>CM060931.1:1004485275-1014485275 GCA_030765085.1 Allium cepa
CGAATGTTATGATGGGGTTACAAAAACACAATGGGAAACATTTAAGAAGTATTGTGAAACCGAGGAGTTTAAGGTATGCTTTTTTTATGCCATATCCACAAGTCACACGCTATTTCTTTCATTTTACAACTCACCAGCTTCGTCAGAGCAATTGAATATTTCACAAAATGAAACGTGCAGTTTCTTATAACAAAAATGAAAACTGCAGTTTCTTATAATCATATGTTATTGGCATATTTCTATTTCCACATTTGAGCAGAAATTTATGTCTAATCTGTATGCTGTTTATGTTGAATATGTATAGTGCAGTTACAGAATCCAGTTTTGTTTATTTCTTACACACATTATAAATGATCACTATAAATATACAAATTCATTTTTGTACCATCAGTGTAATTTTGTGGGAGATTCAAATTGTAGCATTAATTATTTGTAGTAGAAATACGTGGGTACAGATTTTAAAATTTGAAACTTGCATTTTTGTTCTTAATAATTCAATACTGTCCTATTCCTAATATGTTTTCATTTTTTTTATTGTAACCTTCACATACCACTGATGTCTGCATTGTACTAATTACATGAATATAATTGTGCATTTCTTGTTACAGTGCACTTTATAAGAGAGCAATATTATAATAGTTTGTATACATTTGTGTACATAGAGAAATAGTATACATAGAGAAATAGTACAGACATTTGTGCAAATTGCAACTGTTCTGTGGCTTGTGCTATTCTGTTTTTCTGAATTTTGCAATGTCATAAAACAGCAAATAAGTGAGAAGGCTAGGAAGAGTCAGGCATGCAATGAGCATCCTCACTATTTAGGACAAGCTGGATACGCAGGGAAGAAGGCTAAATGGATAATTGAAGGCCATAGTTCCTCGACCATATTGCCAGGTGGACTGTTTTGGATCGGAGTATTGATTGGATTTTGGCACGATCAAAAAAAGGAGCCGATGGAAATTATGTCATCCCTAATGAGAAAACTAAGATGGTTGCAGATAAAATGGTACGACTAGTTTCCATGTGTTTTATCGCTTTACATGTTTTAAACTAAAAACACACACGACCCAGCATTCTTTATTATTAGATAAAATATGACACGTAATATGATATCATTTCAGCAAACGTGTGGTGCTAACATTTCAGTAAAAAGCATGATACTATAGCACTATTTTAATTTTTTAATCTTCATATGATAGTGAAAAGCATGTCACCTTATGTTTTAGTTTTTTTTGTTGACAGAATGATTGGAGAGGAAAAGCCGTTGAAGGGTCATGGGTTCCAGATAGGTATGATGATGTCTTGAGTCATGGTCTTGAAAAAAAAAGAGCATCCAGGTCAAGTTAGAGGGATTGGTGGGACGGTTGGTATAAAAAACGTGTTTGGGGATGTAGAGAAAAGGAAAGGTCGAAGTGGTGTAATATCAGCTGATGAGCTGCATGTTATCACTCAGGAAATAGAGGCTAAAGTGAGCCAAAAATTGAGACAAGAGATGAGTACAATGTTCAAGAGCAGATTGCAAACATTTTGAACACGATGAATTTGCCCAAGGAGGTGGAGATCAGCACACCATTAACTGATCATCGTAGTAGCTGTCAATCAACGCACCCGAACAAATTACAATATGCAAACAAAACTCAAGAGACGGATCCCTTTGCAGACTTGCAGTAAACAATTCATAGTTGAATTTATAAACGTATACGATTTTATGTATTTGACAAGTGCGAAGTGAAAAATGTTGGTTTTGTACTTTGCCATTCTAGAAACCGATTAAATGTCGTTTGGCCGTGAATATGGACTCCAAAATTGTTGTAGTGGGTCATGGCATGGTACATCCCACTTCAAGGTCCGGAGATCAATGTCATAATCAACAAATCTTGGTCGATCATGTAAAAGTTGGAATTGATGCAGTGGAGTCTAGTCATGAAGGAACCTCACTTCCTGTTCCAACTAAACATCACAACACGATAGGAGAAGCGGTTGGGAGTTTTGTTCAATGGCCTAAAAGCCTTGTGCTTTTAAGAGATAATGATACGGTAATGAATGCATTTTTCTTCCTTAATTTAGCTTGCTAAACTCCTCTATTTCATATTAGAACATATTAAAGAAGTAAAATTTCTTCATACTAGAACTTATTATAGATAATTTAGCTATTTATAAACTTATCGGAAAGTAGTTAACATATGAAGTTGAATTCTTAGCATTCGTCTATTCTTTTAACAACATCATTTCAAACATCTACTTAAAATTTTGAATTAGGTACCTACATCTCAACCAAACAAGGATTTGTTCGAAAATAGTAATGACAAGGTCGTGAATACAATGTCAGATGAGTCTGCAAAATGCAAATCAATCGTGGATGAAGAGATTCTCAAAACTTTAACGAGCGAGTGCAGATATTTCCATGACCTAATACTTCAAATGTTATCCAATGATAGTGCCATCAATGCAATTCAAGTGAATAAGGATTTATTCACATACGATGAGGACTTTGAAATTCATATCACGATGGACGACATTATCCAATTCCTTAGTATGACATGGTTGAATGCATCATGGTTGCAACTTTACATCATGTGAGTATTTTTTCCTTAGCAATTTTTTTATATATAACCATCTTAGTTCTTTGATGAATAGTCAAATTTTAAAAAACTAATAATATATGTTTAAATTTGTTTAGGTGGTTAAATCATATGTGCAATGATCTCAAAGTGGAGACCATTGGCTTTATGTGTCCCAAAAAGCTTTCCCAAGTGCGAAAACATCCAGATGTGACAAATACATATTTGTCGAAAACATGGAAAGCATTGTAATCTAAAAGCTTACTTTTAGCCCCACAGTACGAAGGGTATGAACATTAAACTTTTAGTAACTAGTTTACAAATTTGATGCTAATTTTAACTAACTATAAATCTTGTAACGCAGGAAACATTGTATACTGCTTGTTTTCCGTGTAGAAATGAATGAGATTTATGTTTTTGATCCTCAGGCCGAACGCAAACATAAACTTGAAATTAAACCGCAAGTGAGCACGTAAGTTGTATATATTTGCTCTCTTATATGAAGTTAGTATATGTGGTAAAATTAAAAATTTATACATGAAATTAGTGTATGTAAATGCGGGTGCCGGAGTAGTTATTATTTAACATTTTATTGCATGTGTAGGGCCTTCAAAATTTACAAGGCATTCGGTGGCAAGTCTCGAGGAAGTACCTTGAAATGGAAGCATGTTAAGGTGATTTGATTTTCAAACAAAAAATAAAATTAAATAAATACTATGTATTGTTTGGCATATGAATTCATTTTAAACTAACTATTAAGTTATCTTGTAATATTGCTGTAGTGTCCTCAACAATTAGGAGCAACTGACTGTGTATATTATGTGATGAGGTATATGCATGACATAGTGAAAAACCACAATCAAAGCATCGATTTACAAAAGGTGCTACTTTAGTTTTTTTTCCTTCATATTATACATTAGCTACATTATAGGTATATTTCGATCATATCATTGCTGCAATGCTAGTTAGAAGAAATCAAATGCCAAGTCTTTATTTACTGTTCAGTTCATGTATTTGAAGGGAAAAAAATAAACCGAGAAAATATGTAGTGATGCACCAAGTCGTTGTTTTAGTTTGACCCGTCATATTAGAAGTTAAACTTATAAATCCAGCTGATTCAAAGAAGTAAACTATTTTGAAGTGAGGGAGCATTAACGCTTCTGGATTCCAAACTTTCAGCCATACAGTGAACAGTTATTATTGCTAAAAAAAATGAAAGCAATTTTTTTTCTTTTTTCTTTTAAAACAAATGATTTACACGTGGAAAAGAAAATGAAAATGAAAATAAACTCCGGCAGAAAGCAAAACTATGGAAAGAAGTGTCTGATGTTGTGTTTTGTAGTTTGTGTAGAAGAGGGATGGAAGGTGAACAGTGGTCGGTAGGCGATTTTGATTGTGATGGAGATGGTTCGGGTTTGTGAAGTGAGGTTGAATTAGTGGGTGATGATGGAAATTGAAGTTGAGGTGATGGTTGTTTGAAGTTGATGGTGTTGCTTGATGATGAAGGAGGCAGGTAATCGAAGGCAGTGGGAGGGAGTGGCGATGTTTGCTGTGAGTGGTGTGGTGTTGGTTTGGGTTGTGGGCTGGAAGTGGTTGAAGATCTGGTCACGTGGTCGTGGTGACGGGTTTCTGGTCGTGATTGAGGGAGGTGAGTTATTCCAGGCAGTTTGGGGAAGTTGAGGTGTTGAAGTGTGCAGTTTTGGTTGGATGAAGAGGGAGATGAAATGTAACTGAGAATGGTGAACAAAGAAAGGCACAAATGAGGAAGTACAACAATCAAATGCCTCAATTGCTTGTAGCAGTGAACTCAAATGATGGACAGTGAGAATGTAGCAGGTTGATAGTTGCAATTATAGTTGTCGAAGAGGAAGTAGGGAGAAGGCATAAAAAAGATAAGTGTTGTAAGAATTTAGATTCAGGTGCAATAAGGGATTCAACTACCAACTGGTCTCTCTATTGGTAGTAAGATGTATAATAATTTAGACATTTGTATTGCTTGCAAATCTTTTGGACACGGACCTGCTGATTGCAAAAGTAGCCTAATTGTTAATGATAATGTTGAAAATGATAAATCTGAAGTGGTTGAGGTCAAGATAGGTGATAATGAGTCAAGTAAGGTAGAGAGAGGGAAGTTTAAAGTTATAAATAAGCAGAAGTGGCAGAAAATTGCTGGAAACAAGAACAAAGTGATATCTTTAAAACAATTAAGCATGGAAAAGTGGTGGAATGTACTATGATAGCTGCTACTTCCAATGGAGGGAGGTTGGGTTACTGGTTGGTCGCAGATGTAAGTTGTTTACAGTTGAACTGGTGGAGATGTTACTGTGGGTGGCAGAATTTGAATATGGGGTTAAGTGAAGTGGATGTTTTTGTGATGAAGCTTGAACAGTTTAGGTGAAGTGTATGATTGAACATGTGGGTATGCTGGAGATGATTGGTGGTTTGGAGGTAGTGTTGTTTGATTATGGCAGTGGAGGTGTGAAGTTTGCAGTTTCTTATGGTTTGGGGAGGAACAGGCAAGGTTTTTTTTGTGATGCAGTGATGTAGGGTTGTTGAAGTAATGGCAGAAGTGGTGAAGACTAGAGGAGGTTTGGTTGAAACTGCAGAGGTGATGCAATATGTTGGGGAGCTGGTGAGCAGGATGGTTGGAGATGTAGGACTGTTGACTAAAGTTGGTCTGGGATTGTTGAGGATGGGATTTGGGGATGCACTGTACATGTGGTTGATGATCTGATGCGGACAGTGATGAAGTATGTTGTATATGTGTAGTGGTTTGTATGGAGAAGTTTGTGATGTTAGTTGCCGGTGTGAGTTGACAGGAAGAGGTGATGTTGAGAGGTATGTATGTGTTATATGGTTGGTTGTTTTGCTTGTAAGTTTGCAAGTGGTGAGGTGTACTGAGTTGAAGTTGTATGGTATGAAGCAGGTCAGTGGTGAGATGGGTTAGAAGTTTGATATGGAAATGATTGCTGAAAGTCAAAGAAATCAGTTGAAGTGGGAATGGTGCATAGAGGTGCAACAGTGCACTGATACGGTTTTGTGAATTGTGGCTTTCTGAAGTTGTGAACCGTGAAGTTGTCACAGAAGTAAACTACCGAGGGTAAATCACAGAGTTTAACTACATAAATTTAATAATGGATTGAATATCATAAATACACAAAACCAGTTAAATACCATCGATTGAATCAGTGGCGGTGTAACAGTTTGTCAACTAATGTATAGATTGATAACTAAAAATATTCTGAGAACTTTCTTCAAAGCAATCTTAAAAAAATTAAATAAAATTTGACTGTTTATAACTAGAAGAAAATGAAACACAAAAATAACTAGCAACTATATTTTCACAAATATAGTTTACAATATGAGATGGTGTTAGCTTGAGCGAGCTAAAGTGTACAAACAACGTACAACATTAAAAAAAATATATCAACAAAATAATATAAAATAAATAAAGAGCTTGTGAGTTCTATTGATCAGCAATTTCAAAGTAAAAATTCTAAAGAAACATACAGTTGTATAGTGTTGATATCTTGATTTCTGCCTGTGCTAGTAGAATCGAAAGTATAAATGAAAAACTATCATTTAATCTCCATCATCTCTTGTTTAGAATTTACCTGTTCTAACTCGCCATTCACCCTGGACTCAGCCTATAAGCTGTGTGTTGTGTTCCAGTACTGTAAAACCCAAAATAAATTTCCTTGTAGCTATCATTTAATTTGTTCCCAATATTCAGCTTATGCATGGTTCAACCTGTGTTTGAATTACATTCCTCTCAGATTGATCTTTTATATATATTGCAGAGTATTCCTGACTTAATTATTGTCTTTTGTATAACAATTCTCTTAATTGCAGGACTTTGTACGAGACGGTTCTTATAACCAACAAGAGATAGACGAGGTTCGAGAGAATTTAGCTAGTTATATCATGTATAATTGGATGTAGTTGGTTGTGTACGCCGATCTTTTGTAACGTACGTTGGTATTTTGTTATGTACGTTATGTTTGTGATAGATTATATTCTATTTTGGTCTGTAAACATGAATTATGTTGATCGATAATATAATTACATTTTTTGTTCAATCAGTTCATAGTAACGTTGGTTTATGAAAAATTAAAATTCAATTTCATACCGTTTCTATAATCTTAAACGGTAATAATATTATTTTTTGCTTCAGATATTACTTGTGTCGGTTGTTACTTCAAAGGGAACCGATACAACTTTATATCAATTGTGTCGGCTGAAAAAACAAACATAACCGACACAAATATCAATCATTTGTGTCGGTTGTTATTAAAGCACCGACACAAAACTATGAACAGTTGTGTCGGTTTTTCTAAAAGGACCGACACAATAAACGGCGGTGTGCTTCACTATAAAAGCTGATTTGTGTCGGTCCTCTTAGAAAGACCGACACAACTGTTCATAGTTTTGTGTCGGCTCTTTAATAACAACCGACACAAATGATTGATATTTGTGTCGGTCGTACAACCGACACAACAGAAAATTGTCTTTTGTGTCGTCTTCATATGAGTCGGTTGTAAAACCGACACAACAGGGGTTACCCAACCGACACAAATGACCAGTTTTGTACTAGTGCAAATTTTCAGAAAACAGAACAACCCTTTCGAAACCATCTGGGTCGAAAAGTAGAAAGCGGCAGTAAAAAGTCTTCAACTTAGTCCAAAGCAACCATTTGAAACAAAAGTGTAACCCAATCGAAGCCATTCCTTTTAAAACCATTTGACCCAGTCGAAAGCATCTTAGTCGAAAGCAAGCAGGCACATTTTTGATTTAAAAACAAAGCAAAGCCCCAACCCCTTCGGAACCCCTGGTTTCAACTCCCTACCTTCCGCCTTCATTCAATTCACTATGTACCAGTTCCCTAATACCATGTGCATGGTTTCGAGTGTGTCGGAAGCGAAGATGATGAGGTAGAACCTGGTGTCGACGGTGTCGAAACAGTGTAAAATATGTAGCAAATAATTCTTTCCACTTAACCTACCTTACGTGTCTAGTTGTGATTGACCGCCTCTTTCTTTACTAATAAAAAGTACTGCAATTTTTCAAAAATGTTGCCAACTTTCATAATTAACAAATGCAAATTAATTTGCAAAAGCCCATTCACCTCTTTTAATTACATAAAATATTTAAGTCCCATACCTTAAATAATTTTATATGACCATTAAAACACTTAGAAAAAATCTACAAGAAAATCTCTTTTAATATGTTTTCCAACATAAAAAATTTTCATAACCAAATCTTTTATTATATAACCAAAAATAATTATTAACCAAAGTCAATATTTTCTTTACTAGGAAATTTGTATAAATTCCACGTAATTTCAGAAAATTCCAAAAATTGAAACACATCTCCAAAATGATATTTATGATCTTCATAAAAACTTACAAGGCATTTGGATGTCATTTAATAGGGTTCTCACCTTAAAACATGTCATAAAATCAATATGAACATACATAAATCACCAACATGTATATATAATCATTCCATCATTCAAAAACATGGCAAATCAATGCAAAATATTTGGCATTCATCTAAAAGCTGAAAAGACAATAAAAAATGAGACGTAAACATTATTCACCTTAGCTTTAGAGATTAAAAAGATTGAGATGTGAATAGATTTGATTTGAATTAGCTTCTTCCTAGCATTTCTTCCTCTTTTCCTTGTTAATGGTCCCGTATTTTAAAAACTTTTGATGAAGTGGAATGGATGTGTAGGGGTACATGACCAAAGGGTTTAGGGGTATAAGAATGGCCTCTTTCCTATCTTATCTCTCCTTCATTTCAATTTAAACTCTTCTTTTAATTCATTGTTAAATGGCACGGCTACCTTTGATTAAGTCAAATCTCAATTTCCTGATCAACACATTATTTTATTTATTTTAGCTATTAAATATCCTAAATAATATTACCAAAAATCTGGAGTGTTACAACAAGAACATTATAATCAACATATATAATAATAATTATTATTGAAAATAAAGTGCTGCCAAATTAGAAGCCTATGATTAGCACGTAGAATGATGAATGAATCTCCTATAAAACCTGATCAAAACACCTCCAGAACTTAAAATAAGCTAGAGATCAATACCACTCATTATTTAAATTGAATTTGATTTGAATTTTCTTTGGAAATGATGTGTTGTTCCCCTTGATTTTTGTGGCCACGGTATGGTGGAGAGGAGGCCAAAAGTTAACTCAAAATGAATGAATATACAAGGTTTAAATAGGCATCAAGGTGGAGTATAAAGTGGAGATCTAATCTCCTTTGTTTACTCCTTCCTCTCTACCAATTCAAATCTAGATTTATGCATTTAAAACTCACCCCACTCCTTGTGATCGGCCATAACGGAGGCAAGATGGGCCCTTAAAATTTTCTAAACCCATTCAGTATGTCAGTTTGAACCTGATTTAAATATTGACCGATATAAATAGGGGCATTTGGATGCTATAAATGGTTGCAAACGTGTCAGTAGGACATGTTTTGGATAATGGTCACAAATGGATGTATTTATTAAATTGATCTTTGCATGTGTAGGCAAATATAGTCCGGTTAGTATGAACTCACACCTACACTTGTTTTGTTGTATCAAGTTATATGCATATGATTGTTGCATATGGATTCCATTGTTGCTCATACATATAAAACCACTAGTATATTTAAATAGAAAGTTGTATACATTTGGATATAAGGCATAAACACATGCCTTTTAGGAGGTCTACTAGGTCAGAAGGCTGTCTAATTCATCAGCATAGATTCATGTACATTCCATGCATATATGTACATGTTGCATTAGAAATTTGAACTAAAGACAATTGTTGCCAGCGATTGATGATTGAGTAGATTGTTGTAGGTATTAATTTCCATACATACAAGTTATATTTTTCTACACTTGGAGATTTCGGGGACAATATTCTTTTAAGAGGGAGAATGTAACACATGGCAAAAATTAACTGAAAATTTAGTAAAATAAATTAATTTAAATGTAATAAGGGTAAAGGTGAAATTTTTACAAACGTTAGAATTTGCGTACAACATTTGTTTCATTACATCCAAGGTGGGTTTTTGGGCATTTTTCATATACGAAGTTGTGTAAACAGAGTTCAAATGAAAAGGCTATTAAAGTTTAAAGATTTGAAATCAAAAATAATTAATATATATATATATACATATAATGAAAAAAAATTATGTTATGTAAGTTTAACCGATCAACACAGTGGTTGGGACCAGTCTGCTCCAGACTAACCGATCGACTGGTCGAACTATTTCGGCTAGGGTAAGTCTTGGCCGAACGACCTGAATTTTATATAATTAATTTTAAAGGTTGGCGTTGATTTGAGAAATTATAAATAAGACATTAACCTGAAAATAACTCTTCACCGAACTCTAATCTAGTTTGTACGCACTATACTCTCTGTCTCCTCCAAACTTTTTGAAACAAAAAATTTGACGATAGGTTGGAGGTTAAGGAAGAAGACGATATAATCAAGGTAAAATCTAATCCAAGTGGAGCAAATCAAGTTTATTAAAAATGAAGAAAGCTCTTGAGAGGTGAGTGGATTCATTATTAACTGTGTTAATTTACATGTTATCGGGTTTATTTATACACCTAAGTAATCTATCCAATTTAATATGAGATAACGTTTATTTAGTAATTGCAACTAGTTAGAAATTTGATGGAAATCTAAACCATTTAATTAGACCCTTTTTTTGATTTAATATTAATTAAAGCAAAATTTGAGATATAAGTTGATTTTGCTTGATTTTAATATAGACACGCCCATTTATTCGTTTCAAATGTTTACATCTATACCCTACTAATTTCGCCCTACACTAATTTGAGATACACATACATCTATGTAATTACAAATGGATAAAACGGAAATTATGTAAATGAAATATAAGTAATACACGAAAATTATTGAAATTGTTGACTTAGGTAAAATCTAGTCAGAAGTTAGGACTTAGTCACTATAATGATATAGGGTTCACTATTTAAAATGTACAGTTAAAAGTGTGATTAATTATTAAACAAACGAATAAAAACAAATAAACAGTTAATAATAACAAAAACCGATCGATCAATAGGCTCAGTGTAGCCGATGGACAGCAAGCGGTCGACTGCTAGAACAACCAATGGTCAACCGGTAGGCATCTTTTCTGCACAATTCGAACCTAGGCATATGGTGTAGGTTTACGAATTTATATATATTACTATACATATGATATTATATTAGTAGGGAAAGTAGTCCCTTAATTCTTGGCTTTTGGATGTTACGAGACTAGGTAGATGTGTACATGGGCAATCAAGCCTAAATATTATTCATTTGATGAATTCGATATTCACGATAAGGTAGTTCGATTGTGAGGCACAAGCTAGGAGGTTCCTCGATGTACGCACGACAATGTTGTTGGATGCTTGAAGCAGTGTAGGGCCTGACGATGATCGAGGTTTTCTCGGTGCATATAGAAATTAGGATGTGACACTGTTATTAGATGCCCGACATGGTGTAATAAGTGACATTGCCATTGAGCTTGGACACTGATGCAGCGGACCCTAAGCCATCTTTAGCACGAATCAACATTCTGGGCTCCTCTCGTTGCGTAAGTATGGTATGTTGTACTCATAGTCTTATAATGTAGTCACAAGAGTGATATTGTATGCGATGCTATGTTAGGAGTAGTCCTACAGGTCATTAGTTTGATCCGTCGTTGATTTGTGGTTCGATTAGTTAGTCGACCCAAGGTATAAACCTTTACAAGGGTGTAAGTGTGTTTGGAGCTATATTACTTAGGTTAATGTAACCAATCCCAGTAACTTATTCAGAAAAATAAGTAGGAAACCCTAGGTCACATAGATGACAAATGAATTCAATTGCATGTGATCACCATACATTAATGATGCAACTCATTCACTAGACTTCTATTTGACCCACTCCTTTCCTTTTTTTCCCTACAACAGTAGGACAGGGTAATAAGTTATTGGCCCAGCTTCAGTACGTACAGAAGTGAGCTTGGCGTTGGCATTACATATTACTTTTTATAACTCTCTATGTAACTGTCTATCATATTTAGCACTAATCACACTTTATACTGTTATTTTGTCAATTTTGGATTTTGACTACGTATATTTTGAGACTGTATTTCTAGTATATTTAATGAGATGATATATTTCTATACTTATATTTTACCATCTTCCATTATGAGATCTAAAAGTATAGAATGTCTTGGATTCTATCCATTATGATCATGTCTTGTAATGAATTAAAACCCAATAGCTCGCACTTTTTGACATGACGCGAGTTCGAAACTCAACCTAGGCTTTAGACCAGTATATCCTGAGATGCAGGGTTGTCATAGGTGGTAACAGAGCCTAGGTTTAAGATTTCTTACGAGTTAGGCATGTATTAAGATAATGTACTTGAATATATTTTAAAAAAGTTTTCTAAAAGTTTTTCGATATATATATATATATAAAGTTTCTCAAAGATTTAACATGAAAAATACGGTCACTTATTCTTGGTAATACTATATGTGGAAAAGTTACTAATAATTCCCAAATCAGAGATAGAGAAAATGAGAAATCATGCTAGGTGTGGCATAGGTGAACCGGTTGGGATTCCAAGTGTGAACATCCTGATACGGTTCCATTAGTATCTACAAGCAAGTGGGCAATGTAAGCTTTACCCAAATAGGGAACCCATAGACAAAGCGCCGAGTGAAGTTCCTGCCAACCCACCTGCCGTTAGTTTCGTCATGCTATGTAACGACTTTGTAAGTCTAGAAGGAAAGCTATATGTGGGGGTCGAATCTTTTGTGAACTCAAAGGCATGGATTCATACTTATGAGAGGATTTTAATATTGATGGGCCTTTTAGATTCCATTAGGAGGCAACTTTCCTCTTGGCATCTACGAGTAGAGGCTTTACATTAGTGGAAAGTGGTAGTGGCAGAAATTAATGCAAAAGAGATAACTTGGGAAGAGTTTAAGGGCATTTTAATATGATATTTCTTTCCATAAGAGGGCAAGGAGTACAGTCAGAGAAGTTGCAGCAAGGAGAGATGTCGGTGAAAAACTATGTAAATCAGTTCAATGAGTTGGCTAGGTTTGGACTAGATTTGACAAATACCCCTCAGGAATAAGCTTTGAATTTGCAAAGGGGCTGAATCAACCTTTTCAATGTTTAGGGGCAATTTATGAAGGTTTGGAGGAGATAACATTGTTGAATACTACTTCCAAGGAAGAGGTGAGGAATGAGCCCAAGAAGTCAGGAGGAAAGACACCCAAGTAGAATCAGTGCATGCGCAGAATGGGGATCGAAGGAAAGATTAAGAAGCAGGAAATCAAGTGCAAAAGATGTAGTAAGAAGGGTAATGTTGTAAGGGAGTGCATGATGGATATCTCAATGATCAAATGTTACAACCGCAATCAACTTGGGCACATGAGCGAGGACCGTCCGGTCCTACCAAAGACCTCTACCCAAGTTGTAACACCTTTGATTTTAGTTTAACATCATTCAAGAGATTTAATTGGATAGATTAAATAGAATAATGCAGTGTGGTAAGGAGGACGAGATTTGATAATTAATTGGGTCAGGCCTTAAAAAATGGTTGAGGCAAATTAGAAATAGAGCCTTATTTCATTCCTTAAGCGCTCGCTCTCTCATTCGTTCTCATTTTACATTCATAAACAATCATAAGTAAATACATAGAGGTCAGGCATTCCTAAGAGGTAGGAGAGATGGATCAAAGGGGATTCAAAAGGCAAAGCTTAGGGAAGCTAATCTCCATCAAATATCAATCTCATCATCCAATCTAAGGTGAATAATAGTTAACCATCTCTATTGCTTATGCTTCAATTTGGGGTTGGTTTTTTCGAATTGCTCTCGAATGTATTATGATGATATGGATGTTTGACCGCTGTTTAGATAAAATAATGATTCACTGAAATTTTATGGAACTATTATGATTGGTTTTTAAGATAAAACCTAGGTTTAGATCTCTAACTGATTTGATTTTCTGGTATGTTGTGTAAAACATTAATTTGAAGATGGGATTTTAATTCATAATTTTCCTAGCAAAATTGAGTATTTATGAATTTTCTAAGTAGGAAATTGTTTTTATTTCAGGTTTTAGTTATTAAAAATAATTTAATAATTATTTTGACCATGAAATTTTTGCATACGAAAGAATATGTTAATTCTGATTTTTAGTGATTTTTTCCAACTGACTATGAATTTTTATGAATTAAATATGCTAGAAAATCTTTTAAAATATTAATTAAGGGCATTATTTAATTATGTGGGTAATGTTTTTGGGAAGGTAAAGTTTATTTCCAGCAAAATCTAAAAAATAAATAAAACATTTGGTAGCATCCAATCATATTTGACAAGAGATAGGAGTGCTAAAAAGTAATTGGTTTAAAAAGGAAAGAAAATATTTTTAATGCTTATTACAGTAATGCAATCGACAACATGCAACATCATTCATGATATCTAACATTCGTCATAGAAGGAATGCGACGTTTCATGGGTGAAGAGATTTGAAATTGATTTCGGAGCTCTACTTTGTCTTCTAAAGCTCGAAATCCTTACTATTTTACTTGAAATATCTTATACCCTTAGTTTTAAGAATCCATGACTTTAACCTACAGATTTTGAAGTATTGATGTCGTGAGTTTCCACTGCCGACATCCTATATCTTGTGTAAAAATAGCCAAAATATCATATTCTTGGCATCATAGTTTTTAAAGTATTGATGTCGTCAGAAGTTGATTTTGACTTGAGTAATTGATGCCATAGCTTGTTAGCTCCGACATCACATGTTTTCCTTGTTTTCGGAAACCAGGCTATGCTGCTTTGATGTCGTAACTCTTTTATTTCAAAACTGATGCTTTATAAGCCGAGAAGCCTTGTTTTCTTTTGCAAACAAAAAGTATGTTTTAAAGGCGAGACAACCTATGTTTTAAGTGTGACGATCCGCTCTTCTCGACCCTCGAAAATCGACACAAAATACGCCACAGTATAATATGCCGACGATTGAGCGTCGGAAAAGACAGATAGTTGAGGAAAAGAAAGAAGATAGAAGAAAGAAGGAACTCAACAATAATAGAATCTCACAATCGCAGCGGAATAAAATATAATTGTCAATAACAGATCTTTACACAAAATGAAAACTATATATGTTTATATATTACATCATTAGAATCTCACAAACAAACAACATTTACCGGTCTGACAATTCCAAACAATCACAGCAGTGGATATAAACAAGTACGAATAATACGTCTAGATCTCCAGCTCCTCTCCTGAGCTCCACAACATCATTTTCTATAATCTATAATACTCGGTCTGACCCGAGCATTATAACGAAATAACACCTAAGTCAGTCTGGAATACCAGCTGATAAAAATACACCCAAATTGATTATTAAAGTTTCAAAAATCCTTTTGAAAACAAAAGCATCTCGTAAGACCACGCCACAAATAAACATGTCGGGTTTTTACCTTACGATAGCCAAAACATTCTTATCAAAATCCTCTGATATTATAATAGTGTCTATATACAAATACTTATTAAAATAGCCTAAATTGTTACATGATTAAATTCCCGCTACTAGCCACAAAATGGGTAATACAGACAAAACTCGTAAAAGGCGCGTAGGGAGAATGGATTTCCAACTAATGACTAGGCACTGGGGTACCACCTGTCACAGTATGTGGCCTAGATCACCGTACCGAGGACCACTCCCGATCCCCTACAACACAAGACCGGGACTACCCCTTACTGGATAATCCCGAGTACGATCACCCCACGATTGGAATTAGCAACCGCACCACTAAGCCGAATAAAAAAGGACATCTAGACAGGGATGACCTTAACCTAATGGGTGCTACCCACATAGCCTTGCTGCATATCCCATGATTATCAGTCGTTCCCAGTTGATAAGGCTTGAGGCTAAGCATTCCCTTTTAGAACATTTCACTTAGAATGCCCATCGTCCACCTGACGATGTTCCGAAAGCATTCACCCATACAAGTCCATCTCGGGTTCGAATGGAACCGAAGGCAGTACTCCTACTTCGACTAGCCCTTGCACTTCACTGCTCCATCTTCGACTCCGAACTCGTCTTTCCCACGAAAACGTACAAACCGAATCAAAGTGGTTTTCGAGAAATTAATCCCGATCCCGGTCTCTTCGAAAGGATCAACGCATTGGCCAATATTGATAGTCGGTGATTTAGCTATCAATTAACATTCACAAACAACCATTAAACAATAAATAATTTTCCTAAATTATTTATTAAGCTCAAATATCTTTGAAAGATATATTTTCATTTTCAATCATTTGAAAACAGTTTCAAACCACACACTCCTTATGGAATAAATCTCCAAATATTGGTTTCCACTGAAAACATCCAAGCAAATTACTTTAGATTTATAATAATTTAAATTAAAGCTATTTACATACTTTACTTCAAATATATACATACTTTTTAAATGTTTCAAATAAAACTACTTTATAAAATATAAACTATTTTCTTCAAAATAAAAGTTAAGTCATACTAAATTTTAAAATAAAGTTATGAAATCTTATACAAGTTCTTCAAATAAAACTTTAACCAAACTATCTTCACAATAAAATTAGTCTATAAAATATAGATATTAATGATATTATTTTAAAGCATATACCAATTAACCCTTTTAAAATAATTACTACTATAACTAATTTAGTAAATATTTACCTCTGAAATCTTTACAGCTTAAATAAGAATTTTCTTAAAAACATTCATTTAAAATCAAATTTAAAACTTTTAACTTTTACTTAGAAATCTGCTTTAAAACGTACTCGGCTTTTCAGGAAACTATACTCCCATTTTCAGAATAAACCAAAGAACCTTTTATAAATCCTACATGATTTATCTCAATTCAAAATTTACGTTTAAATCCCGTAAATTCCTCCAACACTTTAAAAATAAACCCTTATTTTATTTTCAAACACATTTCTATTTCCTGGAATATCACTTTCAAAATATATGCTTAAAATATTTAAAATAAAGCTACTAGAAATTACTTAGTTGAAAATAATACATAAGGAAATATATAGAGGTTTTCTAAGTAATTTAAGCCAAATTTAACCTTTAAAATAAAGCTATTAAATCAAATATTTATATTTTAATTTCCTTTTGAAAACTTAATACTACTTTACTTTTTAAAATAAGTAAATATCATAATTACTAAAATAAATGTTTACTTACACTTTAAACGATTAAAATAATATCTTCTTTCTGAAATATTCAATACACATTTTAAACTGCCCATTTATATTTTGAAATCTTTTCTTTAAAACACACTAAATTTCTAGGAAAAAGTACACTTTCCATCCTTTAAAAACAATCTTACTATTATTTTTGAGCAATTTGCACTTCTTATAGAAATTCCCATCGGAATCATATACTTTCAATATTTATCCCCGATAAATATTTCACTTTATTTATAAACCAAGTTTATAAATTTTCATTTCACATTTCCCTTTAAATCAAAATTTCAAAAACACTTCAAATTCCAAACCAATTTCTTGAATTTAATTTCCTTAAATTCATTACTTAAAAATTTCTTTTCATTTCCTTTTTACTCCCATTTCAATTTATTGATATTTTAAAATACCAAATTATATAATCCAACCATGACACAGCATAACAAAATTCCAAATCAATCTATTACAAGATTCAATGAAATATATCACAGAACATAAATAAAATTTCTATTTGTGAGGAATCCAGTTGGATCCCCCAACCTATTTTTCCCTACATCCATAGATGTTAGCACGACAAATAAATATCGATCAAATTTCATAATAATTTTCATATTAAACTGATCAACCAATCATTTAAATATTAACTATTTAAACAGCTGAAATTCCAGATGTGCGTGAGATTAACTTACCTCGAGTTTCGACGAGCGTTTTAAATTTTAAATTAAATCGAACCGTTCGATTTAGTCTAAAATTTCCACTTGCTCCAATCATCTCCGGACTTGCTGCAGCGCGTTGACCGCGTCGCTGCGAATCCGGCGCTTCTTGTTTAATTTGAATCGGATAACGTATGCTCAAGTTACGAATTTATAAAGTTTGAATAACATTTTAAAACAAATTTTCTTTTTTTTTAATTAAATTACCATTGGCCGCACATTGCTTCTTCCTCAAATACACACATTCCAGTGTAGCTGAACCCATCATACACGGCAAAAAGCTGATCGCCACCACCCCCAAACAACTGCCGGACCTTGATCAGAACCCATCCTCACGAAGCCCATCGTGCCACCATCCTTCGGCCCAAAGTTCGTCGTGCTCGGTGCTATGCTCGACGCAAAAAACGAGCACGATTTTCTAACGAACACTGCTTGAATACTTCCTCCACGCGACGCGAAAAGCAATCTCAATAGTAGGATCTGCAATACTCGATGATTTCTTCGATTCTCTAGTTGGAGGATTTTGAAATAAACGAGCAGATTTCAAGAAAAAGGAGGAAGAAGGTCAAGAAGTATCGGCAATGAAAAATATAAGCGGCGGCTGAAGAAAACCCTCTAAGGTTTCGGCCAAAAGGACGTATACATATACATTTATAATATTATTTTAATATTAAATTCATTTTTAAACAACTTTTCAAATGATCTCCAAACAACGCGTGCCGACAGGCGATTATAATGTTTTACCCGCATTTCGAACACAATGGAACGTGTTACGAATGCTAATTCGATCATATGCGCGAGTTACGGAAATAAACGATCAATTTTAAATTCAATCGATTAAAATAGTTTCTATGTGTTTTGAGCTGCCAGGGTCAAACGACAACTCCGATTGCTACGAAAATCGAAATCCGATAATAACTGACTATTACGGATCCAATGGAACTAGTTTCGTCGAATTCCGAGACTGTGCCCCTGAAGGCTATTTTAACTCGTCGATTAATTCGAGCGATTTTCAAAATCGTCGAAACCACTTAAAATTTCACTTTTAAAATTTTACTAACTTATTTATAAATCATATAGAATTTATAATCACATTAGAAATTATTCTGATTCATTTTAAATCAAAATCTGATTATTTATATTATTTTATTATTAAATTCCATTATTAAATTAATATAAAATTCCAAATTTGACTTATCAACTTCTGATTTCATCCAAAAGTCCAACATCATTATTTAAATCCAAATAGACTTAAAATAAATTTTAGAAACTATTTTTATACCTATTTCACCCAGATTCACCAATTATCCCAATTTCAAATATTTAATTTTTTTATTATTCAAATCCAATTGAATTGCCATATTTGAAACTATAACTAAATTATGTTGATTTAACCAAAATCTTTTTTATTCAAAATCAAATTGTATTTCACATTCAACATTTAAAATGAATTAAATGTTCAAAATTTAACGATCAAAATTCTGGGTCGTTACATTCCTCCCCTTTTATAAAAATTTCGTCCCCAAAATTTGCTAAGGTATGAAGAATACTTCCAAACTCATTTACTTGCCCCAAAATCCACTTAATCAAAACTCACATTATTTTCTCAAAACCTTTTAGCTCAATTCCAAAACCATTCGCTTTATTTTTAACTCAAAACCTTGTTTACAACGTTATTTCGAAAATCGTCCTCTTCTTGTTAACCCAAAATTTCCAAAAAATTTCTAACTCTCGAACTTTTAGAAATTTTTTGACAGCGTCTCCTTTGTACGTAGAGCATTTTACGATATCACAATAATGATAAATATATATACATCGATCCACACGGTCGGAAAACAAAATATATCACAATATATATATCATTTCCCAATTTTATTGCGTAGGCGTACCTTTTGATTAGCATTTTAAAAGCAAGCGGCTAATATATATTGCATATACGTGCTCCAACTCTATTGATTGCCTCCCGTACCTGTACTTACTTAAATAAACACATCAGTTTTCAATAAGAGAATTTAATAACATTCCATTCATTAATCTTAGCCAATTATAACAATTACATACCCAACCAACCAGTTTCCATAAATCCTACATGTAAACCATATTTTATAAGCAATTACAAGGTTTCAACACCATTAAATTTCCCTAATAAATCCAAATTTCATTTTACTTTACATAAAAAGGATTTACAACCAAGTTTGCTACATTCAATACATATTTATCATGACCAACTCAAAATCACTACAATATGATCGACATATGCGTACATTATATAAATTTACTTTTAACTCCAAATTGATTCACTATCAAATTTTTATTTTAAATTTGATATATTTGCATTATATTCACAATTCACTCCATTTATATGCAAAACCACTAAATTACATTCCGACCCATTCCAACTTATTCAAAAACCACTTATTTACTTCCTTTAAACAATTTACTTTCGTTTATAACAAAATGACAAATTTTCTATGCAAACTTAAATGTCATTCAAGCAATAACCATTACTTAAGCTTATAACCATTTTAAATTAATTCCAACTCAATTTATATTAATTTATTCAATTCTGCATTGTTCACAATCCAAACATTCTTATTTCATTGCAATTTATTAAATAAATCCCAATTCTCATTTCAAGTTCATCATCCAACTTAAGTTTATGTTAATATCACTCCATTCTGGATTATTTACAACTCATACATTCTTATTTCAGCACGATAAGAAATTAAAATCCTTTCACTTGTATTAAAAATTTATTATCTAAACAACTTTCATTCAAGACCCCTTATAAAGCTCGACCACAATCATTTTCCAATTTTGCTTAAGTTATTTCAACTCCAAAATAACTCCATTGCTTCTTACATCTGTTTTATTTTCATTTTAATTTGATTCTCATCCCATCAAATTCTAATCCATTTACAGATTTAAATTCAATTTGTTTACTTACTCAATCCATTTTAATTTTAATTCACCTTTTCAATTCATTTCTGAATTTATCTTATTGATAACATAACCATTCCAATTATTCCATACCAGAACCGGGTTTTATTTTGTTTTTTTTTCAAATTTTTAACAAGCTACCATAATTTTATTTATCCTAATACAATTTCCATTTAATTTAGCTCACACTAAGTTCATTTCCAAACAATTATTTTGGATTTAGTCGAGTGAGCATTTACTTCATACAATATCATTTCAACTAAATTAAATTTCCTTTCAATTCAATTCTTCTCAAATTTTAATTCAAGTTCAACTAAATTAATTCAGCCAACTTAAATTCTTACCATTCCCTTTACTATTTTAAATAAGAATTTAATTCCATTCAATATTATTTATAATACTACTGCATTTTGATTTTAATTCAATCTAGATTTAACTCAACTTGTTTCAATTTAAGCTAAATCCAATTTTTATTTCTCCATTCAATTTAAATTTTTACCTTCTAATATATAAGTTCAAAAATTTATTACTAACCTAAGTCCATTCACCTTTTATATTTCACTTGCCTTATCTCAATTTGCATTTCATTTAGAATTCGATTCTTTAACTTTCCATTCTTATTATCATAACATTCAACCATTTCTATTTAGGTTTTACAATTCATCTCCTATTCATAAGCTTACCAACTTATTTATTTGAAAGCTCATATTGCTCATATGAGTCCATTTACATCTTATAATCATAATTTCGAATTATATATATATATATATATATATATATATATATATATCACTTAATAGCTTGAAGGTATAAAATTTCATTACACAATCATAATCATTGTACATTTCAATTTTATATTCAATTTAATTCAAATTCAATTTAATTCAATTTCAATTTCAATTTTATTTAGCTTATCCTAAGTTAAATTCGAATATATTTTATTCACTTCCATACACTCAATTTAAATTTTAATTCCAGGATTAAATTTTTACTTTCCTTCTTAATTAGATCAATCTTCACTTTAAAAGTTCAATAGTTGATTCATATTAACTTTACACATTATCTAAATAGAATTTTCCAGAATTCAATTACCTGATTTTATTTTAAAACCAATTTGAAATTATAATATAACTCATACACTCCTGGTATATCAAATCAAACTTTCGGATTTCCAAAACAACCTGTTTTTGTCAAAACCATTTCCCTTTTGAAATTTCTAAAACAGCTTGTATTCCCAACAAGTCGAAACAAATATCATAACCAATCACCCCGGTAACAATCTATCACCTTAGAAACTCGAAAATGAATTCTGATGATGTGGCCATCATCCTCAGGATTATTTCCCAGCGAATGAAGTGAGTTCAGTGCTTTCTTGCTTCCACAAATTCATTTCAAAATAATTTCCATTCAAAAATATTTTCCCAAAATAACACTCCATTATTTCCTTCACATCTTTGGAAAACATTTTGAACATTTTCATGATTTTAAATTCCCAAACTTTTTGTTTAAATACACTTAAACACCTTTCAAAATTTTCAGGATTTAAATTCTGGTTTAAATCAAAATTTAGTTATACTTCTTTTGTATAATTTATACTTATAGAATTTTATTTGGTTATAACCATTTCAAATTTTAGATTCTTATATTTGATTATAATATTAACAACCAAACATCCAAATATATATATATAATAATTTTAGAAAATTATTTCTTTCATATCAAAATATAATTTTGGGTAAAATTATTTCATTTACCCGCTTTAAAAACAATACTATGCTAGTTTATCTTGTTTAAGAGTTTAGAAACCCCTATCGATACGGTTGTACTTCCCGTACCGACCAGAATTCATAAACACTCAACCGATAAGTCAACACGGTATAAAAACAATTTTTATATTCACTAACAAGTACGCGCTCATAGCTATTAATACACTCAACTCATGATAGAGTACTATCGACTCGGTTTAATGAATAATTTCCCCACCAGAGCAAAGGTTATCGCCAACCTGGGCTCTGATACAACATGTGACGATCCGCCCTTCTCAACCCTCGAAAATCAGCACAAAATACGCCACAGTATAATATGCCGATGATCGAGCGTCGGAAAAGACAGATAGTTGAGGGAAAGAAAGAAGATAGAAGAAAGAAGGAACTAAACAATAACAGAATCTCACAATCGCAGCGGAACAAAATATAATTGTCAATAACAGATCTATACACAAAATGAAAACTATATCTTTTTATATATTACATCATCAGAGTATCACAAACAAACAATATTTACCAGTCTGACAATTCCAAACAATCACAGCAACGGATATAAACAAGTACGGATAAAACATCTCGGTCTCCAGCTCCTCTCCTGAGCTCCACAACATCCTTTCCTATAATCTATAATACTTGGTCTGACCCAAGCATTATAATGAAATAACACCCGAGTCAGTCTGGAATACCAGCTGATAAAAATACACCCAAATTGATTATTAAAGTTTCAAAAATCCGTTTGAAAACAAAAGCATCTCGTAAGACCACGCTACAAATAAACATGTCGGGTTTTCACCTTATGATAGCCAAAACATTTTTATCAAAATCCTCAGATATTATAATAGTGTCTATATACAAATACTTATTAAAATAGCCTAAATTGTTACATGATTAAATTCCCGCTACTAGCCACAAAATGGGTAATACAGACAAAACTCGTAAAAGGTGCGTAGGGAGAATGGATTTCCAACTAATGACTAGGCACTGGGGTACCACCTGTCACAGTACGTGGCCTAGATCACCGTACCGAGGACCACTCCCGATCCCCTGCAACACAAGACCGGGACTACCCCTTACTGGATAATCCCGAGTACGATCACCCCATGGTTGGAATTAGCAACCGCACCACTAAGCCGAATAAAAAGGGACATCTAGACAGGGATGACCTTACCCTAATGGGTGCTATCCGCATAGCCTTGCTGCATATCCCATGATTATCAGTCATTCCCAGTTGATAAGGCTTGAGGCTAAGCCTTACCTTTTAGAACATTTCACTTAGAATGCCCATCGTCCACCTGACGATGTTCCGAAAGCATTCACCCATACAAGTCCGTCTCGGGTTCGAACGGAACCGAAGGCAGTACTCCTACTACATCCATTTTGGAAATATCCTCGGGATTAGTAGCGACTAGCCCTTGCACTTCACTGCTCCATCTTCGACTCCGAACTCGTCTTTCCCACGAAAACGTACAAACCGAATCGAAGTGGTTTTCGAGAAATTAATCCCGATCCCGGTCTCTTTGAAACGATCAACGCATTGGCCAATATTGATAGTCGGTGATTTAACTATCAATTAACATTCACAAACATCCATCAAACAATAAATAATTTTCCCAAATTATTTATTAACATTAAACATCTTTCCAAGATATATTTCCATTTTCAATCCTTTGAAAACAGTTTCAAACCACACACTCCTTATGGAATAAATCTCCAAATATTGATTTCCACTGAAAACATCCAAGCCAATTACTTTAGATTTGTAATAATTTAAATTAAAGCTATTTACATACTTTACTTGAAATATATACATACTTTTTAAATGTTTCAAATAAAACTACTTTATAAAATATAAACTATTTTCTTCAAAATAAAAGTTAAGTCATACTAAATTTTAAAATAAAGTTATGAAATCCTATACAAGTTTTTCAAATAAAACTTTAACCAAACTACCTTTACAATAAAACTAGTTTATAAAATATACATATTAATGATATTCTTTTAAAGCATATATCAACTAACCCTTTTAAAATAATTACTACTATAACTAATTTAGTTAATATTTACTTCTGAAATCTTTACAACTTAAATAAGAATTTTCTTAAAAACATTCTTTTAAAATCAAATTTAAAACTTTTAAATTTTACTTAAAAATCTGCTTTAAAACGTACTTGGCTTTTCAGGGAACTACACTCCCATTTTCAGAATAAACCAAAGAACCTTTTGCAAATCCTACACGATTTACCTCAATTCAAAATTTACATTTAAATCCCGTAAATTCCTCCAACACTTTAAAAATAAACCCTCTTTTTATTTTTAAACATATTTCTATTTCCTAGAATATCACTTTCAAAATATATGCTTAAAATATTTAAAATAAAGCTACTAGAAATTATTTAATTGAAAACAATATTTAAGGAAATATATAGAGGTTTTCTAAGTAATTTAAGCCAAATTTAACTTTTAAAGTAAAGTTATTAAATCAAATATTTATATTATAATTTCCTTTTGAAAACTTAATACTACTTTACTTTTTAAAATAATTAAATATCATAATTTCTTAAATAAATGTTTACTTACACTTTAAACAATTAAAATAATATTTTCTTCTAAAATATTCTAAACACATTTTAAACTGCCCATTTATAGTTTGAAAGCTTTTCTTTAAAACATACTAAATTTCCAGGAAAAAGTACACTTCCCATCCTTTAAAAATAATCTTACTATTATTTTTGAGCAATTTACACTTCTTATAGAAATTCCCACCTGAATCCTATACATTCAATATTTATCCCTGATAAATATTCCACTTTATTTATAAACCAAGTTTATAAATTTCCATTTCACATTTCCCTATAAATCAAAATTTCAAAAACACTTCAAATTCCAAACCAATTTTTTGAATTTAATTTCCTTAAATTCATTACTTAAAAATTTCTTTTCATTTCCTTTTTACTCTCATTTCAATTTATTGATATTTTAAAATATCAAATTATATTATCCAACCATAACGTAGCATAACAAAATTCCAAATCCCATTTCTATTTACTGATATTTTAAAATATCAAATTATATTATCTAACCATAACATAGCATAACAAAATTCCAAATCAATCTATCATAGGATATCAATGAAATATATCACAGAATATAAATAAAATTTCTATTTGTGAGGAATCCAGTTGGATCCCTCCAACCTGTTTTCCTTGCATCCACAGATATTAGCATGAAAAATAAATATCGATCAAATTTGATAATAATTTTCCTATTCAACTGATCAACCAATCATTTAAATATTAAATATTTAAACAGCTGAAATTCCAGATGTGAGTGAGATTAACTCACCCTGAGTTTCGACGAGCATTTTAAATTAAATCGAACCATTCGATTTAATCTAAAATTTTCACTTGCTCCAATCATCTTCGGACTTGCTGCAGCGCGTAGACCGCGTCACTGCGATTCTGACGCTTCTTGTTTCATTAGAATCTGATAACATATGCTCAAGTTACGAATTTATAAAGTTTGAATAATATTTAGAAACAAATTTTCCTTTTTTTTAATTAAATTACCATCGGCCGCACATTGCTTCTTCCTCAAACATGCACGTTCCAGTGAAGCCGAACCCATCATACGTGGCAAAAAGATGATCGCCCCCACCCCAAAACAACGACCGAACCTCGATCAGAACCTATCCTCACGAAGCCCATCGCGACACCATCCTTCGGCCCAAAGTTCGTCGTGCTTGGTGCTATGCTCGACGCGAAAAACGAGCACGATTTCTTGACGAAAGCGACTCGAATACTCCCTCCACGCGACGTGAAAAACAATCTCAACCGTAGGATATACAGTACTCGACGAGTTCTTCGATTCCCTAGTTGGAGGATTTTGAAATAAACGAGTAGATTTCAAGAAAAAGGAGGAAGAAGGTCAATAAGTATCGGCCATGAAAAATATAAGCGGCTGAAGAAAATCCTCTAGGGTTTCGGCCAAAAGAACGTATATTTATACGTTTATAATATTATTTTAATGTAAAATTCATTTTTAAACAACTTTTCAAACGATCTCCAAACAACGTGTGCCGATAAGCTATTATAATGTTTTACCCGCATTTCGAATATAATGGAACGTGTTTCGGAGGCTAATTTGATCATATGCACTAGTTACGGAAATAAACGATCAATTTTAAATTCAATCAATTAAAATAGTTTCTATGCGTTTTGAGCTGCCAGGGTCAAACGACAACTCCGATTGCTATGAAAATTGAAATCCGATAATAACTAACTATTACGGATATAATGGAACTGATTTCGTCGAATTCCGAGACTGTGCCCCGAAAGGCTGTTTTAACTCGTCGATTAATTCAAGCGATTTTCAAAATCGTCGAAATCACTTAAAATTTCACTTTTAAAATTATATTGACTTATTTATAAATCATATAGAGTTTATAATCACATTAGAAATTATTCTGATTCATTTTAAATCAAAATCTGATTATTTGTATTATTATATTATTAAATTCCATTATTAAATTAATATAAAATTCCAAATTTGACTTATCGACTTCTGATTTCATCCAAAAGTCCAACATCATTATTTAAATCCAAATAGACTTAAAATTAATTTTAGAAACTATTTTTGTACCTATTTACACCCAGATTCACCAATTATCCCAATTCCAAATATTTAATTTTTTCATTATTTAAGTCTAATTGAATTGCCACATTTTAAATTATAACTAAATTCTATTGATTTAACCAAAATCTTTTTTATTCAAAATCAAATTATATTTCACATTCAACATGTAAAATGAATTAAATGTTCAAAATCTAACGACCGAAATTCTTAGTCGTTACATTAAGAAAGTCGATAGCCTTATGATTTCTTCAGCTTAGCCTCATAATTAATAAAATCAGAATTTTTTTTTGAATCTCGAATGGAGGTTCGATTTCATTTTTAACGGCATGAATGTTGTAAGCTCTCTGTTCCAAATTGTTATATTGATGGCTTGACATGCCATATGTTTTATGAGTTTGACAATTTCATTAGGGATACCAATGTATATTATTTTTGACATGTCATAATGTTAAGGGTTTGGCAACCTAATTAGGGATATCAATAGAAAATGGTTGGTCACATGGGTGAATGATGTTATATGCTAACTATAAATTGATATTTGATTGGTTCATAGTCATCCTAGGAAAACTATGTGATGTGTGATGGATAGTCCACATAATGCCAAGGAGGGATAGTCTCTATATAGTTTATGGTGAGTTCATAGTCATCTTAGGAAAACTGTGAGATGTGTGATGGATTGTCCATATTGTTTGAGACAAATGGGACATGTGTGATGGATAGTCCACATGAATTTTAATTAGATGAACCTTATGTGATGGGTAGTCCATATGGCTCGAGATAGATAATCCATATAATGTTTATATGTGAGAGGGTAGTCCACATAAATATAAGATGGATAGTCAAATTAAATTTATACAGATGGACGTTTAAATTTGGATGGATAGTCGGTTAAATTGGGTTGGGCAATCCATTGTATGATTTTGGGTAGGGACAGGAGTGAGTGACATTATGAAGATAGATTAGTCAGACTTACCCATATTGCATGCATGTAAGCGATTATTTTATTTTGACCATTGTAGTATAGATGCATGAATTTTGGTTATCGTATTTTATTAAAGACTGGTAAGGTGAAACCCATTACGCTCAGTGGTGTGGTCTCACTAAAGATCTATTTTGGTCCAAGATGATAAGTTAGTATTCACACCGGACTTTTTGTCTAACCTAAAGTCATTGTTTTTTCCCTTAGACTCTTGGGCGTTTATTTGAGTAGGTCGGGAGTAAAGATTTTCAGGTTTTCAGATTAGACGAATAAGCTCCCGGAGATGTGTAGAAGGCAAGCTAGCTATTTGTATGAGCTTTTATTTTCCATCGAGTTGTTTTGTGTCTAAATGGATGTAATGACAAAAGTCATAACTGCCAAGTATTAGACTTTGATCAACCAAGTAGGCATCTTCATATGTTACTCTTGGAGTATTTTGTAATAATTATATTTTCTTTGAATGTGGGATTGAATGAGATTATGTAAGGAATATTGAATTTTATGAAATGAAATTAAACGTGAAAGTTAATTATTGAAACATATTTGAAAATTTTCATATTCATGTGCTTATGATATTATTAATATAATTAACATAACAGCATTTTGTCAACAAAAATTAACACTATAGATGGCTGCAGCATCCATGATGCTTAGTTTTAGTCCTTAAAATAAAGGATCTTACATTTGGTTTCAGAACATATATGTAAAAAAATATAAAAAGATTAAAAGTCATTGAAAACATACTCCAAATGAATCAGAGAATAAGATTAGGGTATACCATAATGTTATAGTAACGTACTTGTATTTGCTATATATAAGTATGTATTCCCCCTCTCTTAGACCATTCCTTTATATCATATTAGGGCTCATATACAGATTATAAGAAAGAAAGATATGAAAGCCAGAAACGTAAGAGTGAATCAAGGTGGAGGAAGTAGCACGACTAATGGAAAAGTTAGACCTAATACCAGAAGGAACCAAGGTCAACCAGCAAATGCTAACATGAGTCTGGAATCCCACCAGTAGATATGAGGGCTATGTATCCCTTTTTCTCCACATGATACAAGTTGGAGCTGTTGTTGGTTTGGTTGGAGGAAATACTACTAGTGCGGGAGGAGCTAATCTTGTGGTTGTCAGTTGGTAATAACTACGCAATGTAGAGTCGTAATTATACCTGTCTTAAAGGAAAGCCTTTTCATGGAACCAAGGATGCTATCGAATTGGAGAACTGGCTATTGCACTATTAGAGAATATCTGCTAACTTAGATCTGGATGATAAGTAAAAGAGGAGATTGACATCGATGTAGTTGTAAGGAGCTGCTTTGTACTGGTGGAACGGTGTAACCGTAGGAGTCCCAAAGGAATAACTGACTTAGGCTGAATTTAGAAGGACGTTTGAGGAAAGGTTCTTGTATAAGATAGCCAAGTCAACCTTGCTTAGGAAATTTATGGAACTAGAGCAAGGAAAAATGTCAACTATGCTATATGCTATTGAGTTTTAATGAGCTATCCAGGTATGAATATGCCACCATTGATACTGTGATCAAGAGGAATGAGAAGTTTATTCGAGGTTTCAGGCGAGAGATTGCTAGGGCGACTATGCCACATCTTAGGGATCTAAGTAATGTAGTGACGGAGATGGCTATAAGGAACAAGGAGATGCTTTCGACTTTCGGGAAGGAGTGGAACATGGAAACCCAAAGTTTTTAGAGTATAAAGAGAAAGCTCTTCAAGAGCTCAAAAGGGTGGAGCGCCAAAAAGGGAAAACTGTTATCGTTAGTTACAAGTGTGACAAGAAGAAACACTATGCTAATGAGTGTCGATCTAGTGATGGTAAGACGGTTGCGGGGAAGAAGAATGTGAAGTGCTTTAACTTCAACTAGGTGGGGCGTTATAAGGATAAATTTCCAAAAGCGGTCAAGGCAGAAAAAGGAAAGGACTTTGCTTTGGAGCCGTCATCTTCTTGGCCCATAGCAAAGGTTGTGATGGGAGGTACGCTTTTGATTCATGGCATACATGTTAGAGTATTATTTAATACTAGTGCATCATATTCATTTATCTCTCAGTATTTGGTAGATAAGTTAGGTTTAGAACCATCGTACCTCATTGCTTCCTTAAGGGTTACAAATCCAATAAGAGGGTATGGAACATTAGGATGATATGTGACTATATATAATTTGTTTTATTAGGTCATACTTTTGCTTGTAGTTTGTTTGTGTTTGATTTTGTAGGCTTTTGTGTTATACGGTTATGGATTGGTCGATCAAATATAATGCTAGATTATTTTGCCAGAATAGGAAAATATCATCACGACACCCTAATAGTAGTGATCGAATTATATAATCGGTTGAGAATTCAAATTTAGATGTTTGTGCTTTATTGGATGCAACAGAGGTGGAAGAGGAATTGAGTTGAGTTTTAGTTGTAATAGAATTTGTGGATGTTTTTCAACCAGCTATAGTATTACCACTAAGGAGAGCTATTGAGTTCAGAATTGATCTTGTACTTAGATAGAAACCCGTCAGTAGACCACCTAGTAGAATGACACCTACTGAGATGAAGACGTTAAAGATGCAGCTAGTGATCTTAAGGAAAGAGATTTACTAGGCCAAGCAGTTCGCCTAGGGAAGCAACTATGGTGTTCGTGAAGGAACCTGATGGGTCATTGAGGTTGTGTATTGATTATCTTAAGTTGATTGAGTAGATGATAAAATGTAGATATTTTGTCAGGAATTGATGATTTATTTGATCAGTTGAGTGGTGCTTTCCCTATTGGATTTGGCGATAGGGTTCCATCAACTAAGGTTCGGGAGGACAGTATTCCTTTGATGGCATTTTGAACGAGGTATGGTCCATATGTGTGGTTAGTTATGCCATTCAGGTTGACTAATGTGTCGCTTTCTTTATACACTTGACGAACTGAATTTTTCGAGAGCACTTGGATAGATTCATGTTGGCGTTCGTTGATGACATTTTGATATATTCTAAAGATGATAGAGATCATGAAAATCAACTTAGAATAGTGCTTGAGATATTGAGGCGGCATCAACTAAAAGAGAAGTTTTCAAAGTGTTATTTTCATAAGAAAAAAGAAAAGCTTTCTGGTCATGTGTTTCAGAAGAAGAGTTATCTGTGGAACTAGCTAAGATTGAAGTTGTAAATAATTGGAGGAGATCCGAGACGTGGCCAAAATAAAGAGTTTTCTTGGATTAGCTGGCTATTATCGGAGTTTCATCAATGATTTCTGTCAAATAGCTTCACCCTTGACTAGGCTAACCAAAAACGATGCAAATTTAATTTGGTCTTGTAAATGTGAGGAAGCATTCCAAAAGCTAAAACATTTATTGACCAATGCTCCCGTATTAGTTGTGCCAGATGGTAATCTAGATTTGGTGTATACTGATTCATGTGGAACAGGATTAGGATCAGTATTGATTCAAAGAGGTAAAGTGATTGCCTAGGATTTTCAACAGCTCAGACCACATGAAATTAGGTATCCGACTCATGATTTGAAGTTGGCAGTGATGATCTTTGCTTTGAAGGTATGAAAACGCTACCTCTTAAGAGAAAGAATCGAGTTATTTACGGATCATAAATCTTTGAGGCATTCATTCTTCCAGAAAGAGTTTAATATGAGACAACTTAGATGACTAGAGTTTTTAGTGGCTTATGATCTTAGTATTGAGTATTGTGTATATGCCTGGAAAACGAAATAAAGTGCTACGTTGACCGTGTTAGCAAAATGGAAGGATTTAGAAGAATTGACTACTTATGGTGTGCAATTAAGATCAACGGCTAGCTCTAGTCGAAGAAATGCCATGTTTTCATTTTTGGAAGTTCGATTAGTGATGATCGAACAGATTTCTTCTAAGAAGAGAGATGATCCAATGCTAGTCGAAAGGATTAGAAGGCTTGAAGGTGGAACTGAGATTGATGATTTAAAGGATTTAAGTCTTGACCAGAATGGATTCTTAAGAAAGAAGGGACGATTATGTGTTACGGATGTTGGTGGCCTAAGGAAGGAAGTTCTTAGGGAGTGTCATCGATCAAAGTTTACTATTCATCCTGGAGGAACCAAGTTGTATCAGGATATGAAGATGAGTTTCTTCTGAGAAGGCATGAAAAGGGATATTGGCTTATGTGTAAAGCAATATTTGAATTTTCAACAAAGCTAAACATCAAAAGTCAATTGGATTACTTCAGCCTTTAGATATACCAATTTGGAATGGGATTTTATTTGCAGGTTGTGGTGGTCGAAAAGGGGAAATGAGAAAATTTGGGTTATAGTAGATGATTGGCTAAGAGTGCACATTTAATTTCCATTAAGTCGACCAACACAGCACCTATATTGGTAAGTTGTTTATGAAGAATATTATTAGAGAGCAAGGGATTTTAAGTAGTAAAGTAAATGATAGAGATACTTTGTTTACTAGTGAATTCTAGAATAATCTGCAGGAAGTGTTAGGTACCAAGATGAAGATGAGTACTGCTTACCATCCATAGTCAGATGGATAGATGGAGAGAGTCAACAAGGTACTTGAAGGTATGCTGAGATCTTGTGTAATATATTTTGCTAGGTTATGGGAAAACCATTTGCACTTCGTTGAGTTTTCCTATGATAAAAGTTATCAGACTAATATAGGAATAGTGCCTTTCAAAGCTTTGTATGTAAGGCCATGTTACTCACCAGCATGTTGGTTGGAGATCGGAGATAAATTGATTCTTGGTCCATATATGTTGAAAGAAGCCATAGAGAAGATTGAGTTGGTCCAAGCTAGGACGAGGAAGCTCAATCTTAGCAAAAATGTTACACAGATTAGAGGCATAAGGATCTAGAGTTCTCAGTTGAAGATCGTGTTTTTGTTAAATTATTATCGATGAAGGGTGTGGTACGATTTGGAAAGTCAGGAAAATTGGCACCTAGATATGTCGGACTGTTCCCTATTATAGAGAGGATCGGAAAGTTCGCATACCAAGTAGAGTTACCGAGTCATTTAGCAGGAGTCCGTAATGTTTTTTATGTTCATCTTAGGAAGTATGTGCATGATCCAGAGACTACTATTGCTCTGACTGCATTGGAAGACGTAGTACTGGAATCACATCTGATTTTTGTGAGACAACTAGTTCATGTTGGAGCTAGAGATGAGAAGAGGCTACGGAACAAGACAGTCAGATTAGTGGCTGTTCGGTAGAGTGAAAACATGAAAGACTGTACTTAGGAGTAAAGGACATGATCAAGGATGCATATCCTTGGTTGTTATGAGAGTGTGTTCTATACTTGTTATATAGACTTTGCAGCTAGTAGGATATACTAGCATTTTTTGTTATAGTTGTATGCATGTTTGATATGATTATTGTGCGGACCTTATTGTATTTTGAGAAAGAAATTCTATAGGAAGGAGAGCCTGTAACACCTCTAATTTTAGTTTAATATTATTCGAGAGATTTAATTGGATAGATTAAATAGAATAATATATTAGGATAAGGAGTATGAGATTTGATAATTAATTGGTGAGGCCTTAACTAATAAACTAATACGGTTGTATTAAAACTTCATACATAAGGGAATAAATGAAACGGACAAATTAGGAATATAGCATTATTTCATCCCTTAAGCCCTCCCTTTCTCATTCATTCTCAAATGGGATTTAAAGGGCAAAGCTTAGGGAAGCTAAACTCTATCAAATCTCAATCTTGTCATTCAATCAAAGGTGAAAAATAGTTAACCATCGCTATTGCTTGTGCTCGAATTCGGTTATGGTTAATTTCTGAATTGCTTTTGATTGTGTTGTCATGATATGGATATTTGATAAATTTTTAGATAGAATAATGATTTATGGAATTATTATGATAGGTTTTAAAATCTAGATTGCTAATCTCTAATTGATTTGATTTTATAGAATGTTGTGTAAAACATTAATCTAAAGATGTGTTTTTAATTTCATAATTTTCCAAGCTAAATTGAATATTTAATGAATTTTCTAAGTACGAAATAGTGTTCATTTTGGGATTTAATTATTAAAAAAATTAAATATTTATTTTGACCTCAAAATTTTTACATATGAAAGAATATGATAATTCTAATTTTTAGTGAATTTTGGGAATTATTCCCAAGTGATTATGGATTTCTATGAATTAAGTATGCTAATTTTTTATTTAAAATTAATACTAATTAAGGGCATTAGTTAATTAAGTTGGTAAACATTTTTGGGTAGGTAAAGTTTATTTCCAGCAAAATCTGAAAAAGAAATAAAAAGTTTAGGTGATAACCAATCGTATTCTGACATGAGATGGGAGTAGGTAAAAAGAAATTAGTTTAAAAAGGAAAGAAAATAGTTTTAATATTTATTACCATAATACCATCGACAACACATGATATCCCTCATGATATCTGGCATCCGTCATAGGAGGAATACGACATCTCATAGGTGAAGAGATATGTATTTATTTCGAGCTCTACTTTTCTTTCTAAAGCGGGCATCCTTATTATTTACTTGAAATCTCTTATCCCCTTTGGTTTTAAAGAATCCATGACGTGGACCTAAAGATTTTGAAGTACAGATGTTGTGAGTTTCCATTGCCGACATCCTATGTTTTGCGGCATAATAGCTAAAGTATCATATTTACGACATCATAGTTTTTAAAGTATTGATGCCATAAGAAATCGATTTTGACTTGTGCAATTGATGCAATAAGTTGTCGGCTCTGACGTCACATATTTTGCCTGTTTTCGGCAACTAGGTTATGCGGATTTGAAGCCATAACTCTTTTATTTCGAAACCGATGCTTTGTAGGACGAGAAGCCTGGTGTTCTATGCAAGATGAATGTATGTTTTAAAGGCGAGATAGCCTATGTTCTAAGAAATTTCGCAACCTTATGATTTCAGCAGCTTAGCCTTATAATTTATAAAATCGGAATTTGTTTTCGAATCTTGGATAGAGGTTCAATATCATTTTTAATGGCATGAATGTAATAAGCTTTCTATTTTGAATTGTTATATTGACGGCTTGAAAGCCATATGTTTTATGAGTCCAACAACTTCATTAGGGATACCAATGTATATTATTCTCGAGATGCCATAAGCATAAGTTTAAGGGGTTTGACAATCTAATTGGAGATACCAATAGATATAGGTTGGGCATTTGGATGAATAATGTTACATTCTAATTATAAATTGATATTCGATGGGTTCATAGTCATCCTATGAAAACTATGAGATGTATGATGGATAGTCCATATAATGCCAGAGATTGATAGTCTCTATATGGTTCATGATGGGTTCATATTCATCCTAGGAAAACTATGATTGATCCGATGGATCACTAACATAACTTTTGGCAAATGAGACATGTGTAATGTATAGTCCACATGAATTTTAATTTGATAAATCATGTGTGATAGGTAGTCCATGTAATGTATATGTGGGATGGCAGTCCACATAATTATAAGATGGATAGCTAGATTAAATTTAGACGGATAAACATTTAAATTTGGCTGGATAGTCAATTAGATTGGGATGGGTAATCCATTTTATGATTTCGGGTAGGGTAAGGGAGTGAGTAACATAATGAAGATAGATTAGTCAGGCCTACCTATACTGCATGCCTGTAGATGATTATTTTGTTATGTTCTAACCATTGTAATTGCAGGTGCATGAATTTTGATTATCATATTTGGTTAAGATACCAATGAGGGGAAAATCATTCCTCTCAATGGCATGGTCTCACTAGATATCTTTTTTGATCCGAGATGGTAGGTTATTATTCACATTTGACTTTTTGTCCGACCCGAAGTTTTTGTTTTTCACTTTAAACTCTTGGGTGCTCATTTGAGTAGGCCAAGAGTAAAACTTTTTAAGTTTTCAAATTAGACGAATAAGCTTCTGAAAACATGTAGAAGACTAGTTATCTATTAGTAGGAGTTTTAAATTTACCGTTGTATTGTTTTGTGTCCAAATGGATGTAATGATAGAAGTTATAACCGTTAAGTATTAGGCTTTGGTCAACCAAGGGGGCATAATCATATGTCACTCTTAGAGTATTTGGTAATAACTATATTTTCTCTGAACTTAGGATCAAATGGGATTATGTAAGGAATATGAAATTTTATTTATGAAATGAAATTTTCAATTCTATTATTGAAATATGTCTGAAAATTTTCGTATGCTTCTGATATTATTAATATGATTAGCATAGCTGCATTTTGTTATAGGAAATTAACACTATGGATGATTGTAACATCCATGGCACTTAGTTTTGAACCTCAAAATGGGGATGTTACATAAGTGATCGCAGCTTATGCATTGGATGTTGTTTCTAGCTCCATTGCACCTCGAGCAATGGACAAAGGGGAAAGGTCATAATTGAAGGTGTGTTAACTTTACCTAATTTATTTGTTTGTACCTTGTTCGACACTAAGGCGTCACACTCTTTTATTTTGAGTAGATTTTTAGACGAGTTGCACTTAGATACTAGCATCGTTACTTATCTATTAGTTGTATCAAATTCTACCGAAGGATCGACTCATTTATATATGATTTGCAAGAGTTTGAAATTATTTATTTTGGGGGACGAGTTTAATTGCGGTGCTTTTGTCTTAGGGTTTTTTAGATTTCGTTTGATTTTAGGAATGGATTGGATGACCATGTATATGGTTATCTTAGATTGTAATAGGAAGGTCGTTCATTTGGGTACTTGTAGTGAACACAGTCTAGATGTTTATTGCGATTTTAGAGGGTTAGTTATGTTGAGTTACTTATACTCTTTAGATTTATCACTCGACGAGTTAGCTTCAGTGCCAGTAGTTCGAGACTACGCAAATATCTTTTCCAAAGTTATCGATCTTTCACCCTAGAGGAGTTCGATTTTTAGATTTCTCTCGAGGAGAATGCCAAACTTGTTGCCTTACCTTTTAGGGATTCATTAGGAGTATTTCTAAGTTAGGGGCACTAGTTTTCTCTGTCGCTAAGACAGATAGTTCTCCGAGGCATTACATCGGCCATCTCAAACAGAATAAGCTGACAAAGAAAAAGCGTATTCTTTGCAACGCATAGACAATCTCTTTGACCCGTTAGTTGAAGCAAAGGTATTCTCTCAGCTTGACTTGGATGCCAAGTTCCATCAGTTGCATGTAGCCAAAGATAGTATTCAGAAGATCTCTTTTGTACACTCGACGGACTTTATGAGTGGTTAGTCGTGCCTTTTGGACTAACCAATGCATGCAACTACTTTGTTGATATGACGAGTCGAGTTTTTAGAGGGTTAATAAGTTCGTGGTCGTATTTTTTGACAATGTATTACTCTATTCAAAAAGCAAGGAGGACAGATGTTGCATCTTAAAGAAGTGCTCAATACCATCCGTGGGCATAAGTTGAAGTCGAAGCTTTCCAAATGTCACTTTTGGCGTATGGCGGTTCGCTTTTTGAGACACTATCTTCGAGCGTGGGTTGAAGGTCGATCCTAGTAAAGTTGTTGTAGTACAGGATTGGCATGGACAGAAGAATTCCACGGAGGTAAGGAGTTCCTTGGTTTGGCAATCTACTATATGAAGTTCATTAAGAACTTCCCTAAGATTTCTGCCCCTCTGTCCCGCTTACTAAGAAAATTTTGGTTTTCTCATGGAACTCAAAGTACGAGGACGTTTTTATTAAGCTGAAGGAGACATTGACTAGTGCACATATTCTAGTACTACATAATGTCACAAAGGCATTCACGGTATATACCAACGCTTGCGGTACGTGATTGGGTGCTATTTTGATGTAGGAAAGGGGAGTGGTGAGCTATGCTAGTTGATATTGCAAGTCCATGAGAGAAACTACCCTACCCATGATCTTGAGTTGGAAGCCATTATTTTTGTACTCAAGTCATGGAGATATTATTTACTCGGAGAGCAGTTTGTTTTATTCATGGATCATAAGTCTTCGAACTATTTTTTTCTCCCATAAGGATTTGAATTTAAGACAATAGTGGTGGATGGAGTTCTAAGCATCATATGACTTTGATATTTCCTATGTTCCAGGCAGAGGCAATATTATGTCTAATGCCTTGAGTAGAAAGCATGCGATGTTGAGTCCTATGTTCTCAGAGTGGAAGCACTTGAAGTTTATCTCTATGTTTGGTTTTTGACCATTATCATACATCACTCTGGGATTGTTAGCAGCTTTGGATGTGTAGCCTACAGTTATAGACCGCATTGGGTCAAGTCAGAAGCAAGACTCTAAGTTATTGGATATTTTTAAAAAGCTTGGTAAAGGTGAGCACTTAATTCATTGAGGTGTTATACCATTAACCCAAAGGGGTGAATTTTATTGACAAAGAGATGGTAGAGTATGTGTTCCTCTCATTATGAATTTTATTGACATGGTACTAACCGAGTCCCATCATTTTAGAATGACCATTCATCCTAGTGGAGATAAAATGTACCGAGATATAAAGAGAGTCTTTTATTGACCTAGTATGAAGAGGCATGTGGCTGAGTACATGTCTAGATGTATGACTTTCCAAAGGGTAAGAAGAAACAAAATTAATAGAGTGGATTGTTGCAGCCATTGGATATTCCACAGTGGAAGTGGGAGAGAGTTTCTATGGATTTCATTCATAGACTACCCTGGAGTAGAGGGGGGAATGAAAGTACTTGGATCATAATCGATCAATTAACTAAATGTGCTTACTTTATTCCAGTTAGGAGTACGAGGACTGTTGAGTCTTTGGCGAATCTATACATGAGGGAGATATTTTGGTTACACGGAGTTCCTTCTAGTATTGTTAGTGACCAAGTTTCACTTTTCACCAGCAAGTTTTGAAGGATTCTTTAGGACGCTTTAGGCACTAAGTTGAGTTGGAGTGCTGCTTAGCACCCACAGACGGATGGAAAGATGGAGATGGTGAACTGGGTATTGGAGGATTTACTTTGAATGTGTATTTCGGAGGCTCTTGGGAGGATTACTTGCCACTAGTGGAGTTTGCTCATAATAAAAGCTATCAGGCAAGTATTAGGATGGCACCATTTGAGGCATTATATGAGCGACCTTATAGAATACAGTCTTATTGGTGGGACATAACGGATATGATCATTCTTGGACTGGATATGGTGACGGAGACTTCAGGGAAGATAGACTTGATCTGTAGAAGGATGAAAACCGTGCAAGATAAGCACAAGTCTTATGTTGATAGGAGATGCACAGAGTTGGAGTTCGTAGTGGACGACGTGTTTTTTGTTAAGGTCTCGCCGCTTAGGTATGTCATGAGGTTTGGTAGTTTAAGAAAGCTAGCGCTAAGGTTTGTGGGGCCTTTTCTGATTACAAGAAAAGTAGGAGAGTTAGCTTATAGAGTGAAGCCTCCTCATATGTTAGCAGGAGTACACGATATTTCCTATGTGTCATACTTATGAAAGTGTCTACATGGTAGAGGAGCTAGTCATGCCGAGTCAGCTAGAGGAAGTAGTAGTAGAAAGGGAATCATTTGTTTGCCGTGCACCAATCTTCATCTTTGGGCATGGTGCAAAGGGACTTCGTAATAAAGTTATTATGCTAATTAAGATACAGGGAGGAGACGACCCGGCAGAGAGTACATGGGAGCCTAAAGAGAATATCCAAGCTATCCATCTGGAACTCTTTTCTAGTATGTTTCATATTAGTTAATATATAAACTTCTTATGTGCTTAGGATTTAGCTTAGTGTAACCCATGGACATGGGCATTTGGATGTTGGGAATGGTTGCAAACATGTTACTAAGACATGTTTGGATGATGGTTGCGAATGGATGTATTTACTAAATTGATCTTTGCATGCATAGACAAATATATTCAAGTTAGCATGAACTCACACCATCATTTTTTTCATTGTGTCAAGTTATATTCATATGGTCGTTGCATATGGATTGAATGGTTTCTTATACATATAGAATTGTTGGTATGTTTATATAGGATGTTGCACATATTTGGATACATGGCATAAGCACTTGCATTTCAGGAGGTTGCCTAATATTTGCAATAGTATGGGTTTATATGCACTCCATGCATATATGTATATGTTGCAATAGAAATTTGAACCAACGACAACTACTGCCAATGATTAATGGTGGAGTAGATGGTTGTAGGTATTAATCATCGTATGTGTAAGTTGTACTTTTTCATTTTTGAAGATTTCGAGGACGAAATTCTTTTAATGGGGAAGAATGTAACACCTTGCAAAAATTAACCGAAAATTTAATAAGGATAAAAGTTGATTTTTTTACAAATGTCAGAATAGGGCTACGAAAATTGTATCGTTGCTTTCGTGGTGATCTTCTTGACAATTTTCATATACAAAGTTTTATAAATAGAGTTCACATGAAAAAGTTATTAAATTTTAATGATTTAAACTGAAAATAAGTAAAATATGTATATAAGGAAAATAATTATATTAGGTAAGCTCAATCGGTCAACATGTTGGTTGGGTTTGATCGACCACTAACGGTCGACTGCTCCAGCCCAACAAGTTAAACTAGTTCAGTTTAGCCTTAGCCGAACCACTCGAATTTATATAATTAAATATAATGGTTAGCGTATATGGGAGCATCTATAAAGAAGACATTAACCTGACAATGACCCATTTTCTTTGATTTAATATTAACTCAAGTAAATTTGAGATATAAGTTGATTTAGAATATATGAACATGCCATTTCATCCACTTTGAATTGAATATAGAATTCTATTTGTGCAATTAAAAGTATGATTAATTGTTTAAAAAACGGATGAAAATAAATTAGTGGTTTACAATAAAAAAACTGACCAGTCGATAGGATCATTGTAGCCGGTCGACATCAAGTGGTGGACCACGACTGTAGCCGATGGTCGATCAGTAGGCATCTTTTCTACAAATTTGAACCTCGTCTTGTGGCCTAGGTTAACGAATATATATATATATTACCATATATTACTATATATATAACAGTATATTAGTGGGAAAAGTAGTTCCCTGATCCTTGGCTTTCGGATTTTATGGGACTAGGTAGATGTGTACATGGGAAATTAAGCCTAGTTACTATTCGTTCGGTGAATTTGATATTCGATATTAGGCGGTTCGGTCACAACCACTAGCCAGGGGATCCTTAGCCTATGCACGACGCTGTTATTCGATGCCTTATATGGTGTAGGGCTCGAAACTAAAGGGAGGTTCCTTAGTGCATGCAGCAATTAGGACGTGGCATTGTTGTTGGATGCTCGATGAGGTGTAGTAAGTGGCATTACCATTGAGCTTAGAATGGATGCAGCGGACCTTAGGTCGCCTTTGGTGTAATTCGACACTGTGGACTCCTCTCAATGCATAACTTTTATAAGCTATAATAGTAGTTTGGATAATGTAGTCTAAAGGGTGATATTGTATGTGATCTTATGTTAGGATCAGTCCCAGAGGTTATTAGTCTGATCCATCATTGATTTGTGGTTTAGTTGGTTGTTCAACCCTAGGTATTAACCTTTACAAGATGTTTGGATGTACGTGTATTTGGAGCTATATTCATTAGGTAAATGTAACCAACTCTACAAAGTAATTCACATAAACAAGTAGGAAACTGTAGGTCAAGTAGATTATAAATGAAGGTAATCGCATGTGATCACCATATATTAATGATGCAACTCATTCACTAGACTTTTATCTGACCCACTCCTTTCCTTTTTCCTCCTACCGCAGGAGCACATGGCAACAGGTGATTGGCCCAGATCTAATACATGGAGAAATGAGCTTGGTGTTGGCATTGTATATTACTTTTCCTTACTCTCCATGTAACTATATATATATATCATATTTAGCACTTATTATATTTTACTACCTCCTACGTGAGATCTGAAAATGTAGAATATCTTAGATTTTATCATCTATGATCATGTCATTTAATGAATTAAAACCCGATAGCTTGCACTCTTTAGCACGATGCGAGTCTGAAAGTCACCCTAGGCTTTGAATCGGTGTGTCCCAAGGTGCGGGTTATCACGATGGTATACATTATGGAACTATTTGTAGATGCATTTCATACTCTCATTCTCCTCATCAATTGATGAGTGTTCTTCTCATAAAGGACAACTGCGGATTTCATGGAACATTTTCGCGCTTTGAATTCTCCGTACTAAACCTTTTCGGTATGGTATCTATGTACAAGGATTGAGATAACTCCTACAACCTTTAAGTCCATGTCTATAGATCTTAATACCCAGTATATAGGCTGCTTTCGTCATGGAGAAATTCTTGGATAACCATGCTTTTATTGACTACAATAATGCAACATCTTTGCTAATCAATACTAAATCGTCGACTTATAGAACTAAGAACACTATAGCACTTCTTATTCTTTCCAATATATATACGCTTCTTTTGTGTTATAATAATAACCAAACTGTTTGATTACTTTATCAAAACACTTATTCCAACTTCATGAAGCTTGTTTAAGATCATAATAGATATTAACAATTTGCAAACCCTTTCCCTTGCTTCCACTGACGTTAATATCCTCGAGCTGTGACATGTAAACGATCTCTTCTAAATCATCATTTAGTAATGCCATTTTCACGCCTAATTGCCATATTTCTAGTTACAAAACACAGTAATAGTCAGCATTATCCGAATGGACTTAAGCATGGCTATGGACGAAAATGTTGCATCATAATCAGCACCTTAAACTTGATGAAACCCTTTTGCAACTATTCTAGCTTTTAAACTCTCTACTTGTCCATTCTCGTTTAGCTTTTTCTTAAAAATTGATTTATAACCTATGGGTTTTATCCCTTTAGGTGTGTTAGTTAGAGTCGGTACTTTGATTTCCTACATAAAATCCATCTTGGGTTTCATAGCTTCAAGCCAAAGTGCAGAGTACTCTGTAGTGCTTATTCGAGGAGTGTCATCTTCTAAGATGCAACCCTCTTTCTCGCCATCCACGAGAATACCATAGTATCTCTCTAGTGCGTGAGATTCCCTATTAGACATTCTAATAGGTTGCATGTTTTTATATACTAGTGAACTTGATTCTTCAACTGGCTCGGTCTCTTTTTAGGTTTCTCAAATCTCATCAAAGTTTACTACGTTACTGTTAATTTATTTTGAAAGAAATTCCTTTTCCAAAAAGATGGCATATTGAGAAACAATATCCTTTTGTTTTTTGACCCTGTATAAAATATACTCATAAAAATATTAGGGTATTCCTATAAGTTTATACAAGGCTAATCTTGCTTCAAGTTTATTGGACCAACATTCTTGACGTAGGCTGGACAAACCTACACCTTCAAGTGCTTGAGCCAGGGTTTCTTCCCATATGCCAAATCCCATATGGCATCTTAAGCACGTATTTAGTGGGTGTCAAATCCAATATATATGTTGCAGTTACTAGGTATCCCTAATAAGAAAAAGGTGACTCGGCTTTACTCATCATGGAATGAACCATATCTACGAGGGTTCGAGTCTATCTTTTTGAAAAACCATATTGTTATGGAGTATAGGTGGAGTAATATAAGAGATAGTGTCATTATATTTTAAGTGTTGTTGGAGCTCTTACCCAACATAATCACCTCCCTGACTTAATTCAAGTATTTTAGTCTTATAGTCCATTTGATTTTTTCCATATTATTATATTCTTTAAATGTCTCACTAACATCAGATTTGTTCTTCATAAGGAATATATATGCTAGCCTTGAGAAATCATTAGTGAAAGTAACAAAGTAAGAAGAATTATCTTTGGTAACTATAGGCATTGGGCTACATACATTGTTATATACAACATCTAAGATTTCATTAACTCTATCATTGCTCCCACTAAAGCGGTGCTTGGTCATTTTTCCTTTAAGACACGACTTACATATATCAAATGATCATTGAAAAGCTTCGATTTTCAGTTTGTGCAGTTGTTTTTTAGACTAACTTTACAATGCCATGGGTAACTATTATTAATGTCAACATTATAAGAATTATTTATAGCACATGTATAATTATAATTAAGTACTTTCCAAAACACCATTGCAGATTTTATTTCCATAAAACATAATGTTCGTAGAATCATCAACACAATGAAAAAAATTTCCAGTCTCAGACAATCTAAACATAGAAATTATTCCACAAATAAAGTTTTTCACATAGAAGAAATCATTGAAAATTAAATCTAATCCATTTGGAGAAGCCAATCTCTAACTGTAGTTGAATCTATTAAAGATCCATCAGTAAAAAGAAGCCTTATCTCAACATCTGCCACATGCGTCTATTCCTAAGTCCAAGTAAAGAATTACACATATGAGTTTTAGATCCAATCTATAAAACCCAACATAATTTATTGTTGCAAAACAATTTAGAATCATAACTATACTTGTAGGAGTGGAGGAACCATTCGTTTTGTTCTCATTGACAAGTTTTGGTAGTTCCGACAATTCTGTTTCCAATGCCCTTTCTTATGATAATGGTGATACCCATTCTAATCATTAAGAGCACTCTTCTTATTAACTCACTTCCTTTACTTTCAACCATTCGAAGATGATGCATTTCCTTTATCGTGAGCACATCACTTTGATCTTTGGATGGAGCTCGTTGATCTTAATATAATCAGTAGCTCCACGAGGCTTATATTCACCGATTAATATTGTAGTTTAATATGAATGGTTAAAACTGTGGGGGTAAGAGACCTAGATCAAGTCCATTTGCAGTTCATTGCTTATGGTAACTTCCAATTATGAAAGCCTATCTTCTCCAGTGTACCAATATGGCCTTTCACTAATAAGACGTACTCATCCACACGCATGCCCTTCATTATCTTCGTATTAAACAATTTTTTAGTAATCACATACCATGCAGAACAAGATTGCTCTCCAAACAATGCTTTGAGGCTATCGAAGATTTGATGGACGGACATGTTTTCGTGCTGTCAATGTGTAATGAACCTAATTTTGAGTAATATTTAGAACATTTAATTGGATAAATAAAATAAAATAATTTTAATAGTTAAGGTATTGAGATTTGTTAATTAGTAAGGGGTAGTGCCCTAAGAAAAAGTGAATTGAAAACAGGTAAGTAGGAGAAATATGGTAAGGGTAAAAGGGAACATCCTTCATTATAATACCCTAAATCCTTCCATTCTCCATTCCTTATTCATTATAAAATTCCACAAAAAAAATAAAATCCTAAGAGCTCAGCCGGCCACCATTAAGAGGAATCAAAAATAAGATAAGCTACGAATCAAGTAGAAAGCTTGAAGAAATTAATCAAAGGGAAAATCTCAACCTTCTTAACACCAAGCCAAGGTGAATAATTTGATTTACATCCCATTTTTGGTTATGATTTCGGTTTCATGTGTATGTCCGAAGTGTTTTGCAAGTAACATGCCATGCTACGGTTGTTTAAATAGATATATGTGCTTGTTGATGATTTATGTAACATCCCGTATTTTTAGGGCCGCCGCTCGTGTGGGGTTTCGACGTGGAGGAGGCGACCGGGTTGGGCGAGGTTCTGGGCGAACGTGGAGGACGAGGCGCTCTTCGAGGGGGTGGTCTCTGATGGTGGTCACGGTGGCAGTGGGAGGAGCGGCTAGAAGCCCTAGCTACGTGATGATGGGTTCGTTGCTTCTGGGTGTCGCGTGCTTATTGGGGAGAAGACGTTCAGGAGCGGCCATGTTTCATTTTGGTAATATATTTAAAAAAAAAAGAAATTTGTTTTCAAATTATATTCAAACTTTAATAATTCATAACTTGTGCATACCTATTCAGAATTCAGCGAATTAGGAAGCGCCGGAATCGCAGAGACGGGTACTACGCGATGGTGCAGTTCCGGATTCGTTACGGGCAAGTAGAAATTTGGGTTAAATCGAACGTCGTTCGGTTTAATTTAAATTTCGAACGCTCGCCGAAACTCAAGGTGAGTTATTCTCACTCACATCTGGATACTAGTAAAGTTAGACAGTTAGTATTGATTGTTTGTTTGGATGTTTAGCTGTTTATGTTGATTATTTTCAAATTGAATTGATATATATAGATGTGCTAATATTTGTGGATGCAGGGAAAACAGGTTGGAGGGATCCAACTGGATTCCTCACAATATAGTGTTTATTTTTATAGTTGATGATGATGCCTGTTTATATTTTGTGATTGATAAATTGGAATTTAATTGCATTGTGATACTGTGGGATAAACTATAAGCCCAGGATGTTAAATTATAAAGAAATTTGGAGTTTTAATTTTAAAGAAATTAAATTGGATTTTCAAAAAGAATTTAAGAAAATTCATAAATAAGGAATTTAGAAGCATATAAAAATTAGAATCTGTTGGATGGAAACTGAAATAAAATTGTATTTGAAATATTGCTGAATAAATTATAAATCCATAATTTATTTATAAATGGATAAATTGAATTTTTGAAGAATAAAAGATATTGTAAATTAATGTATTTTAAAGAATTAAAATTTGAAATCTATTTAGAATGGAAATTGAAAATTTGTAAAATCTGGAATGATAAACAAAGAGAGATGTTATCTGTTGATAAATGTGAAAGTAAATTTATGTTATTTAACCATAAATCTAAATTGAAATAAATCGACAGAAATCGTGAGAAGGATTTCTGTGATGTTTAAGTGGGAATGAGATTCCTTGGGAAAAACCAAGTTCGATTTTAAACTGATTTTATAAAGAGAAAGTTTTGAAATTTGAAACTGGTTTAAAGAATGTTGGAAATTATTATTTTTAAAGTAACTATTTAAAAATTTGTAATAGTAAAGAAATTATTCTTTTACAAATGGATTTGTTTTAAAAAGATAGTTTTGACCTAAGTATATTGAAATTAGTATTAATTTTTTTTTTACAACTCTATTTTTAAAATATAGTTTAACTAAAACCTTATTTTAAATCAAGTTATATCTTATAAAATAGTTTTACTTTAAATATTTTGAAATTATATTTTGAGTAAATAATTAGTAGTAAATTTACCTATCTTAGAGTATATCTTAGAATAATATGTTTTAATTATTTTGAATCTAAAATGTTTTAACTTGGTTACTTCCAATGGAAATTAAAGGTAAAGGATTTACCTTGTAAAGGAAGAATTTTGGAAAATGTTTTCAAATGAGTTTGGGAAATGTGAAATTATATCTTTTAAAGATATTTGAGGAAAATAAATAGTGAGGGAATTATTTATTGTGTGATGGATGCTTATGGATGTTTATGAATATAAATTGATAGTTAAATCACCGACTATCAATATTGGACAAATGCGTTGATCGTTTCGAAGAGACCGGGATCGAGATTTATTTCTCGAAAACCACTTCGATCCGGTTTGTACGTTTCATGCGGAAAACGTGTTTTGGAATCGAAGATGGAGCAGTGAAGTGCAAGGGCTAGTCGCTACTAATCCTGAGGATATTTCCAAAATGGATGTAGTAGGAATAGTGCCTTCGGTTCCGTTCGAACCCGGGACGGACTTGTATGGACGAATGCTTGCGAAACATCGTCAGGTGGACGATGGGCGTTCTAAGTGAAAACGTTCTAAAGGTAACGCTTAGCCTCAAGCCTCATCAACCGGGAATGACTGAAAATCAGGGGATATGCAGCAAGGTTAGGTGGGTCATGCCCAAGCAGGACAAGATATTTCCCCTGTCTAGATGTCCCTTATATATATTTCGGCTTAGTGGGTGGTTGGTCGCGCCAACCACGGGGGTTTATCTTGTTCGGGACTGTTCAGTAAGGAATGGTTCCGGCCTTGTGTTGCAGGGGATGAAGGGAGTAGTCCTCGGTACGGTGATCTAGGCCCCGTACTGTGACAGGTGGTACCCCAGTGCCTAGTCATTGTTGGAAATCCATTTTCCCTACGAGTCTTGTACGAGTTTTGTTTGTATTACCCACTTCGGTGGCTAGTAGCTGAAATTTAATGAATGTAACAATTTCGGCTATTTTATAAGTATTTGTAAATAGACCCTATTATAATATCAGAGGATTTCTATAAAAAGTGTTTTAGCTATCGTAAGGTAAAAACCCGACATGTTTATTTGTGGCGTGGTCTTACGAGATGCTTTTGTTTTCAAAGGATTTTTGAAACTTTAATAACCAAGTTGGATGCATTATTATCAGCTGGTATTCCAGACTGACTCGGGTGTTATTTCATTATAATGCTCGGGTCAGACCGAGTATTATTTGTACAGGACTTGATGCTATGGAGCAGGAGAGGAGCTGGAGTCCGAGACGTATTATATGTACTTATCTATATCCGCTGCTGTGATTGTATGGTAGGTCTGATTTGTGGTTGTTGATGTATGAGATACTCTGATGATATGATGTATAAACAGTAATAGATTTCATTTTGTGTAAAGTTTTATATTTACTATTATATTTTATTCCGCTGCGACTGTGAGATTCTGATATTGTTTAGTTTCTTCTTCTTCTATCTCTTCTTCTTTAACCCTAATGGTTCGTAATTCTGTGCCACTTGAGTTAATAGAGGTAGAATAGTGTTGATTCAAGGGGTACGGATTTGCGTGCTGTCACAATTTATATGATCTTATATAGATTTTATGATATTTTAGATTATAAAACCTATTAAATGACATCCAAATGAGTTGCGTTTTTGATATATGAACCAAAACTTTATTTTAGAAGTGGGTTTCAAGTTTTCTTTTAAGTAATTGTGCATTTACTATGGATTTTTTATGAAAGAAAATAGTTAAAACTTGGTTTAAAATATTTAAGGCAATTACATAGTAGTTTTGGGTCTGAAATTTACATATGTTACAAACATATTAAAAGTGAATTGTTGTAAGTTTTGAGGAATTTTTCTAAGTATTTCACTATGGTTATAAAATTATTTAAGTTAAGGGGATTAAATATTTTATATATTATATCAAGGAGAAGGGCTTATTTGATTAAAATGTTTTAAATTGTAAATTTTGAATTTGGTAGCCTTTTTAGAAAAGGATTTTGATAAAGAAATAGCAACTGATCATATTTTGACAAATTGGGCAAGTTAGGTGAAAAGAAATTACTTTGAAAGGCATAAAATCAGTTTTGCTTCGAATTAAAACTTTGCCACTTCCTTTGCTTGCTATCGTCACCGTACCCAGAAGGCCTTTCGAACCCATTCGAAACCAATTCACGTGGTACCAAGCTATTGGTAAGTAATGCATTGGAGAAAGGCGAAAGGGACTATGTTGAAGGTATGCATTCAAAGGGATTGAAGCCACTCTAACTAATTTTCGAATCGATCAATTCACCTTTGTTTAAAAAGAAGCTTTCGAATAAGATACCACTTGCCTTTGTTTTTAGAAGGGAGCTTTCAAAAGAGTTTCTATTTGCTTTTGTTTTAAAAGAAGCTTTCAAAGGATAGCCACATTTGAACCTATTACGATAACAACCTGAATTCTAGTGAGTCCAGATTTTTCGCAAAAATACTAAAATCCAAGCTCGCTGAAGCTCGAATTGGGTATTTGGTATCCTACAAATAGGCAAAGATAAATATATCAGAGCTTAAATAAATATCTCACAGCGGAACTGATTTAAAAATATAATAGTAAGTAAATTCTTGCCAAGGTAATAACACTTTCTATACAAGTGTCACCAAGTTGGAAAATCTTTGCCATTCATCTAACCTGTGGGATGTTATGAGGAGGGGGTCAGAACTAAAGTTTCGGTGAATGGACAAATTATACACTTATAAGCATAATTCAACATATACTGTTCTATTTCCATTTTATGTGATTTTAGGTTTGTTGGGTTTATAATACTCTCGCCTCTGTGCATGAATCGCACCCATCCACTCCCTAGTAGATTAAAACCTAATAACTAATATATATAGCTAACTAATATATATGTAACTACATTCCTAAAGACCGCACCGGTCCTAGGTACTACCCATAGTACCTTACGTATCCTCCTCGAAAAGAACTCCATCGTCTTGCTGTTAGAGCGTACTGAAACTACATCTGTAAAGGACAGCTTCGTGAGGACTACAATACAGATGTTCCATCGTCTGCTAGGAAAAGAATGAAACTGCATCCGCACTAGGCTATACTAGTGCTCGGACATCCATAATGCACCACCTAGTGCGTACCCTAAGGACTACACTAAATCGTTCTGCCTACTCCCTGAATTCAGCCAATAAGACCTACCTTGTAATAAGGTCCTCTTCATTAGGCCTGCAATACAGATATTCTTTTTGGTCTATCTCTTTTCTCATCGTGGCTATGGCCCCACGCAGCCACCCCTCAACTAATCAAAAGGACTTTCAAGAGGTAAGTGGCTGAGCCTTACTACAAACAATCTAAACATCCAATTGGCTGTGCCCCTCATCCAATGTCTCGATGGTGAAAGAATCATTGGCCTGTTGGTTTAGCTCTAGTATTTCTCGAACTCGCTTTGACTGATAATAGCTTGATCTCCGCATGCAACTATCCTTTTGGGTCCTGCCCACTATAACCAACTCGCAATCTAGAGTACGTGTCATATGAACATCCTACTCCATCATCAACCTAATGACTTCCTACAAAGGTCCACTTTGTTAGGCCTGCAATACAAAAGCAGTCAAAGTATACTCTCTTGATGGAACACCTACAGACCTGCCTCCGAGGTTGCAGCTTCGTTAGGCTTACTCTAGAGGGCCATTTTAGAGTGTCCTTGCGTCTGTTGAAGTCTCATACTTCCTTCTAGCCCGAACTAACTAAGATGGACGTGCTCTTTCTGTACTAAAATCTATGATGAACTACTTCGTTAGGCTCTTTGTCTAGATTCTCTTTCGGGCTGCTCCGAATGCACCTTACCATTTTATTAGATCCTATGTCTAATCTTTTATTATGCCTTTTTTTACTTTTCTTATTCAGTTGGCTACTTATTTACTTTAATCATCCCCACATATGTGTGAGACCATCAGTCCTAGACCTGAAAGAGAATGCTGTCGGTGTGAGCCACTTCTATTATTTTGCTTATTAAATTAATCCAACAACTAAGTTTGATAGAATAAGCCTCTTCAATTTTTTTTATTAATTATAACCTACGTGTTACGATTATACTTGTAGTTGTTACTTGTATATTCTTTTCTTTCTTCTATAACCTACATGTTATAAATGTAATTGAAAGTGTCTCCTTTCAATTCTAGTCTGTCTTATGATATTAAATTCTCTTTAGTTCTCTTATATTATATGACAGACTTCGCTTGGGACTACGTCCAACTATCACAAATTTAATTATCATAATAACTGTTTTACTTTTTTATTCTACTATCTCTGCAGTAAATGCAGATCTTGTCACATCTTCTCTTTATTACTTCTAGTCTTTTCAAATAATTAACTTCATTATTCATCTTCTTTAATTTCTTTAACACTTCGTGTTATTCTCTTTTATTCTAGGAAGTAGTTCTATTCATTTTGGTTGGTTATAAAGTCTGTGTTAAAAATCGAGTTTCATATTTTAATACTAAATAATGCTATAAACAATGATCCGTAATTGTAAGATATTCCTTTTGTTGTTTTTTTATTTTTTGGGTAATAAAAATACAGTAATGCCTCTATTTTGCACTAATTCCATTTTTCTTGCTTTTATTCTTGCAATTACCTTTATCGTTATTCTTACAATATGAAACTATGGAAATGTATTACCTTTTCTAAACCAACCAACTAATCTATTACTAGCTTCCAAATCAAGTTAGTAGATTTCCCCTTTTATTTCATTCCCCTAATTTTTAACAAGATTTAATGTGAATTTATCACTTTTAGGCTTATGCCTTTCTCTATAATTCTTAAGTCTAACACTAGCTATATTGAATTGGATTCCTTTCTTTTTTTCCATACAAAATAATAGTTAAATATAAGTACAATTCTCCTATAAAATTTACAGTTCCATACAAATAACATTTAATATAAGGTGTCTAATATTTTAATTAAAAAGATCTTCTCCCCAGAAATATTTTCTATTTAGGTTTTAGCCTCAGGCAATGGGCCCAATTGGGAGAAATCTGATTGTGAGAAAATAGCTAAGCCTAGGGTTCTACTTATAGTCAAGTTTGGGATATCAAACCATCGATTTTTTGGATTGAATATGGTGAAACCACGTCACAGGCTCACTGCGAATCGTTGGATCTAGAAAACAGTGCTTCAGATCGCGTGAAAACCGAATTAGAAAAGCTCGGCACATCCCTGGACGATTTAACATCCAGGGAAAGCGAGGTCTACCTATAGGTCGTCCTGTGTTCTTTACGGGTCGACCTTAGGGTCACTTGTGTGTTGCCGATGACCCACGAGGTCCTTTTATTTATTATTATTTTCGTTTAATTATATATATATATATATATCTGATTTCTTGTTCTTCTCGTAACTCCTTCGTATTAACTCGGATTTCGACAAGTTAAACATGAAAATTGATCAAAAAATGGCCACGGACACAATTGTATAAGTTTCGAGGCCATACTCTAAAAATTAGAAAAATGTTTATTTTTTACAATTCATCGTTATTTGATTATTTAATTATCTAAAAATGCGGGGTGTTACAATTACGTACCTAGCTGCCACACTCATACCTTTCGAATCACAGTGTATACGAAAGGGGTGCTTTCGCCTTTTTTACTTTGAAGCTGCCTTCTCAATGCTTTCGAAAGGGTCATGTAGCCGCTTTTAAATGGTTTCAATGGCAACGATTTTGAGTGGGTGGATTTCGAAGCCATCCTCTTCCCCAACTCTTTTACTTGGATTAAAGATTTCGAAAGGGATACTTTCACTTCTGTTTTCTTTTACCTAATGGTTATACTGAATGTTAAATCTAATGGTTACGAAAGGAATAATTTTAATGGTTTCAAAGCAATGTTTCCACAACCTTTTACTTGAGCCCAATGCTTTCGAAAGGTATATATTGTGAATGTTTCGAAGGACATGTTTTAAGTATTTAGAAAGGAAGGTTCTAATGCTTACAAAAGATAAGTATAAATGGTTATGAAAGAGGATGTCTAAGATTTTAAGTAATGCTTTTGAAAGGGTTTTTTATAATGATTTTGAAAGGTAATGTTTAAAGTTTTACATCAGGGTTTTGATGGTATTGCTTTGGCTTTAAGGCTTGAATTTTTCTAAGTTAAAAAGGGTTTTTAAATTATTTTAAAGGGATAGAAGATTCCATTGATTTAGATTTCATCATGTTTGTTTTGTGTAAAGCATATATCATGGCATGAGAATTTTGAATAAAGAAATGAACATGTTTTCCTTGTTTATGTATGATTTAAAAAGGATTAGATCATTTTGAAAAAATGTTTTCAAGGAAAATTGGATGGGGTAGTTAACCCTAAGTTTATGACTCAGTTATTAGAAAACCAGATGTGACTTGTATAGGATTATGCCATATACTTTAGCTATTAGCCCTTAGCTAAAATAAGTCCAAAATTCCATTATAGATGGGACCAAAATGATGTTGCAGACAGAAGGGAATATAAAGAGTAAAGATAGGTTATTGGTGAGCACGCAAAACCAATAAGACTAGTTGACCCTAGAAGAAGATATTTAAGGGCAGATAGCCCAGTATTGTGTTTAACAGAAGTTAAATTATTGATTATGTCCAGTAGGCCTGAGTCAACCAATTGGTTGATAGTTAGCAAGATAAAACCATAGTGTGGATAGATAATCCACTGATTACCTGATTTATATAGATATATTTTATTGCTCTTGCTGTTATAATCAGTTTGATTGCTTTTTACATGATAGTAGTGAGGGGAAACTTGTTCCGTTAAGCGGTGTGGTCTTGCTTAATGTCAGTAACCCGAGATTTAATAGTATTATTCACACCAGGCTTTACGTCTGACTCGAAGTTTATGTTTTTCCCATAAACAATCGGGTGCTCAAATTTTGATTTTAGTATATTAAGAGTTAAGGTCTTTTTAAATTTGGTAGGTTGGACGAATAAGCTTCCAAAGGTGTGTATATGGCAAAGCTAGATATGTAGTAGTTGTTTAATAGTATATCCACTATGATGTATTTATAACCGATATGTTTAAGTATTTAATACTCTAATCATCCAAGGAGGAATCTTCATGTGTCGCTCTTGGGTAACTTGTAATAATTCTATTTGATCAAAACATAGGAATCGTTTTGGGATTATGTAACTGAATATGAAATATTGATTTGAAACGTAATCGGAAAAGTTATTTTTGAAATGTATGATTTTATTTCATATTTGTGTGCTTCTGATATTATAGATACCATTAACACTACCGTATTTTGTCATTGAAAATTAAATACTATAGATGATTGCAGCATCTATAGCATTTAGCTTTGGGCCTCAAGATAGGGGGCGTTACACTACGCAATGGTTTGTCCAAGTAGACAACCCATGAACCAAATAAATTTCAAGTTCCGCAACCCATTTGTTATAAGAAATTATTAATTGAGATCCGCATCTTCAATGGGTTTTTCTCTTGGAGATTCAGTTACCGATGAATATAAGCATTCATAAGCTAGGACTCTTTTAATTGCTCTTAGTTACTCTATGTATTTAGGTCTAGTGAGCTTGTCATTTTTTGAAAAATAACTTTGGCGTGGACATTTTTTAACAAATTTAATTTAAGTAGATTATGACATTTATACATAGAAAATGTTCTTATAATATTAATAAGATTAAAAATTATATTTCATTTTACTAATAAAATCTAACTAGACTTTACGTTTCTCAAAACTCTAAGAGGAAACATAGAAATCTTTTGATTTCTCTAGTAGGTGTGAAGACTTGCTTGCTTTCGGATTCCAACCTTGAAGGATATCAATGAATCACATGCCTGCAAACGATGGATGACACTTTTTCGATTATATCATATGCAACTCCTGACCTATGGTTTTTGTCCTATTCTCATTTCGACCATAAAGAATACTATCAAATTGGAAGAGATTATTCACTCATAATTACCATTTCACGACGGCCTAAGTATTAATGCATGTACCTTGAGGAATACCAACGAATACATGCATATATCTTGCCTTGTCTATTCAACATATTAATAGTACTACACTTAATATCTTTAGCTTGAGGAATATCAATAACTAAAGAGTATTCAAGTAATCTATTAATATATAAATGATAGAGAGCAACATTTATATTGGAAATTCTTAACCTTAGTTATTTATCTATTTGAGTGATATCGATTTACGAAATACTATATTTCTTATGAAATACCCTCGTGATTCAAGTGTCAAACACATCTGAAATCACGATATACGTACTATACATACGTACATATTTAGTAAATATAATTTGGGTTATTACATTTCCACTTTTATTTAATTAAATCATATTAAATTTGATTTTGGTTTTAGTTTTTTTAATTAAATCATATTTAATTAATTAATTTAATTGTTCAATTAATCTTTAATTAATTTAGCTTTATTCATTTTAAACATTTTATAATTGAGTATCATCTATAACATTTATAGCAATTATATATACATATATCATAACACAAGTTTATTATTTATTAATTAAAATACATTTAATTAAAACAGTTTTAATTAACATAAAGTTAATTTTGAAAATATAATCATTAATTACCTCAAACATTTTTAAGATAAATGTATGCATATCATCATATACGATTTAATTTAATTAATCAACTTTTAATTAATTAATTAATCTAACTACTATAATAAAATTTCAAAAATAAATAATTAATTAATTTTTAAAAATATTTTATAAAATTTATAAACTTCCATTTATATTTTAAACTTAACTTTTAATTAAAAATAATATTTAAATTTTCAAAAAATGTTTTAAAAATTAGCTCAAGGTCCAACATCAATTTGTACATTTATATTAGGGATAACCTTTGAGCTTACTTCGTTCTTCGGATCAGACCAATAGTTAGGTAGGGTAGAGTACTTATTTACCCTAGACATTACCTTTCCAGATACCATGTTAAGTTGGTGGACTTTAATAAGTTAGCCTAAATACTACTACTTTAGACTACATAAGTTATTGGGTTTGATACCAACGAAGGAACAGGGTCAGGTTGCAACTAGTTAAATATGTGAATTTAAAAAAAGAATCAATTTTTAGATCTTTATTCGGCCTATGAAGTCTATTAGTTTTAGATTTAGACTAAAATATTTTATATAAAAAATTTATTTTATTTAATTTGTTAATATAAAAGGTTTTATTTAATTACATAAGACATATTTTATAAGTATATCAAATACACTTATGTGTGTATAGTGCATGTGTAACATATTAAGCGTAAATGGTTAATGTGTCCATAGGTGCTAGGATTTATTATTCATAGTTTTACATTAAAATAATCTATACATATTAACACGCATGCAATCACTTATCTCTACTGCTAATAAAGAAAATTTGTTTAACTAATTTACTTGGTGTCCTTATAAAATTCCAGAAATGCCCTTGCATCTCGTAAACTTAAATCAATCCAAAAATGAAGCAAGAAGCAGTGCCTTGCCTCTCCACCTGGTCCACCTCTTCTACCACCAATGACTTTGAAACCACAGCCACTTCATCGTACTCGTTATTAGCCATCTACAACTTTCACAAAAGCCATACCCCTTCACGGATCCTATCCTTCCAATACAACACCTGGATCGATTTCCTCGATCTATCATTCCAGTAACTGTGAGATGGATTCGTCGCGGACAGATCGACGTAGGAAGTCGAAATCGAAATTCTCTTGGTTAGTGCTTTTTTCTAGTAAAAGACAAATGCTTAGATCAAGATATTGTTCCAAAACATCCGGGAGCAGAAGTGTTGAGAGAGAGCAACAAGTTGTATAAAGTCGTGGAGAAGTTATTTATGAATGGCATGAAAAGAGATGCACTGAATGCTACAATGAAGAAGGTGTATAAATGTATTTATTCCAGTGACCTGGAAAAAAAATGAGGATGAAGACGTTTCATATGACGAGTGAAATGATTACGTCATTCAAAGGCGATGCTAACGTTCAATTTGGATGGTTTAGAGGATCGAGCAAGGAAATTGCTGAAGTTGTGAGGCTTGGATTTGGAAGAAGTAATGACGGTGCTCATGGAGTTGGTGTTCAACTTTCTTCTTCTCATTTCCCTCTCAAAAGGTGATTCCTATTTTGCTCCGTGATAAGATCATAAATCTTTAACGATTCTGACTAACGGTGCATGTGGCTAAATTCACTTGGATCTACTAAAATGCACCATTGATCAAAATCCAGAGCAACCGATTTTACATGCTCCTCATTATTAAATTATACTGAGCTAAATTTATTTGGGTTAATTTCAGTTCTCTAATGTCAAAAGAAGATGAAAACGGAGAGAGACATGGTTCTTTGCCGAGTAATAATGGGCAAACCGAAAGAGTAGAAGCAGGCTCTTTACAGTACAATCCAAGCAGCGACAATTATGACAGTGATTTGGTTAACCCAAAATGGTATGTAATCTGGAACGCACACAGGAACACACACATTCTACCTGAATACATTGTCATGCTCAAATCAACCGTGCATGTTAGGAAAGTGTGTAAGGTTTCAAGGAGAAGGCGGGGTGCAGTAGCGGGGCTTTGTTTTCAGAAATTATTGGTTGAGATTGAAAACCAGTTACCATACGCTAAACTGAGATGTATTAAAGGGTTGTATAATAAATATATAATTGGGAGGATGAGAAAATGATGTGTTTATAAGATATCATAGATCCAAGGCTGGTGATAAGCTATTGATTTTAGCGATTAGGAAGACTAGAGGATGTTAATTGTATTTAGTTTTGACCATCCTTCTTTTTTTTATGCTCATTTTCACCCTAAAATTGTAAGCATTACATGTGTCAACGAAAATGCGATTCATGACAACATAAAAATATAGAGCAATCTACAAAATCCTATTTCAAAAACGAGTTCACATTTGTTTTACATGGAATGGGCTTAATTAGGCTCATTTGTTGTTTCATGTTCTATCAAATAATTGAACAACATGATCATGGCGTCACTATCAAACAATTGAACAACATGATCATGGCGTCATTGTTATCAAAATGAGGTTCATCCCTTTTTTTTAATCTTAACATTAGCGTTTCACATGTGTGATATTCAAAACCACAACAAACGTTATGGTTTCGCAAATTGACTGTGTTATGTCATAATAATATCCAATAAAGATTGGAACTATTCGTTTAGAACCCATACGAGTTTGATGATAACTTTTAAATGAAATAAAGGTTGAATTGTTGATCTATATTCATGGTTCTATAATAAATAGAATATGATGTCAAAATATATATACATGATTTATCTTTATTCTAAAACATGAACGTTACAGCACGCTCTTCGCGCTGATAATGATATGTGCTTCGTGCGTGAACTTTATTCCTATAAAGTACATACGATTGACACATTCAAGAAAAAATAATTTGCATAAATATTTAACCATGTTTTTACATTTAAATAATGTGTAGTTAATTTAAATTTTTATTTTAAGCTGCAACATTTAATTTTTTTGTTAGTTTGAATTTTATTTATATCTTTAATAATAGTTGTAATAGTTTTGGTGTCACACTTTTTTGGTATCAACGTGAACTACCAAAGACACCCTCTATATATTATCAATTCTTACTTATTTAAAAGTAGAAATTAATATTAAACTTCCTTTACCAATTCAAACGCCTCTAAAAGTAGGATCTAACAATTAAACATGTTTTACAAATTCAAAATGTGTCTAAAAATAGAATCTAAATTTAAAATTCATTTACAAATTCAAAATACTTCTTTACAAATATACAAATCTTAATATCACGTGAAAATAAAAAATCATTTTTTCCCTAATTTAAACATACACAATTTATAAGGGAAACAATCACGCACGAAGCGCATGCTGTTAGCCTCGTATATAAAATAGTAATTGTGCTTGCTTATTTAAATAGTTTTGATCAATTAAAAACATTCTAAATAAATATCTTAAACATTGTGTTAGTTTAAATTCAAAGTAAGATATATATCTAAGTAAATATCTACTTTTATAAATTCAAATTACAATTTAAATATATATATATATATATATATATATATAATCTGCTTTTGCATATAACTAATTTTTAATTTAAATATATATATATACACATATGTTTATAAATTATACATATATACATATTAAAAATTCAATTTATTATATTTTTTACTTTCAACGAAAAGCCTTTTTTCTAAAATCAATATCAAATTCATATAATTTTTTAATACACACGCACACACACTAATTAATATTATACAAAAAATTGTTTTTTTTTTAAATAAAAAATACATGTGTTTATAAATTCATTTTAAAATAATCTAGTATATATAGTGTACTATTATATATATTTATTAACATATATATTACATTACAAAATTATTAAGTCTATTTTAAATTAATATTAATTTAGAAAACTATAAATATATACATATACATACACACATACGTACATACATATATATATATATATTATGGCCCAAAATAAAATAAATGTAATAATAATGTTTCATACGTGTTTTAAAAATAATCATTCTGAATAAGTATATTCAATTGAACAACACGGGCTATATACAAATTCGTTGCAATAATATCAATCTAAAATACATAAACATGATGATCACTATGTAATATAAAAAATATTGTTGGAAATGAAATATTACCAAATTGTTAGCCTATGATTAGCACATTGAATGATGAATGAAACTCATATAAGATCTGATCAAACCTCGCCCAGAATTTGCAGTAGGCTAGAGATGAATACCACTCCTTATTTAAATTGAATTTGATTTGAATTTACTTTGTAAATGATGGGCTAATCCCCTTGATTCTTACGGCTAAGGTATAGTGAAGAAGAGGCCAAAGTCAACTCAAAATGTTTGAAGAGGAGAGGTTTAAATATGCATCAATGTGGAGCATAAAGTGGATATCTGATCTCCTCTTTTTACTCCTTCCTCTCTACCAATTCAAATAAAGATTTATGCATTTAGAAATCAACTCCTTCTTATGACCAACCATAATAAGGGCATGACGAGGCCTTAAAATTTCAAAACCCATTCATTATTTTAAATCTAAGTTAAATATTTAGCGAACTCGTATATCGATACATTTATAACTTTTATATACACACTTTATTAATTTCTAATGGTATTAAAATAAATCAAAAATATTTAATAATTAATATTTCTTAAATAATAATTGTTTTTTATTATTTTATAACGGTTATAATTTAATTAAATCGTATTGTGTTTTTGATTATTCAACATTTTAGTTGTGCAACTCAAAGGTGTAAATTTAGTCAGCATTTAATATCAAACAATTTGAAATCTAACAATCACTGTTTCCTTAGTTAGTGATGTGACAGTTTGACTGAATTTATCGCTTACACATTTTTCGATAAAATTGAATTTCACTATTTTATGTGGTACCAATAGTAACGGTTATTCATGTAAATTATCTTCATCAAAACTATATCACTTCAGGTCCTATGGAAATTTGTTTTAATCAAATTCCAATATCATCCACGTTCAACGTGTTTGATCCAATCCCAAAGTCATTAGTTCAATGATAATAATTACTATTAACCATAGTGCTTTGACCAAAGACTTTGACTTGACTGCAGTTGATCATGATACTAACCTCATATAACCAAGATGAATTCTTTACTGAACAGTGTTTCACTTTCAATGCTTTAACTAAGACCCAATTATAGTCGTTTGATGGATGCCATGCTACGGTCCAACTATAACCAAAAGGGAGCATCCATATTAAAGTTCAACAGTATTCTCAAGTCGAGAGAATTGCTTACTATCGTCACTTCAAAATTTGTGTTTAACCTTACTTATATTATTTTTAGTTATGTTAGGCAACAAATAAATCTCGAGTGAGTAATTCCATAGTTATCAAATAATTATTAGTATATAACCCCTTGATGCCGTCAACAGCCATTATTAATCACTATCCAACATTTGGAGAGTGTTACGTACTTTAGACTCAATGGTTGTATCGATATACTATATGAAAATATCTTAATTGGGAATATATAAGACAATATATTGTTTTTAATGTGGTAAATTTCTCACGGTTACAACACTTTATAATTACTATCACATAACATATTATTTATGAATTTTCAAATTAGCATAACATAATGTGAGAAGTATAATAGAAAGAAAAACACCTTTTATTTTGAGCGAGATTTTATTACAGAGTGAATAATTTACAATGAATTAAAGAATTTCCTCTAGGACAAACCCCTTACTCTATCATCAAGTTGCTTGCTACCGTAAGGAATGATCAAGTTCAAGTGTTATGACTGCGGTAAGTCAGACCACTAATAGAACACTTATCTGGAGTGGATGCAAACAAGGTTTTTTGCCTTGGAAGAATTAAGCGGAGGGCCTACTACAGAGGTGAAAGGCAAGAATGTTGTATTGGGAGGTTGGATTTCTGGTAGAGTTAGGCTTATTCCCTAGGGGCAATTCTATAATTTATTGTAAATATTAACTCTATAATAAAATCTCATTTGAAATAAAAAATGTTTTTCTTTCAATTATATACTTGATATAATGTGTTGTGTTAATTGTTTGTTTAATTTTAGTATATATAATAGAAAACTAATAAATGATATATATTTTTTATAGTGATTACAACGTGTTTGTAATCTTAAGCAATTTATCACAATAAAAATGTGTGTATCATTTCAAATATTCCCAGTCAGGATGCAACGAGACTGGATATCGATACATCTGTTAAAACTAAAGTACAAAACACCCTTTAAATGTTGGACGTTGTATTACTTATGGCCGCTGGGGGCACCAAGGGGTTACGCACTAATAATTATTGGATAACTATTTTATTAGTTAATATAACTAAGGTCAAATAGATAATATCAAAGTGATTATATTACACAGTTCTCTCGGTTAGGGAATACTGTTAAACTTCAACATGGACACTCCACTTTGTTTGTAGTTAAACATGGCACGACGTTCATTAAATGACTATAGTTGGGTCCATGTTAAAGCATTCGCGGAAAAACATTATTCAATAGAGAATTTGTCCCCTTACTTATATGGGGTTGGGATCAAGGTCAACTATCGTCAACTCAAAGTCAAAGTCTCTGGCTAGAGAATATATTGGTTAATTATGATTATTATTATTACTAAACCAAGGACTTTATATTTGGACTATGCAATTTATATGTGGACGATATTGGAATTTTGACCAATACCAAATTCCATATGTTATGTGGTATAGTTTTAACAAAGAGAACTGGTGTAAATAATTGCCACTATTGCAAACCGCTTAAAATAACAAAATTCGATTTTATCAAAACCATGTAAGTGATAAATTGGCCAAACTGTCACACCACGAGCAAAAGTGACGTGTAAATGTTAATATTTGAATTGTTTAATATCAATTGCTGACTACATTTGAGTCATACAACTGTAAGGTTGAACATTCCGAATGCTATACGATTTAATTAGATTATAATTGTATAAATAAATTAATATTTGTGAAGTATAATTATAAAATTTTATTTAAATTGGTATCGAAAATGGTGTGTACGTAAAAGTTATGTACGCATGTATCGATAAACGGTATCGATGTGCATTTGAATTTGATTTGAAATGTGAGTTTACTAATGTGATTTGAAAGTGCAACTAGCCCCATTGGCATATGTAGTTGTCGGCAATAGATAGGGGATTATGGGGAGGTGATATTTTTTATATTTTTGGTTTAAATTGGCAGAGAAAAGAAAGGATCCAGGTCCCCATTTTCCTCTTCCATTCCTTATTTCAACCCATTACCTCTCCTTCTATTGCATGGTTACTCTCTCTAACATCTCCACTCCCATATAGGCTAGATCCATTCCGCCACTCTTTCCAAACAAATATAAATTTAAGTCAAATTATATTAAAAGGTGTATAGATCTCTTTGATCGATGGCACTTCTTGAATGAGACCGAATACGATTCAAGGAGTGGTTTCATTTCATCATTCAAGATGTAAAAATAGGCCATAACTGAGGTTATTGTATTTCATATGAATTTATATATGCAAATCATCATGTCGTTGTGCTATGTAAGTTAAATTATATCTCGAATCCATTTATGTATTTGTTGTTGATTTACATAAGAATATGTTGTATAATATAAATTTTTTTTATATCTATATAACTTTCGACCATATTAAAAAAATTTACATTTAAAGCAATATCAAAAGGTTTTCAAATACAATTAAATATATTTGCAAGTCATTTAATAATTCAACACAAATTATTTTGAATGCATATAATTAAAAAAAATTGTTTTCATATTTTAATTTAAACAAAAAATATTTATTTAATAGTATTAATTATCAAATTAAACTTGTTAATATATATGTGCATATGGATATAAAGAAATAAATATACATATATATAAATATATATATAATTATAAATGGAATTAAAAAATCATAAATTACACACATCTTTTTTTCATGGTAGTTCCCTCCATTCCTCCCGTCCTTTTGTCGTCTTCTCCCGTGTTTATCGCTTCTATACCCTCACCTCTTTTGTCATCTCCATCTTGTCATCATCGTCCTACTCCTGACCCCCCTCCTCCCCTTCTGCCAACTATACCTGTCGCCAGTGATCCATCCTCATCTACTGTTCCTTTGCCTTCCTCTTCCTCCCTTCCACCTCTGCTTCTAAATCATGCTCAACTGTCCTGGACTTCTCTTTTCAAGCGTAAGCCGAGTAACGCGGGGAAGTACATTCCAGTTGAGATGACCCCTGAGTTCAAGAATGATATTCCGATTCCTCCTCTTATCGTTATTGATGCAGGAGCTCAAGTCTAGAGTAACTATCTGGACCGTTTCTTCCTTGATAATCCACTATCATACTCAGCTGTTATTAATTACTTGAAAAAATATTTGAAACTGAAAGGGTCGATTAAAGTACGATCAAATGGGTTTCTTTTTCTCTTTCTTCTGTCCTGTGATGAAAATCGAAACAAGATTCTGCAAGGTGATCCCCTAGTTATGAAAAACAAACTCTTTATCGTTAAGCAGTGGGATCCATTTGTGGGAAATGCTTGTGAGAGCATATCTTATGTGCCGATATGGGTGAAATTCTCCAATATTCCAATGTTTTCTTGGTCCCACATTGGAATAAATTGGTTAGCCAGCAGATTAGGTAAGCTTGTATGTATGGACGAATCAACAGAGAAGTTGGAGAGGCTATCCTTTGCTAAGTGTTTAGTTGAAATAAAGCCTGATCAGATTTTGATTGATTCCTTTCCTGTTCAGCTCCTTGATGGTGGAAATCAAATCATACACATTGAATACCAATGGAAGCCTGATATATGTTCAAGTTGTTGTGTTTTTAGTCATATTGTATCTAACTGTGATAAGGTTAATAATGTTGTGGTGACTGAGAAGAATGAGAAGAATGCTAATGCTGTTGAAGTCAATGTTATTGAGTTTAAAGAAAACAAGACTGTTGCTGTTAAATCTTTGAGACAGAGGATGAAACAAAAATGGCAAATAGTGAATAAAGCTAGAAGACATCAGATGAACTCTTCCATCTCGAAAGTCAATAAGGAGGATCCTCATGATGTTATCAATACTAAAAAAAGTTAGTGTTTGATAGTGAAGAGCTTGAGGAAGGGGAAATAGTAAATGTTCTGCATTCTAAGTCAGTTAATGATGGAAAAATAGCTTCTTTAATTAGTAACACTAGTTTTCAGGAAGACAATGGTTTTAATGTTCAATCAAAATTGGGAGTGTTGACACTGAAGTGGATGCTAGTAATTTAATTGGTGATGAGAATGTAACAAACGATTTAAATGGTCCTGCTAACATGAAGGATATGTGTGAAAATATAAAGCAGGCTTCTGGATGTAATCTTAAAAAGGACTCCCCCCTTACTGCAAAAATAAATGAGGAAAATAATGTTTCACCTTTGTTGCTCTCCTCTACCCCTCTAACTTTGAATCTTCTCCATCCCTCCTCCTTCCTACCTCCAGTCCAAACACTCCTACCTGTTTATCCAAAGTAAACACATGTGCAACTGAATCAATTCCTTCTTCTTCTCAAACTAAAACTGTGCACATCTCCGCTGTGCACGTGCATGACCAGAAAGAGACATTATGTAGCTCTGATGCAATTTCTCCTACAACTAATATTTCTGTTGTCATCCTGGAATCTGAACATCCATATAAACATATTCAAGCACCCTATGCATGGAAACCCCCTCCTCCTCCTCCTCCCCCTCCTCCTCCTTCTCAATCCCTTCCCACAGTAAAACCTCCATCTAGCAATGCAAAATTAGTGCAACCAGCGGGACACACATCTTCTTGTAACAATAAAACTCTCTAATCATCTAAATTCCATTCTGTGTTGGATCTCAACCCTTGTGTTGGTTCCACAACATCCCCTACCTTTCGTGGTGGTAATATCAAAACCACCCCTCTAACCAGGGGTAACAAAAAGAAACTTCTTCTTAACCAACTTGTTTATCAATGTTGAACAACGTTGGTGCGTGGAAAATTAGAGGAGGCCACTCAAAGATTAAACTAAACCAATGTAAAAACTTAATTGCCAATCATTCCCTTAGTATGCTTGCCATTTTAGAAACCAAGCTGAATGCTCCTCTTTCTTCCAAGGCTGCTAATTACATTAACTCGTCTTGGAAGATGATAAATAATCTCTCTGAAGCGCCATATGGTAGAATTCTTGTTCTATTTAATCTTTCAGTTTTTTTATTATCTCCAATAATTTCAACATCCCAACTAATTCACTCGCACTGTATCCATATTTCTTCCTCCACTTCTTTCTACATACTTGTTATTTATGGTCTTAATTCTGTCTGTGCTAGACAATCCTTACATAATCTCCTCCCTTCGTTTAGACAGGAAACTCATCCTTGGATCGTTGTCGAAGACTTCAACTGCTCTTATCTGTTAACTCATAGACTTGGTGGCAATCCCATGTCTCTACGTGAAATCAGACCCCTTAACATCTCTATCTCTCAATCTGAACTTATTGAAATCACTTCAGTAGGTGCCCCTTCTCTTGGAGTAACTCTAGAAGATCTTCTCCTTATACCTTCTCTAAGATTGATTTCTCCATCTCTAACCAGTTTGCCCTAGCAAAATGGCCCAATATGTCAAATCTCCTTCCTATGCCTGGCCTATCTGATCACTCTCCCCAAATCTTATCTTTTGGTGCTGCTATGAAGAAAAGAAATTCAAATTTTAAATTTTTTAATGCATGTGTTCTTCACCCTGAATTTTATCCTATTGTTAAAAAAGCGTGGTCTCTCATTCTTTTGGTAATCCAATGTTTGTTTTGCAGTGTAAGCTTAAAGCTGTCCAAGCTGATTTGAAAACATGGTCGTTGTGTAAATTTGGCTATGGCAACTTGGATTCTTCCATTCTCTCTCTCAAACTTCGTCAGGTTCAATAGGCCATGCCGTCAGACACCTCTAACATCGAATTGGCTTCCCAGGAAGCTACCTTATCATCTGAACTTTATGAGGCCTTAAAGCAGGAAAGTCTTATGGCTAAACAAAAGACTAGAATGGAGTGGTTCAAGGAATGTGATAGGAACGCTTCATTCTACCGTTCATCTCTAAAAGCTAAACAATCTAGAGAACTAATTAGTACTCTTATTGATGATAAAGTGAGTATATCACTGAACCTCCAAGTATTGCTAATATGTTTCTTGATTATTTCAGCAAGTTGTTTGGCAACAGTAATGACTTTACTCCTTCGCTTGAGCTTCTTGACTCGGTTAATCTTCCCAAAATTTCTTCTGAAGAAAATGTCATGCTTTCTTCAGCAATTTCTGACTCTGAGATTAAATCTGTGTTGTTTTCTCTCAATACTAACTCAACTGGAGGTCCAGATGGATTCAATGCTTCTTTTTTTACTTCTTGCTGGGAATTTTTTTGGCCCGTCATTCTTGAAGGCTGTCCATAACTTCATTAACAAATGCAAAATGATTAGTTCGGTTAATGCTACTAACATTGCTCTAATTCCTAAAGTGGACAATGCCTGCCATGTCGCTGAATTTAGGCCTATATCTTGTTGTAACACCATATACAAATGTATATCTAAGATTGTAGCTAACAGACTCAAGTTAGTTTTGCCTAACATCATCTCTCCCAATCAAGCAGCCTTTCTTAGTGGTATAAGTATCCTTGATAATGTTTTGATGTCTCACGAACTTCTGAAGGGTTACAACTCCTCTAATATTTCTCCCAGAGCCATGTTCAAGCTTGATATCTCTAAAGCATTTGACTCTTGTAGTGGGACGCTGTTGTTAGAATTATGGGGCTAATGAATTTTCCTCAACACTTTGTGGCATGGATTGAAGCTTGCATCTCCACTGCTAGGTTTTCTATCTCGGTCAATAAATGTAATGAGGGATATTTTCGAAATGAACAAGGTATAAGGCAGGGAGACCCTATGTCTGCCTACTTATTCATTCTGGTGATGGAAGTCTTAACGCAAATTCTTATCCAGCAAGTTCATGATGGTAATTTCTCAGTTCACCCTAAATGTAAGAATCCTCTCATTACATCTCTTATGTTTGCCGATGACTTGGTTATCTTTTTCAAGCCTACAATGATGACTGTTAGATCTATCATGAATGGTCTTAATAAATTTTACAAAATTTCTGGCTTATCGATTAATTTTTCCAAGTCTGAACTGATGATAGCTGGAGTGGGTTCTGAAGTGATTAGCCAAATAACAAATTTTACCTCGATCATGCAACGTGCTGATACTTCCACGTACCTAGGCATTCCATTGGCTACTTCAATAATTTCTTACCCACAATGCATCCCACGTGAGGATCACTGCTCGGCTTGCTATGTGGACTAATAGGTTGCTTAGTCAGGCTGGAAGGCTTACCCTTATAAACCCCATTATCGTCTCCATGTCAGTGTACTGAGCCAGATCATTCATTCTTCCTACCAAGATGATTAATATGATTAGAAGTGCTATGTCTAATTTTTCTGGCATGGATCTATTAACTCTAGTAAGCTATCTCCTTGTGCTTTCTCCAAGCTTGAATTGCCAAAGTCCAGAGGTGGTCCTGGAATAAAAAATATTCTTCAATGGAATCGTGCTGCCATGGTGAATCACCTTGACAACCTCCTGAATCATAAAGACAATATATGGGTGATGTGGTCCCGCAAGTATATCATTAGCAACAAGAATTTCTGGACGATGGCAATTCCTCAACCTTGTAGTTGGACTTGGCGCTGTATTCTGAAACTTAGATTTGGGATTCTTCCATATGCTAAATATAAGATTGGTATCAACAGTCGTGTATCCTTCTGGCATGACCCTTGGGTGAAGTCTGGTACCATTCTGCGTCACCTTCTTTCCTTCAATGATCAAGTTCATTCTGGTATTTGCACTGATGCACTGGCAATTGATTATCTTACTAATGGAAGTGTTGTCCTTCCATTTTCGAGTAATCAATGTATTCGACGGTGCTGGAATCTTCTACATGGTTTTCACATACCTTTATCTCTGCATGATGGTATAACTTGGTCATTCAGTCAGGATTGCTATAAGATTAGTGGCATGTACAAGCTCCTGGTTTGCCAGGGTAACTCTGTAATATTCTACTGGCATAAAATAATTTGGCTCAGTCATAACACGGAGAGGCTAAACCTGTTTCTTTGGAAGACATTCAGTAATTGTTTGAAAACAAAAATTAAGTTGAGACAGAGAGGTGTCATCATTGATACAACTTGTTGTTTTTGTCACGCGGCTGAAGAAGATACTCTTCATTTGTATTTTAACTGTCCATATGTCTTCAAGTTATGGTGTACTATTAACTCTATCACCACGGGTAGGACTGTTGCCTTGATCAGTGAAGTTGAATGGGATCTCATTTACAAAGCAATGAGATGGGAATGTGAATCAACTTATATTCTTCTGTTTTCTCTTTAAATCTTCATCACTATGATCTGGGATGAGAGAAATGCAATCATCTTTATTGGAAAAAGGAAGACCTTCATCCAAATGAAAAGTACTATTGTTGAGGGATTGAGGAATGGAATTTGTGCTTCAGGGCATGTATTTTATCTTTCATTTCTTAATTCTCTTCCCTGATGCATGTGTGCAAGATCCTGTGTGTCCCTGTGTTGTTTGTTTTTCATCTTTTTCCTTATTGATATGCATGTCCTTCTTAGTTGTCTAGTTCCTTTGTCTCTTGCTTGCCATTTTGGTAACTTTGTTTTCCCCATCATTGTTAATCTTCTTGGTATATTACTAAAAATGGTAGGGATCCATTTTTTAACCCCGCTGGCCTTGCAAAAAAAAATCATAAATTTTCTTTTCTATTCTCATAAGAAAATTTAATATATAAAAAATTAAGTATTTACTCTATATGGATTAGTAATTATGAAATTATTTTTCCAAAAGAAATTTATGGTCGAAAATGATATATTTATATATAAAACTATATTTTACACTTTACCTTCTATATTACACACACACATACACACATTACAAATTAATTATGAAATATTCATATTTGAATTTGAATTTAAAAGAATATTATTAAACCTATATCTGATTTCAAATTTGATTTTTAAAGATTTAGTTTATATTTTAATTTGTTCTATACATAAATTTATTTACATCATATATGTGTGTGTGCGCGCACACGTGCGTGTATGTGTGTGTAGATTTATTTACTTTCGTACTTGTGTGTGTGTAAGTATATTTATATTATTATAACATTATATAAACCATATAGAAAATATGTAGGCGGAGGGGCTAACATGTTCGTTGTGGTGTAAATCCCGACACTTGAATATGGGCATGTTAAATTGTATATGCTTTACATGTTGCGTGTGCATGTACACGTACATATGTATTTGATATACATGTGCACATTATATATCATTATATTAATCAAATAAAATCCTTTTATTAATCAACTAAATATAATAATGATTTTATTAAAAATTTATTTAGATTTGAAGTAAATCATGGGAAAGTTTGGCTAACATCCTTGTTAAAGTTTAAAATGTACAAAACATCCTTCACAAAAAAAAGTTGGAAAAGACATCCCTGTTTTTGAATTTACGTACTTCGTTTCAAAAAATACCCTGACGATGCTTAATACAAAACCCAAAACCTTCAAAATTCATATATCGAAAATCTGTTGAATCATATGATTAATTTCCTAATATAAAAACTTTTAGGCGAACGAAAATTAAACAAACAAGATGAAATCAAAACGAGAGGACAAGAAAAGAGAATTGAAGAAGACGGAATCAACTAAAATGGAGAAATCAAAGGTAATCGCCTACTTTTCTTCTTGAAATGGATTTTTTTTCATTTATAATCGATCCATTTGTTTTAAGGATTCGTTGATAGCTTATTTCACGTTATTCACACATATACATGACATTATTTATGAAATTAAATATGTAAGCATGAGTCTGCAAGATTGCAAAATAATACCCAAAAAAATTAAGGATAACTGCAGAATATTCTGCAATTAGACGATAACATGGCAGAATATCAGCCAATATATTCTGCATGCAAGTAATTAGCTGAATATTCATGCATGCAAGCAAGAACAAGTAAACTATAATACAGTTCCAAAAAAAGAAATATGAAAAATTGTAGATTAATCTGCAATTAATCAAAATAATTGAGGAAACTACATCAATTATTCACAAAATATAATGCATGTAAGTAATTGTCTAGGTAATTACACTAATATTTTATGAAGTATAAATAATTGCGGTATAATCTTTGATACTTGCAGATATATCTGTAATAATGAAGAAGTTTCAATAATTAGTTGAAAATTCATGCATGTAAGCAAGAACATGTAAACTATAATAAATTCCCAAAAAATATGAAAAATTGCAGATTAATCTACAATTAATTAAGATAATTGAAGAAACTACATCAATTATACACAAAATAAAATGCATATAAGTAATTGTCTAGAAAATTACACAAATATTTCATAAAACATAAACAATTGCAGTACAATCTTTGATACTTGCAGACATTCTGCAATAATTAAGAAGTTTCAACAATTAGCTGAAAATTCATGCATGCAAGCAAGAAAATGTAAACTATAATATAGTTCCAAAAAAAGAAATATGAAAAATTGCAGAATAATTTGCAATTTATCAAAATAATTGAAGAAACCACCTCAATTATTCAGAAAATAGAGTGCACATAAGTTATTATCTAGAAAATTACACAAATATTTCATAAAATATAAATAATTGCAGTTTAATCTTTTGATACTTGCAGACATATCTGCAATAATCTTAGATATTTGCAGACATATCTGCCATTACAAGATATATTTCAGATATAACTACAATTTATAGAAATACTTGCAGACATATCTACAATAATCTTTGATACTTGCAGACATATCTGCAACAATCTTTGATATTTGCAGACATATCTACCATTACAAGATATATTTCAGATATGACTACAATTTAGAAATACTTGCAGACATATTTGCAATAATCTTTGATACTTGTAGACTTATCTGCATATATAAGATATATTTCAGCAATTTATAGAAATACTTGCAGACATATCTGCAATAATCTTTGATACTTGCAGACATATCTGCCAATATAAGATATATTTTAGATATAATTTCAATTTATAGAAATACTTACATACATATCAGCAATAATCTTTGATATTTGCAAACTTATCTACATATATAAAATATATTTCGGTAATTTATAGAAATACTTGCAGACTTATCTTCATATATAAGATATATTTCACAATTTATAGAAATACTTGCAGGTAAATCTGCAATAATCTTTGATACGTCCAGACTTATCTGCTTATATAATACATATTTCGGCAATTTATAAAAATACTTGCAGACATATCTACATATGCAAGATATATTCAGATATAACTGCAACTAATAGAAATACTTGCAAACATATCTATAATAATCTCTTATACTTGTAGGCATATCTGCAATTAAAAAACATCTCTAACATAAAATAAACCAAATGACAATGGACTTAAATCAGACCATTTACCACAAATAGCATTTCTCAACATATCAACTGTGCTATCAAAATGAACACGTAAAGAGAAGCTATCACGTCCAACCATCAGAAGCACTAAAACACCAATATTGCCAGCATCATTGTAAATTAAAATAACAAAACATCATTATAACTACAAAATGATAAATAAACCAGAAAAGAATGCATACCATTACAACTAGAAAATAGATTATTTGCTGATAAATATGCAATAATTATTAAAAAAAATGCAGATAAATCTGCAAAAAATACATGAGAATTCCAATTTTAAAATAATATTATTATTACGATCAATCTTTAACCTATAAACAATCATAAAAATCATAAACAACTAACGAAAGACAAGTTTGTGTGTTATACAATAACTGCACACAGGCCTTCGGGTATATATAAAGAATTGCAGACATGTCTGCAATTATTCACAATTCTTGCAGACAAGTCTGCAATTATGTACAATTTTGCAGATAAATCTGCTTTTATTTACAATTATAACCAGTATAATTCAATTAGAACTTCTACAGCTAGAATCGAACTTTGTCATATAAACACTGATTAAATTCTACAATCATTTACAATAATTGTGAAAAAATAAACACAATCAGTTTGAAAGAAAACCTGTTTTGATTAAAAAGTAGATTTCATCTTTACCTGGAAGATGATGAAGCAAAAATATGATTTTAGAAAGCAGATCGATAAATGGAAAAGTAGATTTCAAATCTTGGCTGCAATCACAAAACCATGACAAATAAACGAGGGTATTTATGGAAAAGAATTATGCTGAAACAAAAATACGGACCAGATTCACAAAGTTTCAAACGGAAGGAGTTTTTGTGTATTATGTTTGGTTTTAGAGATGTGAGTCCATTTTTCACTTAAATCAATCTAGACATCATATGCCCAATAAGATCCAAAATGAAAAAAAAAATTCACACATTTAACCCACTACATGTGTCATACCACAAAATTTTTGATTAAAATTAAATAACAATAAATACATTTTAAATTTATCTGGAGGGTATTTTTGTAAATTTCCATTAAAGGGCAAAATATTATTTTTAAAGATAGGTGAATTAGCCGACAAGAGTCGCACCATTTTGTGCCTCTCATTTCTTAGTCGGGATGGAATATTCAATTGTTTATATGAGTATTGTGTGAGAGTGATATCATCAATTAGTATGTCTTAGATTTTCACCAATGTCTACTTTAAAAAAGAAAGTACGTACATTTTCTTATTCATTTTTTTGTAAAACTGGAAAATCCTTCTTTTTCCTCCTCCCTTCTTTTTAACACCAAATTTTCATTTTGCAACAAAATTCTATGAGATGAGGTGCATTGGAATCATGAAAAAACTCCCAATCTTCAATAGTAAAGATTGTAGGCTATTGCAGGGATTTTATTTTTTGAAAATCAAGAACAGTGGGCAATTCAGATCTTTTGGCTTGATTTCGATGATGAGTCCTGTAACGACCCTGACTCGACCTTCGAAAATCGACATCCATGCTTCATCCGTATTCGAATGCCGCAGATTCAAACATTGAGTCTGGTCGCCGAAATTTATAACAACATTAGGTGATAACAACACAGCGGAAACAAAATGAGTTTTATTGATACATAAAAATTGATTACAACAATCTGATACAAATGAAATATCAATATTAGAGCCAAGATACAACAGCGGAAAGGAATCTCCAACATGATCTTCAAAAAGAGAGAAGAGAGATAGAATCCAACAGATGCTTCCCCAATGCCAAAGCTCCAAAGACTTCAAACCAAGAAGCTCGAACCACAACTATCATGCTAGAATATAGCAAATTCGATCTTCCAACCAAAGACTTCTTAGATCCAAATCTACTATCTGAACTATAGATAACCTAACTTTAGGCTACCTGTGAGGTAAATTATGGGCACCCAGAGTTTAGAAAGGGAACTTGAAAAAAAAATAGTTTATTTTGAAAAAAAATAAATTAAAAGAAATTTGCTATGCTTTTTGGAAAATGAAGCTACCATAAGGCATCCCCCACGCACACAATGCAATCGCACACTTGGAGGAGATTTCTCCTTATGATAGTCAAACATGCTTGATACGCGAAAATCCCTTTGATATTATTTTTGAAAAGCAATGGGCAAGGGAGCCCTGCCCATTTTATTCAACTCAAAAAAGTTACAAATATCAATACAGCCTTATAACAAATACACATTATCACAATGATCAGTATCTCACATAATAACACAAAACTAATTCATGATCAATGCATTTCTATTTTAATTTCAGTCTGCTGATCCTTTTAAGAATTCTCTTATTTATTATACCGTATATTGCATCTGCATCTTCCATCTTCATGTTAAATATTCTACTATTTCTTTCATTCCATATCTCACATGCAAAGGCTTGCAAAACAATCATAAGAATTATTGCATTTAGTGTTTTCCACCTTGTTGCTTGAAAATATTGAACCATTCAATTCTTGAGCTATTGTCAGGTTTGTGAAAGTTTCCATTAGTAAGAAACCTGCACAAGATTCTATAAGCAAAATAACATTCAAAAAATAAATGAATATTTTTTTTGGGATGATTATGACACAGCACACAGTCTTCATTGCTTATAACACCCAAGTATGTCGATTTCTGTTTTGTATTTAATGCATTTGCCATTATTTTCCATAATAATAAATTTTCTTTTGCAGGAGATTTGTCAATCCGGATTCTTGATGCCCATGGGAAATTATCTGGAATTGTATTATCTACCAGAGTTTTATACACCAGAGATATTGAGTGTGCCTTCCCTTTGCTGGACCAGAGCATTTTAAGCTTTGAAGTTGGTAGAGTCAAAGAAGATATAGTTTGCCATAACTTCCTAAACAGATTTGAACTGCAATATGGTAGCAAAATAGATCCTTCATTAATATATGTTGAAACTTTTGCATTAAAAGGAATACCAGTCTGCTTTTTTAAAGAGTAAGATAAACTATCTTGAATAATAAAACCCTTTTTTGCCCAAGGAGATGACCAGAATGATAATTCATTATTTTCTAGAGGATTACACTGAATCATTGGAAGAAAAGTATTTCTAAGATTTAATAAATTTCTCCAACTCTAGCTGCAAATAATAGGAACATTCATTGACCAGAAGTCCTTATCTTTAATAAGATTTTTCTTAATCCATTGTGTCCATAGATCATCTTTGTCAGATAGAATTTGTCAAAGTAAACGGATAAGGTTGCAATATTCCACAGTTTTAGATTTGTAATGCCAAGTCCTCCTTTATTCTTTGGTAGCTGAATCTTCTTATAAGATATTGGAATGAGCTTTTTTGAAAAAGGATCACCATGCCAAAGAAATCTATTCATTGCACTTTTAACCATAGATATGAGTTTATTTGGAAGGATATAGTGTCTCATCCAATAACTTGCCATTGCACTTGCAATACTCCAAACTATAACCAGTCTTCATGCCTGTGATAATTTTGTATTTGGCCAAGAAGATAGTCTTTCAGTAATCTTCTCATATAATGGAAGACAATCAGTTTTAGCAATTCTTGCAGTAATAAGAGGTAATCCTAGGTATTTAGCATTATGATTCATTTCTTTAAAACCGGATAGAGCTACAATTTCTTCTTTCAGACTACCACTTAGTCCTTCTAATAAGATGTGTGATTTGTTGAAGTTTATCTTTAATCCAGTAATATCATAAAAAAATCTTCAGTTCCTCAAGGATTGCAGAAATATTGTTAGAAGTTGGTTTGGTAAAAATTACTAGATCATCAGCAAATAAGAATGTGTTATAAGTGGGTCCTTGCATTTTGGATGCAGTTCCAATTTCTTTAAATATACTTGCTCAATTAATAGTGAATTTAGGATCTCCATCACAATTATAAATAAAAAAGCAGATATTGGATCACCTTGATGAACCCCTTGAGTCCCTTTGAAAATTCCTTTCGTACATCCATTTCTTATTATAGAATAGTGGGTGGTTGATATACAGGTATAAATCCAGGCTAATATTGGTTTAGGGAAATTCATTCTAGATAGAATTGCTATAATAGAGCTCCATGAAATTGAATCAAATGCTTTTTGAATATCAAGCTTCAACATACATCTAGGAGAAATACTTGCAATTCCATAGCCTCTTAAAAGTTCCTGAGTTAACAAAATATTATCACTGATATTTCTCTGAGGCATGAAAGCAACTTGATTTCTTGATATGACGGAAGGAAGAACAGTTTGTAGTCTACTTGCAATTATCTTGGCTATAATTTTCTATAATACATTGCAACATGATATTGGTCTGAAATCTGCAACATTGAATGGATTGTTATTCTTTGGCACCAGAGCTATATTTGTTGCATTGACACCAATAGGTAATTTATTATGTGAGAAAAAATATTGTATAGCTTTGATAACATCTATTTTAATAATTTTCCATGAATTCTGAAAGAAAAAAGCATTATAGCCATCAGGTCCCCCACTACTATCAGACTAAAGAGAAAACACTGCCCTTTCAATTTCCTCAGATGATACCTCCTGAATCAGATTATTAGCTTGATGATTATCCAAGAATGGAGTTTGTAATTTATACAGAGGTAGAAGCTTTGGAATCAATGGCTTAGGATTTGCTAGTATAGATGAGAAATAATCTATGAAGGCTTTAGTAATAGTATCATCACTTTCCTGCAAATCTGCATTCAAATCAGTTATACACAAAATCCTTCCTTTTGCCTGTTTAACTATAATTGCATCATGAAAATATTTTGTATTTCTATCTCCATGCTTTTCATAAATTTCATGAAAAACTTATTTCCTCATTAAAGCTTCAACTTCTAGTGCCTCATGCAATGCTTTTGATAATTCAGATTCTTGGCAAGCAAATATTGTGCTCATTGGGTTTTGCTGTTGTTGTTGTTGTTTGTGAATAAGTTGCTTTCTTATTCCATCAGAAATTCTTGAACCATCACCAAAATTTTCTTTAGCCCAAACTTTTAGTTTGAATTTCAACCTTTAAAGCTTTGCTTTGAGTGTATACATAGGATTTCCAAATTTTAATTCCTGCCAAACCTGTAAAACAATGCTATGGAAATCTTTATGATTAGTCCAGAAATTATAAAATTTAAAAGAAGGGTTCCTGCTTAAAGACTTATCTCCCCACGTTAAAATGATTGGAGACTGATCAGATACTGAAAGACTCGGAAATTTGCATAAAAGATTAGGCCAAAGATTAATGGAATGAATGTTTTGAAATGCATGATCAAGTTTACAAAAAGTTCTAGGACATTTTTTGCTTTTATTGTCCAAGTGAACTCAGCCCCAACATAATTAATATGACTGAGAGATGAATTGATTAGAGCTTGTTTCAATGGAGTTATTTCTTTTATAGAAAGAGGAATACCACCAGTTTTTTGTTCAGAAGAAAACATGCAATTAAAATATCCTAGAATTATCCATGGAAGAATAGGTTGGACAAGAGATGATAGATTGGAGAGAAATGAAAGTCTTCTGTCTAAACTATTTTGAGCATAGACAAAAGAAATCAGAAAAGATGAATTTGAAGGTAAGGATATAGCATTGAAATGAATAATTTGATCATCTTCCATTAACTTTGTCATTTTGAATATAGCTGAATTCCATAGCACTAGAATTCTCCCATATGGAGCACTTTGCAAATTATCTTCATATAACCAGTTTGGAGCAATATTCTTGCAAGTTATTCCAGCCTTTGTCTTGTTTAACTTTGTTTCACTGATAGCAATAAGTTGTATTTTTTCTTCTTTAAACAATTTCTTCACTTCAGATTTCTTTAATAATAAATGCCCTCCTCTGATATTCCAATATGCAATATTGCTGTCACCATCATAACAGTTTAGGCGATAGGAGAATTGTAGGATGTTTCCTAGTATGTCTATTTCCACTTGAATGAATTGATGATTCTTTGTAAGATGTTGTAGACTCATTATTATTTCTTGGCTGAATTTCATCAATTTTATAGCTATTCCCATTATTAAGATCATCAACTGATCAATGAAAGAAACTTTCTTTTTACCTCTTTTTCCTTTTTTACTAACTGATATAACCTGTTTCTCAATATCCTCCTTTGAATTACAAGGTGGTGGTAAAATTAGGTGAGCAGAAGGAGCTATATTGATATATGGAGAAGATTGTTCAGTGATAACATCATTACTCTTTTTCAAAGTCATGGAATTAATATCATTTGCATAATTTCCTTGCTCTAACAAATTAGGAGATTCCAAAGCCTTGTCATTATTTGAAATTTCTGTTTCCTTGTGATGTTGACATTCCTCATTTACAATTGATCTCTCTACTAAAATCTCTTTATGTTCCAGTATCTCAGTTGTAGTTGTTGAATCCTTTGCAACAGAACGATTATTAAGCATGTTAATTGCAACAGAGCTATGATTTCCAAATGAAGCAACAATATCTTGAGTATTTCCAGATTGAGAAGTAGAAGCCTCATTTTCTTTTATTATCTCATTATTAATAGAAACTTCACAAACGTCTGACAATACCATAAAAGAATTTGAAGTAGTAATATTCTCCTCAAATCCCATACCATCCAATTTCGTTTGCTCATTACATAAACCTGAAATACTATTGTCAATATAAGTCTCTGTTTTCTTTTGAACTTTAAGATTTTTATCCAAATTCTTCTTCCCAATATCAGATAAAATATTATTAGATTTTTCCTTCCAATTATTACAATCATTAAGAACTTCTTGATCTTTCTCCTTTCTCCTCCAGATTTTCATGGTCCTCAAATTTAATTTTCCAGAATTGTGAGTCTTCGGTACCTTATGTTGAGTAATATTTTGTTCAATGCATTCACTACAATCGGCTGCTCCAAAATCACTATCGGAATGCATTTCAGATCTCTCAACCTTATAATTTCCTGAACAATCCATAGTTTCATGCCCAAACACTTTGCACTTACAACAAATTTTTGGTTTCCAATCATATACAACCTTAACACGAGGGCAGCTATCACCTAAATCTTCAGTTGTAATATACTCGGGAAGTTCTTGATCAGGAGATACCTCAATCAAAGCTTTAGCATACTTGAATCTTGTCAATTTTTCTGTACTTTCATCAAGACAAGTCAATTTTCCAACATGACAAGACAACCAATTAATACCAATTAAAGTCCAAGCAATCAGAGGAATTCTATAAAAAATGTACCCAAATTGGAACTTTTTTAATTTGCTCTTGAACATAACCATATGATGGATTCCATGTTGTTATAATGAACATTTTACCTTTAATAAAGATAGGATCAGATTGTAAAATATTGATTCTGTCTTGATCATTCGAGAAATAGAAATAGAAATTTTCATTGTCAGATTTTATATCAACTTCACCTTTCAATCTCCAAACACTTCTCAGATACTTTGTTACAGTCAGATAAGAAAGGGATCCATCTAAGAAAAAACCAACCAAATGATCACTCCTGTACTTAATTCCTTCTCTTTTAACTTCCTCAGGTATAGGTTTCAGCAAACCATCTTTCTTAATATCAAACTGTTTAGGCACAAACTCTCCAGCATTTCTTGGCTTTTTCTTGAAAAGCGATGACCAATCATTATCAATTTCAGAAATCTTAGTGGATTGAATAGAATAATTAATTAGCTTTGGATTCATATTATCAGATAAAGAAGGAAAATTCATATCTGATAACAGTGAGGATAGATTCACAAAGTTCAGACATGGATGAGGAATAGAAGGAGAAAGAGAAGGAATCGAAAGAGATGAGGTAGAAGGAGGAAACAGAGATGAAGAAGGAGGAGGAGACAGTGATGAGGGAGGAGGTGGAATCAGGGATGAGGAAGAAGGAGGAAAAGATGAAGGAGTAGGTAACAGTGAAGAGGTAGAAGAAGATAAAGAGGGAGGATGAGACAGTGATGAGGGAGGAGGAGGTATCAGAGAAGAGGGAGGAGGAGGAATCAGAGAAGAGGGAGGAGGAGGAGGAAACGGAGAAGAAGGAGGAGAGACCGCCATTTTCTTGATTCAAAAATCCGCCATTTTCTTGTATTAAATTATTAGTGCTTAGTGTAAAAAACATTTAGAAAGTATAATATTAATCTTAGCCAGCATACTACCATTATAGTATACCTACTATAGCTACCATGTTTAATGGCAGGTTATCACCACGCTACATGGTGGGTTATACAGCTAAAACCGTACAGGACTCGTGTTGATTGTTTAAGGCTAAAGAACTTCCTTTATCCGAAAGGGTACGCCTCTAGAGGGACTCCCCGAGAACTTAACCGACTCTTTACTAACACAAGGCCGGGTTACCTCTGTAACTAGGTATCTAGCTATCACGAGTATGTCATCCCCCGGTCCTAACCGACCTTTATCCGAGGTCCCTCAACACTAACAAATTCCAACAACCACATAAGTTAAATATCTGGACTCCATACCATGATACCACTTTTTATCCAGAAGGAAATTCACATACCCTAAGGGGCGCGACCCCCGTAACCTTGCTGCATCCTTTCCTGTTTCGACCATTTCCGAGGTATGAGGTTCGATGAAGGCTTGTCCCATAAAGCTATGCTTTTCACAAAAGCCATGCTTCGATCAACCAATGATCATCACTTAGAATGCCACATTACCGAATTGGGAATATATCACTAGTAAAAACCAACTACATAACCTCTGAGCTCGTATGTCTCAGAGAAGGGTGTTAAGCTAAGTAAATAAATACTTCGCTGCCAAATAGAAATGTATTTTATATAAACTAGCTTCACATCCCAAAGTGTAACGTCACACATACATCCATACAAGTCCATCCTAGGTCTGAATGGAACAGAAGGCACTTCTAAAGAAGTCCTTGCAAATCCGGATAATCCCTAATCACGTCCGGACTCCCCATCACATAGGGTAATCAATGTCTCAATACTAGGGCCATTCGGTGTAGAGACATTGGACAGGTATGCGAGAAATGTGGATTATGGATCTTAAGGCTAGAATTAACACTAGAGGGGGTGAATAGTGTTTATAAAGAATTAATAAATATTTTTAAGTTCATGTTAATTTGAACACAGATGTATGCAATATTCAGACGCAGATATGATCATAGAAACAAACACAGAAGCAGAAATAAAGTAAAAGCAGTAAAGGAAAGAACACGCCGGATTTTATACTGGTTCGAAGTTACCCTACATCCAGCCCCGCAAAACAAGTACGGATTTCCTTTAAAAAGCAATCATTACAATTACACCCTCGATTTCAAGGCAACGAGGTACACTCTCTAGAATCACAATCCTCTGGGTAGAGATACTTGGTTTCCCAGGCAACAAGTTCACCCAGTTGATTTCCTAAGGCTACTATCACACCTTTTCTCGCTAAATTGATTACAAAGAAAACTATAACTCTGAATAACACTGAGAATCTTGTTGAGATAGTGATAGAGAATCAAACCAGGAATGATCTAGTTAGACTCAATGTTGATTTTGGCAGAGTAATGGTAGGAATATGTATATAGAAATGTGGAAGAAGAAGAGGAGTGAAAAACCAGAAAATATATATAGAAATTCATTGAAACCAATCCCTATTTATAGAAGAACAACAGCCATGTTCATTCGTGAAGAGTTACGACGAATAGACACTTCTTTTGAAATTTAAATTTTGAACTCAACTGCCACTATGTCGACATGGGGTACTTGGGCATGTCGACATCCCAAAGGAATTTTTGATGTTTTGTTTTTCTTTGAAAATAACTTTTATCTCATTTTAAAACTATTTTAACTTTTATAAATATACTTAAATATAGTTGAAATACATAAATAAATATATAGAATAATATTTGGTACATATAAAATTTTACTATAATTTTATATTTAAATCTAAATATATAAATATTAAAAAAATTAAATATACTTTTATTTTAAAAGAGAGTTTAAAACCAAGGATAATTTGATTTTGAAATTCAAGATTATTTTAAGGCTAAAAGTATTTGAAATCAGGATGGATGTTTTTTATTCTTTTAAAAGGAAGGTTTTGAAATAATTTTGAAAACCAGATATAATTTTGAAAAATCATTTTGAATAAAAAGTTAGCGGATACAAAATAATGTTCCACTAGATTTTTCGTAGGTTCCATCATACTTAGGGTTCCATCCCTTTAACGGGCTCGAAGTGGATTCCATTCCACGAATAAATTGGATTTTAAGATGCCAGTGCTTTTCTAGGAGTTTTAACAAAATTCCTAATTAATTTACTGAAATCTTGAACTCTTGATAATCTTGATATTCTTGTTACTCATGAGTCTTCAATCTTGATATCTTGAATCTCTATACTGTACAGTCTTCATTCTTGGTGCCTACATGGTTAAATCCTGCATATACGTACAATCTCCCCCTTTTTGATGATGACAACCTTTGTTTATAAAATATTACTTCTATCCTAATAACTCCCCCTTAATCTATGCCCAACTTTTCTATATTATACTTTCCCCCTTTGTCATCAACAAAAAACCATCTCCAAACTATATAACTCCCCCTCATTTTTGGATTAAAATACCTGCATCAATAAACTTATACAATGGAATATAGAATTAAGAGATAATTATATTGATATACACAATAATGAATCAAAGATTATATACATATCAATGTATAATTATACATGTTTTGTACAACAAACATCAATCCACACTAAATATCAATCAATATCAAACCAAGCCAAAGCAAATGAAATTAAAGCAAACAATTCAAACAAAGCAACCAAGTAAAATCAAACGTTACGAGAAACTTCCACCAATCCTTCTTCTCCAAAGATAGGGTCTGCTTTAATGGCATCCCAATTTTCATTGTCATTGGTGAAAGAGACTGGAGGATGTGCTTCATTATCATCCTTGCGCAGGGAGGAAATCATCCATCATATCGCATCGAAATGCATTTCTTGCTCCTTGATCATCTGCATTTGACTCAATTCTAAGTGTCGCTGGTTACGAAGAATGAACGAGAGAATATTCTTAAGTGTTTCTTCAAGATTCTCAGATAAGGTATGAATTGGTTTAGCCATATTTGAAATTGTGAGAAGAATGAGAGACAGAGAAGATAAGAAATAATATTTAGTGATGAATTCTAGAAGAAATAGGTATTTATAGGTGTATAAATTCGTTTGAAAAGAATAGACATATGGTACTTATTCTAATTTCAAATTCAAAATGAATTTTCATTTCTGACCAATACATGTCGACATGGTCATAGGGGGTATGTCGACGTGGTGTAGTGAAATTTGATGATTTATTTTGCTTTTGTGAATAATTGTGTATATATATATTTATATAATATACTAACATTTATTCTGGAGATAAGATAAGCTAGATAACGAAAGAAAATTCCACTTCATTGCATACTAAGACGATACAATGATTAAACATAAAAAAACTACATGAACTTTCAAATAAAAACAAACTGAAACAAATACAACGAGATTCGAAAAGGTAGAACTAGTTAGAGGATGAAGATGATGAAGAAAGTCCAAGTTTCTTGTTGACTTTGGAAATGAACTTGTTCATCTTGGATGAAATTTTGTCCAACTTCTTACTAACGGATCGTTTAAGAATCCGTTGATTCTCAACAATCGTCTTTTGGTTTTTTGAAAAGGGTTTTGTTGGATGGATTAGGAGGATAGTCAATGCTTTCCAAAGAGGTTTCACCTTCTTCAATTTACGTTTCATCCCCTTCTTCTTCTTCCTCTTCCTCGTCTTCCATTTTCTCGTGAGCCAAACGCTCTTCCTTTTAGGCAAGAGTCTCATAAGGTTGAAAAACAAATGGAACTTTCATAAGCGAAATGTTGGAATGATTGAAAACTTTTCTAGAAACAAATTCTCTGCCTTTGAAATTCACTCCAAAATAATTAAAATTCCGAATGAGATAAATTCCATGATACAAAGTGTTCTCGCCCATTTCAAGATTTTTAGGATGAAGTTCATCCAAAATAACTTGCGCCCAATTAATGTCATAATTTCCAAAAATAGCAAGAAGTGCTTTGCAAACTTTTGAAGTAGGATTGTTCAAATTCCCCGGTCTTGGGGTCAAAGTATGTTGCAAAAGAAGATTGACAATTCTTGCTTTTGGTCGAAAGTTTCGATTTTTAAATTCAAAATTATCATTTCCTTCAAAAATGTGATGAAATGTCTCATGATCATTTTCATCAATTTTTAAACTAGAAAGATCCATTCCCGCATTCTTGCAATTGAGAATGGTACCCAAAAGATCACAATTCAAAACAATTCTAGTTCCTTTGACACTACTCCAAATTTCATCCTCATTTCCATTATAAAATCCACGGTTTAAATCAGTATAGAAAATTTTGACAAGATTTGGACAAAAACAAAATCATTTTGAGAAGCATCAATAAGACTAAGAATATGATTGTTTGCAAAAAGAGAATCAATTTCATAAGAAGATAAGTCTTGAAAAATAGCAAACTTTCCGGGATGGACTTTGGCATAATTAGCATTATTGATGTATGCTTTTATTGCCTCCGGATCATTTGAAGAGTTGCTCTTTTATTTTTCTGGAAATTCTCATGGTGGAGGGGTTACTTGAAGAAGCCATTAAAGTAGAGAGTAGAGAGCTTGAAGTTTTGAATAGAGAGTTTGAAAATGAGAGTGAAATGATATGATAAAAGATGGTGAATAAATAGATCCTTAAAGGACAGTTCTGTGGTCAAAAGATGCCTTTTTAGAGAATTGAATGAAGTGAAAAGGTGGAGAGAAATTCAACCATTTGAATTCAAATTTTGAATTTCAAATTTTGGTTCCCATGTCGACATCATGGTGGGGACCATGATGTACGTATGAATTTTTGTGATTTATTTTTCCTAAGTACTCTAATATATATATATATATATATATATATATATATATATATACTTATTATATTTAATGTGTATATATCTGGAATATTATTTGAATTATAGTATTTTCAATATATTATTATACTATGAAAATAATAATAAAAAAAATAACCAAAATAATAAAATAATAGTAAAATAATAGTAAAAAATTTAAAATTCAAATAACACACCAATTCAAAATCAAGCAATCAAGCATCTAACTCTAAGCATGCAATTTCAACCATTTATATTGTAAATGTGTACCTTTTTCTGAGTCCATTTCTCTGAATTCATCGAAGTCGTGAACTACCGTGAAACATAAATTTAAATTATCTGTCTTCGGATCATCGTCACTTAAGGATGAGTCTGAGTCATCTAGAGTAGCAATAAATGCACGCTTCCGTTTCTTTGCTGGATCATTGTTCATAGGAGGATTTAGCCTATCTGGATAAGGACAGTCTCTTTTTGATATGGCCTGGTTCATCACAATTGAAAATTTAACATTATTTCGCATTACATTCTGATTTCCAGAGTTCTTATAGTTGTTTCTCTTAAGATTATTCATCTTTCTGTATTTCAGGAATTTCTTAAAATTTCTGGTCATAAAGGCTATCTCTTCATCATTATCACTGTTTGAGTCTGATCCAGAAATCAATGCATTGAATGCCATTGATTTCTTTTAGGATGCTTTGCTTTCTCTTCTCCCGATCATTTGGACTTCAAACGAAGTTAGATTTTCAATTAATTCTTATATCTTTAAGGTACTGATGTCATTTGCCTCTTTGATCGCAAGTGTCTTTTGATCCCATTCTGGAGTAAGGGAATTTAAAAAAATTCTGACTTGATCTTCTTCAGAAAATTCCTTTCCCAAGAATATTAAATAATGCACAATATCCTGAAATCTACTATACATATCTGAAATAGTCTCATTAGAATTCATTTTAAATAATTGAAACTGATTTGTGAGCATGGAAATTTTGATCTGTTTAACTTTGCTTGTTCCTTCGTGAGTTACTTGCAAAGTTTTCCAGATTTCATATGCAGACCTATAAACTGACACTCTATTAAATTCATTTCTATCTAATGAACAAAACAGAATATTCATTGCTTTAGAATTATTTTGTGCAACAGTCTTTTACTCAACGGTCCACTGTGCAAAATCAGTTGTGGGTTCAGAATTTTCAGTTTGTGTGATATTCCAAGTGTCGAATCCTATAGATTGTAAATATATTTTCATCCTACATGCCCAATATGCATAGTTACTTCCATTAAAAAGTGATGGTTTGACGGTAGACTGACCTTCTACAAATGAACTAGTGACAGGGATACTAGTGTTAGTAACAGTACCAGTGTTGGTAGCCATTTTGAAAACTTTTTCAAAATTCAGATTATGAAAATTTGAAAACCTTGCTCTGATACCAAATGTGAGGAATGCGAATTACGGATCTTAAGGCTAGGATTAACACTAGAGGAGGGCGAATAGTGTTTATAAAGAATTACTAAATATTTTTAAGTTTATGTTAATTTGAACACAGATGTATGCAATATTCAGACACAGATATGATCACAGAAACAAACACAGATGCAAAAATAGAGTAAAAGCAGTAAAGGAAAGAACACATCGGATTTTATACTGGTTCGGAGTTACCCTACATCCAGTCCCGCACAACAAGTACGGGTTTCCTTTCAAAAACAATCTTTACAATTATACCCTCGATTTCAAGGCAACGAGGTGCACCCTCCAGAATCACAATCCTCTGGGTAGAGATACTTGATTTCCCGGGCAACAAGTTCACCCAATTGATTTCCCAAGGCTACAATCACACGTTATCTCGCTTGATTGATTTCCAAGGCCACAACCACAACTTTTCTCGCTAAATTGATTACAAAGAAAACTATAACTCTGAATAGCACCGAGAATCTTGTTGAGATAGTGATAGAGAATCAAAGCAGAAATGATCTAGTTAGATTCAATGTTGATTTCGGCAGAGTAACGGTAAGAACATGTATATAGAAATGTGGAAGAAGAGGAGTGAAAAAACAGAAAATATATATACAAATTCGTTGAAACCAACCCCTATTTATAGAAGAACAACAACCATGTCCATTCGTGAAGAGTTATGACGAATAGGCACTTCTTTTGAAATTTAAATTTTGAACTCAACTGTCACTGTGTCGACATGGGGTACTTGGGCATGTCGACATACCCAAGGAATTTTTGATGTTTTGTTTTTCTGTGAGAATAACTTTTATCTTATTTTAAAACTATTTTAAACTTTTATAAATATACTTAAATATAGTTGAAATACATAAACAAATATATAGAATAATATTTTGGTATATATAAAATTTTACTATAATTTTATATTTAAATCTAAATATATAAATATTAAAAAATTAAATATACTTTTATTTTAAAAGATAGTTTAAAACCAAGGATAATTTGATTTTGAAATTCCAGATTATTTTGAGGCTAAAAATATTTGAAATTAGGACAGACGTTTTTGATTCTTTTAAAAGGAAGGTTTTGAAATCATTTTGAAAACAAGATATAATTTTGAAAATTCGTTTTGAATAAAAATTTAGCGGATACAAAATAATGTTCCATTAGATTTTTCGTAGGTTCCATCCTACTTAGGATACCATCCCTTTAACGAGTTCGAAGTGGATTCCATTCCACGAATAAATTGGATTTTAAGATACCCGTGCTTTTCTAGGATTTTGAACAAAATTCCTAATTAAAAAGTAAATTACTTGAAATCTTGAACTCTTGATAATCTTGATATTATTGTTACCCACGAGTCTTCAATCTGGATATCTTGAATCTCTATATTGTACAGTCTTCATTCTTGGTACCTGCATGGTTAAATCCTGCATATACATATATATCTAAACTTATACTATTAGTATTTATATTTTATAATCTATTCTAAAGTTGTTGTCATCAAAACCACTATCTCACGGACTAACAAGTCAATCCTTTCGCTTTCGAAAATAATCGGTCTTCAACCACCGTCTTCAAATTCTGTCCATTTCGTCGTTTCATTAATTCGGAATGGGTTTTATGAAATAAAGTCCTCTCCCGACTAATTCGAATAATAAGCGCTTATTTTAAAACATATGGATATATTGGGATCTAAGTTAAGTCAAAACTTTTAGCCCACAACCTTTCCTTTTGAATGGTTTAAACAAATTCCCATTTTTGATATTTTAAACAAAAGATTCACCCTTTAAGATCCTTTTAAATTTGAAATAATGTTCACCAAATCTTTAATAAAGATTCATTCATAGTTTTCAAAAATATTCCATTTCACAACTCGTAATCCTTTCAATAAAAACTGGAAATTCTTTCTTTATACGATAGCTATTATCATTTGAAAATAAAAGTCTTTCATTTTGGAAAAATCCGATTAAATTTTCCCAAGTTATAGCCCTCTAAAGTATAAATCAAAAAATCAGCGAACTACCGTATCCTCGGCAAGTTTTATTTTGAGTTAAATATAAATTACTAAAATAATTTTAATTTCAAAACTTTCTTTTCAAAAGTTTTTCCCAAATAACTTCCACATTTGGATTCAGAATTCAACTTTTAAAACAATATTTAAATTCAAATTACCCATGACTTGACCAATTTTCCATGAAATCCATACTTGTGTGCGTGTGGTGTAGTCCAGGGGTTTCATAGGTAACAATAAAATATCAACCATCATAAATTCAAGCATAACAATATCAATAAGCGGTATAATCTTATAAAGCTTATCTTTCATTCGCAGATAAAAATGTAAGTTTATCACAGATAATAAATCGCAGTTCACAGCTCAATTCAAAGCAATCATATCACAGAACATCACATATCAGAGATATCAAGCAATTCAAAGCATTCAATAGAATCCAATCATTCATAAGCAAGATCAATTTAAATTAATTGCTTATGAATTAATTGCCAAACCCGTCTTAATTAACATTAAGCAATTACAAACCATTTGTGATAAAATTAAGTAATCAACCTTAATTATCCATCTTAATTAATTATCCTTAATTAACTAATTATCCCGTAATTAATCATATAGTTAAATTAACCTTACATAACTAATTAACCCTTAATTAATTACATTAATTAATTATCCATAATTGATTATCCTTTAATTAGTTTAATCAATTAACCTTTAATAATCAAGTAATTAACCCTTAATTACTTGATTATCCTTTAATTACTTGATTAACCCTTAAGTCCGCGGGCTTGGTGCGGTGGTGGGGTGATACGCCTCCCAAGTGGGAGGTCTCTCAGGTTCGAGTCCCACCTTGTGTGGGAGGAGAAATGCCTTTCACATGGGAGGTTGAGTTTCACTTTCGTGCCTCTTGCACCAGGTCAACCGAAAGGTCTGGCTGCCCGGAATAGTTGGTTGTGGCGGGCCTTCCATCTATTCCCTAGGTTTACTGTTCAGAAACCGCATGTCGGTAGTGATTGAACAGGTTTCCCTAGTTCCAAGAAAAAAGTAACTATTCATTAATTAATCACCATGATTAATGACATTTAATTAATTAGCCATCCTTTAATTACTTACATAAATTAACCTTTAATTAATTACATTAATTAATTATCTTTTGATTGATCACATTAACAAATTAACCTTTAATTAAATCGCATTAATTAACTAATCACATTAATTAATTATTCATTAAGTAATTAATTCTTTACATTGAGTAATTATCCTTTTAATTATTTCTATTAAGTAATTATTCCTAATTACTTTCATTAAGTAATTGTCCATAGTTACTTACATTAAGTAATTATTGTTCAATCACTCTCATTAAGTAATTATCCTTAATTACTTATATCAGTTAACCAGCCCTTTAATTAATTATCATTTAATTAATTAACCCTTTAAATTAATTAATACTTTAATTAATTACATTCATTCATTATCCTCTAAGTAATTATCTTTTAATCACTTTTATTAATCACATCCCTTATTTAAATTATATGCTTGAAAACAATTAGGGATTAAATTAAATAATAAACTAATATATAGTTGTTTTTAAGCAAAACAATTTTAAAAAATTTAAATTTAAATCTTGAAAACTTGTTTTAAAAACTGATTAATACTTTGATTTGAAAATTTGTTAACCAAATTCACTTTTACTTTACCTTTTAAAACTTGGTCAATATTTCTTTTGACAATTTGTTTAATATATTTACTTTGAAACATAGTTAAACATTTCAAAATATACTCGGCCCAAGCCAAGAAATCACGACCAGGGATTCGAGCCACAACCCATTCTTCCCGAGAACTACCCCGAGCACCCTCTATCTTCTTCCCTTTCTTTTTTTAAAAAATTTGGTTTTGCTTTTAATTTAAAAACTGTTGAAATTGTTGTACACATGCGAACAACACAATATGAAACTCGAGCCACAACATCAGTTTTCTTGAGATCAAACCCGAGTTCCCTACCTTCTTCTCCAAATTCAAAACACACAGCCATAACAAAATGTGCACATGTGCATGTGCACGTCAACCTGGCCAACTCCGAACCCCGTCGAGACCTTCCTCAAGTCACAGACGATCACGTCAATGACCACGACCTCCCAGCATCCATAATTCAACTAGAATTCGAAAATGAACAACTAGATCACCGCCAGTCAATCAACTCGATTAACAAAAACGTCTCACCACGCCACCTCCAACCATCTGAACCCATGCCAGTCAACCCACAGCTACATCACATCTTCACACATCGATCCCTCTGGTGCGATCGCTTCCAGTTCACCTACGACGTCGCACGAACCCGATGAACCACATCGACCAAACTAGATCGTAAAACCCTAAATCGACGTCGACGTGCCACCATGGTCACTAATTAATTCCAACACCATTTTTTTGATGATCTCCATCACTCCAGCTATCTCCTCCCTCGAGCACGATGTTCATCCATCACCCAGTCGTCGGAAATAGATGAAAATGTATAAACCGATCAACTCTAAAATCCTACCTGATCCCAAACTTAAAATCACAAAAATACCATTAAAAATTATTAATTTCAAAGACGAATTTAGACATGTATATGCAACATGATTTCCTTCTAAACATCATATTTTATAATGATTTAGATGAAGAGATAAGAATTATTTTTGAGAAATCTTTGGCCTGTCAAACAGAGGTATGCATATGCATACAGATATGCATGCATTCATTCAGTGTTTTAAATTTGTATGTCCAAACAAAACAAAACATTTCGAATTATCATTTTCATCCATCATCACAGACTTAAGAAAATAAAGAAGATCGAATTTCAAAAGGGAAGTTTGCTCACCTGGAACTGAAGAACAGAGAAGCCTAATTTTGAAGCCTGGAAAATGAAAGTTGGCCCTGATCTTTGATCTGGATGAATTTACACGCTTTAAAATGTTACAGATTTAAGATGAATTTGAACTGGAATTTGAATTGTTGACTGAACTTGATATTTGTTGAAGTTGATCTTGCTTTTTTTTCAGGCTTTCAGGTTTTAAGATTTGTTGTTTGAATCTGATCTTTGCCTTTTGTTTTCTTTGCTTTTGATCAGGTTTTACTAGTTTTGAATTTCATTTCTTGGTTTGATTGCTTTTTCAGATGTGTAGTCTTTGAATGTATGAAAGAAAAAATGAGAAGAAAGGGATATAGATGTATTTATAGCCTTGATTTTCTTTTATTATTTGAATTTAAAAATGAAAAGAAAATATAAAAGTATGACACTTGTATTTTATGCATGATATAAATTTTACAAATGTTTTAAAACATGCTTCAATCTTTTACACTAGTAAAATGTCATGCTAAATTATCTACACTTGTTAATCTTTAAGTCATAATACTTACACATGTATTATGTATTCATATTTTTTTTATGTTTTATTAGTATATGTTTTTATTATAATTTCAATACATTTCTCTTTATTAATCAATTTATGTTTATATTTTTATATTTATATAACTTTTAAAGAAATTGATTTTAAAATTCTAATTAATCATTAATAAATAAACATATATATATTAGTTTTTAAAATATAAATTTTAACCCTTAAATAGATTTTTGAAAAATTATTATATTAAATTCAAAATATAATTTCCAAATTACAATGTGTACATATATACATGATTAGAAAATAATTTTTTTTATAAATTTTAAAACATAGAGTTTTTTTTAAATCCAATTTATTTACAATATATTTATTTTTGAATTTCAAATCAAAATTCTATTTACAATCTATAAAACAAACACATATCTTTATTTATTTTGGAAATATTTCAAATTAATTCACAATTTAGTCCCAAAAATTTATATCAATTGCGAAATTAAATTTAGAATAAAAAAAGGATCGTTACAGATTCCCTCCCTTAAGAAAATTTCATCCCCGAAATTTGCTAGGCAGGTAGACAACCAAAGAACATTTGAACACATAGAACGATAGAGAATTTGTTCACCAGATCAAACTGAAATATCTATTCTATGTTTGGCTTACCAAATCAGAATACCATCAATAAATACGAGAACAAACTTATTCAATACTTCACAAAATACTCGGGTCATCAGGCCTACGAAGTATGTAGGGGCATTGGTTAGTTCGAAGGGCATAACTAACCATTCGTAGAATGTATCGGGACCCAAAAGAATAGATAAATGGATACAAATCTTTACAATTCTCAATTAATAGAATCCTTGGGCTAGATACATTTTGGAAAAGAATCGATTGCATGGTGCTCGGTTTGGAATAAATGAAATTCTTGAACAATATGAATTCCAACTCAGATCGGAATACCCTAAAGAATACACTAGCTTGTCCCTCTTCGGACTTGGCTCCTCACAAGAAATCATAACAAAAAATTTCTAGTTCGGTTTTGACCAAAATCATTTTATTGATACAATTTAATTTAGCTTCATATTTTGTTAACCAATTCATTTCAATATGATTTCAAATTCATTAATGTTAAAAACGAAAAGCTGATAGAAAACTGATGAAGAGAACACGAAATAGGAACCTTTCTATAACGTAAAAAAGATTCGCAGGTCCACCACCACACCAAAACTTCTTCTTGTAGCTGCTAGGAATCTAACAAATAATTGAAATTTGGAAGATGATCAAAAGAGGTTGATAGAAAAAGTTGTTCCTTGTTGTTACAGAGTATTAACCATTTGTATTGGTACTCCCGTATCCCCTACCTCATCCTCTTCTTGCACTCATTCTCACTATCAGTGAATAGTAAGAGAGTTTTACTAAGGCATACAGACAAGATATCTTAGGGATACTCATTCTAGGGCATTTATATCCCTATCTCTAATGAGTTACTTAATGTGTTATACTCCAAAGCTAAAGTTCTTACTCAACCTTTAGCTCTGATACCACTTGTAATGACCCTGACTCGACCTTCGAAAATCAGCATCCATACTTCAACCTATTCGAATGCTGTAGATTCAAACGTTGAGTTTGGTTCACCGGAGCTTATAACAACATTAGGTGATAACAATATAGCGGAAACAAAATGAGTTCTATTGATACACAACAATTTATTACAACAATCTGATACAAACAAAAGATCAATATCGGGGCCAAGATACAACAGCGGAAAGAAATCTCCAACATGATCTTCAAAAAGAGAGAAGAGAGATAGAATCCAATAGACTGCTTCCCCCATTCAAAAGCTCCAAAGACTTCAAACCAAAAAATTCGAACCACAGCTATCATGCTAGAATATAGCACTTGCGATCGCCTAACCAAAGAATTCTTAGATCCAAATCTACTACCTGGACAACAGATAACCTGACTCTAGGCTGCCCGTTTGGTAAATTATGAGCACCCAGAGTTTAGAAAGGAAACAATAGACTCCAGGTCAGTCATGGGACTGGTGTGAGCAAACAAAAACAGCTTATTTTGCACAAAAAGAAATCAAAAGAAATTTTCTATGCTTTTTGGAAAATGAAACTACCATAAGGCCTTCCGCCACACACACAATGCAATCGCACACTACGAAGAGATTTCTCCTTATGATAGTCGAACATGCTTGATACGCAAAAATCCCTTTGATATTATTATTAGTGCATAGTGTAGAAAACATTTTGAAAGCATAATATTAATCTTAGCCAGCATACTACCATTAATAGTATAGCTACCATGTTTAATGGCAGGTTACCACCACGCTACATGGCAGGTTATACAACTAAAACCGTACAGGGCTCGTATTGATTGTTCGGATTTCCAACAAATGGCCAAGGCTAAGGAAATTCTTTTATCCGAAAGGGTACGCCTTTGGAGGGACTCCCCATGAACCAAATCGGCTTTCTACCAACACAAGGCCGGGTTACCTGTATAACTAGGTAACTAACTGTCATGAGTAGGTCATCCCTCGGTCGTAACCGACCTTTATCTGAGGGCCTTCGACACCAACAAATTCCGACAACCACATAAGTTAAATATCTGGGATCCATACCATGATATCACTTTTTATCCAGAAGGAAATGCACATACCCTAAGGGGCGCGACCCTGTAATATTGTTGCATCCTTTCCTGTTTCGACCATTTCCGGGGTGTGAGGTTCGATGAAATCTCGTCCCACAAAGCTACGCTTTTCACAAAATCCATGCTTCGGTCAACCAATGATCATCACTTAGCATGCCACATTACCAAATTAGGAATATATCACTAGTAAATATCAACTACACAATCTCTGAGCTCGTATGTCTCGGAGAAGGGTGTTAAGCTAAGAGAATAAATTCTCCGCCACCAAATAGAAATGTATTCGATATAAACCAGCTTTACATCTCAAAGTGTAACGTCAGACTTACATCCATACAAGTCCATCCTAAGTCTGAATAGAACCGATGGCACTTCGAAAGAAGTCCTTGCAAATCTGGATAATCCCTAATCACGTCTGGACTCCCCATCACATAGGGTAATCAAAATCTCTATACCGGGGACATTCGGTATAGAGACATTCGACAGGTAATCCTTTAGCTTTCGAAAATACTCTTTCTTCAACAACGTCTTCAAATGCTATCCATTTTTTCGTATCATTAATTCGGAATAGGCTTTATGGCATAAAGTCCTCTTCCGGCTAATCCGAATAATGAGCGCTTATTTTAAAACATATGGATATATTGAGATCTTAGTTAAGTCATAACTTTTAGCCTACAACCTTTCCTTTTGAATGGTCCAAACAAATCCCCATTTTTAATATTTTAAACAAAAGATTCACCCTTTAAGATGCTTTTAAATTTGAATCAATGTTCACCAAATCTTTAACAAAGATTCATTCATAATTTTCAAAACTATTTCCATTTCACAACTCGAAATCCTTTCAATAAAAACTGAAAATTCTTTCTTTATACGACAGCTATTATCATTTGAAAACAAAAGTCTTTCGTTTGGGAAAAATTCGATTAAATTTGCTCAAGTTATAGCCTTTTAAAGTATAAATCGAAAAATCAACGAACTTCCGTATCCTCGACAAGTTTTATTTCGAGTTAATTTAAATTCCCAAAATAATTTTAATTTCAAAACATCCTTTTCAAAAGTTTTTCCCAAATCACTTCCAAACCAATTTGGATTCAAAATTCAACTTTTAAAATAATATTTAAATTCAAATTACCTATGACTTAACCAATTTCCCATGAAATCCATATTTGTATGTGTGGTGTAGTCTAAGGGTTTCACAGGCAACAACAAAATATCAACCATCATAAATACAAGCACAACAATATCAATAAGCGGTATAATCTTATAATGCTTATCTTTCATTCACAGATAAACACGTAAATTTATCACAGATAATAAATCACAGTTCACATCTCAATTCAAAGCATCATATAACAGAATATCACATATCAAAGATATCAAGCAATTCAAGGCATTCAATAAAATCCCATCATTCTTAAGCAAGATCAACTTAAATTAATTACTTGTGAATTAATTCCCAAAACCCGACTTAATTAACATTAAGTAATTACAAACCATTTGTGATAAAATTAATTAATCAACCTTAATTATCTATCTTAATTAATTATCCTTAATTAATTAGTTATCCCTTAATTAACCATATAATTAAATTAACTCCAAATAATTAATTAACCCTTAATTAATTACATTAATTATTGATCCATAATTAATTAATTATCCTTTAATTAGTTTAATCAATTAACCTTTAATAATTAAGTAATTAACCCTTAATTACTTGATTATCCTTTTATTACTTATATTAAGTAATTATCTTTTAATTAATCACATTAACAAATTAACCTTTAATTTAATCACATTAATTAATTAATCACGTTAATTAATTATTCATTGCGTAATTAATTCTTTCCATTGAGTAACTATCCTTTTAATTACTTCTATTAAGTAATTATTCATAGCTACTTTCATTAAGTAATTGCCCTTAATTACTTACACCAAGTAATTATTCTTTAATCACTCTCATTAAATAATTATCCTTAATTACTTATGTCAATTAAGCAACCCTTTAATTAATTATCATTTAATTAATTAACCCTTTAAATTAATTAATACTTTAATTAATTACATTCAGTCATTATCCTCTAAGTAATTATCTTTTAATCACTTTTATTAATCACATCCCTTATTTAAATTAGATGCTTTAAAACAAATAGGGAATAAATTAAATAATAAACTAATATATAATGATTTTTAAACAAAACAATTTTAAAACATTTAAATTTAAATCTTGAAAACTTGTTTTAAAAACTGATTAATACTTTGCTTTGAAAATTTGTTAACCAAATTCACTTTTACTTTACCTTTTAAAACTTGGTCAATATTTATTTTGAAAATTTGTTTAATATTTTTACTTTGAAACTTAGTTAAACATTTCAAAATATACTCGGCCCAAGCCCAGAAATCACGACCAGGGATTCGAGCCACAACCCATTTTTCCGGAGAACCACCCCGAGCACCCTCCTTCTTCCCTTTCTTTGTTTTTAATACTTGATTTTGGTTTTAATTAAAAAACTATTGAAATTGCTGTACACATGCGAACAACACGATATGAAACTCGAGCCACAGCATCAGTTTCTCGAGATCAAACCCAAGTTCCTTACCTTCTTCGCCAAACTTGAAACACACAGCCACAACAAAACATGCACACGTGCACGTGCACATTGACCTGGCTAACTCCGACCCTCGCCGAGACCTTCCTGAAGTCGCCGACGATCACGCCAATGACCACGACCTCCCAGCATCCTTAATTCGACTGGAATTGAAAATGAACAACTCGATTACCACCAGGTAATCAACCCGATTGACAAAAACGTCTCGCCACGCTACCTCCGACAAGCTGAACCCACGCCAGTTAACCCAAAGCCACGTCACATCGATCCCCTCTGGTGCGATCGCATCCAATTCACCCACAATGTCGCATGAACTCAATGAACCACGTCGAAAAAACTAGATCGTAAAACCCTAAATCGACGTCGATGCGCCACCACGGTCACTAATAAATTCCACCACCATTTTTATGATGATCTCCATCACGCCAGCTATCTCTTCTGTAACAACCGTGATTTTTGTCTACCGTTGAAATACAAATTTTAAATGGAAATTTTAAATTAAAATTGAAAAAAAAATTGCAATGGAAACCATTTCATAGTCAGTTGAAACATTATTGCATTGGCTTCACGTAAGAGAAATTGGTCTAATTAAAACAAAGATGAGCAAGTGTTGTCACACTCATTCTGTAAAGCATATTTGAACACTTTTGCTAGCAAAGTTGAACACTTTGCTTTTTTACTACAATCATCATTTATTGTAGCCGTGTACTTTCTTTCAAAATGCACGTTATTCCTTTAATGCATCTATACAATTATAACCAGCACACTTCATACTTTGACTTGTGCACCTAAATGTGAAAAGAAAAGTAAAGGCTGCATCTTTCATTTTTGCTTCAATATTCCAGTAGCCTTCATCACTTTCTTTTGCTCATTTAATTCCAATAGCTGGGTGGAAGAATATTAATGGCAGTTAATTTCTTGCTTCTAATTGGATCCTAGTTGCTAACTGATTCTGAAGCGAATATAAGGTGAGTGCAAACTGACACTTCTAATTTCAATCTATGGTTGCAAAAATTTTGTTAGTTAAGTGGGTTCTGGAAAATTTCTAGTGCAGTATTTTTATGCATTTCATTGTTTCTCTCTTGCTTGCATTTTACTGAGTCCAGGCCATATTTTGTTTATCTCATTTTTATGTGTAAAGTGTAGCATTTGAAACTTAAGTGTAGCCTTAGAATTATGCATGTGATGCACGAAACCAAGTCAGGTTATAAATTTTTGCCTATGTCTGTTGTGTGCATGATGCATTGCGAAAAATAGAACAGAGTCCAAACCATATTTGCGTGAAAAGAAGTGTGCCTAGGACTTCTTCATTTTTTGTTTTACATTTGTGTTTACAAATATGTGTAAACAAAGGCAAAGTCCAAGCACTCTTATTTTCTTCATTCGTGCGTGCGTAATCTAAGCATCAATTGCATGCATACCAATTTATATATGCGTGCAAAGTGAACAAACCCAAGTCTTTTACACTTTCATTTATTTATATGTATGCACTGGTTATAATATATGAAATGATGCCCAGACCATCATTATCTGTCATACGTGCATGAAGTGTCCAGGTCATTTCAAAACTTGGTCTTGTGTGTGTAGGTGCATTTCATAAAAATTTAAGTCCAGGCATTATATAGTTGCGTGCGTCCCAGGCTTCATCCTTTGATTCCCGTAGTCTTGCTACTTGCTTTGAGGTATTGTATTTACTTTGAAACAGTTTGCATTCCAGGTTGCCATATTTTGTAAATTCATATACGTGTATTAGGTGACACACGAAAACTAGGTCCAGGTTAGTTTATATTTTTGTCTACATCATTACATACAAATAGTACATGCATACATATGTTTTCCCAGACCAATTATTTTCATGACAATAGTGCGCGCGTGCCACCATTATTACTTACTTTGCGTGCGTGTCTATTGGTGTTGCATGAAAAAAAATATAGTTCAGGCATTTTATTTGTTATGTTGCATGTAGGTGAGACCACTTTGCCCAGGTCAATATATAATTCTGTCCAATTTGTAGTGTGCGTGCATGAAGTATGTTGCATAGGCAGTGTGTATTTGAGGAATATATAGTAATGTAGACGAGTGATTAATTTACTGTTGAACCGGTGTTTTGTTTTAAAACGTATTTTGTTGCCCTTATTTTTATACCGAGGTTTTACTCCGGTGTTATATTTTTAAAGCGTGTTGTTTTAATGATATTTTTGACGGATATAAATTACTGTTGTTTTGACTTCAGTAACCGTCAATTTAAAGTGAATTTTCAAGCGGCTATCCCGAAACGTTGATTTGATATCCGTTTTTACGGTGTTTCGTGAAGCAAAATTTCTTTGTCCACATTGCTATAGATGTTGTTGTTTTAATCACGTGTTTTAAAAAAATTAAAATAAAATTATTTCTAAAAATTTCAGAGTTAATGCTTTCAAAAGAATGAGGAAGCGATTTAAACGCTTCAGCAAAATTAAGGACTATGAACCCTTACTTTTACTGATTCGCTTAATTCCGGACTTGTCCATTTGAGAACGTAAATTTTATTTATATAAAGTACACAATTTTGCATTTTCAAGGAAATGATGAAGAGATTTAAACGATTTAGCAAAAGTGCGTAATATGGAACCACGCTTTTACTAATTCGATTAGTTTCGGACTCGTTAATTGAAATATTTGCCGTGGAATCGTTGTTTGATGATTTTGATGATTTTGTTGGGCTTTCGAGCAACTATGATGGACCTTCGGATCAATTACCCGTATTAGACCTTCGGGTCATTTGTTGGGTGCCAAATATTATGATGACAGTATTTGGTAGGCTTCGGCCATATGAGATGCACGTGTGTCGTAGCTTAGACTCGCCATATGTTGGGATCGATCCACTTTTATGCTGATTTTTCTAGTTATCTTATTTTGATTTCTAGATTTTTGTGTATTGCTGTTTTGAATTCAATTTTGAATTTGAAAGTTGATTTTGATGGAGTTTAATCAGTTGAATTTGATGAACTATGTTGATTATTTATGCTGAATAGTCTAATTCGAGACTATGATTGATTTTCTTTGATGTTATTTATGATGCATTCATTTCTGAGTTTAAATTAGAATGATCCTTTTATTATTTTCTTTTAAATAATACTCAGATTAGACCGAGTTATTTCAGGATAATTGCTAACTCTGATTCAGTTACTGCTTCAGCTTTTGGGATTTCACATCTTCTTTTGTCTAGACTTCGAGGTGTTGCTTATGGTGTATTGACTCTTATCTCATGTATGTATTGATGGCTATGTATATGTTCATTTGGTTCATGTGAACCATCGATTGTTGTAGCATGTATCCAGACTTATCTTCCACTATATATCTGATATTTCTGTTCTGATGTGATTATACTTATCTGTGCTATTGTTGTTATGAGTTGTTCTAAATTTTTCTTAAACCACCATGGTTTCGGTTTAGATTTGGATTGAATATATATCGTTAGGAGTAAATTACACAACTCCTATCGATGTAATCAATTGTCGTCTAAGGCATAACTTACGGATGGTCGCTTCTAACAAGTCTTATTCTTCGCAATAACAGATGTTATTCCTTATAATAACCTTTGTTATTGTGAGCATAGAGGTGGGGCATCACAGCATGGTATCAGAGCTGAGATTCAAAACAAATTATAATAAACACGGAACAGAAGCAGAATGTAACATGTGTTACAACTATTTGAGGGTTTTATTCGTGCCTTTCTAATCTATTCCTTCCACTTTAACATGTGGAGTATGTCTAGGAATAAATCTCATATTCTGCAATATTCCATTTGTTAAGTTTCTTATCAATCATGTGCTATTTAACTAATCCTTTTCTTCTCTTGTTCTCTCAGCCTATGGCTGAAAGAGGCAGATGGAAGCATTCTACTGCAGGTCCGTCTAGTGGTTCTCATCCGGACGGAATCTATATGTCAACTGATCAGGCTATGGAGCTATTTTGGGGTACTCACCTTCTGTTGCTACTCCAGCGGTTCCCTCTCACAAGTCTGCCTTCGCCCGCATGTGTAGTGACTATCCCCACCTTGGAGGCAAGCCTTTCAAGGGATCGAAAAGTGTATTGGAGGTTCAGACTTGGTTGCGCGCTTGTGAGCGCATATTTTCTCGGATGGATCTTTCTGATCATCATCGCGTTCTTGTGGCATCTAGCATGTTGCAAGAACATGCGCTTGATTGGTATGAGCTTTTTATTATGAAAGTTGATGAGTCCACTCTCTCGTGGATTCAGTTTAAGGAACGTTTCGAACTTAAAATCGTTCCTGAATCAGAAAAGGCTAATCTTGCTCGTAGTTTCCTTGAGTTTAAATAAGGAAAGTCCTCTGTTTCTGATTATGTTGCATCTTTCGAGGCCTTGTCCAAATACAGAGTTGAGTTCATTAACATTCCGCGTAAGAAGAATCTTAGATTTGTTGAAGGTTTGAAGAAAGTTCTTTTGCTTCAGCTTAAGCTTCCTTTTGAGGAACTAGTTGATTCGGCACTTTGCCTTGAAGCTGTCGAAAAGGAACGTGATAGTTGTGATGAGGTTGAGGTTCTTAAGAACCCCAACAAGAAGAGGTTTCCACTTCGTAGGCCTAATTCTTCTTCTAACAAGAAGAAGAAGAAGCAAGATACCTCTAGTTCTCAGCCTAGTAGTGCACCTTCTATTCAGAGGGCGTGCTATAATTGTGGTTCTTTGGATCATCTTCTTCGTAGTTGTCCTAAGCATCGCATTTGCCGTTATTGCAAGAAAGAGGGTCATTGGGTTTCTGATTGTCCTACTACTCCTAAGGGTTTCAAATTTGGGAAACTTAATGTTGCTAAAGCTTCTAGTGATTCTTCTCATACCAAAGGTATTACTCCTTCTGTTTTGGAAGGTTTTATTTTATTTCATGGCCGTTCTATTAGAGTTCTTTTCGATACGGGTGCATCACATTCATTCGTGTCAGAGGAATTTGTTGATGTTATTCCTATGGATGTTGTTAGTCTTTGCGACCCTTTGAGGATTGTGAATCCTATTGGTGGATCCGCTACTCTTGGTTTGTTATGTGTTGATGTGGAGATTATTCTATGTGGTTTTTCCTTTCATTCGAATCTGCATGTTATGGATCATCTTGGTTTTGATATGATTTTGGGTATGGATTGGCTCGTTCGTTATGAAGTTCAAATCTTATGTCCCGAAAGAACTTTATATATCAAGCATCCCTATGCTATCGAGCAGTTATCTATTATATTTCGAAGCATGGATCATACTTCGAATGCTCTCATTTCTTCCTTCGAATCGGAGGATGTCATAGCTAATATTCCAATTGTTTGTGATTTTTTTGATCTCTTCGAGCCTATTTCGTGTTTGCCACCGAAGAGGGCAATTGGGTTCCGTATTGATCTTATCTCTGGTGCTAATCCTATCAGTCGTCCTCCCACGAGGATGTATGCTAAGGAAAATGAGGAACTCAAGCAACAATTATCTGAATTGGAAGCCAAGCAATTTATTCGTTCTAGCTCATCTCCTTGGGGCGCCGCCATTGTCTTTGTTAAGAAGCCAGGTGGTACTCTTAGGCTTTGCATTGATTATCGCAAGCTTAACGAGCTCACTATCAAAAATAGGTATCCATTACCTAGGATCGACGACATGTTCAATCAATTAAGTGGCGCTAAGCTTTTCTCCCAACTCGATCTTGCTACTGGTTTTCATTAGTTATGAGTTGCGGAAGATAGCATTCCTCTTACCGCATTCCGTACTCGTTATGGTTCTTACGAATGGCTTGTTATGCCTTTCGGTTTGACGAATGATCCAGCGTATTTTGTTGATCTTATGAATCAGATATTCCGAGAATATCTCGATAAGTTCATTTTGGTTTTCACTGATGATATTCTTATTTATTCCAAATCTGAAGCCGATCATATTCAGCATTTGGAGATTGTTTTGAGCACTCTTCGTCAGCGTCAGCTTTTTGCGAAATTCTCCAAGTGTCACTTCTAGAGAATAAGGTGAAGTTTCTCAGTTATATTGTTTCTTCCGATGGTATCTCTGTCGATCCTTCCAAGATCGAATCTATTCAGAATTGGAAGAGGCCCGAGACCGTTACTGAGATCCATAGTTTCCTTGAATTGGCGGGTTATTATCGCCGGTTCATTAAGGAATTTTCTCGTATTGCCTTACCACTTAACACTCTCACAAGAAAAGTTGTTCCTTTTATTTGGTCATATAAGTGTGAGACTTCTTTCATAAAGTTAAAAGACCTTCTTACTCATGCCCCTATCATAGTGGTTCCCGAAGCGAATCATGATCTTGTTGTTTATACCGATGCTAGTGGTTATGGACTCGGTGCTGTTCTCATGCAAAAGGATAAAGTAGTTGCCTATGCTTCTAGACAACTAAAGCCTAACGAGATTCGTTATGCTACCCACGATTTGGAGTTAGCCGCTATAGTCTTTGCTCTAAAGATTTGGCGATATTATTTGTTGGGCAAGCGTTTTGTTCTCTTCATTGATCACAAATCTCTGAAATATCTATTCACTTAGAAAGAACTTAATACGAGGTAACAACGTTGGATCGAATTTCTTGCTTCATATGATTTTGATATTTAGTATACCCCTGGTAAGGGTAATCAAGTTGCTGATGCGCTTAGCCGCAAGCAGCAAGTTATGGTTTCCATGATGCTAGCAGAGTGGAATATGTTGGAAGCTTTATCTCATTGTGATATTAGAGACCGTCCTTCATTTTCTGATTCTCCCGTGCTTTTATTTAGCATGGAAGCTCTTCCTAGTTTGTTGAATCGTGTTGTCGATGCCTAGAAACAAGACCCAGTCTTGCTTATCTTATTCAGAGTTGTAAATCGGAATCCTGAAGTGATAATCTAAAGGATTTCGATATTGATATTCATGGTTGTATTCGAAAGAAGGGAAGGCCGATCGTGCCTAATGTTCCTAATCATAGAAATGACATTCTTGTGGACTGTCATCGTTCTAAGTATACTATTCATCCGGGTAGTAGTAAAATGTATGCTGATATGAAACGCTTATACTTTTGGTAAGGTGTGAAGCAGGATGTTGCAAGTTACGTGAATCGTTGCATGACTTGTCAACTTATTAAAGCAGGACACCATCGTCCTAGTGGTCTTTTGCAGCCTCTTGAGATTCCATTATGCAAATGGGATCAAATTTCTATGGACTTCATTGATGGTCTACCTTGTTCGAGGTCGGGCCATACTAGTATTTGGTGATTGTTGACAGATTGACCAAATCAGCTTATTTTATTCCTATCAAGTCCAATCAGACTGCTTCTTTGTTGGCTAAGCTTTTTATTAAAGAAGTCGTTCGACTTTAAGGTGTGCCTAGTTCTATTGTTAGTGACAGAGATCTACTTTTTACTAGTGGTTTCTGGCGGAGCCTTCAGAAAGCTTTGGGCACTAAGCTCAATCTCAGTATAGCTTATCATCCACAGTCTGATGGTCAAACTAAAAGGGTGAATCAAGACTTAGAAGATCTCCTTCACGCTTGTATTCTTGATTTTGGTGGTAGTTGGAAAGACCACTTATCTCTTGTTGAATTTTCTTATAACAACTATTTCCAATCCAGTTCGGTGTGGCTCCTTTCGAAGCTCTGTACGGAAGGCCGTGTTGATCACCATCTTATTGGTTGGAATCGAGGGAAAAGTTAGTTCTCGGTTCTGATATTCATGAATCTTCTGAGAAGATTGATATTATTAGACAGAGAATGAAAGAGGCTCAGAAGAGGCAGAAATCTTATGCCGATCATCGTAGGAAGCCTTTGGAATTTTCTGTTGACGATCGTATTTTCATTCATGTTTCTCCGATGAAGGGTGTGGTGTGTTTTAGTAGCTCCGGGAAATTGGCTCCCCGATATACTGGACCATTTCCTATTACGGAATGCATTGGTCCTGTTGCTTATCGTGTATCGCTACCTATTCAGTTTTCGGGAATTCATGACGTATTTCATGTATCCCAGCTTCGTCGATGCCTTCGAGATTCAGATTATATTATTGATCCTCATGTGTTGCAAGATCTTGAGATCTCACCCGAATTTTCTATGGTGCAAAATCCTATTCGTGTGCTAGCTTCAAATATTAAAAGCCTTCGGAATAAAGAAGTCCAGCTTGTGAAAATTCAATGGTCCGCAAGCCCTAAAGGTTGCACTTGGAAAACCAAAGAATTCATCGAGCGTTCTTATCCTGGTTTTCTCCCCTCTTCGGATAGGGGTGAGCATTCTTTATCCATCTTTTCTATTTTAAATCTTTGTTGTGATGAATAATTTATGTTATAAACAACTTCTAGTATGAAAATTGCGGGGACGCAATTTTTATAAGGGGGAGTTTGTAACAACCGTGATTTTTGTCTACCGTCAAAATAAAAATTAAAATGGAAAATTAAAATTAAAAAAATTGCAACGCAAACCATTTCATAGTCAGTTGGAACATTATTTCATTGCCTTCATGTAAGAGAAATTGGTCTAATTAAACAAAGATGAACAAGTGCTGTCACACTCATTTTGTAAAGCATATTTGAACACTTTTGCTAGCAAAGTTGAACACTTTGCTTTTTGATGCCATCATCATTTATTGTAGTCGTGTACTTTCTTTCAAAATGCATGTCATTCCTTTAATGCATCTGTACAATTATAGCCAGCGCACTTCATACTTTGACTTGTGCACCTAAATGTGAAAAGAAAAGTAAAGGCTGCATCTTTCATTTTTGTTTCAAAATTCCAGTAGCCTTCATCACTTTCTTTTTCTCATCTAATTCCAGTGGATGGGTAGAAGAATATTAAATTGGATTCTAGTTGCCAACTGATTCTGAAGCGAATTTAAGGTGAGTGCAAACTCACACTTATAATTTCAAACTGCGGTTGCAAAAAATTTGTTAGTTAAGTGGGTTCTGGAAAATTTCTAGTGCAGTATTTTTATGCATTTCATTGTTTCTCTCGTGCGTGCATTTTAGTGCGTCCAGGCCATCTTTTGTTTATCTCATTTTTATGTGCAAAGTGTAGCATTCGAAACTTAAGTGTGGCCTAAGAATTATGCATGTGATGCACGAAACCAAGTCAGGTTATAAATTTTTGCCTATGTCTGTTGTGTGCATGATGCATTGCGGAAAAAAAAAAGAGTCCAAACCATATTTGCGTGAAAAGAAGTGTGCCCAGGACTTTTTCATTTTTCATTTTATATTTGTGTTTACAAATATGTGTAAACAAAGGCAAAGTCCAAGCACTCTTATTTTCTTCATTCGTGCGTGTGTAATCCAAGCATCAATTGCATGCATACCAATTTATATATGCGTGCAAAGTGAACAAACCCAAGTCTTTTACGCTTTCGTTTATTTATACGTATGCACCGGTTATAATATATGAAATGATGCCCAGACCATCATTATCTATCATGCGTGCATGAAGTGTCCAGGTCATTTTAAAACTTGGTCTTGTGTGTGTAGGTGCATTTCATAAAAATTTAAGTCCAGGCATTATATAGTTCCGTGCGTCCGAGGCTTCAACCTTTGATTTCTGTAGTCTTGCTACTTGCTTTGAGGTAGTGTATTTACTTTGAAACAGTTTGCATTCCAGCTTTCCGTATTTTGTAAATTCATATACGTGTATTAGGTGACACACGAAAACTAGGTCCAGGTTAGCTTATCTTTTTGTCTACATCATTATTTACGTGAAAATAGTACATGCACATATATGTTTGCCCAGATCAATTATTTTCGTGACAGTAGTGCGCGCGCGCCACCATTATTACTTACTTGCGTGCATTCTATTGTTGTTGCACGAAAAAATAATAGTTCAGGCATTTTATTTGTTATGTTGCATGTAGGTGACACCACTTTGCCTAGGTCAATATATAATTCTGTCCAATTTGTAGTGTGCGTACATGAAGTATATTGCATAGGCAGTGTATATTTGAGGAATATATAGTAGTGTGGACCAATAATTAATTTACTATTGAACCGATGTTTTGTTTTAAAACGTATTTTGTTGCCATTATTTTTATACCGGGATTTTACTCCGGTGTTATATTTTTGAAGCGTGTTGTTTTAATGAGATTTTTGACGAATAAAAATTACTGTTGTTTTGACTTCAGTAACCGTCAATTTAAAGTGAATTTTCAAACGGCTATCCCGAAACGCTGATTTGATATCCGTTTTTACGGTGTTTTGTGAAGCGCAATTTCTTCGTGGAAATTGCTATAAATGTTATTGTTTTAATCTCGTGTTTTAAAAATCGTTTTAAAATAAATTTGTTTCTAAAAATTTCAAAGTTTACGCTTTCAAAAGAATGAGGAAGCGATTTAAGTGATTCAGCAAAATTAAGGACTACGAACCCTTACTTTTACTGATTCGCTTAATTCCGGACTTGTCCATTTGAGAACGTAAATTTTATTTATATAAAATACACAATTTTGCACTTTTAAGGAAACGATGAAGAGATTTAAACGATTTAGCATAAGTGCGGAATATGAAACCACGCTTTTACTAATTCTGTTAATTCCGGACTCGTTAACTAAAATATTTGCCATGGAATTGCTATTTGATGATTTTGATGATTTTGTTGGGCTTTCGAGCCACTATGATGGACCTTCGGGTCAATTACCAGTACTAGACCTTCGGGTCATATGTTGGACCTTCGGATCATTTGTTGGACGCTAAATATTATGATGACAGTACTTGGTAGGCTTCGGCTATATGAGATGCATGAGCAGCGTGGCTTAGACTCGCCATATGCTGGGATCGATCCACTTTTATGCTGATTTTTCTAGTTATCTTATTTTGATTTCTAGATTTTTGCATATTGCTGTTTTGAATTCAATTTTGAATTTGAAAGTTGATTTTGATGGAGTTTAATGAGTTGAATTTGATGGAGTTTAATGAGATTTCTTGATTTAAACTATGTTGATTATTTATGCTGAATAGTCTAATTCGAGACTATGATTGATTTGCTTTGATGTTATTTATGATGCATTCATTTCTGAGTTTAAATTAGACTGATCCGTTTATTATTTTCTTTTAAATAATACTCGGGTCAGACTGAGTTATTTCAGGATAATTGCTATCTCTGATTCAGTTGCTCTTCAGCTTTTGGGATTTCACATCATCTTTTGTCTAGACTTCAAGGTGTTACTTTTAGTGTATTGACCCTCGTCTCATGTATGTATTGATGGCTATGTATATATACATTTGGTTCATGTGAACCATCGATTGTTGTAGCATGTATCCAGACTTATCTTCCGCTATATATCTGATATTTCTGTTCTGATGTGATTATACTTATTTGTGTTGTTGTTATTATGAGTTGCTCTGAATTTTTCTTAAGTCACCGTGGTTTCGTTTTAGATTTGGATTGAATATATATCGTTGGGAGTAAATTACACAACTCCTATCGATGTAATCAATACTCGTCTAAGGCATAATTTACGGATGGTCGCTTCTAACAAGCCTTATTCTCCGCAATAGCAGACATTATTCCTTATATTAACCTTTGTTATTGTGAACATAGAGGTGGGGCGTCACATCCTCCCTCGAGCACGATGTTCAACCATCACCCATTCATCGGAAATAGATGAAAAATGTATAAACCGATCAACTCGAAAATCCTACTCGATCCCAAACTTAAAAATCACAAAACTACCATTAAAAATCATTAATTTCAAAGACGAATTTAAACATGTATGTGAAACATGAAATCCACACACTTGATTTCTAACAAGTTTTGATTTGTCACTGTATATTTATTTTTTCGAGATAAATATACTTAATAATTCTCTTATTTTTATCTTTAAAATTTGTATCACATCATTATAATCAATTTTCTTTTAAACATCATATTTTATAATGATTTAGATGAAGAGATAAGAATTATTTTTAAGAAATCTTAGGCCTGTCAAATAGAAGTATGCATATGTATACAGACATGCATGCATACATTTAGTGTTTTAAATTTGTATACCCAAACAAAACAAAATATTTCAAATTATCATTTTCACCATCATCACAAACTTAAGAAAATAAAGAAGATTAACTTTCAAAAGGGAAGTTTTCTCACCTAGAACTGAAGAATAGAGAAGCCTAGTTTTAAAGCCTGGAAAATGAAAGTTGGCCTTGATCTTTGATCTAGATGAATTTGCATGCTTTAAGAAGCTACGAATTGAAGATGAATTTGAACTGGAACTTGAATTGTTGACTGAACTTAATATTTTTTGAAGTTGATCTTGCTTGTTTTTCAGGCTTTCAGGTTTTAAGATTTGTTGTTTGAATCTGATCTTTGCCTTTTTGTTTTCCTTACTTTTGATCAGGTTTTACTGGTTTTGAATTTCATTTCCTGGTTTGATTGCTTTTTCTGATTTGTAATCTTTGAATGTGTGAAAGAAAAAATGAGAAGAAAGGGATATAGATGTATTTATAGCCTTGATTTTCTTTTATTATTTGAATTTAAAAATGAAAAGAAAATATAAAAGTATGAGACTTATATTTTATGCATGATATAAATTTTACAAATGTTTTAAAACATGCTTCAATCTTTTACACTTGAAAAATGTCATGCTAAATTATCTACACTTGTTAATCCTTATGTCATAATACTTACGCATGTATTATGTATTCATATATTTTTTATGTTTTATTAATATATGTTTTTATTATAATTTCAATACATTTCTCTTTATTAATCAATTTATGTTTAAGTTTTTATATTTATATAACTTTTAAAGAAAATGATTTTAAAACTCTAATTAATCATTAATAAAAAAACATATATATATATATATATTATATATTAATTTTTAAAATATCATTTTTAACCCTTAAATAGCTTTTTGAAAAATTATTATATTAAATTCAAAATATAACTTCCAAATTACAATGTATACATACATACATACATATATCATGATTAGAAAACAATTTTTTCGTAAATTTTAAAACATAGAGTATTTTAAATCCAATTTATTTATAATATATTTATTTTTGAATTTCAAATCAAAATTCTATTTACAATCTATAAAACAAACACATGTCTTTATTTATTTTGGAAATATTTCAAATTAATTCACAATTTAGTCCCAAAAATGTATATCAATTACTAAATTAAATTTAGAATAAAAACGGGATCGTTACAAGTCCTCTCCTATCATGGTATATTGCTTTAATAATGCTATAAGATGCCTTATAGCTATTTTAGGGTTTAACTATGATGTAAAATGGACTAAACGATGAAATATGAAACTGTGAAGTTAAATATACATACATTATTTTAAGAAATTTACAAAAACCCTATTCCTCACCAATTCAAATCAAAATCCTATGGAAACTCAATTTGGCATATATAAATATTAGGACTCTAGAAACGTGATAGATAATGTGTATATAATATATAAAACCTTCAAAAACAAAGAATGAAATAAATAAATTAAATATGGAAGCCAAAATATGAAAAAAGGAAGGAAAAAACAATAACTAAGTCAAGCACTGGCACACCAGTAGTGCACATCGGTCCACTGGTGTACAACCCAGTTTTTGGTATTCGTGTTTTTGAATGCCCGAAACGTGTGATAACTTGACTTTTTACAACGACTCTATGGTGATATCTAAATGTGTATAGTTACTACTTGGCTGTGTGGTTTAATGATAAATGATGATGTATGGGTATAGTACATATGGATTTTGAATGATAAACGAATGTAGTGTATGTACTTTTGGGTGATGAACAAATACCTGAAACATGTAGCATGCATGGTGAGTCCATGGTTCACAGTAGTGATGTACGTTCTATCGTAGAGTAAGGGGGTTGGTCCATGAGTGTTAATATGGACAGAAGTCAACATGCAATGCACGTGGCGGGACTAGTAATGAGTCCAATTCATGTTACTATCATTTACAATAGGTGGTGAGACCAGGTAGTAGTTGTAGACGTACAACCCTTTGCTACAGGTGGCGAGATCGGATTATGTATCATGTTATCCTTTATCGTAGGTGGTGAGACCAGATTACACGTAGCGGATCCTTTACCGTAGATGTTTGGGATCAAATCATTTTTATATATTATAATATTGTTCTATAGCACACGAGGCAATACAGAAGGTAATATACTATAAGCTTAAACCATGTTATATCACTGTCATTGTAATATACGTGTATTAGATTGGCTTCATTTACTCAGATGTATGTCTGACCCACTTCTATATTTTCTTTTTCCTATATTATTTAGGGTGATGGAGTCTAGAAGAGATGGACCTGGAGGCATGGACCTGTACATATTGTAAATATTATATATAAATGTTGTATATAATCTGTATCTTAAAAACATGATGTGAAGCGTGTGGAGCTGATTAGGTTTGGTTTGTATAAACTGATGTTTAATATTATTTTTATAAATAGATATATTTGTGTAATGTGGTATTTTGTGACAATCCACTGTGAGACTTTGAAAGTTATTAGTCAGTACAGTTTTGGTTTGTATACTCTTTCTATATATCTATATGTATGATCAATTAACGACTAGCCGTTTTGGGACATCCTTGTGTAGATACAGGATTCAGAAATGGTAGGTTGTTACATTTGATATCAAAGCATAGGTTATACAGTTGGGGACGTATTGAGAGAGCGTACTTGTATATTTTATAAAATATATAATATAATATATAAGAGTCGAATGCATATTTGTGAATATATCATATTCTATTCTTGTTTCTAATTATCTAATGAGGAGGTATTAATGAATCTCATTTACATATAATTGAAGCTTCAGAGGAAACTGGAACAGATACCAACATTAGTGAGTGAGTACTAGAGAAGGTGAGTGTAAACGAGTGGATGTCCCTAAGATTCCTGACGTGAATATGCCCCTTTGGTTCTGTAGGTATCTTTAAGCAACTACTCAGACTAGCACCACTACTACCTCCATCGAACCGTTGCTGCAGCCGAAACTATGGTTGCTTTTCCACCATCGAATGTTGACTTTTCAAAACTCTACGAAGAATTTTCAAACTTATATGGGAAGACCTATACAGGGATATAATCATATGTAGCAACTAAGACATGTGTAACAAACCATGAGAAGATATTTAGCTTATTGGGATTAAGTAATGTGACTACTAGATAGTTGGCAGTTTGGCAACTTCAAGAAGAGGCAGCTAATTGGTGGGAGATCATCATAGTTGAGACGGAGAAGAATACCATTACTCGAGAGGCTTCAAACAGAAGTTTGAGACGAAATTTCTTTTCTTGGCTTGAGAGAGGAATGTTGTTGAAGGAGTTTATTCAGCTTAAGAAAGGAGACATGACCATAAAGGAGTTTATGATTTGATTTAATGAGCTAGCAAAGTTTGGATAGCAGTTGATAAATACCTACGAGAAGAAAGCAATGAAATTTGCTAAGGATTTTAATTCACTATAGAGGGAGTTAGCTTTTAGTCAGGTACCATTTGGAGTAACTTTTGAGGGATTAGTTGAGCCTGCTCTATTGAATACTATGAGTGGTGATTTGAGCATGGATAAAGTGTTAGTTAGAGATCGAAAAAAGCATAAGAATAAAGCACCATAAGGTGGGCAGAATAAGAAATAGTTTACTATATGTAAGAGGTGTAAGAAGATGGTACACATAGCCAAGAACTATAAGGTGAACCTCGTGAAGGGAATAAAATGTTATCGGAGGTAAGATAGGACAATTGGTGAGATATTATAGGTAGAAACCATCATAACAACAAGGATAGTCAAGGCAATAGGGACAGTTAAAGGGAGATAAATGTTATAATCGGTACCATATGGGACATCATAAGAGGGAGTGCCTAGTATTACAAAAGTAGGGTCAGATTGTTAATGCTTATGCATTAGATGTTGTGCCCACTGCCTGCATTACAACGACGGCCCAGGAGAAGAGGAAGTTGGTTATGGAAGGTGTGTTACTGCACTTTGATTCACCTATCATATTTCTTTTTATATTGGTGCATCTCTTCATTTATAGCCAATGTATTAGTGGAAAGATTAGGAAAACCCATGTCCTTATGCATGAGATTATTAACGTGTTGAACCGTATTGGGGTTGACACATTTGTCTACTATTTGCAGTGATCTTAAGTTGGTCATAAATAGTATAGAATTAAGTTGTGATGTGTATGTACTTATCTTTGCAGGATATAGATTGATCTTAGGAATGGATTGGATGGTATGGTATGGGCTAGTTTTTGGTTGTGATAGGAGGATTTATTTGTTTGAGTAGTCCTGGGAAACATGATTTAACAAATCACATAATGAGCTGACATTTATTTTCTTAATTAAATATTTTCCAGACATATTCATTGAGATTTTTGGGGCTTCCATCCCACAGAGAAATTGAGTTTAGAATTGATCTTAAGAGAGATGTTAGGCATGTGGTGATTCCCTTGAGACATATGGCTCCTACAAAGCGGAGAGAGTTGGATAAACATGTTTTGGATTTATTACAAAAAGGATTTATTAGGAGGAGTATTTTGAAGTAAGGAGCGCCTGTTGTTTTTGATACTCTGGTAGATGGTTTTCTAAGGCTTTGAGTCGACTATCGGGAGTTGAATAAGCAGATGAAGAAGAACCGTTATCCATTGCCTTGCATTGACACCTTTTCGGTTGACTTATGGAGAGGAAATTTTTCTTGCAACTTGGCCTTGCTACGAGATTTCATCAGTTGAGAGTTATTAAAGGAAGCATTTTGAAGATCGCTTTTCATACTCCAGAAGGATTAATCAAGTGGGTGGTGATACCATTTGGACTAATTAATGCCCTAACTTATTTTGTTGACTTGATGAGTAGGCCTCTTAGAAGCAACTAAGTTGTTAATGATATCCTGGTGTTTTCTAGAAATAAGGAGGTGTATGAGATGCACTTGAGGGAAGTACCAGAGGTGCTAAGAGGTAATCAATTGAGGGATAAAATTTCAAAATGTCTCCTTTAGAGGAGCGAGAACCAAATTTTAGGGCATGTTGCATCTAGTAATGAGTTAGCAGTAGATCCAGGAAAAGTAGCAGCTGTTAAAGATTGAAAGATTCCAAAGAATGCTTTAGAAATATGTAATTTCTTAGGATTAGCTGGGCTTTATAGGAAGTTTATAAAGGACTTTTTAAGGATTTTTGCACCATTTTCGAAGCTTACAAAAAAGAACCTAGTTTATGTCTAGGATGCGGAGTGTGAATACATATTTATCAAATTGATGGAGTGCTGATGAGTGCACCTATTTTGGTTATCCCTGATGGTATCAAACCATTTACCATCTATACTGATGCTTGTGGTACTGGTCTTGGTGTTGTCTTAATGTAGGAGGGTAGGGTTATAATGTATGCGAGTCGGCAATTGAAGACACATAGGAAGAATTATCCTATATATGATTTGGAATTAGCTGTAATTGTTTTTGCTTTGAAGTCATGGAGGCACTATTTTCTAGAGAAAGATTCAAGCTGTTTATGAACCACAAGTCGTTGAAGTATTTATTTTCGCAAAGGGACTTAAACTTAAGGCAGTAAAGGTGGATCGAATTCATAGCATCTGAAGATTTTGGTAGTGCTTACACCCCTGGAAACGGTAATGTTGTAGTGGATGCATTAAGTAGGAAGCACGCTACATTGAGTACTGCGATGTTAGAGATGAAGTAGTTGAAGAATATTTCTGATTCGATTTTCGACCATCGACAAATATTACACTTTGATTATTGGAAACCTTCGAGATTAGACCTACAAGAGGGGATTGAATTGGTATGAATCAAAGGAAAGATGTGGAGTTGGTTGAGATTATAGATTAGCTTGAGAAAGGTGAGAAGTCGAGTCATTAGGAGCAATACACAAAGGATGGGAAAGGATACTTGAAGCGGGATGGAAGGTTGTGTGCGCCAAAGTTGAAAGAATTGATCGATGAGCTGTTTGAAGAGTGTCATCATTCGAGGATGACCATTCATCTTGGTGGCGAAAAAATGTATAAGGCTATGAAGAGGGTTTATTATTGGCCAGGGATGAAGAGAGATATTGCTAGATATGTGGAAAAATGTCTTACCTACTAAAGGGTTAAGGCAAAGCAGAGGAAACTGAGTGGATTACTAATGCCTTTAGAAGTTCCACAGTGGAAGTGGGAAAGTGCTTCAATGGATATTATAGATGGGTTGCCAAGGAGTAGAAAAGGTAGTGAGAGTATTTGGGTAGTGGTGGATAAATTGATGAAAAGGGCATATTTCATTTCTATGAGGGGCATGAGGACGACAACATCTTTTGCTACATTATATAAAGGAAGTAGTGTGGTTGCATGGTATATCGATGAATATTTTGAGTGATCGGGACCCACTCTTTAGGAGTAAATTCTAGAGGAGCCAATTGGATAGCTTGGAAACCGAGTTGTCTTTGAGCACAACATATCATCCACAAACGGACGTACCAAGAGGGTGAATACAGTGTTAGAGGATTTGTTAAGTACAAGCATTCTAGATTTTGTAGGTGCTTGGGAAGATCATTTTCCATTAGTGAAATTAACATAATAATAGTTATCAACTATCATTCCAATGGCACCGTTCGAATTATTTTAAGGAAGGCTATGAAGTCACTTTTGTGTTGGTGGGAGTCGACGGTAAAGTGATACTTGGATCATAAATGATAAAGGATATGTTGTAGAAAGTATATTTGATATGAAAATGGATGAAGGTGATATGGGATAAGCATAAATCATGTGTTAATAAAAGACAAAGGAGCCGAAATTCAAAGTTAATGATCTTGTGTTCGTGAAGGTATCGCCTCTTAAGCATGTGATGAGGTTTGGAAGCTTAGGAAAGTTGGCGCCATAGTTTTTTGCACCGTTTAAGGTGATGGAGCAAATTGAAGGATTTGCCTATAGGCTGGAGCTACTAGAGAGGATAGTTAGAGTTCATGATTATGAATATGATTAGAATTATAGACTAAGCTCCAGTTTTAAGAAATAGTTCTTTAATCAAATGATTTTGAATCATGTGGTAGTAGTGAATTATATCGCAAACAATAAAGGGCAAACCACCCATTCAGTGGGAGCGAGATAAGAATTGGTGAACTCCTCAAATAAATGCATATAGGTGTATGCAATCATAAGTCTACTAATAACAAAACAGTTCAACATACTTTTTAAATTTACAAATGAATTATGACAGACACGAACATGTGTATTAGATACACGCTTAGTATGCCCATTGTTAGCTCATAAAATATAAAACGAAGGTAAATTACATAACATGCAAAAGAAAATAAAATGGCTCGATTTGGTAGAATAGGTAAGTATATTGGAAAGAGTTCCAAATGAATAAATATCCAATCTCAAAAAACAATCTTCTCTATGATACATAATGATACATGGATAAGGAGTAATTGGAATTTGTTGAACAAAGTATGAATGATAATGAATTGATTTGAGTTGACTTCTTTCTGTAAGTTAATGTGCTTAAGAGTAGTACATAAGGTTAAAATTAGTTTCATCTAAAGCATAGTTTATGAAATATGAGGGTTTATAAGAAACTCAAACATATCCTAGGTCAAGCAGTTGACAGGTTGTGCGAGTTAAAAAATAGTTCGTACTCATGTGGACCACCCTAAATGAGTTTGGACCGATTAATATTGATTGACCAATTTATGTTTTGAACATAAGTTTCATGAACTAAAAACAACTCGGTTATGGACACCTATTCCATTTTCACTAACAAATAATTGTAGTTTCAATAGACACCAACTTCACGATAAAGGAACTTATTTTAGAAATTATTGGTAGTAAAATGGATTTGGATATGACCCAAAAATAAAATTGATTACGAGGAATGAAATGAAATTAATCAAACCTAAATGGACACAAAACATTAGAACGTCTAATAAGTATTTTTTTCACATTAAAAAAAGCATGAGTTTTTTATCAGTGTGAGTTTTTGTCAGTGTCGAGAATAAATATTCTTTAATTGTCAATTAATCATTAAGAGTGTTAACTCTTCCATATGGTATGATGCAAAAATTCAAAATGGTTTTCACGTACAATTATCAAAATATGATTTTGATAATTGTACCCAAATGGATATGATCCATCAACCATAAACATGCCTTTAAGAAAATAACTAAGGTAGCTGGAATACAGTAAGCAACATTGAAAGGAATAATATCGTAAATTTGAATCGTTGAAATTTGTGTTGGTGAAAATGTTCGTCTTCACCACACTCGACTGGATCGTGAGACAATCTAGCAATTTATCCTTCTCATGATCACGAATCAGTGAATTTAAGCTTAGTTAAATTCATCCTTAGGAAGCGACTGTGCTATTGAATTCTTACACAACCGAGTAGCCACACTTTAACTGTTTGTTGAAATATCGAAATGGATTGATAAATTAAGATGCGGTTGAAAGTAAATTATAGAATTTAAAAGAACACGATAATTTTTACGTGGTTCAGATTGTTGATAATTCTACATCCACTGGGTAATCCACTATTTTTTATTATTTTTGTACAAGAAATTTCAATGTCCTTGAGGCGTACAATATTCTGCTCCTTTTCTACCCAGGAAGAAGAAGTTGAAAATGAAGATCCCCTTCATTGTCCTTATGTCTTTCCTTTTGTAGTGTGAAAAGAGCATTGTTGATGGTTGAAATTGTCTTTTGTGTTTTCCTTCAGTCTCCACCCTTGGATTTTACTACTTGTTGTTGGTTCATGAAGCTCGTTCTTCGTGCCTGGGTTGATGACGTTTCTACGGTGGGAAATCCTAAGTCTGGCAGGATATTGGAATTTTATGGCAGGATGCTCAAAAAAGTGGGTGAGAAGCTTTGATCTGCATAGATAGGGCTCTTCTCTCTTGAAGTAGCATGCTGCTCTAAGAGAAATGATAAGAGACCTTCATGTGACTTTGTTTTGTTGTTTGATGTGTAGGAACGAAGGCGGTGGTGAATGTCATCTGGCATTCAGAACTCACTGCCCCGTTGCTGTCCTTACTCTCTTACTTAATTTTCCTTTATGTCTGGTGAGCATGGAGTATCTCTTCCTATTCTACACTGAAGACTGCCTAGATGTGCTTGGGGCTTATTTGATATTTGAATTGTTCTCTTAGCTGTTACTGATAAGAGATTGAGAGAGGGAGAACTTCATATTTTCCATTTCCCTGTAGGCTTGAGTCACTACACCAAATAAGTGATTTTGCAACATTTTATATCTGTCAATTGCTAACACTTATAAATGTCACAGACCGCTAACAGTAAAAAAGTGTTAGGATACCTAAAAAGTGTTAGTAAAAATAAATAGTCTTCTGCATTAATTTTGCCAACGCATATAAGTGTTACAACAATCGGTAAACATGTAAATAATTTAATAACAAAAGGAGTGTTTTGTAATTTGTAAGTACGTTCCCTTTCCCACGCTTGCCCGTTCCTAAACAGATTTTGGCCGCCTAAAATTTAATTTAGGGTTTGCTCTTCCTTCTTCTCCCTCAATCGCACTCCCTCAATTGCAAACCCAATACCTGTTTAACTCTTCAGCTTGATATCTTTCCCTAATTCCTATCTAAATCTTGACTCGTATTTAAAAAAATATCGAGCAGAGGCGACCAAGAAGAGAGAGACGCGGTATGCGATTTGTCAAATTCGTCAGTACATTTGTTTGAATTTAGTTGAATTCGTTGATTATTTTGTTTTGGACATTGATCTTTGTTTGAATGCTCGAGTTCATATATTTTCGTTTCTTGATTCGTCACAGTAATATGGTTGTCTTGTAAATATTTGTTAATTGATGACATTGACATTTTAAAAGTCTACTGCAACATATATCAAGCTTGCATTTTTTTTTTGTTCGTAAGCAAATGGATGGTATTTATAAGACTTGGTTTTAACTTTGGTTTTTAAACACTTTGAAATTGCCATCGTTTCACACATATGATTAATGAAAACTGTATAAGTTCATTTGTCAGAGTGCCTAGGATTAATTAGCTTACTCAAAGCTATGAAGCACCATAGCCCATTCTTGATTTTGCATTTTCTTCTTATTTTTATTGCATCATCAATGGAAGTGGCTGATATATTTCTTGAGTGGAATGTCGCATTGGTCTGGACGATCAAACCCGTCTCCACAAATCAACCAGTATGAAAATATATAAATGATTCATCAACCAGTTTTATGTGTACGGTTATAGTATTTGAGTTGCTGAATGCTTGTATGCTTATGAACAGGTTATCACAATAAATGGAATGTTCCCAGGACCTTTGATCAATTCGACTACTAATGATAATGTATTTGTCAATGTCTTCAATAACCTTGACGAGCCGTTGCTTTTCACATGGTATGTGCTTAATAAGATTTATAAGCTTGATAAAATTGGTGAAATTTCGTTATTGCTTGTATACCAATTTTTTGAAGTCTTCCAGCATCTTAATACTGCACTTATAGAGTAGCATGTATGATCATCAATCAGAAAACAGCTTCATCCTTTCTGCTTTAGTAAATAAAGCTAGTCTTTGATATGAATGGTTTATCACTTTATTGGTATAAAAGCAACCTAGCCAAACTGTTTACTTCTTCAAATGCTCATTGTGTACGACACATATATTTAGAGATGTATGAATACTTGCTTAAGACTTGAAACTATAATTAAAGTTTTGTCTTTTATTTATAATGATTGTTTGTGAAAACTTGCTTTAGGAATGAAATTCAACAAAGACTGAACTCATGGCAAGAAGGTGTATCAGGCACAAACTGTCCAATTCAACCAAGGTCAAATTGGACATATGCATTTCAAGTTAAAGACCAAATTGGTAGCTTCTTTTATTTCCCTTCGATCAACTTTCAAAAAGCAGCAGGAGGTTACGGTCCGATTAGGGTCAATAATCGATTCGTCATTGTTGTGCCATTTGGTAAACCTGAAGCTGAGTTTGACCTTCTTATTGGTGACTGGCGCTCTTTTTCATACAAGGTTTGATGGTAAATATAATGAATTATTACCTTTCCTTGCAGTTTTAAGTACGCAGTAAACTGAATGCGGTATCAATGTTAAATTGAGATAGAATGCAAGAGACAATGTTAAACTGAGACAGTCTCTGGATATGGGGATACCACTTGAACTCTATGAATATAGGTTCCCAATCTCTGTTTGAAGATTATTATGCTTTATTTCTGTGAGGTAGCTGTTGAACCCAGCATGTATGTTGCCATAACCAAAAGCTTTAGATGTGGTGTTACTTTGATTCCTCTTGATTTATTATAAATGCTAGTTGATATTCTTTCATGCAATATATGCTAAATTATGCATCTTATGCTAAAATGCATGTTGATATTCTTTCAGATTGTAGCTGACTTATTGGCAGCTATTGTTATGATCTAGGGAGCTATTGAAATTTTCTAGCTATGATTTGTATTGGTATAATTATCTTTCTTTTCTATTTATAACTACTATTTACTTTAAAAATTTATTTTAAGTTGACTTCCCAGATGCTTAGCCGTTCTAAAGCAATAAGAAATCTAATCACTGGAAAAATATTACTGATCATTGGGAAAAATATCAATCTTTGTTGATACTCCTTTTACAGTATATGTTCCACTAACAAAAAAAATCTATGAATCCTTTTCCCATTCCAACACCATGCGACAACCTTATTTCCCTTCTTTATGGAATCATTTGCTGATTGTTTGAGTCCTGATTTCATTTAACTCACAAATCATTTTATGGTATTTTCCATTCACGTTACAAATTTATATAACATTAACCAAATGAGTACGAAGATGTTACATTTTAGTAATATGAAAACAGACACAATTTTCCAGAATTTGTCATTATAGTACCATTATACAATTTTTGGTTTGGAGTGTGGTGTGTTATTGCAGTATGTAGTGACGGTATGGGTTACATTCTTTACAGAAGAAGCTGATTACTCTGTACTGTATGTATAGAAAAGTTTTCCACTAGATCCAAATTAAAAATCCCAAGAAGTAAAATATACACTAGGATGAAAACTGTTTATAGTACCATTCGTCAATTTGATCAATGATTTTTCATTCATGGATATAGATGCAATCCTTCCATTTAGCAAAGCCTTAACATTAATTGTGATGTTCAACCGAAACTTCCGATAATACGTTGTTAAGTAAACACACAGTCCATTACTGATAATAAAGAGGAATATTCAAAGAATCTTAATATCAATTGTATAACCTGAAGCTGGCATGACGAATATGAATTTAGGAAACTATCTATTCTAAACCAGAAATATATTTTTGTTTAATTAGAATTGCTACTGAATGATACAATCTATTGTATTGTATAAAATTGGAAACTAAAATACGGATGATCGATGATCCATTATTTCAATGACCATTTAGAAAAGAATAGAAAATTATATTTGGACTTTGCTATTTATATTCTCACCTATGTAGTTAAAGGAATATCATACATTGGTGAGATACTGCAAAATTTGTAGTTAATATCATATAGTATTTGTGATACAAAGCCAAATTATCACATACTGAACTTCTAACGAAATTTTATTTTAAATATCAATTAAAACATGGATAATTGTCCGTTTGCCATATATTAGAGATCTTGCTAATATGTATAGGCAACGTCTAATTAATATTTGATGCATACACGGTCAAAATAGCAAAACATTGCCACCAAGGGAAAAATGCATAAATATTTAATATTTCAGCAAAATTCATAGTAGATTTTCTCAATCTCTATGTAAATGTACAATCAAACACTCCAAGAATATTTGCATCTTTTCTTATTACTCTTTTTTTTATTGCTCGTGAATAAACATATCAAAATTACTTGGATATTATCCAGCATTATTATGATACTTCCAAAAAACTGCATACCTTGATGATATAGAAATTACCTGTATTGATATTACTTACTCAAAAAGCATGTTTGCAGAGCATTATTATAATACTTTCAAAACCATTATTATAATACATTTGCAGAGCAGTCAGGTTGTTGTCAGTGGACTGTGGTTTTGATTTAGGAAGGTTGTCGTGGTGATGAGGCAGAGGAGTAGTAGCGGTGATGTATGGTTGCAGTAGTTGTTTGTGTGACAATTTTGGGGTGGCTCAGTGATTGTGGAACAGGAAGAGCATAGTGGTCAGGCAAGCAGTGGGGTGGAGTGATGATGTATAAGGGTTGGTCGAGGGCATTGGCAAGTGGGAAGGTGGAAGATGTTTTGAGGTGGAGGAGCTGCTGCTATTTTATGAGGTGGTAGTGGCAAAATAGTTGATGTTGGTATGGTTTAAAGGAGATGGCTGGTGGATGTTGTAGTCTGGGCAGAGGGGTTTGTGGATGAACTTGATGTTTTGGTGGATAGTTTTGAGCAGAGGTGGTTTGAAGTGCAATTGAGTAGGAGGAGCCAGGGGGGATGGTTGTATGATGAATGTGCACTGCTATTGTGCACTGGCTGTTGATGATGGGGAACTGGAAGTTTGTTATGTGGTGATGGGGACTGTCTTGTCAGACAAAGGTGTGATGAAGCTTGGATTGGGACAGATGATGTATGATGAAGTGGAGAGGCAATGTTGTTTGGGTGATGGTCTGATGGAAGAGAAGTGTAACATGGGTAGTGGAGATAGCAGGAGTTTGAGGAAGGTTTGTTGACTGACTGCAGCGATGTTCTGGTTGACAGTGGGTGATGGTTTGATGGGACAGTAGTATGGTAAGTGGTGAAGTGCAGTTGGATGGGTCAGTGTGCACAGAGGATAGGAAGGGGAAGATGATGGTTTGTGATATGACTGTTAGAAGTGGAGTTGAGAAGAGGTAGTAAGGTGCAACGGTCACTGTTATATGCACAGAATTTTTTTTTATCAATGTAAATGTAAAATTGTGAAAGGAAAAACAGTTGTAAATGAGCAAAAGAAATGAATAAAAAGAAAATTTATTTATGACATGGAAACCATTATTTGCAGAGTGTTTATATTTAAACTTTGCGTTTAAGTTTTGGTGTATATATGTGTGTTACTAAATGATCATTTTCCAACACTTATAAGCGTTACCGTATATTTCTGTACCAACACTTATAAGTGTTACCATATATTTCGTTACCTACACTTTTAAGCGTTACCGTATATTCCTGTACCAACACTTATAAGTGTTACCGTATATTTCGTTACCAACACTTATAAACGTTACCGTATATTTAGGTACAACACTTATAAGTGTTAGTAATACGTACGTTTGTAACACTTGTAAATGTTACAAATTTGGCCGCTCCATTCCTCACAGTCCATTAGTAACACTTAAAAAGTGTTACTGAATTTATTCGTAACACTTATAAATGTTAGAATTTGCCTGATTTGGTGTAGTGAGTCTACATTGAATCATATCTTAGGTGACCCTGTATACAGCCTCGATGTAGTGCTCTTAGCTCTATACATCGCTCTCTAGGTTGTCCTCTGTGTGTGCTTGAGCAGACCTAATCTTGTAGATGTTTGATAGCATGTGAGTATAGCTAACTCAAATCCTCACTTGCTGATCTTTACGCTTTGGCCTTGCATTATGCTTTGGCCTCTGTTTTTGGAGATGCTCACGCTGCTCATGTTTGATAGCATGTTTCTTTTTGGTTCTGACTTATGGTAAGAACGGGTGTAATAATTAGCATAATTGATTCATCATTTAACGTGCTCAAGTTAATTCAAATTTTACTTACAAAATTATCGCCTAATATGACTTTTTGGAACATATATATTGAAATAGAAAATCCTAAATATTGATTTGGAATAACTATTTGTACATAACAACCAAAGCATCTTGAAGTTAGTAGGAGCAATATTGAGTTTCGGTTTTCAGATATGATCCAAATATGGATATTAAAGTATCACAAGACAAGCATCAGAGTTGGACAAGTATTTTGATAGAAATATCAAGTGATTGATTTTTTGTCAAAATAAGAGGAAGCATGTGTTTACAAGAAAGAACATTGAAAAGGTTCATAGATATTTCTAAAATATATGTAAACAACATACTACTTATAATTAACGATGTACCTTTGTTAATATCAGTCCTAGTTTATGTTAATATCAGTTCTAGTTTAGCTATTTAAATTATCCATATAGGATTGAAAAAACTCTTTTATAGTTGGCATAAAAGAACGTTGAGAATGCCCTAAATGATATATATATATACACACACAACATATTAAAATGTTTAATATGAAATATGTAAGATGGATTCCTTATGTATTGGCAATAGGAATTATCATACACATTATATTATCTACAATATTGCATTTAGATTACGTATTTGATACATAAAGCAAATAACATCCTAAATTAAGAATGCTAAATGGTTGTTAAGGGTATGAGTATTTGCAAAATACTAAATAATTGTTTATCGAAATTGCAAACTCCTTGTGAAAGTGTGTTTGGATTCGAACTTCATAAGTGATATCGAGTATAATATGTTGATAGTAAATTTATGTTTGAACATTAGCTAGGGAGCTTTAAGTTGGAAATATTTTGACCGACAGATTATGATTGATTCAACGAAAATGCTAAGTACATTGTCTTGAATAGTGCCATAGTAAAAGCAATGTAAAAATATAAATGCACAAATTTATAGCTGAGCTAGGAGTGATTCCAAATATTGAGAATACTACATCATTGTCATATGATAACAATATAATGATAAAATCTCACTAGAAGTCAAGATACATACTCTGAATAGTTCCATAAGATAAAGGTAGCTTATTAGTATCTAAGAGAGCTAATAGACAGAGTAATTGATTAAAACTACATAGCACATTGATTCATGAAAGGACTAGCTCGATCGATTCTCATCAAACTGATCGAAAGGATGGCACAGAGACTCCATAATTAGCCCCAAGTGCAAGTGGGAGATTGATAGAGTTAAGTGTATGCTCTAAGGGAAATTCTGTGATAAATTTATTAACTTTGTAATAAAATCTTGTCCAAAATAAAAGATTTTTTCTTTCTATTATATACTTGGTATAATGTTTGTGTTATAATTTAAGTATATTTACTACAAAATCTTTAAATGATATGTTTAGTGATAGTAATTACAATGTATGATAATCATGAGTAATTTATTACAAATAAATATATCATTTAAAATATTCCAAGTCAAGATGCATCGAGAATGGATATCGATACATCCGTTGATACTAGGGAACGTAACGCTTTCCAAATGCTGGGTAGAGTATTACCTATGGCTGTTGGAAGCACTAAGGGGTTATGTACTAATTTTATTAAATAACTATGGAATGATCCACTTGATAATTTTATGTTGGTTAATATAACTAAGATCAAAAAGAGAATATCGAAATGATAATGTTACACAGATTCCCCGACTGGAGAATGCGGTTTACAATGTTGACATTGTACTTTGACTATGGTTCGCACAACGTCCATCAAACAACTATAGATGGGTCTGAGTTAATGCATTGAAAGTGAAACGCTATTCTATAGAGAATTCGCCTCAATTATATAGGGTTAGTATCATGGTCAACTATAGTCAACTCAAAGTCAAAATCCCGGGCCGAAGCATGCCGGTTAATTATTATTATTATTAAACCAAGGACTTTATATTTGGACTATACAAGTGGAATGCGGACGATATTTAAATTTTAACCAATATCGGATTTCATAAGTCCTAATATGATATAGTTTTGTCGAAGAAATTGGTGGATATAATTATCACTACCTAGAGTCACTTAAAATAGGAAAATTGGATTTCACCAAAACCTCATAAATGATAAATTTAGCCAAATTGTAGCTAAAGTGACATGTGAACAATAATATTCGAATTGTTCAATATTAACCGCTAACTAGATTTACAGTTAAGAGTTGATTTAATTAAATTATAATTTGTATAAATTAATTAATATTTATGAAATATTAATTAAATTTTTTGTTTGATTTGTTTGAATCGATATTGAAAATTGTACGTATATAAAAACTATATACACACATATCGATACATGATATGGATGTGCATTTGAATTTGACTTGAAATGTGAATTTACTAATGTGGTTTGAAAGTGAGACTAGGCTCATTTTCCTAGCATAGTAGTCGGTCATAGACAGGGGTGGTATATGGGTTTGAATGGTGGAGAAAAGAAAAGATCTAGATCCTTTTTTTCCTCTCTCTCTCTCTCTCTTTCTTTATTTAACCCCAGTACCACTTTTTATTATGAGGCTACTTTCTCTACCATCTCCTCACTCTTATCGGCCGCAGGCTACTAGGTCCGTTCCTCTCATAAATTTAAATCAAATTATATCAAAAGGTGTATAGATTTCTTCGATTGATAATGCTATTTGAAAGAGATCAAATAAGATTCAAGGAGAGGTTTTGATTTAGCATCCAAGGTGTAACAAATAGGCCGGAATTGAGGCAATATTTTCTGATATGCATTTATACATGCAAATTATCATGCCATTGTACTACATAAGTTAGATTATATTACAAATCAACTTATGTATTTTTGTCGGTCTACACAAAAATATATTATATAATAAATTTTTTTGTGTATGTGTATTTAGAATTCGGCCATGTTAAAAATAGCTTGGGTTTAAAATAATTTTAAAAGGCTTCTAAATTTGAAAAAATGATTTCTGTAAACTATTATACATATATAAATATCTTTGCAAATTATTTAATAAATTCAAAGTAAGTTGTTTTGAATGTATATGATCAAAAAATTAATATTGTTTTATGTAATTTAATATATATATATATATATATATTGATAATATTAACTGTCCAATTAAACTTGTATATATATGCATACATACACATATACATATAGATAAAAATGAATAAATATACGTATATATTTAAATAATTACACAGAATTAAAAAATACAAATTATCTTTTCTATTTCCGTATGGAAATTTAATAAAAAATAAAGTATTTAATTTGTTAATTTAAAAAAATTGATTTTTCCAAAACTAACATATGGTCGAATTTGATATATTTCTATATAATTATATTTACACTTAATCATACTATATTAATTATATATATCTATGTATAATTAGAGTTTTACAAAAGTTAAAATATGTTTATGTATATGTTTTGCGTATTTAAAAAAATTGAATTTTATTTTATATATGTTATATATATATATTATAAATTAATTATTAAATATTCGGATTTGAATTTGAATTTAAAAGGATATTTTTAAACCAAGATCTAATTTAAATTTGAATTTTTGAATTTTATTTAGAATTTTAAATTATTCGATATATACATTTATATAATATTTATTTATAATATAAATATATATGCGTGTGTGAGTGTACTTACCTTTACACTTATATGTATGTGTAAATAAGATTATGATAACATTATATAAAATAGATAGCAAATATGTATATGGAGGAGCAAAGTTGTATGCTGCAGTGTAAATCCCAGCATTTTGATACATGTATATTAAACCGTGTACACTATACCCGTTGCATGTCTGTGAATTTGATACACATGTAAATCAACTCCTTGTATTAATCAATTAAATAAAATAATGATTTTATGAAATATTTATTTAGATTCAGTCTAAATTAATTTAGACTTCATAAGCCCAATATGGTTCATAATGGAAGAAAAATAAAGTTCACTCATTTAACCTATTACATACTAGTCTAGATCCAACAATTTTCATTTCTAGTTGTTTGGTTAGAACTCTGTTTCATATTTAAGGTACACGTTCCCTCTTAGAGTGGAGACAGAATCATTACACTAGAAAAGGTCTTTAGTAGCGTTGAAAAAACACTAACAAAACTTTTAATAGCGCTTTAGTAAACGCTGCAATATCACATGATACCAAAAGTCTGAAATTTTATGTAACATTGTGGAAAACACAGAAAAAACTTGACATATTGTAATGTATTAAAAACGATGCAAAAGTTTATTTCTGTATTGTTTGTCAATTGCTACCAAAGTTGGCCCTTTTAGTATCTTTTTACTTGCATCCTTCTTTGATTTTTGTAGCCATTTTTTTGCTAATATACATTTTGTAGCGTCTGTACCTTACTATAGTATATTTTTGAGCAATTTACATTTATTTCCGAGCGTTTTTAAAATGCTAGTAAAAGCTATTGGTTGTGTTATAGTATACTTCAAATGCTACCGTTCCTTATTAATGGCTTGTATCATTTCTAGCAATCACTCGCATATAGTCATATTAAAACCAATACTCAATCACATAATTGTCGTATTCAAACCAACAATCAATCAACTAATCACATAATCATCATGTTCAAACAATTGAAAAAAACATATTAACCGTATAATCAAATATGATATCCACAACCATTTTGATAATAATTTTTCGACAAATGAGCAAATTCACACAAAATCCATAACCATTCATGAATAAGTTTACACGTCTGGTACTAACAAAATGTAATAATACACACACACACACACACACACACACACACACACACACACACATATATATATATATAACAATTAGAGCCATGTTCATTACTTGATTACTCATAATTTTTTGTTGCAGCCGGTCTTTACTCTGAAAAAGCTAATTACCTGCAGACAAGTTTAACAAACAAATGATTATGCAAGTGCTTTAAATATTAAAGGTATGTCAAAAATCCTTTGTTAAACTTTTTTTAAATTTAGATAATTTTAATAAAACTTAGTTGACTTAGTTAAATTTTTATAAAACTTAATTAATATCTATAATAAACCTATTTAACTTTTATAAAATTTAGTTAACTTATTTAAATTCTAATAAACTTAATTAATTTGCATAAATTTATTTAAATTTTATAAAACATGGTTGAATTTTAAAATTTAGTTAATTTTTATAAAAATTAGTTAAATTTTTATAAAGCTCGATTAACTTGTTTATAACTTTATTTCATACTAACTCAAACTTATTAAAGTAAATATATGTGGCAAACTAATTTTGAACTTACAAAGATGACAACATGCTTTTCTCTACAGATACATGGCCAAACATTTTAAGCACCACCTTACTAAAATCATAAAGGAAATAAATTCCTCTTATTGAGTATCACATGTTATCTTCAGAAATATAGTCCTTCTTATTTTGATTGATGTTTATTTTTTGAAAATTGGACATAAAGTCTGCTCTAATAAAAACAACAATTAAATAAGTTTTTCTTATAATTAAAGTGAGTTATCACATGCTATCTTCAAAAATATAGTTCATCGTGCTTAGTATCTTGTGGTTAATAACACTCATGAGTTCCTATCAATCATGTACATAAATACTTATATTTCTTAAGATGAAATAAATATACACAGATAAGTTTACAATGGAAATATAAGAAGTCGGTTACCTTTAGAAAAAGTGGAAATTCTTAGATTATTGGAAGTGACATCTTGGGTAGATAAAAACTTCCAAACAACGCTGAAGCCAGTAGAAAAATCGTGGCAGCCTTGGAACTTTCTTCCTAAACCATCATTCGAGGAATTTTTGGATGATATTAAAGAGATAAGAGAATAACATCTGAGATTCCCTATGAATATTTTGTATCGTTGGTTGGAAACATGATAATAAAGGAGGCTCTTCCCACATATCAGGCGGTGTTAAATACAGTTGATGCAATCAGAGGTGACACTGGCTCAACCAACATGACTTGGGCTGTATGGACTAGGATGCAGACCGCAGAAAAAAATAGACGTGGTGATTTACTTAACAAATATTTATGTTTGAGCGGATGTTATACTAACTATGCTTTACATCGCTTTTAGCGTAAAGTTCTCAATATGCCTTTTATTAATTTTTGCTCTAAAAGTCACCCGAGGAGTGGCTTTAGCCTTGCAAGGAGAAGTCGCAACTCTTGCTTTAGACTTGCTAGGAGAAGTCACAATGCATGCATGCTTTCTCAACTACAACTTTTGATTTCGGCCATGCTATTTTCTATTAAGCACCAACAGCCTCTTTAATGCATGACATATTAGTTGTGGGTGGCCACAATATTGTCACCTATTTAAATACACCTAATCCTTTCCCATTGGCAATATAGACAAGCAAATAAGTTTCCAAACTTTGATATAGAATTTGGTTTACTGTTATAATCAAATAGATAACTACTTATTTCAAAGTTTGTAGCAAATAAACTACTACAAGATCATATCTCCCATCTTAGCAAATAAACTACAATAAGACAAATGACATAATTTATAATTCTCATATGATCTATAACATAACTGCTTTGATAGTCAATCGTAACTACAATTATATTGCATTTAGCATTTCATTAACCATGTTATCCTACAAATTAACTCAGTCGAACAAAACGAACTTTATGGTTCTTTAAGTTTAAACTCGGTATTACCGAGTATACTTACCAGTTTAAAAAAAGAGTTTGAACTCAGTTGAATGTAAACTTAGTATTTCAATCTCAATTGACATCAATCATCTGGTTCTGATAAAGATTCTAATAAATTATATTACCACCATAAAGCACAAGTAAGTCCCTGATATACTGTAATCAAGCCTCTTATAAAGTTCAAGTTCTGATAAATATATTGTTATGATGCTTTGCCAAAATCGGCAAATTAAGAAATCACATATCAGTTAATGAATCCAGCTCGGGAATTTCATGTGATAGGTCATTAGTTACGGATTAGGTCTTTCTATATGAATACCTACAGGAAAGATTCTGACAAAGCTCAAGTGACTTCTCAAGATTCTCATAAAAGTCCCAACAACACCATAATTTGTGCGTAACTTTTGAACTTATTTTCTAAATTAAAAATAGAACCTATCTTCAATATAATATGATGAGGCTACGAAGGAATAACTACTGGAAAATAGGCTAAATATATATTATTTACATGAAGCCATCAAAAAGTGGTTGTTTTTTAATTTGTAAAGGCAGTGTTTACATTTTTGTACTCATATTATATTGAATTGTAGTATCGATACAAACAAAACAGCATATTCCCACATTCAACTTATCATATCTACATTACAAATCTGAGATAAACCATTTTCTCTTGAAGTCCTTTTTCTAACGAATAAGAAATATATTAGTTGCTAACGCATAAATGTTTGAAACCTAATCAATTGATGCATACCTTCGAACAATATTAACGTCAAACAATATTAGCACAATCTGAACGGATTTTAAGTCGAATTTTTTTGGACAAGGCTTGTTTTCAAATGTATGTGTCATCTATGAAAAATCAGTTAGAAAACTGTAGGGATGATCATGAGCATGGTTTCCCAAGCTAAATTAGCATAATTTACATTAGTTGTATTTAACATTAAGAATATAAGTCATATATGTTAATGCACATGAAAACACAAAAGTCCTCATGCATATAGTAGTTTTTTTTATACATTTAAGCAATCATTAAGAGTAAACAAATCAGCTTTTAGACCAGTTCCACTCATTTGACCATCATGGTTTTTAGAGAAATATAAACATGAGCATAAAATTTTAAATGGTTAAACGGCCAATGACTACTAGTTTGGTGATAAGACTTTAGGTATAGCAAGGAATTATGGTTTTCGATGGCAAAAATATTAGTAAGTTGTTAGAAAACAAGAGGATGGTCAATTTACCATGGATATGTCAATGAGGATAAACATGAATTTGAGTGTTTAAACAGAAGCAAGATCCTAGAATAGGAAATAAAAGTCTAAAGTAATTCATTTTACAAACAACTAAAAAATGTTAATGTACACATATGACTATAACATCACATTCTATTTGTATAACATAGTCATCATCTTTTGCTTGATTTGTGGGAATATTAACATCCATTTATTTAAATATTAAAATATTTTTTGTCAAAAAAGATGTTGACTAGGTAAAAAAATAAAGCCAACTAACACCTGACCAGTTGAAAAGGTTTAAAAAAGATATTTTAATTTTGAACAATATTCATTATAATTGAATCCAGTACATAGTACTAAAGTGTTTTTAGAAATAGCTTCTCGTTTTGATGCCTAGCTCAGTAGAGATGTAGTTCATCATCAATCAAAACCATTTTTTCCTCTCTCTCTCTCAACTATCGAATCCCGATGCCTCCCAATAGGTGGAGTGTGGTGCATGCAGTATAAAGAGAGTACATTGGAGAACAACATGGTGAACCATTTTAAAAAAAAATCTTAAATAAACAATATGGTTCAACTGAATCTTTCACTCTGCAAACCGAGGGTTATGTTATGCACTCTTATTGCACACTACCAACGCATTTAACTATATAGTATCTTACATAAATAACAAAGAGTACATGGATGAATGGCTTTCATATGTTCAATCATCCCCATAAATTAATTGGTAAAACATATTTTACGAATAAGCAAATCTTTTTACCTTGCACAACACGGACAGTGGTTGTAGTTTTTACATTGATACCAACAGTTTGAAGATAAATAATGAAGGAAACAAATTCCGTATTAACAACTGCATATAAATTATCCCGTGAACAAATACACAATTCAATTGTGAAGCAAAAAATAGTTATATAGTTGATGCTACCATGCCTTCAAATATTATGTGAAAAATATCAATTATGTTTACAATAGTATTTTGGAACATGATTAGTATACATGACTTAAGCCGATTACACCTGACTATAATGATGTATAAAACAGTAGATGGAGCTAAAGCAGTCTATACAACATTTGTGGTATTGCCATTAAAGTTGAGACTTAACAGGCATAATAAAACTAAAATACAATCATCGCCATTACAGTCGTACTACCCTCGAACAAAAATGCTAATAATAATAAAAAATCTCCACAATAAAAGCTATAAAGTTATATTTAGCAGATGGGAATTACCTCGAATTAGGGCTTGTGAACAAATCTCAAGAAGCAAAAGGGAGCAGCTTGAAGGAAGAGTGAATTGACGACGTGGAGGGGAGCAGATTGATAGGGATACATGGGGCGAGATGGAGATAAGTAGCATGATTGTAGAAGTGAGATGAATTTTTTTGATTTTGTTGAATGAGAGTAAACGTAACAACGTAGGAAAGTAGGTGGACAAAACAAAATGAATTTTATTATTGGCGGGTATGGCGGCAAATTTTGGCAGCGTTGGAATAAAACGAAAACAAGTAAAAAAATGGTAAAAATAATATTTATTGCATTTACACTACAAATGCCATCAATACGCACAGCTAAATAGGTTTTCTTTTAGTGATGTTACCTATTTAATTACTTTTTTTTGTGTGGTTAATCTGATTGGTCGGTATGCCTCTCTCGGGTTAAGGTGCACTGATCTAGAATTTATTTTGTTTGATTATTTGTTTTCTTGTAGCCCATTTGTGTTTGACTTTGAGGGGTGTAGAGTGATTTTGGTTATGGATTGGTTAATGCAAAATCATGCTCAAATTTGTTGTGCCAAAAATCATTGCCCTACAAAATCCGAACGAGGAGACAAAGTCTTGGTACCTTTAGACGAGATGAAGGGAAGGTCTAGGGTTTCATTATGTGCAATGGAAAGTCTGCAAGAGGAGATAGATAGAGTTTTTGTGGTTCGGGAGTTTGTAGGTGTCTTCGTGAAAACTGTTATATGGTTACCTTCGAGAAGAGCGATTGAATTTTGTATTGATTTGGGACCAAGGGCACAACCGTTTATAGACTGCCTAATAGAATGCTGCTTAAGGAAATAAAAGAGCTGAAGAAGAAACTTGCAGAACTTGAGCACAAGAGTTCATTAAGCCGAGTAGTTCACCATAGAGAGCTTCTACACTATTTGTGAAGAAGTCCGATGGATCACTTCAGATGTTCATCGATTATAGGAAGTTGATTAAGTTTAGAGTGAAGAATCGTTATCCATTACCATGGATAGATGATCCAAGAACAACAATTACTAATTCATCCGCCAATATATTTTCGAAAATTCGAAAACTCAAAGATAAAGGTTTTGTGAAATCTTCTAGGATGTCAAATGGTAAAAGGATTGAAGTTGGTTGAAAATATTTTCCAAAATAAGGCAACCCTTTTTTGGTAAGAACGGCATAAAAATATGCCTATTTGATCAGTTGAATGAAGCTAAAGTATTTCCGCAGTTAGTTTTGGCTATAGGGTTCCATCAACTAAGAGTTGCTAAGGAGTGTATTTCCTTAACTATGTTTAGGACAAGGTATGATTCGTATAAGTGGCTAGTCATTGCTCTTTGGGCTAACCCACTACTATAGAACTTAGTTTTCATAGCGTGAAATAAGCGCTATAAAAAGTTTTAACGGCGTAATTATAAACTCTGTATGATGACATGTTCTAATAGATCTTGGGCTTTTAACAGAAAATGTTACCGTAAAATGGTGATTATTGACAGTGTTTATATTATGCTCTTAAGTTCTATGACTTAATATGGCGCAATGCAAACATTGCAAGAGTCTTTCCAAATGAAATAAAATGCTGGTCCTGAATGATTTATGGCACATTAACAGACGCTGCAAATATGCAAACATATAGTGTGTATGTTTTTTATTGTGAATAGTTTTCTACAGCATTAACTTCACTTTTTATACCATGGATATTTTTTCTACGGTGTTTTAACTTTGCTATTAAAAGATTTTATCAGGTTGCTTCTATGTTTTTTATCACTTATTGGACGCTATGGCAAACTTCTTGCATCATTTAATATCTTTTTTTATATAGTATTTCATCTTATTTGTGTATTCTAATAGATAGTGAAATTGTAAAAATCTCCATATATAAAAACATATTCACATCAAACTCAAACAATAATCATGTAAACTCGTTTTATAATTCAATACGATAAACATATCCAAATCTATACAATAATTTTGCACAATATTGATAATCAAATGTTGCACAATAATTGGTACATTCCAAAGTATACAAAACCGAAAAATTATCATACGCTTCCTACATAAAAAAGGACTTCAAATGCTAACCAAAATCACAGAATGTCTGGTACATCATGCATGTTTTTCAACCATTAAAGCCCTCTGATGTAGACATGTCAAAATATGACACAGTCCACTAACCCAACCAATTTACTCTACTTATAAATGGGTTGGGTCGGCTCATTTATGAATTTTATTAAATGAGTTATTGGTTGGGTTGATCCCATAAATGGATAACATAATTGCTCATTTATTAAAAACTTAAAATTTGAAAATATAAGTTTTAAATACACGTTGTAGTTTTCCATGGAGACTGATAGTTGTAGTTAGAAAACAACAGGCTACCGCATCCCCATATTTGAACTTCACCTAGTGCAGAGCCGCTATTTTTTTGTTCATACTCCAATAACTTCTTCATAATAACTCGAAATCAGACAAGACTTCGACCAATGAACTTTCACCTAAATTACAGACAATATGGAACATTCTGATACTTTATCTTGTGAACGCACGTTGTAGTTCCCCAAGGGGATCGACGGTTGTACTTTGAAAATAACAGGCTACGACATCCATAAATTTGAACTCCGCTTAGTGCAGAAGCCGCTATTTTTTGTTGGACTGCAATAACTTCTTCATACTAACTCGGAATCAAGTGAGACTTCGACCGATTAACTCAATCTACGTTACAGACAATATGAAACATTCAGATACTTCATCTTGTGAATGTACAATGTAGTTCTCCATGGAGTCTGACAATTGTACTTAAAAATAACAGGTTACCCCATCCCCGTATTTGAATGCCGCATAGTACAGAAGCCGTTATTTTTTTCTTCAAACTGAAATAACTTTTTCATGCTAATTCGAACTCAGATGAGACTTCGACCGATTAAATCCCACCTAAATTACGAGTAATAAGAAACACTCGGATATTTCATCTTGTGAACGCACGCTCTAGTTTTCCACGGAGACTGACAGTTGTACTTAGAAAATAACATGCTACCGCATCCCCATATTTGAACTTCACCTAGTGCATAAGCCGCAACTTATTTTATTCAGACTATAATAACTTCTTCATACTAACCCCAAATCAGACGAATCATAGACTGATTAACTCTCACCTAAATTACAGACAATATAGAGCACTTGGATACTTCATCTTGTGGATACACGTTGTAGTTCTCCATGGAGATTGACAGTTGCACTTAAAAAATAACATGCTACCACATCCCCGCATTTGAATTTTGATGAAAAATAGAGTTAAAATTTGAAATTTTGACTTTTATCGAAATTCAAAACGTAAAAATTAAAATTATTTTATATCTATTTATTTTTATTAGTCAAATCAACTTTAAATCTTTAAATGGATTAAATGGATACCCCGCTTATTAAATGGGTTGGGTCGTAAATGAGTTGGATCATAAATGGATCAAAAAAAAGAATCATAAACGAGTTGGGTCAAACTCGACCCAATCCATTTTGACCCAATTCAACTCGTTTGGCAAGTCTACTTCAATGTGCAAAAAAAAAAAAAAATAGAAACACGATCAAACACACCAATCGTGTCATGAATTTAGACTCTCAATCCCTGTATAATGTGCTACCAAATGATCCTCTATCTCATGGATCTCACTTTGAGCACATAGTTCATAAAATTCAGTGGTATTACAACATAGTTTTGGCTGATGCCACCATGTATTCATCCTTTCCCCAAATTTGGCTATTACAACCTTGATTAGTTCATTAAAAAGGTGAAAATTAGGGACACTCCTCTTTCTAAACTTATTTATTTTAGATCATTCCCTTTTATAAACTATTTCGACATCCCACTTTTTTAAATTTCTTTTCTGATTACTTCTTCTATTTTCAAATTTAAAAGCGGTCACTTCGACATATTACGACGTTTATGAGTTATGAACGTATATCCTAAGAGTGTACATTTAGGCTAGTAAAATTACCCAAATATCTCCTTAAACTTCATTTTTTTTAAAATAAAATAAAAATGTAATTCATAAAAGAAAATTAGGAGGGACCTAATCCTAAATGTATATCAAAATTTCTCTAAAATTTTACCATGAAGGGTTTCATACGATAGATTAATCATATTATAGATTATCCTAACAAGGTTGATATAACAGTCACTGATATTATATTATATTTTGTAGCCTTGCTGGATATATTGGCTAACAATGCTTAGAGTAGTTTTGCTCATTTGTGACATTCAATGTTTAAGGCTTGGAATAAGCATGCATAGTCAAATGTAACAAACGTATACAATATTATTGCCTCATAAACAAACGTTTATGCTAGATGTATACAGCTATTTGATAGCTGCACATGATCAACTAAAGTAATTGTGGTGATATGCGGATATCGGCATATGAATATATCTTAAACAATCTATACAGTGGAAGGATCACATGCATGCTAACTAAGCTTTCATACATTTTAATTTCACCGTACTGACCACTTGAGTACTTATGGATGATGTTTATCAGTTGGCACCAGTTCATATTCTGTGTTATGGGCTCCATGCATGAAGAAGGGACAAACGTGGAGCTAGAGAAAGGAAATAAATGGGCTCCATTCATCTACAGTAGAAGATTTACGTTCGACGATTCTGCATAAACTCCACAGATTTTCTTCCGATCAAAAATTTCTTGAACCATTACACCAAAAATACACACATCCAGTTTCACTGGACATGAATCTTCCATTGCGTACTCAAGATGCAGTATTCACTGCGCAGGTCAAGGTGGTAACCATTAGTATTACTATTTTGCTTTTCTTAAATTAAACATCAGCAATACTAGTACCATAAACATTATACACGTAAAAATCTGAAAAATAAAATAGGTACAGGCATGATAAAAGGTTAAGATTGTCTTGATGCAGCTCAATGGCAGCTTCCTCCTTCCTCAAAACTCATGTCTTCACTCAAATCTCCACCGTTCAATTAATCAATACTATGGAATGAAGAAATGCGACTGCATAGAATATGGAATACATACTTTTGAGGACAGATTTACTGACAATCATATAGGACTTCAATATCATTTTAAGACAAAATTCAGGATCCAGATTAAAAAACAATACTCTTACTAATATTGTTGCTGCTAAACAATATGCCGGAATCCGTAACATAACATTTTGCTTCCATCATATGGTGCATGCCACTCTATCAAAACCTCTCAGTACAGTACTAAAATACAGCTTTCCTTACCATGAGATTTTTTCTTCAACTTGTACACAATAGCTTCTCAATAAACACCCAGAATAAGATATTACAGTATGTGAGAAAAATCATGTAAGGTCTGAGGCAGCAATCAAATTAAAGATGATAAACCCTGAGCACAGCGTAAAATCATAGAGTATGTGAAAGAAGAAAAAAATTAAGGTCTGAGGAAGCAATCCAATTAAAGATGATTTGCCCTGAGCATACTTTGCCACTATGAATCTATGATAACAAAGCATATATAAATTATCATACATCTCTATGATTAATTACTTCCAAGAATGGTGTTGGCACCAAAAATGGCACCAGCACCCAAACATCAAATGAAAGTAATAAAATAAAAGTAAAAAGAAAAATAAGACAATTTATACAGTGGTTCGACAAATTCTCTGACCTACGTTCATTTTAATATTGTTGTTAGTTGTTACCTTTTCAGATTACAATAAGTTATATCATGTCTACTCACAATTTAGTGATCTCAAATTTACAAGGAAGGTTTTTGAGTATTTGAGAATGAAGAAGATATGAGTGAAGGAGATACTGAGTGAAAAGCAAAGTCAAGATCCTCCTTTGATTGTCATATGCCTGGTATTTATAAAGAAACGGCCGCATAGGTTCAGAAGCCCGCTTGCATTGAGGTCCAGGCCAAGAAGACAGAATTGAGCAACTCAGCCCAATTGGTCATCTTGGTCCAATTGGCCAAAAATACATCTCGGTACCAAGAGGTTCTTCTCGGTACCGAAAAGTTTACTTAGTCGTAAATCCTCTTCTTTTGCTAGACTTGCCTTTTCTATTTTCAATCTGATGCTTTCCCAGCTCTTTTTCCTAAAATATGAAAATTTTGAGTTAGATTCCGATGATTCTTCCGATAACATTTGAACTATCATGATTTTTTTGCTTTCTTCTCATCAATCCTGAGAATTGCTTATCTAAATTCTGGAAGAAAAAAACACTTAATAACGATAGATGAATTAGTGTATCAAGTAAATGGAGTTGTAGAAGGCATAGGGAGAAAGAAAAACTTCTCAATACCAAGTGCTTTGCTTAGCTCGATTTCAACTTGCAACTTCCTGAAATTCATCTTCTAGTCTTTCTAAGCATGTTTCCAAGCTCGTTATTCATCTCGTCTTCATTTTGACCATCTAATTCTGGTTGAAGTCTGCTTGGTTAAAAAGCGGGTTTACAAGTGGAAAAGAACAGGCAATGTCTGCAGCTTTCCATCCCTTTGCCATTGTAAGTTCGAGCTTTGCATCAATTGGCCATTCAATTAATAATGACGCACATATCGCACATCTGTCTATTTTTAATATCAACCAAATCAATTTAGGTGATAGTGAACCATTTAGGGAACACCTTATACATGTCAAAACTAATCGCTTGGACATCATTACTGTGTACTTCACTCAGACTGTCCCAAAAAAACGTAATTAGTTTAAAAAAGAACCTAATCTTGGCAATTAGTTGGTTGAAGTGATTAATATTGAGAAGAAGATATATCCTTTTGTAATCAATGTTCAGAAAATTTTATAGTGGATAGATTAGAGAGGGAGGTTTCCAATGCTGCAAGGGATCTCCTAGCTCTTTGGTCATAAAATATTGAACAAAGAGCGCCATGAAGAATAATATTCCATGGTGGTATAATATAATTTCCATCATGGTGGTATGATATAATTTCCATATAGTAACCGAAAAATGTGAGAGAAATAAAAAAATGTTGCCTATGAATATCATACTTCTTCATAGTCCCATATTTGTGACAATGATGTACTTCATTCAGTAACAAACAAATATGAGATAAATCAATAAGCAGTACAAAATAATTTAAGATTACTAGAGTTTACATGTCCTAATATCTGATTTGTGACGAATGGTACTGGCACAATAAGTAGAGAAGATAATACCACAAATCATTCTTCTTATTTGATAAAGTCATGGTTACCTTTTGCATTCTAATAGCATTCCTTACTATTGGATTAACAATATACTATTTTACTAAAAATAACATTAAGGTTTTTGTGCAACTACAAATCACACATTGTAGAAGGAAATAAAACTCCAAAAAATGACAGGGACTACAAATCCCTTTAAGAGTTCAAATAGATTCTTTTTAAAAGGGTTCAAACAATAATAGCCGGCAAATAGGGAAAAAAAACTCAGTAGAAAACAGATTTGCCACTATCGATATATAGAAGCTTATGACAAATCAAACAAAATGCCTACATATCTAATTACAACCTACCATCTTGTATCACTTCAGTAACAGTTACTCGCAGCCTAGTGCTATATACGGTAACCTCATATCATCACCATTGCTACTCAAATATCAATAACAGTTAGTAGTATGGGTATAGCGAACTTACTAGTTTCTTCATTCACAGTACTAATCAGCTTGATCAATGGCCAAGCAATTCTAGGCATGCGAGGTGGTAGCAGCTCACAAATTGCAGCTGTAGAAGACGAATCTGGAAATGCTCAGCAGAGTTCAGGTGGTGGTAGCAATGATTCAGGTGCTCAAGAGAGCTCATGCAACAAAAATGGTGGTTTTCGAGCCTAACTGGAAGGAAACAAGAAAATATATCGCAGAGTTCGAGCTCATCATGCTAGAAGGAACTCACACTGACATGGATAAATTTGGTTGATATCAACATCGTGCCTCTTCGATACTCGAAGCAGTAAACTGTAATAATTGTTCAGAATTTTGATGTAGCAACATGGACAATAGAAACCAACATGCAATTAGTTCTTAACTAGGAATACCTTTTAGATCCATGATTCTGAACTCTGCTTACATATTGTTCTGTGCTGAATCTGGCTGAAAAGAGAAAATAGGTGAAGGAGTTAAAATTATATGTTTACTCCGTATCACAATTCTTCAGCAACAAGTTTGCGCTAAAGAAGCCAAATGGTTTATTTGTACGTAACTGCAGTTCCAGTTCATTCACAAATTGTTCAATTTCTACTGAACAATTTCTACTTTGCTAATCTCTAATAGACTCAATATCTTAAGCTGTGAAAATCCCAATAATAACGATAGCTGTTTTACGCATGTTCCTAGGAAGGAAAGAAATTTCATAACGAAAGAAGAGAATCTTGATACAGGATGCAGTTATTTGTATTCTTTGGTAGTTTATAAGGTTGAGCAGAATTTGTCTGTATTGATTTTTTCCAGCGGTGGAACTTGAACGGTGGGTGGATGCTAAAATTAACTGTTCGGAACATGCAAACTATACGCATGTTGTTTATTCGGTTACTCAAGGAACTACTATAGTGAATTTAAAGAGGGTTTTGTCAGAGATGGGTTTCAGGAGTGGTCATGGATGCTCTAAAGATATGTAACATAAGTTTATTTTTTCATGAAAAAAATTCTTGTATTTTAAATTGAACAAGATGATTAAAGTGTGAAAAAGATTTTGATCGTTTTGCCTGGCATGATCATTGAAAAAAGTAAATCAAGAGATGAACTCAAAATTGTGACAATTTCTTCCTTATTACAATGCTCGCTGGAAATTGTAACAAACCCTATTCTGAGTTGGCCATCTCTACCAGACATTTGCTCTCATTCTTTATTTCAAAGTATACTTTAGGTAACGTTACAGACTATCGAGATGGTGATCAATCATCAAAACAAGTTTGTATGCAACAAATTTGAACAAATATACATATTTGTGAATGCGTTCAGGGGAGGTTGGGGTGGAATTTTTGAAGTTTCTATTCAGAAAAATTCTGAATGCATCAAAACAAGTCTATATGCATTGAAATAAATATACATATCAATCATTAAAATAAATCTCTATGCACCAAAACAAGTCTGTTTTTTAAAGTCGCTATTCAAAATTGTGACAATTTCAAGATGATTTAAACAATATTTTCTATACAATAATTTAGACAAGTAAAATGGTGATGACTGATTCTGATTGGTATATCAATCTAATATATACCCATATGCATCAGTCTAATATATATACTCATACATCTGACTTTTATTATCCATCTATATACATACTAAAAACCAAAGAACAGTATCAATAAAATGCCTGAACTCTTCCTTCTTTGCTGCCAGGTAGAAACCTTCTGATTAAAATAGAATTTGACTTCTCTGCATTAAAAGTGTCACTTCCTCTACCTCTACAATCTACTCTAGTTATACTCTTTGAAAGTTTGGCAAAATATATGGTAAAGTAGTAACGTATCCAAGACACTTTCGCTTAATTTATTATGATACTGAACATTCAACGAGTTTAGCCGTGTTTCTATTATGATTCATAGATATAGTTTCAAATATATTTTTATCATGGTAAAATGCGATCGATTTTCATTTGTGACTTAATTTTAAATGAGCAACACAGATTACCAATAAAAACATATAAAACACCAAAATTATATTTCTTAGTAAAGTTGTCGTTACAAGCCTAAAATGCAGCAACCGAAATTGGATTCCCTGATTATTAACTAAGCATGATAAGTTATTATGCTTGCCCTAATTATATCCACTAAACCAAATTCATAAATTAATCATCAAATCATCTTCCCTTTTCCTTTCACGTTTATTGTGTTTAACATTATAAAAGAGCAGTGAAAAAAATCTAAATTGAGGCACTAAAACTTTTGTAACCGAACCTGAACTAGGGTAAGAAAAAACTTATGGAGTTTATAGCCACTCTGTAGAAAGCTCTCCTCGGCTGGAATTATCTATTAAATCTTTTAAGGCTTCTTTGGGATAAGGTTTTAAAGGAAAAGGGGACAACCTGTAGAAGTATCTACAGCGGCGGAGAAAAATCTTGTTTCTTCCTGGACGTAAGAATGGAAGGGCGGACGGATGTAGATAATTGTCCGATCTGCCAACTATGATAAATCAAAAAAAAAACATAAATGAAAAATTAATGAAATCTTTTAATGTGATTGATTATTAAATTGTTATAAATAAATAAATATAATGATAAAAAATATTTTTGAGCGGTTAATATACATTAAGTGATTATAATTTGAATTTCTAACTTAATAAGAATATAAATAAAAGCTAATTCTATTTAGATTCGTGACGTTGCTTAGTAGTCCTTCTCTAAATTTTAATTTCTCTATGATAAAATTGTCCCTTTTTCATTAATCGTCTTTTTAGCCGGCATCATATTTTCCTTCTTTTCTTCCTTTTATGAAATAAAGCTTAATAATCGAATTTTAGATAAATTCTCAAATTTTTTATTTGAATTGATGGATGGTGGTGATGATAATAATACGAACCAAATGCAATCAGAAGATGTAAAACTTGAATTTATGTTGCTTGATTTTTTCAAAATTTGAAAATGTCTAGTTCATAGAAGAGATGGAACTTGAATTTATATTGTTGCATGATTTTGTTGGAGTGATTTTTTCTATAGTTAAATTCTTTTACTATATTGATTTTTTATATGGTGAAATTCTTTTATGGACTCATTTTTAATAAAGAAGGATATAATGGGAAATATTTAACGATAAGATGGGTATACTAAGCAAAAACATGAGCATATTGATTTTTTTAGTTTTGTGGGGGTTACTAGGCAAATTTTGAGGTTTAAGTAGAATTAGCCATAAATAAATATCTTTTACGTACTAAAATACACATAATTTCAGCTACAATTCTGCTAAAAATCGGACGGATAATTTTCGAATACATATGCGGATGGATTTCGGATTTTTCAGATATTCATTGCCCGCCCTAGATAGGGGTGGGTGGGGGTGATAATATGAAAACAATGAGGCGACAAACAAAAAGAAGAAACTAATTGTATTAACAAATCGTTCCTTTCCCACCGACATTTAAGATAAATAGCCTCAATCCCTTTTTTCTCTTTTTCACACCCAGCATTTTCCAAAAATACCCTTAACTTATTTTATCTTCCTATTTTTTTATTCTATCTTCTTCTACAATAAAAACATCAGCTATTTCTCAAAGTATTTTCTGTTTCAATGAAGAGGGAGGTTGAATCTAAACACAAACAAGGTAATTTCCGCTTCAATTTTGTTTTATCGCTTCATTTCTTTCGACTATTTTCTGGTTATTTTTTATTGTAGCGCGTCTAGTTTGATTTGTGGAGTAAAAAAAAATCATGATTCAGTCATAAAATTCATCCATGTTTACAGTAACAGTAAAGAAGAAGAAAAACAAAGAATAAAGAAAGACAAAAATCGTACCACCTAAATAGTTACAATGGTAAATTAGTTAATTCTTATAATATCTTTTTAGTAGTGTGAACGGTATGTTAATAGAATTAGCCAAAAAGAATCTAATGGATTATTGTTGAGCAGCAAATAAAACAAGAGCTAATCCTAATGATTAATTGACAGCATGGTTAGGCATATAATTTTCTTTTTAATATTACTTTAACCACACTGGGTACTTAGACGTTGAGAAATTATGATGTGAAAACAAGTTTTGTTGTAGTGACTAATACTCTAGCATTCTCTGCTAATCTTATGAACCAAGTCTTTCACGATTAGTTGGATAGATTTGTGTTGGTTTTTATAGATGATATTTAATGTATGCTAAAAATGCGCACTCATGAAGTTCTACTTAGATTGGTACTAGAGACCTTGAGACAACACGAGTTGAACGCGAAGTTTTCCAATGTCATTTTCGAAAACATGAAGCACTATAGGAATTATATTTTTTATAATATTAATTAGATAACACTTTATTTCATAGTGTTATCGTTTGTTTTAATTTGTTCAATTTAGATTCAGAATTCGCTATGTATCACTTTGACAATGGCTCTCCAATTATTTTCATGGCAGCCAATTCCTTAAATTATTTTCCTTTTCATTCCAATTTTTTCCCGTCTCTCACTAACCAGAAGAATCATTGATTCTCTTTCTATCACAAGTCCCTAAATCACTCCTTTAGATCCATATCCTCCTTCATGAACCCTAAATATCAGATCTAGTTCAAAGCGAAGCGTGGAGCATCTGGATCGATCGATTAAAGAAATGGTAAAGCTAGGGGCATACAGGAGCAGTACATACGAAATGCACGTTGGTAACGCGAGGACATGGGTGAGTGTGGCGTTGGCGGAGCATGACATGTGTCTCCATGGCTCACGAATGGCGTAGGGCATAGCGGTGGGGCTCATGCCAAGGTGATTAAATTGGTGGAGGGCATGGTGCTAGGGTTAGGAAGTTTGCTTCTGAAGCTATTTCTCCTCTTAATCGCCTTTAGAGCTAATTTCAGGTATTTTTTGTTAAATCCTACTTGAGGTTGTTTGTAAGTTGTTTTTAATGGACTAACCAGAAATGTATCATGCTTGATTCTTTTATGCCAATTGGTTTACGGTTTATTCATAAACCCTTGCTCCTATCATATTCTTCTTTCTCAGAGGGAAGGAGTCTATGAAGTATGAACTTGTGGAAATATTATGTCATAAAATGTACTTCGGATTTTGAAGATTTACTGGTAAACAAATTTGTAGTTGTTATTCAGATCAAGTTGTGATTGCATTTATAATAAAAAGGTATTTGGTATAACATATATGAGATGAAATGGATTCCTTGCTATCCACTAATTTAAGACTTATTAAATGATATTATTATATATATCGTTAATTTGGAGAACCATAAATGATTTTCTGTCGTATCATTGATTTAAGAAATATAAAAATGATGATTTCACATATCATTAAATTTGAGATATAATGATTTTTTCATATATCATTAACTTTGAGAAAAACAAAACGATGTTTACATGTATAATTTAATGTAAAGTTCTTAAAATTAATATTTTCATATATTATTTAACTTGAGCTATAATGTGATATTTACTTATATCAAAACAATTGATTTGAATTATAATGTGATATTTTAGTTATAATGTGATATTTACTTCTATCTAACATGGTTTTAGGCATTGAATTCTATCTAACATGATTTTGCCCCAATATTTCTGCATAAATTTTCCCTTTTATGTGTATTTTTACTTACTGACTGATTGAATACTAGGATTTGTCGATTTGTGATGAGAGTAACATGGTATTTACATCAACTAATTTATGATATTTAGAATTTGCTTCCACCTTCTACACCTAGATTTAGCAAGACATACTGCCCTTTGTTTAACCATACACAACCTTCCATGGGTATATGAATCATTTTTCGCACGTTTTCTCTAATCCTTGCCTTGCACTACGTGCCACCTATGAAGCATGTTTTCCATCCTGCACATTGTACAACATGCTTTTATGATTGCACTAGCAGTAACTTATGCAATTGCAATAGTTCACCTATGATGTTGCCTCTGATCCATGCTTAGGCATCATGCACTCCCCTCATGTACTCCTTACAGTGGTTGGTGCTAATAGTACACTTTGCTCACCTCTATTTTGTTGCAGTTCACTTCGTTTTTTCTTTGAACAAGGTTCTAGTGTCTTTATTACTTCAAACAAAAGGTCTGTGTACAACAAATAGCAAAAAGAACCATTTATCAACAATACGTAGCCATTTACATAAGTATGCCCAAACCTGGCCTATTTTCCCCAAAGAAAATATATTCTTTATTCTCGAAAGCTCTAAAACATGTGTTAACGTGTTCAAACCCCCACATTTACTTCGTTTACTTCAGATCTAAGAAAAAGCACTTAGTTGCATTAATGGCGGATAACCGCACCGCTTCCTCCTTCCTTCACACAGATCGTTTTTTATTGTTCTCAAACTGAAATTATTTTATCTTCCCACCATACAACAATGCCACAGATCAAAACTGCTTCGGTAACAGTTATGAAGCAGACCTACTTCTGCGATCAGATCTGAAACGAAAGGATCTCCCCATGTAGACCTCCACTTTCCTTCTTCAGTCACATTGCAATACGCTTTGAAATTTTCATACATTATCGTCTCCACCTTGCAGTTTTTATTTGATATTGCACTTCTGATAATGAAGATAAGAGCACGACATTTTGTTTTAACTCTTTCAATCTTGCTATTAAAAATACATATTAACACAACTCTTAATTTTTTTGTGCAACTACAGATGCATGAACGAGATTCACTACTGCTTTTCTACTGTGCATTATCTTGGATGAAAACTTGCAATTTATCTCTGAAATTATAGAGTGAAAAAAGAATGTAAACTAAAACAGGTTATGTAGGAAAGATTACCATAGTTCAACAACAGAGCAAGGCTTTGAAACATGCATGGACGGAACTACCAAACCGGGCGGTTAGTAAACTTCTAAACCCTTTTTTTACAAATCTCCACATCTATGCTATTTGTCTAAATGTCATGATTGTATTTGTTTACTATGATTCTTACTAAGTCTGCAATATGTTCCGACAAACAATTCTCTATGGTGTATGGTTACTTTCAAACAATCGACTATTCATATTTTTTTCACACACACTACACATAATTTGAAAGTACGATTTTTGAAATATCTTTGCTCCTCCAGTTTTCTTTGAACCGAGAAATCTGGCTTTCAACTTAACTGCCAATACTTAATAGAACCATGAGTGAAGCGGGCTAATGTAATTTTATATGGCACCATTCCCGTACATATGAGCTGAATTTGCATTGAAAAAAATAAATGTTCTGTATCTTCTTCGTGTATATTGCGTAGTTCACATGTCGTATCTATGTTAAGACCTTTTTGTTTAAGTCTCTTCTTAGTTGGCATAAAGTTATTCACGATTTTAAAAACACAAATTACTATTTTAGGAAAGTGCATTATATGCCATATATATTTAGCCCATGGAACACCATTATGTGCAATACGAATGTTTTCCCAAATGTTTTTTAGAATTAAATTTACCATTTTAACTACACGTCTGCGCCCAATAGTCTTTCTCCTCGTCGTTGTGAATTTTTACTCTCAGAATTTCACTTCTTAATTACCCCCAAAAGCATAATCTATCTACCCGCCATTTACCTTGAACCAAAACGTATTTGATAAGCAATCCTTCTCCTTCGATTCTTTCTATTGTCTCAACATCCAATCGAGATGTAAAAATCCAATCGACATATCAGTTTACCACCTTGTAACCACCGGTCATACCAAAGCGAAGTAGATTGACTGTCAACTATTCTTCTTCTATGCACTTTAAAACTACATTCCTATTACGAAGGAGGTTCTTCTAAGATCCTGAATCATCCTGCTTGATGTTTATCTTCTGGAAAGATTGTTTTTCCAAGTATTTATTTCGCATCCATACTGCCCAAATCCCTTCTCCATTAATTATTTTCCATACTCTTTTATTTGTCATTTCCTTGCCTTTATCTTCTAATTGCCTTAACCCTATCCTCCTTACGCTTTGCTTTGACAAATGATTTTCCAAAGAATCTTACTTAGTTTCCCCTTCCACAAAAAGTTAAGGCACATATGTTTGATTTTGGTTAGAACTGCAGTTGGAAGATCAAAGCTTTGTAACCAAAATTGTACCATGGGGGTTTATGGTGGATTTGATAAGCTCTAACATGCCTGCTAAACTCAGTAGCTTTGTTTCCCATCATTGAACCTTGCATTTAATTCCGTCTATAAGGAAATGACAATCGAAGCTTTTAAGATTGACACTTGACAGAGGGATTTCAAGATATTTTATTGGAAGTTCACATATCCCAATGTCTAAGATCATCTTTATATCCTCTTTATTACTTACCCTTCATATTATAAAGATTTGTGACTTATCATTGCTTAATTGTAGCCTTGTAATATCATTCGTTGCTCTAAATACTTCCTTTATTTCGCTCTCAACATCCACACCGACCATCGAAAAAATGAATATATCTTTAACATATATAATATGTGTAATTGTTCCTCCCTCCATCGTAATAAGCCGCACCCCAATGGGCCTAAATTTTCGCTAAATCGAAAAAACAAGTTCACCAAAATACGGATCATTGGTTTGATAAATAAACAAATAAATGTGTATCAAAGCACTATCGATGCAACTAACAGTGGAATGGTAAAGTACAATAAATCGTATAGTTAATGACCAAGATTGACACTTTCAATATCTGGTGTCCTTGCCAATATTAAGCATGCATAAGGAAACATGTCCTTCCAATGTTCCCGTCTTGCACAGTACATGTCCCTCTAAATCTATCATGTGGGTTGTAATGAGGAGGGGGTCAAAATAATGTTCTAGTGACTGGTAAATTATATGTTTTACACATAACAGTAGTTTATGCCGATTTCCTTCCATCACATGTTGCGTCTTTTTATTTTACTTATTGCCTCGTCTCCATATACGCGTATGATGCGCTCCATTTACCCGAAGTAGACTGTAACTGCATATGGATACACACACCACACATTCCCCATTTGAAGCAGTATACTATCTTCGCTAGTATCCCTAACCCAGCACCACATCAGGATCCATCATCAATGCAGCATCACGTTTCGTCATCGTGCATACCAAGGAGCTCCCGCAATGTCTGATAATGACATCATATAGTTTAGCTGTATTCTATCTCACCTTAGGGATTTTCTACTTGTCTGCTACCTATTATGGACTCAGCTCAACAGACTATAGTGGTTTCAGCTCCTCGAACTATTATGGGCTCAGCTCCATGGACTATCCTATTTATTTTGAAAGATCTCTCTTAAGGGTTATCTAGCCTTGTCCTTAACAAACAAACTAGAAAACAACTATAGCAGTGCATGAAAAAACATGACCTACATTGGTAGGTAGTGTAGCCCTCGTCTTTCCCACTAATTGCTTAGGACTGATGATGTTTTAGACCTATGTATAACTCATATTCCCTAATAAGGTACCAACATACTGATATAGCATTGATCTTTGCATGCCATTCGATTTAGATTGCCTAATGCAATCAAGGCAACAACCTATCTAAAGATTAAAGCAGACCATACTTGGGTATTTCTTCACATATACAGGAGCATATATAATTCTATGGGTCCTACAGTTGGATCTATCCCACAGTAGTATAACGTATACACAACTGCTGATAGCTCTTGTGGTGGGTAGACTTCTATTGTGTAATACTACTGATCTTGCATTCTAATCAATTCTAATGACTATGTCATTTTTATTAATCTAAGTTATTTGCTAACTATAATAATTCATATCCATCATAAACGCATACCTGAGACTACACATATATAGTGTATGCGTGTGTGTTCATATTTGTTTGATTACCACGCCTCCAATGTTCAACCAGTAACATTTCTTACATTTCATGCATTTACTTCTTACCCAATTTAAGTTCATTTATCGCTTTCTTTTAAAAGATCTAAATATCTTTTCCATTTCTCTTATTTCTTTTTATTGAACTTTGCTTTCTATTCCTTTTTAACATTTACTACCCTCCCATGTTTAATGAACTTTCCATACTCATTTTATTTTAAATTATCACTTGCCTACTTTTTCATCATTGTTACTTAAGTTATGTCTTGCTTATATTGTATATATTAACTCTTCTCTTAGACCGTTTTTATTATTATCACATTTACCATTCTTTAATTTATCCTTAGGGATTTATATACTTTAATACATTAAAATTACATCGGAAAGGTTAACACCATAAATTTCTATATCTTATCCAAAAGAAGAATCCATGTTACGTTTGAAATAACAATGAATTATATTTTTCATAGTTATTGAAATAGACAGTACAAAATATGGAAAATACAACTTGCATGCTAATGATAATAACTATATGACAATGCTACTAATGTGTTTGTTGAGCGATTTCAGGTCAATCCGCCATATAGTGGATGATATAGTTTATTTAATGTTAGTATGAGCTACATTGAAGGAAGAATACAAAGAAAATGAAGAAAACAAATTGCTTAAAAAATATCAAAGACAGGATTTGAACCATGATCGCCAAGGAGAGGTATAGGTTGCTTACCACCCAAAGTACAAATACACTTGTTTAAACGTTGGTTACAGTTTTATATTGTGGGCCAAATATCAGAAACATGAATCATTTAAAAAGATGGAAGTGGTACTCAACCCCGGCACTCAAGTACTGATGCATACATGTCAACCACCTTGCCAAAGAGTATTTTGAAACAGTGTTGCTATCATCTTTTTATGACAAAGCAAAGGATATAAAGAATTGAAAATAAAATAGGGCATGCTGGGATTTGAACCCAGGCGGTTGAAAAGAGCCAACCCACATCACAATTAATGCGCCACACAATACTTTACTTTGAAGGATGCGAACAACTTTAGATGACCATTAAAAATGAAATGGTCAAATGCCCATTCAAGCATCTTTTCAAAGCAATTGCGAACTTCCAATGAATGCACCTTTTCCAGTGTAAAATTTTGAAGGGCTACGCTTGTTTATTAGCTTTAAATCACTCCAATATAACCTCCTATCATCTCCAAATCAAACACACAATCTGTTAGTTCCTGAGATGATGGTTTTAATGACCATAACCTTAAGACTTGTTATAAAATATAAATACCAATATATTTGTCTACATATATATGTATATGCAGGATATATATATATATATGTAGGTGCTGAGAATGAAGACCGTACAGTATAGAGATTCAAGACTAGCGAATTCAAGATTGTAGAAATCAAGACTGAAGACTCATGACTATAAAGATTATCAAGAGTTCAAGATAGCAAGATAAGTAATAGGGTCTAGATTTATGTTAAAACTTCATAATAGCACTAAAATCTTTATTCTGATTTTAATTGTGGAATGAAATCCACCTTCTCGCTTTAATAGTGGGATGGAACCCACGACTTCTTTAGTGGGACGGAAACCACAACCTTCTCTAGTGGAATAAAATCCATGAAATATTCAAAATAATATATTTTATCTATTTTTTCAAAAAAATATCTTTTTAAAAGTCATCTCTATCAATTTAAATATTTTAGCCTTAATTCAAAACTATTTTTATCATCTTTTAATACTTTGATCTCAAAATCATCTCTTTTTTTAAAACTATCTCTTAATTTTAATATTTTAACTTTAAATCTCAAAAATATGTCTTAAAGAAGTCTATACTTAGTTTTTAATATTACTTTCATAATATTGATTATATATTTCAAGATTACTTTCTAAAACTCTTTTATAAGTTTAAACTATATTCAAAATGGTTTACAAAGTTTAGAAATTGTTTTGACAAGTTCTATAATAGAAATCGTTAGAAAGAAAAATCAATTTTTAAAAATGACATAGGCATGTCGACATCCGTATACCCTCCATATCGACATGGTAGTCGTAGATTTCAAATTTCAAATTTTCAAAAGAAGTGTTTATTCGTCATAACCTTTCGCGAATGGACATGACCGTTGTTCTTCTATATATACCAGTTGTTTTCAACGAATCTTAAGTTAATTTTTCTTCATTCCTTCACTCCTTCTTCTCCACTCAAATATTCTCTTATATTTCAAATTCTTTAACAAAATTCTGCCGAAATCTTAAGTGAATCAAACTCGATCATCTATAGTTTGATTCTTTGCCACTCTCACTCAAAGACCTCAGTGCTATTTAGAGTTATATGATCATTTGTAATCAAAGATTGAAGTGTATCTAGTCTCTCTTTATTAAAGTGTGATTGGAAACGATGTGATTGTGACTCGTAAATTAATTGGATATGATTATAGCCTGTAAATCAATTAGGTGATCTTGTAGCCTAACTAAATCAAGTGAGTCTTCCCTGGATTCGGAGATAGGAGGGTATATCTCGTGGCTTTGAAATCGAGGTTGTAATATCGATATTATATTCGAAAAGAAACCTGCATAAGAAATTGTGTGGGATTGGATGTATAGTAACTCCGAACAAGTATAAAATTCAAGTGTGTTCTTTCCTTTTTAGCTTTTATTTACTATTTGTCCCTATGTCTTGTTCTATGATTGTCTCTGTGTTTGTGAATTGCATATGTTTGAGTTTAATTTGGAAAGATTTCAAAAAGATTCATAAAATTAATTGTACACTATTCACTCCCCTCTAATGTTAATTCTGCCTTTAAGATCCGTAATCTGCATTTTCTATATTTTGTATCGGAGCATTGGTTCTCAAAGTTATCATAATTTGAATTTTGAAAAAGTTTAAAATGGCAATTTTTGAAGATTATGTTAACACTAGTTCAAAACTTTCCAAATCTTCGTTGTCTCATAAGTCTGCATATTTTTATTATAGAAAATCAAGTTACCTACCAAATTGGTATGTTGTGCAGGAACATATGTGTTATATGGCTTTTGAAGGATCAACACTCAATGGAAAAATGATGCAAATCAAGAAAAACAAATGGATACTTGATGGCGGATGTTCAAGACACATGACTGGTAATTCGAAGATACTGAATGATATAATTTATGAAGAAGGAGGAATGGTCAACTTTGGAGACAATTCATGAGGATATGTGATTGGCATCGACAATGTCGGTAATTCTAAAACTCTTACTATTTCTGATGTTCCATTAGTTAGGAATCTAAAACACAACTTACTTAGCATAAGTAAGCTATGTGACAAGGGATACAAAATTAAATTTGAAAAGGATAAGTGTCACATCGAAGATAATAAATCAAATATTATCTTTGAAGGAATTAGGAAGAAAAATATTTATATTCTTAGTATGAAAATCTCAGATAACCTACGTCTTTTGGCTAATACAAATGAGCCTTGGATTTGGCATAAAATATTTGGACATTTGAATTTCAAACTCTTATCTAGACTTTCAAAACTTGATCTAGTAAGATGTCTTCCTAAAATAGATTTTAAAGTAGATAGTATATGTGATGTTCTTCAATTAGGAAAACATAGGAAGAGTTCATTCAAATTGAAAGATATGATTTCAACTTCAAAACCTCTTGAGGTACTTTATTTAGATCTGTTTGATCTCAAATTCTGTCAATAAATCACAATAAATATGTTTTTGTAATTATAGATGATTATTCTAGATTTAGATGGACAATTTTTCTAAAACATAAAAACGATGCTTTTGATTTATTTAAAACTTATGCAAAAAGAATTCAAAATCAACTTTCTTTTAAAATCAAAACTATTCGTAGTGATCACGGTGGATAATTTAAAAATGAAAATTTTGAGAATTTCTATAGTAAAAAAGGAATAACTCATAAATTTTCTTTTCCAAGAACTCCATAACAAAATGGAGTGGTTGAGTGTAAAAATAGGACGATCCAAGAGTGTGCAAGAACTTTGCTTTCATATAGTAAATTACCACGAAATTTTTGGGCTAAAGTAGTCGCTATAGCTTGTTACATTTTGAATAGGATTTTAATTAGACCTCTAACAAATAAAACACCATATGAACTTCTTTTCAATAAGAAACCAAAGGTGTCTTATTTTAAAGTTTTTGGGAGTAAATGCTTTATTCTAAATACAAAGGACAATTTGGATAAATTTTATCCTAAATCCAACAAAAGAATCTTTATTGGATATTCTAATAGAAGTAACGCATACAGAGTTTTCAGTTTAAAAACTAACACCATTGAAGAAACAATGCATGTATCTTTTGATGAAAATTTCAAAGATTTTGTTCAAATAAATGATGAAGATGATTTTGTTGCTTTAAATAATGAATCAAATGAAACAAATTGTGAAACCGTTCATCCTTATAAAAGGATCAGGCTTTTAAAAGATCATTCTATAGAAAACATACCAGGAAATGTGAATCTATTGTTAGAACTAGAAATCAACTAAACAAGATGAGTTATGTAGCTTTTGTACCAATTATTGAACCTAAAAATCCGAAGAAAGCATCATCTGATGATTCATGGATTCTTGCTATGCAAGAAGAACTGAATCAATTCACGAAAAATGATGTATGGAAACTTGTTCCTAGACCTAAGGACAAACTATAGTAGGAACTAAATGGGTTTATAAAAATAAAATGAATGAACAAGGTGAGGTCGTTAGAAATAAAGCTCAATTAGTCGCGCAAGGTTATTGTCAAGAAGAAGGAATAGACTTTATGAAACCTTTGCACCCATAGCATGATTGGAAGCCATTAGAATTCTACTTGCTTTCACAAACCACAACAATTTCAAATTATTTCAAATGGACGTCAAAAGTGCCTTTTTAAATGATTTTGTTCAAGAGGATGTATTTGTTGAGCAACCTCCACTTTTTAAAGAAGAAAAGTTTCCAAATCATGTTTACTAATTAAAGAAAGCTTTATATGGTCTGAAACAAGTACCTAGAACCTGGTATAATAGCCTAAGATCTTACATATCATAGTCAAATTTTGAAATTGGTAGAGTAGATAATTCTTTTCATTAAAAGAAACAAAAATGATATCCAATCAGTACAGATTTATGTAGATGATATCATTTTTGGATCAACAAACAATGAAATGAACAAAGAGTTTTCTGAAATAATGACAAAAGAGTTTAAGATGGGTCATATGGGTAAACTTACTTTCTTTTTAGGATTGCAAATAAAACAATTAGATAGTGGTATTTTCATTAGTCAAGAAAAGTATGCTAGGGAGCTAGTTAGTAAGTTTAGTATGATCACTGTGAGTGGAAAACCCACTCCTATGACAACCAATGAAACGTTGAACAAAGAAGACATGTCAAAAGATGTTGATCAAAAACTATACAGGGGAATGATTGGATCGATACTCTATATAACTTCGAGTAGGCCTGATATTATGCATAGTGTTTGTCTCTATGCAAGATACCAATCTCAACCTAAAGAAACCCATTTAAAATTTGTTAAACATATCCTAATATATGTTAAGCACACTTTAGACTATGGCCATTTTACCCTAAAAATAATTTATTTGATTTAATCTCATACTGTGATGCTGACTATGCTGGTTGTAAATCAGACTGAAAAAGTACAAGTGGAATTTTTCACTTTTTAGGACATTCTCTAGTTTAGTAAAAAGAAAAATACCGTCTCAATATCAACAACTGAAGCATAATACATCTTTATTGTTTTGGCTTGTTCTCAAGTTATCTATATGCAACAGACCCTAAAGGATTTGAATTAAATACTTAAAAATCATCAATTTACTATGACAATACAAGTGCAATAAATTTATCCAAAAATCCTACTCATCATGCCAGAATCAAACACATTGATATCATACATCATTTTTGTAGAGATGATATAAGTAAAGAGATTATTTATCTTGAATTTGTCAACACTGGGAATCAAATAGCTGATATTCTGACCAAACCCTTGAATCAATCAACCTTTACTAAATTAAGAAGAAAGCTGGGTATTTGTTCTGTAATTGAGATATAGAATATATATATATATATAGTAACATATTTATTTAAATAAATAGAGAAAAACAAAATTGTCAAAATTTTCAAATGGATGTTGACATGCCCCTACCCCCATGTCGACATATAACGGCCAAATTTGAAATTTTGATTTTCTCTCTAAAATCTGTTTAATAGTTATATAACCACAATATTTCGACTTCGTCTGTCTTCTCACTTCATTTTCTCTGTAATAACTTCTGAAAATACAAAGTAATGGCCTCCTCTTCTAAATCAAACCAAAATGCAACCATTTTCTTCCCTTCCCCTAACTTTGGTCCATTCTAACGTACTACATTAGCTCGACTAATGAAGATCGAGGAAATTATGAAGGATTCTCTGCAAATGCTGACTGAATTACATGTAATAAAGATGGAAAAGGTACAAGAGAAACAAGGAAAGATTTTAGGAATTTGCAAAAATTTCTAATGAATAATCATGCAGACCCTATTATGATTGAAGATGATTCCTCTAACATATGTATTCATAATCCATTTGAAGACGATGAAGAAGAAGAAGAAGAGGAAGAGGAAGAAGCGCAAATGGACGAGGATGATATTGCTGTTTGCGTTGGAGAAGTCTGTTTTGAAAAAAATCTTAATTTGGTCGAACAACATGGAAACTTTTGTCTTCATTGCCCTAATTGTTCGATTCACAAGTCACCAATTGTCAAGGACTTTTGTTAGATTATTATTATATTAAATTTTTTAGATTTTGTGTATTTATATATATTTGTGTCCATGTTTCATACATATGTGTAATATAACATCATATATAATAAAATTAGATTTACTTTTCGCTTATTATACTTCATTATTAGCATTTAGTTCCATAGTATTAGTTTAAGGAGGAGTTATGTAGTTTACGCTTGGTTTTTGTTGATGACAAAGGGGGAGAATTATAAAATAGGATAGTTAGGCTGTTAGTTAGGCTTAGATTAAGGGGGAGTTAGTAGATTAAGGGGGAGTTGTTGGAATAAGGGGGAGTCAGATTAGAATCAGAGTTGGGTGGAATATATTTTATAAACATAGGTTGTTGTCATCAAAATGAGGGAGATTGTTAGTTCCCGAGATGATGTTTTTGATGACAACAACCTTAGGACTTGTTATAAAATATAAATACTAGTATCTTTGTCTAGATAAATATGTATATGCAGGATATATATGTGTGTGTGTGCAGATACTAAGAATGAAGACTGTACAGTATTGAGATTCAAGACCGACGAATTCAAGATCGTAGAAATCAAGACTGAGGATTCATGAGTATCAAGACTATCAAGAGTTCAAGATATCAAGATAAGTAATAGAGTCCATATTCACGTTAAAACTTCATAATAGCACTAAAATCTTTATTTTGATTTTAATTGTGGAATATAATCCACCATCTCGCTTTAATAGTGGGATGAACCCACGAACACTTTAATGGGATGGAACCCACAACCTTCTCTAGCAGTATGGAATCCATGAAATATTCAAAATAATTTATTTTAACTATTTTTCCAAAAACTATCTTTTTAAAAGTCATCTCTATCAATTTAAATATTTTAGCCTTAATTCAAAAATTATTCTTATCATCTTTTAATACTTTGATCTCGAAATCATCTCTTGCTTTTTAAACTATCTCTTGATTTTAATATTTTAGCTTTAAATCTTAAAAAATATCTTAAAGAAGTCTATACTTATTTTTTAATATTACTTTTATAAAATAGATTATATATTTTAAGTTCTAAAACTCTTTTATAAGTTTAAACTATATTCAAAATGGTTTACAACGTTTAGAAATTGTTTTGACAAGTTTTAGAATGGTAATCTTTTTAAAGCAAAATCAATTTTCGAAAATAACGGAGGCATGTCGACATCCCTATACCCCCATGTCGACATAGTAACGGTAGATTTTAAATTTCAAATTTTCAAAAGAAGCGTCTGTTCATCATAACCTTTCGCGAATGGACATGACCGTTGCTCTCCTACATATACCAGTTGTTTTCAATGAATTTTAAGTTAGGTTTTCTTCATTTCTTCACTCCTTCTCCACTCAAATATTCTCTTATATTTCAAATGCTTTGACAAATTCTACCGAAATCCTAAATGAATCAAACTTTATCGTCTCTAGTTTGATTCTCTACCACTCTCTCTCAAAGATCTTAGTGCTGTTCAAAGTTATAGGATCATTTGTAATCAAAAATCGAAAGTGTATCGAGTCTCTCTCTATCAAAGTGTGATTGGAAACGGTGTGATTGTGGCCCGTAAATCAATTGGGTGTGATTGTAGCCCGTAAATAAATTAGGTGATCTTATAGCCGGGTTAAATCAAGAGAGTTTGCCCTAGACTCGGAGACGGGAGGGTGTATCTCGTGGCCTTGAAATTGAGGCTGTAATATCTACCTTATATTTAAAAAGAAACCTGCATAAGAAATTGTGTGAGAATGGATGTAGGGTAACTCCGAACCAGTATAAAATTCCATTGTGTTCTTTAATTTACTGCTTTTATTTACTATTTTCATCTATGTCCGGTTCTGTGATTGTCTCTGTATTTGTGATTTGCATTTGTTTGAGTTTAATTTGAAAAGATTTTAAAAAGATTCATAAAATTAATTAAACACTATTCATCCTCCCTCTAGTGTTAATTCTGCCTTAAGATCCATAATCCGCATTTCCTACACTATCCTATCCTCTAAACCTACTCTCATATTGCTTCCAAAAGCACTAAACTCCATATTCTTTCTGAAAGCAAATTTAGACCAACACTCTTCAGTCCATAATATTCAAGTCCAGTCCTAATCCACTTCCTAATCTCTACACACATTATGCATTATTCTAAAGGTTATAGAAGTTGTGCTCCAACTTGACTACTCTGTGTATTGAAGACATGATATATAGTCAAGTTATTTCTTTGTAAGAGAAAAAATTGAACTCTCATTTGGTTGCTCAGGCAAATGTATTGAAATATTCTTTTGGTGTTTCGGTGCCGATTCCTCTAAATGAAGTGAGGGTGTTTGTTACTTAATTGCAGAAGGAGTTTGGAACTGGAAGTAGGAAGGAAAGTCCAAACTAGTATAAAAACTCTGGTATGATTGTTTCTTACTTTACTTTACTATTTATTCCCGCTGATATTATATTACCTTTATTGTGATTACTGCGCTTCAATCATGTATTTGTATATTTAGACATCATCGATTCGGCGCGTAGCGATTAACAAGTGGTATCAGAGTATAGAATTCTATCAATCGCCACAACATCATAGAATAATTGATAGAAAAAGATCCGGTTGAAATATAGCAAGCAAAAACCCTGATACTGTCAAAGCCATCAATGAGGACTGCAAAAAAATACTTTCTGATTTACAAATTTCAATAAAAGGTAATAATGAATTAGTTAGCACAGGTGATAAGATCTCAAAACTTAATTTTGTTATTTTAGAAAAGATGAAATCTATCGAGCTTGAAAATGATAAATTGAAAAATAAGAAATTAAATTTAGAAAATAAACTTGGAGTTTTGAAAAATAATTTTATAACTCTTAAAGATTTTTTAGATGAAGAAAACACTATATCTGAAAAAGACAAAGAAAAATTTTAAGAAAATTTCTATTTGAAAGGACAAAATGATCTATTTCATTCCTTTTTAAATAATTCAAAATCTCAAAATTTTCTTCTCGAAAATGAGAATTATACTTTAAAAAATGAGAATTCTAAATTAAATAAAGAGTTTGACATTTTAAAAATAGTCATATTTCTTTTGGAAATAATAATTATGACTTTAAATCTAAATTCAAAAAACTTAAAAATGATTTAAACATGATTTTATCTAGTTCTGGACCTTTATATGATAAAAGTAGTTTAGTATATAATAAAACTAATTATAGAGATATTACTTTGTACACTTTCATGTATAATATTAAATGTTAATGCTAGTACCAGATTTCGAGTAAAATCTAAATCCAATTTTTATAGAAATTCATACTTTTGTGAGCAATAAAGTTTATAATACCTATAAAAGCATGAAATCTTTAACAAGAAATACGAATAAAAATTATCTAAGTATTTGGTTCCCGTTAATTGAAAAAATAGAGAAAAATACATTAACGATTATTTTTACACAGTAATTAACAAAAAAATTATTTTCAAAGGTTCAATCAAACCTTCCAAGGTATGGTTCTCTTCGACCTGACCCATTGGACCCTAACGTAGGAAGCGGGTACCAAAATACAGAATTTATTTTTTTGCAGGTACCTAAGAAAGACAAAAGATGAGATGAATTTCGAATAGCAAACATTTCATGCATATTATGAAGAACGTGCATTTATAGATAAAGGAAATGTAGCAAATTCGGTGTATATAACTCAATCTTTTTGGTAAATAATTTGGGGTTAGTATTTTTAATTTTAAAAGTATCAAAAATCAGTATTTTGAGAAATAAATTTGATACACTTATCGTATAAGACACTTTTTTCAAAAGTGTTAGAAACATTTTCCTTTATGCTCAATAAATGTGAAAAATTATTTCAAGGAATATAAAAATATTTTCGGTAGCAACAATTTTTTTTTAAAAATTATGACTATGCTTAAATAGGATAAATCAATTTTTATATCTAATATTTTCCAATATCATGCCATTTTGTTAAAATATCCCTTAAATTAACTAGTGATTACGGACTTTAAAAAAAATTGTTCAATAAAAGATGTCCTCTATAAGATAGTGCTAAAGTATACAATAGCACACATTCAAAAGTTATTCACTCCTTGCAGCAAACGTTTAAAAATTAACAAGGAAATACCAAACTTATTTAAGTCAATTATGAGTATTTTATTCTATAACTCATAATCTATATTAATTTTCAACTTTTGTTGATGACAAATGGAGAGAAATAGAGCATATTGATAGGGGGAGTATAAATTTAGGGGAGAAAATATTAAGGGTAAAAATGTAATATTGTTTTAAAAAGTCATATGGTTGTCATCATCAAAAAGGAGGAGAATGTGGAAAACACAACTCGTGTTCTGATGATAACAACCATATGACAATGCCACTCAAGTGTTTATTGAGTGATTTCAGGTAAAGCTGCCATGCAATGAATGATAAAGTTTATTTAATTTTAGTATAAGCTACGGTCGAGGAAGAATACAATGAGAATGAAAAAACCAAATTGCTTAAAAAATATCAAGGGCAAGATTTGAACCATGATCGCCAAGGAGAGACATAAGCTGTTTACCACCTAGACTACAACTACATTTTTTTAAACGTTGGTTGCAGTTTTATATTATGGGCCAAATGTCAGAAACATGAATCATTAAAAAATATGAAAGTGATACTTGAACCCGAGCACTCAAGTATTGATGGTGCTCATATCAACCACCTTGCCAAAGAGTATTTTGAAATAGTGCTGCTATTATCTTTTTATGACAGAGCAAAGGAAATAAAGAATTGAAAATAAAATAGGGTATGCTGGAATTTGTACCTAACGGTTGAAGAGAGCCAACCCACAACGCAACAAATGCACCACACACCACTTTACTTTAAAGGATGCGAATAACTTTAGATGACCGTTAAAAACTAAATGCTCAAGTGCCAATTCAAGCATCTTTTCGAAGCGTTGCAAACTTTCAATGGTTGCAGCTATTTCAATTCAAGTTTCTGAAGGGTTGCGCATGTTTATTGGCTTCCAATCACTCCTATATAAGCCTCATATCATCTTTAAATCAAACATACAATCCTATGCTCTAAAATTACACTCATATTGCTTCCAAAAGCATTAAACTCCATATTCATTCTAAAAGCAGATTTAGACCAGCGCTCTTCACTCCATAACATTCAAGTCTGGTCTCAATCCACTTCCCAAACTCTACACACTCATTCTGTATTTTTCTAATGGTTATAGAGGTTGTACTCTGGTTCGACTAATCTGTATATTGAAGAATCAATATATACTCAAGTTATTTCTATGTAAAAGAAAAGGTTGAAGTCTCATTCGGTTTCTCGGGCAAGTGTATTGAAATCCTGTTCTGCTACTCGGGTCCATATTCCTCCCGACGAAGTAAGAGTGTTTGTTAGTTAATTCTAGACGGAATCTGGGACTGGATGTAGGACAGAAAGTCCAAACTAGTATAAAAACTATGGTGATTGCTTCTTGCTTTACTTTACTATTCATTCCCTCTGCTGTTATATTTATATTGTTGTTGTTGTGATTCCTGCGCTTCAATTCTGTATCTATGTATTTGGCCATCATCGATCACACAGCGACTAACACCAAATATGGTAAATATCTCTATTTTATACATTTCTTTCTTTTAGGTGTATTCCTTGTCATTTCAAACGACACACTTTTATTTATAAATTTTGAACTTGATAATCTATAGAAATTCTCATTGCAATACCCTATATTCCAACGAATTAAAATATTACTTCAGTCCTCATAATTTATTTTGATAACTTAATCCACCTTTTTACTTGCAAAAGTCATTTAAATCTACAAATCTGGGACTATCACAAAATTTATAAGTTTCAGGGACTGCTGCTACCCAATCCTGAATTCAGAGACTACTACCACCCAATATTTTCCAAATTCACATACGTACAATATATATTTCAAGTTATCAATCATAGAATATGTAGGCAAAGTCTATAAATTCATTACACGTATATAATTTTAGCCAACAACTCTAATTTATATTTTACGCATATAAGAATAGATTTTACAATGATATCAATCCAATATATGTAAAAATATATATTTCTCACTTACCTTTTTAACTTTCCAAATATCCAGATCTAATCCCTATTATTCAATTTGACTCTCTTTTATCCCTATTTAAATACATACACCGCAAGCACACATATACCCATCAATAATCTAGATCAGAGAAGAGATTGGATTTAATTTATATTCTAGATTCGAATTAATAATTTACCTTCGCTTTGACGATTTGATTCGACAATATTCTTCTTCTCAATCATCCTCTATTATTCTCCACTTGTATATACGTATAAATTATAACTATTTTTAAGAATTAATAATTTTGTGGGGAAGGGAAAATGGCAGAGCTTCGACGTCACTTGGCAAATATGAGAAGAAAGTGAGGGGTTAAGTACGTATTCATAGAGGTTCGAACCAATGCTAGTTGTTCAATTAAATTATTTTAAATCTAGGCCGCTTGGCCATGTCATCATTCACAATAGAAAATTCACACCTGTCGACCGCTACCCCTAACTGGTCAATCGCTCTTCTAAACCGGTCAACTACTATGGTCGACCAATCGATATAAGTGGTCGATCGGTTGGTATTAATTTCATTAATTAACTATGCAATTTCATTTTGTTGATTTAATTCCTTATTTGTTTGTTCAAGACAATTCTTTCTGCTTGACCCGACGTTAACATTGCTTTGGTTATGTATTGGTTTAATGTTAATTAAATGTTAATTAGCAATGTTTATTTCCCTATTTTCTTTTCTTCAATGTTAACATTCTTATTTATTAACATTTGTTTTAATGTTAACTAATTCTTCTGTATTTCCTTCTACTTTTAATTTATTTCCTTCCTTTTCCGCTTTCTTAATTAGATTTAATTTTGCTAAACCTTATTTATTTACATGTATAATTCCGTTAAACTTTATACATGAAAATTGATCAAAAACTGCCATTAACCTAATGGAATAAGTTTTGGCCAAATTATGACAATTACAAAAATTCTATTTTCAGCGTCACTAATTATTAGTTAATTTTTTTAATTAATTGCCTTTAAAATTACGGAGTGTTACATTCTCTCTCCCAAAAGAATTTCATCTCTGATATTCCTCAAGGGATGAACCTTGTAACATAACCCGCAACCAATCTAAACTAACCAAACAATTATTGTGCGACTAATTTTTGCAACCAATGTGTCCAAGTGCATGATGTATCACAATACAAATAATATGTATGTAGTATAATTCTAATCGGCGCCTCCTATATGAATGCATCCTTTAAAAAATATAAAAGATACGGTGCAAGCAACCTAATATACTGGCAATTCTATATGTATGCAAATGTTGAAAATCAAAAACCCGTTTTTGTCCAAATTTTTCCACACTTATAGAAGTATAATTCAACCAATTTCTCATCCGATCTCTGCCATCCAAAATCCTAGCACACTTTTGCCAACATCCAAAATTTTAGAAAAATCCATTTTTCTAAACCTATTTTATTTTTATTAGAAAATGGTTTAAATGGAGAATTTCATATTTTTGTCATTCTCTTGTGTATTCTTCTTCCACTGTGTCTTGGAATCTTCTCTTTTGCCCTCGATTCTTCACCAACTTTTCCAAATGAAATTTGCATAAGTAAATTTACTTTCAAATTTTTAGAATAGAATTATTTTAAAATCGGTTTTTGTTCATATACCTAGAAGGTTGGAGAAATAGATTCCATATCCGAGACAACTTTTTCCCTTGTCACTAGCTACATCTTACTTTACTGCCACTTCTTCTGTATAGTAAAATTTCTATTTGCTAACTTGCCGACTTTTTTTAATGCTAAGCATGTGGCATTTCAAAAAAAAATTCACTTTCTCTTCTTAAAGTCATTTTAAATTAACTTTAAAATATTTGGAAATTTTTTAAAGTTTTACAAACGTATTTTTATCAAAACTTTTCATGAAAGTATTTCCTTTTCAAAACCAAGAATTTTGAACAAATTTTTTCGAATGTATATTTTCAAAGCAAATTATACTACATCCTAGGCATTCGGGATTTAGTCAATAATCAACGTCCATAGTAGACTCTATCGTACCACATGGTAAAATTTTCAATTTTTAAAAGCTTTGCTTTTATCTTAAAATAGCAACCATCACATAAGTTCATTTATAAATTTCATCTTTTAAGGCACAATGACACTTATCCGTGGCTTCGCAACAAACTTTCTATGTTATTCGCTTGCCAAAATTTATCTTCACAAAATTTTAAGGCTTTTAGGACTTAATATCACTTTACTTTTAGTAGCTAATAAATTTCCTAATTTATTTTATAAACTTCCAATCTTACTAGCATTAGTAAAGAATCTACATGAAATCTCCTCTCTTTAATAGTTTTTCAGTTAATATAGCGGTCTTTCTAGAAAACCAATTTTTTAAAAGGAATATTTCTTATAAATCATATGCTTTCTACAGAACAACTAATACGTAAAATTCAAACCTAAAAACAATTGCTCGAAGCTATCCTTCAACTGACAATAATAATGTTGAGGCCCTATCACTTCTTATTTACATTTAATGGACCTTTCTAACTTGTCATTCTACTGTCACCCACATAACTTAACTTTTATTTTTTTGGCATTTAATAATTAAGGTCCATCCATTACTTCCATTATCACATCCAATTAAGGGATAAAATGTGCATCCCCACTATGTAGTGGGTAAGAAATATAAACTATGCACATTTGGAATAACTCATTGGTAAATTGACTTGGTGGATTAACTTTTCCGTCATCTATCTTGAGTCTACCAACGTACTCTATGCATGTTTGTCATTTTACTACCTTCTATTACTATCTTCTCTTAATTCAAATCTCTTGATGGTATTCTCAAAATTTTGGTATTTACTTTCTTAATCCTTGATCTCTCATGTAAGTATACTCTAAGACTCGCAGAATTGTACCTTAATACTGTTCTTTATTCCTTTATGGGTTTTTCTTATGGCTTGCACCCATGTCTAATAAAACATTCTTAGGTTCTCACCAATATTCCTTATATTCTAGGAGGATTCATTGTTGCTACTTCATGAGCAGTCTTCACTATTTTCTTCATAGCCTTACTTTTTGCTCCATCTTACTAAGGCAGTCATCGCTACCTGCTCCACATTAAAATTTGTTTTCGCCCTTTTTTTTTTCCAGAAAATTAGAACTTCAAAAATTTTGAAGCGCTTAATTTTAGGACTTTTATCTTTAAAAGTACAAACTTGAAAACTTTTTATTAAATTCAAAACTAATTTAGTGTCTTAACTTTTAAAACTACACTTGAATTTTTGAAAGTTCTTTTTCTTTTTCTTCAAATCAACGTTTTCTTTTAAAGCCTTTTTCAACAACAAGGGTTTCTACTTCTTAAAATTGGGATTTTTAACTCAAACCATTCATTATGTTTTCCTTTTAAAAACTCAATTCTTATACCAAATCATTTCTTTAAAAATACAATTTACAGTGTTTCTAAAACATTTTTTATAATTTTAAATAATAAAAATGGAGTAGATAAGGACACTTTCATCCTATTATTTTCCTATTACTCATTTTATCTCCTCTTCCAATCCTTGATGAAGTCTCTAATATCATGTAGGGGGGATTTTTTAAATGACGCGTGCAATCAATGTGAACTACTACAGAAAATATCCACTTTCTCTTGTCTTGCCTCTAATTAGATTTCTAATAATATTATATTTTTTATATAATTTTAACGTTATTTCTAGTTACTAATATTATTTTATATATAAATTTCTAATATTGTTACTACTATTTAACTTTCTCCTACCTAAACTGCTCTTATTTAAATTGCTTCTATACATATAACTTTCCTCTCAGTTTGCTGTCTTCTTTATTGAACCATTATAGTGCGTTCGCCTACTGCTTTATTTTCAAGTTCTAATATTCTTTTTCTTACTAGTTACCCCATTTTAATTTTGTACCACTTCCTATTATCTACCCTAAAATGAGTTTCACAACTTAAAATTTTTCATTTCAGAAAAATCAACGAGCTATATTTACGCTTTATACATTTTTCAAATAAAATAACTTTTATTAAAACCCATTTACTGGAATTTCCAATTTAACCAATAATTTCTACTAAATTTTTTTATTTAAATAAAATGTATTTTTTTTGGAAGTTTTATATTTACTTACTTTTCAAAAATAGGGTTTTCAACCTTTAAATAATTCCTTTGAATATCATTTCAAATATATTATTTATATATTTTCTCAAACTTTTACAATAAAATCATTTCAACTTTTATATTAAATTTTTTATATAGTGTCGAAGTTAGAGAGGATTTTTATTCATCCATTCTTTTGAACTTTCCTTCTTTTCGACTTACCTTTAAATTTATCTCCTTTTTCCAAATATTAAAATCCACCTATCATCTTGGAGTGACTGTTCAGGAAGTTACTTCTTTTGGATATCTACGAAATGTAGACCCTTGCTTTCCCATTTATCGAAACCTACTACACATTATCAATCGGCAATCCTACGGGGATCTACAGCCATTGGGCTATTAGGGCCTAGACTAGGTAGTCATGTACTATCCAGCTTCAGGGACCGTCCATATGCTGCACTCATACTCTTTTTTAGTCAATGCCTTTCCATACGACCTATTTTCCATATGGTAATGGGTAAGTGTACGTCTTCAACTTCATCCATTGTTCCAACTCATAATCAACTTATCTATCTTTTAGAGTATGGTTGCAACTAATCTATAGTCGGAATTTATAGAATTTGGAGTATAACATATTTATATTTATAGGCCAAATAAAAATATGTTCACTCAAAGTTTCCTAATTTTTTTCAAAATCGACTAACCTAAGCTCTGATACCAAATGTAACAACCTGCACCCCCAATAAGTCTGAATTTTCATTAAATCGAAAACTCAAATCTACCAAAGTATGGATTATTGGTTCGGTATCTTGTAGATAAATAAATAAATGCATATCAGAGCACTATCGATATAACTTACATGGAAATAGTAAAGTACAATAAATCATATAGTTATTGACCAAGATTGACACTTCCAATATCTAGTGTCCTTGTCAGTGCCGAGCATGCATAAGGAAGCCCATCTTCCACTACTCCCATCTTACATTAGTACCTGTCCCTCTAAAGAAATTACGTGGGTTGTAATGATGAGAGGGTCAACATAACCTTTTGGTGACTGGTAAGTTATACATTTCACACATGACACTAGTTTATGCCTATTGGCTTCCATCACATATTATGGCTTTTTATTTTCCTTTGTCATCTCGACTCCATGTATGCATATAGTACACCTCATCCCGAAGTAGAACCTAACTATATATATATATATATATGTACGTGTGTGTGTACGTATATGTATGTATGTATAGGTGTTACAGTCCCCCTTTGGGCCATGATATTATCCCCACTAGTACCCCTAACCCAGCACCTCATCAGGATCCATCATCAACGCAGTATTACATCTCGTCATTGTGTATACCAAGGAACTCCCGCAGTGCCTTATAATGGCATCATATAGTTTAGCCGTATTTTATCTTGCCTTGGGGATTTTCTACTTGTTTGCCTCCTACTGTGGACTTATCTCCATCGACTATAGAGGACTCAACTCCTCAGAATATCATAGACTCGGCTCCCCAAACTACCTCATTCGTCTTGAAAGACCTCTCTTAAAAGTTATCTAGCCTTGCCCCTAATAAAAAAACTAGCTAACTGTTGTGGTGGTTTATGACCTAATCTGACCTATACTAGTAAGAGATGTAGCCTATTAGGTGTAACCCTCGTCTTCCTCACTGACCGCTCAGAACTGATGACTTTCTCGACCTATGTACAACTCCTACTCCCTAATATGATACCAACATGCTGACATAGCATCAATCTTTGCTCACCATCCCATTTATATTTGCTGATGCAATCAAGGCAATACTTATAGTAGACCCTACTGGGGTATTCCTTCACCTATACATGAGCATATATAACTCCATGGGTCTTATAATTGAATATATCCCACATTAGCATAATATATACATAATTGCTGGTACTCCTTGCGACTGGCAGACTACTATTGTGCAACACTACCGACCTCGCATTCCAACCAATTCTAATGACTATGCCATTCTTATCCATCTATGTTATTTATAACTATAACAATTCACATCCAATCAAAAACGTATGACTGAGGCTATGAATATATGTGCGTGTGTGTGTGTATTCATACTTGTTTATTTATTATGCCTCCAACATTCAACTATTTAAAACAGTTCCGACTTTTTCATGCATTTACTTATTACCTAATTTAAGTTCATTCACCGCTTTCTTCTAAAAGATCTAAATATCTTTTCCATTCGCTCTCGTTAATTTTTTTAACTTTTCTTTCTATCCCTTTTTTAGTATTTACTACCCTCCCGTGTTTAATGAACTTTCCATACTGATTTTATTTAAATTATCATGCCTACATTTTCATCGTTATTACTTGACTTATGTCTTGCTTATATTGTATATATTCACTCTTCTCTTAGACCGTTATCACTATTATAACATTTACCATTCTTTAATTTATCCTTTTGGGTTTCTATACTTTAATGCATTGGAATTACATCTCTCTCAAAAGGAAAGGTTAACACTGTAAATTTCTATATCTTATCCAAAAGGAGAATTTGTGTTATGTTTGGAATTATAAGGAATTATCTTTTTCATAGATATTGAAATAGACAATAAAAAATATGGCAAATATCCATATTTTATACATCTCCTTCTTTTAGGCGCATTCCTTGTTATTTCAAGCAATACACTTTTATTTATTAATTTTAACCTTGATAATCTATAGAAATTCACATTGCAACACCCTATATTCTAATGAATTAAAATATTATTTAAATCCCCATAATTTATTTTGATAACTTAACTCACCTTTTTATTGGCAAAAGTCATTTTAATCTACAAATCTGGAACTATTAGATAATTTATAAGTTTCAGGGACTACTACAACCTAATCCTAAATTCAAGGACTACCATCGCCCAATATTTTTCAAATTCACATACATAAAATATATATTTCAAGTTATCAATCACAAAATATATAGGCAGGGTTTATAAATTCATTACATGTATACAATTTTAGCATGTAACTCTAATTTATATTTTAGGCATATAGGAATAGATTTACAACGATATAAATCCAATGTTATATAAAAATATATAATTTTCCACTCACCTTTTTAGCTTTCCAATTCTCCATATCTAAATCCTGTTATTCAATTTGATTCCCTTTTCTCCCTAGTTGAATACATGCATGGCAAGCATACATATACCCATCAGAAATCTAGATCAGAGAAGAGATTTGAATTTAGTTTAAATTATAGATCCGGATTAATAATTTACCTTGCCTTTGACGATTGATTCGACCCTATTCTTCTTCTCAATCATCCTCTATTATTCTTCAAATTGTATTACATTTAAACTATAATTTTTTTAAGAATTAAGAATTTTATGGAGTGGATAAAATGGCAAAGCTCTGATGCCACTCAAAAAATATGAGAAAAAAGTGAGAGGTTAGGTCCATATTTATAGAGGTTCGAATTAATGTCAACCCATTCAATTAAATTATTTTAAATCCAGGCCGTTTAGCCAAATTCACAAAAGAAAATTCACATCGGTTGACCACTACTCCCCAGCTGATCGACCAGTCGATATAAGGGGTCGATCGGTTAGTATTAATTTTGTTAATTAACTATGCACGTTTCATTTTGTTGATTTAATTCCTTATTTGTTCATTCGATACAATTTCTTTTTGTTTAAACTTACGTTAACGTTGCTTAACGATTAAATATTGGATCAATGTTAATTAACAATATTTATTTCCCTATTTTATTTTCTTTAATATTAGCGTTCTTATTTGTTAATATTTTTTTATTATTAATTAATTCTTATTTATTTCTTCTGCTTTCAATTTATTTCTTTTCTTATTCGCTTTCTTAATTAGACTTAATTTTATTTGACATATCTATTTACATGCATATTTAATGTTAACATTTAATACTTATTACCTATTTTAATGTTAAATTATTAACATTTAATTCCTTAATTGGTTTTGAATTGTTTCTAATCTAAAAACTTCAAACGTTAATAACATTTCCGTTTGAACTTCGATTGTAAAACTTTATATATGAAAATTGATCACAAAATCGCCACGAATCCATAGTTTTAAGTTTCACAGCCAAATTTTGATATTTATAAAAATTCTATTTCCACGTTACTAATTATTAGTTAATTTCTTTTTAATCAATTATTGTTAAAATTACGAGGTGTTACATCTATAGAGACTGGACTAATCCTTTCTTCCCTTACCTTTTTGTCCATCGACAACGAAAATAACTCCATTGCATTGGCAAACAAGAACGTACATTGATCTCCCTGTCTTACACCAGATGTACTTTGAAAGAAACCGCATGGACTGCCTTACACATAATTGAGAAACCAAGAGTACGAATAATCTCTTCTATGATTTAATGCACTTAGCAGTGTAATTCATTTCTTTTAGTATATGATAAATGAATTTCTTGTTTATAGAGTCATATGCTTTTCGAGATCTATATTGATGCACATATTTTTGTCATTACTTCTTCCCAAACCCCATATTAATTCATGTCCTAACAAAATATAATCTCATATCGACCTGTTTGGGATTATTGCAATCTGGTTCTTTGACTTCCATGAATATTTTCATTCGATTATGAAACCTATGCCATAATTTTATAAATCATATTGCACATGAAATTGGCCTAAAATGATTGATCCCCGAGGAATTCACCATCTTCGGGATCAGGTGAATAAATATACTATTACATTCTCCAATGATTCTTCCTTCCATAAAAGAGTTGTTGATTGCACTTACTAGAAGTTCTTTCGTTAGAGTCCAGTTTTCTTTATAAAACTTAGCATTGTATCCATCTAGACCAAGGGCTATATTGTCTCTTGCACTCAAAATTGCCTTCCTAATTCGAATTCATCAATTTGGCCATTAATGAAATTTCTACCATACTCCATTAGAATATTCTTATCAACAATTTTTGTGAAAGTTTGAGCTTGTTTCTGATTAAAAATTCTCTTGAAAACTCTATCGCCTTTTGAAGCAATGTGTCATCCTTCATTATCTATTTTCCATCTTTCGAGAGATTTCCTTCTCTATCTTTTGCTTCATGTCCTACAAATCCTTACCTATGTTCGTATTGTAATTGTACTATTCTTTGTTAATACCCTATGTAATGATTTTGATGAAAAACCGTATAAATATTAATACTAACATATCTCTAAGTTGTGCGGTACTTTCGGAAATATATTATGAAAACATTTTATAGAGATAAACAAGAACTAAGTGGAAGCAAATTAATTATATATATGAAGATTAATCAGAGCAAATGGAAGAACAAAGCTGATTAAAGAAGAATGAACTACAAATGCTGTAATGATAGATATATTTCTTAGAATCTTTGCTAAAGCCCATAGCAATTATATTTGAAGATCAACCATTACCCCAACCGAATCACAAAATATCGACAAATGTGAAAAACTTTGAAATTTGAAAACCTCACATGTATATCGACACATCCTATCTAAGTATGTCGACATACCGATCGTTTTTCAGCTTTTTCAAATTCAAATGTAGGGATTTTCCCTCCATTCTTTCACTAACGGCAAGTCTCTTCGACCACTATATAATGGCTCAAGAAAATGAAATTTAACACATAACATTCTCATTTTCTCTTACTCTTTCATTTCCATGCATCTTTAAGGAAGATCCATTACATATTCTTTCACTCTCTTTGCAAATCCATATTCTTTCACCCCCAATTTTTCAAGGATTTTCAAACCATATAAGATTAGATAATTTATATTTGAATTCATTCTCTCTCTGATTTCATCATATTCCCTAGTGTTCAAAGATATACTGCTATTAGAAGTCCATGGGATCACTGTACTAAATATGCAAGAATATGTATTGAAGATATAACTACCTGGTATGCTCTACTATTGATTGTAGAGAGAAGAAGGTGTTCTTTTAGCCTATAAAATCAAGAGAGTGATCTTGTAGCCTAGTAAATCAAGAATGTGCATCTTGTATCCTGTGAAATAAAGATTATAAAGGTGTTCTTACAATCTGTGGAAAGCAAGTGGTGATAGTGAAATTCTTTATGGTATAGTATATGACTGGATATAGGTTGGTCAATCCAAACCAATATAAAAATCCTCAGTGTTATTTATTTTACAGCATCTTACTTTACTACTTACTTATTCTGTGATTATTTCTTTCTATTTGGAACTTGAGGTGATAAAGTTTTAAATTCATAAGTAAATAGTTGAACACACACTTCACCACCCTTTAGTGTATAAATAGCCTTAATATCCATTCCGCATTGTGTTATAGACAGCCTTTTTTCCTAAATTTGGTATCAAAGCGGTTGGTTTTCAAAAATTCATAACTTGATTTTTGAAAAGTTTAAATGGCTAATAACATTGGTAACATTTTCTTCAACACTTTTATAGAAGGGAAATCCACTCCTTGACACCCATTATTTAGTGGTAACAATTATGCTCATTGGGCCTGTAGGATGAAAATTTGGTTACAGTCTAATAGTTTAGATATTTTGAATATCACTCAAATAGAATACACTAAGCCCGAAATGAATTATGCACAATGGACCTGCGATCAAAAGACACAAGCACTCAACAGTTCAAAGACTAAGAATATATTATTTCGCGCCTTGAATGAAAATGAGTTTAACAGAATGTGTATTAGTAAAACTGCATATGAAATTTAAAGAACACTGGAAGTCACACACGAAGGCACTAGCAAAGTTAAACAGACAAAAATATCCACGCTAAGTAATCAATTTTAATTGTTTAGATTGAAACAAAATGAATCCATTTCTGATATGCATTATATATTTCAAGATATATTACATGTATTAATATCATTAGGAAAGAATGTTACTGAATAGAACCAAGTCAGAAAGATCTTGAGTTCACATTCTAGTGAATGGGATCATAGGACTCTAGCAATCAAAGAAGCCAATGGTGTAAGTACTATGAAAATAGAAGATTTAATTGGTAATCTAATGCCTATGAAGTACAGTTGCAGGTTAGAAAAGAGAATCAAGCAAATGAGAAGAAATCATTAATACACAATGCTATAAAGGGAAATCATGAACCTGATGATGACAAAATTGATTTCATGACCAGGAATTCCATGAAATTCTTGAAGTATAGGAAAATAAAAAAACTTCGAGAAACTAACAACTATACTTCTAGAAATGGAAATGTTATAATGTGTTTCAAATGTAATAAAACCGGTCATTTCAAAACAGACTGTCCAAACCTGAAGAAACAAAGTACTCTTTAAACACTTTCAATGAGAAGAAGAAACATGCTTTCAATGCAACATAGGATGATTTAGATACACCATCAAGTGATCGTGATTCAGAAACTGAAAATGCTAACATATGATTCAATGCAAATTATGACTGGGTATGGAATTCTAACGAAAAGATTATGAATGTTTTAAATGATATATATATATATATATAAGGAATACAATATGCTTAGAAAAGAGTATAAAATTAGATTAGTGGAGATAGATAGAATAAAACTGTTTAACGAAATGTTAATCGAAGAAAAACAATGTCTAGAAGATGAATTAAAAGACTAAATGAACACAATGATTTAAAACTTGAAAGTTTGAAAAACTAAAAAGTGAAAATGAATCCTTATGATCAGAAAATCTTTCAATGAAGTCAGAGATCAATGATCTAATGACAAATTAACTTCCCCGGACAATTCTTAACTGTAATATGGATTTCGATAAAATGAAAATTGTTGTTGATAAATTTAACAAAGAGAAGGATAATCTAGAAATTTTATTATCTGCATCTAAACCCATTAATATTAAACGTGGACTTGGACACACCCTTAAGCCTAAATCACAGAAATATAGTACTCAAAGTACTAAATTAGTTATGGGTACAAAGTCCAAACCAAACACTAGAAATTAAAGTTAAAACCCCTAAATAAGTTTATTAATGAGTTCCTAAAAGGTTAAATAATAATGAGAAAGAAAATATATTGATAAATTTATTAATAAAGTTCATTTATTTGATGATTATATTTTGAAAGGGTATTCAAATTCTTCATTGAATTGTCTTTCCAATACTTAACCTATGGACCCCAAAACAAATTTGGGTACTGGTGTGCATATTTTATATTTTTCAGGTACCAAATAATACAACAAATATAAAGAAAGAGAGAAACGGATACTTGGCAACAGATGTTCAAAGATATGACAAGAAATCCCTATATACTGAGCAACATTATGTCAAAAGATAATGGAATTATGAACTGATATAACTCAAAAGGGTATGTTATTCAAATCAACAATATTAATAATTCAAAAAATTCTCTTATTTCAAATGTTTTACTTGATAAACTTATTTCATGCTTTGTATGGATTTTGATTCTCCTCACGAGTTCTATATATATATATACATACATATATATACATACACACAAACAAACTCTATACTTATTGTCCAATTGTGCTTAAGCAATTCTTTTTCGTCCATTTTTATTGATGACAATGGTGGAGAAAATGTGAAACGACCCTGACTCGACCTTCGAAAATCGGCACCGAGTACGAAACTCGTATTCAAATGTCGCAGATTCAAACGTCGAATCTGGTTCGCCTGAGCTTATAACACATTAAGTATAACAAAACAGCGGAAGAAAAGAATAATATATATGATATACAACATTTGATACAATTTCTGATACAACAGAATGGTATAATAAATATCAATATACATTAGAGATATGATACAAGATAATAGCAGCGAAAAGAAAACATAACACCAGCAGCGGAACAAAATCTCCAATATGGTCTTCAAAGAGAACTCCAACATCAGTAATCTCCATCTCCAAAGCACCAATCTAGAAATAGTTCGAACTCCCAAAAACGATGCACAAAGATAAGCAAGTACAGTCGTGATCCAAAGACTGAACTAGCTTCAGATAATCTACTAAACCTGACTATCTAAAAAACCCAACTCTAGACTGCCCGCGTGGGAAAATTATGGGCACCCAGAGTTTAAGAAAGGAACAATAAACTCCAGGTCGGTCATGGGACTGGTATGAGCAAACAAAAACATTTGGTCTTTAAAATAAACAGAAGAATTTAAATTTGAAATTCGCAATGCTTTTTGGAAAATGAAACTACCATGAGGCCTCCCGCCACACACACAATGAAAACGTAGACTTGGAGGAGATTTCTCCTTATGATAGTCAAATATACTTGATACGAGAAAATTTCTTTGGTATTATTACTATAAGTGCAAAGTGTGGAAAACCATTTCGAAAGTATAATATAAATCCTAGCCAACATACGACCAGTACCGTATGTCTACTATAGCTACCATGTTCAATAGCAGGTTACCACCACATTCCATGGCGGGTTATACAACTAAAACCGTATAGCGCGCGTATTGTTTAGATTGGATTCCAACAAATAGTCAGGCTAAGGAACTTCCTACAATCCATGGGATCGCTTCTGGCGGGATGTCCCAAGAACCTAACCGGATCTCTGCCAATACAAGGACGGGTTACCTCTATACAGTTAACTACTACTCGAGCATGTCATCCCTCGGTCCTTTGGGACCTTATCCGAGGCGCCTCAAAACCACAAAGCAATCACAAAGTAAAAGATCTGCAGTATCCACATGAGTAAGTATCTGGGCTCCATACCATGATACCACCCTTTTCCAGAAGGAAATGGCACACCCTAAAGGGCGCGACCCTCATAACCTTGTCGCATCTTTCCTGTTTCGACCATTTCCGGGGGGTAAGGTCCTGATGCAGTCTCGTCCATAAATCTACGCTTTATACAAAAGCCATGCTTTGATCAACAAATGATCATCAACACAAAGCAGCACTTAGCATGCCACACTACCAAATTGGGAATATATCACTGATAAATATCAACTACATAACATCTGAGTTCGTACGTCTTAGAGAAGGGTATTAAGCTAAAAGAATAAATTCTCCGCCACCAAGCAGAAATGTATTTGATAGGGATCAGTTTAATATCTCAAAGTGTAATGTCAAACATACAACCATACAAGTCCGTTCCGGGTTCGAATAGAACCGAAGGCACTTCCGAAGAAGCCCTTGCAAATCCGGGTATCTACAATCCCGATCGGACTTCCCATCACTTAGGGAATCTCTATACCGTAGCTACTCGGTGCAGAGATAATCGATAGGTTATCCTATCGTTCTCGCAAATACCCGGTCTTCAACATCGGTCTTCAAATGCAATTTATAACATCGTATCACTATTCGGAATGGGCTATATGACACAGGGTCCTCTCCCGGCTAGACCAAATAGCGAGCGTAATATTTAAAAACGTATGGATATGGGATTTTAGTTAATTCATAACTTAAAAATCCAAAGCTATTCTTTCAAATGGTTAAACAAAGTACCATTTTAAATCTTTAGACAAAAAGATTTATTTCACAAAATTTCACCCAGTTTCACAAAGATCTATTCATAGATTTCAAAACAATTTTCATTTCAATTTGGATTAACTCAATTAAATCATTAAATCAAAGATTTAACTTATAGCTTTCAAACTGTTTCCAAAGGTTTATTCATAACTTGGAAAACTATTTTCATTTTAGACTTGAAATCCTTTCAACACAAATTGGAAATTCATTTCTTATGTGAAAGCTCTTGTTATTTGAAAACATATAGTTTCTGTTTCAGAAAGATCTAATTTTATTCATACAAGTCAAAATCTTGGGTTGAATTTAAAGTCCAAAACATCACTTAAAAATGGTTTAAACCCTCTATAACTTGTATAACCTTATTTAAATCATAAATAGGATTTAATTTCAAATTTGGGGTTCAAATTTAAATCAAATTTCAAAATTTAAATCAAGTTATTCAGAAATAACTTTTACCTTTGAAATCCCTTTTCAAAAGCTTTTTATTTTAAACCGAATCCATTTCCAAAACTATTTGAATTCAAAAATTCAAATTTTAAAACAATTTCAAAAATCTGCGACTTAACCCATTTCCACATGCAATCCATATTTGTGTATGTATAAGTGTGGTCCAGGGTTTCAACACGATAGTGCACAACATCATCATCACAGATTCAATCATATCGATAAGCGGTATAACCCATAACGCTTATCTTTATTCACAGATTCATAGATAAAATCATCATTCACAAAGATTCATCATTATGATTCGATGTAGGTTTCGGATAACCAACTGGAATCCGACTCCCTGTCGCATCGAAATTTAAATATCGTTTTACGAGTCAAGGGGTTTTTCATATTCATACAACAGTATATTCATCGCAAACATAGTAGCTTAGTATAAAGGATCACATAGCATCACATCACATATCAAATATGTCAATCCATCACACAACATTCAAAAACAATCAAACATCTTTGATCAAGGTGAATAAATCGTGTGGTTTTTAATTTGTTACCCACATAATTACTTCCATTAGTAATCTTTAATCAATGATTAAATATCATTGACTACCATTGATTTAGTCTTAACCACCTTCATTAATTAATCATTTCTTTAATTAATTATCTTAATTAATTAACCCATAATTTTAATTAATTGAATCTTAATTACTTATTTCTTAATTAATTATTTTAATTGATAACCCTTAATTATTAATTAAATCTTAATTATAATTAATTATCCTTAATTTATTATTCTTAATTTAATTTCCCTAATTAATTAACCACATTAATTAATTATGCTTTATAGTGAATAACCCTTAATATTTGATTAATCAATCTTTAACCTTAAAAATTAATTATCCTTTAAATAATTTAATTATTCCTTAATTAATTATATTAATTAAAATTACCCTTCAAGTTGATCACAAAATTGGTTATCCTTTAATTACTTTAAGTAATTACAAATTAATTAACTTTAAATCATTGATTCACCTTTAATTAATAAGTAATTAACCTTTAATTATTTAATTCTTTATTTACACAAGGTAATTGTTCATCAAAACTAAATTAAAATATTTGTTATCCTTCAAAAATGAATCGGCAGAGCAACTTGATTTGATTAAAATTTGAGCAAACTTTTTTTTATGTTTTTACTACTAAAAATTTCAACCTGAGACGACTCCCAGAATGCACGAGCTCAACTTCGAGTAAAACACTAGATTACCTGATCCTTTCCCCGAGTACTCCCCCTCTTCTATTTTATACTTTGTTTCGCCGTCAAATTTTAGGCCATGCTGCATAGCTAAAACACTCGCATGCCCCCCCCCCCCCCCGAGGCCAAACCCGAGCTACAACCCCACACTCTCGAACCTGACTCCGAGTCAGCTTCATTTTCCCATCATCAAAAATTCCCAGGCACACAAGTGCACGGTGTACGTGCACCATCGATTTGATCAACTTCGATCATCATTGCCGGCCTCTGCCCATCGTCGATCATCTACTCAATCCTCCCCAACACCTAGAATCTCGAATTCGACTGGATGTCACAAAACAGCAAGTTCAAACCCCCCCACTGAAATCCAACCACCATCAAAATCCCCTCGACGCCGATGACCCAGACCATCAAAAGAGACGTGACTTCGTCCAAAGCTTCACAACACTTCAAGGCACCAATTCCCGCAGCTTCGATTCACCGCGATCAACTCTGGTAGCTTATACGAACACGATGAACACCTCTACCCAATTGGGTTCTTAAACCCTAAAATGCCATTTTCCGATCACTACGATGCAAAATAAAAATCATTTTGTATTTTTCTCGTATCCGCCAATGTACCAGCTAGCTTCATCGAGAATCACGGTCATCGAATCACAACATTTTGTCGGAATTTGACAAAAATTCCAATTTTGAACATCCCATGGATTCTCTTTAAATATAAACTTAAAAACTTTAAAATGATTATCAAAAATCATCTTTTTGCAGCATGAATTCATTCCTATAATCAGAGTTTGAAATCCAGATGTTTGTTTTTTTCCCTGGGTTGAAGAAATTTTACTAAAATTTTTAATTTCAGAGATAATTACCAAATATTCTTACTGAAAATAATTTTACTATAAAGTTTATTAAGTTATAAAAGTTTATACAGTTTATATTTTATAAGATAAAGTTTAAAAGTTATATACGCGGCGTTGATATGTTGCAATGAACATTCATTATATATAAGTTTTTATTTTAATAAGTATTATTTCAACATATATATTGCATACATGTTTGATTTTTTTTATTGTATATGTGTTTGGTTTAAAAACAATGATTGAAATGTATGTATATTAAATTTAGAATATGTTTTATATATGTAAATAGTTATATATAATTATATATATAATTGTAAGTTCACTTATATCATTCATCTTCATCGATCTAGTTCTAATTTGAATTCGATTTTTTTCTCTTCCATTTATCAGCTTTGTTCGTCGTGCCTGTTTTCTTCGTCGATTCGTGTCTATCTAGCGTTGCTTTGGAATTTGTAACTAAACTTCATTGTCTATTCTCTTTAGCCTTGAAAGGTGAGCAATCACTCACGATTAACGTTCTTATATTTATTAAATTTGATTTCAATTGAAACAACAATTGAAGTATGTTGCTGTAGTTATTTAAATTGTTATATTTATATTATTATCTATAACTGTTCGCTTGTGGGATATGACACCATATCCTATTGTTTATATTATACTGTTATTGATGATATATGCATGTTGTTATATTATTATCATATATGTATCACTCTGCAAGTGCCCTATTAGTATAGTATTCACTATGGGTTGAAATGATACATACCCGAACGGACTTTAGGATAAGAGAAACTCGTTATGGGTTGAAATGATAAACCCAAGCGATTTTCATTTAATTGAATTTGGGATTACGGGTTGAAATGATATCCACCCATATATATTTAGTGGACGGATTGAAATGATAAATATCTGTGGCACTTGACCATATGATAGAAAATATAAACAAACACCGTTGGTCCATATATAAATATTCTGAAATAATTTCTATGATTTTGGAAAGAAATATATGGTTTAATAAATATTGATTCTTAAGATGGAAATTTTATATATAGATTTAGTAGTAATATTTGATTTAAATAAGAATTGATTTAATACACATAATATGGTTAAGTATTTATGTAAATCTATATTTCAAAAAGATTTTCTTGTAATAAATTGAATAATTAAGATTGGGAGATAAATTTGGATTTATTAAAAATGGTATTTAAATAAGGATTTATTTAATTAAATCGTTTTGAAATTATTAAATGGTAAATCTAAAGGTATGATTTTTATAACTGGATTTTTGATTTAAGTGATTTAATGAATATTTCACGTTTAAATAAAATAAAATATTGAGTAAAATGTAATTTAAGATTACTTAAATGATATTGAATCAAATGAGGGAGCATTTCGAGATAAATAATAATGAGGTTAATCGAGATCTTTATGAAACTGTTAAATTGAACATTTAAATATTAAAGCGTTGAACTATATTGGAATTTAAATAGGTTATTTTGAGATTCAGACCTGTACTTGAAATCAATATAGTTGAATTGTTATTTAGAAACTAAATTGAATAAAAAAATGAAAATTTAGGTTGAACTAAAATTTGAAATTATTATTTAGAAAACTAAATTGAATAAAATTTAGTTTGAAACATTGAATACTTAAAGTTTGAAATATATTGAAACATAAAGGGGTATTTTGTGATTACAAACCCGAATTTTGAGATCGATAAAATTGAAGTGGTTATTTAGGAATTGAGTTGAATTTTAAATTGATAAATTGAGATTTGACTAGATTTGAACTTTTGATTGGAGTACATTTGAATCGTAACTGTGAAAGTGATCAAATTTGAAACAAAATATATTTGAAGTGAAAGGATATTTTGTTTTTGAATAATAAATAGAATTGAGATGACCACAGTGACATAGTGTATATTTCTACCCTATAGATGGTTCCAGGGATCCTTAGAGGATGGTTGTCCCAAACAACCTCTAAGTTAATTTTATTTCAGTTTATATTTCATTTGAGTTGGATTTATTGATATAAGAATGTTAATCCTGACTCGAGTGTTTTGTGTTTTGCTTTACGCTCGGGTTAGACTGAGTGATACAGCATTGAGACTCACCTTTGGAGTTTGGAGCTTCGCTTGGAGATCCAACTATCGCTTAGCTTTCAGCACTTCCAGTTGATTCGTTAAGAGAAGTAATCTGTTGCATTGGAGACTTCACTGTATCTGTGATATTCTGATGTATTTTATTTCTAACTTTGTTATATAGTAGCTTCATGAACTACTATTCATTTATTCCGCTGCGTATTATTGTACTACTCTGTATCTGTTATTCTGTGATTGATTTATATACTGTACATGTTTTTTTCAAATTTAAGTTAACAATTCAGTATTTGAATTATTCAAGTCGGACATGTATAGTATTATTGTCGATTTGAATGGTCCAAAATAGCGAGTCGTTACAGTTGGTATCAGGGCTTTGGCTCTAGGCAAAACTTAGCATATATGGTAAATTTATTTACAGAATCACTTTCGTTCGAGTTGAATCTCTTCCTTTTGACTCGATTTCCTTGAATTTTGGAATGTCCCTCGGTTCCAAAATTCGTGTTTGCCTCTCCCTATTTATATTCTTAGATAAGTATATCCATCGTCTAGTTTAAATTTGTATTTCCTCATCTTCGTTCGAGCCTTTCCACTTCGTTTTGAAACTTCCTTTGGTCAAGTTTTCCCTTAAAATTTTGAACCTCTATCTTGTTTGATTTTGGACTCCTTGAATGATAGGAAACTATTTTGTAAATGGCAAAATCAGAAGAGCAGAATGCAGCTCATCGAGCTCGAAGAGCACTAGCCCGTAAGGAACAGGAGGAAGCAATGGAGAAGTGGGAAAGGCTATGGAGGGAAAGGGCAGGACCTGGTCCTTATGACCATGTCATCTGTTATCGGTGCCAGGAGAAGGGACATTATGCAGCCATGTGCGGGAAGAGAGATGAAGGAAAGAAAAAAGAGGGCAAGCATTTTCGATCCAAGATCTTCTGTTTTAAATGCCGTTGTATGGGGCACTTTCCCAGTCGCTGCCAGAAGGTAAAGAAAGTAAAAGCTGCACCCACTACATCAGTCGACCAATCAACCATTTGCTATCACTGTAGGATGCCTGGGCATATAGCCAGGAATTGTCCTGTGAGGAAGTACGGAAGGAAGGCTGCATTTCCGCAGTTCGTTAGGGAGGATGGGAGTGTCGTGCATTTATGCAAGAAATGCAGAAGTTAGGGCCATATTGAGGGGGAGTGTTCTGGACCCGTTGAAGTCCCACCCGGTAGAATTAATACCGATGCTTTGTTTATGTAGGGTGGTATTCTATAGATCTGTTTGTTTTCAGCAGTTGTTAGGTTGCATTCGGTAAACTCTATTGTATCTTTTGCTTAACTGAAGCTCTCAAATTTAGATATTCATGTTCCTGTTTTTGTATGATAAGAAATTTGAATCTATGTTGGTTTTGAAATCTATCCTTAAATCATTCTTTGAAAATTTGTGTTTGGTTGTGTTTTGAAATTCTGCATAAATCGAAATTACCATTTTGATAACTATGATTTTGTTTTATATAAAAGTGAAATATTTTCGACAAGAATTATATATTTTTTATAAAAAAAAGGAAGTTTGAAATTTTGAAAGAATGTGAAATTTTGAAAATTTATAAGAAATAGATTTATATAAAAATAATTTATAACTGAAGGGTTTTGAATTTGAATTTCGAGAAATTGAACTCCGATATTTTGAAATGTGATTTTGAGATTTCAAAAATATATAAAAACAATACGATTTAAAAGTATTTTCTGGATAAGAAATATTTCAAAAGAGTTCAAATAAATTCCAACGATTTAGAAGAAATCTCAACAAAGTTTCAAGAAAATAGAAGTCCAGAACTCATTTTGTCGCTGGGAAATAATTTCGATGATGAGTGCACGCATCATCGACATTGATTTTTTAGTTTTAGAGTGGGGAAGAGGCCACTTTAATAGCTTCGCTATGCGAGTGATTTTGTAAAACCATTGTTGATTTTAAATTCCGATGTATAATTTGATATTTTCGAAAGAGATATTTGTATATTTGAAACAATTTAAAGTGAGACCGGTGTTCAGTCCTCGAGTTTCGGATTTAATTTGGTATAATCCTACCTATTGAAATTGATTTATTGATTTATTGTTAATTTTCAACTCTTAAATTGGAAAATTGATTTCCCTAACTATTTTGAATGTTCCAACACTTCCAAATCGAGGTTAAATTTTCAAAGCTAAGATATTTCGAAGAGGATAAAATATTTGATAAAGCATATAAGTTTAGTTTTGTATGTTTAAGTTTGAAACCTTTTGTTATAAATGAATATGAATATTTTGAATTATACTAATATGGAATTTAGTTTTGAAATGTTCTGGAAAAAAAATTAGTTTTAAATAATGGTTTTCAGAAAGGTAAATTGAATATTTCAAATAAAAATAAATAGTTTAAGGGTTTTAAAGGGATAATTATAAATTTGGAAACCATTTTGAGTATAACTGATTTAGATAAAAATATTTGGTTTTGAAATTTGATTGGAATTAAAACCAGTACTTATATGGTGATTTTGGAAATGAATTTGTTTGACCTAAATTTTGTTGATTTGGAAATTTGGATTATTTTCTAAACCCATTGTTTAAGAAACTTTGAAACTAAATTGATATTGAAATGATTTGAAATTGAGAACCTTATATTATTAAGTACTTGATTTGGGAGTGGTCGAACTTATATAAAATGGATTTGTATAAGTATGAAGTTGATTTGAAATCTATTGATTTGAAAGATACTCAATTTGGAAAGACAATTTTTTATAATCGAAGTCTATATAAGTATGATTTGATATACTATTGATTTGGAAAGTATTCGATTTGGAAAACGAATCCTATATATAATGGACTTTATATAAGTATGATATTTGAAAGTATTTGGAAAGGTACTATATGATATATATTTTTTCGAAGTAAAGATATGGAAAGTGCCTTCTGCTTGATATCCGCATTGTGGCCACATTGTGGATTCATTCTATCGATATTATTCTCTCTGATTTTTGGTTTTTCGGATGTGATACTCGAGTGTCCCACTGTGGCGTAACCCATGGTTTTTTTTCTTACGACTGCATAGCGCAACTGCCTGGCTGAGACTGGCCTAGGGGTACGGATTGTTTCCTAGGGGATCCAGGCGTAACCATTGTGTATCCTACAATCTGTGTAGGTCGCATTAGTAGTGAAACTGCCTGGCTGTGACAGCCTAGGTGTACGAATTGTTTTCTGGGGGACCCAGGCGTAACCATTGTGTATCCTGCACCCTACTAGTCATCATGGCGTAACTCGCAGGGCTGAGAAAGATTACGGATACAGATTGTTTCCTGGGGGATTCATGCGTAACCATTGTGTATCTGCGAACCATGGCTGGACAAAGGTTTTGGTTTGATTGTTTTGTTTGGATTGTACTTTCCATATCTTTTTTTAAAAGATTTTTCAAGTATTTTCACTGGGTGTTGAAACGGGTCTACTAAGTACTTGAAGAATTCTAGCTTTGCGCCTGATCAACGCATGGTCAGAGTCTGTAAGAACGAGGATAAACTTGTTGAAACATCGAGTTATAAAAGTACTTTTGAAAGGAAAAATTCGTTTCGATATAAAAGTATTTTATTATAAAGGTATTTCCAACAAAGAAATTTTGTATTAATATTTGAGATTAAAATTTTATGGTTTGATTTAATTATTCGAGCCCGATACTATCCCTTTGAACCTACCTTATCTGCTCAGCTTTATTTATTCACCTATATTCCATTTTTCCGAATCTACCCTCCTTTCCTTTCTGAATATAATCTTTAAAATATTATTTATTTATATACTACATGGTTTAATAGTAAATCATTAGTGTCATTAATATTTCAGAAGTTATTAATTTAATATAACATATTTAAGAAATGAGTATTAATTTATCTATAATGTTGAAAGTGTCTTAAGATAAATTAGTAAATTTATAAACTATGGATTTAATGTTGTCAAATAACTTCCTTGAAAATATAACCAAGGATGTGAATAACTGTTTCCAAATAGTTTTCATATATATTTATAAAGGTGTTATTTAAACATATAAATGTTATTTATAAGGGAAGCAGAAAATTTTACAAATGGGTTTTGAAAAGTTTTAAAGTATTAAAGATAATTGAACTGCAAATGAAGTTTTCAAATGAATATTTCTAAAAAAAATTATATGGTCTTAAATTAATTGTTTATCCTTGTCTTTCAATCTATTTATCTTTCTGGTTGTTTCTATTCTCCTACCTTCTTCCTTTTCGGGGACGAAAAGTTTTGAGTGGACAACCCGTAAAATTTTGATAATTTTTAATGATTTTATTTAGCGTATTTAGTTTGATTTTTGAGAAATTTTAAATAATAATATTTTGAAATAAAACTTTACATTTGGATTACGTTTAGTTAAATGTGGCAAATGATAAATTTTCATCAAAAATTAAGAAAGTATATTTTAGGGTGTGATTCTGTTCAATTTAAGTCAGTAATAATTTATGTTCATAAAATAATTTATTTTGAAAAATTCAAGGCACAGCTGTTTTAGTTGCCATCATTTCTTTTATTTATTTTCAAACGGTTCATTTTGCCTTTATAACGTGTCCTTCCATATTTATTCTTATTGTCCAATCAAGCTATTAATTGCTTTGATTGTTTCTAAAACAGTGTGTAGCTGTTACTTTTTCTACCGTTAAAATTTCAATTGCTTAATAATTTCTCCAATTCATAGATAGACTTCCCCATTCCTAGCCATTAATAAACTTTGAAATCATCGTCCTTGCATTTCGCTATTCCCCGTTTTAGAATAATAATTGAAATTTATAGCCGTTTCAGTATATAACTTTTACACTTTTCATACTCATTTAATTTCAGCAGTCCATTGCCTTTAATTTTTAAACTGTTCCATTTTCTTCCCAGGCAGCAGCTCACATTCCATTTCGCTTATAAATCAATTTCCACTTTTACTCACCTGCTCACCTTTCCTTCCATCTATCCGTTTAATAGTTATATATAAGTTATAATACGTTTCCCTGATTCATCTCCTTTCCTTTTTCATTGACATATTAATTCTGGAAAGTGATTAATTTAAAAACCCTTCTTCCCCTCATTTCTTTAAACTTTCAGCTAGATTTTAGCTTGTGACTGTTGCTGTACATTTCATTAAAGAGGTACGTTACCTTATTAATCTCCGGAATTTAAAGGTGAAATTTTTATTTTTCTAACCTTTCCTTTCCTACGCTCCCTGTTTCCACTTCTTTCATTATGACCATTCATTATATATATACACTACAGCTGGAAAGTTATAAACGTATAAACTTAGATACGTTTTGTATTTATTAAAAATTTAAAGCTCACCTTAAATTGTGCAAAGCGTTTTTCCTCTGCCTTTATAACTTTGGGTTTATACCTATTGTTGCTTCCTCTTCCTCCCTGAAGCCTATTTTCTTTCTTTCCCAAGTTGTTACAGCACCTCTTCAAGGCCATAACCGCATACCCACGCCACATCTCACCACGTGCTTCTAGTCCAGGCGACAGCCGCCATGATGGCCGAGCACAATGCTTCCTTCTCTCCTGTTCCATTTCGCCTTCCCTAGGCACATTCGATACCCCTATCGCCATCACCCATCAGACACTCATCACCACTAGCTTGCGTACATTCGCATATATTAGGTATAGTACTTTTGTTTGTTAGCATATATATATCAGTGAATTTGTTACATGGGTTATATTATCTTGGGTTTCCCTGTTTCCAGTTTAATAATATATTATACAAATTTTGCAACGTCTATTATATGGTTTATATATATATGTCAAAGTTATTCTTTTATATATATAAATGTATGTATGTATGTATATATGTATATATGTTGTTATATTAATTTATAAAAAAAAATTCCTTTTTCGGCTGCTGTATGTAAAGATGTTTTTTGATATAATTTGTTTAAGCTTAGTATTTTTTTTTAATCTTTTTGGGGTTTTGTTGGTTTTGTTATATATTACTCTTTCTTAATGCAATGTACTAGAAACAACAAAATAGGTGAGTGAGAAAAAGAACGAAAACCACATATATATCTAAGCATTCGAGTTTATACATTTGGTCGGTAAGTATATGGTATTTATAACGGTTTTGAAAGTAAATTTTAAGCATGTCTAAGCAGTTTATGTCGTAATGGTTATATTATTATTTAAATATAAGTATCACATGCGCAGGTTTTAAGTGTATATAGTATATTTATAATATAAAGTTTATTAAGTTATAAAAGTTTATACAGTTTATATTTTATAAGATAAAGTTTAAAAGTTATATACGCGACAGTTGATATGTTGCAATGAACATACATTATATATAAGGTTTTATTTTAATAAGTATTATTTCAACATTTATATTGCATATATGTTCGATTTTTTTTATTGTATATGTGCTTGGTTTGAAAACAATGATTGAAATGTACGTATATTAAATTTAGAATATGTCTTATATATGTAAATAGTTATATATAATTATATATATAATTGTAAGTTCACTTATATCATTCATCTTCATCGATCTAGTTCTAATTTGAATTCGATTTTTTTCTCTTCCATTTATCACCTTTGTTCGTCGTGCCTGTTTTCTTCGTCGAATCGTGTCTATCTAGCGTTGCTTTGGAATTCGTAACTAAACTTCATTGTCTATTCTCTTTAGCCTCGAAAGGTGTGCAATCACTCACGATGAACGTTCTTATATTTATTAAATTTGATTTCAATTGAAACAACAATTGAAGTATGCTGCTGTAGTTATTTAAATTGTTATATTTATGCTATTATCTATAACTGTTCACTTATAGGATATGACATCATATCCTATTGTTTATATTATACTGTTATTGATGATATATGCATGTTGTTATATTATTATCATATCTGTATCACTCTGCAAGTGCCCTGTTAGTATAGTATTCACTATGGGTTGAAATGATACATACCCGAATGGACTTTAGGATATGAGAAAATCGTTATGGGTTGAAATGATAAACCCAAGCGATTTTCATTTAATTGAATTTGGGATTACGGGTTGAAATGATATCCACCCGTATATATTTAGTGGACGGATTGAAACGATAAATATCCGTAGCACTTGACCATATGATAGAAAATATATACAGACACCGTTGGTCCATATATAAATATTTTGAAATAATTTCTATGATTTTGGAAAGAAATATATGGTTTAATAAATATTGATTCTTAAGATGGAAATTTTATATATAGATTTAGTAGTAATATTTGATTTAAATTAGAATTGATTCAATACACATAATATGGTTAAGTATTTATGTAAATCTATATTTCAAAAAGATTTTCTTGTAATAAATTGAATAATTAAGATTGGGAGATAAATTTGGATTTATTAAAAATGGCATTTAAATAAGGATTTATTTAATTAAATCGATCTGAAATTATTAAATGGGAAATCTAAAGGTATGGTTTTTATAACTGGATTTTTGATTTAAGTGATTTAATGAATATTTCACGTTTAAATAAATTAAAATAAAATATTGAGTAAAATGTAATTTAAGATTGCTTAATGATATTGAATCAAATGAGGGAGCGTTTAAAGACTAAATAATAATGAGGTTAATCGAGATCTTTATGAAACTGTTAAATTGAACATTTAAATATTAAAGCTTTGAACTATATTGGAATTTAAATGGGTTATTTTGTGATTCAGATCTGTACTTGAAATCAATATAGTTGAATGGTTATTTAGAAACTAAATTGAATTAAAAAATGAAAATTTAGGTTGAACTAAAATTTGAAACTATTATTTAGAAAACTAAATGGAATAAAATTTAGTTTGAAATGTTAAATACTTAAAGTTTGAAATATATTGAAATATAAAGGGGTGTTTTGTGATTACAAATCCGAATTTTGAGATCGATAAAACTGAATGGTTATTTAGGAATTGAGTTGAATTTTAAATTGATAAATTGAGATTTGACTAGATTTGAATTTTTGATTGGAGTAGATTTGAATCGTAACTGTGAAAGTGATCAAATTTGAAAACAAATATATTTGAAGTGAAATGATATTTTGTTTTTGAATAATAAATAGAATTGAGATGACCACGGTGACATGGTGTATATTTCTACCTATAGATAGTTCCAGGGATCCTTAGAGGATGGTTGTCCCAAACAACCTCTAAGTTAATTTTATTTCAGTTTATATTTCACTTGAGTTGGATTTGTTGATATAAGAATGTTTATCCTGACTCGAGTGTTTTGTGTTTTGCTTTACACTTGGGTTAGACTGAGTGATACAGCATTGAGACTCATCTTTGGAGTTTGGAGCTTCGCTTGGAGATCCAACTATCGCTTAGCTTTTAGCACTTCCAGTTGATTCATGAAGAGAAGTCATCTATTGCATTGGAGACTTCACTGTATCTGTGATATTCTGATGTATTTTATTTCTAACTTTGTTATATAGTAGCTTCATGAACTACTATTCATTTATTCCGATGCGTATTATTGTACTACTCTGTATCTGTGATTGATTTATTGACTGTATATGTTTTTTCCAAATTTAAATTAACAATTCCGTATTTTGAATTATTCAAGTCGGACATGTATAGTATTATTGTCGATTTGAATGGTCCAAAATAGTGAGTCGTTACAAATTTTCTGCATTTGAAAAAGAAATCAATCTTTTGCCTTGAACTTGACTTGTTCCTGCAACTTATTAATTTTATTGATTAGATCCTTATTTTACTACTGATTAACGACATAAAATTCAAATCTTTTAAAAGAATTTCACTTAACTTTTATCTCATTTTCCAGAGATTTTGCACTGTCAAAAACTGCAGTTCTGTAATTTTATAGATCTGCAATTTTTTTTTGTTTCTATGTTAAAACTTGAATTTTGAAACCAAAAATTTATTAAACTATGAAGTATAGAATTTACCTGAGATATGGGATACAAATCCACTGCTTTTGACTTCATCTTCCAGATTTGATTGTTTTAGGTTTTTTTTGAATTTGTTTTGTGATTTCCGGGGTAAAGACTTGCTTTGGAAATGATGATCTGAAACCGATCTATTGAATTTGATGTTGAAATGATCTGAATTTAATAATTTGTTTTGATCTCCCCTTGAACCATCTTTGCTTTGAATAATTTGTTTCAGATTTGAGAATTTTCTTTTGCTCTTGTTTTTCTGTTTTTTTTCCTTTCTCTTGAGTGTTGTAGTTTGTGATATTCAAATCCTTGTTTACTATTTTTTTTTCTTTTCAGAGATTTGGCTGAGATATCATATGATTGCTTATGGGGAGATGGAAAGGTTTTTGTAATTTTTTTATTTAATTATTTTATTTAATTAATTGCATGTCTAAAGTTAAATTTTAAATTCAATGTCTAAATAAAAAATATCCTATTTTAATTTGATTGGAAAGGCTTATGGGGAGATCCAAAGTTAAATTTTAAATTCAATGTCTAAATAAAAAATATCCTATTTTAATTTGAAAATTTCAAATTAATTTACAATTTTACCCAAATATTTATTTTAATTATCAATTTAAATTAAATTGAAAATTAGGATCGTTACAGGTCTCCCCCCTTAAAAAAAATTTCGTCCTCGAAATTTGCAAGGAAGACAACAAAGAATAGATGATAGATAGAGAAATATCTTTCCAAATCAAACTGAATATCAATAATATGAGAACAAACTCATACAATTTTTTCACAAGGTACTCGGGTTCACCGGTCTACGAATATGCAAAGGCATTAATTAGTTCGATGGGATAACTAATCGTGCGTAGAATATATCGGATCCCAGAGAATAGATAGATGGATTGATTCAATCTTCTACAATTTCTCAAACACTAGATATGGATTCCAAATTCAGGTTGGAATACTCCAAAGTATATAACAACTCGTCCCTCTTCGGACTTCAATATACATAAGAAATTACAATAGAATTTCAAATTTGGTTTTAACCGATATCGTTATATTGATACAACTCAAATTTAACTTTATATTTAAGCTAACCAATTTATTTCAATTTAGAATTTCCAATTTATTTAAAATTTTCAATTTCAAATTCATTAAAGTTTAAATCGAAATGCTAATAAGAAACCGATGAAGATACGAAGTAATAGTTTTCTATAGCGATTCATAGGGCCACCATGGCACCAAAACTTCTTCCTGGAGCCGCTACAAAGAAATCAAAAGGATTTGAAATCGAATCAAAGGAGATTGAGAAGAAAGTTGTTTCCACTGTTGCAGGGTATTGAACATTTATAGTGGTACTCCCTGTCCCCTATCTCGTCCTCTTCTTGCACTCATACTCACTATCAGTGGATAGTAAGAGAATTTACTGAGGCATTCGAACGGATATCTTAGGGATATACTCATTCTAGGGTATACTTTACCCTATCCCTAATGAACTACTTAATGTGTTATACTCCCGAGCTAAAGTTTTTAACCTTCAGCTCTGATACCAAATGAAATGACCCTGACTCGACCTTTGAAAATCGGCACCGAATACGACACTCGTATTCAAATGTCGCAGATCCAAACATCGAATCTGGTTCGCCGGAGCTTATAACACATTAAGTATAACAACACAGCGGAAGAAAAGAATAATATATATGATATACAACATTTGATACAATTTCTGATACAACAGAATGGTACAATAAATATCAATATACATCAGAGATATGACACAAGATAATAGCAATGAAAAGAAAACATAACACCAGCAGCTGAACAAAATCTCTTATATGGTCTTCAGAGAGAACTCCAACATCAGTAATCTCCATCTCCAAAGCACCAATCCAGAAATAGCTCGAACTCTCAAAAACGATGCATAAAGATAAGCAAGTACAGTCGTGATCCAAAGACTGAACTAGCTCCAGATAATCTACTAAACCTGACTATCTGAAAAACCCAACTCTAGACTACCCGTGTGGGAAAATTGTTGGCACCCAGAGTTTAGGAAAGGAACAATAAACTTCAGGTCAGTCATGGGACTGGTATGAGCAAACAAAAACATTTGGTCTTTAAAACAAACAGAAGAATTTAAATTTGAAATCCGCAATGCTTTTTGGAAAATGAAACTACCATAAGGCCTCCCGTCACACACACAATGCAAATGCAGACTTGGAGGAGATTTCTCCTTATGATAGTCAAATATGCTTGATACGCGAAAATTTCTTTGGTATTATTACTATAAGTGCAAAGTGTGGAAAACCATTTCAAAAGTATAATATAAATCCTAGCCAACATACGACCAGTATCGTATGCCTACTATAGCTACCATGTTCAATAGCAGGTTACCACCACATTCCATGAAAGGTTATACAAATAAAACCGTACAGGGCGCGTATTGTTTTGACTGGATTTCCAACAAATGGTCAGGCTAAGGAATTTCCTACTGTCCATGGGATCGCCTCTGGCGGGATGTCCCGAGAACCTAACCAGATCTCTGCCAACACAAGACCGGGTTACCTCTGTAACTAAGTAACTACTACTCGAGCTTGTCATCCCCCGGTCCTTTGGGACCTTATCCGAGGCGCCTCAAAACCACAAAGCAATCACAAAGTAAAAGATCTACAGTATCCACATGAGTAAGTATATGGGCTCCATACCATGATACCACCCTTTTCCAGAAGGAAATGACACGCCCTAAAGGGCGCGACCCTCATAACCTTGCCACATCTTTCCTGTTTCGACCATTTTCAGGGTGTGAGGTCCTGATGCAGTCTCGTCCACAAAGGTACGCTTTATACAAAAGCCATGCTTTGATCAACAAATGATCATCAACACACAGCAGCACTTAGCATGTCACACTACCAAATTGGGAATATATCACTGATAAATATCAACTACATAACCTCTGAGCACATACGTCTCAGAGAAGGGTGTTAAGCTAAGAGAATAAATTCTCCGCCACCAAGCAGAAATGTATTTGATAGGGAACGGTTTAACATCTCAAAGTGTAATGTCGGACATACAAGCATACAAGTCTATTCCGGGTTCGAACAGAACCGAAGGCCTATCGTTCTCGCAAATACCCGGTCTTCAAATGCAATCCATAACGTCGTATCACTATTCGAAATGGGCTATATGACACAGGGTCCTCTCCCGGCTAGACCGAATAGCGAGCGCAATGTTTAAAAACATATGGATATGGTATTTTAGTTAAGTCATAACTTAAAATTCCAAATCTTTTCTTTCAAATGGTTAAACAAATTACCATTTTAAATCTTTAGACAAAAAGATTTATTTCACAAAGTTTCACCCAGTTTTACAAAGATCTATTCATAGATTTCAAAACAATTTCCATTTCAATTTGGATTAACTCAGTTAAATCTTTAAATCATTGATTTAACTTATAGCATTCAAATCGTTTCCAAAGGTTTATTCATAACTTGTAAAACTATTTTCATTTTAGACTTGAAATCCTTTCAACACAAATTGGAAATTCATTTCTTATGTGAAAGCTCTTATTATTTGAAAACATATAGTTTCTATTTCAGAAAGATCCAATTTTATTCATACAAGTCAAAATCTTGGGTTGAATTTAAAGTCTAAAACATCACTTAAAAATGGTTTAAACCCTATATAACTTGTATAACCTTATTTAAATCATAAATAGGATTTAATTTCAAATTTGGGGTTCAAATTTAAATCAAATTTCAAAATTTAAATCAAGTTATTTAAAAATAACTTTTACCTTTGAAATCCCTTTTCAAAAGCTTTTTATTTTAAACCCAATCCATTTTCAAAACTATTTGAATTCAAAAATTCAAATTTTAAAACAATTTCAAAAATATGTGACTTAACCTATTTCCTCATGCAATCCATATTTGTGTGTGTATAAGTGTGGTCCAGGGTTTCAACACAATAGTGCACAACATCATCATCACAGATTCAATCATATCGATAAGTGGTATAACCCATAACGCTTATCTTTATTCATAGATTCATAGATAAAGTCATCAATCATAAAGATTCATCATTATGACTTGATGTGGGTTTCGGATAACCAACTGGAATCCGACTCCCTGTCGCGTCGAAATTTAAATGTCGTTTTACGGGTCAAGGGTTTTTTCATATTCATACAACAGTACATTCATCGCAAATATAGCAGCTCAGTATAACGCATCACATAGCATCACATCACATATCAAATTTGTCAATCCATCAAACAACATTCGAAAACAATCAAACATCTTTGATCAGGGTGAATAAATCGTGTGGTTTTTAATTTGTTACCCACATAATTACTTCCATTAGTAATCTTTAATCAATGATTAAATATCATTAACTACCATTGATTTAGTCTTAACCACCTTCATTAATTAATCATTTCTTTAATTAATTATCTTAATTAATTAACCCTTAATTGTAATTAATTAAATCTTAATTACTTATTTCTTAATTAATTACTTTAACTAATAAACCCTTAATTATTAATTAAATCTTAATTATAATTAATTATCCTTAATTTATTATTCTTAATTTAATTTCCCTAATTAATTAACCACATTAATTAATTATGCTTTAAAGTAATTAACCCTTAATATTTGATTAATCAATCTTTAACCTTAAAACTTAATTATCCTTTAAATAATTTAATTGTTCCTTAATTAATTATATTAATTAAAATTACCCTTCATGTTGATCACAAAATTGGTTATCCTTTAATGACTTTAAATAATTACAAATTAATTAACTTTAAATCATCGATTCACCTTTAATTAATAAGTAATTAACCTTTAATTATTTAATTCTTTATTTACACAAGGTAATTGTTCATCAAAACTAAATTAAGATATTTGTTATCCTTCAAAAATGAATTGGCAGAGGTTTACAACTTGATTTGATTAAAATTTGAGTAAACTTTTTTTTTAAGTTTTTACTACTTAAAATTTCAACCCAAGACGACTCCCAGAATGCACGAGCTCAACTTCGAGTAAAACATTAGATTACCCGATCCTTTCCCCGAGTACTCCCCTTCTCCTATTTTATACTTTGTTTCATTGTCAAATTTTAGACCATACTGCATAGCTAAAACACTAGCATGCCACCCCGAGGCCAAACCCGAGCTATAACCCCACACTCTCGAACCTGACTTCGAGTCAGCTTCATCTTCCCATCATCAAAAATTCCCAGGCACACAAGTGCACGGTGTACGTGCACCATCGATTCGATCAACTCTGATCATCGTTGCCGGCCTCTGCCTATCGCCGATCTTCTACTCAATCCTCCCCAACACCCAGAATCTCGAATTCGACTAGATGTCGGAAAACAGCAAGTTCGAACCCCCCACTAAAACCCAACCACCATCAAAATCCCCTCGACGCCGATGACCCAGACCATCAGAAGAGACGTGACTTCGTCCAAATCTTCACTACACTTCAAAACACCAATTCCTACAGCTTCGATTCACCCCGATCAACTCTTGTAGCTTATACGAACACGATGAACACCTCGACCCAATTAGGTTCTTAAACCCTAAAATGCCATTTTTCGATCACTATGATGCAAAATAAAAATCATTTTGTATTTTTCTCGTATCCACCAATGTACCAGCACCGAGAATCACGGTCATCGAATCACAACATTTTGTCGGAATTTGACAAAAATTCCAATTTTGAACATCCCATTGATTCTCTTTAAATATAAACTTAAAAACTATAAAATGATTATCAAAAATCATCTTTTTGCAGCATGAATTCAATCCTATAATCAGAGTTTGAAATCCAGATGTTTTTTTCCTAGGTTGAAGAAATTTTACTGAAATTTTTAATTTCAGAGATAATTACCAAATATTCTTACTGAAAATAATTTTACTAGTAATGTTACATTGTTATCATTATTTATTCTTTAGGGATCTAAGCCTAAAACAGACTTAGCAAGGATTATTTACATTTTTAATTGGTTTATAACCTGTTGATTTTGGAACAGCAGCATGTTTCCCACATGCACACATACATTTGCTCATACATATACAACATGCAGACAAAATTAGCAACCAAACAATCATTTTCGACAATATACTTCAAGTATATATTCAGATGTCAAAACACACAGATGGGTTTAAGTTTGCTCACCTGAAATTTATTGACAGGGGAGCCATAGAACAGTGAAGTGTTTGAGCTAGGAAATTTTTTCTTCTTCTTTAGATCTTGGAGTTTAGATCTGCCAAGTTTGTTAACACAAAACTTTTGCTTAATTTTTTGTTATATTTACTTACTTACTTTCAGCAATAACAAACAATTTTTGATTCTTTACTTACAGTTTAAATTCATATATATATATATATATATATATATATATATATATAACAGAGGAATTTTCTGTATTTGAAACAGAAATCAATCTTTTGCCTTGAACTTGACTTGTTCCTGCAACTTATTAGTTTTATTGATTAGATCCTTATTTTACTACTGATTAACAACACAAAATTCAAATCTTTTAAAAGAGTTTCACTTAACTTTTATCTCATTTTCCAGAGATTTTGCACCGTGCAGTTCTGTAATTTTAAAAATCTGCAAAAAAAATTTGTTTCTATGTTAAAACTTGATTTTTGAAACCAAAAATTTATTAAACTATGAAGAATAGAATTTACCTGAGATATGGGATACATATCCACTGCTTTTGATTTCATCTTCCAGATTTGATTATTTCAGGGTTTTTTTGAATTTGTTTTGTGATTTTTAGGATAAAGACTTGCTCTAGAAATGATGATCTGAAACTGATCTATTGAACTTGATGTTGAAATGATCTGAATTTAATAACTTGTTTTGATCTCCCCTTGAACCATCTTTGCTTTGAATAATTTGTTTTAGATTTGAGAATTTTCTTTTGCTCTTGTTTTTCTTGTTTTTTCCCTTTCTCTTGAGTGTTGTAGTTTGTGATATTCAAATCCTTGTTTACTGTTTTTTTCTTTTCAAAGATTTGGCTGAGATATCATATTATTTCTTATGGGGAGATGGGAAAGGTTTTTGTAATTTTTTTTATTTAATTATTTTATTTAATTAATTGCATTGAAAGCCACTTGTAAGAAATCATCATGATATAAAATTTTGTTAATCTCTTTACTCCAAACCCATGTGCATGTATGTATATGTTTACACTTAAATTTTTAAAGACAAAAGAATGTTTATTTTTATTTTTTATATCATATTTATTTTATAGATGAATGTACCTTTTATTTCATTTGCATATATATATATATATATATATATATACACACACACAATGTTAAAAAAAGGAATTGCTTTAACCAATATTTTACTACATACATTATTCCTTAACATTTTTAAATGCCACTAATTTTTTTAAAACATTTATTTTAAATGTAGATTCAAACTTCAATTTTTTTTAAACTTGAAATATAGACATTCATGTCCATTTATATATTCACACTTTATCCTAAGTAATTTAAATTAAATTTCAAATATGCATTCAATTTTTTTACTCATATATGCAAAGTACATATGTATAAGATTTAAATTTAAATGACATTTCAAAACATTCTTTATTTTAATATTTTCAACTCAAAATAGAATTGGAATTAAATTTATATAAAATCTTCACTTATTTATTTGTTTGAGATTTTTGTTCCAATTTTTCTTCAAATTCAACTCCAAAAGTTTTTAAATATATTATTAATTTTAATTGATAAATTTTTGGGATGTTACTTTTTTTTATTTATAAGATATAAAATATCCAATTTCAAATCGACAGTTAAATTTTAAATTCAATGTCTAAATAAATAAATATCCTATTTTAATTTGAAAAATTCAAATTAATTTACAATTTTACCCAAATATTTATTTTAATTATCAATTCAAATTAAATTAAAAATTAGGATCGTTACAAAATGTTTAAATATACTAGGAAAAATAATAGGGGAAATTTATAGAGTTAGAGAATTTCAAATATAAAAATATTATATTTTATCTTTCAAATATTTATATGGTTGCCATGATAAAAAAGGAGGAGATTGTTCATACCATAAGTATTGATTTTGATGAACAACCACATAAATATTACCAGTAACATATCCTCCAGCTGTGCAGTACTTTTCGATATATTATAAAGACATTTTGCACGGGTAAACAAGATCTCAACGGAAACAGATGAACTATATATATATATATATATATATATGATGATTAATCAGGGAAAATGTAAGAACAAAACCGATTGAAGAAGAATTAAACGCAAATGCTGTAACGACAGAGGTATTTCTTAAAATCTTTGTTAAAGACCCTATGACAATTATACTTAAAGATCATCAACCATTGACCTCAGCCGAACCACAAAATATCCAAAAGTATGAAGAACTTTGAAATATAAAAATATCACATGTATGTCGACATATCTTACCTAACTATGTCGACATATCGGCCATTTTTCTATTTTATAAAATTTAAATGAAGATATTTTCCCTCCATTCTTTCACTAATGGCACGTCTCTTCAACCACTATATGAAGGCTTTAGAAAATGAAATTTAACACATAAGATTCGCATTAGCTCTTACTCTTTCATTTCCATGCTTCTGTGAGAAAGATCCATTAAGGTATTCTTTCACTCTCTTTGCAAATCCATATTCTTTCACCCCAATTCTTCAAGGATTTACAAACCACACAAGATCAGTGAATTTGCACTTGAATTCATACATTTTCTCTCTATTTCATCATATCCCTCAAAGAGTTCAAAGATATATTGCTACTGGAGGTATATTGGATTATTTCATAGAATATGCAAGAATTTGAATCGAAGATACAATAATTTGCCATACTTTACTGCTAAATTTAAAGAAAAGAATGTGTTCTTATACCTAGAGGGTGACCTTCTAACATGGTAAATCAAGAGGGTGCATCTTGTAGTCCATGAAATCAAGATTGTAAAAAAAATTTTGCCACCTATGGAAAGAAAGTGCTGATAGTGAAATTCTATATAGTGCATTATAGGATTGGATGTAGGATTAGTCAATCTGACCTAATATAAATATCCCTAATGTTATTTATTTTACTGCATCTTACTTTGTTACATACATATTGTGTGATTATTGATTTCTGTTTCGAATTTGAATATATAAAGTTTTAAATTCATAAGTATGTAGTTGAAATACACGCATCACTCCCTCTATTGTTCAAAATACCCTTACCGCATTGTGTTATAGACAACCCTTTTTCCTACTCTTGTATCAGGTTTTCAAAAATTCATAACTTGAGTATAAATGGCTATTAACACTAGTAGCACTTTCTTCAACACTTTTGTAGAATGATAATGTAACGCCCCATATTTTTTTTAACATTATTTAGAATATTTAATTAGTTAAATTAAATTAAATAATATGTTGATTACAGGATTGAGATTTGATTTTTATTAAGGGGTAGCTGTGCCATTTAACCAATGAATTAAAATAAGAGTTAAAATGGAATAGAGAAGGGGTAAAATAGAAAAGAAGCCATTCTTATACCCTTAAACCTTGGCCGTATATCTCATACAAATTCATTTTTCATTTATTAAATTTTTTAAACTTGAAGCTCTCCACCATTAACAAGTAAAAAAGGAAGAAGATTAAGAAAAGCTAAGGAAGAAGCTAAATCAAATCAAATCCATTTAAATCTTAAGCTCCTTAATCTCTAAAGCTAAGGTGAATAATGACTACTTCTCAATTTCTTATTGTTTTCAGTTTTAAGATGAAATTCGAACTTATTGCAACGATTTGCCATATTTTTGAATGATGGAATGATTATATACTTGGTGATGAATTATGCTAATTCATATAAATTTTATGATATATTTTAAGGTAAAAACCCTATCAAATGACAACCAACTACCTTATGAATTTTTATATACATCAGAAATGATATTTTAGAGATGGGTTTCAATTTTTAGAATTTTTTGATGGATTTTATATAAATTTTTGAAGAAAATGTTATTTTGGTTTAAAAATTATTTACGGTTAAATAATTAATGGTTTGGGTCTGAAATTTATGTATGTTATAAAACATATAAAAAACTGATTTTTTGGAATTTTCGTAGAATTTTCCTAAGCGTTTTAATGTGTATATAAAATTATTTAAAGTATGCGTGTAACGACCCGAAATTTTTGACAGCATATTTAATAAATATTTAATCGAATTTAAATTAAATATAAGCTTGTCAATGTTCAAATTAATAAGATCTTGGATATTAACAGTTATGTATGTTTGTAAAAGAAAGTTTGATATGAAAAATTTAAAATTAGATGCTTCAAAACTATTAAACAAAATTTGTCTTATTCAATAAAATCAAATCAAAGATTCAATATTTTATTATTTTATAATTTATATGAATACAATTTTGGTTTTTAAAATGATAAGTTTTTAAAATAAACAAACATGGAAATATTAAACATAAATATGGAAGTGCAAAACAATATAGGTATAAACATACAAAACTAGTATAAAACACAATTATAAAACTAAGACGTAGCTAAAAATATAAATATACAAATATGAATTATAATTTGAAATGTGTAAATACAAGTATGTTGTGGATCAAATGTTTAAAAGTTTACAACTTCTTGTCAAAGAAAATAAGACAAGCCATACATATATATATATATATATATATATATATATATATATATATATGTTCACAAAACAAGAAATGATGCTAAGTATAAATGAACAAATAAAAGAAGTAATGAATAATAAAAGTTTAAATATATATCCTTATGTAGTGTCTATGTACACATATACACAGCAATTAAGTGTTTGTCCAAAGAAAAATTTTATAAACTAAAAATAAATGTAAACCAGTAATAAACTTAAAGCTGCTAGAAAACATTTATGCATAAGAAAACAAGGTTCACTTCAAAACAAGTTTTACTTTAAATATAATAAAAAAAAAGTCTGTATCTTGCAAAACATGCTTGGCCGAAATGCTAAATATCTTGTACAACACAAAGTAAGTATCAGTTAATATCTTTGTACAAAATTTGCAACTGTCAGTAAATATTAATTACTTGCTATCATGATTAAGGGCATAAGCATTAATTAGCCTAACATCTTGTTTAAATAAGTACATGCAGCCGAGATCACAAAATCATTTCATATTTGCAGTAAAATTTAATACCAAAATTCTTGTTGGTCAAAAATGGAGGCTGTCCACTTATCATCTGTTTTGTTCAAGCATTTATATATATCCACCTTTCTATTATCAGTTCATTTTATACAAGCCTTAACTTAAAAACAAACCTGAAAACACATCTTTTTGCTTTGCCAAAATATATTAACTTAAAACAAAAAATCAAATAAAAAAAAAGAAAAGAAGCAAACCTGAGAAAATAAAAGGGGAAACAGAAGACAGGAAACTCAAGAAGGTTTCAGGGTAGTTCAACTACAAGTTTTTCATCACCTCATTTCTGTTCAAAGTTTTGATTGGTGAGTAAACAAACTAATTTCAAATTTAGCTTGTATATTTTCTTATTAATGATATGTGTTGATATAGTTTAAACATACTGTTCTGTGTATGTTTTGTTGCACCGGAAGTTTACATGGTTGTTCTTGATCAGTATTTCAAGTTTTGTACAAAGTAAAGCCAATAAATTTACAAAACTTATTCATATAACCATTTGAACTTGGTAGTGAGCTAATTCGAGTTTGTTTATATGAAACAAAGCCTACAAACATGTTTAAAGTTTAACAGCATGATATTCATACTGTATTATCAAACTACAGTTAAAAAAGAAATCAAAGTTTAAAATTCAAATGTTGAAATTTGTAAATCCAATAACATATTTAGTTTTCATAAACATAACCATGATTTTTAACATAAAAATCTTGATTTGTAAGCAAAGGTTAAAAGAGCAGTTTTAAAATGAATCGAAAATGGGTTTTTGTCAATTTTAGGAGATTTAGTTAATTTTAACTTCTGTAAAACAACAGGAAGCAAGATTGTAAACTAATTGATTCTAGAAAAATGTCAATTTATTTTTCAAATGCATAAGTTTTGAGTTTGAATAAAGACTAGGGTTTTAGTGCTTGCATTTGAATGCTCTGTAATAAAATGAGTTTCGGCATCATCATGAAACCGAGTGAAGCGTGATCTTTGGAGGAGTTAGGGGGAGATGTGAGTGACGTTCTGGTGAATTTTCATCACCTCTGGTGATGTATGGTGGCCGCACGAATGATTCGACCATAGGTGTTTTTGTCGTATGGTTGAGCTTCAGGTCAAATTTTGTTTCGGCTTGTAATTGAAAATTTTGGGCTTCGATTTCACTCGAGTGAATAATTTATGACGTGTGGGGGCTGTCGCGAGGCGCCGGAGGCCAAGCGCACCACCGTGCACGTGCACGGTGGCGGAAGTGTGTCAATGAGACGTGAGTGACTGCGTAACGTGTGATGTTCGAGTGGTACTCGAGTGGGTACTCGAGTAAGTTGGTATGCTGGCTCGAGTTAGGACGCGTTTGCGTGAGTAAACTACTGCAGTTCAATTTATAGCTTAACTTAAAAACTAAAAAAAAAAGAAGAAGAAGTGGGGAGAAGAACAGGATGGGGTGGGAGAGAGAGACGCGGGGAAGTCTCGAGACTGTCTCGAGTAGGATTGGAGTTTGTCTCGGGTATCTTTCTGATTTAACGTATAGCATGATTTAGTTTAGTATGTTAATAACTAAGTTAAGTTAGCAATTAGTAGTTAAGTTAATATTTAAAAAGATTAATAAGGTAAGTAATGTAAAAATAGTCGATTAGAAATAAGTAATTAGAATGTTAATCAATTTATACTTGAAAATTTAAATTGATAACTTTAAATTTGTTAATTAAAATAAATCATATGTTAAAGCAATTTAACGCTTAATAACGTTAGCTAATTACTGGAAGTTAATTAATAAAAATTTATTTAAGTGATTAATCAGGCATTATACTATTAAATTGATAATCAAAGTAATTTGTGATAATTAAATAATTAATTCATTTTAATAAGTAAGTTATTAATTGGTAATTAAGAATCAACTAATTAACTGAGTAATTAAGTAACAGTTAATGAATAAAAGTTAATTAATTTAAATAAGTAATTAAAGATTAGATAATTAACAAATTAATAATTATTGATTAACATATTAATTAATTGATCATTAATAAGCAAATTAAATAGTAATTAATTAAATAGAATAAAGTAGTTTATTCTTAAGCAAATAATTAGTAAAGTAAACCAAACTGTTTAGTATGCATGAATAATCATGTTTGATTGACTTTAATATCTGTTTGATGATCTTTCTGTGATGTGTTGTGATATATTATGAATATCTGTGTTAACTGTATTTGATTTATCTGTTATATCTGTTATGTTAATTCTTGATATTAAATTGAACTGTTAAGTTAAATAGACAACTTGGCTCTTAAAATGGCGTTTGGATCCGATGAGACCGGGATCGGAAGAATCAATCTTGATTCTCCGAAAACCACATCGATCCAAATTAAACGATAGGTCGTGACTTATTAAATGGTGAATCGAGATGGTGTTTCAGAATGCAAGGGTTATCGTCGTTGACTCTGAGGGTGATTCCAAAGTGAGTGTAACGAGATAATGCCTTCGGTTTCGTTCGAACCCGGAACGAACTTGTATGGATTGAATGCTTTCAACACATCGTCAGGCGGACGATGAGCATTCTAAGATATATTCAATAAAGGTAATCGTAGCCTCAAGCCTCATCAACCGGAAATAGCTAAAACAGGGGAGATGCAGCAAGGTTAGGTGGGTCATGCCCAAGCAGGACAAGATTTTCCCCTGTCTAGATGTCCCTTTTTATTTCGGCTGTGTGAGAAGTTATTGGCCACTACTGCGGGGTTATCTTGTTCGGGACTGTTTAGTAAGGAATGGTTCCGGCCTTGTGTGTAGGGGGTCGGGAGTGATCCTCGGTACGGTGATCTAGGCCCCGTACTGTGACGGGCGGTACCCCAGTAGCCCTGCCATTGTTGGAAATCCATTTTCCCTACGAGACCCTACGGTTTTGATTTGTATTATCCACTTTCGAGGCTAGTAGCTGGAATTTAATGAATGTAACAATTTCGGCTATTTTCTATTTACTTGAAAACCCTAGACACTATTATAATATCACAGAATTTCCTATAAATGTTTTGGTTAGCGTAAGGTAAAAACTTACCCGTATTTATTTGTGGGGAGTCTTACGTGATACCTTTATTTTCAAATGATTTTCAAAGTTAAACAATTTTAACCTGTTTACTCATACCAGACCCATGTCTGACCCGGAGTTTATATTTTATGCTTTCATAAACTCTTGGGCACTCAAATTTTTATGAGTAGCCAAGTGATAGGTATTTGGAAGTGTTGATTTCTGGAGGAGCTATTTTGGGAAGAAGACCAGACGTATGTATCTATATATGTAGTTCCGCTGTATAGTTAGTGATGCTGTATTTTGGATGTATGTATGGACATATATGTATATGACAGTCCTGTTATATGATATTGTATGACTCTGATGTATGTATAACTATGTAATAGTTATGTGATGTATTATATTTTGTTCCATTCCGCTGTGAGATTCTGATGTTGTTGTTCTTTCTTTCTATTCTTTTCTATTTCTATCCCTTTCTTTCTTAATGATGAAATGTCTTTCTGGGTTGAGAAAGGCGGGTCGTCACAGTTGGTATCAGAGCGCTAGGTAGAGCGAGTACCTAGGCTCTTGTGTTATATTTCTCTTGAGAGTGCGTATTTGTATTTTCATATAACTATATTGACTATCTAAATTTGTTGAGTTACCTGTTCAGGTGACCGACATGAGTTCAGGAAGAAGAGGTAGAGTTAGGGCCAGTACTTCTACAGATAATGGACGGAGTCAAAATGTTAGTGAGGCTGTCAATCCAGTATCGTCTCAAGTTAGTTTTGCAGCCTTATGCAAGGATTTCAAACATCTTGGAGGGCAACCATTCAAAGTTTCAGAGTCAATAATTGAAGTTCAGGACTGGCTACGCTCTTGCGAACGTATTTTCAAGAGCATGAGATTGTCTGATGAGCGTAAGAGGCATATGGCATCGTGGCAACTGCAAGGTGGTGCAGCAGCATGGTGGGATTCAACTGTTGCAAATATTTCTGAGGATGACATTTAATGGGACAGATTTAAGGAGTTGTTTGAAGAGAAGTTTGTGCCGACGGCAGGGAGAACCCAATTGTATCAAGATTTTCTGTATTTGAAGCAGGGTAGTATGTCCATTTCGGAGTATGAAACCAGATTCAACGAGTTCTCTTGTTATGGTCCAGGACTCATCGATACTCCTCTGAAAAAGAATGAGAAATTTGTGCAAGGGTTGAGGCCTGAATTCCATGGGATATTGACAGTGCTTCTGAAGGGATCTTTTGTTGATTTGATTGATATGGCATTGAGGTATGAAAGTTTGATGAGTAAGAAGCCGGTGGCTCCAGTTGCAGCTTCAGGTGGGAATTTCACTAATCCGAATAAGCGAAAGTTCGATCCCAAACGGAGGAAACCGAATAAGAAGAAACCTGGGAATAACAACGGACCCCGAAAGTGTTACATTTGTCATCAGGAAGGACATTTGGCAAATAAGTGTCCTAGGAAAGGATTCCGGCAGCAACAGCAGCAACCGCATCAGAGTGGATGAGGATCAACGATGGTTCAGAAATCTTTGTGCTTTAATTGTCATCAGCCAGGACACATGATCTAGAACTGTCCACTTCTGCAGAGAGCACCTCAGAATAAAGTTTTTGCTTTGGAAGCCGGACCATCTTCTTCTTCGATGGGCAAGGGAGTATTAGAAGGTACTTTACTTTTTGATGGAAAATATATTAGAGTTTTGTTTGATTCGGGTGCTTCCTTGAGTTTTATTTCTTTGGATTCTGTTGAAAAGTTTTCTCTTACCCCTAGTTCTGTAGATAGTCCTATCTTGGTATCTAATCCTATAGGAGGGGTGACTAAATTAGACACTATTTGTAAGGACTTGAAGATCTCTTATCTATCCCACAGTTTTTCTTGTGACCCGTATGTGTTGAATTTTAAGGGATTTGATCTTATTTTGGGTATGGATTGGCTGGATAAGTATAAAGCCGTCTTGAATTGTGATGAGAGAACAGTTTCGTTAGAAACTGATCTGGGTAGAATTGCCAGAGCGTCGTGTGATAATTCTGGAATTCACTTGAGCAGTCTTTTGCATGGAATGGAGACTTCTGAAGAGAGGGTTGAAGATATTGATGTGGTTCAGGATTTTGCTGATGTTTTTGAAGAAGTCAAGTTTTTGCCACCATATCGAGAAATAGAGTTCCGTATTGATTTGATTCCAGGAGCTGTGCCAGTGATTCAACCCAGTAGGAGAATGGCTCCTAGGGAAAGAGAAGAGTTGATTAAGCAGACTCAGGATCTTTTAGAGAAAAGATTGATAAGACCTAGTTTTTCTTGTTGGGGTTCAGCAGCAGTGTTTGTGACCAAATCGGATGGATCACTGAGGTTCTGTGTGGATTATAGAGAATTGAATAAAGTGACTATCCGTAATAAATATCCTCTTCCTCGCATTGATGATCTTTTTGACCAGTTGCATGGTGCTTCTATCTTTTCTCAATTGGATCTAGCTTCAGGTTTCCACCAGTTGTGGGTAGCTGAAGACAGTATTTCCTTGACTGCATTTAGGGGACCGAATTGTTTCTATGAGTGGTTGGTTATGCCGTTCGGATTAACCAACGCTCCTGCTTATTTCGTTGACCTCATGAATCGAGTCTTTAGGGATGTGTTGAATAAATTTGTGCTGGTATTCATTGATGATATCTTGGTCTATTCCAAATCCGAAGAAGAGCACAGGGAACATTTGAGGATTGTATTGGAGACTCTGAGGAAGAATGTGTTGAAGGCGAAGTTTTCGAAGTGCCATTTCTGGAAATCGGAAGTTAAATTTTTAGGGTACATTGTTTCTGGTGATGGCATTTCTGTAGACCCAGCGAAAGTTGAAACTATTCTGGAATGGAAACAGCCAGAGACACCGACGGAAGTTTGCAGTTTTCTAGGATTGTCTGGCTACTACAGGAAATTTATCAGAGATTATTCCAAGATTTCTTCGCATCTGACTAAGATGACCAGGAAAGGAGCGAAATTCAAATGGACACCTCAATGTGAAGAAGCTTTTCAGGAATTGAAGATAAGGCTAACTAGTGCACCAGTACTTGCTATTCCGGATGGGAAGAGAAAATTCGAGGTTTACACTGATGCTTGTATTGTTGGTTTGGGAGCAGTTCTGATGCAGAACGGAAGGGTTTTTGCGTATGCTAGTCGACAGTTGAAGCCTCATGAGAAGAACCATGCTACGCATGATCTTAAATTGCTTGCCATTGTTTTTGCTCTGAAGATTTGGAGACATTATCTTTTAGGAGAGAAATTCGAATTGTTCACGGATCACAAACCGTTGAAATATCTATTCTCTCAAAAAGACCTTAATCTGAGACAGCAGCGGTGGGTTGAATTTCTTGCATCTTATGATTTGGACATTCTGTATACTCCGGGGAAAGCGAATGTCGTAGCTGATGCTCTCAGTAGGAATGCAGTTTTATCTCTTCTGGAAGTAGTTCCATCTCTTATTGAAAGGATCTCAAGCAAGCAAGAATCTGATAAGAAGTTGAGGAGGATCACCAAGAGAGTCAGGAAAGGTCAGTGTCCTAGTTTTGAAATTGATGACCAAGGAACACTAAGGATCAATGGGAGAATCTGTGTTCCGAATGACAAGGATTTGAAGCAGGAAGTGTTGTCAGAAAGTCATCGCTCCAAACTGAATATTCATCCTGGAATCTCGAAGATGTATAAGGACACGAGGAGAGTCTTTTGGTGGAAGGACATGAAGGAGGATGTAGCTACTTTTGTGAACAGTTGTGCCATTTGTCAACAAGTGAAAGGTGATCAACAAAAATCTGCCGGGTTATTGCAACCTTTGGAAATTCCGAATTGGAAATGGGAAATGATCTCGATGGATCTTATTGATGGTTTTCCTAGAACCGGGAAAGGAAATGATGGTATATGGGTTATTGTGGATCGTTTAACTAAGAGTGCCCATTTTATACCAGTTAAGGCAACCCGTACTGCAGTTTCTTTGGCGGAAATTTTCTTGAAGGAGATTGTTCGATTGCATGGTGTCCCAGTCAGCATAGTAAGTGATCGTGATCCTATTTTCACTAGCAAATTTTGGGAAGCTCTGCAATCAGCAATCGGTACAGATTTGAGATTAAGTACAGCCTATCATCCTCAAACGGACGGACAGACAGAGAGGCTGAATCGTATTCTTGAGGATATGCTACGGGCTTGTGTTTTAGATTTTGGAGGATCTTGGAAGGACCATCTTCATCTAGTGGAATTTTCTTATAATAACAGTTATCAAACAAGTATTAAGATGGCTCCTTATGAAGCTTTATACGGAAGACCGTGTAGATCTCCATCTTGTTGGATTGAATCGAAGGATCGTCTTGTGCTCGGACCCGATCTTATTCGAGAAGCTTCTGCAAAGGTTGAGCTTATCAAGAAAAGGATGAAAGCTGCTCAAGATCGTCAGAAGAAATATGCAGATAGAAGACGAAGGCCATTGGAATTTGAGATTGGAGACTTGGTTTTTGTTAAAGTTCCCCCAATTAAAGGTGCTATAAGATTCGGAAAGACGGGAAAACTTGCTCCGAGATACATTGGACCATTCCGAGGGTTGGAGAGAATTGGAACTGTGGCCTACAGGATTGAATTGCCAGAGCGGATGTCTGGGATTCACAATGTGTTTCATGTATCGCATTTGAGGAAATTTGTTCATGATCCCTCATTGGTTGTGGAGCCGGTAATTCAAGAAGATTTGGAAGTGGAACCCAATTTAACTGTGGTCAGAAATCCAGTTCAGATTGTGGATCGAGACGAGAAGCAACTCAGGAACAAAGTGGTGAAACTCGTCAAGGTGCAATGGAGTGAGGATCCCAGAGATTGTACCTGGGAAACTCTCGATAGTTTTAGGAGTGCTTATCCGGATTTATGTACGGATAACTAGTGTTGTTGTTAGAATAGACTGTTTGTTTGTTTGCTATTGTAAGAATAATATGTATGTTTGGATGGTTAATATAAAAGCTTTTTGAATTAACTGTTGTTTAAATTCGGGAACGAAATTCTTTTAAGGGGGGTGGAATGTAACGACCCGAAATTTTTGACAGCATATTTAATAAATATTTAATCGAATTTAAATTAAATATAAGCTTGTCAATGTTTAAATTAATGAGATCTTGGATATTTAACAGTTATGTATGTTTGTAAAAGAAAGTTTGATTTGAAAATTTTAAAATTAAATGCTTCAAAACTATTAAACAAAATTTGTCTTATTCAATAAAATCAAATCAAAGGTTCAATATTTTATTATTTGATAATTTATACGAATACAATTTTGGTTTTTAAAATGATAGGTTTTTAAAATAAACAAACATGGAAATATTAAACATAAATATGGAAGTGCAAAACAATATAGGTATAAACATACAAAACTAGTATAAAACACAATTATAAAACTAAGACGTAGCTAAAAATATAAATATACAAATATGAATTATAATTTGAAATGTGTAAATACAAGTATGTTGTGGATCAAATGTTTAAAAATTTACAACTACTTGTCAAAGAAAATAAGACAAGCCATATATATATATGTTCACAAAACAAGAAATGATGCTAAGTATAAATGAACAAATAAAAGAAGTAATGAATAATAAAAGTTTAAATATATATCCTTATGTAGTGTCTATGTACACATATACACAGCAATTAAGTGTTTGTCCAAAGAAAAATTTTATAAACTAAAAATAAATGTAAACCAGTAATTAACTTAAAGCTGTTGGAAAACATTTATGCATAAGAAAACAAGGTTCACTTCAAAACAAGTTTTACTTTAAATATAATAAAAAAAGTCTGTATCTTGCAAAACATGCTTGGCCTAAATGATAAATATCTTGTACAACACAAAGTAAGTATCAGTAAATATCTTTGTACAAAATTTGCAACTGTCAGTAAATATTAATTACTTGCTATCATGATTAAGGGCATAAGCATTAATTAGCCTAACATCTTGTTTAAATAAGTACATGCAGCCGAGATCACAAAATCATTTCATATTTGCAGTAAAATTTAATACCAAAATTCTTGTTGGTCAAAAATGGAGGCTGTCCACTTATCATCTGTTTTGTTCAAGCATTTATATATATCCACCTTTCTATTATCAGTTCATTTTATACAAGCCTTAACTTAAAAACAAACCTGAAAACACATCTATTTGCTTTGCAAAAATATATTAACTTAAAACAGAAAATCAAATAAAAAAAAAGAAGCAAACCTGAGAAAATAAAAGGGGAAACAGAAGACAGGAAACTCAAGAAGGTTTCAGGGTAGTTCAACTACAAGTTTTTCATCACCTCATTTCTGTTCAAAATTTTGATTGGTGAGTAAACAAACTAATTTCAAATTTAGCTTGTATATTTGCTTATTAATGATATGTGTTGATATAGTTTAAACATACTGTTCTGTGTATGTTTTGTTGCACTGGAAGTTTACATGGTTGCTCTTGATCAGTACTTCAAGTTTTGTACAAAGTAAAGCCAATAAATTTACAAAACTTATTCATATAACCATTTGAACTTGGTAGTGAGCTAATTCGAGTTTGTTTATATGAAACAAAGCCTACAAACATGTTTAAAGTTTAACAGCATGATATTCATACTGTATTATCAAACTACAGTTAAAAAAGAAATCAAAGTTTAAAATTCAAATGTTGAAATTTGTAAATCCAATAACATATTTAGTTTTCATAAACATAACCATGATTTTTAACATAAAAATCTTGATTTGTAAGCAAAGGTTAAAAGAGCAGTTTTAAAATGAATCGAAAATGGGTTTTTGTCAATTTTAGGAGATTTAGTTAATTTTAACTTCTGTAAAACAACAGGAAGCAAGATTGTAAACTAATTGATTCTAGAAAAATGTCAATTTATTTTTCAAATGCATAAGTTTTGAGTTTGAATAAAGACTAGGGTTTTAGTGCTTGCATTTGAATGCTCTGTAATAAAATGAGTTTCGGCATCATCATGAAACCGAGTGAAGCGTGATCTTTGGAGGAGTTAGGGGGAGATGTGAGTGACGTTCTGGTGAATTTTCATCACCTCTGGTGATGTATGGTGGCCGCACGAATGATTCGACCATAGGTGTTTTTGTCGTATGGTTGAGCTTCAGGTCAAATTTTGTTTCGGCTTGTAATTGAAAATTTTGGGCTTCGATTTCACTCGAGTGAATAATTTATGACGTGTGGGGGCTGTCGCGAGGCGCCGGAGGCCAAGCGCACCACCATGCACGTGCACGGTGGCGGAAGTGTGTCAATGAGACGTGAGTGACTGCGTAACGTGTGATGTTCGAGTGGTACTCGAGTGGGTACTCGAGTAAGTTGGTATGCTGGCTCGAGTTAGGACGCGTTTGCGTGAGTAAACTACTGCAGTTCAATTTATAGCTTAACTTAAAAACTAAAAAAAGAAGAAGAAGAAGTGGGGAGAAGAACAGGATGGGGTGGGAGAGAGAGACGCGGGGAAGTCTCGAGACTGTCTCGAGTAGGATTGGAGTTTGTCTCGGGTATCTTTCTGATTTAACGTATAGCATGATTTAGTTTAGTATGTTAATAACTAAGTTAAGTTAGCAATTAGTAGTTAAGTTAATATTTAAAAAGATTAATAAGGTAAGTAATGTAAAAATAGTCGATTAGAAATAAGTAATTAGAATGTTAATCAATTTATACTTGAAAATTTAAATTGATAACTTTAAATTGGTTAATTAAAATAAATCATATGTTAAAGCAATTTAACGCTTAATAACGTTAGCTAATTACTGGAAGTTAATTAATAAAAATTTATTTAAGTGATTAATCAGGCATTATACTATTAAATTGATAATCAAAGTAATTTGTGATAATTAAATAATTAATTCATTTTAATAAGTAAGTTATTAATTGGTAATTAAGAATCAACTAATTAACTGAGTAATTAAGTAACAGTTAATGAATAAAAGTTAATTGATTTAAATAAGTAGTTAAAGATTAGATAATTAACAAATTAATAATTAATGATTAACTTATTAATTAATTGATCATTAATAAGAAAATTAAATAGTAATTAATTAAATAGAATAAAGTAGTTTATTCTTAAGCAAATAATTAGTAAAGTAAACCAAACTGTTTAGTATGCATGAATAATCATGTTTGATTGACTTTAATATCTGTTTGATGATCTTTCTGTGATGTGTTGTGATATATTATGAATATCTGTGTTAACTGTATTTGATTTATCTGTTATATCTATTATGTTAATTCTTGATATTAAATTGAACTGTTAAGTTAAATAGACAACTTGGCCCTTAAAATGGCGTTTGGATCCGATGAGACCGGGATCGGAAGAATCAATCTTGATTCTCCGAAAACCACATCGATCTAAATTAAACGATAGGTCGTGACTTATTAAATGGTGAATCGAGATGGTGTTTCAGAATGCAAGGGTTATCGTCGTTGACTCTGAGGGTGATTCCAAAATGAGTGTAACGAGATAATGCCTTCGGCTTCGTTCGAACCCGGAACGAACTTGTATGGATTGAATGCTTTCAACACATCGTCAGGCGGACGATGAGCATTCTAAGATATATTCAATAAAGGTAATCGTAGCCTCAAGCCTCATCAACCGGAAATGGCTAAAACAGGGGAGATGCAGCAAGGTTAGGTGGGTCATGCCCAAGCAGGACAAGATTTTCCCCTATCTAGATGTCCCTTTTTATTTCGGCTGTGTGAGCAGTTGTTGGCCACAACTGTGGGGTTATCTTGTTCGGGACTGTTCATTGAGGAATGGTTCCGGCCTTGTGTTGTAGGGGGTCGCAAGTGATACTCGGTACGGTGATCTAGGCCCCGTACTGTGACGGGCGGTACCCCAGTAGCCCTGCCATTGTTGGAAATCCATTTTCCCTACGAGACCCTACGGTTTTGATTTGTATTACCCACTTTCGTGGCTAGTAGCTGGAATTTAATGAATGTAACAATTTCGGCTATTTTCTATTTACTTGAAAACCCTAGACACTATTATAATATCACAGAATTTCCTATAAATGTTTTGGTTAGCGTAAGGTAAAAACTTACCCGTATTTATTTATGGGGAGTCTTACGTGATACCTTCATTTTCAAATGATTTTCAAAGTTAAACAATTTTAACCTGTTTACTCATACCAAACCCATGTCTGACCTGGAGTTTATATTTTGTGTTTTCATAAACTCTTGGGTACTCAAATTTTTATGAGTAGCCAAGTAATAAGTATTTGGAAGTGTTGATTTCTGGAGGAGCTATTTTGGGAAGAAGACCAGACGTATGTATCTATATATGTAGTTCCACTGTGTAGTTAGTGATGCTGTATTTTGGATGTATGTATGGACATATATGTATATGACAGTCCTGTTATATGATATTGTATAACTCTGATGTATGTATAATTATGTAATAGTTATGCGATGTATTATATTTTGTTCCATTCCGCTGTGAGATTCTGATGTTGTTGGTCTTTCTTTCTATTCTTTTCTATTTCTATCCCTTTCTTTCTTAATGATGAAACGTCTTTCTGGGTTGAGAAAGGCGGGTCGTCACAATGGGACTTAAATGTTTTATATATTTATGAAAGGAGAATGGGATTTTTATAAATAAATAAAATTGTTACTTCTGGAAAGTCTGCAGTTCTTTTAGAAAAGAGAAACTTTCAACCAATCATAATTTGACAAACAAGGCAGATTAGGTACAAAGAAATAGTTTAAAAGGATAAATATACATGGTTTTTACTGTTTCGATGCTTTTGGCACCGGGCTTTCGCCTTCTTACCTTCGCCTTTGACTCCATTGAAACCAATGCAACGTAGTGAATTGGATATAGGCGGAAGATGTTGGGTCAAAACTAGGGGTTCCGAAGGGGTTGGAGCGATACTTTGCTTTTAAATGAGAATGCGCTTATTTTCTTCGACTAAATAACTTTCGACTAGGTTGGATTTCGAATAGGACAATTTATTTTAAAAAAATAGTTTCAATTGGGTTGCACCTTTGTTTTTGAAAAATTGCATTGGACTAAGTTGAAAACCATGACGGCCGCTTTCTGCCTTTCAACCCAGATTGGTTTCGAAAGGGTTGCTTTGCTTTTTAAACTTGACTATTTCTCTAATGCTTTCAGAGGGATGGTTTCGAAACCATCACTTCTTTACTTAGAATAATTTTGAAAGGAATGCATTTGAATTTAATGGGTTTTGGATCATTTTGCTATACTTGAAGGCATAATCCAAATGGTTTCGACCGAAATGGTTTTCAAAGGTTTCTAAGGAGTAAATTTTTGAATGGTTTCGAAAAGTTTTCACATGTTTTAAATTGAACCCAAAGGCTTTCGAAAGGTTTAGTGTTTTAATGCTTTTGAAAGGGTTTTAAATGCAGGTTTCGAAGGGGTGGTCAATGATTTTGAAAGGTTTTGAAGGAAGGTTTTCCAATGATTTTGAAAAGTTTTGAGGAAAGATTTTCCAATGATTTCGAAAGGTCTAAGAGGAAAGTTTTTCAAATTTTTTCGAAAGGCATCGTTTAAAGGTTGTAAGGAAGGATGTCTAATGTTTTAAAGATTTCGAAGGAAAGGTTTTTAATGGTTCCGAAAGTGATACTTTCAATGGTTTCGAAAGGGTTGTTTAAAGGTTTTAAACAAAGGTTTCGAATATACTAACTAGGCATCATAGCCTAAGTGTTTTCAAGTTAAAAAGGGTTTTAACTTATTTTGTGGGGATAGGTAATCCGCATTAAAATTCATCAACATTATTTTGAGTAAAGTATATATAACATGGAAAAATTGCTTAGAGAAAAGTTAAGAATATATTTCCTTATATAAGTATGATTTAAAAGGTTAAATCATTTTGAAAATGTTTTTAAGGAAAAATATGAAGGGTAGTTAACCCTAAGAGAATGATGCGAATAGTTAGTCCAGTTTGCGGACAAGCAGTCCAATTTGTGGAAAGTTAGTCCATTTTGTGGACAACTGGTCCGGTTTGTGAGCAATCAGCCCAATTTTCGGATAGATAGTCCATTTATTATTTGTGGACAGATAGTTCATCAATCACCTGTTTTTAGCATAACAAATATTGCTATTATTATTATTATTATTATTATAATCAATTTGATTAACTAGTTTGGTTGTAGAAAAAGATTTGCAGAATATATATTTTGAAAAGGATATTAGTGAGGAGGAACCCGTTCTACTAAGCGGCTTGGTCTCACTTAATATCAGTAAATCGAGATGTAACAATATTATTCACATCAGGCTTTATGTATGACTCAAAATTTTTGTTTTTCCCTTAAACTTTCGGGTGCTCAAAATTGATTTGAGTAGGCTGAGGGTTGAGATTTACAAGTTTTAGTTTTGGCGAATAAAGCTTCCGTAGACGAGCAGGTGGCTGTCGGATAGCTAATTAGGAGTCGCGGTTAATTCTGTTTATTTCCGCCCTGTGTATGATGTCAGATATGACTATATTGCTTTGACCAACCAAGGGGGCATCATCATATGTTGCTTTTGGTATATTTCTACAATGATTATAATTGATCTTTACCAAGGGAATGTTATGGGATTATGTAATTTGGATATGAATTTGTTTTGAAATGTAATCAGTAAAAGTTTTTTTCTAAATCTATGATTTTTTTTTCATATTCAAGTGCTTCTGATATTATGGATACCATTTGCATTACCGTATTTTGTCACCAGAAGTTAATACTATAGATGACTATAGCATCTATAACACTTAGCTTTTGGCCTCCAGATACGGGATGTTATAGATAATCTACTGCTAGACCCCCGCTGTTTAATGATAGTAATTATGCTTATTGGGCCTGCAGATTGAAAACTTAATTGCAGTCTAATGGTTTATACATGTGGAACATTACCTAAATAGAATACACTGAGCCTAAAATGAATTATGCACAATGGACCAGCGACCAAAAGACACAAGCGCTCGCTAATTTAAAGACTAAGAATATTTTATTCCATACCTTAAATAAGAACGAGTTTAACAGAATGTCTAATAGTAAAAGTTCATATGAAATTTAAAGAACACTGTAAGTCACACACGAAAGCACTAGCAAAGTTAAACAGCAAAAATATCCACGTTAACTAATTATTTTTAATTATTTAGAATGAAACGAAATGAATCAATTTCTGCTATATATTACAGATTTCAAGATATAATACATGCATTAATAACATTAGGAAAGAATGTTACTGAAGAGGATCAAGTCAGAAAGATCTTGAATACACATTCTAGTGAATAGGATCAGAGGACTTTGGAAATCAAAGAAGCCAATGATGTAAGTGCTATGAAAATAGAAGATTTAATAGGTAATTTAGTTTCGTATAAAGTACAGTTGCAAGTTAGAAAAGAGAATCAAGCAAATTAGAAAAAATCACTGGTACTCAACACTACAAACGACAATCATGAACCAAGTGACGATGACGAAATGGATTTCATGACCAGGAATTCTATGAAATTCTTGAAATATAGAAAAATGAACAAACTTCGAGAAACTAAGAACTATATTCTAGAAATGGAAACTTTATTATGTGTTTCGAATGTGATAAAATCGATCATTTGAAAAGAGGGTATCCAAACCTGAAGAATCAAAGTACTCTTCAAACACTTTCAATAAGAAGAGGAAACATGCTTTCAATGCAACGTGGGATGATTAAAATACATCATTAAGTGATAGTAGTTCATAAATTGAAAATGCCAACATATGCTTCATGGAAATTATGATCTGCTATGCAATTCTAACAAAGAGATTATGAACGTTTTAAATGATACGTATAAGGGAAATAAAATGCTAAGAAAAGAACACAAAATTAGTTTAACAGAGATTGACAGAATTAAAATGTTCAATGAAATATTAACCGAAGAAAAAAATGTCTAGAAAATGGAATCGAAAGACTTAATGGGGATAATAATTCAAAACTTCAAAGTTTTGAAAAACTAAAAAGTGAAAATGAATCCCTAAGATGGGAAAATCTTTCAATGAAGTCAGAGATCACTGATCAAAATGACAAAATAACATCTCTGGACAATGTTCTTATTAACTATAATATGGATTTTGATAAAATGAAAACTGATGTTGATAAATTTAACAAAGGGAAGGATAATCTAGTAATTTTATTATCTGCATCTAAACCCACTAACTGTAAATATGGAGTGGATACACCCTTAAGCTCAAATGAAAGTAAAATACAACTCAAAGTACTAAATTAGTTAAGTGTACTAAGTTCAAACCAAAACCTTGAAAATTAAGTTAAAACCCTCAAATAAGTTCATTAATTTATGGGTTCCTAGAAGGTTAGATAATAATGAGAAAGAAAAATATATTCATAAATTTAAAAATATATTGATAAATTTATTAATAATGTACATTTATCCGATAATTATATTTTGAAAGGGTATTCAAATTCTTTATCGCTATTGCTTCCCAAAACTTAATCCATGGATCCCAAAATAAAGTAGTGTACCAAAACACATGTTTTATATTTTTCATGTACCGAACAATGCAATAAATATAAAGAAAGAGGACAATGGATCTTCAAAGCTTATGACAAGAAATTCATAAATGCCGAGCGATATTATGTACAAAGACAATGGAATTGTGAACTTTGGATATAATTCAAATGGATATATTATCAAAATCGACAACGTTGAAAATTCTAAAACATCTCTTATTTTAAATATTTTACTTAATAAATTTATTTCACACTTTGTATTGATTTTGATCCCCCCTATGAGTTATGTTTATATACATTTATATATATCACTATATACAAACTCTGTACATATTGTCTAGTTATGTTTAAGCGATTTTTTTCGCTCATTTTTGTTGATGACAAAGAGGAAGAAAATGTAAAAATTTACTACACAAAATGATAGGCAGAGTGCATAGAGTTTGGAGGAATCAAATATAAAAATATTATATTTTATCTCTCAAATATTTATGAGACTGTCATCATTAAGGAGGAGATTGTTAATACCATAAGTATTGATTTTGATGAACCACCATATAAATATTACTGTTAACATATCTTCTAGTTGTGTAGTTCTTTTAGACATATTTTGGAGATATTTTACAGAAATAAATAAGAATTTGGTGGAAGCAAATGAATTATATACATATGAAGATTAACTAGAGGAAATGAAAGAATAAGGCTGATTGAAGAAGAATGAAACACAAATGCTGTAACAACAGAAATATTTCTTAGAATTTTCTTCAAAGATCCCATGGTAATTATACTTGAAGATCATCAGCCATTGATCTTAACCAAATCACAAGATACCCACAGATATGAAGAACTTTGAAATCTGAAAATCTCATAACGTATATTGACATATCTTACTTAAGTATATCGACATACACCCAAGTATGCCGATATATAACTATGTATGTTAACATATCCTAACTATGTATGTCGACATATTGACCATTTTCCTATTTTTTTTAATTGAAACGAAGAGATTTTTCCTTCATCCTTTCACCATTGTACATTTCTTTTCAATCACTATATAATGGCTTTGTGAAATGAAATTTAACACACAACATTCTCATTTTCTCTTACTATTTCATTTTTCATACTTTTGTGAGAAACATCTATTACAATTCTTCCATTCTCTTTGCACTTCCATACTCTTTTATTTTTATTCTTCAAGGATTTGCAAACAACACAAGATCAGAGAATTTGAACCTGAATTCATATCATTCTCTCTCTCTCTCTCTCTCTCTAATTTCATCCTATTTCTTAAAGAATTCAATGATCTGTTGCTATTTGAGGTCCATAGGATCATTCTACTGAATATGCAAGAATTTGTACTGAAGATATAACTATTTGTCATGCTTTACTGTTAATTGTAAAGAGAAGAATGTGTTCCTGTAGCCTGTAAAATCATGAGGATGGTCTTAATTCCCGATAAATCAAGTGGGTGCATCGTGTAGCCCATGATATCAAGATTGTAAAGTTGTTCTTGCCATCCATGAAAAATAAGTGGTACTATTGAAATTCTGTACGATGTAGTGTCGGACTAGATGTAGGATTGGTCAATCCAAACTAACAAAAAAATCGCTGGTATTATTCATTTTGCTGCATCTTACTTACTTGTTCTATGACTATTTTTTTTTTGCACTTTGAGTAGATAAAGTTTTAAATTCATAAGTAAGTAGTTGAAAAACACACTTCAGCTCCTCTGATGTATAAATAGCATTAAGATCCAATCCGCATTGTGTTATAACAACCCTTTTCCCCACATTCTGGTCTACACTCCATGTTTTCAAAACAACCTTCACTCTCTTTTGCTTTAGTAACAAAATATACATTGGTCTCCCCTCACAAGTAACATTCCAACGTTCTTCAAATTTACAAACATAATATTCATGTAAGCACCAATGGTTCATATATTTAAACAGTCTATTCTCAATCAAGGCTGTTCTACTCAAAAAACATGATAGGGTTATGATCACTAACTCCTGCAGCCAAAGCAATCGCTATTGAGGTAGGAAACTTGTTCAACTACTCTAAATTTACAAAAACATGGTCAATTATGGTCAGGATAATTTTGTTCGACCCTAAGCACTACGTAAATTAGTAACCCTTTACTTCAACTTCACCCAAGCATGTAACAACCCATATTTAGAAAGGTTTAAATCGACAATAATCCACACATGTCCAACTTAAACAATCCAGAATATAGATAATCAATGAGGTTAATTAAGAAAAATAAGAAAAGAAGAAGGAAAAAACACGAAATCTCGCAACAGAACGATAAAATATAATAATCAAATAAACAGTTCAGGAAGTTGTTTATATTATACATTTAATTATAATTTATACAACATTTACCAGAGTTATATATACAATAAGGATAAGTAAAATAATGTAGCAGACAACATGATATAGAAATAATAATAGTAATAATACACCAAATCTTCAACTTCGTCCTCAAGAATAAATCTTCAACAAGATGAAAACTCAGAGCTGACCCGAGCATAATGAAAAGACAAAACACTTGAGTCTGAACTAAAGTATTATTATGTGAGTCAAATCGATATCGCATATAACATGAGTGTCGTGGCGTCAGAGATCTTTACAGGTTTTTACATCTCCTATCCAGTGTATAACGTGCATGCAATAACTCGAGAGAAGTTATGGGATTTTTCATCTCTTAAGGATTCGTAAAAATATTTATACGTATAGAATACGATATATATATATATATAATGTCTAATCAATAAAATAAATATCAAAATAGCGTTAAGGCTTTACATTGATCCTCCGTAATGCGTTTTTAAGCATTGTCGTATAGTTTGCATATAAAGCACCACCAAACCATCGGTGGATAGGGATGCGCCGTGATACGACAACACTAAATCAAAATCGTAGTGGTCTCGTATAGGAATAAAAGTATGACTAGGCATGTGAGGCAATGTCCAAGGTAGGATACTACAAGTTTGGGTCGTTGGGTTGGTAGTAACACATCATAGCCATGACCGCCCTCTGCGTCCATCCATCCCAAATCGAGTCAAAGGGAGGCTATCTCAAATAAAGGTGTACTAAATCGAAACCAACAATAAGAGTAATAATATGGACCAAGTCCAAGAAAATCGAAGAACGGATATCCGCTTAGGGTAATTAGCCCACTTAACTCTGTCAAGCCATCTTGTTATAGTCATTTCAAATTGGCACAAGTGTCGGGTCTATCCATCATTGTTCTCTTTCTTGAAATCCAACAATCATAGCCAAATTAACCACTTTGTTCTGGAGTCTCCTCCGCGTATACAGTTGTTAAAGTGGTTCCAATATTGAGAGAGAATATGCCAATAAAATGTCCCGGTCTCTTTAACAACCAAACATCGTTTTACACACCAGTTGGTACTTTTATATTTCGAAAACAATTTGTACTTGATAACAAAATATCATATTCACTTCAAAATCAAATTCATTTCAAAATCATCATATTTACTCAAAATATACAATTTCAATTCAAAATCATGTTCATCTTAATATCTCGATTTCAGTTCCAATTCAAAATTGCTTTGAATTTTCATTTGGGTTATAACTTCAATTTAACTCAATTCGTATTTAAATCCATGATTTAAATATAAACATTCACCCTTAACCAGTTTGATTTTTTTATAGAGAATAGTTTAAATAGTTTAAAATAATTTAAAACGTCAAAATAGTTTGAGTATTAAAAATGGTTTTATAGTAAAATAGCTTGGAAAATCAAATTAATTTGAATATTTAAAAAGATAGGTTTAAATAGTTTATATTAAAAAAAATTATTTGAAAATAGTTTCAAAGTCAAACTGATTTAATTCCAAATTTCCCAAATCAAATTACTTTCAATTTCCATTTCCATTTAAATTCGATTCTATTTCTTGAAATCAAAATCATTTAAATAATTTCATCTCAAAATTTTTAAAATCGTTTATTTTAACCAATCTGGTGTCTGTATATAATTTTCTATCCTAGGTCAAGTGAATCCATTATTTCAATTTAATTTCAGGATGGATATATATCATTTCAATCTAAAATAAATGTCATTGTTATATATCATTTCAACCTATTTCTTAATTTATTCGAAATAATTCGATTTACAGGTTTATATATGTAAGTAATATACAAGATGATAACAGGATATATCAAATAAATAAACATCCAAATCATCCAAAACATCAATCAAAAGCACCCATCACAATCAACATCCAAATCCGCCAATAATTCAAAACAATTTCATAGTTATCAATATCAGATAATTTAGTGGCAATTAAATTCCAACTTCAAATTTAATTGTCAATTTTAATACCTACAGTCAATTCATATGTCAATTTCATTTTCAAATATCAGTAAAAAAAATAAATAACTTCATGATTTAATTTTTAATGAACGGAAAAATATTATAGTACGTCGTGAGCATTAAAAACACTCACTTTTATTTTCTGTTGCCGCTGTCACGTTTTAGTTCCGTTCGAATTTAACTGAAAATTCCATCAGCCCTAAACTCAACCAATTTGATTCCATAGTAAAGATCTTGTTAATACGAACCGAACCCAACTGACCGCGTTGGATTTGGACCTAAAATGAATGAGTTATGAAATTTTTAATAACTTGATTTTACTAAAAAAGTTTATATAAAAATTAAACCACAAATTTAAATTTCCATTATCCACAATCATGAACCCAATCCATCCACACACGTACTCGGCCCATTAACTGCTTCTTCCCTAATTCCTCAAATCTGCTCCTCCCTGAACATATACGCGTGCACGGTCGTATCAGTGACACCATGATTTACCCGATGATCCTTCGAAAAGACTTCGCCGCCGATCTCCTTCCCTCGAGCCCGTCACGCTCATACCCACGCCATCACCTCTTGCCTCTTAGAGAAAAGCACGACACCCTCCCTCAGTCCGCTACTACAGTGATGAAAATCACCAAAAAGTGATTGGACTTCATCAAATCTTGGGCGCCGCCTCTCCTCCACCTCATCAACACACTCCCAATGCCTAAACCGACCAATTCTCCCTTAATCCAAAACTAGGTCACCCTATTTCGAAGCTCGGTTAAATTGTTGAACGCGATAAAATAAACAGCCTCGCATTCTCCAGAAATGAAGACGTATGATGAGCGTATTGAAACAAGAATTTAAAAAAATTTGTTTGTAAATTTTCCATCGATTAAAATTCGAAATATCATGTTTATTCATTTTGAAGCTTTTAGTTTTTATTCTGCTACTCTTTGGTTAAAATAAGAGAAAAAGAAATGTAGATGGTGGCTGCAGGGTGGCTTGCACAGGAATAGGGTGGGCTGGTACAGTAAAAATTTGGGCTGATGTGAAGGTATGGCCAAATCATATATATATTATTATTATTTAAATTCAAATATCTAGATATTTATTTCGAGCCCCTATCGAGGTGTGCTGCCAGGCGTTTGTAATGTTACCCCTATTCCGAACGCAATGAGATAAGTTTCGGGTCCCAATTCGATCATATGGAGAAGATAACTTTTTGAACCCAATTATAATATTAAATTTTTCGATATTAAATTCAACGCGTTTCAATCCCATATGACCAAACGATAAATTCAAATACTACAAAATTTGAAATCTGAAAATAATAAACTATTACGAATTCAATGGAACTAGTTTCGTCGAAATCCAAGGCTATGGCCCGGAAGGCTATTTTTATATGCTAATTTAAACGAAGTATTTTTAAAATCGAGCAAATCACTTTTAAATTCAATTTAAAATTTTATTTATCTTCATTGTTATTAATATAAATTTCATAAGCCTTTAAACCATTTTCATCCAAATAAAATCCAAGATTTAATTTATTTCAACGATTTTAATTATTTAAATCCAATAACTTATTAATATTTGAAATTCAACCTATTAAATCTATAAAATTAACTTTTCAATATTCAAAATCAATTAAATATTAAATTTCAAATAACCTAAATTATGGATCATTACATTCCTCCCCTCTTAAAAATATTTCATCTCCGGAATTGCCAAGATAAGAAGAATGACCCAAAACCCATTAACTTTCCCAAAAATCGATTTGTTGAAATCTTGTTATTACTTTTACTAACTTCCCAAATTCATCCATAAAATCCAAATAATATTATCCATTCAATCATTTCAACTTATAATTTAAAATCAAATTTAGTTATTGAAAATCCCTTCAAAAAAATTCAACTCTTTAAATTTCAAAAAAAATTCGCCAGCGTCTCCTTTGCGCGCTAGATCGAAATAACTACAAATCGCCCCTATGGGCCTCAACCAATAAAAGAAAACAAAAGCCAAGTGGCTCGGTCATAAAACCATCAAATTCAAACAATAATATAAACATATACCTTTTTGTTGGGCAACCAATTTTTTACTTCTGAAATCAAAAGCATCAAATTAGCTCTTGTATTTAAATACCTGCATCTTACTTACCAACGATATCCAATCATATTATTCAAATCATTTTAGTCAGAAATTTCAACTTCCAATATTTACATTATGAATCTGTATGATGTACATATATCATCTGTATGCAATATCAAATCTGATCGCTCACTCGATCACACAATTTCACTTCCGAAGTAGTATCGTTCACTTGACTCTCTAGTGCGAACTCAGATCTGGTTCCTTGATCAGAAACCATCCTTCTCCTTTCATAGCCATAAATTATGATAGAGAATCCCAGAATCAATCAAAAATTCATATCCATGGTTCACCATCGAGAATCGAGTGAAAAATTCTAACCCAGATTGATATAAATTATCTCGAAATTCAGTGCTCGAATCTGCATCAAACCGTTATGCAAATAAAATAATATACGTGCAACTTACGTATTTATTTTCAATTGATTCTTACCTATACCCAATTCCTTTTTTCTTTTACCTTTTTCTTCATTTCATTTCATTTCATTTCCAATCAATCATACAAAATCATTATTCACATTGCTTTATTCACATTCATTATTTAACTTAGTATATTTTTCAGTACAAATTTTTTCTAAAGAATTTTTTTCATCAAATTTTCTTAATTCAATTATAAATATTTTAACAAAAGTTCTTATGTTTATTACCACTTCACCACTTAAATTTATATCCACTTCTATTCGTATTCAAATTCAATTCCATTTAATTTATCTCCCAATTTTAAATATTGAATTTAATCAACCATATCCCAAACCATATTCGACTCACTAACTAAATTAGTTAGTTCAATTAGCCCATTTCATTCATTATTTCAAGTCTCAATAAATTCCATTTTCAAAATTTACTTTATTTAGCCCCACTTAGGCTAAATTTCCAAATTTCACATTACTACTTCAATTCAATTCACTTAGTTTGTTCACTTCACTAATTTATTCTACTACCACAATCACTTCATTTGACTTTTCTTAAGTTAAATTTAATCTCTTATCTCAATTCACAATTTCTTTTCTTATCTATATCATTTCTCAAATTTATAAGTTCAAAACTTATCTTTATTCATTTCACAAATACATAGATAGCAAATTTCATAATCTAAGCACCCGGTTTAATTTTAAATCAATTTGAAATCATACACACACATACACACACATCTCGCTTTTATATCAAATCAAAATTTTAAATTTCTCAAAATAAAAAACTTGTTTATCAAAACACGACTCCATTCGCAAATCATTACGTAGCAATCCATCACTTAGAAACTCGATAACTAACGCCGATGATGTCGTGATCACCATCGGAATTATTTTTCCAGCGAATGAAGTGAGTTCAATGCTTTTATCACTTCTAAAACCATTCAAAATACTTCCAAAATAATACCGTCGTTGTTATTTTCCAAAACACTTTGGAACACATTTTAAAATTTTCGGGACTTAGATTCAAAACTTCTCAGTTTAAATCCGTTTTAATTTATAAGTCACATTTATAAATTATATTTACAAAATTTCACTTCCTTAAAACATTTCACAATTGTTTTATCATTGTTTGTTTTAAAATAAACATCATTTATTAAGGCACAATAACCAATTAATGATAATAACCAGTATTATCATTCCTAACAACCAAACAAACCATATAATAATAATTTTTGAAAAATTATTTCTTTGTATATAAAATACAATCCATGTAAAATTAGTTCATTTACCCAATTGATGTTAATGCCAGTTCAGTCGACTGATATCATTTACACTATATGATGATTTCATGCACAAATATTGCTCTAAATATTTTTCCTAGAAAAATTGTATTTCAACTTCTTTCCAAAAACAAGAAATTAAGATTTTTTAAAATCCTCCCCATAAACAAGAAATTAAGATTTTCAAAAAGAAATTATTGCAACATATGAGAATCGAACCTGGGTCATGAAGCACAAATTTGCATGCTTACCACTGAACTATAAATAGAGTTAAAATATAAAACGAACACTTTTAAGGTAACTTGGCCGTCTGAATTTATAATTTAGACGTCTGAATAAAAATTCAGCCATCTGAATTAGCCTATTTTTCAACTGTTTTGTTTCTATCTTTTTTTTTTAAATTTCAGTTGTCTGATTTTTATTTTCAGCCAGCTGACATGCAAGAGAAGAAGTGTCTCTTTAAAGAAATTCAAATTCTGCAGAGTTGTCTTCTTCCCTAAAGGTTGCAATCCTTCTAATGGTTGTAACCCTTCAACTAGATCCTTTCACCACTATAAATAGAGTTAACATCTATCCTTTTAACCACTAGTTCTTACTTATTTCTTCTCTCTATCTTTTATGAATTCTCTTACATTTAAAAGATTTTTATTTCAAACTATTGATTACTTATAAAATCAACTTACATTTCCAGAGTGATCATATACTTTCAATTTTTCACAAATACACGCTATACCGGTTATGAAGAAGATTATAGGAAGGTTGTACTATATCAACTTATCTACGTCCTTTAGAGCACAAGAAGTCAACAGTTTACTACTTTTGTAGTTAAAGTCCTGTTTTGTTGCTCAGGCTAAACTATTAAAATACCATTCGGCTGCTCGGGAAAATGTTTTGAAATCTTGTTCTACTACTCATGTGCCTATTCCTCTGGATGAAATGAGAGTATTATTTAAATCTAGAAGGAGTCTGCGATTATACGTAGAACGGGAAGCCCAAACCGGTATAAAAATCTCAGGTGTGATCGTTTTCACTTTCTTTACGTTATTTATTCTACTGTTTATCTACTAGTGATTAGTTATATAGACTTTATTTGAGCTATTGGTGTACAAGTCTTACTTTAGTAGAATACTGCATATTACTCGTTCCATAACGACTTTCATTTGGTATCAGAGCCATACCATCATATAACCGTAGCAAAGTTTTGTGATGTTCACGTAATATGGACAACTCTGCTACAAATTATATTGAAGGACAATCTACGTACGAACACCACTATATAATGGATTAAACTATGATTATTGGTCAACTAGGATGAGAATATATATGCAAGCTAATGGGTATGGCACCTGAAACACTATACAATAGGAATACACTGTTCCTACCACTACTTATGCATTATGGTCAAACACCCAAAATCTAGATGCCATTAGTTATGATAAAGCTATGAACATGCTATTTTGGTTGTTGGACAAAAATGAGTTCAATAGACTTAGTATATATACATCTATTTATGAAATTTGGTACACTATAAAAATTGCTCATGAAAGTACAAACATGGTCAAACAAAGTAAGATCTCTATGTTTAAAATCAATTTCAAAATTTTAGAACAAAGCAAGATGAGAGTATAAATGTTATGTACTCTAGATTTAAATATATTCATCATTCACTTCTTGCACTAAGAGAAAGTATACAGATTTTGTTATTGCGTGAAAAATCCTTATCTATTTGACTGATGATTGGGAATGAAAGGTCTTAGCTATCAAAGAAGCTAATTACATTTCAACTATAAAACCAGAAGAGTTAATAGGAAATCTCATGTCCTATGAAGTGAATTTGCATGAAAACAAGTACAAGCTCAAGATAGAAATACAATTTCATTTCAAGCAGAGATGAAGAATTTGATATAGATGATGATGTTGCACTTACAACCAAAAAAATTTAGGAAACTTTTGAAGTATAAGAAGACTAAAAGTTTGGCAACAAAAATAATAATCCATCATTTTCATCACTTAAATGTTATAAACGCACAAGATAGGTCACATGCAGAAGATTGCCCAAATATCAAAAAGAAGAATAATAGCTTCAAAAACAATTATGAGAAATTCTACAAGAAAAAGAAGCAGCCATTTTCAATCATATGGGATGACTCAGATTCACCTTCATTGTTAGATAGCGACAGCGATTGGGAACAAGTGAACATGTGCTTTATGGATTTTAATGACGATATAAGTGAATTTTCTTTCGATGATCTAGTTGAAATAAATACCGAATTGTTAGATAGACTAAAAGATCTAAAAAGAAAATATAAAGATACTTTAGGAAAGATAAATAAAAACGAATTAGAAATTGACACCTTAAAAGATGAAAAGAAAATATTGGAAGAAGAATTAGTAAAATCTCAAGAATCATGTGTTAAAATAAATCTCAGTCGCTAGATTAAGTAGTGAAAAGAAGTTTGGAAAATTGAGAATATTAAATTAACAAAAGAAAAATGTGATTTTTGAAGTATTAATAAACTAGGTATAGAATAACAGACCTTAAAACATAGTTAGAACGTATTTCTAAAAATGTTTCAAATTTTAATGAAGGTAGAGAAAACCTATCTAGAATTATTAATTATTCACAATCTTCCTTTAAGAAAAGTTTGGGTTATAGTAAAACCAGTAAGGGAGTTAAATCTAGTCCTAAGAAATATAGCTCACTATATACGATTTCAAAAAGAAGGATGATAGTCAAAAGAAACTGATAAACAAGCATATATCTATATAAATTTAGGTTTCGAAGATTAACAACTATCTGGTATATAATAAGTATATAGAGATATTTATATCTAGGGTATATAAAAATACTAATTTTTTTTTGCAAAGGGAACACTAAACCCTATTAGGTATGGTTTCCTACGAACTAACCCCCCGATCCTAACATAAGAAGTGGTTAACAAAACATACGTCTTATATTTTGTAGGTACACCATATATGAAGGGGACGATACATTCCAATTTTTTTAAAGCTTATGTAAATGGGACTGCAAATGGAGGAAAATCAGAAAATTTAATAATCTTATCTCTGAATATATCCTTTTAAGAATTCATATTTAGAACCCAATTATATTCTCTTCAAATAAAAGTCTTGTATAACTCCTATTGATTTATATATATATATCCTTTTTGTTGATGACAAAGGGAGAGAAAACTATACGACTATATCGATAAGGGGAGCATAAAACTAAGGGAGAGAACTAAATTGGTTTTACATAAATCTTAACTTGTATAGTTGTCATCATTAAAAATGGAGAGAATGGTAGAACCTCGTTATTTGATATTTTGATATCGACAACTATGCAAACATTTATTGTGCATATAATCAATTTTTGCAGGAAATTATATTAACTACCGAAGAGATATACATGACGAAGACGAGACGAAGATGACGTACAATGTGTTATTAGTAATAGAGTGTCATGTATAGAGCATACATATGTTAAAATCTCTTCAAAGTGATATACACATAAGTCATTAACAGTAACATTATATCTTAAAAATAGAGTTATATAGAATCAGTTGACTACTAATGCCAGACACTATATGATGATTTCACGCACATAAATATTGTGTTGAAACTTTTTTTCCAGAAAAATTGTGTTTTAAATTCTTTCCATAAACAAGAAATTTAGATTTTCAAAAAGAAATTATTGCAACAGATGGGAACCAAACCGAGACATGAAGCATGACTTTTGTGACGACCCGAACTCGATGCTCGACAAACGACATCGAAATTCGCATCGCCGGAGCTTATAACAACATTTGATGAAAACAACAGAAACAAAAGATGATAACATTGATATACAACAAAGATACAATTTTTATACAATACCCATTACAACGTCGATCACCAATATCAGAGTGGTACATAAATGATACTACAATAAAACGACCACTCCTCAACGGAACAATAGAGACTTCAAAAAGTTTCCAACATACTTCAACTTTGATAAGGTCTTCAAAAACTCCAAAACTCCAAGCGCTTCGAAAGATTTCCAAATCCAAAAGCTTTCCAAAATAACAGCTTCCAAAGACTTCCAAATCCATGCTAGCTCCAAAACACGGATAACATGCTTCTAGGCTGCCCGGGTGGAAAATTATGGACACCCAGAGTTTAGGAATGAACAATAAACTCCGGGTCAGTCATGAGACTGGTATGAGTAAACAAAAAAATTTGGTTTGAGCAAAAGAAGTTAAAATGAAATTTGCAATGCTTTTTGAAAATGAAACTGCCATAAGGCCTCGCGCCACACACACAATGCAAGCGCACACTTGGAGGAGATTTCTCCTTATGGTATTCAAAAATGCTTGATACGCAAAAACCATTTGATATTATTATTAGTGCATAGGGCATAGTGATAGTGATAGTCAAAAACGATTCGATGTCGGTTTCGGATAACCAAATGGAATCCGACTCCCTATCGCATCGAAATTCAAATGCCGTTTTACGGGTCAAGGGGTTTTCACATTTATGCAGCAGTATATTCATCATAGATATCACAGCTCAGCACAAAAGCAATTCATTTTACATAGCATCATAAGCACATGACAGAGATATCAAACAATTCAATATTCAATAGAACTCAAACATCCATAAGTAAGATCAATTTAATCATCTGATTTATTTAAATCAGATTAATTACTTATGAATAATTTACAAATTCTTCTTAATTAACATTAATTAATTACAAACCAGATTAATTAATTATCCTTAATTAATTATTAATTAACCTTTAATAATAAATAACCAACCCTTAATTATTAATTAATCAACCTTAAATCATTAAATAATTAACCTTTAATCATTTAATTATCCTTTAATTAATTAATTATTCTCAAATTAATTACTTTAATTAATTAATCACATAAATTAATTATCATTTAATTAAATTTTTCTTTAATCACTTGATTAATCAATTTTAATCATTAATTATTCTTAATTACTTTCATTAATTAATTTAAAACCTTTATCATATAATAGTTTAAACTAGATTAAATTTAAATTTAAAACTTGATGCAAACATTTTGCTTTGCCTTTAAACTTGGTTTATACTTCTTTAAAACATATTCATTTTAAATTCACTTTTGAGCTTAGCTACATTTTCTTTTGGAAACAAATCATTTAATAACCTTTAAAAACTTAAAATTTGTTTAAAACATTTTGTTTATAAAACTGTTCATGTTTTATATTTCAAAAACTTGGTTATTAAAAGAAACTTTATCGTAACAACTTGGTACACACTTCTTCTAGAACCAGAAACACAACTAACCCGAGCCCATCCCCAGCCATCTCAACCAAATGCTTGAATCACCCACGCGAACACTCGCCTGCTTCAAGCAAACCCACACAAAAACTCGAGAACAACCCGAGATCAAAACCTTCTTCTCCAATCACTCGAAAAAAACTGATACGCGAATGTTGCACACATACGTGCACAAGCTTGTTGACCATCGTCGATCGACGTCGAGGCCAGCAGAACACCATCGCTGATCACCAGAGTCGATTCAAATAACCCAAAACACGAAATCACTGTAAAATCAAAATCGAGCTCATTTCGAACCAAATGTCATTTCCTGGAACCACATGCTCATCTGAAAACCCTTCCCTTCACCGCTACACGCCACCAGAAGCCACGCCCTTCTGGCCCAGGGTACTTCGATTCACCATGAACCCATCGCCGCAAGTGCGATCGCCTGAACCGCCATGGCGACGGCGCAATTTACTCGCGACTTCGACCAGATAAACGCAAGCTTAAACCCTGAATTGCTTCAAACCATCGTCCACAACGAATTAAACATTAACTTCGTATTTTTCCCATGATTATTGATCATTCCAACGTCCACTGCCATGATCCCGAAGTCCAATTCTTGCTCGATCACCAGAAAATCACTATAACCCATTTCCCGTTCAACCCATAAGTGCAACCCCAATTCGCAACTAAAAATTCTAATTTTTGTTTTATAAATCCTTGCTTTCGGAATGGATATAGATGATGCAATTCAATTTTGAATTCATGCAAATCGAAAATTGGGTAAATTTTTTAATTTATACTGTATTCAACTTCCAGACAAAACTATTTCATATTATATTGAAATTATATTTTTAAAATTAAGTTCTAATGATTTTGAACATATTTTGTTTTTAAATCATTAGCTAAAAGTGATCAAAGCAATTAGAATTTAATTTTGAACTAAGATATAACCTGAAATTTTTATAACAGGGCCCTATTTCCTATTACCAGAGATATGCTTAGGATATTCATGCATACAGGCACATCACACAACCATTCAAGTAAAAAATTTTATCCGTAACTTCAGATCCAATGCAAACCAAACAAAAATCAAACAGATCCAGGATCGAATAAGTGAGTTTACTCACTATGTTGTTTGACAAAGAGGAACAGAGGGCAGGAAGCTTGAACAATGGAATTGGTAAACTAGGAATTGGTTGTTGATTCTGGAAGATGAATCCAGTTGAATTGCCTTTTTATTTTGATTTGAATTTGTGTGGCTTGAACTTATTTGCTTCGGTTTCAAATTTCCATACTTTTGAAAACTTGCTCACGGGCTCTCTTTTTTTCTTCTAGTTTTTTAAACTTTGTTTTCAGGAATTTAGTTTGGGAGAAGATTTTGAATTTTTGTTTCAGATTTTTGAAGAGGATGGATTTTTTATTTTTATAGTTGAAGATGAATTTGATTTCTTAGTTTCTCAGGCATGAGATAATTTTGTGAAGAATGAACACAACCTGACTCTTGTTCTTTCTTTTGTATGCTTTCAAAATTAAATTCAAAAGAATCAAATTATCTTTCCACTTGTCCAATTTTATTACACTTGTAATTTACATTTTCTTATCTTCTTACAAATGTTCATATGTAACATTTTTGTGTTTATACCCTTAATTCAAATTATTTTGTAAACTTTATTTTAACCCTTCATGTATATAAAATTTCATATGCCAACATATGTTTTTATTTTAAATGTTTTCATCCTTAATATTTTTACATTTGCACAAATAAAACCTTATCCCAATTATTTTTCACATTACAATCTTAATTTAGTTCAATATATTCATATACATATATTTTTTATATATATTTTACATTCATACATTTCTTATCATTTATTTCTGTATAACTTTTAAAAGAAAAGAATGATTTGAAAATCTTGATAACATATTAACAAATGATCACATTCATTCATATATGTATATATAAGAGAATTCTATCTTAAAAATAATCTTTTGAATATTAATACATCTTCCAAATATTAATATATTTAAAATTTAGAAAACATCTTTTATTTATCTTAAAGCTTCTAATTTCTATTTTATCTTTAAATTAAATATTTATTTGAAAAATACTTATCCTTAAATTTCAAATCAAAATTCTATTTATAATCTAAATTTTTTATTTATTCTAGAAATTTCTAATTAATTCATGAATAAATTCACAAATTAATTTCAAAAACTAAATTAATTATCAAATTATCTTGGTCAAAATTCAGGGATGTTACAGATTCCCCTCCTTAAGAAAATTTCGTCCTCGAAATTTGATAGGGAGACGACAAAGAACAGATAAATGATAGAGAAATATCTTTCCAGATCAAGCTGAATATCTATTCTGCATTTGGCTTACCAAATCAGAATATCAACAATAGATATGAGAATTATTCTATCCAATACTTTACGAAATACTCGAGTTATCCGGATCTACGAAATATACAAGGGTATTGGTTAGTTTGAAGGAATAACTAACCGTTCGTAGAATATATCAAAACCCATTGAAATAGGCAAAAATAGGCTCGACTACGATCTCAGATTCAAGATTTAACTTATTCACGATTTGCTGAGAAATGAAACTATGTGTAGTTCCTATATCGATCAAAACTCAAAAAAAAATTGTCATAAATGAGAAAGTTACCTTCTAAAATTCCTTTTCCCTTATCAGCCTTTGAGGTTGAAGGATCGTCTTTAATTGCATACATCTTTGCTACATGAGCTTGCTTCTTCTTCTAACAATCTTTAACTTCGTGACTTGGCTTGTGACAGTAATAGCATTTCTTAACTCCCTGACCAATCTCCAAAGGTTGTCCTTTCTTAACTTGTTTCTTCGGATCCTTGCAGTTGTTTGAATAGTGGCCCTTTTCTTGGCAATTGTAACAAGTTATAAATTTTGCCAGGTTTCCCTGATCGTCCTTCTTTTCCTTGCCTTGATATGGTTTCTTGCTTCCGGACTTTCTTTTTTCCAATTTTGATTGCTTGTATTTCCTCCTTCCCTCGGGACTTCCTGCATATCCAGGGGAGCATACTTATACCCCATATCTATCAAATCTGAAAAAGATTCTTTGACGTGTGCTGTCATCCTTTCGTGGTACTTCTTATTCATCCCACGAGTGAATCTTTCATTTTTCTTTAGCGGCGTGTTTACCAATTCTAGGCCGAAATGGGATAATTCGTTAAATTTGTTTAAGTATTCCTCAAATAACAAACTCCCCTACTTTAAGTCCATAAATTCTTGGTACATTCGGGAGATACCAGCCGACGGCATATAGCGCTTCTCAAACACCTCCTTAAATCGACTCCAAGAAAATTCTTCTTTTGGCTCATCCATAGTAACCGTCTCCCACCGTGCTAGGGCTTCCTCTTAGAGTTGCCAAGAAGCTATTAGTCGCATCTAATTGTCTTCCAATTTTAGTCCCCCAGGCTTGGGCTTCGATAATGGATTCTTTGCCAGTGAACCGCTTTCCACCCAGTTTGGAAAATCTTTCATACAAATCAGCCAGATCCGGTTGAGATTGAGTGGGAATAGCGGCCGATGTAGGGACTTGACTAGATGTAGTGGTATTTCCCCATCCCCTACCTTGTCCTCTTCTTCCGCTCATTCTCACTATCTGTAAATAGTAAGAAAACTTGATTTAGGCACGTGGACAAGATATCTTAGGAATATCAACAGTTTAAATAAATAGACTGAGTAATTCGGCTTTCGGTTCCATTGGTTGTACGCATTCTAGGGTATACTTCACCCTATCTCTAATGAGCCATCTAATGTGTTTCATTCTGTGTCTAAAGTTCTTACTCAACCTTTAGCTCTGATACTAACTGTGACGAACCGAACTCGATGCCCGACAAACGACATCGAAATCCGCATCGCCGGAGCTTATAACAACTTTATATGAAAATAGCGGAAACAAAAGATGATAACGTTGATATACAACAAAGATACAACTTTGATACAATATCTATTACAACATCGATCACCAATATCAGAGTGTACACAAATGATACTACAATAAAACGACCACTCCACAACGGAACAATAGAGACTTCAAAAAGTTTTCAACATACTTCTACTTTGATAAGGTCTTCAAAAACTCCAAAACTCCAAGCGCTTCGAAATATTTCCAAATCCAAAAGCTTTCCAAAATAACAGCTTCCAAAAGACTTCCGAATCCAAGCTAGCTCCAAAACACAGATAACCTACTTCTAGGCTGCTCGTGTGGAAAATTATGGGCACCCAGAGTTTAGGAAGGGAACAAAAACTCCGGGTCAGTCATGGGATTGGTATGAGTAAACAAAAACATTTGGTTTGAACAAAAGAAATTAAAATGAAATTTGCAATGCTTTTTGAAAATGAAACTGCCATAAGGCCTCCCGCCATACACACATTGCAAGCGCAGACTTGGAGGAGATTTCTCCTTATGACAGTCAAAAATGCTTGATACGTGAAAATAATTTGATATTATTATTAGTGCATAGTGCAGAAAACCTTTCGAAAATATAATATTAATCTTAGCCAGCATACAACATTTCATCGTATGCCTACTATAGCTGCCATGTTCAATAGCAGGTTACCGCTACATTCTATGGCAGGTTATACAACTAAAACCGAACTGGGCACATATTGTTTCTTTGGATTTTCAACAAATGGTCTGGCAAAGGAACTTCCTACACCGAATGGGTACGCCTCTGGAAGGACGCCCCCGAGAACCTAACTGGATCTCTTCTAACACAAGGCCAACGCTACCTCACGCTTTAACCAAGCTATAACATAGGTAGCTACCACACAAGTATGCCATCCATGGTCGTTACCGACCTTTATCCGAGGCGCCTCTCAACCAACAACCACAAAGAAAAAAGTTTGTAGCAACCACACAGGTTAAATATCTGGGATACATACCATGATATCACCTTTTATCCAGAGAAAATGGACATACCCTAGGGGTGCGACCCCTAAAAACCTTGCTGCATCGTTCCTGTTTCGACCATTTCCAAGGTGTGAGGTCCTGATGCAGTCTCGTTCACAAAGCTACGCTTTTTCACAAAGCCATGCTTCAATCAACAAATGATCAGCAGCACTTCGTATGCCACATTACCAAATTGGGAATGTATAATTAGTAACCATAACCTACATAACCTCTGAGCTCGTATGTCTCAGAGAAGGGTGTCAAGCTAAGAGAATAAATCTCCACCACCAAACAAAAATATATTTGATAGAAACCAGCTTTACATCTCAAAGTGTAACGTCAGACACACATCCATACAAGTCTGTTTCGGGTTCGAACAGAACCGAAGGCACTTCCAAAGAAGCCCTTGCAATCCGGGTATCCCCAATCCCGATCGGAATCCCCATTACATATGGAGATCCCTATACCGTAGCTACTCAGTGAGTCAGTGCAGAGTCATTCGACGGGTTATCCTATCATTCTCGAAGACACCTGGTCTTCACCACCGTCTTCAAATGCTATCCATTTTGTCGTATCGCTATTCGAAATGGGTTATATGACATAAATGTTCTCTTCCGGCTAAACCGAATAGTGAGCGCAATATTTAGGAATATATGGATATTGGGATCTCAGTTAAGTCACAACTTATCACCCAAAACAAATGTTCTAAACAAATTACAATTTTAAATCATTTTAAACAAAAAGATTCACTTCACAAAGTTCACTAATCTTCCACAATGGTTAATTCATAGTTTTAAATACTATTTACAATTCTGTATATTTTTATATAAAGATACACCCTCAAGATTCTCTTAAATTTGGAAACCAAGTTCACAATTTTTCACAAGGATTCATTCACAAATTTCAAAATAGTTTCCATTTGAAATTGGATTTACTCATCCAATATTCAAATCAAAGATTTGATTCATAGCTTCAAAACCTCCAAAGATTCATTCATATCTTTCAAAACTATTCCCATTTCAAATCTTTTATACAAAAGATACACCATTCAAAATCCACTTCAATTTCAAAACAAAGTTCAACCATTTTTCACAAAGATTTATTCATAGCTTTCGAAACAATTTTCAATTCTATTTCAAACTTGAAATCTTTCAATACAAATTAGAAATCCTTCATTTATATGAAAGCAACTATTATTTGAAAACAAATAGTTTTTTGTTTCAGAAAAATCCGATTACATTTGTATGAGTTAAAGCCCTTAAATCTAGGGTTAAATTTAAATTCCCAAAACAATATTTTTTAAATGGTTTAAAACCCATATAACTTGAATACCCTTTTTAAACCATAATTTCCAAACATAGAATTCAATTTCAAATTTTAAATTTAAATTCAAATCAAATTATTTGAATTTTCAAAACTTAATCAAGTTATTCAAAATAACTTTTATCTTAAAAACTCCTTTACAAAACTTTCCATATTTAATCCAATCCCATTTCCAAAACCATTTGGATTCAAAATTCTATTTTTAAAACCATTTCATAATATTAAATTCAAATATCTGTGGCTTAACCGATTCCTCGTGAAATCCATATTTGTGTGTGTATATGGTGTAGTCCAGGGGATTTACACAATAGTGCAACAACATCAATCATTACAGATTCAATCATATCAATATCGATAAGCGGTATAATCCATAACGCTCATCTTCATTCATAGATTCACAGGCAAAGTCAATTTATCAGTCACAAAGATTCACCATTACGATTCTATGTGGGTTTCAGATAACCAAATGGAATCCGACTCCCAGTCACATCGAAATTTAAATGCCGTTTTACGGGCCAAGAGGTTTTCACACTTATGCTGCGGTATATTCATCACAATATCACAGCTCAGCACAAAGAAATTCATTTTACATAGCATCATAAGCACATAACATAGATATCAAACAATTCAATATTCAATAGAATTCAAACATCCATAAGTAAGATCAATTTAATCATCTGATTTATTTAAACCGGATTAATTACTTATGAATAATTTACAAATCCTGGTTAATTAACATTAATTACTTACAAACTATATTAATTAATTATCCTTAATTAATTATTAATTAACCTTTAATAATAAATTAATCAACCCTTAATTATTAATTAACCAACCTTAAATCATTAAATAATTAACCTTTAATCATTTAATTATCCTTTAATTAAATAATTATTCTCAAATTAGTTACTTTAATTAATTAATCACATAAATTAATTATCATTTAATAAAATTTTCTTTAATCACTTGATTAATCAATTTTAATCATTAATTAATTATTCTTAATTACATTCATTAATTAATTTAAAACCTTTATCATATACTAGTTTAAACTAGATTAAATTTAAATTTAAAACTTAATGCAAACATTTTTCTTTGCCTTTAAACGTGATTTATACTTCTTTAAAACATATTCATTTTAAATTCACTTTTGAGCTTGGCTACATTTTCTTTTGAAAACAAATCATTTAATAACCTTTAAAAACTTAAAATTTGTTTAAAACATTTTGTTTATAAAACTATTCATGTTTTATATTTTAAAAACTTGGTTATTAAAAAAAAACTTTATCATAACAACCTGGTAAAAACTTCTTCTAGAACCAGAAACACAACTAACCCGAGCCCATCCCTAGCCATCTCGACCAAACGCTCGAGTCACCCACACGAATACTCACCTGTTTCGACCAAACCCACACAAAAACTCGAGAACAACCCGAGATCAAAACCTTCTTCCCCAATCACTCGAAAAAACCTGATAGGCGAATGTTGCACGTGTACGTGCACAAGCTCGTTGACCATCGCCGATCGACTTCGAGGCCACCAGAACACCATTGTTGATCACCAGAGTCGATTCAAATAACCCAAAACATGAAATCACAGTAAAATCAAAATCAAGCTCATTTCGAACCAAATGTCATTTCCTGGAACCACATGCTTATCTGAAATCCCTTCACCTTTACATGCCACCAGAAGCCACGCCCTTCTGGCCAAGGGTACTTCGATCCACCACAAACCCATCGCCGCAAGTGCGATCGCCTGAATCGCCGTGGCGACCACGTAATTTACTCGCGACTTCAACCAGATAAACACAAGCTTAAACCTTAAATTGCTTCAAACTATCATCCACAATGAATTAAAAATTCACTTCGTATTTTTCCCGTGATTATTGATCATTCCAACATCCACTGCCACGATCCCGAAGTCCAATTCTTGCTCGATCACCAGAAAATCGTTATAACTCATTTCCCGTTCAACCAATAAGTGCAACCCCAATTCACAACTAAAAATTTTAATTTATGTTTTAAAAATCCTTTCTTTCGAAATGGATTTAGATGATGCAATTCAATTTTTAATTCATGCAAATCGAAAATTGGGTAATTTTTTTAATTTATACTGTATTCAACTTCCAGACAAAACTGTTTCATATTATATTGAAATTATATTTTTAAAATTAAGTTCTAATGATTTTGAACATATTTTATTTTTACATCATTAGCTAAAAGTGATCAAAGCAATTATAATTTAATTTTGAACTAAGATATAACCTGACATTTTTATAACAGGGCCCTATTTCCTATTACCAGAGATATGCTTAGAATATTCATGCATACAGGCACATCACACAACCATTCAAGCATAATTTTTTATAACTTCAGATCCAATGCAAACCAAATAAAAATCAAACAGATCCAGGGTCGAATAATTCAGTTTACTCACTATGTTGTTTGACAGAGAGGAACAGAGGACAGGAAGCTTGACTACTGGAATTTGTAAACTGAGAATTGGTTGTTGATTCTGGAACTTGATGATTTTGTTGATGAATCCAGTTGAATTGCCTTTTGATTTTGATTCGAATTTGTATGGCTTCAACTTATTTGCTTTGGTTTCAAATTTCCAGACTTTTGAAAGCTTGCTCGCAGGCTCTCTCTTTTTTTCTGGTTTTTTAAACTTTGTTTTCAGGAATTTAGCTTGGGAGAAGATTTTTAATTTTTGTTTCAGATTTTTAAAGAGGATGGATTTCGAATTTTTAGAGTTGAAGATGACTTTGATTTCTTGGTTTCTCAAGCATGAGAAAATTTTGTGAAGAATGAACACAACCTGACTCTTGTTCTTTCTTTTGCATGCTTTCAAAATTAAATTCAAAAGAATCAAATTATCTTGCCACTTGTCCAATTTTGTTACACTTGTAATTTACATTTGCTTATCTTCTTACAAATGTTCATATGTAACATTTTTGTGTTTATACCCTTAATTCAAATTATTTTGTAAACTTTATTTTAACCCTTCATGTACATAAAATTTCATATGCCAACATTTGTTTTTATTTTAAATGTTTTCACCCTTAATATTTTTACATTTGCACAAATAAAACCTAATCCCAATTATTTTTCACATTACAATCTTAATTTAGTTCAATATATTCATATACATATATTATTTATATATATTTTACATTCATACATTTCTTATCATTTATTTTTGTACAACATTTAAAAGAAAAGAATGATTTGAAAATCTTGATTACATATTACAAATGATCACATTCATTCATATATGTATATATATAAGAGAATTCAATCTTAAAAATAATCTTTGAAAATTAATACATCTTTCAAATATTAATATATTTAAAATTTAGAAACCATCTTTCATTTATCTTAAAGCTTCTAATTTCTATTTTATCTTTAAATTAAATATTTATTTGTAAAATACTTATCCTTAAATTTCAAATCAAAATTCTATTTATAATCTAATTTTTTTATTTATTCTAGGAATTTTTAATTAATTCATGAATAAATTCACAAATTAATTTCAAAAACTAAATTAATTATCAAATTATCTTGGTTAAAATTCAGGGATGTACAAGTTTTCACGTCTTACCATTGAACTATATACAGAGTTAATATAAACTAAACACTTTTAAGGTAATTCAGCCGTTTGAATTTATAATTCAAACGTTTGGTACAAATTCAGCCATCTGAATTATAATTTCTGATGTCTGATTTAGTCTATTTTTCAACTGTCTTGTTTCTATCTTTTTCTGTAAAATTCTAGCTGTCTGATTTTTTACTTTCAACCAGCTGACCTATACGAAAAGAAGTGTCTCTTCATAGAAATTCAAATTCTGTAAAATTGTCTTCTTCTCCAAAGGTTGCGATCGTTCTGGTGGTTATAATCCTTTAACTATAACCTTTCACCGCTATAAATAGAGTTAAAATTTATCTTTTTAACCACTAATTCTTAGTTTATTTCTTCTCTTCCATTCAAAAGATTTATTTTGCAAACTATTGATCACTTATACATTCAAGTTACATACTACAGTGATCGTATACTTCTAGTCTTTCACAAATACATGTTACACCACTTAAAAAGAAGATTATAGAAAGGCCGTACTATATCAACTCATCCTTGTTATTTAAACCACACAAAGTCAACTGTTTACTATTTTTGCAGTTAAAGTCATGTTCTGTTGCTCAGGCAAAACCATTAAAGTCCCGTTTGGCTACTCGAGTAAGTTTATTGAAATCCTATTCTACTTCTCAAGTGTCTATTCCTCCAGGTGAATTAAGAGTATTATCTTAATCCCGAATGAGTTTGGAACTGAACGTAGAACGGTAAGTTCGAACCAGTATAAAAATCTTAGGCACGATCGGTTTTACTTTCTTAACTTAGTTTATTGCACTGCTTATATACTACTGATTAGTTATATGGACTTTATTTAAGCTATTGGTATACAAGTCTTAATTTAGTAAATTACTTCATATTACTCGATAAATGGAGACTTTCATTACTAATATCTCCTTCTTGATTGATTCTTTCCTAATATTGTGAGTGGCAGGGCTCCTGGGTGGATTATTACTAATTGGGTTAATTTCTAGTTGTCCTTGCATGTTCTCCACGCTATGCTCTTTTTTGCATCGTCACTCTGGTCTCCAACATTTACTTGAGAAAGTATAACATTTAATTTAGAACTCAAGTTATTAAGAGAAGAGTTACAATTAACATGTTCAAATAAAGTAATGGGATTGTTAGTTCCATCGGAACTAAAAGGACAGTCCAATGATGTTTCATCCATAAGGTGATCAGGAGCCCCGGCGATGCTGAAGAAGTTTGAATGAGTTCAGTGGCCCCATCTGCCTTCTGCACCACAAGAGTAGATGTTGATGTGACTCGGACTTGATCAACTATCCCTGTTATTTCTCCTTGTACTTCAACTGAGAACTCACTCCCTTCAACCTCCCCCTTATTTGCATTATTTTTCGTCATCTTGTTCTCGATTACCAGTTCTGGTTTTCCTATACTTTCCTCTTTTCCTATTCCTGCCTCCATCTCTTACTTAATCATTTCTTTTAGTTGGCACAGTTGTTCGAGGCCTCCTCCACTTCATTTAAACTTTTCTTTGATTTATTTTCATTTTTCTGGTTACTGGATTTCTCGCCTGAGACATGTTGTGGTGGTGTAACAATCAATGTAAAATTCAAGATTTTCGACTTTCGAAAATCGACATTAATACGTCCACTATATCAACTGCCGCATAATCGAATGCCGGAAAACCGAACCGTTAGGGTTAAAGAAGAAGAGGTAGAAGAAGAAAGAAAGAAGAAGCAACAGAAACAATATCAGAATCTCACAATCAAGCGGAACAACATATAATAGATAAATGAATAATCTTTAAATCAAAAGAACTGTACATTTTATAATTACATCCTCAGAGTCAATATACAACACAACACAAGAATGGACGGTTATATAAACCTGTCCTCACAACTGAATACACAGCGGAAAAGATAATATCATATACAAGTGATACGTTTCGCCATCCAGCTTGCCTCCTGCTCCACGGCATCTCCTGAATTCCAGAATGACCTGATAACCTGACTCTAGGCTGCCCGTGTGGAAAATGATGGGCACCCAGAGTTTAGGAAGGGAACAATAAACTCCAGGCCAGTCATGGAACTGGTGTGGGAACTTAAAACAGTTATATCTTTAAAAACAAACAAAGAAATATTTTAAATATAGATCCGCAATGCTTTTAGAAAATGAAACTACCTTAAGGCCTCCCATGTTATCCCACTTTTTGGCAAACCCGTGATACCAAAAGATCGATCAGAAACCGAAGCTAGTTCATCTCAAAGGTTGGTTATACGTTGCTTCGCTGTGGATATCGATGAATTTTGTCCGAGCCCGGATCAGGCTACAATTGATAGACATGGCAAGCAAAGTCATGGGAACCAACATTTCAAATCTCAAGTCAATCCGAGCTCGTATGTGCAAGTTATGATCGATTCAAATCTAAGGAAAGAGCATGTTGTTCGTATCCATGGAGAGGTCGAGATGATGGTCCATTCGAATCCATCAGGTTCGAATCCATCGGAAGTTAGTCGCTTCGAACCAATCTCGTTCGTACCGCTCGGGTTCGAACCCATCAGGATGCCTCAGTTCGACTCGATCACGCTCGAAACCATCAGCAAGCACTCGTTCGAATCGGTCTGGGTGTGCCGCTTCATATCCATTGGTGCAACTACTGTTCGAATCCATAAGCACGGCCTCACTTCGAATCCATTGACCTCATATCGATCAGAGGCACAAGTTCCTCGCATCCATCTGTCTCGAGTTCATCAGGTGACTTCGTATCCATCGGAAAGTTTCACTTCGAATCCATCAGAAGCCTTTGTTAGAATCCATGAACAATCACTTGTTCGTATCCACCAAGTCAACTAGCTTGGATGACGTGTCACTTCACGATATGAAGTCGGCGAGATCTAAGGGATCGAAGCGTTCAACCCGGAGAGAAGACCGGATCGACTCGAAGGACGCGCGCCACCTCATCATGGAACCACGTGAGCCGATGGAGTCGAAGACATCGATTCGAAGGAATCGGTTCGAAGCAAACAGCAACTGAAAGACTTCATTTCAAATCCACGATAACTCGAGATCTATTGATCCAAAAACAATGAAATTTTCACAGAAGCTTCCATACAAGGTAAAGTTTGTTCTTGCCAAGTTTCAGCTCGATTGGCTCATTTTTTGATCGATTCGAATGGAGTTCGAATCGATCTCAGATCGAGTCGAAACTTGGTGGGGTCGGTCGCGTGGGCCCACTCACGTGCCAGAAAAAGTCTCCCGAAGTTTGAGCGAGATCTGGGCCTCCCACGCCTATAAATAGCACCCTGAAGCCTACAGAAAGGGGGATCTTCCGCCATTGAACGTCCAGACTCTGCCGGATTCAGTTCTACATCTTTCTATCACCATTGTAATCAAGTATTAGAGCTAAAACTTGCTGTAATCCGCTGTAATTGATTGAAATCATCAAGTGAATCAATAAAGACATGAGCTTCAGAGTGGACGTAGGCAAGATCGCCGAACCACTATAAATCCTGTGTTTGTGATTATTGTTTGTGAATTACTTGTGATTGTTATTGCTTAGATCTGAATTCTATATTGATTGTTGCTGATTTGCGTTCATAAACGGGTGCTTTCACGATATTGGGTGTTTGTGACCAATTTTGGTGCAAACATCACGCACGCACACACAATGCAAACGCAGAATCGGAGGAGATTTCTCCTTATGATACTTAAACATGCTTGATACGTAGAAAAATTTCTTTGATATTATTACTATAAGTACAAAGTGCAGAAAACATTTTGAAAGTATGATATAAACCTTAGCCAACATACGACTATTATCGTATGCCTACTATAGCTACCATCTAAATAGTGGAGCGCCACCATAAGTAAATGCCAGGTTATACAACTAAAACCGTACAAGACTCGTATTGTTTCTTTGGATTTTCCAACAAATGGTCAGGCCAAGGAACTTCCCATTGCCACATGGGTACGCCTTTAGAAAGACGCCCCGAGAACCTAACCAGATCTCTGCTAACACAAGGCTGGGTTACCTCTGCAAAATTAGGTAACTACTGACACGAGTATGCCATCCTCCGGTTGTAAACAACCTTTATCCGAGGATCCTCAACCAACAACAATCACAAAGTCATATATAATTGCGATATCCACATAAGTTAAGTATCTAGGCTCCATACCATGATACCACTTCTATCCAAAAGGAAATGCACATACCCTAAAGGGCGCTACTCCCTATAACCTTGCTGCATCTTTCCTGTTTTGACCATTACGGGGTGTGAGGTCCGACGAAGTCTCGTCCACAAAGCTACGATTTTCACAAAAGCTATGCTTTGATCAACAAATGATCAGCAGCACTCTGTATGCCACATTACCAAATTGGGAACGTATCACTAGTAACCATCAACTACATAACCTCTGAGCTCGTCGTCTCAGAGAAGGGTGTTAAGCTAAGAGAATAAATTCTCCGCCACCAACAGAAATGTATTTGATAAAAACCAGCTTTACATCTTAAATTGTAACGTCAGACACACATCCATACAATTCCGTTCCGGGATCGAATGGAATCGAAGGCATTTCCAAAGAATCCCTTGCAATCGGGATATTCACTAATCACATTTGGAATTCCCATCACAAAGGGTGATAAAAATCTCTATATCGGAGATCAGCTGATGCAGAGACATTTGACGGTAATCCTTCCGTTTTTGAAAATATCTGGTCTTCAACACCGGTCTTCAAATGCTATCCATTACGACGTATCACTATTCGGAATGGGATTCATGACCCAAAGGTCCTCTCCCGGCTAAACCAAATAACGAGCGCTTATTTTAAAATAAGTGTAGCATTCAAATTCAAGCAATCATAGCAAATACCCATTTAAAGGTAAATATTGATAGTCGGTTATTTAACTATCAAAGCAAACAAACAAATATTCAGCACCATAACAATCACTAGGCCCTTTTATTAATCTTCCATAAATTAAATAACTTGCCAAATATTCACTTCAATTTATCTTTAAAAATATATATTCTCTAAACCATTTCAATTTCTACATTGGAAAACATTACCAAATACTTATTTAACAATAAGTAATTAACAAATCTATTTATGTTCAATACTTATAAAATATTCGATATACTTAAAACACGATTAAGTATATATTTTATTCTTTTAAGGAAAACGTTCTCTTTAAACACATTTATTTGGGTCAAAACGAACGTTGCGTAAAACATCGTTACGACAACCCAAAATCAATAGCATAGGGATTCGAAAATACGATAGATATATAAATCCCAATACTATACAAAAAACATTTCCTTTCGAAAATCATTTACTATAACAACAGTGTTATAGTCCATCTTTTCCTTATTTCTCGAAAACGTCTATTTCAACAATGAATGTTGAAATCTATGGTTTCGATCCTTAACACATTTTAAAACAACTTCAAACCGCTTTAATTCTATTTAAAAGATCACTTCCTAAAACATTTCTTTAATATATTATTCACCGTCCAAGAATCGTGGATATAAATTGTTTACCAAATTCAACACTTCTACATATTTAATTTAAAGGATTATCCACTGTCCAAAATCGTGGATATATCTCCTTTAATAAACTTTCATATTTACTTATCAAATTCAATTGGTTTTGGATTTATAAAACAAAGTTTATAAATTCACACACACACACACACACACACACACACATATATATTATAAAAACTTCAACTTATAAAATCCCGTAATTAACAAATTCTATTTATATCTCATTTAAATGCCAAAATCCAATTTATAAGTTAATTACTTATAAATCTTTTATTTTACAAAATCTATTCATTTCATAACCTCACAATTTATAAATCTATAAATTTCATTTACTTATGAAATCCATTTATACTTCATTTTAACATTTATAAAAACTCGTTTTATAATTCCAATATTTTAATTTATAAATATCAATTTTATAAATCTTTTATATAAACCGTTTATAATAATTCAAAAATCCCAATTTAAACCATTTTACAAATTAATCAACTACTTATTTCGAAAATCACATTTCGGTTATATTTCACAAAAATCATATTTTTTATAACATAAAAATTATAACGTTTATTTATTTAAAATGAATCAATTCCAAAATTCAATAAAATATATACTTTCAAAAATCACTTGAAAATCCTTTTAAATTCGAAATCGTTACTTTAAAAATTTTAAAACTCCAAAAAAATAGGCCCAATGCTGCAACAGCACCAATACATCAACCACGACATCCAAACATCATATATCAATATGATAACAGAATATATCATAAATATCTGTAAATAAATCAATACTGTTGAGGAATCCAGTTGGATCCCTCCAACCTGTTTCCCTGCATCCACAGATGTTAGCACAATACCAATCCTGTTTCAAGATGGAATATCGTGGTACATGGGTTTTTATAAAATATTATCCGCTATTATGCGGCGCAATAGGGTCTCACCCGCTATATAATGCGGGAAATCAACTCCAAGTACATATATAATACCAATTCCACTTCAAGGTGGAATATCGCGGTATATGTGTTTAATATAATAACCTCCGCTTAAATTACGGCGTATAGAGTCTATTTCAATACAACAGATAGCAATCATCTTTCAATAACACAATCAAGCAATTTTAAATTTAACTATTTAAAATTTAAATCGAATCAGATTCGATTGAGCGAGAAGTTCTCACCTTGCTTCCAATACAGTTGCAGTGTTCTATTTCGAATAAAATTAAACGCGCGTTTGATTTTATCCAAAATTATCACTAGTTCCAATCGATCCCAATCCAGCTCCATTGCGTAGTGCTCGTCCATACGAACCCAACGCAAGTCGTTTCGTCCTCTTTCGACCTCGTATGAACAAGTTACAGCTCTTCAACTTTGCAGTTGATAGTTTTTGGTAAAAGTCGAGGGATTTGGAGAAAAACGAGGAAGAAGATGGTGTATTGCCAGCCATTGAACTCAAAACTGGCGGCTAGGGTTATAGTTGACTAGGGTTTTGCAAAATAGAAAATAATGGGTCCTTTTATAGAAAAATCTCCAAAACACTATTCATCTACAAATTTCCGGACTCCAAACAAAGCGTGCCGCCCGGCGTTTATAATGTTTACCCCTATTCCGAACGCAATGGAATATATATTGGGAGCCAATTCGATCATATTTGAAAGATAGGTTTTCAAATCGACTATTTAAATTAAAAATTCACTTAAACCCGATTGACACGAAATTTGAAATCTTATAATAATTTAACATTATGGATCCAATGAAACTGGTTTCGTCGAAATCCGGGACTGTTTAAAAAAATGACTATTTTTACTCGTCAATTAAATATTAAAATATTTAATTCCCACAAATTAACTTTTAATTCAATTTTAAAAGTTCTATAACATCATTCTAACTCCAATATGATTTAATACAACTTTACAAATCAATTTTAATCACATTAAACCCAATTTTCAACTATTTTTGTAATTTCAAATATTAAATTATTGATTTAATTATCCAATTAAATCTAGATATTCGAAATAAAATTTATTCGACTTACAAATTTTACTTGTTAATATTTAAAATCAATTAAATATACGAATTTCAAATGACAGAAATTTTCGGTCGTTACAACTACCGTGTCAAAATCTGACTTCACTCTATATGTCTTAGGCATAGTTTTCATAACCTGACCCTGCTGCGGTTGAACCGCGAATAACCCCGAGCCGTGGGGGTCAAAGGCCGAGAACTCAATCAAACGTCATTCATGCAAGAACCTTGGTTCGACCTTTGAATTGACGGTTTAACCTTTCGTTTGAACCCGGTTGAACCCTTTCATATGCGCATCTTCGTTTCAAAATATGTTTTCAAATCTCCGTCCATTTTATGTTCGTAATTAGTGCAGCTAGTGTAATAAATTTTGTTTAGTTTTTCATATTTGAATTAATGTGTGGATCATGAATTAATATCGTATATATTTATTGAAGATGTTGATTTATTGTGTACTTATGATTGATACGTTGCATCTAAATGTATTAATTTTCAAAAAAAATATGTGCGGTTCTTGACGGTTCGACCGGTCGAACCCTCGAACCTTGAGTCATCATGGTTTGATTCACGGTTCGGTTATGAAAATATTGGTCTTAGGCACTTCATCCTCTTGCCTTAGCATACCTACTCCCTCTAGCTGTTATATCTTGCCTCCACATTTACCTCTTGTTCAATATGTGTTTTCCCCATGTTCCGTTACCTCTTCTTCTTTATTGTTCCATTCACACTCCTTTGGCATCCATACCTTTTCCATTAGGTATTATCTTTTCTAGGGCCAAAACATCGGCAGTTCTCGCACCTGAGAGACAATTTTCATAAATTACCTGTTGTCTAAATATTTCACCATCTTCACCTACTTCTTCTAACAGACTAGGAAAATGGAACTCTGCTTTTATATCCGGATAATTTGTTAATTTATGTCAATTTTAAAAACTAATTACAAATTTAGATCAGTTTTATAACTTATTACAAAAATAGATCACTTTACGTCACATTAGTACCACGCGTACTGGCGGCATTTCAAATGCCGCCAGTACGTTTTTTTTTTTTTAAATTCTGGGCGGCATTTGAAATGCCTCCAGTGTGCGGCATTTCAAATGCCTCCCGGATTTTTATTTTTTTTACAGAATACTTTGCGGCATTTGAAATGCCGCAAACTATTTTTTGTTTTTTTTTAAATGTACCGGCGGCATTTGAGATGCTGCCAATACACATAGCGCTGATTTGACATAAACTGGTCTATTTTGATTTAAATTTGTAATTAGTCGTTAAATTGATCTAAATTAACAAATGATCCTCTATATCCAAAATACCCTAGCAAAGGATATTCTACGCTTGTTCATGGTAGCATCATCCAACTTTATAGGAGTACCAATGGAACTCATCAAAGCAGCAATTGCTCTAAGTCCCCATAATCTGAAACCGAGTCATGGTAACCTAACCTACACCAGTAAACTGGTAAGACGATCCCCATCTGTTTTCATATTCGGATTAAGCTTCTTTATAATGATTATATTTTTATCGAAGAACCTAGGTCCTTCCTCAATCACCTTATTATGGTCATTTTCATTTTCAAAACGTAAAACAAAGAAACCATTTTCTCTAAATTGCACTGTAAAACTAGTCGAAGTTTTCCACATTCGGTTTGTATAAGATTCCAAAACCTTATAGTATGGTCGGGGTCGGGGGCCAACTACATACAATATCACACAGTAATTGCACCCTCTTTCCGCTTCCTTAATCGCTTCCGTGGGAATAATCCCTTTCCTAACTCCATCAACCGTTTTGGGCTTTGCAAATACCATCATATTCTTCCATTCCTCCTTATGCTTGTTACCCTTGATTGCATTAGAGTAGGATACCTTTCCTGCGATTGCCGGGAATCTCATGGTTGTCTTCTTGCTCCTTCCAACATCCCCTTGAAACCTTACCTCTCTTTTCGAATTATCGTTTTGCCTTTTTCCTGTAGTGCCTGACCTGCTTTTGGAGGATTCTCCAACTTCAACAACACTTTTCCCTTTTCGATGCACTGTTTGCCATCCTTCTTCTCCTAGCACTTTCTGTCTGCCCTTCCAGCCCCGCTAGCATGGTATAGAGATGTGGAGATAAAAAAGAGTGATATTAAGAAGAAGAAAAAACGATGTGAAGATGAGGATATCTAGGGTTTCAAAAACCCTAAATCTAGAAAATAGCCACCATGAGAAAGGATGGCATGGATCTGTTGGTGTCAAAGCTTTGCAGTTCACTCCATTACTACTATTGTTGTTGTCTTACACCTCTTATTTCAGCATGTTTGCTCTGTTGCTTCATGTTCTAGCATGTATAAAATATGTATTCAGCATGATAATCATATTCCACGTTAACATGATAACATAGTCCTGCTGCCTGCACCACGTTTGAGCTATCATGTTCAGCTAGATATCCTTATTTTACATCCTTCTACACGCACCATATTTTTGCTATGCGTGATCTCCCAGTTTTCGCATGATATCTTATTCTCTTGCATGGCAACCAGACTATGGACCATGTTTCTACTATGTGTGATCTCCCATTCAATAACTCAAATATTATTAGTACACTTCATAAGAAAAAACTTTATATATCTTCACATTGAACTTTTTTTTTTCATAAGAAGATAACTGAATTTATCATTTTACCAGTAAATGATATATTCATATATGTTTTTTCTAAAATTCCAATGAGAAAGATAACTGAATTTACCCTTTTTTTCCCTCAACCGTATCAAATAAAGGTGGAGAATGCAAGCAAATCCAAATTAATTTACAAGATTTTTTTATAAAAATTTTCGTGATGAGATATATACTTCTATCACTACCATTTTTCTCGTATAAAACACACCAACTTTAACCTTTCATCGTTTTGATTGATATGCCTAAAATGGGATGTGCATTCTATTGCAAGCTTTAGGATCATGCAAGTTTTGTAAGAATATTACAAAATACAGTTGTAACAAACATAGATAATTGAACATGTAAGAGTATATTACTTGCCTTATGACTGGATTATTTCCTTTTTGATACATTGAAAATTTGCTACATGGACTAGCACCACTGTCTCAGTGGTTAGGGCATTGACTTTATTGTGAGATGTGTGCGGGTTCAAAAATTGCATAGCTTGATTCAAACGATTGGACTTAAATTAACATGTAGTACGATATATACTGTCTAAGACTTACAGTACAAATATGTATTATCGTCTAAGTAACAAATTTCAAAAAAAAAATTACTGCATGGTTTTCCTTGACACGGATAAACATTTTTGTTGCCCAACAATTTTTGTTTCAAAAACAATGGGTGAACATTAGCAATCATGCACACATGCTGGGAATCAAGATTTTGGGTGAGGTCTATTTATCTTGATCATAAAACTGCGAATGTATGGGTAAATAAGAAATTCTTTATGCTAATAAGTTTTTCATCTCTGGTTACTGTACTTCGGCCAAAAAACAATAAAATAAAAAAACAGTTTCAGCCCACTACATATCTTATGTTTCAGTTCTTCTAATATTTTCTTTATCATGAAATTTCTCCATAGGCCCTGCTGTGAATGTGGTATACTTATGGTTTTTCCTTGAAACTTAAAGTTAATTAAGATTTTGATCATAGTGTACACTCTAGTACTATAATAAGTAGAGCATATGCATTTTAATGTCATTTTAGGGACCCCATATTAGTTAATATAATGAGGGGGTTGCTATGACTAATAAATTAGATGAAATTTTTCTGACTTAATGTGATATAAAGGTATGTACAAATTTCCTTTATTCGGTTGATTTGATATCTTAGATTCAGTATGTTTTATTCACTTCCTTCACGGCTAATTATTGTATGGGATATAGGATTAGTTATCCAGTTCTTGTCAGTGGTGTTTCCACCTGATTGTTTTAGTGAAACTGGTTAATTATGGGGAAGATTAGGTTAAAAGAAGCTTAAAATGTTTTCCAGTAATTTCACTTATTTGAAGAAATCCAATGTACTTATTACTGATTCTATAATGTAAACATTTTGATTGTATTATTCTACATATCAATCTTGATTAGAATATTTCTACTAGGTCTACACCACTAGGTAAAGTCAAGCCCAATCGCAATCATTTCCTAAACCCCAATAGCAAAATTAAAAAGTTTGATTCTTTTTGCTTGATCTGGTAAGATATTGCCACCTTTTTGTCGACATAGAATATATTTATGCAGTTAAAATTTTCCATTATTGCCCAACTTGATTAATGTCTTCTGATCCACAACAATAGTCTTCCCAAAGTTTTGATCTATCATTTTCAGAACCGACAGCGCACGCTAAGGATAGTTTAATTCTCTCATTGACCATATATTAATTTCTCCAGTCATACATCTAACCACTTATTTCATTACATTATCATGAAATTGCCTAAGCATTTTCTTTGCAAAATCAAAACTTTGTATGTATGGCAAGTTATTAATGAAACACCTCAGAAAAATTAAAGAGGTGTTATCAGCCAAACTCCTATTGTCATTATCAGCCTTCCATGGATCAATTAACTACTTTAATACAAGTTTAATTGGCATTAATGAAGGCATTTAAACTCTAATCACAAAACTGTAACCAAATATAAATTCATCAATGAAGGCGAATCATATTTTTAATATCTGCGAAATACAAAAATAAGATAAATTTGCATAGTGTTGAATCATTGATCAAATAATTGTAGTTTGTAATTTTTGGTCGACATAAATAATTTCTTGAAATATTATCTTCATTTCAATGATTTCAAGAAAAAAAAAAAAGAAGGAGCACTAAACCAAGTTAACTAAGTTTTATAATAATTAACTAAGTTTATAATAATTAACTAAGTTTATAATAATAATAATAATAATAATTTAACTATAAGTTCTATAAAAATTAACCAATTTTATAGTAATAATAATACTAATAATAAAAAAAATTTATAAAATATTAACCAAGTTAGAAGTTATATAATAAGTAACTAAATTTATATAATAGTAATCAAAATAAATTAACTGGTTCGTGTAGACTAATTTCGTTAACTGAATTTTATAAAAATTAACCAAGATAATATAATAATAATAAATTAACTAAGTTTATGAAAATTAACAAAGTTTATAATAATAATAACAACAACAACAATAATAAAGTAATAAATTATATAATATTAACAAGGTTAATTAAGTTTTATAAAAAATAACCAAGTTTAGGTAATAATAAAAATAATAAATTATCTAAGTTATTAGAAATTAAATAATTTATAGCAATAATACCAATGATAATAATAACAACGGTCATGATAGTAATAATAATAATAAACAAACAAAGTTTCTAAAAATTAACTAAGTTTCATAATAATTAAGTTTTGAATAATAGTAGTAATAACAACAACAACAACTATAATAACAATAATATATTATAAAATGTTAACCAAGTTTTACTTTTTTTTTTTTGAGTAGAAACAGAGTTTATTAACCAACACCAAAAAGCTGTCAACATGTCTGACAGGTAACCCAAAAGCAACGCAGGACAACAACACCGATCAAATAAAAACCAAAACATAAAAAGATAGAAAATATGACAAAACCCCCAGAGGCTGGCGTGTCAGAACGGAAGACTGCTGCATGAAACTGCCACGGAACAAAGTCGATGAGCTCCGGAAAAACCACCGCCCATCAAACATCGTCATCGAGCTCCGGCAATGTCACCGCCCGATGACGATGTCGGAAGACAACCGTGCAATACAACAGCAAGATAGAGGACTATCCTCCATGGGATAAAGGTCCAAACAAGCGCCCAACATCCAAAGAACAGCAAAAGCGAGTGCCGAGAAAAAGAGCCAAAATTCCCACTGCCAAGCTCCATCCTAAAAAGGAAAATAGAGCTCCAACCAAGCAAGAAAATCCAGATCCTGAAAACAGTTGCCAGAAAAATAGACGAAACTAAAAAAAAGGGGGGGGGGGGGTTGAGGGGGAGAGGGAACAAGAAAACCAGCAAGCAAGAGACATAATTCACGAAAACGGAGATCAACCAATACCCGCTCTAATGGTAGACTGAGAGCAGGTAATAGAAAGCAGGGCCACAAGGAGACCAGTACGAGAATTGACTGAGCCCTTGAAAGGTCTACCACGAAAAGCCAAGAAAACATCATTTCTAACCCGCCGAATAACAGAGGAAGGATCCATAGGAGTCTCCTCAAAAATAGCCTTATTCCGCGCGCACCAGATGCGCCAGCAAATCAGACAGGGAATCAAACGATTGGTGCTAGAACGAAGAGATTTACCAGTTTTACCGTTCCACCAGGTACTCAGAAGGTCATTCGACGAGGAAACGCTTCCGCGGATACCCAACAAATTACCGAAGTAATTCCAGCAGGATCTGGCGGTGGATCCAGAGAAAAGCAAATGGTCCACCGATTCTGTTTCACCGTTGCTGCAACATCTACAACGGGAAACAAAGCAAATGCCAATCCGCTGGAGGTTCTCATCAACTGACAATCCATTATGAAGGGTTCGCCACATGAAAAGAGACACTTTAGGGGGGATCCTAGTGTCCCAAATGAAAGAGAAAATGGGGAGAGCAGGGGCGGGAGAGCGAGCAGAGAGCCAGACCTTACGAATAGAAAACGGACCTCCATCCCATCCGGATTGGCCTCCATGAGAATCAGAAAACAATTTGACAGATTGCATATGCTTCCAAGTCTCACTGGAGAAAGATGGAGATCCGGAAAAGCCATTAGAGGCCAGCCTCTGGTATTTGGCATGAAGGAACGACGCCCATAACGAGTCGTTAGTACCAAATCTGTACCACAACTTGCAAGCAAAAGCCGAACAAATGTCCTTTGGATTTCGCAAGCCAAGCCCACCCTCAATCTTTGGACGACATACAACATCCCAAGATACCCAGTGATGGCGGTGATTGTCAACCTTCGATCCCCAGAAGAAGGAGGAGGCCAAAGATTGGAACGACCGAAAAAAAAGACGTAGGGGTCATAGCGGCGAAGACATGAGTGCCCAAAGAACCTAAAACAGATTTGATGAGAACCAATCTACCAGCTAGAGACAGAAGAGACGCATTCCAACGGATAATCTTACCCCTAACTTTGTCCGTCAGAGGGTCGAAAAGAGCGTTAAGTTTCCTACCTCTGTAGAGAGCAATACCCAAATAAGGAAGAGGAAGGGATGCCTCCCTGAAGCCGGTAAACGATTCGACCCAAGAGACCCTCGAAGTGTCCATGTCCTTCGCATGGACGAAACAACTCTTGGAAGAGTTGACTAGTTGGCCCGAACATCTCTCGTAAAGGTGGATGAAACGAATGAGCCGTCGAACAGTAGTTCAATTTCCATTGGAGAAAATGACAATGTCGTCCGCAAAGGATAGGGAAGAGACGAGCGGACACCCACTGGGAAGTCCAAAACAGTGAATTTGGCCAAACATCGTTAAGATGTGGATCCCTCGGATGAAAGCCTCAGCCGCTATCACGAAAAGAGATGGAGATAGAGGATCACCTTGACGAAGACCTCTACCCGCCTTGAAAAAAACATTAGCGGATCTGTTAATGAAAACAGAGAACCAGCAGTTGGAAATGAGCCTCCACACCAAATCGATCAGTGTTTCAGGAAACCCGAAGGCGCAAAGAACCTTGATTACGAAAAACTACGACATACGATCGTAGGCCTTTTCCATATCAAGTTTGAAAACAATATTTGAACCTCTGACTTTTCGGTCAATCTGGGAAATCAGTTCCTGGGCTAGCAGGACGTTATGAGTGATTAAACGTCCTTTTACAAAACCCGCCTGAGATGAGGAGATAATACAATCCAGGTACGGAGCCAATCGCTTGGCCAATACCTTAGAAATCACTTTGTTAGAGAAATTACAAAGGCTGATCGGGCGATAATCCACGCAAACCCGTGGGTTATCACATTTGGGAATGAGGACCAAATTAGTGGATGACCAACTAATGGGAAGAATGCAGTCGGAAAAGAATTGTTGATTAGCCAGACAGAAGTCAGTTTGAATGATAGACCAAGCACTCCTATAGAAGGACCCGTTGAAGCCGTCCGGCCCACTGGCACTATCCTTGCTAAAAGAAAAGACGCAGTCTCGAATCTCATCCGACGAAGGCGGATTAGCTAAATCGACACTTTCCTCCGAAGAGACCAGCCGAGGAATGAATGACAGGAGGTCCAAATCCGGGTCTGACACAAATGGAGAACCCAGGTAGGAATGGAAGTGAGACACAATAACCTCTCTAACTTTAGAGGGAGTCGAAGCAACTGAGAGATCCAATCTCAAAATTTCACGAATAGAAAGGATATTGGCTTTCTTACGAATGGATGAATGAAAATTTTTGGAATTCGTATCACCTTCGACGACCCGTTTGACCCTCGCCATTTGGCGAAGATAGGAGTTTTCAATATGAAGTTCCGAGGAGAAAGCCGATTGGGCACAAGCCCATTTTTCCTTGTTTACGACCGAAGGAGTCTCGTCGAACTCAGATTCGGAATGATGAGAGACTCTTCTGCCACTCGAACACGGTCGAAAATATTCCTGAAAACTTGGATATTCCACGTCTTTAGGCAAGCCTTAAGACGTTTCAATTTTAGAAAGAAAGTCCTCATAGGAGGAGCAGCAATAGGAGCTATCCACGATTCCTCCACCACCGGGAGAAAGTTATGGTGTGAGCTCCACATACTAAGGAATCGAAAAGAAGAAGGCTCCGACAAAGAACGAGAAGAACAGCGCAAAACCAGAGGCGCATGATCAAAGCAAGAGCGATGAAGATGAGAAGTAGAAAAGGAGAATGGTAGATTAAACCATTCAGCAGACCCAAAAAATCTATCCAGCCGGGATAGAATCCGATGCGGCCCCTCCTGATTGTTAGACCAAGTATAAGCAGAACCCATGAAAGGGATTTCTGTTAAACCGGAACTAACAATGAAAAAATTGAAGTCAGAAACCGATTGCCGATTGACGGTCAACCCCCCTAATTTTTCAGCCTGACTAGCGACAACATTGAAATCCCCACCCAACACAGAGTACGCGAATCCCATGTCAGCGAGGGACAGAATGTCATCCCAAAGAGATAATCTTTCAATCCGGTCACACTTGGCGTACACCGCCGAAAAAAGGAACGGGTGAGGGAAGAGAGAAGAGGAACACAGAACAGTGAAAAGCTGGGAAGAGTCGAAAACAGGACGAACAACACAATCTTTGGACCATAGAATCCAGATCTTACCCGAAACGTTTGCCAAAGCACCACCAAACCCAAGCGAAAGCACCACCTTGGTTACCTCTCCAGAGCCCAAGAATGGTTCTAAAAAAGCCACCAAGCGAATAGAATGCTTTCGGACAATACGCTTAAGCCTAGCTGAAGAGGCATCATTGCCAATACCCCGAATGTTCCAGAAGAGAAAGTTCGACATGAAATCAGAAACGACGGAAAGGAAGAAAACAAAACAAGAGAGGCAGAGCTATCCCAACTCAAGAACTATACAGTGAGAAAAGAGCCGATCGATCGATCTGCTCAGTCGCCGCTATAGAGCGAGTGCGGATAGTGCGAAGAATGGTCGGTGCACCTCTCGATCTACGACGAGAGGGTCGAGACTGATGCACAACCTCGAATCGAGGCTCGGACTCCGTAGATGCTCGAAACGGCTCCAACGAACCTGACAGCCTAGCTGAAGATCTGGAAGGAGCCGAATTTTTAGTTAGACGAGATAGGCGATCATTAATGATCGCAATCTCCTCTAAACTAAGCATCGGAATAGAAATCGAAATCGATAAGGCACAAGAAGAGGATGGGAGAGAACAAAGAGAAGAGCAACAAGCAGAAGGAGGTTCTGGAGAAGCCAGTTCAAGCTGAGCAGATCGAAAATATGTAGGGGAGCAGAAAATACGCATCCCACGTTGCTGTAGGAACCTAACCCAAGCCGGACTGTCACTAGAGAGGCAGCCCTGCGAGACAGGTGAGGTTCGCAATATGGTCCTAGCTGCGAGATCGCTCGATCGGTCCGATAAAAGCCGGCAATATTCCCGGCTGCCCGCATAGTGGACCGAATCAGTGGTCACTATGCGACCAGGACTGGAATATCGCCCTAGCCAATCGATCCAGCGCAGGAAAACTCTCCGTAGAGACCAAAGGAGGCCAGCCAGCAGAGAAAGACGAATACAAGCCATAAGCAACACAGACCAGGCCTCGCTATGGCTCAGAACTAAAAACCAACTGAAAGACCCATACTGTCCGCTCCAAACGGAGCGTTCAAAGTCTAAAGGACCTGACACGCCACCAAACAGTAACAGGGTAGCATAGTCAGGGAGCACACACCAAAGTGTGTCAAGGCTCAAAAACACGATACACAAAACATCAGCCATAATCCAACAATCCGCTGCAAAACCACCAACAACGACTAAGCATGAAGGAAAAGTAGAGAGACTCACCTGACGGGATAAGCCTCCACTTACCTGCTTCATCGAAGCAAGGGGATAACCCAGGCAATCAACCAGTAACTGCACGCTAGCCGATGCATCCATCAGACAGAGGGGATCAGATCCATCAGATGGATAAAACCGAGCAGAACCACGCAGAGCATCGACCCAAAACCAAAACAGAGGAACAATGCTACCCAAAGCCACTTCTAAGAACCCATCCTGATAATAGCAATCCACCATATCTGACACAGGCGAGCAACCCAAACCATCATGACTGGAAGAGGCGGTGAAATCCCCTTCAGTCAAATCAACATCCAAAGAGACACCTGAAACAAAAAGTGGAGCAGTTCGACGCAGCGAACCGCCCCAACACCAAGCCAAAGGAGCAATGCCACTCAAATCCACATCAAGAAGCCCCGCTCGAGATTCGCAAGCCACCAGGTCATTCTCAGGCCCGCAAGCCACGACAGCTGGACTGGAAGAGGCGGTGAACTCCCCTTCAGTCACACCATTACCCAAATAATCAAAACCACAATACACTGAACCCACCACCAGAGGCACATCCCCCCGAGGCAGCAACCCACAAGACTCGGAGATAAATAGCATCGGTTCGAAATGGGTGATGAAATCCCTATTCGAACCATCACCATTCCCATAGAGAGAACTCGAATCCACCGACAAATCAACAGCCATATCGAGGCGATTATTGGGCGGCAATCGAGACTGTAAACCATCACCCGAGATAGGCACAATCTCCAAAAAACAGTTCTCGACCAAAATAAACCGAGATCGACATAGATCCCTAAAAGAAGCCAAACAGTAAACCCTAATTTCGATCGAGCAAGCACCAGTAACCACCACCGAACAAGGCCCAGAAGTCACAGCCAATATGGCGGCGCCAATCGCGGCGAAAGAAGGGCAATTGCGCACAAACGAACCAGAGAGACAGAACTCTCCCTCGGTCGAGAGCGACATCGAAGTCAGTAACCAAGCAGTTAGGAGAACGAAGAAACGCAGAGAAATACACAGAGGATAGAGAGGGATTAAGGAGAGAGAAGTTCCAGAAGAAGAGAGATTATCGTAAGATCTAAAAAGTAGCAGCCATTAGAGCCGTTGAATGTTTTTTTTTTAACCAAGTTTTACAAAATCAACTAAGTTTATAATAATAATAAATATATTAACTAAGATTATATTAATAAGAATAATACTACTAATACAATAAAATATAAAATATTAACCAAGTTATCTAGGGCTTTATAAAAAGTAACTAAATTTATATATAATAATAATAATAACAACAACAATAAATCAACTAAGTTCATAAAAATTAACTTCGTTAATTATGTTTTATAAAAATTAACTAAGTTTATAATAATATTAATAAACTAAGTAAGTTTATGAAAATTAACTAAGTTTATAATGTAATAACGATGATGATGATGATGATGATGATGATAAAGTAATAAATTACAAAATATTAGCCAAGTTAATTAACTAAGTTTAATAAGAAATAACAAAATTAATATAACAATACTAGTAGTAGTTGTAATACATTAACTTAGTTTACAAAAATTAACTAAGTTTAAAGTAATAATATCAACAATGATAATAACAACAATGGTTATAGTAGTAATAATAACAATTAAACATAATAAATTATAAAGTCGTACACGACCATTCTGATAGATCAAACAACAACACTATCTTTTTACAACGCCTATTTTACAATGGGCCATAAACGACCATTGTAATAGAAACCTATCACAACGGTTTTCTTAAGTCCGTTGTAATAGGTGCAACTTTTTATCATCCAGTACATTTATTACAACGTTGCCAACCTGCCCGTTCTAATATGGTCCTATTACAATGGTTTTCAGCCCGTCGTAATAGGTACCGGTTTTCTGCTCTATTACAGCGATTTTGGCTTGTTGTAATATAGTCCTATTACAACGGTTTCCGTCTCGTTATAATTAGTATTTATAATTAATAACTAATCATTAATACTTTTTAATTTATAATTGATAATTTATGATTTATGATTATTAACCAATAATTAATAATTAAAATTATTATTTTAATAAATAACTATCTGTGATCAATAATTTATTATAATTCGTTGGTAATACCAATAAATTAAAGTTAATAATTTACAATAACAATGTATGAATAATAGCAGGAAATTATTGTCAGGGACAAAATTTCACAGCTTTTTAGCCTCAAGGACAGACCTTCAATATTTTATCCTGAAGGACAACTTTCTGTAGGTATCAGTTTTTAGTTATTGATAGCAGTTTTTAGGTATTAGTTTGTAGTTATCGGTAGCAGTTTTTAGGTATCAATTTTAGCTCGGTAGCAGTTTTGTTGTCATTATGAATAATTTTGGAAAATGTTTTTCCTTATGAATAATTTTTAAAAGAATGTTTGTCCTTATGTTAAAAATATTGAGGCCGTGTCCTTAAGCAAAAAATATACACAAATCCTTGTTCTTTAAATTAATTCCTCCTAATAATAATATATACTTAATAACATATAATTTATAATAATATTTATTATTTTCCTTTTTTGCAAAATTTTAGCTTTAAACTTTCCCTTCATTTCTCATATTTATTTTTTCCAAATCAACTAAGCATGCCGTCATTGAAAAATAAAAATGAAAAAACTAGAAAACGGGAATAGGCACTGGACAAAAATTTTAAAGCAAGGGAACATGGCGGTAGAACAAAATTTTAAAGCCCGCGTGAAATTTTCATTAACCGCCCTTTACTTTTACTAGAACCATAATCCCTAAATCCACGATTACCTACAAATCCCTAATCGCCGCTTCACGACAAAATCCCTAATCCCTAACCCTAATCAATCCCTAATTGCTGAACCACAGTCCTACGCGATGGCAGGTGACGAAGCAGGAAGCCTCAATCCTTGTTTCAGGAGATATCATCGGCATCGAACTTGGCAGCATCGTCCCTACAGACGCTGGCTTCCAAACGGCAAATAGTTAGAGGAGGATAATTGTTGTTGCTCGTAAAGATGGTTTCGATTTACCAACCGCTTTCCTGAGTTCTCCATCTGTTTATCTCTATTTGCGATTTGCGGATATCAATTTCAAACTCTAATTTGACCCCACCAATGCCAATTCAGGTACTATTCTGACATATTAAATTGTTTATCGTTTTAGTCTGTATATTGTTTAGCTGATTGAAGTTTCATAATTTTCTTTGAATAAATTAGGGACTTCTGCTTATGACCATGTTTTTTGAATTAGAAAGGCAATGTCAAGTAAAACCAATTTGAACATTTGGCCATTGTTGCACGAATTGAAAACTCAAACATTGGTGTATCTTGAATTAGTTAACAAACGCAATTTATGGCAATATATTTGAGATTTGTCCCATACATAAGGAAAAATTACGACAGAGAGTTTACATGATTGATGTGTCAAGTCGTCAAGTGAAAGATATACTTGGAATGGAATAACATAGAGTTAACATGGTTGGGTTTGGCTGTGGCATTTGCCTTCTCACGAGTCTCCTGATATTGCTTGATTGGTCAGGTTAAAATCTTATACTTCGTCAGTCTCCAAGTTCAATGGATTTTCTAGATCAGTTGATAGTATACAAATTAAAATAAATATGTAAAATTACAACTTTAATCCATCCAGAAAAATGAAAAAGAAAGAAAGGATAATGTATATTTGATAGTTTACAATGACATGCAGCTTGCGTAAATTAGTATTTTAATGAACAAGCTACAGGTTTTACTTATGAGGAGGTTGAGGTATGTAGTATGGGCGGACCAAGTTTCATAAGTACAGCATAATTATATTGATTAACATTATGATGAAGATAGAAAGTATACTCTGTTTATTATAGTCCTTTGTGCAAATTCATTTCATGAGACAAACATAAATGAAATGTTAAACATATAACTGCAGATTAACCAAGTTGAGGAGAATAATAAATGGTATGTGTTGGTTTCTGTGAATAGTAATTTATTCCTTGTAGTAAAGATAAACTACAGTGGATTCGAGATAGACATCTCCCCAAAGAAGTGGTAAATCAAGATTTTGATTTCCATTTCATACATTTGAGATTTTCGTACTTCAAATCAATTATGGAAACTCTAAAAATAATGATTTCGACTTCGGCTTTAGATCCGATGCTTTTCTTATAGAAATGCACTGATAGATATAGTGTACATTTGTATTTACAAAATGAAAATATTTATTACATTTTAAATGAATATTCAATTATTGAATTTTGCTGTTTTTAAGTTATTTTCTGTTAAATTTGGTTGAAATTGACAAAAGTATCATGCTTTTTCTGAAACTATTTGGTTTTGTATTATTTTGCTTGAAACTCTAATTTGTTGCCTCTTTATTATTCTTTTACATGTTTATTGCATTTTCCTAAAAGTAAAAAAATTAGTATTTTAGCAGTTGAGGACCAGAATTGAAATTTAAACCAAAATTGAAATTTAAACCAGAACTGGAATTTGAATCAGATTCCAATGTGGTCATCACCTAAATCAGAATTGAACAGCTAGAATTCTGGCATTCCAGTCGGGATTCTGAACCTTGAACCTATAAATATATGGTTAGAAGGACATGATTATATTCTCTGTGGGCATGTACAAGCAGGAATATGCAAAAGAAAAGAGTATGCCACTGTATAAATTATGCTTAGAGAAACTAAAATCCTAAATAGATTGCAAGTTCAAGTTTATCCATATACCGCAATAGCAGGTTGAACCAGATTTGCAAGATCAATAGGCAGCTTTAGCCAAAACCTCTTTTCCCCTGAAGAACGAAAAAACACCTCTTTTCCCCTAAAGAACAAAAATGATAGCAAAAAAAATTAATAACGATATGCTCTAGTATAAACTCCTCACAATAATCCATTGGAATCCAAAAGACATATTAAAAAATAATAATCCTAACTAAAAACAAATTTGAAAACACAAAGCATATGTTAAATCATTGGCAAAACATAACTGGGGGAACCGAGTTTCATGAGTACAACATAATTATATTGACTAACATTATGAGAAAACAAGCTATCGGCCTAGAATTAGAAAAACACACACACACACACACAATGTTTTACACCTAAGAATAAACTGCAAAGTGTAAACAATTAAACTCCCAAGAATAAAGTGCAAACTATTGAATTCTCGCTATGCAGATTTTAGGGTGTCTGTAACAGTTAGACATGCCAGGGCAGGGTGATAAAATCATCATGCTTGTTTGACATAAACGAGTAATAACTGACAAGCTAAACATGCATATACCTAACCCTCCATTTTGTGGCATTCAAATCAACATTAATAAGACCATGTTTTTTGCTACCAGTTCACTATTAACTGTGTCATATGGGTATAAGATCATGATGTTACCTTAATACTGTCTTTTTATTTCATCCTTGGAATATGTTTGCGCAGAACAATGTAGTTCTTATTATTTTTGAACCTTCTTCTCCACTTTCGGGGAACATCCAGCACAACAAACATGATTAGCAACGTGTCTGCTCAGGCTCAAAGTCCTTATTAGTATCATTAAGAAGGAAAAAAAAAGAGTCTTTTCTTGGTTCCGGCTGATTACTATTTTGTTGGCACAATATGTGAATCTTAATAATGGTTCTGATCTGTAACTTTTACATAGTTTTAACTAAATAGTCGATAAAATATAGCTGTAATATAAAAAAAGACAACCAAGTTTTCTTTACATGTAACTAACTTATCAGCTTAGTTGCTATTCGAGTCAGAAGGATATGTTGCTGTCGACATTTTAAGCTAATAGAAATTACTTAAAAACTATTTTTCCTACTTACAAGCTGTGTCCAAAACCACTATCTTACAGTTATATTTCCTCCTTTTTTCCAGGTGCTCAACAAAATACTCCTTCTCAGGTGCGCATTTGATGCATTATATTAAGAAGTGTGTAACAAACAAATTGCTGAAACAGGATACGAGATCTGCCATCTATGTGGTATCCATTATTCAGTTTGAGTCATTAGCCTTTAATATTGGTTTCTAGTACTGAAGATGATCATGCTTCCATTGTAATTATCATTTGTATTGTTTGTACTCAAGTTCTTTTATATTATTTTTGGCTTGAATGACAATGATTTGTAATTATACTAAGATTTTATAATTGATATGAATGTATAATTCGTTTCGGCTTTTTAACAATTATGAATAAGATCTGCATGCGTGCTGCATCAATGTTTTAATTTTTTTTTTAATTTTGTATTTTTTTAGCAACGAGCAAAAATTGTTGTAAAAGACATATTGCAATAGCTTTGGACCGTTGTAGAAGACTCTATTACAATGGCTTTGGATCGTTGTAAAAATGTTTTCTACAATGGGTTATAACGGTATTAAACCATTGTAAAATCTATCAGGTTTATTACAACATCGCATAATAAGACGAGCGCTGGCTCGTTGCGAAACCTCTATTACAATGGGCATTGCCAATTGTAAAAAGAGTATTTTGTTGTAGTGAGTGTAGGTACTTGATGACTCCTGACTCACTTTTGGTTCTTTTAATGCTTATGTGTGCTTTGGAAATCTTAGCAAATTTGCTAATATTGCTAAAAGATACATTTTAACGCTTAACAGATGTGTATGCAATGTGATGTACACTTTATAAGGTATATATGAGTAAATGTTTGGATATTTTACATGTGCGGGTGTTTGTGATTGATATATTATGACTGTCATATTTCGATCATGTACATCGATTTCTTATATTTGGGATTTTTCTTGGTGTTAGTCGGACAAAGGTGAGTCTGGCAATAAATTTCAAAAATTTAGACAATTAGAATATTTTTGATAAGAAATCTTTGGTAAAAAGTTTCTTCTAACGTGGATGATTCACTTTTCAATTTATTCATATTCATTTCTACTATAGATATTTGTTTCATGTTTTTGGTGAAACATTGACTGCTACGTTTTGGTTGTGCTTCAAAAATATATATAATGGAATATGGATAAAACTGTGGGATATTATGTGTATGAATATTCGGTTACGTATGATACAATGTGTTATATCTTTATATTTATTATTTTCTATGATCATTTTAATATTTGAACGGTTTTATGTTTTAGAAATATTTTTAATGCAACATTTTGATATCGTATCAACCGTCCTAATTTATAAGGATGCAGTAGATTTTAAAATTTGCAAAAATAAATAAAGCATAGGACTTAGAAAACAACATAGAAAGCTTACAAAAAGACGTTATCGAAAGTATATTTTTCTAGTGCTTTTTTGTACTATAAATGGTCCCACATCTATTAAAAAATTCGATATACAGTGTTTATTAAAGCACTATTATAGGATTTTATAGTGGTTTTCTTGTGCTATATAAGTAAAGATAACACAAAATATACCACCAAAAAAAACTAACATTAGCGGATAAAAAGTGCTATTGAAAGTAAACTTTTTATAGCGCTTTTTTATGTTAAATAGTCTAATATCTATTTTAACATGTCGATCTACAACGTTTATTGAACCACAATAACGAGATTTTATTGCGTTTTCCTATGCTATCGTAGGCTGTTTTCGTTGTAGTGAAGTTGAGTTCCTATGTCATGTGGTTTCGAAGGAGCGTTTAGCTGTAGATCCTTCAAAGGTTGAAGCCGTGAATGATTGGAATAGACCAGAAACCATCGCCGAGATAAGGACTTTCTTGGGATTGGTTAGATATAATTGGAGATTCATTAAGGACTTCTCTAGGATAGCAGTGCCATTGACTAGACTTGCCAAAAGAATAAAAGGTATATTTGGACATGAGAGTATGAGGTTGTATTCCGAGAGTTGAAACTTTGGCTGACAAAAGCTCCGATTTAAGTAATGTTAGAAGGGAATGGAGATATGGTAGTGTACATGGATGCTTCAGGGTTAAGGTTAGGAGCATTCTTGATGCAAAAGGGCAAGGTTATAACGTATGCATCAATGTAGTTGAGATCCCATAGGGTTCAGTATCCAACTCATGATTTAGAGTTAGAAGCAATTGTCTTTGTGCTAGAGATTTAGAGGCATTACCTTTTAGGGGAAAGGTTTGAGTTTTTTGCCGACCATAAGTGTTGCTTAATTTTCTCGCAAGTAATTAACAGGTCCATTTAAGGAAATCTAACCCAATCAAAGCAAACCTAACTACTCTGTAAGAAGCCTATGTAGGCCTGCCCAACACCATGATGGTTTTAAACCATCCCTTATATTTAGAAAGGCATCAAGGTGAGGTCCGATCACCTCATCCCTGGGCACCCTTCACATTTTGGCAAAATCTAGGCCTGACCTTTTCCGGTCCAGTCAAGCTTGGCTCAATAATGACCAACCTTGCTATGTCAATATTCTTCCAACATAATTTCATGTCAACATATTCACCCGGCATCTCTCCAGTTGATGACATGCACCTTTCCAAGCCAGCCTTAATAGGCAGCACATCAAGCAGTATTGGCTCAAACACGACCCATCATTTGCCCGACTTTAGTATACCCGCCTCTGATTGGTCCCAGACAGCCACCCGGCTGTGCACCATCTTTCCAACATGATGCTTAGCAAGATTCCTAGTTTCTTTCATATTGTCGACAGCCGGTCAACCAACTCAGCAAAATTTTCCACATATGCAGTCATGTAAACGACAAGTTATCCATCCACTTATCCGAAGCGCTATAGCTGGGTGGTGAACTGATGAGACATTCCATCTGCATTAAATGTAGATTTAATGTGAATTTTGTGCATTAAATGAGAAGCCCATGCTTAGTGCAAAGGAGCAAGGAGTATATTTTCATCCATTGCACATCTTCTTACACCTTAGCAGTTGTTGTCGATTTGTCCTTGCAGCTATATCAACGGTCAGGCCTTTTTCCCGTCGATTCTATAGCTCAATCTCAACCATAAATCTTCCACTTCGGCTACTATAAACATCCCTTGCATACTTCAAAGGGGTTGGAACATGCAAGTGTTCTAAATACTATAATAATTCAGGGCTCATGATATCGCAAGTCTTAAGATTATGCAACTTTATTAGTCTTAAGTGCTTCCTGTTATCTTATTATTATCTTGTGATTCCTTGCAGTTGTAAAAGAAATATATAAATTTCACTGTGGACATAGGCAGCTTTTATGAACCACTCTATATCTTGTGTTATTTACCTTTCAACTGCATATTTAACTCCTCATTTTCTACTTTAAGCTTAGTGATTACAAAGTATTCTTTTGCTCTTCATTACTCATTAGTCTCACTCCGAGATTGGCTAGCAAACTAGTCAACATTCTGGTGCTAGTGGAGGGCCTCCTCCTAAAGCTCTCGCCTTTCCATAATATTCTACTCCACAAAGACCTGATCTGGCTTGTTACCATGGACAATATCCTGCCATACGAAGGTAAGAACTCCAATAGGCGTGAAACCAATAACAATACTCTCGCCAATGTTGCCCAACCCATTTTGGGCAACAACGAAGAAATGTGGCATACTGTGATGCTATAACTGTCGAACTTCCATCAGATGGATCGTGAAGTGAATGGCTTGAGGACGTAGCCGGATGCTCAAGCTACTATAAAAAAATTCCCACTAGCTCCTCCGATGACCGACTTAGTCGACCTGCCTGCTCACATGCCTATGCCTCCAAGTGGTTATGAACTTCTTAACACCACCGAAGCCCAGGAGAAGGTGGTACCTGAAACTCCTCTTATGGACATTCACGTCTGTCCTAGAAGGTAAATTGTACGTGTACCTAGTCGAATTGATCTTGTCCTAAATACGGCTGCGCCTGTGGGGCAAAATCGTCGTTGTTTCCCTTCAACGGAATGGTAACTAGCCTTTAATCACCCATGAACTTCTACTTTTGATTGTGCAATTGCGATCCCCCACCATGGATAGGACATGGATGGCTCTCTCGACACACTCCAGGTCCTATAGAGGTATTGTCGAAAATAGATAGAGATAAGAACGGGCTATGCATTTAGTATTGCCCTCTATGCATAAGGGGAGATCTCCCACTCCTTATCATCATTCTCCATTTCATCACCAATATCTTACTCCACCAAGTCCATGCTAAGCCCTCGGCCCATAGTCGGCCAAAACATCCCGCAATAGGCTGATGCCAGTCTTAGGGAAGAAATGCATAACCTTAGCCAGTAGCTCAACTAAATGCGTACCTATAATGTTGGGGGCAAGGCATTCTTAGATGATAAAACTGGGGAGCCATTCTCCAACAAAGTCTTGGATTCTTACATCCATCAGCAGTATGATTTGCAACATATTAACAGGTATGACAGGGGAGTAGACCCATCTGACGACATCATGACATTCAACTCCATCACCAGTGTCGCCCTTCTTTCCATCTCCGTAAAGTATTTGTTCTTTCCCTCCATCCTCTCAGGATTAGCCTCCTATTGGTTCTTGCATCAACGATCGGGTAGTATTAGCTCCTAGACCCAATTGTACCTAGAATTCTGAACACATTTCTTCACATGCAATACATATGTCTTGTTGTCTAGTGAGTTAGGAAATATCAAACATGGTCCTTCTGAAAGCTTGCAGTTGTATGTTAGTCGCTTCAACAAAGAATGCACTTAAGCCAAGAGTGCGAACGTGCGTAGCTTGGTCGTAACCCTATGTTCAGGGGTCAGATACGAGTCTAGGACATGGAGAAAGCTTTAGAAGCAGTTGGATTCATCGCTAACCGACTATCAACGGCCGAATAACATGATGTGGATGGAAGATGCGAGTTTTTTAGACACTGACAACAAGGCATGGCATCTTACCCAAGCCGGTCCTTGCAGCAGCAACGATTGCCAAAACAAGGGTTGTCAAGACAATGACAGAAGGCGTCCAGTGGCCGATCATCGGTAAAAACCTAAGTACAATAATTACTGTCATTTGAATAGGGATATCATCACAATCTATCTTGCCTTAAGGAGACGAGTGCAATTTCAAAGACCTACCACCGCCAGCAACGGGAAGCGGGAGGAACCTTGCCACAATAGCAAGTACAGCGATTTCCATCAAATCAATTGTCACTCTATAGTAGACTGTTATGTGCTCAAGGATGAAATCGAAAGACTCATATGGATAGGAATACTCTTGGAATTTGTTCGATATCAGATCGAGCAAAGAGAAAACTATGAAGAATGGAAAAATCAGCCCACTCAGCCCAGTAGTGCCAATGTCTAAGTCACCATCGAGGTCCTGACTATATGCGACGACCTGCATGTGGTCGCAGCAGCTTGGGGCCCAGTATCGGTATCAAAGAGAAGTGAGTACCGCCGAGAAAATTAATTCATTAGAATCTCGAACTTCCAAGGCGCCCCATTTAGGTTAATACGACCAATCAGCTTTACTATCGAAGACTTGAAAGCAGTCTCCTATCCTTATCATGACCCCACGATCATAGCTCTTTGCCAACTCTATTGTGCATCAGGCCTTCGTGGATGGGGGTGGCTCAATCAAAGTCATATTCAAGAATGCCTTTGAAGCTCACAAGCTCCATGCCTTCAGCCTTACCCGATGCCCCTTGCCCATTTATGGCTTTAAAGGTGTAGGCATTGTTCTAATAGGCATAGCCTCGCTTGTAAAAGCTTTCAAACAAGAGGCCTTTATTTCGAAGATCTAGGTAAAATTTGTAGTAGTTGATTTCCCATCTGCTTATAACTTATTGATAGAATGACCAAAGCTTACCGAGCTGGATGTCATCATCTCTAGCAATCGCATTATCACGAAGTTCCCTATCTAAGACAGGGTCGAAAAAATAAGGGCAATTGGCAAAAGCTAGGGAATGTTGTTGCTTAAGAAGGCAAAGAAGGGTGTTATCATGCTACAACAAGAGCATTTAACAATCAGTGTCAGTTTTCTCAACAGATCCAAAGGGCCGACCAGTACCCTGGTTCTTGCTAAGACCCCCCAACCCTGAAGCATTGGCCGCGACTCTTACTCTCTCATAGCCAGTTGCCCCATCTAAGAACCTAGGGCATTGTAACCTCAATTCGGACTCATCATTGCATATAAGTTCTCCTTTATAAAAATGTTTCCCATCTACAATTCCTTATGAGCAGGCTGCATATCGCCAATATCACTTACACTAGAGTGTTTAAGCTAAGCAATGTCCTCCAGTTCGATTCAGCATCAACGACCGCTTTATGACCAGCGACGTGTTACCTATGAGAACCTCACAGCCCCACACGCTTAGTTTTAGGCATACGCCTGTCTGCCGCTCTTTGTTTGACACTTGCAACCCAAGAGAAACCATGAGCAAACTTGCATTCCAGCTCATGCCGATGAAAACTACCACTCTACATTTGGCCAATGCTTAGTCTTCATTGATGAATATTCTTGGACCGTCTTATTGTCACACTAATATTTAACATATCCTAAAAAGAGAACGACAATTTTGCAAAATAAACATAGGAACTATTGGATGTTCAAAGCACTCTACTCAACTAATCATACATAGACGAACAAGCAAAAAAAGCAACAAGTTCTCAATTAAAGTTTGCAACAAAAGATCTGTTTCATTCAGTTCAAAGAATGCAGAGGCCCATGCCCTCCTCGCTAGGCTTACAATGATATTCTTATCTCTAACTAGTCAAAAAGGAAAAAAAAGAGAAGAAGAAGCACGCTAGTGGAACACTTTCGAAGATCTAGCTTCAAGTGCGGAGATGAACTCCCCCAACACTTCCGTTGATCAAGAATTTGCTGAAGAAGGAGGAGTGTGCTACCATATTCAAAGCCTTCTACATCGAATCTCGTAAGAGATCTTGAAAATCTCCTAATCGACATTGCCAATAGGATGACTGGACGTTAGCCGTGACATTGAAGGCGCAGGCGAAAGCCACTACGCTTTCTAGGAAGGCGTTAAAGCGTCCAAGATGGCCTAGTTTCAAAACTTCCAGAGCCGGATGGAGAGAAAATCTGTCTACCCCAGCTGGTCCATTAGCATAACAACGATGGTCGATCACCATCAGAGACCTGGCCAATAGGCATAGGTCTAAGCCAAGTGGTAAGGCAAGATCCATCATGACAACATGGTTCCAGGTGATGGTTTAAACTACAATTAGCATGTTGTAGTTCATCATCAAGAAAGCTTTTTCCTTTCTCATCATACCAAACAAGTTAGACAAAAATACATATGTTCAAAGACATCTGGAAGGAAAGTAGATGATGAAGCTCGTTGCTTTTATTAGTAAAGAATTGCGGAATATTTATAGGCTATGAAGAATTTTCATAGAAAAAGATTTTATGGGCTCGGGGAAGAAAAACATGGGGTATTTTTTTATCCACACCTTTAATCATGTACATTGAATTCAAAAGGCTAATAGAATCCTAGCCATTTAGAAGAGACCAGTACAAAATCAATTCATGCACATGGGAGATGTGACGTGTCTCTGCCATATTTGGAAAAACAAACCGCCATAACTAATAGCACAAGGCCATGCAGATAGTGCATTAAGTATATTGGAGGACTGTCAATCGAGAAGCTTCTTTATGATTTAACAAGCCCACATCCATACACCGATACGAAGTTGGAGGGAAATATGTTGCTCAATTTTTATTGTAAGTAATTAGCAAACTAATTTATGGCAGTCTAGCCCAATCAAAACCAGCCAAATATTTTATAACCGACTAGCATAGGTTGGCCCAAGCCCGTGTTGGTCTTAAACAATCCCACCCAAGCCCATGATGGTCATGAACAATCCCTTTCATTTAGGAAGGCATTAAGGTGAGGCCCAATCGCCTTATACTTGGGAACCCTTCATATTTTGGCAAGATCTGTGCCTGACCCTTCCCGGTCCAATTAGGCTTGGCTCAGTAATAACCATCCTCCCTATGTCAGCATTCTTCCAATGCAACTCCATGTCAACGCGTTCACTCAGCGTCACTTTAGTTGATGGCCGGTTACCTCTCCAAGCCTTCCTCAATAGGCGACACATCAAGCATGATTGGCTCAGGCATTACTTATCCTTGGCCTAACTTTACACAATGTTGCCTTCACCGATCCCAGGCAGCCCTCTTGGTTATATAGCATTGACTATGCACCATCTTCCCAATATGGTCTTTAGCACTCGGCATGATTTTCCATATAAGCACTCAAGTAAATGACAAGTTGTCCATCTATCTATCTAAAGCACTATAGTTAGGTGGTTGGGCTAATGAGGCATACCATTAGCATTAAATACACATTTAATGTGAACTTTGTACATTAGATGCGAAGCCCATGCTTGCAAAGGTGCAATAATAATATTTTCATCCACTACACATCTTCTTACACCTTAGCAACGATCATCCATATGTCCTTGTAGCCATATCAATGATCAAGCATTTTCCCATTAGTTTTACAGCTCATTCTTTACCATCCATGATCCACTTTAGACACTATAGATATCTCTTGCATCGTAATTTTAAAGGGTTTAGGACATACCAGGATTCCTTTTTAAGGAAACAGGTGTGTAGTGCACGACTACATAGCCAGCATATGATAAATAGATAATAAAATAGAGTTTTTCGATCAATAGGCTTGATCGATGGTCATATTAAAATATAGAGTACTAATTATAACACTTCAGACACACAAATCATCAACAACAAGAAGACACAAAACAAGGCTACCTTATACACAGATCAAACAGCGCTAGTAGCCACAAAAGAGATTATCAGGCGGGTGCAAATAATCAAGTACCAAGATGAAAGCCATGAGGGCCAGCATCAGAGCAATGATTATAAACTACAGTCCCTGGGTTAGGCTCATCTGAGTTATCCATAGATTCGTGATTAGAAGTAGTAGGGCCAAGCATCAGGCGAAGGGGAAGGGAAGGGCAACCTCTTGTCCAAATAGAGAAATAATAAGCAATTTTATAGCATAGTTGTAGCAGAGTGCAAATAGCATTGTTAAAGCATCTAGAGTTTCTTTCAAGCTAAATCACCCAGTTAAGCGTTGAGTGGAAGATGTTAGTATTAGGAGAGGTGGAGTTGTACTGCTAATGGTTGAAGAAAGAGCGATAGAGGGGATGAAACTGAGTAGATGCAGGGCTGAAGTGGACCGAACATAGAAGGCCAGGTCGCAGTCAAAGAAGATTTTCTCGATAATCTCATAGGCGTTGTAGTAGAGAAATGGGAAGCATCAATATGCATGCCTTTACGGATTAGTCTACCTTTGGTATTGATCTTCTCATGCACAAGAAGCCACATATGAAATTGGACACGTGGAGGGTTTTTGCATTTCCAGAGATGGTGAAAAGAGAAGTGCTTACCAGAGTCTAAGAGGTGAGAATAGAGGAATCTGACCAAGAAAGAACCATTGGAATTGAGACCTCAGGATTAGCGATCAGCAGAGGAGAAAGTCTTAAGTTTGCGGAGCAAGGATTGGATGTGAAGAAGTTGGGAGAGAGCAGAGCTAGTGATAGCATGATTAGATTGAAAGCATGTGGAACCTGGGTGAATAGCCTCCAAGATGGTAATGGAGTGATTAGAAACAATAGTGAAGAGGTCAAGGAAGGAGAGACAAAAGGGGGAGTCATTGTCAAACCAGAGGCTACAAGAGGAACCATTCCCTATCTGGACGAAGATAGAATTCTTAATATAGGAAGCAAAGCTCAGGACACCAGACAATAAGGGTGATAGAGACCCAAGCGGGTTGGAGTGGAGGATCTATAAGTGGTTTGAATTGAAGTGTTTAAATAGGATCCAACATTTCCATGTAGAGGATTTGTCAGTAAAGCAACGCCATATCCATTTCACCAAAAGGGCCAAGTTGAAGAGTTTGATATTAGGGACACCTAGACCCTCCTATGAAACAGACACATAAAGTAGACCAATTTACTAAGTTATTCACTTGGGAGCCATGCCAAACAAAGAAGCGTTTGAGGTTGTCAATGGATCTAATAACCTAACGAGTAGCCTTATGGAAGGATATCCAGTAGGTTGGGATATCGGAGAGGACGGATTTAACGGGCACAAGTCTGCCAGCTTTAGAGAGGGAAGAGATTTCTAGGTAGGCAAACGACTAGATATTCGAGAAATAAGCAGATGCGAGTCAGAACATTGAAATTTGGAAGGGTGAATAGGGATGCCTAAACAGAAGATGGGGAAATGCACTAGTTTGTAGTTAAGGGCTAGAGAAACATCAAGACCGATGTGGTCCGCACCACCGAACATGATGACCGAACTTTTGGAAAAGTTAAAAGAGACCCGAGACCAATTCAAAAGAATAGAAAAGAAGCTTGAGGAATTGAACATAAGATGGAGCAGGTGAAGAAAACAGGATGGTATTGTCTGCAAACTGAATATTAGAGATGGTAAGGTTAGAGCCGGGAGACTAATGCCAAACAACAACTTTTGAAAAATCGCAAGTTTGTTCATTTTGTCGAAAACATCAACAACTAGCACAAACAGAAGGGGATAGAGTGGGTCTCCCTGATGCAAAACACGGGGAGATTTGATAAGCCCTCCACCAATTCCATGGCAAAGATAAAGGACATTCTAGGTTTGAAGAGTATGACTAATCCAGTTGATCCATCTCTAAGGGAAGCCACAATGAATAAGAGTATTAAGAATGAAGGACCAGCGAATGGAGTCGATGGCTTTGGAGAAGTCAATCTTGAGGAGGATATAAGAGTGTTAGAGTAGTGGCTGAAAGAAATGATCTCCTAAGTAGCGGTAACATAGTCGAGGATGTTGTTACCGAGGATAAAGGTGGATTTCTTGGGCCCAACAGGCAATCAGATATGGAGTTGTAGACGATTGGAAAGGACCTTGGTGATGAGTTTGAAGTTGGTGTTTAGAAGGCTGATAGGGCGAAAGCCAGAAAGGCGGTAGGGGCCTGACCTTTTAGGGATGAGAATCACATTAGCATAGTTAACTCTGGCAATCAAGGAGGGATCAAAGTGGAATTCGTTGAACATGGGAAGTATGTCATAGTAGGTAGTAGACCAGAAATGTTTGAAGAAGAGGGGGTCGAAACCATTAGGCCTTGGAGAAATGTCATCATCCATATCCTTTAAGTAGCAAGATCTTAGGGTCAGGGAAATGGTGGCAATAGGAATTAGGAGGGTTTGGGATACAATTCATTCCAGGCAATTGGAGGAGCAGAGGGATGAGGTCGGCCAAGTATATGCTTAAAGAGAGAGGTAAAAAGTTTGTTGAGGTCAAAATGATCACGGAAAATATTACCCTCATGGTGGATCTCAAAAATGTGATTGGAACGTATCCTACCATTTGCAAATCTATGGAAATATGCAGTGTTGTGGAACTAACTTTTAGCCGATTGGCTTTGGATCGTTATTTCTAGCCAATCTCTTCCTGCTTAAGGAGTCTTTTATGCTCAACTTCGAGGGAATGAAGGGAGAAGGATTCTGATTGCAAAAACGGAAAAGATTCTTCATGAATGCTGAGCTCAAGGATGGCGTCTTTAAGGTCTAAGTTCTAAGATCTAAGAGAACCCCAAGTAGACTTAGACCAAGGGTGGAAGAGCTTTCGAAGTGATCTGAGTTGGAAAACAACGGTTGAAAAGGCAGAGTGCTAGGTAGGAAAAGCTGACCAAGCAGTCAAGATAATGTCTTCAAAGCCGGGTTCCAATAGCCAGAATCCCTTGAGTCTGAAGCCAAGCTTTAGGGGGCGAAGGAGATATGGACAAATTAAAGGTGAGAGGGTGTGAGTCATCGCAGGAAGTGTTAAAGAGGAAGCAGTCGGTATTGACAAAGGTTGGAGACTGGTGGAAATTATACTAGTTGAATTGACGATTGGAAATTAGAGGGTTAATAAGAGCGCAAGAGTTGATAAAATTATTAAAGGCTTCAAAATCAGGGCAATAGGATGTAGGAAAGTTGCATTCAAATGAATCATGGGTAATATTAAAGCCTCTACCCAGGACCCATGGGCCCTGGGAGAATTTGTACACATTAGTGCAATTTTCCTGAAGAGTGAGCCTTTTGTGACTAGAGTGCAGACCATAAATACTAGAGAAGAAATAAATAATACCATAAGGGATGTTATTAAGGGCAAAATGAAGGGCAGAACTGGGCAGAAGGATGTGATACAAGGATTCTTAATACTGCATACAATTCAGGGCTCTTGTTGTCACAGGTCCTTAAGGTTACACAACTTTATTTGTCATAAGTGCTTCTTGTTTGATTATTAGTCTCTTGTAATTCGTAACGGCTGTGAGAGAAATATGTAGAAAGATAACTTCATAGTGGACGTAGGCAACTTTACCGAACCACTCTATATCTTGTGTTATTTACCTTTAAACTTGTGCTCAATTTCTCATTTTTCATTTCAAGCCTAATGATTAGCAAGTAACCTTTGCTCTTCAAAACACATTAGTCCCATTCTGAGGTTGGCTAGAAAATTAGTCAACAATAAGTCTATGAGATATTTGTTCTCTCGAAAAGAGCTGAACACGAGACAAACACAAATGGTTAAAGTTCTTGGTATCATATGATTTTGGGATAGTGTATATCCGAAGGAAAGGAAATAAGGTTGTTGATTATGTGAATAAATGTTCAAATGATTTAAGTACGAAACTGAATAATAGAATGTGATAATTACTTGGGTGTATATTTACTTATCACTTTTTTTGTTTAAAAAACTTAACTAGAAGAATTAAATGAAGAAGAGGGGAATAAGCCAGTGGCCACCACTTTCCTCTTTTCATTTCATTTCACCCATAAACCAAAAATTGAAGATTGTAATCTCTTTAATGGTGATTTTATCCTAATCAAGAAAGAAGAGAAAAAGAACGAGATCAACCAAAAACATCATTCAACTATGAAATATAGGTGAGTAATGTTCTCCAGTCCCTTACTATGCCCTAAATTTCTCATGGCCATATAAATCATAATTATTGCTCATGATTCTTATAATTTATACCATTTGAAAATTTAATATGATGTTAAGAGTGTATTATTAGAGGTGGTATTGTTTTATAGAATTTTCCCGTAAGTGAATAAATTGATACGAATAACCTTAGTGCCGTATAATATGAAAAATTGTTACAAACAAGGAGTTTGGAAAATTTTATAAAATAGAATACATGTAAATACTTTCTATAAATAAAAGAAGTAATTGGAAAAAATAGCTAGGCTAGGGCGAAGGGATAATCGGGTTCCATAAGATAAATGGGGAGGCAAAGGTAACTTAATTAAATTAAGGGATTAATAATGGGTTAATAGACTATATCCAAATTTTACGTTGAATGCGTCAATAAAGTACTAATAACGTTAGGAATGGACTAACTCAAACGAATCAGAAGGCGACAAGTGTAAATCTAGTGTTAGATGTTCAAAGAACGGTTCCCAACTTATGTTGAGAGGTAGTGCCGAAGGATGTGGTGTCGAACTAAAAGTAAAATGAACTAGAACCTTAAGTATAAGAACTTAAGTAAGAAGTTAAGAAAGGTCAAGTAAAAGGCTTGGGTAATAAACCAAAAGCGTTAGCTCAAGACCGAAGGCGGTTGAGGGCTAAAGAGGAATTATGGGTAAGGGAGGTGATTTCAAAAATTCAAATAATTAAATATTATAAGTCATCAAAGTTAATCTGAGACAAGCTTCCCCAAACGAGACCATGGGTAGTGACTACCGAGTGTAGAGTAGCTCTCGACAAGATGTTGAAACCAAAACTAATTGTCTTTTGGAAAAGAATTCATGATAAAACTTTAGATGGCGAAAACTAGTATTTAAAACATTGATGATAATGTAGTGAATAATATTATTAGCCGAAAGGTGGTTGGACTAAATGCTAACTCAACGAATAACTAAGTGAAAATCCTAATCACAAATGGTTAGCTAGTGTATTTGTACTTGATGTTATGGATGTGGCGATGATAGGTGTGATTACCTAATTTATACTATAGCGGAATGGATCTTAAGGCTTTTCTACATTAGAGGAGGGCGGTGAATAGTAAATTTAAATTTTCTATCAAAATACTTGCAGATTTAAAACTTAATCACATAAAATCTTGACATTGGTAATAATATAATAATAGAACAATCAAATAATAGTAAGTAAATGCAGTCAAAATAAAGGTAAAGAAGACACCAAGAATTTTATACTGGTGTGGATTCCCAATCCCACATCCAATCCTGTAACCTATATAGAATTTCGCTAATCAGGTCTTGACTTTAAATTAGGTGGTAATAACACCCTTTACATGTGTTGACCTTGACTCAATTGGCAAGGACACCTACTAGAATTTGATTAGCGTAACCAACACACCCTCTGGAATTTGACTAAGGTAACCAGAACACCCTCTGGGATTTGACTCAGGTAACCAGCGCACCTATCTTGTCTTTGATCAAGGGGCAGGACAACTCCCTTTATAGTCTCATATTAGTTTTCACTCGGGTTGTTAAGATGACCCTTTTATAAGCAGTAGCAGTGGACTACATGAAATCAAATCTTTTGATCATAATTTCTAGTAGTTTGATGTTACAATTTCCTATAGACCTTCAGTAGTGGAATATCTTTGCATTTGAGTAGAATTGAGTGAAGACTGGAGATTTAATGGTGTAGAATAGAAATGAACCTTCTCTGGTCTTTTGTATGAATGTAAAGAATGGGCCATTGATGTAGAAATCAGCAGCACTTCGTTAAAATCTCAAAGAGAATGAGAGAGATGAAGAAAGTAGTTAGAGTTGTTGAAAACTCAAAATCAGAGACCTTTAAATAGAGTTTGAAAAGTTGTCTCCATTCGTGAAAGGATGGCGTCAAAGGTTGCTACTTCTGAAATTTTAAAAACCACCTCAACTGTCTATATGTCGACATACAAAAATTTTATATGTCGACATATACAAATTTATTTGTACATTTTTATAACTATTTTGAAAATATTTTAAACAATACTTCTATATAAAAAATTTACTAAAATTGATTTGATAAATAGATAAAATGTTACTAATAATATTTTGAATGGAAAATTATTTCCAAAGTAAAGATAATGAGAGATATGCTACTACTCGGGTCTTTAACATTTGGTCTAAGACTTAATACAATACTAATGTAAATCTTTTAAGCTCTTCATGCTTTTGTTCTTGAATTCTTCAAAACTCGCGAGTTTTCAAATATATCTCAATCAACTTAATATATCTAATCAACTCTTGACTTATACTGATCAGTTCTTCAAGCTTTTGTTCCATCAGCACTTGTATAATCATGTTAAATATTTCCAATAACCTACACAATATACTATATAACTCAAGAAAACATTAGTAACAATATTTATATAGTGGTTGTCATCAAAATCTATACCTTAGTAACAACCTTCTCCATTTTTATGATGACGACCATTAAATATTCAGTTATATGATATAATATTATTTAAGTAGGAACAAAATTCCCCTAACTCCCCTTGATTACATGTTATACTGCTCCCCCTATCTTTTTGCCTATTATATTTTATACAACTTCTCCCCCTCTGTCATCAACAAAAATGGGTGAGTAAATTATGTTAATGGATTATTTAAGGAGTTATAGTATTCTATGCTTAGTGATGAATATTATATAATTATTATATATTAAATATACGGTTATTATATATTAAATATATAGATAGTTACACTTTTTTGTATTAGTGAAATAATATTTCAAAGAGTCATTCGAAATCAGTAAAACACCACTTTTCATTAATATTCACATATGCACATAAATATACTTATTAAATTAACATACATAACATAAATTAACATAAGAAAATACATATACGATTATTTTGCAGAATTCATGGATTCTTCGATGGAACTTTTACCCATCCTTATGACATTATATAAAATATAGATACTAAATTTTTTATCAAGTTATATTAGTATACATTGTAGGATATTAACAGGTATTGATTAAGAAGGTTGTACAGTGTCAAATGAAGATTCAAGAGGCTAATATAGAGATTCAAGAGTTAGAGATTAAAGACTCATGAGTATTGAAGAACTCAAGATTTCTCAGATTAGTTATAGAGTCAAAGATATTTGTTAAAACTGCAATAGCACTTCTTTGATCTCTCAAATATCTTAAAATTCAAAAATAGTTTTTAAAAGTGTTTTAAAATATACTTTATTATTCTTTGTTATAATTTTAGTTTTAAAGCTTTCTAAGTATTTATAAGTATATTATAATATTTGTAACAATTTAGATTTTAATATATTTTTTATACCTTATTATTTATATTTAAAAATCCTTTATATACTTAAAATATTCTAAAAACAATTTATAATTTTTTTTAAGTTTTAATACGATTAACACATGTATAAACTATGTTTAAATGATTGTACAAAGTATCAAAATATTTTACAAAACTTATTATGTTCAAAACAAATTTAAAAAGGGGTTTTCAAATTTTCAAAGGGATATGTCGACGTACCCTAACCCTATATGTCGACATATGGACCATAGATTTCAAAAATGAAATTTAGATTGAACTGTCTTTTCGTCGTATCTCTTCGCGGATTGACATGCTTGTTGTTTCTCTATAAATAGGGGTTAAACCAACAAATTTTTGTTAACTATTTTCTCATATTTTCTCTACTCTTTTACTCTCTTGAATTCTAAAAGAAAATCTAATCATAATACTCCCAAATTCAATCAGAATCAAATTCAAACTCCATTGATTTGATTCTCTATTGATTACTCTCTAATTTCTCTCATCTATCACACTCAAACAAGATCAAAGTGTTATTCAAGAGGTTATAGGATTATTTGTAATCAAGATCAACGATCTGAATTTGTAAAATTCTATCGAATCATATTATTCGTGACGACCCAGAATTTCACTTCTTTGATTTGCGAATAATTAATTAATTTTAAATATTCAATATATAGGTTTTATAATGAAAATAAAATCTTTTTAATAATAAACAATAATGGTGAAATAGTTTTTAAAATTTGTTTAAAAAAATATATAGTTCGATGAAAAAACAGAAAATGTGATCGGAAACCGTTTTTCGAATTTTCGACATTTCATCCATGAAAGTTGTTTGAAATGTTGTGTAAGTACGAGGGGTATGTTGGTAATTTAACATGTAACGTATTATAAAAACCAATTTTCGCAAAAAAAAATTCCATTTTTCTCATTTTATTCTTCATTTTCATAAATGTCCTAAAGCTCCAAAATTCTTTAATGGCTTCCAAAGTGCTTCAGGTTCTATATTTTCAAATTTTAAACTTTTTAAAATGATTTAAATTTAGCTTCAAACTCCTCCTTTCCACTTCAAAATTCTTCCATTTTACCTGAAATAGTTTCGGCCGTAACTCCTTCCATTTTGTCTAAAATTAAGATTTTGTTTTTTTTCAAACCATTTATAATTTTAGTGGCTATTACTTTGTAGTGTACCAATTTTGATGATTTCGAGCTTAAGTACTCCATAAATCCATATTTTTCAAGAATGTTTTTGAACCAATATTTTTAATTTCGAAAACGCCCTTACTGTTTTGGCCATAATTCCCTGAAAATTTATCCAAATTTATATTTTTTTTGTTAAATATATAGAAAAGAGTTATCTAAAACTTTTGTTTTGACAACCTTTTCGAATTCTAAAGAATAAAGGGTCCTTAATTCGGGAAGAAAATGACATATTTTTGAGTGGATTTTAAAGTTTTCGAAGCTTTCCGGATTCTAAAATATTTCCAGTTTTCAAAGCTTTTGGTGAGTAAATTTATTTAACTTTGGGAATCATTTACTTTATATATATATGTGTGTGTGTTGGATATGTGGTTATATATACAATGTTGTGTTTGGTTTATGGTATGTTTGGATGTGAATGTATGTGCTAACTTGTAGTTTAGCATTAGACTTTGAAATCGACGGTTTATGTGATACGTTGATATAAAGTCATGGGCTTTGATGTGTTAAAGATATGGTTTGTATTGGATATGTTGTCGAATATTGACTTAGGAAATAAATTCTAAGTTATTACATTCATAGCGATAGTCGCTATGAGGTGCAGTCCGAAAATTATGATTTTCAAGTTTCGAAGTTTTTCTTTTAAAATGTTTTTGAAAACCATTTTAAACTTAATTAGTAAGAATGTAACTTAAATAATTTTGTTTCAAGGTAATTAGTTAATTAATTAATGATAATGGTTAATTAATTAAGCAATTAAGTTAAGTAATTAGAGTTTAAGAATTAATTAACTAAGTCAATTGATTTTAATTAATTAAGAAAGTTTTAATTAATGATTAATTAAGTTAAGAAGTAATTATTTAATTAATTTTTATTTTAGTTGATTATTTAATTAAAGTTTGGATTATCTAATATATTATTATTTAAAGGTTAATTAAATATTTAATTATTACTTAACTAAAAGTTTAATTTTTAATTTTTAATTAATTATGATGAAAAGGATTTAACTTATTATTTAAGTTTAATTAAAAATTATTTAATTAATTAATTGAGATTAATTAATATTTAATTGTTAATGAAGGTTTAATTAATTATTTAATAATTAATAAATGATTAATTTGGGTTTAATTAATAGTTTATCGTTGTTTGACTATTTAATTAAATTTAATTATGTATTTAACTTAAAATTAATTATTTTAAAAAGGGTTTAAAGGTCTTAAATCCTTTGGTTTCCAAAAGTAAATTTGTTTAAAGGTACTTCTTTTCTTCAAAGATGGTTTTGAATACAAGTGATTCAAGTGTTAATACCATTAAGAAACCATATAACTATAAATGAGTTATAATGTAGATTGTTAGGTTGTTTGGACATGTGTTCGCAGAATGAATTCCCATTCTGTTAGTTTGTTTAATATTTGGTTGTTTGGACATGTGTTAACAGTATAAATCCTCGTTCTGCTACAAGTTAAGTAATTGTTTTTTATTGGTTGTTTGGACATGTATTAGCGGAATAAATCCTCGTTCTATTATTAATTGATTAAATTGTTTGGACATTATTTAGAAAGACAAATCAATATCCTTCTATTATGTTATTTGGACATATATAAGCTAGTTAGCTTATACTGATATGTTATTCCCTGATTTGGATATGAATTGTATTTACATACATGTTGATCTATGTAAATAACTGTTAAGTGAATAGTAGCTTAAATTAATACCATTGGGATTGCTAAGCCTAATTTTTGAATTTATAAAGTATGTTTTTGAAGTAACTTCAATTCTTTAATCAATTTGGGGTTTAAAGATTTAAATGATTTCTAAGTTATACTATTATTTTATAAAGTTATTTGTAAGTAATAACTTATTTATAAAAGGAGTTTTTACTAAGGGTTTACTTAAGCTGTTTTACAAAAGATATTTCATAAATGATATTTTATAAATGAAATTTATAAAGGATTTAAAAAGGAAAGTTTTACAAATGGTTTGAGATTTAGAAAAGAGTTTTTTTCTTAAAATTTAGCTTGTAAAATTATACAGAAGTTTTATAAATAAATTGAAATTATTTATGAAATAAAGAGTGTGGAAAGAATGTTTGGTTATATAGTGTAATTCGAGTGGCAGAGATTGCCTACGGTTTCTATGTTTTTTTCGCTGGGATAACAACGTAACCATTTTGCAAACTGCGATCTATGATTGATTTCGTGGTGTAACTTGAGAGGCAGAGATTGCCTGCAGTTAAGTTTGAATTTCTCTGGGATAGAGACGTAACTATTGAGCTGCGATCCATGGTCGATACCAAATGATACTTTCCATATCTATTTTTAAAAGATTCCCAAGATTTTTAAAAAGAATGTTTTTTGAATATACTTATCTTGATGAGGTAAGGATATGAAGCAATTTCAAATTAGTTCATGAGGCTTTAGTGATTTCAGTGGGAAAGGTAATCTTTGTTTTGGGTGTTTGTTTATTTGATAATTAAATAACTGACTATCAAATCTTGACCCAAATATGTAACCCTTCTCAATTTTGGTGGTAGGGAAACGATTCCCTACTTAACACCAAATGATTTTGACTCTGGAAATATCTAGGGGAAACACAAGAATTATATTATATAGTTACCATCGATGGTGCTATACTGTACGTATAAACTCGTATGTTCTTCTAGGATAAATGATAAGAAGATTCGTCTAATTAAACAATTAGGGGGTGATCCCCGCTCTTATGTATTGTCTAATTATTTCCTAAAGAACCAGTATTGAGCATTCCAAAAAATCAATGATTGGTTTGTGGAGCACCAGGGAAGCATAAGAGTGTACTCATAAGAGATGAATCGAAACTGCGACCACTCCAAAACCATATACGGTTCTATGGAGGAGCTTAATGATATATTGAGATGTTGGGATCCATATGTGGTTCCAAGACCCGTTGGGGGTGTGGGAATCAATGGGTGATTCCAAGATCTGTATTGAGATGTGAGAATCCTTACGTGATTCCAAGACCCATGGGGCATGAGAATTCATGTAGGATTCCGTGACCTATTTTGGTGCGGTGCATAAGCTGGAATGCCGGATGTACCCTTATCAATGGAAATGACTAAAATCAGAGATAGAAGACATAGCCAATAGGTTTGGCAAAGCCATAGGGTGTAGTCGGCTCCCTTTTCTAGCAATGTCTATCAGTTTCAGCATGCGGGAGTGATGCACTCGGTCTTAGCTATGTTTTTCCTGTAGTACCCTGGCTAGACGGGTATGATGCTTTGAAAGGATAACTCTGATCCTTGTGCAGGAGGACCATTCTCGAAGTACTAAGGGCACCTCGGTGAAAATCCTACATATGCAGCGAACGCTCCTTTGCGATTTTTGATTTTATACCTAGTATTGTTGTGGTGTACACTACATGAGCATTATAGCTATTTGGTTATTATTATTTTTACCGTTAGACATTATTATAATATCACTAGATTTTTATATAATAGCGTTTTGGTTATCATAAGGTTAAACCTATATGTATTTATGTGCGGCGCGGTCTTACGAGATACCCTTGATTTTAAAAGAGTTTTAAAAGTAATAATTCAGTTGCTTTCACATCAGACCCATGTTTGAATCGGAGTTTTATTTTCTTTCCCTCAAACTCTTGGGTGCTCAAATTTTTACGAGCGGCCAAGTAGTCCAGGTTTTCTGCGGATGCAATTTGGGAGGAGATTGGAGTAGAAGGCTTCATCGATAGCTAGTTATTATCAAGTTTCCACTGTATATTATGTACTCTATATTTGATGTATAAGGACAGGCTATTATAACTGTCCTAGGGTAAAATGGTATTAGTGTAACTCTGATGTATAAATTTTGAAATGAATTTGTAAAGTATTATGTGATTAAGATATGTTATTCCATCGCGTTGTGAGATTCTATGATTTGTTTTGTTTCTTCTTGTCTTATATCTCCTTTCTTCCCCCTAACGAACGGTATTTTCGGCACTTGAATAGTCGGCACGCAATACAGTGAACGTATTGGTGTCAATTTTCAAGGGTCGAAAATCATGTTCGTTACATTTGTTATCAGAGCTAAAGGTTAAGCGAGAACCTTGGCTTTGGTGGGGTTAACTCATTAGAGAGAGGCTTATAGTACCCTAGAATGAGTTTGAGCGCATATTGTATACTAGCGCGTATTTGTTAGTGATATAAAAATGTTTTATATTGTGTTGTTTTATCAGTTGAGTGGCTTATGAATTCTGGTTGACACCTTTGATCGACGTTGTCGATAGGGGTTCCTAAACACTTAAACTAGGCAAATTGACATAGTATGGTTTTGAAATTATTTTACCTAGGATGTATTTTATTTATAAAGAATGATTTCTAAAATAACATAGTATTTTTGAGTTGTTGTTCGCTAAGAGATAATAATATTTATTGTTATCATTTAGGGTTTGTTTAGTCATGCTCATCCGGTTTAAGCATTAACTATTGTTAGTGTGTACGAGTAGCTCCCTCCTTAAGATTTATGTTGGGTAAATAGGAATTAGGTAAAACATTAAAATGAACACCTTGCGAATTAAGTTTCATAATTTAACCATAAGGCGCTTGATGTTAAGGTTGAAGTAAAATTTGATTAAAAATGTTATCAAAGGTCAGAATATTTTTAAATAAATATTTTGAAATGGACTAATAAGAATGGTTCTTTGATTAAAAAGAAATTAGTTTGAAAACTTGAGAACCTAAATTCCGAAGTTTTTGAAAAATGGTCTCCAAGGTTCTGGAAAATAATAAAAGTATTTGAAAGTAATTTTGATTTAAGTACAAATTTTTGGGATTGGAAATGTTAAGTAAAAGGTGTTTCCTTTCGGATAGTTTGGGAAATAATTCTTGATTGTTTTGTGATGATCGGAATAATCTTCTAAGTGACAGTCGGATGTTTGCCTTGACGAACATTGAAGTGCACTTAGTAAATTCTTCTCTTCATCATTGTACGATCAAAACATGATCAAACCCAAATGTAGGAAGGGACAAGGGGGTACAAGAGAGGCAACATGGCAAATGGAGAACGAAGGGAAAGATACGAGGGGTATATCAGTAAATTAACATGTAACATATTATAAAAACCAATTTTCACAATTTCTTTTTCTATTTTTCTCATTTCATTCTTCATTTTCATAAATGTCCTAAAGCTTCAAAACTTTTTAATGGCTTCCAAAGTGTTTCAAGTTTTATATTTTTAAATTTTAAACTTTTTAAAATGATTTAAACTTAGCTACAAATTCCTCCTTTGCACTTCAAAATTATTCCATTTTACCCAAAATGGTTTCGGCCATAATTCCTTTCATTCTACCCAAAATTTAGATTTTATTTTTTCCAAACCATTTATAATTTCAATGGCTACAACTTTATAGTGCACCATTTTTTCTGATTTCTACTTGAAGTGCTCCATAAATCCATATTTTTCAAGAATGTTGTTGAACCAAGATTTTTAAGTCCGAAAATGCCCTTACTGTTTTGGCCATAAATCCCTCAAAATTTATAAAAAATTGAGCAATTATTATTTTTAAATGAAAGAGGAAATAATTATCTAAAATTTTTCTTTTGACAATTTTTTAAATTCTGAGGATAAATGGTCCTTAATTCGAGAAGAAAACGGCCTATTTTTGAGTGGATTTTAAAGTTTTCGAAGCTTTCCGTTTTCTAAAGTACTTCTAGTTTTCAAAGCTTTTGGAGAGTAAATTTATTTAAATTTGGGAAGCATTTGCTTTATATATATATATGTATGTTGGATATATGGTTATATATATATATATATAATGTTGTGTTTGGTTTATGGTATGTTTGGATGTGAATGTAATTGTTAACTTGTATTTTAGCATTAGACTTCGAAATCGACGGTTTATGTGATATGTTTGGATATGAAGTCATGAGCTTTGATATGTTAAAGATATGGTTTGTATTTGTGTATGCTTGTATATGTTGTTGAATGGTAACTTAGGAAAGAAATTCTAAGTTATTACATTCATAGCGATAGTCGCTATGAGTGCAATTCGGAAATTACGATTTCCAAGTTTTCGAAGTTTTTCTTTTAAAATGTATTTGAAAACCATTTTAAACTTAATTAGTCAGATTGTATCTTAATTAATTTTGTTTCAAGGTAGTTAGTTTAATAATTAATTAATTTAATAATGGTTAATTAATTAAGTAATTAAGTTAAGTAATTAGAGTTAAAGAATTAATTGACTAAGTTAATCAATTTTAATTAACTAAGAAAGTTTTAATTAATGATTAATTAAGTTAAGAAGTAATTATTTTATTAATATTTATTTTAATCAAGTTAATTATTGCTTATTTAATTAAAGTTTGGATTATTTAATTAATTATTATCTGAAGGTTAATTATGTATTCTATTATTACTTAACTAAAATTTTAATTTTACATTTTTAATTAATTATGATTAAAAGGTTTTATCTTATTATTCAAGTTTAATTAAAGATTATTTAATTTATTTATTGAGATTAATTAATTAATTATTAATGAAGGTTTAATTAATTATTTAATAATTAGTAAATGATTAATTTGGGTTTAATTAATAGTTGTTTAAATATTTAATTAAATTAAGATTCAATTAAATTTATTTATGATTTAAATATGGATTTAACTTATAATAATTATTTTAAAAAGGGTTTAAAGGTTTTAAGTCCTTTGGTTTCCAAAAGTAAATTTGTTTAAAGGTACTTATTTTTTTCAAAGATGGTTTTGAATACAAGTGATTTAAGTGTTGATACCATTGTGAAACCATATAACTATGAATGAGTTATAATGTAGATTGTTGGGTTGTTTGGACACATGTTAGCAGACTGAATTCTCGTCCTGCTATAAGTTGATTGTTTGTTTAATGTTTGGTTGTTTGGACATGTATTAGCAGAATAAATCCCCGTTCTGCTATAATTAATAGATTGTTTGTTTCTTGGACATGTGCTAATAGAATAAATCCCCATTCTGCTATTAATTGATTAAATTATTTGGACATTGTTTAGCAGGACATTGTTTGGACATGTGTTAGCAATTTCAAATTAGTTTATTAGGTGTAACACCCCGATATTTTACGGGAAATATAATTAAAAAGAAACTAAAAGCGCATTTGGTATAGTGGTAAAGGCGCATGTTGACTTTCTTAGTGACCGGGGATCAAATCCCGTTGTCGCCTACAATCTGGAGCGATTTTTTTTATTGGTTGAGGGATGTGCATGGGCTAGAATGGATAACCACTATGTGTGTAAAAGAACCAGATTTAATCAAAAATAATCTAATGGATTATATTCATTCAAAAAATCTATAAATAAACCATCTAAACTAAACCTAATCTCTTATTCAGCCGTCGGCATAATTTTACAATAAAATTATTGTGTATTATTCTTCCTGCTTTTCTCTACTAAATAAAAAAAATCTCCACCGAATTAAATTATCTATATATATTCAAGAAATTTAGGGAATTTAGAAGAAATCAAAGGGAGAGAGATTAAAGCAAAGCTTTTTTCAAATTCATACAAGCTCAAGTGCCAGGTGAGTGGGAATTAATATGAAATAAAAAAAATAAAGTAGTTCTGTTTCAGTTTTTTTCTAGCACGTTAATATGAATTAATTTCTATTATTAATTGGGAATAGATGTAAATTATTGCAAATTCTTCTTCTTCTTCTACTTCTCAAATCTAATTCATGTTTTGTTTAAAATATGGGACATATAAATTGTCTATTCACGTTTTATGGCATATATAAGATTGAAATTTATGTAAATTATTGTATCTTCTTCTTCTTCTTCTTCCACTTTTCAATTCTAATTCATATTTGGCTTGAAATTTGAAACAAACAAATTGTTATTCACATTTCATGGCATAAATAAGATTGGTTTAATTAAATTGAATTAGAATTATTATTCAATCTGATGGTAAACAGGTTAGTTAAACAAATTCAGAATATGTTACTTGAGTAAAATTATGGTTTTGATTGATATAATTACATAATTTTGAATATGGTTTTGGAACAAAATTGAAAAGCCTAATCGGCATAATTGTTTGTTTCATATGTGGCCTAAAAGTGAAATTTTGTATAATTAAATGGTATGTGGCTATTGGATAAAATTTTTGTATAGATTAAATCTCTAAAAGGAGAATGTAAATTAGGATGGAAAAAAAATGTAAATTAAATAGACCCTAAAGGCCGGTGTAAATCTGTAACAAAATGGCATAAAAATTACAGACAAACCATATGGATTGAATGGACGTGAAATTAAAATACCATTTATGTGACAAAAAGTGAAATTGTGAAATAACTAAGTCGGATGTAAAAATGTCCTAAAGCAGATTAATGGAAATAAACAGTATGTAAAATGTAATGGTAAAATTAATTAATTTGGAAGCAATTTGGTGGGCAGACCTTGTAAAGGTCTGTATAGGTGTTTCATACAGTTAAGTCCAAAATATAGTTTTGGCTGTGAGCAAACAAGTAGGTTCACAAGGATGTTTGTTACCTTTGATAGGTTGCTAGTATGTAGGATAGATAGCATCCGTAATCGTAGACTTCTTCAGGTAGATCAACGTGAACGGAATATGGTAAGTGTGCTCTGACGTAGTCTTCTTTAGGCAGATCGTCGAAGGATTTTGCGCAGCCGACCCAGCTACGAACGCTCTTTCGGGGGACTGGCACTTTGGATAGAGGCAATTCCACGTTGGTGATCGAGGTGACAGGAGGATAGGAGTCCAGTTTGGCGGAGCCTGAGCAATTAGGGGTCCTGTGAGGTTGTTTGAGTCGGCGCCGGTAAGAAGTAAGATGCATTTAGTCACAATGCACGGGTGAAGAGCATGAATTTCACGCTGTAGCACGTGGATAGGTAACGACAGCAGGTCTGACAGGCCGACTGACGTTTAATATTATTGCATGGTTGACTTTCCTAGAGTGACCACAGACTTTGGCTTCTTAGGAACTGTATATAAGAAGGATTAACTGCATTATATTATTCACCCTCTATGATATCCGAGGAAGACCTGGAATTAAACTGTTTTATTCTTTCTACTTCATTTTATTTCTTATTCACTAGACTTTGTGTCTGACCCGTTCTTATTTTTCAGTTTTTCGCCAAATCACAGAAGAGCAGGTCTAGGTTGCAGTTCTTTGCAGCTTGGAGGGTCATTGGAGCAGTTTCGTTATTAATATTTTCTCCCTTAGACATTATTATAATATCAATGGATTTTATATAAAAGTGTTTTCGTTATCGTAAGGCAAAAACCCATCCATAATTATGTGTGGCGCGGTATTACGAGATAGCCTTGATTTTAAAAGAGTTTTAAAAGTAATAATTTAGTTGATTTGAGTTTACTCTCACCAGACCATGTCCGACCTGAAGTTTTATTTTCTTTACCTAAAACTCTTGGGTGTTCAAATTTTTACGAGCAGCAAAGTAGTCCAGGTTTTCTACGGATGCAATTTGGAAGGAGTTTGGAGAAGGAGGCTTCATCGATAGCTAGTTATTATCAGGTTTTCGTTGTATATTATGTACTCTATATTTGATGTCTGACAGGCTATTATAACTATCCTAAGGTAAAATTGTATTAGTATAACTCTGATGTATTAATTTTGAAATGACTTTGTAAAGTGTTATGTGATTAATATATGTTATTCCGTTGCGTTGTAAGATTCTGTGATTTGTTTTTTTTTCTTATCTTCTGTCTCCTTTCTTTCCCCTAATGGACCGTGTTTCTGGCACTTGAATAGTCCGCACACAATATAATGAACGTATTAATGTCGATTTTTGAGGGTCGAAAATCATGTTTGTTACACTATTATACTTGTGGGAGTGATTGTAGCCCGTGTAAATCAATTGAGTGTGCTTAGTAGCCAGGAATCTAGTGAGTGTGCTTGTGGCCCATGTAGATCAAGTGACTCTACCCAGAGGTCAGAAAGTTTAGAGGGTGTGTCTCGTTGCCTTGAAATCGAGATTGTATTTGTTTTGCTATTTGAAAAGAAATCCGTATAAGTATCTGTACAGGACTAGATGTAGGGTTACTCCAAAGCAGTATAAAATACTAGTTTGTTCTTTCCATTTTACTTTTAATGCATCTATGTTTATGTATGTTTGAATCTGTGATTGTTAATTGCATTTTTAAACTATAGTCTTAAAAGAATTCATAAGGATTCACAAAATTGATGAAAACCTTATCAACCCACCTCCTTTAGTGTTAAATTAGCCTTTAGATCCATTTTCCACTAAACAACATTTGGTATTACAGCATTGGTTTTCAAAGTATTCATAGTTTTTATTTTTGGAAAGTTTTAATAGCTAACAACACTACTAGTAATACTATTAGTAGCATTATTAATCCACTTGTCAGTAATTCATTTGTAGGAGGATAATCTACTACTAGACCCCTCTCCTATTCTTTAATGGTAGCAATTACACATACTGGTCATGTAGAATGAAAATATATTTATAATCAATTGGTTTAGACATTTAGAACATCACGTAAAATGAGTGCATTACGTCTGAGACTAATTTTTCAACTTAGACCTCTGAGCAAAAAGCAGTTGCACAAATTAACTGACCTCTGAGCAAAAAGCAGTTGCACAAATTAACTGTATAGTCACGAATATTTTGTTTATTTATTGGATAGAAATGAATTTAATAAAGTGTTTATCTGTATGTCTACGTTTGAAACATGGAGAATATTGCAAGTTACACATGAGGGCATTAGTAAAGTCAAACATACCAAAATTTCAATGCTAACAAATCAGTTTCAATTATTTAAATGAGTCCAAATGAGTCAATTTATGATATATTGTAGATTTAAAGCTATAATTCATTCACTAATTGCACTTGGAAAAAGTTTTTTCCAAGATGATCAAGTTTGAAAAATCCTCAGTTCACTTACTCTTGAATGATACTGTAAAGAACCGTAAATCCGTACTCCTTGAATAGACACTAATCTCCATTGATTAACTCAAGGTGAACGAAAATACGAACCCTTATGGATTTTTAAGAAAAAGAAAGAAAAAAGAAAAGAAGTAGAAGAAAGAAGATAGTACAAAGGAGAGAAAAGAAAACAGAACGGAACAGAAAACAGAAAATAGAACAACATCAGAATCTCACAATTCGCAGCGGAACAACATATAATAGATAAATGAATAAACTTTAAACAAAGAACTATATCAGTTATTACATTACATTTCATTACATCATATCATTAGAGTGTACAACATCAAACAAACAGCGGAAAAGAAAGTACTATACTAGTATTACGCCATCCAGCTTGCCTCCAGCAACTCCTGAATTCCAGAATATCCTGATAAACCTTAACTCTTGACTGCCCGTGTGAAAATTGGTGGGCACCCAGAGTTTAGGAAGGAAAACAATAAACTCTGAGTCAGTCATGTGACTGGTGCGAGAACTAAAACAGTTTATTTTTCTTTGAAATCAAAAAATAGAGGAATAATTTTAAAGTCAATTCGCAATGCTTTTAAAAATGAGACTACCATAAGACCTCCCGCCACACACACAATGCAAACGCAGACTTGGGGAAGATTTCTTCTTATGTTAGTCAAAGATGCTTGATACGCATTAAAATCAAATCAATTTTGATATTATTATTAGTGCATAGTGTAGAAGATATTTCGAAAGTAGAATATAAATCTTAGCCAGCATAGGTACCATTATAGTATGCTTACTATAGCTACCATATTAGATGGCAGGTTCTACAACTAAAACCGTACAAGTCTCGTATTGTTTCTTTGGATTTCCAACGAATGATCAGGCCAAGGAACTTCCCATTGCCACATGAGAATGCCTCTGGATGGACATCCCCGAGAACCAAACCGGATCTCTACCAACACAAGGCCGGGTTACCCCTAACTGAGTAACAACTGACCGAATATGCCATCCCCCGGTCCTTTGGGACCTTTCACCGAGCGCTCGCAATCAATTCACACAATCATAAAGTGTTTTCGACATGAGTAAGTATCTGGGCTCCATACCATGATACCACCCTTTTCCAGAAGGAAATGCACACATCCTAAAGGGCGCTACCCCTCATAACCTTGCTGCTTCTTTTCTGTTTTGACCATTCACGGGGTGTGAGGCTCGACGAAGTCACGTCCACAAAAACATACTTTATACAAAAGCCATGCTTTGGGTCAACAAATGATCATAGAAATGATCACCAGGATAGACGATCAAATAAACGATCCTATCACAAATAATCAACACAATGATCATTTCACAGCAACACTCAGTATGTCACATTACCAAATTGGGAATATATTGCTGATAACCTTCAACTACATAACCTCTGAGCTATTACGTCTCAGAGAAGGGTGTTAAGCTAAGAGAATAAATTCTCCGCCACCAACAGAAATATATTTGAAAGAAATCGGCTTTATATCTCAATTTGTAATGTCAGACACACAATCCATACAAGTCTGTTCCGGGCTCGAACAGAACCGAAGGCACTTACAAAGAAGTCCTTGCAATCCGAATAATCTCTAATCACGTTCGGATTTCCCATCACATATGGAGATCTCAATACCGGGGATCAGCCAGTGCAGAGACAATCAACAAGAAACCCTTTCGCTTTCGAAAATATCCGGTCTTCAACACCGATCTTCGAATGCAATTCATAACGACGTATCACGTATTCGGAATGGGTTATACGACCCCAAGGTCCTTTCCCGGTTAACCCGAATAGTGAGCGCTTATTTTTAAAAAATAAGTGTGGCATCCAATTTCAAACAAATTACAACAAATACCTATTTAAAGGTAAATATTGATAGTCGGTTATTGAACTATCAATAGATATGCCAACATCACCAGATTCCAAATAATTTTCCAAATTATTTATTTTCCAAAAATATCTTTATAAGATATACATTCTCCATTCTTTAAAAATAAAACAATATTTTTTTTTTAAACTCATTTTCCAAATTTCATTTATAAATTCCATATTGAATTTACATTCCAAAATATTTATGAATATACGATTTTCATTCAATTTCTAATATTCATTTTCAATTTATCTTCAAAAAGATAAATTCCAAATATTCACTTAATATTGGAAAAGCATTTCTATACTTATTAAAAATAAGTAATTCACAGATCTTTTTATTTTCTATACTTAGAAAATATTTAATATACTCTAATTGAAATTAAGTATATATTTCATTCTTTAAGGAAATCATTCACTTAACCATATTTATTTGGGCCAAAACGAATGTTGCGTAAAACATCGTTACGACAACCCAAAATCACTAGTATAGGGATTCGAAATTTAAAATAGATATATAATCCCAATACTGCACAAAACATTTCCTTTCGGAAATCATTTATTATAACAACAGTGTTATAATCTACCATTCCCTTCTATTTCTCGAAAACGTCTATTTCAATAATGAATGTTGAAATCTATGGTTTCGAATCTCAATACATTTTAAAACATCTTTAGATAGTTTTAATTCTATTTAAAACATCACATTCAAAACAATTTCTTTAACATATTATTCACTATTTAAAAACGTGAATATATTTGTTAACCAATTCCATCCCTTCTATTCAATTTATTTTAAAGGATTATTCACTGTCTAAACATGAATATAACTCCATTAATAAATTACAACAATTTTACTTATCAAAATAATTCGTTGCGAATTTATAAAACAACGTTTATAAATTCTATTTCTATTTATTTTATATCAACTCCTTTTTATAAATTCCCTTTATAAATCTATTCAATTTCATATCTCAATGATATACTAAATTCATATTATAAGTCAAACACTTATAATTTATTTGTTTACAAAATCGTTCCTTTAAACTTCATAATTATAAATCTTACAACTTATAAGATTCATTTATTTACCCACATCTATTCCCTAAATAACTTTATAAATTTTATAAACCTACTGCTTATAAAATTCCATTTATAACTTCACTGTTATGATTCTATAATTCCAATTTATGAAATTCATTTACAATTCATTCTAATACTTGTAAAAGCTCGTTTTATAATTCCAATATTTTTATTTTATAAATATCAATTTATAAATCTTTTAATATAAAACAATTTATATTACTATTTTTTTTTAAAACGTCTTTAAACTCTTTTATAATTTCATCATTTGATTTATAAAATAATCCAATTTTATAAATCCTATTTTTAAACTTTTTATAATAAATTCAGCAATCCCAGTTTAAGCTATTTTATAAAATCACTAATCTCATATATTTTTTCAAAAATCAACTTTTAACTGTATTTCTCAAAAATCATAATTTTTATAACATTAAAATTATAACGTTTATTTATTTAAGATGAATCAATTCCAAAAATATTTTATAAACGTATATTTCCAAAAATCACTTTAGAAATCAAAATCGTTATTTTTAGACTTCAAAAATTGGATTCGATGATGCAACACATCGATAGTCAATCACGACTTTCAAATATCATATATCATCCATGATAAACAATCAAATATCACAATATATGAATCAAACAAATATTTGTGAGGAATCCAGTTGGATCCCTCCAACCTGTTTCCCTGCATCCACAGACATTAGCATAATACCATTCCACTTCGAGGTGGAATATCGCGGTATATGGGATTTTATAAAATATATCCGCTTACTAACGGTGCAATAGGGTCTCATCCGCTAAAAAAATGCGGGAAATCAATCAACTGCAATATATACATATGCTAATATATATATATTGCTATATATATAATATAATACTAATTCCACTTCGAGGTGGAATATCGCGGTATATGTGTGTAATAAATAACCTCCGCTTACTAACGGCGTATAGGGTCTATTCACATCCAATATATATATATATATATATATATATATATATATATATAACAATCATCATTCAAGCATTCAATCATTCAATCAACAAATTTTAAATCTAACTATTTAAAATTTAAATGAACAATGAAGTTCCTTTTGAGTGAGAAGTTCTCACCTTTTTTCCCGTTTGCAATCCACTTCCAATTCAACTTGTTTTCTTCATTTATACCTTGTAAAAATATTATACACAATTTATTAATATTCGAAATAAATCGAAAAATAAATTTTCATTTGATTATTTTAATTCATCGGTGATCTCTTTTTAATAGTTCAATTAACTGATGGTTTTATTTAAACCTATTTCTTGTTTAATAACTTTATTCAACTACTATTTAATTTTAAAACTAAATTTTCTTCTTTAATAAATTTATTTTAACTAATTATTTCAATCTCAAGTTAATGATTTTTATTTTTAAATCAATAATTTATTTATCCAATAAATCAAATTCCTAACAAATCTGTCTAGTTCAATTTAAACTTCAACTAAATTTACTTTAAACAAATTTATTTAACTGCAATTTAATTTCCCTTTAATATAAATTATTTTTAACCACTTAACTTAAATTTAAACAAATTTTTTTTAATAAATTAATTTTAACTAAAAATTAAATTTAATTAACCAAACTCTCTTTTAATAACTTAATCGATTATAAATTCGATTTCTAACTAAAATTTTCTTTTAAATAACTTTATAAATTTTTTTAAACAAATCCCTTTTATAAAATAATTCTAACTAGAAATCTCAATTGGACTAAATTTCTTTTTTATAAATTCAAATCAACTAATTTTTCTTTAAACAAAGTTTCTTTAGTAACCAAAAGAATTAACTAAGTTAATTAAACACCTTAATAAATTATTCTTAACCCATTTTTTTCCATAAATGAATAATATTTCTTTTGATAAATCATTTTATTTAATAAATTAAATCTCTAACAAATTTTCTTTTACAAAATATTTTCCATTTGAAAAAAAAAAAAAATTTATTCAACTAATAATTTAGTTTTAAACAAAAATTAAATTTTAACAAATTTTCTTTGCTATAACTATAAATTAAAAATCTGCATAGATTACCTTTCTCTGTAATATACATATATATCACATTTAATTTAAATGAATACTGCAATTTAAAATTTTTAATTTACTAAATAAAAAAAAAATAAAAAAATTTATACCTCTACTGTATCTCGTGACCTTGCCTCGACGTCGTCACGCACAACTCCACCTTCATCGTGCTCGTCTCCACGCCGCCTCGATGTTGCTGTCGCGACTCGAGCACATCGCCCCCAACCCCAAATCGACCTCGCGCTGCCTAGATCCACCCTACCTCCATCAACGATGCACGCTGCCACGAACCATCACTCCCAAGTCGTCGCGACCCCCAAATGCTTGCTGCCTTCGCGCGAGGCATCGCCTCCACTTCGGTACGCGTGCGCTGCGCTAGCGTCGCCGCCGTTGAATCACCGATACCCTCCCTAATCACGCGCGAGTCGCCCCTTCGAATCGCGACACCCTGAATCGTTGCTGCCATGGATTTTGATTGCTGTCTATTTTTGGCTTCGGTGATTTGAGTTTTTAATGAGAGTAAGGGCTTCGGCATAAATTATAAATGGAAGGGGAAGGGAAGATAAAGACACGATTTGTAAATGGGGCTTCGGCCATTAAAGTTTTTTTTTTTTTTCGTTTTTCTTTGATTTGAAAAACTGGAGAGGGAGAGGGATATCTTTAAGATTGAACGAACATGCTCAGCACGATTTTTTTAGCGTGATCTTCTGCGTGTTTTTAGGCATGAAATTGGGGGTGTTGTCTTTTATTTAATTTAAATTTAAAGTTAAATTGAATCCAATTTGATTTCGACGCGTTTATCTCTCGTATGCTCACATATCAACTCCGAATGCTACGGAATTTGAAATTCGGTAATAACTCAATATTACGGACCCAATGGAACTGGTTTCGTCGAATTCCGAGACTGTGCCTCGGACGGCTATTTTTAAATATTGATTCAAACGATTTAAATTTCAAAACTGAACAATGCAGTTTCAAATTCAATTCTGAAGCTTCTAAAATCTTCAATATTATCAATATGAATTTTACAAGCATTTGAAATATTTTAAATCGGCTTAAAATTGAAGATTCAAATTATTATTCAACTTTCAATAGATTGAATTCTATAATTTAATCGCCAATTTCATTCTGATAATTTGAAATTCAATTCAAACCATCTTTCAAATATTTAAAATTAATTAAATATTCTCAAATTAAATTGTTCTAAATTCTGGGTCGTTACAATCTTCCCTCCTTAAAAGAATTTCGTCCCGAAATTACAAGTTAAGAAGAATGCCCTTATCTCGTCTATTTTTTCACAATCCAAATAGTTTTATCAACTTTCTAAAACAAATCTTTTTACTAGAGTTTCATTATCATTTCAACTAGTTTTCCAACTTCAATTATAGGTTTCAAACAACATTGTTTTCCTAACAATTTAAATTCAAATTCAAATTCAAATTTCAAACTTTCAAAATTTCTCAAAAATTTTCTAACACCCTAATTTTTCGGAAAATTTCGCCAGCGTCTCCTTTGCACGGCTAGCTCGGTACGACTACAAAATGGCACCACGGCCCCTCAGAATCAAAAAGAAAAGAGAAAGCCAAGTGGCTAGAGAAGAAAATCATCAAATTTCATACTGAAATTGAAATACGTACCTTTTTGTCGAGCAATTTAATTTTATCTTCAAAATCCAAATCCAAATTCCTTTATACACCTGTATATCCTGCTAACAGTAGCATCCAAAATATCCAACATTCAAACCATTTTGCCAATTTATTACAAAATTTTCAATATATGTGTCTAATACATTTTTACTTCACTATTGAAGTTACATATTCATTTTCATTAAATTTTACATTTCGATTCAATTCACAATTTAAATTTCATTCGAATTCAATTCTCAATTCTAAATATTGAATTCTAACGATTAACTTTCATTTACTAATTCATATTACTACTTTAAATTAGTTTCATTCATTAATTCATTTTAAATTTCAATTTCCATTTATCTCAATTTCACTTAATTATTCAATTCAATTTTTATTGCTTACTACCAATTCACATACCATCTTTATTCAATTTTATTCACATTCCATATTCATATTCATTTGAAATTATTTCACAAATGAATAAATTATCAAGTTAATTTACTTGAATCCAATTCATTTTATTTAATTCCATATACTAATGATAATAATTTAATATTATCACTTCTTAACAATCATGCAACCATATACTATAATAATCCATAGAAAATCATTTCTTTTCTATACAAAATAGTTTTGGGCAAAATTATCATATTTACCCGATTCAAAAACAATTTTATATTCACTAACAAATACACGCTCATATCTATTATTACACTCAAACTCATTCTAGAGTACTGCTGACTCTATCTCTAATGAGTAACACCCAACAGAACCATGGTTGTCGCTTAACCATAAGCTCTGATACCAAATGTAAAGAACCGTAAATCCGTACTCCTTGAATAGACACTAATCTCCATTGATTAACTCAAGGTGAACGAAAATACGAACCCTTATGGATTTTTAAGAAAAAGAAAGAAAAAAGAAAAGAAGTAGAAGAAAGAAGATAGTACAAAGGAGAGAAAAGAAAACAGAACGGAATAGAAAACAGAAAATAGAACAACATCAGAATCTCACAATTCGCAGCGGAACAACATATAATAGATAAATGAATAATCTTTAAACAAAGAACTATATCAGTTATTACATTACATTTCATTACATCATATCATCAGAGTGTACAACATCAAATAAACAGCGGAAAAGAAAGTACTATACTAGTATTACGCCATCCAGCTTGCCTCCAGCAACTCCTGAATTCCAGAATATCCTGATAAACCTTAACTCTTGACTGCCCGTGTGAAAATTGGTGGGCACCCAGAGTTTAGGAAGGAAAACAATAAACTCCGAGTCAGTCATGTGACTGGTGCGAGAACTAAAACAGTTTATTTTTCTTTGAAATCAAAAAATAGAGGAATAATTTTAAAGTCAATTCGCAATGCTTTTAAAAATGAGACTACCATAAGACCTCCCGCCACACACACAATGCAAACGCAGACTTGGGGAAGATTTCTTCTTATGTTAGTCAAAGATGCTTGATACGCATTAAAATCAAATCAATTTTGATATTATTATTAGTGCATAGTGTAGAAGATATTTCGAAAGTAGAATATAAATCTTAGCCAGCATAGGTACCATTATAGTATGCTTACTATAGCTACCATATTAGATGGCAGGTTCTACAACTAAAACCGTACAAGTCTCGTATTGTTTCTTTGGATTTCCAACGAATGATCAGGCCAAGGAACTTCCCATTGCCACATGAGAATGCCTCTGGATGGACATCCCCGAGAACCAAACCGGATCTCTACCAACACAAGGCCGGGTTACCCCTAACTGAGTAACAACTGACCGAATATGCCATCCCCCAGTCCTTTGGGACCTTTCACCGAGCGCTCGCAATCAATTCACACAATCATAAAGTGTTTTCAACATGAGTAAGTATCTGGGCTCCATACCATGATACCACCCTTTTCCAGAAGGAAATGCACACATCCTAAAGGGCGCTACCCCTCATAACCTTGCTGCTTCTTTCCTGTTTTGACCATTCACGGGGTGTGAGGCTCGACGAAGTCACGTCCACAAAAACATACTTTATACAAAAGCCATGCTTTGGGTCAACAAATGATCATAGAAATGATCACCAGGATAGACGATCAAATAAACGATCCTATCACAAATAATCAACACAATGATCATTTCACAGCAACACTCAGTATGTCACATTACCAAATTGGGAATATATTGCTGATAACCTTCAACTACATAACCTCTGAGCTCGTACGTCTCAGAGAAGGGTGTTAAGCTAAGAGAATAAATTCTCCACCACCAACAGAAATATATTTGAAAGAAATCGGCTTTATATCTCAATTTGTAATGTCAGACACACAATCCATACAAGTCTGTTCCGGGCTCGAACAGAACCGAAGGCACTTACAAAGAAGTCCTTGCAATCCGAATAATCTCTAATCACGTTCGGATTTCCCATCACATATGGAGATCTCAATACCGGGGATCAGCCAGTGCAGAGACAATCAACAAGAAACCCTTTCGCTTTCGAAAATATCCGGTCTTCAACACCGATCTTCGAATGCAATTCATAACGACGTATCACGTATTCGGAATGGGTTATACGACCCCAAGGTCCTTTCCCGGTTAACCCGAATAGTGAGCGCTTATTTTTAAAAAATAAGTGTGGCATCTAATTTCAAACAAATTACAACAAATACCTATTTAAAGGTAAATATTGATAGTCGGTTATTGAACTATCAATAGATATGCCAACATCACCAGATTCCAAATAATTTTCCAAATTATTTATTTTCCAAAAATATCTTTATAAGATATACATTCTCCATTCTTTAAAAATAAAACAATATTTTTTTTTTAAACTCATTTTCCAAATTTCATTTATAAATTCCATATTGAATTTACATTCCAAAATATTTATGAATATACGATTTTCATTCAATTTCTAATATTCATTTTCAATTTATCTTCAAAAAGATAAATTCCAAATATTCACTTAATATTGGAAAAGCATTTCTATACTTATTAAAAATAAGTAATTCACAGATCTTTTTATTTTCTATACTTAGAAAATATTTAATATACTCTAATTGAAATTAAGTATATATTTCATTCTTTAAGGAAATCATTCACTTAACCATATTTATTTGGGCCAAAACGAATGTTGCGTAAAACATCGTTACGACAACCCAAAATCACTAGTATAGGGATTCGAAATTTAAAATAGATATATAATCCCAATACTGCACAAAACATTTCCTTTCGGAAATCATTTATTATAACAACAGTGTTATAATCTACCATTCCCTTCTATTTCTCGAAAACGTCTATTTCAATAATGAATGTTGAAATCTATGGTTTCGAATCTCAATACATTTTAAAACATCTTTAGATAGTTTTAATTCTATTTAAAACATCACATTCAAAACAATTTCTTTAACATATTATTCACTATTTAAAAACGTGAATATATTTGTTAACCAATTCCATCCCTTCTATTCAATTTATTTTAAAGGATTATTCACTGTCTAAACATGAATATAACTCCATTAATAAATTACAACAATTTTACTTATCAAAATAAGTCGTTGCGAATTTATAAAACAACGTTTATAAATTCTATTTCTATTTATTTTATATCAACTCCTTTTTATAAATTCCCTTTATAAATCTATTCAATTTCATATCTCAATGATATACTAAATTCATATTATAAGTCAAACACTTATAATTTATTTGTTTACAAAATCGTTCCTTTAAACTTCATAATTATAAATCTTACAACTTATAAGATTCATTTATTTACCCACATCTATTCCCTAAATAACTTTATAAATTTTATAAACCTACTGCTTATAAAATTCCATTTATAACTTCACTGTTATGATTCTATAATTCCAATTTATGAAATTCATTTACAATTCATTCTAATACTTGTAAAAGCTCGTTTTATAATTCCAATATTTTTATTTTATAAATATCAATTTATAAATCTTTTAATATAAAACAATTTATATTACTATTTTTTTTTAAAACGTCTTTAAACTCTTTTATAATTTCATCATTTGATTTATAAAATAATCCAATTTTATAAATCCTATTTTTAAACTTTTTATAATAAATTCAGCAATCCCAGTTTAAGCTATTTTATAAAATCACTAATCTCATATATTTTTTCAAAAATCAACTTTTAACTGTATTTCTCAAAAATCATAATTTTTATAACATTAAAATTATAACGTTTATTTATTTAAGATGAATCAATTCCAAAAATATTTTATAAACGTATATTTCCAAAAATCACTTTAGAAATCAAAATCGTTATTTTTAGACTTCAAAAATTGGATTCGATGATGCAACACATCGATAGTCAATCACGACTTTCAAATATCATATATCATCCATGATAAACAATCAAATATCACAATATATGAATCAAACAAATATTTGTGAGGAATCCAGTTGGATCCCTCCAACCTGTTTCCCTGCATCCACAGACATTAGCATAATACCATTCCACTTCGAGGTGGAATATCGCGGTATATGGGATTTTATAAAATATATCCGCTTACTAACGGTGCAATAGGGTCTCATCCGCTAAAAAAATGCGGGAAATCAATCAACTGCAATATATACATATGCTAATATATATATATTGCTATATATATAATATAATACTAATTCCACTTCGAGGTGGAATATCGCGGTATATGTGTGTAATAAATAACCTCCGCTTACTAACGGCGTATAGGGTCTATTCACATCCAATATATATATATATATATATATATATATATATATATATATATATATAACAATCATCATTCAAGCATTCAATCATTCAATCAACAAATTTTAAATCTAACTATTTAAAATTTAAATGAACAATGAAGTTCCTTTTGAGTGAGAAGTTCTCACCTTTTTTCCCGTTTGCAATCCACTTCCAATTCAACTTGTTTTCTTCATTTATACCTTGTAAAAATATTATACACAATTTATTAATATTCGAAATAAATCGAAAAATAAATTTTCATTTGATTATTTTAATTCATCGGTGATCTCTTTTTAATAGTTCAATTAACTGATGGTTTTATTTAAACCTATTTCTTGTTTAATAACTTTATTCAACTACTATTTAATTTTAAAACTAAATTTTCTTCTTTAATAAATTTATTTTAACTAATTATTTCAATCTCAAGTTAATGATTTTTATTTTTAAATCAATAATTTATTTATCCAATAAATCAAATTCCTAACAAATCTGTCTAGTTCAATTTAAACTTCAACTAAATTTACTTTAAACAAATTTATTTAACTGCAATTTAATTTCCCTTTAATATAAATTATTTTTAACCACTTAACTTAAATTTAAACAAATTTTTTTTAATAAATTAATTTTAACTAAAAATTAAATTTAATTAACCAAACTCTCTTTTAATAACTTAATCGATTATAAATTCGATTTCTAACTAAAATTTTCTTTTAAATAACTTTATAAATTTTTTTAAACAAATCCCTTTTATAAAATAATTCTAACTAGAAATCTCAATTGGACTAAATTTCTTTTTTATAAATTCAAATCAACTAATTTTTCTTTAAACAAAGTTTCTTTAGTAACCAAAAGAATTAACTAAGTTAATTAAACACCTTAATAAATTATTCTTAACCCATTTTTTTCCATAAATGAATAATATTTCTTTTGATAAATCATTTTATTTAATAAATTAAATCTCTAACAAATTTTCTTTTACAAAATATTTTCCATTTGAAAAAAAAAAAAAATTTATTCAACTAATAATTTAGTTTTAAACAAAAATTAAATTTTAACAAATTTTCTTTGCTATAACTATAAATTAAAAATCTGCATAGATTACCTTTCTCTGTAATATACACATATATCACATTTAATTTAAATGAATACTGCAATTTAAAATTTTTAATTTACTAAATAAAAAAAAAATAAAAAAAAATTATACCTCTACTGTATCTTGCGACCTTGCCTCGACGTCGTCACGCACAACTCCACCTTCATCGTGCTCGTCTCCACGTCGCCTCGATGTTGCTGTCGCGACTCGAGCACATCGCTCCCAACCCCAAATCGACCTCGCGCGGCCTCGATCCACCCTACCTCCATCAACGATGCACGCTGCCACGAACCATCACTCCCAAGTCGTCGCGACCCCCAAATGCTTGCTGCCTTCGCGCGAGGCGTCGCCTCCACTTCGGTACGCGCGCGCTGCGCTAGCGTCGCCGCCGTTGAATCACCGATACCCTCCCTAATCACGCGTGAGTCGCCCCTTCGAATCGCGACACCCTGAATCGTTGTTGCCATGGATTTTGATTGCTGTCTATTTTTGGCTTCGGTGATTTGAGTTTTTAATGAGAGTAAGGGCTTCGGCATAAATTATAAATGGAAGGGGAAGGGGAGATAAAGACACGATTTGTAAATGGGGCTTCGGCCATTAAAGTTTTTTTTTTTTCGTTTTTCTTTGATTTGAAAAACTGGAGAGGGAGAGGGATATCTTTAAGATTGAACGAACATGCTCAGCACGATTTTTTTAGCGTGATCTTCTGCGTGTTTTTAGGCATGAAATTGGGGGTGCTGTCTTTTATTTAATTTAAATTTAAATTTAAATTGAATCCAATTTGATTTCGATGCGTTTATCTCTCGTATGCTCACATATCAACTCCGAATGCTACGAAATTTGAAATCCGGTAATAACTCAATATTACGGACCCAATGGAACTGGTTTCGTCGAATTCCGAGACTGTGCCTCGGACGGCTATTTTTAAATATTGATTCAAACGATTTAAATTTCAAAACTGAACAATGCAGTTTCAAATTCAATTCTGAAGCTTCTAAAATCTTCAATATTATCAATATGAATTTTACAAGCCTTTGAAATATTTTAAATCGGCTTAAAATTGAAGATTCAAATTATTATTCAACTTTCAATAGATTGAATTCTATAATTTAATCGCCAATTTCATTCTGATAATTTGAAATTCAATTCAAACCATCTTTCAAATATTTAAAATTAATTAAATATTCTCAAATTAAATTGTTCTAAATTCTGGGTCGTTACAGATACCAAAAGACTCTTATGATTGAAGAGACTAATGACATTAGCACTCTAAAATTAAAGAGTAAATTGGTAATTTAGTTTCATTGGAAGCACAAATGCAGGGCAAGAGAGAAAGCAAGGCAATAAAGAAGAAATCTATCGCTTTCAACGCCACAACAGATGATCTGGATTCAGACAACGATGATGAGGAAATCGCTTTCATGATAAGAAATTTCAGAAAATTTCCGATGTATAGAAGGTGAATAATCTCAAGAGATATGATAATAAAATTCCAAGTTGAAAGAATAGTAGAAATGGCGCTAGATACTTTAATTGTGATGAAGCTGGCCATATAAAAAGAGACCGTCCACTTCCTGAGAAACCGAAAAACACACCAAATATTGATTCACCCAAAAAATGGAGAAGGGCTTATGCTGCAATTTTAGAAGATTCGTATACTTGCTCAAGTGATAGCGAACCCAATATAGAAAATGCTAATATATGCTTCATAGCGACATTTAATGAGACATTTGGTGAAACAGAACTAAAATAGGCACGCATTTGAAATTAAATTGTGAATTTTAGTTGTTGATTGGTTTTGATTGCTAGGAATTACTTATAGATTAATAATAATATTGGTTGAATAATGTGTGCATATATTTTAAATCTTATATATATAATATTAAATAAAAATAATATAAAATATATATTTTATTTAAAAGGCATTTTAAATTATTTATTGTACGTATTAAATAATAATTATAAGATAATTATAAGTATAGATAAATTGGAATTATTTATTAAATTTCTCCTTTTGAAAATTTCGACCTATATGTCGACATGCCCCACATGCATATGTCCGCATATGTAGGCAGATTTTGAATTTCAATTTCAAATTCAAAATTTGAATTTCCCTCCACCTTTTCACAAATTCCTATGTTCTAAAAAGATATCTCTTGATCAGAGAACATGTTCTTTGATTTTCTATTTATTTACTCTATCTCCATCCATTCATTTCTCACTTTCACTTTTAAATTCAAAAATCATAAACTCTCTTATCCCTTCAAACTATTCTTCAATGGCATCCTCAAGAAATACTAAGGCAACCATGAAGCGCTCTAAGAAAATAAAAGAATACCTTTTTACTGATCAAGAAGCCATGCAAGCCTATATTGAGTATATATCTTTTGGAAAAGTCTTTTCTGGAAGATTTTCTATTTTTGAAGATTTTCCTACATATGATCTTTTTAATTTTTGTTTGAAAAATGAAATTCTTGGTTTAATTGATGCTTCTTAAAATAATTTCGTTTGTTATCCAAAATTGGTGAAGTTGTTTTATGCAAATTTAAAAGGAAAGTTTTACAATGGAAGAGAAGGAAAAGTTTAGAGTTGTATTAAGGGAACATAAATTGTTTTAGATTGCAAATATTTGGGTCACATTCTTGAATGCAAATATGGTGGAATGGACCTTTCAACTTTCAAATTGATTTTCAAAACCATGAGGCGATTCATGGAATTTTCAAAAGTGATGATGATTTTGAAGTTAAAAACAAAAACTTATGTCCAAAAGCAAGAATTTCAAGCTGTTTTTGCAACAATATATCACTCCTAGAATGGGTAATTATAATAACTCGACACAAAAAGTTTTTAAAGCTCTTTTCGCCATTTATGGTCAATATGACACAAATTAATCTCAAGTCATTTTGGATGCACATTTTCCTAAAAAATTCTTTCTAAACATGAAAACACACTAATTCATGGTGTGTATCTTATTCGAGTTTTCAATTATTTTGTTATTGATCTTAAAGGAAAGGAAGCGATTCCTCGAAAAATATTTGATAAGGCCAACATCTCGCTTATGCATATTTAACCCTTTTTCGAGCCTTATAAAATGCTTGCGGAAAATGGACAAAGGTTGGCTTGGGAAGAGATGCAAGATGTAAGGGAAGAGGAAGAAGAGGAAGAGGAAGGAGAGGAAATGGAAGTCGAGGAGGAAGAATAAGAAGATGATGAGGATACTTCATTGGAAAGTATCAATATTCCACCTAATCCATCCAACAAAGATCTGCTCAAAAATCAAGAGAAGATCATTCACAATCAAAGAAAGCTTAAGAAATCACTCTTAAAGAGATTTACCTCAATTTCAAACAAAATGGATAAATTCTTTGGAAAGATCGTCCCCAAGCTTGGTGGTTCTTTTTCATCTTCATCCACATCTTTCTAGTTATTTGTTTAAGCTATCTTTGTATTTGGATTTTCTAGTTTTAAGTTTATGTTGATTCTCATATATCTTTCTTTTTTTCCTTATAATCATCCTTATTATCAATGAAAATTATATTTCTTGCTGTTATACATTGTCTATTATCTCTAGAAAGTCATACAAGTATAAAAGAATAGGCCAAATGCAATAGAATAGCAAAATAAATCAATTTTGAAAATATGATGCATATGTCGACATATAACGATTATATTTCAAAATAAAATAAAATAAATACCAAACACATTTTCATTTCGAACGACTTATTACCGTTTATATATACCTGTTCACTCCAGAAAATTATTATTTTCAATATCTTTCTTCTCTCTTTCATATATAAACTTATATCTTCAATAATGGCCTCTCCACATCAAAAAATTTGTGAAAATCTTGAACGAAAACTTGAACCATTCAAGAATATCCTTACTTTCATTCTTAAAAATCAAAGACACTTAAAACTAAGCCAATGTAGATGATTAAAGAACAAGAGAAGCATTTTGACGTTGTTCGATGAATGATTTCTTCCCTTACCAAAGAAGAACCAACTAATAATCCAGAATGTGTCATCAACAAAGATGATGAAGATTGGGGTGACATCAAAGCAGATCCATTCTTTGACGGCGACGGTTTGTTGAAGTTCCTCGAAACGTCTAGTTAAATAGGTTTGGATTTATTATTAAATTGTATAATAATATATTATTACAATATGGATTTGTGTGGATTGAATTGATATGTGTGGATTGATTAGTTTGACTTTGTTTAATTTAAGATTGATTTACTTCGATTAGTGTGATTAAACACAAGTTATTTTTTTTCACCTATCATCATTATCGCTTATAATTCTTATCACTTCACATTACTATTATTTATTCTACAGCTTTTATATCCTGGTATTATATAATACATATAGTACTTTAGTAAGGGGGAGCGGTTTTTTAGATTTTTGTTGATGACAAAAGGGGAGAAATATATGAAATCTAGGCATAGAATGAGGGGGAATTTTGTAACTCTGAGGGAGTTATAACATATTTTATTTAAATAGTCGTCATCATCAAAAAGGGGGAGATTGTCAATACCTTAGCATTGGTTTTGATGATAACAACCATATGACATTATATAAAATATAGACACTAATGTTTCTATTAAGTTATATTAGTATATAGTGTAGGATATTAAATAGGTATTGATTAAGAAGACTGTACATATCAAATGAAGATTCAAGAGGCTAATATAAAGAGTCAAGAGTTAGAGATTAGAGACTCATGAGTATTGAAGAACTCAAGATTTCCCAGATAAGTTATAGAGTCATAGAAATTTCGTTGAAATCCTGATAGCACTTCTTTGATCTTTCTCCATTTTTCTTTTACAAATAATTTTCAATTTCAAATATCATTAAATTCAAAAATAGATTTTAAAAGTTTTTTAAAACATACTTTGTTATAATTTTAGTTTTATAGCTTTCTAAATATTTATATGTATATTATAATATTTGTTACAACTTTGATTTTACATACATTTACTTATACTTTATTATTTATATTTAAAAATCATTTATATACTTAAAATATTCTAAAATTATAAAGATTTCTTAAGTTTAATATGATTAAAATATGTATAAACTATATTTAAATAATTGTAAAAAGTATCAAAATATTTTACAAAACTTACTATATTCAAAAAAAACTTTGAAAAAGTTTCAAATTTTCAAAGGGATATACCGACATACCCTAACCCTATATGTCTACATATGGACCGTTGATTTCAAAATTCAAATTTGAATTGAAGTTTCTTTTCATTGTATCTCTTCACGAATGGACATGATTGTTGTTTCTCTATAAAAAGAGATTAAACCAATAAATTTTCGTTAACTACTTTCCCATATTTTCTCTCCTCTTACTCTTGAATTCTAAAGAAAATATACTTAAAATATTCTCAAATTCAATTAAAATTAAATTCAAACTCCATTGATTTGATTCTTTATTGATTACTCTTTGATTTCTCTCATCTCTCTCACTCAAACAAGTCAAAGTTCTATTCAAGTGGTTATAGGATCATTTATAACTAAGATCAATGATCTAAGTCTGCAAAAATTTATTAAATAATATTGTTATACTTACAGGTGTGATTGTAGCTCGTATAAATCAATTGGTTATGCTTAGACCCAGAAATCTAGTGGGTGTGCTTGTGGTCTATGTAATCAAGCGACTCTACCCAAAGGTCGGAAATTCAGGAGGGTGTATCTCATTGCCTTGAAATCGAGATTGTATTTTCTTTTACTATTTGAAAAGAAATATGTATAAGGAATTGTACAAGACTGGATGTAGGGCAACTCCAAACTAGTATAAAATCCTAATGTGTTCTTTTCCTTTTACTTACTACATTTGTATTTATCTGTGTTTGAATCTATGATTTTTAATTGCTTTGTTTAAACTATAATCTTAACAGAATACAAAAAGATTCACATAAATTATAAAACACTATTTACCCCCCTCTTTAGTATTAAATTAGCCTTAAGATCCATCTTCCGCTAAATAACAATATAAAGCATCAACGTGATGCAAGATGCCTTTCAAGTTCTTGAATCATTTGCTACCGATTCATTACAAAATGTTTTTTGTTTCTCAAAATCATGTGGAAGGCCTTCTTGAAAGATTGCAGTATCTCTTCCATGCCGTCCCTTAAATTTTCTTTATAAACGTTCTTTCCTAAATCCATTTTTCTTTGAAAATAATCTAGAATTTCCAAAGAAGAAGATATGGTCGTTTCTCCGTGTTTAAGTGTGTAGTTAATTTAGTTGTGCCCTCTTTAAAATAACAAAATTTTGAATTTTGATTATTATACTTGAAATAAAAAAATTATATGTCAACTCGCATTTTTTCCCTTGAATGTTTCTGAATTTTATTTTGTTTAAGTATTTTACTATTTTATTAATTCTATAGTAATGATAGTTCCAGAAAGTAAATTAGCGTTAATTCATATTAAAATCAAATTTTATTATGTGTACTATAATCATTTTTAATAATATGTTATACTATGAACATTTGTATAAAACCAAATCTTATATACAAAAATACTACTTATATAAGGTATAAATTTAAATAGTGAATATTAGGCTCAAGTCCTTAAAATCAAACTTAATACAAGAAAACTCTTCCCTAAAAATATTGTAAATCAGGTCCCTAGAATTAAGTTACTAAATAATTGCACATATTTATGCAATTATTCAGTGGATAATTGTAGACATTTACGCAATTATACCCAAAAATTGCATAAATATCTGAAATTATTCAGTGAATAATTGCGGAAATTTTCATAATTTTTTTGGTGAATAATTGTGGACAGTTCTTTAATTTTTTGAAAATATTGGGAAAATGACCGGAATTTTTTTGGTGAATAATAGCGTAAATGTTTGCAATTTTACAATATAATTGCACAAATGTTTGCAATTATTTACTAAATAATTGTATGCAATTATTCAATAACTTAATTCTAGAGACCTAATTTACATACTTTTTTTGGCAAGGATGTTTAGCTTATTTTGAAACTTAATAGGGATTTTAGGCAAATGGTCCCATTTAAATATCATATATAACAAAAGATTTAAAAACTTCTAACAGTTACATATTCTAATAGAACAAACATAGCACATTTAAATAAAAAACAAAGATCCTGGCAACGTTACTTGATATCAAATGTTGTCCTTTCACAAGGAATTTTAACTCACCCCAGTAGCCTACACTAGTCCCTCAGACTCAATTTTTATGTGCAACCTCTCAGTTTAGACCAACACTAAACAAACATGTTTAAATTCATTAATAATATGCGTTTTTAATTTTTACAGTGAAAAAATGTGAGAAAATGGGTCCGGAGACAAATAATTAAGTTATATGGGTAGGTTTTAATTTAAAATTTAAATCAAGGAGATAAATCTGTTTTAACGTTCCATATGTTGACATATCAATTTTTCATTCAAAATTTTATTTTATTTAAATTCGATATATAAATATATATTATACTTTAAAAAATAAATAGATTCCTTCTTTTCTTCTTTGTTTAAAAATTTATTAATGTTTTCTTGTAATGTATTGTTCATTAAGATTTTATGTTTTACAAATTTAAATCAATTATTTTATGATTTTTTAGTTAATTAGAAAAGATGGTTTTAGTATTTGAAAAGTAATTATTAAAACATCCTTACCAAATTAGAGTATTTAATGAACGTTTATTATTAATAAATAAATTTAAAGTACTTATTTTCGTAATATAGTTTTACCTTATTATTAAGTAATATCTATGTTCTAATAATTTTTTTAAGTTTACTCTTTTAAAGTATGTAATTTTATATAAATATATACGTATTTACGTGCGTATGTATGTATATTTTATAATTTTTATATTTGTATTTATTATTTACTACATATTATATAATATTTTTGAAATAAATATTTTTTAGTTTGTATAAATTTTGTATTAGTTAATTTGAAATGCAATTTTACTACTTTAAATAATGTTTCTAAAAGAACTAATGAAATCTAAAACACATATTATCTATTTTAACAAAGGTTAATCATTTAAACTAACGAAAAATATATTAAACTAACAATTACCAACTTTTTGAGTTTCTCTAGGTTTTCTTCATTGTCCATGGCTTTTGTTTTGTGATCAACTGATGTCTGATCATCTTCAGTTAGGAAGCACAAATCTATGTTTCTTGTCTCTAAGTCACCACTGCATGATGTGGAGTCTGAACATCCCATGTTTCATTTTAAGCTCGTTTCCTTTTTTGTTGAAGGTATCTATGTTGGGTGATAACTTTGATTTATTTTGATTCATATAATTTCCCTAAAAGTGTCCATTTTTGTCGCATCCAAAGCATTTGACGGTATCTTCGCTCCCTTATTTGTTTTTGTTTCCATCAATCCTTCTTAATTTGTATCTTTCTTGATACTTTAGGAATTTTCTAAAATTCCTAATCATAAATGACATTTTATCATTTTTATATGATCCTTTATCTCCATGAGTAGCATCGAATGCCAGTGTTTTCTTCTCACCTGACTGGTCTTCCTTTCTATCCAGCAATTAAACTTCATATGACATTAAATTGCCTATTAATTCTTTTACTTTCATTGTAGCGTTATCATTAGCTTCTTCTATGGCCAGAGTCTTTTGATCCCATTTATTTGTAAATGAATTATGAATCTTTCGAACTTGATCATCTTCAAAATATATTTTTCTTAATAAAATTAAAGCATATAATGTATCTTGAAATCTAGAATACATGTCAAGACTCATTTGATTTCATGTTAATTAATTGAAATGGTTAGTTAACATAGAAATCTTGGTTCGTCTAACCTTATTAGTGCCTCATATGTAACTTGCAGTGTTCTTCATATTTCATATGTAGACTTGTATAAAATGTTTACATCAAAAGTTGGTAATAACACCCAAAAACTAAAAGTAGAGAATAAAATGAATAAAATAACTTGAAAACATGAAAAAATGGAACACATAGCAATTATAGTAGTTCGGTAATCGTTTGCCTACGTACACTTAAATTTCGTTGATAATTTTCGATGAGTTCTTACAAAGCTATTCTTAGGGATCTAAGATGATCGTAGAGTTACAAAGGGAGTTACAAAGGAATAAAGTAATTTCGCTTAAAATCATTTTTATCCAACGAACACAATAATATATTCATAACATTTTGAATTACTAAGTACTTGTGCCTCTTGCTCATTTGTCCACCGAACATATGCAAACCCAAGTTCCCTATACTCATTTTGGGTAATATTTTAAATATCAAACCCATTGGATTGTAAATAAATTTTTATTCTACATGACCAATATGCAAAATTACTACCGTTAAATGTAAGGGTATAGCAGTAGATTGGACTTCTATAAAAGTGTGGAAAAGTGTGTTACAAGTGTAAGTGGGCATTAATATTTTCAAAAATCAGATTATGAGTTTTTGAAAAGCATAGGCTCTGATAACAAATGTAGATCTGGGGAAGATAATTGTGATAATCTTGTCTATACTACAGCGGAATGGACCTAAAGTCTATTTTATGCTAGAGGGAGGATGAATAGTGTATTTAAACTTTTTATCAATATACTTGCAGATTTCAAATTTAATCATGGAAAATTTAAACATGGATAGTAATATAACCACAGAACAATCAGATAATAGTAAGCAAATGCAGTAAAATTAAGGTAAAAAGGACATCAAGAATTTTACGCTAGTTCGGATTCCCAACCTTACATCTAGTCTTGTACCCCGTAAAGAAGTTCATTAACCACGTCTTGACATTAAATAAAGTGGCAAGAATACCTTTTACACCTATTGACTTTGACTCTGGTAGCAAGAATGCCTATTGGAATTTGACTCGGTAATCAACACACTCTGGAATTTAACTTAGGTAGCCAGGGTACCCTTTGGAATTTAACTTAAGTAACCAAAACACCTATCATGTCTTTGAATTAGGAGGCAGGACAACTCCCTTTACAATCTCATCTTAACTTTCACCCGAATTCTTAAGATTACCCTTTTACACGTAGTAGTGGTGGATTATAAGAAATCTAATCTTTCAATCATAATTCCAAGTAATTTGATGATATAATTTCCTATAGAACTTCAATAGTGGAATATCTCTGCTTTTGATTAGATTCGAGTGAAGATCAGAGAGTTACTGGTGTAGAATAGAAGTGAATCTTCTTTGATCTTTCGTATGATTCTAGAGAAAGGGAATTGATGTTGAAATCAGTAGCACTTCATTAAAATCTTAAAGAAAATGAGAGAGAAGAGCGAGACAAAGAATGTAATTAGAGTTGTTGTTGAAAATTCACAATCAGAGATCTTTAAATAGAGTTTGAAGAGTTGCATCCATTCTTGAAAGGATGGTGCCAAAAGTTGCTTCTTTTGAAATTTTAAAAAACACCTCAATGGTCTATATGTCGATATATAAAAATTCTATATGTTGACATATACAAATTTACTTGTATACATTCACTATTTTGAAAATATTTTGAACTATATTTTTAGATAAAAACCTCTATTAAAATCGATTTTATAAATAGATTGAAAGTTATAAAAAATATTTCGAATGGAAATAATTTTCGAAGTAAAGATAATTAAAGACATGATCCTACTCGGTTCTTTAACATTTGGTCTAAGGCTCAATACAATACTGACACAAATATCTTAAGCTCTTCATGCATTTGTTCTTGAATTTTTCAAAACTCATGAGCCTTCAAATAAATCTCAATCAACTCAGTATGTCTTGATTAGCTCTTGATTTATACGAATCGGCTCTTCAAGCTTTTATTCCATCAGCACTTGTATAATCCTGCTAAACATTTCTGATACTGTACAACTTGAGAAAACATTGCAACAACATTTATATGGTTGTTATCATCAAAATCAATGCCTTGGGTATTAATAGACGTATGGCCTAAGGTGGCAGTCAAGGGACTGAAAGAAAAGGAGTAAGACCATGATGGCACTCACAAACGAAAAGAAAGAAGGTGTGAGGCTAGGAGTGGCAGTATGAAAGTATCGGTGTAAGACTGGAAGTGGAAACCCTCTGGACCATGTAAGCAATTGGTGTAAGGCATAGGGTGACAAACAAAGGAACGATGGAAAACATAGTGCCGAGAGTGGAAGTCAAGAAACCAAGAGCGAAGAAAGTGTAAGATCTAGAATGGCAATCAAAACACGAAAGCGTTGGTGTAAGTCCTGAAGTGGCAACTAGAAATGAAAGCATAGGCATAAGACCGGGAGTGGCAGCCTAACATGAAAGCAAAGTAGGTGTAAGATCAAAAGTGGCAACTGAAATTGATAGCGATAATATGTTAGGCTAAGGAAATAGTGGAAGCTGAAATTTAAATCTAAATCTTTTTTTAAGTATGAAGGCATAAGGCCTTGGTAGCAGCCGAAAGTTAACTTGTAACACTTTGTTTATATTTAAGGCATAAGGATTCGGTGGCAGCAGAAAGATACATAATTGGATTTTGAAAGGAAATAGAATGCTTATGGAATGGTCATGGATCTAGGTTAAGGCTTTACGGCTAAAGCATAACACTTAAAACGAAATAATGACTGGTGCTTATATTTAAAATTGCTGTATGAATGTTTGTATTATTGTGAGGGAAAACCCAGTTCTGTGCTTTTGCGGTGTGGTATCACTACCTTGCATGTTTAGGGTAATATATTTTTCATACTAGATTTTATGTCTACCTTTATTTTTATTATTGTTTTCCCTATAAACGCACGGGTACTCATTCATGTAGGTTGGATTTATAGGTTTAGATAGGGAACAATTTGGGAGTATATGATTAAAGGAGCCGAAGATGAAGTAGAAGGCTTCAGAGTATTATCTATAATTTTGATTCTGCTTCATTGGCTGTTTATATCAACTTCTCCTTATGTTGGGCATAACGCTATTATTTATGTTGTTCTATATTTTTAACCCTCTCATGGGTATGAATATTGATCACTAAATTGTTAAACTTGATTTACAATGATGTGTTTCTTACTTTTAGTTAATAGCTGGTTGTTTACTTAGGACTATATAATATAAGTGATCTTATCTATATCATCTAAAGATAATTCCAAGATGACCGTAGCATGTTGGACTTCCATCTTTAGGTCTTAAATGAAGGATGTTACAACTATGCTATGGGTTTAATACATATATGGACAAAAAGATGAATGGCATGTGATGCTTACTGCAACGATCCGTATTTTACGTATCAAAGAATTATAAAATATTACTGTTTAATTCAAATGAGGAACTACGACTCTAAAATTTTAGGAAATGACTATTAAGAACATTTTCCATACTTTGAATTTTTAGCTGAAAATTTGGATTAAAAAATTCTTATTAGGCCTATAACTTTTGATAGGTATTGAATTAGGGTCTAAAACCACTTTCATTAGGTCATGCTTGCGGTTTCTTTTTTTCATAAGAGGAAAATAGACCTACCATTTAGGAGATATAGCCATTTTAAACTATGTTTGCTGCTGTAAAGATTAGTGGGTAATTAATAAGACCCAAAGCTTAGCCCATTGGCTAATTTCGGGAATTGTTCCTAATTGGGGCTGATGTGACTTTTCTATATAATTTTCCCACTTTCTAAATTAGTTTCTAACCTTTATTCCCTAATTATAGCAAAAAGCTTACCATTTACTTACTAATCTTAGCCTAAATCACCATTAGAATGGTAATTAGCAAAGAAGATTTTTGATCTATCATTTATGTTGCCTTGGGTCCGAATTGCTGTTGTTTATTTTTGGATTTGGGGAGAAAAGTTGGTATTTGGGGTATTAGGTGAGTAATTCTTAACCTCTCACCATTTTATACTTGTTCATATAGTTAAAATAGATGTTTTATTATATTTTTGATCCTAAAATATTTTTTAACTTTAATTACCATCTTTAGAAGAAATTATGGTCGAAATTAAAAAAATTGGGTTTGATTTTAAAGGACTTTACAATCTCTTTTAGACCATATTATCATGTTAATGAAAAGTTAGATCTAGACTAGGATTTGCATGTTTCGTATTTGAATTACTTGAACATGTTTGGTGAATGCTTATGTATGATATGTATGCTTGAATGAATTATTTTGACATAGTTTGCTTGTGTTTTAGTGAAATTAAGAAGAGAAATCATCGGAACAAAGGCAAAACAACTTCAAATCAGATGAAATATGGAGGAGAGGCTCTAGAGGATGCAGGAAGCTTATGATTCAAGCCATAGGTGGTTTGGGTGAATGAAATCAGATCAATGACGATCTACATTTAGGTCAGTGGAGTTGGTTCAGGTTGGGTTTAAGGACCGAGGATCATGCTTCGGGCTACAGTTGAAAATTATTAAGGAACGACTTTGAGTTTTTGGGTATATGCATGAATTTCCAAAGGAAACGTGAAATCAAGTCATTGTGGACAAAGTCCTTCCTGTAAATTAGGGACAAAATTCAGGGCTCGCCTCGGGATAATGTATTGAAAGGTATTCGAAAGCCAAAGTCTAAATTTTGGGTACGTATGGAGCTCGGTACCGATCATCAGATCGGTGCCGACCTCTTTTCTAAGCGACGGTGAGGGCTTGGTAACTTGGAAGCTCGAGCATTGGAGAAAAAGGACTTCATGGAGGTAGAGCGACCCTAAGTTGATTAAGTTTTCAAATTGGCATCGACCACTTTAGGTTGGTACCAACTAGAATATTTGGATCTAGAGGCGATGAGACTTCTAGGGAAGAATGCAGGGACTTACAGGTCTTGCCGAGGTTGTTTGTTGGTTCTCTTAGGGTTCGATGGCAATGTAGTAGTATGATGAATGATAATAGCTTTTGGACTTCGATGATGGTAACTCAATGGTGAAGGGAGTTAGGTTTCGATAACAACAACTCAATGTTGTAGGGAGTTGTGAGAATGGTTATCCACAAAGGGAGAGTTCTAAGAAGGGTGACCTATAGGTAGAATGTTGAATGGTTCCACCATGGAAAAAAGGAATGTTGAATGGTTCCTTGAGGGTAATGGAAACTGGTTGGTGCAAGAAAAGGGCTTGGATAAGTATGCTTAGGGATCGTTGATACTGGGAATGCTTTCTGATGTACTCAAAAGCAGAGGTATTGTGAGGATGCATATTGGGTACTTTGAATAACTACCCATGTCGGTGGAATGGATCTGTATACCTTGGACCGACGGAATGGGTATAGTGCCAGCTTTGGGCTGTGATGAAGTACACTAAAAATCAGGATTTACCCATTAATCCCCAGTAAAGGAATGGTCATACGAGTTATCATATATCCAAGGCACATTAAGTGACAGTAAGGCCTGTTTGATGAATGCTACTTTTGCTTTAGTTGCTTTCTCCTATAGTCTAGCACTCTAGGAATGTCACTTGAGATAAGTATTGTGGATAAGGATACTTGGACTTTATCATTGTACTCAGGTTTTGTAACACCCCGTAAAATCAACCCTAATTAAATAAGTATATTAAGAGAAATTCAATTAATTAAGATAAGGATAGAAATGGAAATTTTATAAATTATAAATTTGACCGTGAAAGTTATTCCATTACATTTATAATGAAATTTTGATCTGTTTTCGTATATAATATGCTGACAATGAAACTCAAATAAAGAAGTTATAAGCATTTGAAGTTTTTATATTTAAATTAATTCAGTTCAAATTCAAATGAGTATTCAAATTTAGAGTTTGAATTTCAAAAAAATAAAATAACTGTGACTAGACTTGGGGGTTGAGTAAACGTTAAGTTAATTAAGAATCAAATTAATATGCAACAAAAAATAATAAATCTTTCCAAAGATATACATACCGATCGACCCCTTCATTGGGATCAACCGAACCCTAGCGGTTGACCGGCAGGAGGTGGAGGTCGACCGATCGTGAAAAGGTGGCGGGTAGGGTTTTGTTAATTTGAGCATATCAAATTTTATTATTTTTAACCTAGTTTCATCCTACGGTTTGATGCATTCCAACCTCTATAAATAAGACCCTAGACCCCTTAATTTTATTCTCGAATATTTTGGGAACATCAGTGAAGCTCTATCAGTTTATCTTTTCTTAGATTCATAACACTTCGTTAGAGTTGCAGGTAAGAAAACTTAACCTATCTTTGCCTATTATTTAATTTCTAAACCTCTTCTCCTCCAACCTTTCTGAATCTGGTAATATATATATACACAAATCCCTTGTTGTATATATATAAAAAAGAGATCTGAAGGAGATTATAAATGGGCATTACAAATCCAAAGAGAAGCAAAGCTAAGGACCAATTATGAGTGGAAATCTTTTTTTTTTCTATTTTAACAGTTGAATAGTATAGTTTGGATTTGATATATGACTTAGGGGGTTTTAAATTATGAAAACATCATATTAAAAAATCCCTGAAATTCTCCCAAAGTGAAATGTAAATTCCTAAGATTGGAATTTTAATTGTTTTGTGTTAAAATAATAGAGTTTTATGGATTTTTGCAATTTATGTATTCAACCTTGTATTACACGTTTTTTCTTCTTCCCCAAATCTGACTAAGGGATTTAATTGATAAATGGTGTGTAAATGACGGATCTTTATTCATAGTTTACACCGCTTATTTCTATAAAATTTAATAGAATTTTCCTTATTTAACTTCATATAAAGGAAATTGAACAGTGCATAGAATTGATTAAATTTAAATTTCCATTTTTAGTTTATTCCGTTGCTTTAATATAAGATAAGTTGGATTTAGATTCTATATAGGTCTATATATTGCAATTTTGGATATGAGTATTGAACCCTTATTATGGATATTAGAATCCCTTGTAATGGATATCAAAATTTTGGCCTTATTGGGAAAATGGAAAAAAAAGAAAAGACTTGTATTGTTATGGTTAAAAAGGAATTGACATTTAATGTTAGTTAGGGCATAATCTCTGCATGCATATAATAATAAATATGTATTTATTTATATGTTAATTATCGTAATAAACATATAATTATAACATATAATGGCATAGTTAATTAGGAAATGATTGTCATTAAATCCCCCTTAGGAACGTAATTAAAGTTTTAAGGCATCATAAGGAAGATTATAAGGCCTTGGTTATGGAACGGTGAGATGAGTGTTATATATAGAGAGAGTATTTAAATTATGGCTAAGTCATAGAGATGCAAGGTCAGTAGAGTTACACGATATAAGTCCGCCCTTCACTTTGAGGCTACTAGTTATTGTGTATATTGATATGAGACATCTCCTATGATAAATATTTGTGATGACACAAGGTTAGTCCCAATTTTTGTAGGGTAAATATGCCCAGCTAATCTGGCTATTAGTTCTTATGAATAGCCAGATCATTATGAGACGTTATTACGAGTATTGGTCATAATACAAAGGGCTTGCTTCAGGATCTTGAGGTATTAAGTGGTTGTATGAGGGCCAGCCTTTTTACCCCAAATGAAGTATTAAATGGTTGAGATTGGGTTTAGGCACGGTTAAGGATATTTTGGAAAGGTCGCTTCAATAGGAAGTATTAAGTTTCCGAAGAGATTTCCATGCAATGTCAACTAAGTAGATACCTATAAGGGGTCCATCGTAAGAATAAGTATTAAATAATAGGGGTCTATCTCAATTAAGTTCTCAAATGGTCAGAGTCTGCCTATTTTCCATTAAAAGGTATTAAGTGGCCTGGGTTCTATCTCTCACATTGTTAGATATTTATGATGTTAGTTGTGGCTTATAGGATTGGGAAACCTTCTTTGAGAATAGAACATATTAAGTGGTTGATTAAGGGCCCGCCTCCTGTCCTTATATGAAGTATTACATGGTTTAGATATGTAAGACATGTCCTTATTTGAGTTACACTGCCCAAGTACTAAAATAGTAAGGCTCAAGAATTCTATTCACTGGACACTTGTTGTTTTGACTCCCTCTTTATTACAACATAGGTTACAGAAGAAGTTGATGAGGCTTCAAGATGGCGGGAGTGAATCTTGTTGCAGTTTTTATTTATCTTTTCAAGTTACTTTCTATTATACACATAAAATGTATTTTTGAATAAAATGTTGTAACGGCTGTCATTATGTTTTATGACATTTGAAATAAATGGGTAATATTATTGTTATCATACTTTATTCCTTCTGTTGTGAGTTTTAAAAGAATAGATAGATAGCTCCGTTTTGTTATTTTAACAACCAAGAGCCAGCTTTTGAATGGGTCTAAGTTTCAATGAGCCATTTCTGGGTTAGAATTTAGGCCTGTTACGAAGCGGGTTTTGACATTTGGTATCAGAGCTAAGGTTACCTAATCGATGGGGTAAAATATATGTATGAGTGGTGTATTTGTTATTTTTGAAAACATTTTTCAAAAACCTTACACACACACACACACACACTTATTTTGAATTTACGCCCGACTCTGTAACTGACTATTTGCTACCATATTCCAAAAGGAAGGGCGAAGCAACTATGAGTTGAAAAAGTAAACAAAGTTAAATTTATACTTCTTTGTTGTACCTAGACTTTTTTTTCATTGTGGACCCTATAAGCATATTAAATAATAGGGATAGGAATCGTAAAAGGAAAGATGATAACTCCAAAATTTTAATAGGTAATGAATATGCAATAAGTGACGAGTTATAAGAAATTACATAAATTTTTGAGACCAATAGGGTAATTATGAAGATATGGAATGAGTTAAATAGGTAAAGTTGAATAAGTAAATAAGTGTCTTTAAAAAACATCCGTTAGGATAATAGCCATTTAATACAGACAAAGTGAGATTCATGTAATTAGTAAATGTTATATAGTAGTTAGATATTATAAGGCATAGTATTCATATGGAAGTAAGGCATTTAATAGTAAAATAAACTTATATAAGAAAGGTGTAAATTAATCACCACAAGGAGATAACTAGATTTCTAAGATGACTGAGTAAAGTGTTCAGAGGGGAGAATAATCCAAGCTTATTTTTTACGTCCTACCCCTTGAGAAAGAAAGTGGTAAAAAGATTTTTGAAAACTCCTTGAGAGTTTTGAATGAGCTTTTTAAAAAGATTATTAAGTGAAAATCTTGTCTTAAGTTCAAATTTTTGACAGAAACTGATTTTTGACAGCTTTGAAAATATACTACCATTTGTAAAAGTTTAGAAAGAAGCGGTGAAACATTTTAAAACAAAAAGGTGAATGATTTCTAATTACTTGAAAAGCTTAAAAAAAAGTTTCTCATTTGTTAACTTTTCAATTTAAAATTTTGTTGAATTAAAAGTTTTCAACTTTTGGATTCTCCGTTTCTGGATTCTTTTTTTTTATGATTTCTTCTAATTTATAAATTTGGAAGTTGTTATTTTGAAAATTTATAAATAGCTGAGTTAGAAAGTTAGAACTTTAAAGGATTTTGCATTCCTAAAGTTCTTAGTTTAAATTTATTGAGCCAAAAGCTTTAGATCCAAATATTTTTAATAAGGGATTTTTCTTATGTGAAATGCATGATATTTCCTACCTTATAAAATTAGAGGTTCTTTTCCTTGAATTTCTTTCGAAAAAGCATACAAATGGAAAAGGCACTTGAATAGCATAGGATAGAAATAATAGAAGAATAAGAATGTCCGATAAGGTAGATAGGAGAAACATTCCCGTCTAAGAAAATGCAGAGAATGATACCTGAATTTAGTTAGTGTTATAATTAGGAATTTTAAATAAATGGATTAGAAGAGAAGTAATAAGAATAAGATAGTAGTATCTTTGTCTATTCAGTTATTCCATCGTTTAAAGTTATAAATGTATCTTTGACAATTTAAAGGATTTGAATGATGATTAATAAATGAGTTGGGTATTTTTGGGAAGGCAATTGTGTAAAGATGAGAATTTTACATGTGCATTTTTCCTAATTCAAATCACAACTTGTTTGAATAAGAATGTTAATGGAATTAATAAGAAAAGGATTGCAAGGAATTTTAAGAGTTTTTAACAAAGTTACAAAAAGTATTTTATTAAGTGATTTTATATTTTGACTAATAAGGCAATAGATATTTATTTATATTTTAGATATAACTGTTATTTTGAAAGTGATAATTCATGTAACTAGAAAACTCTTTGGAAAATAAAGGTCCAATTAATCATTTTAGAATGATAATTGGGTTTTGAATATTTTATGTTAAAGATCCTATTTTCAAAAGGAGCAAGTCTTTATTATAGTATGACATAAAAAGGAATGTTTTCCATAGTTCCTTTTTAAAAACCAAGCAGTTTTTGAATTCTATGAGTTAAAATTCTAACTTTTAAAGCGATAAATATTTAATGAATAAAGCTTTAAAAAGAGAAATTATTTCGCTCTTATTTACAACTAAAAAATAATAAATTCTTAGTAAAGGTTTCAAAGTTCATATTGACTCGGCTATATCCGAGCTGACTTGACAAGGTAGACTCGACTGTCATCAAGGCTAATAGTCCAAAATGTTGATTATGGGGTCCATAAATCAAGTACATACGTTAGTATAAAGCGGTGATCGAATGGAATCAAGAGATATGACATACAAAATGTTCTAAGTATGGAATATAATTTAATCTAGGAAAGGGATTGGGTACGATCCCTCTCTACCAAAGGCATCAGATTACTTTATCTAGATAGTGTAACTCAACTGAAAATGATCGATATATGAAAATCCAGAAGTCAAATACATATGAAACTTTTGGAGCAAGAAGTCCAGATCCTAGAGAGTCCACCCTAAGGATCGCACCCCAAAAGAGCAAGCAAAAGGGACATGAAACTTGAAGGACAAGCATAACACAACATGGAGAAGATTTCATAGGGATCGCAACCCCCAACTCCTCCAAAATAAGGATCGACCCCAATCCGTATTTCTTGGGATTTAGGCCATGTGATCCCTTCTATGGGGCTCTATGGATCTGGAGAGATTTTACCAAATTTTTAGGGAGATAATTCGTCATCTTCCTCTATAAACACAGACTTGATTGTTCATTTTCAAGATTTTTACGCTGCTTGTTGCTTTGTATTCTTTTGTAAATAAGGATTTTCATTTGAACCCTCTTGTACTCAGTTTACAAAGTGATAAATAAAGTTCTCTCTTCAAAGTGGACGTAGGCAAATAACGGAGAACCACTATAAACTATTATGTCTCTGTTATTTGCACATTCTTATTGCTTTATTGCTATATTCTCTCTGTTTACATTTAATATTTTTCTTTTATTCCTCTACTACAAATCTCTTAGGTGTTTGTGCCAATTTTTGGTGCAAATATTTTGGTACTTTCGCTGAGGACCAAGATTCTTAACTCTATTTAGATCCCTTTGTTGCTGTTGAATTGCATAAATCTAAGGAAGAGATCAAGAACAATGCTCAAATATTTTTTCCATTCTTTTCAGATTAGCAAAATCCTAAGGAAAACTATCAACAATGGTTAGGAACACCAAATCTACCTCTTAAAACATATAAGGAAAAGAGAACTCCAAAATCCAGTAAGGAGGCCAGAACAATCTACCAGTGGATGCCAATGCTACAAATCCGGTTGATGTCCAGAATCAAGCTGATTCACAAGATCTCATTTCTAAAACCTAATGAGAGGGCTTATGGGCTGCCGTCGATAGTTGAACTACTAGATTCAAGATAATATCGATCTAATGAATCAACTTAGGGATAAAAACCACAGGAAAATCAGAAGGGAGCCAACTCCATATTCTGTATTGGAGAGCTTAACTTCATCAGATGGCCATCATAGGTGTAGACGTTGCAGAACCGATGGACATCATGTAAAAGCACATAAAAATCATCATATAACCATTCTTGGGCTGCCAGTACCGATCAGACCCAATCCCTCTTTAGGGACCAGGGACAATTCTTCCTCTAGAGAAGGAGCCTTACCTTTTTCTAATGGAGCTCAAACTGGAGCAACCGCGGTTGGTCTGTATGTTGGAGTTCAAGTTAATGCAGACAATAACCTCTTCGATATGATGTTGATGTGAACACACATCAAGAGGATGCAGAGCCAAGAAGGTACGGCCCATAGACTTTGACCAGACCATTCACGTGAGGTGGAGCATGACTACCGCTTGGCCCCAACTATCCAAACACGGGACTTGATGGCTATGATCAAGCAACTAGTAAGAGAGAGCCAAGGCTTGATCAATAATGATCAGGGAATCTCAAGAAACCATACACCGTTCACCGACAGTATCCTACACGCGTAGTATCTAAGGAGATTCAGCATGCCATCGATGCCCGCCTACGAGGGAAAAACCGACCCTAGGCAGCACATCATGAGATATGAATGGTTGATGGATTCTGCATGAGCTGATGATTTAATAAAATGCAAATGTTTTCCTATTACTCTCTCTGGCATACTGACGATGTGGTTTATGAGATTTTCCCTATGGACAATCTCTAGGTTTGACGATTTGGCAAAAAAATTATGGAGCAGTTCCGTATGCATGCGGCTCACCTCAAAGATATAATGTCCCTATCAAGTGTGATCCAAGCTTAAGGAGAATCGCTGAAAAACTACTTGGGGAGATTTCATACAAAGTCATAGAAGTTAATAATCTAAATCATCATTTAATATTATTGGTGGTAACAAGAGGGATTGACCTAGAATCTGACTTTTACGGTTGGTTAGCTGGCAAACCACCTGCAACAGAGCATTTCTATGCAAAAGCAGCTCAATATTTAAGGAAAGAGGAAGTTATACGCTCTAGGAAGAAGGATGTTGTAGGACCGAGTGAAGAGGGGGTGTCGAGTAACATTGCAGTGAAACAGTTCAGGGAGAGGTTAGGAAAAGTTTAAGTAAATGTCCAAATTAATTCGAATCACCAAAAGAAAGGCGGTGACCGGAACCGTGATCGAAAAAAGGAGTTCGAAAGAGGAAAGTCTAGGATCCTGATGTATGATACTTATACACCACTGAATATATCTCTAGAGAACATCTACTTGTCTACATATTATACCATGTAGTATAGGAAGCTACCTCCGAAGGAATTGATGGAGAAACAGAAGCAAACCGGAAAATATTGTCGGTTCCATGAATGCTATGGTCACAACACAAATGAATGTAGGCATCTTCAGGACGTTATCGAGAAACGGATTCGGGAAAGAAAACTACTGCAGTTTGTTAAATCCCCACAGGATGGCAGGTAGGGGACATCCGACCCTAACCGAGGATAAACGCCACACAGGGCTAAGGAGCCTATGGGACAGGAGGAAGATTAGTGATCAATAAAATAGCCCGAGGACTATATCCAGCCAACAAAAGTTGGCACAAGATGGAGTGCTATGCTGGCACGATCAAGCATGTGGATTTTGAGCGTTGTTCAAATACAGAAGATGGGGCTTTGGCTAAATAGTAGCATACAATGGTAGATGACATGTGTTCAAAAATAGAGATGCAGATAAGGTGGAGGCATCGATGATCGACCCAAAGGCGATTTCATACATGATCGACCCCGTCTTAGTGAGAAAAGTTCTGATTGACAGTGGAAGCTCGGTGAATATTATCTTCAAAAAGGCATACGACCATATGAGAATGGAAGGCAAAGATCTAAAACCATGCCACCCCATATTCATGGCTTTAATGGTAATGCGAAAGAATTGGATTTATTGAGTTACCAGTAGAATTGGGAGGAGGTGATCGCCAGAGAGTGCGAATGTTGCTGTTTGTTGTATTGGACGCACCTTCCCCGTACAAGGTTTTTCTGGGCCGACTGGCCCTCATTGAATTCCGGCCTACCATTGTCCCATGGTGTCTTACTCTGAACTTCCCAACTGATAATGGAATAGGGGTTGTGCATGGTGATCAGGCAATTGGACATGCCTGTTATATAGCTGAGCTAAGAGAGGCCGGACGAAAAGAGAAAGGAAAGGGTGTAGAGAAGTCTCTCCACGTCCAAGACACCGAAGATTGACAACCAGTGCCTAAGCCTTGGCTCAAGTGCCACAGTCGATTTTAGAAAGATATAGATCAGAGGAATGATGAGGAGCAGCCCAAGGAGACCAAGGATGCATCGGCTGAGCTAACGATCGACATCATATTCAGCCATAATGACCCGTCACGGGTCCTAATGATCGGATCGCAGGTTAGCCTCCGATGATAAAAGAACTTGTTGATTTTCTCCAAGCGAATCTTGATGTGTTCGCTTGGACCCTTTTGATATGTATAGGATCTTGCCTGCCATTGCAAGCCACACATTAAATATTGACCCGAGGCATGTCCCGGTGAAACAGAAAAGGCATGGCATGGACCCTGAGAGATCCTTCGCCCCTAAGGAAGAGGTTATGCTAAAAAGCAATGAGTTTATTTACGATGTCCACTATCCAAAATGGGTATCAAATCCTATATTTGTGAGAAAGGAGAATAGAAAATGGTGGACATGCATTGACTATTCGGATTTGAACAAGGCACGCCCAAAAGACAATTTTCCCCTTTCGAGAATTGACTAGTTGGTGGACTCTACCACAATAAACAAATTGTTATCTTTCATGGATACATACTTTATATATAATCAAATTCCTATGCACATCCCCGACTAGGAGCACACCAGTTTTATTACTGACGTTGAATTGTATTGCTATGTGGTAATGCCATTCGAATTGAAGAATAATGGAGGAACCTATCAATGTTTAGTTAAACGAATGTTTACAGATCAGATTGGAAAAATGATGGAGGTATATGTGGATGATATGCTCGAAGTCATGACCATCAAGCGACCTCATTAGGGACTTAGCAGGAATGTCTAACGTCCTCCATTATTACAAAATGAAGATCAATCCTCTGAAATGTTCTTTCGGCGTTGTATCGGGAAAGTTCTTAGGTTTCATCATCAATGCTCGCGGCATTGAAGCTAATCCCAAGAAGATTCGAGCCATTCGCAACATCCAAGCGCCAAAGACTATCAAACAAGTACAGAGCCTAAATGAGAAGGTCGCCACCCTGAACTGATTTATTTCTAGAGCCACTGATAAATGCATTCCATTCTTCGACTTGAACTTTGAATGGACACAAGAATGTAAAGATGCATTCCAATCTTTGGTGAACCACTTAGAGAGACCTCCCATCTTGTCAAAGTTACTGGATCACGAAGATTTATATGTCTACTTGGCCATGTCGGTACAATCCATAAGTGTCCTACTGCTTTGCAAAGAGAATCGAATCCAGAGACCTATCTATTACGTTAGCAAGAGATTGACAGGAGCTGAAAGGAACTATCCGAAGATAGAAAAATTGGCATGTTGCTTCTTGATTGTGTTACGAATGCTCCACCCCTATTTTCAGGCTTATCCCGTCAACGCCCACACCAACCAGCCGTTACAACAGGTCCTACCGCGACCTGAGACATCTGGAAGTTTACTCAAGTGGAACACCAAACTAAGCCAACTTGACATTACCTATATCCCTAGTAGAGCTATCCAAGGATATGCACAAGCGGACTTTATAGTTGAGTTCACTGCACAAGATGATCTCTCAGAGAGTAGTGAGACCCCTACCATCCGATGGAAAATGTATATGGATGGAGCCTCCTACGATCGTTGTTCTGGATCCAAAGTCATACAAGTAACTCCGAAAGATCGATCAATTTGCTATGCTTTGAAGCTTGACTTCCCTGCAATGAATAAAGAAGCTAAATATAAAGCTCTGATTGGCGGACTCAATCTTGTCAAAGAACAGGGAATAAAATCTCTTGAAACCTTTTGTGATTCCCAGTTAGTGGTATATCAAGTCAGGGGAGATTACCGGGCTAAAGGACAATGACTCGCTCTGTACCCTATCCGAGTCCTAGAGCTATTGACCTACTTTGAGTATTATGACACCACGCACATTCCTCAAGATCAAAATAAAAAGGCCGACTCATTGGCAAAATTTTCTACCACTAGGAATGCACAAAAAAGGGGATTGGTTTTAGTTGAAGTACTAGACGCTTTGAGAATAAACCAGATGGAAATTGACTGGGTACTAGAGATGGATCTTGAGAAGGAGTCGTGGATAACTCTGGCTAAAGATTATTTGCTACAGAGAGTCCTTCACGAACAAAGGAATGAAAGAAGACACATCCTCCACAAAGCTTCATGGTATATCATTCAGGAAGGAGTCATGTACAGAAAGGGATTTTCCATTCCCCTACTCTAATGTATCGCTTATGATGAAATAAGACGAGTCCTAAGGGAAGTTTAAGAAGAGGAAAGCAGCGACCACACTAGGGTGCAAACCATAGCAAAGATATACCTCGTTATGGGTATTACTTGCCAACTATCAACCAAGATGCTGCTAATTACGCTAATTGATGCGACAAGTGCCAGATGTATGCAAAAGTTCCAAGAGCTTCGCCGACGGAAATTAAACAAACATTCAATCCAGGGTTGTTTGCCTGCATGGGCATAGATACTATCGGTTCCTTACCGATCTCTAAAGGTGGTGCGAAGTACTTCATCATAGCAGTATATTACTTTACTAATTGGATGAAAGAAGAACCTTTAACGACGATCATGATGAAGAAAATAATCAAATTCATCGTTCGAAACATCATCTGTCGTTTTGGCCTTCCTCGAACCATTGTAACTGATAATGGAACCTAATTCGACAGCGCTGAAATCAAAAACTTCTGCCATCAGCATCATATTGAAAAGAGATTTACAGTAGTTGCTCACCCTTAAGCAAATGGAGAAGTTGAAGCTGTAAAGAAAATCATAATGTTCATTCTAAAGAAATGTTTGGAAAAGGCTAGAGACAAGTTGGTGGATGAAATTCCAATAGCATTATGGGCTTACAGAACCACAAATCTATGGTTGGCCACACTCCATACGCCCTTGCTTACAGCATTGGAGCCGTCATTCTTATTGAACTCAAACTTCCTTCTCATCGAGTGACCTACTACGACCCCAAAACAAATAGAGATCTCCTCTTGGAATCTCTAAACTTGGTAGATGAGAAGCATGTAGAAGCTGATTTGAGGGCAGCTGCATATCGACACCGAGTCGCCTGCTACTACAACACTAAACTCCTATATAGGACCTTTGAAATCGACGATCTCGTATTGAAATAGATTTTTCCTATCCCGTCACACACGAATCCTACATGGAAAGGACCATACGTCACTAAATAGAGGATTGGAGAAGGAACTTTCAAGCTAATAATTGTTGATAGCGTCACACTCCCAAGGGTGCCGAATAGCGAGCATTTATGATGCTATTTCACTTAATTTATTCTTTTTCATTTGGTTGTATTTAATTTTCGACTTTGCTTTAGCATTTGATTTTCCAAATTTATAATAAGACAAATTATGTCATTTCTTTCCATTTGGCAAATAAAGTTTGAAATTTCCATTATATATGTGATTGCTATAGCATTACATATCAGTTATGACACCCGACTAACTAATATTGACATGTCTGAGCAGGTTCCTAGAGTTTGGATCCAGATGATTACACAATATCATGATTGGACTAAATAAAATGAACGTGGTTCGGCTGTTCATTTAATGATTCTCACTTATAACCCAATGGGCAGAGTTCCTAATTAGAAATAGATATGACTTGACCATCTGATAATCAAATTAATCCAACTAAGTGATGGGACAGACATAAATTAAAAAGTGATCATAACACGACTTGACCACTCTCAAAGTTAAACCCCAAGCTTTGGGCAAATCAATCAATTAAGAAAAGTATAGTCCGACTATTTTTCGAAATCACTTTATGTCCTTAGAGTGTGAACTGGAGTATAAACACAAATTAGGTGCGATTCGACCAACCATCAACAAACTCTTATCCTCAGAGTGCGGATATGAGTATAAACAAATAGATGAGTGTGGTTCGACCACTCACTGTTCCATAAACTTCGATCTCAAAACAACATGAGGAGTATAAATTCGCTAAGGATGGAATTCAACCATCCACTATCTAACTCCTTTAACTCGAGATTGGAGGCAGGAGTGTAATAACTTTAGCCGCTGAATTCGACAGCAATAGCACAAAGGCTCGAGCCTAGTGTCTAGTTTAACTTGAGGCCACGATCACATGGAGGCCTTGAGTAAAATTAACGGATGATCATCCTAATGAACGAGCAATGAATTATAAGTACACTGAATGGAAAAGTAATAGATCGATTACTTAAACAAACTCACATAAGAGTACAACAAAAACTAAAGAACTTTTATTTACATAAAATTTAGAAATCATAGTATAAGTATTTGTCAAAAAATGGGGGCCGTACTTGCATAGACATGGCCAACAAAAAGAAAAACAGCTGCATAAGCTATGTACAAATTAAGGCGACATGACGGCTACTTCTTTTTCTTCTCCCCCTTGAGTTTCTTGAGGGTGGACCCACCGAACCTTAGCCTGTTCCTCTCTTCGATCCCTTACCACAGCCTTTACCACCTTTGACAGGAGAGCTTTTAGAAGTTGGAGGGAGTCCTTCAGAAATCGACCTTCCAGGTGGAATAAATTTCAGTGGGATGAGATTTAGATCACCAACGTCAACATCAACAGGCTCGATTTTAGCTTTCTTTTACATCAACTCCTCCTTCTTGATGTGCTTCTTCAAGTTGAGCTTATCAGTATGTGTGGAGGAGCCTGTAATCATAACATCATTAGATTCATTTTTCAGCGGCTACTCATCATCCCTTTCATCAACAAGAGCTCCAATAACTTGATCATCGGGCCATGGAATGTCAGTAGGCGCTGGAATGTCGGTAAGTGTCGGTTCTTGTTTCATAGTGGCAATCCTTCTCGGAGTTTGAATGGGAGCCGGGAGGCTTATAGATTTGCGGGAATAAGTAAATAAGCCCAAAACTTCGGCATGAAGGATGAAACCTCTCAAGCAGTGGAGAAAAGAGAAGGATACCTACATCCGGCCGACTTCTGGTTATTGTCGAAGTGATCCCTTCTTGAATTGGAGTTAGTGCCCTGGATTTGTAACCATGTCTACCTGGATCATAGCTCGGTCTTGTCCCAAGACAAGTGAAACTGATGCACCGATCTGTAGAAGTGAAAAGGAATCTTTGGGCTCAGACTTCGAAGCATTAGCGATGTCTTTTCCTTTGTTAAAAGGTGCCAATATATCAGAGTATCTCAGGCTTGCAGCAACGAGTTCTAAAGATTCAGATCCATATAGAATTTCTTGAAACGGTTTCTCCTCATCAACACCGGCTTCACCGAGAGTCCTCTTGTTTATATTGATGATATAGTCCCAAGTCTCGCCAAGCGGTTCGAGGTAACCCTCTCCAATAAAGCTTAAGTCACGATGGATAAGGACCTTGGCATTATACTCAATGATAAAAGGATCAAATATGTCCTTGATCTTATTCCTGTCTTCCTCTCTTGCTTCCTCCAATTAGGCCTCAATTTTCCCTCTGACCTCCTGACAACTAGCTTCCCTCGCCTCTTCTTTGAGGGCCTCAATCTAAGCAAGTTCTTTGTTGAGTTTAGTTTTCAGCTTATGAGCCTCTACGACTTCTTAGTAATATTTTTGGTGTTCCATCTAAGCGGCGTATTTATCATCCTTCTCTTTTTTGAAGCAATTCTTCGAGCTCTTTAACACAAAAGGCTACAGTGTCCTTCTCTTTCTAAAGAGCATCTTTCTCTAAGGTAAGTGCACCACTGCATTGAATAATAGTGTCTAATTCCTTCTTGTGAGCCATTTCGAGACGATTAACCGCTTCAGACGTTTCTTTAGCACTTTTCTCTACTAGGGCTAAATTCATGGTCAACTCAGTAATCTTGTTTTCTTGAAGTTTGATCGTATCTTTGTCATGGATCACGTCCAGCTTAAGGCGATTGATTTTGTGTTGCCTTTCAACATACACCTTAGAAACTTTCTCAGCTAAGTGTTGGAGTTTTTCATGCTACATAAAAACATCGTTGATGCACACAAGCGAAGTCGCAACATTTCCCGGGTTTGTGTGGATATGAGGAAGAAAATTTAGTCCATCAAAGATTTTTGGAAATTTGACCTTAAGTTCGACCAACTGTTTAGCTATAGAGGCCTAAGGAACTGCAGCAGTTAAAGCAGGCTCAAATGTAACAATAGGACATTTGTTCAACCAATGGTCGCGAGGCTTTTGAGACCCAGATGAACCCAAATGATGCATGGGTGGCACAACAGTTAGGGGAACATGAGAAGAGGTCCGATCGCCGCTATATATAGAAGGAATAGGCTGAATTTCCTAAAGATGAGATGATCGAGATTTTGACTTGTTCTTAGAGGGTGAATATTCCCTTGGACGATGGCTTCTTTCCTGACTGTCACTCTTTTATCAATGTCTGCCCGAGCCCGGACCACGGCTGGATCCGTAATGAGTTGAGGAGCCTCTCAAGTGATCAAAGGCATGAGAATGATACATAGCTCCTACAAACCAAACAAATGTGTATAAGTGGCAATCAAATAAATGATAGTCAAAAATCGTGCAGTGAAGTGCATGAGATTGTGAGTGTCCTAGTGCCCACCTTGATGGACCAGTTGTTGTAGCTTAGCTTTGCTCATGGGAGTAATATCTCCTCTACCAGAAGGAGGAATGTCATCACCAGTCTTGGTTGGAGAATAAAGCCCCCCAATACTAATGTTTGGAAAGTCAAAAGTCTCTATGTCATTTGGAATCAGTAGAATTGAGAATCCTTCCATCGAACTTTCTAAAGGATGAGAGGAAGATTCTTCTTCAATAGAGGTGATAGTGAACTTGGGATTCTTGGCAATCTTTCTCCTACAGATTTTGTACATGAGCCCTTTCCTTTTCTTGTCGGCACATGGGATTGCATGCCTTGTGATGATTCGACCATAGGCGCGTTTTTCGGACCTACATCATCATTGCTAGGCTCATTGGCTTCATCACCTCTGATTTCGCCTTCTTCAGCATCGTCCTAAGCCTCCTTGACCGGGGCACGATAGGGCTATTGGTGCTGCCTTCTTTTTCCATGACATTCCTTTATGGTGCAATGCTTTTTAGAAATCTGATGCTGCGACCCTCTTTTGGAAACCCAAAAAGAGATAACCACTCATCAATTATGAGTGATATAATGTCCCAGTCTTCAACTACGCGGCTCACAGAGACCGGCCTTAAATAATTATCGCCTTTGGGCCATGGATGGACACCTACAAAGTTTCAAAGTATTTGTCAGTTCAGGATACAACTTGGGCTTAAGAATTTTAAAATAAAACGAAGGCAACACTTACATCCTTCCTACCATCGCCTCGGGAAGCCGAGCGGACAATGAACGTAGAACCATTCATGCTTAAAGACACTAAGCTTGTTCCAAGCACTAGTAAGAACTTGACAGTTGGGCGGGGGCATGAGGAAAGTATAAGAAAGACTTATCGTCCGCCACTTAAAATTGTTGATGAACCGAATAGCTTCAGGAGATGGCGGACGGAACATAACATCCATAAATAACAATAAGGTACCGTAAAGGACAACATAGCTATTTGGATGTAGCTGAGTAGGAGCTATACCCAAATAATGTAGCATCTCTCATTTAAATGAGTTGAAGGGAAATACACATCCCACCCAGCACATAAATTTATTACAAGCCGTATAACGTTCCAGGTGCAAGTCGGCCTTGTCATTGGAGGGGCTATAACATCTCCAAATGGGATCTCATGTCTAAAGCACAGCCCACGGAGAGCGACCTCCCTAATTCTGGAGGCTTGGGGTCCACTGGGTCATCTAGAAAGATAGCACCTTCTAAAGTATCAGGGGCAGGATCTATCTCTTCCACCGAAAGGATGGGAACTTCAGAAAAAAGGTTAATCAACAGATCAGAACTCTCTGGTTTCTTAGTTTGGTGTTCGAGGGAAGACCTACCTGATATGGTCGCGGAGCTCGATTCGACACCTGGATTGTTATGCTTTGAAGGTTGACTGGAAGATGTCCTGGCTTAACGCTCTGAACATCTGGAGCCCGTATCAACTAAACATAGTAGATAATAAAGATTAGAGAAATTAACTTATCCCCTGCGCTAATTGTAAACTAGTGTGATGTAGTGTTGTGAAGTGCAGAGATAGACAATTCAGAATTTAAAGTAGAAAGTAGCGATGAGACTTTGGATTCTGACCAGAGTGATCATCATTGCTGACTATCTCAACTGATGTTTACATTGATCGGTTTTGTAAGATTTGGGATCGACCATTGACATGTCAAGTATAAAGTTTGTTTTTGAAGTCATTATGTTGAATTTAAGTTCATATTCAAGTCCCAGAATTTTAACCATTCAATTTCAAATTCAAAGTCGGATTTGCAAGTCCTATTGTCCGTTATAGTCATATGTTCAAGTTCATTAAGACGGGGTTGGTTCTAATTGTTCATATAAATTTATATGGATTGGTTTGCTCAAATTTTCAAGCTCGATTCAAAGGACTAAGATCGGCTAAGTCCCCATAATCGATCCCTTTAACTCAACAAAGACGATCCCTCTCATAAAGCCAACACAACCGATCCCTCCTTACTCCAAAACAAAAACAACCAATCCCATAACCAAACACTACAGCCCCGATCCCTATATCATGAATGAAAAATGATCGATGCCTCCATACTCCATCACAATGATCCCTCTATGCTTCACAAACGACCGATTCCTCCATGCTTCAACTCTAACATTTTCTCAAATCCCTACTAAGTTCAATGCCACTAATCTCTCTTTTTTTTTGGACCAATCCCTCGATCGATGAGTCCACAAGCCATCTCCTTCACATTGTAAGCGATCGCACCACATCGTCGATCCCTCACAAAACAATATCAGCTCCATCACCACGCCAATCATACATCACCACCAATCAATCCAATACCAATCCCTAACCTTACCACTACTAACATAGAAAAACCCATCCTTTCACCATGAGTTAGAGTCAAAAGCAAATCAAAACCTACCTATCTATATATAGGTATGGATCATTGCTCGTGAAGTGAAATGGATTTCAATTCAGATCAAGATTACATGACATTCTTGAATTAGAGAGGATGGCAGATTAAATGATGGTGATGATGAAAATTTTGAAGGAAGGAAGAAAGGGTTGAGCCCTAAGGTAGAGGAAAGGGTTCAGTGTTGAAGGAAATGAAAGCAGGTAAATAAGAAATGAAGTAAAGTGAAGGATGAAGGTTGAAATATTTGTTTATATACTAGCTTTGAGGGATCAGCACACCTTACTCTTCTCCATGAAGCCAAAATATGTTAAGCCCTTTCCTCAAAAAGGGAGAGTGATCTATGTGATCCTTATGTGGCCATGTACACATAAGAAAAGAGAAGAGAGAAAGGGATCGATTAGAAAAATTCAGATACTAGTTTTATAATATATAAACACATACACACACATATCTATATGTGTATGAAAATGCAATGTAATTGCATTTGATTCAATAAATTTTGGCGATGACCCATGAGCATACAAATGGATCCGGAAGCCAACGATAAAGACATATACCTGAACGTATATGTGTATATTCTAAAAATTCAATTTTTGAAATCGACAGAAATTGAATTCTCACCTGAAGTTTTCAAAGATGAAACTGGATCAGATAGCCAAAGCTTACTAGCTCCGTAGAACCGAACATAGATAAAAACTGATGGAATGCAATCTTGAATTTATACTATTGGAAATTGACCAAGATTCATGACGATCAAAGAGAGATACGACACTTTGGAAAAATAATTCAATAGAAGGATGGCGATTGTTAAAATAACTAGTTGGATTTCTTTCCGACGACTCTAACTTGCTTTAATTCAAGGCACATCGTTTTTGACACAAGACATATATCAGGGGGCAAGTGTTATCCGGCGTTTTGACTTGGCTATATCCGAACTGATTGGACAAGTTATACTCGACTGTCATCAAAGGGAGTAGCCCAGAGCGATGATTGTGGAGTCTAGAAATCAAGTACAGATGAGAATATGAAGCCATGATTGAACAGAATCAAGGGATATGGTATACAAAATATTCTAAGTATGGAATATAGTCTAATCTAGGAAAGGGATCAGGTATGATCCCTCTCTACCAAAGGGAACAGATTACTTCAGCTAAACACTGCAAATCAACAAAAAACGATCTATTTCTCAAAATCCAAAAGTCGGATACATATGAAACTATAGGAATAAGAAATGAGGACCCTAAAGAGTCTACCCCAGAGATCGCACCCCAAAAAGAGCAAGCAAGTGGGATCAACCCTCTTCTCTCTGGAGAGATCGGCCAGAATCAGTTTAACAACTCATTGCAGCAAAGATCGATTAGTAACTCAATATCTACAGGTCCAACTGACATGAAACTCGAAGGACATGCGTAATACAACATGGAGAAGCTCCCATAGGGATTGCAACCACAGCTCCTCTAAAATAGGGATCGACCTCGATCCCTATCTCTCTAAATTTGGGCTAGCGATACCTCATGTGGGCCCCTATGGATTTGGAGAGCCTTCTACCAAATTTTCGAGAAGATATTTTGTCGTCTCCTTTATAAACACAGACTTGATTATTCATTTTTGGGATCTTTATGTTGCTTTTTGCTTTGTATTCTTCTGTAAATAAGGATTTTCATCTGATCCCTCTTGTACTCATTTTACAAAGCAAGCAATTAATAAAGCTATCTCTTCAAGTGGACGTAGGCAAATAAGCCAAACCACTATAAACTGTTGTGTCTCTGTTATTTGCTGATTTCTTATTGCTTTTTGTTATATTCTCTTTATTTACATTTAATATTCTTCATTCATTCCTCTACTTCAAATCTCTTAGGTGTTTGTGCCATTTTTTATGCAAACAAGTCTCAATACATCTTGACCAGAAATATTTAAAACAATGTGTTTATTATATTATAATAAAATACTCTTGATTACAACAATTGTAATTACTATTACAAACATACCATTTATAGATTTTCTATTAAATTTAATTTAATTAAATAATTAATTATAATGCATTGCAGCAAATATATAACAGAAAGAAAAACCTTTTATTTTGAACGATATTTTAGAACAAAGTTAATAATTTATGATAGATTGTAGAATTTTGACAAGGACATACCCATAACTCTATCAATGTCCAAGTTGTTTAAGTTGTAGGGGTAATTCACTTGGAATTATGCCATGACACGTATGTTTACACTGTTTTGATTTGGTGAGATTTGGGCAAGTTTAGATTATGGAATGCGTGACATATTTTATTTTTTGATATATCACATATATACCCGACATCATATATTGTTAGAAGTGGGCCAGCACTCAATGGAGTAAACGAGTGGATTTCAAAACAATTCCATTTTTAGGTCTTTAATGAGCCGATGTGGTATAATATTTTTAGAACTTCTCTAAATTTTCTATTAAATAAAATCAATATTTTATTTGAATTTATAAATAAAGTTTTATTTTATACCATTTGTATTATATTAAATATATACGTATAATATACACATATGTGTGTGCGTGAACATGCAACTAGGTAATGAGTACATGGTTTGACATGCCCGTATGTAAATGCTAGGATTTACAGCGCAACGAACACGTTAGCATAATGTGTATACAAATGGATTGTCTAAATGTATGTATGTATGTATGTATGTATGTACATAAAATTATATATATATATATATATATATCTGTGCGTATGTGAAAATATAATTATTACAAAATATTAATTGTAAATTATTTACATAAAACATTAATTAAAATACATGTACATATACATATATGAATAAATATAATTAAATTATACAATTATTTTAAACATTAATTTGTAAAATTATTTAGAATATTTATAATATAACTGAAATTTGTATATTTTTAATATATCTATATATATTCAAATTAAATACATATTAAATATAAACATATAAATTGTTAAAGTTATAATTATATATATATATATATAATTTATAATTAAAATATATTTTACTACTACTTTCGACATGATAATAAAAATAAATTTTAAATCTAATTTTAGATTTTTAAATAATTTATTAGTTGAACTTATAATTAATTAATAAATCATATAGAAATAATAATAAGATTATTCAAAAATTATTTTCGAAACCATAATGTATATTTTATATTATATTAATTATATTGAAAAATTCAGAATTATATATATATATCGTATAAGATGACGTAAGGGTTTCTCTAGGAATTTATACCCTATGACTGAACTAGACTTGCTATCTCTAAAGTACCAAGTCTACCTTAGGATAGGAAAGTAATTATTGTTTGATTATCGAAATAATCTAATAAGATCTGGGCAAAACTAAGATATCGATTTTGGAATGGACCTAAGATATTATGGTTTCAGTGATAGCCAACGAGTATGATAGGATTATAATCTAAAGAATGATGCAAAACCATGAACCCTGGTATTTCATAACTCAAATTCAATTTAGATCTAGAATTTAGAAATACAAGTGACTTTGGTTATGGATGGAGGAAAGAATGATATACACTGGATGGCTTACAAAGGACACCCAAACATTGATTCAAATACATTTCAACAATATATTCCATTCCACATTAACTTCGTTATGGAAGCAATAATAAATCTAGATATGAAAATAAATGGGTTGCAAAGATAGCAGAGATTATGCAAACCAAAGCACGATGGTTATTTCGTCGGGTTGATTTCTATATTGAGGACAAAACAAACAAGATGAAAGCGGCTATGAGATTCAACATACAAGGAGGGTCCATATTTGCAATTGCGATGGAGAAGAAAAAACATGTGCTCGAGTCACAATGCAGTGGTTGATATGAAAGAACATGTGATAGAGCCACTTTTTGTTTGTTGTGGTTAGAGTAGGTAGAAATGAAATGGTGCTTTGCAACTGTTGTTCTCTTAGTCAGAATTAGTTAAGTGTGGTTCAAACATGTTTACTTTTTTATGGGCTTGACTATGAAGGTTGGGCTTAATATGGTAATATGTGCTACTATGTAGATAATAAAGAGAAGGTAAGATATAAGTAGCAGATTTGAAAAAACTGTCGTGCATAGATGTTTTTCAATGGTTGACTAAAATATGTAGATTTGTCATTGTTGGGGATACAGTTTGTGTATTTGTTTGTAATTTTTTTTTTTACTAAAAGCAATAAAAGGAACCCATTTTAATACACATACACATGCATGCATGCATACATACATACATACATACACACATATATATGCGTACATTTTATTTACATAATCAATTTTGATCTAAATAATTGTGTGTGTGTATTGAATATTGAAAAAAATTATTTTATTATTTTTGCCGTAATTTGCACTAACAAAATTAAATTTTGTTAAGTTTTAAAATATATATCATATAATGTTAAAGTTTTAAAATTTGATTTGATATTTAAATCCATATAATATATTATTATTTAAATTTTCAATTTTTTAATTTCAGACTGAGAGCGTGTATAAACAAATATGCATAAATTTTTATTTATACATGCATACACTCTCTCTCTTATATATACAACCATAACATGTGACAATCCATCGATATACCAATTCGTGGTATTTTTAACAAAAAATATATAAAACAATAATCATATAAACATTATAACATAAAATTAAACTAGAAGAATGCCTTTCACTATAACCCAAAGCTCGCATGTCGAAATGAAGAAATGAACTCCTTGAATCGAATTCCCAATTCCGAAATTGCTAACTTCCAAATTTCTTTACCACCAATGATTGTTTGATTTTAATTTGTATTTAATTGCTTGAATATTTTAAGAGAGAGATGGGAAGTGTTCGGGCGGCAAAGATGAGGATGGAGGCGGTAAAAAGATCCCATTTAAAGCGAGGGTTAAGATGTTTATATAAGGGAGAGGCTATAGAGCAAAAGTAGGATCAAAATCCTTAAATTTCTATTACCCATTCCTTTCTTTTAAACATTCAAAATCTACCCTACCAACCATCTTATGGCAAGCCTCTATGTTCCTATCATAGCCAAAATTAGCATGCCTTATAGAGGCCTCAAATCCATTTCAAGCCCCAACAATATTTATTGCATTTAAATCCAATTCAAACGCGTATCGACATCAAATTTTTATTTGTGTTTATAAAACTATTATATGCACATTATTTATTGTTGTATAATACACATCAAAAAGGTAAAATTAATATTTCATAAATATTAATTAATTCAATCAATTTATAACAGTTACAAATTAAGTAAATCGGGTGGAAAAGGAGTATTCAATGTTTTGACTATGTGACTCTTAATGGAACAATTCGAATATTAATATTCACATTTCACTTACAAGGTGGTGTGACATTATGATCAAATTAACCGCTTACTTGGTTTTGGTATAATCCAAATTTTCTTTATTAAACATTACCCAGTAGCGATAATTATTTACACCAATTCTTTTCGTCAAAACTATATCACTTCGGACTTATGGAATTTGGTGATGGTCAAAATTCTAATTTCATTCATATTCAACTCTATAGTCCAAATACAAAGTCCTTTATTCAAATAACAAATATTATTAATCACATTGCTAAGGCTAAAGACTTTTACTTTCAGTTGACTTTAGTTGACCAGGATACTAACCTTATATAACTTAGAAGACCAATCTTCTCTTGAGTATTGTTTCACTTCCAATACTTCTACTCGACCCAACTATAGTCGTTTGATGGACGCCATGTCATAATTTAACTATAATTCAAGTGTCACATTGTAGATTAATAGTATTTTAAGTCAAGAGAATTATGTAATTTTTTCATATGATATTTTCTGTTTGACCATGGTTAAATTAACCAACATGAAACTATCGAGTGAGCTATTCTATAGTTATCCAATAATTATTAGTACGTAACCCCATGGAGCCCCCAACAATCATGATTAATACGCTGCCCAACATTTGGAAAGCATTATGTACTCTAGTTTCGATGCATGTATTAATAACTAATCTCGATACATCTTGACCGAGAATATTTAAACTGCATGTTTAATTTAATTGAGATAAATTACCTATGTTTACAATACTTTGCAACTACCATCACTAAACATACCATTTATAGATTTTCTATTAAACGTACTTTTAATTAAATTAATTTATTAATTTAAAGCATTATTCAAGTATATAATAGAAAAAACACCTACTTCGAACAAGATTGGTTATCGAGTTTGATATACGTAATAAATTACATAATTTCTCCCAAGGACATACCTCTAACTCTATAAATCTCCCACTTACACTTGGTTCCAATTATCAAATCTCTATCCCATCTCTTCAATTAATTTGATAAGAAGTAATCGAGTTATACCCTTCGTAAATGGATCTGCTATGTTGGTTTAATTATCTACTATGTAAATCAACTCTCTCTGATGTTGGTAAACTACTTTTATCATGTGGCACTATTCATAGTATGATTCTCGACTTTTAGTAAGCTCTTATCATTACATTGTTGTCATATAATAATAATGTAATATTCTTAATACTTGGAATCATCCTAAGCTAAGTTTTAAATTTTTGCATTTATATTTATATTGCTTTTATCATGACGCTATTCAAGGCGATGTACTCAGCCTTTTCAATGAATCAGCCACAACCTTTGTATCATTTCCAACTTAAAGCTCCTGAACTAAAGTTCAAATATAAATTCAATATTGACACATTATACTCAGTATCACTTATGAAGTTTGAGTTTGAATAATCCTTCATAAGGAGTTTGTTGTTTCTATAAACAATACTCTAATATTTCATAAATACTCGAGGACACTCTAAACTACCATTTAGTGATCTTAACTTGGATTTGATATTTTCTTCATGTATTAATTACATAAGAAAAATACGATATTGTTAGAAATACAACATGTATGATAACTTCTATTATCGATACATAAGGAATCCATCTTACGTGTTCCTTATTAAACATTTTTATAAGGTGCCTTTTCATATTGCTTTGGGATATTCCCAACATCCTTTATACTAATATAAAGATATAATTTGCATATCAAATATTGAGTATTAAATAGTTAAACTGTTATTGATATTAGTATAAGTATACTGTTAACAACCAATGGTATGTTATTTACTTATAGTCTAGAAATATCGATGTATCATTTAGTGTTCTTTCTTATAGATACACGCTTTCTTTGCATTTTGACTGAAAATCAAACTATTCAATATTTCTATCAAAATACTTATTTAATTCTGATGCTTATAGTATGATACTTTTATACATTTCTTAAATCATATCCGAAAACCCACAAACTCAATATCGCTCCCACTGACTTTGAGACTCTTTGGTTGTTATGTGTAAATAGTTTGTTCTAAATCATTATTTATAATTTTCCATATCAACACATATATACCAAAGCATAAAGTCATACTAATTTTTTAAGTAAATCTGAATTAACTTTAGTAAGTTAAATTGTGAATCTATTATGCTAATTTCAATAATCAAAATTTGTGATGTTATTCTTATCGATGTTGCTCATCGAATTAGAATTGCAATAGTCTTGCTCTTGAAGACGCATTCATGGCCAATGATCATACTCCTTTAGGTACCACTGTCAAGATCATATTTTAACAATGTACTTGGAATCCTTTCGGATTTGTGCATCACACCATATGGCAGAATCAATACTCCTAATGGTTTAATTGACAATTGAGCACTATTTATTCTCGATATTTATAAGAAACTCATAGTTTCTCTTCAATATGCGAGATAATTATTATATACTCTAATGCGTTGTGTTAATTTAGGTTAAATTAGTTTCATTTCATGATTCATCCTACGTAATCAGTTTCATCTTTGGATCGTATACAAATCCATTTTACTACCAATAATTTATAAGATAAATTTCTTCACTATGAAGTTGGTATATCTTCAAACAATAATTGTTTCTTAGTGCAATGGAATAAGTACTCATAAAAATTTAATGAACTTCCTTATATAAAATCAATTTGGTTTTAATTTACAAAATTTATGTGCAAAACATAAATGGTTGTCCTATGATAATTGTTTCCAAACTCCTTCGCGGTGATTCATTTCAGATCCCTCACGTACAATTGTTGCATGCTATCTTTCAATTTGCACAACTTGTTAACCCCTTGTCCTAGGATATAAGGTTTCTTATAAAACCATATCTTATATGATTTTGTAAACCATTGTTTAGATGAAATTAATATTAACCTTGTGTATTACTCTTAAGTACATGACCTTACAGAAAGTAGTTAACTCAAGTTCACTCATAATTAATCGTACGTCATTCAATAAAGTTTGATTACTTTTTATCAATACATCATTATTTATCATAGGGAGGAGTGGCTTTTAAGATTGAATTTTTATCCAATTTAGGTATGTTCGGAACTCCTTTCAACATACACACATATTTGATCAAATCGAACTGTTTTATCGCACATTATTTTATTTACTTCTATTTTCTATTCTATGAAGTCGTCGTTAACATTCCATGTGTATCATATATACATGTTCATGTTTATGATAATTCATTGGTGAATATAACAAAGTACGTGGAATCATTTTGGAATTAGTAGACTTTTGATTGCTTACATCTACATGTATCAATAATAGATTTTATCAACTCTTATGATTCTCTCGTCGAATGAATTGTTTTGCCCATAATTATCTACGATATAGTTTACTCGTACCATATGATTATAAACTAAATTTATTTCTCAAAACTATGGCTTAGTCCATAATTTCAAAATAATTGCAAATAATTTCATATACTTCTATATTTTCCAATGCATCACATTTGTTAGGAGAACAATACCATATTATAATTTTATTTTATAAAAAATACTCATAATATCCATACTAAAATTTAATTACGTTTATTTTTTAGTCAACACTAATTTTTTTATATTATTTCATAAATAATGTTATGTATGTTTTACGAAAATAATTTTCATAACTTAATGCAATCGATAAGTGCTATATGGCAAGCTCCCACTATTTCTAACATTACTATAATAGTGTATAAAATACGAGGTCCATTCAACCACTTATTGTAGGCAATTTATTCCATGAACTATAACCAGTTTTACGTCAAGAGTTTTTTGATCAAATATTTTGAACTTAGAAGAATAAATCTCATAGAAAACAGATTTATATATGGAAATAAATTTTGGATTGAAATCATATTTCTTATTCCAACGTTAAGTATCAATTATTACTTTACAATTCTTGTTTCCAATGTTTCTTTATAAAGAAGGAGCAACCATTCACTCCCTTCATCCTAATTTGACCTTAAATTACATCCACTCTCATATATTTTTACTTTTTTAAATGGTCGAACCGTTCAAATGGAAACTCTACAAAATATCGTTATGAACTCTTTACAAAAAGTGCTTTTGATCATCCTTAACATTTAGGGATATCAAATATATTGCAATTTACGTAAACTGATCAAACTTACATTTCATTGATCCAGTTCTTATACATATCTTGTAGCTTTCGGTCTAGTGTTACATTTAACACAACAAGATTATAATGTAATCAATCATATTAAATACTCGATGTCATGCCATAATTTATTTGCTTATTTCGAATGAACTAATTTCGTACATTAAGAACCGTGTATAACATTTATAAGTGATCGTATGGATCAAATATCCATATTCTTATACTGCATTTAGAAGTCAGACCTTATAGAAGACAATACACGGTCTCTGGCAGGTAAACTCATAGGAAACCAACTTATGAATGCATTTAGTAGTTGTATAATTAGTCGCTTGCATAGGTCAACATGCAAAAATTTATTGGTAAGTGTATTTGTTAATAATAATTCAGTTAAATTGTACATTTTAACTGATAACATTTTATCAATTATATTAATTTCACAAATTTATTAATGTTGATTATTATAAGTTTACATAGCATATGTTCTTACAATATTAGAAAAGTTAAATGTTTCCATTTCATTATTCGAATAAGGCATCCACTTGTCTTTTATATTTCTCCAAACCCTAAGACGAAACATAGAAGTCTTTTGACTTCATTACTGGGGTTAGGACTCGTCTGTCTAAGGATTTTGAGCTTGAGTTTGCACAACAAGTCATAACCCCACAAAAAATGGATGACTCCTTATCGGTTGTATCATATACAACTCAGAACCTATGGTTTCTTGTCCTAATCTCATTTGGACCTTTAGTTTGCTCAACAAATCGAAAGAAATTATTTTTTCGTACCTACCATTTCGTGACAGCCGAAGTATAGTATATGTACCTTGAGTTTGGTCAACAAATATATATGGTTATCTTAGCTCATTTAGGCAGCATATTAATAATACTACATAACATCTCTAGCTTGAGTTTGCTTAACCACCAGAGAGTATGCAAGTAATTTATTAATATATAAAATAAATGACAACACTTTTATTAAAGATTTATAATCTTCAATATATTAATAGAGTGGTATCGACATATGGAATAATGTATTTCTTATGAAATACCCTCGTGATTCAAGTGTCGAACACATCAGAAATCACTATATACGTACGTTTATGTATGTATTTATTCCTCGAGTCTATTTAGGGTATCTTTAAGTTCCATCTTTAGTTTATACATTTATATCATATAAGTTTTATTATTATATAAATTTTATACTTTATTTAACTTCTATAATATGTTATGTATAATATTATTTTAATTATATCTTATTTAATTAATTAACAATTTAATTAATTATTTTATTATTCAATTATAACATATTATATAGAATATATATACACATTATAACCTTTATAGCAATACACATACTTATATATATATGTATTTTAATTTATTAATCAACCTTTAATTAATTTATTTAATTAAACAATTTTACTTACATTTTATTAATTTTGGAAATTCTTTTACACATATGTATACTCATATTGTCATAATCAATTCAAGATAACATAACATAACATATATATATATATATAATTAATTAACTTATTTGATTAATATTTTAACATTTTGAAACATTTTGAAAAATTATATTATAACTTTTATAATATGTGGTTTTTTATTTTAACTTTTAAATTAAAAACCTTTAATTTAATTTTCAAAACAATTTGAAAATCTATATTATAACATTTATAATATTTTTCTTATTTAAAATTTAAATTTTTTATTTTAATTTCAAAACAATTTCGAATTTGAGCCTATTCTATCAAGGATAACCTTCGGACTTACCTCATCCTTTCGGGCCAGTTTAGTGGCCAAGTAAGGATAACCTTCGGGCTTACCTCGTCCTTTCGAGCAAGGTTAGTAGCCAAGTAGGGCAGAGTACTTGATTACTTAAACCCAACCTTGGAAACTACTTTTCTGCACACACCTAGTATAGGGGTAGGCTTTAATAAGTTAGCTCTAATACTACTAATTTAGACCACATAGATTATTTGCTCAAATACCATTATTGGAACTGGGCCAGCATACGGTGAGGTAAATGGGTAATTTCAAAAACAAAATATTAGATCTTTAATGGGCCTAAGTAGTCCAATTTATTTAAAACTTTTCTAAATTTTCTATTAAATAGGTTAATATTTTATTTAAATTTATAAATAAAGATTTATTTTATATGATTTATATTATATTAAATAAATATAAGTGTATTGTGTACACATATGTGTATGTGTGCACATAAATAGAGCATTGTGTACATGATTTTACATGCCCATATGTAGATACTGGGATTTACATCACAGTGGACATGTTAGCCCATTGTATATACAAATGGATTTCTAAATGTATGTATATATGTGCATAAAATTATTTAAATATATGTGTGTAAAAATATAATTATGTAATTATTATAAAATATTAATTGTTAATTATTTAAATAAAACATTATTTAAAATATGTATACATATGTATATGTATGTGTATATATATATGAATAAATATAATAAAATTACAAAATTTCTTTAAACGGTAATTTGTAAAATTATTTAGAATATAAAATTCAAACTAAAATTTGTATATTTTGAATATATATATATGTATGTATGAAATAAAATTTATATATGTATTACATGTAAACATATAATTAGTTATTCCTATATATACAAATAAAAACTTTAATTAAAAATATATTTTACTGCTACTTTTGGCCTGTAAATAAATTTTTTGATTTAATTTTTGGTTTATAACTTATTTATGTAATTAACTAATAAACCATACGCAAATAATAAAATAATAATTTAATATTTATTTTTGAAACCATAATGTATATTTTATATTATAATTTTTTTTGTAATTTTATATTATTTATAAGTATATATACATATATTTTGTTTACGTAATCAATTTTGAATTAGATAATAATATTATATATATATATTAAATATCCAATTTCATTTATTATTGCTATAAACCACACTAAAAAATTAAATTTGTTAAGTTTTAATATGTGTGTGTATATATATATATTATAGTGTCTAACTTTTAAAATTGGATTTGATATTTAAATCCATATAATATATTATTATTTAAAATTGCAAGAGAAAAAAATTATTTTAGGCCAACAGCATGTATAAACAAATATGCATAACTTTTTTATTTTAATATATATACACTTATATATTTATACAACCATCAGTATTTGACAATCTATTATTGTGCCGGTTCATGGTATTTTTAACAAAACTATACATAGAACAATAATTATATAAACATTATAATATAATAGTAAACTAGAAGAATACCTTTCAAAAAATCCTAAAGCTAGCACGTTGACACGAAGAAATGAACTCCATGAATCGAATTCCATTCCAAAATTCCTAGCTTCCGAATTGTCTTACCTGCCGATGATTGTTTGACTTTAATTTGCATTTACATTGCTTGAATATTTTAGGAGAGGGAGGAGGAGTGTTTATCCTGCAAAGAAGAGGATGGAGGCAACAGAAAGATCTCGTTCGAAGTGAAGGTTGAGATGTTTATACAAGAAAGAGGCTGGAGAGCAAAAGTAAGACCAAAGATCCTTAAATTTATCTTATACATTCACTTCTTTTAAACATTCAAAATCCCTCCCTCCTAGCCATCTTATGGCCAGCCTCTATGTCCATATCATAGCTGGAACTAGCATGCTCTATATGGATCTCAAATCCATTACAAACCCTCATTGCATTTAAATCCAATTTAACGTGTATCGGTATTGAATAGTGATTAGTGTTTGTTTGCAACAAATTGGCCACAAACACCCAAGAACAGATTTAAGTAGTGGAATAAATGAAGAAATTGAATGAAAATAGAGGAGAATCGTAAAATCATAAAATATTAAAGAAAATACAGTAGAAAGCAAAAACAACCAGATTTATAGTGGTTCGACATTGATTGTCTATGTCCACTTTGAATATTCTCTTTATTGCTTCTCATTTTAATTGATTACAATTGCAAACAGCAAGAAATAGCAAGAGATCAAAAAATAATGGAGGAAGTTAGTTACAATAATGGCAGAGTTTAACTAACAGCGTAAAAGTCCCTAGAATGGCCCCATGTGTCTTTATATATAGAGGAAGTCGCCTCCAATCTGACTCAAACTTTGACAATAGGACCTCCTCCACTATATGGGCCCACCATAGGAAGGGCTAGGTCCAACTCTCATTTAATAGGGATTGGTACCGATCCCTCCATGAGTCGAGTTTGGGCCAGCGATCCCTATGGTAGCTCTCTTATCGTTTATAATGATGGTGCTTCAACTATCGTAGCATTTGGATTTGTGGAGCTTTAGTTCTTGTCATATTTTAGTTCGAACCTTAACCTGGTCATGGTAATGCTGATCCATATTCCACGTGCCATGCTATATCGAACCATAATGTGCAAACCATACTATACTGAACCCTTTCCCATGTATGCATCATGCCGATCCATCCACAAGTCACACCTGGATCACTATGCTGACCTATACCTTACGAGTCATGCCATGTCGATCTGTATGTCTTCCTCACACTTTTCCGAACCATTACTTCCAAACATACCATGCCGATCCCTATAGCTTCCTCATGCTATGTCGAACCATTACCTCCAAACATATCATGCCGATCCCTATAGCTTCCTCATGTTATGCCAAATCCTACATCACTTCATTCACATTCATTATCCACTATGTTGATCCCTCTTTTATATAGACTGAATCATATCTTTTCGACATCCTGCGTTGTCCATCTATCAACTCTGTTCCATCTGGGCCAAATACAACTGTCTGGACATTATATCTTGGTCATGTAGCTATTTTTTCATGATCATCCTTCTCATCAACAGTAGAGTCTGGCCTATACGATTATTCCAATATAGCCAGGTCATGGCACCAGATAACACTTGCCCTCGAAAGTACATCTTGTGAATAACATGATGTGCTTTGAATTGAAAAGAACCCGGGTACCAAGGAATAAATCTATCCAACTTTATGGTTGATCTCTATTCCTTTATTGGCCTTCAATGCTACAAGCCTGATGTCATACTCTGTTAGTATGCACAGATTTGGTCATGTGATATTTACAGGTTTTCTTCTGATTTAATTTTAAATTAGATCGTTTCAAGCAAAACTGCCACTTCAGTCAATTCTAAAGGTTGAATCCTTAAATCTCTCCTGTGTATATTCAAACTCACGCTTCTGTTATCGGCTCTCGGACATGTTTGGACGTTTGTAGGTCGTTAGCGAGTTTAATAGTTCTCCATACGTTTATGTTTTCAATTGAACCCCGTGACGATGATCATTTGTCATTCCCTAATTGCTTGCCACTTCTTTATTTTCATTTCCCAATTCATCCATATCTACCATTCACACATCCTCCCTTTTTTTATGTTGCATTATTATATTATTATTTTTATATATAGGAGGGGTCGTCGTTCAGTATGCCGATCTTTCGGTGATTCTGCGTGGATAGGGATCGGCAAGCCCTGAGACTGATCCCCTTTTTAATCTGGTGACCGAGTCACCTAGGATGACTGATTCCTCTTCCTCCCAAATATGCATGTATATAACTCCATTTCCCCTTCTCTCCTATTACATTCCCTTTATATTATTGCTTCTAATCCATACTTTGACATTTTACTATCTCTATTTACCTTCACATTTTCAAACTTCCCTTCCATCGAACCCTCATCATTGCAAATCCCAACCAACATTCTTCCAACCTGAGACCTTAACATCAAGTACAAATTTGAACAATTCCTTCACAACCGCTCCTCCACAATCATTAATTCTCAATTCCAAGCTCTCGCCCCTTTAATTTACCCTGACATACATACATATATATATATATATATAAGTAAGAATTTTCCTTTATTTGCATTATTGGGTTGTGAATCTCGAGTTTGGATGGGTTTGAGTGTTTTCTAGGTGCATGATTTAGCGAATATTCTTTGGAGATTAGGATGAGGAAGAGAATAAGGGTGAGATGAAGAAAAATATAAAAAGGAAAGAGGGTTTGGGCAAGATGGCATGGAAAGAGGTTGAGCCGTAGAGGGATTGGCAAAGAATTGATTGAAATAGCGGAGGTTTAGTTTGAAGTGGTTTTGGCAAAGGGTTGGTGCACTGATTTATTGGTGTGGGTGGTGTTAGCAACTTAAGTGAAGGGTTCGGTAATGGCAATTGGAATTTAGGGATCGACATAGAGGCTGAAAAATAGGGATCGACATAAAGGCTAGGACGTGGGGATCGGTATAGAGGCTAGGATGTAGGGATCGATATAGAGGCTTGGGGTATGGGATCAGCATAAGGAGTTGAGGGATCGACATCGACTATGAACGCTAATTTAACTCAAGTTATTCAAACACTGAACTACACACTGCCTTGCCTGAACATAATGACTTAGATGGTTGGGCTTAGGCGGCAATGAGCATACTTTCGGACTTGTTGTGTTGGACTGAACGAAGAACTGACTAATAGATTTAGATAAACTTCATAACTCAATATGTCGATGACCGATCCTAAAGCTTTCGTTGTTGATCAACTTCTTCGTCGATTGATACGGTCAGCGATGACGATCTCTTTGGACGGGACTCCAAAGCCTTAACATCTCATTCTCATTTTCTCGATTTCAAACTATCTATGCTTGTTTCACACTGCACGACACTAGTTCATACATGAAGAATAGGTTATTTTTTCTAGTATTGATTGTCTACTAATTATAGCCGACATAGATCTCAAGTTACACAGAGCGCTTAACCATAATGTCTTCTGAATCGGCCGCAAGATCAAGCTTCGCCACCCTATCTGATAAACCTGCTCTGAGTCATCAAACAGAACAAGTAGGGGCATCTGACCCACAAACAAATTTCTTTTTCGACATTCTAGTCTTTCCTACAAAAGTTATTAATCCAGCTCCCGATGTTGTTGAGGGCGCTATCATTCTAAACAACCCAGTCGACTCACAAACGTCCAGCATCGACGAAGCCGCTCTCCACTGATTATGTTCCATCCATGGAATTCCCTTCAAAGATGTTCTAGTTCCATCGAGGCAAGATGGACCTCACTTGCCCCCAACCGAATATACCGCTTGCAAGAAGTTCGTTGTAACGACCCGTATTTTACGAGTCGATAAATCGTAGAATTTGCAGGTCGATAGTGTTGTTTGTGTTGCTTCTAGCTTGAGTCGTTTAGAAGTTAACCCGAGTGCAAGTGATGAGTCGTGACCGACTCATAGAGGACCGACCTATAGGTGTTGCCGAGTTAGTAGGCTTAGCCGGGTTAAGAAATTCAACGACCTAAAAGTTAGGCGACTTAGTGATGGTGACCGACCTATAGTAAGTCGTAGACGACCTTAGGAACTGGCCGAGTTTAGTGTGGAGCGACCTAAGGTAGATAGGTCGGGAGAGCGACCTAAGGTAGATAGGTCGGTAGAGCGACCTATAGGAATGACCGACTTAAGGAGTGAACGGGTCATAGGAGTGTTTGATTTAGGAGCTAACGACCTAAAAGGTTGCCGAGTTAAGGTTTGGGCCGACTCAGTGGTGAACGACTCATAGGATGGTGGTTTAGGCCTGTGGAACGACCTAAGGGGTTAGGTCGTATGGGAGATAAGTCGTGAACGACTTATGGTTTTGTTAGGTCGCTAGGCCGTAGCATAGTTAGGTCGGCCTTGGGTTCTTGAGTTGTTTAGGTCGTGAGTCGGTAGGATTTAGGTCGGTCGAGGGATAAGGTCGTATGCGACCTAAGTTGGTTCTGTGCTAAGAGTTAGGTCGGCACGTTGGCTGAGTCGTCGTACGACTTAAGACTTAGGTGTGTTAGCGGCTGTGTAGTTGAGTCGTATAGGTCGGCAGCGACCTATGTTAGGTCGGAGTCTTTTAGGTCGGCAACGACCTAATAGCGAGCTCCGAGTTAAGAAGACGGCCGAGCTAAGGGGGATTCCAGCCTATAAATAGAGGGGTTTGGCTCACTTTTTGGCACCAGATTTCGAAGCGACGAAGTGCTGCCATTTTGGAAACTCGACTACAGTATTTTCTTCACTTCTTTCTCTACTTCTATCAAGTGCTAACATCCATTGAAGATTGAAGATCAAGATCAAAGATCAAGAGCCAAAGTTGAAGATTTTCATCCGAAGAGGCTAGATTTCACCGTTTCAAGTGAAATTTCTCCGGATCAAGCCCAAGTCCTTGCTGTCCAGATCTGAAGTTGTTTGATTTTAGGTTGTTTTGGTGATTTGGTGAGTGGTAGTTATCTCTCACGCGGATCCAAAGGAGTATATGGGATTGGTGATATGTTTATGTGTTAAAGTTAGCGTTTTCTCGCATTTTCCTTAAGTCTGCATGTAGATCCATCATATTTGAAGATGTTTATCTATAGAAGCTATTTAACAAGTATTAGAGACAAAACCCATGTTTTAGATTTGATAGATCTATGCTAAAAACTATGATTTCACATATGTTGGACTTTTGCTCACTTAATTACGAAATTGCCATTATAGTTGATATTGCTTAATATATCTTGTTTGAATGCTTGAATGTTTGAATGTATGTTAGATTTGATTGCTCCAAGTTAGCTTGTAGTTGATTTGGAACAAGATGGTTGAAGATGATTCAAAAGCTAAGTGGAAAGGCTCTTGAATGGTGAAAGCTGCCGATGGTATATGAAGCGGATGTGGAAGCTCATATGGATGGATTCGATGATGGGACTTTGCCGTGATGCGAAGAGGCGAAGTATGAGATCGAGATGGGACTTTGTCAGGATGCGAAAAGGCAAAGTATGGTTGGGTTGAGACTTTGCTTTGGTACGATGAAGCGAAGTATGATGTGAGTCTTGGCTTAATCCAGGCAGGGATCATTCCAAGCATGTTGATAACTTGAAGGGTAGTTCAAGTTGGTTGATAATGGATTGCTCAAGAGGAAGCTTGGGCTAAGTTGATAGAAGTCGTCAAGAAGGATGACAAGGAGGCTTGGATCTCATCGTTATTGAAGGTTCTAGCAAACCTAAAGCAAGAGTACATAGGGACGCCTAAAAGACTACAGGCAGTTAGTCGAGTACTCTGGGCCAAGAAGATAAGTCCTAGGCACAAGGCAGTGTGCGGGGTTTTGTCTAGAACCGGGGTTACCATTAGCCCTTGACAGATGGCTCAGGAAGGAGTCGGTCATTCAATTAACGGTGATTTCGAAGCAAGGTTAACAGTGATAGCCAGAGTCATGGATGTTTGGATGTTTGGTTGTATCATCATTCGGCTTCAAGAGCGGTGTTTTCTGGGTGCTTATCTGATCTTGGTTTAGGCCTTGGGGGTTTGTATTTGGAAAACATCGTCCTTGACTCGAGTGATTATTGCTTTACCTTACTTAATTGTCTATGTTGTTACGCCTGCTTCTCCTTAGTGTGTGTCTGGGGCTATCACTGTAAAAAGAGGTGGAGTGGGATGGTTTGGTTCCTATTCCTTTTATCCTTTATGCTCTTTTGGTATGTTTGATAGTTGATTTACTGCTCACTAAGACTTTGTCTGACCCAAGGTTTTATGTCTCCTCTTATTACCTTGGGCTGTTCATCCATGTTTGGGATGGGCAGACTAGGTAGCAGGTGACAGGTGCTGTGCTAGGAGTTCTACGCTGAAGATGACGAAGACGAGCAGGAGGCTTTGCATATTAGTTTTCTTACTATATGTACTGGGTATCCGCTGCTGTATTTGGTTGAGTGATTTGTAGTGAGGCTTTCATGTATGGATTTGAGTAGATGATTGTATGAAACTACTGTGATGCTTATATGATGATGTTCTGTTCTATGGAGCTTCACTATATTATATTTCTCTATTGTATTTTATCCATGCGCTGTGAGTTATGCGATAGAGATTCTTCTGTTTTGTTTTACCTGACTATCGTCCATGGCTGCCTGGCACACCTTTTAGCGCATTATTTCCTTGATTTGGTGCGGGAGTCATGGGCGGTCGTCACATTTGGTATCAGAGCTTTGGTTAATCGATTTTAGCCAACGCTCGCTGATGTAACTACGTAAGAGAGACGTAATTGTAATTTGATGGATGATTACTATATATAATATAGTAGCCTAGAAGGATTTGAACTCCTTATGCAGTTGTTTCTTAAGGTGTTCTAATCATTCTTATTACAGATATTAAGGATGAGTCGAAGAGGGAGACCAGCTGCAAGGGAAAGCCGTGCTGATGAAGGAGCTGTTGATTATGGAACTATGTTCGAAGCGATGATGACTTCGATCATGAGAAGGATACCAGCTTCAGGATCATCAGTGGATGTGGGAGTTCAAGTCCAAGCTCCAAGGCCGGTGGATTTTGCTAAGCTTTGTAAGGATTATACTGCTCTTGGAGGAAAAGCTTTCTTGGGAACGGAGTCGACTATTGAGGTGCAGAGATGGATTGATGCATGTCGAAGGATCTTTGGTGACTTAGGGATTGAGGATGCAACTAAGAGGAAGCTTGCATCGAGACAGCTTCAGGGAAGAGCTGCTGATTGGTGGAATTCTATCACCATCGATACTCCAGAAGAAGAGATTACTTGGGAGCAATTCCAAGTCAGATTTGAAGCTAAGTTTATCTCTACGGCTCAGAAATCTGTCTTGTTTAAGAGGTTTGTAGAGCTCAAGCAGGGTGGGAGGCCTGTTCTTGAGTATATTTCTGAGTTTGAAGCTTTGTCCAAGTATGCCAGATCGTACATTGATTCTCCCTATCAGAAGAATGAGAAGTTTGTGACTGGTCTGGATGCTTATCTTGGGAGGCAGTTAGTGGATCATTTGGACGATCCATTTGAGAAGCTTGTGGAGAAAGCCCTTAGGCATGAGAGTTTGTTTCCTAAGGAAAGTTCTGTTGTTGCTGTAACCAGGGAAGGATCTAAACCACACCAGAATGGCAATAAGAGGAGGAAGCAGCAGCAGCAGAAGGGTAAGGATGGCCAGAAGAAGCCGAAAGGCGAAGTGACTTGTTATAACTGCCAACAGAAGGGCCATCTTTACAAAGATTGTAAGAATCCCAAGGTGCCGGGAAAGTGTTATAACTGTGATAAGCTGGGACATATCAAGAAGGATTGCCCAGAGCCGAGGAAAGATAGGCAGATTGTGCAAGCCTATGCTTTGGGAGTTGTGCCGTCGTCTTCAAAAGCTCCGACTGCTGAAGAAAAGGGGAAGAGTGTGGTGGTTCAAGGTACTCTTTCTATCTGTGGTGTTCCAGTTAGAGTGTTGTTTGATACTGGAGCGTCGCATTCTTTTGTTTGTGATGATTTGGTAGGCCGGTTAGGTTTGAAACCGGATATTGTTGATAGGCCATTGGTTGTGACTAATCCGGTCGGGGGTTCGTCATGTTTGTGTATGATATGCCGTGGTCTAGTTGTGTCGAGTCATGATTGCTCGTTTGTTTGTGATTGCTTTGTTCTGAACTTTGCGGGGTTCGGAATTATTTTGGGTATGGACTGGCTTAGGAAGTATGCGGCTAGGATTGATTGTGAGAGGCTTGAGGTGACAGTCGGGAATGTGGAAGGGCGAAAGGTTGTGATACGATGTAAGCATGAAGAAGGCGTCTTCATGAGCTTCATGTATTCGCTAGTTGTTCCACGGGATGGACTGTCATCAGTGCCTATTGTGAATGAGTTTGGTTATGTCTTTGAGGAAGTCAAAGGGTTACCGCCGCATAGGGAGATCGAGTTTCGTATCGATCTAGTTGAGGGAGCCAGACCTGTTGTGATGCCTCTTAGGCGGATGGCACCGAGGGAGCAGCAAGAGCTGAAGGTGCAAGTTGATGACCTTTTGCAGAAAGGATTCATTCGGAGAAGTGTGTCCGAATGGGGTGCGCCAGTTGTGTTCGCAACCAAAACGGATGGATCGTTGAGGTTGTGTGTTGATTATCGTGAGCTGAATAAGGTGACTAAGAAGAACAAGTATCCATTGCCGAGAATAGATGACTTGTTTGATCAGCTTCACGAGGCTAAGGTGTTTTCTCAGATGGATTTGGCAACGGGATTTCACCAGTTGAGAGTGGCAAAGGATAGTGTGCCGAAGACTGCTTTCAGGACACCATCCGGGTTTTATGAGTGGCTGGTAATGCCGTTTGGATTGACTAACGCGCCAGCATATTTTGTGGATCTTATGAATAGGGTATTCAGAGATCAGTTGAATAAGTTCGTGCTTGTGTTCGTGGATGATATTTTGGTTTACTCCAGAACCGAGGAAGAGCACAAGACGCACTTGAGGATTGTTTTGGGAATTTTGTGGAAACATCAGCTGAAGGCTAAGTTTTCGAAGTGTCACTTCTGGAAGAGTGAAGTGAGGTTCTTAGGCCATGTTATCTCTGGAAATGGAATAGCGGTTGACCCCGCTAAGGTGGCAGCGATCCAGGATTGGGTTAGACCTAAGAATGCATCTGATGTGAGAAGTTTTCTTGGATTAGCAGGATATTATCGTCGGTTTATCAAAGACTTTTCCAAGATAGCTGCACCGTTGACAGGATTGACGAAGAAGAACCAAGTGTTCAGATGGGATGATAAGGGTGAGCAAGCTTTCGTAATCCTGAAAGAACGACTGACAAGTGCTCCTGTTTTGACTATTCCGAGTGGGAATGATGAGATGGTGGTTTACACCGATGCATGTGGCACTGGACTAGGAGCGGTGCTAATGCAGAAGGATAAAGTTGTTGCGTATGCTAGTCGACAACTAAAGCCGCATGAAAGGAATTATCCGACTCATGATTTGGAGTTAGCGGCGATTGTGTTTGCTTTGAAGATGTGGAGACACTATCTATTGGGAGTTAGATTCGAGCTGTTTACAGATCATAAGTCGTTGAAGTATCTGTTTTCCCAAAAGGATTTGAATCTTCGACAGCAACGGTGGCTAGAGTTCTTAGCATCGTATGATTTTGGTATAGCCTATACTCCAGGGAAAGGTAACGCAGTGGCTGATGCGTTAAGTCGAAGACATGCAGGATTGGGAGCCATGTTTTCGGAATGGAAGAGTCTTGAGTATTTGGCTGGATTTGATTTCAGGCCTAGATGTGAATTGGAACCTGAGATGTTGGCAAACTTATCGATAAGGCCTACTCTTGTGGAAAGAATTGGTGAGAGGCAAAGGGGAGATGATAAGCTTGTCAAGATTATCTGTGATTTGGAATCTGGATTGGACCCGGAGAAGGATAAGGGATTCGAGGTCGATCGAGAGGGTTGGCTTCGAAAGCAAGGGCGACTAGTTGTTCCCGATGTAGATGGATTGAGAGATGAAGTTCTGAGGGAGAGTCATCACTCGAAGTTGACAATTCATCCAGGTGGAAATAAGATGTATCGGGACATGAAGAGAACCTACTACTGGAAAGGTATGAAGAAGGATGTTGGAAATTTTATTTCCAAGTGTATGAATTGCCAGTTGGTGAAAGCTGAGCAGAAGAAGCCCAGTGGATTACTTCAGCCATTAGAAGTTCCTACATGGAAGTGGGAGCAAGTGTCGATGGACTTTATCGATGGTCTACCTAGGACGAGAGCAGGAAATGAAGGAATTTGGGTCATAGTAGATCGTTTGACTAAGAGTGCAAGATTCATTCCTGTTCGATCGACTAGGACTGCATCGAAGCTGGCTGAGCTTTATGTTAAGTGGATAGTTCGTTTCCATGGTGTTCCGAAGAGTATAGTGAGCGATCGAGATCCATTGTTCACTAGTAGATTTTGGAAGAGCTTCCAGGAAGTTTTGGGAACTGAGTTGTGTTTGAGTACAGCTTATCACCCTCAAACAGATGGTCAGACTGAGAGAGTCAACCGAGTTTTGGAAGATCTTCTTAGAGCATGTGTTTTGGACTTCGGAGGATCATGGGAAGATCACCTTCATTTGGTGGAGTTTGCTTATAATAACAGTTATCAGTCGAGTATTGGTATGGCACCATATGAGGCATTATATGGAAGACCGTGTAACTCTCCGACATGTTGGTTGGAAACTGGAGAAAAGCTGATACTTGGGCCAGAGATGATTCGACAGACTTCGGATTGTATAGAGATCATTCGGCAAAGAATGAAGGCAGCCCAAGATCGTCAGAAAAGTTATGCCGATAACCGTCGTAAGGATTTGGAATTCGACGTGGGTGATATGGTATTTGTGAAGATTTCTCCTCTGAAGAGTGTCATTAGATTCGGGAAGAAAGGAAAGTTAACTCCGAGATTTGTTGGACCATTCCCGATTATCGAGCGAATTGGAAAGCTTGCTTATAGATTGGAGTTACCGGAAAAGATGGCGGGTGTGCACAATGTTTTTCATGTAGCTTATCTACGGAAGTATGTGCACGACCCAAAGACAGTGGTTTCTGCTGATAGCTATGAAGACTTGGAGGTTGATCCAGTTGTTTCGAGACCTCGTAAGCCGCTTCGTATTGTTGAAACCGATACGAAACAGCTTAGGAGGAAGACGATTACGTTGCTCAAGGTACAATGGAGTGATGATGTTAACGACTGTACGTGGGAGGAGGAAGAGAGGATGAAGGCAGCTCATCCCGGACTCTTCGAGGTATGGCCCTAAAGTGTCGTGACATCTCATGAATTTGTAGCTTGTTCTAAGTCATAGAATTCTGCATGCTAGGTTAGAATTGGATGCATGGTTTGTTGATTGCTATGGATGGTAGGCATGCGGAATAATTGTGATTGCTGTTGTTTGCTTGGAATTTCGAGGGCGAAATTCCTAAGGGGGAGAGAATGTAACGACCCGTATTTTACGAGTCGATAAATCGTAGAATTTGCAGGTCGATAGTGTTGTTTGTGTTGCTTCTAGCTTGAGTCGTTTAGAAGTTAACCCGAGTGCAAGTGATGAGTCGTGACCGACTCATAGAGGACCGACCTATAGGTGTTGCCGAGTTAGTAGGCTTAGCCGGGTTAAGAAATTCAACGACCTAAAAGTTAGGCGACTTAGTGATGGTGACCGACCTATAGTAAGTCGTAGACGACCTTAGGAACTGGCCGAGTTTAGTGTGGAGCGACCTAAGGTAGATAGGTCGGGAGAGCGACCTAAGGTAGATAGGTCGGTAGAGCGACCTATAGGAATGACCGACTTAAGGAGTGAACGGGTCATAGGAGTGTTTGATTTAGGAGCTAACGACCTAAAAGGTTGCCGAGTTAAGGTTTGGGCCGACTCAGTGGTGAACGACTCATAGGATGGTGGTTTAGGCCTGTGGAACGACCTAAGGGGTTAGGTCGTATGGGAGATAAGTCGTGAACGACTTATGGTTTTGTTAGGTCGCTAGGCCGTAGCATAGTTAGGTCGGCCTTGGGTTCTTGAGTTGTTTAGGTCGTGAGTCGGTAGGATTTAGGTCGGTCGAGGGATAAGGTCGTATGCGACCTAAGTTGGTTCTGTGCTAAGAGTTAGGTCGGCACGTTGGCTGAGTCGTCGTACGACTTAAGACTTAGGTGTGTTAGCGGCTGTGTAGTTGAGTCGTATAGGTCGGCAGCGACCTATGTTAGGTCGGAGTCTTTTAGGTCGGCAACGACCTAATAGCGAGCTCCGAGTTAAGAAGACGGCCGAGCTAAGGGGGATTCCAGCCTATAAATAGAGGGGTTTGGCTCACTTTTTGGCACCAGATTTCGAAGCGACGAAGTGCTGCCATTTTGGAAACTCGACTACAGTATTTTCTTCACTTCTTTCTCTACTTCTATCAAGTGCTAACATCCATTGAAGATTGAAGATCAAGATCAAAGATCAAGAGCCAAAGTTGAAGATTTTCATCCGAAGAGGCTAGATTTCACCGTTTCAAGTGAAATTTCTCCGGATCAAGCCCAAGTCCTTGCTGTCCAGATCTGAAGTTGTTTGATTTTAGGTTGTTTTGGTGATTTGGTGAGTGGTAGTTATCTCTCACGCGGATCCAAAGGAGTATATGGGATTGGTGATATGTTTATGTGTTAAAGTTAGCGTTTTCTCGCATTTTCCTTAAGTCTGCATGTAGATCCATCATATTTGAAGATGTTTATCTATAGAAGCTATTTAACAAGTATTAGAGACAAAACCCATGTTTTAGATTTGATAGATCTATGCTAAAAACTATGATTTCACATATGTTGGACTTTTGCTCACTTAATTACGAAATTGCCATTATAGTTGATATTGCTTAATATATCTTGTTTGAATGCTTGAATGTTTGAATGTATGTTAGATTTGATTGCTCCAAGTTAGCTTGTAGTTGATTTGGAACAAGATGGTTGAAGATGATTCAAAAGCTAAGTGGAAAGGCTCTTGAATGGTGAAAGCTGCCGATGGTATATGAAGCGGATGTGGAAGCTCATATGGATGGATTCGATGATGGGACTTTGCCGTGATGCGAAGAGGCGAAGTATGAGATCGAGATGGGACTTTGTCAGGATGCGAAAAGGCAAAGTATGGTTGGGTTGAGACTTTGCTTTGGTACGATGAAGCGAAGTATGATGTGAGTCTTGGCTTAATCCAGGCAGGGATCATTCCAAGCATGTTGATAACTTGAAGGGTAGTTCAAGTTGGTTGATAATGGATTGCTCAAGAGGAAGCTTGGGCTAAGTTGATAGAAGTCGTCAAGAAGGATGACAAGGAGGCTTGGATCTCATCGTTATTGAAGGTTCTAGCAAACCTAAAGCAAGAGTACATAGGGACGCCTAAAAGACTACAGGCAGTTAGTCGAGTACTCTGGGCCAAGAAGATAAGTCCTAGGCACAAGGAAGTGTGCGGGGTTTTGTCTAGAACCGGGGTTACCATTAGCCCTTGACAGATGGCTCAGGAAGGAGTCGGTCATTCAATTAACGGTGATTTCGAAGCAAGGTTAACAGTGATAGCCAGAGTCATGGATGTTTGGATGTTTGGTTGTATCATCATTCGGCTTCAAGAGCGGTGTTTTCTGGGTGCTTATCTGATCTTGGTTTAGGCCTTGGGGGTTTGTATTTGGAAAACATCGTCCTTGACTCGAGTGATTATTGCTTTACCTTACTTAATTGTCTATGTTGTTACGCCTGCTTCTCCTTAGTGTGTGTCTGGGGCTATCACTGTAAAAAGAGGTGGAGTGGGATGGTTTGGTTCCTATTCCTTTTATCCTTTATGCTCTTTTGGTATGTTTGATAGTTGATTTACTGCTCACTAAGACTTTGTCTGACTCAAGGTTTTATGTCTCCTCTTATTACCTTGGGCTGTTCATCCATGTTTGGGATGGGCAGACTAGGTAGCAGGTGACAGGTGCTGTGCTAGGAGTTCTACGCTGAAGATGACGAAGACGAGCAGGAGGCTTTGCATATTAGTTTTCTTACTATATGTACTGGGTATCCGCTGCTGTATTTGGTTGAGTGATTTGTAGTGAGGCTTTCATGTATGGATTTGAGTAGATGATTGTATGAAACTACTGTGATGCTTATATGATGATGTTCTGTTCTATGGAGCTTCACTATATTATATTTCTCTATTGTATTTTATCCATGCGCTGTGAGTTATGCGATAGAGATTCTTCTGTTTTGTTTTACCTGACTATCGTCCATGGCTGCCTGGCACACCTTTTAGCGCATTATTTCCTTGATTTGGTGCGGGAGTCATGGGCGGTCGTCACATTCGTGTGCTGGACCGGATGTGTTCCACCCTTCAACTCCTTTGTTTGGGAAATGTTGAGATGCTTGGGGATTGCTCCTACCCAGTTGCATCCCAACAGTTTTGCCCTCATCCATGGCACCTTTCGTCTCTTTATGAACGTCTTATTCCATCTGCCAACTTATGACGACATTAGATGCATTTACAATTTCAAAAGACAGTCTGAGAGTCCTTCATATGGCTTTCTTGAACCCTCGCCCAAAAGCCAAGTCTTGATGGGTGCATGGAACAAGCTCTCTCTATTCAAACACAAGTGGTTCTAAGTACAGTGTCCCCTCAGCTTCGCAAGGAGATGGTTGGAAAGACGTAAGTGCTACTTCTTTCTCCGTCTTTAGTTCAAAGATTGGAGTCGCAACTTATTTCTTAAACGTACTAATATCTCCAATTCACTCAAGTGTTCGCCCTTGACCCGAAGGTGTCGAATATTCCAAGGCCGTTGTGACCATTCGTGCCACTCCAATTGAGGATCGGGACACCAAACTCCTTATCACCGATGAGCTGCTCTCATCATTTGGGATGTTGGAAGATGGCTGCAAAATTGGGCTTTCCAGTAGAAAAGCGGTCCCGAGAATTATTGTCAAAAGAAGGGTAGAAGCAAGTGACCCCATGGTTCCCCCAGTTGAGGGAACCTAGGAACACACTGGGGAGGGAGAGGTAAGAGAATCTCAAGATGCGGGGCTGAGAGGTGAAGGCTTGGGTCCTGGGAAAGCGCTGGTAGTCGAAGCACCACAGACCAGCTAAATGCAAACTCCCACAAAGAGGAGAAAAAGGTAGTGTAGGAGTTGTGGAAGAGCAAGGCAAAGGCAAACCTGAAATTCATCATAACCCCAATTGAAAAGGAATCGTCTTCCCAGCAAATAGAAAGTTTGCTGAAGGGACTCTTTGACATTTCGATTCCAAATGATATATTAAATTACAACTTTTCTAACATTGACGTCGAAGGGAACGACTCTCCCATGAGAAGCGGTGAAGGCATGCAACCTTCCAACAGAAGGGAGCAAACTCTAATGAGTAAAGCCAATGTTACTGGTCCGTCGGGGGAAAACACTAGGACACACATGGACACTCGCTCTCCACCATACACCCATGATTGATTCCTCTTGTTACATTTTCTAATATGCTCCTATTTGGTTCCTTTACAGTTGCAATGTCGCACTCTTATGCTTTTGACCATCTCCAAGGCTCCTCCACTTATTATCGTTCGGGTCGAGATTCCAATTTCGGAAGATGCAGAGACAAAGATGATGGGTGAGACAATGACTATTCTTGAGAGTCTTCTTCCTCATCCAGGCGGAAGTCTCAAACACATGCTCCTCGCCATGAAAATGAATCACACCTTCTTGCTCATAGCAGAGATAAGTCCTTACAACAGGATTCTCAACTTGCTGCACCTCATGACCAACTTTTTGGGTCGTCTAGTTCAAGGCAATCACATGAGCACCGTTTAGGCAAGCATCCGCTTGCTACTTTTGACCCACTTTTGCCAGTTCCCGCTCATGATCCTACCACAGCGGAAAACTTGGCTGAACTCAAAGCTACTTCTCCAAAAATCTGCTTTGATGGGCTCAAGTTCCTCCCCTCTGTACATGTCATCCCTAGAAGTGCCAAAGAGAGCTTATTGGCGTGTAGACGTGTACGTCCATCATGAATCGTTTATTCACTTAGCCGAGAAAATCTCTGAAGTTTCCATTAATCGCCTCACGTTGGAGGCTATTTATGACAAATATATCATCAAACATCAAGATGCTGAGCTACTCGAATACAAATCCCAGCTTGCCGCGGTAGAGAAGAACGCGAAAGAAATGACAGAAGCTGTAAGTCGTTTGGAGACTTCACACAAAAAGGAACTGGATGTAGCGCTCTATCGCAGTGGCACACTGTGAAGAACTCCTTACAAAAGGAGAAAGATGTCGTAGCTCATCATGTTGAGGAGCTTGAAAATTTTTTGTATAAAGAGAGGAAGGAAAAAGTCGAGGCACAGGAAGAATAGTAAAGATACCGCGAGGAGATCATTAAGGCGAGAAGCTTAAAAATGAAACTTGGTAAACAACTTGCCCTGATCGAAGCCTTGAAAGAAATAGCCCACATAGAGGGCAGAAAGGAAGTGCTAGAAGAGGCCAACTCCCAGGTGGAAGCTGCCGCCGAGTCCGGTGGAGAAGAAATCAAGAACTTGTTCAACCTGCTCATCGTCGAATATAATGTTAAAGTTCTTCTTCATCGTGACTTGACTTTTCTAGGCAAAGGCTATCTTGAATTGATCTCCGATGCTGGGAGGTTACCACTAAAATCAAGAGGGAAGAGCTGGGGTGGCAGAGCTTAATAAAGAGGCACTCGTGCAAGAAGTGCTTTGAGGAAATGAGCCGTTTGACCTAGCTATCGCGAAGTTTCAATTCTTTAAGGCTCCTGCACCTGACAAACAAGAAGAGGACATCGCTTCGTCCTATGGAACTGATCTCAAGGTTCATTCTCCTACTCAAACGGCTGGAACATTATCTTCTAAGCCTTCGGAGCAACATATCGGCTACGATCCAAACAGACCTGGCCACGGTCCACAAATGTTATCTCCCATTCTGGAAGGGAGCACTCAATGATCATAGAGAAACCAACCGGATGCTGGCACTGTACTTTTTCAAATTCAATAGGTTGTTATTTTTAGCATATAACAGCCATTACTAAAGCTCGTGCTTTAACAAACTTTTGCGGGTCATCCCGGTTCAGAACAAACTCCTACGAGCAATGTCACCACGGAGCAACAAGAGAAAGTGGTCAATGCTCTGGCTACTGTAGATATTCTAGGGCCCGACGCTCAAGTCATCGATAAACTTGAGGAAGATAAACCTGAGGACCCATTCCTTGGAGAGGAGTGGCATGACGTAGTGATCATGGGCGCCTCAAAGCATACTGCCAAAAGCAGTATAAAGGAGTAGATTGAAGAGGAAGATAGATTAAAGCACAAAGTTAAAATGGAACCCGCTGAGGTCGTAATCGAAGACCCTATTCTTGCACTTTTGCAGGTCATTCCACCCGGTGGGACAATTCCCATTGAAATTCCTCCATCTTCCTCAAACGACTCCACTAAGGGCAACAGAGGGTCCCGAAAAAGTCATTCGACTGATTCTACTCCTGAAAAACCGAAGAAGGAGAAGAAATAGTTAGTGTGTTGTGTCATTGTACATAGTTTGGATAAATTAGATGTGTGTTTCTTTTCTTACTAGTAGGTGTATGGGCATGGATCCTGAACTTATGAATAATTTGTAACGAATTTTTGAGATAGTGAATAAAAGTTTTTGTTTTTTGATTAATCGTCACGTGAATTATTACTTCAAAAGCAGAGTAATTACTTCCTATTTTATATACTTGTAATAATTTTCACAAGTCTCATTACTGATTCACTATCTCCATCTCAAAGCCTCTTTGTAGACGTCGTCCTAAGTCGTAAGCAATGCCAAGCCAAAACTGTAACGAGCGATTATGTCTTTCCACTAACAATTTGAGTCTCTTCCATCGATTTGATATCTGAATTCGTGGGATCGAGAATAGTCGAAATTTATCCGTCCACCCATTGAGTTTTCAAGTTAGCCTATAGTCTAGGAACTTAGAAGTTTTTACAGGTGGTCAGCTATATTCCAATCGCTCATACTCTAATCCTGCTCCGAAGACTTAGAGTTTTCATCGCTGGCAGTTGTTTTTCTATCGAACGATTTATACTCCAGTCCGCAGTCGGGGACTTAAAGTTTTTTGGTCCACAATCAGAGAATTAGGGTTTTCTAATGCGCGATCAGGACTTAGAATTTTTGTCGTGGGCAGTCGTGTTTCTGCCCGCATGGTTTATACTCTAGTCTGCAGTCGGGGACTTAGAGTTTTCTAGTCCACAGCCGGGGACTTAGAATTTTCTAGTCCGCATTCAGGGACATAAAATTTTCTAGTCCGTAGTCAAAGACTTAGAATTTTCATCGTGGGTAGTCATGTTTCTGCTCGAATGGTTTATACTCTAGTCTGCGGTCAGGGACTTAGAGTTTTTTAGTCCACAGTCAGGGACTTGGAATTCTCTAGTCCGTAGTCGGGGACTTAGAATTTTTGTTGTGGGCAGTCGTATTTCTACTCGAATGGTTTATACTCTAGACCGCAGTTGGGGACTTAGATTTTTCTGGTCCGCGGTTGGGGACTTGGAATTTTCTAGTCCGCGGTCGAGGACCTAAAATTTTTGTCATGGCAGTTTTATTTCCTCCCGAATGGTTTGCACTCTAGTCCATATTGAGGGACTTATAGTAATCTAGTCTACGGTCGGGGACTTAGAGTTTTTGTTGTTCTCTCATTGTCGGCAACCGTTGTTTCTTATTGCGAGCTTCGCTCTTTGATTCATCCATGGGAATCGCCAACCGAGCAAACTTACAAAGCTCACGTCGTCGATCCCATTAGGGATTAGTATAATTGATCCACTGTAAACATCGTGAATCTGTTCGCACATCATAGATATCGAATCAATTTTTTCCAATGCATACTTAGCACAAAATGTAATAATTTTATTCAACATATGAAAGGGAACGAAATAACTTGTCTTATTACACATTTGAAAGGTCAAACACCAAAGTAAATTTCGAAAGTAACTAGTACCATAATATTAAAGAAATAGTCTAGGTGAAATAGCGTCGTAAATGTTCGCTATCCCACGCTCTTGGAAGTGTTGTGCCATCAACAGTTGCTAGCTTGAAAGTCCCTTCTCCAAGCCTTTGTTCAATGACGTATGGTCCTTCCCATGTCGGGTTAATGTGTGATGGGATCGGGAAACCTATTTTAGGACAAGGTTTCCAACTTCAAAAGTTCTCGATCGGACTTTTGTATTATAGTACCAGGCGATTCGATGTCGGTGTGCGGCTGCTCTCAAATTGACCTTCTCACACTTCTCATCTATAAAGTCATGACTCCAATAAGAGATTTTGGTTTGTTCTAGGATCGTAGCAAGTCATTCGATGAGAAGGGACTTCGAGTTCTACTGGAATAACTGCTTTGGCTCCGTAAGCAAGAGCAAATAGAATATGGCCGGTCGTGGGCTTGTGGGTGGTCTTGTAGGCCCAAACGCTTTTTTAGAATAGATTTGATAATCTGATTTACAGCTTCGGCCTATCCTTTAGCCTGAGGGTGAGCGATCATCGCAACCTCTTCTCAATATGATACCCTCGACAAAACTCTTTAAATTCAGCGCTATCGAATTGAGTTCCGTTGTCAGTCATGATAGTTCGTGGAAGTCCAAAACGGCATATGATGTTTCAAACAACGAAGTTAATAACTTTCTTGGTTGTAATTGTGGCTAACTGCTCCGCCTCGGCCCATTTGGTGAAGTAATCAATAACGATAATCGCATACTTCGCGCCACCTTTGGAGATTGGTAGAGAGTCGATGATGTCGATACCCTACATCGCGAATGGTCATGGACTGGTCATTTGTGTGATCTCATTGGCGGGGCTCGTGGCGCTTTTGCATATATCTGGCATTTGCCACATCGTCTAACATAATCAGCAGCATCCTAGTTCATAGTCGGCTAGTGGTATCCATAATGTAGTATCTTTTTTGCTAAAGTTTTCCCCCTAGTGTGATCCCCACATTCCCCCTCATGGTCTTCTTTTAAGATACGCTTTATCTCATCGTGGGCGACACACTAGAGTAAGGGAACGGAAAACCCCATTCTATACATAGTTCCTTCCTACATAATATACCATGAAGCTTTGCGAAGGACTTGTCGCTTCCCGTTTTCTCTTCTCTGGCAAAATTCCATGCAACAGGTATTCTTTAAATGGAGTCATCCATTATTCTCTCTCGGGCTCCGTTTCCAGTATTTGGTCAACTTCCATCATATCTATACTTAGGGTGCACAATGTCTCGATTGGAACCAAGCTCATCTATTGCGCATCACTAGTACTCGCAAGCTTTGCTAATGAATCAACTTCTCCATTCCACTCATGTGGGATATGCGCAATGTCATAGTATTCGATATCCGCCAACAGCTCTTGAACTCGGGTAATATATGGGATAATTCATTGTCCCTTAGCCCGATAATCTCCCTTACCTGATATACCACCAGTTATGAGTCATAAAAAATTTCAAGGGACTTTACCTTGAGCTCCCTAGCAAGTTTTAGCCCGGCAATCAATCCTTCATATTTGGCTTCAATATTTGTAGCAGGAAAATCAAGCTTCAGAGCGTAACAAATTGACCGATTCTTGCGGGTTACGAGAACAATCCTAGCTCTGGAACAATGGTCATTAGATGCTCTGTCGGTGTACATCTTCCATCGCACAACGAGGATTACTATGTTCTCTGGGGGCTTGTCCTACATGGTAAACTCTGCTATGAAGTCTGCCAACGATTGTCCCTAAATATCTCTTTGTAAAATATGTAACGTCGAACTGGCTAAGTTCGATATTCCATTTAAGTAATCTTTCAGATGTCTTAGGTAATTGTAGGACCTATCTCAACGGCTTGTCAGTATACACGTTGATTGGATGGGCCTGGATATATGAGAGAAGCTTTCGTGACGTGATCACCAAGTAGTATGGTGGTTTCTCTATCTTAGGGTAGTTTCTTTATACCCTCGTTAATCGTTTACTAACGTAGTACATCGTCTCTGAATCCCATTCTCCTCACAAATAAAGGCGGCACTTATGGCATATAGCGATACAATTAAGTAAATGTACAACTCCTCACGGCCTACCGGCTTTGATAAAATAGGGGATCTCTCCAAATGATCCACCAAAGCTCGGAATGCGCCTTCACAATCTTGAGTCCCTCGAAATTCCTTTTTCCTTTCCTTATCAAATCAAAGAAAGGAATGCATTTATCAGCCACCTTGGGGATGAACCAACTCAAAGCAACGACCATCCCATTCAAACTCTGCACTTGCTTAATGGTTCTAGGTGCTTGTATATCCCAATGGCTTGAATCTTTCCTGGATTAACTTCAATTCTTCGAGCAAGTACAATAAATCCCAAGAACTTCTCCAATGCAACACCAAATGAGCACTTCAAAGGATTGATTTTCATGTTATGGAATCGAAGGATATCGAACAACTCTGTTAAGTCTCGAATGTGGTCGTCTGATTGTCGTGGCTTTACGAGCATATCTTCCACATAGACTTCCATCATCATCCCAATCTGATCCTTAAAAATTTGGTTAACCAAACATTAATAGGTCGCTCCAACGTTCTTTAATCGGAACGGCATCATTACGTAACAGTATAACCCAACATCCATGACAAAACTGGTATTTTCCTGATCTGGGACATGCATCGGGATTTAGTTATACTCCAAGTATGCATCCATAAACATACCAATTTGTGCCCTGTAGTCGAATCAACTAACTGATCGATTCTTGGCAAGGGAAAACTATCTTTAGGGCATGCCTTTTTTAGGTCCGAATAGTCAATACATGTTCTTCACTTTCCATTTGCCTTCTTCACCAGCACAGGGTTAAATATCCATTCGGGAAAGAGGGCATCGCAAATAAACCCATTGAATTTAAATTCACCGCCTCCTTTGTAAGAGCGATGGATCTCTCTGTATCCATGCCCCGTCTTTTCTGTTTCACTAGGACATATTTCGAATCAATATTTAATGCATGGCTCGCGATGGCAGGCGAGATCCCACATATGTCAGAACGAGTCCGGCAATACATCCAGATTCGCTTGAAAGAAATTAGTAAGTTCTCTCATCATCGAAGGGCTGATTTGTGATCCAATCTTCAATACCCACGATATGTCATCGTGGCTAACTGTGATATCAATCATCAACTTAGTCGGCGCTGCCTTGGTTTCCTTGTGTTCCTCCTCATCATCCCTCGGATTTATATCTTTATAGAACTGACTGTGGTGCCCAAGCCAAGGATTAGGCACCATTTATCAATCTTCAGTAACTTGGATGCGAACAGACTTGTCCCTACCCTTTCCCTTCTCTTTTCGATGAGCCTCTCTCAAATTAGCCACATAACAGGCACGTCTAGTTGCCTGATCACCATGCACAAGACATACTCCATTATCAGTCGGAAATTTCAACATCAAACACCATGAGGCAAGAGTTGCCTAAAATTTAGGCAGGGCCGGACGGCCCAAAAAAACATCATACGATGAATCAACATCCAAAACAATGAATGGTAGGATCTGCACCCTCCTACGTTCACCTTCCCCCAATTCAACTGACAAATCTACATAACCAACTGCCTTGGTAGCCACACCGTTGAAACTATGTATACGAGCTTTAGATGGTTTTAAATCCTTAGCCTCCATCCTCATTTGATCATAGGCCTTCTTAAAGATAATGTTTGCAGAGCTTCCACAATTAATCAAAATTCTTCTCACCAGAGTGGGGCCAATCATGGTTGAGATAACCATCGAATAAATAGTAGAGGCCTCTACTCTATCGGCATCCCTGCTTTTGAATACTATATCATCCATCATTGTATGTTGTAGCTTGGTCGGAGTTCCATCCTCCGTATTCAAACAATATTCGAAATCCACATGTCTCATTGAACTAGCATAGCATTCCATTTCTTGCCGGATTTTGTCCATAGGATGCGGTCCACCAACAATCATGTTTATTACCAACCCTACACTCGTTCGTGCAAGCCTGTATGGAGCCTACCCTCGATTAGGGTCAAACGTCCCATGTATGCTATCATGTGGATTTTTCACAAACTGGTGCAACTTTTTCTCCCGAATCAATTTCTCGATGGCAACCTGGAGATGCCTACACCCGTCCGAACTGTTCCCGTAACATTCATGAAACCAACAGTACTTCCTGATTTGCTTTAGTGCCTCTATCGATTCTTTCGGAAGCAGCTTATTATATTGGAAAGTAATAAAGGTGGACAGATAATGTCCTCCAGGGATGCAGTCAAAGGTGTATAGCTGTCATACATGGGAAACTTGGACCTTGGCCTTCCAGGCTCCCTCTTCCGATCATGATTCCCTTATCCACTTCTTTTCTATTGATTCGGCTTGTTTTGATCATTGACCTGTACCTTCCCAGAACTCTCAACAAACTGCTTTATCGCGATATTGCTTTGCACTGCTTCCCCATTGGACCCTGGGGCATTACTCTTCCTAGACAATCTGGTTTCCTCTTTTCTCATGAACTGGGTCGCCTTTGAATAGAAATGTTCCAGCGTGGTCGATGGTTTTCTAGGTAGCCAGTCATCGAATTAGGATTTCGGGTCGACCCCTCTCGTTACAGCCATGAGTATCGCATGATCATTTGGGTTACTGACTTCAGTGGATGCAACATGAAATCTCTGGCGTAGTCCTTCAATGATTCCCACGGAGCTTGGATTACACTCGATAATGACATCACATTTTTAGGGCGAGTAGCATGGATCCAGAACTTCTCCATAAACCTTATTGTCGGTTCGTCGAATCTTGAGATTGATATTTTGGGTAATCTTGTGAACCACATCGTGGCGATCCCTGAGAGAGCTATAGGAAAGCATCTACATTTGGTGGCATCGTTCGCCCTTGCCGAGTCCATCAACAATTCCTACCTCATGATATGCTACCTTGGGTCGGTTTTCCCTCCATAAGCAGGCACCGTAGGCATGTTAAACCTTTTAGGTTACTCCGCATGTAAAATACTATCGACAAATGGGGTATGGCTCCTAGAGACTCCACAATCATCATCTGTCAAGTCTTGGTTCTCCCTCACCAGCTATCTGACCATTGCGAACAAGTCAGGTGTCTAGATAGGTGGCGCCAAGCGGTGGTCGTGCTCCACACCGCGTGAATGTTTCGTCGGTGTCTCGGGGCCATTTCACAGTTCTGTGTCCTATCACACTCTTGATGTGCATCCTAGCATTCACTTCATTATCATTGCGGAGAGGTAGTTGGTCAGCATCCAAACGTACTCCAACGTCTAAGTTCTTGTATCCAAGTCGAGCATGACCCCTAATTGTAGTTGAGGAGTTGTCCCCCTGGTTGAGGGATCGGCACAAACCCGTCTTGGCACGCCATGGTGGTCAGCCAAATGTTGCTCTGATGTCCCTGCTCATGCTGCTTCAACTCTATGATGCCTTCGCCTGTGATGTTCATTTGATGAAGTTGAACTATCTGAAGTCGGGTAAAAAGCAAGATTCCTTCTGGTGCTTTGGCGCAGCTATTGAGTAATCTGGTTCATCAAGTTGGCATTAGCATGGATTTGCTCGTTTAGCTACGTACGACTTTCCATCAGCACTCTCATCAAGTCATTGAATTCAGTTCTAGTCATGGAATCGGCGGGGTTCTGGACTGCAATAGTCTCTACATTCACATAGCAGGTTGGTTACTTGGACCCCTTTGTTGGACACTGGCGGTTTTATGGGCATCAGCATTCTGGGAAGTAGATCTGGTACACCTTACCATTCCAAATTTCTTTGCTTAGATCTTGATAAATCTGAATAGTATCTGCAAACTTCAAAAGATGAACCTGGATCTCCTTTTGGAGATTTCCTCAATCCAGTAGCAGCAAAGGTGATCCTTACAGCCTAGAATCAATGTTTCTCAGTGAAAATGCCAAAATGTTTGCAACCAAATTGGCAACAAACACCCAAGAATAGATTTAAGTAGCGGAATAAATGAAGAAACTAAATGAAAACAGAGGAGAATCATAAAATATCAAAGAAAATATAGTTGAAAGTAAAAACAACAAGATTTATAGTGGTTTGGCATTGATTCCCTACATCCACTTTAAATATTCTCTTTATTGCTTCTCAATTCACTTGATTACTATTACAAATAGCAAGAAATAGTAAGAGATCAGAAAAGATTAGAGGAAATTAGTTACAATAATCGCAGAGTTTAACTAACAGCATAAGATTCCTTAGTGTGGCCCATGTGCTTGTATTTATAGAGGAAGGCAGCCTCCAATCTGATTCAAACTTCGGCAATAGGACCTCCTCTACCATATGTGCCCACCATAGGAAGGGATAGGCCTAACTCTTAATGGATAGGGAATGGAACCGATCCCTCCATGAGTCGATTTTAGGCTACCGATCTCTATGGTAGCTCTCTTATGGTCTATAGTGATGGTGCTTCAACTATCGTAGCATTTGGATTCACAGAGCTTTAATTCTTATTATATTTTAGTTCGAACCTTAACCTGGTCAAGGTAGCGTCGATCCATATTCCAAGTGCCATGCTATGCCGAACTGTATTGCACAAACCATACCATAGCGAACCCTCTCTCATGAATGCATCTTGTCGATCCGTCCACAAGTCACACTGGATCACTATGTCGACCCATACCTTATGAATCATGCCATGTCGATCCGTATGTCTTCCTCACACTTTGTCGAACCATATCTTCCAAACATACCATGTCGATCCCTATAGCTTTCTCATGATATGTCGAACCATTACCCCCAAACATACCATGTCAATCCCTATAGCTTCCTCATGCTATGTCGAACCCTACATCGCTTCATTCACATTCATTATCCACCATGGCGATCCTTCTCTTATATAAACCCTACCTTTCTGATATCCAGCGTTGACCATCTATCAACTCTGTTCCATCTGGGCCAGATACAACTGTCTGTATATTATATCTTGGTCACGTAGTTGTTGTTTCATAATCATCCTTCACATCAACAGTAGAGTCGGGCCTATGCGATCAGTTCAATATAGCCTAGTCATGGCGCCAGGTAACAGTGTTTATATAACTATTATATGCACACTATTTATTATTGTTTAATACACATCAAACAAAATTTTATAATTAATATTCCATAAATATTAATTAATTTATGACAATTACAAATAAATTAAATCCGGTGGAAAGGGAATATTCAACTTTTGGTTGTATGACTCTTAGATGTAAATTCAGTCAGTCGTTAATAGTAAGCAATTCGAATATTAATGTTCACACTTCATTTAGCAAGTGGTTTTGACATTATGCTTAAATTCATAGCTTATTTTATTTCATTAAAATCCAATTTTACTTTATAAAGCATTACCCAGCAGTTACAATTATTTACATCAATTCTCTTTGTCAAAACTATATCACTTTGGACTTATGGAATTTGCTAATGGTCAAAATTCCAATATCATCCATATATAACTCCACAGGTCAAACACAAAGTCCTTGGTTCAATAATAATAATTATTATTAACCGATTCTCTAGCCAAAGACTTTGACTTTGAGTTGATTTTAGTTGATCATGATACTAACCTCATATAACCGAGGAGGCAAATCCTCTCATGTATAGTGTTTCACTTCCAATACTTCCACTTGACCTAACTATAATCGTTTGATGAATGTCATGCCATGATTTAACTATAACCAAAGTAGAGCTTCCACATTGAAGATTAACAGTATTCTCAAGTCAAGAGAACTAGGTAGTTTTTTCACATCGATATTTTTTGTTTATCCATAGTTATATTAACGAACATAAAACTATCGAGTGAGTCATTTCATAGTTATCTAATAAATATTAGTATGTAACCCCTTAGTGCCTCAAACAGTTTTGAGTATTACACTACCCGGCATTTGGAGAGCGTTATACACTCTTGTCTCAACAGTTGTATTGATATCCAATCTCGATACATCTTGACTAGAAATATTTAAAACAGTGTGTTTAATTTCCTTGTGATAAACTACTCATGGTTTCAACACTCTGTAACTATTATCACAAAAAATACAATGGATTTTCTATTAAATATACTTTTAATTAAATTAATTAATATAACACATTATATTAAGTATGTAATAGAAAATACACCTTTTATTTCGAACAAGATTGGTTCCAAGTTAGATATATGTAACAAATTACATAATTGCCTTAGGGCATACCCCTAACTCTATCACGTATTTGATATTCTATTTCACTATTACATTCATAATTAGTTCCTAGCTTGACTTGGGATTTTGTTACGTTTGTGACATCACCTTAGGTTAGAATGAGGTGTTGTTTTAGCAGGATGATTATCTTTGGTTGTCTATTTATTTTGTATGTCGTGTAGAGAGTTTACTACGTTTGGAGTACTTGTAGCGACCCGCCTTTTTATCACCAGAAAGACGCATCATTACTTAAGAAAGAAAGGGATAGAAGAAGAAAAGAAAGAGAAGAAAGAACAACAACACATCAGAATCCCACAACGAAACGAATGAAATATAATATATAACATATATATAGTATCATATACATCAGAGTACACAACTATACATCTCAATTTAGACAGTTATAACATTTCTGTCTAATATACAATACAAGAACATCCATACAGAATAACCTCACAGCGGAAACCCTATCTATATATCTAAACACTGAAGCCTCCTGCTCCAAAGCTCCTCTAGAATTCGTCAAGGATAACCTGAATCCCTCGACTACTCATACATAATATGAGTACCCAAGAGTTTAATAAAACAGAAAATAAATACTTGGGTCAGACAGGGGTCTGGTGTGAGTAAACGGTTTAAAATTGCTTAACTTTAGAAAATCCCTTTGAAAAGAAAAGGTATCACGTAAGACTTCCAACACATAAGCATGGAAAAGTTTTTACCTTACGCTAACCAAAACACTTGATAGGAAATCCAGTGATATTATAATAGTGTCTAGGGTTCTCAAGTAAATATAAAATCGTCGAAATTGTTACATTCATTAAATTCCAGCTACTAGCCATAAAAGTGGGTAATACAATCAAAACCGTAAGGGCACGTAGGAAGAATGGGTTTCCATCAATGGCAGGGCTACTGGGTACCGCCCGTCACAGTACGTGGCCTAGATCACTGTACCGAGGATCCATCCTAAATCCCCTACAACGCAAGGCCGAGACCATTCTTTACTGAATAGTCCCGAACAAGACAACCCCGCAGTTGGCTGCAGACCAACTGCCCACACAACCGAATAATAAGGGACTTCTAGACAGGGGTAAATTTCGTCCTACTTGGGCATGACCCACTTAGCCTTGCTGCACCTCCCCTGTTTTAGCCATTCCCGGTTGATGAGGCTTGAGGCTACGATTACCTTTATAGGACACATCTATCTTAGAATGCTCATCGTCCACCTGACGATGTTCTAAAAGCATTCAATCCATACAAGTACGTTCCGGGTTCGAACGGAAACGAAAGCACTATCTCATTACACTCATTTTGGAATCACCCTTAGAGTTAACGACAATAGCCCTTGCATTCTGAATCTTCATCTCGAATTTGAAAGTACTATCTTCGTTAAACTCATTCTGGAATCACCCTCGGAGTTATAACGATATATAGTTCTTACACTTTGAGTCTTCACTTCACTTCACTTGGATTTACGACCTAACGTTAATTTGGATTGATGTGGTTTTCGGATATAAAACCCGATCCCGATCTCATCGAATCCAAAACGCCATTTTAATGTCCAAGTTGTACATAAGGGTTTAAACAGTAGATATTCAGAATATCACTTACATAAATGGATGATTCATAACATACAAATAGATAGTTCATTATTATCTAATTCATCCACACATATCACAAAGCAGCATATATATCACATCTCAGATATATCTCATTCAAACCATTACATATCAACTAATGACATATAATATAATCCAATATCATTAACTCATCCAATGATATTTATCATCCAATCATTAATCATCCATAAACAAGTTTGGTCCACTCTTAATTAATTTAATTATTTCTTAATTAAATTAATTCCTTACTTAATCACTTGGATTATCATCAATCCAACTTACTTATTCATTAATTAATTACAAATTAAACAACACTTAATTTTCCACTTTAATTAATCTCCCCCGATTAATTATTTCTTAATTATTTTAAATATTTTTTCCTTAATTACAATTTTAATTAATCATCTTGATTAATTACTTTTTAACTATACCAAGCAATTATCTCTTAATTACCCTTTAAATTAATCATCCTTGATTAATTATTATTTAATTACCCTAAGTAATTATCTCTTAATTACCTTTTTTAATTAATCACGCCTGATTAATCACTTTTTAATTAATCACACTTGATTAATTACTTTTTAATTACATTTGGTAATCAAAACTTAATTATAGATTAATTATCCTTTAATTATTAATTACTAATTAATTATTTAATTAATAATTACTTCCATTAATCAAATCCTTTCTAATTAATTATTTATCAAGTAATTAATCACTTTATTAATTGCTCTTAATCCTTTCATTAATTAATTAGTCTTCAATTAATTAATTAATTTAAACCTTTAATTAATTATATTAATTAATTCTTTAATTAATAACACTAAGTGATTAACCCTTAATCACTTCCTCCTAATCACTTTCATAAAGTAATTAACCTCTAATTACTTTGTTAAATAATTTCCTTTTACTTAATTACCTTCGGTAATTAATCAGTTAATTCCTTCACCAAGTAATTACACTTAATCTGTTTAAATCATAAGTGATTATCTTTAATTAATCACTAATTAATTACTTAATCAATTATTTAACTAATCATTTAAGCTTAATTAGATAATTCTTCAACTTATTATATTAAAAAGATCCTTAATTAAGAAAATCATTATCTTAATTAAATTATTTATATTAACCAATAACTCTTTGATTATTAATAGTAATTGAATTATCTTAATTACCTTCACACATTTGTTTATCTTTAATTAATCAAAACTCTTAATTACTTAAGATTTACTATAATTGATTAAAAAATCTTTATCATAATCTTTATTTAAAATATAATTTTTTTAATTAATTATAATTAAAACAATTTAAACATTTTAATTAACTTTTAAAATATTTTAAAACCTCCCAAAGTTGTTTAATAAATTTTCAAAACAAACATTATTTTGAAACCCACTTATTCTACCTTTAAAACTTTTATATTTCAATATATACATATATATATATATATAACTTATTTAAAACTTAATCTTTGAAACAAATTAGTTTTATAAGTAAAAACTTGTTATACTTTTGTTTAAAACTTTATAAACATTCAAAAAATCAAATTTCTTTGTTTTAAAAATTAAGCACCCAATACAACGTTAAATCCTGCAAAAATTCTTCAGCCTTAAAACTACTAAGATCCTATACTATTCAAACTCGAGCAAATCTTCCAAATGCTCGAACGAATCCCGAGTGTCCCCACCCCTTCTCCTGCTTCGAGTAAAACTCGAATATGCTTGAAGAAAAACCCGAGCAACCCTCTCCTTCTTCCAAATCCAATTCCAGATGCACGCAAACGTGCATATCCACGTGCACAACTCCCTTGGCCGTCGATGATCTCTACTCCGGCCTCCGACACATCACTCTCGACTACGGCAACAACACGCGATAACCCAGAATCCACGATTCGAACGAGAATCGAAATCGACTCCTAAACCTATACCGCATGAACCAAAAACCATCAGAAAACTGATCGCCGGCGACAATCCAACACTTGAGACACCACGTTCTCTCCGTAGCTACGTCATGCCTACCAACACCCATGGCACAACTCGCGATCGTCTCCGGTTGCTTCTCGTCGCCACGAAACCTAAATGAACTTCGATGACAATCTCAGGGTGTTAAACCCTGCCCCATCGATTCTCGACCATCACGATCAACACCCTAATTCCCAAACTAAAAATCATCATATATACCTCAAAAATCATGATTTTCTATATTGAATTAAATCATGCAATCAAAACTTAAAATGAAATAATAAATTTTGGACCCATTTTAATTTTTACTGTAAATTCATAAATCCTGAGCCAATTATTCATTTTAAATACCTATAATTATTTTTAGGTGAGAAGTTACATAATTTCAAACAACTTTCATTTACAAATCATAAGCCCATTTGTAACAACCAGGTATTTTCAACCATTCGCATCCATTATAAGTGTATAGGTAGACACTCATGCTGGAATTGAATTGCTCAAAATACCGCGTTGTAAATAAAAATTTGGCAAATCTCAGAATATGCAGTAAATAAAAATCACAGATCACAGACACAGAGTAATAATAATGCAGCGGAAGTAAAAGAGATAGTAGTTCATGAAGCTACTATATAAATATATCAGAGTTACATAAGATACAATAGAAGAAATAAAGTACAACAGAAGTTTAAATATGATAACCAAGTACAAGCTGAATAGAAAAACCGAACTGAAAAGATGAAACTTGACAAGTAGATAATCTCCAGCGATTCCAATCTCCAGAAAGTGGAAATCCAAATCTGTGAATAACTCAGGCCGACCCGAGCGTAAATAAAAATACAAACACTCGAGTCAGGACATACATACTTATACAATGTAAACCAACTCAAGTGAACTGTAGCAAAGATACAAGTAACTTAGAAGATGTTTGGGACCACCCATCCTCTAAGGATCCGTTAAACTATTTACTATGTAGTAATATACGCTATATATAGTAGTGTCTAATCAGTAAAGTATAATCATATAGAAAATAGCGTTAAGGGGATGGTGAACCTTAACGCGGTCGGATCTTTAAAACCAAAATTGTAGTGGGCTCGCTATAAGGATATGACACAGCACGCGAGGCAATGCCAGGGTGGATATACCATTTGACCGGTGGCGACGGCAAGCCAGCAGCTTCCGCCCACCTCGAACAATACCCCCGAATCAAAGTGGCGCCACATATCGAATCACAAAAGTAATAGAATGGTTTCCGATGGAGCATGCTCGATGAAAGGGTGCGACCCTTTGTGTAGCCCGGTATGGCTCCTGTTTTAGTCATTTATGCCAACTCACGGGAGTTGGGTCCACGTAATATACCTCGAGAACGTCGCCACCATCCTACTTCATTCTGGAATCTCCATCGCGTACACAGTTGTTAAAGTGGTTTTCGGTATTGGCCGGATATAAGACAATATCCGATCCCGGTCTCTTTAACAACCAATCGTTATTATAACTCGTAGTTATAACTTTAAAACAATATTTTATACTTCAAAAATAAAATTTCATTTCAGCCCAAAGCTTTATCAAAATAAAGATTAAATCATTTCCAAACCATTTCAATATATCATCATACCATATCTTTCAATTCAAATATTTATCAAAATAAATATCAAGTCATTTCTAACCATTTCAATATTTTAAATTATCATATCCTTTAGAAACTTCCTTTCAAATCATTTTAATACATCAAAATATCATAACCTTTCAAAGCTTCATTTTTCAAATCATTTAATATCAAAATATCATATCTTTCAAAACTTCGTTTCAAATCATTTTAGTATATCAAAATATCATATCTTTCAGTACCGCATTTCAAATCATTTTAATATATCAAAATATCATATCTTTTCGAAACCACATTTCAAATCATTATTCATTTTATTCAATTTAAAATACCGTTCCAATTCATATTTCAAAACAGTTTATATTCCAAAAAAAATCATTTTTAATCATAAAAATGAAGTTATTATGTTAAAAATTAAATTATTAAATTTCCAAAATTTTCAACTTTCAAAGTTCATTTATTCACTTATGTTTATCAAAACAGTGAAATTCCACTTTTCGCAGCATTTAGAAAACGCTATAGAAAGTTACATTCAAAACAGTCAATTTACTCCAAATACTGTAATATCATTTACATTGTAATTAATAGCATTTCAAAAAGCAGTCAATTAACTCCAAATATTCAATATAATTTCTCAACCAATTATTTTTTTATTTAAAACATTTTTAACTCATAATACCATACATTTTCACACATTTATAAACATCATTTAATTTTCCTCAAGTTCATGATTTTATAAAGTTGAATTTCCATTCAAAGATCAAGATTTAATAATAATTCACTTATTAAATTTGCAATGTTCAATTTTAAAATCCTTGCATTAAATTTCAACTTAACACTTTGTAATGACCTGTAAATTTAGAGAATTAAACTCGTTAATTTAATAAGATTTTTTGTAACTAAATTAAAGAAGAAAAAAAAAACTTTATAATTTATAATGAAGTGAATGGTAACTAAATGTTTTTGGATATTATCATAATATCTGTTGTTATACCCATTCCCTAAAAATAATGAAAAGGGAAAATTTGTAACATATTAAAGTAGTTAATTAATTATGTTAATTGGGTAGGTTATGACATGCAAATCATGTTGGTGGAATATTGTCAATTTTGACATATTAATTATGTTAGTGGTGAACATTGTTAAGCAATTTAAAACAATGAAACTTGCAATCAATTTATTTGATGAATCTACCTTATTCCTAGTTAGCAATTCAAAACTTGAATAAAGGCATATACAGATATTTTAAAATGGAGTTTATGACAATTAATAGATATTTCAAAAAGGAAATTAATGATAATTAATAGGGAAATTAATTGTAAAATTTCAGTAGTTGAGCAGAATTAATTTATTGAATAATTAATGCAAGTTAATTTAATTGATGAAAGATAAATAAGTAAATTCTTTTGGTTAATTGCATGATGACGCGAGGTTAATCCCCATTTTGTAGGAGAAATCTGCCCGTGTAACCAGTCCGGCTACCAGTGCCTACAAAGTGGACAGATTAATGTGAGACGTCGCAGGATTGTTAATTAATCCAAAAAGGTTAATTAACTAATTAAGTTAGTAACCAAATTTGAATAAGTAATTAAAAGAGATTGATTGACATGAAGGAATATGGTAATTAATTGAAATCAATTAAGGAGGATAATTAATTGGTAATATGGTAATTAATTGAAACCAATTAAGGAGGTTAATTAAAAGGGATAAGGTAATCAACTGAAATCAATTAAAGGCAATTAAAGGGGAATTAATTGATTAAAAGCATATGGAAATCAATTAGAGTGAATTAACTAATTTAAAAATATTAGTTAGAGAATTGGGGCTAGATTGCTAGATGTCCCAATGGTAGAAATCAAAAAGTGGAAACCCATAGGATAAATTGAAAACTTAACAAGTGGAATTAATAGAAATAAAACGCATTTGTTTAAAAAAAACGTCAAACCATAAATTAGTGACGTTTTCTTCCACTTAAATCAACACCATCTAAATATTTAGTGCTTGCAACTTTCTTTCCTTGAATCAACGCATTCACTTCCAATTTGAACGTACGTTATTCCTTGCAAAATTTTATCACTTGATTTACGCCACTTTTTAATGCAGCAAAATTTGTTATTTTCCTTTACTGTTTCAAAGTCTAAATATAAAATTGGAAGTTTTGAAATTTTTAAAAGACAACTCCATTTGGAATTTTAAATAAAAATGAATTTTGTATATTTAAAATAAGTAAATACGAAGAATGTAAACAAATTAAAATTTTAGTTAAATAATAACTTTGTAAAATTCAGTGTTTTACAGACTGTTAAATTTCACATTTAAAAAGAGCACGCATTGTAATGGTATAAGTAACGTATAAACGTATAAATTAAAAATGTTACTTTTGCATAAATTTTAGGCGTATTGTATTGCTTCGGTTTGGCGTATTTTAAAATGCATACTGCAATATGGATTAATAAATCAGTTTGTAGATTTTTATAGCAAAACGTTACTTTTTCCACAGCTTTCATTGGTTTTAAATTGGCGTAAAATCCTTGCTAAAATCACTTAGTCTATATAAAGAAAGAAACGCACACAATCATTAATTGAAGAAAAAGTTTAAAATGAACCAATCTTTTAATCACTTGCCGTTTCTTCACCATAAATTTCACTCATCCCTCTTTATCAACACACGGAAATTTCAAATTTTCTAGTTGCCGTTTCTTTCTTGTCTGCATTTATTTCTTACCCAGATTTCGAAATTTTCTGTATATGTATACATCTTTTAGCCTAACAAATTTTTTTCACGTAATCTTTAATATGCAATGAAACATTTTTTTTCGGTTAACAATTAAATTCAGTCGCCATTCTTTCTACGCAATTAAGTGGAAATTTTGTCGTTCCTAAAGAAATTTAATTCTTGCCTCTTTTCTTTCCTATAATTAAGCACGTAAATTTAGGCATGTTCGTTTTCTCTTGCTTCCTAAATATTTTTCATATTTCCTTCATCTAAATACTGGAAACATGCATCTCATTTGTAGCTCTGGGAATAAACGTTTAATGGAAGCAACTTATCCCTTACCTGTGAGAACAAAATTTCTAAATCTCTAAAGAAATAAATCATGCAGCTTCCTATTTTTATAACACGTTCAAACAAAAAGGATAAAATAAACGCATTCAATATTATTTGAAAATATTATCCCATAATCTAATCTTAACTACCCGTTTCTTTTGTTTTAATTTCGTAGCAATTTGCATTCAATTGATAAAAATCAATATTTATATTCTTCCTATCTATTTGCTCATCTAAATCAATGCACGTTTCTCTTGAAATAGTATCTTGGATCAATCAAATTTCTTTTACGCATTTTTTTTTCTTTTCAACCGTTACTTGAAATGTACGCACTCTTAAAAATGCAAGAAGTCATTTCTTTTAACGTTGAATTTCAAATGCAAAGATTTCCTGCCTTTTTCTTTCACGCATTTAATTTTTCTCCTTACCTGAAATCTTGCTCATCCTTAAAATCAACGTGACCTTCCCCTATATTTATACAACACACGTTCAAAACAATTTTTACATCACCTGGAGAGCTTCACCTTCTTTTCTTGCATACGTGTGTTGAAGGTACGCATCTGTCTTTTATTTTATTTTTATTTCTACTTCTCATGCTTTTCACGTTGCATACTTTGCTCCTTCTTCTCGTTCCACCATGCTCGACTACTCCACCTCTCAAGTATGTTGTTGCCATCCCTGATAAGTATGCATCTCCTTTCCTCCTGATCTTGCCATGCATGTCCAATAATATAGGGAATCAATCCTAGTTTCTTTCTTTTGCATGTTGTAGAACATATTAGCCTGTGTCCCTGTAGTTGTGGCCACGTGAAATTGAATAAGGGTGTCACTTTTGAATAAAATGTTAACAAACAAAATGAATATCTTTCATTTTTTGCATCACTGGCGAAGAAACCATATACGCCTGTAGTTTTGGTGGACATGTGAATTTGCATGCGTGAGCCACTTTGAAGATTTTAACAAATGGAAGTGTGTAATGGAGACAAACCTGGAAAATGATCTGTGGTTTATTAGTTGCGTATGAAACAAATCACACGACCTTGTCATTTCATAAGTGCATGCATACATTTTTTCAAAGTATTTTTTTTATGAAAATCTAATAACGTTTTGTTTCAAGACTCAGCCTATTTTTACAAAGCATTTTTCCCAAAGCATTTAAATAAAAAATTTGGAAAGGGAAGAGGATTGGAGATGTTGAACAAATTGAGTGATGGAGTGGTCAAGCTGCGGGTGTCAAAAATCTTTTAATTTTTAAATCTCGTTTCGGTTGTTATTAAATTTTGCTTTGATCGCTTCATAATCGCATAATTTATTTTTCGTTTATTTTTCAAGTTCGTAATTGAGGTGTCACATCTGTTGGATTTATCGTGCCTCTGTTCATTTCTTTCGAGACAGATAACGTTGTTTGATTTGAATCTTCAGCAGCGGAAAGGTGAGTATTTCTCACCAGACAAACATACCTATATATCTGTGAATTTATCACAAGTGTAATTGTAATTTATTTTATTAAATTTTATCTGCCTGTGATATAAGCGTATGATGTTAAACCCCATTATTAATTGACACATCATCAGTTGTTTATTTATTTTAATATTATTGCAGTTATACTATTTAATGTTTATTTACTGTTAATCATTGCAAGTTCCCTGTAAATTTGAAATCGTTATAGGCTGAAATGATAGGCCTGAACGAAAATTATTTATTTATTTATTTAATTATTTAATTTTTTATTTTTTATTTGGGATTGCGGGTTTGAAATGATAGAACCCGGGTTTTCTGTGTAAATTGCGGATTGAAATGATATATATCCGTATCACTTGACCTAGGCTAGAAAGCTATATACAGACCCGTGGTTTATATAATATTTTATGAAATGTTTTAAAAATATTTTAAATAGAAAGTTTATGATATTCTGGCTTAAATGTATTTAAAGGATTTTATGAAATTTATAATGATTTTTGAATGAGTCAAAATGTTAAATAAATAGAAGTTTAAGTAAAATTTTGGAACATAACTTATTCTGAATTTTGTTAAAAGTGATACTTTAGTTAAGTAAAATAATTGATAATAAGTTATATTTGGGAATTTAAAATTAATTGTTAAGTTAATAATTTATTTCATCACTTTAGGTAGCATTTTTATAAGTGCTACGGAAACTGAATTTTGATTGTTTTAATAAAAGAATTTAATGGAAATAATCTTTGGAAAAAGCTTAAATTTTGGAATTTAATACGTAATTAATAAAAATAAGGAATTGACTTTAAAAAGGTTTTAAATGGAAGAATTTAACTTTTAAATGTGAGTTGAAAGGCAATTAATTCCTAAATAAATTGAATAGATTTAAATGGTATTTTATAAAAATGACTAATGTTTAAAAATGATATTATGATATTGAAGGTATTTGAAATTTATTTTCATTTTTAAAGTATAAATACCATTTTTTAAAAAGTTGTAACCACGGGTTAAAATAACGTTTGGTTGTTAAAGAGACCGGGATCAGATATCTGGCATACTCTCTGTCGATACCGAAAACCACTTTGACAACCGTGTACGCGGTGGAGATTCCAAAATGAAGTAGGATGGTGGTGACGTTTTCCTTTAAGGTAAATACGTAGACCCGACTCCCGTGAGTTGGCATAAGGTGGCTAAAACAGGAGCTATTCTCGGATTAATGAGGTAGCACCTCTGATCGGACGCACTTCTTCGTATGCCATTCTATTACTCTTGTGATTGTTTTGGTGCGCACCTTTGATTTGGGAGTGTTGTTCGAGGTGGGCGGCAGCTGCGCGCTACGCGTTTCCATTGGTTCGGATAGCAATTGGTATATCTACCCTGGCATTGCCTAGTTGTGCCGTGTCACCTACCATAGCAAGCCTTGTACGAGTTTGATTTTCTCCTGTAGCCCGTGTGGTATCCTCTAGTGGCTTCCCGATCAGGAGGGACCATGATATTGGATGGACTACTGGGACTATTACGTGTTAAGGGGAATATTGGGTCACTCCTTAACGCTATTTAAAAGTAAGTTTATTTTAATATAGACACTATTATGATAGCGAAAATATTACTACATAGTAAATAGTTTAACGGATCCTTAGAGGATGGGCGGTCCCAAGCATCCTTTAAGTTACTTGCTTTATATTACAGTACATTTGAATTAGCTTACACTATATAAGTATGTATGTCCTGACTCGAGTGTTTATATTTTATGTTACGCTCGGGTCAGCTTGAGTTGCAGTTTCAGCTTTCATCCCGGAGCTAGGACATTCTGTAGATCTTTCGAGCTGCCGGCAAAACTTTCAGTCCGTATCTTATTTATGTAATCGAGACTTTGGGATATTTGGATTTTTAGTGATGTTTAAACTATATTGGAGATTTAAACTATGTAATTTTTATTCGGTTGAGACTATTATAGTGGCTTCATGAACCACTAAGTATTTTTAAATTCCGCTGCGAGTATTCTGATTCTGTCTGTGATTTTGTGATTAATTATTTACTGTATATTTTGAGATTTGCCAAATTTTAATTACAACGCGGTATTTTGAACAATTCAAGTCCGACATGTGCGGATGCGAATGGTTGAAAATATCGGGTCGTTACATTTGGTATCAGAGCTTTGGCTCTAGGCAAAACTTAGAATGTATGGTAAAATTGATTTACAGAATCACTTTCATTTGAGCTTGAATCTCTTCCTTTTCGAATTTTGGAACGTTCCATGCGGTTCCGAAGTTCATTCGTGTCCCTCACTATTCATTTTCTTTCGATTCTGGAGTATCCCATAACTCCACTTCGGATGATCTTTATAGTGAATTGGCAGTCTCGCCAATATTCTAATAACGCGGTGAAACTCCTTTACAACTAGCATTGATTCACCAGAGATTTATATTTATCCTCGGTTTATATGCTAGTATCTTTGGTTATTCTGAACTTTATTTCTTCAGATCGAATGTATATTTACCCCAGGAAATCCACATCGATCTTATTCTTTAAGTCACAGTTGACCCGGTTAAGGTTGCCCGCGATTTATATAAACTTATCTGGTTCCTTATTATGTTATTTAATCATCGGATCTTCTGATTCCAACTTATCTTCAAATCAAAATTCTCTTTGGTTTGAGTCCTTCAAATTTGAATCTCTATACTTGTTTTGAAAAAAAATTATTCCTATATTTGGGAAAAATCTAATATTATATATAAGTATAATTTTCAGAATTTAACTAGTTGTTTAGAGATAATAGTGTTTGATTTTATTTATGGTTTTGTAAACCATTGGTTTTGTCTTATATAAATAATTGAACTATAAACAATGGTTATAAAATAATTTGGAAACAAAAAAAAATATGAATTTAAAACCAGAATTTAAGAATTTAATTTCTGATAGTTTCAAACCTTGTGTTTAAAGTCTTAAAAGGATATATTATTATTTAAATTATTTTCGAATATAAATTGTTTCCAAAGAATTTTAAAGTTTTCAAAAATTAGTGCTCTTCTCTTTGTCGCTGGAAAATAATTTCGCTGATGACTACAACATCATCGACATTCTTTTTCGAGTATCGAAGTAAAGAGACCACGCTGTAGTTTTGCTTCAAAAATTTAATTAATTTGAAATTCAAAAATATGACTTAATTTATAATATATATAGATATATGATTTAAATTTGATTTGACATATGCTATATGTATGTATTTATTTATCTCTAAAGTGTTTGAAGTTAATTGGAAATTTAATTCATAAATTTATGTTAAAAGGTGATTCTAATGATAAAATAAAGTCAAATTTTGAATGAATATTTAAACTTGAATAATAGAATTGAAAAAAAAATTACTTGTATAATTGCATGCCAATATAACTTACCTGAATCATTCAGAAATTAACTATGTAATTGGATAATGTACAATATAAAAGGATTTTATAAATAAAATTTGAGTGGTTATAATAAAAGATATACACTTAAAGTTTCAGTTACAAAAAGACAAATAGAGGTAAATAGAATAAAAATAGTTGAATAATATACAATCTCAAATGGTGTTAAAGGAAATTTAGAAATAAATTGGAGTATTTATAATAAATGTAATCTACTTAATATGTGCGATAAGATATATTAAGTAGGATATATTTAATAATAATCTGGAATAAAGAAGAATTAAATTTGTTGAATAAAATATGATTATTTTAAATGACTATACAAATTTATGATTTTAGAAATTGTTAATTTCAAAATAATTGGATAATAAGATAACTAATAGTTAAGATTGATTTATCTTCAGTAAAAATCAAATGAATTAAATCAATTATTGAATATTAATTAATTTAAATTGAATTTATAAATGTCTCCATTTTGAGTTTCAATTTAGTTTTCTTTCAGGGTGTTTCTATTCTCCTACCTCTTTCCTTTTCGGGGACGAAAAGTTTTGAGTGGGGGAGAGTGTAATGACCTGTAAATTTAGAGAATTAAACTCATTAATTTAATAAGATTTTTTGTAACTAAATTTAAGAAGAAAAAAAAACCTTTATAATTTATAATGAAGTGAGTGGTAACTAAATGTTTTTGGATATTATCATAATATCTGTTGTTATACCCATTCCCTAAAAATAATGAAAAGGGAAAATTTGTAACATATTAAAGTAGTTAATTAATTATGTTAATTGGGTAGGTTATGACATGCAAATCATGTTGGTGGAATATTGTCAATTTTGACATATTAATTATGTTAGTGGTGAACATTGTTAAGCAATTTAAAACAATGAAACTTGCAATCAATTTATTTGATGAATCTACCTTATTCCTAGTTAGCAATTCAAAACTTGAATAAAGGCATATACAGATATTTTAAAATGCAGTTTATGACAATTAATAGATATTTCAAAAAGGAAATTAATGATAATTAATAGGGAAATTAATTGTAAAATTTCAGTAGTTGAGCAGAATTAATTTATTGAATAATTAATGCAAGTTAATTTAATTGATGAAAGATAAATAAGTAAATTATTTTGGTTAATTGCATGATGACGCAAGGTTAATCCCCATTTTGTAGGAGAAATCTGCCCGTGTAACCAGTCTGGCTACCAGTGCCTACAAAGTGGACGGATTAATGTGAGACGTCGTAGGATTGATAATTAATCCAAAAAGGTTAATTAACTAATTAAGTTAGTAACCAAATTTGAATAAGTAATTAGAAGAGATTGATTGACATGAAGCAATATGGTAATTAATTGAAATCAATTAAGGAGGATAATTAATTGGTAATATGGTAATTAATTGAAACCAATTAAGGAGGTTAATTAAAAGGGATAAGGTAATCAATTGAAATCAATTAAAGGCAATTAAAGGGGAATTAATTGATTAGAAGAATATGGAAATCAATTAGAGTGAATTAACTAATTTAAAAATATTAGTTAGGGAATTGGGGCTAGATTGCTAGATGTCCCAATGGTAGAAATCAAAAAGTGGAAACCCATAGGATAAATTGAAAACTTAACAAGTGGAATTAATAGAAATAAAACGCATTTGTTTAAAAAAAACGTCAAACCATAAATTAGTGACGTTTTCTTCCACTTAAATCAACACCATCTAAATATTTAGTGCTTGCAACTTTCTTTCCTTGAATCAACGCATTCACTTCCAATTTGAACGTACGTTATTCCTTGCAAAATTTTATCACTTGATTTACGCCATTTTTTAATGCAGCAAAATTTGTTATTTTCCTTTACTGTTTCAAAGTCTAAATATAAAATTGGAAGTTTTGAAATTTTTAAAAGACAACTCCATTTGGAATTTTAAATAAAAATGAATTTTGTATATTTAAAATAAGTAAATACGAAGAATGTAAACAAGTTAAAATTTTAGTTAAATAATAACTTTGTAAAATTCAGTGTTTTACAGACTGTTAAATTTCACATTTAAAAAGGGCACGCATTGTAATGGTATAAGTAACGTATAAACGTATAAATTAAAAATGTTACTTTTGCATAAATTTTGGGCGTATTGTATTGCGTCGGTTTGGCGTATTTTAAAATACATACTGCAATATGGATTAATAAATCAGTTAGTAGATTTTTATAGCAAAACGTTACTTTTTCCACAGCTTTCATTGGTTTTAAATTGGCGTAAAATTCTTGCTAAAATCACTTAGCCTATATAAAGAAAGAAACGCACACAATCATTAATTGAATAAAAAGTTTAAAATGAACCAATCTATTAATCACTTGCTGTTTCTTCACCATAAATTTCACTCATCCCTCTTTATCAACGCACGGAAATTTCAAATTTTCTAGTTGCCGTTTCTTTCTTGTCTGCATTTATTTCTTACCCAGATTTCGAAATTTTCTGTATATGTATACATCTTTTAGCCTAACAATTTTTTTTCACGCAATCTTTAATATGCAATGAAACATTTTTTTCGGTTAACAATTAAATTCAGTCGCCATTCTTTCTATGCAATTAAGTGGAAATTTTGTCGTTCCTGAAGAAATTTAATTCTTGCCTCATTTCTTTTCTATAATTAAGCACGTAAACTTAGGCACGTTCATTTTCTCTTGCTTCCTAAATATTTTCCAAATTCCCTTCATCTAAATACTGGAAACATGCATCTCATTTGTAGCTCTGGGAATAAACGTTTAATGGAAGCAACTTATCCCTTACCTGTGAAAACAAAATTTCTAAATCTCTAAAGAAATAAATCATGCAGCTTCCTATTTTTATAACACGTTCAAACAAAAAGGATAAAATAAACACATTCAATATTATTTGAAAATATTATCCCATAATCTAATCTTAACTACCCGTTTCTTTTGTTTTAATTTCGTAGCCATTTGCATTCAATTGATAAAAATCAATATTTATATTCTTCCTATCTATTTGCTCATCTAAATCAATGCACATTTCTCTTGAAATAGTATATTGGATCAATCAAATTTCTTTTACGCATTTTTTTCTTTTTCAACCGTTACTTGAAATGTACGCACTCTTAAAAATGCAAGAAGTCATTTCTTTTAACGTTGAATTTCAAATGCAAAGATTTCCTGCCTTTTTCTTTCACGCATTTAATTTTTCTCCTTACCTGAAATCTTGCTCATCCTTAAAATCAACGTGACCTTCCCCTATATTTATACAACACACGTTCAAAACAATTTTTACATCACCTGGAGAGCTTCACCTTCTTTTCTTGCATGCGTGTGTTGAAGGTACGCATCTGTCTTTTATTTTATTTTTATTTCTACTTCTCATGCTTTTCACGTTGCATACTTTGCTCCTTCTTCTCGTTCCACCATGCTCGACTACTCCACCTCTCAAGTATGTTGTTGTCATCCCTGATAAGTATGCATCTCCTTTCCTCCTGATCTTGCCATGCATGTCCAATAATATAGGGAATCAAGCCTAGTTTCTTTCTTTTGCATGTTGTAGAACAAATTAGTCTGCGTCCCTGTAGTTGTGGCCACGTGAAATTGAATAAGGGTGTCACTTTTGAATAAAATGTTAACAAACAAAATGAATATCTTTCATTTTTTGCATCACTGGCGAAGAAACCATATACGCCTGTAGTTTTGGTGGACATGTGAATTTGCATGCGTGAGCCACTTTGAAGATTTTAACAAATGGAAGTGTGTAATGGAGACAAACCTGGAAAATGATTTGTGGTTTATTAGTTGCGTGTGAAACAAATCACACGACCTTGTCATTTCATAAGTGCATGCATACATTTTTTCAAAGTATTTTTTTTTTATGAAAATCTAATAACGTTTTGTTTCAAGACTCAGCCTATTTGATTTAACAAAGCATTTTCTTTACAAAGCATTTTTCCCAAAGCATTTAAATAACAAATTTGGAAAGGGAAGATGATTGGAGATGTTGAACAAATTGAGTGATGGAGTGGTCAAGCTGCGGGTGTCAAAAATCTTTTAATTTTTAAATCTCGTTCCGGTTGTTATTAAATTTTGCTTTGATCGCTTCATAATCGCGTAATTTATTTTTCGTTTATTTTTCAAGTTCGTAATTGAGGTGTCACATCTGTTGGATTTATTGTGCCTCTGTTCATTTTTTTTGGGATAGATAACGTTGTTTGATTTGAATCTTCAGCAGCGGAAAGGTGATTATTTCTCACCAGACAAACATACCTATATATCTGTGAATTTATCACAAGTGTAATTGTAATTTACTTTATTAAATTTTATCTGCCTGTGATATAAGCGTATGATGTTAAACCCCATTATTAATTGACACATCATCAGTTGTTTATTTATTTTAATATTATTGCAGTTATACTATTTAATGTTTATTTACTGTTAATCACTGCAAGTTCCCTGTAAATTTGAGATCGTTATAGGCTGATATGATAGGCCTGAACGAAAATTATTTATTTATTTGTTTAATTATTTAATTATTTATTTTTTTACTTGGGATTGCGGGTTTGAAATGATAGAACCTGGGTTTTCTGTGTAAATTGCGGATTGAAATGATATATATCCGTATCACTTGACCTAGGCTAGAAAACTATATACAGACCCGTGTTTTATATAATATTTTATGAAATGTTTTAAAAATATTTTAAATAGAAAGTTTATGATATTCTGGCTTAAATGTATTTAAAGGATTTTATGAAATTTATAATGATTTTTGAATGAGTCAAAATGTTAAATAAATAGAAGTTTAAGTAAAATTTTGGAAGATAACTTATTCTGAATTTTGTTAAAAGTGAGACTTTAGTTAAGTAAAATAATTGATAATAAGTTATATTTGGGAATTTAAAATTAATTGTTAAGTTAATAATTTATTCCATCACTTTAGGTAGCATTTTTATAAGTGCTACGGAAACTGAATTTTGATTGTTTTAATAAAAGAATTTAATGGGAATAATCTTTGGAAAAAGCTTAAATTTTGGAATTTAATACTTAATTAATAAAAATAAGGAATTGACTTTAAAAAGGTTTTAAATGGAAGAATTTAACTTTTAAATGTGAGTTGAAAGGCAATTAATTCCTAAATAAATTGAATAGATTTAAATGGTATTTTATAAAAATGACTAATGTTTAAAAATGATATTATGATATTGAAGGTATTTGAAATTTATTTTGATTTTTAAAGTATAAATACCATTTTTTAAAAAGTTGTAACCACGGGTTAAAATAACGTTTGGTTGTTAAAGAGACCGGGATCGGATATCTGGCATACTCTCTGTCGATACCGAAAACCACTTTGACAACCGTGTACGCGGTGGAGATTCCAAAATGAAGTAGGATGGCGGTGACGTTTTCCTTTAAGGTAAATACGTAGACCCGACTCCCGTGAGTTGGCATAAGGTGGCTAAAACAGGAGCGATTCTCGGATTAATGAGGTAGCACCTCTGATCGGACGCACTTCTTCGTATGCCATTCTATTACTCTTGTGATTGTTTTGGTGCGCACCTTTGATTTGGGAGTGTTGTTCGAGGTGGGCGGCAGCTGCGCGTTTCCATCGGTCCGGATAGCAATTGGTATATCTACCCTGGCATTGCCTAGTTGTGCCGTGTCACCTACCATAGCGAGCCTTGTACGAGTTTGATTTTCTCCCGTAGCCCGTGTGGTATCCTCTGGTGGCTTCCCGATCAGGAGGGACGATGATATTGGATGGACTACTGGGACTATTACGTGTTAAGGGGAATATTGGGTCACTCCTTAACGCTATTTAAAAGTAAGTTTATTTTAATATAGACATTATTATAATTGCGAAAATATTACTACATAGTAAATAGTTTAACGGATCCTTAGAGGATGGGCGGTCCCAAGCATCATTTAAGTTTCTTGCTTTATATTACAGTACACTTGAATTAGCTTACACTATATAAGTATGTATGTCCTGACTCGAGTGTTTATGTTTTATGTTACGCTCGGGTCAACCTGAGTTGCAGTTTCAGCTTTCATCCCGGAGCTAGGACATTCTGCAGATCTTTCGAGCTGCCTGCAAAACTTTCAGTCCGTATCTTATTTATGTAATCGAGACTTTGGGTATTTGGATTTTTAGTGATGTTTAAACTATATTGGAGATTTAAACTATGTAATTTTTATTCGGGAGACTATTATAGTGGCTTCATGAACCACTAAGTATTTTTAAATTCTGCTGCGAGTATTCTGATTCTGTGTCTGTGATTCTGTGATTAATTATTTACTGTATATTTTGAGATTTGCCAAATTTTAATTACAACGCGGTATTTTGAACAATTCAAGTCCGACATGCGCTGATGCGAATGGTTGAAAATATCAGGTCGTTACACACTTAAGTTCAAATTCTCAAATATAACTTAGTTTTATTTTTATTTGCTTAACTAAAAGTTCACTTTTAAGTCAATTTCATATTTCCAATTTTAGTTATATTTCAAAATTTCAACTTAAAGTATTCATTCATTTCACATTCCAACTTTATTAAAAATCATTAATATGATATAAAATCACTTTGAATTCATTTAAATTCAAATTATCATAAATTTATCATAATTTCAAAGTCAATTTAAATTCCATTAAAAATTAAATCAAAATTTCCAAAATAACTTACATTCATATTTTCTAACTTTTCCATAATTTATTTAACTTATAGATTTCCAGAAAATAAATAATACTTTACAAAAGTTATATTTTTATTAAATTTCAAATCAAATATTATAATAATTAAATTTCTAAAATATTTTAAAAATTTTAGAAAAACATATTTTAACTACGGGCCTGTATATAATTTTCTACGCTAGGTAAAGTGATACGGGTAATATATCATTTCAAACCGTAATTTACAAAGAAAATCCGTGTTTTATCATTTCAAACCCGCAGTCCCAAGTAAATGAAATAAATTGAAAATCATTCAGGCCTATTTCAGCCCATAACAATTTTCCCTTATTCTAAAGTCCGTTCGGGTATGTATCATTTCAACCCATAGTGATTTCTAATTTACAGGGAACTTGCAGTGTGATAAACGGATAAAAATGAATAGTAACAACATATATATAATAAAAGATGATATGACATGAAATTTAACAGGTTTAACATCATATATAAATCACATGGTAGTTATAACATCATATTTAATTCTCCACGTTCAGTTGTTGTTGTTTCACAACTGCATAAGTATAAATGTCGTGTGAGCTTTACTCACCTTTTTGTGCTGGAGATTGCAATACAAATGACACAACGGATTCTAGAAGGCACGGTGACACAAAAATAGGCTCAAATGGGAAGAGATCCAAGCTTAGAACTTGTGTTACAACCCAAAACAAAACAAAATAAAATTACAATTCAATACAACATTGAATAGGAATAACTTTGAAATAAAAGGAGATACGAATACACAGTCTTTTGTCTTGCCTTCTACACTTGCTAGCACGGCTTAGGGAATGTTTTGGCTCAGGTTTGGACATACTTTGGTTCAGGTTTGGGTCCTATAAGGCATGTCTACAAGGTATTGAAGTGGTGGAGGAGTTACTACGCATGAATATGAAGAGGCTTATGCAAATAGTGGGTTTTTGGTTCATTTTGGGCTAGGCTACATGGATCTATGGCTCGGCTATGGCATGTTTCAGATCTGGACAGAGGATGAAGGTGATGGTTAGGGGCGTGTCAAGGTGGTGGTGGATCAATAGGAGGTGGCCAAGGTCATCTAAGGTGATGGTGATGAAGACTAGGTGGCTAGACATGCTTTTTAAGGAGTTTTAACATAGTTTTTGTGGATTTCGCATCATGGGATGGTCATGGCACTTACTGGTCAGAGGAGGAAGGGTTTTGGTCGTGTATGATGTGGGGAAGGAAGTGGTGGTGGTCGGTGGAGGATATGGTGGAGGTGTTAGGCCAAACAAAGCAATGAGAGGCCATGGCAAAAATCAAGCAAAACAAAGAAGAAGAAGTAGAAAAATGAGAGGAGGAAGAGAGGCCATTGCTTATTTTTCTTTACTCAGATCTGAAATGGATGTGTATTATTGATGGAATGAGAAACTTTCATGTGAATAAGCAAAATAAAAGGAACGGCTACAATAAATTGATGTATTGATTGAAAAAAGAAACGGTAAAAGAAACGGTGAAACGACTTTACGTTTCTTAGCTTTTAAAACCTTCCATACTTTCTTTTCTTTTAAATCAAGTAAAACAAAATAAACTTAAGAAAGTACATCTAAAAACCGAAATAAAGTGAAAAAAATAAAAATATATAATTAAATTTAAAGAAAATATAAAAAGAATTAAGGAAATTGCTTAAAAATTAAAAACAGGGTTCAAAAATTACAATTAAAACATCAATGGCTTTGGCAAAATATCTACTTCATTTTAAAAATATTCTAAAGCAAAATTTTGAAATAAAATAATTTATTTATCATTTCTAAAATAAAATAAATAATTAAATTGGAGAAAAATAGAAAAGAACTAAAGAAAATGTTTAAAAATTGAAAACAGGGCATGGAAATTACAAGAAAAATACTACTAGCTCTAGAAAAATTCCTACCTCACTTCAAAAATATTAAAAGACAAAAACATACATAAAATAGCATATCAATACATATTACAATAAAATATGACAAAGAAAAATAAAATTTATACTATTTAAAATAACAAAATTGCAGAATAAACGAATTGCAATCAATATTGAAATATACATAACTTTCACAATTTAAATCCGTTTCCAACGAAACAAAAAGCAGTGTTCTTAAAATTTTATGTACTTTCATAATAAAATATAAAATTTATATTTTCAAACTTTTAAAATTTTAAATTAAAAGCCAAAGTTTGACTATTTTGACCAAAAATTCACTTTTTGGAAAATATTCTTTTTAGTCATGCTTTGGAATGATAATTCATATCAAAACTAAAGTTTATCATTCAAAATAAATAAAATAAGTTTTTAAATCAAAAATTTAATTAAAATAATTAAAATATACAAAAAAAAATCACAAAATATAGGGTTGTTACATTCTCCCCTACTCAAAACTTTTCGTCCCCGAAAAGGAATGAGGTATGAGAAAGCACAGAAAAGATAGAGTGAAACAAGATTAGGACAAGATGACAAGGAGATTGAAATTATACATGATGGCTATTGTTATAGGTAAGTTTAACAAGGTGGAGATGATCTTTCCAAGGTTCTCCAAAATTAAGAACACAAGCACGAAAAGGTGGATTCAAAATGATTACCAAAGATCTATCAAAGATTATAGAAAGATGTCTATACCAATCTATAGCAAGATAAGGATGATAAGGACAACCAAAAGATAGTTTGGAAAACAAAATAAGGAAATAAATTTGAAAGCGCATAAATTTCAACTTAAATAGAGAATAAATCTGTACACAAGTTAAATAAATCTTAACTATCTCAAATTCCATTATCTTATTATCCAATCATCTTAAATTAACAATTTTCTAAACCAAAGGGTTTGAAAAATAATCATTTATTATACTCATAATGTACTTAATACATTTAATTCTTCTTTATTCCTAATTAAAATTAAATTTATTCCGCTCAGTATATTTATCACTTATGTTAAACTTACACTTATTATAACCGCTTTGATTTATTCTTAGTTATTTTAACATTATTTCATGGTAAGTTATTCAATTAACCTTTATTATATTACCTTTGTTAATCATTTTATAATTAAAATTTAAGTATATAACATTTATTATAACCACTCAAATTTTATTTATAAATCTTTTTATATTGTATATTATCCAATTACATTTTTAACTTCTGAAATTAAGGTAAGTTATATTTGCAATTGAGTATTATACAAATAAAACTTTCAATTCAATCATTTCAAGCTTAAATCATTTATTCAAAAAATTTGATTTTTTTTTTATAATTGAAATTATTCTTTAAAAATAAAATTTAAGAATTAAATTTCCGATTTCTTCAAACCATTTTAGAGATAACTAAATGTATGTACATAGTTTATCAAATCAAATTTAAATCATATATCTATATATATTATAAATCAAGTCATATTTTAGAAATTCAAATCAAATTGATTTCCGAAACAAAGCTGTAGCAAGATTACAGAGCGGTCACTTCACTTCGAAACTCGAAAATGAACGTCGATGATGCTGCAGTCATCACCGAAGTTATTTTCCAGCGACAAAGAGAAGAGCACTAATTTTAAACTTAAAATTCTTTGGAAACAAATTTCTATTCAAAAATACTTTAAATAATATAACCTTTTAAAACTTTAAACACAAGGTTTGAAACCATCGGAAATTAAATTCTCAAATTTCTTGTACAAAATTCATTTCAGTTCCCAAATCAATTTATAAACAACTATCTATAAATTCATTTATAGAACAATAAATGATAAATTAAGTATTATCATTTCAAATAATCAATTTTAAATCAATTTATTAAGTTCCATAAATTTACTTATATATCAAAATTTTATTTCACTAACCAAATTTTAAAATAATATTGTGTTAGTTTGTTCTGTCAAAGTGTTTTAGAAATCCTATCGATAACGCTGATCAGACGAATCGATCGGAAACCCAAATCAACATCAACAACTCAAACAACACAATATATAATACAAAACATAGATATACAAGTACAATTCAAAATGTTTGGAAGAATAGATTGGAAACAAAAGACAAGATGATTAAATAACAGAGTAGGGAGGTGGATAAGCTTAAATAAATCGCGAGCAACCTTAATTGGGTCAACCATGACTTAAAGAATAAGATCAATGTGGATTTTTCTGGGGTAAATCTACATTCGATCTCAAGAGTTAAAGTTTGGAATAACAAAGATATTAGCATCTAAACCAAGGATAGATATAAATCTCTGGTGAATCGATGATAATTGTAAAGGAGTTTCACCCTTTTACAATTCAATTTTTGAGATTGGCGGGACTGCCAACTCACTAAAAGATCATTCGAAGCGGAGTTATGGAATACTCCAGGGTCAAAAAGAAGATGAATAGTGAGGGATACAAATGGATCTTGGAACCGTAGGGAATGTTCCAAAATTCAAAGGAATCGAGTCAAAAGGAAGAGATTCAAACTCGAATGAAACTGATTCTGTAAATACATTCACTCCATATGCTGAATTTTGCCTAGAGCTACCAAAGCTCTGATACCAACTGTAACAATCAGGTATTTTCAACCATTCGCATCCATTATAAGTGTATAGATAGACACTCATGCCGGAATTGAATTGCTCAAAATACCGCGTTTTAAATAAAAATTTGGCAAATCTCAGAATATGCAGTAAATAAAAATCACAGATCACAGACACAGAGTAATAATAATGCAGCGGAAGTAAAAGAGATAGTAGTTCATGAAGCTACTATATAAATATATCAGAGTTACATAAGATACAATAGAAGAAATAAAGTGCAACGGAAGTTTAAATATGATAACCAAGTACAAGCTGAATAGAACAACCGAACTGAAAAGATGAAACTTGACAAGTAGATAATCTCCAGCGATTCCAATCTCCAGAAAGTGGAAATCCAAATCTGTGAATAACTCAGGCTGACCCGAGCGTAAATAAAAATACAAACACTCAAGTCAGGACATACATACTTATACAATGTAAACCAACTCAAGTGAACTGTAGCAAAGATACAAGTAACTTATAAGATGCTTGGGACCGCCCATCCTCTAAGGATCCGTTAAACTATTTACTATGTAGTAATATACGCTATATACAGTAGTGTCTAATCAGTAAAGTATAATCATATAGAAAATAGCGTTAAGGGGATGGTGAACCTTAATGCGGTCGGATCTTTAAAACCAAAATCGTAGTGGGCTCGCCATAAGCAGATGACATGGCACGCGAGGCAATGCCAGGGTGGATACACCGTTTGCACTCCCGGACCGGTGGCGACGGCAAACCAGCAGCTTCCGCCCACCTCGAACAATACCCCCGAATCAAAGTGGCGCCACATATCGAATCACAAAAGTAATAGAATGGTTTCCGATGGAGCATGCTCGATGAAAGGGTGCGACCCTTTGTGTAGCCCGGTGTAGCTCCTGTTTTAGTCATTTATGCCAACTCACGGGAGTTGGGTCCATGTAATATACCTCGAGAACGCCGCCACCATCCTACTTCATTCTGGAATCTCCATCGCGTACACAGTTGTTAAAGTGGTTTTCGGTATTGGTCGGCTATAAGACAATATCCGATCCCGGTCTCTTTAACAACCAATCGTTATTATAACCCGTAGTTATAACTTTAAAACAATATTTTATACTTCAAAAATAAAATGTCATTTCAACCCAAACCTTTATCAAAATAAAGATTAAATCATTTCCAAACCATTTCAATATATCATCATACCATATCTTTCAATTTAAATATTTATCAAAATAAATATCAAGTCATTTCTAACCATTTCAATATTTTAAATTATCATATCCTTTAAAAACTTCCTTTCAAATCATTTTAATACATCAAAATATCATAACCTTTCAAAGCTTCATTTTTCAAATCATTTAATATCAAAATATCATATCTTTCAAAACTTCGTTTCAAATCATTTTAGTATATCAAAATATCATATCTTTCAGTACCACATTTCAAATCATTGTAATATATCAAAATATCATATCTTTTCGAAACCACATTTCAAATCATTATTCATTTTATTCAATTTAAAATACCATTCCAAATTATATTTCAAAACAGTTTATATTCCAAAAAAAATCATTTTTAATCATAAAAATGAAGTTATTATGTTAAAATTTAAATTATTAAATTTCCAAAATTTTCAACTTCCAAAGTTCATTTATTCACTTATGTTTATCAAAACAGTGAAATTTCATTTTTCGCAGCATTTAGAAAACGCTACAGAAAGTTACATTCAAAACAAATCAATTTAACAAAAGACAACATTTTAAAATGTTGTAATAGGGTTAACTTAAATTCCAAATAAACTTAGTTAAATTCAAAAATTATAGCACTTACAGAATTGCTATAATAGTTTTTAATTCAATTTAGCTTTTTAGTTCATTATCATCAACTACAGCATTTACAAATACTGTAATATCATTTACATTGTAATTAATAGCATTTCAAAAATGCAGTCAATTAACTCCAAATATTCAATATAATTTCTCAACCAATTATATTTTTATTTAAAAAAAAATTAACTCATAAAATCATACATTTTCACATTTATAAACATCATTTAATTTTCCTTAAGTTCATAATTTTATAAAGTTAAATTTTCATTCAAAGATCAAGATTTAATAATAATTCACTTATTAAATTGCAATGTTCAATTTTAAAATCCTTGCATTAAATTTCAACTTAACACTTAAGTTCAAATTCTCAAATATAACTTAGTTTTATTTTTATTTGCTTAACTAAAAGTTCACTTTTAAGTCAATTTCATAAATTTTCAGTTTTAGTTATATTTCAAAATTTCAACTTAAAGTATTCATTCATTTCACATTTCAACTTTATTAAAAATCAATAATATGATATAAAATCATTTTGAATTCATTTAAATTCAAATTATCATAAATTTATTATAATTTCAAAGTTAATTTAAATTCCATTAAAAATTAAATCAAAATTTGCAAAATAACTTACATTCATATTTTCTAACTTTTCCATAATTTATTTAACTTATAGATTTCCAGAAAATAAATAATACTTTACAAAAGTTATATTTTTATTAAATTTCAAATCAAATATTATAATAATTAAATTTCTAAAATATTTTAAAAATTTTAGAAAAACAAATTTTAACTACGGGCCTGTATATAATTTTCTACGCTAGGTAAAGTGATACGGGTAATATATCATTTCAAACCGTAATTAACAAAGAAAATCTGGGTTTTATCATTTCAAACCCGCAGTCCCAAGTAAATGAAATAAATTGAAAATCATTCAGGCCTATTTCAGCCCATAACAATTTTCCCTTATTCTAAAGTCCGTTCGGGTATGTATCATTTCAACCCATAGTGATTTCTAATTTACAGGGAACTTGCAGTGTGATAAACTGATAAAAATGAACAGTAACAACATATATATAATAACAGATGATATGACATGAAATTTAACAGGTTTAACATCATATATAAATAATCACATGGTAGTTATAACATCATATTTAATTCTCCACATTCAGTTGTTGTTGTTTCACAACTGCATAAGTATAAATGTCGTGTGAGCTTTACTCACCTTTTTGTGCTGGAGATTGCAATACAAATGACACAACGGATTCTAGAAGGCACGATGACACAAAAATAGGCTCAAGTGGGAAGAGATCCAAGCTTAGAACTTGTGTTACAACCCAAAACAAAACAAAATAAAATTACAATTCAATACAACATTGAATAGGAATAACTTTGAAATAAAAAGAGATACGAATACACAGTCTTTTGTCTTGCCTTCTACACTTGCTAGCACGGCTTAGGGAATGTTTTGGCTCAGATTTGGACATACTTTGGTTCAGGTTTGGGTCCTATAAGGCATGGCTACAAGGTAGGTGGAGGAGTTACTATGCATGAATATGAAGAGGCTTATGCAAATAGTAGGTTTTTGGTTCATTTTGGGCTAGGCTACATGGATCTATGGCTCGGCTATGGCATGTTTCAGATCTGGACAGAGGATGAAGGTGATGGTTAGGGGTGTGTCAAGGTGGTGGTGGATCAATAGGAGGTGGCCAAGGTCATCTAAGGTGATGGTGATGAAGACTAGGTGGCTAGACATGCTTTTTAAGGAGTTTTAACATAGTTTTTGTGGATTTCGCATCATTGGATGGTCATGGCACTTGCTGGTCAGAGGAGGAAGGGTTTTGGTCGTGTATGATGTGGGGAAGGAAGTGGTGGTGGTCGGTGGAGGAGATGGTGGAGGTGTTAGGCCAAACAAAGCAATGAGAGGTCATGGCAAAAATCAAGCAAAACAAAGAAGAAGAAGTAGAAAAATGAGAGGAGGAAGAGAGGCCATTGCTTATTTTTCTTTTCTCAGATCTGAAATGGATGTGTATTATTGATGGAATGAGAAACTTTCACGTGAATAAGCAAAAGAAAAGGAACGGCTACAATAAATCGATGCATTGATTGAAAAAAGAAACGGTAAAAGAAACGGTGAAACGACTTTACGTTTCTTAGCTTTTAAAACCTTCCATACTTCCTTTTCTTTTAAATCAAGTAAAAAAAATAAACTTCAGAAAGTACATCTAAAAACCGAAACAAAGTGAAAAAATAAAAATATATAATTAAATTTAAAGAAAATATAAAAAGAATTAAGGAAATTGTTTAAAAATTGAAAACATGGTTCAAAAATTACAATTAAAACATCAATGGCTTTGGCAAAATATCTACTTCATTTTAAAAATATTCTAAAGAAAAATTTTGAAATAAAATAATTTATTTATCATTTAAAATAAAATAAACAATTAAATTGGAGAAAAATAGAAAAGAACTAAAGAAAATGTTTAAAAATTGAAAATAGGGCATGGAAATTACAAGAAAAATACTACTAGCTCTAGAAAAATTCCTACCTCGCTTCAAAAATATTAGAAGAGAAAAACATACATAAAATAGCATATCAATACATATTACAATAAAATATGACAAAGTAAAATAAAATTTATACTATTTAAAATAACAAAATTGCAGAATAAACGAATTGCACTCAATATTGAAATATACATAACTTTCACAATTTAAATCCGTTTCCAACGAAACAAAAAGCAGTGTTCTTAAAATTTTATGTAATTTCATAATAAAAGATAAAATTTAAATTTTCAAACTTTTAAAACTTTAAATTAAAAGCCAAGGTTTGACTATTTGGACCTAAAATTCACTTTTTGGAAAATATTCTTTTTAGTCATGCTTTGGAATGATAATTCATATCAAAACTAAAGTTTATCATTCATAATAAATAAAATAAGTTTTTAAATCAAAATTTTAATTAAAATAATTAAAATATACAAAAAAGTAAATCACGAAATACAGGGTTGTTACACCATTTAAATTCAAAATTTAGTTATTGAATTTATAAAGAAATAGAAGCCTGTTATTATTACACAGAGACTATTTTAACTACATAGGCAGTGAAATAAAAAAACAAACATGCATCCAATTCAATTCAAGTATTTCAGATAACAGCATGATATTCATTCACAAAAACAAGATGAAATCCAGGATTTAAAACTGTTTTTAAAATTCGTTTACTCGCTGATTAAAGCAGAAGAAAGAGAACTATATTTGTTTCCAGGCTCTTGAATTTTTATTAGCTCTTGAATTTTCTTTTGCATGTTGAATTTAAATCTTGCTGTTATTGATTTCTTTATCCGATTCCCAGGTTATATTTGAAAATCTGGAGATTTATGTTGTATTTGCCTTTGATTGAAAATTTTGAACTGTTGATTAATCTTCTTGCCTCTGATTTGAATTTTCCAGCTTATCTTCTTCTTGTTCCTCGATTCTAGATTTTATTTCTTCCTTTTTGATCTTTGATTTGTATTCATTTTAGTTGAAATTAAGAAAGAATTCAGCTGAAAGTAAATCTCTTCTTCTTATATTATTTTTTAAAATTAAATTATCAAAGAGAAATGCCATTTGTACCCTTTATGTTTTAATTAGCTTATACCTAAGCTTATATGTTTACAAATGTCTCTAACATGTATTACAACGTTTACAAGTGTTTTACTGCTTTATTATTGATTTACAGGTGTTACTTTTCTTTTTATAATTCATTTAAGTTATGTATATGTAATTATGTAATATTTACATGAATATAATGTGTATTTATTTTATATAAATAAGCTTTAGATTTTAGTAAATATACATGTGAATTCATGTAAATAATTATAAATTACATGCTTTTGATTCAATTTAATGTATCATATGTTTATAAGCTTGAGAAATTTATTTCAACTCTATATATAAAATTTCTAAACCAAATTTATCTTATGTTAGAATTTTAAAATGAAAGAATATTAAAAACAAATGAACTTTTAAATTTAAATCTTATTTAAACTCAAATTTAAAATATATACATTTGTAATAAATAAGAAATTATCCTTGTTGTTAAAAATTTAAATCTCAAATATCACTTTTAAAAGTATTAAGTTAAATTAAAATTTTCAAATTACAAATTATACATAATTTAAAGTTTGAAAACACTTTATTAAGTTCGAAACAATAATTTTTTCCCATTTCTAATATATATACAAATATATACATTTCAAATGGAAAATATTTTAACATTAGTTTTGATAATTACTATATTGAATTTTAAAAACACAATTTCAAATCACAATATATATACATATATATTACAATTTGAATATATAGCTTTTATTACATTAGAGACTTCCTATATATAATATATACCTATATATATATATACATTATAAATAGAAAACATTTTGATTAGCTTTTGAAAGATAAATCTTACCAATTTTAGATTGTTAGGAAAAGATATTAATAGATATTGTCAAATTAATCATTATTAGCCTTTAAAAGAATAAACTTATCAATTCATAATATAAAATGATCAAATCAATTTAATTTTTAACCAAGGTTATTAAATTGATATTTCTCAATTCGGGGTCATCACATTCCTCCCCCCTTAAAAGAATTTCGTCCCCGAAATTTAAAACAGAGATAATTTGATAACCCAGCAAAAGTTTTAACTTTAATCAGCAATCATAGCGACCAATTCAAACGAACAATTTTAATTATGCAGACAAAATTCTAGATAGAACCTCCTAATATCATCTAGAGTTTCCAGGTACCTATACTGGAATACTCGCTCTACAGAATCTTAAGTAACTACACTACCATAACCGCGAACTCCTCTCATCTGGATCTACAAATCTGAACAAGATATCAGACTAAACTCAAGACCAGCTCAACTGCCATATCCTTCTGAATTGCTGATTCTATCACTCGTGATGAATCATACACGTATTTCCTGAGGGATACGTGAAATACAATGAATTCCAGTTATTCGAACGGGCAATTCAATCCTGTAGATCAAAATCTAATCTCCAGAGAACACAGGAAAATCTCAAAAAACCTCCGGAGCTAGCTTTCCAGTTTTGCCCAATTTTATATCTCCTTTGATCGAATAAAACTAAAACAATATCCAAATTCCAACTTCACATTCCAAATCTCCTCAGTTCTTAACTGCATAACCTTTCTTACGATCCTGGGTCACCTCCATCTTTCTTGATCAGCTTAACCCTTGCTGATTGCTTCATGGAACAAACTGGACCAAAATCAAACCAATTTCTAGATCCCACTCAACAAAATGGTTCTCCCAAAAATTTTGTTGAAATCCAGAACATAATTTTATTCCACAAACATTAGTGGACTTCAAACCTACTTCTCTTATCTGGAATAGCCAAACAGTTGCACTTGACAACCTTGCCTTCAAATCCTGAAAATTCCTTCATACTTGAATTTCCTATAGAAATCTTCTAATCCAAGAAAACTACAACTCCCGGTTGCTCCCATTCTAGAACAACTGCCATCTCGCTTCCGCTACACAACTCTGATCTGGAGTAGATGAGAATACCACCAAAGAACTCGAGCATAAACTTTCTCCATACACTGTTTATCCGACCCCTAAAATCTTAGTGACCATTCCACTTGGTCAAAACATCCCAGAAGAATCTTTACTAGAAACTAGATGATCAATCCCTCCTCAAGAATCCTGAGCTGCTTCACCAACGTCTTCTTATTCTAAGAGTCGTCCCTCTACATGGTTGAACCATCAATATTGCTCATGGAATCCAAGTCGATAAGGAACTCAAACTCTAATGCGGTAGACTTCTGATTTCCTCAAAAACATCTAGAAAATCTCTGACTACTTTAATATCTTTTACCTCCACATGAGATTCCCCAAATATCATACCAAAGAATACTCAAAGATTACCCAAACTAACCACAAGTCACTTTTGCGATCTTACCCAGTTCAGATTTCAAAGAAACTATCTTCACCAACTAGAACAGCTTTCCTAATCGAGATCAATCTTTCCAGAATGGCTTATTTACCAGAAAAACTGATAGATCACTTCCAACTGAAAGTATGTATAGGACCGTATAATATGGATAAACAGTAATACAGAAGTATATATAGTAAATAACGCGGAATATAAATGCAGTAAGTAAAATGACACCAGAGATTTTATACTGGTTCGGAGCACCGTCCTACGTCCAGTATCAGACTCCTTCTGGAATTTCACTACAACAACCCTCACTTAACCCGGAGGAACAGGTCTATACAACCCTGAGCAGTAGAATAGGGACCTAAGCAGCAGAACAAGATTTCGCCTCAGCAGCCAAAGAGGACTTCACGCCTGAGCAGCAGAACAGGACTTCAACAAATACAAAAGTATATTTGACACTGTGTATTCTTGATAACACTGATTTGTCTCTGATAGTACAAACTTCCTATAATCAAATCCTCAAGTGTATGAAGTGTATGTGAAGATATGAAAGGAAGGTAATGCTAAGAATCGAAGATTATGAAAGTTAATTTGGAGATTCCAAGCAATAAAAATGTATGCTCACTGTTTGAATGTAAATATTAAAGAACAAGAAGAGTATTAGAGAGTTAGAATGAAAATCGATTAATATGAAGTGTTTGGGAGTATCTATATATAGTAGTTGAAGAGTTACTGCCATTGGTGAAGGGTTCTGACGAAGAGGAGCGTCCATTTCCGTTCAGAGAAGAGTTGCTTCCCTTCGCAGAAAAAGATGTCCTTTCAGAAATATGACAGTTGGGTTCAGGTCAGTCGACTAGTCGTTTTTGGTCAGTTGACTGATTGCAGAGTGTAAAAACTCTCGGGATCAGGTTCAGTCGACTGACTTAGATCATCCAGTCGACTGAATTTAAAAACATGCACATTTATGTTAAAATGCACAGATTCAGTCGACTGGTATTGTATTCAGTCGACTGAATTCTATTGTTAAGCAAAAATTGCAATAGCTCATTTGGTTAGAGTACTTGCCTTCCAATCTAGTGACCTGGGTTCGAGTCCTGCTCCATGCATTTTTTTGAAAACTTGATTTTGATTAAAATATGCATGCAAGTTTATGTGAATGACGATTCTTGAGGAAAGGTTTTAACAAAGCACTAACTAGACTCTATATACATATTTGATGACTCATGTTAAAATATATAACTATATGAACCATAATTTTAGTCGTTGAGTCAGGATGATGTCGTAGTCGTAGATTCGTGAATTTTTGTCAGCAATCAAAACCTATGATCCAACATTCTCCCCCTTTTTGATGATGACAACTCCATTTTCTACGAACGAATCTTTGACAAGCTTCGTTGATCTTATCTCTCTCACTGAATATCTTCCTGTAATTGTGCTATAGATTTCTCCCCCTGAATCTATGCTATATATTCCTATTTAATCCTTTTTTCCCCTTAATCTGTGCTTGCATGGTTTATTCCTGCAAATAGTGTTAGAGAGCAATATCTTTCTCCCCCTTTGTCATCAACAAAAAGGAGAGTTTATATGATGATATAAAATATATTTTACATAAGTGTTAACATAGAGCAATATAAAACAAAATAACTACTACTTATAATGTAAGGTATCAGAAAAAAATTAACATTTAAAGCATGCGATACCCAAGGTTCTTATAATTTCCTACATTTTAGGAAACCATACCCACTTGGGTGTAGTTGAACCTTTATAAATATAATTTTCATTATTAACTACCATATCAAAATAATCATCAATGTATTTTTCTCTATTTTTCTAATTAACAGGAACCCAAATACTAAGATAATTTTTATTCATATTTCCTGTTAATGATTTTGTACTTCTAGGGAAATTATCAACAATATAGGTCATAGTAGTTTTTGAATTTCTATTGAATTTAGGCTTTACTCGAAATTTAGTACTAGCACTATCATTTTTACTATACATGAAAGCATATCTAGTGCTATTTCTACGATCTGTTTTATTATATCCTAAACCCATTTTATTTGAAGTAGACTGAGAATTTTCTATTATTTTAGAAAGATTTTCTCGTCCTTTATTAAAATTAGAAATATTTTTATTAATATCTTCTATCTTAGTTTTAAGATTAGATTTTTCTAACTCTAATACTTTAATGTTAGATTTTAAATCATTAATTTCAACTGATAAAACATCATTTTTATTCTTCTGAATTTCTAATTCCTGAGTTATCATAGAAAGTTGTGAAGCTAAATTAGAATTAGATTCTTGAGATTTTTCAAGTTCTTCTTCGAGAATTTTCTTTTCATCTCTAAGCATACTAATTTCCAATTCAGATCTATTTAGTTTTCCTTGTAACTCCTTATTATATTTCTTAGTCTGCTTTACAAAATCTACTATTTCAGAATTAAGTTCAACTAAATCTTCAAAACTTAGTTCACTTAATCATCATTTGAAGCCATGAAGCATACATTTGCTTGCTCTGTGTCACTATCGCTTTCTGATGATGAAGAATCTGAATCATCCCATGTCACAGAAAATGCTTTCTTCTTGAATTTGTTCTTCTTGAATGTATTTTTATGTTTTTCTGGACAATCTTTCTTCATATGACCCTTCTTATGACATTCTAAGCATACTAATTTCCAATTCAGATCTATTTAGTTTTCCTTGTAACTCCTTATTATATTTCTTAGTCTGCTTTACAAAATCTACTAGTTCAGAATTAAGTTCAACTAAATCTTCAAAACTTAGTTCACTTACATCATCATTTGAAGCCATGAAGCATACATTTGCTTGCTCTGTGTCACTGTCACTATCGCTTTCTGATGATGAAGAATCCGAATCATCCCATGTCACAGAAAATGCTTTCTTCTTGAATTTATTTTTATGTTTTTTGGACAATCTTTCTTCATATGACCCTTCTTATGACATTCATGACATTTCATGACAGATGATGATGGTTTATTGCTATTATTGTTGCTAGAATTATTTTTGTAGCTCTTGCCCTTGTTATTCTTTTTGAATTTCAAAAACTTTTTGAAATTCTTAGCAATAAATGCCATATCCTCTTCATCTGAGTCAGAGTCATCTTGTTCTGCTTGAAATGCTAGATTCTTCTTGTCTTGTGCTTGAACTTTCTTTGCCTGCAAATTCACTTCATATGACATTAGATTTCCTATTAACTCTTCTGGTTTCATAGTTGAAAGATCGTTTGCTTCTTCAATAGCTAGGACCTTTCTTTCCCATTCATCCGTTAAAGAGTTTAGGATTTTTGATACTATATCAAAATCAGAAAAAATTTCTCCTAATCCTAATAGTGAATGATAGATATCTTGAAATCTAGAATACATATCATTGACGGATTCATCTTGTTTCATTCTAAAGTTTTGAAACTATTTTTTGAGCATGGAGATTTTGCTTTGTTTGAATTTGTTAGTTCCTTCATGAGTGATTTTAAGCGTTCTCCATATTTCATAAGCAGTTTGACATATGCTAACACGATTAAATTCATTTCTATCTAGTGCACAAAATAACATGTTCATAGCTTTAGCATTGGCAGTAACATCTAATTTTTGTGTGTTTGACCAAGTGGAATATTCTCCAGTAGAAAGAGTATATTCATTTTGAGTGATATTCCATGATTCAAAACTATTAGATTGCATGTAAATTCTCATACGAGTAGACCAGTAATTATAGTTTAAACCATTAAAGAAAGGAGGTCGTGCAGTGGATTGACCTTCAATAAAACTAGTGTTAGTGACTGTGTTAGTGGTAGTGCTGGTGTTATTTTCCATATTAATAAGATATCAGATAACTTTGTAACGGTTATAAGAAACCTTGCTTTGATACCAAATGAAAGTATGTATAGGACCGTATAATATGGATAAACAGTAATACAGAAGTATATATAGTAAATAACGCGGAATATAAATGCAGTAAGTAAAATGACACCAGAGATTTTATACTAGTTCGGAGCACCGTCCTACGTCCAGTCTCAGACTCCTTCTGGAATTTCACTACAACAACCCTCACTTAACCCGGAGGAACAGGTCTATACAACCCTGAGCAGCAGAACAGGATTTCGCCTCAGCAGCCGAAGAGGACTTCACGCCTGAGTAGCAGAACAGGACTTCAACAGATACAAAAGTATATTTGACACTGTGTGTTCTTGATAACACTGATTTGTCTCTGATAGTACAAACTTCTTATAATCAAATCCTCAAGTATATGAAGTGTATGTGAAGATATGAAAGGAAGGTAATGCTAAGAATCGAAGATTATGAAAGTTAATTTGGAGATTCCAAGCAATAAAAATGTATGCTCACTGTTTGAATGTAAATATTAAAGCACAAGAAGAGTATTAGAGAGTTAGAATGAAAATCGATTAATATGAAGTGTTTGGGAGTATCTATATATAGTAGTTGAAGAGTTACTGCCATTGGTGAAGGGTTCTGATGAAGAGGAGCGTCCATTTCCGTTCAGAGAAGAGTTGCTTCCCTTCGTAGAAGAAGATGTCCTTTCAGAAATATGACAGTTGCGTTCAGGTCAGTCGACTGGTCGTTTTTGGTCAGTTGACTGATTGCAGAGTGTAAAAACTCTCGGGATCAGGTTCAGTCGACTGACTTAGATCATCCAGTCGACTGAATTTAAAAACATGCACATTTATGTTAAAATGCACAGATTCAGTCGACTGGTTGATTGTATTCAGTCGACTGAAATCTGTTGTTAAGCAAAAATTGCAGTAGCTCATTTGGTTAGAGTACTTGCCTTCTAATCTAGTGACCTGGGTTCGAGTCCTGCTCCATGCATTTTTTTCGAAAACTTGATTTTGATTAAAATATGCATGCAAGTTTATGTGAATGACGATTCTTGAGGAAAGATTTTAACAAAGCACTAACTAGACTCTATATACATATTTGATGACTCTTGTTAAAATATAAAACTATATGAACCATACTTTGAGTCCTTGAGTCAGGATGATGTCGTAGTCGTAGATTCGTGAATTTTTGTCAGCAATCAAAACCTATGATCCAACACCAACAAATATCCTGCTTCATTGAGCCTCCAGAAGAAATGGATAAGCCTTCACTATCTGCCTGGTCTGCCGATAGTAGAATTCCAAAGATTTTGGAATCATCGAAGAAACGGGTCCATGCTGCTACTTCCAAACTTCACTTACTGATACTGCTAAGCCAAAAGATCTTCCTTAACCAAAAGCTCCTTGAAACACAAAACTACCACCCAATTCCACTAAAAAATCCTTGAGAAGGGTAGACATCTTCTCAAGAAACTCGGGCTCCCAAACCAAACACCAACCACTTGTTCTTCTTAAGGGAAATAATGAGACCATGTCTGAAATGAGGTAACACATCCACCTTAGTCTCATACTTCAATATAGATAAGACACCCTTACTTGAGATCCAGAAGATCCCTAAATATCTGAATCTTCCCTGCAGTAGGCATCACTGTTCCTTCAACACCATCTTAATCTTGCTCCAAAAGAACATCTTCATAACCATCTTTGGATACTGCATCTCACCACACAGCTATTCCTTCCTGAAGTCACCAAGATACCATCACCTGCTTCTGCTCAGCTGACAGATTCAACTCTTGGAAATCCCGCTCACTCGAGAGAAAATCAACCTCACACTTCAAAAATATACTCTAATCCTTGAAAAGACTTTCTCTGGGATCAATAAAAAAATTTCACCAATATACAAAGCTTATTCGAGACGGTATTAGATCTACAATCTCGACAGATACACCTCCAACCACATCTTATGAGCCTCTTTCATTGGTGGTAGTCGTGTTACACACACTCCTACCTTATCTACCTTTATAACCTATGTTGGAAAATCCGAACAGATAACCCAACAGATTAGGTAGATATATATATATATATATATATATATATATATATATATATATATATATATATTACAAGTACGCTCTCTCAAGAAAGAAGTCACTCCAAAGCCTAGGCATTCACTCAACCTAGCGCTCTGATACCAACTGTAGCGACCCGCCTTTCTATCACCAAAAAGACGCATCATTACTTAAGAAAGAAAGGGATAGAAGAAGAAAAGAAGGAGAAGAAAGAACAACAACACATCAGAATCTCACAGCGGAACGAATGAAATATAATATATAACATATATATAGTATCATATATATCAGAGTACACAACTATACATCTCAATTTAGACAGTTATAACATTTCTGTCTAATATATAATACAAGAACATCCATACAGAATAACATCACAGCGGAAACTCTATATATATATCTACACACTAAAGCCTCCTGCTCCAAAGCTCCTCCAGAATTCGTCAAGGATAACCTGAATCCCTCGACTACTCATACATAATATGAGTACCTAAGAGTTTAATAAAACAGAAAATAAACACTTGGGTCAGACAGGGTTCTGGTGTGAGTAAATGGTTTAAAATTGCTTAACTTTGGAAAATCCCTTTGAAAAGAAAAGGTATCACGTTCCCACACATAAACATGGAAAAAAATTTACCTTACGCTAACCAAAACATTTGATAGGAAATCCAGTGATATTATAATAGTATCTAGGGTTCTTAAGTAAATATAAAATGGCCGAAATTGTTACATTCATTAAATTCCAGCTACTAGCCACAAAATTGGGTAATACAATCAAAACCGTAAGGGCACGTAGGAAGAATGGGTTTCCATCAATGGCAGGGCTATTGGGGTACCACACGTCACAGTACGTGGTCTAGATCACTGTACCAAGGATCCATCTTAAATCCCCTACAACACAAGGCCGGGACCATTCCTTACTGAATAGTCCCGAACAAGACAACCCCGCAGTTGGCTGCAGACCAACTGCCCACACAGCCGAATAATAAGGGACTTCTAGACAGGGGTAAATCTCGTCCTACTTGGGCATGACCCACATAGCCTTGCTGCACCTCCCCTGTTTTAGCCATTCCCGGTTGATGAGGCTTGAGGCTGCGATTACCTTTATAGGACACATCTATCTTACAATGCTCATCGTCCACCTGACGATGTTCTGAAAGCATTCAATCCATACAAGTAAGGTCCGGGTTCGAACGGAACCGAAGGCACTATCTCATTACACTCATTTTGGAATCACCCTTAGAGTTAACGACAATAGCCCTTGCATTCTGAATCTTCATCTCGAATCTGAAAGTACTATCTTTGTTAAACTCATTCTGGAATCACCCTCGGAGTTATAACGATATATAGTTCTTACACTTCGAGTCTTCACTTCACTTCACTTGGATTTACGACCAAACGTTAATTTGGATTGATGTGGTTTTCGGATATAAAACCCGATCCCGATCTCATCGAATTCAAAATGCCATTTTAATGTCCAAGCTGTACTTAAGGGTTTAAACAATAGATATTCAGAATATCACTTACATAAATGGATGATTCATGACACATAGATAGATAGTTCACTATTATCTAATTCATCCACACATATCACAAAGCAGCATATATATCACATCTCAGATATATCTCATTCAAACCATTACATATCAACTAATGACATATAATATCATCCAATATCATTAACTCATCCAATGATATTTATCATCCAATCATTAATCATCTATAAACAAGTTTGGTCCACTCTTAATTAATTTAATTATTTCTTAATTAAATTAATTCCTTACTTAATCACTTGAATTATCATCAATCCAACTTACTTATTCATTAATTAATTACAAATTAAACATCACTTAATTTTCCACTTTAATTAATCTCCCTTGATTAATTATTTCTTAATTATTTTAAATAATTTTTCCTTAATTACAATTTTAATTAATCATCTTGATTAATTACTTCTTAACTATACCAAGCAATTATCTCTTAATTACCCTTTTAAATTAATCATCCTTGATTAATTATTATTTAATTACCCTAAGTAATTATCTCTTAATTACCCTTTTTAATTAATCACACCTGATTAATCACTTTTTAATTAATCACACTTGATTAATTACTTTTTAATTACATTTGGTAATCAAAACTTAATTATAGATTAATTATCCTTTAATTATTAATTACTAATTAATTATTTAATTAATAATTACTTCCATTAATCAAATCCTTTCTAATTAATTATTTATCAAGTAATTAATCACTTTATTAGTTACTCTTAATCCTTTCATTAATTAATTAGTCTTCAATTAATTAATTAATTTAAACCTTTAATTAATTATATTAATTAATTCTTTAATTAATAACACTAAGTGATTAACCCTTAATCACTTCCTCCTAATCACTTCCATAAAGTAATTAACATCTAATTACTTTGTTAAATAATTTCCTTTTACTTAATTACCTCCGGTAATTAATCACTTAATTCCTTCACCAAGTAATTACACTTAATCAATTTAAATCATAAGTGATTATCTTTAATTAATCACTAATTAATTACTTAATCAATTATTTAACTAATCATTTAAGCTTAGTTAAATAATTCTTCAACTTATTGTATTAAAAAGATCCTTAATTAAGAAAATCATTATCTTAATTAAATTATTTATATTAACCAATAACTCTTTGATTATTAATAGTAATTGAATTATCTTAATTACCTTCACACATTTGTTTATCTTTAATTAATCAAAACTCTTAATTACTTAAGATTTACTATAATTGATTACTAAATCTTTTTCATAATCTTTATTTAAAATATAACATTTTTTTCAATTAATTATAATTAAAACAATTTAATTAACTTCTAAAATCTTTTAAAACCTCCCAAAGTTGTTTAATAAATTTTCAAAACAAACATTATTTTGAAACCCACTTATTCTACCTTTAAAACTTTTATATTTCAATATATATAAAACTTATTTAAAACTTAATCTTTGAAACAAATTAGTTTATAAGTAAAAACTTGTTATACTTTTGTTTAAAACTTTATAAACATTCAAAAAATCAAATTTCTTTGTTTTAAAACTTAAGCACCCAATACAATTTTAAAGCACGCAAAAATTCTTCAGCCTTAAAACTTCTAAGATCCTATACTATTCAAACTCAAGCAAATCTTCCAAATGCTCGAACGAATCCCGAGTTTCCCCACCCCTTCCCCTACTTCGAGTAAAACTCGAATATTCTTGAACAAAAACCCGAGCAACCCTCTCCTTCTTCCAAACCCAATTCCAGATGCACGCGAACGTGCATATCCATATGCACAGCTCCCCTGGCCGCCGATGACCTCTACTCCGGCCTCTGACACATCACTCTCGACCACGGCAACAACACGCGATAACCTAGAATCCACGATTCGAACGAGAATCGAAATCAACTCCTAAACCCATACGACATGAACCAAAAACCATCAGAAAACTGATCGCCACCGACGATCCAACACTCGAGACACCACGCCATCCTCTCCGTAGCTACGTCACGCCTTCCAGCACCCACGGCACAACTCGCAATCGTCTCCGATTGCTTCTCATCGCCGCGAAACCTAAATGAACTTCGACGACAATCTCAGGGTGTTAAACCCTACCCCATCGATTCTCGGCCATCACGGTCAACAATAAATTCCCAAAGCTTATTTATCATGATCCTCTCCTTTCCCTCTACCTTCAAGCCCAAACTTGCTAAACAGTTTGTCGTTGATCGACGGCAATCGATCAAAACACCTCTCACGTTCAACCCTAGCAAACACCCTAATTCCCAAACTAAAAATCATCATATATACCTCAAAAATCATGATTTTCTATATTGAATTAAATCATGCAATCAAAACTTAAAAGTGAAATAATAAATTTTGGACCCACTTTAATTTTTACTGTAAATTTATAAATCCTGAGCCAATTATTCATTTTAAATACCTATAATTATTTTTAGGTGAGAAGTTACATAATTTCAAACAACTTTCATTTACAAATCATAAGCCGATTTGAATTCAAAATTTAGTTATTGAATTTATAAAGAAATAGAAGCCTGTTATTATTACACAGAGACTATTTTAACTACACAGGCATTCAAATAAAAAAACAAACATGCATCTAATTCAATTCAAGTATTTCAGATAACAGCATGATATTCATTCACAAGAACAAGATGAAATCCAGGATTTAAAACTGTTTTTAAAATTCGTTTACTCACTGATTAAAGCAGAAGACAGAGAACTATATTTGTTTCCAGGCTCTTGAATTTTTATTAGCTCTTGACTTTTCTTTTGCATGTTGAATTTAAATCTTGCTGTTGTTGATTTCTTTATCTGATACCAAGGTTATATTTGAAAATCTGGAGATTTATGTTGTATTTGCCTTTGATTGAAAATTTTGAACTATTGATTAATCTTCTTGCCTCTGATTTCAATTTTCCATCTTATCTTCTTCTTGTTCCTTGATTCTAGATTTTATTTCTTCCTTTTTGATCTTTGATTTGTATTCATTTTATTTGAAATGAAGAAAGAATTCAGCTGAAAGTAAATCTCTTCTTCTGATGTTTTTTTTAAATTAAATTACCAAAGAGAAATGCCATTTGTCCCCTTTGTGTTTTAATTAGCTTACACCTAAGCTTATATGTTTACAAATGTCTCTAACATATATTATAATGTTTACAAGTGTTTTAATGCTTTATTATTGATTTACAAGTGTTACTTTTCTTTTTATAATTTATTTAAGTTATGTATATGTAATTATGTAATATTTACATGAATATAATGTGTATTTATTTTATATAAATAAGCTTTAGATTTTAGTAAACATACATGTGAATTCATGTAAATAATTACAAATTACATGCTTTTGATTCAATTTAATGTGTCATATGTTTATAAGCTTGAGAAATTTATTTTAACTCTATATATAAAATTTCTAAACCAAATTTATCTTATGTTAGAATTTTAAAATGAAAGAATATTAAAAACAAATGAACTTTTAAATTTAAATCTTATTTAAAACTCAAGTTTAAAATATACACATTTATAATAAATAAGAAATTATCCTTGTTGTTAAAAATTTAAATCTCAAATATCACTTTTAAAAGTATTAAGTCAAATTAAAATTTTCAAATTACAAATTATATATAATTTAAAGTTTGAAAACACTTTATTAAGTTCAAAACAATAATTTTTTCCCATTTCTAATATATATACAAATATATACATTTCAAATGGAAAATATTTTAACATTAGTTTTGATAATTACTATATTGAATTTTAAAAACACAATTTCAAATCACAATATATATACATATATATTACAATTTGAATACATAGTTTTTATTACATTAAAGACTTCCTATATATAATATATACCTATATATATATATACACATTATAAATAGAAAACATTTTGATTAGCTTTTGAAAGATAAATCTTACCAATTTTAGATTGTTAGGAAAATATATTAATAGATATTGTCAAATTAATTATTATTAGCCTTTAAAAGAATAAACTTGTCAATTCATAATATAAAATGATCAAATCAATTTAATTTTAAACCAAGATTATTAAATTGATATTGCTCAAAATTCCGGGTCATTACAGTACTTCTATTTTAGAATATCATGACCACTACTACGAAGTCAACGTTTGTAGTGTCGTTAGCTTTATTGTATATGATGAGCTCTGATGTGTTGTTAGTGTTAAATATTTTATATTAGTGACTTTCGAAGTAGTGTAGCATGAATGTCATATTTTTATGTAGTTTTTGTTGTATATAGTCTGCCATACTCATAGTGATATTTTTTAGATATCCATGTATCTGACATCTTTGTTATATATATATGTATGTATGTATGTATGTATGTATGTATGTAATATTTTGTTGTTCTTTTGTGATATCTCATCTAATATATGTGTCATTCCTTATTCATGTTTTGATATGTGATTTACTCAATTTTGTAACTCATTCATATTGCTTTGTATCGAAATGAGGTACATATTATTTCAGATGTATTCTTATATTATAATGTATCTGTGTTGATCTAAAGTAGCATACATAAGAGATCGCTCCTTCCAAACCCTTTAATCTAAACTATTGGACTGTTAACAACCTCTGGTAGTTTGGTCATTCAAGTTGGGATCTCACATCAATGACTTTTCCTATCGTTCCCATTGGTGAAACCTTACAATGGATGGCTATGATTTGTTCATTATTTTCCATCTAAACAATTCATCCGATCAAAATTGAAATCTTTAATCTCTTCATCTCATCAAGACAAACAATTTGATGTATAACTTATAGAGGCTTGGACACTATGAGTTTTGGGAATAATTTGCAATTAGAGAAAACTGCCTACCATTTATTTGTGATTAGGGCGGATTTTGCAACTAAGAAGAATAAACAAATCTAATAATGGCTAAGGTTAAGGTAGACTCATATTTATGATCAATATTTGGGTATTCTAGTTTAAAATAGTAATGGGCCTAAAATATACCCAATTTGGTCAAAAGTTAATTAGTGTAAAGGAAAAACCTGATGCCAATTTTAGTCCGAAGGACACAAGTATTAAAATTTAGTCTGAAAGATAATAAAATGATATATTTATACAGCATTACACACATATAATGCTAAATCTCTACATCATTACACATATTAATTTGGTTGTTTTTTTTTACATAAATTCTTACGAAACATTATTTTTAAAATTATAAGGAGAGGACGCTATATGTCCATCCGTTGAGTGAAATTTTGGAGCATAGTTTGTTGCGAAGTTGAAGGGCATACTTCATAGTTTTATTTGTAAAGATTAAAATATGTTATTGTTTCGCTTGCCTGTTTAGAATACAATTTTGTTCATACTTTATATCAACTTGTGAATAGAGCGCTCTATTTTTAGCAACTCTGAGATTCCATACTATATATATTTGTACATCTGAATGATGAATCATATAATTATTGTGCAATGCATTTACTCGGTAGCAAGTTAAATGGATAAACATATTATAATGTTAATTATATGATTCTATATTAATATGTTTAACCAAAAAACGGAAGCATCCATAAGACACTTGTCTTTTACACATCCATCAGTTGAGTTGTCTCCCTAAAATAGGATTGTGATACAAAATCAATATTCTCTTTACAGGTTTCGAATGTATTATATATGTAATCTATGAACTTTTTGCCTCATGTTCCTAATATGAACTATGAAATAAATATCTTTCGGTTTGTGCGATGGGACCAACATCTTAGTATGTGTAATGCTATACGAATATAGCATTAGATATGTGTATACTATACGAATATATTATTTTGTTGTCCTTCATTCTAAAATTCAAAACTCATTTCCTTCAAACTAAATTGAACTTAGGTTTATGCTTTAGAATAATTCCCTCTTCGGTCAATGTAACCAAACCCTAACATATTATAGATCAAAATTTTCTTCTCGAATATTTTGAATGCAGTTCAAATATCAAAATTACCAAGAGCAAAACTATGCTCAAAATTGTATTTTACCACCTATTTAAATATAATGATTGTTAATAATTAATTAATATTAGTTTTTTAAAATGTACAAATCGTTGTTACAACCCCCTAACCCCCAGGGCAAGAATTGCATCCTCGCAATCCGTTAAAGGGTAACCCTTAATCTAATCGGTAAAATACCATACCTCAATATGTTTTAATCGTATAAACATTTACAAAATACAGGGAAGTATATCTATAATTAACTAACTACTTTTAAAGTAGGATACGACCACCAATAGCACAACTGATTATGACACAATCAAACACATATTTGCAACAATGAGTATAACTTCCCACATGCCTAGCATGTAGTAACATTTACAATTTTATAATCATGTAATCTGTATCATAGCTTTTAGAAATAGCACTCTACCAACAAGAAGTGGAACAATCATAAAACAAAATTATGTTGGTTTAAATATGCACATACAAGTAGATATATAAACCAACAACCGATATAGCCTATAAAAATAAAGCATACATGCTCAAAGGCAACAGGGTGTTATCATCATTCACTAGCATACTAACAAATAGCATACATGTAGCAAACCCAATATTACCTACACATCAACAAATAGTATGTGTACCACTCAATTCTATATTCTAAGAAAAACACATGCACCCACTCATAGTTTAAACCATAGATTTTGAATAATTTGTGATCTACCACTTAGTTAACGATTTCCGTCGAACTTATTTCCAAAAGCTCACTGTCATTATTTCTTGTACCTTAAAGCAAACCATATTTTGATAACATCATAAAGGTATACTAACCTACGCAATCATGCTCCATGACCATAGTTCAAAATTGTAACAAACAATAATAATATCCTTGATTTTAGCTCCTCTAGTATACTCACACAGTAGATAAACACACAGTCTCGGCTTTTTTTCCTTTAACATACTTAGATAATAACCAACAATAGAGTCCTTGACTTTTTCTCCTCAAGAATATTTGGAGTGTGAATCAAGGATATTTAGTGACCTTCGCTTATGACGTTGTTATAAGATTACATATACATAATGTTTCAAATGGCTCGTTATTGTCAATTCATGTACAAACAAAGATCCTACCATCGATTTTCAACACTAGCTCTCTCATGGAGAGCATCCTCACCTCTGATGATAGTCTCCTTGTATGCTCCATGTGGCCTCAGTCACCAAATCAAAACAGTCTAACAAGCTCAACATATCTTTACAAAAATATACCTCAAACAAAATGGTATCTTTCTATTCACAAAATGGTTTCCACGTACTTTACTCAAAAAGGTATTATAAAAATTGAAATACATTTACCAAATATTTTCCTTGACAAAAGTATTTCTCAAGACATTTTTCTAACTAAAAAATACTTTTAGAACAAAATATTATTCCACTAAAACCTATTAGATAAACATTTCTCAAATTGAACAATACTTCTTGTAAAATTTTCTTTAAACAAAAATATCTCTAACTTTACCTGCCTATAAAGCTTACACAAAAATAATTTTTAATAAATAGAATCCTTTAATAAATATTTTCAAATTAGTACTTCTGTAAAAGTGCTTTCTAAAGAATGTTATCAAATCAAAAATAATTTTTAAACATTTTCTCGATATTTTTAACTAAATATTCTTTCGCAATTTGCATTAATGAGATATTTCACAACTAATTTTCTTTTTGATAAAATAACCTTAGATTAAAATATATTATTCCTCAAGTTAAATTTTTTATTTTTACCTCATGAAGAAATTAAATTAAATGATTTTAAATCCAAAAATGTAAATATATCTCCTTTAAATTTTATTGTAAAACATATACCTTCTTTTTAATACACAAATACATTTCCCTTTAATAAAATATATTGATAATCAATAAATGTAAATTTTCATCTATTTTATGTTACTTTTCAGCATAATACTTTTCATTAAAGATTTCACAAAATTTAACAATAAACTCATTTATTAGGCATTAAGTTTTAGCTGCACATTGTAAGATTATTTATGTATTACTCGGACAATAACCATCACTCAATCCCCTATATAAGTGCCTATCCTACCCCATTCATATAAAAATTTATTTTCCATACATTGATTATTTTTATTTAGTTTTAAAATAAGTGACATCTTGAAGAATCTAGACTTTGAGGTGATGAAGAAACGGATCAAAAAGCTTATGAGATGTCGAGATTGAACAACGAAAGAGCCTAAAAAATTTGCGTAAGTACAGAAGAAGCAAAAGCATTTGACATTGAACTATTGAAACCGTTCAGGACCGAACGGTCCAAAGTCAAACGGGGTCTGCATTGGTCTATTGAAGGTACCACATGCAAATTGAAGAAAGAGACATGTTTTGGAGGGAAAAATCAATAGACATCGAACCAATTTGGTTGAGAATTTTTTCCATGAAGATCCAAAGATTGAAGATTTAAGCAACTATAAGTCAAACAAAGTTATGTCTGAAGAGCGCTAGATAATAGCGCTTTCAATGAACAGATTGGATGGACAAAAAAGTCTATATGGATGATATGCTCATTAAGTCATGACAATTGGTACATCATATAAGCAACCTTTTAGAGATGTTTGATGTTCTTCGAAAGTATGGAAAAAATTGAATCCATTGAAGCATTCTTTCAAATTTGTGTCGGGAAATTTTTTAGTTCCATTGTAAACTCAAGGGGCATTGAAGCAAATCCAGAGAAAATTGAGGCATTGAAGTTAGTTACTACCCTAAAGATAAGGAGGGAAATATAGAGATTGAATGATAAAGTCACTGCATCGAGTCGATTCGTTTCAGCTACAACCAACAAGTGTACACCATTCTTTGATGCTCTCAAGAAAGAAAGAGGAAAGTTTTAGTGTACTAGCGAATGTGAAGCTGCATTTCAGAATATGTCAGAACATCTGAAGAAATTACCCATATTATCAAAGCCTTTGGAAGGAGAGGATTTATATATTTAACTAGTAGTATCAACTCACACATTGAGTGTAACCTTGGTATGTGAGGAGTGCAAGATCCAAAGCCTAGTTTACTACATCGGTAAATAAGTTACTATAGTGGATAAGATCTATCCATGCTAGAGAAATTGACATACTGTTTGTTGATTGCACCGAGAATGTTGAGACCCTACTTTCAGGGTCAACCGATAAGGGTGTTGACTGATCAACCACTTAGACCTAGGGAAATTAATAAAGTGGAATATCAAGATGAGTTAGTGAGATATAGCTTACCATTCTAAGAAGGAGACTTGAGGATATGCATTGGCTAATTTCATTGCTAAATTCACCATCCAAAATGATGAATAGAAGAAGCTTTCTTAACGGAAGTTATACATCGACAGAGCATCCAACGACCACGATTCCATGGTTAGAGTAGTTTTAATAATCCTGAAGGCTCTGAGGATTTGTTATGCACTGAAGCTAGAGTTCTAAGTGGTAAATAATAAGCCCGAATACAAAGCGTTGACTATGGAACTCAAGGTAGAAAAAGAATTAGGAGTCAAGATGCTTCATATCTTCAGTGACTCTCAATTAGTGGTTTCCAAGGTGAAAAAGGAATTTTAGGCCAGGGTTGCAAGGATTTCCCCTTAGCTTTTAAAAGTGTTGGAATTACTGGGCGACATAGCACACTGCACAATAATGCACATCCCTAGAGAAGAGAATGCAGATGCACAATTATTAGCCAAATTGGCCAGTTCAGGGGATGCGCAGCTATTGGAAATCGTGCAAGTAGAGGTTTTGACAACTCCAAACATTGAAAAGATGTACATCGATTGGATCTTCCAACGTCGAGGAAGAAAAGGAGTCATGTTGACTCTGATTAAAGATTATTTGTTAAAGGGGAGTCTCCTAAAAGGAAGGAATGAACAGTGGAAGCTTCTACATAAAGTACTTCATTTCATTATGCAAAAAGGAGTGCTGTGTAGGAGAGTGGCATCGGTCTCTTTTATTCTCTTGTTAAATCACTCTTTGGCTTGGGTAGGAGCAGCCTGTAGATTAGTTGTCTTTTCCTCAGACTTAATCAACTTGAGTCTTAAACCTGTGGTTTCCGCTCAGTAGGACTAGGAGAGATCTTGGACATGCTCTCTTAACTCTTTTTCTTCCTTGATATCTCCTTTAAGCTCATCGATATCGATCTAGGGCGTAGCCTTTGTTAGTCCTTGAGATGATGGTTTTGATGACAACAACCGTATGACGTGTTATAAAATATAAGTACTAACATTATAGTTTAGATATATATGTATATGCAGGATGTAAACATGCAGGTACCAAGAATGAAGACTGTACAGTATAGAGATTCAAGACTGAAGATATCAAGATTGGAGATTCATGAGTATCAAGATATCAAGAGTTCAAGATTTCAATAGTACAAGATAAGTATTGAGTCTAGAATTATGTTAAAACTTCTTGAAAGCACTTACATCTTTATTTGAAATTTATTCGTGGAATGGAATCCACTTCGAGCCTCTTAAAGGGATGGAACCCTAGTGGGATGGAACCCACGACAATATCTAGTGGAACATATAGTGGTCCTATTTTGATATCCATTAATTTTATAAAAGTGCTTTTCAAAAATATATCTCTTGTTTTGAAAAAAACGTTTTCAAAACTTTCTTTTCAAAAAGACATCTCTCTTAGTTTGAAATATTTTAGCTTCAAAACTATTTTTATCATTTTTAATATTTTGATTTCAAAATTGTCCTCTTTTAAACCATCTCTTGTTTTAATTATTTAGCTTTAAAATATTTATATATTTAGATTTTAAATCACTTTATAGATTAAGATTATATATATTAAAAATTACTCTCTAAACACTTTTATATGTTTAAACTATATTCAAATATATTTCCAAAGTTTAGAAATTGTTTTGACAAATTATAGAAACCAATTTTTTCTTGAGCATGTCGACATCCCTCAACCCCCCATGTCGACATTATAACCGTTATTTTCAAATTTCAATTTTTAAAAGAAGTGTCTATTTATCGTACCCTTTCACGAATAGATATGATTGTTGCTCTGCTATAGATACCAGTAAGTTCTTAATGAATTTTTTACCAGATTTCATTTATTTTCTCTCCTCTTCATCTTCCACATTTATTCTACAGAATCCTAAACTATACTCTGTCGAAATACTAAGTGAATAAAACTTGATTAACTCTTGTTTGATTATATGTCACTCTCTCCATAAGATCTCAGAGCTATTCAGAGTTATAGAATCTTTTGTAAATCAAACTGTTAAGTAAAAGGTGTGGTTGAGCCTTGAAATCAATTGGGTGTGATTGTAGCCCCAGAAACCAATTAGGTGATCTTGTAGCCTGGTTAAATCAAGAGAGTTTGCCCTGGACTCGAATACAGGAGGGTGTACCTCATAGCCTTTGAAGTGAGGGTTAATCTGGGAGATTATTTTGATAAGAAATCCGTACGATTGTACGGGACTGGATGTTGGGTAACTCTGAACCAGTATAAAATCCTGATGTGTTCTTTCCTTTACTGCTTTTATTTAGTATTTGCATCAATGTCTGATTCTGTGATTATATCTGTTTGTGAATTGCATTTGTTGGTGATTAAATTACATAAGTTTCAAAAAGATTTAGAAAATTCATAAAACATTATTCACGCCAACTCTCTAATGTTATTCCAGCCTTAAGATCCGTAATCCGCATTTCTCACATTTGGTATCGGCGCATTGGTTTTCAAAGTTTTTAAAATGGCTATTTTTGGGGATTTTTTTAACACTAGTTTAAAACCGTTCAAATCTTCATTGTCTCATAAGTCTGCATATAGTTATTATAGAAAATCAAGTTATCTACCGAGTTTGTATTCCATGCAGAAAGAAAGATGTTATATGGCCTTTGAATAATCAGCACTCAATGGATAAATTGTGCAAATCAAGAAGAATAAGTGGATACTTGATAATGGATGTTCAAGACAATATGACTGGTAATCCAGATATGTTGAATGATATTATCTATAAAGATGGAGGAGTGGTTAATTTTGGAGGCAACTCAAAAGGATATGTGATTGGCATCGGAGTAATGTCGGTAACTCTAAAACTCCTATTATTTCTAATATTTCATTAGTTAAGAATCTGAAACACAATCTGCTTAGCATTAGTCAACTTTGCGATAAAGGATACAGTATCACATCGGAGATAATAATTCAAATGTTATATTTGAAGGAATTAGGAAGAAAAATATTATATTCTTAGTATGAAAATCTTAATTGATAATCTATGTCTTTTGGTTAATCCAAGTGACACTTGGATTTGGCATAAAAGATTGGGGCATTTGAATTTTAAACTCATATTTAGACTTTCTAAACTTGACATAGTAAGAGGTCTCCTTAGAATGAATTTTAAAATAGATAGTATATGTGATGCTTGTCAATTAGAAAAACTTAGGAAGACTTCTTTCAAATTAAAAGATATGATTTCAACTTCAAAACCTTCTAAGTTACTTCATCTAGATTTGTTTGGTCGATCTCAAATTCAATCAATAAATCATAATAAATATGTCTTTGTAATTGTAGATGATTATTCTAGGTTTACATGGACAATTTTTATGAAACATAAAAGTGATACTTTTGAATAATTTAATTTTTTTACAAAAAGACTTCAAAACCAACTTTCTTTAAAAATTATAACTGTTTGTAGTGATCATGGTGGGGAATTTGAAAATGAAAATTTTGAGAGATTCTGCAATAAAAAGGGAATAACTCACAGTTTCTCTTTTCCAAGAACTCCACAACAAAACGGAGTGGTAGAATGTAAAAATAGGACGATTCAAGAGTGTGCTAGGACAATGCTTTCATATAGTAATTTACCAAAACATTTTTGGACTGAAGTAGTCGCTAGTTAACTGATAAAACACCTTATGAACTTATTTACAAGAAGAAACCAAAGGTATATTATTTTAGAATCTTTGGAAGTAAATGTTTTACTCTAGATACAAAAGACAATTTGAATAAATTTGATCCTAAATCCAACAAGGAAATCTTTATCGGATATTCTAATAGAAGTAAAGCATATAGAGTTTTCAATTTAAGAACTAATACCATTGAAGGAACAATGCATGTTCCATTTGATGAAAATTTCAAAGGTATTGAATAAATTAATGATGAAGAAGATTTTGCTACCCTAAATAATGAATTAATTGAAACAAATAATGAAATCATTCATCCAAATAAAAAGGTTAAGCTTTTAAAAGTTCATCCTATAGAAAATATACTAGGAGATATTGAATTTGTTGTTAGAACTAGAAATCAACTAAATAACATGAGTAATGTAGCTTTTATATCATCTATTGAACCTAAAAATCCAAAGGAAGCATCGTCTGATGATTCATGGATTCTAGCTATGCAAGAAGAACTGAATCAATTCACTAGAAATGATGTGTGGGAACTTGTTCCTAGACCCGAGGATAAAACTATAATAAGAACTAAATGGATTTATAAAAATAAAATGAATGAACTAGGTGAGATCGTTAGAAATAAAGCTCGATTAGTCGCACAAGGTTATTGTCAAGAAGAAGGAATAGATTTTGATGAAACCTTTGCACCCGTAGCAAGATTAGAAGCCATTAGAATTCTACTTGCTTTCGCAAGCTATAATTATTTCAAATTATTTCAAATGGATGTTAAAAGTGCTTTTCTAAATGGATTTGTTAAAGAGGAAGTTTATTTTGAACAACCTCCACTCTTTAAAGATGAAAAAGTTTCAAAACCATGTTTTCAAACTTAACAAAGCTCTATATGGTTTGAAACAAGCTCCTAGAGCATGGTATGATAGACTAAGTTCTTTTTTATTATAATCAAATTTTGAAATTGTTAAAGTAGATAATACTCTTTTCATTAAAAGAAATAAAAATGATATCCAACTAGTACAAGTTTATGTAGATGATATTATTTTTGGTTCAACCAATCATGAAATGAATAAAGAATTTTCTGAAATAATGACAAAAGAGTTTGAGACGAGTCATATGGGTGAACCTACTTTCTTCTTAGGTTTACAAATAAAACAATTAGATAATGGTATTTTTATTAGTTAGAAAAAATATGCTAGGGATCTAGTTAGTAAATTTGGTATGACTACTGCGAGTGGAAAACCCACTCCCATGGCAACCAATGAAGCTTTAAATAAAGAAGATCTTTCAAAAGATGTAAATCAAAAACTATATAGGGGAATGATTGGATCACCACTCTATATCACTACGAGTAGACCTGATATCATGCATAGTGTTTGTCACTGTGCAAGATACCATTCTCAACCAAAAGAGAATCACTTAAAAGCTATGAAATGTATCATAAGATATGTTAAACATACTTTTGACTATGGTCTATTTTACCTCAAAAAGTGATTCATTTGATATAATCTCTTATTGTGATGCTGACTATGCTGGTTGCAAATCTGACCGAAAAAGTACAAGTGGAACTTGTCACTTTTTAGGGCATTCTTTGGTTTTATGGTTTAGTAAAAAGCAAAACACCGTTTCTTTATCAACAACTGAAGCAGAATATATCTCTGCTGCTTTGACTTGCTGTCAAGTCATTTATATGCAACAAACCCTAAAAGATTTTGGATTAACAATTTCAAAATTACCAATTTATTATGATAATACTAGTGTAATAAATTTATCTAAAAATCCTACTCATCATGCTAGGACTAAACATATTGATATCAGACATCATTTCTCAGAGATAATATAAGTAAAGGGATTATTTCTCTTGAATTTATCAACTCCGAGAATCAAATTGCTAATATTTTAACCAAACCCTTAAATCAACCTATATTTAATAAGTTAAGAAGAGAACTAGGCATTTGTTTAATAATTGAGATATAGAATATAGATATAGTAACATATATTTTTAATAAATGGAGATATACAAGAAAACCAAATTTTTCAAAGGGATATCGACATTCGCCTACCACCTACGTCGACATACAACGGTAAAATTTGAAACTTGATTTTCCCTCTAAAATCAGTTTGCTAGTTATATAAACCTATGTATTTCGAATTTTTTTGTCTTCTCACTCCTATTTATCTGTAATAAAATTCTAAAAATTGAAATTAATGGCCTCCTCCACTAAATCAAACCAAAATGACACTGTTTCTTTCCCTTCTCCTCATTCTGTTCCATTTCAACGCACTACACTGGCATATATGATAAAGATTGAAGAATCTACGAAGAATGCCATGCAAATGTTGACCGAACTTCAAGTTTTGCAAATAAGGATGGAGAAATTACATGAAAAGCAAGGAAAAATTCTTCGGAATTTGCAAAAATTCCTAATGGATAATCATGCAAATCCTATTGTGATTGAAGAAGATTCTCCCAACATTCAAGTGCATAACCCCTTAGAGCACAGCAAGAGGAAAAATAAGAAGAGGAAGAAGAAGAAGAGGAAGAAGCACATATGGAAGAAGACGACAACATGGTTTGCGTAGGCGTAGTCTGTTTTGACAAAGATGGGAATTTGGTCGAACAACGTGGAAACTTTTGTTTTCATCATCCAAATTGTTCGATTCACAAATCTCCAATTGTTAAAAACTCTCGTTAGTGGTGTTATTCTATAATTTATGTACTTACATATATTTGTGTGTTTATGTTCCATATATGTGTGTGTGTGTGTAAATATAACATCATATGTAATAAAAAAAATTGTTTTGCTTATTACACTTCCTTATTAGTATTTAGTTTGGATAGTATTAGATTAAGGGCGAGCTATATATAAGTTTAGAATTATTTTTTGTTGGACAAAGGGGGAGAAGTATAAAATAGAGTAGTTAGAGTAGTTAGGCTTAGATTAAGGGGGAGTTATTAGATTTAGGGGAGTTATAGTGAAGGTGAAGTATATTTTATAAACATAGGTTGTCATCATCAAAAAGGGGGAGATTGTTAGTCCTTGAGATGATGGTTTTGATGACAACAAGGACTTGTTATAAAATATAAATACTAACATTGTAGCTTATATATATATATATATATATATATATATATATATGCAGGATATAAACATGCAGGTGCCAAGAATGAAGACTATACAGTATAGAGATTCAAGACTGAAGATATCAAGATTGAAGACTCATGAGTATCAAGGTATCAAGATTGAAGACTCTTGAGTATCATGATATCAATATTTCAAGATTTCAATAGCACAAGATAAGTATTAACTCTAGAATTATGTTAAAACTTCTTGAAAGCACTGACATCTTTATTCGAAATTTATTTGTGGAATGGAATCCACTTCGAGTCTGTTAAAGGGATGGAACCGTAGTGGGATGGAACCCATGACAATATTTGATATCCACTAATTTTATAAAAATGCTTTTCAAAAATATATCTCTTGTTTTTAAAAAAATTGTTTTCAAAACTTTCTTTTCAAAAAGACATCTCTCTTACTTTTAAATATTTTAGCCTTAAAACTATTTTTATCATTTTTAATATTTGACTTCAAAATTATCCTTATTTTTAAACCACCTCTTCTTTTAAATGTTTAGCTTTAAAATATTTATATACTCATATTTAAATCACTTTATGGATTAACATTATATGTATTATAAATTACTTTCCAAACTCTTTTATATGTTTAAACTATATTCAAATATATTTACAAAGTTTAGAAATTGTTTTGACAAATTATAGAAACCAATTTTAATAAGAAAATCAAAACACAAATTTTGCCTTGAGCATATCGACATCCCTCAACCCCCCATGTCGACATGGTGACCTTTATTTTCAAATTTCAATTTTCAAAAGAAGTGTCTATTCAGCATATCCTTTCACTAATAGATATGGATGTTGCTCTACTATAAATACCAGTAAGTTCTAAATGAATTTTTTACCAGATTTCATTTATTTTCACTCCTCATCATCTTCCACATTTTTTCTAGAAAATCGTAAACTATACTCTTCCGAAATACCAAGTGAATCAAACTTGATTATCTCTTGTTTGATTCTCTGCTACTTTCTCCGTAAGATCTCAGTGCTACTCAGAGTTATAGAATCTTTTGTAAATCAAATTGTTAAGTAAAAGGTGAGGATGAGCCTTGAAATCAATTGGGTGTGATTGTAGGCTCGAAAATCAATTAGGTGATATTGTAGCTTGGTTAAATCAAGAGAGTTTTCCCTAGACTCGAATACAGGAGGGTGTGTCTCGTAGCCTTGAAACCGAGGGTGTAATCTGGAAGATTATTTTGATAAGAAATCTATACGATTGTACGGGACTGGATGTAAGGTAACTCTGAACCAGTATAAAATCCTGGCATGTTCTTTCTTTTACTACTTTTATTTAGTATTTGCATCTATGTCTTATTCTGTGATTATATCTGTGTCTGTGAATTGCATTTGTTGGTGATTAATTTACATAAGTTTCAAAAAGATTTAGAAAATCCACAAAACACTATTCACTCCATCTCTAGTGTTATTCCAGCCTTAAGATCCGTAATCCGCATTCTCACAGCCTTCTTGACCTCTATGATATTGACTATATTTTATAGGCCATGACTTACTGTATGGGAAAACTTTAATATTTTATCAAAAACAACACATTTGTCCTTATGTGCGATAGCCTCATATACCAGTTTCATCTCATCCTCTTTGATTGCCTTGTTTTTAGCCTGGGTATATTTTTAGAATTTGGCTAGTTCCTTCTTATAGTCCTCATAGATTCTATTATGATCGACTCTTTCTATGTTGAAACATTTTATTATCGGTTGGTTGGCCAAATTAACGTCAAATAAACCTTTGCTGGCCTTCTCCTTTGTACATATCGCTCCACCGCCTCATTGCTTCTTGTTACGCCTTCCAACAAGTAGTTTTTAAAGATGTACATGATGTTGCGAACGAACATAACCCTCCCTTGATGAAGGATAGGGAATGCAGCTTGCATTTTCATCTCAGGAATAAGAGGTTGGCAGGGAGGGGGAGGTCGCATAATTGTTTATCCAACAGAAGTATCGTTTCTAGCTCTATGAGATTAAAGAGATGTTGAAGAGTAGATTGTTTGGATCATTGGGAAGGAGCAGCAGGAGCCTTAGGGCGTTCGATGGTGGAAGTCACTATGGCTTATGAAGATAGAGGAATATTAAACCAATAAGGTTGGCGATGTTGAAAGTGTTGTGTAGGAAAGCACCCACGGCGAGGGAGTCAAGGTCTCGTTTAGATCCAAAATGATCGCTGGAGTCCTTTGATCGTCAAAGCATGGGCACCTCTCCTCAGCTTCGTACCATATTTTTCCTTTCTTTTTGCCCTCTCATCCTCGAACTCAAGATAAGGGTCTCAATAAGGGCATGACCCCCTTGGGAAGAATAGCGGTAATGGATAAGCCTATGGTGGACTCTATCGAATTGGCTATTCTTGTTCATTATACTTGAAAAAAATGAAAGAATTTGATTAAACTCGGTGAAATGGATTGAAAAAGAGTGTAAAATAGTTGTGTTTGTGATCCTAAGAGGTGTTAGAAGTGTCGATGCATCCTAAGTAATCTATGAACCAAGTCTTAGGGTTGATGAGATGAAGCACCCTCCCCTTCAGAGTGTAAGAGCATGTTAGTTGAGGCGAATTTGAAGTCAAAAGGGTTTGAGGCCAAAAGATTATCGAAATTGAGGTTAGTGTGAGTGAAATTTGGAAAACTTCCCTTGTCAATCAATGGGCCGAAGATAGCATCAACTGTGCTCGGAGGGGTTGGCTCCTTAATAGGATCCTAGTTCGGGTCAGGTGCTATGAGCGAGGTCTTGATGATGATTCGTCTAGATCTAGGGGTTGATTTGACCTAGGTGCCTTCAAGAGAAGTCTTCCCAAATGACTTATCTTCATTGGTATCATCGTCCTTTGCTTCCTCCCCTTCTCTTCATTTTCTTCTTCTTCTCGATTGCTTCTTCTTTGGGTTTTCTTATTTCCTCCATGAAGACTCCTTGAGGAGTGCATGGGGTGGGGGGTTATTTGTCGTTTAACGGCTTTGGAAAGATTTGGTTTAGGTTGGATTCTCCTACCATTATGGAGAAACCATGGTGATGCATCCTGGGATTGGTAAACAAGGATGAATGTGTCTTTTCACTCCATCCATACCTTTAAGGAATTACAGAGTATCTTTAAAGATGGGAGTCACAACCCTTCGAGGGATATTTATAAGAAATGCGAAAAGGTTAGTCACTTAGGCAATGAAATCCTTAGCGAATGAAATCCCAAGTGTGATGAAATCATTAGATGAAGATCTTATGTCTTAAGCACCACTTCTGGTGGAAGCCATCGGGGTGTCGGATAAAGAGTATTCATCCTTAAAGTGACTTCTCTGGTTGTATAGCCCCTCTACAACTTTGCATCTATAGAAGGACACAAGGATTAAGAGTGGAGGGTTTTTGGATCTCCACTTGAATGGAATAAGAAAGTGGTCTCTCTGAATATTAGCAACCTCCCAGATGCATCTTAAATATTATATAGATGAGTTCAGAGTGGTGTAGTAGTTTGTGTGAATTTGGGATGAAGCAAGCCCGAACATCTGTAGGATATATCTCAAGAATTTGTTGAACAAAAGGATGAACCTAGATAAGAACATATATTGGTTACAACTGGTGTAACCTTTCGAAGGGGCGTGGTCTCTCTTGATGGCAGAAAGGAAGAAGCACTACATCTTCGAGAATCCCATGTTTTTCGTAAATCGCCCATAGCTTGTAGTAGTCAACTTAGATGTTGGAGAATCTAGAGGGTTGTCTAGATATATTATATTGGGTTTATTGATTTTTGAAATAACTGGGTCTTGAAGTCTCCAAGTGGAACAATCCAGAGCTATTGTTGTATGGTGATAGAACACCTAGCTCTGATCGTAATTGACGAAGTAGCCAGGGAAGAAGATGATCCTGCTTACCGAAAAACAATTGGGAAGTAGAAGAGTAAGAGCCAGTGAAGAGACAAGGAGCTCATCAACGATCGACCATTTTATACTGAATGCTTAAAAACAAGCATGGTAGTTATGCTTTATTTTGGTGCTTTACTTTCATAAAATATCATGTTGCTGATGTAAAGGATCCAACGGATGTCAACATGTGCTAACCAATCAAAATATGTACATTGGCTAGGGCACTATTGTGTATCAATTTATGTAGTGTGTATCATGTGCCCAACGTGGTATATGGGAATAACCTATGTAGATATCCTACTCATGCTAACAAACGAGCGTCGTAATGGATGGAACTTTGTATCGAATTTTACCCATTATCCTAGAGTCCTTGATAATGAAATTGTTGCTCGGAGCGCCATGAGGCCCACTTTGCAGGACTGCGGGAATGTGTTATTCGGTTTTAAGTGTTAATAATTTGAATGTCCTTAAGCATCGAAACTTGAATTCATTGAGTGCCAGAAAGCACTCAGCAAGACGATTTTGCATAATCATCTCAATGGAATCTAGATTTCATTCATAACCAAAAAGAAGACATTGGCTTATGTCGCAACCGTCTCCATCATCCTCTTATAGTTTTTTCAAATCAATCCAAGAAACCAAGAAAACCTAAGCGTAAGGTAGGCCGAGTTTGAGGGGTGATTGAGATGGCGTTGCGAATCAACGACGATGATGGAGGATTGAATCGAGGTGGCATCAACAAGATGGATGTCGATGATTTAGGCCTATTGAGGCAACCTGCCTAGAAGAACAAGATCCAAAAGGGCAAAGGTTTGGCGATGCCTGAATTAAGTAGCACTTGCGCTTGTAGGGGTCGGCAACGAAAGGTAGTCGAACTCAGGGTAGTAGGGAGCGGCATTCGTGAAGGCTCAAGGAATGGCGGTGCTAAGGCATTGGGTTACGAGGGTTTGAAGATGCAAAGGCATTGACACAAAATATTTGGGAAATGAATGTGAATATCAAAGATCTGGAAAGTGTTATTTATATACAATGCTAGGAAACTTGGTTGATATTGACAAAAAGTGGTCGATATCAAACGGTTTATTCATTCTTTTTAGAATAGAGGGGATGGGAAGAAGACAAGAAATCTACCTGACTAGTGATTGGAATATCTTCCATAATTTTTTTAGCAAGAATCAAAGATTTCGGATGGAATACTTCAATTGTTGTATCTATAGAAAGGACGTGGTTCAATAACTATATGAAGCAGTGTGTCGACATTATCATAGTAGATGCAACATTTTATGATAATAGATCAGATGATAAAGGCGTCATTTTAGGTTCGATATGATTACTTATTTCGATCCAAAGCATGTTGTAATATTACAAAAGCATAATTTAGGGGACAAGGGTTATTCGATATTTGAACCAAGTGACATCTCGATGAATTTGGACTTCAAGACAATAAAGAAATGGATCAAGAAGCTTAACAAATGTCAAGGTTAAAGAATGAATGAACGTCAAAAAATGTGACGAAGAAGAAACAAAACCATTCAGCACCTAATGGTTCAAAGTTAAAAGGGGCCCACTTTCGTCTATGGATGATATTACATGCAAAGTTGATGAAAAAGAAAGGCTTGGAGGGAAAAATTGGTAAGCACCGAACGGTTTACATTGGGCATTTTATTCATGAAGATCTATAGCTTGAAGACTTAAGAAAATATGAAGAAAATGCTAAGATATGAGTGAGAAATTTTTTTTTGGCACCAACCAAAACCGATTAGTACCAATGGTATGAATGTTGAGATATTGCTATTTTGACGACTTCTTCGTGGCTACAAATTCAAATCTAGATGATTGCATGTTTAAACTCATCCATCTGACCATGGTAGAGGAGTATGCCTATAAATAGAAGATTTTGGACAACTAAAGAAGGAGTGTTTGATCCCTACTCGCATTTTTACACTGAGTTGCCGCCATTTTCAAAATCAACTCATTTCTAGATCTGAAATCGTTTTAAACTTGGTTGTAATTGCAAAAGTGATCTGAAGTAATATTGATAATGGGCGTAGGCTTAATATTCCATCCAAACCACTCTAAAATCTCGTGTATTCATTCTATATTTTCTGTTTGTAATCTTTTAATTTTTGTTCTTGATCGATTGAGACTGTATTCCCATTTACTGAGAAATTAATTATCATAAAATCACCATTTTATGGCGTGGTTATGGTAGCGAACAATATATCCCATATAAATATACACAAAGCATGCAATAACAAACAAGTATGCTCTCTCATCTTATTTTTAGCCCAATCTAAGGCATAAGTTAATCTACTATAAACGGCTTAAACTTAACCAAGGCTCAAGTAATCACTTATCCTAAGCTTTGATACTAAATGAAATGCCCCACTACTTTTAACAGTTGAAACTAGGGCCCAACGCCATCAACACTGATACCATGTCCTCAATGTTAAAAACAATGGGTTATTTGGGTGAATAATTTAGAAACTAAAGATATAAACATTGGGAAAAGCCTCATAGTGGAAAATCTTATTAAACATTTAGATGCACAACATTAAAAATAATATCAGTATTACAAATGACTCACCTAACGTTCAATTACATCCACATTACATTTAAATTTATAGTATGTTGAACAAACAAGAATTGTTCCAAATAAATATATAAAACTCATATAACATGTGTAGGTAAATAAAAACTCATCATTTCCATTCTCCTTTCCCTTATCTGCAAAACTATGAAATACACACACACATATATGTACATAATAGTGCAAAAAGAGAAAGGGAAAAGGGGAGATCAACTAGTTTGAACTGCATCATAACGCTACGCACCATGGCCCAACCCAAGGGTTCGATGGTTTTACATTAAGAAAAGATACTTATGCACCCTCATAGGATCAAGCCCCTGTAGTTCATCTATATTTGGACCTGCTCTTCCCTTGTAGTTGCAAATGTTAGCATGTGATAGTATTTATTATTGGTGTACCAACAAAATAATATAGGCGTATTTATCATATCAACCACAATATGATAATAAAAAATAAGGAGCAATACTTCAACGCATGGTCACGAACAAAAGCCATTCAATCCCTATTTCCAATAATGTAAAAAAAAAATTAACAAACATTAATGCTCCGCATAGAGTAAACACACTAATCCATGTATAATAACAGTGCTTGCGATACATCAAACGATGATCACCACTTTCAGTGAAAACAAGAATGACACATGCTAACAAATGATAATTACTAACAACTTTACACACACACTAACAAATAGCAATTACCCACTCCAAATGGTAGTCGCCTCTCTACATGGTAAATACAAAAAGGTATAACTACATAAATTGTAAATACCCTCCCCCCCCCCCCCCCCCCGCCGCCAAATAGCATGTCCCTTAATGACAGACACTAATCCATACAACGGATGAACAATAATAGATGATAACACTTCATTTCAAATGTAGTAAAATAATTAATTATTATTTATGCAAATTTCATCAATTTACTTTGGATAATATAACTTTTTTAGTATTATTTTCGGACTCTAAAATGATAATATTTTACATCACATTTGAAGGTCACTTTGTAGTTATTTACGCAAAATAATAATATTAATTTGCTTTGAATACCTTAGAATGTTGTATTACTATTTTCTCAAAATAATAGAAATTATTACAAAACTCTTTTCAAAGCATATTATTATCAACTTTGTCATAAAAACCTCTTTTTATATCACTTACTTCCCTTTCAACCCAAAATAATAAAAAATAATGCAATTAGCTATTTTAGAAATATAGAATGTTTCATCTTTAAGATACTCAAAGAATATTTTTATCTATCTCAATAACAATAATCATTTAACACAAAAATACTTTTGAAAATATTTATTTATTATTTTTCCCAACTATTTATCATTCCTCTACATAATAATAATATAATTTCTCAATATTGCTAGTGAAAGAAGTCATGTTACTATTCACCCAAAAATAGTAAGAATACTTTTTCAAATTTCTGAAAGCTCAATATTACTATTAATCTCAATCAGTGTCAATTTATCCCCAAATTTTCCTTTATTTAACAATTACGGTAAAACTCAAAAACAGTAACAGTATACCATAAATGATACAATTATTTATTAAAACCCATTTTACTTTATAAATAATAATAACCTCGTTAAATTGGTTTCAAATAGATTTTTTGTTATTATTTATAAATCTCCACACAATATATATAATATATTGTAACGATCCGTAATTTTTAAATATTCGAATTTGAATATTTAATTTACTTAAATATTCAAATTTGAATTTAAATATAATAAAATCTATGTTTTAAATAACTGCTCAATTTTTAGTGGTGCGTTTAAAGTGAATTTATAGGATTTTTCCATAATTTTTAATTTGAAAAATAGTTAAATTGTCGTCTGACGCATTTTGCGACAAACGTTGGTATTTTTGAAACTTCACAGAATTATATAACTAGTGTGTTTTTATGTTGTTTTGCATTCGGGTCGCACTGTTGTGCATAGTTGTCTTTTTATTTTAGTTGTTCGTGGTTCATATGTAAATGTGATATTGTGTAACGAAGTACCGTCCAACTTTTCTTTTTTAAAACAAACACACAAGTACACGCACATGCACACTATATTTTGCCCATACCTTTTCCCATATTTTAGCACATACCTACCCATAGTCTTTCCTTAATTCATGGCTTCATTCATGGGATGTTGTCTCCCATTATTTTTAGGTTAAGGGAACAAAATATCAAATTTGCAAGGGTTGTTTTACAAAATTGTTTGGTCTATTTAACTCGGTTGTGTGTAGAAGGAGAGGGATGCAATATACAGAGGCACATTCTCTTCTTCTATTTGCTTTTCTTTCTTTGTAATTGAAAAACATAGCCATCTTTCACTTTTAAAAATCAATACCTCTCAACCGATTCACATTTAGAAAAAGTGATCAATAAAAAAGTTGTAGAGTATCATTAGTAGTATTTTATAAAAATAAGCGATTAAAGTTTCATCCAGCAGAGTGCTGAAAATTTCTCGATGATAGTAGACGGGGAAAATTTCCCATAAACTTCGAAAATTAAATTCTCTCATTTTGCTTTGAATTAGACAACGCCATCCACTGCATTGGCTCGTGGCGAGATGATGGATTTTTTGTGAAGTTTCAATGAAGTTTGAAGGGGGTCAATGGTGATGGTCAAAAACTAGGGCTTGAGATGGACGGCGATCGAGGAGGAGTGAGTGGAAGCGGAGTGAAGCATTGAACTTGTGGTGGTAAGATGAAGTGGTGGTTCCAGTTTGGAGAAGTGGGGAACCATATTAGCAGGTGCGGCATTATACCGTCGCATGGATGGGTTATAGGTCACGATTATTAGGGGACGTGTGAACGTGGCATGGTGGTAGCCGTTGCAGTGTGGGGGCGAAGAGGAGTTCGTTGCAAGCAACGATGCATGATCTCATTGAGCGTGGAGGGAGGATGGTGGTGCATGCATGGGTATGAGTGAGGTGCATGTATAGGCAAAGGAGATTAGAGAAGGTGAAGAGAGCACTATTCTTTGCAGGTTTGGTTAGTATGGGCTTTGGCCTATTTTGGTTGGGTGAGATATGTTTGTTATTTAAATGTAAAAATAAGTTTAAGTGTTTACACTTTGAAAAATCATAACTCACTCGTCGTAAATGTGACTGACCTCTGGTTTTCGGCATTAGACTCGTATTTACGGGAATAACACATTGGTGTAATTTATAGATACATTTGGTGAAATATTAAATTATGATAAAATAATGGTGATTAAAATTAATTATGTAGTTAAATAATTGTATTTCATTAGTGACATTAAATTAGCAAAATAAAACGTCATTTTGATATAATTAAATTAAATAGATTATTTTGGACATCTATCGATCATAATAAATCCCCGTCCTATCCTTGCAAAGTAAAAGGATTAATTTTGAAGTAAATTAATATGTGGATCAATTAATACAAGATGAATGATGTGTTACCTATTAATTGTTAAATGTTGATAATAATGTGTTTGTTATTATTGTTTGTTTGGTTGTTTGAATTATGCTGGCTGGTTTATGAGCAATGGCCTTTTTCTTATGTATGGGTTGGGTAGACAAAAAATTTAAGAATATATTGAATACAAACATGTTGTGATTATAATTTCACAGTCTGATTATAAGTTGTTCGATGGAAATATTTGTAAAGGAAATAGTTATAACAAGAGATGTTTATTATAATTTTAAAGGGAAAAGACACCTATCTTTTGAAATGAAATGTTTTGCTTTAAAGAAATAGAAATATTTGGAAATAAATATCTTTGATGATTTTATATAAAAGTGATTTATATAAAGGTATTTATAACAATGTGTTTTATAAATGAAAAGAGAATTCGAGGACTAAAACTCCGATGATTTTAAAATGGCTTTCCAATGAATTTAAGGAAATAAATAATACCATGTTTTGAAAATATTTGTGAATATTAGTGCAAAATGATTTATCATTTCAAGAAACAAGATGATTTGTTATGTTGTCGATGTTCGAGAAGCCCAAATAAAAAGTGGGCAGAGGGTTGTGTAACCCTCGATACAGTCCACTCTTTTTATAGAGGGAGATACTTATTGGTTTTGAAAGAGCTGTGACCCAATTTCCATATTATGGGAAAAACCTCCGGATTTGGTTGATATATTTTGATATGCTTTTATAGTAGATTATTTGGAATTTTCAAATAAATATATCAAATACAACACTATATTATTATACTGAGTATTTGATATCATTTCCAAAAGTGATTTTTTTAAATCCCGAAGAAAAGTATGATTTGATACGAAAGATATATATTATATTTCAAAAGGATTTGAAATGAAGCCAGAAAATTAGTTCGAAGAGATTATTTTCGAAAATGATTATATTTTGAAAATAATAAAGTTTATCTGATTACAGAAAAATGAATGAAAGGACATAAGTCTAAGTGGGTAGATTTGGAAGCTTCATTTACATGTTATATGTACTTTGGGAATCGCATATATATTTGTGCATCATAGGCTCCTTTAGTCCTATTTTTGTTAGGAGAACTACGCTGGCTTGATCCTGTATCTATGTGGATTCCTAAGTAGATTGGAGTACGCTGGCAGTCAAAGTGGTAGTGATGCAGCCCCAATAATTAAAAAACATTTTCCAATTCAGTGTTTGCTTTTTATTATGTGTTTACATATCTTTCATGCTTACCATTTTATTCTACATTGACATGTTTATTGAGTGTGTAGGAATGGATATTACTATCTCACACATAAGAGTGTGCAGCGGTAGATTTATAGTATTTCAGTTTTGTATGTATTAAAGTACACATAGTAGAGTAAGCGATTACTCTAATAATTTATATTACTAAAATTGTAATCTATACATTTAGCAGTGTTGTATATTTATCGGATGATGATGTGTATTAAGTCGGTAGTTGTTATTTGTTTATTTTAGAATGGGCAGATTTTCGACGATTTTGACTGGTCTGAAAACCTGGATCGTCACACACACATATAGGTATGTATGTGTGTGTGAGTAGCGTGAACCCATGCTACGCACATGAGGTTCACCAAATTAATCCAATGTGTTACATTTCAAATTTATTTAGTTTTATGAAGATGAAGGCTGTGAATTTATAATTTTTTTTAAAGATTATCTTCATTCTTAAATTCTATTTATAATTCTTTGTTGATAATTTTGTTAGGTAATCTTGAGGTGCACAAAGTACGAATCCTCAAAGATAACATTTAATTTTAAAGCATAAAGGAGTTATACAAAAGTTAACATTGGTTACCAATGATTCCTAACTTAGTAATCATTACATTATTGAGTCCTCATAGTTCAAATATAAGGAATACATAAGTCAACATGGATGTATTCAACATTGAATGTAAAAATTTAAAAATGTACACTTTTATATGATGATAATGTTCCAAATCTTATATAAAATTATGTTAAGAATGAAATACAGTTTCAAATTTAGTTTAAACAAACAACATTCTAATATTTGCATTGGTACTTTTTTGACATTTTTAATACTAACTGAATTTGAAAGCGTCATATTTCTAATACAATAATGACTATATGTTGTGAGAAATATACGTAGACGTCAATAATGCACACTTAATTTTTGAAACCATAACAAATTTTCACATTACATCAAACATTCATATAAACATAATAATTGAAACAATACAATAATTAAAATAATTCAATGTGAAATAACCAATCACCATAACACATGTTGTAGGATGCATTTAAAACTTATTTTGGTTGAAATTTTAATAATTATTATTATAAGACCGCATTGCATAACAAACATAGTCTACAAAGTGAATTAGGAAAATTTATTGTTATTTTTAATAAAATTAAATTATGGTAAACTAAAATAATAGAGAGTCTAACGATTGTTACATATTAATTTTGTGAAATAACAAACTAAAGTAACTATATTATAACATCCCAATTTTTTTTATCAATTAGAATTAATAATATATTTTAAAACCCTTGGAATTTAATTTGAAAATAAATTGGAAAAATAAAATCTTAAACAAATAAAATAAGTGAAAATTTTATATAAATAAGAATTCCTATTTATTTTGAGTTTAAAATATTGTAATAATGACTGTTTTAAAAAGTCATTTAAATTTAAAATTTTATACATATATGTATAGTTCATATATGAGTAGGATTAAATACATATTAAAAATTAATTTAAAATTTTCAAGGTATGTGTGAAAATATAAATAGACATAAATGGTTATATTTCAAATTTGAAATTTAAATTTGAATTTAAATTTAAAATAAATGTTTTTAAAAATAAGTGGCATTTAAAAATCATTAAGATGTAATGTATATAATATAAATATCGGTTAAAAACAATTCTTTTAACAATTGTATACATATATACACAAATGAATAGGATATAAAAATTTATAAAATTCTTTTGTCTTGTAAAACTACAAATGCTAAATATACATTCACATGGGAGATGGAGTAAAGAGATTAACAAAATTTAGAGCTCATGATTATTGTTTACAAACGGCATGAAACATCATTACTTTAATAAATAATCAAACTAAAAATTTCAGAAAACTTTTCAGCTTCCAATTTCAAATTTATTAAGCTACCAAATCTCTGAAGTTCAGTAACCAAAAGATTTAGCAATCTCAAACTCCAACACTCAAGAAAAAAAATCAGAAAAAGAAAACTGTCAACTCTTCTTCATTTCAATTCAAAAGTAAAAATCTGAGAATCATCTTAAAGCTTTAAGCTGTAGTGTGTGTTTACATCTCTCAGGTAAGTCTTTAAAACTTTATAGTTTAGTGAAATTATGATTTTTAAAATCAAGTTTTAACAAACAGAATCAAAACTGCAGATTTGTAAATCAACATCAAACTTCAGGTTTACAGAGCAGTGCAGTAGATTTATGGAAAAAATTTAAGGCAAGTGAAATCATTTCTTTTAAAGATTTGAATTTGAGTTTGCTAGACAATATTAAAGCAGGAATGAATCAATTGAATCAATCTGTTGCAGGAGAAAAAAATCAAGACCGAATATTAAATTTACTTCTGGTTTTCAAGTTGCAGAAAAAAAGCTTCTCTGTTGTATAAGAAAAGGTTCAACTGTAAGAAATCTAAAAAATGCTGTTATTAATGAATTAAGTAAATGAATACAACCAAGAATAAGTAAAGATTTTCATTTATAACCTGCAAATATAAACTTGAAAACTTAAAGTAGGAAAAGGAAAAAAAGTTTCAGGCTTCATCTTTTGTTTTGAAAACTGTCAAGAACCTTTCTGTCTTCAGGGAAGAGGTGAGTAAACCCTTGATTTTTTTTAATCAATTGTTGATTGTATGGATGCCTGAATGATGCTAAAAGCTTTGCTTGTGAATGGATTGTTGTGCTTGTGTTTTTTTTCTTTGCCTGGAAATGTTATTTTCCTTTTTGTTCTTCTGTTTCCTTTAAACTCTCTGGTTTACAGTGTAAACCATGCCAAACTAAAAACTCTCGCCCTCATTCCTTCTGAAAATGGATTGTAACACAAGTCGAAGTTGTTTAAACTTGTACTATGTTTCCAGTAATAAATCAAAGCAAACTTTGTAGTTTCTTTTTACTGGAAACTATGAAAACATGGTTACATTCAAGTATCAGGTTCACAGAGCAAACCATGTTAAATTTCAACATCTTCCTCTCTATCCTTCTTTGAAATTAAAAGTATAACCAAAGTAAAGATATGTTGGAAATGCATTTTGTTTAGTAACAGATCAAAAGCAAAGCAACATGTTTTGTTCTTTCCGGAAAATGTAAAACACAGTCACAATCAAAATAAGCAAGGAATTCGAACATCACAGATTCTTATTTCAGTAATATTATTTGAATCCCCTTCAAAAATGATAATTTTAGAAACAAAAATTCAAATTTTTCATTAACTTTTCATTGAGATATTGGGATTTATCAGGAAAATGCGTTTTTGTCAAAATCAGATGATCTAAACGATGGTGGGCCTCAAGTTCGTTGTCATAGCTAGATTTGACGTTCGAGATTACCAGAAAAATACGCGTAGAATTTATAAATTCTTAAATTTCCGATTCGAGGTCAAATTAGGGTTTATAAACCCATTTTTGTTCATGTTCGAAACGGTGGTGTTGCGCCATCAATGGGTGATCGGACTGCGTGTCAATGGTGCCAATCAATGGATGACTCGGTTCTCGTTCTCGAGATTAACCCAAATTCTGGGTATTGAGGAGTTTTGAGGGACGGTCATCGACTCGATGGTGGCTGCAGCTTCGACCAACGATGACGATTTTTGCTGTGCACATGCACGTGGTGGTTGTGGTGTCAGTTGTGATGGGTTTGGGGAAGAAGGGAGGTGATTCGAAACACTACTCGAAGAATTGCGGTGAAAACTCGAAGACGAGCCCGTGTCATTCGAACATTGCATCGTGTTGTTTTAAACACTTAAACAAATTTTTGTGAAAAAATGTCACTCGGGTCAATTTGGGTTAAAACTCGAAGCGGTGGGTGTTTTCCTCGGGGACAACTCGAGGCGGTCTCGGGGTAGTCATGAAAACAACAAGAAATCCAGGTTTTAACTAAATTTTAAAACTCAAGTTAAATAATATCCTGAATCCACTCTTTAGAATTTAATGATAATTTTTTAATGGAATATGAGGTAAATGGTATTGAAACAATTATTTGAAATTTATGAAGTTTAAAGGTATTTTTAAAATCTTACATTTTCTTTTAAATAAAAGTTGTTTTAAAATTTAACTTAATAAAAATTTAGAAGCAAATCAAATATTCAAGAGTTAACTTTAAACCAAAGTTATTTATAATGATGAAATAGTAATTAACAATTAATGTTTTGTAATGATTTTATAATTTATAATTAATTTATTAAATAATAGTCAATTAATAAAAGATATTAAACTTAACTAGTTAACAATTAAGAATTAATAAATTAAAATAATTAATTAAAGAATAAATAGTTAATAAAACCAATTAAAATCTAGTTAATTCATGGTTAAGAAAAAAATTAACTTTGATTTAAAATAGTTAATAGGGATAATTAAATGGTTGACTCACTTTAATCACAATCACCTTAATCGAAGATGATTGACTATGATCAAATATTCTGTTTCTGTTGTGATACTATGATTGCTTTGTGATGAACTGCGATTTGTGATTTGTGTCATATGTATGTGGAAACCCCTTTTTGCCCATAAAACGGCACTTAAACTTCGATGCGACAGGGAGTCGAATTTCAGTTAGTTATCCGAAACCCACATCGAACCCTGAATGTGAATCCTTGTGATTGATACACCCACACCCACATGTTTTAAAAGTGAGCGCTCACTATTCGGATTAGCCAGGAGAGGACCTTTGTGTCATATAACCCATTCCGAATAGTGGTTCGACGAAATGGATAACATTTGAAAGCGGTGTTGAAGACCGGGTGTCTTCGAAAATGAATGGACAACCTATTGATTGTCTCTTCATTGAGTTGCTCCGGTATAGAGATCTCCACCTGTGATGGGGAGTCCGATCGGAATTGTGGACGCCCGGATTTGCAAGGGCTTCTTCCTTTATTGGACGAAGTGCCTTCGGTTCTGTTCGAACCTGGAACAGACTTGTATGGTTGTGTGTCTGATACTACACTTTGAGATATAAAGCCGATTTCTTTCAAATACATATCTGGGGCGGAGAATTTATTCTCTTATCTTAACACCCTTCTCTGAGACGTACGAGCTCAGAGGTTATGTAGTTGAAGGTTATCAGCGATATACTCCCAATTTGGTAGTGTGGCATGCTAAGTGCTGGTGTATGTCGATGATCATTTGTGATCAAAGCATGGCTTTCGTTTAAAGCGTAGCTTTGTGGATGAGACCTCATCGGACCTCACACCTCGAAAATGGTCGAAACAGGAAAGATGCGACAAGGTTATGAGGGTCGCGCCCTTTAGGGTATGTCATTTCCTTCTGGAAAAAGGTGGTATCTTGGTATGGAGCTCAGATACTTACCTATGTGGTTGCTGCAATCTCATTTACTGTGCGGTTGTTGCTTTGTGATGGAGAGCCCTCGGATAAAGATCGCAAACGACCGGGGAATGGCATACTCGAGTAGTAGTTACCTAGTTACAGTGGTAACACGGCCTTGTGTTGGTAGAGAGCCGGGTAGGTTGTAGGTTTTTCGTATTTTGGCATTAGCTGTATTTTGGTTTGGAGATTATCGGTTTTTGGAGGCTTTTACCTTGAAGATATTTTGGAAGCTTTTGGATGTCAAGGTGCTTAGTTTGGAAGTTCACTATCATTCTATTTCCTTGAAGACTTTTTGGCATATGATCACTTGTGGTCCTATTATGATGTTCTATTAGAGTTGTAATATATGTATTATGATACTTTGATGTTGTAACAGATATTATGATGTTGTTGTACCTGTGATGTAATGCATGATATTAATTTGTTTCTGTTGTTTTATATTCATCTAATGTTGTTATAAGCTCCATCCGACTAGAGTTCGATGTTTGAATCTTTGGTAGTCGAATACAAGTGAGGTATTTGATGTCAATTTTTGAACATTGGATTTCGGATCGTGATATGTGGTATCAGAGCTAAAGGTTGATTAAGAACTTTAGCTACGGAGTATAACACATTAGATGCCTCATTAGAGATAGGGTGAAGTATACCCTAGAATGAGTATAACCAAGACCGAAATACCAAATTTTCTTAGTCTATTTCCTTTAACTACTAATATTCCTTAAGATATCTCGTCCGAATAACTAAGCCAATTTTCTTACTAATTACAGATAGTAAGGATGAGCGGACGAAGAGGAAGACTGGGGGGCGAGGAAATGCCACAGCACCTAGCCAAGTTCCCCCTACAGCAGAAGCAGCTTTACCTATCCAGCATCAGCCGAATCTGGCTGATTTATATAAGAGCTTATCAAGGCTTGGTGGTAGGCCATTCACCAGCAAGGATTCGATTGTTGAGGCCCAGGCATGGATTAGATCATGTGAGAAAATGTTTAAAGGGCTTAAGCTGCAAGATGATCAGATGCGTCTCGTAGCTTCTTGGCAACTTCAAGATGAAGCCTTAGCATGGTGGGAGACAGTCACTATTGATGAGCCGGAAGACGAGTTTACTTGGGGGAGATTCAAAGAAGTATTTGAGAAGCGCTATATGCTATCAGCCGGGATTTTTCGAATGTACCAGGAATTCATGGACTTAAAGCAGGGGAGTTTGTCATTCGAGGAGCATCTAAACAAATTCAATGAATTGTCTCGTTTCGGTCCAGAATTAGTGAACACACCTTTGAAGAAGAGTGAAAGGTTCATTCGTGGGATAAATAAGAAGTTCCACAAAAGGATGACTGGCCACGTCAAAGAATCCTTTTCAGATTTGGTTGATATGGGATACCGATATGCTACACTTGACATGCAAGAAGCCCCGGTGGAGAAAGGAAATTCGAGCAATCAAAATTGGAAGAAGAGGAAATTTGGAGGCAAGAAACCATGGCACGGTAAGGAGAAAATGAAGAGAAGTCAGGGGAGCACTGTAGAGAATGTCACTTGCTATAATTGCTTGGAGAAGGGCTATTATTCTAGCAGATGTACGAAGCCTAAGAGACAAGTCAATCAATCCGTTCAAGCAAAGCCCAGAAAATGCTATTATTGTCAAAAATTGGGACATGAAGTTAAAGACTGCCCAGTCATGAAGCAAGCTCAGACAGCCAAGGTGTACACAGTCAAAGACAAACCCGCATCTTCCAAAGCAAAAAAGGGGAAGGGAGTTCTGGAAGGTAATCTTACTATTTATGACAGCATTGTTAGAGTTCTTTTTGATACGGGAGCTACACACAGTTTTATCTCTCAGCAAGCTATTAATGAATTGAATCTTGAACCTGATTTTGTTGATGAGCCTATATGCGTAAAGAATCCAGTTGGAGGTCCCGCGAATCTCTGTCTTCGATGTAGAGACGGTCCTATCTCATATTCTTGCTACCAATTCCCTATTAGTCTCTTTGTTCTTGATTTTAACGAATTTGAAGTCTTACTCAGAATGGATTGGCTAGCAAAATATGTATCCAAATTGGATTGCAATAATCTATTGATTTCAATCAAAACCGAATTTGGAGTTTTCATCGAGATTTCTTGTGAGGACCCAGTCCTAAAAGAGAAGGGTTGATGTATAATTTGGGTTATCATGAACCCAGTCTGGAGTCCATACCTATTGTTAGAGATTTTCCAGATGTATTTGAAGAACTGAAATCTCTACCTCCACACCAAGAAATAGAATTCAGAATCAACCTTGTACCCAATGCTTGTCCTGTCGTTCATGCAAGTCGTAGGATGGCACCCAGGGAAAGGGTTGAATTAGTTCGGCAAACCAGGGATTTACTAGAAAAAGGGTTGATTCGACCCAATGTTTCTGAATGGGGCTCAACCTCGTATTTGTTGCTAAATCGGACGGATCTTTGAGGTTGTGTGTGGATTACCGTGATCTTAATATGCTGACTCTCAAGAATAAATTTCCACTGCCCAGAATTGATGATTTATTTGATCAGTTGCACGACGCTCGTTTCTTTTCGAAGATGGATCTAGCCCAAGGGTTCCATCAACTACGAATCGTCGAAGATTGTGTTCATTTGACAGCTTTCAAGGGTCTTAATATGTTCTACGAATGGTTAGTCATGCCTTTCGGGCTAACCAATGCCCCAGCATACTTCGTAGATCTTATGACCTGTGTGTTTCGGGAAGTTTTGAATAAATTTGTGCTCGTATTTATTGATGATATTTTGGTCTATTCCAAAACTGAAAAGGAGCATGCCGATCACCTTAGAATCGTTTTGGAGATATTGAGGAGAAATATTCTATTTGCAAAATTTTCCAATTGCCATTTCTGGGTCAAAGAAGTTAAATTTCTTGGCCATATTGTTAATGAAGAAGGGATTTCTGTTGATCCTAGCAAAATTTCCGCTATTCTTGATTGGAGAAAACCTACTACTCCAAAGGAAGTTCGAAGCTTTTTCGGTTTAGCAGGTTATTATCGGAAGTTTGTTCAGGACTTTTCGAAGTTAGCTAGTCCATTGACCAAGCTAACAATGAAGAATGAAAAATTCAATTGGACTCCAAAATGTGACGAAGCTTTTCAGGAATTGAAGAAGAGATTAACCACCGCTCCTGTTCTCGCTATTATCAACGGGAATCAGGGTTTATCTGTTTATACCGATGCTTGTGGTGAAGGCTTGGGTGCAGTACTAATGCAGAACGGGAAGGTAATTGCCTACGCGAGTAGACAATTACGTCCTCATGAAAGAAATTATCCAACCCATGATTTGGAGCTTCTAGCTGTTATCTTCGCTTTAAAAATATGGCGACATTATCTTCTGGGTAAGAATCTTTTCAGCTTTCTTAACAATCTACAAATTTAATTTAACTTAACTTAAAAATATACTTATTAAACTCTCTTTATTTTTGGGTGAAAAATTGAATTATTCACCGACCATAAATCTTTGAAATATCTCTTCACCCAGAAAGATATGAATTTGTGACAACAACGTTGGTTGGAATTTCTGGCATCTTATAACCTAGACATTCTATATACGCCCGGAAAAGCCAATGTAGTTGCCGACGCCTTGAGTAGAAAGCATGTTATTCTTGCTCACATTGTCATTACTCCTACTCTTCTTGAGACAATCGCCAACAAGCAAAAGAGGACAAGTTTCTTCAGAAAATATATGGGAGAATTCGTCGAGGTGAAGATTCTAGTTTTGCAATTGATGATAATGGGATTATAAGATGGAAAGGCAGAATTTGTGTCCCGGACTTCCCTGATCTGAAACGTGAAGTTTTGGACAAGTGCCACAAGTCTAAACTTTGCATCAATCTAGGAGTTAACAAGATGTATAGAGATATCAAAAGAACCTTCTGGTGGAAGATGATGAAAAGGGACATATCTATATATGTGAGTCGCTATGCTACTTGCCAACAAATCAAAAGCGATCAAAAGAAAAATGCGGGTTTACTTCAGCCTTTAGAAGTACCCAAGTGGAATTGGGGCCAAGTATCGATGGATTTCATCGACGGTTTACCTCGTACTCGAAAAGGCAATGAAGCAATTTGGGTAATTGTGGACCGTTTGACTAAGACAGCCCACTTCTTGCCAGTGAAATCTACCCACACGACAGCAAGTTTAGCCGAATTATATGTGAAAGAAATTATTCGTCCCCACGGCATTCCTAACAGCATAGTGAGTGTTCGTGATCCGATCTTCACTGGTAGATTTTAGGAGGCGTTTCAAGACGCATTGAGAACAAAACTGGATTTCAGCGCTGCTTATCACCCACGGTCTGATGGGCAGACTGAGAGGATCAACCGAATCTTAGAGGACTTATTGCGAGCTTGTATACTTGATTTTGGTGGTTCTTGGGAGGACCATTTGCATCTGGTCGATTTCTCTTATAACAATAGCTATCAGGCCAGTATAGAGATGGCTCCTTTTGAGGCTTTATATGGTCGTCCATGTCGATCACCGGCATGCTAGATCAAGGAAGATGATAGACTCGTTCTTGGACCGAATATGATTAAAGAAGCCACAGAGAAAGTTGATTCTATTCGGAAGAAGTTGAGGATGGCACAGAGTCGTCAAAAGAGTTATTATTATCGTAGAAGAAGGGATTTGGAATTCTAGATTGGGGACTCTGTCTTCCTTAAAGTATCTCTTATGCGAGGTGTATTGAGGTTTGGGAAGACCGGTAAAGTAGCACCACGATATATTGGTCCTTTTTCTATTCTGGAGAGGATCGGTTCTTTAGCCTATCGAGTGCAGTTGCCTAGCTGGTTATCTGATGTGCATGATGTATTCCACATTTCTAACCTTCGAAAGTATGTGCATGATCCGGATAGTATTATTGAAGAAGCTGCTCAACAGGATCTCGACATCACAACCAATCTAACATTCAAAAGAGAACCGATAAAGATCATGGATCATGAAGAAAAGAAATTGAGGAACAAAGTTGTGAAGCTAGTTAAAGTTCAGTGAAGTGGCGATCCAAAGGACGGCACTTGGGAAACTGAAGATAATATGCAGAAATCAAATCCCAATTGCAGAGTGGATATCTTAGCTTAAGCTGGTAAGCCATTTCCTTATTCTTTCTGAATTCGTATATTCTTTGTTTGTTTTTCTCTCTCTTCCAAATTTCGAGGACGAAATTTTCTTAAGGGGGTATATCTGTAACATCCCAAAAAAATTTTATCAATAAGAATTAATAATATATTTTAAAACCCTTGGAATTTAATTTGAAAATAAATTGGAAAAAAATCTTAAACAAATAAAATAAGAGAAAATTTTATATAAATAAGAATTTCAATTAAGTCTGGTTTAAAATATTGTAATAATGACCGTTTAAAAAGTCATTTAAATTTAAAATTTTATACATATATGTATAGTTCATATATGAGTAAATTAATTTAAAATTTTCAAGGTATGTGTGAATATATAAATAGACATAAATGGTTATATTTCAAATTTGAAATTTAAATTTGAATTTAAATTTAAAATAAATGTCTTTAAAAATAAGTGGCATTTAAAAATCATTAAGATGTAATGTATATAATATAAATATGGGTTAAAAATAATTCTTTTAACAATTGTATACATATATACACAAATGAATAAGATATAAAAAATTATAAAAATTCTTTTGTCTTGTAAAACTACAAATGCTAAATATACGTTCACATGGGAGATGGAGCAAAGAGATTAACAAAATTTAGAGCTCATGATTATTGTTTACAATTGGCATGAAACATCATAACTTTAATAAAATAATCAAATTAAAAATTTCAGAAAACTTTTCAACTTCCAATTTTAAATTTATTAAGCTACCAAATCTCTGAAGTTCAGTAACCAAAAGATTTAGCAATATCAAACTCCAACACTCAAGAAAAAAAATCAGAAAAAGAAAACTGTCAACTCTTCTTCAATTCAATTCAAAAGTAAAAATCTGAGAATCATCTTAAAGCTTTAAGCTGTAGTGTGTGTTTATATCTCTCAGGTAAGTTTTTAAAACTTTATAGTTTAGTGAAATTTGCAGATTTGTAAATCAACATCAAAGCTTCAGGTTTACAGAGCAGTGCGGTATATTTTTGGAAAGAATTTAAGGCAAGTGAAATCATCTCTTTTAAAGATTTGAATTTGAGTTTGCTAGACAGTATTAAAGCAGGAATTAATCAATTGAATCAATCTGTTGCAGGGGAAAAAAATCAAGATCAAAGATTAAATTTACTTCTGGTTTTCAAGTTGCAGAAAAAAAGCTTCTCCGTTGTATAAGAAAAGGTTCAACTGTAAGTAATCTAAAAATTCTTGTTATTAATGAATTAAGTAAATGAATACAACGAAGAATAAGTAAAGATTTTCATTTATAACCTGCAGATCTAAACTCCAAAACTTAAAGTAGGAAAAGGAAAAAAAAAAGTTTTAGGCTTCATCTTTTCTTTTGAAAACTGTCAAGAGCCTTTCTGTCTTCAGGGAAGAGGTGAGTAAACCCTTGATTTTTTTTTAATCAATTGTTGATTGTATGGATGCCTGAATGATGCTGAAAGCTTTGCTTGTGAATGGATTGTTATGCTTGTGTTTTTCTTTCTTTGCCTGGAAATGTTATTTTCCTTTTTGTTCTTCTGTTTCCTTTAAACTCTCCGACTTACAGTGTAAACCATACCAAACTAAAAACTCTCTCCCTCATTCCTTCTGAAAATGGATTGTAACACAAGTTGAAGTTGTTTAAACTTGTACTGTGTTTCAAGTAATAAATCAAAGCGAGTTTTGTAGTTTCTTTTTACTGGAAACTGTGAAAACATGGTTACATTCAAGTATCAGGTTTACAGAGAAAACCATGTTAAATTTCAAGATCTTCCTCTCTATCCTTCTTTGAAATTAAAAGTATAACCAAATTAAAGAGATGTTGGATATGCATTTTGTTTAGTAATAGATCCAGAGCAAATCAACATGTTTTGTTCTTTTCGAAAAATGTAGAACATAGTCACAATCAAAATAAGCAAGGAATACGAACATCACATATTCTTATTTCAGTAATATTATTTGAATCCCCTTCAAAAATGATAATTTTAGAAACAAAAATTCAAATTTTTCATTAACTTTTCACTGAGATATTGGGATTTATCAGGAAAATGCATTTTTTTCAAAATCAGATGATCCAAATGATGGTGGGCCTCGAGTTCGTTGTCATAGCTAGATTTGAGGTTCGAGATTACCAAAAAATACGAGTAGAATTTATAAATTCTTAAATTTCTAATTCGAGGTCAAATTAGGGTTTAAGATCCCATTTTTGTTCATGTTCGAAACAATGGTGCTGCGCCATCAATGGGTGATCGGACTGTGTGTCAATGGTGTCAATCGCGGCGTCTAACGTGGGTGAAGTTTGGGTCAAAGTTTGGCGACCGCTAACAGTCAGAGGAAGAGGGGCGAGCCATTTTTCTGATAATGTTCTGATGGGTTGTTTGGGTCGAGATGACTCGATTCTCATTCTCGAGATTAATTCAAATTCTCGGTGTTTGAGGAGTTTTGGGGGACGGTCGTCGACTCGATGGTGGCTGCAGCTTCGACTAACGGCGACGGTTTTGGTCGTGCACGTGGATGTGGTGGTTGTGGTGTCAGTTGTAATGGGTTTGGGGAAGAAGGGAGGTGACTCGAAGCACTACTCGGGGAATTGGGGTGAAAACTCGAAGACGAGCCCGTGTCATTTAAACATTGCATCGGGTTGTTTTAAACACAAAAACAATTTTTTGTGAAAAAATGTCACTCGGGTCAATTTGGGTTAAAACTCGAAGCAGGGGGTGTTTTCCTCGGGGACAACTCGAGGCAGTCTCGGGTTAGTCATGAAAACAGCAAGAAATCCAGTTTTTAACTAAATTTTAAAACACATGTTAAATAATTTCCTGAATGCACTCTTCAGAAATTAATGATAATTTGTTAATGGAATATGAGGTAAATGATATTGAAGCAATTATTTGAAATTTATGAAGTTTAAATGTATTTTTAAAATCTTACATTTTCTTTTAAATAAAAGTTGTTTTAAAATTTAACTTAAAAAAATTTAGAAGCAAATCAAATATTCAAGAGTTAACTTTAAATCAAATCTATTTATAATGATGAAATAGCAATTAACAATTAATGTTTTGTAATGATTTTATAATTAATAATTAATTTATTAAAGAATAGTCAATTAATAAAATAAATTAAACTTAACTAGTTAACAATTAAGAATTAATAAATTAAAATAATTAATTAAAGAATAAATAGTTAATAAAACCAATTAAGATCTATCTAATTCATGGTTAAGCAAAAAATTAACATTGATTTAAAAAGGATAATTAAATGGTTGACTCACTTTAATCACAATCACCTTAATCGAAGATGATTGACTATCATCAAATATTCTATTTCTGTTGTGATACTGTGATTGCTTTGTGATGAACTGTGATTTGTGATTTGTGACATATATATGTGGAAATCCCTTTTTGCCCGTAAAACGGCACTTAAACTTCGATGCGACAGGGAGTCGGATTTCAGTTAGTTGTCTGAAACCCACATCGAACCCTGAATGTGAATCCCTATGATTGATACATCCACATGTTTTAAAATTGAGCGCTTACTATTCGGATTAGCCGGGAGAGGACCTTTGTGTCATATTACCCATTCCGAATAGTGATTCAACGAAATGGATAATATTTGAAGACGGTGTTAAAGACCGAGTGTCTTCGAAAACGATAGGACAACCTATCGATTGTCTCTACACCGAGTTGCTCCGGTATAGAGATCTCCACTTGTGATGGGGAGTCCGATCGGAATTGTGGACGCCCGGATTTGCAAGGGCTTCTTCCTTTATTGGACGAAGTGCCTTCGGTTCTGTTCGAACCCGAAATAGACTTGTATGGTTGTGTGTCTGACACTACACTTTGAGATATAAAGCCGATTTCTTTCAAATACATATCTATTGGTCACGGAGAATTTATTCTCCTTGCTTAACACCCTTATCTGAGACGTACGAGCTCAGAGGTTATGTACTTGAACGTTATCAGCGATATACTCCCAATTTGGTAGTGTGGCATGCTAAGTGCCGATGTATGTTGATGATCATTTGTTGATCATTTGTGATCAAAGCATGGCTTTCGTGTAAAGCGTAGCTTTGTGGACGAGACCTCATCGGACCTCACACCTCGGAAATGATCGAAACAGGAAAGATGCGGCAAGGTTATGAGGGTCGCGCCCTTTAGGGTATATCATTTCCTTATGGAAAAAGGTGGTATCATGGTATGGATCCCAGATACTTACCTATGTGGTTGCTGCAATCTCATTTACTGTGTGATTGTTGCTTTGTGATGGAGGGCCCTTGGATAAAGGTCGGAAACGACCGGGGAATGGCATACTCGAGTAGTAGTTACCTAGTTACAGAGGTAACTTGGCCTTGTGTTGGCAAAGAGCCGGGTAGGTTCTCGGGACGTCCCGCCAGAGGCGTGTCCATGTGGCATAGGAAGTTCTTTAGCTTGACCATTTGTTGAAAATCCAATTCTCAATACGAATCCAGTACGGTTTTAGTTGTATAACTTGCCATTTACTTATGGTGGTCGCCACTGTTTTGATGGTAGCTATAGTAGGCATAGTATCATGGTACCTATGCTGGCTAAGATTAATATTCTACTTTCGAAATGTTTTCACACTATGCACTAGTAATAGCATCAAAGAAATTTTTCCGTATCAAGCATATTTGACTATCATAAGAAGAAATCTCCTCCAATTCTATGATTGCATTGTGTGTGTGGCGGGAGGTCTATTGGTAGTTTCATTTTCCAAAAGCATACCGGATTTTCTTGTATAAATCTATTTTATTTGAAAGCAACTATCTTTGTTTACTCATATCACTCCCATGACTGACCCGAAGTTTATTATTTCCTTTCTAAACTCTGGGTGCCCATCATTTCCGCACGGGCAGCCTAGTAGCAGGTTTTTCATATTTTGGCATTAGTTGTATTTTGGTTTGGAGATTATCGGTTTTTGGAGGCTTTTACCTTGAAGATATTTTGGAAGCTTTTGGATCTCAAAGTGCTTAGTTTAAAAGTTCACTATCATTCTATTTCCTTGAATACTTTTTGGCATATGATCACTTATGGTCCTATTATGATGTTCTATTGGAGTTGTGATATATGTATTATGATACTTTGATGTTGTAACAGATATTCTGATGTTGTTGTACCTGTGATGTAACGCATGATATTCATTTGTTTCCGCTGTTTTATATTCATCTAATGTTGTTATAAGCTCCATCCGACTGGAGTTCGATGTTTGAATCTTTGGCAGTCGAATACAAGTGAGGTATTTGATGTCAATTTTCGAACATTGGATTTCGGGTCGTGACATATATTGTAGATAACAACAAAGGTCTTCGATAACTTATAATTATGTACAAAAGCAATAAATACTAGAATGATAATAGTGAACAAAAATTAAAGATAAAATTAGTTTATTCTATTATGATCTAGAAATTATTGAAAGCATATTTTACTCGATGATAACTTATACATTTCTTCCATAAAAAGCAAAGATTAGAACTTGGCTACTAATTATATTCAATAACACCTTCATTATCTTACGGTAATTTCTTTAAAATAACTAACTGAATGGAGGCATCTTTATTTTCACTCCTCTTTTAGCAAATAGATGTAACTACATATTCCGCTTTATTAACACCCAATTATATAATCAAACATATTTTTAACTTAAATTCGATTCTTTATTTAATAATTATGAACTTTCATCTTGTCACTTTTCATGTATTCAACCATCATTAATTTATATTCTTCATGTAACATTAAAGCTGCAGCCATTGACCATGAATATTTTCTAGAGTACCATACAGATGTAGGATGTAGATTTTATTAGGAATATCATTTCAACATTAGTATCAATATTGTAATTTTTTCTATATATCTAAAATCGGGTCAATATATTATTTACAACTTAATGTGGCTGCAATATCCATAAGACAAAATTGTAATCATGTTTTATTGTGACGAGCCGGAATTTTAGATATTTAAAATAGGAATATTTAATTGGTTTTAAATATTCAAAGGACTAATTTTATCTTGAATTTCAAATATCACCATTTACTGGATAATTTAATTTTGAATTAAACTATTGGAAATTGAGTAAAATATGAAATCTGAGATTTTTAGCTTGTTAAAAATAATTTGAAGGCTTATAAATTTATATTAATAATACTGAAGATGATAGAAGTTTAAAAATTGAATTTAACAGTGATTTGTTCAGTTTTGAAATTATATCATTTAAATTGATATTTAAAAATAGCCTTCTGAGGCACAATCCTGGATTCCGACGAAACCAGTTCCATTGGATCCGTAATATTGTATTATTATCGGATTTCAATTTTCGTAGTGTTTGGAGTTGTTGTGTGAGCGTATGATATATAAACGCGCTGAAATTTATATCGAATTCAATATAATAACTGAGTCAAAAAAGCTATCTTATCCATACGATCGAAATATGACTCGAAACCTTTTCCATCGCGTTCGAAATAGGGTATAACATTATGAATGCCTAGCGCCATGCCTCGATAGAAGGTCAAGGTTTTAAGTTGTAATATTGAGGTAATTTGAATTTAAAATCGATAAATATAACATCATTGACCAGTCAAACGAATCACATCAGTTGTTTTTTAATCATTTCAGGTTACTGTAGCTACTATAACTCAACACGCAAAAACATTGTTATACGCAAGGCATCTTTCCACATTTTAAAATCACGTCCTTCATTTCAATCAACAGAAAAAAATTAAAATGGCTCCTTCATGTTTTATAAGCTTCAACTCTTTCCCTTCCCCAGTCTATACGAACGAATCAGAATCCTTATTTTCCCTATCCTTCAAAAATCGAATCGCCTCCCTCGCATAATCGATGTACAGGAAATGAAATCGAATCGAACTCGTATAAAAAAAGGGGAGATTGAATTCGTATTCGATTTCATGGCTCGCCATTCGTTCGTGCTGGGCATCAGTGGAAGGCAAGAGGAGAAGGAGTGTTTGACTACCTAAAGCAGTGGATTGCGCACGCGATTAGGAAGGGGAGGTCGCGATGTCTGACGATACTCGTAAGCGGCGGTGGGAAGATATCGATCGAGCCTAGTCTTGAGTTAGGGTTTTCGAGCTAGAGCTCGAACTCGAGCTGCCCAATAGTTGACGCGAAGACGGGCGTGGTGGTGTTGCTGAATGGCGGCATTCCAATGAGCTCGACCTGATGATAGGGAGGATCTTCTCGTGTTGATTCTTTCATGAGGTATGGGAGTTGTTTTTATTTAGATTTATATATATATAGGTAATCAGAGAATATATATACATATTTACAGATAAGCTTTTGAAAAAAAGAAATATATATACGGATGTCAAAACCAGATTTTTGTTTCTATTTTTCAGAAATTTATATAGAGAGCAAGTTCCATTTTAATAAGTAATATATATATATATATATATATATATATACACATATATATGTATGTATGTATGTATGTATGTATGTATGTATGGTATGTATGTATGTATGTATAGAGGTCAGAGAAAATATACATATAACCCAGTATTTGATTTTTACAATAAGGTCTATTTACTATTTATTCTTTTCAGTTTAAGGATATATTTTAAATAGTTAAACTGAAACCATACTTATAAGGTTTTGAAAAAAAAAGTTTGGATGTTGAAGAGCTTATATAAAATTGGATTTTGTAATTAATATAGATTTTTTTTAGTGAATAATCTCAAAGAAAATTAAATATACATATTTTCACTTAACCAGTTATTTTAAAATAATGTAATACGAAGATTTATTTGTTTAATAAACTCTTTTAATTATTTTAATTACTAAAAATAAGGTATTAAAGGAAATTTAGTTTTAAATTTAATAATTAGATAATTCAATATATTAAATAGAAATTAATTGTTGTATTATTCAATATTAATAAAATCATATAATGTTTATACAAGGTCAAAAATCGAGAATCAAGCAAGACGGATTGGAAGTAGGTTGCAAATAAAACCAAAGGTGAGTTAATCTCACTCATCTGGGTTTAAATTAAATTTAAATGGTTAAATTTAAATAATTGGTTGAATGATTGAATTGATTTGATGTGCTATATTATATATAGTAGTATATATATAGTATATATTGGAGTGATTGATTTCCTGCATTATATAGCGGATGAGACCCTTTGCGCCGCATAATAGCGGATGATATTATATAAATCCCATATACCATGATATTCCACCTCGAAGTGGAATTGGTATTTTATATTGTGCTAACATCTGTGGATGCAGGGAAACAGGTTGGAGGGATCCAACTGGATTCCTCAAAATTATCTAGATTATTTAATATTCTGTATTGTGAATATTTGATATTCTGTGATGAATTATATTGATAATTGGAATATTGAATGCCATAGTTTGCTTGAATATATTTCGGTGCACTAAGTTATCAAAATATATAGAATTGGATTTGAAAGAAAATAAAAGAGTGAATTTTTAAGTAAAATAATCGTTGAGAATTTGAATAAATTTAAGAATGAACTGGATAAGAATAAAGGTGATTTTAAAAATCCTAATAAATAATTCCGACTATGGAAAAAGGGGATTTCGAATAAACAGAAAATAATGAATTTTAAAACCTAAGTGATATTATTTAAAGGAATAAAGAATTTACTTTAAAATTCAAGGTTTGGATTTATTTGAAAGGATAGAAGAAAATTTGGGAAATCTGAAACTGGTGTTTTCAGTTAAAAGATTTTAAATCGTAATGAAGAAATAAAATCTGAAGTTAATGGGTTTTGAAATAAATAAAGTAAGTAGGGAAATTTATTCAAAGGTAAAGTAAATTGGAAATCAATTTGGAAATTGATTTAAGTGTGTAAAACCGGGATTTTTAAAAGAGAAGTGAGACTTGAAATTTATAAACTGGGTTTATAAAAGTGAAGTAATATATCAGTGGATATTTGAAAGAATAAATTCACGGTGGGAATTTATTAAAGGAATGGGTAAATTTGTTTAAAAATAAATAGTGATTTATTTTTAAAATATGTGAAAGAGAAGCATATTTCCCTAGATAGCCAAGTACGCTTTCAAAGCAAATTTTAAATAAAAGTTAAAAGTTTTAATGTTGTTTTGAAAAGCATGTTTTAGAAAACTTGTAATTTCTAAATGTTTAAATTCTAAAGTAAGTATTTTTCAAATCTATTATAGCAGTAATTATTTGAAGGCGACTTGGTATGTTGTTTTAAAAAAAAAAAAATCTAATTTTATATTTTATAAAGTAACCTCATTTTAAATATTCCTAAAGTATATATTTTAATAAAGTATTGAAGTAGTTTTCAATTTAAATGTTAAAGTATATTTTATAGTAAAGTGTTTTTAAATTATTTTCAAAATCTAAAGTTTTGTGCTTGGCGTTTTCAGTGGAAATAAATATTTGGGAATTCATTCCATGAGAAGAGTGTGGTTTGAAGACTGTTTTCAAAAAGGGTTTGAAAATGGAAATATATCTTGTGAAGATATTTTGAGATTAATAAATAATTTGGTGAAATTATTTATTGTTTGATGGTTGTTTGTGAATGTTAATTGATAGTTAAATAACCGACTATCAATATTGGCCAATGCGTTGATCGTTTCGAAGAGACCGGGATCGGGATTTATTTCCTGAAAACCACTTCGATCCGGCTTGAACGTTTTCATGTGGAAAACAAGAGTTTGGATTCGAAGATGGAGCAGTGAAGTGCAAGGGCTAGTCGCTACTAATCCTGAGGATGATTCCAAAATGGATGTAGTAGGAATAGTGCATTCGGTTCCGTTCGAACCTGGGACGGACTTGTATAGATGAATGCTTTCAGAACATCGTCAGGTGCACGATGGGAATTCTAAGTGAAACGTTCTAAAAAGGTAACGCTTAGCCTCAAGCCTCATCAATCAGGAATGACTGAAAATCAGGGGTTGTGTAACAAGGCTGGGTGGGTAGCGCCCATTAGGGTGAGGTCATCCCTGTCTAGATGTCCCTTTTTATTCGGCTTAGCGGTGCGGTTTCTGATCCCAACCATGGGGTGATCTTACTCGGGACTATCCAGTAAGGGGTACTCCCGGTCTTGTGTGCAGAGGGTTGGGAGTAATCCTTGGTACTGTGATCTAGGCCACGTACTGTGACAGGTGGTACCCCATGCCTAGTCATTAGTTGGAAATCCATTCTCCCTACGCGCCTGTACGTTTTGATTATGCCCAACTATTGCTGAAACATGAGATGCAAGCATTTTAGCTAGATTCTATTTTACTTTCTATAGACACTACTATAATATTAGAGAATTTTAATAAAAAGTGTTTTAGTTATCGTAAGGTCAAAACCCAACATGTTTATTTGTGGCGTGGTCTTACGAGATGCTTTTGTTTTCAAAAGAATTTTGAAACTTTAATAATCAATCTGAGTGTGGTTTTCTCACGCCGGTTTTCCAGGCTGACTCGGGAGTTATTTCACTATAATGCTCGGGTCAGACCGAGTATTATAGAATACAAGATATGTTGCTATGGAGCACAGGAGACGAGCTGGATGGCGACACATACTTCTGTACTTGATTACTATTTCGCTGTGTATTCAGTTTTGAGGACAAGTTTATATGACTGTCCAGTTGTATATTATTGATGTTATTGAACTCTGATGATGTATTCCGATGATGTGTGTATAAAACAGATATAGTTTTCTTTGTGTAAAGATCTGTTATTATCTATTATATATTATTCCGCTGCGATGGTTAGATTCTGATGTTATTTTCTATTCTCTTCTTCTACCTCTTCTTTTTTAACCCTCATGGTTCAATTTTTTGGGAGTTGGAAAATCGGGTCGTGACAATTATAATGTTCCCTTTAGTGTTATCTTTAAACCATGCGCAAAGATTGCCTTAAATACAATATTAATAAAATTGAATAAAATTGTTTACAAATTTCACCTTGGTATATTAAATTTTTGTTGCATTTTTTTTAAATAAGCAAAGAATTAGTTGAGTACATATTGTTAATCCTTGCTCTTCCATTTCTTTGGAATACATGTAGATTTTTACAATAGGGAAGTTTTCATGGAATTTACTTACATACTCGCATATAAATTTGAAATATACGATGTACTTCAAATATTGATTAAATCCTAATTCTCTAACGAATTAGCATTAAAGAGAAATATTATGTAATTAACTATCTCATAAAATTGAATTAAAATTAAATAGAATTAATGATCGTTAATTCTCTATTTATTTTGAATTCAAATTAAACGGAATAAAAAACTACTTAATTAACTTATATTAACTACTTTAGTAGTCACATGGTGATATTATGCCAAATGATCTTTCCACTTTAAAATTACTTATAAACATTACCAATAACAAAAATTTCTAACCTATAGTTTTCTATAAACATCTCCAAACAACAATAAAAAATCAATACAGCGTAACATTTCATAGTATATTAACTATGCCACTGAAATTATATTAAGCCTGTGTTGAATGAGAAAGATGGTATTGGTTTTTACAGAGAATAAGTTTAGTTTAACTGTGATTAAAAAAACATTCAAAAAATCAAGTATTTCATAGCACATGTATTTAAAACTAAACTTGTAACAAACTTTTAAGTTGCATACTGGAGTAGAATAGAAGTGCTATATTTACACTTCCAATATTCACTAATTACAGTATGTAGCAATATCCTATGAATATAATTTTAATTCAAATACGAAGCTTTTCACACCTTATTATTTTTATGTACTTATGTTCGAAAATACCAAAAGGAACAATTTTAATTCTAATAGATTATACAATAAATTGAAGATTACCTGATATTTATGTAATAGTAAACCAGTAATGACCAGAAAATAAATGAAAAAAAGTAAATTCATAATCGTACAATTGAAAATTCTATTTTCATCTTTACATGTAAAAGAATCAAACAAAAATAAAATTTAACACAAAACTTATGAATAAGAAAATGGTTTACCTATAATTAATCTTATTGAAGTATAGAAGATTCTATGTTTATCTTTCAATTAATAGATCTGATAAACTCATGTAAAATTGATGAAGAAGGCCAAATTCAAAGATATAGTAATAAAAAAAGATGAAGTAAACAAAATTATATGGATGCAAAACTCGAAGAAAAGCTACAACGTTGAATATTTAGAAGAAAAGCAATAAATATAACCGTAAATTAAACAAAAATATGATAACGAAATTACAATCGAACATTTAAATAAAAATCAATTGATACATTAAGCTGAGGTTATTCAGGCAGTTTTCAAAACAACTTTTTCATAAAATTCCTAGCTGGCAAAGCAACAGGTACAAAAACATCATTTCAAAACATGTACAAAATCCAAAAAATATATATTATTTGGCTAAAAAGTTATTGATGAACCATATCAAATTCTAATTAGATAAAAAAAATTACTAAAATCGATTAAAACATTTTTTAGAAATAATCATATTGCTATTCGATTTAAGAACTGAAATTCTTATTTTAAATTTCTATATACGAACATAAAGAGGGCAAGAGACAAAATTGTGAGAAATTATGGAGTGAGAAGAGAGAAAATATGAAGATGAGAAAAATTATTGAAATAAAGGAAGAAGAAAAACTATTGACAATGAGGAGAAGATAAATAGAACATGGTTAAATGTATGGGGTGGGTTAAATGAATATAAGTACCTTATAATAGGAAATATATGAAATGAAGAGCTAAAACACTGTAAATTTAGACTTTTATTCCCGAAGTTTTAAGGGAAAAAGAATTCATATGGTCATATATTAAACATAAATAGATATTAGTATATTAACAGATAGTAAATAGAATGGGTGGAATATACAAAGTAGATAGAATGGGTGGAACATACAAAGTAGATAGAATGGATGGAATGTTTAATTAAGAAAACTTTGAGTTTTCTGCATGTTTTAAATTAATAGATTTGTTTGGTCCTCAAAGAGGAAGATGGACTTTAATGCAAATTTTGAGCTTGGATTGATGAAATTAAGCATTCAATATGAGAATAAAGAGAAATTAGATGATAAAAGTTAATATAAATGACCAAAGTTTAAACTTTTTGTATATAAATATACTGAAAACAATGGATAATAGATAGAATGGACAAAATAAAAAGAGTAGGAAAAACAGATGGAATAGAATATTTGAGTGGAGAAATGAAGAGGCTTTGATATGTTTAAATTTAATCAATTTGTTTTGTTTACAAAGCTGAATGATAACCCTGTTATGAAATGAAAATTAATTTTGCCTATGAACATAAACTATCGTAATTATGGCTAAAAACAAGGAAGGCAAAATGTCGAAAGGAAAAGTGCAGGATTTATATTTTAATGAATGGGAAGAGTAAAGTACATATACCATTAATTTGTTAGGGTGAATTTTATAAGTTACGATAACGTTAAAATAAATTTTCAATAAATATTCATAGTTGAAGATGGACTTTAATGTAAATTTTACCTAGAATTTATGAAATTAAGTATTAGGATGCGGATAAAGGAGGATAGGGATAAAGACTTACCTATATTGAACTCCATATATAATAGATCCAACAAATTTTCAAAGAGTAAGCTAGACTATAATGTAAAATTTAGCTAGAGTTCATGAAAATTAAGCATTTAGGATGAGAATAAAATAAGCGAGAGATAATATTAACCATATATTATACTATATTAGCATAGATTTAATAGAGTGAAGTGAATTAAGGAATTCATTTTTCATTTAATATTTTTAAAGATAGGTTATTTATATAATTTGCAATTACAACAAATTTGCGAACTATTTAATTGATAATGAAAAAGAAGATATTGATAAGAATAATTTGTATTAGAAAGATGTATTACGATTCCTTAATAGTCTTTTGCTTCTTTATTCAAAATATATAAACATAATAAACAGTAGAATAAAAAACAAATGATAGATGAGAAAGAGGGTTTGAGATTAGAATATATGTTAGGAGAAAAAATATAAATTATTTGCTTAAATCAAAGAGAGCTCGGTATATGGATTAAGATAAATATGGAGAGATACAATGAAAACGACATGGATCCAATTTTCAATATAAAATGATAGATTAAATGGAAATGAACATATGTAATATATTAATATAATAGATAATAAATTATAGATAAAAGAATATAATTGAGTACACTTGCCGCATAGCATAAAAAATACATATTAAGAAGAAGGAGATGGAACTGAAAGGATAAATCCCACTTCATTATAGAAAATAGATAAATAGATAAGATGTATAATAAATAGAAGATGACATATGTGTGGAAAATAAATTATTTGAAAGCATTAAAGCACACGGACATTGGCGGCACGTAATATTTTTGAGAAAATCGAAAATGAAGAGTCACGGAAGTTTAAACCGAGCTTTCATATAATATAATATATTAATGAATATCTATTTAATATTTTGAAATATATACATATGATAATTGAAACCCATCAAGACACTTTCACAAACGGCCCTAAAAGCTAGCAAACCATATGCTAAAATGTTTGTCGCGTGAGTAATGCAAGAAACTACATATAAAGCAGAGGTTGTATGCAAAAAAATGATAATTAGAAGATCTGGGGTTCAATTTGCAATTATTAAATTTATAGCATTTAACATATAACATTACTTTTCTTCTCAGTAGCATGTTTAACCCATAACCTATCTTTCCTTCGATTTTGAGCCATTTCGACCGCCTCCTTGCATCATGACCATTGTTGCCTTATTTAAAAAATCTACATCTACCTCCATTGTCATTCATGGCCACGCCTCCGATCCTCAAGACGCACAGTCATCGCTAGAATGTAGGCAACCCCCGCTTATTTTCTATCCTTGGTACAATTTTCTAGCCTCCATCCTCACCTTCTCTTCGATCAACTACCACAGTGGACTACCCTATGTGTCGTAGACATAACCATACCAACGCCATCGGCTATCATCTTCATTGATATAATCGTAAAATCGATGATTGAGATTTGTTTGCCAATTTCTAACCAAATGATGCATCCAATCAAAAAACCAATTTTTGTCATCTCTCACTCTCATCGAGACTAATTTTATATTTAATTTAAAGAGGTTTGAACATTACAAATTTCGAGAATAATACATAATTAGATAAAATTGTCTGTCATTAAGATGCAGTTAAGGAGGATTTCAAGATCAAGAAGAAGAAGTAAAAAATCTAACGATGGTTAGGGTTAAGGTATACTTGTATTTATAGCGAATATTCGGTTCTTCATGTCTGAAATAGTCCAGGCCCCAATAATACGCAGTTTGATCGATGTATCCAAACCCTAACATGTTATATATCAGAATTTTTTTCTCAAATAATTTGAACGAAATGAAAACATTAAAAATCCCAAAAAGATAACTTTACTCAAAATTGTTTTAACTGCTCCTATATATATAATGATCGTTGATAATTAATTAATAGATGTGCCAAATTTAGGGGTCATTCTGGATTTCACTTCCTGTTGCTGGTTTGGGGATGTTGATATGAGTAAAGAGTAAGTGAGGACATGTGATAATGGCACCGTTGAATTAATGTAGAGGTCAGAATGATAGCTGAGTGCTTAAAATCGAATACTTATTTGAAACGATATTCACAACCTCAAAATCGTTCATTAAGTATGAAGCAATATTATTTCAAATCTCAAACAATTTATAACAAGGGTATGAATATTAGTCGAGAGACGTTAGCGCAAAGTGTCTCTGTGGCATACCAAACGTTGAAGACAAAAGAAAGAAAGAAAGAAAGATAAAAGGAAAGTGGTGGAATGAATTTCCACTAAGGAAATTATTCCTTCAATGTTCAGACCTAGCATCATTAGAAGTTCAGATTTCTAAATTAAGATTCACGCATCTGAATTTCAGAGAAATATACCCCATGTTAATTTTATGTAATTTAGGGAGACTCAGATGTTTGGAGTTCTTGACCAGATATCTAAAATTGAGGCCAAATGTCTGAATTTCCTTTTTAGATGTTTAAACCACTATGTATTTGTGGAAGTGATTTGTGTTTTGAAACTGTATGAATCAGGCTAGTCGAAAGCGGGTTATAAGAATTTCAATAATTTTCTTTCTAGTCTGGTTTTTGTTAAGTCTATTAAACCTAAATGAATTTAGATCCCAATCTATAATGTTTTAAATAAAGGCTTCTTTATTCAACTATGTTCAACTTGTTTTTATTTTCAACTATACCAAATATATTTGTTCGTGCAAAGTGCATGTGATACAATTAAGAAGTGTACATAGTTAATGAGAATGTATATCTCTATTGTGATTTACATCACAATGGTCCATTCCCCTTTACATATGCCTTTATCGTCAATGGTATTGGTTTAATACACGTACTTAAATACATATATACATACATATATAAATACATACAAATTAAAATCACATTAGATAATTTTGTGTAACTAAAATCCAAAAATAATATTAATGAGTTTGATTTCGATTAACGATATGGTTTAATATTATAAGCTACAAAATTACATACGAACTATTTTGTAAATTTGAATTAAGGCAACATATATATATATATATATATATATATATATATATATATCCATGTATAAGTAAAATTATAGTTCTAATATTTTAGAATTAAACAATATATAATGGTGAACACAGTATTTTATAATATATGTGTATGTGTATGTAAACAAGTAGGATTTAAAAGTAAATAATTTTGGTTAACTGAGGGAAACTAGAGTCTAAGAATTTTTTTTAACTATCAAACTTAGGTAAGGAGATAAAATATAATTTGTATGAAGGTACATTTATAAACGTTAGACCCAAAAAAATTCATTCTTACATGAACAATATTCAAGCGTTTGTATTCAAAAGCAACCATATAATTACAAAAAACAATCTTAAAGGGATAATAAATAATTTTCATAAAAAAATCATTTACAATGATATATGTAAGTTTTATAAAGGTAAAAATAGATCTAAATCAAAATTTAACTTTCAAATCACCCAAAAAAGGAAAAGGAATTGGATGAGTCGGCCATGTATAAATTCATGATAAAAATAAACAGACCTAAACATTACATAGAATAACAACAAACTAACAAAGATGACAAAGAAAACAAACATATCAATTTGAGATGAACATATTTAAAAAGGGGAAAGAGGATATGTAGATTAAAAATAGAACAATTCAATAGTTATACATACGATTGAGATAGAAGAGGATTTTGGTTTATATATTACAAGATGGTCAATTGAACACATAATGAACCATACAAAAAACAAACATATGAATGATGCGACATATAAATAAATTGACCGAAAATCACCTTGAATATTCCCTGTGAATCACACTTCGAAACGATGAATCAAAAAACCCCTAAACTCAATTTTCAGAATTTGTATAAATCAGGAGATGAAAACCACCTTTTGATTATAATTTTTATTTGAGTTTGTTTTGAATTTTTTTCCCTAGGATATTATGAAAATTCGATGAAGGAAGAGACGAGGAAAAGTAGGAAATGGCTAAATGAATTTCAATTTTTAAGGAAATAATAAAAGGAGAATAATTGTTAGAGATTTTTCCTATTCCTTTTAATTATTTTCTTGTCTTTTCAAATCCAATTTGAATACCTTTCCTTGGCACCCTTGGCCTATCATAGATGGAAAGAAGTGGACCACAAAATTGTCCCAAATCATTTAATATTTATTTCATTTAAATCAAATCAAATGGTCCACCAATATCCTATACCGAAACGCAAGTTCATAAATTTTATGTACACATTTTATTAAACAATAATTGCATTCAAATATCAAATAAAATTTAGAATTAATATTTCATAGATATTAATTAATTCATAACAATTATAAATTATTTAAAGTATGGTCTATTTGGAGTATTCATCATTTCACTTATGCAACTCAAAGGTGTGAATTTAGTCAACGATTAATACCAAATAATTCAAATATTAACATTCACATTTTACCTTCGCTAGTGGTGTGACATTTTTTCCTAAAATTATCTCTTATACCTTCTTCAGGTAAAATCTAATTTTACTCATTATAAGCTGCATCTAATGGCAATGATTATTTAAACAAATTATCTTTGTCAATACTGTATCACATTAGGACTTATAGAATTTAGTTTTGGTCAAAATTCCAATACCATCCATATTTAACTTGGCTAGTCCATGAACATAGTTCTTGTTAACATTTATGATTAGTGGCACTACTCTAGCCTGAAATTTTGATTTTGAGCTGACTGCGGTTGACTGTGATACTTCCCCTATATAACTTAGAAGATGAACTCTTTATTAAATAGCATTTCACTTCCAATGCTTCAACTTAGACCTAACTATAGTCGTTCAATGGACGCTATGCCGATTTAACTATAATCAAAGTAGATTGTCCATATTGAAGATTAATGGTATTTTCGAATTGGAAGAACTGTGTAACATCATCGCCTCGAAATTCTTTGCTTGACCTTAGTTACATTAGCTAATAGGGAACTTTCGAGTGAGTCGTTCCATAGTTATTCGATATCTATCGGTATGTAATGAGTAATACCCCGCCAACTATTTGGAGATCATTACATACTCCAGTCTCAACGAATGAGATGATATCCTTTCTCAAATCATCTTGACTAAGATATTTAAAATGATAAAATTAAGTGCTCTCCTTATAAGAGGACCACTCTTTCATCAAAAAATGATATGTTATTTAGATGAAATAATTTTTTATGATTACAACACATTGTAATTACTAGCACTTAACATAGGATTTTCTATTTAATTTACTTAAATTATTTCATTAATTGACATATTACAATATGATAAGTATATAATAGAAAGACAGGCGCCTTTTTGTTTCGAATAAGGTTTTATTATAGAATTAATAATTTACAATAAATCCCAAAATTGCCCCTTGGATATACCACTAACTCTATCGATTCTCGCTTCCACTGAGGGCTAATTATGGAATCTTGATCTCATTCTTTTGATTGCTTTTCTCAGAACTAGCCCAGTTAGTCCCTTTTGTGAATGGATCTTCCATGTTGTCCTTAGTTTCTACTCCTTCAATCAAGACTTCCTTCTTGCTGACAAATTCTCTTATCAGGTAGCACTTTCAAAGAATATGCCTTGACTTCTTGTAAATCATGGGATATTTCATGATTTTCATTATGACATTGTTATCACGTAAAAACATTATGGATTTTTCAATGTTTGGAAACATCGCCAGCTTAATCATAAACTGTGCATCTAGACCGCTTCTTTTGCTGCTTTGTTAAGGGCGATGTATACGGCCTCCATCATTGAATCAACTACTGTCCCTTTCTTGGAACTTTTTCAACCAATAGCCTTACTATTCAAGTAAAAACATAACTAGACATACTTGTTGTAACTGAGTGATAGCTAGAATCAAATACCCCTTCATGAGGAGGTCTTCATTCCTGTAAATGAGGAATAAGTCTTTAGTATTTAGCAAATACTTAAGATTACATTTTGCAGTCGTCTAATGATTCTCACCAAGGTTAGACTGGTATCGGCTTACGCATCCTAATGCATTGGCCATATCTGGTCTTATCTATAGCATAGCATACATTATGAAACCAATAGCTAACGCAGATGGTATCCTCTTTATATGCTCCTTCTCCTCATTAGTATGAGGAGCGTCTTTCTTAGAAAGGATGATTCTAGATTGTATCAAAACATGTTCATATCATACTGAATTATTTCAATATAGTATCTATGTACAGGGATTAGGAAAATCCCAGCAACCACTTGGATCTATCCCTATAAATTTTAGTACCAAGTATGTATGTTGCTTCTTCCAAATCCTTCATGGAGAAGTTCTTAGACTACAATCCAAGTAGTCTAGATAGTTCTGTTTCTGATGCCCCATTTTTTGATAATGGTGACATTCGCCTTTGTCAGTGGGAGCATTCTTCTTGCTCTTTTTGGAAGTCCTCTTATGTTTCTTTGAAACTTTCAAAGGTAATGCCTTTCCATTTACAGTGAGCATCGAATTTTGATCCTTAAATGAAGCCTCAACTAGTCTTAACATATTGAGCAGCTCGATGAGGTTTATGCTCAACTGGTTCGTATTGTAATTCGATATGAACATATCAAACTACGAAATTAGAGAGCCAAGGATCAAATCCACTTATAGTTCATTGCTTAACTTAATATCTAGCTGTGAAAGTCCATTAATATAGGCATTTATTATCAATATGAAATCCTTGGCATGACAGCCCTTACTCATTTTCGTAACGAACAACTTTTTGGTAATCTCATACCTTGCAGAACGAGATTTCTCTCTAAGCAAAGATTTGATATTTTCATTGGTTTTATGGACATATATATGTTCATGTAGCCTTTGCAGTGATTTTTCTAAAGCGGACAACATGAACACTTGAGCGATTTTGCAAACAGCTACTCAAGTATTAAAATACTTAACTATCTTGGGGTCAACGCCCTTAATGGGCCTCTCCCTTAAAGGTTCATTTATCAATGACCATAAAATTTCATATGTAAGCGCTACCTTGATTTCTCTTATCCAGCTAAAGTAATTAGTTCCAGTAAGCTTTTCGTTTCTAGAAGACAATCTTGGATTTGTCATTTTGCTGCAAATTTAATTTAAGTAGATTAGGACAATTTAAGCATTTCAGATGTTCTTATAATATTAGATAGGTTAAAGGGTTATATTTCATTAATCTAATAAGCCCCTAATAGACTTTTATTTTTATCAAAACTCTAAGAGAAAACATAGAAATATTTCAATTTCTCTAGTGGGTGTCGGGACTCGCATTCCTTGGGATTCTGACCTTGAGAAATATCAACAAATCATAGTCCCGAATGCAATGGATAACTCACTATCGATTGTATAATATACAACTCCTAAACTGTATTCCTTGTCCTAATCTCTTCTCAACCTTGAGGCAATAAAGTGAAAAGGATTATTCACTCATACCTACCATTTCATGACGATTAAAGTATAATGCACATACCTTGGGGAATGTCAACAAATACGTACATGTATCTGACCTTGTTTGATCAATATAGTAGTGCTACACATAACATCGCTAGCTTGAGGAATATCAATAACTAAAGAGTATGCAAGCAGTCTAATAATATGTATATGATATAGGACAACATATGTTTGTATTAAGGATTCATGGTCATTAATATGTGTATATATAAATTAGTGATATCGAGTTTAGGAATAATGTATTTCTTAAGAAACACTTGTGATTCAAGTGTCAAACACATCAAAAATCACGATACACGTGCAATATGTATGTATTCCTTAAATCTCATTTGAGTTCCTTGTAGTTCCACTCTATTTAATTAAATCATATTTAATTTATTTTTAATTTTATTAATTAAATCATATTTGTGTATTCATTTAATTAACATCTTAATTAATTGAATTTAATTTTAACTATTGAATTTTCACTTCATTCATCCTCAACAATTCAAAGATGAATGTGGACTACAACATTTATAGTAATTATATACACATATTATTATACATGTACATTATTTATTAATTAATTTTTAATTAATTTAAGGAAAAAATTTCAAAGTAGGCTAATTCTTGAAACAATTTCGCGATGGAAGTTAGTTTTCAAACCTGCCAAACAGGGCTAGCTTCAGCCCAGTCAGTGTTTGTCTAACTACCAAACCAAAGCATAATTGTTAGTTGCACATAGATTTAATATTTTCGGTGGCGCAACTCTTAGATGCACTTAGACGTATGTATGAATTTTTTTATTATGCACATTTGTTGGATGCGCAAATTATTTTTTCCCTATGCGCAACTAACAGTTGCGCAAAAGGTAATGTAACAAGTAGACGCAACTCATAGTTACGCCTACATTAAACTCGTGCAAGTGCAACTATGAGTTGCGCCTGCACAGATAGCTATTGTAAAACAGAGACAGTAGCTATCCTTTCTCTCATAACCCAAAAATGTTTCAAAACCCTCAACCCCTTCTTCTATGCTCGAACCCATCAGCTCCAAACCCAATCTTTAGCTATTTCGCACCAAATTATCACAAAATTTTCAAACTTTTTCATTCTTCGATTAAACCAAAACTACAACAATGGAAGTGGGATCCTCTTCAACATAAATAGATTTTGTTAATTTTCAAAACCCTAGTTCTTTTAATTAAATTCTAACTTGCTTATTATTTGATTGTATTTGCTAGAAATACCGTCAATTAGCTTGTTTTACATGTTAATAATCCAATTTGAAGCATTGAATAACTAATTGGTTGTAAATGATTTGTAAAATTTGGTTTATTTGGCATGAACTTTGAAGAACGGAAAAGCGGACCAGTAAACGGTAGTGTGCTTTATATGCAGGATAATCACCGCTCTAATTTTGAAGAGTTAATGAGGGTAATATTATTTGTTTTGTAAATAAGTAAATTTTTATAAGTTTTTCACATTTTGAATTAACTATAAGTATTAATTCTTTATTTTGCAGAGTGTAAAACTGGTGGATTATCTCGATCATTCGCAAAGTTTCGAAGATTTGATGGAGATGGTTGAAGATCAACGGGTTAAACAATTACTCATCAAGCGGGATTTTCGTATTTCATGCAGATTGAATATATCAGATTTGATAGGTCTTTACTCACAGCTTTGTGTGATAGATGGAGACTTGAGACTTGCACTTTTCATTTTTCCGTTGGAGAAATGATAATTACACTGCAAGACATTTCTATTTTGCTTGGCCTTCCTACCGAAGACGCCGTGTGAACTACGGTGGTAATGTGGACACCGATGAGGTTTGTCAACGTTTGCTTGGTGAAATTTCACCCCCATAAGCGGTGGTCAATAGAAGAGAGTTGAAGGTCAAATGGATAAAATGACCTTATAATCGGTAGGGAGATTTCAATCGATTCATTCGTTGAGGAGCTAGAACAGTTCACACGAGCTATCATATTGTTTCTTATAGCATCTCGTCTATTTTTGAACCATTCGAAAGGTAGAGTTATTGTTAGATGGTTGTATTTGCTAAAGGATTTTGCCACCATTTCCTACTATTTATGGGGTAGCGTGGTTTTATGTGCATTGTACAAGGAGTTGGATAATGTGACACTAAGAAAGACGAATGGGTTAGCAGGTTGTCTAACCCTTCTCTAGGTATGTCAGTTTTGACTTATTGGTGTACCAACTTTATGAAATACTTTGAAAGACATTTCTTAACACCAATAATATGCAGGTATGGTCTTGGACTCGTATTTATGTTGGGCGGCCAAATGTTCGTGCCAAGATCGCTCCAAGATTACCGTATGGGGCAAGGTAAAAGCAACTTGAAATTTATACTGAAAACTTTATGATTTGCGCCGGTATTCACATACTATTTTGTTTATGACTGTAGATGGACCAGAGATAGACATTGGAGAGATAATCTAGCCCATAATCCCACATTCTAGCGCAATGAGCTCGATGTTATGGACGAGTATGTTGTTGACTGGACGCCATATATGGCTGAGATAGTACAGGATCTACCGCCTATTTTCTTGGATGGGGAGCAGACTTGGTATGCAAGGACCCCGATTATTTGCTTGCAAAGTGTAGCCATGCGCTACCTTGATAGAGTGGTGAGGCAATTTGACCTTCATCAGCATATCCAGCCAAGCAGATTTTCCCACATGGTTGGAATAGAGACTTGTACAACACGTACGTCGTAATTTGGGATCACGGGTTGGATCACATTCAGGTTGAACGCGTACCAAGAATATAAATCGAACAATACTATAGTTGGTAATGGCATATCATGCGGCGATTTGTTCTTGAAGAATCATTAACTAAACTGCCCAGATATGCTCCACAGGGACCGATGGAATGTGATTTGATACGTGTGTATAAGTTTAATCTTTTAACTTCCTCAACAAGCTTTACTTACTTGCATCATTGATTCTTTTGTTTTAGGTTCAAGGGTTGTATACGATTTCCAATGAAGTTGACGATGTTCTAGCAGATCCTGTAGATGAGGATAGAGTAAAAGGCGAGTGCTTCAAGATCAGGAAATTATCAAGTCTGTTCTTGGTAGGCATAAACTAGAAATACCACCACCGTACGTGCCTCGTCCGTCTCAGGCTTTTGGTCGTACCTACCAAAGAAGACGTTTTAGAGGCACGGGGGGTCTTTCACAAGGTAGCCACCCAAGGCACGAAATAGTTGAAGCTGGACCATCTCAACCACCTCTAACGCAAAATCAAAGAACATTACGCGACCGCGGAAAGATAAGAAGATAGGGTTGTATTCGTTTGTCATTTGGTTGTTTTGTTTTGAATTTGTATTGGCTTGGAACTTATTGTTTTGTAGGTGTTGCGATGTTGTAATATTGACTTGAAACATGTTGTTGCATGAAATATGCTTTTTATATAAAATATTTCACCTATTTGAATGAAATGTCATACTTATAAGTTGTTATTGTATGAAAGTTAATGTTGTATGAAAGTGGCATCTATTATTTGTTCTCTGGAAATATGGAAATATGCAGGCGCAACTTATAGTCGGCTTGAATATTATTTTCTCTCCGGAAAGTTGTAGGCGCTACTTCTAGTTGCGCTCTTATAAATAAATTATGCGCAACTTTGAGTTGCGCCTAGTATTTTCATATGTTTAGGTGCAACTTCAAGTTGCGCCTACATATCTGGGCTATCCCCTGGCCCAACAACAGCATATAAACATTACAACTCCTCTCCAAACAAACACAGCTCCTCAAACCCATTTACTTTCAGAAACCCTAACCTCCGTTGCCATTATTTTCACTACCAGCTTCACAATATTCCACTCAAAATCGTTTGATTCTACGAAGATCAATAAAAGATTGCACGTTCATATACACTTGAGGTAAAGCATCAAAACCTTGCTCCCTTAATTTTGATAGACCTAGTGTTGACATTTAACTTTCTATAATTTTGATATATCAATGACTACCATGCCGATTATTTATCACTATGACAGTGATTTAGTCATCGATGAAAATAGCAAGCCAACCTATGTTGGCGGAAAACAGAAGGGATCGAAAGCGAGGAGGGGTTGCAATTTTCTTGAGCTAAAAATGGCAATTTATAAAGCTACGAAGATTGCTTTTATGGAGTTCGACATCTTATTGGTTAGTACATGGGTAACGGATGACGGCCCAGCTTTTGAGGTAAACGATGATGACGATGTCGATTCTATGTTTTTTATGGGGATGAAGGTAATTGAGTTGTATGTTAAGAAGATGGAGGTGGTACATGCAACTGAACATCAAGCTCAAATCTTTGATTATGCAAAGCAAATCTGGACCCAGTAATACTGCTAAGCAAAATCAAATGTATTACCCACACTACTCCTACCAGCCACCGAACATTTACGCACAAGCAGTTGGGTATGTTTATGTGTTGTATGAATGTTTCATTCATTTTTTTGTAATTAACAGTCAAATGTTTGTGTACAAGTTGTGCCCATAGTCATCCTGCTATGGTGACATGGCATATCCATCGCAGTCACACGGCTATGATTTCCTTCCATATCCATTGCATCCTCCACAGTCAATTCCATCCCCTAATTCAAAAGACGACTTGCATGATATTGAAGATGAAGATGTTGACATTGAGGATATGGAGGGTGGAAATGCTGAGATTGAAATTTCCCATTTGGATAGCATGGAAATCGCTGCTTCACTTGACGATGATGAAACATGGATCGATGTTATGAATGTTAACAATGACGCTCCTTTAGATGATATTCCAGAGTAAGTCGATGACACTGATGAGCATATCGAGATGGAAGAACCATTAGAAGATGACCAATGAAATGATACGATCATGGAAAGATCTGTTATGCAAGAATTTCAATTTATCGACGAAATGTTCGGAATGGAATTGTAGAGAAAGGCCCTCGAGTTGGTATGATTTTTAAATCGAAGGAATCTTTAATTGAACATATAAAGTGAATGGTCGATAAAGTGTTCGGTTTCATTTAAAAACATAAAGTCCCGTGCTAGAGAGTTCACTGCTATATGTGACATTGATACTAATTGTCTATGGCGGCTTCATGCAATTGTTTCTAAAAGAGATCATGCTGGGTGGTGGGTGATAAAAAATACGGTGGTGGTAACACTTGCTCAAATCCAATTATCAACTCGAACCACAAACAAGAAACAACCAAATTCATTTGCACCAAAGTCCTTCCACATGTTCGTTCGAATCCAAGTTACACTACAAAATCTGTCCAAGAGCTAACGGCAAACACTTACAAAATTCAAATAAGCTACATGAGAGCCTAGAAAGGACTTAGCAAAGCGGTGTCTAAAATATTTGGCGATTGGGAATCTTCGTATAATGACTTGCCTCAGTTTCTTCGTGCTATATAGAAATGCAATCCAGATACTATTTATCATGTACATACAGAAGGAGTACAATTTTGGGGGGCTTTTTAGGCATTTGGACCAAGCATTGAAGGTTTCAAGCAATTTTGGCCGGTTCGTTCTATTAATAGAACACATATGTATAGTAAATATCAAGTTATGTTGCTTATGGCCATGGAAGTTGATAAAAACAACTCTCATTTTTCCTTTGGCATTTGCTATTGTACGGACCGAGTCAGCGGAAACTTGGGGTTGGTTTTTTTCATGCATGGAACACTTAATTCCATCTTTAAATGAAAGATGCATTACATTCATTGTTGATAGAATGAAAGGAATTCTAACCGCCTTGCAAGAGAAGTGGAGAACACCACATCATCATCGCTTCTACCATCGCCATTTGAAAGCAAATTTTAAAAAAGCTGGTTTTGGTAGTAATATTTTGCATGCAAAACTTATTTCATGCTTGTGCTGAAGCAAGAGATGAGTTAACATATAAAGAACTCAGAGAGCAACTAAAAAATATGAGTCCGCCTGCTGACAGATGGATTGATAGAAGTCTCCGACATATGGATGAATAATGGGCTCTTTACAAGGACAATGGTGGACGTTTCTGTATGATGCTACCAATGCTTCAGAGAGTTTCAATGGAGTTCTTAAAGGTGCAAGATCATTACCGGTAAAGGCGTTAGTGGCATGTATCTTTCATCATCTTAATAGCTACTTCTACAGAAGACATACAGGTGGAATGGATTACGCACCTTCACTCATGCCAAATTATGAAAACATGATGGAAAATAATTCAGCAGAAGCATGTAATATGAGCATTAACAAGTTCAGCTTAACGGAGTAGCAAGTAAGCGTGCAACTACACAGTAAATATTGTCAATGACAACTGCAGCTGTTCGTGCAATATTCCTATTCTATCCCATTTTCCATGTTCTCATGTTTTAGCTGCAAGTGCACGATGTAGAGGAGGAGAAAAAAGAGCTTACCATGATCTTATTTCATCCTGGTTTATGGCAGACATTTATAAACATAGTTATTCTTCGATTTTTCATCCAGTGCCCGGCAGTAGATATTGGGATGTACATAAAGGCCCTATTATACTCCCACCGCCAACGTGAAGAAATACAGGTAGACCAAGGTCTACGAGAAAAAGGGGAGTCATGGACGAAATAGAGGACAAGACAGATGTGGACAATGCAGTAACTTGGGTCATAAGAGAAGAACGTGTGGGAAGCAATAAATATTTTACTTGTTTCTACTAATTTTGTCATTCGTAAACTATATAACTTATATTTTTATTCTGTATGCAACTTTGTTGTCAAAGGTTATCTTATGTCAAATTAAGTTACTTGCTATGTTATGTTACTTGATTTAATTTATACGCAGCTTTTGTATGAATTTTCCATAGTTTTGCATCTACCGTCAAATAAATATAACAGACAAACAATAATACATCATCTATTGCATATCCATTACAACAACCAAGTAAATATACAACCAAATAATAAAACATTCATTAAAACTAAAACATACACAACTCAATTAAACATGTCTGATACAAATCCATTACATTACAGTTGCGCTACCCAGTTTACTAGACCCTTTCCAAATTGGATTTACGGACTGCAAATAGTCTACTTGATGTCCAAGCAGACATTTTTCCTTTTCAAACGTCTCACTTCCTCTTGCATTTGTAGTGCATACTCCACTCCTCTGAGGGTCAATGGACAATCTAGATATTTGAAGAAATTACAGCATTCAACACCTTTCGGGTTAGTTATATGATCAAGGTAACCGGCGCATCTGTAAAACTGACATCCAACATTTGTTTGGGTCTTGCATACAACTACCTCACATACATCTCCATGGTTGCAAAGTGGATGTGTATCTTGTCTTGCTCGACCTTCGCCGCTAATTTGTTTCCTCAGCCTTTGATTCGGTTCACCTAAGCAAATTATCCACAGCAGATTGAACAACAACACCATTAGTTGGAGGAAATATCTCAAATTGAGCTTCAGGAATTGTTTCAAACCGAGTTTCATGAACAAATTCATTTTCAGCTTCTATCTTTTCAACATATTTCACCAATACTTCATCTAGAATCTCCCAATTATCCATATAAATGAATGGTAATGTGAGTGTGGGGTGAAGGGATTGTTGTAGCTTTGGTTTAATCGAAGAATGAGAAGAAATTTGGAAATTTTATGATAATTTAATGCAAATTGGCTAAAAATTAGATTGGGGGATGTTGGGTTTGGCCATGAAGAAGATTAGGTTGGGAAATGTTTTAAAGGGGTTGGAGCAAAATGTTGTTGTTGCCTCTGTTTTAACAGCAGCAGGCTGTGTAGGTGCAACTCATAGTTGCACCTACACTATGTTAAAGTAGGTGCACCTATGTGCTGCGTCTACTTATTATATTGTTATGCGCAACTGTTGATTGTGCAAAGTTATAAACCACTCCTGTACAATCAACTATTTCACCTTTTACAATATTATTCACAATGGAATTTGCGCCACTTATAGTTGTGTAGCGGAAAAAGATTAATTGATACGCACGACTAACAGTTGCGCATTGGTCTGATAGTTAGACAAACGCTGCTGGACTGCTGACTAGGCTGAAACAAGCATTGTTTGGTAATAGGTTTGAAAACTAACCAATCGTTAAATTGTTTTGAAAAGTAGCCTACTTTGAAAATTTATCATTAATTTAATTGATTAAAACTATTTTTGATTAAAATAAGATCGGTTAAATTCGAATTTTTATCTTCATTTACTTTAAACGTTTTAGGATAAATGTACACATATCATTATATATATTAATTTAGTTAATTAATTTTCGATTAATTAATCAATTATTTACTTATTTAATTCGATTAATTAAATAATTAAGACATAATTCTTGAAGTTTATATATTAACTTTTCAAAACCATGTTTGAAAATTTATTGACATTTATAGCATGTCATATTTTAAACTTAACTTTTAAATTTTAAATGTAATTTTCAAATTTGCAAAACATGTTTAAAATAATTAGCCAAGGCCTAAAGTCTATTTGGGCTTTTATATTGGGGATAACCTTTGGGCTTACTTCATCCTTTTGGCTAGGACAGTAGCCAGGTAGGGCAGAGTACTTAATTACCCAAACCCAATCCTTCGACACTGCCTTTCTAGACATCATACTAAATGGGTAGGCTTTAATCAGTTAGCCCTAACATTGCTAATTTATACCATATATAATATTGGGTTTTGATAAGAACCAGGTCAGTTGGAAGCGGGTCAAATGAAGAATTTCAAAATTTCTTTCCGTTTTGGTATCAGTTAAGTCTATAAGCCTAAATGAATTTTGGATCCAATCTAAAATGTTTTTAATAAAATCTTTATTTTCGTCAATTATGTTTAAAAGGGTTTTTTTATTTACAAGTATGTAAAATATACTTGTTTATGTGAAGTGTATGTGCTATTGATAAGAAATGTACGTAGTTAATGGAAATGTGTACATTTGATGGAATTTACATTACAACGGACTCATTTCCCCTTTCAATATGCCTTTGTCGTCTATTATATTAGTTTAATATATATATATATTAAAATCACATTAGGTAATTTCATGTAACTAAAATTTAGAATTAATATTAATCAATTTGGTTTCAACTAAAGAAAAGGTTTAACATTATAAGTTATAAAAATTACAAAAGATCCATTTTATAAATTCAAATTAGGGTAACACATGTATATTTCCGTATATATGTAAAATTACCATTTTAATATTTTAGGATTAAAACAATATATATAATAGTGAACATAGTATTTTATAATATACATATGTGTATTTATGTATATATGTAAATAAGTAGGATTTAAAAGTAAACAATTTAGGTTAACTTTTTAGTTAATAAGAGAAACTAGAGTTTAACAATTTTTTTCAAAACTACAAAACTTAGAAAAGGAGACATTATAATTTGTACAAAAGTCCATTTATAAATGTTATACCAAAAAAATTCATACTTACATGAACAATATTTAAATGTTTGTATCCAAAATCAGCTATTTACTAATAGGAAACAACCAGCCTTTGAATGTTTGGGCCATCAAGGAGATAAACACTTTTGATTTTTTTAGTTTACCTCATTTAGGAAATTGTGATTGTGTTTATAAAATGTATAAATGAGATTAGAGAATTGTAAAACTTGTATATTATGTGTAAAATTTTGTAGACTCACAATTTGTACATGTATAAGTTGTATTTCATTCCGCTGTGAATTGTGACGGTTATTTATATGATATATTGTTCTGATTCTAAGAAATTAGCGTGTCTATTACTTTGTATTAATACTGTATACATCAAATTCAGTTCAGATATTAAGTGAAAAGGTATAAGTGACGTGTCAGTGTTAGTAGAAAGATATATTCACATTCGATCGCCTTTAACAAGTCGTATTCTACGGATTAGCAGACGATATTACTTGTAATATTCTTTGCTAGACTGGGTACAACAGTGGGGTCGTCATAATTTGGTAAGGAATGATAAGTAGTTAACATAAACAATTCATTTAAATTTCATATGTAAATTTTATAAAATTAAAAATACATCTAAATCAAAAATTAACTTTCAAATTCCTTTTTTAAACAAAATCACCAAACAAAAGAAAAGGAATTGGATGAGCTAGACATGTGTAAATTCATGATAAGAATAAGCAAATATAAACATTAGATATAATAGCAATACATCAACAAAGGAGATAGAGAAACCAAAGATATCAATTTGAGATGAATGTATGTTAAAAAGAGGAAAGAACATATAAAGATTAGAAATAGAACAATTCAATAGTCATATATTCAATTGAGATAGAAGAGGATTTTGATTTATATATTACAAGATGATCGATTGAAAACATAATGAATCATACAAAAATAAACATATAAATGATGATACATATAAATAAATCAATTGAAAATTATTTTGAATATTTCTTATGAATCACACCTTGAAACTGTGAATAAAAAAGCCCCTAAGCTCAATAGAACCTATCTACAGAACTAGTGTGAACGCGTGCTACGCATACGGAATGCAACTATATTTTTTGCAAATCTAGTTGAGTATATTTTTATGATTAACTCAAGTAAAACCAATATTTCCAAAATATATTTTATATATAAATATTCTTTGTATTTTTAGCACTCAAAATTAATTATCTACAAAAATACATTTGTATATCATTACATACGTCTATACAACTGCATTTATAAACCATATAAAAGAAGACTAAAATATTACACAATACATCAATAAATAATTATGCAGACGCGCATTAAATTTCAAGCTATAAGGCTTAAATATTGATTTGAGAGATCATTATTAATAAAATAACTCATACGTAATGGCTCAATTTAAGCAATTATGTGCAGATATAAAAAATAAAAAAGAATTACATAGTGCATATGCTACCACTATACAATAATAGAAAAAATTATAAACTTGTCTACACGTGATTAGTAGACGTAAAAGGAATAACGTCAAACACTCTTGAGCTATAAAAAATATTAAAACAAAATTAAAAATCTTAGGAATGTCCAATGATAATAGATAATTATATAATTCACTCTTTCAAGCATTGTTTTATATCCCATGATTTCGGTTACGAAGGAAACTAATATTGCTAGTCACCAAGATAAAACTATAGTACAAAGGTTGATATTATAGTATAAAGAGTTGAAAATATTAAAATATGAAAGAACAAATTAAATGGAAAATAACGACATTGGAAGTTCCCAAATCTTTAAATGGGATCCTTCTCCCGTTTCACATTTACCACTTCCTTGTATTTATTAGTATCAAGTAAACAACAAAAGAGTTAGAAAAAACAATTACTGGATCAAGTGAAACTAGTAGAAAGTCATTCATTATTCAAAATTTATAAAATTTATGACAATCTTATAGGAAAGTATAAAACAAGTAGTATATAAGTAATAGACTTGGTGTTTATAGGCTTTTGAGGAATGTCTATGTCTAACAAAGGTTTTACATGGCTAGAATGTAGAATATAATTTAGAGTTTTATATCTATTTAGAGGTTTAATTTTTGTTAAGATTGTATACATGAAATAAATTTCATTAGGTAAGTAAGGTATTATTTGAATTTTTTATTATTTGTATAAAGCTTTTATTCGTTGAGTGAATGTTATCATGTTATTGTTCAATTTAAATCAAAAAATTAATAATTTTTGTTGAACTAAATAATTATTTTAATAAATTTCAAATTTCTTAGTTTGGCATGAAAATTTTGTTTGAATAAGTGAATGACACATTTGTAGTTAAAATGTTAACATTATTCAAGTTCTTAATGTTTTAAATTTGAAAATGCTTAAGTGAAAATATCTATAATGATTTTGAAGTGGTTGGATAAGAATTTAGAATATAAAGAATTTGGTTTAAAAAAAATTAATGAATGGACCAAGAAAACATGCAAATTTTTTGGAAATATGAATAATGTGACTGAAAATATTGTGAGAGCACCAGAAGAAAAGTGTGTTATATTATTTTACAATTATATAATATGATTTAAGTCACTTTGAACACATATGTATAGGTCCCAAATCATAAAAACAAAATTAAGTAATATTTTGAGTTTACACACACACCCCATGTAAAAGGTAATTAATAAGGAATAAATTTGTTTCTCTAGCATTGTGGAAACCAAGGTCATTGAACCAACTCGAAAATATATTTTCTCAAGTGTTACTCATTTTTCCCACATACAAAGTTTATGTCTTTTACTTCTTTTATTTTGTTTTTTCAAGATACTTTGTAAAAGATCAAGTTAAATCGAAATAAATGGAAAATAACTCATTTTGACATTAATTGCTTCATTATATACCATATTAATTGCATTTATTAATGAATTTGTCAATTGCATTTATGCCCTAAATTTGCTGTGATAGAATTTAAATTAGTGATAACTCACACTAAATCAATTTTAGCTCAAGTATTAAATATTGTGGTTAATTTTCTCAAATAATAATCCTATTTTCATTAGATAGCTTTTATATAATCATATGTTAAAAAATTAATATTATCAAAAAAGAATAAGAAAAAAATAAAAATCCTTTCTTTTTTCTTAGAAAAAATAGGTGTCCATTATTTTGATTCATCTACTGAATTTAGTTACTTTACCAAATTAATTTCTTTTGACATAATATCCTATAAAAATTAAAAAAATGACATAAAAATGAACTGTCAAATGGAGAAGCTCCAAACCTATAGTTGTTTTTAGTATAAAGTTATAACTCGTTATATCAATAATACTACCTACCATTTTAGAATCTTATTCTTTAAATTAACATAAAATCTCACACCTTAATTTGATATTCAATCAAAATGAAAGATACTAAAATTCCTCCAAAAAAATAACTAGAATCTTGAATAGAAGAAAAGAAATTAATACCCATGTTATTTTGTCTATTTAAGATTTTGATGAAGATTGAGAAAATTAAGATTAAGAATGAGTAAGTTTTCCTCATAGTCATAAAATTATATATTTACGGTTTAGGGTTTGGAGATGAAAAGACAAATTTTATGGTGCAATAATGTACATGAAATAGAAACTAAGAAGAAAGAGAGATTTTATAAATGAAAATATAGTAATTTTAATAAGACTTCATAAGAGGAAGATATTTTATGTAACGCCTCACCCCGAGACCCACCTTAGTAAAGAGAATTAACGAGTGATTCCATCTACTAAAGCAGGGAATAGGGCTGGTTAAGGGCGATCATCTATAAGTTTGTCTTGAACATCTACTAAATACATCGATAAATGCAATATGATTTTTTTTTCTATCTCAAGTGGATCGACATACTCAGTAAATGCTTAATCCAAAACTATAGATGGCTAATGGATCTATCAGAACAAAATACAATAACTAAATGTAAAGCACGTCACAGAACAGTAATCAACATCATATATATAGATATACACTGATACATGTTTAGTACAATACAATATGAATACAATAAAGGTGGTAATCGACCACACCATATACATCGAATCAAATATAAATACATCATAGTATATGGAAGAACAGAAATTACTCAAGAGAAAGAAGAGCTGATATCCAACATCAACTTCAAGCTAAGTCCAATAGATGATACCTGAACTCGGTCTGGCCCGTGTATAAATACATGGAACAGTCTAACTACACAAATCAGTCAATATCGATAATATGAAGCAGAATAGTCATGAAGACACTTCTTCTCGAAAGAGAAGAATGAATCGGTAAACTCATAAGCTCAACTCTTAAGTAACAAACATTACATAAGTGACCAAATACCTCGAAAGAGGTAACTCAAACTCAATACTCAATTCAAACAAAAGTGCCTCATATCATCGGCATTCATAAAACATCAAATATGGTTTAGGGAAAAACCTAAACCCGCCATCTTGGCAAACCCAAAACATGAATAAAGAGATCTCATCTCAAACATGTCATAAGGCAAATATATCTCCAAAGCGGAGAATAAAATCTCAAGTCAAACTCAAAAGACAAATTTCATAACACCAGTGTAGGCAATTCAAATCTTACAAATAAAACTTCCAAAAGTTCAAATTCCTGGAAGGTAATCGCCACAAATATATATCGAATGGTCCAAAGGACCAATTCCAAAAAGGGCGATACACTAGGGAAAATAGTCAAAGAAACTATCACAAAAGTATTTGCACGTGCATGTGGCCGAAGCCTTGCCAAGTACTGTTATCTCAAATAGGTACCTCGCGTGAAGGTAAACATCACAATGACAAATACGTCGCAATGGCAAATACGTCGCAATGGCAAATACGCCGCATGACAAACGTCTCGAAGACAAATACGCTGCAATGGCAAACGCCGCAATGGCAATGACCCGAAGGTCCAATACTGGCACGCCGCAATGATAAATATGTCACAAACTTTCCAATAAGAACCCGAATAGTGTTAACATGCGTTCCATACCATATGTTCGCACTAAACGGTTTACTAATCACTAGTAAATTTCACACGCAAAGTAGTAAAAAGTTTACCTCACTTCATCGTAAACTCGACCCGAGGGTCAAAATGATCAAATAGACAAGTCAGGAATTAACAGATAAGATAAATGCACGTGTCTTATACCACGTGTTTTACCAAACCATTTAATTCTCCTTCTTATTTGCTCGAACAGTGCAAAAACGTGTACCATATATATAAAATAATTTATTTGAGAAAACAAGCTTTTAAAACCATTTTCCAAAATCAATTTTGAAGACAATATTTGAAAATTCCCTTATTGGTGAATAAATAGATTTTATAGCTTAAAATAATTTAAAAATATTACATAATAATTATTTTAAATATTATTTTGAAATTGTTTGGAAAAATCTGTGCTCGAAATCAAAGAAATCACTCAAATCTGTCATTCAAATTCAATTCAAATTTGAATTTCAAATTCATCAAAACTTGGCTAGCCTATTGATAGGCTTGCTCTCAAAATATCTCAAAACATCATCAAAACCGAAAAGAGAATAAGAGTAAAAACGAGCTAATACAATTCTAAGGTCAATGATTGTTGTTGTTGTCATCTTGCTCTCAGGACAGCAACATACAACCATAATTTCGACCAAGCAAACTTCAAAATTCCAGAAGTAAGAAAATGGCATCCTTCTTCCTTTCTTATTCCATGCTCTAATAATTCAAATACAATGGGAAATTGATGATTAAAAATGCAAATCTAAGTTCCAAACTCAGGTAATCTCTATTCTAAAACCTTTCTCTCCATCAAAAATCAAGTTTGAAATGTAAATCTATTAATTCCTTCTCTGTCTTTGTTTGCATGTCTACTTTTTGAGTTTGTACAGGTTTTAATGGTCCATTCTCCTTCAAAGCTTGCGTCTTTGGCCACTAAATTGTAGTTTAATCTTTATATGCTTTCGGTCGAAGCCTGCTAAGCACTGATCTCAAATATGGTACCACGCCCGAAGGTAAATACGCCGCAATGACAAATACGCTGCAATGGCAAATACCTTATGGGTTTGAGTTGCGTACACTGGCATTATTTGAGATTTTCCTTTTGGCGATATTATTGATATTTGTCTATTGGCGTTATTACTGAGATTTCCTTTTGGCACTTGTTTGGGGATATATTCTCCATTGTTGGAGAGTTATATTTGATTGCCCTGTGGCGTATTTTTTTAGATGGTGATTTCTTTGCGATTTCTTTGAGTTTGCCGATATGGCGGGTTTTGGGATTTCTCCTATTTGGAGTTATATTTTCCTTAAACCTATATTGATGATTTGGGATATGTCGATGATATGAGGCTTGTTATATTTAGCGTTTTATGGATTGTTTTATCTCTTTTGAGATCATATGTTTGTGTAAGTTATATCATCTCATCACTTAAAGTAACCATGCCATACTTGTACTCATGCTTATACTCAGTATTGTTCCTTCTTGTTTAAGAAGAACATTACCCTTATTCTTGTATCACTACTTATCCTTTTAAACTGATATGTTTGGCTAGACTGACCCGTGTATTTTATACTCGGGTCAGACCGAGGTGTTTCAGGTTAGTACCCTTATGGACCTAGCCTATTTTGCTTCCGCATGGACTTATCTGCTAGCCCTTTTTGTTGTAGTCTTTTTGTCGCTACTATGATATGTATATTGTTTTGACTCGTGTATATATTGGGGTCATCATACCACTTATGATGTGTTATTTGTATTGTGTTGGGATGTATCAGTATATATATGTATATATGTCTGTTTGTTGTTCTGTGATGTGTTATGCATTTGAGTTGTTGTATTTTGTTCTAATAGAACCTATAGCCACCTATAGTTTTGTATTAAGCATTTATTGGATATGTCGATCCACTTGAGAAAGAAAAAAAATATAGAGCACTAATTGACATATTCAATAGATATATAAGACAAGACTATAGATGGTCGCTCCTTACTAGCCCTATTCTCCGCATTAGCAGACAGTATTAGCTAGTAATACTCTTTGTTAATGTGGGTCTCGGGGTTGGGAGTCATATTTTGTTTGAGTCTTCACTCAAAAAACCTTTTGTAGATTAAAAAATTGACTCTTTCCATTCCCTTTAGTCAAAATGATTCACTATTTAACAGTTCACTATAATTAATTGTTGCTCCTTGTACTAACATACGGAATTAATACTTGTATTAATCTTGTTTAGTACAATTACAATCCACTCAAGTCGTGCAAAAAAAGTGAGGATATGAATCCATGTCTACTATTAACAATGCATGCAATTTTTGCTTCTGGCACAATATTCAACCACCATGGATAATTTTGAAATCCCATGCCATAATAGATAAAGAGAAAGAAAAAAAGGTTTTTAAACAACAATTAAAATGATTTAGTATAAATAGAATAAGTTATATCAACACGTAAACCATGCTTATACGCTTTGTACCTTTTGTGCAACAGTGAACAACCATGGATAGTCTTGAAACTAAATAACTTGAAAGAAAGAGAAAAAACATGAAACCGCCATGGGCAATTAACATATAGTTATGATAAAAAAATTAGAAGCAAATAATATAAGATCCAAACTTATAAAACATAGAAGTAAATTCTTATCATAATGTAGAAACATGCTCATAAGAACAATTTTCCAATATTGTTAGGATCAATAAAGAAATTATTAGGGTGTTTAAATAGATGGTAAGCAATCAAAAACATTCATAAAATAAATCCTTTCATCTTGATTATTGGATAAATAAATTAGAAGATAATAAAATTAGTTAAATAAGGTATAAATTAAAGTTTGGATTAACAGAAAGAATGATATTACAATAACAAAAAAAGAACATGAATGGGGAAGATGAAATTAAAAGAATAGAGAAATGATATAAAATGGCGTAATAATCATATTAGGAAAGAGACATGAAGATAAAATGAAATGAGTAGGTTGCAAAGCAATTATAAATGTGGTAATTAATGTAAAGGATGAAAAATATGTAAAACAAAGAGTCTAATTGCCAAAAAAATAGGATTTAACTATCTAACTTATAAGAAGAAAGAAGAAGACTGGTTAGATAAAATACTTATATTATAGAATGGATGGATGGTTATTATTATAACAGAAAAAACATATATTTGATGGGTGTATATATAATATGTCGCACATTATATTTAATTGATACAAACAATTATAACACCTAAAACTTTCATAATTTCTTTCAAAACAAATAGTGTTTTAATATACTATTCCATTGAAGGACATAGAAGTAAGGTAATAGGAAAGAATGAGATGCCATCATTGATCACTGTTTTCAAGAGTTAAGCACAAGTGTTGAAACAACAAGGAACTGGTCTGTAGGATATGAGTTGGATTTCTGAAAGTTGAATAAGATTTGTACTGCTGTTGAAGCATTGATTAAGAAGTGTGAGTTAGCTTTGAGAAGATGAGATCATGAGAGTGATGGAGATGCAAAAGGAATTGGATGTACATGGAGGGACAATGACCTTATTGGTGGAAGGTCACTAAAGGTCTGTTTGAATTGAATTTTATAATTTGTTTTTCTGCATTTTTAAAGTCATAATGAATAGGCTCTGATTAAAGAGAATAAAAAATTGTTTATTTAAGTCGATTCAAACGAACCATTAAAAATTGTACGAGAACCATTAGAATAGGTTGGATTTAAGAGAAAGTTCCATGATACATTCTGTTCCGCCTGCAACCACAGAACTGTTCCAAAACCAAAAGTTTATTAAGTTATAAGAGACTGAAACGACGAGCATTATGGATTATCGAACTAGTCTGGAGAATTGCCCGCTTATGTAAGAGAGTTGATTCTGCCTGGAAAAAGATTCAAGGTCCGTTCATCATTGGGGTTCTTGTGAGCTGTATCTTCACCGTGGTAAGGTCTCTCCAGCATCGAATGAAAATTGTATGATGTATTACTTGATTTTAGATGTAAAAACTAGCATTTGTGGTGTGTTGTATAAATAGATTGTGTGTAGTGCAGCAATCGCTATTAACAGGACTTCATGATGCTGGTAGTGTTCACATTTTTATGCCCTATATTTTCTTTTAATTCTATTCTAATAACAAATAATTTCTTTTCCAATAATGTTTTAGTTCAATAATAAAACAATGAATTATAGCTTCAATACCTATGAACGTAGTATTTTCAATTGAAATCACCACCAATATCAATGAACCTTTCTTTCCTCATAGTTAAATCAGAGCTTACAATGACAAAAAAACACTTACATCAAAAATCCCAATACTGTTGCAGTTCTGAAAACAAGTAATATAACTTATTTCAATGACATATAAATCAGCGTAAAATAAATCAACTAGATAACATTCCTCAGCCAATAACCCAACAATTGCCTCTTGCATCTCACAGTCAATAATAACCAATGAACCTAAAATCTTTACTAGCCCAAAAAAACAAAGCAAACAGGGATAAACAACTCTTCTCTCAAGCAGTAACCTCAATTTGCTTCTGAGCTGGGACAGCTCCATTTCCATTTTGACCAGTATTGTGTTGCTGATAATTATTAGTATATCCTTGTTGGCCCCTACCACGACCACGGCCTCTAAAATCACTGCGACCACTGCCTCTAAAATTACCACCACGTCCTTGGTAACCATTTCCTCTGAAGCCATCGTTTCCTCTGAAATTGTCGGTTCCACCATCGTTTCTTCTAAAATTATTGTTTCCACCAACATTTCTTACAAAATTGTCTCCGTTTACATTTCTTCTGTAGTTGCTGGGGCCGTTTCTGCCGCCTCTGAAATTGTTGCTAGCTTGTCGGACAACACCACCTCTACCGCTGATAATGGCAACTCCGTTCACCACTGTACAAGTGAACTCAAAACTATTATCAACAAATTTTTGGAGAAATTGATTATTCAATTTGTAATTATAGGTTAGTATTTACACTTTGCTGTCTATTTTGTAATATCTCTCAATTGTTGGGCTCGTTGACATAAGCAATTAGGCCAAAACGTTGTTAAATCATTGTGTCCTCTACTTTTATATTTTCTTTGTTTTGTGATTATTTTTTAATATTTGACGGTTGATAATTAATCAATAAGCTAGATCATTTTTGGTAGCTTCCGCGAGCCTAACTTTTCCACAATGGTTTGACATTAGTGCAAATTAATTAATATTCTGCACAAGAAGCTTAGTAGTTTGTTATAATCTAGAAAATCATCACACTTGCTGATTTGTCCATTAAAAATTTGAACATATTTGTTTAACTTGCAAATCTGCAATGCATTAGGAACATGCTAGTGTCTCACTGTATATTAATCAATTTAGGTAATCTTTCTTGCAGTACGTATATGCATTCTTTTTATATATACTAGTGAATAGGAGCCTAAGACATAATGCTTGGTCTTCGGCCAATATTACTATTAGTGCCATTATTAATATTAGTATTATATTATTATTATTATCATCATGATTTTTTAATATATAATATATATATATATATTATTTTACTTGGTTATTATTATTTGTTTACTTATTTGACTTTATTTTATTATTACTAGTATAAACCGCACGTACGTGCATCTAATAGACGGAGATATTTACATTTTATTTAATATAAAAAATGAGTGGACGGATGTGTGTTGCAAGTATAATGTTTTGGTAGTCAGGATACTTTTTTTTGGTAGTGTCGGTGACAAATTGGTAGTAAAATTCTGTTGATGGGTAGTTAGGAAGAAGAGGTGGTGGATGTTGCAAATCGGTTGTGCAATTTCATTTAAGGATGAAGATATTTTCGAAATTTCAGAAAAAAAACACCGTGGAAAATCTATTAATTGAATTCTCTCTATTAATAGTAGATGTGAGCAAACCAATATGCATTTGCATATTGACATAATTGAGATTAATATAAAGCACTAAAGAAATATAATGTACTTGAAAGAATTTATGAATGCAATGCACCTAAAAAAAGTAAAAGAGAATAAACACACCTCGTGTTTTGGTTTTCTTTGCCTCTACAATCAGTTTGTAGTTCCCCATAGTAACCGGTGAAGCCTGAAGATATAATTGACAATTATAATCTTGTAAATAATATTAAAGGGGAAGAATTGAAAACCCTCTCGCTAATTATAGAAAAATTCCATACATTTCCTTGATTCCCTCCTGGAAGTACCAGTATACTTTTCACATTTAATTACCAATAATTTATGGTTACTGCCACTTTTACAAGATTCGCCCTGACTCCTTGCTAATATATTACATTCGTGTCCATACAATTAATTAGATTAAATAAAGATCTTAAATCTCAAATTAATTGAATAAATTCAATTAACTAATCTTCATTAACTCATCCAAATTTTACAATTCAAACCCAAAAGAGGGACAACATTAATTATAACAAAAACGGCAAAAAAAAAACAAACACATAGCATGCTGCCAAAGACACCTTGGAATGTTCTTTGCAACAACGAAACAAAATTTAATAAACTTTCTATAACAGTTACTTCTTACTAATACCACTTCTATATTATTCCACTCGGTCATACCGCGATATGGTAACATTGTACGTTTGTTTTATGTCGATCTTCCATATTATATACAATATAATATCGTTCTACAACAAAAACACTGCCACCCAACAAAGATTTGATCGGTTTCCTTACACCGAATAAGCATTTTACCCAATTGATTTCCCTATGCTGATTTAAGAACACTGATTTTCGTTGCACCATAATCATGACTTTAGGTTGCTCGACTTGATTTGCTCGTAATATGTTCAATTAGTTTGAGAGAAATTTAGGATTAGGGCTCAAACAGTTTGTAAAGACTGTTTGAGAGAGAGATGTGTTTGGTAGTAAGAACATTTAAAGGTAGTGAGAAGTACTTTCAAGAAATTTCATGGTACTTCAGACTTCGTAGAAAGGCAACATTTTCAGGTGCTTTTAGCAGCACTCAGAAAATATATAAATCAACTTCATAAATTATATACTTAAACCAACAATTTAATTCTTAATCATTATCTCAACAAGTTCACCATACATCACATTATAAAAATGTTATTTTACAATACTTATTAATTATAGACATTGTGTTTTTACACTTCACCGTATACAACCAACAGGCTAATAGACTAGTTTATCAATAAAGAGAAAGTAACTGTAGATAAATTAATCTGAGGTCAAGTTTACATACGAAATTTCACCTAATGCTGTTATGTTGCCTATCTAGCTAGTTGAGAATCAAAACAATCTTGTTTGTGGATGACAATTTATCATGCAATTAATCCTAATGAAATTTACAAAGGTTTACCAGGTGTAGTCGTTTTAATTATTGGTGATATGATTTCAACACGCAATCAAGATCAGAATTTAAACAAATTTTCCAATCCTTAACACTACTAAAGCATGCAAAATAAATTTGTAGGCCTAGCTTCTCACAGCATTTCCAAAGCTAGCCAATTACAGAGTTTAAAGTCACACGTCAACGCTATGCTATGTAAGTTATGCCACACAACAAGGGACAAAAAGAGTTGAACATAGTAAACAGAGAAATTAAACTGATGAGACAAGTCATTTCAAAAACAAATTTGACATAAAAATCATAAACTGGAATATGACAGATATTAACGAGTACCTTAATTGCAGCTTGCATGGATTCGGAGTCAACAAATTCAACGAAGCCAAAACAGAAGTTGTCCACCTGCAGGAAAAAAGTCCAAATGAAATTATTAGCCATATAATGGAAAACGTGAGGAATATTGCTACACAGACCACAATATATATACCTTATGATTCCTCACTTGTACGCCATTAGGTTTAATGGGCCCAAATTTCTCGAATTCCTTGAAAACTTGTGCTCCAGTTGTAGCCGGTGGTAGATTTTTGATATGAACAGAATAGCCTTCCACTAGTAAGGTATATTAAAATTAATTTATATCAAAAAATATTTACACAAAAAATTCACATGTATTTAAAAAATTAACTAACCGTCTATAGAGTTACTGTCACCATTAACTTTAGCTTCTGGAGCACTCTTGGCAGTCACAGGTGAGCTTTTAGTATCGGTAGGTGGAGAAGCTTTTGTCTTAGGTTTAGTAGGAGTCTTAAATGGCCCATCTCCCAATCCTTTTACCTATCGGTTAAGAATTCAAAAAGTTACAAAATATACGGAAATAATCATAAATCCCTTTTTTTTAATGGTGGAAGCTTGAGAAAACATATTGAATACTTGTTATATACTGACAGGTTATAATGTTATGACATAAAGCTCTATCCTTTAAAGTATAGACTAGTAGATAAAAATTTCTCTATAAACATGTGAATATTTCGCTTATTATTCATATCAATACTTTTCTCGATATTGAAGTGTTAGTTTCACAGACAAGATGCTCCATTATAGATATATATGATGACAATGTTTCAGTTTATTATCATATATAAAAAGCAAAGATTTTAATACTACCGTCACAATGAAAATGGTATTTTACACATGAAGAGGGACAAAAACTCACTAATGCAGCAAAAGACTTCTTTGGGACATTCTCCTGAACAACAGCAATGGTAGTTTCTTTTGGAGCAGGTTGTTCCTTATGATCAGTTTTATCATTTGCCGAATTTGCAGGAGTGACTTCAGTTTCAGATATGGATTCACCAAGCACTCCAATTTCAGATTGGTCATTTTCCACCACTTGATTAGCAACATCAGTATCTGGAGCTGGAGTTTCATTATGCTCAATATGATTTTCTTGAACCAAATTCGGCTCTGACAAATAAAAACATTGTTATCCATGCTATTAAAGAGATAAAATGGTTTGACAAATCATGGCAATCACTGACTATGGTTCAGGTTTATAAACATAAACAACCAGATAATTAGAATATCAAAATAGTTGTTAAAAACATTTGATCCAATTTATTGTTAAAAGGAAAATATGAAAATTTTGTAAAATGAACGAATAAGCAGTTAGACAAGCAATCAATAGACCGAACTGCAATAATACCTTGAACGGGAACTGGAGGAGCTTCTAAAGTATTATCACTTTCACCATTAACTGAAGTTTCGGTCACTCCAACGGACATAGTTTGACTCATGAATCGAAAAATGTCATTTAAGACAAAAAAGGCACCAGTCCCTCTTGGAATCAGAAAAAATGATTGTGTAAACTTGCTGGTAGCAGAATCAGCTCCAAGCAAGAATCCAGAAACAACAATAAATATCCCCTCATTATAAGATAACTGTGAATCAACGGTCTCAATTACTATTTTGTAGTTGCTGAAGTTGAAGGACAGAAATTTCTCTTTAATAGCCTGCAATGTCATGACAAAAGAAAATAAAAAACTCAACCTTAAGATACAGTTCCATGCTTGCATAGATAAAAACTTGCTGAGTCTAATGACATGATGTACATATAAAAGCATACGGAAGTGCAAGTTAAAATAACACTGCGTACTTGTAAACTAGTAACTTCAACCATTTGTCCTTCAGAATTTGGATGACTTAGAATGCTGGATTCGTCATAAAATTTATGAACCTCTTCTGGTGCAGTGTGAAGAACAGCGTAGTATGACTGAACGAACGCAAATGCAACCTGCACACACAATTAACAGCAGATGAGAACAATGGAAAAACGTTCGTTGGGCCGGAGGGTTATTAAGGACACAATTCCTACCACTTGTGGACTTCTTTGAGACGCAGTTGATGCAACTGGTTGTGCCATGTCTGCAAATCAAAATACAATTAGATAAACCAAATGCAAAAGGGGAACTTTATAATCAAATTTTAATATAACAGAAAACATCAGATGTCTAACAGAAATTCAAAAAAAAAATTGTCAACTAATTACACGAATGTAGTCATATTCACCTGTTTAAAATGAGGCCACATCTGGGAGTAGAACTACACACTTAGCTATAGACTAACGATAAAATTTGATAAAATTTCAACTATTTACACGAATGTAGTCATCTTCATCTGTTTAAAATGAGGCCATGGATAGGAGTAGAATTTCACAACTTAGCTAAGGACCGATAATAAAATTCGAGTATATATGGATAGGAGTAGAATGTAGTCATATTCACCTGTTTAAAATGAGGCCACATCTGCGAGTAGAACTACACACTTAGCTATAGACTAACAATAAAATTTGATAAAATTTCAACTATTTACACGAATGTAGTCGTCTTCATCTGTTTAAAATGAGGCCATGGATAGGAGTAGAATTTCACAACTTAGTTAAGGACTGATAATAAAATACGAGTGTATATGCACGCTCAGGTGGACTTGTATCTAACCACAATGCTCATGCATTAATTCAAAAACACACTTTTGTATGAGATGTAGAGTAAATTTATATAGATTTTTGGTGCATAGAAGGTAATTCTATACTATGCAATCAATGTCATATAAATAACATGTACATAGTAAAGTTATGATTACTGTATAGAATGATTTTTTATAAGATAGAAATATCAAATTTGCACTGGCAAAATCTTTTTTATATGATAATGCCCGGGCTGCTAGTTTCCATTGTCCGCTTCATTTTGGGTTTGATGTTCCTCCCTGCCCACTTTTCAACTGTTTAAAATGAGGCCACATCTGGGAGTAGAACTACACAGTTAGCTATAGACTAACAATAAAATTCGATAAAATTTCAACTATTTACACGGATGTAGTCATCTTCATCTGTTTAAAATGAGGACATGGATAGGAGTAGAATTTCACAACTTAGCTAAGGACTAATAATAAAATACGAGTGTATATGTACGTTCAGGTGGACTTGTATCTAACCACAATGTTCATGCATTAATTCAAAAACACACTTTTGTATGAGATGTAGAGTAAATGTATATAAGATTTTGGGTGCATAGAAGGTAATTATATACCATCAATCAATGTCATATATATAACATGTAGATAGTAAAGTTATGATTACTGTATAGAATGATTTTTTATAACATAGAAATATCAAATTTGCACACTGGCAAAATCTTTTTTATGTGATAATGCCCTAGATTCACGGGCTGCTAGTTTCCATTGTCCGCTTCATTCTACTTATGTTTTTGGGTTTGTTGTACCTCTTTACCCCTTTTATGGTGATTGTCCTTCCTTCTTGGACATAGACACGTACTGCATCACTAACTACAACACCCACCATACGATTTTTTCATGCTGCGGCTTGGATATCTCCTGCCTTTTCTTGCCTTGATCCAGCACGTCACATGCTATTTCAATCCATACGTTCCTCCAGTTTCATGTGTTTAAATGATTCCTCATAAATAGCTTAGAAGTTTCCTCATTAATTTCTGAATATGTCTACACTGCATTTCTTATGCCTTATGAAGTTTTCTTTTGATATTACATTGGTCATTGGACTACATATCTCTTTATTCAAATGTACTTGCTTTGCCCTTCTTGTTTTGTGCTTGTAGCAGCATTAACGTCCTACTGGCATGTGCTTGATTGGCTGCTATCCTTGCTAGGCTCACACACCTGACCTTATTTTATGAACCTTTCAAAATTGATTTTCTTCTTTTCTATGGCAAATTCTTTAGATTAGTAATAGGTTTTTCCGTCATGTCCCAACTTTACAGCTTTGGTTGTAAAAATTGTAATTAATGCACCATAAAAAAATGCGGTTGTAATGCTTGACCATGCAACATTTAAAGCATGGTACATGTACAACATAATTTTACTAACCTTTGGGGCTTTATAATTTTACGTAAGTTCCATGATCATCAATCACCCAGTAATTTTGACTTTATATATTGTGGTTAAATTTGTTTTTATTCTACAAATTACGAAAAAATCATTAATTTCAGCTATCGAAATTTTTGTTGTTTATCCAGTAATTAAAAAGATAAGCATAATATCAATTATATGATTTATATCATCCCTTCATTTCTTTAGAATATAATTTTCCCAATCCTTTAAATAGTTACATGTTTAGGAACATGCACTTATATCTTCTCTTGTCGTATTATGTTTCATTTAGCTGGAGTAATTTTTTCTAGTACCCGACATTAAATTTTTGTAGAAATAATTTGTTTCCATTTTATATTGTACATGTTATATTGTATTATGATCCATGTTGCTTCTTGCACTTTTGTGGTGTATCAAAATTTTGTATCAGATGTTAAGACCATGAAATTTAAAGATCTCTTAGAGGCTACTACAATTAGTACATCTTCATTGCTTGTTTGGGTACACTCTTATAGGCTAGGCTCTTCCAAAGGTATACAATTCTATATAAAATAAGCTTATAGAAATTACCCATGACATATTCCTTTTATTTGCATGGATTTTATAACCTTCAGCGAAGGGGAAGAAATAATGGAGTTTAGAATCTCTAGCTGTTAGTGTGAAGTCTAAAATAATTGAAAATAATTCCAATTATTTAGCTTGCATTTTGAATTGTCAATACACAAAAGTCCACTGTAAATACAGAAAACATCCATGTCTGTTAGCTTATAATGAAAAAGTTGAGGGAATATTGTTTTTATATTCCTTTTCAAACAGTGAGAGCGAGAGTATAAAAAAGCTAATATATACACGGGAGTGAGTCCATATTAGCGGTTGACATTCATATATATTTATTGAGCATAAACCCAGAAAAGTGTACAGAAAGCACAATGTCCATGCTGGGCAATATTAGCCTAATATCTGCCACGCTTGGATTTGTTTTCCGTCTGCATATATAGGCGTCCACGATATATGTATGTGTAACAGAGTAGTCGGTTAGCACGCCATTATCACTCTTTTCTACAATGCCTAGCTTGGATATAAAATCCAAACATACATAACCCACATATGTATACTCTCTATCCACGAATATTTCTTACATTTTCATTTATGTTTATAGTCCTATCATATGTAATTTTTGAGATTGCTTTTTCCAAATTTAAAGATAGCACGTAGTTCAAAATCTGTTTTTTCTAGTGTCCATGTATACAAGCCACAACCTCTTTTCCAAGTAGGTCTTTTATACATGTCTAGTTATAACTGATTTTGAAGAAAATGCCCATTCGCACTAACAAAATAAATACTAAAACATGTACATTACCGCTAGATTTTTCAATTCATACAACCTCTTTTCTTTTCGAATGCTATGTTTGCAAGATTTATCGTATAGTACATCATATAAGTAGTAATAGGTCTTTTCAATCATGCCATATTTTATCTTTTTGCCTTTGTCCTACTCGGCAATGGATATTTATTGTCATATAGATTGTAATTTAAATGGACAATGAGCAACAACATTAAACACATTCTAATTGTTTTAATTAGTCTCACATCTTTTAAAACATATTAATTGTTGTTGTATATAAGCTAAGGGATGAAGAAGGAAGTTGTTCCAATAACATTTAATTAAGTTGAGATGATGCGGTGAGTGAAGTTTAATAGCATGTCCCATGAACAGTTTCCATGCAAATTGAATGTGAGTTTAGCTCAAATAATTTTAGTTCTATCCTACCAATTACCATACATATTTCTCTATGTAGATGTAAAGGGTATTTTAAGAAATTCAAAAGGACACGGTTGAATCTATTCATGGAATTCTCATTAAGTAGAGATGATAGCATATTTTGAAAGCTTTGTGAGGAGATGCATCCTCAGACTAGAAGGCTGATACAAGAGTTTTAGATGGCCAATAATTACATGAAATAACATGACCATTTTCACTATATATATGTATGTATGTATATTGGATTTTGATAAAACAAATAATCAAATTTAGAGGCAATAAAATACAATGTCAGATAGCGATCAGTGAAGGTAGAGCCAGTTGAGGTACATCAAATTTTATTTTGACTACAATTGAAAAACAGCTTTCAAAGGGTACATTGACCCAAAAAAATATGGAACATATTTTCTATATGTGAACAAACTTAACTAAATCTCAAAATAAAGACATGCTCATTTTAGCATCTTCAAAAGCATATTTTAATGTGTAAAAATCATTGCATACGTATGAACAGCATATATAAGGGTTATGCAGGGACTTCTAAAATCAAACTGCAATAAACATGCACTGCTAAAGTTAACAAAATAACGACCCTACGTAATAATAGAGGTGTACACATACATGCTCAGATGTGGACTAAACATCGAAAGAAATTATAAATATTGTTATCGACAACATCATAGAATGTTTTAAAGAAAAACAATGACTCGTTATGAAGCAAGATTAATAATGGTAGCATAAAAGCCATATATACTATTACATAGAATTCTAATGGAATGCCAGAATATAGTAGAGACAGATTTGTACATATTGGTTAAATTTGCATTAGTAACAATATGGTTTTAACAACAGCTTACCAAAGAAAGAGTGTTGAATAGAGATATGATATGACAAACATATACAAATTAGTGAAATATAAGCGGCAGTACATATTGATCTTTTACTACTGGAATCAGTTAAAAAAACGTAAAATTAAGGCCCGAACAAAAATTAACATAAAAACTGAGAACCTTGTCAAAATAAAAATAAAATTGAGAACCGAATTAAAATAAAATAGATGAAAACTGAAATCTGTGAATGTACAAAATCTAATCGCTCAACCTATTACAAGTTGTGAAATTGGAATAATAATGTATATTAACGCGAAATTAAGTTTATTGAGATTGAAAATATATTTTTAACAAAATAATATTTTGACAACATATGGACAAAGTAAATCAAAACTAAAAAATACTGTGGTGGAACCAAATAAAAATCCTAACTTTTTTTAACTAGATGAACAAATTAACAAATCATGAGATGCGTCGCGCGAATAACTTAACACGAACGCAAAAGGAGAGATAATCTAAGCTACCCTACTTGGATTTACAGCTTCCAGAACAAACGATTGATAGCATGTTTAACTTAATCTCAGTGCAGCAATAGATAAAATTAACAGATGATCAAGAATTAAAATGAAAAAAGAAAAAAAAACGTACCTAAGGAAAAAGACGGCTACAAATCGAAAGAGACGGCTGGGTTTTATAGGAAGAAAAAAGAAACTGAAGGGTTTTGAGAGATTAATTGATATTGACCGTCCGATTGAAAAAGGTTAAATGAATTTGTCTTAGATTCCTATTGGCCCGTTAAGTAAAACCACAGCAGTTAGCATAAAATAAGATCAATGGCCTGAACGGAGTCAACATGCTATCGGCAAGTGTGTCGTGTAGTGCATAGCGAGGTGCCTTAAGAAATTAATGCTTCTCAGTAGCATGACTATGACTGGAGAATAGCTGCACCAAATGTTTGCAGCTTTTGCCCATCAGTACGTCTTCATATCTGATACGTATTAGCCACCGATTCTAGTGTGTTTGTTTACTCTGGACAAAGTTTTACTTTTTATGTAAATTCAATTAGTAGGATTACATGTTCCCAAAAATGCACAAATCGTTTTTTTTTTTTACATGCATGCCATCCAAGTAAGCGGATGTAGCATGCTAATTTTTTGTACAGCATCCTATCAATTGATTCATCTCTATATACACTAATAAAAGATATGTCTTGGACAATGTGGGAGTAACGGAAGGGATTTATTTGCCATGTTTATTAATTCCGTGTTGGACAAAAATGAATGAGTGCATTTGTTAGTTAAGAGGAAATAAGTGTTTGGTATTGAGTATATTGGAACAAAGTCCCACATTGTGGAATATTTATTCCAATACCACTATATAAACTATCTCTTAACATGTTATTACAAAAGAAAAAGAAAAAGACATGAAGACTTGAGATGTGATGAAGGCATGTGGGCTTTGGGCCTTCATATTATATTAAAATGTCAAAGATTGGGCCTTGAAAATTGCTTGTTCTTCCCTCTTCTCGGAACTCTGTTCACATTTAGGTATTTCATACAAATATCGTTTGTAACGGTTCTGTACCGTCACAATATTTTATACTCCTTGTCACGCTTTTTTATGTTGCTACTGTTTACAATTAGTAACGCTTTTCTGCTGTTACAAAACTTATAAAGGGATAAGTAACCACCAACTCAGACGGTGACGAACGTTCAGCCGGCGCCTCTGGTTCCGACAATGGCACTGTCTCATGGAGAAAGGCCAGAATAGTTCAACGGGACGGACTTCAAGCGTTGGCAACAGAAAATGTTGTTTTATCTAACAACATTAGGCCTCGACAAATTTCTCACCGAGGATGCTCCTGAAGTTTGCGAGCTCAAACCCGATGCAATCAAAGTGGAGGCTGCAAATATCTAGAAAAATTCAGACTTTATGTGTAAAAACTACATTCTCAATGGTCTGGATAATAGCCTCTACAATGTCTATTGTACTGTTGCAACATCCAAGAAACTCTGGACGGCCTTGGATAGAAAGTATAAGACCGAAGATGCGGGGATGAAGAAATTCATCGCTGGCAAATTTCTCGACTTCAAAATGGTTGATTCAAAGACTGTGATCAACCAGACTCAAGAACTACAACTGATCATCCGTCAACTGCAAGATGAAGGGATGATGCTTAGCGAATCTTTCCAAGTTGCCGCAACCATTGAGAAACTTCCTCCATCATGGAAGGACTTCAAAAATTACCTTAACCATAAGCGTAAGGAAATGACAATGGAAGAACTCATAGTTCGTTTGCGAATTGAGGAAGATAACAGAATTTCTAAGAAAAAGATATCTCATAATATGGTTGCCAAAGCAAATGTTGTTGAATCAGACAAACCTAACAAGAGGAAACGTGAGAATGCGCCTCAGAAGTCGAAGAAGAAATTTCAGGGTTCTTGCCATAACTGTGGAAAGAATGGGCATAAAGCAGTCGAATGTCGTGCTCCCAAAAATAAGAAATCAGAAGCAAATACGGCTGAAGTTACTGATGGCATTTCTGATATGGATTTATGTGCAGTAATATCAGAATGCAACCTTGTTGGTAATTCAAATGAATGATTTGTAGACACGGGTGACACTCGACACATATGTGCTAATAAGTGGATGTTTACAACCTATAAAACTCCAACTGATGATGAACAACTTTTCATGGGCAATTCATCTGCATCAAAGGTCGAAGGCAAGGGAAAAGTTGTGCTGAAACTAACGTCTGGAAAAGAGCTTACCTTGAGTGATGTTCTTCACGTTCCAGAAATCCGCAAGAACTTGATATCAGGGTCCTTGCTTAGCAAGCATGGTTTCAAATTAACCTTTGCAGCCGATAAGTTTATATTATCAAAGAATGGAGTGTATGTGGGAAGAGGATATGTATGTGATGGTTTATTCAAAGCAAATGTAACCACTATTATACCAAACACTGATATGAATAAAAGTGAATCTTCTGCTTATATTGTTGACTCTTCTAACATATGGCATTCTAGATTAGGGCATGTAAATTTTGATACACTGTGAAAAATGATTAATCTAGAATGTATACCAAAATGTAACATAGACTCCAACTATAAATGTCAAATTTGTGCAGAAGCAAAATTGACAAGAACCTCGTTTCGTCATGTTGAACGAGAAACTGAACCTCTAGACCTTATACACATTAATGTATGTGATTTGAAAATGTGTCAAACTAGAGGTGGAAAAAGGTATTTCATTACGTTTATTGATGATTGTATTAGGTACTGCTACGTGTATCTCCTTAGAAGCAAGGATGAAGCATTCGATATGTTTAAACAGTATAAAGCAGAAGTTGAGAATCAACTCAACGGGAAAATTAAAGCTTTAAGAAGTGATAGAGGAGGAGAATATGAATTTCCTTTTGAGGAATTCTGCGCTGAGCACGGTATTATACACCAAACTACAGCACCATATTCACCTCAATCTAACGGTATGGCCGAACGGAAAAATAGAACTCTTAAAGAAATGATGAATGCTTTATTAATCAGTTCTGGCTTACCAGATAACTTTTGGGGAGAAGCTGTTCTTTCGGCAAACCATATTTTAAATAAAATACCACGAAAGAAAACATCAAAGTCTCCTCATGAACTTTGGAAAAATAGACCGGCATCCTACAAATACTTAAAAGTGTGGGGGTGTCTTGCCAAAGTAGAGATATCGAAACCAAAAAAGGTCAAAATTGGACCAAAAACAATCGATTGTGTATTCATTGGATATGCACAAAACAGTGCTGCTTATCGATTTCTAGTACACAAATCTGAAATTGACGATATTCATGAAAATACCATCATCGAATCAAGAAATGCAAGATTTTTCGAACATATATTCCACTTAAAACAGGGTACTGATAATGATTCTCAAAAGAGACCAAGAGAAGATGAATTTACTGATTCTCTTGAGATTACTGAACAAAATAAACTTCGGCAAATTAGTGCTGATCAACAAGTGGAGGAACCAAGAAGGAGCAAGAGGTCAAGGACCTCTAGGACCTTTGGACTAGACTTCTACACTTTTATGTTGGAAGATAATCCATTGACATAGAAACAAGTTATGTCCTCCAGCGATGCCCCTTACTGGAAAGATGCTATTAACAAGGAGATTGAATCCATTATGACTAACCATACCTGAGAGTTAGTTGATTTACCTCGAGGATGCAAGACCTTAGGTAATAAATGGATATTCAAAAAGAAATTGAAACCCGATGGCTCAATAGACAAGTACAAAGCTCGTCTTGTAGTCCAATGATTCAGACAAAAGGAAGACCTGGACTATTTTGGTACATATTCAACAGCGACGAGGATAACATCAATTGGGATACTTATAGCAATTGCATCCATACTTGATTTAGAAATACACCAAATGGATATAAAAACTGCATTTTTGAATGGTGAACTAGAGGAAGAAATATATATGAAGCAACCTGAAGGGTTTCTTAGCTCTGGAAATAAGAATAAAGTATGCAAATTAGTAAAGTCGCTTTATGGCCTTAAACAAGCTCCAAAACAATGGCACGAGAAATTTGATGAAACTATGTTATCAAATGGATTCACAATAAATGAATCAGATAAATGTGTCTATGTAAAACACACACATGTTGGATATGTCATTGTTTGTCTTTATGTTGATGACTTACTAATTCTAGGCAATAACAAGGCCATAATAACATCTATAAAGAATATGTTGTCCTCTAGATTCGATATGAAAGACCTAGGACTGGCTGATGCGATATTGGGTATCAAAATTTTGAGAACACCACAAGGATATGCTATATCCCAATCACATTACATCGGTAAGATACTTGAAAAATTCAAGCAATATAATATAACTATTGCAAAATCACCGGTAGATATGAACCAAAATTGGGTAAAGAACACTGGTGATGGTATCTACCAACTTGAATACTCTCGTATACTAGGAAGTATCATGTATGTTATGAATTGCATTAGGCCAGATATCGCATACGCTGTAAGCAAGCTGAGTAGATTTACCAGCAATCCTGGTAAACATCATTGGAAAGCATTAATCAGAGTTCTAGGATACTTAAAGTATACGTAGAACTATGGCCTATACTATACAAACTATCCTTCAACATTGGAAGGATATAGTGATGCCAATTGGATAACTGTATCACAAGATACAAAGTCTACAAGTGGATATGTGTTCACGTTAGGAAATGGAGCAATATCATGGAAATCATCCAAACAGACTTGTATAGCTAGATCTACGATGGAATCGGAATTTATTGCACTAGATAAGACCGCAGAAGAAGCAGACTGACTTCGAAGCTTCTTTGAAGATATTTCAAATTGGAGCAAACCCGTGCCTCCAATATGTATACATCGTGATAGTCAATCGGCAATTGGAAGAGCTAATAGTACACTATACAATGGTAAATCTAGGCACATTCGTCGTAGACATAAGACAATAAGACAACTTCTCTTTAATGGAGTTATCACTATAGACTACATAAGGTCTAAGGATAACATAGCAGATCCACTAACAAAAGGCTTGCCAAGAGAGAAAATTCAAACCTTATCGATGGGAATGGGGTTAAGGCCGATAGACTAAAAGTTTTTCTAAAATGGAAACCCCACCTAGTTGACTGGAGATCCCAAGATCTAGGTTCAAAGGGACAACTAAGTTCAGGAGAAATTTGATAGCACTGTTACACACAAACCATTCCTATGGTAAGTCAGTGCATTATTTGCTGGAAAATAGGATAAGTATTAGTACTTTTAATGATGTCTGTACTTGAGGAATTACGAATAATCCTTACAGAATCACCTACGTAAGTGCGTAGGCGCCGCTTCAAAGAGAATTATAGGCCTAATTCTCTAAGCACTTATGAGACCAGGCAGGTGTTCAAGGCAAAAATGAACACAAACTGAGAACGAAGGATTATAAGAAACATTTATCGCGTGCTATCTATTTTAGAGTTACACAAACGGCTTACAGTTCAAGGACCTTCTAAGTCTACTGATTTGCCCGTGATTCAAATAGGTAAAACACTAGGAAAGTTCAAGGCCCTTGTGCTACTTTAAACCGACACGATAAATGTCTCGTAAAACTATGAACAACTACTCATTCATGTGGGGGATTGTTGGACAAAAATGAATGAGTGCATTTGTTAGTGAAGAGGAAATAAGTGTTTGGTATTGAATATATTGGAACAAAGTCCCACATTGTGGAATATTTATTCCAATACCACTATATAAACTATCTCTTAACATGTTATTACAAAAGGAAAAGAAGAAGACATGAAGACTTGAGATGTGATGAAGGCATTGGGCATGTGGGCTTTGGGCCTTCATATTATATTAAAATGTCAAAGATTGGGCCTTAGGCCTTGGGGCTCTTGGGGTCTCGTGATTAGATGGGCTTACGTCTGCCACTTGGGCTTGCTGCGCTGAAACGGTTAATTTTGAACTTCGAAATTGGACCGTTGCGGTTGTGCGCGCGCGTCTGTCCGTTAAAGGGTCGCAACCTTTCGAACAGTCACGACCGCACCGAATAGGCACCTCCTCCAGCCTATATATAGGGGCCCGCAACACAGATATTAGTACACAGAAAAATGCTTCTTCTTCCCTCTTCTCAGAACTCTGTTCACGGATATATATAATTCCTTCAGTTCGCGTCGCTCCGTCTGCCCGCACATCAATTGGAGCCGGTCTGTTTCATCCTGGGAGACAAATTGCTCATATCCTTTGGTGCATATAAGGGGGCAATATTGTTTCAAGCAAAAAAATATTATCTGGACTCGGACATTTAGGTATTTCATACAAATATCGTTTGTAACGGTTTTGTACCGTCACAATATTTTAGACTCCTTGTCACGCTTTTTTCTGTTACTATTGTTTACAATTAGTAACGCTTTTCTGCTGTTACAAAACTTATAAAGGGATAAGTAACGTTATTGAAGTTACTATCGGATTCGTTACACATTTGTGTACTTACGAATTAACATTCCCTTGGCAAGAATCAATGCAAATAGAAGATCTGTGCTGGCTAAAGTGGTCGATGAGTGTGACTCTGTTCATGGTTGCGATGCAGATCACGATTTTCAATCCCATGTCCTTACAATGACGTCGATGGTTCTCCTGCTGTCTGGAAGGCTCTGGATATTCCTGAATCTCAGATTGGAGAATACGATATTACTTGATCTGATGCTTAACTAGATTCCCCATATATTTTACTCTATTTTACATTTGTATTCATATACTATGTAATTTGGCTATTGTATATCATCGGTATATTATGTTTTACGTATTTTGTAAATTGAAACAGTGTGCAAAATTTGATTATTAGTTAATGAATGACATTTAGTGTTGTCAATCTTTTATTCAATGCATATAGATCTCATGCGTATTTCTCACGTCATATGATTTATGCATTCTTTTAATTTATGAATAAGAAGAGATACATCACTAAAAATACTTATAATTAGCAGTTTCAAAAGTATGTACAGATTCTCATGTTTCATTCTCTATGACCTTTCCTGCACCCGCTTATTACTTCAAGGATTACAAACATTTGGGTTGTTCATATCAAAAAATTGATTCATTTCTTGAAACTAAAAAATATATCTTTTTTGTTAGAACTGTCAACTCAGATTAAGCGCCATGTCTTTACGCATTTAGATGTTTTGTTTCATAGAGGCTTTTGTCAAACGTTTTGCTGTTATTCGTACATATGCTTTGAGAGATTTCCCAAGTCTAAACAAATTTTTATTCACGTTACTACCATATTTATGCTTTTGAGGTTAATTCTTCCTCTGTCCTCATGTGATGGGTTAATCAGACCCATTAATTTGTGTATGATCATATTATTTTAATAGCATTGTTGGTTCCAATGATGGTTACATGATGTGTAGTTGAGATTAAAGTGGACACATGGGGACAGGGAAAAGAGATACAAAGGAATTCAGCTGTGAGTTCGTACCACATATGAGTTTTTAACTACGGTACACGTCCACTAGATAAAGTATCTGAGTGTTCCATATTGTCCGTAATTTAGGTGGAAGTTAATCGGTCGAAGTCTCGCCGGATTCCAAATTAGTATGAAGAAGTTATTGCAGTCTGAACAAAAAAATAGCGGCTTCGAACTAGGCGGAGTTCAAATATGAAGATATGGCAGCCTGTTATTTTCTAAATACACTGTCAGTCACCATAGAAAAATGAAGTATCTGAATGTATCACATTGTCCGTAATTTAGGTGGTAGTTCATCGGTCGAGTTTCGCCCGATTCCGAGTTAGTATAAAGAAGCTATTGCAGTTTGAACAAAAAAACATTAGCTTCTACCTAGGCAGAGTTCAAATACGGAGATGTAGCCTGTTATTTTCCAAGTACAACTGGCAGTCACCATGAAGAACTAAAGTGTGCGTTCATAAGACGAAGTATCCGAATGTACCATATTGTTCGCAACTTAGGTGGTAGTTCATCGGTCGAGTTTTGGCCGATTTTGAGTTAGTATGAAAAAATTATTGTAGTATGAACAAAAAAATAGTGGCTTCAGCCTGGACGGGGTTCAAATATGAGGATTTAGTCTGTTATTTTCTAAGTACAACTATTAGTCACCATGGAGAACTATGGTAAGCGTTAAAGTGGGGATAAAACCTGTTATTTTCTAAGTACAACTGTTAGTCAACACGGAGAACTACGGTATACGTTCATAAGCCGAAGTATTTAATTGTTCTATATTGTTTATAATTTAGGTGGGAGTTCATCGATCGTAATTTCACCCGATTCCGAGTTAGTATGAAGAAGTTATTGCAGTATGAACAAAAAAATAGCTGTTTTGGCCTAGGTGGAGTTCAAATACGGGAATGTAGCATGTTATTTTTCAAGTACAACTGTTAGTCGCGATGGAGAACTATATTACACGTTCACTAGATGAAGTATCCGAGTGTTTCTTATTGTCAGTAATTTAGATGGAAGTTCATCGGTCGAAGTCTCGCCTGATTCCGAGTTGGTATGAAGAAATTATTGCAGTCTGGAAAAAAATATTGGCTTTTGCCTAAGCGGAGTTCAAATATGGGATTCTACTATCAAATCTAATTCCATACGTACAACCAAAAATACATGCACGTTGTGGTTAAATGCAGACTCATCCGGACGTGCATATGTACTCGTACTCCATAAAGAATATGTGAAGAGCTATGAGATTGTGATGTAACTACAACTGCGATTTATGAGGTTTGTATTTTTGCATAATTCAGATCATATGCTAACTTGGATCTCAAAAGCAATTAACACGGACATATAATATAATAAAAACGCAAGAAAAACAAAAAACAACAATTTGTATTATGGTTCAGCCCAATATATAACTATATTCATTCTAGTTTATTGTTTTTTCCTTTACAAATCTCAAATACAATGTCGAAATCCATGTTAGCAATTTTGGGAAATTTCGACAAAATGTCAAATTTCAAATTATGACCGTTATATATCAAATTTTCATTTCAACCACCAATGATGAAGTATCATTTGAAATTTTCCAATATTTTCATTTAAAATCATTCCATTTTTCCATAAAAATAGCAAATTATTAGTTCTTTATTTAACATAAGCGATGATGGAAAAATATAGATTAAAAAAATTAAATTATTTATATTCCAATTTAATAAACGATGAACGACTACTTCTTTTATGATCTTTTATGATATACTTGTGATTCCTCCTCATTTTTACTTAGCAATAGTGTTTCACTAGAAATCTTTTTGTAAAGCATACTTTTATTTTTATTTTAGACTTTCCAAATTAATATGCAACGTTTCTTCTTAAACAGCTTACAAAATACAACAACATCTAATGATTTGCATATTTTCGTAATAAATTTACGTTTATCAGCATGTTCATTATTTCTTCGATCTTTTCAAAAATTATTAAGATTTTTGAGTATCATAGTATCATCATCATGTATTGGTACTTGACCATTATATACCTAATACTAATGATATAAGTTGCCTAATATTCACTGATATAATCTCATATTATTCTGTTATCTTCAAATATATCGGCACTTGGTTTATATGTATTTATTGACTAGGTTTCTAGGCAATATCAACATTATGGTTAGAGAGGAATTTTAGCAAAGGTTACTTACTAAAACCATGATTTGAAATGTAAAATGAGGCAGCCAAGGACCACTAGCTCGAGTGGCAAGTAGTATGGCACTTCAGACAGAGATTCTAGAGACCATGAGTCCAAATGCCAGAAACATCAAAACGGATATTTTGTTTGAATTAAATATCACTCCTGCTGTAAAAAAAACTAAAATAAATAATGATTAAAATGATAATTAGCAATGCAATCGAATAAATGACACACAATATAGGGTGGTTCAATCTTAATAAAGGTCTACATCTATTAAGGTTGATGATTTTATACTTTAAGTATTTCGGTCACAAGGGATGATTTTAATGGCTTATACAGAAACTTTGAGCCTGCTAATATCTCGTATGAGAGCAGAAAATTTGATCATTACATAAGTGCACGTGGATGTCTATTTATAGTTATAAAGATCATGCTTTGAAGGGCTTAGATTGATATGCCGAGTGCTTAATTTCTTCATGATCGTTGATTGCAATATACAATTCAGGTGGCGGTCAGCTGGGATTCGCATGGAGAGTGACTAAGATGCATGCTAGTCCACGAGCCGTACTATTATGTGATTGTGTCAGAATGACAACATGGAGTAGGGAATAGTTGGTATATGGTGATGCTTTTGCCAAACAAGCAATGTAGTACTAAGTAGTTAAAGCGTTTAGCGATTCCATATTGGTAGAGGTGCAAAAAGTTATAACATGACATAGCGAAAAATAGCAGAGGTGAAAAAAGCTTCATTGAATATAATATCAAATATTTAAAGTTAATTTATTCACATTTTCACATCATTTTTGTAGGGAAAAGAAATATTGTTTGATCTTATAAAACAAAATAAAGAATATCGTGATTAATAAGTGCTAGATTCGGTGACTACAATAGGTTTCTAGCTTATATTGAGTGCTTATGCCTCAAAATTATATCTTTACCCTCACTTTGTTGATTTGGTTTAAAAGAGAACTAGTCGAATTAACCTTTGTATATTAATATTAGTAAAGCGGGTGCTAAAAAGCCTTGATTTAGCAGGTGTAGCGGAAAATAAAGCGAATTTACTATTTAACGGTGCTAAATTAAAATAATGCGGCGGTCGAATAACGTTGTGCACTATAGCGAGGATTTTGCGGGGATTTAACTGCACAGGTGCAGTATAAAGAGTATTCATTGCATAGTGATGCTTTTATCCAATAAACAGTGTCGTTATGCTGGTTTTGTTTGGGGAACTATGATGTCCCTTATTCTGAAAGCCAAAGATCAGACTCCAATGCGTTGCAGTCATCTTGGAATTATCTTTCAGTAAAAAAGATGAGATCGGTTATAAAACAGTCTTAAGTAAACAGAGCAGATAGCAACTAGAAGTAAGAAACTCATCGTTGTAGGTAACACCTTATAATTAAATTCCGAATATTTGTGCCCAACATGGTTCAAAAATATAATACAACATAAATAACAATGTTATGTCCAACATATCAATATATATAGGGTATGCTCATACACATTGAGTTCACCCTATACATCTATAATAAAAAATTTACTAAATGTGACATTGAGTCTATAAATTACAGTTTTGAACGTAAAAAAAATTTGATCCGGTAAAGTAAAAAAAATGATATCAATACTTGGTACACCGAAATCAAAGTAATAAAATGATATTCCCAAACCTCTTGCTTCGTCTTTGGTTCCATTATTCGTCCACCTCCAAAAAGCATCCTGTCTAAAGCCATAAAATTAGCCTACTCAAACGAGTACCTTTGAGTTTATAGAAAAAATAATGGTAAAAACATAGGTCAAACATAAAGTGTAGTGTAAGCAATATATTACCTTAACATAAAAGATGTTGAGACCGAGCCGCTAAAGTACGGAATGGGTTTTCTGCTCGCTATAACAAATATTCGTAAGTTTAAGCGTATATAAATTTAAGCCTTAAGTGTCCTACTCTTTGCTGTAAGGCTATAGCCAAAACTAGATCAATTAGGCATTGCATACAATAATCATTCTCGTTTCTGAACAAAACCTGAAGTGGTCTATGTTGCCATTAAGGCCTTGTACCTCTTACAATAGAAGAAAGGTTTCAATATAAGTATTTGACTGCCACTAAGGCCTTATGTCTCCATTGCTTCCTAAATTTTATAGAAGTCATATCTAGTTTTGGTTGCCACTTAAGCTTAACCATCGCTTTCATAATTCGGCTGCCAAACCGGCCTCATCCCTACTTCTTTTTTTGTTTTTGATTGCCCCTTCGGGCCATACACCTACACTTTTGTATTTTAGTTCCTACTAAGGCCTTACACCTACTTGGCTTTCGGTACTTAACCGCCACATCAGGCCTAACGTCTTCTACCGAACATTTGGTTGCCACCTCAGGCCTTACACCAAATATCTGAATGCTACCTTAGGCCTTACTCCTACATTCATCTACGGTTTCCACTTTATGCCTAATACCTTCGTTTACGGTTTCGCTGCCACTTCAGGCTTTATGCCTATGTTCTCATTGTGGATGCCACTAAGGCCTTAAGCCCTTGTCCTTATTTACACATGCCACTAAGGCCTTACTCCTTCGTTTCGGTCTATTAGCTACCACCTCGGGCCTTATATCAACTATCGAACTGTTAGTCGTGCTGGATCAAAAATGGCCTATTATAGTAAACAATGTAAATGCAGTGGAATAGTATAGTACATCAACAGTGGATTTTATACTTTTTAGGACCCCTCGTCCGACATCCAGTCCCGAAGCCCCCATTCGGTATTTCACTATCAACACATTCACTTCACATAAAGGAACATGTTTATAAACACTTTCCGAACAACCGAACAGGACTTCAACAGCAATTACAAGTAGTGTAACAAAAAATGTTACTCCTTGACACAATCTATCTTGTTATGCAGATTGTCGGTTTGATGTATAATAACTCCTATGACCTAACCAAATGATATTAAGTGGATGTGTAGAGGCTAAGGAGTTTATTCGACTAGAGTATGAGATGTGGAAATGAAGAAAATCAGTTGAAATCTCTGAATCAGATGAATTTCTTTGGACTTGAAGAATTGCTTTAGGAATTGAGAGTTTAGGAGTGCAGATCAAAGCACAAAGCTGTCTTATGATTCAGCGATTGTTAGGGGTTTATATAGATGTTGTAGGCAAGCAAAAGTAGGGGTGCAATCTTTCACTTTCGCCATTGATGAAGAGAAGTGGTTGTAGAAGCGGAGAGATACAACTTCTAGAGCGAAGAGTCATGAAGACAGACTTCAAAAAATAGCCATTTTAAATAGGTTAGTCGACTGAGAAAAGGCTTCAGTCGACTGGCTTGGTATGAAAATCGAGCCTGAGAGCATTGCCAAAAATAGTAGACAAGTTGTCCGTAGTTATTCGGCTAGAATAGGCTTTCAATCGTCTGAATCATAATATTTTCCAAAAGCTTATATGGTGCAGTGGTAAAGGCCTATGCTCGTCTCTTAGCTCACCCAGGTTTGAATCCTAACTTTGCATATTTTAGCCATCTTATTTTGCACATTTTTCATCATCGTTTTGACCTGAAATAACTCAATAAACATGTTAGTAGCATTATTTTATGTTTCTTGTCATCAATACACCACATGTGTGTGTATAGTTCTTTCATTCTCTCCCCATTCGATAATGACAATCACACAACTTTAATATAAAATAATAGCTCCTTGTAGATATATGTTACGTAAGTTTATTTTTCTCAACTTCATATAAATGCCAATATAAAATATGTAAAACACGTGTTCTTCTCCCCCTTTGTCATCTATAAAAAGGGATAAGAGCATTGACGTAATATATAATAAAAAGTCACCCTAAGTATAATGTTTCTCTTTAATTTTTAACTATGTGCTCTCCCTATCAATATTCTCATTATTCTTCTCGTTTTGTAATTAACAAAAAGTATGAGAAAATCAAAAATAAATGGAGAATATCGTAGAAAAATCAAAAATAAGTAATTTAACATTAATTCAAAGAGACGAGTACCTAATAGATATGTCAAATGTAGGCAAATGATACTCATTTTACAATAGATATAAGGTTTGCGACTTAGGAAATCATATCCAGTTGGATGTGGTTTATCTCGTAAAAAATTATTTTCCACTATTTGTTATAATAATTGCTAACATATGACTGTCTATCATAATCGGTTAGATTAGCAAGAAACCATATATCAACGTTACTTGTCATTGATTTAGTATTCAAAGGATTTTTCTATTTCTAAGCATAATAATATTATGACATGGATTGGTTTTAGAACTATTTCTACTTTTAGTACTAAAATTAAAATTTGTATATAGAAATGCATATCTAGTGATTTTTCTATAATTATCTTGGTAATAGTCTAAACCAGTTACTATTGTGAACTTTTCTGTTAGTAGTTAAGGATGATAAATCATCTTTTTCTCTATTAAAATTTATTATTTTCTCATTTAATTTATCAAAAATAGCTTTGGAATCACTAATTTATTTTTGCAACATAATATTATTATCTTTTAAAAATTCACATTCTTTAATTAATTCTACGTTCTTATCATTTAAAGCTCTTTTTCTCTTTTTCAAGAGACAAAAGTTTAGAATTCATTTAAAGAATTTTCCAACAATATATTTTTATTTGTAAAACTTCGATTTCCTTTAAAAGGTCGGTATTTTTACTGTTCAAGCGCTCATTATTTTTGATGGAAAATATTTTTTGCTTCCAACGTATTTTCAAAAATTTCATTTTATTTTACTAAAAACTAAATTTCTTCCTTTAAAATACTAATTTTACGCTCACCATCATCTAATTTAACTAAAGCAATAGAATTGACCTTTTGTGATGCTTTAAAATCTTTTAGTAACTTCTCATGCTTTTGTAAAAGATCACTATATATAGAATCTAAGCATACCGATTTTGATATAAGATTAGCCAAATAGCACATGTACCTTGATTTTACAGATTGTTGCTTGCTTCTAGAAATTTGCTTTTTCTTGGCTGTCTTTGAGCTTTGATTGGATTTTTTATTTTGGGCCATTATTCTATGATGTTGCGATGATTAATAAAATTCCAAGCTTTGATACTACTTGTCAGTCGCTATGCATTGGATTGAAAATGACCGATAATAGTGAATAATGTAAATGCAGCGGAATAGTATATATATCACACAGCGATTTTATATTGGTTTGGGCCTTCCATCCTATGTCCATTTTCAAAGCTCCCCTTCGATATTCCACTATCAACACCCTCATTTCACTTGGAGGAACTGGTTTACGGACTCTGCCTAAACAACTGAACAGGACTTCAACAACAATTACAAGTAGTGTAACAAAAAACGTTACTCTTTGACACAGCGTATTGATATACAGATTGTCGGTTTGATGTATAATGACTCCTATAACCAGATCGAAAGGTGGAGGTATATAGGCTAAGGAGTTTATTCAACAAGACTATGGGATGGGATATGAAGCAAACTAGTCAAAATCTCTAAATCGGATGAATTTCTTCGAACTTGGGGAATTGCTTTAGGAATTGAGAGTTTAAGAGTGGAAATCAAAGCATAGAGTTGTGTTATTATTCAGTGATGGTTAGGAATTTATATAGATGTTGTAGGGATGCTAAAGTAAGGGTGCAACTTTTCCATTTCGCCATCGATGAAGAAAAGTGACTACAGGAGCGGAGAGATACAACTACTAGAGTGAAGAGTCACGAAGACATCATTTTACAAAAACTAGTCATTTTACAATAAATTAGTCGACTGAGAGAAGGCTTCAGTCGACTGGCTTGGTGTGAAAATTGAGCCAAGAGCGTTGCCAAAAATGGTAGACAAGTTATTCGTATTTAGTCAACTAGTTCAGTCGACTGGACAAGGTTTTTAATCGAGTAAATCATAGAATTTTCCAAAAGCTTGTATGTTGTAATGAAGCGTTTTTCCATACCCTTTGAAGCGATAATAAACCATGCATGTCTAACTCAAATTGCACGAATAAGTGGATCATTAAAAGTAAAATGAAATTAAAGACAGAACAGAATCTCACACGAATGGAATAACATATATTATTTAAATAATAATTTTTACTGTGGAAAATTTAAAAATACAATATCAGAGTATAACCTAGATCAGCCTAGACAGTTATAAACCCATGTCCTTACAATTGCCGAAAACAAAAAAACAAATGCAATAGATGTAGCGGATAATAAAATAAGTCCATACGATGATAAAGATCTCCAGCTCTCCTTTGAAAATTCCAACCATCTTCAACTGAACCTAAAACTACTCGGATCTGACCCGAGTATTAAAAATATCTGGATCAGGCTTGATAAACCAACATGAGATACTCGAAATTTTAAATCCATAGATCATGACAATGTTATCAAAACCTTTGAAAAGAAGGCTATCTCATAAGACCACGCTCACACATAAACATGGACGGGTTTTTACCTTATGATGACCAAAACACTTCTATACCAAAATTCACTTGATATTATTTTTAATGACATTCCTTTGAAAACACTTTCAAATAAACTTATTCTTATAAGGTATCAATACTCGGACTAAGTCTAAGGTTATATATCCGGACTAGGTCAATGGAATATCCCAAACGGAATATATGATACCAAAATAGGGTAGCTGAAATGTTTGCAAGTCATTACAGCTATTTTGGAAATACAATCAAAACCATAAATCTCGTATTGGGATTGGATTTCCAACATGATAGGGAACTAGTGGCCTTTTCTCCGATCCACGCATAATAAACATAGTCCCCGCAATGCTTGATCGCCTTTTTCAAGCTAGTCACTTGGAACTATACTTGTTACACTACCACTGATAACCGGTATTTCCCTGCTTTTCTTAAGCCAACCACTTTATCAAAATGGGGCAATGAATGCCTTAAGGGATGTTTCCCGCAAAAGGCCTAACGTATTGGACACCGCTACAAATACTCACTTATTCCAAATTCTGTGTCTGTTAGACCACATAGTATCCCATATCATCTTCCGGGATGTGAGGCTAGTGAGGCTATGCTCAATTTCTTCAAAGCCATGCTTTTTCCACTTTGAATGCCAAACTTTCATTCCTTTGATCACTATTTGACTCCCACAAGCATACAACCTCTAAGCTCGTATGTCTCAGAAAATGGCACTAAGCTAAGAGAAGTTGTCTTCTTCGCCACCAAGCAGATGCACATTTGTAAAAGTCAAACATTCCGTCTCAGAAATGCAATGTCAGAAATTCATCCATATATGTTTAGTAAAAGTAACTTGATTAATGAATTAATTAATACCTATGCTATTTGAATATATGTTTCTATATAAGAAAGTAAAGGTACGACAACGTTGTGACAACTTTTAATCAACAAAACGTTGATTTTTGACAAAATCTTTTACAATCACATTTTGATGTTTTAGTTAAACTATTTATTTATGTAAACTAAATTTAAAAATAAATTTTTGTATTACTATTTAAAAATATAAACACTCATAAATAAATTAAAATAATTTATTTAACCATTGAAACTTACTTTTCTGAAATCGGCATTTTGTCACTTTTGTCGATATAGGCATATGTTGCTATTTTTGTGCATACTTCTCTTTCCAAATCCTTTCTAATATTGTTTGAATCATATAACCTTACCTATTTTATATTTAAAATCACTTCAAATAGTATATTTTAAAGTGGTCAACTTCTGGATCATTACATACGATGTAGAGGTAAAGGCATGTACTCATCTCTCAGCTAACTAGGGTTCAAATCCTAGCTTTGCATATTTTTAGCCATTTTATTTTTCATATTTTCCGCTCATCGTTTTGATCTGAAATAAATCAATAAACATATTAGTATCAATCATCAAAACTATATATATAGTTCTTTCACGAGCATACTACCTAACTAGTTACTACCAGGCTTTTCACTTATCTATTCATTAAGTTGTATTACTACATTATCATTAATGTCTCAAGTAGTAGTTTCAGCAAACTTAAGCTTTAGCATACATTCTCTTTGGGAAATTAGTTAATTTAGGTCTCGGTATCTTACTGAAAGCTACACTGCCTTGATAATCACTATCTCTCGGTCTCGTCTAAGGAATCCTACCACGGTTTATCTTTGTTGATTTACGCCATTTACATTTTTAAATTTTCGAAATCCCCTCCTCTAGGAAAATTCTTCATTAGCCTTCGACCTTTCATCCCTTCGCTAGTAACTTATGTTTATTAAGCTTGCCTGAACGTCTTACTTAAGTCCTTATACTTAAGGTTATGGTTCATTTTTTTCCGGTTCGGCTCCGCATTCTTCAACACTGCTTCTCGGTATATGTTAGGAAATGTTTCCTACGCATTTGACACTGGCTTTACACGTGTCGACTCCTAATTCATTTGACTTAGTCCTTTATTGACATTTTAATGTACTTTACATACACATTCATCATAAAATGTGGATATGGTTTGTTGACCAATTAATTAACATCTTAATTAAATAAATTACATTTCGACCATAGTTATTTACCTTCCAACTTCCTTTTATCACCATTAGACCAAGCTTGATTTCTTTTGAAAATTACTTAATTTATATCTAGAAAATCATAAAAAACATTGATCATGATTTGTTTCCGTACAAGTACTCAAGCTCCTTATTTCTTACAACTTTCCCTCTTATACGACACTAGAGAAATTTATGTTGGTTTATTGACGTAAGGGAAAATTCATTAAATCAAAACGCATCTTTAAAAATATGTTCTCGATTTCATATTAAATTCAAAACATTTGGATTATGAAAATCATTAGGAATATTCATCATGAATGTAAATATGAGGGATTCATGGAAGAAAAAGGGATTAAAGAATATATTGCTCACCTAGATTCCTCAGTTAATGAAGTCTCTAGTTCTCTTGGCTTTAAATTTCCTTTTTCTTCTTCTTTCTTTTTTAGGCCACAAATACCATTAAAGAGATCAATTTTTTATTTTAAAATTTTGAGTGTAGAATAAAATGAAAAGAGGAAAGTAATAACCTTTATTCCAACAAATAATTGGACGATCGGCTCACCGCTTTTCCTTCCTTATAAAATTCATTCGACATTAAGCTTTATTAAATGTTACCTTAGATAAGCATATGTGCAACCAATTACTTATCACATTATATTATTTAATTCCATAATTATATCTTAAACCTCTATTTATGTAGTCAATTCTTTACTTAATTATTTATTAATTTACATAGTGTTACAGGAATAGTATGTGATCATCGCCTCTTTTTGTAGGGACAACTAGGAGCTTTTTTCAGAAGTCTACCAAGTCATGATAAAATGAAGCAGGCGGAGAGGTTTGTCATCCTGGAAAGTGGCAAGTAATGAGGGACATAGACATGATGCGTAGGCATTCAAGGGGGTATAGGAGGTAATATTATCTTGTTATGCCTTGGTTGGGAAGTGACAAGGAGTGGAGACATAATCCATAAGATTTGAAGCTTTCCTTTGAATTAGAGGACATATCGGGCAAGATTCTGGATAATTAGGAAAGTAAGACGACCAGCTTTTATGGGTTAGGATGATAAAGGTGGACATGCCTTTTGGATGAAGACGATGTTGGTTAACCCATGCTATATGGACCTATGTGATTTGGCTTTGACCTGATGGGTGCGTTTGTAATTTTATGAGAGAAATAATGAGCAAAATTTTCTCCTCAAGTTTGCTTCCGTGGGCAAACTTGTCTTATATGTAATTAATGTGAATGACATGTGTAATTCTTCTAATGGTCATGGCATTTTATTATTGGAGATGATTTTAGAGATGTAATATTTGATGTGACTGAGCATTCGATTGGTATTCGATGGCCTAGATTGGTTTTTGCTCATTTTATTCAACTATTGAGATCGGAGATCTAAATCTATAAAAAGAAGGGGATATCTTCTTCTTCTTCAATGAGCCTTTGCGTTTGAAACCTCCATTAAGTTTTTGAGCTTTCTATACACGAAAAACTTCTCTGATCTTTCTTCCGACCTTAATCTTCAACAACAGTGAGTATCTCTTCTTCTTTGTCATTTTTCATGATTATATCGTAGCTTTCTTGTGCCAAAAGTTGAGTTTTTTTACATGTTCTTACCTTTTTCTTTGATGATTTAAGACATATAATGGTATTTAGTTGTATTGGATTTGGACCAGCCCCTAGCGAGTAGTGGATAAATTTTAATTTTTTTTACCTAATTAGATCCTTAATGGGCCTATGTAATCTAATTCATTTAGAACCTTTCAAAATTTTCTATTAAATAAAATCAATAGTTTATTTGAATTTATAAACAAAGTTGTATTTTACATATAATTTGCATTGTATTATATATATGTATCATATACACGTATGTATGTGAGTGCATGTGCAACATGCTACAACAAACATGTTAACCCCTCTTGTATTCAATTTGCTATCTAAATATACATATTTGCATCATAATAATATATAAGTAAATATAATACACACACACATATTAAATGTTAGTTATAAACAATTTATATAAAACATTTTTAAAATTTATATTTATATACATATATGTAAATAAATATATATAATAATTAAATCATTAAATTAATTAAAAATAAGTTTACAACATAATGTTAACATATACATATGCATATAAATATAATATGAAAATCATGAATAATTTATTAAAATAATATTTTATTTTATTTTAAATTAATTTATAAAATTTATAAAATACATATAAATATATATAATTAGATATATATAATAAAATTAAAAATTATATTTCTGCAAATTTTTCTCTAGACCAAACATATATATAGATATATTATTAATTTCTTTTCTTTTTAGAATTTTAAACTATTTTAAAATTAAAAGTCCATGTAAAAACCAAAAGAAAATATTGTGTGTATATTTTTTATATAAAATTTTATTATTTGTAATAAATATATGCATGTATACAAATATTTTAATGACATAAATAATTTTAGGTTAAATAAATAACTAAATATATTTATTTGAAATATTTTTTTATTTATTGTGAATGCATTTAGTACGTGGATAATTTTTTTTAAATTTAAAGCATATTATATGTAATATTAACTTTTAAATATGGATTTTAATTAATGAACTCATTTAATAATATTATTTATATATAATTTTTTTAATTTGTAGGCTATGAGCATCTAATAAGTAAGCATGCAAAAATAATTTTTTTCAAAATTTTATATAAATGCAATAATATATAATATTCAGCCGATTGTGATAGCATTTTGACATGCAAGATTCATAATATAATCTAACATCCTATTATATGAATATGATATAACAAAGATAAAAACAAAGATTTACCTTTCGCCAAAACCCTTGCGTACACATTGAAACATCGAATTGATCCCTTGAATCCGTTCACAAATCAGAAGTTGCTAGCTTTCGAACTGTCTTACTATTGATGATCGAATCGAAATGTTTTAATGTAATTTTGTACTTGGATTTTTTGGGCTTGGAGAGGAAGGTTGATGGCCGAAAATATCAAATAAGGAGGAGAGAAAAAGTCTAAAAGAAATGACATAAAGTGGTAGCTTATAAATAAGAAGTCAATAGAGTAAAAAGTAGATCTCATCCTAATATCTCTCTCTTGCTATTTCCTCTCTTTTAATCACTCAAGCTCCTCTTTCTTTTCCATCATACGGCCAACCTATTCATGCCCTTCTACAGCCAAAAATAACATGCCCACAAGTCCGAATAATATTCGATGCAATTTTAAATCTTATTTAAACGTGTAGCAATATCGTATATCGATCGGTATATTTACAACTATTATAAACACACTGTTTAATATTGCTCAACATACATCAAATAAAATTTTATAATTATTATTTCGTAAATATTAATTAATTAAATTAAATTACAATAATTTATAAATTAATTAAGTAAGGTGCTAAAAGGAATATTCAACGTTTCGGTTGTATGACTCTTAGGTGTAAATTTGGTCAGCTATTAATATTGAACATTTCAAATATCAACATTCACATGTCACTTAGCAGGTGGTGTAAAATTATTGTCAAATTTATCGCTTACATGGTTTAGGTAAAATCTAATTTTACATTATTAAGCGTTACCCAGTAGTGATAATTATTTACACCAATTTTCTTTGTCAAAACTGTATCACTTCGGACTTGTGAATTTGGTAATGGCCAAAATTCCATTATCATCCATATTCAACTCTATAGTCCCCATCAGAAGTTCTTGATTCAATAATAACAATTATTATTATCCAACTACTCTGGTCAGCGATTTTGACTATGAGTCAACTTCAGTTGACCGTGATACTAATCCCACAAAACAGAGGAGACGATCGTCTCTTGAATAGTGTTTCACTTCGAATACTTTCTCTCGACCCAAATGCAGTCACTCGTTGGACTCCATGACTTGACTACAATCAAAACGGAGCTTTCATATTAAAGATAGTATTCTCAAGTCAAGAGAACAATGTAAATTTGTCGCATCGATATTTTCTGTTTGATCTTAGTTATATCAACCAGCGGAAAAATATCGAGTGAGTCATTCCATAGCTATCCATAACTATCAGCGCGTAACCCTTTGGTACCCCAGCAGTCATGAGTAATACACTAACCAACTTTTGAAGAGTTTTATGTACTCAAGTCTCAACGGATGTAATGATATCTAGTCTTGATGCATCTTGACTAGGAATATTTAAAACGATGTGTTTATTATATCGTGGTACAATACTCATGATTACAACTGTTTTAATTACAACTACAAATACACCATTTATGGATTTTCTATTAAATATATTTTAGTTTAAACATTAATTTTTTATTATAACATATTATAACAAATATATAATAGAAAGGAAACACTTTTATTATGAATGAGAATTGATTAGAGAGATAATAATTTACAATAAATTACCGAATTGCCTCTAACTCGATCAATCTCTCACTTGCACTTGGGTCCAATTGCGGAATCTCAATTTTAACCCTTCTATCAGCTTCTTAGGAGCTAATCGAGCTAGACCCTTAGTGAATGGATTGTTATATTGTCTTTGGTATCTACTATTTGTATCACGACCTCTTTCTTCTCAATGAATGCTCCAATAAGGTGGAACTTCTGAAGAATATGTCGTGAATACTTGTGTACTCTGGGCTCTTTTGCATCTGTATCGCTACATTGTTATCACAAAACAACGGCATTGGATTATCGGTATCAAGAGTCACTTTGAGCTCACTCAAAAACTTACGCATCCAGACCGCCTCTTTAACTGCTTCATTGAGGACGATATACTCGCTCTCCATCGTCGAATCAGCTGCTATCTCTTGTTTGGAACTTATCCAACCGATGGCTCTGTCATCAAGCTTAAAGACATAACTTATACCAGCTTACTATCATCAATGTCACTCTAAAAGCTTTATACCCATTTATAAGGAGGAGTCCATTTCCATATATAAGAAATAAGTCATGTGTATTTTTTAAATACTTCAGTATACATTTTACTGTCGTCCAATGTTTTTCTTCAGGATTAGGCTAGTATCAACTCATGCATCCTAATGCACAAGCCACACTCGGTCTAGTACGTAGTATAGCATGCATTATAGATCCTATGGCTGAAGCATAAGGGATCCCCTTTGTACACTCTTTCTCCTTATTGCTGCGAGGAGCGTCCTTCTTAGAAATGATGATTCTAGACCGTGTTGGATGTTTTCACGCTTTGAGTTCTCTATACCGAACCGCTTTAGTATGGTATCTATGTACATGGATTGGGATAGTCCTAATAGCCTCTTAGATTTATCTCTATAGATCTTTATATATGGTATATAGGTTGTTTCTTCCAAATCCTTCATGGAAAAATTATTGGAAAGCCAAGCTTCCACTGATTGCAATAACGAAGTGTCATTTCCAACCAACAGAACATCGTCGTTATATAGCACTAAGAATACAATGCATTTCCCTGTTCTTTTCTATATACGCATGCTTCCTCCATGTTTTGGTAAAAATCAAACTGTTCGATTACCTTATCAAAACACTTGTTCTAACTCCTTGAAGCTTGTTTAAGTTTATGAATGGACTTTAACAACTCGTAAGCCTTGCATTTACTCATATTGACCACAAAACCATTGGGCTATGACATATAGACAGTTTCTTATAAATCACCATTTAGAAATGCCATCTTTAAAGTCATTTGTCATATTAGTCATAGAATGCAACAATGGCCAGCATAATCCAAATGGACTCGAGTATAGCTATAGATGAAAAGGTCTCGTCATATTCAACACCTTAAATTTGACGAAATCCTTTTGCAACAAGCTTAGCCTTAGAAATCTCTATTTGTCCATTTGCATTTGCTTTTTCTTAAAAATCCATTTGCATCTGATGGATTTTATCCTTTTAGATTGTCCGATAAAGTCAATACTTTGGTTTTATACATGGAATCCATCTCGAATTTCATTGTTGCAAGCCAGAGTGTAGAGTCTTTACTCTACAATGCTTATTGGAAAGATAGAGGAGTGTCGTCATCTAATACATGGTCCTCCTTCCCGCCATCCACGAGAAAATCGCAGTATCTCTCTAGTGTGAAAGATTCCCTACTGGACCTTCTAATAGGTTGTATGTCTTTGTATATGGGTGAACTTAGTTATCCTACTTGTTCGGCCTCAATGTTAACTTCTTGGATCTCATCCAGGTCTGAAACTTTGCTGTTAATTTTCTTTGATAGAAATTCCTTTTCCAAAATGATAGTGTGCCGATAAACAATAAACTTTTATTCCTTGGTAATATAAAATATATATCCTATTAAATTTTTGGGATATCTTACAAATTTACGCAATACCGATCTTGCCTCTAATTTATTTGGATCAACGTTTTAAACATAGTTTGGATAAACACATGCCTTTAGATACTTGAGTTGGGGTTTCTTACCTCACCACATCTCATATGGTGTTTTAAGCACAAGTTTTGTGGGCCATTAGTTTAACATACGCTCTATGGTTTCCAATGCATATCCTAATAGGACAAAGGTAGCTCAGCTTTACTTATCATAGGACGAACAATATCTAATAGGGTTTAGTTCCTTTGCTCCTACACATCATTATGTTGCGGGGTATAGGATGGAGTAATTTAAGAGATAATCTCATTATCTTTAAGTACTGTTGGAGTTCTTATCCAACATACTCACCTCCCCAATTAGATCAAATAATTTTAATATTATGGTTCATTTGACTTTTTACTACATTTTTATACTCAACAAATTTCTCGTAGACATCGGATTTTTTCTTCATAGGATATACTTGAGAAATCATCAGTGAAGGCAACAAAGTAAGAGCTATTATCTTTGGTGATTGCAAGCATCGGGCCATATACATCACTATGTACAAAGCCTACAAGTTCATTAGCTCTTTCATTGATCCCATTGAAAAGGTGATTGGTCATTTTACCTTTGAGACATGACTCACATGTGTCAAATGATTCAGAATCAAGTAATGGGTGAAAATCTTCTGTTTCAGTTTGTGTAGTCGTTTCTTACTAATAGCCTACAATACCAATGATAACTATCCTTTATATTTTTAGAAGAACTATTCATAGCGCACGCATATTTAGTATTAATCGTATAAATGTCATTTTCAAGAACACTATCACAGACTTTATTTCCATTCAAATCAATGTTCATAACATTATTCGCATAATGAAATATATATCCAATCTCAGACAATCTAGAAATAGAACAATTTCACAAATAAAGTCTTTCAAAAAATAATAATTATTTAATATAAATACTACTCCACTAGGCAAACAAGAATAATAATCTCCCACTTTCTTTACATCTACAATAGATCAATCAGCAACTTGGAGTCTCATTTCTCCTTTTGCCATGCAGCATCAGTTCCTAAGCCCATTTAACGAATTACATATATGAGTTCCAGATCTAATATTTAAAAACTATGACATTTTATTGATAGAAATACAATTTCAAATCTTAAATGTACTTGATAGAGCTGCAAAACCATTCTTCTTTCTTTCCTAATAATCTTTATGTATTTAGGGCAGTTCCTATTCTAGTGACCTTTTTTGTGGTAGTGATGACATTCACCATTATCATAAATCTTCTTGCTTTTCTTCTTCTTCTTACCTTCTCTCTTCTACTTCTTCAAACCTTTCAAAGATGATGAATCATCTTTTACCATAAGCACAACCTCTTGATCCTTGGATGTAGACTCGGCTGATCTCAACATATTGAGGAGCTCTATGTAATTCACATTCAGTTGGTTCATATTATAATTCAGCATGAATGGTTCATACTAAGTTGTGACAGAACCAAAGATCAAATAAACTTGTAATTCATTGCTTATCTATATGTCTAATTATGAAAGCGTATCAATATAGCCCTTCATCATTAGTACGTAATCGTCCACTTTTTTTATCCTTTAGGCGTTATGGTATCGAATAGCTTCTTCATAAGCTTGTATCTTGTGGAATATGACTGTTCACCAAACAGTGCCTTAAGACCAACAAATATCTCATGGATAGACATGCTTTTATGCTACCTCTACAATGGCTTGTCTTACATAGGCAGTAAGGAAACTTGGGCGATCTCTAGGTCTAAAACTCATTTCTCATAATCAAGTCTAAGTTCGGGGTCGGCAACATCAACGGGTTATTCTTTGGGTTTGCAAGTAATAGACGACTAAAGATGCTCATAAGTCAATGCTATCTTAATCACCTTTAGCCAATCAATATAGTCAGGTCGGTAAGCTTGTCGCTTTTGTAAAACTGCTTTGGATTTGACATTCTCTACAAGTTTTAATTGGTAGATTATTAGGACAATATCATAGAGTATATTATTATAATATTAGTAAGGTTAAACTTTATTGTTCATTTTACTAATAAGTTCCCACTGGTCTTTTATATTTCTCCAAGCCCTGAGTCGAAACATTGAAGCCTTTCGACTTCGCTAGTGGGTGTTAGGGCTAGTATATTTTGAGATTATGACCTTGAGGAAAGCTCAACAAATATATTCCCATATACAATAAACAACTCATTATTGGTTGTATCGTATACAACTCCTAAGCCATGGTTCCTTGTCCATACTCATTTTTACCTTGAGGAAAGCTTAGCAGTTAAAAAGATATTATTCACTCGTACCACCATTTATTATACATACCTTGACAAAATCTCAACAAAGATGTATAAATATCTTACCTCATCTAGTCCATACATAAATAATACCACATATAACATCTCTAGCTTGAGGAAAGCTTAACAAATAGAGAGTATGCAAGTAATTTATTAGTGTATAACTGCCAGGGGACAACTTTATATTGAAGATTCATAATCTTTAATATATTATATCGAGTGACATCAACTAATAAAATAATGTATTTCTTATGAAATACCCTCACGATTCAAGTGTCGAACACATAAGGAATCATGGTATATGTACATTTACATATGTATTTATTCCTTAAGTCAATTTAGGGTTTCTTTAATGCTCCACCTGTGACGCTCCGGCTCCAGCGACCGAAATATCAAATGGAGTTTACTGTCCGATAACTTGGATCAATGGGCATGGAAGGGGCGATCTCTTGTATACACTACTTTGGGTCAACACGGATACGTTTAAAGTACCTGTACATATCTGAAATGATACATATCTCATCTCGAGTCAATGTAGTATACATGAGTTTAAAAATTTTGTATCTAAATCACATATCAAGAACATAAGATATAATGGTTTCACAAAACATTAGACCAAAAGATAGATATACACACATAGCATAATACTTGTACAATACTACAACCAGACATCCGAGTACCATCATACAATTACAACCATCACAAAAATAATGTCCTAACCATACTCAATCAAATATATACAAACTGCATATCATCAAACCATGCATAAAAAACTAACATAACTAATATACCTCAACAGACTCAAGATGGTTCTCTCTAACGTTGTCCCGCCATGTGACTCTAACCTACCCCTGACACATGTTGCAAATGTGCGTCCGTCGAGCTCGAAGTCTACCACTATCTTAAATTTGTACACGGTATGCCAGTCTCCCTCCATTACAACGTCAGAGGAGGTGACTTCAAAATGCGAGAATGAGATCATCCTACAATACCTCAGTCTGAACCGAGGAGTTATCACAAAACAAAACATCGAGTCAGGCTATAAATGTAGCTGTGAGTATAATAGGTTAACAATGATTCATATAAATGTGTGGAATCGGGGTATATATATGATATTAAAACAAACAGATATATCCCACGCTCCATAATCTAAACCCGCCCGCGTCCATTGAATTATTTCAGTTTAAATACATGTGTCATGGCACCATTTAAAGTGAATCGTAGCTGCAACTCTAATCAACCGTGATATCACATCTTATTTATTTATAAGTTGCAATCATTATTCAATAGATTTTTCACTACAAGTTATTCATATACGAGGATTGGAATTACTAGTGAATTCTACTCATTATTCATTCTTACTGGACTCGGTATCGAACCGATATCACGGCTTTTTTCATCTGTATATCTTTCGATCTGAAATTGTGGGTGCCCCCACACGATCTATTAGTTGCACTATCTTCTCCTATTCACCGTTGGTGCTCACCCTGTTGTGCTGTAATATTCATCTTTGTTTTACCACTTATCCGTCAATGAGATTACTCTTAATTCTTTCTCGTTTCCCATTTGCATTGCGCCTGTCACCGTGGTTGTGCCTGTGCAACAGATCATTTAGACAATAAGTGACGAGAGACCAGTTCATCGCGATTTAGATTACGAACCCGAATCTATCTGCGAGGGTTGATTCTAGAGTCTAGTAGTCTCACCTCATCTCGTTTGCTTCATCAGTTAAATTCATTCAAATTCATTTGTATTTAACTTCCTAATATACCATTTATTCCCGAAATGGTGTCGTGTTCTGTTTTATATCACATATAGATGTCGTGTTCGTGCATCATATCATTAGCTTGTAGTGTATAGCATCTTATATAATGAACATTCATAAACATAACATACAAACATAACCTAGGATAATTTCATCGGGACATTTTAAATTAAATAATTTGAATTCATCAATGAACTTTTTAAAAAAAATCGTAAACATTCAAAATTAATCACACATCTATTTTATTCAAGCCATTATTTATTTGAATTAATTTTCAGTAGTATTTAAAATTTATTTATTTATTTATTTATTTCTTCTATTTCTTTCTGTTAGTGCACGACAAACATGTACACCTTCGAACATGCATAGGTCTTTTATTTTCTTGGCTAGTTTAAATGTAGATAAATGAATTATTATTTCCTTCACACCTCATCACTATTTCATGTACGCCTTTTACTTTTACTCTTGGTCCTGTGCATGCATGCATGAGTCCACTATTATTTCTCTAAGCATGCATTTAAATAACGGTGCAATTTCCTTTTCTTCTTTTCATATGTTATACGTGCATGAAATATGCACATTGCCACTTCATCACGCTCTCTCACACCTTCTCCCAATTCCATTTACTTCCACCCCATCCGCAAACTTACACTTTCTATGCATGAATATTTTTATTTTCATTTATGTGCATTACGTTACTTTCTTTGTCCATTTTTTTCATCTCTTCTTTTTTTTGTTTTTTTCCTTAGTTTATTGGCCATGGAACCGCCACCTCAAGCCATAACTAACCGAACTGAAACCACCGTCACACTCAGCTACACAACACGATCCTGTTGGCACCTTCCATTTCGACTGTAACGTATCCCTTCATCATACAGATGCATACATAACGGTATCATTTCTGATCACTACGGGATACATCGGTCAAGCGAAAGTTGATCGATTTATTCGTCTCACCTCACTCTATAATTTCTCTTTTAGTTTCACATTCAGATTTATCCTAGGATTTGAGTTATAGAAATTTAAAGTTTTTAATGCGTATAGGATATCATAAGCGTTGCATGTATTTTTCAACATTCTTTATTATAATACCCTATAAGAGAATGGTGAAGTAAGGCTTGTACATGCATAACGTTTTGTAGTATAGTAATTATGATTTCTTTTTTCAGAATAAATTAATATTTAAACTCATGAAATTGCTATATGCTCGAGATCTCTGTTGTATATATTAGTTAAGTGATGATCATGGTACATACAGGTTTGCAAATATTCAAACATGCTAGATTATATATGCATGTATAATTATTGACTTCTTAAGTAATACAAGTGTCTCGACTTCATGTTGCCATCAAAATTTATAAAACAAGTAGGTTATATATTCATATATATACAAGAGGAGGTATTAGTCTTCTATAGATTTTTCTTGTTGGTTTGAGTTAATAACATAACGAAAATGAATCAAAGCATTCAAGTGCTGACATATAAAGTTGTTTTATATATACACTGATATATAATCTTACCGACAGTTTTAATTAAAATGTTGATGAAAATACAATGTAATGAAATACTTAAATAAACTCACTAATAAAACATAACGGGGAGGTAGCGATCTAAATATTAAGTTACTGAAAAAAGAGAGAAAGCGAAAATAAAGAAAAGTAGAGAGAGCAAATTGTACTCACTTTGCTGTTAATATAGATGAAGATGGATGGCAGCGAAATAACTTATGTTTGCTTCATTTAGATAATTTGATTTGCAGGGGTTATATGGGCAGCCATAGATTCATCACAAGGTAAACATTAAGTGCATAGGTTAATTTACAATCATGAAAGACATAACTATGCAGAGGTGAGGTTGAATGAAAATAAAGCCATTTATTTTATTTTTCAGTAAATAATTGTATACCCCTCAAATAAATTTTCACACCCTTAACCGCGATATTGCCTTACTGCAATTTGGTCCTGGATTACAATTCCGCTCGTGGCATTTTACTCTAAATTTTATTTATATCCATAATGATTTTTCTTTTTTTCAACAAAATTTATTATTATAAGTTAAATCGGTAGGGGATGTTATAGATTTTCCTCCTTAAAGAAATTGCATCCTCATAATTTACTAGAGAGTACCGTAAGCTATTTGTATATCAATTATCATCCTATAAACTAATAATCTTAACATCCATGACTTGATGAATATTAAAAATAAGTACCTAATGAGTTTCAATTAACTCAGGATGTGATTTTCTATTTTGCTCCTTAGCTTCCCAAGTGCTGTCTTTGGGATTATCTGACCATTGAACTTTGACTAGTGGAACTTGCTTGTTTCTTAACTGCTTCATCTTTGAATCCACTATTTTGGCTGGCTCAACGGTAAAGGTCAAGTTTGGTTCAATCCCTAGTTCCTCTAGCTGCTTTGGTTCTATAATAATATCGGAACCCCATAGACATTTCCTTAATTGGGATACGTGGAACACGTTATGAGCTCCGGACAGATATGCTGGTAAATCAACTTCGTAAGCAAGGCTTCTGATACGCTCCATAACTGGATAAGGTCCAATACACCTTAGAGCTAATTTTCCTGCGTTGCCAAATCTCACAACTCCTTTCACTGGGGATACCTTTATAAAAACGTAATCTGAATTCCAAATCCTTTCTACATTGGTCATCATAGCTTTTCTGTCGTGATTAAGCAATCTTCATACGATCTATGATAAGCTCGATCTTCTTAGTCGTTTCTCAAACCATATCTGGTCCCAGTATAAGCCCGACTCAAGTTTCTAACCAACAGGATGGAGAGCAACATGGTCATCCACACAAAGCTTCAAATGGTGCGATACCGATACTGGATTAAAAATTATTATTGTAGGAGAATTCAATCAAGTGAAGATATTTTTCCTATGAACCCCTAAACTCTAAGATACATGTCCTAAGTAGATCTTTTACAACTCGATTTATTCTTTCAGTTTGTCCATCCGTCCGAGGATGGTATGTTGTGCAAAAATTGAGTTGTACAACTAAGACTAGATGCAAGCTTTGCCAGAATTTACTGGTATCAGATCACGATCGCATACTATATTCTTTGGAATTTTGGGAAATCGTACAATATGTTTCAGGAATAGTCTGGCTAAACTTTCTGAAGTTCTATTCATTTTAATAGGAATGAAATGGGCACTTTTAGCGAGTCTACAACTATCACTCATATACTTCCATTTCCTGACCATAATCTGGGAAGTCCACCAATGAAATCCACAGAAATTTGCTCACATTTTTGTTGAGGAACTTCGAGAGATAATAAATGTCCATTGGGCTTCCGATGCTCGCCCTTTACTAAATGACACGTAATGCATCATTGCACATATTCACCGATGTCCTTCTTCATGTCTTCCCAATAGTATATCTGCTTCATATCATCATACATCTTTGTACCACCAAGATGTATAAAAACTAAAGATTAATGACATTCGTCTAGAGCTTCTTTAAGTCTAACTCGAATTTGCTGATATCTTCTTATGCATTTTCATTCTTCAATTTATTAATTTGATCTGCTAAGATTGGGTCATTTCTTTAGCTTGAATTCAATCGAGTAAACTTGGTCGAATATCTAGACCTGCTAACATGGCTGTTGTCTCTTCCACTCTTCTGAACTGGAGGTTACAAGAAGATAATACTTCCAATTCTTTCTATTCTATCAATATAATTAATACTACATCCTAATGTTTCCAACGAGATCATTTGCCACCTTATTACCCTTACCTGGCGTATACTAAATTTCTAAGTCGTATGCCGCTAGAAATTCCAACCATCGTTGTTGTCGCACATTCAAGTCTTTTTGGGAGAATATATATTTTAAGGATTTGTGGTCTGTGTGTAAAACAAACCTTTCTCCCAATAGATAATGTCGCCGGAGTTTTAAGGCAAATATCACGGCTACCAACTCAAGTTCATAAGTCGCCTACTTTACTTCATTAAGCCTGAGTTGTGTAGATGCATAGGCTACAACTCTATCTCGTTTCATTAATACTGCAGCAAGCCCTATTCCACAGGCATCTGTGTATACTACCAAATCCTGATTTCCTTCTAGAACCATTAATATTGGAGCATTAGAAAGTAATTCTTTCAACTTCTGGTATGCCCCTTCGCATTTATCTGACCGGATAAATTTAACTCCTTTCTTTATTAAATTAGTTAGTAGAGCAGAAATCTTAAAAAAAAATCTTTTATACATCTTCTATAATATCCTGCTGAACCCAAGAAACTTCTGATTTCAGTTATTAATTCGGGTCAATTCCACTTTTGAATAGCTTCGACTTTAGTTGAGTCGACCGAAATTCCTTTCTCCGAGACTATATGTCTCAAAAATTTCACTTTCTTCTACCAGAAGTGACATTTTGAAAATTTTGCTTTAAGTTGGTGTTCTCTTAAAGTTTCAAATACCACTTTCAAATGAATAACATGCTCTTCTTTTATCTTTCAGTAGATGAGGATATTATCAATAAAAATAGGACTGTCCATATAACTTCTGAAAACTGTAATGACCCGCTACTTCGAACCATTCAAATCGACAATAATCCGCACATGTCAGAATTGAATTGCTCAAAACAACAAAATTTTAATTTATATTTGGAAAAACTTAACATATACAGTAAATAAATCAATTGCAGAATCACAGACACAAAGTTATATAATAATAAGCAGCGCAAATGGATAAATATAGTTCATGAAACTACTTTAGAACATCAGAGACTGACATAGATACGATAAAAAATCCCAAGTACATAAAGGTTACTAAGACAAAAACAACTGGAAAGTCTGAACATAAACAACTGGAAATAATTGAAATAAATGAAACTGAATATATAAAGATAGATCTTCAAGCAAAGCTCTAAGCTCCAAAAGTGAGTCTTAAATGCTGTGACACTCAGTCTGACCCGAGCATAAAGCGAAACACAAAACACTTGAGTTAGGATTAACATTCTAGTAAATCAACTCAAGTGAAATGCAACATAACTTAAAGGATGTTTGGGATTCCCATCCTTTATGGATCCGTGAAACTATCTACATACATAGTACAGTACGTTACATGGATAATGTCTACAGTAAAGTAAAATATTAAAATAGCGTTAAGGCGTTACCCATATCCCCTCTAACACATTTTTATATATATTCCCATAGTCTATACAGTACCATAATTCCTCCTTAAACTGGCAGTAATCATTGGGCACTCCATAGGTATGGTACAAACCAAACTCGTGGTAGACGCGATAAGGCATGTGGCAAGGCACGCGAGGCAATGCTTATGGTAGGATACTACCGTTTTGTGGATCTGGACTGATGGTAACGCATAGCAGCTACTACCGTCCACCTTGAGACACACTCCAATAATCAAAGGTGCACCCAATCAAATCAGAAAGTAATAGAATGGTATCAAAGAAGCATGCTGGATCAGAGGTGCAACCTCACTTGGCCTAGCATGGCTCCTATTTTAGTCACATCAAGTTGACTCGAGGGAGTCAGGGCTGCGTTCATATCTCATACAGACGTTCACCAAACCATCCTACTTCATTCTGCAATCTCCACCACGTGCACAGTTGTTAAAGTGGTTTTCGACATTGGCAGAGAGTATGACCATATCCGATCCCGGTCTCTTTAACAACCAAATGCTTATTTCACACCGTGACCATTTTCATTTCAGATAGTTCATACTTCATATCAAAAAATCATATTTATTTCAAAATCACTTTCGAAATTATATTCACTTTTGAAATCATATCACTTTAAAATCATATTCACTTTCGAATTCATTGTCCACTTTAAATCATATTCATTTTCTAAAATCATAACCACAAAATAGGTTAAACCATCATATAAAAGTATTCACATTTAAATCCATTAAATCTAAATCATAACAGTTCCAACTTAAATAGTTTGAATATTTAAAGTAGTTTATATATTAGAATGGTTATACCATAAAAATAGTTTATATTTAAAAATAGGTTATAGATTAAAATAGTTAATATATTAAAAATAGTTTATATATTAAAAATATATATTTAAAATTATTTATATCGAAAATATTTTCAAACTAGAATTGTTTCTTCCAATTTCACAAATCAACTCAAATCAACTCAAATCAACTTCAGTTCCAAAATTAAATCTTAAATCAATCCCTGATGCCACTAGTTCTTAGTTTCAAGATCACTTCAGTGCAGTAAGTCATCTAAAAATATGACGCATTAGGTAAATGAATGGCACTTAGTAAATTATAACATGTCATTGTATCACAATTTCATTGCAGAGATTAGAAAACCTATCGTATGAATAAATACCGACAAATCAGTTTTCATTTGTTTAACATAACCAGAAAATCTTAGAAAAGGCACGTTTTGATATGTATATTATCATCATAAAAAATAAATGACCAAAATCTCAAAAGAAAGAAGATATACTGTTAGAGCCTGACACATCAGTTGATTTAAAAGACATAAGCAATACAAATTGAAGTTAAAATCCATGTGAGAAAGACACAAAATATTAAATGTAGGATGTAGCTTTATAGGAGGATTAACAATATGATAAAACATAAAAAAGGGAAAATGATAAATGTCTTTCATAATGTTTAAAAATATCAGATTTATTGAGGACCAAACTAGCAAAGTATGAGTGATGATAAAATGTATGAAAAACAACTTATTAATATTTAACAAAAAGTGTGATACAGATGTCTATTGTCAAGGTAATAGATCACAGTGGCTGAAAGAAACTGATATAGCATGTAGCTATAAATATATGTATGCACCCAGGATAATGTGATCATGCTAACCAAACTTTTCATTAGAATCCCATGGATGAATCACAATTTAAACTATAAAGAAAAGGTAAAGGTCCTGATTATCAGTAACAAGCAATACACACACTTGAATAGGAGAGATCTACAAAGGACAATCACCAGCATAATTTTCTATAAGCACACCAAAAAAACCTCTCTAATGAACCAAGGATTTCTCTGTGAATCATGACAGGACGTTTTCCCTTAAAATTTAAATCCACATAATTAATGTCAAACCTTTGTGGCAAATTGAAATCAACATGCGTGATTTGCATTCTATAAGATCTTATACAGACTTCCCCAAGTGAATAAGCTACAAAGATAAGGAAATACAGCCTAAATTGCATAAACCCCCAAATTTTATTGTTGTATAATAAACAGTCATGTATTGAAATTTTTGTCATTTTAAGGGGCAAAATGGTTCCAAATATGGAAAATTAATGATAATAGGACTTTTATGAATTCGAATATCATTTTTTATAAATACAACCGAAACAACATATGGAATAGGAGAATAAGAGATAACTTGCCTAAACAGTTGAGCACAACCACTTTTTACCCAAAGCATCTTCAATTTTAAGATCATATTTTGAACCATAAAATGCACCACCGCCTTCATCAACTTGGTAATACCAGCCCTTGTCTTCTAAAGCTTGTTTTAATGCAGTGGCTGCTTTTTCCTATATATCATATGTTCCTACCGATTTCTCTAGTCTCGAACATCATATTTATAAACCTCATCTTCTTAGAGCTTTGAATTTGAAACTATGTTCTCTTGAGAAATTATGTGGATAACATATAAATTCATTGCAAACTTATTAATAAATTAATTAAAAGAGAAAAAAGGATCAATAACATAATGAATGTGCAAATAATGAGGGAGGGTAGGGGGTTTGCACTTGGTGCACTTCATACTGATAAATAAGAAAATACAGTAATAATAAAGAATAGAAACGTGCAGCGGTTGTATTAGTATGGTTCAGACACACCATTAAGCCGTATTTTATGGCATGCATGCTCTGCTCATATCTAAAGGTATAACAAAATAAAAATACAACAAATTAGCTACAAGGGAACATGCGAAAATAAGAACCTTCAAAAGTATAAGCTTGGGTTCATCATAAAAAGTCCCAAGTCAATGGCTAGTAAGGATCTCCTATGTTTGCATGATCATGATTTAACTTTAAAAACCAGTTATCACAATAACAACAACTAAACGGATAGTGAAATCAATAATCATGCCATGATAGTGCACAATAACAAACGGAACATGATTTTTAAAAGATCAATAATAGATAATGATGCACAAACACAACATCCTTCCATATGACCTTAAAAAACTTGGACATGTGCCACACCATTGATTCAAAGGACAATGTATGTATAATTTAATAAATTTATGAGAAATTATTTCAATTAAATAATACATACCGCATAGTTAATTCAATGAGGTCACCTGACCACATCATTAATATTAATCCAGTGGTAACTCTTGGTTTAATTTTTATCGATTGAGTTAACATTAAACCAAAGGTCTTGTAGAAAATAGAAATTTACAACCTATTGACACTCTTACTGTTGTCAAAGCCCAGTAAATCAAGTTCCTTTTCCTTCCTTTCTTATAGATGGGAAAATAGAGCTGACAATCACAAATTCGAACTCATTTCAAAACATACTACAATACTTTGGCTTGTTTAATTAATGCAATTATATCAGTAACAATATGAGCATAAAATATTATTTGGTTGCTATGTAAAGTAAGCAATTCATTCTTAGGCATCGACTGTAAAAATGTTGGGACCAACAACATGGAACAACAAAATGTTTTCGAAATGTTGATCAGATAGAAGCAGCAAATTATGTTGGCAACACAGGTTGTCAAAATAATATTGAAAATCGATGATGTCATCACCCCAACCAAGTACTAACTTCATTCCTAACTTCACAAGATTTTGTTACTATATATAATTTATGACCGTTTTGAACTGAATGCTAGGAAAAGTTTGTATTATTTGGCACCAAATTTGTAGGTTAATGATGTTTGATTCTCCCAATGTTTTTTATGATTTTCCGATATGTTTACAGTTAGAAATTAGGAGTATGATTTTACACTTTTGAATCTAGTGTGTATTCGTACAGTATTCATTAAAAATGCGTATTCAGTCTAGATTAATCATTTACTGTGTATATATATAGAGCATCTTCTATCTTTTACATACAAATCTAATATTAATAAAAAAACTGTATTTACATAGCTTGAAATTTGATATTATACCAAAAAAAATATCTCTAGGATATAAACTTATTTATAAGATTCATATATTCTGTCCAGAAAATAATTAGTGAAATAAGTTTCAAAATTGATAAAAAGTCAAGTTTGATGAAGACAATCTAAACATATATAACATTGGCATAAATTATCGTGCACTCATGTTTACGCGGTGCCTCATCCATTCGTTTTTATGTTTCAACCAACTTCATATTGAAAATAATTTATATTAGGTTTATGCTTTAATCATGTAAATATTCATTTTTATGTTTCAACCAACTTCATCTTGAAAATAATTTACATTAGGTTTATGCTTTAATCGTGTAAGTAAAAAATTCATAAAGAACAAAGTGTGTACACTTTGAGAAATAAACAATATCCATCATAAACTCAATCTTCTAAAAATGCAATTTACTTTTGAAAAAGAAGAATATTATGGGAGGATGATAAATTGAATCAAATAAAACAATTTACTATTTTCCTCTTGTGGAAAGAAAAATTTGGAAAAATCTCATCTATAAATGAAAAGAAAAAAAGATGGTGGTCAACTAAAAAACATTTTCGATGGGTTCTAATCGAAAAGAAAGCAACGGTTGAGGATCACCGAAATACTGAGTGCAATTATGAATTATTATTATTATTATTAAGGGAGGCAACATCTTTTGCTACATCTGATAACAATTTGAGGTGGGAAAAAAGCGTGTTTTAACAATGCTCTTCTTTTACGAATTATGTAAGATACATATGCTATTTGAGTATCAATACAAAATTAAAGTATTCAAAAAAATTATACGATTGAATTATGAATTATTCTTAAGAAAAACAGAAAACAATCTTTGTGAATAATATACTCGTTGCATATTGTTTTAGCAATATAAGATTTCTTTCTCATTCACAATTATAATCAGTATAACCTTACCGAAGATTAGGAGCACAAAGTGCCTCAATGATTACACATTAGAATTTTGAATGTTATATTCTAATTTGAAAACTCGTTCTAAGTGCCTTTATTCTTCCATATTGCATCCTAACCCAAAGTCAGTGCTCCTATATTTTTCCCCTTGTACTTACTCACATCTCATACTTAATCATCACCAATAACTTCGCTTTTACTCCAAAGGGCTGACCCAAATAGTAAGGGCCCAACGAGGATTTTGTTACAATATTGTAAAATTTAATACTAGCTTGTTAAGCTGCATAACAATACATTAAAGTTTTCAAATTAACATAAAACACTTTTAGTTTACATACAAATAGCAAAATAATAACTTATTTAGAAAATGAGTTTTTGAGATTTACAGATATATCTTTGTAGCAAATAATTTAGAAAGCAAACGCTGGTTTTAGAAAATAATGAGAACACAAACTACATAGGGATATACTCGCGTAAGACTTTTATAGGAGCAATGAAGCATAAGTAATAGCTTTGAAACTTAAAAACTGGAATACAATCAATGATGACTATCCTAAATGGTAACGGCCCAATCTTTTAATAAATTTTTAATCACCTTGAAAATATTAATGTAATAAGGTTTATACATTAACATGTTAGCTATGTTTTCATTTTGTGAAATATAACTTAATAATATCTATCTGATTAGTTTGGTACGTTAACAAATTAAGCTTATTTTGTCACATAGTGAGAAAAAGTAATTTATGCCTTTTTCTCTTCACTCTTAACTGGTATAAAAGCTATATTTAACTGGTAATTGAAAAAATCTAGTAAAAGGAAGTAATTCCTAAAATCTTAGCTTAATTCTAAAACTTTAGAAAGTGGATTTATAGTATTTGTAACCATCAACAATTTATAGTATGAAATCTTTTTTCCTTCAATGCGTGTAAGTATAATAAAATTGAACTAAATTTTCTAATAGGACCAGAGTTGAATGCGAGTTCCATTACTACCACAGCAAGCATGGTATAGAAATTAAAATCCCTCAACCAAATTAGGGTTTTGTAATTACCTCAATTTGTAGCTTAAGGGCTCGTGGACAACTCTCAAGGAAGCAAAAGGAAGCAGATTGAAAGAATAGTGGATCGACAAAGTGGAGGGGAGCAGATCAACGAAGTGGAGGGAAGCAGATCGACGAAGTAGCATTATGAGAGTAGAAGCGGGTAGAAGCGGTAACAGTGGATGGAAATTTTATGAAAGAGGTAGAAATGTAACAATGGAGTTAAGGAGATACGGAAAACGCGATGAGTTTTCAGTAATTGGTGGGGAAGGCGGAAAATTTTGACAGCCTTAAAATAAAACAAAGAAAGTGAACAGAAAGGGAAAAAATAATATTCATTGCATTCACACTATAAATGCTGCCAATAAATGCAACGAAAGCTAGGTTATATTGTAGATATTGCAAAAATTTAATTGTTTAATTTCATGAAACATTTAGTTAATTATGTTATTTAAATCGTTAAAATTTCTCGGGTCGTTACACTCTCCTCCACTCAGAAATTTTTGTCCCAAAAAAAGAACAAGATAGGAGAATAGAACCAACAAAAAGGAAAGATAGATTCGAAATACATAGTACCAGATACAACAGTTATTCAAAACCATATAATTTCATTTTGGACATCTTATTATATTTTATATTGTATACTATTCAATTACATATTCTCATTACATTCAAACTTTTTTGTAGGTAAGTTACATACGTTTTAGAATGTAATTGAGTATTATACAAATAAATTTTATCCTAGTCTAATTGTTTCAAGTTGTTTCGATTTCATTTCTCATTTTAGACACTATAATTATTCAAATTTTTCGCTTTATTTGAATAATTGTAAACCATCACTGAGCATAAAACTTCAGGCTTAAATTTTAGGTTTCAGTTCAAATTATTTTGAAATACATATACATATATATATTTTACATCAAATCATCCTTAAGAAATTCAAATCAAATCCATTTTCCATAAAAAAAGCGTAGCAAAGGGTGTCCCCACTTTGACACTCAAAAATGAATGTCGTTGATGCTGCAACCATCATCGAAATTATTTTCCAACGACAAAAGCGGAGAGTCCTGACTTACTTCTTTTAAAATTCTTTGGAAACAATTTCCGTTCTAAAATATTTTCAAAACTTTGAAAACCAAATTTTGAAAAGCACCGAAAATTAAATATTTAATTTCAAAAAATTTATACTTATATATATAAAATATAATCATACATAAAATTATTTCATTTACCGATTTCAAAAACAATATTGTGTGTCAGTTTGCTCTGTTCAAGTGTTTTGGAATTCCTATCGATAACATTGGCTAGACGAATCGATCGAAACCCAAAATTCAAACTTAACAACTCAAACAACACAATGTAAAATATTTTTATATCAATTACAAATACACTCCCTCACAGGATGATTCAAGAATGGATTCTAGAACAAGGATCGAGATTCAAAATTTTGAGGAACCTTAAATAAAGAGAATCTAACTACGAAGATAGGCTCAAAAGGAAGACAAGATAATTAAATTACAAAAGAGGAAAGATGGATAGACTTAAAGCAATCACGATGACCTTAACCAGGTCATCCTAGATTTCATTTTCATAAATAACATTTAGAAAATTTGGATTTCAACTGATGACTCCTAAGGGTTTGGAGAACAAAGCTCAAATAAGATTCATGCTCCTTCTCTGACTTAGAAAAGAAGAGAATATCATCAAATAAAACCAAAATAAACTTTTTGAGAACATCGCGGAAAATATGATTGATGAGATTGACAAAGAAGGTGGGAGCATTGGTTAATCCAAAGGCATGACTAACCATTAATAGAAGCCATTCTCCATTTGGAAAACTATCTTAGGGATGCTCTCCTCGGCTACACGAAGCTGGTGAAAACCGGTAGCAAGATTGAGCTCCAGAAATAAGATTGATGCGGAATTCAATTTCCCGTCGAGGAGGAAGAGAAGTGACTTTACCAAAACATCTGGAAATAGTTAGACAATAGGGGTAAAGTCGAGATCACTAGGATGAGAATCAAGCAAAAATATAAAACTGCCCACATAATCCAAAGGCACTTGCCATTCGATCACATGAGAATTGTCCAAGTCATCAACAAGAGAAACGATTCGGGATTTGCAAGAAATAATAGCGTCAAAACCGAGGACGTATAAATCTCCCGTGAATCGACGCCTGTTGTAAAGGAGTTTCACCCATTTACAAACCATACTAAGGTTGGTGAAACCACCAATGGGATTAGTCACATATAAGAATGAAGTTGCCAATTTAGGTTGCATGATGTGCTCAAAATTATTACAGAGATCAACAGAAATAAAGCTATGGGATGCTGCAGTATCGAAAGGAACACGTACATAAAAGGATAAGAATGTATTTCAAAACAAAAAGAAAGTTCCCAAATTCAAAAGAAATCCAAATCAAAGAGGATCCTAACAAAGAATTTCAAGCTCGAACGAATATGATTTTGTAATCAATTTTACTCATTTTAGGGTATTACTACCCTATCTCTAATGAGTTTTTACTCTATATGCTAAGTTTTTCCTAAACCAGAGCCCTGATACCAACTGTAATGACCCACTATTTCGAACCATTCAAATCGACAATAATATGCACATGTTAGACTTGAATTGCTCAAAACAACAGATTGTTAATTTATATTTGGCAAAACTTAACATATACAGTAAATAAATCAATCACAGAATCACAGACATGAAGTTATATAACAGTAAGCAGCGGAAGTAGATATATAGTAGTTCATGAAGCTACTATAGAACATCAGAGTCTGAAATAAATAAAACAGAAAATCTCAAGTATATAGAGGTCACTAATACAAAAGCAACTGACAAGTCTGAACTAAAAAACTGCAAATAATTGAAATAACTGAAACGGAATAGATAAAGATAGATCTTCAAGCAAAGCTCCAAGCTCTAAAGGTGAGTCTCAAATGCTATGAACTCGATCTGGCCCGAGCATAAAGCAAAACACAAAACACTCGAGTCAGGATTAACATTCTTATGCTAGTAAATCAACTCAAGTTAAATGTCAAGTGAAATGCAATATAACTTAAAGGATGTTCAGGATTCCTATCCTTTAAGGATCTGTAAAACTATCTACATACATAGTATAATATGCTACATAGATAATGTCCACGATAAAGTGAAATATTAAAATAGCGTTAAGGTGTTACCCATATCCCTCATAACACATTTTTATATATATATCCATGTAGTCTATACAATAACGTAATTCCTCCGTAAACTGGAGGGCTATCAAAGGGAAATCCATATGTATGGTCCGAACCAAACTCATAGTAGGCGTGATAAGACATGTATCAAGGCATGGAGGCAATGCCTAGGGTAGGATACCACTGTTTTGCGGATTCGGACTGGTGGTAGCGCATAGCAGCTACTACCGCCCACCTTGAGACACACTCTCATAATCAAAGATGCACCCAATCAAATCACAAAAAAATAGAATGGTATCAAAGAATCATGCTTGATCAAAGGTGCGACCTCACTTGGCCAGACGTGGCTCCTGTTTTAGTCACATTAAGCTTACTCGAGGGAGTGAGGGCTGCATTCATAGCTCATACAGACGTTCGCCAAACCATCCTACTTCGTTCTGGAATCTGCACCACATGCTCAATTATTAAAGTGGTTTTCAATATTGGCAGAGAGTATGATAATATCCAATCCCTGTCTCTTTAACAACCAAATGCTTATTTCACACCGTGATCATTTTCATTTCAAACAGTTCATACTTCATATCAAATATCATATTTATTTCAAAATCATATCACTTTTGAAATCCTATTCACTTTCGAAATCATATTACTTTCGAAATCATATTCACTTTCGAAATCATTATTCACTTTAAATCATAATAATCTTTCAAAATCATAACCACAAAATAGGTTAAACCATCATATCAAAGTATTCATATTTAAATCCATTAAATCTAAATCATAATAGTTCCAACTTAAGCGGTTTGAATATTGAAAGTAGTTTGTATATTGGAATAGTTTACCATAAAATAGTTTATATTTAAATATAGATTTTAGATTAAAATATTTAATATATTAAATAGTTTATATATTAAAATATATATATTTAAAATTGTTTATATCGAAAATTGTTTCAAATTTGTTTCTTCCAATTTCACAAATCAACTTCAGTTCCAAAATTAAATCTAAAATCAATCCCAGTTCCACAATTTCAATTAAAAAGGTTAATGGTTCAATTCAAATTATCATTAAACCATTTAATTTATGTCGATCTCAAATTCAGATTTGAACTATAAATTTAAACCACTTTAAATTCAATGGATTTTAAAGTTTAAATATTCAAATTTTTTTAGCAACTCAATTTGACAAATTTCATTTATATTTCAAAATTCAACTTTTAATTTTATTTAAATTTGAAAATATTCACTAAATCATTTTAAATAAAATCTCAAATTACAAATTTAAATCAATATTAAATATTCAATTTCAATTTTATTTAAATTCTAAAATATTCATTTAATCATCCTTTAATCAAAATCCAATTATCAAGTTATAAAAACATATCTTTAAAATCTCAAAATCAATAAGTTAAAATAAATTCTTATTTCAATTCAATACTTAAACAAATTAAGTTACAAGTCCACTACTTATCTTTCGAACCTTAATTTATTAAAGTTATTACAAAAATCTACTTTAAAATAATAATATAAAACTAAATAAATATTTTAAAATATATTATATATATATATATATATTACTTAAATCAAATTTTTAGTAAGTTTTACTATATTAAATTTTGTTAAATTTATTTTAAATCTTAATTATATGTTTTAAAAATAATAAATTTATAAGTAAAAGTTTATAATTTATATTTTCGAAACTTAACTTATAATTTTGAAATTTTCAAAATATATAATTTAAAATCTAAATTTTACACACATACTAAAATTAAAATATCTATATATTATATATTTTTTAAAAATCAATATTTATTAAAACCCATCTATTTCTTTTAAAAACTTTGGAAACCATTTTTCAAAATAGACCAATGACGTCCATGTATAGTTTTCTATTCTATGGTCAAGTGATACTGATATTTATCATTTCAATCCGTAATAATTTAATATTTACGAGTATATATCATTTCAACCCGCAATGCTAAAATTTCAAAATCAATCAAATCGCTTAGATTTATCATTTCAACCCACAACAATTTTCCCTAATCTATAAGATCGTTCGGTGATGTATCATTTCAACCTATAGGGATTTTCTAAACTAACAGAGAAATTGTAGCGTGATCGAAAACAGATAATTAACATCGTAGCATATAAGGAACTTGCAATTGAGAATCTCATATTATACGTGTCAATAAGTGTTATACAAAGCAACATATCATCATGTACATCAAAACGACCATCACATTACATCATCGTATATGTATGTATATATATATAAGTGAGCGTCGTAACATATAAAATTGTATACATATTAGCTAAAATCCTATCTATAACAAAGATTTCAACGGTCAATTCAAGTGATGTTAATTTATTTAAACATAAAATTGTTAATCGTGAGTGATTGCTCACCTTTCGAGGCTAGAGAAATTTTACAATGAAATGAGCTACGAATCCAACCACAATTCCAAAGCAAAGCATGATGGACTTGAATTGATGAAAAAAAATATAATTTTAAAAATCTAAAATCTACTCGCATATAAAATCTTTATATTATATCAATATTCAATTTAAAACACGTATTAAAATAAAATCTTTATATATATTATATTTTAAAATCAATATTAATTAAAACACATATTTTTCCCTTTTTCAAAATTCTTTTTAAAAATAAAATAAAATGAGAAAGCTGCTTCCTAAGGGTGGTGTTGCTGCGGGCTGTTGGAGGAACGAAGGCGAAGCAAAGGTGGCTATCACGGTGTGTGGAAAGCTTGGCTGCGGCGAGGCTGTAGCTGTGGTCGGAAGTACTGTGGTGGGAAGAATGTGGGTGGTTGGCTGTATGGGTTACTATCGGGTGGCAGCACGTTGGAGGGTGGTGGTTTAGTATGATGGTTTAAGGGAAATAGGAGGAGGGAGGTGTGGCCGTTGCTGTGTGCCTCGGAGGGCCGACGTGCTATGGTGGCAAGGTTGATGATGGTGAGAGGGGAGAAGAGATGTAGGGTAGGTTACAACAAAATCAACGGGAGGAGCGGCTCGTTTGTGGTGGAGGGTTGGATGATATGGCACGGTGAAGTGGATGGGTGGTCAGCTGAAGGTGGACAGGTGGATATGATGGAAGGCTCATGTGGAGGGTAGCATGATGCGTGAAGATGGGGTGATGAGCAGGTCCACAAAGCAAATTTGGTGAAGGTGGAAGAGCAGATTCAATGCAACAAATATATATATATATATATATATATATATATATATATCAACTTTGGATCATATATATATATATAATCCAATGGAAAAATAGACAAAAGAGGGATGGGAAGAGAAAGGAGCAGGGTTTCGTGAAAATAGACGTGCAGAGTTTCAAAGGAAAGAAAGTGGGCAGGTTATCAAGCAAAATATATATGTGAATGAACTAGCATAATATAAATTTGACAGGTTGGAATAATAAAAGTCATGGGAATAACAAAAGTCAAATGCGTGAATTAATGGGAATATAAATGCTAATGGCTATTTGGTTTCTCACACAGGACAACTGAATGGACAAAGGGAAACAAAAACCAAAAAATGGGTGCCGATACGACTGTCTGTTTCGCGGATTTCATCGCGTACCAGACACCGAATTGCAAAAATGAATATACTACGGAGATCAGCACAATGAGACGAACAGAATTGCGTACGGATACCAAAGACACGACCTACCTATCAAAACTCGATATTCGCTGCCGAAAATCCTGCTAAAATGCTGAAAATAATATAAACAGAGTTGGAGTAGTCCAAATTTGGCAGAACGAAGTATAACGTCTCACTTAGAAAATGGTTTACATTTTTGTTATGTAAAAGTAGTCAAATTTCAAAAATATTTTATTTCCACCAAATTTTTAATTGATTTAAAAAAATTTAATTTCAGAACTAAACAAACTTTCATATTTTCTAAATAAAATCTGCCACTTGTTATGCTTCAATAGACACTTACCAAGTATCAAAATTTTAGTGCAAAAATTTGATTGTTAATTTCATGAAAAATTTAGTTAATTACGTTATTTAAATCATTAAAATTTCTCAGGTCGTTACAAAATCTCTGTTCATCAAATCAACAAAATAAGTTGGAGCATTCGTTAATGCGAATGGCATTACTGACCATTCGTAGGAATTGTATCTAGTTCGAAATGCTGTGAGTGGAATACTGTCCTTTGCAACTCTTAGTTGATGAAAATCTGTAGCTAGATCTAGTTTTGAAAAAGACCTTTGCACCACTCAATTGATCGAATAGAACATCAACCCTTTGCAGTGGATATTTATTCTTGATAGTAAGGTCATTCAATTTTTATTTAATCTATACAGAGTCGAAGAGATCCATCTGCCTTTTTAATAAATAAAGCGGATGCACCCCAGGAGAACTACTCGTCCTGATGAAATTCTTTTGCTCAAGATCTTCTATTTGAGATCTTAATTCTTCCATCTAACTGAGGCACATTTGATTAGGTGGCATACTAAATGGTAGAGTTCCAGGTTTCAAATCTATCCTGAACTCAACTACTCGATGTGGTGGTAAACTAGTAATTCATTCAAAGATATCAAAAAAATAAAAAATCTAACTACGGAAATTTACCTAATTTCATCTTCTTTGGATTCCAAAGCAAATAAAGAATAACTTGAACTGGCATTTGCTCTTTTTAGAGCTATAACGATTCGCTTGGGGTAATTAGGATGTTAGAGAGTGATTACTTGTTTCGAACAGTATAATTGAGCTTGATAACGCTCGAGCCAGTCCATTCTCAAAATAACTTCATAATTAGTGAATCCATAATAAACAAATCACATGAGAAAGAATACCCAAACAAGAAAATCAAAACTGCATTTCATCTTCAGGGTAAGCATCCTTCAATAGGATTGGCTACCCTAAGAGAAATGTTAGGAGAAGAAACATCTAATTTTTACTTTTCTACTATTCCTTTCGATACAAATGAATGTGATGCACCAGTATCGAAAAGAATTCTAATATATAATCCATGCCATAAAATAGTACCTTCTAGTACCGAAGCTTGTTTCCCCTCATTTGGTTTCATTGAACAGGGACCATCTAGTGCGAAAGTTTTCCCTTGAGTCTGCTTCTTCGGCTTTGTGCATTGTCTCGCTATATGTCCCATTTCATTGCAATTATAGCATTTCTTCGTAGGACCTTGACCAATGTTTCTACATTCATTGGCATGATGACCCTTCCTTCCACACGATTAACTTTCCACTTGTGCTTTAGCTTATTGCTTCTTCTGGTCCTCTTGCTTGGGTTGGAATGGTCGCTTGTTCTTTTGATATTTTGCATTCTTCTTCGAGAAGAATGGCATCGTCCTTTATCACTGGCATTTCTAAGTAGGTTGAATTTCAAAAACCGAATCTCGCTTTTGTGCCTTTTCAAATCTTAACGCCATATCCATAATCTCCTCAAATGGAAATCTGAGTTGAGTAAGTAACTTAACTCTCAGTTCATTATTTAGACCAAGCACAAACTTCTCATTCTTTTCCAATGGGGTACTAATGAGTGCTGGTCTATACTTTGATAATGCATTAAACTTATTGACATACTCAGTTATAGATAACTTCTTTTGAGCAAGATCAATAATTTTTCGAAGCAATGTTGCGCTCTCTGCTTCGGGTAGAAAATGGGCTTTGAAAAGATCTTTGAATTCTTGCGAAGATATGTCTTCCTTTAGAGTTGCAGCGGTTATGGCTTCATACCAATCTAAGGCACCTACTTGTAACTGCCGAGATGCTAACCTTCTCTTTCCCTGATCGGAGAGATTCAGATCTCCTAAGATTCTTTCACATGTTCTTAGCCATGCATGAACTCCCATTATACCTTTGTTTTCCAAGAATGGTTTACCACCTAGGCTTGAGTAATCTTTGCAGAGCTTGGTAAACTCTGATCCAGGATTTTGATTACTGTCTCTGAGCATGCCCATATCTTGAACACGCCTTATGACTTTGGCCCATTAATCCATAGTTAAAAGTACATTTTGATTGCTTGGTCGACCATTTGGTGACTCACTGTCGAGCCTATTCTGCGTCTACCTGGTCCTACCATTTTCTGATAAAGGACATTTATCATTTTATTATATAATAAAATTTCATTAATAATTACGTATATAACACAAATAAGTATCAAGTATTATCCAAATGTTTTCCCTTTAAAACACTCATTAGAACTCATCTATCACATATACGAGTTAATTCAATTCCTGCGGGGTTATACTGACAGGATAACATACTAAGTATGACTCCCTTATAGTTAAATGTGTTCTGATTACTAATTTATACAAATTCTTTTGAATCCTCGCTCTGGTACCATGCTATGACGCCCCGACTCTAGTAACCAAAATATCAGAGGAAGTTTACCGTCCAATAGATCGAATCAATGGCACGAAAGGAGCAATCTCTCATATACACTATTTTGGGTCAACACAGATACGTTTAAAATGCCTGTACATATCTGTAATGATACGTATCTCATCTCGATTCAATGTAGTATACACGAGTACAAAGATCTAAATCACATATCAAGAATATAAGATATAATGGTTTCATAAAACAGTGGACCAAAAGATAGATATATACACATAGCATAATATCTGTATAACCGGACATCAGCGTATATTTACAACCATCACAAAAATGACGACCTAACCATATTCAGTCAAATATATACAAAATGCATATCATCAGACCATGCACAAACAACTAACATAACTAATACAACTCAACGGACTCAAGATGGGTATCTCTAACGTTGTCCCGCCATATGTGTCTAACCGTACCCTTAACACATGTTGCAAATGTGCATTCGTCGAGCTCTAAATCTACTACTATCTTAAATTTGTACATGGTATGCCAGTCTCCCTCCATTACAATGTCATAGGAGGTGACTTCAAAATGCGAGAAGGAGATCATCCTACAATACCTCGATCTTACCCGAGGAGTTGTCACAAAACAAAACCTCGAGTCAGGCTATAAATCTAGCTGTAGGCATAATAGTGTAAAATTGGTTCGTATAAATTTTTGGAATTGGGTTATATATGTGATATTAAAATAAATAGATATGTCACGCACTCCATAATCAACCAGCACACGTCCCATTGAATTATTTCAGTTTAAATACATATGCCATGGCACCACGTGAAGTGAATCACAGTTGTAACTCTAATCAACCGGGATATCACATCATATTCATTCAGAAACTCAATCATTATTCAATAGACTTTTCACTGATTAAGTTATTCATATACAAGGTCTGGAATTATTAGTGAATCCTACTCATTATTCACTCATGCTAAACTCTGTATCGAACCGATATCACAACCTTTTTCATTCATATATTTTCCGATCAGAAATTATGGATGCCTCCACACGATCTATTAGTTGCACTATCTTCTCCTGTGCACAATTGGCGCTCACCCTATTGTGCTGCAATCTTCATCTTTGTTTCACCACATATCCATCAATGAGATTACTCTCAACTCTTCCTCGTTTCCCGTTTGCACTGCATCTGTCACCGTGGTTGTGTCTGTGCAACATATCGTTTGGACAATAAGTGACGAGGGATCAGGTCGTTATGATTCAGGCTGCGACTCCAAATCTGTTCGCTAGGATGCATTCTAGCATCTAGTAGTCTTACCTCGTCTTGTTTTCTTCATCGGTTAAAATTTGTATTTAGCTTCCCAATATATCGTTTATTCTCGAAATTGTATCGTGTTATGTTTTATATCACATATAGATGTCGTGTCCTTACATCATAGCATTAAATTGCAGTGTATAACATCATATAATGAACATTCATAAACATAACATATAAACATGACCTATGATAATTTCATCGGGACATTTTAAACTAAGTGCTTTGAATTCATCAATGAACTTTTAAAAAAAATCATAAACTTCAAAATTGATTACACATCAATTTTATTCAAGCCATTATTCATTTTAATTAATTTTTAATAGTATTTAAATATTTTTATTTATTTTTTTCTTCTATTTTTTTCTGTTAGTGCACGAAAAAACATGTACACCTTCGAACATGCACATGTCTTTTGTTTTCCTGGCTAGTTTATATAAATGTAGATAAATGGATTATAAATATTTCCTTCACACATCATCACTATTTCATATACACCTTTTACTCTTGCGTCCTATGCATGCATGCATGCATGAATCCACATTTATTTCTCTAAGTATGCATTTAAATAATGGCCACGTCATTTCCTTTTCCTCTTTTCATATGTTACACGGCATGAAATATGCACCTTGCCACTTCATCGTCCTCTCTCACATTTCTCCCATTTCCATTACTTCTAACCCATCTGTAAATTTACACTTTCTATGCATGAATTTTTTTATTTTCATTTATGTGCATTACGTTACATTCTTTGTCAATTTTCATTTTCTTTCCTTAGTTTATCGGCCATGGCACCGCCACCTCAAGCCACAACTAACCGAACCGAAACCACCGTCGCACTCAGCTACACAACATGGTCCTACTAGTACCTTCCATTTCAACCGTAATGTTTCCGTACATCATACGAAAGCAGATATAATGGTGTCGTTTCTAATCACGGGGTGCGTCGGTCAGGCAAAAGCTAATCGATTTGTTTGTCTCACCTTCCTCTATAATTTCTCTTTTGGTTTCATATTCAGATTTATTCTAGGATTTGAGTTATAGAAATTTGAAGTTCCTAACATGTATAGGAGTATCATAAGGGCTGCATGTATTTTTCAACATTCTTTATTATAGCACCCTGTAAGAGAATGGCGAAGTAACGCTTGTACATGCATAACATATTGTAGCATAGTATTTTTTTCAACAAAATTTATTATTATAAGTTAAAACAGTAGCGGGATGTTATACCACTTTTAGTTTGTACATTCATACTGTTATTATATAAATTTTATATTTTAATACACTTATATACTAATCTTATGTATAACATTATACCAACTAAAACATAGTTAATTAACTGTTTGTTATTCAATTTTAACTTATTATATTGATTATATGCTATAACCTTTACAGTAATGTGCGTAAACATTCATATGTGTGTGTATTTTAATTTATTAATTAACTTATAATTAATTTATTCAATTATACTATTTTAGTTAAATTTTATAAATTTTGAAAATTATTTTATATATACATACATGTATGCTTATATTGTCTTAAACATTTCATGACAACATAACATATATCATTATATCTTACACATGCATATATGTTTTTTTTAAACAACTTATTTAATTTAATTTATTTATTTATTAACTTTTTATTACTCAATTTTAACACGTTATATTGAATATTTATATATTATAACATTTACAGTGATACACACACATATCAATGTGTGTATGTATGACATATGTATCCTAATTTATTAATTAACTTTTAATTAATTTATCTAATTAAATATTTTAATTAAATTTTATTAATTTCAAAAATTATTGTACATGTACATACATGTATGCTTATATTGTCTTAAACATTTCAAGGCAACATAACACATATCATTTTATATTATATAAGCATGTATATATTTTTTAGTTAACTTATTCAATTATTTTATTTCTTCTATTAATATTATTAATAAAATTAATTTAATTTTAAATTAACTTACATTTATTTCCAAATATTTGGAAATTTTCATTATATTATATAAATTTTATAATATGTCTATGTCTTATTTTAAATTTAACTGCTATATTTAAAATCGATATTTTTAAATTTTGAGACAGTTCTAAAAATTAGTAAAATGCTCAATTCAAATTAGGCTTTCTTTATTAGGCAACCTTTGAGTCCACATATTTGTTCGAACCAAGCCAGTAGCCAGTTAAGGCAGAGTACTTGATTACCCTAACTCAATATTTTGACGCTACCATTTTAGACACTCTACTATCTGGGCTCAGAGCTTAATGGGTAATCCTAACATGACTCATTTAGACTGCATATGCTATTGAGCTACGATACCATTGTTGAGACTAGACCGGTTCTAGCGGAGTAATTAAATAAGTTTTAATTTTTTACCTATTTGGATCTTTGATGAACTTATATCGTCTAATTTATTTAGAACTTTTCTAAATTTTCTATTAAATAAAATCTATATTTTATTTGGATTTATAGAAAAGGTTTTATTTTAAATATAATTTCTATTATATATATGTGTGTGTGTGTGTGTGTGTGTGTGTGTGTGTCGTATACTTATATGTTTGTCCATGTATAGGCAACAAAATAATGTGTATATGGTTTAACATGTCCGTGTATAGATGTTTGGATTTAAACCGCAATGGACATGTTAGCCCCCTTTGTGATTGATTTGAGGTTTAAAAAATGTATATATGTTTGCATCATAATAATATATAAGTAAATATAACACACATAGACACATAAATTAAATGTTAGTTATAAATAATTTATGTAAAACATTTACAAAATTTATATATATATATATATATATGTATGTATGTATGTATGTATGTATGTATGTATGTATGCATGTGTGTGTGTAATAATCAAATCACCAAACTAATTAATAATTAGTTTATAAAATAAATTTGACATGTACATATGTATATAAATATAATATGAAAGCTGTAAATAATTTATTATTTTATTTTAAATTAACTTATACAATACACACACACACACACACACACACACACACACACATATATTAATATAAATAATAGATTTAAAAAAATTAAAATTATATTTCTGCAAATTTTATTCCCGACCAAACATATTTACAGTTTTTTATTGATTTCTTTTTGGTTCCTCATTTTGAATCACTTTAAAGTTAAAAATCTATGTAAAACTTAAAACAAAATTGTAAATAGTTATTTTCAAAAGTATTGCGTATAATATTTGTTATGTAGTATCTTCTACACAAATTTTACTATTTTTAATAAATATATATACACATACAAATAATTTAATTACACAAACAGTTTTTGGTTAAATAAATAACTAAATATATTTATTTGAAATATATTTTTAATTTACTACTGAATGCATTTTGTATATGGACAAAATTTCAAAATTTAAAACATGCTATATAAAATATTATTCTTTTAAATTTGGATTTTAATTAATTAAATCATTTAAAAATATTATCCATATATAATCTTTTTATTTTCAGGCTATAAGCATCTAATAAGCAAGCATACAAAAATAATTTTTTATTTTATATAGATGCAATAATATACACAACCAACCGATTGTGACGACATTCAAGATTCATAAAATAATCTAACATTATATTATATAAATAATATAGCATGTAAGTATGATTATAACAAATATAAAGCAAAGATTTACTTTTTACCAAAGCCCTTGCGTACACGTTGAAATATCGAATTGATCTTCTTGAATCCATTCATAAACAAAGTTGCTAACTCCCAAACTGCCTTACCACCGATGATTGAATCGAAATGTTTTGATGTAACTTTGTACTTGGATTTTTCGGGCCTAGAGAGGGAAGCTGTTTGCCAAGAATATTAGAGAGAGAGGAGAGCAAAATTCTAAAGAAATGATGTAACGGGTGGCTTATAAATAGGAAGTCAAGAGTGAAAAGTAAATCTCATCCTAATATCTCTCTCTTACTATTTCCGCTCTTTTAATCATTAAAACTCCTCTCTATTTGCTACCATATAGCTGGCCTTTTCATGCCCTTCTATAGCCAAAAATAACATACTCGCATGGGCCTCAAATCTGGTTCAAGCCTGAACAATATTCACTGTAATTTTAAATCTTATTTAAACGTATACTGATATCGTATATTGATTAGTGTATTTATAACTATTATAAACATGCTATTTGTTACTATTCAACATACATCAAATAAAATTTTATAATTAATAGTTCATAAATATTAATTGATTTAACTAATTTACAACAATTTATAAATTAATTAAATCAGGTGGTGAAAGTTATATTCAACGTTTTGGTTCTGTGACTCTTAGGTGTAAATTTAAGTAGCAATTTTGAACATTTCAAATTTCATTAATAATTCACTTTCTTGGTTTCGGTAAAATGTAATTTTATTTTATTAAGCGTCACCCGATAGTGACAATTATTTACAATTCTTTTCGTCAAAACTATATTACTTTGGACTTATTGAATTTGGTAATCGTCAAAATTCCAATATTGTCCATATTCAACTCTATGTCCAAGCACAAAGTCGTTGCTTCAATAGTGACATTATTATTTATGAACTACTAACCCCATATAACCAAGGGGACGAATCCTCTCTTGAGTAATGTTTCACTATAAATACTTCCACTCGACCCAACTATAGTCATTTGATGGACACCGTGCCATGATTTGACTATAATTAAAGCAAAGCTTTCACGTTGAAGATTGACGATATTCTTGAGTCAAGAGAACGTTATAAATTAATCACATCGATATTTTTGGTTCGACCTTAATTACATTAACCAATAGAAAACTATCAAGCGATTTATTTTATAATTATCCAATAACTATCACTATGTAACCCCTTGATGCCCCCCATTAATACATTATCCAACATTTGGAGGACATTACGTACTTTAGTCTCAACAGATGCATCGATGTTCGATCTCGGTGCATCCTGACTAGGAATATTTAAAATGGCGTGTTTATTATATTATAATACAATACTCATGATCACAACTATTTGTAATTACTATCACAAACACACCACAAAAGGATTGTTTATTAAATATATTTTAATTAAACATTTAATTATTTATAACACATTATAATAAATATATAACAGAAAGATAACACTTTATTACGAACGAGAATTGATTACAGAGTTGATAGTTTATAATAAATTATAGAATTACCCTTAGGACATAGCCCAGCACTATTAAGTTGATACTCGAATATTAAGCAATTAGCATTGATAAGTCATGTTGATTGGTCGACATCTAGGTAACTAGATTTTCCCTAAAAGTAACTCAAGTGAACCATTAAATTACCAAACTATCTCTTCCTCCTCCTTTAGAAAGAAGATGTTAGATGGGTTAGGTCCAAGACCCTTTCAGTTATTAAAAAACCATATTTTAAGTATGTGGACCAGTGCGACCAAGTTACATAATAAATTATGTGAAAACATTAAGTATCTCAATCTTGTGCTTACAGGTGCGTTTATGAGGCATGAAAAAGTATTGATTGCCCATCTTTATGTGGGATATGTGATTTCCCCTAAGTCTAATGCGACTCCTTAGCTTTTGGTAGGATTATTCAGTAACTAAGTTGTGTTTTTATCTCTTATAAATGATCAAGGGAAAGAAAGTAGTAGTTCAAGGTCCTCTAGCTAGTCGCTTTTTTGAAGGCGTCACTTTGAAGATGTAGGAGGATTTGCGTAAATTAGTCGAAGCCATGTCAAGCACGGCATCAAACGGCTCAGTCTAGTGTATCCTGTTCCGAGGGATAGGGCAAGCAGGCCTTCTCCTAGCTTCTTCACTGGCACTCTCCTAGGTTGAAAGTGGGATGTTGATCTTCTTCGCCATTATTTTTTCTGCTTTCTAAAAGCACATTAGATGGTGCCCACGTAACTTTCTCCAACGACTATAGCTTGTTGGCTGCGTTATTCGTCATCTATCACGATTTTAATCTATTGAAGCCTTTTCTTCTATTCATATAGGCTACGTACAAGCTCTCGAAGCACATTAGCTATCCTAAGGAATGATACTACAATCTGCATATCCATGTCACTTTAGCACCGATCCTCAGCCTACAAGACAAGGTAACCAGTTATTAGGGCTGTTTCTTCTTTCTTCCTTCAATTGTCAACCTTAACCACCATGTGCGGGATTTCGAAATCCCAGGTACATTTTTCCCTATTTCTTATTTCATATCAAACATAAGTTAGCATTTTTCTTTCATCCTAATCCTCTTTGTTTCCTTAACATAGTGCTCTCAGAGGATTTGTAGGAGGACTTCTCTCTGCTCTTTGACTAGGTAGACACCATCTTTAAGATGAGGACAATCAACGGAATGTGGTGCTGATTTTTGATAGAGTAGGGTATGCCTAGGGGAAATTATGTAATTTTTTACATGCATCTAACTTAATAACCAATATTGTTTAAAGCAAAAGTTGTATTCTTTATATGATATATACTTGTTATATCGTGATATAATTAATTAAGTAGTTAATTTAAACATATTAAATAGAAAATCCTTGAATGGTATGTTATGTGACAATAATTATAATATGCTGTAATCATGAGAATTTACACACACACACACACACACACACACACACACACACACATATAACAAGAGTGCCCAATTTCAAAGCTTTTGAAATGTCTGAAATGCCCCTTTCATTTCTACTATATGATACAAGTACTTTGTCATTTTTACTTACCATGTTCTTCTACATTGACTCTACAACAACATTTTCTCCTATTATTCTACCATATTTTTTATTTTTTTAATCCTGTGCTCCTCCTTTCATACCATGGATCAAACTCAAACCAATCATCAGATGGTTTAACAAAAGAGAAACATCCAACTCAAGCAAACTCCAACAAGGTTCAATGGGTCTTAGGTGGAATAGTTCTTTAAAGAAATGGTGATATTCACCTAAGAATTATCAATGGCTACCTTGCTTCTTCTTCTTGGTTTTTCTATCTACTTTATCGATCAATTATATTATGTCGTTTAAATTACTTAAAATTAAGGTGCTACTTTGATTATGTGCATTTTTTTCCATATTAAATTATTGTTGTGAATTCTTTGTGTTGTTGATGTCGGCAATGCCAATATTAGCTACCAAAAAAGATACATAAGAATATAGAGGAATTTATTCTATATGCATAGCTTTGGCTTTTTAACATACAAGAAATTAACATATTGGTGATAGAGCCGTAGTCGAGATGTCACCTCAGGACACTTCAACCTTTATTTTGTTACTGATTCCAATGCCTACTCGCCATTTAGCCTTGCTTGATGGGTAGCTTGCATCTAACACAAATATTAGAAAGCACCAGATCTTTGTTGCAATAGTTTCTTTCCACTATTGACCTATAAAATCTTCATTAGCTCATGAAGTGCCTTCATTTTTTGCTCTTTTGGTAGATATAATATATACTCACGGAATGTAAAGTACACAATAATATATTAGATGGTTGTGGATGCTCTGGAGATGCTCTAGAGTGTGTCTTCATCTGTCAAGCGCTGATTTTGTACCTTTAGTTGCTCAGGACTAGAGAGTTTGGTCTTTGCTGATTGTGATGTAGTTAAAATATATGGGCATGGAGATGTGGATCAAATTTTGATGGATAATGTTGCTTTTGTTGCAGCAATGTCAATGAACGTAAAGGAGTTGATATATTTTAACTAAGATAGTGATGCTCTAAATCCGACTAAGTAGTATTGTTCTATACTGCTTGAGATGAAACGACAATGAGATGTTTGGTGTTTTTATTAGGGAATTATTTCGAAGGAGTATGCTACTTTTGTTCATACTTTTATTGCAAGCTTGTTAGTGGTGGTAGAATAACATATTTTTCTCATTGAGACCAAATTGTTGTCTGAAATATAGTAATGAGTTTTTTGCATACGTTTATTCATGCTATTTAACAATAAAAAAGACTAACTTACATATTTATTTATGTTAAGTACATTCGTGCATATAAATATTATTTTACAATAAATAAATATGCTTTCGGTTTTCTTTGCACACGTCTAGCGAACGTACCTAACATACGTCCCTGTGCAGTTAATGCACACGTCCGCTGCGCTTTTTCCATATAGCTCCAAATATAGCCTTTCCGCTTTAAGCCTCGCTATTTCGATGATATCCTGTCATTCCCGCTATATTTTGCTATGTACACTATATCTTATTTCAAAAAAATGACTTGAAAAATGACATTTATACATTATACAAATTATGAAATTAATTTATTTAATTTAAATTTTAATATATTTTCAGAAATGAAAATACTCTAATATTCTACTAAATTCAATTATGTTATATAATACTTTTACGTTTATTCTACAGTATATTCGCACATGTTTTTATTTAAAATTATTTATGTATTAATTATAATTCAATTGAATGTTAATTTTTCATTTAATTACAATTTATATATTTGTAAAAACATTAAGTACAATTTCTATATGCTATTTTATAGTCATCCACTATATCCCACTATATCATCGCTGTATCCCCGCCATGACTTTTTGCACCCCCGCCGCATTGAATCCGCCGAGCGCTTTAACTGCACAGTGATACGTGTCACATTAAAAATAACATGTTATTTTTAATATTTCTAGTCAAGTTGTTCTAAGATGGAATATTGATACATCAATTTAGATTAGAGTGCGTACTGCTCTCCAAATGTTGGGAAATGTATTACTCATGGCTACCGGGAGCACTTAGGCGTTATGCACTAATAGTTATTGGTTAGATATGGAATGAATCATTCGAGATTTTTCTATTGGTTAATATAACTAAGATCAAATAAAATCTTAAAGTGATGATATTAAACAGTTCTTTCTATTTGAGAATGCCACTGAACTTCAATATGGACACTCTACTATGATTATAGTTAAATTGTGGCATAACGTCCATCGAACGACTATAGTTGAGTTTAAATTGAATCATTGAAAGTGAAACACTATTCAATAGAAAATTCTTCTTCTCGGTTATATGACATCAGCATCACAATTAACTATAGTCAACTCAAAGTCAAAGTCTTTGGCTAGGGTAGTACAGTTAATAATAGCTATCATTATTGAACCAAGGATTTTACATTTGGACTAGTCAAGTTGAACATGGATAATATTGGAATTTTGACCAAAACCAAATTCCATAAGTCCTAATGTAATATAGTACCGATGAAGTGAATTGGTATAAATAATTGTTACTATCATGAACCGCTTGTACTAAGTAAATTTGGATTTTACCAAAAATATGTGTAATGATAAATCCGCCACAATGTCACCTCACTAACTAAGGTAATGTGTGAACGTTAATATTTAAATTGTTCGATATTATTCGCTAACTGAATTTACACCTTTGAGTTGCATAACCACGACAATTAATACCCAAAAAAACCACATGATTTAAATAATTTATTATTACTATAAATTAAATAAATAAATTATTAAAATTTAATTTAATTTGTTTGAATGGCACTAGTTTGAATAAAGTGCATATATAAACGTTATACACGCCGTATCGGCATACAACATTGATAGAATATTTAAATTTGATTTAAATTAATTAATTACCGAGTGGTTTTGGAAACTTTTAAAGGACCATGTGGCACCATTTATGCCCGGCCATGCAATGTTTAAAGATTAGAGAATTTGATGAGATTTAATAACGAACTAAAGAGGGAAGGTTTTAAAGGAGGGATTTTGAAAGGTTTTAATGTTTATTTTAAAACATACTTTCTTTTATTCATTTGCTAATTCACTCCCCTGACAATTCATTTTTCTTTCTTTTCTTTCCCTCTTATGGCCAAAATTTCATGCCTTCCATGGAGCAAAATTCCTATAACAAATTCAATTAAAATCAAAATTAAATAGAAAAAAGAAGATGATTAAATTGGATTTAGGAGACTTTCTTCATTCACGGTGTGGTCTTTTTGTCTACATCTTAAGGTAATCATTCAATCTTCTTTTAATAGATGTTACATCTTATTAAAATAATTTAGATCTTATGTTTATACATCTTATCATGATAATATGTTATATCTTGTTAATATAGTTTAGATTTTATTTCTTACATAATGAATTTATATGTACATGTGCTGTTCAATCTATTAACTTATACTATATTGAAATTAAAGTATGACTAAAAAAGGAAAAAGATTTATTACTATTTTTGGATTTAACATTAATTATTGTATATATCTAAAATTGAATGTATTGTTTAAATCTAAACTATACTTTAAATTACTTCATAAAACAGTATGAAATTTTCTTATATAATTTAGTTATTTTGATTATCAATTATTTTGATTGTTATTTACATTATTACATTTCAAAATTAAAAAGACTTTAGTGTAACGTCATAAATTTAAAGTTGAATCCATTCTATATCATACCTAGATTTCAAGTTGTTGATTTCAAATTGTAAACATATGAAATTATATGTTTTACATATGTATATTGTTTTGAATTCTAATATAGTTATATTATTGTATCCATACATACATATATACATACATATGTACATATAGACATATATATATATATATATATAGTTTTAATTCAAATTTTATAATAGGAAGTTTATGTAAAATCTCAATACTAATGTTGAATCTTTTCCAAAGTTTAGATTTGATTTAAAATTGTTGGTTTTAGATTTCAAAACACGTTAAATAAGTAATCAAAATTAATGTACATATATGTATATAAGTTCAATTGCCATTCTATATAATTTAAAATAAAACTATACATACATGTATTTCTATACTGGTTAAAATGTTTTGACAATAAGCTAAATAAGGGAAAGTCTATTTAGACACATAATATAGACACGATTGGTGACACAAAGAATTTCCACCATTGGATTGCCCCCTAAATTCCACCTTCCCCATAAAAACAAAAAATCCAATGGTCTAGATCTTTTGTGTCACCGTTTTATGTTTAATTTTGTTTTCAAATAGCCAGCCCCGCTAAATAAAGACTAAAAGAAAGCCAAAGGTTTCCTTCTTTACCTCTCATTAATTGCCTTATAAATACCTTTTACTAGTTTTTTAAATGCCATTTAAGTGCAATATTACCCATTCATATTTGAATCCTTTTAATTAAACTTAACTAAATATTTTTCACTATTTATTTTAATTAATGCATAAGTAGACTTTGACATGTAAACAAACAAACTTTCGTGCATAGTTCAAAGTCCTTTATAACAATCATTGCATATATAAATGAACAATGTATACATTGTAGATGCAAATACCAACAACGTATACATTAAATATGTACACCCCACGCTATGTTGCACTTGCACTATGCACATATATGAGTGTATTTAATATGCTCATTATAATACATTTAATATAAATTAATTAAGACTTCCTTTTAACCAAACTAAATAAAATATGATTTTATTAAAATATATTGGATTGGATAAAATAAACATTTAGAGTTCATAGGCCCAATAGGTCCAAAATAGGAATTTCTTTTGAAATCTACCTATTCCACCCGCTTCTGACCAACCTCAATTACTACAATGGCATCGAAGCCAAATAGCCCATGCGATATAAATTAGCAATGTTAGAGCTGTCTGATCAAAACTTACCCATTTAGTATGTTGTCTATAAGGTAGTATCGAAGGGGGGTTGTTGGATAATCAAGTAATCTACCCTACATGGCTACTGGTCTGGCTCGAGTGATGAAGTAAACTCAATGGTTATCTCTAATATAAAGGCTTAAATTGATATTGGGCCTTGGACTAATTTTTCAAAAAATATTTTGGAAAATTAAATTTAAAATGACGTTTTATAAACTTTTCAAAATTGGTTTTGAAACTTAAAATATTAATATTAAATTTTTTTCCTAATTATTTAATTAATTGGATTAATTAAATAAATTAATAATTAATTAATTAAAAGTCAATTAATTAAATTAAAACATATATAATGATATGTGTATGTTTATCTTAAAATGTTTAAGGTAATTATGGATAAAATTTTGAATTTAGTTAATTTTATTTTAATACAATTTTTTATTAATTTAATTAATTAACGGTTAATTAATAAACAATATACATATATAATAAACACATATAATGATATATGTACATAATTCCTATAAATGTTCTATTCTATATTCATCTTTAAATAGTTGATGATAAATGAAGTAAAATTCCATGGTTGAAATTTAAATATAAAAATTAATTTATTAATTGAAATAATTAATTAAATTATTTAAGTATGATTTAATTAATAAAATTATAATTAAATTAAATATGATTTAATTAAATAGAGTGAAAATATAAGAAACCTAAAATAGATTTAAGAAATAAACACATACATACTATATGTATATTGTGATTTTTGATGTGTCTGACACTTGAATCACGAGGGTATTCCATAAAGAAAAAATATTATTCCTAAAATCGATATTAGTCTTGTGTGTGCGCGTGCGTGCGTGTGCATATATTATAGATTATGAGCCCTTGATATATAAGTTATCCTCTATCACTTATATACTAATGCTTTACTTGCATACTCCTTAGTTGTCGATCTTCCTCGAGCTAGGGATATTATGTATCAATATATTGACTAAATGTTGTAAGATATATGCATGTATTTGTTGATCTCCCTCAAGGTATGTACATTATACTTAGGCCACCGTAAAATGGTTGGTACAAGTGAATAGTCTCTCTCAATTTGTTGATTTTCCTCAAAGTCAAGATGAGATTAGGACGAAAATCATGAGTTAGGAGTTGTATATAATACAATTGACAAATTATTGTCCATCGCATGTGGGCCTATGATTTGTTGGTCTTCCCCAAGATCAGAATACTAAGGCAAGTAGGTCCTAACATCCACTAGAGAAATCAAAAGATTTTCATGTTTTTCTTTGGGTTTTGAGAAACATAATAACCTAGTGGGAGCCTTGTTAGAAAAATGAAATGGTAACATTTAATCCTTCTAATATTGTTAGAATATATGTTATATAGTTAAAATAATCTACTTAGAAAAATTAGGCAACCAATATAATTGATAAAATGTTTATTAGTTTAAATATATAAAGAACTTAATTAAGATTGAAATAGAAATATAAAATATATTTAACGACAAATCTTTTGACATGATGTCACTTCAAGATCCATGCAAGTGCCGATTCATACAACTACTAAAACATTCGTGTCTCATTCGCTTAATTGTTTATTAGTACAAGGCTTTGTATTCTCTTACATGAGCATTGATCTCTTATTGCAGTACAAGAATATGATATTTGATCCATATAAAATTACATATAAGTGTTATATGGTGAATGGTGATGGCGTAATATACGAAAGTTTGATGAAATTATCATTGGAAGTAAGTAAATAAACCATAATATGAAATTACATATTTAATATAATTGACTGTAGAAGGGATCTCCATTAATGATTCAACCATTTTGGAAAGGAAAACTAATGTACAAGAGCTAATAAACCTTAGACATGGTTGGGATAAAGTGAATGAGTGGTCGCTTCTGCTTCATGAAGAGAAATCGGAAACGAGAATTATATAAAATACTAAAAGATACTTAATACGGAATGAGAAATATGCATTCTATTTCAACTGTGTTGAGTATAAAAAATTGTTTTCCATAAAGGTTATTTCTACGAGTATATGATATTTAACCGAAAAGTCCAGACTATAAATTAGTTATATTAAAAAAAACAAATAGCTCATATTAAGTAGTTAAATGAAGCCTTATATTTTATATGATATTATAGTAATGGCAGATATAATAGGAGCATGCTATATAATACTTATTAGTGGATGCATCAAAAACAAAAAATTATTTTCGTAAATACAGAAAATATTATTTATGCAATAATAACTGTTTTCGGTATTGACTGGAAATAAATATGGTTTTATTTTGTTATGAATATTTTGAAAATTCGTTATGAAATAATTATATAAGAATTACAACATTTGTTACATTAGCTACATAAAATAGAAGTATCAAAAATTTGAACAGTTGTTTTTGGGATTATAGACTAAGCCATATCTTGGAGGAATAATTATTTATATCATTATTATCAATCATATTATACCGGTGAATTACATCTCAGAAGATTAAGGGGCAAAACACACATTTAGTGAGAGCGACAAAAGAGCTAGTGAACTGTTCAGATTGGTGCATAGAAATGTACGCAGTCAAAAGTTTAATGATACCAAAATGGATCCACATATATTATTTTAATTAATAGATGAATTATCATAGAAATTAAAATGTGTATATGATACACAAGAATTGTGTTTATGATAACTCCATTGAATGTAAAATAGAAGTAGAAATCATAACATGCAATGGAAATAAAATAATTGGATTTGATCGAATAAGTGGCTATATTGAAAATAGTTCCCTATGTATCTTAAACGAACAAGATTCTATCTCAGAAACCACTCCTCCTGATGATATATAATGATGTATCGATAAGGAGTAATTGTACTTTGTTGGATAAAGAATGATTGTTGATTAGCCAGGTTAAATTCTTTCTTTTAGGTATTGTACTAAAGAGTAAGTGCATAAGGTTAAAATTAATTTCGTCTAAAGCAAAGTCTACAAATTCATACAAGATAAGACTTGATGACACAACCCCTACACATCCTAGGTCAAAAAGTTGAAAGGTTATGCGATTCGAGATACTGCACATAATACTTATTAGCGAGGAATCTTTTGTAGACCACCCCAAACAAGTTTGGAGCCGATCAATATAGGTTGATAAATTTATGTCATGAACATAAGTTTCATAAACTTAAAACCAAATTGATTTTATACATACATACATATGTACATACATACTTACATATAAATACATATATAAATATATAGATAATTCATAAAATATTTATGAATACACATTCCTTTGCACCTAGAAATAATTGTTATTTCATGAAATACCAACTTTATGGTGAAGGAATTTCTTTTAGAAATTAATGTAGTAAAATGGATTTGGATATATCCAACGATAAAATAGATTATAAAGGATGAAATGGAATTGATTAAACCTAAATGGACGCAACTAATTAGATGTTTAATAAAACTCTTGCATATTAAAGATAAATTATGATTTATTATCGATGTCGAGAAAAAATTTCCTTAGTTGTCAATAAGTTGTTAAGAGTATTAACTCTATCATATGGTATGATGCGCAAATCCGAAAAAGATCATAGGTACATTGCTAAAATATAATTTTGATATTTGTGCCCAAAGGGATATGATCCATTGGCCTAAACATGCCTTCGATAAGAAGTCCAATGCAGCTAGAATATAAGGGTCCGATTAGTTTCAAAATGAATCTTGAGTTTTCCATTTTCAATCTGTTCTTCAAATGACGTGGAAGAAGATTGTGGCGGGAATAGGAAGAAAGGAGAAAGGAGAGGAGGAAGAGCGGGTTTTTGAAAACAAATTTTTCTTCTTTTTCACTTTTTGGGGATATGGAAAAACCCTTTCTTATTTTCTTTCACATTCCATCATCTCCCACCATTCTTGTAATACAAATTAAAAACCAAAAACTTAAAATTCATTTTGAAACCAAACGGACCCTAAGCTACGTTGATAAAATAACATCGTAAATTTCAGTTGTTTAAATTAAAGTAATAGATTCTTCATTTAACATACTTAAGTTAATTTAGATTTTTCTCATAAAATATAGCGTCCATTATATACATGAGCTTTGGTACATACATGTTGAAACGGAAATTAGAAATAATGATTTATGGTAGATTGTTTGCATACAATAACCAAAATGTCTTGAAGTCGGTAGGAGCAATAAATGAGATTATGTGTTTCTGATTCAAGAAATGAAATGAAAGTATTATTCAATAAGCATCAGAGTTAAGCAAATATTTTGATAGAGAAATCAAATCATTTGATTTTCAATCAAAATGTAGGGGAAGCATGTGTCTATAAGAAAGAATATTAATGGGTGCTAAAATATTTCTAAAGCTGTGAATAAATGTGCAACATCCCGCAAATCCGTACCCCTTGAGTAGACAAATACTCTTCATCAGTTCAACTCAAATTGGATGGAAATACGAACCATTAGGGTTAAAGAAGAAAGAGGTAGAAGAAGAAACAGAAAACAATATCAGAATCTTACCAACGCAGCAGAATAAAACATAATAGATAATAACTGATCTTTACACAAAAGAAACTATATCTGTTTTATACATACATCATCAGAGTACAACATTAACAAAAACAACACTGGACAGTTATGATAATTCGTCCACGTAGAAACTGAATTTGCAGCAAGCCATACACAGCGGATAATATATCAAATACGTGTGATACGTCTCGCCATCCAGCTCGTCTCCTGAGCTCCATAGCAGTCCATCCAGAATATGTACTCTATAATACTCGGTCTGACCCAAGCATTATAGTGAAATAACACCCGGGTCAGTGTGGAAAACCAGCGTGAGAAAACACACTCGGTTGGATTATTAAAGTTTCAAAATCATTTGAAATCAAAGGTATCTCGTAAGACCACACCACAAAAAAACATGCCAGGTTTTTACCTTATGATAACCAAAACACTTCTTATAAAATCCTCTGGTATTACAGTAGTGTCTATATACAAATACTTATTCAAATAGCCAAAATTGTTACATTATTAAATTCCAGCTACTAGCCGCAAAGTTGGTTCTACAAACAAAACAGTAAAGGCATGTAGGGAGTATGGATTTCCATCAATGCCAGGGCTACTGGGGTACCGCCCGTCACAGTTGGTGGTCTAGATCACCGTACCGAGGATCCATCCTGATCCCCTGCATCACAAGACCGGAGCTACCCCTTACTGGATAGTCCGAATAAGATCACCCCACGGTTGGGATCAGCAACCGACCACACAGCCGAAATAAAGGGACCTCTAGACAGGGGTGACCTTACCCTAATTGATTACTAGCCACTTAGCCTTGTGTGCACCTCCCCTGTTTTAGCCATTCCCGGTTGATGAGGCTCGAGGCTATGCGTTACCATTTTAGCACACATTCACTTAGAATGCTCATCGTCCTTCTAACGATGTTCTGAAAGCATTCATCCATACAAGTCCATTCCGGGTCCGAATGGAACCGAAGGCACTACTTCTACTACATCCATTTTGGAATCACCCTCAGGATTAGTAGGGATTAGCCCTAGCACTTCACTGCTCCATCTTCGACTCCAAGCTCTTGTCTTCCTCACGAAAACATTCAAACCGGATTGAAGTAGTTTCCGAGAAATTAATCCCGATTCCGGTCTCTTCGAAACGATCAGCGCATTGGTCAATATTGATAGTCGGTTATTTAACTATCAAATAACATCCACAAAAAACCATCATCCATTAATAATTTCCCAAATTATTTATTTCAAAATATCTTCGCAAGCTATTTTCCACACTTCAACCCTTTGAAAACATTTTCAAATCACCTTTCTCTCACGAAATAAATTTCTAAATATTGTTTATTTCCACTGAAAATCACCAAGTCAAAATACTTTAGATTTTAAAATAATTTAAAACACTTTATTCTAAAAATATACTTTTAAAACATTTAGATTAAAACTACTTAAACACTTTATTCAAAAAAATATACTTTAAAACACTTTAACATAAAAACTATTTTTAGATACTTTATTTAAAATGCTAGTTAGGAATTTTACAATAATTTCTCATGTAAAACTTTAAGCCAAAACAAATCTTGAAATAAAAGTTATGAAATTCTATACAAGTTTTCCAAATAAAAACTTAAGCCAACTATCTTTAAAATAAAACTACTTTATAAAATATAAATATAAATATTTATGTTTTTAAATCGTAATACCAACTAAACCTTCAAAAATAATTACTACTATAACTAATTTTATAAATATTTATCTTTAAAATTCTAAACAACTTAAATAATAATTTCCCAAATAACATTCTTTTAAAACAACTTTAAAACCTTCAACTTATACTTAAAATTTGCTTCGAGAACATGTTTGGCCTTTCAGGGAAATACACTTCCCTTTTCACCTTTTAAAAATAAACCACTATTTATTAAAACCAATTACCCATTCCATATAAATTCCCACCATAAATTTATACTTTCAAATATTCACTGATATCTTGTTTCACTTAATAACTCGGTTTATAAATTTCATAGTCTCATCTGCCTTTAAAAACACAATTTCAAACACTTAATCAACTTCCAAATTTATTTTCAAAATTAACTCCATTTTAAAATAAATTTCTTTACTTACTCAATTTATTTCAAGACTCATTAATTTCAGATTTAACTTCCTTATTATGATTTAAAATCTTATTTAAATTGAAAATACCAATTCCATATTTTTCCATTTTCTTCTTTATCTTTTCCAAACAAATTTAAACCTTGAATTTAAAATAAATTCCTTATTCCTTTAAATAATATTGCTTGAGTTTAAAAATTCATTTATTCCCATTTATTCATAAATCTACTTTACCATACTTGGAAATTTTGTTAGAATTTAAAAATCAACCTTTATCCTTTTCCAATGCATTCTTTAATTTATCCAAATTCTCCACAATTATTTTACCTAAAAATTAAATCCATTTTTTTAATATTTCTGATATCTTAAAATATCAAAATATATTCAGTCAAACCAAAGCATTCAATAATTTCAATTACCAATATAATCTATCACTGATTATCAAATAAATCACATCGCAGAATATCAAATAAATTCAACATTTTGAGGAATCCAGTTGGATCACTCCAACTTGTTTCCCTGCATCCACAGATGTTAGCATAATATAATAATACCAATCTTACTTCGAAGGGGATATCGCGGTATAAAGGGACATCCGCTATTATGCGAGGCGCATAGAGTCTCATCTGCTATACAATGCGGGAATATCAATCACTCCAATATATATATATATAATATCATATCCAAGCTGATAATAATGATCAATCCAAGCTGATAATAATGATCTATATAAATTTCAAATTTCAAATTTTCATGTAACTTCCAAATCGTTTAAAGTTCCTGCTTCAAAAATTTTCCTATATTAAAATTTACTAATCCTACAATTAAATCAGTGGCAGAAATTTACCTTTTCGCTGACTGACAGAAGACCAGAAAGCATACATTGCAACTCTGTTCTCTCATCGATCGCCAGCGACATTCGATACCCCTGCGACCTCACACATGCACGGCTCATCGAGGATAACAAAGCTCGACACTCCCCCGCCCTCTCGATTTCCAAGCAACCAAATCTTCACCGTTGGTCAATACGAGTTCACCTTCAAGCCGCTCCACTTCCCCACACCATTTTATCACACTCGAACACCAACATCGACCGTGACCCTCATCTTTCATTGATCGTGGCTACCCCCTTCCACCAAACGCCGACTACCTGCTTGAGTTCGAATCCCCCCTAAATCTCACCTTGGTCCTATCGTTCAACTCGAGTCACTCGAGTAGCATTTGAGGGTTGCAAATCGCTTCCTTGCTGCCCTCACTACGAAATTGATTCGTGAAATCGAGATTTTCGGCCTCGTCAATCGGCAGCGTTGGTATTGAGGGTGTAAGAGACGGATAGGTCGACATTCGATTTTTTTATGTATTCGAATGAATTCGAATGAAGAAGGCGAAAGGAGAATTATAGTTTTCAATTTCGAATTGATTTGAAAATAAACCTTGGAGGGACGATTTTGATTTAGGAAAAATGAAGAAGTCAATATGAAGAAGAATGTGTATTCTCTTTTTTTTCCACGTGCTTTAACAAGAAGAATGAGGGGTGACAAGTGGAGATGTTGGGGTGAAAGAGAGGTCTTGCTACAGTGACACGAAGTGAATAAAAATACAGCTGATGGCTGACTGCAGTGTGTGTGTGTGTATATATATATTTAATTTAAATTTAAATTCAAATTTCAAATTATCTCGATAAATGCAACTTAAATTTCCGAACTACTATCGAGGCATGCCACAAGGTGTTTTAATGTTATACCCCTATTTCCAACGCAAAGGAAAAGGTTCCGAGTCCAAATTCAATCGTATGGAGAATATAGATTTTTGGACCTCATCTATTATATTGAATTTTCGATATAAATTTCAGCGCGTTTACCTACCATACAACCACATGATAACTTCAAAAGCTATAAAATTTGAAATCCGATAATAATACACTATTACGGATCCAATGGAACTAGTTTCGTCGAATTCCGAGAATGTGCCTCGGAAGGCTATTTTTAAATATCAATTTAAACGATATATTTTTAAAATTTGAACAAACCACTTCCAAATCTCATTTAAAACTTTTATTATCTTCAGTAAGACCGTTGTAAACTTTATAAATCTTAAGATTATTTTTAACAAGCTTGAAACTCCAGATTCCCTATTTTACCAATTTCAATTATTAAATTCAATATTTAAATTATCTAATAAATAACGACATTTGAAATTCAAGTTTAGAAATTAACTTTTAAATATTTAAAATTAATTAAATATTCCAATTTCAAAAATCAAAATTCTAGGTCGTCACATTGCTCCCCTCTTAAAAGAATTTCGTCCCCGAAATTGCTAGTTAAGAAGAATGCTCCAACCCGTATACTATTTTCCCAACCAAATAGTTTTTAACAACTTTCCAAAACCAAACAAATTTTTCAACGACTCCCCATAACAATCATTTTATTAAATACATTATCACTCTCACTAACTTCCAAAACTCACCTATAGGTTTCAACGATATCACTTACTCAACCATTTCAAATTTCAATTTAAAACCAAATTTTAAACTATCAAAATTTTCTCAAATTTTTTCTAACTCTCTAAATTTTTGAAAAATTTCATCAGCGCCTCCTTTGCGCAGCTAGATCGGTACGACTACAAAATGCCTCTACGGGCCTCCAAATTTCAAAAGAAAAACAAAAGCCAAGTGGCTAGACTAGAAAACCATCAAATTTCATACAGAAATTTAAACACGTACCTTTTGTCGAGCAATTCAATTTATCTTCTGAATTCAAAAACCTCCATTTTCTCATGCTTTTGAAACACCTGTATCCCACTTAGCAATTATGTCCAATTACAACATTCAAAATCATTTTATACATTTCTTTGCAAAAATTTCAATATCTATTTTATTCAAGTTTGTACGATGTCCGTATATCATCCGTTCGCAATACCAAATCTGATCGCTCACTCGATCACACAATTTCACTTCCGAACTAGTATCGTCCACCTGACTTCCTAGTAAGGACTCAGATCTGGTTTCTCAATCAGAAACTGTCATTTTCCTTGTATAGCTACAAACCATGATGGAGAATTTCCAGAATCAATCAAAATCCACATCCAGGGTACGCCGTCGAATATCGAGTGAAAAATCCCAACTCGGATTGATATAACTATCTCGAAATTCTGTACTCGAATCTGGATCAAATCATTATGCGAATAAAATAATATACGTACATCCTACATTTTAATCCCAATTGATTATTAGCTATATCAATATTCTTTTATTCATATTTTATTTTGATTTCTATTCTCTTATATTCAATTATCATATCACACACCCTCATTATACCTTCATTCACATATTAACTCAGAATATTTTTCAATTCCATATTTACTTCTGAATTTTCACCATTCACTTTTAAATTCAATATAAATATTTTATACACTTCTTATATTTATTTTCACTTTACCACTTAATCTCCTATATCTATTTTCATTCACCTTAAATTTTCAATTCCATTTTGTATCCAATTTTCTTTCAAATTTTATTATGCCGAATTCTATTTATCTTAAATATTTATATAGGTCTTATAAATATTTCTTCACCACTTGGTTTATCTATACTTTTATTCAAATTTTCATTTCAGAATTATTTGAATTCAATTTCCCTTTAATTTTAAATATTAAATTCTATTCTCATTATCTCAACCCATACTTAATTAACCATTTCTCTAATCAGTTCCACTTACTAATTTATTTAAATCTCAATGGATTGTATTTCCAAACTTCAAATTATTTTTAATCTACTACGAACTAATTCTACACTTCATTTACACAATCTAAACTAAGTATTATTCCAATATCCAATTTCAATTCGTTTACTCACCCATTTAAACTAATTAGTTTACTTACTAATTTTATTTTCAATCCTTTGTTTTGTTTAGTCTACTTGACTAATTTTCCATTTATTTACAAATTTTAGATTAACTTGTTCCTTCACAAATTTATTTCAACTTAAATAATTTTATTTGAATAACCATTCAATTTAGTTTACTTAGAATTTTCCCCAAATTCACTTTTATTTAACAAGATACAATCACATTCCAATTAAATTCAATTTTAAACTTCTATAAGTTTTCCAAATTTAATTACGTTCCATTTACTAGTCTTTTTACTTCATTTATTAGACTTACTTTGCCAACTTATTGTATTGACACATTTTACTTTAATTTAACTCTTCTTAAAGCTAAAATTTTCTGTTCTAGAAAATTTCCAAATTTTACTAGATGTCAAACCCATTTACATTTCCATAAACATTTCCAATTTACTTCTAGAGTTTTAAACAATTGCTTAAATATTCCAAAAACATTTTAAACCAGTTCCAGAGTTTTCAACATGCACTTAAGTATTTCAAAATTCTTTTGAAATCAATTATATCCAAAATTCTTTGGTATCAAATTATCTCTTGAATTTTAAAACCAAACTCGGTTTTGCAAATACTCCAATTTCAAACAATTTGGTAGCAATTCCTCTCTCGGAAACTCGAAAATAAACACCGATGATGTCGCGATCATCATCGAAGTTATTTTTCAGCGACCGAAAAGAGTTCAATGCTTTTATCCCTATAAAAACATTTCAAATATTTTAAATCTAAATCCCACCAAGTTTCAAATTCAATTCAAGAATATTTTCGACATAATATCACTACTATTTCCCCAAAGCCTTTGAAAATTATTTTCAAACTCAAAGGAAATTAAAATTTTCCAAATTTTCGAATTCCAAATCCTTTCAATCCATATTTAAAAATTACTATGAAGTTTTATTTCAATTTAATTCTAAATCACATTTAAATATTTCATTTCATTATATGAATTTATTTCTTAGCTTTTAGTTATGATTTCAATTTCTTATTCAATTTCCACATCACAATGATAATAATTTAATATTATCACTTCTTAACAACCAAGCAACCATATATAACTATAATAATTTTTGAAAATTATTTCTTTCATATAAAAAAGTAATTTGGGCAAAATTATTTCATTTATCCTATTTAAAAACCATACCGTGTCGAATTATTCTATTCAAGTGTTTAGAGATCCCTATCAATAACGTTAATTACTATTGACCAAAATCCATAAACTACTCAATAAACCAATCAACACAATATAAAACTATTATATATTCACTAATAAATACACGCTCATATGTATTAATACACTCAAACTCATTCTAGAGTGCTACTGACTCTATTTCTAATGAGTAATTCCCACCAGAGCCAAGGTTCTCGCTTAACCTTCAGCTCTGATACCAATTGTAATAGCTCGCAAATCCGTACCCCTTGAGTGACAAATACTCTTCATCAGTTCAACTCAAATTGGACGGAAATACGAACCATTAGGGTTAAAGAAGAAAGAGGTAGAAGAAGAAATAGAAAACAATATCAGAATCTCACCAACATAGTGGAATAAAATAAAATAGATAATAACCGATCTTTACATAAAAGAAACTATATCTATTTTATACATACATCATCAGAGCATAACATTAACAAAATACAACACTGGACAATTGTGATAATTTGTCCACATAGAAATTGAATTTGCAGCAAGCCATACACAGCGGATTATATATCAAATACGTGTGATATGTCTCGCCATCCAGCTCGTCTCCTGAGCTCCATAGCTGTAACGCTTCGATTTTTCGTTGCCGAAAAACCGAATAGTTATGGGTTTAAGAAAAATTTAGGAAAAGAAAAAGATAGAAGAAGAGAGAAAAAAAAGTAGGAGAGATAGAAAAGAGAAGAGAAAGGAAACGGAACACAGAAGAAAATAGGACGGAACCGAAAAGAAACAACAGAACAACATCAGAATCTCACAATTCGCAGCGGAACAACATATAATAATAAATGAATAATCTTTAAACAAAGAACTATATCAGTTATTACATTTTATACATTACATTACATCATCTCATCATATCATCAGAGTGTACAACAACAACAAATAGTGCAGCGGAAAAAGAAATACTATATAAACTAGTAATACGCCATGCCATCCAGCTTGCCTCCAGCAACTCAAGAATATCCAGAATATCCTGATAAACCTTAACTCTCGACTGCCCGTGTGGAAATTGGTGGGCACCCAGAGTTTAGGAAGGAAAACAATAAACTCCAAGTCAGTCATGTGACTGGTGTGAGAACTCAAAACAGTTTATTTATCTTTAAAATCAAAATAGAGGAATATTTTTAAATTCAATTCGCAATGCTTTTAAAAATGAGACTACCATAAGGCCTCCCGCACACACACACAATGCAAACGCAGAATCGGAGGAGATTTCTCCTTATGATAGTAAAAGATGCTTGATACGCATTTAAAATAACATTTGATATTATTACTAGTGCATAGTGTAGAGAAAAATTCATTTCGAAAGTAGAATATAAATCTTAGCCAGCATAGACATTCCGAACTATGCCTACTATAGCTAACTATGTTCAATAGCAGGTTACCGCCACATTCCATAGCAGGTTATACAACTAAAACCGTACAAGTCACGTATTGTTTCTTTGGATTTCCAACAAATGGTCAGGCCAAGGAACTTCCCATTGCCACATGAGAATGCCTCTGGAAAGACATCCCCGAGAACCAAACCGGAACTCTGCCAACACAAGGCCGGGTTACCCCTAACTGGGTAACTACTGACACGAGCACGCCATTCCCCGATCGTAAACGACCTTTCTCACGGGATCCCGAAAACCAACAACCACAAAGTAATAAATTCGTAGTAACCACATAGGTTAAATATCTGGGCTCCATACCATGATACCACCTCTATCCAGAAGGAAATGTACATACCCTAAAGGGTGCTACCCCTCATAACCTTGCCGCATCTTTCCTGTTTTGACCATTTCCGGGGTGTGAGGTTCGACGAAGTCACGTCCACAAAAACATACTTTATACAAAATCCATGCTTTGGGTCAACAAATGATCAACACAATGATCACTAAGATAGACGATCAAATAAACGATCCTATCACAATAATCAACACAATGATCATTTCAGCATCACTCAGCATATCACATTACCAAATTGGGAATATATCGCTGATAACTTCAACTATATAACCTCTGAGCTCGTACGTCTCAGAGAAGGGTGTTAAGCTAAAGAATAAATTCTTCGCCACCAACAGAAATATATTTGAAAGAAATCGGCTTTTTATCTCAACTTGTAATGTCAGACATACAATCCATACAAGTCTGTTCCGGGATCGAACAAAACCGAAGGCACTTACAAAGAAGTCCTTGCAATCCGGATATTCACAATCCTGATCGGATTCACCATCACATATGGAGAACTCAATACCGTAGCTACTCGGTGCAGAGTAAATCGACAGGTCATCCTATCGCTCTCGCAAATACCGGGTCTTCAACACCGATCTTCAATGCAATTATAACGACGTATCACATATTCGGAATGGGTTATACGACCCCATGGTCCTTTCCCGGTTAACCCGAATAGTGAGCGCTTATTCAAAAATAAGTGTAGCATTCACATTCAATCAAATCACATCAATTACCCATTCAAAGGGAAATATTGATAGTCGGTTATTGAACTATCAATTGATATGCACACATCACCAGATTTCCAAATAATTTTCCAAATTATTTATTTTCCAAAAATATCTTCACTAGATATATAATTTCAACACTTCAAAAATAAATCAATATTTATTTTTAAACAAATTCCACTTCCTTTATAAATTCCTTAGTGAATTTGTAATTCCAAAATATCAATGAATATTCGATTTCGATTATTCATTTCAATTTATCTTCAAAAAGATAAATTCTTAAGATATTCACTTTATATTGGAAAACATTTTCATACTTATTTATTCATAAGTAATTCACAAATTTTATTTATTTTCAACACTTAGAAAATATTCAATATACTTCAATCGAAATTAAGTATATATTTCATTCTTTAAGGAAATCATTCTCTTAAACATATTTATTTGGGCCAAAACGAATGTTACGTAAAACATCGTTACGACAACCCAAATTCACTAGTATAGGGATTCGAAATTAAAATAGATATATAAATCCCAATACTACACAAAACATTTCCTTTCGGAAATCATTTACTATAACAACAGTGTTATAGTCCACTATTTCCTTTTATTTCTCGAAAACGTCTATTTCAACAATAAATGTTGAAATCTATGGTTTCGAATCTCAACACATTTTAAAACATCGTTAGATCGTTTTAATTCAATCTAAACATCTCATTCAAAACATTTCCTTTAACATATTATTCACAGTTCAAAAACGTGAATATACTACGTTAACACATTTCATCCTTTTATACATTTTAATTCAAAGGATTATTCACTATTCAAAAACGTGAATATAACTCCATTAATAGGTTTCAACAATTTACTTATCAAAATAAGTCATTTGCGAATTTATAAAACAACGTTTATAAATTCCATTTCTATTTATTTATAAAAACTTCCTTTTTATAAATTCCTTTATTAACCTATTCCAGTTTATAACTCAAATATGAACTAAAAGTTCATATTATAAGTTAAATACTTATAAAACGATTATTTTCCAAAATCGTTCCTCTAAAGACTTTCCAAACCATAAATCTTATAACTTATAAGATTCATTTATTTAACCAAATCTATTCTTTCAATAACTTCACAAATTTATAAATCTTACTATTTATAAATTTTATTTATAACTTCACAGTTTATAATTTTATAAATTTCATTCATTTATGAAATTCATTTTCACTTCATTCAAACACTTATAAAAACTTGTTTTATAATGTCAATATTTCAATTTATAAATATCTATGTATAAATCTCTTAATATAAATTAATTTATATTATTCTTTTAAAACTTCTTTAAATTCCTTTATTATTTCACCATTTTGATTCATAAAATAATTAAATTTTATAAATCCTATATTTAAACTTTTCACAATAAATTCTAAAATATCTCGATTTAACTATTTTATAAACTCAATAGCATCATATTCTCAAAAATCAGTTTTTAACTATATTTCTCAAAAATCATAATTTTTATAACTTAAAAAATTATAACGTTTATTTATTTAAAATGAATCAATTCAAAAAATATTTTATAAACGTATACTTTCAAAAATCACTTTATAAATCATTTTAAAATCCCAAAATTTGGGTCCAATGATGCTACACACCAAATAGTCAATCACGACTACAACGATATCATATATCAATATGAAAATCCATCAAATATCAAAATATCTGAAATCAAATAAATACTGTTGAGGAATCCAGTTGGATCCCTCCAACCTGTTTTCCTGCATCCAAAAACATTAGCACAATACCAATTTCGCTCCAGTACGAAATTATCGCGGTATATGTTCTTATTAAATATTATCCGCTTAATAACGGCGCAATAGGGTCTCATCCGCTAAACAAAAAAATGCGGGAAATCAATAACTCCAATATATACATATGCCAATATATATATATTGCTATTATATATAATACCAATTTCACTGTTTATGAAATATTCGCGGTATATGTTTTTAATAAATAACATCCGCTTACTAACGGCGTATAATGTCTATTTTAACAATCAATAGATATCAATCAACATTCAAACATGCATTCAAATATTTTAAATCTAACTATTTAAAATAAAATCGAAACTGATTCGATTGAGTGAGAAGTTCTCACCTTGGTTTTAAATTCCGTTTTAGCGATTTATTTCGAATAAAATTAAACGGACGTTTAATTTTACCCAAAATTCTCACTAACTCCAAACGACTCCAAACCAACTCCATCGCGTAGTGCTCGTCCATACGATCCCAACGCAACTGAGTTTGCATTTTTTCGACCTCGTATGAAAAAGTTATGCAGTTTTAAAGATTACATGATTTTAATTAACATTTTATAACATAAATTAAAAAAATAAAACCCACATCCATCATCCACCGTCCATTCCTTCTCAAGCAAATCTGGGCCATCCCTACCCTTCTTCTCCCTCACGTTCACCCTACAGATCCAAGGCCGAACGCACAAAACCCATGCTCGAAACTAGGGCTCCAAATTCGAGCCACCATCTCTCATCGAAACTTCGATCAACAAGTGCCATCCTGACCGCCTTACCCCCCTCCACCTTCGGCTGCAAGGCCAAAAAACTCGGCCTCCCCCATGTCAATGAAAACCGTGGACAACTATCACCCTTCAAGCTCGATTTGCCGCCAATCCGTCACGCCATTTACGATCATAACCGTTGAGAACGTAGAGCTCGTGATGCTCTATCACTTCCATGTTGAAAGTTTCTGATGATTGTGAGTAGATTTGAAGAAATTTGGAAGGGAAGGTGGGAAGCTTTCGACCGTTCATGGGGGAGGCTGGCGGCTAGGGTTTGTTTTTTTTTTTTTTAAATGGGGGGGTGGGGGGGCTATTTATAAGAGAACGAACGACACTATTCATCCCGGAAATTCCGAACTCCGATTTACGCGCCGTAACCAGCGTTTCTAGGGTTTACCCCGCGTTCCGGACACAAGGAACAAGTTTCGGAAGCTAATTCGGACATCTGTGCGAGTTATGGCTGTAAACGCTCAATTTAAATTAAACCGATTTAAGTCGATTTCTAGGCGTTTTAATTTGTACCGGACAAACGGTAAATCCAATTGACACGAAATTTAAAACCTTACAATAATATCACATTACGGATCCGATGAAACTGGTTTCGTCGAAATCCGAGACTTTTTGAAAAATGGCTATTTTCACTCGTCAAATTTAAATTAAAAATAAATCGATGCGTTTCGAGCTGCCACGATCAAACGATAACTCCGATTGACACGAAAATTGAAATCCGGTAATAACTAACTATTACGGATCCAATGGAACTGGTTTCGTTCAATTCTGAGACTGTTCAAAAATTGACTATTTTCACTAGTCGATTTAAATATTAAAATATTCAATTTTCACAATTTAACTCTTAATTCGATTTTAAAAGTTCTAAAATATCATTCTAACTTCAATATGATAAAATAAAATTTCCCAAATTATTTTCAATCATATTTAACTATAATTTCAATTATTTCCATAATTTAACATATTAAATTATCGATTTAATAATCCAATTAAATCCAGTAATTCAAATAAAAATTTATTCGACTTATAAATTCACTTATTAATATTTAAAATTAATTAAATATTCATATTTTAATTATCAAAAATTCTGGGTCGTTACAATCTTCCCCACTTAAAAGAATTTTGTCCTCGAAATTACAAGTAAGAAAATTACAGAAGCTATTAATTTTCCCAAAATTCATAGTTAAATTTATTACAAATCTTTACTAAGTTTTCAAAATCATACTTAGTTATCTTTTCAAAAACAATTACTATTGTTTAACTTTCAATTCCAAAATCAAAGTTAAAGTTTTCAAAATTTTCCAATTTTCTCAAAAATTTTCTAACGCCTTAAATTTTCGGAAAAATTCGCCATAGTCTCCTTTGCGCGGCTCGATCCGAAAAAAAAAAATGACAGTATATATATCACAAATATACATCTCATCAAGTAATGAGGCATCTCGAAGGGAAAAAGTGTAAAAGTACGGTATGTAATCCGAGATATGTACCTTATATTTTATTAGCAAGCATATACGGCTAATATAGCGCAAAAGCGAGCTCCAAATGCGAAGCAAACGCGATCCGCACCTACTAATCACTCAACAAACAACATGAGAATCATGCATATATGGCAATAATCTCAATATACAACATATAGTAACATAATAACTATATATGCCAACATAGCAAATGTATGAAAAGCAATATATTCAACCCTCAACCAACTATCATCCAACAAATTCATAACCAATATATATTCATTCATATTCTCATTAATATTCAATGAATTGGTTTTCAATTTAAATCACATTTGATTCATTAACATTGGATTTACTAGCATTCATTTTCAATTAGTTTATATTCACTAATTTATATTCAAGTTGGTTCACTTCCAAAACAAATTCAATTCCATTCAAGATTCATTTAACTTCCAATTGAATTTCAATTACTTTAGCTTTCAATTTCATTAATACTTAATGAATTATATACAATCAACTAACAATTATATAACAACCAATGTATATTAATTACAACCAAATTCCTTTGCTTACAATTGGTTTAATTAATTGATTTTTTATTCAATCTTTCAACTTTCAGTAACATTTGATTTTAATGAATTAACACTTATATTCATTATTTCATACCAATTATTCACATTCAATTGATTTATATTCAATCCATTCATTCAATTCAATTACAACAGTTGAATTTTATTTATATAACTCAAGTTCACATCTATCACTTAATTTTATTAATTTACTTTGATACCAAAGTCAATTCCATTCAATAACACTTAAGTTATATTTCCATTTCTAAAGTAAATTTCCATTTAACTTTAAATTCATTTTTTTATTTACAACTCATATTCATAAATATATTCATATAGTTTCACTTCTTCTATATATAAGTCTATTTCACAATTGTAAATCACTTTAATTATAATTCAATTATTATAATTCATTTGCTTATACAATTATTCTTTTATTTAGATTATTCAAACAACCTAACAATCAACTTATATACACTTTAATAATTCTGAAAAATTATTTCTTTTATATATAAAAATATACTCAAGGTAAAATTATTTCATTTACCCAATTTAAAAAACAATATTATGTCGAATTGTTCTATTCAAGTGTTTAGAGATCCCTATCAACAACGTTAATTACTCGTATTAACCAGAATCTATATACCACTCAACAAACCAATCATCACAATATAAAACAATTTTTATATTCACTAACAAATACGCTCTCATAGCTATTATTACACTCAAATTCATTCTAGAGTACTGCTGACTCTATCTCTAATGAATTATACCCACCAGAACCATGGTTGTCGCTTAACCATAAGCTCTGATACCAGATGTAAACGCTTCGATTTTTCGTTGCCGAAAAACCGAATAGTTATGGGTTTAAGAAAAATTTAGGAAAAGAAAAAGATAGAAGAAGAGAGAAAAAAAAGTAGGAGAGATAGAAAAGAGAAGAGAAAGGAAACGGAACACAGAAGAAAATAGGACGGAACCGAAAAGAAACAACAGAACAACATCAGAATCTCACAATTCGCAGCGGAACAACATATAATAATAAATGAATAATCTTTAAACAAAGAACTATATCAGTTATTACATTTTATACATTACATTACATCATCTCATCATATCATCAGAGTGTACAACAACAACAAATAGTGCAGCGGAAAAAGAAATACTATATAAACTAGTAATACGCCATGCCATCCAGCTTGCCTCCAGCAACTCAAGAATATCCAGAATATCCTGATAAACCTTAACTCTCGACTGCCCGTGTGGAAATTGGTGGGCACCCAGAGTTTAGGAAGGAAAACAATAAACTCCAAGTCAGTCATGTGACTGGTGTGAGAACTCAAAACAGTTTATTTATCTTTAAAATCAAAATAGAGGAATATTTTTAAATTCAATTCGCAATGCTTTTAAAAATGAGACTACCATAAGGCCTCCCGCACACACACACAATGCAAACGCAGAATCGGAGGAGATTTCTCCTTATGATAGTCAAAGATGCTTGATACGCATTTAAAATAACATTTGATATTATTACTAGTGCATAGTGTAGAGAAAAATTCATTTCGAAAGTAGAATATAAATCTTAGCCAGCATAGACATTCCGAACTATGCCTACTATAGCTAACTATGTTCAATAGCAGGTTACCGCCACATTCCATAGCAGGTTATACAACTAAAACCGTACAAGTCACGTATTGTTTCTTTGGATTTCCAACAAATGGTCAGGCCAAGGAACTTCCCATTGCCACATGAGAATGCCTCTGGAAAGACATCCCCGAGAACCAAACCGGAACTCTGCCAACACAAGGTCGGGTTACCCCTAACTGGGTAACTACTGACACGAGCACGCCATTCCCCGATCGTAAACGACCTTTCTCACGGGATCCCGAAAACCAACAACCACAAAGTAATAAATTCGTAGTAACCACATAGGTTAAATATCTGGGCTCCATACCATGATACCACCTCTATCCAGAAGGAAATGTACATACCCTAAAGGGTGCTACCCCTCATAACCTTGCCGCATCTTTCCTGTTTTGACCATTTCCGGGGTGTGAGGTTCGACGAAGTCACGTCCACAAAAACATACTTTATACAAAAGCCATGCTTTGGGTCAACAAATGATCAACACAATGATCACTAAGATAGACGATCAAATAAACGATCCTATCACAATAATCAACACAATGATCATTTCAGCATCACTCAGCATATCACATTACCAAATTGGGAATATATCGCTGATAACTTCAACTATATAACCTCTGAGCTCGTATGTCTCAGAGAAGGGTGTTAAGCTAAAGAATAAATTCTTCGCCACCAACAGAAATATATTTGAAAGAAATCGGCTTTATATCTCAACTTGTAATGTCAGACATACAATCCATACAAGTCTGTTCCGGGATCGAACAAAACCGAAGGCACTTACAAAGAAGTCCTTGCAATCCGGATATTCACAATCCTGATCGGATTCACCATCACATATGGAGAACTCAATACCGTAGCTACTCGGTGCAGAGTAAATCGACAGGTCATCCTATCGCTCTCGCAAATACCGGGTCTTCAACACCGATCTTCAATGCAATTATAATGACGTATCACATATTCGGAATGGGTTATACGACCCCATGGTCCTTTCCCGGTTAACCCGAATAGTGAGCGCTTATTCAAAAATAAGTGTAGCATTCACATTCAATCAAATCACATCAATTACCCATTCAAAGGAAAATATTGATAGTCGGTTATTGAACTATCAATTGATATGCACACATCACCAGATTTCCAAATAATTTTCCAAATAATTTATTTTCCAAAAATATCTTCACTAGATATATAATTTCAACACTTCAAAAATAAATCAATATTTATTTTTAAACAAATTCAACTTCCTTTATAAATTCCTTAGTGAATTTATAATTCCAAAATATCAATGAATATTCGATTTCGATTATTCATTTCAATTTATCTTCAAAAAGATAAATTCTTAAGATATTCACTTTATATTGGAAAACATTTTCATACTTATTTATTCATAAGTAATTCACAAATTTTATTTATTTTCAACACTTAGAAAATAGTCAATATACTTCAATCGAAATTAAGTATATATTTCATTCTTTAAGGAAATCATTCTCTTAAACATATTTATTTGGGCCAAAATGAATGTTACGTAAAACATCGTTACGACAATCCAAATTCACTAGTATAGGGATTCGAAATTAAAATAGATATATAAATCCCAATACTACACAAAACATTTCCTTTCGGAAATCATTTATTATAACAACAGTGTTATAGTCCACTATTTCCTTTTATTTCTCGAAAACGTCTATTTCAACAATAAATGTTGAAATCTATGGTTTCGAATCTCAACACATTTTAAAACATCGTTAGATCGTTTTAATTCAATTTAAACATCTCATTCAAAACATTTCCTTTAACATATTATTCACAGTTCAAAAACGTGAATATACTACGTTAACACATTTCATCCTTTTATACATTTTAATTCAAAGGATTATTCACTATTCAAAAACGTGAATATAACTCCATTAATAGGTTTCAACAATTTACTTATCAAAATAAGTCATTTGCGAATTTATAAAACAACGTTTATAAATTCCATTTCTATTTATTTATAAAAACTTCCTTTTTATAAATTCCTTTATTAACCTATTCCAGTTTATAACTAAAATATGAACTAAAAGTTCATATTATAAGTTAAATACTTATAAAACGATTATTTTCCAAAATCGTTCCTCTAAAGACTTTCCAAACCATAAATCTTATAACTTATAAGATTCATTTATTTAACCAAATCTATTCTTTCAATAACTTCACAAATTTATAAATCTTACTATTTATAAATTTTATTTATAACTTCACAGTTTATAATTTTATAAATTTCATTCATTTATGAAATTCATTTTCACTTCATTCAAACACTTATAAAAACTTGTTTTATAATGTCAATATTTCAATTTATAAATATCTATGTATAAATCTCTTAATATAAATTAATTTATATTATTCTTTTAAAACTTCTTTAAATTCCTTTATTATTTCACCATTTTGATTCATAAAATAATTAAATTTTATAAATCCTATATTTAAACTTTTCACAATAAATTTTAAAATATCTCGATTTAACTATTTTATAAACTCAATAGCATCATATTCTCAAAAATCAGTTTTTAACTATATTTCTCAAAAATCATAATTTTTATAACTTAAAAAATTATAACGTTTATTTATTTAAAATGAATCAATTCAAAAAATATTTTATAAACGTATACTTTCAAAAATCACTTTATAAATCATTTTAAAATCCCAAAATTTGGGTCCAATGATGCTACACACCAAATAGTCAATCACGACTACAACGATATCATATATCAATATGAAAATCCATCAAATATCAAAATATCTGAAATCAAATAAATACTGTTGAGGAATCCAGTTGGATCCCTCCAACCTGTTTTCCTGCATCCAAAAACATTAGCACAATACCAATTTCGCTCCAGTACGAAATTATCGCGTCTTATTAAATATTATCCGCTTAATAACGACGCAATAGGGTCTCATCCGCTAAACAAAAAAATGCGGGAAATCAATAACTCCAATATATACATATGCCAATATATATATATTGCTATTATATATAATACCAATTTCACTGTTTATGAAATATTCGCGGTATATGTTTTTAATAAATAACATCCGCTTACTAACGGCGTATAATGTCTATTTTAACAATCAATAGATATCAATCAACATTCAAACATGCATTCAAATATTTTAAATCTAACTATTTAAAATAAAATCGAAACTGATTCGATTGAGTGAGAAGTTCTCACCTTGGTTTTAAATTCCGTTTTAGCGATTTATTTCGAATAAAATTAAACGGACGTTTAATTTTACCCAAAATTCTCACTAACTCCAAATGACTCCAAACCAACTCCATCGCGTAGTGCTCGTCCATACGATCCCAACGCAACTGAGTTTGCATTTTTTCGACCTCGTATGAAAGAGTTATGCAGTTTTAAAGATTACACGATTTTAATTAACATTTTATAACATAAATTAAAAAAATAAAACCCACATCCATCATCCACCGTCCATTCCTTCTCAAGCAAATCTGGGCCGTCCCTACCCTTCTTCTCCCTCACGTTCACCCTACAGATCCAAGGCCGAACGCACAAAACCCATGCTCGAAACTAGGGCTCCAAATTCGAGCCACCATCTCTCATCGAAACTTCGATCAACAAGTGCCATCCTGACCGCCTTACCCCCCTCCACCTTCGGCTGCAAGGCCAAAAAACTCGGCCTCCCCCATGTCAATGAAAACCGTGCGCAACTATCACCCTTCAAGCTCGATTTGCCGCCAATCCGTCACGCCATTTACGATCATAACCGTTGAGAACGTAGAGCTCGTGATGCTCTATCACTTCCATGTTGAAAGTTTCTGATGATTGTGAGTAGATTTGAAGAAATTTGGAAGGGAAGGTGGGAAGCTTTCGGCCGTTCATGGGGGAGGCTGGCGGCTAGGGTTTGTTTTTCTTTTTTATTTTTTATTTTTTAAATGGGGGGGGGGGGGGGCTATTTATAAGAGAACGAACGACACTATTTATCCCGGAAATTCCGAACTCCGATTTACGCGCCGTAACCAGCGTTTCTAGGGTTTACCCCACGTTCCGGACACAATGGAACAGGTTTCGGAAGCTAATTCGGACATCTGTGCGAGTTATGGCTGTAAACGCTCAATTTAAATTAAACCGATTTAAGTCGATTTCTAGGCGTTTTAATTTGTACCGGACAAACGGTAAATCCAATTGACACAAAATTTAAAACCTTACAATAATATCACATTACGGATCCGATGAAACTGGTTTCGTCGAAATCCGAGACTTTTTGAAAAATGGCTATTTTCACTCGTCAAATTTAAATTAAAAATAAATCGATGCGTTTCGAGCTGCCACGATCAAACGATAACTCCGATTGACACGAAAATTGAAATCCGGTAATAACTAACTATTACGGATCCAATGGAACTGGTTTCGTTCAATTCTGAGACTGTTCAAAAATTGACTATTTTCACTAGTCGATTTAAATATTAAAATATTCAATTTTCACAATTTAACTCTTAATTCGATTTTAAAAGTTCTAAAATATCATTCTAACTTCAATATGATAAAATAAAATTTCCCAAATTATTTTCAATCATATTTAACTATAATTTCAATTATTTCCATAATTTAACATATTAAATTATCGATTTAATAATCCAATTAAATCCAGTAATTCAAATAAAAATTTATTCGACTTATAAATTCACTTATTAATATTTAAAATTAATTAAATATTCATATTTTAATTATTAAAAATTCTGGGTCGTTACAATAGCAGTCCATCCAGAATTTGTGCTCTATAATACTTGGTCTGACCCAAGCATTACAGTGGAATAACACTTGATTCAGCCTGGAAAACCAGCGTGAGAAAACACATTCGGTTGGATTATTAAAGTTTCAAAATCATTTGAAATCAAAGGTATCTCGTAAGACCACGCCACAAATAAATATGTCGGGTTTTTACCTTACGATAACCAAAACATTTCTTATAAAATCCTCTGATATTATAGTAGTGTCTATATACAAATACTTATTCAAATAGCCGAAATTATTACATTATTAAATTCCAGCTACTAGCCACAAAGTGGGTTCTACAAACAAAACCGTACAGGCACGTAGGGAGAAGGATTTCCATCAATGATAGGGATAATGGGGTACCGCCAGTCACAGTACGTGGTCTGGATCACCGTACTGAGGATCCAACCCGATCCCCTACATCACAAGACCGGAGCTACCCTTTACTGGATAGTCCGAATAAGATCACCCCACGGTTGGGATCAGCAACCGCCCACACAACCGAAATAAAGGGACTTCTAGACATGGGTGACCTTACCCTATTTGGTTGCAAGCCACTTAATTTACATTATAATTTCATGTAAATTAATATAATTATTTCTAGAATCTACACTATCATTTCATGTAGATTAAAGATTATTACATTATTATTTTATGCGGTTCTACACTTGATATCTACTAATACAATTCCATATTTTATCCAATTTACATGACATGAATGTTTTTCTACATTGTTTAAGGTGTCGCTAACTACATTTTTACGTGTCGACTAATTATACATTTCAAAGGTCATATCATATGTAACGACCCTAGATTTTAATTTAATTTAAATTAATAATTTATCGAATTTTTTGAATTAAAATTTGTAAAATTGATTATAAATGATGCGAGTTTCCTCGATTCAAATAGAAAGTATATAAAGTCATATGGATTTGAAATTTTTTATATATGTGAATATATATGTATATATTGGATTTTAAATAAATTCTTAAATAAATGATTTTGAAAAAAATTAAATAATATACTTTGGACACAAGTATAAAAATAAATAAATAAATTGATTTAAAAATTTATAAAATGATGATAATTTGAGTTATATAAAATATATTTGTACATAGAGAAATGTAAAACAATAATTTTTAAAGTAAAATTTATGAGAAATATTTAAACTAAAAATAGAAGTAAAATAAATATTTGAGTTATGGAATTTCAATTATATTTTAAAGTAAGTAGACAAAATAAAATAACATAACTAAAAATAAATATGTAAATAAGATTATGAAACAAAACAAAGGCAATAAAATAAATGGCTGAAACAAGCAAGAAAATAAATAAAATAAACAAAATAAAGTACATAATATAATACATTTAAGCAAAGTAGGAAGTAAGGCAAAACATAGTATAAAAATAAAATAAGAGCAAATAAAAGTATTCAAACAAAAGAAATAACATACAAAGTAGAAACCACATATTTATAGAATTATGTAAAATATAAAACAAAAGACAAGTATCTAAAAGCAAAACACAAACAAAGCTGCAGCCACAATGACAAAGAAAATAAAAGAGATAAATAGGCAGCCTGTAGAGTTTAATGTGCTAGGCAGTACTTGGCAATTAATGCAAGTTTCTCTAGCCATAACTAAAAATACTTCAGCCATGCCTTAGTACAAAACAAATCAATGTTCACACTATTGTACTAGAAAATATTATCACCTGCAACTTGTTTACATTTATTCACCTGTACACTTTCTTTTATATATCACCAGTAAACTTCTCTCCTATATATCAACTCAAACATTATCACTTCGGTTCTTCAAAGCTGAGTAACTTCAAAAGTAAACCAGAAGAAGAAAATAAGCATGTGATCTTTATAAACTCTAAACATCACTCAAAGAAAGAAAAACAGATTCAAGAAGATTCAAATCTGCAGTTTTTAAACAAATGAGCTATGTTTATTTCTTCATAGCAGGTGAGCGAATCTTCTTTTTAAATTAGACTTCTTTGATTCTTTTATCTGTGAGTAAACAACCTGTTTTCAAGTTTAAGTTAAATTACATGTGTGTGTGTATGATTTGGATTCAAAAAAATGTTTAGTAGAGTATCTTTCAAGTTTTTAACTCTGTCATATATGTGCCTGTGTGTCACTTGTTCTCTGTTTGGATTTCGGAGTAGAAAATCAACAGGGTATTCAATAATCTCTTCGACTGATCCTCATTAGACTGTGATGTTTTGACAAAACAAATTTGTTCATACTTAAATTAAGGCCTGGAGAAGTTTTCCAGTACAATGGAGTTTCAAAACATCTCAAAAACAAACTATTTACAGGAAAATGTAAATTTGTGATATATTCATGTACCATGAAACTTAAATTTAATTACACATCTCGAATCTCTAACAGAAGATAGGATTTTTAAAATGAAGATGGTAATTTTTAAATGAGAATGCAAGGAGAAATCGGTAGATGATCGGGAATTGATTTTTGACCAATCCCCGGCAACGCAATGAACTGGAGATGCCGGTGTTGCTAGGGGAGATGGGGAAGCTTACTGGGGTGGTAGGAAAAATAAGCGGGGGTGGCCTCGACGTCGGAGGTGGCGGCGGTAGCTAATTCTTTTTTTTTACCTAATTTACTGAAGCTCAAATTGTCGATCGGCGTGACCACGTGAGTGCATCGAGCTGCACGAAATTTCAGGAGGAGCTAGGCGAGAGTTTGTCAGGGACGAGGCCGGAGGGTGGTGACGTGCAGGTGGTCAGAGGGGGAGGAGCGAAGCGATTTTCGTGGATGGGTTTTTTGGGTCAGTGGGTTCAAATGGGTCAATTTTGATCTGATCGAAATTTCTTCGATCTGGTTGGTGTTTTGGGGTCTCGCGTGTTCGAGTGGGTGTGTGGGATGGACGCGGTGCTCATGGGTGGCCGGAGGAGCGTGGGTAGGTGCACGGTGCATGTGTGTGCACTGGGGAGGAAGAAAGGGGAAGTCTGAGGTAATGGGGATGAAGCAGGGAAAAGACTCGAGATTTGTCTCGAGCTACTCGGGTGTTCACTCGAAGTAGTTGAGAGTTGGACTCGAAGCGAAATGACAAAGGACCGGGTAAATTTCTAACACTTAAAAAAAAAAAAAAATTAGAAGGCTCGGGTAAGTTTGGGGAAAAACTCGAAGTTGTCTTCGGGTAGAACGAAGTTTGACTCGAAGCAAGGTCCGGGTGATATAAAAACAGTTTTCAAAATTTTAAAACAAAATTCAAGTTTTAAACAATTTTAACTTATTCTTTTAAATAATTGTTTTATTTAAGTATGGGATCGGTTTAAGGTTTAAAAGTAAATTATTTCAATTAAATTAAGTTTTAATTAAAGATTTAAATAAAAGGGGTTAATTTATTAAAGATTTAATTTATGTAATTGAATAAATTAATGTGATAAATTAAAAGATTCTTTAATAATTAAAGGTTAATTAAGTACTGATAAAAAAAAATTAATTAATTTGTTGAGAGCTAATTTATTAATGATGGATAATTAAAGGATAATTATTTAATTAAATATTAATAAATGATAAAAATTGATTTAAATCAAGTGATTTATCAATATTTAATACAAAGTATAATGTGATTAATTCAAAATGGTAATTGAAGAAATTTATTAGTTAATAAAGATAATTAACTAAGGATTACTAAGTATTGATTAAAGTGATTAATGTTAATAATTAATTGGATTATTTAATTTAGATAATCAGTTATAAATTGTTTAAATGAAACTACTAAATGAAAGTAATTGAGGATTAATCACTTATTGTAATTAATTTTTGGATATTTTGATTTATTAGGGTTAATTAATTAAGTAATTGGTTTAAAGGTCGATTTAAATTAATATGATTAATTAGGTATAATTTAATTAATTAAAGTGTTTGATAAATTTATTTATATCAAATGATTGGTAATTTATAAATAAGAGTGAATAATTTATTCATAAGTAATTAATTTAATTGGAAATGGATTGAATTACTTAGCATTAAAATTTTTTATTAATCCTGCTTATAAATGATTATTAAATGCTTGACCTTACTTATGAATGATTATTTTGTATGAAATGCCCTGATTGATTATCCTATCTCATTTGTGATATTTTGTTCTATAGATTGAACTGTGTGTATTTATTTGCATCTGTATATTATCTGTGAATCTGTGAATGGGCGATGAGCGTTATAATTTATATCGCTTATCAATTATATTCCTGTATTCTGATTTGTGATAATTGTATAATGTTGCACTACTGTGTATAACCCCTTGACCACACTTATACACACACCAATATGGATTTCACGAGGAAATAAGTTAAGTCACAGATAATTTAAATGTAATGTTTTTGAAATTAAAGTTTTAATTTCAAATTGATTTTGAAAATGGATTTGGGTTAAACAGTAAAGCTTTTGAAAAAGGTTTTTACAGATAAAAGCTATTTTGAATAACTCGGTAAAATCTCCAATTTAAATAATTCAATTTGAATTTGAATTCAATATTTGGAATTGAATTCGATGATTGGAAATTATGGTTAAAGATATTATAAACATGGTTGTATGAATTTAAACCATTTTAAAGGTATGGTTTTGGGAATTTGAATTTAACCCAAGGATTTCAACTCGTATAAATGAATCAGATTTCCAAAATGAAAACTGTTGTTTCAAATGATAAACACTTTTAGATAAGAACTGAGATTCCAGTTAATTAGGGGAATTTCAAGATTGAATGGAGAAATGATTTTTCCTAAGTTATGAATGAATTCTTTTTGAAAGCTATGAATTAAATCTGTTTATTTTTAACAGATTTAAATTGAAGATTTGTTTAAATCAAATTGAAATGAAATTGTTTTGAAGGCTATAAGTTAAATCTTTGATTTAAAGATTTAACGAGTTAATCAAATTGAAATGAAAATTGATTTGGAAAATCTGTGAATGAATCTTTTGTTTAAAAGATTAAAATGTGAAAATTGTTTAAACCGTTAAAGGTTGTGAAAAGGAATGTTTTTGTTTAAAGATTGAAAATGGTAATTTGTTAAACCATTTAAAGAAAAGTTTTGGGTAATAAGTTGTGACTTAATTGAAATCCCATTATCCATTTGTTTTTGAAATATCGTGCTCACTATTCGGTTTAGCGGGAAAGGACCTTTGTGTCATATAACCCATTCCGAATATGTGATACGTCGTTATGGATAGCATTTGAAGACCGGTGATGAAGACCGGGTATTTGCGAAAGCGATAGGATGACCTATCGATTGTTTCTGCACCGAGTCGCGCCGGTATAGAAACTCCCTAAGTGATGGGAAATCCGATCGGGATTGTGAATATCCGGATTTGCAAGGACTTCTTTGTAAGTGCCTTCGGTTCTGTTCGATCCCGGAACAGACTTGTATGGATTGTATGTCCGACATTACAAATTGAGATGTAAAGCCGATTTCTTTCAAATATATTTCTGTTGGTGGCGGAGAATTTATTCTCTTAGCTTAACACCCTTCTCTGAGACGTACGAGCTCAGAGGTTATGTAGTTGAAGGTTATTAGCAATATATTCCCAATTTGGTAATGTGACATACTGAGTGTTGCTGTGAAATGATCATTGTGTTGATTATTTGTGATAGGATCATTTGTTTGATCGTCTATCCTGGTGAACATTTCTATGATCATTTGTTGACCCAAAGCATGGCTTTTGTATAAAGTATGTTTTTGTGGACGTGACTTCATCGAGCCTCACAAACCGGTAATGGTCGAAACAGGAATTGTGCGGCAAGGTTTTCAGGGATAACTTCCCTAGGGTATGACCATTCCTTCTGGAAAAGGGTAGTATCATGGTATGGAGCCCAGATACTTACTCATGTTGAAACACTTATTATTATGGTGTGATGTTGGTTAGAGAGCGCTCTCGTTTAAAGGTCCCAAAGGACCGGGGGTGGCATATCTGAGGGTTTGTAATATTCCTTGGGAAAAGGGATTCCTGGCTTTGTTTAGCGGAGAACGGTGGTTCTCGGGGCGTCCATCCAGAGGCGTTTCCATGTGGCAATGGGAAGTTCCTTGGCCTGACCATTTGTTGGAAATCCATTCTTCAAATACGTACCTTGTACGGTTTTAGTTGTAGAACCTATCATTCACTTATGGTGGCGCCCCACTGTTTGGATGGTAGCTATAGTAGGCATAGTTCGAAATGTCTATGTTGGCTAAGATTTATATCTTTACTTTCGAAATGATTTTTTTCTACACTATGCACTAGTAATAATATCAAATGTTTCCTTTTAATGCGTATCAAGCATCTTTGACTATCATAAGGAGAAATCTCCTCCGATTCTGCGTTTGCATTGTGTGTGTGTGCGGGAGGCCTTATGGTAGTCTCATTTTTAAAAAGCATTGCGAATTGACTTTGAAAATCTTATGTTGAATGTTTTAAAAGATAAATTGTTTTTGTTGCTCACACCAGTCCCACGACTGATCCGGAGTTTATTGTTTCTTTCCTAAACTCTGGGTGCTCATTATTTTCTACACGAGCAGTCTAGAGTTGGGTTTTTCAGATAGTTAGATATAGTGGATTATCTGGAGTTAGTTCAGTCTTTGGATCGCACCAGTCTTGCTGAGCTTGGTGCATCGTTATTGGGAGTTCGAGCTATTGCTGGATTGATTCTTGGAGATGGAGTTGCAGTTCTCGGAGTTCTCTTTTGAAGACTATCTTAGAGTTATATTGTTCCGCTGCTAGATGTCATCTATTTTCTTTTCCGCTGCTATTTTATTGTATCATATCTCTGATGTATATTGATATCTATTGGATCATCTGTTGTAGCAGATATTGTATCAAAGCTGTATATTAATGTATTATTCTTTTATTCCGCTGTGTTGTTTACTTAATGATTGTTATAAGCTCCGGCGAATCGGATTTGAACGGTCGAATCTATGGCATTCGAATACGATTTAAAGTATGGATGTCGATTTTCGAGCGGGCAAAATCCGAGTCGTTACATCATACATATTTTTATTTAATCAAATTCTAGCACATATATCAATTTCAAAGTGTCAACTATCATACGTCAAATTCAAGTGTATATTATTTATCACTTCATGCATTAACAAATTTTAGCGTCCAATATCAACATCAATAATCAACATATTATCAACCAAACGTGATTATCATCGTATAAGAATATAAGTCGTGAAATTTTATTCACCTTTCGTGGTTAGAGAAATGAACGGCGAAGCACGAAGAGGCACGAATGGACTTGATTCAAATGCAGCACAAACACGAACAATCGAACAACTGCAACCATCGTTAAGAGAAAGATGATATTAATTTCAATATGGACGTTCATATATATTTTTATAAAATCATATATATGCACTTACCAAACAACGAAGAAAGACGGAAAGCTGAGAATTTGGGTGCTGCTGCAAAGTGGAAACTTCAACTGGTTGTTGTACAACAACAGAAAAGAAGTGGGATACTACTATTCAGCAGCCAAATATATACACACTGCATATATTCTTTCGGCAAATATTTAAAAGCAACAGTACACTTCCTCTTCTATAAAGCAACAACAGTTCCATTCATCATCCTTTTTTTATTTTTAAAAAAACAGTGACCGTTTCCTCTCTTTTTTTATATGTGCCAAACACATGCATGCAACGCGTACATTCACAACATGCACAAGGGTGGAACAGGCGAGGTCAGGGTGTAGGGACGGTCGGCTGGAGGCTACTGCGCAGGCGAGGGCGACGGCGTGGCGAGGTGATAATGGGTCGGTTGAGGGGCACAGAGGTGGTGCGGCGATTGGTGGAACGCTGGAGGTAGGTGGGACGGCGCGCGCACGTTTGCGCGTGGTGGAAGGGGTTCAGGCACGAATGAGTGTGGGTGGAGCTGCGGTCTGTGGCGTAGGTGAGAGGCGAATGGAGGGGTGTGGGCGGTGGTCAGTTGCGGGTGGTGATCGGTTTCGGGTCTAGGTGTGGTGGAGGTGGCACGACAGCCGAAGTAGGGGCGCTGGAGGGTCGGTTGAAGCAGTGGTTGAAAGGCTGGAGGGGATGCGACGGTCGGATCTGGTGGTCGGCTGAGGATGGATGGCGCGCTCTAGTGGGTTGCGTGGGTGTGAAGCGGCGGTCGCAGGTGATGGTTGGAGGTCGGTTCAGGGAGGAGGGGAGGTGAGTTTTATTTTTTTACTTTTCTTTTTTTGCAAGTTCAATGTTTGACAGAGAAACACACAAAAATATAAGAAGGAAGAAAATAAAGATGAAGAAGGAGAGTGCCGTAACTGTAGTAGATGGATGCACAGCTAATGCCAATTTCGTTTATATTTTTATATTTTGTTGAGAATTGGATTGCACAGTAATTGCTTCCTGTAAGTTACGAAACGCCTCTATAATTTTCCAAGTCAACCACTATCTGCCAACCACCCTCATTAATTCCCTATAGCTCAAAGTTTTAATTTCAAAATTTGAATGTATATGGGCTTTTCTTGGGCTGAATATTACTTAACCGGTCCGCTTAGAACGGTTAAATTAGCGCGACGTTTTACGTCGAACTCCGATTTGTACAAATGAATATACCATTTTGATTGGCGCGACGAGGTGCTTCCAACGGTACACAGATATTTGCGATACGACAGTTTTATCAAAACTCAAAATTTACGTCGATTAAATTGTTCGTTTGACAAAACAATTTAGATGAAGCGGGCGACGACCGAATTAGACGAAACGAAATGCAACGTCTTGATCAGATAAATTTTTACAACATTACTGTGTAAAAATATTTAGATTTGGAAGATAAAATTTACGCACTTCAAAATTAACTAATATACAAAAAAATGCGAACGAAATTTACTGCAATTTTTTGCGACTAAACTTTTCCTATCTCCATAACCAACTAGACGCATCTTATAAACGAAGTTTGGATATTAACTGAGAACGTATATAAATTTCAAATTTTGTATATTAAAATAATGGATTTAAAATTTTAAATTGGGTCAGAAATTTAGGGTCGTTACATGATAATTAAAACAATCTAGCAGACCTATTTGGTGAGGAGACTGGCTTGATCAGATTTTGATAAAAACCAATTGAAGGAGTTGGAATAAAATTCCATGATTGACACATTGCAAATGGGAGACTGATAGAGTTAGGGGTATGCCTTAGGGAAAATTATGCAATTTGTTACATATATCTAGCTCGATAACCAACTTGTTCAAGGTAAAAGTATTTTCTTAATATCATATATATCCTTGTCACATTGTGATATAATTAATTAAGTAGTTAATTTGAAGTATATTAAGTAGAAAATCCTTAAATGATATGTTATTTGATGCATCCGATGTAACGCCTGCCGAATGTTGGACAATGCATTACTCATGACTACTGGGGGCACCAAGATGTTATGTTTAAATAGTTATTGGATAACTATAGAATCATTCACTGGAGAGTTTTCTATTGGTTAATATAAGTAAGGTCAATAGAGAATCTCATAAGAAGATATATTAAATAGTTCTCTTGATTTTAACTACCGTTGAACTAAAATTCAACATGGACACTTCCCTTTGATTATTGTTAAATAATTATATGGCGTCCATCGAATGACTATAGTTGGGTTTGAGTTAAAGCATTGAAAGCGAAACACCATTCAATTCATATCCTTAGTTATAATATGTTAGTATCATGGCCAATTATAGTCAATTCAAAGTCTATGGCTAGGGTAGTATAGTCAACAATAAAAGTTACTATTGAATCAAGGACTTTGTATTTGGACAATGTTGGAAATGCGGACTATGGATCAAAAGGCTGGATTAACACTAGAGGGGTGGTGAATAGTGTTTAATGAATTTTATGAAAATTTTGAAATCTTTTGGAATTAAACACAGACAGATGCAATTCACAAACACGGAGAAAATCACAGAATCAGACACAGATGCAAATTGCATAGTAAATAAAAAGTAGTAAAAGGACATAACACAATGGAATTTTATACTGGTTTGGAGTTACCCAACATCCATGTCCACATAATTTCTTGTGCATATTTCTTTTCAAATATAATATCGATATTACAAATACGATTTCAAGGCCACGAGATACACCCTCCTGTCTTCGAGTCTAAGGCAAACTCTCTTGATTTAACCAAACTACAAGATCACTTGATTGATTTACGGGCTACAATCACACCTTTTCCACTATCACTTTGATAGATAGAGAGACTAGATAGCTTCTTTGATTACATATGATCCCATAACTTTGAATAGCACTGAGATCTTTGAGAGAGAGTGGTAGAGAATCTAACTAGAGATAATCGAGTTTGATTCACTTAGGATTTCAGGAAAGTTTTGTTAAGATATTACTGAAAATTTGAGTGTAGAAGAAGAAGTGAAAAAAGAACGAAATTCTGTTAAAAATTCGTTCAAAACATCAGGTATTTATAAAAGAACAACACCCGTATCCATTGACGAAAGATTATGACGAATAACCACTTCTTTTGAAAATTCAAAATTATAATTTAAAGATCACCATGTCGACATGGGGGGATGGGGTATGTCGACATGCCCATGTATATTTTGAAAGTTGATTTTTCTTTTAAAATGATTTCTATTCTAAAACTTGTCAAAACAATTTATGAAGTGTATAAACCAATTTGAATATAGTTTAAACTTATAAAAGAGATTTAAAAATAAACTTAAAAATATATAATCTATAATATAAAGTAATATTAAAAACTAAGTATAGAATACATTTTGAGATTTTAAAACTTATAATATTAAAATCAAAAGATAGTTTAAAAACAAATGATGATTTTGAAATCAAAATATAAAGATGATAAAATAGTTTAAGGCTAAAATATTTAAACCGAGAGAGATGACCATTAAACAGTTTTTGAAAAATATTTAAAATAAATCAAGTTGAAAATTTCATGGATTCCATTCCACTAGAGAAAGGTCGTGGGTTCCATCCTACTAAAGTGTTCATGGGTTCCATCCCACTATTAAAATTTGAATAAAGATTTTAGTGTTATTATGAAGTTTTAACATAAATCTAAACTCAATTACTTATCTTGAACTTTTGATACTCATGAACCTTCAGTCTTTAGTCTTGACTACTTTGATCTTGAATTCGTCAATCTTGAATCTTTATACTGTACAGTCTTCATTCTTCAGTACCTGCATATACATATGTATCTAGACATGAACATTAGTATTTATATTTTATAACAAGTCCTAAGGTTGTTGTCATCAAAATCATCATCTTAGGAACTAACGTTCTCCTTTTTTTATGATGACAACCTATGTTTATAAAATATACTCCACCAAACTTTGATTCTACCCCGACTCCTCTTTAATCTGACAACTCCTCCTTAATCTACTAACTACCCCTTAATCTAAACCTATGTAATCTATTTTATAATTCTCCCCCTTTGTCATCAACTAAAACTAATCCTAAACTATATAACCCTCCTTGAATCTAATATTACAACACTATATAGGATAATAATATAGTATACTAGAATATAAAGGAGACGAATAATAACATGAGTAAAATACAGTATGGTAAATATGAGAGATATGAAAATATCAAACATAATCAATCAGTATATTTATCAAACCGCACCATTTTGATCATACCATGTTCACAATTCAAACATTTCAAATCAAGTCAAATCAAACAATTCAAACCAAATCAAAGTAAATAAAACCATGCTAGTCAAATCAAACATTTTTTAGAACTTCAACCCATCCTTCTTCACCGAAGATGAGGTCTGCCTTTATAGCATCCCATTATTCAGTATCCTTTTTTAAAGTTCCTTCTGGATTCGCTTCGAGTTTTTCCTTGTTCAGGGCTAAAATCATCCAACAAATGACATCGAAGTGCCTTTCTTGTTTATTTATCATCTGCATTTGGCTTAATTCTAAGTGTCATTGATTACAAAGGATAAATGAAAGTATGTTCTTGAAAGAATTAAGAATTTCTTCAATATTTTCACTTAGATTATGAATAGGAGAGGCCATTTTTGATAAAATATGAAGAAATTTAATACAAAATAACGGAGAATTGGAAATGTGCATTTTTTGGAAGAAACATGTATTTAAATAGACAGAAAGTCATTTAAAATGAAAAAACACAAGGTAGTTATACCAAATTCAAATTCAAACCAAAATTTGTTTTCTGGCCGTTACATGTCGACATGGGGGGTAGAGGGATGTCGACATGCCTCTGTTCAATTTAACAATTTGCTTTGTTTCTTTATATTATGTTCAAGTTTATATATATAAACTTATATAATATAGTAACAAGCATTGCAGAGATATTTTAGAGCTAATGGATAAAAATAAACGATTCTTCATTGATAAATTTTGTTAATATTACATAAATAATACATAACATTAACTAATCAAAAGATACAAGCTAGTACATGTTGAAATAAAACTAGAATTTCATAGAGGATGATGAAGATGAAGATAGACCAAGCTTGTGACACACTTTCCCAAAGAGTTGTTCATTTTAGTGGAAATTTTATTCAATTTTTTACTTATGGATCTTTGGAGAATCCGTTGGTTTTCCACAATTACCTTTTGATTTTTGAGAAAAGACTTGTTGGATGGATTGTTAGGAATGATAGGATATTCAATACTTTCCAAAGATGTTTCTTCCTCCTCCTCTCCTTCTCTTCAATCTCCATCTCCTCTCCTTTTTCCTCCTTCTCCTCCTCTTCTTCTTCCAATTCTTCATGTGCCATCCTTTCATCTTTTTCCGCAAGTGTTTCGTATGGTTCAAACATAAGTGGAATTTTCATAAGAGAGATATTTCTATGGTCAAACACTTTTTGAGAAACAAATTCCTCGCTTTTATAATCAACTCCAAAATAATTAAAAATCCGAGTAAGATAAATTCCACGATACAAAGCGTTTTCTCCTAAGGTAAAATTTTCGGGACGAAGTTCATCCTAAATTACTTGCGCCCAATTAATATCATAATGAACATAAATAGTAAAAAGAGCCTTATAAACTTTCAATGTCCTGATTGAAATTTCTCGATCTTGGGGTTATGGTGTGTTGCAAAAGGAGATTAATAATTCTTTCTTTTGGATGAAATTTTCGATTTATAAATTGAAAGTTACCATCTCCTTCGAAAATGTGATGAAATGTCTCACGATCATGTTCATCAATTTGAAAATCCAAAAGATTCATTCCCATATACTTACAACCCAAAATATTTCCCAAAATCTCACTATTCAAAACAATTAGTGTTCCTTCAACACTACTCCAAACTTCTCCTTCATTTTCTTTATAAAAGCCGCGATTCTAGTTCGCATAAAACATTTTAACAAGATAAGGATAATAATCGAAATCATTTTGAGAATCATCAATTAAAATGAGAATTTGATTCTCTTTGAAAAAAATATTGAGTTCATAAGAAGGAAAATCATTAAAAATTGCAAATTTTCCGTATGGACTTTTCCAAAGTTTATGTAACTTATGTAAGCTTTGATAGCTTCCATGTTATTGTAGAGGTATTCCTTGATGGCATTAGACAGCCTAATGGTGGAGGGAGCGCTTGAGGAAGCTATTTGTTGAAGAGAGTAGAGAGCTTGAGAGTTTGAAAAAGAGTTTGAATTTTGAAATGAAAGTGAAAAGAAAGGATAGAGATAAGAAGATAAATAGATATTCAATAGCCATGTTCTTGGTTAAGAGACACCTTTTCAGAGCCTTGGAGTTGGTGAAAAGATGGAGGGAAATTCAAAGTTTTGAATTCAAATTTGATTTTCAAAATTCCTGGGGGGTGTAGACATGGGGGATATGGCCATGTCGATATGGGTCCAGTAATACATGTGACTAATTTTTTATTTAGATTAATATATATATATATATATATATATATATATATATATATATCATATTATCTAATTTATCTGAAATAATATTAAATACAATAACACTTTAATATTAATATTTTAATATTTCAAATATGATTAAAATAATATTATTTTGAAAATAATTTTTTTAAATTCAAACAGCAAGCAATTTCAAAACATACGATCAGTCAAACATTCATACATTCAAACATTCAAGCAAGTGATTTCAACCAATATAATTTAAATGTGTACCTATTTTTAGATCCATGTTTCCGATATCATCGGATTCGTGAATAGCTGTAAAGCACATATTTGAATTTTCCGTCTTTTAATCTTCATCACTGGAAGATGAGTCTGAATCGTCTAATGTAGCAGTATACGCTCTCTTCCTTTTCTTTGACTCATTACTTCGAGGAAATTTCTGCTTATCTGGATGCGTACAGTCTTTTTTCAAGTGGTCTGTCTCATCACAATTATACCATCTAACGTTCTTGAGAGTCTCATTATTATTTCCAGAATTCTTGTGATCATTTCTCTTGTAGTTGTTTATCTTTTTATATTTCAGAAGCTTTCTATAATTTCTTGGCATCAAAGTTATTTCTTCTTTGTAGTCATTAGTTGAGACTGAACCATCTGTTATTGCATTGAACGCTACTGACTTCTTTTCTGAGCCCTTGCTTTCTCTTCTCCCTTGCATTTGTACTTCAAACCACATCAAATTTCCAATTAGTACTTCAATTTTAAGCGTACTGATATCATTAGCCTTTTTAATTGCTAGAGTCTTCTGATCCAATTCCAGAGTGAGTGAATACAGAGTTTCTCTAACTTGATCTTCTTTAGGAAAGTTCTTTCTGAATGCAATTAGTAAGTGCACAATGTGTTGAAACCGACTGTACATGTCTGAAATGGACTCATTTGTATTCGTCTTGAATAATTGTAACTGATTGGTCAAAATTGATATTTTGGTCTGTTTAACTTTGTTTGTTCCTTCATGAGAAACATGCAATATTTTCTAGATCTCATATGCAGACTTACAGATAGACACTTTGTTAAACTCATTTCAACAAAGTTATGTTAAGATATTACAGAATATTTGAGTGGAGAAGGAGTGTAGAAAAGAATAAAATTCTGTTAAAAATTCGTTTAAAATATCAGGTATTTATAGAAGAACAACAGTCGTGTCCATTCACGAAAGGTTATGACGAATAGACACTTCTTTTGAAAATTTAAATTTTGAATTTAATGGCCACCATGTCGACACAGGGGATGCAGTATGTCGACATGCCCATGTATATTTTGAAAAATGAATTTTCTTTTACAAATGATTTCTATTCTAGAACTTGTCAAAACAATTTCTGAAGTTTATAAACCATTTTGAATATAGTTTAAACTTATAAAAGAGATTTAAAAATAAACTTAAAAATATATAATCTATAATATAAAGTAATATTAAAAACTAAGTATTAAATATATTTTGAGGTTTTAAAACTTATAATATTAAAACCAAAAGACAGTTTAAAAACAAGAGATGATTTTGAAATCAAAATATAAAGATGATAAAAATAGTTTAAGGCTAAAATATTTAAACCGAGAGAGATGACCTTTAAAAAGTTTTTGAAAAATATTTAAAATAAACCATTTTGAAAATTTCGGGAATTCCATTCCACTAGAGAAAGGTCATGGGTTCCATCTCACTAAAGTGTTCGTGGGTTCCACCCCACTATTAAAATTCGAATAAAGATTTTAGTGCTATTATGAAGTTTTAACATAAATATAGACTCAATTACTTATCTTGATATGTTGAACTCTTAAAATCTTGAAATCTTGAACCCTTGATACTCATGAGCCTTCAGTCTTCGGTCATTACTACTTCGATCTTGAATTCGTCAATCTTGAATCTTTATACTGTATAGTCTTCATTCTTCGGTACCTGCATGTATATATATATATCTAGACATGAGTATTAATATTTATATTTTATAACAAGTCCTAAGGTTGTTGTCATCAAAACCATCATCTTAGGAACTAATAGATAAGTCAAGTTGAACATGGACAGTATTGGAATTTTGACCAAAACCAAATTCCATAAGTCCTAATGTGATATAGTACCGACGAAGAGAATTGGAGTAAATAATCATTACTGCTAGATACTATTTATAATAAGTAAAATTGGATTTTACCAAAAAGATATATAAGCGATATACTCAACCAAAATATCACACCACTGGCTAAGGTGATGTATGGATATTAATATTAGAATCGTTCGACATAAATCATTAACTGAATTTTGCAGCTATGAGATGTACAACCGCAATGATGAATACTTCGAAAAACCACAAGATTTAATTAATTTATAATCAGTATAAATTTGTTAAATTAACTAATATTTATGAAATGCTAAGTATTAAATTATATTTGAATTGTATTTGAGTAGATTAATTACTAAGTAGTTTTGCAAGTTTTGAGGGCCCATGTGGCATAGCATATTAATGATTACACATGGTTAAAGAGGAGACGGTTTTATGGAATTTAATAGTGAATCAAAGGTGGAAGGTTTTAAAGGAGATGATTAGAAAGGTTTCAATATTTCCTTTAAAACATAATTTCTTTTATTCATTCACTCTCCTAACAATTCATTTTTCTTTATCTTCTCTCTTCCTTATGGAAAAAATTACATGGAGAAACAATCCTAAAAAATTTCAATGAAAATTAAAATAAATCAAATAAAAGGTGGTGTTTTTAGTTGCCATACATAGGATGAAAATGGCCAATAGTAATAAAGAAATGTATATGTAGTGAAAATAAAAAAGTAGATTACACAGTCAATTTTATATTGGTTCGAAGCACCTCTTCTACATTTAGTCCCTAAGCATCTCTTAGTAATTTCACTATCAACACCCTCACTTCACCCAGAGGAACAAGTTTATGGATTCCGCCCAAATAACCGAATAGGACTTCAACGTTGACAACCCAAAGACTCCACAACAGGACTTTAATCTTTTCATTTACAAAGAAATAACTTGACTATATATTGTGGCTTCAATACAATGAGTTGTCGCACTTGAATACAACTCCTATAACTTTCAAAAACGATGCAAAATGAGTATGCAGAGGTTAAGAAGTGGATTAAGACCAGACTTGAATGTTGTGGAGTGAAATAGTACTGGTCTAAATTTGTTTTTTGAATGAATATAGGTTTTAGGATTTTTGGAAGCAATATGAGAGTAGATATAGAGCATAGGATTAAATGAATTCTTTTCGGGTGGTGGAAGGCTTATATAGGAGTGGTAAGATGGCATTGAACCAGAGCAATCCTTCAGCAATTTAGTTTGGAAGAGATGCATCCAATGGAACTTCGCAGCACTTGAAGAATAGGCTTGAATCGACACTTTAACAACTCTTTTATAACGGTGATGTATGTATTAGTTAGCGAGTTTCAATTCATAAACATGTGTAGCGTATTGGTAAAAGTGCATGCTTTCTCCTATGTCGCTTGGGTTTTAGTCCTAGCGCATATCTTTTTTCTAGCAATTTAGTTTCGCTTTTCTATGCTATAATAAAATGCACCGAGTAGAATTTAACAAAAGTGATTGTAGTATGGTTGGTTGGGAGGTGCATGCCTTTTCTTTCCATCAGGGTTCAATATTCGGCTTCTCTGTTTTTTGCCCATTCATTTTCCAACATTTTATTTAACATATCAAACCATTAGCCGACTTTATTGTTAAAGCTTTTTCCAGCGTGGTCAATAACTTGGTGGTATTTTGAGTATCATGTCTTCTGTTCAAATCCCACCATCATCATTTCTTTTTTTACCTATAATGTCCATTATAGCTCATATAAACTTTATCATCCATCGTCTAGCTCCTTGACCTTAAATAACTCGGTAACTATATTAGTATCATTCTCATATAATTGTTATCATCAAAACACTGCAATCATATTTCGAACATTCTCCCTCTTTTTAGATGACGACAACTATACAACAATCTAAAATAATATTATTACTCCTCCGTAATATTTTCTCACCCTAAATTTATATACTCCCCCTATCAATATGCTCAAATTTCACCCTTTTTATCATTAACAAAAGGTAGAAAATTAAAGGTTTAGGGTTGTATATCAATTTAACCAAAAATAATTTTCTTGAATTTTTTTAAATATTTGGTACGAGGAAAGAATAATTTTAAATGTGTTATAACATTCTGCCTTTTCGACCCTCGAAAGTCGGCACTTAATAATCTATGGTACTAGAATGTCGAGCATCCAAGTGCTGGAAAGGCAGGTTGTTAAGGTAAAATAAAGAAAAGGAAGAGGGGAAACAGAGTCTCATAGCAAAACAATCACATATAATATAAAATATAATAAACATAGTGAAAGCCGTCTCTTTAAGATACAAGGTACATCGGAGTTAAAAACAAATCTCAGCAGCCAGGACAGTTATAACTTCCTCACTTTATAATTGATGATGGGTATACATAATAGTACGAAGGAAAATAAAAATACTAAAGTAGGTGAACATCCAACTCTAGTCTATAAGCTTTATGTCCCACCAACGACAACTTGAAAAAACTTGATATGTCTCGAGCATTATCATAAAATAAGACTCGAATCAAACTGGAAAACAGCATGAGAAAACACAAGAAATATAAGGAAGGTATAATAATTCTATGAGCCCACGATGCTAAACACGAGACTAGTTTTGACCTCACAAGAACAACATCCTTACGTGAAGAAATGAGAAACAAATCCGAACAACAATCCAAATAAGAAAGGATGGAATAGATAAGACCAAAATCCAAACTTAAAGAATGGAAAAAAGTAATTATACATAGGGAAGAGCTCAAGGCACTTCTCGATGCAATTAAGAAAGGATTAACTTCAAGGTTCGAATCAAACAAGGAGAATGAAATTATCCAACATGATTGAAAGGGTGCACCCCAACGCCGAAAGTATACCTCTAGAAAAAATATACTTAAGAGCACATGCGTCATTCTTAGAAACTTCCAAGCTAGACCCTCGCCAAATACGAGAATCCGAATATTTCACATCAATCCATGCATGTCGAAACCTCTTTAGATAGATGTGAACATAACCTACTGGTGTGACCCATATAGCTTGGCTTCCACTCGTGCTTTGGTTTTAGTTCTCTAATACCAATGCTCAAAATGAGAAATAAATCATCTTAAAATGACAAAGCACAAAGAAGGATGTCAAAATTGATAGTCGATGAATCAACTATCGAAAAACAAAATAATCCTACCCAGGGGAAAACAATAAAGTTGAACGAGTTAGGGTAGTGTTGCTTCATATCTTTACTTGATAAAATTCTTAACCTTAAGAATAACAAGAGTTCAAGTGCCCTAAACGAGCAACAAAATCATCTTGAATCGACGAATACAAAAAAGTAGCAGTTTCGATAGTCAATAAGTCAACTATTGGGAATACCAAAATGATCATATATGAAAATTTAATCTCTTACACTTATCACCACTTGTCAATCTTGAACTAATACTACCCTGGGGAAAACAATGAAGCTGGACAAGTAAGGGCAGTTGTTATCCAGCCTTTTGACTAGGCAGTATTTATATTGACTTAACGGATAGAACTTGAAAGCTATTAAGGCAAGAAGCCTAGAGAGATATCCATAATGTTTAGAAACCAAGCACAACAGGGATCAAAAGACAAATACAAGTCAAACCCAAAAATTCCACAACATTGTCCATCAAAGTGATGGATCAGTACCGATCCATCACTATGGACCAGTATCGATCCAAAGCTATGGATCAGTACCGATCCTTAGAATCTCCCTAGACTTGCTTCATTTTCCTTCTACAACCAAGTATTGATGTCAAAATCTCATACCTAACTTCGTGGATAGATCGCCTGCTATTTGCTATCGAACATCTCAAATTTTAGAATCAACAAGTTCACTCTTCCATCGATCCATCCAATTGTCTCAGAAGCAAGCACATAGTTCTACAAATAAGTTTGGAAGTGCAAGGCTAATGATATATCATTTTGGTCCAAAGTTTCTGGAGCCACCCATAAGTCTATCTTATGAATCAGTACCGATCCAGGCTTATGGATTGGTACCAATCTAAAGCTGATTACTGACTTGGCTAAGTTTTCTCAAGTGCAACTGCTGTTGCATCATGGAGATCATGGAGGAGAACGTGATAGAGCATTTTCCGCTAACCTACAGCAATAAATAGGCATGGAGTGGCATCATTTCGAGTATTTTTTAGCTCTATAGCAACGTTTTTCACATTTCTTATAATTGGCCATCGAGTGGTATCAAACCATAAGAATAGCACTTGGAAAACATTAGTATAATAAAAAGAAAGACTAGTGGATGTATGCATCGATTGGCTGAACCACTATAAACCTTGTATGTCTTTTTTTTACTGAGTTTCTTCGCTCTTTTCGCTGCCATACTCATTTGGGTGTTTGTGCCACTTTAGGTTTAAATATTTTTGTGCTTTCATTGAGAAATACATGAACATGCTGATTTGAGATTTGAAAAGGTTCGAAATGAGGAGACAGCCTGCCAGGAAGACTGCTGTTGGAGGAAATCAACAAGGGGGCAGCTAAGAGGTGTCCTTAGGATCCAACCCCTCATCCATCTACATAACCAGGGATGAGATGAAGACCATGATGAATGAAATGAAGAAAAGGATGATAACATATCAGGAAGAGATAATGGAACTTTTTTAGGAGGGCAGGACAAATGGGAATAGCCAGAGTTACTGTAAACCAAAATCGAAGACCTGAAGCTGGAGCAAATGCACCTGGGATCAGAATGGAGCAACATGGAACAACTCCCGACAGAGTTATATAGATTGGTATCGATCCCAGAGGATCGATCGATACTGAACCCTAAGAAATTGGGGCATACTCCATATTACCTTGGATAGAAATGGTGCATGTCCTAGGAATGATGTTGAGAAATTGGATATGAATCAGAATGTGTATGCAAGGACGGAGGAGTACGAGCCAGAATTCCCTCGTGGAAACAGGGTATAAGCTGGGAATGTGAACGTGAGAATTCATTTAAATGATGATGGCAGACCTATCGAGATGATGAGATGACCTATAAGGGGAGGATTGCTTAACCGGAGCCTAAAGGATGTGAACATGACACTCAAACATTTGGTATGCTTGGAATCCACCTAATTTCAAGCTACCAACATTGGAAACATATGACCGGAAGACGGATCCAACGGTTTACTTGATAGGTACATCTAACACATAAAGGTGATGGATGTGTCTGAAGAGGTCATGGGAAGATGTTTCCCTTTATATCTGATAAATTTTATGGTGTTATGGTTTAGAGAACTAGAGAATGTTTCCATTAGCACATGGGCCGAGTTAGTGAACAGATTCATGAAATAGTTTTAGGTTTATATTTCATGACCCAAAATTGTAATGACATTGTTGAGTGTGAATGGAGAGTCTCTTAGGAGTTTCTTGACGAGGTTTAATGCGGCGGCCGTTGCGGTAGATAGGCCGGATGCATTAGTGGTTCTAATGGCGGCTGTTTTGAGAATAGCTAGTTAAATAGATTTCAAGTTTGCTTTGGATTGGGATCTGCCAATGGATCTTGCAGAATTTTATCATAAAGTCAAAAGCACTTACATAAGGAGGATGCTAAAGCTGAGAAGGAATAAATCAATGATGTGGATGGAGAAGGAACATCCGACATAGGATCTGGTAAGGATAAAATAAAAAAATGGATGATTGCTTTGGAGGACCAAAGGAGCAAAAAAGGGACCGAAGTTCTCTTCTTATACAGATTTGAAGGAGGCCCTAGAGCAGAATTTACCTAGATACCAAGAGACAAATCCCTTATCGAAAACCAACAAGGAGAGAGCCTACTGACTATGAAATGAAATTGGGAAAGTGCTGCTTATTCCATAAGCTGGATGGGCATATCACAAATGATTGCAGGAACTTCACGACCTAACTGATGAATAGATCAGGAATGATCAATTGCAACGATACATGAAAAGTAGAACGATGGTGGTGGAACAGGAGCAGTCATCATCCGTAATGAATGAAAGTGGCCTTGGATCAAGATCGAGGATAGTCATCTCCTAATTGTGATGGCAGGGACGTAGGTTTGTTTTCCTTACTTTGCTTTTCTATTCCCAATAAATGATGTGGTATTGCAGTTGAGCCGCTTACTCGTGTATCAGATATTAAGCCATCACTAGGCACACTCTAAGTTGGATGCAAGGCTATAATACCTAGATGGATGTCATGATGTGTGTTCAATGTTTAAGTTTAAAGCTTGTAAATGAATGCTTTATCTTTTGTCCACTTATTTGCGATGACCGGTATTAATCATGGTAGTCCCGACCGGAGAGACCGGGCGGTGACCACAAGGTGAAAGTTCCCTTGCTGGAGAATAAGTAAATGGACTTATACGATATTGATCACATTAAGTCCCGACTGGAGTGCAGGAAGTAAGTTGCCTCACCTAAGTACGAGCAGATGGACTTGCTTGTCACCGAGTTCCCTCTAAAAGGAAGCGGATCGGGCATAGAAAGGGTCTAGAGACCATGGATTTTATTATCGGCCTCGAACGACAATGGATTTTATTAATGATTTGAGAGACCATGGATTTTATTATTTGTCCCCATGGATTTGACTAATGGTCTAGAGAGACCATGAATTTTATTATCGGCCTCGAGTGACCATGGATTCAATTAACGGTCCAAAGAGAACATAAATTTAACTATCGGCCCTGAATGGCCACAAATTTAATTAATGATCTAGAGAGGTCATGGACTTAACTATTGGCCCTGAATGGCCCCAAATTGAATTAATGATTCAAAGAGGTAGGGATTTCATCTAGAGATCCAAATAGATCAAACTTTCGACTAACGATCCGCAGAAAATGAGATTTCAACTAGCGATCTGGAGTGATTAAGCTTTCAGCTAATGATCCGGAGTGATCAAGAATTGAATCGATTACCGAATGCATGACCTAGGGAAATTGAGATCTAAACCTTAACTTTGAATGCCAGTTGACCTTGAAGCGATTTGGTAGCTATTATCGTATCGAGCCATTGATTTCAACATATGATTGCTAACCCTCGGTTGAACACAGGATGATCCTAATTCGTGATGTGACCCATGATTTATCGATTCCAACAGAACACCAAATCATTTTCCATGACTAACACTCAAGCAAGGACTTGAGTCTTTAGCTATCATGGATTGGAACGATAATTGATTTACACGTGAATCCAAAGGAACAGGATGATTCGCAAAAGTTAATCGACTGTTAACCAAAAGATTCAAGCATTAATGTTGCATCAACTTCGATGCCTATTCTTGAGCAAAGCAGACCTTCAATTTGTAAGGCGTACTTTGGTGGGTAAGTGTTATCCAGCCTTTTGACCAAGCGGTATTAGACTAACTTGATGAATTAAAATTGGAAGCTATCAAAGCAAGAAGCCTAGAGAGATAGCCATAATCTTTAGAAACCTAGCACAACTAAGAACACAAGAAAAGTACAAGTCCAACCCAAAAATTTCACAACATGGTCCATCAAAGTGATTGACCAGTACTGATCCATGGCTATGGACCAATATCGATCCATAGAATCTCGATATACTTGATCCATTTTACTCATGCAACTAAATATTGATGTCAAAAGCCCATTCCCAACTCCGTGGATCAATCGCCTGTTATTTGCTATCGAACGTCTCAAAAGCTAGAAACCAACAAGTTCATTCCTCTGCTGATCCATCCAAATGTCTAATAGCAAGCTCATAGTTCTATAGAAAAATTTGGAAATACAAGGCTAAAGATATATCACTTCGACTCAAAGTAGCTAGGACCATCCATAAGTCAATCTTATACATCAATACCGATCCACAATTGATTGCTAACTTAGCCACATTTTCTCGAGTGCAACTGCTATTGCATCATGGAGATCATAGAGGAGAACTGGTGGAGAATTTTCCACTGCCCTATAGCTATAAATAGGCATGAAGGGGCATCATTTCGAGGATCTTTTAGCTCTCTAACAATCTCTTACACATTTCTTGTAATTGGCTATTGAGTGGTACCGAACCATAAGAACAGCACCTGTAAAATAGTAGTATAATCAAAAGAAACATTAAGTGGACGTATGTATCGACCTGTCGAACCACTATAAACCTTGTATGTCATTTTTTTCATTGTTTTTACTCAGTTTCTTCACTCTTTTCTCTACCATACTCATTTGAATGTTTGTGCCACTTTTGGTTCAAACAGCAGTCTTGCTTCCCACCTTATCATGACGACATTCTTAACTTTTAGAGTATCAAGAGTTCCTTCAATATTTAGTGTTAAGTGTAAGGCTAAATACTTTCAATGAAGGAATCGAAATTTTAGAACATTTGACTCGCACTTTTGCTTGATTTTCACATCACAAATATTTCTAAAACACTTATTAAAAATATTCTTTGTAAAGAGCTAATTATATTTCTAAGTGTATTAAAAAGAAGAGTCAAAAACAAATGTCATTAAAACATTGTTTACTATATACCCATAAACCAGCTACACTTAATTTTATCTTTAAAACATTCCTTTTAAAAAAAATTATCATTTATAAACTATCATTTATAACTTTAAAACAACATTTATTATCTCAAAAGATAATAAATCAATTTAAAATGATTATAAATTTAAAACGATATTAATTATCCCGAAAGAAATTTAATCCAATTTATAATCTTTTTTTATAAATTTTAAAATAAAATTAATATTTCGAAGGAAAATTTATCAAATTTATGATCTTTTTATAAATTTAAAACAACATTAATTATCCTGAAAGGAAATTATAAATTATTAATCAAATTTATGATCTTTTATAAATTTGAAACAAAATTAATTATACCAAAAGGAAATTAATCAAAATTTTAATTTTTAATAAATTTAAAAGCAATAATAATTATACCAAAAGATAATTAATCGAATTTATAGCTCCTTTTATAAATTTTAAGCAACACTTATTCTTTATTTCAAAATTCCCAAAAATATTTGAAAATATAGTTTAAACAACTTTCAAAGTGCTAAAAACACGACCAAATATTTATTTTGTAAAAATAAAAGCATAAGCTCAACACATAGAGGTTTAAGGAGATGATATTTCATAAGTGATGGTGTAGTGATCATCGCTATAATGACACTTATACAAATCAAATAATATGCCACAAATATTTCAACCAAATATCAATATAAGAAACATGAGAATATAAGTAAATCATTATCGGTGAGAAAACCCTTAGGGTCTCTTGAAAAAAGTCCCATGTAAATAACATATATATAATTGTATTTTGTAGTGTTCCGTAGCAGCCTATTCGCTATGTACACTTCGACATCCTTTTCCTTTTGTTACTTACAAAACAATGGTTATTTATGCCATCTGCTTCAAAGCAGGAATTAACTCTAAATAAAAAAAATCAAACAACAATATATAAACTATCATTCAAGCATTCAACAATAATCTATAGTAACATAAATATTATATAGTTTATTTAGATGCGAGTAAACTCACTAAAATTCCAGTTGATACTTTCGCATTTCTGTTTGATTCGCTTTTAGCTCAAAATTTTAGTAGCTTCAAATCCAACTATTCAACTTCAATGTGTAGATAACATTAATATGAGCCTAAAGTAAAAGACCACGTTCAAATCCGACCTCGTATGGAAGAGTTATCGAGTTTACAAGATTTGAGATTAATTAAATTAATTAATTAACCAATTTAACTTTAATTACCAAATCAATCCACTAATCCTTCTTCTCCCTCCATTTCCTATACACGAAATGTAAATGCACAAGTGCACCCAAAACCGATCCATACTCCCCTCGATTTCTCCTTCATCTCTTAAGAAAATGCGGCGTCACTGATTCCATAATCTCTTCCTTCACGTCCACTTCACAACCCAACTCAACGTCTCGAGCTCGGTCAAGCAATGATAAATGTGGCTTGCTCATGTCACACGCAAACCCTAGAATTGCATTTTTCATCACACGAACACACATGTTTCGACCAACACAAAACTTCGTCTCTTCAAACCAATTTTACAATGCCAAGCTCCGTTCGACCAACCATCGCCTAAATCATCGCCTAACCAAAACCCTAGCTCATGACATAACTGCCAATCATGGGAAATCTCGATCGCAGTGAGCACTCATATGGATTCTAAGTACATGCTTACATGAAGTCAACAAATCCAATTTCATGACTTTTAGTTTAGTAAATCATTTGATTTTATTTTTCTTTGAGGAGGCTATTTTTTTTCTTTTTTACGATAATTGAAAACAAGAAAGAGAAGAGGAAAAAAAGAAAAGCAAGAGAGGAAAAATGAAAATGTATAGACAAGTCTTGGTTTAAGGTTTAGTTTATTCTACAATTTACAATATGACGCTACACAGAATTTCGCTAGCGTATGAACCGTGAACGACAAAAATATAATACAATCCCACACAAAATTACGATACGATCCCAAAACAACAATAAAATACACCGGTTACCTTATTCCGTGAAATTTCAAAAATACCATTGTTTGTCGAAATGTACATCAAATGAAAATTTAAATAATTTTCAAACTAAAAATTATGGAAAAATTGTATAAATTCATTAAAAAATACGTCATTGGAAATTAAGTCATTTTAGTAACAATTGATTTTCTTTTTATTTATTCGAATTATTTATTATTGTAAATAAATTTACAAATCATTTCACCATTATTATTTACTAATTAAAAGTAGTTAAATATGGCTATTAAATCCATCTAATTAATATTTAATTCATAATTCAAGTAAAATAATAATCACTATATTTGAATATAAGTTATTTATATTTTTTGGGGATGTTACAGTGTGCCATTATATATTTTAGCACTATCTTATATAGTACCTTTTTTAATATAAATTCTTCCTTTCAAGCATTTTCAAAAAAAACTGTAATTATTAGCCAATTTCGAAAATATTTTAAGAAAATGGATGCAATATTGGCTGATGTTAGGTAAAAAATGATTTATCCAATATAATATATATATTTTTCTAAAAAAATTGTTACTTTCATAAAATATATATTTATCTTCCTCAAAATAATTTTTTACACTCATTTAGCATACTGGATACTGTTTTAATATTCTAGCATTTCTGAATGCAACAACTTATTTAAAAAGCGTATCTAATTCCTTTTTTTCAAAACTTTTACTTCGTGATACTCTAAAATTAAAAATACCAACCCCTAGCTATTTATATAGAAAATGAGTCAGACATACCAAATATTATTGCAGTTCAGTTATGCACAAATGCTCGTTCTCCATCCTATTTACGAAACATCTGCTATTTGAAATTCCTCCCATCCTTTTGTCTTTCTTGGTTACCTACAAAAAATAAATTCTATATTTTGTTACCCACTTCCTATGTTAGGGTTGGGTCGAAAGTAACCATACTCAAGAGGGTTTGGTAGAACATTTAAAAATAAATTTTTTATTATTATTTACTTTATCCAAATAATCACAAATGTATTTTTCTCTATTTTCCCAATTAAAAGGAACCTAAATACTTAAATAGTTTCTATTCTTGTTTGATGGTTTTGTACTTCTAGAAACATTATAGCTTATAGAATTATTCGAATTTATATAGAAATTGGGTTTACATTTTACTCGAAATACAGTACTAGCATTAATATTTTTACCATACATGAAAGCATATCTAGTGCTATCTCTACAATTAGTTTTATTATATTTTAAACCACTTTTATCATGTAAAGGCATAGAACTTGATAAAATCATTTTTAGATCATTTTATTCTTTGTTAAATTTTGAGAATTCATTTTTTACTTTTTTCATTAACTTTAAAGTCACAATTATTATTTTCAAAAGAATATTGTAACTTTTCAAAATATCAATTTCTTTATTTAATTTAGAATTCTCGCTTTTGAACGTACAATTCTCATTTGCAAGAAGAAAATTTCTGTTATCTAAGGAGGATCGTGATAAATCATTTTATCTTTTCAAATCTTAAATTTCCTTTGATAAATTTTCTTTCGTGTTTTATTTATCTAAAAAATCTTCAAGGGTCATAAAATTATTTTTTCAAAAGACAAAGTTAAATTTCTTAATCTAATTTCTCATATTTTAATTTCTCATTTTCAAGTCCGATGGATTTAATATTTTCTAACTAATAAAATTAAGCTTTGAGACTTATCGCTCATACTAACTAATTCACCATTATCTTCTACTAAAAATTTTAAATCAGAAAGTAACCACATTTATCGTAGCTCTGTTAGTACTAAGTTTTTTGCTTACTGCATTTCGATCGGATTTTTTTTGCCATTATTTTATGATGTTGTGATGATTGATAGAATTCCAGAAACTAGCACCACTTCTTAGTCGTTACGCATAGGATCAAAGATGGCAAATAGTAATTGAATATAAATGCAGCGATTAGTAAAGTAGGCCACACAACCGATTTTATACTAGTTTAGAGCATCACTCCTACATCCAGTCCCCAAGAACCTCTTAGTAATTCACTATCCGCACACCCACTTCATCCAGAGGAATATGTTCACAAACTCCACCTGAACAACCAAATAGGATTTCAACACTACTGCTTGAGGACTCCACAACATGACATCAATCTTTTCTTTTACAATTAAACAATTTGACAATATATATAGTCTCTTCAATACACTTAGTACTCGCACTGGAGTACAACCTATATAACCTTCAAAAATAATGTAGAATGAGTGGGCATATGTTAGGATACGGGTTAGGATCAGACTTGAATGTTGTGGAGTGAAATAACGCCGGTCCAAATTTGCTTTTTGAATGAAAATGGAGTTTAGGGCTTTTGGGAGTAGTCTTAGATCATAGGATTAAATGAATTCCTTTGGGGTGGTAGAAGGCTTATATAGGAGTGATAAGATGTCATTGAATAAGAGCAACCCTTCAACAATTCAGTTTGGAAGAGATGCATCCATTGAAACTTCACAACACTTGTAGAACATGCTTGAATCCACCCATTAAAACGACCGTGGGAACAAGGACTACAATCTAAAAAGGAGTTAGGACATAATACTAAAATATTTAGATGCAATTTGAAGAATTTCATTGACAGTTTGCTTTCTTTTTCTCTTTGTGCACCAAAACATCATTTGACCAAAACTTAATAATTTCTTGACGGATTCGCACGAAACCAGTGGCATTGCGAAGCAGATGGAGAGAAGTACAGTATTAAGTCAAGTTGTAGATGAGAACCAAATTTTTTATATTGATCTGGTACCCATTTCATTGTCGATTTCCATTATATATCCATTTGTTCTTCTTGATCGATGAATGATTATCTGTTATCTTTTAACCAACGGTCATTAGACATAACTCTTCTCCTGCAAAACAACATAACATTTTAAAAAATCAAGTGACTTTTAAAAATAACTAAATTTAGTTTTAAACTACAATATCATGATGATGCTGTGACATATTCATATGAAAATAGTGTTAACAATTTTATCAAAAAAATTGCCATTTTAAATTTTTTTCAAAATTCAGATTATGAAAACTTTGAAAACCTTACTTTGATACCAAATATGAGAAATGCGGCTTACGGATCTTAAGGCTAGAATTAACACTAGAGGGGGAGTGAATAATGTTTTAAGGAATTACTAAATCTTTTTGAGTTTATGTTAATTTGAACACAAATGTATGCAAAATTCAGACACAGATATGATCACAGAATCAAACACAAATGCATAAATAAAGTAAAAGCAATAAAGGAAAGAACACACCTGATTTTATACTGGTTCGGAGTTACCCTACATCCAATCCTGCACACAAGTACAGATTTCCTTTAAAAATCAATTTTTACAATTACACCCTCGATTTCAAGGCCACGAGGTATACCACTCCAGATTCACAATCCTCTGGCTAGAGATACTTGATTTTACGGGCAACAAGTTCACCCAATTGATTTCACAGGCTACAATCACACCTTTTCTCGCTTGATTGATTTCATAGGCTACAATCACACCTTTTCTTACTTAATTAATTACAAAGAAACCTATAACTCTGAATAGCACTGAGATCTTGTTGAGACAGTGATAAAGAATCAAACCAAAGATGATCTAGTTAGATTCAATGGTGATTTCGATAGAGTAATGGTAAAAATATATATAAAGAAATGTGGATGAAGAAGAGGAGTGAAATCAGAGAAAATATGTATATAAATTCGTTTAAAACAGCCCCTATTTATAGTAGAACAACAACATTGTCCATTCGTGAAAGGATATGACGAATAGACACTTCCTTTGAAATTCAAATTTTTTAAACAAACTGCCACCTTGTCGACAAGGGTTCCTAGGGGTTGTCGACAGGCCTAAGTGATTTTTTGGTAATTTGTTTTTCTTTGAAAATAACTTCTATCTTGTATTGAAACTATTTTTAAACTTTATAAATATACTTAACTATAGTTAAAATACATAAATAAGTATAGAGAATAATATTTTGGTATATTTAAAATTTAATTATATATTTAAATCTAAGTATAAATATTAAAAGTTAAATATATTATAATTAAAAGATAGTTTAAAACCAAAGATAATTTAATTTTGAAGATAAAAATTATTTTGAGGCTTTTAAAAGCAGGATAAATGTTTTTGATTCTTCTAAAAGGAAGATTTTGAAATCATTTGGAAAACAATATATAATTTCGTAAAATATTTGAATAAAAAGTTAGTGGATACAAAACAATGTTCCACTAGATTTTTCGTAGGTTCCATCTTACTTAGGGTTCCATCCCTTTAACAGGCTCGAAGTGGATTCCATTCCGCGAATAAAATGGATTTTAAGATGCCAGTGCTTTTCTAGGAGTTTTAACAAAATTCCTAATTAAATTACTTATTATTGAAATCTTGAACTCTTGATAATCTTGATACTCTTGAGTCTTCAATCTAGATATCTTAAGTCTTGAATCTCTATACTGTATAGCCTTCATTCTTGGTACATGAATGGTTAAATCATGCATATACATATATATCTAAACTATAATGTTAGTATTTATATTTTATAATCTTATTCTAAGGTTGTTGTCATCAAAACCATCTTCTCCGGGACTAACAATGGAGCTATTGGAGATGAGTCGAATGTTCACCTATCATAGTGTTTTATTTTCGATGTACCATACGTTATACATATCAGCAATTTATAAGGTCAGGATTTTATAACTGTCCAGCTGATAAGGTTTGTTTTTAACTCTGCTGTACTATGTATTTTGGAGTGACTGTTTTTATTGTCTTTGTTATATTATGTGTTGTCGATTCTGCTGTGAGATTTCGATTTACCTGTTCTTTGTTCTTTTCGTTTTATTTTACCCAAAAAATCTGCATTTTGACGATTGGATGTTCAGCATTTGAATATTATTTATGTACTCGGTGTCTTTTGTCGATGGCTGGAAAGGCGAGTCGTTACACAAATGATCGAACATAATTTATTATTCAAAATGTAAACTTTAGTCATTTTTAAATTTGTTGTGAAATATCTAATGCTTAGAAAAGAAATTTTAGTCTGTAGGATATTTTAAAAAATACATAAGGTGGAAAAAATTAAATGATGTAAATTTGTAATTTTGGAAGAAAAAAATTTCAAAGAAAATTCTATATAAGGGACTTTCCAATTTTGTAAAATAATTCTAAATCAAATTTTACAAGAAAAAAAATTGTATGTTGTTTTGTTTTTGAAAGTATGTATACAGCGAAATTATGGAAGGAATGCAGTATTAATGGAAAAAATGTGTTTTTCTAAAACAAGAAATATTATGCGATAGACGCAAAATAAATTTTGAAATTTGAGGTCAATGTTGTAAAGTGTTCTTTGAAGAAATAATGGGCTTGGGACAAAGCACGGAAAAAATTTATTGTAAAATAACGATTTTTTTAACTATAAATCTCAAATTTTTAATCATATTTTGATGATTTTACATTTATTATAAGGCTATGCCTTTAGTGAATTATTTTTCTTTTTAATGCAGTGCAAATTTGAGAAATATACATGATTGAAACATGAGTTAAAAAGAAATTCCATCGCTGTTAGGAAATTGAAAATCGTTAAGACCGGCACTGTATTCGTTCGGTCATAATTTTTGTCTTTTTAACCAATTTTGATGAATCTTCTTTCATTTGAAATATGTTTTGATATGGAATAAGTTTTGTATTCAGTACTTTTTGGAATTTAGAAATCTATCGATGTTAAAGTTGTTTGAATTTAAATTAAATTTCTTCCCATGAATTTATTTTCAGAATTATAATGACTAGGTTTTTTGACCATGACGTTTAAATAGTTTATTTGATTTTGATGATCTTGCAGTTTCTTAAAATATAATAAGACATGAAACAACCTTTTTTTGAGAGTTTTTGTAAAATTTTGAAGTTTTCTAATCTAAAACCGCAGATATCTAAAGTTGGCCCATGCTTTTCTAATAATTCCAAATTTTTATGCCTTTAGAAAAAGCTCTATAGCTCATGTTATACTCTATGTTTTGTTAATCCAAAAGTTTCTTCGGAAAGCCTATGCACTATGCAATAATTATTCTTTTGAAACTCTTATTTAGTTTCGTGATATTGACCTTTAAAATCTTGTCGGAAAGCGGCCTAAGAAAAGACGTCATGTCGCGTATATATAAAATGGATGCATACTTATTCTAACTTTTACTAGTAAGAATAGGTATTCAGAGGACTATTTGGACTAATTGGCGATGTTAGATCGCTTTTGCTTGTATGCTAACAAGATAGCTCACTTTAAGATGAATTTAAAAGGTACGATTTTATGCTACATTGTTTTGTGTGTGTGTGTGTGTGTGTCTATATATACACAGACACACACAATAGTGATTATATTATTTTCCATGTTTTGGAATGCCTCATGGTTGGGATGTATATATACTATTATTATGTTATATGATTTTTTAAAATGTTCTCCTGCAAAGGATACTCTACTGAATTTTTTTGAAAATTCCGATTTTAGAAATTTTTCACAAAATTTATTGTATGCAGGAAAAAAAGCCATTGAATGAGCCCATTAAATGTTGTAGCATATGCTAAGATAAGTTAGAGGGGGCCACATAGAGGATTGAGTAAGCTTAAGCATGATTAAAGCTTGTAGAATACGAAGAAAGTTTAGGACATGAGTTGTATATGACGTCTCCCTATAAGAAATTACGAGAATGTAATTTTCCGAAGGAGGGAGATCTGAAATAATCATGCTTTCTATGTCGTGCTAGTAAATAAATCTAATAAAAATAAAAATATTTGAATTTGATTTTGATAGCTATTATTTTTGAACATAATTTTTATTAAATTGAAATCTATTCAATAAAAGATTTGTTTAATAAATTGAATTGCTATAAATTCGTGTGGATAATATATTGAAATTCAGATAAAATATTTTAGTAAATACAAAATAATTTTTCATGATTAGATGTTTTTTATATCAGTGAAATAAATGAAAAATAAATTTATTTTACACAATATAACGAATAATTAAATAGAAATAAACAAGCATTGAATTGAATGGCATTTTGTAGCTATCGTATTATATTTTATAGAATGAAGTGTAAATCAATTTAAATTAAATTAAAATGGATTAACAAATAAAAAAGGAGTTATTTAAAATAAAATAAAAATGAAAACAAACAAATAAACAAATAGGAAAAGTAAAATTAAAAACTAAAGCCTAAAAGTCAAACCATGGCTCATTCAAGCTAACCATCAATTCCTAAAACAATAACCCTATTCTTCATTATTTTGCCACATCCCTAAATCATATTTCATGAAAAAAAGAAAGAAAAAAAGAGGAGAACCTCAGAAAAAATAAACGGATGTGCATTAGGGAGGAGCCGCAATGGCGGCTAACATCATGGGGTATGGCGCATGTTGGTGCGGCGTGTGATAGGCGATGGCACTTGAGGCTGGTGATGCCAGCATAAGGAAGTTGCAATATGGATTCTAGCATAGGGAAGTTGTGACATGAATGGCTGGCGGCAATGCAAAGAGCTCGCTTGGTAAGCTTGCATGCAACGTGGTGAATGGTTGAAGCTGGAACAACGAGGTGGTAGAATTTTGGAGCTGGTGGCAGCATAGTCTAAGCACATTCATGAAGTAATGGGTTAAGGTGAGTTATTCTATTTAACCCACACAGCCATCTCTAGAATTACTATTTCCTTTTTGCATGCCCTTATTTTATTGATTGTGTGATGAATCTTGGTTGTGAATATTTGAACTGGGTGAAATGTAGTTGCATGCTAGTGTTTAATCATTATTGTGATGAATTTAAACTGAATTTTCACTGAAAATATGTTGTTGAATATAATTTCATCACATATGAATGATTAATGTATTCTTGTAAAGAATTAAAACAGAATAGTATAGTAGTTTTCAATTTTGAACATAGATTTGTAGTTCATCCTTATTTATGGTGGGGAGATTATTGACGTGCGGTGTTGTCTACTCATTTGTATGCCCCTGAGTGGTCAAGCTACTTGTTGTCCAGATAGTTGTTCCTATATGTATAAATTTGGGAACTTTTTATTGATTTTTTTTTTTGCATGCATAGGGCGTTTGTTGCATGATATGGTGAAGTCGCTCCGTCGGAGGGAGTGGCAACATCCTCTACGCCTAATTACAACGTGGTTGAGTGCTTTGTCGGAGGGAGTGGGCAATGCCTTTTGTGCCTAGGGGTGTAAATTGATCGAACCGACTAGATATGGGTGTGTTCAATTTTTATCTTAAATAAAAACGAATTGGATAAGGACTGAACGAGATCTATGCTCATAAAAATTTTGCTATCCTAAATAAAATCAGATGGGTACAAACATAATTTTTTTCAATCACGGACTCGAACGGACACTGATGAACATTACCATTTACCTCACATTTTATGTTTTTTAATAGAGTTTCTATCAGTTATATTATTTTTATCATTACGTACTGAAGTATAAGCATTTTATGAATCTTTACTCAATCAACCAACCAAATAGTTATCATTAATATTTTGAAGAACATAATGGATATACTGAATTATAAGAAATTTGGACAAATTCGAACAAATACGTGTCAGATGAGATTCTTGCCAAAACAAATTTTGTTATTCTAATTCATGTCCTAAACGAAAATCGAACGGACTTGGACGGACGTATTTTGGCCACGGATTCGAATAGACGTTGGATACTCGTACTAAATTAATAGCCCTATCTATGCTAGCCCCGTTATGGTAGTTGCTCCATCTGCGGGAGTGGGCAAATTCTAGATAGCCAGCCCCAATAAGGTGAGACTACTCCAACTTTTCAGAGCGAGCAACACTATAACAATTCGTCCTTTGTAATATCTCGAAATCAACGTCGAATGACAATAATTGACTTTCGAATCCGTAAAAACAGTTTGTAGGGGTAAAATTAAAATAGAACACTATACCGAGGCATAATAATGGAATCTCATTATAGAATGATAACATGTAACACATTGAATATACATGAACAAAATAGGATAACAATATCTAAGAGATTGTACTGGGGAAAGAAATTGATAAATAAATATCAATACATGAAGTCAAAAATGAATATCTAATACAATATATCCTATATATAAATAACATTTGTCATGTACTACTACAATATAGGTATATACCCAAAGTATTAACTTAGCCTCCAAATGCTTCAGCCATCTTGAAAGCGTATCTCCAAAAGCACCTAACTCATAAACTACTTAATCGAGTACCTAACAGTTGCCGTGACACAAACAGACAAAGCCAAACGCTGGTCAAACACAAAGCCTTGTGTGAGGAGAACTATCTTAAAATACCATATACCAAAACAATATACATATGTAGAATAGCAATCTACTAAGGCGCATATGGTCCTCCCCACAAACATGCTCAGGAGTAAATCGGATAGCCTATAAACAAGAAAATAAACTCATTTCAAAGGTAGGAAATTATATCATAACCTGCTTTTCTCATGTGATCAACAAGTCAACAAAACTAATATAATGTGATCGATGTGTAATAGTATACCATGGTAAGGTAACATGATATACAAATGCAGTGGTAATATAGATATCATGATATAAGCATATCCTAGAATACATAATAATAATATCAACTAATTACTACACTATGCATCATCTATAACATAATGATATATGTCAAATAGAGAATATAAATTGATACCCATCATTGCTGATGGATGGAGTCTACAATGGAGTGATTCGATGGTCCTTGTCTGGGGTCCCAAATAATTAGAGTCAGTTCCGAACTTTACTATTGACATCAATTGCAATAGTTTTCGTCGAGGGTCCAAAGTAGATGAGTCGGTACCAAATTTTACCATAGATCGCAAGTTGCATCCAACACGATCAAACTTGTGTAGATCTCACTCTGTCACTCATCGAGAGTAGGGATATATGACCCACTCTATATACCTGCAACCTATATGGATCTCACGGTGTCCCTCATCGAGCATAGGTGATATCTAACCCACTAGTAGATGATCATCATCATCGCCCTCTTCCTAGTCATCATGAGTTTCTTAACAAATTTGATAACATATCTACAAAAGAGAATGATAGGCTGTCTCATATAATATGATATCAGGGCCACAAAAAGGCACCGATGCCATATAAATATATATACATTAAATATAATGTCACGTAATCAATTATGCAAGTCATGAATAACTACTACTATATCATCATTGTCTATCTATATGTATGTTCACTACTAAAAGAACAATAATATGTATGGTCGCTAATACAAGACCAATATTAGGTATAGTCACAAATATAAGACCAATACCACTCATCAAAATATATCTTCCCTAAGGCCAAAACCAAAAGGCATGGACTCACTTCCTTTAATCGTACACACTTGTTGGACGTGATCGTGCAACCAATTACCATACCGATCTCGTGTCAAACCATTCCTTGATCACTATAGACCACATAAGCATCAGTTATACTAGCATCTGAATCTTGAGCTTTGCCTTACATTCCACTTTCCTGAGTATCCCAAAGTCTCCTCGAAGTTATGCCGAAGCCTCGAGTCGAACCACATCCAGAACCGGGTGAAATTTTCACTATTTTATAAAATCTTGTAACGACCCCGGATTTTTATGAATTTAAATTGATAATTTAAATGAATTTTTGAATTAAAATTTGTAAAATTGATTTTAAAAGGCAGCGAGTTTCCCCGATTCAAATAGAATATATATTAAGTCATATGAATTTGAAAATTTGTATATATGTGAATATATGTATATATTGAATTAGAAATAAAATCTTAAATAAATGGTTTTAAAATAAATAGAAATAAAAAATAAGTAGTCATGTAAGAATAGAAATAAATATATATGTTAATGTAATAAAAATAAATATAACAACTTTTAAAATATGTACATAAAGTAAAATAAATATATTTAAGTATAAACAAATCAAACATAATAAAAACAAACAAATATAAAAGTAAGTATGCAGGCTAAACAAAGTAATGAAAAAAAAATATCTATGAACATTAAAAAAAAAATAAGTAAAAACATAAAGGACTTAAGCATTGAATGCTTACATCTCAACAAAAATAAACAAGTACAACATCACTGCAGCCTCCCTTTATAAAGTAACCTCTGATATACATATGACAGGAAAGTATATATGCATGCACACTTGCAAAATGATGAAAACCAATCAAAGTACATACGAATAGGAGTTAAAATTATCTTCAGCCATGACTATTGTACAACATAAACCATCACCCTATACACTACAACATCACCTATAACTTCATTTTTATATACATCACCTTCTCATCTCAGTTTTGTTCACCATTATAAACTGAAGTATAAAGGTCATTCTTTAACTAAAACAATCATTCAACATAAAACATTTTCCCTCAATCAAAGCTTGACAGTTTGGAAGCAAAAGTAAAGCTTCAGATAAACCAAACTCCAACTTGTAAACTCCTGGATTCAAACAATGATCTGGAAGGTGAGTAAACTTAATATCAAATTTATGTTCGAAGATGATCAGTGGATGATTTATGTCAATATGGTTTGGATTCCTTCTTCATTGCTGTGAATATAAGTTTGTTTTGACGATACAGAGACAGGTTCTTCTCTGTTCATGGTTTAGGATGAGACCAATATTTAAAAAAAAAATTGATTCCCCTATTCCTATTCACTTTCAAGCTTTGATGTTTAAAGTAAAAAGGTGTATTTAGGTAAGGACTTTGATCTAAAAATAATTCCATGAAGAAAAAAAGTGAAAAAAAACGTATATAGGAAGGAAGATTCAGTTTTTACAGAGGGTACTTAAAACTTTGAAATTTTCGAGTTTAATAAAACACTGATTCAAGTTTGTAGTTTGAATCCTTACACGAAACAATGATTTTTAAGGCAAATTTGGTGATTTTTAATGGTGAGTTTCATGAGCAGTTTGGAGATGAGCGTGTGAGGCATTTTGATCGAATTCAGGTGATTGATGGAACTGGGGTGGTCGGGGTCGTGCGTGAAGGTGGAGGAGCGTACCACGGTGATGGGAAAAATAATGGGAAGTAGTCGCGAGGTAGGAGGTAGCGGCGGTGTCGAATTTCCCCTGGGAACCCTAGTTTTACTGATGCTTATATTTGTGATCGCCACGTCATCGTCGTAGCATCGAGTGCGGCCGCGTTTGGAGGGGAGGTGTCTGGGTCGTGGACGAGCATGTAGGCGAAGGGAGAGGTGATGCTGGAGGTCGTAGTTGTCAGGCCGAGGCATTTTTGTGAGTGGTGATGGGTTCGAAGTTATCGAGCTATGCTCGATTTTGATCGACAATGCAATTGGGTTGTTTGATGATTCGTGGTCAACGTTGAGGTGATTTGCGACTTGAAGGGGGTGTTCTCGATCGTCAGAGCCCCGGGGCCGCCGCGTACACCTGCACGTTTGAGATTTGGGTTGGCTGTGGGTTGCGTTGTTGAAGAAGAAGCTGGGTAAACTCTCGTGTGTTGACTCGAAGCTTTGCTCGAGTTTCTGTGGGTTGGACTCGAAGGGAGAACGGAAGCCTCGGGTTTAAAGAGTTGTTCAAAATTTTCAACCTGAACCTGTTTCCAGAATTTTAGGCTAAATTAAAAATACAAATTCAAGTTGAATTGGAGTTAAATTTGGAAACAAATAAAGTTTAAATTTCAAATTGTTTTCTTTTATAACTTTAAAAGCAACTAAATGTTTGGAGCAATTTGAATTCAAAATAAGATTGAATTGTAGATGGAAGATTTAAACAAGATGAAACTTAAAAGTTTAAACCTGAAATAAATTTTTAAATCAGGTTTTTAAATTTTTAAAATAAATTTTAGTTTATAACTTAAGTGTTTAAAATAAATTAAATATACTAAAGTTAAAAAGAGGAAAGGAAAATTGATTTGTAGCTCTTTAAGAATTTCCTTTATAATAAATTGTTCTTTAACATGTAATTTAAAATGTTAGAAAATTCTATTTTAAACTTATTTAAAGATAAATAAGAATTCATTTCAATCTTGAATTTAAAATGGAATTGAAAAAGGGAATTTGAGAACAATGAATTAGATCGATTTATTAAATAATAATCATTTATGGAATTGTGAAGTGTAATTACTTAATGATAATAATTAAAGAATTAATTATTAAATATAATTAAGTGAGTTAATTGGATTAGTTCAGATTTATCACTTAAGTTAATTAGTTTAGAATAATCACCCGAATATTTTAGAAAATATAATCACTTAGAGAAGTAATAGATAATTAATGAATATAATCAATTAAATGATGATTGAAATTTGAGTAAATTATTTGTTAATATATTTAAAAGATTAATGAATAATGGTGATTAATTAAGATTAATTTAATAATTAATGATTAATTGATTCATTGATTAAGAATGATAGTTAATAATTAAGGGTTAACTAATAAATTGTGAGAGGAAATTTATTTCAAATAATTTGTAATTAAATTATGATAATTAACCCGGATTAATAATTGATACATCCGATTTAAATTAATTATTTGATTAATAAATTCATTTGTGAATGTTTGGACTTGGCTGAATAGTTGTTTTGTTTGATACCCCTGATAGGTGATGCTTTGTTTTGAGCTGTGTGACTTATCTATCTGTAATTTATATCTGTGATCCGTGATCTGTGATCTGTAAATAAAGATGAGTGTTATAGTTATACTGCTTATCAACTATATTTCTGTGTTTTGATCTGTGATGGTTAAATGATGTTGCACTATTGTGTTAAACCCCTGGACCACACCATACACACACAATTATGGATTTCACGAGGAAATCAGTTAAGTTGCAGATTTTTGAAATAGTTTTGAATTTGAATTTTTAAGTTCAAAAGTTTTGGAAATGGAATCAGAATAAATGTGAAAAGCTTTTGGAATGGAATTCCAAGATAAAATTTATTTTTTGAGTTACTCGATTAAGTTTTTGGAATTTAAATAATTTAATTTAAACTTAGATTCAAGATTTGAAATTAAATTATATGATTTGAAATTAGGGATTAAAGATGTTATATCAGTTATATATGGGTTAAACCACTTTTAAGTATTGTTTTGGGAATTCGAATTAAACCAAAGATTGTAACTTGTATAAAAGAAATTGGGTTTATCCAAATTAAAACTGTTGTTTTTAAATGATAAAAAGCTTTTGTTTCAAATCTTATTAAAAGGAATTCCAAGTTAAATTAAAATAGTTTTCCAAGATATAGATGAATATTCGGAAAACGAATTTTGAAAATGAATATTTGGGAACGATTTGAAAACTATGAGACAAATCTTTGATTTAAAAGATTTAAATGAATTAATCTTTTTGAAACGGAATTGTTTTGAAATCCGGAAAAGAATACTTGTGAAAGTAGGTGAACTTTATGAAATAAATCTTTTTGCTAAAGATTTGAAATGGTAATTGGTTTAAACCATTGAAAAGAAAGTTTTGAATTATTAAGTTGTGACTTAATTGAAATCCCATATCCATATGTTTTAAAATAATTTTCGCTCACCATTCGGTTTAGCTGGGAAAGGACCTTTGTGTCATATAACCCATTCCGAATATGTGATTCGACGTTATGGATAGCATTTGAAGACCGGTGATGAAGACCGGGTATTTGCGAAAGCGATAGGATGACCTATCGATTGTTTCTGCACCGAGTCGCGCCGGTATAGAGACTCCCTAAGTGATGGGAAATCCGATCGGGATTGTGAATACCCGGATTGCAAGGACTTCTTTGGAAGTGCCTTCGGTTCTGTTCGATCCCAGAACAGACTTGTATGGATTGTTATGTCTGACATTACAATTTGAGATATAAAGCCGATTTCTTTCAAATATATTTCTGTTGGTGGCGAAGAATTTATTCTCTTAGCTTAACACCCTTCTCTGAGACGTACGAGCCCAGAGGTTATGTAGTTGATGGTTATCAGCGATATATTCCCAATTTGGTAATGTGACATGCTGAGTGTTGCTGTGAAATGATCATTGTGTTGATCATTTGTGATTGGATCATTTGTTTGATCGTTTATCTTTGTGATCATTTCTATGATCATTTGTTGACCCAAAACATGGCTTTTATATAAAGCGTGGCTTTGTGGACGAGACTTCGTCGGACCTCACACCCCGGAATGGTCGAAACAGGAAAGATGCAGCAAGGTTATTGGGGGTAGCACCCCTTAGGGTATGTGCATTTCCTTCTGGATAGAAGTGGTATCATGGTATGGAGCCCAGATACTTAACTTATGTTGATATCGCAGATATGTATATGTATTATTTTGTGATTTTTTGCTAGGGCCCCGGTTAAAGGTTGGTTACGACCGGGAAATGGCATATTCGTGTCAGTAGTTACCTAGTTAGGGGTAACCCGGCCTTGTGTTGGCAGAGATCCAGTTTGGTTCTCGGGGACGTCCTTCCAGAGGCGTTCTCATGTGGCAATGGGAAGTTCCTTGGCCTGACCATTTGTTGGAAATCCAAAGAAACAATACGAGACTTGTACGGTTTTAGTTGTATAACCTGCCATGGAATGTGGCGGTAACCTGCTATTGAACATGGTAGCTATAGTAGGCATAAGTGCGGAATGCCTATGCTGGCTAAGATTTATATCTTTACTTTCGAAATGAATTTTTGCCTACACTATGCACTAGTAGTAATATCAAATGTTTCTTTTTAATGCGTATCAAGCATCTTTGACTATCATAAGGAGAAATCTCCTCCGATTCTGCGTTTGCATTGTGTGTGTGTGCGGGAGGCCTTATGGTAGTCTCATTTTTAAAAGCATTGCGAATTGATTTTAAAATCTTTGGTAGATTGTTTTAAAAGACAAACTGTTTTTGTTACTCACACCAGTCCCACGACTGATCCGGAGTTTATTGTTCTTTCCTAAACTCTGGGTGCTCATTATTTTCTACACGAGCAGTCTAGAGTTGGGTTTTTTAGATAGTCAGGTTTAGTAGATTATCTGGAGTTAGTTCAGTCTTTGGACCACACCAGTCTTGCTTAGCTTGGTGCATCGTTATTGGGGGTTCGAGCTATTGCTGGAATGATTCTTGGAAATGGAGTTGCAGTTCTCGGAGTTCTCTTTTGCAGACTATCTTAGAGTTAGTGGTTCCGCTGCTAGATGTTATCTATTTTTCTTTTCCGCTGCTATTTTTATTGTATCATGTCTCTGATGTATATTGATATCTATTGGATCATCTGTTGTATCAGATATTGTATCAAAGCTGTATATCAATGTATTATTCTTTTATTCCGCTGTGTTATTTACTTAATGTTGTTATAAGCTCCGGCGAATCGGGTTTGAACGGTCGAATCTACGGCATTCGAATACGATATGAAGTATGGATGTCGATTTTTGAGTGGGCAAAATTCGTCTCGTCACATTTGGTATCAGAGCTAAGGTAAAACTTTAGCTCAGGAGTATAACACATTAAGTAGCTCATTAGAGATAGGGTGAAGTAAACCCTAGAATGAGTATCCCTAAGATATCCGTTTGAATATCTCAGTAAATTCTCTTACTATCCATTGATAGTGAGTATGAGTGCAAGAAGAAAACGAGGAAGGGGATAGGGGGATACGACTATAAATGGTCAATACCCTGCAACAGTGGAAATAATTTTCTTCTCGATATTCTTTGATGCGTTTCTAAATTCTTTTGATTGCTTAGTGACAATTACAAGAAAGAAGTTTCGGTGTGATGATGGCCCTATGAATCATTGTAGAAATTCTTTCTTCGTATTTCATCAGTTTCTTATCTGTTTTTGATTTAAACTTTAATGAATTTGAAATTTGAATGAGTTGGAAATTTTGAATAAATTTGAAATTTTAGTTGAGATAAATTGGTTAATGAAATATAAGGATAAATTGAATTGTATCGGTAAAACGATTTTGTTTAAAACCAAATTTTAGATTTCTGTTATAACTTCTTGGATAGAATAAAATCTGAAATATAAACTTTGTGGTATTTCTCAACCTATAAAATTCTAAAACCATTAGGATCTTAATATTTAGATTTTGATTTTAATTGTAGAGGACAAATAGCATCAGCCGAGGTGGAAAGGCCAGAAGGGTTGGTGATTTTGGTTCATCTAGTAGGATTCGAGATGATTTGGGTGAACCATCAGGACATGAGGAGGTGCCAGAAGAACCTTTGGTGCAGCCACAACCTCAAGTTGAAGAACCCAAGGTGGAGTCCGGAAATGAAGAAGAATTCGAAGAGTAATTCGAAGAAGAATTCGAAGAAGAGTTCGAAGAAGAATTTGAGGAAGAGTTGAGGTGGAAGAAGAACCTGAAATGGAGATAGAGTCCGAAGGTGATGAAGAAATTCATTGGGATTTAGATAATGCCATAGAGGATGAGGATGCTATAGAAGACGAGGAGCTAGATTGTGGAGGTTTTATTCAGATAGACTCTGACCCAGAGGAATTTTTTGAGACAGACGATGAGGCTGAAGTTATAGAACTGTCGAGGCCTGAGAGATGAAGTTCTGACAGTAAGGATCTATGATTGGTTGGATTGGCTTCTTTTGGTTAAGGTATGTTTATGTACGTTTTTTTGAATTAAAATTGTAGTGAGGGTTGGATGTTAGTAGAGTTATGTATGACTATAACTTGTGCACTAATATTATGAGTAGCATTTTATATGAGATATATTATGAATTACCCGAAAATATCCATATGATTACTAGTATAGTTTGAATTGGCATTAGTCTTTTCTGTGGGTGTATAATTCATGAAAAGAGCGGTGCAATTTCGAGGACGAAATTCTTTTAAGGGGGGAAGGTTGTAACGACCCCGGATTTTTATGAATTTAAATTGATAATTTAAATGAATTTTTGAATTAAAATTTGTAAAATTGATTTTAAAAGGCAGCGAGTTTCCCCGATTCAAATAGAATATATATTAAGTCATATGAATTTGAAAATTTATATATATGTGAATATATGTATATATTGAATTAGAAATAAAATCTTAAATAAATGGTTTTAAAATAAATAGAAATAAAAAAATAAGTAGTCATGTAAGAATAGAAATAAATATACATGTTAATGTAATAAAAATAAATATAACAACTTTTAAAATATGCACATAAAGTAAAATAAATATATTTAAGTATAAACAAATCAAACATAATAAAAGCAAACAAATATAAAAGTAAGTATGCAGGCTAAACAAAGTAATGAAAAAAAATATCCATGAACATAAAAAAAAAGTAAAAACATAAAGGACTTAAGCATTGAAAGCTTACATCTCAACAAAAATAAACAGGTACAACATCACTGCAGCCTCCCTTTATAAAGTAACCTCTGATATACATATGACAGGAAAGTATATATGCATGCACACTTGCAAAATGATGAAAACCAATCAAAGTACATACGAATAGGAGTTAAAATTATCTTCAGCCATGACTATTGTACAACATAAACCATCACCCTATACACTACAACATCACCTATAACTTCATTTTTATATACATCACCTTCTCATCTCAGTTTTGTTCACCATTATAAACTGAAGTATAAAGGTCATTCTTTAACTAAAACAATCATTCAACATAAAACATTTTCCCTCAATCAAAGCTTGACAGTTTGGAAGCAAAAGTAAAGCTTCAGATAAACCAAACTCCAACTTGTAAACTCCTGGATTCAAACAATGATCTGGAAGGTGAGTAAACTTAATATCAAATTTATGTTCGAAGATGATCAGTGGATGATTTATGTCAATATGGTTTGGATTCCTTCTTCATTGCTGTGAATATAAGTTTGTTTTGACGATACAGAGACAGGTTGTTCTCTGTTCATGGTTTAGGATGAGACCAATATTTAAAAAAAAAAAAATTGATTCCCCTATTCCTATTCACTTTCAAGCTTTGATGTTTAAAGTAAAAATGTGTATTTAGGTAAGGACTTTGATCTAAAAATAATTCCATGAAGAAAAAAAGAAAAAAAAAGTATATAGGAAGGAAGATTCAGTTTTTACAGAGGGTACTTAAAACTTTGAAATTTTCGAATTTAATAAAACACTGATTCAAGTTTGTAGTTTGAATCCTTACACGAAACAATGATTTTTAAGGCAAATTTGGTGATTTTTAATGGTGAGTTTCATGAGCAGTTTGGAGATGAGCGTGTGAGGCATTTTGATCGAATTCAGGTGATTGATGGAACTGGGGTGGTCGGGTCGTGCGTGAAGGTGGAGGAGCGTACCACGGTGATGGGAAAAATAATGGGAAGTAGTCGCGAGGTAGGAGGTAGCGGCGGTGTCGAATTTCCCCTGGGAACCCTAGTTTTACTGATGCTTATATTTGTGATCGCCACGTCGTCGTCGTAGCATCGAGTGCGGCCACTTTTGGAGGGGAGGTGTCTGGGTCTTGGATGAGCATGAAGGCGAAGGGAGCGGTGATGCTGGAGGTCGTAGTTGTCAGGCCGAGGCATTTTTGTGAGTGGTGATGGGTTCGAAGTTATCGAGCTATGCTCGATTTTGATCGACAATGCAATTGGGTTGTTTGATGATTCGTGGTCAACGTTGAGGTGATTTGCGACTTGAAGGGGGTGTTCTCGATCGCCAGAGCCCCGGCGCCGCCGCGTACACGTGCACGTTTGAGATTTGGGTTGGCTGTGGGTTGCGTTGTTAAAGAAGAAGCTGGGTAAACTCTCGTGTGTTGACTCGAAGCTTTGCTCGAGTTTCTGTGGGTTGGACTCGAAGGGAGAACGGAAGCCTCGGGTTTAAAGAGTTGTTCAAAATTTTCAACCTGAACCTGTTTCCAGAATTTTAGGCTAAATTAAAAATACAAATTCAAGTTGAATTGGAGTTAAATTTGGAAACAAATAAAGTTTAAATTTCAAATTGTTTTCTTTTATAACTTTAAAAGCAACTAAATGTTTGGAGCAATTTGAATTCAAAATAAGATTGAATTGTAGATGGAAGATTTAAACAAGCCGAAACTTAAAAGTTTAAACCTGAAATAAATTTTTAAATCAGGTTTTTAAATTTTTAAAATAAATTTTAGTTTATAACTCAAGTGTTTAAAATAAATTAAATATACTAAAGTTAAAAAGAGGAAAGGAAAATTGATTTATAGCTCTTTAAGAATTTCCTTTATAATAAATTGTTCTTTAACATGTAATTTAAAATGTTAGAAAATTCTATTTTAAACTTATTTAAAGATAAATAAGAATTCATTTCAATCTTGAATTTAAAATGGAATTGAAAAAGGGAATTTGAGAACAATGAATTAGATCGATTTATTAAATAATAATCATTTATGGAATTGTGAAGTGTAATTACTTAATGATAATAATTAAAGAATTAATTATTAAATATAATTAAGTGAGTTAATTGGATTAGTTCAGATTTATCACTTAAGTTAATTAGTTTAGAATAATCACACGAATATTTTATAAAATATAATCACTTAGAGAAGTAATAGATAATTAATGAATATAATCAATTAAATGATGATTGAAATTTGAGTAAATTATTTGTTAATATATTTAAAAGATTAATGAATAATGGTGATTAATTAAGATTAATTTAATAATTAATGATTAATTGATTCATTGATTAAGAATGATAGTTAATAATTAAGGGTTAACTAATAAATTGTGAGAGGAAATTTATTTCAAATAATTTGTAATTAAATTATGATAATTAACCCGAATTAATAATTGATACATCCGATTTAAATTAATTATTTGATTAATAAATTCATTTGTGAATGTTTGGACTTGGCTGAATAGTTGTTTTGTTTGATACCCCTGATAGGTGATGCTTTGTTTTGAGCTGTGTGACTTATCTATCTGTAATTTATTTCTTTGATCCGTGATCTGTGATCTGTAAATAAAGATGAGCGTTATAGTTATACTGCTTATCAACTATATTTCTGTGTTTTGATCTGTGATGGTTGAATGATGTTGCACTATTGTGTTAAACCCCTGGACCACACCATACACACACAATTATGGATTTCACGAGGAAATCAGTTAAGTTGCAGATTTTTGAAATAGTTTTGAATTTGAATTTTTAAGTTCAAAAGTTTTGGAAATGGAATCAGAATAAATGTGAAAAGCTTTTGGAATGGAATTCCAAGATAAAATTTACTTTTTGAGTTACTCGATTAAGTTTTTGGAATTTAAATAATTTAATTTAAACGTAGATTCAAGATTTGAAATTAAATTATATGATTTGAAATTAGGGATTAAAGATGTTATATCAGTTATATATGGGTTAAACCACTTTTAAGTATTGTTTTGGGAATTCGAATTAAACTAAAGATTGTAACTTGTATAAAAGAAATCGGGTTTATCCAAATTAAAACTGTTGTTTTTAAATGATAAAAAGCTTTCGTTTCAAATCTTATTAAAAGGAATTCCAAGTTAAATTAAAATAGTTTTCCAAGATATAGATGAATATTCGAAAAACGAATTTTGAAAATGAATATTTGGGAACGATTTGAAAACTATGAGACAAACCTTTGATTTAAAAGATTTAAATGAATTAATCTTTTTGAAACGGAATTGTTTTGAAATCCGGAAAAGAATATTTGTGAAAGTAGGTGAACTTTATGAAATAAATCTTTTTGTTAAAGATTTGAAATGGTAATTGGTTTAAACCATTGAAAAGAAATTTTGAATTATTAAGTTGTGACTTAATTGAAATCCCATATCCATATGTTTTAAAATAATTTTCGCTCACCATTCCGTTTAGCCGGGAAAGGACCTTTGTGTCGTATAACCCATTCCGAATATGTGGTTCGACGTTATGGATAGCATTTGAAGACCGGTGATGAAGACCGGGTATTTGCGAAAGCGATAGGATGACCTATCGATTGTTTCTTCACCGAGTCGCGCCGGTATAGAGACTCCCTAAGTGATGGGAAATCCGATCGGGATTGTGAATACCCGGATTGCAAGGACTTCTTTGGAAGTGCCTTCGGTTCTGTTCGATCCCAGAACAGACTTGTATGGATTATTATGTCTGACATTACAATTTGAGATATAAAGCTGATTTCTTTCAAATATATTTCTATTGGTGGCGGAGAATTTATTCTCTTAGCTTAACACCCTTCTCTGAGACGTACGAGCCCAGAGGTTATGTAGTTGATGGTTATCAGCGATATATTCCCAATTTGGTAATGTGACATGCTGAGTGTTGCTGTGAAATGATCATTGTGTTGATCGTTTGTGATAGGATCATTTGTTTGATCGTTTATCTTTGTGATCATTTCTATGATCATTTGTTGACCCAAAGCATGGCTTTTATATAAAGCGTGGCTTTGTAGACGAGACTTCGTCGGACCTCACACCCCGGAATGGTCGAAACAGGAAAGATGCAGCAAGGTTATTGGGGGTAGCACCCTTTAGGGTATGTGCATTTCCTTCTGGATAGAAGTGGTATCATGGTATGGAGCCCATATACTTAACTTATGTTGATATCGCAGATATGTATATGTATTATTTTTTGATTTGTTGCTGGGGCCCCGGTTAAAGGTTGGTTACGACCGGGAAATGGCATACTCGTGTCAGTAGTTACCCAGTTAGGGGTAACCCGGCCTTGTGTTGGCAGAGATCCGGTTTGGTTCTCGTGGACGTCCTTCCAGAGGCGTTCTCATGTGGCAATGGAAAGTTCCTTGGCCTGACCATTTGTTGGAAATCCAAAGAAACAATACGAGACTTGTACGGTTTTAGTTGTATAACCTGCCATGGAATGTGGCGGTAACCTGCTATTGAACATGGTAGCTATAGTATGCATAAGTGCGGAATGCCTATGCTGGCTAAGATTTATATCTTTACTTTCGAAATGAATTTTTGCCTATACTATGCACTAGTAGTAATATCAAATGTTTCTTTTTAATGCGTATCAAGCATCTTTGACTATCATAAGGAGAAATCTCCTCCGATTCTGCGTTTGCATTGTGTGTGTGTGCGGGAGGCCTTATGGTAGTCTCATTTTTAAAAGCATTGCGAATTGATTTTAAAATCTTTGGTAGATTGTTTTAAAAGACAAACTGTTTTTGTTACTCACACCAGTCCCACGACTGATCCGGAGTTTATTGTTCTTCCCTAAACTCTGGGTGCTCATTATTTTCTACACGAGCAGTCTAGAGTTGGGTTTTTCAGATAGTCAGGTTTAGTAGATTATCTGGAGTTAGTTCAGTCTTTGGACCACACCAGTCTTGCTTAGCTTGGTGCATCGTTATTGGGGGTTCGAGCTATTGCTGGATTGATTCTTGGAAATGGAGTTGCAGTTCTCGGAGTTCTCTTTTGCAGACTATCTTAGAGTTAGTGGTTCCGCTGCTAGATATTATCTATTTTTCTTTTCCGCTGCTATTTTTATTGTATCATGTCTCTGATGTATATTGATATCTATTGGATCATCTGTTGTATCAGATATTGTATCAAAGCTGTATATCAATGTATTATTCTTTTATTCCGCTGTGTTATTTACTTAATGTTGTTATAAGCTCCGGCGAATCGGGTTTGAACGGTCGAATCTATGGCATTCGAATACGATATGAAGCATGGATGTCGATTTTCGAGTGGGCAAAATTCGTCTCGTCACAAATCTCATACCATCTTATAAAATATTTCATGTATACTATTTTTTGAAATATCTCACATATACTATTTTATAAAATATCTCATACTATTTTACAAAATACCATTTAAACCATTTTATGAAATCTCATATTATTTTATAAAATATTTCACTTATACTATATTATAAAATATCTCATACTATTTTATAAAATATATCATTTACTTATAAAATTAGTTCTTTACTCAAATAATATTCATAAGTACTAGTTAAGTTTAATTAAGCCTCTAATCACTTTATTACTAAGTGCATAGTACAAAACTACATTTAATTAGCTTACTAACTTTTCCCAAATCAATTCAAATGGCTTAATTATTACTTACTAATGACATCCACATAATCATATCACCTAATTAGCCTCTAATACATTGCAACATCATGCAAAATCGTTTAATTAACCCTAAATAAATTTCATAGCTTACTAACTTCTTCAAAATAGTAACCAAGGTCTTTAATAAATAAGGTGTTTGTATAATCTTGTTTGTAACATAAGCATAAGCTAGACAAATACCATTGTCCAAGTAGTTAAGTGATTCGGCTTTGGTGCGAGAGGTCACAAGTTCGAAACTTGCATAGCATGATTCGAAAGTTTATTGACATGTGATATGTTTCCCCAATGACATGTTTTATATAAAGCACCATTTCAAAAAAAACGTAAGCATAAGCTTAATCAAACCATATTAATCTTTGAACCACTTCATAATACTCCCTAAACATATATAAACAAGCTAATGAAGTATAACAAGTAAATAAGGTAAGAGAATCATTCCTCTCACCTTCTTCTTCAGCAAATCAAGCTTTAGAGTAGAAAATACCAACTTTTGCTCTCTTGAAATTTGAGAGATCAATCCATACTTTGATTCAAGCCAAAGTATTTAATAGTTTTGTGAGGAATTGGATGAGAAGTATTGTAGTGATTTTATTAGGATTTGTAGAATTTTATTTGGGCTTGGATTAGTGGATTTAGGGCAATAAATTAAGGAGAGAATAAGGAATGAGTATGAGAGTGTCTAGGAAATGGATAAGAAATGTTATGTTGAATGAAATATGAATGATGAGTTGGCCAATGTATAGGCAATCTGATGAGCCTTAGCCCAAATTCATTTCATTCATAAGAAATCATCATTCGCTCCAAAAACTAATCAACTTCGAATATAGCCAAGTTTGTGCTCATTCTTCTCATGCTAGAATTGCTATCTCAATAGTGGGAGTCTTAAGTTCCAATTCATCCATTCAAAAGTCGAGTATAATGGGTGTTTCATTAAATAACGATTAAATATTTAAATTAATCAATTAAATATCCAGTCGTTAAAATTGCGGGTTGTTATAAACACTGCTAATGTAAGAATCGAGACTACTACATGGGTAATTGCACCCATCTTTGCATCGCTGTACCATTCTTGGGATAATAGGAAACTTCATGAATGAAGGAATCGTGGCTACTACATGAGTGGTCACGCCATCAATTTGTTGGTGCCCCCCCATTCTTCTTTTGGGAAAACGGACAATACACCGAGGATGCATGAATCAAGACCGCTCAAGGGTGGTCGCGCCATATGTACGTCGATGCTACTGGGGAAAGGTCGCTCTTAGGCAGCGTTGACCTTCAGGTGCGGTTTTCACCATGGGCGCTAGACTCTCATGGTTTTCACAATCGTTGTACAGCAGAATATTGAAGGAATTTCTTTTATTTAATGTAAGAATTACAAGTGTTGGTTGTCATATAAGTTTGGATTACAAAAATATTTTAAAATTGCCTCATATCCTTGGCCTAGAAGAATTTACTCATAATAAGCCCAAAGATATTTTGGATTCCAGATTCAAGGGATGTTAGGGCCATTGGGATGTGCGAGGTGGTATGATCCATTGGTTAGGATGGCACTGATCATATATGCCCTTCTCGTTTGCTCCTAAATCTTTATTCGTCAGGTTCTTTGTATAGGCGAAGACTCATTGCAAAACTAGATTGCCGACTATGAAGTCCTTTATTCGACAATGGCATTGTAATGTTTTATAACCTTACTTCGTAAGATTCTATTTGGATCTTTTCCTCCATTCTCCTCTCGTCCAGAGAATTGAGACTTAATGTAATAGTTCTTCATTCTGTTCGACATTGTGAGTGAGGCACCAGGGCAAGGGGTATCTTCTTCTATGGGAAACATTGCTTTATATCATAGGCTAAAGAAAAAGGTGAATGTCTTGTTGATATTCAGGGAGAGGTCCTGTATGACCAAAGGATGAGCGAGGGATCTTTGGCCTGGTTCTCTTTAGCATTGGTTAAGCACTTTATAAAATTGATTTGAAGGTTTTGTTGGTATCCTCTACATAATCGTTTGCTTGAGCGTGGGTGACAAATGAGAAGCGCTTCTCAATCCTATACCTTTCACAAACCAGAGGATCTGATGACTTTCAAACTGGGGTCATTGTTGGCAATGATTTTCTTTGCGAGAGCAAAGCCGTAGATGATGTTCTTGATAATGAAGTTGAGAACCTTGAGCATAGTGACTCAAGTAAGGGGCTTTGGCTCGATCCATTTGGTGAAATAATTGATAGAGACTGTTGTATGATTGTATCCTCCCTTCTCATTCAAAATTTTCTCGATCGGGTGAATCCCCACATGCTGAACGACCATGGGAGAGGTCATTGGAGTCAATAAGTTAGGGGAAGCTCCAGGTATTTTGGTGAACCATTGAGAGAAATCGCACTTCTTGACATAATCCATCGAGTCTTTGATCATGATTAACCAGTAATACCACTACCGGGCTACCTTTTTAACAAGGATTTTCCACCAGCATGATCTCCATAGAATCCCTCATTTTATTCTTTAAGGACTTGTTTAGTTCATTTTGAGTGATGGAACGTTGGAGCAGCATGGACTAACCCCTACGGCATAGCTTGTCATCTATAATCATGTAGCTAGGTGCTCGATAGAGAACTTTCCTAGCTTCTTTCATTCATTGGGCAACTCCCCACTCACCAAATATTTAAAGATTGGGTTCACTTAACTATCTTTCTTCTCAGCAACGATTTTCCATGGTAATTGCCCTATTGCTCATAGCGCAAGAACTCTGAATTTCCAATGGGACCCAAGGATTGATCTTTTATGAATTACTTTCCATCTTGACCAACTGGTTAGCCTAGGTCTTCTTCTCTTTAGGTATCACTCTAGCTTAAGTCGGAGAAGGTGTTAATGAGTTTCTTTGCTTCCATCATGTATAGGGCAAGATTTTCGCTCTTTACTTAAAATGGTCGCTGATTTGATTGACGACCAATGAGTACTCGTTGTATACTTGGATTATTTCAATTTTGAGTTTCTTTTACATTTGAAGACCGACCAAGGTAGCTTCGTACTTTGCCTCATTATTGGTTTCCATGATGTCCAATCTAACAACAAAGCAAATTTCTTATTCTTCTAGGGTGACAAGGACCATGTCATCCCCCGTCCCTTTTTCATGGATGTCCCAACAACATATGATTGCCATGAGCGTTTATTAGTGGGTACATCTTCATCACCGCTATCTTAGCTAGGGAATTTCATGAAGAACGCGGCTAAAATATGGCCGTTGATAGAAGTATAAGGATGGAAGGTGATGTGATACTGGCTATATTCTAATACCCACTTCACTAGCCAACCTACTATGTCAGGTCAACTCAATACTTGCTTCAAGGGTTAACTGGTAAGGACTTTGCTAGGATGCAATTAGAAATATGTTGGAGTTTTTCGGAAGCTATGGGTAGGAAGTATGATAGCTTCTCCAACTTAGAGCATCTTGTTTCCGAGCCCGATAACCTTTTGCCGATGTGATAGATTAGCCGTTGGATATGCTTGTCGTCCCATATCAGGGAAACACGGATCATGCGGTTAGTTGCTATAAGGTAGAGGTAGAGATCTTCTCCAGCTACAAGCTTCGATAGAATATGGGTAATGCTAAATGATGCTTCGGTACTTCAAATGCTTTGGTGCATTCATTATTCCATGTAAAGGGTTTCCCTTTTTTATTATATCAAAGAAGGGAATGCATATGTTCATAGCTTAAGATATAAAATGGCCGAGTGTGGTGACGATCCTATTTCTTGACGGCCTTGAATTTCGTCAGAACTGGCCTCGATTCATTTGGCACTTACCAATTATCATACCACAGCGGATGGTAAACGAGCTTATCTTAGCATTTAACTTTATGGTATATTTATAAAAGATGCCAAAAGTTGGTAAGGTTCTATATACTTGCCCCCACCTTCTAATATTTTACTAGTATATCGTAGACATGAACTTTCGTTGACCTCTCGAATATCCCTGTGAATATTTTGTTCACGAGCCTTTGATAGGTTGCCTCATGTTTTGAACCAAATGACATCACTTTGTAATAATATAGTCTCATGTTGGTTATGAATGAAGTATATTCCTAGTTAGGACCATACATGGAAATTTGATTGTGCCAGGATATGCATCTATGAATGTCAACAATTCGGTCCGTTGGTTGCATCCATGTGTTGGTAAATGCATGCTATGGGGAACTTATCTTTTAGGCATGCTTTACTGAGGTTTGAGAAATTAGTGCATGTTCTCTAAGTCCCGTTAGGCTTCCAGACTAGTACTGGGTTAGCCGCCCATATTGGATATTCAGATTCTCTGATATACCCATTGTAGAAAATATTTTATACTTCTTATAATTTTTATACCTCTCAAAGTTAAGCGGTCTTTTCTTTTCGTAGACAATGTGAGCTCTGATGTCGATGTTATGGGCATTACATATGAAGGTGGATCTATGCCAATCATATTAGCATGCCTTAAGCGAACATGTCGGTGCTTTGAAAGAGATAATGGAATGCCCTAAGGGCAATTATGTAATTTTTTAAATATATTTAACTTTGTAGTGAATCTTAAAAAGGTATTTCATTTCTGCTATTATGTATAATTAATTAAGTAATTTATTTAAAGTATATTAGTAAGAAAATCCTTAAATAAAAAATCTGTGATTGTAGTTGCAAATAGTAACAATCATGAGTAATTAATCACAAAATAAAGTAACATTTTGTTTTAAATATTCTTGGTCAAGATGTTTCAAGAAATGATATCGATATATCCGTTGAGGTCATGGTATATTACGCACTCCAAATGTTGGGAAATGCATTACTCATGAATGTTGGAGGCACCAAAGGGTAATTCTGTACTCGTAAGCTTTGGATAACTATGGAATGATTCGTCCGAGAATTTCCTATTGGTGGATAATAACTAGGTCAAATAGGAAATCTCAATGTGAAGATCTACACAGTTCCCTCGACTTGAGAATATCATGGAACTTCAATGTTAATACTCTGCTTTGATTATTGTAAGTCATGGTATGGTGATACATTGAGAGATTATAGTCGAGTCGTCATTAAAGCATTAGAAGTGAAGCACCATTCAAAACAGAATCTGTCTCCTCAGTTATACGAGGTTAGTATCATGGTCAACTATGGTCAACTCAATGTCAAAATCTCTGGGCAAAGTAGAACGGTTAATAATAAACGTTATTATTGAACCAAGGACTTTTTATGGACTGGTCAATTTTAATGTAGATAATATTCTACTTTGACCAATACCTGACTCTACAAATCCTAGTGTGATATATTACCAATGAAGAGCACATGTGTAAATTTATTATCACGATAGGTACTACTTAAGATAATACAAAATATGATTTCACCGAAAAGACCTATAAGTGATGAATTCAACCAAACTATCCTACCACTAGCTAAGATGACATTCGCGTTGGAAATGGCTCGATCTATAGTGGATAAATTGGTTGAATTTAAAAAAATTCTATCCGGATCATAGTGGGCCTATAAAATCTAATGAGTTTTACTAGATCCCATTCAATTAATTTAAGTAAAACTGAATTTTATTTAATTTTCTTTGTTTGTTGAATTAATTCATATCAATTGATTAATATTTATATAAAGTAGAGTATATTAGTACTCTTGTGTATATGATGTGCATGTGCAACATAGCAAAGCATACATATTAATGTATATGCATATAGATGTTGGGTTTTACATCTATAACGCATACATTCGCCATTTTTATGTACATTGGTTACCTTAAAGAACTACTTAAATATACATATAAATATTTATATAATATTTAAATTCATTTATATATTAAAGAAAATAAATTTTTAAAGTATTTATCAGATTATGGCCAGTCAACAAAATTCAAATTCAAATTTTAATTTCCAAAATATCTAATTTTGACTTGGTAAACTATTTTAAAATTCATATTTAGATCTATTGAAATTAGTTAAAATATCTTTTAACTAATTAATATAAATATATTTATATTTTACATAAATATATATAGCTATTGAAAATAATTTAAAAATTAAATACATAAACTATTTCAAATTGCACAAAATAATTAAATATGTGATTTGCAACAGAATACATATTAAAATAATTTATATATGTTTATTTCTTTTAGGCATATAAATTTTTTTCTTGAAACAAAATCTTAAATCGACTGTTGTTATTTTTAATAAATTAAATATTTACATATTTATATGTATAATACTACAAACATTGTTTAAAATTATCAAAATATAAATATAATAATATTATATTAATATAGGTTCGACGAGAATAATTTTTTGAAAGCAAAAACGTATTTGATATATAATTGAATTTATAAACAAATTTAGATATATTATATATAAAAAAATGTGTGTATGCGTGATTTAAAATGGTAAATAGCTTTTTTTAATTAGCAAAATCAATTTTAATATTTATAAATTATTATATAAATTATATTTTACATGGCAAAATTGAAATATAGTTTTTTATTTAATATAGAGGTATAAACGGTATTATCAATTTAGATAGATAGTTTGATGTGATTTAAGAACATATAATTATGTGGGACAGCAGATGCATATATAAAATCATTATATAATATAATTACTACATATTGTATATAATATAAAATGCAAAAAGGAGTTTATACACCAAAGAGGCAACCTTTGAATACACACCGATTGATGGGATCTTCTAGATTCAACTTGAATTGATCAGTGGATGTCGATACGATCAACTGTGCCATTGAATTTACTTTAGTTTGATGTGATTAGGTCTTGGATATTTTTGACAATGGGTGAGGTGAGTAGGTAAGTTTAGCCAGGACAGGAGAGGAGGACTTAAGTAGAAATAGTAAGGATATGGTTTTGTGTAAATAAAAAAGAGGACGAGACAAATTCTCCTCCTTTTACTCTTTCTCCCTTTACCATATCCAAATCTAAATCCAGAATTCAAATCACCTCGCTCCCTCCCTTTGTAGGTCGGCCATGTCATAAGCTTACATGGGCCAATTAAATTACAAAACCGTTCAGCCATTAATGTCATTTAGTTATTAACATTATCTAAATCATATTTAATGTGTATTGATACCATATATCAATACTTGTATATGTAAATTTTATATATGCTCCTAATTATTAATTAATAGTGACACCTAGAAAATTACCAATAACACTGACTACATCAATTAAATAAGAAATTAATATTTCGTAAGTACTAGTTAATTTAATTAATTTATAATTATTTGTAAATCAATTAAATCGTGTAATATTTCGGAGAATTCATTAATATATTTATGTGACTCGTAGGTGTAATTTAGTCGAGGATTAATATTGAGGAATTTGAATACTAATGTTCACATGTCACCTTAGCTAGTGGTCTTACGGTTTGGCTGAATTTATCGCTTATACATCTTTATCAGTAAAACCAATTTTACAATTTAAGCGGTACATTTTAGTACGATTATTTACACACATTCTTTTCGTCAACATGGTATCATTTTAAGATGTATGGAATTTGGTTTTGATCAAAATTCCAATATTATCCACATTCACTTTGTTAATCCATAAAAAAATTCCTTGGTTTAATAATGACATTTATTGTTAACCATATTACCCTGGCCAAAGACTTTGACTTTGAAATAACACTGCTGATTGTGATACTAATCTCATACAATTGAGGAGAAGAATTCCTATTGAATATTGTTTCACTTCCAATGTTCTAACTTAGACCCAACTATAGTCCCTTTATGGTCTCCATACTATGATTTAACTATAATTAAAGTGGAGTATTCGCATGGAAGATTAACAGTATTCTCAAATCGAGAGAACTGTGTAATATCGTCACTCAAAAAATTCTATTTGACCTAGTCATTATTAATTAACTAGAAACTTTTGGTAAGACATTTCATAGCTATCTAAGAACTATCGGTATGTAACCCCTTAGTGTCTCGACAGCCATGTGTAACGTACTATCCAACATTTGGGGAGCGTTACACACTCCGATATCAATGGATGTATTGATATCCTTTCTTGAAACATCTTGACTGTAGATATTTAAAATAATATGTTATTTTATATTGTGATAATTTCTCATCATTACAACTCTTTGTAACTATTATAGCATAATATATCATTTAAGCATTTCTATTGAATATAAATTAATTACTTGACTGGTATATTATAGCATAACAAGTATATAATAGAAAAAACCATTTATTTCGAACATGATTTTATTACAAAGTTAGTAATTTACAATAAATTATAGAATTGCCTCTAGGCCATACCGCTGACTTTCTCAATCTTCCACTTGCACTTGCGGCCAATTATGGAATTTTGGTCTCACCCCTTTAACAAATTTGACCATAACCAGTGAGCTTGTCCCTTCATGAATGGATTTGCCATGTTGTCCTTACTATCTGCTCTGTTAATCATCACTTCTCCATTGCTAACAAATTCTCTTATCAGGTGGAATTTCTGGAGTATGTGTCTAGATTTCTTATAAGCTCTCGGTTCTTTCATGATCTGCAATTGGCATTATTGTCACATAACAATGCTATGTGATTCTCGGTGTTTGGAATCACCCCTAGCTCAACCATAAATTTGAGCATCTAGACTACTTCTTTAGCTACATCTTTAAGGGGAAGCTTCTTGGTTGGAACTTTCCTAGTCCACCGTTCAACGTGGACACATAACCCGATATCGATTTCTATCATCGCTATCGTTCTAAAAGGTTGAATATATATATATATATATATATATCCCTTGATAAGGAGATCTTCATTTCCATATATAAGAAATAAGTCTTTAATATTTCTTAAGAATATATTTTATTGCCGTCCAATGTAATTCTCCATGGTTTGACTGGTATCAGCTTACGCATCCTAATGCATAAGCCACGTATGGTCTAATTCATAGCATAGCGTACATAATATATCCAATGGTGAAAGAATATGGTATCATTTCCATACAATCTCCCCATCAGTATGAGGAGCTTCCTTATTGGAAGGGATGATTTTAGATTGTATTGGAAATGACGATTTTAGATTGCATCATAACATTTCTACACTTGGAATTCTCCATACTAAACAATTTCAGTATACCATTTTGTATGAAGATTAGGATAATCCTAGCAGCCTCTTAGACCTACCTCAATAGATCCTTATGCTAAATATATAGGTTGCTTCTTCCAAATTCTTCGTAAGAAAGTTTTTGGACAACCAAGCTTTAAGTGATTACAATAGCCGAACGTCATTGTCAATCAGGGGCAAATCATTAACATATAAGATAATAAACACAATAAAACTACCTTGTTATTTTCGATACACACACGCTTCCTTTTTGTTCTGATAAAAATTAGAAATTTTTTGGACAACCATGCTTTAAGTGATTACCATAACCGGACGTCATTGTCAATCAGGGGCAAATCATCAACATATAAGATAATAAACACAATAAAACTACCTTGTTATTTTCGATACGCACACGCTTCCTTTTTGTTCTGATAAAAATCAAACTATTTGATTACTTTATCAAACCACTTATTCCAACTTCTTGAAACTTGCTTAAGACCATATATTGATCTTAACAACTTACAAGCCTTTCCCTTACTCCTACCAACTTCGTAATCTTTGGCCTATGACATGTAAACAGTCACTTTCGAATCACCATTTAGAAATGCCATTTTCACTCCATTTTCCATATTTTATAGTCATAGAACACGATGATAACAAGTAATATCTAGATGAATTTAAGCACTGCGGATTTCGTCATAGTCAATACCTTGAATCTAACGGAAACCTTTTGCAACTATTCTCTCCTTATAGGCCTCTACTTGCCCATCTGCATTTTATTTCTTCTTAAAGATCCAATTATATCCAATAGATTTCATTCTGTTAGGTACATCGTCCAAAGTCCATAATTTGTTTGGGTACATGGAACCCATTTCAGATTTCATGGCTTCAAGCCATAGAGTGGAGTCATTACTCTGTAGTGCTTGTCGGAATGTGAAGGGAGTGCCATCTTCTAAGACATAATCCTATTTATCACCGTCTACGAGAAATCCATAGTACATCTCTGGCATGCGAGCTTTCCTGCTAGAGCATCTAATAGGTTGCATGTTTTCATAAATTGGTGAATTTGATTTTTCTACCGATTTGGTTTCACTATTAGTTCCTCAGATATCATCCAAGCTTACCACTTCACTATTAATTTATTTTGATATAAATTCCTTTCCTAAAAGGACAACATGTCGAGTTTTTATGAGGACCCATTTCTTCAGTTCTTGGAAATAGACACTAATACATCCTAGGTATTCGTGTGCCACAAATCCAAGTGTCAAAGAAGCAGATTCTTAAGGGTAAGAAAGAAAATAAAGACAGAAAAGAATCTCACATATACTATTTCAACAAATAATCTTTACAGTGAAAATTTAAATACATTTATCAATGTTTAAAAATGGATAGTTATAAGTATCTGTCCTTACAGAGGCGGTATACAATTCTACTCAAGTATGGTGGAAATAATCTACAGGAAAATCTTCTAACTCCATGCTTCGAGCTCCATCCAAATTTCTTCTAAACTAAACCTGACTACTAGGCTGTCCGGGAAAATTAGGACATCTAGAGTTTAAGAAAAGGGAAAAATAACAACTCTGGGTCAGTCATGGGACTGATGTGAGAACTCAAAAATACATGTTTTGAAAAGAAAAGGTATCTCATAAGACCACGTCGCACATAAACACGGAACGGGTTTTTACCTTATGATAACCAAATCATTATTACGTAAAAATAAGGGATATTGTTTTTAATGACATTTCTTTGAAAATATTTTTAATTAAACTTATTTATTTGAGCCGAATTTGTTACATTGATTAAATTCCAACATACTGCTATAAAAGTGGGTTCTACAAACAAAAAGTCATATACTTATTAGACAATGGATTTCTATACAAATGACTAGGTGAAGAAACTACCTTCCAGCAGTACATCTCTAGACGAATGTACCGAGGTCAACAGAACATCTGCAACTCTACCAACATAAGATTGTTCTACCTTTCTCACTAGATAGTACCGAATATGTCATTATCTCAATCGTTACAAACCTAATCCGAGTGCTCGTTACCGTACACCGCATTAATTTAAACCCGAACGTCATGATAGGTAGAAATATATCTAGAAGAGGATGATCATACCCTAACAGTTACTAACGACATATCCTTGTCGCATCTACCCTATTTCGATCATTTCTAGTTGTGAGGCTTAAGGTGACGATTATCTTTCATATAGCACATCATCTTTGAATGCCACACTACCATTCTGTGGTCACACAACTAATTTCTACAAGCGTATAACTCCTAAGCTCGTGTGTCTCGGGAAAGGGTGTTAAGCTAAGAGAAGTTGCCTTCTTGCCACCAAATAAATGATATGTTTATAGAAATCACTCATGTAACTAGAAATGCAACGTCAGAAATTCGTCCATACAAGTTCATTCTGGAACTAAACGAAACCGAAGGCACTCTCCAACCACATCCTGATCGGAGTTACCCTAGGATTAATAGTGAGAAGTCCTTGCAACCCAAAGAGTTTCAGAAATGAAGGGACCACTGCTACTTTAGTATTTGGAAGCTAACCAGAATTATAAATAAGCAGTCCTTTCACCCCAAAATCTTCGGTCTTCATCCTTTAATTTCTTTATCAAGTCTATATTTTTCGAAAGCATACATTAGTTCGGAGTGGTTTTTAGATAAGAATCACTCAAATTCGATCTCGGTTTCTCCGAACCAATCATCGATAAAAGATGTCAAATAAATAGGTGAATGATACTTGATCAATCCATTCCTTTTGTCAAAAATATCTTTTAGAGATATATAACTTCAAAACATTATTTCTGGAATATATGGAATCATTAAACCTCTTTTATCAAATCCTTTGATTACTCAAAACCTTTTAAACTTGGAATATTCGAAATAATTTCATTTTTCACTTAGAAAAATATTTCCAAATCATTTCAATTAAATCTTAACATGTATTTCTTACTTCAAAACTCAAATTTTGATTGAGTTAAAACCATATTATCTAGATATTAATCTAAAACCAGTAAATATTAAGTGAGCAGGATCTATAGAAATCATCTAATTCCACTCAATATCTATTCTTGTATTCAACAAATAATATGGGCGACATAACGGGAAAATTACTTTTTAAATTCCACGAATAGTATGAGTTCCCACTTTGGGCTTTAAAATTAAGTACAAGAAGATCATCTCTATAAAATCAGATTTTGAAAATTTAAATCTTTTTATACTTAACTCATTTTCGACATTTTGACCTTATCTATCTGTCACCCAGGGAAGAGGCCAGGTGAGCCAAGGCACTGATTACTCTTGAACATCTCCTCGGCTTAAGCACCTCACATTCAGTTCTCACGAATAGAAAAATCCAGTCTACTCGTCGGTTTTTAGAGCCTTGGTTAAATTACTTTATTTATAACTGATTTTTTCAAATAATTTATTTAAACTCTTTTAAATAAACTATAAACCTTCAAATCATTATTAAAATACTTAATATCTATTTGGTAATATTTGTAAAAGATTTGAAAAAGAATTGTTAAGTTTAAAGCTATATTTCAAAGGTTATAGAATAGTACTGCAAAAAGTGCTAAGAAAAGTGCTTTTTAAGCTATATTGATCAAAACAACTTTTTAACATTTGAAAATTCATTTTTATGACTCAGATCACTCCTAAAACATTTTAAAACATTTTTAAAATTTATTTCATATCTTAAACAATTTTAAAATATCATTTTTAAAGAAATCGTGTTATGGATTTTGAACTGCAAAACCGCGATTTTCAAGAAACTTGTTTTACTCATATTTCAAAATCTACTTATTGAAATCTCGATTTTCTTTTCTTCGTTGGAAAACTATGGATATAATAGTTCAGAAAATTCTCATCTCGACGAATTCTGAGCTAAATTCAATTCTATATACTCGTTTGATTTTTATGGCGCCAAATCGCGAACAGCAGTTACGCGGCGTGCCTATTTTTGAATTAAATTTTCTCTTACTTTTCAAACTTCACCAAAACTCTTTCATATGTTTATAAAACATTTCAAAATCATTTTTCAACTATATTAAGAGGTTTAACATTCCATATACAACAATTCATTAATATAGAGAAAAGTGATTTTCTTGGTGCTTTTCGACGTGTATTTCCATGACTTGCATATATATTCAACTTTCATATTAAACAACCATTATCAACAATCAAAATCAAACCTATATAACATCTAATAACATATAATACTATAGTTTAGCAGTTCTCACCTTCATTTTTCCTTCAAGCTAATATAAAATTGGCTATAACTCCGCTACCATCGCACCGAAGCTTATGGAATCGAGTCCAAGACCGTAGGAAGGCCACGGCCCAAGCTAGAAAACATGGAACTCTCGGCCTAAGGGGATGCTGGGTTGTGGTCATAAGTTTGAGTGGTGATAAGGAGGTGATTTGAACTAGTTTTGAAGTGGATTGGTATTATAAACTATTGTATGTATTCTTCTCTTTTATTCTCAACATTTTCCCCTAAATTTTCTATATTGTTTTCCATGAATAAGAAACCATTAGAGAGGATCTTATAAAGTCTAAGAAGAAGGAGGAAGAAGTAGAATAATGTGTTAGAAATTTATGAGAAGAGAGGTGATATTTATAGAAAAAATATGGAAAATATCTAAATGTGCATGGACCAAAACACCCCTTCCCACACCCCCTCTTTCACATCATTCTATACGTTGCTTCTCCCCCTCCATGTGCTCCATCACATCATATCACTTCCAAGCCATGTGCATATCCTTAATGCTTTACATAGTTAACTTCAGGAAGCTTAAGGGTTAAGTTTTTTATAAAATATATTAGATTTTTCTTATATATGTTTACATGTATATTTGTATATTTATATATCTTCATGTAAATATTAGGATATATATGTATATGTTGTATTAGGAATGGCAATGAGGCGGGTTAAAGCGGGTTTTTAGTGCCCCATAACCGTCTTGGATTTTTTAGACCTCGCCCCAGACCCGCCCCATAGACCCGGTGCGGGTCTGGAATTTTGCCCCATACCCGAGACCCGTACGGGTCAGGGTAGACCCGACCCGCCCCAAGACCCGATGAGTCTCATGTATTGATTCAAAATTGTGTACCAACTTACATATATGTATTTGTTTATACTCGTTATCACCAAATAATACATGAAATACAAATAACAACGTGTCTAAGGAAAGTTAGTAAAAATGATGTGTACGATAACAATTCAAAAAATATATACATATGTTATTGTATAATTATCAATGACGCAACTTAATACTCTAATTTTTTATATAGGTTATTTATTGGAACATTTTAATATCCACGCTAGAATCACTTATATCTAAGAAGATTAATAAATCATTATAGTAATAAAGCAGTTTCATGAGATGTTAGTAGTGCGGGTCGGGTTGGGGCGGGTCAACCGAGCCCCGACCCGACCCTAGACCCGAAGCACTCAAGAATGGGTCACGGGTCTACCCGCCCCAATGACCCAATGGGGCGGGTCTAGACGAGCCAAATCAGGGGCGGGTCGATCGGGTTTGGACCCTATACCCGCCCCATTGCCATCCCTATGTTGTATATGTTCACATGACACAAAAACAAGGTTGCAACGATTTAAAACAATTTTCTTTCGTCAAACAATTGAAAATCGGAAATAGATTCCCAGTAACATTTTCACTTATATTTTAAATTACATATAAATGTAAATAAAATTTAAAAATAAATTTATTATCATTTTAAATTAATTTAAATGATCGTGTTTTATTTATAAAATCATATAAATTAATATTAAAAATAATTTACAATAACTGCTATTATACCAATAAAGCGATATCTATTTTTCCTTATATTTTCAAGTCAAATATATATCTTTATAAAACTATTATAAATGATTTATTATAAATTTATAACTATTCAAAATGAATTATCATCATTTAAAATAATCATTTAAATACTTTAAATAATTATTAAATCATTAAATTTTGATTTAAATTTATAAATCTGTATTTAAATACGATGTCATTATTGGTGATGACAAAAATACATTTAATTTACAAAAATACAATAAATTATTTCATTTCATATTCTTGTTTAATTATAAAAATAAGTGTATTATCCTGCTCCGTTCGTGATGTTTTATGATTATAGAGCTGGTTATCGATAAAACAGTTTTCGACCATTTCATCAATTCAAATCTCGAGGAAAATATTTTTATTAAATGTCTATTCAAAATAAGATTACTATTACTTATTATCACTCAAAACAATATTATTTGTATTATTAATGTTTTATTTGAATAAATTTAAAAATAAATATAATTTATCAAAGTGATAAATCTGTGGGTCGTTACTGACTTCCCCCCTTAAAAGAATTTCGTCCTCGAAATTACCGAAAACAAAAACCCAAAGGTTTTGCCTAAAATATTTATTTATAAACTTTCATACCATGTATATAGATAACCCATAGGCAATATGTGATTCGATCTTCTAGTCGAATTCACAACTTTACTTCCGAACTAGCATTGATCCCCCGATACTTTAATGCAGACTCTGACCAGGCTTTCTGATCAGAACTTTAGTTTTCCTTGCACCGATCTCAACTATAATAGAAAACTCAAGTACTCAACCACAAACCCTCATTAATATTCATTGTCAAGAATCGAGTGATAAATCCTTTTTCGGATAAGTGTGAAACATGTCAAAGTTCTGCACTTGAATCTTAGATTAAACAATGCGACGAAATAATCCACCTCTTTCTATAAATTTAGTAATCTTTCAAAAAAAATATGAAAACATTTCATAAAACTTTTATTACTGTTCAAACTTTCATAAAGATACTTCTTTATACATAACCATTTTACAATTTTATTCCCAAATATTTCTACTTAAAACACATTTCTGTTCAAAAGATAAATATTCTTTTATTACAATAAATTTCTAAACACACCTTAATGGTTTTTGATAAAATCATTTTCAAAATAATTCATTAAATTAGTAAGTTACCATAAACTTCATTTAACCAATATCAAATGTGAAAACTTTCTTTATTAGTTAAACTTACTTTATTAATTAATATTCCTTTATTAATTAAAACTTCCTTTATACATATATTCTCTTTACTTGTACCAGTTTTAACACTTAAAAAGTATTTATATACTTATTCAAATGTTATAAGTATATTTAACAACTTTTGTTTCTTACCTTTAAAAATATAATCGAAGAGATTAAAACAATTATTACCTAAACTTTGTTATAATGAACACCTCTTTTTATAATATGTTAATTATAATATTTTTCTATCTTTTTATAAAAGAATCCAATACTTGTTATTATCTTTAAAATACCATTATAAAGGATCTAAACATACCTATAAGATTTCTTCCAAAGTGTCATTCAAGGGTTTAAAAACAAATTTGCTAAAACATCTTTTACTACAAATCCAAAACCATTCATTAATAACTTTAACCATTCCTTTAAGGATCATAGCATGCCTATGCCGATCAATTAAGATAATACACTTTGATAAAAATTGACAACCATTAGTTTATTTATTAATTAAAGCTTCATATTATTCTTTTTAATTTTAGAAAACTATATTGATCAAGTAAGTCAAAAATGACACCGAGGAGCTGGGTATTACCAATTGTATCGCATATTTTCTTAACAAGAAGGGGAATACTTAAGAGAAGCGTTTGCCAACTGAACACATCTCCTATCCATTTTTAGTTACTTTCAAGCCACTCAAACCAATTAATAATAAGGCAATTTTTCATTTTCAAATCTCATTTTAAAAATAATACTATTATTATTTCATTTCCAAAAATCATATGAAATTCCTTTCAAAAATACTAGAATTTTAAATTCTCAAAAATTCTTTTATAAAGCATTTTATAAGTCCATTTTATAAAATCACTTGTATAGAACATATTCATAAGATTTATTTATCTTAAATAAATTCCTTTAATATTAAATCAACATAATTATTTATCAAATACCCTATAGTTAGATTGTGAAATTAAATTCATGAGGTGATCGTACTTGAAGCTTTCAAATTAAACAACCAATCAATCGATGATAACAACTAAAAACTATCATTTTCTTAATCAACGACTATATTATTTGAAAATTATTCTCCATATTCAAAATATAATCCTAGGTAAAATTATTTCTTTTGCAAATTTTCAAAACCAAAATTATTTATATATAATATTAACAAATACGCACTCATATATACTCAAACTCATTCTAGGGTGTTACCAACTCTATCTTTAATGAATTACTCATCCTAGGTTATTACTAACCCTATCTATGTTGAGACTTTACCCCATCAAAACCAAGGTTTTCGCTTAACCTTGCACTTTGATACCAAAATGTAAGGACCCCTTTCTTCGACTCTCAAAAATGGGCACTAATACATCCTTGTTATTCACGTGCTGCAAATCCAACTGCCGGAGAAGCTGATTATCATGGATATGAAAGAAAATAAATTAAAAAAAGAATCTCACATATATTATTTCAACAAATAATCTTTACAGCGGAAATTTAAATACATTTATCAGAGTTTAAAAAGGGACGGCTATAAATATCTACCCTTACAAAGGCGAAATACAATACAACTCAAGTGTGGTGGAAATAATCTTTAGGAAAATCTTCTAACTCCATGCTTCGAGCTCCATCAAGATTTCTTCTAAACTAAACCCAACTACTAGGAACCTCGGGAAAATTTGGGCATCCAAAGTTTAAGGAGAAGGAAAAATAAACTTCGGATCAGTCATGAGACTGGTTGAGAACTCAAAAATATGTGTTTTGAAAAGAAAAGGTATCTCATAAGACCATGCCGCACATAAACACGGAATGAGTTTTTACCTTATGGTAACAAAATCATTATTACATAAAAATAAGAGATATTATATTTATTGACATTTTTTTGAAAAAATTTGCAAGTAAACTTATTAATCTTACTCAAAAATTTTATATTGATTAAATTTTAGCATACTAACCACAAAAATGGGTTCTACAAACAAAATGGCAGACACTCATTGAAGAATGAATTTCCATAGAAATGGCCAAGTGAAAGGACTACCTTCCGGTAGTACATCTATAGACAAATGTACTAAGGTCCATAGAATATATGCACCACAACCAACATAAGACCGGCCTACCTTTCTCACTAGATAGTACCGAATATATCATCACCTCGGTCGTTAATGACCTAATCCATGCGCACGTTTACCATACACCACATTAATTTAAACCCAAACATCATAGCGGGTAGAAATATATCTAGAAGGGGATAATCATACCCTAATGGTTGCGAACCACGTAACCTTGCCGCTTCTACCATGTTTCGGTTACTTCTGGGTGTGAGGCTTGAGGTAATGGTTACCTTTCATATAGCAGATCATCTTTGAATGCCACACTGCCATTCCATGGTCACATGACTGATTTCTACAAATGTATAACTCCTGAGCTTGAATGTCTCAGGAAAGGGTGTCAAGCTAAGAGAAGTTGCCTTCTCCGCCACCAAACAGATGATACGTTCATAGAGATCACTTATGTAACTAAAAATGCAACGTCAGACATTCGTCCATATAAGTTCGTTCTGGGACTGAAAGAAACTGAAGGCACTCTCCTACCACATCCTTATGGGAGTTACCCTAGGATTAATAGCGAGAAGTCCTTGCAACCCGAAGAGTTTTGGAAATGAAGGGACCACCACCACTTTAGTATTTGAGAGCTATTCAGAATTATTAACAAGCAATCCTTTCACCTTGAAAATCTTCGGTCTTTATCCTTTAATTTCTTTATCAGGTCTTCATTTTTCGAATGCATACATTGGTGCGAAGTGGTTTCGGATAAGAATCACTCAATTTCAACCCTAGTTTCTCCGAACAAATCATCGATAAAAGAGTCAAGTAAATAGGCGAATGATATTTAATTAATCTATTCTTTTTATCAAAAATATTTTTTACAGATATATAACTTTAAAACATCCTTTTCGGAATATATGGAATCATTAAACGCCTCTTATCAAATCCTTTGATTACTTTAAACCTTTTTAAACTTGGAATATTCGAAATCATTTCATTTTTGACTTAGGAAAATATTTCCAAATCATTTCAATTAAATCTTAACATAGATTTCTTAATTTAAAACACCTAATTTTGATTGAGTTAAAACAATATTATATAGGATATTAATCTAAGTAAATAATAAGTGAGCAGAATCTATAGAAATCATCTAATTCTACTCAATATCAATTCCTGTATTCAACACATACCATGGGCGGAATAACGACAAAAACACTTTTTAAATTCCACGAATAGTATGAGCCCTCTTCGGGCTTTAAAACTAAGTATAAAAAGATCATCTCTATAAAATCAAAGTTGTATTTAATTTTAGTTTTGTAAAATTTAAATTTTTTTATACTTAACTCGTTTTCGACATTTCGACCTTATCATCCCTCACCTAGGAAAGTGGCTACATATGCCAGGGAACTGGTTGCTCCTAAACATCTCCTTATTTTAAGCACCTCACATCCAGATCTTATGAATAGAAAAATTCTGTCTACCCTTCGAATTTTAGAGCCAAGATTAAATTATGTATTTATAACATCTTTTCTTAAAATAATTTATTTAAACTCTTTTAAATAAACTATAAACCTTCAAATCATTATTAAAATATTTAATTATCTATTTGAAAACATTTATAAAATATTTGAGCATGAATTGTTAAGTTTATATCTATATTTCAAAGTTTATAGAAAATTGCTGTATAAAGTACTACAAAAGTGCTTTTTAAGCTGTATTGATCAAAACGACTTTTTATCATTTGAAAATTCATTTTTATAACTCAAATCAGTCGGAAAATTTTTTAAATTTTTTTAAGATTTATTTCAAATTGTTAAACAATTTTACAGTATCATTATCAAAGAAATTCTGTTATGGATTTTGAACTGCAAGACTGTGATTTTCCTAAAACTTGCTTTGCTCATATTTCAAAATCTACATACCAAAATCTCAATTTTCTTTTCTTGGTTGGAAAACTATGCATGTAATAGTTTGGAAAATTTTCATCTTGAAGAATTCCGAGCTAAATTCCATTTTATATACTCGTTTGAATTTTGTGGCGCGAAATCGCAAACTCTTGTTACGCGACGCGCCTATTTTTGACTAAATTTTTCATTTTTTTTAAAACTCCACCAAAACTCTTTCATATGTTTATAAAACATTTCAAACTCATTTTTAAACCATTTAATGAAGTTTAACATTCCATATACACCAATTCATTAATATAGAGGAAAGTGATTTTCGTGGTGCTTATCGACGTGTATTTTCGTAACTTGCATATATATTCAACTTTCATATTAAACAACCATTACCAACAATCAAAGTCAAATATATATAACATCCAAGAGCATATAATACTATAGTTTAAGAGTTCTCACCTTCATTTTCCCTTCGAGCTAATATAAATTTGGTTATAGCTCCGCAACCGTTGCATCGGAGCATATGGAATCGAGTCAAAAACCTTAGGAAGGCCATGGCCCAAGCTAGAAAAGGTGGAACTCTTGGACTAAGGTGGTGGTGGGTGGTGGTCGTAGGTTTGAGTGGTGATAAGGAGGTGATTTGAACTAGTTTTGAAGTGGATTGATATTGTAAACTATTGTATATATTCCTCTCTTCTATTCTCAATATTTTTTCCTAACTTTGCTACATATTCTTTCTATGAATAAGAAGCCATTAAAGAGGCCTTAGAAAGCTTAAAAAGAAGGAAGAAGACGTAGAAGAATGTATTAGGAATTTATGAGAAGAGAGGTTGTATTATAGGATAAAAAATATGGAAAATATCTGAATGTGCATGGACCAAAACACCCTTTGCCTACATCCCCTGTTTCACATCATTCTACACATTGGTTCTCCCCTCTATTTTCACATCATTTCATGTCCTTAATGTGTAACATAGTTGACTTTAGAAAGCTTAAGGGTTAAGTTTTTATAAAATATATTAGATTTTTCTTATATATGCTTACATGTATATTTGTATGTTTATATATTTTCATGTGCATGTTAAGATATGTATGTGTATATTGTAAATGTGCACGTGACATAAAAAGTAGGTTGCAATGATTTGAAACAACTTTCATTCGTCGAACCGTTGAAAATTGGGAAACTGATTCCTGATTATGTTTTCACTTATATTTTTAGTTACATATAAATACAAACAAAATTTGAAAATTAATTTCGTATCATTTTAAATTAATTAAAATGATCACATTTTATTTACAAAATCATATAAATTAATATTAAAAATTATTTACAATAATTGCTATTATACCGATAAAGTGATATCTATTTTTCCTTATTTCAAGTCAAATATATATCTTTATAAAACTACTATAAATGATTTATTATCAATTTATAACTACTCAAAATTAATTATCATCATTTAAAATAATTATTTGAATAATTAAAATAATTATTGAATCGTTAAATCTCAATTTAAATTCATAAATCTGTATTTAAATGTGATGCCAATATTGGTGATGACATAAATACATTTAAATTCCAAAAATACAATAAATTATTTTATTTCATATTCTTATTCATTATTAAAACAAGTGTATGTATCCGGCTTTGTGCACGATGATTCATGATTATACAACTGGTTATCGATAAAATAGTTTTCGGCCATTTTATTGATTCAAATCTCGAGGAAAATATTTTTAAAAAAATATCTATTCAAAATAAGATTACTATTACTTATTATCACTCAGAACAATATTATTCGTATGATCAACCTTTTATTTAAACAAATTTATAAATAAATTATTTATAAAGTGATAAATCTATGGGTCATTACACTTTTGTTCCTCTGCATTATGAAAATATATATCCTATATAATCTATGGGATATTATCAAACTTGCATAGTACCATTCTTACCTCAAGTTTATTAGGGCCAACATTCTTAGTGTAGGCTACATAACCCCATACCTTTAAAAATTTAAGGTAGGGTTTCTTCCCTTACCACATTTCCTATAGCATATTAGGCACATATTTAATATGCATCAAATTAAATATATGCACCATGGATTCTAACGCATATGCTCAACAAAGAATAGGTAACTCAACCCCACTCATCATAGACAAAACCATATTTAATTGGGTTTAATTCCTTCTCCGCGAAACTTCATTATGTTGTAGAATATAGAGTGGAATAATCCAAGAGATAATCCTATTACCTTTTAAGTATTTTTGTCTAACATACTCACCTCCTCGATGAATCGAAGTATTTTTATTTTATGGTTCGTTTGATTTTCAAATTTTTTTATAATCTTTAAATTTCTCACAGACATCAGATTTATTCTTCATAAGATATACATATCCTAATCTTGAGAAGACATAAGTAAAAGTTAAAAAGTAAGTGGAATTATCCTTAGTCATCATAGGCATATGACCACATACATCAATATGTACAAGACTGAATAGTTTATCAACTCTTTCATTGCTCCCACTAAAAGGCAACTTGGTCATTTCCCTTTCAATGCCTCTTCTTATGACAATGGCGACATTCACGCTTATCATTAATGGCGATATCTTTACATTTCTTGTTTCCATGTTTACACTTCTTCGAACCTTCAAAGACGGTGCCTTTTCCTTTTCAACTAACACCATGCGTCGATACTTGAATAAGCCTTCGACCGACCTTAACATATTAAGTAGATCAAAGAGGCTCACATTAAATTAGTTTATATTGTAATTTAGTATGAATGGCTCAAACTTTTGATTCAGTGAGCCAAAGATCAAAACCACTTGTAGTTCATTGCTTATTGTAACATTTAGCTCATAAATTCTATCCATGGCCTTTCATCACTATGATATAATCCTCAACAATATTTCCCTTACTCTCTTCATACTCAACGATATCTTAGTAATCTCATATCTTGCCAAATAAGTTTTCTTTCCAAACAAAGATATGAGGTTTTTGAAGATTTTATGGACATACACATTTCATGTTATCTTTACAATTACTTGTCTAAAGTAGATCACGCACAAATGCTTGGGCTCTTTCACAATCAACAACCTAACTATTATAAGCTTTTACTGTCTCAAAGTCAGCATTTTTAGTGGGTTTTCTCTGAAAGGTTCAGTAATTACAGAACATAAAAATTAATAAGTATGTCTATTTTAATTTCCCTTAACCAATCGGTGTAGTTAGTTTTGGTGAGTTTTTCATTGTCAGAAATTAATCTTTGGTTGGTCATTATGTTGCAAATTTAATTTACGTCGATTAGCATAACGATATAGTGGATGTTATTATAATATTATAAAGGTTAAATATATTCATTTTATTATTCTAATAATCCCCCACTAGATTTTTATATTCCTCAAAATCCTAAGATAAATACAGAAATCTTTTAATTTCTCCACTGAGTGTTAGGACTCACTTGCCTTCGGATCCTAATCTTAAGTTTGCTTAATAAATAATAGGCCCACAAGCGATGGATAACTTCTTATAAGTTGTATCATATTCAACTCCTAACAATGATCTTTGTCCTAATCTCAGTCTTGACCTTGTGTTTTCTCAACAAATCAAATGAGATTATTCACTCATTCCTACCACTTCATGAAAGTGTAAGTATAATAAATTGTAACACCCCAGGAAATTAACCAAAACTATAATAAAATAAATTTAATTAATAATAAATAGAGTAAAAATAGAATTTTCGCAAAAATTTGAACTTGGCTACGAAACTTGCACCATTACATCCATGGAATTTTTTTGGATAATTTTTATTTATAATGTTTTGAAATTCGAGCTAATATGAAAAGGTTATAAAAGTTTGAAAACAATTAGATTAAATTAATTAAGAAATAAAAAGTTAAAAATTATGATTAATGTTAATTAAATAATGGTACCCTAGTGCAGCCGGTTGACATGTAGCAGTCGATTACCCAAGACCTAGTGGTCGACTAGTTCTTTTTGTTTTCTACATCTATAGATAAGACGGTATACCAAATCCTAATTCACTAATAGTAAACAATAAGTCCAAATCATGTCTCTCTAAAATCTAAAATCTCTTTCTCATCAAATCAAAGTTTCTTCAAAATCCAATAATAATTAAATTAGAGAAGTTGAAGTAGAGATTTAACCAAAGCGAATCAAGCAGAGATCTACAACAATCAGAGGAGATTCTAAATGGATTATGGGAATAGCATTTGTTTGAGGTGAGTGGATTCATGATTAGTAAGATGATTTACATGTAACTGATTTTGTTGTACCCAAATTTAATCTAAAATTGATGTAATTCAACTGGAAACATTGTTTATTTAGAATGGAAATCTAATAGTGATTAAAACCAATATGAATATAACCCCTTTCTTTAATCTAGATCTGGTTAATATAAATCTATTGATTAATTGATTCAAATTGAATATACATTTTTTGTCAAACCAAATATGAATTAATAACCCTGTTCACGCTAAGCCCGGATTAAATTAATTTACTGCAATTGAGTATACCGTATATGAATTTTGAATGATTATGAACTATAAATCTAAAAAAATTGGTTTAATTTGATTAATGTATACCAAATTGGAATTAAATGTTACTACAATCGAGTTGGGGATGACAATAATTAACAATAAGAAAATCCGTAACTAAAAACATAGCAAACAACCGATTGATGGGTTCACTGGAACCGAATGACCACAAGCAGTTGACTGCTCCAGTGACTAATGGTCGATCGGTTATTGTTTTCTATGCATGGCCTGAACCTACACCTAAAGCCCAAGTTATGAGTAAAATAGTAGTATATATAGGTTATATATATATATTGATGTTAAAAATAGTAAGGAAGTTAGTTCTTTATGTTAGTGACTCAAGGACGTACGATATTGGATTAGTTATATTTATCCAGGAGAGTCGATATTCAAGAGGGGTGATTCTATCGTAAATTGTACTCATGCGAGGTTCACATGCAATACTAATTGTGATGCCTGATGGAATGTGCAGCCCGGCTGCAATGGGAATTCCTTGGTATTCATGGCGACATGATGTGATGCTGTGTTGCTGGTGGATCCCGACGCGGTGCAATAAGAGGCGTTATGTTACTATTGAGAGGTGGACATAGATACAACAATGATGGTACACCTTAGCAATTTGGCATTGCAGGCTCCCATTCAATGCATGACTAGGATATGGTAGTTGTAATGTATGAAATGTTGTCCCATGGTGGAAATTGTAGAGAAACTTATGTTGAAGTAGTTATGATAGTCGTAACGTGGGAAATGAAGTCTCATGGTGGAAATTGTAGGATAATCTTATTGGACAAGTTCCATTAGCTATTAGCCGATCATTAGTTGTTTGGAGGTTCGATTAGTTATTCGACCCGAAATATAAACCTTTGCAAGCAATAGTGTGGGTGTGCTTAAAACTATACCCCTTAGATAAATATAGTAAGTAATTCACGTACATAAGTACAACACCCTAGGTCACATAGAGTATTAATGAAGTCAATTGCATATAATCACCATATACTAATGATGTAGTCATTCACCGGACTTTTGTCTGACCTATACCATTCCTTTCTTTTTCCTCGACTATTGGATGACAGGACAATAACTGATTTAGCATGGTAGGTGGAGAAAGGAGCTAAGATTTAGAGGTCCACTATTCTTAGTTGTTCCTCATATAGCTATTTTTCATAATAAATATATATATAATTTATATTGTACTTTGGAAATGATATATATATATATATATATATATTTGTGAATTAAGTATTTTGGAGATTTTTTATGAAATTTCCATTTTCAGTATTTATATTTCGTTGTGAGATCTAAAAGTTTAGAATGTCTTAGATTTCATATGTATATTCTTAGTCTTTGTAATGTTTAAAACCCCATAGCTCGTACTTCTTGGCACCGGCACGAGTCCGAAAGTCACCCTTGGCTTTGGATTAGTGTGTCGGAAGGTGTGGGTTGCCATATGCATGTACCTTGAGTTTTCTCAACAATACATGCATATATCTTACCTCATACGGATAATATAATAATAGTACTACATATAATAGCTATAACTTCATAATTCTCAACAACTAATACATATCTAAGTAATGTGTTAGTATATAAATGGTAACGGATGGATCATATATTCAAGTTTCATGATCTTTAATATATATACATTGAGTGATATCGATTTAAGAAATACCATGTTTCTTATTAAACACCCTCGTGAATCAAGTATCGAGACATCTGAAATCAAAGTATACGCACGATATGTTTATGTTAGGAATGCAGATTACGGATCTTAAGGCTAGAATAACACTAGAGGAGGGTGAATAGTGTTTTGTGGATTTAATAAATCTTTTTCAAACTTATGTAATTTAATCACCAACAAATGCAATACACAGACACAGATATAATCACAGAATCATACACAGAAGCAAATAACAAATAAAAGCAGTAAAGGAAAGAACACACCTAGATTTTATACTGGTTCGGGTTACCCAACATCTAGTCCTGCACAATTGTACGGATTTTTTTTGAAAATAATCTTCCAGATTACACCCTCGATTTCAAGGCCATGAGGTACACCCTAATGTATTCAAGTCCGGGACAAACTCTCTTGATTTACCAGGCTACAAGATCACCTAATTGATTTCCGGGGCAACAATCACACCCAATTGATTTCAAGGCTCAACCGCACCTTTTTACTCAACAGTTTGATTTACAAATATCCTATAACTCTGAATAACACTGAGATCTTATGGAGAGATTGGTAGAGAATCAAACAAGAGATAATAAAGTTTGATTCACTTGGTATTTCGACAAAGTATAGTTTAGGATTCTTTAGAATAAATGTGGAAGATGAAGAGGAGAGAAAGTGAATGAAAATCTGGTAAAAATTCGTTTAGAACTTACTGGTATTTATAGAGATCAACAACCATATCTATTCGTGAAAGGATACGACGAATCGACACTTCTTTTGAAAATTTGAAATATGAAAATTAATGGGCACCATGTTGACATAAGGGGGTAGGAGTATGTCGACATGCTCTAGGCAAAAATGGTGATTTTGATTTTCTTATTAAAATTTGTTTCTATAATTTTTCAAAACAATTTCTAAACTTTTATATATATACTTGAATATAGTTTAACCATCTAAAAGAGTTAGGAAGCAATTTTAATATATAATCTTAATCTATAAAGTGATTTAAAATCTGAGTATATAAATATTTAAAAGCTAAATATTAAAAAAAAAAAGATAGTGTAAAATCAAGGACAATTTTGAAATTAAAATATTAAAAATGATAAAAATAGTTTTGAGGCTAAAATATTTAAAACCAAGAGAGATGTCTTTTTTAAAAGGAAGTTTTGAAAACATTTTTAAAAGCAAGAGATATTTTTGAAAAACATTTTTATAAAATTAATGGATATCAAATAGGACCAGTATATGTTCCACTGGATATTGTCGTGGGTTCCATCCCACTAGGGTTCCATCCCTTTAACAGGCTTGAAGTGGATTCCATTCTACAAACAAATTTCGAATAAAGATGTCAGTGCTTTGAAGAAGTTTTAACATAATTCTAGACTCAATACTTATCTTGTACTTTGAAATCTTGAACTCTTGATATCTTGATACTCATGAGTCTTCAATCTTGATATCTTTGATCTTTAAATTCATCGGTCTTGTATCTCTATACTGTACAGTCTTCATTCTTGGTACATGCATGTTTATATCCTGTATATACATATATATCTAAACTATAATGTTAGTATTTATATTTTATAATAACTCCTAAGGCTGTTGTCATCAAAACCATCCTTCTCAAGGACTAACAATCTCTCCCTTTTTGATGATGACAACCTATGTTTATAAAATATACTTCACCTTTACTATAACTCCCCCTAAAACTAGTAACTCCCTCTTAATCAAAGCCTAACTACTCTAAGTACTCTATTTTATAATTCTCCCCCTTTGTCATCAACAAAAACTAACCCTATACTAATATATATAACTCTCCCTTAATCTAATACTGAAGTACCTGTGACAAATTAAGATGGAATATATATATATATATATATAATAACATAAGTTACTTAATGAAAACATAAATATGATAGTTTAAATCCACTAACCATATATTATGTTTCATATAATTTTATACATTCCATTCAACCCAAATTAATTCTAATCAAAGCAAATCAAATCAAACAATTCAAATCAAACAATTCAAAAACAAACAATTCAAAACCATAAGGAGATCAAATAATTTTAGGAACTCCAACCCATCCTTCTTCTCCAAAAATAGGGTCCTTTTTAATATCTTTCCAATTTTTATTATCTTGAATCAAAGTTCCTTCAGGATTTGTATTGTAATCATCTTTGTTTAGGGCAGAAATCATCCAACGAAGGGCATCGAAATGCTTCTCTTGTTCTTTTATCATCTGCATTTGACTTAGTTCTAAGTGCCTTTGATTGCGGAGAATAAAAGTAAGTATATTCTTGAATGACTTGAGAGTTTCTTCAAGATTTTCACTTAGAATTTGAGAAGAGGATGCCATTTTTGATAAATAGTTAAAAGATGCAAATAGAGATGAGTAGAAATAAAGAGTTTATAAATTTCTGGAAGAAAAAGGTGTTTAAAAAGGTAGGAATTCGTTTAGAATGAATATACACAAGATTTATTTTAAATTCAAAATTTAAAAAAATAACTAAATCAGACAGTTATATGTCGACGTAGGCTGTTGGGGTATGTCGTCATGGGTGTGTTGAATTATGTGTCTTCTTTGTTTTATGCATAAGTATGTATACATATAAATTTATATATTATACTATCATTTGTTCCAGAGATGCGATAAGGTAGAAAAATATAAGATAGATAAATTTATAGATAGATGAGCTAATACAAGAGATACTTCATAACATGATAAAAGATCAATACAAGTTCATACAAAATAAACTAGTACATCACATCCTAGTTTTTAGAATGTGCTAGAGGATGAGGAGGATGATGATAGGCCAAGTTTCCGACCAACTTTAGTAAAGAACTTGTTTATATTAGTGGTCATTTTATCCAATTTCTTACTAACGGATCTTTTGAGAATCCAATGATTTTCTACTACGATCTTTTGATTTTTGAGGAGAGTTTTGTTGGAAGGATTGTTAGTATTGATAGGATATTCAATACTTTCCAAGGAGGTTTCTTCATTCTCTTCTTCAATTTCCATTTCCTCCTCCTCCTCCTCTTCTTCTTCTTCCTCATTTTCTTCTTCCATCTCTTCATGTGCCAACCTTTCGTCCTTTTCGACAAGTGATTCGTATTGTTGAAATATGAAAGGAATTTTCATAAGAGAAACATTGGCATGATTAAACACTTTTCTTGAAACAAATTCTTCCGTTTTATAATCAACACCAAAATAATTAAATATCCAAGTGAGATAGATTCCATGATATAAAGTATTCTCATCCATTTCCAAATTCTTAGGACGAAGTTCATCCATAATCACTTACGCCCAATTAATGTTATAAGGACCAAAAATAGCAAAAAGAGCTTTACAAACTTTCAAAGTTGGGTTATTAAAATTTCCCGACCTAGGAATGATAGTATGTTGCAAAAGAAGAATAACAATACGTGCTTTTGGACGAAAGTTACGATTTTTAAATTCAAAGTTGTCATCTCCTTCGAAAATGTGGTGAAATGTCTCACGATCATGTTCATCAATATTAAAAGTAGAAAGATCCATTCCTGAATTCTTGCAATTGAGAATGTTGCCCAAAATTTCATAATTTAAAACAATTTTAGTGCCTTTAACACTACTCCAGATTTCATTTTCGTTTCCTTCATGAAAACTACGATTCAAATTCGCATAAAACATTTGAACAAGATTTGGATAGCAAACAAAATCATTTTCAGAATTGTCAAAAAGACTAAGAATATGGTTCTCTTTAAGAAGAGTATTGATTTCATATGTAGAGAAATCGCTAAAGATAACAAACCTTCCCGTTTGAACTTTTTCGTAATTAGCATAGCTTATATAAGCCTTGATTACTTCCGGATCATTATAGAGATACTCTTTAACGGTTTTTGACAGTCTCATTGTGGATGGAGTGCTTAAAGAAGCCATTTTTAAAGAGAATAGAGAGTTTGAAAGAGTAAAAGAGAGTTTGAGTTTTGAAATGAAAGTGAAAAGATATGATAGGATAAAGGAAATAAATAGATATTCAGTAGTCATGTTCTTCGGTCAAGAGGTACCTATTCAAGACATTGGAGTTGGTGAAAAGGTGGAGGGAAGTTCAAAGATTTGAATTCAAATTTGAATTTCAACTTTCTAAAAGGCATGTGGACATCATGGGTAGGGCCATGTCGACATGGGTCAGAGAATTCATTTGACCTATCTATTGTTATACTTTAATATATATATATATATATATATATTATTTTTAATGTCTATATATTTTTCTAAAGCGATTATTAAATATATAATGCTATTTTTAAAAATAAAAAATAAAAAATATTATAATATTTAAAAATAAAATATAATAATAATAATAATTTAAAATTCAAACAAAACATAATTTCAAGAGCAATCAAACTATCAAACACTCAATCAATTTTAAGCAAACAATTTCAACCAAAAATTGTAAACGTGTACCTTTTTCTAGATTTGTATCCCTGAGATCATCAGAATCATGATTAGCCGTAAAACACATATTTGAATTTTCTTTCTTCTGATCATCATCGCTTGAGGATGAATCTGAGTCTGAATCGTTAGTAGCGGTATATGCTCTTTTCCTTTTCTTTGTATAATCATTGCCTGTAGGAAGCTGTTGCTTATCAGGATGCGGACAGTCTCTTCTGAGATGACCTGGTTCGTCATAGTTGAAACATTTGACATGATTTTGTACTACATTATGATTTCCAAAATTCCTATGATCATTCTTTTTTAGGTTGTTCATCTTTCTGTATTTTAGAAACTTTCAAAAATTCCTTGTCATGAAGGCTATTTCTTCATCACCATCACTACCCGATTCTGATTCATCTATTAATGCACTGCACATAATTGACTTCTTTTCGAATGCCTTGCTATCTCTTCTTCCTTGCATTTGAACTTCGAATGGATTTCCAATCAATTCTTCAATCTTTAAAGTACTGATATCATTTGCTTCTTCGATTACAAGAGTTTCTGATCCCATTCCGGAGTAAGAAAATTTAGAATTTTTCTGACTTGATCTTCTTTGGAGAAACTTTTTTCCAATGATATTAGAGCATGCACAATATCCTAAAATATACTATACATATCTGAGATGGACTTATTTGAATTCATTTTGAATAATTGAAACTGATTCGTGAGTATGGATATTTTGATCTGTTTGACTTTGCTTGTTCCTTCATGAGTAACTCGCAAAGTTTTCCAGATATCATATGCAAACTTATAAACAGATACTCTATTGAATTCATTCCTATCAAGTGAACAAAATAAAATATTCATGGCTTTGGAATTATTTTGTGCAGTAATCTTTTTCTCAGCAGTCCACTATGTAAAATTAGTTGTGGGTTCAGAATATTCAGTTTGTGTGATATTCCAAGTGTCTAATCCTATTGACTGTGAATATATTTTTATTCTGCATGCCCAATATGCATTGTTACTGCCATTAAAAAGTGGTGGTCTGGCAGTAAACTGACCTTCTACAAATGAACTAGTGATAGTGTTAACAGAACCAGTGTTAGTAGCCATTTTAAAACTTTTCAAAATTCAGATTATGAAAACTTTGAAAATCTTGCTCTGATACCAAATGTTAGGAATGCAGACTATGGATCTTAAGGCTAGAATAACACTAGGGGTGAATAGTGTTTTGTGGATTTAATAAATCTTTTTCAAACTTATATAATTTAATCACCAACAAATGCAATACACAGACATAGATATAATCACAGAATCAGGCATAGATGCAAATAATAAATAAAAGCAGTAAAGGAAAGAACGCATCAGGATTTTATACTGGTTCGGAGTTACCCTACATCCAGTCCTACACAATTGTACGGATTTCTTTTCAAAATAATCTTCCAGATTACACCCTCGATTTCAAGGCCACGAGGTACACCCTCCTGTATTCGAGTCCGGACAAACTCTCTTGATTTACCAACCCACAAGATCACCTAATTGATTTCCGGAGAAACAATCACACCCAATTGATTTCAAGGCTCAACCATACCTTTTACTCAACAGTTTGATTTACAAATAATCCTATAACTCTGAATAGCACTGAGATCTTATGGAGAGAGTGGTAGAGAATCAAACAAGGGATAATCAAGTTTGATTCACTTGGTATCTCAGTAGAGTATAGTTGAGATTCTTTAGAATAAATGTGGAAGATGAAGAGAAGAGAAAGTGAATGTAAACCTGGTAAAAATTTGAATAGAACTTACTGATATTTATAGAGATCAACAGCCATATCTATTCGTGAAAGGATACGATGAATAAACACTTCTTTTGAAAATTTGAAATTTGAAAATTAACGAGCATCATGTCGACGTGGGGGGTAGGAATATGTCGACATGCTCTAGGCAAAAATGGTGATTTTGATTTTCTTATTAACATTTGTTTCTATAATTTTTAAAAACAATTTCTAAACTTTTATAAATATACTTGAATATAGTTTAACCATATAAAAGAGATTAGGAAGTAATTTTTAATATATAATATTAATCTGTAAAGTGATTTAAAATTTGAGTATATAAATATTTAAAAGCTAAATATTAAAACAAGAGATAGTTTAAAATCAAGGACAATTTTGAAATCAAAATATTAAAAATGATAAATAGTTTTGAGGCTAAAATATTTAAAACCAAGAGAGATGTCTTTTTGAAAAGGAAGTTTTGAAAACATTTTAAAAACAAGAGATATTTTTGAAAAACATTTTTATAAAATTAGTGGATATCAAAATAGGACCACTATATGTTCCACTAGATATTATCGTGGGTTTCATCCCAATAGGGTTCCATCCCTTTAATAGGCTCGAAGTGGATTCCATCCCACGAATAAATTTCGAATAAAGATGCTAGTGCTTTCAAGAAGTTTTAACATAATTCTAGACTCAATACTTATCTTGTACTTTGAAATCTTGAACTCTTGATATCTTGATACTCATGAGTCTTCAATCTTGATATCTTCGATCTTTAAATTCATCAGATTTGTATCTCTATACTGTACAGTCTTCATTCTTGGTACCTGCATGTTTTTATCATGTATATACATAGATATCTAAACTATAATGTTAGTATTTATATTTTATAATAAGTCCTAAGGTTGTTGTCATCAAAACCATCCTTCTCAAGGACTAACAGTATATAATTCAGAAATCAATTTTAGGTCTATTTTAGTTCCACTTACATTATTATTATATATATATAAGTTTAATTTGTTTAAAGCTGTTATACTTTATTTAACTTATATATATATATATATATATATCTTATTAACTAAGTTATATTTAATTAATTATTTGGTTTTTTATTAATTAAATCTTATTTAGTTAATTTATTTTAAATGAAATTTCTAAAATATTATATTATCCACCTTAAACTATTTAAGATAAATTATTAACTATAACATTTATTGTTTATCGATGTATAAAAATCGATATATATATATATATATATATATACATTTTAATTAATTAACTTTTAATTAATTTCTATCCAATAAAGTAAACAATTTAATTAAATATTTTAACTAATTTGAGTATTAGGCTAGGTCTGGAGTGAGGAGGGAGGATAAAAGAGTTGCTGGTATAGGGAGTGGGAGTTAGAGTGGTGTTTGTTTTGGAAGATGCGAGTATAGTCTTAAACCTAAAAGTGGCAATGACAGGGTAACATCTATAGAAGCCAATTTCAATAAGAATGGTAATAAGTCTTCTCAGGTGAAATTTTATATTCCTCTAGGCGTTAAAAAGTCCTTCTACTATGAAGCGGTTAAGGCCAAATCGATTGCTTCAGTAAATCTTGAATTCATAGAACATAATATAGAGAATGGAAAGAGAAGGGGTTGGATACCTACATCGGCGGTTAGGGAAGCACAGGAGGGTTGGGAGAATTGCTTATTCCTGTATGTGGTAGGAATAAAATCTGTCTATAAATCTTTTGAATCCTATGCTAGGAGAGTTTGGAGAATTGAGAAACTATTTGAGCTTTAGACAAGTGACAATGGTTTATTGTCATAAGATTTGGAAGTGATATGGACTGTGTAAAGATACTTGTAAGACAGCTTTTCTTACACTTAAAGACAAACCATCAAGGATTAAAGAGAAGAAAAGATAAGAAGAAATTACACAATCACATAATCTCAACATGAATTAGGACAACATATAATAGCTAACATAAAATATTACATGCTTTTTTCTATATAAATGATACATCGGAGTCATTACATTACAACTTCAACTGGATAGTTATAACTACCGGTCCATCACAAAATACATAGGTCATACATAAATACAGCATAATAAGATAATAATAGCTTACGTTGAAGCCACTGCTCGTGCTCCTTCAAAATGCTTTCGTAAGAAACCTCGATCACTTAGCTACTTATACAAATTTGAGTACCTAAGAGTTTTTAGGAAAAGAAAATAAAACTCCGGGTCAGATATGGGTCCGGTGTGAGTAAACTCAAACAACTTAATTTTACTTTTATAAAATGATTTGAAAATGAAAGGTTTCTCATATGACTATGCCGCACATAAATACATATGGATTTTTACCTTACGATAAACAAAAGATTTTATATAGAAATCAAGTGATATTACATATAATGTCCAGGGTTTTCAAGTAATTCACACAGCCGAAAACTGTAACATTAATTAAATTCCAGCATAATAAGTATATAACTAAGACCAAAGGCACTTATTGGGAAATGGATTCCATACATGACCAGGTAAGGAACTACCTTTCGAAGATGCACCTCTAGATAAAGTACACCTAGGGTCTGACAAGAACATCTTGTACCTTTGATACATAGAATTGGCCTACCACTTAACTAGTAGTACCGAATATGTCACCATAATGTTTGGGATCAACAACCGTATCGGAGCATACAAAAATGGGTCAAATATCAATTATAGATATGGTGATGACATACCCTGATGGGCGCGACCCGCATAGCCTTGCTGCATACCTTATTTTGGTCATTTTCGGTTAACGAGGCCTGAGGCTACATTTACTTTTACTAATGCTCTACCACTTAAAATGCTACATCGCCTTCCATATGTCGACACAATGCTAGCATTCATCTATACAAGTCGTTCAGGAGATGAATGAACCAAAGGCACTATTTCCACTACACCCGTTTTGGAATCACCCTCAGGGTTAGTAACAAATAGCACTTACGCTTCAAAGTCTTTATCTTGGACCTTGCCTTTACTATTTCCAATTTGAACATTTATGTTGGTTTGAAGTGGTTTTCGGATAACAACTAACATCCGATCTCGATCTCTCCAAACCAACGTTCGATAATTTAAAAGGTCAAATTGTTTATAGTGGACCATCCCACTATTAGAGTGTAAAGATTTACATATGGACATACGTTCCATATGCTTAGATTATCATGACCTGCTTACCAATATTAACCCCCTCACATTCATCACGTTCCCGAAGTGCGATATTTGTGATAAGTGCAAGTCGACTTACTTTCAATAAAACGCGCCATCGTTTTGTTGTGACTATTTTAATTCATTTGGCACTTAATAGCAAGGATAAGAGATCCTTTGGTTTAAAACAATTCACTTAAATATAAAGACCAATGGAGTTTTGAAGAAACTTTTAAAATAGACTTCAATCAAATTATAGGTTAAAACTTAATTAACCTCGGTTAATCTTATTTAAATCAAGATTAATCATAAAAAACTTAATTTATCTTGGTCAAGTCTTGATTTATTTAACTAAAAATTAACCTTTGACTAAGGCTGGTTAAATCCTAATTAATCGGTAATTAAACCTTAATTAACTAAAATTTTAATTAAACTTTAATTAAATAACCTTCATTTAATCCCCTTTATTTAATAATTAAATAATTAATTAATCTAATTAATGATTAATTATATTAATTAAACTTGATTAAGTGAAAACTAATTACCTTTCATCTTAATTAATCATTATTTAAAATTTCTTTAATCAAAATAATTGATTAAGTATTCCTTAAATTCTAATTTATTAATCTAATTACTTAATTAATTAATAATTACCTTATTTAATAAATAAAACAAATAAATTATTAATTCACTAAACATTAACTTAAACTTACCTAATTATTTTGAAATGTTTTTCAAAAAAAACAATCCAAAAGAAATCACTTTAAACCGTGAAATCGTGAAATTTTGCCGACCTGCATCTATAACGACTATCGCTATAAGCACAGTTCGCTAGAATCAATTTCTAGATGGAAATCTCACTTAACACTAGCTATGCTACATTTTGAAAACTTAATTGAAAGGTTTTAAAAATTTAAACAAAAGGTATAAATTTGGAAAACATTTCCAAAAGCCAAGACTAAAAAGAAAGCTTTTCTTTTTCCATCTGATCTTAAGTCCTTTTTCGACCATTTAAAGCGCTGGTTTCATAATCATTTCATAACATACTTGGTTTTGTTTCACAAACAATACTACCTCATATCATACACCAATCCCACATATTTATATCCAAACATATCAACATATTATCCAAATCACAAATCTATACCAACCAACCAACTTGCAGTCATATATCATCCAAACTACATGATAATTCAACACAACAAACATTATATTTTAACAACATATAGATCACTAAAAGCGAATTGTACTCTTTTCCAAAAATATTAGTTTTACTCATCGAAAATTACCAATTTTAAACCAAACTCTTGCTTACGAAGGTTTTTGGGTGCTTGGACCTCCAAGATGGGCTCAACCTGGGCTAAATGGGCTCGGCTTGGGGTAGTGAGGGTTGAACCATCATGATTTTGGATGGTGGAGTGATGTAGCTTGGAAGAGGAGGTGTTGAATGGTCTTGGAAGTGGTTTTGTGAAATAAAGAGGTGATTTTTAGTGAAAGAAGTGAATTTTGTTATTTAGAAATTATGAAGAGGAGCCAACGAAATATATTCTCAAGTTTTTAGGAAATTTGGTGGAGAAGGAGCTTGAAAAATGAGAAACATGAGTGGTGAGTGGTGTATATATAGGCTTAGGAAATAATTAAAATAATACAAAGTGATTATATTTAAATACACACACATGTATGCACTCCATACCTCCTCCCATGATCCACCCCCTTCTTGTACCGCCCTCCCTCCATCATGTATTCATGCCATGATCCATGTACCATATGTTGAAAAAGGCATTAACATATACTAAAATATGTACACTTTTATTTTAAAAATATCCTCTTTTATCTTATATATACACACTTAAGAAGAAACATGTACATGTATATATGTGTACATGTACACATGTTTAAATGGTTTGTAGGGTGCACATATGTTTGCAATAGTGTTTTAGCATTTTAATTAATCTTTAACTTATAAAAATCGATATTTTGGAAAATAGTTTTAGGTCGCGTTTTCTATTTCTTTATAAATTAGATATATTGTTAAACAAATTTTGAAAAAGGTTTTATCATCATTAGTTATTATTTAAAATAGTTTTATTTGTTAATAATAATCCATTCATTAATTATTTAAAATGTAATTAAATATTCATGTAAATAACGATTAAATTATGGGTCCTTACAATACTAAAGGTAGAGCCTTGTTTCTTTGATAAGAACTTAATTATTATGAAGAGGTGGAACCCGTCAATGAAATATAAAAAAATCCATTGACCACTATGCCGGTGGGGATCAGGCCACTACAAAAAATAATGGATTTAAAGACTAAAAAGTAAAGACTGAAGTTCATTGGTCTCTAATTAAAAATCGATTAAAGACCGTAAAATTCAGTCTCTAAAACTTTAATTTAGAGACTGATTTTCAGTTTCTAATCGGTCTATAAAGTTTGATACTGAATAAAGACCAAATTTCAGTTTTAATTCAGTTTTTAACTCGGTCTCTAATCAGTTTCAAAATAAAAGTTTTTATGTATTTATGTAAAGCATATACACACACATAAATTTATATGTGTGCATACAGTTCGTAACATAATATTACATTATATACAAATATTGCTTTCCATTTTTAGACCCGACATCATTAAAAATGGTAGTATTATCAATTAGGAAATTAGGCTTTAGGCTTCTAAGCACATGGTAATATATTTCTAGGATAGTCCTTCAATATAATGAATTAAATGATAAAAGATAAATGATTATTTATATTTTTTAAATAAAAATGATAAATGATAAATGATAAATGATAAAAGAAACATCATTGTTCTAAAGGAAAACAATAAATGATAGACGCGATGAAGTCGAATCCTTGTGGCTGCAATTAATCAAAGTTTAAAAAATGGATATCAGGGACCTTAAAATGCTCGTGATTTCATGCCAAAACTAACATACCAGCGCAAAAAAAATGAAACATTTGTAAAGGGAAAATTAGATAGAGAATTAATGTTTCCAAATATATATTTTTGGTTCCTGATGGAACTCCGGTTTCATTTTTATGTCTTATAATATGCATGATCGATGATATTTTGTTGATGCATTGCCAATTCAAAACATTTTTTACTTGGGTGTAAGCAGTAACCTAGGAACTAATTTAACAAACTTCTATATTTGAATATTGATTAAATGATGTAGATAGGATTCGATTTCGATGCCTCTAAATATACAATTTGGAGACACCTCATTATTTCATACGAGGCATTTAATAATATATCTAATTTTGAGTCAATTTGACATGTTTAACAAAAAGTAATCGCATATCATGAACAGAAGAATTGAAGTTGAGGAGAAAGCGGTAGGGAAAAAAATATCATACACACCATGCCGACCCAAGTAGAACCCAAAGCGAACCATATGTCGACCCAAAGTAGAACCCGAAACAACTCTGTGTCGACCCGGAGTAATAATGCTGACCTGGAGCAACACCATGCCGACTCGAAGTAGAACCCGAAGCGAACCCTATACCGACCCAAAGTAGAACTTGAAGCGAACCCTATGCCGACCCGAAGTAGAACCCGAAGTAACTCTATGCCCACACGGAGTTAGCAAATAACCTACTACATCCCTATAATTGAACTTCGACTAAGCAGAAGCTACTATTTTTATTCAGATTACAATAACTTCTTCGTCCTCACTCGAAATCAGGCAAGACCTGGACTGATGAACTCTTATCTAAATTATTGACAATATAGAACATTCGGGTACTTCGTCTTTTGAACGCACATTGTAGTTCTCTATAAGGAATAATAGTTATACTTAGAAAATAACGAACTAAATTCTCATATTTGAATTAGAATTATTTTATATCTCCTTTTATTAATCAAATCAAATTTAAATATATTGGCGGATGAATTGGCTAGCAACACCCAATTATAAGTGAAAGCACCAATATCCAATCACATATGACGGATAGAATAAATATAGAGAATATAATATGAAGAAAAACCAAAATTAAAATGAAAGCAAGTAAAAGAAATACAAGATTTATAGTGGTTCGGCCACCTCCGGCCTACATCCACTCTAGACAAATCCATTTATTATACTGAAATTTGATTACAGTTAGAATCCAGAAAAGCATAATAAAAATGACGGAGTGGCCTCTAGGTAGAAGATGAAGAGAAGCCGAATGAAGATCATTTTTCAAAGATAAGCCTATTGTATTTATAGGTGAAATCTCGGCTGCAGGGCCTTTTCACCTACATGGGCCCACCATAATGATCGTCGAGCCCAACTTGTCCATCCTATGCTGACCCGGAGAAATACCATGCCGACCCGAAGTAGAACCCAAAGCGAACCCTATGCCGACCCAAAGTAGAACCCAAAGCGAACCCTATGCAAACCCGAAGTAGAACCCGAAGCAACTCTTTGCCGACCCGGAGCAACACCATGCCGACCCAAAGTAGAACCCGAAGCGAACCCTATGCCGACCCGAAGTAGAACACGAAGCAACTATATGTCGACTCGGAGTAGCAATGCCGACCCGGAGCAACTCCATGCTGACCCAAAGTAGAACCCAAAGCGAACCCTATGCCGACCCGAAGTAGAACCCGAAGCAACTCTATGCCGACCCGAAGTAATAATGCCGACCGGAGCAAAACCATACCGACCCGAAGTAGAACCTGAAGCGAACCCTACCAACTCGAAGTAGAACCCAAAGCAACTCTATGTAGACCCAGAGTAACAATGTCAACCCAGGGAAACACCATGACAACCCAAAGTAGAACCTAAAGCGAACTCTATGCTGACCCGAAATAGAATTCAAAGCAACTCTATGCCGATCTGAGGTAACAATGCCTACCTGGAGCAACACCATGCCGACCCGAAGTAGAACCCAAAGCGAACCTTATGTTGAACCCAAAGTAAAACCCGAAGCAACTCTATGTCGATCCGTAATAACAAAGCCAACCCAAAGTGAAGCCAATTATGCACTGTTTATCCATCGATTATGCTTAACCCTGGCTTCATATTTGTAACTGATTATTGATCCATCCATTTAAACCAAATCCATACTCTTCCATCTTTGATAACCGTGAAATCTATTGGGTTGAATCCGCCTATATACTGCCTTGCCAAAAGACGGATTAACAAAATAATTAAATGTGTTAAATGAGTAACCAACTTAGGTCAAACTAATCTTTGTATTAAATGTATCAAAAGGAATGAGTTATACATGAGTTGGGTCAAAATCAACCTAGCCCATTTTGATCTTACCCGACTTGTTTATGGGTCTACCAGTTTATACCAAGCCAGAGACAAGAAGATCTCAAAATATTAAATACTAACTAAAATAATTACATTTGAACCACACACATATATTTGACTATAATTGGACATAATTAGAGAATCAATTACAATTCATTCTTTATTTTGGATTCTGATTAATTACAAAACCATTTACATATTAATTCTTCTAGAGAATTAATTGTATTATATTATATTTACAAATTTCAAATTACATGATTAAGTAATTGTTGGAAGGTTTTGCATAAATTGATTGCCACTACGAAGGGGGGTCCGGGGGGTGCGGGGAAAATGCCCCTGCTGACGGCGGTCGAGTGTTCCGCTGACGGCAGCGCCCCGACTGAAAATGGTACGTAACTCTATTATACTTGGCAGCATTCGTTTTCGAAAATCACTTTTTCTGTTTTTTGAATCATAACTCTATTAGCATCATCTGATAAAAGTCGAGTGTTCTTCTGATTTATGCAAGTAATTACAACTTTCGCAAAACACACTTTGCTGCGTAAATAGGTTATAAACTTTGGCAAAATACTACAACACTAATCATATGTAATTTGTGTCCTCGGTTATAATTTCTTAATTTTCATGTACTTGAGGAAAATCATAAGTTGTAGATGACGTATCAATTTTGAAATCGAACATAATATTAAGGAAAAAATGATGTATCTAATTTTAGTAAAATTTTCGTTATATGTATTGCAATTCATAGTGGACGAGTAGAATTTGCCAATATTATAACAATATTCCCATCGAAAGTAGATTACTTTTTATATGATTATTGTTTCTAAAAATTAAAAATTTAAACTGATTACAAGTTCAGATTTCATGTGAATAATAATTATTTAAAAGGTATTTAAAACTAGGAAGAGTTATAAATGTAAACAATGAAACTTAATAAAAATATACATTGAACATTAAGTTATGTTAACGTTTAATTGACCACTTCCCCTTCCACTTTCCACTTGCAGCGCATCTCATCACCGTTCGTATCTCACGCAAGTATCTCACGCATAGAACTTTTCATCTCCCGCTAAAACTTTTTACACTACATCCGTTTGCTTGCTCATCTGATTCACACTCACGTCAAATTCAGATTTATGCTTCTCCTGTCTGCAAATTAAGAGTTTACAGGTAATTATTTCTCATAATTTCTATCTTTATTTGCTGTTTGAAGAGTTTTTTAATTCAATAATTAATTTTCTTATGTAGAAGGAAGCTAAAATTGATTAGCTACATTTCCTTTTTGAAATTTTGGTGAAGAAAGTGACCAAGACCATTGTTTAGGTAATTATTTTGCCTCTGATTATTACCTTAGATTTTTCTTATTTCAATCCAATGCATTTCTATCTCAAGTTATGTTCATGAACTGATTTTTCTCTCTTCACTTAATGAATTTGATTGTTGATAATAAGCAATGTTCGTTTGTAATCATTGAGATTACCAGAGAATTTTCTCTTTGGCAGTGAGATGAATCAAACACCAATGGAACTAGGTTGATTGTATGTATATTGTTACACCTTTGAATGTTGTATAACATTTTAACATTTTACATCTACAACCAGTCATACTTCATCAACATCACATATGGTAAAAAAAACCACTCCTAAAATATATTGTTTTTTTTCCTCTTTTAAGTTTGCTATCTACTCCATTGCTTCAAACGAAAGGTATATCTAGTACAAGTCCTTCACCTCGTAATTGACAAATGATCAATTGACAACTTGATATACAAGTTAGCTTCTACAACCAAAGCTTACACACAAAAATGGTTATTCATTTATACTAGTTTCTAAACAGACTTATTTACATCAAAAGTATTTTGTAATGAAATAGGCCATTTAGCCACGTAGAATAATAAATTTAATATACTAAATAATACGAAAAAAAAGTTTGATGTCATCCAAATATGATTCTCAACATTATTTCTTAAAAAGAAAAAAAGAAAAAATGGAAAGAAAGGTAATAGCCATAAAAAAGAGAGGAAAAAACACCTGCACAAAACTTGAAGGTAGTCAATGTAAACTATTTTCTCTTAATTTTTGTAACGGTTATGAAACATAAACACGACAAAAATTGATGTTAACTATATACGAAAATTAACTTGTAGATAATATTATACAAAATATGAAAATGTGTACTACTGGTTATCAGAAAAAACATGATATTTTCTACTTCTGACATCTGTCTGAAACAAAATTGTGATTTACATATATAAAATAAGAGAAATTTCATGTTTCAAATTATTTTAATATAATATGTGTTGAACTTCACTATTGTTGGATAATATATTTGCATTTCCATTGTCCAACGTCTGCACTAAACTACCTATATGATTATTTCTAAAATATTAAACATATGTATTTACATCATATCATTAATAAAATAACTCGTTTAAACGTTACAATGTTGTTTTAGTATCGATATGTTTAGTTACCTTTGTTATTTATAGTTTTGTGTGTTACTTTGTTTTATAATCCGATATAACCTTTTCTTTTTGCCTCGACTTGCATTTTTGATGTTCAAAATTTCATGTACTATAGGGTTATTCAATAAATGGATGATCGATCATGGATGTATCATAGGACTAATGAAAGTGGTTTTGTAACTCGAGAATTCATTGATGGTGTTGGAAGATTTGTTAATTTTGCATTTTCCCAAGTAGTATCAGAAAGGGTTGTTGATGTTGCTAGATGTCCCTGTGTGAAATGCGATAATACAAAATATCAGAATAAAGATGTTGTCATAGAACATTTGCTAACAAAAAGATTTACACCACTTTATTCACGTTGGGTATACCATGGGGAGATGGATTATGAAGAAACTTTGATGCCTCCAACATCAAATAGTGATGTGAATGATGTAGATCCTTTTAGAGAAATGATTATACATGCAACTGGTGAAAATTATATCCATGCAAATGAAAATTTGGATAATGAAAATGAAGAAGCGCCTAATTCTGAAGCTAAAAGATTCTTAGATATGTTAAAAGCTGTTGACAAGCCTTTATACGAGGGATGCAAAAATGAAACAGTGTTATCGGCATGCGTGAATATGATGGTTTTGAAGTCCCAAACAAGATTGACACATGTAGGTTTTAACCATGCAAGTTCTATGATCAAAATTTTTTTGCCAGAAGATAATAAGTTGGATAACCATTTTTATGAGGCAAAAAAATTGTTAAAACCTTTAGGACTTGGTTATGAAAAGATTGATGTTTGTCATAATTTTTGCATGTTGTATTATAAAGAGAATGAAGAAAAGATGGTTTTTGATATTTGTAAAGAACCCAGATATAAGTCTGATAATTCCAATTGTCGTAAGAAAAAAAGTCTGAAGTACAACTACGTTATTTTCCAATCATACCACGACTTAAAAGGCTATTCATGTCTTCAATGCATGCTAAAGACATGACATGGCATTATTTCAATCGTTCTACAAGTGGTAGAATGACGCAACCAGTTGACGGTGATGCATGGAAGCATTTCGATAATTGTTATCCTGACTTTGCTAATTCTCCACGAAATGTTAGACTTGGACTTTGTACAGACGGTTTTAGTCCATTTGGAACCAGATCCACTACTTATTCATGTTGGCCTGTTATTTTGGCATTTTATAATTTACCACCATGGAAGTGTATGAAAAAGCCTTTCATGTTCTTAAACATGGTTATCCCAGGTCCCAAAAGTCCAGGAAAATTTTTGGATGTTTTCTTACAACCTTTGATTCATGAGTTATTGGATTTATGGCATGGTGTAATAGCCTATGACATGCATAAAAAGGAAAATTTTATTTTAAGGGCACCACTTATGTGGACAATCAGTGACTTTCCAGCATACGAAATGTTGTCTGGTTGGAGTACACATGATAGATTGTCATGTCCTTACTGTATGGAGCAAATAAAGTCCTTTACTCTTGAACATGGTGGAAAGCCTTCGTGGTTTGATTGTCATCGATGTTTTCTACCACTAGATCATCCATTTAGGAAACAAAAAGACAAGTTCAAGAGGAATAAAATTGAATTAGATGGTGCTCCTATTCAACGTTCCGGTAATGAGTTGAAAAATATTGTGTCACAGTTGCCTTATATTGCACCTGGGTTTAAATCTGGAAACAAAAAAATACCAGGCTTTGGTGAAACACACAATTGGATTCGTAGAAGTATTTTCTGGGATCTTCCATACCGGGAGAACAATTTGATTCGTCATACTATAGATGTAATGCATGTAGAGAAAAACTTTTTTGATAACATATTTGAGACATTAATGGACACCGATAAAACGAAAGACAATTTAAAAGCTAGATTTGATCTTGAAAAGTATTGTAGCAAAACATGATGGATGAGCTTGGTTCGCCATCCTAATGGTCGTTACTACAAACCAAAAGCTCCTTATTGTCTTACAAAAAACAAACAAAAAGAAGTTTGCAAGTGGGTTAAATGTATACAATTTCCCGATGGGTACGCTTCTAACATCAAAAGAAGTGTTAACGGGTCAGAAACCAGAATAAGTGGGTTTAAGAGCCATGACTGTCACGTGTTTATACAAAGACTTCTTCCTACAGCTTTTAAATCATTTGTACCAAAAAGTATATGGGACACTTTGGTAGAGCTAAGCAATTTTTTCCGTGAACTTTGTGCAAAGAATACAAATTCTCACAAAATGATTCTTCTACAAAAAAATATCATTGAGATAATTTGTAAACTTGAGAAAATATTTCCTCCTGGATTTTTCGATTCTATGGAACATTTAGTAGTTCACCTGCCATATGAGGCTAAGGTTGGTGGTCTAGTTGAATATCATTGGATGTATCCATTTGAACGGTACGTTGTTATTATAATGTTTAAAGCTTCCTTGATATTTTTTATCAATTAATGTTCAAAAAGTAACTTTAATTTGTTGCAGATATCTATTTTATTTAAAACGAAAAGTAGGTAATAAAGCACATATTGAGGGATCCATTGCGGAAGCTTATGTCATTGATGAGATTTCAAACTTCTCATCATGTTATTTTGGTCCAAACGTTGAAACAATTTGGAACCAACCTCCAAGAAATGATGATGGTGGAGAAGTTATTCCCGATGGAAGGTTATCCATATTTTGTCATCCAGGCAAAGTCTTATTTAATGCGTTCGTTGTAAGGAAACTCTCTCAACTTGAACATCATGCCATACATAAATATGTGCTTTTCAACTGTACCGAAGTGGAAGACTATGTGAAGTATGTATACTTAAATTTATAAATATGTAGCTGAAGCATATGTCATTTAATTTAACTCTTTTTTTTGTTACAGTCAATGTAGAAATGAACTAAAAAGTAACCACCCCACTGAAAACGAAAACTTTATCGTCAAGAAGCTTGAGTCAATATTTGCTGATTGGTTAAAAGACCGTGTAAGTTTTTTAAATTATAATGTACTTGTTAATAAAAATAAGCTGAATACTATTATTAATTAGCTCATACTACTTTGTAGATTCCATTTCAAGCAAATGGTGTTGGACATCAATTATATTTGCTTGCACAAAAACCAGACTATGTAGTATATTGCTACAATGGTTATTATGTTAATGGTTTTAAATTTCATACGGTTAGCTATGGCAAAAACAAGGCAACAATGAATAGTGGTGTGTGTGTGTGTGAAACGGAGTTACTACGATGATTTGGAAAACGATTATTATGGAATGTTAAAGGAAGTTATCAAGGTTAGATATCTCGATGAAAAAAATGAGATATTTATATTTAACTGTAAATGGTTCGACACATTAAGTAGAAACGGAATGAAAGTAAACCCTACAAATGGACTGATAGAACTAAACAAAAATGCTAGACTGTAAACCGATGACGTCTTTGTGTTTGCCCAACAATGCCAACAAATGTATTTATTGTGTAAACCTGGAATTGGTTCAAATGAATGGGTAACAGCTATTAAAACTGGAGCTAGGAGTAGGTATGAATTTGATGTGGTAAGCCCTAACAAAATAGAGGATGGTACAAATGTAGATCAAGTAGATGAGATATATCAACCCTCTATTGTTACTATAGACAATAGTCTCGATCAAGCGGTTATGGTGGAGTATTTTGATGAGGTCAATGGCGAAGAGTTGGAATGTGCAATGCGAACAAATGATATTTATGTTAGTGGATCGGATGATGATGAAAATGCAGATGATGTAGAGGTAGACTATGATGAGGATGTTGATCATGACGATGAGGAGGGGAACAAAGATATTGATAGTGATAAAATTATTAATGATGAAGATACTGATGACGAGTTTGCATTTTAATTAAGTATCAAATATTAATTTATTAAATAAAGTCCTTGGAACCTACATAAGATTAATGCTCGCGTTTTCACTGTAAATGTATGAAAGTTGTTGGTATTATTGACTTGTTGCATTTTTAACTTTTGATTCTATGATGCTAAGTCTTAATGAATTATTTACACTCTACACAACCCACTTTACTATTATCTCTCAAGTATCCACTAATATAACATGACTGTGATGCTGCACAACACATCACTAAAGTACAATCAACACACCCAAAGCCATTTACAGCTGAGAACTACATGTAGTCATTCTTTTTTACATTTATAATTTGAAATTTCTAATATATATATGACATATATGCTATGAAGTTTGTGAATTTTAGGTTTGCATATGAATTGCTATGTATATAGTATATTTTGCTAAATGTTCAAAGTTTGCAATCAAGTTTATAGATGCTAAAGTTTTAAAATATAGAAACTTCACCAAATGATGGTTATAAAATACAATTTAGCTAACAAGAGATGGCTGCCTGGCCCGAGAATTGAAAACAGCTGAGTGAGTCCACTAAAGGAGTTGAAAACACAAGCTGGAAGTAGCATAGCTTAAAAGATTCCCTGTCCAAATTGGAGGCTGTCCATTCATTATTGCATTGTCTGCATCCCAATAATATCCAATTTTAAACTTGCATTTTGATACTTCGGTTGTTTCTATTTCTATTTTTTTTAATTTTGTGGAAAAAAAACGTGATGCTTAAACACTGACGTCTGTATTTTGATTTTATCATGACAAAGTTGCTGAGTTGTATAACCTACTTACAAAATACAGATGTATCTAATGATGGTTCAAATTTGTAATTTGACTTAATTACATCCTGACTATGATGGATTGGTTAATGACTTAAACGATGAAATACTTATTGTTCCAAACAATACGAATATAAGTGTGTCAGGATCCTTCTTTTTGTTTAGGTATAAAAAAGCAGTAATACATTTATTACATGTTTTCCTTAATCAGTAAAATAATAAATGTGTTGCATATTATTTGGTCAGAAAAAATATAATATCCAGTCCACTTGATTAATTCAATTCAGACAAATATATATGTATTCTGATACGGTCTCAAACCATAATTCCACTTCTAATGAATTTATCATGCAGCTGTAGACAATTTCTTAAAGAGTAAAATAATTGAATATAATATTACCTTGGGATAAATGAGAAGCAAAGTCATGAAATCAGACAAACGTAGCTATAAAAACTGACTGAAAGCAGTTGGTGAATCAACACATATAACAGTCATCAACACCTGGTAGAAGAAAAGAAATAATCTTTTTAATTTATACTAAGGGTACATATTAACCAAAACTGTCACAGATAACTAACTCTTAATATCTACATAACACAACCGAAAAAAATTCCTATGAAAACTGCTTGAGCGTCGTGATGTCATCATCGGTTTAAAGAACATGTGTAATCAAAGTAATATTGACAGGATTATTTTTCCAGAATTTTACACATAATTAACTTATATATTAATTGTAACAGTAAGAAGCTGCTGATTTCAGCTCAATATGCTTCTGACAATAATAAAACTTGTACAGAGTTTGTTGATTTCTTTCGACAAAACTAAATTTGCAGCCACTTTAAATAAGAACTTGAGAAATTCATACTTGATTTCTTAGCGGTTGTCGCATCTAGTTTTAGCGGCTTATTTATAATACTACAGTCATTTCTAGCTATGACACTTATCGCCTCTTGATCCTACAGTTTTAGATTAACACTAGGTCTGACCAGCTTACTCATGTAATCTTTCAATATTTCAGTAAAATACCAGTTGAACTAAAATATAAGTGTGTTAAATGACTACAAAAGTGCATGGCCAATCCAACTGCTACAGTTCTCATTCCCGCTATGTGTGTGTGTGTGTGTGTGTGTGTGTGTATGTATGTATATATGTATATAGTTGAACTAAAATATAAGTGTGTTAAATGACTACAAAAGTGCATGGCCAATCCAACTGCTACAGTTCTCATTCCTGCTATATATATATATATATATATATATATATATATATATATATATATATATATATATATATAGTCTGTTTGTGCCTATGCACAACATACTCACATAGATAAATAATTAAGAGTTTTTGGCTCAAAGTTGGAATATGGGTGAAGCATGAACATTCAAGTTTTTACCAATTTAGAGTAAATAAATAATTTTATAAGTTAGTAGATGTTAATTTAATACTAATCAGCAAAGAATTAGTGGTATTTGCTGAAGTTAGTCATGTACACTGTGTTAAGTTTCTGCACTTCCGTAGAGGTATAAAATGTTAATTTTATAGCAAACTTTGTTTCTTTTTCTACATATGTGTGCTTAATTAAATATAGTACCAAATTTTTGTAAACAAAAAATATCAAGAAGGCCTGATAATTAATTTTCAACATGTAAGGGTTTTATATAATATAATGGTTCGGCTTCAAAGTAATTTTTCATTTGCTTTTGTTTTCTTGTTCGCTCATTATAGGTTGTTTTCAGATACAATGCCAGGTGGATCCATACAACGATGCCTACTTCAAAGAGGAATGAATTTGGACCGATCCAGAAATGTTGACACATCTACTTCTCAACATAGTGATATTCCGCCAAATGGAGAAGAGTTACAAAGAGATAACGAAGTTAACGAGCATGACGAACAAGTTGAAGAAGACGATTCTATAATCATTCCTACTCAAGGTTACAATCCGACAATTCACCCTATAACCAAAAAACCTCCATTGGAATGGAAAGGAAATTGGTAAGTATTTCATTTTACTAAGGTTGAATACATTTTTCTATAAATATATACGTTTGAAGATAACATTGGTTTTTTTATTAGTTTTCTCAATCAAAAGGCCTCACGTATAATTAGAAAAATATGGTCTAGACGTTTTACGGGACCGTGGTTCGAATTCAAACAGGTTCCTCCAGAAATTAAAAATATACTCTTTGAAGAATTCAAGGTATCTACTCCCTAAATAGCTATTGTTATTTTTCAGAAAAGTTGACAGTCGGTTATGTTATTGTCAATTTTTAATGAATCATTGTATCTTTAGTTATTTTTACTAAACAAGTAATCAATGGCTGCATAAACTCATCCAGGCTAAAAATCTTTTTTATTCAATTCCAGTTCTTTCTTTTAAATGCAACAAACTAATGCTACGAAGCTTTGCATATATATATATATATATATATATATATATATATATATATATATATATAAGGTCCATTTATCACAAACTAATGCTAAAAATTTAAGCATGTTGCATAAAAATTTTGAAATTATTTTATACAGCACAGTAGCACATGCAATAGGCCTATAATAAACTAAAGTTTACGGCGTATCTTTATTGAGGATAATAGTGCAGAAAGTGTGATTAAGCCTCTTAGCCAATTGTCTAGTTTGGAAATTTTCCATCACAGCTGCAAAATGGTCATCATATATTTCCTCCCAATTTAACTTGTAGAATTTGGAAGTATAGCCACTAGATCCTGGATTTTTTTCATAACTAATAAAGTCAAAAGCTTCCTTGATTTTTGACATTTGAACTGGGGATGACAGAAAAGTGTTTTCATGCTGATTAATAACAATTTCGGGCTAAATTTGAGGGAAAATAAGGAAATTCCCTCAATTTAATAAACTACTGTGATAGTCTATAAACTTTTGAACTATTACATCTTTGTTATAAGCGTATTCACCTTTTGCATTTATAAGAGCTTGAATAGATTCCTAATTCTCCTCATAGACATTTTAGTGAAGAAAAATCTTGAATATGTGCCACCTTATAATAACCAATAGGTTTTCCTTTTTTGCATAAGTGATTCATATTACAGTTTTGTTTGGTTTCTCAGTTCAACAATAATTTGTATCATTTTTTCAATATAGAAATAAGTTTTCTGGATTATCATCGTTTTGTAAAAAAGTTTTCTACTTTGAAGTAAACACATATCGTTGATGCGTAAGCTTGCTTAGTACAAATATTTTTATACGTCAACAGTTTCTGGTTTGTCATGCAATATGTAAAGTTTTCTATTTTGATACCTGATATTTGGTTTGCTTCACAAGTTAGTGCTTAACATGAACCATATTAACTTATTAATTTGATGAGTCCTTTTATGCAGCGACATTTCACATATGATGAATTTCATGAGTCAACAATACGAAGATTATGGGAGGCTAAAGCAAAAGATATCTTAAAGAAAAAACTAAATCGTGCACGAGAAGAAACAAAAAAGGCTAAGAAGACCACAAGTATACTAGAATGCAAGGATCATCCGCCTGTTTGGATTCAGTCAAATGTATGGAATGAGATGATTGATATTCGCTGGGGAAAAGAGGAATATGAAGAGAAAAGGAAAATAATGCAAAATAATCGTCTTACACTAAAAGAGGGGACTTGCACTCGTCATTGTGCAGGCTCTGTTTCAATTGCCTCACATAATGAACAAATTGTAAGTCAATTTTGTTTTAGCAATATTCATTCATAAACGATTTATTATTCTAGTTAAGTTGTACACTTCTATAGACCACTTTATTATTATGCAATCAACAATTTAAGTAAATGTAATACGATCTAATATATTCATTTCATCGTTACTACTAATATCATCCATGATAACATTTATCACATATTCATGTAAATGAATGCAGAAAACTGTAACTGGAAAGGAACCGACGTTTCATGAGACATTTCAATATTGGCATGTTTCTGGAGATCCATCAAACACTTTGAAAAATACCAAAAAGATATCAAAAAGTAGTGCATATGTGGATAATAAATCTGCAAAGACCATGGTAAGCATTTTGTGGTTGAAATAATGTTTTTTAGTAAACTAATACATTATAATTTTCTAACAGGAGAACTATCTCAAAAAAAAGGCCGAGTCAGAAGAAGCAATGGATAAATTTAATCCAACTTATTGGGTGGATTCATCGGGTGGACTTACTAAAGGCAAGTTATGTGGAGCACCTCATGTGGATGTTAGTAGTTTACATGGTGGTTCTCAATCTTCTTCAGTCGAATCTCATCAAAGATCTACTACGACTCAACGTCCATCTACCCAGCAAATGCATACCCAGTTTTCATTGGAAGAAATTGGTCAATGGTGAGTACAATAAATCGCTAAAAACTAAATGTGTATATAATCGTTGATGCATGCATTATGTCAAAATAGGGTGCTCGAAAAGTTAAGGCAATCAACTACGCCGATGCAGTCCACTATACACACACAGACCACTAATCCTTCGGATGTCACCGTGTCTTCGCAACCTACTTTACCAGCACCACATTATATTCCTACTCAGTCCAGCATTTTACACGAAGCACCATACCTACACAATCACAGCAAATGGGTTTTACTGGATTTAATGGTACATTTCCTCATATGACAGGTGATAAAATTTTCACTTCCATCCTTTTTATATTTGATTTCAAAACAAACAAATAAACTCTTATATAGTTCATTTCTTTATTGCATACATGGGAGAAAATTTTGACAGAGAAAGTTATAATTCGAAGATAAATTAATAATGGAGGGATGGTTTTGGAAAATAATGACTTATTAGGGAGAAAACTTTTTATAGTTTACCTTCCTTTAGTATATTTTGCTTTAACTAAAATTTGCTTCCCCGAAGTAATTGTGGGCATCCCTATAATATATAACTTTTTATACAAATTATGCATCATTATAGCCTAATTTGCCAACTATTTAGATCATATACATATATGTATGTATGTGTATGTATATTATTAAAAGAATAAAATAATCTATCCTTATTTAACCCCCAAAATGAAATAAGTATAGGACTAACCTATTAATAGTAATAGTTGTAACTGCTCATTTTGTTCTTGTCTTTTGATTATTTTCCAACACTCCACAGTTAAAGTTTAAAAATTTACTAACCTTTTTATGGTATAAAAGATAACTGCTCTCATTTTGCTTTTGTCATTTGATTATTTTTCAACACTCATTAATTGAATTTTAAAAGTTCACTTCTATCCATCAAACTTGTAGTATCTCATGTTAACTTTTTTATCCATCATCTTAAATGTTAACGTTTTGATGATATTAGTTCTTTTACTACGAAATTAAACCATATATACTTTAAATGGATAACCTGTAGTCTAAATCTATACTCGGTACTACTACAGTAGAATACAACTATTAATGACCATTAAGTTTTACATCATAAACTATGTCAGTTTCAACAAAGAAATTTACTTCAAAGTTAAATAAATTGTAAGCAAGTATAAACTTTAAAATTTTCCAACTAACTGCAAAATCTTACTAAGAATACACTCTTAGTTAGAGTTTTCTATTCAAAACAAGTTGAACATTCTGTTGGAATACCAATGTTTATTAAAAAAATTCAAAGTGATGTAGAATTCATGAAAGAGAAGATGGCCACCACCTAATTGATAATTTATATTTTACAAAAAGAAATGCGTTCACATTATCAATTCTAATTATAATTTTCTAAGTTCGGATTTTATATTCCCATTATTTGATCGTCTCTTTAGTTTTTTTAGCACAAACAAATATGGTCATTCATTCAATTTACTTTTAACTGAAAGTTAGACACTCACTATTTCTTTAAATTTGCAATGTCATATAAATCATAGTAAAAAGATTAATTAATTACCATTTACTATAACGATGACATTCATTTCATTTATTGACGAATTTACCTTTTAAGCTTTGAATCTTAAACTTGAAGTTTGATGTCAAATTTGGGCATCTATAATTACATGACAATTAAGTAATGTAGTTGGAAATTATTCTCAACTTTAATTAATGACATAATATGTGCTAAATTTGCGGCTTTGAATTTTTGTTTAGTACTGTCATATTTACATATAACTGTGAACAAATGTTACAACACATGAATGAGAAATTATTCTAAATTTTAAATGATAATATAACATATGTAATGCTACCTTAAATAATAACTTATGTTCTATTGTGATTTGACATATGGTTAAAATCTACTCTAGAACCTAGCATTTTTGAATATTTGAAATATTTATGTTGAATAATGATATATTTGACTGTCTAAGTCATGAATTAGAATTTATTCTCAATTTCAATTAATGGTATAACATATACGCCTAATATATTTGAATAAGTTGTATAGTTGAGGTATATTTTGTAAGAATGTTAGGCGCAAGTATTCAAATAAATATGTAACGGGATCCTTAAAGTTTATAATGTTAGGTTGCGAAAATTAAAGTATACTCAAATATATACAAGCAACTAGATTCTTGAAGAATGTATATCTAACTTACATCTATCATCTATCTCATTTCACATGTGCTTCCCTGTCCATAAAATGATGTTAGCAGTTTGATGTTTTGACCTGAAAATAAAATAGGCATATCTTTTGATCCATAAATCAGAATTAGGTGATTCATTTTTTGAATTCAAGATAAAGTTACCGTCTTCAACTTTCATGTTTTCATTTTTACAAGATTTTGAGTTTTAGACTGTCAAAATGGCAATTGAATGCCTCAGCCCTGTGAATATCAATTTCCTGAGTTTGATATTTTTACCTGAAAATAAAATTGCCATATCTTTTGATGCATACATCGGAATCTGGCAATCCTTTTTTTGAAATTAATATAAAGTTATCCTATTCAACTTTCATGTTTTTATTTTTACAATATTTTGAGTTTTAGACTATCAAAATGGCAATTGAATGCCTCAGTACTGTGAATATCAATTTCCTGAGTTTGATATTTTTACCTGAAAATAAAATTTCCATATCTTTTGATACATACATTGGAATCTGGTGATTCTTTTTTTGAAATCAAGATAAAGTTATCCTCTTCAACTTTCATGTTTTGATTTTTACAAGATTTTGAGTTTTAACTGTCAAAATGGCAATTGAATGCCTCAGCCCTGTGAATATCAATTCCCCGAGTTTCATATTTTTACCTGAAAATAAAATTGCCATATCTTTTGATGCATACATCGAAATCTGGTGATTCTTGTTTTGAAATCAAGATAAAGTTATCGTCTTCAACTTTAATGTTTTGATTTTTACAAGATTTTGTGTTTAAACTATCAAAATGGCAATTGAATGCCTCAGCCCTGTGAATATCAATTTCCTGAGTTTGATATTTTTACCTGAAAATAAAATTGCCATATCTTTTGATGCATACATCGGAATCTGGTGATTCATTTTTTGAAATCAATATAAAGTTTTCCTCTTCAACTTTCATATTTTTATTTTTACAAGATTTTGAGTTTTAGACTGTCAAAATGGCAATTGAATGCCTCGGCCCTGTGAATATCAATTCCCTGAGTTTGATATTTTTACCTGAAAATAAAATTACCATATCTTTTGATGCATACATCAGAATCTGGTGATTCTTTTTTTGAAATCAAGATAAAGTTATCCTCTTCAACTTTCATGTTTTGATTATTTACAAGATTTTGAGTTTTAAACTGTCAAAATTGCAATTGAATGCCTCAGCCCTGTGAATATCAATTCACTGAGTTTGATATTTTTACCTGAAAATAAAATTGCCATATCTTTTGATGCATACATCGGAATCTGGTGATTCTTTTTTCAAATCAAGAAAAATTTATCCTCTTCAACTTTCATGTTTTTATTTTTACAAGATTTTGAGTTTTAGACTGTCAAAATGGCAATTGAATGCCTCAGCCCTGTGAATATCAATTTCCTGAGTTTGATATTTTTACCTGAAAATAAAATTGCCATATCTGTTGATGCATACATCGGAATCTGGTGATTCTTTTTTTGAAATCATGATAAAGTTATGCTCTTCAACTTTCATGTTTTGATTTTTACAAGATATTGAGTTTTAGACTGTCAAAATGGCAATTGAATGCCTCGGCCCTGTGAATATCAATTCCCTGAGTTTGATATTTTTACCTGAAAATAAAATTGCCATATCTTTTGATGCATACATCGGAATCTGGTGATTCTTTTTTTGAAATCAAGATAAGATTACCATATTCAACTTTCGTATTTTGAGTTTTTTGAAGATTTTGAGTTTAAAATTATCGAAATGGCAATTGAATGCTACAACCCTGTCAATATAAATGTCCTGAGTTTGTTGTTTGCGGTATTTTTTTTTAAATCTCATTCATATAACAGGTTATATGTCTTTTCCATTTGGAGCACAACCGCCACAACGTTCGCCAATGCCTTCAAATACATTTAGAGCACAACCATCGCAACATTCGCCAATGCCTTCAAATACATTTGGAGCACAACCATCGCAGTATTCACCTATGCTTTCAAATACATTTGGGACTACTATATCATTTGGAGCACAACCATCACAACATTCACCTATGCCTTCAAATGCATTTGGGACCGCAGAACAAAATATGACATTTTTCGATCTAATGCAACAACAATATCCATTTATGCAAGAATTTTCGCAACCTTCTACTTCTTGTCAAACGCCACACAATTTGGAAGAAAATCAACATGGTGAAGGTATATAGTGATTGACATTCTAGCTTTACCTGTTTGCTTTGTTTTTTTTCCCTGTTGACGTAATACATGTACATATATAGTAGACACGCATGTTCTATTATTTTTCTTGTATGTAAATATGTTAGCCAAGATGTTCAGTTGAATTTATTATCATTGGTGTTACGTAGTTAATATTGTGTTTTTTCCATGATATGGGATAAATTTCTTTTGTTTTGTTTGATTATCATTAATAGTGCATTGTTTATTCTTCTACATATTGTATGTTGATTGTTTATGAAATATATGTATCCATAATAATAAACGGTGCAATAACATGGGTACTCAAATGTATATGTAAATGTTTCTAGTAAATGTGTGTATGTATGTATGTATGTATATTAAATTTATATGCAATTAAGTATAAATATACCTTTAATTATTAGTGATTTAAAGATCGAATATAGACCGCTTAAGACTGACTAATGACTGTAATTGGGTAGTTAGGGTCACAATTTAAGACCGACTAAAGACCGTAATCCGGTCTTTAACATTCGGTTCCAAATATATTTGTAACCAAAATATCGGTCTCAAAATTTTCTAATTTAAGACCGTTCAAAGACTGCAATTCGGTCTTTAAAGTTCAGTTTCAAATATCTTTAAGACTGAAACATCGGTCCTTACGTTTTTAGACCGAATTTCAGTCTTAATTTTTGTTTAAAACTAGAGATTTAAAGACTGAAATTTCGGTCTTTGTTCAGTCTCTGTACATAACCTAGAGACTGAATAATTACATTAAAGACCAAAAATTTCGGTCTTTAGTTCACTATTTTTTTGTAGTAGGCTACCAGGTTTGAGCTTTAAATTATAGGGGAATATGGCAATCGGTGATTTAGTGAGCACTCTAGGAATGCCTATAAAGATGAATGAAGCAATTAATAACAAAACCAGAATTGCTTTTGCTAACCCAAAATAGGAAGGCGGGATGAAAAATGAGGATGGAGATGCATAAGCACCCAAGCACAGTAGGGTGCTCAGAAGTTCCACCAAAAATAAACAATGATAATTGTTTATTGTAACGTGAGAGACTTTCACCAGCCTAACAGATTTGTTGACTTATGTAAACCAATTAACAAATAAAAGATAGATGTTTTGGGGTACTAGAAAAGAAACCGAGAGGCAATGAAATTGAAGACTTGAGAAGGAAAATGGGAAATTATTTCTATTGTTTCTTACCATTTTAAATGTAGCGTTTTAATTCTATTAGATATTGATCGATGGAATAGCAACATTATCAGTATGAGTTACCAACACATTACTTTGGAGATCACTAATAAGGGAGTAGGTAAATGTAACCATTCCTTCGTATATGCACATAACTTTGATTTTCTGAGGAACAGATTATGGATCAATTTAGAGGATGATGTCATTGCTATATATAGACCTTGGGCTATTATAGAAGATTTCAATTATATCAGATTTTCCAATGAAAAAAAGGATAGAAATTAAAAACCCAATACGAAATCCAAAGCACCAAGGAAGCTTTCGAAGAGCTACGCAAAGAGAATTATTGGACACTAAACAGAAGGAAAAATGTGATTGGCTGCTCCTTGGAGATGAACTTCTGCATTTTTTACTCTAAAATGTCAAGTAAAAATAATATAAATAAGTGGAGCATGTGTTTTGCCGATGATGGTTCATTAATGCAGGACCTGAAAGATTTTGCGAAGAAGGCGGAGGAACTTTTTAATAAGCTGTACAATAACCAATCTTTTCTAGCTATGCCTAGAGTTGTTTGTAATTCTACTATATCGGAGCAATGAATTTTTCTCAATGACAGGATTGATCTCTATGAATTAAGAATACCATTTTTTCGATGAAGGATGACACTCATCCAGGTCCTCACGGCTTTACTGCGAAGTTCTTTAATATTCATTGGGACATGTTGGATGGTTTGCTTCTTAAAGTAGTTAATGATACTTTTGATAATGAAAAAATTCTGAACATTAAACATGGACTATTTCAAGTTAAATACTTAGGATCCCGCTAACTAGTGCTAATTTAAAAGACAAAGATTATTATGCTCTAATTACAAAATTAAAAGAAGAATTGAGGGATGAAAGGCGAAAATTTTAAGCTTAGTTGGAAGGTTGGAGTTAATAAAGGGTGTATATCCTTGTATTAATTTATGGATGCAATGTTTTCAAATCCCAATAGGAACTCTGAACAAAATTAAAAATGTCATTTTGAACTTCCTGTGGAAAGGAAAGATTAGTAAAGTTCCATGGTATGTTATTTCCAATCAAAAGATGGAAGGAGGTCGTGGTTTAAGGGATTTATATGAGATGAACAATGTTCTGGGAATAAAGTTATTATGGAAGGTGATCCATCACAAGGGGATATGCAGTTAATGCAAGAAAACATCTGAGAAATATCTCTTTTTGTGAAATTGATCTCAGAAATGACGCTACTGCCACTTGAAAATATGTTTTGAATTAAGACCGAAGGCAGTTTTGTTCTTGAAAAAGGAGAATTGTTAATGGGATAACCACTTCTTTATAATTCATGGCTCCAAAGCAGGAGACTGTTCTGTAGACTGGGAGCTGCAAAATTATGAGAATGAGGCTAGAAAAGTTATTGGTAGGGGATATCATTGACAGAGGACACTAGAAGAGTGTCAACCATAGTTTCCTGTCAAACATTCATACTGACATTGAAAATGAGAGAATCTATAGTAATAATGACAATGATTTTTGGATTTGGACATGTACCACAAATGGGAAGCTCAATTTCAAGCAAGTTTGGGATTCAACTAGAATGACTTATGAACACAAGCTGCGAGTCAAATGTGTGGAGGAAAATTCACACCTCCAAGATGGTAGTTTCTTTATTCATGGCTATTAATAACTTCCTACCAACTAATTCTAGACTAACACAAAGACATATTGATGTTGATCCTATATGCATCTTATGCCACCATGATTTCGAAAACGATGACCATCTTTTTTACACCTGCAATTTTTCGAAGTCTATACAGAGTTGGTGCAAAAATAAATTAAGATTGAAAGTTTATGTGGATCGGTTGTATGGATAAATATACTAATATAAAAACTTGTGTGATATAGCAGCGGAAAATAGTTGATAAATAAAAGAAATGTAAAGCGATAAGTAAATAACATCAGATATTTTTATACTGGTTCGAACTTCTCATTCTACATGCAGTCATAGACTCCTTCTGGATTTACTAACACCCTCGTTTCATCCGGAGGAATAGGCACCTGAGCAACCGAACAGGATTTCAATACACTTGCCCGAGCAACCGAACGAGACTTCCAATACAAGTATTTAGTTTCTTGACTTGATTGTTCTTGAATAACACTGATTAGTCGATATAGTACACTCTTCCTATAATCTTCTCCTTTGTGGTATGTAGTGTTTGTACGTAAAGAGAATGGAAGATTTAAATAGAATTCTCAATAGAATTGTATGAACGTTTTAGAAAGCAAAGACTATAGAGAGTAGAATCAAAATAGGATAGAAAGACACTACAAGAAAAAGGCAGAATACCGACAGCCAAGACCGACGGCTTCCGACGGCCATTTTCCGACGGCTTTCGACGGGCCGTCGGCGGCCGTCGGAAGCCGTCGCAAATTTGCGATTATACCAGCCAGCCGAGCCCTTTCTTCCTCCTCCATTTCATACGAAAAAAACCCAAAAAACCTCCCAAATTCAACCCCTAAGCTTCCAATCCCTAATTTTTAGCTTCCGGATCTTCCAACGCACTCTAATCAAGCTTCAGTACTCTTAATCTCAGGTATAATCTCTTATTTTTATGAAAAATTCAGTTTTTACCCTAATTATAGATTTGCATAAATTGATAAATTAGGGCGAATTAATGATTGCAATTGTTTCCACTAGCGTAATAACGGTTTATAGCATCACATGGTATACCGATTTCATCTTTTATCGTGAAATTGTGATAAACACGTATAATTTGTGCATGTTCATGTATATGTATTTTGTTGTGTATGCCTTGATTCGACGATTGTATACGTTATTTGGAATAAGATAAAATGATTGAATGAACTAGGAGTATTATATTGTGCACGTTTTTACTTATGACACAAAAAAAATGCATTACTCTAAATTATAATTGTGTGTATTGAAAAATGACAAAATGTTAAACCAGCCCTAAGTTGATGCGTAATACGTCGAATAAATGTGTGAAATTAATATATAAATGTGAACAGTGAGTAAAACTGTATTTTTGAGTAAAATACGCGCATGTTAACCGACAAATGTCCCTTAGAGAGTTTTTGGCCCCGTCTGACGAGTGTTGTACATGATCGTTGTATAAATAGTCGTTTTTTTCGAAAAACGACCATTTATATTCATCTGGTACAATGTTTGTCGGATTTGTCCCTGTATTGGACAAGTTATGAATACAGTAAGAATTTACATTTTGTATACTACTTCGTCTCAAACGGTTCATAAAATTTCGCCCTAACTTTTCTTTTTTGTTTCCTGCGTACACGCATTTGTGTACAATGCAGGGAACAAAAGGGAAATGCTGCCGAAATTTTATTGAATCGTTTGGGACGAAGTAATATACGAAATGTAAATGCTTACTGTGTTTGTAATGGGAAGTAGGATGTCTGACCAATGAAAAAAATTATATATTTTTAATCGTTACGTACGTTAAAAAATGAAATGTGCCCTATTTGAAAATATTTTTAAATTTGTGAAGTTGTTCTTTAAATTCAAAATATTATACGAACATGAAAATAATCTTTTTCGAATGTGTATTCTTCAAAATAAATATTAAATTTTGAACTTCTCATTTTGTCAAATAGGAAAAATGATTGATTATTTTGTTGATCGAAGGAGATGGATGTACCAAAGAAAAGGAATGAGGGGCTCAATAAAAGAAGATTTTTATAACGGTATAAACGTGTTTGTTGAATTCGCCTTAAGTAATAACGGAAACGATCCAGAAATTCGTTGTCCGTGTAGTAGGTGTAGACATTTGAAGTTTTTGTTACCAGATATTGTGAAAGTTCATTTGTGCCAACACGGTTTCACACCCGAATATTATGTTTGGGATCGGCATGGAGAAGTTGTAGCAAATACTTCTGTAGAGTCTGAAAGTGTCGTTAACGAAATAGTTTCAACGACCCGTATAGAAAATATGGTCGAAGATGCAGCACGATCAATGTTTCCTATGGTTGAAGTTGACGACGATGATGTAAATGTTGAAGAACCAAATATTGAAGCTAAGAAAATTTATGATTTACTAGATGCAGCTAAAAAACCTATTTGGGATGGTTGTAAAAGCGGCACGCAGCTGTCAGTAATCGCAGAATACATTGCGATGAAGTCAAAATACAACATCACTGAAGCTGGGTTTACGGCTGTTGTACAAGCTGCAAAAAGACATATGCCGCCCGATAATCTAATGTGTGAAAATCACTACGAAGTTAAAAAACTTATGTCGGCTTTTGGTTTACCGTATCAGAAAATAGATACATGTTTAAAAGGATGCATGTTGTTTTGGAAAGAAGACGCAAACCTTAGAAATTGTAAAGTTTGTAACCAGGAGAGATACAAACCAAGAAAAAAGAAGGGTAAGGAAGTTCCGTACAAGCGTATGCACTACTTACCCATAACTCCAAGACTTCAAAGATTATACGCATCTTCTGTAACTGCGTCTAATATGAGGTGGCATAGCGTGAGAACGGAGAAAGAGGGTACGTTGACACATCCGGCCGATGGAGAAGCATGGAAGCATTTCGATAAAACGTATCCAAATTTTGCAGCGGAGAGTCGAAATGTTAGATTAGGATTATGTACGGACGGTTTTTCTCCATTTTCTCAATTTGGTTCTAAATATTCATCCTGGCCCATTATCGTCACACCGTATAATTTACCTCCATGGATGTGCATGAAAACGCAATATATGTTTCTTACTGTTGTCGTTCCTGGCCCCGACGATCCGACACAAGGAATCGATGTATATTTACAACCGTTGATTGAAGAGTTAAAAATACTGTGGAACGAAGGAGTAGAAACATACGATGTGTCAAAGAAGAAAAATTTTCGTATGTTTGCTTCTTTGTTGTGGACTATAAGTGATTTTCCTACCTATGCAATGCTTTCGGGATGGAGTACTGCCGGTCGTCTAGCATGTCCATATTGCATGGATGAAACACGAGCGTTTTCTTTACCTCATGGTAAGAAAATTTCATGGTTTGACTGTCATCGATATTTTCTCCATGTAAATCATCCCTTCAGAGGAGACAAGAAAAACTTTTTAGCTAATAGAGTAGAAAACAGACAACCACCGACGATATGGTCAAGCGAAGACATATATGAACTTGTTAAGGACTATCCAAAGATATATGAAACGGGGGAGCAAACAGAAATTGAAGGCAAATCAGTTGTTCATAACTGGTGCAAACAAACTATTTTTTGGGAGTTGCCGTATTGGAAACATCTTCTGCTTCGCCATAACATAGATGTGATGCACAATGAGAAAAATGTATTTGATAATGTGTTTAACACAATTTTGAATGTGAAAGGGAAGACGAAGGATGATTTGAAATCAAGACGTGATATAGAAGAATTATGCAAACGTCCCGAGCTTCATATGAAACCAAATGACAGTAAAAAACCAAAAGCTTGTTACGAATTAGATAATAATCAAGTTAAAGCTGTGTTAAAATGGGTGGAAGGGTTAAGATTTCCTGATGGGATATCATCAAATCTTCGTAGATGTGTTGACTTTAAAAATGGTAGATTGAGCGGAATGAAAAGTCACGACTGTCACATAATGATGGAAAATTTATTTCCCGTTATGTTTAAAGAACTACTGCCGTTAAAAGTTTGGAAGGTAGTAACGGAGCTTAGTATGTTTTACAAAGAGCTTTGTTCGACTACTTTAAAAGTGCAATGTTTACGTAAACTTGAAGTGGACATTCCTATATTGCTTTGCAAATTAGAGAAAATATTTCCGCCAGGTTTTTTTAATGTGATGGAACATTTACCTGTTCATCTTCCATCTGAAGCACGACTTCGAGGTCCTGTCCAATACGGATGGATGTATCCATTTGAGAGGTATGTAATATGTTATAACGTAATTTAATTGCATTTGAAAGATGAAGTTAATATAAATTAATGTTGCATAGATATTTGAATCATCTGAAGAAAAAAGTGAGACAAAAAGCACGAGTTGAAGGTTCGATATGTAAATCTTACATCGAAGAAGAAGCTTCGTTCTTTTTCTCTCACTATTTCAGTGACCATGTGAATATTTCATTTCAAAGTGTTCCTCGTAATGATGAAGGCGACGAACAAGAGTCCTCTCAAGCAATGTTATCTATTTTTAGACAACATGGTCGGCCTTCTGGAAAATGTGTGGAAATATGGCTAGACGATAGAGATCTTCGTGTAGCACACACTTATATTCTTCTAAATTGTGCCGAGGTTGCACCGTTTGTTAGGTAATCTGAAATAATAATTTTTGTTTTATTCTTTTCTGTAATGCATGCGCGTGTATAACCTAATGTAATAATTTGTTTATATAAACAGTGTTTATGAACGGGAACATCCGAACGGAGATCTCAGTAAAGAATTTTCCCGTTGGTTTTCAAATTACGTTTATGAGCCGAAAAATTGTGTTGTTGACGAAGGGTTGAAACATCTTGCAATGGGACCAAAAAGAGTGGTCAAGACATATCCAATATATTTCGTCAATGGATACAAATTTAACACTAAAGAATACGGTGCAGAAAAATTAACAAATAATACTGGTGTATTTGTTAAAGGTAGTAACGATCCAGAAAACCATTTAAATGATTTTTATGGCGTTCTAACACAAATTTTGCAACTGACATATTTCTCAAGACCCGCGGAGGAGGTGTTTCTATTTAGATGCAATTGGTTTAGCAATGTTCCAGGTTCTGGAATTAATGTGCATAAGGATTATAATCTTATCGAAATAAAGCATACATCGCACTATCACAAGTATGATCCTTTTGTACTAGCCAAACAAGCATTGCAAGTTTATTACGCTCCTTATCCGTCTCTAAAAAGAGATAAAGCAGATTGGTCTGCAGTTTTTAAAACAAAGGCCAGATTCACATTCGATGGGAAGAATATTCCAGACGAACAAGCTTATCAGGCAGATCTTGAGCAAAATAACGAAATAATAATTACAGACGATCATACAGATTTTGGTCCTTTGATCGATGAATCAAATGTTTTGGTAGAAGCGTTTGACAGTGCAGAGGAAAATATCGTCGAAAACGAGACCGAATCTGAATCAGAAGACGATGATGACTGATATAAATTTGAATCTGTTTTTTTGCAATTGATGTAACTATGTTGAATTCTTGATGTATTATGAAATTGATGTAACTATGAAACTAAATCCGTTTACTATTGTTTTATGTTATTTCAATTTGTCATTTATTTAGCAATTTTTATTAAAAATGCAATGAACTCTGCTTATCGTAGGAAGAGTACACCCATCATGAATCAGGTATAACAAACTTACATGTCTATTTACATTTCAGTCATTATAATTAAGCAATTTATACCATTGATGTCATGTTCATATGAAATATATTTCATTATCATGTTTTTATTCTCTTATATAATGATGTGTAAACGTCACAGGTTTATCATTATGTCACATAGAGGGAGGAGCTCTTCCCGTTCTTCAGGAGGCGATGGCAGTGGCCCATCGCAAGCGCCACACCGTCCAGTTGTTACGTTAGTCCCCAAAGCAGATGGGTAAAAATTAAATCTTATTCATCATCTTATTTTTTCTATACTATACGTATGTACTTATCTGTATCGTACTTAAAAACAGGGGGTTCGAGCTACTACCCACTAAGGTAGTGTTGGACGTCTCCAGAGCAGCATATCGTAGTAGGATGAGTGCGTGCTGGCCGAAGTGGGATACCATCCCTCCGCACATCATAGAGTGCATATGGCAGGATGTCCTAGTATGTGTAATTTTTATGTTTTCCATTTTTAATTCGTTTTTGTCGTTTTTCTACCGTTTATCGTTTAAAGTGTAATCTTTTTTTAACACAGGCTGAGATAGACATCCAGACAGATGATATGCAGCTGGCACGAGCATACTGGATGAGGAAGATGCGAAAGAACTACAGAGACACGATATCTGAGGTTAAGAAATCCGGGAAGAGACCACGGTGGATGGGGGAGAGCGTGTGGCAAGCTTGGTTGAGCTACTGGGAGACGGACGAGGCGAAGGCAAGTATACTAATTTTTTTTCAATTATTAATTTAACGTGATTGAAAAATAATGTATCAAATTTTGAATGTACAGGCAGAGTCAGATAGAAACTCTGCAAATAGAAATAAGAATCCTGTTACTCATCGCGGAGGATCGAAGTCGTTTCAGCAGTATCGGCAGGAGTTGGTAAATTTAATTACTGAATAATAAATGTAAATAGTTTATGCTATATGATTTTAAATGTATAATAATTGTATGTAACAATCAACTTCAGGAAGCCGAGGCACATGGTCCTGTCAGCTATATGGACGTGTTCACCCGTACGCATGCTGTTGAGCATGTTAATCCAGACGGGACTGTTTCGTACACATGGCAGGACGATAAATCCAGTAAAAGCCATGTAAGCATATTTCATTTTATTCAGTATTAGTAATTGTTTTAGTTGTCAAATTATTATGAAATAAGATATGATATTATTAATTTGTCAATGCAGGAGATGTTTATGGAGCAGCGACAGAAACTCCTTTCTGATACGGGTCGAGAGCAGCTGACGACCGATGAAGAGGACGTTATTTTTGAGTCCGTTATGAGTCCACCAGAGCATGGTCGACGATACGGATTTGGCAATTTAGCGGTAAATAATTTAATTTTTCTTAAAATACTTAAAATATGATATTCTTACCTTTTCAAAACAATAAACTTTGATTTTATTTATTTTTCAATTATTGCAGTCCAGTAGTCAGAGTAGGAGACGGCGGAGTAGACCTCAGAGCGAGCTAGCAAGTATAGAAGAATTGCAGACTAGAGTTCAGCAGTTGGAGGAGCAGAACCGCCAACAGGCCATGCAGACGGCACAGTTATTTGAGTACATGCAGCAGTTTGGTGGCCGCTTCCCTTCATCGGCTGGCTTTGGATCTGGGGCAGATTGATTCATTGCTTTCTAATTCGTTCGTGCAGGTATGTTTAGTTTTAGTTTACAATGATTTGGTAGAAGGAACAATTAATTGTTGATATGTATAATTATGTATAATACACTTGGTTCTGTAGCTGTATCAGGATATGCATGATTAGAACAGTTATTGTTAGTATTATTGTTAATGTTGGAATGTTATGTATATTTTGTATTTTATTTTTATTCTAATTTTGTTTATTTCTGTGTCTATTGAATATTTTGGAGTATTGGTTTGCATGTTTGGTTGGATTATTGTTTATTTGATTGTGCAGTATTGATATTGTAGTGTTTGGAAGAGAAATGTGGTTGGAAGGCTCTATTTGCAGCAGATTTAAAAAAAAAACAGCAGGTTTCCGACGGCTTCCGACGGCTCCCGGCTTATTGGTCGAAATTTTCCGGCGGTTTCCGGCGGTTTCCGACGGCTTATTGGCCTGATTTCCGGCGGTTTCCGACGATTTCCGACGGCCGTCGGAAACCGTCGGAAACCGCCGAAAGCCGTCGATAATGTATACGGCATCACCCGTCGGTAGCCGTCGGAAATACTGCTCCCCGACGCCTTCATTTCCGACGGCTTTTTCCGACGGCCGCCGACGGCTTCCGACGGCCGCCGACGGTTTTCAGCCGTCGGAAATCCCCCCTCCCCTTGTAGTGGGAATCGTAATGATTGTTGTTAAAAAGAATTTGATTCTTGGCTATATTTATAATGAATCGAGAGTTTTTTTTCTTTCATGAACAGTAGTGCTGAAAAGAAACGGAAACAACCCTTGAAATTGAGATGTTTCCCTTCATTGAAGAGACACATCTCTTCATTAAAAAAAATAGCTGTTATATGAATTCAGCAGGCTGACTGCAGAAGATTCAGCTGTCTGATTCAAACCCGAAAATAAATAGTGCAAAAGACAGTACATTCAGCCGGTAGACTCAGTGGATTCAGCCGGTTGAATATTGTGGTAAATTTAAATTTACCCAGTATTCAACCGACTGAACAGATGTAGTCAGCCGGCTGAAATCTTTGTCTTGTGCATGTGCATACTTCTAAGATATGTGTCAATTTTATTTTGCAACATACCACTTTGGAGAGATTTTAATATATTTCTAACTAGACTCAGAAATAATAAAACATCTAATCAATCTTTGCCTATTTCTGAATCCATCCTTCAAAGATTTATCTTCTCTTGCAAATTTGGTTAGTATACAATAATAATATAGCTTATATAGTTGTCACATTCAAAATTGGAGATTTTTGGATCTTAACATTCTCACCCTTTTTGATGATGACAACTATGTAAGTATAATGCAATATAATTCAGAATATACTCCCACTGATTTGTTGCTCCCCCTGTCGATATGATTTACCTTCTCCCTCTTTTTCATCGACAAAAAGGAGTAGTCGATAGAAGGTAAGCATAGATATGATAAATAGAAATATCTTAAGCACATAGCACATCACAATATTCAGCACTTATAAACGGCATTTTTACCATAGTTATGTAATTTAGCATAGTTATGTAATTTAGAAAACTATGTAGTAAAACATCACATAACTAACAATATATCAACATCATAGAAACATCACAAAATATTACAGAATAAGCATAGATATATGATTTTTTTTCAAAATTAAAGATTGTCACAAATTAACATACACATACAACATAATAATGTTAAACCAAGAAGTTTACAGCTAAGTTATCACAAACGTTTTATTCAAAAGGTCAAGAAAGAAATACTTAAAAAGTTGAAAAAGAGATAAAATAACATTCATACCAAAATGTTTCATTCTTCATCAACAGTATCACATTCAAGAGTAGTCAAATCTTCAACCACTCTGATAGAGGTTGACGAAGAACAAGATACCTTTTTCCATATTTTGTTCAAGAAATCCTTTATAGAGTCAAATTTCTTATTTGTGGATTTTCTAACCTTTCTATGCGTTGATTAAGCTTTACTTGATTTTTAGCTATTGTTTTTAGTGCATTCTTGGGGTTGGAATTTGGGTCGATCTCATGAATGTCATCATTGCTTTCCTCTTCTTCTTCTTCTTCTTTTTTTTCCTTCTTCTTCGGGTTGATGAGAAGAGGATGCAATTTTCATGTTTCGGTGTTGAGGAATACGTTAATTATGGTTTTCAATCCATTCTTGAAATGAGATGATATCATGATGATGCAAAACTCGAGTAAGACCCATTAAACTTATAGTTTTAGCTCCAATTTCACTTATAGTCGAATAGTCAGATTTGGGAGTCGGTACACCAAAATTCAAAAGTATCCTCATGATATATGCACCGTAGTGAATTGTCTTTTATCTTCATCAAACGTTGACATTTTAAAATTCATCCATTATTATTTTTCCCTAATTCACTCGTTGTTGTGAATATAATGCATATAGGGCTTGAAAATCATGTTTATAAATCTTCTCGTAGCTACCGGTTCTAGGTTGTAATGACCTTATCAAGGCTCGGTGAATTAATCTTGCCTTTGGCTGTAAAGCGCTAGTTCGAAGATCACGCATATCATCGGATAAGAATAGATGAGAGACTTCGTCTCTTCGGACCATATCGACATTAACATCATGAATGTCAATGCCTTGGGATGGACAACGAAGTATGTTTCCTAATCATTGTAAAGAAAGAAAAAATTTCACACCATATACCAAAGTCCACACTCAATCTTCCATATTAAGAGGGTTGTGATGATCTAAATTCATATTCGCAAAGAAGATCTTGACTAGCAAGTGATTAATTTTTACATTATTCGGATCAAAACCAATTAAAGTATCAATTCGGTTTACCTCGGCAAATTCGCAAAAATTGTATCCACCGAATTCTTGAAACTTGACGAAAGCTCCTTCGAATTTTTTTGTGTTTTTAATGTTATTATAGCTGACCATAGTGATTTCATTATGGAGCCATTATTAGATTTGAGATTCAGAAGGCCCTGAAGAAGAGTCTCTTAGTCTTTTGGTTCTTGAAGGCATTGTGATTTTTGAAGAGATTGGAGTTTTTGAGAAGAAATGGAGTCTTTAGGTTTTGACAGCGGAAATTTTTCTGTGTTGGTAAAAAAAATGAAGAGGGAGGAAGGAAAGATGAAACTACGCCTTGAAAATAGAGCGGGTGGTTAAAAAAATTGTAAACCCGAAGTTTAGCCGGCTGACCCTGGGTTATCAGACGTCTGAACTATTCCTGAAAGAAAATAGACTGTTTTGCCAACAATTCAGCCATCTGAACCAGGGTGTGCAGTCGGCTGAATCTGGATAAATTTTTTATTTCAAATGAATATTCAGTCGGCTGTTTTCACTGGTGCAGCCGTCTGAATTAGTTGCCTAAAGCCCAATAAACCCAGGTTCATAATATATTCTTTATTTATTTTAATTTTTATATCTTTATAATTTTGAATTCTTTTAACAAAATTCTTAAAGTTTTCAAATGTTTCGTTTCTATGTTTCATAAAAAATGCCCAAGTGAACATTGAAAAATCATCAACAATCACGAAAACATATTTATTATGATTTATATACTGAACTTGAATTGGTCCAAATAAGTCTAAATGTAATAACTCAAGTGGTTGTAATGTTGAAATTATTTTATTTGACTTAAAAGATGATTTTGTTAACTTTTCTAGTTGACAAACATCACAAATGTTTTTAACTTTAAAGTTCATTTTTGGTAATCCATTTACTAAGTTGTTTCTAGATAGTTTACTTATGGCTTTGAAATTTATGTGACAGAATCTTTTGTGCCATAACCAAGTATCATTTTTTTAGCTATTAGACACATATCATTGTTGTGATTAATTTTCATATTTAAAACATATATATTATGTTCTCTGCTTCCTTCAAATATAAGATTTTTGTTTTGATCAGAAATATTGCATTTACTTTCTGAAAAAGATATACTAAATCCCTTATCGCAAAGTTGAATGTACTAAGCAAATTGTGTTTTATGTTTTTAACTAATAAAACATTTGTAATAAGAGTTAAGTTAGATGTACCGTCATTGCTGACATCGCCTTTGTCGATGACATAACCTTTGGAGTTATCTCCAAAAGTGACAGAACCTCCATTTGAGTAGATAATATTTGTCAGCATTTCTTTGTTTTCTGTCATGTGTTTTGAGCAATCACTGTCCAGTATCCACATTTCTCTTTTCTTATTTGGTACATCGTTTTTAGATGCCATAAAGCACATATTAGCTTATTCGGTGTCGCTATCACTATCGGATGACGAAGAGTCGGAATCATCCCAAGTAACTGGAAAAGCTTGCCTTTTCTTTTTGAACCGTTTCTCGTTTTTGTTTTTCTTGAGTTCCGGACCGTTCTTTTCAATGTGACCTGATTGATTGCACTCGTAGCATTTCAGAGATGAGTTTGAAGGAAAGTTGTTTTGACCTTTATTGCTTCCAAAGTTTTTCTTCTTTTTGAATTTCAGGAATTTTCTGAAATTTTTGGCTATGAATCCCATATCGTCAACATCTTCATCCTCTGGTTCTTCTTTCTCAGCTTGAAATGCTATTGTTTTACGGTCTTGTGCTTATATTTTCTTGCCTGCAAATTTACTTCATATGACATTATATTTCCTATCAACTCCTCTAATTTTATGGAAGAAAGATCGTAGCATCTTCGATAGCTAAGACTTTTCTTTCCCATTCATCCGTGAGAGAGTTGAGTATTTTTGACACAATACCAAAATCTATATATTTTTCTCCTAGTGCGAAAAGTCAATGATATATGTCTTGAAATCTAGAGTACGTATCATTTATGGTCTCATCTTGCTTCATTCTAAAGTTTTGAAATTGATTCTTAAGCATAGATATCTTACTCTGTTTAACTTTGTTAGTACCTTCATGTGTAACTTTAAGTGTGCGCCATATTTCATATCCAGTAGTGCACATACTAAATCTATTGAATTCATTCTTATCTAGTGCACAAAATAACATGTTCATTGCTTTCGCATTTGCAGAAGCATCTAATTTTTGAGTGTTGGACCATTCTAAAAAAATCATTAGTAGGAACATGATATTCTTGTTGAATAATGTTCCATGCATCAAACCTGTTTGATTGTATATAAACTCTCATCCTAGTTGACCAGTAAGCATAGTTTAGACCATTAAATAGTGGTGGTTGTGCAGTGGATTGTCCTTCAGTGAAATTAAAGTGATTATTTTTATCCATATTAACAAATATCAGATAACTTTGTTATGGTTATGTGATGACCGTGCTCCGATACCAAATGAAAGTTTGTGTGGGTCGGTTGTATGGATAAATATACTAACTTAAAACTCGTGTGATATAGCAACGGAAAATAGTCAATAAATAAAAGAAATGTAAAGCGGTAAGCAAAATTGAGCAACAGAACAGGATTTCAATACACTTGCCCGAGCAGCCAAACGAGACTTCCAATACAAAGTATTTAGTTTCTTGACTTGATATGTTCTTGAATAACACTGATTAGTTGATATAGTATACCCTTCCTATAATCTTCTCCTTTGTAGTATGTAGTGTTTGTACGTGAAGAGAATGGAAGATTTAAATAGAATTCTCAATAGAATGTTTATATCAACGTTTTAGAAAGCAAAGACTATAGAGAGTAGAATCAAAATAGGATAGAAAGAATTGTGATGATTCTAGTAAAAAAGAATTTGATTCTTGGCTATATTATAATGAATCAAGAGTTGTTTCTTTCACGAACCGTAATGCTGAAAAGAAACGGAAAAACCCTTGAAGTTAAGATGTTTCTCTTCAGTGAAGAGACACATCTCTTTATTAAAAACTAGCCATAATATGAATTCAATAGGCTGACTGCAGAAGATTGAACCGTCTAATTCAAACCCAAAAATAAATAGTGCAAAAGACAGTACATTCAGCCGGTTAACTCGGTGGATTCAACCGGCTGAATATCGTGGTAAATTTAAATTTATCCAGTATTCAGCCGGCTGAATAGCTGTAGTCAGCCGGTTGAAAATTGTGTCTTGTGCATATGCATACTTCTAAGATACATGTCAATTTTTTTTGCAATATTCCACTTTGAAGATATTTTTAACATATTTTTAACTAGATTCAGAAATAATAAAACATCTAGTCTATCTTTGCGTATTTCTGAATCCATCCTTCAAAGATTTATCTTCTCCTACAAATTTGGTTAGTATACAATAATAATATAGCTTATATAGTTGTCAAATTCAAAATCGGAGATTTCTGGATCATAACAAAGTTGGTCGGTGCTACCGAATGATCTCATTCATTTACAATCAAAAGTAAAAATCATAGAAAGTAAATTCTCAGGTTGAGATAAAGAAATAACTACTTTTGTTCTGTCGATTTCTATGTGATGTATGTGTGGCAAGAAGTAATAATAGGACTTTCAATCAGAAATTCTATAACGAGATTTATGTGAGCAAACTAATACATCAACTTGTATCAATCAAAATGTGCAAATCTGAATACACTACATGCAATTCTAGTATAGAAGGTGAATTATCCAAAGAGTGGGGTTAGTAGTTTTGTACCAACGATGTCTACAGATCTATCGAATTACCAAGAAGCATTTTGTCCCCTTTTTAGACTGGTAATGCCCGTAACCTTTTTTACTTTACTTTTAGTTTATTACATTGACTACTTGCATGTATGATCATGCGAATTTGAAGATAGATTTCTAAGAAGAAACCAAGGTTAAAGGAGAGATAAGCCCTATAAATCAATAAGATGGCTGTATGATTAGTACTTCATTTTTTATTGTAGTTAGAGATTATCTTGGGGTAATTGTCTACTTATCTGAGAGCTTAACATCGTCTTCTCCCATGGTGGTGGCTTGTACTTATCCCGTAATATTAAATTCGGATCTGGGTAAATTGGGAAGTAGGATCTCAGTTTTCATTTGGGATATTATGAAGTTATGTTTTAACCGTAGTTGTAAAAGAAGAAAGTAGAAGAGTTTGGCCGGGTTTGTTGACACACGAAGTGTAACGACCCAGGATTTTAATTTATTAAAATTTGAATATTTAATCAATTTTAAGTATTAAGAAGTGAATTTATAAGTCGAATAAATTTTATTTCGAATAATTGGATTTAATTGAATAATTAAATCGATAATTTAATATGTTGAATTATGGAAATAATTGAAAATCGAGTTAAATATGATTGAAAATGATTTGTAAAATTTTATTTTATCATATTGGAGTTAGAATGATATTTTAGAACTTTTAAAATCGAATTAAAAGTTTATTTGTGAAAATTGAATATTTTAATATTAAATCGACTAGTGAAAATAGTCAATTTTAGAACAGTCTCAGAATTGGACGAAACTAGTTTCACTGATCCGTAATAGTTAGTTATTACCGGATTTCAATTTTTGTAGCAATCGGAGTTATCGTTTGATCGTGGCAGCTCGAAACGCATCGAATTATTTTTAATATTAATTTGGCGAGTTAAAATAGCCATTTTTCAAAAAGTCTCGGATTTCGACGAAACCAGTTTCATCGGATCCGTAATGTGATATTATTATAAGGTTTCAAATTTTGTGTCAATTGGATTTACCGGTTGTCCGGTACAAATTAAAACGCCTAGAAAATCGTTTAAATCGGTTTAATTTAAATTGAACGTTTATTGCCATAACTCGCACATATGTCCGAATTAGCTTACGAAACATGTTCCATTGTGTCCGGAACGCGGGGTAAACCCTAGAAACGCTGTTTACGGCGCGTGAATCGGAGTTCGGAATTTCCGGATGAATAGTGTTCGAAATTTCCTATAAATACACCTTAAATTCACAAAAAAAAAAAAAAAAAAAAAAAAATCTAAAACCCTATCCGCCGTTGTTATTATCAATGGCCAGAAAGTGATCGTCTTCCTCCCTCCAAATCTTCAAATCCAAGCATTAATTCAACAATCTTCCAACTAGCAAAAGGTAGAGGGCACTAAGATCTATTATATCAACGGTGGAGATCAAAAAATATGCTACGGATCATTGGCAAATCGCGAGCAAAGGCAGACCGATCGAGCACGAAATTCGAGGCATAGGCGGTGCCGAGTGCGTGCGGTCCTGGGCCGATGATGGACTTTGCGAAGGCGGTCCTGGTGGTGGTTGCCGATCAACGTGATGATGCTCGATATGGCCGCGTCGATCTAGGGTTACAAGGCGGCGTTTGGGTTAGGTTGCGCGTGCGTATTCTGGAAAGGGGGAAGAAGATGTAGGGACGGTCACGATTTGCAGGTGCTGGAATGGATGGCCAGGATTGAATTTAGGTTATAAAAATTATAATATATGTTGAAATTATTATATATAAATTCGTGTAATCTTAGAAAATCCATAACTTTTTCATACGAGGTCGAAAACGTGCGAAACCAGTTGCGTTGGAATCGTATGGACGAGCACTACGCGATGGAATTAGATTGGAGTCAGTGAAAATTTCGGGTAAAATTAAACGTCCGTTTAATTTTATTCGAAATAAATCGCTAAAGCGAAATTGAAATCAAGGTGAGAACTTCTCGCTCAATCGAATCAGTTTCAATTTTATTTTAAATGGTTAGATTTAAAATACTTGAATGCATGTTTGAATGATGATTGTTATCTATTGATTGTTAAAATAGACATTATGCGCCGTTAGTAAGCGGATGTTATTTATTAAAAACATATACCGCGAATATTTCATAAACAGTGAAATTGGTATTATATATAATAGCAATATATATATATATTGGCATATGTATATATTGGAGTTATTGATTTCCCGCATTTGTATAGCGGATGAGACCCTATTGCGCCGTCTATTAAGCGGATAATATTTTAAATGCCATATACCGCGATAATTCCGTACAGGAGCGGAATTGGTATTGTGCTAATGTTTGTGGATGCAGGAAAACAGGTTGGAGGGATCCAACTGGATTCTTCAACAGTTTTTATTTGATTTCAGATATTTTGATATTTGATGGATTATCATATCGATATATGATGTCGTTGTTGTCGTGATTGACTATTTGGTGTGTAGCATCATTGAACCAAACTTTGGAATTTTAAAATGATTTTTAAAGTGATTTTTGAAAGTATAAGTTATAAAATATTTTTGGAATTGATCCATTATAAATAAATAAACGTTATACTTTTAAAAGTTATAAAAATTTTGATTTTGAGAAATAAGGTTAAAGATTTATTTTTGAGAAATATGGGTTAATGTTTTTATAAAATAATTAAATTGGATTTTTGAATTTGTTATAAAAAGTTTAAAAATAGGGTTTATAAAATTTGATTATTTTATAAATCAAGAGAATGGTGAAATTATAAAGGAGATCTAACGATGTTTTAAAATAATAGTATAAATTGATTTTATAAAGGATTTATAAATTGATATTTATAAATTAAAATATTTGAATTATAAAACGAGTTTTTATAAGTGTTAGAATGAATTGTGAATGAATTTCAGAAATGAATGAAATTTATAGAATCATAAACGGTGAAGTTATAAATGGAATTTTATAAGCAGTAGGTTTATAAAATTCATAAAGTTATTTGTAGAATAGATTTGGATAAATAACTGAATCTTATAAGTTATAAGATTTATAATTATGAAGTTTAAAGGAACGATTGTGCAAACAAATAAATTCTAAGTATTTAACTTATAACATGAACTTTTGTTTTATAATTGAGTTATAAATTGAATAGGTTAATAAAGGAATTTATAAAAGGAAGTTGTTATAAAATAAATAGAAATGGAATTTATAAACGTTGTTTTATAAAATTCGCAAACGACTTATTTTGATAAGTAAATTGTTGAAACCTATTAATGGAGTTATATTCACGTTTTGACTGTGAATAATCCTTTGAAATAAAATGAATAAAAGGATGAAATTTGTTAACAAGTATATTCACGTTTTTGAATAGTGAATAATATGTTAAAGAAATTGTTTTGAATGTGATGTTTTAAACAGAATTAAAACGATCTAACGATGTTTTAAAATGTGTTGAGATTCGAAACCATAGATTTCAACATTTATTGTTGAAATGGACGTTTTCGAGAAATAAAAGGAAATGGTGGACTATAACACTGTTGTTATAGTAAATGATTTCCGAAAGGAAATGTTTTGTATAGTATTGGGATTTATATATCTATTTTAATTTCGAATCCCTATACTAGAGATTTTGGGTTGTCGTAACGATGTTTTACGAAACATTCGTTTTGGCCCAAATAAATATGTTTAAGAGAATGATTTCCTTAAAGAATGAAATATATACTTAATCTCGATTTAAGTATATTGAATATTTTCCAAGTGTTGAAAATAAATAGGTTCGTGAATTACTTATTAAATAAGTATGGAAATGTTTTCCAATATAAAGTGAATATTTTGAGAATTTATCTTTTTGAAGATAAATTGAAATTGAATAAATGAAATCGTATATTCATAGATATTGTGAAATATAAATTCACTAAGGAATTTATAAAAAGGGGAATTTGTTTAAAAATAAATATTGATTTATTTTTGAAGTGTGAAAATTATATATCTTGTAAGGATATTTTGGAAAATAAATAATTTGGAAAATTATTTGGAAACTGGTGATGTGTGCATATCCATTGATAGTTCAATAACCGACTATCAATATTTCCCTTTGAATGGGTATTTGATATGATTTGTTTGAATTTGAATGCCACACTTATTTTTGAATAAGCGCTCACTATTCGGGTTAACCGGGAAAGGATCATGGGGTCGTATAACCCATTCCGAATATGTGATACGTCGTTATGAATTGCATTTGAAGACCGGTGTTGAAGACCGGATCTTTTTGAAAGCGAAAGGACAACTCGTTGATTGTCTTTGCACCGAGCAGCTACGGTATAGAGACTCCATATGTGATGGGAAGTCCGGACGTGATTAGAGATTATCCGGATTGCAAGGACTTCTTTGTAAGTGCCTTCGGTTTTGTTCGATCCCAGAACAGACTTGTATGGATTGTATGTCTGACGTTACAGATTGAGATATAAAGCAGATTTCTTTCAAATATATTTCTGTTGGTGGCGGAGAATTTATTCTTTTAGCTTAACACCCTTCTCTGAGACGTACGAGCTCAGAGGTTATGTAGTTGAATGTTATCAGCGATATATTCCCAATTTGGTAATGTGACATGCTGAGTGTTGCTGTTAAATGATCATTGTGTCGATTATTTGTGATAGGATCATTTATTTGATCGTCTATCTTGGTGATCATTTCTATGATCATTTGTTGACCCAAAGCATGGCTTTTGTATAAAGTATGTTTTTGTGGACATGACTTCATCGAGCCTCACACCCCGAATGGTCAAAACAGGAAAGATGCAGCAAGGTTATGAGGGGTAGCGCCCTTTAGGATATGTGCATTTCCTTCTGGAAAAGGGTGGTATCATGGTATGGAGCCCAGATACTTACTCATGTTGAAAACACTTTATGATTGTGTGAATTGATTGCGAGCGCTCGGTGAAAGGTCCCAAAGGACCGGGGGATGGCATATTCGGTCAGTTGTTACTCAGTTAGGGGTAACCCGGCCTTGTGTTGGTAGAGATCCGGTTTGGTTCTCGGGGATGTCCATCCAGAGGCATTCTCATGTGGCAATGGGAAGTTCCTTGGCCTGATCATTCGTTGGAAATCCAAAGAAACAATACGAGACTTGTACGGTTTTAGTTGTAAAACCTGCCATTTAATATGGTAGCTATATTAAGCATACTATAATGGTACCTATGCTGGCTAAGATTTATATTCTACTTTCGAAATTGTTTCCTACACTATGCACTAATAATAATATGAAATGTTCTTTTTAAATGCGTATCAAGCATCTTTGACTAACATAAGAAGAAATCTCCTCCAAGTATGCGTTTGCATTGTGTGTGTGGTAGGAGGTCTTATGGTAGTCTCATTTTTAAAAGCATTGCGAATTGACTTTAAAAATATTCCTCTATTTTGTTTTCAAAGATAAATAAACTGTTTTGAGTTCTCACACCAGTCACATGACTGACTCGGAGTTTATTGTTTTCCTTCCTAAACTCTGGGTGCCCACCAATTTTCACACGGGCAGTCAAGAGTTAAGGTTTATCAGGATATTCTGGAATTCAGGAATTGCTGGAGGCAAGATGGATGGCATAGCGTATTATTAGTATATAGTACTTCTTTTTTTCCGCTGCATTGTTTAATGTTGTACACTCTGATGATTTGATGTAATGAAATGTAATGTAATAACTGATATAGTTCTTTGTTTAAAGATTATTCATTTATCTATTATATGTTGTTCCGCTGCGAATTATGAGATTCTGATGTTGTTCTGTTGTTGTTCTGTTCCGTTCTATTTTCTATTTTCTTTCCTCTCTATTTTCTACCTTCTTATCTCTTCTTCTATCCCTTTCCTTTTCTTTAAAACCCTAAGTGTTCGGTTTTCCGTCATTCGATTTCTCGGCAGTCGATAAAGTGAGTATAGATGTTGAATTTTCGAAAGACGAAGAATCGGGTCCTTACATCTCGTATCAGAGCATATGGTTAAGCGACAACCATGGTTCTGTTGGGTATTACTCATTAGAGATAGAGTCAGTAGTACTCTAGAATGAGTTTGAGTGTAATAATAGCTATGAGAGCGTATTTGTTAGTGAATATAAATTGTTTTGTATTGTGTTGACTTATCGGTTGATTGTTTATAGATTTCAGTCGATGTAGTCTAGCTAACTATCGTAGATAGGGGTTTCTAAACTCTTAAACAAGATAAACCGACATAATATTGTTTTAAATTGGGTAAATGAAATAATTTTACCTTGATTATATTTTATATATAAAGGAATAATTTTTCAGAATTATTAAAGTGTATATAAGTAGATTGTTTAGTTGTTTGAATAATCTAAATAAAAGAATAATTGTATAAGCAAAAGAATTATAAGAATTGAATTATAATTAAAGTGATTTACAATTGTGAAATAAACTTATATATATATATAAGAAGTGAAACTAATGAATATATTTATGAATATGAGTTGTAAATAAAAATGAATTTAAAGTTAAGTAGAAATTTACTTTAGAATTGAGAATCTGAATAAATTTATAAGCTGGAATTTAAGTTATGTAAAACCAAGTGATGTTTGTAAAATGGAAGTATAACTTGAGAGATGTTGAATAAAGTTGATATTAGTATCAAAGTAAATTAATAAAGTTAAGTGATAAATATGAACTTGAGTATATGAAATGAAATTCAACTTTTGTAATTGAATTGAATTAATCGATTGAATGTTAATCAATTGAATGTGAATTAAGTTGATATGAAATGATGAATATAAGTGTTAATTCATTAAAACTAATATTATTGGAAGTTGAATAGTTGAATGAAAATCAATTAATTAAACCAATTGAAAGCAAAGGAATTTGGTTGTAATTAATATACATTGATTGTTATATGGTTGTTAGTTGATTGATTGTATATAATTCATTAAGTGTTAATGAAATTGAGTTAATGAAATTGGAAGCTAAAGTAATTGAAATTCAATTGGAAGTTAAGTGAATCTCAAATAGAATTGAATTTGATTTGGAAGTGAACCAACTTGAATATGAATTAGTGAATATAAACTAATTGAAAATGAATGTTAGTAAACATCCACTGTTAATGAATCAAATGTGATTAAATTGAAAAACCAATTCATTGAATATTAATGAGAATATGAATGAATAATTATTGGTTATGAATGTTAGTTGGATGACAGTTGGTTGATGGTTGAATATATTGCTTTTACTACATTTGCTATGTTGGCATGTATAGTTATTATGTTGCTATATGTTGTATATCAATACTATTGTCTATATACATGATTCTCGTGTTGTTTGTTGAGTGATTAGTAGGTGCGGATAGCGTTTGCTTCGCATTTGGAGCTCGCTTTCGCGCTATATTAGCCGTATATGCACGCTAATAAAATATAAGGTACATATCTCGGATTACATACCGTACTTTTATACTTTTTTCCCTGCGGGATGCCTCATTACTTGATGAGATGTATATTTGTGATATATATACTGTCATTTTTTTTTTCGGATCGAGCCGCGCAAAGGAGACTATGGCGAATTTTTCCGAAAATTTAAGGCGTTAGAAAAAATTTGAGAAAAGTGGAAATTTTTTGAAAACTTTAACTTTGATTTAGAATTGAAAGTTAAACAATAGTAGTTGTTTTTGAAAAGATAACTAAGTATGATTTGGAAACTTAGTAAAGTATTGTAAGAAATTTAACTATGGATTTATGGAAAGTTAATAGATTCTGTAACTTTTCTGACTTGTTAATTTCGAGGACGAAATTCTTTTAAGGGGGAAGATTGTAACGACCCAGGATTTTAATTTATTAAAATTTGAATATTTAATCAATTTTAAATATTAAGAAGTGAATTTATAAGTCGAATAAATTTTATTTCGAATAATTGGATTTAATTGAATAATTAAATCGATAATTTAATATGTTGAATTATGGAAATAATTGAAAATCGAGTTAAATATGATTGAAAATGATTTGTAAAATTTTATTTTATCATATTGGAGTTAGAATGATATTTTAGAACTTTTAAAATCGAATTAAAAGTTTATTTGTGAAAATTGAATATTTTAATATTAAATCGACTAGTGAAAATAGTCAATTTTTGAACAGTCTCAGAATTGGACGAAACTAGTTTCATTGGATCCGTAATAGTTAGTTATTACCGGATTTCAATTTTCGTAGCAATCGGAGTTATCGTTTGATCGTGGCAGCTCGAAACGCATCGAATTATTTTTAATATTAATTTGGCGAGTTAAAATAGGCATTTTTCAAAAAGTCACGGATTTCGACGAAACCAGTTTCATCGGATCCGTAATGTGATATTATTGTAAGGTTTCAAATTTCGTGTCAATTGGATTCACCGTTTGTCCGGTACAAATTAAAACGCCTAGAAAATCGTTTAAATCGGTTTAATTTAAATTGAACGTTTATTGCCATAACTCGCACAGATGTCCGAATTAGCTTACGAAACCTATTCCATTGTGTCCGAAACGCGGGGTAAACCCTAGAAACGCTGGTTACGGCGCGTGAATCGGAGTTCGGAATTTCCGGATGAATAGTGTTCGAAATTTCCTATAAATACACCTTAAATTCACAAAAAAACATAAAAAAAAAATTCTAAAACCCTAGCCGCCGTTGTTATTATCAATGGCCAGAAAGTGATCGTCTTCCTCCCTCCAAATCTTCAAATCCAAGCATTAATTCAACAATCTTCCAACTAGCAAAAGGTAGAGGGCACTGAGATCTATTATATCAACGGTAGAGATCAAAAAATATGCTACGGATCATTGGCAAATCGCGAGCAAAGGCAGACCGATCGAGCACGAAATTCGAGGCGTAGGCGGTGCCGAGTGCGTGCGGTCCTGGGCCGATGATGGACTTTGCGAAGGCGGTCCTGGTGGTGGTTGCCGATCAACGTGATGATGCTCGATATGGCCGCGTCGATCTAGGGTTACAAGGCGGCGTTTGGGTTAGGTTGCGCGTGCGTATTCTAGAAAGGGGGAAGAAGATGTAGGGACGGTCACGATTTGCAGGTGCTGGAATGGATGGCCAGGATTGAATTTAGGTTATAAAAATTATAATATATGTTGAAATTATTATATATAAATTCGTGTAATCTTAGAAAATCCATAACTTTTTCATACGAGGTCGAAAACGCGCGAAACCAGTTGCGTTAGAATTGTATGGACGAGCACTACGTGATGGAATTGGATTGGAGTCGTTTAGAGTTAGTGAAAATTTCGGGTAAAATTAAACGTCCGTTTAATTTTATTCGAAATAAATCGCTAAAGCGAAATTGAAATCAAGGTGAGAACTTCTCACTCAATCGAATCAGTTTCGATTTTATTTTAAATAGTTAGATTTAAAATACTTGAATGCATGTTTGAATGATGATTGTTATCTATTGATTGTTAAAATAGACATTATGCGCCGTTAGTAAGCGGATGTTATTTATTAAAAACATATACCGCGAATATTTCATAAACAGTGAAATTGGTATTATATATAATAGCAATATATATATATATATTGGCATATGTATATATTGGAGTTATTGATTTCCCGCATTTGTATAGCGGATGAGACCCTATTGCGCCGTCTATTAAGTGGATAATATTTTAAATGTCATATACCGCGATAATTCCGTACAGGAGCGGAATTGGTATTGTGCTAATGTTTGTGGATGCAGGAAAACAGGTTGGAGGGATCCAACTGGATTCCTCAACGGTTTTTATTTGATTTCAGATATTTTGATATTTGATGGATTATCATATCGATATATGATGTCGTTGTTGTCGTGATTGACTATTTGGTGTGTAGCATCATTGAACCAAACTTTGGAATTTTAAAATGATTTTTAAAGTGATTTTTGAAAGTATAAGTTATAAAATATTTTTGGAATTGATCCATTATAAATAAATAAACGTTATACTTTTAAAAGTTATAAAAATTATGATTTTGAGAAATAAGGTTAAAGATTTATTTTTGAGAAATATGGGTTAATGTTTTTATAAAATAATTAAATTGGATTTTTGAATTTATTATAAAAAGTTTAAAAATAGGGTTTATAAAATTTGATTATTTTATAAATCAAGAGAATGGTGAAATTATAAAGGAGATCTAACGATGTTTTAAAATAATAGTATAAATTGATTTTATAAAGGATTTATAAATTGATATTTATAAATTAAAATATTTGAATTATAAAACGAGTTTTTATAAGTGTTAGAATGAATTGTGAATGAATTTCAGAAATGAATGAAATTTATAGAATCATAAACGGTGAAGTTATAAATGGAATTTTATAAGTAGTAGGTTTATAAAATTCATAAAGTTATTTGTAGAATAGATTTGGATAAATAATTGAATCTTATAAGTTATAAGATTTATAATTATGAAGTTTAAAGGAACGATTGTGCAAACAAATAAATTCTAAGTATTTAACTTATAACATGAACTTTTGTTTTATAATTGAGTTATAAATTGAATAGGTTAATAAAGGAATTTATAAAAGGAAGTTGTTATAAAATAAATTGAAACGGAATTTATAAACGTTGTTTTATAAAATTCGCAAACGACTTATTTTGATAAGTAAATTGTTGAAACCTATTAATGGAGTTATATTCACGTTTTGACTGTGAATAATCCTTTGAAATAAAATGAATAAAAGGATGAAATTTGTTAACAAGTATATTCACGTTTTTGAATAGTGAATAATATGTTAAAGAAATTGTTTTGAATGTGATGTTTTAAACAGAATTAAAACGATCTAACGATGTTTTAAAATGTGTTGAGATTCGAAACCATAGATTTCAACATTTATTGTTGAAATAGACGTTTTCGAGAAATAAAAGGAAATGGTGGACTATAACACTGTTGTTATAGTAAATGATTTCCGAAAGGAAATGTTTTGTATAGTATTGGGATTTATATATCTATTTTAATTTCGAATCCCTATACTAGAGATTTTGGGTTGTCGTAACGATGTTTTACGAAACATTCGTTTTGGCCCAAATAAATATGTTTAAGAGAATGATTTCCTTAAAGAATGAAATATATACTTAATCTCGATTTAAGTATATTGAATATTTTCCAAGTGTTGAAAATAAATAGGTTCGTGAATTACTTATTAAATAAGTATGGAAATGTTTTCCAATATAAAGTGAATATTTTGAGAATTTATCTTTTTGAAGATAAATTGAAATTGAATAAATGAAATCGTATATTCATAGATATTGTGAAATATAAATTCACTAAGGAATTTATAAAAAGGGGAATTTGTTTAAAAATAAATATTGATTTATTTTTGAAGTGTGAAAATTATATATCTTGTAAGGATATTTTGGAAAATAAATAATTTGGAAAATTATTTGGAAACTGGTGATGTGTGCATATCCATTGATAGTTCAATAACCGACTATCAATATTTCCCTTTGAATGGGTATTTGATATGATTTGTTTGAATTTGAATGCCACACTTATTTTTGAATAAGCGCTCACTATTCGGGTTAACCGGGAAAGGATCATGGGGTCGTATAACCCATTCCGAATATGTGATACGTCGTTATGAATTGCATTTGAAGACCGGTATCGAAGACCGGATCTTTTTGAAAGCGAAAGGACAACTCGTCGATTGTCTTTGCACCGAGCAGCTACGGTATAGAGACTCCATATGTGATGGGAAGTCCGGACGTGATTAGAGATTATCCGGATTGCAAGGACTTCTTTGTAAGTGCCTTCGGTTTTGTTCGATCCCGGAACAGACTTGTATGGATTGTATGTCTGACGTTACAGATTGAGATATAAAGCAGATTTCTTTCAAATATATTTCTGTTGGTGGCGGAGAATTTATTCTTTTAGCTTAGCACCCTTCTCTGAGACGTACGAGCTTAGAGGTTATGTAGTTGAATGTTATCAGCGATATATTCCCAATTTGGTAATGTGAGTGCTGAGTGTTGCTGTTAAATGATCATTGTGTTGATTATTTGTGATAGGATCATTTATTTGATCGTCTATCTTGGTGATCATTTCTATGATCATTTGTTGACCCAAAACATGACTTTTGTATAAAGTATGTTTTTGTGGACGTGACTTCATCGAGCCTCACACCCCGGAATGGTCAAAACAGGAAAGATGCAGCAAGGTTATGAGGGGTAGCGCCCTTTAGGATATGTGCATTTCCTTTCTGGAAAAGGGTGGTATCATGGTATGGAGCCCAGATACTTACTCATGTTGAAAACACTTTATGATTGTGTGAATTGATTGCGAGCGCTCGGTGAAAGGTCCCAAAGGACCGGGGGATGGCATATTCGGTCAGTTGTTACTCAGTTAGGGGTAACCCGGCCTTGTGTTGGTAGAGATCCGGTTTGGTTCTCGGGGATGTCCATCCAGAGGCATTCTCATGTGGCAATGGGAAGTTCCTTGGCCTGATCATTCGTTGGAAATCCAAAGAAACAATACGAGACTTGTACGGTTTTAGTTGTAGAACCTGCCATTTAATATGGTAGCTATAGTAAGCATACTATAATGGTACCTATGCTGGCTAAGATTTATATTCTACTTTCGAAATTGTTTCCTACACTATGCACTAATAATAATATGAAATGTTCTTTTTAAATGCGTATCAAGCATCTTTGACTAACATAAGAAGAAATCTCCTCCAAGTCTGCGTTTGCATTGTGTGTGTGGTAGGAGGTCTTATGGTAGTCTCATTTTTAAAAGCATTGCGAATTGACTTTAAAAATATTCCTCTATTTTGTTTTCAAAGATAAATAAACTGTTTTGAGTTCTCACACCAGTCACATGACTGACTCGGAGTTTATTGTTTTCCTTCCTAAACTCTGGGTGCCCACCAATTTTCACACGGGCAGTCAAGAGTTAAGTTTTATCAGGATATTCTAGAATTCAGGAATTGCTGGAGGCAAGATGGATGGCATAGCGTATTACTAGTATATAGTACTTCTTTTTTTCCGCTGCATTGTTTAATGTTGTACACTCTGATGATTTGATGTAATGAAATGTAATGTAATAACTGATATAGTTCTTTGTTTAAAGATTATTCATTTATCTATTATATGTTGTTCCGCTGCGAATTGTGAGATTCTGATGTTGTTCTGTTGTTGTTATGTTCCGTTCTATTTTCTATTTTCTTTCCTCTCTATTTTCTACCTTCTTATCTCTTCTTCTATCCCTTTCCTTTTCTTTAAAACCCTAAGTGTTCGGTTTTCCGTCATTCGATTTCTCGGCAGTCGATAAAGTGAGTATCGATGTTGAATTTTCGAAAGACGAAGAATCGGGTCCTTACATGAAGTTTTATCGTTTGACTGCTAGAAATCAGGTTTGGGCCATATTGTTATGGGCTTATGTATCTGGTCCTTAAGCTATGGTTTATATGTTTTCTTTTGGATTTGCTAGTGGTGTATATTGTTGGGGATTTTTTTTGGTGGTGTTTGTACAGTTTCTTTTATATGTAATATAAAAGTTTGAATCCTATTCAAAAAATAAATTAAGTTGAATGTTTAATATAATTCATCTTAAATAAATTTAAGATAAATATATAACTATAACAAATATAGTTACATGCATATATATATTTATATATATATATATATCAATATACGTATATTTAATTAATTAACCTTTTAATTAATTATTTTGTTTAACTTAATTAATAAAATATATTTATTATGTTAGAAATAAATTATATTATTTAAATTTATTTTACAACCTTTATAAAATTTCATTTTATATTTAAAATTTAACATCTAAGTTTGAAATATTATTTTTATTTTCAAACTAGCTCACAACCCAAATAACTCTATGTCGTGCACCTGGACCATCCTTTTGGACTTATTGTATCGATTGGGCCAGGCCAATAGGTAGGAAGGAGAGAATGCGACGACTGCATTTCTTGCACCGAAAGACGAGCCATTAAAGAGTAGAAGAAAAAGAAAGATAAGAATAAACTAAAAAATACATAATCTCACCACGAATCAGAACAACGTATGATTGATAACATGGGATATTACATTTTCATTTCCATAATAATAATACACTAGAGTCATTACATTACAACCTTCAACCGGGCAGTTATAACTACATGCCCATACAGAAATACACAGGTCATACAAAAAACACAGTGGAATAAATAATAACTAGCTAACAGTGAAACCGCCTACTCTAGCTCTTTCAAAATGCTTCCATAAGAAACATGGATCATTTGGCTACTCATACAAATTTGAGTATCCAAGGGTTTTAGGAAAAAATTAAAACTCCGGGTCAGACACGGGTCTGGTGTGAGTAAAGTAAAAACAACTTAATTTTTACTTTTATAGAATGCTTTGAAAATAAAGTATATCTCGTAAGACCATGCCAAAAATAAATACGGATGGTTTTTACTTATGATAACCAAAGCACTTTATATAGAAATCCAACGATATTAACATATTGTCCAGGGTTTTCAAGTAAATAATTCACATAACTGAAATTATTACATTAATTTAATTCCAGCATAATTGGTGTACAACTATGATCAAAGGCACTTATTGATAAATGGATTCCATACATGACCCGGTAAGGAACTACCTTCCGAAGGTGCACCTTTAGATAGAATACACCTGGTGTCTGATAAGAACATCTTGTACCCCTATCACATAGAGTCGGCCTATCACTTGATTAGTAGTATCGGATACATCAACACCATGGTTGGGATCATCAACCATACCGGGGTATACAAAAATGGGTCAAATATCGATTCTAGATATGGTGATGACATACCCTGATGGGAGCGACCCAAATAACCCTGCTGCATACCCTGTTTTGGTCATTTCCAGTTGATGAGGCCTGAGGCTACGTTTACCTTTATTAAAGCACCTCCACTTAGAATACTACATCGCCTTCCATATGTTGACACAATGTCAGCATTCATCCATACAAGTAAGGAAATGAACGAACTGAAGGCATTATTTCCACTACATCTGTTTTGGAATCACTCTCAGGGTTACCTGTTTTGGAATCACTCTCAGGGTTAGCAGCAGATAGTCTTGCACTTTAAAGTCTTCATCTTGGACCTTGCCTTTACTATTTCCAATTCAAACATTTATGTTAGTTCGAAGTGGTTTTCGGATAGCAACTAATATCTGATCTAGGTTTCTTCAAACCAAAGTTTGATAATTTTAAAGGGTAAAGTCGTTAACAGTGGACCATTCAACTATCATGGCGTAAAGATTTACACATGAACATACATTTTATGTAACGACCCGTAGATTTTGATAATTAAATTTTTGAAAGGAACAAAAAATTTATGATGTATATTGAAGTAAATGTTAAAAAATAAAATGAAACCATGGAAAATAAAGTTAAGTATTAACAGTTGAAGTAAAATTACGAATAAATTGAGTAATGTGAATTGTTATACTAGGCTAAGAGTTGAATATAGGAAAACAAAGGTAAATAGTGAATTAATGAATTAATAATATTAAATAGTAAATTGAATTAAATCAATGTCTTATAGTAATTGAAATATTGTTTGGGAATGAAAAACTTATTAAGGTAAGCATTTAATGTACCAATGCAATAATGTTTTGATTTATTGGTAACTGAATGTAAATTAGTGAAATTATGCTAATGTAAGTTATTAAATAATTAATTTAGCGCAATCCAAATTAATTGAAATAACGGTAAGGGCATAATTTGTGGTATCTAGTAAATTTGGAAAATAAATCTCAATAAATGTAATAAAGTATTGAAATGTATATTGTTTCCATAGGATAATATAAAGAAATGAAAACTTGCGACCTATGCTTGGAATAACGGCCAAAATAAGTGAAATGCTGTTAATGCAAGTATTTGATTTATTAATGAAATAATACAATGTTAATGACACTTAATTAAAATTTGTGTATATACGGAATTTTAACATGTGTTGTTAAGTAATAAACTTATAAATGCAAGAAAGGGAAAATAGGTACCAATCTATATATGTTATTTATTTTATTTAGTATGTTAAATAAAATTTGGAAATCAATTTGCAATCAAAGGAAATTAAGTAGTACGTTAATTGGAAATAAATTAATAAATACATTAATGAAATGTAATATAATTCAATGTTAATTTTACCCATAAAATGTCGATTTATTTAATAGCAAGGTTTTAAATCAATAAATGAATTTATTGAGATTTCAATTTATAATTAATAATATTTAATGTGAAATCAATTACAATTAATTGACTAATTTGTGCAGTTAGGTTAGATGTGATTTGTCATTAAAAAAGGGTTAATTTTATAAGATGTAATTAATGCTAAGCCTTTTATTTTATGAAAATTGGTTGATTTAAAGAATAGAAAGCAAGATTATTAATTTGGTTGAAGTGTAAAATTCAATAATTGAATTTATTGCAAATAAATGAAATTCAAAATTTAATATTACGTTAATTGAAACTGGATGGAATGTGAGGATATTAGTATAATAGATTTTGAATGCAGTGTTGATTTCATCCTGTGTAATAATGAATTGAATAATATGAATGAAAATTTATTTCAATGGAATTATTGAATAATTCAATGGAATTATTGAAAATTTAATTTATAATTTCTAAATTTAATAAAATTGAAAATTTAACACTGAAATGGATAAGTTAATCAACTTTAAATTGACTTTTAATTTGTTTAAAACATTTTTAAATGATTGAGAAATATAAAAGTGATAAAATTTGTTAATTTTAAGATTGAAATTTAAAATTGGATTTAATTAATTAATTATTAATTTATTTAATTAATGGAAAAATAGCCATTTTGGCCACTGACTCGGATTTCGACGAAACTAGTTTCATCGGATCCGTAACGGTGAATTATTGTAGGGTTTCAAGTTTCGTAGCGATCGGACTTGTCGTTTTTATTGTACGGACTCGAAACGCCTTGAAATTTACGAAATTAAAATCAATTTGAAAAATGTTGATTTTAGCATAACTTCTTCATACGATGCAATTTGAACCTGAAACCTTTTCCATTGTGTTTATATTATTTTAAAACATTTATTTTGATATATGGGTTGACCCAATTTCGTTCCGGATTCGAAACGGACTTTTTGGGCCACTTTGGCGTTAGCGCGTATATCTGTTTTACCCATCTATTCTATTTTTAATTCTTCCTATAAATATCCTGCTATAAACCCTAGCCTCCCTAAATTCTCATTTGTCTGTACATACATCTCAACTCTCTCCTCCTCAATGGCAGACAAACAAACTCTAGATCTAAACACAATTCTAAATCAAATCAAAAGTTAAAAATTTAAACTCCTCATAAAAATTCAGAAAAAATATATGTTGAAGCTCTCGAAGTGCATAATCTTCTGGTGAAATTCATTTTTCGTTTTGGATTGTCGTTTGACAAGTAAAATCAAAGAATTCTCGGCCGTTCAATGGGGTCATAATCAATGTCGATGGATCGGAAAACCCTTTCTAGGTTTTGGAGAGGAAGCCGAGGGGATCGCATCTAGGTGATTGGTTTGACGAATCGACGGTTGGATTGGCGGCAAATTTTGACTTAGGGTTCGTTTTTGGTATGGCTGCTGGGTACGATCGGTCTGATCGAATGCAAGGCACGAGAGTATTGGTGTGAAGTAGGGTGCCGCGGGGTTCCGATGTGCGTACAAAACGACGATGACGTGGTCTGTGTGTTATGGGTGAGTGTTTATTTTATTTATTTTAATTTTGATTTTCAAACTTCTAACTTTAATAACTCTTTCATACGATATCTGTTTCACGCGCGGTTTCTTGCGCTAGGTTCGTATTGGAATTCCGGACACTTTGACGCTGGTTTAGATGAATTCTGAGACTGTCCAATTTTGGATTTAAATTGGATTTAAATTCAATTTAAATTCAAAAGGTGAGTGTTTTAACCCACTCACAATTTCTAAAATTTCTTATGCTTGTTCAGTTGATATATGATGTGATTTAAAATTTATTTATGGTCGTTTGGCATATTTTTTATCATTATCTCGGTTAATTTCATTTATTTAAATTTAATTGCTATTTAATTTATTCATTGCATTTAAACTGCCAGTTAAATTGTTAACTAATTATTCATTGCATATAAACTGCCAGTTAAATAGTTATTTAATTTATTATTGAATATAAAATGTTATTTAATACCTGTTGTTTATTATCCGTTCTATATTGATGCTATTGTTTGAATTTGATGATGATGGTGATAAATGGTTGATGGTTGATATTGGATAAATGAATGCTTTATTTTATATTGTTTTAAACTGTAAGTTATTACGCATTTTTATTTCATTCGGGATTGCAGTTTGAAATGATATATAACCGTAATTTTTATTTTAAATTTACGGATTGAAATGATAAATATCCGCATCACTTGACCATAGGATAGAAAATTTTATACAGACATCGCGGTATCTATATAAAAATATTTTGAAAATGATTTCTATGATTTTGGAAAGGAATATACGGTTTAATAAATATTAATTTTTGGTGTTATATAAATATTATTTTATATACATATATATAGTTAAATTTTTGGATTTAAACTATGTGTAAAATTGTTTAATAAAAATGAGTTTAATAATGGAGTTTGATTGTTTTATATTATCTGGTTAAGTACCCAGGTAAGATATTGTATATATAGAGTTTTAAATGACTTAAACGAAATTTAAGTTGGAAGGAAAATATGAAATTGGTTTAAATTGAATTATTTAAGGAGAGTACTTGAATAAACTTGATTTGAATTTAAATAAAAATGGAGATTTTAAGGGTATGATTCTCATAACTTGATTTGGCTTAAAGTGATTTAAACAAATATAAAGTTGAGATAAATGAATATATCAAGTTAAATAAATTGAAAGAATATCTAGTTGTTTGAAGTTAAAAGTTCTACTTAAATTATATTGAATTTATTAAGTAAACATTTCAAATCTAAATAATAGCAATTGAATTCGATATATATGGAATTATCAAAGAATTTGTTTTGAAATAGTGGATATTTAAAGCTTTGAAACATAAGAATTGAAATGGTTTATTTGGAAGTTTAATTCGGTATTTGGAATTGATTTGTGAAATTAAATGAAGCTATTTTATTTTATAAAGTAATTAAATATTTAAACATTTAAGAGGTGGAAGCTTGTTTCAAAGTTATAATTTTCAAGGTGTTATAATTTGGAAGTATTTTATTCAAGAGTTTTGATTTCTAAATGTTATACTTTGAAAGCACTATGATTTTTGGAAAAGGATATATTTGAAATTAAAATGATATCATATGGATTTGGGTTTTAAAATAGAAATGATATCGTATTTATATGATTTTGAAATGGATATTTTATTCTGGTTTTAAAGTATAAATTATTTTGAAATACCGCGGTGTTATAATAACGTTTGGGTGTTGAAGAGACCGCGATCGGAAGTTGTCATACTCTCTGCCAATTTCGAAAACCACTTTAACAACCGTGTACGCGGTGGAGATTCCAGAATGAAGTAGGATGGTGGCGGCGTTTCCTTTGAGGTAAATACGTGGACCCGACTCCCGTGAGTTGGCATAAGGTGGCCAAAACAGGAGCGATTCTCGGGCCAATTGAGGTAGCACCTTTGATCGGACACATCTCTTCGATTTTATACTTTGACTTTTGGATTGATTCGGTGGCCACTTTTGATTTTCTTTTTTGGGGGTGTGGCTCGAGGTGGGCGGTAGCTGTGCGCTACGCGTTACCACCAGCCTCGATGCGAATTGGTATATATACCCTGGCATTGCCTAGTTGTGCCTTGTCACCTACCCTAGCGCGCCTTGTACGAGTTTCTATTTGTGTCGTACCAATGGAGCATCCTCTGGTAGCCTCCCGATCAGGAGGTATTACGGTACTATATAGACTATTGGCATTATTTGTGTTAAGGGCTATATGGGTAACCCCTTAACGCTATTAAAAAGTAAGTTTACTTTACTATTAGACATTATTGTAATAGCGAAATATACTACATAGTAAATAGTTTAACGGATCCTTAGGAGATGTAAATCCCGAGCATCTCTTGAGTTACTGCACTCATATTTATTTCTGTTGATTTAACTTACATAAGATCTTTTAGTTCCGACTCGAGTGTTTTGTCTTTTCAATTCGCTCGAGTCTGTCCGAGCGTTTCAGGATTTGAAGATTTTATTCTGGAGGACGAAGACGAAGATTTTTAATACTATTATCTACTATATTATTCCACCACACCATTTAATTCCGCTGCATTAATTATTATCTGGTATGTGTACTATGATATTGTATTGTATAAGTAAAGAAAATCGAATATTTTTGTAAACCAATTTCACGAACTGTATATTTGATTATTATATTTTATCCTTCCGCTGTGAGATTCTGTTTTCTTTTATTTCTTTCTCGTTTTTCTTATTTACCCCATAACAATCCGCCCTTCCGTATGCTTTGAATCGGCACGTGTGTCGATTTAAAGCGTGCGAAAAGGCGGGATGTTACATTTTATATGCTTTATCATGACCCACTTATCGAAATTAACTTCCTCATATTCATCATGTTTCCGAAGTGTGGTATTTGTGATAAGTACAAGTCGACCTACTTTCAATAAAAAACACGTCATCATTTTATTACAACTACTTAATAACATGGACAAAAGATCCTTGATTTTAAAATAATTCACTTATACAAGAAAGTTAGTTAAAAATAATTAATCAATGGAGTTTTAAAAGAAACTTTAAAATAAATAAACTTTAATTAAATCATAAGTTAATATTTAGTTAAACTAAAATAAATCTAAATTAAATCAAAAATAATACTTTAAACCTTAATTAATTATTCATAGTTAAACTTTAATTTAAATAGCATTCATTTAAGAAATTAATCCCTAATTAAGTGGATAATTAACCCTTTATTAAATAATAATTAATTAAATAACTAACTCTAATTTAAAAATTAATTAAAGTAATTAAATTTGATTAAATAAAATTAATTTTCTTTTAACTTAATGAATTTTTATTTAAAACTTCCTTAATTATAAATAATTTATAAATTGGTTGATAATTTTCTTTAACTCTAATTACTTAACCAATTACTAAATTAATTAAATAATAATTACCCTAAATTAAATAGTTAAATTATTAAATAACAAAAAAACTTAAACTTCTGACTTACATAATTATTTTGAAATGAGTTTTCAAAAATAATTCAAAAAACACTTTAAAACTTGAAATTGTGAAATTTTTTGAACTGCGTCCATAGCGACTATCGCTATAAACGCGGTTCATTAGAAATGTTTTTAGGTGAAAACTTCACTTTAACTCTAGCTACTATATGTTTGAAAACACAATTATAATTTTTTTGAAAACTTAAACAAAAGGTGAAAACTTAGGAAAAAAACATTTCAAAATCCAAAGCTAGAAAAGGAGCTTTTGTTTTCAAATCTGATCTTAAGTCCTTTGCGACTTTTCAAGATGCTAACTTCACAACATATTCATCACATACACTTGGTTTTGTTTCATAAACACACAACCTGATAGAGTTAGGGGTATGCCCTAGGAGTAATTATGTAAAAAAATTCATATATCTAACTCGTTGACCAAACTTGTTCAAAATAAAAGGTATTTTCTTCTTGTTATATACTTGATATAATGTGATTATATTAATTAATTAACTTAATTAAAAGTATATTTAATAGAAAAATCCATAAATGGTATATTTTGCGATAGTGGTTACAAAGTGTTGCAACCGTGAGTAATTTATCACAACGAAACAAATATATCATTTTAAATGTTCCTAGTTAAAACGCATCCAGATGGGATATCGATGTATCTATCGAGACTAGAGTACGTAAAGCTTTCCAAATGTTGCACAGTGCATTGCTCATGACTACTGGGGGCACCTAGGGGTTACGTACTAATAGCTATTGGATACTATGGAACAACCCACTCGATAGTTTTATGTTTGGTAATATAAATAAGGTCAAGCAGAAAATATCGATGTGGCTGATTTATACAGTTCTCTTGACTTAAGAATACTATGGATCTTCAATATAAGCTCTGCTTTGATTATAGCCAAATCATGACATGGCGTCCATCGAGTGACTGTAGTTGGGTCGAATGGAAATATTGGAACTGAATCACTATTCAAGAGAGGATTCGTCTCCTCGGTTATATGCAGTTAGTATCACAATCAACTCAAGTCAACTCAAACTGAAAGTCTCTTGCCAGAGCATTTCGGTTAATAATAATTGTTATTATTGAACCAAGGACTTTGTATTTGGATTATAAAGTTGAATGTGGATGAGGTTGGAATTTTGACCGTTACCAAATTCCATAAGTCCAAATTGAAATAGTTTTGACGAAGAGAATTGGTGTAAACAAATGTCACAACCGGTTAACGCTTATTAAACTAAAATTGGATTTTACCGAAAGTGAGTAAGTGATAAATTTGACCATAATGTCACACCACCTCCTAAGTGATGTGTGGATGCTAACGTTAGAATAGTTCGATGTTAATCGCTGACCAAATTTACACCCAAGAGTTACATAGCCGAAATGATGAATTCCCTTAAGACCGAACTATTTAATCAGTTTATAGTTGTTATAAATTGATTAAATTAATTAATATTTATGAAATATTAAATAAACTTTAAAAAGGATTTGAGAAATAAATAATGTTATATATATTTATAATGGTTATAAATATATCGATCGATATACAATATCGACAAGCGGTTAAATTAGATTTAATTGCATGGTATTTTGACTTGGGCTTAGATGGGTTTAAGGCCCATCGTTAGTGCTGCAAAATTTCGATTATGGGAAGGTCTAGGGGTGGCTAAAACATAGGGAATTGGCTTGGAGATAATGGGCTGAGATCAAGTGAGAATGGGTAAAAAGGTTTTCCTTGTTTCTCTATAATACAAATATATATATATATATATATATATATTAAAACTCAGGAGAATCCGGCAGGGCGATAAACTCCTGAGGAGGGTACAGTAAAGTCATCCGCTGATCCAAGCCCCCATACCTCCGGGTAAATTTGTATAGGATGTGGAAGCGTATGGTAGAAATCGAACTTGCGTCTTTTTACCAGAACCCAAGCCTCCTTTCCACTGCGCTGCACCCGCGGACACACACACACACACACACACACACACATATAAGTAATGACTAACCTTTTTTGGCCGCCATTACCTTCTACATTGTTGGTTAAAACGTAGCTCTCAATCCATTTCAAAATTCTCAAATATATTTCAAATTAAAATAATACTATTCGATAGTTAGAGGTCGGTGATTCCGGACTTGCAATCTGACGAATCAATAACAGTAAAAGGAAGAGAAGTCATTGCTTCAACGTGGATTCAAAGGCATCATTAAATTGGTAATTTTAATTTATATTACAATAATTAAATTATATTCTATGGTCCTATAATGAGAAATTTCATATCTGTTTAAATATATCGCTACTATATGTTTAGTTAGGTGATATTTGGTAAATAGATGTAATTGTCACAAATCAGCTGGGTTATGTGTATAATTTGTTTATTATACTATCTGATTTATGTATAGACAAATGTTATTTATTGTACAAAATCAATTTTTGTCATCAATAATTATTTTATATACATTTATTAATAAATTCATAAATGTATATATATTAGTGTCTATTTCCCTCTCATAATAGCATATATGCATATATGCATATATAAGATATATATATATACGATTTAAAAAATTTAGTACACTTATTTATATAATATGAATTTACAAATTCGAAAATTAATTATCATATATATATATATATATTCATATTTTTAAATTAACATTTATGGAATTTTGAGCTGTTTATTATATATAAATAATTATTACATCAAAAACTCAATTTTATATTTAAAAAATATATTATATCATTCCAGAAACATAAAAAATTATGATTTTTTCAGTTAAGTTTATTATTTTTAATAATTAATATTATTTCGAAAAAGCTGTTAATGATTTATTAAAAATAATAATTTAATTGAAAAATTCTTCAAAATTTTCGTAATCCTTCAATTTTTAAAATTTTAATTTTTAATAATATACTATTTTATATTAAATAACTATTGTCGAAATGAATGTATTTGTTTTTAAAAATAATATTTCAACTTTGAAAAGTCTCCAGATTTTTTCTAAGCTCATTTTATGATCCTAAATTTTTGAAAATTGTAAATTTTGAATTTTCATCAATAGATTATTTTATGTTAATCATTTATGGATGAAAACATTATTTTATTCATAATATATACAAATTAAAATGCTAAAATTATTATGTTTGCAAAACTAAGTTAATTTTGAATTATAAATAATTTTTAATAATTATTCTCTCTCTTTCTATATATATTTATCTATATACTAATGTTTTATGTTCATATATGATATATAATATATTTATACATACATGTGTGTGTGTATTGTAACACATATGCATGCACATATTTGGACAACAAACATGACATGCATAATGAGCTAATATGTCTATTGCGATGTAAATCCCAACATCTGCATATGGACATATTATACCTTTTACGGATTATTATGTTACATATGCACTCACACATATACGTATATGATACATTTATGTATAAACTAAATCAAATAAAATTTATTTCATATCTTGATATATTTGAATTTAAATAAATAAATGATTTTATTTAAATGAAATTTAGAAATGTTCTAATTCAGTTAGACTTCATAGTCCCAATAAAGATCCAATAGGGTAAATTTTTGAAATTCACCCATAATTTTCGCTGCGGGCTAGTCCAGTTCCAACACCGCTATCATATCATAACCAACCAATCATATATTCATATCCAAACATATTATTTAACAACCAAATCACAAATCCAAGCTTAAATACAAACTTATAATTATATGCCATCAAAACAACACGATAATTTAACACAACAGCTACTACATTTTCACAACATATAGTTCATCAAATCGAGTTAATTTCTTTTCCAAAAACAAAAGTTTTACTCACCCAAAATGCACTTGGCCAAGTGGCTTTGTGCTCATCCTAGGCCTTGTTAGGCACGGTTATAGGGTTGTAAGGTGGATGGTTTTTTGTAGTATAGAAGAGAAGTGTTGTACAAGATGTAGAAATGGTTTAGCAAGAATTGGAAGTGTTTTAAGTGGAAAGAAGTGATTTTTTTTCTATTTTTAAGAGCTATGAAGAGGAAGCCATGGAAGTTTTGCCTAAGATTCTTAGGATTTTGAAATGAAGAACGAGGTGGTAAAAATGAGAACATGAAGGTTAAGGGTTATATATAGGCTTAGGAAATTATTAAAAATAATAATATAAGTGCTTGATTAAAATATATACATGCATGCACTCCCTCTCCTCTCCTCCCTTTATTTCTATCCACTATTTTACCCCCCTCTTCTTGCACTATTCAAGCCATGCTCTTGTGTACTTGTGTTGAAAATGTTATTGATATATATGTGTGTGTATACACACACACACACACTCTTTTCTTTATAAAATATTTTCTTTTATCCTTATATATATACACTTTAAAGAGAGGCAGATACATGCATATATACACGTATTTATCATGTATCAATTATTTGTAGTGTGTGCATATGTGTTTAAAATAATGTTATGACATTTTAATTAACTTTTAACAAATGAAAAATCAATATTTCAGAAAATAATTTCCAATCATATTTTCTATTTCTCTATGAACTATATATATTGGTAAACAAATTTTGAAAATGATTTTATCATCATTAGTTATTATTTAAAATAATTTTATTTGTTAATAAAATCCTTTTATTAGTTATTTAAAAATATGATTAAATATTTGTTAAATGGAGATTAAATTCTGGGTTGTTACACTCACCCCCTTAAAAGAATTTCATCTCGAAATTAGCAAACAAGAAGATAATTCAAACTATGTAAAAATCTAATTATTCATATCATAAAAAAATACAAAGACATGTACTAAACATCCATAGCAAACAAACATACACTACACGTACAACCTACGACTAACTATCCTAACATCAACTCAGGATAGGCTTCTTTCATACGATCCACCATCTCCTAAATGCAGTCTCTTAGATCCTTACTATTAGGGATGGTAATGGGGCGGGTTTTTTATGCCCCAGACCCTCCTCGGGTTTTTTAAACCCTGCCCTGGACCCACCCTGAAGACACGGTGTGGGTCTGAACTTTCGCCCATACCCAAAACCTATGCGGGTCAGGGTAGACCCGCCTCGTCCCAAGACCCAATGATACTTTTCATATTTATTCAAAATTATATGAATGTATTTATTCATTATATTTTTAAGAGGGATTTTCACCAGATGATACAATAAATATAGATATCAATGTGTTTACAATGATATGTTAGATTGTAAAAACGAGGTGCATGATAATGGTTTAGGAAAAACATGCATACGTTATTATATAATTATTAGTTATACAACTTAATGCCATAAAATAATATAACTTATTGAATGGAACATTAGATTTTCCATGTTATAACCACTTATCTATAGAAGGATTAACATATCATCGTTGTAGCAATAAAGCATTTCCATGCGATCGTAGTAGTGTGGGTCGGGTTAAAGCGGGTCGACCAAGCCCTAACCCGATCCCAGACCCGGAGCTCTTTGGAGCGGGTGATGGTCTACCCGTCCCGATGACCCAATGAGGCGGGTCCAGATGGGTAAAAATAAGGGCGGTTTTAGACCCTAGACTCACTCAATTGCCATCCCTACTCACTGTACTAGATCTTGACTAGTCGCACCACCTTGTTATGCAACTGTTTTTCATTCTGATCCACAACATAAACTGGATGTATAACCACTGTCAAGTTCAGTTCTATTTTCAATTCATCTTGAACCGATGGCTCTACAATCAAAGATGGGTCATGAAAATATTTCCTCAAATGAAACACGTGGAACACATTATGAACTATTGCCAACCTCTTTGGTAACTCAACCTTATAAGCAAGCAATTTGATCCTCTCAGAATACGAAAAGCTCCAACATACCTTGTAGTTAACTTCCCATCTTTTCCAAATCTAATAGCTCCTCTTCTTGGGAAATCTTTACGAATACCGAGTTCTTAACCATAAATTCCAAATCGCATCACCTCCTTTTAGCATAACTCTTTTGGTGACCTTGGGCCTCCTTCGTTCTTTTCTTAATCAATGCAACTTTTCATTAGCCTCTCGGGTCATGTCTGATCCAAGTACTATCTTCCATCTCAACCCAACATGCTGGGGACTTGTACGGTCTTCCATATTGGGCTTTATACGGTGCCATTTCGATGCTTGCTTACTATTATTATATTAGAACTCAACCAAATGTAAATGATCCTCCCGTGATCCACCAAAATTTAGAATACACGCTCTCAAGAGATCCTCTAGAATCTGATTCACTTGCTCCATCTATCCATCTGTTTGGGGGTGGTATGCTATTCTTAAGCTTAACTTTGTTTCTTGAGTTGTTTGTAATGATTCCCAAAATTGACTAGCAAATAAAGGGTCTCGATCACTTACTATACTCACAGGAACTCAATGCAATCTAAATATCTCCCTCATAAAAATTTCAGCTAAAAAAGCAGCGGTCCTTGTTGTTTTAACTGGGATAAAATGTGCGCTTTTCGTTAGCTGATCCATGATAACCCATACTTCTTCATTTCCTTTTCTGGTTCTTGGTAAACCATCGATAAAATCCATTGATATCATTTCCCATTTACAATCAGGTATTTCCAAAGGCTGTAATAATCTTGTTGCCTTATGATGGTCACCTTTGATTTGTGGACAGCACGAACACCTGCTAACAAAGATAGAGACATCTCTTTTTATTCCCTTCCACCAAAACATTCGCTTCATATCCCTGTGCATCTTTAAGACTCTTGGATGGACACTCAACTTAGAACGATGATATTCTGACAAAACTTCCTACCAAAGACCATTGACATTTGGTGCACATGTTCGTCTATTCATTCTACAAACTCCTCAGTTATCAATCTTAAAACTTGTACATTGCCCCTTCTCAACCTTCCTGATGATCGCCATGAAGCTTCTATCCTCTTTTTGCTTGCTCATTATTCTTTCAAGGAGAGTCAGAGTAACCTCCAAAAGAGTCAAACGGCATTCCTGCTCAAGGCATCTACCACCACATTAGCTTTTCCTAGCGTATAAAGAATATATAAGTCATAAGCTGCCAGAAAATCCAACCATCTCTGTTGCCATAGGTTTAGATCCTTCTGAGTAAAAAAGATACTATAGGGCTTTATAATCCATGAAGAGCTATAATTTTTCACCTAATTAAAGAAAGAAAACATACTCCTAAAATCTCTAAAGATCAGAAAGAAACTAAGAGACATAGAAGGATCCTTACCCAGCAAGTAGTGTCTCCATATTTTTTTCAATGCAATGACAACAACCTGCAATTCCAGGGCATGCGTGGCATAATTCTTCTCGTGAGGCTTCAATTGCCTACTTGCATATGCAATCACTCTATCATGCTACATCAAACAGCACCTAGTCCCACTCCAAAAGCATCTATGTAAACCATGAATCCACCATTTCTATCCGGAATAGCCAAAACCGGTGCACTGGTCAATCTCTTCGTCAATTCGAGAAATGCCTCTTCACACTTTGGAGTCCATACAAACTTTTACTCCTTCTTAGTTAGCTCAGTCTAATGGGAGGAAATCTTAGAATAATCTTGAATAAACCTCCTATAGTATCCAACCAAACTTAGGAAACTGCGAACTTTGGTAAGAGTCCACGGTCGCTTCCGCTCCTGAGCAACTTCCACCTTCACTAGATCCACTGAAATACTTTCTCCTATCACAATATGTACTATGAATCTTGCCTCCGATTTCCAAAAATGGCACTTAGAAAATTTTGCCTTTAGGACAAGTCTCCTCAATGTATCCAACACCATTTCCAAATGATGCTTATGCTCCTCCTCTGATTTGGAGTAGATAAGGATGTCATCGATGAAAACTAACATAAACTTATTAAGAACATCTCGAAAAACACGATTCATGAGATCGACAAAATATGCAGGCATGTTGGTTAGCCCGAAAGGCATAAACAACCACTCAAAGAAACAACTAGGGTCTGTAAAAGCAATTAAGAGTATATTATCTTCAGAGATCCTCAACTGATGGAATCTAATAGCTAGATACATCTGAGAAAATACCGTAGCTCTATGAAGTCGATCAAAAAGATCATCGATACGGGGAAAGGGATACTTATTCATAATCCACGCACAACCACAAAAGATCCATTAGACTTTTCCGCAAACACCATAGCAAACCCCCACCGCGAATGACTAGGTCTAATTAGTCTTTTCCTTAATAGGTCACGGGTTTGACTTACCAACTCCTCTCTTTCCCTTGGAGTCGTCCTTCGCTTAGGTTGTACTACAGGACTTGCACCAAGGACCAAATGAATGTGAAACTCTATCTCTCGGTGTGAGGGTAAACTTATAACCTCTTCGAATACATTGGGAAAATCCTTAACAACTTCAGTAGACTCTAAACTCTCCTAGGCTGCTTCTAGGGCATGCAAGAAACTACACATATAAATACCAAGTTCCTTACATGATACCTTAGCTTTCCTTCCAATATCAGTCATTAAAGATACAATTCTCTTATTACATTTTAAGATAGCCTCATACTTTGATAACTAATCCATACCAAGAATAATGTCAAATCCCTTAAAGTCCAAGACATATAAGTCACAAGAAAAGTGATGAGAAAGGTAAGAAATTGGCACATTCTTACAAATCATACTCAAATGGGTCACCCCGCCTATGAGGTTAGACATACATATAGGGTCTTCTACAATACTAGGAATAAGAAGAAAATTATCTACTGATTCACAAGAGATAAAACTATGAGAAGCACCAGTATCAAATAATGCTCGAACAAAAATACCATTAATCAGTAAGGTATCTTCAAGGACGCCTTTTTCCTTCACATCCGTTAAAGTAGACGGTTCATTCTTAATGACGTATACCATGGGCTGTTGCACCTTCTTCATGAGTAGGTAGTCCTTTACCATATGTCCAGGCTGATGGCAATTAAAATAGAGAGTCTTCTAGACCATCGAAGAGATAGGTCCAATTTATTGATGTTGTTATTGCTAATTTCATAATTCTTGCAAAACTTCGTGATGTGGCCCTTCTGCTGACACTTGTGGCAAACCAAATCCTTAAAATGACTTCCTTGAGTCCCTCCACCCGGCTTTCCCTTTCCTTGATTCTTCCGATTAGGATTAAACTTTCTCTTGTTAAAACCACCTCCATTAGTATTTCCACTTGGCGGTACTGGAATAGGCTTCTTTTTTTCCAAGGCCTCTTACCTCAGAGCCATATCAACTAAATCCACAGAAGTACCTTTAACGTGAGCAGTCATTTTCTCATGGTACTCTTCTCTCGTGCACAAAACAAACATCTCGTTTTTATTTAATGTGGTGTTGATTAATTCCGATCCAAAACAAGACAACTCATTGAACTTCTCATAATCTGGTACAAATAGACCCCCTTGTTTCAAGTCCATGAACTTACAACACATCCTCGTCCTTCCTGTTGTTGGCAAGAATTGGTCCTCAAAAACTTCTTTAAATCAGACTCATTAAAATTCTTCTTCTGGAACATTTGCAGTAAGGGAGTCCCATAAAGCTGTTTCTCCCTCTTGAATTTGTCAAGTTGCTAAGAACCTTTTCCGTTCATCGGATAAATAAGACCTTTAAAAATGTTTTTGCAAGATCACAACCAAGCTTGCATTTCCATGGCAGACTCGATTTCTTTAATCATTTCCCCTCCTAGGTTAGTGTAATCCTTGCATTACGAAACTCACTCTTGGCTACTCTGGCGCTGCCTCTTCGGTAATCCAAACTCCTCCAGGATTTGGGTTTGACCATTTGTAGTTGTAGTGCTACCTGCTCCCTACCTCATATGCCTTTGTTACTCAAGTCTCACTACTTAGACGGTAAGATAATTCTTAGAATACTTGGAAGAGATAAATCTTGAAAGAAGGATAGTAATCAAACCTATAAATCTAATTTGTCTATTATACACACACACACACACACACATACATATATATATGAATAAAACTTATACATATGCACTCTCGAAGTTGACCCCAACCCAAAGCCTAAATGTTCCCTTAACCTAGACTCTGATACCAAAATATAATAACCGCCTTTCTTGCACCGAAAGACGAGCCATTAAAGAGTAGAAGAAAAAGAAAGATAATAAGCAACTACACAAACACAGAGTTTCACCACGAATTAGAAAGACATGTGATGAACATAGGATATTACATTATTTCATAACAATAATACATCAGTCATTACATTACAACCTTCAACTGGGCGGTTATAACTACCTTCCCATACAAAAATACATAGGTCATACATAAAACACTGTGGAATAAAATAATAACGAGCTAACGGTGAATCCATCTGATCTAGCTCCTTCAAAATGCTTCTGTAATAAACTTAGATCACTTGGCTACTCATACAAATTTGAGTAACTAAGAGTTTTAGGAAAAGAAAATAAAATTCTGGGTCGGGCATGGGTCTGGTATAAGTAAACTTAAAGGAACTTAATAAAAGGCTTTGAAAATCAAGGGTGTCTTGTAAGACCACGTCGCACTAAACACGGATGGGTTCTTACCTTACAATAACCAAAACACTTTATATAGAAATCCAGTGATATTATTGTAACATCTAAGGTTTTCAAGTAAATAATTCACATAGCCGAAATTGTTACATCAATTAAATTCCAGCATAATAGGTTTACAACTATGATCAAAGGCACTTATTGGTAAATGGATTCCATACATGACCAGGTATGGAAATACCTTTCGAAGTTGCATTTCTAGATAAAATACACCTAGGGTCTACTAAGAACATCTAGCACCCCTGCTACATAGAAACAGCCTACCACTTGACTAGTAGTACCGAATACATCACCACCATGGTTTAGGGTTTGACAAGAACATCTTGCACTCCTGCTACATAGAACTGGCCTACCACTTGACTAGTAGTACCAAATACATCACCACCATGGTCGGGATCGGCAACCATATCAAAGTGTACAAAAATAGTTCAAATATCGATTCTAGATGTGGTGATGACATACCCTGATGGAGCGACGCACAAACCCCTGCTGCATACCATGTTTTTGTTATTTCCGATTGATAAGTCCTGAGGCTACGTTTACATCTACTAAAGTACTGCCACTTAGAATACTACACCGCCTTCCATATGTTGACACAATATCAGCATTCATCCAAACAAGTCATTCAGGAAATGGATGAACCGAGGGCACTGTTTCCACTACACTCGTTTTGGAATCACCCCTGGGGTTAGCAACAAATAGTCATTGCACTTCAAAGTCTTCATCTAGGACCTTTCCATTACTATTTCCAATTTGAACATTTACATTAGTTCAAAATGATTTTCGGATAACAACTATTATCCGATATCGGTCTCTTCAAACTAAAGTTCGATAATTTTAAAGGGTCAAGTTGTTAATAGTAGACCATTCCGCTATCAGAGTGTAAAGATTTACATATGAATATATGTTCCATGTGTTGAGATCATGATGACCCGCTTATTGAAATTAACTCCCTTTTATTCATTACGTTCCCGAAGTGTGGTATTTATGATAAGTACAAGTCGACTTACTTTTAATAAAGTGCATCATCGTTTTATTACAATTGCTTTAATTCATTTGGCTACTTAATAGGATGGACAAGAGATCCCTGGTTTTAAAATAATTTACTTAAACAAGAAAGTTGGTTAAAAATAATTAACCGATAGAGTTTTAAAAGAAACTTTAAAATAAGTAAACTTTAATTAAATCATATGTTTAGTATTTAATTAAACTTTAATGAATCTTAATTAAATCAAAAATCATCTTTTAAACCTTAATTAATTATTCATAATTTAACTTTAATTTAGATAACATTCATTTAAGAAAGTAAACCCTAATTAAGTAGATAATTAACCCTTAATTAAATAATAATTAATCAAATAACTAACACTAATTAAATAATTAATTAAAGTAACTAAACTTGATTAAATAAAATTAATTTACTCTTGTCTTAATTAATCATTATTTAAAACTTTCTTAAGTAAAAATATTTAGCTTGGTCAATAATTCTCTTTAACATTAATTACGTATCCTAATTAATTAATGATTACCCTAATCAATAATTAAATTATTAAACTATAAAATAATTAAAAAACTTAAACTTTTTACTTACTTAATTAGTTTGAAATGAGTTTCCAAAAACGATCCAAAAGAAAACACTTTAAAACATGAAATCATGAAAATTCTCGAACTACATCCATAGCGACCTTCGCTATAAACGCAGTTCGCTAGAATTGATTTCTAGGTAAAAATTGCACTTTAACTTTAGCTACTGCGGGTTTGAAAACACAATTGTAAGTGTTTTGAAAACTTAAACAAAAGGTGAAAACTTTGAAAATCATTTCAAAAACCCAAAGCTAGAAAAGGAGCTTTTGTTTTCAAATTGGATATTAAGTCCTTTGCAACCTTTCAATGTGTTAATTTCGCAATAAATTCATCACATACACTTGGTTTTTTATCGTAAACACACTACCATCATATCATAATTAATCAATCACATATCCATATCCAAACATATTATTTAACAACGAAATCAGAAATCCAAGCTCAAATACAAACTTATAATCGTATGCTAGTCAAAATCACATGATAATTCAACATAGCAACCATAATATTTTCACAACATATAGTTCATCAAAATCAAGTTAAGTTCCTTCCAAAAACAAAAGTTTACTCATCGAAATTTTTTAAATTCAAGACGAACTTTTTTCAAAACTTGAAAACACTTTAGAAACTTTTCAAGAATTTTTGGTTACTCGAACACCCAAAATAGACTCAGCCAAATGGCTTTGGGCTTGGTCTAGGCCTTGTTGGGTACGGCCATGGGGTTTTGGGGCGGATGGTTGCTTGTAGTTTGGAAGAGAAAATGTTGTAAGATGTAGAAATGGTTTAGCAAGAATTGGAAGTGTTTTAAGTGCATATAAGTGATTTTTTTCTATTTTTAAAAGTTATGAAGAGGAAGCCATGGAAGTTTTGCCTAGGCTTCTTAGGACTTTGAAATGAAGAAGGAGGTGGTAAAAATGAGAACATGAAGGTTAAAGGGTATATACAGGCTTAGGAAATTATTTAAAAATTTTAAGTGTTAAAATGTATACATGCATGCACTCTGTTTCCTCTCCCCCCTTCATTTCCGTCCACCATTGTACCCTCCTTCTTGCACTATTCAAGTCATGCTCTTATGTTGAAAATGTTAATTTTATTTCTATATGTATATATATGTATATGTATACACACACATACACACTTTTATTTATAAAATATTTTCTTTTATCCTTATATATATACACTTTAAAGATAGGCATATACATGCACATGTACACATGTGTTTATTATGTATCAACTGTTTGTAGTGTGTGCATATGTGTTTAAAATAATGTTATGACATTTTAATTAACTTTTAACCAATGAAAAATCAATATATACTGCAAATGTTTTATCATCATTAGTTATTATTATTTTGCACAGGCACTTTAACCAGTTTTATAGTAGGCTATCCACTTATATTTAAAACATAAAACCATGTGCGAAGTAAAAGGTCCACAACAACTTTAAGTATAAAAATTTAGAATAGGAGTAAGACTAAAATGTCTCAACTATTATAAAACAAGCTTAGTCCTCCTCGTCAAACGAAGAGCTACCAGAACCCATACACTGACCAAGTCCTGAGATATGTACAAGTGGGGAAAAAAGACTAGGAAGATTAGGGATGTAACCATCAGAGCCAGTAAAGAAAATGAAGCTCCTATCCCAACTATCATCCAATCAATGCTTATATAAATTGGAGTATATCGATATATACTCTTGTGTATGTGATTTTCATATGCAACATTGCAATACACACATATTTAATATATATATATATATATATAGGATTTACATCTACAATGTATGCATTTTCCGTTTAAGTGCTCAGTTGTTTTCTCAACACATGATTTAAATTTACATATAAATATTTATATAATTCCAAAATTTATTCATATATCACGTGAAATAAAATTTTAAGTACTTAATTAGACTTTGACGAAGTTAAAAAAACTTTAAATTCAATTTTTCATATCCAAAATATATAATTTTGACTTGGTCAACTATTTTAAAATTCAACTTTTTAATTAATTAAAATAAATATATTTATTTACATTTATAACTATCGAAAATAATGAATTTTTTTAAAACACACAAACTATTTAAAATTGCATAAAAAATTTAAATATGCATTTTGTAATAGATTAAATTTTAAAATAATTTATAGATTTTTATTTCTTTTCGAGCATGTAAAAAACTCTCAAAACGAAATCCCAAACCATTTATTATTATTTTTAATAAATTAAATATTTACCGATACACACACGCACACATATCAATATAAACATAGTTTAAAATTATTAAAATATAAATATAATAATATTATACTAATATATGTTTGACAAAAGTTTTTCTTTTGAAAGCCGAAACAAATTTTATATATAATTGATTTTATAAATAATTTTTAAATATATAATATATGTATATATATATACGTGCGTGTGTTATTTAAAAATACAAAGTAGCATATTTATTTATTAAAAATCAATTTTAATATTTAGAAGTATATAAATTAAATTATACATGGCTGAACGGATTTTTATTTTATTTTATACAAAGATCTAAACAACAATATCAACTAACATAGATCATTCAGTGTGATTTAATAATAGATAATTATAGGAGAGAATAGATATGCATATAAAACCATTACATAATCTAACATGATGTATATAATATAAAATGTAAGAAGGAGTTTATACCACAAAGAGGCAGCTTTTGGATGCACGTCGATTAGTGGTGTCTCCTAGATTCAGCTTGAATCGATCATTGGATGCTGCTACGATCAAGTGTACCAACGGATTTACTTTAATTTGTTGTGATTGGCTCTTAGATATTTCGGCAATAGGGTGAGAGGAGTAAGTTAGTTCGGCCAAGACAAGAGGTGAGGAATAAAGCAGGAAATAGTGAGGGTATGAGTTTGTTTTAAAAGAGAAAGAGGAGGAGAAAATTCTCCTCCTTTTACCCTTTCGCTCTTTACAAATTATAGATCTAGATCAAGAATTCAAATCACCTCACTCCCTCTCTTCCTATTTCGACTATGTTATAGTCTTACATGGGCTAATGAAACCACAAACTCATTTATCTATTAATGTCATTTATCATATTTAAATGTGCATGGGTATCATATATCAATATGTAGCGTACATATACATATATATATATATATATATATATATATATATATATATTACATTTATATATGCGCCAAATTAATTAATAACAGCACTGAAAAATTACAAATAGCACCCACTAAATAAATAAATAATATTTCATAAATAGTAGTTAATTTAATTAATTCAAACAATTTATAAATCAATTAAATAATGTGGTGTTTCGATGAATTCACTAATATGATTGTGCGAATCACATATGTAAACTCTATCATCGGTTGATATCAAACAATTCACATAGTAATACTCACACACCACTTCAGCCATTGGTATGATAGTTTAGCCAAATTTATCAATTATATGTCTTTATCGGTAAAATCCAATTTTTGATTTAAATGGTACTTACGATTATTTACATACATTCTCTTTGTCAACACTATATCACTTTAGGATGTATGAAATTTGGTTTTGGTCAAAATTCCAATATCATCCACATTCAACCCTATTAGTCCATAAATATATTCGTTTTTTCAATAATATCGCTTATTATTAACTGTATTACTAAGGCTAAATATTTTGACTATGAGTTGACCATGACACTAATCTCATACAATTGAGAAGACGAATTCTCTATTGAATAGTAATTCACTTTCAATGTTTTAACTTTGACCCAAGTCACCCAACTATAGTCATCTGACGGCCGGTATGCCATGATTTAACTATAATCAAAGTGTAGTATCCACATCGAAGCTCAATAGTTTTCTCAAGTCGAGAAGTTATGCAATATCATCCCTCTAGGATTTTTGTTAGAACCTCATATTTTGGGTATTTTGATAGTAACAACTATGCATCGTTATATTGTGTATACTAACCACTTGCACAGGAAAAGATCGACAAAAAGAAGATGGTGATGGCATAATTATGTAGTATCAGTCTTGTCTTGGTCTAGAGTTATATAAACTGTTAAAATCTTTTATAGTAGTATATACAAACAGACGTGGTCACAAATTAATCAAATAAGTCAAAATATGCATCAGTTTGTCGACTAAAACACTTACGTCAGTCGACTGATCCAAAGGAAATAAACATGCAATTTGTCAATAGTTTAAAACGACCAAAAATGCGAAACAGTCTACTAAATATATTGTCAGTCGATTAAACCAATGATTTCATTCGATTGAAACTGCTTGTTTTGAACTACTTACTTTCTATTTTTTGAAAATATATCTATACTCAAATACAGTCGACTGGTTTATTTTCTTCGGTTGACTGAATGATCATAACAGACATATTTTTTAAATTATCTAAAGAGATGCATTTCTCCATGAAGAGTTATTCCTCTTCATGAATGGTTGCAATCATTCCTCTAACAGTTGCAATTATTGAGCATCTATATACAGTAATCCATTTTAAAGATTCAACTAACTGATTTACAATTCTTTCTATCTCAATCTTGATTTACTCTCGAGCTTTCAATTCAATATATTTCCTTAAGACTTCAATCACCCATTAATTCAAGAATATTTCCTTGTGATCAAATTACTTCCTTTCTTCACGAGCACATGTTATACCACAAAAAAGAAGATTATAGGGAGGGTGTGCTATTCGACCAATTCATGTTATTCAAGAGCATAACAAAGTCATAAACCATTTTACTTAGACGAAGTACTATTTGGTTATTTAGCCGGTTGAACTCCTACTCGGTTGCCCATGCGGTTGAATTACATATTCCTTCAGGTTAAGTGAGGGTGTTGATAGTCAAATCTAAAAGGAGTCTGGACTGGACGTAGAAAGGAAAGTTCGAACCAGTATAAAAATCTCTGGTGTTATTTATTTATTACTGTTTACTTTTATATTTATATTTCTCACAATTTTATAAGTTAGTTAATTATTCATATTATACGATCCATATACGCTTTTAGTTTCTAATTCGATCTGGGTTTTTTTTAACAAAGAGGAAAATCTCTTTTAATTTCCAATCAAGTCCCCTCTCTCTCTTATATATGGACATGCATGGATTAATTTTTTCCAAAAGCCCACTAAGTAATTATCTGTATTTAAAACCCGTTTAATTAAATATCAATATGTATATCAATGCATGCATGTATAACTTTTATACGCACATCCAAGTAATTACCAATTACCAACAACACCCAAAACATCAAATAAATTAGCAATTAAAATTTCTTAAATATTAATTAATTTAATTAAGTTTTAACACTTTATAAACTAACCAAATCGCATGGTTTCTCGAAGAATTAACAAATGCACTTATGTAACTCAGAGATGTGAATTCAGTCAATGATTAATAATTGAACAATTCAAATATTAATGTTCACATATCACCTTATCTAGTGGTGTAACAGTTTGGCAGAATTCATCACTTGCTTTCTTTTTGGTAAATCATATTTTATATTATCTTAAGCGGTACAAACACTGGCAATAAATTTACATATGTTCCCTTCACAAAAATTATATAACATTAGCATGTACGGACTCGGGTGTTGGTCAAAAGTCCAATATTATCCACATTCATCTCGATCAGTCTATAAACGAAGTCCATGGTTCAATAATGACTTTATTATAAATCGTTCTACTCCGACCAAAGATTTTGACTTTGAGTTGACTACAGATGATTTGACACCAAACCCATATAAATAAGGAGACTAATTCCCTATTGAATGGTGCTTTGCTTCCAATGCTTCAACTCAGACCAATCTAGATTGCCATGCAATGATTTACTACAAACAAGGTGGAATATCCATATAGTACCACATCATTCATAAGATGAGAGAACTATATAACATCGTCACATTGAGATTTCCTGTTTGACTTAACTATTACCAACCAACAGGAAACTCTCGGACGATTCATTCCATGTTATCCAACAACTTTTGACTACAAAATCCCTTGATGCCCTTAATGTCCATGAGTAATACACTACCCAAGATTTGAAGAGCATTACATACTCTGGTCTTAGTGGATGTATTAATATCCTTTCTCGAAATATCCTAACCATGAATATTTGAAACAAAATGTTATATTATTTTGTGACATTTACTCATGGTTTAAAGTATTGCAACTATAATCAAATAATATTTGATTTAAGGATTTTCTTATTAATATACTTTAAATTAATTACTCAATTACTTATATCACAATATAAAAAATTATATAACAAAAATCAATCATCTTTTTTACGAACAAGATTAACTACATAATTAGCTATATGTAACCAATTACATAATTTCCTTTAGGAATAATACTAACTCTTTCAAAGAGATGTTGTAATAGTATCTAGGGCTTGTTGATTGATTTGATATAGCTGACTCTCCCCTTGATGGGGAACTTCAAGATGAGTTGTTGATATGCTACGATCGCTTCCAAATGGACCAAAGCTAGCATACTTATAATGTTGTAAGAGGATTGGAAGTTCACTATAACAATATTTAATCATATTTTAGTGGAGCGGGGTTCCCCATTGAAGGTGGCCACATATGAGGTTGCACTTAGAGGAACGATCCCGACGTCATCGGAACCATTAATAGGAATGGTGCAAGAAGTGAGACTTGATGGTAGGAGCTTCATCTGATCATTCTTGAACATAATATTTACTAGGCTAGCCTTGTCAGTGAAGACCTAATGCACTTTGATGTTTGTGATGTTGATGCAAACGATCATAGGGCCATGGTGAGGGTCACTGATGCCTCTTTTTTCTTCGATTGTGAAGGTAATGTCTACTTCATCTTCCTTCACTCTCAGTTCTTATATGGCTAGAGATCCACGAATATACTTGATTTGTGGGGGGTGATCTCCATTCTATATCGCACTTTGGCCCCTCTATTACTCCCGACCATGTGCAAATCATCGCATATTGATAAAACTTCGTTGCTAATGTGGCCAAATTATTTCCATCTGCCCATTGAGATAGGGCAATAAGACTTTGTCTCTAAGATGTTTGGTCTATAAGTTTCCTGACATGTTGCATATGTATACTTTCATGGATCAACCACTTTATCTTATCTTTGAGGTGACAACACTCAGTGGCGGCATGACCATTCCAATAAGGGAATCTATAGTATCTTCCATTACCGTGGGCCTCCTCTTTCCACCTTGAGAGGGCGGGAGGAGGCTTATGGTATAGAGAGCTATCCATAGTGGCGAGATGGATGGTTTCCATATTGCAATTACTGAGGCATAATTTGTATACGTGAGTTTAAAGTATGGACCATCCCTAGAGAATATTGTCATTGTTCTATTAGGGTCCATTCCTTTGCGGCTACCATCATCGTATGAGTTAGTGTCACCTTGTTTATCCCCCTCGTCATTCTCGAATGAGTTTTCTTCCAGCACCTTTATAACTCGATTAGCTCTTTGGAAGAAACTAGTCAAAGATGAAGTGACTTATTTCTATAATTTCTTCACCATCTTGGAAAGTTACCTCATGAAAGTTAAGGGGTATACCTTGGAGGTAATTATGTAATTTGTTATATACCCTAACTTTGAAATCAATGTCATTTGAGATGAAGTACACTTTTGGTGTTTATTTTCTATTATATACAATGTTGTATTATCATAAAAATAAATGATTAAATAATCATTATGTACATATATATATAATCCTTAAATAAGTATTATAAGATTGTAGGTATAAATGTATAACCATAAGTATCGAATCGTAAGTCGATAATTTGTTTAAACTTTCCTGGTCAAGTTGTTCCGAGAAAGGATATCTATACATCCATTAAAATCAGAGTATGTAATACTTCCCAAATGTAGGCAGTATATCACTCATGACTGTTGAAGGTACTAGGGGTTACATACTTAATGTTATTGAATGACTATAGAGAGACTCAACCTATGTCTCCTTTCGATTGATAATAATTTAGGTTGAATAGGAAATCTATGTAATGATGATATTACGCAGTTATCTCAATTTAGGAATACTGTAGAACTCTGACATGAATACTCCACTTTCTTTATAATTAAATCTTGGAATAGCGACTATCGAACAACTATAGTTGAGTCTGAGTTTAATCATAGGAAGTAAAACACTATTTAACAAAAAATTCATCTCCTCTGTTGTAAAATGTTAGCATGATGGTTAAATTAAGACGTTAGTATGATGGTTAAATCAAAGTCAAAAGTCTCTAATCGGAGAATATGGTTAATAATAAATGTTATCATTGAACCAAGAACTTTGGAAATGGACAAAATAGTTATATATAGACATTATTGGAGTTTTGACCATAAACAAACTCGAGATAGCGAAAGTGATGCAGTGGTAATGAAGAGAACGTGAACATAATATATTATTGCTTAAACATGCTTTTTAAATTGATCTAAAATATGATTTTACCAAAAAAGACTTAGAGGTGATGAATTCAGCCAAATTATCACAAATTCAGCTAAGGTGGCATTAATATTCATATAGAACAATGTTAATCATTAAATTAATTCACACATATGAGTTGCACAACTAAATCTATGCAATCTTCAAAATATTACTCGATTTTATTAGTTTATAATGTGTTACAAATTGATTGAATTAATTAGCATTTATAACATACTAATTAAGAATGTTTTTTGTTATTAGGGTGCCATTAGTAATTTTGGTAGCACTTAGGAATTTTTTGAATGCCTTTAGTAAGTATTTAGGCATGTATATAAGTGTTATACATAAATGTGTTAATATAAGATGTTAATACATATTTAAATGTGTTTAATTATACAAATAAATGCTCAAAATAAGATAGAAAAGAGAGAAGGGACCAGCCATATTATGAAGGTGAAAGGGATTCTTTTACTTTGAATTTTTAGAATCTTAGTAGTAGCATATAACTCTTCTATATATAAAATCTCAAACTCCTTCAATTTTCTTCTTGATGAAAAATAAAAAAAGGTGAAAAGGGAGGTTTTACATTTCAAACCTCTATGGCCATGGCCACCCCATACTTCATTCAAGAAATCTAAAAGCGTCATCTCTTTTAATGGTGATAGTTCTTTGATCCTTGAAAGATCAAGAAGGTGGAATCAGATTCCTCTAAGACATACGCAGGTCAAGATATTACAAGCAGTAAGATCAAAAAAAATTTAAAAAGTGTATTTTATTTGGTTTCATGATGCCTATGCCTAATATATGATGATAACTCATATTTATAAATTTGGTGTATAATTGTTAAAATTAATAATTGGTTAAATATAATTTATGTAAATAAATTGATTTATTATAAGATTAAACTCTAATAATCATACGGCGGATAGTTTATTATGCAAATCATATAAACATAACATTGAACTTTAAATCGCTAGAATTTAATGTTTTTTAACTTCAATTGTTGGGTTGTATGCATAAATTAGATTTTTTACTTATATGTAAGCAATAACATTGGAATGTTGAATAAATTATTTTGGATTTTGAACTTAAATTTATATTATGAGTTTGAATTTTAATAAAATTGTTTTATATTTTTTGATTTGTATACTTAAACATGAAACAAAACAATAATTTATTAATTAACATATACATGAACTGAATAAAAGATAATTTGTGTTTTATTAAATATATATATACAAACTAATTTTAAAATTAATTCTAAAATGTAATATATATTTATATGTCGCGATTGATTATCGTTTAGCCATTATTAATTATTCCTATTGGTTGATGATAAAAAATTGAAATGTTAGGAGTCTTAGGCTTGTTGTTTTGAATTTAATGTATGAATCAATTAACTATTTATCATTTATATGTGCATATGCATACGTTAGCTACTAATCCCAGCAATTATATCTATGCATACAATTTCCGTATGCTTTGAATTTATTGCTATGTTTTTATGTATATGTATATCATAATTTTATTTTGTCATGCTTTGTATATTAATGTGACTTTTCACATACATAAAATAATGAAACGTAATGCACCTTATATTTGATAAACACAAACACAATAAATTGGATTAACAATTCATTATGACTAGTAGTTGCAAAAGTTTCATAAGTAGAATATAAAAGTTTTAAAATTTGAACATATAACATAGACATATTTAGATTGAAATAAAATATTAATGTAAAAAGTTGTTTGGATTCGAATGTTAGCTAGTTATTCATATAGGCTCATTATGATCCATTTAGGGATTTTTTTTTGGAATTCGCCCCATTTTATCCATTGCTTTACTATGTAATGGGTATCGTCTATGGAGTTTTCGAGGCTTGGGTTGGGGCAACCAATACCCTCCCTTCCCTGAAATCAAATCTAGGCTAATGGATAGTGGAAGTTTCAAAGTTAGTCCAAATGTGAGGCTTAAAATTGTTTTTGAGCCTTCGGCTAGTTTAGATAAGCATATTTAAAATTATAAAATATTTGAATTTAATAGTTAAATTTAAAATACGAAACTTACTAAATTTATAACAGTTTAAAAGTTAAATTTTAAACATGTATGTTGTAAAGATAAAATATACATATATAGTATATGTATATATAAAAATTTGTTCAAATTTTAAATGCGTGTTGTAATTGTTATAACATACATATTTCCAATATTATTCTAGGAATTTTGAATTTGAATTTAAAGTTTTTAAATTTAAATCAAGTTTAATTAAACTGGTCAATTAAAATAATTAATTAATTAAATTGTTAATTAATTAAAAGATATATAAATATACATATAACTATAAACGTTATAGTTATATGATTTTTCTTGAATGTGTTTAATAAAACTATTTAAAATTTCAAATTTAAAATGAAATTTAATTAATTTATTGATTAAAATAATAATCAAAGATCAATTGAAATTGTTGAGCTACATATATTATGTAAGTTAATTACATTATTAAAGGTTATAAATAAATTATACTCATATGAAGATATGTAAAATAAAATTATAATTGTAATGACAATATATACACACACACACACATATCTGTGCGTGTGTGGATAATTATAATTGAACATATTAATTCAAAGTTGCTTTTAATTAACATTTAAGATTTTATGAAATCTTTAATTAATTAATTAATTAATTAAATTATTTAATTAAGTAATTAAAATACATATAAACTTATGTATATAATACGAGTATTGATTGAAATTATAAAATTTATAAGTAAATCAATATAATGTATGTATGTATGTAATATGTATATAGGCTGAAACAAACCCAACCTAGATTTCTAGTGTAATTATATACATATGGTACATATACCTTGATATTCGATATGTCATACGCTTGTACTATGTGAATATTTTACAAAATACATTTTTCCTTAAATTAATAGCACTTTAGTTAGTAATGATTATGAATAATAATGTTGCCATTTGTTATTTATATGTTAGATGGAATACTTGTATACGCATTGGTTGTTGAGCAAACTCAAGCCAGGACTGCTATGTGTAGTACTATTTAGTATATCCTTAGATGGGTAAGATAAATGGTTGTACTTATCAAGAAAACTCAAGGTATGAGCATCAGTCAATGCGAAATGATAGGTTCATTGTTTCAAATCTCGTTCATCTCACCTGAGATCTCGTTCAAGTTCTCATTTTTAAACTTGAGCGAGACTAAATATTAGCGAAGTGGGAGATTAAATATTGTATATACCTTTTTTGACACTCATCTCGTCCAAGATATTAAGATCTCAAGGGAAATTTGTAATAAGATATCATATGAAGTTGTTATTTTTTCATTTACATACTTTTTTTTACTTCTTTTATGGGTTAAATATAAATCCTGCTCTAATCAATTTTTACTGGTCTTCTAATTGTATATTTATTTTCCAACTATAAGCAAAAATAAAGGCTTTTTATTTTCTATTCATATTTAATATTTAGATGAGTAGACCTCATTCAATTAATACCAAATCTATCATGTTACCATTCTCCTCTAAAAAAATTATACTATTATTTTATATGTAACTCGTATGTTAAAATTTTTATATTAAAATAACATTTATTATAAAAATCTTTCAAATGTTAATTCTATATGCTCAAGTTACTCCGAGATAGTCCTGAGATGGACTTTAAAATCTGAGATGTCAATCCAAGCTGTACGTCGAAGATTCACTTATCTCATTTGAGATCTCGTCCGGTACGAGATATTATGTATAAATTTCTCGAGATTAGACACGACCAAAGTCCGAGATTTAAAACCTTGGAGATTAGAGTGACTATTCTCTCTTGGTTGTTGAGTAAACTCAAGGTCCAAATCGAGAATAGGTCAAAGACCATGATTGGGAGTTATGTATGATATAACCGATAAAGTGTTACCCATCACCTGTAGGGCCATAGCTTATTAGGAAAACTCAAGGTCAGATCCCCAAGACAGGGGGATCTTAACACCTATTAGAGAGATCAAAAGGTTTCTTTTTGTCTCTTAGAGTTTTGAGAAATGCAAAATCTGACAGCATCATATTAGATAAACGAAATGGATCATATTTAATGAATCTATAAAGTATAAGAATGCATGTAATGTTATAATGTTTGTTAATATAAATTTTCATAAAATAATCAATTAAATGTTTATTTATTAAGGTAGACATAATGAACTAAATTAAAGATTGTAAAATAAATGTATATTCACTTGAAATTAATTCTTTTGGTATGTAGTCACTTCATAGTCCGTGATAACAAGCCAAGTGCATAACTTTAAATTTTCCGAACCTAGGTCCAGTTAAGTTTTAACTTTCCTAATATTGTTTATTATCTATATGAGCATGGACTCTACAGATAATATGAGATTATGCATGTTTGATTCATATTTGATCATATATAATAGTTATATGGTGAATGGTATTATTTTGTAGTATGTAGATTTTGAATAATTATTATATGAACAGAGCAAATAAAACTTAGTACGACATCGTATACATAATACTATTAAGTGTGTTTTGCTTGTTTGAAGTAGTTCCAGACCAAGAACTATAGAAAGGTCTGATTTACTGAAATGTTAGTTTGGTCCAATAAATTAATTGCAAGATCGATATTCTTATTTCGTTAATGTTAAATAATAGTTTTAAGCATTGGAATTAGGTCATAATCTCGTAGCTATGTTTTCTCCTAATGGTATGAACTTTGAAGAAGAAAAATGAAAGTTTAAGATGATAGTAATAACGTTGGTATAGTTGGGATGAATAGATGGTGAATGTCATCTTGGATTCATGAAAAGACATCATAATCAAGATTATAATATAAAAGATGCTTAAAGGAACATGAAATACGATTTTCGGTTCTTGTAAAAGAGTGTCTCTAATAAGTTTTATTTCATAAAGCTTTTGGATAATGGATCTGAAATATCGATTCTAAATTTGTTACAATAATTGAAATAGAAAGCGCATGGTAAAAGTCGTTGAACTTCACGTTGTTGATGTTTCTTTAATAGTGGCGGAAATAGTGGGAGCTCATCATATGAGTATTGCTGATGGATACTAAAGGAACTAGGACATCCCATAGTAGAAGAAATGGATGAATTTCAATTTTTTTTTTACCAATTTTGATCTTTAGTAGGCCTATGAAGTCTAAATTCATTTAGAACTTTTCTAACTTTAGCTTAAATAAAATCATGTATTTTATTTAAATTTACAAATTGTAGCCAGGGATTTATTTAATTTGGTTTTTACTTATATAAATATACACATACATACATACATATATCTATGTGTGTATCATATACATATATACATATATTTATGTGTGTATGTGTAATATAGTAATCAATGCAGGGTATAACATGCTTATATACAGATGTTGGGATTTACATCGCGATGGACACATAAGCTTATTTTGTATGTATTGTTTGTTGTCAAATATGTGCACCAACATTTAATTATAAATTTCAAATGATGATTTTTATGTGTGTGTATTTGTGTGTATATGTGTAAGATAAGTTTTATTAATAAAATGTTAAAGAAACTATTTATTTATTTATTTATTTATATAACTATATAACGTACCATGAATAACAATAAAGATATATGTATATATGGAAATTAGCCACAAGAGCCTCTTTAGCAAGTGGAATTAGTTTTTAGGACACAGAACTGAAATAATTACTTTTAAGGACTGAATACAAAATAATTAGTTTCTAAGACCTAAAAATCGATGAAATTATGTCCTTGAAAGTAATTGGACTGCTGACTTTGTCCTTAAAAGTAATTATTTTGCTGACTTTGACCTTGAAATTAATTTCTGTGGATGTGTGTTCTAGAAACTAATTGGACTGCAAAGTTTGTCCTTCTAGTGAAATGCCCCTATACAGATCTGCTTACAATGATTTTAGTATTTAATATGTAATGATCTGTCTTTCTTACACCAAAAGGCGACACATAATACATTCTGGGTATTCATGTGCGGATCATTTAAGTATATGGATGACATGTCATTTGGGGTGAAATAAAGGAAAAGGAAGAATAGAATATCACAAAACACGACGAGTAATATACAATATGAACAAGTCCTTAGAAAAAGAGTTCATCTTTATCATACATGACATCAAAGTACATTAACATATTCTCGGCTGAGCAGTTATAACAGCATGTTCTTACAATTTGATAAATGCAACAAATAATCATTAAGAACAACTAAATAGCCAAAGAATATAAAATACATGAACAATGCATCTCTGTCACTGACTATACTACTAGGAACTCCATGCAGTCTAACAATTTCTTCAGGAACAACTTAGCTAAAACAGATGTCGTTCTAGTTGACTTAACTGGAATGAAATGGGGACTCTTGGTCAATATGTCCACTATAACCCATATACTTTCATTACCTCTATTTTTAACAAGTTTGAAACTCCAGATTCCCTATTTTACCCAATTTCCAATTATTAAATTCAATAATTTAAATTATCCAATAAACACTGATATTTGCAAGTTAGAATTTAACTTTTAAATATTTAAAATTAATTACATATTCCAATTTCAAATGTACAAAAATTCCAGGTCGTCACATTCCTTCCTCCTTAAAAGAATTTCGTCTCGAAATTACTAGTTAAGAAGAAATGTCTATAACCCGTTTTCTATTTTCCGTAAAACCAAACAGTTTCTAACAACTTCTCAAAACAAATCTTTTTATTAAAGATACACTATCCCTCTTACCAACTTTCCAAACTCATCAATTTGTTCTAAATAATATTACTTACTCATCCATCCAACTTATAATTTAAAACCAAATTTCAAATTATCAAAATTATCTCAAAAATTTTCTAACTCCCTAATTTTTCGAAAAATTTCGCCAGCGTCTTCTTTGCATGGCTAGCTCGGAACAACTACAAAATGCCAATACGGGCCCCTAGATTTCAAAAGAAAACAAAAGCCAAGTGGCTAGATCAGAAAACCATCAAATTTCATACGATAAATTAAATACATACCTTTGTCGGGCCATACAATTTTATCTTCTGAAATCAAAATCATCAATTTCCTTTTTACTTTGAATTACCCGTATCCTGTCTAGCAATAATATCCCATTTACAAATCTATTTAATTTACTTCATTTAATTGGTTTACTTACCACTTTATTTTCTATTCACACTCACTTTTATTAACTTTTTACAAGTTAATTCCATTTCAGGCAATTTCCAAACTTTATAAGTTTCCAAACCTGTTTATAATCCATAAACATTTCTAGTTAAACTTCCAGAGTTTAAACCATTACTAAAAGGTTCAAAAATCAATTTTGAAAATCAAACCCAGTTTCGAAAACAAACACCAATCCAAAACATCCAGGTAGCAATTCTCCTTTGTAAACTCGAAAATGAACACCGATGATGTCGCGATCATCATCAGAATTATTTTCTAGCCACCGTAAAGAGTTTAGTACTTTTATCATTTCAAAAACATTTTCCATGTATTTCTAAATTCCAAATTTCACCAGATTTCATATTCAATTCAAAAAAGAATTCCTGAAATAATATCATTATTATTTCTCCAAACTTTTGAAAACCATTTCCAAACCCAAAGGAATTTAAACTTTTCCCAAAATTTCAAATCCTTCCAATCTATATTCAATCATTACTGTGGAATTTATCTCATTTAAATTATAAATCATATTTATAATTCACATATACAAATCTCATTCTGTTATATAAATTATTCCTTAACTTTGGTTATAACATTATTTTCTTATTCTCAATTTCCACACAACAATGATAAAATTTTAATATTATCACTTCCTAACAATCAAGCAACCATATACTACAATAATTTACAAAAATTATTTCTTTTATATACAAAAATAATTTAGGCAAAATTATTTCATTTACCCACTTTTAAAACAATACTGTGCCGGTTTGCCTAGTTTAAGAGTTTAGAAATCCCGATCGATACTGTTGTCCAGACTACACCGACCAGAATTTATAAATACTCAACCAATAAGTCGACACAATATAAAACAATTTATATTCACTAACAAATACGCGTTCATACCTATTAATACATTCAAACTCATTCTTAGAGTACGACGGACTCTATTTTTAATGAGTAATCCCCACCAGAGCCAAGGTTCTCGCTTAAACTTCGGCTCTGATACCAAATGTAACGGCCCAGATTTTCGACCTCCGAAAGTCGACATCAATAGGTCCAGGGTATTACATGTCGAACGATCGAATGCAAAAAATACCAAACCATAAGGGTTGAAGAAGAAGAGGTAGAAGGAGAAATAGAAAACAATATTAGAATCTCATAAACGCAGTGGAACAATATATAATAGATAAATGACAAATCTTTATACAGAAAGAACTATGTCTGTTTTATACATTACATCATCAGAGTACAACACAATCAATAGCAAAATACTAGACAGTTATAATAATTTGTCCACACAAAGCTGAACATACAGCATTCCATACGCAGCGGAAATAAGTCAGATACGTGCGATACGTCTCGCTATCCAGCGCATCCCCTGAGCTCCATAGCAGTCCATCATGCATCCTATAATACTCGGTCTAACCCGAGCATTATAGCGAAATAACACCCGAGTCGGTCTGGAAAACCAGCGTGAGAAAAACACACTCAATTGGATTATTACAATTTTCAAAATCATTTTGAAATCAAAGGTATCTCAAAAGACCACGTCACAAGTAAACATGTCGGGTTTTAACCTTACGATGACCAAAACATTTCTTATCGAATCCTCTGATATTATAGTAGCGTCTATATACAAATACTTATTCAAATATCCAAAATTGGTACATTCATTAAATTCCAGCATAATAGATACACAAACAAGTACGAAGGCACTTATTGGAGATTGGATTCCATACAATGACATGGCTGCTGGGGTACCGCCCGTCACAATACTTGGTCTAGATAAGAGTACCGAGGATCCTCCCTGATCCCCTGCAACACAAGACCGGAGCTACCTCTTACTGGATAGTCCGAATAAGATCACCCTGCGGTTGGGATCAGCAACCGCCCACACAGCAGAATAAAAAGGGACATCTAGACAGGGATGACCTTACCCTAATTGGTTACTAGCCACTTAGCATTGCTGCATCTCCCCTATTTTAGCCATTCCCAGTTGATGAGGCTCGAGGCTGTGCATTACCTTTTTAGCACACATACACTTAGAATGCTCATCGTCCCCTTGACAATGTTCTGATAGCATTCGTCCATACAAGTCCGTTCCCAGTCCGAACGGAACCGAAGGCACTACTCCTATTACATCCATTTGGAATCACCCTCAGGATTAGTGGCGATTAGCCCTTGCACTTCACTACTCCATCTTCGACTCCAAGCTCTTATCTTCTCGCGAAAACGTTCAAAGCAGATCGAAGTGGTTTTCGAGAAATGAATCCCGATCCCGGTGTCTTCGAAACGATCAGCGCAATGGCCAATATTGATATTCGATTTTTTAACTATCAAATGACATCCACAAACAACCATCAGGCCTTAATAATTTTCCAAATTATTTATTTCAAAATATCTTCACAAGATATTTTTCTACACTTCAACCCTTTGAAAATAGTTTTCAAATCTTTTTTTCCTTTCGTGGAATAAATTTCCACCCAATTGTTTATTTCCATTGAAAATCACCAAGTCTTAATACTTCAGGTTTTTAAATAATTTAAATCACTTTATCCAAAAAATATACTTTAAAACACTTAAAATAAAAACTACTTAAAAACACTTTATTTAAAATACAAGCAATGAAATTTTATAATAATTTCTCATGTAAAACTTAAGCCAAATCTACTTTTAAAATAAACTATTAGATAGAGTATAAATATTTAATAACTATCTTTCAAATCAAATACTAGTTAAACCTTTAAAATAAATTTTCTATAATTAACTTAATAAATATTTACTTAAAATGTTAAATGATTAAATAAAAAATTTCCTAAAACATTCTTTTTAAATAACTTTAAACTTCCAACTTATATATATAAGAATCTCCTTTGAAAATATACTTGGTTTTACAGGGAAATACACTTCCATTTCAGTATAACCCATAAAATGCTTTATAAATCCTGCTCGATTTATCCTAATTTAATTTACATCCCAATCCCGTAAACTTCTTTCAACGCTTTAAAAATAAAATCACCTTTTATTTTAAAACTCATTTCCATCTCCTTATAATCACTTTCAAAAATATATATTTAAATTATTTACATTAACGCTACTAAAATTACTTAAATAAAAATAATACTTAAGAAATTTTATAAGAGTTTTTGAGTAAAACTTAAACCAAATTTTCCTTTTGAAATAAAGTTATTATATCAAATATTTATGTTAAAATTCCTTTTTAAAAATCATAATACTAATTTACCTTTAAAAATAATTAACTACCATAATTAACTTAAATAAATATTTACTTTTCTCTTAAAAATAATTAAAATAATAAATTTTCTAAAACATTCTTAAAAAAACATTTTTAAACTTCTAGTTTATACTTTGTAATCTTCCCTTTGAAAATATACTTAGTTTTCCAGGAAAACTAGACTTTCCAACTTTTAAAAATAAAATCACCTTTTATTTTTAAAATGAATTGCACCTTTCCTTATAAATTCCACCGGAATCTATACTTTCAAATTTATCTATTGATAAATATTCCACTTCATTTATAAACCAGCTTACAAATTTCCATTTCTCATTTTCCTTTAAATCACATTTTTCAAAACACTAAATCGATTTCAAACCAATTTCCTGGTTTTAAATTCCCTTTAAAATTTATTACTCGATTTATCCAATTTCGAATAATTATTTACTTAAGAATTTTCCTTTCGTTTCCTTTGAAAAATCCAAACTTTATATATATATATATATATATATATATATATATATATATATATATATATATTTCCATTTCTCAAAATACCCATATATATTCAGCCAAGCATAACATTCAATAATTTCAATCCCCAATAAAATCAATATAATCTATCACAGATCATCAAATAAATCACATCGCTGAATATAAAATAAATCCAACGTTTTGAGGAATCCAGTTGGATCCCTCCAATTTGTTCCTACATCCATAGATGTTAGCACAATATAAAATACCAATCCCACTTCGAGGGGGATATCGCGGTAAAAAGGGTCATCCGCTATTATGCGGGGCGCATAGGGTCTCACCCGCTATATAATGCGGGAATATCAATCACTCCAATATATATATATACACACACACACTATTATATATAATATCACATCTAGTCAATTCAATTATTCAACCAATAATTTAAATTTAACTATTCAAATTTAAATGGTAATCCAAATGAGTGAGATTAACTCACCTTTTATTTTGTTTGCAACCCATTTCCAACTCGACTTGTTTTCTTCATGATTTTGGCCTTGTGCAACATTATATGTTTATTAATATTTTAACTAATCGAAAAATAAATTACCATTTACTAATTTAATTTAAACAAGCTAATCACCCTTATCCATTATTTGAAAATAACTAGTAATTTAAAATTTTATATATCCATATTCCTTCTTTCTGCTTTACCTATATTAAACATGTATGTATATTCTTTCTAGTTATGCTTATATTTATATTTTCTTCTCCGAAAATGATAATACGGTAATTTTCTTTACTGTGTAAAATCTTCTTCTCATACATTTTGTTAAAAACAGAAACTTGGTTTTTAAAAATTCCTCCTTTTCCTGCATATATACGTGTATACACACACACACACACACACACACACACATATATATATATATACATATATATATTTGTGTGTGTGTGTATTATAAAAATTTAAATCGTAAAATGCATGATATAAATATACCTTACTTGACACGATCGCCGGCTGCTCCTCCACCTGCGTTTGCGCCACCTACCCGCAGCCTCGCGACCTCCTGCCCGTGTCTTCAATTCGTGCTCGCATGCGTCACGACCCCGCATCCATGAATCGAACACCCGTCCAAATCAAGCGCGCATACCATATCCTAACCTCGGCACTCGCATGATCAACTCCAACCCACAAATCGATGCCAAGCATTCTGGCATCGCGCGCCTTCCTTTTGGCCTCAACATCGCTGCGACCTCATGCCAAAAATCATCGTGACCCAAACCATCGCGCGTGCCAAGCCCACTCGCCTCAAGATCGCGGTCGCTCCAGATTCGAGAGCAGCTATTCATTTTATTTTATTTTATTTTCTCTGTTGTTTTCTTCGTATTTATTTTTATTTTTATTTTTAAGAGGAACGGTTTTCGTTTGAAAATGAAGGAAGAATGAAAGAAAAAGATGGGAAGGGTGTGAGGTAGAGGGGGCAGGACGAGACGTCGAAAAGAAGTGGCGTGAAAAGGTAAGGCTACAGTAATGTTGAGGTAAAGGCAAAAAAAGTTCTGATTGAAGTTCGTTGGCTGGTCAAACAAGGCGTAGATTTATATTTAAATTTAAGTTTTAAATCGACTTGAATCTGTAGTTTAAAATCTTAACATTCTATCGAGGCGTGCCGCCAGGCATTCATAATGTTATACCCTTATTCCGAATGCACTGGAAAATGTTTCGAATCCTAATTCAATCGTATGGAGAAGATAGCTTTTGGACCCAGTTATTATATTAAATTTTCAATATGGATTTCAGCGCGTTTATATATCGTACAGCCACATGATAACTCCAAATGCTACGAAAATTGAAATTCGATAATAATAATACACTATCACGGATCCAATGGAACTAGTTTCGTCGAAATATGAGACTTTGCCTTGGAAGGCAATTTTTAAATATCAATTTAAATGATATATTTTTAAAATTAAACTAAACACTTTCAAACTCAAATTTAAAAATTCTATTATCGTCAGTATTATCAATGTTACTTTTATAAGCCTTTAAAGTATTTTTAACAAGCTTGAAACTCCAAATTTTCTATTTTACCCAATTTCCATGTGATAACCCGGGCTTTGGACATCTGATAAATGGGTAATTAACTGTTTTAAATCAATCGAACAGATAAAATTATGATAATAAAATATATCAGGATGTGTAAATAAATTAGAAAATATAAAAAGAATTGAATTATTCGTATTTGGGAGAAATAATTATTTAATAATCTCCTTTATAAATTATTTAGACCTGACAAAATCGTTATTTTCAAACAATAATAACAATTGTGTTGCATATATATATGGATTTTACATAGAATTATTATATATAAATGGAATTTGAAATTGTTAAAATAGTATGTATCCATCAATTGGATTTTTAATTTTAATTTGAAATTTAATTTGAATTTGGATATTTAAATTGAAGCTCAAAGGATATATATATATATATATATATATATCTTAAATTATATTTTGGCTTTAAAATGTCTTTTATTTGATTTTATTGAGAACATAAATTGTTTATATTAATTTCTTTTAAAAGAAATTTGTTTATATAAAATAGGGTATGTATATAAATTAGAAATTAATTACAAAAGGCATTTATTAAATTAAGAAATGTATTTATTAATAGAAAATTTAAATATAAAAAGTTTTATAAAACATTTAAAATTTATTTACACATGCATATTACATGTGTAGTTGTATAAACCTTGGAAATTACAAGTGGCAATATGTTTTTTTTAAAGTTGAGAATAAATAAATAATAAAATGACTTGAAAACAATGTTCTGAAGACCGAACCGTGAGTCGAACCGCGACCACTTAAGGTTTAAGGTTCCGACGGTCCGACCGGTCGAACCGTCGGAACCGTGCATTTTTTATTATTTAATTTATACATGTTAAATTTTAATTAAATGAAAAACTTGACTGCAGCTGAACAATTAGCATTACATATATAATGCCAACAACATAATTGTATCCTGCATAAACAATAAAAGTGGTATAATAGTTTTAAAATTTAATGAACAAGTAATGAATATAAACAAAAACCAACTTCACAGCACAACAAATAAGACCAGAAATGACATATAATAGTATTAAACATTGTCTATGTTTCAGAAGAAGGTGAAAACACTAATATCATCATAATATAGTAGCATAGTTGGTACGTGCCAGTTCACAAACTAGTAGCATAGAAACTTTATATTGCATAGAACATATGCCTTCACAATACAGGCATAGAACACACATACTATATACTACACAGTCTACACATAAGTTGGTACATGCCAGTTCACAACATAGGCATACTATCTGTAATCTAACAGTGCAAACTTCAGCTTTTTAAATCCATAACAAAAGCACAAGCCCATACAAAATATAACAATCCACACACACCTTCACATATTTGTTGTCCATAACGATGGTTGTCTGTTACTGCCTCCGGCTTCATCAACTTCTCGTAACATTGCGGTATAAGATATTAGTGGATCAAAGTTAAAAGTTTCTATACCATTATTTGTTTGTTGTAAACCAGGTTCATTGCCAACAACATCATCAACACCCGCTCCACTATCATCATTCTCATGGGTGTCAACCTCAATATCATCCAACGACACTTCTAGATCGTTATCTACTTGTGTACTCCCAATGTAGTCTACAAAAAGTAACGCACACATGCAACGATTAATTAATATATCAAAGATGAAAACATAGATGAATAATTTGACAAAATGAATAAAAAGTTACCTCCTTCATTATACAAAACATTAATTTCATCAATTGTCAACAATGTCGGTTCCTCTTCCACCACCCATGTATTGTTTTCATCAAACTCAAGAAAACTAATAGGATCATAATTTCTCCCCTTTAATTCACGCCTAAAAAATTATCATGAATTGTCATATATTATATATTATTTAGCGATTGAATAACCAAAAGTTTATAAAGCATGCCAACTTACTTTTGTCCAAGTCGTAGATTATAATGTACGAAAACTAAATCGTTCAATCTTTGGTGTTGTAATCGATTCCTTTTTTTAGAATGGATGTGTTCAAAAACACTCCAATTCCTTTCACTTCCCGAGGAGCTACAAGTTTGACTCAATACTCGGATTGCCAATTTCTTTAAGTTTGGTGTATTAGTTCCATATATCGACCACCATTCATCTGTTTGAAGCATAACATTGATTATTCACTAGATATTAATGATAATTGTAATACTTTGATTTAAAATATAAATGTTTACCAGGAAGCATTTGACAACGATTATTTATAGCTGAGTTTCTTCCAAAATCACCTTCCGCATTCTTGTAAAATTTTATCTCCTTGGTAAGATCTCTAGTCAAATCTGGATCCCCATTCGAATATTTCTCAATCACATCTAAAATAGCTGAATGGCAATAATAGTGCTTCTCCATTATCTCTATATTATATTGATACACCGGATTAAACCAAAAACCAGCAGAGTGTAGATTTTTATGCAATTGTCTGTCCCAACGACTATCAATGATATCGATAAAAGGTTTCAGTATCTTTTTATTTCTTACAAATCGTTTTATCATATCTTCTCTTGCATTGTGGATTGCAACATATAAATAAACCATTGCAGGTCTCTCATCGCTATCGACTAGTCTGAGAACACAAACAAGCGGTTCAGTGATACTAACGATCAAAGAACATTCTTTCCAAAAAGATTGATCAAAGACATGTGGAAAACTATTTCCCCTTTATATCTTTTGCATATGATGATGCTTTCCAATCTCGACTCGTTACCATGGCCATAAGTTCGTCCTTGCGCCTCAAAATACTTTGTAAAGCAACGAAATTCGTTGCAAATCTAGTTGGAGCTGGACGAAGTAAATTTCTCCCATTTGTGAATCGCCGCATCATAGACAACACGAAACAATGATTATAAATAAACTTTGTTATCTTCGATGCTTGGTCTACAACATTAGAGACCCGTTCAAGTTTTCCAATATCACTAAACATCAAATTTAGACAATGGGTGGCACAAGGGGACCATGAAATGGTAGGAAATTCTTCCTCGATCAATCTCCCGACAGCTACATAATTTGCTGCATTATCGGTTACTACTTGCATTATGTTTTCAGCTCCTATTAGAAAAATAACTTCTTTAAATAGACCAAAAAGCATTACGGCGGTTTTAGATGCGGCAGATGCATCAACGGATTTTAGAAACAATGTACCTATATGACAATAGATAACAAATGATCAAATAATATTTTAAAATACATAGAATTAGTGATAATTATGTACTAAAAAAATAAAATACCTTTGGTAGAATACACCAAGAAATTAATCAAACTTCTACCATTTTGATCTGACCATCCATCTGCCATTAATGTACAACCAGTTTCCTTCCATGAAACACGATGTTTTTTGACCTCGTCATTCACTTGTTCAACGGAAGATTTTAATAATTTACCACGCAATGAATCAAGGTTGGGTCCATCATATCCCTTCCCCATAACTAGCAATAGCATTAATCATTGGTTGATACAATACAGAATTCACGGCATTAAAAGGGACTGACGCATCATAGAACCACTTTGCAACGGCCAAATCCACGGCATCCTTTATCGCTTGACCTTGAAGTACACTTTTTATAGTTGGTTGACAACCAATGATGGTTCTTGGCATAAAAGTGGGACTTAAAATGTTATTAGAATCAGAAGGTTGTACATTACTAAATGCAAATCTTTTCCTATAACCAGTAGGTAAGTCTTCTTCTTCATTTTGGACAGCACGATCTCTAGATTTTTTTAATGCAATATTCTTCTTTAGAATTTCTCCACTTTCAATATTTAGCTTCATAACATGTTTAACTTCGTCGCTCACTTTTGGACAAGTAGCACATCCTCCTCCAAATAAACCAGAAATATGATATTTGAAGCGACGAATTCCACCGCCTTTAAATACTTTATTGCAGAACATACACTTTATTTTTGAATTTCCATTAACTATTGTTTCTGTGCAATAGCGCCATGCTGGGTCGCTTTTGGGTCTATTCGATTTAGGGACCGTGCTTTCAGTACTAGGATTTGATGCTTCTCCAAAACTCGGATTCGAAGACATTCTATGAAGATTTAAAATTAATCATTACCTCAAATATTAAATCAGAATAATAGTACTCACACATAACTCAATGGCTACTGTTATGCATCAAATTAGTTTAACTGAGGCAAAAAAGTTAATTGGTACTACTGCTAAATTTAAAAAATGTTTTCTATTACTTCCTTAGGCGTTATTTTGTAGAAGCATAAAACAACATGTAAAAATTTAACTAAGCAATTTTATGAAGTACGGAAGTAACAGGTAAAAATGGTAAAGCAGCACTATCTTTATCACCCAGTTTTGATTTTTTTCGTGCCTTTATGCATGAAGACAAAGATGAAAAGATTTATGCAGAGCATTTAGTTCTTACAGCGTGATTACTTCACTTTTGCACAATAAAAATACACAAAAGATATAAATTGACCTACTATGGTTCGAACTTGCAGGTCGGCAACCGCGCACAGATTTGTTGCAGAATTCAGACCGGAGGCGACTATGAAGGTTGCTACGAAGGTGGTTGTGAAGACGACAACTTCAATTGCTGTTTAGACAGTTAGGCAAAGAACTAGGTTTTTTTTTGGGTAAAAATTGAATTAGCGCAGATGAGTAAAGAAACAGAAAGAACGGAAAAATATAAAATAGCAGTTTGCGGTTCTATTTGCGGTTCCATACACGGTTTGAGGGTCCAGCCTTCGGTTCACTCATGTGAACGGTTTGATTGAGCTCCGGACCGGATAAACCCACAGTTCACGGTTTTTCACGGTTGAACCGCGGTCCGGTCCGGTTCTCTAAACTATGCTTGAAAATCTAGTGGTAAACAGTTCCTGGCTTTCCCTATTCTCCTTCCCAATCTCGACTTCCTTCATCTTCCTTTAAAACCAAACCGAAAATTTAAGCAACCAAAAAAAAATAAAAAAATACTAATCAACTATCAGGCTAACAACGGAAGCAATTCAAGATCATTTGAAACAGCGTGCGAATTCAGATTCAACTGACAGCAGATTCAAATCAACGAATCGTGCCACAATTCAAAATCAAGTTTCAATCGATTGTCGGATTCCTGAGTAGGCCGCTGTTCATAAATAAGGTGAGAAATTTAAAGTACTTATTTTATAAATGGGTAAATTTATCTCTACTTCTAACATCCAATTGTAATCCGATAGTTTAACCTTATTTATTTTATACGTGTTTGAGCTTATCGAGTCTTCTCTACAGCATGCTTATGTTAAGAGTAGAATGGGAATATAATTTTAAAATCTGAGATTTGCATGATAATAGATTTGAATATAGGTCGTGAATGAATGCAATGCCTATACATTTTTTTCCCCTTTTCTCTGTCTTATATTTTGTTTCATCCCATCTTTGATTTTTACTCTCAAAATGCTCGGCAACTTCCCTTTTCTTCACTGCACACATTTTTTTTCTCTCTCACCGTTTCTTTTCTTTAACTTTTACCCGTGTATGCATGTTGTGTGTGAAAGTATTGTGTGCACGTCCCTTATTGTATCTGTATGTATTCATGCGTTGGGCCAGTGAGAATGGTGTTGAACGTGTGAGGCTGTGAGCGTTGGGTACATCAGTTCACTTGTTAAGATAAGTGAATGTGTTTTGTGGGCAGCAGTGTGTGACTAGGAGTTTGAATTCATGTTGAAGTGGAGGCGCTTGTTTGATGTTGAAGTGTTAGGTTGAGAAGAGGTGCAGGGGAAGTAACAGACACTAGCAAGTGGGTCTGTTAGAAGTTGATGGATGCATGAAGGTTTGGGAACATGAGAGAGCTGGTAGGAAGGTATAATATGAAGGAAAAGAGTTCAGGTGAGTTAGTGATAGGAATAAGCTACGGTGGAATTGGTCCACAAAATGGATCTTTTGCATTGCACATGAGGGAAGATAAGTCTGTAGGCTTGTGTTTGAGCAAACAATATTAATGATAGCATGGGAAGTTGGATCGGTTGGGTAGGTATTTGGGCCTTGCTTTGAGATGAGTGGAATTTATTTATATCAGTTTAGTTAAAATGGTACAACTCAATTCCCTGATTTATTTATTTAGTTTGTATAGGAACAAAGTTGATTGATTTATTCAAGTTGTTAATACGCATAACACTAGTTAACATAAGTTTTAGTGTACAATTTAAAATTTGTATTAAAATTAGTTATGGTTGGTAAATAAAGTAACTTAATCCCTTAAATCAACATAATCTTAGGTTAGTACTGGCTAGTGGGCTAGTTTAGTTATGCTGATAGGAAACCCACCGAGTTGAGCAGTTAATACGTAAGACGTTGGTTTGATTAAATATTGTAGTGGAATTTCTTTGTGATTGTGACATTTTGAATTTGAACGGTTTTTTTTTTTTAAAAAAAAATATTGGGCATTTGAAAGTTTGGGGAAGATGATGGTTTGTTCGGGTCGAACTCGGAGTGGTATGCATGCTGACTCGAAGTAAATTGTGAGAGTAGTGTTTGGGGTGGGCTCGAGTATTTTCTCAAGTGAGACCTGGGATGAACCCGAAGTATAATTTTATAACAGTTTCTAAGTTATATGGAAACAAGTTTTTAGACTTTAAAGTAGATCAAGATTTAACTGATTTTAAAGAAAATATTATCCCTTGGTATGATAATATTCTAAATATTGGTTTAAGAAATTTAATGATATTTTACTTAAATATTTTAGAGTAGAATCTTAAGCTTATTTTAAACTTAATTTAAATATGAAATCAAGTAGTTAATTAAGGGAGTTTATGTTTTATATTATAATGATAAGTGATTTCAAGATTTATTAGGAATTAATAAAGATAAAAGATTTATCTTTAAAGATGATGAATGCCTTGGATAATAAATGACTACTTAAATTTACGAAGTAATTTAAGTAGAAATTAATTAATTTAAAAGTAATTATTGGTGGAATTGTTTAAGTATCATTACTTAATGGGAGTAAATACAGGGATTAATTACTCTATGTAATAAATTAATGTGATTTGTTTAAGCTAATTATTTGGTTTAATTAATTTAAGATAAAACCACTTGATGATTGGGATTGAGTATAATTATTTAAATAAGGTTTATAAAGTGTAATTGCTAAAAGAAGTATTTAGTAAGGGTTAATTACAACGTGTAATTAATCAAAGATTGAGGGTAGTTCAGGGTTAGTTACAGGGTGTAATTTATATGAAGAATAATTACTTAGTAAAAGTAATTAATAATTATTGCTTAGTGTAACTAATCTAAGAATTAACTAATAAAAGTTATGAGAAGTTAATTAAGTGATGCAATTAATTAAAGGCAATTAATTACAAAATGAGATTAATCAAGGGTGATTAATAAATATAATGAATTAAAGATTAAGTATAGCTACTTAAGGTAATTTATGAGGTGTAATTACTTAGTAATAATTGCTGGATGCAATTAAAAAGAAAGAAAGGAAATTACCTGATGGGAGTAAATTAAAGGATAATTACTTGGGTAAGGAATTTAGTGAAAATTACTCAGTATAATTAAAGGATTAATTAATATAATTAATCAAGGATTTGGTTTAATTGGTGGAGTGACTAGGAAAGTTAATTTCTGATTGTGATAAATCAAGATTGATTAATGAATGTAATTAAGTTAAAGGTTAATTACTAAATGGAATTTAAGAATAATTAATTAATGAAAGTAATTAGAGGATCATTAATTAATGTAATTGATGTAAGTGATCAGTCTTGCTCTTGAATGACTGAATAATGATAAGTGCTTCGGATTGGATGATATCTCTGATATGAATTGCTATGTGATATGATAGGTTGGATGGACAGTCATAATATGACTATCTATCAATTGCTGTATAAAGTGTTATCCGGCAATTAAAATTGAATTGTTTTGAATTGGATAACTTGGGATTTGATGACAATTGATTCGAAGAGACATGAGTCGGATATTAGTAAATACCCGAAACCACTTCGATTCTTTATAAATTGATAGGTGGAATCAATAGGCTGATATGAAATGATTTAAGTGAATTGAACCACTGTATTCTAAGTTTGGTACTTAGAAATTGAGGTTTGAAATAAGTAATGTCTATAACCTCTTGTGAAGTTGTAAATTGATATAAGTTACCCCGGGTTGACATAAGATGTATGCTTTTGTATTCCATGTTAGACGAGTTTACTCACGCTGGTTTCCAGCCTGACCCGGGTGTTACTTTGATGTAATGCTCGGGTTAGATCGAGTATTACAGACTTGCAGGTAAGGACGTTCTGAAGTTCAAGAGGAGAGTGAAAGGACATGAACGTATAGAGTGTTTATCCGCTGTATATATATTGTTATTTATTTGGGACAAGTTATCTTAAACCGTCCAGTGTTGTGAAATTGTTGTAACTCTGATGTAAAATGTAAATATACTGATACAGTTCTGCTTTGTAAACTGTTATTTATTTGCCACTATATTTTATCCGCTGCGAATGTGAGATTGTGTGTTTCTTTTCTGTTCTTCTTCTTTTATCTTTTTCTTCTTTTATCTAACTATCTGGAATTTTCGAGATCGAAATTTCCGGGTCGTTTCATTTGGTATCAGAGTTGAAGGTTAAGCGAGAACCTTGGCTCTGGTGGGATTACTCATTAAGGATAGGGTAAATGGTACCCTAGAATGAGTTGAGCGTATATATATTTGAGAAAGCGTACTTGTTATTTTCTTATATAAAGATTTTAAATGGTTTTATATAAGATTATATATTGATATATAAAGCAATATATCTTTCTAACAAATAGTAAGGGAATTTGTTGTTAAATTATTGAATTAAATTAAGAAGTAATAGAAATACAACCAAGTTGAAAGTGAATAAAGATAAGTTGAAATGGATTCAAACTAAAATTGAAATCCTAAATTGGAAAAGTATTTCAAAATAAGATGATAATGGATGGTTTTAGATATGATAATTTTGGGTATTATCATAAATGGTTTTAGAATCACCATCAGGATTAGCAGCAAGTAGCCTTTGCACTTCAAAAGCTCCATCTTCAATCATCTTCGGGACATCTTCGGTTCAAAATGCTTGAGTTGGATCGAAGTGGTTTTCGGATAATTTATATTTATCCAATCGTGGTCTCTTCGAAACAACATTTGATAATTTCGATAAACTCAACCCTGATTCTTTTGGAAATATTCAAACAATATTTAGGAGCATGGATCACCAGCTAACTGTTTAAGTGGACGAATCTTCATACCATTTGTCCTAAGAGAACAAAACAAGATTTATACGCACATATACAACATCATCGAAGATGACTATGCCATATAACTCACATGTCTCTTCTATATATTTTCGGAGTTATATTTTGATCCAGATTTGATAGTCGATTATATAACTATCAAATAAACTAACAGCAACATATTCAGAGATTTAATTACCCATATCAAACACTAAGCCTCAAGCTAAATCTTTCATTTATTAAAACTCTTTTCAAAAGTGTTTATCAAAAACATTCATATACTTATCTCACTGACATAAGTATATTAACAAAACATTTGTGAAAGATTTCTCATTTCCAAATTATATCAAAGGATCAAAATAAAATGTTATTTAAATTATAGATAAAGAAAATCTCAAACAATATTCCTTCAGTGTTGAGTGTGGAACGAATGTTCATTCCAATAGAATTAAGAAGATCGACTAAAGGAAATCCAACCTCAAATTCTTTTATAAATTTCCTTCTATAAATCCTTTTAATAAATCTCATTTAGTTATGAATCTCCTTTACTTTTTTCCAAACCCATTTACAATACTCTATATAAATCACCAAGTTAAATTTACAAAACTCCTTTATAAATATCAAAACCATTTATATATCTTTTTGTAAATCTCCAAAATTATTTATAAAACTTCCTTTATAAATATCCAAATAATTTATAAAATTTTCTTATAAATATTCCTTACTTAAAACAAATCCTTTAATAAACTCATTTAATAATGTCCTTTTGATAAACAAAATGATTATCTAAAACACCTTTATTAAGTCATTACTTAACTTGAAACCATTATTAAAAGTATGTTTGACCTTAAAAATCAGAAAGAATCTCAGTGACCACAATGGTTCTCATTTAACTGAGTTCACTCTTCAAGTTATAACATGGATATTTACAACAAGCAGATACTATAAGGGAATCGTCCAATAACAGTCATTCGTGTAAGTAAATGTCCACCTAAAATAGCAGACGATGATTTGTTCTACTAAACACATGTCTAAGTTAAGATAATAGCATAATAGATTTTTATTTTTTCTAATAGATGTTAACATAATCTAGTTGGTGAACTGTAGTACAAGGTGATTTATTCTACCAAACTTAGTGAACTGTAGTACAAGGTGATTTACTCTACCAAACAGATGTTAAATACAAGTTAACTGACAGAAGGTGATTTATTCTGTTAAACAGATGTCGTTGGATTTCATATTCAATTGCGTTTACTTAAGGATAGTCGACAAAGAAATCCCTTGGATTAATATATTCTTTTAAAAGTTGCTTCTTGAAACAAAACCGATGTTTAAAAATAAAGTAGCCCAAACTTCTAAGACTTTTTGTATAATTAAATAACATTTAACTTTTTATTTAAAAATAATTGAACCTTTAATTAATAGTTAAACAATAATTAACTATTAAATAAGTAATTAAACCCTAATTAATCTTTGATTAATTATTAAATAATAATTTATACCTTTAACTACCAATTAAATATTAATTAATCTTAATTAATTAAATAAATATTCGTTAATTAAAACTTAAATAATAAATTAAACCTTTGTTTAAAAATAATTAAATCATCATTAAGTTTTAATTATTTCTTAACTTAAATTTAACTTAATTAGAAATAAACTAATGATTTTAAACCCTTTTAAAATAAACAATTAGTTAATAATTAATCTTTAAAAATTAATTAAGATAATAATTCATCCTTAAATAATTAATTAAACAATAATTAACTTTAAATGTTTAACTATTATAATTAACTTAATTAATACTTAATTACTAATTACTTAATTTAATTATTAACTAACTTCTAATTTTTATTAATTAACAAATAAATAAATTAAAATTTAAACTCATACTTAACTAAAACATAATTAACGTTTACTAAATTAGTATTTTGAAAATGATTTTAAAATCAATTATGTGAAAAAAAACACCTTTATTTAAAATGTTGATTTTTGCCGAACTGCATTCATAGTGACTATCGCTACGGATGTAGTAGCTTAAGTTTGATTTCTAAGTTACTATGTTTCAAACTCCTTAACTTTGTTCCATTTTAAAACACAAGAAAAAAGATTTGGAAAAAAATAAAAATAAATAAAACTTGTACTTTAGTTTTTTAAAACAATATAAAGCACTATTTTTCCAAGGAATTTCAAGTCTTATTTGACATAACAATGTCAACAAGTTCACATACAACATCTTATTCAAAGTTCGCATACAACATCCTACTCAAAGTTCACAATTTCCAAACAATACTAAAGTTAGACTTTAATTCAAGTCTAATTTCCATCTCACTAAACAACATCTTTAGACACCCAAACATATATTAATCTACCATAATTCAACATACCATGCAAACAATTTACTCAACGCAAGGGAAGTATGGCTGAATTGTTAGGGGAGAACTAAACTTTTTGCTATCTCTCTTTGCAATTTTAAGAATATTGATGCCCTAATCAAAACCCTTCTTCGTTTAGGCCAACCTTTACCACCACAGCAAGCCCCCCCCCCCCCCCCCCCCCCCCTCCCAAACCACACAACAAAACACAAAACCAAAACACCACAAACCCCCAAAACAAACCCACAAACCTTACCCTGCTTTATCCATCTACTCTTCGGAATCTCCTTAAAGTAGAAACATGGAGGAAGACAACTAGATTCTAACCGAGTAATGAAGGTAAGATTCGATTCTAACCGAATTTATTCATATCAGTTTTCTTTAAATCGTCAATCATGATTCAGTATGTGCTTTTCTTTTCTCTCTTCTCGTAACAGGTAGCAGTTGAAGGTTGTATGCATGGGGAGCTCGATAAAGTCTATGAAACGCTTCAGCGTTTGGAGAAAGAGGAGAATACTAAAATTGATCTCTTGCTTTGCTGTGGGGATTTTCAGGTGTTATGTCAATTTATTTTTGTATTTAGTTTTATATTAGCTTGGTTGGTTTGGGTTATCGATTAAAGCCTAGGATTCCATAGTTCGAAATTAGTAAACATTTGTTTATAACAAGAGTGTGCAGTAATTGCTGGAAAACGTACACATTCCCCCCCCCCCCCCCCCTCCCCGGCCCTTACGACCCCACACACACACCCCCCACACCAAATATTATCTTTAAAACATCCATCAAATTATCTATCAGTTTTTAAGTCTCTACAATCAACAATGTCTAGATCCTAAACTCTGGTTGGTTGTTGATTCTCATCTTCACCTTCATCTGCTGCCACTTCAACCACTGTCAGCTGTGTCCTTGTCATAATCCACATCTTCCAGCTCCCACATGAGCTCCTTTGATCACTGTCTTCGGATGATCAAATGCTGATTATCTTTAATCAAAATTGCTAATTTCCATCACCATAAATGTCGTTACTCCACAAGACCAACATCAAAGCAATTTCACATCGAGAGTCGCACTTGATAACATCTTTCACCTAAGGTGAAGATCGTCACAGTATGGTTGGAGTTTGTCAGATTTCAACGCACTAAGAAGACATTTAACAAATTTCACCCTGGAAAAAAAATAGTGCAAATACAAGTGTTGTTGTGGAACAGCAACCGTATATTTTGCAGTGCAAGCATTATGCATGCATCTGCAGTGTAGCACAAAATATTTACACGTGTTTTGTGTTGTTGCACAACGAATGTTGGTTGTGCAAATATTTGTACACTGCATTTTTTTACACAACAAATATCATTGATCGACAATTATTCTGTACGACACAACAGTTATAACACACATTAGATATATGCACTGTAAATATTGATAATTCTTTTAGACATATATATAAATAACAATTTTTTAGCACATTCAGATTCAGAATGTGACACTTGCAGAACATTTAGAAAAATATTAGATTCGATGATGATTACGAAGAAATTCACAATATTCATTTTATCATCATTTTGAACAACAATTTTATACATATAAAAACTGGAATTTGGTTTATATTGTTTTTATAAAGGGGATGTATTGTTAATGTTTTTTCGGTACAAGGACCCGAGCCAAATTCTCCCTAGTAATTGTGTAATATCCATGAGTATTTTTATACTGCCTAGTGACTTATTTTGATTAAAATGGTATTATCAGGCGGTCAGAAATGAGAATGATTTAACGAGCATGAGCGTTCCACCAAAGTACCGTTCCATGAATTCGTTCTGGAAGTACTATTCTGGACAAGCAAAAGCTCCATACCCAACTATCTTTATAGGTGGAAATCACGAGGCATCAAATTATATGTGGGAATTGTAAGTTGAATATAGTGGACAACCCAGCATTTTCCCATATTGTATCTGCAATATAACTTCTAATGCTAATGATGATGTCTGCTCTTTACATTGAATTTAATCACACATTAGCTGTTGTTATATCCTTGCAACTCTCATGTGAATTAATTGTTTATATTAAGTTATTCTTAGTGCTTCCATTCATTTTGTAAAATCATAATCAATTCTCTTTTTAATTGGCTTGGTATTAATTACCACCGACTTTAGATAGACAATCAATTTATGTATGTAACCTCGCAGATGATACTTTTATCTCAAATATAAGTGATTACCAACTGTCATGGCCTGACAGGAGCTACCTGATAAATTCAAATTAGAAACTGTACATCTGCTTAGTCGAGTGTTTCGGATGAACAAAGCAATAGTGAATCAGCTGCAAAAACATGACCTTCATTAAACACACAATTTGATGTTTCTCCTCAACGCTTCCTTTATGATTATGGTGTCATCAGTTAACCAGTGTTTAACCAACGATTTTCAATTTTCATTGTCATTTAGCATTGCTGATATCATAAACAAATGTGTGCGTGCACATGCTTTAAGATTCGTATTTTGAGTTTATTCAGATATAGGGATCCATGGTATTTTGCGAAGGAGGCATATGTTAGGTTTGGTGGTTTAGGACATTTCGATATCAGTTGGTGTTCTTTTTACGATTAATCCTTAGCATGATTAACTATACATTTGATGGTCAAATGTTTTAAAAAATTGCTGAAGTGAACTGAGTAATATTATGATTGATGTTTTGATGTATGCTTTACCGCGTTTAATGAAAATAACAATAACATCATCCGTAAAAGTTGAGCAGCAAAACCTTCATATGAGTGCTTTGCTGCTTAAGTGTCAGCAATATAGACCGGGAATTGACACATTTGCAAGGATAGAAATTACATTTATAATGTATAGTAAACTTAATGTTCTATTGATATACTTTTACTAGGTGGGTTTCTGGCAAAAATTGAATTGTATATTGCTAATGGCTGTCAATCTTAATGGATAAATGCTTTGACAATATTACCCTCCATGACAGGTACTATGGGGGTTGGGCTGCCCCTGATATATTTTTCATGGGATTCGCAGGAGTCGTCAAGTTTGGTAATATCAGAATTGGAGGACTGTCAGGAATATATCAGTCACGGGATTATTCTCTAGGTAAGTTTTAGACTCATATCCAGGCTGTATAAACCAACACTTTTGTAGACAATTTCTGTTGGAAACCTTGTATTAGTTTTTGGATTAGTTAGTTATTCATTGTTACTTCATCATATACATAAAAAGGTTATAGCAGTATATAAAGGCTTTGATGCTGTTTTTGATACTCTAAAAGTATTACTATTACTATTATTATTATTCATTTTCTGTTCTGCAGGTCACTATGAGAGGCCTCCATACAATAAAAGTGATGTCAAGTCTGTATATCATGTGCGTGAGTATGAAGTGTTCAAGCTCAAACAAATAGAAGAACCTATAGATATTTTTTTATCACATGATTGGCCTCTTGGTATTACTGAATATGGTAACTGGGAGAAGCTTGTTTCTCAGAAGCCCTTTTTCCAAGAAGAGGTAGTTCATTGATTTCAAATTTCTTCTGCAATTAAGCTTTCTTGTAGTTTCTTCTTTACATTTTTGGCTTAGATTACAATAGTCCGTGAGCCCATTCATACCTGACCACAGTTACTAGCATACACACCCAGGGTATCCCTCAAGATTGCACTTATTTCATAATTCATGGGTCAAGGCTGTACAAACGTGCTAAGTCTTCCAAAAATACGACTATAAATAATGGAGAGACCGCTCCCCTTAACAGTCCCTCCCTCATGTATTCAGTTCACCAAGTGGATTTCAAAATTGAGTCTCAAGACTACAGAGAACACTTTCCTACTGATACTTGTTGGTGTTTGGTAAATATGTTTAGTTTTAGGAGCGGTTTTTAGCCCTACATTAAAATGCGTCTTTTAATCGATATCATACAACTGTTATACTTTCCCAACCAATAAAGAAAGTTCAAACATTTTAACTCCACATGCCCAAAATTTTAAAGCATGAAAGAGGTTATTTGATCAAACGTTGTGACTAGCAAACCATTTTTTCCCCTGACATTCAAAAATGGTAATATGGTTATGCCATGCTAAAGGGTGTCATTTGATATTGATGGAAATTATAAAACAAAATCAATTAATTTTGTCATCTCCTTTTTTGTGTTTAAACTTTAATTGTTGGATGATGTTGGGTGCACGTAACTTGTTTTTTGTATTTTGATGGCTGACAATATCTACAACTTTTGCTTAGCGTGACACCTCAATTTGAACTATCTGATCAGAGGAAACTGTCAGAATGATATTTTATATAAAAAATCAATTTTAGGAACTTGAAGAATTTATCAAACCAATCAAGTTCAGGGTAAGGGTTCTGTATATGTATATTACATGGTGAAATAAGTTCAGTCTAGGGCAATTTTCCAAGGGCTGGTGAAATTAAACTTTAAGTAATTGTCAATTTTTTTTAATCATGTTGCAGTAATCTAATTACATGTAAATTTATATATTACAAGGTTGAGAGAAGGGCATTAGGGAGTAGACCAGCTGCAGAATTACTAAGCAAATTAAAGCCACCTTATTGGTTCTCTGCCCATCTTCATTGTCGATTTCCAGCTGTTATCCAACATGGGGAAAATGGTCCAGTGACCAAATTTCTTGCACTTGATAAATGTATCAGAGGCCGTAATTTTTTGCAGGTAACTGGTAACGTCATATGTACATAAATGCTCTTTCAAACCCCACAAGTGTAATAACCTTTACTGCACGGTTAAGCTTACTTTTAGACTGACTTTATTGACAGATTGTTGAAATCGAGTCGGACCCAGGGCCTTATGAAATTCAATATGATGAAGAGTGGCTTGCGATCACACGGAAATTTAATTGTTTCTTCCCTCTCAGTCGAAAATCTTTTAATCATAGGTTGTTTATAACAATTTGCATTTGATTATAACCTTAAATTGTTTTTTAAACGCTGTGAAATAACAGTATATATCTTCTTGTGCAGAAATGCAACGTCTGATAACCAAGATCACCGTCGGTGGATGACGAATAAATTGAATATCAGAGGGGCAAAGCCTTTTGATTTTGTGCAGACTGTCCCTTCATACGATCCATCCGTAACGTTCTCCAATCGTTCATTTACCGGTAACTGATATACTCATTCTTCTTACCTTTAATTTATCTACCAATGATCGTTCAATAAAAGTAAATAAACTCAGATAAACACGAGATCATGCTACCCTAAATGACCCAAAAGTTTGAGCATAAGCTGAGCTCGGGCATGGCATGGTGCATATGTTTTTTTTAAGACAAAGCACAGGCTTTATTGTCCATAAAACCCTTTTTTAAATTCTCAAGGTAGCTTAAAGTAGATCAAATTAGGTACTGCTTTTATTGTGTAACTAAAACACAAGCTAGATCTAGAAAAAAAATCCAAGTAAACCAGGCTTGAATAAGAGATCTTTGCTCAAACAGTTTATATTCATGTCTGGCTGCATACTAGTTTGAATTGTCAAATATATTTTTTTGTCATAAAACTGTTGGTTTGAATTGTCAAGAAAGTTCACATAGGTTTTGACTGACCTGAGTTCTCAGCCCTAAGCATGGCCCTAAATAATGCGTAGGGATTACAATCATAAGCAAGACCTGCAAACTCGAGCCAAATCGTCTTAAACGATCAAGATCCTCAATGATTCGAACCCGATGGGCCTCGGGTTAGGTATGGGTAACAATAAATATAATGAAGAGTGAAAGACCCCATCAAACCTAAAAAGCTGACATGGTTCGAAGGCGTCAAAAACCAAACATGAAATATATGGATTAATTAGTGATCTTACCGAACTTGACCCAACACGACCCGACTCTTTGATTATAGATTTTAAGATACATATTTTGGAACCAATAAAACCCAACCCAAAAAGCCAGGGAATCTGGGTTGGGTTGAGTGTCATCCCTAATTTTGCGGTATATTCAAAGTAACCTTGAAATAAAAGGTATTGTAAAATATATTATTACTTCGGCATCATCCAAAACTTTATGATGTCGTTTGGAATGCGATTAAATTGAATTGAATTTTGATATGGCATATTGTTTACCTGAGTCATGTATGAAGGCCTAACAAGATAAATTTATTAGGTAAGGATTAAATAAGGATATAGAAAGTGAACAAAATATGCTTTTGGATTGCAGTGAACAGAAAGCTGAATATGTGTCCATCATCTGACCACCTATTTGAACATTTAGGGCATATTTGTGCAGACCGAAATTTATTGATGTGTCTGAAATATTCTCGACAATGTTTCAAATTTCTTGGTATGAAAAAATCACTCAGCAATCAGTCAAATCACACAATTTGGTTAACAAATTGTTTAAGTGCTACATATGAATCTTGAAGAAGGTAAAACAAATAGAGCCAAATAAAAATAAGAGGAAGTATAAAAGGAATCATGTAAATATTAAGTTTATTTTTAATGATACAACCGTATAAGTCCTAATTGAGCAAAGATGTCTCCTTAGAAATATATTGACTATGAAGAAAATATTGTTAGTTTCTTTGTTAAAAAGCTTGAAATACGTACTTGTCACCATTGTGATGCTTCTGCATGCTTGCTAAAAATTACGAAATTGTTATACTAAAAGTAACTCTTGTTGCATGAACCCAAATATATGCTGTTTGTCTATTTATGTTTTGAACTACCGTGTCTGCGTATTTCTCTTCAATTTTGGAGGTACATAATATAAGCTGATAATGTCTGTAGGTCACTGTCGAAACCCACAAACAGAGTCTTTGATGAACTTTCTGGAGCTGCCTTATCTTCTTGATGATACAGCAGAGGCCAGCACACCAATTCACAACACAGAATCCGTAAATCCAACAGGCATGTTTTTCATGTATACCTCTTTGCTATTTTGTCGAAACTTGTCAATCAGGTATGCTTATTTTTGTTATCATATGTGAGATCTTAGCTAATTACATATTCACTTGCACCAGATTCTAAAAGAAAGTTTGGCCAGGTGGGAATGTGTTTAACCATTTTTCAAATCTTCACTTATTAAGTTAGTCAAAAGTTGAAAAGAGGCATATGATCACCTGATTTCATTAGGGCTAAATGAAGCTAGAATAATGTAATATCCAAGCTACCCCTTGGCCACTGTCTCACAATGAAAAAGTTGGCATGCTGCTTAGTAGAGGGAATCATATTTATCAAATCTCCTTGTATGTTTTTTCCTTTTAATTTCAATTTAATGGAATTTTTGGGAATTTCAGTCAAAATGATTCAAATTTAATGAGAAAAAAGAAGAAGCATGTTCAGTTGTTTTCTCCCACAGAGATTCTAAAGACTCATTGTCTATGTTGGATTATTTTTTTAATACAAGAAAGTGGAGGTGCTGCTGCTGTTTGATAATTGAGATATTATTCACTTGCTTGATTTCTGTTCAATTAATTCTGGATTTCATGTGCATCCATGCTAGTCAACTTCAGTTCTAGAAAGTTTCAGTATTAATCAATGTACCCGTGAAATTGTTTTTCTTAGTAATCAATTGTTTCTTTGGCAATGCCGGTATTCTACAGATATTTTCAGAGTTTTGATGTTCTTTGTCTTACTCAACATGTCATGCTCATTGAGTTAATATTCTCTAAGGGATTTTAATGGTAAAATGTTAATAGTCTGTTTAACTTGTTTGGCAACAAATTATTTTTTGTTGGAGCTTAGTTACTTTTTAACAGCTTTTAAAATGTAAAGATTTTAAGATAATAATTATTTTAACAGTTTTCTCATCTATAATTTGTTGCAACTTGGATCTGCCAAGAGCTCAATGTGTTTAGTAGATTACAAAAATGAACAGCTGGGATCTGAATAACGAATAATTAGGCGAGTTTATAACTCTGTGTATCCTGATTTTTCATCCACGAAGTTCAAATATTTCTTCTTGGTCTATATTTCTTCATGGTCTATATGTGTATACAACTGTATTTCTGAGGGAATTTACCTGGTTATATGCAGATTTTCATAATAACTATCATGATGAAGATAGTATTGATATTGATGATGTGGATGAACTAGAAGAGTCTGAAGAGGTTTAAAATGAAGATACTTAGAAATTGAAGCTTATATAGGTTTGTTAATATACTTGTCACAGATGTTATACTAGCGGACCAACATACAAAATGCAGGTTGGACAATGATATATTTCTGATATGTTATTTTTTTGATAAATGCATATGCAATCCATGCTTGCATCTGCTGTACGAATAATGCCTGCATTTTACATTCAATACGCACCACACTCTCCCCACACACAGACCACACATGCACACATATGCACACAAACACGGGATCAGCAGCATCATTCTAATAACACATAAGATCATCTTCACAATAATATAGCTCATTTTCGTACTACGACTAATCGATACTTTAAATCAGTGTTGAAAATGTGCATTTTGACAAATATTTACTAATAATTTTGAAGGTGTTATATTTTAAAATGGTCTCATATTTATCATAATTACATCTACGATATAAATTTACCCGGGGGTATGGGTGCTTGGATCAGCGGACGGCTTTACTATACCCTCCTCAGGAGTTTACCGGTCCGCCGGGTTCTCCTGGGTATTCAAAAAAAAAAAAAAAAAAAATCTTGAATTCACAACGTGGATTGATTATTCTTCAAGTGTTGAAACATTTGGAGCTGTCTAGTTCAGAAAAAAATAAGACGCTTCAGGATGCCAAGGAGTAGGGCTGTCAATGGATATCCAAAAAATCCGAAATCCTCCGAATCCGCATCTAAAAAGTGGATAAATATCCGATATCCAAAAAACGGATGCGGTACGAAGACATTCACATTCAAAAATTATCCATCCGGTTTTTGTCAAAATTATAGTTCAAATTATGTGCACTTTGGTGCAGTGAAAGATATTCATTTATTATTTTGTTAAGTTGGTAGTTTATATTATATGCATTTAATGCTTATTAACTATTTGAAACTATTTATTATCATCATATTTGTTAATTTTTAACATTTTTATAATCAATGAGATTGAAAATTATTTATGTTAAACTTAAATTTTCTTTTTACAATTCTTGATTTATTGGTCGTTAGCGGATAGGATAATTATCCGATATCCGTCCATATCCTCGGATGCAGATATCCGATATCCGAAAATGATTTCGGATGCGGATATGACATTATCCGCATCCGAAAACACCCGTGTACAGACCTACCAAGGAGGGGTGGTGTAGATACTTTATCTTCACAGCAGTGTGTGTGTGTACGCACATATAAGGTTTCTACATCTTAGTGCAAGAAAATATAAGACTCTTCGGGATGCTAATGAGCAGTAGTATATACTTCGTCTTCAGAGATTTGTGTGTGCACACATATAAGGGTTCTACGTCCAAGGTTTTAAATCTCGGATATCGGGCATGTTTCATCTCGTGTGACTCGGTATCGTATCGGAGGAGATTTCGGACGAGACGAGTGCATCTCGGACGCCAATATCAGATTTACATCTTGGACCTAAAGTTCATCCGAGACCATATCGGAGTATAACACATCACATAATTTATAGCAAAAAATGCATGGTATCGGTTTATTTAACATTAACTGAATTACTGCAACTAATCTCCATTATTCTAACTGAAAAAATGAATGCAATTATACTTCAACTATATGAAATTGTTCAACAAAAGTTACAAAACATCATCAGTTTTAGCATTTACATATAAGTAGATAAAATGCTATAAATTAACTGAAAAAATGGGTTCTATACAATTACATATATGCAGTAAAAATAACATAATAACAATATCAGAAACTGATGCAAATAAAAGCAAATGTATATAAGACATATCAGTAATCAAAGGATTTCAGGCAATGCAAATCTACTTGCAGAAGGTTATGTAAGTAAGAATAACAAACTAAATCTACTTGTGAATCTATTCTAAATTATACCGTATATTCAATTTTCTAAAAAATTGAATTTCATTAAAATAGAAACAACCATAATTTATATACATGTAGAGAGTAGAGAGATTGGTCGAAGACGAAGCTGCAGACTGTTAAAAGCGAGATCGAGCAGTGGAGAATTGGAAACAACCGTGAGTTGTCGGATGTTAGAAGATGGAGTTCGATATTTTGACGAGGAACGTGATCTTTTGAGAAGTTGAATCAGAAATAAAAGGACTTTGTTCTTTTTTTATGATAGACTGAGATTGGCCAATTTTTTTTGAAAAAACAATATATCGGGGATATCTCAGAATGTCGTTTCTCTCCAAATATCGGCCGATATATGTTAATTTTGGCCGATATAATCGAAACGAAATATCAACCGATATCTCATGTTTCGTTATGCCCAAGCCTTGAAATGAGATATCGGCCGAGATATCGACCGAGATGGCCGAGATTTAAAACACCGTCTACGTCCTTAGTTTCAAAATTCCTAAAACAAAATTTTGATTTTTCCATATCTAACATGTTCGAAGTTAGCTGATCAATTTTCTATAGATATGATCTTGTTATTACCAAGATAATCCGTACATTTTTTTTTACTCATTTGGAACTTTAAGGTTATTTAACATTGTAAGTCATTCCGAGTCATTCAATACATTTATTTTGATTGTTGATTTGAAATGTTGTTTTGAAAGCTACAATTTTTGAAATAGTCTACAATTTTGTCAATATATTTATAATTCATATAACGATTTATAATTCATATAAGGAACTTTTGGAAAGGAACCACATTTAAACCTCTAAAGTTTCTTACATGAATTATTATCATATCATTTCTTTTTTCAAAATCGCACAGATTTTTTGGATGTGATCTTATCACTAACATAACCATCTTTATGATATCATTTCAAAACTTCTAACTCATTTAAAATGGTAAATCTATTTATATTAACCGTCGACCTAAGTATAGTTTTGAATGGGTTGAAAGTCTCAAAATGTTCCACTTTTTGTGATAATGACGTTGATAGCAAATTAATTTCATCCACCAATTTTGTTTTATATTAATCTCTTTTGCGATAAAAGACGGAAAGATCTTTAGGGTATAAATAAAGGAATGTGGATCCTTCCTATATGTGTAGATGTGTGTGTCTGCTGAACCAACCTTTCGCTTTTATAAAACCACAACGTAGGTTTTATTAAACTCTTATAAATGAAAGTCCCAAGTTTCATAGCTCTATAAATACCAACCTGTACGGAACTTTAAACATTCCCCGTTCATCATAAAAAACCATGACCAAAACCCTAGTTCATCACCAAAACCTTTTAGTCCATGTTTTGTGGCGTTTCGAGCCAAATCACTGCATGAGAAGGAAGCTGTTTCAGCAACTTGGGAGTTTTGCTTGTTTACCTCTTTCTCACTTCTTGCAGTTTTTGATAGTGGTTTCACATATTTCAGATTGGTTATACATTACCGTTTATCGATTTTAAGGAAACCAGATTATAATTTTGTATGATGAAAACGTCTATTAGAGTTTGTTTTATATAAAAGTTGTATTTTAGAATCTCCAAAACTTGATGATGGATGGATTATCCCTTGTAAACTATGATTATATGATCAGTTAATATATTTTTTGTAACCATGTTATTATTTTATGTCCTTGATTGTTTCTTTGAATTTGCCTTTGTATAAGTTGGTGATCAAAGATGTGTAAATGAATTAGTAAATATATCCAATATTTAGGATATGTTTTATTTAACCTAATGAACTTTATAATAAACACACACACACACAAGCAATCATCGGCTGTATTGATAAACGGATATCAAAATATGTATCTTCTTAGTTTATCGTGTCTATAAACATCTCTTCAAGTAAAAGTATAGTTCGAACTGGTATCATGGATTAAGTGAATCCTTAATAACCCGGGACTTCCAAAAGCTTAAAACATGTTGGTTAGGATGTGTACAGGCTCGAACTTTCTTCTTCCTTAGCAAAAGATGTATCTCAACCTTGGCTTACATAACCATCTCAAACCACATGATGGATCATGTTAGTTTGGTTATTGAGCCAAATATTGCAGTTTCTTAGGAACATATTGGGTTGTAAGGGAGAAGGTTGTGGAATAAAGTTATAGACTTGATGAAATCATGTTGAATCACTGAGAAGCCGGGATTTGTCAGTTTGCCCAAATCAACTCAAGCCTTAATAATTGAGTCAAGATAGTTTTCTTATTTAAAACAACATTACAAACTTAACTCTAAAACTTGAATCCAAAATTTTGTAACTCTGTAAATGTTAGTTGAAATTTCTTGGCATTCCAACATATACCTAACCAATAGAAAAATCTTGACACCCTAGCTCATCGTGAAAATGTTAGTCGAAATTTCATTGCATTCAAGAAAGAATTACTGCCTGAAACAGTGTTCCATTTCGTGCATGGGTTTGCTTTTTAGTCTTATAGTTAGTGGTTTCTCATTTTGGTTTGGCAAAACACTTCGTTATTCCCATTGATCGGTTTTAGGACAAAAAAATTACAATTTTGTGTATGACTAATATGCAATTTTTTGTGGCTGGTTCCAAGCAACTGATGGTTCTTGGATTATTTTGCAAACTATATGATCAAGCTATTGGTTAATTAACTCCTTATGGCCATATTTTATTATATTCAGTCCCTGATTATACCTTATAATTTGTCTTGGTACAAGGAGACCCAAAATATGGATTTTATATGTTAGCACTTAATGAAAACATTAGAAGATAGTTAACGAATTTATCCAATATTGAAGATGTATAAATTTTCCCCACGAATGTATTATATCTAAACACTCAATTTGTCCGCATGCATAGCTCAGTTGGTCAGGGCTGCCTAGCGATCATGAAACAAAGTTCTTTAAGATCGGGAAAACTGCAGTGACAAAAATATATCTAGAGCTGTTATATAAGTTACCATCCACCGCCGCAGTAATGATTGAAATTTTTTGACAACTGCGGTAAACAGTACCAAACGTGCATGATTATTTAAAATTGTATATCACAATATAGTATGCGATCTAGTACTATAAGTTAGAGGAATAACTTATACAATAATGATATGTGGTCTTCATGCATTAATAACATTAACATTGTGCATACTTGATTTATTTGATAATGTACATATAAAAGGTTTCGACTTTAAAATGTGATGGTTAAATAGTTGCGGTAACGGTTAGAAAATTCTGCAATAGTCAAACAATTATTGTTGTTACGGTTGAAGGTAATAACGATAGTTATCGCAACCATTACATTTGTAAGTTTACTGTAAATCCTATCAATATTCCCACTCATATCATACTGGAGGAGAAGTTTTCACTATATGTCTTGTTTATAGCACAAGCAGATCCCCTCATCTCCGTATCTTGCATGTCTACTGCACGGGCATAATTTGCATGAGTATGGGTAATGTGTTACATGTCCCAAGTAAACAAAAGATTATGTATTTAGATCGAAATAACAAATTTTTTTTTTCCTTTTAATTTGATTAGTCTGACTGGTCTACTTTCAACCAATACAGGTTGTAGGTGAGACAGTTCACAGCTCTTGCTTTTGATTGCCAGTGAAATGGATCATTAAATGATACAACCTGTTTCTTGCAGAAGCTGATGGTGCCGTTATTAGAGCTTCTCAATCCGTTGCGACTTATTGTGTATACCTCGTTTGCTGTGACAAAAAAACTAAATTAATGCTATTCCCAGTTGACATACTCATTATTGCATTTATCCTGCCCTTAGCTATATTCTATCTGTAGGGTTAAAATTAATCGAAGAACTGTAGGGTTTTTGACACTGTCCTTGTTTTGCTAGTATGCTGAATTTTTGTATTAAGTTTAAACTAATATACAATTGCAGTGCAAGTGTTATTGGTTCAGTATGTTTCATCTTCTTGCCGATATGCTAATTCTTGCTTTTTCTACGTCTTATATTATTAACTTTGAGGGTGAGATTTCTAGCTGAAAAACAAGTCATCGGTTAAGGAATATGCTTGAGAACTTAGGCTATCTGCTTGAGGTGTTTAATATGCTTTAGTGTGTAAAATTTCTGCTGTTCAATGGTTAGGGATGACAATGGGCAACTCTAGAGTCTTTTAAACTCGGCAGACACGTCTCTGTTTTGATCCGTCAAGATCCATTCCACTGGATTGGAGGGACGAGTGGATCTTCAAAGCTTCAGATCTAGGGTCGGATAGAGGCTTGAGGCTTGATTGATCCATTCTAATTCGATCTGTACTACTAAGATCTCATAAATGCGACGATGATTTGTTAATTTATTATACATAAGTAGTTTTAATTTGGATATTTTAATGTTTCATTCAGGTTAAAATTTTTATTATATTAATTTGCATCACTGATTCGCTATTAACCATACAATAACATAGACATGTTTTTTCAAAACCGTTATCATACACCTTATTTTGATTACTTTATTTATTAGTGTAAATACATTGGTATCTATATTGATGATCCACATCGGATCTTGAGACGGAACGAGCCGAGTCTATCTTGATTTGTATGAGTTACGGTATGGAGCAAAAGTTCGGATCAACATCGAGTCTAAGGCAAGGTTTAAAAAACCTGAGCCGGATCTAGAACATAAAGAACCCACCCTAAAAGTGCAAAATTTATACAGCCATATGAGATTATCTTTCGCAAAACCATACTTGTACCAATTTCTGCACACGGTTTAATACTCAGTTGTGCATTTAATTGCAACCACGATTAAACTAGAATTACAAGCTAAAAGTTCGCAACGATACAATCCTCATTACTACAAATGGTACACGGATGGAAGGGTAATAGAATAAGAATGAAAAAATGGAGCGAAAAAAATAATAGTTACACCAAACTTCACACAAATATAGATATATCAGCAGCAACATTTTGTGGAAACACGTACGGTGTTTCGTATTAAACCGTTTAAACAATAACTGCTGTTTCTTTTACAAATGTGTTATGGATGATCATTCTCATTTGCCACCACTACCAAATAAATAGCCAAGGGAAGAACCACCACCTGGAGCAGCATGAACCTTCGTCGAAGGCCGGTCCTGCAAGCAAGTTTTTAAGTTGATCAAGTTATAAGAATGTTTGACAACTCCTTACAAGTACACAAAACCACTTAGAGCATCTCCAATGCAAATATGGTGTAATGTTAATTAAATTCTATGTGTCAAAAAATAAATCACAATTTTAACTTAATGTAATTTATAAACATTAGACGTCGCATTAAAAAGAAGAAAACTACTCCAATACAAATGTGTTTATAGAAAAAAATTAACGTCTCAATCAAAAATCAAATAAATAAACATAACAGATAAAAAATTATTCTATTACGTATATTTATCACTTTACATAGTGAAGGATGCATTAGACAATGCCCAATAAATATTTTGTAAGTCATTATAACATTGGCATTGAAAAGGAAAATTCGAATTAAATTATATGTTGATGTGTAATTGACGCTACATCAAAAAAATTTATTGATTGGAGATGTTCTTACAACTTGTTCAACTTTTAATGTTCGCAAACTTCTTATAAGCACCTTTGAAAATAACTTAGATATAGAAATTTGAGAAGCACCTATTTATTACCTTTGAAGCAATTTTATACATAATTTTGATCCAACATGTTTGTTTAGAACTCAAATTACATTCAAACGTTTCTACTTGGAAAACACTACTTAAAATCATCTAGGAGCTACTATTCAAAGCTAAAGAGTTTCAAAATAAAATATTGCCAAATGAACTCTAGAAATAGTTCCTGGTTAAATTGAATCATTCTCAAGTAATGCAACATGTGAATTAACATGTAATGCAAGTGCAATTGATTTGTAGTACGCAAGGCAGAAAAAGGAAACTGAACGTGTCATACAGTAATGAAATTGCCGGTGTTCTGGCCCTCAGCTCTGAAGTAATTGTTGCCAGCATTTCCATGAATGCCTGCTGGAATCTCTTTCAGTTTCTCTGTACTTGTAGGAGTTGCTTTCTCCACTTGTTTATTGGGCCCTGGTTTTTGTGGTTCTGGGCTGCCGAAAAGGTAATCCAGTGAACTTTGCCCTCCTCCACAGCTAACTCCGCGACCCATTCCTTTTTGATTATCTATACAGACTTCTATTCGACTGAGACATAGCAACTAGATTTAGAAGTACACTTAGCATGCGGAAGATGACATTTTAAAACACACATATTTTACATGAGACCGACTGTTTCGATACAAAATAAAACATAGTTGAGACTGAACAGCTTTGAGATCTAATTGTGTTTACATTGTTGAAATCTAGGAGCAATCCAATGATTGAAATTCATCATACAATCGATTGTATTGCAAGGAGCTCTAAACTAAGGTTTCAGAGGTCTTTTCAATACTTAAAACATCAAAAGGCACCTAAACGAGTTCTTTGTTTAACAAAGTACCACTTATTTGTAGAAAAAATGAGTCATGTCGGATCCAAATTGAAGCTTATAAAAGAATCACATCAATTAGAAAGTATATCATTAATAAAGGTCATATTTTGACAACATGACAAAAATTGACATGTTTGTATTGATGCAATTTTATGTAGTTTTACTTTACTTGTCCTTTCTTCAAAATTTTGCGTTGGCTGGTACGTGAAATGTAAACTTTTGAAAAATCAGCTGCATGGTCACGTGATTACAAATATGTTAATTTTTCTCTGTTTGTAGAAAGTCTTTATATCAAAATAAATGGCTCAGACTGCAGAACGATAGATATCCTTTTTCTTTAGGGATCCTCTAACAAGATCTAAATGTGAGTAAATTTTGCACAAATTTCTCTTTAATATCCAATCATGTTAACCAAATTCCTTATAATATCTCTATTGCTGCAGAGAAAATGTCCAAACTTCATATGATTATCATTCAATTTGAGCAATACCCACACATACAATCAAAGCATCTCAATGTTGGGTTCAAATGGTAATATCGGAATATCTATCAAATGCAGATTCTTAGCAACTAAATCAATATACAACATCAAATCAGCCAAAATGCACAACCAAAAAGAAAAAAAGAAAAGAAAAAAGGAAACAAAATGGATAAAAGATCGATAAATTAGAAGGATAATGTTTCATACCTAAAGAGCAATCTAGATCGCGAGGCAAATGTCGGATAGAGAGAGTGCCTTCAAATGTTATCTCTATAAATATGCCAACCAGCAAAAGGAAATGATATAAGATTTAAAATTGGAAAATAATTAGATAGCTGTATGTACACGCTGTAATGAACAAACCCAGCAGTTTACCTTCGAAGAAGGTGGAGGGCCACATAGTTGGAAGTGGAAATGGGTGGTCATATAAGGTAGAGATTGGACCAAATTCTGTCGGTTGAGTGAGGTGTGGTTAGGTGCTGTTTTGTTTTTCGTGTTGGAATTAATTTACAAACTATCATATATTTTCGGTTTTCCTCTAACTAAAAAATGATGTAGGTTACAATAAATAATAAAGTTCTTATAATCTTGTTAATTTCCTGTATCAGCATGACAAACCTTTCATTCTTGTAGATTAGAAAAGATGGAATTATGCACAAAGACAGACTTTAAAAAAAAATTAAATCGAAGAACGTCAAGTTTCATCTTTCATTTTTGTAGATTAGAAAAGATAGAATTAGGCACAAGGACAGACTTAAAAAAAAATTAGATCGAAAAGCGTCAAGTTTCATTTTTGGACTGAAGGACAAACTTTGAAAGAAAATTAAACTGAAGGACAATGTTGGTTATAACTAGTATTATATTCAGTTTTTTACACTATACAAAATGCTAGTTATAATTAGCATTATATTCAGCTTTACACTGTACAAAATGCTAACTATATTTAACATTGTCCTTCAGCCTAATTTTTTTTCTTCAAAGTTCGTCTTTGTGCCTATTTTCTACATTAGAAAATTGGTTTTTGATTAGTGCTTATTACGGGGGAAGAATTAAGAGATGGATTAGAAACAGGAAAATAGTGTCAAAAACAAAATTTCTTAATATTTTAGCCTCAAGGATCAGCCTTCAATATTTTAGCGTGAAATACAACTTTTGAATTTCTATTCGAAGGCAGGACAAGAAATTAGCGAACATGACAAACACACAAATGAGTGTGGAGTGCATCAAGCTTTCTAAGCGTTATCGGCGAGGGCGGTTGCTGCGATGACGTTGGATGCGAGGGTGGTTGGTTCGATGGTGGATGACAACGGCTAAGGTTTTGAAGTAGCTCGATTTGAAGTCATCTGATGGTGGAAAATTGATGACTCTGGTGGTAGGAACGTCACAGAGAAGTGGTGTTTTAGAAGAAACAACAATTCGTGGAGAGTAAGTCGAGAAAGAATAAGAGCAAACAAGAATTAGGGAAGAAGAAGTGGTATCAGCTGTTAGGTATCAGTTTTCCAGTTTGTAGGTAAACATTTGTTATTTTTTTGTGCTTTAAATATGATGATGATGATTGAAACGCTTGTTCAAAAATAAACTGTAAACTTAGATAACGGTGACCGAATTTGATACATTTAAAAACCTAGGAGATTATGGGGTGGTTTGGTTAAGTGTCAGCTGTTAGTATCAGTTTTAGTTGTCGGAAGCAGTTTTTAGGTATCAGTTTTTTAGTAGCAGTTTTTAGGTATCAGTTTTTAGTTACCGGCAACAGTTTTTAGGTATCAGTTTTTAAATTAAGAGTTATCGATAGCATTTTATGACAGCGGGTGTTGTTGGGGTCGGAGGCGAGGCTGGTGGTGACAGTGAGTGGTGGTGCGACGGGTAGTGGTTGATAATTTTGGTGATTTGTTATTATGACTAATTTTGAAAAAATATTTGTCTTAGCACTAATTTTGAAAGAATGTTTGTCGTTATGGCTTAAATATCGAGGTTGTGTCCTTGAGGGTAAAAAAATACAAAATTTTGACTTTTATACAAAAACCCCGATTAGAAAATACTATAGTTTTTACAATGCTCTCAAACAATAAATCTTATCTTTGATTTTTAAATCAAAATGCAAGATATTTAGTTTCATACATCCAATCACTTTTTATATATATTTTCACTTGTCGATTCCTAACGATAATACATTTCAAACATCATAAAATACAATTACGATGTTTAACTTTCAAGAAATAGCATTTGGCGTTTCTTATGGCATAATATGAATTACGTCGAACGTAAATGTTATGTCAATGTTTCAAAAATGAATGTCATTTTACCAATCGAAAATGAAGATTTTTCTCCCATGTATAGTTCATCTTTCACATTAATGTTTTGCATTGGATGTAAAGACAACTATTAAATACATAATTTATCTTTTGCTATTCATCCTCCTTTACCTCTCTTATTTTTCATTTATCATTGCTTATTCGTCCCGTACTTTTAAATTATGAGAATCGTAGCAAATGAAAATTTTAGCCAAAACCCAATGCAAGATTAAAATCCTATTGAAAATCAAAGCCCAGTTGAAAATCAAAATCCAATTAAAAATGAAATAGTCACTTAGAGGTTCGAGATTTGACCAATGCAAGTCTTTGCAACATTATTCCCTAAATTCAACTTCAATCAAGAACCAAACATTGCTGCAAAAGCGAAAAAAATGCAGAAATTAAAAATATGTTCAATGTATTATTTATTTGATGTACTTTTATATTTAATGAATCATATGCAGTATTTTACCCGATGCAGTGTTTAATAATGTAATCTTTAGTATCATTGCAAAATCTTGTATCCAACTCTTACATTCAAACAAAAGCTCTACCTAAACTCTTATTTGAGAATGTCATGAGGGATACGTCCAAAGGTAACAACCTTTTGTTCTCGAACTCATCCTTAGTGCTTGACATTTATTGTGTACTTAATTTTTTTGATAATTTATATATGTAAGGCTCATTGCCATGCTTTTTCCTTTATATTACCTTTTTTGTTTTAACTTTAGTCAATTGATGGCGCTAAGAATCGATAACCTCTAAATAATTTTTTTTGGAGATATATCACAATTTCATAAGAAACATGAATTTTTAGTAATTTTGTGATTATGTTGTTTATATTTTTTAATATGTTGAAATATTTTCGTAATATGATTTGCTAGTATGAAGTGTAATTACTCGCAAATTTAACGTACTTATATTTAATCAATTTTCGAAGTTAATATATTTAGGTCATAATTAAAGGGAATTTGAGTAGAGTCGTCTTTTTCGATGTTTTGAATTTTCCACTGCATTAAGAATGATTGAGAGATGAATTTTGATATATAATATGTTAGAGTTTCGATAAGTTGATCGAACTGGGGCTTTTTTGGGCTTAGGGCCGCTTTAGACCCGATACCCCAAAGTTCGACATAAATATATAATTAACATAACCATAGCATCTATCAGACTTATATATTCTTATTTGTCCCAAAATTCTTCCCTAATCACCTTTAATAGCCGTTAATTTCCATTAATCACATCTAGAAATTTACAGAGTCAAAAGCAAATAAATTATAGATAATTCGCCTCGACAAGGCGAATCAATGAAAAGGTTATTTGTCACCGAGGTTCTTGGATTTGTCAAAATTGATGGTTAAAAGTGTCGGATGACGTAATCTTATTGATTTAGGCATTTTCGATTGGGGAGTTGATTAGTGGAATTAAAGAATTGTGTTTGTAGCTTTCAAGGCACGGAGTCGAGTAGTTGACTGGTGGCACTAGGGTGGCCTTACTCGGCTTGAATTGGCTGGAGTGTGACATTGAAGATTTGCCAAACCATAATTTTAGGTGGCAATTTCCATCAAAGATGGTTATGGTCCACTCGATTTAAGTGTGCCGATGATGATAGTGGTGGTAACTCAACGTCGATGCGAAGTATATGGGGAGAATCAGCATAACAAATAGTAATTAGATGGAGATCAAGCATGAATAGTTACCGTCGACGATAATTTTCGTCAACCTCAGAGTTATGATAATGCGTTGTGAAGAGAAAATATTACTTGCTAATTACTAGGCTTAATGATTGAAAAATAGCATTTAAAGGTAAATTACACAAGAAGTGAAGTAGCTCAGCGAAGCTGCTTATATCCATTGTGAAGTTCTCTTACTATATGACTCTTTTACAATTACAAGAAACTATAAGAGAATAATTAGAAAAGATGAGGTGCCTAAGGTTATTGAAGATACTATTCTCAAGGAGCTGTTGTATAAGGAGATTTGAATGAAAGATTATAGGTTCTAACCTTTCGGTTCCCAACCTATCGGGTCACAAGCCAGGTCACCAACTATAGCACAACCCCTTTGAAGTGGGCATGTATAGGATATTATAATAATTGAACTGATGTTTGGACGACTAAGATAGTACTACAAAACAAGTGTGAAGCGTGCTTGGCTATTGATCTGGCTAAATGGGCTTGATGAGAGACAGCCGGCGAAAGAAAGGAATGCATGGCTGAGTTGAAAGTCACTAGGAGAAATGTACCAGGGACTTGCTCTGCCATGATTTGCATTAAATGTGCTTGGACTTGTAGTATGCTTGTGGAAAATGGAACATGCTTCATGTCAAAAGTGGGTACATTGGACTGTACCTCTTGTCGCTTTGCTCCCGCATGTCCAGGTGGCAGGATAGGCCTAGCTAGTCTGTTGAGACCATAAGGAGGACGGACAATCGGGTGAGACGAGATGGATCGGAGGTCATAGGCGGCGGTATCGAAGTTGGACCAATGATGGATCACCCTTAAGACAGTCTCAAGCCATGCCGGTCAGAAGGTAGCCAATGGAGGATGCTTGAGTAACCACCCTGGCTTAGAGCCGGGTTGTAAGATGGCCGGAGAAAGGGTTGGCCGGCCAATGAGAGATGGGTCGATCTAGGCTTATGTCTTGTCTTGAAGGGCGAGCTGGTCGCCGGGGCTGCTGCATGGAGATGCTTGGCCAACAGAAGACTTGATGTGCAAATGGGCAGAGGAGTCGATGCAGGCCTAAGTGATCTATAGTGTCTGCCATATAAATGCTTGCCTGGTAGCTACTATTACAGGCAAACTCTACCAGTGGCAAATGATCTTCCCAAGTGCCTCCAAAATCAATGATACACATTCTGAGTAAATCCTCCAAAACCTAATTCACTCTCTCTGTCTGACTGTTAATCTATGGATGATATGTTGTACTCAAGCTCAACTCAGTCCCTAAAGCCTCCCGTCGACATCTCCAAAACTCACTAGTGAATAGTGGGTTTCTATCACTAACCATACAGGTAGGTACTCCATGAAGTCTAAGCGCCTCCCTAACATATAAAGCCCCCAATGAAGCTGTTGTCCTAATGCTCCTCATAGGTATGAAATGAGCGCACTTTGTCAATCTTTGCACGATGACCCAAATGCACTCATTCCCTCTCCTAGATCTGGTAATCCATCTATGAAGTCCATAGAAATGCTCTTCCACTTCCACTGTGAGATTTCCAATGGCTGCAACAATCCTCCAAGCTTCTTCTGCTCCTCCTTTACCCTTTGGCAAGTCATACACTTAGCTACATACTCCACCACTTGCCTCTTCATCCCAGACTAAAAGAAAACTCTAACTCATATCCCGATACATCTTATCTCCACCAGGATGAATGATTGTCCTAGAGTGGTGAGACTCCACCAATACTGCATTCACCAAATCCGCACTACGAGGAACATATAGTCTACCATTATTCTTCAAACCATCCCCTCGAGTCTATGGCATAATACCTAAGATGACTCGATACTCCCTTTTTCTAATCTATCATAAAGGTCTGCCAGCTCACTGTCCTCTCTATGCCTAGCCTCAATCTGCTCCATCAAAATCGATTGAACATCTAGGACTTCTAATAATCAAGGGGTAATATCAGACAATGGAATAAAGTCAAAGGTGGAAATATACTCCAAATGTCTCCACCAAAAAATAAAGGACTCGGTGTAGCTCTCTGTCTACTCAAAGCATTCGCTCTAATATTTTCCTTGCCCAGGGTATAAGAAATTTCAAAGTCACACGAGGCTAAGAACTCCATCCATCTCTACTGCTTCAGATTTAATTCCTTTTGGGAGAACAAGTACCACAAGGACTTGTGATCTGTGTAAAGCTCAAATCTCTCACCCATAAGATAATGTCTCCAAGACGTAAGTGTAAAGATTATAGTTGCCAACTCAAGATCATGCGTCAGGTATTTCTCTCATGAGTCTTCAATTTCCTGCTAGCACAGCATACCACTCTGCCCTCCCGCATCAACACTTTTCCTAGCCCCATAGCATAAGCATCGATATAAAGCATAAATGGCTACTCCCATCAGGTAACACTAATATATGTGCACTGATCGAAACCTCCTTTAACTTAACGAAAGCATCCTTACACTTAACATCCTATGCAAAATGTAGATTCTTCTTGGTGAGGCGAGCCAATGGGGCAGATATCCTAGCGAAGTCCTTAATGAAATTCCAATAACAACCTATGATACCAAGAAAGCTCCTCACTTTTGTGGCATGATTCGGGACATGCCAATCGTGCATTGCCGCCACCTTACTAGGATCCATAGCCAAACCACCTTATGAAATAATGTGCCCCAGAAAAAGAACCTCATCTTTACTAAAGTTGTACTTAGAAAACTTATCTTTAAGCCTATATGCTTCGAGGGTCCTAATCACCTCCTCCAAATGCAAAGCATGCTTCTCCCTACTCCTCGAGTATACCAAGATATCATCCACAAATACCACCTCAAACTTATTCAGCAACTTCCTAAACACTTGGCTCATCAAACCTACAAAATAACCGGGAGCACTAGTTAGTCCAAAAGGCAAGACTAACCACTCACATAACCCATCAGGAGTCCTAAACGCGATCTTCTAAATACTATCCTCAGCCACTCTCAATTGATGGAAACCTGTGGCTAAGTCGAGCTGGGAAAATACTCACGCTCTAACCAACTGATCAAAGAGATCATATATGTGTGGCAAAGGATAACGATTCTTCTTTGTCAACTTTATTCAGCTATGGTAATCGATATAGAGTCTAAGGGAACCATTAGTCTTGGTGGCAAAGACGACTGATGCCCCTCACTTGGAAATACTCCTCATGATGAAACCCTTCTCCAATAGCTCATTCACTTGCTTACTCAACTCATGTTGTTCCTTCGGAGCCATGTTCCTTAAAAGCAAAGCAACTGGTCGAGCATTCTCTATAAGATAGATCCTAAACTCGATCTCTCTCTAGGACGGGAGACCAGTAATCTCAGAAAATAAATATAGAAAATCCCTAACTAGTGGGACAGAAACAAGCTCATCCTTTGATAGATTTAAGGAATAAAGGTAGCTTAACATAACCGATCCCCGCGGATCATAGAAAGCCTCTAAGTTACGCCCACTACAAGTGCCCATTCTAACTGTCTTCCTATCACAGTCCAATATAACCCCATACATGGACATCCAATGCATGCCCAGTATTAACTCAAACTGAGAGAAACCTAGTACATAGGCATCGCAGTCAAACTCGACCCTTAGAATCATTAGCCTTAAATCCCAACATATCATAGACAAATAATTCGATCTCCTTATGGGATTTGACACACTAGTGGGTCCGTTATAATATTAGTGTCTAAGTTCTAGTCATCAACAAGTCTACTAGAGATAAAAGAATGAGATTCCCCGGTATCAAATAAAATACGAACAAAAAGACCAGACAGAGATAACACACCCTCAATTTCCACCTTCTTCCCCTTATCTAATGCTAGCTGGACACTGGAAGTGGGAATAGCCTCCACAGCATATGCCTGGACTACCTGAGTAAAAGCCAGAGAACGCAGCTCTGGGTGGTGCTGGACAATTCCTTAACATGCCCAACCTAATCACAATTGAAGCACTTCGGCTTCGATAGCGAGCACTCCTTAACAAGATGTCCTGTCTTCCTACACCTATGACACTTCAACTCCTCCTTCTGAATCTTCCCATTAGGCGGAGGTCCACCCTTCTTCTTCCCTTTATGAAAATTCTTCACTTCAGCCTTTGAAGCCTCTTCCACCTTCTTAACAACAGAAGTAAACAATGTCATCTCAACCGGACCCTCATAAGTAGCTCCCATAGCAATATGGCTCACTAAGTCCTATAGTGGCTAATTCAAACCCTTAGCAAACCTAGGCGCCTTCTTATGCGAGGTATCGATCAACTCCATTCCAAACCTCGCAACTTCGTTAAACTGATTAACATATTCTTTAACTGATAAATCACCCTATTTTAGATTTATAAACTTCTTTAACATAACTCCTTCCTCAGCCTACGAGAAGAACTTCATCTCAAACCTCCGCCTAAACTCACCGTAAATCAGAATACCATCACCAGTCTCAGCCTCAACAACCTTCCACCAACTGAGAGCCTCTCCCTGCAGCTGCTAGGCAGCAAGCTGCCTCCTAACCTCAACTGCCAGATCCATAAGTCCAAATATTCACTCACAGCTACGGATACAAGTTCTAGCATCACCAAAAGTCTCAGTGCCTAAGAATGACTTGCCACCCAAGTTGGAAAAGTCATTGCGTAGCTTAACAAATTCGTGAGTGACATATAGATGGACATGGACCCCACCAACTGCCTCCTCCATGGGCTCTCTAGTGGATTCTCAATCGGTCCCCTAGCATGTAATTAACGACGGAACCAAATGGGCATGTTCATGCTTGGAATATCAAGGATATCTGTAGAGCCAGATTCTACAGGATCGACCATCTCTATCCGTGAATAGTAAAGATTAAATCAGATATTTCCATAGACAGCCCAAATAATATTTAAGATAAGGGACAACGTAGGTATGAATTGAAATAAGCATATGCATGAATTTGAGGGATTCTTGACAACATTTTCCAAAAATACTTCTATATATAGTTATATTTTGGAAACCCATTTTGAAAACTATTTCAAAGTTCATTTCTCTTTTTAAAATCATGCATGTATATACACGCACACATATCCATATGGGTCAAATATGCTCCTATCCCTATGAATATTGAACGTAGGCTCTGATACCATAAGTGACAACCTATATCCCTTGACATGCCAAACACCGCCATATTAAGAAACACAAATCATCGGTTTTAGAAAAAAGTAGCATCGTAGAGACTAAGGTATCAATGAAGAAATAATGTATCTAATCCAAACGTCATCATAGGGGAACATAATATCAGATATATGAATACTCTCATAATAAAAGTAATAAAAATCTCAAAAGCATCAAAATGTCCAAGTCATAAAATATCATAACATCTTAGTCTAAGAAAACCATTAGTACATATTAAATATCAGAGTGTAATAAAAATAACCCTCATAAGCAAAATACTTAAAGAGCAAATGTACTGGCAGGAAATACATGATAAATGATAAAATAGAACTAGACTCCAAGCACGATAATCCGAAGGCAGCAATGGACTAATCAACGGCTACTCTGTCCACCCATGGTGAGGGGAAAGTAACATGGGTCAGACATAAAGTCCCGTGAATAAGAATAAGAATAACATGGAAATTAAATACGACTGACTTCATGTCTACTCTAGGTGATATAGGGTGAGTGTCAGTGTCCGTGCACCTAAGGTCACAAGTCTAAAACACCAACCTAACAGTCATCAGTCCGGCATCAAGAGGATAACAATGGACTGCACCTCACCAAATGACCATCTAGTTTTGTGGAAAATACTACCCCACTTTTAACTCACACTAGTCCTATAGAGGAAGAACACGCATTTAAATTCGAATAGTGACTCTTCGTATGCACCCGTGCCCAACCCCTCGATCCTAACAACAAAATGCATCTTACGCACCCCAAAGAGTTACTATGCTTAACTTTGTCTCATACTGAGCACCACCTAGATTTCATCATCTATGCCCATACCGGCCCATGGAATGTCCATGATCCAGTCTCCGGTACTAACACCTGACTAACGATTGGAAATTGGATCCCAACAGCCTCAACCAACGACTGGTAATTCGATCCCAACACTTGTATGCATCTTTTATAACATAAGTAGCACGTATTAGCGACATTCCACATCCTACTCTCGGATACAGAAATGCAAACTAAGTCCGCTATCTCAAATAAGAATACCTAAATGTATCTACGCCATTCAAGCAATTTAGATAGCAACATGGTTCATACCCCTATCGGTTCAACTCCCCAAACAGTCTGTTAAGTCTAAAATGACTTACTATAATCACCTACATTAGTCTTAGATCGATTTCCTATAATCCAGACATCTTTCGATTTACTTGTTTTAAGCAAGTTAATCATTTCATTTTATTTTCAGACTTAATCCAAACACCTTTCAATTTATTTGTTTTAAGTAAATTAATCCATTTCATTCACTTATCGAATGTAATCCATTTTAACTATCAGACGTAATCAACTTAATTCTTATTTCAATTGGGCATGTTTTTATTATAGTCATTGCAACATTTGCATTATTCAATCAGCAATTTATAGGTGTCAAATTCAATTTTAGCATATGATTTATGGTTTTACATCTTACACATGTCGAATGCAATTAGATAAAAAAAGGATCCATTATTCCAGATTTTCAATTTAATAAATTAACGAATTAATACCAAATTAACAGTCAAATAGGCATAGGGTGGAAATTAAAATCAATTAATTTAATTAACTTTTTAAATCCATGCCCACTCACCTTTGTCCCAAGCTTTAGTTTGCCTAAGACGCCGCAAGCTTTCTCCCTTGAATCTGCTTTGGTCTCTTCTCTAATTGTTCTATCTCCTTTTTATTTTAACTTAGATTGAGATTTAGAAATTTATTAGGAAAATTAAGGTTTTATTTTGGCATAGCTTCGCTATAATGTAAAGAATTATGTTTTAGATTAAACCTAGCTATCAATTTATAGGGAACATCTCATCGCACTGCAATTAGATCCAGCCTAAAATCATCTCATTCGTCTTTTAAACCATAGCCAGCACACAATGATCTCACATGATGAATCGATCGTCTTTAGGTCGACGCGGTCCTACGATTGACTATTGGTTGGCTCGACTGCCATTGGGCTAGGTCGACTGTCCATGGTCGACCTCAGTCCATCTGGTTCGACTTGCCCCTAATTGATTTTTTTTTCTATTTTCCATTTTTCTTTTCAGTTTCTTATTTATTCAACCCATTATAACTTTTTCGTTTTAGCTTGGATTTCAACAAATTATATATAAAAGTTGTCAAGAAAATTACTAGTTACAATGGTGCAAGTCCTGTAGTCAATTCGAAAGTTTATAAAAATTCTTCTTTTAGGTTAATTCTTATCTTTTAATTATATTTTCTTATTTATTTTCGAAAAATCTCGAGGTGTTACAATTGTAGTGAACTCAAAGTTATAGTTTCTGGCCAAAGCAATTCGGTTAATAGTAATTGTTATTATTGAACCGACGACTTTATGTTTGGACTAACCAATTTGAATGCGGGCGATATCTAAATTTTGATCAAAATCAAATTTCGTAAATCGTACAATGATATAGTTTTGACAAAGTGAGAATTAATGTACATAATCGTTACTAATAGGTACCACTTAAGACAGTGAAATTGGATTTTACCGTAAAATTTGTAAGCTGTAAATTTGATCAAATTTTGCACTACTAGCTAAGGTGATACATAAGTGCTAATATTTTGAATTGTTCGATATTTATCATTGATTACACCTTTGAGTTGCACAACCATAATGTTGAATAATTCAAAATACCACTAATTTAATTAAATTATAATTTTTGTAAATTAGTTAAGTTAATTAATATTTATGAAAAATAATTATTAAGTTTTATTTGATTTATTTGAATAACATTAGTATTTATCAAGGCTTGTATATAAAATTTATATATGTATGTATTGATATACGATATCGATAAATATTTACATTTGATTTAAATTAATTAAATGCTAAGTGGTTTTGGAATATTTGTGGGACTATTATGCCCATGCTATGGCCGACCATAGGGAGGAGGGGTGTGCGGTTTTTAAATGCTCAAACGTTGATTTGAATTGGTAGAAAAGATTGAGTAAATAAAGGAAATTTGATCTCCACTTTTTGCTCCACCAAAACGCCTATTTAAAAGCTTCATCCTCATTCATTTTGGCTCTCCTCCTACTACTTGTCCCGGCCAAAATTTCAAAGTCTAATAGCCATTAAATTTTCAAAATAAATTCAAACCAAAATAAGAAATAAAAGTGTTGTTCATAATCTAGTTTGTTGTAATTTTTGGCTGTGTTTAAATCAAATCTAACGAGTTTTGTTCTAAATTCAAGGTGCATTTCACGAGCTAAAGAATTTGCTAGTTATTTTAATTTCATTGTTATTTTGTGATCACGTATGTTGATCGTTGAATTTATATTGTTTAGATCCCAGTTATTATGATGAATTTATATATATGTTTGTTATCCAATCTTTTGTGTGTGTGTGTGTGTATTCAAAAACATCTAAATGAAAAAATGCATCAAATGTAGTTATAAAATTCATATAACTTTCAAACAAACTTATGAATTTTAAAAAAATCGAAATTTAAAATGATTTTTAAATGGTTTTAACAATTTTATTATGATATATGTAATTATATATATATATAATAGTTGTTTCATATATTAAATTATTTAGAACTAATTTATATTTACTTACATGAATTTGGATTTAAAAGTAAAAAAATTAATTTCATTTCCGTAGTATAATTGTTAATATATATATATGTGTGTGTGTGTGTATAAATATATTAAATCCTTTTAATTAAATATTATATGCATTATTAAAAGAGTTTATGCCGAATCCGTATGGATTTGACATTATAAAAAATATCCAGTTAAAATCTTATTCGGTCGAAAATTAAAAAAATAGTTTTTAAACATATATGAATTTAATGATTAATAATCTATAAATTAATATATTTTAAATTAAAATATGAAATTCTTTTTAATTTTATATTTCAAACAATTTTTTTTACAAGTACACACATATCTATATAAATATTTCGTAATTTGAATTTAAATTAAAATAGATATTTATCTAGCTCTAAATCTGTTTTAAATTTTGAAACTAGCATAAGATATTTTAGATATCAATCCAAATTATTTCCAAAGTGGTCAAAATATTAAATAAATAAAACAAATATAAACATTTTTTTGAAACTAGGTACTTATATTTACAAAGTAGGCGGCACACAAGTCCACAAGAATCATGGTAACGCACAGTTTAATATTCTAGAGGCAGGGATCGAACTGCGACCTTGTCGTCAAGGGCCTAGCGTTTTTCCCACTACGCCAAGGCCTCAGACAATATGAACATTATTGTATATATCACTAAAAAACCCATGGACCACAGATGTGTATATATAAACGGACAAACGTGTCCATTGTAAGGTAAATCTCAGCACCTACAGACGGTTACATTAATCATGTGTACTTCTTATATGTTGCACATGCACTATGCACATACAAGTATATTTGATACATTTATATGTTAAAACTTATATAAATTAAAACTTGTATAAATTAAATAAAACATTTTTATAAATTAATAAAATAAAATAACGATTTTATATTATTTTAGATTGGATCTAAGGTCAATTAGACTTCATAGGCTCAATAAAGGTCTAAGAATGGATTTTTTTTGAAATTTCCTCATTTAACCTGCTGTGACCCGACCCAGTTCATTCAGTATTTTCTTATGCGTGGATAGTTTGGACGGAAAGAAACGATAGATGTTTCAATCACAAAAAGAGATGTATTAACTATTTCTGCAGTATAATTATCAAACATGTTAACTGTTTGATAGGTGCAAAATTGGGTGCGTTACAGTTGAGGCTCCATTAGAATAACCAGTCCGAGAATGAAGAATCCGTTGGTAGCAACAATGGGGTATTCGGCTAGTCATGTTGATATGCAAACTTATGTGTACATTACTATTATGATAATTAGAGCTACTTATGTGACAACTTGCTATCAATCAAGCCTGTTGGTCGATATTTATATTTTCTTGAACCACTATTTTATGCTATGATATGATCTGACTATGTGGCTTCGAATTGCACTTCCTTTTTCTTAAAAAAATATAATACTATATTTCTTAAAATATCCATAAATGTTCATACAGTTAAACTTATAATCCTTTAAAGATTTCTACTAAATTAACATTCTTTAGAACATAATATTTTATCCAATCATTCTCAAAATCATAATTAAGAATCAAAATAGCATTTTAGAATTTAAGAATGTACATTTACCATTTATAAACCTGTAAATGACAATATACATCAAATCCATATGTGATAGTTCATAAAAATCACCAGTATCCATAAATAAGTTAACTAAACAACTTAAAAGTTCATGTAATATTATCGAAATGATTAATATAATTAATTAAACAATTTCATATCATCATTTAAGATCTCATTCTTAATTAATTAAATCCCTAGCTTAGATATCGTGTTTCATCAAACACCTAAAGGGTTCATTATTTTAACCTGGTAATAAACACATAATGAGAGTACTAGTCACTCCATTAGGATTCCTATGCACCATATATCATTCATAACCAAACAACAATCGATGAATCTAAATAACAACATCAAATGATAAAATTAATGTTATATGGATTGCTACTATTTTACATACATGTCACTTAAATCATTTATTCAATATTGTTAGCGAGTTTTTGGATCTCACAACATCGATTATGAAGTAGATGTATTGTTGAATGCTTATACAATTATGTAGTAGCAAATTAATTGTTTGTTAAAATGTCTAAACAAGATTTAACCAATCTTTATATAATCAAGGTAGTAAACATATTTATACGGTTCAGATGTCAAGGAATACCACATCCACGGAGCAATCAATCAATCGTTTTTTTATAATTTGGAAGCATAAGCATAAAATTCTATAATGATTCTAATATTATTTTACAGTCTTTTTGATATAAATTCTCTAATTCTACCAAAGTTCGATACCTTTCTACTACAATTGTCCTTTCCTTCTATAGGGGAATGACATTCCATGGTTGATGACATCATCCTCATACTTAATTATTTGTCTGATATAGCCATGTGTCCTTCATCGGCTTACATTGGGTCGAGTACTATGGATTACTACTTTAATTAGGTAGGATAATTTAGCTTGGGTTGGATAATTTATTTTTGAAATGTTGAAATTGGCGCGATGTTGTTAGATATTTTCCACCTGTGATATGATGCACGTTGATGTGCCTTGGCTTGGCCCTATTATGGTAAAGAAACCCCTGATTAGGATTTAGCTCTGCATTTGAGAATGGTTTGCTGCTTTGGATGACTTTAATGGAGTAAGATTTCTATCATAGTTCTGCCTTTGGTTGTATAAGTTCATTCGGAGTGCTTCATGCTTAATCCAAGTAGATCTGCATTGTGTAGTGAACATATTATTCCACAAAGTGTTTAACCCGCAAGCTTTTAGTGTACGGTATAATACGAAGTTCATGGTATCCTTTTCTTGTATCTAGAACATATACAGTTCTTGATCGATGTAGCTCAAGTACGCATCTTTCTCGTACTATATTGGTTCACACATTGAAAGTTTCGAGCATTAATAGTTAGTATTGCACAAGATCCTTTATTCACTTGTATAATATTTTCTATAAAATAGTGGATGTAACAAATATTAATTTATTATGTGTTTGTTGTACAAGATCCAAAAACAAGATTAATCCTCCGTAAGGAAATCCCTAACATATGAATCACAAACCCTTAACCACTTAGCAATTAAGCATGAAGTAAATAAATAGGAGAGATTATATATTGAATAGGGGAAGTTTCACTCGCTGAGCATTCATTAATAAACCAAGTTAGCATTCATTAACAAACCAAGCATCCAAATCGCCTTCTAATGCTCCCAAACGGGTTGGATTTGTACATTATCTTCTTACTAGAATTATGGTAATTTTTTATTTTATTTAGGGAATTTGTTTCATAGGGTTAGAGTGGATCTAGGGCTTTATAGAGAAGGAGGAAAAATGTAGGAGGAAGAGGGAAAGGAACGTGAAAAAGTAAATAAGAGAGAAGGAAGGGTCGTGCACGTGCATATAACATAAGGTTATGGGTCTTTTATCACCAATGGGTTTCTCGTCTATTGCAAACCCGTTTCCTTGATAACTCAAAATCAATAACTCCGAATAATAAAGTGCTACATGTTATTTTGTATTCTCAAATGTTTCAAACACAATGGAATATGTGTAATGATCCAATTCGTCCATATGCAAAAGTTGACATTTGACCATTCGCAACATCCGTTTAATCCTTTAATCATTTTTTAAAAATCATTTATAGGTTAATTTACACACCCTTACAACATTCCTTGGAGTTTGATCAAAATATATTTCATGCTCCTCCTCTAGCACTTAAATTCGGTTGTCATGCACAATTATGGGTTCCTGTCTTTTACCTTTTGATAATGAAAAAAATGAGTAAAAAAAAGAAAAAAATGACGACCAATAATTTTTACAATTTTGCATCGCACCGACATCTTCACCCCCATATGCTCGAGACAATACACGATATCCTACTAGTGGTTTCCTTGTATTCGTGGCACAATCCTATGCATTGACCCTATATCAAACACCACATTGGGATTGAGGTCCACATTTAGAATCACGTTTTATAGACATACCAAGTACGTATATGCCATATGGATATATAATAGGTCCATATAAATTTATCAAACAAATTGTTATAGAGGTTTTTCTATTGTAGTATGTATGTCTCCAAAATCAAATAGCATGAAGCCAAAGAAACAAGAAACATGTCTTTAATACGTCTCATTACATTTCTACAAGGAAAATTTCCTAATGTAGGATCGTTTTTGTAAACAATAACATAAAATACTCATTTTTGAAAATAATTACAAACGTAGACCTGTTTTTGCTAGGTAGACGTTGGCGCATTCTGAAAATGCGCCTTCAGACGAATTTTCAAAATGCACCAACAGACGACTTTTCAATATGCGCCTTCGCAAAAACCCTGCATATAAAGTAACCATAGAGACAGTAGATAGAAGACCCCCCCTCATTTCTACTCTCTCCCAACTGAACCCAACATCCCCAAATTCCCCAAAAACCATCCTCAACTTCCATTCCTTCAATTTTAATCAAATTCTTCCAAAAATTTATCAATGGAAAACACGTCAGGCATAGAACAAGAAATAGGCATGAATCTATACCCATAATTTATCATTTCAAATTTAGGGCATGGATATTTTGCTTTGTTTCTTCATAAACAAAAAAAATTATGCTTGTAAAGTAAAGCATTTTAATACCAATGTTGATAAAGCATTTACAAAACTATCATTACAAGTATTTGTACACATTTTAGTCTTAGATTAAAAGCAATTTGAACTAGGCTAGAAGTAGTTTATAAAAGACAAATTAAAAAAAGGTTCTTAAAAGCAACTTATGATTATTTTTATAAGCAATATATATGAACGACTAGGTGTTTACGTGCATTCTGTAATGACCCGGATTTTTCAGCATTCAGTTTGGAACATTTAGATGGTTTTAAATACTTAATTTGAATTATAAATTGATTTCTGGATATGAAAGATTGGTTTTTATTTAATAAAATAGATTCAGGATTCAGACATAGTGATTTATTGGACAATATGACTTTTGAACTTATATCGAGTTATGAAATTATTTTGAAAGGAAATAATGGAATATATTTTGAATGCGAGGAATGGTGATATGGTGATGTGATACAAATCAAGAGGAAACTATGAATTGAATTGGTGAATATTTGATTTTCTAAAACTAGACTGTTGAGAAAATTGAAATCGTTTTGAAATGGGATTTTAAATCACCATATTGTTTTAGGATATCCGGAAGTTAGTTATTTTAATGCTTAATATTTATTTAAATAAATTTTGATTTTATAAATCAACTTTGTAAATTAATTAGTGACTGAATATGAACTTTTAATGTCTTTATGAAGTTGATATTTTAGTTTACCCATAAACCATATTTTTAAAAGTAAACCATTATTCTGATTTCATATATAAAGTTTTATATGTTTTAAATTCAATTATAAATCCTCTCGAGACGGGAAGTGAAGTTTAATAATAACGGATAAGATTTTAGAAGAAAGATCTTATAGGGGTGATCTTATTAGGACTATCTAATAAGGGATAGCTTCGGTCTTGTGTTGTACGGGATCAGGAGTCGTCCTCGGTACTCTGATCTAGACCGGGTACTGTGATGGGAGGTACCCCAGTAGCCCGACCATTGTATGGAATCCAATCTTCAATAAGCGCCCGTACGGTTTTGATTGTGCCCTACTGTTGCTGGAACATGAGATGCAAGCATTTCAGTTAGATTCTATTTTACTTTCTATAGACACTATTATAATTTTAGATGGATTTGATAAAAATGTTTTGGTTATTGTAAGGTAAAAATCTGACATATTTATTTGTGGCGTGGTCTTACGAGATACCTTTATTTAAAAGGCTTTTCAAAACTTTAATAATCCAATTGATTGTAATTTTCTCACGTTGATTTTCCAGACTGACTCGGGTGTTGTTTTATTATGATGCTCGGGTTAGACCGAGTTGAACAGATCCAGGATAATGTGCTGTGGAGCTCAAGAGGCGAGCTGGATGACAAAGACGTATTTCCGTACTTGAATTATTAGTTCCGTTGTGTAAGGACAAATATTAAGTTGTCCAAAGTGATGGATGATTGTTATACTCTGATAATGGTATGTATACATAACAGTACAGATTTTTTTGTATTTAAAAGATGTTATGACATATTGTATTTTGTTCTACTGCGATTGTGAGATTCTGATGTTGTTTTTATCTTCTTCTTCTACCTTTTTCTTCTTTTAACCTGAAGGCTCGTATTTCCGTCTACTTTGAGTTGAATTGATGTGGGATATTGTCGACTCAAAAGGGTACAGATTTGCAGGCCGTCACACATTCATGCTACTTTGTGGGTTACGGGGGTTGTCAATTTTTGGTTAGTGTATAATTTTTATCGAAATGAATTCATTTTAATATATGTATTTTGTTGAGTATGTTGAGATAGAGCCCAGACCCGTTGATGGTAGGGTATTATTTCTTCAAGCCTAACATTGCACTTCTAATGACATATGGATGCAGATGGTTTTAAAAAAATTGTAATTTTGTGTCAGTTGGTTTAATTCCTGCTTTTTAATTATGTATTTATCATTTGATCTACGTGACGATCCAATACTACCAAAATTAGAGATATCAAATGCAAATAAAGTTGCCTTTATTAATCTAAATAAGGGCACAAAATTATATTAATTTTCCCTTAAACAAAAGGGACGCAGATTTAGAAATGCCTCTGAAAATGGAGTCCCTAATAACAAAGCGAGGCAAATAAAACACTTAAATTGCCCCTATTGTTCAGTTTTCCACGTCAAATTAAAAACCCAACAATTGATTGAAGCACTCATAAACGCCTCTGTTATTAACTGTATTTATTAACTAATATATGTTGCAGGCACACATGAACGCCGCTATTACATCTAGAATTTATTATTACTATTGCCATTCATTTAGAGAGTTCAGGCCAGAATATTATATTGTATATAGAAATAAAGAAGCCAACTATGCACTTAAAATATTGTCATTCATTTGAGTATTTATGTTGAAATGGAAATAAGAATAACATTTGCAAGACACAAGTTGTAGTCAACGAACATTTGGTACAAAGTTACAAATCTAACAAACATCTTCAACATAGACTACAGAGGAAAATGTTATGAAGAATACTCTCCTCTAAACATATCAGTTACCACTAAGTTAATCTATTTTGATATATCTAAAAATCATACAAAAAATGCATAACATTAAAAAATAGACCTTGATAACTTGCACGAACAGCATCAATAGAATCTCTATTACGGTAACATGCTCTTAATTCACCCTCAAATTGTCCTGCACTCAATTCACAGAATCTATTAACCTAAAAAAGAAGGGAAATTATAGTAAGATAATGAGTTGGTATCTAACGTTACCATCAGATGGATACAAAGTGGGTCTTGTAACAAGAAAATGTTATGATCTGCTTATTTGATAAATGGTCATATATGCCAATTAAAATGGAAATGAGGAATGACTTAAGTTCAGCTGGATTGAATATAGGTGTTATATACCAACCAAAAATTGATTCACTCTTTACTACAATGAGTGCATCTTAGCTTATGTTTAAAGAACTATATATTAATGGGAAAATTTTCATCTAAAAAAATGTTAAAAGAAATAGCGAAACACGTAAGTTATTACATGGTATTTGCACATATTTACTGGGTGTTTGTACATAAGCTTATGGAATCATTTTGTTGTTCTTCTCACAACAAAATTAGTTGCATCATGAAACTAAGAGTATAATTGCTAAAAAATTATCATTAATAAGTTAATCAAAAAGCAAAGTTTATGCAATTCAACAAAGCTTAGGGTTACATTTATAGACAATACATCAAACTTTGCCAACTTATCCGACCATAACTTAGCCCTGAATACATCCTAAAATGCAGAAATAAGTACCATTGTTAATAATATACAAAAGCAAAGAGTGGAAATAATGATGATCTATAAGCATATGGGCAAGATTATATGTAGTGAACGAACGAATATATATAATGCAAAGATGTAACATCCATTAGTGCGTACCAGCAAAATTATCCACGAGACACTTTATGTGGAAGCAGCTAAAAATACTAAAGGTCCGTTTGATGTCATTTTAAGTTGTGTGTTTAGAATTTTCAACCTGCATTGCAAAACAAGAGGAGTGTGGAGGAGGATATTTACAATTCTAAGTCGTCATGAAAATGGAGGGATGAATTGTTTTCATGCTCTTGTTATTTACTGAAACACGGAAAAAAAAATATTTATTTTCTATTCTACATATTAACTTTATTTTTCAAGCTGGATGCATGTAGCATCACCCTTCATAAATACATGAGCCATGTGCATTTTTGGTCTGACGAAAACCGGATATAAAAAAGGGCAAACCAAATGAGGCCTAAAACATTTGAACTAAATTAAAAGTTACATGGATAGTTAGGAAATTTTGGGCTATAAAAACGACTTCAAAAAGCCGAGTGAATTAAGTCTTTTAAATATTTGGTCAGAATAGTCCAGTGTCTTATAAATGATCAACTAGAAAATAAAAGGTAAATTTCTCATGCGCTCAGACAAGACAAAAAATGGTTAGAATAATTTACTTCCATGTATGAAGAAACAAGCAAATACATGCAACAAAAAGAAAATCACACTATGTTGGGTTGCATATTAATAAGAGTGCATTTTATAGGATAAAGTAAGTAAAGGTAAGCATATTTTAATCAAAATAAATAATATTGAGTGAACTATTAACATAAATAAGGTATTGCTGTATTTTTTATATTTACGGGTATTATTTTCGAAACATAATTATCATTTCTACCATGGAGAATTCCAAAAATTGTGTACTTTATGGCTTGTAATATATACTAAGCATATAAAATAACTTCCTTTTCAAAGTGTGAGGTGTCATGTATGCCGTCTATATGCAACAATGATATCACTTCATCTGTAATAAAAACATATTGCTTGAAATTGAGTTGATTAAATAAAATCTAAAACATGCTAGGTTTAACTCACATGATCACAATAATTTTAATGTCATGGTTAACAATTCAATATTTGAAACAACCTGTATATAAATATTGTACAAACACTTTCCAATATGGTAGTCCATAATTAAAAAGGGACAAAGAATAATCTATTATTAAAACAATAATAACAATCAGATAGAAAATCAAATGTCTTTGAAGGGCTAATACATTGACAAGTAGATGAAGGGAGATGCTGCTATTATAGGGAGAAACAAAATAATTTCACTTGTTAAGAGTTTATTAACCAAGTAATTACGTCTCTTTATAGTATAATTTAATAAATAAAATAAAAACTATAGGTTCAAAATATGTCCATAACTTATAGCGATGTCAAAAAAGGTGTATCCAATAAACAACCTCACATACCTTTTGAATATGTAAAGTTCAAAAATAATATGAGCAAAACTTTATGCTAATTTATCCGAAAAGCACATCATAGAGACATCAGGTATTTGAATGATAGACAAAAAGAAAGTACCTTTTATATGTCTATATGAGATTGCAGTTTCATGATCACGAACAAGTGTGAGGAAACATCCACTTAATTTGGCATTGTTGATTATTTTTTGAAGTGTATCCCTTTCGTCATCATCTGCAACCAGAAGGGTCATTATCTAACTCAAATAAAAATATACTGAACAAACAACATCCATAGGAAATTATACCATAATATAGTATATAAAACCAAATTTAGATAGGCATTGCTAGAACACTTTGATATTAAATTCAACCAACTGGACTATATATGCATGATATTGTGTATTATAGCATTGGGTTAAATTATCAGACTAAGTAACCTAAATGTAGAGGAGAGAGACAAAAATCTAATTAAAGTCATGCTAAAATGGGAAACACTCAAGATTAACTTGCTATATTCTGTCTTACTGGTTATTTTTAAATATCTAACTCGTCTACACATAATTCTAGAAACCAATGTAAACTTATTCAGTAATCCATAGAGATATCATGTTGCTGACTAGTATTGATTTAAGATTCCATTATTTCAAGCTATGAACAACCAGGCAATACTCTCATAAAACTAACACCAAAATGGGACATTGTAAAAGATAGGCCAATTTTGCTTAAATTAATATAAAATGGTTCAGCCGGTGGCACCCTTTCTACGTCGCATTGTACAATTGTAAAAATACAAAGATGCATTCTATTATGTTTATATTATTATTCACTTCATCTTACATGATTATGTGCTTTTGCTTTGTCTATAGTCTTCCATCCATTCTACAGTAGGTGCAACACCACTTGTACTAGATGACAATTAAGGAAGGTTCTTCTTACTTTCATCAGCTTTCTCCACTAACTTCATCTAAACCCAACCGGTTGTACAGTAACACTACATTGTTACTTTGAAAAAAGAAAAAAGCTTGCAGATACTATTATAATCAGTTATTGCTAAATATGAGCTAAACTTTATGCTAATTTATCTGAATAGCACATCATAGAGACATGGAGTATTTGAAAGATAGATAAAGAGAAAGTACCTTTTATATGTCTTCATGAGATTGCAGTTTCATGACCTCAATATCATGGACAATGGTGAGGAAACATCCACTTATTTTGGCATTGTTAATTGTTTATTGGACTGTATCCCTTTCTTCATCATTTACAACAACCGGCTCATTATCCAACTCCACTAAAAATACACTAAACAAACATCACCCATAGGAAATTATACCACAATAAAGTATGTAAAACTAAATTTAGATAGGCATTGTTAGAACACTTCGATTTTAATTCAACAACTGGACAATATATGCATGCTATTTTGTATACATTGGTTTAAAATTGACTAAATAACCTAAATGTAGAGGAGAGAGAAAAAGTCTAATTAAAATCATAATAAAATAGAAAACACTTAAGATTAACTTTTTGTATTCTGTACATATTTAGCAAGGTTGCAATAATCAACATGCAATGGTCCAAAATTACATGGTAAGTTAGAGTTCATACACAACACTAACAGCGGCTAGAAGTTAATAGGATCTAGTCACCATCTTCCTCATACAAAACTAAGTTACTTCTATCAATAAAATTCATTCTCCATCTTATATCCAAAAACTTAGATCACGATAAGTAAAATTTCACACTTTCAAACTAGGTTTACATCAAAGTAGTCATGCTAACTACACATTCGACAAAGCATGGATAAATATATAAATTATTCCGTTAAAATATTAAGGAGGAGATGTTCAATCTTGCATTACGAAAATTGCATGGAAAAGCATCAATATTAATAATTAACTTATTCTTACTTTTAATTTAATTCAATAAGGATGCTCATCCATTATTCAACTTATTCAATATACTATTAAGTTCTCGTGTTTGAAAATATATTTACATGTAAAAGAATTGAATCCTTAGATCATGTAACTAAGAATTCCATGTCCAGACTTGCAAATAAAGGTTAGCTTATTTGTTATTTCTTATAAATTTGTGTGATAAGGAAGCTCATATTATTATTACTATTATTTATCCATGGGAAACGTTAATGTGATAATGGCAGATGCAAAAGGTGAAAACAACAAAAGCAAATACAAAACCAAAATAATAAGGGAACCCTTCTAAAATGGCTTCTACAGTTTCCAACTTCCTTCTGAACTTGTAAGACCACAATTTTTTTCTTCATGCAGTCAATCCTCTAGAGAATCTAAAAGTACAACAACTTTAGCACTCTAATCACTATGAAAAATCGACGCAATTTTACATTTTCAAGAGTCTATACTCTCTTCCAACTTGTTGATTTTATAAATGAATGAGTTATGTTCCTTTTTAATTTCTCAAATAGGATTTCACACTTTTACAATTGCTGTAATACTTCGTATTTCTACAAAGCAGTATATTTTTTTATTCTTTCCCCGCCGTGAGCTTAGCATTTTCACTCAAGATATGTGAAATAGCATTTGACATCCTAATGAGACTGAGATTAGTTTTACAATGATATTAGAATAAAAATAAAAATTAAGCAAGGAAAGAAATCATATTTAACAAAAAAAATGCAAACACTAATTTGTAATTCTCCATTCAAAGCACTAACAAGGACAATTTAATAAAACCTAATCTAGAATTCGATATAAATAGGTAACTAAAAGAATTAAATAGGAATCAGTGAAATTTGCGAACCTTGATTGTAGACAACCAACCAGAATGGCCAGATCTGAACCAACGGAGGCTGCCTTTAAATCCACCTTCTCTCACGGTTGGTGAATTAATTCTCAAATCAAAATCAACAAAAGATCTTCGTCCAAAGTTAGAGAGAAACAGAGGGGGGTTTACATGGATATGATTCAGAAAGTAAATAATTGATTAGCAGGCAAAGGGTTTACTCTATGGGCCTACTTAGAGGGTGATTCACAATTTTATTAGAGGCATTTTAATATGCCACTATTGGTAGCATTTAGGACAAAATTTATATTTTCCTCAAATTGATATTTAATAGGGACAAGTACTGTAATTTGCCTCTAATTATGTCTCCCTAATATTGATAAATTTGGTAGTGCAAATACCACTATAGATCACTCCACGTTGTTGAAAAAAGTGCCTTCAAACCATCTAGGAGTATTGGCTGAGATTGAGAGGACTAGTTTTTTTACACATAATGAAGTTAGAATACATCTAGCTTGACCACTATCTTATCACCACTTTGGTAGACGGATGACGACCAGAGACCTTCACTTTTCATTCCCTGTTGGTGAGATGGCAATTACATTAGGAGATGTAACAATGTTATTAGATTTGCCTATTAAGGCAATGCAGTGGCTTATGGAGGAGTGGCATATGACTATATGCAATTGTGTCGTGATTTACTTGGTCTTGACCCACCCCTCGAACAAACAAGGGGCAATGAGTTCGTTAAAGTCATGTAGTATCGACATCAATTTTCACACGATATTTCTACTGATACTACAAAGGCTCAGATTCAGCAGCAAGCACGTGCTATTATTTTGCACATCATTATTTTCCGATTGATGTGCGACCATACAAAGACTCAGGTAGATCTGAAATGGGTACCGTATATTGCTGATTTAGGGGAATGTAGTAAGTTTTCTTGGGGCAGTGATGTGTAATCTTATACATATATAGAGCTATCTAGGCCCTTTCTTTTGAAGAATAAATCTATTGGTGGATGTCTGACATTGGTACAGGTTTGAAACAAATTTCAATAGTTTACTGTTTTACATGATTTGTCTCATTTTTGGTCGTAATATTTTCTTTTAAATGCAGCTTTTTGGAAGATTGTTAGTAACAAATATTGTTGGCAATCAGTCGATGCCGCTTGGGTCTGGTATATTTTTTATCCTTTGAATTTGATTAAAAAATGAAATTTTCATGTGTAATATTCAATTGTTAACATCTTATAACAGGTGGGTAGGACAAAAAAGGCCAACTCCAAGACGAAGTGTGAAGTTCTACCGCAATGAGTTAGATGTGCTGGAGGATGACAAGGTGACATGGACATCGTACACACACGATGTGCTAGCACAGCTTCCAGCCATGTGTACAGCTGCTAGATATTTGTGGACTGTGAGAGTGCCACTCATATCTTATACCTTGACTGCATTTCACTTACCCGACAGGGTTATGATACAGTTCGGTATGATGCAGCGTATACCGGATGATGTGTCACTCTGCACATCTACGTACAATGTAGAGGAGTATGGAACCCATATTCAGTTGTGGAATGAGAGCTATACAGCTACCAAGATTGAGAGGGAGCCTACCATTACGCTAGAGCAGTACAAAAAGTGGTACTGGAACATAACAGGTGATATGTTCTTACGGCGCCAGTAGAGGTAGTGTATAGAAGTCCGTACGTTCCCAGAGCACCGCTTGAGAGGAACGTGTTAAGTTGATGTTGTAAGTAGCATATCAATTAGTTATAATAGTTGTTTCTACTGCTAATTTTCATTCAAATTTACAGGCAGTTGGTATAAGTAGGGCTTGGGAAGAAGCAGAAAATATTCGCAAACGATAAACCGACGAGGAGGGTAGGAGGATTTGCACTAACATCCAAAGGATTTTAGATGTTGTGTGTGAAAGAATAAACTTGATTGTCCGAGACCTCCATCTCTACCTCCAATGCTTGTGTACACACGACGTCGTCCTAGAGGAGGTGCGGGTTCATCATCACAAGCTGCACCGGTACACGAAGAATTTGTTCCTGGCCCATCTCAACCAGCGGCCGTATTACCTTCGTCCTCCACTGCACGCAAAGAACGGAGCAGCAGTAGCAGCAATATCAGTTCGAGACCACTTGTAATGCTTCAGTAGAGAAGAAGCCCACACGAATTTCATGAGCTTCACGACTATATCGATAATGTTATTTGATGCGAATAGTTAGAGGTGATGCGAAAAGTGATATGTGCTATACAAACTAATGTCGTTTGGATTTGTAAAATGATGTTGAATTTGTGTAGTTGTATTTTGTTTGCGTGTGGTCCAAACTAATGTTGTTAGGATTAGTAATGTTGCATGACTTTGTGTAATATGATGTAGTCGGGGGTTTGTAATTGCTGCTCTATTTGCAGCAGCAGGCTTCCTTTGGTGGATTTTCAAAATTCACCAATGGAGAATTCTTAAATTGCCCACATGCGAATTTTGAAAATTCGCCCATAGAAACCTGCTATATTAAACCCAGTTAGCCCCTTCTTCCTTTTCCAGTTTGCTTTAAGGTCGAACCAAAAACCTAAATTTATGCAAAATCATTCATAGAAGTCATTAAGGTTAGTATTTTGTCCAATTTTTTCCTCTATTCTTACATTTGTAGATGTATAGTATGCCATTCTTCAATTTTGTTCAAATCGAAAAGTAAATCGACCCAACCCATGGTTGTAAGTTGTGAAATTTTGGTATTTTATTCAACTTTTCTTTTAGGCGAAAATGGATAATTGTGGGTTCGACGATCAAACAATGATGGAAATATATGATGATTACGAAAGGAACAAGTGCGCAGACGATGAGATAGAATTTGTTTCGAAGGCCCCAAGCAGAAGATCTACCAAGAGTGGATGTTATAGAGACAAATAAAGAAGTAGAGACCGAACTTGTTTGTGCTATGCGGGCAAATGTCATACTCGAGAATCTCCAACCGGTTCAACAATCATTGCATTCCAGGATGATGACTGTACTTGCTCATCAAAACCCCGATAGATCAAGTTCTAGCATCATGGGACGTTCGATACTTTGCTATTACTGAGTTGAATGCAACGTTGTTGTTTCCAAAAGTTAGAGGAATGCAAGACGTCGCTTTTACGGCTGTAAAGCGTATATCGATGCACAGACGCGTCAGGGGTGCATAGTTGTAATTTTTTGAGTGGATCGATCCTCCAATGATAGAAAGAGGGGTCTAATATGCACTTGAGATGCAAGCTAAGGTTAATCGCTTGGAGAGAATGAATATTGCAATTCGCAACGATATGCTTGTAGGGTGCTGCCGGTTACCACGTGATTGACCCTATGTTTTGCTGTAGTGGTAGTAAAGTAGTATCGGGTGGTAGTTGTTTGTATAAACTTGCCTTTTATCATGTGTCAGTCCTGTATTTTCTATTGAGAGGTATCCTATAGTTGAGGGTGTATCTGAATTGGCGAATTTTCAAAAGTCGCCTTTGGACGAATTCTCAAAATTCGCCTTCAGGCGACTTTTCTGGATTTGCACAAAGGCGACTTTTGAAAAGTCACCAATTCAGAAACTGCTTTATATCTAGTCAGTTTAATCACTCACATTCTCATAACATACTCCTAATTTTTTCAGATCTGGAGAATCCATTTTCTTTTAGATTACATCCTCAAACACCAAAACTTAATTTCTTTCGATAATCTGTTAATTGTTGCCATAGAGTCCTTGCTGATCTACGCATACGTCTTCACTATATATCTACATCGAAATTGGTAAGAAAATTACAAACCCTAGCTTTGTTACATCCATTAAAATATTTCCATATGAATGGCTAGAAATTGGTTGGTCAAATAAAAACTATTTGTTTGTAGAATGTCTAGAAATCTCATATCCACACTTTGCTACTGCGACGTTGAACTGATCGTCGACGAACAAAAAAATGAAAAGTATGTCAGCGGTTTTTGTAAATCAGGGAGAGCCGCAAAGGTTTCACACTATTTGAGTTGAAAGAATCTGCGTATAAAGCGATAAAAATAAGCGCAATCGAATTTGGTATTGAGTTGGTCGTTAACTGGCCTACGGATTCGGGTTCAAAAGCAATAACACTTTCGGACGACGAGGATGTTGAAGTTATGTTTTCTACGGTTACCGAATCCATTGAGTTATATGTTGGAAAAATTGCGAAAGAAAATCTGCAAGAACATGTACAATCTCCTATCGTTAGCACAGGAATATGGTATTTTACAGATATGTTGGAAACCGGTAATACTTCAGCAAGCTTAGGTTCTCCTACTTACAGTAATCCACGTATACAAGCTGGGGGTCATGGTCCTCCCATAAACTATGGTTTCATGCCTCACATGATGTCGCAACCAACTCCAGAACAGTACTTTTCATACTACACACCACCTACGATGCTTCCAAGGTATTGTTGTTAATATTGGTATTTCGTGTGTACCGTTTTAAATTATAACTGCTTAATAGTTTCTTCTTACACATTCAGCTTCCTACAACAAATGCATCTACAAAATGTCCATGCTGAACAACAAAATATTCATTTGTCGCGACCGGTATATCCTACACCATCAGAAATGTATGATATGAGTCAAAGGTTTGTTTAACAATTTATTTGGGTAATGTTTCATATCTACTCTAGCTTCTTACTAAAATACTTTTGTAAACAGATTTACAAGTCTTGAGGATATATCTGCAGAATGTGGTGCTGGATTCACAACACTCACATGATTCCAATATTGACATTGATATGGATATTGATATAGATAGAGACATTGGACATGATCCTTCAATTGATAGTATGGTTATTGTGACGAGGACTAATAATGATGCATGTTGGGTAGAACGAATGCAGTTGAATAATGAATCGCTAAACTATGACTTTTCGAATGTAGATGATGTTGAAGGTGATGGTGAAGAAGCTCAAATGAAAGTACCATTGGATGATGATCTATGTACTGCACAAATGATGGCAAGATTGGTTGTTGCTAATCTGCAATTTGCTGGGGAAAATTTTTCAACCGCGTGCATACACAATGGATTTGCTGTTGGGATGATACTTGAAAGTAAACAAAAGTTGCTGCACCAATTAACCGAATGGTCAATTCTACATGAAGTTTTGTACAAGCCGATCAAGTCGAATAAAACTATTTGCACTGCTATTTGTAATGTTGACACTAACTGTCCATGGAGAATACATGCAATAGTCTTAAAGAAATCGTAGTCTGGCTGGTGGAAAATCATAAAATTGCCTAGTGAACATACATGTGGCAATCCTATAGTTAATTTCAACCATAAGAAAGTCACTTCTAATTTTCTTGTGTCAAAAATCATGCCATTTGTCAAGGCCGATTTGGACATCTCAGCAGGTATAGTCAACTGTTGATCAAAATTTGTTACATGAAAGCTTGGCGAGCATTAAACAAAACAATAAAAAGAATTTATGGTGAATGGGCCGAATCCTATGCGACATTGCCTCTATATTTCGAGAAAATAAAGAGAAGTAATCCGGGAACTGTTGGACATGTGACCCACGATGAAGTTGGAGTATTTGATCGTGCATTTTGGGCATTTGACCCTTGCATTACAGGTTTTCTGCACTGCCGACTATTGCTATGTATTGACGGGACACATTTGTATGGTAAATACAAATGGACGTTGCTTGTTGCTACTGCTGTAGACGCAAATGACTGTCTATTTCCATTAGCTTATGCAGTTGTCGAATCCGAGTCATATGATGGTTGGGGTTGGTTTTTTTTTGGATGCGTGAATTCATTCATAGTGTTTGCAATCGTCATATTACTTTCATAACGGATCGAATGAAAGAAATTCCGAAGGCTTTACAGGAGAAATGGCGAGAACCACACAAACATAGGTTCTATGCACGACATCTTAAAGCTAATTTTCAAACAGTGGGTTTTAGGGATAAACGACTTACAACTTTGTTTTATTCGGCTGCATGTGCTTCAGAAGTAGTTGAGTACAACAAAATCAGACAAGAAATTAAAGCTACAAATCCACGGGCTCATGAATGGATTGAAAGAAGTTTAGGGAGTTTTGAAGAAAATTGGGCCCTATGCAAAGACGATGGAGGACGCTTTCATGTTATGACCACCAATGCATCCGAAAGTTTTAACGGTATACTGAAAGGTGCTCGATCATTACCTATAAAGGCGTTGGTTGCACGAACCTTCTTTCGATCGGTTGAATATTTCTGTAAGAGACGAAAAACCGCGGATGCTATCACAACACGTTTGACTCCAAAATGGGAAGCTAAAATAGCAGATCGGGCGATTGAAGCACGTCGTTGTAGACTAGTTCGATTTAGTCGAACAGAATGGCAAGTGATTCATTGCTACGACGATGAATTTAAAGTGTTAATTGATGGTCCTAACTGTTCATGTACATGCAACATCCCCCTACTGCAAAAATTACCCTGTGCCCATGTGATGGCGGCTTGTTCGGCACACGATTACGGTGCTAACAGAGCACATCATGAGTTCGCATCAGAGTGGTACTTTGTTCAAAGTTACAAAGCTTCATATCAGCCTGATTTTCATCCCGTGCGTGACAAGAGATACTGGATACCATACACCGGTCCATATATATTGCCTCCACTTACAAGAAGACAGTCTGGGCGACCTAAATCTACGAGGATAAAAAATGTAATGGACGTGCATAAAATGTCTAAAACAAACAGGTGCAGCAAATGTGGATCGTAGGGCCATAACAGAAAGCGATATACTTCAGCGACCTAAACTTCCATTATCAAATGTATGACTGCGTAACGAATTAAGACTTCTTTGTATTCAACTTTAAACGAATGTAATTTCTATGTATCGAACTAACTAGTTATGTATCGGGCTTAAATGAACTTCGCAATTGTTAGATTTAAAAGTTGATATCTATGAAAGTTGTTATATTTGAAAGTACATATTTATGCAGTTGTTAGATTTGATAAAACCCTATGCCTATTGTCTTGTTTTGTGCAGGGTTTTCACTTGGGCGAAATTTCAAAATGCGCCTTTGCGCGACTTTTGAGAAGTCGCCTTTTGGCGCGTTTTCAAAATTCGCCCGAAGGCGCATTTTGAAATTTCGCCAACGTCTACCTGACAAAAACAGGTCTACGTTTGTAAATATTTTCAAAAATAGGTTATTTATGTTATTGTTTACAGAAACAAGCCTAGATTAGTAAATTTTCCGAAAAAAGATTACTTGAAATTTCAAATAATATGTTTTTTAGGTCTGTTTGCAACCAAAAAATATATGAAAGAAAGACTCCAAATGAGTGGCAGTGATGAAATTGTTAAGGACAGATTAGTCGTCAGAAATGTTTGGGTTAAACTATTATCCAATTTAATATTTACTATCGTCAATGTTTCAAAATACTGAACTGGGCTATAGCCCAGGTAGTCTGTTCTTTACATCCATCCCCGATAACATTCACACGACAAATATAGGCACTTGTGCATGCAATTACGCTAGTATGAAAAATTATATTTCTGTTACAATAAAATTCTAAGTTTTAGCTACGGCTGGACGTTGCTTGTTGCTGCTGCTGTAGGCGCGAATGACTATCTGTTTCGTTGCAATAAAATTATATTCAATTACGCTAGTATGCAAATGGACGTTGCTTGTTGCTACTGCTGTAGATACGAATGACTGTCTGTTTCTATTAGCTTATGCAGTTATCGAATCCGAGTCATATGATGGTTGGGGTTGCTTTTTTTCTTGCATGCATGAATTCATTCATAGTGTTTGCAATCGTCGTATTACTTTCATATCGGATTGAATGAAAGGAATTCCGAAGGCTTTACATGATAAATGGTAAGAATCACACAAACATAGGTTCTGTGCACGGCATCTTAAAGCTAATTTTCAAACAGTGGGTTTTAGGGATAAACGACTTACAGCTTTATTTGATTCAGCTGCATGTGCTTCAGAAGTAGTTGAGTACAACAAAATCAGAGAAGAAATAAAGCTACAAATCCACGGGCTCATGAATGGACTGAAAGAAGTTTAGGGAATTTTGAAGAAAATTGGGTCATATGCAAAAACGATAGAGGACGCTTTCATGTTAAGACCACCAATGCATCCGAAAGTTTTAATGGTGTACTGAAAGGTGCTCGATCATTACCTATAAAGACGTTGGTTGCATGAACCTTCTTTCGATCGGTTGAATATTTCTGCAAGAGACGAGAGACCGTGGATGCTATCACAACACGTTTGACTCCAAAATGGAAAGCTAAAGTAGCAGATCGGGCTATTGAAGCACGTCGTTGTAGACTTGTTTGATTTAGTCGAACAGAATGGCAAGTAATTCTTTGCCGCGGTGATGAATTCAAAGTGTTAATTGATGGTCCTAACTGCTCACGTACAAGCAACATTCCCGTACTGCAAAAATTACCATGTGTCAATGTAATGGCGGCTTGTTCAGCACAGGATTATGGTGCTAACAGAGCACATCATGAGTACGCATCAGAGTGGAACTCTGTTCAAAGTTACAAAGCTTTATATCAGTCAGAATTTCATCTCGTGTATGATATGAGATACTGGAAACCATACACCGGTCCACATATATTTCCTCCACCTACAAGAAGACAACCTGCGTGACCTAAAGCTACCAGGGTGAAAAATATTATGGACGAGCATCAAACGCCCAAAACAAACAGGTGCATCAATTGTGGATTGCAGAGCCATAACAGAAGGCGATGTACTTCAGCGACCTAAACTTCCACTATCAAATGTGTGACTGCATAACGAATTAAGATTTGTGTATTCAACTTTAAACGAATGTAATTTCTATGTATCAAACTAACTAGTTATGTATCGGACTTGAATGAACTTCGCAATTGTTAGATTTGAAAGCTGATATCTATAAAAGTTGTTAGATTTGAAGTTATATATCTATGCGGTTGTTAGATTTGATAAACTCTATGTCTACTGTTTTGTTTGTGCACAACGTTTTTGCAAAGGCGAAAGTCGCTTGTTGGCGTATTTTGAAAATTCGTCCAAATGTGCATTTTCAAAATGCGCCAACGTCTACTTGACCAAAACATGCGTACATTTGTAATTATTTTCAAAAGTGAGTTATTTCTATTATTGTTTACAAAAATGAGCCTAGATTAGCAAATTTTCAATCTCTCCAATTTTTTTGAACATATTATCATTTGATGTTTAAATAAAATTATAGGAAACCTATATCAATTTTTTCTTTCTTTTGAATTATGTAACCGAACGGTCGATCCTCGTCGTTATGTGATTATACTAGCATGTAAGTGTAAAAAGTTCATCTAAAAGCATAAGGTGTTACAATATTGTCTTATGAGGGAATTAGGCTGAAGAAAAAACCTGAGAACACTTTTAGTATGAAGGACAGAAGTTTTAAAATTTAGCCTGAAGTACAAAAAATGATATATTCATATAGCATTACACATCCATAATGCTATATTCATATAGCATTACACATCTATAATGCTATATACAACACAATTTTATAAGTTTCTGCATACACAAACAAGCAGCTGTGTAATGCTATATGAATATAGCATTATGGATGTGCAATGCTATATGAATATATCATTTTTTGTCCTTCATGCTAAATTTTAAAACTTCTGTCCTTCAAACTAAAAGTGTTCTCAGGTTTTTCCTTCAGCCTAATTCCCTGATTGTCTTATTATGTTTCAAACAAGAACTATAATAAAACATTATTTTTATTACCATATTATTTCTTTTATATTTTTCTTAAGAATTGCAGTGATATGATCATTCGCTAAAATATATTTGATTTTATACGTCTAATATTCATCGCTTATCGATGGATAATCAAAATTCATTGTTAATGGAAACCAAAAATTTAATACCTAAAAGTTCATTGTTAATGTAAAACCAAAAGTTCAATACTTATCCGTTTCGAAATTCAAAAACAATTTTGAATATGGATGTCTTGGTCAACATACCAAATATTTTAACGATGAGAAAATGAGAAATCGTAGATAAGCTCAAACAACAATCATAAAAATATTGAAGAACATTGGACATTGACCCATGACACTGATTTTAAGAATAATAGATGCAAGCTAAAAAAGCGTGACAACATAAGCAAAACGTTGCTGCTGAAAAGTTAAATAAATGATAATATAAAACAAAAGACGTGAGTGATTACATCCCAACACATTACAGATAAATACTAGGCGTAGAATGGCATTCAGTCGCACCTGATCAAACAAACTTAGAAAGAGATTTGAATCAACTCAGCCCAAATTGAATAACAACCCCTTTTAGTGTCCAGCGCATCCGAACCTTCAAAATGCAAAAAACATACTGAGACCATTCAGCAAATATGCATACGTAAGTTAAAAGCATACCAAATATGCATACGTTATTACGGCAGTTACGAGTTATCGATATATATATTTTAAACGTGTATTTTAAGATTAGTAAAATTATTCAAATAACTATGTGAATTTTATCTTTTTTTTCCTTCTTGAAATAAAAAATGTAATTTATAAAAGAAAACCGAAATAAAAATGTAATTTATAATAATAAAGATGTATGTAAAACAATTTCTTTTTTTATTATATATATGCAGCATATTGTTTGATTTTCATAATGATGAATAGATGAAGATGGTGGTCAGCAAAACATAGTGGAACTGCAGAAGTGTTGTAAGGTTAAAGGATTTGAATTGTTATAAAGCTGCGGAAATTAATTTTGGTGCACATGTTGAACATAGTCATGATTTAATACAACTCCAAATCATGAGTTCTTCACACGCAATCTCAAATTCTCGTAAATTCACCCAAGAATCGATATGAATTAAACTAGCATATTTGCTAAGTGATCCTATATATAGATTTCTCGGGCCTTCCACCCAAATCAACATGTCATTCGGATTCTAGAAGAATCGGATAAAATTTGATCGGACTCATCTATGATACGAAGTATTTGACTCTATTAGAACATGGATAAATCTAAATAAAACCATTTCACATATGGATCAAATATTTAACCTATTTAACCATTCGAATTATATTTTACTAAGAATGAATTAATTCGAAGGACAAAAATTTGTATATTTTTAATCTCAATGACATGACATTAATATTTTAACCACAAAATCAAACATTCTCCTAACAATTATTCATAAGGACCAAATTCTTCCAAAATTATTCATAAGAACAAATATTCTTCCAAAATTGTTATGAACTAAAAACTGATACCTAAAAACTACCACTGATGACTACAAACTGATACCTAAAAACTGCTATCAGTGACTAAAAATTGATAACTAAAGAAAGCTGTCTTTCAGGCTAAAATACTGAAGGTCTGTCCTTGAAGCTAAAACGCTGAGAAATTTTATCCTTAACAATAATTTTTGGTTTTTTGACTAATGATAACATTAAAAATATTTAAAAAAAGCAAAATTTACTTTTTATCTTTTGAATTGACAAAATTATCAAAATTTCGAATTCATAAATTAGAATTTTAATTTTCATTAAAATTCAAATTTTCATTTTTTTCATTTTCAGTCTTTTAGTTATCCAGTTCAAAGTCAAAATGCAAATTTTAAAACATCAAGTTTCAGATTCAAACTCGATGTAAAATTCAAATTTTCAAATATTCAAAACGAGAAGTCAGATTTACGAAATTCAAAATTTCAAAGTTAGTATATTCAAAGTTTCCAAATTTAAAATTTCAAAATCTAAACTCGAAGTTCAAATTTTAGAATTTAACTTCTCAAACTTCAAAGTTTAAAATTTATATGGATAAATGATGCATGGTTATCCATAGTATAAGAACACACGATAATAGCGACGAGAAGGGGCGATGGCCATCAGTGGTCGCATCGAGATGGGCGATGACTAGCAATTATATTAATTAACCAATTAAATAATTAATTGATTTAATTTCCATTACGGTTTAAAAAAACGTTTAAAAATATTAATTTGATTCCTAAAAAATAAAAAAGATATTTTAGCACAGCCATTCAATTTAAGTACGATTTGTGATCGGTTAAATTAGTATTTCAATAATCTATCATTGTATAATTTGAATATTTATCGTTACTAAAATCTAACTCTCACGATCAATCTATATGACTTTTAGTCGATCCATCAAGTAACTTTGATAAACTTGATTGTGTGTAACATTTTTACCTAGTACAATATTTTTTTTAAACGTTAGGTAATTACTAGTGAATTTTTAACTATATTTAGAATGACAAAATTATATAAAATAAATTATTTCGGCAGAATTTTTTTGGATCGTATGTTGATCTAAAGTACTTCGTACCTATTTTCAAAAGATGATTAAAAAATAAACAACACTAGAGTTTCGATCTTGAATATTAAATTTATAGCCGTTCATCGGCATTCTAACTGAAACCTTCATTCGAAAGTCGGACGACCTTCAGACGAGACCAAATCCGAACCATTAATACTTAGTAATGTGTTAATCCAATCCATATGGTTGAATTCACAAAAAATGATCGGAAATAATTAAGCTTGATACAAGTCATTTTGCTCAAAAAAATTAAGTATGATGAAAGATGCAACATGATCAATGTTCCCTACCGTTCATCTTGATAATGAGGACGTAAACGTTGAAGAAGAACCAACCGTGGAAGCGAAAAGAATATATGATTTATTGCATGCGGCTAAGAGGTCGTTGTGGAATGGTTGTAAATGCGGAACCAAATTATTAGTAACTGCCAAATGCATTACTATGAAATCAAAATTTAACTTTAAAGAAGCTAGATTTACAACAATTGTATAAGCCGCAACAGAAATATGTCATTTAATAATCTGATGTGTGATAGTCATTATAAAGTGAAAATATTTATGTCCGCTTTCGGCCTGCCGTACAAAAGATAGATACATGCACGTTGTATTGGAAAGATGACATTAACCTTAGAAAATGCAGAATATGTAATGAGAAAAGATGCAAACCAAAAAGAAAAAAATGGAAAGGAAGTTTCATACAGAAGAATGCATTATTTACTCATCACTCATAGATTTCAAAGGTTAAATGCGTCTTCTGCTACATCATCTCATATGAGATGATACAGTGTGAGAACACAGGAAGATAGAACTTTGACACATCCATCTGCTGGAGAAGCATATAAAATTTCGATAAGACTTATCCAGCGTTTGTTGCAGAAAGCCGTAATGTCAGACATGATTTATGTATGGATGAATTTTCACTATTCTCTCAATTTGATAGTAAATATTCATTTTGGCCTATTATCATTACACCTTATAATTTACCTCCGTGGATGTATATGAAAACTCCATATACATTCACACTATTGTCATCCCTAGTCTTGATGATCGACATAAGGAATTGATGTTTATCTGCAGTCATTGATCGAAGAGTTGAAAACATAATGATTTGAAGGGGTTGATACATATGACGTTTCTAAAAAAAGAATTTTATATGTTTGTATCTCTATTATGGACTATTAGTAGTTTTTCGACTTATGCGATGCTCTCAGGTTGAAGTATGGCTTATCATCTAAATTATCCTTATTGCATGGAAGAAATACAAGCATTTTCATTACCGAATGAAAGAAAGATTACATGGTTCGATGCCATTGGTGTTTCTCCATGTTAATCATTGGAAAAGATATTTTTATAGCGGATAGGGCAGAAACTAAACAACCACCAACGATTTGGTCAAGCGTAGAAATATATGATTTTTTTTTGGATAACATGGGTAACCTTAAGATCATGGTATTCATTGATACCCACTTAAGTAAACCCTCACACCATGTGTCTACCCCGCTTTTATTTAGTCGTCGCACACGGATGCGTAACGTTGAAACTCTCACTGATGGTTAGGCGCTGGGATTCGAACCTGCCCGGACACAGTCATTTAGTCTCCATCTCCCAGCCCCCTAACCAACCGATCTTGTAAAAGAATATCCAAAGATACATGAAACTAGAGTACACGTTGAAATTCTAAACAAATCGATAGTTCATAATTAGTGCAAACAAAATATATTTTAGGAGTTATCTTATTGGAAAGATCTCTTACTTCAACATAATATTTGATAGAGTTAGGGGTATGCCCTACGGGCAATGAGTAATTTGTTACATATATCAAACTCGTTGACCAATCTTATTCGAAATAAAGGTGTTTTCTTTCTGTTATAAACTTGATATAATGTGGTTATATGTATTAATCAATTTAATTAAAAGTATATTTAATAGAAATCCATAAATGGTATGTTTTGTGATGGTAGTTACAAAGTGTTGTAACCATGAGTAATTTATCACAATAAAACAAATATACCATTTTAAAAAGGTTCCAAGTCAAGATACATTGAGAATGGATATCAATGTATCTGTTAAGACTACAGTACGTAAAGCTCTCTAAATTTTGGGCAGTGTATTACTCATGATCGCTGGGGACACAAGGGGTTACGTACTGATAGTTATTAGATAACTATGGAACGACTCATTCGATAGTTTTTTGTTGATTAAGATAACTAAGGTCAAACAGAAAATACTAATGTGACTAATTTACACAATTATTTCGACTTGAGAATACTATCAACCTTCAATACGAAAATCATACTTTGGTTATAGTCAAATCATGGAACGACATCCATCAAGTGATTATAGTTGGGTCGAGTGGAAGTATTGGAAGGAAGACACTATTCAAGAGAGGATTCATCACTTCAATTATACGAGGTTAGTATCATAGTCATCTCAAGTCAACACAAAGTTAAAATCTTTGGACAGAGTAGTGCGGTTAATAATAATTATTATTATTGAACCAATGATTTTGTGTTTGGACTATAGAGTTGAATATGGACAATATTGGAATTTTGACCATTATCAAATTCCATAAATCCAAAGTGATATAGTTTTGACGAAGAGAATTGGTATATATAAATGTCATTAACTGGTAACGGTTATTAAATTAAATAAGATTTTGCTGAAAATGAATAAGCGATAAATGTGACCATAATTTCACACCACTTGCTAAGTGACGTATGAATGTTAAAATTCGAATAGTTCGGTGTTCATTGCTGACCAAATTTACACCCAAGAGTTACACGACTAAAATGATGAATTCCCTTAAAATAGAAAGATTTAATTAGTTAATAATTGTTATAAATAAATTAAATTAATTAATTTTAATGAAATGTTAATTATAAAATTTGAGAAGTAAAAATTGTTATATATTTATAATAGTTATAAATGTAACAATCGATATTAATAAGCGATCAAATTAGGTTTAATTGCATAGCATTTTGGCTTGGGCTTAAATGGGTTTAATGCCCATCATTAGGGCTGCAAATTTCGGTTTTGAAAAGTTATTGGAGGCAGCTAAAACTTAGGATTAGACCTAGAGATGGATGACTAAGATTAAGAGAGAATATGTAATGAGATTGTACTAGTATCTCTCTAATATAAGGCTATATATATGGATCTCTAACCCCGTAATCAAAAAAAAAAATTGGCTGCCATAATTATCAATTTTTCTGGCCAAAATTAATTTCCATATTAGTTCTAAGAATCTCAATTCACTTCAAGTTAAGTAAAAGCGCTATTTGATAGAAAAAGTTGACGATTCTAGACTTGCAATCTTACGGATCGGGCATAACTAGAGAAGGGAATTCATTGATTCAAGTGGACTCAAATACATCATCAATTGGTATTTTATTTATATATTACAGTAATCATATCATATTTTATGAATTAATATTGATTAATCCCAAATCAGTATATATATTAATGTTATATATCTAATTAGGTGAGATTTTCGTAGGTATATGTTGATGTCACAAATTAGTTTGGTTATGTGCATGGTTATATTATCATGTTTTATTATTTATGTATAAACAAATCTAATTTGCGGTAAAAATTAAAAAATTCATTATTAATTATTTTATGTATATTTATATATTAATTTAAATATAGACTAATGTATATTTTAAACATATAATTACATATATGTATATTTATAATGTATAAACAACTTAGAATTTTTTCTTACACCTATTTATATATAATATGAATTATAAAATTCAAAAATAAATTATATATATAAATAATTTTAAATTATCTTTTATTGATTATTTGAATTGTTTATTATATCTAAAATAATTATTCCACTGAAAATTCAATTTTATATTTATTTTTTAAATTAATAAATCTATGTAGTAACCCACGGTAAAATTTTATTGAATTTCTTGTTAATATTTAATATTTTTAATAACTAAATTACTTCGATTGAACATTTCTTTTATTTATTAAAAATAATATTTTATTTCAAAAAATCATGGAAATTTTGTTGAACTTGTATTTTATGATTCTAAATTTTATTAAACTTTAAAATTTGATTTTTTTTAATATTTATTAATAATATTTTTAATTATTATGATCAAAACTATTTATTATATATATAATAATGGTAAAATTATAAAATTATTATTTTATGTTTGTTATGCTAATTTAGATCTAGAAATAATTTTAATATATATATATACACACACACCCTACTAATAGTGATAATTCATTGAATAAGATTCAACGGTATCTTTTTGACCTTCCAAAAGTACCCTTCTCTACCCCATTTTGTTCACTTTTCTGCTCATTTCCTCTACGCCTTCTTATTCTCATTTTATCCCACTTTCATCTCACCAACCAATTCATAGCTATGACTATGCCATACTAGTGCCTTAATCATATTTACTCTAATATTAACGATAATACCTTAATTCCATACGTCCGTCTTTTAAATTCAGAAATTACCCATTCACTTCTCGACCCTTCAACCTCGCGACATCATCATCCTCCCCTACGAAGAACCCTCAACCGGCACCATCGTTCTCTCGCTCCATGAATTCCTTTCCTATGGCTATAAACTTTTGTTACCCAAAAAATAATGGAATCCACAAATTTGGATTGTAAAAAGCAATGACCTAAAGGTTTGACCTAAATTAGGGTTCAAACATCAAGCTCAAATTCAACTGCAGTTTTCTACAAATGAAGTAATCGAATCCATATGGATCTGACTCTATTCTGCCTATGTGTCTTGGAAGCGACGAAATTAGTGAAGATGATAGGTGGACAAACTAAAAAGTATTTTTTTATGGATGGAGCAATGTAAATAGAGAAAGGTTAGTTTAGGCGCAAATTTGACTGCGGTACATTGCTCTGATTGTATCTTTAGATTTTTAAACTGTGCCAGAGGTGAAATTTTCCTTATGAACAGATTTGATGGTAGTTCATAGTTTGATGCATGCACTTCATTGATATAAAAAAAGGGCTAAGATTTACAATCATCATCATCATGTTCTTACTTTAGTGACATAACTTATTTCAATTGAGTATTGTTGTGTAGGAACAATGTTTTATTACAATTTCCATTTTACTCGACAAAACAACTTACAACGCATAATTAACAAATGACACAACGTACCTAATGACAATTTATAAATTTTTGAACACAAGTATGCTTATGTCATATAACCAAGATAGTTGATACTAAGATGACATGCTTACTAAATTATAGTAGGACGATTAAAATGAGCTTAATTTACCTGAAGCAATTAAGGGGATATTTTATTTCTTCATGAAATGTTTGATGGTCATGAAGTTCCTTGGTATAAAATGCTTTTCAGCTGGCATAAGGTCTTGATGACCTCCTGTGAAAGATGCTACTTGTTAGTCCGTGAAATGATGGTTTTGATGACAACAACCTTAGAATAGTTTATAAAATATAAATACTAATATTATAAGTTTAGATATATATGTATATGCAGGATTTAACCATGCAGGTACTAAGAAAGAAGACTGTACAGTATAGAGATTCCAGATATCAAGATAGAAGACTCATGAATATCAAGATTATCAAGAGCTCAAGATTTCAAAGTTAAGTATTTTTTATTATTAGGAATTTGTTAAAACTCATAGGAAAGCACTGGCATCTTAAAATCCAATTTATTCGTGGAATGGAATCCACTTCGAGCCCGTTAAAGGGATGAAACCCTAAGTAGGATGGAACCTACGAAAAATCTAGTGGAACATTGTTTTGTATCCGCTAATATTTTATTCAAAATGATTTTTCAAAATTATATCATGTTTCCAAAATGTTTTCAAAACTTTCCTTTTAAAAGATTCAAAACCCTCTATCCTGATTTTAAATAATTTTAGCCTCAAAATTATCTTTAATTTCAAAGTCAAATTACTCCTGATTTTAAACTATCTTTTAATATAATATATTTAACTTTTAAATATTTATACTTAGATTTTAAAATATAAAATTAGAGTTAAATTCTATATATAATATTCTCTATATTTACTTATGAATTTTAACGATATTCAAGTATATTTATAAAGTTTAAATTAGTTTTAAATATAAGATAAAGGTTATTTTCAAAGAAAATTAAAACATCAAAAGATGCTTTGGGATGTCGACATGCCTATATACCTCATGTCGACATGGTGTCTGTTGAGTTCAAAATTTAAATTTCAAAAGAAGTGTCTATTCGTCATAACTCTTCACGAATTGACATGGCTGTCGTTCTTCTATAAATAGGGGTTAGTTTCAACAAATTTAACATCAGATTTTCTGGCTTTTCACTCATCTTCTTCTTCCACTTTTCTTAATACATATTATTATCATTACTTTGCCGAAATCAACATTGAATCGAACTTGATTACTTCTATTTTGATTCTCTATCACTCTCTCTACAAGATTCTCGGTGCTATTCAGAGTTATAGACTTCTTTGTAATCTATTAAGTGAGAAAAGGTGTGATTGTAGCCTTGAAAATCAATCAAGAAAGAAAAGGTGTGATTGTAGCCTTGGTAAATCAATTGGGTAAACTTGTGACCCAGAAATCAAGTATCTCTACCCAGAAGATCGAAATTCTGGAGGGTGTACCTCATAGTCTTGAAACCGAGGGTGTAATTGTACAATTGCTTTTGAAAGGAAATCTGTACTTGTGTTGCGGGACTGGATATAGGGTAACTCCGAACCAGTATAAAATCTGGTGTGTTCTTTCCTTTACTGCCTTTATTTTATTTCTATATCTGTGATTGTTTCTGTGATCATATTTGTGTCTGTATATTGCATGCATTCGTGTCTAAATTAACATAAATCGAAAAAGATTTAGTAATTCATTATTAACACTATTCACCCCTCTCTAGTGTTAATCTTAGCCTTAAGATCCGTAATCCGCATTTCTCACACTACTTTCCATGTAATAAACTTAGCAAGGTCATAGAGCTGTCAACGGATGAAAATGGATGTGGATATTTCTATATCCGCATCCGCATCTGAAAATTTATATCCGCATCCAATATCCGTGGATATCTGAGAATTAACATCTGTATCCGTATCCGTGGATATTTTTCGGATATCCGAAAATATCCGCCTCCGAAAATAAAAAGCGAATATTTACGAATATTCGAAAATATCTGAAATATCCACATCCGAAATTGAATTAGATTTTTATTATATTAATATTTTTGAACTAAAACAATCACTTTTTCAAATGACAATACACACACTACAATACTAATCAGATTTTCAAAGTGGAACAATTCATTTCTAAGTATATTTTAAGTTCTTCATTAAATAATAAATCAACAACAATAATAATTTTTATTAAAATTAATTTTGGATCGGATGGATGTTTTTCGGATACGGATATTCCCATATCCGCATACGCATCCAATTTTCTTTTCGGATATTGGATATCCGCATTCGCTTTGTGGATATTGGATAATATCTGTTTTTTTGAATACGGATCCGGACGGATTTCGGATTTTTCAAGTATCCACTGACAAGCCTACAAAGTCGAAAACAATCATTTTCAGTTTTGCTAAATAAGTATATTTGACCAATTATATCAACTTGATATTTGATATATTCCAATTAGGTTTCAGGGCTCATTCAAATGTAGATATTGCTTTTAATATAGTATTTTCAATTTGGGATCATCTTTGACATCTTCAAGCTGAGTTTGGATATAAGATTATTTTTTGTGTGCGGTCATTAGGATAGAGATTAAATCATGCACAAAAGGAAATTAAATTGTAAAATAAAGGGAGATTGAATCATGTATATATATACTATACGTTGTTGAATAAACCAATTAGGGTATATGTTTGAATACCAAATTTGTATACCGCAATAAATTAGCAATCAAATTATAGATAGCTTTATTTTGTTCATGTTTGGACTTGGAAGAGATTTTTGTTTAAAAATATAAATAATATATCCCTTCCAAACGCTTTTCATTTTTCAAGGATACAAGTTGTATTAGAAACAAACTGTGATTAGTGTCTCAATTAGCTTGTGCATAGCTTATACCTCGCCAAATGATCCTTCGAATAAGTATAATATTCACCTAGAGACAACATGTCACCAACTATATGATTCTTAACAGTTAAATTTAGTATCTAAAAAAATCCGTTGGAGAGATGAAAATTCTTTCACCAACACCCGTGATTACATTCAAAACATTGGGCATGTTTGCATTTTCTTCATTCTTTCACCGTAAAACACTTTATCCATACATGTTTGTAGCAAAACCTTTTATTTATTTTTGTATAATTACACCATCTCACACTACATCTATATTTGTTGCATTAATTGTAGCCTTTATCTCTATTCAAGTTTGGCTGTAACAATAAACATATGTCTGCGTGATTGATAGTGTCCTTACAAATGTTTTCTTAAGTTTCTTTTTCCTCAAAAATATAAAATGAAATAAATAATTAGAAACATCATTGCAAAAATGAATCATAATGTGATATCCGGAAATTTTTAAACAATGTAAAATGTGATAATCTCCTTGATTTAATTAATTAAATTGGAAAAATTGTTATTTTCAAATAATAAATAATAATGTGGTGTTTATATATACCGATAAATGGATTTTAGAATAGAATAATTATTTTCAAGTCTAATAATGTGTTTATTTAAATATATATACTTTTGAGTTGATTTTTAAGTTGAATTTTAAAAGTGAAATTTGAATTTGAATTTGGACTTAAATTTGGATTTAAAGGATATATATCTTAAAAATATTTTGGATTTAAAAATATATGTATAAGATTTTTTATTAGTATATGATTTGCTTTATATTATTTTCTTTAACGTAATTCATATATATAAATTTAGATGAGTATTTATTAATTAGTAAATTAAGTATAAAAACTTTATATTAACATTTAAAATAAATAAAAGTAACTTAATGACAAGTGTAAATATATATAAGCTTGATTTTTACATGTGTAAGTTAATAAATAATAGTAAATGACAAATGTTAGGAAATTTTACACGTGTCACTTTATTTTTATTTTCTTTAATAAAAACTAAATTTAATCTATATAAACATATATCTATTCACTTCTTTTCTTTTTCCTATCTTCACATTCTAAAAACAAAGAAATAGTCTGTAACTTAAAAACAAACCAGCAAAGAAATCTTTTCTCAAATTCGAACCTGAACAAGAATCAAACAGCAAGCTAGCAATTCAAGTAGCAGTTTCAAATTCAACTTCAACCTGAGCAATTCAACTTAAACAAGCAAATCAACAATTAAGCTTTAGATCAAAATCAAATTCAGGAAACAAGAAAGAAACCTGTCTCTGTTCAAACTTGTGGGCAAAATTTTATTAAGAAAAGTTTAAGTAAATAAAATCTGTGCTTGTTAATTTCTGAGATGATTGATGTCTTGCATGTATATATTAGTGAAATCTTTGTATATATGTTGTATTGAACTGTGCATGTTTGGGTCTGTCTGATTCTTCTCTGTTTTCAAGTTACAGAGCAAAACTAAAAAAAAATTCAAAATTTCCTTAACAAATCACTGTTAGGCTTCGAGTTTCAAACACGGTATGTTTATTTAAACATAAATTAAAGTTTAAAATTTTATTCAAATAAAATTTGTTTGAATATCTTCTGAAATCAAGATGATACAGTAGAAATTTTAATAACATGTTATAATCAAGTATTGTAATTTGTTGATTCAATTATATATCTTGAATCAACTCTGGGAAATATGATTTTTAAAATAAAAATCATGATTTTTAGATTGGGTTTGGGGCAGTATTTCGGTGATGACCAGAAGATAGTTTTTGGGCAAATTCTGGTGGACGGAGGGACTATGGTGGTCAGGGTTTCGACTGGAGATGGAGTGATGATGGGTGGTCACGGCAAAAATGATCGGAGGTGTTCTCGATCGATGAGGTGGCCGAACGACGTGAATTTAGGGTTTAAGCCCTATGTTTGGTCAAGGTTGGGTTTTTGATTGCTGCATTGTCTCTGAGTGATCGAGTAGCTCGAAGCTTTGGGTAATGACGGTGTGGAAGGTCGGCAAGGTGTGGTCGGAGTTGTAGGGATTCCGGTGGCCGGCATTGGGAGTTCGAGGCGATTTTCCAAGCGATGGTTGCTGTACCTTTTTGATCGAGGTAGCTCGATTTCGTCTTCGAGGTTGATTGGCATTTCTGCGTGGTCAGGTGGCAAGTGTGGGTAGAAGGCGACGTGTCGGAGGTGATCATGGAGGCTAGATCGTCGGCGATGGCCGGTGCATGTGCACAGGGGTTGGGTGGTATCAGTTGTTTGGATAGTGGTTTTGACTCGGGTAGGGTCTCGGGGTAGCAGCGTTTTGACTCGGGTTCGTCTCGAGTTCGTCACGTGTTCGCGTGAATGTTAATGAATGTTAACCGTTTTTAACTTTATAACTAATTTTTAATTTAAAAACTTAAAAAATATAAGAAGAAGATGAAGAAAACTCGAAGCTAGTCTTGAGTAAGGATCGGGTTTGACCCAAAGCAAAGATTAAGATCATGTTTTAAAAGCAAGGTTTTGAAAATTTAAAATGGAATTTGTTTTAAATCTTTTCTTAAATAAATTCCTTTTCTTTTTAAATGCTTACTAAAACCTAGGATTAAGAAATTATATAAACTTAAGTTTGTTAAGTTAAACTACAAGATATTTTAAACTAAATTTTTCATAAATATAATTAAGTGAAGATAAAAGTTAAAGGTTTATTTTATTTCAAAACTTAATTAAATGATCTAATTAAGAAAGTAAAGTTAATTATTAGGATAAGATGTTTTTAATGATAATTAAGGCATTAATAAGATAACTTTTTATCTTAAGAATAATTAAGGTTTTATTGATTTGAGATTAACTAAGTTAATTAAGAAAATTTAAGTATAATTAATTAATTTAAAATTGAGGGTTATAGTTAATTAATTAAAGGTTAATTAATTGTAATTAAGGATTATTAATTAAGTAATTAAGATTGATTGATTAATGATTAGAGATTAATTAATTTAGTAATTAGAGATTGATTAATTAAGTAATTAGAGGTAAATTAATTGGTAATTAACAAGTACCTAATTTGTAATCAAGATTGATTAATTAATTATTAGGTTTTATTAATTAATAATTAAGGGGTAATTAATTTGTAATTAAATATTAATTAAGGATTAATAGACTAGTAATTAAGGATTGATTAATTTGTTATTAAGGGATATTAATTAATAATTAAGGTCTATTAATTAATTGTTATAGAATAATTAATCTGTGATTAAAGATTAATTAACTGGTTTATAAGGTGATTAAGAAGTGATTAATTAATTAAATGGTTTGTAATTAATCAATGATTGATTAAGCAGGATTAGGTGATTAATTCTTAAGTAATTAATTTAATTTAAGTTAAGTTAAGTTAATTGTAATATGGATTAATAATTCTTGCTTGTGGATGATTGTTTAAGTAGATTGTCTGGATTGATTGATATCTATTGTATGATAATCTATGATATTGGATATGGCTGCGATAATGTGTGATATTTATCTGTGTTAATGCTGTGTGAATTCAAAGTATTGAATTGTATTGAATTAAATTGTTTAAACCTTAAACAACTTGGCCTTTAAGACACGTTTGAATTTCGATGAGACCGGGATCGGGAATCAAGTTTGATTATCCGCATCGATCCAAGTTAAATTTTAGGTCGTGATATCTCAAAGTGAAGATCGAGATGGAGTTTCAGAGTGCAAGGGTTATCTTCGCTAACTCTGAGGGTGATTCCAAATGAGTGTAACGAAATAATGCCTTCAGTTTCGTTCGAATCCGGAACGAACTTGTATGGATTGAATGCTTTCAGCACATCGTCAATGGAGGACGATAAACATTCTAAGATAGATGTGTTCTATAAAGGTAATTGTAGCCTCAAGCCTCATCAATCGGGAATGGCTAAAATAGGGGAGATGCAGCAAGGTTAAGTGGGTAGAACCCAAGTAGGACGAGATATACCCCTGTCTAGATGTTCCTTTTTATTTCGGCTTAGTGGGCAGTTGTTGGCAACAACTGTGGGGTTGCCTTGTTCGGGACTGTCCAGTAAGGGATGGTTCCGGCCTTGTGTTGCAAGGGATCGGGAGTGATCCTCGGTACGGTGATCTAGGCCCCGTACTATGACGGGCGGTACCCCAGTAGCCCTGCCATTGATGGAAACCCATTTTCCCTACGAGACCTTACGGTTTTGATTGTATTACCCACTTTTGTGGCTAGTAGCTGGAATTTAATGAATGCAACAATTTCGGCTATTTTCTATTTACTTGAAAACCCTAGACCCTATTATAATATCACTGGATTTCCTATCAAATGTTTTGGTAAGCGTAAGGTAAAAACTTACCCATGTGTATGTGTGGGAAGTCTTACGCGATACCCTTTGTTTTCAAATGATTTTAAAGTTAAACAACTTTAACCTGTTTACTCACACCAGACCCATGTCTGATTCAGAGTTTATTTTGTTTTTCATAAACTCTAGGGTACTCAAATTTTTATGAGTAGCCAAGTGATCTAGTTGGGATTGTCAAATGTTTTGGAAGCTGGAGCTGGAGTCCAGACATATCTATCTATCTTTATCCGCTTTGTAGTGACATTTTGATGTTGTATTTTGGGTTGTATGGTTTGGAAGACTCTTACAAATGCCTAATGTATTGAAGTCATATTATTTTGTGTACTCTGATATGTGAAACTATGTAATAGATATGTGTAGTATTATATTTTGTTCCGTTTCCGCTGTGAGAGTCTGATGTTGTTGTTCTTTTCTTTCTTTCTTTTCTATTTCTATCTCTTTCTTTTCTTATCGATGATACGTCTTTCTAAGGATTGAAAGACGAGTTGTCACAGTTGGTATCAGAGCATAGGTTGAGAAACTCTTAGGCTCTGGAGTAGTATCTATCTTGGGAGTGCGTATTTATAATTTTTTATATAACTATATCTTTATCTAAATTGGTTGGGTTACCTGTCCAGGTAGCCAGAATGAGTTCAAGAGGCAGAAGGGGAAGGGTTGTAGGAAGTACATCAACCAATGATAGGAGAGGACAGACTGATAATGAGGCTGTTAATCCAGTACCGCCTCCATTCAGTTTTGCTGCTTTATGCAAGGATTTCATCAACCTTGGAGGAAAACCATTTAAAGGGTCAGAGACCATAATTGAGGTCCAAGCATGGCTACGCTCTTGTGAGAGAATCTTTAAGAGCATGAAATTATCGGATGAGCAGAAGAGGGTAATGGCTTCATGGCAATTACAAGGAGGTGCTGCAGCCTGGTGGGATGCACTGACAGCAAATGTCTCTGAGGACGATATGTCTTGGGGAGAATTTAAGGAGTTGTTTGAGGAGAAATTCATGCCTACAGCAGGGAAAACTCTTCTTTGGCAGGATTTTCTGAATTTAAAGCAAGGGAGCATGATTGTAACGGAGTACGAAACCAAATTCAATGAGTTATCTTGCTATGGTCCAGGGCTTAGAGACACTCCTCTCAAAAAGAACGAGATGTTTGTGCAAGGATTGAGGCCAGAATTTCATGAAAGGATGACAGCGCACTTGAAAGGATCTTTTGTGGAATTAATTGATATGGCGTTAAGATATGAGGATTTGATGAATAAGAGATCAGTGGCACCAGTAGCAGCATCTGGAGGGAATTCTTCCAACCCAAATAAGAGGAAATTCAATCCCAATTGGAAGAGGCAAAACAAGAAGAAGTCTGGAAGCAACAATGGACCTCGCAAATGCTATATATGTCATCAAAAAGGTCACCTGGTGAATAAGTATTCTAGGAAAGGGTCTCAGCAACAGCAGCAGCAGTCGCATTATAGTGGACCGGGTTCATCTTTGGTTCAGAAATCTCTTTGCTTCAACTGCTATCAACCAGGTCATATGATCAAGGATTGCCTGCTCCTTCGTAAAGTCCAGCAGAATAAGGTATTTGCTTTGGGAGGTGCACCATCAACTTCATCTAAGGGCAAAGGAGTATTGGAAGGTACATTACTTTTAGATGGAAAGTATATTAAAGTTTTGTTTGATTCTGGTGCTTCTTTGAGTTTTATTTCTCTGGAATCTGTAGAGAAGTTCTTTCTTACCCCTAGTTTTGTAGACAATCCCATATTTGTATCTAATCCTATAGGAGGGGTAACCAAATTAGATATGATCTGTAAGGATTTGAGGATTTTCTATCTATTGCATAGTTTTTCTTGCGACCCTTATGTGTTGGATTTTAAGGGGTTTGACCTTATATTGGGAATGGATTGGCTTGATAAGTATAAGGTTGTCCTAAATTGTGATGAGAGTTCGTTGGAAACTGATCTGGGTAGAATTGCTAGAGTAACGTGTGATAACTCCAGGACTCACTTGAGTCCTCTTTTACATGGAGTTGAGACTTCTCAAGAGGAGGTTAAAGATATCGAAGTGGTCCAAGATTTCCTAGATGTATTCGAGGAAGTCAAATGTTTACCTCCACACCGAGAGATAGATTTTCGTATAGATTTGGTTCTTGGAGCAGTACCAGTAATTCAGCCTAGTAGGAGGATGGCTCCTAGGGAGAGGGAGGAACTAGTGAAGCAAACTCAAGATCTGTTAGAGAAGGGATTGATTATGCCCAGTTTTTCTTGTTGGGGTTATGCTGTGGTGTTTGTCACCAAGTCGGATGGGTCGCTAAGGTTCTGCGTAGACTATCGAGAGTTGAACAAAGTGACCATTCGAAATAAGTATCCTCTTCCTCGTATTGATGATCTCTATGACCAGCTACATGGAGCTTCAGTCTTTTCTCAATTGGATTTAGCATCAGGTTTCCATCAGTTAAGGATAGCTGAGGGAAGTATTCCCTTAACTGCATTTAGGGGACCTAATTGTTTCTATGAGTGGTTGGTTATGCCTTTCGGCTTAACCAACGCTCCTGCCTACTTTGTCGACCTGATGAACCGAGTCTTTCATGATGTATTGAATAAGTTCGTTTTGGTGTTCATCGATGATATCTTGGTCTACTCTAATTCCGAAGAAGAGCACAAGTGGCACTTGAGAATAGTATTGGAAAATCTTAGAAGGCATATTCTGAAGGAGAAGTTCTCTAAGTACCATTTTTGGAAATTAGAAGTAAAATTTTTAGGGCACATTGTTTCTGGTGAGGGAATCTCTGTAGATCCAGTGAAGGTTGAGAATATTTTGGAATGTAAGCAGCCTCAGACACAGACGGAAGTTCGCAGTTTTCTGAGATTGGCTGGCTACTACAGAAAGTTTATTAAGGATTATTCCAAGATCTCTTCGCACCTAACTAAGCTGATAAGGAATGGAGCTAAATTCAAGTGGACACCGGAATGTGAGGAGGCTTTTCAGAATTTGAAGGAAAATTTGACAAGTGCTCCTGTGTTGGCTATTCCGGATGGAAAGAGTAAGTTTGAGGTTTATACAGATGCCAGTATTGTTGGATTGGGAGCAGTGCTAATGCAAAATGGTAGGGTAATTGCGTATGCGAGTCGGCAATTGAAGCCACATGAAAGGAACTACGCTACGCACGATCTAGAGCTGTTGGCTATTGTTTTTGCTTTAAAGATCTGGAGGCACTATCTTTTGGGAGAGAAGTTCGAGTTATTTACGGATCACAAACCGTTGAAGTATTTTTTCTCTCAAAAAGATCTTAATCTAAGACAGCAGCAATGGGTTGAGTTTTTGGCATCGTATGATTTGAAAATTCTGTATACCCCGGGAAAGGCAAACGTTGTGGTAGATGCTCTTAGCAAGCATGCAGTTCTATCTCTTTTGGAAGTGGTTCCATCTCTTCTGGAAAGGATTTCAAGCAAGCAAGAATCTGATAAAATGTTGAAAAGAATCATCAAAAGAGTTATGAAAGGTCAGTGTCCTAGTTTTGAGATTGATGGCCAAGGAACATTGAGGATTAACGGAAGCATTTGTGTTCCGAATGATAGAGATCTGAGACAGGAGGTGTTGTCAGAGAGTCATCGTTCCAGATTAAATATCCATCTAGGAATCTCAAAGATATATAAGGATATGAAGAGAGTCTTTTGGTGGAAGGGCATAAAGGAAGATGTAGCTGCTTTCGTTAATAATTGTGCTATCTGTCAGGAAGTTAAAGGAGATCAGCAGAAGTCAGCCGGTTTGTTGCAACCTTTGGAAATACCGATGTGGAAGTGGGAGATGATTTCAATGGATTTCATCGACGGTTTGCCTAGAACCAAGAAGGGAAATGAAGGAATATGGATAATTGTGGATCTTCTAACCAAAAGCGCCCATTTTATACCAGTTAAGGCAACTTGTACTGCAGCTTCTATGGAAGAAATTTTCTTGAGAGAGATGGTCAGATTGCATGGTGTTCCAGTTAGTATTGTAAGTGATCGGGATCCTATCTTCACCAGCAAGTTCTGGGAGGCTTTGCAATCGGCTATGGCAACAAGTTTGAGATTGAGTACAGCATATCATCCCCAGACAGATGGGCAAACAGAGAGGCTTAATCGAATTCTAGAAGATATGCTGAGAGCCTGTGTATTGGATTTTGGTGGATCATGGGAAGACCATCTACATCTAGTGGAATTCTCTTATAATAACAGTTACCAAGCAAGTGTTAAGATGGCTCCCTATGAAGCTCTGTATGGAAGACCGTGTAGATCCCCAGCCTGTTGGATATAGTCGAAAGACCGTCTTGTGCATGGACCAGATCTGATCCGTGAAGCATCTGCTAAAGTTGAGCTTATCAAGAAAAGGATGAGAGATGCTCAGGATCGTCAAAAGAAATATGCAGATAAAAGACGAAGACAATTGGAGCTCGAGATTGGTGATTTTGTCTTTGTCAAAGTTTTCCCGATTAAAGGAGTAGTAAGATTTGGGAAGACAGGGAAACTCTCCCCGAGATATATTAGTCTATTCCGTGTGCTCGAGAGGATTGGTGCCGTAGCATACATGATTGAATTGCCAGTTCGGATGGCTGGAATTCACAATGTTTTTCACGTATCTCATCTATGGAAATATGTGCACGATCCATCTCATATTGTGGAGCCAGCTGTGCAAGAAGACTTAGAGGTTGAGCCGGATTTATCAGTTGTTAGACATCCTGTTCAGATTGTTGATCAAGATGAGAGGCAACTCAGGAGCAAGATAGTGAAGCTCGTTAAAGTCCAGTGGAGTGAGGATCCCAGAGATTGTACCTGGGAGACTCTGGATAGTTTTAGGAAGGCTTATCCGGATATGTGTCCGGATAGCTAATGATGTTTCTATTGGATGTATCGTTGGTTGGATGTTTTGCTTGTTGGTTGCTTATGTATGGATGATATATATGCTTGAATTGTTGAAATAAAATGAAAATTTTGGATTATCTTTTGTTTTAAATTTCGGGGACGAAATTCTTTTAAGGGGGGAGGAATGTGATATCCCAGAATTTTTAAACAATGTAAAATGTGATAATCTCCTTGATTTAATTAATTAAATTGGAAAAATTGTTATTTTCAAATAATAAATAATAATGTGGTGTTTATATACATAGATAAATGGATTTTAAAATAGAATAATTATTTTCAAATCTAATAATGTGTTTATTTAAATATATATACTTTTGAGTAGATTTTTAAGTTGAATTTTAAAAGTGAAATTTGAATTAGAAGTTGGATTTAAATTTGGATTTAAAGGATATATATCTTAAAAATATTTTGGATTTAAGAATATATGTATAAGATTTTTTATTAGTATATGATTTGCTTTATATTATTTTCTTTAAAGTAATTCATATATATAAATTTAGATGAGTATTTATTAATTAGTACATTAAGTATAAAAACTTTATATTAACATTTAAAATAAATAAAAGTTACTTAATGACAAGTGTAAATATATATAAGCTTGATTTTTACATGTGTAAGTTAATAAACAATAGTAAATGACAAATGTTACGAAATTTTACAAGTGTCACTTTATTTTTATTTTCTTTAATAAAAACTAAATTTAATCTATATAAACATATATCTATTCACTTCTTTTCTTTTTTCTATCTTCACATTCTAAAAACAAAGAAATAGTCTGTAACTTAAAAACAAACCAGCAAAGAAATATTTTCTCAAATTCGAACCTGAACAAGTATCAAAGAGCAAGCTAGCAATTCAAGTAGCAGTTTCAAATTTAACTTCAACCTGAGCAATTCAACTTAAACAAGCAAATCAACAATTAAGCTTTAGATCAAAATCAAATTCAGGAAACAAGAAAGAAACCTGTCTCTGTTCAAACTTGTGAGTAAACTTTTATTAAGAAAAGTTTAAGTAAATAAAACGTGTGCTTGTGAATTTCTGAGATGATTGATGTCTTGCATGTATATATATTAGTGAAATCTTTGTATATATGTTGTATTGAACTGTGCATGTTTGGGTTTGTCTGATTCTTCTCTGTTTTCAAGTTACAGAGTAAAACTAAAACAAAATTCAAAATTTCCTTAACAAATCACTGTTAGGCTTTGAGTTTCAAACACAATATGTTTATTTAAACATAAATTAAAGTTTAAAATTTTATTCAAATAAAATTTGTTTGAATATCTTCTGAAATCAGGATGATACAGTAGAAATTTTAATAACATGTTCTAATCAAGTATTGTAATTTGTAGATTCAATCATATATCTTGAAACAACTCTGGGAAATATGATTTTTAAAATAAAAATCATGATTTTTAGATTGGGCTTAGGGCAGTATTTCGGTGATGACCAGAAGATAGTTTTTGGGCAAATTCTGGTGGACGGAGGGACTATGGTGGTCAGGGTTTCGACTGGAGATGGAGTGATGATGGGTGGTCATGGCAAAAATGATCGGAGGTGTTCTCGATCGATGAGGTGGCCGGATGACGTGAGTTTAGGGTTTAATCCCTATGTTTGGTCAAGGTTGGGTTTTTGATTGCTGCATTGTCTCTGAGTGATCGAGTAGCTCGAGGCTTTGGGTAATGACGGCGTGGAGGGTCGACAAGGTGTGGTTGGAGTTGTAGGGATTCTGGTGGTCGGCATTGGGAGTTCGAGGCGATTTTCCTGGCGATGGTTGTTGTACCTTTTTGATAGAGGTAGCTCGATTACGTCTTCCAGGTTGATTGGCATTTCTGGGTGGTCAGGTGGCAAGTGTGGGTAGAAGACGACGTGTCATAGGTGATCATGGAGGCTGGATCGTCGACGATGGTCGGTACATATGCATAGGGGTTGGGTGGTGTCAGTTGTTTGGGTAGTTGTTTTGACTCGGGTAGCGTCTCGGGGTAGCAGTGTTTTGACTCGGGTTCGTCTCGAGTTCGTCTCGTGTTCGTGTGAATGTTAATGAATGTTAACAGTTTTTAACTTTATAACTAAGTTTTAATTTAAAAACTTAAAAAAAATATAAGAAGAAGATGAAGAAATCTCGAAGCCAGTCTCGAGTAAGGATCGGGTTTGACCCAAAGCAAAGATTAAGATCATGTTTTAAAAGCAAAGTTTTGAAAATTTAAAATGGAATTTGTTTTAAATCTTTTCTTAAATAAATTCTTTTTCTTTTTAAATGTTTACTTAGACCTTGGATTAAGAAATTATATAAACTTAAGTTTGTTAAGTTAAACTACAAGATATTTTAAACTAAATTTTTCATAAATATAATTAAGTGATGATAAAAGTTAAAGGTTTATTTTATTTCAAAACTTAATTAAATGATCTAATTAAGTAAGTAAATTTAATTATTAAGATAAGATGTTTTTAATGATAATTAAGGCATTAATAAGATAATTTTTTATCTTAAGAATAATTAAGGTTTTATTGATTTGAGATTAAGTAAGTTAATTAAGAAAATTTAAGTATAATTAATTAATTTAAAATTGAGGGTTATAATTAATTAATTAAAGGTTAATTAATTGTAATTAAGGATTATTAATTAAGTAATTAAGATTGATTAATTGATGATTAGAGATTAATTAATTTAGTAATTAGAGATTAATTAATTAAGCAATTAGAGGTAAATTAATTGGTAATTAACAAGTACCTAATTTGTAATTAAGTTTTATTAATTAATAATTAGGTTTTATTAATTAATAATTAAAGGGTAATTAATTTGTAATTAAAGATTAATTAAGGATTAATCAACTGGTAATTAAGGATTGATTAATTTGTTATTAAGGGATATTAATTAATAATTAAGGTCTATTAATTAATTGTTATAGAATAATTAATCTGTGATTAAAGATTAATTAATTGGTTTATAAGGTGATTAAGGAGTGATTAATTAATTAAATGGTTTGTATTTAATCAATGATTGATTAAGCAGGATTAGGTGATTAATTCTTAAGTAATTAATTTAATTTAAGTTAATTTAAGTTAATTATAGTAGGGATTAATAATTCTTGCTTGTGGATGATTGTTTAACTAGATTGTCTGGATTGATTGATATCTATTGTATGATAATCTATGATATTGGATATGGCTGTGATAAATGTGCGATATTTATCTGTGTTAATGCTGTGTGAATTCAAAGTATTGAATTGTATTGAATTAAACTGTTTAAACCTTAAACAACTTGGCCTTTAAGACACGTTTGGATTTCGATGAGACCCGGATCGGGAATCAAGTTTGATTATCCGAAACCACGTCGATCCAAGATAAACGTTAGGTCGTGACATCTCAAAGTAAAGATCGAGATGGAGTTTCAGAGTGCAAGGTTATTGTCGTTAACTCTGAGGGTGATTCCAAATGAATGTAACGAAATAATGCCTTCAGTTTCGTTCGAACCCGGAACGAACTTGTATGGATTGAATGCTTTCAGCACATCGTCAATGGAGGACGATGAGCATTCTAAGATAGATGTGTTCTATAAAGGTAATCGTAGCCTCAAGCCTCATCAACCGGGAATGGCTAAAACAGGGGAGGCGCAGCAAGGTTAAGTGGGCAGCACCCAAGTAGGACGAGATATACCCCTGTCTAGATGTTCCTTTTTATTTCGGCTTAATGGGCAGTTGTTGGCCACAACTGCGGGGTTGTCATGTTTGGGACCGTCCAGTAAGAGATGGTTCTGGCCTTGTGTTGCAGGGGATCGGGAGTGATCCTCGGTACGGTGATCTAGGCCCCGTACTGTGACGGTCGGTACCCCAGTAGCCCTGCCATTGATGGAAACCCATTTTCCCTATGAGACCTTATGGTTTTGATTGTATTACCCACTTTTGTGGCTAGTAGCTGGAATTTAATGAGTGTAACAATTCCGGCTATTTTCTATTTACTTGAAAACCCTAGACCCTATTATAATATCACTGGATATCTTATCAAATATTTTGATTAGCGTAAGGTAAAAACTTACCCATGTTTATGTGTGGGAAGTTTTACGTGATACCCTTTGTTTTCAAATGATTTTAAAGTCAAACAAATTTAACCTGTTTACTCATACCAGACCCATATCTGACCCAGAGTTTATTTTGTTTTTCATAAACTCTTGGGTACTCAAATTTTTATGAGTAGCCAAGTGATCATGTTGGGATTGCCAAATGTTTTGGAAGCTAGAGCTGGAGTCCAGACATATCTATCTATCTTTATCCGCTTTGTAGTGACATTTTGATGTTGTATTTTGGGTTGTATGGTTTGACAGACTCTTATAAATGCCTAATGTAATGAAGTCGTATTATTTTGTGTACTCTGATATGTGAAATTATGTAATGGATATGTGTAGTATTATATTTTGTTCCGTTTTCGCTGTGAGATTCTGATGTTTTTCTATCTTTTCTATTTCTATCTCTTTCTTTTCTTATCGATGATACATCTTTCTGAGGATAGAAAGACGGGTTGCCACACATAAATACCGTTAAAGCATTCAAAGATAATCTAATCTGTACACATATAAAGCACTGCTGGAATATATTGGCATTTCAAAGCGAAATGGAATAATAAAAATTCATTATAAAATGCCATAGTAAGCAAAGGCATGCATAAGCGTGCATTTATGCTATACATATAATTATATTTTAAGTATTTGAATGTAATTAATTATTCATATATATACATTTTATTTAACCTTATATATATATAATTTTAATTATTATATATATATTTATGTGTATGTATGATTTTATATGTTTAGTTATGTATATATATTTATACAAATATTTTAAATTACATATATATATATATATATATTAATTTTTGAGACTTTTAGTTATAAAATATATTTTAAACATATGTATACGTATTGATATAAATATATGTTGCATTATAGATTTATGCACATATCTAGACAACATACAATACATATAAAATGAACTAATGTGTTCGTTGCGATGTAAATCCCAACATCTATATATGGGCATGTTATACCTTTCATGAATTATTATATTACACATGCACACACATATGTATATATATGATACATGTGTGTGTATACATACATACATATATAAAAATTAAATCATTCAAATTAACTTTACATCACAAAATACTATTTTTTTGAAAGAGGGTTCAACTTTTTCTATTAAGAGCAAAAAGAAAATATGTACAAATGCCCTACGGTAGGTTCATAACAAACGATAACCAAGAACTAATCAGTTCGAAACTAAAGAAAAACAACATACTTGTAAATGTAAACAACATAGCAGAGCATTCTAGAACCGCATGGTAAATAAAGTATGTCGCCTCTTTCATCACATCATTCTTCAGTTCCGAAGAGAAAAAAACAATTAAAAGCTCATTAATGGCGGACGCTTCTCTTCTTTATACATCTCTGATTCCCTAATCCCACTTCTACTACAAAAGAGGATCTAGAGGAAGACCGTAAGGACCCGATTCATGGAAACGAACTACACTCTCAGTAGCGAGAGTTAATCTGGTCAAGGTGAGATTTTTCTTTGCTAAAGTTTATGCCTTTAAGCTTTGTAGCACTGAGAAGTTATAATAACTCATTACTTTACTGGAAGTGTCTGAATTGAGAATTTTTTCAGTGTATCTTCCAGATCTGCTTTAACTATCTTGAATTGATGACTGTATTCATGAAAAGAACTTAGATCCAGCAAAAAGCTACTGTCTTCACTTGTAAATCGAGGAGAAATGTCTAACAGATAAGTTTTGGGCACCCATACAGTTCCTATCTTTTATTTTGTGATCACTTCATTAATATCTTGGTCTGATTTGATTAATATTCTCGAAAGCATGTAGATTTAAGCAACAACCAGCATCGATGGAGCCAAATGACCAAGTCTACTTGGACTGAATGACCAGATAAGTCTTTGTATTTCTGAACTGAAGACAATATGTATGATTTTGTGTACTTCTCATGTTGTTGAATGCCTGTCAATCCAGGAGGCAGAGGGTGTCTTCAAAGCTGTCCAAGGAATGATACTCTGCAACTAGACAAACTACATCAAAAAGTATAGTTAATTGATTATTAAAATGTAAATTAAAGAGAGGAGGTGAGGTCAATGTAAATAATACAGGTAGCTGTAGAGCTAAGTCAGGATTCAAAGATTGAAGAAAGAGAGCAGGATGTCGCAACTTATGATAATCCAGAGCATACCCCAATTCAGCGTTGGGAGGTATATCCCCATTTCATAACTGTTTTCTCATCCATGCCTGTGATGTTATTGAAATGCTTGGACTTTATCATTCTGATGCTCATGGTTTGATGAATTCTGTTACATATATGTGTGCTGTCTGAGAACCTATTCTGAAATATTCTATCGTTTCTTTCTTTCCATATATGCCAAGCACCAATAGATAAAGATAGTTGAAACAAGTCTGAACTGAGATTTTTTGTTTTTGAATAAGAAACGATTTTCTGTAAATCTTCCTTTAAAGAGAATGACAGCACATTTTTTGGTGACTTGAAAAAAAATTTACAACTCCAATGCCAAAAATTTTCCGTATAATCACATTGAAAGAATAAATGATTTATAGTTTCAATGTGATTATTACAAAAAACACAGTAGGGATCCACGACTATCTGCTTTTGAATCAATCTATCTTTTGTCAATAGATAGTCATTAATGGCTTTATAAAGGCACACCGCCGTTTTTGGAACGTGGATCTTGTTCCAGACCAAATTCGACCAATATTTATTTTCGAAATTGGTACGAATTGTGTTCCAGACATTTTTGAACTGGTATGTTCCATTCTTCGTACATTTCCAAGACCAAAAGTCCCTATCCCTATCCTTGTGAATAATAACGCCTTCTATCTCTGCATGAATTTGAAATAAGAAGCTACATGAGTCCCATCTCCATTCTCCCTTCTGAATAATTTTACTTAGAAGAAGATTCTCCGTGTCAGTTCTAAATGCAGTGTCTCTACCTATACGTTCCATGATAGAGCTACCATTCAGCCATGGATCGTACCATAAAGAAGTAGTTTTACCATCAGCTATATTGAGCGAAAGACATTTTAGTGCAACTTGTCTATTTTTTAAGATAAATTTCCACACTCTCGAATCGTCTGAACGTTGATTAATGTCCCAAAAACTTTTATGCCCAATTATTTACAACGTATAAGTTTTGCCCAAATTCCTTCTGCATTTATTATTTTCCAAATCAATTTTGTGCATAACGCTCGATTCATCTCTTCTAAATTTCTTAAACCCATTCCACCTTCCTCTTTTTGTCTGCATAAGATTTCCCAAGGAATTTTACTGCTACGACTTTTCCAAAGAAAGTTAAGAATTAAATGTTTAATTTTTTGGATAGTAGTGATTGGGAGACAAAAACATTGCATCCAGAATTGTATTATGGGGTAAATGGTAGATTTAATTAGTTCGAGTCTCCTAGCTAGACTCAGCATCCTATTCTCCCATCCTCCAATTCTTAACTTGATTTTTTCAATCAACATCGCACAGTCCTTATCCCTCAAATTGACACTCGACAATGGTATTCCAAGATATTGAAAGTACGGTGTGTATACAATTATATGTGCTAATATAGTACACACGGATCGTGTAATATGGACTACAATATAAATGTGGAAATAGATGATAATAGCATAGTAAATAAAAAATAGAAAAATCACACCAGAGATTTTTATACTGGTTCGGAGCACCGTCCTACGTCCAGTCCCAGACTTCTATCTGGATTTTCACTATTAACTACCTCGCTTCACCCGGAGGAACAGGTTTACAACACCCGAACAACCGAACGGGATTTCACGCCTCTAATACACTGAGGACTTCAACACTTGCCTCTTACAACACAGAGGACTTCAACACAAGAACAAATACAATTGTTGTTGACAACTTGTGTTCTTGAAAACACGGATTTGTCACTAGTAGCACACCCTTCCTATAATCTTATCCTCAAAGTATGCGAATGATGTTTTGAAAAGATTAAGGAAAGTATATTACTTATTGAATCAAAAGATATGAAATAGTTTCAATGATTCAATAAATAATCGAGAGCTTTTAGAATGCAGGAGTATATATATAAAGTAAGATCAGAGATTAGAGTAAAAAACATATAAAATCATGTTATTTTAATCAACGAATTAGATGAGTTTATATAGACAAGAATGGTTGTAACTCTTTGTGAGTAGTTGCTATTAAGAGATATGATCTTTGGTGAAAGGTAAGAGATGCAACCTTTGGAGAAGAGAAGTGTCTTTTGGAAAAATTGCTTTCTGTTTAAAAACGGTCGACAGGTTAAAAAGTGACCAGTAGACAGGAATTTAAATATATATATGTTATGTGCATGTGTGCACGTTCAGTGTGCAAATTATGCAGGAACGGTCGACCGCCTATATTGTGACCGGTCGACCGGTCCCTGTAAAGTTGCACACTGAATGTGCAACTACATTCTAATCGTATATATATTAATTTTCTTGAAAATGCATGATTATTTGAGGATAGATTTTAACAAGTTTATCGCTAATATAATATCAAATAATCAATCTACAATCTAGAGTACCATATGTAGCTCTTTATAGCCATAATGACCTTGTTTTGTCGATCGCCTTTAGTTATTTGTCAGAAATCAAAAGCTTCATAAAACTTGTGACTCAACGTTCTCCCCCTTTTTGATTGATGACAATATATATCTGCAAATCTGAATCTCCCCCTGAATATGCGATCTCTCTCTTTGAATTCTTATATATGTACGTTCCTGCAAACAATTGTTAGCCCTTTCTCCCCCTTTGTCATCGACAAAAAGGAGTAACATATACTAGAATAGTAGAATGAATATGATATGCATAGCAAAATAAATCATTAACACATCCAAAACATAACAGAGTATACTACAGATCATAATGTCAAATGAAAAACAAGAATAACGACACTATTTAGTACAAGTGTCGATGAATGTTTTTTAAAGAACTAAACCATAACAGAATCTAGGATGAAGCAGATCGTATCTCCTCTTCATCATCGTCGTCGTCGTCATCATCATCATCTTCTTCTTCTTCCTCATCATTGTTCCCTCTAGATGATTCTCCATGTCCATGACCACTCATACCTGTAGACTCGTCAGATGATGTCCAGGTGAAAACAGGAGCAGCAGGACGTTTTCCTGGGTCTTGTGCTTGAACAGAGGTGGATGTGGAACATGATATAGCATCCCATAGCATACCAAAGAATGACTTGAGCTTATTGAAGCGCTTATCAATTTTAGAGTCCATTCGCTTGAGACGTGATTCAAGCAAAAATTGGTTACGCGCAATTGTTTCAAGTGATTCTTTTGTTGATGATTTTGATTTTAATAGTTTCACTTCATCGGAACGAGGACGAGAGGAAGTTGCTCTTTGTTTTCTTGGTCCTCTTTGTTGCCATTCTTCAAAAGACATAATCTCAAGATATGGTGGAGGAAGCTTCATTCGTTTGATGGTTATTGAATCAATGCATTTTGGTTTTGAGGTTGCAGAATCAGGAGGATTTACTCCTTAAGCTAACAAAAGTCGCATGATATATTCATTGTAGAAGAAATGAGGCCGTGTAGAGTTATTTACCTTGAGAATTTCATCAAAAAGCATGTGTACCCAATTGATTTGGATTTCACCATAAATAGCATAGAGTGCTTTGAAGTTTTCTTTATATACTGCATCATAATTTCCAAGTCTAGGAAAAAGAGAATGCATCAAAACACGATGTAGTAGTCTAGCTGTCGGTCGAAGTCCAATAGACTTTGTGCCATCACTATTGTCTTCTATGAACTGATGACTAGTACTATTTCGAGTGAAGACTTCGCAGAAGGTAGATGAAAACTCATCACCTCGATTTGGTATACCAAGTATAGAGGCAATTCTAGCATGAGTAAGAAAAATTTGCTTACCACAGACCAGATTACTCCGTTTGGATTATCAGGTTGATATTCATCGAGATTCATGTTGGCGTAAAACAATTTAATCATCAAATGATTTATCTCCACATTATTTTCTGAAAAATCAATCAATAGAGTAATGTTGGCATTATTGGCTAACCTCCGAATGCCATAAGCCGTGAAGTCATCAAATTTGATAAAAGAGCCTGGATGAAACTTGTAATTTGTCATCTGATTCCATCTTGTTACAGCAATTGGACTTTGAAGCCACTTTTTGGCGGAGATGCTTAGAGATGAAGTTTCAGAGGTTGTTTCTTTCTTAGATTTCTTTTGAGGAGGAGCCATTGTAGGAAGATTTGAGATTTGGGAATTGAAAATAGGAAACTAGGGTTTGTGATTTTGGGAAAAAGAACATCTTGAGTCAAAAGAGGAAGAGGGTAGAAGGAAAAATGACGTATAGGTATATATAAAAACTGAAAATACGTCAACCGGTCGACCTATGAAATATGGCCGGTCGACCGTTTTCAACCAGGGAGCAAACGGTCGACCGGCTATATATTGGGCGGTCGACCGGTTCTGGTCTGCTGAGAATAATATGTTATTTTGCAAGTTTTTTATTATATATCAACCTATATATATTATATTTCATTCTTAATACAAAATATAACCGTCATTACACAAGTGATAGATAAAGATATAATAACTATATATAAATCTAATGAGAAGGTTCGTCATTAGAATTATCGTTGTTTCCTTCAATACGTTTTGACCATGGACTCCATTGTTTCTGAGCTTCTTCATTCTTCTCATAGTTCCGATCCCACGAGTTAGGACTTTTAGATGTTGATGGCCTAGACGGCATTGGTTCATGCACGTCATGCTTGTTGGAACCGCAGAAAAATGTTGCCAACTTTTCTAAAATGGATAATCGTGCCGATGTCCGTTGTTGCTCATGATAAAGTTGACTTTGCCCGTAATGGAGCTGTCTCTGAAGGTCTATCTGATGTTTCTGGTAGTGGTGTATCTCATCGATTTGTGCTTTGGTACGAGGAGAATAGAACAGTGTCCTCTTCACTCGTTTTGAATTTGGAGTTTTATCAGACATACAAGAGCATTGAGGATGACAACTTGATTTTTGTTTTGGAGTTGTAGGAGAATAAAATTCCTCCGACTCAGAACTCGTAATTGAAATGTATGATTCTTGAGCACATTTATCACAAATGTGAGCCATAGTGTACTTTGTATAGAATATTATGGTTAGATAAAAAAGATGCACAAAATATAAAATTTTTGCAAGCTTATATACAAGTTTCTTATGTATAAACCTATGGATGTGAGTTAATGGAAAAATTTAACCAAGAAAACATAAGCAGAAATTTTATTTTAACTCTAAAAATAGCTCTCTTTTTAAAACTGAAATTATAAAATAAGAAAGGAAAGGACGATCACTAAAAGAAAAGAAAAAAAATGAGTAAAGAGAATTTAACCATTAAATAAAGCAGTGGCTTATATTTAATGTAAAAAAAATAGTTTATGCAAAAGTTATGGTTAAAGGATAACTAAAAAGAATAACTAAAGGATAACTAAAAAGAAGACGTTCTTTAGAAATTACTTAGTCAAGATTTTTTCTTGAAATTAAACCAAGCTCTCTTCGTAATCTAATAAAATTAGATTCGAGCAGAGGCTTAGTAAAAATATCTGCTAATTGATTGTCAGTATGAACATATTCAAGACATATATTTCCTTTGTCAATATTATCTCGAAGGAAATGATGACGGATATCAATGTGTTTGGTTCTAGAGTGATTTACTGGATTTTTAGAGAGATTTATAGCACTGGTGTTATCACAGTATATAATAGAATTTGATAAATGAATATCAAAATCTTGAAGTGTTTGTTGCATATATAGTACTTGAGTACAAGCGAGAGCTGCTGATATATATTCAGCTTCACATGTTGATAGTGAAACACAATTCTGTTTCTTACTGAACCAGGAGACAAGTGGTTTTCCAATAAAATGGCACGTACCACTTGTACTTTTTCTATCCGTTCGTGAGCCACCGAAATCAGCATCACTATATGATACTAATTCAAATGGACATTCTTTTGGATAAAAAAGACCGAAATCTTTGGTATTATTAAGATAACGAATTATACGTTTCACTGCTCGTAGATGTGATTCCTTTGGATCGGCTTGAAAACGAGCACATAAACAAACACTCATTATTATATCCGGACGACTAGCTGTAAGATAAAGAAGAGAACCAATCATGCTTCGATATAATTTCTGGTCAATATTCTTACCACTTTCATCTTTTTCAAGATGTGTAGTTGTACTCATAGGAGTTGGTTTACCAGATGTATTTTCTAATCCGAAGCGTTTGATAAGGTTTTCACAGTATTTTTCTTGATTGATAAAAATACCGTTTGAAAGTTGCTTTATTTGAAGTCCAAGAAAATAAGATAGTTCTCCCATATGAGACATTTCGAATTCTTTGGTCATAATACTTGCAAATTCTTTGCAGAGTTTATCGTTTGTTGAACCGAAGATGATATCGTCTACATATATCTGGATAACTAGAATATCTTTTCGAGAATGTTTAATAAACAAAGTTTGATCGACTTTGCCTATTTGAAATCCTGAGTTAATAAGATAGCTACGTAGTCGTTCATACCAAGCACGAGGTGCTTGTTTTAAACCATACAAAGCTTTCTTAAGTTTGAACACAAGGTCAGGATATTTTTCATGTACGAACAAAGGAGGTTGTTCGACATAGACATTCTCTTTGATAAATCCATTGAGAAAAGCACTTTTGACATCCAGCTGGTAAAGTTTGAAATTATGGTGACAAGCAAAAGATAATAGGATTCTAATAGCTTCTAGTCGAGCAACTGGTGCAAAAGTTTCTTCATAATCGATACCTTCTTCCTGATTATATCCTTGTGCTACTAATCTTGCTTTATTTTTGGTGATATTTCCTTGTTCGTCGGCCTTATTTTTATAGACCCATTTAGTACCAATTACTGACTGATCAGTTGGTCGTGGAACAAGTTCCCAAACGTTATTGCGCTCAAACTGATTTAGTTCTTCCTGCATGGCAATGATCCAGTAATCATCTGTAGCAGCTTCTTTTGGATTCTTAGGTTTGATATTTGAGAGAAAAGCGACATGACCCATTTGATTGAGTTGACTTCTTGTTCTGACATGTGATGTTATTTCACCGATTATATTTTGAGACGGATGGTCTCTTAATATTCTTGGTGGTGATTGTAACTCACATGTTTGAGGAATATTCTCAATAATTATTTCCGAGTCAGAATCAATATTTGTGATGATTTGATTGTCAGTGACTATTGATTCGTCATCATCTGATATAGTGTGAGGGTGCTGATAGATTTCATCAAAAGAGACATGAAGTGATTCTTCAATAGTTTTGGTTCGTTTATTAAATATCCGATAGGCCTTACTTCGTTCCGAATAACCGACAAATATTCCTTCATCGGCCTTTGGATCGAATTTGCCAAGCTGGTCTTTTGTATTTAAAATAAAGCACTTGGAACCAAAAACTTTGAAGTATGAGATTTTAGGCTTCCTTTTGTTAAATAATTCATAAGGAGTATTCTTGGTAAGAGGTCTTATGGATACACGATTTAAAACATAACAGGCAGTTGCCACAGCTTCCGCCCAAAAATGTTTTGGTAAGGTGGTTCCATTCAATAATGTTCTTGCACATTCTTGTAAAGTTCGGTTCTTCCGTTCTACAACTCCGTTCTGTTGTGGAGTTCTGGGAAACGAAAAATTATGATATATACCTTTCTTTGTACAAAAATGTTCAAATTCATTATTTTCAAACTCTCCGCCATGATCACTTCTTATATTTTTAACTTTAATCCCTTTTGATTTTTGAATTCTTTCGATGAAAGATTTGAAATGATCGAAAGTGTCACTTTTATTTTTTAAGAAAATTGTCCATGTATAACGAGAGAAATCATCAACAATTACAAGCACATATTGACTGTGATTTATTGATTGAACCTTAGTAGGTCCAAATAAATCTATGTGTAGTAACTCAAGTGGTTGTAATGTTGATATGACTTTCTTGGATTTAAAAGATGATTTGGTCAATTTTCCTAATTGACATGCATCACAAATGTTGTTAACTTTAAAACTCATTTTGGGTAGTCCTCTAACTAGATTGTTTTTGGCTAGCTTGTCAATAGTTCTGAAGTTTATATGACAGAAGCGTTTGTGCCATAGCCATGGATCATTGTCATTAGCCACAAGACACATATCTGAATTATGATTAATATTCATATTCAGAATATATATATTTCTGTCTCTATAACCTTCGAAAACCAAATTATGGTTTTTATCTAAAATACTACACTTATTATTTGAAAATGAAATTATAAATCCCTTGTCACATAACTGACTAATACTAAGCAAATTGTGTTTTAAATTTCTAACTAGCATGACATTAGTAATAAGAGGTAAGTTAGATGTACCGCAATTGCTCACATCGCCTTTGCCGATGATATAGCCTTTTGAATTGTCTCCAAAAGTAACGGAGCCACCATCTGAATATGTAATATTTGTTAATAGACTCTTGTCTCCTGTCATGTGCTTTGAGCAACCATTGTCCAATATCCACTTTCCTCTTTTCTTAAGTGGGACCTGCAAAAAATAGAATTAAGTCCATGGTACCCGTTTTTTATAGGGTCCTAAGAGTTAGGTCTTAGGAGTCCAAACCCATATGGGTCCGGTATCCCCTTTATATATATATATTTTTTATTAAAATGCACAGTATTCATGAATTGCTGAATGTATTTGTTCCTAATCAAATTGTTATTTGTTTTAGAAACCCATATTTTGATAGTCTTGACATTTTTCTTTTGAAATTTCACAATTGGTTTTGGTTTGGAATATAATAAACTAAGATTTTTCTTAGCTTCAGTTTTTTGTACTTTCTTCTTCCGTTTATTTCCAAGATGTTTCTTGGTTTCTTGTTTGTTATATCCCAATCCTTGTTTGTTTGAAATAGATTGTGAACTTTCAATTATTTTTGTCAAATTTTCTCGACCTTTGTTAAAGTTAGAAACATTTTGAGTAATGTCATCAAACTTTGTTTGTAAGCTAGCTTTTTCTAGGTCTAGAATTTTGACTTTTGCTTTAAGCTCATGATTTTCAGTAGTGAGAGCATTATTTTTCTCTTTTTGAGCTTCTATTTCTTGACTCAAAAGAGATATTTGAGAGTCAACATTAGATGATGATTCTTGAATATTTTCAAGTTCCTCTTCTAATATTTTCTTCTCATCTTTTAACATATCTCGTTCAAACTCTGCTCTACTTAAATCTGCTTTGACTACTTTTAATTGACGTTTTATGTCTTTATATTTGACTATTAATTCGGCATTAATATCAAGTAATTCATCAAATGTAGGAATTTGTACCTCATCTTCTGTTGCCATAAAACAAACATTAACTTGTTCATTCTCTGAATCACTTTCACTTTCTGATGAAGATGACTCTGAATCATCCCATGTTACTGAGAAAGCTCGTTTCTTAGATTTGTCCTTCTTATATTTGAATTTGTCATTTTCTGACTTCTTCTTTTGTTCTGGACAATCTTTCTGCATGTGTCCCTTTTTGTGGCAGTTGAAACATTCTACAGCAGATGAAGATGGTTTGTTTGATCCAGGTTTCCTTTTATTGTAACGACTGGCTTTTCGATATTTTAGGAATTTTTTAAATCCTTTCGCAATGAATGCCAAATCTTCGTCTTCAGAATCTGATTCATTTTCATCTTTCTCAACATGAAATGCTACATTTTTCTTTTCTTCTTTCTGTTCTTTTCTAGCCTGCAAATTTGCTTCATAGGACATTAAATTTCCTATCAATTCATCTGGCTTCATGACGGAAAGGTCATTAGCTTCTTCAATTGCTAATACTTTTCCTTCCCATTCACTAGTCAGAGAATGTAGGACTGTTGAAACAACATCGAAATCAGAATACTTTTGTCCTAAGCCAATAAGTGCATGGTGAATAGTTTGAAACCATGAATACATGTCATTTATTGTCTCATTTGGTTTCATTTTGAAATTTTGAAATTGACTTTTCAGCAGGGCTATTTTGGCTTGTTTAACCTTATTAGTACCTTCATGAGTGATTTTTAGTGTTTGCCAAATTTGATATGCAGTAGTGCAGATACTAACACGGTTATATTCATTTTGGTCTAATGCACATAATAACATATTTATTGCTCTTGCATTTACGGCTGCTGCCGTTTTCTCAGCTGCAGTCCATTCTGAATAATCAGTTGTTGGATTCACTATTTCTCTTTGAGTGGTAGTCCAAGCATCATAGCTATTTGATTGCATAAAGAATGACATACGTGTTGCCCAATAACTATAGTTAAGACCGTTGAAAAATGGAGGTCTTTGTGTCGATTGACCCTCCGTGTAGTTAGTGTTTTGAGTGCTAGTACTTACGTTATTTGCCATATTACTATAATATATCAAATAACTATGTTATGGTTATATGATGACCTTGCTCTGATACCAAATGAAAGTACGGTGTGTATACAATTATATGTGCTAATATAGTACACACGGATCGTGTAATATGGACTACAATATAAATGTGGAAATAGATGATAATAGCATAGTAAATAAAAAATAGAAAAATCACACCAGAGATTTTTATACTGGTTCGGAGCACCGTCCTACGTCCAGTCCCAGACTTCTATCTGGATTTTCACTATTAACTACCTCGCTTCACCCGGAGGAACAGGTTTACAACACCCGAACAACCGAACGGGATTTCACGCCTCTAATACACTGAGGACTTCAACACTTGCCTCTTACAACACAGAGGACTTCAACACAAGAACAAATACAATTGTTGTTGACAACTTGTGTTCTTGAAAACACGGATTTGTCACTAGTAGTACACCCTTCCTATAATCTTATCCTCAAAGTATGCGAATGATGTTTTGAAAAGATTAAGGAAAGTATATTACTTATTGAATCAAAAGATATGAAATAGTTTCAATGATTCAATAAATAATCGAGAGCTTTTAGAATGCAGGAGTATATATATAAAGTAAGATCAGAGATTAGAGTAAAAAGCATATAAAATCATGTTGTTTTAATCAACGAATTAGATGAGTTTATATAGATAAGAATGGTTGTAACTCTTTGTGAGTAGTTGCTATTAAGAGATATGATCTTTGGTGAAAGGTGAGAGATGCAACCTTTGGAGAAGAGAAGTGTCTTTTGGAAAAATTGCTTTCTGTTTAAAAACGGTCGACGGGTTAAAAAGTGACCAGTAGACAGGAATTTAAATATATATACGTTATGTGCATGTGTGAACGTTCAGTGTGCAAATTATGTAGGAACGGTCGACCGCCTATATTGTGACCGGTCGACCGGTCCCTGTGAAGTTGCACACTGAATGTGAAACTACATTCTAATCGTATATATATTAATTTTCTTGAAAATGCATGATTATTTGAGGATAGATTTTAACAAGTTTATCACTAATATAATATCAAATAATCAATCTACAACCTAGAGTACCATATGTAGCTCTTTATAGCCATAATGACCTTGTTTTGTTGATCGCCTTTAGTTATTTGTCAGAAATCAAAAGCTTCATAAAACTTGTGACTCAACAGATATCTTATAGGCAGATCCGATTGTTGTATATTGAGGATATTACTAATCTCCGAGCAATTATCTACTCCTTTCCCAAAGAAAACATTAGATTTTTCACAACTGAGTTCCAGTCCTGATACTCTTCCCAAAGTTTGAAAAACATCACTAATGGCCTTTGCTGTTCGTGCGTTGGCTTTAGTAAAGATTATAATGTCGTCTGCATAAATGATGTGTGTCAGCTTGTTATCAAAATCTGTGATAGAAGAGATTTGACCTTCTCTAACTTTCTCATCCATTAATAGCGTAAAGTATTCCATGACCAATGTAAAAAGAATGGGGGATATTGGGTCGCCTTGTCTAAGGCCATTTGAACTCTGGAAATATCCATGCGATTCCCCATTAACAATGAGTGAGAACATAGGAGTCGATATGATGTTGTTAATAACATTCACCCATTTTCCTGGAAAACCCAAGCTAATTAACATGTGTATAACAAAATCTCGATTAATCGAATCATATGCTTTCTTTAAATCAACTTTAATGCACATATAATTATTATCCTTTCTGCCTAGGCCTCTAATTATTTCATGAGCAAATAGAATCCCGTCCCCTATTGATCTTCCTTTTATAAATGCCGTTTGATTTGGGGATATCAACTTATTCAAAAATGGGGTCATTCTACTGCAAAGAATTTTGGTGAAAAGCTTATAAACAGTATTACAGCAAGCAATGGGTCTAAAATCATGGATACTAGTTGAATGGACTTTTTTTGGAATCAAATGCAAGAAGGTATGATTCCATTCTTTAATAATTAAACCCTTCTGGAAAATATCATTCAGTGCTTTAAAAATAATGTCTTTTGCAAGATTCCAGTGTATTTTGAAAAATTTAGCATTAAAACCATCTGGGCCTGGGGAAGACGTATCTTTAATGTCCCACAATGCAAATTTAATTTCATCCATAGATATATCTTCGTTCAGGAAATTAGCACCATATTCTGTGATAATCAATTTACAAACAACTTCTGGGAACTCATTTCTTAGGGGACGGTTAAAAATATGCTTGTAAAAGTTGATAGCCGAGTTGACAAATTTGTCCTCTGTCTCTACTTTGCCATCTACTTCAATGTTAATCACACGATTTTTGCTTCTTCTGCTAGCCATTTTAGCATAAAAGAAAGAAGAAGCCTCATCTCCCAACCTCAACCAATCGCATTTAGCCTTTTGCTTGGAATCCAGATACTCCTTTTTGAGTGCCATTTCCAGTTTAATTTTGGCATCATGGAATTCCAGGACTAAACCTTGATCATTTGATTTTTCCAAAAGTTTTTGGAGTCTAGAACAGGTCTCTCTTTGAAATTGAACCTCCTGTTTGGTATTCCTTAAATTAGCACTCCAAACCTTAAGCTCTCTCTTGATATTCTTGAGGATATTTAAGAGTTGGAATAAAGGTCTGTCATCGTGATTAGAAGTCCACTTACTCTCTATGAGAGAGAAGTAATGATCACATAGCGGCCAATGATTCATAAACCTAAAAGGTCTATTCTTGTCTCTAGGTCTGGAAATAAGAGAGACTATAATAGCATTATGGTCGCTCACCGAGGGAGGTAAATAGAAGGCCGATAGGTCTGGAAATAAGTTGATCCATTCTAAGTTAGCAAAGACCCTATCTATTTTGGAAAATATGTTTCTACTAGGGCCAGACCACCAAGAGAATTCAAAACCTTTAATGTCAATTTCTTTAAGTCCTGTATAATTAGACAAATCATCTAATTCAAACAATTTATCAAATGGCACTGAATTACCACCCTTTCTTTCAGAAGAACTACGAATACAATTAAAATCTCCAAGGACTAACCATGGTCTAAAAATATTAATAGCATCTTCTTGTAAATTATCCCATAGTTTCATCCTTAGCCTAGAAAAATTCTTAGCGTAGATAAAGGATAAATTACATTTAAATTTCAAATTGTTAACCAGTTCAAGGGTGATATGTTGGTCGCTCATACTAATGAAGTTATAGTCCCAGGAATTTTTTTCGATAAGGATGATGATTCTACATTTATAATAACAGGAGACGTTGCTAATAATATTCCACCCGTTATCAAAAAGTCTTTCTAAATTCAAGATTTCTGACAACAACATCTTATTTTCTAAAATACCAAAACAACTTATTTTATACTTGTCAATTATATTTCTCACTTCTTTCAATCTATTGGGGTTATGAAACCCCCTCACATTCCAACAAGCAATCGTCATTATGCTTTGTTGTTCCGTGTCCTCTGTGACCTTCTACTAGAGGACTCCTCTATATCTTCTTCATTAATGCCTAGCATCTGAACCCACTTGGGGTTTTTGCGAACAAGCTTATCCTTAAGCACATTTTCGTATTCTTTGTCTTGAGACTTAGGGATATCCTGTTCCCCCTGAGGCAACTCAATAATATCATAAGAACAATGTTCCTTTTCCAGTTCTTTCAATCTTGAATCCTGACCGAGCTCTTCCTGTACCTGCATATAATTACACTGTTCAGTACCTCTCATATAATTAACATTATTAATAAGACAATCTTCAATACAGATATCAGTAGGAAGTAAAGTTGTATCTAGTGAATTTTTATTAGAAATTGGCGAAAGACGATTAAGAATAATAATTTGATTTGATGGAGAATTCGGAGTAGGTGTTTTGACTTCCGCAGCATTGGTCGATTCATCGTTCCTCAGGTCACCATCTATCCTGGCCTCAGATATTGGTGCTAAATTACCCGATGTCCCTGTCTCCTTCGACATAGATTGACTTCCCTCCTCTCCATTTGAGACTATCTCCTCGATGTTCCTTATGATTTCATCAGGTGGACGCATACCGTCCATAAGCTCCATGTTTTGTGGTTCGATAGGACGTTCTACCTGCACCTGATTGTCCTGTTCCACAGTGTTATCCTTTCTTCTTTCCTCCCCAACTTCCTTGCCTGTTTCTATAATGATTTCATCAATAGAGGCATTAACTTGGTTCTTTTTAGGGACCCATGACTTGGTCATTGGGCACTCCTCGGATAAATGGCCAAAACAAATACACTTGTCACAAATAGGCGGAGGGTTCTCATATTCCACTTCCTGTATAAAGCTCCTCCCTTCATCATCCATACCAACAATGCTGTTAGGCATACCAAAGGATGCATTAACCTCAATCAGAACTCTGGCATAAGCTAATCTGTTTTTGTTTTTCGTTGCCTCGTCCATCTTTATTGGGATCCCAATAGTACTTGTTAGCGCACTGATAGCTTTATTACCCCACAGCTTAAAACTTAGCCCAGGAAGTCTAACCTACATTGGCAAAGATGTAAGAAGATCTCTATCTGTTTTCATATCAGGTGACAGTCGTTTCATGATTATCAGATTCCTGTCCATAAACCATGGACCTGATTTAAGAATTTTGCTGCAGTCTTCCTCCGAACCAAATCTCACAATGAAGAATCCATTATTCCTAGACTGAACAGAGAACGACTTTTGTGTTGACCAAACTCTGTTTGCATATCCTTCAAAAGTCTTAAGCCAAGGTTTATATCCAACAACATACAATAAGATACATAAATCCCATCCACCCTCTGCTTCTTTGATAGCCTCAGCTGTTAGAGTACCTATTCTTTTGCCATCTACTATAGTAGGTTCAATATATTCAAGATCAAGGTTGCCTATATCTCCAACTGCACCAATCTTCACTGCCTCACTGTACGAGAATTTTTTAGCGTTTTCAGAGACAGCGAATTTAATTTTCGGATAGCTTCCTGTCTTCACCGCGACCTGCTTTGATAATTGTTGAGATTTTGTTGTTGACATACCCGCAGCCGCCTGCATCTTAGTCCTAAGATACCGATCAGATGTATTTTTATTCGATCTGAAGCCTCCCATATTAAGACGAGTATCGGGTCCACTAGGCGCAGGCAGTTTGCCCCTTTTTCTTCTCACCTCCTCCCAACCTTCATCATCACGCAGTGATCCCATGTTTAGAGGAGAAAGAATTGAAGACAGAATTAAGAGTAAGCGATTAGATGTAAGAATCGAAAGAAAAAAAAGCAGAAGAGTAAAAACCCTAATCTCCAGATCTAGATCTGGAAGCCATTGAGGAAGCGATCCAGTATTAATTAACAAAGGGAAGTTCACATGAGCCATTAAGTTTACATCGCAAAATACTTAAATTTAGATAAAATACATGATTTTATTTAAAACAAATTTAGAATTGTTTTAAATGAATTAGACTTCATAGGCCTAATAAAGATCCAATAGGATAAAAAGAAAATTGAAATACACCTACTGCTACTGCTGCGGGCTGGCCCAACAATGGTATTAGAGCCCAATAGCCTATGCGTTCTAAATTAGTCATTTTAGGGCTAATTAATTAGGCTTGTGCACTTAGTATGGTGTCTAGAAATGTGATGTTTAGGATTGTAATTAGGTAATCAAGTACCATACCCTACCTTCTTACCTGTCTTGCCAAAAAGGTGATGTGAGACCAAATGTTGCCCCTTATAGAAATTGGGCCTTGCGCTACTTTTCAAAATAGTTTGAAAATTAAGACATGATTTTAAATTTAAAAGTTAAATCTAAAAAAACATATTTATTATTTGAAAATATTAGTTTTGAAATTTAAAATTATTAATAAAATTAATAATATAAATTAATTAAATGAGTTAATTAATTAATACTTTTATGCATGTACTATATATGTTAATATATGTAATGTTATTTTAAAGTGTTTCAGAAAACATAAACATACATGTATGTATATAAGATAAAATTTTAAAATTAATATAATTTGATTAAAATTGTTTAATTAATAAATTAATTAAAGGTTAACTAATTAAATAAAAACACACACATATAAGATATATGTGTTACACTACAAAGGTTATAGTAGATATGTCCAATATGAAAGTTGTATTGGAATATTAATATAAAATTAATTAAAGATTTAATTAATTAAAATTAATTAAATAAGATTTAATTAAAGAAATATTATACATAAAACTATCATGTAAGTAATATGAAATATAAAAGTTATTTAACAACAAAACTTATATGATATGAACGTATAAACTAAAACTGGAATATTAAATAAACCCAAATCGACTTAATGAATAAATACATAAGTAAATGTATGTACATTGTGGTTTCTAATGTACCTAACACTTGAATCACGAGGGTATTTCATAAGAAATACATTATTCCATGAGTCGGTATCACTCAATAATATTGTCCACTAACACACACACAGATATATATATTTATATTAATAAATTACTTGCATACTCCTTAGTAGTCGAGCAAACTCAAGCTGAGGATGTTATGTGTAGTATTATTAATAGATTAAACAGATGAGGTAAGATAACTATTTGTATTTGTTGAGCAAACTCAAGGTACATATACTATAAATAGGCCATCACGATATGGTAAGTACGAGTGAATAATCTCTTTTAATTTGTTGATCAAACTCAAGGTCGAAATAAGATTAGGACAAGGAAAAATGGGTTGGGAGTTATATGTGATACAACCGATAAGGAGTTATTCATTGTTTGTGGGGGTACGATTTGTTAAGCAAACTCAAAGTCGGAGTACCAAGACATACGAGTCCTAACACACACTTGTGAAGTCGAAAGACTTCTATGTTTCATCTTAGGGTTTGGAGAAACATAAAAGACTAGTGGGAGCCTTATTAGAAAAATGAAATGGTAACATTTAACCTTTCTAATATTACAGGAACATGTGCTAAAATATAATTATCCACAATAATAAATTTGTGCATTTAATATGTTTGATAAAATGTTTATCATTTAACATATACAAACGAACTGAATTGAAAGTTGATAAATGGAAATATAATACCAACTATTAAATTCCTATTGCATATTAACGTTTCAACACCATGTAAGTGCCTGATTGTACATCTACTGAATACATTCGTGGTTTGGTCACGTACATATTTATTTGTTCAAGTCCATATATTACATTCAATGAGTTTCGAACTCTAAAAGCAACACATGACTATGGATATTTGATCCATATACAATTGCATATAAATATTATATGGTGAACGATCAAAGTTTGTAATGTATAATATTTCAGTGAAATTAGTTCATCTGAAAGAACCAAATAAACCTTAGTGCGAGATTAAGTATTCAATCCAATTGATTACAAATGTATTGTGTTGAATGTAACACTAGACCAAAACTACATTATAAATCTAAGAACTCGATTGCTGAAATATCAATTTGATCAGTTTACATAAAATGAAACACATCTAATGTCCTTAAAAGCTAAGGATAATTGAATGCGCTTTTGTGAAGATTACGTTATGATATTGTAGTATGATTTTCTTTTGAATAGTTTGACCATTTGAAAGGAAAACGAATGTATATGTATAGATGTAATTTAAGGTACAATTAGGATGAAGAAAATGAATGGTCAGTTCTTCTTCATAGAGAAACTTTAGAAACGAGAATTGTAATAATAATTGATACTTAATATTGGAATAAGAAATATGATTTCTGCTTCGAAATGTAATATGGAAAATTGTTTTCTATGAATTTATTTCTTTGAGCTCAAGATTTTTGACCAACAAACTCTCTACTGTAAATGGTTGCAGTGCATGATATAAATTAATAGTATTAAGGGAATGATGGACCTTTGAATTTAGTATGCTATTATTGTAATGTGGAAATAGTGAGAGCATGCCATATAGCACTTAATAGTTGCATTATAGTACAATTGTTTTCGCAAAACTTTCCATACATTATTTAAGAAAAAAATTAGACATAGCTATATTTCAATATCAATAATATGAATATTCTTTATGAAATAAAACTATAATTTAGAATTATAGATTAAGCTGTAGTTTTGATAAATAATTTTATTGTATGATTTTGAATCATATGGTACTTTTTAATTATATCTCAAACAATAAAAGGCTGTGCACCCATTTAGTGGGAGTATCATAAGAGCTGATGAACTCTTTGGATTGATATATATATATATATATATAGATGGATGCAATAGTATTTCTGTAAATACCAAAACAGTTCCATGTACTTCGTCATATTCACCCGATGAGTTATCGTCAACATGACATGTATATTTGATATGCATATAGCATGTCTATGGTAAACTCATAGAGTATAAAACAGAAGTGGATGATATAACATGCAGTAAAAATGATTCAATTTGATCATATGAACGAGTATATTGGAAAAAGGTCCGAATGTACCTAAAAATGAATAAAGATTCAATCTCAAAAATAACTCCTCCATGTGATGCATAATGATGCATTGATTAGGGGTAATCGAACTTTGTTAGACAATGTGCGATTAATTGTGTGCGAAGTTGAGTAATTTTATTTCTATAACGTCATGTACTTAAGAGTAGTACACCAGGTTAATATTCTTTCATCCGAATAGTAGTTTACCAAATTTTATATCACAGGCCAAGGAATTGGTAGGTTGTATGAGTCGAAAGATTGCACGTAATAATTATTTATGAAGATCTTGTATGAATCTTCCCAAAAGGATTTTGAAAAGACCGATTCATTGGATGACATATTTATGTTTCGAACATGATTTTTGTAAATTAAAACCAAATCATTTTTTTAATAAGGAAATTCATAATACATTTATGAATACCTATTCTATTGCACCGAGAAACATTTCTAGAAATACTAACTTCATTGTAAAGGAATTTTCTTGAGAAATTATTGGTAGTAAAAAGGATATGGATACGATCCAAAGGTAGAACAGATTAGATGAGATGAAATAAAATTGACTAACCTAAATGAACACATTGCATAAGAATATCTAGTAAGTATTCCCGATCATTGAAGAGAAACTATGAGTTTCTTATCAATGTGGAAAATATATAATCCTCAATTGTCTAATTAAACCACTAAGAGTGTTGACTCTATCGTATGGTATGATGTGCAAATCTAAAAGAATTCCAAGTACGCTATCAAAATAGGATTTTGGCAGTCATAAGCTAAGGGATGTGATCCATCGATCGTGATTGTGTCTTTATGAGCAAGACTAATGCAGTTGGAATCAAATGATCAATGTTGATGAGAATACATCGCAAATTTCAATTGTTGAAATTAGCATAATAGATTCGGTATTCAACATGCTCAAGTTAATTCGAATTTACTCACAAAATTACCACTTGATATGACTTTATGTTAGGTACGTTTGTATTGAAATAGAAAATTCTAAATAATGATTTGGAGTTAACTGTTTACACATAATAACCAAAATATCTCAAAATCAGTTGGAGCGACATTGAGTTTGTGAGTCTTTGTATATGATCCAACAAATGACACAAATGTATCATTTTATAATGATCGAGATTGAATAAGTATTTTGATAGAAATATCAAATAGTTTTATTTCCAATCAAAGTGTAGAGGAAGTGTGTGTTCATAAGAAAGAACGTTTAATGGAACATTGATATTTCTAATCTATAAGTAAACAACATGTTGTTGATTTAATGATGTACTTGTGTTAAAATCAGCCTTAGTTGTTTTAATACTCAACATAGGATCAGTAAATGATGTCTTTTATAGTAAGTATAAAAGATGTAGGGAATGTCCCAAATGATATGCAAGTACACCTCATTAAAATGTTTAATACAGAACATGTAAGATGGATTCTTTTGCATTCACAATAGGAATTATCATACATGTTATATTGTCTACCCTATCATGATTTGTTTATGTATTTGATATATGAAGCAAATATCAAGTCCAAATCGATATCACTAAATGGTTGCTTGAAGTGTTCTCATGTATTTCTAAAATACTAGAGAACTGTTTTCAGAAACAATAAATTCCTTATGAAGTAATGTTCAGACTCAAACTTTCACAACTAATATTGAGTATAATATGTTAATAACATATCTTTAAGTTGGAAATGTTCCAAATGAAATACTATGGTTGATTCAATGAAAAGGCTAAGTACATCGCCTTGAGTATTACCGAAATAAAAGTAATCTATACAAAATTATAAGTACACAAATTTATAATTGAGCTGATTCCAAAAGTTGAGAATCTTGTTGCATTTTTGTATAATAACAATGTCGTGATATGGTTCGTAATAGAACATAGAGTTCACTAGAGGTCAAGAGATATACTCCGAATTGTTTAACATGATAAAGTAGTTTATTACCATCGGAGAGAGTTGATTGAAAAAGTTGATAATTAAAACATAATAGCATACCCGTTCACAAAGGGACTGACCTAATAGATTATGAGAAAACTGATTGGAGAAGATCGAATAATATTCCAAAATTGACCCCAAGTGCAAGCGGGAGATGGATAGAGTTAAGGGTATACCCTAGGAGCAATTATGTAATTTTTTACATATATCTAACTCGTTGACCAATCTTGTTCGAAATAAAAGTGTTTTCTTTCTATTATATATTTGATATAATGCGGTTATATTAATTAATCAATTTAATTAAACGTATATTTAATGGAAAATCCATAAATTGTATGTTTTATGATGGTAGTTACAAAATGATATAACCAAGAGTAATTTATCACAATGAAACAAATATACCGTTTTAAAAAGGTTCTTAGTCAAGATACGTTGAGAATGGATATCAATGTATTCGTTGAGACTAGAGTACGTAAAGCTCTCCAAATGTTAGGCAGTATATTACTCATGACTATTGGGGGGCACCAAGGGGTTACGTACTGATAGTTATTGGATAACTATGAAACGACTTACTTGATAGTTTTCTGTTGGTTAATATAGCTAAGGTCAAACAGAAAATATCGATGTGGCTAATTTACACAATTCTTTTGACTTGAGAATACTGATAACCTTCAATATGAAAAAAATCTGCTTTGATTATAGTCAGACTATGGAAGGACATCCAACAAGTGATTATAGTTGGGTCGAGTGGAAGTATTGGAAGGAAAACACTACTCAAAAGAGGATTCGTCACTTTAGTTATATGAAGTTAGTATCATGATCAACTCAAGTCAACCAAAGAGCAGTACGGTTAATAGTAATTGTTATTATTGAATCAATGATTTTGTGTTTGGACTATAGAGTTGAATATGTACAATATTGGAATTTTGCCCATCATCAAATTCCATATATCCAAAGTGATACAGTTGTGACGAAGAGAATTGGTGTATATGAATATCACTAGCGGGTAACGCTTATTAAATTAAATAATATTTTACTAAAAATGAATAAGCGATAAATGTGACCATAATGTCACACCACTTGCCAAGTAACGTGTGAACGTTAACATTCGAATAATTCAGTGTTAATTGCTGACCAAATTTACACCAAAGAGTTACACAACTGAAATGATGAATTCCCTTAAGATCGAATGATTTTATTAGATTATAATTATTATAAATAAATTAAATTAACTAATATTTATGAAATGTTAATTATAAAATTTGCGTGTGGTTTGAGAAATAAAAATTGCTATATATTTATAATAGTTATAAATGTACCAATCGATATACGATATCGATAAGCGATTAAATTAGATTTAATTGCATAGCATTTTGGCTCGGGTTTAAAGTCCATCATTAGTACTGCAAAATTGGATTTTTTAAAATTTATTGGAGGTGGCTAAAACTTAGGATTAGACCTAGAGATGGATGGCTAAGATTAAGAGAGAATAGGTAATGAGATTGTCCTAATATCTCTCCCGTACAAGCCTATATATATGGATCCCTAAACCCTTAATAAAAAACAACTTTTGGTTGCCATAATTATCAAGTTTGCTAATTAATCCCCATATCAGTTCTAAGAATCTCAAATCAATTCAAGTTAAGTAAAAGCACTATTTGATAGAAAAAGTCGATGATTCCTAACTTGCAATCTAATGGATCGAGCATAACTAGAGAAGGGAATTTTTTGATTCAAGTGGACTCAAATGCATCATCGATTGGTATTTTATTTATATACTACAGTAATCATATCATATTTTATGGTTTGATATTGATTAATCCTAAATCTCTCTCTCTCTCTCTCTATATATATATATATATATATATATATATTAATGTTGTATATCTAGAAAGGTGAGATTTTCGTAGGTATATGTAGCCGTCACAAATTAGTTTGCTTTTGTGCTTGGTTTTATTATTATGTATTATAATTTATGTATAAACAAATCTAATTTGCTGTAAAAATTTAATTTTATCATTATTAATTATTTTATGTATATTTATATATTATTCAAATATAGACTAATGTATATTTTAAACATATAATTACATATATGTAAATTTATAATGTATAAAAAGCTTAGATTTTTTCTTACACCCATTTATACATAATATGAATTATCAAATTCAAAATAATGTTGTGTATATATAAGTAATTTTAAATTATCTTTTATTGATTATTGGAATTGTTTATTATATCTAAAATTAATTATTGCACTAAAAATTCAATTTTTTAAAAAAAAAATACTACATCTATGTAGTAACCCACGAAAAAAATTTAGATTTTTTTTCCAATATTTAATATTTTTAATAATTAAATTACTTCGGTGGAACATTTCTTTTATTTATTAAAAATAATATTTTATTTCAAACAATAGTGAAAAAAAATTTGAACATAATTTTTATGATCTAAATTTTAAAATTTGAGTTTTTTTAATATTTATTACTAATATTTTTAATTATTATGATCAAAACTATTTATTATATATATAATAATGATAAAATTATAAAATTATTATTTTATGTTTGTTATGCTAATTTCGATCTAGAAATAATTTTAAAATATATTTATAATTGTATTTTAATATTTGAATATAATTAATTATTCATATATACACATTTTATTTAAACTTACATATATAATTTTAATTATATATATCTATCTATGTATAATTTTATATGTTTAATTATGTGTATATATTTATACAAATGTTTAAGTTATATATGTATATATATATAATTTTTATACTTTTAGTTATAAAATATATTTTAAATATATGTATACGTATTTATATAAATATACTTTGCATTATAGATTTATGCATATATTTAGATAACATACAATACATACGAAATGAGCTAATGTGTCCATTACGATGTAAATCCCAACATTTATATACATGCATATTATACCCTTCATGGATAATTATGTTACACATGCACACATATATGTATATGTATATGATACATGTATATATATATATAAATTAAATCATTCAAATTAACTTTACATTACAAAATACTAAAATTTAAATAAAATACATGATTTTATTTAAATAAATTTAGAATTTTTCTACATGAATTAGACTTCATAGGCCCAATAAAGGTCCAATAGGATAAAAAAATTGAAACACACACACCACTACCGCTGCGGTTGGCCCAGTTCCTACAATATTAACGTGATGCATAATGAAAAAAATGTGTTTGGTAATGTGTTTAATACTATTTTGAATGTTAAGGGGAAAACTAAGGATGATCTAAATTCAAAATGTGATATAGCATATGTATGTAAACGTCTCGGACTTAATATGAAGCCCAATGACAGTAAAAAAACCTAAAGCATGCTATGAGCTAGACAACAAGCAAGTAAAACTTGTGTTAAACTAGGAGGAAGGACTAAGATGTCTTGATTGGATTTCTTATAATCTCCGTACATGTGTTGGCTTTAAAAAAAATTGAGTGGCTTGAAAAGTCACGATTGCCATGTCAAGATGGAAAATTTATCATTCGTGGTTTTCAAAGAACCGTTGCTCGTAAAAGTATGGAATGTTATAACGAAATTAAGTTTATTTTATAAAGAGCGTCGTTCGACTATGTTAAAAATCGAGCAGATACTTAAACTAAAAGACAATATCCCTATACTGTTGTACAAACTTGAGACAGTATCTCCTCCATGATATTTTAATGTAATGGAGCATTTACCTGTCCATCTTCCATCCGAAGCACTTATTTGAGGTCCTATGCAATATGGATGAATGTATCCATTTGAGAGATAAAACTGAACATCCGTAATATTACTATTAATTTCAAATTTAAATTGAATTAATTTTGTAATAGATACTTGAATCATTTGAAGAAAAAAGTTAGACAGAAAGCACAAGTTGAAGGTTCGATTTGCAAATCATATCTTGAAGAAGAAGCTTCATTCTTTTTCTCTCATTATTTCAATGATCAAGTGATCTTATCATTTGTAAGGGTTCCTCCTAATGATAAAGCCGTTGAACAAGATTCACCTCAAGCAATGTTATCTGTTTTTAGACAACATGGTCGACTTGCTGGAAACGTGTGAAACCATGGTTAGACGATTGAAATTATCATGTAGCACACACATATGTTCTTTTTAATTATGCTGAAGTTGCACTATTTGTTATGTAATATTAAATAATAATTCTTGATATATGAATTTCCAAGTTCATATTTATTTCAGTTATACCTATAGATTATAATGCAATATATTATATATTTGTAGTTTTTGCGAATCACAATATCTACGTGGTGATCTTAGTAAGGAATTTATTGATTAGTTTTCGAACTACATTTATGATCCAAGAAATTATGGCAGTGATGAAAGATTGAAACATCTTACAATAGGACCAAAACTAAATGTCAAGATTTATCCAATATTCTTCGTCAACGGATTTTAATTCAATACCGATGAATATAATGTTGAAAAATTAACCTATAACAACGGGTATTTGACAATAGCAGTGATAAACCAGATGAACATATAAAAGATTTTATGGCATCTTAATATATGCCTTAGAATTGACATATTTTATATGACCTATAGAAAAAGTTTTTTTTATTCAAATGCAATTGGTTCAGCAATGTTACTGGTTCTAAAATCAACATGCACAGAAGTTATAAGCTTATTAAAATAAAACATACAACACATTACTATAAGTAAGATCCTTTCGTTTTAGCCAAGCAAGCATATAAGTTTATTTTGCTCCGTATTCATTCTTAAAGAGAAATAATGTAGATTGGTTGGCTATTTTTAAAACGAAGCAAGATTTATGTTTGATGGAAATAATATTCTAGATGAAGTATCTTATTAAGCAGACCTTGAGCCAAATAATGAAATAACAATTGATGATCAAACTAATTTAGGGCCTCTGAATGATAAATCAAATATTTTAATAGAAGTATTTGAGAGTATAGAGGAAAGCAATATGGAGTACGAGATCGAGTTTGAATCAGAAAATGACAAAGACCGATTATTAGTTACTGATGATGTAATGTATATATGATGATATTTCTATCGCTTGTTGTATAATTTATATTTTGATTTTCTACTGTTATAATGATGATGACCATGTTGTGAGCTACGTATTATTCTGTTTTATTAATTCTATGTATTTTGGAGATTTTTTTCTTTTTGTACTTTTAGCGGAAGTTTTATGTGATTATTAATCAAACATGTTTTCTGATAATAAAGTGATATGTTTTTTCATTATATGAAATGATATGTTTGTGGTAGATATTATGTCCCATAGGAGAACTTCTAGATCTCATTCTTCGGGTTCTCCTATTGTTGACGAGGGTACTAGTGACTTGGCTGATTTACGTCCAAGGGTGAGTATGACTTCCAAAACGAGATGATAAGTATCAAATTTATTGCAATGTCATTAATATTAGTGCATGCATATTATTTATGATTTATTAAATATCTACATCATAATTAATATAGAATTTTTGAGCTAGAGCCTTCCGACTATATTCTGGCTGTCTCTAGGATGGCGTACATTAGTCAGATGTCGGGTTATTGGCCAAGGTGGGATGAAATCCCACCTTATGTTGAAAATGTTACATTGACCAACTTGTTCGTAAGAATAAATGCATAATTCATTCGAGACCGACATATTTAATTTTTGAAAATTAATATACCTTGTATAATTCATTTTAGTTTCAATGTGTTGGTTGCGATTATTATAGATGAGGAAGATCAACAACTGTTTAGGAACCACTGGAATAAGAAAATAGGGAAAACCTCTAGGGACACCCTCTCAAGTGTAAAACACAAAACTAAAAAATCTAATTAGATAAGCACTAGTATTTGGATTGGTTTTTTTAGCATTGGGAAACTCCCGCTATGAAAGTAAGCTTTCTAGTTTCATATGTTTATTATAATTTGTTTAAAGATCGTATAATAATTGCATTAATTTAGTCAATCATATAGTTAAGTAGTTACAGACGATAAATACGACTTCCATATTAAATTTACAGGAAGTATCTGCGTGGAACTCGACAAACAGAAATAAAAATCCAGTTTCACATCGCTGCTGATACAAATCCTTACAACAATATCGAAAGTAAATGGTAAATTTATAAATTACGATTACAAAGTACTTATAACATTGTTTAATAATATATATACATTTTTTAATCATATGTAATTTCAAATGAAAGAGAAGGTTCATGACCCTACATATATGGAGGTCTTCACTTGCATGTAAGCTACCAAACAGACTAATGAATATGTCTTAGTATCATTTACTTGGACAGACCCTAAATCACAAGCTATCAGGTAAACGTGCTTTAAATTTTTTCTCTTATTTCACATTACATAAATTACAAATTGAATATTTATTTTGAGAAAATTCTATTTCTAATTGCATAAAAGATTTCAAATGGAGCAAGCTCGAGTGCTAGAGGCGACTGGCCGAGAGGAGTTGATTATTGAGGAGAAGACTATGATTTTGTATGTTATGACCAACAGGCCGATGTGGAATAGAGGCTATGGTCGATAATCAGAAGGTAATGTTTGTTGAGTTTAACTGCTTCTTAACTAATTTATAAAGTTTATTTAGTGTTATGTATGAACTATAACTAGCTATTAACAAATTTACAGGCGATTACTTCTTAGGCTGATTATAGGAAATCATAGGTTGAGTAGGAGATAACGTAGTTGTGAGCCGAGATAGCAGAATTGAATGATTGGTGGAAGAGTGTAGGATTAACAATGTTGTTAGATGAGTGGATTGCGACATACATAGCAGAGCATGGGACATTTCCTTCCCAGGGGTCGGGAAATGGTGGAAATGATGTTAGTAGGTGGGTTGTGTTTTTTAATGGATATTGATTGACTGTTTACTTTAAACTTGGATTATGTTTGATGGTTGTGGATGTTTGACTGAACAACTAGTAGGTATGTTATGGATGTTTGATGAATTTTTAATGGACTCTTGATGTAAATATGGATTTCTGTGATTAAAAACTTGGTTTTTTGTGATATGTAATATTATGCAATGTATTTGGTATTGCACTTATGAAATTAGGTTTATATGTGTTGTATATGAGGTGTAGCGACAGATGAATATATATGTGTGTGTGTGTGTGTGGTTTGATGGACGAAGGAGCAGAAATATTGTAAAACAATATTTCCATTATGGCGATGGATAGCAACGGCTTACTGATTCTAAGTTAGCAATGGCTAGCGATGCCCCATTAGCAAATTCGTGATCATTAGATTCTTGACACGTATCCTTCAGCTAGCGACGGTTAGTGATGACAATGTTGTCGATAGTCATCGAAAAGTTATCGATAACGCTATTGCTAAGGCCATCACTCTTTCTTGAATCAACGATTATTTGAGCGACAACCATTAGCATCGACTAGCGATGGTTATCAATAGCTATATGTTGTCACTAAATAATGTGTGCCTTGTAGTGCTAGTGATTGGGGACGAATAAAATATTAAAGTATTGTTCGATTAGAGTTTAGATGTAGGGGTGTAGCCTATTATTTGCTAAGTACAATTATGAGCCGACGTGAAAAATTATAACGTACATTCAAAATATAAAGCATTCGAGTATTCATATTAACCGTAACATTGCTACGTGTTCACTAGTCAAAGATTCATCTGATTTCAAGTCAAAAGGCAGAACTTATTACAGTTTGGATGAAGTAAATAATGAATTTTTGCCTAGCCATTCAAATATAAAAAAGTTCAATCCGCTGTGGATAAATTTTAATATGATTATCCGGTGATACAGAGACAAATGATTTGTTAAAGAATTGCACAAAGTTTAGATATGGAAATGTAGTCTATTATTTGCTAAGTATAATTATTGGTCACCATGGAGAACTTGAACATACATTCAAATATGACACTATAGAGGAATACAGACTTCCAATGGTAATAAGGGTGTTGCAATTGCATTATTAATAAATTATCGACCCATTTTTGGTGATGGAATTTAGGTTATAGCAAAAATTAAGCGACATCATTCGGAAAATAGTGATGCCATAACGACCCAAGAGACTAGTGATGCCTTTGCTATGCTAGAATTTAGTGATTTTTCTCCTATACCATAATGACTTACTTTTTGCACGATTCTACATTAGCCTATCGATGCCAAATCAGTGACACCTTAGTGATGCGTCCTTCTGACGACATAGTGACACCTTTTAGTGTCACCGTTTTGGTGATGTCATGGTGATGCCTCATTAAAAGTGCAAGTAACAGACTTTAGCGATGTTCTAGCGATGTCGGCCTAGGTGTGAATTGATAGAATATTGCAACATTTGCCTCCATGTAGTACAAAACACGACAAAACATTACATAAGGTCAAACCAGTTATGCCAAATAGACATAATACTAGTAAATTAATATACTAGACTTTCCGAATGAATATCTGGGGATCAATCATTTAAAGAAAATTATACATCAAAACAAGCAATCAACAATAAACATGCACATCACAAGCAAGTAATAAAAAAACATATACATCACATATTGAAAAAACAATGTCACGATATATATATATATATATATATATATATATATATATATATATATATATATAGACACACACACATATAGACACACATACTTAGCCACGTTCAAAAACAATTGTCACATGGTACAAAGCCCAACATCGTATGACCCTGATATTATACATATCCAAACCTTACAGGTACAGTAAATAAAAAAAAACATCATAACTGTTACTTTATTTTTTCGTTAGTAAAAAAAATAGACTGGTCAAGGTTTCTTAGCCCAGCCTGGTCCGATCCAGGCTGACCCGGTCCAGTTCAACCCACAAATCGGCCAAGGCCAGAGACAGACTGCATAGATTCCTACACCTGACACTGACACAAATCTAAACAATTCCCTTCTTGGATCCTCTTCTTAATTATGCATCAAGTTGGCTTCCAACCGAAGCACTCCATAATAGGACTATCAATTTCCAGCATGGCCTGAAACTCGCATGGAAATTAGCGGGTTAACACGACACGTTTAAAAGGGCGGTCCATTTTTGGATCGATCCGATAGAACCCGTTTAATAAACGGGTGGAACCCTAATTTGACCCGACTAACCCATTTATGGACTCGTTGTTGTGGTATAATTCTCATTTTAGCTTGCATAAGAATGGTATTGTTATCATTCATTTATTCCTACACATTCGCACTTAATAATTTCCTACATTTTCATACTCATTCCTACGTTTTCATGCCCATTCCCACGTAACAACTTCCCAAATTTCATACCCATCTTAGCTTGCAATAAAAGAATGACAACAATACCCGTCTTTTTCTCTAAAATTCTCATCTTAGCTTGCAAAAGAAAGGTATTGTCGTCACTCACTTATTCCTACACATTCGGATTTAACAACTTTCCACATTTTCATGCCTATTTCCATTTCTTTATACAAATATATTTCTTAATGTGTTACACGAATCAACCCCAAATCTACCCGATATATAATCAAGTCAACCCGAAACCCGACCGTTTAATGAACGGGTTGATCCGGCCCGTTTAAAAACCAACCTGCACCCGAGTTGACTCGATTCGAACCCGACCCATTGACAAGCCTACTCCACAACAACTCTAGGAGCCAGCTCGCCAATCAAAACAAGGCATTAGCATAACTCGGCCTGGTCAATTTCGATCTATCCTGCAACTGCTTCCTAATCGCCCTCTCATGCCAGCCTACTTTCAATATGAGACTAAGTCTGGACCCACTTAAGCATCTTCCTAGCTATTTGCCGACCGACATAATTCAAGGTCGACGTTAGCGTCGCCCATCATTGGCTTGCTTCAGTACAACCACCTACAGCCTGTAGCTCTTCTCTTTATCCCTCACCCAAAGTTCAACATACCCTTAGCTTTAGCACTTCTTTAACCTTCCCATCATCCTAGTGGCTAGCAAACCAACTCGGCCCATCTTGCCATCTAAGCAAACGGGAGTGAAGTGATAATAGGTACAACCAGGCGTGTCTACCCATGACAAGAAGCATGTTTCATTTCCCATAACGTACCACCAAAGCACAAGTGCATTAAATGCAAGGTAAGGCAGGGAATTCTTCTGGTATGATTCTCCTATTGACATTCATCTCAACCACATATTCCTTCCATTTAGCCAATTGTCTCGCATCAAGTCTGTTTAAGTTAATTAACGGCCAGACGTGCCTTCAGCCTGTTTTACCATACAATCTCAACCGTCCAGACATTAATTCAGTTGTTTTACGAACCTCATGCATTACAACATCAAAGGTACTGGTTTGTCCCAGTGCCCAACCCCTGGCCGAGGATTTGGTTGGTTCTGACCCCTAACGCTTGACAAAAAGGGTTAGTTGTTTGGTAAGAAAACATATAACCACTTCATAAAGGTTGAAAATGTAACGAATTTTGGGTACCAGGAAAAATTCAGAGCTCTTCATTAGTCTTAAGTGCTTCTTTTCTTATTATTCTCTTGTAAATCCTTATAACTATAATATAGTAAAAGAACTTCACAGTGGACATAGGCAGCTTTGCCAAACCACTTTACATCTTGTCTCATTTACCTTTAAATGCTTGTTTTTCTATATTTTTCCATCCTTAAGCCTAATGATTAGCAAGTTACCTTTGCTCATGATGCGTCATCATAATTTCGAGGTTGATGAAAAATATAGCCAACATTTTGGTGCTAGAAAGATGACATTTCCAATCTTACAGTTAACGGCCGCATGCTCCAGCCCACTATGGCCATCAACATCTTGGCGCTGGAACCAGTAATTAAGCAAGATTCCCTTTAGAAGTTGGGCCATAATATCATTTTGGCTTCGTGTTGTGTGCGGGCACAGTGCGTTCCTACTCTCTCACATTACTGTTGCTATCGACCAAGTTATGGATGTTACACGTATATTAAGGATCACACCAACCATCAATGGACAAGTCCCACCCGCCCTATCTTTTATCAAGTGTCGTTGGTAATACCAATTTGAACAACACCCACTTCGAAGGATGCGGAAGAAGCATGCATCTTTTTCACCTAAGAATGCTCCTTCCATAAGAAGGCCCAAGCCAGTCCATGCTCACGTTTGAGCCTAGGGGAAAGATAGAAAGCATAGCAATCATGGCCATCAAGTAGTTCCTTCGTCTGCCTTTTCCCTCAACCAAGCATGGAAGCGGTCGGGCTCCTGCCGACATGTCTAAAGACGTCCGAGCTTAACGACCAATGTCCTCCTCAAGCACATTACAAGCTCAGCCCACCATCACATATAAGTTCTTACTCCCGATAATAAGTTTAACTATTTGCTAAGTTCTAATAAATGGTGACTTTTTTGTCTGTCTCACTATTTAACATAACACTTATACAAAGTGCTCAAGCGAACTATGCACTCTGGTTCGAGCCAGAACATGCAGTTATCCTATGACTAAGGACATGTCATACAGGAGAACCCACGAGCCTTCATGTGCTTCGGTTAGAGCTAGGCCCATTTGCCACTCTGCACATGATCTCTTATCACCCAGGAGAACCCACAGGTAAACATGTGCTCTCACTTAACACCAGTGTTGTCTGCTACTCGACAACATTCCGACAATTGGTTCATTTGAATGTCCGGGCTCAACCCACCACATAACCACATTATTATTTAACATATCTTAAATAAAAAGAAACATTTTCTAGAAATAATGCAAGGACTACATCAGCTATCCCAGATATGCTATTTTATAAGTCGTAGGCAAACAAGCAAAGACAGAACAACAAATTTCATGAACAAAGTTTGCTACAAAAGATTTGTTTCATCAATTCAATAGTGTGGGGACGTAATGCCTGTCCCACTAAGCTTACAAAGACTTTTCTATTGCTAATTAGTTGAAAAGAATAAAAAGAGAAAGAGAAGGAGCGCCCCATGCCTTGGAGCTCTAAAAAGATCCACCTTCAAATGTACAGATGGGCCCCCCAGTTCTCGATCCTCATTTTCCTATAGAAGTAGGGATGCGCGGCTACCTTCAAAGCTTTCCACCTTGCATCTCATAAGAAATCTTAAAAGGCTTCTAGATAACGTCAAGGAGTAGACCAAAACTTCCGTTATGACATTGGAGGCCAAGGCAACAATTACTACCCTTTCTAGAAAATCAGTTGGGCTCCTAAGCTGACCTTGGTTTGGGAAATGTCAGAGAAAGATAACGTGGAAGCTCGCTAGCATTAGCTGGACCATCAGCGAGATCATTAGCTCGAGACCGATGAACAATCACCATTGGAAAGATACCCAAAAAGCGCAAGTCCAGTTAAGTAATGAAGCAAGACTCATCTCACGAATCAGAAATCCAAACAACGGTCTGAATCGCAATCAATAAAAACAATTCAACATCCAAGAAAGATTCCTCCTTTCTTATGTATACAATATTCAAAATATCAACCATATAACATAAGAAATCAATTTTCAAAACATGTTAAACATCTAATATATATAGTTTATTTATATCTGTGTGTGCAAGTGTTGTAAAATTATACGATGGTAATCAATCAAAATTAGTTTTATTCTTTCATTTTAACAAAAGTTTCCAAAACAAAAGGAAAAATGGAACCATACAACTTAGGCACATGTAAATTCATGGTAAAAGCATTCAGATCTAAAAAATACAGGGACTGACAACAAATAATCAAATGAGACAGAGGATCTAAATTATCAATCATGATGAACATATAGTAGATGAAGATATTGAAAAAAAGTGGATCTGAATCAAATCAACATAATAAACTGTAACATCCCCCATCTGGAGGCCCGAAACTAAGCGCTACAAATGCTGCAGTCATCCATAGTATTAACTTCTGATGACCAAATACGGTAATGTTAATGGTATCCATAACATCAGAAGCACTTGAATATGAAACAAAATCACAAATTTCAAAACAACATTTCTTATGACATTTCAAAACAAAAGTTTCATATCCAGATTACATAATCCCATACGTTTTTCAGGTTCAGATAAAATATAATTATTACTTAAATACGCCAAGATTGACATATGATCATGCCCCTTTGGTTGACCAGAGTACTATATAGTCATACTGAATTAATACAACACAGCGGAATCAAAAAAATAAAGCAGCAACTCCTAAATATCTATCTATCAGTCACCTGCTCGTCTCCGGAAGCTTAATTCGCTAACCTACTAAAAAACTGTAAACTTTAACCCTCGGCCTCCTCAAATAAATTTTTGGCACCCGAGTGTTCCAAGGAAAAAATATAAACTTCGAGTCAGATATAAAGCATGGTGTGAATAATATTAAACATCTTGGTTATTTGATATTAAGTGAGACTACGCCGCTTAGCAGAATGGGTTTCCCCTCACTAATATCCTTTTAAAACATATCTTTTGCAAATCATAATCCTGCAACCAAAATTGGTTAAAATTGAAAAACATTATCATCTAAACATACATAACAGGTAACAAATGGACTATCTGTCCGAACACTATAGTTTTGTTTGGCTAACTACTAACCTTTGGCTGACTCAGGCCTACCAGACAATATAAACAAAATAATCTAACACCTATTAGACACTCCTCTTCTAGACGGTCTATCCCTAACTTATCAGTTACATACTCCTCTTCTAGATGGTCTGTCCTTGAGTTATCTTCTCCCAAGGTCGCCTGATTCTAATGGTTTTGCGGGCTCACCAATAACATGTCCGTATACAAATATATATTCCCTTTTGTGTGTAATCATCATTTTAGTCTTAATTGTGACAAAGCCCTCCATACTGGAATTTTGGACTAAATTAGCTAGGGCTAATAGCTAATGAATAAGGCACGATCTTATACCAATCTCATCTGGTATTCTAATATCTGAGTCATTTTATTTAGGGTAATATTCCCTTAATTTTTCTTGAAAACTTTTCTTCTCAAATTGATTTAAAACCTTTAAATCAAACTTAAACAAGGAAAATATATATACTTTATGCTTTACTCAAAATCACCTTGTCATGTTATATATACTTTACTCAAATCTTTGTTGATAAAAATCTTTGAACCTTTGAAAGTATCCCTTTTTGAAACCAAGTAAACCCTTTATAACTAGGCCGAAAGGCCTAAACATTCCTTTCGAAACCATTCATATAAACCTTTCGAAACCATTGAAAAACCTTCTCTCCGAAAGCTTTAAAACCTTAGATATCCTGTCTTTAAAACACTTAACATTGCCTTACAAAAACATTGGAAAACATTTCTTTTTGAACCTTTCGAAACCATTGACGAACCAACCCTTCGAAACCATTATTTGAAAGCTTTCGAAAGCATCAAAACCTTTATAACACAAACCTTTCGAAAGAATTTTGTTTCAATTTAAAACATGTGGAAACACCTTTCGAAACCATTTCAAACAAACACCTTCGAAACCTTTAGCTTCTACCTTCAACATAGCAAAAGGGTCATAAAACATTTAAGTCGAAAGCTCTCTTTCGAAAACAGTTCCTAAGAAAAGAAGTGATGGTATCGAAACTAACCTTCTGAAAGCAATGGAGAAGTGACTTGGATTTAAAAACAAAGTATACCTTTCAAAACCTTTTGCTTCGAAAGGTAGAAAAGCGGAAGCTAGGGGTTCCGACCCCTTCGAAAGCATTTACTTAAAACAAAAGGCGCAACCCATTCGAAACCTTTCCTTTAAAACATTTGACTCAGCCGAAAGCCAACCAAGTTGAAAGCATAGCAGGCACATCTTTCATTTAAAACAAAACAATGCTTCGACCTCCTTCGAAACCCTTGGTTTTGACCTCATACCTTCCGCCTAGTCCAATACGCTACGTACCAAGTCTTGATACCAGGCGGATTGGTTTCGAAGGTGATGGAGGTGGAGAAGCTTAGTCGAAAGTCACCTAAGTCAGAAGCGAGGTACTGAAAGTGGTGAAACATGTAAAAAGAATGTTTAAACTGATTTTTATCTTTCCAGAGTAATCTTTTAAACTAACCTGCCTTATTTATCAAAATCTGATTGGTTATAAATTTTCTTTTCTAAAAGTACTGCCAATATTCCAGAAATAAACAATTTAATTTATTTACAAAATGCCTATATATTCATCAAAACACTTAGGAAAATTCTATAAAAATTCCAACAATCATTTTTAATATGTTTTCCAACATATATTAATTTCAGAACCAAAACATATATTATTTAACGTAAATAATTTTAAACCCAAATAATCAATTTCCCCACTAGAAAATTGATATAAAATCCACATTGATTCACTATAAAAATTGAGACCCATCTCTAAAATATCGTTTCTGATCTATATCTAAAATCGCAAGGCAATTGGATATCATTTAATATGGTTTTCACATTAAAGCATATCATAAAACCTATATGAATAAGCATAAATCATCAACAAGCATATATAAACATTTTAATCCTTCAAAATCATGGCATAACATTGCAAATAAATTTGGATTATCCTTAAAACCGAAAACAATTAGAAAAACGAGATGTAGTCATTATTCATCTTAGCTTTGTGATTAAGAAGTCTGAGATTTGAATGGATTTAAGTTGATTAATCTTCTTCCTTTAGCTATTTCTTTCTCTTGTTGTTGCTAATAGTGACCGGACTCTAGTTGTTTTTAATTTTGCAAATGAACGTGTAGAGCATACATGGCTAAGGGTTTAGGGTATTAGAATGATCTCTTTCCTATTTTACCCCTCCTTTGTTTCATTTTAACTCTTCTTTAGTTCATTGGTTACATGGTCTGGCTACCCCTTAGTTTAATAACAAATCTCAATATCCTAATCATTTTACATTATTTTATTTTATTTACTTAATTAAGTGTTCCTAATAATGCTACTAAAAATATAGGGTGTTACATAAACGTACTATTATTGAGATATGCAATAGGAATTTAAGTTACATAATGTAACAGAAACAATCAAATAGATGAGATTAGGCATATAGAGTCTAAAAGCATATGAACAAGAGAAAGGCATAAGTCAAATCAGAACAGTACCTTAGAATATAGCCAAAAGTTGCATCTTGAACGATGAATTAATGTCATCAGATTCGATCGAATAAATCTTCGGATGTTGCAGGAATCAAGAGACAACCACCATCATTTATTTTTGATTTTATTTTGCTTTTGATTTTGGAACTTTTAAGCCGTGGAGACATCAACTTTCAGCCATCATAGGATTGAGAAATGAGAGTAGAAGAAAAATGAATTTTTTTAGAAATAATAATAATGAAATGAATGGAAGAAGATTTTGTTTCTTTGGGAAATTTGAAAACCTTTTAATTCCCTCATTAAAAAATTCCATATTTAATTCATTGTTAAATCTCATCAAATTCTCCTCCATCATTGTATTTTTGGCAGAAAAATAGAAGTAAAAAAGGGAAAAAATATTTCATAAGTGATATTTAAGTGATTCATAAAGAAGATTAAATGATGGAGGTTCATTTTCTTCTTTTAATTGCTCCTTTGGATTTTCAGATCACATTTGATACCTCTCCCATCTTTAAGTGTTTTCAAATCTCCTCTCAAAAGCAACCACTAACTATGGAAGTAAGGCTTTCCTCAATGCCCTGTTTAGCCCATAGAAAACTTCTAGTTCTTCTTTAGTGGCATATTGATAAGATCAATGCCATACTTCGAGAGGGCCTCAAATGTAGTTACATACTCAATTGCAGACATTTGACCTAGCTCAATTCTATAAACTTCTTCCTAGACAAAGCTTCCTTTTCAACTCTGGAAGAAATTTCTGATCAAAACAAAACTTGAGCTGATCTTATAACGTTTCATCTTCCACGATCTCTACAACCAGCAACTCATACAGTCCAAAGCTCTCACTTGCAACTGCCTCGAAGCTATCTGCAACTTCAATTGGTCGGTGACTCCCATGCATGTGAATATATGCTCACATGTCTTAAGCCATTCCTAGACTCTATTACTCCTTCTGTGCCTTTGAAGGTCTTCCCTCCAAGGCTGGCATAATCACTGCACATTCTTGAAAATTCAAATCGATGAGTGGGAGGATTAGGTGTTGTGGAAGAATTGCTTGTTGAATGCTTCTCACAAGCTCCATCATCAACTCAATGGTCATGTATGCTCCCCTAGTTCCAAAACTACTTAACCGTCTAGGGTCAACACGATTAGACCTAGCACCAGCCTACTCACTACTTCAATAAAGCAAGATTCACGTTAAGAATGAACAAGAGTAATATATATAATCGAATCATACAAACAACAAGTACGCACCCAGTCGACTACTCCTAGTAAACATCATGTACTCCTAACATATATAAGTAATGTACCCAACACCCAAAGGCAGGAATTCCTAAATCCATATAAGGACAATGACTCAAGTCTACTTATATCATGTTTTGTTCTAAACCTGCTCTAATACAAATTGAAATTCCCACCTCTATACCCATATTACCAAAGAGAATTATTTGGTAATACTTTCTGATAATATAGAAAATGAGGCGATATTAGCTGTCAGTCTTGAATATTCCTTGGTCAAACACCATTACATAATTGTTATATATATAACACTCACCAATATGTACATAATATCAGCACAGAGCAATAAACATGTTTGTTTCTAGGACAAAACAATACAAAACCACAGAACATATTAGAGTACACAGATTCACAAACGCCGTGATAAAATATAATACATCATCAAATACACAAGTCATAATGGTATAAAAAATGATAGTCCTAAAGCCCACTATCTTTAAATATATACATGACATGATCAACCACCTATATCATATATCATCATACATATGAGGCTATAAAAATTCATACGGATAGGTAATACTACCATAACTAGCCTTCCAAAATGCCCAAGTGAGTCAAGCTATCTACTGCATACCTGGTCCTGTAATGTCTCGGACTAGCCCGAGGATTATAAAATAACACACGTGTCAGACTATGTCTACAATACAATATTGTTGTGATACGGTGATAATAGAGATCATGATATAAAAAGATATATCTTATATGTGGGTATGTGTATCTCAAGAGTATGTCATATCAACATACCCAAATCATTACGCATCAAATCATCAATATAAAGTATGAAGGAAACAACTGTATACTATACCATATATGTGTGTGTGTAATGGATAGATACAGGGATTGACCATACATTGGACACACAGTCATAACTATAGTCATAGATTATCATCTCAATACACATGTAAGGTATATCTACAAATAATATATGTCTATCTATCTGTCAATCATGATTTTGAAGTTAAAAATGTGATTTTGAATTGATTTAAACTTACCCATGTTTTCAAAATGAATTTTAAAAATTAAAAATGGATTAGGTCTTAATATTACATGTGTATTCATATGGATATGCATTTTTTGCTTTAACTTGTTTTATATGATATGATGATTGTGTTGATTATGTAATGACATTGTAACGCTTATTTGTGTATCGATATGTATTTTGCAAGATTTATCATTTTCAACGTATTTGGGATTGGATCGGTGCAAATGAATTGCTGGGAAGTTGAGGCATTTGGAGTAGAGGGGCAACCAACTTAGAAAATGTAGAAATTATGCTCAGTGAATCGATCGGCACTAAACGATCTTGATCATTAGGCACCGACCGATTAAATTTTGCTATTTTCATATGTGATTAATTTGTGGAGTTGATGATGGTGCAAAAAGCCTATAAGTAGGTCACATGCAATTTGGAGTTGATAGAGTGGTGTCATGGCCTATGAGAAGATGAATTGGTCGTACTTGCATAGCTGGTGTTGACTTTAGGACATTGAATGTGAAGCTTTGAGGATCCTAGAGGGAAACTCTGAGGCCTAGCTTGGGAAATGTAGTATGAAATGGAGCAAGTTGACTTAGCCAAATAGGCTAAGTCCTATAACCAAAAATGGTTCACTTCTGAACCATTTGGTTCGGCACCGACTAATACCACTTTAAGATCTTGATGGAGGAACTTTCGGGCAAGCTGTAACGACCCGTGAATTAATAATATTTAATAAATTAATTTGATATAAATTTTAATTTGTTTAAGAATAAATGTAGAAATTGATATAGTGATTGTAATTTAATGTTGACAATTAAATACTTATATGGCATGGATTGAATTAACGTAAATTGGTGGGTGGCTATTAGTTATAATTAGCTGATTAAATGGTATTAATGAAATGATAACTGGATTGGATTGCAATTTAATAAACATTAGAAAATTTATTAAGTGAACTAAATTTGTTAAAGTTCATAAGTTGTGTAATTCAATTTAGTAGAAACTCTAAATGTATAAACGAAGATTTAAATAAACGCTAAATTAAACTATGTGAATGGGTGATTTATGTGGATTGAGGAAATTTGTAATTTAATAAATGAATGCACTAAGTATGTAGAAATTTATGCACCAAAATATTTTCATTTATAGGATTATTGCAGAAGTGTACCCATTTATCTAATGTATATAAATGAATCTAATTAATTATTTTGGTTATTGTTGTGTCTAGTCAATAAAAGGAGAACTTTCAGACAATAAATTTATAAACGAATAAATTTATAGAAACGTAGTAACGGAAGAGTGGATATTATAGTAACGTAAACGTATTGTAGGGTAATAATTAAGTATAGGCTTGTAAATTAGATTTTATGACGATAAATGTGGATAATGCAAATTGTCACAATTTGATTTAAAGTTAATTTTAAGAAACAAACAAATGTTGAATCTGTGAATGTAGTACAAATATTAACTTGAATGGTGTTCATTAATACAAAGATGTAATTAGTAAGATAGTAATAATTTATGCCTGTAGTGAAAAGAAATCTAATAGAGACATAAACTCTAATTATATAAAGGAGTATAGATCTGAACAAATTTATGAAGATTGATAAGGACAGTGTTTGTAATCAAGTTTGGTTATTGATATTTGAAAGATAGAGATGTGTAAATACGTTAATGAATTTATAATGGGAAGGAATGGTAGAATGAAAAGAATATATATAATAATAAGCAATTGATTCAATTAAGGGAATTAAATTATAATAAATGGTCATTTAATAAATTTAGCGTTCTGTGAGAAATCATAATAATTGTGTAAAATCAGTACAAGTTGGAAATGCATAAACCTTAATAAACATTCTAACTTAATAAATTTATGCAAATGTGGGAATTAGTTATAAGCGTGTAATTATGGGTATGATAACAATTAGTATAAAATACCTATATATTGGAAACACATTTGTAAAGCATAATTAATTGAGTTGGTGAATTGGGAATGAATTCAAAGTATATGAACATTTATGTTATATAAATAAGAATTAATGCAGTAGCTAAATTTGTGAAATCTAAATCTATGGAACAAAGGGTGTAAGATCTTTACTGATGGAAATTAACGTTACAGGTAGTGTAAATTCCTATTTTAATAAGACTATGGGTTATAGTAAAGATTTTAAATCAAGATTTGGCTACGTGAATAAAAAGAATGAAGGTAATTGAGTTATTGCAATTAAGAAAATTTAAACGTTTATTTATACGTTAAGTAAAACTTAAGTTGGGATTTAAAATATTTGTGTATATTAATTTCATGCATTTGGCTATAATGGATTTAATAATAAAAATGAAACAGTGAAATCAAATGGATATAAAGATTTCAATTATACCTTGAAATTCATATTCACCATAAAAGGTTAATTGGAACCAAAGTAGTTAATATAGGAATCAAGCCTTATTTATCAATTTGGATTTATTGCAATAGTTAATTCCATAAAATAAAGTTAAAGCTAATTCAAATTTAGTTGGACCATTGTTGATATAACTTTAGAAAGCAAGATTTTATTTATAATTTGAATATTAAATCCAACAAAGGGTATTTACTACAAATAAAATAGAATTAAACGTAAAATATTACGTTATTGAATTTAAAATGGAATTTGTAAACAATTGAGTGAATTTAATAAATTTATCAAACTTATAATGTTGAATTCGTTAAGATTGGAATTAATAATAGTAAAGAAGAATGATGGAAGAATAATTTGAAAACATAGCAATAGATATTAATGTAAGGTTACCTTAAATAAGTTAAGGCAAACCAATGGAGAATAATGTAGATACCTTTATAATACGATGTTTGTGTGTAAAGGAAATGGGAATAAAGTTATTAATAATTTGGAATTTTATTTATGGTAAAAAGTTTATTTGCAATCAAACGAGTTGGAATGGAAGTCAAATCTATTTATCTAATTGGATTTAAGTGAGAGTATAAGAGTATATGATTTAATAATTGGGTTTTTGCGAATAAAATTTATAATTTCCAAATAATAAGAAAACGCAGAAATTAACACTGCAAAATTGATATACTTATAAATTTTAATTCACATCTAAGCTTGGAAAACCATTTGGGATTGTTTGAATTATATAAGTCACAAAATTTGGCCAATATTAGAAGTTGAAACATAAAAACTGGATTTATAATTTATTTTAATTTATTTAATAAATATTAAAAATAGCCATTTTTGGGCCATAGTTTATTCCGTACGTTCGCGTATCCAGTCTAGCTACCCTACCTCTAGCCTATCTATAAATATACAGTTATAAACCCTAGCTCCCTTCTTTTTTCATCTGTTGTACGTTCATTTTCTTCAACCTTTTTTCTTCCTCAATGTATACATCTCAGATCCAATTTCAAATTGCAAAATTCAGTGAAAATTCAAACACCTCAGAAAATTTTCAAAAAAATTTATGTTGATGTTTTCGATACGCGTAATCTCATGGTGAAATTCGTTTTTCAATTGGAGCTGTCGTTCATCCAGAATAAATTCAAACAGCCCCAAAACCGTTCATCATCATCGCACAAAACTTCATCGGATCGAGAAACGGTTTCTGGGTATTGGAGAGGGGACTAAGGGGGTTAGATCTATATGGTTCGTTGGTCGAATCGACGGTCGGATTTTGGTCAAAAAGGGACGTGTTGGGTTCGTTTCTCTCTGTTGCGTGCAAATTGGTGCCTGCGCGTGAAGCCTGGGAGAGAAGGTGACGTGGCGTAGTAAGTTGTTAATTGTGTGTCGTTTCTATTTATTTTTCAATTTGAATTCAATCATCGTTTTTCGCCATAACTTTCTCATACGAAGTCGGATTCACACGAAATTTCTTTTGTTAGGATCGTAATTTAATTCCGGACTTGATGACGTTGGTTTGGACGAATTCCGAGATGGGCGAATTTTTGGGTTTAAATCGAATTTTAAATTCGATTTAAATTCAAAAGGTGAGTGTTTTAACCCACTCACAATTACTAGAAGCTTTTATGTTTGTTAAATAAGTTTTAGAAATGAATAGAAATTTATTTATGGGTATCTGGCATGTTTATTTCATTCATATCTGTTGAATTGCATTTTATTAAATTTAACTGTTAATTTAATTGATTTATTGCGTATTAATTGACTGTTGGAAATTATTGTTGCATATGAATTGCTAGTTAACAGTTGTATAAATTATTACTGAATAAACTGTTAGATTAATAGTTGATAAATTTAATTTGAATAAACTGCCAGTTATCACCTGTTATATATGATCACATATATAATTGTTATTGATTGATATTGATCGATGTGTGATTGGACGATGGATGTGTTGTTGAATGAATGTTTTATTTGGATATCATTAAACTGCAAGTTAGTATGCATTTACATTTCATTCGGGATTGCGGTTTGAAATGATATACAACCGCAGTTTTATTTTTAAATTGCGGATTGAAATGATAAATATCTGTATCACTTGACCATAGGATAGAAAACTATATACAGACACCGCGGTCTATATATAACTATTTTTAATGAGATTTCTATGGTTTGGATGGAATACGATTTATAAAAATCTTAAATTTTATGCTGAATAAATGTTTTCTTCCATATTTATATACATATGAAGTTGAAAAATTTGAAATAAAAAGGTGTATAAATCTCTTTATTAAAATGGAAGAAAATTTAGAAAATGGAGTTTGATAATTTATATCCTATGTTTAAATGTTAAGTTGGAAATTTTAAGATAGTATATTTACAATTGGATTTTTCCCAAAATAAATTGAAATGAATATTCTAGTATAATTTGAATTGGAAAATATATATATTTTATTACTAGAAATTGAAGTCTTATTATTTATGGATTTTATGTGAATGTTCAAAACTAATTAATAGAACATTTGATTTGTTGAAAGAATAAAAATCCAACTTTAGTTGAAATATTAACCCTCAAGATGGATATAAAAATATATAAAATTGGAATGGTTGGGACTTGAAATAATATTTTGGATTATGGTTTTAACATTGAGTAAAGAAATATTCACAAAGCCATGTAAATTATTTTCCGTACAAAGTAACCATAAAGTTAAATCACTTATTTTATATATTGTTGAATATCCAAACCATTTAGTTTTGAAAGTAATGGTTTTAAAAACTATGGATTTCGAAGTATTATGTTGAAAGTTAATGTTCAAATATTTGGTTACAAGGAATTATAAATTTTAAAAGTGGCATAATTTTTGGAAAAGATTTATATTTGGGAAATGATATCATTGATTTGGGTTTTATAAAAATAATATCAAAATGAATCTTTTTGGGTTTTAAAGAAGAAATGATATCGTAATATTATGGTTTTGAAATGGATTTTATTTTGGTTTTAAAAGTATAAACTATTTTTAAATGACCGCGGTGTTATAATAACGATTGGTTGGCAAAGAGACCGGGATCGGATATGGACATACTCTCTGTCGATACCGAAAACCACTTTGACTAACCGTGTACGCGGTGGAGATTCCAGAATGAAGTAGGTGGTGGCGACGTTTCCTGTAAGGTAAATACGTGGACCCAACTCCCGTGAGTTGGCATAAGGTGGCTAAAACAGGAGCGATTCTCAGGCCAATGAGGTCATTCCTCTGATCGGACTGTCCTCTTCGATATTATACTTTGACTTGGATTTGATTCAGTGGCCACTTCTATATTTTGATTTTGGGGAGTTAGTCCGAGGTGGGCGGTAACTGCGGCTACGCGTTTCCACCAGCCTGGACAGCAATTGGTATATCTACCCTGGCATTGCCTAGTTGTGCCGTGTCACCTACCATATCGAGCCTTTACTACGAGTTTCTATTTGTGTCGTACCTATGGAGTATCCTCTGGTAGCTTCCCGATCAGGAGGTATTACGGTACTGTATAGACTATTGGCATTTTACGTGTTAAGGTGGAAAATGTAAAGCCTTAACGCTATTTAAAAGTAAGTTTATTTTACAATTAGACACTATTATAATAGCGCAATATACTACATAGTAAATAGTTTAACGGATCCTTAGGAGATGTAAATCCCGAGCATCTCTTGAGTTACTGTACTCATATTTATTTCTGTTTATTTAACTCACATAAGATTTTCTAGTCTGACTCGAGTGTTTTTGTCTTTTCAAATTCGCTCGGGTCAGTCCGAGCGTTTCAGGATAGCAGATTTTAGCATTGGAGGACGAAGACGAAGAATCAGTATTATTTTACATATAGTATTGCACCACACTCTTTCTATTCCGCTGCATTGCTTGTATTGGTATGTGTAACTCTGATATTTATTGTAAAAGAAGAATCAAGCTTTTGTAAACTGTTTATGAAACTGTATATTTGTTATTATATTTTATCCTTCCGCTGTGAGATTCTATTTTCGTTTTATTTCTTCTCCATTTTTCTTATTTACCCCATAACAATCCGCCCTTGCGTATGCTTTGAATTGGGACAAGTGTCGGTTTAAAGTGTGCGGAAAGAGTGGACGTTACATCTGGTATCAAAGCTTTGGTTTAGCGATAAACCTTGGCTTTGTGGGGTTTGACTCTTTGTTAATAGGGTAGAAATATCCTATGGGAGTCGCTGAGTGTATATATATGAGAGAGCGTATTTGTTAGTATTAATAAAAAGATTTTTATATTGTGTTAATCTGTTCCGCTTTGTATTTATAAATTCTGGTTGATGCATGGGACGCTATGTCATCAATAGGGATTTCTAAACACTTAATAGGACAGACCGACATAATATTTGTTTTAATATAAGTGAATGAAAGAATTTTGCCTATTATATTTTCTATATATAAAAATATTTTATAAAGATATATATATATATATATTTGGTTGCTATAGATTGGGTGTTAGGAAAAAAAAATATTTTATAATAAATTGAAGCTAAGTTGAAATTATAATAAATCAAATGGGAGATTTTAGAACTTAAGTCCGGGATTTTGAAAATCTGCTTTCAAAGGATTTATGAAATATAATGATTTGGTTTATAAGTATTTTCTTATATAAGTATTTAGTATAATTTGGAAGAATTGTTTTAAAGAAGATTTTGGAGAGAATAAATTTTGTACTTTCCTCTCTGTCGCTGGAAAATAATTTCGGTGATGGCGGCCGCATCATCGACTTTCATTTTCGGGTTTCGAAGGGGAAAGGCTACTGTAGTGAATTCTACTACAGATTTATTTGAAATTTTCAAAAAAAAATTTCTTTTATTGCTCTAACTATAATTAGAGATATTGAGTTGTAAGAACTTATTTATCTATTATTTGAAAATAAATTGAAATTTAACCCGGTACTTAATTCTAAATTTTTCCGTTAATTAATTGTTTAAAATTTGTTAGTGAAATAAAAGTTAAATAATAAATGAATTGAAACCTCTAATTGAAATAAGAGAATAATTGCAAAGCTATAAAGATGAATTTGCATACATATGAGACAAAGAGTAATATGGATAAACATTAAATTTAATTAAAAGAATGGAGATTAAACTTGTATAAGTTCAATTGCAATTTCCTTAACATAAATAACTTACCCAAATATAAAAGTTGAAGTGTTAAATGAGAAACTGGAATTGAATATTTTACAAGTAGGAATTTAGGAAAAATGAAGTATTCAATAAATTACTGTTATAATAAGAATTTAATGGTATAAACTTAGGTTATAATTGAAATTTTACTGAAAAGGGTTAAGAATTATTAATAGATGATATGAACCTAAGTATATAAAATGAAATTCAAAATAAGAATTGATTGTATGATTATTGACTTAAGTATGTTTTAATTTTCCCTATTCTAATATAATGGAAAATAGGAAAAATTAAATGACTGCAATTCATAGTCAATGGATAAATAAAAACTTCCACTTATAAGAATGAATGTTAGCAGATTTAGAATTTAAGGGAAATCTTACAAGTGAAGAGTAAGGAAATGAAGATATTCAAATAATTATTGTTATTAATGAGAATTTATTTTATAAACTTAAGTAATAAAAAGGAAATACAAATATAATGAGTTTTGTGATAGTTGGAAAATAAAACTTGTAAGAAACAAAGAAATTCCTCCATAAATGAAGGAAAGAAAATTTAACCACTGAATTATGAAATAAATGTATAATAAGCTATCTTGATGTTGGTTTGAATTGTTTGGTTGATGTATGATTTCAAAAATTTGAACCCGAACAACTGATTGTTTGTTGGATTGAACGACTGTTTGTTGTGGTGTGTGCTGTTTGTTAAAATGTATGGTTGTTGCAATTGATTGGATATGAAGGATTGAATCTACCCAAACATTTCACTGTAAAATAAATATTTAACTTTTAGATTATATAAGTGAATACAGGTGATGGAAGCCACTGCTATTGCTTTGGTTCCATAAAAATATAAGCGTATTGCCCGACAAATAGGTACGTTTTCGGATTACGTTTAAAGCGCTGTTTTATATATTTTCCCATGTGGGATATTTTATTTGGATAATATGTGTAATATATTTGTATACTTGGATATTATATTTTCTCCAGAGTCCCTCCGTACAAAGGAGACTCTGCCAAAATTTTCACAAAATTTTGGACTTAGAATTTTGTGAAAATATTTTTCCAACTTTAATAATTCAAGTATTAAAGGATATAATGATTATAAAACAAGTGTATTTCATTAAAGGGAATTAATCCAGTAAAATATTGTTTATAAGTTAATATTTGAAATAAGATGCACTATTTTATTCTTCCTTCTCCCTTCTTTTCCTTTTCGGGGACGAAAAGTTTTGAGTGGGGGAGAGTGTAACGACCCGTGAATTAATAATATTTAATAAATTAATTTGATATAAATTTTAATTTGTTTAAGAATAAATGTAGAAATTGATATAGTGATTGTAATTTAATGTTGACAATTAAATACTTATATGGCATGGATTGAATTAACGTAAATTGGTGGGTGTCTATTAGTTATAATTAGCTGATTAAATGGTATTAATGAAATGATAACTGGATTGGATTGCAATTTAATAAACATTAGAAAATTTATTAAGTGAACTAAATTTGTTAAAGTTCATAAGTTGTGTAATTCAATTTAGTAGAAACTCTAAATGTATAAACGAAGATTTAAATAAACGCTAAATTAAACTATGTGAATGGGTGATTTATGTGGATTGAGGAAATTTGTAATTTAATAAATGAATGCACTAAGTATGTAGAAATTTATGCACCAAAATATTTTCATTTATAGGATTATTGCAGAAGTGTACCCATTTATCTAATGTATATAAATGAATCTAATTAATTATTTTGGTTATTGTTGTGTCTAGTCAATAAAAGGAGAACTTTCAGACAATAAATTTATAAACGAATAAATTTATAGAAACGTAGTAACGGAAGAGTGGATATTATAGTAACGTAAACGTATTGTAGGGTAATAATTAAGTATAGGCTTGTAAATTAGATTTTATGACGATAAATGTGGATAATGCAAATTGTCACAATTTGATTTAAAGTTAATTTTAAGAAACAAACAAATGTTGAATCTGTGAATGTAGTACAAATATTAACTTGAATGGTGTTCATTAATACAAAGATGTAATTAGTAAGATAGTAATAATTTATGCCTGTAGTGAAAAGAAATCTAATAGAGACATAAACTCTAATTATATAAAGGAGTATAGATCTGAACAAATTTATGAAGATTGATAAGGACAGTGTTTGTAATCAAGTTTGGTTATTGATATTTGAAAGATAGAGATGTGTAAATACGTTAATGAATTTATAATGGGAAGGAATGGTAGAATGAAAAGAATATATATAATAATAAGCAATTGATTCAATTAAGGGAATTAAATTATAATAAATGGTCATTTAATAAATTTAGCGTTCTGTGAGAAATCATAATAATTGTGTAAAATCAGTACAAGTTGGAAATGCATAAACCTTAATAAACATTCTAACTTAATAAATTTATGCAAATGTGGGAATTAGTTATAAGCGTGTAATTATGGGTATGATAACAATTAGTATAAAATACCTATATATTGGAAACACATTTGTAAAGCATAATTAATTGAGTTGGTGAATTGGGAATGAATTCAAAGTATATGAACATTTATGTTATATAAATAAGAATTAATGCAGTAGCTAAATTTGTGAAATCTAAATCTATGGAACAAAGGGTGTAAGATCTTTACTGATGGAAATTAACGTTACAGGTAGTGTAAATTCCTATTTTAATAAGACTATGGGTTATAGTAAAGATTTTAAATCAAGATTTGGCTACGTGAATAAAAAGAATGAAGGTAATTGAGTTATTGCAATTAAGAAAATTTAAACGTTTATTTATACGTTAAGTAAAACTTAAGTTGGGATTTAAAATATTTGTGTATATTAATTTCATGCATTTGGCTATAATGGATTTAATAATAAAAATGAAACAGTGAAATCAAATGGATATAAAGATTTCAATTATACCTTGAAATTCATATTCACCATAAAAGGTTAATTGGAACCAAAGTAGTTAATATAGGAATCAAGCCTTATTTATCAATTTGGATTTATTGCAATAGTTAATTCCATAAAATAAAGTTAAAGCTAATTCAAATTTAGTTGGACCATTGTTGATATAACTTTAGAAAGCAAGATTTTATTTATAATTTGAATATTAAATCCAACAAAGGGTATTTACTACAAATAAAATAGAATTAAACGTAAAATATTACGTTATTGAATTTAAAATGGAATTTGTAAACAATTGAGTGAATTTAATAAATTTATCAAACTTATAATGTTGAATTCGTTAAGATTGGAATTAATAATAGTAAAGAAGAATGAGGGAAGAATAATTTGAAAACATAGCAATAGATATTAATGTAAGGTTACCTTAAATAAGTTAAGGCAAACCAATGGAGAATAATGTAGATACCTTTATAATGCGATGTTTGTGTGTAAAGGAAATGGGAATAAAGTTATTAATAATTTGGAATTTTATTTATGGTAAAAAGTTTATTTGCAATCAAACGAGTTGGAATGGAAGTCAAATCTATTTATCTAATTGGATTTAAGTGAGAGTATAAGAGTATATGATTTAATAATTGGGTTTTTGCGAATAAAATTTATAATTCCCAAATAATAAGAAAACGCAGAAATTAACACTGCAAAATTGATATACTTATAAATTTTAATTCACATCTAAGCTTGGAAAACCATTTGGGATTGTTTGAATTATATAAGTCACAAAATTTGGCCAATATTAGAAGTTGAAACATAAAAACTGGATTTATAATTTATTTTAATTTATTTAATAAATATTAAAAATAGCCATTTTTGGGCCATAGTTTATTCCGTACGTTCGCGTATCCAGTCTAGCTACCCTACCTCTAGCCTATCTATAAATATACAGTTATAAACCCTAGCTCCCTTCTTTTTTCATCTGTTGTACGTTCATTTTCTTCAACCTTTTTTCTTCCTCAATGTATACATCTCAGATCCAATTTCAAATTGCAAAATTCAGTGAAAATTCAAACACCTCAGAAAATTTTCAAAAAAATTTATGTTGATGTTTTCGATACGCGTAATCTCATGGTGAAATTCGTTTTTCAATTGGAGCTGTCGTTCATCCAGAATAAATTCAAACAGCCCCAAAACCGTTCATCATCATCGCACAAAACTTCATCGGATCGAGAAACGGTTTCTGGGTATTGGAGAGGGGACTAAGGGGGTTAGATCTATATGGTTCGTTGGTCGAATCGACGGTCGGATTTTGGTCAAAAAGGGACGTGTTGGGTTCGTTTCTCTCTGTTGCGTGCAAATTGGTGCCTGCGCGTGAAGCCTGGGAGAGAAGGTGACGTGGCGTAGTAAGTTGTTAATTGTGTGTCGTTTCTATTTATTTTTCAATTTGAATTCAATCATCATTTTTCGCCATAACTTTCTCATACGAAGTCGGATTCACACGAAATTTCTTTTGTTAGGATCGTAATTTAATTCCGGACTTGATGACGCTGGTTTGGACGAATTCCGAGATGGGCGAATTTTTGGGTTTAAATCGAATTTTAAATTCGATTTAAATTCAAAAGGTGAGTGTTTTAACCCACTCACAATTACTAGAAGCTTTTATGTTTGTTAAATAAGTTTTAGAAATGAATAGAAATTTATTTATGGGTATCTGGCATGTTTATTTCATTCATATCTGTTGAATTGCATTTTATTAAATTTAACTGTTAATTTAATTGATTTATTGCGTATTAATTGACTGTTGGAAATTATTGTTGCATATGAATTGCTAGTTAACAGTTGTATAAATTATTACTGAATAAACTGTTAGATTAATAGTTGATAAATTTAATTTGAATAAACAACCAGTTATCACCTGTTATATATGATCACATATATAATTGTTATTGATTGATATTGATCGATGTGTGATTGGACGATGGATGTGTTGTTGAATGAATGTTTTATTTGGATATCATTAAACTGCAAGTTAGTATGCATTTACATTTCATTCGGGATTGCGGTTTGAAATGATATACAACCGCAGTTTTATTTTTAAATTGCGGATTGAAATGATAAATATCCGTATCACTTGACCATAGGATAGAAAACTATATACAGGCACCGCGGTCTATATATAACTATTTTTAATGAGATTTCTATGGTTTGGATGGAATACGATTTATAAAAATCTTAAATTTTATACTGAATAAATGTTTTCTTCCATATTTATATACATATGAAGTTGAAAAATTTGAAATAAAAAGGTGTATAAATCTCTTTATTAAAATGGAAGAAAATTTAGAAAATGGAGTTTGATAATTTATATCCTATGTTTAAATGTTAAGTTGGAAATTTTAAGATAGTATATTTACAATTGGATTTTTCCCAAAATAAATTGAAATGAATATTCTAGTATAATTTGAATTGGAAAATATATATTTTTTATTACTAGAAATTGAAGTCTTATTATTTATGGATTTTATGTGAATGTTCAAAACTAATTAATAGAACATTTGATTTGTTGAAAGAATAAAAATCCAACTTTAGTTGAAATATTAACCCTCAAGATGGATATAAAAATATATAAAATTGGAATGGTTGGGACTTGAAATAATATTTTGGATTATGGTTTTAACATTGAGTAAAGAAATATTCACAAAGCCATGTAAATTATTTTCCGTACAAAGTAACCATAAAGTTAAATCACTTATTTTATATATTGTTGAATATCCAAACCATTTAGTTTTGAAAGTAATGGTTTTAAAAACTATGGATTTCGAAGTATTATGTTGAAAGTTAATGTTCAAATATTTGGTTACAAGGAATTATAAATTTTAAAAGTGGCATAATTTTTGGAAAAGATTTATATTTGGGAAATGATATCATTGATTTGGGTTTTATAAAAATAATATCAAAATGAATCTTTTTGGGTTTTAAAGAAGAAATGATATCGTAATATTATGGTTTTGAAATGGATTTTATTTTGGTTTTAAAAGTATAAACTATTTTTAAATGACCGCGGTGTTATAATAACGATTGGTTGGCAAAGAGACCGGGATCAGATATGGACATACTCTTTGTCGATACCGAAAACCACTTTGACTAACCGTGTACGCGGTGGAGATTCCAGAATGAAGTAGGTGGTGGCGACGTTTCCTGTAAGGTAAATACGTGGACCCAACTCCCGTGAGTTGGCATAAGGTGGCTAAAACAGGAGCGATTCTCAGGCCAATGAGGTCATTCCTCTGATCGGACGCTCCTCTTCGATATTATACTTTGACTTGGATTTGATTCAGTGGCCACTTCTATATTTTGATTTTGGGGAGTTAGTCCGAGGTGGGCGGTAACTACGGCTACGCGTTTCCACCAGCCTGGATAGCAATTGGTATATCTACCCTGGCATTGCCTAGTTGTGCCGTGTCACCTACCATATCGAGCCTTTACTACGAGTTTCTATTTGTGTCGTACCTATGGAGTATCCTCTGGTAGCTTCCCGATCAGGAGGTATTACGGTACTGTATAGACTATTGGCATTTTACGTGTTAAGGTGGAAAATGTAAAGCCTTAACGCTATTTAAAAGTAAGTTTATTTTACAATTAGACACTATTATAATAGCGCAATATACTACATAGTAAATAGTTTAACGGATCCTTAGGAGATGTAAATCCCGAGCATCTCTTGAGTTACTGTACTCATATTTATTTCTGTTTATTTAACTCACATAAGATTTTCTAGTCTGACTCGAGTGTTTTTGTCTTTTCAAATTCGCTCGGGTCAGTCCGAGCGTTTCAGGATAGCAGATTTTAGCATTGGAGGACGAAGACGAAGAATCAGTATTATTTTACATATAGTATTGCACCACACTCTTTCTATTCCGCTGCATTGCTTGTATTGGTATGTGTAGCTCTGATATTTATTGTAAAAGAAGAATCAAGCTTTTGTAAACTGTTTATGAAACTGTATATTTGTTATTATATTTTATCCTTCCGCTGTGAGATTCTATTTTCGTTTTATTTCTTCTCCATTTTTCTTATTTACCCCATAACAATCCGCCCTTGCGTATGCTTTGAATTGGGACAAGTGTCGGTTTAAAGTGTGCGGAAAGAGTGGACGTTACACAAGCAGCCTGATTTTTTGTTAGTTTTGTTAGAACCTCAATTGTTGGATTTTGATGACAACGACTATACAATTATGTCAAAGAATCTCTAAGCTAATTTGCAGGTACATGAGCATCAAAGAGAGATAATCAAATACGTTCAAAATGAAGATACACAGTACTAAAGGATGAAAGAATGTATATGGAGATACAAGAAGAGATATACACGATAGAGACAAGATGAAGGTGACAAACAACATATTATTAGTCATATAGTGTCGTGTCTAGAGTTTACAAATGTTAAAATCTTCTCCAAATGGTATGCACACATATACATTCATATTTTAAATGAAAAATCAAGTTTTCAAAAATTGCATAGAGCAGGACTCGAACCCGAGTCTCTAGTTTAAAAGGCAAGTGCTCTAACCAAATGAGCTATGATACTTTTTATTACAGGGTAAATTCAGACGTCTGAAATACTTCATTCAGACGTCTGAATGCTGAAACTAGAATATTGTTTCATAATATTCAGACGTCTGAATGAAATATTTCAGACATCTAAATAAGGCCATTTTTAGCCTATTTTCTTTCTGGTTTGAGCCCGTGCAAATTCAGAAGTCTGAATTTTTCGATTCAGAACTATGAATATCTATAACGGTTATATTTTTCAAATAGACACTACCATTCGTGAAGAGATGCATTCTTCATTTCAATAGATATGTCCATATCTCTTCATGATAATTCTTCACGAACAAATGCACCTATTTATAGTCTATATAAAACATTAGAATCATGGTTTTTAACAACTTAATTTCAATCTATTCTTACTCTCTCATATTCTTGATTCTAACACTCTTGTGCATTCAATTTCATACAATTTCATTCTATTGCTTCCTTGTTCTTCACATATTCATATATATATATATATATATATATATATATATATATCATAAAGGAGAAGATTATAGTAAGGGTGTACTATAATTGACAAATTCGTGTTATTAAAGAACACGTAGTGTCAAGAAAACTTTATTTGTATAAGTCCTGTTCTGCTGCTCAGGCGTGTGAAGTCCTCTTCGGCTGTTGAGGCAAAATCCCGTTCTGCTGCTCAGGTCCCTTATTCGGCTATTCAAGGGTTGTATAGAACTGTTCCTCCGGGTTAAGTGAGGGTTGTTGTGTTAGTTAAAATTCCAGAAGGAGTCTGGGACTGGACGTAGAACTAGAAGTTCGAACCAGTATAAAAATTCCTGCTGTGCTTGTTTTAAGTTTACTTATTTTCATTTACTTTGCTGTTATCATCTGTTTCCGCATTTAGATTTTAGTTGGTAGTGTTGCTTTTATGCTATAACCTAATTACTTTTTTTTAGTAGCACTTGATCGTTTCTTAAATTTAAGCAAAGCGAAGATAAGCGCCAATTAAACGCGCTTAAGCGCTCATTGCTTAATTTTGTTGTCTTTTCAAAAAATTAAGGGTCGTACATGCATTTAACGCTTAAGTGATGCTTAAGCGACACTTAGGCCCGCTTTTCATAACATAGGATAACTCTAGAAGTGATATGTGTTTCGTTAGGCAAGGGATATGAGGACGTTCACCTGTGTACCCTAGAACTTAGTGATGGTCTGACCTTCCTTCGTGAGAAGTACCTATGTGATGGTATGTGATCGAGCATCGAATCCAATTATGACATACTGTGTCATAGACTTTCGTGATGGTTGCATGAGTTATCATATATTTGAAGGCATCTTAGTGGTGATGCGAGACCTTACCAATGGTCGAAGTGATTGCTTAATTGTTGTGCATGCTATGATTACTATGCATGCTTTGACTGATGTACAATCTATGCAGTTAAAATGCTTAACGGTTCAATAACGGTGGGGATGCAAAAGTTATACCGGAGATAAAGTGGGAATATAGTGGAGCTGCAAATTTTTTTGTTAGAAATAAAACCAAATATATAAAGTTAATTTATTCTCATTCTCACATCATTTGTATAGGAAAAATAAATATTTTTTAATCCTATATATTAAAAGTGAAGAATATTAAGATTTATACAGTCTAGATTGAGTAACTATGATAGATTTCTATCTTATACTAAGCATTTATACCTTAAAGTTAGATCTTTACCATAATTTATTAATTTGGTTTAAAAGAGAACTAGTCAAATCAATCTTATCATATTTATTTTGTTAAAACGGGTAGTAAAAAGCCTTGATTAGCGGGTGTGCTCAAAATATAGCGGAACTTAAAACATATTTACTTTTTAATAGCGCTATATTGAAAAAACGTAATGGTCGAAGAGCACTATGTGCTATAGCGGGTATGCGACTAAGATGGATGTCTTGTGATGTAGGTATTACTGCATTAGATACCCCGACACTCGTGTTGTACTTAGTGATGTACACCTATATGATGATAGTATAACATATACTATGTTATGTACTAACTTGTTGGATGTAGGGACAAGGCAAGTATGATCCTATATACCTTGTGTTCCTATTTACTACATCAGCATTTATAGTAACTTGAAATCATTTGTCAGTCACACCGCTAGTGTTTAACTTAAGATTTTATACTTTGCTTCCTATTATCTCGAGTACTCTTAAATGAGAAGACTAGATAGTAAGTTTGGGATTAGTGCATGGAGTCATTCAAGGACAAGCAGGACGCCGACGCTTATCTATTATTTAGATTTATCGTTATTTTGCTGTGCAGAGCCTATGGAGCTTTATCGATGTTATGCTATATTTACTTAGAGACAGTATTTTGAGTATATTATTTGATGTATAAACTCTATTATCTCCTTGTAACTCCTATGGAACTTCTGCACTCTGATTTGATTTTGATTCATTTAGTTATATTACTATCTTGCATATTTTATAAGTATGTGATTATTATATATTATTCCATATGCTCTAAAGTACACGACAGGTTTGATTTGGAGTTTAGTTACTTTACCACCCTTGACAATCATCCTACATCGATCGGGTACCATCATAGCGCATTATACAGGTTATATTAGGTAACAGAGGTGTAGAGCGATCGTCACAGACGGTCTTCCAGTCATCATCTTGCTGTTGTTTTGTTACAACAATCTTTTGATTGTTTCATTTATCATTTCGACATTGCCTACATTTTTCCCTAAATGGCGAACATCGTGCATGTCACCACATGGTCGACTTGAAAAACAGTCATGGTTAGCACGACAGGTCTTAGGTTTCCCTCTCTCCAAGGAGTCCATTCGCCCGCAATTTCGATGCAGAGTACATCCTCTTTCAATATTTCCAACTGTTTCTCCTCCAGCGACTTCATTCTAAGGACCAGCATCATGCCCATCACTATCAGCATCACTCCTAGAGTCATCCCCAAGGTCCACTTGGGCTCCAGATCAATCTATAACGATCAATGTTCCATCAGTATCGATCAGGCTTTTAAATCATAGATTTCAGTCACGTTTCGTCGTGCAATTTTCACATAAATTATCTCGTATCGAAGGAGATCCCCGACGAGATGAGTGCATCTCAAGTGTAAATCTTGGATTGACATCTCAGATCTTAATGTACATCTCGAAAATATTTTGAAGTAACTTGTGTGTCTAAAATTGATTTTTATTTATGTATTTAACACCTACAATTTTCAAAGTAACAATAAAAATTGTAACACACTTACTTGTACCAAAAAAAGAATTGAACTTTGTGGTTTGAAGAAGAGTAGTAGTTTGATTAGTTTAATTTGTTTGGTAATGATTGAATAATATCCTCTTAGTTGAACGTCAAAAACAAATGAAGTCTTTTATTATGACTTTCAAGACAAAAAGTAAAAAATATGTTCAATGATTAGATAATTTAGTAATTGGATTGAGTAGGTTCTTTTGAATCTAACTAAAAATGAAAAATATTATGTAAAAAAAAAGATAATTTCGGGTGAGATCTCGGATATAGATTTTGATCCATATTTCACATAAGATTTGAATATTTCGGACAAGATGAGTGTCAAGAAAGATATGAACTAAGTGTGAAAAGGAGATCTCGGAGGAGGTCTCGGACGAGATATAGGAGATTCAAATCGTGGTACTGAACGAGTTTCGAGCTAGGGCTTTTGCTTCAGTTTGTTTTCTTTGATTCCTTGTTGCTCTAGCACCATTTCTCGCACATTTTGCTTCGAATCTTCGTGTCGGTCTACATAACTTTCTTCGCTTAAGTCGGATGATGAATCCTCTTTATCATCACGACGTTTCCAACTAGATCCTTCTCCTTGACCGAGCTACTGCAATCTGCAATAAGGCCGATTGTTTCTTCATCTCCTACATGATGGACAATTAAGATTGTTGCATTTTCCTATTCATATCTTCAATCACAAGGACCAAATTTTGTTTCGTTTAAACTTTTGGTTGCTCCGAAATTTGCTCTTCATTAGCTTTATGTTGAGAACCTTATGGCTCTTCATTAATTGCTCGTGATCCACTGGAAGCCTTCCTAGTAGTCATTTCTTTTAGATCCAATTGGAGATTTTATGCAAATCCTAGTAGTAATCATAGATGTAATCATGATCTTCGTTCTCATGGAAAGTACCAAATAATGTTTGCATATGAAGCAGAAAAACATCCCCAAATGAATAAAAATGAAATGAAAGAAATGCGATAAAGTAAAGAATGAAACGATATTTTTATAGTTGTTCGACAAATTTTATGGCCTACTTCCGTTTTTTAGTTTTTATAGGTTGAGATACACTAATACAATTGAAATACAAGATGATTTCGGATATATAATTGCTTGGTTTCAAATTCAGAAAAGCTTCCATGTAAAAATCATTCAAGAGTCCAACAAAATTGTTTTTCATATGTCTTAGTTTGTACTTAACGATGAATTCATACATCAGAATCGCCTGTTCTTCTTTGAGTTGCTCAAACATTCAGATCTGAAAATACAAGATAAAGATCGAGTCAAATCTTCTAAGTAGATCTGATATTAATATATTGATCGACGTCGATCAATATTTTTAACCAAGTCTTCACTCTTTTCCTTAGTGTTACTTAAATCTTCAAGTCTTGGATCTTCAAAAGCAAAATTATGGATCAGATCGATTGATATACCTTCTTCAAAACTTGTTTTTTTTTTCTTCAAACTTACATGGAGAATCATAACAGTAGCGAAGTAAGTCCAATTCTTAGTTTTAAATCGATTGGTATTGATTGATCTTGTTGCTTCTACACTTGGTATTTTTCCTTCGTACTCCATTCTTAACCTCTTCCAAACTTCCCCATCAATTCCTTTGTCATTTCGTAATTCAATTTCTTCGAATTGTCGCTTGGTTCAAATAGGCCAAGTCTCTAAATATAATGGGGCGAGCCCCCTTATATAATACTAATATTCTTTGAAAATCACAAAATTGATGTAATATCAGACGTTAAAATGGTAGACAAGATGAAGGGTGCTTCAATACGTCTCTGAAACCATCATGTACATTTAAAATTGCTGAACATTGTATTTTCATCGAAATATTTACACCTTTATGAAAATGTAGAAGAAAAGGACATACAAATACAGAGAGAGAGAGGTATATGGCCTAATGTCATGATAACAGAAAATTAAATAAACAGGCAATACACTGACATGAATTGAATAATCATCTGCGGAGCTCAGCTCAAATCATTTCGACTAAGTGTTTGAATTATAGCTTCTAAGACTTTGACCTCGTGATCTTTCTTTGATATCTCTTCTTGCTTCAGACGCAACTCTTCCATGTGTAGCTGAAACACCTCTGCTAAAAATACAAAAGAGAAAATGACAACATAGAATGTGAAGGCTACAAGGGCATTTGGAAGTTACTAATTCTTTGAATACTCATATTCCTATCGAGCATTACATCCTACCAAGCAAGCCACGTTCAAGTGTCTAATTTCACTAGCATTGGAAAGATATTGCTTTGCTTGAGGAAAACACTTGTTTATCAATCAACACATCATTAATGAATAAAAATATGAGAATCTGCATACGTTAATATTCTGATGTAAAGTATATAAATAGGAACATCAACAAGTTTTCCCAAAAAAATTAGGGTTATAAGGACTTCAACACATTTCTCAAAGGATCTTAGAGCATCTTCAATAAGCATGTCAACGGGCTAGGTTCGGTCCGGGTATTTTAAAACCAGGACTCAAACCCGGTCCGGACCCGTTGGACATTTCGAATCCTTTACCCTAACTCATCGGGCTTTTCAGACCCATTGAATAATACTCATATACCTATACTAAGATCATACTTTAAACTTGCAATTTTTATAAAAAAAATTATACAAACAATATCATATACAAATTGGGTAGTGATAAAGCTAAATTCAAAATAAAAGAATACAAAAACATCCACATGCAAACAAACAAAATGGAAAACAAATAAAGTTCACACTCATGTTCTGGTATTAAAAAAAAAACTAATAATCGAGTCGGATTCAACCGGACCGGGCTGTGATCAAACCATATCGGACCCTAATGGTAACCGGATCGGACCTGAGTAGTTTGAGCTAAACTCATATTCGCTATTAGCTAAACCCATATCCGCATTAATAGGACAGATTCGGGCTGTGTTCGGACCAAAATTCACACCATTTACATGCATAATCTTCAACAATAGAATATTATTGTTGGGGAGCAAGCTAACGTCGCGATATTAACACTCCCACTATCTCAATGACGAGTATTAATAATGGAACTTATCCAAATTATTTAAATTTGGATAAACCCCGATGGCTGGTTCACTAGCTATTGCATACGCTTATGTAAACTCACCCCGTTCAGCATTTCATCACTCACCAATTTTCATTTCCTCTTACACATACTTCAAGTTCATTATTACATACAAACTCAATGGCTTCATCGTCCACAATTCCCTGATGACAAGGACTGGATCCTCTAGTACTTTTTGTTATGACCAGACGAACCCAAGTCCGACAAGATCGACATGCTTTGTTAGATCCTTATAACGACCTGAATTTAAATCCAACTAAAAAATTTAGCAACCATGGTTACTCTACTGCCAGGCAGAAAAAACATGTTCCAAAAAAATATTTCAGGAACAATGTAAGTAAATTCTACTATTAATTTTATCTGTTCTACTATTTTACACTTACATTACTATAGATTTGCTTTTTTTTTTTATCAGGTTCATGATATCCAGTGTCGTGGATCTTTTGCCACGGTTACTCGTAGGTACGACAAAAATAGCACTACATCAAGAGCCAATCAACATACTGGATAAGATTGGTTTGTACTACCTATTTTTCAATTCGTTGATGAATGATCAATGGTGGCCAGCAGTTATGTTTAGTCCTAGAGCAAAACAACCGACATTTGGTTTAATTTCGACAGGCCCAAAGTCTACTTGATTTTTAATTGTTGACTGGACTATATTTAGTCCTAGTGCAAAACAACCGACATTTCAGTTTAATTTCGACAAGCTGGCTCAAACTCAACTTGATTTTTATATGCTGACTGGACTATCTATTGGTTCTAGTCCTCCATCGGCATATCTACATAGTGCATTAGATGATAAGGTAATTTTTTAAGCACGGCTAAATGTTAATTTCTAGTTTCTGAATATATATCCAATCTTGGTTTATTTTTAGATTGTTGAAATTCTTCCTGACAGAGTCAAGGGTAACTTGATTATGAAATTTGATTATATATAAGATTTTTGGGCATGTGCAATGCACGTGTATATAAAAGCCTCATATATAATTATCAAATTTGATAAAATTTAAAATTTGTATGTTGTTTGATAGAAATAAACTGAAAAATATGTATAAAAAAGTAATTTTTTTGTTGGAGTAGGATTTGAAATTGTAATCTTGTTTATGTTTTAGAATTTTCATTTGAAGATGGATGTTACTTTTTGTTCACGGTGGGTTTTAAACTCACGACCTTTTATTTACAAGGATATTTTTGAAACTTCACGATCGGACCAAAATATTGTGTTTCTCTTTCAATTATTAATAAAGATTTGACTCTTGTAATGAATCTTGTTCTAAATAAAAATATGCTTTTAGTTTTACTTTTATGGCAAATTCTATTCGTATACAAAAAAAATGTTTTTTCTGCTGAACGATTTTTGAATTAATTTAAAAACGAAATTAACCACATTCTTATTTGCAATGATAACATAACCTTTTTTCTTAAACACATATAATTAAAACAATAAATTAATACTGTTGGCTCAAAAAATGACACAACACTCCAGATCAATCAAAAACGAGATAATAAATCTAAAAACGAAAATAAAATCTTGAACACACGGGGTTTTGTAGTGGATTGGTCTCAAATTAATTGCCTACAACCGGTTCAATTTTATTTTAGATGGTTTTGCACAAGTACAATCGAATTACAAAGTTTCAAATCTAGAAAATCCAATAAAATTTGAGTACGGCGGCACTTGGTGGCAAAAATGAGTTTAAGAAGAAAGAAGATTCAAGATCATAAAAGATACTCATTTTGCGTTGCCAAGGGATGAATATTTATAAGCAAATTTATCCATCAAAATGGCTAGCTCGCGGAAGACCGGGTAAAAAAAATTGATCCATGCTTTAGGCATGAAGAACGAGTAAATATCGTAGTTCAAATCATGTCGGTGCCAACATGATCATGTCGGTACCGGCATGATCATGCAAGGTTTCCTCATTTTTGTTCAAGTTCCCAACTTCGTTGTAAAAAATGCTCTTACATGATACAAATCATGTCAGTACATGATTTGTCTTATGTGAGTCTTATCTTTTTATATAAAGCACAAGGTGTTGTCACTGCTACTGGGAAGTGGACCCCACATCACAAATCAATTCGGTATCAACATGATTGATCATGTTGATACCGATATTATTTGACTTATGCAAATCTTTATCAAACTTGTTGTGCTTCTTCATCATTCCTGGTATCTCTTAAGCTTCTTAATCCATTCTTTCACCATCTAGAAGTCCAGATTCATCAAGAAGTCATTTGATTCAAATGCTGGATAACACTTGCCCATGAAGTATGTTTTCATGAAAACAAAACATGCTTTGGATCGAGACAAGCGATTAGATGCTAACTGCAAAAGGATCATCAATCGACCAATGGTCATCTTAAAGCATCACGTCTATTCCAAAAGCGTTTGTTCACTGCTCTAAATAGTCGCTAAATCATCTCTTTTCTATAACAAATTTGGAGCCTTCGATTTTTTGAAAGCTACATCTTATTTTAATAGAAGACTTTCTTTTTCATTCTCTCTCTTTTAAAAAAAAATGTCGACCCCGATATGAACATGTCGGTACCGACATGATTTCTAAGTGGAATATAAATACAACACTTAGAAATTTTCCACCACTTCACCTTCATTTCTAGCATACTTGTTCTTTGTTTATCGCGATTTCCAACCGCCACTTTCTTGTAACCTACAACGTCATCGCCGACTTCCTTAGTGTCACCACCTGCAATCTCAATACTGCCACCATCTAAGCTACTCTATCAAGTCGTCGCCGACTATTTCCATTCAAAGCTTGTGGGATCTCAATCTTGAACTTAGGTAGGATTCAACCTTGACCTTGGCGACGCCAACACTGCCGCCTTCTCATCACCGTCGACGTCGAATCATGGTCATCAACCCATATTCGACTTTGATTTCATGCCTCTCATTTCCTTCCCACTCCACCATTGTTGATTTGAAATGTTAAACTCGAGAATCTTATGCTACACGAATATGGCTCCAAGCTTTCTCGGATCTAACCCCAAATTTCTTCTTCTTGCAATTGCTTGGTGTCTACTTCGAGAATCTTATGCTAAGAAAGGCGTTGGCTCCGAGTTTTTTTCCGTATGGCCATTTTTGTTGATTTTTGATTAGTTTTTAATATGTGAAAGGGAGGTGATCGATTTTCATCGAACTTCGGTTGAATATAGACCAATGGGACATTTTCAAAAAACGGTCATATCGAACGCACTTCGACATCCAAAAAATCACGTGTTGACACTTCGAGTCAAACATCACAATCTTATGATCTTGTAAAGAAAAGCTCTGTGCCGCTCCGGACAACTATTATGTTATTGTATATACTACGATAACAGGTGAAATCTGACACGCGGTTTTGTAGTGCAACGGAACTCGTTTACCAGTACAAGCAGGATATCTACATATAGTGTTCGCGTACACCGTGCTATGAACACAGAACATACACTAAATTGACACTTTTCACCTCCCCGTTCAGTGTGCAAAATCCGGTTGGTCAGCACACATCGACGTCAATTGGACTCTGTAGGTTGGCTATTTTATATGATTTTATTCAATGTAGAGCATCAAAATAAAACATGCGGGACCACATTCATCATTAAGTTCTTCAGTTTAAAATGACCAACCCTGAATGATTTTCACATCTTCGACCCGGTGCTAGCTCTTCTACACCTCTAAAGGAGGCTCTTCTACTCCATCAAGAGTAAGACGTTCAATCACGCAAGAGCTTCAACTTCAAACCGTTCCAGCAATCCGGCATCATGGCCCAGCCCCTCCAAGGAAGGATCGGCATGTTCTTATGATCCTGGATAATCCTCCGGACCAAACACCTTCCAAGTTGTCCGCCAAGGAACACATGACAATCTGCATCAAGTACATGATCCATAAAGATGAGGTCATTCTGCATGAATCCATCAAACGGTTCATCTTTTACCAGTAGGCTACACCACATGCAATAAATATATGCGTCTCTCGGGGGTCTTACCCCTTTCAATGAATTTTTTGGAATTCTTTCTTCAACAACTCAGGCTAGCTCCAACCCAAGTACACCCAAATGATTACGCTCTGCTGAGCTCTCTTTACATTACATCCATATCGTATGGAGAAACTACGAGAAGGTACTAGATAATACAGTTCTAAGACTCCACGGATTTCTTACCCTCCTCGTGGCACATATCACAAATCAAATATCAAAATGCAAAGAAGAAAAGAGAGGGAAAGGAGCGAAGCCGAAGAAAGGCGTCGGCGTCAGGAAGAACAAAGGAAATCGCGTGACAATCCCAAACGCGACTATGACTCCTATCGCCAATAGCAATCACACTCCCACTTTTCTCAATATCATTTATCATCTCGTCCTGATCTTCCTTCATTCACTCAGCCTCTTACTACATCTATCACAGCTCCCTAACAATCCAAATCGATCAGCCCTATCCTTCTCAAAGATCCCACAGGAGTGGGAAATAAATCACTTTTTCTCAATGCACTGCTCCTCCTCCCCTTAAAGACCAATCTAGAGATCTTATCACGAAAATGTAGGCGCCATTTCCTGACTTCTGTCTGGAAGGAGTTAGATTCGATTGGGACGTCAAAGACCTCACGCAGAGCTACGCGAACGAAGGTCTTAATAGGCATCACAAGGTCATGGAGCAACTATTCCAGTGGAAGAGGCTAGCCAAGGCCTTTTGGACGTCAACAAAGTCAACCAGTTGTTCATGCAAAATTTTGACATCTGGAGAGACGATCAAACTCACATTTGCGAAGGTTACAAGAAAAAACTGGCTAAGCTTCAGAAGAAGAGAGATGAAAAGGCCAAATGTACCCAAGGTTCACAAAAGAGGTTAACCGAATTGTCTGCTGCTGAGAGTCTGGTTCTCAATGAGTAGCCGAGGAAGGCACACGCCTACGACGATAACTTGGCAAAGGAAATCAAGGCCCAAGAGGCTCAAAAGGCCGAGCTCCAAAGTGAAATCGATAAGCTCAGAGCCCAACCGTAGGCTAAAAAGGATTCCAAGGTGCAGGCTCAGAATGAGTGTGCTGATTTGAAAACCAAGCAGGCTAACGTTGAAAAAGAAAATGCAAAACTCATGGCCAAAGCAGCCCAGACTGAAGAAGAAACTGAAGCCACCCTTCTTTGATTTTATTAAACATCATTGAGAGGAAGAGTCTAAAATGGCTGAGGTGGCTACCTCGTTACGCTGGCCGATGCTTGGGAAGAAAGACTGAATATGACTAGAAACGCTAGCCATGATGTCGATGAGGAGATGCTCAAAAGTGAGCTTTTCGACGAGGAAGATTTAATGGTCCTAAAAGAGGACGGAAAAATTATGGCTGAAGAGGCAGTAGCTGAGAAACAAGTGTCTACCGAGTCTCTCGCCGATCCCAGCTCTTCAGCCCGTGCGGACGACACTTCTCTCATTCAAAAGAGACTCGGGTAGAGACTATCACTTCTACGACAACCGTTCCAGAGGTTGTCACAACCGAAACACTTGCGGTTGCAGCTCTTGATGCTGCCACCTCCGAATTACAACTTCGAATTCTAGCATTCACTCTTCTGATAATTTCACTCTATCTTTGGATCGCACAGCTCTTGAAGAGAGGGAAATCACTAAGGTTTCTTTAAAAAAAATCTTCATCTGCCAAAGGTGTATCTCTAGTCTTCTAGAGGCTTCAGCTCTCACTTGAAGACATCACCAACCTTTATCGTTATGTCTGCAAATTTACAGGTCATCCATCACTGTCTCCTCCGCTACTGACATTCATTCCCTACATCCCAGTGCTATCACAGCTACATCCATCATCGTCAACATAACGTTCGTCTCAGCAACTCATCACTCCAATTCGGGTCCCAAGACTGATTATGAGGTGATAAGGGCTTTGGAAAGCCTGAAAGACATTGATGTATCCATCGACGAGGAAGTAACGAAAGTCGGTTAAAAGGATCCTGACTCTAGTCCCATGGTGGAAAGGCTAGCTCTTGATATCTCAAAAATCAAAGTCAAACAAGAACCTGGTACAAAGAAGTCTCTCGCCAGTTCAGGCAAATCATATTCTACCTCAAAGATTCTACCTCTCAAGATCAAACCACCCTTAAGCCGTGTTGCTGATGCTTAAAGTTTCTCCCAATGCTTCTGGGAAGTTCGAGGATCCCGTTTACTGGACCACTGAGGAGGAGGTTACCACTTCATAGAAAAGCTCCTCAGAGGAAGAGGAAGAGGGAGAGTGGGAGGGGATAACATCAAGCAGAAATATCCCACCGAGTAGCTGACATGAGGTGGAAAACAAGAGAAGATGAAGTAGATGACTGCCAGCTTTCGATGACATTTTCCTTTTCCCTTTTTCCATTTTGTCTTTTGGCGTCATTATGTTCCCTTTTTCCATTTTGTCTTTTGCCTTCATTATGTATATAAGCTGACGTTGTGTGGAAACAGCCCCACAAACCTTGTATGAAAAGTTGTGTAAATAAGAAATTATTTTCTGCTAAATATTTCCCTTATTTACATTACTGCAACTTTTATTTATGTTGCATATATACTTGCATGCATTTGTCTATGATCTATGCAATTCATTATTCACTGTAACTCTATATATACAAATAAATTTCTGCAATTGCTTAGTATCTGTTAGTTTCGTTATCATAGGTAAAAACGTTTTTCAGTTTGACTAAATAAATTGATATTTCATTGGCTAACTCCATTTATCTTTGTCTAGTTATACCTACAAAGGGCTCAATTCTGTACAGATTCCTATCTTCGGGCATCGGTGTCTCGGACGTTTGTCTCTGGGCATCCATTCTTGATATCACCTATCTCCGAACAATGATCAAAGATACTTCGTTGACCAACCTTGTTTATCGTCAACCAAACGTATCGCATTGGGTCGTAAACAAGATTGCACCTGCAAACAGATTCAATTCCATATCGATTCCTATCTTCGGGATTGATGTCTTAGATGTCTATCTCCGAGCTCTCTGACCTTGCCTATCTTTGGACGAGACTAGATGTGTAAGGGAGAATCGTCTGATTGTCACCGGTATGATTATATTCTAACGATCCGATCATAGACCTAAGGAGTTCACCGGTACCTATCTTTGCATACTTAGACATCCGGTTTTTCAAAACATAGACTGCCCGATTTTGCCACTGATCACATAGCACAAAGTCGAACTTTTAAGAATATGGTTCCATTGATTTCAAAAGCCAACTTTATTTATAAAGAAAGAATAATAGACTTTGTCTTATTACCCAAGTCCTAAAGATATGACGTATTATTTGCAAAATATAAACCTAAGTGACGTATTATTTGCAAAATATAAATCTAAGTGAACTAACGCCGTAAATATTCATTATTCCATGCCCGTGGAATTGATATCTCGTCAATAGTTGATAGCTTGAAAGTTCCATCTCCAAGCTTATGTTCAATCACATAGAGACCTTCCCAATTCGGACCGAGTGCCTCTGTATCAGGAAAGAACCATTTCAAAACGAGATCGCCTGTCTCGAAGGTGCAGTTTCTGAATTTGACGTTGAACTATTTTGCTACTCTTATGTGTGAGCAGTTACCCTCGGATCAGTCTCTTCTCGTCTCTCTTCGACCAAGTCGATGGACTCAAGCAAGACTTCCTCGTTCATCTAGGGATCATAGCAGTGTTATTAAATTGCCCGTCTAGGTGCACCGGCGTGTTGCCCAAGGCACCAACCTAGGACTTTTCTCCTCTTTAAGGCGCCAACGATGCACAAAGCATCGAAAAAGCACGTCAAGGGATGAAAATCGATGCATCGAAAAAGGTGTACTTCACTATTTGTCGAGAAAACACAAGCTTTGGCCATAATTGAGCTCGTTTGAGGTGTATTTGGCAATTATCAATCTCGAACTTGATTCAAACCAACTCACATAAAAAAAATCTAACTCATGATCTTGACTAAGTGGTATGCTGCCGAACAACGACCCAAATCTACTGCCACCGTCGAACTCAAGTACCGCCTGTCGCCTTCACCTCGTCGCATCTCGCATCATCTCAATCTCTGGTTCCGATCATTTAAGATATATTTTTATTTTAACTCTGATCTGAATATTATATGTTCAACTGTATATAACATTTTAAATCTTTTTGAATTAGTTTTTAAAGCTAGTTTAGTTGTAATTTTAAACTTTATGAAATATAAATTGATTTATGTTTTAAATTTAAATTAGTTAATTTAAAATTTAGTTCAAAGTTTTAATTTATAACTGAATTGAAATTTAAATTTAATTTTTTAATTTATATTGAATTTAAAGTTTAAAGTTTTAATTTTAAATTGAACTTCAATTTTGAAGTTCCAAGTTTTAAGTTAAAATTTTAAATCGAATTCAAAGTTTCAAATTGCAACTTTATATTGAATTTTATTTTTAAAGTTTTAAGTTCTAATTTTAAATTGAATTTTAAGTTCAAAAATTTAATTTTTAATTGAGTTTTAAGTTTAAGGTTTAAGGTTTTAAGTTAAAAATTCAAATTGAATTTAAAGTTTTAAGTTTAATTTTAAATCGAAATTTAATTTTAAAGTTTTAAGGTTTTTTGAAGTCTAAATTTAATTTTAGTAGCATTTAAATGTAGGTTTTTTTGTTGAAATCTGAGAAAGTGATGCACAAGACGTTTGAAAAAGCCGTAGGATCAAGCGCTATGCGTCAGCCTAGGGCTTTTTCGCCTTGACAACATAGACAGTGTTATTAAAGCGCTCGTCTAGGCGTGTCTAGACACCAAAAAGCGTTAGGCGTCGGGCTAAGGCTTTTCTACCTCTCAAGATCTACCGTCATCGTCGAACTTGAGTACCGCCTGCCACCTTCACCTTGTCGTATCTCGAACCGAATTCTGTTATCAGTGAGTTACTATATATAACATTCTAAATCCTTTTGAATTAGCTTTTAAAGCTAGTTTAGTAATAATTTTAAAACTTTATGAAATATAAACTAATTTAAGTTAGTAAATTTAAAGTTTAAAGTTTAAATTTATAATTGGATTTTAATTTGAATTAAAAAAATTATTTTTAATTTTATTTGATTTTAAACTGAATTTAAAGTTTTAAGTTTCAATTTTAAATTGAATTTTAATTTTAAAGTTTCAAGTTTTAGGTTAAAATTTTAAATTGAATTTAAAGCTTTAAGATGTAGTTCTATATTGACTTTTATTTTTAAAGTTATAAGTTTTAATTTTAAATTGAATTTTAAGTTTAAAAGTTCAATTCTTAATTGAATTTTAAGTTTAAAGTTTACGGTTTTAAGTTAAAATTTCAATTTGAATTTAAAGTTTTAAGTTTTAATTTTATGTTGAAATTTAATTTTAAAGTTTCAAGTTTTTTGAAGTCTAAAATTTAATTTTAATAGTACCAAAGTGTGGGTTTTTTAGCTGAAATAAAAAAAGTGATAGCTCAACTTGTTCAAAAAGGTGATAGGAGCCAGCCCAGGGCTCTATCGCCTTGACAACGTAGGATCATAGTGCAATCTTCGATGAGAAGGGGATCTGATTGGTATCATAGCCTCAGCTCCATAGGCTAGGACGAATGAAATATGGTCAGCTATGGACTTATGAGTTGTTCTATAAGTCCACAATGTAAGCGATAGCTCATTAACCCAGTTGTCATTGACCATCTTCATTCTTTTTTTGATGATGGATTTGATTATCATGTTCACCACCTTCACATGTCCATTCGTTTGTAGGTGTGCTACTGTTGAGAAGCTCTTTTCAAATCGATACCGAGCTCAGAATCATTTGCTCGGCACTCTCGAACTAAGTTCCATTATCTGTGATTATCTTCTGTGAAATTCCGTATCTACACAAAATGTTATCCACTACAAAGTTGATCACTTTCTTCGAAGTGATTGTTGTTAGCGGTACCACTTTGGCCCATTTTGTAAAGCAATCCACAACCACTAGTCAACTACGCCTCTCGACATCGGTAGCACATCGATGATATCAATTCCTCACACCACAAACGGTCATGGGCTAACTATTTGCGTAAGCTCAATGAATGAGGTTCTTGGTATCTTTGCAAATCTCTGACGCTTATCACATCTTCTAGAATAATCGATCGCATCTCAGTTGACCGTTGGTCAGTGGAATCCATATCGAAGAACCTTATTTGTTAATGTCTGCCCTAGTGTGATCACCACAGCTATCTACGTATACTTCTGCAAGAATTTTCTTAGCTTCATCTTTGACGACACACCTCAGCAAGGGCATTGAAGATCCTCTCTTATACGCACTCTTTCTTGCATAATAAATCGATGTATTTTACGCAGAAGTCTCAGTCGTTAATTTCTTTCATTCGGGAGTGCCTTTTAACAAGTATTCTTTAATTGGAGTCATCTATGACTCATTCTCTTCCTCGACGTCTAAGACCCAATCAACATCTATCTCCTTTATGCTTGGAGTCGTCAAAGTCCCCAGATCTGACCAACTTGGCCAGCGAATCAGCTTCCTTTTTTGATAACAAGAGTGATAATTTAAGCAGAGCACTCATTTTGGTGTCTCGGATAATCGACTCAGGGCCTCTAGAACTAAATAGTGAATCGACTTTTATATTCTCTGCCCTAGGGATGTGCGTTATCGTATAATGTTCAATATCGTTCCTTAATTCCAGTACTTTCGTCAGGTAAGAGGTAAGTCTCGCATCCTTAGCCTAATTTTTTTTCACCTGACAGTCCACCAATTGAGAGTCACTAAATATATGCAAGATCCTTTGCTATTTTGAGACCCGCAATCAAAGCTTTGTATTCAGCTTCGTTATTCATCGTCGGGAACTCTAGCTACAAGGCTTAAAAGATCCTCCGTCCCTCGAGGGTCGCCAGAACAACTCTAACCCAAGAATTATGCACGTTTGAGGCTCCATTCATGTATAACTTCCATCGAGAAAGCTGAACTTGTTTCTCTTCCTTTTCATCATCCTGGACGATGGATTCAGTGATGAAATTCGTTAATTCATGTCTTTGAATCGCCTTCCTACGGTGGCAGGATATATTGTATTGGCTTAACTTAATATTTCATTTTATTAATCTACCCGAAGTCTCGGATCGATACAATACTTGTCTCTGAAAGTGAAGTGGATTGTGTATATATAGCTAAACTATAGATAAAAGTGTGTAAATAAAATCTAAGCTGTCTAGAGATAAAATATAGTAAAGTAAAGAACGTGCACACTAGGATTTTTATATTAGTTTGGACGACCGTCCTACGTCCAGTCCCGGAATCTCTATTCCGGCTTTTTACTCGCTAAAAACCCTCGCTTCACCCATATGAGTGGGTCTATACAAGAGCCAGAGCCGCTGAACAGGTCTTTTCACTAACTTGATACAAACAAACTTCTGCACTATATGTGTATGGATACACTGATATGCCCAATACAGTACAAGCTTCTATAACTCGCAAGAACCTATTTGTAGATGAATGTGCAGGAGTTTAGAATATCAGAAATCAGAGTATTGATGATTGTAGTTGAATGACCGTTGATTTGAAGATATTAGATGACATAAGGTTTTTGAATTTAGATCAGAGAATTAGAAAGCAAGTTAAGTGTTATTCCTCTTAAAACCAAGGATATTTATATATTTGAAAGAGTTTGAGGAAGCGATATGTTTGTTCGCTATTGGAGAACGTCGCATCTGAAGAAAGAGGAAGAAACGCGACCGTTCGAATGAAGAGAAACAAAAATTCATTTTAAAAATTCTGAAACAAACTTGTGCATCATGTTTGGTTCACATTTTCTGAAGCTAAAGGACCCAAAAAAAAAATTCATAAAAATAATTTCTGAGATCTTAAAGGTTATAAAATGATGATGTGTGATTCTTGCGAATTTTAACAATATATATTTAAGACACACTGACTCACAAATACATAGTCTTCGAGTGTTCTTCTAATAGACGCTCTTTTGAACATGTAGCACTATTTCTTCTATCTCTCTGGAGCTCTGCGATGACTTTTGTTTGATTTTCCTGCTTAGACTATAGTATAGAATTATTGTAATCAAAATTCGAGAAATCTTGCTAAACTTTTTTTTTATGATGGCAACTCATATATGCATTCATGAAAAGATATTATAAAGACGCATATATGAATACAAAACTCCTCCTAATATGTTCCCAAATTTTATAACTCTAAAACTCCCCCTGAATATGCATATATGTAAATATTTCTCCCTCTGTCCTCACAAAAAAGAGAAAGTATACGATAATAGAATGCATAGAAAAGACATCACACAATGATCATCACAACACAAACAGAATGAATAACACGGAATAATCATTGACATATTTAGGTGGAGTATTGCATTCGTATGAGTGTCTTTATAATATCCTTTAATGAATGCATATATGAGTTATAATCATCAAAAAAAGGAAATGTTAAAGCAAAAATTTTCGAATTTTGATGACAACTTTATACTATAGTCTAAGCAAAAAAAATCAAACAAGAACCTTGTAAATCACCATGGGGTTATCGGCCTAATATGATCGTAATCACTATGGGGTCAATCGTCGACGCCTGCACCCCCATCAGCATCTCTATTTCTGAACTCGATGTCATCATCCATCGTTATTTGTTGTTTCGTTGGAGTCTCGTCCTCTATGGCAAAACACGTTTCTTAAAACTTGTGCCTCAACGAGGTAGCATGTCTCTCCATCTCATTCCATCTTTTCTCTGCAGGAATAGACCCTCCAAAGACGGTTATTAATCACTATTCCTCTCGCAAGCTGTCCTGACCCTTCTTCATTGGACTCAACCCGATCCATCTGGGGAATCTACCTTTGGGGTCTGTCATTCATCTGCCTACTAGCTTACGCTTGCCTTACGTAGTGCTGCAGTTTCTTCTTTCTTATCGGATCCTCAATCACATCTCTCAAATGTTGACATTCATTAGTATTGTGCCCATGTGTTTCACGAAAGCGATAAATACTTCATTGAATGCTTTTCTTCCTCAGTTGCCTCCCTCCAAGGCGGTTTCTTCTAGTTTTCAACACCTTACATGGCAAGGTAGATATTTTTAACATAATCATTAAATGAAGTATAATCTCATGGTCTAGTATACCTCGTGCGCATCTTGGTATTTTGCTTCTTCCCACTAGCGCTTCTTTCTTTTAGCATTATTATTGTCTCAACATTCACGGCAATGTTTCAAGCACTATCACAGCTTTATTTGATAGCAACATTTACACGACAGCATTCAGTCCCTCTTGACCGTCATTTGCCAATCCAGTAGCCAAATCTGCCTTTTCCAAGAGCAAAAATTAGGATGACTTTCGATGAAACTTCTCCATGGTGGATGGATGCTTTCTCTTCAACCATTTATCGAAATCAATCATTGGGTTAACCCCATTGATCAATGCCATTAAAACAATCTCTTCTCTGGGGTGTTTACATTAGTAACTGCAATATTAAATCTTTTCAAAAAGTCCTTTAGAGCCACTTTAGAACTCTGATGAACACTTTATAACAACATCACGTCCCATGGTCGAGCGGTTTAGAGCCGGAATCACTTCACGAACTTCTTTGCTAATTGATCAAAGGATGATATAGGTCTCGGCACGAGCCAAGTGAACCACATCTTAACAACTCCATCTAAAAATATAGGAAAGCGTCCATATCTCATAGTGTTTGTAGCACAAGCACAAGCATTATCCATATGTTATATGCACTTCAACAGATTCTGCTTTTGATCGGTAGCTCCATCATAAGACAACATAGTCAACATTGCAAACTTCTTCGGATACCTCTTTGCTAGAATGTTTCCAGTAAATAGGGTTCGACTTGGCGAAGAACCCCCACCCATTGTTGTTTCTATACTGATTTTCGTTCAACAACCTCTTAACCATATCGGCAGTGTACTCCTTATTGCTTTAGGCGGCTGGACGACAAGCGTTAAGCATAGCCCTGAGGGTTCGACTCTGCAAACGTTATCAGTTCGTTGCATGATGTCTAGGCTCCTCTGTCTCTGAGGAACCCACTCGACCAGACCCTCTGTTGATGCGTGATTGGTACTATAGCGTTCGTCTAAATACCCCCAATTCAAGCATCAGTAGGTTGTCCGTCATCAGTGCCAATATCATGCAACTTCGCTTCGCTATCGAACAAGCTTAATTTTCAAGTATTTATGTTGGTACCGACTTGATTGGACATGTCCAAGCACAAAGCCCCTTGGAGCATAAGCGCGACGCGCAAATGCGCAGTGCGCGCTTCATCGAAGAAAAGCGCGCCATGTGTAAAAACTACACACATATACATATATGTGTGTCTATATACATATATATACACACACACACATCTAACACATGTAAATAATGTAAAACATTATGAATTAATAGAAAATAACACATTGGTAAGCAAATCAAATTGTCATAAAACAACTAAAACATGTCATGTAATAACAAGATTCAAACTCAAATACTTTCAAGTCATAAAAACAAAAGAAACGTAGCGAGTTTAACTACAAATCCCTATTAGATCAGTTCTTGACATAAATCAAGCATCATCTTCTTCAAGATTTTCAAAATCTCCATCTTGACTATTATTAGATCTTTATCACCCTCGTCAAATTCAATTTCCTCTTCTTCCTCTTCCTTGTTGACTTCATTCTCGTCAACTGAACACCTTCTAGATGATGATACTACATATATATATATATATATACACAGTATTAAATAACTCATTATAGTACTTAAGAAACTCACTGAGTCAAATTGACAAGCACATAGCAGACAGAAATCAAAAGAATAAAAAAGAAAACATAAGCAGACAGAATTTACAGATGAAATATATTAAAGAAGAAGAAGAGAAAGATTAAAGAAGAAGAAAAAGATTAAAAAGAAGACAAGTTTACTTGGTCGTTGTATGATTTGAAGCAGCTGGATTTAGTGGCCACAATAGATTCCTAACCCATCTTGAGCACTTATGCCTTAAAATCAGGTCTTTACCCTAACTTTGTTGATATGGTTTATAAGAAAACTAGTCAAATCAACATTTGTATATTAATTAATGTTTTTAAGGCGAGTGCTAAAAAACCTTGATTTAATGGGCTTACCGGAAAATAACGGGTCTTAAAGCGGATCTACCGTTCAATAACGCTAAATTGTAATAGCGTAACCGTCGGAGAGTGCTATGCGCTACAACGGAGATTTTGCAGGGCTTTAACTACACAAGACCAGACACATCCTTGCACCATTAGAGCAGCTCATGTACTGTCATCATGTCGTTGATCCAAGGATCAAATCATAATTTGTGTATTTTCCATTGGCTACTTTCTTTTCTGTTAAACCATGGCTAGCATCCTAGAACTGAGCAGTAAGTTCCATGTAAATGATGCATTTGAATCTTGTCTGATGAGCCAAAAAAAATTATATAAGCAATATTTATTGAACATCCACTTTGCACAGAGGTTGTCTTGCTGCAAAAACTTCCAAGCAATTTAAGAGATAAAGCATTTTGCATGTCATTCAAGCTTCGTGACCCATTTCCCCTTTCTTCTTTTAGCTTACATACAGTGGATCGGTTTATTTGATGACTTTTGCCTTGCCATAACAAGTTAGCACAAATACTTTAATATAATTTATAACATTCTTTGTCATTTAACATATTTACATCCAAAAGGCAACTATTGAATGTATTACTGTCTTAATGAGTTCCAGTTAAAAGTTTACAACTCCGTCCATTTAGCTTTTGCTTAATTTTGTCAATTAATTTTGCTAAAATCGGCACTTTTAAGTTTTGCATTGCTAAGAGGAATACCTAAATAAGTTATAGGCAGACTTGCCGTGCAAACACCTAATGCATTAGCAATACTCTGCTTCATTGTCACTCCTTTGCTGAAAAATAATTTGATTTTTGTTCATTCATGGGCAAACCATTATGGTTTCTAGACTACTCATTATTTGATTTACAGTAACAACATTTCCCATATTGCCTTTGGCAAAAACAAGCAAATCATCTACATAAAACAAGTGGTTTGTGATTGGACAGCATTTGTACAGAGGGCTTAGGTTGCCTTTGGGATGCTCTAAAAAAACATGATGGAAAGAAACTCCATTGCAAAGCAGAAGAGGCAGGGGGATAGTGGGTGCCCTTATCTGAGTTCTCTTTTGCTCTCTATAAACTCTTTTGGTGGACCATTTATTAGTATTGAGAATGTGGGAGAGGATATGCACATGTATATTAAAGAGATAATGTTTTCTGGAAAACCTATTAACTTCTCATGTGACAAACAAATACGCTGCTAATTTTATCATAAGTTTTTTGCAAGTTGACATTTAAATTGTTAGACAATTTTCTATTAAAAGTTTTGAACATCTCATATGCTAAAAGTGAGTTTTTATAATAAATCTGCCTAGAATGCAAGCATTTTGATTAAGAGATATCAACCCATTCATGTACCCTTTGATTCTGGTGCAAATTATGTTTGCTATGATTTTGTATATGACATTGCAATAGGAAATTGGTCTAAAGCCCAATATGGATAGTGCATTTTTCTTTTCTGGAACTAGAGTGAAAAATGTGTGGTTAATTTTATTAATAAAACTATCACTCATAAAGATATTTTGCATAGCTAACACAAGATCATCTTTGATAAACTTCCAATAATATTTGAAATTTTTTGAGCCAAAACCATCTGGACCTGGGCTGCTTTCACCAGCTATTCGAAAAGTGGTTTGTCTCACTTCTTCAATTGACATTAGGTCTCATATTTTCCTCTTTGCACAGTGCCAATTTTTTTTTTTTTTTACAAGTTATGTTAGGAAAATGATTTGATATTTGACTAGTGTGATAAATTTGAAAAGTATTCAATAGCATTATGAGTCAATTGAGTTTCATCTATGATGCAGTTTCCATCATCGTCCAGCAATTGTTTGATGGTGTTCTTGCTTTTTCATTTGTTGACATGTAAGAGTGGAACAACTTTGAACACTGGTCACCTTCTTGTAGCTAGTTTATTTTAGATTTTTGTTGGTTCTTCATAGCGTGGCTTTACATGATTCTTTCTAAATTGAAGAGACCGTCTTTGCATTCTTGAACTGCATTTTTGAACTGCATTTTCATCCATGGATCTTCCAACAGTTTTAAATATAAAACATTGTCTTTTCCCTCATGTTTTCAAACATATATCTTCGACTGACCCTTCCTTTGACCCTTCCTTTGAGAGCTCTTTTCACTCTTCTCAGTTTTTTGCAAAAGAATGACAGAGGGTTACCAACATCAGAAAACTGTCCAGCGTTTTGGATGACATCATTATTGTCATTCATTTGTGTCCAGGCATTGGTGAATCTGAACGGAATGTCTCTTTTGTTTATGTTGTCTTCCATGAGTCTACTTATCACAGACCAATGGTCACTTGTTGAACAATTTAAGATCTGTGTGCAAGAATTGGGAAATTTACTTTGAAACTCACAATTGATGAAAGTTCTTTCTATTTTGTTATATACAGTTTATGATGTAGATTAAGTAGTTACTGGCATATAAATTGGATTAACATATTTTTACTGTCTCTATTTATTTTTTATTTTTATTTTTATTATTATTGTTATTGTTATTGTTATTGTTATTGTTATTGTTATTGTTATTTTGTGTGCGTGCGCGCGCTATCAAATTCAAATGGAAATCTCTAGACAGTGTTTAGATAATCACAATTATGAAAGAATTCGTAAGCATAAGTATTTGATCATACTAATAAACTTTTATCCTTAAATGTTCCTAATCATTTGTTATTTTGGGAACGGGATATTGATATACCAGCAAGAACAGTGTCCGTAAAGTTATACATATGATAGATAGCGATTTACTCATAACTGTTAGACATACCAATACGTTATGTACTTGTAGTTGTTTGAAACTTTACATAATGATTCATCGAGAGTTTTCTACAAGTGAACGATTCACCGAGAGTTTATATCTAACTCAAATAAAATATCTCACGTGATAGTGTGTGCTAGTCTTTCGACTTGAAAGTACTATGAATCTTGTGAGTTAAAACCATAATTTGATTGAACAGTCACATGGCAATGGATCGTGTTACGACTATAGTTGTGTTTATGTCAAGACTCATGAAGTGAAACACTATTCAAAAGAAAATTCATCTTCTTCGATAATACAGCAGGTCAGTGTCACCATAATTGAATTTTTACGCAAAGTCATTAGTCTCTTGCTAAAGCGATATAGTTAATCCATAAATTTATCAAATTGAATCTAAGTAATTTCAAATGTCAAACTTCGCAATTAATTATGGACGTTATTAAAGTGTTGACCATTGACCAAACTCCGAACGTCTAAATGACGGTGTTAACGAAGAGACACAATGTGCATAATATATCGATGTTTAAGGGTGTAGCTTAAATAATTAAAAGTATGACTTCATCTAGATAATCTATAAGCAACTGACCTCAAGTCCACTATCGTACTTCAGCAAAGTCCATCCAAGTTTTAATAGTTTAATTGTTAAATATCACTGAGAAATAAGTGTCATACCTGAAAGTTTCATAATTATAATTCTCGATATTCAAACAAAATTAAATTAAAGATATAATTAAATATTATAAATTATTATGAAGATATTAATATAATTGTCATGTTGAAACATTTATTATTTAAGAACATGTATTTTAATTAAGACTATATAACAATTTTTTATTTAGTTAATTAACTTAAATGGACCTAAATAATAAATTAAATATTGATCAAAATTAATTTGTTAATATGTCGAGAAAAAGTCAAATGAGTTGGATTTAAACGAGGGAATATGCTCAAATGTAGATGAGCTTTTTGTGAAAACAACATGACCTCATCAGTTAATTTCAAGTATAAATGAACCACTATGGGTTCTTCATTCGCTATATATACGAGCGTTACGGCACGCGCTTCGCGCGTGAATTATTTTTCTATAAATTATATATGTTTAACACATGTAAGATGAATGATTTACTCAAATATTTAGTCATATTTTTGCAATGAAATCATGTGTAGTTGGTTTGAATTTTTATTCGATGCTTCAACATCTAATTTTTCATTAGTTTGAATTTTTATTTCTATTACTAATTAATAAAGATCGAATTCGTAAAAAAAGTTTATTTGTAAGATCTATATTTTAGGTGATATTAAGATTTGGTAATACTATGTGGGTTTTGAATTGGTAAAAAAAGTTTATTTGTTTGATCCTATTTTTAAGTACAGTGAGATTACAGAATATTTATAAAAGAGCATTTTGAATTGGTAAATGAAGCGTATTTTCCTATTTTTAGGTGATATTAAGATTTGATAATATATGTAGAGGGACATTTTAGTAGTTCACGCTTATACCAAAAAAGTGTGACACCAAATGTATTACAACTATTATTAAAGATTTTCTCTCTCTCCTCCATTAGATTAAGGTCTCTTATTTTAATCTTGCAAATTAGAAGCAAGTCAGATAAGCAAGTTTTTTTTAATGTGAATCTGACAGCTCTATGAGCGTGATCGTCGATCGAGGTATTACTCCATTATTATTTTGATTTCTCTTATGCTACTATATGCTTTATATATTCGACATTTAAAAATAATTGTCTTTAATTTGTTTTTAAACCCAAACATTATTTTAATATATGTGTGTGTCTGCCTGTCAATGGTATGGATTTCTGCTCGAGCCAAACCCGTCCTGTTAATGCGGGTACAGATTTTTCCCAAACGACCCAGTCCCGACCCAAGCCCGATCACGTTACTATTAGAGTAGGGTATTGTTTTATCAAAACCCAGTACGGTTTAGACCCGACTCGATTATTAATTTTCGGTAGTATCAAAACATGTGTGTTTATGATATTTGTTTAGCGTTTTGTTTGCTTGCATGTAGATATTTTTGTTTTCTTTTGTTGTGAATTTGGCTACATCACTACTCAATTTGTATGTAAACATCGTCTGTATATAAATTTAACAAAAAATGTAAGTTTAAAGTATGATTTTAACATAAATATTATGAGTTTGATATACGAGTATTACCCAACGGGATTGAAAGCCCAATGAGTCAGACTTGGATGTTGGTTTTGAAATACTCTGCAGGTTCGGGCTCGAGTTTTGATTATTGTAGTCGGATTCAAGTAGGGGTTTAAGATAGCCGGATCGAACCCGGCCCATCGACAGACCTATATATATATAATATAAAATCAATATTAATATTTATATATATACATGTATTTTAGATTTAAATAGTTATACATAACTCAAATTTAAAATAGTTTATATTAATTACAGTTTTTCGATTTAATAACCAACTTAATATAATAATATATTTTTGAATATATCAAATTAATTTTTATTTCGGTTTGATGTTTATGTACGTATGTATTAAACAATTTATTTATTTTCGTTTAAAAGAACTAAAAAATGGTATTTTTTCTATTTGCCACAAAAAAATTATAATTAATCTAATGCTGAAATAATATTAGGTAATACATAATTTAAAAATTTTAATGGATCCAAACTAACAGGAAGATATGTGTTTCAAATTAATAACAAAATACTATTCTTAAATTTCAGTTTAAATTTAAGGCCGAAATATTTTAGAATTAAATGCTATTATATTTTTAATAAAAATTTAACTTGCATTTTAAATAATAAAATTGATCTAAAATGATGAATATTATTTTATAATTTATATATATATATATATATATATAGTAACATGTATTTATATACTATATATGTCAATATTACATCAATATGAACGCGCGCGCCCCATTATTACTAGATACTAATGTAATATTTGTATGTGTGTACACATATCCATTTTTAATCATAAAATATATGATGTTCATGATTTATACAAATTAAATTTATATTACCCAATTAATATACTAAAATAATTTAAATTTCAAATCAAATGATATAACTATACATTAAACATGATTTGATGAAAACAATATTAATCATAATAACACAAAATACGATCTCGTGCAACTTTAATAAAAGGACATTTTTGGGATTATCTCTTTTGCCTCGCTATGTAATGCATTCGATCCAACGCTCTTAGCAACATTGTCCAACCGGATGAATGACAACTTAGGCATTAGAGTTTCAAATTTTACGGAAGCAATGATGAATTGTTAAGAGAACAAAATCCATAGAATACGAAAGAAACTGTCGGGTTTTTTGTTTATGCTTGGTTGTAAGTTTTTTTTGCCAATATCGACGTAGTATCGATGCTGCATATATTGAGACGGTAGTAGATCTAAATATGAAGTATAACTAAGGTGAGACAATTCTTTGAACAAACAATGTATCCACAAGGGAGATACACATGGATCCAAATCATTGCGATGTATGACTTCAATTTATTAAAAATAAAATTTTATAGTTTTATCCGACAATCATTGTTAATTCAATGGAACGTGTAAGATGTTAGTTTTAGTTCTTCAAGTACACGCATACAATGTACTACCTTGTTAAACCAATGAACTTAGCGAGTTGTTTCCCAATAATAGCAGCTTGTGTTAGTCCTTGAGATGATAGTTTTGATGACAACAACCTTAGGAGTTGTTATAAAATATAAATACTAACATTATAGTTTAGACATAAACGTATATGCAGGATTTAACTATGCAGGTATCAAGAATGAAGATTGTACAGTATAGAGATTCAAGATTGAAGACTCATAAGTATCAACATATCAAGAGTTCAAGATTTCAAAGTGCAAGATAAGTATTGAGTCTAGAAATATGTTAAAACTTCTTGAAAACACTTACATCTTTATTCGAAATTTATTCGTGAAATGGAATCCACTTCGAACATGTTAAAGGGATGGAACCCACGACAATATCTAGTGGAACATATAGTGGCCCTATTTTGATATCCACTAATTTTATGAAAATTCTTTTCAAAAAATATATCTCTTATTTTAAATGTTTTTAAAAAAGCTTCTTTTCAGAAAAAACATCTCTCTTGTTTGAAATATTTTAGCATCAAAATTATCTCTATCATTTTTAATATTTTGATTTCAAAATTGTCCTTGATTTTAAATTATCTCTTGTTTTAAATATTTATATACTCAGATTTTAAATCACTTTATAGATTAAGATTATATATATATTAAAAAATACTTTTATATGTTTAAACTATATTCAAATATATTTACAAAGTTCAAAAATTATTTTGACAAATTATAGAAACCAATTTTAATAAGAAAATCAAAATCACCATTTTTGCCTAGAACATGTCGACATACTCCAACCCCCATGTCGACATCGTGCCCGTTAAAATTTAAATTTTCAAAAGTGTATTCGTCGTATCCTTTCACGAATAGATATGACTGTTGACCTTCTATAAATACCAGTAGTTCTAAACGAATTTACAATCAGATTTCACTTGTTTTCTCTCTTCTTCATCTTCCACATTTATTTTAAATAATCCCAAACTATACTCTACCGAAATACCAAGTGAATCAAACTTGGTTATCTCTTGTTTGATTCTCTATCACTCTCTCCATAAGATCTCAGTGTTATTCAGAGTCATAGGATCATTTGTAATTCAAACTGTTGAGTAAAAGGTGTGGTTGAGTCTTGAAATCAATTGAATGTGATTGTAACCCCGGAAATCAATTAGGTGATCTTATAGCCTGGTTCAATCAAAAGAGTTTGCCCCGAACTCGAATATAGGAGGGTGTACCTCGTAGCCTTGAAACCGAGGGTGTAATCTGAGAGATTATTTTAAAAAGAAATCCGTACAATTGTGCGGGACTGGATGTAGGGTAACTCCGAACTAGTATAAAATCCTAGTGTGTTCTTTTCTTTGCTGCTTTTATTTAGTATTTGCATCTGTGTCTGATTCTGTGATTATATCTGTGTCTGTGAATTGCATTTGTTAGTGATTAAATAACATAAGTTTCAAAAAGATTTAGAAAATCCATAAAACACTAGTTACCCTCCTCTAGTGTTATTTCAGCCTTAAGATTCGTAATCCGCATTTCTCACAGCTTGAACTATAGTTAACAGAACTCCAGACAAAGGGGAAGTTCATTATGTATTAAATATTGCAAAGAATCAAATAGAACTCAAAATGAACAGACATCAAATTAGGTGGACTCCATTCACAGATATCTCGATCCACATGCTAGCTCTGAAGATTACAATTGGATTTTGTCTTTGAGCACCAAACGAGCGCACATCTAAAATCATGTCCCTTGAGCTTAGGATAAAGATCGTATTTTAAAGAGTGTGTCTACAGAAAGTTGTATGATAAAGAAGTGATTCTTGATGACCCCCAACCTGATACTTCTTCCAGAAGGTATGATTTAACTGTGTTTAGTTTATGTTTAAAGCCCATAAAACAACTGTAGAAATAATAACAAATTGATTCAAGTGTATGATGAGGCAACATTGACAGAGGCTAAAGGACATTCGTGGTGGAGTGCAAACTAATTTTGTTATGAGATGGAACATTGTGCATCTTATTGGGAATGGGTTCATGCACTACAGCCTACAGTACCTGATCTACATCGAGCTATTAATTGTGATTTGGCAAGTCCTAGCTTGAGGCAAGCAATAGACTCCAAAAGCTTAAAGGTGGAGGTAAGGACAATGTCGCCAATGATGGAAATAGTGCGGAAAGTAGTACAGCTACTAGTCAACGATGACATTTGATGTTTTTATGTATTGTATCAAATGCAAATCGCTGTAAATGAAAATTTTGAAATTCTGTGTGAATATAAATTTATGTATATCTATAAGAAATTAAATTACAAGCTCGAAATTAGTTTGAATTTAAATTTTTAAGTGTAAAAGTTAGTTTAAGAAAGGAAATTGGAAATATATCCTTCTGACTTTCCCAAGTTTTTGAAACTCGAGTAAGTAATTGCTACTGATAGTTGAATGTTGCTACCGATGGCAACTTTTGGGAGGAAATTCTCCAATGTTACCCCTACTAGGGAGGGTAGCAAGGTAGTAATACTCATTGCTAACCTTGTTGGGGTTGCTCACAAAAAATGATTCTAGCTGAAATGATTAAACCCCAAAAATACTTGATACTTCTCAATGTTTTCTTCAATTAAAGTCTTTGACCATCTCTGGGAAATTTGATGACAAATCAATGTTTGAATAAAAATAGAAAAACAAGTCATATATGACCCTATAGATTAAAAGTATATTAAGCTAGATACAGGATTGGTTTGAATATATAAGCCAACATAATAACTATATAATATACTTGTGTGGGGTCATTAATAGGGAGTTAGTAAAAATCGGAAGACATACTTGTAGTGTTTTCAAGTTCTTTTGTAACATCTTGTACACGCAGTTCAGCAGCTTTCTGAGCTGCCTCAGCTTGTCGTTTCTCAGCACGTGCACGTGCTGCTGCTGCAATTGAAGCATCAAGTTCACGTTCCAAAGTTTCTACCCTCTGCTCAAGAGTCTAAAGCGATAAATTGAGATAATTCAGCAAGCAAAGTTGTATGAAGATGTACAATAACTACAACCGAGAACTGAACAAGAGTAGAGAAGCAAAAAAAATGTCAGATGCAGACATATATTATTCTACTTTTAAGAAAGATTGTGATCTCAACAGCTTCATAGAATGAAAAATTAGCTAATATGGTAGATAAGCAACCATGTTAAAACCCCGATTTTCCTGCAATTACATATCTATGTGTGGCAATCCATAAGTAGTACCATGAGTTGTGTCTCAACAGTTAGTATCTCTGTAAAACATGAAATAAAATATAAAATCATTATATCTCTGTATAATATAAATTAGTGATTTCACAATAGTTGGTATTTGATTTCACAGGAATTAACTCATTTCAGCATATAAGCTTGCCGTCAGTAAAATTAAAGCAAATTATGTACAGTGCAGGTAAGACATGCTGAAATGGGATACCAAAATTACAATTGTTGCAGATCATTAATGACTACAGGGTCTGGCTATTGTCTATTTATTGTGATCTATCAGTTTATTCATCAACATATATGATTTTAGTTGACATAAACCAAGGAGCGTTAGATTCGAGTGTACCACAGATGTTTTTTAGAAGTATAGTGATCCTGCTCAATGTTTCATATGAAAAATTCTCTTGACATGGGAATTTGAAGGGAATAAATGTAATTTGTATCAAAATATTGCTATAAAAGTGTTGTAGGCAGAGGTACCTCAAAAAGATAAGCTCTAAACTCATTCATTATTATGCACTTATAAGAGTGTAAAGGTTGAATAGATGTGCTTCCAGGATTCAAATAACCAATAAATAATTGCAGACGATGCGACAGGGAGCAAGAATGCACATCAACTACTAGCTTGAATTGGATAAAATCAAGAACACTTGCTAGAATATTAGTATAATGTAATGATGAAGATCTTGTTTACATGTGATCTGTATTAACTATTAACAAACATATTTCTTGCAAGTCAATATGGCTTCTTGTTGTAACCATATTTTTATCATGCAAATTCATCAAAAGGAAGGTTTATGATGAAACGTCTCTTAAAACTTGCACCGATTAATTTTGGAGCAAGTATGCATCAATGCAAATAAGAAAGACATGAACTGAAAGTAAAATATTTTGATTAAAAGTAAGAAAGTCAGTAAAATAGTTTGTTTACATCAAAATTTATTTGACCCTCATTATAACTGCCCTTTACAAACCTCACCTATCCACATTCAGTTATGACTACCCCTCATTTTATCTTTTCGCTTGTATTTATGGCTGATACCTCCTCGTTTTCCATAATATAATTGGAGCATAAGTGCTATAAATAGAGACTTTTGTCCCTATTCTTTGTGAGGAAAAACTATAGAAAAATTAATCACATATAATGGAAAGAGGAAAAGGTTGGTGATATATTTAAAAAGAAGTGTCCCGTATAACTGAACATCCAAAAGGGTGTCGATTTTGTGGTAAATTGTTACTAAATATATCAAAGAAATTTTCTTTGGGTTTTGTTATCCTATGGCTTAAGGGCATAGGTTGAAAACTATTTAATGAGTGGTTGGATTTTGAAAAACTGTTAAAATACTTTACTGAGCATACAAACAACTTATATTCCAAATGTATCCCTGTCTTTTAAGTTATATATACACACATCTATATATATATATATATATATAGATGTATGTATGTATGTCTGTATATGTATATATGTATGTATATGTATATATGTATGTATATGTATATGTATGTATATATGTATGCACGTATGTATATATGTATATGTATGTGTGTGTATGTGTGTACATACATACATCTACATTGTATATGTACATGTACATATATATGTATGTATGTATATGTAGATATGAGGAGCGTTCAATGACACACATGTTTTGCAGCACCTCTATAGCCCTATGTTTTTCACCGTACTATCTGAATTAAATAATATGTCTAGTGAAAAGAGAGAGAAAACCATATTATTTAATTCGGATTGTGTTGTGGAAATCAGAAGACTACATGGGTGCTGCACTATTTGGAGTGAGATATAAAACTAGTTCCAACACTTATTTCTTTTGAACCATCTAAGAGAACAAGAAATCCAAATAATACGGATTGACTTATTTGCACTCACATAACTCAAGTTATGTATCAATAGAGAATGAATGTGTGTGTGTTGGGGGAGAAGGGGCGACTATTTGGACACAAAATTAAACATAATCGGTGACACAATAAATATTGACCGTTGGATCTCACTCTATTCACACATGTGGTTGAAATCAAAAGGCAATCCAATGGTTGAAATTCATTTTGTTACCAAGTGCGTCACCGTTCTGTATCCCAATAAATTTTTTATACACACAAAACAATTTTTTGTATGTTACATTTACAAAATTTTACGTATGTTACATTTCCTAATTCAAATGATGCTTTAAATAGTTTGAGAACTTATGTGAGGATTTATGTTATATTTTATGCGCAAACAAGTCTCGATTGCTTGCAAAATTTAAGGCTCTTTTTTATTGTCTAATACTAGTATTTTTTGTAGAATATTATTATTTTATCTCATACAAACGCTCATACACAAACGGAGATATTGCTTTTATCGTATGAATGTATGTGTTTGTATGTGTGTGATTGTACACACACACAGATATATATATATATATATATATATATATATATATAGCATACACTAGCTATTCGTAGCGATGTCTATCTTTATTATCATGATGGTTCAAGCAAGTATGTAATACATGTATATGCATAAGATTAACAAATGTATTGAACTCTTTTATACTTGTACAGTTGATAATGTTATTATAATTGCTTTATGTTAACTAGCAAGAAAAGGGAGAAGAAAATGGACGCACACAATAGTGAGAATGGCAATAATATTTAAAACAGTGCTAGGCTCAAACTAATTACCAAATGAGGAAGTAAACAATATACTTCAATCTTGTGTTGCTAATGAATATTTGAGTTCTATTTTAAATCACATAGAAAATGACTTTGGACAAATTGGGATAATCGGTGAAGATGATGGGTTGCATTTTGAGGATAAATTTAATTTGAATCATATGTTGGTCAATATTTTTAAGTGAAGAGGAGCCTAGTTATGAAATTCATGTCATGGCACCAGGCACCGTGATTGCATCTTTTGACTCCATGGTGCAGCATACGTGAGAAGCACACTAAATGGCACAATATCGCAAAGGCGCACGATGTAAGAAAGACACATTTTTGTTTATTTCGCTATGTTTATTTAATCTTATTTTCACAATCTAACTAATGCATAAATAGAGTATGCATCGTATGATTGTGTTTATAAATTAATTTGTTTCAAGTTCTAAAGGATAATTTTTTTTCTTAATTCCGTTTTTGCTTTAAGGCAAATGCATGTAGTTATTGATATGAAAAAACTAATTTTTTTTATGTTATATATTCTTGAAGCAAGTTGTAAATAGCGTTGATCATGTATGCATGAACTAGTATTGATGTTTTAGTGTACTATACAGTAATATTTATTCATATGATCATTGGATAAACTGACATAAGATCTAAGTTATGTAGTTTGATGTGACAAAATATACTAAATAATTAGTAAATGAAAATTTGAAGTAAAAACAATACAATATGAAATAAACATATGTAACACAAAACAAAATACATTTATCAAAATTATAATACATAAAGCAAACAGTACCATTTCTTTTCATTTTTTCCTCATTTAGGACATACAAAATCAATTATAAACTAGTATTTGAAATTTAATTGCTAAACAATAGTTATAAATTTTAATTCAAAATTTATTTTCTAAATAGATGTATAAATATTGAATCATGTAATATAATTAAATGATATTTCATGCTTATGACATTATGTTTCCTGATATTTTTTACGAAATGGTTTAAAAAAAAATCATATTTTAAAAAACTATTTATAAAAGAATATAGTTTCTATTAGTCTATTTAATTAATTATGGTGTATAATAAATATTACAAAAAAATACACAGTAAATCAAAAGGGCATGTGTCATTTGTTGTGTTGTGCATCAAGGCTTGAGGAAAGTTTAGCGCCTTTCTGTGCTGTGCGTTGTTAATAACTATGAAGAGGATGTACTTTTGTTCTATCAAAATTATGCAAATCAATGTGGATTTTCACTTCTCAATTTGTAAAGGTCAATTTATTGGTAAAAATGGAGAAGTGAAAATGTTTACTTTTTTTGACAACATAAAGGATTCCCACAATTGAAATTTGAAAAACCATCAATGAATCTATGAGAAGGATTTCCACAAATGAAACTTGAAGACCCGACAATGAATGACCATCATGATAGAGCTTCAACAAAATGTGATTGCAACGCTTATATGTGTATTACTCCATGCAAATCGTTTTTTTCCTAAAACGTGAGACTTATTTTAGTTATTATTATTTATGGAGAAAATATTTGATGCAATTTGGTAAAAAAAAATTGGCATTTTTATTTATGCTACGAGGATGCTTGAGATAAGGTGTTGATGACATTATGCAAAAATAAAAAAATGCTTTTTCGTATTTATTCGTTATTCAAATTTACTATAAACTAAATATAGTTTACATTGGACATTTCCTATCATAGTTATTAATAGGCAAAATAGCGTAAAACCTTCTTGGAGCCTTCGATCATGGCGCGGCGAATGGTGTGCTCCCTGTTGCACATGCTCGAAGGAAAAAATATTACAAAACAATAAATTGCAAACCCTAATATAATTAATGTTTAGTTTACTAAAAAACGCATCCAACAAAGATTTATTTGATCATTTCACAAAACATCATTAGGCGTAGTATCATGAGCATAGAATTTAAAGTACAATAGTTTTAAAAGCCAAAATCCAAAATCAAGATACATAGTTGGTCAACTAGACATCTAAATCTGATTCATGTATGCAACATGGTTATTGTATCATAACTTGCTTTGGGAATATTGCATTAAAAGAATAAGATTTTCCATGTCAGTTACAACTTATTTTAAAGGCGGTTAAGGTGAAAAAGTGCTAAAAATCGCAAGGCCTGCTTTACGATAAGTTTTTTTTTCTTGATTTTGGCAAAAAGTCCAACATCTAAAAACTACTGTTGAAACTGGCTTTTCAAAAGGAGATCAACCATTAAGGATCGTTAGCTCAAAATGGTATGACTTCTAGATTGTGATTCTAGAGGTCTTAAATTTGATTCTCAAGGACACAAGATAAGTGCTCTGCTCAAAATTTAAGTATCAACCCTTGCTATAATAAAAAAGAGGAGATTGACAAGAATTGAAGAGTGACGGTTCTGATGAGAAGATCGATAGGTTTCAAGGGAAGTGGTAGTAGGTCGAGGCATCAAACAAGAGCAGGTCGAGGTGTCGAAAGGCCGAGAATTTTTGTTGATGCAATGAAGCTGCTGAATGAGGGATTTAGGATAAATAAAGTAATGTTTGGATCGATATTGGGGTACATCACGCAAAAAATTAATTCACCCTAGTAGATTAAAGCACGCTTTTTGAGCACTTGGATTTTGCGCTTTTGCACTTTATACGTCTTCAGTGAGCCTTGGCTACTGGGTGTGCCTCAACACCTCAAAAGGCGTGCAGCCTATACCTAGCGCATTTGTGTGCGTAAGCACTTCTAGGTGTCGGATTTAACTGCTCTGCATATTCTTGCGCTTAACCAAAAAGAATTACAAAAAAGCTATTCAATGGAATCTACATAATAATAAAAATAAATATAATCTGATGATCTCTTTATGCATTTTTAGAATGTGAAAAATAAAAAATGAAATTAAAAAAAAAATAACAAAATACCGAAAGGCTGCTTTGTGCATCATATGCGTCTTTTGCATTATTTGGTGCATCTTTCTATGTCTTTCGCACCTGTGAAGAGACACAGTCGTCGTGCAGCGTGAGCCTTAATGCGCCTTTCCTAACCATGGTCCTGCTAAATCTTATATAATATTTGCTATCAAACCTCAATAGCTTATGTTTGTCAACAAATATAAAAGACCATGTGATTATATTTTAGTATGTCTAGTTATGGAATGAAGTTTATTTTTGCACCCTAATCCATGCATGTCAATAGTGGTAATAATAAATCACACAATTAACAAAAGGGTAACGATTGAATTAAATTTGTTCATCATTGAATTGAAGCGTTTCAACAATTTTTCATAATCCAGCTACTCGTCTAATATTTCTAACCTATGCTAAGGGTATAGGATAACAAAACTTTCTTTGTTTTAGGTAGCAAGCTACATACTGGAAATGCCTTGATATCCCCCAGTTTCTCATGCCTACAACCGATGCACACTTCAACAAAAAGAAGTGGACATCATCCTATTAACAACCTTATTTTTTGGAATTGAGAAATTATATACATGAACAGACAACTACAAAAAGGTTGATTACTTGTTTTTATTATGCGTGGTTGTTGTAATTAGATCAAACATTCCACTTATTGTCCATTTGTTTTTATTTAATCATCGTTGAATAAAGAAAAAATACGCAATAAGAAGTTTTTCAGGTGTTTGTTTTTTTCCAAAGCCTTCGACAATCAAATCTCATATTCAACGATAAGCTTTCTGCTATTTCTTTAACTTTTCCGATTATTCGATGATCTTTGAAATTTTCTTTTCTTGAACAAATTCACAAGATTTTCGTCTTTCCAAATAAAATATTTAGCTTGAGCAACTTAACTGAGATGGATATGGGAATTTGAACCTTGTCAATTCGGCAAGGACAAGAAAACCGTGTTGATTCATCAATCCTTCATCGCCATTCCCTCTTTGATTTGGAATGTTCGTACAAATTTGGAAGGAGCTGTAATTTCTTTCTGATTGGGTTGAGACGAAATTATTGCAATAGGAGAAGACATCAGTCTGACTCAGACTTGTATCAGTACGGATTTTTCAAATTTTGTACACACAACTAGCTACATACAGCTATTGTATATGTTTAAGAGCCTTGTGCCAACGTTTTTCCTAAAAGGTTTTTTCTGAAGTTCATTTTCAATCTACGTATTTTTACGTGTATTTTAGTACATATAATGGAAATATTTCCAATAAGTAATTTGAACCTATTAGAGCTTGAATTATAGGATAACTATCATATAAAAATCTTATCTATTGAGCTAATATCATAATTTTGAATTACCCATATAATTTTTTATGATGAAAAAACATTAATAAAGAAGTAGGATAATCCAATCAAAGCTTAATGTTGGTATAGCGCTTGATGTTTTGCTTCCTGGCATTCTTAAACGGCGGTGATAGATCATTTCTTCTACTTGTGAGTTTTGGAAATTGTATAAGCAAATTTTTAGAACCATTGGAACTTTAAAAACAATGATATGAAGGTACATAGGTGCTCAATTTGGATTATACATATACATAAATACACACACTTGTGTGTGTTTTTTTATTGGTTGGTATATATGTCATATTATAGTTTCTTTGACACGTTGTAATTTTGTAATTATCATTCGACCAATAGGTGCCTTTATGTGCTTTTTTTAGTTCACTTTTTGTCAGGAACTTTATTTTGTAAAAGTATTTTCTATTTATTATAATAAATTGATCTAGATTATGCACTGTACAACAAATAGATTACTGAATAAATTGTATAAGACTTTGTTGTATGGGGTTGTGGATGTTTAAATCATTTATCTTTAATTACTTTACAGCATCATGATTGTTTTTAAAGATTTGATAAAACAATTTATTTTATTTAAAATAAAGTTCTTACTTAAAAAGTTCAAAAATGTCAACAAACAACCATTTTCATATTCAACATTCAGTATCCATCGTTCAGCATTCGACTTGAAAACAGAAGCAACCTTAGCCTAAACAATAGGAAATCTAACAACAATTAGATGCATAATCTATTCAAATTTATACTAACCAATGTAATTAAAAGTACTTTTGGCACAGGTTCTTATTAAGTTTCAAAATTCACGAAAAGTCCTACACTAAATTTCAGTATAAATTAGGTCTCTGTTTTTTTATTCACGATTATTGCAGAGCATGATGCAACTTTTCATAAAAGTTGCTCACATTTCCGCAACTTTTCTGTACACTATGAACATAGTGTATGAAAGTTGCTAAAATATCGGCACTTATTTATAAAAGTTGCTGACATTTCAGCAACATTTATGCACACTGTGAATACAGTTTATGAAAGTTGCTAAAATATCGGCATTTATTTATAAAAGTTCCTGACATTTCAGCAATAATTTTCTTCGTTTTCAGAAAACAGGGACCCAATTTACAATGAAACTTTGACAGAGAAAGTTGCTGAAATATCATCACTTATTTATAAAAGTTGCTGACATTTCAGCAATAATTTTCTTCGTTTTCAGAAATCAGGGACCCGATTTACAATGAAACTTTGACAGGGACCCGCTTTACAATATGAAAGTGTGATAGGGATGCCTCCCTAATTTCCACTTAAAACTAATTGTATTATATACAAAAAAAAGAACCTATACACTAATCTTAAGCATGGCTTTCAATGCAACTGATATCACCAGCTTCCCATACTTTCAGTGTGCAGTATCAGTCAATCTACAGAGTCATAATTATATAACTTAAGCTTGTTTCAATTCATTGCCCTGAAGATAATAAATGGACAAAGAGCATTGTATTTCGATTTCAAAATGATGTTCACAATTGATGTCATTTAACCAAAACCATGCTCTATCAAAATCATTTACAATACAAGTATTATGTAACTTGAAAATACTCATGTTTCGACTTTAAAAATTCACAACACCAACTATATATTTCTAATTAACAAGGATTTCATCAAGTATATGCAGTCAAGCCCAGTGTTTTTCCTAGTACGATACTTAGGCACAGCAACTTCCACTCTATATGAACATGAGTAAAATAAATACATTCTAAGAAAAAATCAAATGCACGAAACAAGCCAGTGGAATTTTTTACTCTGACCTTTATTGTCCTAGATTGTTCGGAGCTGAGCGAAGCTTTTGCGAAAGTATCTTCGTCAACAAAAACTGCTTTCTTACTAAGAATGTTTTGTACAGAATCTAAATTTGAGGATATTTCTGAAAGATTCACGATAGCAGATCTCCATTTCTCGTTGTTTGGCGACGATTTTTCCTTTTCCATCGAAAATCTAAACCGGATTCTCTGCTTTTCTTGGTTTTCAGGTCTGATTTTAATTTTTTTTCTTGGTATTTACTATTCACTCGAGGGTGAAGGAAAGGAAATGAAAAAAAAGGATTCCGGTCACATTTTTCACAAAACATTGTTGTTACAGGCCAAGTCTTCAAACCGTAGTCACGTTTAAAAATAATAATCACGAAATGAAATAAGCTCCAACAAACAACATTCATCTAAAAATGTCGCTTGGCACAAACGGAGTTAGCTGCCTAGGTTTGGAAGAAGCAAGGTTTGTATAATAAGCTAATTCAGGTTGATCGTGCTTCGTGAACAAAACATGTCATGTTTGAACGTGGTTAAAAAAAAATTGATAGTATGTTTATAATAAAAATTGAAGAGCAAAAGGAAAAAGTAGGATGTAACATTTACTTTTAACTGAATGGAGCATGACAAAAAAGGAAAATAGGAATAGAATAGGCATATACATAATTTATTACTTTACACAACTTTTATAATATTATATTTATTGTTGAAAAGTCTGCATTTCGCATAAAGCAAAAACAAGATGAGGTGACCTACCATCTATTGGTCACACGATGTAAAATTTGAAGCATGGTTACAAACCTAAGGTTGCCTTTACAGGATTATTACTTTTTCCTAACATGTTCGTACGGAATAAATTATTTACTATCGTTATATATAAGGGTATTTTGGTCTTTATTCTTTTCTATAGGACCAATGTATGTATAGCAAATTTAGGTGTACAAATAGAAGTAGCTAATGAAAAAATCCAAATTTTCCAATAAAAAAAAGTTCGAAATAAAAAAAAGATGTATCTGCTAATTTACCCTTATATTACTTGTTTTTCCTTTTCTACTCTTCTCCTTTAAAGTGTTTTTTTTTAATCTTTATAAGAATATTTCCTCTACCATTTCAATCTTTTTTTTTGATATAAAGGATGTATGATCCGAGATTTTCAGTCTCAATTTTTAATTCAACGATTTCAACGTTAATTCATGAAAATCTTTAACAGAAAACGAAGATGATAAACAAAATTTGATATAAATCTTAGTTTCAATCTCCACCGATAAAACAATCTAATTTAGGAATGTGGCGATTTTAGTTTGATATAAAGTAAGTTTTATGAAATTACAAGGAGATCGAAGAGATGGCTGCAAGAGGATTGGTTAAAAGAGCAAACGAGGAATTGTAGATGTAAGCAACAGGAAGTAAATTTTTCCAACATCCTTGAATAAGTTCCAAAATATACTTTTGTAGTCACAAAACACCCTTCAAACTGTATACAGGAAAAATGCAAATATTTGTAATTTTCAGAAATTATAAATATCTGTAGTTTAAACTGCAAATATTTGCATTTTTACTAGAAATATGCAAATATTCGGAAAAAAAAATCTGATTTTGTTATAAACTAAAAAAGAGATAAGGAACCATTAGAAAAGAGGGAAGAGGAGAAAATGTTATTCACACTGATATCAGTTACATAGAGATTGACTGATCAATTACATTACATAGGCTCCTTTATATATAGACCTTGGAATGTGAGATTGAACATATCTCACGATGTGGGACTAAATAAAAAACACAAAAGCATATTCACTTTTATATTTACATAGATTTTAACACCCCCCCTTGAATATGCGTCTTCAAAATCTTGGATGCTCATATGGTTTCTAGAAATTGTTCCTTTTGAAACATCTGTGACAATTGCTCCCCCTCATTATTATCTTGCTTTCATACATCCATTCAGTCGTTATGATATTGTCCATTGTCTCATTAAAAACCTCTGTTAGGAAAACCTAATGGAAAAATCTTGAATGAGGAAAAGAGTGCAACTTGAAATCATAGATATCATATAATGATATTCCTTTTAAAGAGTTTGATATTTTGGATCAAAATAATGTCTCATTAAAACCTTACTAAGAAAAACTTTATGGAAAAAATCTTAGTCAAGGATAAAAATACAATTTAACTTAAATAACATATTTGAGATGTTATTTCTTGAAAAGCCGTTTGATTCTTTTAGATCAAGATAATGCCTCGTTAAAACCTTAGTAAGAAAAACCTAATGGGAAAATCTTAAATAAGGAAAAAGAGTACATTATAACTTATTTCAAATGTTAATGGAGAGTTGATACTTCTGGATCAAGATAATGCCTCGTTAAAACCTTATAATAAAAACCCAATGGGAAAAATCTTAGTTAAGGAAAAAGAGTGCATTATAAAATACTTATGGATGCTCCCCTAGTTTAAAATTTCCCTCTGAATTTATATTCGTCTTTCTACAACTCAAATTGGTTATACATACTTCTAGATCCATAAATATGAATCTCATTAACAATACAATTTATCAATACTTTCCTTCGATGCAATCAAATTTTCTAAGATTGTTCCTTCCAAATATGATTTGCATTTTATGCATTTTGTATGCTAGTTTTATGAAAAACAGTTCACATGCTTTCATTTTTTTTGTGCTTCAAATCAGTTTTGCGTATTGCAACTATACATCTTTCATGAATATTAAAAATTCATTACAACATTACTAAAAAGCAAGAAGTAATCTACTCATCTTGAAGTATATCAAGATTTTCATTGCAACGGTACTTAGAAGAAGGTTGTAATCCGCACTTCATGTCTTTTGCATTCTTTATAACTACAAAAGTTAAGTATATTCTTCAGGAGTTTATTACTTTAATAAGTATGTGCATATCGCAACTACCACTTCAATAGATATAAAGAGTTTCATTACAACAATACTTAAAAATAGAAATAATCTACTCATCATGAATTATATCAAGATTTTCATTACAACAATACTTAAAAGAAGTTGTAATCTACACTCCTTGTTCTTTATCTTCTTTATAACCACCAAAGTTATTTATATTCTTCAAGAATTTGTGTACTTTCATTGTTTATCATGATTTAAACAATATTTATATCTTCAGGATATTTTAAGTGTTTCAAACACTTTCACTGCTTCAATCAATTCAATTATCTCTAAAAACAACATGCCCATGGCACTTAACATGTTGGTGATACTATATATGCTTTAATGATTTTATTGTGCTTTTGCCATTTTATATACATGTTTCTAATTTTATTTTGTGGACTACAGGTCCATATTTCTTATTTAGGAGAATTTGATGATGGTCAATCATGTTTTTCTCTAATGTAGGATCTTTAATCCATTTAGAAACATAAGCGCTATTGCCATTCTAGATATAATAATTTATTTAGATCTCTTTATTTATCATATTTTAGGTACTTAAACCACTTATAGGGTTATTTGATAATCATGTCATGGATTTCTTTCAGAGCGCCCTTAAATGTTTCTTCAAGAACACCCACCTCCTTTATTCGCATCTTTATTACTTACTCTAAAATATTTTAAACTAATTTTTGTACCACATTTCAGATGTGGTTTACATCATTGGATCCTTCAGGGATTCAAATCTATGTTGGACAAAGTCTACTATAGATATTATTGATAATTTATTGAAATTACTTAATATTTTGCATCATTGTATAATTTAACAAATATTTAACACTGATGATCAAAATGAACTTGTATCCCTTTATCCACAATGTTGACAAACATTGTCACATTAAATAATAATTCTCTTTGGATTCTTATTTTGATCCATTATGATATTGCTACTAGCAAATACACCATACATATTGTAACAACCCTAGATTTTTGAATATAAATTTAATTTGACTTTATTTCATTTTGAAATTATTTGAAATTTGTTTTATTTGTGAGATTTAATTTTTAAATATTTTCAAAGTGATAATAGAATTTTTTTCAAAATTTATTGCATTTATTTCCTATTTTTAAAGGCTAGTTTCTATTTTTCTGTTATTTTCTTCATTTAAATTATATTTAATTAAAATTTATTTATTTATTTTTGTGAATGCATTTTTATTTTATGTTCTTATCTTTATTTATGAATATTTTCTAAGTCCATAAAATTTTCCCAAAGTTTATTCTGTTTATTTTTAAATTTTCTAGACCAGTTTTCATTTTCTGTGCTATTTTCTTATTTTAATCATATATAATTAATATTTATTTATTTATATTTTGTTTATTTGTTATATTTTCTAATTTTAACTGAATTTATAAGTATTTTCAGTTATTTAAATTTATAAAAAGAAAATAGAGAAATTTGAAAGGTTTGTGACTTTTTATTTTTTAATGGCTATTTGTATTCCCACCTTTTCAATTACAACCAACATCTTTTCATTCAATTGGCCATAACCCCTATCTTCAGCCGACCACTATCATTTCTCATTCACGTAAACAAATTTTTCTCATCTCATTTCTGAAAAGTTTTGGCCATAGCTTGTGAAAAGAAATTGGTAAAAATTTATTTCTTTTCCTTAGTTTTTATGCTTGAATTCATATTGTTTTGCACTTGTCACTTCTTCCTTTAGGTTCGGCCTTGCTCCTCCACAAGCCTTGCCGCCTCCACCACCACCTGAGCATGTCACCACCACCTCCTCCTCACCAGCCACCCTAAGCCAAGCCACCATAGTTTGATGATCCTTCACAAAATACATAAAACTCCAACTTTATACCATAGCCGAGCACGTCTCCACTTCCACCAACTTCATCACCCCCTTAGCTGCCACCTCCTTCTAACCTGAAACACCTCTGCCACGTCACCTCTTGACCATACCAGAGATGGTCGTGCCCCATGTGTCATGGCCAAGCCTTGATTGGCATGAATTCCATGTTGTTCTAGCCTTGCTTTGTTTTGATTGTTGTTTCAAACTCAACCACCTTTGCACCATCAACAAACCATGTAGGCCGACCCCTATCCACCCACAACCAGATCCAAACCCTTTCCTTAGACATGTATTCCACTTATGGCCGAACCTAAAGAGTGTTGGAAGCAAGTGCAAAGCATTTCAGCTTTGATTTATGCTGTTAATTCTAGCATAGTTTAATCGTATTTTTGGTTTGAAAGCTTATGATTGTTATATTGTTTGGTTTGATTCGTATTCAAGGGAATTGACCTTTGGCTCTCTCTCACTCAAATCTATGTCGTGCTTTCGTGCCTCTGAAGATCGTTATTTGTGTGTTTCAGTTGTCATCTCCAGCTTAAACCAGTGAGTTATTCTCACTAGGCAATGTATACCTATATAACTAGTAAATTGACCACTTTTGAATCTGTAAAATGCATCACCATATTATATATGCTATGTTATGATCTTACTAGTGAAATCTATATTGATACACTTTCGTAATTGGATGTTACGATAAGCAATAAGCTACAAATGGACTTGATCCTATGGTCTCTTATTCCATAGTTTGAGCCGTTCATATTGAATTACAATATGAACCAGTTGAATGCAAGCCTTGTGGAGCTGCTCAACATGTTGATATCAACCGAGTCTTCATCCAAGATCAAGGCACATTGTCATGATAAAAAAGGAAAGCATCATTTTTGAATGGTTCAAAGAAGAGGAAGTTAATAAGAAGAGCGCTCCAACTAACTGGGGTTAGTGTCATCATTATCACAAGAAATGGCATTGGAAATAGAATTGTCTGTATTACTTAAAGATTGTCGAAGATAACAAGCAGAATAGTTCCACCACTCCTACATGTATATTTATGATTTAAAATTGTTTTGCAATCAATAAATCATCTTATGCTTTAGTTACTGGATCTGAAACTCATGTCTGCAATTCGTTATAGGAACACAGGAACATACATCATGTGGTAAAGGGTGAAAAGAGAGTTCAAGTTGCTAATAGATTTTTGGTAGATGCAACTGCAGTAAGAGACTAATATCACTTGGTTTTACCGAATAGATTAGAGTTCATTTTAAATAATTGCTATTGTGTAAAAAAAAATATTCGTAGAATAATTTTGGTGTCTATATTGTCTTAGACTAGATATATTTTTCATTACGTTGATGATGTTTTGAATATTATGTTGGATCGAAATAAAATCTACAATGGTGTTTGGTTAATAGTATGTTCTTAATTATAGTTATATATGTTTGTGAATAATTCTTCCAATGTTGACATTTGTAATAGCTATCTATGGCATTATATGTTAGGTCATATAAGTGATAAACGACTACACAAATTGAATACCAAAGGTTTTCTACCATCATTAGATTTTGAATCAATTGATGCATCTGAATCACGTCTAAAAGGAAAAATGACCAAATACCCTTTTAGTGGGAGCAATAAAAGAGTTAATGAATTCTTGGGTCTTGTGCATACTAATGTATATGGTCCAATGTCTATAATTACCATGGATAATGCTTTTTTATTTTGTAACTTTTACTGATGATTTTTCAAGGCTGTGATACGTGTATCTTATGAAGAGCAAATCCAATGTCCATGAGAATTTAAAGAGTATAAAAAAGAGGTCGAATAAGATTAAAATATTTTGATCTAATCAAGGAGGCAAGCATGTTGAATTAGAGATCCAGCTGTACTTAAAAGATAATGGGATTATCTCTTAAATGCCTCCATCCTATACTTTGCAACATAATGGTATTTCAAAATGAAGTAATCAAACCATATTAAATATAGTTCGTCCAATAATGAGTAAAGATGAGTTAACTCTTTCCTATTAGAGATATGTGCTGGCAACCGCAATCCATATGTTAAATTTAATGCCTACTAAATTTGTTCCTAAGACCCCATATGAGATGTGGTGTAGGAAGAAACCCCAACTCGGTTATTTGAAGGTGTATGGTTGTCTAGTCTACATTAAGAATGTGGCTTCTGATAAACTTGAGGCAAGATCGGCGTTATGTAAAATTATAGGATATCCCAAGAATTCAATGGGATATATATTCTATAATCAGGAAATTATTGTCAAGGGACAAATTTCTCAACATTTTAGCCTCAAGAACAGACCTTCGGTACTTCAGCCTAAAGGACAACTTTATTTAGGTATCAGTTTATAGTTACGTATAACAGTTTTTATGTATCAGTTTGCAGTTATCGGTAATAGTTTTTAGGTATCAGTTTTTAGTTCGGTAGCAGTTTTGTAAGAATGTTTGTCCTTATAAATAATTTTGAAAGAATGTTTGTCCTTATAAATAACTGTTAGGAGAATGTTTGTCCTTGTGGTTAAAGTATTGAGGTCGTGTCCTTGAGGCTAAAAATATACAAAATTTTGTCCTTTAAATTAATTCTCCCTTCTACAATACCTAGGATGTTGTCTTTTTGCAAATGAAATTTCTTACGATAGAAATTAACGGGGAGATTATAGACTTAGATGAGATCCAATAAATTAACAAAGAAGCCGAAGCAGTAGATGAACCAAATTCACTATTATACGAAAATACATGTAACAACCCGCCATTTTTGACCTTCTAATTTAACATAACTCATGGTGTGTAAATCCCAAAAGCCGAGGATGACGTATTGTTAGGTTAAAATAATAAGAGATAAAACAAGATAATAATGACTATCTATTTCTTTCTAAACCCACAATTAAAGAAAATAACATATAAAATATCGAATCAAATATTACTTTGCTTCATAATAATAGATTTGATGTATATACATAGTCAAATACAACCAAATCCATTCTAGGTCTGATACACACATAATATTAATGTAAAATGATTATTTATGTACAGATCTATATACATAGTAACACCCTCGTCATCTATGTCATCCAGCATCAATTGATACAGTACTCCAGTTTTCATCAACTTAATGATGAAACAAAAAGGGAAACATAGGGGGAGGGTCAGATTACAATCTGGTTAGTTATGTACATCTACTCTACAACGTACTCTAGACATTCTCAAATACCAAGATATTTGTGATAATTAATCGTACCTTAAGTTTCATCTAAATATAAAAAGTTAGTTAAACAATATAACGATACATGATTAGCTTCATGAAATAAGGTCTCAATCCAATACATTTACAATAGTCGATGGTATGGTCTAACCTATACTCAAATCCAGTACATTACAACGGCCGATGATATGGTCTAATCCATACTCAAAGCCAACCCCATTCTATTGCATTACCACATGGTTGAATCATCGAATGGGTGTAGTTCCATACACAGCTTACAGACCCATTTTCGTATGGTAACACACACCTTAGATTTTCTACACATATTAAATGGTCATGTTACCATGATAACTAACAGAGATCTTAGAATCAATAGTCAAACAAAAACATCATAACTAGTTTATTGTATCACATATATATACACACATTCATCCATATATATGTCCAAAATTTTCCAATCAAATAAGGTCAAAAAGTCACTTCAAAACATCACTAATCGATGTCCAAAACCCAGAGGAAAACCCCATAAATCGATATAATTTAGTCCTTAAACTTGGCCTTAACAGTCTAGGTTTATTGTGCAGTTTTTCTTCACACGGATGGATCATTTACTACACAAATGGACCAGTGTATATGAAAATTGACAAAACCCTAACACTTTCCAGAAAGATATATTTATTTTTCTAGATTTCATTTGACATATCTTCTTCGTTTTTCACTTGTTTTCGAAACTATTTTCCTCTAAATTCAAATTGAAGTCTCTACTATCCATCTACTTCAAATTCATTAGAATTTCAATTTGAAATCATTTTAGAAATCTCTCCAAAAGATAATGAACACAAAACTAGTTTTAAGGTTTTATAAAAATACTTTCTTACACGTACACACACTCTCTTTAAAATCAAAGTAATTTTTTTCATTAAAAATCGTACTATCACCTAAAATAACAGTCGACACTTCACCAACACGCACACACAAACACACACACATATGTATTAGACATATATTTCAATATACAACATTTCTAGTGCAAAAAGTGATTTTCTTCCATATATCTTTAAATATCACATAATAATTCATATAAAATACATTTTATATTTTATTTTTTGAAACATATTAACATCTTTCTAAAATCATCTTATAAATGTTTTATATAATTTAAACAAGCATTGTATATACTATATACATGTATATGTCCAAAAACTTGTTTTTCAACATTCCTCTTTGTAATATTCATATTATTTATTTTAAAAATTGTTGCACTTTATTACTAAAACCAATCGTATACTTCCATTATTTGTCTCGTCAATACCTTACAACCCTTCTAACTTAAGTGAGTGCCATGTAAGGGAAAAATGAACATATAATTTCAATATATTAACTTACATTCAAGGCCAAAAAAGAGAAAAATGTATAAATACATCATTAGCCTACTTATATAGAAATAAATGTCTAGCCCATTAAAGAGACCCACACTTCAACCCGTTTTCTCCTCCGCAAGCAGCATATTGCATTCACCCTTCTTTCATAACCTCAAAATGTCGCCTCTTCATCCATAAACATTTAGCCATTCACTATTAGCGCAACAATTTGACGTTCCTGGAAGTCACCCATTAGTAGGGCTGGGTATTTTTTCATTTTTCCGCTTTTCCGTCAAATTCCTTCCGACTATTTCCGAAATTTTCGTTTTCCGCTTTCTTTCGAAAAAATAATTTCGGAAGGAATTCCTTCCGATTAATAACGGAAAAGGATGGAAATTTTTCACAATTTCCACGGTATTCCTTTCCTTCCGAAATAACGTCTATTGGGCCTCACCCGCAAGCCCGGTACCTTTTCTCTAGCTAAATGCACTCACGTCGTCAACTTCAGAGTCAGGACGAAATTCCCAAAAAGAAAAACTCTAACCCTAATTCCACCTTTTCTTCCTTCAACATACTAGTAGCCCTAATTTTGTCGCTTAAGTTTGTTGTTAACCCACTCTATAGGTACATAACCAATTCAATTTCAGTTCTTTAGTTTTTTTTTTCTTTTTTCGTTTGTATCCAGATTCAAAGGATTTAACTGCACGTTTCTTTTTGATATTTGGGGGTATTACTGACTCCTTCCTGTATTACCAAAAAGTATTTTGGTTATTTCCTTGATGCAGGATTGTTAATTTTTTTAGTCAGTTGGTTATCTCCTAATTATAATGTTTTTCTGTTTATTTTTCCGATTTGAAATTTGCGAGGTTCGATTTCCCTTATTTTGTTTTAGATTTCTTTTGGGATGTGCTTGTTTAATATTTCTATATTTACACAAATAACGCGCGATCGCTTTTCAATAATTTGTCATCGTTTAGGACAAATCATTTATGTAACCACTCAGTGGTGAACTGTTGGGTTGTTTACTGTGTTGGTGCAATCCTATGTAAAAGTTCTCATTTGTATGTAAATAGATAGTATATGTATAAGTAAATTGACTTTGATTATATACCTGTGTTATAATTTGACGCTGTATTTCTTTGTAAAATTTCACATGCTAGTTTGAAATCTTTATTGTTCTGGCCCTTTCAGTATCTCTAGTACAACAACTAATGATGGAACTGGAATATCATATTGTTGATTTTCATGTAACTAAGCATTGCCCAATTTCTTTAAAAATAATCACGTATCGCTCGCTAGATCGTATTATTATGTGATGTTTAATGAGAATCTCATAATTATGAACGTTTTATAAGATTCTCACAATATTAATGTGTAACCATTTCTACCTTGTCATATTTGCTTACTTTGTATTGACTTAGTACTTGTGGTTGGTTTGCTTTCTCATCAATTCTGTTTCAAAACTCTTCATCCTATAATTTGAGCTTATAAATTCCATACAGTTTTAGATATTGTATATTTACAAATTGTGTAGATTGCACTTCTGTTTGATTTGTTGGCATATGTTCCTAGAATAGTTGTAGGCAAAAATAGATGTTCAGATGTTTCTTCATGTTTGTTGCATAGCTCACATATATCCGATTGAATATTGCTCCATTTCTTGATTATGTCTAGTGTGTTTCATTTGTTTGTGTAAGCTAATTAAAGACACCGAGACATCTTAGGAGCGTTGACCTTGTTCCATAAATGATGATAAACTGGATGCACTAAATTTTTAAGTCGAACACTATTCCAGGCTGATTTTAGGTTGGAGTGATGCAGTTATTGGAATTTGTGATGCTAGGCTAAAACAGAAAATTTAACTACACGTTTCTTTTTTCTTTTTAAACGAATTCGGCTGAAATGGAAACAGGAATTAAAGATTTTGTTACTCAATGGCTAACTTCTTCAATTAGTTATATGCACCTTCTTCAATTAGTTACCAAAGTCAGTTAACCTGTATGTACATTCACTTTTTAAATGTCATTTCCTACTTCAAGTCAATATTACATACATCGTTGAGTTATTAATTATATAACTTTTCTGATCTGCCTTTTAACATAAACATTTTGTTGATACATGGTTTAACATTGTGTTGTACTGTATACAAACAACTTATCTGATATCCTCTTTTGCTCCTTGTCATAGGTAGATATAGTTGCACAATTTGGTGTAATCTTTCTTCCTTTTGCATTGGGACTTGAGTTCTCTATAGCAAAGGTAAATTATTTTCTGCATATTTATCATGTCTCTTTTTTTTTACTTTCCAAAAAATTGAATGAAACTTTTATAACGCAACCTGCTTCATTATCTAATATGGATTGCACAGGTTCTGACTTTTAACTGTGATGCAATATCTGCAGTATTACTGTCATAATGGTTTTTAACATTCATCTACCATGTAATATTTTACTTTCATCTTCCACAACCATCCTCCCACAGCCTGCATGGTATTTACTGTTAGTTTTCTTTACCGGAAAAGGTGGAATTTCCATCTTCCATCCCGCTTTTTCCAATTCCCGTGATTACCGATTACAGGAATTCCAGAGTTCACGAAACTGGAACAAATATCATCTTTCCATCAACGCTCGGAAGAAACGGAAAAATCCCCGGTTGGTACGGAAATTTTCCAAACCCACCCCTATCCATTAGCACCCCTGCATCTGAAATTGTATATGCTTCTCGTATGATGTTTTGCAGTAGTTATTATCTATCTGAAAAAATGTTGTTACCATAAATAGCAATAAATATCATATTGAAACCACCATAGTTAGCTGCATTTAGTGTAATATGTTGGGTAGATGATGAAATTGTGGATATGTTCCATATAGCAGTATCCTAGATTACAAGTATTCTCCCCTTTACTTGAATTGTGTTATCAGTAACAATGTCCCAATTTCTTGGGATTTTGTGTTTAAGCAAAGCTAAATTAGCATCATTCAATTTATTTTCAACTAAACTAACAATGGTTGGCTTGAATTTTGTTAGGCGTTTGAACACATCATATATTCCATGTGTTGTATTCATAACCTTAATATTCCAGGTAATAATAGTCATTTAATTTTTGATTTGCTCCTTAAACTTCTTTTAGAAGAAGCTTTCCGTTAGACATTTTCCTTACAGTTATGCTTGCCAAGTAGTCAGAGTTTGTTGTAATATAATCTGATACATCTATTTGATCATTCTCACTGTTTATTTCCTCTATAAGCATATATATGCCACATTTTGTAGAGGGTCTTCTTCTAAAGAATGGGATAGTTCATTGTCTAGGAAATTAAGTTGGTCATGTGGTTCTAAATTATTTAGCAGTTGAATCCTGTTTCTGAATGCCATCCTAATGAGTCTGGGATGTTTCCGACTGCTCACTATCAGTTAATTATTTCTCGTTTGCTAACTCACCCTTTTTTGTTTCATTTTTCCCAGAGTAATCTCCAGTTTCTTTTACTGTCTTCGGGATCCACCTAGGTTGTGATGTTAAAGTAGACCTGTCAAACAGGTTGGGTCGGGTCAAAATGGTTTAGGTCGAGTTTGACCCAGTCCATTTATGATCAATTCTTTTTGACCCATTTATGACCCAACCCATTTATTAAGCGGGTTACGTATTTAACCCATTTAAAGATTTAAATTTGATTTGGCTAACCAAAAAAAAATCCTAATTCTATTTTTACCTTTTGAATCTCGATAAAAATCAAAAATTAAAATTTTAGTTCTAATTTTCATCAAAATTTAAATATGGGATGTTGTAGCATGTTATTTTCTAAATACAACTGTCAGCCCCCATGGAGAACTACAGTGCATGTTAACAAGATGAAATATCCGAGTGTTTCGTATTGTCCGTAATTTAGGTGCGATTTAATCGGTTGAAGTCTCGCTTGATTTCGAGTTAGTATGAAGAAGTTATTGCAGTCTGAATAAAAAAGCAGCTTCTGCACTAGGCGGAGTTCAAATATGGGGACGTGGTAGTCTGTTATTTTTTAAGTACAACTGTCACTCCCTATGGAGAACTACTGTGTGCGTTCATAAGATGAAGTATCCGTGTGTTACATATTGTCCATAATTTAGGTGGGAGTTAATTGCTCGAAGTCTTACCTGATTTCAAGTTAGTATGAAGAAAGTTATTGCAGTCCAGGCAAAAAATAGCGGCTTCTGCACCATGCTGTGTCCAAATATGAAGATGTGGTAGCCTGTTATTTTTTAAGTACAACTATCGGTCTCCGTGGAGAACTACAGTGTGCGTTCACAAAATGAAGTATCTGAGTGTTCCATATTGTCCGTAATTTTGGTGGGAGTTCATTGATCGAAGTCTTACCTGATTTCGAGTTAGTATGAAGAAGTTATTGCAGTCTGAACAAAAAATAGCGGCTGCACTAGGCGGGGTCCAAATATAGGAATGCGGTAGCCTGTTATTTATAAGTACAACTGTCAGTCCCCAAGGAGAACTACAGTGTGCGTTCACAAAATGAAGTATCCGAGTGTTCTATTGTGTCCGTAATTTAGGTGGGAGTTCATCGGTCGAAGTCTCGCCTGATTCCGAGTTAGTACGAAGAAGTTATTGCAGTCTGAACAAAAAAAATAGCCGCTTCTGCACTAGGTGGAGTTCAAACATGAGGATGCGGTAGCCTGTTATTTTCTAAGTACAACTGTCAGTTTCCATGGAAAACTACAATGTGTGTTCAAAATTCTTATTTTCAGAATTTATATTTTCAAATTTTAAGTTTCTAATAAATGAGTAAATGAGTTACCCATTTATAACCCTTTTAAAAATGGATCAACCCAACTCATAACCCATTTAATAAAATTCACAAATGGATTGATCTAATCCATTTGTACGTAGGGTAAATGGGTTGAGCTAATGAGTTGTGTCATATTTTGATAGGTCTATGTTAAAGTGTGTATTGCTGCTTTATGATTGAAGATGTTACACTTTTCACATTTAGGAGGAACATATTCATACTCTAAGTAAGACAATTTTCTTTGTTCCATTGTGTAATAGGATTGAAATTGATGTCACTAAATTGGACTGTAAATTAATTTGGACTTGTAATCTTCTATATTTTGTATATTTCTTTTCTGGAGTGGATTCGTCCAATTGAATAGGTTTACCGATACACCTTCCAGTTAGAGACAAAACATCTATTGTCCACATCTCCACATCCAATTTGTACAGACGTACCCATATTTCAATTTTTTTCAATTTTAGTTTCTTAAAATCATAACCAAGATGTCATGGATCAAATATCAATAACTTGCCGTCTTTTTGGCCGGAATTCATACATAATCCTCACTATTGGCAAATTGATCTGCATATAGATAGTTTAGGGCATTATGTATCAGATAAACGTCGTTATGTCTCCAAAACTTCTGAATGTAATCTTTCAGTTTGCATATTGATTCTGATATCTATTGGGTATAGTACAACAGTGTTTCTCCATGTATCCAGTGATTTATTGAAAGTAGTTTTTGGAATGAAGACATAACCCTCTGGTTGCTGAACAAAGTGCAATTTCTCTGTTTGATTGCATGAATCTTTCATCATCTGCATATGTCTTCTTTGTCATTTATTTGTGCGAGTCGGTAGAATTTCCTTCTTTTCCTTGCTGGCAATTATTTTCTTTTACTCCATGTTCCGACAATTTTTTTATTTCACATTATTCATATTCACACACACACATATATACAAAAAATAAATATACATATATGTACACATAATAAATATACATATTCACCAAAATTTCAAAATTTATACTCTGGTCTATCAAGTTATCAACCATAAACCCAAGTTTATAATATTCCATGCATTTAAAATGATTATTAGTCTCATATTCCATCTTTAATTTACATTGTTTGGCCAAACATCACTTATCTTTTTATATCAATTTCTTAACTAAATTCGGTTTTATTTTTAGATTGTATTTCTCTTAATCTCTGTTACATTCCAATAATTATATCCATAATCTGAATCCCCTAATCCTAAACCATAATTATTTAGAACTATTCAAGATTAAAGAGATTACATTGTAAATTAGGCGAAAACCACTTACATGGAACCCAACGGCTCTAATTTGCTTGCTGTCCGAAATTTTGATTCGCCGCCAAATCTATGAATCTTTTATCTCCAATTGTGTTAGAGTGTAGGTCTCGACTCGCTCTTCGATCTGGTGTCTAAATCGTTGAACTTAGTGAAGAATTTGAGGAAATTTTGGTGTTGTAATTGAAAGAAGGTCTTCCGTTTCTAGAAGAGGAGAGGAAGAAGAAGATACATTGTTCGGAAAAGCGTTTTTAAAATTTTAAACGAGATAACTGTGTTATATATATATATATATGTGTGTGTGTGTGTGTGTATGTGTGTGTAAGTACATACATACATACATATAGAGCAAATAGGGTGTCCGTTCAAATTTGTTTAATCGGCGCATTTTAAATTTTCAAATTCCCAAAACATGAAAATCATGATATCTTCACAAATGGACTTCGATTCGGACAAAGAATATACGACACACATCAGAGAAATGAGATGGTCGCAATTGCGTCAGTTTAATTTTAAAGTACAAAAGTTTGAAAAATAATGATTTTGCCCTCGGTCAAAATTAATTAATTAATCTCATTGTTTTAAATTATCGAAAAATATGGGTCATTTCACTTTTCTCCTTAAAAGGAATTTTGTCCCCAAAATTACTAACACGACATCCAAGTCAATCAATCCATGCCAGTTCAACATAAATCATATTAATACACACATATACGAACACATATCACATAGATGAACAAATAGGAATGCATGATCATGTCCTATAATACTTGACTAAATGCAAGAATGCAATTTGATCTCCTAGACTAGTCAACCTCCTAGATGTATGGAATATTGATGGTATATATGCATGATGCAATGTAACCATAGTATATTAGAATAGATGAAATCTATACAAATGAAGTTGTTTATATCTTATCATGAGTCAATGGTTCAAACATTCTTTTGATCTATGCTAATTTAAGTCAGCCAGGAAGCAACTAAATCCTAGGCATCCAAAATTTAACATCCAAACCTAAATCCTTAAAACATAAGATGAATCCATAATAATCATCCAAACAAGCCTAGATACTAACTAAACTAACAATCAAGTAAATAGGAAAACGTTTCGAAAAGGAGTGAAATTTAAAAGATGGAATCTACTTCTCCACTTTTCATATACCCCTAACCAAATCTTTATCCCTAACTAAATCTACCAAACTCTACTACTGGTCTAAGCTTATTCTGAAACATCAAACACAAGTGTACGTGCATGTCTACAACTTCTACAATCCATGCTATCATCTCGAATAAATGATGTCACAATGCATAACAACAGGTAGCCTTAGAACAAATGTGCCTACACGAAATTGCAGTCTCTCGTATTATTCCTAAATGCACATACTCAACATTTAAATCGCCCAATAGTACTTTTCTCAATTCATCTTTCGGATTGCTAAGGTAAGGCAACTCAAAATGGACGGTGTCTTATCCAATCCAAACAACTTAAATCACCATACTATTTCTTCGTTCACCGAAGAACATCCAAAATGATCGATATCTTAACCCGGTGAACATAACATACCTTCCATCCAGATTTCTAATCTAACTTAAGTGGTATGATTATGCTTATGATTTCACTTCTCAAAAATATCCAACAAGTTTAATACCTGAAGCATCACCTTCTCAATTATCCAAACATTCCATCCTAAGTTCTGCAATAAACAAATAAACAAGCATCCAAACAAGAGAAATTGTATTCTATTCAACCAATACAACCATAACAATAAAAACCATAAATCCAAGTGGAATTCTAACCAAAGAAAAATGTGAACCTAAGATAGCGATATAGCTAAAAGAATCGACTATACATACATTGTCTACATGCACTTTACATGCAATGTAGACTCTACACCTTAAAGTGGCTACTCCAAGGAGTATCTTTGAATTGACAGTCTCCCTTCAATTTGAAGGATGATTGAAAAGATTCTATCTACTCCCCATTTAAAGTCATATCTGAACTACCAAATTCCATTTTCCATAAAACAGCCTATGCATATATTATGCGTACTAACCATAGCACTCTTTTCTTAATCTTTCTAAATAAACTTTCTTTATTTATGAAGGAACACTCGAATTCACACCAATCGGTGGTACTTTCTTATTTTACTTGGTATTCATTTAATCAAGTACATATTTTCTTCAATTTCCCAAATAAGGGTTTTTCTTTCTTAGTAGCTCAAATCCACTATCGAAATCCCTTGTCTAAATGCATTATTTACACCAATTAAAAAAATTTCCCATATAATCCTTGCCACCAATCCAAATTGTAATATCTTTTATAAACATAGGTCATAACTCTCCATAATTCTTTATTCCTCAAACCATATCTATCTATAAAATTCCAAATACTTCATGATGTTCGTATATAATACCAACAGATATTACTCATCCATATTCAAGTATTTCTACATACTCATCCAATATATCAAAATAATTATCCTCGTATAAAGTATTATACCGAAACTTATCTGAATATCCTTTTAAAATAGTGAATTCATGCTCAATACCCTTACCTACCAAAATCCAAACCCAATTCATTTTCTAATAATAACAAGTAAATGGTATCTTTCCTCATATATCATTTCACCCACTTACTATTCTTTCATATTATGGATGAGACAACTCAATAGGGAAGGTGCCTCACCATATAAATCAAATTGACACCAATCTAAATAGGGAAGGTGCCTCACCATATAAACCAAGTCCGATCACATAGTAGCATAATTGGGTCACTTGGATCCTATCCTCATATAAACTTCAGGCCTTTCAACAAAAATCTTCATCAACATCTCCAAAATATTTCCAGTTAATTGGTTAACGGGGTCTAATCAATTGAAGCTCTAATATCACTTTTCTCCCTTTTACTACTAGTTTATTTTTCAAGTAAACTCTACTTTCAATATATCTTCAAAATTTTCAATATCAAACAAGTATAACTTAGGCCCAAATCTCCTTCGTATGAATCTTAACTAATTATTTTGCTATTAGGTAAGCATCTTTTCTCTATTTTGCTTCAATGCAATAATTTGGTTTACTTGTCTGATCTTACTATAATCACAATCTTTCTTTCACTAATTCAAAAATTCCCTTATCCAAATTTCGATTATCTTTTAGGGTCATGGGCTTAAGTGGCATATTCATAGATCGTTTGGTTTTTTTTTTTTACATGGGGCGGAAGTTTAAAATCTTTTTCAATGGCGTATGAGATTTCTTTCTCTGTCCGATCTTGCATAACTATTGGGATCATGACATTTGGCAAAATCATACCCAGTCCACTAATCCTTATCCAAGGCGCATTCCTATCTACGTCTAACATCGTCCCATGACGAGTTATTCAATCTACTCCAAAATCTATCTATTCCAAATCATAATAGATCATAATTAAATGGATCGCTCCTCTGGATGGGTTTGACACCACCATAAATTCATGTACGATGTAAGATTTGTTCTTAAACTATTTACCATCGCATTTCTTACTCAAGATCACAATTCACCTCTTAACACAATCTGTTTTCCCTTCTTTATAGCAGATGGTGGTACATTTGCACTTGGGGATGCTCAAACCAGTGCGTAACCATTCTCTTCCTTATTTTCTTTCTAACGCATTAAATCATTCTTAATTTACCATTTTGAATTTCCTTTTTCATACTTTACGATGATAGTAACTCATTTGCCGATAGAAACTCAATATCAAATTTTAAAACATATATTCACCTTTTTTAAAATACATCATCACTTTTCAAAATATTGTATTTACAAAACACCCCATTTACCTAATGATCATAAAATATAATCTTTTCATCAAGCATTTCATTTATTTTACATTTTAACTTCAACACCAATTATTTTATTTTAACTTCAATAATTTAATATTAATCACTTTAAATGCATTTAAATTTTAATTAAATTATGATTACTTCAAAATACGCTTACTTCGTTTGAAAACATCATTTTATATAGTTTAAGTCTTTTTATCATATACATAAGTATATATCATTTTATTTTTTAAATAAATTTTTTTAACACTTATAAATAACACATAACATACATACTTATATGAAAATGCCTTTAAAATTCACTTAAGTTACTGATCATATTCATATCAATGTAGGAAACCATGTTCACAACTTTAAACCATATATTACTATATATGAGTGTGTGTGTGTGTATCTCTCTGTATGTGTGTGTATCAAGACATCAGAATTCTACTTACTTGAAATAAGACTTTAGATTTCTTTTTCAAAATCCCTCAAACAATTACGGTCTTATATAAATACAATATCAATTAATAAATCCTCTTATACACAAAATTTTTAATTCTAATTTTCAAAACAATTTCCCTTTTTCAATTATTGCTTGAAAATTCTCCACGGTTAAGAATATCTTTTTTTCTCTCCAAAACTTGGTTCTTTTACCACTCTCACTAATTGCCTATCCAGTGCATCCGTCAATTCAAATCCAAATGTTGACATATATTTCTCACAAGTACTTAACCATGTTCCCATTACTAGTTATGGTTCAATTCCAACATAGTACTGAGAACTACTCCTTATACAGTAGGTGCAGGTACTATGGGGTTTACATTGGTACGGCTCATCATTTACATATATCGATGGAACTGAACATGGATGTTCACACCATAATATCCCCGGTATCGATTCCAATACAATTTCCAGCTTTGTCTTAGCCTACCAATAACTATCTTTGTTCCAGTTTCCCTGCTCATTAACTTACTCATCCTTTGCTATTTGTAATTGGGATTCATTAACAACTTCTTAATATATATATTTATCAACTAGAATAGCTACAAACATATTCGAATCATATATGTACATGTATATGTATATATATGTAAACATTTATAAATATGTGAATACGCTCTCTCAATATGTCATAGTCCTTAATTTAGGAAAGTTGTGCTATGATCCAAAGTAAGAACCTGCCATTTTCGACATTCTAATTCAATACAACTCACGTCATGTAAATCTCGAAAGCTGAGAACGACATGTCGTTTGGTAAAGATAACAAGAGATAAAATAAGATAATAAAGACTATATATTTCTTTCTAAACTCACATTGAAAGGAAATAGCATATAATATATCAAATCAAATATTACTTTATTTCATAGCAATAAGTTTAATGTATGTACATAGTCAAATACAACCAAATCCAATCTAGGTCTGATACACACACAATGTTAATGTCTGTTGATTAATTATGCACATATCTATATACAATAGTAATGTCTTCATCATCTACATCATCCAGCGTCACTCGGTACACCAATTTTCATCAACCTAATGATAAAAAGGAGAAATAAATGGGAGAGGGTCAAACTACAGTCTGATGAGTGATGTGTTTCTTTTCTACAATATACTCTAGACATTCTCAAGTAATACTAAGATAATTATCGTAACCAATCATACCTTAACCCTATTTCACATGCACATAACAAGTTAGTCAAGAAATAGAATGATAGATGGCTAACTTCGTGAAACAAGGCCTTAATCCTGTATATTTACAACGAGCGATGATACGGTCTAACCCATACTCAAATCCAATACATTACAAGGGTCGATGATACGGTTTAAACCATAATTAATGCAAAGCCCACCCTATTGCATTAACACGTGGCTGTATCATCGAATGGATGCAGTTCCATACAGGGCTTGCAGACCCATTTTCATACAGCAACACGCACCTCAGATTTTCAATACATACCGGATGATTATGTTACCATAATAACCAATAGAGGTCTCATAATCAATAGTCAAACAAAAACATCAATAAAGGCCGCTATTCATACGTACAAGCGTGTATATACTACATATACACACACATGCTCATCCTTATATACTTTCAAAGCATTCTAATTAAATAAGTACAGTAAGTCACTTCGAAACATCACTAATCGATGTCCAAAACCTGAAGGAAAAACCCCTAAATAGATATAATTTAGTCCTTAAACTTGACCTTAACAGCCTAGGTTTATTATGCAATTTTTCTTCACATAGGTGGAATTATGTACTACATAGAGGTGGACTGGTGTGCATGAAAATTACAAAATCCTAATTATTTCTAGAAAGTTATATATGTTTTTCCAAATTTTCATTTTATTCTATCTTCTTCGTTTTTCACTCGTTTTCAAAACTATTTTCCTTTAAGTTCAAATTGAAGTCTCCAATATCTATCAACTTCAAATTTAGTAGAAGTTTAAGTTGAAATCATTTCATAAACAACTCCAAAATGTCAGTAAATACAAAATTAATTTTCACGTTTTATAAATATACATTCTTGTGCATGAATGCATTAAAATATACTTTAAAATCAAAGTAATTTCATATTAAAAATCATATTATCACCTAAAATAACATTTAGCACTTCACCAGCATTTTTATAATATATATATATATATATATATAATACGTATTTCAATATATTCCATTTCCTGTGCAAAAAGTGTTTTTCTTCCATATATCTTTAAATATTACACGATAATTCGTATAAAATGCATTTTATATTTTATATATTTTCTAAAAAATATGGACATCTTTGTAATAATTTTTTAAATTTTTATATAATTTAAACAAGCATTTGAATATACTATTTACATGTGTATGTCCAAGACCTTGTTTTTCAACATTCCTCTTTATAATATTTATGTATATACAAAATAAATATATATATTCACCAAAATTTTGAAATTTATTCTCTGGTCTATGAAGTTATCAACCATAAACCCAAATTTATAATATTCCATGCATTAACAATGATTATTGGTCTTGTATACATCATATACCATCTCTAATTTACATTGTTTGGCCAAACATCACTTATTTATCTTTTTATATTAATTTCTAAACTAAATTCAATTTTACTTTCGTATTGTAATTTTATAGTCAATATTAAATTTCATTAATTATATCTATAACCCAAATTCCCTAATCCTAAAGAATTATTGACTTAGAACTATTCAAGATTGAAGAGAGTATATTTTAAATTAGGCGAAACCACTCACATAGAAACCAATTGCTCCAATTTGCTCGTTATTCAGAATTTGATTCACCTATAAATCTATGAATCTGTAACTCTAATTTTTGTTACAGTGCGGGCCTTGATTCACTCTTCGATATTGTCTTTAAATCGTTGAATTTAGTGAAGAATTTAAGGTGAAATTTTAAAATGAGCTAACTCGATAAACTTAAATGGATACCTTACTCTCTCTTTATATTTGGACCCTTAATAATTTTATCCATTGTTGCATCTACGACTGTGAAATATGGAAAATGGACATGAAAGCATTATTTCTAAATGGTGATTTAGAAATGACCATTTACATGTCACAGACCGAGGGTATCAAGGTTAGTGGGAGTGAGGGCATGGCTTGGAAGTTGTCTTAAGTTAGCTTTAAGAAGACGAGTATAATAAAATAGTTTGATTTTCATCAAAACATAGAGGAAACGTGCGTATATCTAAAAGAACAAGGAAATGCAATAATGTTCTTAATTATATTCATCACTGAATTGTTATTGATTAGAAATAACATTGCTTTATTACAATTAGTGAAAGCGTGCTTATACAAGAACTTCTCCATGAAGGTTTTGGAGAAGCAGCCCATATAATGGGTTTTAAGATCTATAGTGATAGATCTAAGAGGTTGCTAAGATTCTCCCAATCCCTTTACATAGATACCATACTGAAAAGGTTCAGTATGGAGAATTCCAAGCATGAAAATATTCGCTGCAATCTGGAATTGCTTTTTAAGAAGGATGCTCCTCATATCGATGAGGAGAAAGAGCATATAAAGAGCATACCATATACATCTGCAATCTGTTCCATAATGTGTGTTATGCCATTTACTAGAACATATGTTGCTTATATATTAGGATGCATAAGTCAATACCAGTCTTATCCCGGTGAAAAGCATTAAATTGTTGTAAAACGTATGCTTTAGTATTTGAGAAATACTAAGGACTATTCCTTATATATGGGAATAAAGACCTCATTATGGTGAGGTATACAAATTCTAGTTAAACTGATATCAGTGACGGTAAGTCTGCATCAAGTTACGTTTTGTACTTTAAATGGTGGGGTTGTTTGTTGGAAAAATTCCAAATAGGAAACAATAGATTTGACTGTGGAGGACGAACACATTGTGCATAATGAAGCAACTAAAGAAGTGGTCTGGATGCACAAATTTATGGCTGAGCTAGGAGTGATTTTGAACACTGAAGATCTAATGTTGTTTTATGAAAACAATGCTGCAGTGCAGATCGAAAAGGAACCAAGTGCTCGTAAAAATCACAACACATACTTCGAAAGTTCAATCTTATTAGAGAGTTTGTCGTTAATAAAGAAACAGTGATCGATAGAGTTGATACCCAGGACAACATTGCATATCCATTCACGAACACTACAACAAAAAGTGTCTTTTATAACACCATTTAATAACGCATTATTCTAAAGCGTTATTGTTTAGCTTTAATTATTTGTTTTTTTACTTTATTAGTTTTGTACTGTTAACATGTAACGCATTGGCCCAAAATTTTCGTCTCCCTCCCAAAAACACTTAAACCAGATTCGTCACCCTCCCAAACACAGTTAACAATTTTCATCCCCCTCCCCCCCCCCCTAAAATTTTTGTCTCCCTCCCAAAGTTCGGCCGTTCTACTCCATCATCGATCTAAACTGATACAGTGTGCCTGCTCCATCAAAGAAGAAACTACACCCCTTCTCAAACCCTAATTTCCCGCGTCCCCCTCTCTTTGTCGCTTCGCCATCGTTCCGCTTTTTCTAGGGTTACTGCCTCCCACGCCTTTTTCTAGCAGCTCCTCCACCTCGTTCTTGCACCGTCTCTATCACGTCTAGCAATGCCTTCGCTTCGCTTAGGTAATTTTCATTTTTTTTTCTTAATTTACAACCGGGTTTTCGATTATTTCAAAATTATTAGTAATTTTGAAGATTGGTAAGTTTCTTTTATTAAAGGTTGATGGTTGCAACTAAATTGGTAGTTAATATTCTACAGATGAAGAAAGATATTTAGCAATAATGAATAATGAGGTTCACAGAAAAGTTAACACATTTAGCTGGAAACAAAGATGCACAAATATTATAACAGTATTTTTTATTATCAGTTGGCTATATTTTGATAAAGAACACAATTTGAAACCTCCTATGCACCTGACAATTGAGTAATAACGATCTTAAAATTGGCAGAATGTAGTTCAGATATGTGAATTATGAAGAAATTGCAGCTTTGTACCCATCATCCAAGTAATAATGATTTGGTGTCCGGGCATTTATTTAATACCCTTAGAAGCTAGACATACATTAAATACTCGCCCGACTATTGGACTTTTTTTATATTCACCTCTTGAATTTACATACTATTAAGGAAAGTAAAATTTTGGAGATACCCTAAAAATACTGACTGATATTAAGGAAGTTGACCTTCCAACAAAATATAACAATGCCATTTATATTTTGCTAGTGTCATAGTGATGCTAGTGTCAATGACCAGTGACCGTCATTAGCATTACCGTTAAGAATTAAGTAGATGGACAGTTATATCTTTGCTTCCTTTTGTCACGTTCCATTTTGAAAATATTTGTTATTTGCTGTAATTTGTTATTGATTATTCTTATATCAAACTATTTAATTTATCACTCAGTTGTGTGGAATTGTGTTCATTTGTTTGATGTTTTAAATCTACGTGGAGAAATTAATTTCCTGTGAAATTGCTAAAGCGCATGGTGGATGACCATGGTGACCTGTATTTCATGTGTGCTTCTTTAACTTGAATAATTTATTTACATCATCTTTTAATTTTTTTTAACATGATGACCTTTACTCTATATTTTTTTTATTAAACGACGCCTTCTTTGTTTTCACCCAATAACAAAACAAATTTAACTTAATTAAGCTACTCTTTCATCCTCAATTAGGTCAGTTTCCAGAAATTGCTTCACTTTTAGAGTTATTTGCTTCAAATATAGTTTATTAATTAGTTTCATACTTATTTGGTGTGTGCTTTTCAGTTTAAGTTTATTTATTGTGTAATTTTAATCAGTGCATTGATGGGGAAAATAATATTTTATATGGTGATTGCTTTTCATTTTCATATTATATGTATTTTAACATAATAGAGCAGGTTATGTTGATATAGGTCTGCACTGGGAGCATTTAAGAGACGAGTTGTATATGCAAATGTTGGCTATGACCGTATCCATTGTACTATGTTGTTTTGTTTGGTCAATTTGGTTAGGTGTATTAATATTTAACTGGTATAAACACACTCTCATCATACTGTTTTCCTTCATTTAACTAAGATGTTGTGGGATGGACAACATCGTCTATCAGACGCCATTCAGAACTGCCTGTGGTAATGCTGTATTACAAAACTAATACTCGTAGATTTGTAATATCTTGCCTATACATGCTAAATCAACAGGGGCTAGCTTTGGATTTCATTAGAGAGATAAACTTATAAGAGTACATATATGTCTTCTTATGCAGTGGGATGCATCTATTAGTGAAAAATATCCTCATGTGGTACATGAAGAATATGCAAAAGGTTTCAGTGTGCATAACCGTGGACGTAACGCTGAATCAATAGAATACAGTGTTGATTCTGATGTTACAGAAGGTAACTGTTTTACTTGATCTTTTATGGATTCTAAATAGTGATTAGAAGGTCCATTTATCTTTACAGACATATACCCTTAATGTAATCTATGAATTTTGGATTCAATTGTCAGATTTTAGTTATCCCATGAGTTATGCTACTAGAAGCATTAACTTGTAAATCGAAATGAAATTATCTGATAGTCAAGCTTGCATGCAGAGGAACTAGTGAAAGCTCTTTCTAGATTATCATGGGAAAAAGTGGATGTTAGCTTCCACAGTAGTAATTTGCAGAAATATGCTGCGCACAGCGTCATCCAGGTGAGAATGATGGGTTTTTTAACTTTTAATTCAGAAATTATATAAGTACGCTAATCTGCATTACGGATTATGTGATGGGATGCTCCTTTCTTTCTTTTCATCCTTCTTTTTTTTCCACTACCATTATCTCTAAATATATTCTTAAAGTACAGGTTAAATATCCTTCTCTCTACTCAGAAGGAGCCGATGTTATCCAGCACATGATTGATCATTTTCTTGTTTGAGGTAGCATTTATATGCGTGATATTGATTTATTCTAAATCAGCGACCATACTACACGTATATATAAATCATTCGAGTATGACAGAGGAAGAACAAGTATTCAATTTTTGCAATTACAGATCATTGTATACGACTAAGTGTAATGTTGTTCTGGGTAATATACTCGTTATGTCAAATGGAGATTGTATCTAATATATTTATGTGTAATTTGCTAATGAATGGGAATTTAAATTGCATCAAGGTCAAACCTAAGTACTTAATAGCTTTGGGATTTTGCAATCGAATAAGATTCTCCTGCAGGTAATTCTTCATTTCCCTTTACATCAGTAATTTTTTTTATCAAGATCCGTAAATTTTTAGTGATATTTTCACATTCCTCTTGTATATCAAAATCATTGTTTACTAAAGTGGAAAAAGCATTAGATAGATGTATTTCCTTTGTTGTTTGAAATTTGTTGTTTAGGGATTTTATTGTTTATAACCATATTGCGATCCTCCACATCCATACTGTCTTTAGAAAAATTATCTAGTACCCATTTTTCCTTTCTCAAACAGTTATCTTCCCGCTCATTTGCGACCATATCAGTAGAAATGTTCAAGTTCGATACTGAATTAGTTTGCTCATCTATTATTTGCAGAATCACCTCCTTTATTTCCATGCTAGAGTCTTTAACAACAATAACCTTTTGTTTCCAAAAAATATTTTGCATTGAAATTAAGCTGTTTATATATGTCATATCGCTTCATTACAATTTACCAATTCAAAACCCTAGATCTGACGCAATGGCTGCAATTCTTCTTCCTTTCATTGAAATTAAGCTGTTTATATATCTGTTAATCCAAAATTATATACCAAAACATGCAACCTAATATATATAATTTATGTATCTTTATCAAAATGATTTCACTTAGGATGCAATGGACCAAAGCTAAAGCAACAACTACCCTATTTAAAACTCATTTTCATCTTTGGTCACATTTACATATGCACACGTCCATCGGATGTGCATGTATATTGGTAGTAATAATAACAATAAACAAACCAATTTTTTAAAATTTACCTAATTTTAATAATAGTTCACTAAGTTTAGAATAATAATAATAATAACAAATTATAAAGTAATGACCAAGTTAACTATGTTTTATAAAAATTTACCAAGCATATAATAATATATTAACTTTAGGTTTTATAAAAATTAATCAAGCGTATAATAGTAATAGATTATATAATATTAACCAAATTAACTAAGTTTTATAAAAATTAACTAAACGTATATAATAATATTATCATTATTAATAAATCATAAAATATTGACCAAGTTAACGAAATTTTATAAAAATTAACTATATATATATATATATATAAACAACAACAATAATAAATTAACTAATTTTATAAAATTTAACTTTGTTTATATAAACTAATAAATTATTAACCAAGTTAACTAAGTTTTAAATTTTAAATTTTAACTAAATTTATAAAAATTTAACCAAGATTGATAAAAATTAAATAGATTTTATAACAATAATAATAGTAATAATTCATCTAATGCTTATGATAAATCAATAAATTGATAATATAATAATTTCACTAATATTTTTGAAAATTAACTATAATAATGATATTACTAATAATAAAAAAACCATAATAGCAATATTAACAACTAATAAACTAAGTTTTTAAAAATAAACAAGTTTCATATTGCACGGTTTTGCATCAACAGCGGCAATAATAATAATGGCTGACATAATGCATTTGATGCACGGTAGTTTCATATTGCATAGTTTTGCATCAATCCCTTACATATTTTGCCCTTTCTTGATAGTACGATGGCCAAGTGCATTTTTGGTTACAACCATGATGTGGGAAATTTCCAAAACATATACACTTGCTTTCTATAACCTAAGAGGCAAGCAGCACCAAACTTGGGTGGTCCCTCGCTGTGGTTGCGATTGATTTTGGTGGTGAAGAGGGTCGCGTGGTGAGTTCTGGAAGTGGCTTGGAGGTGATTGTGGAAGAGATGGTTCGGACTTTAAGTTGAGGGTGGAAGGCAGATGTTCGGTGAAGGGAAGTGTACATATGTGATGGTGAGTAAGAAATGTTGGCACTGTGTGGTGATAATTGGTTGGTGTAGATGTTTCTTGCAGGTGTGTTTGACAGTCGACAATTGCATATGGTAGGTTTTTTATTTTGTGAAGTGATATGGTATGGGATGATAGTTGCTGTGGGAAGTGTGATGGGGATGAATATAGGGCATAGAAGTAGCAAGCTGTTGTTGTATGCAGCAGTGATCGATGGAATAGTTTGGCAGTGGTGATGATGGTGAATGGGTGGCTGAAGTTTGAGTATGTTGATGATGATTTGGTTGTTTGCAATGTTGGCCAGTGGCAGGTGGCAGTCTTGGGGTATTTGGAGATAATGAGTGGAATGTGCAAGTATTGGCTGGGCTTGTAGGAAATTTGTTGAGAGCAGGTGGGAGCGGTTGTTTGTGGTGGAGGGAGAATGTTGCTAAATGAAGTGGTGAAGTGATTAAGTGAATGGTTGATAGAAGAAGACTGTGAACTGTGGTGGTTGTTGAAGATGCTGGCAGTAGTGTATTGTTGTTGAAAGGAATTGACAGAGGTGCTGTTGTCTATACTGGCAACTGGTGGAATGAAACAGTCAAGCTATTAAAACAGTGAAGTTAATGAAACATTGAAGGAATGGTTAATGATGTAGTACTGGTGCTATTTGATTAGGACGTGTCTTGTAAAAATGATATTGTAAAATGGAATGGAATTTTTTTTTTGGAAATGATGTTTGTAAAATGATGTTTGTAACAAGTCATTCTGAGCATGCTCTTGTGTTATATTTGTTGATTATAATATTTATTCGTTTTTGAAGATTTAGTTTGATTGCTATTATTAAAATGTAATATATAGGCATAGCTTTTGAAAAGTGTGTCTACGATTTTTATAGCGGCAAAATGGTGTTATAAAGATTTCCAATTTCGTTGAGATTTAGCTGTATTATAGCGGCTATAATGAGCTATTGAATTAACGTACCATAGCGGCAAATTTGCGTTATAAAACTAAGCTCAACCATAGCGGCATATTTTGTGTTATAAATATTCAACAGTTTTTTATAACATGTCGATATACAGCGCTTATCAAACCGCTATGGTTGTGATTAATAGCGGCTATATGCCGCTATAAAAGACACTTTTTGTTGTAGTGGAAGGGACTAGTTCGGTTAGTTTTCAACAAAATGGTCGAAGGGATAGGATTGAGACTCCATAATTGGCTCTAAGTGCAAGTGGGAGATTCATAGATTTAAGGGTATCCCCTAGAGGCAAATCTATAATTTATTATAAATTATTAGCTATGTAATAAAATATCGTTTGAAATTAAAGATGCTTTCTTTATACTATATACTTATCATACTAAGTTATGTTAATTAGTTATTTAATTTAAGTATATTTAATAGGAAATACTTAGATAATATGCTATATGATAATAATTACGGTGTGTTGGAATTATGAGAAATTTATCACATTGAAAATTACATATTGTTTTAAATATTCCTAGTCATGATGTTTCAAGATAATATAACGATACATCCTTTGGGACTAAAGTATGTAAATCTCCAAATATTGGGCAGTTTATTACTCATGGTTGCTAGGGTACTAAGAGGTTACATAGTGATAGTTGTTGTATTATTATGGAAGGAATCACTCGAGAGTTTTCTATTGGTTAATATATCTAAGATCAAATAGAGAATCTTGAAGTGATGATATTACATAGTTTAATACTGGTAAACTTCAATATGCATACTTCACTTTGATTATAGTTAAATTATGGCTTAATGTCCATAGAATGACTATAGTAAGGTTTGAGTTGAAGCATTGGAAGTGTAATACTATTCAACATAGAATTTATCTCCTTTGTTATATGAGGCTAGTACCACGGTCAATCATAACTCAAAGTCAAAGTCTATACTCAGAGCGGTTCTGTTAATAATAATTTTTTATTGAACCAAGGACTTTATGTTAGGATTAAACAAGTTAAAGGTGGATTATATTAGAACTTTGATCAAAACCAAATTCCGCAAGTCCTAACGTCATACAGTTTTGATGAAGAAAATTAGTGTAAATAATCGTTACTACTAGGTGCTGCTTATAAAAGTGAAATTAGATTTTACCAAAAAATATGTAAGCGATAAATTTGACCAAACTATCACATCACTAGCTAAGGTGACGTGTAAACGTTAATATTCAAATTGTCCAATATTAATAGTTGATTGAATTCACACATTTGATTCGCACAACTTTAATGTTGAATACTCTGAAATACCATATGATTTTAATTAAATTATAATTGTCACAAACTAATTAATATTCATGAAATACTAGTTATTAAATTTAATTTTATTTGTTTGAATTAGTATGTAGTAAAGTGCTATATAAAAGTTATATACAAACACATCGATATACGTATCGATAAATACTTAAATTGGATTAAAATTAAATAAATACTGATTGAATTTAGAAAATTGTGTTTTCCAATTGACTGATGTAATTCCCAACCATAGTAGGGGGAGAGGGGTGATTTTTGAACGCAAAAACTTGTTTTGAATTGGTAAAAAGAAAAGGCAAACAAGGAGATCTGGATCTCCACCTTTTACTCTTTTATGTTGCCTATTTAAATCTCACCTCCTCCCTCCTTTTTTCTTTACTTTAAGCCTCCACCTATAACTCTCTTTGTCATAAGCCGTACGGCTTTTCCACTATTTCTAAATAAAAAACAATCAAGTAAAGTTTATTTCAAAGGAGTGGTATTCTCCTCTAGTTAGCTGCACTTTCTTAAGCTGTAGTGACCCATAATTTCGAAAACTTCATCTTTGAATATTAGAATACTTTAAAAATATTTAAATGTTAAAAAAATTATTTTATAATCTTATTAAACTTTTTTTATAAATAACCAATGCTAGGAAACTTGTTTTTAAAATGTGTTTACAATATATATACTTTGAAGAAACATCGATAGTGGGATCGAAAAATGTAATGATCCAGATTTTTCAACAATTAATCTTGAATATGTAAATGGTTTAAATATTGGATTTTAATTATACTTTTGTTAGTAAGATTTTAAAACTGAAAATTTCAAGCGATTTCGTAAATCTTCGAAACCGTCGATTTAATTGACGTATTGAAATAACGATTCGAGGCACAATCTCGGAATTCGAAGAAACCAGTTCCATTGGATCCGTAATGATGTATTATTATCGAATCTCAATTTTCATAGCATTTGGATTTACTGTTTGGTCGTACGATCTAAAAATGCATAGAATAATTTAATCAAATTTAATTTAAATAGTCGATTTAAAAAGCTATCATTTGCGTACGATCGAATTGGAGATCAAAACTTGTTCCATTGGGTTTGGAATAGTGGTATAACATTAGGAACGCCAGACGACACGTCACAATAGGGGTTCGAAATTTCAAGATACGCTAAGCGGGATATTTGGAAACAAAATTTTAAATTTTCAAATCAAAGTCAATTTCTTTCATTTCAAAGCCAACCTACGTCATCTCGAGCCACCCTATACTTCTAGTACAGTCGCCCCTTTCATCTTTTAAAAACGCACGTCTTTTGACTCTCTTCCCTCATTCCTTTTGTTCAAATCAATTCGACAATGAGAATTTTTTTTAACTAAAACACACATTCTTTTTTCTTCCTTATCACCTCAGTTCAATTGAAATCCTCGTCTCAGAAAAAAATAATAGAGGAGGGCATCACGATTTGAATCGCGATGGCGATGGGGTAAAGTGGAGCACATAATTATAGTGGGAAGGGGTGTGTTATTCTCGTGCACGTCCGCGTGATAGAGAGAGGGAGTTGGTCGCGAGTGACGTAAGGCGCGATTGGGGGGAGGAGGGCAAGCTCGGCGAAGCATTTTGGGTTGGAGCTCGGCTTGTACGATGGGAAGGTGATGGCGATGCTCTTCCTAGGATTTGATAATGGGATGTGTGCGCGTGCATTTGAGGTAAGGCAGGAAGATGGAGTCGCACGCGTAAGGAGGGGGTGGCCGCGGCAGTGGTGACGCTCGGGGGTTTTGGGGTTTGGCATATCGAGGCCGGCGACGGCGATATTTGATAGTTTGGTCAGGCTTGAGTTTGGGGTTGAGATGCCATCGCGAAGCTCACGTGACAAGGATGGCACGGTTTTATCAATCCGGTAGGATTTAGGGGCTCACGATGTTTGTTTCCAATCAGCGATGTGGGAAACGACCTTGGACGATGGCGGGGTCGAGCGAGGCTGTACGTGTAGTCGAAGTGGAGGTATTCACTGTAACTAAAATTTAATTACATAGTTATTTAAAATAGAATTGAAAATTGAGTTAGCTAATAAATTTTTATAAAAATTTGCATATGAGGTCAAAAATCAATGAAAACAAGTCGTGTTTGGTTTGTAGCTGCGGGATCTACGAAATAAAATTGATTTGGAATTTCTTTTGGAGTCAGCTGGATTTTAGAAAATTTAAAATCCGTACGTTGGCTAATAAAATCAAGGTGAGTAAATCTCACTCATTTGGATCATTGGCATTGATTTAAAATGGTTAAATTAATTATTGATTGGTTGGTTGAATTGATAAATTATTATCAATTGAATGTGATATTATATATAGTAGTATATATATTGGTAGTTGGATTGATTATTCCCGCCTATTGGAGCGGATGAGATCCTATGCTCCCCGTATAATAGCAGATGACCCTATATATCGCAATATCCCCCTTGAAGCGGGATTCGTATTTTTTTATGTTGTATTAACATTTGTGGATGCAGGAAAATAGGTTGGAGGGATCCAACAGGATTCCTCGAATTTGTTTTGATAGTTTTTCATTTATAATTATACATGATGTGTTGGAATAATCTGTTACAGATTATTGTTGTAATTTGAATTATTGGATGCTATAGTAGGACTTGCCTTAAATTTTGGTACTTTTGAATACCATAAATATAATTTTTGAATTTGAAGGAATAAAATGAAATTTTGGTTATAAAAATATTTATATTGGAATTTGTATTATTTTAAAGGAAATTGAGTTAAAACAAAATGTTTGTTTTAGTTGTACTTAACTAAATTGTTTAAGATAGAATTTTTTTTAAAATGAATTATATAAAAAAATTTATAAAGGATATTCTGAAATAATGAAAAGGAGTTGAAGTCAATATTAAAAATGGATTCGAAAAATAAAATAAAATAAATGGAATTATTAAAGCAATGGATTTATAAAAAATGGAATTTTATAAATGAAATTAGTTTTATAAAAAGTGAAACTCAAAGGAGTTGTAAAATTTATAAACGATGTTTATAAATAAGGGAAATTGATATTAGATGATTGATTGGGAATATAAATTTGTAGGGAGAATTTATATTAGAATATGGAAATAAGGTGAGAAAAATAGTGGACACTATTTTGAAAGTGAAAATGGTTAAGAAGTTCGGAATGGAAGTGGTGTGATGTGATTCGAAAGGAATATATTAATTAAATTGTTTATTGAGGTTTTAAAAATTTATTTTTAATTCTAAGAAATTAAGTTCATTTTTTAAAGGAAAATTTTATTATTTAAAAATATGAAATCTTAAACTAGTTAGGATTGAAATACTTCGGTAAGTAGATATTCAAATATTAAGTATTTATTTTAGTGAAATTCTAACTTTTAAAATCAGCTTTGAAAATTTATTTGTTTATCTAAAAATGAGTTATTGATGTTTGTAAAAGTGTTTTCGGTATTTTAAATAATTATTTAACATGTTTTGAAAAAAATTATTCTTTTAAACACTTATTATATATATATATATATAGAGTCTTAAAGTGATCGAAAATTTTATTTATAAATCCTCTCGAGATTCGTAAATGGGGCTTTTAAATAGATATGATTTTTAGGGGATGAATTTTGTAAGGGATTTGGAGGAGATGGAATTTCAAAATGTTGAATGCGGGAACTTCGAAATCTAAATTTATAAAAGAGGTTATAAATTGTTGAATGGGGTATAAATAAGTATACTGGGTTTTGGAAATTGTAAAAGGAAATTTATTAGTGATTCTGAAGACTTATGATATAAGTTACGAAATATTCTCTTAAGTATTGATATTTGAAATATTCTCTTAAGTATTGATATTTGAAAAGATTTTAGAAAATAAGACTTATAATATTTTTCTAAGTATAAAAATGGAAATTTGGAAATATTCCTAAGTGTTGAGATGGTTCGAAAATATCATGTATGGATTTAAGTATTTGAAATTGTTTTCAAATATTGGAATATAAGAAGGGATTTGAATATATATATATATATATATATATATATATATATATATATATCTTAGTAAAGATATTTGAAATAAATGTTTAAAAAATGTACAATAAGGCTCGTTGTCTACTTATGGATGTTTTATTAATAGCTAAATAACCGACTGTCAATATTGGCCAATTTCGTTAATTGTTTCGAAGAGACCGAGATCAGATTTACTTCGATCTGGTTTGAATGTTACAAACGAATACCTTGAAAACGATGAAGATGGTGATTCGGTTTATCCAGACCTAGGACAATTTGTATGGACGAATGCTATCAGAACATTGTCATTGGGGGACGATGAGCATTCTAAGTGGAATCATTCCGGAAAGGTAAATCATCAGCCTTAAGCCTCATCACCCGAGAATGACTAAAACAGAGGAGATACAGCAAGGCTAAGTGGATCGCACCCAATTAGGGTGTGTTACCACTTTTCTAGATATCTTTGAAAATATATAAATGATGGATATAATTGTGCATGAAAAGAGAGCGCTCGATTTTTAAGGGTGGGAACACCCGGGGTGATAACATATTCGGTCTATCCAGGTTAGGGTAGACCGGTCTTGTGTAGAAGGGGATCCCAGTGAGGTCCTCGGTACATTTTTCTAAAGGTGTACCATGATGGGCGGTCCACAAGTGGCCCAGTCATTGTATGAGATCCATTATCCAATAAGCACCTTACGGTTTTGATTGTGCCCAACTATGCTGAAATGTGAGATGCAAGCATTTCAACTATTTTCTATTTACTTTTTGTAGACACTATTATAATATCAGATGATTTTGATAAAAATTGTTTTGGTTATTGTAAGGTAAAAACCCGTGTTGTTTATGTGTGACGTAGTCTTACGAGATACCTTTGTTTTCAAAGGATTTTAAGAAAAGTTAATAATTCAAATTGAGTGTGTTTCTCACGTTGGTTTTTCAGACCGACTCGGGTGTTATTTTATTATAATACTTGAGTCAGACCGAGTATTACAGATTCAGGATAAGGTGTTATGGAGCTTAGGAGACGAGCTGAAAGATGGAGACGTAATTCCGCACTTGACTTATATTTCCGCTGTATTGGGGCAAGTTATTATAACTGTCAAGATTGATGTATTGATTATTGTACTCTGATGATTGTAAGTATATAAAACAGTTGCAGATTCTTTTGTATAAAAATCTGTTTTTATATATTATATTTTGTTCCACTGCGACTGTGAGATTTTGTGTTGTTGTTCTATTTTCTTCTATGTCTTTCTTCTTGTTTACCACTAAATATTCGTATATCCGTTCAATTTGAGTTGAACTGACATGATTTATGGTCGACTCAAAGGGTACAGATTTACGGGCCTTTACACTTGGTATCAGAGTTGAAGGTTAAGTGAGAACCTTGGCTCTGGTGGGGATTACTCATTAGACATAGGGTCAGTAGTACTCTAAAATGAGTTTGAGTGCGTTAATAGATATGAGCGCGTATTTGTTAGTGAATATAAAATAGTTTTATATTATGTTTACTTATCGGTTGAGTGGCATATAAATTCCGATCGAATATTGGGACGCCACTAAATCAATAGGAGTTTCTAAACACTTGAACACAATAAACTGGCACAGTATGGTTTTGAAGCGGTAAATGAAATAATTTTACCCAAATTATATTTTGATATAAAATAAATAATTTTCTGAAATTATTATATTATAAATTGACGTGTTTGGATGTTATAACCAAAACAAGATTATAAAATTGGAATTGGTTTATTAAAACCAAATTAGATTGTATAAGTATGAATTATACAAGTGAATTAAAAAGTAACAATGGACAAAAATTGGAAGAATTAAATCTCGGAGATTTTGGAAATGTTTTCCAAAGTGTTTAAAGATAAAAAATTAGTATTATTATTTTGGAGATATTTTTGAATAGAAAAGTGGTTTTAAATGGATTTTGGAAATGATATAACACTGAACTCACTTCAGTCACGGGAAAATAATCTTGGTGATGACTGCATTAGTATTCATTTTCGAGTTTCTAGGTGACAGATTGCTGCCGTAGTAAATTAATATGGAGATTTTTCGATGAAAACAAGTGTTGTTTTGAAAATTTTGTGGGAATTTTTTTTGATAAATCAAGTTGATTTTGAAATTCAAAGGAAGTGGTTTATAAACCAAAAAGAGTATGTGTGTGTATATATATTTGATTTCAAAGTGATTTGAAATATATACTGGGTGTTTGAATTTTGGAATTTTAGTATAAATGTTGGAAAAAACCTCGGAAATAAGTTACAAGCATATAAAGAGAGGATGATTTCAATAAGAAAGGAATGTATGGAATTTGATTTTTGGAAGAAAAAAAATTCAACTTAAGTAGGTTAAAATAGGTTATCTGAATTGGATTTAACTTAAGGAAAGTTAAATAAATTCAATGGAAATTGAGACAATAATAAATTCGAATGGTGAAATTACTATATAAATATATAAGTAATGAAGTGAATTTTTTTTTTGAAATTGGAATTGAATTCTTACTTGATTAAATTGAAGGCATAAAAAATAAATTTGTTTGGAGTGAAATTAGTTTAATTATGAGTAACTCGAATATGGTTTTGAAATATTGGTTAAAAGGATTAAAATTTTAATATATAAAAAAGTGAATTGGATTTGAATCATATGGAATTGAATTAAATGTGAAAATGTGAATTATAAAGTGACTATATAACTATAAGTCAAAAAAAATTGAATTGGATTAGAAATAACATTGAGTTGAAGTAAATATAAATTTTGAATTGTGAAATAATTATCTAGCCATAAGTTATAAATTTTGAACGGAATAAATTTAAGTAGAAATTGTTGGAAGTGTGAATAAATGAGTTTATATGGCTTATAAAAATTTAAATTAATGAAATAAAAATATTCTTAGGCTGTAAATAGATGTATAATCTTGAGTTAAAAATAAAATATGGATATGCTCGAGTATGGAATTGTTGGGAATGCGAAAAATAAGTTGTGAAACTCATTAAATTAAGAAGAGGGAATAGAACAACCAGAATAAAAATAATATGGTATTTTTTAAGTGAGGAATAAAAGGCTGAACTTGATTTTTGAAATAAAAGTTGAACTGGCACTGAATAAGGTGATTTTTGAAATGAAAATCGGATATTGGAATATAATTTGATAGTGAACTAATTAGATAAGGTAATTGAATAGGGAACTCTTGTTATAAATAGAATTCAACTTAATTGTAAGCGAATTTAATATAATTTGAACGAGTCAAATAAAATAGAAATGGATTGAAATAGAAATAACTTTGAGTTACAAATAAATTCAATTTGAGTATAAATAAATTGAATATGTTCTTGATATCATTTAAATGAATTCAAGAATGAATTTGAGTATGGAATAATTTTTTTTTGAAGTGGATTGAGTGAATGAACTAGTTAAATAAATTAGTAAATAGGAGAATTGATTGAATAAGAATAAACATAAAATGGAAATGGAATTTGATTGCAAATGGAAAAGAACTTAAGTTGTATGGTTAAAATGATTGAAGTAAATGAATTAACTTTAAGTAAATATCTTGGATAGAAGCTTGGCTTTGATGAATTTATGAAATGGTTCATAACTAAATTTGCATGGAATCAATTTAAATAAAATGGATATAAATGTAATGAAAGTAGATATGGATAGAATGCAGTTGAATTGATTGAGAACAAAAATTGAAATGGAATAAAATTGAATATAAATTGATTTGGAATCGATTTAAAATAGCTATAAACTGGAATGGTTATTTTATTAAATGAATATCACTGAAATTTCATAGAAAAATTGGCCTTTGGCATAAACTGAAATAAATAAAATTCTATGAATTAATAGAAGTGAATTAAATTGATTTCTAAATCAATTTGGAATGGATATGAGTTTGTTTGGTATAAATATGAATTGAATGCAATAAACTTGGATGTAAATCATTTCAAATTGAATGAAATAGTATATGGATCGACTGAAAGTAATTAAATTAGTGTTGGAACCTTATAATTGCTTATGATTATGGGTTAGAATGAATTATTTATGAAATCTATGTGTTCAAACCATTCAAATGAATGAAATGTTATTAAATTTCGTGTTTTGGTACTCATGTGTTTAAAATTAAGTAAGTACAGGTGCAGAGGGACTTTTTAGCTAGATTTGGGTTGCGAAATTTCTTTTGAAGTAAATGCTTGCTTAATAATGCTAAAATAAGGTACGTTTTCGGGTTAAATACCGCAAAATCATAAATATTGATACATATCTTGTTTTTTGACTGTGTGGGTCGATGCATATATATTTATCTCTCTTGTCATATTGCAAAAGGTCCTTTGTATCAAAAGACTGTGCCAATTTTTTTTGGAAATTTAGTATGTCAAAAATTTTTGAAAATTTTTGAAAAAAATTGTTAGTTAAGAAGTTTATGTTCAAATTGAAATTAAAATCATAGATTTTGGTTTTGAAGTAACTAACTATTCTGGATGAAACTAAAGGGTTTAGAAAAATGAATATTGAGTTTTAACAAGTGGATTTTGATATGTTAGCAAGTTTGGAACGTTTTCCCTGGCTTAGCAATTCGGGGACGAAATTCTTTTAAGGGGGGAGCAATGTAACGACCCAGATTTTTCGATAGTTAATCTTGAATATTTAAATGGTTTAAATATTGGATTTTTAATTATAATTTTTTTAGTAAGATTTTAAAATTGAAAATTTCAAGCGATTTCGTAAATCTTGGAAATCGTCGATTTAATCGACGCGTTAAAATAACGACCTGAGGCACAGTCTTGGAATTTGAAGAATCCAGTTCCATTGGATCCATAATAATGTATTATTATCGGATCTCAATTTTCATAGCATTTGGATTTACTGTCTGGTCGTACCATCTGAAAACGCCTAGAATAATTTAATCGAATTTAATTTAAATAGTCGATTTAAAAAGCTATCTTCTGCATACGATCGAATTGGAGCTCGAAACTTGTTCCATTGGGTTCGGAATAGTGGTATACATTAGGAACACCAAGCGGCACGCCTCAATAGGGGTTCAGAATTTCAAGATACGCTAAGCGGGATATTTGGAAATAAAATTTTAAATTTTCAAATCAAAGTCAATTTCTTTCATTTCAAACCACCCTACGTCATCTCGAGCCACCCTATACTTCTGGTACAGTCACCTTTTTCATCTTTTAAAATCGCGCGTCTTTTAACTCTCTTCACTCATCCCATCTGTTCAAATCAATTTGACAACGAGAAAAAAACAATTGATTAAAACACGCGTTCATTTTTCTTCCTTATCACCTCAGTTCAATCGAAATCCTCATCTTAGAAAAAAATAGAGGAGGGTATCGCGATTTGAATCGCGATGGCGATGAAGGAAAGTGGAGCACGCTATAACAATGGGAAGGGACTAGTTACTCTCGTGCGTGTCCGCGTGATAGAGAGAGGGAGTTGGTCGCGAGTGACGCAAGGCACAATGAGGGAAGCTCGGTGAAGCATTCTGCGTTGGAGCTCTGCTTGTTTGATGGAAAGGTGATGAGGACGCTCGTTCTAGGGTTTGGTAATGGGATGTGCACGCGTGTGTTTGAGGTCAGGCAGAAAGATGGAGTCGCGCGCGTAACGAGGGGTGGCAAGGAGGGGCGGCGGCGGCAGTGGCGAGGCTTGGGGGTTTTGGGGATTGGCAAATCGAGGCTGGTGGCGGTGACATTTGACAGTTTGGTCAGGCCTGACTTTGGGGTTGAGATGCCATCACGAAGCACACGTGACAAGGATGGAACAGTTTTATCAATCTGGTATTATTTAGGGGCATGCGATGTTTGTTTTCAATCAGTGATGTGGGCAGCGGCCATGAACGATAGCGGGGTCAAGCGAGGCTGTACGTGTAGTCAAAGTGGAGGTATTCACTGTAGCTAAAATTTAATTACATAGTTATTTAAAATAGATTTGAAAATTGAGTTAGCTAATAAAATTTTATAAAAATTTGCATACGAGGTCAAAAATCAATGAAAACAAGTCATATTTGGTTCGTAGCTACGGGATCTACGAAGTAAAATTGATTTGGAATTTTTTTGGAGTCAGTTGGATTTCAGAAAATTTAAAATCTGTACGTTGGCAAATAAAATCAAGATGAGTAAATCTCATTCATTTGGATCACTGACATTTATTTTAAATAGTTAAAATTAATTATTGATTGATTGGTTGAATTGATAAATTATTATCAGTTGAATGTGATATTATATATAGTAGTATATATATTAGTAGTTGGATTGATTATTCCCGCCTATCGGAGCGGATGAGACCCTATGCGGCCCTCATAATAGCGGATGACCTTATATACCGCGATATCCCCCTCGAAGTGGGACTGGAATTTTTTATGTTGTATTAACATCCGTGGATGCAAGGAAACAGGTTGGTGAGATCCAACTGGATTCCTCGAATTTATATTGATTGTTTTTCATTATATATGATGTGTTAGAATAATCTGTTATAGATTATTGTTATAATTTGAATTATTAGATGCTATAGTAGCACTGGCCTTAAATTTTGGTATTTTTAAGTACCATAAATATTATTTTTGAATTTGTAGGAATAAAAAGGAATTTGGGATGTAAAAATATTTATATTGGAATTTGGATTGTTCTAAAGAAAATTGAGTTAAAAAAATAAAAATAAATGTTTGTTTTAGTTGTAATTAACTATTCATAAAATTGTTTAAGATAGATATTTTTTATAAATGAATTATATAAAAGAATTTATAAAGGATATTCTGAAATTATGAAAAGAAGTTGAAGTCAATATTAAAAATGGATTCGAAAAATAAAATAAAGTAAATGGAGTTATTAAAGCAATTGATTTATAAAAAATGGAATTTTATGAACGAAATTAGTTTTATAAAAAGTGAAACTCAAAGGAGTTGTAAAATTTATAAACGATGTTTATCAATAAGGGAAATCGATATCAGATGATTGATTGGGAATATAAATTGTAGAGAGAATTTATATTGGAATATGGAAATATGGTGAAAAAAATGTTGGACACTATTTTGAAAGTGAAAATGGTTAAGAAGACCGGAATGGAAGTGGTGTGATGTGATTCGAAAGGAATGTATAAATTAAGTTGGTTATTGAGGTTTTAAAAATATATTTTTAATTCTAAAAAGTTAAGTTTGTTTTTAAAATGAAAATTTTATTATTTAAAACTATGAAATCTTAAACTAGTTAGGATTGAAATACTTGGGTAAGTAGATTTTCAAATATTAAGTATTTATTTTAGTAAAATTCCAACTTTTAAAATAAGCTTTGAAATTTTATTTGTTTATCTAAAAATGAGTTATTGATGTTTATAAAAGTGTTTTCGATATTTTAAATAATTACTTGAACATGTTTTAAAAAAATTATTCTTTTAAACACTTATTTTATACATACATACACATACAAACACACACATACACACACACACATGCATGCATACATATTTTGAAGTGATTGAAAATTTTATTTATAAATCCTCTCAAGATTCGTAAATGGGGCTTTTAAATGGATATAATTTTGGGGAGAGGAATTTTATAAGGGATTTGGAGGAGATGGAGTTTCAAAATGTTGAACGCAGGAACTTCGAAAATGAAATCTAAATTTATAAAAGAGGTTATAAATTGTTGAATGGGGTTATAAACAAGTATACTGGGTTTTGGAAATTGCAAAAGGAAATTTATTTGTGATTCCGAAGACTTATGAGATAAGTTACAAAATATTCTCTTAAGTATTGATATTTGAAAAGATTTTTCAAAATAAGACATAATATTTTCCTTAAGTATAAAAATGAAAATTTGGAAATATTCCTAAGTGTTGAGATGGTTTGAAAATATCCTGTTATGGATTTTAGTATTTGAAATTGTTTTCAAATATTGGAATATGGGAAGGGATTTGAATATATATATATATATATATATATATATATATATATATATCTTAGTAAAGATATTTTGAAATAAATGTTTGAAAAATGTACAATAGGGCTTGATGCTTACATATAGATGTTTTATCGATAGTTAAATAGCCGACTGTCAATATTGACCAATTTCGTTAATCGTTCCGAAGAGAGCGGGATCAGATTCAATTATCCGAAAACTACTTCGATCCGGTCTGAACGTTATGAATGAATACCGTGAAGATGATGAAGACGGTGATTCGGTTTGTCCAGACCCAGGACAACTTGTATGGACGAATGCTATCTGAACGTCGTCATTGGAGGACGATGAGCATTCTAAGTGGAATTGTTCCTGAAAGGTGAATCGTTAGCCTCAAGCCTCATCAACCTGAAATGACTAAAACAGGGAAGATGAAGCAAGGCTAAGTGGGTCGCACCCAATTAGGGTATGTTATCACTTTTCTAGATATCCTCAGAAATATATAAATGATGGATATAGTTGTGCATGAAAAAGGGAGCGGTCGATTTTTAAGGAAGGGAACACCCGAAGTGATAACATATTCGGTCTATCCAGGTTTGGGGTAGGCCGGTCTTGTGTAGCAGGGGATCCCGGCTAGGTCCTTGGTACATTTTTCTATAGGTGTACTGTGATGGGCGGTACCCCAGTGGCCTAGTCATTGTATGGGATCCATTCTCCAATAAGCGCCATACAGTTTTAATTTTTCCCAACTATGCTGAAATGTGAGATGCAAGCATTTCAGTTATTTTCTATTTACTTTATGTAGAGACTATTATAATATCAGATGATTTTGATAAAAATTTGTTTTGGTTATCGTAAGGTAAAAGCCTATCATGTTTATGTGTACGAGATACCTTTGTTTTCAAAGGATTTTGAGAAAAGTTAATAATGCAAATTGAGTGTGTTTCTCACGTTGGTATTCCATACTGACTCGGGTGTCATTTTATTATAACACTCAGGTCAGATCGAGTATTACAGATTCAGTATAGGGTGCTATGGATCAGGAGACGGGCTGGATGATAGAGATGTATTTCCGCACTTGACCTATATTTTCGCTGTATGGGGGTAAGTTATTATAACTGTCCAGATTGATGTATTGATTATTGTACTCTGATGATTGTAAGTATATAAAACAGTTATAGATTCTTTTGTATAAAAATCTGTTGTTATATATTATATTTTATTCCGCTACGACTGTGAGATTCTATGTTGTTGTTCTATTTTCTTCTATCTCTTTCTTCTTCTTTACCTCTAAAGATTCCTATATCCGTTTAATTTGAGTTGAATTGATATTATATATGGTCGACTCAAAGTGTACGGATTTATGGACCTTTACAAAAAAAGTTGTCTATAAATGGCTTTTTACTCAATATAAGTTGTTCGAATGAAACAACCGTAATTCAAATCAGTTAAAAGTTTGAATGTGTAAAATTTAAAAAACTATGTAGAACTATAGTCAACGCACTGAGTTGAGCAAACACGTAATTTTGTTTTGGTAAACGGACAAACAAAAGTGAACGTTACATGTGCTGAACAGACCCGAAAATGGATCCATGTACACATAAAAGTGAACGTTATAAAAGCACACCTTAGGCTCTTGAAAATCACTTACACATTTTAGCAACTTAAAAGGATAGCATATCGTCCTCCTCTCTTCTTAATCTCTTAAATTCAAAGCACCTAAAAAATAATTTGAAATCATCCAAACTCTTGTAGAAACCATAGAATATCATAGCAACACATTTCATAAGCTCAAAGATAGAATATTTGGAGCCCACAACCCAAGGAGGAGCTAGGCCGAGATCAACGAGGGGGGATTGCTGCCTAGGCCGTGAGCTTTGGAGGAGAAGGAGGTGGTTTTTTGAAAGTTTATAAACCATAGAATAACATAGATCACATTTCATAAGCTCAAAGATAGAATATTTGGAGCCCACAACCCAAGGAGGAGCTAGGCCGAGAGCAAAGAGGGGGGATTGCTGCCTAGGCCGTGAGCTTTGGAGGAGAAGGAGGTGGTTTTTTGAAAGTTGGCAAGGTAGTTGTAGAAAGTTAAGTTGAACGAAGTTGCTCTAGCTTGTTCTTTGATTTAAAGATGAGAAACTCACCATTTAATAAGTATACGAAGTAATATATGCTTGTGTTTTATTATAGTATATATGATTGATTTTATATATCTTGATTGGTTGTGATTCTTGCTTTGAAAAGCAAATAGCATATGAAAACGATGATTATTGACTTGGTATGACTTGTAATAAAGTTTTGAAACAAAGCACATCGGGTTTAGTAGGGACTTGAAATAGAAGTGGTTTTATAGCGACAGTTGCTATAATCACACTTTGGAAATACCTACTATGTTGATTTTTTTATGGATTTTTGTAGAGAAATATTTAGGGATTTCTTACCAAGGTTGTGATATATTTATAATGTATTAATTAATGTAAAAATATTGGATGCTAGAATGTTTGTTATCATGCCTAAAATCGAAGAAACTTTCAAGTGTATAAAACTGGAATTGACAGAGCCTATTATAGCACTAATCTACAGCTGTTTTAGAAACGCTGTATTACTCTAGACTTTGAAATATTGTATTTTCTATTTAAGACTTTAAAAAGCTTATAAATGACTTTAAACTTAATTATTTACTTTAATCTTTTTGGTGATATTTTATAACATATATATTAGAGTATTTTAAAAGTGGTTTTGGATTTTTATGTATTTTTAATAATTAATTATGAATTTTTAAAGTAATTGGGTTATTATTATATAAAGGAAAACATCTCTTTTTCAAGTTTTAAATTAATTATAAATTAATAATATTTGGGTAAAATTTTAAATAAATGTTTTTAACAATATTATAGGTAATTTTATGGATATATAAAGTTTCTATAGATTTTATAAAATTAGTTAATTTATTATTTTAAGTATTAAAAAATTTGTGTAATATAATATCTTTTAATTTGTTTTTAGAAATTTATTAATTGTGTTAGAGTATAAATAAATTAGTGTGTATATATATATATCATTTTACAAAGGTTTTTAGTAAATATATGAGTTGGAAAAGTATGTTAAGTAATTAATAAAGTAATAAGGGAAGATTTGGATTTTAACACTTTATTTAAAGTGAATGGTTTTGTGCAGTTAAGCAAATGTAAATTAACTTGTTAAATTAGTGTAGAGATAAATAATTATAATTAGGATTATTAATGGGATTATAATTATCTTTAGGACTAGATTTTAATTAAGAATATAATTTGATCTTCTACGAAAATGTTTTAATAATAATTATAAATGAAATGTTTTAGGTTGTTGTGATAATGTTCGAGTAACATCTTATGCCCTTATAAATGTAATTAGATCTTTAAAAGAGAGTTTTTTAAAGATAATGATTAAGTATAAAGAGTTTTGGGTTTGTAGTAAATGCTTTAGCAACATTTATTTTTAAACTCTTGAATTATATTCTAAAGTGGAAAAATATTATTAATAATTTTGAATATACTTAGATCTTTAATAATGTAATTATAAAGATAATAAAAAGTGTGGAATCTTTTGGAATAAAGATAAATAAGCAAATGTTTTCGGAAATTGGTTTTTGAAAGAAAAGCAAATGCTTTGCAAAAGGGGTTTGTGGTAAAAATGTTTGAGTAACATTTGTTTTCAACCTCTTTGATTATAATTTAAAGTTAGTAAATCTTGAAAAGTTATTGAACTTGTAAAGCAAAGTTGCATAAGTTTATATAACGATAGTAGTTATGGATGCGCTTTGAAAATTCTTGTTTTTAGTAACGTATAAAAAGGTTAATAACTTTAGGTATTTTTATGAAATATTTTTAGAGGATATTTATAACGAGGTTAATGTATTTTAAAAGAAGTTGGAGTTTAAATATAATTTTATTATTTATTTTGGAATTTTAAAGTAAGAGATTTCTAATCTACACATAAAACATGTTTATTTTGATATAGTAGAAAAAGATTTTAAAGCAAGGTCAAGTAATCATTTTTAAAGTAATATTTTGAAAGTATACTTGTAACTCATTTAGAAATATTTTAAAAGCTATTATATATATAAAACTAGTTAATTATTTTATTAAGAGTTTTTAATACATTTCTCTTCTTTAAGTGTGTTTTAAATTCTATTAAGCATAGTTTCTTTATAAATAAATTAGTATATGTATTTATATCATCTTAGAAACATTCCTAACTTATACTCAAGTAATTTTGAAATTTTATTATTTTGGAAGAAGAGATGAGAAGTTGTATTTATGTGATAATGAATGAGTGATAAATTCGTACCGAAAAGCATCAGGTGTTCATATGTTTGGGACCCCCCGAGGAGGACTCATTGGTATAAAGCATCTCTTGCTTTACGAATGTATATTTATGAGATCCCCCCAGGAAGGAATCTTCGGTATTGTTCGTTTACTTCTAAAAGAATCACAATTGAGTTAACTGAAAATTCATCAAATAGTTTTGAAAAGTCCAAAATCGGATAAGTGTTTATTACTTATCAAATACCACTTTAAAACTATTATACGGTTCTTTGTTTTGAAAGCAGTTGAGAGGAAGTGATATAAGTTGAACTGTCTATTCTAAGGTTGAGTCCGAGGGAGAGGTCAGCATTAGCATTTGTCAGATAATTTATGTCGAAACCCTTGAAAGGATTCAAGCTCTGTTTTGAGTGATGTAAGGCTCGGGGAGAGATGTCGAACGTATCCTCGCCACTGGGAAATGGCTGGAAAATAAAAAAAAGGGTATGTTTTGTCTAGAGATATACGATGCTTGGAAGGGAATCTCTGACCCTTGTCATAGAGGTCTGCCTCGAAGTATAGAGGGCACCTCTAACAGAAATTCATATATGAACGTGCCTTAATGGTTTTAAAGTGCCCTAATATTGTTATGGTTGATTAGTGTAATCATCACAACTATTTTCTTATTGATATTCACACCATGGATATTATCTATAATATCACCTAATGTAAATATCAATTGTTTTTGGTCCTTTGAGTGGGAAACCATTCCGGTGATTCAGTTGGTCAGAATGGTACTATTATGTGTTTTATATGCATTTTTAAGATTCTCATACCAGACTTATATTTGACCTATGGTTTTTGTTTTTCCCTTAAAATTCTCGGGTAATCTCCTTTGAGTAGCCTGAGGAAAGAAGGAATTAGTTTGGATGCTTCAAGCTTATGGAGACGAGTTAGAGGCTTCCATCTATCTATCTACCTTTTTCATTTTCATTGCACTATATTTATGTATGTATATAATCAGCATTGTAAGGACAGACAGTTATAATTGTTTAGGCTGATAGTGGTACCTAGGCGTTGTAACTCTGAGATGATCATGTATGTTAGAGTAACCCTTTGTGCTACACTTTTGAGTATTATATATTATCGTTCCGCATGTGAGATTCTGATATTATGTCCTTTCCTTTTTTTTCCTTTTCTTTTACCCTAACTATCCATCCTTCCAGCACTTGGATGTTCGACATATGAATACCGTGGATGCATAAATGCTAACATTCGAGAGTCGAAAAGGTGGGTCATTACAGAAGGAGTCTGGATTAAATCTTAAGGAGCATTTTCAACATTCAAGGTGTTCTTCATTGGCTACGTATATACAACATTGATGTTTGATTATGCACACACATATAAACATTTAAGTTGATTAACGAACCCTATACACATATAAAACAAACATATATTTTCGGCCATTTTAATAAATAAATAAACAAATAATTTCGAAAAAATTCTTTTAGTTAATTATTAGAATTGAAATATGAATTTTGTAATTAGCTTTTATATATATTATATATATATATATATATATCAATCTATAAATATATGTATACATACGTGTATATTTCAAAAAAAATACATGTATATTTAATTTCAAAATATAAATGATAATGTATAAATCTATTTTAAACTTTTTAAATTATTAATGTATGTTTTAAAAAAATATTTAATATAAATCTGTGCGGATCTACCATATATAAAAATAATTACAAACCTATATGGATTTCTATAATAAAAATTTAAAATAAAATGTTATATGATTTTGTACGAATTCATATAATAATAATAAATTAATAAAATTGTTTTGATTGAGAATTTTTTTAATATATGTAATTATACTTATTAATTAATAGTTTATAAGTAAATATTTTAAAACTAAATTTAAAATATTTTAATTGCATAACATATGTGTTTGTATATGCATATATATATATATATATATATATATATATATATATATATATATATATATATTGAAAGTGGGTTAATATTATTGCTAAACTGGGCTATGCGGCCCAAGGTAGAACAAAAAACCATTCGTATCCCCAACTAGAAAAACAGCTTTTAATACAGCAACACATTCCTCCACTTTACACCGCAGTATACCTAAAATATTTCAACTTTTAGGGCTAAATCACGACGGCTCCAAATTCGTTAATTGAGCTAGTTTGTTCAATTCCGTTAACTTCAACGTCGCCAGTAGTCATCCTTCTTGTGCCATTACAGTGGTAAGCAGCTTCTTCGCTATCCTTCAAATTAGCAAGCTAATGTCCCGATTAATCCGTCTCGTTAGAACTAATACATCTTGGTATTTGTTATTGAAAGCCTGATTGTTCCTCTCCCTCCACAGGTGCCACAGGGTGGTTATGAGACCAATTTTTCCCGTCCTGCATCAACTTCGTGAGTTTGCTCCCACCGTTAAGATATGCATAAATATATTTAAACATATCAATATATGAAACTTGAATTTAGATTTAAAATAGATTTTTTCTCTTAGACCTAGATATGGTTTTAAATTTAAAACCATCTAAATATATTGTAGATATTAATTTAAATCATTTTTTATTGGACAATTTTTTTAAATAAAAAAATCAGTATGTATGTATGTATATGTGTGTTATACACATACACATAGATGCATATATATATATATATATATGTATGTATGTATATATAGAATAAATTACTTACAAACAACAAATATATATGTAAAGGGACAGTGTGGGCATTGCTTGTAAATCCAAGCACTTATATACGGGCTCATTAAACCATGTATACTTCTATATGTTGCATGTGCACTGTACATATATGTGTATTTGATACACATATACATTATATATTATATAAATAAAATCAAACCTTTTATTATAAACTAATAAAATAAAATAAATATTTTATATAAAATTATTTAGGTTGGATCTAAAATAATTTAGACTTCATGGGCCTAATAAGATCTAAAACAGAATATTTTTAAAATTCACCCATTTATCCTACTGTGACCTTACCCAGTTCCATCAAAAACTATATCACTTTATTATATATGGAATTTGGTATTGGTTAGAATTCTAATATTATCCATATTCAGCATGGTTAGTCCAAGAATAAAGTCCTTAATGCAATAATAACATTTAATTTTAATTGTATTAATCTGACTTGAGATTTTGACTTTGATTCGACAATAGTTGACCATGATACTAACCTCATACAACCAAGGAGATGAATTACCTATTAAATATTTCTTCACTTCTAATGCTTCAACTTAGACCCAATCATGGTTGCTCGATGGATCGCCATGCCATGATTTAACTAAAATCAAAGTGAATTATTCAAACTGAAGTATTCAAAATGAAGTTCCACTATATCTTCAAGTCAAGAGAACTGTGTAACATCATCATCCCGAGATTTCTCGTTTGACCTAGATGTTATTAACCAATTGGAAACTTTCGAGACGAGTCATTCCATAGTTATTAAATAAATATAAATACATAACCCCCTGGTGCCTCTAATAATCATGAGCAATGCATTACCTAACATTTTAAGAGCATTAACTACTCTGGACTTAACGGATATATTGATGTCCTTTCTCGAAACATCTTGACCAAGAATGTTGAAAACAAAATATTATTTGTGTTACTATTAATTACTAAAGGTTACAACCTTTTGCAATTTCAGTCACATTATATTTTTTAAGGACTTTCTTTTAAACATACTTAAATTAATTATTTAATAATTTATAACATAATATAACAAAGTATGTAAAAGAAAGGGTGCGTTTGCTATATATCCCTGGTAAGGTTTGAAAATACACAAAACATCCTTACGTTTTTTCAATAAGTTTCCGGCCTCTGTTTTCAAATTAACGCGCACACAAAGACCCCAATACCCTTTACGTTTTTAACATTTCAAACGCGTATAACTTTCTGTAGAAACATCGGATCAGCATACTGTTTCCACCAAAAAATCAAAGAAATTATGATCTTTAAAATGAGATTCATTATTGACCCTAAAAAATCATAATCGCAACAAAGGTGCAATTATTCCAATATTTGCAGTCAATTCTGCAAATTTTAAACATCTTCGATTTTTCTTCAAATCTGCAACTGTTGCATATAATTGCAGACAATTACAGACATGTCTGCAATTATTGCATATAGTTGCAGAAATGTCTGCAATTATTGCATATATGGTATAATTCAGACATGTCTGCAATTATTGCTTACAGTTGCAAATATTGCATATAATTGCAGACTTTTCTGCAATTATACCATATAATTGAAGACATGTCTGCAATTATTGCATATAGTTGCAGAAATGTCTGCAACTATTATATATGTATGCAATTATATTGTATAATTGTAGACATTTATGCAATTATTGCATATAATTGCTGAATTGTTTGCCAGCATACCATATAATTGTAGAAATTTGAAAATAAAATTGGTGATTACATTGGATCTGCGAATAGCTTATTCTACCATTGTTTTTACATATGCACAACGCCACCCATTAGAAAGATAAAAAAATTGCCGATTTAATGGTGAAAACGGTTTCTTAATCCGTCGTTTCTACAAGAAGTTATTGTGTTTTAAAGATTGATAATTAATGGGGTGCAAATTTTAATTATGGATGTGTGAATAACATCCATATATGAAGAATCAGCATTGCTACAATGGAAAAGTGAGGTATTGTAGGGAAGAAAATTGTAGTATATGAAAATAGGAATGTAATTTGTATCTTTTTCATAAGAATGATATTTTGTATATTAAGTTTGATTTTGGAGACATGTCCCTTATTTTCACCAAAAGAAAGGCCAAACACATTTATTATGAACAAGATTGATTACAAAGTTAGATATATGTAACATTTACATAATTTCCTCTAGGACATGTTACTAATTCTTTCAAATTTCCACCTACACTTGGATTCAATTATGGAATTTTAATCTCATTCCCCCGATCAGTTTAGAACATCCATTACTTAACAGATATGCTATATTGCTTCACTATCTACTATGTCAAGCAACTTCTCTCCATCATAGATAAACTGCCTTTATTAGATGGAACTTTCAGAGCATGTGTTTAGACATCTTGTGAGCCCTGGGTTCATTTGCATTCTATGTTGCAGCATTTTTTCAAAAAACAACGTCATGTGATTCTCAACATTTGAAGTCACTCCTAGCTTGGTTATAAATTTGTGCATTTATATATAATGCATTTATTGTGGTGTTATTCAAGACGGCGTACTTGGCCTTTGGTTGAATCAACCACCACCTCACATTTGGAACATTTCCAACTCAAAGCTCCTTAACTAAGGTTGAATATGAATTTAGGACCATATTCTTTTATTTTATACCAAGAGTGTTACTTTATTCAAGTAGAGCACTCATTATGCTATTTCAGATGCTCGAACTCATGACCACTGGAACCTTTGTCTAAAATGTCATACCTCTAACTACTTGAGCTAGAGATCATTGATAATTTAGGACCATATTCTATATTACTTATGTAGTTCGAGTATGAATACTCCTTCATAAGGAGTTTTCTATTTCCATAAACAATTATCTAGCATTTCACAAATACTTAAGAATATTCCTAACCACCATTTAGTGATCTGAATTCGGACTTGATACTCACTCGATGCATCAATTACATGAGCGAATAGTGATATAGTAGATAAGATAACATATATAATAATTCATATTGCTAATGCATAAGGAATCCATCTCATATCCTCCATTTTAGTATAGCGTCTATGTATATCGTTTAGGACAACCCCAACATCCTTATTTATAGTTTTAATAATATTTTAGTACATCTTAATATTATTTCTTACAGAAACATACGTCCTTTGTATTTTGACTAAAGATAAAACTATTTGATTTCTTTGTCAAAATATTTTCTCAGTTTTCATGCTTGTTGAACGATATTGTCATATTAGTCTTGGATCTTATATAACATTTACAAATTAGTTATCGCTTTCGTTAACGTCGTGGAATTTCGGTTATCATGTGCAAACAGTTTATTCTAAGTCAATATTCAGAATTTCTATTTCAACAAAGATGTAGCAAAAATAAAAGTCATATTGGGCGATAAATTGTGAGTCGAATTCGAATTAACTTGAGCACATTGACCAATGAATCTGCTATGCTAAGTTGAACAATTAAAATTTATGAGGTTATTTTTAATCAATGTTGCTTATTATATTACAACCATATTGGTCTTCTTTTTGGAGACACACCCATAGCCGATAGATCATATCCTTTCATGTACAACTACCAAAATCATATTTTGATAGTACTAGGAATCTCTTATGGATTTAGACATCATGCCATATGGTAGAGTTTATAATCTATAAGGCTAACTGATAACTGAGGAATTTTTATCGATTCTTTTTCTCGACATTGATAAGAAACTCATAATTTCTCTCAAATGTGTGAGAGGTCTTATTGGACATTATATGAGTTCTGTTTGTTTTAGGCTTAGTTAATTGCATTTTATTTTATATAATCAATTTCTTTGTTAGAGTCTTTGAATCGTATCTAATACTTACATAAAACCGATTCAATTTGATTTCACAAAACTTATGTTCATAAAATAAATTAGTCAACCATTATCAGTCAATCTCAACTTTGGGGTGATCCACACAAGATTCTCATGGGTCAATTTTATGTGCAGCCTCTTGACTCACACAACCTACTAACTCCTTAATCTATGACATGTAGGGGTTTCTTATCAACTCATGTCTTGTATGATTTCGTAAATCGTGCTTTACATGAAACTAAATTTAATACATATATTTACCCTTAAGTACATATCCTTATCGAAAGAAGTTAAGACACCATCAATCGTCTTTGTCTAACAAAGTCCAATCACTCCTTATCGTTACATCATTTATGATTATGGGCCATTTATTTCGTCCATTATAACTAGATTATAGTTGAGAATTTTAGATCATATCTCATAAAATCAAAGAAATAACTCTTATAGAAAACATTTTTCTATAAGTAAAATAAGTTTGATATATGAATTACAGTTATCATTTGATATTAAGTATCTACTATTATTTTATACAACTTTCATTTCTGATGTCTTTTCATGAAGCAGAAGCGATCATTCACTCTCTTTATCCAACCTGCCTGTTTTACATCCACTACCAAATATTCACTTTCATTTCTAAATGATTGTACCATTCAAAAGGAAACTTTTTACCACAAGACTGCATCGAAATCTTTACACAAGCATATTCAGACATCATTTACATTTTAAGGATATCGAAAGGTCGCACTTAAGTAAACCGATCAAAACTGACACTTCAACGATCGAATTCCTAGGTTAGTTTTTAGTCCTTGGTCTTTTGTTGTTTCAATATAACAAGATTCTTATTGTATTCAATCATATTGAACACACGATCTTGCATTATGACTTATTTTCTTGATCTGAATAAACCAATTTCATTGATATTTTGTACATTATGAATGCAGTTGTTTACCATGCAACTTTTATGTGGGGTCTAATATGGGTCAAAATCCATAATCATGTATTACTTTAGAGGTCAAAACTAATAGATGAAAATACATAGTCTTGGGAAAATAATAATTTAAGTGACCAAGGGACAAATGTATTTAGTAGTTGAATCGTTCGGCTCTTGCATGGGTCTTGAAGTGACAACACGTCAAATGTTTAAGGGTAAATTTTATTTATTTATTTCTTTGCCAGTATTAAATCAGTTCCTTAGTATATTTCTTTGATCAACAATTTATCAATCTGATTAGTTGTACAAATTTATTAAAGTAAGTAATTTTAATTATATAGCATGTGTTCTACAGTATTAGAAATGTTAAATGTATCTATTTCATTTTCTAATAAGGCTTCCACTAGACTTTTTATATTCTTTAATACCCTAAGAGAGATAGAAATCTTTCGATTTCTCTAGTGAGAATTGGGACTCGCTTGACTAAAGATTCTAATCTTGAATTTGCTCAACAAATCATGGGCCTATAAGCAATAAATAACTCTTTATCGGTTGTATCAAATACAACTCCTAACCATGGTCTTTGCCCTAATCTCGACATTAAGTTTGCTCAACAAATCAAGAGATATTTTTCACTCTTACTTATCATTTCTCGATGGCCTTAGTATAGCGCATATACCTTGAGTTTGCTCAATAAGTACATGCATGCATCTTACCTCATCTAGGCAACACACTAATAGTACTACACATAATAGCTCTACCTTAATTTTGCTCGAAAATTATGCATATGCAAGCAATCTATCAATATATAAATGATAGATGACAATTTATATTAAAGATTCATAATCTTTAATATATTTAAAGTGATATCTATTTAAAGAATAATGCATTTTTTACAAAATATGCTCGTGATTCAAGTGTTTGACACATCTAAAATCATAATATACGTACGATACGTATGTGTTTATTCCAAAAATCTATTTGAGTTTCTTATTGTTCCACTTATATCATATTTATACATTTATAGCTATACAAGTTTAATTCATTTATAAAGATCACAATTTAATTAACTTTTATATTATTTATATGTATCTTATTAACAAAATCATATTTAACTAATTTTAGTTCTTTAAATTGATTAACTTATTTAATTAAATTTTATTCAAAACTAAAAAATATATTTATTCTAAACTATTTAAGGTGAATAATTAACTATAAACATTATAGCTTTTATTTATATATATATTAATGTATATTTTTAATTGTTTATTTCTAAAATAAACATTTATGTAGTTAAAATTTTAACTAAATGTTTTAGTAGATTTCAATATTTAATTCGGTTTGCCTTAAACAATTTTAAGATAAATATTCAACTACAACCTTTATAGTTTTGTGTGCATATATACGTCAGTGAACACACACACGCGCACATATATATATATATTATATATTTATTTATTTTATTAATCATATTATTTAAATATTTGTAAAAATTCAAAACTTATTATATTAATTTTATAAAATAATTTAAAGAACTTAAATCTATTTTATAACCTTTATAAAATTTCCTTTTATATTTTAAAATTAATATTTATTTGAACCAAAAATGGCAAAAACACCCAGAAAAGTAATAATAGAGATTAAATGAAAGAAAGTAAATGAAAATAGAGTAAATACAAGCACACTCAAATTTATAGTAATTCAGCAATCTTGACCTACGTCCACTTGAATGATTTTATTGCTTTTGCACTCATTTTTGTGATTACAAGTACGAAGGATTGGTAGGGATCCTGGAGTACAATGGAGTTTGTATGTAGCAGTAGCATAAAAATCCTTAGAATGAACCATGCCTTTAGTATTTACAGGATTAGAAGACCAAATATCTCGTTGATATTTCTTCTACAGATCCTCTTCGCGAATACGAAGTCCTTCAAAAAATCTCAACCCTAGATTCCCTAGGGTTGGGAATGGTACCGATCCCTCAAGGAGGAAGGGATCGGTACTGATCCCTATATATGTAGTATGGAGTCTTGCGAATTCTTGTGTTGGCTCGTCATGATGTTGGCTTCATGTTTCCAAGATTGTTTTGCATAGTCGCCTAGGTGTATTATTCTAAGCGGTAGATCTACAGAAGGTTGAGCTACCACTCCAGACCATATATGGGGATTGTTAATACGGTGCATAGGAACTCTTGAAAAGTAATTGAATCAGGTTCTACGTATATAAAGTAGAGTGCCAAAGGATTGGGAGCCACCTTGGGTGTACCCTAAGGGATCGGTACCGATACCTTATATAGGGTGAAGCATTTAGTGGATTCTAGCATGCTGGTTTCCTCAGTTCCTCCGACCGTTGTTTCGTGGTCTCATTTGTACTTGGTTTTTGGACCTTAGGATCATATCTTTGAGCTGTTGCATCGATAATTATCGAGTCTAACTTGTCCAGTCAGTTTGAATATTGCCGGGTCAAAAGGCCAGATAACACTTTCCCTACAAAGTACGTCTTTTTTCAAACGTGACTTGCTTTGAATCATGACAAGTTAGTACCGTCGGAAAGGATTCCACGCTATGTCTCGAATAGTCATTACCTTTTTATCGAGTTTCTTTTTGTGAAAAGTCATATCTCTAACCGTTCACTATGACGCTTGTTCGGTATCTGTCACTACAAAACTGAAATGCATTCTCTCTGTAATTGTCTATACTCGGTTCCATTGATCTTGTTAATTGAGTTAATAGGCCTCGATTATCAAAACCGGTTTCTTTTCTAAAAGTCCTCGGTAGGAATTTAATTTTCGTTGATTCAGGAAATTGAATGCTGAATGCGCACACATGCTCGTACGTTCATGCATTCACTGTTATCATTGGCTTCCAAGCACATTCGTCTGCCTATAGATCGTTTCCAAATTCCACCAAATTGCATTCACAATTTCATTGTTGTTGTTTTTAGATGGGTAGGATTCGATACTAATCTTTATGGAGGGATCGGTACCGATCTTGTAACTCATATTTAGTCAGCTTTTTTTGGACCCAAATGTATTGGGTTGCACATGATATACAAGCTATATACTCCGTTCCTTCTCCTCACTTTCTCATTCGTTCATTACCAAACCACACCTACCATCGCCTACCATCGAAAGTTCAAGTTTGAGAAATCAAACCAAATCACCTAAACCAAATGTCATTCTGCTCGTTCATTCTTCCTAATACCAGTGCCCCCACACTAAGACGCATTTAGGTCCGACCCCAGGGCAAGGCAACCAAGGCAACCACAATAGAGGAGGGCAAAAAATTTTTAAATTTCTTGTAGGTTTTCTATTTAATTTCAGTAAAAATGAAATACATCAATAAGATTGTTTGGTGCAGTGGTTTGTTAGTTGCCTTTTTCGCTAAAGATTCTAGGTCTGAGTCTAGTTTTTGTGTTTAATTCTACTCCAACCGCTTTTTCTGTGCTTCCATCTTATATTTTCCTAGGGCAACCAAAGTTGAAGGGCTGGCCCCGGACGCATCTCCACCCGATTTTAGCTATTCAGCTCAGACTTAGGTCGAACCCGACCCTCGAATCCTTGTACTCCAGTTGATTTGCGAATGGTTGTATTCACATACTTAGGTAAGTAAAGGACTTGTGCGGAGGCAATCTGGACAGTTATAGAGACGAGGTCGGGTTTGATTATGAGATATCAGTTCAAGTTGATTAATGTTGGTTCAGGGATTGGATATGAGAAAGTGCGTAAGGGGGTATAGGATTGGCTGTTGAAAGATGGTGACATATAGGGGATCATAGCCGGTTAAGGGATCGCTAGTTTATTTCGGATTTGGAGAAGACATCGTACAGGTGGAAGTTGAAATTTGTATGCACACGTAGAAGACTATGTATAGGGAAATATGCACCTGTATGTCTCCTATGTATAGGATGGGTAATGATCCCATATTTGGGTGAATTTTTTTTCTCCTCCATACTTTTAAGTAAAGAGAATCGATTGGATGTGTCAAAGCATTTTAGAGAATTAACATCTATATTTGCAGTATCAACATTTTGGATTTGTTCAAGGTTCTGTTTGCGTGGAGACAATTTCATTGTAATGTAGGTGATCCAAATGAGTAGGATCAAATGCGGTACCATCAATATCGGGACCATGAAAAACTTCATGTGATAATTTATCTTGCAATATATCTACCTCGGAATTAATTGCTCATATTAGATCTTTCATCTGCCTTTTCTTTTGATGTACATTTTTCAGTTCCAAGCATGGCCACAATAGCATAATTAGACAATTCCTTATTTGTAGTGCAAACCTAATCAAAGTGAAAAGGAAAAAATTTCAATGGATCTAAGCCAACATCCGTATCATTCCCCTGTCTGTCTAATAAGATATATTTCAGCCTTATAATATTCTGAACAAAATATAACCCATAATCTTCTAACGAAAATGAGTCAGCTGGCTTGGGTTTTGGAATGCGCATTCTTCATTGTAGACAAGATAAATATTTATGGCCAAAATATACACACCCGAAGCATCTAAGTGGTTCGCAACGATTTGCAGCTCTGTGATAAACTTTCCCACATCGAAAGTAGTACTATATGCTCCTCTATGGTGGTCTAAGGCACACGATATGAAGAAGATCGTTTGATCGATCAGTTTTCTCTTGATATAAATTAATTACGACCTGGGCATATGTTCGATAAGCAAAGCTTGTTGTTTGGACGTGATTTTAGATGTATGCATACACCTTAATTTTTAATACCATGCTCTTGCATGTCGATAGCCGATCCCTGAACTTGAATGTGACTCTTACACATAAGCATCGATGTGAAATGCAGTTGGGACGATCAGTGATGACGGTCACTTTGGTCGAACTTCCGAGTTTCGCCATAACTGTCATATAATATTGAACTGTATAACACTGCACAACAGAATACCGCACTAAATTACACTTAGCATAGGGGAACAGGCTAAACCACCTAATAATGACTATCTATTGAGTTTGATAGTTATGGGTTATAGACACTCTAAGCGTTAAGCTGCAACGGCTGGCAATCAATTTGCTACATATGCTGAATCGGATGCCGTGTCGAGTTCAGTGACACATTCTTCTCGATATAATCTGGGTCAACAATTGGAAAACATGAAAGCTCACACCATGCATCAAGAAACTCTAAATCCAAGAGCAGATGATATTGTAGAGACGACACCCGATACACTTGAGAATGCCATATTCTTGGAGGATCCATAAGATTCAGTTGCTTCGAAAGTTGACGAGGCTTCTCTATAACATATTTGTATAAAGCATGGAATTTCATACAATGACACACCAGTCCCGTTTTATCACTAAAGGGTTCATCTTCCCCTAGAAGGGTATACTGTTTGCAATAGATATATATATATATATATATATATATATATATATATATGCTTAGTTGAGGGTATAGCAACATTTAACCCGCTCATCCGTCAGATGATCCATTTAATGAGACTCGCTCTAGCTCAGTTACACCCAAACAACAACACATTTCTCTAGGGCATATACATGATTTTCCATGAATTATTGAATCGTAAGCCAACCGAGGAAAATATCCGATTCATTTATAGCTTCAAGCAATGAAAGTGAAGCCTCTCGTTTACTTATCTAGAGTCAATCGGTTGTTGTTGAGTTGCGACTGGTGCTTGGAGTAAGCTTAGTTGCTCCAAAAACAAATGGTTTTATATATATTGTCCACACGAGTTTACACAATGACGACAATGGGACACAAGCGCCTTTTCAAACACTATTATAAAGGCTTTAATTAAGTCATATCCCGATTAATGCAATTCTCAAAATTATAAAGATATTTCTTTGAGACACGGTGGTGATGCTTATCTAACTAATGTTACTACATGCAAGAACATCCCAGAGGAAGATAGGGAGATCGGGCTCTTATTACCGATGAGCATCTCTTGATCTTCAACTTAATAGAAGAGGGTAGTAGCACCAGCCAAGCTGGTGACGCTGATGAAGAAGCAGTGGTAGGTGGTCATGCACAGCCAAAAGTAGGTCACGCCGACCTTATCGTGCCTTAGTCCTTAGCCGGGGGTCGAGGAGGCTCAAGACGACGTCGAGGAAGGTGAAATAGTAAGCGGTGGTGATGAGTCTTGCCGCAACGTTGTGAATTCAAGTCACAAACCAGTGGTTGAGCATTTCTCAGATGAGCAACCACTCGTTTTTAGGAGGAAACTTTCATTAGGCTTTGAAAAGGCAAAGTTCTAAGCAACCTCCGCCAGATTCAATAGTAGAGAAATATCCATCTCTTTCATTTATCGATTCATTTTCGAAAATGGGGCCGATTCTTGCCGATTCGGTTTCTTTGATATAGGGAACATGAGCGTAGATGGATCTCCCCTCCGTTTTGGTGACATAACCATTCTTGTTAGTGTGGGGAAATCACTCCCATAAGCATGGCTCCTACTCAAGGTCCACTTGGGGGACATTCATGCGCAACGCCGCCCTAATTCTAGTTCACCTCCTACCAGAGGTCCAGATAGGAAAACCGATTGCGGTGATGATATCCCTCCTAGTGATACTTCCCGTGCTCTACCTTCAGCCAATATTCCTGTATAACCGATAGCGGTATCTCACTTGAGTCGTTCCTCTGAGCACATGTACCATAAGATTGGCTCTGAAACTTCGCAGTATAGGCCTAGCAAAGACACTGTTATAGTCCCACCTATCTCAATGGAAGAACGACTTGTGTACAATGCCTACATGGCTATACTGATGGAAGAATTTCCTAACATTTTCTTCAATGGACTCATGTTCATGCCGAATTTGAAAAAGATATCGGCTAATGTCCAAAAGATGACCATCGATTGTGTAATTAGCATTTACAATTAGTATAATAAACAGACGTGGCTAGCCCAAAAAATATTCTGAAGTCTTGAGAGACAGGCAACATGAGATTGAAAACCAAAAGCTTATTGAGGCGGACAATAAAAAAAAGAGGCTGAGAATCTGAGAAATTCCTAGGCTAAAGCAGAGAAGAAATCCAAGGAGGCTACTAAAGCGCTCGAAGTCGAAAAGATCTAGCATCTTAACGAAATCGAAGAGGCTCATCACTGAAATCATGAGCTGGTGGTAGAAAGAGATGCAATGAACATATATGCGGTTGAATTTAAAAAAAAAGCTTAAGCGCAAGATAAAAGAGAAAGATTACATTATCCAGCAGGCTTGGAGTTATTGTGACGAGATGCTCGATGCCAAAGAAGAAAGAAATAAAGCGCTCGAGAGCATTAAAGATGTTGATGCCCTCATCAAGAGAGAGGTTGAGGCCGTAGAATAGTGGGCAGAGGAATGGGCAATTGAGAGATTTGTGCTACTGCTTACTCAGTACAATTCTATGTGCTTAAATTTCAAAATTTGAAGTGGTTTAAAGATGATTATTCCCGACTCCTCGCACGTGCCAAGGAATGAGTTGTTGAAGAAGAGAAGAATTTCTCCAGGGTATTAATATGGATCTTGAGCAACTAGAGAAAGAGGTTTTGAAGGGAGACGAGCCTTAGATTTTGAAAGATGGCTTGCTTATCCTTCACCCGGAGTGAGCCCTAACTATGCAGAAAGATTTAGGTGAAGGCTTCGGGTCGGCGCCACATGATGCTATTATCAGTCAAGCATTTGAGTCTTGGGCTGCTTGCAATTCCACTACTGATCCTGGGTATGGCTCCGAGAGGCCCCAAATTCCTAGGTCTGCGATACAATCTCCTATCCCTAAGGGAAACTCTAACGGCACTCCGGTCCACATAGAAATGCAAACTAAAGAATGTGGCTCGTTAAGTTCTCTTGTACTTCATAGGTTGAAGTGTCATCGATCAACGTCGCTTATCTCTTTTTTTTATCTCAAGTTTTAGGTTAGCCTTCAATCGCCCTACTTCCTATAAAGGACTCTCAATCGGGAGAGCAAGTGCCTGTGATGGAGTCAGTAATCGTTGCAACTTCAATAACAATCCCTAGCACTCTGGTTGAGGATACTCTAGGCCTTGACGAGCAGATGATCGATGCTTTGTTGGATGAAGGGATCCAAGGAACTTAAGTTCTCAAACTGATGAGGATGTCGTTATTATTGGAATCTCCGAGCCACTGGCTGATCACACTCCGAGCGATATTGAGCGCAAACGCCTTTTCAATATAATAATAAACCTGGAGAAGGTGGAATCCTTCCCCATTCCTTTGTCTATAGCCTTGCCAGGCCAGACTATCTATACTCTTGTTTATACTCCTCCGCCTGGGAGTGCCCAGAGCATGCCTGCGAGATCTTTACAAGGCACTCCTACCTTCCTTCCTCTGCATGAGGGTTTTCAAGGACATCCTACTATATCATTACATAACACTCCGCCCAAAGGCAAAGGAAGTAGAGGAACGGGAGAAAAGGGAAAGGGTGAAAGTTCAAGCGACGCGTTTCCTGGTGCTGAGAAAAAGCCGGAAAAGCAGAAGCAAAAGAAATAGCTATCAGCCTGCTAGGTGTAGATAGACTTACTTTTTAGTCATAATAGCAGTCTATTTTTGTTTTCTTATCGGCTTTGTGCAGGTTTGGCCCCCAGTTTTATTTTTATTATTAATGTTAATAACACCCGTACTTAGCTTTCTGAATTTCATGTGACTAACAAAAGTTCTTTATTTCACTAACTCTTTATTGAGATTTGTCTAGGTACTCAAGAAATATGCATTCCATTCAATGTACTTGCGATCTATTTCTTTTAATTATAGTTGTCGAACTGAGTCCTTAGGCTATTCTATACTTTGTCGGCCTTTTGTCGTTCTCGTGAATGTAGAGTAACCGTTGGACTGCCAAACTCTGGGTATTAGTTAGAGTCAACCACTTGGAACAATGGGTCAGGTATCCTTTTCAAGGATAACAATATCTGATTGCGCCAATCTCTGGGCGTTAATTAGAGTCAACCACTTGGAACAATGGGTCAGGTATCCTTTTCAAGGATAACAATACCTGATTGCGCCAATCTCTGGGCGTTAGTTTTGATTGACTACTTAAGATCATAGTTCAAACATCCTCCAAGATGTAATTTTCCAACTGCGCCTAACTCCAAGCATCGATTTAAAGCTCACAGGTAAGATCCCACCTTATGTTAGGATGGACCTTTATTTCTGCCCGCTCCGAGCAAAATGTTTGGGATTGGACGGTCTTATCACGTCCAATTTTGTTTATACTTCTACCGCCAGTCCGAGGGCAAGATTTTAGTGAGTGAACGGTCGTATCTCGTTCGGTTAAGGTTTATACTCCTACTCCTTCTCCAGGAGAGAGAGTTAGGGTACAGACGGTCGTATCACGTTCGGTTTAAGTTCATACTCCTGCTTCTACTACGGGAGCGAGAGTTAGGGTATGGGTGATCGTATCACATACGGTTTAAGTTTATACTCCTGCTCTTACTCCAGGAGCGAGTTAGGGTACGGATGGTCGTATCACATCCGGTTTAGGTGTATACTCATGTTCCTATTACATGAGCAAAAGTTATCATATGCGGTTTAAGTTTAATACTCATACTCCTACTCTAGGAGCGAGAGTTTGGGTATGGACGGTTGTGTCACTTCCATAATGGATCGTATTCTGAGTTTATTGAACTCTAGGCAAGACATAAGCGTATTGTTCAAACTCTGAGCACGAGCTTGAGAGTGGATGGTCGATCCACATCCACTCTGGGTCACATTATTACCCCCGAATCAGGGTCAAGAGTTGGCCGTCGAATGGTCAAATCACACTCGCCTCAGTGGAACTCCACAGTTCCAGTCACGGACCATGGGTATTTGTTCAATGCCTACATTTAACAACGTCCAACGCTCTGGTGGGATTTGTAAATCACTTATATTCCTAGATATGATGTCGGGGTTCAGTCTTCCCTGCCTGTGCCAGCATTATCGGCATATTGATTCTTTATGGATGCTCCTTACATAAAATCTTCAATCAAGGGATTTCAGCTTGGGGACGTACCCCAGTTTCCATTTATTTGACTCTGGCTTTCTTTTACAATCCGTCGTACCATTTCAATCAAATCTAATTCCCGAAAGCCTGGTGGTTGGCAGTAGTCGTAATCTACCCTATGGGTCTGACCTGGTAAGCTCCCTCGGGCTTATCCATGATGCCTTGGTTCTCCAGCCTTTGGGAGGACCATTTGGTTAATAGTTCCATATCAATTCCTTTGTGGAAATTCTACAACAACCACCTGATTTGCAGTGCCTTGGTCAGTTACACTGTATCCAGAATGTGTACTATCTCCAGCCTGAAAATACAACCCATGGTGAGTGGATTCGATACCGATCCTTGTGCCTTGGTGTCTAATGCTCATGGAGATCGACATAGAATTATATAGAATTATAGGAAATGAACTTGAAATAGGCCTTTAGCACCATTAATAGTGAGGTGAAGGAGTATGGGTCACTTTATATGAATATTTAGGGATTGGTATTGATCCCCTAAGGGGTAGGGGTCACTTTATATGAAGATTTAGGGATCGGTATTGAGCCCCCTATGTGGGGGACCGATACCTATCCCGTACTTGGTGAAATTCAGCATGTGGGATTGGTATTGATCCTTAGGTGGGGGATCGGTACCTATACCATACTTAGAGATTTTCCGGCTTTAGAATTTTTTACGATGGTTTGCCTCCACTCCTGTGATAGTGGCCAGATGACGAGGAACGTCCGGAGTCTCAATATGGAGGAGTCTACTCCCTTATAGTCCTCTTGCAGTGGAAATCAATTCGGTTCATTAGATTCCTGTTCTCCAGGATCTGTCGCTTTAGCTCTGCATAGCTATTTTGTAGTTCTTTCATCATTCTCTTTAGGTCGATTCTGATGATTATGTCAGAGGCATTCTTGACATCCATGGCTCCTAGTTGCATAGCGATGGATTTATCTTTCCTAGGAACCATTTGTGATGGCTTCCTAAAGACTTTGCTCAAATCCTAGTAGCACGGAAAGTAGTTGAGAAGAAACTGGATTTCTTCCCTGGTGGGGCCATGGAAGAAAGCTACTAATAGGTCTTTTCAAATCTGAGTAATAGAATTAAAAGAAAGAGAAATTGGATCTACCACTTGGATATAGGAAATCTAATAATAGAAGATGGATCCATACAGCTTGAGATTATTTTTCCCAGTGAAAGCACCAAAATATTTGAACCAAAAATGGCACAAATACCTAGAAAAGTAAGCAGTAGAGATTAAATGTAAGAAAGTAAATGAAAACAAAGTAAAAACAAGCACACGTAAATTTATAGTGGTTCAGCAATCTTGACCTACGTCCACTTGAATGATTTTATTGCTTTCGCACTAGTTTTTGTGATTACAAGTAGGAGGGATTGGTAGAGATCCCAGAGTATAATCAAATTTTGTGTGTAGCAGCAGCGTAAATATACTTAGAATGAACCATGCCTTTTGTATTTATAGAGGTAGACGACCACATATCTAGTTGATATTTCTCCTACAGATCCTCTCCACGAAGACGAAGTCCTCCAAAAAATCTCAACCCCAAATTCCCTAGGGTTAGGGATCGACACCGTCCTTCTAGGAGGAGGGGATTGGTACCATCCCTTTAAGAGGAGGGGATCGGTACCGATCCCTATATATGTATTATAGGGTCTTGCGACTTCTTGTGTTAGCTTGTCTTGATGTTCGCTTCATGTTACCAAGATTGTTTTGCATAGTCACCTAGGTTTTTTTAGTCCAAGCGATGGATCTACAGAATGTTGAATTGTTAGTCCAGACTGTATTTAAGGATTGTTAATAAGGCACATGGGAAGTCTGGAGCAATACTTGAATCAGGCTCTATGTAGATAGAGTAGAGTGCCAAAGGAATGGGGGCCACCCTGGGTGTACCTTTGGATTGGTATCAATCCCCTATGTAGGGTAAAGCACTTAGTGAATTTTAGCATGCTGGTTTCCTCGGTTCCCCCAACCATCGTCTCATGGTCTCATTTGTAATTGGTTTCTAGACCTTAGGATCATCTCTCTAGGCCGCTTGCCTCAAAATCGTCAAGTCTAACTTGTCAAGTAACTCTGAATATAGCTAGGTCAAAAGATCGGATAACAATATTTAATTCAAAATATATTTAAATTTACAAATCTTAGTTTGAAATATAGCTCGAGGCCCAAAATAAATCTTGGCCTTACATTTGGGCCAACCTTAAGGACTTACTCCACTCATTGGGCTAGGCCAATAGCCAGAGATGGGTGGATAAATTTTATTCAACCCTTGGCCCAACCACTACTATTTTATATACCCACCAGCTAAAGAGGTTTATTAGTAGCCCCTAATGCTAGGTAATTAGACTACACAGACCATTTGGGCTCTAATACCACTAAAGTATCCCTTTCTATTTTACAATAGGTGAAATGGGTAGATTTTTTTCCATATTGGACTATAGTGGGCTTATAAAATATAATGTTTGATTCTTGATTGAGTCTAGTTTTTTCGTGAAATCATATTTTATTAAGATTGTTTTGTTCTTGATTAATTAATTCAATGTAAGGTAAGTATGGCATTCAAATAGGTATGAATATAATATATTTCTATATCTAAATAGCGTGACATACATATGAATTGCATTGCAAATATGATTACTTGGTGTTTAGGATGGGAGCAAAAAGTAATACTAGATCTGGATGTAATCACATCAGGATAAAAAAAGAGACATCGTGAATTGGTTCCACCTTCCTCTTTTGCAAAAATTTAATTACTACTATACCTAATATTTGTACAAAAGATGATGTGTGATAATAATGCGTTTTATATGACATATAACAACAAACAATAATATGGTCAATATATACCTGTGTAGACATTGAGATTTTATATCTACCATGCATATATTCACTATATACATATATATGTAATACATACATACATACATATATTGCCTTGATCTAATTATTTAATGTAAAATATGTATGGGAATAAAATTATTTCTAAAATACATACGTCAACAATGTAAAATATGATTCAACAAATTCAGATAAGAAATTCGACTATTAAGAAAATCAAAATAATATCCTCCCTTAAAAATTAATTTCAGCAATTTCTTCCTTAACCCTAAATTCATCTACCATTTCCACCCATGTTTACCTTTCTATCCTTGATATCTCCAACTCGACTATCTTTCTCCCCTTCCTTATTTTCTCTACATGTCACTCGACCAAGGATGGCTAAGAATAGAAAAAACATGTTCGTTACATCGATTGAGCATCGTGCATTCACCACCAAATTTCATCCCAACTTCGCTCCGACGCCTGATATTTCTGTTTTTGATTCCGCTCTGCAACTCTTTGATCCGTCTATAATTATTGATCAAGCCAACAATGATGTTATTCCAGGAAATTACAATGACGATGCTATAATTCCAGTTCAATTAGGTAACGTTTCTTGCCAGATGTTCATTAAAACTTTGATGCCACAATCCATATTTCAGGCATTGAGCTCCCTCTTGACATTAATATTGACGTGGAAAATAATGATATTAGTATTGGCTTTGCTTCTGTCAATACTGTATATGTCGATGATTCTATGGTTCATGTTAAAGATTCTCATGCCGACGGTTTATTTCCTGATGCTATTGCTTGTCATATTTCCTTACAATGCAACATGTCACCACAAAGGAGAAATCGAGTTGCAACCATGCCTATTAATAATTCCAAGGTTAATACAACCCGCTCCAGCCAATGTATAAACTTTGATCCGATTTATGATGTCCCTGGTAAAGATAATTCATGTATTTTGGAAAATCAAAATGTTCCCTTGTGTTTGGTTTCTCTATTCTCATCAAAATTACGTAGCTAGTGAGCATTCTTCTCGCTCTTTTGAATTAATAAGTGTCGACGGTATTAATATTCCACTTTTAGAAGTTATTGAACCAGGTTCCATTTTTTAACATGATTAACTTGTTGGTATTCTCCTTGATGAAAACCCTTTATTTTTTGTTGTTAAATATCACTTAATGAAGTAATTGAGACTGAAAGGAAAAATGGTTATCAATACCTATTTGGGTTTAATTCACCAAAATTCCATCTGTATCACAATCTATTACTAGCATTAGTTGTTAGCTAACCATATTAGAGATTTTTTTTGATGTTGCTATGGTTCGCAGGGAAAGACTTGGATATGCAAGGGTTTTGATTGAGATTAAGCCTAACAGACTGTTGCCTAACTTTCTACCTATTGAACCATCCCCGAGGCAGGTTGCTACAATGGAAGTTAATTATAAGTGGCAATCTCTCATATGCACCACTTGTTGTTCATTTGGCGGATATTTGCAAGAATCACTCTAAGACTTCGCCCCCTATTCATTTGGTGATGGTGGACATTGAGATCCCATCCAATTTTAGAAAATTCCATTGCTGAAAGTAGCGAAGAAAATTTGGGTATGTAAGATCAGTTTTTTTTGTTTCATCCCCTACTATTGTTGGTCCTAGAGGCAAACATTGAAATTCCTATATCTAGCACTAGCTCTAGCATGACTGTTGACATGATATCTTGGTATTCTAATGAGCAGACTTGGGTTTATGAAGACACACAGTTTTGATATTCCCCCATGAGAGATTGTTATTTTAGATATGTTGCTAATGTAGTTGGCGAGCAGAGATCTTTATTCTACTAGTTATCAAGTGATTTGCTAACTCTATCATAGGAAGGCGAGCATAGGGATCATAATAGAGTTACTCTTCGTAATGCTAGCTGGGATATCATTTTCATCTATACTGAGAAATCATTGGACTTTGCCCCTCTCCATGAGAAGTTGTTTAGTTTATACATATATGTGGTTGGTATAGACTTGTCTGATGACAAGTGTGTTTCTTCCTCTTCTGAAGAGGAATAGCGTTTTATCTATTCCTATAGTAGTCAGGATGTTTCTGGCCCACTCCTATTCTTCATCTTCTTTCTTCTATTTGTTCAGGTGGTTCAGCCTTACATATTTGATTATATTAGTAGTTTAGGCATGCTGCCTAACTTCTGTGCTGTAGCTAGTTTAGTTGTTTTATTCGTCGTTGATGCGTTTTAGCCTCTAACTTGTATTTCATTTGTAATTGGTATGGCCACTATAAAACTAGCTTGCCCGTGTTAAATAATAATACTTTGTTTTGCCTACAAAAAATGATAACAAATCTAGCATGGTTTGACTGAGTTATAACGTCAAATCCAGTTTTAAATTGAAGTGTCTAATCTTGACTTGGTATAATATGTTTATTTCAGAACAGCGTCAAAGTTAACTAATAAAAATATTTCTATTTCAGAATGCGTTGATATCGTAAAATACATACATACATATATGTAATGATAAAGCCAAAATAATTTCCAATTGATTCAAAGCTTACATATTACATTTAACTTTTTTGATATATTTACAAATATATGTATGCGTGCACATAAAAAACACATCCACACACATATAAAGTTTCAGCCAATTTTTTTGATGTAAAACGATCAAAACATATTATAGAATCAAAATTATGTACATTAAATTAAGTAAGCTATCAACGCATTTTGTATTTTAGGATTGATTGAAAATTAAGCAAAATATTTAGATCATTAAAATTTTATACTATGTTTGATTATTGTTATATGTAATTTAAAACATATATACATAGCTTGAAAACATAGTTTTATGCATATATATTTTGGTTTTAATCTATGAAGTTAAAACAGATCATATCATTTAATTGGTTATTTTGATTGCATTATTAATTCTAAATAAAGGTGTGGCACCAATATGCATATATAAGATCATTACAAGTATATTACAACAAAGAATACAAAATTAAATTTAGATTGTACCTTACAGATCTGGCCTATAATGAACTTTGATTTGAAAATTCCTTCTTATATTCTTGACTTGACATCCAACTTTGTTGGAATTTTTAACGAACCATATAGGCATTTGACTTATTTGATGTTTTGTTTTGTTTTCGAGTTGATTTTTTCAAAAGAGGGACAGGGAAATGTTGGGCATGAATGGAAGAAAAGAATAGAAAGAAAACTAGTAGTGGAAATGAAGTAATGGATTTATTTTAATAGGGAGAAGAAATCTTTCCAATTCTCTTTATTAAAATTTCCCTTATTAAATCCTCCTTTCTTTCGCTCCACCCTTTTCTATGCCCTTGTTTGGCTAGCCCCATGTTGCCACTTATATGGTACGATATTTCCAAAAACTCTTTAATTAACTATCCCTTATTTAAATCCTATTTAAAGGTATACAGATATCTTATATCGTTACGTGCAAATATAATTTTTATATATGCACATATATTATCAAGACATGACATATGGAGCTTCATTAAGGTTGTGGACAACTGACCATTTAGGATTAATGTAAATAGCCGCCTTAAAAGAAAGAGAGTTGTTTAGCTTAGTTTCTAGAATTGCACGAAGTTGAAGGTTACGAGTTTTGATCAGATCCTTAAGTTGATATAATTTCAAATTTCTACGGTCACCCTGAATATTCCAAGCACCAAAGTGTGAAGCATAATCAAAGTAGAGATGAGGGGTGTTAAACTAATTTCTATTTCTTCTAGAAGAAGGAGATCTACCAGTTTTGGTGTTTGGGATGGTGCTGCTGCTTGGCAAAATATTTGCCTCATTTAGGTCGGAAGCTAAGGAGTTCCTAGTTTTCCTTGATTTGTTTTGGATGTTTTGATTACTTGATTTGGTTTTGGAAGTGGCTATTTCTTTGGAAGTTGAAGATATTACAAAGGGATTAGCATTAGTGATACTGAGGATAAGTCATTGGCAGTGAAGTTCCAACCAGGAGGAGCAGCTAACACTACAAGAGAAACGGCTATTTCCAATGGCGAATGGCCGTTGGAGGCCGTTGGAATTGCCGTTGGTATACACTTCAACAGTTTCCAACGGCCTCCAATGGCATCAATGTGGATATACCAACGGCTTCCAACGGCAAATTTGCCAACGTGGCAAAGCCTGTTGACCAACATGCCGTTGGAAATCGTTGGAATATGCCGTTGGACGCCGTTGGAAGCCGTTGGAGTTAAATGGCCAATTAGCCGTTGGAAGCCGTTGCAAATATGGGTATTTTTTATATATAAAAGCAGCGGTGCTTGCTTCCAGCCACACATAACCACAATTATATCAAAACAGCTCCATTTCGAGCATATACATATAACAACTATATCCAAACATATATATATATATATATATATATATATATAACCAAATCTTACATATATTTCAACATAAACCAACAACCAAGCAGAACACAACATAACCATTATTAAAAAATCCAAATCAACATCAACAAATCCAAACCAACATCCACAACCAAACCATCAGAATGTATGAAATCCAAATATACACAAACCATCACATCAAAATGTATCAAATTCTCACCAACTCCAAAATATACATGCCAATAACAAAACATACCTAAATCACTCAGCACCAGAACCACTAGATGAAGGAGGCTGTCCATACTATGCGATGAACTCCGCCATACGCCGGTTCAACTCCTCCGTCCTCGCTTCATGCAGCAAATTGCGTTCCCGCATCTCAGCAAGCTCGGCTCGTAGCTGCGCAATCTCTTCTTTATCTTGAGCCCTTTGATATTCTTTCTGGGCTGTCTAAACCTGTAAACAAATTTAAATTATCAACTGCACTAAAAAATTAGTATTAAAATAATTGCAAATTAACTAACCGATTGGATTCCATATCCGTAGCGTCTGCCGCGGGTCACTGGATCCATGACAGACTCAAAAATGGCGTCCTCCTCATCGGGGGTCAAGTGAGCTCGTCCCGTACTCTCAAGTAAGGCTGTCCGCGCTTCCTGAAACTTTTGCTGTCATGCAAAATATAATTGAATTTAGTTAATTACGTTATTTCAATTAACTTGTAAGTTTTAGTTACTTATGTTATACTTACATAGGCAGCACGCGCTTTGTCATCGTGGTCCCAAGAGTAAGAAACTGCGCCGGAATTATCGACCTGAGTCAATGCATGTGTATGGGTAAACACATCCCAATAACTAACAGCCCCCCCGCGTTGTCTCTCCTGAAATATGCACATATAAATATACATTATTTATGATTTAACAAATTAAAACTTAAAATAATTAACTATTTGTCTTATTTAATAATTATACCAAATCTTCCCGGTGATGCTGGAAAGACTTGGAACCACCGCGATGTGTAACGGGGTTCCTGCTCCTGTTTGCAGAATTCCTCTCGGACTGCCTCTGCAAATTTAAATTGAAAACAAAAATTGTTTTGACAGTTTTAATTATTTATACACGCCCGTCGCGAGATCGTGAGTACTATGTTGGAAGGCTCCAACGAAAACCCACCGCTGTGTAAAAACAGAAAAAAACATTTAATATTCCGTTACTACTATATATATTTGATAAAAGATTGTATGGAATAAAATTCAATTTTGAACTTACCTGCCATCGGCTTTAGGTTTCAGCCATACCATAGGCCGAACACCCGGCTGTGAAGGACCAGCATCATCACCTCTCTGTGAGCTGGAAGATCCGGAGTGTGAACGTCTGCGTCCCGACATACCTATATGAAATCATAGTATAAAGAAAAGCAAGGGTAACATTGATTAATTTAATATGAAAATGGTGTCAGAATAATGAACATGGCGTAACATACATTATGGCGTAACATAAAAGACTTTGTGATACATATCATATAAAATTACTTTGGAAATAGAAAAATGAAAAAAAATTACCTTCTCAAAATATTGATTAGTGGTCAATCCTCATCACTTTCGCATTCTGACTCTTCTTCGCACTCTATATTTTGTTCCTCTATACTCTCAAATGCTTCAATTAATGCATTTGATTCATCGTTTAGAGGTCCAAAATCTATTTGATCGTCGGTTAATATTATTCCTCTATTTTCCCCGATATCTGCTTGGTAAGCTTGCTGTTCAGGAATATTTCGTCCATCAAATGTAAACCTTGGTTTGGTTTTAAAAACAACCGACCAATCTATTTTATCTCTTCTTAAAGATGGGTAAGGAGCATAATAAACTTGAAGAGCTTGTTTGGCAAGTACAAAATGGTCGTACTTATAATACCTCGAAGTATGTTTTATTTCTATAAGATTATATTTTGGATCCACGTTTATTCCAGAACCTGGAATGTTGTTGAACCAGTTGCATTTAAATAAAAATACTTCTTCCACGGGTCGAGTGAAATATGTCAACTGTAAAATCTGGGTCAGCACGCCATAAAAGTCATTTATGTGATCATTTGGATCATCACTACCTTTGACAAATACACCAGTATTGTTAGTTGATTTTTCGGCACCGTATTCTTTGGTATTAAATTTATATCCGTTGACAAAGAATATTGGATACGTCTTGACTATCCTTTTTGGTCCCATAGCTAAATGTTTCAATCCTTCATCTACAACACAATTTGTTGTATCAAAAACGTAGTTAGAAAACCAAGCAGCAAATTCTTTACCGATATCGTCGTTTGGATGTTGTGATTCGTAAATACTGCAATTATAGAACAAATGTTGCATTATGATTAAAATACATGTGTGCATATATATTTGTGTATACATATGTGTAGACGTATGTGTATATATATTACCTAATAAATGGTGCAACTTCGGCACAGTTGAGAAGAATGTACGTGTGTGCTACTTGATAATCTCTATCATCCAACCATACTTCCACACATTTACCAGCAGGCCGACCAGTTTTTTTAAAAATAGATAAAGTCGCTTGACAATCATCTTCATCAATGCCTTCATCATTACGCGTAGCACTTTCAAATGATATGTTCACATGGTCGCTGAAATAGTGAGAGAAAATTATAAGGTGTGACAATTATAGGCCAGGACGAATATTTCGAACCAAATTGAGAGAATGGGGAAAATCCATCTGTACATAAACCAAGTCTAACATTACGAATTTCGGACGCAAAATTGGGATATTTTTGGTCAAAATGCTTCCATGCTTCCCCATCAGCTGGATGTGTTAACATACATACTTCCTGTGTTCTCACACCGTGTCATCTCATATGTTGCGCAGTTACAGAAGATGCATATAACCTTTGAAGTCTAGGAGTAATTGGTAAATAATGCATACGCTTATACGAGACTTCCTTTCCTTTTTTCTTTCTTGGTTTGTATCTTTCCTGATCACATATTTTACAATTTCTAAGGTTGATATCTTCCTTCCAAAACAACATGCAACCCTTTAGACACGTATCTATTTTTTGATACGGTAAACCGAAAGCCGACATCAGTTTTTTTACTTCGTAATGATTTTCGCACATTAGATTATTAGGAGGCATATGTCGTTTCGCAGCTTGTACAACAGCCGTAAATCCAGATTATGTGAGGTTGTATTTGGATTTCATCGCAATGTATTCAGCAGATATATTTTTTTGCCACAATATTTGGTTCTTCTTCAGCATTACCATCGTCATCAGTTAATTGAGGAACATGAAACATCATCTTCAACCATATGTTCTACAAGATTTGTCGTACCAATTTCATTACTCACCACCTCCTCATCTTGTACAGGATTAGATGCTAACTGTTCCCCATGACGATCCCAAATCAAATAGTTCGATATGAAACCGTACCGATGCAAATGAACTCTAACCATTTGTGGTATCAAATGCTTTAACAGTTTGCATTTACTACATGGACAACGGATTTCTTTGTAGTTTGCGTTATTACGTAAAGCAAAATCCATAAATACGCTAACACCATTATTAAAATGTTCACTTGTTGAGCTTTAAGTATCGACCCTTCGTTTTTTGTACATCCAGCTCCGATCAGTAAAATAATTGTCCATTTACCTACGCATATAATTAAAAAGTACGATATAATTTTGCGTTGACATTTTTTATTAAAACAATTTTATAAACATTCTTCTTGTTTTTGTTATATCTGTTAAAATAATACTTAAAGCTTATTTTGAAATGAACATTATATTCTATTTAAACAATTTTATTAGCGAATTTGATACTAATTGATCATTGACACTTTGTTGATGGGTCATCCTACCTCCCATTACAAATACAATAACGTAATTAAATCGCATAAATCATTTCAATTTAAACGATCCAACAAAATTTCGACAGCACTTCGCTTTAGTTCCCTGAACAGTACATAATTGCGTGTACACAGGGAACATAAAGGGAAGCGCTGTCGAAATTTTGCGAACCGTTTAAACTGAAATGATTTACGAGATTTAATTACGTTATTGTTTTTGTAACTTGTCCAATACATGGACATATCCAACAAATACTGTATACGATGAATATAGATGTCCGTTCTGTTAAAAAACGAATATCCACACAACGATCATATACAATACTTATCAGACGGGGCCAAAAACACTCTAAGGGTTTAAATTTTTAAATTAGCGATATAAAAGTTTAAATTTTATTTTCATAAAATTTAAACTTTTATATCAATAAACAAATTGTTGAATCAACGCACATATAATGATTTTTTCCTAAAACAAAAAAAAATCCAGTGTGTGCGCGCAACGTATAAAATAAACGAACAATGTTATACATATAATCGCATCACAAATCACATTCAGTCATGCACAAACTATATCACGTATATATCGTATCATAACATGTCAAAAGTGAACAATTTATATGTCAATATAATCACTTAATTTCTACGTACGTTTTTACGCAATTCAATCACCAATATAATAACAAGTGAGCTTCATGCTTAGATTAGTGACGATTATTAAGTTTGAAACTAATTTAATAATAAACCTAATTTAACAAATCATAGTTAAACATGCAATAATTAGTTTAATAACAGTAATTAAGGTCCAATACACTACACTACACGAACAATAGCACAATACATACATTAAAATTACCAATTTAACCTAAAATAAAAAATTTAACAAAATTAGGGTTTTAGCAAATAATACCTGATTTTGGAGGTTGTGAAGCTTGCAAACGAAGATGGGGATGCTAGAACGTGTAGAAGGGGATAAAATGGGGTTGGAAATGTTTTAGGGGGGTATGGAGGTTTTTGGAATAAATTTCGGGTGAAGATGGAATGGGAAAGAAGAAGATCGAGCTGCAGGTTATTCTCGGTTTTCCAACGGCTTACAACGGTCGCCAACGGCATATTTCCAACGGCTTCCAACGGCAAGTGTTCTTTGTTATTAAAAAATTCCGAAAAAAAACTTGCCGTTGCTAGCCGTTGGAAGCCGTTGGTCAATGACCGTTGGAGGCCATTGCCCCCGTCCGTTGCTATAAACAGTAATTCTTGTAGCGTAAGTGATCAAAGTGAGTTGGTGGGGAAGAAGCAAAGACATTCAAGACAATATCTTCTTGAAGGCACATTGCATTGTTCTGTGAAGAGGTCGAGGTAGAAATGAGATCAGAGTGATCATGTTAGAGGGTAATGCACTTATGTTTCTAATAGGAGAATTAGTTGGTCGCATGCTTTTATAACTTCCAGAATGTGTATCACATGGTTCATGATTGGTTACTGCATTGTGAGTACTGGGAATGTTGCAAATTGGTTTTTCTTTGGCATTTAAAACAGGGATTATGCTGGTGTAGTCTTTTATAACAACATATGCATGTGTTTTATGTGTAGAGGGATCATCATTTAATTTTGGCCTACGAGGAGACTGAGTATTAAATGATGTGTCACTTGTGCATGCATGCACATGTAGATCAGGAATTACCACTTCACTTCCGTCAACTACATTTTCCTCCAATTCAATAACTTTATTCTCCAAGAAATTCCTTTCAAAATCTTCACAACTTGCAAGAATATGAAATATATTGTTTTTCAATTTTTTATTTCATGGAGCACTGCATCACCATTTTTATTACTAGTCTGAAGCAAGTCAGGGACAAGTAGGGTTGCATCATTCACAAGCAAACTCAAAGTTGTTTGAGCAATATTACTAGGTTGGCTAAAATTCACTTTGTAATCCCTATCATTTTCATTTAAATTTACACTTTTCCTCTCATTCCTTTTCTTGCCTTTTATCACTTTCTACCACTTCTGTCTTCTGTAACCAAGCACTTTTTCTTTCACTTTACTTTCATTCCCAACCCCTTTTTCTTGTCTACCTCAACCTTATTGTTCACATGATCCTTATCTGGATCATGCTTATTAAAAACATAGCTGGCCATGCTATGAACAAAATTTTCACAGCTTACATGTATTTCTGGTTTCCACAAGTTAGTTGCATTAATCAATTGTTCCCCTCCATCCATTAGCTTCATGGGGAAATGATCAATCAATTCTTGGTTTGGGTTGACTTTAATCATACATTTGGCGTATTCTATTCTCTCAAGTCGTTTAGTATAAGCATCTATGCACATTAGCGTTCCCAGTCTACTTGCACACTAATTTATCACTAAATGAGACCATGCATAAATTGGAATGTTTAGTAGCTGCACCCAAATTGGGACAGATTTAATGCTACCATAGACAATGCTAATTTCAGGGTTCCAAGACTTGATAATGAATATTTTATTTCTCATTATTATATGGTCTTCCTCTAAAAATTTTGCCTTGTCTTTAGCACAGGAAAATAGAATTAAGAAAACAAGCCCATTAAATTTAACATTAACAGAACCTTTGAGCGTCCAATCTTTCTTCAGGTGTTTGACAATAGCTGTATATGATAAAGGCTTATCATGGAAAAAGCCAACAATATAATTACTCCACACCTCTTTACAAGCAGAAATGACTTCTGGAGAGGGGACAATTGCTTCAACATTAAAAGATAGGCTAACATCAACTGGTATGTACTTTCCAGCGTTCCTTGGCTTGTTCTTGAACATCGAAGTCCATACAAGTTTAGGGGAGGCAGAGAAGGGAAGAACAACAGGGGAGGAAATTAGAGGAACAATCGGGGTAGGAAGGATAGGGATCGAAGACGGGACAGATAAATAAGGAGGCAGGATAGGCAAAGTTGGAGGTTGGATTGAGGCGGTAGACATGAGGGAGGAAGCAGGGGATTCAAAAATTAGGGCAAGTTTGAGTGAGCGGAAAAAGAAGGAAGCTACCATTGATGGAAGAAAAAAGGAATTCTTTTACAGCAAAATTGTATATATATGTCTAATATATTAAAATTAAAACATAAGATATATAAATATATTTATATATAAATATGTATATTAGTTTTCGGTTTATATATATAATTTTTAAAATATATGTACAAGAAAATTTTATTAATAAGTTTATGTATATATTTATAATTAACATATAACCAGTTAAAATTCAAAATAATTTAAAAATTATTTAAAAATATTATTTAAAAAAATGTTTTTTATTATGGCCGAAAATAAAAGTTGATGTACAAAAATCTTTTAACACATACAAACATATATGTAGATTTAATAGCAAGTAGATATATAAATTCACGATATTATAAGGTCTAATCTAAACACATAGAATAATATAAATGAAGATTTAAATGAATGAACGTAATACTAAATGTTACCTAATTCTTGCCTTTGATAAAACACCTTAAATGATTTGAATAAACCCCGAGTTTGTAATGAAACGACTCCTAGAATTTGCAGAAGACTATGAAGCTAACACTGCTTTGTTTATAATTTTCTTTGATATTTTTTTCTAGGAATTTTCGACCTATGCTTCCTCAAACTCATGGCTTGAGATGGAGTAATGATGGAGCCAAAAAATGAATACAAAAGAGGAAGGGATGTGGTTCAAGTAACCAAAAAGGAGTAGGTAAAAGTGAATCTTATATCTCGTATATTTACTCATTCCTTACTAACTAATTCAATTCTAATTTGAATTATTTATGCCCTCTCCCTTATACATCTATTGCCAGCCATGATGGGGCTTAATAGGCCTTCAAAATGCTCCAAGCCCATTTAATAAGTAATTGATTTAGATCCATTTTAAATTTTATTTGATATTATATATCGATACGTGCATATACAACTTTTATATACGCACCCAGTTAATTACTAATGGACCCAAACAATCAAATTAAATTTAATAACTAATATTGAATATTAATTAATTTATAATAATTATAAGTTTATTAAATAATGTAGTATTTCAGAATATTCATCATTATGGTTGTGCGACCAAAAGTATAAATTCAGTCAGTGATTAATATCGAATAATTTGATTATTAACATTCACACGTCACCTTAGCTAATAGTGTGAGAGTTTGGTTGAATTTATCACTTGTAGAATTTTGGTAAAATCCAATTTTACTAATTTAAGCGGTCCCCGGTATTGATAATTATTTACACCAATTCTGCAAATATCTGCATATTTTAAAGAATAGATATTTAAATAATTAATTTAAATATTGGATCGTTAATCAATTAAAGGTCCAAAATCTGACATTTTGCATACGGGCGAATAATAACTCAAGACCACTTCCATTTAGTCTGGATTGACGTTGCGAATTCGAATGAGTATAAATATCGCTATATTTGGAGTCATGGTATTTTCATGATTTACGTTTGTTATACATATTTTATAAAAATATGTGAGTAATCGAGTTTAGTGGGATCTCGACTGATGGCTTGTGTCTATGATAAGGACTTCATTATGAGATGTACAGTTGAGGAATTTTTAGAATCGGGCCATCTGATGGTCAAAACAATATCGAAATGTATGAAACTATCGTCTCGAGGTACAATCTAGGATGGCACTGAAATTTATATTATCAGGACGGAAAAAATAAAGTGATGTTCGCCGATGAGTTTGATGATGATCTGATGTACTGTGTAATCATACAAGCTCGAAACGTATGATACTTTATTTGAGGAATTAGATATAATGTGTTATATTACATAAACTATTCCCCTTGAGATATTTCTTTTCCCTCTTTCTTTTCCTCTCTTCCTTCTCCTCTAAATAAAAAGTAGCCGCCTCCTTCCCTTAATTAATTTGAGAGTTAGGTACGACGAGAAGCCGACATTGGATCCGTTGGGCACATGAGGAGGAGGGCTTCGCATCCTTGTGGATGATGATTGGTGCAGTGGTGATTCATCCATGCGAAAGAAGTATTCTATTATTTAATAGGGTTTGATTAAGGTTATGAAATCCTGAATATTGTAATAATGTGATTAATTAAGTTTAGACTCTAAGAAATAGTTTGAGATACATGTGTATACATACATACACACACACATATATATTATACGTGAGCTATATAATATTTTCAGGCCTTATTGATAGATAAACTTAATATAAATAGAAGCATTAAGTGAAAATAAGCTATAGTATGATTGATAGGCAGGTATATTATTTTATAAAATAAGTCTGAGACTTTTTTTAAAATAATATGAAGAAGATATAATTGTAAGATTGGTTAATTAAGTATGATGAATTTCTATTGATTTGTGTATATGATTGTTATTATTAATTGTTACGATATTGAGAAGGTAGATTTGTTACTTTAGCTATGTATTTCCTTCGTGCATGTATGTGTTTATTATTTCCATATAGTTGGATTGGTTGTACATATGCACCTACATATAGTTTATATCGATTATATCACTGCGAGGGGAAACGTGATTTCCGACGGCTGAAAACCGTCGGCGGCCGTCGGAAGCCGTCGGGGGCCGTCGGAAAAAGCCGTCGGAAATGACGGCGTCGGGGAGCAGTACTTCCGACGGCTACCGACGGGGGCTGCCGTACAGATTACCGACGGCTTCCGACAACTTCCGGCGGTTTCCGACGGCCGTCGGAAGCCGTCGGAAACCGCCGGAAATCTGAAGCTACAGACCGCCGGGAATCGTCGGTTGCCGACGGAAATTTCGACCTGTAAGCCGTCGGGAGCCGTCGGAAATCTGCTTTTTTTTTAAAAAAAATCTGCTGCAAATAGAGCCTTCCAACCACATTTCTCTTCCAAACACTACAATATCAATACTGCACAATCCAATAAACAATAATCCAACCAAACATGCAAACCAATACTCCAAAATATTCAATAAACACAGAAATAAACAAAATTAGAATAAAAATAAAATACAAAATATACATAACATTCCAACATTAACAATAATCATAACAATAACTGTTCTATCAATCATGCATATCCTGATACAGCTACAGAACCAAGTGTATTATACATAATTATACATATCAACAATTAATTATTCTATCTACCAAATCATTCTAAACTAAAACAAAACATACCTGCACGAACGAATCAGAAAGCAATGAATCAATCTACTCCAGATCTAGAGCCAACCGATGAAGGGAAGCGGCCACCAAACTGCTGCATGTACTCAAATAACTGTGTCGTCTGCATGGCCTGTTGGCGGTTCTGCTCCTCCAACTGCTGAACTCTAGTCTGCAATTCTTCTATACGTGCTAGCTCGCTCTGAGGTCTACTCCGCCGTCCCCTACTCTGACTACCGGACTGCAATAATTGAAAAATAAATAAAATCAAAGCTTATTGTTTTGAAAAGGTAAAAATATCATATTTTAAGTATTTTAAGAAAAAGTAAATTATTTATCGCTAAATTGCGAAATCCGTATCGTCGATCATGCTTTGGTGGACTCATAACGGACTCAAAAATAACGTCATCTTCATCGGCCGTCAGCTTCTCTCGACCCGTATCAGAAAGGAGTTTCTGTCGCTGCTCCATAAACATCTCCTGCATTGACAAATTAATAATATCATATCTTATTTCATAATAATTTGACAACTAAAACAATTACTAATACTGAATAAAATGAAATATGCTTACATGGCTTTTACTGGATTTATCGTCCTGCCATGTGTACGAAACAGTCCCGTCTGGATTAACATGCTCGACAGCATGCGTACGGGTGAACACGTCCATATAGCTGACAGGACCATGTGCCTCGGCTTCCTGAAGTTGATTGTTACATACAATTATTATACATTTAAAATCATATAGCATAAACTATTTACATTTATTATTCAGTAAATTTACCAACTCCTGCCGATACTGCTGAAACGACTTCGATCCTCCGCGATGAGTGACGGGATTCTTATTTCTATCTGCAGAGTTTCTATCCGACTCTGCCTGTACATTCAAAATTTGATACATTAGTTTCCAATCACGTTAAATTAATAATTCAAAAAAAAATAGTATACTTGCCTTCGCCTCGTCCGTCTCCCAGTAGCTCAACCAAGCTTGCCACACACTCTCCCCCATCCACCATGGTCTCTTCCCGGATTTCTTAACCTCAGATATCGTGTCCCTGTAGTTCTTTCGCATCTTCCTCATCCAGTATGCTCGTGCCAGCTGCATATCATCTGTCTGGATGTCTATCTCAGCCTGTGTTAAAAAAAGATTACACTTTAAACGATAAACGGTAGAAAAACGACAAAAACGAATTAAAAATGGAAAACATAAAAATTACACATACTAGGACATCCTGCCATATGCACTCTATGATGTGCGGAGGGATGGTATCCCACTTCGGCCAGCACGCACTCATCCTATTACGATATGCTGCTCTGGAGACGTCCAGCACTACCTTAGTGGGTAGTAGCTCGAACCCCTTGTTTTTAAGTACGATACAGATAAGTGCGTACGTATAGTATAGAAAAAATAAGATGATGAATAAAATTTAATTTTTACCCATCTGCTTTGGAGACTAACGATACAACTGGACGTTGTGGCGCTTGCGATGGGCCACTGCCATCGCCTCCTGAAGAACGGAAAGAGCTCCTCCCTCTATGTGACATAATGATAAACCTGTGACGTTTACACATCATTATATAAGAGAATAAAAACATGATAATGAAATATATTTCATATGAAAATGACATCAACGGTATAAATTGCTTAATTATAATGACTGAAATGGAAATAGAAATGTAAGTTTGTTATACCTGATTCATAATGGGTGTACTCTTCCTACGATAAGCAGAGTTCATTGCATTTTTAATAAAAATTGCTAAATAAATGACAAATTGAAATAACATAAAACAATAGTAAACGGATTTAGTTTCATAGTTACATCAATTTCATAATACATCAAGAATTCAACATAGTTACATCAATTGTAAAAAAACAGATTCAAATTTATATCAGTCATCATTGTCTTCTGATTCAGATTCGGTCTCGTTTTCGACGATATTTTCCTCTGCACTGTCAAACGCTTCTACCAAAACATTTGATTCATCGATCAAAGGACCAAAAATCTGTATGATCGTCTGTAATTATTATTTCGTTATTTTGCTCAAGATCTGTCTGATAAGCTTGTTCGTCCGGAATATTCTTCCCATCCAATGTGAATCTGGCATTTGTTTTAAAAACTGCAGACCAATCTGCTTTATCTCTTTTTAGAGACGGATAAGGAGTGTAATAAACTTGCAATGCTTGTTTGGCTAGTACAAAAGGATCATACTTGTGATAGTGCGATGTATGCTTTATTTCGATAAGATTATAATTCTTGTGCACATTAATTCCAGAACCTGGAACATTGCTAAACCAATTGCATCTAAATAGAAACACCTCCTCCGCGGGTCTTGAGAAATATGTCAGTTGCAAAATTTGTGTTAGAACGCCATAAAAATCATTTAAATGGTTTTCTGGATCGTCACTACCTTTAACAAATACACCAGTATTATTTGTTAATTTTTCTGCACCGTATTCTTTGGTATTAAATTTGTATCCATTGACGAAATATATTGGATATGTCTTGACCACTCTTTTTGGTCCCATTACAAGATGTTTCAACCCTTCGTCAACAACACAATTTTTCGGCTCATAAACGTAATTTGAAAACCAACGGGAAAATTCTTTACTGAGATCTCCGTTCAGATGTTCCCGTTCATAAACACTGTTTATATAAACAAATTATTACATTAGGTTATACACGCGCATGCATTACAGAAAAGAATAAAACGAAAATTATTATTTCAGATTACCTAACAAACGGTGCAACCTCGGCACAATTTAGAAGAATATAAGTGTGTGCTACACGAAGATCTCTATCGTCTAGCCATATTTCCATACATTTTCCAAAAGGCCGACCATGTTGTCTAAAAATAGATAACATTGCTTGAGAGGACTCTTGTTCGTCGCCTTCATCATTACGAGGAACACTTTGAAATGAAATATTCACATGGTCACTGAAATAGTGAGAGAAAAAGAACGAAGCTTCTTCTTTGATGTAAGATTTACATATCGAACCTTCAACTCGTGCTTTTTGTCTCACTTTTTTCTTCAGATGATTCAAATATCTATGCAAAATTAATTTATATTAACTTCATCTTTCAAATGCAATTAAATTACGTTATAATATATTACATACCTCTCAAATGGATACATCCATCCGTATTGGACAGGACCTCGAAGTCGTGCTTCAGATGAAAGATGAACAGGTAAATGTTCCATCACATTAAAAAAACCTGGCAGAAATATTTTCTCTAATTTGCAAAGCAATATAGGAATGTCCACTTCAAGTTTACGTAAACGTTGTACTTTTAAAGTAGTCGAACAAAGCTCTTTGTAAAACATACTAAGCTCCGTTACTACCTTCCAAACTTTTAACGGCAGTAGTTCTTTGAACATAACGGGAAATAAATTTTCCATCATCATGTGACAGTCGTGACTTTTCATTCCGCTCAATCTACCATTTTTAAAGTCAACACATCTACGAAGATTTGATGATATCCCATCAGGAAATTTTAACCCTTCCACCCATTTTAACACAGCTTTAACTTGATTATTATCTAATTCGTAACAAGCTTTTGGTTTTTTACTGTCATTTGGTTTCATATGAAGCTCGGGACGTTTGCATAATTCTTCTATATCATGTCTTGATTTCAAATCATCCTTCGTCTTCCCTTTCACATTCAAAATTGTGTTAAACACATTATCAAATACATTTTTCTCATTGTGCATCACATCTATGTTATGGCGAAGCAGAAGATGTTTCCAATACGGCAACTCCCAAAAAATAGTTTGTTTGCACCAGTTATGAACAGCTGATTTGCCTTCAATTTCTGTTTGCTCCCCCGTTTCATATATCTTTGGATAGTCCTTAACAAGTTCATATATGTCTTCGCTTGACCATATCGTCGGTGGTTGTCTGGTTTCTACTCTATTAGCTAAAAAATTTTTCTTGTCTCATCTGAAGGGACGATTTACATGGAGAAAATATCGATGACAGTCAAACCATAAAATTTTCTTACCATGAGGTAAAGAAAACGCTCGTGTTTCATCCATGCAATATGGACATGTTAGACGACCGGCAGTACTCCATCCCGAAAGCATTGCATAGGCAGAAAAATCACTTATAGTCCACAACAAAGAAGCAAACATACGAAAATTTTTCTTCTTTGACACATCGTATGTTTCTACTCCTTCGTTCCACAGTATTTTTAACTCCTCAATCAACGGTTGTAAATATACATCGATTCCTTGTGTTGGATCGTCGGGGCCAGGAACGACAAAAGTAAGAAACATATATTGCATTTTCATGCACATCCATGGAGGTAAATTATACGGTGTGACGATAATGGGCCAGGATGAATATTTAGAACCAAATTGAGAAAATGGAGAAAAACCGTCCGTACATAATCCTAATCTAACATTTCGACCCTCCGCTGCAAAATTTGGATACGTTTTATCGAAATGCTTACATGCTTCTCCATCGGCCGGATGTGTCAACGTACCCTCTTCCTCCGTTCTCACGCTATGCCACCTCATATTAGACGCAGTTACAGAAGATGCATATAATCTTTGAAGTCTTGGAGTTATGGGTAAGTAGTGCATACGCTTGTACGGAACTTCCTTACCCTTCTTTTTTCTTGGTTTGTATCTCTCCTGGTTACAAACTTTACAATTTCTAAGGTTTGCGTCTTCTTTCCAAAACAACATGCATCCTTTTAAACATGTATCTATTTTCTGATACGGTAAACCAAAAGCCGACATAAGTTTTTTAACTTCGTAGTGATTTTCACACATTAGATTATCGGGCTTCATATGTCTTTTTGCAGCTTGTACAACAGCCGTAAACCCAGCTTCAGTGATGTTGTATTTTGACTTCATCGCAATGTATTCTGCGATTACTGACAGCTGCGTGCCGCTTTTACAACCATCCCAAATAGGTTTCTTAGCTGCATCTAGTAAATCATAAATTTTCTTAGCTTCAATATTTGGTTCTTCAACATTTCCATCGTCGTCGTCAACTTCAACCATAGGAAACATTGATCGTGCTGCATCTTCGACCATATTTTCTATACGGGTCGTTGAAACTATTTCGTTAACGACACTTTCAGACTCTACAGAAGTATTTGCTACAACTTCTCCATGCCGATCCCAAACATAATATTCGGGTGTGAAACCGTGTTGGCACAAATGAACTTTCACAATATCTGGTAACAAAAACTTCAAATGTCTACACCTACTACACGGACAACGAATTTCTGGATCGTTTCCGTTATTACTTAAGACGAATTCAACAAACACGTTTATACCATTATAAAAATCTTCTTTTATTGAGCCCCTCAGTCCTTTTCTTTGGTACATCCATCTCCTTCGATCAACAAAATAATCAATCATTTTTCCTATTTGACAAAATGAGAAGTTCAAAATTTAATATTTACTTTGAAGAATACATATTCGAAAAAGATTATTTTCATGTTCGTATAATATTTTGAATTTAAAGAACAACTTCACAAATTTAAAAATATTTTCAAATATGGCACATTTCATTTTTTAACGTAACGATTTAAATATATATATATATATATATATATATATATATTTTTTCATTGGTCAGGCATCCTACTTCCCATTACAAACACAGTAAGCATTTACATTTCGTATATTACTTCGTCTCAAACGATTCAACAAAATTTCGGCAGCATTTCCCTTTTGTTCCCTGCATTGTACACAAATGCGTGTACGCGGGAAACAAAAAAGAAAAGTTAGGCCGAAATTTTATGAACCGTTTGAGACGAAGTAGTATACAAAATGTAAATTCTTACTGTGTTCATAACTTGTCCAATATAGGGACAAATCCAACAAACATTGTACCAGATGAATATAAATGGTCGTTTTTCGAAAAAAACGACTATTTATACAACGATCATGTACAACACTCGTCAGACGGAGCCAAAAACTCTCTAAGAGACATTTGTCGGTTACATGCATGCATTTTACGAAAAAATACAGTTTTACTCACTGTTCACATTTACAAAAATATATATTAATTTAACACAGTTATTCGACGTATTACGCATCAACTTAAGGCTGTTTTAACATTTTTATCATTTTTCAATACACACAATTGTAATTTAGAGTAATGCATTTTTTTTGTTTCATAAGTAAATATGTGCACAATATAATACTCCTAGTTCATTCAATTATTTTATCTTATTCCAAATAACGTATACAATCGCCGAATCAAGGCATACACAACAATTTACATATACATGAACAACCCCAAATTATAGGTGTTTTTCACAATTTCACGATAAAAGATGAAATCGGTATACCATGTGATGCTATAAACCACTATTACGCTATTGGAAACAATTGCAATCGCTAATTCGCCCTAATTTACCAATTTATGCATATCTAGAAATAGGGTAAAAACTGAATTTTTTACAAAAATAAGAGATTATACCTGAGATGAAGAGTAATGGAGTTTGATTAGGCAGCCGTGGAGGATCCGGAAGCTCGAAATCAAGGATTGGAAGCTTGAAGAGGGAAAATGGGGGATTTTGGAAATAATTTTCGTATGGTTTGGGGAAGAAGAAGAGCTCTCGGCTGAAGGTATAATCGCAGTTTTCCGACGGCTTCCGACGACCGCCGACGGCCCGTCGGAAGCCGTCGGAAAAAGGCCGTCGGTAGCCGTCGGTCTATGCTGTCGGAATTGAAGCCTTTTCTAGTAGTGTATGTCTATATTTATATATAGTTCTAGTATGTCCGACTTAGGGCTACTGGGAGATGCATGTGATATTTTATAGTGAATATTTGGCTCGGGTCCTTAAAATCAAACTTCATACACGAAAACTCCTCCCCAAAAAAGTAAATTAGGTCCTTAGAATTAAGTTGTTGAATAATTGCATACATTTATGCAATTATATCCAAAAACTACATAAATGTCTATAATTATTCAGTGAATAATTGCAAAATTTTCCGCAATTTTTTTTGTGAATAATTGCGGAAATTTTCGCAATTTTTCAGTGAATAATTGTGGAAATATCTGCAATTTTTGGATATAATTGCATAAATGTCTGAAATTATTCACTGAATAATTACATAAATGTCTGCAGTTATTCAATAACTTAATTCTAGCGACCTAATTTATATACTTATTATGGCAAGGACGTTTGGTGTATTTTGAAAATTAACAGGGACTTTATATAAACAGTCCCTATTATATATATATATATATATATATATATATATATATATATATATATTCATTGATATGCAGTTTAAATCATATACACACACACACACACACACACACACATACGATTTAGTATGTCCGACTTAGGTATATCGATTAGTGCAAAGAAACTATTGTATCATTGAGGTTCACAACCTACAAACGCAATTCCAGAGCAGGGGCAGAGAGAGATTAGGATGCTAGTCTAGAGTAGGTCACCAACTGTTGCATTGTACGGATGGGTACTGTGACATGACCTAGATGCCAACTTCTTTTGAAGTGTTGGTTTTCAGGTTAGTTCACAATATAGTTGTGGCTCTTGATAGGTCCCTTTAGCAACTAATGGCAATTTGGAACGATGTATCGGTACCCAATTTAATCGTATGTATAGTTCGGTATGCCCGACTTGGGGTTACTGAATAGTATACAAAATATATTATGCAGATATATAGGTACTTAATTCAAGTGATATATATATATATATATATATATATATAATTATAGATGCACAGTTTGGGCAATTTATATATATTGGTTTGGTATGCTTGACCAGGGGCATCCAAGTAGTGCAAATCACTTTATAATCCACACAAAGATGATAATACCTCGGTGTTTTGTATATGTATAGAAAGGGTGTACGTGAGGTAGCTTTAATTTAGATTATCTACCCATAGATAATCGGATGATTTCGGCTTCAAAAAAGAAATCCATTGTACCACTGAGGCGACAACCTGCAGATGCGGTTTCGGTGCCAGGGTGGAGAGTGACTGGGATGCCAGTGTAAAATTAGGTCACTTAATGTTGTGTTGTATGGACATGTACTACAACAGGACCTATTGCCCAACTTCTTTTATCGCTTTGATTTTTAGGGGAGTCCACAATATAGTTATGGATCTTGATAGGTCTCTTTGGTAGCTAATGACAATTTGTGATGGGTATCAGATATAGATAACTATAGTTTGGTATTGGGTATGGAGATGCTACATTGGTAGCACTGTTATATAACTATATTTGTTTTGCATTTTAGATGCTTCAATGGGAATTATTGATTCGATCGGTGTCCGTAGCAGACTCCACTCATCAATAGTGATGGGTATCAACTTATTCTCTATGTAGCTCTTACCATTATGATTGTGCATGATTATATTGGTTGGCTGATTATTATTATTATTGAACCTTATGTATTAGACTTAATAGGATGTTTATATTGCTCCTGCATTGGTACATTGGGTTACCCCTATCATGGTATGTTGTTGCGTTTCGGTCACATTATATTATTTAACTCGACGATTACAGGAGAAGATCAGGTTATGATATAATTCCTTACTTTTGAGTTGGGTTTACTATACTTGTTTATGGGCAGTTCGGGTCATCCCTGAGCCACATTTGTGAAGAGGACTAGTTATGCTTCAGTTGTTCCCTATTTATTTGTATATGACTTTGATATACAATATTTTGGGATTGTTCCTCTCACACTAGGCTTTGTCTATCCCGCTTTTATCTTTGTTCGTTTATGTCATGACAACTCTCGAGTACTCCATTGAGTAGTTTGGGAGCCATGTGCTTTGGGGGACACACTTTCAGGGCAGATGGTGCATTTTAGAGACGAAGTCGATCCTTTGGATATATATTTGATATTGTGGTAGTACATGGCATATATGCTATTTATATAGGAGACTTCACTACAAGAAAAATTATTTTTCGTAGCATGAACGGGCAGTGTTTTAAGAAAATGACGCAGTTATCTAGATGGAATTATTAAAAGAAAAAGGAAAAATCCCCCTAAAACGCTGCGCAAGACATCCAGCGGGAAAGTAAAAATATGTCGCCACTTTCCTAAATAGCTCAACATCGACACCTCTTCTCTAGCATCCTTATACCAAATTCAATTAAAAATTGAAATCTTGTTTCTCTCAGAAATCCACTATCTACCTCCAAAAATCTTATTCCTCTCTCACAAACAGCCCTAGCACCGAGCCCACCGACCCCATCGTCTCGAATATCGCAAAGAAGCCCTTAGTTTAGGACCTTTTAGTACACCATCTCTGTCACAATCAATAGGAACGAGAACACCACCGATGCTGCAAGTACCAGTACAAACCCAAACGGGTGCCTGCTTTTTGGTATGTTCGTACTGGAGTCATCGTGGTTGGGGTTGACTCCAAGGAAGGCAATGGAGAAGGTGACAAGGATGATGGAGTTAAGGATTGGGGAGGTAAGCTTTTAGGAGCCGAGGAAGAAGGTGAAGATGGCGTTGAAGGTGAGCTGGGTTGATGAGACGAGGGAGAAGGTGTAGACTGGGAGGTAGAGGAGGCCGTATGAATGCATGAGGTTGTCCAGGGAGGAGGCTTGCTTAATTAGTTCAACGTATGCGATGTTAAAGTGTAGTGCTTAATTTTGTGTATCGGGAACCTTGCTTATGACACCTGAGAGGAGAAAGGCTATTTGGGCAATCAATGGTGAGCGACTTAAACATGTTTAAATTTGAATAATTCTCAAATCTGTGACAGTTTTGTAAAAATACAATTTTCATTTTATGTCTAATATATCACTGATTTACCCTGTCTTTAGTTATTTCCATCATGATGCAAGAATAGCTATGGATGTTTTTTCATGTGATTTTGCTGAAATATTTTTTTTTGCTCCGATATGTTTTTTAGAAATAGAGAGTGGTTACCAAAAGTTGTTTTCAGAAAACTTTATTATCAAAAATAGGATATATTAATCAAAAGGTTAATCTACTGAAAATAGTACATTGACCCCTTTTCAAATATTGAGAGTTGAAACTTGAAGTACCTATTGAATACCAGTAATAATGTGAGATTAGACTCTCTTTTTTATATAGAAAAATTGAAATAACTCCTAAGATACATACCTTCTAAGTTTGGTTTGGTTCTCTGCTAAATCACTGCCTTTTTCTTATTAATATCAACCTTTGTCTACTTTTAGGTCACAAAAATTGAGTTGCTGCAAAATACTTCAAATTGTAAAAGCAATTTATTAGCTACCGTTGTTATTTACCATTGTCCATCTACCATAATGGGTTCCTTTAATTCAAAATTAATTACTGATATTTCTATCAAATTATTGAAATGGATAGAGATGCCTGTTTGTTTACTATAGACTCATTACCTCTTTATATTATCATGTTTCCAAATTTTCGTTTATGCTTACTAAAATTATTATAATATATAATTTGGTGTTAGAGGATATATGAGCTTAGTATAGGAAGAAAATTTGGGTTATTGACCTATGTTTGATGCCTCTGTATGAGTGATTGCAATAAATATTTTGATAGGTATTGTCCAACTACCCTATTGAATTAGTGAGCTGCTAATAGCCATAACTATCTTATCCTTATTTATGTGTGGGTACTTTTAGTAAGTTGGCTTCTTAGGCGTCTTGACTGTTATATACTTAACTTTGGCTAGTAACAAGCCTTTTTTGAATGCACACATTTATGGTTGAAATCATAGTTATCATGATTAGATCGCGACTTGAGTCAAGATTTCGATGATTCAACCGGTTGAATCGTCAAAATTGTGCTTTTATTTAATTGTTGAAAATTTACTATATTACAAGTTGTATGCAAAAAATTTATGCAACACAAACCCTGATAAATAATAAATTGAAAGACGAACATGTGCTACGCGCACATGGAGTTTAACAAAACATTGGATTGCTAAATACATAATATATAAGCGTATACACAATTTTGAATACTTATAACATCATATAAGCTTTACTTTGCATATTTAACATTTTTATCATTATATGGATACATAGTAGCTTCATTAACAAAGAATTAACAATTGTAACAATCATTATCTTGTTTTGGTCCCTTGGAACATATCCCAACAGTGATTCGATTTCAGCCATTAGGCATAACCTGATAACACATGGAAGAACAAAGAATATGATCCAAATTAAAATAAATATGCTAGTGAGGAGGAAAAATTAAAATTATACTGGGATTTATGAAGTCCATAAGACTAGTCACTGAATGGAGAAATGTATAATCTCTCTTTATGAAATATTTGTTCCTAGTTCTTGATTCTTATGGTTTTGTATTTATATTGTGTTTGTAAACATAGAATCTCTGAAATAGAAGCAACCTTTTGTACTTTTATCTGGACGGTAATATTACTTTAATTAGGTCAGATAATTCTAAATTAAACATATAATTTAACATTTACAAGCAAATACTTTTGTACAGATGGGAAGGATTCATACATGCTGCATTGCGCTGCTGGAATGAGAAGCAGAAACATAAAATTATCAACAATGCCAATTCTAAAATCAATTAATTTTGACTACTGGAATATCATGATAGTCTATAAACCTCGTTGCATTGCACTACTGAAATGAATGGCAAGGACTGTTTCAACAGATGGTTATATGTTCGAGGCAATGGACGATTTTTTCTTCATTCCAGGAATTCATATAGTCCATTCTATGTTGGAAAGGGTTTGAGATCTAGTTCTAATGCCAGGAGCTAAAAAGCATATCAGTTACTATTTCTTAAAGGCTGTAAGTATTAATTTTGCTATCGAATATCCATATTCAAGTAATTTGTTGTCAAATAATAGCAATGTTTGCATACTTTTGCTTCGGTGAATACATACTTTGTATTTTACATACTGAATTTGCTAAAATGCACCATTATACAAATGTTTCTCTACTGGTTTTAAGCAATGATAACTTTCTAAAATGAACCATTGTGCTGAACTGGAGATACTTGGATTACTTTTTGTACTCAAGAAATAAAAGGTTAAAAAAATGCTGTCTGCAAGACCAATCCATGCATGCTATACTTGATCTATGATTGTTAAATTTTATAATTTTGATTTTTTGTAGGTCAGATTGAGAATTCATATCAGTACTTGAAATGGTTTCTGTAGTTCTATAAATACCAACATATGTGAACATCCACAAATGAGGAAGCCTTTTTCCTTAGGCTGATTTTGGAGGTCATGATTGAGTTTGTTTATTATGATTTCTAAAATGAAAATTATTATCAAATTGGCATTGCTCCAATGCTCATGGGACAAAGCTCATAGTCTTTGGGGCATGCTATAGGGTATTAGGTGAGTCATATTCTATTTATTATTTCATATTTTCATTCCTTTGAGCACATAAGCCAGAGTAGTGTCCTACCCATTTATAAGGCATGGTGCGAAGAACACTATATATGGCAGATACAAAAAATGCACAGGTCGCTAATTAAGACGCCATGTTGAATTGGCTTTAAAACCAATGTGTGAAACAAACTGTCACACAGAAGCTAAGTTCTTAACTAGCTCAAATGAACAGGTTGGAATGTCCTAGAATGTAATGGAATTCAATCTGAAGCAACATGCTGAAAGAGAGGACAATACATGTTGGAGCTGAAATGACCATAGAAAGAATTGAATAAAAAGAATCCTAGATCTGAAGCAATGATCCAAGTCTAAGAACGATCGTTAATACATGACCGAGGCACTTGAACTAGAACTAAAGAGAAGAATGAAAGGTAGATGCGTTGAGTGTCGATGGAACTAAATTCTAAAGTGGAATGATGAGCTCGAAGCAGACATAGTCTGAATTGAAAAAATATGCTTGAGCATTGCCAAATACCATAAAATTGACAGTATGGAACTGAGCATGGCCAAAAACTATGTGATTTTTGCCCCATGAAACGGAATCGAGGACTGCAATGAAGCATGTTAAAAAGGCTGAGATTAGGCAAACAATGAGATGGGGTAGTGACGCTAGGTACAGGAGGTAGGGGACATGTAGCTTGCTGTTAAGGAAAAATGTGAATGGATTGAATCATTGAGCATTGTTCGCAGTTAGCATGAGGTATACTTGATTCAGGTATAATATTGAATTTTTCAAAGTTATGAATAATCTATTATATATATTGCATGTAGAATAAGTGAGCATGTAAATAACATTAAACACTATTATAACCATATATGCTAATATTTAGCATATTATATTTGTCACGGTTCCTTCCAAATACAGCACTCCTCTTCTTTTTTACCTGTTCCTTTTATGGATATGGTAAACATGACTCTTTAATGAACTATTTCTAAACTCAAACCCTTTCTATAAGAAAGAACCTTCAGTCCACTGCCTTCATATTTGGAATGTAATATATCTACCAAGTAGCAGTAATATGACTACATGTTCCTCATTTTGTAATAAATATATATGAATTATATAACTGTTGGTTTTGTTCTGCTCCCTTAAAACGTCCAGTTTTCTTTATACCAACGGGCTCATGTATAAGCGTATGAGCTTTATCATATCCAACATTAAGAATATCAACCAAAAGCCTCTTATTTATAAACTACTTGAAATCAATTATTCCTTTCTAATCAAACTTTCATTGTGGACTGGTTTCCAGCCCTTGATAAAAAGAGAATTAGATATTTACTTGCATGTCAAGAACAAAGTCTCATTTTGGACATTACGAAAGTATATCACAAACGCAATATGAACTAACATGCTAAGTCTTCGTGTATTTTAAACAAGTGTGCTGTATAATCTTTAATTATGCTAAATTTGACTAAGTGAATCATATGTATATTACAGATGTGCAAGTGATGCTGTCTAGATTCATGAACAAAGCGAGTATATTATTTGCAGTTCTTTTATGGATGTCGTTATTCTACAGTGGCATCCCAATATAACAAGTTTATTAATAACTAGTTAACCATATTTTATAAAAATTAAACGAGTCAATAATAATAATAAATAAACTAATCTATAAAAATTAATTAAGTTTTATAAATATTCAATAAGTTTATAGAAATTCAATAAGTTTGTAAAAATTAACTAAATATTATAAAAATACAAATAAATGATAATGATAATAAATTTATAAAAAACTAACTAAGTATAATAATAATAAATAATTTTATAAAATTAACAATGATTTATTATAATAATAATAAGTTAATTATGAATTATAATATTAATAATAATAAAAATTAAACGAGTCTATAATAATAATAAATTAACTAATTTATAAAAATTAACTAATTTATAAAAATTAACTAAGCTTTATAAAAATTCAATAATTTTATAAAATTAACTAAGTATTATAAAAATATAACTAAATAATAATAATAATAAATTTTATGAGAAATTAACTAAGTATAATAATAATAAATAATTTTATAAAAATTAACTAAAATTTATAATACTAGTAATAAGCTAATTAAGATTTATGACGACGACGACGACGATGGTAATAATTTAAACGAGTATAATAATGATATAATAATAATATTAATTATAATAATAAATCAACTAACTTATTAAAATTAAATAAGCTTTATAAAAATTCAGTAAGTTTATAAAAATTAATTAAGTATAATAAAACTAATAATCATATTTTGTAATGTGCAGTGTGATATATATTACATGACAGGATAACAAAATCCCATTAAGAAAATAAGTTGCTTATGAGATACATTCAAAGTCATAAGCAACGAATCGTTGCTTCTCACATTTCTATTTATAGGTCATTTCTATAAGTTTCATATAAAGAACCGTTAAACATTAAAATTGGAATAAGTTGCTTATAGTAGTTATGACTGCTTATACAGATACCCCGCTCATGGGGAGGCCCACCGGGCAAAATTTTAAAATTTTTTTTGTATGGTATATAGTTATTTATACGAAAACGGGTATGCTCGTAAACAAAAGTGGTTGTAGTTACTAAGTTATGTAGAATTTGCTTGTGATGAGTAGGGTTCATGTCTTTTAGTTCATTATAATATCTACTTCAAATATATTTTGCAAAGAAGACTTGAATTTTGTTTTTGACCCTAGACAACCATATTTCTTGGTCGGGCCTGCGTATGCCTTTTTTTTAATCTTATGATTTGTCGCTCTAGATCATGATCCATCTTGTGAAGTATTGGCCCTATAGTAAACATATGGGGATAATTTTGTTTTGTTAAAATTCAAGCAGTAAGACCGAGTCCACCTACTGCTCCAAGGCAGTGCTTAATATTCAAGCACTAAAATGCAGGGACACTTTTGTTTTGTTATAACTGTCAATGCTTATGGTTAATCTCATGTTATAAGAATGCTTAACAACCTTTTAACAGTGGCGAAACTAGATACACTTTGTGGTGGGCCTTGGATCTGGTCTTGGATCTGCTTAACAATACTTGAATTAAAATTCTTCGTTACTATTTTCATCCATCAATACTAGTGAAGAATGAAAAAAAAGACAACTAACGTGAATTGGGAAAAAAATCAAGTTTAATAGTCTGGATTGAAGAAGAGTAGAATAAGACAAAGTGTTCTTTCAAATTGATAAACACTACTGTTTCTGTTACGAAAAAATGTACTGATTTAGGTAACATCTACTGCTTGATATTATGCATTTAAAATGTGCATTTCTATTCAGGTTTGAATAATAACAAAATCATATGAGAAAAAAATATAGATTATTGACTTTATGAAATCTTAAAAAAAAAGGTTGATAATCCCTGATACTCATAGAGTGATTTAACAGAAAAAATTGTACATATCGCCTTCTTCAACATCTTACCAACAGAGATTATAAGAAATGAGAAGAAACATGTATTACAATTTATGTGAACATACAATTCACCCTTTGTTTTCCAGAAAAAACTGAAAAAATGACCATTCCAAACATTTTCTATTGAGCTTATTATTATCTTAAGCTTTATAATATCTAAAATCTTATCACCTCACTTTGTTGCTAAAAATCTCATTGAACATAAACAATATGTAAAAAAACATCCAAATTTCATATAAATCGACTCATCAAACTAAGATTTAAGTTGGAACTTATTTGCAACTGACCAAGTTGCGACTTTGTTAAAACTCAATTTTTGCAACTGAGTTGCTGTAACTCTGTTGCTTGCAACTTAGCAACCTACTCGGTTGGGTTTACAACCGAGTTGCTGGAACTCGGTTTCAGCTGCAACTCAGTTTCAAATGCTTGACGATCTTTTTTTCCCATTCTTTGCTGGTATCGATGCTTAAAATCCAAATTCTTTTCTATGCAAGCAGAATCATCGAATCCATCTGGTCTTGGATCTATCATGTGATGAGCATCACATGTTATAGCTTCTCCTAAATATTCTGCAATTATTATTGCTCCTCACTCTTTGTTGCACGTTTCAAGCTCTCCATAATCTTTTATTTATATTTAAACACACATATGGAATTAGATAAATAAATTAAAAGTGTAATGATTTTATTTAATATCAATGGACCAAAGAGTTCATAGTCTCCTTTTATTATTAGTTCAAGTTTATAAGTCTGGTGAATTACTAGTTTTTGTAATACGGTAACTTTGAATTTTTAGCTGGCAATCCATGATTCCAAATAAATCTACGTTTGTAAATATTTTCAAGTTTTTGCAATTCGTGAGTCGGCTGCTAATAATCCAATGAGGCTTGTAGAGGAATTTGGCTCTGACTGGGCTATGCAACATATTGTTCCATAGGTTTACAACTTAAATACCGATATTTGCTAAATTGCCGGAACCCAGCAAACTTCTAAGCGAATAAAAGAAAAAAAATGGAAAACAAAAAATAAATATAAAAACTATAAATGCTATGTGGATATTGCAATAGCTGACATGTCTCAGCAAATATCTAATGAATAAGTTGGATATATTTGTAGCTGTTTGAAAAGATCAACAATCCACACTATCTGTATCGAATGACAATTCTCTATTAGTGTTTGCTATATAATAAAGCCAACAAACAATAAAATGGTTTTGGTACCTTTGTCAAAGAACTTATATCATCCACCTAAGTCATAAATGATAAACACTATTAATTAGGAACTGTCACCTGAGAACAATTTCGACTACCCAAACTGATTGAAAAACAGCACGATAATCCAATCAATCATCCTTTTTTATTTGTCAAATATATTTACTATCTATAAAATTCTGACTTGTAAACTTTTATTTTTTATTATTTTAAAGTTAAGTTAATATTTTACCAATAATGTATTTTAGTACAAAACATTAACGGCCATCAATGGGGTTGTTTGTGATTAAAAAGTCAACTAACGTTACGTAAGGAGTTAAAAAAAGTCTGTACTTTATCAGTTAGAAACTGAGTATGTTCTGAAGCAGTGCTTAGATGGGTTGGCTATGCATGTGTTATCGCCTACACAATACCTAAAACCATGGCACTTAGCGAAATTTTTTTACAACTCAAGTGAGCTATCTGGGAAAGAGCTCGACTGACATTTTCGTCCATGTGCACTTTTTCAACTATCTTTTTGCCACTTGAGTCATGATGCCAAGCTAGAAAATTGATATCTATATAAAAAAGCATTGGACTTAACAGAAAACATAAAGAATGAATCATATTTAATTGAATAAAAGATATCAATTGGTCAAAAATTATCCACATAGTTAAAGTTTAACATCTGCTAATGTTAACTCCTTTTACCATTGCCATCTGTGTCCAGTAACTTATTAGGGGTCTATCCATCCAATCTAATATTACCCAACAACACTGATGTAGAAACCAATAGGATCAAATGTAGAATGACAAACAATCCTATAAAATTATTAGGACTGTTCACCTTGAAAAGGCGAAATTAACCTATTAATAACAAATGAAAGGAAAGCACACAATTTTTTTTAATGGGGTTCCACTTTCAATGCAACAGTGTATATCCGCTAAATATTATAAAAATTAACTAAGTATTATAAAAGTTCAACTAAGTTAATTAAGTTTTGTAAAAATCAACAAGTTTATAATAATGATGATGATGATTTTAACGAACTTAATAATTATAATAATAAAATTAATAACCAAGTTAACTAAGTTTTATAGAAATCAACTTACTTTATAATAATAATAATAATAATAATAATAAATTATAAAATGTTAATCAAGTTAACCAAGTTTTATAAAAATTAACTAAATTTTTGCGGTAATAACAATAATAATTTAACCAAGCTCTATAAAAAATAATAATAAGTTAACTAAGTTATATAAAAACTAATTAAGTTTATACCAATAGTATAATAACAACAATAACAATAAATTAACTAAGTTAACTAATTTTTTTTAGAAATTAACTAAGATTTATAAAAATTAATTAAATCTATAAAAATCAACTAAGTATTGTAAATTTTTAACTAAATAAAAATTAACAAAGTATATAATAATAATAGTAATGTTTAGCTAAATTTATAGCAACAACAATAATAATAAATTATAAAATATTAACCAGTTAACGAAGTTTTATGAAAATTAACTTAATTTATAATAATAATAATAATTTAACTAAGTTAACTAAGCTTTATAAATATTAACAATAAATTAACTACGTTAGTAAATTTATAGTAGTAGTAGTAATAATAATAATAATAAATTATGTTAACTGAATCTAATAAAAATAAACTTTGATTTATAAAAAATTAAATAAGTTTATAAATATTAACTAAAATATAAATAAGTTAACCAAGTTTGTCAAAGTTTACAAGTTTATAATAATGATGACGATGATGATGATTAACTAAGTTGATAATAATAATAATAATAAATTATAAAATGTTAACCAAGTTAATTAAGTTTTATAAATCTAAATAAATTTATAATAGTAATAATAAATTAACCAAGTTAACTAAATTTTATAAAACTTAACTAAGATTTATAAAGATTAAACAAGTTTATAAAAAGTGACTAAGTATTGTAAAAATTCAACTAAGTTAACTAAGTTTTATAAAAATCAACAAGTTTATAATAATGATGATGATGATGATTAATTAACTTAATAACAACAACAAAATTAATAACCATGTTAACTAAGTTTTAAAAAAGTTAACTTAATTTATAATAATTATAAAAATAAATTATAAAATGTTAATCAAGTTAACCAAGTTTTATAAAATTAACTCATTAATGCAAGAATCAACAAGTTTTATATCTTTGAGAAGTTTGTTGATTGTAGTAGTACAATCAAAATATATCTATAGTATTTATATGTTCCTTGTAATATAAATATGTGTAAGTCTCTATCGTAGTTCATTTCAAATAATATTAAATAGAGTATTTATGCGTGCGTAAATTTAAATACCGATTAAAATTAAAATTTACGTGTAATCTTTGTCTAGTTGGTGCTATTTATAAATGGCTTTGGTTATTGTGGTTTCTAAGCATTTTTAACAGTTTATCGCCTCATTGATTTAGTTTTTTTTAGTGCAAACCATCAAGCTTTCAAACAGGAGTTTGAAAAATCAGTTTCTACATGTATGGTAGTTGATTGAGTATTTTGGCACTTCAACACCAAGGCTCAATGAGGGTGATGGCGTTACCTAGTTTTTTACCTTTCCCCTAACTGTCTGATCAGGTATTACAAATTTTATTTGGTTCCTATGTTTATTAGAAGTTTCTTATTTTGTTGTTGTGTTGGGTTATAAAGAAAATACAAATTAAATGGAAAACACCCTAATATTTAGCATTCAGTGAATACAATAAATTTTACAACCACAAATGTTAGAAGAAATGGCTTCGTTGGACTACCCGCAGAGTTCTAGGTTCAAATTTCATGTCCTGCACCAAGTGCAAGGTATCCATTTTAAACAGTGCCATCTAAATCCGGTTTTATGCTCTATTTTAATCCAATGGTCAAAATGAAGTATAAAAAGTACTCATTTAGAGACATTAAATATCACCCACTATCTAATAACTGTATTTGACTATGCCAATTTGGTGCAGTGTAAGCGTGTTTGGTGTTTCATCTACATCGATGCAATGTAGCTACGATTCGAATGGAAACAGCATGCCAGCTATTCTGTTACTTATGCAAGAAATATTATACTCACAAGGAGGTCTTAAGATACAACTCAGTTCATCTTGCAACTAATATATGGACAGTTTATACAAATATATCTAAAATGTACTGTAAAAATGAACAACAGGAAGAAGGTATATTTAGAACAATCCTAGAAAACAGCGAAGAAAAAGGTCAAATAAATTAGTTAAATAAAGGAATCATACTTGAGGACATTAATGTGCATTACTTAGCAGCCCTGATAAAGGTATGAAAATCATTATGCATTTATATTCTAGTTTTCATAGTTCAACATTGTGAAGTACATTTTGATAAATAGGCATGGTTCAGAGAATAACCTGGAGGAGTACTTAATAACCTTTCACCTGGACAAGTTCTACATAGCGAAACGGAAGAAGACTGTTATAAACACGTTAAGTCGCTCCCTAGTACACAGTTTGCGCTACTGAGTTGGGCAATTGATTCAATGGCTGTTGTTGTTGAGGAAGAGGATTTGAATAAAATGAATGCGAGAAATATCTCTTTGGTATTTGCTCCTAATATGACACAGGTATGTGGACAACGATGTTCATCCATAATGTAGAGTGATAATCATACATCGCTCTGTTTGAATTTGGCAAATGGTCTTCATCTTCTCTTTCTTTTCCTTTGAACAATAGTCTTTGCTCTCTTAGTTTTAATACTGTCACTATTGACACTAATTGCTTCAGCTCTCCTGCATTATTAAAATCAAATAATGAGACTGCGATTTGGTCGAAACACCCATTATGTATATTATTCTTTACTTAAATTTTTAACGCATTTACTGTACTTAAGACTGTGATTTAGTCGAAATTTTTTCCATGCACGAGTACCAAATTCAACCAGACTTCTGTTCATTGGGATAGTATGCCTCACACTCATGTAAAATATGTGAATTTATGTGCAATTGTTAATATGGAATTCACCATGCTAGAATTTCAAGTTTGTTTATTGTTATAATCATAATTCATAATATACATATATTTGTAGGCTGCAGAAAAAACATATATCATACCCATGCATTAATAATATCTTCTATTAGGCAGTTGTATCTCTCTTGATTGTCCGTGGAGATGTGTTAGCATTGAATCCCCTCGCCGAAAACTAAATGATGTTCAAAAAAATAGTTTATGTCTAACGATAGTTTTTTCACAAGGACTGTTAAAACTAGGACTGAGTAGTCATCGATAAAATTAATTTTAACATATTAGAAAAGATAAAATAAGTAACCTTCTTGTACAGACGAGGGATAATAAATTAAATTCAAAATTTACGCCCAATATATCTTTCAAATATAAGACAGGTATGATTGGAATTGGATATGAGTGGTTAAATATAAATTTAATGTTTATTTTGTAATCTATAGAAAATTATAGGTCGTTTTCACCGTACAGTGGGCCCTTGTCTTCTTCTCCAATTAATAATTAATAATCTTCATTGTAAAATTCGTTCGTTATGTTTGGTTGCGATGGCTACTACTGGTAGAGCCAATGCTTATTTGAAATACATATAATGAGATTTACCTGCTAAAAATGATAAGCAATTCTATATTTGACCGCTAACAACAAGAGTTTTAGGTCCTTCTAAATTTTGATAAGAATCATCAAAAAATAATGAGAAATAGAGTAGTATTGCAAGCATCTATATCAAATTAACTTGAATTTGAACTTGCTATATTTGATGCTAAATAAATCCATATTTACTCTCTTTTACCGCTTACTAATTGCATTTTTTCCTTATAGGCATATTGGATTCTTAAAGAAGATGTATTTGGACTTTCTGGTTTGTTTTCTCATTTAGCAAGCTCTTTTTATTAGATTATGTTGCTAACATTTTTTTCTTAAAACATTGCTCATAAAATATTGTATATGACTATAACTTTGTGTATGAAATTAATGTAGCTTTGATTATGTTTAATCTTTATAACTGCTTATATTACTAGATTATATGTATTGGTGTTTTTTGAATTAAGAATTTTATTTTTGAATACATTTTCATTACTATTATAACTGTTTTAAAACTGCTGCTATAGTTATGAAATGTATAAAAAATATTAATATAGCGCAGCGTTATGAAAGTGCTCCAAACTGTTGAAGAGAAATAAGCCGCAACAAGATGGAAATGCTGCAACTATTGAAACTATCATCTAATATTCTACGATAATTCCTTTTGTAGTGTTTCATGAATGTTGTTATAGGACTGGTCCTTTTGAAGCTTGGTGTTGGTCTATATTCTATAAAATGCTGCTAAATGAGTTAGCAGCGTTTCAGAAACGCTCACAAATAATTTATAGCAGCGTTTTATAAAAGCCTTAGTACCCCTTTTTTGGCAACATTTATGGAAACGCTGCGGTATCTCTAGACTCTATTACAACATGATATTACATAGCGTTCTTCGAAAGGCTGGGAATGTATACATCAGCATTCTTAAAATGCTGCAAAAGGTCTTTTTTGCTATAGTGCTTTTCGTATCAGATATTGTATTTTGAACTTTTGTATCGAAACTCATTTATCAGTTATTTCCATTAGTACAGTCTCTTATTTATTGTTTATCGTATTGCTCATGTATATTTAGTATATTATATATTATCATTCCACTACGAGATTCTATCGTTGTGCCTTAGTGATGTTTATTTTTTTGTTTTACCCCAATGGACGATCTTTTGTGGTACTCAGGAGTCAGATGTTGTCACTCAATGTTGATTCAGGATATTACGAAGGGAGGGTCGTTGCAATATGTATAAGATCTTAGGCTCAACACTCGGAACCAAGTAGACCGGTTCGAGTTAACAACCTGATAGTTAGAGATTCGTTCAGAAGGCGTACTTGTATTTTTCTAATATATAATATTGCATACACCACTTGTCTCCTAAACTTTGAGTTAATCAATCGTAAATGGTTAAGGTATCTCTGTATAAGGCTATCTATATGGGCTGACGGGGTGCACAAGCAATCGAAAATTAGGTAGTCTGAGATGCCTGATTAGTTCAAAGGCTATTTGAATGCCACAAGGAATGTTCGACCGCTTGCAAACATTCCAGTAGTTGCGGTTGGTGTTGGAGGTGGTAATGACCAAGAATACTGCCATCCAAACTCAATGCACATGCTTTTGAGTTGAGTGGGCTTGGTCGAAGAAGTGTGACTTTGATTTGCATCCAAGTAGGATTTGGTGGATGACCAGTAATGAGCAAAGAGTAAGCGAATGACTTGTTTGTGTTTTGCATGGAGTCATTCATGTTAGAAGTTGTTTGTTCTTATGTTAGCAAACCATTGGTGGGGTGATTACTCCAAAAATCGAAGAGATGTTTTATAGGAATCTGTCCATTCACGTACTAGTTCCTAATCTTTAGTTTGAGCATAGGGTTTCTAGGTGATTTGCACCAGTTGGGCATGGATTTTTCACTTGATTCTTAAAGGAAATCCCTTAAGTTGGATTATTGAAGTGACTTGGAGATTTTGAAGCACAACTATAGTCGTGCGAGGAAATTTCGATGGTTGAACCAAGGAACTGGATCAGAATTCACATAGGAGGAGGCAGGCAACCAGCTCTAGCTTAACGAAGAAACCTTGCAAGAAAACAAAGGATAAGATTAGGTATCTTATTTATTTTGGATGATCTATATTCAGTGTAAAATTATTTACAATATGGTATAGTTAGGATAGCTTAGGTTAGTTCGAGGAGGGATTTCTCAACTAGTTTTGTGACAATTCAAACATTCTTCCAAGTGACGATATGATACTTGCTTAGGTGAGTGTTACAGTACACTTAGTATATTATCCTTATTAACATTTTATGATTGAGGTAAGTTTGAACCCAAACGGACCTAAGCATTCATTGATCGTTATTTAACGATGCTTTAACTAAGTGAGTTTTCTCCTTTAGAGATTAAGTTTTGTTCAAAAAGGAAAGAAAATTAAGATTTAGTTTGGTCGATTTATTCAAGATTTTTGAGACTATTGATATAGCCTATCATATAAGTTTTCCTTTTCATAACGGTGGTTGTAGTAGTCTTTTCATTGTATTTGTAAAAGGATTTACACTACTTAATCATTTTGTCCATCTTAGAGGTCGAGCAGACTCATTGGGGTTTGTGGTTAGACATGCACATTCTGACCCTTGTTGCTCCACGTATGTGTGGGCATAAACTCTTTGTTATGTTTCATTGTTTTGTATGCTGCTTGTTGTTTATTATAGCCTGCTATTATTTGATTGTTACTTGCTATTGTTTGTTGCTGCATATTGTTGATTGCTTTTGATTTTGTTGATTTATTATTGTTGCTTGTTTGGTATGATTGTTTTTTGATCAAATTGATTGTTTATATTATTAATGGATTAATAATTATTGGTTTTTGATTGCCAACCATTGCTTAATTATTGATTGATTGTTTATTTTTGATCGATTGATTGTTTGTTGTTGTTTAATAATTTATTGATTGTTTAATTTTGTTTATTGATTTTTTAGTTGTTGTTTATTGATTGTATGTTTGTATAAATATGCAATTCATGTGATGTCGTCATAATGGGTCGAATAGTGGAAGTAGAAGTGAATCAGATGTGGCTTTAGACCTCGAGGGCTATTCATTTTTGAGAATATGTCTATGTGGCTTCAGATCGATTGGGTTAAGCTTGTCCATTTTTGGAGAACCTTTATATTGATATATCTTCAATTACCGAAAAAAATTTGTTTTCCTTTTAATTCAATTAAAATGTAATAAAGCATAGTGTAGGGCTTGCTTTGTTGTTGCTTGTAATTTTATAAGTGTGCTTGTTGTTTTTGTTGGAAACATGTTGATTAGAGATGCTATTGCATAGTTTGTCATAACATGTTTATTTGAAATGGTTGTTGCATTAAAGACGTTTATTGCATTAAATGTGTTTATCACATAGTTTGTTATAACATGTTTATTTGAGATGCATTTTGCATGGTTTAATATAGCATACTTATTGGAGATGATTGCTATATAGGATTTTGCATGCTTAAATCTATAGTTTAATATTGCAATATTGTTTAATCTTCCTTGATGAGTACATGATTATGCTTATTCACATGGATTTGCATCAAAATGGCATGCTCTTGCTATAAAAGAGGTACGTAAGATCTGCAGTGTAGATAGTGTGGATATTTATGATTGCATGTCCTTAGAAATGATGTCTTAGATATGGGATACCTCAGATATGTGATATATGTTGTTTTAGGATTTTTCAGAGTTAGCCGTGCAAAGGAGGTGCTGCTAAAACTTTTCAAAACGAAAGGGGCTTTAGAATCCTAAAGGTTAGGAGTTGTATTCTGCACTTTGGTCAGTCGGGTTGCATTGTTCTACATATAAGAATTTCGAGGACGAAGTTCTTTAAAGGGGGAGTATGTAACAACTTGCATTTTTTAACAACTGGATATTTAAATAATTAACTTAAATATTGGATCATTAATTAAGTGAAGGTATTAAATTTGAAATTTTTCATATGGGCAAATAAGGACTCGAGACCACTTCCATTGAGGCCAGATTGACGTTGCAAATTAGAATGAGTATAAATATCGCAATATTTAGAGTCATGGCATTTTTTGATTTACATATTTTATAAGTATTTTATAAAAATATGTGCGTAGTCTATTCCTGTGGAATCTCGACTAATGCTTTGTGTCTCTGGGATGTGGACTTCATTATGAGACGTACGATTGAGGAATTTTTAAAATCAGACCGTCCAATGGCTAAAACGACAACGAAATGCGTGAAACTATCACCCGGAGGCATTGCCTAGGATGGCGATGAAATTTATATCATTGAGGCCGGAAGAATAAAATGATGTGCTCCGACGAGTTTGGTGACGATTCGATATACTGTGTGATCGTACGAGCTCGAAATATATGATGATTTATTTGAGGAATTAAATATAATGTATAATATATTATATAAACTATTCCTCCTAAGATATTTCTTTTTCCTCTTGCTTTTCCCCTATCATTCTCCTATAAACAAAAAGTAGCTTCCCCTTCTCTTAATTAACTCGAGAGTTATTTGCGACGAGCGAAGTCGGTTTTGGATCCGTTGGACTCGCGGGAAGGAGGACGTCGCGTTCAAGTAGATGATGATTGGTTCAGCAGGGACTCGCCATGATTGTTTTCCTTAGGCATCGATTGGGGTTCACCATAGGCGATGTTTGAAGCGGTCTTTGGAAAAGAAGAGAGTGGGAATGAGCTTAGGGGACGGAGATGCTAAGATTGGTGGTGATCGGACGTTGTGCGATCGTTATTAGGGAGCCACGATGTTTTCCTGGACGTGAAGGAAGGGGATTCTCGCGATTTGGCTAGAAGGAGCTGGAGTGACGTGGATGATATGATTGAGTCCAGCTTGCAAAGAGAAATAATTGGTAGTGGTCGGAGGTGCTCCTGTGGACAATAGCTTGATCGGAGGGAGTTATCTTGCACGGTGCTCATGTTTGTGCATAGTAATGCTAATTTAGTGAAGAAAGGGGTTTAAGCATGATAAATGTAATTACTTAATTAATTTATATTAATTAACCTCATTTCATATTTATTTCGTGTCCCTTGCATATGAGGTCAATCAAGATGCGGTCTTCATCTTTGCACTCGTAGTGAGATTATCTATGACATGGTATAGGCTTGGACTGGATCAGACACTTGAGAATTTATGGTTCAAGTGAGCCGAATTATTATTCTGGATTTATATTTCAATATAAATCCTGTAATTATATATATTAAAAATAATTACCTAGTAGAGTGAAATAATACATTCATACATACATACATATATATAATATATGTACAGGTAATTATTTTCCCATTTGATTGGATTGGTTTGAGTAGATATTCAGGATAATTGATTAAGATCCCATGTATATATCATGTGTTCTTTTCATATTTAATAGAGTTAGATATAGTTGATATAAATTTATAACATGTTTATGTAACTCTAATTTGTAATTATATTAGTGATAGGAATATTATTGTATATTTTATTACTAATTGGAAGTTAGAAATGTGACCTTTAAAATAAATTATAAGGCTAAAATAATTATTTAACCAGGCTAAACTTATATTTAAATGGCTTTAAAGTTTATTTGTCCTTGACATTGGTTTATTATGAGGTAAAACAATGATCAATTAACTAGTGGATTTATGAAGGTGATCAAAATCGTTAGACCTTACAAAAGGACTATTGTATTATTTAGTAGGGTTTGATTAAGGTTATAAAGTCCTAAATATTGTAATAACGTGATTAATTAACTTTAAACTCTAAGAAATAGTTTGAGATATATGTGCATACATATATATAGAAATTGTATACATGAGCTATGTAATATTTTGAGACCTTATTGATAGTTAAACTTAATCTAAATAGAAGAACTAAGTGAAAATAAGCTATATTATGACTGGTAAGCAAGTGTATTATTTTATAAAATAAGTATGGGACTTCTATAAAATAATACGAAGACGATTTAAAAGATTAGTTACTTAAGTATGATTATTTTTTGTTGAATTGCGTATATGATTGTATGTGTTAATTGTTATTGATATTAAGATGATAGATTTGTTGTTTTGGCTATGTAATTCCTTCATATATGTAAACGTGCACAATATGTGTTTATTAGTTCCATATAGTTGGACTGGTTGTATTTATATGCACTTGCTTAAACTTATGTGAGTTATATATGTCTATATTTATATATAGTTCTAGTATGCATGACTAAGGGCTACTAGGAGACGCACAGGATATTTTATATATTCATTAATATGCGGTTTAAAACATTTATATATATGGTTTCGGTATGTCCGACTTGGGGCTACCGATTGGTGCAAGGAATCCATTGTACCATTAAGGTGCATGACCTGAAAATGTGGTTCTGGAGCAGGGGCGGAGAGATATTGGGATGCCAGTCTAGAGTAGGTCACCTGCTGTTGCGTTGTGCAGATAGGTACCGCGATAGGACCTACAGGTCAACTTCTTTTGAGGTATTGGTTTTCAGGCAGTCCACAATATAGTTATGGCTCTTGATAGGTCTCTTTGGTAGCTAATTCCAATTCAAAATGGTTTATTGATATGCAATTTAAGCATATGTAGAGTTCGGTATGCCTGACTTAGGATTATCGAATAGTAGATGAAATATATTATGAAGATATATAGAAATATGGTTTAAGCGATGCATACACATAATTATAGATGCACGATTTATTTATGTTTGTTTAGTATGCCTAACTTGGGGGCATTTGGGTAGTGTTAGGCACTTCAAGAAGGAATCACAATCCATACAGGGATGACAATACTTTGATGTTGTGTATACGTGTGAGAAGGGTGTATGTGGGGTAGCTTGAATTTGGATTCCCTATCCATAGCCAACTGAATAATATCGGCTTTGAAAAATTACTATTGAGGCATATGACCTGCAGACACGACTTTGGGGTAGGGATGGAGAGAGACTGGGACATCGGTCTAGAGTAGATCACCTACCGTTGCATTGTACGGATCGATATTGTGACTGGACCTACAGGCCGACTTCTTTTGAGGTGTTGGTTTTCTGGGAATCCATAATATAGTTATGGCTTTCGATAGGTCTCTTTGGTAGCTAGTGGAAAACTGGGACGTGTATAAGTTATAGGTATCCATTTTTGGGTTTTGGGTATGGAGATGCTACATTAGTAGCATTGTTATATAACTATATTTGTGTTGCATTTCAGATGCTTCAATGGGGATCATTGAATTGATTGGTGTCCATACCAGACTCCACTATCAGCAATGATGGGTATCAACTTATTCTTTATATGTCTCTTATCATTATGATTGTGCATTATTATATTGGTTGGCTGATTATTATTATTGAACATTGTGTGTTAGACTTATTAGGATGTTTATATTACTCATGCATTGTACATTGGGTTACCTCTATCATGGTAGGTTGTTATGTTTGACTCATATTATATTAGTTATGCTGACTCGTTGATTACAAGAGAATAGAAGGTTATGGTATGATTCCTTACATTTGAGCTAGGTTTACTTTACTTTAAGGGCAGTCCGGGTAATCCCTGAACCATGTTTGTGGAGTGGACCGACTATGCTTTAGTAGTTCCTTATTTAGTTGTATATGGCTTTGATGTACAGTATTTTGAGATTGTTCCTCTCATACTAGGCTTTATGTTTGACCTGCATTTTGTCTTTTTCTGTTTATGTCATGGCTACTCTCAGGTACTTTATTGAGTAGTTTGGGAGCCATATGCTTTTTTGGGGGTATGCTTTCAGGACAGGTGAAGCATTTTGGAGGTGAAGTCGATACTTTATATATATATATATATATATATATATATATATATATTTGATATTATGGTGGCACCTGGCAGATATGCAATTTATATATAAGATTTGTCGTATCATATATTGTCTTCTAACTTTCTATACTAATGTTCATTTATCAGCTACTTCTATCAGTACAGTCTCTTATATATTGTTTATCATATTGCTTATGAATATTTAGTATATTATATATTGTCATTTCACTGTGAGATTCTATCATTGTGCCTTGGTGATGTTTAGTTTTTTATTTTACCTCGACGAACCGTCTTTTTTGGTATTCAAGAGTCAGACGTTGTCACTCAACATTGATTCAGGGTGTTACGTAGTGCGCGTTGTCCTAAATTCTCTTCATTAAAAATATCGCATTAAGACTTATGGAATTTGGTATTTATTAAAATTCCATCATCATCCATACTCAACTTGAATAGTCCAAACACAAAGTCCATGCATTAATAATAACAATTATTATTAACTGAACAACACTATCTAGAGACTTTCGCTTTGAGTTGATTATAGTTGACCATGATACGAACCTCATATAACTGAGGAGAATTTATTACTGAATAGTGTTTCACTTCCAATGCTTCAACTTAGTTCTAACAATAGTCATTCGATGGACAACATGCCATGATTTAACTATAATCAGAGTGGAGTGTCCATGTTGAAGTTTAATAGTTTCTCACATTGAGAAAACTATGTAATATTGTCACTTTGATATTCTCTGTTTGACCTTCGTTATATTAACCAATAGAAAATTATCGAGTGAGTCATTTCATAGTTATCCAATAACTATTAGTACTTAAACCTCCAAGTGCCCCAACAGCCATGAGTCATGCACTGCTCAACATTTGGAGAGTGCTGCATACACTAGTCTCAACGGATGTATTTCCTAGTACAACCAAGCCCTATGCTAATATCCCACACATAACTCAGCATCACCATCGCCTGAACTTGCCATCTTCTCATTGTGTACATGCACCTAGCTCAGTCGCGCATCACTTCGTCTACCATTAGCTCACCTATGTTGTTATCATTCCTACACTCAATCATGGTGTCGTGTGTATGTTTTTTCTTTAGTTTTCTCGACTTGATTTGCATTGTAAATTAGTGAATGGAGAGGATATTTGAGGAGATCGATTTGGGTTAGGATCTGATAAAAGTGATAAGGAGCAAGGGAGAAAAATGATTCTGTACATTATTTAAAACTCTGTCCTTCTCCCATTATTTTCCAACTTTGCCTTTAAGAAAATACAACTTAGTTTAATCTTTCTTCTCATTTTAATTCCTTTTTATACATATATAAAATGCTCTATCAAATATTAATAAATACATTTTCAATTTAATTTGAATCGATCTGGCATGTGATGTACAAAAAATATTTCGATAAATTTTCCAATATTTAAAATCACTAATTATTTATCTTTATTTCATTATTCATATTATTACCGTCAATAAAAATGTCTTCTCATCTATTTCAACCATAACTTTTTTACTATATAAAAATACTTAATATTCATTATAAATATTTTTTGGAGTTTAATATATTTTTTGATAAGAATTTATTAACTAACTCAAATTATTAAAACGAAATCTTTCATCAAATAAACTTTAATTCAATAAAAATATATTTTCAAAGCAAAGATTATACAAAGTTGAACTTGAACATTTTATTTTAATTAAATTTATTTGCTATAATGTCGTAACAAGTGCGGTTATTACAAAAGGGAACTGTCTAGGTAGGTTTTAGCACTTAAAATGCTTCTTTGCATTCCTCTGTCCATTCGAAGTTCCTAACTATCTTCACTTGATCAAAGAAAAATATGCGCTTGTTAGTGGCTTTAAAGATGAATCTTCTTAGCGCCGCTACTTTCCCATTCGAACTCATTACATCCTTTAGATTTTCTAGAACCCATATTTTGTTGATTGCGTTAATTTTTTCTACGTTAGCTTTGATCCCTTTGGCGCTTACTATATACCCATGTAACTTTCCTAACTAAATGGCAAAGGTAAACTTGAAAGGATTCAACTTGATGTTGAATATTCAAAGCGTTGTGAAGTTTTCTTCCAAGTTCTACACATGTTGGGTAGCTTTCCTAGACCTCACAAGCATTTTACCTACATAAACCTCCATGTTCTTTTTGATCTGCTCAAAGACATCATGTTTACCAATGTTTGATAAGTTTCTTCCACATTCTTTAACCCAAATAACATGACCTTATAGTGGTTTATTCCCTTGTCCTTGATGAAGCTAGTATGCTCCTGATTTAGCTTAAATATAGCAACCTGATTATAAGCCGAGCATGCATCCATGAAGGTTAGCAGTTCATGAACACTAGTTGCATCCATAAGTTAGTTTATTCCAGGTAAAGAAAACCTATCTTTGGGGCATGCCTTGTTGAGGTTGGTGAAATCAATTTGGTTCTTCACTTCCCTTTAGGCTTCTTTACTAACATTGAATTTGCTATCCATTTGCAACAGTAGGCTTCCCTAATGAAACTATTTTCTTTTAGTTTCTTCACTTTCTCACGTGGAGGTTATATCTTTCTTGATCCAAGGATTGCCTCTTTTTCCTTATTGTATGCACATCTAGATCTGTTGAGACCATGGAAACTTATGAATGGATATATCCCGGCTATGTCTAAGTGAGTTTAAAAATATAAATTGGTAGACTTTTTCCAAAAGCTGATCAGTTTTGCACGTAGTTCTAAGCTTATGTGTTTACCTATCTTCACAATTTGGATGGATCTGTAGAGTCTGATTGAATTACTCTAGCTCATCCGTTGGTTTTAGTTTCAACGTGTTCATCCCTAGCCTTGAATCTACTTCATCTTCTACCTCATATGGTTTTGAAGATGATGTATCATTGGAACTTTGTACAACATCACTGAAATACTATGCATAAACGAAGGCATACTCATCAGATCAATCATGAGAAGATAATCTCTTTTCTTTCTTCACGTCGGCATTGTGGTATAGGTCGACCTATTTTAGTGTAGGTAGTTGTATTAAATAGCAATGTAGTTTTCTGAACTGGCTTATCACTTTCTACTTTACAATATTTACATATATTGGGAGATATAACATTTAACTTGAAATAGCATTATTCTTAGAATATGGTTCCCCACTAAATTTTGTTCACCTATAATATTCTCTATCCTAACAAGGGTATGAAACTTCATAAGAAAATCCTTCAACAAAATTAATGCTCCCAAATCAATTAGGACAAGCCTTACTAAGAAGATGTTGGATAGATGAGATTGATCAATAATAAGAAGGTTTGCATAGAAGTTGTAACGGACGCCTTATGCTATTCGCACTCAATACACCCATATAGTGCACTGTAACTATGCTAAGCTATTATATGATGATAGTCAAGAGGTAAAGTAGAAAACAACCACATGAACTACTGTATATCGCAAAACACATCGAATAAAAATTATAATCATCAAATTTAAAACAAGTGAGACAACAATAACTAAAACATCCAAAATCAGAGTGCACAAGTCATATGGCTATACAAAATAGTGATAGAGTTTATACAGCTGATAAATAAACTCAAATGATAAACGGTCCATAATAATAATAAAACACTGTCTAGACTCCACAGTGTCGCATAATAGAACAGTAAAAGCTCAAAAATATATAGTATATGTGAAAGCATAGCCTCTTGCTAGTCCACTTGTACTATGCCACGTGCTATCCCACACCTATATCTAGTCTACTCACTTAATAAGAGTGCACAAGGTAATAAGAATCCAAACATAAATTCTCAAGTCAGATAATAGTCTTACGTGAGCAATCAAAAATCTCAAATTACTATGAAAGTTGATATAGTCTATAGGATGTAGGGTATGGAGAATCTTACTTGACATGTCCCTGCATCCAAATAGGTAGCATATAAAAATTAATATATGCTGCTCTACCATCGTAACCATCATCATCATCATATGGGTGTACTACGATCTCAGTACAACGTTAAGTGCCTAGGTATCCTAGTCATAATACCTACCTCATGTGACAGCTCTAAGGTGATAAGCAAACATGACAAATATAGGAAAACACATCATCCATCAAACAATCCTCACATCACTCTAGTGCATTGGATATAAGATAACACATACGGCACGATCATAAGCTAGAGAGTCAATCAAATCTCGATTTCATAGCTCTCAATCCATGAACCTTTATAAGGCTAGAAAGTAAGCACATAGTCATAAGGTCTAATGTAATCCATAGTCATAAGATCTGGACACAATCGTATACAAAAGATATGAATGATATAGGAAATTGATTATATAAAAAAATAATTAAATATCCAATTAATCAAACTAATTTAATTATCTCATAATTACTTCTCATTCTTCTTCTCCGTATCCTTCATGTACGCAACCATATACCCACATTCCCACACCCATTCACGACCAAATTTTCTTGCCTCTATCACCATCACCTTGGACCATCAGACTTGTCAGCATCTTCCTAGAAGCCGCACCGCCTCGGCCATCATCTCTGGCCAACCATGTCGACCATGATTATTTTCATGAATTACTGCCTCTCATGTTCGTGCTACTACCAGACCAACATGACACTGCCTATCGCCATCGCACCTCTGACTTTGGTCGTCGCACAACTTGTAGCACTTCGACACACTACCTGTTTGACCTGACACTACCCTGCCATAAAAGAAAATGCATGCAACCAATTATTTTCCCCCACTTCTCTAGCTTGTCGTCACCACTACGTCCACCTTTGGCTAAGATGATCTATGTTAACGAACTCCCTTGCCGAGACGAATGAACCTATATAGTTATTTTCCATATGTTTAGATCGCCAAAAAGTTTGCCATTTGTGATCTTTCCATTCGACTCCGATATCTCCCACACCATAGTTTGAAATAATCACTAGAATATGTCAACAAATGGTAAACTATAATTTAAATATATGCAGTATATTGGGAATGAAATATTCGAATTTGGTAGACCAACAAAATATAGTAAGAAATTCTAAACTATATACTGATCCTACTTTGGTTAGCTTATTTTCATAGACGATTCGTGCTCTTCAGCAACCATTACTATGTTGCAAATAAGAATGAAAGATACTGCAATCAAAGAACATTTCGCTATTAAATCAAACTCGTTGAGATCCACTATACAGAATTTTCAACCAAAAACATTAAGTGGGTGGGAATACTGATTGTGGTGAAAAATTCCCAACTTACTATGGCATCAAAATACAAACATAAAAACTCCCAACTTAAAAACTCTTTAGCAACCATTACTATGGCATAAAATTACAAACATAAAAACTACCAACTTAATCATGCAACCGATCTAATCACATAATCACTATGTATCAAACTACAAGAATATAAGCACACAAGTGATAAAAAGAGAAAGAAAAATACCCAAGAAAAATGAAAAATCGGCATTGATATTAAAATATGTATAAAAATAGCTTTGAATTACCTTGTGAGTCCTCAAAACTGGATCATTCACCACTGTGCAGTTAATGCGCTCGGTAGATTCAAAGCGGCGGAGGTGCAAAAAGTCATAGCGGGGATACAACGAGGATATAACGGGATATAGCAGATGGCTCTAAAATAGCATATAAAACTCTTACTTAATGTTTTTACAAATATATAAATGGTAATTAAATGAAACATTATCACTAATACATAAATAATTTTAAATAAAAACATGTGCGAATATACTTTAAATAAACGAAAAACGGTTATATAACATAATTGAATTTGGTAGAATATTAGAGTATTTTAATTTTTAAAAATATATTAAAAATTAAATCAAATAAATTAGTTTCATAATTTTATAATGTATAAATGCAATTTTTCAATTCATTTTATTAAAAAAGATATAGCGGGAATAGCAGAATTAGCGGCGATTAAAACGGGAATGCTATATTCTGGGGCTATATGGAAAAATGATAGCGGTAGAAATCCGCTATGAGATATAGCGGGGTAATAGCGGGGCATTAACTATAAAGATTCACCATCAACACTGTTGTCTCTCTCTACGCTATTAACAAGAAATAAACAAATAATTAATCATGATAATTCTAAATTTCACCAACATACCATAAAGTATTTACCAAAATAAATATAACAATTAAAGTTAACTGGACATAGGACGTTACAATCAAGTGATGATTCTTTTTAATAATGACTTAAAGTAGTACGCCAACTTAAAATACAACCAACAAAATTTAGCCAAAAGTATCCAAATAATATAGTGGCTAATGGGCAGGAAATTTATCTTCTAAATACAAAAGAAAAAGTAAAAATAATACCATGAATCATGGATGAATCACCTTCTAGTCTAATAATCTCTCCTATCAAATTATCATAATCTGACTAATTTGTACGTAGCAACTCCACCCATTCCATCTGCTACGACAACTGGACCCGATAAGTACTCAAAAGAAACTAATTTAAGGAACAATACCATTCGAATTTCATAACTTTTATCAAATTAGATTGAGTTCTTTCATATTTTGCGAACGTAACCATTTTATTGTTGATAATGAGCTAGGGTTTTGAATTTTTCATTCAAGAATGAGAATCGCTATTTTAAGTTTCAGATCCAAAAGGAAAATTTTAAGTTTTTCCTTTATTCCTTGAGGAGAAGAAGCTTAACAAAATTTGTCTACGTAATAAGCAAAAGAAAAGAAAATTGAGCGGCCGAAAAAATAATTTCATCAACACTTGAACACTCCGTAGCAGCATTTATTTGTTTAATTTTGTTTTCCCGTATTACCAGTAGTTGCATTTAGCTTGAAATGCTACCAATTAATGCAACTAATAGCAATTTTTCTTGTAGTGGCATAAAAGATCGTGCTTAGTTTTGTATCCTACTCGTAATTTAATTTTTTAGGGAATGCTATTTTTTTGTACTATGACCGAGATTGGGATCTTTTATTGATTATGCGAGGGTATGTAAAAAATGAATAACATATAAGATCCACAATTAATTATTGATAACTTAGCTTTTCGATGTATTCCTCGTGAGTTTTGAGTAGAAATCTAGATTGTACCTGATTGACAGCTTCCTTTGGTACAGATCATGTGTTGTGCTCTCTTGCCAAGTCTAGGTTGAGCCTCTAAAATAGCATATGCCTCCTGGTCATGACCCCATAGGTTGCAGCATTCCTTGTATTGTTAACATGATCCGATGACCTTTCAGAGTGCAGCATCTTTTGTTGACTTAGCTGTGGATCGTGCATGAATTACCACTCTGCTTAGAGCGGGGTATCCTAGCCGTAAGCTTAGTTACATGCCTAATATGACCTTACCTCTATTCTAAGGGCAAAATGTCCTTAGTCGTATGCTTGGCCGTACATCTTCTTTGACATGCCCCTTGTTTTAGGGGTGAAGTGTCCTTAGCTGCAAGTTTGGTAAGAACCACCCCCTTAGTTAAGGGCGCAACATCGTACGGATGCTGAGCAGTATTCTTCTTTAGTATCGCCATTCTCATTTATGAGATTGTCGTTGTTGTTCATAGGTGAAATCATGCCTCTGAACAAGGTAGTGAGCTATGAAGAGTAAGTTGTTATGCTCTTGCATGATCTTTCTCGTTGAGAGAGTAGATTTGACTGAGAAGTTAGGTCGTGTATGTACAATCCATTATCGCATGCATATGGTTTTGTTGTACTAATTCTGGTCATCTAATATCCATAAATCTAGTGTGGTATGTCTAATTAACTGACATAAACGTTTTTTTATACTGGTTTAGGCAGTCTAATATCCTGACGACCAGTCTTTATGATTTGTTATCATAGGAACATTCATACCGAAGCAGGGAAATTTTTCATCCTGTCCAGCGCAATATTTTGGCCGAGAAGCCAGACTCGCATTAATGCAAGTCCAAGTGTGTGGGGCTGGTATCACCATTCTCAGTGTTGAAATTGTTGTTTTACTATCCCCCTCACGTTAAGCTTAATCAGCAAGTATTAGTGGTGAACTACGAAGGTGCATGTATAACTTATTCTTTTACAGAGAAATTACACAAAGATTCTATACTGGTTCAGGCTGTCTAGTATCCCTACGACCAGTTCGGTACATTGATACATCATATATATTATTTATTTACAAAGCTAGCCTCTCTGGTAGGAGGTGAAGATCCCAAGGTTGGATCCTTTAATTTTCGGGTGGGAAGGAGCGAATACTTCCATTGACCTGGTTGCAGCAGCGTTCTTCCAACTCCTCCCGTTCCTTTGTCAGAATGTCCACCAACAACAACACATCCCCTCTCGTTCAGGTGGTTATTAAAGGGTAATGGAGAAGGGCTATAGGAGGTAGAGACGGTGATTAAGTTAGATAAAAAGGTTTAAATGTGCCAAGGTCCTCCTGCCACCAAGGTTATTCCTTCTTTTCCGTTGAAGATTGATTGAGTCAGCCTATCAAATAGCGGTTGCCGGTCTCACTACTCTTATTTTTTAGAATGTCATGACTACTTATCTATTTCATGAAACATGTAGAAAATAAACAAGGGCAGTAAGCCATGGGGGATAAGAAAATGGAAGATGGGATTGCAATTTTTGCTAGAAATTGAGAAGAGAGGAATGGAGGGATGGAGGTTCGGCCCCCCTTTTAAAATTAAAAATGTTGGTGAAGTTTTTGACTTCACAACAGTAAACTTAATCGTGAGGTGACCTTATGATTATTCATCCCCATAATTAGGAATCAGTGAATTTAAGCTTCATTAAATTCACCTTTGAGAAGCGACTGTGTTACTACACAGTCGAGTGGTTGCACTTCAACAGTTTGTTGAAACGTCGAAGAGGTTTTGTGAATGATAAGTGATCTAAAAGCGAAATAGTAGAAAAATGAAAGTAAAAGGAGCAAAGAATTTTTACGTGGTTCAGATTAATGTTAATCCTACGTCTATGGGGTTTTTCATTGTACCTTCATGACTTTAGTGCAAAATGATTACAATGGCCTCTAAGACATATAATATCTCCTTTAATTCTGAGAAGAAGAAGAGGTTCCAAAAAGAAGATCATTTTCTTCATCCTCTAGAGTGTTCTTTTATATTATGAAGAATACACTGCTGGTGGTTGCAATCGCTTTTGATTCTTTCCTTCATTCTCCACCCTCCAATTTTTCCACTTGTCGCTTATCCATATTGCTTGTTCTTTGTACCTGGATTGATTGTGGATTTTTGGTGGGAAATTATGATATTGGTGAGACCTTGGGAATTCAAAGCGGGATGCTTGAAAAATTGGCGGGAAGCCCAGTTCTGTACATGTTAGCATTTTCTCTCTTGGAATGGCAAGTTGCTTTAAGAGGAATGATAAAGTGGCCACCCGAAGGCATTGGTATGTGATTGGTGCATGTGGAGAGGTTCAGTTGTGAATCATTGCCTGTCGTTCAAACCGTACTGCGCTGCTGATGTTCTTGATATTTTTGTTCAATTTGTCGTTATGTCAGGTTGAAATGGAGTAGCACTTCCTAATCCTTTCTGAGGACTGGTTTGGCATGCATTTGGGATGCGACTGAGGTTTATTTTTGATTTGAGTTATTCCCTTTTCTATTGCCATTGTGATAGAGGGAGAGCTTCACATTTATCATTTTTCTGTAGAAGAGTCCACATTGAAGCGTATTTCAAGTGACCCTATATACAGCCTCTTCGAAGTGCTTTCGGCTCTGTATAGCCCTATCTAGGTTGCCTCTGGTATCTGCCTGTGCAGACCTGTTCCTATAGATGTTTGAAAAAATGTGAGTTGTAGAAATATGGTTAATTAAGATCATCATGTGTTAGTCCTGATGCCATGGCTCTGTATTCTAGTTTTGCCTTTGATCTGGATATAGCTAATGTGTTTTGCTTCATTTTGCTAATAAGTGCGGTAGTTGCTTTTTGCAGCATTCCCCTTACTGATAGGTCTCAGGTCTGGTTAGACATCATAACCTCAGGTCTTTTTCCAGCTCAACCCTATTGCTATGAGAGTAGCTTTCTTTACTTCAAGTACTGTATGTTTCTTTTTTCTATACTTCGTGGTAAGAACAGGCATAACAAAATTTGTTCATAAATCTTAGGGTATTCCTTTCATAGATTAATCCTCCAACATTCTCTAAATTTAGAATTCACATTCTAAAAGAATTTCATTGTCATTTATATAAAATAACACTAATTCAAAATTTTCAATTAATTCCCTAATTTTGTAAATCATTATTTATTTTGTTTAAGCAACTCAAAAATCAGGGTTGTTACAGTTTATTTCTTGTTGTTGCTTGATTGATTATTATTTCTTATGTTGTTTTTGATCGATTGTTGATTTATTTTTATTTATTGCTGTTACTTATTTTTGCTTATTTTGTGTGCCGGTTGCTTGTATGTTGGTTATAACACATTTGGACAGAGATAGCAATATATATTTAGGATAGATCACATGTCATCCAAGGCCATTTTAGGGGTTGAGATAAGATCTATACGAATCGATTTCATTTTAGTGTGACTCAAAATATGTATTATACTTAGATATTGACTTATTTTAGCTTACTCTCACATTTTTAATCATGTATGATTATGTTGATATCAGTTGCTATGCTAAAAATTTACATATTTTTAACGATATGTACTTTTGTGGGTGCATAATCCTCTTTGTATAGTACAATTAGGTATTTAGGAGCTAAAATTTAGCTACTTAAATGCTTATTTGTTTAGATTTGCATTTAAATGCTGAGAATTTTTATTATAAAGAGGGTTTGTACTAAGGAAATGTAGGATAGTGTTGGTTATCGCATATTTCCTAAGGTGTGTTGTGCATATTAATTTAGGAGATTCCATAATATTTGCTGTGTGAGGGAAGTACTATTAGAATTTTTTGAGGCTTAGACTCGGAAATTTTGGTTAGTCTTATTTCTTCTTAGTACTAAAAGGAATTTCGAGGACGAAATTTTTTCAAAAAATAGAAAATGTAACAACCAGCAATTTTCACGATTGAATATTTAAATGATTAATTTAAATATGTAATTGTTAATTAACGGAACGTCCATTATACTTGATTTTTCAGAGATTGATGAATTGGGCCTCAAGACACCCGTAGTTGAGACCGCTTTTATAAAATGAGAAAAATGAGTATAAACTTGGTTATGTTTCGAGTCGATAATTTTTTGGAGTGAATAGTGACTTTGGAGAAAGAAATGAAATAGGCCATGGCCCATTGGCTAGCCTGTAAGTGGCCAACCCCTTCATATTTTCATTTATTCTCTCATTTCATTTCAACGTTACTTTCATTCCTCTTTTCCTAATTACTTTCAAAATTGCTCCTTAACCCCCTTTCTTTAAATCACTCATCCAAGCAAAAATAAAATTCCTACTTCAAGAGAGTTTAGAATTGGATTTTGGTGATTATGAGCTTAGTTTGGTGAAGAAGAGATGAGTGGGACCATTCTCTACTCATAGGTACTCGTTATACTTCATTAATTTGTTGTTTATGATTTTGAAGCATTATGAAATAATTTAGAAAATGCAAGTAATGTAATTAGGCTTATATTTACGTCTTTGAAATGTTTATATCATCATATTATTTATTAAAGACTTTTAAAACCATGTTATGAAAAGTTAGTAAGCTTTGTATTTGGTTTTGGGTTGATTAAGTGATTATGAATGATTATTTGGGCTTAATTATGTGTTATGGATGTGATTTAGTTATATAGTTGTACTGAAGTTATATTTGAAAATTCTAAGAAAGTTGGTTGGCTGATTAAGTGGTTTAGGAGCTGTACACTTATTATTAAAATGTTTAGTGGCCTAATGGAGCTTAATTAGTATTTAAGATATTATTTAAGTGAATAAATAATTTATATCGGAATATGTTATAAAACGAAGTTATTAAGCTAATTAAGTTAGTTATGAGCTATACACTTATTATTAAAGTGATCAAAGGCTTAATGAAGCTTAATTAGTTTTTATAAATAATATTTAAATAAATAAATAAATTTATAAGTGAAAAATACATTTTATAAAAGAGAATGAGATTCTATAAAATAGTAATAGTAAAATAGAAAGAGATTTATAAAATAGTATATATGTAAACTGGAATGAGATTTTATAAAATAATATGAAAGTGATATTTTATAAAAGTATGAGATTTTATAAAATAATGAGAAGGAATTAGTTTATAAAATGGTTTTCATGTTTTATAAAATAATGGAATAAATAAGTATTATAAAGGCTTAAAATGATTTATAATCTAGTTTGATATTTTATAAAATAATAGAATAAATAGTAAAGAATGAGATTTGACTATTATTGAAAAGATTTAGTGAACAAAAGTATGTTTGGTTTGAGTAATAATTGAAATAATTATTTAAATATGCGTGTATGTGTGTGTGCATGGGTAAACTATTTGAAGTTATATAAATACAATTCAAGTATCGTAGTTAGAATTGTTGAATGTTTTGGATTATTGATAATGATTTAGTATTGGTGTGAAAAATTATACATGTGTATGCAAATATCTATATGTATATACAAACACGTTATGAGCAATCTCACAAAGCCATAGTGACCATCGCATGTACTAAATCGCGAGAGAGGACACCGGGTCAAGCAACCGCTCTGGTGAAGCTCGAAACATGATTTGTGTAGTGTAAGTGTGGTTGTGTATGTGTGTAGTGTGTATTAATGTTCATAAATTGGTGTATTGGCACCACAAGAGGCAAGGAGGTTTGTTATGTTTGTTTTGGTATGTTAGAGGAGGCGGATCGAAGGAATTTCCCCGTGGATCTCTATACCAAAAAGAATGGTTTTCCATATCGAAATTGGTTTCAAATGCTTAAGAAACGGTTTCTAAAATATCTACCAATGTGCTCCAAGTGAGGTCTGACGTGGTGGAGGCAAGCTTAAGGGGCTAAGTGACTCATTGGGTGACGTTAGAAGGAGATGAAGCTCGGATTGACGGTCTAGAAGCTAACTACTCAGGCTTTACTGCCTGAGATAGGCATCCACCGATGCATTGGTGGTGCGTTGGCCTGGGCAGTAGCCTAAGCAGTAAAGACTATGCAGGGTGCAATTTAATGGGTATCTCTCCTCGATTTCGGACTCGAGTTGACATAAGTCTTCTACATGAATTCTGGGAGACTTTAGGCTACTTGGGGAAGTGGAAGCAAGGCAAAGCTCTGGACGCAATGTATATTGATACATGTTCAATCAATAATGATGAAATACAATATCGATACAATGATCGGTTGCATGGTCACATCTGGTGAGCATGTATGATTGAGCATGGTTAATCTATGCCCCTTGGCTTTGACCTTGGGTAGGTATGCTTCGATTAATGGTATTGGTCATAGATTAGTGAGCATACATAGTATCTATCTTATATTGACGATCGTACATTATATTGGCCTTACATTCATGGTCATGCATATTATTGGTCTTTCAATAGTGACTACACATATAGATAGATGATGTCAAGATATTAGTCTTTATTGTGAATACTTGTGATAGGTGCATTTAATTACGACGTTGTTCACACACACACACACGCACACGCACATGGCATCAGTGTTCCTTTTTGGTCCCAATGGCATATTATATGAGATACGTCAGTTGTTCCCTTTTGTAGAAACGTTATTCAAATTTATTAAAAAATCAATGATAAGTAAAGAGGAGATGGTGATGATTACCTATGAGCGGATCATTTATCACATATGCTTGATATGAGGTACGGTGATGTCTACATAGGTTTGAAATATCTAGAGTAGGTCATATATTACTTATGCTCGATATGGGGTACGATTTGACCTACACGAGTTCAATCAACCATAATGCGATTCAGGGTCAATGGTACTATTAGATACCGACTCTACCTATTTTGGGCCCACAATAGGGATCATTGGATTATGGTGAGATCTATATAGGTGTCAAATATCTATAGTAGGTCATATATCACTTATGCTTGATATAGGGTATGGTGAGATCTGCACGAGCTCGATCACACTGGATGCGGCTCGAGTTTTATGGTATAATAAGGTACTAACTCTATTTATTTTGGACCATGCTTAAGGATTGTTGAATCATGGTTAATGTCGACTTTGAACTTCACTCTTCAGCAATAATGAGTATCAATTTACACACACTATTCATTATATATGTATCTAGAATATGCTTATATTGTGGTATTTATATTATCCTTGCATTTGTGTACTGGGTTACCTTTATCACAGTATAATGTTACACAATAGTCATATTATATTAGTTGTGTTGACTCATTGATTACATGAGAAGAGTAGGTTATTGTATGATTTCCTACCTATGAGATGGGTTTACTTTACTTATTTATGGGCAGTCCGAATTATCCCTAAGCCACATTCATGGAGAGGACCACTAGTTTCCTATTGATTTGTATATAGTTTTGATATACAGTATTTTGAGATAGTTCCACTCATACTAGGCTTTATGTCTGACCCACGTTTTATCTTTGTATGTTTATGTCATAACAACTCTTGGGTACTCAATTGAGTAGTTTGGAAGTTAGGTGCTTTTGTGGATTCGCTATCAGGGTGGCACAGTTGAAGCGTTAGAGGTGAAGACGATACTTGATACACACACATATACACACTTGACATTGTAGTAGTACCTGACAAATGTTGTTAGTATATGAGGCTTATTGTATCAGATATTCTATTCTGACTTTCCATATTGATATTTACTTATTAATTACTTCAGCTGGTGCAGTCTCTTATATATTATTCATCATATTTTGTTCATGTACATTCAGTATATTATATGTTATTCCTTCCACTATGACATTATATCATTATGCCTTAGTATAGTGGTTTGTTTATTTTCTTTCTTTTTCCCAACAAGCTGTTTTTTGTAGCATTTGAAAGTCAACTGTTGATGTAAAGCGCTGATTTTTTGATTTTACGAGGGCCGGTTTGTTGCATCCTTTGCAGCACTCTGGTTCACTGGCCGCATGACCTAACACTGCCCCGATCGTAAAAGAAAACACACACAACCAATTATTTTCCCCCACTTCCCCTACTTGCTGCTATTGCTATATCCACTTTCTACCGATGATCTATGTTTCCAAACTCACCTTGTTGAGATGAAAAAACTCATATAGACGATTTCCCACATGGTTAGATCGTCAAAAAGTTCACCATTAGCATTCTTTCGGTTCAACTATGATATTTCTCTCACCATAGCACGAAACATAGCCATTCCCATGCCATTTTGATCCCCTCTCCACCATGAACACAACCATACAATCCAAATCCTTATTTGTTCTCCTCCACAATTACTCCCTTTGTTGGATTCGTATTTTTTGGCATACACATTTGAAGTTGGGTCAAATTGGGAGCATGGTGTATGGTTCTCAGAAAAGTAAAGAGACCTAAGTTTTATTTTAACCAAAACGACGACTATTTTCTCTTGAAAGAAGAGCGAGGGATGGATTTCATGAAGAGGAAGGAAATAACGTAAATGAAGAAGTGGTATGCGGTTACAATAAAGGGGAAGATATTTATAGGTATGGGTAGGGTTAGGGTTCGGGTCTGAAAATACCTTTTTTTTTAATTTCAATAATTGTTTTATGGTCATATGACTTCTAGAAATGTCAAATTATGATGATTTTTTAATGGCATGACTCATTATATTTTTCTCGTTCCAACGGTACAAGTGTCGTCAAAATCCAAGACTATGCCCTGGGAGGCTTTTTTGAGCAATTTAACGTACAAGAAATTGGAGAATCCAATCTTGAAAATTCTTTGATTATGCAGCTCGTATATTCTTTCTTAACCTACGGATGTTTTCCATTCATCCAAATCCTCCTGCACTTATCGGTGCACATATATCTATGAAATACGTATAACTACGTAAACTGTTAGAAAATTTCTCAAGGATAAAAGTCATCCAATAAAATTACTAAGGGTAAAAATATCAATACTCAACATCACCTAATATTACAACGTCATACGACCCAAGGTGAATTTAAAAATAATATTTTGTGATCCTCTAATACATAAATACATGTCATTATGAAAGGTTTTTTGAGCGATGTGGTCTTTACTACCACAAGGAGTCTAGAAGGCCCATTGGAACTATTATTGTATTATTGAACCTAAAGATAGGCTCCGTGCTTGGTTTTAGAACTTCTATTGGTAGCTTCATTTTATTAGCTTCCAAAGTCAATAAACACTTTCTTAATAGTTCAGTTTGATATATTCACAACTATTACTATGGGTTTTAATAGGGCAACACTACTCCTACCGAGTCTACGGCGAAAATGAGATCGAGTGTAGGTTGTTGCATAATATGGTATATAGTTCTGTGCCGAACCTGCATTTCTTGGACGTACCCTTCATTGACCTTCTGCTCTTGCCAACTGATGAGGCCCGCCATGGATTTAGCCTATGAGAATGCTAGGATTCCAAACTTGATCTGTAAGAGGATCAGGTCACTGGTTTTGAGCTTGATCTAGTGCGTTTTTTAAAAGCTGCCCAGGTAAACTTTTTGGATCAACCTTTCAAATTCATTCTTCAAGTGGTAGTAATTATCTGTATAGTGCACATTGACCCGATGAAAGTGGCAATAAACAACATCCCTTGTTCTTTTCAGGTTTCTTCCCATTGTTAAGGAAGTTGTATGCCAACTTAATATTTGTCACTTCAAATATGTATCCTAGGTTGTGAATCGAAGGAGTGTAGTCTACAAATTTAAAATCTACCACTTTGCTTGTTGGTTATAATTTTGGATAAATTTTGTATTTAGGCCAAATTTGTAAACAAATTACAAGAATATGCCACTTTGCAAACTATTTACAAAAATAAACTAGTTTTCAACACGTTGGCGTCACGTGTTCTGCCAGCATCTCAAATGCCGCAAGTACACGTGTATTGTGCAAGCACACTGGCGGAATTTGAGATGGCGCCAATATACGGCATCCCCAATGCCGCCAATTTCTGCTGCTTTATTAGGCAGCCACCTTTTTATGTTTATTTTCTTCCAAAGTTTTCTTAGATCTACTAAAATTCTAAACTCCAAACTGTTAAATTATTTGCATATTGTAGTTTATTCTTGATTGGATTGAGTTACAGACGAGGAGCAACATCTAATTCTTCCTTTTCAACAAGGAATTAGCTATAACATGTATGTTTTTTGGAAACCCAGTTCAGTTTCTTTTAATGTCATTTGCTGTTTGGTATCAAGTGATAATAGGTTACTAGTTGATTAAATAAATTGTAGGATGGCTCCCAAGTGTGTACCAACAATCTGTTATTTCGATGGTGAATTTGATGAACTTAATTGTGGAAAATATGTCAAGGGGTCGTGTAAGCCAGCTAAAGTGTTGAAAGGTTGTAATACGGTGCAGCTGAATGAATCAATTTATAAAGCGACCAAGATATAATCTGAAGAATTTGACATAGAGCTAGTGTGTAACTGGCCGACAGACTCAGGATCGAAACTCATTAAAATAGCCGATGATGACGATGTGGAGCTAAGATTTTCAGCGACATCGAAATCAGTTGAGTTGTTTGTTAGGAAAATTAGGCTCTTGCAAGTAGAAGAACCCGTACGAGGACAAAAAGTTAATAGTGTTATTGAGGAGCACCAAAGAACAGTTGAGGCAGTAAGTATCAGTCGTGGAAACGTGTCCTCGAGTTTCATTAATCCGACCATGACGGCGATGTACGGTCAACAACAAGGTCTATATGGATATCCTCCGTGTGCGACCTATCCACAAGGCGTTTAGTATATATACCCCTATCCAAGTTAAGGCAGCTTTACGCATTTGCTCGAAAGGTGAAATATTTATTTATAAAATTTAGGTCGTATTAATTTAATAGCTGTGCACTACTTAACAGTTTTTTTACATTATATGCAGTTATCTTCCTTGTCGACTAACACTGCCTAGTCCCGTTGGACCATTACAATGCCATATGTCCCAATTATGTATCCAACTCCGTCCGAGTTATATGATCTTAGTCAGAGGTGTGTATCGTGAAGAATCAAAATTTGGTAGGCAGTAATTACGATACTGGTTCTATAGTAATACGTATGTTTGAATAACAGATTCCCCATGCACGATATTGTTACGCAATCTAATGATGATTTGGAGAATGTAAACGTAAACGTAAACAACGAACACTACAAGAAAAATACCTTTTTATAGCGTTTAAAAAACGCTGTAAAAGGATACGATGGCGTTTTTATAAACGCTGTATATCAACAAGTTGTAATATGTCAGGGATCTATAATAGCAACCTCGGAATCGCTATAAAAAACATGCTATAATTGACGTTACTTATAGCGTTTCTAAATTGCTATTAAATGGATGGTTCATGACATACAAGTACCTTTCTATAGCAATTGTAAACGCTGTGGATATATCATTACCTGATTATTATAGCAATTATAAATGCTATAGAAATATCATTGCCTGATTATTATAGCAACTATAAATGCTTAAAAAACGCTATAGAATGTTTACTTTAGTCTTTCATAGCATTATTTACTTGCTATGAAAACTGTTTAATCGTTGCAGAATATTTTTATTGCACTAGCATAATGCTATAATATGTATAACCATGACAATTTTTATTCCTAGCATTAATATAAAAAGGATGTAATATACGGTATCTCACACAGTATTAACAATTAAGCATAAAAAAAATAAATGAATAAAAGCATTTCGTGCACAATATTAATCATATAAATATTAATAACAATTCATACAATCGTAGCTAACCAAAACAATACATAATAAAAGTAACAATCCATACAACCATAGCTAACCAAAACAATACATAGTAAAAGTAAAGATGTAAGAACATCGACACAAAATACATTTGAAGGAGAATGAGTGCGGCAACATATTTTTTCATGCCTTCCACCATAGCGTAAACCCAGAGCATCATACACCACCTGTCAAAAAGCACATACGTCTATTAGTCATAAAAAGTAAACATAAATTATCATGAATACCGAAATATGGAAAAAAATATGTGCGGCAAACAAAGAAAATACTCAAAATTAACAGCTAAATCATTCTATGCACTGATTCTATGTACTGGTAATTATTTAGTTTATTATTGAATGAAAATCCGGTTAATGTAAATAATAAAGTACAAACTAGAGTTGTTTAATTGTTTATTATATTACTAAATACGCTTCCAATCATTCCAACCTCTACACTGCCACCACCCTCCTTCTAAACTGCAACCGAACACCTGTTACCAGACCCTGCATCGTGTGCCCGCGTTCCTCTCTCTTCATTTGATGCAACTAGCTCTGTTTGGTGCAACTTGTTTCAGCAGCAAACAACTTGGGAAAGCATCACATAATCATTTGCTGCCAGTCAAGCTTTACTTTATTTTTACAATCTTTACTTTGTTTTTACAAATCTCCATCATCATTTTATTGTTTACATTGATTTCACCCATACATCATTTTATTGTTTACAAGTTTCATTTGCACAGCCACTCCACTTTCAAATACCACTGACCACTGCAAGCCACAAATAAACTCCAATACCCATCACAAATACCACTGCCACTGACCACTTTCAAATACCCATCACAAATAAACTCCAAGCCATCCCACTGACCATTGCAGTTACATCACCAATACAGCAGCCAACCTCCTCACCACATACATCATCAGCAAACACAACTACCTCTTGCCTACTTTACTTTAGAACACATACAGCACAAACCATTACTTCACTACAAAACTGCTGCTCTTTCAAACAATTCACCATCAAACTATCTACAACATATCAACCACCCGACATTTCACCATCCATTCATACTTCAACTAATCCTCTCTGCCCAAACTCCAATATCCCCCCTCTGACATCACACATACCACATCGTTGCCATTTCAACAATTGTAGATTGCAACTGCTATCAGTTATAGTGCAGTTCAACCCTTGTCGCCTCTCCCTATACATTGCAACTGCTATTAGTTAACACCAGCAACCAGTGCAACTCCCTCCTCTGTCTACTATCAACCAAAACATAACTCTCCATTGCCACATACCAAACACGCTCGGCCATTCAAACAACCACTGTCACTGCCTTGCTCAAATCTCCCCTATCAACAGTTCCGCCATCAAGCTCATCCAACAGCACTTCACCTTCCCTCTTCACTGCGGCAACACTGCTGCACAACCTGCAAACAACACTACTGACAACACTGCTGACCAGCCCGTAAACATCTCACTACCTTCAGACAACCCGCAAACAACACTGTCACTTTGCCTTCAGACATCTCACTACCTTCTCTGACCAACCCGAAAACAACACTGCTGCACTGCCTTGGCCTCATCTTCCCACTACCAACATCAACTACCCTACACAACTACAGCCACATACATCAACCTGCCAACACCCTCCACCTTCCCTACAATAATCCACAACTGCCTCATTGTTCACTGTCATTACATTCTTTGTACCATTTCCTTCATATCATACCATACATCTGCCTTCAGCTCATCCCCACCACCACTGCATTCATTGTTGTTCCAAACAACTTCACCCCACTTCATCAAATACCACCCCAAAATTTCCTTCTACCCCTACCGTGTCATCCTTCACCAGCAACTCCACATTACACAACTGCAACTGCAACCAATACTTCACCAAACTCCTCACTGTTGTACCACATCACAACCCCTCAAAATTCATGACCGCTGCATTCATAACTGCCTGAAACCATCAAGTTATCTCCAGTCATCACCATAACTTACTGTTACCTTACTGCCAAAATCATCATCTTCCTGCAAATCTTCTCACCAGCAAACCAATCGCCTCTCAGCAAACTCCTCGACTTACTGCAAACTTACAGCCTAACTCAGCTTCAAATAAGTAACCCCAAACCTGCGCCTTCCTCTGTCCATCTTCTCACTTCTTCACACTCCACCAATCGCAACCCGAAACCCCCTCCAATCCCCGCAAATCGACCACCTCAGCAACTCAAATCACCACCGCCTCCAGTCCCAAAATTGTTACATCATTCTCCACTACCTGTCACCGTAATCATCACTTCGACATCATCCTTACTGTCAACCACTACACTGAGCTACCTGAATTGCACGCATACACACTTCATTACAATCTGATCACCAACACTTCCAACATACCCACAATTCAAGCAACAACTCCACATCTACATACATACTCATTCCTTACTCCATACTCTATACATGCATACAACTTGCTACTGCCAACACTACATTCAAACTGGACATTCAAACTAGAGATTGCAAACATATCTACTTCAGCAAGGTGGTCAAAAGGATAAGGGTGAAGTATGATTAGACTTCTTTGTGGAAATGGGTTTGGGACCGCATTAATTATACTAAAACAAGTGTTTGTTGCTATAAAGCATTAATGAATTTGCTACCAATGAAAGATAGGCCTGTTCAAAGGTTAATGCAGGTTAATCCTACTTGTGTGTTATGCAAGAGGGAGGAGGAAAGTGTGGATCATCTATTTTTCAGGTGTAAGTTTTCAGCTTATGTGTGGAAGTCGTGGAAGGCTAAACTTGGGTGATCAATAAATTATGTAGAAACTTTATAGAAATTCAAAAACTTAAGCGGCATTTCAATACTAAGTGCAATAGCAGTAATATAACTAAGTTAACATTCTCAGTGTGCCTTTGGAATATATGGAAGAACGTAATGATAGAACGTTCATATTCATTAAACACAAAACTAAAAGAAATGTGTGTGAGTGCATCGTGTATATGGCCAATACTAGACAAGCAAAATCGAATCCAGTAACTACACTAACGCAAATTTGAATTATACTTACTAGAAGTTGATTCCATTATAACATTAGCAGCAGGCCAAGCTATCGTAGTACCAAGAGCATCTTCAATGACTTCTAAATCGGATGTTGTTCTCCATAGACGGGCTTTTGGAATTTTTACAAGATCTACCCAAACTTTAATTGCATTTCTTCCCAAAGGAACACAATGAACCATTGCAGTTGGATCGGTCGAAGACACGCGTCCTAATGCAACTATTTCTCTCTTTCCCGACCAATCGATCAGCTTGCATTTATCATTTGCCATATAATTTGAACTCTATCAATTAAACAAATAGGTTATATTATTATGTGCATCAACAATTTGTACGATGAAAAAAATAATACAGTGTTAATTATAAACAAGTTTACCTTTTCGACAACTCCGACATTACTCGTATGATTATCCGATAATGCAATGTTAACCGTTTCAATAACTACTTTTGATTCAGGCCATGCGAATTTGATGCCAATGGCATCTCCAACTAGTGTCAAACCTTTAGTGGGCCTCCACAGAAAAGCATCTTTAATTTTTGGCTTATCTATCCAAACTGCAACGGCACTCGGTCCAAGAGGGAGATCATTAACAAGTTGTTTTGGATCACTTGAAAGTAGTCGTCCTTCTGCAACTAATTCTTCACTCCCTGTCCAATCAATTAATTTGCACTTATGATCTGTGCTGCTACTTTTACTCTATACAAAAAGAACATGTTGATTTTTATTTTTAAACATTCAAAATGACAAATTAATAAGTATAAAGATTGAAGATTACCACATTATCTTCTTTTTCAAAGTTATCGAAGTTGTGCAATTCAACATTTGCCACTTGAGATTCATTCGCTTCATCCAAGTTTTCTTTTCTCTATCAAACAAATAACAAAAGCAAATTTTAGGCTAGGTGCTTGTAACACTTTCATAACATTGGAGTAATAATTTACTTAGTAGTATCACTACATCATGTTTTATGACATTTAAAAGAAGCAATTTAGTTATATTCATTTTTGTGCTATTTTATCTTCAATAATCAAGTCATTCATGAGCAAACTAAAATAAGATTGTATTTTCTTGTGTCTCGGCCTCGTAGCTTGATTCTACCATTGAGATACATTTTTCATACCTGATTCTTTATAAGCATGCGGACCATCGCATCTAATTCTGAAATTTTGTTATGCATGTCGGCCGTCTGTTTATCCTTCATGTGTGACCATACTGCCTTTGTGTAAGTTGTACCCCTTCCCATGCCTCTTAATCGTCCGGGTCTGTCTTGTCCCAAAACTTTTGCAAGCGCATCTTCTTTGTAATTAGATGTTGAGCTAGGATTTGATTCGTTCTCGATTTTTCTAATTTTTTCCTATACATGTTGTCATATATGCATATTATACACAACTGAAATATCACAATAGCAAAAATATTGTTATATAATAAAAAATCAAAGTACTTACGATAGCATCTGCAGCAGTCGCATTTACCGGTTCGCCATTTTTTCGAGTATGGGATTTGATCCAAACGTGAGTTCGTGAGACGGAAGATGGATGAGGACTCGTATTTTTTTATGTTTGAAGAATATTTATTACAGCACAACACATTAACTAACTAGTTAATAAATATTACGGTAAATAAATTGGCAATTCTTACCAAATCATCAGCTACTCGAGCCATTCTTTTACGGCTACATGTGTGTGCTATCTGATTTTCTCTAATAGCTTTGAATTTCTGACTCAATTACTAAGAATAAAAAATATATTATTTATGCTCGTTCACTAATTCAAACTTCACAACTTTCAACAATACTAAAATACCTTAAACTCTGGCGTTGTTTTGGACTTGACAAACTTCTTCCACTCATTCATACTTCGGTTATCGGGTTTCAACCGAATTCTTTCTTCTTCGTTCTTTGCATCTGCTATTTTGCGAACTAATCTAGCTTTTGAACCTTTAAAAATGCACCCCATTTGCTGAAATATGGACGATTTTTGCCATTCCTCGTCCAATTTAAATCTAGCCTGCAATATCAGCGTTAGCTAAGAAGAAAACTTTTATAAACCAACACTAATACCAATTAATTAACAGTTGTTTACATTATGTTGTATAGTCAAATGGTAGCAAAACTAAAAATAAATGACATGGATCATACTACTGAATCATACTGTTTTATAGTCATAATGCACAAAATCATTCTGGGCAAAATCATACTACTGAAGAATGGCATGGTATCTGATCCTCTAAATAAATGACATGGTATCTGATTCTCTCTAAAAATGACATGGATCATTCTGTTTTATAGTCATAATGCACAAAATCATACTACTGAAGAATGGCATTTGCTAGTTACAAACGAAACAAATGCATATAATTCAAAGATGGCAGGTTCTAAATACAAATCAAACAAAAATAATGGATCAATCAGAGATAATGTTTAACTATGGGGCATTTTAACTCAACACTGAAAGCTATGTATTGAAGAGGGTAGCATGCAAAGAATTGTTCAAGTTAAAAGGCAGGGACTGTTCAAGTTTAATTGACAATGTTTTAAATTCCTAAAGGCCAATATTAATAAATTAATTTGTAGTGGAATTTGTAATAGTCTGTAATTTGAAATTTGTAATAGTCTACAATCTTTGAATTTTTAATTACAGACTATTACAAACTTTATAAAACATTTTAAATAAAATAAAGACAAGTGTTAAACCAGATTTTCATTTTCTTGCCACTTCCAAAAACCTGGAGATAAAAAAGAATTGTAGCATCTGCCTGAAATCAAACAAATCATCAAGCAATTTCAGATCAGTTTTGAAAACCTTAAATCATCTCAGCAATTCACTGATTCCTGTAATAACAAGATCGAGTTTTCCAGTTAAAAACTAATTGGGCTTCAACAATTCAAGTTTTCAAAGTTTCCCAGTAAAAAAAAATCAAGTCCTCTGCCTCTTTAATTTGTGAGTAATTTATTATCTGTTTAAACTTTGATTCATGTGATTAATATTTGAAATAATGTTGTGGTAAATGATTTCATAAAAGTAAAAAATGTTTGCATGTCTGTTAATATGTATGGGTTGATTATGCATGTCTGTATATTGATATAAATGTCTCTGTTCTTAATGCAACAGCCTTAATAAATTACAAAAATTAAAATCCCTTCACCTGATCACTTATAACATATGATGTTCAGAGGAAACTTGTCTGCATTGATGAAATGCAAATTTTAAAAATATTTTCAAGTAAAATTATTAGATAATTTGCTGGTAAATAAGTAATTACTGTAAAAAGAAATCGATTGCAGACTATTACAAATTTCAAATTACAGACTACTACAAAATTTGTAATAGTCTGTAATTACAAATTTCAAATTGCAGACTATTACAAAAATGTTTAAAAACTTACCCATACCCGAAACCACATCTCAAACATTCTTGATGTCATCTAGTGGAATAATGCATCACTCATGTCTATAAAATACCCAGCACAACAAAGTTACAGTATCAAATGAACTCTTGTATTTTCAAAACACAACTCCTCTTTCAGCATCATAATACTTCAACAAACATGCAATCCCTTACTTCCTCCAACTCAGTCCTAACAGTTATAGAATTTACTTCATATAGTTTTGTGTAACAGTTATTGTAACAGACAACAAAGCAACTAGTTTCAGGAGATTGAGACATTGTTAAAACTGGTAATATAAAATGCATCAATTTCATATATACTTTAACTAAATTTAGAAAAATAAATAAGACATATATGACATAAAAATGGTATATACCTGAATGCATCCCCACAAAGCAACTTGTAATCTGTCACTTAGTTCCTTCCACTTATCAAGTGTAACAGGAACATGTTCTCTTACTAGCGGGCCTAAATATGAAGATAGTTTGACAGACCCATCTCTTATTGGTTTGCCATCCGCATTAAATTCGACTTCAATGTGACTCAATGGATTTACTGGAAGTCTTTTCACTTTAGTTGGACCTCTACGTTTGCGCTTCACTACCGGATTTGCGGTGGCATCTCGAGTGGTTCTCTCATTCATGTCAGCTTCAAAATCTTCTTCAACTTGCATTGTATCTTCGTCAACTGCTTCAGCGATGTCTTGAATTCGAGCTTCATTGTTCTCAGAATTTCCAATTTCTTGCGAGTTGTCTTCAATACCAACGTCGCTACTGACCCTATTGTCCTTGTGTTTTGCATTAGCCGTGGATTTATCAATTGTTTTTAGCCATTTTAAAGAAGCCGCCTTCTTTTTACCCATTTACTGCATGTAAAAGAAAAAACTGGATGTTAAAATGCTTTCAAGGTTGAGAACTGCATTTAAGAACTGCATATATTGTTTCTAAAAGTAAGTGTTTTCACTGTATATTTTAATTTTCCAGAAAAACTCAAACATATTATACATAAAAATATTTTTTAAACTTAGATCATGTTAATTCAAACATATCTTGTTTAAATATCAAAGCCTATAAGAGAACAAGTGAAAAGATTTTGATTTTTGAATTTGTTTTAAAACCTTAAACTTAGAACAGAGCAAGCACAGACATGCACACCAATATCATCATAAATATATACATGCAGTCATATTTACACACTTATAATTGATCTTTTAACTTTGAACAGAGAAGCCTGGAACTTAATAATTGATCTTTTAACTTTGAAAACTGGAGATTGCTTTGACTTTGATCTGATCTATTTCTTTGATTTTGATTTGCTTGATTAAACCAAGTTGAGTTGAACTTTGCTTGATTAAGGTTTTAGATTGAAAGAGGTTATTTGTTTGATTTTCTTTTCTGGTTTTAGCTTTCAGGTTTTTGTTTTGAATATAATTTTGAATTAAAATATACAGTGAAAACTCTAAAATATACAGTGAACTGCATTTAAGAACTGCATTTAAGAAATTTGAAGTCACCGAAACAACTGCATGAATTATTAAACTGGATGTCAAAATATTTTCAAAATAAATTTCTTACTAAAACAAACAACTTACATTTTATTGGGTTTTTTCACAAAACCATTTACATATATTTTGAAATACCGATATGTCAAATCACCTTATTCAAGTATTTTAAACTTTTCTCAAATATGCCTTCACAATCTTCTCTAACATAGCTACCATCCTCCACATAATCCACATCCATCATGTTTTCTTCGCAATCTTGAATAACATGGCTTGTGTCCTCAATATAATCATCTGTCTCTAATTCATGATAACCTCTTGGTGGTTCCTTCATTACAACATACCAATTAGAAGAATCATTCTCTCTTGAATAAAAAATTTGTTTCGCTTGAGATGCAAGAATATATGGATCCCTCGAAAATGAAGCTTGATTTTGATGCAAATTAACAAGAGTAAATCCATCTTCAACCTTCACCCCATTTCCAATGTTTGCCCAATGACACTTAAAAATTGGAACATAAAATTTATGATAGTCTAATAAGATTATGTCAGTCAAAATCCCATAGTACGTGACCACATCAACTACTTGAGAGACATCTTTTGCACTTGCTCTACACATGGTAGTAGCATCATAAGTCACTCCAGAATTCTGAGTTTCTCTCTCAACATCTTTTGTATGAAAACGTAACCTATTAATTATATATCCTTTGCAGGACGAAGCATTACTACTTGGACCATAGGCAATCCATTTTAATAATTCATCGTGTTCGCTTAAGTTAATAGGTATCTGGAAAAACCATATTTTCAAATATAGATTCAATATAGATTCAAAAACAATATTTTCAAACTTATACACAAAATTTTAAAGAGCTGATTAACCTTCTTTTTAATCCAATCAGCAAAGTTTTTTGTGTGAATTTTCCATAGCAATGTAGCATTTCTTTCCATGCGCTTGTCCGAACTTTGTAACTCTTCCAAATGCATACTACCATAATATAAAAGATATTAAGTTACATTTATAATTACGCATATTACGATAAATCTGATAAAGAAAACAATATGTGCTTACTCTAAAAATGGCTCGGTTATAGCCATATTCATTAGCACAGCAAGGTGAACAGCTTCCTTCTCATGAGTTGTCAATGTAATTGTCTTGTATGTTGATATCGGACGTCCTTCGAGTATTGCATCATCATTCTCATAATCTCTGTTTCTACCCTCTTTCTCCTCAAATTGTGATGATTTCTTTAGAAATTCGCCAAAAAATCTTACGGATTCTTCTGCAAGATAGTTTTCTGCAATGCATCCTTCAGGACGTGCATAGTTCCTAACATAATCTTTAAGCGTTTTCATATACCTTTCGAAGGGGTACATCCAACGAAAATGAACTGGTCCACACAATCGAGCTTCTTTTCCAAGATGAATTGTTAGATGTATCATTATGTCGAAAAATGAAGGTGGAAAATATCTTTCGAGATCACATAAAATTGTAGCGATCTCATCATCGATTTGTTGCAGCTTCTCTCTGTCAAGAACAAGCTGACATAGTTTATTAAAAAATAAACACAAACGAGTTATTACTTTCCCTGGTTTTTTTGGAAGCGGTCCTTTCATTGCAACCGATAACATTTGTTGCATTAAAACATGGTAATCATGCGACTTCAATCCACTAACTTTGCAATCCTCCAACGACACACATCTTTTGAAATTTGAGCAATAACCATAAGGTCCCTCGAAGTCATACAATCTTTTGCAAAATATTCTTTTTTTAGAACTAGACATAGTATATGGAGCCGGTGGAAGATATGTTTTCTTCCCACGAGGTTGTGCATATAGAGCAGGTCGGATTCCCCAATCCTCTAAATCCTTTCTAGAATTAATACCATCTTTCGATTTGCTATCATGCAATATTGTGCTGAGTAAACTTTCGCCCACGTTTTTCTCAACATGCATCACGTCTAAATTGTGGCGTAGTGGAAGTTCCTATAAACATCAACAATATGACCGCTTTAACATTATATAATTTTATAATTAGATTATTGTGAATAAAATATAATTTGAACACTAACCTCCCAATATGGTAAGTCAAAGAAAATCGATTTTTTTTCCACCTTGATTGCTCTATTTTTGCAGGACCGTTTTCATCTTCTTGGTTGTCAGTACACTTCCTCTTCCTACACGTAATCTTTATAATTTGCTTCTTATTTAACTTCTTATTCTTTCTCTTCTTGGCTGTTGCTATTTCTTTATTTTTAGCTTTTCCAAAATCATTTGAAAAATCTTTCAAAATAACAGAAATATCTCTACCTGTAAGAATCCTGGGTTTGCTACCTTCCTCCACGGTGTTATCAAACCAAGCCTTTTGTTTTCTTTGTGGATCTGACAGAGGTAAGAATCTTCTATGTCCCATATAGACATTTTTCCGACTATGATTTAGCCATCGATGATCAGTATTCACGCCACATAATGGACAACCTTTTTTTCCTTTTACACAACATCCAGCAAGATTTCCATAAGCTGGAAAATCGTTTATAGTCCATAACAAGATTGCTTTTAAGTTAAAAAGTGTCTTGCTAAATGCATCATAAATCTCCACCCCGTTACTCCATAACTGCTGCAAATCTTCTACCAAAGGAGCTAAATATACATCAATATCATTCCCAGGTTGCTTTGGACCAGGAATCAATAATGTTAACATAATATTTTCCTTTTTCATACACAATATAGGCGAAAAATTATATGTCACAAGCATCACTGGCCAGCAACTATACTTGGTACCCTTAATGTCAAATGGGGTAAAACCATCGGTAGCAAGACCAAGCCAAAGGTTACGTGGATAACTTGAAAATGATTCCCATTTATCATCCACTATGGTCCATGTCAAAGAATCCACATGATGACGCATTTTATCATCATTACTTTTATTACTAAAATGCCATCTTAAATCTTCTGCCGTCTGTGGGGACCTAAACATTCTTCTGAATCTTGAAATAATTGGAAAATATCTCAACACTTTGACCGGAATACCTTGCATTATCTCTTTCGTCCGCTCATTTATCTTCCATCTCGAAGAACCACATTTCGGACAGTTATTCAAATCATTGTACTCTTTTCTAAAAAGACAACAATCATTCTTGCATGCATGAATCTTGTCGAATCCCATGTCAAATACTTTGAGGAACTTCTTTATTTCATATAAAGTTTTCGGAAGGACGTTATTTTTGGGTAATAATATTTGTTGCACATTTAGAAGCTTATCAAGACCAGTATCAGATAATCCAGTTTCGCATTTAAGATTGTACAATGCAGTGATAGCAGATAATTTTGTTTGATCTACGCAACCAGGGTACAGTGGAATTTTTGCATCTTCCAAATTTTTAAGAAAATCATCCATTCGCTTTTGTGCATCATCATTATTTTTATCATCGGAGAAAAAAGTTTGGTTGACAAACGCTTCATCTTCAAAGTGAACGGCTTGAAGTAATTCATACGTGTCATCCACCTCCACCTTTTCAGTTATTTTCATTTGCTCACCATGACTGTACCACTTACTGCACTTGTATAAAGGATCCATTCCTCTTATAATCAAATGCTCGACAACAATATCACCATTTTGATGAGTGAGATTTCGACAATCTAAGCAAGGACGTAAATTTTTTTCTAGGCTTCCTAAGTTTCTCTTTGCGGCATGCACAAAATTCCATGCTCCTTGCTCGTACTCGCTACTAGTTCTAAGGTAAAATTAAAAACAAAGTTTTCGACATAAAAAATCGAGTTATTATTTTAATTTTCAGGTTAAATTTTAAGCTAAATATTGTATTATTACCTGTGTAAATGCACCCAATCTTTTTCTATCGCAAATTATCTGCAAATTATGTATAAGCTCCCTTGAATTCACTATCTGCAAATTTGATTTATAGTAGGCTATTGAAAATAGAGAAGAGTTACCTACTTTGCTTGGTATTCATGTGTAGACAAATTTGATTCTCATCAAGTTATAAAAACATCCTACTATCCTATATCCAATAGGATCATAGGCAGATCCTATATCCATTTAACTTCAAATAAAATGAGCAATTTCTACTCCTTTTTTAAGAGGTAAATGTTTGATTAAATTCAACAACTAACGGGCTGATTTCAAATTGTTATTATAATTGTGATACATTATTTAGTACCCCTGCATTAATGGCCATGGAGTCGCTTTCTGTCTCCTACTATAATTTTTTTTGAAGTCCTCCAGTACATTCATTTGTTCAAGTAATTAACTTAGTGTATTAATTACAAAACAAATGTATCACCAAACCTATAATGGTTTTTTTAATCACAAGATTATAGTCTTATCATCGCCTTAGCTAATATAATTTTATTTAATAATTTATCCTATTTCTAAGCATTTTGTTTTTTCTCAGTTTGTTTGTTTTCTCCACCTTTTTTTTTCTTTTATGGTTTTTTATTAGCAACATCATGTCCATCTCCTTCAGTAAACAAATCGGTCTTGAAAATAATAATAAGATAGAGACAGTAGAGGTTTGAAGTGAACAAACAGTAAGAGTCTGAGGTTTGAAGTGAACAAACAGTAAGTGAACAAACCTATAATGGCAATAGTAGTTTTAATACTAAACAAACAGTAATTAAATAGCATTGATAGTTAGTGGCATCCTAATTTTCCAATTGTTACTAACACTTAGCATTAGGAAATATTTGCAGCAGAGGAATTCATATTGTAGAAATATTTACTTAATTTTCCAATTGGCACTAACACTTCACATTTGCAGCAGAGGAATTCATATTGTAGAAATATTTACATTCTTAAAAATTTCACCGTGAGAATTAACAAATATTGTAAACAAATAATTAACATTCTTAAAAGAATTAACAGAATTAACAAATATTGTAAACAAAGAGAATTCCCAAATAAGAAAATCCATCAGCTCTATTGAATTCTTGTCAAAAAAAGCAACAGCATTGACAGAGAGAGGCAAAAGTAACAAGAAATAATTATACCGCAACCTGTATATAAACAATGACATAAAAATATACCTAATCCTCGCGCTTGATGAATTGAACTTCGGACCAAATCGCGCTTCAATGATGAAGAATTGAGTTTGAGGAATTGGGAATTGCGTCTGGACCAAATCGCTTTAACTTTGGACCAACTTCGGAGCGCTGCAACGATGAAGAATTGAGTTTGAGGAATTGGGAATTGCGTCTGGACCAAATCGCTTTAACTTCGGACCAACTTCGGATCGACTGAGTTTGAGGATTCAACGATGAAGAATTGAGAGGACCGATGTTAAATATAATTGCAGAAGAGGAATTGAGCTTGAAGAATAGCTTGACCGATGTTAAAAAGAGTGTGAAGAGGGTGAAGATGAGAAGCCTAAGGGGGAGAAAACGAAAATGAAAATGAAATTTTGGCGGCCAAAAAAAAATTAGAGGGAAACGAGAGAGTGGAACGCAAATTCACCGTGAACAGCATTAATATAATTGCATACATTTTAATATAATTGCACTTGAAGTTGTTGTCTTTTTGAGTTCAATAAAGAATAGCCACTTAACTATAGCAAATCAAGTTTTCGTGCAATCCACGCTTGCTATTGATATAATATTTTCTTGTAGTGGAAGATGATGATACTGAAATGGACAGGGACGAAGGTGAAGATGCCAATGATGAACCTCATGTAAATAGTATGGATTTAGTGAACATGGTGGAGAACGCCATGTCGTGGATAGGTAGTATGCAAGTGAACAATGAACCGTTGAACTATGATTTTTCTGTTGAAGACAATATTTCCGAAGGAAGTGATGAGGTGGAAATGGAAGTTCCTTTGGATGAGATTTGTGCAACGCACAAATTATGGCTAGTTCAATCGTTGCAAACCTTGAGTTCAACAATGAGCTGTTTTCAACCGTAAGCGTTCAAAATGGATTTAAAGTTGGTTTGATTTTCGAGAAGAAAGCCAAGTTGTTACAACAGTTGAGTGAATGGTCGATTTTGCATGCCTTTTGTTTTAAAGCAATAAAGTCAAATAAAACCAAATACACCGCCGTTTGTAATATAGATGCAAATTGTCCATGGAGAATTCATGCTATTATCTCAAAAAAATCAAAGCTGAATTGGTGGATTATAAGGAAATATCCTAGGGAACACAATTGTGTTAACCCAACGGTGAACTCCACCCACAAGCAGGCGACGCCCAACTTTGTAGTGGCAAAAATATTACTTTTTGTGAAAGCCGATCAAAACATTACAGCCGGGACAGTACAAGTTTCGATGGAAGAACAATTGTTTGTGAAAATTAGTTATATGAAGGCTTGGAGAAACTTTGGGTAAGACGGTGGAAATAATTTATAGTGATTGGGCGGAGTCATATAGTAGTCTGAGGCAATATTTTGCTGAAATAACTAGGTCAAACTCAAGATGTGTTGGACACGTTACGATCGATGATTATGGAGTCTTCGATCGAGCTTTTTGGGCCTTTAGACCTTGTATTGAAGGATTTGCTCATTGTCGTCCGTTGTTATGTACTGATGGGACACATTTGTACGGGAAACACACATGGACGCTGCTTGTGGCTACTGCTGTTGTTGTGGATGATCACATATACCCTTTAGTGTATGCATTGTAGAGTCCGAATCTGGGGATAGTTGGGGGTGGTTTTTTGCTTTCATGCGGCGGTTCATTCACAGTGTTAACATTCGACAAATTACCTTCATTTCGGATCGAATGAAAGGAATACCATCAACCTTGGAATCGAAATGGTGTTTGCCACATAAACATAGGTTTTGTGCTAGATATCTTAAAGCTAATTTCAAGCTGTAGGGTTTAGAGAAAAACAATTAACCGGACTATTTTATGATGCAGCTTGTGCTGCGGAAGAAGTCGAGTACATCAGAATACGTGAAGAAATAAAAACTATAAGCATCAGGGCTCACAATTGGATAGAGAGTAGTTTGGAAGCGCACGAGGAGAATTGGGCATTGTGCAAAGATGATGGCGGTCGATTTCATGTCATAACCACCAATTGTGCAGAAAGTTTCAACGTGTTCTTAAAGTAGCTAGGTCTTTACCTATCAAAGCTTTATTCGCACGCACCTTTTTAGGTCGGTTTATTATTTTTGTCAACAAAGAGAAATGGCAGCAGAATTAACTTCCCATCTAACTTCGAAGTGGGAAGCCAAGATCGTCGAAAGAGCTAACGAAGTTTGGCATACAAGAATAATTCGATTTTGTCAATCTGAGTGGAAAGTCGTATATTATTTTGGTGACGAGTTCAAAGTACTAATCAACGGTAACAGTTGCTCTTGTACGTGCAACATCCCTCGTTTAGAGCACCTACCATGTATGCATGTTTTGGCCGCTTGCTCAACGGTTTCCAATGGAGCAAATAGAGCCCATTACGACTTTGGCTCAACATGGTATTCCACAGCGAAATACCTGGTAGCTTACACCTTTGAGTTTCACCCGGTACGAAATAAATGCTATTGGAGTTCAAATGACAGTTAATTGGTCCTACCTCCAGCAGCTAAAAGATAACCAGGGCGCCCACGTTCAACTAGAATTAAAGATACAATGGACGAGACGTAGACCTCTAAAGGAAATAGGTGCAACAAATGTGGTGTTCTTGGTCATAAAAAATCGTTGCAATACAGCAACTTATTGTTTTTTTTATTTTGTTTGTAATCCTAATTCGAATGCATTCTTGTTTGTCTGTGAACAAATGTTTATGTAATCCGATGTTGTACACAAATGTTATTTCGACATTTATTTATTTCGTTATTAACCTTCTAACACAGAGTGTATTCAAAGTTCATTGTGGACTTAATCACAAAGTTCATTGCAACCATTGGGGAGTAATGAGCAGAGCGACATTTCAAATGCCGCTTGCACGTGGCATTTCAAATACCGCTTGCACGCGGCATTTGAGATGCCGCACCTCTGCTGCCTATATATTTTCCTAAGTTTTTGCAGTTATCCCACCCACACCCTAACTTTATCAAATTTATTTCATCAAAAGCTCTAGGTTTCATATTGGTATACTATTCTCGTCCAATTTCAACAATTTGCAACTACCCCTCCCCATATTTCAATTCAACATTGCTGCGTTGCAAGTAAGTATTATACTTTTCTCGTTCAATTTCAACGATTGTTTTTCCATGTATTTTTGGTTGTATTCATAGGTGTATAATGGACAATTGGAAAATTGATGACATAGCAATGATGAAGATGTACGACGAATTCGAACAAAATAGAGGAAAGGGGATTTCAAGTGGTGCCGACCTTGAAGTTGATTTGGTACCAGAGACGCAATCCGAAGAAGAACCCCCGAATGAGTATAGTGGAACATCACGTGGAGAAGCCGCGGTTGATAGACTAGTCCCACAATCGCTCCATGCACGTCTTTTAGTGTTGTTAGTTGGAAAAATTGTGCAAGCTCGAGCTCCCATGCCACATGTGCAGTTTGTGACTATGGAGAGGAATGCGAAGTAGTCGTTTGCAGAAATGATAGGAACGCTGGACGTCGTTTCTACCGCTACGCTGGATACAATGATCATAAGATTCGGCCGAATCAGGTTGAATGCTGCAATTTTTCTAAGCGGCTCGATCCACCACTATGTCCTAAAGGGGTGGAATATGCTTTAGAAATGCAAGCGGAGGTTGGTCGTTTGGAAAGGTTGGACCTTGAATACCTAAACGAATTGTTGGTTCATGGGTACAAGTATTTGGCATTGTGGCCACATAAATCGTTGAAGGATAATTGAAATGTAATGCAATGATATTAGAAACTTGTTGTATGATGAATAAGTATCTGAAACGATCGTTTGAAGTATGTTATGCATCGTTCGAAGTATGTTATGCCTTGTTGAACTCTGTTGTTTTGAAATGATGTCTGAGAAAACCAGACCGCTGCATCTAAAATGCCGCAGTTGTCGACATACCGAAGCTGCATTTCAAATGCCGCTCGTTGCGGCCTTTAACATGACGCTTCAAGCGGCATTTCAAATGCCACTCCACACGGCCTTTAAAATGACGCCACAAGCGGCGTTTCAAATGCCGCTCCACACGGCCTTTAAAATGATGCCACAAGCCGCTCTGTTACTTACTCAGACAAACTTCAAATCGAAAATACGGCGTCAATATTTCGACACCAATGTAAACAAATTTTTGAATATTGATTACTACAAATTTCTAAGCTCATGACTACAGTTACCAACAACAAATACGAGTCTACAATCAGTAACATTCACGCCAACATCGAAATACTAGAGGCACTTCTACAATCACAACGAAAAACACTAGTCTAAGTTAATTAACAACCAAACATCCCAAACGAACAAATAAAAACCATGATCAATCAATACTACAGTCAACGTCCCACATAAACGATCAATCAACACTACAGTCAACAAATATAAACCACGGTACACTACGATTAGTCTAAAATTTCATCTCAAAATTTTTAATTCCCTAGGAGTTTTTTTCTTCGGTCTTCTCGACTTGAGCATGAATTCCTCCACTTCCAGTGACAACTCTTCACTGGCCTCCTCTTAAGTCCTTCCGATGGGGGTTGCGATGTTCCGACGGGTTGCGTATGCTAGGAAGATATTGCTCTGGAACTCTCGCCCTTATTTTTATTCCTTCTTGCATACTTTCTCTTCGGTAAGGGGGCCGGTGGGACTGCGGCTATGTCCTCATACGATGCGGAAGGGGCAATATCCTCGATAAGTGGTGGCACGGTAGGAGGAGGAGGAGGCGGAGGTGGGATGGGCCTTGACATCTTTTTTTTCGACAAATAGGATAATAGAATTTTTTTGATAGAGAAGCATTTCTCCTTGCTCTTTTCAGGAACCTCCTTCGCAAGCTCGTGGAGAATGTCCAACACATGATACATACCATCCGCCTGCATATAACATAAACCCATATGAGTTTCATAAGTACTACATAAGTTGTCAATATTAATACATACCACATTCCGTTCTAGCGGAGCTCGTGGAGTGTAAGGTGCCACCTCTTGCTCGGCTTCTTCCGCTCGTCTTCGTAGCACATAATGACGAGTGATATTCCAGTACTAGCTAAGATACTCCTCATCAGTTAGAGTGACTTCATGCTCGTCTTCCCCAGCTATGAAACTGTTGTTCCATAACTCAATCATCATTTCAAACTCATCTTCGCTGTATGGAAGCATGTAATATGGAGCAAGATACGGTAGGTGCTGTCGAAGACCAAACTGTCTCATGACTCTGTCTGGTAGATGGTATGCTAAATCTCCGAAACAAAAAATCATAAGTCTTGCCCGCTGTAATGGCCTGTCCATTTTACAAAGAGCCGAAAGTGTGTGAAGGTCTGCTTGGGAATACGGATTCCATGTTACTGCATTGTAATCTAAGGCATCAAACTCGTTCTGATAGAAGGATAAATTGCGTTTAAGGGTCATTTTTGTATTCTTCGGGCCAATTCACCTATAATAGCAACATGTTATAGGAAGTATTCAAATTTACAGTGTCGATACAACAACACTAACAACACTGTTTTACCTCGCTCCATCGGACATTGAATTGTCAATTATTTGCGTCTTCATAGAAATACGACCAACCGGAAGGTAGGTCCATGACCAAAGCCGTGAGTGTGAAACTTAATTTTAGTTATGGTTTTATGACAAATTCAAATATACAACAAAGAATGACTATGTCCGTACTTGAAGTAGAGTCATACAACCTCCGACGGACCGTTGTTGGACTAAAGCAACTCTCGTAAGCTCCATATAGGTGAAAGCAAGCACCACACTACCCCATGAGTATTTCCGACATGAATCAAAGTCTTCTAACAATGGAAGCCATTGAAGGGACACTTTTGTCTTCGATCGATCACAAAAAAGATGATGCTTGATGATATGCAACATAATAGCATGGGCACACTGGGCAATCTGCAAAGGAGAGGCACGATAGGGAATATCACCGGCCAACTGCTCACTAAACCACGTGGCTACTATCGAATCATTTTCCTATCTTACGTCTTCTGAAGGAGCCAATCGAAGCAAGGGCCCACACAATTCCATATAATTTCTTGGAAAATCTGGTTTCATGATGGGATCCCCGTTAATTGGCAATCCGAGCAATACAACTACGTATTTCAAAGTGATTGTCATCTCACCTACTCTAAAGTAAAATTTAGATATCTCTGGTCGCCATCTATCAATCAAAGCCATCAAAAGATTCCGGTCGAGCTGTGTATATCCCAACTTATTGACAACACCAAATCCAGCTCCGTCTAATAGTTCCAACACGCCTAGATGCACTGATGTGACGAGCTTTAAAGTGGATGAATGGTCAATGAAGCCATCCGGCTCAACCCCCTATCGATAAATAATAACAAAGGAAAGCAACTATGGTAATTACCAACATTTTGCAGAAGTAATGACAAATTATGTGACCTTCTACCTCCATCATATCAATGTTGTTTGTGCGGTGTTGAGGTTGGAGGTAAAGCATACTGGGATCGATCGGTCCAGGCGTCATTTCGTCATATTCTACCACAATAACATTGCATAATCATACTCAACTTCAATGGACAACTATAGATTTGCAATTATACAACTTCATTGTACACAATAACAAAATAATTAAACATGTGCTCTAGGTGAGTATTCAACTTCATTGTACTATACAACCATAGATTTGCAATCATAGAACAATTTTAGCCCTAAATTGAAAAAATGACAATTAGAGACAAAATCGATAGATTTCATACATATAGGATGTGCTTGAGATGGTGATGAAGCCATCATTCAAATTCTAGCAAGATTTAAGTAGTATTTTATTTAAAAATTTGATTTTTGCTGAATTGGGGAGGGGTTGGGTTTGGTTTTTTGTGAAGAGAGGTTGAGAGAAGAGGGAGTGAGATATTATTGATGGAATAGGCTGAAAATTTATAGAGAGCACAGAAATTGGCGGCAGTTGGGATGCCGCATACTGGCGGCATCTCAAATGCCGCCAGTGTGCTTTCACACAATACACGTGTACAAGCGGCATTTGAGATGGTGCCAGCACACGTGTCGTTCAATATGGCCAAAACTGGTCTAGTTTTGTAAATAGTTTGTATAGTGGCATATTCTTGTAATTTGTTAACAACTTTGGCCTAAATATAAAATTTATCCTATAATTTTTCTATCCCTTCTTCCTGTTTTTTTTTTTGAATTGACATGCCTACACGTTTTGAGCTTCGTCAACTCGGACATAGCCACTGGCCCTTTCATAGATGCCATTTATATTTTTACAAGACTTTATGGCATTCTTATCTCAGAATGTAGCATTTTAATTCCAAAATGAGCTATCATAAGTAGAAGTTATTCACTTGTGGCATTGATCTGCATAACTTCGGATTTGAATTTGGATGTGAAGTTATGCAAGCTTTCATAAGAAAAAATATTTAGGTCTGGAGACACCTTCCACCTAGCATTGAACTGCTCTCAAAAATCTGTTGACATTTGGCCAATGAATAGATTTCTTCAGACTAATACCTTCAAAACAACATTGATGCTACTCCAACCAAGTGAAGTGGAAATAGCTTGTATCTTGCTAATCTTCCCACTTTCAAAATATCAATATGATATTAAAAAATACATAGATGGTCATCTACATGTGATGTGCCATTGTATTTACCAAGAGATGAAACCCTAAAGTTGTCAGGGAAGTCAGACTCAACTATATCTTTGCATAATGGAGAAGGGTTCATCGTTCCTTTCCTCCTTCTATTAGTTTGCTGGCAAAGCTTAGCTATGTGTTCAACTTAGGCTTCAACGCTCTAATTTCTTCATCTTTCTCTTAATTTCTTGATGAGCCCGCTTTGTGATAGAATTGACCTTACATCTTCCTGCTCAGCCTGTTTATTGCACTTCTAAAGTAAGAGAGGGTTGATGTTAGATTTTTTGGATTTAATGTGAGGGTTTGTTTGAATTGGATATTTTAGTTTTTCCCTAGCGCTATTAAGGCCTGCATTGCTATTATCATTGCTAAGATTGCTATTTTTATCCTTCAGTTGTGCAGCTAGCACAATTAATGAATAGTAATGCAAGCTATAAAGCTATATGAGCGGGTTGGATTTTGATGTGTATATTGTTCCATGGTTCTTTCAAGCCCAGCCATTGTATTGTTTATTTACGCCGTGAAAAGAGTTAAAGCTTTTAGGATGGTATTTGATGAGCAACTCTATGGCAGGCACATGATTGCGTTAGAAGAGTTGGGATTGTTATGGGTTTTGTCTTAGTGGCAAGATGTTCCACTTCAGTTGGGGAAGGAGTAGGAGAATTGATGTTTTAGGGGAATGCTAGATGCATTTTTAATAAAGATTTTATTTCATGATTGTCGAAATATTTGTGAAACAAATGTTGTTGGGGCTTGGCCCTCCTTCTCATGCCAAAATGTTAATGAGATTTTTTAACCTCACTACACCAATTTGTCAAAGTAATCACATTGATGAATGATTATATGATAATGAAACATAAAATTTATTGTTTATTAAATTGTTGTGATGGTGGTAATTATGCTATGGGATTCTTATACAATTAAGAGGAATGCAGTTTAACTATTTGTTTAAATGTCTAAACAAGCTAGTCCAAATTTAAAAAATCCAGTTACAAAATAAAAATGCCTAAAAATATAGAAAGTAAACACAATGAAAATTTACGTGGTTTGGACGTTAAAGAATCCTATTTCAAAGGATAAATCAGTCTATCTTCTTGTTTCTTTTCTAGTACAAGCTCTCAAATCAATAGATATCTTAGTACAAATTTTACAGTATTTTATTCTTTGAATACAGAATTTTTTAGCCTTATTTTTCTTCTATAGTTCTTTCCTTGTATAGTATAAAATATGTCACATGGATTGCCAACATATTACTACATATTTGATAGCCATCGCTAAACTTGTCACGTGTCATTTATTCGCCTAGTCGATCTGATATCTATGGGTTGTTGACTTGAATTTAGGTAGCATAATGTGATTTTAGTGGGATGGTTTGATGTAGGCTGGATAATTTGAATTTGAAATGCTTATATGGACACGAGGTTGTTGGATTCTCACCACCTGCCTTTGGTTAATATAGTATATATTAAGGAGTTCAACTTTATTATTCGAGGATAACATGTTGTGCTTTGTTTCTTGTGCTGTTTGGGTTAATACGATGAAGATGCATTGTACTTTGTTAAGGTGTTGATTTTGGCAACGCACTCTAGAAGTGGGGATGTGCTGGTTATTGTAGGAATCATTTGGGCCGTGCAGTTCAAATTTGAAGTTGTTGGGGTTTAAATAATGTATTTGAAATTTAAGTAGTTCCCGTGTGACATAACTTTTTAGCCCGTTTTACTCTCCCCTATACTGCTTCGCCTATTGACTTCGCTTACCTGCTCCCATGCTAGATGTTTAATTGAAAATCAAGGGTAACAAGGCATAATGTGTAGTATAAAATTTTATCATAATAAAAGTTTATTTAGTAAATGGAATATGAATAGATGGGATAGTTAATGAGGTGTCTTTCACTGTATAATAAAAAAGCATATATTGAATCTAATGTTAATTCTAAGATGTTCTAGGTGATCTACCAATTAAAAAAGCATAGATACTAATTGGTAGGGCATAAAAAATAAGAAATGTTGGTTTAGGTAATGTAGTGCCCTAATGTGACTTATATCTAATTATTTTCCACCAGTGCTATACAATTAAGCATTCTAGAGCACTAAATAAGATATAAAAAAAATGGCCAATAAACATTAGTAATAATGTTAAAAAGGATTTAGATTGAAGTACACATTTTAAGTTGAAATTAGATCTAAGTCAACGAGCTTATATAATTAGAATGATGTGAACACCGTATCATATTATGCATACCAAATTCAATATAAGAACTCATTTCAAAAATTAACAGTTGAAATTAAAAAGCAAATTGTACAGTTAATTTTGAAGATATTCTAATCGACGAAAGTTACATAAAAAACAGGATTATGCAGTTTGGGAAGGAATATTAATATAGCTTTATCACTTAAAAAATAGTTTTTCAATTAATGTTAAGTTAAAATAGCTTTAATATTTAAAAGTAAATTCTAACTGCAATTAGCTTTATTAGTTAAAGGTAACATAATCTAATAAACTTTAAGTAATAGTTTTACAAAGTGATACTAGCTTTATAATGTGAAAACAACAGATATAAAGTGATATTACCTTTATAATGTGAAATTACAAACATTTTGGCATATTGTTTGCCATATTTTGAGACCATTTATGAAAGTTCCTTTACAAAGCTTAAATGTTGTAAGAGTTTCCATTTTTATTTTTAAAATGGACGTTTGTTTATAATTGCACCTGTAGACGTATAATTATCTTCTTAATAGTTTATTTGGATATGGAGATGTTTGGGTTATGATGTTGATTAAGTTTATTATGATTATTAGAGTAATAAAATTGATTAGATTATGATATATGATTATTGGTTAAGAATTATGATTTCTTTGCTAGTTTTAATGTTATATGAATATTTTGTGATAACATTATTTCTAGGTTTAATGTAAATAATAAATAATAATTGACCGAGTTTAAGCGTAAAACCATTTCAAAGAGATTTAAATGAGTTTATTTATAAATTTAGTGTGAGAATTATAAATGATAGTACATGATGGTTTGAATTAAGGAGTTAAGTTTAGTAGAATTATAATATACTATTTTTACAAGATTCATAAGCAATAAGAACAAACCGGTTTTAATTGAGTTTTAAAGAGAATGGTAATTATTAAAAAAAAGCGAAGCGAGACTTAATAAATACTAATATGATTTTGAGAAACCTATTGTATATATTATTATTAGTTTTGATATAAATAATAATAGTATGGTTTTGAAATATTTATTAGATGTTATTAGTTTTGGGATAATTATTAATAATATGGTTTTCCAATATTATGCTACATTATCACCAGTTTTCAGATAAAAGGTAAAAATATGATTTTGGAATATTATGGTATATTACTATCAATTTGGAGATAAATAATAATAATATGGTTTTGAGTGAGTAATGATCGATTATTATTATTTTGGAGCTAAATAACACTTTTTATTTTTGAAGTAAATTATAATTATCACTGACATAAGTGGTGGTGGTGGTGCTAATAGTAGTAGTTAGAATAATAGAGTTTATTGCTATTTGAAGGAAAACACTGTTATTCGATAAAAGTGGCTATATTATGTTTTGAAATGGAATATTATTAATTATGGGATAAATAATAATAGTAAAGGGTTTAAAATTACTTTTGTAATAACTAATAATTATTTTGAAGAAAATAGCAATACTGGTTTTAAGAAGGTTTATATAGTGATTACTATTATTTTGGAATAAATAGTAATTGAGTGATAATTGAATATTACTACCTTCAATGTAAATAATTAAGAAATTTTAGGTTGTGAGATATAAATTGACATGGATGATTATTTTGTGTAATAAAGCAATTAGTTGGACTTGGTATATTAGTACACTTAAATAATATCCTTGTTATATTTTGTGTGGACCTAGATTAAATGACATTTGTGTGATTGATATTATTTATTAGTACATAATTAGGGTGTAGTCAACATGGTTGATGATTATATAGCTAGTGTAGGATTAGTACATATATGTTGCCTGTTAACAGTTTAGCAAATGCCAATTTGGTATATTCTTGTGCTAGGATTTTGTAGCTAACATTGTGTTTGTGTGTTAGCTATGTTTTACATTTGATGTATATTGGATGTATGTGTGACACTTACCTTAATTTGCATGATGTGTTATTATCTCAACACTTATAATACATGATTTGGTGCAGTGGTAAAACGCCAGGCTGTTGACGACAAGGTCGGCAGTTCGATCCCTGCCTCTGGCATATTAAACTGTGCGCCATGATGATTCTTGCAGACTTGTGTGCTGCCTACTTTGTAAATATAAGTACCCAGTTTCAAAAAAAAAAAAAAAAAAATACATGATTTGGTTTGGCATGATAGTAGGTGACATTTATTGCTTTGTTGATGTATGGATTATTGGTGACTTGTTATGTTATGTGCTCACAAGTTTGAATGTAGGTGGACGGTGGGATGTCAAGCTCTATGCGTAGGCCAAACTCATTCTCAATCTAACATAAAGAGCAAGGTTAGCTATGAAAGTGATAGTTGAAAAAAAGAAGAAAATGGGTTTGATTCTAAAAGGGTATGAAGACAGTTTACCTGTACGTGAGATCATTTGCTAGAAGTTGGGGTGCATTGACGTAAGGATGCAATCCCTTCAGTTGTCCTCCTTTTTTCTTTGTATTAACATGTTATATTTTCATATATATGTGTGTGTGTGTGTGTGTGTGTGTGTTATTTGGTTTTTAGATAAACAAACGAAGAAAGAACGAATTTATTTATTGTTGTTACCTACAAGCTTCTCATTAGATATACTATTAATATATATGTTACCATCATTTAGTGTTGGTTAATGTACTTGGTGTATATTAATTAAGTGAATGTATATGTAAACTATTTAGGTATCACATGTTGTATTGTTCAAACATATTTTTCTTGAAAGTTTTAGTTTTAAATTGTCCACGCAACGACTCATTGTCTTTAATTTTTAGATTTTATGTACAAGCATTTGTCAAAAACCTTTTACATTACTTTAGGCATTGGGAATAGTGGGGCAACTAATTTGGTTTTAGAGCTTAAGTTTGGCGATTACCTGAGTCATGAATGTGTTTTAACTTGTATAGTATATGCCAGTTTCATCTTAGAGCATGTTAGAAGTACAAGAGATCATGCACTAGATGTTAATTATGCTTATTTATGTATAAAAGGAATATATATGTTATCCCCGCCATTATATCGTGTTACAATAGTGCTTTATGACTAAGCAGTGTGAGGATATACTTGACAAATATGGTTTATAAGGGTCAAAGCTAGTTTTTAATAACTTATTTTATAGAAAAATATTTTGATAGGAAAACATTTATTTGTATATGTTTTGGTCTAAAATGTTTTCGTGAAGAATATTCTAGATATTAAACATTTTGGTTTGAGAATATTTTGTTGAAAGTATTTTACTAATAATATTTTGGTTTGAGGATATTTTACCAAAATATTTTGTGAATAAATAAATTAGCTAAAAGTATTTTGACTGAGAACAATTTCATTGATAAATATTTAGAAACTACTTTGGGGAAAAAATATTTGATTAAATATGTTTTGGTTAGAAACATGCTGTTTGGAGCATTTTGTTAAAGAATATTATGGTTTAAAATATTTTATTAAAAGAGAAATATTTTATTTGGGTAATATTTTGCTATAAAAATTTGGAGAAATAATTTTCTTAAAATAGTCTTTGAGTCAAATTTTTTTTGAGGAAAATATTTAGGAAACATTATGTTTGGCAAAAATAAAATTATTCAACAAATTTTTTAGAAAAAAATATTTGGGAAATATTTTATTGGAAAATGTTTTAGTTGAAATATGTCTTGGAATAGTAAATATTTTAGTTGTACAATAATTTTGGTTTGAAATATTTTATTAGAAAATATTTTAGTTGAAAGTCGTTATGGTTAAAAGTATTTTGAAATTTAAAAAATATTTTATTAGGAACAATATTTTGGTCGAAAATATTTTGTTTTCAAAACATTTCGTTAGAAAATATTTACATGAAATAGTTTTGTTAAAGGATGTTGTAAGTCAAAAAATATTTTGTTAGGAAAATATTTCGGTTGAAGAATATATTTTTTGAAAATATTTTATTTGAAATATTGTGCTACCAAAATATTTTAGGAGAAAATAATTTAGTTAGAGATATTTTATTTGAAAACTACCTAGGAAATATTTTATTGAAAGAAGTAGTTGTGAAATGATTTTGGTAGACAGTTCATGGGGGAAATTTTTCTACGAGAAATATTTTGTCCGAAGAAATGTTAGGTTTAAGGGAAAGGACTCCAAAGGAAATATGATGGTGTAGGCAGATTTAACATGAAGGGATTTAAGCATAGGTGACCTTAGGATGTGAGACAAGGGAATGTTGGAATTTCATTTGTGCAAGAGTGGCTCAGTTGAGTTAAAGTTATGTTCAGTTGGAGTCTTATAGGGAATAGGAAGTGCCAATATGATTCACCCTTAGGAATAGATTTGATAGTTACAATAGGAGAGGACATTGCTTGTTTATGACCAATAAATTGCTATGGCATTACGTGGTTGATTAAGGATTTATCATGGGCTTAAAGGATTTATATTGTGTATATCATCCAACGTATGAAAGTATCATGGATATGTGTTGTGGTTGGGTGTCGTGGATATTATAGTATTCAAGAGTGCTTTGTGTGGAATTTATTTGCTATTATTTGTACCTCTGTACATAGTTGATCTTTTATGTTTTAATATATGTATGTGTAGGATGGTGACATGAGCGTAATACAGTAGGCATGTCTCCTGATTACTCACTTTGGCATGTTATACAGTACTATAATTGTGTTATATAGTTGTGTATGATAATGTGTATTATATGATTACGAGTTTGTATGGATATAGTTTTCAAGGTTGCATGACCTTGAGCCGGTATACATAGTGTTTTCATAGTACTACAACTATGAGTTAATACATACATTTAATCGATATGTAGTAAATGTTAGAGTGAATGTACCTATGTTGTTTGTTGATATGTTCATGAGGGTATCTTGGATGTTATCACAGTTTGAGTATGTGTGCATTGTTTTGATATGCTTATGATGTTTCTTTATTAGCATGCTTATTTATATGTGACTGGATGTTGTATGTTTTGTTGATTGTCTATTTTGTTCATTTTGCCAGTTGTTTGCACCAAAACAAAGGTAACTCGTAAGACCGCGTCACACATAAACACAACGGGTTTTTTTCTTACAATAACCAAAATAGTTTTATATAAAATCCAATGGTGTTATAATAGTGTCCAAGTATAAAATACTTTTTAAAATAACCAAATTTGTTAAATTAATTAAATTCTAGCATATTAGACTCTATAATCAAAACTATAAAGGTTTGTAGTGGTTATTCGATCGAAGTGGTTTCAGATAACACTGATATCCGATCCCGGTCTCTTTGGATCCAAATAATAAATTTTAAAGGCCAAGCCATTTTAAACAACAATTTCACAATCATGGTGTGTTAATATTTACATGTGGAAATTCATTCCATATGTTTACTTCCAAACAAATGTGTCAACATTTTATTCCAACCATTTAAATTTGTTTGGTTACTTAATGGCACAGACAAGAATAATTGAAATAAATATCAAAGAGCAATAAAGCCAAGCATGGATCATTACTAATTTAATGATTAATAATTGATATTTAACACTTCACAAATCAGAATTTAATTAACTTAAATCAACTGGATCCATTTATATATATTTTTTAAATCCAAATTACATATATATTAAAGAATTTATGAAATAATTTATTATTAGTTAATTAGGATTAAACAACCAAATTAATAACTAATTTATTTACGAACATGAGGTTAGTTAACCCGCCTTTTGGCAAGGCCGTGGACATGTGGGTTTAACTAAATTGATTGCTCGGCTGTTGAGGACTGGAATGCGGTAGATTTTAGTCGACTGGATGGATGGACGACCAAGCATGAATAATATTCATAGGTTTACATCTGGGATTCATCATAGTCGTGTGGAGTCGAGCTTCGAGTCGTATGGATGATTTCTTTGAGTCTCTTAGGCGGCTAGCCATAGGCGGCTCGGCACTGGTGGCTCGACATGGGTCGCTCGGCATTGAGTTGAGAGGAGGGTCGTTCGACATTGAGGTGAGAGGAGGGTCGTTCGGCATTGTAGTAAGAACAGGGTCTCTCGGCATTGAGGTAAGAACAAGGTCGTTCGACATTGAGGTTTGGTCAAGGTCGCTCGGCATTAAGGTGAGAATAGGGCTGTTTGGCATTGAAGTGAGAATAGGGTCGTTCGGTATTGAGGTGAGAACAAGGCCGTTCGGCATTGAGGTTCGGTCAAGGTCGCTCGGGAACTGAGGTGAGAACAAGGTCGTTCGGCATTGAAGTGAGAACAGGGTCGTTCGGCATTGAGGTTCGGTCTTAGTGTGGTTCGGCATTGGACATCACTCGGCGTAGTGGTTTGGCCTTGGTTGCCCCTCGACATGTATGGGTCAGTTGCAATGATAACTCTGGTTCGGCCATGGCCTTGGTGGGCCCGGGTCACTCAGAAAGCCCAACAACTCAGGATTTGCCTATAAATACAGCATGTGGGGGTTCGGAAAGGGGGATCTTCGGCCTGCTCTCTTGCTTTCTATTTTCTAAGGCTAGGACTACTCTGCCATTTTGTAACTGTAATCGATTATTACAGCAATAAAAAGGAAACTTCTAGAGTGGACGTGGGCTAGAGTTAGTCGAACCACTATAAAATCCGTTGTTCTATACTGTTTTTATTTTAATTTAGACCGTCCTTCACATTATTACTCTCTACATATATTCTATCTGCGAGCTGTGACTGTGATTTGGTGCTTTCGCTCGGATTTGGGTGTTAGTGACCAATTTTGGCGCTAACATTTTGGTGCTTTCACCGAGAAAGCTAGCACTCGGGGATTTTAGAGACTTGGATTTTAAAAAGCAATGGCTAGACCACCAATAAGGAAGCAAGTAGTGGAAAGGAGCAATCAGGAAGGAAGTCAAGCAGCCTCTTCTGGAGCTGGAGAGGATTATGCATCCATCTACATAACTCGAGACGAGATGCAGGTTGTGATGAATTCTATGCAGGAGAAGATGATGAAATGGCAAGAGGAGATGATGCAAGCTCTTCTTAGGCAATTTGGACAATCAGGAACTACAGGTACTTAAGTTCTTGGAACTGGACCAAAGGAACTCAACCCGCAGGCAAATGGAGTGATTCAGCAGGGGGCAGCTCCCAATCAACAGACAACCAACAATCTGGATGGACTTAGACTCAAGGGCACACCACCAGGTAATGCTGGACCAGTCCTTTGAGGGATACCGGATGACGCTACATAGCCCGACGCTAATGGGAATACAGGAGTATGTGACGAGGAATATGTGCCAGAATTACCACGCGGAGTTGGAGAGCAATTGGGAAATATGGATAGGAGGCAACCCTTGGTAGGAAACACTGGATTGGCTTACATTATTAGACGAACTATTCGTGGGGGTCTGGAAAATACAGACATGGAGGGAGTAAACAAAAGTCCGTTTACCTAGAACATCAGGATAGCTAGGAATCCACCCGATTTCAAGCTACCCACTTTGGAAGTATACAACGGTAAGATGGATCCCACTGACCACTTAATGAGGTACACGAGGCATATGGAAGTGCTGGGGGCAACATAGGAGGTCATGGATAGGTGTTTCCCCCTGTACTTGACCGATATAGCAGTTATGTGGTTTAGACAACTAGATGATGGATCAATTGGGAAGTGGACAGAACTCGTGGATTAGTTCTTGAGATAGTTTCGAGTTCATATAAAAAGGCCAAAAAATTTGATGACACTAACTTCAGTCAAGTAGAGGGGCGGATGAATTGCTCAGGACTTTCTTAATCTGGTTTAATGCAAAAGTCTTTTCGGTGGATCGGCTGGATCCATCAATGGTTTTAATGGCTGCAGTATCAGGAGTCAAGGATACTTCGGATTTCAAAGTGTCATTGATACGGGATCCACCACTGGATCTCGGGGAATTCTTTCATGAAGCTAAAAGATTTCTTCGACAAGAGGATGCATGTCTGGATATGAAATCAAAGGAAGTAACATGGTTAAGGATGGAGGACCGCTCGGTGAAAGCTCGGATAAAGACAAGGATAAAGGGAAAAGGAAGCGCTGGGTAGAACCAAAATTCTCCACTTACACAGGATTGAATGCAACATCAGAAAGAATATTCTTGGATACTCAGGACCGCCTTCCCTATTGAAGGCCGACAAGGAGGGAACCCGTAGAGCGCGAAAGGGCATCAGGAAGGCACTGTCTCTTTCAGGACCTGGACGGACATGGTACTAACACCTGCCGACATCTAAAGGATATAATCGAGGAGAATGTAAGAATGGTCAGTTGCGGCAATATGTCGAAACTCGGAATGCTGCGGTGGAAAAGGAGCAGCCATCGCCTTCCACCGCCTACCTTGAACGACGAAGGCGTGAGGCCCAAGAATGATGGCCGGTTAGTCAGCAACTAATCGTGATGGTTTGAAATAAGTAGCAAACTCTGGACGGACGGTTAAGTCGCTTACTTATGTACGAGGACAAAGATTGCCCCTAGGCATGCTCAGAGATGATGGTAAACCGTGATGCTCTGGTTTGTGAAATCTGTTTTTTCTTTTTTCTTAGACATTTACTTTTCCTTGGTTTGGTTTTGGAGTTTGGATTGAACTCCCGGTTTTTTGGCTTGGATTTTGGTTTTTGACTTGGATTTTGATTAGTATTTTTAATATGGATTTTTGGTTTCCTAATTGGATTTGGATTTCGGATTTGGTTGACTTTTGTCTAGTTTTTGGTTAAAAGGTCGTCGAGCATGGACCGTGCTCGACGAGGGTCCAGAGAGACCAGGATTCGGTCTAGGACTTAGACCCTATATTATCTATCGGTTATTATTACAGGTCATTGAGTGTGGACTACACTCGGCAAGGGTCCGTAGCGACCAAGGTTCAGCTTAGGACTTAAGCTACGGCATTGCTCAACCTTTAGGGACACTGAACTAGGAACTATGGTATTACTTGACAGTCGCCGAGTGTGGATTACGCTTAGAAAGAAACTGGAGAGGTTACGGATTTGGATATTGGCTATGAACAGCTAAGGATTTGGGCATGGACCCAAAACGGTCCCGGATTTGGACATCGACCCAGAGAGGTTATGGACGTGGTTATTGGATATTGACAGGTTAGAATTCGGTTGTCGAGTTTAGATGGATATGAATTTGGCTAAGGATTTGGTTACTGGATTCAGAACTGGATATCGACTCAGAGTAGTCGTATGTTTGGATAAGGATACGGTGATGGCACTTGGATAAAATGGATTGGATTACGAATCGAAAAGTATGGATGTGGATAACATACATACTTTGGATACCGGGCTTGAGGCTATTCAAAACACACCTTTCAATAGTAAGGCATGTTTTGGAGGGCAAGTGTTAACCCACCTTTTGGCAGGGCCGTGGACAGACGGGTTTAACTAAATCGATTGTTTGGCTGTTGAAGACTGGAATGCGATAGATTTTAGTCGACTGGATGGATGGATGACCAAGCATGAATAATAGTCATAGGTTTACAGCCGGGATTCAACATAGTCGTATGGAGTCGAGCTTCGAGTTGTATGGATGATTTCTTCGAGTCTCTTAGGCGGCTTGCCTTAGGCAGCTCGCCATAGGCGGCTCGGCATTGGTGGCTCGGCATGGGTCGCTTGGCATTGAGGTGAGAGCAGGGTCGTTCGGCATTGAAGTGAGAACGGATTCCCTCAGCATTGAGGTAAGAACAAGGTCGTTCGTCATTAAGGTTCGGTCATGGTCGCTTGGCATTAAGGTGAGAACAAGGTCGTTCGGCATTGAAGTGAGAACAGGGTCGCTCGGCATTGAGGTGGGAACATGGTCGTTCGGCATTGAGGTTCGATCAAGGTCGCTCGACATTGAGGTGAGAACAGGGTCGTTCAGCATTGAAGTGAGAACAGGGTCATTCAACATTGAGATTCGATCAAGGTCGCTCAACATTGAGGTTCATCAGGGTCTCTCGGCATTGCAGTGAGGGCATGGTGGTTCAGCAATGGAGGTCGTTCTCTCGAAGGTTTGACAAATGTGGTTCGGTCTTGGTGTGGTTCGACATTGGACATCACTTGGCGTTGTGGTTTGGCCTTTTTTGCCGTTCGGCATGTGTGGGTCGGTTGCAATGATAACTCTGGTTCGGTCATGGCCTTGGTTGGCCCGAGTCACTCAGAAAACCCAACAACTCAGGATTTGCCTATAAATACAGCATGTGGAGGTTCAAAAAGGGGGATCTTCGGCCTGCTCTCTTGCTTTCTATTTTCTAAGACTAGGACTACTCTGCCGTTTTGTAACTGTAATCGATTATTACAGCAGTAAAAAGGAAACTTCTGGAGTGGACGTAGGCCGGAGTTAGCCGAACCACTATAAAATCCGTTGTTCTCTACTGTTTTCATTTTAATTTTGACTGTTCTTCACATTATTACTCTCTACATATATTCTATCTGTGAGCTGTGACTGTGATTTGGTGCTTTCGCTTGGATTTGGGTGTTAGTGACCAATTTTGACGCTAACAAGGTTAGATCAAATAAGGTTTTAATTAATTATCCACTTGATAACTAGTTTATTAATTAACATAAGATTTTAACCAAATAAGACTTTAGTTATTTATTAATTAACATAAGATTAAGTCAAATAAGAATCTAATTATTTTATTAATTACCATAAGATTTAATCAATTAATATTTTAATTAGTAACTCACTTTAATTATTATAAAATAATTAAACTTTATATTACAGAAAATTAACAACATTAATTATAGATTTTACAACTAGGAGATATGATCACAATGAAAAAGTTCTCATGACGATTTTGATTTTACATGAAAGGAAAAATAAGTTCTTAAGTTACAAGATTTTAACATATAAACCTTTATTTAATCTCATTATCTTTTACTTTTATTTTTCAAAACCAAGCCAGCCTAAACTTCAGTCCATGGAGACAAAACCAGGCCGACCTACCCTTCATTTTTTTAAAACAAAGCCTAGCCCACCCACGCTCGGCCCATGACAAAAAAAACAGGCTCCACTCCTCTTTCGTGTTCCTCTTCTTTCTCCTACTCCCTTTTTCCCTTTTCTTTCTTCGCTCATGTGTATCAAACTGCCATGCACGTACACACGTCGCTGGCCATCTCTTCTTCGCCGCCGACCACCTCTTTCCGCCACCCACGTCCAACTCGCTCGTTCATGCACGAGAAAAAAACACGTACAACATCAGTTCGAAAAATCAACTACTGACCCGACACTCGATCAAACACCTTGCCATTAAACCACCTCGACTTGCCACCATACGCCACCATCTACCACCGAGCCTTGCCAAAACGTTCGGCACCACCTCCCCTCGCTTTTCCCCCATACTGCACGTTCTACTTGGCCTCTCCTCGCCGTAGTTCACCCAAAACGAACCATAAGAAAACAAGCCCTAAAAAACTAAATCGATTAGAACCCACACCATACACACCTATAAAATTCCGCACCATTTTTCTTAGCTTCTCCATCACCCCAGCCACCTCCACAACCAACGATGGACCACCCCATCGCCTAGGCCGTCGACAATCAACCACAAACCCTTTCTTCATCAACTTCCTCTAACTTACTCAAAACACGCTTAAAAATCTCCAAACCACCACCAAAAATCATCATTTTCGATAACAAACAAGTTAATGTAATCAACTAATTAAATTATGATATTTGATTTTTGGACATTTCTAGCTTGCTTACTGTAAAAACGTATTTTCTTCTTCTACACTCCAAAATATCAAACGAAACTAATTTTAAAATAAACTGCATTAAAAAACAAACCAATTTCCTTTTGGAATCATAACCTAAAACTAATTGGATAAGGAGATAAAGATTTTTAAAAGTTGCAAAAGAGGTTATCTTTTCAAAGAACAGAGCAGCTGTATATGTTTCCTTTGTGTTTCAGGGTGTGCAACATAGCTAGACACAATTATACACAGCATAGAAATTCATCAATACTTGATAAAATAAAGGTGTTCAATCAAATATACAAACATATAGAGGCACAAAAGATTTCTTGTAAGTAATAATGATTGTGTTTCACTCACCAGCCCTTTTGAAAATGAGACACTACTCCTTTGCTTTGTTGTAGCTTTGAGTTCTTAGTTCTACAAAGTTTTTAATGGCAGCTTATTTTCCTTTTTTTTCTTTGATGTGTGAATGGTAAACGTGAATAACAACAAAGAGGCATATATATATAGAGAGACCAGAGGGACAGGCAGAAGCCTGTCATAATACCTTTCTTTTTGTTTCATTTTTTTTCTTTAATTGCATTGAAATAAGATGACCTGATTTGAAAACTTGTATTGATTTGAAAAGTTGAGTGAAAGATTTGAGTTATTTTGCGCTTGACTGGATTTATCCTCATCATGATGTCGCCTTGCATATTTACATCCTTTCATATATGTATATATATTTTTCTATACACTTTGACCATATGTACATGTTTTTGACTGTATACTAACATAAATTTAACATGCTGAGTTTAATACTTCTTGTATAATTTATTTCATATACCTTATATTTTAGCATACACACATATAGCAAGCTATTTACAAGCATTCATTTCTAATATTAATATTTCTTTTTTATATTATATCAAAAGTTATGTATATACATACATACATACATATATACATACATACATATATATATTATCCTATTTTTAAAAAGTGAAGTTTTATTTGAATTATTTTCAGAAATTAGATTTTTAAACTTTTAAATCAAAAACTCCAGAATATATATATACAATTATTTCATAAATCAGAAAATATTTATTTTATCATATACACATTTATACATATTTTCATATACATTACTTTATATGTTTGAAATCTGCTATTATGGAGTTTATACATTCATGTAAATATATTTATATACATACACAATATTCTTCACAAACAAATATAACTTATATATTTTTAAACATCATAAAGCTTGTATATACTTATATAGATATGCATATACGGATATTCTATCTTAAATTTTAATGTTGGAGTTTATATATATATATATATATATATATATATATATATATATAAGATTTATTATATCCAGAAATCATAATTTTAAACTTTGTTCAAGATTAAAAATGTCTGATGGTCCGAGAACCATTTCAAGCTCCTTTGGATAAATGATCTTATCCATTTATTCTTTTGCTTAATTCTTCTGTTTCATCATCTGTTTCAACTTCTTGTTGGTTTGATGGACCATAGTCTTTAAATCTTATACACGATAAAGTTCATCTCTGGATTTGCTTTTAGCATTTATATCCAAGACATTGTACAGAATATTTTAGGTATTTTCCAAAAACTAACATAATTTTTACATACTTCCAAGTTTACTTACCCCCAATACAACCCTCTTTATTTATGGTATCAGAGCCTAAAGATTACTAGGCCCAATTTAAATGAGTTATAAAAAATTCAATTACTTAAATTTAGAAATTAACAATCCAACAAAAAAGATTATTACTCTAGATAAACAGAAACACATATGCTACATTAATAATTCTGAATTTAAACATAGAATTCATTCAGAACTTGAACACATGAATTCATTGACAGATTTGGTCATAGAATTAGGTGAAAACTTAAACCTTTATAATGAAAAACATTATAACTTAATGCAATTAGTCCTTGATGGAATAATTGAGAAAAATAAATTATTAAAACAAATTACAAATAACCAAGATTACTTGAAAACAAATCTCTATAAAATAGATAATTTTGAAGTAACCTTAAAAAAATTATCGGAAAAATTCAAAGTGATAAAATTAAAAGAATTCCCTAACAAAAAAGACATAATCCAATTAAAAAATTTAATTGAAGAAAATAAACCAAAAGACATAGAAATACACTCTAAAGAGTTAATAATAAAATTAAAAGAACAAACAGAAAAAGATAAAAACCAATTTGACAAACAAATACAACAAATTGAAGAAATGTTGAAAGAAATCAAACTTTTAATCTTAAGTTAATGAGTTTTGAAAATAAATATTTCCAAGAAGCAACTAAATACGTAGAATCAAACTACAGATTTAGTGATCCTAATATAAATGTCGGATATAATAAAGACGACTTTCCAGGAAAAAGTGATAGAATACAAATATTACAAAATAATACAATAATAGCTATGTTAACACAGATACAAAACACAATTGATAATATCCAAAATAAGATGTTTGACATAGATCACACAAGTAAAGGCCAAGAATTTGAAATAAATAAATTAACCGAAAGTTTACAAAAAATGAACTTAGGACCAAATAATGCTGCAACAACTATAGTAAGTAAAAAATCAAAAATGAACTTTCTTATGTACAAACAACTTGATAAAATATGAATAATAGAAGACTATCATTCAGTGGCCCCTCTCGAACCTTAACAGATGACAGATCTAACAGGACTAATGAAACAAACTCTATCTCATCATTAGGATGGATAGATAATGTACTAAGAAGAAGTACAAATACACAAACTCAATTAGAAGAAATAATTGATCTTAACAGAGATATTGAAATATTTTCAAACAACCAACTAAATACATTAAATCCTAGAGAAATATACAGAACTGGTATATTTACGGTAATAACAGGATTATACAGACACCACAGAGAACAGATGTTTGCTGTTCCAGATGGAAACCAACAGATAATAAGCCTTATGACTCCAGAAGCCATAAACCAACTTAAAATACAAAAATATAAAATGATCCACCTAGGACTTATTGTCATAGGAGTAAGAGGTCTAACAAGACAAAAAATAGGAGCAAAACTTCTATTAATCTTAATAGATTACAGACATCAAGACTTAGATAGAGCCATATTTGGAACTATGGAAGTTGATATGAACAACAATATTGGTATTGTTTATATCGCCCCAAATTTTACAATGGATATAAATGATTTTTATAAACATGTAAAATTAATCATACAAACTAAAGGATATGAAAATTTCCAAGGAAAAAACATATTACTTGATATAACATTTTTGGGAAAATGTATGTCCAGACATGCCCCTAAAATAAAAATAAAATTAGACAAGATCAGTGAAACATTAAACTCCACTGGAATAAATTTCATAAAACCTATGGAAATTGATTCCTCTGTTCTTGCTGGTCATGAATGGAATATAACAAATCCAAACGAAACAGCTGCAACAATAAAACCAAACAATGTTGTAACATATAATAACTTGAACAAATCTATGTCCATAAGATTTAAAGACTATGGTCCATCAAACCAACAAGAAGTTGAAACAGATGATGAAACAGAAGAATTAAGCAAAAGAATAAATGGATAAGATCATTTATCCAAAGGAGCTTGAAATGGTTCTCGGACCATCAGACATTTTTAATCTTGAACAAAGTTTAAAATCATCAAGACAAATAAGCCAAGACACTTTTATTTATGTTGATGATGAAAACAATGTAAGAATGAGGGAAATACAAAACATTGATAATTACCTAAATGATTCGTTACTATCTACAGAAATTCATAAAAATGATATTCTTGAAGATATCATTTCAGAATTTACAGAACATATGGATTTAGCTGATCCTGAAACAAGTGCTGAGTCAGGAATTAGCCATAAATATCCAGATAGAAAAAAAGACCAAACAATGCCATATGAAATAGGACAACCTCCTAGAAGGGCGTACAATACATATACAGATAATAATCCAAATTTAAGAACGATAGGAAAAAGATTACCTGATGAGAAATCTTATTTCCAAAACAACTCAGTGATTTTAAACATAACTGAATGTCATCCCCAGTTGTTAGATACATATCTAGAACAATGGACTGCCGCAATAGCTAGAGACTATTCGGCAAGACATCTAAACATCAATTCTGGTGAAGAAATGATCAGAATTGTTGAAAACTACTTAGGCGATAACGCCAAAGCAATTTGGGAATCATATAAAAAAGATTTCCCAGGAGATATTGCAAACCTTATCGCCCAGGGAAATAATATATATAATTTTGCTTATTCCATACACACTATCTTAACTGGAAGAGATGTGAACACCGGAATAACAATAAGACAACAAGAAGCAATGCGTGATCTTGAACAGATACAACTCCTAGATTGGAGATACATAATAAAATTTCTAAAAGAATATCTTCATTATGCTACAATTTCAGGAAATTATTATAATTCTGAAGTAGGCAACAGACTTTTTTCTAAACTACCAGGTGATTTAGGAAAAGAAATACATAGATCTTGGATAACAGATTATCAAGACAAACCTGAAAACTTACCCCCGAGTTATAATAATATTGGGATAAGAATTACACATATCATCTCAGAATTGAAAAAGAGGTGTACTTACATAAAAATCCAAAAAGAACTAAAACAAAAGAATTATGGGTTTTGTGGACAAATATATACACCACAACAATATGGTTCTAGTAGGATTGAAAACAAACCAAAATTCTAAAAGAAATATACAAAAAAGTATTACTTAAGAAGATCAAATGCTAGAAAACCATACTTGAATAAAGATAAACATGTTAGAAAATATAATCCAAAAAAAACATATGCAAATACAATTACATGTTTCGCTTGTAATGAAAAAGGACATTTATCATCCTCATGTCCGAAAAAACAAAACTTATATACAAGAGAATCAAACCTTGTTGATTCTGTTAAAGAAGATCTAATTGAAATTGCTTCTGATGTCTCAGAAACATCAACAATCTATTCCATAATCTCTCTTGAAGGATTAGAAGATCATAAACAAGAAAGTTCATCTGATTATGGTCTAATCAATGAACTAGATGAACTAACAACATTTGAAGAAAATTTAACAAATGAATCCTTTTTTAACATAATGAATAAGGAAATTTGTACCCATGACTTTAAGTATAAAATGGGAACTGACACAAAGAAATGTGAGTTTTGTCCTTGGTATCCTGCCTTTGACAAACGATACAAATGTACAACTTGTACAATTGAAATTTGCCAAATTTGTGCTACAAACAGATTCGCTATACAAGTCCCTAAAGAAGTTAAGTACACTTATACTGATAAAAATAAAATAAATGAAGATAGAATAAAAACTCTTGAAGAAAGAACAAACAACATAGAAATAGAAATAGAAGATTTAAAAGATAAACTTTTATCTCTTGACAAAGGAAAAAGCATAATCACCCATGACATGGATGAACTAAACAAACAAGTCTATAATCCAGAACAACTAAAAAACTACCACTATACAGACCCAAGCAATGATCATGAAAAACATGCTCATTTAAATAGTATTGATAACCCAATACAAATTCCACTAATTTGTAATACCGGAAGTTTAAAAGAACTACGTATTCCAACAAAACTAAATATAAAGGGAATTGATATACAGGTTTTAGCTTTTATTGATACCGGTGCAACTAGCTCTACTATTTGCTCTAGCCTTATTCCATACAAATACATTACAAAAGCAGATAAACCTAAACAAAGCATCCAGTTTGATGGCACAACAACCATAATAACAGATATTGTCAAAAATATAAATATATGTTTTACAAATACATGCGGAAATTGGTCTCCTTATTATAATATAAAACAACTTTGGGTCTTAGAGTTAAACCTACAAGATATCAAACTAATCCTCGGATTAGACTTTCTATTAAATGATAATGGTAGTTTTTCATTTAATAAAGATTATATACAAATTTCTAAGAAAACAACACTTACACCCATATTATCAGAATTAGCACTTGAGAAGCGTGGTGGGACTAAACCACCATCAACATCTCCAAACCCAGATAAATTAGAAAATTGCAATTGCCCAATTCCTGGCCAATGCAGAAACCTAAATCATACAAACGAAACAACTATTGATCCAGAACAAAATAATTATGATTTTCCTTCAACAAAAAATTATATTTATAAAAGAAAAGACTTAACAAAAGACTTACAAATGATAAATCCTCAAGATGTTAGCAAACTATTACTAACAAAAGATGATATTGATCAAATGATTTCTAAATTAGAAAAAATAGAAATCATAGGTGAAAAACCTCTAAAATTTTGGGACAAAGATAAAATACAATGTAAGTTAGACATAATAAATCCAGACTTAACAATAAAAACTGGTTCGCCTAAATATGATAATTGGATCATGGACGAATTTAAAATGCACATTAAAATTCTAACTGATTTACATATCATAAGAAAAACAGATTCGAGACATAGGACGACATCGTTTATTGTACAAAAAGAATCTGAAAGAAAACGTGGCCAGTCTAGAATGGTCATGAATTATACAAGGCTTAATGACAATACCCATGAAGATGGATATTGTATACCAAACAAAGATGTTCTCATCAACAAAATACAAGGTTCAAACTGGTTCTCCAAGTTTGATCTTAAATCAGGATTCTGGCAAGTAAAAATGCACCCAGATTCCATTCCTTGGACTGCATTTACATGTAGTGAAGGTCATTATGAATGGCTTGTCATGCCATTCGGGTTAAAAAATGCACCACAAATTTTCCAAAGAAAAATGGATAATGTTTTTCAACATTGTAACAAATACACTTGTGTTTACATTGATGATATCCTTGTTTTCTCTAAAACAAAGCAAGAACATATAGCACATTTATATACAGTTTTAAAACTAATCGAAGCTCATGGATTAATCATATCAAAAAAGAAAATGGAACTACTAAAAAATTCTATAGAATTTCTTGGAGCCAGAATTGGTAAAGGAACTATAGAATTACAACCCCATATAACAAAGAAAATATTAGAATTCCCAGACAAAATAGAAAATCTAAAACAACTACAAGCTTTCCTTGGACTTGTTAACTATGCAAGACCATATATTCAAAATCTTTCAAAATATACTAGGCCTTTATATAATAAAGCTAGCCCAAAAGGAAACAGAGACTTTAATTTCGAAGACATAAAACAAATACAAAGGATAAAAGAAATAGCAAGCAATTTACAACCTTTAAGTTTACCCCTACAGACGGAATATTTAATAATAGAAACAGATGGATCATCCTTAGGATGGGGTGGCATTTTATTAAGTAAAAAAAACAAATACGAAAACAAAACAACAGAAAAAATATGCAGATACACCTCTGGTATATATAAAGAAAAAGGATATATGACATCCTTAGATTATGAAATCTTAGCAATAATAAATGTCCTAGAATCCTTCAAACTTTTTATAATCTCACAGAAAGAAATAACAATTAGAACTGACTGTGAATCCATAGTCAAATATACAGAAAATAAAAAAGACAAGGGAATAATAAATAATAGATGGCTTAAATTTAAAAATGCTATAACAAATTGTGGAACAAATATACTATGGGAACATATAAAAGGCAAGGACAATTTTTTACCAGATAAACTTTCTAGGATGTTAAGATAACTCTACCTGTTGTTTTTTCACTAACATTCTACATGCAGATTACAGAAAGGCAAAAAATGAACATGGGAGAACAAGATCCTTCTATGCATCTCAAGACATATTCAAAACAAAATAAGTTCCAGACAAAGACAAAAGTCACAGAGGAACAACAAATGGTTCTAGATAATATTTGGAACATGAAGACTCCTCAAGAGTCTAACAAACAAAAGCTGAGTGTTCTTTACACACTCTTACAGATATTTTCAAAATCACAAGACAAAAAATACCTTTATTATGGTCTTTTTACAGGTCCTGATGCTGGCATATATGCCTCATGGGAACAGATCATAATAAAAATAAATTTTCTAAAACAAAATCCCAGATATGGGAATCCACTTTACAAAGGCTTCAACACTTATGATGAAGCAATTACAGAATTACAGAAAAACTTTGGAGATGATTTTATTATTTCCGATGACATACAAAGTTTACAAAAAATATCTATGGGAAAATTTGCAAAGGAAGAAGTTCCTGAAACTTCTTCTTCTTCTTCAATAAATCTTAGGCCACAAACCTCTTATGCAGTTGCAACAAAAAATATTAATACAAAGATGACAAATTTGGGACAACCCAAAACAAATCTCCAGCCTCTTTCTCCTCAGACCAAATCTCTACAAAAAATTGTCTTACCAAACTTCCCTGAACAAATGACTAGGGAATTACAATTCATTTTCCATATTCAAGAACAATCCCCAAGTATGTTCAACACTATTTGTGAATTCTTCTCACAAATATCCCAGGTTCCTAAAGAGGGATTACAAATCCATTGGGAAATATTGAGGAACTCCAACATACCATGTACAAAAAAGTTTTCCCAGTGTCTACAAACAAACATAAACTGTCCTTGTACAATTACATGTGCAATCCCACAAATCACCTTAAACCTCAGCAAATACAAATATCTAATCCACAAAAATATAGTACTAGACCCCATGGTGCTAATAAACTTTGGATTCATTAAAAAACTTTATGCTGAAGAATGGATTCAAGATGATATCCCAGAACCATTTGGAACCACCATAGAACAACTTACAAACATTTTGGCTACAGATATATACATGGAGTTCAAATCAATTCCTCCACACTTTGGCAAACATATATTTGAACCAACAAAACATGCTGTTCAGGTTAAAGCAAAGTTCATTGACCCAGATTATACAGACTGGAATGAAGACTACAAACCAGAAGCTATCCAGTACAAAGAAATAAAAGAACAAGCCTATGAGAGATATAGAGCTACAAAAATTGCTGAAGAAGATGAGTGGGATACAAAAAACAAATTCCTTTATACAGAAACTCCCACTACAAAAATATTTGTCACAAAAGATTTAAGAAATCAAGGAATCCACCACAGAAATTTTGACATTTTCCATCCTAAACCATCCCTAATACAAAGCTACAAAAAAGAAAGACAAAGAAAGAAAAACAATGAAGACAAAGATGACGTAGAGTCCACTACCATGTCTACAGATGATTAAAACTGACAGCTCATTTTCCATTCTCCTAGAAGAAAATAAAAGACAAAGAGGATAGATTTCTTTACAAAAAAGAGAGCATCTACTTTAGAAAAAGACAAAAAAGAGAGCATCTACTTTAGAAAAAGATGTAGTGTGCTGGCTTTCTTTTTTATAAAACAAATGTAATTATTTACATAGTGGAGAATTGATGTATCTCCACTAAAATTTGACAGACATCTGGCTTGTGTTTGTATCCCTTCTCCATCTATATAAGGAGAAGTAGTTTGGCATGTAAAAGAATGTAAGAAATAATATAAGTCTCTATTGCATCGCAAGCTTCCATTGTAATCTCCTTTCATAAATAAAAATTTTCTTTAAAAATTTTAATGGCTTCAGCTCAGATGATTTGTAACTAAACCTCCAAGTCAAAGCCCAAGGAAGGAACAGGTTACTTTTCATAAGCAATGTAAGTTCTCTTAATTTCTACTGTTTATATTTAGAATTTTTTCTTCTAATCATAAAGCTTCAAAATTACTTAGTACCATGAAACTTTTAATCTTAGTTCGAGGTTTTTATAAAGAAATATTAGAATTATTTTTTCCAACAGACGTACATCCGTTTGACAGAACTAAGTACCCATTTAAAGCCGTTTAGACAAGAAGTCGTTAGGCGTTCAGGGGAAGAAGTTCTTTAGGGTAACAAGGTGAGGAATTAAAATAATAATAATATAATTTATTAAAAACTTTGAATACTATATGAGGAAAGTTTTGGTAAAATAATTTGAATATTTTGATGATTAGTTTAAAAATCTTAATAAAAACAAGAAAAATAAGATTGCCTTGCTAACACTTATGGAAATAATCCAAGTACTTCCAGAAAGCTTTGATTACTCTCTTAAAAAAGAAAAAAGTTTACTACTAACAAATTGCTTTACAAATTCTGGACAAAACCATTATGGAAAAATTACAAAAAAATCTAGAAGATAAATTCATGTTAAATATGATAAACATTCTAAAACATAACACAAGTACAACAGAAAATCAAAAAACTGAAATCATAACAATATTTAAGCAAAGATATATACATGAACTAATAAATATAGATGACTGTGAAGCAGATCTCATACAAATATTTAACAATTTTAATTATCTCAGAGAACCAGGAAACATAATAATAACAGAAAGATTCTGCAGAGATTTCCACATAGAATGGAACAAATGGAAAATTTTAAAAAATAATTATAAAATTTCGGAACAACGATTGGGAAAACTAAAATGGTTAATTTTTCAATAATCAATAACATAGAATCCTTACAGAATTTCTTAGAACAACAATTTATGACAAAGGTAATTTTTATCCTAAAACAAACTGGCATGAACATAGATAGACAATATAACATAGCTAAAATTTTTAAATATAACTATACTGAAAAATTTATAGATCTTTCAGATGAACCCAAACTGGACAAAACTAAAATTGTGAAAAACATAATGAATACCTATTATATAGAACAACAGGAAATGGCAACAAAAGTCACAAACAAAATGCTAGACCTAGTTTGTGAAGAAAATTATAAGATCATCAGACAATCTGTTATTGATGAAAATGATAAATGGCTAAACAGCCAACTAGATCTGTCCTGGACAAATGAGTGTAACATGTACAATGAGTTTTACTAAAGAGGACAGTTACAAGATAGTAAAACAAAAATTAGAAGACTCTAAACGAAACAAAATAGAACAGGTTCCTAATTCCTCTTTTACTAATCTACTTACTGCACCCTTGGGTTTTTATACTTTCAAGCTGCCAGTAAGGTAACAAAAATAAACAAAAACAGATCATTTTATTCATAATTGAAATCTTGATATACACGATAAAGTTCATCTCTGGATTTGCTTTTAGCATTTATATCCAAGACATTGTACATAATATTTTAGGTATTTTCCAAAAACTAACATAATTTTTACATACTTCCAAGTTTACTTACCCCCAAAATATAATGTTGGAGTTTACATATATATATATATATATATATATATATATATAAGATTTATTATATCCAGAAATCTATATTTAAAAATTAAACATAGTTTAATCAATTTATAGATTCAGATATTGTAAATATAAGAAAAATTTATCAATTCGACTTATGAAAATTAATAGTTCAATATTTAAAAGTAGTTATTCATTTTCTCTCATATCGAATTTTGTTATTAATTTTTTTTATCTAAGTTCATATCCAATAAATTACTATAATAAATCATTAAATTTTATTTTTAACCATTTTAATTCAAAAATTATATTAAGTTTGATAATTTACAATAGTTAAAATGACGGATCGTTATAAAAAGTGAATGCAAGGCACGATTTCTTTAAGGAGGAGAGAATGTAAAAACACGTAAATTTATGTATTTATTTTTAATTAATTATATACGGTCATTTAATTTGAGTTGATAATTAAGGCAATTCGAAGTAGGTTGTCTTTTTGAACACTTGAACCATTTTATTGCATTCGTCGAGAGATGGATTCTAATATACAAGATAGGGTAGTTTGGAGTTATAGGATAAATTTTGGAATTTTGGATAAATTATAAATTACTAGTCCCAAGTTATAAAAGCTTGGAATCAACTATGGTTTTCCCTATAAATATATAGCAAACTCCTAGGGGAAAGAAAGCATCCGTACTATTTATTTCCTCTTTTATCTTCTTTTCCACTTGAGATCTTATCCCTCCTCTCTAACAGAGATTATACATTTGATCCTAAATTGAAGTAACAAATTATAGTGTCAGAACTCCACAAATTATATATCAAAACAAAGATCTCGATGAATATAATCAACACATGATGCTTGTTTATCGCATTATTGCTTGGACTGGTTAGAAAACCCAATCAAAATTTAAAGGGGGCTAGTTCAATTTGGGTGGAGAAGACGAAGTTAGGCAAAATAGTTGGCGTGGGTTGGGTTCAAGGTGGCACAAGATGCGCACTAGTGGTTGGCACATAAACAAGATCAGACCTAGGTGGATATGGTTTGTAATTTAGTGTATGAAAACTTATAATTTGTGGAGGAAATGGTGGAAAAATTAGAGCTGTAGGTAAAGAGGGCACCGTCGAAGGGTACAAGCTGTCGAGGGAGTTTTTTGATGGTCGGTGGAGGGTGGCAACATCGGCTAAAGTTCAGGTTAAAGAAGAAGGGATGTAACAATGGAATCACTTGATGGGAAATAAGGTAAAATTTACATTATACCCATATCAATTCAATATTTATGTGTTAAACCCTGTATCTTTCAATCGTTTTAATTTTTACACATGTCCTCTAATTCACTCGTAGTTTGTGGTACTGGGACGAGGGCATAATTTTAGACATTTAAGCTTTGTTTGCTGGATTTTGAGATTGTTTATAAAAGTGCCTTCGTAGAGATCAAATAGGGTAATAGTTACTATATATATAGAAATATGAGTGATCCTCCCTTCGAGGAGGAGAGCATTCATGTAATTTCACATAAAATGAAAATGCAAACATGCTAGTAGGTAACAATACCCCCATATATTGTAACACAAAAATAATAACCCCCAAACCTAGTAACTAGAGCCCATAATAATACAAATAATAATCGTAAACCAAAACCTAAAACGAAAAACCATGCAAGCTCCTCAAAAACACTTATATAACACCTAAAAGTTAAAGTAGATTTATCAATAGTAAGGAGAAGAAGCCACTAATATCAAAACTATAGTAGATCCATTCACTCAAAAGAAATAAACACAGCAGAATCACAACATATCAATAATATCAAAACAAAGTCTTTAAACCATCTAGCATCAGCGCAATCAAAATAGCGATATCATGGAAACAAACCAATCCACGATAACTGCTAAAACTGAAAACTAATCAACAATGCAAGACCCATATATATACATACACACACACAGATATATATATATATATATACATATATATATATATATATCTGTGTGTGTATGAATACTTACTTACATATAGATGTGCTAGATACTAAACTAACAATAAAATTATCGACAAAATAACTAGGTTAGGTTAGAGATGTATAAACTATGTAATATTTAAGGACAAGGAATGAAAGAAAGATGAATCTAGACTACTATTAAAATCAGTAGAACAAACTAAGTGTACGTAAAAGGGAATTTTAAGAATAGACATCATGATTAAAACAAAAACCAAAAGATCTAAGTAAAAACTAATGGAAAGTAAACGATAGTAATGATCAACATGACTAAGCTTAGTAAACCACAATAAAATAAAAGCATGCATGAAAATTAAAGAGCTAACAGAGACATCAAGATGAAAAACTATCTTAAACTAAGCTAGTTACCTAATAAAGGTAGAGTATCTGAATAGTTATTTGCAAAAACATCCACTAGAACAATATGCAAATTGTTGTTATTTTTCCTATTTTTAAAAATGATTTTTTTTTTCTTTTAGAAAAAAGTTTCATTTATATATTTCAAATAGATATTTCTTTATATGTGCTCCCTTTGACTTATAATTATCTTTTAGTGGTTTGTTTAGATATAGAGACATGTATTAGGTTATTATAATTGATTGGGTAATATTAATTGATTGGACTGCGGTATATGATTATTACTTATAAATTTTAATAATAATTCATCCAATTTTCAATCAACATAACACGGTTACGAATTTATAATTAATAATCATATACCACAATCCAATAAAGGGATCCCAGCCCCCTAGCAAGTGGGAGAGGGTTCGATCCTTGGCACCCTTACTTTAGCCGCTTGTTATTTGTAGGGGTAAGTAATAACCCCTTAAATGAGTACAAAACTTTAGGATCGAAAAGTGCCTCTGTGAGAGCCCATCTTAAACGGTGGGTCGGTCGAGGAGAGTCGATCGAAGTCCCTAGCTCTACTCTTCGGAGTAAGGTTTTAAAAAAACTAATTGAGTATAAGTATAAACTATTTCAAAAAAATTAATGAGTTTATATATATAGCGAGATTTATAAATGACAATACATAATGTTTTAGATAATGGAGATAGTTTGTTAAGATTATCATTTACAAATTTCTAACAAAATTAATAAACAATAATAAACTAGTTGTAACTAGGTTTTAAATGTAATAATTGTCATTTGTAAAAGGTAAAGTGAGACTTAATAAATAATAATATGATTTTGAAATAATTATGGTATATTACTGGTAGTTTTAAGATAACTAAACTATTATTTTAAATATTTTTGGTATATTATTATAAGTTTTGATATAAATAACAACATATGGTATTTATTCTTATTTTTGGGATAACTGATAATAATATATATTAAAATATTATGGCACATTACTACTAGTTTTGGGACGAATAGTAGTAATATGATTTTGTAATATTATGGTATATTATTACTGATTTAGAGATAAACAATGATAATATGGATTTTAGTAGGTAAGCGTAAATTATTATTTTAGAGATAAATAATAAAATTGTAGTTTCGATCATTAATTCTGATATAAATAATAAAAATAATAATAATAATTACAGAGCATTAAGTACCTAAAGGAAAATATTACTAGTTGAAAAAGTGGTAATATTATGTTTTAAAATAGAGTGTTACTAATTACAAGTAAAATACTAATATTAGAGGCTGAGCCTTCTTTCATTAAAGGTAAACATCTTATTATTACGTCATGGAGCAAGTCGATTGATAGTGCTAGAGATCAGGTTTTATCTATTACTGTCTGGGCCCACTTCTCTCATATTCCCTCTGTTTTTAAATCACTGCTAGGTTTGAATTGGATTGCTAGTTTAGTTGGAGATCTTAAGTGTTTTGGCTCGAACACCGTGGCTAGAGGTAGGATCGTTTATGCTAAAGCTCTGATTGAAATCACCCCTTTCAAGCCTCTTCCTTCTAGGCTCAGAGTATGCCCTGTTTATGGCCATGTTGTGGTAATTGATGTTCACTATGGATGGAAACCTGATATCTGTGAGATTTGTCACTCCTTTGGTCATGCAGAAATTTCTTGCAAGCATCTTCCACCTTTCGATCCATCATGTGACCCTCCTCTTCCTATCCTGGAAAAGATCCCCCTTACATGGCCTTCTGCTAGTACTTGGGTTCTGAAGTCTTGCCCCTCTATTTTGGTTGACTCGATTTCTTCTGCTACTGTCCCTATGGAGATCCATAATGCCACTGTTCGTAACATTGACGTAGTTGTTGCCCCTTCTCCTATTATTGTTGAGTCCTCGCTTCCTTTTATTGTATCTTTTGGTGTTGTTGTCCCTCCGCCCACTTTGATTGAGTGGTAGTCCAGGGAGAAGGCTTGGGTTCATGTGAAATCTGAGACGCGATATAGTCCAGAGTTTGATTGTTATTATATGTTTGTTGGTGGAGATGGAGAGATGAGGCGGTTATTTTATCATATTGTTGGTGGTGGTCTTGTTATTTCCAGTGAGGGAGACGATGGGGGTGATAACTTATTTTGGAGGATGTTTCTTAGGATAGAAAATATATTTATTCCTGTGAATCTACGCTTTTTGATCCTGATATTGCAGCTCATTTCTCAGGATTTATCCATGCTATGAGTCCTTGTCCAGTTAATGATGACAGTAGTTCCTCCACTCAGGAGGACGTCTAGTTTTTTGCATGTCTAGTGGTATGGCCACTACAAAACCATGTTAGCTGTTCTGCGCATGTGTAAAATACCTAGTTTTTATTTATATACAGGGGCACGACCCACTTTAAAGCCGGCTAGCTTTGCTAAAGAAAGTGACTTTAGGATAAACTACTATTATTGTGAGGGAAATAATGATATTGGTTTTCAAAAGTTTTTGATATAAAAGTAATTTTATTTTGGAATAAAAGTATAGATGATAGTATTGTTATGTTCATAATAAATAATAGTAAGGACATTTTAGGGTATGAGATGTAAACCATTACATGGATGATTGCTTAGCATATTAAAGTGATCGATTGGGCTTGGTATATTGGTAAACTTACATAATATACTTGTTGTATTTTATGTGGACCTAGATTAAATGACATTTGTGTGACTGCTATTTATTTATTATTACATAATTAAGGTGTAATTGATATAGTTGTGAGTACACTGTGTTATTAATGTTTGTGTAGCGAATGTAGGATTAGTACACATATGTTGTCTGTTGGCGATTTGGCGAATGTTTGTACTAGTTTATTTGTGTGTTATGATTATGTAGCTAACATTGTGTTTGCATGTTAGCTTAATGTTTATTATTTACATTTGATGTAGATAGAAAGTATGTGTGGCACTTAAGTTTATTTTCATGAAGTGTTATTACCTTAATATTTATGATACCTAATTTGGTTTGGCATGATAGCTGGTAATATTTTCCGTTATGTTAATTTGTGGATAAATAGTTACGCATTATGTCATGTGCTTAAAGTCTGGATGCAATGAAGGTGGAATGTTGAGCTCACTACATTTAGGCCTGACTCATTCTCACTCTAACATGAAAAGCGAGGTTAGGTATGACAATGGTAGTTGGAAAAGAACTATGTGGGCTTGACCTCGAAGGGCACCTAAGTAGTTTATCTTTATATGAGACCACTAACCATTGAGATAGGGTGAGTAGACATGAGGACACAATCCCTTTAGTTATTCTACCATTTTCTTTACATCAATATGTGTATATTTGAATATGTATATATGTTAATCAGATTCGTAGGATGAACAAAATAAGAAGGAACGTGTTTATTTATTGCTCTTATCTATAGGCTTCTCCCTAGATATATACCTTAGTTTATATGTTATTATCACTTACCATTGGTTATCTGCCAGGTGTATTGATTAAGTAAATGAATATATATGTGAATTATGGTGCTATTATATATTATATTAGTTGTTTATAATATTTCAGTGGTTGTTCTATTATGAGGTTAAACATATTTATACTTGAAAGCTTTTGTTTTAAATTATTCACTAGACAAATCATTGTCTTGATGTTATAATTTTGGCGTACGGGTGCTTGTAAACCACATTTTACATTAACTTTAGGTACTGGGGATAATGAGCACCTTATAAGAGCTTGAGAGGTTTTGTGAACCTTAATGGCCAAGTAAAAGTGAAACATGGGCGAAAACTAGTAAGTTATAACCTTTAATGTAGGTGTCCATAAATGGTGCGACTGAACAAGGTAACAAAGTCTACATCTATTTTTATTTGGTTTGAGAGGGAAAATGAAATAGAGGGTGGGAAACCCAAAGTTCAAAGTGAGGTACAAGGGCGGTAGGGGCTATAAATAACCACCTCTCATGTTTGTTGATTTGGATGTTAGATTTAACTTTGAAAGTTGATCGAGTTGGAAAATAAAAGAGGGAATGGGGAAAATATAGAATGGCAAGAATAAAGGTACGGTCTAAGAAAAAGTTGAAGGTAGAAGCTAGCAAAGGAGGAAGGTCGGTGTAGACTTTAGATCGAAGATTCGCGGATTAAAGAAGATACCTTTCGATAATGAATTAAGATGAAAGATCGGTGAGTGATTTTCTCACTCAAAACTTCTCAACTGCCCGTGACTTGTTATTTTCACGTTATCTTTATGGAGTGAAGATATACTATTCGTGATTGTGAAATTTTGTATTAGATTGTTAATTTTTTAGGGTGATTTGTTTAGATTATGAATCTATGTTAGTTCTATGGTTCGGTTGAGAGAGACCGACATGTAGACAAGAATTTCTATGATGATCTAGTGAAGTCGGGTCAATATTTGATGAATTGATGATATGGATGTTTTGTGCTATTGATCTTTGATTGGGAATAATTACCTTATTTTTTTTTTAGATCTATTGTGTTTTGTGCACATCGAAATTGTGTGGGATGATGAGCATACCATGAGGTTTTATATTAATTATGTGGCTCAATCAGTACTTGACTGATTTGATAGAATATTAGTTGGTATGGGAGGACATCACTTGAATGTATGATGACAGGTCTCGATTTAAGTGGTTGATTCTTATGGAAACGGTCAAAATAGCAAGTTCTTTGTAACATTGAAAATTTCTCTAGTATCTTAGGCGGCGGTTCCTTATGCGAGCGGAATGCTCAGTAATATGCGATGATTTGTCAAATGCGAGATGCATTGTGTATATAAGGGCATACATGCATGATAACTATGGTGTCAATGAGCTGGCTTGCCTAATATTTTTTTGCTAAGTAGGAATCAATTCATGTTTGTGTAGCTTAGAGATCCTTCATTTGCAAAACGTGCTTAATTGTTGCTATGTGAATATATTTGTGTGCGTGCCCCCATAGCAATGGGAAGCATGAGTGGAATGCCAAACCATTCTAGGTCTATAAGTAATGAGCAGTGTTGAACCATAAGTTAAAGCAAGCAACATGGTTCCATGAATTTATAAAGTCAATAAGGTTTAGGTGGGCTCCTCAACAATCATTATAAATAAAATATTGGTATCTTTTACTAACATCGGGCAACAAGTGTGAAAGGTGGATCACTTAAAGTTTGGGTAGAGGTGTGATTAGCTTCACATAATGCTAAGTGATAACGTAGATGAGCGGTCCTTCGTTTGATTAATTGTCGATGAGCAAATCCTACAAAGGGTATAGATGTGGAAATCCAATACTCTATCCGATAAGGGGTTTCAGATATATTTTAAGATCACTTTGAGAGGTGTTATTCAAACAAGGTGATAAAATCATAAGAGGATGCCCTAGGTATTATTTTGACTAATGGTCAACTTTGCGGTCGGTAGACAACCATTTATGTATTATGTTAACAAGTGTTTTTAAGTAAATTTAATTTAGTCTGGATTGGAAGAATATTGTCTAAAATATATTAAAGAGCGATCATAGTGAGTTAGCGACTGGCATAAGCAGTTATACTATATCGAGACTCCAAACATAGCAAAGTTAAAAAAAAATTCAGCAAAGTGAGCGAGTAGTTAATGTGGATTTTATATAATATGGTTTGTATTATAACTCATAAGCTTATGTTAAGGTATTCCTCTTAAAACAAGGTATATAGTATATTAGGGTTATATTTCGATGATGTCGGAGGGTTATTCAATCTAGATATATGTCTAACCCAAATATTTTTCTTTCTAATTCGTAACTCCCTAATTTTGATTAACATAATTCAATAGATTTAATTAAGTAAATTAAATAGAATAATGTGATGTGCAGTAAGATAAGGAGAATGGGATTTGATAAATAACAAGGTTGAGCCGTAACTAAATAATTGTTAAGATTGATTTAGAACTTAAAAACATGGAAGGATATATGAGAGGGGGAAAATAAGAATAGATCTATCTTTCATCCCTTAAACCCTCCCTCCCTTATACCAGCCTCACTTTTACTCATATAAAAACAATCAAGGGAAAATGCAAGGTGGCCGACCATTAATCAAACTTAGAAGTGGAAAATAGAGGGAAAATCAAAGGTGAAATGCTAAGGAAACCATTCTCCATCAAATCTAAGTTGAATAATGATTATACATCTCGATTATTCTATGTTTGGTTCAGTTTTAAGATTAAAGCCAAATTCTCTGAATGCCATGTTTTGAATGTTTGAATAATCATATGCTTATTGATGAATTATTGGATTTATTTATGAAATTCGTTAATAGGTTTAAATATGAAAACTTATCATACGATACCCAGATAACTTCAAATTTGATATGATGTTAGAAACGTTATTTTAGAAGTGGGTTTTTAATTTCATAATTTTCCAAGTAAGTGTGAATATTTCGTGAATTTATAAGTAAAAACCAATTTACTTTGGGTTTTAATTATTAAAAACAATAAAATAACATTTTTGACCCCGAATTTTTATGTGTTAAAAAATTCGATAAATCTGATTTATTGTGTTTTTTGGGGATTTTTTTCAAGTGCTTATGAATTATTATGAAATTATTAGGCTAGAAAAGCTTAATGATTATATTAAAAAATTAATATAAATTATATGGCTTGCAAATTATTTTGGGACTCAGAAATCAGATCTATAGAAGTTTTATAAAAAGGATTTGGTAAAGAAATTTATTATCCAGTAGGAATTTGACAAATAATTGGAGTTAGTGAAAAGATATTACTTTTTAAAGAAACAAAATAGGTTTCATGTTAATTACGATATTGTCATGGGCCATTATCATTGTCATGGTCCAACTATGCCACATGTCATCTCTAACCTATAGAGAAGCATATGATAACAACTTTGTTGGTATGCAATGATTCCACAAAGGTTGGAGTACCAATGCCGACATTAATGCTTACGACGTTGGTGATGCCGTCTGCTTTATACCGCATGTTTCTATGCCGCATATGTTTTGTGCCACCTGCTTTATACCGCATGTTTCTATGCTACATATGTTCTATACCGCCTATTTTATGCCATGTGTTTCTATGCCGCATATCAATGTTGCTAGTCCATCTATGCCGCATGTCGTCTCTAATCTGTAGGGAAGCATACGATAGCAACTTTTTTGCATGCAATGATTTCACTAAGTTTGGGGTATCAATGACGACACCGATGCCTGTGACATTGATGATGCCACCTGTTTTATACTGCATGTTTTTAAGCCGCATATATTCCATGCCGCCTGTTTTATGCTGCATGTCTCTATGCCGCATATCAACGCTGCATATTTTCTATACTGTAATCAACTCCACATGGCACCAATGCTGCCGGATTTCAATATCAAGTCCATATAATTTCAATGCCGCTACTTTCCCAGGCTGGTATGTTTAACCATAGCACTGCTATAGGTTATTTCCAACATAGATTATAAAGAGGCAATGAGGCCGCCTTATTTTAGCCATAATGCCGTTATAGGCTATTTTTGACATTGGTTTATACGGTGATGATGCCACCTAACTTAATGTCGACATTTCCATATTTCTAAGTTTTAAAGTTTTATATTATGCAAACCATAACTGTGCCGCTTATATTCGGTGATCTATTTGTAATTATAATATGCGCTATAAATGGTTTTGGCCTTATGGCTTTGTGTTTTATAAATTGGATACTCTAACATAGTTTAGATATAGAGGGGTGCGATAAACCTATATAGGGAATATCGATGCCATGCTTTAGCAATTCAATGATTTTATTATATATGGCTTCGTAGCTTATGTTTTTGAGGTGTGACAATCTCTAAGTGACTTCGAAATTCATCAATGCTATTTTATAAAAGCATATATATCTTGGCATAATATTTTAGATAAAGTAAGGGGCTATATTTTCCTTATTTTAAATATAAATTAAAGGGATTAATCATATATAATGATAAATGTTTTCAAGGAATAAATTATTGTTTAGTCCAAGTTTTTATTTAAAATTACCGAATTGGGTTATTACTTATGGTTAAGTAATTATAAGATGCCAAATTGATTGAACATATTTTAATGATAGATGCTATATATTCCTATTTTATTTGATTGGTTATTTTGCATGATTATTATTGTCATACTCAGATCATCGTGACCCATAACAACATTTTGGGATATAAAAAGGTGGAATGACCAGCTAGGTTGACTCATTAGTGTGTATAATTAAATTTAACATCCTGAATGAGTAGAATTGCATCCAGGGGATCAGATCTGTCAGAAGAGTTAGTATGCCAAAACTGATTAAAAGATTACGATATGAGATTTGGTATTGGAAGGGTCCAATAGGTCCATAATGATTCCATAAAAACAATAGCTTCACTGGTGCTATTGGAGGATATCTAATACGTTCTTAGTGTTTCCATGAATACTATGATTTGAGAGATGTTATTTGAGAGTTCTTATAGGCTTATAGTGATCCCATGAAACCTATGATTGGAAAATGTTATTGGTAGAAACCAATAGGTTCATAGTGATCCTATGAAAACTATGATTGCAAATTATTATTTGTAGAAGGCAATAATTTTTTAGTGATCCCATGAAAACTATAATTCTAGACAGGTAGTCCTTAAGATCTTTGATAGGTTATTAGTCAGCCCATGAAACTAATATGTTTATAGTGACCCTAGGAAAACTATGGATTGAGACAGATAGTCAGTTCTGTAAAAGGGTGAACTTAGGGTAGATATAACGCTATATTGACAAAAGAGTCAGTCTTCCCCCCGTTACATACTTGCATATAATTGTGTCATTATGTTTTTACAATTGTGGATTCAGGAGCACAATATATGATTGATATGTTGGTTAAGATACTAGTGAGAGGAAAACCCATTCTGATTGGCGGTGTGGTCTCAGTAGATATCAATTTTTGGTTCAAGACGGTGGGTAATTATTCACACCAGACTGTTTGTCTGATCTAAAGCTTTTTTTCACCTTAAACTCTCGGGCGCTCTTTTGAGAAGGTCGGGAATAAGTATTTCTAGGTTTCTAGTAAGAGAATAACTTCAGGAGATGTGTAGGAGCCAATCTAGCTATTTAGGATTTCTTATCTAATCCATTGTGCTGTTAGATTCGTCTGTATAGATGTAATGGCAAGTTATATAATTGGCAAGTCTTAGACATTGATAAATCAAGAGGGCATCTTCATATGTCACTCTTAGAGTATTTTGTAATAATTATATTTTCTTCGAATGTGGGATTACGAATATGAAAAGTTATTTATGAAGTGTAATGTGAAAACTTATTATTAAATTGTGTTTGAAAATTTTCATTATTCACATGCTTCTAATTATTAATATGATTAACATAGCCGTGTTTTTTCACCAGAAATTAATACTAGTTGCTATCAGAGCAAGGATTGTGTAAAACTTAAAAGATTAGAATATTTTTGAAAGCATAATCCTAATCAATCAGAGAATAAGATTGGGGTATGGAATTAACCTATAGCAAAGTACTTGTATTTGCTATATATAAGTATGTATTCTTCCCTCTACCTTAGATCGTTCTTCTGTACCTTATTAAGGCTTATATGTGGATTACGAGAAAGCAAGATATGGAAGCAGAAAATGGAAGAGTGAATCTTGGTGGAAAAAGCACTATAAGAAATGGAAATGTTCGACCCAATACTAGAAGGAACCAAGGCGACAGGCAAATGCTAATCAAAATGAAAATGCTAATGTAGGTGCTGGAACCCCACCAGTGGATATAAGGACTATGTATCAGTTCTTTGTCAATCTGATGCAAGTTGGAGCACCTGCAGGGATAGCTTGGGGAAATACTGCAAATGCAGGAGGAGTTAATCCCATGGTTTCGTTTGGTAATAACTTTGCCGAGCTGAACCGAGATTATACTAGTCTTGGAGGAAAGCCTTTCTTTAGAACTGAGGATCCTATTGAAGTGGAGAATTGGCTATTGTACTATGAAATAATCTGCTGACTTAGGATTGGATGATTATCAAAAGAGGAGGTTGACATCGAGGCAGTTGCAAAGTGCTGCTTTGTACCAATGGAACGATGTGACTGTTGCAGCGACAGAAGAGGAATTGGTTTGGGCTAAATTTAGAAGGAGATTCGAGGAGAGATTCTTATCTCAAGTAGCCAAGTTAACCTTGCTTAGGAAATTTATGGAATTGGAGCAAGGGTGTATATCAATGTTAGAATTTGCTAATAAGTTTGATGAGTTGTCTAGGTATGGATATGCTACCATCAATAATGTGTTTAAGCAGAATAAGAAATTTATTCGGGGTTTGAAGCCATATATTACTAAATGGACTATGCCATACCTTTGAGATCCGAGTAATGTAGTGGTGGAAATGGCTATGAGGAATGAGGAGATGCTTGCGACTTTTGGGAAAGAGAAGTCAGTGGAGACTCAGGGATTTCAGAGTAAGATAAAAAAAATATTCAAGAAGAAGGGAGCTCAGATGGGTGGAGTTTCCTAGAAAGGGAAAAATAATCTTGTTTTCTTTAATTGCGATTAGAAAGGACATTTTTCTCATGAGTGTCAAACCGGTAAGGGGAAGAAGGTTGTGGAAAAGAAACGAGTGAAGTGTTTTAACTTCGACCAGATAGACCACTACAAGAATCCGTGTCCAAAGCTAGCTAGAGAGGATAAAGGAAAAGTCTTTTCTTTAGCACCATCATCTTCCAGACCGACTGCTACTGAAAAAGGAAAGTCTTTGATGAAGGTACACATTTGATTCATAGCATACCAGTTAGTGTATTGTTTGATACGGGTGCATCACATTCTTTTGTCTCTCATTGCTTGTAGATAAGTTAGATCTAAAACCATCATACCTTGTTACTTCCTTATGGATAGCTAATCCAATAGGATGATGTGCAATTTTGGGATGAGATGTAACCAACAAAAATGTGAGTTTCTAGGTTATTCTTTTGCCTACAACATGTTTGTGTTTGATAGTAGTGGTCGAATTATATATTCAGTTGAAAATTCGGGTCCAAAATTTTGTGTTTTATTAGGTGCCACAAAAGTGGAAGATGGGTTAAATTGAGTTTATGTTGTAAAAGAATTTACAAATGTTTTTGAGTCTATTATAGGACTACCATCGAATCAAGCTATTGAATTTCATATAGATCTTGTACCTAGAGATGAACCCATAAGTAGTCCACCTAGCAGGATGACACCTATCGACATGAAGGAGTTCAAGATGTAGCCAGTGGAATTAGAAGGAAAGAATCGATTCACCTTGGGAAGCGGTCAAGGTATTCGTGGAAAAATCGGACAGTTCATTGGGAATATATATATTAATTACCGTAAGTTAAATCAGAAGATGATAGAGCATAAATACCATTTGCCGAGGATTGATGATTCATCTAATCAGTTGGATGAGCTAAAGTATTTTTCTAGTTTGTTTTGACGGTAGGGTTCCATCAATTGTGGGTGGCAGAGGATAGTATTCTTTGACTGCTTTTCAAACAAGATATGGTTCGTATGAGGGGTTAGTAATCCTAGTCAGGTTAACTAATGCACCTATTTTTCTTTGTGGACTTGATTAACCAAATTTTCTGAGAGCGCTTGGATAGGTTCTTATTGGTGTTCATTAATGGCATTTTGATATATTCTAATGATGAAAGATACCATGAGATTCATTTTAGAATAATGAACTGACACGTTGAGCAGCATCAACTAAAGACGAAATTTTCGGAGTGTCATTTCTAGAAAAGAGAAGTAAAGTTTCTTGGTCATGTAGTTTCATAAAAAAAGGTTATTTGTGGATCCATCTAAGATTGAAGCTATAAATAATTGGAAATGACCCGAGATGGTGACTGAGGTAAGGATTTTTCTTAGACTAGCTGGTCATTACTAGAGATTTATTAAGGATTTATCACGGATAGCAACACCCTTGACTTAATTAACCGGGAAGGGCGTAAAGTTTATTTGGTCTAATAAATATGAGGAAGTATTACCTAAGTTAAAGCATTTATTAACTAATGCGCCAGTGTTGGTCGTGCTAGATGCAATCAGGATTTAGTGGTGTATGCAGATGCGTGTGGAATAGAATTTGGAGCTATATATGTTGATGCATAGGGGTAAAATGATTGCCTACGCTTCTCACTAACTCAAACCATATGGTTTTAGGTATCTGACTCATGATTTGAACTTAGCAACAATGATTTCCACATTGAAAACGTAGAGACACTACCTCTTAGAGGAAAGACTCGATTTGTTTATGGATCATAAGTCATTATGGTATTTCTTATCTCAGAAGGAGTTGAATATAAGACAACAGAGGTGGATGGAGTTTTTTAGCAACTTATGATTTTGGTATTGAGTATATGCCAGGGGAAGGAAATAAAGTGGGAGATGCGCTTAGCAGAAAACATAAGAATGTGGTGGTATCTATGTTGGTAGAACGGAAGGATTTGGAGACGTTGACAACTTGTAGTGTGCAGTTAATGTCAACTGTTAGTTCTAAAAAGTACTGCCATGTTGTCTTGCTTGGAAGTTTAACTAGTATTGATTGAGATGATTGCTTCTAAATAGAGGGATGATCTATTACTAGCCAAAAGGATTAGAAGATTGGAAAGTGGAATTGAGATTGATGATCTAAAAGATTTTAGTCTTGACCAGAGATGATGGTTAAGAAAGAAGGGACGGTTGTGTGCTACAGATGTTAGTGACCTAAGGAAGGAAGTCCTTAGGGAGTGTCATCGGTCAAAGTTTACTATGCATCCTGTAGGAACTAGAATGTATCAAGATATGAAAATTAGTTTCTTCTAGGAAGGTATGAAAAGAGATGTAGGCTTAAGTGTGAAGCAATGTTTGAATTGCCAACAAGTAAAAGCGGAACATTAGAAGCCAAGTGAATTGCTTCAGCCTTTAAATATACCAGTTTGGAAGTGAGATTCGATATCCATGGATTTTTTGATGGGTTGCCAAGGTCGAATAGGGGAAATGAAAGTATTTGGTTCATAGTGGATAGGCTAACCAAGAGTGCACATTGCATTTCCGTTATGTCAACTAGGACGACACCTTTATGACTAAGTTGTTTCTGAAGAATATTGTTAGATTGCATGGGATTCATAATAGTATAGTTAATGACAGAGATGCTTTGTTCACCAATGAATTCTAGAAGAATTTATAGAAAGTGTTGGGTACCAAGCTTAAGACGAGTACCGCTTATCACCCACAGACAGATGAGCAGACAGAGAGAGTCAATAAGGTACTTGAAGATTTGTTGAGAGCTTATGAACTAGATTTGGTAGGTTATGGGAAGACCATTTGCACTTTGTTCGGTTTTCCTATAGTAGTAGTTATCAGACTAGTATAGGAATGACACCTTTCAAATATTTATATGGAAGGCCATGCAAATCACCAGCATGTTGGTTGGAGACCAAAGATAGATCGGTCTTTGGTCCAGATGCGGTAAGAGAAGCCATAGAGAAGGTTAAGTTAATTCGATTTAGGATGAGGGAAGCTTAGTCTAGGGAGAAAAGTTACGAAGATAAAAGGCGTAAGGATTGAGAGTTCTCAATTGGCATGGTATCATTAACTTATCACCAATGAAGGGTATGGTACTATTTGGAAAGTTAGAGAAACTAGCAGAGAGATATGTTGGACCATTCCCTATTATAGAGAGGATCAGGAAACTTGCATATCGGGTAAAGTCACCGAGTAGTTTGGTAGGAGTCCATAATATTTTTCATGTTTCTCACCTTAGAAAGTATGTACATGATCTAGAGACTACTATTGCTCTAACTGCATTGGAAGATTTAGTAGTAGAACCGGATCTGACTTTTGTCATGCAAACAGTTCGTGTTGTAATGAGAGATAAGAAGTTAAGGAACAAGACAGTCAAATTAGTAAAATTCCATTGGAGTGACAACAATAAAAAATATAATTAGGAGACAGATCACATGATTAGGGATACTTATCCTGAGTTGTTACGATGGTATATTCCATATTCGTTGTATATAGACTTTGGCTGGTAGGATATACTAGCATTGTTTGCATGTTTGATGTGCTTGTTATGTAGTCCTTACTGAATTTCGAGGACGAAATTCTTTCAGGAGAGGAGTCTGTAACATCCCTAATTTTGATTAACATTATTCAGAATATTTAATTAGGTAAATTAAATAGAATAATGTAATGTGTAGTAAGATAAGTAAGATGAGATTTGATAAATAATAAGTTTGAGCCTTAACTATTTAATTGTTAAGATTGTTTTAGAACTTAAAATATAGAAGGATATATGAGAGAGGAAAAATAAGAATAGATCTATCTTTCACCCTTAACCCTTCCTCTCTTATATCATATTTACTTTTACTCACACAAAAAAAATTCAAGGGAAAATGCAAGAACGTAAGCCATTAATCAAACTTAGAAGTGGAAAACTAAGTACAATCAAAGAGGAAAAGCTTTGGAAACCATTCTCCATCAAATATCAACTCTGTTATCCAATCTAAGGTGACTAATGATTATCTATCTCAAGTTTCCTATATTTACTTTAGTTTTATGATTAAAACCAAATTTTTGATGTTATTACACCATGTTTTGAATGTTTGAATGATTATATGCTTATTGATGAATTATTGGATTTGTTAATGAAATTGGTTAATAGGTTTAAGTATGAAAACCTATCACATGACACCCAAATGATTTGAAATATTGATATGATGTTAGAAACATTATTTTAAAAGTGGGATTTTAAATTCATGATTTCCTATACAATTATGAATATTTCGTGAGTTTTCTAAGCGAGAAAATTGGTTTATTTCTGGTTTTAAATATTAAAAATGATTAAATAATCTTTCTGGCCCAAATTTTTTATATGTTAAATAATATGATAAATCTGATTTTATTGATTTTTGAGGATTTTTTTCCAAGTGTTTACGAATTATTATGAATTTATTAGGATAGAAAAGCTTAATAATTATATTAAAATATTAGTATAAATTATATGGGTTGCAAATTATTTAGGGAACAAGAAATCATATCTAGAGCAGTTTTTTGAATAGGATTTTTTAAAGAAAGATATTATCCAATAAGAATTTGACAAATAATTGGAGTTGATGAAAAGATATTTCATTTTAAAGAAATAAAATTGTTTTTATGTTAACTACGATATTGCCATGTGCCATTAATCAATGTCGTAGCCCATCTATGCCACACGTCGTCTCTAACTTGTGGGGAAGCATATGATAGCAGCTTTGTTTGTGTGAAATGATTCCACTAAGATTGGGGTATCATTGCCGACATTGATGCCTGCAACGTCGGCGACGCCGCTATTTTATGTCGCATGTTTCTATGCCACATATTTTATACTACACGTTTCCATGCCGCATATGTTCTATGCTGCCTGTTTTATACCGCATGTTTCTATGCCGCATATCAATGCCATGTATTTTCATACTGACATCAACTCCATAAGGTAGAACTACCGTCAGTTTTCAATATCAAATCCATATGATTTCAATGATGTTATTTTCTCATGCCGCAGTGTTTGACCATAGTGCAGTTATAGGCTATTTCCGACAGATTATAAAGAGGCAATGATGCCGCAATTTCCTTATGCCGCCTTGTTTTATCCATGATGCCGTCATAGGATATTTTTGAAATTGGTTTTATACGGCGATGATGCCACCTAACTTAATGTCAACATTTCCATATTTCTAAGTTTCAAAGTTGTATAATATGCGATCCATAAATTACAGCTTATATTCGATGATCTATAAATATTTATAATATGTGCCCATAGATGGTGTTGGCTTCATGGCCTTGTGTTTTATAAATTAGATAATTTAAATAGTTTAGCTATAGAAGGTGCGATAATCCCATATAGGCAATATCAACGCCACACTTTATCAATTCAATGGTTTTTTTTATATATGGCTTCGTAGTCTATGGTTTTGAGGTGCAACAACCTCTAAGGACTTTGAAATTCATCAATGCTATTTTATAAAAGCACATATATCTTACCATAATATTTTGGATAAAGTAAGAAGCTATATTTTCCTTGTTTTAAATATGAATTAAAGGGATAAATTGTATATAATGATAAATGGTTTCAAGGAATAAATTATTGTTTAGCCCATGTTTTTATTTGAAATTACCAAAGGGAGTTATTACTTAAGGTTAAATAATTACAAGATGCCAATTGATTGAACATATTTGAATGGTGAATGCTATGTGTTCTTATTTTATTTGATCGGTTATTTTGCATGATTATTATTGTCATACTCACATTATCATGACCCATAACTACATTTTGGGACATAAAAACGGGAAAAGAACCCAGCTAGGTTGACCATTAGTGAGAGTAATTGGATTTAACATCTTGAATGAGTAGAATTGTATCTAGGAGATGGATAGGTTAGAAGAGTTAGGTGCCAAGAATTGATCAAAATATTATGATATGATATTTGAATTTGATGTTTTGTTTGATTTTATCTGTATGATGTAAAGGCAAGTTATATAATTTCCAAGTTTTAGACTCTGATCAACTAATGGGCGTCTTCATATGTAACTCTTGAAGTATTTTGTAATTATTATATTTTTTCTAAACGTGGGATTATGAATGAGATTATGTAATGAATATGAGAAGTTATTTATGAAGTGTAATGTGAAAACTTGTTATTAAATTGTGTTTGATAATTTTCCTATTCATATGCTTTTGATTATTGATATAATTAACATAGCCACATTTTGTCACCGAAAATCAATATTATGGATGGATGTAGCATCCGTAGCATTTAATTTCAGGGCACTCTTATTCAAGAGTATACCAAGGAGGATAGGTTTAGATGGACGCGAGCTGGTACTATATAGGCAGGTAGAGCACAATGGGTGTTCCCTGGTGATTTATATTTGTTATTACTAACATATACAAGTCACATCGATGCACTAATTTATTGAACATATGTTAATACTTAGTGCTCGACATGAATCACAGACTATGTTATTGGTTCGTGTTTTCATTATAAAGTGTTATTTTGGAAATATTATGTGTTCTTCATGTGATGAGTTAAGTTTTGTAAAGGAAAACATGTACGAATGTTTTTGGTTAGGTACCGTGGGAATACATTTTTCAGATTAGAATTTAAAGTTAGCTCGTTGGTAGAGTTTACATTACAAACACATACACTGTGAGTGAGACCTTTGAATTTAGGGTATACTATGGGTGTTGTATTACATATTTATTAGTGAATATGAAAATAATTGGAAATCTTTTGGGAAGTTTTTCGAATAATTTTGTAAGGAAGCTGTATCATAATATATAGGTATGTTTTATCACGTTTTGTTGTTTTGGGTCATGGATGCTTAGATTGTCAGTTTGGATAGGCGTTTAGAGATGGGCTCGTTGTTACTAAATTTAATAATCTATCAAGTGTAAATTAAGTAACACTATTTCAAGGATTATGGATGAGATATCGTATTTTATTTTTGCAAATAAGGAAGGTTTAAGAAAAAAGACAACAATCAGATATGAGAAAATTAACCATCTTTAGCAGCAATTTTTTAGGAACTAACGTGGATTTAGAGACAGGATAAGTGGTTGGGGTGATGGTAAAGTTGATTGCTAAAAATTCAACCAAAGCGTTGGTTGGTTTAGGTAGCCTAAACTTCGATGGGAATGAGTCAATGGTTGCAGTTAGGTCATGGTTGGACAATGTGAGAGATGAACTACGAGGAGATGAATAGTACTAAGGAGAAGAAGATAAAGTTAACTGCTTATTAGTTAAAAGATAATGTTGATGATTGATAGTAGGCGGCTAATGTTGAATGTGAACGACTAATTGAGTAGGAGGAATTCAAAATGTTATTCAAAGAAAGGTTCATACCCCAGGTGAGTAGAGAGGAGTTGTCGCAAAATTTTGTAGTGTTAAAATAGACCGAGGGGATAACTATTTTGGAATACGCAAATAAGTTTCAAGGGCTAGCTATTTATGGAGAACAGCTGATAGCGACGAAGGGACGGAATAAGTTGAAGTTCGTTAGAGGGTTAAGGACACTGATTAGGACTTGTTTGATAATAAGAATGTATGGAATTTTTAACAGCGGTGCATCACATTCTTTTATCGCTGCATGTTTGATCGACAGAATGTAATTTTAAGGCTAGGATATTGCACATACCTTATGTCTTATTATGCTAGCAAAGAGCAGTGTAACATCAAGAATGAGCTGTGAGCAAGTGAAGGTGGAGATCGATAAACAAATGCACCTGAGCAGTCATATGATATTCAATTTTGATGGTTTTAGAGATATTTTTGGGATGAAATTGTTAGAAAGGTATGGCATAGTAACTGATTATGTGAAGAGAATCATGATATTATGGGTAGGGAGTAGTTTCTCATGTCTGGAGTTAATATGTGCAAAGGGAAGTTCTGTTTGAACTATTTTCATCTATGCTTTGGAGCAAATAGAATAGAGCGGAGTAGGATATCGGTGGTGTGCGAATTTGAATGCGCGTTTCAAGGGGTAAATAATCTTCCTTCGAAGAGGGATGTGGAGTTCATGATTAGTTTCATTTAGGGGTTCAAGGCAACGTATACAAGCACCTAATAGGATAGGACTAAGGGAGTAAGCTGGGGTTGAATTACAAACGAGGGAACTGGCGAGGAAGGGATTCTTTCAAGTATGCAAATCACCTTGGGGAGCACTACTATATTTGTACGAAAGCATGATGGGTTATTGAGGTTTTCATTGATCACCAAGAGCTTAATAAGAGGACCGCGGACATGATTACATATCATTGAGAAAAGGATAACTTTTTTTTCCGATTGTGAGGGGCAAGTGTATTTTCATAATTAAACGTAGCCTTAGGTTTTCATTAACTTCGAGCGACCGAGGATGGCTTACAATTAACTACTTTTCAGATTGTTAGATTTCTTTTGATTATTTGGTATGATTTTAATTTCAATTAATGATTTTAACATATAGGCTAGTTTTGATTACGCATAATAAATATAGGCTAGTTTTGATTGGTAAAAGCGAATCCATTGTATGACCTTTAAAACCGTAAAAAACTAAATTTATGTGAAAGATTTAATTAGTTTAAGTGGATAAAAGTGAATATAAACATACATCCTGTAAAAATTGTCTAGATTGGATACTATTAACTTTGGATAAACATGAGTATACGTAGATGAACGATTGAATATTTATATACAATAAAACTGGATAAACTATGTTAAAATTTAGGAATGAATAAAGTTAATTTTATATAAATGTTGTTTAAAAATGAATATACATAAAGTTCGAATAAAATAAACAAAGATAAAAATTAAAATTGGATCAAAATGATAATTTAGAACATATTGGACAACATAATTCCTGCAAATCTGGTCGATTGAAATTACCCTATAAAACCCCAAGAAAAACTCAAGTCCAAATCGCAAGTAAACGGTTCATTTTTAGAGTCAAATAGTCGACTGATTGTAGATTCCAATCGACTGATTTCCACTTCAATCAATTGAAATTATTGACCAGTCGACTAATTTTTTAGTCTCTAGAAAAAAGTAAGGTACAAGAATCGAGTTGATTGAATTCCATTTTACTCGACTGAAACTGTAAGTAGCCCAGATTGAACCTAGATCTGGTGCAGACCAAGTAGGATGGACAAAGGAGACTTATTCCCACTTCGTAGATTTTCGAGGGTTCACGTAACTACATGGAGTTGTTAACAAGATGGATTTTTTTCCACACTTGGTGATGCACTTAGGTTCAACTTCATGTGGTTACCAAACGCGACACTCAATGCGGCATGCAATTATATCGTAATTAGATGCTCATAGTGTTACTATATCTTCCCCTAATCATACATTTGTTGGCCATAAAGGAGAGGAATGCAGATGTTCACCAATAGCAGGAATAAGCATGCTGATTAGCAGTTGCACCCGTGGCGAAGGGGTCAAATGAGCCAATCGAACCATTTTTCTATAGGTTGAATGGTAAAGGGCATGGGATATAGGCACTAATGAGGAGGTTTGTGATGACCACCCTACACTTCTAGCACCTAATGTACTCAAAGATTATGTCGCGATGATCCCCATCCGAGTAGGATAATTGCCAGGGGTATGGTAACTAAAAAAATCATAGAACATGCCATATATCTTACAATACATCAAACTAAATATAATATTAACATAGGTATAAAATAGGTGACACGGATAAGTACAAATAAATGAACAGATCATATATCACAATGCAAGGTTTATAGTAGCCATATATAGAAAACAAGTAAAGTACATACATCATCAAAATAAACTCAAAGAATATTAGTCTCTAATAAAATAAAGCATTGATAAAGCTCCATGGTGCTGCACAACGAAATAATCAATAAACTTTAGTGTTAAATATAATAGTACCAGCCTCCTGCTCAGCCCTTGAGCACCTCCATGCGCTAACCTTGGATCTGGTATCTAGTTTACTCATTTAAAAGTATCCTAGATAATAAAAGGCAAAGCATAAAACTTGAGTCAGACAACAGTCTGGGTGAACGATAAACGATCTCAAAATACTATGAAAGCCGAGATAGTATAGGATGTAGGTATAGACAATTCATACCTAATATATCCCTACATTGAAAGAGTTAGCATACAATACTATATGTGCTACATTACCATCATTGTCATATGGGTATGCTATACTAAGTATAACACGGGTGTCGGTGATCTTATCTCAAGAATACCAATCATCATAGAACATTCATATATCACACAGCAATCACACCAGTCATAGCAATCAAACAACACACGATAATGCACAATGAAAACCATCATCTAGGTCTCATATTGCTACTTCTATCATCAATGTCTCACGTCACCATGCATCAGCATTATCTTCCCAAAGACTTGCATCCACGATCATCACCGAAGCCTGGCTTTATCATGACCACCAATAAGGTCCCCTAAGTACATGATAGCTCATTCAATGACTACTCAAGCTGGCAACACCCCATACCATAGGTACTACCCTACCAAGGCAGGCCCGACCATCCTATAGTCCAGGGTACACATGTGAGAATCCTAACTTACCGTTGCCTTATGAAACTCACATCATATCCAGGGTTACCAATGATCCATTCAGCATATGACTCGATTTAAAACATCCCATGCCCCATGCATCGCTTCATCTTGTCAAACATGCCTCTTTAGACCACCCTAGTCCATACATACCTTCCCTACTAGAAGCTTTCGATTAAATGCCTTGCATCATTGAAGTTTAGAACATCTCTATATGCTTCCATCACCAGTTATAGAGTCACTATTTCCAAAGTCCCAAAGCCATTACGTCGAAGCAACACATCTTTGCCTCATCATTTATCATTGCTCCACAATCATCAAATCGAATGCTCAATGAACTCATTTAACATGATCACCTAGGCATTGCTCATGCCCCCAAATTTTTGCCTCGAATGCACAACCTATAATTTGGTCAAAACGAACCATATATAGTCATCACCGACCATGTAGTTCGATCAAAATTTAGCTAAAGAGGCCAAATGTCGAAGTCCCCAAAGTTCTCATCATTATAGCATCTTGACTCGAAGCAAAGCACGGAAAAAATCGAAGCACGGCTCTATTATCCTCGAAATTTACATGATCGTGGCCAACCATATACCTATGCCAAAATTTGGCTAACTCTAGAAATCCCTCATCGCTTTTTCTTCTAGTTCGACCCTAAGCATCCCTTCATGTGATCCGAAGTCTTGACCACTTGGATATGAAGCAGCCCAAGTACCGAACATATTTGTGAACCACCAAAAAATTCTAAGTCCTTAACACTTCAATACTTCACGCTCTTAGCTCGACCCAAAGTCCCTACACTAGAAACCTAAAGCAAAATCTTTCATGACTCAAAGTCAACACTACCAACCATATTTCGATGACCATAATTTTAGCCATCAAATCAACTTCAAACTACTTGTGACTCATTTTGGAGTCTCTTAGGACTTCAAGCAACATCATATTCCAGTTGCATTATGTTTTGGAACATTTTTAATGCCACTTTTCACCAAATAATGACTATATTCTAACTACACAAAACAACTAACCAACACATCTAATAATCCATATAACCATCATACATAACTACATTATAACCATGCAATACATACAATCATTCCAAATGCAATTTATGAGCATATATAGTCCAAGATCCGATTTTACATGAAATTAACAATATGGTTGGTAGCTGGTGCAAAACAGGTTAAAATACAAATATATCGTATTCATTTTTGTTTTAAGGTGTGATTAGTGTCAAATATAAGTTTTAAAACATTTTAACTTTGAAAATCAAAAACAATAATCTAACCATAGGATGGTGAGAGAAGAAATATCACTCACCTCATACCAATTTACCTAAATCCTTAGGAAAATCTGAAGTAAGACAGCAAGCCTCATGAATTCTAGTGTTAGAGCAACAGATCTACAATTTCCCTTTACTAATCTACCTCTAATCACTTAATTAGGCTAATTAACTTGAAGAAATGATGGATTTAGGTCAATTGTGGATTAATGAAGGTCAAGGGTTGATTATAAATAATGACGAATGACTAATGATGGCTAGGAGAACATGTTATTAACCCTAATCTCGAATTTGTCTAATGGGCTACACTAATCACCCACTAAATTGCCTAAAAAGATCATAATTCAAGCACCTATAACTTCTAAATGGTAAATCCAAAATCCTATTATGACTACTCTATGACAATCCAATGAAAGCGGTTTCGGACCCTAATTTCGCTACTATCAAATGTGATAGGCAATACAAGATTTTCGGAGTCAAATTATCCGATAAAAATTCTACGAATAAGATATGTCACTAGTTGATGGTTCCCAAAATTATAGAGTCATTCCACCTCATATGAATTTGAAAATAATATTTTGTGATCCTCTAATAAATAAAGTATGGGTCATTACAAGGTTACTCAATGCTTTAGGGGCGATGTGGGCTCAGGCATTGTGAGTGTACTTGGTACTGTGCATAGAAGATATGACTTGTTGGCCATCAGAATTGCATGTTCGAATTCAATAGGAAAGTTAACCATCGAGATTGTTTATTCGGTATGTTCCCTTAGATGGTTTACATTTGAAATTGTCTACTCATTGTATAGCACGATGGTTTTTCATTAAGAATGTTTACTTAATAACTGGTTATGTGTATTAAGGGTTGCTACCCCTATAGCGTCTAGATTGACTAGTTCTTTATATAAAGTGCATGTACACAAATGAACACCCTTAAAATTATATTGATTATAATTGACAATTTAATTACTTATTGACACCATACCACTAGTTATATAATTCACTATTCAGAACATGTCTGATCTCCTCTACTTCTCCCAATTTATATCTGTTATAGGAGGATAGGGCAATAGGCAAGGTGACCGAGATAAGATGCATGGAGAAGGTGACATGGTGCTTTGGGAGAATATTTATTTATAGTTATTTATTTATGTACTTTATTGTATTTATCAGTCAAACTTATATTGTATTCCTATTTATGGCTCTTTGTAAGACACTTCTTGTATGGAATACGGTTATTTTAAGATAGTGTTGCTTTGGTTTATTTTCAATATTTATATTTTATTCCTTCCATTGTGAGATCCGAAAGTATACAATGTATGAAATTTGTATTTGTTTCTGTATCATATAAACCACAAAAGCCTAACTGTTATTCGAGTTTTTAACCCAGCAGATACCTATAGAAAATGAGACAACCTTAAATAGGTAGGATGGTTCAGGACTTAACCAGAAAAGCTAAGACTAGAGATTGACAAACCCAAGCTATACGGTTAAGGCGATGATTGGGATCAACGAAGCTAAGAGACCAGCATTCTTGTAGCCCAACAAGTATTTGAATGTAAGGGCTAGTAACTTGCCATCAAGATGTAACAATAACGATGAATGTCTATGAAAACATCTCCAGTTTTGGAATCTAGGATAGTCCTCTGTGGCCTGATCGTCAGCAATGCATGCACCTCCTTAAAACCTCAAACAGACGAGTTATGGAAAATAAAGTAAGGAGGAAAACTTGGCCCGTGAAATTAACCAAGTCTATGCGTCGCTAGTGACCCATGGACCAAGGGACGATGATGACCCATAGTGTTGGCTCATTTTACGAGCCAGAGCTTCCTAGGTCGCCTGCAGTCCTTCTGCGAGCTGGTGATGGTAGGCCTAGCCCAGAAACATATAACCTCTATAAATACCGTACCACCTGCAACATAAAGAGGATGCTCCAGCCTGGTGGCTGAAGTGCTAGGATTATTCTTCACTTCCTACCTCCCTCACAGCGATCTCAGAAGGAATAAACCGTTATTCTCCAGTGGATTCTAACTTTAGAGATCCAATCTAGCTAGAAAATAGCCAAAGCCTTGCAATAAAATAGCTTTTGTACTAGCAATCGGTCTATAATAAAACTATAAAGTGGGTGTAGGCTTCGTTAATAGCCGAACCACTATAAAAATCCTCTGTCTATTTTCGTTTACTGCTTCTTTTCTATACCTATGATCTGTGATATTGATCTGTAAAGATAGAGCTGGTGCTTCCAAAACCAAACCAGGGTGTTGGTCCATTTTTTGGGTCAACATTTTGGTGCTTTCACCGAGAAACTTGCTACCCAGGATCCAGATCTAGCTATCTACTTTGGATTCCATAGGTCCAGAAGTTAGATCTTCACTTTCAAATCATGATCCAGATCTAGCTATCTACTTTGGATTGCGTAGACCCAGAAGTTAGATCTCCAGTCTTTGCTTAAAGAATTCACTGTTTTAAAAGTCAATGGCTCTCAAAAGGAGGAGAACTGCCTCTGGAAGGTCTAAAGGGGTAGCAATAGCCTGGGGAAGGTGTTAGCCTCCAACAGGCTGAAGTAAATGCTGCTAACTTAGGGAATCAAGCACTAGAAGCCCTCTAGTCAACATGAAGTTATCACCAGGGATGAGTTGAATAAGATGGACAAAGAAATCAATCAAAGGATGGAAGATAGTCAAATGGCACTAATGGAAAAGTTTAACACTCTCATAATTCTACAATCAAATTCCGTTCCAAGGGCTATCCCTGAACCTGCTACTGTTATAGAGCATGAAAAATCCTCTCTTTCTGGCTTGCATAGGAGAAACGGAAAGTAGCCATTGGGAAGGGTAATGGTGGGGTGTAACATGGAGGAGAATGAGAATACCCCACTTAACGCAAGGTAACCAAATTTGAATTTGAATCAAGGGGCCAAAACCTCACTGTAGGACGTGGCCATGAACCTCTCCGATTCGGAAGGCAGAGAGCAGGGTAATCAAGTAGAGGAGGATGCCAATGCATTCAATAATGCTAGAAACATCCAGACCGCCCTAGTTAGGCCAAATGCAAGCCAATGAGGCCCTGCGGGAATGGCTTTCTAGAAGACAGGAGACTAGGCATCAACCCACATGCTAAGATTTTCTGCCGAACCAAACACTTGGCATGGTGATAGATTGCCTCCCCCAGGACCACCGGACATCAGAGGCATATATAGCAGACATGGTCAAGCGGCTGATGGACAAAAGATAAAGTCAAAAGGATGATGAGTGGGAATTTTCCCCAACCCCTTTTACCGATGAGATCTTGAATGAAAGATACCCAGACAAGTTCACTATGCCAACCGTCTTCTCCTACAACAGAACTAAGGACCCAAAACCCCATTTGTACAAGTATAGTTGGTATATGGACGGAGCCAATGCTTCGGAAGTCGTACGCAGCCGATGTTTCGCCATTTTTCTAGAAGACATTGCATCTATGTGGCTCACCAGGCTTCCTCCAAGATCCATTTCTACCTTTGATCAACTCGCAATGAAATTCATTGACTAGTTCAGACTTCATACAGCACAATCAAAGAACGTCATGCTTCTATCTGGACTAGTTCACAGGCGAACGAGTCATTAAGATCGTTCATAAGCAGGTTAAACTCAGCGGTGACAGAGGTGAGAAATCCCAATGAAGACATGCTTTTTATGGCTTTAGTCCGTGCTATTCATCCGGAGATAGAGTTTTGGAAATGGACCAAGATGAAGCAACCGCAAACATGAAAGATTTCAACCGCAAAGCAAGTCGGTACTTGAGGTTAGAAGAGGCGCAGGAGCTGAAAAGAAAGGCTGCTGGAATACAACAGGTGAACATCAAACAGAAAGGCATGACGACTAATCAAAACAAACCCAACCTCGGGAATAGCCAAGGGGCCATAGGGAAACACGGGAACCAAAAGAGAGCAAATTAGAACTCTGATAAGAAAAATGGTGGTGGCCGCAACAAAAGGTTTAGAGAGATTAGACTAGGAGACTACAACCCCCTGAATGATACTCCGGAAAATATTTATCTCGCAACACAAGAAATTAAAGAGTATAGGAAACCTCTCAAAAAGAGGCAACAAAACTGCAGAAGCGCTTAGGGAAATTCAACCGTTTCCATGAGACACACGGGCACAGTACAAACGAATGCTACCACCTCAAGGACCTCATTGAACGATTAATCTACGACAACAAGCTTCAGTAATATGTAAAAGGGCCGCGAAAACCAGCCAGGCTATAGTCCCTCTACCTCCTAGGAAGCAAAGAGATCAGGCTGCAACTAGTGAAGATGGGTCAAAACAAACTAACCAAAGGCTCATTAATTGAACAAAATCTAGGGGACCGCAATCTGCACAAAGGAGTTAGGGGGAGATGGAGCGATATGCAAGTGCACTAAAGCATTCCCCAAAGGGATCGTACTTGACAATAGATGGTGAAGCTACGGTCAAGTAGCAGAAGATATTGAGCAATGACATAGTATTTTGTGGCCATGACACCGAAGGAATTGAGGCTCCAACTCTTGGTCCAATGGTGGTAACAGTAGGAATCGGACCCGCAGTTGTCGGACGAGTATTGGTTGATAGTGGAAGCTCGATTAATATACTTTTCAAATGTACTTTCGATCAGATGCAGATAGACATGAAAAGTGTATTTGCATGCAAACGAATATTCAGGGGTTTACTTGAGAACCCAAGCTTTCGATGGGAACCAGTGACTTACCTGTAGAACTTGGAGAGAGAGAACGACGAGTCACCCTCATTCAGACTTTTGTGATTATGGATGAAATGTCAGCATATAATGCATTTCCAGGGCAGCCCGCGTTAGCTAACTTCAATATGGCGTTGGCTCAATGGTGCCTCACGATGAGACTCCCTACCGAGCATGGAGTCAGAATTATGAAAGGAGACTAAAGCGTTGCTCGAGAGTATTATATTGTGGAATTGCACGAGTCTATAAGAAAGGAGAAAGGAAAGGATGTGGGGAAAGCCCCCCACGTCCGTAAACCCTCTGAATATCAACTACAGAACTGCCCCTGGCTCGGGGACCATAGCTGATTCGACAAGACTTTGGACCCTAGAAAGAAGAGCTCAAGGGAGGATCGGGCGGTACCAGCTGATCTGACGGTGTCTATCCTAGTCAGTATGGATGACCCCAACTGGGTCCTGAGAATCGGATCATATCTTGGAAGCAAGATGCGGTCGCAATTGATCAAATTCCTCCGCACTAATTTGGATGTATTTGCCTAGACGCATTTCGATATGTGTGGAGTATCACTTGAAATTGCCTGTCATGCCTTCAACATTGACCACAAATTCACTCAAGTCAAACAAAAAGGCGTTGCTTGGGCCCTGAGCGGTCCAAGGCATTGAGAGAAGAGGTAGATAAACTGATGGCCAATAGCTTCATCAGAGATGCAACTTACCCCGAACGGGTATCAAACCCGGTCCTAGTTAAGAAGTCTAATGGAAAATGGTAAACCTACGTTAACTTTTTAGACCTCAACAAAGCCTATCTGAAGGATAGCTTCCCGCTCCACAGAATTGATCAAGTGGTGGATGGAACAGTGGGACATGAGCTACTGTCATTTATGGATGCGTACTCGGGGTATAATTAGATCCCGATGCATGAACCAGACTAAGAAAATGCCATCTTCAACACTAGTTTGGGAGTATACTTCTATAGAGAAATGCCATTTGGCCTAAAAAATGCGGGAGCAGCATATCCAAGACTAGTGAATACTATGTTCAAGCGCAAGATTGGGAAAACCATGGAAGTTTATGTAGACGATATGTTAGTCAAATCTTGAGTAGCCGCTAATCATCTAGATAATCTTGCTGAAATGTTCGAGATACTTCGCAAATATCGAATGAAGCTCAACTTGCTTAAATGTCACTTCGAGGTGGCCTTGGGGAAATTCTTGGAATTCATAGTGAGTGCCTAGGGCATCGAGGCAAATCTAGAGAAAATAACAGCGTTACGGGAAGCCCAGGCCCCAAAGAATAAGAGAAAACTTCAAAGCTTGAGCGAAAAAGTTGCAGCCCTAGGTCGATTCATCTCAAAAGCAATAGATAAGTGCATATCGTTCTTCGATGCACTAAAAAGGGAAAGAAAAACTTTGAATGGGCGAAGCTTGTCAAATGGCCTTCAAGGAACTGCTGCGACACATGGAAACTCCTTCAGTCTTATCAAAAACAGTCGATGGAGAAGACTTGTTTGTTTACTTAGCAATTTCCCCACATGCGTTGAGTGCGGCTCTCATGGGGGAAGAAGCAAGAATTCAAGGACCTGTGTACTACATTAGCAAGCGATTCACCGGGGCAGAGAAGAATTACTCGAAACTGGAGAAGCTAGTAAATTGCCTTTTGATCGCATACTAGAAATTGTGGCCGTAGTTCCAGACTCATCCGACTAAGGTATTGACCGACCAGCCATTGAAACAAGTTTTGTATTGGCCAAAGATTTCCGGACGATTGCTTAAGTGGAACATAGAATTGAGTCAATATGATATCACTTACCCCCTATAGAAAGCAACTAATGGGCAAGCGTTGGCCGAATTCATTGCTGAGTTTACAAAAAGAGATGATGTAGAGGAAGTTTAGATACAAACGGATGCACAATGGAAGCTTTTCATCGGCGGAGCATCAAACAACTTCTGTTTGGGTGTAGTGGTAGTGCTCAAAACCCCGAGGGGAGAGCCATTAGCTATGCTCTACACCTGGAGTTCCCAGCTATGAATAACAAAGCGGAATACGAAGCACTGGTCGCAGGGCTAAAGGTCGTGAAGGAATTCAAAATAAAGTTCGGTCATATATATAGCGACTCCCAGTTGGTCGTATGTCAAGTGGAAAGAGAATACCAAGCACATGGCGAAAATTCGACCCTATATTTGTCCAAGTGCAAGAGCTGCTGAGCGACATCGAACACTAAACTATCACTCACATAACACAGGAAAAAAACACCAAGGAAGGCTTTTTGGCTAAGTTAACAAGCTTCGGAAAAGCCAAGTCGCTAGGGGTGGTCCTAGTCGAAACTCTAACCAATCCAAGCATTAATGAAATGGATGTAGAATGGATCCTCAAGACCACTGTGGAATCTGACATGTGGATGACACCAATAAAAGATTATCTCCTAGAAGGAACTCTTGAAATAGACCAAAACCAATGAAAGAAACTACTCAGGAAGGAGACGCGGTTCATGATATGTATGGAATACTCTATCGAAGGGGATTCTCGACCCCTCTTCTTAGATGTGTGGCCAATGATGAAGCACGACGAATCCTGGAGGAAGTGCATGAAGGCGAGCATAGAGATCACACTGTGGACAGACATTGGTAAAGAAAGTCCTTCAATATGGGTACGTCTGGCTAACAGTAAACCACGATGTCGCAGATCACGCCAGAAGATGTGATCACTGTCAGAGATTTAGCAAAATCAAGAGAACTCCATCAACAGAACTAATCCAAATGGTTAGCCCGTGGCTGTTTGCAATATGGGGGATCGATTTGATTGGCGTCCTTCCAATAGAAAAAGGAGGAGCCAAATATGCTATAGTGGTCGTTGATTATTTCACAGAATGGGCTGAAGCGGAGCTACCGGCCACCATAACCACAAAGAAAGTTAGTCACTCTTTTACTAAAAACATCATATGCAAGTTTGGCATGCCACAAAAGATCATCAGTGGCAATTGAACGCAGTTCCAAAGCGCCAAGTTCAAAAACTTCTATAAGTGCTTCCGGATTGAAAAGAGCTTTGTCGCAGTAGCTCATCCATAGGCAAATAGGAAAGTGGGGGCAATAAATAAGATCATCAAGTCCATCAACAAAAATCGACTAACGAAAGCAAAGGGAAACTAGGTTGATGAGCTTCCACTCATACTATGGGCTTATAGAATCACACATAAAGCGGCAACCGGCCACACTCCGTTCACATTGGCATATGGTTTGGAGGAATGATTTCTGTTGAGCTGGAAGTCCCCTTGCACCAAAGGCTGAATTTCGATCAAAAACAAAACGAGCAACTCCTACTCGAATTGCTAGACATAATTGGTCAAAAGAGAGAGGAAGTAGAGTTGAGAATCATCGCCCACCAAAAAAGGGTCGCACGGTACTTTAACTCCAAAGTGCACAGTCAAACCTTCGAAGTAGGTGATCTCGTGCTCAAGCGAGTTTACCCTGTCCTGGGTGCCTTCAGACCAAATTGGGAAGGACAATTGTCATTTATCAAAAGCTTAGTGATGGGACCTTCAAGCTGACAACCGTCGACCGGGTCGCAATTCCCAAAGCCTGGAAAAGCGAATCGCTTTGCTGATATTTCATTTAAAAGCAACTTTATGTATTTTCAAGTTTTCAGCAGATAAGCCATTACAGAAATGCCGGTGGCGTTGTAAATAGGCAAAGAATATGCCATGCTTTTCTTGATAAAATTTGCTTCTTGAATCACCCAAACCGCGTTGATAATAATTACTCGATGAGTCAGTGGAAGTAAACTGACTCAAACCATTGGATTAGCGAAACCTGATCTTGGCCCTTTGAAAAACGATGCCGCTCCAGCAGCTTCGAGAGGGCTATGATTTCAAGTTCTCGTATCGTTCTCATATCCCTCGAAGACAGGCGGCACCGAGGAACTCCAAACTCAAGTTTCCCGCATTGCCTGGAGATAGTGACACCGAGAAACTCTAGATTCAAGTTTCTCGTGTTCCCCGGAGATAGGAAACGCCAAGGAACTCCAAATTCCAACTTCTCGTGTTTTCCGAAGATAGACAATGCAGAGGAACTCTGAACCTAAGTTTTTCAGATCGCCCAGAGATAGGCAACGTTGAGGAACTCCAAATTCAAGTTTCTCACATTGCCCGGAGATATGCAACACCAAGGAACTCCAAATTCAAGCTTCTATCATTGCCCAAAAATAGGCAACGCCAAGGAGCTCTAAATTCAAGTTTCCTACGTTGCCTGGAGATAGACACGCTGAGGAACTCCAAACTCAAGTTTCTTGCATCGCCCGAAGATAGGCAACGCCGAAAAACTCCATATTCAAGCTTCTTGCGTTTCACGAAGATAGGCAATGACAAGGAGCTCCAAATTCAAGTTTTTACATTGCCCGGAGATAGGCGACGACGAGGAACTCCAAACTCAAGTTTCTCGCATCGCCCGGAGATAGGCGACGCTGAGGAAATCCAGATTCAAGTTTCTTGCGTTGCTCGGAGATAGGCAATGCCGAAGAGCTCCAAATTCAAGTTTCCTGCATTGCCCGACGATAGGAAACGCCGAAGAACTCCAAACTCAAGTTTCTTGCATCGCCCAGAGATAGGCAACACCGAGGAGCTCCAGATTCAAGATTCTTGCATTGCCTGGAGATAGGCAACGCCAAGGAGTTCCAAATTCAAGTTTCCTACGTTACTCGTAGTTAGGCGATGCCGAGGGACTCCAAACTCATGTTTCTTATATCGGACGGAGATAGGTAATGCTGAGGAACTCTAGATTCAATTTTCTCGCGTTGCCCGAAGATAGGCAACTTCGAGGAACTCAAAATTCCAACTCCTCACATTGCCCAAAGATAGGCAGTGCCAAGGAACCCCAAAAGCCATGCACTCCAGTTGGAACTTCTTGCGCTGCCCGGAGACATCGAATACTTGAAATTTGTTTAGAATGAACGACCCCGTGAACTGGGGGCATATATCTGTATGAAGACGGTCACATGAATACAATAAATCCACAAGTCCTGTCACTCCAAACAACAGTAAATTCGCAAGCTCGAACTCAAAGTTAACAAGGATCCTAAGAAAAAATTCCTAATTTTTGGAAATCGTTGAAGTTTTTATGGATTTCTAAAGTTTTGAAAATTATCAAAAATTTTGTGAACTTCTAAACAGTAATCCTCTAAGTGTTGTTAATCTCTAAGTTCCATTATAGTTCTATCACTTTGAATGAAGAACTTCGGTTATGATCGCAGGACTAGCAAAATATGAAATGAAACATGCACATGCACACAGAGTATATATGAAGAGATAGACAAAAATAAAGCCAAAATACCATTGTATTTCTTGTAATCTTATGTACACAGGATCAAAATGTGAGGGTCGTACCCATATAACAAGGGCCAATAAAGAAAAGTTACAGACTCTACAACCAGGACACAAAGTAGACTCTGCACTTGGGCATAAGGGCTCAAAAAGAAACACAAAAAGTCAAGCTTCCCGCAAGCTATATGACAAAACCCAGTCCACCCTCATACCGGTAAATCAACGTTCTTGCCAATACTTCCTTTCCCACCTTTGGTTGGCAGCTTCTGCTTCTTTTCTAGAGAGGTGTCACTGCTAGTAATGTCAATGTGTATCTCTTTAGAAATCTTCTCCTCCTCCAAATGTTTTCCAGAAGAGCTTCCCGTCCCCCTACGTTTTCTCAACTTCCGGGAGCTCTTCGAGGCCTTAACCGCCTCCACTCTCTCCTTCTTAACATCAACCAAGTCTTGTGGAGTCTTTTGTGGTTGCTCCATCTATGTCTCCTTCTCCTTGGCCTCAGCGGCAGTTGTATCACCTTCTAGGGATGCCAAAGGGTCGTACAGGCCATAATGCACCTCAATCTTCATGGCCTCTGATCCCAGTTGTAAGCTAGATATGGATGTAGGAACAGGAGCAGGGATGGATACAATCTCAGAGTATGTAAAGATGGAACTATAGGATCAAAAAGAAAAGCATGAAACTCCTATTATTCCTATTGCATAAGATGGAGGCACTCGAATTCGGGAGAGGCATGAGCGTTACCTGCGCCGGAGGAAGTCTCGTGAACAGCAACCTCGAACTAATCTCCATCACCTTCTTTGGAGGGTTCCACCACATGAGGAACAACATCGAGCCCCAAGATCATTAGCTGGTCATAAAGCTACATCAATGGTTCACCCATATTAGAGATAAAAGGCTTAGCAAACGAATCAGTGGCAATCATCAAGGCCATTTTTGTGGATTCCTTCTCCCGTTCAACCCGAAGAATCTCTTGGCCTTCAAGTAGTGCCTTCTTGGACTCCTCATTGAGATAAGCCTCCTGCAACTCTTGATCTGAGTAAGCATCGTTGTTCTCGGTAAAATGAGATAAGGCTTCTTCCCAAACGAGGGCGAGAGTGCAAGGAAACTTTGGACCAAGGTAATGAAGGCTCCTCTGTTGCAGCAAGGAGTTAACATAAAAGTTCAGAATTGTTGCATCTAGGTTCTCCATCCTCTAATCAAAAGTATGCTAGAGCTTCAGATAGCTTGTTGTCACCGCAGCCTTCTCAGTCTTAACAACAGTTTTTTTGGTACTGAGTTGTGTGACCTAACCTGTAACTTTACGATTGTCTTAGTTTGGTCGAAAATCATTTTATTATTCCCCTCGTAATAAGAGCGTGATCGAAAATCGTCTTCCTCTGAGCTTCAATGAAAGCATTGCATGCGACCACCTCTTCCTTCAGTTTAGCTTCTTCTGCATGAGGCTTTTTAATTTCATCTCTCCAGAAAATCTTGGCCCTCTCATGCACATTTTTATCTCCTTCATAAGACTGGTAGTCCTCCTACTGTCCTGGAGCGCTATTTCCTTCTCCTGCTCCAACTGTTTAACTTTGGGATCTCGATTAGCCAGTGCCTTTTCAAAATCATCTTTCTCAGCTTCTAAAGAAAGGATCTCCTGGTAATTATTCCTATTGGTATCCATGAGCTACTTTCAGAGCTTCTCCCATTTCTCAGCTTGCTCTAGGTCATCTTAAATAGCTTGGAACCAAGGTGCATAGTAATCTTTGCGGACTGGATAGAGGTCTATGTCAAACTTAACCCCTTCCAAAACCAGCCTGAAAGAGCCGGCTCGAGCTTAAAGGGACCTACAGGAAGAGTAAAGGTAGGCCCATGGTGGGGATGAGGTGTGCCAGGTGCAGTAATAACAATGGAGGAAGATGTCGGGGCATAATCGGGGCAGACGAGACAGGAACCCCTTGACCCGTGGAAATATGTTTCGGAGTGAGCTTGAAAGAATGAGAGCGGTGGTCAAACTTTGATTTCTTAGACGGCTCCTCTCTTTCCTCATGAGACTGTCTTTTCTCATACCCGCCTCTGTGTGAACGCGCCTTATCTCTTTCCTTTTGACGATGGATCTCAGCCTCATGTTCTTTCCTCCACCTATACTCATCTTTCGTCTATCAGACTTGATGACGGCTATGGGGTGCTTTGGGTACCATTGCGAGTAGGTATAATCCTCGAAGTCGTCATAGAAGCCTCACCCTCTCATCATACCTGGAATAAAGTAAATATGAGGGATGTCAAAAATGCAACGTAAGTTCGGCAAATACGCAGAGGGATGAAAGAATAGGAATAAGTGTAATCCTAGTGTGATGTGATGTGCACTTCTAATATGGGCCTAATGCTTCATCACAAAATGAAGCGAACAACCATCGAAGGAATGATCGGACTGGCTTCAGATTCTATAGGCAAAGTTAGGCCGACAGATGGTGCGATATCGCCCGAACAGGACGGCGTTGTGTCAGATTTGAAATTTTCCTTCATAAGGGCGTCAAAGTCGACGAATACATTGCTGAAATCTCTAAGGTCTGCCCCGACAATCTTTCTCGGAGAATCTTGACATCTGCTAGTTTCCAAGGCATTGCCTTTGGCACTTGTGTCAAAAGGAGGCAAATCCGGAAGAACATGACTCATGCCCGAAGTCTCGTCGTAAGACTTCGACGTTTCACCTTCTGATTCCGATGAAAAGTAATAATTGGCCGTAGTTTCACCCCTACTCCTTTCAAACTCACCCTCCTCTTTCTCTGAGTCCATCATGGCTGTGCCTTCTCTATGCGTGGGCTCGACTTCTGTTTCCTCCTAGATTGGAGACATCCTAGCTGAACCACTTAGACCAGTCGTGGTGTCCTCCTCATGAGTCTCGTCGAGTGATCCTTCGGATGGGCCGCCTATTTCCTGACCCTTATCAGATCTGTGTGAAGAAGAGGAAGGTCTTGCACGAACCCTGGTTCGATCGAGAGAAGGATCTTCAATCTGAGCAATGGACCTACCCGGAGCTAACAGTCCATATTGGCATAAGTTCTCATCCGTCAGCAAAACTATAACGCACCTCTCCTCAACATCAATGGCTTTTAAAGTTTGACAGGTTTCGTTAAGAGTTGTGTCTCTGTTTGGTCTTGGGATAACTGCAAAGAACATGTAATTAGTTAGAAAATCCATTACATCACTTCAAAGCTCGGCAAACAGAGAATAAGTAAACTTACCCCTGTTGTCCATCGACGGTTGAACCCCTTAGGGCACATAACGAAGAAATACTACATCTTAAACTACAATAAATTACTTTGGAATCGCAAGAAGATCTTCTGATTCCACTGGGCCTCGATTATGATTAGAGAGGGGTAGTCATCTCTCCTCTTGAAAGCCAAGAAATACCATAACTCATCGAAACTCGAAGTGAGGTGGAACATCTGCATGAAAAAGACATGTAGGCAGGTAAGAATAGCATAACTATTTGGATGAAACTGGAATGGGGCAATCCCCAAATTCGAGAACGTCTCACGAAGGAAATCATTAAAGGGGGCACGACTCCATTCAAACACATTTATCGATGACAAGCTATGAACCCCAGGGAGGCATGTGCAAACTCATCTTTCACCGACAGGTGCAAGTCCTCTTCGGGAATCCCGTGTTGTATACATATATTATAGAGAACCTTGGCAGAGACCACCGACGGGGCTTTTTCAGGTGGGTTAAGAAGGACTCGAAAATTGGGAGGCGTGCGATCCACAATGCTCCCAACCAGAACTAGTTGACCAAACTCGGCTTGCGAGGTGGATGACAATTCAGCTTCGGAGAGCGCCGGACTTCGTCCGCTCATCTTGCGATCTATGGATGGTTGTTTCATTCTATATAACAGAACTTGCATCCATAAAGGGTTAGGTAATTTTATTGGAAAATTTATCCTATTTTTATAAGTTCCCCTTATCGCACTTGAATTTCGAGGCAACATTTACTTGAGATTAGCACATTGGATTTCAAGTATGAACTGGGGCTAGTGCAGTGTGCTATCTGTATGAGGTAAACTTGGTGTTCGAAGTACCACAAATGTCCTATCTCGTGTAGATAGTTCGCTTGCAGTGGAAGGAGAGAATAACTTCCCATTAAATTTTGCTTTCTACTTTTAGTTGTACAGCTTGCGCACTTACCCGTTATCGGTCCATGATTGATAATAGAGACACAGAAAACTCTTCTCGCTATAGCAAACATATGATAAGTAGTGGGATAAGCCCAAGTCCTCAAAAAGAATTAAAGTCGACCGATGAGACATCATGCAAATAACGTCCGCAAATTGGTAACCAGCCAATTCTGGTTCAGTGGATGAAGATAGCAAAACGTGTCAAGCCTTGGGCCAAAAGCCCGAATGTCATTTCAAGAGACAGATGAAGACTCGATTTACTATCTTCCTTCAAAGAACCACAGTCAACCTGAGATTTTGTAATAAACGTCACAAGCAAAAAACAAACATCAAATCGTTGTACCAATCTAGCAACCAACAAATTAATCAAGCTAACCTACCTCAAATTGATTTGACGGCACAAGTATTAAAATTGGCGAGCTATAGATCAGGTCGAGAACAAGGTAACAGAGGGTTGGCTACAATAAAATGATGGATCAGCTAGGGCTTGAACTCGAATGAGAAGATAGGTCGGTGGCGAATGGATCGAATGGAATAGGAAGGATCGATGGAACAAGTAATCGTCTAGAATCAGATTTGAATAGTTGGAACAATCGATCGCTGGAGGATGTTGAAACTGGTCGGGTCAAGTAAATGGCATAGGTCGGTTAAGGAGTATGAGTAGGCAAATAAAAGAGCGAATTATTTCGCCAAGTAATCGGATCGCTAGCGACCCGACCCACCATGGGTCACCAGTGACTCGACCTTAAAAGCGTTTTATTCAGATAGGTCGATAGTGACCCATCTCCTGTGGATCGCTAGCGACCCATAAAAAATTAGAAAAATGATGATGCATATAAATGTTTGAAGGAGGAAAGCTCTACATATTTGTCTCAAACTCGATCGATTACAATTGTTCCTCATTCCAAGGCATGTCGGAAAGCTACAAGTGGAAACATGATAAATCATGACAAGTAATAATAGCCAGAGTCAAAGAAAGTTAACTGATGATGTTAACATATGCATAGAACTATAATGCAGCCACTTGAAAGTCAGCAATGAATATTGAAAATGACAACTTCCAGAGCATGCCTTGTTTACAATGAAAATGTACTCTGGGGGGAAAATGTTATCCGGGTTTTTAACCCAGTGGATACCAATAGAAAATGAGAAACCTTAAGCAGGCAGGATGGTTCAGGACTTAACCAAAAAAGCTAACACTAGAGATCGAAAAATGCCAAGCTATACGCTTAAGGCGATGATTGGGATTGACAAAGCCAAGAGACCAGCATTCCTGTATCCTAACAAGTATTTGAACATAAGAGACTAGTGACTTGCCATCAAGGCATAACGACAACGATGAATGTCTATGAAAACATCTCCAATTTATAAATCCGTGAAGTCCTCTGTAGTTGGATCGTCAGCAACCCATGCACCACCTTAAAACCTCAAACAGACGAGTTATGGAAAACTGAGGAAGGAGGCAAAACTTGACCCGCAAAATGAACCAAATCTATGGGTTGAACCGTGGGTCACCGATGACCCAAAGACCATGGGTCGCTAGCAACCCATGGTGTTGGCTTATTTTATAAGCTAGAGCTTCCTAGGTCACCTGTTGTCCTTCTACGAGCTGGTGATGGCAGGCCTGGCCTAGAAACCGTCCAACCTCTATAAATATCGTGCCACCTGCAACATAAACATGACGCTTCGAACTAGTGGCTGAAGCTTTGCTAGGATTATTCTTCACTTCCTACGTCCCTCACAACGGTCTCAGAAGCAATACACCGTGATTCTTCGGTGGGTTCTAAACTAGAGATCCAATCTAGCTAGGAAATAGCCAAAGCCTTGTAATCAAACAACTTTTGTACTAGCAATCAGTCTATAATGAAACTATAAAGTGGACATAGGCTTCGTTGACAGCCGAACCACTATAAATATCATATTTCTATTTTCTTTTACTGCTTCTTTTCTATATCTGTGATCTGTGATATTGCTCTGTAAAGACAGAGCTGGTGCTTTCAAAACCAAACTAGGGTGTTGGTACATTTTTTGGGTCAACACTAACGATTCGTACCTCTTAGTACAACTTGAGGTCAAATGCCGTTTTTGGGCTTTGAATTAGTGTATCCAAAAGTGAGGTTATTACAATGACTGTAAAGTTTAGTTGGTTGAAAAAACGTAAGGAAGCATTTTTGTTGTTAAAGAAGAATTCAACAAGTGCATCCTTACATCTTATACCAAAGAATGGAAAATCATTTGTAGTGTACTAATGCAAGCAACTTAGGACAAGAGGATGTGCTTATGCTAGAAGGTTGAGTGGTAGCGTATGTTTCTTGATAATTGCAGACACATGAAGTTTACTATGCCATACTCAGTTTGGAGCTAGCAATAATTATTCATGCTTTGAGGATCTGAAGACATTATATAGTAGGCAAAAAGTTCGAGTTGTATACCAACCATGAGTCCATAAATTATTTGTTCCCGTAGAATGATTTGAATATGTGGAAGCAAAGATGGATGGAGTTTATGACCGATTATGATTTCGAGATAGCTTATACTCTAGGGAAAGGCAATATGGTTGCAAATGCTTTAAGTAGGAAATAAGAGAGCATGGTAGCTTCTATGATAGAAAATGGAGGTGTTTAGAATTCTTTACTGCACGTAGTTTACAATAAAATGGAAGAATGGTTAGATCATTTTTATGATGCGTGAAATTGCAACCATGATTATTTGAGCGAATTGGAGGAAGACAAAAGGACATCATATATTCAAAAGTGACAGAAAGGAAGTTGAAAAGGGATAACAGCGTGAATAGTTGTGCAATTGATGCACAAGGATGATTAAGCAAGGCTGAGCAACTATGTGTTCCAAATGTTGAAGAAAGAAGTGATAGAGTAGTGCCATAAATGAAAATTTGTTATTCATCCAAGAGAAAGAAAAAAAGATGTATCCAGACATGAGGCAAAGTTTTTGATGGTTGGGGCTAAACATGTGAGACCTTAAGGATTATTAGCGTTGTTGGAGATACCGACCTAGAAATGATTAAAAAAATTGTATGAGTCTTATGGATGGTTTTCCAAGATCGAATAGAGGAAATGTAAGTATATTGGTAATAGTTGATCAGTTGGTGGAATGTGTGGATTTTATGCTAGTTAGTTCATACAAAACAATAGTTGGGTCAGCACATTTGTTTATGAAAAATGTAGTACGTTTACATAGGATTCCAGGGCCAGTTGTCTTAGACCGAGACCCGACCAGAATTTTGGAGAATCTAACACTAGTGTTTGACGAGTATAACAAGCAAGAGTACATCTTGCATTCCTTGATGAATGGGGAAATGGAGAGGGTGAATCAGGTTTTAAAGGACTTGTTATAAGTGTATGTGCTTAATTTTGGTGGATCATTGGAGGGTTATATTGAAATGTTTTGATTATAACAGCAGTTACCACACAAACATTAGGATAACAACATTTAAATCTCTATAGAGGAGCCTTGTTGTCCTTTGAGCTAGTAAACGGAAGTAGGTGGTAGAGTTGTGCTAGGGCTTTAACATATTAGAGATCCAGGGAGACAATTTCCTTAATAAGATCATGGCAGTGAACATCACAGTGTTGACAGAAACAATATAGCAATCAAAAGAGAAGGACATTGTGATTTGAATTAGGTGGAAAAGTTCTTTTAATGGTTAGATCGATGGATATGAGCAGGTTCATTAAGATAGGAAAGTTAACCCTGATGGTATATTGGACTATATCTAATTATTGAATGAATTAGGAAGCTTTATTGTAGGCTGAAGTTGGGTGCAGAGTCAGCCGCAGCAGATGATATGTCATTTCGCAATAGATGACATGTCATTTTACAACTAAAGAAACGTTTGTGGATAAAAGAAATGATAGTTAAGTCAAAGGAACATGAGGTTGAGACTAATTTGATATTTACTAGGAAGTCGGTCATTATTTTTTGGTTAGATACGAAGAAATTACGAACAAAGATGGTGCATTCAATGGAGCGATGACCCCACTGATCTTACTTAGGAAAAGCTAAAACAGATGAAATGGAGATGTCCTAAAATTTATGAGGTCCACAAGCAAAATGAGCGAGGAGTTATTCTATTTTATTATATATAAACTATGATATTATTGATTAGTTGTATGGTTGAATGGATGTTTCGTATATTCTTAATTTTATGTGATACGTTTCACTTGTTTGTGCACCAAAACATATATCATTCCATGCTTTGTAAATCGATTTAAGCGAGAAACTCCTTTTGCAGGAATTACATGGATGCAATATATATAGAAGGGAGAATGTAGCGTTTGGAAAAAACACAAAGTATAAAGTTGATGTATTATAGTTGTTGTCTAGTAAGACACGAGCTCGTGAAGAGACTTGAAAGGCTTATAGGTTGAGTATAGGTAAAACACAAGCTGAATGATAACAAGTCTTCAATGAAGTGGGTCGTAAAGGAGCAGCTAAATTCATTAAATAAAGACAGGATCTGTTTTTATTTGGTTTGAGTGATAAAATAATATTGAAAGTGGGAAATAAAATTTTAGAGTAAGGTATGAAGGAAGTAAAGGATATATTACTATTGCCTCATATTCATTTGATTTTGGACATTATATTCAAATTAAAAAGCTAACCAAATTAGGAAAATGAGAGGTTGACAAGCACAAAAGAGTGTTCAAAGAAGAAGAAGAAAGTGGAAATTAGCAGAAGTGCAGGGCATGTTGTAGACTTTGGATCAAAGATTTGCTAATCGAAGATGTAGGCTTTCGACGATGAATTAAAAAGAAAGATCGGTGAGTAATTCTCACTCATTCACCTACATTTGATATATTTTCATATAATATTTGAATTATATATCACGTGATGTTTTGGATTAGATATATAATATTTCAGTTTCTAATGTGAAGTCCTCTATTAGTTTGTTGATGTTTTATGGCAAATTCATTAGATCAAGAATCTAATTTAGATTTAGTGGTCGGTTGAGAGAATCCACACTAGGATGTGAATTTCAATGATCATTCAATGAAGTTGCTGAGGTATTCAATAAATTAATGTTGATGGTTGATTTGTTTTATTAATCTTTGATTGTGAATAATTATCTATTGTATTTTAGGATTTATTTTGTGTTGCGTGCGTTAAAATATGTCGGATGATGATAATGGTCAGTGCAACTCCATAATAAGTATGTGGCTCACTATGTAGATAGTTGAATTGGTAGAGGCCATCACTTGATTGTTTGATAACAGTTCTTAGTTTAGGTGATTAATTTGCATTGAAGTGATCGAAGAAGCAGGTTTTCGGTAGCAATGAGAATTTCTCTTGTATCTTAGGTGATAGTTCCATATGCAAGAAGAATGCTTGGTGTTTGCAATGATCTTTGAAGTGTGAGTTATGTTGTATGTATATGAAAAGGCATGCTCTTCGGTTGTGGTGTTAGTGAGTAGGTGTGCTCAATATTTCATGGTAAGTAATCAGGTAGCAATGTGTGTTTATGCTATCCGGAGACATGTTATTTGTAATTATGTGAATTAATTGCGGTTTCAATATACGTGTGTGCATGCGCAAAAGCACCTAGAAATTTGAATAGGGCGTGGAACCATTCAAGGTCAGTAAGTGATGAGTGTTGTGTACCCATAATGTATGACAAGCAGTGTGACTCTACAAATTTTGGTGGCTGGTGAAGTTTAGACTGGCTCCTTAGTGGTTATGCTATAGAAAATACGTATGTTTGTTTCCTAACTGGTGATGAATGTGAAAGGAGGATTGCTCAAAGTCTATGTGGAGATGTGATTAGCTCCACATAATATTAGTTAGTAATGTAAATGAGCAATCCTACATTTTATTAATTGTAGATGGGAGAATCCTGCAATAGATATAGATGTGAGAATCCTATATCTATCTAATAAGCCATGACATATATTGAAATCACTATGGGAGGTGTCACCAAAACGAGAAGATAAAAGCATTAGAGGATGTCCTAGGTATTATTTTGACTAGTGATCAACTTTGTGATTAGTGGGTACTATATATGTATGTGTGAGTCAACTGATCTTTAGTGAATTTAGCTTATTTTGGGTGGAAAGAACACCATCGAAGCTATAGAAAAGAGTGAGTAGAGTGAATCAGCGAGCTGTGTAAACGATTAAATTTTATAAGGATTCTAGGTATGTCGACTGTGCAAAAAATTGTTAGATATCATGTGTGAATGAAGGAGCACGTAGTTAATATGAATTTTATGTGATATGGTTTGTATAAAAATCGAACATCAAGGTATTTTGCTTAAAACAAGAGATACAAGTAAAATATATTAATATTACATTTAGGTAATGTTCTAGAGTTACTCACAATAGACATATGTCCGACCCGAATGTTTTTCATTATGAAATCTCGAGATACTCTTGTTTTGAGAGTGGGCTAGGTAAAATAGGTAAAAATGCTAGCTAGTATGCAGCGAGTAGGTGGATCGTGTAGGATCGATTTCACCCTAGAGGGGGGGGTGAATAGGGTGATACTATAAGTTATAAAAATTTATTGCGGAAGCTTATAAAATATTCAATTCAGATTTCAACACAGTTCAGAGCAGAATAATAGCAGCACGATATCGTAGAATATAAATAACAGAAACAGAACAACATAGAATTTACCCAGCTTCGGTATGTAATTTATGCTTTTGTGCTTTAATCTTTTCGTACTTGAACTCGATTTATTTTCCAATGATGATCTTAGAGTTTTTATATGGGTTCGTAACCCTTGATTTTCGTTCTTACAAATATATTTGAATTTGTCAATTTTGTTTGATCGGCCGTTCGATTTCACTTTGATGCTGATGGTTTCTCTGACTTCTTCTATTTACTTGAATAATCACGGTGTTGATTTTGACTTGGTTTGTTTACTTGGCTATCACAGCGCCGTTGAATTTCGTGGCCACCACGGCTTGGTTGCATTTGACTTCGATCATAGTTTGGTTTCGTGAATTTCTCGTTGATTTCGGTATGCTTCCACGACTTCGATACTTACATTGTTCATCTCGACTTGGCTTGACTTTGTTCACTGACCTGTACATGTTGTTGCTTGATTATGGTATCTGACTTTGTTCATCATATTAAGTACGATCAGTTGTTCATGGCTTCAAATTGATTTTGTTATTATCAGATTTTGACACTTCGGCATTAACTTGTTTATGTGATTCCAAGACTTAATATTGTCTTCGGCCTTGACTTCTGATAGCACTGGCTTTGATTCGATTTGATAATTGTCACTTCTTTATTCTTCAGGCAGCTTGCATATTATTGGTCTCATTGTATTGTTGTGCATTGAGCATTGTTCTTGCATATAGTTTGGTATAGTCTTGAACTGTGCAGTATGGTCCATGAATGCAAGATATTGAAATGGTATATGCTTTTTATTTGGTTCATGCCATGGTTTCACTACATTGGTGTTGCATTTGTGTTGACTCTGTTTTTGCTGTAGTCTTCAAGCATTGTTGTGTCACTAGATTGCTGGGTCTTTGAGTTTCAGACCATATATGTGTGTTCATGAATGTGTGCATCGATGTACATGCATTTGCCACTGTTTATTTGATAGTGTACTGACTGAAGCTCGAGTTGCATTTATTAGCTTGACCTTTGTTTGATTTTTGGTGGCATTTTTTTGCTTGTTATGTTGGTGGCATTGTGCCTTAGCCTTGCTTGTGCATTGCCCCATACATCTGTTGCACTTGCAGTGTACCATGCTGATTCATATTGTACTCTCTGTTTTGAGTCACTTCCATACTTGGTCATACTGTCCACCTGAGTTTGCTTTGGTTTCATGTTATAGTTGTAGTGTGGTTGTTGCTTGATGAAGAGGTTGAACCTGTTAGTCGAGCTTGCATACTTCATGTTGCCTTGACTTTGGTTGTTGCATTGAGTTGAGTCATGATTGCAGTGACTTGACCTTTGCAATTTATTTTTTGAAATTTCACCTGAGTTGAATCGAGCTTGTAGCTCGGATTTGACCTTGTGCTGAAAGTTGTGACTTAATTTGTGTTGCATTTGAGTTGAACCCGGCTTTTCATTTGGGTTTGACCTGTGCTCACCTGTCCCTGTAAATCAATCAAGTGTATATTTCGATGTGCATGGCCTTGTGGCATATATAGTGATACACTGTGTATGTCACAAGTTGTTCGTGTGTGATAAATTCAGATTTAAATGACGACGAACAACCCAAATAACTGAGGCAAATAATATTTTCAAAATCCATATTTTATTTTATATTGAAAAAATATTTCTTTTTCAATTTTACTGCGTTAGTGAATATTTTTGCAGATTGCTCAGATGATGGATTCTAACTGGAATGAAGTTGAAGATGAACTACGAGTGTGAGTGATATGTAGTGAGGAATTTATGTAAATTAAATTGTGATGTAATTAGAATCAAAATTGTATATGTATAGTGAGAGCTTGAATTTGTACTATTCAAAATTGTAATAAATATTTGTTTGAATAAAATTTCTGTTTGAATTCAAATTCTGTGTCACTTAATTTTATTCAGCAAATATTTATTTAACCTGTGAAAAAAATAGAATATTAACAAATACATTTAAACGAATATATATATATATATGTTTATTATCATCAAACAAAAATCATATAATCACATATTCAACAGATCACAAAGGGTGATACTAAATACTATGCTTTTTTCTTATTGGCATATGTAAGCTACATTGATGTAATAATTTGCCGAACTTGTAATGAACGAAGTTTTTGACATACGATCTCAAACTACATTGTAGATTGTGCTAGCTTTATAAAGTGTTGTTTTGAAAATATTATACATTCTTCATGTGATAAGTATGTTCATATGGGCAGATATGTATGACTTTTTGGGTTAGGCATTGGTATTTTACAACTACCCATACTTGGATTTGTTTTGAATAGTTATGATCGATCTTGTGCATCCACTTTAGAATTTTCAAACCATGCAATTTATCAATGATTTTAATAAACTGTTGCGCTCAGTTGATTCGGCCAATTTGGAGGTAATGCATGTCGAGCTAAATTATAAAAAAAAAGCTGAGGACAAAAGCAAATTAATTTGGTAAATTTGATCAGTAACTATTTTAACCAAACTAAAAGGGAAATTAAGAGAAATTATAATATATTTTTATTTAAGATTTAGTTTGCTGCAAGGAAAATACAAATTTATGTTTGGAGTGTTTTTATTGAGTATTTTTATGTTAATAAGGAAAATTTACATATATTCTATGAGTAATCTTTGCTTTTATTACTCAACATATTTATAATTGTATTATATACCATGAATTTGGACAATATAATAGAAATTTAGTCAAACTGATAGCTAATATATTTTCCAAACCAAATTCAAACTGAATTTATTTCATGACTGAACATATCAAAACAAATCGATTTGATCAATTAACCCAGGTCTAACCGTATATTTCTCACCCGTATCTGTAGGGGTCCATCGTCAAAATAACTAGCCAATCATAGCATATTTCATACTGAAAGGCGGGTGCTCGTTGACATCGTCAAATTAGTTTTAACATTCACTGGCCAAATCGTGGGTATCGACCAATTCATCTTGATATGTTAGGAGTAGTTTCTCATCCATTAAATAGAAAAGTTTCCATTTGAAATTCACATTCTATTGAAGTCACTGGCCAAAATCTGCCATTTTCACCGCTTAAGCTACTACCATGGAGTCCGAGTTAGTCTCTTCTTCCTATCATTGCCCTTGGTTCATAGTCTGGTGCAATGTCCATTGACAATCCGATGAGTGTTAATGAGTGTCACAGAATTAAAATTTCTGCACTTCACAATTAAAACTTATCCTTGATCTGTATAATAGAAGTTGACCGTCCTTTAAAATAAAAAGAAAACAATTTTATTCTGGAAACAAAGAAAAAGTATTAAGATTTGAAATGATTTTTATTTGTTTTGCTATAATTGAGTTTTTTTTACTTTATCTTTCTTGCAATGAATATTGTTATTTACATTGTCTTCCCAAATTAAGATGTAGGTGGTTCATTGGGTACTATTCTTGATTTCCATAACCTATTTTATGTAACTATCAAAATATATTTCAATTTAACACTCAAGATAAAGAAGAAGAAGCAAATAGCTTATATTACGTCCTAAGGCACACTTGGATTGTTTAAAGAATAGTGATTCCTTTTTAAACAAATTTTTGCAAAAAAATAGCAATACATTTACCAATAAAGAATGAGAATATTGGCCAAGCCGCCTAATTTTCATAAAGATCAACAAAAATACTACTCTCTAATTATAGTTATGTCGCGGTGTTTAAATTAGTAGGGGTTTGATTAGATTTAACCTTTTATATATCTTTTACATACGTACATACATACAAGCATATACATACGTACATACATGTGTGCATACATACATACATATATATATGTGTGTGTGTGTGTGTGTATGTATATATATATATATATATATATATATATCAATGTCCATGAGTGTACCATCAAATTTATATCATAAACGTTAGGATAAAGGTCGACTGTAATAAATATTAAGGAACTAAATTCATTAAACTAATTAGCATAAAGAAATGTAATTGATATTGTACATCATGAGTTTCTAATGCTTAATTACATCTATATGTTAATTCAATTTTTGCGTTCCTAATATTTCGGTTGGGAAGATTACATGCCATCATTCCAAAAAATACATACTTAGATGCCTTTGAATCTAAAATTGGTATAGTAATGACAATTCTTTCATTGAAAGCTTTCATTCAGACTTATATAATATTCAACATTATTTCATAACCAATAAAGAAAATATCACGTTGTAAGTAACAAGAATAAGATAAAAAGAAATGCTTGCATGTTATTCCTTGAACGCTCTTTCTCAAATAAATGATAACAATAGGATCCTTCAATGATTGTGATTCTTTAATCTTCTTTACAAGTCATATGTAGTATTTTATAATCAACATGTTCAACATCATCTTTAGATGATGAATAAGAAGAAGCCCAAGGTGAATTTTTCTATAAATCATTCATAAAAGTAAGAAATTGCAAAGATTTGCTTCTAGAGTCCAAAGCGTTTACTTGATATGCAGAGGTTTTTAGAATCCTTTTGAAAAGTTTCATCAACAACATTGTCATCTATTACTAGCACATGAAACTTAGCTTCTACAGAAAATTTCATCGTATTTTTTCCTTCTTAATTCTAAATTATATTCTCCATAAAGGAACTAGAGGTAAATAAAACGAAAATAAGAGGAAAAACTTTCTATATGATTCTACGGAAACAATTTCTTGAATAAATTTTTTCTCCTGGATACCATCCCTTCATCATAAATCCTGAATAAGAAATAACCGTTTTACAACCTGAATACAATGGTATGGTTCATTTTCTAATTTATGTCATGGTAAGTATTATAGCATGAAATCGCTGTGCAGGATGAGGAATTATTTTCAAAGCAACTATTAGGTGTGATCCTCATTATGTAAGTGTGGGTGCATGGATTGAACTATCAAATAGTCTCGCATAGAATGAAATACGAAATAAAGGTAGTACATATATGTGATTTATAACACCCACAATTTAGCGTAAATAAATAATTAAATCAAAAGAGTAAAATCATAATTTCACATAAAGGACAAAGAATAAACTTTACATGAGCTAGATTTGGACTTCAAGACCTATTCTGATTCGTCTAAAATGCTGTTTGCAGTCAAAAAACATATATGACTTATTGATTTCAGATAATGGACTAGAAATTAAAAGAAATAACACTCGGTGGCATTTTCTTAATGCATTGATTTTGGGAATTTAGGCATTTCCAGCCTTTTAATAGAAAAGTTTACCTTATTTTCTAATCCTATTTTAATTTAAACACATTACCGCTAATCTCAATCTCCTCCTTCAACAATTCTCCAAAGAAAATATGAATTGTACAAATTAATATATGAGACCAGTCATTGATGAATGAGTTATGCAAATAAATCGAAGCTATGGATAAATTTGGAGTTTTGAAGTCAAGGAATTTCCAGACAACGTAGATGAAAGAGGATTCACATCTGATTAGAGAGGATGCATGACTAATCAACGAGTGGGACTCTCTTCATATTTGCGTATATATTGATAAGACATAGTAATTCATCTCTTATGGTCTTAAATCGAATATAGGCATGAAACTGAGAAATAAAAAGTAAAATTTTTATATGCACCTGATTAAGATGATGTTATCCCGCCTTCTGGTCAAGTTGGGATACCATGGATTTGGCAAAAATGGATGGATTGGAAATAAATTACAATTGAAGCTATGGAGGATAGTTAAATAGATTTGGATGGACAACACTCAAAAAATGACTAAGTATGGAATTGACACTTCACTGGGTAACGGATTGGATTAGATCCCTAATTTTTGTCCCAATCAAGGTGCAATCAGTATAAAGTGATAAGTAGGACCCCATTAGGCTACATTTCAAATTTCAAGTCCACTGGAGTTTGTATGCTCGAGCTATGGGCAAAAGAAGAGGGATCAAATCGACTTTCAACAAAAATAACTCAAACCAACTCCACAGAAAACATGATATCTCACAAAAAGTAAGTTAGAATGACACAAAATTCAGAGAGAAAGTAGGTAGCATTATGGGGAACCCACCAGAACGATCGCACCTCAAAAAGAGCATGTATGGAACGATCGCCCATGATTGATTACAACTCAATGCAACTTCATGGAAAACGCGATATCTCACAAATGATAAGTTGGAATGACACAAAATTTAGAGAGAAAGTAGCTAACATCATAGGAAACTCACCAAAATGATTGCACCCCAAAATCAGCAAATATGGAACTCCATGATTCCATTTTCTTCTCAAAACAATGAAGATCGATTGGTATCTCACAAATGATAAGTCGGAATGGCGCGAAACTTTAGGAACATGGACTAGAGGCATGTGGGACCCTACAGGAAGGATCATAACCATGTTGGGCTAATATGAATGATTTGCACCGATCATTTATATGGTATTCAAGATATTTGAAAATTGGTGGATCAGGTCGTACTGGTCTGGAGGTTCTTCTGAGCAAATTTCGGCCCCATCCATGCACGTCTTCACCTATAAATATAGGAGACTTATCGACTGGCTCTCCTTCATCACCTCTTATCTCTTCCTCCATTCTTTTTCTATGGAAATTACAACTGTACTTATAATCTTGTAGTATAAATAAAATATTATTAGAGTGGACTAGGTCGGAGTTTGCCAAACCATTTTAAAACTTGCATGTTCGTTTACTTTTCTATAATCTATTCTGTGATCCATAAATCTGTATTTCTTTGTTTGGATCTAAATATTGGATAGTGGTGCTTTCACATACAACAAGATTTTTGTGACCATTTTTGGCATAAATATTTTGGCGCTTTCACTGAGAAAGCCAGCCCCTATAGATTTGAAATTCAGATTCATAGTTTGGAAAAGATATAGAGCTTGGAATTGGAGTAATAGTGAGATAATCAAATAAGAGAGTGCTATCAGATAGGAACCATCATGATGAGAGTCTAGGGGCTTCCTTAGGAGCTAATGAAACTTTAGTCTTCATTACCATAGACGAGATGGAAACGATGATGGATGCTATGTAGAAAAGGATGCTGAAGATACGGGAGGAGACAAGCTGGAGCACCAAACTAAGGGATTGGAGTAGCTCAAGTTATTGGAATTATGAATCATGGAGTTGGAGCAGTAGGAGCTGAGGAAAACCAGTTGCAAGACCGAGAAACAAAGCTAATAGACAGCGGGATGGAGTAGTACACTCGATGCCAGTCCGTGACCAACACATAACGATTAATACCGATCATTCTAAAATGTTCGGCGCCGATCGATTGGAACTTAGGGGCATGCCTCCGGGTCATGCTAGATCGACCTTAAGCAAGGTGATGAACAGTGCCGCACAATTTGGTACTAATTAGAATGTGGATGCTCATCTAGAAAAGGATAATCTAGGATCCCATCGCGAACTCGGGGGGTTTGATGGAAATGATGATCGGAGTCCACTTATTGATGCTAGAGCAGCTGAAAATTGGCATCCAAGACTTAGAGAAGATGCTAGCTGGCTTGATATGGATTGGAACAAACTAGGGGCGAGCCTCGACCAAGGAAGATGGATTAGCATGCATCTATTTACGCGGATCGACACTACTCCCCATAGAACTATGGGCATGGATTTGGATGGTTTTGTAAGGAAATGGATAACGATGATGGTATATGAGCAGCTATCATCCGCCATATATTGGAGCGAGCCCAGCTTAGGTGCATAGGTCGTCATCTCTTTATCAGGATGGCATGAAGCAAAAGAAACTCCATATTAAAATAGATAAGTCACTTACACATTTACAGGATCGAGGTTGGCCCATAAGCATGCTCTAAGATGGCGATAAACCGCCATAACAAATGATTCTAGAACTCACGTGAATATGAAAAACAAGTATTTGCCTTGAACGGAAATCGATCCTGAACAATCATATTTCACCTTAAATAGCAATCGATCTTAAACAATCACATTTCACCTCGAACTTCAATCGATCTCAAACGATCACATCATGCCCTGAGTCGCAATCATTCTCAAATGATCACATTTCGCCTCGAACGACATTCGATCTCGAATGATCACATCTCACTTAAGCGACACTCGACCTTGAACAATCATATTTCACCTTGAAAGGCACTTCATCTTAAACGATAACATCTCATCCTGAATGGTACTCGATCTCGAACGATCATATTTCTCCTTGATCGGCATTCGATCTCGAAAAACTGGCAAAATTACAACGTAAAAGGAAATAATGTGAAAGCAGAGGTTTGAGGTTTAGCGGATGGATGAAGGAAACGAGAATGTCAATTTTTTTCATAAAATAGCTGATTACTGCAAGTGTAGTAGTACTACAAGCTCTTTACTCATTAAAAATGTGGAAATTTTTTACCAATTTTGAGCTCAACAATGCATTCAACATCAACTACAAAGATATCTTTAGAACTAGTAGGTGTCATAAAATTACAGTCAGATGGAACGATTTATATCCTGCTAATACTAGGATTTAATTAGATGACTCGGATATCCCATTTTCTGAAGAGGGGATCTTTAAGGCCATTATGATATGCCCAGTGATAAATCACCTAGACCAAAGGTTTTTCAATTTTTTTAATAAGAAATTTTGGCATGTGCTAAAATTTGGCCTTATCAGAATGTTTAATGAGTTTTATAACGGTAATTTACAATTAGGAAGATTTAACTTTGCCAATGTGATCCTCCTTCACAAAAAAGTTTATGCGATAGAACATAAAGATTTTAGGGCCTATCTCACTAATAAACTACCGAGTCAAAATTATTTCTTAGGTCTTAGCTAATGGGTTAAGCAATAAAATGAAAAGATTAATCGAAAAAATGCAAACCTCTTTTATAAAGGGCAGAAAATTATAGATGAGGTCGTTGTAGTCCAAGAATTTGGAAATTATTATTGTAAAAATAATATCACTTATGTCATGTTAAAACTAAACTTCACTAAGGCTTTTAATTCTATTTTTTGGGTGTTTCTCAAGGATACTCTATTAATTAGGGGCTTTAGCTCTAGATGGATTGAGTGGATTATGTCTCTATTAAACTGAAAATTCTAGTATTATGTTTCATGGATTTTTAGGAAATAAAATTTGATCTAAACATGGTCTTAGATAACGCGACCCTTTATTGCCATTATTATTCAACTTAGTTTTGGATGTATTAACTAGGATCATAAAATTATCTATTTCTAGTGGGGTTCTAGGTAGTATCGGAAATGAGATCACCAATTAGGGCCTATCGATTTTGTAATCACGGATGACACCATGTTTTTTTTACCTTACATCTACCCCATTATATAATAGCTCTTAAACTTGTTTTATATAGCTTTGAGATGCTCTTCGGACTTAAGATTAACTTTGACAAGAGCTTTGTCCTAGTACTAAACGATGTTGAAAATGTGGAAACTCTTGTCGCCAATATTCTTAATTGCGAAATCGTTAAATTTCTTACACAATACTAAGGGTTTTTAGTTAGACCTAAAAAAAACTAAATAACTAAGACTAGTACAATATAATTGATAAAATTAACAGAAAAATGTCAAACTGGCATTGTAGGATTTTATCCAGAGCATGGAGAAACATTCATATCGAACTAGTCTTGTTGGCCCTGCCAATTTATTAGATGTCATTTTACCTTTTTTCAAAATGGGTGATTGACAAAATAGATAAAATTAGAAGAAACTTAGTGATAGTTTCTGTAGTAGCATTAACTGTCTGGTTAATTGGGAAATGGTTTGCAAATCTAAAGAGGAAGATGGCTTAGGATAATAAACTTACACGGCTTTAAAGTTTCGCTTCTAGGCCAATGACTTTAGAAATTCAACAATGAATGGATGCAAACCTCCAAAAAAAAGACGTGTGTAAAAAAAGAATTAAATGGATTTCAGAGAAATAAATGATTCAATGATCCGATCAAGTAATAATATTAGGATGGTTTAAGAAGAAACAACAGGATCCACTCGAACACAGATAATGAAAAAAAATATGTCAAAAAATTATTTCAAATCAATTTATGATGAAACATGTAGCATGTATTGCATCTCTCCTGACTGTAACAATATGTCTTACTTTTGGAAATCCATTTTAGTAAACTTCAATATTTGTAACCGTAGGATCAATAATATAGTTCATTCAGACAATAACACATTATTTTGGCATGATAGCTAGATTTCCGCTATACCACTTATAGTTGATTTCAAAGAACTATTTGATACTTGTAACTTCAAAAATGCAATAATATATGAGATCTTTAGAACTAACATCAAATTTCCAAGGAACCTTACATTTAACCATACCCTTGAAGACAAAACCATAGTCTAATTTTTCTCACTCTGTACTAAGATGGAATACTATAACCTAGATAACAAGAGGGACATTAAAATTTAGTGTTGGAACAAAAGTGGAACTTATACCCCAAACTCGATGTATAAGTTTTTAAAATTCTCAAGGACCACCCCAAACATGTTAAAAACTATTTGGAAAGAAAATGTTCCCCTAAGGAAAAGTTACACACTTGGTTAGTCATACATAAGAAATTAAATACAATTAAATTGTTAAAGAAAAAGATTATGCCATAGGTTAAAAATGATTTGTGTTTTGTAGTGTACACTTATAAAACATAATGCTACAATTGTCCCATGACCAATTAATACAAGTTAACCCCTTTAAAATCTTTGACTTAATCTTAACCCACGCTGACCCTAACTGTTATAGCTACTAGAATAATCTCAAATTCCAACGGAGTAGAGATTATTAAATTTTGTACGATACCATCTTTACTATTATATGTAGGTATGTTTGGTTTAAAAGGAATGAAAGAATTTCTAATAAGGTTAACACTCCTCCTCATAACCTAACTTATGCCATAGCGATGTTTATATATAATTGGGTAGCTAATCCTAGCTATAAATTGGCCAATAAGGTTTATTTCACTGATTTTCCTAAAAAAGTAGAAGGTTGATTAGATTTTTTGGAAGTAAATTTAAACATCAAAAAGGGGAATCCAGTGACCATAAATGATGACCTCGTAAAATTTTTCAAGAAAGACAATTCTTCATTCAGATTGCTTTGATTGATAACTAAACCTGTTATAACTAGCCTTATTATTTTTAATTTTAACATATACATACATATATCCACATACATACATACATACATACATACATACATACATACATACATACATATATATATATATATATATATATATTTGGACGTGCGCATGCTATACTCATTTTGGTTGAGTTTTTAAGTTGAAGTAGAAGAAGGGGGACCGAATAAACCATATTGAATTCTCATAGATGTTTGATTATGGGGATAGGCTTTGATAGTCTTACCTCAGTTACTAGACTATTTGGTCGTCGCTCTGTTGGTTTCTTTTCTTCCTTTGTCGTTATATTATCTATGTGTGTGTGTATGTGTGTGTGCATGCGTGCGTTGTATATATACCTGTGTGTAGGGCAAGGATCAGCTACACCTCATTTTTGCTACACCTCAAATCCCCCTTGATTTCAATTACGTATTCTAAATTAAACAATATATCTTCTCACCCTTGTCACTTCAGGAGAGAGAAGATGTATTATTTAATTTGGAACATGTGGTTGAAATCAGGGGGATTTGAGGTGTAGCAAAAATGAAGTCTAGATGATCCTAGCCTCCGTATGTGTAGGGTTTATCATCCTACGCACTTGCTTTCATTGTATGTTATATTATACTTTTTTTGAATGGTTGTTGCACATTTTTCTTTCCTCTAGTCCTTGGTTTGGTAGTGCTATAGTTCCGTAAAACTTCTCTTTCATTGTACGATGGTTCTATCTATCAGGCTTGTTGGCAGCTCCTTTTTTAGCATAGAATAAAATTATACTAGTGTTCTTCTCCTTGAGAGGATCACTTAATTTTCTCAAAAAATGTACTTGACACACATGCACACATTATATATTACGTATATACATTAAGTCGTTATATTATCAATTAAATAAAATAAAATTTTATTTAAAATTTATTTAGATTCGATCTAAATTAATATAGACTTTATAGGCCAATAAGATCTAAAATGGAAAAAAAAATTGAAATTCACCCAATTAACTACTGCGTGCTGGCTAGTTCTAACAATTATATTAGAGCCCAATAACCTATATAGTCTAACTTAGCAATATTCGGACCAACTTGTTAACCTATCCATTTAGCAAGGTGTCTAGAAAAGTAATGTCAAGACTAGATTTGGGTAATCAATTACCCTGCCTTACCTAGCAATCGATCTAGCCCGAAAGGTACAGTATGCGCAAAGGTTATCCCTAATATAAAGGTCCAATATGAATTTAGGTCTTGGTCTAATTTTCAAAATCTATTTTAAAATAAAAATAAAATATTTTAAATGTTAAATTTAAAATAAGTAAATTTTTATAAATGTTAGAAAATAATTTTCAAATTTGTTTCAAAATTTTTTACATAAATTATTAATTAAATAACATATGTATTTATATATGTTGCATTGTCTTGAAATGTTTAAGGTAATGCATGTGCATGTAATTTTTGAAATAAATTGCATGCATCAAAAATTGGCACAAACACTCAATAGAGATTTTGTAGAGGAATAAATGAGGAATAATATATGTAAACAGAGAGAATATAACAGTACGGTAATAAGAAACAAGCTAATAACATAGACACGACAATTTATCGTGGTTCGGCGTTGTTTGCCTATGCCCACATTGAAGAGATAGCTTTATTAATCACTTTGTAAACCGAGTACAAGAGGGACCAGATGAAAATCCTTAGTTACAAAAGAATAAAAAGCAACAAGCAGCGTAAAGATATCGAAAATGAACGGTCAAGTCTGTATCTATAGAGGAAGACGATGAGATATCTTCCTGAAATTCGGTAGGAGGCTCTCCAAATTCATAAGGCCCACATGAGGGATTACATGGCCCAAATCCAAAGAAGAGGATCGAGACCGATCCCTATCTTCATGAATTTAGGGGATACGAACCCAATGAGGGGTTCTTCATTTTATGATGCACTCCAATTTTCATATTGATTGGATCTGTAGATGTTGAGTTATTGATCGATCATTGTTGTAATGTGTTGTGCAGTCTAATTCTGGTTGATTCCTTAAGAGGAAAAGGATCGATCCCTCTTTCTTGTGCTTTTTGGGGTGCGATCCCTAGGGTGGACTCCTTAGGGTCTCATCTTTTTTGTTCCTAAAATTTCGTATGTGGAATCCTTAGGGTCTCATCTTTTTTGTTCCCAAAGTTTCGTATGTATCTGACTTCTGGATTTTGAGATATCAATCGTTTTCCATTTAGTTGCGTTGTTTAGCTGAAGTAATCTGATCCCTTTGGTAGAGAGGGATCATATCTGATTCCTTTTCTAGATTAGACTATATCCCATACTTACAATGTTTGTATAGCATATCTCTTAATTTCGTTCGATCATGGCTTCATATTATCATCTGTACTTGATTTCTTGACCCCAAAATCATCGCTCTGGGCTACTGGCCTTGATGATCATCGAGTCTAACTTGCCCAGTCAGTTTGGATATAACCAGTTCAAAATGCCGGATAATAGTTGCCCCCAAAGTACATCTTGTGTTGCACATGACATGCTTTGAACCGAAGCATGTTAAAGTCGCCATAAAGAAATCCATCTAGTTTTTTAAATAGTTACCATCCTTCTGTTGAATTATTTTTACAAAGTGTCATATCTCTCTTTGATCGCTTGGTCAATTTTCAATAGTATAAATTCAAGCTTTTATTCCATCAGTTGCTACCTGTTTTGGGTTCTACGAGGCTAGTAAGCTTTGGATATCTAATCCAGTTTCGTCTTTGAAAGCTTCGGGTGAAAATTCAATTTCTGTTGACTTTAAAAATTGAATTTTTAGAATATACATGTGCATGTTCAGGTACATGTCTTGGTTGTTGGCTCCTGAATGCATTTGTATGCCCACGAGTCGTCGCAAAATTTTATTGAATCGGATGCAAATACACTGCATTTTCACACACACACACACGTATATATTTCTTTAATATATGGATCGAAGTTTTTCTAGCTGATCCCTTTCTCTCTTTTCTTCTTCATTTTTTTTATGTACGCATGTTGATACATAGGGATCTGATGGATCCCCCTTGGATAGGGATCGTATCCGACCCTTTTGAAATAAGGGACTTAAAATTCGGCTTTACGGAGAAGATAAATATAGCCCGATCCCTTGTATCCCATATATAAACTAGCACCTCACACTTACATCCCTTACTTCGCTTCATTTGTTTATTTTCTACACCGAACCCTACTTCCTTTTAATCAAAACTGAATCCTTCTCTTCCCTTTCATACCTCTAAACCCTCACTTCCCTTTGAATCGATTACCGTCCCCACTCTATGCTCCTTGTAATTCGACTCCATAACCAAGCCTCTGATCCAAATCGGGACCTTACCCCGATTCATATATTACCATCGCAATTAACACATATACTAGGTTTTTTAATTGCAATTCGCTTTGTCCTAATTTTGTGACAAGGCCCGTGACGACGCGACTTTTCGATGCTCGAAAACCGACATCAATACGTCCACTGTATCAACTGCCGAGCAATCGAATGCTGGAAAACCGTACCGTTATGGTTAAAGAAGAAGAGAAAGGTAGAGGGAGAGAGAAAAAGATAGAACAGAACAGAAAGAAACAACAAAACAATACCAGAATCTCACAATCGCAACGGAACAACATATAATAGATAAATGAATAATCTTTAAACAAAGAACTATATCAGTTATTACATTACATCCTATTACATTACATTACAACATCAGAGTTTACAACAACAAACAACAACAAACAGCGGAAAAGAAATACTATATACTAGTGAATACGCCATGCCATCCAGCTTGCCTCCAGCAACTCCTGAATTCCAGAATATCCTGATAATCTAACTCTAGACCGCCAGTGTGGAAAATTGGTGGGCACCCAGAGTTTAGGAAGGAAAACAATAAACTCCGAGTCAGTCATGTGACTGGTGTGAGAACTTAAAACAGTTTATTTTTAAAACAAAGTACAGGATAATTTTAAAATAGATTCGCAATGCTTTTTAGAAAATGAGACTACCATAAGGCCTCCCGCACACACACACACAATGCAAACGCAGAATCGGAGGAGATTTCTCCTTATGATAGTCAAAGATGCTTGATACGCATTAAAAAGAAACATTTGATATTATTGCTAGTGCATAGTGTCGGAAAAATCATTTCAAAAATAAAGATATAAATCTTAGCCAGCATAGGCATTTCGCACTTATGCCTACTATAGCTACCATCCAAACAGTGGTGACCACCATAAGTGAATGTTAGGTTCTACATCTAAAACCGTACAAGATCGTATTGTTTCTTTGGATTTCCAACAAATGGACAGGCCAAGGAACTTCCCATTGCCACATGGGTACGCCTCTGGAAAGACGACCCGAGAACCTAACCGGATCTCTGCCAACACAAGGCCGGGTTACCCCTAACTGGGTAACTACTGACACGAATATGTCATTCCCCGATCGTAACCGATCTATATCCGAGGATCCTCGATTTCCAACAACCACAAAGCAATAAATTTGCATCAACAACATAGGTTAAGTATCTGGGCTCCATACCATGATACCACCTCTATCCAGAAGGAATGACATACACTAAAGGGGCGCTACCCCCTTATAACCTTGTTGCATCCTTCCTGTTTTGACCATTTTCGGGGTGTGAGGTCCAACGAAGTCTCGTCCACAAAGCCACATTTTATACAAAAGTTGTGCTTTGATCATCAAATGCTCAACAACACTTCGTATGCCACATTACCAATTTGGGAATATATCACTAGCAACCATCAACTACACAACCTCTAAGGGTGTTAAGCTAAGAGAATAAATTCTTCGCCACCAACGGAAATATATTTGATAGAAACCAGCTTTACATCTCAAATTGTAACGTCAGACACACATCCATACAAGTCCGTTCCGGGATCGAACGGAACCGAAGGCACTTACAAAGAAGTCCTTGCAATCCTGATATTCACTAATCACGACCGGACTTCCCATCACAAAGGGTAATAAATTTCTATATCGGGGATCAGCCGATGCAGAAACATTCGACGGTAATCCTTCCGTTTTCACAAATATCCGGTCTTCAACACCGGTCATCAAATGCAATTCATAACGACGTATCACATATTCGGAATGGGTTATACGACCCCAAGGTCCTTTCCTGGCTAACCCGAATAGTGAGCGCTTATTCAAAAATAAGTGTAGCATTCAAATTCAAGCAATTCGCAACAAATACCTATTTAAAAGTAAATATCGATAGTCGGTTATTTAACTATCAATAAAGATGCGCAACATGATCAGATTCCAAATAATTTTTCAAATAATTTATTTTTCAAAATATCTTTACTAGATATATAATTTCCACACCTAACCATTTGAAACAAATTTCAAATATTCACTTTTCACCTTTACCACTTTTGAAAACAAATTTCAAACATTTTCCTTATGCGAAAATACTTTCATTTCAACATGGTTCATTTAAACCAATTAAATAAATCCTTACTGATTTACTTTATATTTATGTTCCAAATCCGTAAAATTCATTTCCACACTTCAAAAATAAATCAACGTTTATTTTTAAACAAATTCGCCTTTCTTTTATAAATTCCACAGTGAATTTACAATTCCAAAATATCTATGAATATACGATTTTCAAATCGATTTCTAATATTCATTTTCAATTTATCTTTAAAAGATAAAATCTCAAAATATTCACTTCATATTGGAAAACATTTCCATACTTATTTAATATTAAGTAATTTACAAATCCATTTATTTTCAATACTTAGAAAATATTCAATATACTTAAATCGAAATTAAGTATATATTTCATTCTTTAAGAAATCATTCTCTTAAACACATTTGTTTGGGCCAAAACGAATGTTGCGTAAAACATCGTTACGACGACCCAAAATCACTAGCATAGGGGTTCGAAATTAAAATGGATATATAAATCCCAATACTATACAAAACATTTCCTTTCGGAAATCATTTACTATAACAACAGTGTTATAGTCCACCATTTCCTTATTTCTCGAAAACGTCTATTTCAACAATGAATGTTGAAATCTATGTATTCGATTCATAATACATTTTAAAGCATCTTTTCAAAATAATTAACTTCATTTTATAATATCGCTTTCCCAAAACATAACCATTTTATTTAAAAATATATTCACTGTACAAAATCGTGAATATACTTCACTAACCAAATTTCAATATTTCTACACATTTTATATAAAGAATAGTTCGCTATCCAAAATCGCGAAAATACTTCTTTTAATAAATTTCTATATTCAATTTATCAAATTCCATTGATTTCGAATTTATAAACAATGTCTATAAATTCCATTTCTATTTATAAACTTCGATTTATAAATCTCCTTTATTAATCCAATTCAATTTATATATCTCAAATATATACCAAAAGTCCATATTATAAGTTAAATACTTATAATTCATTTATTTACAAAATCGTTCTTTTTAAAACTTCTATTACTTATAAGATTCCTTTATATTTTATAACAACTTAAACTTATAAAATCTCCTTTATTAACAATTTCTATTAATATCCTATTTATATGCTAAAATCCAGTTTATAAGTTAATTATTTATAAATCTTTTATTTTACAACATCTATTCATTTTATAATCTTCACAATTTATAAATCTATAATTTTTAATGAAATCCATTTTATACTTCATTTTAACACTTAATAAACTCGTTTTATAATTCCAATATTATATATATATATATATATATATATATATATTATAAATATTAATGTTAAAAATCTTCTATATACATCCTTTATAATAATTCAAAAGTCCAAATTTAAACTATTTTATAAATCTATTTATTTCAAAAATCACCTTTTGGTTATATTTCACAAATCTTAATTTTCATAACATAAAAATTTATAACGTTTTAATTATTTAAAATGAATCAATTCAAAAATTTAATAAAACGTATACTTTGAAAAATCATTTTAAAAATCCTTTTAAAACCAAAATCGTTATTTTTAAACTTTAAAAATGGATCCGATGATGCAACAACACCCAATAGTCAATCACGACAACAAACATCATATATCATCATATGATAATCAATAAACATCAAAATATCTGTAATCAAATAAATACCGGTGAGGAATCCAGTTGGATCCCTCCAACCTGTTTCCCTGCATCCACAAATGTTAGCACAATACCAATTCCGTTTCGGTACAGAATTATTGCGGTATATGGGATTTATAAAAATATTATCCGCATAATAGGCGGCGCAATAGGGTCTCATCCGCTATATAATGCGGGAAATCAACTCCAAGTACATAAATAATACCAATTTCACTTTTCAGTGAAATTATCGTGGTATATGTTTTTAATAAATAACATCCGCTTACTAACGGCGCATAGTGTCTATTTAACAATCAATAGATAACAATCATCATTCAAACATACAATCAAGAAATTTTAAATATAACTATTTAAAATTTAAATCGAAACCGATTCGATTGAGTGAGAAGTTCTCACCTTGATTTCAATTTCGTTTTCAGCTTTTTATTTGGAATAAAATTAAACACGCGTTTAATTTTACCCGAAATTCTCACTAGCTCCAAACGACTCCAATCAAGTTCCATTGCGTAGTGTTCGTCCATACGAACCCAACGCAAATTGTTTCGTAAATTTTCAACTTCGTATGAACAAGTTACAACATTACAAAGTTATACGAATTACATAAAATTAACTTTTACACTTCTTTTTTTATTATTTTTCCATACTTTGAATCTTGGCCGTTGATTTTGCTTCTGAGATATCTCGGCCGCGTTTGCTTTCTTCCCTCCTCAACATCGTTCTTCCAGGTTTCAAAGAACCCAAGCCGCCGCCTTCCATTCGTGAATTTTTACAACCACCAACCTCCACTACAACACGATCGGCCAACACCCCTTCAAAGCTCGAAGTCGCCTTCACCTCTGGCCAAAGAACGGTGAAGCTTGGCACCCTATTTGCCTCAAACGACATGCGCGACTTCTGGTCGAACGCGAGAGAACTGCGATCGATTCGCTACATTTTACTCCATCATAACCGTATGGATGGAGAGATCTCGCTACACTCTACAATGTTGTAGTTGGAAGCTTCGTGAAATATTGCGTGGATTGAGAGAGATCGTGGAAAGAAATTCACGCGTTTCTGGCCATTGGAAATAATAGGGGCGGCGGCTGAAGCTAACCCTAGGTTTTGAGTGTAAATTGAAGAAATGAATGTCCTTTTATAGAAAATTTGCAAATTACTATTCATCGAAAAAATTTCGAACTCCAAACGAAGCGTGCGGGTTGGCGTTTCTAAGGTTTACCCCACGTGCCGAACACAATGGAACGTGTTTCGGAGGCTAATTCGATCATCCGTGTGAGTTACGACAATAAACGATCGATTTAAAATTAAATCGGTTAATCAAATTTCTGTGCGTTTTGGCTTGCCCGGACAAACCGTACATCCGATTGACACAAAATTTGAAACCATACAATAATATCACATTATGGATCCGATGAAACTGGTTTCGTCGAAATCCGAGACTGTTTGAAAAATGACTATTTTAACTCGTCAATTAAATATTAAAATATTCAATTTTCACAAATTAACTTTAAATTCAATTTTAAAAGTTCACAAACATCTTTCTAACTCCAACATGATTAAATAAAATTTTACAAATCAATTTTAATCATATCTAACCCAATTTTCAATTTTATCTGTATTTTCAACTATTAAATTATCGATTTAATTATCCAATTAAATCCAGATATTCGAGATAAAATTATTCGACTTATAAATTTCAGTTATTAATATTTAAAATTAATTAAATATACAAATTTTAATTGATAGAAATTCTGGCTCGTTACAAACTTTGCCCCTTAAAAGAATTTCGTCCTCGAAATTACCAAGTAAGAAAAAGTTACAGAATCCATTAACTTTTCAAAACAAACCATTCGAACTGGATTTTTCAAATCTCTTAAGTGTTTAACTTTTCCAAAATTCATAGTTAAACCTCTTACAAAACCTTTACTCAGTTTTCAAATCCAAACTTAGTTTCAAAAATTTTCCAATTTTCTCAAAAATATTCCAACGCCTTAAATTTTCGGAAAAATTCGCCATAGTCTCCTTTACGCGGCTCGATCCGAAAAAAAATGACAGTATATATATCACAAATATACATCTCATCAAGTGATGAGGCATCCCGCAGGGAAAAAAGTGTAAAAGTACGATATTAAATCCGAGATATGTACCTTATTTATTATTAGCGAGCGTATACGGCTAATATAGCGCGAAAGCGAGTTCCAAAGGCGAAGCAAGCGCAATCCGCACCTACTAAACACTCAACAAACTATGAGAACATGCATATATGAAAGTAATATCAATATACAACATATAACAACATAACAACTACATATGCCAACATAGCAAATGCAACAAAAGCAATAAATGCAACCATCAGTCAACTATTATCCAACTAATTCATAACCAAATCAATATAAATTCACTTCTCATTAATATTCATTGAATTGGTTTTTCATTTAATCAAATTTGATTCATTAACATTGGATGTTTTTACTAACATTCATTTGTTCATTTTCCAATTAGTATACATTCACTAATTTATATTCAAGTTAGTTCACTTCCAAATCAAATTCAATTCTATTCAAGTTCATTTTCTTCCAATTTTGAATTCAATTACATAGCTTTCAATTTTATCAATTCAACTTCATTAACGCTTAATGAATTTTACACAATCAACTAACAATCATATAACAACCAATGTATATTCAACATAACCAAATTTATTTAAATTTACATTCTATTTGGTTTAACACTTTTAATTTCAATTGGTCTATATTAAATTTATTTTCATTCAATTACTCAACTTCTCAACTTCATTAGGTTGTAATGAATTAACACTTACATTCATTATCCCATATCGATTTATTTTACATTCAATTGATTAATATTCCATTTATTAATTCAACTGTTAATTCCTTTAACAATATAAAGTTGAATTTCATTTATATAACTCAAGCTCAAATTCTTAATGACTTCATTTCATTAATTCACTTATTAGTTTACTTTGACACCACAATCAACTTTATTCAACATCACTTAAGTTATATTCTCTTTCAAACATCATTTGTTTAGCTTAACTTAAGTTTCCACTTATAAACTCAATTCAGATTTCATTTCTATTTAACTTTTTACCAAAGCCAAATTTTCTTCACTTATTCAAATTCTGATTTGTTTTGCTTAACAAATTGTTTAACCGTTTTAATAATTGGTTTCACTTACATTTTCTCATTTTATAAGTTATACAACTTATATTCAACAATTACCACTTGGATTTTATTGATTTACTTATACTTTAATTTAACTCCATCCTTTAAATTAAATTTATTCTATTAAAATTCAAATTGTATAAGTTATCAACTCATTTATCATTCCCATAATATTTTAAATAGGATTCCAGAGTCTTTTCAACATTTCAAATCCATTTTCGAAATCAATTCAATTATCCTTTGAATTTCAAAACCCAAACCCAAATTTTCCAAACAACTTTCATTTAAAATAACCTGGCAGCAATTCCTCTTTTGGAAACCCGAAAAGAACACCGATGATGTTGCAATCATCATCGGAATTATTTTCCAGCGACCGAAAAGAGTTTAGAGCTTTAATTTCTCCAAAATAATTTTCCAAAATATCAAATCCTTTCAAAGCACTTCTCTGGAGTTTTGTTTTCAGATTATAAATCATATTTATAAATCTTTTTCTTATATAATATCACTTATTATATATAAGATTATTTCACAATTGTAAATTACATTAATTATAGTTCCATACTTATAATTTATTCGCTTATAAATTTATTCTTTTACAGCTGTTTTTTTCATTCAACAATCAAACAATCAATTCATATACACTTTAATAATTCTGAAAAATTATTCCTTTATATATATAAAACAAAATCATGGTAAAATTATTTCATTTACCCAATTTAAAATGACACTATGTCGACTTGCCTCGTTTAAGAGTTTAGAAACCCCTATCGATTACGGTTGTACACCCCGCACCGACCAGAATTCATAAACAGCCCAACGGATAAGCAAACACAATATAAAACAATTTCATATTCACTAACAAATACGCACTCGTATCTATTATTACACTCAAACTCATTCTAGAGTACTACTGACTCTATCTCTAATGAGTAATTCCCAACAGAATCATGGTTGTCGCTTAACCATATGCTCTGATACCAAATGTGATGATGCGACTTTTCGACGCTCAAAAACCGACATCATTACGTCCACTGTATCAACTGCTGAGCAATCGAATGCCGGAAAACCGTACCGTTATGGTTAAAGAAAAAGAGAAAGGTAGAAGGAGAGAGAAAAAGATAGAACATAACAGAAAGAAACAACAGAACAATATCAGAATCTCACAATCGCAGCGGAACAATATATAATAGATAAATGAATAATCTTTAAACAAAGAACTATATCAGTTATTACATTACATCCTATTACATTACATTACATCATCAGAGTGTACAACAACAAACAACAACAAACAGCGAAAAAGAAATACTATATACTAGTGAATACGCCATGCCATCCAGCTTACCTCCAGCAACTCTTGAATTCCAGAATATCCCGATAACCTAACTCTAGACTGCCCGTGTAGAAAATTGGTGGGCACCCAGAGTTTAGGAAGGAAAACAATAAACTCCGAGTCAGTCATGTAACCGGTGTGAGAACTTAAAACAGTTTATTTTAAAAAAAAAGTACAGGATAATTTTAAAATAGATTCGCAATGCTTTTTAGAAAATGAGACTACCATAAGGCCTCCAACACACACACACAATGCAAACGCAGAATCGGAGGAGATTTCTCCTTATGATAGTCAAAGATGCTTGATACGCATTAAAAAGAAACATTTGATATTATTACTATTGCATAGTGTCGGAAAAATCATTTCGAAAATAAAGATATAAATCTTAGCCAGCATAGGCATTTCGCACTTATGCCTACTATAACTACCATCCAAACAGTGGTGACCACCATAAATGAATGATAGGTTCTACAACTAAAACCGTACAAGATCGTATTGTTTCTTTGGATTTCCAACAAATGGTCAGGCCAAGGAACTTCCCATTGCCACATGGGTACGCCTCTGGAAAGACTATCCGAGAACCTAACCGGATCTCTGCCAACACAAGGCCGGGTTACCCCTAACTGGGTAACTACTGACACGAATATGTCATTCCCCGATCGTAACCAATCTATATCCGAGGATCCTCGATTTCCAACAACCACAAAGCAATAAATTTGCAGCAACAACATAGGTTAAGTATCTGGGCTCCATACCATGATACCACCTCTATCCAGAAGGAATGACATACACTAAAGGGGCGCTACCCCCTAATAACCTTGCTGCATCCTTCCTGTTTTGACCATTTCCGGGGTGTGAGGTCCGACGAAGTCTCGTCCACAAAGCCACGCTGTATACAAAAGCTTTGCTTTGATCATCAAACGCTCAACATCACTTCGTATGCCACATTACCAATTTGGGAATATATCACTAGGAACCATCAACTACATAACCTCTAAGGGTGTTAAGCTAAGAGAATAAATTCTCCGCCACAAACGGAAATATATTTGATAGAAACCAGCTTTACATCTCAAATTGTAACGTCAGACACACATCCATACAAGTTCGTTCCGGGATCGAACGGAACCGAAGGCACTTACAAAGAAGTCCTTGCAATCCGGATATTCACTAATCACGACCGGACTTCCCATCACAAAGGGTAATAAATTTCTATATTCGGGATCAGCCAATGCAGAAACATTCGACGGTAATCCTTCCGTTTTTAAAAATATCCGGTCTTCAACACCGGTCATCAAATGCAATTCATAACGACGTATCACATATTCGGAATGAGTTATACGACCCCAAGGTCCTTTTCCGGCTAACCCGAATAGTGAGCGTTTATTCAAAAATAAGTGAAGCATTCAAATTTAAGCAATTCACAATAAATACCTATTTAAAAGTAAATATCGATAATCGGTTATTTAACTATCAATAAAGATGCGCAACATCATCATATTCCAAATAATTTTCCAAATTATTTATTTTCCAAAATATCTTTACTAGATATATAATTTCCATACTTAACCATTTGAAACAAATTTCAAATATTCACTTTTCACCTTTACCACTTTTGAAAACAAATTTCAAACATTTTCCTTACGCGGAAATACTTTCATTTCAGCATGGTTCATTTAAACCAATTAAATAAATCCTTACCGATTTACTTTATGTTTAGTTCCAAATTCGTAAAATTCATTTCCACACTTCAAAAATAAATCAACGTTTATTTTTAAACAAATTCGCCTTTCTTTTATAAATTCCACAGTGAATTTACAATTCCAAAATATCTATGAACATACGATTTTCAAATCGATTTTTAATATTCATTTTCAATTTATCTTTAAAAGATAAAATCTCAAAATATTCACTTCATATTGGAAAACATTTCCATACTTATTTAATATTAAGTAATTTACAAATCCATTTATTTTCAATACTTAGAAAATATTCAATATACTTAAATCGAAATTAAGTATATATTTCATTCTTTAAGAAATCATTCTCTTAAACACATTTGTTTGGGCCAAAACGAATGTTGCGTAAAACATCGTTACGACGACCCAAAATCACTAGCATAGGGGTTCGAAATTAAAATGGATATATAAATCCCAATACTATACAAAACATTTCCTTTCGGAAATCATTTACTATAACAACAGTGTTATAGTCCACCATTTCCTTATTTCTCGAAAACGTCTATTTCAACAATGAATGTTGAAATCTATGTATTTGATTCATAATACATTTTAAAGCATCTTTTTAAAATAATTAACTTCATTTTATAATATCGCTTTCCCAAAACATAACCATTTTATTTAAAAATATATTCACTGTACAAAATCGTGAATATACTTCACTAACCAAATTTCAATATTTCTACACATTTTATATAAAGAATAGTTCGCTATCCAAAATCGCGAAAATACTTCTTTTAATAAATTTCTATATTCAATTTATCAAATTCCATTGATTTCGAATTTATAAACAATGTCTATAAATTCCATTTCTATTTATAAACTTCGATTTATAAATCTCCTTTATTAATCCAATTCAATTTATATATCTCAAATATATACCAAAAGTCCATATTATAAGTTAAATACTTATAATTCATTTATTACAAAATCGTTCTTTTTAAAACTTATATTACTTATAAGATTCCTTTATATTTTATAACAACTTCAACTTATAAAATCTCCTTTATTAACAATTTCAATTAATATCCCATTTATATGCTAAAATCAAGTTTATAAGTTAATTACTTATAAATCTTTTATTTTACAACATCTACTCATTTTATAATCTTCACAATTTATAAATATATAATTATTAATGAAATCCATTTTATACTTCATTTTAACACTTAATAAACTCGTTTTATAATTCCAATATATATATATATATATATATATATTATAAATATCAATGTTAAAAATCTTTTATATACATCCTTTATAATAATTCAAAAATCCAAATTTAAACTATTTTATAAATCTATTTATTTTAAAAATTACCTATTTATTTTGGTTATATTTCACAAAAATCTTAATTTTTATAACATAAAAAATTATAACGTTTTAATTATTTAAAATGAATCAATTTAAAAATTTAATAAAACATATACTTTGAAAAATCATTTTAAAAATCCTTTTAAAATCAAAATCGTTATTTTTAAACTTTAAAAATGGATCCGTTGATGCAACAGCACCCAATAGTCAATCACGACAACAAACATCATATATCATCATATGATAATCAACAAACATCAAAATATCTGTAATAAAATAAATACTGGTGAGGAATCCAGTTGGATCCCTCCAACCTGTTTCCCTGCATCCACAAATGTTAGCACAATATCAATTCCGTTCCAGTACGAAATTATCGCGGTATATGGGATTTATAAAAATATTATCCACTTAATAGGCAGCGCAATAGGGTCTTATCCGCTATATAATGCGGGAAATCAACTCCAAGTACATAAATAATACCAATTTCACTTTTCAGTGAAATTATCGCGGTATATGTTTTTAATAAATAACATCCGCTTACTAACGGCGCATAATGTCTATTTAACAATCAATAGATAACAATCATCATTCAAACATACAATCAAGAAATTTTAAATATAATTATTTAAAATTTAAATCGAAACTGATTCGATTGAGTGAGAAGTTCTCACCTTGATTTCAATTTCGTTTTCAGCTTTTTATTTCGAATAAAATTAAACACGCATTTAATTTTACCCGAAATTCTCACTAGCTCCAAACGACTCCAGTTCAGTTCCATTGCGTAGTGTTCGTCCATACGAACCCAACGCAAGTTGTTTCGTAAATTTTCAACCTCGTATGAACAAGTTACAGCATTACAAAGTTATACGAATTAAATAAAATTAACTTTTACACTTCTTTTTTTATTATTTTTCCATACTTTGAATCTTGGTCGTTGATTTTGCTTCTGAGATATCTCGGCCGTGTTTGTTTTCTTCCCTCCTCAACATTGTTCTTCCAGGTTTCAAAGAACCTAAGCCGCCGCCTTTCATTCGTGAATTTTTACAACCACCAACCTCCACTACAACACGATCGGCCAACACCCCTTCAAAGCTCGAAGTCGCCTTCACCTCTGGCCAAAGAACGGTGAAGCTCGGCACCCTATTTGCCTCGAACGACGTGCACGACTTCTGGTCGAACGCGAGAGAACTGCGATCGATTCGCTACGTTTTACTCCATCATAATCGTATGGATGGAGAGATCTCGCTACACTCTACAATGTTGTAGTTGGAAGCTTCGTGAAATATTGCATGGATTGAGAGAGATCGTGGAAAGAAATTCGCGCGTTTCTGGCCATTGGAAATAATAGGGGTGGCGGTTGAAGCTAACCCTAGGGTTTGAGTGTAAATTGAAGAAATGAAGGTCCTTTTATAGAAAATTTGTAAATTACTATTCATCGAAAATTTTCCGAACTCCAAACGAAGCATGCCGGTTGGCGTTTCTAAGGTTTACCCCACGTTCCGAACACAATGGTGTTGGGGATGCGGATTAAGGATCTTAAGGTAGAAATAACACTAGAGGGGGGGTGAATAGTGTTTTAAAGAATATATGAACTATATGACTAAATTAGAACATTCAACACAAATCTAAATAGAATTCTAACACTGAATGATCACAGAACATATAACAAATGCAAATAGTAAAGTAAAGCAAGTAAAAGGAAAGAACACACCGGATTTTATACTGGTTCGGAATCCTCCTACATCCAATCCTGCACCAAGGCAATATCCTTGTACATATTTTTATAAGCCAATATCCAAATTACAACCCTCAATTTCTAAGGCCTTGAGGAACCCTCCTATCTCCGAGTCTAGGGTAAACTCTCTTGATTTACGGGACACAAGATCACCCTAATACTTTCTAATAACAATCCTTTTGAATGGATAGACTCTATGGACTTTTTGAATACAAATTAATCCTATAACTCTGAATAGCACTTTGATCTTTAGTAGAATGATGGTGAATCAAATAGAGAGAGTATCTAAATGATTTCCTATTGAGAATTTGGCAGAATGATGGAACGATCTTGAAAATATGAAGTTTTATGGATATGGAACGGTGGAGAAGAAAGAGTGAAGAAAAATAAGAAAGTAGTTGTTAAAAAATTCGTTTTGGAAGCCTTTATATAGATGCTCAACAGTCATAACCATTGGCGAAAGGTTTTTGAACGAATGGACTTCTTTTGAAATTTGAATTTTGAATCCAACTGTCACCATGTCGACATGGGGTATCCCCATATGTCGACATCCCTCAGTTCAAAATTGTAGAGATGTTGTTTTGTAAAAGCATTTGAATTTAAAACAAGTTGAAACTTCTCTGAAGCAAAATAAAGTGTTTAAACAATATTTTGAGATAGAGAATGAATATAAAACATTATTTTAAATATATATATATATAATTGATATAGACCGTCAATTATATAAGTAATATTTAAAATCAAAATAAGTTTTGATGTTTTAAAAATAGAAGTTTTTTAAAATCAGAATGAAGGAATATTTCAAGGCTAAAACAAAGTTTGAAAACATTTTTGAAAACATGATTTTGAAAGCTAAAACATTTTGAAAAACAGATTTAAAAACATTTTGAAAAATCTATTCAAACTGAAATTGCAAGAACCTTCCTATAGAGCTCCTCCATAGGACTCGAGAACTTGTACAAAGTAGTTTAAATGATTTTGATTTTCGTGGGTTTGTAAGCCACTTGTCGTAGGTTTGTAAGCTACTTGTCGTGGGTTTGTAAGCCACTGCTTTCAATAGAAATTGTGTTCCATCCCAAAAGAAAATTGAAAGACAGATGAGAGTGCTATTATGAAGTTTTAACAAAATACTAGACACTTATCTTGAGATCTTGAAATCTTGATTCTCTAGAGTCTTGAATCTTGAATCCCTAATCTTCATCTTGATGCTTGAGTCTTTATACTGATCAGTCTTCGATAATACCTGCATATACTTCCTATATACATATATATATATATATATATCTATCTATATGAAAATGTTAGTATATATTTTATAAAGTAAAGTATAATAACTATATAAGGTTGTTGTCATCAAAACATCATCAACTCAGTTCCTAACAATCTCCCCCTTTTTGATGATGACAACCTTTATTTATAAAATATTCTTACCATACCATAACTCCCCATAATTCCCCCTTACTCCGTGACTTCTTCTTAAAACTACAACTTCCATTTACTCCATGACTCCCCCTTACACCAAGCACATATATTTTTATAACTTTCTCCCCATTTGTCATCAACAAAAACTATTAACTACTTAAGAATTCAAGAATGATTAGTATGAACAAATAATATGTATAGAACAGCATGAAACACATTTTTGTTATTACGACATATATAAGAACATACATAAACACGAACAAATAGAACAATGTAAAACGAAGAATAAAAAAGAAAGTATGTTTTAATGGCGATCCTTAACTATAGAAGACTTATGAATCGAACAATTGGGGTAGTGGAGACAAAAGTTTCCACGTTGTTCAATTATGTTTCCATTAGTATCAATAAGGATCTCACCAACGCAAATAACGCTCTCGTCCTCATTTATAGGGACTTCGGGTTGAGGAAAAGGTTGATCTTCCTCTTGGTCTTCATGTGGCTCTTCCATAGGTTCTTCTTCCTCTGATTCCATGGCTTGTGAAGAGTCTTCAATATTAATAGGATTTGTACGGTTATCCATAAGGAATTTTTGTACATTCCTAATAATATTCCCTTGCCTTTGTTGTTCTCTAGCCATCCTAAGTTGACTTACTTGAATTTCAGTCAACAATTGAAGGATATCTTTCATCTTCTCTTGCAATTTGATCACTCGAGCGTGCGTAGATCGTTGAAATGGACCAGAATGAGGAGATGTGGGTGAAGTGGGTTCATTAGTAGAAGAGGAGGCCATTATTTTATTGTTTCAGAAGTTATTTACAGAGAATATAGTGAAGAAAGAGGAGAGAAAACGAAATAAATAGATAAATAACCAAATAACTAACTGTGGAGGGAAATTCTATTTTCAAATTTTTGTTGGGTATGTCGACATCAGGGGATGGGGCATGTCGACATGTCTTTCAGAAAAAGTGTAATTTTTATTTTGAATTTTTATTGATTATTATATTATATTATTTTATATTTCAGATTTTGAACAAATACCTAATTCTCTTCTAAATTTAGTAAAATTCTGCTCGGTTAACGGTTTAGTTAATATATCAGCAATTTGTTTTTCAGTATTTATATAATCTAGAGTTATTATTTCTTTAGTTATATTATCTCTAAGAAAATGATGTCTTATATCAATATGTTTAGTTCTAGCATGATGAGTTGGATTTTTAGATAGATTTATTGCACTAGTATTATCACAATATATTGGTGATTTACTTATGTTAATTCCAAAATCATTTAAAGTTTGTTGCATATATATGACTTGTGAACATGCCAGAGCAGCAGATATATATTCTGCTTCAGTTGTTGACAAGGAAACAGTATTTTGTTTCTTGCTGAACCAGGAAACCAGTGAATGTCCTAGAAAGTGACAAGTTCCACTTGTACTCTTTCGGTCTGATTTACAACCAGCATAATCAGCATCACAATATGATATTAAATCAAAAGTATTATTTTTAGGATAAAATAAACCATAATCTAAAGTGTATTTTACATATCTTAAAATTCTTTTAACAGCTTTTAAGTGAGTTTCTTTAGGTTGTGATTGGTATCTTGCACAGAGACAAACACTATGCATAATATCAGGACGACTCGCTGTTATATGAAGTAGCGAACCAATCATACCCTATATAAAGTTTGATCAATATCTTTTGATTAATCTTCTTTACTTAAACCTACATTTGTTGACATTGGAGTTAGTTTCCCACTAGAGGTACTTAAACCAAATTTATTGATTAAGTCTTTAGCATATTTTTCTTGACTTATGAAGATTCCATTTTCTAGTTGTTTAATTTGAAGCCCTAAGAAGAAACTTAATTCTCCCATGTGACTCATTTCAAATTCTTTAGTCATTATATCTGAAAATTATTTATTCATTATGTTATTAGTTGATCCAAAGATTATGTCATCTAAATATATTTGAACCAGTTGAATATCTTGATCATTTCTTTTAATAAAAAGTGTTGTATCTACTTTACCAATTTCAAAACCAGATTGAAGTAAATAAGATCTTAGTCTTTCATACCAGGCTCTAGGAGCTTGCTTTAGACCATATAGAGCTTTCTTTAACTTGTATACATGGTTTGAAAATTTATTATCTTCAAAAAGTGGAAGTTGTTCAACATAAACATCTTCTTTTACAAAACCATTTAGAAAAGCACTTTTAACATCCATTTGATATAATTTGAAATTATTATAATTAGCGAAAGCAAGTAGAATTCTTATAGCTTCTAATCTTGCTACGGGGGCAAAGGTTTCATCATAGTCAATTCCTTCTTCTTGACAATAACCTTGCGCGACTAAACGAGCTTTATTTCTTACGACCTCACCGTGTTCATTCTTTTATTTTTATAAACCCATTTGGTTCCAGTTATACTTTTATCCTCAGGTTTAGGAACAAGTTCCCATACATCATTTTTGGTAAATTGATTCAATTCTTCTTGCATAGCAAGAATCCATGAATCATCAGACGATGCTTCCTTTGGATTTTTAGGTTCAATTGTTGATATAAAGGCTACATTACTCATACTACTTAATTGATTTCTAGTTCTTACTACAGATTCAGTATTTCCTAAAACATTTTCTATAGGATGATCTTTTGATATTTTAAATCTCTTATCAGGTTGATTTATTTCACTAATAGTTTCATTAGATTGATTTAAATTTATAAAATCTTCTTCATCGTCTATTTGTAGAATATCTTTAAGATTTTCATCAAAAGATACATGCATTGTTTCTTCAATAGTATTAGTTTTTAAATTAAAAACTCTAAATGCTTTGCTTCTATTAGAATAACCAATAAAGAATCCTTTATCAGCTTTTGGTTCAAATTTATCTAAATTATCTTTTGTATTAAGTATAAAACATTTACTCCCATATACTTTGAAATAAGCGACTATAGGTTTCTTATTATAAAGTAATTCATATGGAGTTTTATTTGTTAATGGTCTAACTAAAATTCTATTTAATATATAACAAGCTGTAGCAACTGCTTCAGCCCAAAAATATTTAGATAAATTACTATCAGAAAGCATTGTACGAGCACACTCTTGAATCGTTCTATTCTTACGTTCTACTACTCCGTTTTGTTGTGGAGTTCTTGGAAATGAAAAGTTGTGAGTAATTCCCTTCTGAGTACAGAAATTCTCAAAGTTTTCATTTTCAAATTCACCACCGTGATCACTTCGAATAGTTTTAATTTTGAAAGAATGTTGTTTTTGAATTCTTTTAGAAAAGTTTTTAAATATTTCAAAAGCATCACTTTTATGTTTTAAAAAGATTGTCCAAGTATATCTTGAATAATCATCTACTATAATAAAAACATATTTACTATGGTTAATTGATTGAACTTGAGATGGACCAAATAAATCTAAATGAAGTAATTATAGAGGACTAGAGGTAGAAATAGCATCTTTTAATTTAAATGAACTTTTCTTAAGTTTTCCTAATTGACAAGCATCACAAATACTATCTATTTTAAAGTTTAACTTGGGTAGACCTCTAACTAAGTCAAGTTTTGATAGCCTAGATAATAATTTGAAATTCAAATGGCCAAATCTTTTATGCCAAATCTAAGGGTCACTTGTATTAGCCAAAAGACATAGGTTATCATTTGAAATTTTCATACTAAGGATATAAATATTTTTCTTCCTAATACCTTCAAAAATTATATTAGACTTGTCATCTTCAATGTGACATTTATCTTTTTCAAATTTAATTTTAAAACCTTTATCGCAAAGTTGACTTATACTAAGCAGATTATGTTTTAAGTTCCTAACGAATAAAACATCAGAAATAAGTAAAATTTTAGAGTTAACGACATTACCGACGCCAACCACATATCCTTTAGAGTTGTCACCAAAATTGACTAATCCACTATCTTGATAAGTAATGTCCTTGAGTATCTCGGGATTTCCAGTCATGTGCCTTGAACAGCCACTATCAAGTATCCATTTATCTTTCTCAATTTGCACGGTTTGTCCATTGGGTGTTGATTCGTCAAAAGCCATATAACATGTCTGTTCCTGCATAACACACCAATTCAGTAGATAACTTGATTTTTCAAAATAACTATATGCAGACTTATGAAACTTTGATGAAATGCATATATTCAAAACAGTTTTAACATAATTTTCCAAAAATGCCATTTTTATATTTTTCAAGTTTCAGATTATGAAAACAATGAAAACCAATGCTCTAATACCAATTGTTGGGGATGCAGATTAAGGATCTTAAGGCAGAAATAACACTAGAGGGGGGGGTGAATAGTGTTTTAAAGAATATATGAACTATATGACTAAATTAAAACTTTCAACACAAATCTAAACAGAATTCTAAACAGAATGATCACAGAACATATAACAAATGCAAATAGTAAAGTAAAGCAAGTAAAAGGAAAGAACACACCGGATTTTATACTGGTTAGGAATCCTCCTACATCCAGTCCTGCATCAAGGCAATATCCTTGTACAGATTTTTATAAGCCAATATCCAAATTACAACCCTCAATTTCTAAGGCCTTGAGGAACTCTCCTATCTCCGAGTCTGGGGTAAACTCTCTTGATTTACGGGACACAAGACCACCCTAATACTTTCTAATAACAATCCTTTTGAATGGATAGACTTTATGGACTTTTTCAATACAAATTAATCCTATAACTCTGAATAGCACTTTGATCTTTAGTAGAATGATGGAGAATCAAATAGAGAGAGTATCTAAATGATTTCCTATTGAGAATTTGGCAGAATGATGGCACGATCTTGAAAATATGAAGTTTTATGGATATGGAATGGTGGAGAAGAAAGAGTGAAGAAAAATAAGAAAGTAGTTGTTAAAAAATTCGTTTTGGAAGCCTTTATATAGATGCTCGGCAGTCATAACCATTGGCGAAAGGTTTTTGAACGAATGGAAACTTCTTTTGAAATTTGAATTTTGAATCCAACTGTCACCATGTCGACATGGGGTATCCCTATATGTCGACATCCCTCAATTCAAAATTGTAGAGATGTTGTTTTGTAAAAGCATTTGAATTTAAAACAAGTTGAAACTTCTCTGAAGCAAAATAAAGTGTTTAAACAATATTTTGAGATAGAGAATGAATATAAAACATTATTTTAAATATATATATATATATATAATTGATATAGACCGTCAATTATATAAGTAATATTTAAAATCAAAATAAGTTTTGATGTTTTAAAAATAGAAGTTTTTTAAAATCAGAATGGAGGAATATTTCAAGGCTAAAACAAAGTTTAAAAACATTTTTGAAAACATGATTTTGAAAGCTAAAACATTTTGAAAAACAGGTTTAAAAACATTTTGAAAAATCTATTCAAACTAAAATTGCAAGAACCTTCCTACAGAGCTCCTCCATAGGACTCGAGAACTTGTACAAAGTAGTTTAAATGATTTTGATTTTCGTGGGTTTGTAAGCCACTTGTCGTAGGTTTGTAAGCTACTTGTCGTGGGTTTGTAAGCCACTGGTTTCGATAGAAATTGGGTTCCATCCCAAAAGAAAATTGGAAGAAAGATGAGAGTGCTATTATGAAGTTTTAACAAAATACTAGACACTTATCTTGAGATCTTGAAATCTTGATTCTCTAGAGTCTTGAATCTTGAATCCCTAATCTTCATCTTGATGCTTGAGTCTTTATACTGATCAGTCTTTGATAATACCTGCATATACTTCCTATATACATATATATATCTATCTATATGAAAATGTTCGTATATACTTTATAAAGTAAAGTATAATAACTATATAAGGTTGTTGTCATCAAAACATCATCAACTCAGTTCCTAACAAATGGAACGTGTTTCGGAGGCTAATTCGATCATCTGTGCGAGTTACGGCAATAAACGATCGATTTAAGATTAAATCGGTTAATCAAATTTCTGTGCGTTTTGGCTTGCCCCGGACAAACCGTACATCCGATTGACACAAAATTTGAAACCATACAATATTATCACATTACGGATCCGATGAAACTAGTTTCGTCGAAATCCAAGACTGTTTGAAAAATGGCTATTTTAACTCGTCAATTAAATATTAAAATATTCAATTTTCACAAATTAACTTTAAATTCAATTTTAAAAGTTCACAAACATATTTATAACTCCAACATGATTAAATAAAATTTTACAAATCAATTTTAATCATATCTAACCCAATTTTCAATTTTTTCTGTATTTTCAACTATTAAATTATCGATTTAATTATCCAATTAAATCTAGATATTCGAGATAAAATTATTCGACTTATAAATTTCAGTTATTAATATTTAAAATTAATTAAATATACAAATTTTAATTGACAGAAATTCTGGGTCGTTACAAGGCCCGTGGATTCGATAATTTTTGGGGATATGTTGAGGTTTGGTGTGTACAGAGTTGTAATTTCATAGTTAGATGGAGAGGAGACAGATCGATATGTTTAGTGATGAGAGGATCGGCTATCGGTTGAGGAAGACGAGGAGTATGGGTTGTGCCAGAGATCGATTGGAGGATGTATGTGGATGAGAGAGATCAGTCTTGCATGTTACTTGAGGGATCAGAGTAAATGTTTGAGGGAAGTGTGAAAACAAATAAGTACAGGGGTTGGTGTAGATGCATGTCATAAGGATCGGTTCATATATGATATGGAGGGATCGGTGACGAAGTGTTTGGCTATGGGATCGGTTCTTAATGTTTGGAGGAAGGAGGGGACGGTTGTGTTGTCCTTGCAAGAGAGATTGATTATGTTAAGTTAAAGGGATCGGCTATGGGGACTGAGCCGATTTTAGGTCTTTGAATCGAGCTTGAACACTTGAGCAAACAAATCCATATAAACTTCTATAAACAATCAGAACCAATCCCATCTTAGCAAACTTGAGCATATGAACTATAACGAACAACAGGACTAGCATATCTAAATTTAAACTTTAAAATCAAACGATCACAAACCTCGAACTTAGATATGAAATTTAACTTAGCATAAAGATTTTAACAATGAACTTCAAACTTTAACATGCTAATGGTCGATCCAAAAGCATACACAACCGATCAATTTAAATGCCACTTAAGACGGTCAACAATGATGGTCACTCTTGTCGAATCCAAAGTCTCCTCATGAATTTTTGCTTTTAATTATAAATTGCTTATCTCCACACTGCATGACACTGCACCATACTAGTTTGCACTTAGCACGGAGGGACAGGTAAAATTTTCTAATCTTGATTATCTATTGAGTTTAGTCGATATGGGTTCCAAACTTCAGGGCATTTAGCCATGATGTCTTTCAGCCAACCTTCACAACATAACAATCTAGATGCCGAATCGAGCTCCATGACTATATCTGGTAGAGTTTCACCTAAACACCAAATTGAGAAACCAAAGAGTTTCAGTCTGTTGGTTGACCTTTTTTCTAACATTCTCATCCTTGCGGTGGAAGGTATAGATCCTGCTCTTAACACTTTAGAGGTTGTTGTACTTCTAGATAATTCGATGGATTTCTAGCCCACCATAATCGGTGAAGCCACTCTTCGTAAGCTGTGCTCTTGACACTAAGTCTCATTTGGAGATGTATTAATCCCATTACGGAATGGCAGGGCCCACTTGCCCCGGAGGGGTATATGACATGTACTAAATTTATGTGATGGGACAGATATGTGTCATCTTTTAATTCAGTTATCCAATAGATGCAAAATTATATGGGAATAGCTTCTGCTCAGCTGCATCCGAACAGCTATGCTTTCTTTCATGGCACCTTTTTGCTATTTATGGATGTTCTGTTCCATCTGCTATCTCCTGAAAACATTCGCTTCATCTACAATTTCAAGTGACGGATGGAAAGCCTTTCTTATACTTTCCTCGACCACATGCCCAATGTTCAATTTCTGACTAGTGCTTGGAACAAGCTCAATGTCTTTAAGCATGAGTGGTTCTACATTCATTGTCTACCCAGCTTTGCGGGGCGATGGTTGGAAGGACGTAAGTGTTGCCTTCACTTTATTTTCAAATTCTTAAGTCCAAGTCGCATTCTGAACTAACAAAAACATTGAAAATTTATAGGTGTCAATCCATAACCCAAACGAAATATTCACGGGCGATTTCTGTGATTTACGCTATCCCAGTCGAAGATATGTAGGGATGTCAATATCCAGCATGACCCGAAGATTACACGAAAATTAGCAGGTTAACCCGACCCGGTTAAGTTGGTGGCTCATTTTCGAGCCAACCCGAATTTGATCCGTTTATAAACGGGTGGGTTTCGGGTTGACCCGTGAACCCGAATTTGACCATTTTACACTTATATGGGTTGACTCGACCCGATTATAACCCGTGAACCCGAATTTGACCCGTTTATAACCCGTTTATACTTATATGGATTGATCCAACCCGATTATGACCATGAACCCAAATTTAACCCATTTACGACCCATTTATAACTTATACGGGTTGACTCGACCGACCCGGTTATAATCGGGTTGCACGGGTCGGGTCAATCGGTTTATAATCGGGTCGGGCTCGGGTTGAGCTATTTCTGACCTGTTTAATAAATGGGTTGACCCAACCCATTTAAAATCAACCTGAACCTGACTTGACCCGGCCTAAACTTGACCCGACCCGACCCGACCCATTGACAGCCCTAAAGGCAGGGACATTAGATCACTCGTAATTGATGAGTGATTATCTCCTTTCGAGTTGCTGGAAGAGGTTCGTAGCATCAAACTTCCAAAAAGCGTTGCACCACGAAGGAATGTTATAAAACAAGATGGCAGCACCGATAACTCTATCGCGTCCCCATTCGAGGAAGCTCAGGACGATGCGAAAGAAGGCGAAATCAGAGGTGATGACACCAATGAGCCTGGCAATGATGATGTAGGTTTGGGCAATGCACCTGTGGTCGAACCATCATAAGTCACACAATCTAATGCACCGACATGGAAAGGAAAAGGGATCGCTTACAAAATTTATAGGAGAAAAACTGCTAAAAAGCCAAAGTTCGTTATCACTTCTGTTGAAGAAGAGTCTTCCTCCTAGGCTCTAGAGAGTTCGATTGAAGGATTTTCAAGTCTCCACATACCTGATGACATCATGACTTTTGACTTTCCCAATTTAAGCATCGAGGGGCTTAATTCTCCTGCCAGGACTAGTGATGACATTCCTTACACTAGCAAAAGGAAATCACTCCTATAAGTAAGGCCATAGTAACTTGTCTGTCGGGGGGACACTTGGACACTTACAATCACACACATTTTATTGCATGATTTTTATCTATCTTTTATTTGATTATCACTTATACGCTTTTGTTTGGTTTGCAGGTTTTATGTCTCATTCTTGAGTCTTTGATTGCTTAAGGGGTTCCTCAAAGCATTATGGATCCAGTTGTGGTCCAGACTTGGGCAGGCATCGAGAAAGGCGTGGCAGCCAGGAAAGAAATCATCATTCAAAGGAATCTTCATCCTTTAAGTACAAGTCAAAATCTCAATCATCTCATCGCCAAGAGATTCGACCTAATCCTTCTGCATATAGCGGTGATCAGACCTCTTCTCATGTTCCCCCAACTACTGTGCCACTCGGGCATCATTCGGGTTCATCTGGGTCTCGATAGCCTTGCGACCGCTGGCCGAACAAACATACTATTTTTACATCTAAGCCTGCTTTAACTGCTAAAGTTCCTAAGTCTTCTATATGAATGATTGGCCGAACTTAAGGTCAAATTTCCAAAAATCAGTATTGATGGAGTAAAGTTTCTTCCTTCTATCCATACAATCTAGGGAAAATTAAAGCGAGTTCTCTTACGTGCGTCAACAATGTTTTTGTGTAGCATGAAACACTCCAACACTTTGCTGAGAAAATTTCTAAGGTGTCTGTTAAAAGGCAACACGAAATAGATTCCTTAAGCTAGGGGTGATCCATCATAAAGATATAATTAAGCATCAAGATGATGAGATTACAGAGTCGACCACAAAGTTAACCATGTAGATAAAAGTGCTAAAGAAACATCTGAAGCAACTAGTCATTTGAAAATGGCTCACAAAAAGGAGCTAGATGCTACTCTTAGCTGAAGTGGTACGCTTTCTCTGGAGAAAGATACACCACAAAAAGGGAATGACACTCTTGCCCTCCGCATTGAGGAACTCGAAGAGCTTCTTAAGAAAGAGAAGGAAGAAAAACTTGGGGCTCAAGAGGAGTCTCAAAAGTTTTGTGAAGAGGGCTCGAGGTTCGGGAGTTGAAACTTAACGAGTAACTCGTTCAAATCGAAGCCCTCAAGGAAGAGACGAGGGAAGCTAGCTATAATGAAATTAGAGCGAAAATTAAGGCCCAGTTGGAATGCTAAAGAGGCTGGTCGGAATGATATTAAGGACATGTTTGATCCTTTGGCTGTTGAATACAATACCAAGGGCCTAATGACCATCACTTGAGTTTTCTTAGAGTGGGCTACCTCGAATCACTTGCCGAGGCTTGGGACTATGTCGTTGAAATAAGGAAGAAAGCCCTTGGCAAATCCAATTTAGATGAGGAGAAACTGGTGTAGGAGATCCTTTATGGGAATGAACCTTTAGATTTTTCCATTGAAAGGCTTTGACACTTTGATATTTTGGCACCCTCTGACAAAGGGAAAGACATTGTTGAAGCTTTGGGGTCTGATCCTAAAGGTTCCTCTTCATTTCAACTAGCCGGCGCATTAGTTTCACTTGGCCCGGGACAAGATCCGAGCTATGATCCGGATAGACTAGTTATAAATCAAAGGCGCTAACTCCTATTCAAGAAGGGAGCACTCGAATAATAACCGAAAGTCAGCCGGATGTAGGTATCCCGCTCTATTCTTCATTACTCGAGAGGTTTCGTTCTTCATGCTCAATAGTTCTAGGCTTATTCGCTTATTCTCGCAAATCTGAAAGTCACCCAGCTCCTTGTCAAGAAGTGGTGTCGCTGCAGAGAAATAACCGATACTTACTGACATTCCAACGGCTACTCTCATTCCAAGGCTCGATGCTCAAGTCATTGGAGCTCTTTCTGATGAAAGGGCCAATGATCGGTAGCTGCATGATGAATTTGATGATGTCATGATTATAGGCACCTTCGAACACACTGATAAGCTCATCTTGAAGGAGTGCATCAAGAAAGAGGAGTTGTTGAAAAAGAAAGCCAAAACCAAGCTTGTTGATGTGGACGTTGATGATCCAAACCTTATCCCACTTCAAGTCATTCCACCTAGCGGGTTGGTTCCCAAAGGACCCCTCCAACATCTGAAAGCTCTCCTGCCAAAGGTGGTAAAAGCAGTGGTAAAGGATCGAAGAGAGGAATAGGTGAAGTCTCAAGTGGGTCCACTTCCAGGAAACTCAAGAGGGAGAAAAAGCAAAGAAGTAGCCGTCATGTCGGCTTAGTTTGCATATAGGTTAGTTGCTATTTTTCTTATTTTTAGCTGTGTTTGTGCGGGTATGTCCCCGCTTTTGGATAAAAACTTGTACTACGATTTTCAAGTTTTATATGAATAAAAGTTCTTTGGTTTTTGTTGAAATCTTATATGAATTTGTTTAAGTAGTCAAACTATTACTTTTCCATACAATGTACATTTAATTTGTTGCTCGCTGATTCAGATAATCATCCGTTAATTTTACTCAAGGCCACCAAGTGGTCGTAGCCTCAAGTTGTACCAAACACTTGGCTTGAACCGTAGTGCTAAGCCATCAAATTTAGCAGCTTACGTAATTATACTCCTACCCCTGGTCTCGGGTTAGAGGAGTTATATAGTGGATGGTTGAATTCCATCCTTAGATTTATACTCCTCTTGTCAATTTCAGATCAGTGTTTATGGAATAGTGAGTGGTCGAACCACACTCATCTATTTGTTTATACTCATATTCGCACTCTGTCGATAAGACTTTGTTGGTCGATGGTCGAATCACGCCTAATTTGTGTTTATACTCTAGTCCACATCTAGAGACTTAGAGTCGTTTCAGAAAATAGTCGAACCATACTTTCTTTAATCGATTGATTTGCCCCAAGCCTAAAGTTTAACTTGTAGAGCGACCAGTTGTGTTACGACTGTATTTTGATTCATTTCTGTCCCATCGCTTGGTGGATTAATTTAATTATCTGATGGTTAAGTCACATCCATTTCTAGTTAGGAACTTCACCCATCAGGTTGTGAGCGAGATCATCAAATGGATGGTCAGGCCACGTTCATTTTGTTTAGTCCAATCATGAACTTGTGTAATCTCTGGCACCAAGCTCCAGGAACCTACTCAGACATGTCAATATTAGTTAATTGAGTACCATATCTAATATGTAATGCTATAGCAAACACAAATATGAAGGAAATTTCAAACTTTAGGTGACAAATGGAATGGAATGACATAATTTGTCTTATTACGTATTTGGAAAATCAAACGCTAAAGTAAATTCAGAAATTAAATACAACTGAATGAAAAGGAATAAACTAAGTGAAATCGTAAATGCTCACTATTTTACACTTTTAGGAGTGTGATGCCATCAACAGTCACTAGCTTGAAAGTTCCTTCTCTAAGCCTCTATTCAACAACGTACGGTCCTTCTAAAGTAGGATTCACATGTAACAGGACAGGAAAAATCCGTTTTAATATGAAGACGCCAATTTCAAAGGTCCTAGATCGGACTTAGTGTTGTAGTATTGGGCGACTCGGGGTCGATGTGCAGCTGCCCTAAAATCAACTTCTTCGTGCTTCTTATCTACCAAGTCTAGAGATTCTAAGAAAAGATTTATACTTGTTCTGAGGTCCTAGTAGGTTAGTCGATGAGAAGGGACTTCAAGTTCAACAGGGATGACGGCTTTGGAGCCGTAAGCAAGAGCAAATGGAGAATGGCCAGTCGTGGACTTGTGGATAGTTGTGTAAGCCCATAATACTATTTGGAGTTCATCCACCTATTTGCCTTTATCCTTTTCCAAATGTTTCTTCAGAATGGACTTATGATTTTTTTCACCGATTCAACTTGTCCATTTGCTTGAGGGTGAGCAACTGCCTAAATTTATTTTCAATATGTTGCCGATGGTAGAATTCTCTAAATTTAGCGTTATCGAATTGGCTTCCATTATCGGTTACAATGGTTTGTCAAAGGCCAAAATGACAGATGATGTTCCAGACAATAAAGTTTATTACTTTCTTTGTTGTGATTGTGGTTAAAGGTTATGCTTTGGCCTATTTGGTGTAGTAATAAACAACTATGATGGTGTACTTCACAATACCTTTAGAGATCGGTAAGGAACCGATAGTATCTATACCCCATGTTGAAAACAGCCATGAACTGACCATTTGTGTTATTCTGTTAGTGGAGGTATTGGAACTTTTGCATACTTCTAGCACTTGTTGCATCACTTAGCGTAATCAACAGCATCTTAGTTGATAGTTGGCCAATAATATCGATAACAGAGTATGTTCTTTGCTGAGATTTGCCCTCCAGTGTGATCGCCACATTCTCCTTCATGAACTTCCCTTAGGACTCATTTTATTTTATCATGAGGGATACACAAGAGCAGGGGAATGGAAAAACCATTTCTATACATGACTCCTTCTTGGATGATATATCATGAAGCTTTGCGGAGGATTCGTCATCTTTCATTCCTCCATTTGGGAAGGACTCTCCATAGAAAAATATATTTAATCAGATCATTCACGACTCCTTAGACTTCGTCTCTAGTTTCAATTGATTTCTATCTGGTTTATGCGGAGCTTCTTGTACTTTGACTATAATCAAGCGCATTTTTTGTGCATCTCTGGTACTAGCAAACTTAGCCAATGAGTTGGTCTCTTTGTTTTGGTCTCGAGGAATGTGTGCAATGTCATAATACTCAAATTTAGTCAATAGCTCTTGGACTTGGAAAAGGTGCGGAGCGAGTCGTTGTCTTTAGCTTGGTAATCTCCCCGAACTTGGCATACCACCAACTAGGAATCATAAATTTTTTAAGAGATTTCATTCCCATTTCTCTGGCAAGTTTGAGTCCAACAATTATAACTTCATATTTGGCTTTGTTATTCATTACAGAAATGGCAAGCTTCAAAGTGTAGCAAATTGATCGACCCTCCGGAGTTACTAGTACGATTCCGGCTCCAAAACAACAATCGTTGGAGGCTTCATCCGTATGCATTTTCCATCGGATGGTTTGGGCTTCACTATTCTCTAGGTGATTATCCTTTTAGTGAACTCGGCTATAAAGTCCACCAATGCCTATCCCTAGATAGCTCTCTGAGGGAGATAGTTAATGTCAAATCAGCTCGGCTCAATGTTCCACTTGAGTAACTTTCAAAACGTCTCAGTCACTGTAGGACCTGTCGTGGCTAGTCGGTATAGATGTTGATCGGATAAGCCTAAAAATAAGGATGGAGCCTTCACAACATAATCAACAAGCAGTATGCCAATTTTTCTATCTTTAGATAGTTCCTTTCAGCTCCTTTCAGTCGCTTATTAGTGAAATAGACAAGTCTCCGGATTTGGTTCTCCTCGTGAATCAGTGTGGCACTATGGTATGTACTGACACGACCAAGTAGATATATGATTCTTCATGATCCACCGGCTTTGACAAGAAAGGAGGTCTCTCTAAGTGGTTTACCAAAGCTTAGAATGCATCTTCATATTCGTGTGTCCATTCAAATTTCCTTTTCCCTCTTCTAATCAAGTCGAAGAACGTAATGCATTTATCGATGGCTCTAGAAATAAACCGGCTCAAGGCAGCAACCTTCCCATTTAAGCTCTATACTTGTTTGATAGTCTTTGGTGCTTGGATGTTGCGAATAGCTCTAATCCTTTCAAATTATCTTCGATGCCATGAGCATTGACGATGAAACCCAAGAACTTTCCCGATGCAACGCTGAAAGACCATTTCATAGGATTGATCATCATTTTTTAATATCGGAGGACGTTGAACATGTTTGTTAATCTCTAATGTGGTCGCTTGATCATCGTGACTTCACGAGCATAACATCCACATATACCTCCATCGTCTTTCTAATCTAATCTTTAAACATTTAGTTGACTAGTTGCTGGTAAGTTGCTCCAGCATTGTTCATTATGAATGGCATCGCAATATGCAGTACAATCCAACATCGGTAATAAAACTGGTGTGCTCTTGGTCGGGTATATGCATTGGGATTTGATTATATCCAGAGTACGCATCCATGAATGATAGTAACTCATGTTCTTTTTTTGAGTCTACCTGTTAATCGATCCTTGGAAGAGGAAAGCTGTCTTTAGAGCATGCCTTATTTCGGTCCAAAGAGTCAACACATGTCCAGCATTTTCTATTTGTTTTTCTCACAGGTACAGGATTTAGATACCCATTTCGAGTATATGGCATCACAAATAAACCATTACCTTTGAGTTTATCCACCTCCTCTTTAAGGGCGATAGATCTCTCTGGATCCTTGCCGCGCTGTTTTTGTTTCATCGAGAAGTGCCTCAGATCGATATTTAATACATAGCTCACAATGGCAGGTGCGATCCCACACATGTCCAAATGAGTCCAAGCGAACATATCAAGATTCGCTCAGAGAAAACCAGTAAGTTCTTTCATCATTGAGGGACTAAGTTGTGATCCGATCTTTAGGACCCATGATGGTTTTTCGTGGCTGACCGTCATGTCAATCGTCAGCTTAGCTAGTGCACTTGATCTCTTTGGGCTCCTCCTTATCACTCCTATTAGCTATATCTTTGTAGAACCGACTGTGGCCCCCGAGCCAAGACTCGGGTGCTAGTTGTTAATCTTCAATGGCTTGGATATGGAGAGACTTCTCCACGCCCTTTCCTTCCTCTTTTCATTAGGCCTCTCTCGGCTCATCTACATAGCAGGCACGTCCAGCTACCTGATCACCATGCACAACTCCTACACCGTTATTAGATGGGAACTTCAAAGTTAAACACCATGGGGAAAGGGTGGCTTGGAATTCAACGAGTGTTGGTTAGATCGAAAAGGAATTGTATGGAGAGTCAGCATCCAAGATGACACATGGCAACATCCACACTCTCGTATGGTCGCCTTCTACCAAGTCCATGGGCAATTCAACATAATCGACTATTTCGATCACAACACCATTAAAGCCAAGAATGTGGTCTTTATATGGTTTCAAGTCCTTGGCTTCCTTCCTCATTTGATCATAAGCCTTTTTGAAAATTATATTCGTAGAACTACCACAGTCAATCAAGATCTTCCTCTCTATGATGGGCCAATCATGGTCAAAATGACCATTGGGTCGATCGTTGGTGCCTCCACCTTATCCGCATCTCTGTTTAAAAAATAAAATGTCATCCATCATTGTATGATGCTGTTTAGCTGGAGCCCCATGTTCTTTATTTCAACAATACTCAAAATTCATATGCTTGATTATGCTAGTATAGTGCTCCATCTCGTGCCAACTGTTATCAGCTGGATATGGTCCTCCAGCTATTTTATTGATCACTAATCTTCCACCAGTCCGCGCAGGCTCCTTAGCCTTGTATGGCGCTTGTTCACGGTTGGGATCAGATGTACCATGCCCGCTATCCTACAAGGTTTTAACAAACTACTGTAGTTTTCTTTTTCGAATTAGTTTCTTGATAATATCCCGGAGATTCCTATATTCATAGGTGTTGTGACCATGGCATTTATAGAACAGGAAATATTTTTCGGTCTGCTTTTGTTTCTTCGTCGATTCTTTTGGAGGCGGCTTCCTGTACTACATAGTATTACATGTAGACAAGTAGACATTATCTGGAGATGAATTTAGTGGGTTGTAGGTATCATACATTAGAATCCTAGACTTTCCTCTTCCAGAATCCTTCTTTTGTTCATGGTTCCTATCACTGTCTTTTTTGCCAATTCGGTTTATTTTGGACATTTACTCGAACGTTTCCAAAACTCTTTTCGTATAGTTTCACCGCAATGTTACTCTGCACCCCCTTTCACTTGGTCCTATAACATTCTTCTTCTTAGAGCATCTAGCTTCCTCTTTCCTCAAATACTGAGCTGCTTTTGCATAGAAACACTCCAATGTTGCGGGTGGCTTGCCAGCCAACCAATCGCTACAGTCAGATTGTGGGTCAATCCCTCATATTACCACTACTGATATTTAATGATCATTCGGATTACTGACTTCCATAATGAATGTATGAAATCTCTCCAAGTAGTCTTTCAGCGATTCTTCTGGAGCGTGGTTCACACTTGATAGGGATATTATATCTTGGGGGTGAGTTGCATGCATATGGAACTACTCCACGAGTTTTGTTGCTAAATCATCAAATCTAAAGATTGAACTTAGGGGCAATCACGTGAACCACATCGTTGCTATGCCGGAAAGAGTGATGGGAAAACATCTACAGTTTGTGGCATCATCAGCTCGTGCACAGTCCATCAACCATTCATATCTCATGATGTGCTGTCTAGGGTCGGTTTTTTCCTCGTAGGTAGGCATCGATGGCATGCTAAACCTATTTAGAAATTTCATGTGTAAAATATTGTTCATGAATAGGGTATGGCTTCTTGAGATCCCCCAATCCTCATTAGTCAAACGTTGGCTTTTCCTTACTAGTGTTTGATCATAACTGTTAAGTCCAGCGTTGGATAGTTGGAGCCAAGCGGTAGTCGTGGTCTACATCATGTGAATGGTCCAACAAACGTCTATGGGCCATCCACATCTTCTTGACTCCCCATCCTCCTAATTTGCGTTCGCATCATCGTCATTCTGAAGTAGTAACTGATTTGCATTATCTTGAACTCCAACATCCAGTTCAACCGCGGTGGCTCCATTTTAAGCTCCATTACAAAAAGATAAGGCACCTCCTATGGAGGAGGGATCGACTCTGATCCCTACAGGGGGATCGGGTCTGATCGGTCCTGGCAGCCCGAAATGGTTGTATGTTAATGTGCAAATGCTTCTACGTGATGTCCTTCGATTCTGCAACATCTGCGTTTGTGATGATTGTCTCAGGAAGTTGAGCTCCCTGATGCAGAATAGGGAGTTGACTCCCTCCATGTTTTCTCGTGTTATTGATCCTTGAGTTGATTCATTGGTTCTACATGCCGATGGCCGATCCTGAGCTTACACAACCAATCAATCTAAACCTCCATTGAGACGATCAGTAATGGTTGTCACTCTGGTCAGAATCCAAAGTCTCCTCACTTACTTTTACTTTTAATTTCGAACTATTTATCTCTGTACTGCACCACACTGCATCACACTGGTCTACAATAAGCACGGGGGAATAGGAAATATTTTCTAATCTCGATTATCTACCGAGTTTAGTTGAAATGGGCTCTAGAAGTTCAAAGTGTTTACTTGCAATGCCTCTTGGACAACCTTCATAATTTAGCAATCACATAGCCGAGTTAAGTTCCGTAGTTTTTTCGGTAGACTTTCCTCTGATCGTCAAATTGAGCAATCGAGGGTTTATGGCCCGTTGACTGACCTTTTCTATGCTGTTCTCGTCCTTCCAGCGAAAGATATAAGTCTCACCCCTGACGTTATAGAAGGTGTTGTATTTCTAGATAAGCTGATGGATTCCCAAGCCTCTAGAATTGGCGAGTCTGCTCTTCACGGACTATGCTCTAAACATGGGATTCCATTTGAAGATATTTTAGTTCTTTCAATAAATGATAAGGGTCATTTACCTCCGGAGGGATACACGGCATGCAATAAGTTCATGTGTAGGGATGGATGTGTGTCGCCTTTCAATTCTTTTATCCGACAGATGTTAAATTATCTAGGAATAGCTCCCGCTTAGCTACATCCGAATAGCTAGGCTTTCCTTCATGGAACCTTCTTGATATTTATGGATGTTTTGTTCCGTCCGCCATCTCCTGACATTGGGTTTATTTAAAATTTCAAACGACGGACATAAGGCCTTTCTTACACGTTTCTCGAGCCTTCATCCAACTACCAGGTTCTAACTGGCACTTGGAACCAGCTTAGCAACACAAATGGTTCTACATTCGTTGTCCACCGGCTTCACGAGGCAATGGTTGGAAGGATGTAAGTGTTGTCTCCACTTTATTCTCAAATTATTTAGTTAAGTCATATCCTAAACTAACTACTACTTCAAAAATTTATAGGTTTTCATCCACGTCCAGAAGATAATAATTTCTCAAGGGCGGTTTCTACAATCCGAGCCACCCCTGTTGAAGATAGGGACATTAGGCCCCTTGAACCCATGAATGGTTATCCCAGTTTGAGCTGTTTGAAGAAGGTCGCAGCATCAATCTTCTAGGAAGCACTGCACCACCAAGAAATGTGGCGGAACAAGAAGGTGGCGCTAATACCCTTGCCGTGCCCCTAGTCGAGGGGGCGTAGCGCAACGCCTAAGAGGGTGAAGTTAGAAGTGTCGAAACCAACAAGCCTGGCGATGCTGATGTAGGTCTGGGGTAATGTGCCTGTGCATGAACCATCAAAAGGCTCATAATCTCACATGCCAACAAGGAGGGGGAAAAAGCTTGCATATAAACTCCGTAGGAGAAAAACTGCTAAAGAGCCAGGTTCATCATCGCTTCAGTTGATGAAGAGTCTTCTTCTCAACATTTAAAAAACTCAATAGAAGGATTCTTAAATCGCCCATTCCCTAATGATATCATGAATTATGACTTCCCTAACATCAGTATTAGGGGGGCTCAATTCTCCCACCAGGAGTGGTGAAGACATTCCTCCTACTAGCAAAGGGGAGAAAACTCATATGAGAAAGGTCGGAGTAACTGGTCCATTAGGGGACACTAGGACACCCACAATCACATGCACTTCACTGCATTATTTTTATCTATCTTTTATTTGATGATCACTTACACACTCTTGTTTGGTTTGCAGGTGCTATGTCTCAATCCTATGCCTTCGATCGCTTGAGGGGCTCCTCAACACAGTACGGATCTAGTTGCGGTCCAGCATTAGGTAGGCGTTGAGAGAGAAAGATGACAGCCGAGAAAGAAGTCACAATTCAAGAGAGTCTTTATCTTTTAAACATAAGTCCCAATTTTGATGTATTATCAAGAAGTTCTGCCCAATCTTCCTATACTAGCAGTAATCAGTCTTCTTTCTATGCTCCTCAAATCGCTGTGTTTCCTGAGCAGTACTCTGGTCCATCTAGTTCCAAACAGTCCTGTGATCATAGGTCGAGCAAATGTCCAATTATTACATCTGATCCTGCTTTGCCTACTGCATCTCCTGAGGCTTTCACGGCAAAAAAATTGACCAAACTTAAGGTCGGTTTTCCAAAAAATTGCTTTGATGGGCTTAAGTTTATTCTTTCATCGATATAATTCCATGGAGTGCTCAAGCGAGTTCCCTTGCATGTGTCGATGACATTTTTGTGCAGCACAAAGCATTCCAACATTTAGCCGAAAAAATCTCTAAGGTGTCGTTCGAGCAATAACATGAAATTGATCATCTCAAGCTAGAGGCAATCCATGACAAAGACACAATTAACATCCATGACAAAGATACAATTAAATGTCTCAAGAAGATCTCGGAGTTGACTGTGAAGCTAACCGTGGTAGCAAAGAGTGCGACAGAAACATCCAAGGTGGTTAGTCGTCTAGAAGCGGCTCACAAAAAGGAATTGGATGTTGCCCTCAACTGCAACAGTGTGGTTGCTCTGAAAAAAGATTCATTGCAAAAGAGAAAAACATTCTGGCCTATCTCATTGAGGAACTTGAAGAACTCCTTAAAAAAAGAAGGAATAAAAACTCAAAGATTAGGAGTCGCAAAGATATTGTGAAGTGGACGTCAAGGCCAAGGGGCTGAAAATTAAACTTGACAAGAAACTCGCTCAAATTGAAGTCCTCAAGGAAGAGGTAAGAGAAGCGGTTCACAATGAGGTTAGACAGCAAATTGAGGCCCAGTTAGAAGATGCCAAAGAAGCTGGTCAAAATGAGATTAAGGACATGTTCGATCCTCAGATCGTTGAATATAATGCTAAAGTCCTAATCCATCGAAATCCAAGTTTTCTTGGAGAGGGCTATCTTGAATCGCTCACCGAGGCTTGGGAATATATTATTGACATGAAGAAGAAAGCCTTCAATGAAGCTGATTTAGATGAAGAGAATCTGGTATGAAAGATTCTTCATAGGGACGAACCTCTAGACCAAGCTACTGTGAGGATCCAATACTTTGATATTTTAGCACCCTCCGGCAAAGGGAAAAACATCACCGAGTCTTTGGAGTCTAATTCCAAAGGTCCCCCTCCACTTCAAATAGCTGGAGCATCAGTTTCTCTTGGCTTAGGAAAGGATCTGAGCTACGATCTGGACAAACCCAACTATCAATCAAAGGTGCTTACTCCTATTCTAGAGGGGAGAACTCCGACGACAACTCAAAGTCAACCGGGCACAGATATCCTACTTTATTCTCCATTATTCAAGAGATTTTGTTTCTCATGCCTAATAGTCATGGGCTTAATCAGCAGGTCTTCCGAGTCCCAGCCAAACTCTAGGAAGTAGTGCCACCATAGAGCAACAATCAACATCTACAGAAATTCTGGTGCCCACCGACATTTCAAGGCCCGACGCTTAATTCATTGGAGCACTTGATGAAGAAAAAATTGAAGACCAGTCGCTACCAGATGAATCGATGACGTTGTGATCACTAACACCTCTGATCATACCTATGAGCTTAGCTTTAAGGAGCGCATCGAGAGAGAGGAGTAATTGTAGAAAAAGGCTAAAGCTAAACCCGCTGATACAGACATTGATGATCCAGCTCTCATACTATTGCAAGTCATTCCACCCAGTAGGTTGATTCCTCAAAGAACTCCCTCCAACCTTTGAAAGTTCTTATGCTAAGGGTGGTAAAGCATCGAGGAAAAGAGCAGGTGGAATCTCGGGTGGCGCAACTCCCAGAAAATCCAAAAGAGAAAAAGGGCAAAATAAACAGCTGTAACTTTGTCCTAGTTTGTATATACCTTGTATAGCTATTTTTCTTTTCGTTGGTCGTAATTTTGTGTGGGTACGACCCCCATTTATGAATAAACTTGTACCACAATTTCCAAGTTTAATATGCAAATAAAGGTTCTTTATTTTCTATCGAACTCTTATGTGAATTTTGTATGGGTATGATCGCTTTTGATTCATGCATGTCCCATCACTCAGTGGGATTAACTTGGTTATCAGATCGTCGAGTCACATCCATTCCTCATTAGGTATTCCGTCCATCGAGTTGTGAATGAGAATCGTCAAATGAATGGTCAGAGCATTCTTATTTTGTTTAGTACAGTCGTGAACTTATATAATCGGCTGGTTAAACTCTGAGAACCTGCTCAGACATGCCAATATTAGTTAGTCGGGTATTGTAGCTAATATGCAATTCTACAGCAATCACGAATATAAAGGAAATTTCAAACTTTATTTGCAAATAGAAAGAAATGACATAATTTGTCTTATTACAATTTGGAATATCAAATGTTAAAGCAAATTCAAAAATTGAATACAACTGAATGAAAAATAATAAACTAAGTTAAATAGCATCGTAAATGCTTGCTATTCCACGCTCTTAGGAGTGTGACGCCATCAACGGTCACTGGCTTGAAAGTTCCCTCTGCAAGCCTCTGTTCAATGACATATGGGTCCTTAGCAAGTAAGGTTCATGTATGATGGGGCAGGGAAAATCCATTCAAGATGAGATCATCGATTTCAAAGGTTCTAGGTCGAACTTTAGTGTTGTATATTGGGCGATTGAATTTTGATGTCAACTACCCTCAAATCATCTTTTTCGTGCTTCTCGTCTGCAAAGTCTAGAGATTCCAAGAAGAGATATCTATTCATTGTAGGATCGTAATAGGTCACTCGATGAGAATGGACTTCAAGTTCAATAGTAATGACAACTATGGAGCCATAAGCAAGGGCGAATGGAGTATGGCCAGCCAGAGACTTGTGGGTGGTTCTGTAATCCTATAATGTTATTGGAAGTACATCCATCCACTTTCCTCTAGCCTTTTCTAAATGCTTCTTCAGAATGGACTTTATGATTTTGTTCATAACTTCAAATTGCCAATTTTCTTGAGGGTGAGCAACTGCCACAAATCTCTTTACAATACGATGCTGACGGCATAAGTCTTTAAACTCAGCACTGTTGAATTCAGTCCCACTTTCAGTTACAGTGGTTCGTGGAAGGCCAAAACGATGGTGTTGGGACGATGAAGTTGATTGCTTTCTTTGTCGTGATCGTGGTTAAAGGTTCCGCTTTAGCCCATTTAGTGAAGTAGTCAACTACGACAATGGCATACTTAGCACCACCTTTAGAGATTGGTGAGGAACCGATAATATCCATGCCACATATGGAAAACGGCCGAGGACTGAACATTTGTATCGTTTCTATCGGTGGAGCTCTCGAAAATTTTGCATACATTTGGCAGTTATCATATTGCCTAGCGTAATCAACGGCATCTCGGTTGATAATTAGCCCATAATACCCATAATAGAGTATTTTCTTTGCTAGTGTATGACCCCAAGTGCGATCGTCACATTCTCCTTTATGAACTTCCCTTAGGACTCATTTTGTTTCATCATGAGCCTGTGCAGTTAAAGCGCTCGGCAGATTTAAAGCGGTGGAGGTGCAAAAAGTCATAACGGGGATATAGCGGGGATATAGCAGGATATAACGGATAGCTCTAAAATAGATATAAAACTTGTACTTAATATTTTTACAAATATATAGATGGTAATTAAATGAAAAATTATCATTCAAATTGAATTATAATTAGTACATAAATAAATTTAAATATAAACATGTGTGAATATACTTTTAATAAACGTAAAACTATTACATAATATAATTAAATTTAGTAGAATATTAGAGTATGTTCATTTCTGAAAATATATTAAAAATTAAATCAAATAAATTAGTTTCATAATTTTTATAATGTTTAAATGCAATTTTTCATTTCATTTTATTAAAGAAGATATAGCGGAAATAGTGGAATATAGCGGGAATAACGGGATGAAATAGAGGGGCTTAAAGCGGAAAGGCTATATTTTGGGGCTATATGGAAAAATCGTAGTGGTAGAAATCCGCTATGAGATATAGTGGGGTTATAGCGGGGTAATTGTGGGGCATTAACTACACAGTCATGAGCAATACAACGAAGCAGGGGAATAAAAAAACCTTTTTATACATGACTCCTCCCTGAATGATATACCGTGAAGCTTTGCAAAGGACTTGTAGCCATTCATTCCTCCATTTGGGAAGGAATCCCTACAGCAGATAGTCTTTAATCAAAGTCATCCATGACTCCTTCTCAAGCTCCGTCTCTAGTACCCAGTTGATTTCCTTCTGGTTTATGCTCGAAGCGTTTAGTACTTCAACTGGAACCAAGCCCATCTATTATGCGTCAATGGTGCTAGCAAACTTTTCCAATGAGTCAGCCTTTTTGTTTTGGTCTTGGGGAATGTACGTGACATCATAATACTTGTTAGTCAATAGCTCTTGGATGTGGATAAGGTACGGGGAAAGTCGTTGTCCTTTAGCTTGGTATTCTCCCCTGACTTGGTATACTACCAACTAGAAATCGCAAAAGATTTCAAGATGTTTTATCCCCAATTCTATGGCAAGTTTAAGTCCAGTGATCAGAGCTTCATACTCAACTTCATTTTTCGTTGCAGGGAAGTTAAGCTTCAAAGTGTAGCAAATTGATCAATCTTCTGGAGTTACTAACACGATTCCGTCTCCAGAACAATGATCATTGGATGCTCCATCCGTATATATTTTCCACCAAATGGTACGGGCTCCACCGCTCTCTTGGAGATCATCCTGTGATGTGAATTCTGCTATAAAGTCCGCTAGTGTCTATCCCTTGATGGATCTATAAGTGAGATAAGTAATGTTGAATTGACTCAATTCAATGTTCCACTTGAGTAACCTTCCAAATGTTTCAGGTCATTGTAGAACATGTCGTAATGGTTGATCGATGTATACATTGATGGGATGAGCCTGAAAATAGGGATGGAGCTTTCGTGAAACACATGCTAATTTCTCTATCTTTGGATAGTTACTTTCAGCTCTTATTAATCACTTGCTAACATAATAGACCGGTCTCTAGATATGATCCTCCTCGCGAAGCAGTACGACACTTATAATGTGTACCGACATTGCTAAGTAGATATACAAGTCTTTATAATCCGCCAGCTTTGACAAGATGGGGGGCCTCTCTAAGTGATTTCTCCAAAGCTTGGAATGCATCTTCACAATCCTGTGTCCATTCAAGGTTCCTTTTCCCTCTCCTAATCAAATCAAAGAAAGGAATGCATTTATCGATGGCTCTAGAAATAAATGGACTTAGAGCAGCAACCTTCCCACTTAGACTCTATACTTGCTTGATGGTCTTCGACATTTAGATGTTGCGAATTGCTTGAATTTTCTTGGGATTAGCTTTGATTCCGCGGGCATTGGTGATGAAACCCAAGAACTTTTCTGATACAACACCAAAAAAAACTTTAGAGGATTGATCTTCATTTTGTAATATTGGAGGATATCGAACATTTCTACCAAGTCTCTAATGTGGTTGCTTGATCGTCATGACTTTACGAGCATATCATCCATATATACCTCCATTATCTTTCCAATCTGATTTTTAAATATTTTGTAGAGTAGGCATTGATAGGTTGCTCTAGCATTCTTCAATCCAAATGGCATCACCATATAGCAATGCAATCCAACATCGGTAATGAAGCCAGTGTGCTTTTGATCGAGAAGCCTCGTGATTTGGTCATATGCAGAGCACGTATCCATGAAAGATAGCAATTCATGACCCGTGTTGAGTCTACCAACTAGTCGATCCTTGGAAGGGGGAAATTGTCCTTTGGGCATGCCTTGTTTAAGTTTGATTAATCAACACATGTCCACCATTTTCAATTCACCTTTCTCACAAGTATAGGAATGGATACCAACTTATAGAGGGAGTCGCGAATGAACCCATTGCCTTTTAAGTCTATCCACCTTCTCTTTAATCGCAGCAGATCTCTTCGGATCCACGTCCTGCCTTTTTTGTTTAACATGGACGTGTCTCAGGTCAATATTCAATGTATGGCTCACAATAGCAGGCGAGACCCCATACATGTCAACAGGAGTCCAAGCAAACATATCAAGATTCGCTCGGAGAAAACTAGCAAGTTCTTTTACATCGGGGAGCAGAGCTATAATCCGATCTTTAGGACCCATGACGGACGTCGGGCTAACCATGATGTCAATCGTTAGCTCAGTCGGTCCAGCCTTGGTCTCTTTGGGCTACTTCTTATCATCCCTCATATCAATGTCTTTATAGAACCGACTATGGCACCTAAGCCAAGGTCCGGGCGCTGGTTGTCAATCTTCAGTGGTTTGGATGCAAGGAGGCTTTTCTGCACCCTTACTTTCTCCTTCCATTGAGCGTCTCTCAATTCAGCTATATAGCAAGCATGTCCGGTTGCCTGATCACCATGCACGACTCCAACACCGTTATCAGTTGGGAACTTCAAATTCAAACACCATGGGGCAAGAGTTATCCAAAATTCAGCTAGGGCCGATCGGAACGGAAAAGCATTGTATGGAGAGTCAACATCCAAGACAAAAAATGGCAAAATCCAAACTCTACTGCAGTCACCTTCTCCCAACTCCATACGCAGTTCGACATATCTGACAGCTTCAACTGCAGCGCCGTTAAAGGCATGAATGCGGGCTTTAGACGGTGTCATGTCCTTGGCTTCAATCCGCATCTGATCGTAAGCGTTTTTGAAAATTTTATTTAAGGAACTTCCAAAGTCAACCAAAAATCCTCCTTACTAAGGCGGGGACGATCATCGATGCCTCCACCTTATCTACATCTCTGTTTCTAAATACAATGTCGTCTAAACGTTGTTGTTTCATCGGAGCCCCATCTTCTGTACTCGAACAACATTCAAAATTTATATGCTTGATCGTGCTAGCATAGCGCTCCATATCATGCCAGCTCTTTTCAACTGAATGCGATCCTTCAATTATTGTATTGATCACTAATCTTCCACCAATCCATGCAGGCTGCTCAGCTCGGTGCGGAGCTTGCCTCAGTTGGGGTCAGATGTCCCCTACCTGCCATCCTATGGGGTTTTAATAAACTACTAGTGCAAACCTGTGCTTTGCACACGGGCCGACGAAAGAAGTCTAATAAACTAATAACTCAAAACAGCTGGAATGCTTTTGCTGTAACTTATCAATAATTAATATTAGTAAAAATTGAAGAGTAATGTAGAACACAGTGGTTTAGATAGAAAAAGCTTAGACTAAACAGTTACCTATTCTTTCTTAATAATTACAATGGTGGACCTGTATTAGATTACAGTTCTTTTTTATCGTAACTGTATTATAGGTACAGAATAAAGTCAATAATTCAAGTGAATTGAGTTGGGAAGTTCGAAGCTACAAAATTGTACTCATCTAATTCTGCTTGTGCTACAGCATTACTTATAACTGAGCTTGTTCTGTTGGTGTTCTTCTGGTGTCGGAGGTGGTTTTGTGTTCATGGAGCTGTCTTCTTTGCTGTTGTGGCTTTGGAATTTATTTTCTCCTATCCCATGAAGGTGGTGTCAACATTTTTGTAGACTTTTAAGAGCTCACATCTTTATTCCTATTTGAATTTGAGCAGTGTTGTTTATTTATGAGTGTGGACTGTTAACATGAGATGTGTTTGGATCATGATCTTATTCGTTTTTTTTCAACTGAGCTAGTGAGGTTGCGTGATTTTGTTTACGCACGGGGTTGCATGCTTTTGTTTGTGCACACATCAGAATATTTTTTGTGCATATTTTTTTATGGTTAGTAATAAAGGCTCTGAATCATTTCAAAAAAAATTTACCATGGGATATAATAGCCATGATAGTGGACACAGTCGAGCTCTTCATCAGACCACCTTCACTGAATCCTAGCTGCAGTAACCATCCATTTAGCAAGTCTCTCCCGTAATCTTTATGCAACCTATAAAATTAACGCAACTAAAATTTTTAAAGCTAATACTATGAGTGAGAAGAAGGATGCACTTAGAATAACAACCACAGGATAAGTGGATACGCACTTCTTGTTGATATCAATACAACTATAGTATTGCCGCTTTACCACACAATATCAAATTACCTCCTGAAGTAGCAACGCCAATGTTGGTATATGCATGCATATACACAGTCCAGTCTATCAACTTTTACGCCAACAATCTATTCTTACCCTAAAAGTGATTAGCACACTCAATCAGCAGTTGTCACTACTGCAAACATAGTTCAACCCGTAATTTACACACACTCAACATACTTACAAACACACTGTCTAGCCTACTCACACTTTGTACGACCTAGTTGCAAACATGTTGTCCAAGCCAAATTCGTACCGCCTGCAGACATGCAGAATTTGTAAAATTGCAAGTGTCCATGTAAATTATTGATACTCTTTATTACCAATTGAAACTGAAACTCTAAAACAACACAAAATATAGAACATGCAAAGATCATTCAAATATAAAAGGAAGATACATACGACATTTATTTCTCTTCATTGTTGCATAGAAATGGCCAATAAATTAGCCAGCATAGGGATTCTTGTACCATTATGGGCATTGGACAGTTGTGTTAAAAAAGGACAAAAATAGCTGGCATAAAACCGTCTTTTCCATAGTATGTACCACAACCTATAACTTACAAAATCTGATTTGTTAAAACTATAGTGAAGAATATTTTCTATGACAATGAAACATCTAAATATTGAATTACTAATTTCTACCATTCTTGGTGTTTAACGATGTAGCATTTCGCTTTTGAATAATTGATTTCTACCCTTCTAGAGGTTCATTGAAACAGACCACGTAGATATACATGTTGGACAAATATTTTCTCCAACACATTTTTTTGCATGCCAAATAAACCCATCAATCAACTGATACTTCTTAAAAATTCATTAATATTTATCATGGATGATTCATATATATCCATATCAAACTAATGTCTTTCAACAGATACGATCAAAAAATTCATGGTTCATTATTGTGTAGATGTAGTGTGCTTTGATGCATGGATGTGCTAGTGTGTAAATATATTTTACTATAGGTGTGCATATATCTACCTCTGCCTCACTTGCTATTTTTTTAGAACCAACGTTTGAACTTTTGTGCAAGTCTAATATACATGTGCATTTGTGGACATGCGTATAAAAAGAAATTTTGCTTATATATGTGCTTCAACGCATTTTTCCATAACAAATAGATTATAATAAGAATCGACTGCTCCTCTAAATTCAGTATTTAAGCCAAGAAATCATTTTACTTTTAACAAATTAATATGTATAGCAGTTGAGATAGAACAATAATAATTGTAGTGAAAATATGACATATGAGATTATCTCTAATGTATTAGCGAAAAGCAACCAAGTCATACTTAAGCTCAGTTTCTTTAGAATATAAGTAGTACAGTATAATAGCAACGCAATAAAATAGAAACATTGTACAAAACGTTATTTCAAACACATAATGAATTGATGGTAGCAAGGAAAAACTAACTTCAAACATATTATACGCTTTACTAAAAAGTAAAACAATACAGCGACGACTATTTTTAAAAATCATATTTCAAGGAAGAAAACCTATTTTTGGACCATTGGAAGGTTCAAATCACAATGAAAAATGAGAAAGCAACCATATTTAAATAAATTTGTATTGTTTCTTTTATAACTTTTATAATCACAGTTATTATATGCGCTTAGGGATTCCAATGTAAGACATCTACAAACAACTATAGTAAACCTTCAAAACCATTTAGAATAGCACTATCTATATGAAAAAATGAATAGAAACATTCTAAATTTGTGATATATACTAATTAATGTTAAACAGATTTTGTAAGAAAATGTTTAAATACATCGACACCTAATTTTCATTATAACCAAGGGAATATTTTGATCTGCTAAGAAATGGACTCTACTTTAGTTGCCATAATGGTTTGACTGAATACGTTTGACTATGGAATCCAAAGGAGGGTACTTTAAAACCTAGGTTCAATCAACAATAATTCTTCGATAAATAAATTCAAAATAAAATACGTATAAATTGGCCAATTGTTATAATTGAGTGTAGACATTCTACTATAATGTTTCCCATACCATGTAATTTGTAGCCTCTTCTCAACATATATTGAACAAAAATAAAAATTCATGGTACTAAAGAAAAGAAACACAGGTTGATCAATCACCAAATCAACTAAGCAATCAAAATGAAAATAGTATACAAAAGTTATGTAAAATCAATCAATCTTTTATGACAATTTTGCATCAGAAAGATTGAAGTATGGCACATCAAAAACCATTAATAAATAGATATAGCTTGTAAACATTAAATTAATCACTTACACGACTTCCGTTAAAAGTTCGGTAGCTCCATCAGCAAATACTCTAACCTTAAAACCACCATAAAAACTTAGAGCCATACTTTGCCTTCGTGTAGAAACTTGATCAACATGGTCTCCTTTTTCAAAATATGACCTTGAATTATATCATTTATTATTATTCCTAAATCAAAATAAACAATCAGGAAAAAAATTAATTACTCATATTTTAGTAAACCAACTTAATGCTTTTTTACCTCGTCGTATGGTTTTTAACCAACAATGACACTGACATTGCTTCCATGAGAAGCTCTTAGTGGAAATAAACAAGCGCTTAAAGTCTTAGCCCAACCGTTGCCTAAATAAACCACAAACAAACAAAGACATATTTCATAATACTAATTGTGACGCTCCACTCTGAGACCCATATTAACAAAGAGTATTACGATGTAATATTGTCTGCTAATGCGGAGAATAGAGCTGGATAGGAGCGACCATCTATAGCCTTATCTTAACTATCTACTGAATACGTCGATAAGTGCTGTCTATTTTTTCTTCTCAATTGGATTGATATATCCAATAAATATTTAATACAAAACTATAATAGATAACGGATCTATCATAACTAAACATAACAACTCAAATGTAGATAACATCATAGAACAACAAAAATGCATACATATGCATAAGTACAGATACAATCACTAGTACAATCCAAAATGATACATCAAAGTGGTATGACGACCACAACCTAATCATGGGTCAAAAGAATATACATATCAGAGTAGCAAACCAAAAAGGACTACACACAAAAAGTATAACAAAAAGAGCTAGCAGAATAGTCCAAGCAGAAGCAGAATATGCTAAGTCCAAATGTACCTAACCTGAAACACCTCGGTCTGACCTGAGTATAAAATACACGGGTCAGTCTAGCTAAATAAATCGGTAAATGGTGATAGCAGAATAATAGAGCATAAGAGCATAATGATATTCTTCTTAAACAAGAAGAAACAAAAAGAAAGCTAACCATAGACATATGGAGGATACGCATCATGTATGACATATATGGTTACACTAGATGATAGAGCATTATTGCTTCAATAAGCATAAAACACAAAGGAGGCGAAATCTCATGAATTGCCAAAATGTAGCATGCCTCATGTTATCGGCAATAATAAATCAAATAAGAACGGCTTAGAAAATAGTATAATGTAAACTCCTAAAAGAGTAATTCCTAAACCCGCCATATCGGCAACTCCAAGGAAAAGATAAGCAAAAGCCATCTCGGAATAAGCCATAAGGCAAATGTCAACAAAGACATAAAATCTCATACAACGCCAAAAGGAAAATCTCATAAATAGCACCAATAGGCAATCTCAATATATATACGCCAAAAGGCAAATCTCAACACGCCAATGTAGGCAATGAAAATCTCAAAGGAACTCCCAAGAGTCCAAAAATCCCAAAGTAATCACCAACGAATGGTTCAAAGGACCGATTTCAAAATGACGACACACAAGGGTAAAAATCATCTCAAAATGGTTTTGCACGTGCTATTTTTGCCGAGTATTGTTTCACATAATAGGTACCTCGCCCAAAGGCAAAAGTCAAAAGACAAATACGCCGCAATGGCAAACGTCCGAAGACAAATACGCCGCAATGGCAAACGTCCGAAGACAAAACAAATATGTTGCGATGGCAAACATCCGAAGACAAACACGTCGCAATCGAAAATGTCCGAAGACAAATACGCCTAATGGCAAATGACCCGAAGGTCCAGTACTGGCACGCCAACAAGCAAATGTGTCATAAACTCTCGGAAAGGAACCTGAAAAGTGTTAACGTGTGTCGCATACCACCTGTTCGCACTAAAAGGTTTACAAACCACTAGTAAATTTCACACTCATAGCAGTAAAAGGTTTACCTCATATCATAGGTAAACTAGACCCGTAGGCCAAAACGATCAAATAGACAAGTTAGGAATTAACCGAAAGGATAAATGCACGTATCCCATACTATGCGGTTCACCCAATTGATTAACTCTCCTTCTCATTCGCTCGACATTGCAAAAACGTGTAATTTTGTATAGAAATAATAAGTTGGAGAACACGAGCTTTTAAAACAATTTAAAACCACTTTATAAACCGCTCTTGCAATCTATCTGATTATAGAGATACTAAAATTTTATACTTGAAAATAAAATATAATAATTATTCTAAAAACTAATTTACTTGAAAAACAATTCAAAACTCATTTATAAAACTCGTGTATGAAATCCAGAAAGAATCATCAAGAAATACAGAAAAATATCTGAAGTTTAAACTTATAAAATTCCGATAAAAACAAGCTATGAGTGCAAGTTCAACAACAGATATATACAAGTTAACATGGTTGAAATGACCTAAAAATTTGTAGAAATAAAGTTCAACATTTGCACTATAAACTGAAATAAGAATCACTGAGTTCCGATAAGAGATGAAGAAATTGCAATATCTCAAAGTCGGACTCGTGCAAGGAAGTGAATACATGGGAAAAACAAAGGCCAGCGGCTTGTTTAGCCAGTTCGCCCCTATTCAACCGAAAATTTGATAAAGCACGAAACATGAAAGTTATAGAGGATATTCTAAGAGTTCCAGAATATAAAAAATTATCGAATTCGGATAAGAAATGTAAAGGTTATGATGAAAAAAAAATTCAGATCTGAAGTTCACTACGGCTGTCGTTTTAGTCTCGGGACAGCGAGACTAGAATGAACTTTAGACCATGTAAGCTTCAAAATTCCATAAAACTCAAAACACAAAAGTTATAGTAGACAATATATGATTTCCAGAACATTAAGAACCGTCAAATTTGGACATCAAATGAGAAAGATATGCTTAAATTACCAATGACATTTAGCACGGAAAATTACGGTTTTACAGTGACAGGGCATCAGGTTTACATCATGTTTTTCGATCCTCTATTCTCAGTATTTTCGAAAGTGTTCAACATGAAAGTTGTCACACTCTTTTTAAGCTTTTCAGAACATCAAAAAAAAAATCCTAATTCCGATTTAAAACAAAAAAGATACATGCAATTTACTAATAGCAAATCGCAAATGAACATGCAACAAATACAATTGAAATTTCTTACCTTGAAATCTCAATCTAAGCTAGAAATTTGAGTTTTCAACTCACCTTAGGATTTGTTGGCAGCAAACTAGTAGATTTATCAAGTAAAGTAAGGAGCTTTGGCCTCGATTTGGTGCTAGAAACCTTATAGCATTGCTATTGCTCTTCTCCTTCCTCAATTTTTACCCTAAAACTTAATTTACCCTGGATTTTATTTCAATTTATTTGATTTTAAAACCATAATCTTTGCTCTCAACTAGGGTTGCATCGGGAAGTTTGTCTCTGTTTGATAGTTTCAAAACATATAGGAGATGGAGTTGTTTCTCCTACTTAGCAAATTCACTAAGTGTCTAAATGGACTGCTATAAACTTAAAGCCCAAAACCCTCAATTTAAATAAACCAACTTGTAAATTAACCATTCTCTAATCATATTTTATACCATTTTAAAACACTGTTATCTCATAGGTTAAGACACCTAAAAATTAATGTGAGTACACTAAAGATAAGTTTGTTAACTAATCTTTTCAACAAAATGATAAAACATAGATTTCACAATCATTTGACCCTTCATTTTTATTATTGAAAATGACACTTTTTGACTTATAAAAAGAAATGTGACAACATGATAATTAAATCAATTAAACCCCAAAAATCATATTTTCTTATTTAATTAAACATCACAAACCATATAAAAATATTTTTACATACAAATATTTTTTATCAATATTACACATTTTTATTCACATTATTAACCATATTTAATTTTTAACACATCATTAAAATTAACAAAAATTACCATTTGACCATTATTTCCGCAATAATTGCATTTTATCAAATTAAAACCATTCAATGCTCATTATTATCCTAAAATAACATACTAAAGTTTTCAAAACTTTATTTTCTTCATTTTATATTAATTTACAACAAATAAATGTTGAATTAGTTTTATTTATCCCTGTTTAAATGAAATTACCATCAAATAAACATAATTTTATTATTCTCATTTTATTTACAACCAAACATCTTAATCTCCATTTTATTACACCAAAACCCATTGTTTATTTTAAAAAGAACAATTTTAACAAATTTTACATCTAAAAAATTATTTTATTCCTCCATTTTAAATTAAAACCATCGTTATAATTTATCTTTACAGGTAATCACAAAACCAGGGTTGTTATAGACTCCCCTCCTTATAAAAATTGCGTCCTTGCAATTTCCAAGAGAAGAGTTGTATTCAACATAATTTATTCCATCTTAGCAAAGGAAAAATAGACAAGCTTGATTTAGAATTATCGCCCACAAAACTGGAAGATAGAAAGCCAGGATAATATTACTCGATAAATTTTCTGGTTTCCTAAGTACAATCATAGGGATTTGTAAACTAATAAATTTTCAAAAGAGGAACATTCTTATTTCGAAGGTGTTTAATCTTCGAAAAAACTACATGAGTAGAATTCGACACAATACACAGGTCGGTGAGATCGTGATCATGCAACACAAGAGAATTAACAATCGAGATTAAATCTCGAAGATATAACGAAATTGGGTTACCAGGAACATATCATTAATACCTAAAACTGAACAGAAAATGATGCATGAAAGCAATCAAACCTGGGCGTTCAGTAATAGTAAATGGTCCTATATAACTAGGAGCCAACTTTTCGAATATACTGAAACACACTTAGCTCCTTTAAAGGAGTAACACAAATAAGCACAATCATCAAAAGAGGATTCAACAAAAGATAGGTGGTATTTCAAGCTACCATCATAACACATGACTGCATGAATGTAAGTCATCACAAGAATCGCACCAAGGCAAGACACACAAGAATGGATTACAAGAAATTTTCTCAAAAATTTGTTATAAAAGTTTTCACTCAAATCAATTTTCTTTTATTCACAAAACTCGAGTTTGAAATTTTTTTAAAGTCTCTTATATAAATTTTCAATTCAATCGTCTTTACTTTAAATTTAAAGTAATTAAATTAGAGTTGTTCCATACTCTAATTCCAAAAAATAAATATACTACAATAAGTAATATTTCTTTTTCCCATTATATTTATCAAAGTTTAAACCATTTTACTTTATGATTTAAAAGGACACTTATTAGACCCTTCATCAATGGCTTTAAATATTCACTACTTAAATTTCTCAATTTTTTTCCTAAGTGTTTAATTTTTCGAAAAAATTCGACGGAGTCTCCTTTGCATGGAGAGCCCTTTACAATTTCATAAACATGAATTATAGATATACATCAACCATATGGTCGGAACACAATACACACACACACACACACACACACATATTTGTTGACACATAAACACTTAGCAATTTATACCTTTCATTTTTAGCATTTAAAATGCGAGCATGCTTGCTTTTATACTTACTATTTTGCTAATTAATCATTCAAATATCCTCTTGAACCTGCATTTAACTTATTGAAACATATTAGCATGCACTTATAAACATATGAAGTATTAAAATCATAGTTTAAACAAGACAACAACTCAAAACTTCTAAATTTTCAAATTCAGGCCTGCTACAAAGACTCAGGCTTTTGACATAGTAAAACTCATAATCTAAAAATATTCATAAAATAAAAGTTATTCTACTCAGTCCAAGTTTCCAGCGATGTAAAGATCATAAAAATCGGATTTACGCTTTGAAAGTTATGCTGAATTTACTTTTAGCTTTAAACTCAGAAGTTATAAAAGAGGACAGAGATGTCCCTTAGTTTTCAAATTCATTTTTGAATAACTAAACCGCAGAATTTTCAAAAACGATACAAAGATGATTTCTGGCTTACTGAAAGCAATCTCTTTTGCAAAAAGAATGGACTCATTTGGATTTGTAAATCATAAGTTATCGCTGTTTTAAAACAGCACTTTTTAATCAAAATTTTCCGACACAAGACCTTTTATTATCAAAATTTTCAAACCATTATCAAATTCAAACTACATAATTTTAGATCAAAAATCTTTTCTCTAAGACATTTATTACGTGATCCTTTTCTCTGGAAAGCCAAGATATCTAGAATTACAATACAATACATACAACAAACTTTCAAAATGGTTTACAAAGAAAACTTTTTCCCAATTAACAAATAAGTCTTTTAAAAGAAGACTCATATTTTAATTAATATAATTACTTTCTTATATTAATATGAAACAATTATCTATCCAAAATAGACTTTGGAACTACATATTGATTTTAATTTTTTTTTAAATTGCTTTCATAATTAAAGATCTTATCTTGCTGCTCTATTTATTATTATTTCTAGCTTTTCACAAAACTTTTGCATTTTATAATAAAGAAATCTTTTAAATTCAATTTTCTCTTAATCCACAAAGCTAAACAATTATTTTATTATCACTTAAAACTAGCCAAGGTTGATACTTAATTCAAACTTGTTTTCAATTGAACTTCATAAATACATAATTAACAAGTTTTAACACTATTTAAATTCATAACCAAACTTACTCTAATGGTTTTGCTCCTTATTAAATTCCACACTAATTCAAAGCACCAAAATAGCATTTTCTTAAATTATCCCAAAGGCACACTTTTTTCACTTGTTATTCATTAAATGATTAAATGTTTAAACTAATCTTCATAACTATCCTTCTACTTTCTACTAAACCTCATTCTAATCAATATTTTAGTTTCCTAAACAGTTCATTTTCTTAATTTGTAAACTTTGTTTTATTAATCACTATCACATGATAGTTTCATCCAATTAAGATATTTCCTTGATTAAAATTATTTGCCATTTAAATGAATTTCCATAAGGTAATATTTTCCAAAATACTTTACCCAAAAGCTTACTTAAGTATTTTAAATTTTCCATGTATGTAACTTGCACAAATATGAATATAACCAATAATGAATACAATTTATTTAAATGAAAACATATTCAAATTTTCCAATTATCAATTTATAAAATGATAACATCTAACTAATACATTTATAGTGAATGACATTATCAAGGACTGCAAAGTTGACCAAGATCAACATTGCCTCTCCATTGCCCTCTATGTCACACTATTTTCATAAGTCCTTAAGTATATATAAAATACTTATCTCAAATGGCAATTTAAAATTTTCAAAATCTTTGCAATATCTATATATTTTTGCATTCAACATCCATACTAGTAAATATTATTTATTGCCATTTCAAAAGCATGTATCACATCGCCTCGTAAGCATTTGGAATCCCTATTGATAACGCTGATCAGACGCATCGACCAGAATTCTTAAAATACTTATTAGCCAATTGACACAAGAAATTATAAAACCTGTTTTGATTTCTTAAGGAATCTTAAACTTGGTTGTAACAACGTTTATTTTCAAAACATAAAACATTTTCTAATTATACAACCATACAATCAATTCATAAAATAATCAAGTTATACACATAAGTATATCTCTTGTTAGAAAGATTTTCCATTCCCATGGATGCTTTCTTTCCCAAAAATCCTTTTAGTAATTTTACTTCTTTAAAATGCATCCATGAAATTCCTAAACATTAAATTTTAATTTCATTTTAACCTTTGAATAAATACCACTTATGGATAAATATCACTTTCAAAATTTAATCTTTCTAATAATTCTTGCGGTAACTACAACTTGAAGACATCGCAAGTTCTTATCATTTGCATTGAGTAGGTTTCTAACTCTCAATTATATCACCTACTCAATATTATTTCAACAATTACTATGCTAACACACATTCATGCAATTATCAACCAAAAAAGCATTTACTAAAAACAAAGCATTAAATGTGCCCAGCGAAAACGGTCACGCCATTTCCACTGCGCAACTCTAATCACAAAGGTTCAAAACACATAATTTAATCTAAGCCATCTGAGGTCTAATTTCTACTATATTTTAAAAAAAATAGTGACATTTAAAACCCATATAATGTTTTCAAACTTATTATCCATTCTAAGAAAATTAAAAACTAAAGGCACGGTTGAGGAATACGATAGTGGAAAATTATGTTATCACTTGTATTATACTTGAATGTACTGTAATATGTATTTCTGTTCTGTGTTTATCATATTTTGTTCTGAGCTCAGCTCTGATACCAAGCTGTGACGCCCCACTCAGAGACCCATATTAACAAAGAGTATTACGATGTAATATTGTCTGCTAATGCGGAGAATAGAGCTGGATAGGAGCGACCATCTATAGCCTTATCTTAACTATCTACTGAATACGTCGATAAGTGCTGTCTATTTTTTCTTCTCAATTGGATCGATATATCCAATAAATATTTAATACAAAACTATAATAGATAACGTATCTATTAGAACAAAACATAACAACTCAAATGTAGATAACATCACAGAACAGCAAAAATGCATACATATGCATAAGTACAGATACAATCACTAGTACAATCCAAAATGATACATCAAAGTGGTATGACGACCACAACCTAATCATGGGTCAAAAGAATATACATATCAGAGTAGCAAACCAAAAAGGACTAAACACAAAAACTATAACAAAAAGAGCTAGCAGAATAGTCCAAGCAGAAGCAGAATATGCTAAGTCCAAATGTACCTAACCTGAAACACCTCGGTCTGACCTGAGTATAAAATACACGGGTCAGTCTAGCTAAACAAATCGGTAAATGGTGATAGCAGAATAATAGAGCATAAGAGCATAATGATATTCTTCTTAAACAAGAAGAAACAAAAAGAAAGCTAACCATAGACATATGGAGGATACGCATCATGTATGACATATATGGTTACACTAGATGATAGAGAACTATTGCTTCAATAAGCATAAAACACAAAGGAGGCAAAAAATCTCATGAATTGCCACAATATAGCATGCCTCATGTTATCGGCAATAATAAATCAAATAAGAATGGCTTAGAAAATAGTATAATGTAAACTCCTAAAAGAGTAATTCCCAAACCCGCCATATCGGCAACTCCAAGGAAAAGATAAGCAAAAGCCATCTCGACATAAGCCATAAGGCAAATGTCAACAAAGAGATAAAATCTCATACAACGCCAAAAAGAAAATCTCATAAATAGCACCAATAGGCAATCTCAGTATATATACGCCAAAAGGAAAATCCCAACACGCCAGTGTAGGCAATGAAAATCTCAAAAGAACTTCCAAGAGTCCAAAAATCCCAAAGTAATCGCCACCGAATGGTTCAATGGACCGATTCTGAAATGACGACACACAAGGGTAAAAATCATCTCAAAAAGGTTTTGCACGTATTTTTGTCTAGTACTGTTTCACATAATAGGTACCTCACCCAAAGGCAAACGTCAAAAGACAAATACGCCACAATGGAAAACGTCCGAAGACAAATACGCCATAATGGCAAACGTTCGAAGACAAATACGCCGCAATGGCAAATGACCCGAAGGTCCAGTACTGGCACGCCAACAGGCAAATGTGTCACAAACTCTCGGAAAGGAACCCGAAAAGTGTTAACGTGTGTCCCATACCACCCGTTCGCACTAAACGGTTTACTAACCACTAGTAAATTTCATACTCAAAGAAGTAAAAGGTTCACCTCATATCATAGGTAAACTAGACGCGTAGGCCAAAACGATCAAACAGACAAGTTAGGAATTAACCGAAAGGATAAACGCACGTATCCTATACTACGTGGTTTACCCAATCGTTTAACTCTCCTTCTCATTCGCTCGATAGTGCAAAAACGTGTAATTTTGTATAGAAATAATAAGTTGGAGAAAACGAGCTTTTAAAACCACTTTATAAACCGCTTTTGCAATCTATCTTATTGTAGAGATACTAAAATTTTATACTTGAAAATAATATATAATAATTATTCCAAAAACCAATTTACTTGAAAAACATTTCAAAACTCATTTATAAAACCCATGTACGAAATCCAGAAAGAATCATCAAGAAATACAGAAAAATATCGGAAGTTTAAACTTATAAAATTCCGATAAAAACAAGCTGTGAGTGCAAGTTCAACAACAAATATATACAAGTTAACATGGTTGAAATGACCTAAAAATTTGTGTAAATAAAGTTCAACATTTGCACTATAAACTAAAATAAGAATAACTGAGTTCCGATAAGAGACGAAGAAACTACGATGTCTCAAATTCGGACTCATGCAAGGAAGTGAATACACGGGAAAAACAAAGGCCAGCGGCTTGTTTAGCCAGTTCGCCCCTATTCAACTAAAAATTTGATAAAGCACGAAACATGAAAGTTATAGAGGATATTCTAAGCTTTTCAGAACATAAAAAATTATCGAATTCGGATAAGAAATGAAAAGGTTATGATGAAAACAATTTTTAGATCTGAAGTTCACTACGGCTGTCATTTTAGTCTCGGGACAGCGAGACTAGAATGAAATTAAACCATGTAAACTTCAAAATTTCACAAAACAAAAAAGTTATAAAAGACGATCTATGCTTTTCAGAACATCAAGAATCGTCAAATTAGGACATCAAATGAGAAAGATATGCTTAAATTACCAATGACATTTAGCATAGAAAATTACGGTTTTACAGTGACAGAGCATCAGGTTTACATCATGTTTTTCGATCCTCTATGCTCAGTATTTTCGGAAGTGTTCAACGTGAAAGTTGTCGCACGCTTTTTAAGCTTTTCAGAACACTAAAAAATCCTAAATCCGATTTAAAACGAAAAAATATGTGCAATTTACTAACAGCAAATTGCAAATGAACATGCAACAAATACAATTGAAATTTCTTACCTTGAAATCTCAATCTAAGCTAGAAATGTGAGTTCTCAACTCACCTTAAGATTTATTGGCAGCAAACTAGTAGATTTAGCAAGTAAAGTAAGGAGCTTTGGCCTTGATTTCGTGTTAGAAACCTTATAGCCTTGCTATTTCTCTTCTCCTTCCTCAATTTTTACCCTAAAACTTAATTTACCCTGGATTTTACTGGATTTTATTTCAATTCATTTGATTTTAAAACCATAATCTTTGCTCTCAACTAGGGTTGCATTGGGAAGTTTGTCTCTGTTCGATAGTTTCTGAACATATAGAGAAGGAGTTGTTTCTCCTACTTAGCAAATTCACTAAGTGTCTAAATGGACTGCTATAAACTTAAAGCCCAAAACCCTCAATTTAAATAAACCAACTTGTAAATTAACCACTCTAATCATATTTTATACCATTTTAAAACATCGTTATCTCATAGGTTAAGACACCTAAAAATTAGCGTGAGTACACTAAAGCTAAGTTTGTTTACTAATCTTTTCAACAAAATGATAAAACATAGATTTCACAATCATTTGACTCTTCATTTTTATTATTGAAAATGACACTTTTTAACTTATAAAAAGAAATGTGACAACATGATAATTAAATCAATTAAACCCCAAAAATCATATTTTCTTATTTAATTAAACATCACAGACCATATTAAAAAAATTTACATCCAAATATTTTTTTTATCAATATTACACATTTTTATTCACATTATTAACCATATTTAATTTTTAAAACATCATTAAAATTAACAAAAATTACCATTTGACCATTATTTTCGCAATAATTCCATTTTATCAAATTAAAACCATCCAATGCTCGTTATTGTCCCAAAATAACATACTAAAGTTTTCAAAACTTTATTTTCTTCATTTTATATTTATTTACAACAAATAAATGTTGAATTAATTTTATTTATCCCTATTTAAATGAAATTATCATCAAATAAACATAATTTTATTATTCTCATTTTATTTACAACCAAACATCTTAATCTCCATTTTATTACACCAAAACCCATTGTTTATTTTAAAAAGAACAATTTTAACAAATTTTACATCTAAAAAATTATTTTATTCCTCCATTTTAAATTAAAACCATCGTTATAATTTATCTTTACAGGTAATCACAAAACCAGGGTTGTTACACTAATATCTAGTTACAGTGCAGGAAGGAAAAACATTTCTAGCCCCATCCCCACACGTAGACCGCATGTATTGGATATATGCATTTTCTCGTTAAAAGCAGATAATAGGTCTAAAATATTATAGTAGTAAACATAAGAATTAAGAAGCAAATGATAATTAAGTTTAAGGAAATCATGTTTAATGATATACATATAGTTACTCATATAGCTTCTGGCAAATATTCTATGATTTTTTTTCCTTGTAGTCAAGGACCTATAAGCAAAGTTAGTGCAGGTGCATAATATATTGAGAACATAATAAATTTAAAACCAAATATCATTTAATATAAGATCCTCTTTGGCATAAAAATATAAAAAATCATGAAAATGTTCATTATCCTACGACAGGTTGCTTGTTCTGCCATTTAATCAACGCTTAAATGCAATGTTTGAAACATATATTAAAAATCCTTGCTAAGTTGAGTAGAACAACTAAAATTACCAAGAGTTCTAGTGGAAAGGAAGCAAAAAAAAGAAGTTAATCCAAATGGCATGCCTGCTGGAAAGAACATTACTTCCACTAAGATGCATTAGATTGTCCATAAGAGTGTACTTCGTCTACTTTTTGTCCAAGCCACAACTTACTATGTTAGCATAAACCAATCTAAAAAGAAAACAATCTTTTCCAACTTCAGTTTCTGTCATACTCAACATTTACATTCCTTTGATGCGTGAGCATTAAAAAATGTACCTGTTTCATCACTATTATAGACACATGGAAATTATCAAACAATTATTGATTGACAATGTAAAGTGTTGCATCCATTATTTCTATGCATTTCATTCTCATTAACAATCCACATGAAGCATGCTTAAAGTATTGCTAGGGCTCACAGATTTAAATGATTGTATAAGTTGTAAAGTAGTTGTACTAAAGTTTGCTCACCTGCAAAAAATGGCTTAATATGCACTTGAAAACCTGCTTTTTAATTATGAAAGCTACTGACTTCATATATTTTTCGTCAGCACTCCGCAGGAATAAATTATGTGTGTTGGAAGAAAAATAGCTAGCACACAATGCAGTTTGATAAAAAATAACTATTTGCTTGGCAAGTGGTGTAACTGGCCGTGAATGTTGACCATCCACCATTTGAGACAAAGTAAAAAAGAAGTATATATTAGCATAATGCATATATGAAATGCTAGTATTGTATCAGGTCCAATGTTTTATAATCACCTTAGATGTATTTTATCATGAATCATTCTATCCTGACTATATGCGCAGAAATTAGTTCTGCATTGAGAAGAATGTCGGTTACCCCAATGCCAACTCCACCAAGGCAAATAACCCCAATACCCTACTGCTTCATGTCCCAATGCTCATGGAAATAGCGGCTGCACAATTTCCAATTTGTAGGAAAAATTAGTGAAATTCAAACTTGGGTTAATTCAATATGTATATGTATATGTATATGTATATATGTGTGTGTGTGTGTGTGTATTCCTAGTTGACTGTACACCCAGGATTTATGGTAAGTATAGAGGATAAAAGAAAGGATAATGAATTCTGGCATTAAACCTTTTTATCATGAAATGGAAATTTTGTTTTGGGCATCTAAGGCTAAAAGTAAGCTATATACTATAGCTTTCGTATTCTCTTTTTTCTTCACTCTTTTTACTATGCCAATAGTGGGAAAATTAATCAAAAAGAGATATCCTTATAGAAGACTGGACATGACTTCAATTAGCAGAACATCAGACCATAAAAAGAAGATTGTGCTTATCAAGTAATCATTAATTCTAAAAGTATAAAGTTCAATCATAGTCATCTAATGACATCATGCCTAGATTTTCAAAGAATATTATAAGGAGTAAATGACTCGGTTGATGTTCAATCGCATATACAAAGGCTCATATTTGAGATGAGTAAACATAATTGATGTCTTTTGGGTTGCACGAGCTTCCTTGTGAATAAGTCATTCGAATACGTAATGTACAAATGGAAAATATGTCTAATGATTTCCAAAAAAAATTATTTATGTAAAACTGCAGTTTAGTGAATTTAGAAAAATCAAATCCTATAATCCAAACTCAAACCCTATAATCCAAATCAAATGAGTTGTCCATTTAGGACATCGGCTGTGAAATTACTTGTTGTAGTAAATAAGCCATTTGAATACCTATTCTACAAATGGAAGATACGTTTAGTGATCCCTAGAAAACGTTATGTATATATAAAACTGCAATTTAATGAATTAAAATATTCAAATCCAAACTCAAACCCTAGAATCCAAATCAACCGCGCAGTCGATTGTAGGACACCAGCGGTGTGAATATTATCAAGTGGAGAAAAAAGTGTAAAAAATTATTTCTAAAAAACAGAACAACGAATGTCTAATTCTACTGTGGAATAAACAGTTGAAAGCTTAATAGTGTCAACATACATACCAGATATCTGCTCCAAACAAAAAAGGGATGGAGTGAATCGGTAGGGTTGAAGCTGTGAAGTAATCGGGTACCAAAAGGCAACACGCGCCAAATCGACCCAGAGAATAACATGTTGCGAGAGAATGAGGCAGACCTAGGGCAGGAAATCCATTGGAAAATGATGATAGGAAATAAGAGGAACGGTTTGCGTCAAAGAGTAGCTGCAAATAACGATGCAGGGAAATGACCGGGAACAACCTACGTTGGAAGATAACTATTGGCGATCAATGGAGCACCAATCACCTGCTCGAAGAGTTACCTGAGGAACGTAAATAGCTAGGGTTTGGGTATGAAGGGAGGAATAGATGAAAATGCGATGGTGAAGTGGCAACAAAGGGTACTTGAAAATGCGATGGATGAAAATGCGACTGTTGACAAAATACCTGGAGGCTTCTGCGTACTTGAAATGAACAGTTCAAGTATACATACAATGAAATTTTCTTGAATTTAAAACTATGAAATTTTCCACAAAAACTAACTATACACATACAATCCACATTTCTAACTGAAACCTAAAGAAAATCCCTTTTTACGAATAACATGTAAATTGTAATCTATAATGCGGTAGCCAAAACCACTAATGCCAACATGAACAAAGTTAAAAACACATCAGCATCATTTAGATAGAAGCTCAATATCGAAGTTGTTGATTTCAAACAGGAAACGAACAGTTTTTCCACCGACGCTGCAAACAGAAAAGGGTACAACGAACAGAAGGAAGCCGATATTAAATTTGAATACAGTTTTCAAGGACAACCGATATATGGAGTTTGAAAATAATAATCAAAAATTTTGAATTAGGGAAAACTCATACCAGAACCAGATCTATTTGTTGGTATTTTGGAGGAACCGAAAAACGTCTTCAAACGATAGCGGTTTGGCAGATCTAGATCCGATTAATGCTGATTTGAATGGTGCCATAATCCCTTTCCTTCCTGCCGTAATCCAAGACCGCCATAGGAGCTGCGAAGTCGTCGAAGTTTTGGGATCGATGTTTGTCTTGGAATATGATCTCTAGATTCGAACTGAGTTAAGTACGAATCACGGCGGATTTGATCCGTGTTTGTCTTGAGATTAGAGTACGTAGTGGGAAGCGAAAACTGAAAGGGAGGGGCGGTAGGAGAATTGAACCGGAAATGGGGAAGAGAAAGGAGTAAGTATGTATAGAGAAATTTTTGTTTAGAATTGCACAGAGGAAGGACAGAAGCGGAAAGGGGAAAAAAATAAAAAGACTGTTCATTTCCAAAAATTGGCGGAGGCTTCTGTGAGCTTGAAACTGAACTCACTATTAATATAATAGTATAGGTTGTAGTTTTCCTTTCCGCTCGGTAGCATCCTAGATATGCCTACGTTCATTCCTGTTATGACCATAGCTTTTGTGGAACCTGCAATATCTTCCAGTATGCTTCTGCTTCTCCGTGTATTCTTTCGGAGGGGGCTTCTTATCATACATGATATTACATGTAGACAGGTAGACGTTCTCTAATGATGTATTTAATAATGTGCAGGTATTATACATTGGAATCATAAGCTTTCCCCTTCAACAATCCCTCTTTTATTCACAGTTTTGATCACCGCCTTTCTTTTGCTGATTCTGTTTATTTTAGACATTTATTTGAACTTTTTTGGAACTCTCACCAGGCCGTGTCACCGTAATGTTACCCTGCACTCCCTCTCCAATTGGTCGCACAACATTCTTCTTCTTAGAGAACCTTGCTTCTTCTTTTGTCAGATACTCCTTTGCATAGAGATGCTCCTATGTTGTGGGTGGCTTGCCAGCTAACCAATCACTAAAGTCATATTCTGGATCAATCCCTCTCACTACCACCATCAGCATTGAATATTCATTTGGATTACTAGTTTCTGTGACAGCTATATGAAATCTCTCCAAATAATCTATTAGGGATTTTCTAAGAGCCTGGATCACGCTGGACATGGACATCACATCTTTAGGACAAGTTGCATGCATGTGGAACTTCTCCACAAACTTCTTTGCCAAATCGTCAAATCTAAAGATTGACCGAGGGGTAATTTCATAAAACACATCGTTGCTATGCTAGAGAGTAGGAAAAAATTTGCATTTTGTTGCATCATCAGCTCGTGCAGAATCCATCAGCCATTCATATCTCATGATGTGCTGTCTGGGACCGGGTTTCCATTCGTAGGTTGGCATTGATGGCATACTGAACCTCCTTGGATACTCTGCATGTAAGATATTGTCAGTAAATGGGGTATGGCTTCTCAAGATCCCCCAATCATCATTGATCAAGCCTTGGTTCTCCCTCACTAGCTATCTAACCGTAGCCGACAAGTCCGGCATTTGGATGTTGGAGAAAAGTGGTAGTCATGCTCCACCTTATGAGAATGATCCAATTGATGTCTACGGGTCGTTTTCATCCCCTCTTGGCTCAACATCCTCTTGGTATACATCACGTACATTCACTTCATAGTCACTGCAGGAAGGTACTTAGTCTGCATCCATCTGAACTCCAACATCCAAATCAACCGCAGTAGCTCTAGCCTGCGCTCCAACATGAAGAGGCAAGCTTCCTCATTTGGAGGAGGGACTGACCCCGATCCCTATAGAGGGATCGGTATCAATCGGTCTCGGAAACCTGGTTGACTTCCCACCGATGTTCGAAAGTTTCTACACGTATCCGCCAATTTTACGACGTCTACGATAATCATTGAATGAACTAGAACTCTCCAATGTAGAATAAGGGGTTGAGTCCCTCCTAGCTTTCCCGCGCTATTCCTGACTAGGTTGGTTCATTAAATCTATATTGGCTTGAATCTACTGATTCAACTGTCGGTAGTTATCTACTAGCTCTCTCATCAGATTCTAGAAATCAGCTCTTGTGACGGAATCAGTCGGATTCTGGACATCCATTGTATTGGTAGCATTCATATCTACTGGTAGGTTGCTCAGGCCTCATTGCCAGATGTTAGCTTTCTCGTTTCCTTCTGCATTTTGAGATGTAGATCCAGTGTTCCCAACCATTATTGATAGTTCTCCTTAGACTTTTGCAAATCTAAATAGAATGAATAAGCTTCTTGAAGATAATTCCGAATTTCTTTAGGGGATTTATGTAATCCACTAGCAACAAAGGGATCCAAATAGAGCTAAGAATCTTCTTTCTCATTGAAAGCACTAAAAAATTTCACCAAAAATTGGCAAGAAACCCAATAGAGATTTTTTATAGAAATAAATGATGACTATTAAATATAAACAGAGAGAATATAGCAGTAAAGTAACAAGAAATAAGCAAATAATAGAGATACGACAGTTTATAGTGGTTCGACGTTGTTTGCCTATGTCCACTTTGATGTGATGGCTTTATTAATCACTTTGTAAACTGAGTACAAGAGGTATCGGATGAAAATACTTGGTTACAAAAGAATACGAAGCAACAAGCAGCGTAAAGTCCTAAAAATGAACAACCAAGCCTATATTTATAGAGGAAGACGGCGAAATATCTCCCTAAAATTTGACAGAATGATCTCCAAAACCATATGGACCCATAAAAGAGATCGCATGGCCCAAATCCCAAGGAATAGGAATTAGTGTTGATCCCTATTTAAGAGTAATCTGGGAGTGCAATCCCTATCGAAGCTTCCCCATGTTGTTATATGCTTAGCCTCTAAGTTTCATGCCAATTGGATTAGTAGAACTTAGGTTATTTCTCAATCTTTACTGCAAGGTGAGTTGTCTCCTACTTCTAGTTAATCCCTATGAGGGAAAAGGGCCGATCCCTCTTATTTCATCCTTTTGAGGTGCGATCCCGAAGATAGACTACCTAGGGTCTTGCATTTGTTTTCCTGAAATATGATGACCCCTATGTTGGAGAATGATTATAGCCGATCCCTTTTCCATATTAAACTATATTCCATACTTTAAAAATTCTGCAATGCATATCCCTCAATTTCGTTCAACTACAGCTTCATATTATCATTTATATTTGATCTTTAGACCCTACAACCATCGCTCTGGACTTACCATCCTTGACGATAGTCGAATCTAACTTATCCAATCAGTTCGAATATAGCCAGTCAAAATGTCGGATACTTGCTTTTTAGTTAAAGTAGGCGATTAAAAAGAAATATATACAAAAAATTATATGGAATTGAATGTAGAAGAAATCCGAACTAATATAAAATTCCTGATGTAATCACCCTAACTCATTATTTTGCTTTTACTACATTTATTTATATCTATAATTGCGGTTAAGAGTGTGTGCGTGCGTATGTGTGTGTGTTTGTGATTGATTATCCATGTTTGATTTAAACCTTGAAATAAGTTAAAAAGTTCCATAAAAGTTATAAAACGCTATTCACCTCCTCTCTAGTATTAAAGTAGCCTTAAGATCCATTCACATTAGTATTACACCGTTTCCCACGTCGGACACATATGAAATCACGGTATACGTACAATACGCATGTACTTGTTCCTTAGGTCTAAGATGGGTATCTTACAGTTCCACTTAAAATTATACATTCATATTATATAACTTTAATTAATATATAACTATTTGCAATTTAGTTGCCTTATGTAATATTCCTATGTATATTATTTATTAAATCTTATTTAGTTGATTTTTAATTCTTAATAATTAAATTATATTTAATTAATTTTAATTATTATTAATTCAGTCATATTTAACTAATGTTTGATTTTGTTAATTTAATTAATAAATTAATCAAATTATTTTAAAACTACCGTAAAATTTTATTTTATTCATCCTAACCAATTTAAGATGATTACAAAATATAACATTTATAGTTATATACACATACATCATTATATATATTTTAATCAATATTTAATTAATTAAAACAATTTTGATTAAATAATTTAATAAATTTAAAATTATCTTAAATTTCCATAGAAAAAAGAAGATAAATATGTATATATATTATACTATAACATTTGTAGTTATGCATACACGTACATATATGTCTTATTGTAATTAATTAGCTTTTAACTAATTGAATATTTAATTAATAAAATTAATCGAGTTTCAAATTATTTTCAAAATACTAATTCAAAATAATTTTGAAAAATATTTTATATTATATTTTAAACTTAACTTTTAAATTTATAATAAATTTTAAATTTTCAAACAAATTTTGAAAATCAACCCAAGGTCCAAATTAATTTAGGCCTTTGCAATTGGATCAAATTTTTGGACTTACTCCATTATTGGGCCAGACCAATAGCAAGGGAGAAGAGGAACTTGAATGTCCAATCTCAAGCCTAGACACTACTATTCTAGACACCTAAATGATAGGTATGATTTATTAGTTAACCTTAAAGTTGCTAATTAGACCGCACAGACCATTTGGCCACTGATATCATTAAAGAACCATGCCAGTCTATAGTGGATAAATCAGGTGAATTTTAGAAAACATCTCCATTTAGATCATAGTGGACCTATGAAGTCTAATATGTTTCACTAGATCCAATCTAGTTGATGTTAATAAAATCATATTTTATTGATATGTTCTCTTTTAATTAATTGATTGATTATATTTAATGTTTATTAGGTGTGAAACTTGAAAACGTAAGAACATATCAAATATGTTCATATTTCAAGTTGTGTGACAAACATGTAAGACATGAAGCAAACGTAATTTGATTAGGTGTTTATATTCCATCACTTAGGAAAGTAAAGTTTCAAACTATTAATCATGGAAACAACTTAAAAGATAATAAATTTGATCAACTATGTAATTAATAAGGAGTTACACTTATTACCTTTTGGATAAAAGAAAGGTTACATGAACATATATGGTGTAAATTGTAAGTTTATGGCATGATATGGGAACAAAAAGTTTCAAGAATAAATAACGTAATAAATTCTAAATTAGTATCTTTAATAAGGAAAGATCTATTTGACATCAAAACTTTGGAAAGTTTTCCACCTTCTTCTTATGTAAAATCATAATTAAGTTTAGATTTAAATCAGATAAAGTATTTTGTAAATTCCATTATTTACCTATAGCCAAAAGAGATGTAGATATATGAAATTACATAATTGCAATTTTGATGAAAAGATCAATCAATACTTGAATAAAATAAATAAATAAATAAACATAATATGAAATACACATATGTTTAATTTTAGTTTATATATGTGCGTGTAGTGAAAAAAACTTCCATAATTATAATTTACATGTATATATGTTTATTAATCAATCAACAAAGTATGTCTCAAAATTATTCCTTGACCAAGTGAACAACAAATTATCAAGCCTCAAAATAAAGTTCAAGACAACAATTTTAAATTCACATCAATACATACATACACACACACACATACATATATGTATATACATACGTATGTATGCATGTACGTACGTACGTATGTATGTTCGATTATATCCAAAACAATTAATCATTGTGTGCGTGTGTATCATTCAATATTGCATAAAATTTATTTAAAAGGGATAATCCACAAATACATAAGTTCATAATACAGAGATCAAATTCCACTTTTGTTATAAAAAAATAGTTTAGAAACGACATATATATTAAATCAAAATTAAAATAAAACACAATGGCATTATAAATATATATCACATGCGTAAATCTAGGACAACGTAAATATGTTTAAGTTTGTAAAACAAATATAGATTTATCTTGTACATCTAGTCCTTCATGACACCTTGATTTGAGATTTCTCCTTCGATCTCTAAGTAGTTCCATGCCCAACTTTTCAAAAGAATGATGAACCGCCTATTTTATTTTATTTGATGTTTTCATTTTATTTGGAGTTGAAATCATTTTAGAAAATGGATTATAAAAATTTGGCTATGGTAGGGTGAGGAGGAGTGAAAAATTGAGTGAAAGAATGAATCTACAAAAGGAATGAAGTAGCGGATTTGTTTTTAACTGAAAGGACGAAACATTTCACATTCTTTTAATTGAAACTTCCATAATTAATTCACTTAATTTTCTCCGTGTCTTCACCCCTCTAGTTTCCATTATCTAGCCGACCATAGATGGCCATTCATGATGCAAAATTACCAAACTCCCTTTAAACAATTATCTCTCGTTTAAACCCAGTATATAATCAAGCCGATATCGTATATCGGCACGCGTAAATATAAATTTTACTTATGCATCGGATAATTACAAACAAATATTATTTAATATTTCTCAAATATTAATTAATTCGACTAATATATGAGATTTTATAAATTAATTAAATCGTGTGGCTTTTAAGAGAATTCACAAATACATTTTGTGTCTTGGAGGTGTGAATTCGGTCAGCGATTAATTCTGAACCATTCAAATATTAATATTCACACGTCACCTTAGCTAATAGTGTGATGGTTGGCCAAATTCCTCACTCGCTGACCTTTCTAGTAAAGTAATATTTTATATTTTCTTAAGCAGTACAATTTAGTAACGATTATTTACATGCATTCTCTTCGTCAACACTACATCATTTCAAAATTTATGAAATTAGATTGTAACAAAATTCTAATATCATCCGCAATTAGTCCAAAAATAAATTCCTTGATACAATAATAACATTTATTTTTAATTATGCTACTCCAGTTAAAGATTTTGACTTTTAATTGACTGCGATTGACACGTGACATTAACCTCGTATAACTGAAAAGACAAATTCTCATTACATAGCGTTTTACTTCTAATGCTTCAACTCAGGTCGAACTATAATTATTCAATGGACGTCATGCCATGACTTAACAAAATTCAAAGTGGAGTGTCCAAATTGAAGTTCAATAGAATTGTGTAACATCGTCACTTTGAGATTTCTTGTTTGAGCTTAGTTATTATTAACCATTAGAAACTCTATAAGAATCACTAACATAGTGAATATACATAAGAAGATGTATAAATAATATTATAGAAAGTAGCCAAGGAAGATAAAATGAAATAGCTGGCTAAATTTGTCAAACATACCTCCACGAATTAACAATGTCACCGCCCTTGATTTTTTGCATTGCTCTATGTAACGCGATGGCTTATGTGGTCTCGGATACTTGTTCTCGAATTAGACTAACCAATATAGATGTACATAAGATATTTTATTCATGTTTATTTACTATGCACATAATGATATTTACTGGTAAAAAAATTTCTTTTACAACATCTGTAATCATGTATCCATATTAAGCGTGCAAGTTGTATCTCTATTTCTATTTCAAATTGATTTTATCATTAGAGATGTAGTTCCTAAAGAAATTTGCTTGTCCATGTGCAAGATGCTAATCTAAACTCGAATTTGTAATCATCAAATTATAACTTATGATAAATTACATTTGCTTAGGAATTAACGCGTATCCATTTGGTTGATAAACTTTATACATCTCTACTATTAATAATGAAAATTCTATGAATAGAATTCGGACGTGTCTTTTTGAATTTCCCAAAATACCCTTTACATATTCATAAAGAAATATCGATGATAATTTGTTGTTGGTCAGGTTGTAAATTGTAGTACAACTGTATTAGCTAAAATTATTTGAACTGCCTCTCAATTTGCATCCCATCTATTCATGGGCCATATTATTAAACTTCACAACAACATCTCATCTCAATTAGATGATATTGTAATTACTTACTCCTTCATCCCTTAGCTTATATACAGCAACAATTAATATGTTTTAGATGATGTGGGACTAATTAAAACAAATTGAATGTGTTTAATATTGCTGCAGCTCTCATTGTCCATTTTAAGTACGATTTATCTAACAAAAAGCTTTTAAGACAACGGAAAGACAACCAAAAACAATAAGAACGGTTGAGATTAGATAATAGCAAGGAGATCAGAAGGGTTTTATTTGTCCAAGTAAGCATATAGTTAGCTTGGTATTTAATTATGTAAATGGCATTAAATTTCTCACCCACTACCTTATAGCATTCTTTGCTCAAACTGTCTGCTCCACATTTAATCAAATTAACCACCATTTATTCAAATTTCATTAATGGTGCTAGTACCTGAATCAAAGTAGAGTTAGTATTCTGCACTAAAACCCTATACTATTTAAGGAATATCAGGTAAGCTTTTAATACCTATAATGTAAAATCAATCATACCTTTTTGATCGCAAACTGTAGATTTAGTATTTAAAGATTGGTTTTGGTATTTTTTGTTACATCTACTTTGCTGATATACTTAATCTTCCATTTACTGAAACCCACTTAATCTTCCATTTACTGAAACCCAAGGCTACTTTAACAACAATGAGATATGCTACTATGCTTACTTGCTTAGTATTAATAGGTCGATTTTGATTTATCAGTCAAAACTCAAAAGAATATGATGAATCTTCCATGTTTCATTACTAATACTTAGGTTACATTGTCTTATCTTGAAAATAAGGTATCGTACCATCGGAGTGTTGACATGGGGAATAGTTTGAGAAATCTTGCTCAAAATATTACGTTTTCATTACTAGCTGCCAAGGTGAGAAATTTTTAGTCTCATTGTACACATGAAATGTTTGAAATAATGACCCACTAACTCTTCTCTTTTTTATTTTTTGTAAATTCTTGTAAGGTCAATGATATAAGTTTTACTTTCTTAGTTCTAAGTTAACGTGCCACAAAATTTTATCCAAACGTGACAATGCCTTATAATTAACATACAAATTCTAGGTCCGTCCATGATTAAATATTTTTATTTGTTTCCTATATTTACTTATGCTTTCATCTATACTATACAGATTGCTGTTCATGAGTAGTAAATATGTACCTAAAATTCTCTGATTTGTGGTGGTATGGATTAATTTGAGCCTAAGAGTTTATTGTGTTTGATATTACACATATATCTCATTTGAAATTGATTTTTTCCTCCTACAAATTTGAATAAATTGGAGGCTCGAATTTATTTCACATTTAAGTGGTAGTAACTGTGTAAATTATACGGTCGGGTTATCGATGCTATTAATAATGTAAATTCAATCAATAGAATTTCAACCGTGTCTTTTTGAAATTTCGAAAATGCCCTTTGCACATATATGACAGCGGCAGTGTTCTCGGTTGAAGTAGAGGGAGGCAGGGCGAGCGGGCTGAAAGTAATTTAAAAAGTGTACAAACCATTTCTCAATTTGCATGTACCATCCACGTCGGTGCAATGCTAATTTTCTCAAAATCATTTGATTGCTAATTCATCTCTTAGGTTATATACACTAACAAAAGTCATATATTGGACGACTTAGGACTAATTAAAACAATCAATTATAAAACTATTCTAATTTTTTCAATGCTGCCACACCTTACTTGGCTAACTCTCATTTTCTATTTAATCCTCTACCCCTTCGTATCCAAGTTGATTTTTATTATCTCTAACAATCAAACCCTTTTATTATGTTAAATCATGATCTCTGAAGGTGTGGACACTGATGCACTGTTTCCATATAACCAGGCAACTTTACCCAAGCTTTGTTATATTTAAAGGGATTTTTTTATATCTCCCCTCTGACCATCGAGTTCAATTAAAATGCTATATTTTTGAATTTTTCATAGCATTAAAAATTATAGAATGACTATCCAACTTACTATGAATTAAAAAATTAATTCCCCACCAAATGTTAAAGGAAATCCACAGTTTATCTTGCTGTAGAAACTAAAAATAGTTAAGAGAGGGCTTAAAATATGGAAAAAAGCTAAGATTAGTATAAAACAATCATGTGAGCAGAGAGCATAATTACTCTTTACATCTTATGCTAATTGGCAATCGAAGTAATAAAGCTATAATTGAGGAGTAGAGAGAATGTTTGCAGCAACTACATAGTATGATTCATTTTCATGTTGAATTATATGAAAAAAATAGTCAAATGGCCTAGTGATCAAGCAAGTCAATTCTTCTATGCAAGAGAGATTAAGAACAAGAAGAATAATTTCATCAATCAGATCTTTCATATCAGCGGTATCATTGTTGAAAAAGACCGTAAATTAGTTGTTACTGCAATGAATTGTGGGTAAAAATTTGGCTATGTTTTACTAACTTGGGATATTCTTATATTGATTTTCAATGTACCAAAAAACATCTATTTATATGATATGTAAAATATTTGATATGAAAAAGAAAAAAAAGGAGAAAAATAATATAACTGCACATTTTTCTACATCACAATTATATACAATAGTGACAATGTATACATGATGTCCAATAATATTGTAGAGAGGTGTATGCCTTGAATGTTAGAGAAGCATTGTCGTTGAGTTGAGCAAAAGAGGAAAGCTATCGAGTTGTTAGAAGATGTATTACAGAATCAATCTAACATAGCAGTGATGACCTGATATCTTAGTTCTAAAAGTGACCTGACAATCTTAATGAACATTCTTAGGTCATGCACACTCACTTATCATATCCTTTTATTAATTACATTTAAATAATTTTGACCAATTCATTTTCCTTGCAATAGAAGAAGTTATGCTTACTTTTGCAGTATTCCTTCGGCGCATGAAAAAACAATGAAACTTTGATCTCGAGTCAGAAAGTGGACCAATGGACATTAGATTCCACACATCAAGATAAGTAATATGTAACTTTAATTTTATTAATTACATGCAACACTTCATAAAGACAGTTGCTTACCATTTACATATGAAATAAAAGTTTATTCTTACTAAGAATGATCTAACAGTTGACATGTAGATATTATTTGTGTTACCATTGTACGACAAAAGGTAAATCTTTACTGTTAATAAAGAAAATTCATCCATTAACTTCAATCGTGTCTTTTTCAAATTTCCAAAATGCCCTCGACATTTTTCCATCACGGATGCATGTGTAGTTCTCATACAATAGGCAAAAGTTGCTATTTTTCATTTGAACTATAGTAGCTTTGTATACTGACTCGAAATAATCAGACGAAACTTTGACCAATTAAATCGCATCTATACGGATGATACAAAACCTAGGATATTTTACATTATGAAGGTATGTCGTAGTTATCTATGACGACTAATAGTTATGCTTAGCAAATAACATGCTACGTCCCCATACTTGACAAATAACAGACTACGTCACCATATATAAACTCGAACTATAATACTTTGCTATTTTTTTGTTCAAAATGACTCGGAATCAGGAAAAACTTTGACCAATGAACTCGCATCTACATTACGGACAATACGATGCACCCGGATACTTCATCTTTTGAACATATGACGTTGTTTTCCATGGTGATTAGAAGTTGTACTTAGCAAATAACATGCTACGTTATCATATTAAAACTCCAAATAGATAGAAATTACTATTTTTTCGTTCAAACTGCAATAACTTCTTCATACTAACACAAGGCAAAATTTGACCAATTAAATTGAACCTACATTACATATTATATTGAACACTTTGATATTTCTTAATTAGAATGAATGTTGTAGTTCTTAGTAGTTTGAATAATAATTTTTCTAATTGAGCAATACGTAATTAATGTACATGTTGTGTGTGTTGTTATACTAATTTATAATAAAGAATAGAATGAAATGCTATTGATTTCATTTTAAATAACATTTTGTTGTATTGAACTTCATATGAAGACAAACTTTGCAGTAGAGTGCTCTTTGGATTTCACATAATCTTTCACTACTTGGAACTTTTCACTGCACTCAAATCTAATTGAAATTTTTGTTTGATGTTCTCATATTATTGGTGAACCACTTGTTAATTATGCTAATAGAAAGTGATATAATGAAATAAACAAATATAAACATGTTCTTTGAAATTATATTACTTGTTATTTATTTTCAACGTTGTCAACTATTTTAATTTTCATTCGTTAAGTATGAGTTGGATTTAATTTGAAATTTTCTTATCTAAAATGTTCTATTATTCTTTTGTTGGTTCATAAAAGACATCGATGTTTATTTCTTTTGTTCCATAGTATGCTTGTTGAAATATTTGTATATGCATGGTAATTGCAGTTTTCAGTTAAGGACTTAAATTTTCTTAAACTTGTACCATCTTTAGGTTATGAATTTGTTTTTCAGCTGAATTGTTTGAGTGTTAGAAATTTATTATTTTTAATTTGGTAAGTTTAGTGAAATTTAGAGTTTTTAATATTCAAGTTCTACTAAATTGAAACATCTACAAAAAACACTTCAATTCATACGTTTGCACGCGTACGTCATTGTATAAAGTATAGTTTTTCAATCAAACTAAAATTCGACTTCAGTTTGATTGTGTAGGTATTTGTTCCACGTTTACGGAAAAATTAGAAAAATTTCATGAAGATTCCTGTAAGTCAAGGCAATCAAAAGTTTATAACATGAAATATTGTCAATAACGAACTTTATATTTCACAATACCTACATTCTATAATGTTGTCTGTACTGGGAAAAAATGTATCATTGGTAACATGGGTAAAATACATACCATTATAACATAAAAATTACATCTAAAACAGCCATCCATACTAATGAAGATAAAGTAAAAGAGCAAGTATCTCAACATATCAACATGAGAAGAGAACAACACACCCTTGTTTTGTGTTCTATTACGAATCATCTGTTGAATTAATATGACAGTATACCAGATCCGAGTGTATATGAAGACATCTTATCTTTCGTGTATTTGGATACAGGCTGTGGGCTTAGTGTTCGACCCAATACTTTATATATTTCTTTGTATAAATACAGAGCATAAGGCTGTAACAATTATACATCTCATTATTACAAAATACTTCTGTACAACAAAATACTATCAATAAAGTTCAGTTTCATCTTCTTCTTTTTTTAATATGGTATCAGAGCATTGTATTGCCTAACAGCAAATGTCGTGCCAGTGATCAAGATCAGTCTTAAAATCATCATATCAAGATCAGGCTGCATCTTTTGAATCATCTGAGAATCAAGTAGATCCTCATCATCATTTCACCCTCGGTTTTAATCAAGATCGGATATAATATCATCATATCTTGATCAAACTGCATTTCATCTAAGTCATTTGAGAACCAAGAGGGTTCTCATCATTAGATTTCCTTTCTTTTCTCTGTTTTTTGATCAAGATCAGAGTCATCATCATCGCATCAAGATCAAAAAAACATCGGCTTGGAATCATCTGGGAAATACATTTCCCATCATCACTGTTTCCTTTTACATACCTATACCAAGATCATTGATCGAGTTCTCTACTGCGCCTTGCCTAGGAACAATTGATAATTTCCTGACTGTACAGTTTATATGCTTCACAGCAATATCCAGTTCTTTAATCACACTTCTTGATTTCTGAATCAATGGCTAAAGGAGATCAAGACATCTCTGCCTCCTCCAGCACTCACACCAATGCCAGATTTAATCCCACTGAAGAACCCCTGAAAGATATTATCAAGCCTCGGAGTCAGTTGTCCATTCAACTTGATGAAACAAATTTCTTGCTTTGGAAGTTTCAGGTTGAAACTGCAGTAAAAGCATATGGATTGGAACAATATATTCAAGGCACTATAATCATACCACCCAAGTACACTGCAAATAAGGATGGAAAACTTATTAGTAATCAAGAATTCATAATGCATCAAAGACAAGACAACCTAGTCAGTTCTTGGCTAATATCATCTATAAGTGCTAATCTACTTCCATAGTTAATTGGATGCAATTCTTCACACGAGATATGGTCTACAATAGAACAATCTTTAGTACTCAGTCAGCAGCCAAGATTATGTACTACAAGAGACAATTAAAAAATGTAAAGAGAAGGAAAATCGGTCAATGAGAGAGTATCTTGTAAAGGTGAAAACATTATGTGATCACTTATCTTCTACAGGACATAAAGTAAGTAACACAGCATATATTATCAATTCTTGGAGGGCTAGATGATGAATATAAATCAGTAGTAGCTGTTATATCATCAAAAGAAACTCTACCCTCAATTCAATATGTTCACTCTACCCTTCTAGCCCATGAGGGTAGATCGGAACAAAAGAAATCAACTATATCAGACATGCCTTTGAGTTTCATCTCAAACAGTAGAAAAAACAAGAGTCAAGCAAAACCTTTCAACAACAGAAATCAGCAGTACTTCAATCAGAGGGGTGGCCAGTCTTATAGATCAAGAGGAAGAGGTGGAAGATGGTTTAATAATAGTGGAAATAATAGATCCATATGTCAGATTTGTGAGAAAATTGGTCATATTGCTAGTAAATACTATCTTAGATTTGACATCAACTACACTTCATCTCAACAAAAAAATAACAGTGCAAGAAACAACAATCCCACTGCAAATTTGATAAGTTCTCAATAAAAAATTGGAAGTGAAAGTGACAGCAACAACAATGATAGTGCAAAAAATGAAGACATTCATGACAACAACCGGTATCCTGATTCTAGGGCAACAAATCATGTTACTAACAACTTAGCAAACTTGAATCTTGGCAACAAGGAATATAAATGTACACAATCATTACTTATGGGCAATGGCAAGTCTGTAAAAATCTCACATACTGGTAGTGGATATATATCAGGAAAAAAACAATTATACTCACGTAAATTATTAAGAGTACCATCTGTCAAGAAAAACTTATTAAGTGTACCTCAATTTACCAAAGATAACAAAGTATTTTTTGAGTTTTACCCAAATTACTGTTTAGTTAGAGACATACTAACAAAAAAAAATTCTCTTACATGGTAGAGAGGTTAAGGGATTGTATACTTTCAATGTTGCTGATTCAAGAATATCAGAATGTAAGGAAAAATGGTGTAATAACTCTGAAATCAAAACTATGAATGACTGTAAGAGCTTTGATATTTGGCATTGTAAACTTGGACATCCTCATGTAAATATTGTTAAACAAGTGTTGAATGAAAATAATATTTCTTTTTACAACATTTCAATACCATATATTTGTACTTAATGTCAAATGGGTAAAAGCCACAGACTGCCATTTATGGACTCCAAAGCTAGTTACAGCATACCATTAGAACTTGTTGCAACTGACTTATGGGGTCCAACACCCATATCAACTGACTATGGGTACAAATATTATATTTCTTTTGTTGTTGCTTATTCAAGATATATGTGGATATATTTTTTGAAGACAAAATATGAAACATACAATGTAGTTCAGCAATTTATAGTGCAGGCAGAAAAGCAAACAAACTATCAACCAAAAATAATGCAGACAGATAATGGTGCAGAATTTTTATCCCTGAAGAAATTTTTTCAATAAAAAGGTATTATACACAGGACAACTTGTCCTTACACACCAGAACAAAGTGGTCTGATTGAAAGAAGGCATAGACATATAGTGGAAACAGGCTTAACACTCTAGCAAATGCACCATTACCACTTAAGTTCTGGGCTGATGCATTTGCTACTGCAGTCTTTCTAATTAACAGATTGCCTACAAAAGTCTTAAAATTAAAGCGTACATTAGAAATGCTTTACAATATCAAGCCTAATTATCATAGTCTAAAAGTATTTAGATGTCTATGCTTTCCCTATCTCAGACCATACAATTCTCATAAACTATGCTATAGGTCATCACCATGTACATTTTTAGGCTATGCAGAAAATCAAAAAGGTTACAGGTGCTTATCTAGTAATGGTAGAATATTTGTCTAGACATGTTGTATTTAATGAACAAGTGTTTCCCTTTAGCAATTTAGCAATTAAAACTTCTCAGAATGTTTACAATGCAAGATATTCTATGATATCATAATTGACAAAGCAGCTCACATTCCTGGAGATAAAGCTCAAGGAAATGAAAGTCCACAACACAAAGTGTCCTCTTCAAAACCAGGTCATGGACAAACTGAATCACTTAATACACCAGCTCAAATGCAACAGTTAGATAGTCAAATGCAGCAAAGTTCAAGTCAGACATTAAGTGATTTACAATCACCTAATGTATCATAAGAGACTGAAGTGAATAACAATGATCATTAACAAATTGCTGAAAGAACTGGACATCATATGATCACAAGAGCAAAAAGTGGTATATTCAAACCAAAACTATACAATGCAGCTCTAGAAAATGAAGAATCAAGCACATACTGGCCAGCTATGAAAAATGACAAATGGAAGACTGCAATGAATGAAGAATATGATGCTCTTATGAAGAACAAGACTTGGGATCTTGTTCCTCAACCTACTGATAAAAACATAGTAGGCTGTAAATGGACATATAAGTTAAAAAGGAATGCTGATGGGTCAAGTTTCAAATATAAGGCAAGACTAGTGGCAAAGGGATATTCACAACAAAATGGTTTTGATTTTACTGAGACATTCTCTTCAGTTCTGAAACCCTCCACAATTAATTGTTCTTACTATTGCCTTATATAGAAATTGGAATACAAAGCAACTAGATGTAAATAATGCATTTTTAAATGGTGTTTTGCAAGAAGAAGTTTATATGGAGCGACCTGATGGATTGATGAGGAAGAGAAATGAAAAAATAGTATGTAGGTTGAACAAAGCAATTTATGGTCTCAAACAAGCACCAAAGATTTGGTTTGAAAAATTAAAGACAACTTTATTCAGATTGGGCTACAATTGCACAAAATCAGACAATTCTCTCTTTACAAAGTTTGATTTTGGCACTATCACTTATATATTAATTTATGTTGATGATTTTATTATTACAGGCAGTGATGAACAAGAGATCAACAATCTTATTCAACATTTAAACAAGGAATTTCCAATCAAAGATCTTGAAAATTTGAGCTAATTTCTGGGAGTTGAAGTAAAGAGATCTTCAAAATCCATGATACATCTCAGTTAGAAAAAATATATCAATGAAATTCTCATTAGAGCCAAAATGGATCAATCAAATTCAATCTCAACACCTATAATAACCAATGCTCATCTATCAAATACTAAAGGAGAAATAATCACAAATGTCAGTCAATCCAGGAGTATTGTAGGTGCACTTCAGTATGCAACAATCACCAGACCATAAATATCTTTCAGCGTAAATAAAGTAAGTCTATTCATGCAATGTCCAACAGATGAGCATTGGAGAGCAGTCAAAAGAATACTGAGATATCTTAAGGGAACATTAAATTATGAGCTAACTATTGAAGCAAGTCAAACTATTAGCATTACTGGATATGCAGATGCAGACTGGGCAAGTGACATAGATGATAAAAGATCAACAAGTGGATACTGTATTTACTTAGGCAAAAATCCAGTTTCATGGTGTTTAAAAAAGCAAACTACTGTATTCAGGTCTAGTACAGAAGCAGAATACAGAAGTATTGCTAATACCGTGGCAGAAACAATGTGGATAGAGTCACTATTGAATGAACTTCAAATCAAAACTGACAGCAAAACTACATTATGGTGTGATAATTTAAGTGCAGTGTCACTCACTGCTAATCCAATTTTGGATTCTACAACTAAACACATGGAGCTAGATCTGTATTTTTTTTGTGAGCAAGTTGCTAAAGGAAAATTAGACATTAACCACATACCTGCTACTTACCAAGTTGATGATATTCTAACAAAGTCACTGTCAAAGATGAACTTCACTCGGTTTAAAGACAAGTTTAGGGTTACAGACCTCAAATGTCAGACAGAACATGATGCCTATTTCCATTCTGAGTCAAAGCTGCAACAAGCATCATCAGTAGAACAATAATTGTTCGTACTTCAGTAGTATGTCTATTTACAGGCTCTCTTCATCAACAAATAACTAACTTTTACTCTTCTGATTCAGATCTCACAAGTACAACAATTCGAGACTTGACTTCCACCTCAATCTGAAGGCAGTAAGTATATTTTACAAGAACATCTTACAAAATACACTCAAGCCAGCAAAATTTACATAGATGCTCAAGCAAAACCGAAAAGAACTCAATCACCCGAGGCGATTCCTCAATAGCAGCGCATCTTCCTTTTATTTTCCTTCTGATCTCACAAGCACATCAACTCAAGACTCATTTTTTATCTCAACCTGAAGGCAACAATCATATTTCGCAAGAACATCTTACAATATCTCAAGCAAAACTGAGAAGAACTTGACTTTGCATCAGATCTGAATTATTTCAGGTGATTTTTTCATTGGCGGCGCGTTTTTCTGAAGAAGATTGCAAACCCTAGACTCGGAGCTGGGTTTGAGAGGGGCGTAATATGACATTATACCAGCTTCGAGTGTATATGAAGACATCTTATCTTTCGTGTATTTGGATACAGGCTGTGGGCTTAGTGTTCGGCCCAATACTTTATATATTTTTTTGTATAAATACAGAGCATAAGGCTGTAACATTAATATATCTCATTATTACACAATACTTCTGTACAACAAAATACTATCAATAAAGTTCAGTTTCATCTTCTTTTTTTTAATATGCATGTTAGAAACTAAAATTTGCTAGAAAGGTATTTTAATTGAACCATACTTGGTCTTGATTTTTCACTTTTGCTTCCTTATTTAGGTTGTAACAAGCCTAATGTTTTGAATGGAATCTCCCAATTGAATTACATCAAGATAAGTCATCTTTCCAACTTGGTTTATGTAAAAAAATTAAAGCAAAAATAAAATAAAATCTAAAAATAGTCCTTTACCGATTAAACCCTTGGTGGTTAGAAGATACAAATATTCTTTAGATGATTGTAGAAAAGTCCTTTACCATTCAGTTTAGTAATTATACATGTTATCTCTTTACTAAGGGCCTGAGGCAACATAGATGGAAATACTAATATTGTTCCATTTTGTATTAAACCAAGCAACCACAAATGAAATCAGGGATAAAAACCATTGTGCATCTAGAAGTACCTTTTGGTTTTAAACTCTACTGTGGTAACCTTGTCCCTTTGTTACATGCGCAAATATTATTCTTGTAGTCAATACAGTACATACAAGGTATATGTCTTAAAAATATCAATGCATCTACTAATATGTGACTTCAATTTCAAATTTGGTATGATATGAGATAGTTGACACATATGAAAAACCTGTTTCAAACACAAATAGTTTTGAAGGAAAGTTGTACAAAGTAATGTCATTTATATAAAAGTATAAATAGTTACTTGCTTCACAGTATAGTCAATAACAACAGTCAAATTTTCTGAAGGAAAACAATGGGGATTTGCTTACATTAATGATAATATACACACATACACACATTTAATGGAAAGAGTAATTAAGAACAAGAAGGAGGAAAATAAAAGGCAGCGGCGGTCGTATATCATCGAAGTTTCTGCTGATCTTTCACCACCTGCTGCTCCACTTGTTGTCGCCGAGAATTATCATGGAACCAAGAGAATTTCGCGTTGAACTCGGTAAGCAAAGAAGAACGGGAAGCGTTGGCGGCAGAGCCGGGAAAAGAATCGGGAGACTTTGGACGGGTAGAGTCAGTGCCCCGAGGATAGTAAGAAAGCAGCATCATAGCAGCTGTCGGAGCCATACTTTTTTTTCAGGTTAAAAATGAACTGATGAATGTATTAGAGCGAGCACCAAATGGATATATATGGGAGAGAGAAGAGGGAGGAAACGGTGGGCTGAGCTGGATCAGTGGGTGGGCTGCGTGGGTCCCACGGGTTTTGGGTTGGTCCGGTTTGTCCATTCTGTGGGTTGAGGCTTGGGATTCGTTTGCGGCTGATATAAGCCGCGTGGACATTGAGATTTATTGCGGAAAAAGAGCAAGGATGCTTGCATCTGCCTCGTGTTTGCGTGTGTCTTAGATTGTATACCTGTTGTTTTTACGGTGGCGGAGAAGTTGATTGGCAAACCATGGACGGTTTAGGCTTGAATCCGTATACGAGCATTGCAGCACCTAGTTCGTGCATGAACAATAATTGAATATATTTAACATATTCAAATAAAAATCTTAACATAGATATTTGATCATATTTTTGCGTTAAAATCATGTGCAGTTTGTTTGAATTTTAATTTCTGCATCCAAATATTTTTGTTAATTTGAATTTTTCTTATATTATTAATTAATAATAAAAAATTTGTAAAAAAAATTATTTGTTAGAACCTATTTTTAAGTTATATTAAGAGTTGATAATATTTATAGAGTAGCGTTTTGCATTTGTAAAAGAGTTTAATGTTAGATCTTATTTTTAAACAATATTAAAATTTGATAATATCTGTAGAGTGTCGTTTTTAGTAGTTCACAATGCTACAAGAAAAAACTGACAACTGTTATTAAAGATAATAAATAAATTTGTAAAAAAAGTTTATTTGTTAGATCCTATTTTTAAGTAATATTAAGAGTTGATAATATTTATGGATGGACGTTTTGAATTTGTAAATGAGTTTAATGTTAGATCCTTTGTCAAGTTGAATCTTTTCCTTTTCATTCTAAATCAGGTCTAAACCCTAATTAGCCCTACATCCATCCTAATTTCATCCAAAATCATCCAAATTGCCCTTCAAATCAAACTAAATTACGGATTAAAGATTAGATCATTAACTAGAAGATAGAGATCATCGATTTTCTTAATTTGAAGTGCATCCCATTGCTATTTGGATCAGATCTACATTTATATTAATTGAATTTGGTAATTGGTGAGTGGTTTACGTCTTCTCACTATATTATGCATGTTTCTATGGTAGAATCATAAGATTTAACATGTTTTAAATGAAGTTTTGGCTATAAAACTTTTTCTAACTTTAATTACATGTTAAACTATGTACATATCTAGATTGATTAGAAATCACACTTGCTTATGCTCATATATTCATGCTATATGTAGATCTACGTTAGAAATTGACTTACTTATCTTATTTCGATGGATTTGATTTTTGATTAGATGAGACTGTTTGTTACTCTATGTTGAGTGATATGATTTGATGTTGTTTGCTAGTGTTGTAATTGCATAAAAAGTTAGATCAGAGATTTGAGCAAATCAAATGCAAAGATGGTTGGAATTGGACGAAACTCAGAGGGAATGCTCTTGAGTATTGGAAGAGCTCGTGGTTCAAGGCGGTGTATGTTAAGAGGTTATCAGTGTATGAATAGAATTAATGCAAGACCCATATTTCACATATAGGAATATCGTAAAATATTTTTATTTTATTTGTATGAGGTCATCTGATTCTATAATTTTAGAATATGACCCTTAGGGAAATTTTACACAGTTGTGATTTTTTTTCGAATTTATATATGACAATTTTGACCCTAAAAATATTGTTTGGGAAATATCCTTTCATGGAAGTCGAATTAGGGTCTCAAACTAGTTCCATTACTTCCAAGGTGATGGTTTCTCATTCTATAAAGTGACCATGATAAAGAAAGGGGTTTACGGTTAAAACGTTATGCTTATTTTAGGTTTTTAAAGATGCTAGCCAGGATTAGTGTGTGATTAATTAAGCCCGATAGTGAGTGAATTAGTCTAGTTATAGAATACTATAATCAGAGAGCTAAAGAATCAAGTTAAATTTTCCCTCTCATTCTAAATCAGGTTTAAACCATAATCAGCCCTGCATCCATCCTAATTTCATCTAAAATCACCCAAATTTCTCTTCAAATCAAACTAAATTGTGGATTAAAGATTACATTGTTAACTAGAACATAGAGATCATTGATTTGGTTGATTTGAACCTCATTCCATTGCTATTTGGATTGGATCTACATTCGTATTAGTTGAATTTGGTTTGGGGAGTGGTTTATGTCTTCTCGCTATGCTATGCATATTTATATGGTAATCATATAATTTAACATGTTTTAAATTGAGTTTTGGCTATAAACTTTTTCTAACTTTAACTACATGTTAAACTATGTACAAGTTTAGATTGATTAGAAACCACCCTTTCTTATGCTCATATATTCATGCTATATGTAGATCTATGTTAGAAATTGACTTGTTTATCTTATTTTGATGGATTGAATGTTTAATTGGATGAGATTGCTTGTTATTCTATGTTGAGTGATATAATTTGATGTTGTTTACTAATTTTGTAATTGCATAGAAAGTGAGGTCGGAGAATTGAGCAAATCAGATGCAAAGATGGTCTGAACTGGACGAAACTTGGAGGGAAGGTTTCGGAGTATTGGAAGAGCTCGTGGTTCAACGCGCAAGTTCTAATTCATTATCAACACAAGTCGCCACCGAGTCGAGAGGTGGGCACCGACATGTGATGTTTGGTCCATGGTGGTGGCAACTTTGGGGAGTGCAAGGGTGTTGCTAATAGAGGTTGCCTAAGGTGATGGATCGATGGTTGGATAAGTGTTGGAGGCTATGACAACTTTTTTCTAGAATATGAAGTAGGGTGCTTTAAAGAGTGGACTAGTTCTATGATGACTTGATTTATGTAGAGACATTAGGGTCAAAGCATCTAAGCACGGAATATTATAAGCAAGGAAGGAGTGCAAGAAAACTTAGCCATGCTTTGGCTAAGTAGAGAGATCGACATTGAGGTGGGAGGTCGATGCCAACTTCTTGTTTTAAGTGCAAATAGGATGGAACTTTTGGTCGGTGAAGTAGAGGTCCTTTAAATCGTGCTGGAGATGTTGGCTCGTTCATATCAAATTGGATAACGATATAACGGCATTATGAAAACTATGGTCTTCGGATGTTGGCTTGAGGTAGGAGTAGGTTGGCAGCTCGTAAAGGGACGGGCTATATGATTGGGGAATATGGAAGGGTTCCTCGTGAATAATGAAAACTGGATTGAGCAAGAAGGGCTCGGTATCCAAATGAAGCAATGTTGGGCACGGGTATATGTGCTAAGGAATCATTGATAACTTGGAGAGTTTTCAGTCGTACTCGAAGCAGGGGCATTGTAAGTGGGGACGTCCATGGATCAATGAAGGGGCTTGTATACCTTGGACCTGTAGCTTTAGGTTTAGTGTCTAGCTTTGGGCTACGAGGCACGTATCCATCTTTAGGTTGCGAGAGTACAACAAAGAATCGAGATTTTCATTAGTTCCTGGCTTGGTGGACAAACGAGTTATCATATATTCAGAGCACATGGAGTGATACTTAGGATGGTTTGAAGGATGTTTTGGTTTCTTTCTTTAGTAGGCTATCACTCGTAGGTATCAGGGGACGTAGGTATTGGATATAGGAATACCTGGAAGATTGATATCCTTTATTTGGTTTGTGGTATATCTTTATGATATCATGGCGTAGCATATCGTAGTGTTGTATGCTAACTCTTTGGTTGTAGTGATATGTTAGATATGGTTTGAGTACTCTTATTCCTTACCATACATGTATAGCATTTTAATATTCATTTACCACTCACAACAAACTGTTGTCTGACCTAAGGTTTTACGCTTTGTTTTTTATTATCTTGGGTACTCTTAAATAAGTAGTCTAGATAACAGGTCTAGGTGATGTAGTATGTTTGACGGAAAAGCTGGATAGAGCTATCTCGTATTAAATACATATATGGATTTCTACGCTTTTTTGTTGAGAAACGCTGTGGAACCCGTGACAATGCTTACTTATTTCTATTTGTTGAGACAGTTTATCTAAGTATACTTCTGTTGTACAAACTCTACTGCATTTGATGATAACTTTGTGGATCTATTGCTTTGAAAATGATTTGTTCACATAGTTATTACTGTCTCTTATGTTATATATGTGATATTATATTTTATCCATGTGCTATGAGATATATGACAAGCTATATACTGCATTTATTCATTCTAAACGCTAATGATCATCCTACATCGATCGGGCATGAACAGCAGCGCACTATTTATACATTATCAGTGCTGATGGTATAGAGCGGTCATCAAATTTGGTATTAGAGCTTCGATTACACGATTAATTGGAGTTGATACCATGATCTTGTAGAGATAGGGAAGGTGTTATCGCCTTAGACTAGATTGAGAGTATATATGTATGAGAGATGTGCATACTTGTTATAAGTTTGGTTTTCAAAAAAATATAGTAATATATTTTATAGTATAAGTCGCATGCACAAGAGCACTATAGTCATAGTTTTCTTAATGAGAGACTGATTATTCTTATTACAGATAAGAATAAGCCGGCATACAAGGAATGTTATGAGGAATTCTGCTTCACGAGTAGAGGAAGGAGCGGGATCAGAAACTGCTACGCCTGATATTCAAGCCATGTTCAATGCTATGTTGGCTAATATGATGAGGAATGCTATTGGAGTGGTGATAGGTGGTGGAACTACCATGCAAGCGCCTAGAGCTGATTTTGCTAAGCTAAGTAAAGATTATTCTACTCTTGGAGGGAAGTCATTCTTTGGGATGGAGTCAGCCACAGAAATGCAAGATTGGTTGGATACTTGCAACCACATTTTTGGTGATATAGAGGTGAAAGATGCTATGAAAAGGAAGTTAGCTTTAAGATAGATATAGGGTCGAGTAATGAATTGGTGGAATGTTGTCTCTATTGCTACTCTAGAAGACCGGTTTTCTTAGGATTATTTAAGGCAATATTTGAGGAGAAGTTTACTCCAACAGCCCAAAAGCCGGTTTTATTCAAAAAAAATTGTTGATCTCAAGTAGGTAGAAATGTCAATCCTGGAATATGTTATGGAGTTTGATGCTTTGTCATAGTATGGGATGTCATTCATAGATACTCCTTTAAGAAAGAATGAGAAATTCATCATAGGATTGGATGACTTTCATGGAGAGAATTGGACCATATAGATGAGCTATTCGAGAAGCTGGTAGAGAAGGCATTATGCCATGAAAGCTTATACCCTAAGGCTAAGACTGCTATTGTTGTTTCCGTTGAGAAAAAGGAGCCAAAGTTGTTGTAAGGTGGTGAAGGCAAGAATAAGTGGAATGGCAAGAGGAAGGGTATATGGGAACCTATTTGCTTCGGATGCAATAAGAAGGGTCATCTTATTAAATATTGTAAGATGAGTGAGAAGAAGAAATGCTATAATTGTGATAAGCTTGAGCATTTGAAGAAAAACTGTCCAGAACTGGTGAAGGATAAACAGGTGGTGAAAGCGTATGCTTCAGATGTAGTCCTGAATTCGTCGATTACTCCCTCGATGAAGGAGAAAGGGAAGGGAGTCGTCATCCAAGGTATGCTTTCTCTTGGTGATGTTCATGTTTGAGTTTTGTTTGATACCAGTGCTTCTCATTCATTCATCTATAGTGACCTAGTAGATAGATTGAGATTGGAACCATAAATAGTAGACCGACCCCCAATCGTGACGAACCCCGTTGGAGGCTCTACTGGTCTTTGCATGATTTGTCGTGGCCTATTTTTATCAAGTCATGGATGTTATTTGGTCTGTGATTATTATTATTTTTCGAACTTTGTTGGGTTCTGGATTATCCTGGGTATGGACTGTCTTAGGAAGTATGCGGCCATAGTGGATTGCGAGAAGCTGTTGATGAGAGTCGAAGATGTGGATGGGAAAACGATAGTGATTAGTTGCCTACTAGAGGATGGGATGATGGTTAGCTTTCTACATTTGCTTGAGGTTCTGTATGAGGGATTTTCATCAATGTCTATCTCTAGAGAATATCCGGGCGTCTTCAAGAAAGTGACTGGATCGTCATCGCATAAAGAGATTAAGTTTCGGATAGACTTGGTGAAGGAAGCCAGATCGATGGCTATGCATTTGAGGCGTATGGAACCTAGAGAGTAGAAGGAATTGGAGGCATAATTGAATGACCTATTGAGAAAATGGTTCATTCAAATGAGCATATCTGAATGGGGCACACCTGTAGTATTCGCAACGAAGGTGGATGGTTCTTTGAGGTTGTGTTAGAGTACAGTGAGTTGAATAAAGTGATGAAGAAGAAAAAGTATCCACTCCCATGAATTTATGACTTGTTCGATCAGCTGTATGGTGCGAAGGTGTTCTTTTAAATGGATTTGGTGACTGGATTTCACAAGTTGAGAGTAGCGAAGGAGAATGTGTCTATTACCGCGTTTCACACGCCATCGGGTTTCTATGAGTAGTTGGTGATGCTATTTGGATTAACCAACGCTTTGGCATACTTTATGGATCTTACGAATCAGGTTTTCAGAGACCAGCTGAATAAGCTTGTGCTAGTGTTCGTGGATGAAATTCTGATCTACTCCATAACTTATGAAGAGCATAAGATGCACTTGAGGATTGTACAAGAGATATTAAGAAAGCATAAGTCGAGAGCAAAGTTCTCTAAGTGCCACTTCTGGAGAGAAGAGGTGAGATTGTTGGGTTACGTCATTTCAGGAGAGGGTATAGCAGTGGGTCCTACAAAGGTGGCGGCGGTCCAAAATTGGAATCAGCCTAAGAATGCTATAGATATGATGATTTTTCTACGATTGACGGGATGCTATAGACATTTCATCAAGGACTTCTCAAAGATAGCAGCACCGTTGAACAATTGATAAAGAAGAATCAGACTTTTTTTGAAACACAAAGTGTGAGCATGCATTTGTGAGTCTAAAAGAGAGGTCGATGACTCCACCAATGTTGATCATTTTAAGTAGAAATGAAGAGATAACATTATGAAAGTCTACAGGGTGGATCATGTAGTGTATATGCAAATATATGTGACAAAATATATAATGAAACTAAAACAAAATTATTCTACATAAATATAGAATAAGCACACTAAGATTTATACTGGTTTGGACCTCCCGTCCTACGTCTAGTCATGAAGCTCCCCTCCGGAATTCGACTATCAAACACCCTCGCTTCGCCCAAAGGAATAGGCTTGGTTACAATAAATTGTTCTTGTCAAATGTGTGTTATATAACATGGATATTGACTAATTAGTAAAAATGCTTCCAATATATATCTAGAGAGTATTGTCTATGAAGAAATGAATATTTGGAAGAGTAAAATACAAGTATAGATTGTTATAGATCGAGAGTATATGATAGATTATGTAATTAGAGAGCGTAAGTAAGTAAGGTGATTTGTTTTCTTGATTCTTGATGATATATATAGCTGTAGAGAGGTTCATTGAGTAGTTGCATCCATTAACAAGTGCTCCACAGCTATTTCTGTTGATGATAAAGAGTTGCAGTGAAAAGAAGCGGAGACGTCTATTCGAATGTGGCAGTTGAAGTTTAAATTTAAAATCCGAGTTTGAAATCAGAGGTCTAATACTATTTTTTTTTTGTATATAGTAGATTTTCAGATGTCTGAGTGCTACTCCTAGACGTCTAGTTTAGTCTGTTTGTAGTTCTAGAGGACTTCTTCAAATTCTGGCTTGTCCAACCAGACGTCTGAAACTTGTGCATGTCTGTTTTGTGCATCTTTTATGTTGTTTCTTTGTACCTATCGACTTGTGTTTTCTTGTAGTGTTCTTTGAGCCTTGTTCTTGTCTTTGTAGTGGTGTTATTCTAGCAAGTACCTATATATAGAAATATATAGATATATGCATATTAGATTCCCATTGTATAGTTGTTGTCATCGAAACTGTAGATTTGGTTTCCCAACAATCTCCCCCTTTTTGATGATGACAACTATACAATGCACTTATATACAATTTTGTAAATCTCCCCCTTTCCATCATTTGTTGTGATTTATATTATTTATCCCCCTTTAGCACTATCAAAAGGGATTTATAACAAAGTTGATGACTTCTCTAATGCCAACGACGTATCCTTTTAAGTTATCTCTTAAAGTTACCGTTCCACCATCGATGTATGTTATATTTGATAACATTTTTGAGTTTTCGGTCATATGCTTAGAGCATCCACTATCAAGTATCAATTTCTCCTACTTTTTATCTTGGGTACCTGCAAAATAAAAGATGATTTAATTGAAACCCGTATACTTTGTTAGGGTCCTAGTTGTTAGGAGGAGCAGGTAGCCATACCCAAGAAGGTTTGGTACCTTTGTGAACATAATTTTTATTATAGACTACATTATCTAAAAAATTATTAATATGTTTTTGTCTAATCAAATTATTATTTTTCTTAGGAATCCAAATTTTTATATTTTTGGTATTCGCATTAGACTTAGGTGATCTTTTAGTTTTTTGATAAATACAACTATATTTCTTAACATTATTCCTTTTTTTGTTTAGGACTATTTTTAAATCCTATTTCATTTCTATTACCTTATGGTTTGAAGTTTAGATAAGATTTTCCAAATCTTGTTTTCCTTTATTAAATTTTGAAACATTATTTGTAATTTTATCTAATTTTTCTTTTAATTCTAAATTTTTAATTTTCAATATTTCTATATTACACTTCAAGTTGACATTTTCTTTTAACAAGTTATCCTTTTCTATTTTTGTTTTATCAAAATCAATAGTCATAGTCTCATTTTCAACCATACTATTTTTAATTTTTTCCTTGAGATAATTCTAGTTCCTCTACTAAAATTATCTTTTCATCTTTCAACGTTCCTACTTCAAGTTCTAATATATTTATTTTGGCTATATGTTCTTTATTCAATTTTTTAATTTGTCTAAATTTATCGTCTAATTCCATGCTAATTTCTAATAACTCATCATAGCTAAGTTCGGGAGATACCTCATTAATTTGTGCCATAAAGCATACATTAGCTTGTTCTCCATCACTATCGTTATCACTGTCTGATGATGATGAAGAATCCGAGTCATCCCATGTTACTTTGAAAGCATTCTTCTTTTTAAAAAATTTAAATCTGTTCTTCTTTTTATCGTTGTTGAGCTTGGGACAATCTTTCTTCATATGTCCAGATTGGTCGCATTCATAGCATTTGATTGATGTTTGATTTATTGAGCTTGATTTTCCTCCTTTCTGAAATCGAGTCATTCTCCTAAAATTCTTGAATTTGTTGTGTTTTTTGGCAATATATCAATTTATTCTTCGTCTAAGTAGGAGACTTCATTTGTTGTTGGGAATGCTATATTCTTCATTTTCGAATTTTGTTCTTTTCATTGCTGCAAATTAGCTTCATAGGACATTAAATTTCCAAACAATTCTTCAACTAAGAGCATTGAGAGATCATTAGCTTCTTAGATAGCTAATACTTTTCTTTCCCACTCTGGAGTTAAAGAATTGAGTATTCTAGATACTAAGTCAAAATTTATGAATTTGACTCCAAGTGCCATTAAATCATGTTGAACGGTTTGGAATCTAGAGTACATATCTACTATAGATTCATTTTGTTTCATTTTAAATAATGAAAATTGATTTTGTAAAATTAAAATCTTAGTTTGTTTAACTTTGTCTGTGCCTTCGTATGTAACTTGTAAGGTACACCAAATATCATATGCAGTGTTACATAACATGATAGGTGAAAATTCATTCTTATCTAACAAACAAAATAAAGCATTCATAGCTTTGGCATTATTTGAAGCTGCGGTTTTTTGTGCATCATTCCATGTGTTCATAGCAGTGTCAAGTGCTTCGTATTTATTTTGAATGGCTGACCATATTTCTAATCCATTAACTTCGATAAAAATTCTCATACCTGTTGATCTAAATGCATAGTTAGAACCATTAAAAAGTGAGAGTCGTGCTATGGATTGACTTTCTTGAAAAATACTTTCCATATTATAGTGATTCAAAAACGTGTTACAGTACTTTGATCAAACCTTGCTCTGATACCAATTGAAAGTCTACAGGGTGGATCGTGTAGTGTATATGCAAGTACATGTGACAAAGTACATAATGAAACTAAAACAATATTAATCTACGTAAATATAGAATAAGCACACCAGGAGTTTGTACTGGTTCGGACCTTCCGTCCTACGTCCAGTCTCGAAGCTCCTCTTCGGAATTCGACTATCAAACACCCTTGCTTTGCCCAAAGGAATAGGCTTGGTTACAATAAATTATTCTTGTCAAATGTGTGTTTTATAGCACGAATATTGATCGATTAGTACAAATGCTTCCAATATATATCTAGAGAGTATTGTCTATGAAGAAATGCATATTTGGAAGAGTAAAGTAGAAGTATAGATTTCTATAAATCAAGAGTATATGATAGAGTATGTAATTAGAAAGCATAAGCAAGTAAGGTGATTTGTTTTCTTAATTCTTGATGATATATATAGTTGTAGAGAGGTTCCTTAAGTATTTGCATCCATCAACAAGTGCTCTACAGTTATTTCTGTTGATGATAAAGAGTTGCAGCGAAGAGAAGCGAAGATGTCTATTTGAATATGGCAGTTGAAGTTTAAATTTAAAATCCGAGTTTGAGATCAAACGTATGGTATTTGTACCAGACGTCTGATACTATATTTTTTTTGCATATAGTATATTTTCAGACGTCTGAGTGTTACTACTAGACGTCTGGCTTAGTCTATATGTAGTTCCAGAGCACTTTTCTAGACGTCTGGCTTGTGCACCCGAACGTCTGAAACTTGTGCATGTCTGTTTTGTGCATCTTTTATGTTGGTTCTTGGTATCTATCAACTTGTAGTCCCTTGTAGTTTTCTTTGAGTCTTGTTCTTGTCTTTCTAGTGATGTTATTCTAGCAAGTACATGTATAAGAAATATATATGCATATTTGATTCTCATTGTATAGTTGTTGTCATCGAAACTGTAGATTTGATTTCCTAACACAGTATACACTGATGCATGTGGTACTGGATTGGGTGCGGTGTTAATGCAGAAGGTAAGAATTGTCGCTTATGTGAGTCAATAGCTAAAGCCGCATGAAAGAAATTACCCAACTCATGATTTGGAATTGGCGGAATTTTTTTTGCTTTGAAGATGTGGAGGCACAATTTGTTGTAAGAGAGGTTTGAGTTGTTTACAGATCATAAATCCTTAAAGTATCTTTTTTCTCAAAAGGATCTCAACCTTCATCAGCAACAGTGGTTGGAGTTCTTGGTCTCTTATAATTTTAGTATTTCCTATACTCCATGAAAAGCGAATGCAGTCACAGATGGATTGAGTAGAAGACATGCTAGGTTGGGAGCAATGTTCTTGGAATGGAAATGCATAGAGTATATTACTGCATTTGATTTCAGGCCTTACTATGAGCCAGAATCCGAAATGTTAACAAGCTTTTCGATTAGACCTACTCTGGTTGAAAGGATCGATACTAGTCAGAAGTGAGATGCCAGGCTAGTGGAGATCATAGCAAAGATAGAAGGAGTAGAATCTAAAGATATGAAGCAATATGAACTCGATCGATGTTAAGAAGAAATCTTGTCAACACCCCAAAGTAATGTTAGTGGAGTGGATGACTCCCTCGGAACCCCTTTCAAACTGGTTAGAGTAATGTAAGGATGTAACCTAATGGGAATTAAAGAAATTTAACTAAGTCGAAATGATCCTACTCCTTTGAAAGGAACTCCTTCAAAAGGCATTGATGTGCATATTCCATAAAAGAGGACACATGTAAGCAGAGAATCAGACTTCTTGCATTCGTAAGTGCCATGTATTTAATTTATTAATAATTGGTATAAATACAAGGGCATAGGTATTACAGTGAAGAGAAATCTCCAATATGATTCATAAATTAGGGTTTACAAACTCAAGGAAAGTATAAGCGTGGAAGTGATCGAATCAGATCCCTTAAAACAACACTCTAAGAGTCATATTTATAGGCGCAGGCTGGACCCTTTCACATCAATCCTTTCGACTTGGTCGAAAGGATGCCTTATGACCTTCCGATGCTGTTAATTCTAGAGAACCTCCCTAATAATGCTTTCGAATAAGACTTTGATGCCTTCAACTCCATCAGAAAGTATCGGAGCGACTATTATGCCGTTGTAGATGTGTTGGGTAAGCAGGAAATGATGTTCAATTGTGTGCGGAAGGTGCATACTCAACACTTAAAAAAGGTGTTGATGCTTTCTGTGTTCAAGCCTTAACACTTGAATCTTCCTTCTTCCATTGGGTATTGAATCGGTTTCCATGCCATTTATATGCATCTTTAGAGGCTTTTGTAGCAATCGAAAGGGTATTTTCTTGGTTTCGAAAGGGTGTAGCATAGTTGAAGGCTTCCTGGACCTCTTTATTGTTGATAAGATATGGTGCTAACATGGTCAGTTGTTGTTTGAACGAATGTGAAAGGATCATTGCAAAAAGTTACTTATAATGGAGGAGGTTTCTTGATGGCAGATGATTGTTGCAGAAGGTGGCATTCTTATCCTTCTTTATATTCCTTTGGAGGTACTTACTTGGTTGGTTATGAAAGGCATTCTTATCCACTCTTTCGAAAGCATCGGACACTTCAACACTTGCGAAAAGAGTAGCTATTGTCGACTTTTCTTTTGTGGGAAGTAAATAGTAACAGAACCAATCGTTTCGAAAGGTTCAGCCTATGCGAAAGTGGTAGTGTCGGTGGAAGCCAATGCTCACGACACCCATCTAATTCCCTTGGAAGTTGTTTTTAATGCCTTTGAAACCTCCTTTTCGAATAGTGTTGGAACCAACTATTGCGGATAGGATCAACAGAAGCGGAAGGTGGTCTTTTCCCCTTTCGACCCCTTCGGAATCCCATATTAATACTTGTAGAAGCGTCCCTTCGACTCTTTCGAAAGGCCTTGCTACCATTATTGTTCTCCATGATGTTCTCTTTATAATCTTTTGGGCTTCAACATGATCGAAGTGGTAACATTTACCTCCTAGTTAAGGGATGCTCTTGACTTTCAAGTCAACTGCTTCGACACCCATTGTTACTTTAGCACAAAGCTTCCCGCCTTTTGGTATTCCTAAGCAAGTCATGGTCGTTTATTTGAATCTGATCGAATGGTTTTCCTTGCATTCACTTTGCTTATAAGTTGCGTTTCTTTTTTGTCCTTTTCATTTATCTGTAATCAAAATTCTAGAGCAAGAATCAAACCTTTCAAATTTTCACTAAATTCACGATTTTAGGGAAATTCAAATCTAAGATGAGCATCCGTTGTTCCATATTAGAAATCGGTTTTTTAATGTTCAATGTTGATTTTAACCTTCTAGGGTTTAAGTCCAAGTTTTAAAGTGATTCAAGCTTGTTGACTATGTAAAATGGTTCTAAAGTTTATTTTTATGCTGATTTTGTCTAGTCTATGGCACCAATTTGGGTTCGAATCGCCTAGTTTGGAGTTATTTGTCGCTATTGGATGCAAATTCAAATTCGAAACCCACAATTCCTAAATATAGTTTACCTTGCAGGATATTAAGTGTTAAAAATTAATGATCCTTATGTAAATGAAGAAAACCATATTTCCTGTCACCGTTGAAATCATTGATTAACTTTTCGACTTAGTCGAAACCCCAAAATTGAGATAAGTACGGCTATTTGCATTGTCTTGATTTAGTTTTGACAATTTTGAAACATTATTGTATCTTTTTGACCAATTCAAACCCGACAATAGTTAATAGGAATGCAGTTATTATCATTTTCTCCACACGAACATGGTCGAAACGTCTCAATGCCCTTCCATTAGCGTCAAAGTCACTTTGCTTCGAGTCTTTCAGTTTAAGGGGAGTTTAGCATTTTGATGATGCATACCTTTAAATAGATATTATGTGGATAGCTACACTTGTTATAAAATAGAGTAAAATTTGTGGGTTTCAACGTCGTCGAAAGGTAAGTCCAGGTGAGCGTATGCCATAAAATGGGGAACGGGGATAACGATTTCGGTACTATTGAAAGCTCAATGACGTGCACAGTTTTAATTATCTCTAACCCTTTGAAGGCATGGAACCATATGCTATGGCGGGAACATGAGCCGGTGTAATAGGCCTCGGACACCTTCGAAAGATATTAATAGTTGAATAAGTCATAATTTTGATGAAATTATGTCACCTGGCAAGATCATGGGTATCAAAAGAACCTCTACGAAATCTAACAAGAATATTGTCTTGGAATCAAAATCTTCTCTGAAAAAGGTTGAGGCGGTTCTAAAGTACTCTCTCATAACTTCTCAAGATGAAGTAGATGAAATCCACAATAACGACACAATTAAAAATCCTCCCGAGGGATACTTTGCTTATACGGCCATTCATATTTTGCATGGGGGTTATATCTAATTTCAAAGTTCTTGTAGAGATTTTTAAGTCATCTTGGCATGCTCCTATTTATCTATCACCCAATGTATACACATACCTCGTCTCTTTGGAGCTCATGGCCTTAGATTTAAGAATTCACTCTCTGTGTGCTGAACTTCTTAACAACTTAGTATGCCTCGTCAAACTCATTAATTTGAATAGCATGATTTTCTGGACTAATCCCCTCAAAAAGTTGGTTTCAAAGGGAATAAACAAGTTTAGGGATTGGGAAACACAGTTCATCTACATCAAACGCTTTCCAAACATTAGTGGAACATTTTCTTCTCCTCGTAAGTAAACCATTGCCATTATTTCTATTAACTTGTTTTTTGCTGAATAATGCTTTTTTAATAGGCTTTGCTCGTAAGGATCTTGAAGAAGAAGGCAAGAGAATCATAAAGCTGATGACTACCACTTGTTGGGAATAGACATGCGTTGTTAACTCCAAGCAACCTCGTAAGCACTCTCTTGTTCCCGATGGCCAAAAAATTCTTGGACAACATCCTCATGTTCAACATACTTCGAAAGGCAAACGCTTTTTAGCTTTAGGAGACCCTGAAAATTTTTCATCCTTGTCTCTAATTTGTCCAAATCTACCTGGTAAATTCAAGTGCATTGTTCGTAACTTTCCATCATGTCATTCCTTAAATTATTTTGCTAACTTATGTCTTTTGGTTTCAACAACCGCTCCTCCAACTGAATTAATTACAAATGATCCACCCCCTCGGTCTTCGGAATCTGATGCTCTGGCTTTGACACAAGCCATTACTGGGTCTAGAATGATTGCGAAAAGAAAACTAAGCGGAGTGACTACCATAGGCTCTGCATCCAAGAAAGCCAAGATTACCGATATCCAATCATCTCTTACCCCAAAAAGGGTGAATTTGTTAGTGCTGACAATGCTTCAGAGGGTCCTAACCTTGATCTCACTTCTTCTATGAATGACTTACCTTCTACCGTTGCTGATCAAATGAAAATAATTCCTTCAAAAGATGACTTTCTGTCTCATATCATTGTATCTGATTCTCCTAGAATTATTGATCAAATGAAGAAGGATCTAGGCACTTCAACTCCTTTCTAGGATTTGAATCCCTCAAGACCTTCATTACTGGTGCCTCCTGTTGAATTCGAGAATGTTGTGCGGTTGATTATGCACTCTTCATCGTTTTCTACTATTTACCTTCCCACCTCTGTACCGGATTTACCAAATCAATCTCAATTCTTTATTGAACAACAACTTTGGGTATATTTTATATTGCCTGATTTTCTTACTACTTTTTTTATACCGAACCATGACTCATATCTAACTTTTTCCTTTTAGATCACCAAAAGCTGATACTCTCTTCAGAAAGATGTTTCTAAGTCCTATGCTGAAACATCAAAGCTCAAGGAAGAAGTCTCGACTCTAAACAAACAGATCACCACCCTGACTACTGCCAAAAATAACGCAGTGAGGGAACAAGAAAGGTTGCGTGCTTCTCTTTCTCAGGCAGAGTCTATAATTTCGAATAAGGGGAAGGCTAACATATTTTAGCTGATGAAGTTTTGGTTCTAAAAATGACTTCAAAAGAGTCCGAGGATGAAAAATCCAGGGTTAATGCTAAACATATTTCTCTTTAGAAGAAGTATACCTCTCTCAAAATGAGGTTAGAGAAGAAAAAGGACTCTTTATCCAAAGCTATCAATATTATCTCTGAGGCTAAGAAAAAATATCTCAATTTCTGAGCACTTCTTTGAATGATATTATTGTAAATTCTTATAAGGATGCGCTCATGATAGCCTATTCCGATAACATAAAAAATTTGCCCAGATTTAAGTTTTCCTTTTCTCGACCCTATGCTACTTAAAATATTTATAGCTAAGATCAAGGATGTGAAGCAAGGGATTAAGGTTCTTGACATAGAGGAAATTGATGACACTTAACTTCTATCTTTTGAAGTTCCTCCTATGGAAGAGGATTCTAACTCTGATACGGAGGAAGACGAAGTGGGCGAAGAAGCCGTTATTGATGAAGATGACAATGATAATGACGATGATAACCCTAGTGACGATGACAAGGTCAGGGTGCTAGCGACAATGAGGGCGATCCTGATAATTCTCCTAGAGGAGATGGCGGTGACGCTTCTATGGCTCTAGATAATAAGATGGATCAAGAAAATTTAACACTAATCTTACTGCCCAAGATGTGGATCAGACTGAACTCCTCGGCCCCTCCAATCCCTAAAGATGTTGTTTTTGATGCTAGAGAGCAAAAAGGGAGAAACAGTACTCATAAACTTCGATTCTACTTTCTCAAGTATGGAATTTTTTATCAAAATGGCTCTATTTTCAAGATAACGCTTGCTAATATCTCACTATTTTAGATAAGAAAGAAAACCATACACCTTCATAAGACAAAGCTTGAAAAGAAATAGGCGGAAATAAATGGCTTGTGTGTGGAGTTAGATAAATAGTTAAAAGAACACAACGCATTCTCTGACAAGTACCATAAGATTAATGAAAGCGATGCAGTATTAGCGTCTTTCAAAGATTAAAAAGAGACCCTCGAATAAAAAGGGAATGTCTCCATTATGACAAGCTTTTAGAGGATAACAGAGAACCGATGACACTCTTTTGGATGTTAATTGATGAAAAAGATATCTTGGTAGAATTTTTATATAAGGATTTTTACAAACATCCAACTGTGGACTTCTCATACTTGGCTGATTTTAGCGGAGGCCTGCTTAGATACCTATATAAGAGATACCTGGGCGAACATGGTTCTGACCCCACCCGAGGGCTTGCTAGAACTTACCACAGGTCTAATCAATTCCCCACACATTGCCTCTAGAAAAACTTAAATATTATAAGCATAAGTTTATTCTGAGACATTCAGAAGATCAATCCTGTACGAATAGGAAGAAATTTTTTAATCATCTAATTATACTGATCTATGGACCTTGCTATATTAGTCTTTTTATCCTTAGTTTTAGTTTATTACATTATCACAGAGTAAACACCTATCAATCGGTCCTGTTACTAGGGATTACTTAGGAAAATAGGTCAAGTTAAGAAGAGATTACTTAGAAAAGTCCTCGTTCTTGAAATCCTCAAGGTTAGCAATATATTGCTTTCTTAGAGATCTATAAAAGCTTTACATGCAACATCCCCGATTTTACTTTCATTTTCTAGGCGAGGAAAAGAAAAGGCTTCTTAAAGAAATTCGGACATATCATGCAAAATTAATTTATGGTTATGATAGTCTCTCGGTTGAAGAATGAGATTATAGTAAATGCCCTCCAACTTTTGAATCAGCAATTACTCTTTCGGCTAACTCTTTAGACAAAGTTAAAAATGTTGTCTCCAAACTCTAACCGTGATAGGACAAATAGAGAACTTGATTATAATCATGATGTTGTACCCTTTTGTCTCTTTTGCTCTTGATTTGTAACCCTTACTATTATAATAAAAGAAATTTACTCTTTGGTTATTAATTTCTTTTTCGTTTGTTTGAATAGCAAATACAGTTAACGACTATGTCATGCTCATCAGATCCTTTATGTCGTTTCACCAATCTTAAGGATAGATTGATTGTGGATCTTGAAAAGAGGAGCTTATCTAAAGATTCTTTGTCTACCAGACTCCAAGAGAATACTCAAGCGCTGGAATGGCATAGGAAATTTTTGCTTCAAAAGGCGATCACCAAAGACCTTAACAATCAAATTAGTAATCTCAAAGCGGATATCAAGAAGAAAGATGAGATGGTTTCTCAATTAAAACATCATATTAAATCAAATCCTTCGACCGACTTCAATCATGAGATGTCAATAAAGCCAAAGGATAGCCAAGCACAGCGTAAATCTTTGGAATTTATCATGGGAGGTGATATCCTAAATATTAATTTATCAATTTCTCCAATCACCCAATGTGACGACCGCCCATGACTCCTGCCCCAAACAAGGAAATAGTGCGCTGAAAAGTGTGCCAGGCCGCCATGGAAGATCGTCAGGATAAGGTAAACACAGAATAGTCTATCGTATTACTCACAGCGCATGGATAAAATACAATAGAAAAGTATACATAGTGAAGCTCCACAGAACAGAATTCATCATCTAAACTCATAATAGTTTGGTACAACAATCTGAAAAGTCAATACAGCAAGCCTCACTACATATCACTCAGAGAACCATACAAACAGCGGAACGTCCAGTACATATAGTAAGAAAACAATATGCAAAAGCCTCCAGCTCGTCTTCGTCATCAACAGCGTTAGTCACTAAGAACAGCACCTATCACCTGCTACCTAGTCTGCCCATCCCAACATGGATGAACAACCCAAGGTAATAAGAGTTAAACATAAAACCTTGAGTCAGACAAAAGTCTTAGTGAGTAGTAAATCAACTATCAAACATACCAAAAGAGCATAAAGGGTAAAAAGGAATAGGAACCCAACCATCCCACTCCATCTCTTTCTACAGTGATAGCCCCCAGACACACAAAGCAGAAACAAAGATAATAAATCAGACATTTAAAGTAAAGCTATTATCACTCGAGTCAAGGTTGGTGTTTTCTGAGTACAGACCCCCAAGGCCTAAACCAAGATCAGATAAGCACTCTGAAAACATCGCTCTTGGCCCAAGCGACGATACAACCAAACATCCAAACATCCATGACTTGGCTATCACTGTTATCATTGCCTTGATTTCATCGTTAATTGAATGACCATCACATTATCTCATCCATCCGCCAAGGGCTAATGGTAACCCCGGTTCTAGACATAACTCCGCACATCGTCGCAGCCCGTGCCTAGGACTATCGAATCTGCCCAGAGTACTAGCACGTCGTCGCAGCCTGTGCTTGGGACGTCGTCGCAGCCCGTCCCAACGTACTCTTGCTTTGAGCATGCTAGAACCTTCAATAACGATGAGATCTCAGCCTTCTAGTCATCCTCCTTGACGACTATTTTCATACTAGCTCAAGCGCCTCTCAAGCCAACCATTATCCACAAACTCGAACCACATCATCGAGTATCATCATGCTTGGGATGATCCCGTCTGGATTAAACCAAGGCTTTCTCACATCTTACTTTGCTCCTTCGCATCATAACAAAGTTCCATCTCAACATCATGGTTTGCCTCATCGCATCATGGCAAAGTCTCATCTCAACATCATCATCAAGTCTATCCATATGAGCTTCAACATCCGCTTCATATGCCACAAGCAGCTTTCCTTATTCAAGAGCCTTTCCACTTAGCTTTTGAATCATCTTCGACCAACTTGACCAAACCAAGTTATCAATCAACTAATCATTCAAATCAAACATTAGTCCAAGTAATCAATCAAACAAGATCTAAATAAACAATTACAGCGATAATAGCAATTTCGTAAATAAAGAGTCCAAATCCAATAAGTATGAGTTCTAAGCAACATCCCTACAACTTAATGAATGAACTTGCATAGGTGAACATATAGTAAAATAGGTGTTGAATCATCATGAACCATAGATCTACATGCAGACTTAAGGAAAATGCATGAAATCGCTATCTTTAACACACAAACAAGCCACCGATCCAATATACTCCTTTGGGTCCGTGTGAGAGATAACCACCACTCACCGAATCACCTAAACACCTCAAAAACAACCAACTCCAGATCTGGACAGCAAAGGATCTAGCTTGATCCGAGAAGATTCCGCTTCAAACGATGAAATTTCTCTTCAATGGATGGAGATCTTCAACTTTGGCTCTTGGATCTTCGATTTGATCTTCAATCTAGATGGAATGAATCACAAGATTAAAGTGGAGAAAAGAAGTGAAGAAGTGTTGTAGTCGAGCTCTCAAAATGGCAGCACTTCGTCGCTTCAAAATCCGGTGCCAAAAAGTGAAGATAGGCGCCCCTATTTATAGCTGAAATCCTTAAGTCGTCGCCCCCATGAGTCATCCACGACTCATCAGACCCCCACGGCTTACGACCTAGGCCACTTCATGACTCAACGACCTAACCAGATGCGACTCAACGAAGCCACGACCCACCACTAAGTCATTCACACGACTCAGTGACCTAACGTCTTTAACGTAAGTCGTCTACGACCTAAATATACGTAGCGACCTTCCTTAGGTCGCCCAACAACCTAACTTCCTTAAGTCGTCTAACGACGTAACCCACTTAAGTTGTTAACCCTTAGGTCGTCCAATTCTATGAGTCGCTCAATCCACTAACCCGCTAACCACCTTAAGTCGCTCTATCCACTAAACCGTTAACTCGTTCTAACACTAACACGCTAACTCGTCCAAACTTATAGGTCGCTTCATTCCTTAACTCGTCCACTACCTATCTCTTAACTCGTCAAAATGCTTAGGTCGTTACTTCTATAAGTCGCTCCACCCAACCTAACTTCCATACGACCCAAATCCTATGCGACTTAACTCCTACACAACCTAACTCTTAAGTCGCTCAACATACTTAAGCCGTTACATCTATAGGTCGCTCCTCTCAACCTAACTCTCATACGACCTAAGCTCCACACGGATTAACAACAACAACGACTTAATGTCGACAGTTTTACACTCTTTCGATCCGTAAAAATACGGGTCGTTACACCCAAACTACTGGAAGATCAACAAGGTTTCCTTCCTTAGCCATTCAAAAATTCCCTGCCACAACAAACCCTCCTCTGGGTTTGGACGAAAGAGTGGTGGGTGAATGGTGTCGAAAATTTAAATTTGAAATGATGAAATATTTCGACGGTCAGCAAAAAGAAAGATACTCACAATGCATCAATGAGTATGCGGTCAAAATTCAAAAACTCGAACATGAAAGATATCTTCTTCGAAAACATATTGCTGAATTAGAAAGACGACGCTTTCAATTGTGCCTTAAAGACTCGTATCGAGTCTATCGACGATGCTGATGAAATTAGAAAAAAAGAAAAGAAACTTAAAGAAACTCTTTGTGTAGCAATACATGATATGTTGACCCTTTAACTGTTGAGAATCTAGAAAAGATTGCATAAGATCATTGGGCACATACTTGTTTTTGATCTTTTTGTACCAATATTTTAGTGTATTATATAATTTACTTTGTATATTATTTTGTAGATTATATAAATATCACATGGCTTGTAGCAGTTAAGTGTACTTGTACTGTTGTTTTTGAATCCGCTTCTTGATAACCTTGGCTACGACTTTTGTATTTGTGAAATCATTCGGTCTTCCTCATCAGTCTTGTTTTCCTACAAAGTACAAAGTAGACGACATTTTTATTATTAATTTGAGGTTTATATAAGAATATGTTCAGTAGTTTGCCCATATTATTAGAGACGGTATTAGAATTCCTAATAATAGAATTCCAGAAATCTAAATCTAGGAAAAATGGAAATTAATAGATTATCGTCTGAGAATAATAAGTGGTGAAAAATCCATAATTGGGAACGATTAAAGACTAGAAATTCTTGTTTGGAAATAATAGAACTCTTAAGATCCAACATTAATAATAATGAAAGAAGGCCAGAAATTCGTCTATGGCTAATAAAAGACCAAAATCTAATTATGGAATTAATAATAGAGGGCCAGAAATCTAAATTCGGCACTAATGATAGAAGTTTAGAAATCCTTTCATGGAAATAACTGATAGAAGACAATGAACAATCGTCTGATAACAATAAAAACCTAGATATCATTATTTGGAAATAAGTCATAGAAGACCAGGATTCCTTATTTGAGGACAAATAATAGGAGTTCAGAAATCCTTATCTGAAAATAATAGAAGACCTGAAACCCATATTCGGGTATTGATAAGCGAAGTCCAAAAATCATCCTCTAGAAATTAGCCAAAGGCCATAAATTCATATGAATGTAATCCGAGAATTTTCACCTAGAAATGAGAATAGAAATATGTTCTTGGCAATAGGAAGGAAAGTTTAGAAATCATAATTTGTGTCACGATCCGAAATCCAATGTTCGAAAATTGACACTAAATACCTCAGTTGTATTCGACTGCCAAGGATTCAAACATCGAACTCCAGTCGGATGGAGCTTATAACAACATTAGATAAATATAAAATAGCGGAAAATAGAATGAATATCATGCATTACATCACAGATACTACATCATCATAATATTCATTACCACATCAGAGTATTCTTATACATATATCACAACTCCAAATAAAACATCATAATAGTACAACAAGTGATCATATGCCAAAAGTCTTCAAAGAAATGAAGCGATAGAGAACTTCCAAAGCCTAAACACCTGAGATCCCAAAAACTTCTAAAATATCTCCAAGATAAGAGCTTCCAAGATACTGCTAACACCAGAACACGGAAACCTGCTACTAGGCTGCCCGTGTGGAAATTATGGGCATCTAGAGTTTAGAAAGGAAACAATAAACTCCAGATCAGTCATGGGACTGGTATGAGTAAACAAAAACAGTTGCTTTTAAATAAACAAGATTTATAAAAGAAAATCTGGTATGCTTTTGGAAAATGAAACTACCATAAGACCTCCCTCCACACACACAATGCAATCGCAGAATTGGAGGAGATTTCTTCTTATGATAGTCAAATGTGCTTAATACGAGAAAAATTCTTTGATATTATTACTAGTGCATAGTGTAGAAAATCATTTCGAAAGTATAAATTAATCTTAGCCAGCATAGACATTCCGAACTATGCCTACTATAACTACCATCTAAACAGTGGTGACCACCATAAGTAAATGGCAGGTTGTACAACTAAAATCGTACTGGGTTCATATTAGGAATTGGATTTCCAACAAATGGTCAGGCTAAGGAACTTCCTACTGCCACATGGGTACGCCTCTGGAGGGACGTCCCGAGAACCTACCCGGCTCTCTACCAACACAAGGCCGGGTTACCTCTGTAACTAGGTAACTACTACTCGAGTATGCCACCTCCCGATCGTTTGTGATCTTTATCCGAGGACCCTCCATCACAAAGCAACAACCACACAGTAAATGAGATTGAAGCAACCACATAGGAAAATATTTGGGCTTCATACCATGATACTACCTTCTTCTAGAAGGAAATAGCATACCCTAAAGGGCACGACCTTTATAACATTGCCGCATCTTTCCTGTTTCGACCATTTCCAGGGTGTGAGGTCCGATGAGGTCTCGTACATAAAGCTACGCTTTACACGAAAGTCATTCTTTGATTACAAATGATCAACACACAGCAGCACTTAGCATGCCACACTACCAAATTGGGAGTTTATCGTTGCCTTCAACTACATAACCTCTGAGCACGTGCGTCTCAGAGAAGGGTGTTAAGCTAAGAGAATAGATTCTCCGCCACCAACAGATATGTAATTGAAAGAAATCTGCTTTACATCTCAAAATGTAGTGTCAGACATACAACCATACAAGTCCGTTCCGGGTTCGAACAGAACCGAAGGCACTTCGTCCAATAAAGGAAGAAGCCCTTGCAAATCCGGGTATCTACAATCCCGATCGGACTTCCCATCACATGTGGAGGTCTCTATACCGGAGCAACTCAGTGCAGAGACATTCGATAGGTTATCCTATCGTTTTCGAAGAGACCCGGTCTTCAACACCGTCTTCAAATGCTATCCATTTCGACGTATCACTATTCGGAATGGGTTATGTGACACAAAGGTCCTCTCCCGGCTAAACCGAATAGTGAGCGTTAATTTTTAAAACACGTGGATGTATCGATCACAAGGATTCACATTCAGGGTTCGATGCGGGTTTCGGATAACCAATTGGAATCCGGTTTCCTGTCACATCGAAGTTTAAACGCCGTTTTATAAGCAAAAGGGTTTTCACATAAATACAGAATTAAATCATAAATCACAGTTCAGCGCAAAGCAATTCACATCACATAGTATCACAATGACAACAGAAATATCAATCCAGTACACAACATTTGATAATAGTTAATCATCTGCAACTAAGGTGAATGTGATTTAAATGAATTAACCACATAATTATTTTTATTAATTATTATTATTCTATTTTAAAAATCAATGATTAATTTTCTTAGTTATAAGTTAATTCATAAAGAGAAAATTCAGAAATTCCATGAATTACAAATCATTATATCTTCATTAACTTTAAGATAAACTCATTCTTATAAATGATTTAGCTATCACTCACAAATATGTTAGAAAATATTTCTTTCAAATTTACTTCTTAAATTTCATTTTCATTTCAAAATATAAAATGCATACCAATTTATCTTCTATAAATTTAAAAACTAATTTTTGAAAACCTTCAAAGTCATATGTTTAAGTAATATTTTTGTTATAAAAGAAATTTTAAAGAGTTAAATTAAATTCCTTTTTAAGTTCACCTATTTAAAGTATACCTTTACATTTAAACTTATTTTAACAGTTAAAGTTATAAAACTTTATTTAATTTCAGAATCTAGAATTCAAATTTAGATTTAAGATCCAGGTTTCAAAATTTTGATTTAACATTTCACGTTCCATTTAAAATCAAATTCTTTATAAAATACACTTAAGTGCTTAGCCACTTTTAAGTTATCAAACAATTTGAATTTAAAGAACTTAATTTCCAAACTAAGCTTCAACTAAACTTGAATTTATAGTTAAACCTTGATTTAAAACTTAATTTAAACTTTGTTTTGAAATTTAAAATTTAGTTCTAAATTTCCAAAAACAGAACAGGTTTCAATTTTTAAAACCTGACAATCATCTACTCGAGCCACTGAAATCCTGCTTCGAGCCAATACAGGAAAAACTTCGAGCGAAACACTCGAGTTACACGAGACAATCTCGTGTACTACCCCGCTTCCATTCCCAAACAAAACAAATACTCCAGATCACCAGACAAATGTTTCGTGCACGTGCACGTCGCCGCAGATCACCTCCAAACGACACCACATCGTCGAGCAAGTCGACGATCATCCACGTCCCAATCCCCGGTCATCAGAATTCACCCATCCCCTCGAAATCAAATTCGAGCTCAAAATCGCAACCTGGAATAACTGGAACAACTTCAACCAAAACCTGAAAACGCGTCGTTCTCGACATCCCGATCATCAGAAAACTTGAAACTCCGGTCAATTACTCGTCGACGCTCCCCCTACCATCATCCAAAACCACGTAGCACTCGATCAAACATGGACGACGAACAAATCAAAACATTCACACTCCACAAAACTAGGTTTACCAGTTTCAAAAGCTCGCCGCCGCTGCCACGACCAACTACACACCATCACACTATTTTTTCTTGAACCGCTGTTCGTCCTTCCATAACCAGACGAGATCCCGACCCTTACATCTCAGAGGATCACCAGCAATCACCAAAACAAAGAAGTTTATACAAACTCAAACTGCTCTTTCGTTCCCCATCTAAGATTTATGATTTTTACTTTAAAATTCATGTTAACGTAAAGGATTCCATTCACATACCAGAGATCGTAAATTAAAATGTTTTTATTTTGACTAATTTAGATATTTGCTCAGATTTCTGAATTTCCAGAGTTATTACCAAGATGTTTTAACTTAAATTGATTTTGAAACTTTAATATACACCATAACGAACCAACTTTATTTTAAGCTTAAGTCCAAAAAGTCTGTAGATTAAGAGGAATTTATTTTTAAACTCAAAACTGCTGGTTGAATAGAGAGCAGGATATCACAAGAGATAAATGTGCACACGCATACATCCATCACTCATATATACTCAGAAAAACATACATATATACAAACATACTTATCACAGATATACTTGCAGTAGAATCATATTTTTTTTAAATTTTAAAATGCAATGTTACTCACTATGGTTCTAGGAAAATGAACAGAGCTTGCTTTATTTTGAATCAGCCTGTGAAAATGCAAGCTGAAATCTTCCTCTTGATCTCTGGTTTGATTTGTGCTCAATTTTTGTTTAAGTTGAATTTTTTTTTAAGTTTGAATGATATTTACTTCAGGTTTACACGGCTTAGAATAAACGAAACTGAGATAAGAAGCTTGATATATAAGAAAGAAGCGTACAGGGTGTTATTATTTTCTTTGTACAATCAGGTCAGAGATTTTTTTTTAATGTTCTTGTTTGTTCTTTTAACCATGCAGATTTTCTTTCTTTGGTGGCTAATAATCTTGCTTTGGTGGCTGAGATGATCTATTATGGTGTGCTAAAGATACTAGCATTAATTACTATTGTCTTCTTTTGCAAGTTAATCATTTTGAAAATATAAATTAATCTTAGCCAGCATAAACATTCCGAACTATGCCTACTATAGCTACCATTTAAACAGTGGTGACCACCATAAGTTAATGGCAGGTTGTACAACTAAAACCGTACTGGGTTCGTATTGGGAATTGGATTTCCAACAAATGGTCAGGCTAAGGAACTTCCTACTGCCACATGGGTACACCTCTGGAGTGACGTCCCGAGAATCTACCTAGCTCTCTGCCAACACAAGGTCGGGTTACCTCTGTAACTAGGTAACTACTGCTCGAGTATGCCACCTCCCGGTCGTTTGCGACCTTTATCCGAGGGCCCTCCATCACAAAGCAACAACCAGACAGTAAATGAGATTGAAGCAACCACATAGGTAAATATCTGGGCTCCATACCATGATACTACCTTTTTCCAGAAGGAAATGACATGCCCTAATGGGCGCGACCCTCATAACCTTGTCGCATCTTTCATGTTTCGACCATTTCCAGGGTGTGAGGTCCGATGTGGTCGCGTCCACAAAGCTACGCTTTACACGAAAGCCATGCTTTGATTACAAATGATCAACAACACTTAGCATGCCACATTACCAAATTGGGAGTATATCGCTGATAAACTTCAACTACATAACTTCTGCGCTTGTGCATCTCAGAGAAGGGTGTTAAGCTAAGAGAATAGATTCTCTGCCACCAACAGATATGTATTTGAAAGAAATCTGCTTTACATCTCAAAGAGTAGTGTCAGAAATACAACCATACAAGTCTGTTCCGGGTTCGAACATAACTGAAGGCACTTCGTCCAATAAAGGAAGAAGCCCTTGCAAACTCGGGTATCCACAATCTCGATCGGACTTCCCATCACATGTGGAGGTCTCTATACCGGAGCAACTCAGTGCAGAGACATTCGATAGGTTATCCTATCATTTTCGAAGACACCCAGTCTTCAACACCGTCTTCAAATGCTATCCATTTCGACGTATCACTATTTGGAATGGGTTATGTGACACAAAGGTCCTCTTCCGGCTAAACCGAATAGTGAGCGTTAATTTTTAAAACACGTGGATGTATCGATCACAAGGATTCACATTCAGGGTTCGATGTGGGTTTCGGATAACCAATTGGAATCCGGTTCTTGTCACATCGAAGTTTAAATGCCGTTTTATGGGCTAAAGGGTTTTCACATAAATACAGAATTAAATCATAAATCACAGTTCAGCGCAAAGCAATTCACATCACATAGTATCACAATGATAACAGAAATATCAATCCAGTACACAACATTTGATAATAGTTAATCATCTGCAACTAAGGTGAATGTGATTTAAATGAATTAACCACATAATTATTTTTATTAATTATTATTATTCTATTTTAAAAATCAATGATTAATTTTCTTAGTTATAAGTTAATTCATAAAGAGAAAATTCAGAAATTCCATGAATTACAAATCATTATATCTTCATTAACTTTAAGATAAACTCATTCTTATAAATGATTTAGCTATCACTCACAAATATGTTAGAAAATATTTCTTTCAAATTTACTTCTTAAATTTCATTTTCATTTCAAAATATAAAATGCATACCAAATTATCTTCTATAAATTTAAAAACTAATTTTTGAAAACCTTCAAAGTCATATGTTTAAGTAATATATTTTTTATAAAAGAAATTTTAAAGAGTTAAATTAAATTCCTTTTTAAGTTCACCTATTTAAAGTATACCTTTACATTTAAACTTATTTAAACAGTTAAAGTTACAAAACTTTATTTAATTTCAGAATCTAGAATTCAAATTTAGATTTAAGATCCAGGTTTCAAAATTTTGATTTAACATTTCACGTTCCATTTAAATTCAAATTCTTTATAAAATACACTTAAATGCTTAGCCACTTTTAAGTTATTAAACAATTTGAATTTAAAGAATTTTATTTCCAAACTAAGCTTCAACTAAACTTGAATTTATAGTTAAACCTTGATTTTAAACTCAATTTAAACTTTGTTTTGAAATTTAAAATTTAGTTTTAAATTGCCAAAAACAGAACAGGTTTCAGTTTTTAAAACCTGGACAATCATCTACTCGAGCCACTGAAATCCTGCTTCGAGCCAATATAGGAAAACCTTCGAGTGAAACACTGGAGTTACACGATACAATCTCGTGTACTACCCTGCTTCCATTCCCAAACAAAACAAAACAAATACTCTAGATCACTAGACAAATGCTCTATGCACGTCGCCACAGATCACCTCCAGACGACACCACATCGTCGAGCAAGTCGACGATCATCCACGCCCCAATCCTCGGTCATTAGAATTCACCCATCCCCTCAAAATCGAATTCGAGCTCAAAATCGCAACCTGGAACAACTTCAACCAAAACCTAAAAACGCGTCATTCTCGACATCCCGATCATCAGAAAAATTGAAACTCTGGTCAACTACTCGTTGACGCTCCCCCTACCATCACCCAAAACCACGTAGCACTCGATCAAACGAGGACGACGAACAAATCAAAACATTCACACTCGACAAAACTAGGTTTACCAGTTTCAAAAGCTCGTCGCCGCCACCACGACCAACTACACACCATCACACCATTTTTTCCTGAACCGCCGTTCGTCCTTCCATCACCAGACGAGATCCCGACCCTTACAACTCAGAGGATCACCTGCAATCACCAAAACAAAGAAATTTATACAAAATCAAACTGCTCTTTTGTTCCCTATCTAAAAATTATGATTTTTACTTTAAAATTCATGTTAACGTATAAGGATTCCATTCACATACCTAAGATCGTAAATTAAAATGTTTGTATTTTGACTAATTTAGAGATTTGCTCAGATTTTTGGATTTCCATAGTTACTAACAAGATGTTTTAACTTAAATTGACTTTTAAACTTTAATATATACCATAATAAACAAACTTTATTTTAGTCATAGGTCCAAAAAGTCAGTAGATCAAGAGGAATTTATTTTTAAACTCAAAACTGCAGCTTGAACAGAGAGCAGGATATCACAGGAGATACCTGTGCACACGCATACATCCATCACTCATATATACTCAGAGAAACACACATATATACAAACATACTTATCACAGATATACTTGCAACAGAATCGTAATTTTTTTTTAAATTTTAAAAGTAATGTTACTCACTGTGGTTACAGGAAAATGAACAGAGCTTGCTTTATTTTGAATAAGCCTGTGAAAATGCAAGCTGAAATCTTTCTCTTGATCTCTGGTTTGATTTGTGCTCAATTGTTGTTTAAGTTGAATTTTTGTTTAAGTTTGAATGATATTTACTTCAGGTTTACACAGCATAGAATGAACGAAACCGAGATGAGAAGCTTGATATATAAGAAAGAAGTGTACAGGGTGTTATCATTGTCTTTGTACAATCAGGTCAGGGATTTTTTTTTTAATGTTCGTGTTTGTTCTTTTAACCATGCAGATTTTTTTCTTTAGTGGCTGATAATCTTGCTTTGGTGGCTGAGATGATCTATTATGGTGTGCTAAAGATACTAGCATTAATTACTATTGTCTTCTTTTGCAAGTCAATCCATATATACTTTTCTTCAAGTCTACATACTTATACTTTTTTTTTTCATAGATATTTAGATTTGTTTTCTTTTATCTTATTGCTTTGTATGTCTCTATAAATGTTTATTTTTTTTATTTTGTAGTATATTTTTGTTTGTATTAATACATATTATTTAAAAGAGAATGTTTTGAAATTAAATATATACTAAATGAATTGCATAGATATATTTTATAAATTCAAATTATTTTTAAAACTTTTACTTAAAATTTAAATTCAAGTACAATATATATATATATAAATTTAAATCTACTCATGTATGCACATATGCATATATATTCACATATATATAAGATTTAAATTCAAATGACTTAAACTCAAAAGGAATTGAAGTTTTATTCATCTAAATTAACGCATATTTTATTTATTTTGAAACTTTTCAAATTAAATTCCAAAAGTTCAAATAAGTTACCACATTTAAATTAATAAATTTTGGGATGTTACAATTTGAATAATAGAAGTTTAGAAATTCTCATCTAAGCCTTTGTTCTGCACTACTCTTTGGGTGTTGATTGTTTGAATCTTTTGCTTTATGTTATCTTTCCGGTTCCAAGTACCTGATTCTTTGGATATGCACAATCCTTTAGGCTTCATATATTATTAATGCTTTGTGTGACTCTCCTTCGGTTTGGCTATCTTATTCCATTGTTGTCCGGTGCGCTTGGTTGGCTTATCCACAAGCAGAACCCAAGACTTACCGAACCTCCCTCCAGGAGGCGCTCCAGCCTACCTTATAGGCGAGACTGAAGGGTTGTTCGGTGCCTTGAACAAGCTATGGCATAGTGGGGTCAAGGGCTTACTCCATCCTTCCTCCAAGAGGTGCTCCAGCCAGGCCTTATAGGCAGAACTGAAGGCTGGTTGGTACCTTGAACTGGCCATAGCGTGGTGCGTTCAAGGGTTTACTCCATCCTCCCATTAAGGGGTGCCTTAACCTAGCCACATAGGCAAGGCCAAGGGCTTACATATGCTTTAGCCTGGCTATTTCTGACGCGTCTAAAAGCTTACTCTGACCTTCCTCCAAGAGGCGCTTTTGACCTGGCCATCTTAGAGTGGACAAAGGCTTATGACCGTTTAAGGTAATTTCCAATTTTAGAGAGAATTTTACTCCCAACCATGTAGATTTTCTTATTTGAATGAGTCTTTATTGAATTCATCTAGGATTTCTTTACAAATCCATCGATCTTTCCTTGTTGGAAAAAGTTGATGATCTTCCCTTCAAGAGGTCTGCATTGATTGGTTTCATGTCCATTCATCATATGACAATAGTAGTAAAGTCCTCCCAGATTTCTTTCGTATTTAGGCTTTTTCTCTTTAGATGGCCAGTAATTGAGTACCTCTTTTGTCAATAAGTAGTGTTCTCGATTGATCTAGTCAAGTTGAATTCTCTAGGGAGTTTTGATTTGAAGCTTGTCTTTTGAGGTTGATTTTTAAATCTTTTGTTGCTTGATTCATGAACTTTACCCTCAATGACAAATTTCCTTTTCAGAATCTTTTCAAAGCTCATATGGAGGTAATGGTCTACTTGTTACCCGATGCCATTTCTGAGCAAATGTATAGTAATCAACCATCATTCCTTCTTCAAAAATAGTTCTTTTAGTGTAGGATTGAATAGTCTTATTCATTTGAACAAACAAATTATCATTCCTATTTTTTTCCTCCTAAAGCAAAGATGGATGTAGGGCCAATGTGAAATGGGTTTAAGCTTCAATTGTCTGGATCATAAGATTCGGCTGTCTTCTTTTTCATGATCCTTAAGGCTTCTAAACTTAACATTTGCTCTTCATATAACTTCGAATCTTTAACAACTTCATGAGAAAACCCAACCAAGTGTGGTTAGGAAGATCCTTCCTCAAACCTCTTGATATTTTTGAGCATTGTGGTTTGGGTAGCTTTGAATGGAATAGGGAAAGGGTAAAGTAACGTTGGGAATTCGACAAAGCCAGAGGTTCGAGCCTCATTCTAGCGCCAAAAATATCAACAAGAAATCATATCAACATCCCATAGTAAGGTTAGTGGAGAGGATGACTCCCTCGAGACCCCTTTCGAACTGGTTAGAATATCCTTTAAGGATGTAACCAAATGGGAATTAAAGAGATTTAACTAAGGCAAAAAGGTCATACCCCTTCGAAAGGCCTTGATATTCGTATTCCATAAACGAGGAAATATGTAAGCAGAGTCACGGACTTCATGCATTCGTAAGTGCCATGTATTTACTTTATTGATAATTAGTATGAATACAAGGGCTTAGGCATTACAATGAAGAGGAATCCTCAATTTTATTTATAAATTAGGGTTTACAAACTTAATAAAAGTATAAGTGTGGAAGTAATCGAATCAGATCCCCCGAAACAACATCTTTAGGGTTTATTTATAGGCGCAGGGTGGACCTTTTCACATTATTCCTTTCTACTTAGTCGAAATGATGCCTTATGACCTTCCACTGCTATTGAATCTAGAGCGCCACTCTAATGTTGCTTTTGAATAAGACTTGGATGCCTTCGTCTTCATCGGAAGGTATAGGAGCAACTATTATGCTCTTGCAGATGTGTTGGGTAAGCAGGAAAGGATGTTTAATTGTGTGTGGAAGGTGCATATTCAATACTTGCAAAAGGTACTGAGGCTTTCTTTGTTCAAGCTTTCGTAACACCTGAATCTTCCTTCTACCATTGGGTATCGAATCGATTTCCGCACCACTTATATGCATCTTTAGAAGCTTTCGTCGTAATTGAAAAGGTATTTTCTTGGTTTCGAAAGGGTCGTAACATAGTTGAAGGCTTATTGGACCTCTTCATTGTTGATAAGATCTGGTACTAACATGGTCGGTATTATTTGAACAGGTGAGGAAGGATCATTGCGAAAAGTACTTATAATAGAGGAGGCTTCTTGATGATAGATAATTGTTGCAGAAGATAGCTTTCGAAAGCGGTCCCCTTGATTAATGCGGAACCCTTCTTTCGATGACTTTGGAAGTACTTACTTGGTTGGTTATGGAAGGCATTCTTGTCAAATCTTTCGGAAGCATTGGACTCCTTCAACACATGCAAAAGGGTAGTTTTGGTTGACTTTTCTTTTCTGGAAAGTAAACAGTAATGGAACCAATCATTTCAAATGGTTCTGCCTATGCGAAAAGGGAAGTTTTCTTGGTGGAATCCAATGCTCGCGACACCCATTTGATTCCCTCAGAAGCTATTTTTAATGCCTTCGAAACCCTTTCCGAATTGTGGCAGAACGAACTATTGCGGAAGGGATCAACTAAAGCGGAAGGGTAATCTTCTCCCCTTTCGACCCCTTCGGAAGCGCATAATTCATTTAATACTTGCAGAAGCATCTCCTCGAATCTTTCAAAATGCCTTGCTACCATTATTCTTCTTCATGATGTTCTAATTCATATCTTTTGGGATTTAACAGGGTTGAAGTGATTTTGATGTTAACAACCAAGAAGGTTGGTTTTGTAAGGATGGAAGTAATTTTTTCCTAATGTTGATGGATTGCAAGATGATATGCTAAGAGAATGTCATCATTACATATCAACCATTCATCCCAGTGGTAAAAAGATGTACCGAGATATAAAGCGAACTTACTACTGGGAAGGTATGAAGGGGATGTTGGGGAATTCAACTGGAAATGTATAAACTGTCAGTTAGTAAAGGCATAGAAGAAGAAACCTAGTGGATTGTTGCAACCACTGGAGATTTTTGAATGGAAATGGAGCAAGTATCAATGGATTTTATAGATGGATTGTCGATGACTCGAGCACGGAATGATGGCAATTGTGTCATAATAGATCGGTTAACCAAGAGTGCAAGGTTTATACCCAAAAACTAATGTAGAACGACATCCAAGCTGGCGAAGTTGTATGTAAAATGGATAGTACGATTTCATGGTGTGCCGAAGAGCATTATAAGCGACCAAGACCCATTGTTCACTAGTGGGTTTTGAAAGAGCTTACAAGAGGCATTAGAGAACAAGCTGCATATTAGTACAAATTATCACCAACAAACGATGGATAGACCTAAAGAATAAATCATATATTGGAAGATCTCTTATGAGCATACATTGTAGAATTTGGTGAATCATGGGATGATCGTTTGCATTTGATGGAGTTTGCATATAACAATAGTTATATGCGAGTATTGATATGGTTTCGTATGAAGCATTCTATGGTCGACTATGTAATGCTCCTTTATGTTAGTAGGAAGTGGGCAAGAAACTTATGTTTGGGTCAGATATGATTAGAGAGATTTTGGAGAAATTGAGATCATTCGACAATGAATGAAAGGTGCTCAGGATCAACAGTAAAGCTACATGGACAAGAAATGAAGAGAGTTAGAGTTTTCTATCGGAGATATGGTGTTTGTAAAGGTTTCTCCTCTAAGTAATGTAGTTTGATTTGGTAGAAAGAGGAAGTTGGCACAGAGATTCATAGGACCTTCTCTGATAGTCGAGAGAATCGGGAAGCTAGCATATAGGGTCAACTTACCTCAGAAGACGATCGGCATGCACAACGTTTTTCATATCTCTTATGTAAAAAAATTTATGCACGACTCAGATGCGATGATCACATCGGATCAGTTAGAAAATGTTGAGGAAGAACCAGAAATTTCTACACCTCATAGGCCCCTTCTTATTGTTGGATACGATATGAAACAGCTTAGGAGAAAGACGGTGAAGCTAGTGAAGGTACAAAGGAGCGGAAGTGATGACGGTTGTACATGGGACATGGAGGAGAGTATGAGGACTATGTGTTCGGAGCTCTTTGAATAGTAAGATCCACTGTTTATTGTATTTACTTTCACCATTGTATGTTATATTTGATAGGTTAGTATATTGCATGCCAGGATAGATCACCTATACTATTGATTGCAAGGCTACTTGTTTGATATATGTGATGGTTGCTTATGTTTGGTAAATATGTGAGATGACCATGGTTGCCTATGCCTTGGCTTATTTGAGGATTTTGGAGGTGAAATTCCTAAAGGAGGGGAGAATGTAACTACTCATATCCTACGTATCAGAGGATCGAAGAATATATTGTTATTTGTATGAGTCATATGATTCTATAATTTTGAATACAACTCTTAGGTACATTTTATGCACCTGTGATTTTTTTCGAATTTCTATGTGACCATTTTGACCATGAATTTTTTTTTCTAGAATAAAAAATTTGACAGAAGTCAAATTAGAGTCTCAAACCAATTCCATTGCTTCAGTATAATCGTTTCCCATTCCGTATAATGGTTATACAGAAAAACGGACTTACAGTTAAAAAGTTAGGCCTTTTTTAAGTTTTTAAAGCTGATGATCAGGATTAATGTGCAATTAATTAAGCCCAATAGTAAGCCCACTAGTCTAATTATAGAATACTAGAAATTGATGGTTGAAGAGTCAAGTTAAAACTTTTCCCTCTCATTCTAAATCAGATCTAAAACCTAATTAGCCATAGATTCATCCTAATTTCATCCAAGATCATCCAAATTGCTCTCTAAATCAAACTAGATTACGGATTAGAGATTAGATATCAACTAAAGATAGAGATCGTCGATTTTCTTGATTTGAAGTGCATCCCATTACTGTTCGGATTGGATCAACATCCATATTGGTTGAATTTGGTAATTGGTTAGTGGTTTATGGCTTTTCACTATATTATGCATGTTTATATGGTAGAATCATAGGATTTAACATGTTTAATTGATTATTGGCCATAAAACATATTCTAACTTAATTACATGTTAAACTATGTATATGATCTAGATTGATTATAAATTACCCTTGCTCATGCTCATACATTCATGCTATATGTAGATCTATGTCAGCAGTTGATTTGTTTGTCTTATTTTAACGGATTGCATGTTTGATTGAATGAAATTGCCTGTTATTCTATACTGGATGATATGATTTGATGTTGTTTGCTAGTGTTGTGATTGCATAGAAAGTTAGGTTGGAAAATTAAGCAAATCGAAGGCAAAAATGGTCATAATTGGATGAAACTTAGAGGAAAGGCTTTGGAGTATTGGAAGAGCTCATGGTTCAAGGCATAAGTTCCAATTCATTATCTACATAAGTCGGCAACGAGTTGAGAGGTTGGCTCCTGTAATATCCCGGAATTTTGGACAATTTAAATTTAATAATCTGTGTTTAAATTTAAATTGAACTGATAAGTTTTTGTTAATAAATTGGATTTGATTTAATAATCTTCTTTATTTAAATATTTAATTTGTGAATTTATTTTTAATAAACTGATAAATCTATTCTCTATTTAATAATGTATATGTGTTTATATATATTTTAAATAGACAAGTTATTAAATTAGTATAGCATAATTTTATGTTTTGAAAATAGAAATTTTGATTTATTTTTGGATTTAACCTTTTCAAAAATATTTAATAAATAACCAAATGATTTTAAATATATGAGATAAATGTTTTATTGGTTTAAAATTCATTTTAATTAAAGTTTGAATATTAAAAAAGTTACATAAATGTTGTGTTATTCTTTTTAAAATATTGATTGATAATTTTGATTTGTTAATTTAATTTGAAATTTAAAATACAATTTAAAATATGAACATGCATTCATTAAGTTTAATTTTCTTTAACACTTAATTTAACAACAAAAACATTTATTAACACTTAATTAAATAACAAAACATTTACAAATACATGTGTAAACCTATCATCAATTTAAAATGACAAATGTAATAGCTCAAGCCATGTGTCATTGTTTGAGTTTGTTTTATTTTAATTTTAATTTAAATCAAACATTGTTATTTAAACTTGCATATATTCATTTTTTTAGCTCTTTCTCATTCTTCATTCTAAAAAAAGAAATCTGAAATCAGTTCAATTTGCATTCCCCACTTTCAAAATCTACATACAATAATCAAATGAAGACCTGCATTTTTCTAAAATCTGCAAAATGCAAACATGCAATTGAATCTGGAAAAAAAGAAAGCAAAGGCCTGCATTTAATTCTTTTCTTCAAAACTCTGGAACGTGCAAATTTAAACAAGTTGAAGCCTGCATGTATTCAAAAACAACCTGGGGGGAATTTGCATCTGCATTCAAGCAACCTGCACCAATCTGGAAGCATATTTTTTAATCAAAATTTAAAAGCATTTAAAACGAAGGCCTGCAATTTCAATTAGCAACCTGCATTTCATCTGGGAAAAGGCAAGATGTCTGCATGCAAGGATTTTCAAAAATCTGGGCTCTGCAATTTTAAAACTGTGAGTAACTTTGCATTTAAGAATTTTTAAGGGTAAGAAATTATTGCAAGATTAGGATACTAAAATATATAATGCTGCATATAACATGCCTGCTGTATAAATGTATTTGATAAGTTTTCTGGTTCTGATTTTCTCTTGACACAAGTATTTATTTAAATTCTTGAATCTTTAATTTGTCTTTGTTAAACCATAGAATTTATGGAAGATATGTATGTTGGTTACAGAGTTTAGACTTTAGGATTTTAATTAAAGTAAAGTTTAAATAAAGACTTACTGTGAAAAAAAAAAATAAGTAGCAGAGCAATTGAATCTTTATAAGTGAGGATATAAAACATTGCAGATCAATGTTTCAGAGATTCAAGTCAAAACAACTTCTAAAAATATAATTTTTAAAAAATAATATTTCAATTTTTAATGATTGAATCAAAATACAGTTTCAAATTTCCTGTGTTATACATAATTACTAAGCACAGTCGATGCTTGCAACTGACTTTTTTGAAATTGTTTTTGAAGATAGTGTATCTATCATAGATTATAGGAAAAATCTTAGTTTGCGTTGAAATTAAAATTTTAGATTGTGATTTGAGGATTACAGTCATGAACCCTAGTTTATTTGGGTCACTGATCTTGTTCGACTGCGGCTTCATCATTGGATCGAGTTCAACCATTTTTGGCATGTTGGTAGATGATGTGTTGATGGGGTTGTCGCCGGAGTTTTAGGGGTAGCGGTGGTCGGAGGTGATTGGTTGAAGCGTTGACAGCTTGGTGGTTTTGGGGTATGGACTGTTTCCAGGTTTTTGGTTTGAAGCCTGAATTCAAATTCGAATTGAATTATGGGTATTTGAGGGCTGAAGTGTGATGAGGGGTTACTGGTTGATGGAAGAGGGGACGTTGGTGATGACAGTGATGGCCGAAGTTGGTGGTTGGGTGCACAGTGCAGGGGTGTGTGCAGGTGGTGATTGATTTTTGGTTGTAGGATTTTATTTCAGTGACGGTCTCAGGTAAAATTAAAAGTGACTCGAAGCTGGGAAGCTGTTGACTCGAAGTAATTTAGTGGGTGGCTCGGGTTTGTTGAAATGTTTCAGGGTTTAGTATTTGAGCAGAATCTTGTTTCCAGGTTTCTAAGATTTGAAGTAAAGATAAATTGCAAACCAAAAATCTGGAAATAAGTTTGAATCTAGAATTTAATTTAAATTCAATAAGTTATAAATTTTAGATCTTTGAATTAAATTTAAATTGCTTTTAAATCCAAGTTTGGTTTTAAACTAAAAACAGAAATTGTCTTTCTGTTTTAAAATTTTAAAAGTACAGTTTCAAATTTAAAGTTGAAGTTCAAAACTGTAATGTTTAAACCTGAAATCTAAATATGTAGTCAATAAATTAATTCTTAGATTTTGAAACAATTTGAAGTCAAAAATATAAGATTGTAAAAATCTAAAACAGAAAACTGTTTTTTTTCTTCTGTTTTTCTGTTTTGAATTTAAAAGCAAATTTTTAAAATGCAACTGAAAATTTAAAAGTTTAAATCTGGAAACTGAAATTTTGAATAGATGAGCCTGAGTTGAATTTAAATCTGGAATTTTAATTCTAAACTTTTTAAAGTATGAAAGAAACATTGGTTTGAATTTTAAAACTATAAGTTTTAATTTATAAAATAAGTTTAAACTAAGTTTAAATTTAGTTTTAAAACCTGAGATTTAACTTTAATGTCAGTTTTTAAAATTTAAATAAGTTTTTAAATTTAAATTTGTTTAACCATTTTTGGAAAAGGTTAAATAACTTGAATTTAAAAATGAAGATGGAAGTGTAAATAAAGTTTTAATTTTTAAGTTTGAATCTGAAATGAAAATTTGAATTGTGTTTCAGTTTGAAATTTAAAAAGAAATTTTAAATTTGAATTTTGTTTTGAAATAAAGTGTTTAAAATACTTTGTATAACGAAGAATGTTTCTTAATTTTGAACTTAAGAAAATTGGTTTCATTTAAATTGTTAAATTAATTTAAATGGAATATTAATTATTATTTAATTATTAATGTGGATGATTAATTAAGTAATTAATAGTTTTTAGCATTGATTAATTTAGGATTTTAGATTAATTAATTAAGGTTAATTAATCTATAATTAAGGATGGTTAATTAATCTATAATTAAGGATGGTTAATTAAATTTTAATTGATGATTAAGATTTACTCAATCAAGTGATTAATAATTAATTAAGATTTTAATTAACACTTAATTAATTAATAATTAGAGGTAAATTAAATAGTAATTAATAATGGTTTAACTCTTATTTAAGTAATTAAGAAATGTTAATGAAGGTCATTAACTTAAGATTATTTAACAATTAATTAATGTGATTAATTTTTAATTAATTAATTAGATTAATTAATTTAATAATAATCGTTTGTTTAATTACTTAATGAAAGTAATTAATGAATTAATTACTTGGTGTAATTAATTTGATTAATGTGATAAGTTTAGATTAATTAAGCTTTATTAATTTAAACAATTGTTGATTGTTTGATAATTACTTTATGTAATTTATGAATTTGTAATTACTTAAGGAAGTAATTAAATAATAATTACTGAATGTAATTAAGGATATTTATTATAGAAGTAATTTAAATTTAAATTACTTTGAAATTAATCAAGTAATTAATGGAGATAATTAATTAAGAATAATTAATTATGGAAGGAGTAATTAAAGTAGTTAATTACTAAGTATTATTAATCATGGGTGATTAATATTTATATGTGGATTAATTTTAGATTAATTACTTATGTAATTAATTTATATTAGGAGATTGATTAAATGTAATCATTAATTAATTAATTAATCAATGATGTAATTTGGAATTGATTTAAGGTATAATTAATAATGAATAAATGATTAATTAATTAAGCAATTACAAGTTAATTATTTGCTAGGGGTTTAAGTAATTAACTTGTGTAATTAATATTAAATGCTAATTACTTATTGTAGTTAGAGATGGTTAATCAGTAAGGATTAAGTGAAATAAGTATTGAGATGATGATTTATAAATTGATTTGTAATCAATTAAAGATTAAGATAAGCGGGATTTTAGTGATGAAGTAATTAATTTAATTTATTATAGATTAAGTAATTAATTTAATTCATTTTAAATTAATTATAAATGCTGTGATCATTAGATAGTTGCTTATGTTTGATGAATGGTATTGGTTGTCTGGTATGGGTTGTAATCTCAATTATGAGATAAGTAGTGATATAGATGCATTGGTTGCTTTTGGGTGATAATATAGATTATCCGATTATGTTATGAATTATCTGTTGATAATGATAATGTTAATTGTCTATTGTGTTGTGAATTATCTATCTATGTGTATTTAGATAATGAATTGAATTGTTTTAAACTTAAAACAACTTGGACCTTAAAAGACACGCTTTGGATTTCGATGAGACCGGGATCGGGTTTCCATATTTGGGATCTGAAAACCACATCGATTCCAAATTAAACGTTAGGTCGTTAACCCAAGTGGAGCGAGTGAAGACTCGAGGTGTAAGGACTATACGTCAGTATAACTCTGTGGATGATTCCGTAATGAGTTTGACGGAATAGTACTTATAGATTCGAGATGGTGAATCAGAGTGCAAGGGTTATTGTCGTTGACTCTGAGGGTGATTCCAATACGAGTGTAACGAGATAATGCCTTCGGTTTCGTTTGAACCCGGAACGAACTTGTATGGATTGAATGCTTTCAAAACATCGTCAGGTGGACGATGAGCATTCTAAGTGATATGTCCTATAAAGGTAATCGTAGCCTCAAGCCTCATCAACCGGGAATGGCTAAAACAGGGGAGGTGCCGCAAAGCTTCGTAGGTAGCACCCACTTGAGAGCAAGATTTATCCCTGTCTAGAGGTCCCTTTATTTTCGGCTTAGTGGTGCGGTTGCTGATCACAACTGCGGGGTTGTCTTGTTTGGAACTGTTTAGTAAGGAATGGGTCCGGCTTTGTGTTGCAGGGGATTGGGAGTAATCCTCGGTACGGTGATCTAGGCCACGTACTGTGACGGGCGGTACCCCAGTAGCCCAGCCATTGATGGAATCCAAAATCCAATAAGTGCCAACGGTTTTGATTGTATTACCCACTTTTGTGGCTAGTAGCTGGAATTTAATAGATGTAACAATTTCGGCTATTTCTTATTTACTTGAAAACCCTAGACACTATTATAATATCATCGGATTTCCTATCAAATGTTTTGGTTAGCGTAAGGTAAAAACTTTTCCATGTTTATGTGTGGGAAGTCTTACGTGATACCTTTTCTTTTCAAAGGTTTTTCAAAGTTAAGCAACTTTAACATATTACTCACACCAGACCCATGTCTGACCCGGAGTTATAACTGTTTTCCTTTAACTCTTGGGTACTCAAATTTTTACGAGTAGCCAAGGGAATTCAGGTTAGGATTCAGGTTAGCTTTGACGTATTGTGGAGGAGCAAATGGAGCAGGAGGCTTCTGCATATAGTTATATAGTTTTCCGCTGTGTTGGTATCTCTGAATGTGTTTCTGTTATGTATTGTGTTGTAATAACTAGACAGGTGTTTATAACTGTCTAGTATGTGTTGTATATGTCTGTGTAACTCTGATATTTGATGTATACTATTTAATATTTATGTTATTAATATAATTTATTCGTTCCGCTGTTGAGATTCTTGTGTTGTTTCTTCTTTCTCTTCTTTCTTTTCTCTTTTCTATCCCTTTCTTTCTTAAGGATGATGCGATTTTCCGGAAGTGGAAAGTCGGGTCGTCATAGTTGGTATCAGAGCATTAGGTTGAGTGAATACCTAGGCTCCGTAGTGGTGTTTATCTTGAGAGAGCGTATTTGTATTTTTATTATATATATATAATTGATTCTACCTATTTGTTGGATTACCTGTTTAGGATTTTCCAATATAAGTTATAAAGGTAGATGAGGTAGAAGTGTGTGTAACACGACTACCATTGGTTGGAGTTTGCTGGATAAGGTTGGAAGTGTATTTGTCGAGACTGTAGACCTAATACTGTCTCGAGTGAGTTTTGTTGTGATGAAGTACTTCATCGATCTCTGAAGGTAACCTTTAAAGGTTCGGAGTTCATCTTTGAAGTGCAGAGTTGAGTTTGGATCTGTCAGTAGGGCAGAAGCAAGTGAGTGATGATATTTTGATATCTCAGGAAGTAGAAGCTGCGTGATGGGATGCAGTGGCTATGGATATTTCCAAAGATGTTTCTTTGAAACAAGAGTAAGAAGTGAGTCAGCTCGGTGATGTAGCTTAGTTTAGCAGAATGTTCTGAGTTGGTAGGAGTCTTCTAGCTGAGCAGTTTTTCTGAAGTGGAGTTTAGAAGCAGCAGAGTGGATCTGTTTCTCTGTAAGTTGGCTAGGCCAGCATAAGCTATTCTGTTTGGTAGAGAGAGAGCATTTTCTTTGGGTTTAGGCGGAGTTGATCGCAAAAGTGACTTGCGATAGTATGTTCTTTTGATCGTTGGAGTTGTCCGGATTTTCTTCCAGGAAGTCAGAGTTTGTCTGCATCTGGAGATCGAGTTTTCTTTCCAGGATTGGAACTGGTGGTTCAGAGAGTAGATGGATGGTTCCTTGAGATAGAAGTTGGTGAAGTAGCTCAGGTTTCGGAGAAACATCTGAGTTTTCTTTATGAAAATGTGGAACCATATTTTTGTGCTGGGTTGTCTAGCCTGTGCTTGTGTTGTTCGTCAGCATTTTCTTCTGTTTCGGATCAGAGTTGTGCAGCGGAAGCAGTTTGGAGTGTTTCTGTCTTCTTTTCCGGATAAGAAGAAGTTTGTTCTGTCTTCTGTTGTTGAGAAGCAGGGTGCGTGTTCTTGGTTTTTGAGTGATCTTGAGGAGATCATTGGATTGTTTTGATTCAATCCGTTTCTAATGGAATCAGCAAGAGTTGAGCTGATCAGGATGGATGTTGGTAGCCCAGGATTGTCCGAAGAGTTTTTATGGATAAGAGATGGAGAATTTGAATTCTGGAATCGGAGATTTGATTTGGGATAAGTTTTCTCTGATTCAAAGAGCTATAAGTTTGGGAAGCTAGCTCTGTAGTGTTTTGGTTTCTTTTGTGTTGGGTTAGATCAGTGTTTGGTTTTCTAGAGTTGAATTGCCAGTTTGGATAACTGAGATTCAGGGTGTTTCGCGTATCTCTGAGGGAGTACGTGTTTGATAATTCTGGTTGTAGAACCAGCAGTTTAGGATGGTTTGGTTTTTGAGTCAGACTCGTTTGTAGTCTGATATTCTGTATAGAATTGATGTTAGGAGCTCTATAGCTTAGTAGTATTGATTGTTTGGATTCTATAGAGCGAGTATTCCTATATATATATATATATATATATATATTTACACCGGGGAAACTCGTGAAGGTTTTATCCAAAATTCTTTTGGATAATTAGATTTGTTTTGATTGTGTAAATTGGTTGCATTGATTGTTGGCATATGATTAACATATGCTGTGTTTTAAAATAAAATCTGTAAAGAGATTATTAAATTACCTTTGTTTTAAAACTTCAGGGACGAAATTCTTTTAAGGGGGAAGGATTGTAATATCCCAGAATTTTGGACAATTTAAATTTAATAATCTGTGTTTAAATTTAAATTGAACTGATAAGTTTTTGTTAATAAATTGGATTGATTTAATAATCTTCTTTATTTAAATATATAATTTGTGAATTTCATTTTAATAAACTGATAAATCTATTCTCTATTTAATAATGTATATGTATTTATATATATTTTAAATAGATAAGTTATTAAATTAGTATAGCATAATTTTTATGTTTTGAAAATAGAAATTTTCATTTATTTTTGGATTTAAGCTTTTCAAAAATATTTAATAAATAACCAAATGATTTTAAATATATGAGATAAATGTTTTATTGGTTTAAAATTCATTTTAATTAAAGTTTGAATATTAAAAAAAGTTACATAAATGTTGGGTTATTCTTTTTAAAATATTGATTGATAATTTTGATTTGTTAATTTAATTTGAAATTTAAAATACAATTTAAAATATGAACATGCATTCATTAAGTTTAATTTTCTTTAACACTTAATTTAAATAACAAAAACATTTATTAACACTAAATTAAATAACAAAACATTTACAAATACATGTGTAAACCTATCATCAATTTAAAATGACAAATGTAATAGCTCAAGCCATGTGTCATTGTTTGAGTTTGTTTTCTTTAATTTTAATTTAAATCAAAAATTGTTATTTAAACTTGCATATATTCATTTTTTTTAGCTCTTTCTCATTCTTCATTCTAAAAAAGAAATCTGAAATCAGTTCAATTTGCATTCCCCACTTTCAAAATCTACATACAATAATCAAATGAAGACCTGCATTTTTCTAAAATCTGCAAAATGCAAACATGCAATTGAATCTGGAAAAAAAGCAAGCAAAGGCCTGCATTTAATTCTTTTCTTCAAAACTTTGGAACGTGCAAATTTAAACAAGTTGAAGCCTGCATGTATTCAAAAACAACCTGGGGGGAATTTGCATCTGCATTCAAGCAACCTGCACCAATCTGGAAGCATATTTTTTAATCAAGATTTAAAAGCATTTAAAACAAAGGCCTGCAATTTCAATTAGCAACCTGCATTTCATCTGGGAAAAGGCAAGATGTCTGCATGCAAGGATTTTCAAAAATTCGGGCTCTGTAATTTTAAAACTGTGAGTAACTTTGCATTTAAGAATTTTTAAGGGTAAGAAATTGTTGCAAGATTAGGATACTAAAATATATAATGCTGCATATAACATGCCTGCTGTATAAATGTATTTGATAAGTTTTCTGGTTCTGATTTGCTCTTGACACAAGTATTTATTTAAATTCTTGAATCTTTAATTTGTCTTTGTTAAACCAAAGAATTTATGGAAGATATGTATGTTGGTTACAGAGTTTAGACTTTAGGATTTTAATTAAAGTAAAGTTTAAATAAAGACTTACTGTAAAAAAAAAAGTAGCAGAGCAATTGAATCTTTATAAGTGAGGATATAAAACATTGCAGATCAATGTTTCAGAGATTCAATTCAAAACAACTTCTAAAAATATAATTTTAAAAAAATAATATTTCAATTTTTAATGATTGAATCAAAATACAATTTCAAATTTCCTGTGTTATACATAATTACTAAGCACAGTCGATGCTTGCAACTGACTTGTTTGAAATTGTTTTTGAAGATAGTGTATCTATCATAGATTATAGGAAAAATCTTAGTTTGCGTTGAAATTAAAATTTTAGATTGTGATTTGAGGATTACAGTCATGAACCCTAGTTTATTTGGGTCACTGATCTTGTTCGACTGCGGCTTCATCATTAGATCGAGTTCAACCATTTTTTGCATGTTGGTAGATGATGTGTTGATGGGGTTGTCGTCGGAGTTTTAGGGGTAGCGGTGGTCGGAGGTGATTGGTTGAAGCGTTGACAGGTTGGTGGTTTTGGGGTATGGATTGTTTCCAGGTTTTTGGTTTGAAGCCTGAATTCAAATTCGAATTGAATTATGGGTATTTGAGGGCTGAAGTGTGATGAGGGGTTACTGGTTGTTGGAAGGGGGGCCGTTGGTGATGACAGTGGTGGCCGGAGTTGGTGGTTGGGTGCACAGTGCAGGGGTGCGTGCAGGTGGTGATTGATTTTTGGTTGCAGGATTTTATTTCAGTGATGGTCTCGGGTAAAATTAAAAGTGACTCGAAGCTGGGAAGCTTTTGACTCGAAGTAATTTAGTGGGTGGCTCTGGTTTGTTGAAATGTTTCAGGGTTTAGTATTTGAGCATAATCTTGTTTCCAGGTTTCTAAGATTTGAAGTAAAGATAAATTGCAAACCAAAAATCTGGAAATAAGTTTGAATCTAGAATTTAATTTAAATTCAATAAGTTATAAATTTTAGATCTTTGAATTAAATTTAAATCGCCTTTAAATCCAAGTTTGTTTTTAAACTAAAAACAGAAATTGTCTTTCTGTTTTAAAATTTTAAAAGTACAGTTTCAAATTTAAAGTTGAAGTTCAAAAATGTAATGTTTAAACCTGAAATCTAAATATGTAATCAATAAATTAATTCTTAGATTTTGAAAGAATTTGAAGTCAAAAATTTAAGATTGTAACGATCTAAAACAGAAAACTGTTTTTTTTTCTGTTTTTCTTTTTTGAATTTAAAAGCAAATTTTTAAAATGCAACTGAAAATTTAAAAGTTTAAATCTGGAAACTGAAATTTTAAATAGATGAACCTGAGTTGAATTTAAATCTGGAATTTTAATTCTAAACTTTTTAAAGTATGAAAGAAACATTGGTTTGAATTTTAAAACTATAAGTTTTAATTTATAAAATAAGTTTAAACTAAGTTTAAATTTAGTTTTAAAACCTGAGATTTGACTTTAATGTCAGTTTTTAAAATTTAAATAAGTTTTTAAATTTAAATTTGTTTAACCATTTTTGGAAAAGGTTAAATAACTTGAATTTAAAAATGAAGATGGAAGTGTAAATAAAGTTTTAATTTTTAAGTTTGAATCTAAAATGAAAATTTGAATTGTGTTTCAGTTTGAAATTTAAAAAGAAATTTTAAATTTGAATTTTGTTTTGAAATAAAGTGTTTAAAATACTTTGTATAAAGAAGAATGTTTCTTAATTTTGAACTTAAGAAAATTGGTTTCATTTAAATTGTTAAATTAATTTAAATGGAATATTAATTATTATTTAATTATTAATGTGGATGATTAGTTAAGTAATTAATAGTTTTTAGAATTGATTAATTTAAGATTTGAGATTAATTAATTAAGGTTAATTAATCTATAATTAAGGATGGTTAATTAAATTTTAATTGATGATTAAGATTTACTTAATCAAGTGATTAATGATTAATTAAGATTTTAATTAACACTTAATTAATTAATAATTAGAGGTAAATTAAATAGTAATTAAATATTAATTAACTGATAATTAATAATGGTTTAACTCTTATTTAAGTAATTAAGAAATGTTAATGAAGGTCATTAACTTAAGATTATTTAACAATTAATTAATGTGATTAATTTTTAATTAATTAATTAGATTAATTAATTTAATAATAATCATTTATTTAATTACTTAATGAAAGTAATTAATGAATTAATTACTTGGTGTAATTAATTTGATTAATGTGATAAGTTTAGATTAATTAAGCTTAATTAATTTAAACAATTGTTGATTGTTTGATAATTACTTTATGTAATTTATGAATTTGTAATTACTTAAGGAAGTAATTAAATAATAATTACTGAATGTAATTAAGGATATTTATTATAGAAGTAATTTAAATTTAAATTACTTTGAAATTAATCAAGTAATTAATGGAGATAATTAATTAAGAATAATTAATTATGGAAGGAGTAACTAAAGTAGTTAATTACTAAGTATTATTAATCATGAGTGATTAATATTTATATGTGGATTAATTTTAGATTAATTACTTATGTAATTAATTTATATTGGGAGATTGATTAAATGTAATCACTAATTAATTAATTAATCAATGATATAATTTGGAATTGATTTAAGGTATAATTAATAATGAATAAATGATTAATTAATTAAGCAATTACAAGTTAATTATTTGCTAGGGGTTTAAGTAATTAACTTGTGTAATTAATATTAAATGCTAATTACTGATTGTAGTTAGAGATGGTTAATCAGTAAGGATTAAGTGAAATAAGTATTGAGATGATGATTTATAAATTGATTTGTAATCAATTAAAGATTAAGATAAGCAGGATTTTAGTGATGAAGTAATTAATTTAATTTATTAGAGATTAAGTAATTAATTTAATTCATTTTAAATTAATTATAAATGGTGTGATCATTAGATAGTTGCTTATGTTTGATGAATGGTATTGGTTGTCTGGTATGGGTTGTAATCTCAATTATGAGATAAGTAGTGATATAGATGCATTGGTTGCTTTTGGGTGATAATATAGATTATCCAATTATGTTATGAATTATCTGTTGATAATGATATGTTAATTGTCTATTGTGTTGTGAATTATCTATCTATATGTATTTAGATAATGAATTGAATTGTTTTAAACTTAAAACAACTTGGACCTTAAAAGACACGCTTTGGATTTCGATGAGACCGGGATCGGGTTTCCATATTTGGGATCCGAAAACCACATCGATTCCAAATTAAACGTTAGGTCGTTAACCCAAGTGGAGCGAGTGAAGACTCGAGGTGTAAGGGCTATACGTCAGTATAACTCTGTGGGTGATTCTGTAATGAGTTTGACGGAATAGTACTTATAGATTCGAGATGGTGAATCAGAGTACAAGGATTATTGTCGTTAACTCTGAGGGTGATTCCAATACGAGTGTAACGAGATAATGCCTTTGGTTTCGTTCGAACCCGGAACGAACTTGTATGGATTGAATGCTTTCAGAACATCGTCAGGTGGACGATGAGCATTCTAAGTGTTATGTCCTATAAAGGTAATCGTAGCCTCAAGCCTCATCAACCGGGAATGGCTAAAACAGGGGAGGTACAGCAAAGCTTCGTGGGTAGCACCCACTTGAGAGCAAGATTTATCCCTGTCTAGAGGTCCCTTTATTTTCGGCTTAGTGGTGCGGTTGCTGATCACAACTTCGGGGTTGTCTTGTTTGGAATTGTTCAGTAAGGAACGGGTCCGGCTTTGTGTTGCAGGGGATTGAGAGTAATCCTCGGTACGGTGATCTAGGCCACGTACTGTGACGGGCGGTATCCCAGTAGCCCAGCCATTGATGGAATCCAAAATCCAATAAGTGCCAACGGTTTTGATTGTATTACCCACTTTTGTGGCTAGTAGCTGGAATTTAATAGATGTAACAATTTCGGCTATTTCTTATTTACTTGAAAACCCTAGACACTATTATAATATCATCGGATTTCCTATCAAATATTTTGGTTAGCGTATGGTAAAAACTTTTCCATGTTTATGTGTGGGAAGTCTTACGTGATACCTTTTCTTTTCAAAGGTTTTTCAAAGTTAAGCAACTTTAACCTGTTACTCACACCAGACCCATGTCTGACCCGGAGTTATTTCTGTTTTTTTTAACTCTTGGGTATTCAAATTTTTACGAGTAGCCAAGGGAATTCAGGTTAGGATTCAGGTTAGCTTTGACGTATTGTGGAGGAGCAAATGGAGCAGGAGGCTTCTGCGTATAGTTATATAGTTTTCCACTGTGTTGGTATCTCTGAATGTGTTTCTGTTATGTATTGTGTTGTAATAACTAGACAGGTGTTTATAACTGTCTAGTATGTGTTGTATATGTCTGTGTAACTCTGATATTTGATGTATACTATTTAATATTTATGTTATTAATATAATTTATTCATTCCGCTGTTGAGATTCTTGTGTTGTTTCTTTTTTCTCTTCTTTCTTTTCTCTTTTCTATCCCTTTCTTTCTTAAGGATGATGCGATTTTCCGGAAGTGGAAAGTCGGGTCGTCACAGCTCCGGCGTGTGATGTTTGGTCCATGGTGGTGGCGACTTTGAAGAGAACAAAGGTGTTGCTAGTAGAGGTTGTCTAAGGTGATGGATTAGTGATTGGCTATGTGTTGGAGGCTATGACGACTTGCTTCTATAGTATGAAATAGGGTGCTTTGAAAAGAGGACTTGATTTGTGTAGAGAAGTTGGGGTCAAAGCATCTGGACAAGGATTACTAGATGCAAGGAAGGAGTGGAAACAAAATTAGTCATGGGTAGGCTAAGTAGAGAAATCGGCAATGAGTTGTTAGGTCGATGCCGACTTCTTGGTTTAAGCGCAAATAAGATAGACCTTTTGGGATGTAAAATGGAAGTCCTATATATCGTGCTGGATGTGTTGGCTTGTTCGTATCAGGTTGGATGATGATATAATAGCATGATTAAAACCTATTATCCTTGGATGTTGGCTTGTATTAGGAGTAGGATCTGACGTGGCGACTCGTAAAGGAGTATGCCATATGATCGGGAACGTGGAAGGGTTCCTCGTGTATAATAGAGACTGAATTGAGTAAGAAGGCTTGGCATTCAGATGGAGCGAAGATGGGCTTGGTGTATGTGCTAATGAATCATTGATGACTCGGAGAAATTTCAGTTGTACTCAAGGCAGGGGTATTGCAACTAGGGACGTCCATGGGTTAATGAAGGGACCTGTATACCTTGGACTTGTAGCTTTGGTTCTAGTGTCCAGCTTTGGGCTGTAATACACGTATCCATCTTTAGGCTACAAGGTATAAGCGTACAACAGAGAATCAAGATTTTTGTTAGTCCCTGACTTGGAGGTTATACGAGTTATCATATATTCAGGGAAAATGAAGTGCTAGTTAGGATTGTTTGATGAATGCTATGATTTCTTTGGTTGCTTTTTTAGTGGGTTATTACTCGTAGGTATCAGGGGAAGTAGGTAATGGAGATAGGAATACCTTGAAGATGATATCTTTATTTGGTTTGTGGTATATCTTTATGATATTGTAGAGTAGCATATTATAGTCTGGTATGTTAACTCTATGGTTGCAGAGATATGTCAGGTATGGTTCGTGTACTCTTGTTCCTTACCATGTTTACTTTATAGTGTTTTGAGACTCATTTACCGCTCATACCAGACTGTTGTCTGACCCAAGATTTTATGCTTTGTTTCTTATTATCTTGGTTACTCTTAAATGAGTAGACTAAATAATAGGTCTAAAAGATGCGGTACCTGTTTGGAGGAGGAGCTGGGAGGTGGAGCTATCTTGTATTATATACGTATATGGATTTATACGCTTTTTCGTTGAGCAACGTTGTGAAGCCCATGACAGTGCTTGCTTATTTCTATTTGTTGAGACGGTTTATTTGAGTTTATTTTGTCGTATAAACCCTACTACATTTAATGTATAACTTTGTGGATCTACTGCTTGGATAATTATTTATTAACATAGTTGTTGATGTCTCTTCTGTTGTATATGTGATATTATATTTTATCTATGCGTTGTGAGATATATGACAGGTTATATACTGCATTTGTTCATTCTAAACCTTGATGATAGTCCTATATCGGCCGAGCACGATACCATCGCACTATTTGTACATTATTGGTGCCGGTGGTATAGGGCAATCGTCACAATTAGCCTACACTCTTATTAAGATTTAATTAATCTTTTAAATACATTAAATATATACAAATATAAAATCTTTTAGAAAATGATTTAATCAATTGCAATTATGAATGTACCCATAACCATGAGTACTAAATCATATAAAATAAATATTTGTGAGTAAATGTTCATAATCAAAATGTATCAAGAACGAGATAACGATATATCCTTTTAGAGTGATGTAAACATTCTTCATATAATAGACAGCGAATTACTCAAGTATTTTGAGGGCAGCAAGAGGTTACGCACGCATAATTGTTTAAAATAATTACAAAACGACTTATTGAGAGTCTTTCATGGGTTTTATAAAGTCAAATAGAAGACCTCATGTAATGATATGCAGTAGTCTTTTGACTTGAGAATACCACGCATCTTAAGTGTTTAAACTCTAATTTGACTATGGCCAATTACATGACAATGTAGATCGTGTTAAAATCATAGTTGGATATAAGTTGAACCACTTGAAGTAAAACACTATTTAAGAGATGATCCGTCTTCCTTCGAATAGAGTGTTAGTATTAAAGTAATTAGTAGTCAATTTAAAGTCATAGTCTTTAGCCAAAAGCAATTGATTACTGGATAAATGTCCTCGGGTTGAATCATGGACTTTAATACTGAACTTTGTAATTAATTACGGATATTATTAGAATTTTGACAATCGATAGAACTCTAGATATATGTGTGAGACAGTGATCGCAAGGAAAAAACGTGCACAATATATCATTGCTTAAGGATGCTGCTTTGAAAGATAAAAAATTGGATTTTACCTAGATAATATGTAATAAGTGTACTCTTGGTCGCCGGTATGCTTGAGCAAAGTCCATACAGACTTCAATATTTGAAATATTTAAATGCTACAAAGGGCAGAGTTCACACTTGAAAGTCATACAACCGCAACTTGCAGCTTTTGACTAAAAATAATTTATAAAAATTAAGAACTGTTGTAATATAATTGTTATATAGAGTTAATTATTATTTCAATCAAATTATTATAGGGTTGAAGAATAATTTATAATATATATACATATATAATTTATATATGTATATTTATTTATTTATTCATGTATAACGAAAATAATATCTATACAATAATAAATAACGTATGATTGTCAAAATTGTTAATGTTGGTTAATAATTAGATGACTTACCACGTTGGTAATAGTTAAATGGTTTATTATTAAATTGGGTTAATGGATCTAGTTAATAAATAAAGTATGATCTATGAAAATATAATACAAGGATATTTTTGGAGCAACTGATGCTACAAATAAACCAACAAACCTCTGTTTAACACAAAAAATTTCTATCTCTCCATGTGTAGATAATATCTTAAAGATGGATTTTGCAACTTCATTGTGCTAGAGAAATGTTTTCATAAAGGCGAGGTTCATGGTTCAAGGTGCAATCTACTAGCAAGATTATTGAGAATTTTAAATGGAAAATTTTAGATTATTTTAGTTATAAATGTATTTATAAAATAGTTATAACCAATTTGACCTAAAAAAATTAATTTATTTTTTATTTTTACTGGATGTGCCCCTATGCACGCACATCCCCCATCGTGCATGTTCCCATCATCACCGTCGTTGATGACTCAAGCTACACACGCAACCGGTTGTAGGGAAGTCAAGGTGTGTCAACCATGGAGAAGATAGTCTAGAAATCAAATGCTATAGCTATTTGCACCGACAACGACGACAAGATAAGCTAGTCGACAAAGTTGGCATCTAACTAGGATTTGTATACCTGACAACAAAGTTGATATGGATGTTACTAGCCAATGGCACTGGTCGAGAGATGAACAGTGATCTTGACGAAGAAATACGATCACTTAGACGGTGGTGAAAACTGATTGAAGTTCATCGATACTGGAGGCTAGGACATTGAGAACGAAGAAGGTAAAATTTATAAATTAATCCTTATTAAATTCAAAATTATGTTTCAACCTAAACACGTTTGAACATGTAAAACTCTCATACACGAACTTCGTTTTGTACTCGACTTGCATCTTTGAGTTTGTATTACATTCTAAACGTATTGACATTATTGAACTGTATATTGTACAAGATATCACAAATATGACATACGTAACTTAATTATTATTTGAATAACAGTGCATTAACCATTATAATATGTATGTTGATGTTATTTGTGTTACTCAAATATTTCATATTCGAATTTAAAATTAAGCATACATTATTATATACATGAAAAATTATTTTATCATTAAATTTATATTGGAATAAATATTATTCAAATTGGTAATAAATTATTTCCTAAATATATTAATATTGGATAAATAATAACTTGTAAATCAAATTAGTAATATTATTAATACAATGATAATATAAATCAAATTCAAACCATAAATATTAAATATGATTTTGTATCAATTACACTATTCACAATAACATATTAGGTAATGAATTAAAAAAAATTGAAAATTTTCCTTTCTATCCCGCTGGGATATGGACATGCAGATGATTCCATTGATTTGCGTGCTTTAGGCACGAAAATAAACATAAAGTCTTAAACTTTCTTAGTAGCTACTGCTAACTTCTTACTTCTCTTCTCAAGGAAATTCACTTAATAAATTTAAGACACCGATAGTAATAAAACAGGAAAATAGACACACGGAGAAGGTGCGAAAAGATTTATTCTCAAGAACAACAAATTTACTTTTTCATATGAAGTACATTTTTTAGTGTGAAATGATAATTATAACTATCATTGTATGATTTACACTAAAAATTGTCATTCAGCCTAAAAACAAACTTGTTACCTTTGTAGTTAAATTTTTCCCCAAACTTTTTTTTCCTAAACCTAAAAGCCCGGCCAAAAAAAAATACCTCGGTTAGAACTTCAATTTACTCATTTTCTTATTTACCCACACTCGAGACTCTACGTACTCTAATTAACTTCATATATTATTTCCCACTTCATATCGCCTTATTTTTCATTGTCTAAGAAAATTAATGAAGCTCTCTAAACCCTTCATCTGCCAAAAGAAAGCCTACCATTGCAAAAAAAAAAAAATCAACAGTTTCTACTTCGATGGATTCATAGGAGGTTATTTTATTTTATTTTTTCAATCAAATCAGGTTTGGAGAAAGGTATACATTTTTTGTTACTTGAAGCTAATCGATTTAAAAATGATAATTTTAGCACTGAAAATCCAGTTTCATTTTTTATCTGACAACCGAAACAGTAAAAGAGAAGGACGATGATGGATGCAATGATAAGTAATCCAAGTTACTATTTTCCGAATTGAATAACTAGATGACAGTAGGGAATTTTTCGGAGGTATTTTCTTTGGCTGTCAATAACTTTAGCATTGGAGTATTAATTCAAATTGTTTGAAAACACATAATTTCACATCTTAATATTAATATGGTTTGTATTGTCGTTCGGCGTCATAGAGCTGGTCGATCATGGGTAAAATGAAGCAATGTTCTTTTCTTTTTCTTTTTTTCTCTTTTTTTCACATGGGTAGTTAGAGTTATTAAGGTGCATTTAGCACTCCATAAAATTAGGTTTTAAACAACCAGAAAAGTATCATTGGATTTTTAGTCATCCTCGGTAGCTTTCATGGATCAAGCTTTTATTTACTGCTTCCACACTCAAACAAAGGATTTATCCTGTAATTGCGTCACAAGGACGACCATTTTTCCTGTTTATAATACCATAAAAATTAACAATAAATGCAATAAAATTTATGTGCTTCATAGTACAAAATTTTATAATTCTTTTTAGCGACGGAGAAAAATGAGCTGCTCATAGTAATACAATAACTTTTTACTTCCTTAAATTGACTAGTGCCATAAGTTCTGAATATATATATATATATATATATATATATATATATATATATATATATATTTTACCCCTTTCACATTATTCAACAAAAATTTCTCATTTAGGTTCATCATTTTGTTTTCCACGTTTCAACAAACTGAAGGAAAAGTAAAAGGAAAAATCATTTCAGTCTAAATCCACTATTTTCCACGCCTTCTCTGCTTCCATGCAAACAAAAAACTTCAATTATTGGATTTTTACTGCTCTTTCTTTTTTAATTTGCTCATGCTTTGTCCATATCATTTGCGCATAGATGAATAAGATGATGGATTGCTTTTTATCAAAAGCTACTGCAATACGACTAGCATTTTGTTGATCATGTGCAATTTTTGGCTACAACAAACTTGAGAAGCATAATTAGTTGATTCATTTTCTAATTTCTGAAAGTTCGGACGTTATGGGTTAACTGAGATAACATAACGGTATATGTAGACATGCACTTCAAGTGGCATTTATTTATTTATATCCCAGTAAATAATAATGATAATTTTGCACGACTTTCCCAGCTGCTGCAAGATGCATTTACTATAATCGTTACGGCATCATACTGATTTTTGTATAAATTTCAATGGATTCAAAAGTTACATAGAGCCACACCAGCTGGTATAACACGTTTTTTCTAAAATACAATGATCACAATTCAAACTCCACGATGTAAACAACTAACAAAGATGCATGTATACCACTGCATAATCTAAAAACCAATGCCATCCACCATGCAAGATGGTAAAAGAGGTTTACAAAGGGCGAGCCAAAAAAATAACAGCTGCAGATGCAAGAACCAAAAGAGCTCCAATGCTACTTCACTTGGCATCGAAGGTCACAATGCACTGCTCAATATCATCGAGACAGAAGAAAACAAAAAATCTCAAATCGCTGACACGTAATGCCAACTCTTAAGAGCTCACCTTCCTCTTTGCTGTTGCACCAATTCCTCCTCGCCTACGCATATCTTTAATACAACATCATACCATACAAATGCAACTTCTAACTCATATGTATGTATACAGCAGCTTGTTATCCTTTTCTTCGGCGCCTTCTCTTACCAAGGAATTACAGATCCTTAACCCGTTTACAGCAAATATTCCAAATACAAGGGCAATATCCACCAACGGTACTTTTAAACCCAAAATACACTTTTTTGATAATGCTGTGTATATATATGTATATATAAAATAATAGTTAACAGAGGAAAGCAGTTAAAGCGATTAGCTCAGTTGCTTGTCCATCTTCTCTTACGAGGAGGGCGCTCATGTTTGGCCTCGCTTTCTTCAGTATGTGTTTCGTTTTGATTCAGTCGCAGGTCGTTCTTGTTCAGTTTCTTGCTTGATGAGGTGTCCTTTTCAGAAGTCAAGGGAGTTTTGAAGCGCTCCCTTCTCCTTTTAAGCTTCTCTAAAGTTTCAGGGTCGAGGTGGCGATCCGGATGGCTGGCATCACTGTTACCGCCTGGTTTTGTCGGTTCGTTGGTCAATGTGATGATGTCATCGTTGGTGGGGATATCGATTTCTTTGATGTCACTTGACCACCGCTCCACTTTGGACCGACCCCTTTTTGACCCTCGGTTGGTTTCATTTTCATCTTCGTGCCTGTGAGCATCCTTCTCTTGTTTTTGTTCCCCGTCTATCAGCTTTGTGCTCACCTAGAAACGACAACTCCATGATTTGATTAATCAACTACTGACATGGTAAAAGGCATTAACTATAGATAAAATATTGAAAAGTTAACAATAATTTGAGAAAATATATGTTAATGTTCTTTTTATATTTTCTAATTAAATTTTACTTACAAAAACCTTGCTTAAAAGAGCGTACATGAACAGAAAGCCAGCCCTTCTTGGAAATAAGAAAAGAATTTAAAATAAAAAGGCTAAAACAAGGATAACCACCCAGAAGAAATATTGTAAAAAAGTAACATTAGTAACAACGAGATTTGATTTCAACACCTTTAGATTGACCATCCATAGACGTACCACTTTCTCATAGATGCAAGGTTACCATTGTAACTACTTAATGGGTTAAATATACGAGCAGATGCTATAGCATGGAGGACATAATCATTCATGATTTGAATAAATATTGAATATTTTTGGATGTCCGCACATGTGGGAAACCCCAATGAAATCTATGTACATTACAAATGTTTGAAAAAAACCAGTCTTATAAACATGCATCCCTACCCCATAAGCTTTGACTATGGCATATGTACGAGAAATGACTTGAGGGGTACATGGATTCAACACAACTAGCCTTAAACATAAACTGCATTGAAAAAGGCAAAAAAATATTATTGAAACCTAAATTATACCTTCTCTCGGTTAGCATTGCCTTCGTGCTTTCTTTTGCTGTGACTGGATGAATATTGTGCACTAGCTTCAGAATCCTTAGTGCTGTCTTCATGTTTTCTTTTGCCATGACTAGATGAATATTGTGTTTCCGGGTCCTGATTTTTCCTCGTGCTCTCTTTATGTGTGTCTTTGGATATTTTATCAAGATCACCTGGTCGACTATTATGAACCCTTGAACTTCTCTCTTTGTTGTTAGACCTCTTCTCATGTGTGTGATAATCTTCATTTTCTTTATGTTGCCGTTTATCTATGAACTGGTTATCGTCTTTCTCAACAGCTCTCCTGCTCCTATGATCATCATAAGAATGTTTGAGTCTATGCTTGTCTTCTACTTCCCTTTCACGATAGCTGTCATCTTTATGCCTAGAGTTATGGTATTGGTCCTCAACCTTCTTGTCTTTTTCCCGTCTGCATCGATCAGTTTCTCCCTTTGCAGTTTTTTCTCTTCTGTGATAGTCTTCATCCTTCCACTCGCGAGCTCTTGAGCTTCTTTCTCTGATCTTGAAACCGTCATCTTTATCATTCCTCTCAGTGACCATTGTTTTGCGCTCTCGCCAAAATGTATCTGATTCTCTAAGTCTCTCAGGACCTCGAACAGGACGCGCTGGATACGGCTGTTCCCACACTCTATTTGGATAAGGCATAGTTTCATATGCTCTTGAGCTAATTCGTTTCCTATCTATCATTTCATGCCTACGTTCTCTAACATAATCATTTGTATATCTTCTCGTATTACCATTTCGCCATCTCCCGTCTTGTAAGCTGGTTTCACTTGGTATATTCTCTAAATCATCGTCTTCTTTGTTGAAATCATCTCTATTTGTTGGCTCAACTCGTGAACTAAGCTTATGAGCTTTAGATGAACGAGTGATGCTATCTGATGTTCCTTCGTCCTCCATAACAGTGTTATCGTCCAACGCCAATTTGTCTTCTGTATCATCAACAAGCTCTGTGCTCGGCTCCCTTTTGGCTGATACAGTTTTAGCAGGTGACAGACTCGGGCTATCATTTGCAGCCATGCTATTTTCTCTTGTTTCTTTTTGGCAATCTTTATCTTCTTCATTTGCGCTTTCGTGTCTTCTACGGGAGGGACGATCCATAGACCTCAAGTTACAAATTTAGAACATTTGGTTTGTATGAATGGAAAAAAGAAATAAAGCATATATAGGGGGAACATAATCAATAAAAGAGAAGCGTACACAAAAATTTATAATGACTATGCACCCTAGTAAATCTAGATGTAACACAACATACGAAGAAGGAACCAGTTGATACATAATGGAAATCAAACTTCTTTGATGAAATTTGCAGGCCATGCATTGTATACCCAAGTGCAAGTCCATTGAATATAACAAATATTTACACTGTGTACTTAACTGCTATTTGCATAATTGAATCAAGTTTTCATAGCCGATGGATAATGTTCCACTTTAAATGCATAAATATTACCGTCAAAGCATGGATATACTGAAATGGAAAAAACAACATCCTCGTTACTCAACTTTTTCTCTAGCCCACATCTTCTCTGCCCTAGCATCATTTTATGACTACGCAGATATTTTGAAACATTACTTAATCATTTTACGAATAAATTTTAATTTTTTTGTTAGATCAATAATGTTTTTGATTTTTTTTCTTTTTTTCTTTCCTAATGTTGTCAACTATTCAAAGATCTGGTTGGCATCTCAATAGCATTTTTTTGTAAACATCTGGCTTCCTGACTAAATTTTAGAATAAAAATAATATCAAAGAGTGTGTCAACTTGTTATCTGAGGTTCGCAAATAAACAGAAAGCTCCAATAGTAACTTACGTTAGATGTACCCTTACTTCAGCAAACATTATCTACAGATTCAATTCTGAACTGAGACTTGCATGAGTATTTTTAATTCGGTCACACAAATATTCCTAAAGATCGTAATAATGTATCTGCAGCTATGCAAGTAATGATGAAGTGGAGCGCACTATAAAATAGTTCGAACCAATCAGCACATAAAGTGTGAGATTGGTGGCCATGTATTATTCTTACATCCTTCGGATATATTATTATTGTACCATCTACATATAGATATGAGCATCCATCGCTAGACCCAAGCTAAAGAAGATCAATTCAGATGATTTGTTAAGTATAAGATATTAAGAATCAATCAAAATGCTATGAGAAATTTAATCTATAAGAAGACTACAACTGAAAAACTATTTTACTTTTTCATTGAAGAAACTTTCCTACTGATGTAAAATCACTAAAAATAATAATTTTCTATCAAACGTTCACCATTATACGGAAATGCGTTGAAAATTTAAATCCTTGGCATATACCAAAATAAGGTTTGACATCAAGTATTCGATCATTAAATGGATATGAGAAGAGAACCGAAATATAACATTTCAATATTATATCTAATTTATCTAAAGCATTTAAATTTCAGTTTAAATAATTTATTAATTAAATATTTTTGTTAAATTAAAAACCATATGGAAATAATTAAAAAAAGTAAAAATTCATTTTCGAAACCATAATGTATATTTTATATTATAAAAATTCCTATAGAATTTTATATTATTTAAAAATGTGTATACATTTATTTTATTTATTTAACCAATTTTTAATCAAGCAAATAATTAAACTATAATATATACATATACACGAAATTTATTTATTTTTTATTTTAATGCCGAAAGCTTTTCTGGTATGAACAAAGTTTTTCACATAGTTTAAAATATATTTATTGTACGATTAAATCAATATGAAACAACATACCCAATTTGTTTCAATTTTATAGACTTAAAGTCAAGTCCATACATAAAGATCGATTAAACGTTACACGGTCGGTTACAAAAAATATCACCTTTAATATACATATTTAGCATATGCACGTAGCATGTACAATTTAAGATGCATATGTATTTGTGTATGTATGTATACATATAATATACATATATATATATGTGTGTGTGTGAGTATTAAAACTAATGTGGTGCTAAATGCACATCAACATGTACATTTTACCTAGAAAAAAATTGAAATAAAAAAAGTAAAACGTTACTTCATGTTACTCGGTCCATCAATAATATATAACCGATCTACAACGTATTACCGATCAAAAAAGTAAATCAACTACGGTTGTACAAGACCAAAAGTCTACACATTCGATCGTTCCTATAATATTGATTGGTCAATCTTCATTGACTAAGCTAGATAATTTTTTTTAATGCATGATATGGAATAGGTAGCAGAATATGCTAAGGTAAAATGAAGATTAGGTAAAATATAACACATATGGGTGCATTTAGCACCACATAGTGTGCCGATAAAGGTACTTTGATTTGTTCTTCCTACTACTATATATAAAAAATACCAATAAATCTACCTCCCATGGTTCATAATACCATCAATAGTCTAAGGGTCAATGTCTATCAATACTTATCTAAAATGCATAAATATCCAACCCTGTTTTGTCTGGTCCAAACATATTTTCAAATCTAAACACGACTCCATCCAATCTAAGATTCGGTTCGGATCGGATGCGGTTGGATAGTCACGCTAGAAATGCATATGTTTTAATGTTTTATGATCGGGCCTTTTGGATCGGATTTGATCGAGTCTTTATGATATTTTTTATCATCCATACCCCACCAGAGATTCATAGGATTCGGCTTGAGTTTGGCTTTTCTCAAGTAGACTCGGTTTGGGTTTGCGTTTCTTAGTTCTAATTGTCAGCCTTATATATCAAGAAGATTGTGTTTCGAAGAACCTTCGAATCGGCATAAGCATTTCTTTGGAAGAAAAAATAAGTGTTTTTTCCACTATATTATTTTTAAATACAAAAACGATAACATTAAATTTTCCGAGAAATTATATATGTACACACATATATATGTATATACATACATATATATACATATGAGAAATTCTATTTGAACACAAATTATATAAAATGTGACGAGATCTTAACCATTAGATTTTCGACCACTTTCTACCTCCTATGTGAAGACAAAGAAGTCCAGTGTCAATACTTTTTTTTGTCGAATTTTGTGTTTTAATAGACGATCTCTAAATGTGTGCGTGTATATCAATGTTTTAAAAAACGCACGCGAGGCACTCTCAACGCGAGGCATAGGCAATAACGCACCGAGGAGCCGTTCAAAAAACGTTTTGCTCGAAAGGCGTGCTCCTCGGGTGGTTGAGGAGCAAAAAACATAAAAAACGCACGCCTCAAGTAAAAACACATCGAGGCTTAAGCTTGTGAAGCAAAAAATTTGGGCTACTCAAGTTCAAAATCCATAATATTCCCTTCTAATTTTCTCAGTTGATATTCACTTGTCTTCTTCCAGCAAAAAAGAGCCATTTTTTTTAAAATATTCAATTCCTTAAGTGGAATCGAGTCGATTTTTGATCAGAGGTTGAACAAAAGAAGAATTAGGCCAAAAATAGGATACATTCTAGGAAAATGAAACTTCCATTCAAGCGAAGCAAATGAAATGCTTTCATAAAAATTCTCGTAGAATCGAGAATAAAGTTTTCATTCTGTACATGTCAGATCATGAATTAGTAACTGTATCCAATCTCGAAAAAGGTTTCGATTGTTTCGATTCCAATTGAATGACCATGGAGCAATTTTTTTTCCTTTTTTCTTAAAAACAATGTTTACTAGTGATTTCTATGCGTAGCAGTAATAGTAGCAATGCATAGTGTAAACTACTGAAGAGAAGGGATGCGCAACAAAGATATTGCGTCGAAGTGGGTTAAACATTCACCGCATTCCACCAATTCAAAATACTTTCTTTCTGGATTTTGTGATCATAGATGCACCCAAGGAATTGCTCATTTTAAACAACATTTAACATGCACTCATCTTAGAATTATTCCTTATTCAAAGTCCCAAAATAATTCAAATCTTGGATATTTAGGCCGAAATCTCGGTTGAAGGCTTCCACAAAACGAAACAGAGATATCGATTGATATCTCATTTTAAACATATCGACCGATATTTACATATATCGATCGATATTTAGACCGAAACGGTATTTGAGATATGAGCCGATTTATTGTTTTTTATAAAATAATTCGAACCCATCTCAGCCCATCATCAAAAAATGACTCGGCCCTTTTCTCTTTTATCTAACTCCAGTAAACGTTTCAAACCTTTTCTCCCTCGTTACTTCAGTAAACTACATTTTAAAATCAACCGCCTTCTTCTAAAAAAATATCGAACTTCGCTTCTAACTTCCGACAGCTTGCGCTTGCTTCCAACTTCCGACAGCTCGCTCTCGCTTCCGACAATCCACAGCTTTGTCGTCGACCATTCTCTTTACTCTCTATCGGTATGTAAATTGGAGTTTTTATTTTATTTTAATGAAATTCGATTTTTCATGAAGTTAAGGTGTTGTTTTACTTATAGTATAATAAGTTTAGTTTGTTATCGGTTTCCATGAAGTTGAGTTGAATTCAATCTGTAAGTGGACTTGATTAAACCCTAGAGACGAGTATCAGGTATACCAAACTAAATCGCTTCTTGCTATTCTGTCGACATTCATTTTTTGGTTCTCCTTTACGTTTTTGATCTTAAAGATTTGGAGAAATATTTATACAGATGGATCGTTATCATTAAAGTTTATGAATCCTTAGGACTGAACAAATATATAACAAATCATTCAGTGGTAAAATTAATGATGTTTTGTTGAACAATTTCATAAAATTGAAGTATAATTGCATTTCTTTTTCCAGTTAGATTAGTGGAGATGTTTAAAATGGTATAAGATGTCTTTCGAGTTATCAATGACAATGGTATATGTTGTGATTTTACAAATCAAGTAAGCTTAATTTGTTATTTATTTTAGTATATTTAAATATTATTGTGTGATCAAATTAATTTTATAACATAAAATAAACTCCGAGATGAACTTGAAGCTCCGAGATGTAAATCCGATATCGATGTCAAGATGCACTCGTCTCGTTCGAGATCTCCTCCAATACGAGTCACTAAAATCACCGAGACGAAACGTGACCAATATCCGAGATTTATAACATTTTCGAGGCTTACGTCTCGCCTCACGGACACGAAAACGCATCGCGTATGCTTTCGTTAAAACCTTAGTATATTATACACACACATTGTTTTAAAATATCCGCATTGATGCTCGTTTCGAGGAGCGTCTCGAGGAAATAAAAGATAAAACGTCTTAAAACTTTCTTTAAAAGGCATTTTACCTCCAAAGCATACAAAGGGTATGCCTCAAACTGTTGTGGCATGCGACTTAAATAATCTTTTTACCATTAATTGCAAATATTGACACTAATAAAAATTATTAAACTTCAAATATTTAAAGTAAAACACAAAAAAAACAAAATTTAAAAAAAATGGAAGTTGGTGTTTTTTATTTTTCAATTTTAACATCAACATGATTAAGTAAGATTATTTCTGAAACTGCGATCAAGAGCTATGTAATGTAATGAATTTTCTCATTATTATTATAAAAAAAATCTTAATAGACTTCATTGAATCTCCAAAGAAATTTTACGGATCAATCTAAATTGGTAAAAGAAATTAAAATTGAAATTTCGTGAAATTTCCAGATAAATTTTGCGAAATCAAAAAAGGAATCATATGGATTCCAATTATTTAGTTATACTCTTTCAAGAAAAAATAAGAGATGTATGCCTACTCAGACCAAACTGAATGGTTTGTTCTTCATTTTTTGCATGGATTAATTTAAAATGTCAAATTTCGTTACATGATTTGCGTTTTAATTTTAGCTAAAAAGCTTGCGCCTAACATTTCAAGGCTTACACCTTGTCTCAAGAACCTGAAAACACCTCATGTATACTTTACATTTTAAATCAATGATGTACCTATGTATGTATATAATATTGAAAGAAGATGCAATATATGAGCTTTTGGATGGAATTAATTTTTAACATCGTGTTTTTGGGAAATTCGATAGAAATTACTAACGGCCGAAGGTTTTTACCGAATGTTGAATCTCATTCGAAACATCATTATGTTTGATAAAAACTAACGGAATTTAATTTATAAGATTATGTTTCATTATTAGATGATCGGGTGTTGACCAATAAAATATATTTATGGTATTAGCAAGAGTACAATTATATTAAACTTTAGTTACATATATATGGTATTAGGAAAATTAAATCGATGTCTCCTTAGCATCACACTTTATATAGACATGCTTTTAATTATTTATCTGTCAAAATTCTATACAAAAACATACTTCAATTTTATGTAATAATGGCAAAATTAACTGAATCTAAGCTCTGAAGAAAATGTTTCTCGCTTTATGAGAAAATGAAAGCTGAGTATATGTGATGTAGAAGATCTTCTAAATAATTTTGCAAATAAATATGGTTCAAGTGGATGAAATTAGTATTATAACAATAATATTATTTCTTACAAGTTTGATTTATTGTTTAATGTCATCAACGGAGTCGGTTCAATTGGTATTGTAATTCAGTATAAAATTGTAGAAAGTTTATGTATATTTATGCCTCAAATTTTTTTATAAGTGGCTTTGAAAGAAGAAAGTTAAAATTTGAATTTAAAACATGTTAAACTTTAACTTAATTTACACACATACACACTTTAATCTACATATTCATTTATTTCGTTTTACCATAAATAACCTAGCATAGTTTACAAAACGTCTTATATTCACTCAGCTTCATATATAAGAATTTTTATTCAAAATTTAAGCAGAATTATTGAACTAAACTCAAATTGAAGTTTGTGAAGTTAAAGTCGTGTGTTTAACTAATAACCATGTATTAATTTTTATAGCATAACTGCTAACAAAATTGAACATGAAAGAAGATGTTAGTGAACTAAAAATACAGTTAAATATGATATGGGATGGATATTGGTATTTGGTGATATAAAAAAAGCTTTATTTTACAGTTAGTTTAAATTGCACTTGGTGGATTCTTAATTATGAAATAAATTATTGATGGTTTTAAAGTAACACATACACTTAAAGAAAAGATTTGATCATAAGTTTAGCATCTCTACACACATGTGCACTTAAAGCGCTTAGCGACACTGGTGCGAAAAGTTATTGAGGTGATATAACGGAAATAGCAGAGATATAAAAAGCTTCATTAGATATAAAACTAAATATTTAAAGTTGATTTATTCTCATTCTCACATCATTGTAGAAAAAAGAAATATTGTTTAATTTTATTTAACAAAACCGAATAATAAATTTGATAACTACAATATATTTCTAACTTATATTGAGCATTTATACCATAAAATTAGGTCTTTACGTGTTGAACCAATAAACATGTGTTAATTTTTACAGCATAACTACTAACAAAATTGAACATGACAAAAGATGTTAGCAAACTCGAACATACAGTTGAATATGATATGGGTTGGAAATAGGTATTTGGTGATTAAAAAAAATCTTTAATTTACGATTGGTTTAAAAATGCACTTTGTGGATTCTTAATTATGAAATAAATTATTGATGGTTTTAAAGTAACACAGACACGTCAAAAAGGAAGATTTGATCATAAATTTAGAGTCTCTACGCACCTGTGCAGTTAAAGTGCTTAGCGGTGAACATGTAAAATGTTATAGCGAGGATATAGCGGAGATATAACGAAAAATAGCGGAGATGCAAAAAGCTTCATTAGATATGAAACCGAATATTTAAAATTAATTTATTCTTATTCTCACATCATTTGTAGGAAAAAGAAATATTGTTTAATCTTATATAATAAAACCGAAGAATATCATGATTTACAGTCCAAATTTGATGACTACGATAGATTTCTTACTTATATTGAGCACTTATGCCTTAAAATTAGCTATTGACATTAACTTTGTTGATTCATTCAAAAAATAACTAGTCATATCAACCTTTTTATATTAATATTGCTAAAGCGGATGCTAAAGACATTGATTTAGCGGGTATAACAGAAAATAGCGGGGCTTAAAACGGATCTACTGTTTAATAGCATTGTATTGAAAAAAATAGTGGTCAAAGAGCGCTATCCGCTCAGACAAAGCAATGTTATAATCTGTAGGCTATTGCTTTGCAATATAGAGTGTTAGTTGTGTAACAATAATTAGATTTAGTAGAGACACAATAACAGGAAAAATGGTTTTTTGATGGGGGATAAATTCACTTTAGCAACTGGCATGGTCATAGGCAAAATTCTTTGTATGATCAGTTTTAAGAAGAAGAAAAATGTCTATTAGTTTATTGATAGACTAAAATTTTGTACTGTTATGCATACTACAGATTACACCCTACTGACTTCTATTTATAAAGTAAAGCACAAGTATTAAGACGCTACAACTTAACTTATTAATAGGTTCAATCTCCAAAAAATTTAAAATTTGCAATATCCAGTCAACAAAATTTATTTAATAAAAGGCAATCAATAAGTATGAACTCATAATGCCAACATGATGCCTAACAAATTTGAAAGAAAAAATATAGCAATATAAATAATTCAAAATTATAAAATTTATACGTATAATAGAATTAGGGGTATAATTATATGGTATAGAAGAAAACAAATAACCTAACTGAGTGTTGAAGCGATGATTCAAAAGAAAGAAGAGAAAATATACAGCTGAATGACAAGTGATAGTGTACAAAATTATAAAATTTATACGTATAATAGAATTAGGGGTATAATTATATGGTATAGAAGAAAACAAATAACCTAACTGAGTGTTGAAGCGATGATTCAAAAGAAAGAAGAGAAAATATACAGCTGAATGACAAGTGATAGTGTACAAAATTATAAAATTTATACGTATAATAGAATTAGGGGTATAATTATATGGTATAGAAGAAAACAAATAACCTAACTGAGTGTTGAAGCGATGATTCAAAAGAAAGAAGAGAAAATATACAGCTGAATGACAAGTGATAGTGCACAAAAAATTTCTAGGCACGCTTGCCACTTGAATGCAAGTGCATCAGTGTCAATCAAAGGTCGGGCATAGATGTGCTGCATAGATGGATATTGTGTGCTTTAACAGAGGCAACAAATACGATTTGAACAAAGAAAAAGTGAGCAAGATATAAAAGAATTCAAATAAAAGGGTCAATTTTGAAATATTGTATAGATATAGATTTATATATTGTAAGTATGCCAAGTTAATGAAGCCATATGGTTAAATAACATGTGAATTTCTAGGGAACTTTTAGACGATGTGCAGCTTTGTTCTTTAAATTGTCGCTTTTCACAGGTTTATATTCTGTGACATGCATAATCAGTACAATCAAACTATTAGCCGATGTGCAGCTGTTCTTTAAATTAGCTGTTTCTGACAATAAAATAATTTGCACCTTTAAAGAAATACAAAAAATGCATGCCAGGGAAAATAATTTATTCATGCTAAAAAGGCATATTAGACCATGACAAATGAGCATTAGCAAAATAAAGCAAGCAATCCAAGTATCCAAAAAAAAAAAAAAAAAAAAAAACTCTGAACAGTTCAATTTGTAACAGTGTCCTGCTACATATACAGGGGCAAAGCTGCATTGTGCTTGGAACGGTTAAGAGTCTATCCAAGGATCTTGCAGGGGAAAAAGAAACAAAAACAAAAAATTTGGCTATTATAACTGGGATATATTGATAAAGAGGAGAAGCAGACAAAAGAAGAAAAGAAGGGAGTCGGCTGATGCGAAAATTGGGCAAGTCTTTAATTTACAGTGCGATCTTCTTGTAACCAAGCATGTCAACTGATGCCCGAAAATTCTGAAATTCGTCAACATCCGTATCCGAAAAGGAGATAAATATCCGATATTTGGAGGATACCAATACGGGTATGAAGGCATCATCATCCGAAAATTATCCATTTGATTTTGTCAAAATTATAATTTATATTATGTGTATTTTAATATAATGAATTATATGTATTTATTGTTTTATTAAGTTAATAGTTTATATTATATGCATTTAATGCATATTAACTTCTCAAACCTATTTATTATTATCATATTTGTTTCCTTTTCGTACTTTTATAACTAATGGTAATGAAGAAAAATTATGTCAAACCAATATTTGCTAATGGATCTCAAGCAGGGAATAGACCCAATGATCGTTATCTCTAGGAAATCCTTCGCTTGCGTCTATTGAAGATGAGTGTGAGCTGTCGAGGGAGAAAAAGGAAGTATGTCGGAAGCAGATAGGATAAATATCTAGCTTTCGTCCGTATCCACGAATATGGATATCAGAAAATTTCAGATGCAGGTATAGTATCCGTTGACTTGCTTTCAATTGAATAAGCCTATTTTTAGTGCTACGGTTATCTTTTTTACGTTTAGACCTTTTTAAAACTTATATATTTGATATAGATGCCTTAAACATGTAATTTGGGCACTTTTTTTCAAAAACAAATTAATGATGTAATATATTAAATAAATAATTTACCAGAATCGCTGTTTTAATTGTTAAAAAGTTAAAGGCTAAGGTAATAGTAACATGTATTTGACATATACCGAGATAATATAAACTTAAGTTTACACGATAATTTTTCTTCACTTAAATCCGAGTCCTTCGACTGTAAAGTACAATATACATGTGCAATTATGATTGAGTGTGAATAATAAGATTCCAAATCTTTGCTTAAACATATGTGCATATTTTTTACGCTTTTTTGTTGAAAATTAAACTAATGGCCAACTTTGTATCAAAACTATTCGTATTCAATTTTTTGAACGATTACCACCCCCCCCCCAAAATATATATACCAACCCGACGAACTGTTTTTTTTTTTGGGGGGGTGGGGGGGGGGGGGGGGAGGGGGTGGGTAATCTGTACATCTCGATTTTCTAAGCTAGCTCTGCCGATGTACGCGTAGTGTGATTTTATTTGGATAAGTCACCATGCAGAGTTTAATTAAACTATCAACTATTTAAGTTACTAAATTCCACCAAAACTGTTTGAACTTGGATGATATCTAATATTCGGTAGGTTTCTGCACCAGAACTGTCATATGAATCCATGTCCAAATGGGTACAATTACATGTTACTATTTAAGTCTAATATAACTGGATTTAGAAACAAAGCCAATTTTTTCTACCAGGGTATAATTGTATAAATTGAAAATTGTAAGCATTTGATTTAAACAATTTTTGTATAAAACTGCAAGTATAAATAATTTTACACAATTTATATCATACCTTCCTCGATGTGAACCAAATGAATCACTCTCTATATGCCGATCATTAAATTTTTCTCTCCGACTGCCATTAAAATATCTTGGAGAATGACTATCATATTCGGAGTCACTGTGTCCATCGTGGTCAGCATCATCAATATCATTACACTTTTCTTCTTGTAGATCCTTATCAGGTAGCTCGGATGTATTGTCATGAGCTGTAGTATCATCAGCAAGATGATCTGGGAAAACCTATTCACAGAATCACCACATATAGTTCATAAAAACAAAGAAAGAAAACATGTACGCCAACACACTATTAATATTTAGCATATGCGACCAATAATTTTTACCTCTATAATTACATCAGGATCACGTGGCCTCGGTGGCCTAGTCTCGGCAAAAGGCATGCGTTCACCATTGCCAGTTTCAACTTGAATCGGTCTTCCAACTGGCTGATAACATATAAAGCAATATTTAACAAAAATGCTTCGAAAAAACAGTACCTAAATAATAACAAAAGCGTAAGATCAGACGACCATAAAGTTGCGCAAGTTGTTTTGCACCATACACAATATTAGCAGTTACCCAACTTCAATTTGAAGAGAAAATCTCTTCTGATTTGAAATTGGTCTACCGGTTTTCCAAAAACGAGCGTATTAGCATGTGCGCTGCACGTGCCTAGAAAGCATAGGCATATAAAATACCTGTTAGTTCTTTTTTTTAAAAAAAGAGAGTATATTTGCTATTTTTTTAATAAATATGTTATTCTAATGATTAAAATTGTTGTAAGGGACTATCTGATAAAACTGCTAAAATAAGTACACGTGAACATAATGTTATACAGAAATACATAACAAAACATCAATTTTTTAATTTGAAAGAAAACTGTTAGCTTTTTTTATTTTATGTTTATTATTTAAAAAAAAACATGTTATTTTTTCACATGATTACTTCTGAACATATTTATGATATTGATAATAATATCATAAAAGAAAGAAAGAATCAAATTTATGTTTGTAAAACAAAAGCTGAAGAAAAAATACTTAGAAAAAATATTATGGTATTTATAAAATAAATACACTGAAAACATATAAGAATTATACTTTGTCGGTGTTGGGATTCGACTTGTGACCCCGTAAAAAATAGAAATGTGCTTTTTTCAAGAGTGGGAATTGAACTTGTGACCACATAAAAACTAAAAATATATCTTTGTCAAAAGCAAGATTTGAACTTGTGACCTCATACTGGTAAAGTAGGGGAATTTTGGGAAGTTTGTGCTTACATAATGTGTGATACCAAAGGTATGTATTAAAAAATTATTAATATAGATATATAAAGCTTAATCCTTACCGATGTTTTCATCTAAAACTCTTTTAACTTCGTGTTAGTGCAAGTCTCCTCTCAAAATTATTACAAAGTGAAAAGTCAAAATCAGAACAAAATTGAACTTAAACCTCGTCATTGATCATTATAATTAGGTATCACATTCTCGAGAAGAGTTTCTAACACAAATACATATACATAAACATATGAGGGACCATCATTGTACGATGTGGGCTTTTAGAAATTTGTATTAGGAGAATTCTAGTTCTAAAAATAAAAGAAGCGACTTGATTGTTCTCGATGAAATGAACTCTTTGGCATCGTGTCAGGTAAGCAATGTTAGATCATATCCCAATAGCTCATGCTTTTGGATTAATCCATCAAGGAGTTCTAATAAAGTGATATTTACAGGAATGAGGATAAAAAAAAAAAAAGATAATATTTTGCATGTAATGGTACATGGATATGACATCTGATATTTATTTCAAAAGACCACATGCAAGTACCGGTGTGTATAGGGATCCTCTTCCCTGACCATTCAAAGCAGATTGACCATTATCTGTTCTGCCAGAATCCAATAAGTTGGTAGAGATGTCATGATTACCAGCTGCAGCTGCAAGTTCAGGAGGTAAATCTGGATCATAATCCTGTCAAGATAACAAACATTATAATTAATTAGCAGTAATAGTTGGTTGGGAACGTTAAAGTGGCATTTCAATGCAAACTACCTGCTTTGACCTATCACTTTCATGGACACGGATTTTGCTTTGCATTGTAGACTCGATACGAAGTTGATCCTATGTTTCAATTTTCAGACAAATGTAATCAAAGCTTTCAATGTGTTTAATGTCGTATTTAGAAGCAAAAAAATGAAATTTACCACTTGTCTGGCATAATTTTTCCAGCTTTCCTCGTTCAAACCAAAGTTAAAATAATCAGATATATCAACTCCTGGATGTCTCCATCTTTTTTCCTCAAACACTTCAATGTCAAAATCGAATATAGTCCTGAAATAAGTAAAGTTACTTAAAATTTGTGTTTTGTTCTTGCTGCTGCTGCTGCTATTGTGACAATCAAAGATAAATGAGGACTTCAACACATAAATGTGTATGTGTGTATGCGCACACAAAATGACAATGTTCAAGATTTTTATCTCACATGCACACAATGAGGATGTTCAAGGTTTGATTTCGTGTTTCCACTTCTCAACATTTCAGAAATTTTTATTGTCGGTTTAGCAAGTTTTCATATATTGTCCACTTTGGCATATTCAAGGTTATTTCAGTTTTAGAAATATCATCAAGCATAGAGTTTCAATCAAAATCAACAAGAAAATTGTTAATCAATAAGAAAATTGTTATCATATAGAACCTAAAAATAATGAAACCCAATTAAAAATAGTCATATGATAAATACTTTTATTTAATATATATATATATATATATATCTTAAGTATCCTGAAAAAGAAATATATTAAAAAAATTATGTAACAAACACAGTTGAAGAAATTATGCAATTTTTTCATTGCCATAAGCACACCATTTTCACCATGTGCATCACTCACAACATGCGTCATTACCCAATCATCTGTGTCACCCAAAAAGCCTTTCAGAAAATGCCAAGAAAAAAGAGTTTCATCCACAACCAGGAATTAAATGTCCATTCTTGTCCTCATTGGCATAGTAGCTCATTAACAGATTATTTGCTTGAGCAATTTGTTAGCTCATCTTTTATGTGTTGCCCTTGTTTCCAATGAGTAGTAGTACCATGACATTGCAATGGTACCTTTTGCAATACCTTCATATCAATCTCGGTTCAGATCAGCATGGAACCGAACCAGAATGACCGGAAAATTGAGGTTATATTACTTATGTATGCATCAAACCTTGAAACATAAACTATCGAAAAAATTAGATTTCAATAAATGATTTACAGCAAATATATGTGTATCTGGAAGGTTAATGATTTACAACAAATATGTGCATCTGGATAGCAAAATTTCTCTATTTAGAGCAACTTATATAGTTATTATATACTTGCTATTTGGCACTTTCCGTAAACAAAATCAAGATTTTATTGCTTTTATTTAATATACCATGTTGATGAAGTATGCTTAACCGAACTTGAGCCTACCATTTCAAGCAATGCAATCTACGTAGGTTTATGGAAAGCATGCAAAAGAAACAAAAGCATTGGAAGTGCAAAATGATTGGCCGTCCCCATCATATTCTTTGTTAAATAAGCTAAACTAACAATTAAAAATGGAGGGAGTAACAAATTCTCTTCTAACAACTAGGTAATCCAAAATGTAAACAAAGTAATAATATGTACAGTAGTTGCTTATATTCATGGATACATAACCATATATATGCTATATTCTCCTACAGACTATTGCTGCCAAATAATTATTGTAAGCAATTGAGTCAATAAATATAATTCACTTTGATTAAAAGAAAAAACAAATGCCTAGAATATGTTACAAAATGATTTAATTTTAATACATAACTATCACAAAACCCAAGTGAGCAAGATTACAAAACGTACCAAAGTGACAACAGGATGGTCCTGTAACTCGGCATGAGAGAAAAATCAACGCTTATATTCAGATTCATCTTTTAAATAGATTTTTAATCTAAAAACAAAATATATCATTAAAAGATGATTCAAAAGAGACATAAATTGCTTAAGTTAATTAAGATATGCCACATCAGAATCATCGTATAAGATTGTTAACAAGTATCTACCACTTTCTTTCATGGAAAAATTCACAACAATTATAAGAGCTATTTAATTACCTGTTTTAATACATAGTTCACGATACACACGGAGTTGGTAGATATGTGCTTTTGATATTCTAGACTAAATCTCGCATAGCATATATAAATCCTCCCAAAAGAGGACTATGAAACTTACTTGTAAGAGGGAAGTGTGAAATCCAATCCACCACCAAAAGGACGAGAAGCATTATTAGCCCAACCAGAACCAAAACTTTTTGGCCCAAAACCAGATCTCCATTCACCTCTCCCATGACCAGCAACGGGACCTACAGGACGGATTTGACCAGGAACATCGACTACAGTAGCACCAGGCCTTACATACTGTATGAAAGAGACATGTTGAGAAGTAAAACAAAACAAGACTAGGGTAACTAATTAATCCATACGAACTTGGTATAACAAAGCTATTTCCAAACATAAATGCTACTTTTAATATACATTTACCAGAAATAAGCTATTTAGTATCATTATACCTTTCAAACATACAATCATTTGTGGAAGAAATGTTGTGAAGCAGAATGATAATTTTCAAGCATAAAAAATAGCCCTTAAGAAAATGAAAATTAGCACAGCTATCTGTTAGCATTACAGCATCTCGAAAAAAAGATGAGACGACGTTCCACGGAAAATAGTGGAATGACGGACCAATAAATTTTTATATGCATAAAACTGAAAATGAGTGTAGTGTGTATATACTATAATGTTAGCTATAATTACAGTTAACCGTCACATACAACTTTAAATTTGAAATGTACTCAGTTTATTCCACTTTAGATCCTTCTAAAAGAAACAGATGGCTCGGTTGAAAGAGACATGTTTGTTCCAAGCAATAAATGGAGGAAGGGATATTGTCATTGCTTACCTCGAGCTCCGCATGAGGTTTTATTCCACCGGTTTTGATCGCTTTTTGAGCTGCTTTATTTGTTGGAGGTTACGAAAACAAATGTTTGCAAGTCTTTTGAAACAACAGTTTGAATGTTCTCAAAACCAATCAAAACCAGTGGTGTTATTTTGACAATATCTTTCAATATTCCAAATCGACGACTTTTGACCATTATCCAGAAAGCTCGTCCAACATTACCCTCTTCATAATAGTTGTTTATCTGAACCTAAAACTATAATTTGGCTTCATGTTTTCGGTTTAAAAAAGAATAACCTCTAAATTTACAATTTTATAGCGCTGACATTCAATAAAAAACATAATTTGATTATTTGGATTTCTTTTTTATTTCTTTTTTGGAAATTAACATTATTTAAAATTTGACTTTTCCCAAAATGCAATTTGTTATGATGCACCTTTTAAAAGCTAACTTTTGATTTTGGAACATTGTTTTTTTTTTAAATTAAACGCATTCAGTTTATATATTTGCAATTTAAACATATGAATATACATATAATTTATTATTTTAAAAAGACTTTCAAATTGCCTGAGAACCATATTCCCAAACATGGTTTAACAAGGTATACAACCACTCATAAAAACCTCTCGACATCGAAAACCATTACTCTAGAAAAGTCAAAAGCACTAAGATTCCCAACCAGAGCTTGACCAAAAATAAACAAGAGCTTGAGTACTTGTAAATTTCCAAAGCACTTATAATTAGATAAAATAATTGACTAGAAGGTGAATATTTCTTATTGATAACCAGGTTTTAACATGAAAATAATTAGCAAAGATTTTATGGCACATGCATGTAAAAATTCTTATAAAATTAAAAATTTCTGCGTAGTTTTGATAAAAATAAATTAAAAATAGAAAGAAAAAATTGTAATTTTTTCGTTGGAATGAAGTTTCGAACTTGTAAGCTCTTACATTTAAAATTTTCATTTGAAAATAAAAGTTAACATTTGTTCTTTGCAAGTTTCGAACTCCTGACCTTTTGTTTGCATATAAAGGTATTTTTGAAACTTCACGGTCAGACCAAAAGATTGTGTTTCCATTTCAACTATTAATAAAGATATGTTAGGTTGGATAGGGTGCTTCCCGGAAAAGCTCAGCCACATAGTTTCATGGAAGGGAACTTTTGTAAAACACCTCTTTTCAAGTTTCAAAATACATACCGGTCTCTCCTCAAGAACAAATTTTGGAAAATATCCATTTTTTTGGTTTCAGCTTATTTGCAGAATGAACCACAAATACTTGCAGTTTCTTAAATTGCAAATATTTACAGAAAAAACTGCAAATATTTTAATTTTCAAAAAAAAATTAAAAAAAAAGTTTCGGTCAAACATGCGACTAAGTTCATATTTAGAAATGAGATACCGAAAATAAAAATAGGAGTGAAATTTAAAACATGTATTTGAGAAGTGTTTTTCACATATGAAACTTGAAAACAAGGAGCAGATCCTAATTTCCACTTCATAGAAACCTTTAATCAATTGGACAGTCATTGCTTCCCCCATACATATAGATATGCTAATTTTCTTTTTATGCCGAAGACCGACATAGTAACTCAGCATATTTTCATTTATAGGAATTTGGGTGATGCACATCTTTTCAAGAAACCAGAGCAGACAGATAGTCATAAATATTTATGTTTCAGAAAAAATAATACAACATGACCATTTTCATCATGCTACGTATACAGAATAATCATTCATGTTCTACACTAAAAGAAACTGTGTTCCAATTACTAAGGAGTGTCAGAGTGGGAATTAATATCTAAAAATAAATAATCTAACATATAGGCATCAAAACGTCAAACATATAACATATAATATGATTTCTAAATAAATAGACTTGTAAAGATAAGTAAATAGGGATATTTTGTCCTTAAATGCAAGTCGTTCTAAGCAGCCACCTAAAACTAATGGGATCCAAAAAGAGGTCATTCGCAGTTTCTCACAGAATCTCTCTTTTTTATCTAAACAATCAAGTAATATACCCGTGAGTTTCTATTAAAACGTATATAAAAAATAGAATAACAAATTATGATTCCATGTAGAACAAGTCAAAAGGCATCTTTGGTAACTTGCAGTGGTGACAAAGAAACCATGACACTGAAGTTAATACAACTATTATCAAAGATAAAATCTATTTACCAATATAACTGTAAAAAACTTATATTTCTATATTTGGTGTCGGTATCAAATACAAAATACACAATTTAAACTACCAAAAATAGTGATGGTTCCTTAACACCTGATTTCTTACCTCATTCTCTTCATGTCCTGACAATGAATAATTGTCCACTGTATGTATAGTGGCAAATGGTAACTAACTCTAGAGCATATACTTATTTGACCAATGTAGTATATTTAGTTCATCCAAAGAAGCCGCCCTAAAAGCATGTGTAAAGTTGCACACAGTATATATGCATGTGTTTTTGTTTTGCATGCCATGTGCCCTGGAGTCTGCATTTAGGGAAAGTTGAACTAGGCACTGTTCCAAATCTCGTTAATCTCTTTCGAGATCTGACGAGATCTCATTTTCAAATTTGAATGGGACGAAATTTAACAAAACAAGACACTAACTTTTGTTTATATTTTATTTGACATTCATCTTGTCCAAGATAGCGAAATTTAAGATGAGATCTCAATAGAAGATCTCATGTGAAGTAAAGTTTTTTCATTTACATATTTATTTTACTTCTTACGTGAGTCCAAAAGGAATTACACTATGATGACTTTTTATTTGTCCTTCAATTCTCCTTTTTTACATTTAATGGTGATAAAAAATAAAACTTTTTATTTGTTTATTTTACTTTAAATATTCTGATTAGTAGAGTCCATTCAATGAATACTAAATCAATTGTATTATCGGTCAGATCTAAAAAGTAAATTAATATTATCATTTTATATAAATTATGTATGTTGAACATTTTATATTTATTTAGATAACAATTATCACAAAAATCTTTAAAATATTAAATTTAGCCGTTTAAGTTACTTTGAGATAGTCCAGAGATGGACTTTAAAATCCGAGATGTACACCTAAGATACACTCATCTTACTTGAAATCTCGTCTGATACAAAATAATGTGTGTACATTTATTGAGACGAAATACGTCCAAAATCCGAGATTTAAAACCTTGTTGACGAGGGAAAAGAGGGCAAGGTTTAGTTGGGGTTTCTAATGCCACTTGTTCTCCCCATGTTTTGTTTACCAAATAAAAGAAGATCAAACATTTAGGGAAAGATAAACCGATCAGTTTCTAGTTTCTACATCCAAAATGCAACTGTAAATTTACCATGAAATGTGAATTGCAACTCTAGACACCATACTAGAACAATGATAGTTGATAAAGCGGAACAAACACATCAAATTCAAATCATGACAAGGTTTGCACTAGCACATAAGGAAAAAGAAACTTGTAACTAAAATTTACATTTCATTTCAAAATAGTATTTCATGTAAACTAGGCCAACTACATTATCATAATAATTTCACGTGTATATTCACTACATACAATTTACACCCAAGATGTCTAACCTTAAACATCGACTGCTGCTGCTGCCCAGAATTCCCAACGCCGTGCCTCACTGCTTCATTTGCTTTGGATCCATCTAGTCCCACTGCGTTCTCCAAACTATCTTCATTCCTCTCCAAATCCCCATCATTTATGTCTTGATTGCCATCTTGATTAGACTCATTATTATTATTATAGGCCATCAAATTGTCTTCATTCTCCACTTCATCAGTTTCTACTCCAATCGGATCATCATTCAAGACAATCTTCAGATCATCCTCGCTGTCATCATCGCTATCCCAGTCCTCCCCCTGTATAGCAACAGGAATCTCCATCTTCTCCCTGCTCTCAGGTTGGACATTGCTATTTTCTTCCAAAGTTTCGTCATCGTCCCAGTTATCAGGCATCCAATCCTCATTGGGTTCCCCGTGTACTATCCCATCTAACGCATCACCGGAGCAAATTTTGGAATTTGGATTTTGCGCTGAGATCGGTGCATTAACTGAAGACAAATTGGGGTTATGGTTAGTAGATAAGGCAGGGACGCAGGGGATATCAGGCACAGGGTCTGTGAATAGAGCAGCAACGGAGGATAATTTGGAGTTGGGATCTGTAGATGAGGCGGCAACAGCTGCGGAATTAGGGTTAGGGTTTGGGGATGATGCCACTTGAGGTGGGAGGATGTCGCTGTAAAGCTCGCCGAACTCGTCGTCATCGTCCATGAACATTTTTCTTGCCCTCTATCCTTCAGCTTTTTAGGACTTCGTGACGGCGGACTTGAAGAGAGAGAGGAGCCTGCGTTATTTCATATTTAATAGAAATTTTATATAGCAAAAAGGTCTAGCATAAAATGGTAATGATTAAAGCAAAAATTGTTTCGAACAAGCAGAAGCAGAGCAAAAGGAAATGCATTCTTCACTCGAATAATTTCAGCAAGGAAAAAAAATTAAAACAAATTGAATTTTCTATATTAATTTATGCATATTTATCCTTTTTTCCCTTATTGTTTTCCATAATTTTCTTTCTCGCCAATATGATTGTTTTATTTTTTTCATCTTAAAATCTCTAATTCTCCGATTTGAAACATCAGTTAAAAATTTCTAGATCATCTCGCTATCCATCTAGACTTCCATCATCTCAATTTTCATCTCAATTTAGACCGAAAATATCGAATGAATTTTCCACTAAAAAAATTATGAAGAATGCATTTCTTTTATTAGTACGAATTGCAGTTTTCGAAATTAGAAGGTAAAGACATTAATGTCATATTTTGCAAAAGATGTAAAATAAGTATTTTCCTCCAAATTAGTTTTTCATTCATACAATTTCCCCATCATTGCTCCATTTATTTAAAATACTTCTCATTTTAACAGTTCCCTAAAACATATTATTGACTAGATTATTGCAAAAGTTAAAAAGTTATAAAAGAGAATAACCATTCACCATATTAGTATATAAAACAAAATAGCGATCGATTTCAAGCAATATATTATGTGATATGTTCTTCGCAACTGGTGTCAATATGATGTCGTTTGATTTTGAAAATTACAAAGGAATAATTAAATGATGAAGTGTTATTTCGTTGTCTATTGTGAAAGGCACACAACTTAAGCCTGTCAATGGATACCGAAAAGTCTGAAATCCATCTACATCCGTATCCGAAAAGCGGATTAGTGTTCGATATTCGAAAAAACGATACGGATGGTGATACGAATGCATTAGCGTTCAAAAACTATCTGTTTGATTTTTGTCATGATAATAGTTCATATTATATGTATTTTTGTATGATAAAAATTATGTGTTTATAGTTTTATTAATCAGTGATTTATGTTCTATGCATTTAATCCATGGTAACTATTCAAAACTATTTTTTATCATCATTTGTTTCTTTTTCACATTTTTATGATCAATGGGTTTTAAAAAAAATATGTTAAACCAAAATTTTCTATCTATGTTTCTTGATTTATCGATTTTATGCGGATAAGATAATTATCTGATATTCGTCTGTATTTGCGGATGCGGATAGGATAATTATCTGATGTTCGTCCGTATTTGCAGATGTCTATATTCATATCCAAAAATGATTTCAAATGCAGATGCAAATATGACACCGTCTGTATCCGAAATTCTCTGAACATATGTCATTTTCTGTGAATTTTACACTGCAAACAATGTCTTATAAAAAGAGATGCACAAAATTTTCATCTCTCTGATCCCATTACTTTGCTTATCACTTGAAATGCTTAAAAAATTTCTGAATTCACCTGCATTTGCTAATCGAGAAAACTTAGAACTTTTACCTTTATTTAGGGCTTTATTCTTAAACTTTGAATCCGGTTACTATAAATTGAATTTGTTAATTACAATTCAATCAAATTGATGGACATGAGGGACTTAAATCGAAGGTATCCCACTCTATTCCAATTAATTTGAATTTTAAAGTTTGAACCCTTGATCTACATGTTTTAATTTTCCCAAATGGTTGCTAGATATTTTTTTTTTTGAACTGGTACTTTATATATAACAAATCATTGAGACAACATATCCCATGTCAAATAAACGTTCCAAAGCAAGTTTCGAACTTGTGACATCCTGCACCAAAGCCGAATCAATTAACCACTTGGACAAAGGTTGCTAGATATTCGAGGTAAATTGTGTAAAAGTTTGTTCGCGTGTCAGCCCAACTATAACAAGTTCGACTAAGAAAGAGATGGGGGTTGAAGGTGTTGGAACTGGGCCAGTCCGTAGTGAAAGATATGTGTGAATTTCAAAAAAATCCCTTATTGGATCTATATTGATCATAAAGTCTAGTTTATTCTCAATATTTTTAAATTTAATTTAAATAAAATCTCTTATTCCATTTAAATTTATAAATTATAAACAGAAATTTATTTAATTTATATTCAGTTAAATATAATAGTACACATGTGTATTATATACATATATGTTTGAACGTGTATATTGTAACAAACCGGATTTTCGAACCTCGAACATTGACACTGATACGTCCACTATGTTGCATGTCGAGCAATCGAATGCCGGAAAACCAGGTTGTTAAAAAAAAGGACGGAAGAAGAGAATAAAAAACTAAACAATATAGAATCTCATAGCGGAATGAATAATCTATAATATATAACAAATCTTTACACAAAAAATATAATATACATATACTAATCAAAGTACACTAACATATTTCAGCCCGGACAGTAGAATAGTCCGTCCTTATAATTGCTGATAAATACAACCAAAAGATAACATAGCGGAACATAAAGAAATACATACATACGTCTTGGACCTACAGCACGTCTCCTGAGCTCCAATGCATCCAAGAAATCTGTAATATACTCGGTCTGACCCAAGCCTTACAATAAAATAACACCCGAGTCAGTCTGGAAAACCAGCATGAGAAAACAAATCTAACTAAATTTTAAAGTTATAGAAAAAGCCTTTGAAATCAAAAGTATCTCGTAAGCCCACGCCGCACGTAAAAACCGACGGTTTTTTACCTTACGATAACCAAATCATTTCATATGAAATTCCCTGGTATTACAATAGTGTCTAAGATACAAATATTTACTAATCATATTCAAAATTATTACATTAATTTAATTCAGCATAATAGGTATACAACTAAAAGCATTAAGGCACGTATTGGAAAATGGATACCATACAAGGACTGGGCTATTGGTGTACCGCCCATCACGGTACATCTCTAAATAAAATAACACTGAGCACCTCGCCCAGATCCCCTACCAGCATAGAGCTGACCTACCACTTGACTAGTAGTACCGAATATGATTACCCCTCGGTTAATGGTCCCAAAGCATACAGCTGAGAGATAATATCAACTCTAGATGGGGATGATCATACCTTAATTGGGAGCGACCCACTTAGCCCCACTGCATACCTTATGTTTTAGCCATTCCCAATTGAAGAAACTTAAGGCTACGTTTTACCCTTTATGTGGCACTTCCCCTTGGAATGTTAACGCTGCCATCCAAGCAACAATGCAATGTCAACATTCATCAATATAAGTTATTAAGGATATGAACAAACCGAAGACACTACTTTTACTACATCCATTTTGGAATCACTCTCAGGATTAGTAGCAGGCAGCCGTTACACTTCAAAAAGTTCAATCTTTAATTCTGTTATCTTCAAGATGTCTTCACTTCGAAACGCTTGAATTGAATCAAAGTGATTTTCAGATAACATATCTGATCCGGGTCTCTTCGAAAAAAATATTTGATGGCTTCCGGTAAACTCAACCCTGGTTCGTTAGGAAATAAATAGTCAAAGATAAGAGCGAAGATCACCTCCTAAGTGTTGGTGGATAGATTTTCTTAGCATTTATCCTAGGACAACGAAACGAGATTTAAGCGCACAGTACAACATCATCGGAGATGGCTGTACCATATAACTCATATGATTCTCCTACATATTTTCAAAGTTACATTTTGGGTTTATATTTGATATTCGCTTATCTAGCTATCAATAAACACACATTCAAAGTAGGGATTTAATTCCATATAGAAAATCAACATTGGTTAAGCACATAAGCAACCACTGACGTCTTTTAATGAATCTTTTCGCTAATAAAAATCACTTTGTAAATCACTTGTATAAAAATACCTTTACAAAGATATACCCACAAATCCATATATCTCAATACTTGAAAAATATCCATATGTTTATCCCAATGGTATAAGTATATCCATAGAATGGAGGAGAATTCCTTCTACACAATTCTAAACCATTTATAAACTCTTTTATAAGTTTCTAAAACCCATTTGTAAACTATCTCATAATTCTCTACAAACCATGTATAGACGTCTCTAATCATTTCTCAAATCATTTATAAACTCTTTATTAGTCCATAAGACTAATTATAAAACTCTTCTTATAAATCTATAAACTCGTTTCTAAAATTCGTTGATAAATATCTAACCATTTATAAAACTCCTTTACCTTGTAAATAATCTTCAATTAAGTCGTCAACTACTTTTAAAAACTCTTCTTACAAATCCAAGTCTGTCGATAAAACTTTATCCATAAGTCTCGAAAACATATAAATAAATAAAAACCATTTACTTCCAAACCCTATTATATATAGCAATAGTTATTAACAATAAACATTATAATTAAATAATAATTATTAACTTCATAACATCTTAAAAATAATAATTAATAATTTCAAAACATTATCAAATAAACAATAATAATTAATCTTTACCATTATTTTATAAATAGTAATAATTATTTCCAAAACATCATAAATGAATCATTATTATTAATTTCAAACTATATTAATTATTTAAATAATTAGCTTTTAAAAATATTAAAATATCAATAAACAACTTTAAAACAATATTAATATAAATAAACAGCTTTAAAACATTATCAATATAAATAAACAACTTTTAAAACGTTATTAAACAATAGTTGAACACTTTAAATCATTTCTAATAATTTAGAAAAGACAGATAAAAAGGTCAGAGTAAAATATAAATTAAATCCCTTTAAAATAAAATATTTTTGAAAATCTCACATTCAGATTTTAAATCATTCCTTGCCTTAAAAATCAATCCTAATCCAAATGGCAATTTATAGTATTTCAGTATACTAATTTAAAGCCAATAGCTACCAAACGCTTAACCAATATCGATATTGATTTTCTATCACCACCAGGTTTAAGATTTGAATATATAACAATGTCATATCCAATAGTGTCAAACAATCAGGTATGATATTCAATGATTCATATAATAGGAATATGTTATAAAACATTCAATAATGGCGAAGAATCTCGTTGGATCCCTCTAACCTATCCCCCTCCATCATAGCTCATATACATCAGTACATGTATATGTAATAAAATCAATGGTAGCAAGGAATCATGTTGGATCCCCCCAACCTGTTCCTCTGCGTCCCAAACAATATACAATCATATAATATGGGTCATCCGCTACTAGGCAGATATATACAAAAGGTCATTCGCTCCAGAGGCGTGAATAAAACCATACCAACTGATAAAACAGTAAATCATCCAAACATCCAATCAACGATTTTTTATCAACTATATAAAATACTGATTTATCAGAAAGGTGAGTTTAACTAACTAAAATTTCAGACGTCGCTGAGGCATTTTGGTTTCGTCTGAATTCGAATGACGTTCGAATTCAGCATAAAATTCTACTAGTTCTCATCTCCACCCAACCAATTCCATATTGTTGTTCATGTCAATACGATCCCAAAGCAAAAAATCCATGGGTCAAACAGATTTATAATGAGTGAGTTATGGGTTTTTAAAGTTAAAACTTTTAATTAGTAAATATAAAATAACTAAATTATTTATAACCTTACCCAACACAAGCCCAAACGGCCCAAAACCGACGATGAATGATATCTCGTCTTCCTCCTCCATTTCGTTCCAGTAAAGCGCACAACCATGTTAGCGCACGTACACGTAGTGGTACAGAGACTCGCTCAAAGAAACGATGAACTAACTTCGCCAACATCTTTCTCTTCTCGGCCCGACTCATCCACACACCTGCCATCGCCTCCTGCCACCTCTATCAAAACCCATCCATGCTCCTCCATCCACTATTCAAAATGTCGGTACTACCAAACGATCGCCGCACCTCACCAGATTCAACCCATCGACTCGCCTGCATCACTGAAGTTAATGCCACGCTCCATATCCCTATTGCTGCCTAAATCGACCACCATCCCTAGCCCTATTTTCTCGACATCGTCGTCGACCATTACAAAACGTCGCTGAAACTCTACTAAAAATACTACGCTCCTTCTGACTCCAACGATGCTAACGACATCGATCAATTCTCCTCGAACAAAGAGGAATCAAGTTTTGAACTTTTGTGCACATTTCTCCCCCTCACTGATATATCATAATATCTTGCTTGATTCTCGATGAAATCCCGAATGATCAATTTTTGAAAATACTAGAGATTTACAAGAAATTTTTTAATGTTGAATGATTTAGCTAAAAATGAGAAGATCTTGGGATATGGATTTTGGAATTGGAAAGGTGGAGTTTGTTTTGTTGACAGTAAACCAAAAATGAAGAAGAACAAGAAGGAAGCTGTTTTGTGAGGTATAAGCATGATATATAGACAAATACAGGTATGACCACAACAAGGTGATATAGTTTCAAAACGAGATCTAAAATACATGGTCTTAAAGAAGGCAAGGATCCAAGGAGATGAAAATTAAGGTACGGGCGAAAGAATGGAAAAAAATGAGCAGAGGTATGGTGAAAGGAAGTGATATGTTGTTGTGTACCTGTGTGTGTATAAAATGTGTATTTATTTTGATTAAATTTTAAGAAGTCTCAATATACAACGCTACACAATAACACGTTTGCATACGAGCCGCAGATGATAGAAGTAAAAATTTGACTGTGCACCACAATGTTCCATGGCCATAAACAATGTAAAATAGACAGGTTAACTAATTCTGTAAAATTTCAAAATACCAATGCCATAAAATACGTTAAATGAAAATTTAATTATTTTTTCAAATTAAAAAATATGGAAAAATCCAATAAAATAAATTAGAAATAAGTCATCAAAAAAATCAGGTCAAAATTTGAAACACATAATATATTTTAAATTCAAATCTGAATACTTAGCTAAATTAAATATTCAAATTCGAAGACTCAAAAATGCAGGCCAACATTCTTTTCCCCTTAAAAGAGTTTCGTCTCCGAGATTACCAAGTCAAGAAAAATGCCACAATCCTATTTACTTTTCAAAATCATTTAGTTGAAATGTTGTCAAATTTTCTAACATTTAAAATTATGGAAAATTTTGGCAGCGTCTCTTTTGCGTGGCTTGATTTGAAATAACTACTTATCGTCACTACAGACCGGAATCAAGCAAAAGAAACAAAAGCCACGCGACAATCATAAAATCATCAATCAATCAAGATAGAAACATGTACATTTACGTCGGGCAACCAAATTTTATTATGAAATCAGAGGCATTAAACTGGCTCTTGCTTTTATATACCTGCATCTTACTTACACATAAAATCCAACCATACAATCTCTAACCATGTTATGCATTTTCCAAAGAAAAATATTTAATTATGATAAAGCCCGTAAGATGTACATATACTATATGCACGCAATATCAAATCTGATCGCTCGATCATATAATTTCACTTACGAACAAGTATCGTCCAATCGACTTCTTTAGTGCGGACTCCAATCCGGTTCCTTGATTAGAAACTGACATTCTTCTTGCATAGCTATATATTATGGCAGAAACTCCAGAACCAATCAAAAATCTATATAATGTTCACCTTTAAGAACCGAGTGAAAAATCCTTGTTCGGATCGGTGCAAATCACCTCGAAATCATGTGCTCAAATCTAGATCTAGAATAGTTGTGCGAATAAAATGATCTAAATACAAATTACGTATTTATTTCAATTGGTTTCCTCAAACTATACTATTTTTTTAATTCACATTCAACTATTACTTAGTATACTTCTTTCAGTACTAATGTCATTTAAAAACCATTCTATCAAATTTTAATTAAGTTTATTAAATATTGTATACAACCTTATCATGTTTATCATCACTTCATAACGTAAGTTCATATTTGTTTCTATCAAACAACATTCTAAGCCATATTCGATTCATTGAATTATTTCATTAGTTTATTTCATTAATTCATTTGAAATCACAATCAATTTCATTTCAAAAATCATTTTATTTAATTCTACTAAATTAAATTCCATGTCATCTCAATTTCACGTTTTTGTTTACTTAACCAAAATGTTCGACCATTATAAATTTTGGTTTTACTTTTCCATTTTCTCAAATTTTATAAGTTATACAAACTTATCTACTTAAAATACCATAAATCTTTACATAAGTTCATTCACATTCTATAATTACAACTTATGACATACAATCACTTTACACTTTTCTATATCTAAGAGTATGTAAATTTCTAATTAATTTATTTTATCAGAATATTTAACAAGTTTAAAGTTTGTTTTAACTTACTATTCCTCAATATATAAGTTACAAAAACTGATTTCTTATAATTTCAACCTAGATAAAAAAATTAGAATTAAAACATTATATTTTATTTCAACTTTATTTTGAAATAATACATAATATATATATATATATATGTCTTTTTGTATAACAAATCATGTTTGGCATTAAAATCAACTTGTTTACCGAACAATTATAAAGAAAACAAATACAGTAGCAATTCCTCACTTGGAAACCCAAAAATGAACGCCGATGCTACTGTAGTCATCATCGGAATTGTTTTCTAACGACCGAAGTGAGTTAAGTGCTTTATGTCTCTTTTTAACATTCATTTTAAATATTTCTATTTCTTCCAAAATCCCTTTTAAAAAAAATATTATTATCCGAAAATACTTCAAAATAATACTAATATTATTTTCTCAAAACCTTTGAAAACTAATTTCCAAACATTGAAAATCCATTTCCACAAATACCAGGGTTTTGAGTTCTCAAATCTCAACTCAAATCACTTAATTTATAAATTACACTTATAAATCATATTCATACAACTCACGTTTCTTATATAAGATCATTTCACAGATGTTTGTCTTTATTTTAGATTTTTAATAAACAACATTTATTTAAAATCAAATTCTAACCCAACATTAACTTCGAACGCCTTATAGTCAAATTGTGAAACTGAACTCACAAGGTGTTCGTTTTTAATGTTTCCAAATTTACCAATTTACCCAACCCATGCAGAAAAGGATAACCTTCTCCTAACCTAACATAATAGCCAGTGCCCATAAACTGATCAGGCATTACTACCCGATCATCAAACAATAGTCAATGACTATCAAACAATAAATGATAATAACCAAATATGATAATTCGTAATAACCAAGCATACAATATATAACAATAACAATTTCTGAAAAATTACTCTTTTTTATATAAATATAATCTAGGTAAAATTATTTCATTTACCCAGTTTCAAAACAATTTTGTGTCGGGGCCCTGTTCAAGTGTTTAGAGATCCATATCAATAACGTTAGCTACTCGTATTGACCAGAATCTATAAGCCACTTAACTAGCCAATCAATGCAATATAAAATATTTTTATATCACTAGTAAATACACACTCATACACACACACTCAAACTCATTCTAGAGTGTTACTGACCCTATCTCTAATGAGTAATCCTCACCAAAGCCAAGGTTCTCGTTTAACCTTGCCCTCTGATACCAAGTGTAGTAAACTGGATTTTTGAACCTCGAACATCAACACTAATATATCCACTGTATTCATGCTAAGCAATCGAATGATAGAAAACCCGGTCATAGAGGAAAAGAAACAATGAAGAAGAGAAGAAGAAACTAAACAACATAGAATCTCATTGCAGAACGAATAATCTATAATATATAATAAATCTTTACATAAAGAAAAATATAATATACATATACCAACCAGAATGCACTAACCTGTTTCAGTCCGGACAGTTGTAACTACCTTATAATTGTTGACAAATATAACCAATAGATAACACAATGGGACACAAAGAAATAAGTGGATAAATCTTGGACCTCCAGCTCGTCTCTTGAGCTCCAATGCATCCAAAAAATCTGTAATATGCTCGGCCTAGACCGAGCATTATAATAAAATAACATCCAAGTCAGTTTGGAAAACCAGTGTGAGAAAACACACGTAACTGAATATCAAAGTTATAAAAAACCTTTGAAAGCAAAAGTACCTCGTAAGACCACGCCGCACATAAACACGAACGGGTTTTTACCTTACGATAACCAAATCATTTCATATGAAATTCTCTGATATTGTAATAATGTCTAAGGTATAAAAACTTATTAATTAAAAACTTATTAATCATGGCTGAAATTGTTACATTAGTTAAATTCCAGCATAATAGATATACAATTAAAAGCGTAAAGGAACATATTGGAAAATGGATTCCATATAATCAGTGGGATACTATGGTGTTTCCCGTCACGGTGCATCTCTGGATAAAATAATACCGAGAACCTCGTCGGAATCCCCTGCCAACACAGAACCGGCCTACCACTTGACTAGTAGTACTAAATATGATCACCCCTCGGTTAATTTGCCTAAAAGCATACAAATAAGAGATGACATTGAACCTTGATAGGGATGATCATACGCTAATTGGGAGCGACCCTCTTAGCCCTACTGCATATCCCTTATTTTAGTCATTCTTAGTTAATGAGGCTTGATGTTGCATTTTACCTTTTATGTAGCTCTTCCCCTTTGGAATGCTTAAATTTTCCTCCAGGCAATAATGCAATGCCAACATCCATTCATACAAGTTATTCAGAACATGAACAAACCAAAGGCACTACTTCTACTACATCCATTTTGGAATCTCCCTCGGATTAGTAGTAAATAGCCCTTGTACTTCAAAGAGCTCCGTCTTTAATTCCATCATCTTCAAGATGTCTTCACTAAGAAATGCTTGAGTTGAATCAAAGTGGTTTTCGAATAACATATCTAACCCCGGTCTCTTTGAAACAATATTCAATAGCTTTTAGTAAACTCAACTCTGGTTCTTCCGGAAATAAACAATCAAACATAAGAGCGGAGATCACCTCCTAACCGTTAGTGGATGGATTTTCTTATCATTTATCCTAAGAGAAGGGAATGAGATTCATCCGCACAGTACAGCTTCATCGAAGATGACAGTACCTTATAACTCATGTGTTTCTTCTAAATATTTTCAAAGTTACATTTTGGGTTCATATTTGATAGTCGATTATTTAACTATCAACAAAAACACATTCAAATCAAGGTTTTAATTCCATATGGAAAACCACCACTGGTTAAGAACATAAGCAACCTCCATCCTCTTTTAATAAATCTTTTCATTAATAAAAATCACTCTGTAAATTACTTTTATAAAAATACCTTCACAAAGACATACCTATAAAGTCCTATATTTCAATGCTTAGAAAATATCTGTATACTTATCCCAACGGTACAAGTATATCCACAGAACGGATGAAGATTTCCTTTTTACACAATTCTAAACCATTTATAAACTCCTTTATAAGTTTCTAAAACCCATTTATAAACTGCTTTATAAATCTCTAAAAACAATTGATAAACGTCTCTAATCATTTATAAACTCTTTATAAATCCATAAAACTAATTATTAAACTCCCCTTATAAATCTATAAACTCGTTTCTAAAATTCATTTATAAATATCTAACCATTTATAAAACTCCTTTACCTTGTGAATAATCTTCCTTTAAGTCTTCAGACCATTCTATAAAGCTCCTCTTAAAATCCAAGTCCATTTATAAAAATCTATTTATAAATCTTGAAAACATTAATAAATAAATAATAATCATTTACTTCAAAACCCGATTATATAATAATATTATTAACCATAAAATTATAATTAAATAATAATTATTAAATAAATAAAAATCTTAAAAATAATAAATAATAATTTCAAAATGTCATTAAATAAATAATAATAATTATTCTTTACCATTATTTATAAATAGTAATAATTTATTTCCAAAACATTATAAATAAATCATTGTTATAGCTTTTTAAAATATTGATAAACAACTTTAAAACAATATTAATATAAATAACAACTTCAAAACATTATTAATATAAGTAAACAACCTTTTCAAACATTATTAAACAATAGTTGAACACTTGAAATCATTAGAAATGATTTAGAAAAGATAGATAAAAAAGTTGGAGTAAAATAGAAATTAAATCCGTTTAAAATAAAATATTTTCGGAAATTTCACATTCGGATTTTAAATCATTCTCCATCTAAAAAATCAAACCCAATCCAAATGGCAATTTATAATATTTCAAAATACTAATTTAAGGCCAATAGCTACCAAACACTACCAATATCGATAATGATTTCCTACCAGTACAGGATTTAAGTTGTGAACATATAACAATGTCATAACCAATAGCGTCAAACAATCAAGTTTGATATTCAATGATTTATATAACAAGAATATTTTAGAAAACGTTCAACAATGGCGAGAAATTTCGTTGGATTCCCCCAACTTATCCCCCTACTTCACAACTCATACATACCAGCATGTAAATATTTAATTAAAATCAATAATGGTGAGGAATCCTATTGGATCCCCCAACATGCTCCCTTGCATCCTAAATAGTATATAATCATATAATATGGGTCATCCGCTACTAGACGGGTATATATAAAAGGTCATCCGCTCGAAGGCGGGAATAAAACCAAACTAATTGATAAAACAGTAAATCATCCAAACATCCAACAATTTTTTTGAACTATATAAAACACCAATTTATCAGAAATGTGAGTTTAACTCACTGAAATTCCGGTCGCCGCCGAGGCATTCTAGTTTCATCTGAATTCGAATGATGTTCGAACTCAACGTAAAATTTCACTAGCTCTAATCTCCACCGAACCAATTCCATATTATTGTTCACGTCAATATGATCCTAAAGTAAAAATTCACGAGTCAAATGGATTTAAAACGAGTGATTTATGGTTTTGAAAAAGGCAAGGATCCAAGGGGTTGAAATTTAAGGTATGGGCAAAGGAATGGAAAAAAATAGACGGAGGTAGAGTGAAAGGAAGTGATACGTTGTTGTGTACCTGTGTGTATATAAAGTGTGTATTTATTTTGATTAAATTTTAAGAAGCTTCAAGGTATGACGCTACACAATAACACGTTTGCTTACGAGCCTCAAATGATAGAAGTAAAAATTTGATCGCGCATCACCTTTCTCCACGATCACAAAACAATAATAAAATAGATAGGTTAGCTAATTCTATAAGGTTTCAAAAGTATCCATGTTTGCCCCAAAATACGTTAAACGAAAATTTAATTAATTTTTCAAATCAAAAATTATAAATAAATCCTATAAAATGAACTAAAAATAAGTCATCAAAAAAACCAGGTCCAAGTTTGCAACACATATTATATTTTACATTCAGACCCGAATATTTAGCTAAATTAAATATTTAAATTCGAAGACTTGAAAATATGGATCATTACATTATGTAAATAATAACTCATGCAAGGTATAACATGTCCATGTATAAATGTTAGGATTTACATCGGAATGGACATGTCAGCTCATCCTATATGTATTGAATGTTGCCCAAATATATGTATGTATGTAAACTTGTTATTTATATAAATAGTAAAAACTATGTAAAATTATATATATGTATGTGTGTATGTGTCTAGTATTTAATTATTTATACATATACTTTTGCATTAAATATTATATATATACATAATATATATATATATATATATATATATATATATATATATATATATATATAATTAAAACCATTTTACACATATACATATATGTGTATGAATTACACTAACAAAATTATTATTATTATATTTAAATATATAAAAGCATATTTATAATACCTAAATATGTTTATGTATGTGCGTGTGCATTAATTATGTATATAATATATATATAAACCTCTCCATATCGAATGCATATAAAAATATTATTTATATTTTATTTCTTTAAGAAAATACATACATATATGTATATTAATTAGTTATCCCAAATACAAGGAAATAATAATAAAAAATATTTTCATGTTATAATATTTGAATTTTAATTTTTTAGAAAATAAATTATGATACTTTAATTTAAAAAAAAATTCCAAAATTTTTTGAGTTAAAATAATATTTTTAATCAATTATTTGATTTCCTTCATTTATTAAATTGATTTTTTAAAAATATAAAAATAAATTTTAAATTCTTATTTTTTTGGCCAAGAGTTTATATGATGATAAAAACAATTTAAATTTTAATTTTGAAACTTATTTTATTTTTGATTTATTTAATTAGTATATTGATTTAAATAATAGTAAATTAATATTAAAAATTAATTTGCATCCACTGAAAATTGTAATCCATGTAGACATTAGTTCAACTATTAACATGATGATATAATGATATAGTTTAACACAAGTTATGTAATTAAAATTAGGTAGTATATTAGTACGTGTACGTGTGTGTGTAAAAAGGTAGTAATATATATATATATATATATATATATATATATATATATATATTTGAAGTGCACAGCCAAATAAATTTTATTATATATATATAATGTTTTTTTGAATAAATTAGAACATACATATAACTAATCTAATATGTTACAACATTGATGATAAACATAAAAACCTCACCTAACTTGCAGTATAATAATGATACATACATACATACATATATTTTTTAATAATATAATATTATCTAGAAATAATAAATCATGAAGTATAGTAAATACATACCTTATACTGATGCCTTAAAGCTTACGTTGTAATGGTGAATTCTCCCTCCTTTTAAATCTTCTCGATTCGGCCCATTGACGATCCTAGACCTTTAGCTATCCAATGGTCGTCGTCTTTTGAATTGATTTGAGATGAATTTATTGTACCTTCTTGTTGATGAGGTCGGTCATTAATGATGGGAAATAATAGCAAAAAGTTTTTTTGCATTAGGATTAGGGTTCCTTTTATAGTGGAAGAAGGAGATAGAAATATGGATCACATCTCATACTATTTCTCATCAAATCTCAACTATCCATCTCCAAATCCCTCTACCCTTTTTAGCCGCCTCTTACAAGCCATATTGATGTCGAAATAAAATCTAAAAACATGGGCTAATAGTCCATTTAAGCCCAAATAAGTATTATTAATTAAATCTAATTTTATTGCTTATCGACATCGCATATCAATCGACAAATTTATAAATATTGTAAATATATACAATAATATTTATTCCTCAAATCATAATTAAAATTTTATAAATATTGATTAATTTATAACAATTATGAACTAATTAAATTTTTTGGTCCAAAGAGAATTCATCATTCCGGTTGTGTGACCTGTATAAGCGATTAACATCGAATTATTCGAATGTTAACGTTCACACGTCACTTTGCAGGTGGTGTAATATTCTGGCCAAATTTATCACTAACTTAGTTTCAATAAAATCTAGTTTTATATTACTAAGCGCTATCTGGTTGTGACATGTATTTACACCTTCTTCGTCAATACTATATCACTTTGGACTTATGGAATTTTATAATGCTCGAAATTCTAATATTGTCCATATTTACCTCCATAGTCCAAGTATAAAATGCTTAGTTCAATGATAATAATTATTTTTCTTAACTTTTAGTTGACCGTGGTACTAACTCCATATAACCGAGGAGATGAATCCTCACTTGAATAGTATTTCGCTTCCAATACTTCCACTCGATGAAATAATAATCACTCGATGGATACCATACCATGATTTGACTATAATCAAAGTAGAGCTTTCACGATGAAGATTCAAAGTGTTCTCCAGTTGAGAGAACTACGTAAATTAGTCACATCTTTATTTTTTGTGTGACCTTAGTTATATTAACCAATAGAAAATTATCGAGTGAGTCATTCCATAATTATCCAATAACTATCGTTATGTAATCTCTTGGTGGCCCCAGCAGTCATGAGCAATACACTGCATAATATTTAGAGAATGTTACATACTCTAGTCTCAACAGATACATCGATATCCCGTCTTAATGCATCTTGCCTAGGAACATTTAAAATTCTATATTTATTTTCATTATGAAAAATTACTTACGGTTATAACATTTTGCAACTGCTATCACAAAACATACTATTATAGATTTTCTATTAAATATACTTTTAATTAAATTAATTAATATAATGCGTTATATTAAGTATATAATAAAAAGAAAATACCTTTATTTCGATCAAGATTTGGTCGAGTTAGGTATATATATATAAAAAATTACGTAATTTTTCATAGGTACCTCTAACTCTATCAATCTCCTAGCTTGCACTTGTAGTCAATTATAGAATCTTATTCCAACTTCTCCAATCAGTTTTCTCAAAACCAATCGGGTCGATCCCTCACTAAACAGGTATATTATTATGTTTTAGTCATTTACTCTGTCAATTAACTCTCTTTGGTGCTAATAAGCTACATTTATCATGTGAAACAATTCGAAGTATGTCTTTCGGCTTCCAGTAAGCTCTAAGTTTTGTTATGAACTGTATCGTGACATTATTATGATATAACAATGTTATAGGATTCTTAACATTTGGAATTACGCTCGGCTTAGTTATAAATTTGTGTATTTATTATATATACATTGCTTTTATTTTGATGTTATTCAAGTCAATGTACTTAACATTTTCGTTAGATCAACCATCCTCTGTTTATTTGGAATATTTCCAACCTAAATATTATCAACTTGAATTTTATTATTGACATATTATATTCAATATAATTTACGAAGTTTGAGTCTGAACACTCCTTCATAAGGTGTTCGATGTTTCTGTAAACAGTTCTCTAGTATTTCATAAATTTACGAGAACACTCCAAACTACTATTCAGTGATATCAATTTGGACTTGATATTTGCTTCATGTATCAAATACATAAACAAAACACGATATCACAGACAACATAACATGTATGATAATTCTTATTGCTAAAGCATAAGGAATCCATTTTACATGTTTTGCATTAAACATTTCAATAAGGTGTCCTTTCATGTCATTCAAGACATTCCCAATATCTTTTATACTTACTATAAAAAACATCATTCACAAATCCAACGTCGAGTATTAAAACTTATAAGGCTAATTTAACACAAGTACATCGTTAAAAATCAGCAATGTGATGTTTAATTATAGTTTAGAAATATCTATGTAGCATTTTAACTTTCTTTCTTATGGACACATGCTTCCTATGCATTTTGATTGATAATCAAGCTATTTGATACTTCAATCTAAACACTTGTTCAATTTTGATGCTTTTCTAAATGATACTCTTGTATTCGTTCTTGGATCATATTCGAAAACCCACAAACTCAATATCGTTCCCGCTGATTTCAAGATACTTTGGTTACTATGTGTTAACAATTTACTCTAAATCAATATTTAGAATTTTTGTTTCAACGCATACATACCAAAGACAAAGTAATATAAGCAATAATTTTGTAAGTAAGTTTGAACTAACTTGAGCACATTGACTGGTGAATCTATTACGTTAATTTCAATAATTTAAATCCACGGCATTGTCCTTATTAGCATGGCTTACTATATCCTAACTATATTTGTCTTTATCATAAAGATGCATTCACGGCCAATGGATTATATCCTTATGGATAAACTATCAAAATCATATTTTGATAATGTACTTGGAATCTATTTCTGATATATGCATCGTATCATGCTGTAATGACCTGGATTTCTCGACATTTAATTTTGAGTATTTAAATGGTTTTAAATATTGAATTTGGAATATAAGTTGATTTTTAATATGGAGACTTGGTTGAAATTTTAGAATAAATATAAATTTCAAATATAACGATTTATCGTAATAGGGAAATAGTGAATAATTGGAATTTGAATTGAATATGAATCGAAACAATTTGTAATATGGATATAAATTCTATTTAAATTAGAATTTAGTTAGTAAAATTTTAAAATTGAGATTTCAAGTGATTTCGTAAAAATTGGAAGTCGCCAATTTAATCGACGCGTTTAATAAGCGATTCGGGGTACAGTCTCGAAATTCGATAAAACTAGTTCCATTGGATCCATAATGGCGTATTATTGTCGGATTTCAAATTTCATAGCAGTTGGAGCTATCGTTTGGTCATATGGGATAGAAACGCGTTGAAATTAATATTGAGAATTTAACACTATAATTGGATTCAAAAAGCTATCTTCTCCATACGATCGACTTAGGCCTCGAAACTTGTTCCATTGGGTTCGAAATAAGGGTATAACATTAGAAATGTCAGGCGGCATGCCTCAATAGGGGTTTGGAATTTTAGTTATGTAAAGTGAGATATTTTGAGAAATAAATATTATTATATATAATTTCAAAGTCAAACTATTTTATCCCTCGAACCACCTACAACCAGTCAATCGTATAACTGAAGCCTCCTTCTTCTTTTTACTTAAGCTCAGGAATTCTTTAAGCTTCCTTCAAACAAAAATAAAATATCGAGTTCGTATTAAAAAAAATCACTTGATCAGAGTCGCGATGGTGCGTACGCTGGGGATAGGAACCGCGACGGCAGGTGATGTTTCGAAGAAGGTGTTGTTTGGCAGTGGTGGAATTCGCGAAGCTAGGGTTTTGAAAAGGGGAGGTCACGAGTCTTGTGGTCGCGATCTGGAGCAAGAAATGACTTCGAAAATGATAGCACAGCGCGTGGAAGGCAGCGGAAGGGCGTTGGGGAGCGTTATCGTTCGAGCAGGGAGGTGCGACCAGAGTGTTTGCGTACGCATGCAGAGGGGTTTAGGCGATGTCAAACTTAGCAGGCATGCAAGCGAACTCCGATCGTGGTGGAGTCGTGATGAGTGATGAAGTCAGATGCTTATTTCATGAAGGAATGAAGGGTGGAGGTGGGTCTAAACTCCGGATATGGTGAAATATGGATGTATGAAGGAGCGAGATTTTTATCTGAGCAAGATTGATCAAGGTTAGGTTTAAATTAATTAAGTAATTAAGGGATTTCAATTATATTTAAATTCATAAATCTTATAAATGTAATATTTAATTCATGCGAGGTCGAAAAGTACGAACCAGCAGCACCAGAATCGTATTGAAGAATACCATGCTACAGAAATTGGTTCGGGATTTTTCGTAGTCGGTTGGGATTTTAGAAAATTTAAAATCTGGATGTTTGGCAAATAAAGAAAAAAAATCAAGGTAAGTAAATCTCACTCATTTGGATAATTAGCTTTAATTTAAAGAGTTAAAATTATTTATTGATTCATTGGATGAATGGATAATTATTATTATCAATTGAATTTTATATTATAAATTAGCATATATTAGTAGTTGGATATATTTCCCGCCGTGGGAGCGGATGACACACTATGCGCCTCCGCATAATAACGGATGACTTTATATTACCGCAATATCCCGCCTTGAAGCTGGAATGGTATTTTATGTTATCTAACATCTGTGGACGCAGGAAAATAGGTTGAAGGGTTTCAACTGGATTCCTCAAATATATATTGATTGTTTTTTATATACAGTGCTATATGATGTAATTGAATTGTCTGTTATGGATTGTGAAATGTTTGATTATCGGATGCTATAGCAAAAAAGGCCTTATTTTTGGTATTTTAAATACCATATATATTATTTTTAAATTGAAGGAATTCAAAGGAGCTTTTGGGTATAAAAATATTTATATCGAAATTTGGATTATTTTAAAGAAAACTGATTTGAATAAAATAAATGATTTGATATTGGGGTTTGTACTTATCTATTTGAAAAATGTTTAAAATGGAAATTTTAAAATAATTTATATAAAGGATTTTACATAATGGATTTTTTTTAAATGATATTTCTGAAAAATTGGAAAAGAAGTTAAAATTGATATTTAAAAGTAGATTTGTAAAATAAATGGGAGTTATAAGAAATAGATTTATAAAAATGAAATTTTATGAAAGTGATTAGTTTTATAAACAAGTGAATCTCAGGGGAGTTTATAAATTTATAAACGATGTTTATGAATAAGGGATAATGATAGTAGTTGATAAATTGGGAATATAAATTCATGGTGTGAATTTATATCGAGATATGAAAATCGGTTTTTGGGAAAAATAGCGAATTCTATTTTTGAAAGCGAGGATGGTTAGGAATCAGAATGATATCGATGTGTTAAGAATCGAGAGGGATTTATAAATTGAATTGGTTATTAGTATTTTAAAAATATATATTTTTATTGAGAAGTTAAATTGTTTTAAATGAGAATTTTTATTTATTCAAACTATGTAATTTAAGGCTGCTTAGTAATAAAATACTTCGGAAGTGGATTTTACAAATATTTTATATTGATCTGAATAAATTTGTAATTTTTATAATCAGCTTTGTAAATCGATTAGATTTATTTGAAATGAGTTAGAAATGATTAATTGATTTTTGATAAAAATGTTTTGATATTTTAAATAGTTACTTAAACTAGTTTTAAAAATAAATTATTATTCTTTAAAATACTTATACATATATACAGAGAGGTTTGGAATGATTGGAATTTATTTATAAGTTCTCTTGAGATTTGTAAATAGGATTTATTTAATAGATGTGATTTTATAAGTGAAATCTCATAATGAAATTCTGGGGGCTTAGGGAAATTTCCGAAATGTTAGAAAACAAGAACTTCGAGATTAAATCTGGATTCATAAAGAAGCTGTAAATGGATAGACGAGATTATAACAGAGTATAATCTATTTTGGTAAATGTAAAAGGAATTAAGATAAATTCCCGAAATGTAGGAGTTAGGATATGAAATAATTCTTGAGTATTGATATTAGAATGATTTCGGATAATGGACATAGAATATTTTCCTAAGTGTTGAAATGGAAGGTTTTTGAAAATATTTAGTGATGATGGATTTATATCGAGATATTTTCTAAGTAATGGATTATAAATCATAATTGGGAATATTTCACTAGGTGTTGAAGTGAACTACGGGTGGAAATATCCTGTTATGGAAACAAGTATTCGGAAATGTTTTCAAATATTGAAATTTTTTGAAAGAAATTTGAACATATATCTTTGTAAAGATATTCTGAAATGATTGTTGTAAAGAATTAAAAATAATGGCCTAAGGAATGCTTATGGATGTTATTTGATAGTTAAATAACCGACTTTCAATTTTGACCAAATTCGTTGATCGTTTCGAAGAGACCGGGATCGGGTTTAATTATTCGAAAACTACTTCGATCCAGCTTGAACGTTGAATGGTGATATCATGAAGATGGTGAAGACGAAGACTCGGTTTGTCCAAACCCAGGATAACTTGTACGGATGAATGTTATCTTTGCATTACTTGCCTGGAAGATAGTGTTAGCATTCCAAGTATGAATGTTATTCTAAAGGTAAACGTAGCCTCAAGCCTCATCAACTGGGAATGACTAAATCGGGGGGATGCAACAAGGGAAAAGTTGGTCGCACCCAAATAGGGTATGTTATCACCTTTCTAGATACTCTCGGAAAAATTATATTAAATTTATGAATATGATTGTGCATGGAAAAAAGAGTGCTTGATAAGGTTGGAAATACCCGAGATGATAACATATTCGGTACTATCCAGTAAGGGTAGGTCGATCCTGTGTTGGCAGGGATCATTAGGTACGATCTCGGTACATTTTCTAGAGATGTAATGCAGCAGGCGGTACCCCAGTAACCCAGTCATTGTATGAAATCCAATATCCACTACGAGTCCGTATGGTTTTGATTGTATACCAAATATTGCTGAAACGTCAGATGCAAGCGTTTCAACTATTTTCTAATTTATTTTCTATAGACATAATTATAATATCAGATGATTTTGATATGTAATGTTTTGGTTGTCGTAAGGTAAAAACTCATCGTGTTTATGTATGGAGTGGTCTTACGAGATGCCTTTGTTTTTTAAAGGATTTTGATAAGAGTAATAATTCAAATTGAGTGCGTTTTCTCATGCTTGTTTTCCAAACTGGCTCGAATATTATTTTATTATAATGCTCGGGCTAGAGCGTGTATTACAAGTTCAGGATAAGATGCTATGGAGCTTAGGAGATGAGCTGGATGACAGAGACGTATTCCCGTACTTGATTTATATTCCCACCGAGTGAGGACAAGTTATTATAACTATCCAGAATGATTACTGATTGATGCACTCTAATAATTGTATTTGTGTATATTAATAGTTACAGTTTCCTTGTATAAAAATCTGTTTTTTATATATTATATTTTGTTACGCTGCGATTGTTAGATTCTACGTTGTTTCTGTTTCTTCTTCTATCTTTTTTTCTTCACTTCTAATAATTTGGTATGTCCGGCACTCAATTGTTCGGCATGCTATACAGTTAATGTATTGACGTCTATTTTCGAGGGTCGAAAATCTCGGGCCTTTACACTTGCCATAGAGTTAACACTCTTAATGATTTAATTAAATAACCAAGGACTATACATTTTTGACATCGATAAGAAACTCACGGTTTCTATACAATATGCAAGAATACTTATTAAACACTCTAATGCAATATGTTCATTTATTAAGTTAATTTCATTTCATCTTATGTAATCAGTTTTATCATTGGATCGTACCCAATTCCATTTTACTACCAATAATTTGTCAAAGAAATTCCTTTGCTATGAAGATGGTCCTTCTTGAAACAACAATTGTCTCTTGGTGCAACGAAAAGTTATTCATAAACATTTCATGAATTTTCTTATTTATAGAAGTGATTTGGATTTAGTTTACAGAACTTATGTTCAAAATATAAATATGGGATCCAATGACAGTCTTTCCTAAATTCCTTTTGGGTAGATTCATAAAAGATTCCTCACGAATGATTATTATGTGCAGACTTTCGAATCATACAACCTGCCAACTCCTTGGCTTAGGAGATGTTGGGATTTCGTATAAACCTTTACCTTGTATGATTTTGCAAGCTATTCTTTGGATGATATTAGTTTTAACCTTGTGTGTTACTCTAAAGTACACACATTATAGAAAGAGTTTTAACTCAACCTCACTCGTAATTAATTGTACCTTGTCCAACAAAGTTTGATTACTCCTTATCAATACGTCATTATATATTATAAGGAGAAGTGACCTTTTAAGACCGAATCTTTATTCATATTAGGTACGTATGGAACTCTTTCCAATATACTCACCAATTCAATCAAATCAAATCATTTATGTCACATATTATTTTATTTACCTATGTTTCATATTCTATGAGCTTATTATAGACTTATACATGCGTATCAAATACACATGTTCATGTCTATGATAACTCATCGGTGAATATGACGAAGAATGTAGAACTATTTTAGTATTGATAGACTTCGATTGCATATATCTATATGTCTTGGTCCGAAGAGCTCATCAACTTTTGTGATCTTTTAGTAACTGGGTGCATAATCATTTAATTGTTTGAGATATAGTTAACCAGTATGATATAATTCATAATCATGTAATAATTTTTTTCTCAAATCTACGGCATAGTTCATTCCAAAATAATTGTAAATAATTTTAGATACTTTAGTATTTCAATTACATCACTATTTTTTGTAAAAATAAGTACTACATTATGGTTTTATTTCATAACAAATATTCGTAATATTCACACCGAAATATAACTATGTCTATTTTTCACTCGATGCTGAAAAATAATCATTATTTCATAAATAATGAATGGTGTGTTTTATGAAAATAATTTTCATAATTTGATGTAATCAATAAGTGTATATGACATGATCCCACTATTTCAGCCATTACTAGAATAGCGTACTAAATTCGAAGGTCCATTATTCATTTAGTATGAATTATTTATTTCACACGCTGCAACTAGTTTACAGCGGAAAGTTCTTTGATCAAATATCTTGAACTCAAAGAAATAAATCTCTTATAAAACAATTTTCTATATGAAAATATATTTTGAAATAGAAATCGTATTTCTCATTTCAAAGTCAAATATCAATTATTATTATTATAATTGTCATTTTCGATGTTTTTGAAGTTAGAAGTGGTCATTCACTATCTTTATCTCAACCATACCTTAAATCACATTTACTATTATACATTCATTTTCCTTTCAAATTGCTACAAGTTCATAATAAATTCTTTACAAAAGTGCATACAATTATCCTTAACATTTAAGGATATCAAATATGTTGCACCTTAGGCCAACTGATCAAATTGATGTTTCAATGATTGAGCTCTTAGATCTATTTTGTAGTTTTTACCTTATGTTATTAACATAATAAGATGCTTTTGTAATCAATCAAATTGATTACTCAGTCACAAATAATGTTTATTGGCTAATTTCAAGTGAACTAGTTTCATCGAAATGTTGTACATCACAAATTGACCGTTCACCGTATAACACTTATATGTAATAGTATATGGATCAAATATCCATGGTCTTATATTGTTTTTAAAGTTCAAAACTCATAGACGGAATAAACTTGTAAGCGATCAAATTATGAATGTATTAAGTAGTTCTAAAATTAGGCACTTGCATGAGTATTGAACGTTCACATGCAATAATCATTTAGTAGTAAGTAATTGTCATATTTCTATTTTTCAATCTTCAATCCATTTCATATATATATATATATATATATATATCATGATTGATAAATGTTTTATCAATCATACAAATGCATAAATTTATCAATGTAGATTATCATGACATTATATAACATATGTTCTTATAATATTAGAAAAGTTAAATGTTATCATTTCATTTTTCTAATAAGGCTCCCACTAGTATTTTATGTTTCGCCAAATCCTAAGTCGAAACATAGAAGTCTTTCAACTTCACTGGTAAGTGTTAGGACTCATTCGTCTTGGAGTTATGACCTTGAGTCTACTTAAAAAGTCATGGCTCCGTGGATAATGGTTAACTCCTTCTCGATTGTATCATACACAACGGCTAACCTTTGGGTACCTTGTCCTAATTCCACTTCAACCCTGAGACTGCTCAACATATCAAAACACAATTATTCACTTGCACCTAATATATCGCGATGGCTAAGTATAGTATATGTACCTTGTGTCTGCTCAACAAATGCATGTAGTTATCTTACCTCGTCCATTCAATAAGTTAATAATACCATATAATATTCCAGCTTAAGCTTGCGCAATTACTTAGGAGTATGCAAGTAATATATATATGGTAAAGGATTACATTATATTGAATATGCATAATGTTTATATTTAATATTGAGTGATGTCGACTTATGAAATAATATAATTTGTAACACCCCTTAAAAATGGGAATAATAGTCCCACATCGCGAAAAAACTATGAAGTGGGTGCTTATATACAAAGTCTTTACCTTATAACAACGTCGATGCCTTTTGAGGAGCAAAACCCCACACCTTGGCTTGGCCCACGAGGTGGAGGTGACTAAGTTGGGGACAATATCTGCGTTGAGTGAGGTGCGGGCTGTTACATTGGTATTAGAGCCATACCTAGCCGGAATTGTCATCTGTACGTGTTACAACCATGACGCTTGGGTGGCATTGTGTTCATGAGCCAATGAGGACATTGGGTTGGGAATAATGGTCCCACATCGTGGAAAAAATCTATGAAGTGGGTCCTTATATACCAAAGCCTTCACCTCATAACAACGTCGATGCTTTTTTGAGGAACAAAACCCCACACCATGGCTTGACCCATGAGGCGGAGGTGAGTAAGTTGGGGACAATATATGCGTTAAGTGAGGTGCGGGCAGTTACATAATTCTTATGAATTTCTCTCGTGATTCAAGTATCGGACACATCGAAAATCACAATATATGTACAACACATATGTATTTACTCCTTAAGTCTATTTAAGGTTTCTTTCATGTTCCACCATTAGTTTATATATTCATATTATATAAGTTTTATTATTATATAACTTTTATATTTCATACTACTTATATAATAGTCTTATGTATAATATTATATTAATTAAATCATATTTGATTAATTTTTTTAATTAATTACATTTTAATTAATTTTGTTTTATCTTAATTTAACAATTATATTAAGTATTTATTACATACTGTAACCTTTTAGTATTACATATATATCTTATATGTATGTATATTCATTTAAATAATTGACCTTTAATTTATTTATTATTTAATTAACCTTTAATTAATTTATTTAATTAAATTTTTTAATTAAATTATATTTATTTCAAAATTCAGTTCATATACTTACATGTGCACTTATTTTATTTTAAACATTTTGAAACAACATAACACATATCATAATATATGATACATATATACATTTATTTATTAATCAACTTATTTATTTTATTAATCTTATTTATAAATTTAAATTTAAAAATTATTTTAAGAATTTTTTATGATATTATAACTTTTAGAATCTTGGATATCTTATTTTATCTTATATTTTAATTCTCAATCAATTTTGAAAATTTGCCCATGGCCTTATTCAAATTTGAGCATTATCTATTACGGATAACTTTTGGTCTGTGAGCTTAATAGTTAACCATAACATGACTAATTTAGACTGCTTGGCTATTAGTCTCTAGTACCATTGTTGGAACTGGTTCAGCCCACGGCAAAAGATATGGGTGAATTTCAAAAAAAATCCCTTATTGGATCTATGTTGGGACTATGAAGTCTAATTTATTTATAACATTTCTAAATTAAATTTAAATAAAATCTCTTATTTCATTTAAATTTATAAATTATAAATAGAATTTTATTTAATTTATATTCAATCAAATATTATAGTACACGTATGTATCCTATACATATATGTATCTGTGTGCATGTGTAACATAATATCCGTGCAAGGTATAATATGCCCGTGTATAAATGTCTTACATCGCATCTGACATGTTTCTAAAACCCTACTTCGAAGAGTAGAGCTAGGGGATGTAGATAACCCGCCACAACCAACCTCCCTTTTCAGCCAGCCTAGCACAAAGCATCAATCCCCCAAGCATTTTCACTTTTACAAGGGATAACAACTCAACGTTTTAAGAGTTACACAGCGCAACTTGCTAGGCGTCAAACCTACGATCTCAAGAAACTTTGTTCCATGATCGCTAGGTTGCCTTGACCAACTGAGCTATGCAGGCAAACAAATGTTAGCTTATCCTATATGCATTAAATGCTGTCCAAATAAATGTATGTGTGTAAACTTGTTATTTATATAAATATTAAAAGCTATGTAAAATTATACATATAAATATATATGTATATAGATATATTTATTTTATATTTAATGAAATAGTATAATATATATAGGTATGTATGTATGTACATAATGTAAAAAAAATGAAAATCATTTTACACATATACATATATATGTATGAACTACACTAACAAATTATTATTGTTATATATATATATAAGTATATTGTAATATCTAAATATGTGTGTGTGTGTGTGTGAATATATGTATCTTAATTTTGTATCTAATATATATATATATATATATATATATATATATATATATAAACCTTTCTACATCGAATGCACAACACAGAAAAAATTAATTTATATTTTATTGCATTAATATGGATATATATATATATATATACATATATATTAGTTACTTGAAATACAACAAAACAATAATAAAAATTAATTTTGTGCTATATTATTCGAATTTTAAATTTTTATAAAATCAAGCATGATATTTTAAAGTTAAGAAAATTTTAAAAAAAATTATCTTAGTTAAAATGATATTTTTAATTAATTGCTTGATTTCGCCATTTATTAAATGATGTTTTAAACATATAAAAAATGATTTTCGAATTATTATTTCTTGGTCGAGAGTTTATATAATGATACAAAAATTTAAAAAATTTAATTTTGAGACATATTTTATTTTATATGGTTTATTTAATTAGCATATTAATTTAAATAATATTAAATAATTATAATAAATATTAAAAATTAATTTGCAACCACCAAGAGATATAATCTATATAGAATTGAATTTATAAAATATAAGTTCAAATATTAACATGATATGATGATATAATTCAATATAAGTCATATAAATAATATTAGGTGGTATATTAATACGTACGTATATACATGTATATATATTAACTAATAAAATGATAATAATTAAATAAAATTTATTTGGTCGGGCACTTCAGATCCGTATACAATTTTTTTTTAGTGAATTAAAATATGCATATAATCAATCTAATATGTGATATATATATATATATATATATAGGAATCTCACATAACTAGCAATATAATAATTATATATATGTATGAACAATATAATGTTATCAATAAATTATAAATCATATAGCTTAGTAAATACATACTTAATACTAATGCCTCATAGCTCACATTATAATGATGAATTCTTTCTCCTTAAAAATCATATTGATTCAGTAGATTGCTAATCCTTGAATCGTAAACCTTTAGCTATCCAACGGCTGTTGCCTTTTGAATTGATTGAGATGAATTTGTTGGAGCTTCTTATTGATAAGGTTGGCCAGCAATGATGGAAAATGACGGCCAAAAAGTTCCTTTTGCATTAAGCTTATGGTTCCTTCTATAGTGGAAGAAATAGAGAAAAACACGATCACGTCTCATACTATTTCTCATCAAATCTCAACCAATCTCCAAACCCCTCTAGCCTTTTAGCCGCCTCTTACAGTCCTTATTGTTGTCGAAATAACATCTTAACATCATGGGCTAATAGCCTATTTAAGCCCAAATAAATATTATTAATTAAATCTGATTTAATTGCTTTTCGATATCGCATATCGATCGATACATTTATGATTATTATGAATATATTCAATGATATTTATTCCTCAATTCATATTAAAAAAATTATAATAAGTATTTCAAAAATATTAATTAATTTAATTAATTTATAAGAGCTATAACCTAATTAAATAATTTGATCTAAAGAGAATTCATAATTATGGTTGTGTGACTCGTTAGGTGTAAATTTGGTCGGCGATTAACATCAAACTATATTCATGTTAATGTTCACATGCCACATAGCAGATAGTGTAATATTTTTGTCAGATTTATCGCTTATTTAGTTTTGGTAAAATGCTTTATATTATTAAGCGTTGCCCGGTTGTTACATTTATCTACACCAATTTTCTTCATCAAAACTACATCACTTTGGACTTATGGAATTTTTGGTAATGGTCAAATTTCCAGTATCATCCATATTCAACTCTATAATTCAAACATAAAGTCCTTGGTTCAATGATAACAATTATTATTAACCGAGATGCTCTGGCCAGAGACTTTGACTTTTAGTTGATCGTGGTACTAAACCCATATAACTAAGGAGACGAATCCTCTCTTGAATAGTGCTTCACTTCTAATACTTCCACTTGACCTAATTGTAGCCACTCGATGCACGTCATGCCATAGTTTGAATATAACTAAAAAGGAGCTTTCATATTAAAGATCCATAATATTACCAAATCCAAAGAACTATGTAAAATAGTCACAATAATATTTTATATTTGACCTTAGTTTTATTAACCAATAAAAACTATTGAGTTAGTCATTTTGTAGTTATACAATAATTACCAATATTAACCTCTTGATTCCCCCAGCTATCATGAGTAATACACCATTCAATATTTGAAGAGTGTTACATACTATAGTCTCAATGGATACATTGATATCCAATCTCGATGCATCTTGACTAGAAACATTTAAAATGGTGTATTTATTTTCATTGTGATAAATTACTCACGGTTACAACGCTTTGAACTACTATCACAAAACATATCATTTATTGATTTTCTATTAAATATAATTTTAATTAAATTAAATAGTTGATATAACACATCATATCAAGTATAGAATTGAATCCATATTCAACTCTATAATTCAAACATAAAGTCCTTGGTTCAATGATAACAATTATTATTAACCGAGATGCTCTGGCCAGAGACTTTGACTTTTAGTTGATCGTGGTACTAAACCCATATAACTAAGGAGACGAATCCTCTCTTGAATAGTGCTTCACTTCTAATACTTCCACTTGACCTAATTGTAGCCACTCGATGCACGTCATGCCATAGTTTGAATATAACTAAAAAGGAGCTTTCATATTAAAGATCCATAATATTCCCAAATCCAAAGAACTATGTAAAATAGTCACAATAATATTTTATATTTGACCTTAGTTTTATTAACCAATAAAAACTATCGAGTTAGTCATTTTGTAGTTATACAATAATTACCAATATTAACCTCTTGATTCCCCCAGCTATCATGAGTAATACACCATTCAATATTTGAAGAGTGTTACATACTATAGTCTCAATGGATACATTGATATCCAATCTCGATGCATCTTGACTAGAAACATTTAAAATGGTGTATTTATTTTCATTGTGATAAATTACTCACGGTTACAACGCTTTGAACTACTATCATAAAACATATCATTTATTGATTTTCTATTAAATATAATTTTAATTAAATTAAATAGTTGATATAACACATCATATCAAGTATAGAATTGAATACAACACCTTTATTTCATACAAGATTTGGTCAACGAGTTAGATATATGTAACAAATTACATAATTTCCCTAGGACATACCCTTAACTCTATCAGAAGGTGGATTCAAAAAACATAATCCTGAATTTATTAATATTTCATGTTTAAATGACGTAAGTAAAAATTTTACTTGATGTAAATAACAACAACCAAAAGACATATAAGGGTTAACATAAATATCGTTACTCAAAAATTTTATTATAAATATGCAATAAATTTTAGTAAATCAAAACTAATAAACTAACTCCAACACTCCATGAGAAAATAACAGTAGCATCATACCCAAAATTTACTCGTATTTAATATGAATTGAAGCATGGGGTTGAGTAATTAAGCCAAAATCAACATACACCAAAATCCATCACATCATACATATTAAAATTTTGATAGTATATGTTTTCCCTCTCTCTCAAGACCATACATACAATAGGTAAAAAAAATTAGTTCATAAATCTACAATGTACGTTAATCGACATCCGTTCCTCATCTCAGCTGCTTCCAACTCTTTGCTCCGCCTAAATGTTCATATTTTCATTGGACTGTATAAGAGATCAAGAAAGAAGATAACAACATTACAATGGTCATAATGAATGTTTTAACGTAAGCTTCTTTTAATCGATACTTAGTGCAATAATAAATTAACTTATCACATATTCATACACAAAAATCTTTCTTATATCCACACCAATAGTCACAATTAGAAGTAAATAAGGAAGTTGATTGTCAAAATTATACCATGATTACTATGTCAGCTATAAGTTCCGTAATTATTCATTTCCCCATTTTACCTAACTATTTAACAAATGCTTACATATCATTCAGATTATAGTCCATGTCTTTTATAGAAAATAACCTCGATAACATCTTGAAGTTTTTATATATTAGAGATTCAGAGAACCAAGCACACACTTGTAAACTTTAAGAAAGTATGCACCAAAGCCACAACACATATTCCAAATAATTAATAGGAGTATCAAGGTTTGAACTCATGATCTATTGACACCCATTCTTATATTTTACCAACTGGGCCACTCTTTGGGGTTCGTATCGTAAATTTTCTACAATAACTCATTCTCTTTTTGTAAATAAATATATCAAGCTCACAATATTTTATTATTAACACGAGAAACCCATTGGGCACATTCTCAATCTCGCTATATATTTCACGGTTCACTTTTTGCATAAGTTTGGGAAAGACCGCATAATTTTGTGGAAAACATCAAATCTCATTCATAATTCTAACTCTATATACCCCTTGCGTTATTTATTAGACACCTCAAAGTCACAACCGAGAGATATATATATATATATGTATGTATATGTATCAAGCTTTTAGAGAAAAAAAGTTGAAATTAAAACATGATAGGCCAACAAAGTCAAAACATCCATAGTGTAAATAATTGATAGTAAGAGTCACTCTTTGAGGTGAAAATATAATTCTTCATACTATTTAATAAACATGCATACGTATAACCTTGAACGAGATACAATTGCAAAACCACACGTGAGAAGCCCTATAGCATGGTCTCCTTATAAATTCAACTTGAGCAAGCCACTACTAGAAAATCATACATTGGAACAAATATAGCAAATGTTTCTTCTAACACGACACCAGACAAGCTTTCGATTCACAGAAAAACAAGGCTAATACAGTCTTGATAATTATACAAGGAAAGAATCTGCATTCAAAGTACAACGCAGAAACATTATATCTTTCACCAACAATAAAGTGTATCCACCTTTCTTTCATTTATCACACTGTATAATCATTAATCTTATTTTGTTAATATGCAGGTTTATTACTTAAAATTTCCCATTCCACCACGAGTTTTCTAAAAAAAGAATAGTTCAGAAGTCTTCTTTATTCTTTTTTCCATTTAGGTCACTCTACCCTTAATTTTTTTAGTTAATATACTATTAATGCTACCGAATGTTGGAATTTTGTTAGTTATTACCATCATTAATCAACCTTTAGCACACCATTCATTCTTTTAGCACACCATTTATCTATTACACTCTTTTACCGATCTTAAAAATAATCATTTTATTCTTATAGCACCAACTTTAGTCTACTTCAAAACCTAATTAGTCCATATATTCCTAATCATCAAAATGAGCATTATGCATAAAAATTATTCATTAAAGGACGTGTTAGTTTTTGATTAATCGTGATGGTGCTTCATAGCAACACCCATAACTCATTACAACTTGGTCCATATCTGGATAAATTTCCAAGTGATGATTAGATGGCGGTCTTGCCCATGTTCCACTACCACATCTCTTATGATGGGTAATCACCCTGATCTGCTCTCATTCCCATCGGATAATCCTAGAGAGACTTATTTACAGATACTAGAGACTTATTTACAGATACTAGTTTTAGGATGCTCTCAACCCAAAGTTAGGGGTATTTAGTCAACAGCTGCACATGTTAGATTCTTTTCATGTACATACCGTCACTTTTGACCAACTATTTTCATGCATCTACCTCTTGTAGGCTCTACCCTTATTTTGCATATGTCAGAAGTTCTAGGGGTATGTAATAGGATGACAAAATTCTCCAAACTAATCATCTAATTAATTGTATGCTCAAAGAACACATTCCTTATCCATTTAGGACCAAATATAACACAAATAAGTCTAGAAAACTTCTTGGTATTTTGTTTACCATCTTCTAATCTTATTACTTCGCTTTCATGAACTGATTAGGATTGGCACTTAAAATAGAGACTTGTAACGACCTGCAAATTTGACATAACTAAAATTAAATTAATTAAAATTTAATTTTTAATAAAATAATGTTTTCGATGTTGTATTTATATCCAATGCATAGATCATTTCTAGCTGATCAGTTTAAAGTGTATGTTCGAGAGATTTGGGGTTATGTTTTCAGAATATTGACTACTAAATATGGTATGTAACCACTTTTGGATAAAATAGTTATAAACAACTAAACCCGCATAATTTTCTATACAAGTAAAGTTAAAAAACCTTAAGGACAACATCCTCTTTAGATTATCTTTCTTAATTTCGAAATTAATCACCTGGCCTCTAATAGCAAATAACCCCCTTAATTACAATTTGCTAAAATATTGAACGAAATTGAAACCAAGCAAATAATATATCCAATCAAAGCTCTCAAGAAGCGAAGAGATGAGTGTGGTTCACTTATCCATTATGCGCTCCAATCGATCATAGATTGGTGAAACATTCTTGATCATCTATGTGGTGCAATTTTGATTCAATGGTGAAATGACAAGTAAACGACAATCAAAGAATATCATTGTGCAGAGGACGATGAGCGATGTTCATCTATGATGGCTGATTGTTCCCAATGATGGTCAGATTGGTTGGAAAAATTGAAGAAAGAACAAAATCATAAGGATGTAGGCTATGTGGCGATGGCAGAGGAGCATGGTTTCAGTTAGTTGGAGAGAGGAGATGGCGGCGCACTACAACAGTTTATGAGTTTTATAGCGTTTGAAAAACGCTATAACAGGCTACCATAGCGTTTCAGAGAACGCTGTGGAACAACAAGCTATGGTAGGCCGGCAGCATTACATAGCAGCAAGAAAAACGCTATAATATCTTATAGCGTTTACAAAAAAGCACAGCGTTGGCAACCTACCATAGCGTTTTTTCTCTGTTATTAAACTTAAACGCTATAGGGAATATAATCCTTCATTTAACTTTCTATAGCGTTTTTGAGCACATTTTATAGCGTTTCATCAAACCATATTATAGCGTTACAATGTTTTTCGATAGCATTTGTTGTCATGTTTGTATAGCGTTTTTATTTTCTACTATAGCGTTTTTGATTCTATTATAGCGTTTTTGATGCATATCTTACATCTCATATAGAGTTTCGATAGCGTTTGATGAATCAATAGCGTTTTTCAAACGCTATTCTATATAATATTAATTTTCAGCATTTGTTTCAATTTTCTTTTTATTATATTATATTTTACATATATACATATATATACATACATACATACATACATATATATATATATATATATACATATGCACACATAGATTACCAATTTGAATTTACAAACATTTTCACACAATTGCATATACATTACCAATTTCAGTCTTTACATTGTTTTTGATACATTACTACAAACCCTCCTAACTTTCTACTGCATTACATATCACACTTCCTCGAACATCACACCATCACTACCACTTCTGCCCACATTTTTGTACACAACTCAAACATACATCCACTCCTCTAACTCTAGCAACCACTGCATCACCAACAGTCATAACAGACCCTCTGCCATACTTTACCACCACCTTCATCCAACACACTTACTTGCCTTAACACCTTATCACCTTCAAACACCTCCTACTTCTCCGATTACCTTCACACTGCTTCAATCTCTGTCTACATCACCACCATTCCTATGCCCTTCCTACAGCCTATTTCAAAACAAAAAACAGTACATCACCGATTGAAACATGTATAATGAACTGATTTAATGCATTAACATAAATTAAGTTACACATAATACATTTAACTGATTGAAACATGGCATTTGTTACCGAATCATTAGAACTGAACTAAGTTAGGCTAGACTGAACTATCTGTACCTGCTTCAGAAACGATAGAACTAAACTAAGCTAAGCATTAGAACTGAACTAAGCTAAGCAAAAGAACCGAACTAAGTTACGCAATAATTTACACATGCTTCACTAACCGTTAAAACTTAACAAAGGTAGGTTAGACTTGTAACAGGAATACAATATCAAGTATTCATGCAGTTTGAATGCGAAGAATTGAAGAAAAGATTACCTAACTACGCCTCTAACAAGGTAGATGCTTTCCTGCCTGCTACAATGCCTTCTTGATACCCAATTTTAGTTGTCAGGAATTTCACAAGTTCCTTACCTAGTTTTGTGCATATAAATTCAAGATGATGCACTAATTCTATTTTGAAAGGATACTGTATAAAATTGACCCTGTCTCAGTTTCCATTCTCTACCAATGGCGTTGATTGACCCATACTATCATTAGCAATGTTTGATTCTCCTTTGCCCCAAAACATTTAAATCTTTTGCAAGTAACCAATAGGATCGATCTAACGATTTGAGAAAGCAATAAAAAACATCAAATTTCTGATAATTTCACACCAAGGAAATAATGACACAAACGGGAAACCGTGAAAAATATTAAGAATTTACAAGATTCGGATATAAAATGAACACAGCTATTCTTTCTTATATAAATTGCAAGGCTTTACCAATAAACATGCATAAATGAATAGCAAATCATGGAATAGCATCTGCAAAATTGAGAACCAAAATCAACTAAATTATAACAATATTTACTAGAATTGTTCCATAAAAGTTTTTATGTATTTCCGTTTTTATCATCAACTAGATTCATGCTCAAATTCACGAGCGGGCCACTTTGAGAACCGTTGGAATAAATATATGTAAACAATCAGTCTACCTTCCAAACTCTTTTCAACTAAGCTTATAATTATTTAACAAATAGCTCCTGAAAGGCAAATACGCTAGTTGAAATAAATAGGACAATATCAAATTTTCTAATAAAGCTAAACATGTTACAAAACATGAATTGCATTGATCTAATATTTTATTCTTAAATTTTGCACTATAAATTGAAAAATGAAAGCATATGACTTACACTTCCCCATCTAGTTGATGTATGCTGCAAATCTTCAGCTACAAATCCCTACAAATAACACAACCAGTTTGTTGGTATGAAAGGTTGCTATGAAGCTGGACTTTTATTGCCCGAAACAATGCTATGTAGACAATTTGAATTATTGTTTTCCACCGTAGTTGTGTTATGCCTTTTGCAAGATCCAATCCCATACCGCAGCATTACAAGTTAATATGAAATTAAGCAAGAATAAATGTAATTTCCAATCATATATATATATATGAGTGCCAGTAGTCTCGACTTTCCACTAAAGACATATAATTTATTATACATACCTACCTCAATCCCAATGGAAACCCTTCAAGTTCGATAAGTGCATCCAAGGCGATAGGCTTCAATTCTTGGCCATTTTCTTGTTATTGTATTCCTGTTATAATTTACACATGCTTCAATTCTTGGCCATTTTCTTCGTTTGTTGTAGTCTTCTTTCTCTCAGTACCTCGAGATCATCCATATCGAGGCGATCAAATGCTCTATTATCTGGAACATACTTCTACTTAGTTGGAGCATTATGGTATCAAAGAAAAGGAGCGGGCTTTCAATGTTACCTGCTTTACATGAGATTCATCCATGGTTGCAACTGGATTTGATCCGAGAAAGGATGGGTGGCTTTAGACTCAAATCTCAAATTAAGCTTAAAAAATGCAGAGATTTTGTTAGTGATCTTTTTAACATAAATTGGCATTAAAAATATAGATGATGCATTCATCATAAGCTTTGCAAAACCTTCACATAAGTAATATTAATTCTAATAACCAGATTCCTTTTTTTCTAGAAATTAACTCAATGCATTTTATTCATAAGTAATTGTGGTTAGACAATTAGCATGTAACATTCAAAATGCTAAGGTAAGGGAAAATCTACTTGCAACTATATATGTGCCTAAGGTAAGGGAAAATCCTACCACTAACCACATCTTCATGACAGTTAAAAAGATAAGATAATAGATGATAATCTTACTGTATTCTCACTAAGCAAAGACCACTCCAACAATAAACCATTGGCACAACCATCATTATCAACCCAGAAAGCCTTAACTACAACCATGATCACAAAAAATATAGCCCTGTGCGTGTTAACTGCTTCACTACGCAAAATATCAACCACTCTACTAACCAAAAACCCCCCTCCAGGCACACATTCATGACATTTATCATCTAATTGAAAATGATTAACACATCCTGTAGAGCAATTTGTAGTACTAGATTCTTGAAGCAAAGGATGCAAATTGTGCTTCTTAACAACTGGATCTAATAGAATAGGATCAAAATAAGAAAAATTACCGTGATTCACTTGTAATATCTTAGCAAGCACAAGATCAACTGAAGAATCTCTATCAACTGAGCAAACATTAGAAACGGTGACATCAGAAGCACCCCTATCATAAGTAACTCCAACATTAGACTCAGGATTCAAAGAACAAAATTAGACTCCAACATTAGACTCAAGATCCAACATTAGACTCAGGATTCAAAGAACATTAGACTCAGCAAACCTTGGCGTGCTCAGTTGCAAAATTGGGTGTGCCCAATGACAAATCTAGGTGATGCCAATTTTACAAAAGCGCTCAATTCTGCAAGATTAGGAAAAACAAGGTGCATGCTCGGTTTTGAAATTGAGAGCACTCTTGGTTGCAAAACAAACTCTATGATATGAAACTTATAAAATCTATGATATTTAAGAAACAACTAGCATGATGAAGTGATTTTATGGTATGACTATCAGCATGCAAGTATTTATTATAGTATAGATACAAGATTTCCACTAATGTGCACAGATTTCACACAGTTAAGGCATACTAATCTAACTTCTATCAAATGAATGTGGTGGATTATAATTTCTTGGTTTTATGTCTTACCTAGAAATAATTTCATTAAACAAACAAAATTTCTGTTACCAGAATAGTTCAGAAGGTAGCATATAGTTCAGTTATAAAAAAATACATACCTGAATAAAGAAGCCGAATGCTAGCTTGGTAGCTATGGGCAAGAGCCAGATAAGAATATACCTATACTAAGGTCAAAAATGTTTTTAGGAAACACGCCAATAAAAAGCATAATAATATGATATTTCAATGGACTTATTATACACAGCTGAAAAGTACAAATTGACTTTCATGCATACCCTTCCAACGTAAAAATTTGGCTGAATAATGTTAACCACATAACGACATTTTGCACAGTGCTTCTTTGAGCAAAAAAGGCTATAAATCCAATTTATGTCAGGATTAAATTGTTTGATGTTGCTGAACAAAGGGGAAACTATATACAATTCAGCTTGTAGTGTAGTTAAACTGCAATTCTAAAAACTTTAGTATTAATTGTTTACAAACTAGACTATAATTATAAAGTATCTTGGAAAATATTAACTTTAAATGATGATCCAATAACGGTTGTATTTCCTAGCTTTGCTACTAAATTAGAATTAAACTAAAGAATGATAAAAGAAAAAAATAATACAAGACTATATATACTTTTGACCCCCAAATCCTTGGTTGCTATATTCTGAACATAATCTAAAATGATAAAATCGAAATACGTTAAACATAACTCATCTTGCTTATGCTTGGCTGCAAATCGAAAACATAAACACATTATTATTATAGAAAAACATAGACAAGAGCAAAGAGCATACAGTACCGAAGAGTCTCTTCTCACAATGCCTCAAGTTCCACCCTTCCCGAAACCAGTGGCCACTACTCTAATATATGATGCTAACATCACTGCACCCACTTGGGATCGCTCGGCTGAGCTGCAAAATAGAGTATTCTCGGTTATCGAACATGAGAATTAACATCTTCGATAGAAAATTGTCTACATACATAACACATTCAACACTTTAGTTCTCTACAAAACTAATAGGTCAGAAAATATCCATAACTTTATAGGTATAATGGATAACAAAACTTGAATCATGCATAACTTCATGTTTTCAATGTTTAATATTTTCATTATCAAATAAGCTTATTGGGTTGACAAAATCCAATATAAGGATAGAAATACACCCTTGGAGCATCAAGGATTAAATGATTAAACTTGAAAAGGATGCGATAAAAATAGACCAAGCAAGTGATTAATAGAGACAATATCCATCAAATTTTAGATAAATAACTTGCAAATTACCCATTAAAAAACAGGTTTACACATCGTTGTCTTCAATCAACATATTGGACTGAATGTGTGTGAAAATGGGCCAACCAAACAGCCTTAATCAACCAAAACTGCAAATAACCTATTTAAATATATACCGAGTTCAGGTCAGACTACGATAATCATAATAAAATAATTGGATTATTATTGATGATTTTATACGGTATCTTACCGACCAAATCGATTAGCATCTCCAACATTGACCATTGTATATTCTTTTTTCATGGCCTATTAAAAAAAAAATTAAAACATGTAAGAAGGCTAGATAACAAAATACTTCTAGCAGTAATACATATTAAATTGTCATAAAATTGATATCAATAAAAGAATCGTATTTCAAAGATAAAATGGTGATTTATAGATTCTCGCTGTATAACTTAGGAATTTTTTTCTCAAATGTTACTTTTTATAATATTAGAATCAAGATAAATGTCCTTTTAATAGTCGTTTGGGAGCATGAAACTAAACTTGATATATGGGCTTTGAGTGCTTTGACTGTCAAGCTCCAGTTTATAAATTTGAATACAAAGTTCATTTAATATTTGAACCTCCATTTTCTCAAGCTATTCTTTTTCAATACATACAATATTAACAAATAATTGGGCATTTCAATCAATAATATCTAGTACTACTGCCAAAATAACACGTCTTCATACATATAACATCCAAAAGCGTAATTACCATCAATATTCAAATAATACGAAATACTGACATATGATACCTGGAATTACGTAACAATGATGAAATCGTTAATGCATCTAACGATGTACTAGTACAAATACTAGGCTTTTTCCTACTAGTACTAGTTAACAAACGTATGATGAATAAACTTTCTTAGTATCAGCTTTTGACACATCAAAATTTATTTATTTCTCAAATAACAGGAAATTACTATTCTACAAGGAAAATTGGAAATTACTAGAAGGACCATTGGTTTCTTCTTGGCAATGAAGAAACAAACATTCCCTACCATTACCGATGAGGAAAAAATTGCACTTGTACTTCATAGCCAATCAACTTCTCTTTAACTCTATCTTCTCTTTGTAATCATATGATCACCTTAATATTTCTCTTGTAAATTCCTGTAATGATTTTAAAAATTGGTATTAAAAGGCAAAGAAGAGTTGCCAAACATACCCTATTATACATAACAGCTTAAGCTGTCTATATAACAGACAATAGTCATCAATAGCATTTGTCCTTGATAAAAAATATTTGTTCTTCTGAACCTGCTATCACAAAAGTAACTGTCATGTAACTCTTTCAAGAACAAAAAACATGTAAGAAACAAAAATTGGAAAAGAAAATATTACGAGTAATAATCATGCATTCAGGACAAACAAAATTAATATGGTGGCACAAGAATATTGTGGCAAATGAGTACCATATATGAATATATATAATAGCAAATGAGTAATAATGTCATAATAAGATGTGGTTTACTAGCTAACTAGTAAATGAGTATCGTATATTATTCAGCACTAGAAGTCGGTGGCAAAATTAAGCAAATCATAAACATAAAATGATCATGCACAGTGCACATGAAAATGCCAACCCATCCATGCCTCTGCTTATAATAGCAATATCATGATGTTCTGTGCTAGATGCCAAACAATTCTTTTCTCCTGGGTGCTAAATTTTCAGTAAATAACCATCTTCCTAACAGAAGGTTACCTAACTCAGTAAAGAATAAGCAAATAATGTGCCGGATATTTCCTAACAAGTCTCAAATTGAAAATAAGCAATTTCCCACTTTGGTCTGCAATTCAGCCTCTCCCAAGCTGTGGCAGTAAAAAGGTATAAATTTACAACGTTGATAGCAGAGTTGAGAAAATTATTATTGATAATTTTTGGCTGTATTTACGTTTGCTAAAAAAAAATTCTTTCGTATTTTTTCATTTGAGGTGTAGGATCAGCAGTAATTGGGATACTGAAATTGAAAATTCACATATTAACTGTTAGAGAAACCATAAACTGTATCAATTAATAGAGGTATTGTCTAGAAATAAGCTAAATGTTACTTGCTGTAAATTAATATAAAAAGGCAGCACAACATAAACTATAAACTTCAAAAAGAACATAGAATCGTAATTTTAACTGTTGCATCATAATATAAATAAAATTTATTTACCTAAAATCGGATTTTAAAAGAGAATTGATCAAGAGTTCTGAAGTGCGTGAAGCTTTTGATTGCAAGGTAAACTGAAAACGGATCCGAGATCTGTAGTTTGCTAAGGATGGATTTATGGGGACATATATCCAAATGAATCAAAAATTAGGGGAAAATCAGGGTATAATTGAGATTTCTATTGATTTAGGTTTTCTGTTGGGTTTGAAGTAATTTTAAGAGAGGATTCAAGGTTCTATTGTTTTCTACTTCTACGTGGAGAGGGATTGGAAAGAAAGAAAAGCGGGGAGAGATGAAAAGGAAAGAAACAAAAGCGGCTAAGTACCCGCGCAGTGAAAATATTCTTAATTGAAGCGGTTAACTAATTTTTTAGCCGTGTAAGAAAAGAAATAGCATTGTCAATTTTTATATTTATTTTTCTAAGTACTTCAAATATCGGTACCAGCAGAAACGCTGATGATCAGTGCTATAACAAGTCTGTTTTCTTGTAGTGGCGGTCACGGAGGCGGTCTTAGAACTGATGGCGGAACTCTGATGTGGGCGATCATGTCATGATGACTTGCGACATGAATGTGTTGTTGCACGTTAGGGTTGATTGGGAGAGAAGTATGTTCGTTGTAAACCCCAGTATTTTTTATAATTACAAATTAGGTCTTACGACTTCTAATCGTTATAACTCTTGCATTCGACTTCTTTTTCATGAGTGGTTTATTGCATTGGGTTTGCTGCATAATCCCAAAATTTTAGCATATGGTTTTCTAGGTTTGAGAATGTTTGTGAAAGTGCCTTACTGAAATTCAAAGACCTTAAGTATTTACGTTTTTAAATATTAAATAAATACCCATTTAAATAGATAGGTAATTATTTTCATTTTGATAGAGTTAAGGGTATGCTGTTGGGGAAATTATGGAGAATGAGGCAATATGGGGTACACACGTGAATATTTCCTTGGGCTAACACTGGTATGTAATAAAACATTGAATAAGTAACTCACCTATACATACAAAGTATCAGCATAAAATAATAGTGTATCTCTAGGATAGAACACTATAAAGTAAATAACAAAGATCACAAAGTCAATCTAGCGATGATATATGATATACAACATACAAATTTGTCCAATACACACCACAGTGAAATAACAAGAGACTATGCAATACAAAATGATAATCTACAATGCATAATATCTAGTCTTCTATATGCCCAGAAAATGCAAGTTGCTCTCGTAGTCTCAAGACCTGAAATGTCACTAACTGACCTGGTATTATATAATAACGAACGGGTCCGTCTATATCTAAATCCTAGGTCAATAAACATATTAAACATAGTATATGATGGGTACATAATTGATAATAATAATAATAATGTATCTTAACCAACTCCAATATTTTATAACGTAAAACACCACAAAACCTAACATAAAGATGTCATCGCCCATATAAAAGTTCATCAAATCAGAAATCATAAAACAACATCAAATGGGTGAATCATCCATATCCAAAAATCATCATCAAAATCCAGAAATCATCGATATAGAGATATCACCATATGTAATCAGGATGACACATAACATAGCCAGATATGTCACTTAATCTCAATTAAAATATCCACAACATCAATTTAAATAATCATCTATAAGTCAAAACATAGTAATGGCGACACATGCCCAAGGATTATATAACCGGAGACACACCCTTATGAAAATATAGTTGGAGCCTATAAAGTATAATCAATGATAAATTTCTAAGAAGATAATAAAAAACACATGCCAATAAATAGTAGTCGGCAACACACGCCGATGAGAAAGATATTCGGCAATACATGCCTAAGATAGATATGGGGATTGATCATACATAGGACACAGCCTTTAGTATAATCAAAATTTACCATCTTAAGTAGATAAATAAGCACTTGTCTACATCATACACACCAAAACTAAATGGAAGATTGAAAAATGCACTTGCTCCAAGAGACTACACATATAACTAGCGAATACAACACATGTGCCTGTCCAGCACGACTCCTGCAGTCTTTGTTACCTTGATGGACATCGCGACTCCTTATCCATTGCATGTTATAAACACATTGCAGGACTATGCTCTGCATTGGCCATGACTCTACACGTGCCTCCAAATGGTAACAGACTGCTGGCCTAGGTGACATAAGGGGCTATACGTTATTGGCACACGACTCTACAATTGCCGACACATAACTCTACAAGCGCCGACAGACGACTATAAATATTGCTGACACACAGTTAGGACGATGCCGACACACGACATTGGGTTGTCACAGATCCAGGGATAACCACTGGGATCAAGCCGCTAGGATAGATACTGGCCATTTGGTTTACTTCTAAAACATAAAGGTAGTTGGACAATGATAGACAAATACAATATATATATATATGTGTGTGTGTGTGTGTGTGTGTGTGTGTACACACATATACATATATAAATAGCTATATACACATACCGACACATGACACTATACATATGTCGATACACAACTAAATACATATACCGACAAACCACTTTATATGTTACCAACACACGATGTCGCCGCAGCAAATATCACACATCATATCCTCATATTAAGTGTCATTCATGAGCTAAGGAAAACCAAACAAATAACGCAACGGCATCCCATACTGCCGCGTGTTACTAGTTTGTTTATTCGGTGCTTATATATCACACTCACTTCTTTAGTATTCTATAATGAGTCCAATGAATAACCAAAGAAATATTACCGAAAGTCCCATACCAGATGGTATTATAATCCCGTTTATTCAGATTTCTCGTCATATAGAACGAAATTCAGCATAATATCACATAAAAGAATGTAATCACCGTATCATTCCAAATCATTAAACAAATCAACATCAACGATGAATCCTTCATATAATTCAATTCAATATATAAGGAAGTATCACAAAATCAAATCAAACGATGTCATCACCATATGAAATCACATGGACATCAACTAACAAAATAGATATAGTGAATCACTCACATAATCCAATTTATTATAATTATTCTATAATATATTCATTTTTTTATTTACTCAGATAAAAGATTCAGATACGATACTTTACTTCCAAATACTTTTTATTCACATTCCAAAACTTTAAAACCCCTTTACAAATCAAACATAATTTTAAAAGCCATTTCATAATTTTCCATAAATAAATACCACTTTAAACTAAACTTATAAATCTGCAAAATAATACTTTTTATTTCAAGTCATCATGTATAATTCAATATCTTCTAATCATATATTTTTTCTTCATTCATAATATCAATGAACTAATTCCAAACCATCAGAAAAAATATACAAAAAGGGATTTTACATTATAATACTATTAAAACATTAAAAACAAAATTTCAAAATAAGCTCATAAACTCAAAAATCCCTTTTCGAAGATATTATTAAAATCCTCTTTTATACTTACAAAATTCATACTTTCAATTATTCTGGGAATTCTCTATTTTCATTTTCAAATCAAATTTTAGTTCAAAACAATTCCTATAAATAATTCTTTTGATTTCAACGTGTACTTTATTTCTTTATAATATACTTTAATTTAATTATAAAATATCAAAAACAATTTACAAAGCTATCAAAAGAATTTAAAACCTAAAAATTAATTGAACGTCCAATAATATGAATTATGGAGCAAAATCAACAACAATCACCAATATAAAATTCATCGCAGTCGAGTTGAATTCCATCAATTTAAGCCATCGATAAACTGTACACACAGTACAGATAAATTCCAAACATTAAACTGCAAATAGACAACATCTCCTTTACATTTCGAACATCCAACAAACACGCAACTCTACTATCAAACTCAAAAATAACATCTAATATCATGACCACTAATTGAATATCCTGATCAAACAATTTATTCAAGCGATCTAATCAAAATTCACAAGCAATTCGCCCAAGCAATGTAAATTATCAATAATCGAGATAATAATATATACGATGCAAAGGAGAAATAAATATAGTTTTGAGTATTAAACTTATTGAAATGACGCAAACGTTCTTGAAACAGCACCGCCAACAACCATTTGACCACCGCATCTTCATGGTCGCACGTCTTTATCGATATTAGCCCTTAATGCATCCACCCATCACCGACATCCTCTTGCATCAAGTTGCCAAAATGCACCTCCATCCGTCGCGAGCCATGGGTCACGGCAATCTTGTAATAACCCATACTAAAACGGATCTAATTTCCACCCAACAAATGCCTATCAAATGTTAGGCCTATCTCGAGGTGAGTCGTTAGTTGATAAAATTTAAACAATACATAGTACACATAGCTATCTATTTATATTTTTAGAATCTCATAGCGGAATGTATGTAATATAATATCAGAAGAAAGTACCCATTTCATAAAAGAAAACAATTTCAGAAATATACGTGTTATTGAATAAGGCTACTCCTAGTTGTCTACTCATTCTTAAGAAGCGTATGTTGCTTTGTGAAGGTCCATGAATTCACCATTATCGTTTTCTTTAAATTATAAAAATGGTTTCACTCATTGCCTATTTACTTTAAAATTTTCACCATTCTTTGGATTTTAGATTTCAAAGGTCCCATGAGGATATATAGTGTCGACAACATATAAGTAAGGCCAATGGGTTTTTAATTTACTTGGATATAAATAAAGCCTTGAATTATACAAGTGAACATTTTGACCAATGTTCAAATTTTTACAAATTATATTTTTATCAAGATATAGTTTTCTTCTCCTTATAGATCTTTACGTTTTTGTAAGCTTCATATTGAAGCTCCTCTAATTTTTACAATTGTCATTTTTCCTATGTGATCCTGCTTTGTTAATGTAAAAATTAAGGTATTTAACTGCCCATAACATAGGATGTTCTAACTCAATTGGTAAATGATAGTCTTTACCATAATCAAGATAGACGATGACATTTCTAGACTGGCCTTGTACGCAATGTAAAAATCCAAAGTGCAACTGTTAATTTGAATAGCCTATCATTTATATTGGTGTTTACCATCTTTTCAAGAATTCGTTTTAACTATCTATTTTTTAACTTCTACTTGTTCGCTTGTTCATGGATGATACGGGTAGCTGCTTTATGTATGGTTGAATACTTCTTAAGTAACGATTTGAAAGCATGATTGTAAAAATGAGTATTATTATCACTTATTATGGATCTGGGGTATTAAGTTAAGAAAAAATGTTTTTTCCAAGGAATTTGACAACTATGTTATTATCATTTGTTTTGGCTGGGATTGTCTCAAACATTTTGAAACATGATCAACTATACCTAAAAAGTACAAGTAGCGAATGAGTTAGGAAATGAGTCCATAAAATTGATACCTCGATAATATTTCCACAACCAAAATGGGATTAAAGGCATCTCATTTCTCCTTATGATTCAGCCTACTTGTTGACAATGAGGGCATTTGATGCAAAATCCATATGCGTCTTGGAAGAGAGTAGGCCAATAAAAACCACACTATTACACCTTGGTAGCGGTTTTCCTTACTCCAAAGTACTTGCCAAAAGAATATTTATCTCAAAAGGATAGTATATGTTGAATTCTTTATCGGGAACACATCGATGAATGATTTGATCGGGTGATATTTAAAAAGATAAGGGTCGCCCCTATAACAATCCTGAACTCTAGAGATTTTTCTTTCCACTTATCCCGGTCTTACCAATGGGAAGGCACTTCATTCATCAACTAATATTTTACTCTATTGATGTACCATGATGCATTAATTATGGATAATATGTGCTTGTGGGAAAGCATTCGTAAATTTAAGTGTTGTCTATGTTCCCACGAATGATGTAGGAAAGTTGATATGCTCTCTCAGAACCCTTCTTATCTCATATATCTAAGTTAAATTCTTGAAGAAGAAGGACCCAACGAATTAGGCGGGCCTTGGTGTCCTCGTTTGATAGTAAATACCTTAAGTGTGCATGATTTTGTAAATAATGACTTATGAGCAAACTAGAGATGGTCTAAATTTTTTAAAGGCAAAAATAATAGCTAAAAAATCCATATTTGGTGGTTGATTAGTTCAATTGTGCATCATTAAGAGTTTTTACTTGCATAATAGATCACTTATGATGATTATTAATTCTTTGACCTAAACAACCCCAATAGCAAATTTCGAAGCATCATATATTATTTTAAAGGGTTTTGTCCAGTTAGAAGGTTGTATAATTGGTGCAAAGGTCAGGATAAATTTTAATTTATTAAAAGCGGTTTTATATTACTCGATTAGTTCAAATCCAGTGTCACCAATAACGTTTGAAGGAAGTTTCACGGTTTTTGAAAAATCCTTTATAAATCTCCTATAAAACCTCGCATGATCATGAAATGTGCAAATGCCTTTGATAGAATATGGAGAAGGGAATTTATAAATCAATTCAATTTTAGATTCGTTGACTTCTAACCATATTTCAATATCACATAACCTATAATTATACTAAGTTTTACCATAAAATAGCACTTTTCCCACTTCAACGTGGCTGATTTTCCTCCCATCATTTAAGCAAGCTTTAAGCAAATGGGACATTGATCAATGGTCGACCCACATATTGGAAAATCATCCATGAAAATTTCTAGAAAATCCTCCACTTTGTCAGAACATATGATCATCATGCACCATTGGAAAGTGGCAAGTGCATTACAAAGTCCAAAGGGAATATAGTGATAAGAGAATGTTCCAAAATGACATGTGAATGTAGTTTTGTGTTAATCTTCTAAAGCGATAGGAATTTAGTTATATCCCTAGTATCCTTCAGGGAAACAATAATGTTCACATCGCGCTAAACGTTCAAGCATTTGATCAATTAATGGTAAGGGGAAATGGTCCTTCCTAGTTACCACATTTACTTTTCTATAGTTTATGTAGACCCTCCACTTAATGCATATCTTTGTTAGAAAATTTCATTATTCTCATTCCTCACCATATCAATCCCCTATATATTTAGGACTACTTGAATTAGACTTACCCGATTGTTGTTGAAAATTAAATAGATAATGCATTTTCAAGCAATTGAATATTTCCTCTTAGACAAATTCCTTCATATTTGGATTTATCTCCTTTTAGCTTTACATGTGGGTTTAGCCTCAACAATCAAATGTATATGATATTCATAAATGGATGGACTTATCCCTTTAACATCTAAGATTACCAAACCTAATGTTTCCTTATTTTCTTATAGAATTTCTAAATCTAGGTCCTCGACAAGATCCGAGGCTATGATCATAAGAAGAGTTTGGGCTACAATTTGGTAAGCATATTTTATATTTTTTAAAAGTGGCTTAAGTTCAAGTTTAAGTATCACATGAATGGCTATATGTATGGAAATATTTTCATCAAATGACGAAGAGTGTGAGTCAATCATTTTATCTAGATTAGCTATACATTTGTACTCATCAATTTTGGAATTAAAATGTTCGAGACATGTATTTAGTGCCTCTGACATATCCTTGAAAGTTTCTTCCATGAGTGTCTCCACTGAGCCTATGACTTCTGTCTCAAAATATAAAGGTATTTTTTTTAAGATTGAAGATGTACACTTCAACCATAAGGTTACCAAAGGAGAGTCTAAGATTCCTATTTACATAGTTTATAAGGTGTTTGGGGTAGCTAAGAAAGGACATCCTATGATAATAGGAATTTGTGCTTGAGGATCAATGATAAGAGTAGTTTCAAGTACTATAAATCAACTGGAAAATAAATTTGTTCTATTTGAATTAATACATCATCAACCAGGCCTAAAGATTCTTAACTAATCGATCGACTTATTAAATAATGATGTTTATGGGTTTTAAATACCCTGATTCCTAATTAACAATATACATGATTAGGAAGTATGTTTACGTTTGCACCAATGTCAAGTAACGTATGCACGATGAATGTTGTAACATTCCCTATCTTGAAGCCCAAAGCTAAGCACTACAGATGCTGCCATTATCATAGTATTAACTTTCGGTGACAAAATACGGTAATGTTAATGGTATCCATAATATCAGAAGCACATGAATATGAAACAAAATCACAGATTCAAAACAAAACTTTACCGATTACATTGCAAAACCATATTCATATTCCATTGCATAATTCTAAATGATTCCTAGGTCTTGATCAGATATAATTATTATAAATAACGCCAAGAGCGACATATGAAGATGCCCCCCTGGATGGTCATAGTACCCAATATACATTTTAGTCATAATACAACCCAATGGAAATAAAAATAAATAGCTCCTTTATAGCTAGCTTTGCCTCCTATACATCTTTGGAAGCTTATGCGTGCAACCTACTAAATCTGAAAAACCTTAACTCTCAATCTACTCAAATTGATTTTGAGCACCCTAAGTTTAAAGGGAAAAACATAAGCTTCGAGTTAGACATAAAGCGTTGTGTGAATAATACTATTACATCTCGGTTTACTGATATTAAGTAAGACCACGCCACTTAGTGGAACGAGTTTCTCCTACCTAATATCCCTTTAAAACATATTTTTTGCAAATTGGAACACAATAATCAAATTGATTAAAACAATAATAGTAATATCATATATGTTCATAAATAGGTAATAAATTACTATCTGTTCGAACAATATAGTATTGTTTGGTTAACTACTAACCATTGACGGACTCGGACCTACCAGACAAAATAAATAATCTAATATCTGTTAGATACTCTTTTGGACAGTCTGTCCTTAACTTACTTCTTTCAGGATCACCTGATCCTAATGGTTTTACAGGCTCACCAATAACCTATCCCTTTCTCTGTATATATTCCATTCTATGCGTAACACCATTTAAGTCTTACCTGTGACTAAGCCCTACACACTAGAATTTTGGACTAAATTAGCTATGGGCTATAGATAATGTATAGGGCACGACCTTACACCAGTCTCATTTGGTATTTAAATATCCAAGTCATTTATTTAGGTTAACTATGCATCAAATTTTCCTCGAAAACATCTTTCAAATTGATTTAACTCTTTAAATCATACTTAAACAAGGAAACATAATATTTTTTTTTTTACTTAAATCTCTTTGCCATGATATATGCTTTATACAAATTGATGAAACCTTCGAAACCTTTGTTTAAAATCTTTAAACAATCTCTTTCGAAACCTTTGAAAGTAACCCTTTCATAACCAGTTAACTACTTTACTTGGAACTCTTGGCTGAAAGACCAAAACATATCTTTTGAAACCATTAAAGGCGTCCTTTCGAAAGCTTTATAAAACCTTAGACATCCTCTCTTAAAACACTTCAAATCTACCTTTTGAAAACATTGGAAACCTTCAAATCAAACATCAAAAGGTAAACCTTTTGAAAACACCGGGGAATCACCCATTTGAAACCTTTATCATACACCTTTCAAAAACATTGGGGAACCTCCCCTTCTTGACCTTCTTTAAATACCATTCGAAAGCATTAAAGACCTTTACCTAAAACCAAATTTTCGAAAGCACTGGGTTCAAGTAAAATTGTGTGGAACATACTTTCAAAACCCTTGAAACCATTCCTTTTGAAACCTTTGGTTCAGCTTTCAAAATATTAAATGGGTCATAAAAGAACTAGGATGAAAGAAACTCTTTCGAAAGCATTTCATAAGTAAAAGAAGTGTATGGTGCCGAAACCAAACCTTTCGAAAGCATTGGAGAAGCGACTTCAAGGTTTAAAATAAAAGAACCCTTTCGAAAGCTTTGCTTCAAAAGGTAGAATGCGGTAGAGGGGTTTCGACCCCTTCGAAATCAGTTTCTTTCTAAAACAAAGGTGGCAACCACTATCTTAAGCTCTGTTCTGTAAAACACTCGACCAATTTGAAAGTCATCTCACTCGAAAGCCTCATTTACTACCAAAATAGTTCTATGTTTTCAAAAGCTACTTCAACCCCTTAGAAAGCCCTGTTTCGAATCCATACCTTTCGCCAAACTCCAATCCAGTACGTACCAAAGTTGATACCATGTGTATTGGTTTCGACTTAGATGGAGGCGACAGTATGAGGTCGAAAGGTGCTGCTATAAGTGGCGAAACAGGTAAACCTTATAAAACTGATTTTTAACCTTTTAAAGCAATTCCTTTCTAACTAACTTGCCTTGTTTGTCAACATATGATTGATTGCTATTTCTTTTACAAAATCTTATATAAAAGTGCTGCCGAATTTCAGAAATTAACAATAAACATTTATAAAATGCCCCTTCACTTTTTATAAACATATAAAACATTTAAGTTCCACACCTTGAATAATTTTATATACTTATTAAAACACTTAGGAAAATTCTCCAAAAACTCCCATAAATCACTTTTAATATGTTTTCTAATATATATAAATTTCTGACCCAAAGCATAAATAGCATAAATTATCAACAAGCATATATATATCCATTTAAAAAAAATCAAAGAAAGGCAAATATTTTCGAAATAAATTTGGACCTCAATTAGAAACCGAAAATCATAAAAATGAGATGTAATCTATTTTTCACCTTAGCTTGTTGTTAAAAAGTTGAGATTTTCTCCTAAATTAAATTGATTAACCTTCTTCCTTTTGGTTTAAGCTTATCTTCCTCTTTGCTTTCTCCTAATGGTGGTCGACCTCTCTTGAATTTAGTTTTGTTTGTGAACGTGTAAAATGAGAGTGCGTGAGGGTTTAGGATATAAGACTATAACTTATTCCTATTTTGCCCTTATCATATTACCCTTATCTATTTGATTTTATTTTCTCCTCAGTTCATTAGTTAATTATGCATGACTACCCTCTATTATTAAAATCTCAATCCCTTAACTATTTAAATTATTTCATTTAATTTACCTAATTAAATGTTCTAAATAATGCTAATTAAAATTAGGGTCGTTACAGACTCCCCTCCTTAAAGAATTTCGTCCTTGAAATTACGATAAGGTACTCATCAAAACCAATCATAAAGGTAAAACATACTATGAAACAAATCAAGATATGTATCTCTAATCCTGCTCTTGGTTTTCCAAGTACAATCCATCTCGTCGTCATTCCACTGAATTTTGACTAATATGACTGTCTTGTTCCTTAGCCTCTTCTCATCTCTCACGACTATATGAACTGGTTTTTTTAACTATTGTCAAATTTGGTTCCACTACTAAGTCATCTGACATGGTCGGTGCTATAGTGGTCTCTGGATCTCGAATGTACTTCCTTAGATGAGAAATACAAAAAACATTATAGACTCTTGGCAAACTACTTGGTAACTCCACTCTATATGTGAGTTTCCCAATCCTTTCTACAATATAAAATGGTCCAACGAATCTTGCTGCCAATTTTCCTATCTTTTCGAATATGATTACACCTTTTAGTGGTGATACCTTGATGAAAACATGATCTCCGACTGAGAACTCTAAGTCTTTCCATCTCTTATCAGCATAGCTCTTTTGCCTAATACGAGCTTCCTTCGCACTGGCTTGAATGAGCCCAATCTTTTCTACAGCTTCCCTAACTAAATCTAGAACAAGAGCTAACCTATCCTCAGTTTCTAGCCAACAAACTGGAGATTTACACGGCCTTTCATACAGATCTTCAAACGGCGTCATCCCTGTACTAGCCTGATAATTGTTGTTATACGAAAACTCTGCTAAGTGTAGATGGTCTTCCCATGACTAATGTATAGGGCGTGACCCTATACCAGTCTCATCTGGTATTCAAATATCCAAGTCATTTACTTAGGGTTAACTACCCATCGAATTTTTCTTGAAAACATCTTTCAATTGACTTAACCCTTTAAATCGTACTTAAAAACATTGTTGATGAAAATCTTCGAAACCTTTATTTAAAAACTTTAAACAATCTCTTTCGAAATCTTTGAAAGTACCCCTTTCGAAACCAGTTAACTACTTTACTTTGAACTCTAGGCCGAAACGCCAAAAAATTCATTTCAAAACCATTTATAATAGATCTTTCGAAACCATTGAAAGTATCCTTTTAAAATCTTTATAAGACCATGGACATCCTCTCTTAAAACACTTCAAATTTTCTTTTCAAAAACATTGAAAACCTTTCATCAAAACACTAAAGGTAATCCATTCGAAAACATTGGGCCCTTCAAAACCTTTATCATACACCTTTCGAAAACACCGGGGAACATACCCTTCGAGACATTCTTTAAATACCTTTCGAAAGCATTAAAGTTCTTTACTTAAAACAAACTTTTCGAAAGCATTGGGTTCCAGTAAAAATATGTGGAACATAGTTTTGAAACCTTTAAAACCATTCCTTTTGAAATCTTTGGATTTAGATTTCAAAATATTAGAAGTGTCTTAAAAGAATTGAGACGAAAGCAACTTTTTCGAAAGCATTTTCCTAAATAAAAGAAATGGATGGTGTCGAAACCAACCCCTTCGAGAGCATTGGAGAAGCGATTTCAAGGTTTAAAATGAAAGAACCCTTTCGAAAGCATTGCTTCGAAAGGTAGAATGTGGCAGATTGGGTTTCGATCCATTCGAAAGCTTCTTTCTAAAACAAAAGCGGTAACCTCTATCGAAAGCTCTATTCCTTAAAGCACTTGACCAAGTCAAAAGCCATCTCATTTGAAAGCCTCATTTACAACCAATATAGTTCTAAGTTTTCAAAATCTACTTTGACCACTTCGAAAGCACTATTTGGACTCCATACCTTTCAGCTAACTCCAATCCACCACGTATCAAAGTTGATACCATGTGTATTGGTTTCGACTTAGATGTAGGCGGAAGTATGAGGTCAAAAGGTGCTGCTTTAAATTGCAAAGTAGGTAAATTATAAAAATGATTTTTAACCTTTTAAAGCAATTTCTTTCTAACTAGTTTGCCTTGTTTGTCAACATATGATTTACTGCCAATTATTTTTCAAATTATTTCATAAAAGTGCTATCGAATTTCAAAAATTAACATTTAAAACATTTACAAATTGCTCCTTCTCCTTTTACAAACATATAAAACATTTAAGTCCCATACCTTAAATAAATTTATATACTTAGGAAAATTCTTCAAAAATTCCCATAAATCACTTTTAATATATTTTCTAACATATATAAATATCTGACGCAAAGCTAACATATATTAGCCGCAATTAATATTATCCCAATCTAACCATTTTCTTCACTAGAAAATTCATAATAAATCCATATTAATTTAGAAAATTATGAAACTTGAAACACGTCTCTACAATAATATTTCTCACCTTATATCATAAATGGAAGCCATTTGTATGTCATTATTTTGGTTTTCCAAGTAAATCCTTATCATATAATATATATGAAATAGCACAAATCATCAACAAGCATATATATATATATATATATATATATCCATTTAAACGATCAAAACATGGCTAATCATTTGCAAAATAAATTCGGATCTCAACTAAAAACCAAAAATCATGAAAATGAGATGTAATTATTATTCACCTTAGCTTGTTGTTAAGGAGTTGAGATTTTCTCTTGATTAAATTGATTAAGCTTCTTCCACTTGATTTTAGCTTATCTTCATCTCTTTTTTCTCCTAATGGTAGCCGACCTCTCTTGAATTTAATTTTGTTTTTGAACGTGTAAAATGAGAGTGTATGAGTGTTTTGGGTATACGAATATAACTTATTCCAGTTTTTCTCTTATCCTATCACCCTTATCTATTTCATTTCATTTTCCCCTTAGTTCATTATTTCATTATTTCATTGGGCAAGGCTACCCTCTATTACTCAAATCTAAATCCCTTAACCATTTATATTATTTTGTTTAATTTACCTTATTAAATGTCCTAAATAATGTTAATCATACTTAGGGTCATTACAAATGTGTTTCCAATTTTACGACCGAATATAGTGCAACTGAGTCCTCAAATTTGATGGGAATGTGATTAGAAATAATCAAACTGGTATTTGCGGTCAAGACAGCCATCCTTGGGTATAAAGTGTTAACATGAACTTGTCTAAGGATGTCTAGGATCTTATCGAATTGAGCGGGTTTTTTCTTTTTTTGGAGTTTACTTGAAAGAGGAGCCATTGGCTTGTAAACTATCTTATAGGAATTATTTAATCTTTCGAAGAGCATGATGGGTGAATATGAGTATCAAAAATCTCCTCACCATGAGCCGGTCATCATCGCGATTGCCAACGGGAAAGGGAAGAGTGCTAGGATTTCCAACTTTTGATAATTATTGGGGATATGGTGAATCAACATTAGAGGATGTTAAATTATTAATGGACTTGCCGATGGAAGAAGTCTTTGGAATAGTGTTGGTGGTGCTTGCATGATTTATCAACTCTCTTCCCAATCCTAAAGTGGTGGCCGAATTCATTGAGATTGAATTTTCTTCACCTAAGTTCACTTCATGAGAATTATTATGTCTAGGGTTTACTTCTACTGGACTTAATAATCGCCCCTTTTCATCTTTTATCATTAAATCTTTAACATGTTCTCGATTAATTTTACTATATTAACCATTTTACATCCGTTCAAGTTTATTGTGAGTTCCTTAATTTGCTCGAGATGAATAATGCCTTGTGATTATAGTGAGATTTAAGAAAGTCTCTGAGATGTGGGGATCTATAGGTTTTCCTAGATGAATTCTTATGTTGAGAAATAAATTATTGATTAGGCATACGAGGAGCTTGAGTGTTCTGGCTCGTGGAATAAAAAGGCGAAGGTTTGCAACATTGTTTGGATTTGACCACGATAGGTTTGGATGGTTTTGCTTGTTAGGATTATAATAAGAAGCATATGAATTGTTTTATGTGAGGGTATTCACTTGCTCTTAGGGGTAAACGTGACGTAACCTTACTTCGACTCTAGAGTTTTCAATATGGAAGAGTGTAAGGTCTTCTACATGCACTCCTCTTGGATTTGCATGAGCTAGGCCATGAAATGATCTCCATATTTGATATTTCTCAATGTATTATTTGAACAAAGCCCAAAATTGATGTGTTATTTTATCAAAAATTCGCAATGACACATAGTCTCAATTGAAATTCGAGAGGGATATTAAGTTCTTAATATACGATTTGACGTAAAAGATATTTTAAAGTCCTATAATAAGGCATATAGTAATTAATTAAATAGTATAAAGTATTACAAAAAAGTTTCTCCTTCATTTTGGATGATTAATTAATTTCATTTCTAGTTTTAAGAGTTTCATGGGAAGAAAAGAACTATTTCAAGAAAATCATTGCAAAATTGACCCTACTTTGAATAGAGTATCATGGGAGAGAGTTAAACCACTTTTTGCATTGCTTTGTTAGTGCAAAATTGTAAATCTAAGTTTGATGGACTCGTTTAAAGGTTTTTGCATTATAATTGTGGATATATAGTTCAAAATCATTGAGAAATTAGTATGGATTTTTAAAGTCTGTAAACTTAGGAAGCACTCAGATGAAGAAATTTTTAGTTCAAGATTATTTCCTTCGTTTGACAAATATAATATGACTGAGGGTTGTACTGTCTAGACTGGGTAACACTATTCCCATAAGGACGTAAGTTGTTATGGTTATATAAGTTGATAATTTTTTTGAGCTGGAAAAACTAGTTGTTGAATGTTTTAGTGTTGAATATTTTAATTCATTCTTTTGCATCTAGGTGAATATCTAAAAGATCCATGGTTACTCATACGAGTTAAATATTCTAAAGAATCCTTGTTGCATCTTTCCAAACTTTTACGATCATTTCGTAATTAAGTCTGCATATAGTTTCAACCAATTTCTAAACTCTAACTTATTATTATAATAATTTTTTTCTCTAATTTCAACAAACAGCTTCACCAATCATAATTTGAAATAGCCAATGGTCAACACAAATAAACGAAACGAAAAAATAATATTTGAATTGCCGATGTCCACATCCCTTTTTGTTGTCTAATCACAAATCTCTTATTTTATAGTAACTCCTTTGTATTGAGTTGATAAAATTTTGTTACCCTTCTTATATGCTTAAATAGCCACTCCGTCTTAAAAAAATACCCCGTTTTAAATATAGAAGCTTTCTGAACAAATGTATATAACTCTCCTAATTTATTTGCTTTGGACCCTTTTCCTTTTTTAATGATTTAGGCCTTATTTTTCGATAAAACCTAGCCCAAAAATGAAAAAGTAAAGTTTAAATTTAAACTGAAGAAGGACTAAAGAAAAGTTTTTCCTTTTTCATTTAACTTGCAAAAGTCGTTGATTGGAGGTTGATTATGGAGTTTGGATTTGATGTGGTAGGGAAGAAGGCAGCGAAGGAGAGCAGAGGAGGTGTTGTTATGGAATGAAAATGAAATTTAGAGTTTGGTGTTTGGGGTTGAGATGACATTAGTGGAGCGGAAAGGTTTAAGTTGTGATAGATAAGTGGGTAGTCAAGGGTCGATGGTAATGGGGTGGGTGTTAGATGATGTTTAGGTGGATCTGGTTATGTGGCTGGTTAGGTTTAGGTGTGATCAGAAGAAAGCCGAGGACAAGAAGAATAAGGTAGAAGAATAAGGCAGGAGAATTTTTTTTGTTATTTTTTAGGTTTTTGTTTTTTGTTCTCAGTACGGAAGAATTAAACAAAAATGATAATTTTATTACATATTAGTCTATGTTATCCTATATTACTTAAAATTGCACTATGCAATAAAATGGACAACTAACAAATCTATTATTCAAAATAAAATTTTATTTTAATTTTGGAAAAACAAACAAAAGGAAAATTAAACATAAAATACCAACACGAATCAAATATTAAATAAATACTATAAATATATTAAATTCCTCGACAATGACATAAAAACTTGACCGTTAATTTTCGATGTGACAAAGACAACATTTTTTAAATATCACAAGCGCATGTCATATGATTGTAGTTTGTGCGAGTACAGGTTAAATCCATTAGAAACTCTCATATTATTTATGATTAATTAATTTCTAGGCCATGTTAGACAAAACCGATAAATTATGAGATGTACTAAGTAAGTTAAAATCAACCAAATAATAAACAATAAAGAAGACAATTTAACAGAAAAAAGAACTAAGAAATAAGTAACAAAATTGATCTTAACCATGAGCTGCAATTTAGATTAATAGATCAACCTTTATAGAAGAGATAATCAGATAGATCTATTGATCTCTTGGCATATCCTCAAATAACCATTAATAAATGAATTAAAATTTGGATGAAGGTGGAAATAATAAACTAAAATAAATTTATTAAACTACAAATAAAGGTAAAATAAAAGCAGAGACTAAAACAAAATAAAAGATTTTAAAAAAATTCCATATAGAAAAAGGTAAAAGAGATTATTAATCTATAATTATCTAAATCCAATGCGAAAATAAAAGAAAACTATGCCAAGATGTTTATTCTAGTGGCCTCAGAAGGTATTATAGATGAAATTTTGTACTAGTCCTTGAAAAAAATAATTCCCACCATAATTTGTTACATTCCAAATATTTCCTAATATAGTATGTTCTAGAATATTCTTAATTCTATAGGTTATGGAATGCCCAAACATACCGTTGTAAAACAACAGATTTTATGGACACTAATATACTAGTGGAAGTGAATAGTGTATATCAACCATTTAAAAGTTAATTTGTGAATTTCAAAGTTATATACTAAAATCAGTAATAAAATCTCAAACATAAGAAGATAAATATGTAGTAAATACAAAGTAAAGTAAAAGAAACTAGAAATTTTTATACTAGTTCAAACATCCAATCATATATCCAGTCGTCTAATCCCCATATAGAATTTCCACAATCACTTCCTTACTTCCATGGGTGGTAAGAACACATTTGCAATCTACAATTCTAGGATGGTAAATACATATTTCCTCTTGATATTCCGTGGATTGAATAAACACCTTTCTCTTTGCAAATAACAATAAAGTATGGAAATTGTATCTCCGATGTAGATTCTTGCGATGTCAATATACCGATCTTATAAATCTCCAGTAGCAATATGTCTTTAAATAATATGAGTGCAAGAGTGTAGATTTGCAAAGAGAGTGGCCGTATATAAAGCACATTTTTCATAAAATCATAGAGATGAAATAGTAGAATAATAATGGAAAATTGTTATAAAAAACGTGTTTTCTAGACTCTTTAAATAGAAGATGAAAGTATGTGTACATTTATTTAAAATTTGAGTTTCAGAATAACTGCCACTATGCCGACATATCATTAGAGAGTACGTCAACATCCTCTAGTTAATTGTGAAAGTCGTTTTCTAAAATCCAAATTATCTTCCATATTTTAAAACTCAGGTTGTACATTTATATGAAGATGTTAGGAATAAAAAATAGAGTTAAATGAAATAGAAGTATTAAGGATATTTTATATGGACCATATAACAAAATTCTAAGACTCAATAGACTTACTAAACACTTCTATTACCTCTTTAATTAAAGCACTTGTATTCCATTCGTCTTGAGTCGATTTTGTCTTCCATATGCTCTAATCAATCTTCCTATATATAACTTATTTGTTTGCTTTCATTCATTGGCTTTCTTGTATATTTTTGTAAATTATCTCCATGGTATGCTTGAAAATACTGCACAACTCAGAGAAATATTAGCAGTAATATTCATATAGTTGTTGTCATCAAAATAAACATTTAGGATATTAACAATCTTCCTCTTTCTGATAATGATAATCATATAAATTTTGAAAGATAAAATATATTATTTTTATATTTGACTCTCTCTAAGATTACGCACTCCCCATCATTTTTTCTATTATACTTATACATATTCCACTCCTTTGTCATCAACAAAAATGGACGGAAAGGTTGTTTAAGCGCAACTAGAAAATGTGTTTAAAGTTTGTATATAAAGTATCATATGAATAAGTATAAATAACAAGCACTGGGCGAATCAAAAAATCAATGCAAAGTATAAAAATAAAATACATATGTAAAGTGTTTATACGAGGAGTGGAAAAAGAAATTAAATTTAGGACGTTTAAATTAATAAATTGATTAATTTTCATACACATTCGAGCTCATACGACATGTAGGAGCATTGCATCACGAAGATTCTTCAACATTGCGCTTTGTCTCATTTTTCTTATGGCAATGGTATATAATATGATACCATACGCAACAAATCCTAAGAATGATATTTGCACATATTTTGAAGTCTACTATCTATCAAATTGTCTGATTTTGGAAAATATTTGACATGTAACTCGTATTGTTTTCTCTGTCTAGAAACATGAAATGTCGACTAGGTTTTCACCAATTCCGACTATGCATGTATATTTGTACAATCGTATAGCTACAAATAAATCTCAATGATAATATATCTTCAAACCTATAGATTTTTATATTCAAAAGTCTTATGCAAGATATTATCAACTCAACAGTAGAGGTTTCGAGTCATAGCTCATTTATTTCAAGTGTTAGTTTTTTGATTTTTGAATTAAATTAGCTTTTAAGATTTAAATTAATTATTTAAATTTCTAGACACTAAAAATTACGGATAGTTACATATATATGCAAGCACAAACCATTCCCTATAAACTTTCTTAATAGTTATGTCCATTCATTTATCCATCTTTTTTAAAGAAAATGACTCTTTACAAAACAACTTATTTGCATGGCCCATAACCTAAGGACTTTCTATTAATATAAATGGATCTAAACTCTTTCCCAATGGACACGACTTTTCATGTAAATAATTAGCTTATTAAAATACATGAAATAATAATCAAAACTATATATAATTTGGATTTAACATCTAACATCCTCTTAAACCTGATTCAATATGACACCTCATTGCTAAGCATCATCTTTATTTCACTAATTTTTCGATCAAGCATTATTTTTCCTGATAATTTTGTAACGTACATATAACTATCAAAAATATATTAACATTCATATCACATATGACGATCCCAAAAATATGATCAGATATTTCATGATAAGAAACATTAAGGCAGTATTTGGTTTGTCATTTTTAGTTTAGGGTTTTCGTCCATACAAAAATACGCACAATGCATGTATATTATCGAAAATAACTAATTTAGAATACGAAGTTAACATACAAAATAGAAATCAATTTTTTTTTCGTGTTTTGAAAAATAACACAAGCACGTGAAAAAATCGTTCTTCCATCGTCCCTCTATCCCCTTCATCCTCTCATCCGTCTTTCTTTTATCCTCTTCGTCGTCCCTCCATTCTCATCATATTTGACATATATATTGAAAACCAAAAACAAAAAATTCGTTTTTAAAGCAAACACCACCTAAGAATTTCACCTCCAAATTCGAAACCAAAGATTTTTCTTGCTTCATTTTCTGTAATTTTCTTTTGCAAGAGCAAAGTTTAACATATATCAAAAGCTTGTTATTTTTTATTTTTCACCTAGCTGTGGTAAATGAAAAGCACATCTAAACACTTATTTTCTTTGTATAAAAAATTAACCCTTTGCAAAACAGTTTGTTCCATAAACACGTTACTTAACTAATGACTTTCTATTAATAGAAATGAATTTTGATTCACTTGCAATGGGCATGTCTTTTCATTTAAATAACTAGTGTGTAACCCGTGCGTTGCACACGGTAATGTTGTAATAGAAATCGTCAAATATACATAGTTAAATAGTCGACGTACAATGTAATATGCTATGTTAAACATATATTTTTTGATTTTAGCATGTTAAAATGTTATACTTTCATAGTAAAATATATTCAAAATTTATTTTCGAATAGTTAAAAATAACCATATATTCATTATTTTCATATTCTAACTATTTAAAATGATAGATTTTGTTTTAAATTAGTTTTACGATAATATTTCTAAAGTTTAAGGAAATTATATGTTAAACATATTATTTTATTGATTTTTATGTTTAAAAAATGTGTATATATATACACTATTGTTATTTCCAAAATTTTATATTTCAAAACATTTTATGTAATTTTAAAATAAGTGTAATTTATATTTTGAAATTAAGAAATTATACGTTAAATATGACTGATATACCGATGCATGTGAAATAATTTTTAGTGTTTATGTATACGATAAATTTCAAAGAAAAATATAGATGTAATATGTTCATTTTTGAAGTAATATTTAGTATATTCATGATCCTGTGTGTTTTGATGCTCATGCGCATCCGCACATGTGCGGTGCGCATGCGCGTCATGATGAGTTTTAGATGTCAAATTGCATATCTGTATTGATAAGAATTTTAAATGTAACATGAGATATTAAGGGAAAAACTATTTTTTTTAATTTACTAAAATTGTGGATAATAATAATAATAAAGTAATAGAATGTATCTCATGCATTGCACACGCTAATTTTGTAAAAACATGGTACTCATACTTTAAATGTTGTTAAAATAAAATTTTGTTATGCAATGTTTGACATATCAATCATAAATTAAACGTTTTATTATTGTTTATGCCTATAATTTTTGTTAAGTAATTCAGATATTTTTATATTTGAAAGAAATATCTACCATATGCTACTACTAATGCGGTATATAAATTGAAATTGTCATTTTGTTTATAAATTATCAAAGAATTTAATGAGTATTAATTACTTGAATTTATTTATATAGTATAGATTTATAGTGTTTGGTTAATTTAAATACATAGATTAAAATGTAGAATAATAAAATAAAATTGATGAAAACTTCATAAATGACTGTAGAAACTATAAAATCTCGGTATACATGGATATAAAATCATGGAAAAAATTAACATAATATTTTGGATAACTATAAAATGATAATTTATATGGATTCAAAAAAAACGAAGAGAATTAATGAGTAGGGGTGAAAATTTTATAATTATTGTGATGATTTGTGATCTTTAAACTTCAATCATTTAGATATTAATTTATTAAAATAAATAATTACACATTGAAGTTGTTCGTATTGTTTTTTTATGTGATCCATATTTATACTGTTTTGTTACAATGAGCATGATATTTTATTGGCATGGTTATCTATATTATTTATTAGATAAATTAATAAATAATGGTGAATTATTATTTTTTAAATAATTTGTGATGAAATTATTTATTTAATTTAAATATACGGACTTAAATGTAAATTATACATGAAGATTGAGGACTTTGAAAGTAATTGTAGAAAGCAGAAAGTGTAGATTTTTGAATGTAAAATAATAGTGTAAAATTAATAAAATCTTATAAACAATTCAAAACTAATGCATTGTATTAGGTATTTAAAATAAAATTTAAACAAATATCTAGAAAAAATTAAGGAGAAGTGAGAGAAATGTTAGAATTAATGTGAGAGCTAGAATTTCTTCTGCTTTACTATTATTTAATAGATTAATAGGTTTAAATACAGAAATTAATAATTAAACCTATCTATAAATTGGGTTTAATATTTAATTATGTAGTTCATTGATTTGATATTTGAACAAGCATTTATATCATAGGGGTTCAATATTCACTTTATTTGGGGTGTAATCTTAAACTTGGGCAAAAACAAGCAATGCTTGAAATTTAGTTAGCCTAAATATGTGTACAGATACAATCTTAATAACTACAACCCTAGAATGGGATGCAACTTTGTAACAACCTGGATTTTGGAGATCGCCGCTAATATTAAATTATAATGCAAATAATAATTTAATATTGTGATTATAAATGAATTGGAGGAATGAAATGTGAGTTAATATTGTTTATTTTATATAAACAATGTTTTGATGAATAAACTTGTATTTTTAATTTATGTGAGTTAATTTATCTCATAAGATGTTGTTTCAACATATTGATGGTTGGAATAAATATAAATGAGTGAAAATAAGATTAGAATATTTTATTTGTGAAATTGGGTTGAAAATAAATGACGTTAGTTATTTATTGAGTCAAAATGGAAGGTATTGGAATTTTATTCCAATAATAGCCTTTTATAGTGAATAAGAAGGGCAAATGAGAAGAAAATGAATTTTTCGAAGTATATTAATGATTGAAAATAGTGTTGTAATATTATAAAAAAAGTGTTAAAAAATTTAATACACTTATTTGAGTTAAGAAATAATTTTTTATTTGACTCAGATTGTTTAAAATTGTGTTTTTTTTGGTCTAAAAATAACAATATTGTCAAATATTATGTGAATTAATATTTTATTGGGAAAATAATATTTTTAAGTGTGAACAAAATATATTATTGTGCTAATCATGTCCACCTTGTTAAAATATGAAGAATGCATTTTGTCTCATGTAAAAAGAAGTTAATATGAGAAAGTTATGTTAAAAATGTTTTAAAACCTATGTATATTAGCCTAAATAATTTTCTAAGTATGAGAATGGACTAATTAGGTATAGTAAACATCCAATAACCCAAATTCTAGATTTTCTGATGAAGTACGTTCCTTTTCTCCCTAAACTCATTACAGTAAAACCTAAATCAGAAAAGAAAAAGCTTCAACTTACAAAACAGTGGCTACCCTCTTTAAAATTTAATCTTCCAAGCTCAATCTTTGCAAATTTAAAAGCCTAATTCAAGTTAGAATCATAAAAGAAGGTAATATCTAACCTATTCTATTTTAGAATCCATCTAAAACCCTTCTCTTCATCAAAAATCTATTTTTGTTGTGATAATTGTTGATTTGCTTCTCTTCTTGTTTGCATGTACCTGTTCTTAGTTTTACTGGTTTGGATGCTCTTTTCTTGGCTAAAAGCATCAATCTTTGGAATCTAAATCATAATTCAATCTTCATGAAGGCAAGGTGAGTGTAAAACTCACAAACCCTAGCTCTTTATATATCAAAATATTATAATCAGTGAATTACTGAAGCTGAAACAAATTTAGGCATAACTTTCTAGTTTTTGATCCAATTTTAATAATTTTGGATGTCCCAGAAAGCTTAATTCATGTGCTAAAACTTTGATGTTTTGAGTTTTTTGTGATTTTGATGTTAGCTATGTCAAAATCTAATTTTTCTACTGCAAACACGAAAGCAAAACCAATATTTGCTCTGTCATTGAAAATGAAACGAATTTGACTATAAATTCTTCGTTTCTTAATAGATTTTGATATTTTTGGATGTTCCAGAAAACATAATTCATGTGCTACAACTTTCATGTTTTGAGTTTTCTGCGATTTTGATTAGCTATGTCAAAATCTAATTTTTCTACTACTAAGCCGAGAGCAAAATCAATATTTGCTCTGTGTTTGAAACCGAAACGAATTTGACCATAACTTTTTCGTTTCTTAACCAAATTTGATAATCTTAGATGTTTCCGAAAACTTAGGTCATGTTCTACATGTTTTATTCATTGTATTTTCTATAATTTTGAAGTTTTCTTGGTCATAATTATGGTTGTATGTTGCTGTCCCGAGAGCAAAATGACAGCAACAACAATCATTGACCATAGATTGTATTTGCTCATTTTTGCTCTCATTCTCTTCGGTTTTGATGATGTTTTTGAGATATTTTGATAGCTATGATGCCTACCAGTAGGCTACCTGTATATTGGGAATTTGAAATTCAAATTTAAATGGAATTTGAATTGATTTTGAGTTAAATTTGAATTGAATTCGTATTGAATTCAAGTTATCGGTTTTGAGATATCCCTCTTAGTTTTCATTGCTTTCGAGAACGGTTTTCACTAAACCATTTTTTAAATACATGTACATTTCAAATTATTATTACATTGTATTTTTTTAATTATTTTTTAAAATAAAGATTGAGTTATTTCCTATAATAAAGGAATTTCAAATATTGGTTTTAATAATCGTTTTCGGAAAATCGTTTTAAATTTCTATTTCTCTAGTAAAATTATTTTATAAATAAAATTACTTATTTTTATGAATTTTGGATGTATAATAAGGACAATTAAATGGTAAAGTATAACATGTGGTATGGGACACATGGATTTGCTTTATCGCTTGATATCAGACTTATACGAACGAAACCCTTTCGATGAACTGTTTGAGATGATTTACGATGTTATTAAATTTTGGGTAGATTATTTGGTCCAAAAACTCCAATTTAGGAGTATATTCGATGAAGGACCATTTTAAGATGTGTTTCTTAATCGCCGATGAAATGAGATGAATTAAGAGATAGAAATTCCTATTTGGAATTATGGTTATAAATAATCATCTAGATGTTATTTTAACTTGCCAATGAGATAAGGTAAGCTTCTTTATGATGATTTTACGATGTTCAGATGTATTATGATTGTTTTTACTTTTCGATGAGAAGAGATAGGTCACGATGCCCCTAGTACTCGTCAATGAGATGAGACGAGCATAGTATTGTATTTACTCGCCAATGAGACGAGGTCGAGTACATTTTCTTGATGTTTATGATGTTTTACTAGTATGGTAACACCTATTGGGTTCCTACCCAAGAAGTTGAGACACATTCACGATGTTTACTTGTACTATAGACCACGAGTACTCGATTGGAGTCATCACGATGTAGTTGTTACTCCGATCATCATGATGTTATTAACTTAGGTCTTTGTGGCTGGGAGTCATTATGATGTTATAGACTATAGTCATTCATGATGTTCATGATGTTAAGATGTTATTTGACTCCAGTCATCACGATGTTTACGGTACCAAATAGTAGTATTAGTCACGATGTAGCGCGCGTAGCATTGCTTCGGCATGCAATCGAGGATTTGGCCAATCGGGGATTTCTTTGAGTTTTGATGTTTTAGACTTCACCGTCTTTAGATGATTATTATATCGATAGCCTAGTGCTAGATGAGATGTATACATGTATGGTGAAATCATTTATGATGTTACTCTTTGATTGAGTTATTTGCATAATGGATCGATGATTTGATTATTTTGTAGACTACTTGATGTTAAGATGGAGTTGAGATGTATTTATAAATTTATACCAATGAGATGTGGTATAAATGATTATGAAGAATCTTTTATGATGAGTTTTAGTGATGGATTTGAGATGTATCTATATTCATACCGATGAGATGAGGTATGAATAAGTATAATGCTTCTTTTATGATTGGGTTTTATATTTACTTGAATGATCCTTGGGATGTGCCAGTGAGATGAGGCACATCCATATGCGTTTTATTCTATGTATGAAGGATATGTACCTTTGATGTATTTTTATATTGACAACCACTTCTAAGAAGATAGTTGAATCATTTGAAGTCATTATCCATATTCCTTTATACTGCTAATGATATGTGGAGAAAGAGATGTTTACTGAATCTTATCTTTAAAACTTTGATCGTCTATGTTCCATTTGCTTAAGTGTCAGTTATGCCACTTCAGTATGACTTTATCATCATTATCACTTCTACTTGCCAAGAAGAGATGTTATCCTTTCTTATAATGTTGAAACCCTGTTTAGGGCATGAAATCCTTTAAGAAAAAGGATACCATAGCTTTCACATACTTATCATTATCGATTATTCTGTTTAACTGATGATTTTAGCTAGCCTGACCCGTGTGTTTTCACTCGGGTCAGACCGAGTTGTTTCAGGTATCATCTATTGGACTTAGCTTGAAGTTGATGTTGGATATCAGCTCTTCTTTCGCTTGAGTAGTTTATTTCTTCCGCATACTCTGATGTTTTTACATTTGATTTGATGTATATAGTGTGGTTGTGTACCACCTTTATTATATTCTTATTTTATTGTACTAAACATATATCAGTATATATGTATATATATGATGTTGATTATTGTTCTGTGATATACTTTACATTTATTTATTGTATTTTATTTGGATAGATCCTTTAGCCACCTATAGTTTTGGATTAAGCATTTACTGGGTATGTCGATCCCCTTTAATTGAAAAGAAAAATTATATCGCATTTATCGACGTATTCTGTAGATGTTTAAGACGAAATTATAGATGGTCGCCCTTAACCAGCCCTATTCTCCGCTTTAGCAGACAGAATTACTTGTTAATTCTCTTTGCTAAGGTGGGTCTCGGGATGGGCGTTACAGCTTGGTATCAGAGTTATGGTCCGAACAAAGTAGAATAAACATAGAACAGTATCTATATCATGATACACCGAAGTACAATACGGGTGAATCGTTGTCCTTTATTCAAGCTTGCTTTCGAATCGAGCTTTGATTCTTTTTTGAGTTTTGGGATTGTTAAGATGGAATATGTCTAGGAACATAGATATATTGTATTCCATAGTAATCCATAATACAGTTTGATGTCATCTTATCTTATATAAAATCTTATTTGGGATTATTAGATTCTTATTTTTGTCGATGCAAGTGAGTTCGTATCGATGGAGCTGACTGATTTCTTTGGGCATTCTTGTTGCATTCCTTTGAGAGTTGTGAATCCTATTGAACGGATCCACAACGATTGGCTTGTTGTGAGAATTCTGAGTTCTTTATTTGTTGCTGTTTTTGTGAGTGTTTGTTTATTACTCACTATCTTGAGATGTATTTGATTTGAGATGGATTGACTTATTTGATGTAAAGTCTGATTCTTTTGTTGTTATAGGGTCCTATGTTTATTTAGGCATCCTAATTTGATTGGTTTATTATTTCTATCACTTTGGGATGACAATGGTGATTTTGAAGTTTTTATTTTCACTCTTGAGTATCGATATATTGATGATATATCTCAAATTCCTGTCATGGTGACATTGTTGAGTTTCTTTAAGTCCGTTTTGGATTTGACATCCTATCGGGCAATCGAGTGTTGAGGTAACCTTATTCTTGACTCTTAGCTCTTCGGTTATCCTTCTATGAGGATATCCACTAAGGAATGGTTGATTTTATGGATTGTTCAAGTTTGATTGAGTTTATCATTCAGTTTCATTGAGTTATCCTTTTCGGATACTCAATCGGTGTTATTTTTTGTAGCATTACGTTGTTTGAGGTAATGATTTGTTGTTTGTGTGCGTTTTCTCCTTCAAGAAGAATATCTTGCTTATCCTGTATCTTGATGATTTTTGGGAGTGGCTCATGACATCGTAAGATTGACGAACGCTCTATCTCCTTTTGTTGATTTTGAGAATCGAGTATCCTAGGAATATCTTGATGCATTCTCTTAATATTCTTTGGTTTGAATTTTGAAGCTATATAAATATGAGTTTTAAAGAGAAATTTGAGCTTTGAGATATTCAAAAAAAAAATCAAAGAATATATTGAGAATATATTTACATGAGTAATATTTCTTTTATAAAAATAATTTGTGAGTGTTGGATTGTCCATCGAGTGGTTAAGAGTTCTGGTCGATACGCCTGATCAACGTTATCGTAGGAATCTCCTAAATGTTATGATGAGGCAATCAGACGTGATGGTTTGTGTTTAAAAATTGAGATTTTGAAAATAAACTTTTGTGATTAAATATTAAATTTATTTCAAATGGTAATTGCAGCCATTAATTTTAGAGACGAGTAATAGAGTGGCGAGGCAGTTTTGATCGTTCGATCAACTCTGCAGCCAACAAATTTATTTATTTATTAGAGATTCAGTGGCGAGGAAATTCCATTTATTTATTTTTAAATTATAAAGATGAGAATATAAATGAGATTATTTTTAAGTCGTGCTTTATTGGAAGTATATTTTGAGATTTTAGAATCTATATTGTATACATTGGATGTTTTAAGAGAAGAGTTATAAGACATTTGAAGATTGTTTTAAACTACTTAAGTGGTTTAATAAAAAGAGTAAAGAGAATTCTAACCCTTAATTTATTTTGAGGAATATTATTATGGATTTACAAATTTATTTGGAAATTAACTTTGAAGTAATAGAAGAAATTTGGACTTTTACTTTGAGTTTTAAATAGCTTACTAAGTAATATAGTAAAAAGTTTGAAAATTTTCTAATGTTGAAAATTGAGATCTAAAGTTTAAAAGATGTTGAGATTTAAAAATTCTAAATATCTTGGATTAAAAGTTAATTCAAGCCTATATCCTTGTTCTTGAGTATATTCTATCTTCGAGCTATTATTAACGACGCGCATTTTTACGGTCATTCGAGTGGGTGGCCTTGTGAGAAGCCATCTTGTGATTTATCAATCTTGTCTATTGTGTTTATCTTGTTGTGAGGATGTTCTTTCCATATTATTATGCGGAAAACCTTGTTGATGATCTTCTTTATTGTTTAGAGTTCGGGTTTGAGTGAGTTTGATCCCGACTATATTCATGGAGTTTTGAGCAATCAATCATTTTCGATTGATTATTTTTTGAGCATCTTATTGAGTTTTGATTCAAGACGGAAGATCTTCGAAATTCTTTCGAGTTTCTTAGAAAATTCAATGGTTTGCTAATCATTATATTAGCGTATGATAGGCCATTGAATTAACCAAGTGAGTTTCTCCTTGTTTCTTTCTACCATTATATCTTAAGAGTATGAATGGCTTAGAATTCGAGCTTGTCTTTATCCTTCGATGATTGTATCTTTAGTGTTGTTTACAGCCATTTCCTCTAGAAATTGCGAGGACGCAATTTTGTTAAGGAGGGGAGTCTGTAACAACCTGGATTTTGGAGCTTACCGTTAATATTAAATTATAATGCAAATAATAATTTAATATTGTGATTATAAATGAATTGGAGGAATGAAATGTGAGTTAATATTGTTTATTTTATATAAACAATGTTTTGATGAATAAAACTTGGGTTTTAATTTATGTGAGTTAATTTACCTCGTAAGATATTATTTCAACATATTGATGGTTGAAACAAATATAAATGAGTTAAAATAAGCTTAGAATATTTTATTTGTGAAATTGGGTTGAAAATAAATGACCTTAGTTATTTATTGAGTCAAAATGGGAAGTATTGAAATTTTATTCCAATAATAGCCTTTTATAGTGAATAAAAAGGGCAAATGAGAAGAAAATGAATTTTTTGAAATGTATTAATGATTGAAAATAGTGTTGTAATATTTTAAAAAAGTGTTAAAATATTTAATACACTTATTTGAGTTAAGAAATGATTTTTTATTTGACTCAGATTGTTTAAAATTATGGTTTTTTGGTCTAAAAATAACAATATTGTCAAATATTGTGCGAATTAATAGTTTATTGGGAAAATAATTTTTTTAATTGTGAACAAAATATATTATTGTGTTAATCATGTTCACCTTGTTAAAATATGAAGAATGCATTTTGTCTCATGTAAAAAGAAGTTAATATGAGAAAGTTATGTTAAAAATGTTTTAAAACCTATGTATATTAGCCTAAATAATTTTCTAAGTATGAGAATGGACTAATTGGGTATAATAAACATCCAATAACCCAAATTATAGAGTTTTCTGATGAAGTACGTTCCTTTTCTCTCTAAACTCATTACAGCGAAACCTAAATCAGAAAAGAAAAGCTTCAATGTACAAAACAATGGCTACCCTCTTCAAAATTTAATCTTCCAAGCTCAATCTTTGCAAATTTAAAAGCCTAATTCAAGTTAGAATCATAAAACAAGGTAATCTCTAACCAATTCTATCTTAGAATCCATCTAAAACCCTTATCTTCATCAAAAATCGATTTTTGTAGTGATAATTGTTGATTTGCTTCTCTTTTTGTTTGCATGTACCTGTTCTTAGTTTTACTGGTTTGGATGCTCTTTTCTTGGCTAAAAGCATCAATCTTTGGAATCTAAATCATAATTCAATCTTCATGAAGGCAAGGTGAGTGTAAAACTCACAAACCCTTGCTCTTTATATGATCAAAATGTTATAATCAGAGAATTACTGAAACTGAAACAAATTTAGGCATAACTTTTAGTTTTTGATCCGATTTTGATAATTTTGGACGTTCGAAAAGATTAATTCATGTGCTACAACTTTCATGTTTTGAGTTTTTTGTGATTTTGATGTTAGCTATGTCAAAATCTAATTTTTCTACTGCAAACCCGAGAGCAAAACCAATATTTGCTCTGTCATTGAAGCTGAAACGAATTTGACTATAGCTTCTTCGTTTCTTTACCAATTTTGATATTTTTGGATGTTCCTGAAAGCTTAATTCATGTTCTACAACTTTCTCGTTTTGAGTTTTCTGTGATTTTGATGTTAGCTATGTCAAAATCAAATTTTTCTACTACTAATTCGAGAGCAAAATCAATATTTGCTCTGTGTTTGAAACCGAAACAAATTTGACCATAACTTCTTCGTTTCTTAACCAAATTTGATAATCTTGGATGTTTATGAAAACTTAGGTTATGTGCTACATGTTTTATTCATTGGTATTTTCTATAATTTTGAAGTTTGCTTGGTCATAATTATGGTTGTATGTTGCTGTCCCGAGAGCAAAATGACAGCAACAATAATCGTTGACCTTAGATTGTATTAGCTCATTTTTGATCTCATTCTCTTCGGTTTTGATGATGTTTTTGAGATATTTTGATATCTATGATGCCTACCAGTAGGCTACCTATATATTGAGAATTTGAAATTCAAATTTAAATGGAATTTGAATTGATTTTGAGTTAAATTTGAATTGAATTCATATTGAATTCAAGTTATCAGTTTTGAGATATCCCTCTTAGTTTTCATTGCTTTCGAGAACGATTTTCACTAAACCATTTTTTAAATACATGGACATTTCAAATTATTATTACATAGTATTTTTTTAATTATTTTTTAAAATAAAAATTGAGTTATTTCCTATAATAAAGGAATTTCAAATATTGGTTTTAATAATCATTTTCGGAAAATCGTTTTAAGTTTCTATTTCTCTAGTAAAATTATTTTATAAATAAAATTACTTATTTTTATGAATTTTGGATGTATAAGAAGGACAATTAAACGGTAAAGTATAACATGTGGATGGGACACATGGATTTGCTTTATCGCTTGATATCAGATTTATACGAACGAAACCCTTTCGATGAACTGTTTGAGATGATTTACGATGTTATTAAATTTTGGGTAGATTATTTGGTCCAAAAACTCCAATTTAGGAGTATATTCGATGAAGGACCATTTTAAGATGTGTTTCTTAATCTCCGATGAAATGAGATGAATTAAGAGATAGAAATTCCTATTTGGAATTATGGTTATAAATAATCATCTAGATGTTATTTTAACTTGCCAATGAGATAAGGTAAGCTTCTTTATGATGATTTTACGATGTTCAGATGTATTATGATTGTTTTTACTTTTCGATGAGAAGAGATAGGTCACGATGCCCCTAGTACTCGTCAATGAGATGAGACGAGCATAGTATTGTATTTACTCGCCAATAAGACGAGGTCGAGTATATTTTATTGATGTTTATGATGTTTTACTAGTATGGTACCAACTAACGGCTAGTAAACCATTAGGGGCAAACGTATGGGACGTACGTTAACACCTATTGGGTTCCTATCCGAAAAGTTAAGACACATTCACGATGTTTACTTGTAGTACAGACCACGAATACTCGATTGGAGTCATCACGATGTAGTTGCTACTCCGATCATCACGATGTTATTAACTTAGGTCTTTGTGGCTGGGAGTCATTATGATGTTATAGACTATAGTCATTCATGATGTTCATGATGTTAAGATGTTATTTGACTCTAGTCATCACGATGTTTACGGTACCAAATAGTAGTATTAGTCACGATGTAGCGCGCGTAGCATTGCTTCGGCATGCAATCGAGGATTTGGCCAATCGTGGATTTCTTTGAGTTTTGATGTTTTAGACTTCACCGTCTTTAGATGATTATTATATCGATAGCCTAGTGCTAGATGAGATGTATACATGTATGGTGAAATCATTTATGATGTTACTCTTTGATTGAGTTATTTGCATTATGGATCGATGATTTGATTATTTTGTAGACTACTTGATGTTAAGATGGAGTTGAGATGTATTTATAAATTTATACCAATGAGATGTGGTATAAATGATTATGAAGAATCTTTTTTGATGAGTTTTAGTGATGGATTTGAGATGTATCTATATTCATACCGATGAGATGAGGTATGAATAAGTATAATGCTTCTTTTATGATTGGGTTTTATATTTACTTGAATGATCCTTGGGATGTTCCAGTGAGATGAGGCACATCCATATGCGTTTTATTCTATGTATGAAGGATATGTACCTTTGATGTATTTTTATATTGACAACCACTTCTAAGAAGATAGTTGAATCATATGAAGTCATTATCCATATTCCTTTATACTGCCGATGATATGTGGAGAAAGCGATGTTTATTAAATCTTATCTTTAAAACTTTGCTCGTCTATGTTCCATATGCTTAAGTGTCAGTTATGCCACTTCATTATGACTTTATTATCATTATCTCTTCTACTTGCCAAGAAGAGATGTTGTCATTTCTTATGATGTTGAAACTCTGTTAGGGCATGGCATCCTTTAAGAAAAAGGATACCATAGCTTTCACCTACTTATCCTTATCGATTATTCTGTTTAACTGATGATTTTAGCTAGCCTGACCCGTGTGTTTTCACTCGGGTCTGATCGAGTTGTTTCAAGTATCATCTATTCTACTTAGCTTGAAGTTGACGTTGGGTATCAGCTCTTCTTTCGCTTGAGTAGTTTATTTCTTCCGCATACTTTGATATTTTTACATTTGATTAGATGTATATGGTGTGGTCGTGTACCACCTTTATTGTATTCTTGTTGTATTGTACTAAACATATATCAGTGTGTATGTATATATATGATGTTGATTATTGTTCTGTGATATACTTTACGTTTATTTATTGTATTTTATTCTGATAGATCCGTTAGCCACTTATAGTTTTGGACTAAGCATTTACTGGGTATGTCGATCCCCTTTAATTGAAAAGAAAAGTTATATTGCATTTATCGACGTATTCGGTAGATGTTTAAGACGAAATTATAGATGGTTGCCCTTAACCTGCCCTATTCTCCGCTTTAGTAGACGGAATTGCTTGTTAATTCTCTTTGCTAAGGTGGGTCTTGGGGTGGGGAATTACAAACTTATTTAAGGCACGTGTACCAATTGATACAATGGATCATGATTCATCCTCAAACTTTTTGTTCAATTCAATTTTAGATAATTATTGAAGGTACATGTACAAATTGCTACCAATTATACTTATTTCCACAACCAAAATAAAGATATATAACCACACTATAACACCTTGTTAGCAGTTTTCCTTACTCCAAACTACTTTCCAAAAGTATATGTATGTTCAAAGGATAATATACGTCGAATTTTTCATCGAGAGCACATCGACGAATGATTTGATCTGGCAATATTTGAAAAGATAAAAGTCATCCTTATATCAGTGCTGTAGTTTAGAGAATTTATTTCCGCTTATCTTGTTTTTACAAATGGGTAGGCACTTCATTCATCAACCAATATTTTACTCTATTGATGTACCATGGTGCGTTAATTATGGATATTTGGTGCTTGTGGGAAGGCATTCGTCAATTTAGGTGTTGCCTATGTTCCTACGAATGATGTAGGAATTTTAGTCTGCTCTCTTAGAAACCTTCTTATCTCATATATCTAAGTCAAATTCTTGAAGAAGAAGGACCAACGAATTAGGTGGACCTTGGTGTCCTCGTTTGATAATAAATACCTCAATTATGCATGATTTATGTAAATAACGACCTATGAGCAAACTAGAGATGGTCTAAATTTTTTAAAGGAAAAAATAATATCTAGAAAATCCATTTTTTTGGTTGATTAGCTGAATTGTGCATCAATAAGAGTTTTACTTGCATAATAGATAACTCATTGGATGATTATCACTTCTTTGACCTAAATCAACCCCAATGGCAAAGTTTATAGCACCATATATTATTTTAAAGGGTTTTCTCCCATTGGGAGGTTGTATTATTAGTGGAAAAGTCAGGACCAATTTTAATTTGTCAAAGCGGTTTTATATTACTCGTTAAGTTCAAATCTAGTGTCACTAGTAAGGTTTGAAGGAGGCTTCACGGTTTTTGAAAAATTCTTTATAAATCTCCTATAAAACCTCGGATAACCAAGAAATGAGCAAATGCCTTTGATAGAATAGGGAGAAGGGAATTTAGAAATCAATTTAGTTTTAGATTTTTTGACTTCTAAACCATCTTTTGATATCACATAACCTATAACTATACCATGTTTTACCATAAAATGGCATTTTCCCAATTCAACGTGGGTGTTTTTTCCCCCATCATTTAAGCATGCTTTAAGCGAAGGGGACATTGATAATGGTTGACCCATATATTGAAAAATCATCCATGAAATTTCTAGAATTCCTCCACTTTGCGAAATATATGATCATCATGCACTATTGGAAAGTGGCAAGTGTATTACAAAGTCTCCTGATCAAATTATCGGATATAATTTAAACTTTTCATTTTATTTTCCATTTGAGATAAATGATTCACATTGAATGACTGAAATAGTACCCTACTATTCCATGTCTGTTCAAAATTAACCAGTTTCATCCAACTTGAAAATAACAAGCAATTTATGTGGAAAAAAAATTAAAATGTTACCTTAAAGAAATACAAAACAACATCTTTCTGTTTCTTTTTAAATCCCTAAACATAATGTAATATAAATTTATTTTATGCTAAAAAAAGGTGCCAATTAAGATGCAAAATCATGATATATATATATATATATATATATATATATATATATATATATATATATATGCACATGTACCGAATGTAGGTGTTTTTTATAATGTAATTTAATGCAATTAAAAATAAGAATGCATTTTTATATGAATCCAAATTTTCTCCACCACATTAGAATCAGGCTGCTCCTCATCGCCTAAAGCATTCTTCAGGAGCGTATGTTGCTTTGTGAAGGTCCATGAATTCATCATTATCATTCTCTTCAAATTGTAAAAATAGTTTCACTCGTTGCCCACTTACTTTAAATTTTCATCATTCTTTGGATTTTAAATTTCAACGTCCCTATGAGGATATATAGTGTTGACGGTATATAAGTAAGTCCAATAAATTCTCAATTTACTTGGATATAAATAAAGCCTTGAATTATACAAGTGAACATTTTGACCAATGTTCATTTTTTGCAAATTATATTTTTATCATGATATAGTTTTCTTCTCTTTATAGATCTTTAAGTTTTTGTAAGCTTTATTTTCGAGCTCCTCTATTTGGACAATTGTCATTTTTTTTCTATGCGAGCCAGTTTTGTTAATGTAAACAGTAAGGTATTTAACTTCCCATAACATAAGATGTTCCAACTCAATTGGTAAATGATAGGCTTTATTATCAATAAGATGGATGATGACTTTTCAAGATTTGTCTTGTATGCAATGCAAAAATCCAAAATGCAACTGTTAATTTGAATAACCTATCATTTATATTGGTGTTTAACAGCTTTTCAAGAATTCACTTTAACATTCTATTTTAAACTTCTACTTGTTCGTCTATTCGTGGATGATATGGGTAGCTGCTTTTTATGTGGTCGAATACTTCTTAATTAATGACTTGAAAGCACGATTGTAAAAATGAGTATTATTATCACTTATTATGGCTTTGGGGTATTAAGTTGAGAAAATATGTTTTATCCATGGAGTTTGACAACAACTTTATTATCATTTGTTTTGGTTGGGATTGTTTCAAACCATTTTGAAACATGATCAACTATAACTAAAAAGTACAGATAGCGAATGAGTTATGAAATGAGTTTATAACATTGATGCCTCAAACATATACTATTTCCATAACCAAAAATGGGATTCAAAGGCATCTCATTTCTCTTTATGATTCGGCCTACTTGTTGACAATGAGGGCATTTGATGCAAAATTCATATACATCTTGGAAGAGAGTGGGCCAATAAAAAAAAAACTATAACACTTTGCTAGTAGTATTTCTTACTCCAAAGCACTCGCCAAAAGTATGTTTATCTCAAAAGTATAACATATGTTGAATTCTTCATCGGGAACACATCGACGAATGATTTGATCGGGCGATATTTGAAAAGATAAGGGTTGTCCCTATAACGACCCTGTACTCTAGAGAATTTCATTCCTCTTATCCTGTTCTTACCAATGGGAAGGCACTTTATTCATCAACCAATATTTTACTCTATTGATGTACCATGGTGCATTAATTATGGATTATATGTGCTTATGGGAAAGCGTTCTTCAATTTAAGTGTCGTCTATGTTCCCACGAATAATGTGGGGAAATTAATCTGCTCTCTCAGAACCCTTCTTATCTCATATATTTAAGTAAAATTCTTAAAGAAGAAGAACCCAACGAGTTAGGTAGGCCTTGTTGTCCTCCTTTATAAGTAAATACCTCAAGTGTGCATAATAATGACCTAGGAGAAAACTAAAGATGGTCTACATTTTTTAAAGGAAAAAAATAATAGCTAGAAAATCCATTTTTTATGGTTGACTATTCCAATTGTGTATCATTAAAAGTTTTACTTGCATAATAGATCATTCATTAATGATTATCAATTCTTTGACCTAAAACAACCCAAATGGAAAAGTTAAACGCACCACATATTATTTTAAGGGTTTTGTCCAGTTGGGAATAATTAGTCCAAAGGTCAAGATCAATTTATCAAAACTGGTTTTATATTATTCGGTAAGTTCAAATTTAGTGTCACCAGTAAGATTTGAAGAACGTTTCACGGTTTTTGAAAAATCCTTTATAAATCTCCTATAAAACCTCGCATGACCAAAAAAAATGAGCAAATGCCTTTAATAGAATAGGGAGAAGGGAATTTAGAAATCAATTCAAAATTAGGTTTGTTAACTTTTAAACCATCTTTCGATATCACATAACCTATAATTATACCACATTTTACCATAAAATGGCACTTTCCCAATTCAACGTGGGTGTTTATTATCCCATCATTTAAACACGCTTTAAGAGAATGGGACATTGACCAATGGTTGACCCATATATTGAAAAATAATCCATGAAATTTCTAGAGTGTCCTCCACTTTGTCAAAATATATGCTCATCATGAACCATTGGAAAGTGGCAAGTGTATTACAAAGTCCAAAGGGAATATAGTGATAAGAGAATGTTCTAAAATGACATGTGAATGCAGTTTTGTGTCAACTTTCTGAAGCGATAGGAATTTGGTTATATCCTAGTATCCTTCAAGGAAACAATAATGTTCATGTCGCGCTTAACATTCAGGCATTTGATCAATGAATGGTAAGGGGAAATGGTCTTTCCTAGTTACCACATTTACTTTTCTGTAGCTTATGTAGACCCTCCACTTAGTGCACACCTTTGTAGGAAAAGTTCATTATTCTCATACCTTACCATATTGATTCCCAATCTATTTAGGTCTACTTAAATTAGACTTGCTCAAGTGTTGTTGAAAATTATATAGATAATGCCATTTTTCAAGCAATTGATTATTTCCTCTTTGAAAAATTCCTTCATATTTGGATTTATCTCCTTTGAGTTTCACATGTGGGTTTAGCCTCAACAATCAAATGTATATGGTATTCATAAATGGATGGACATATCCCCTTAACATCCGCAATTACCAAACCTAATGTTTGCTTATTTTTCGATAAAATTTCTAAATCTAGGTCCTCGACAAGATCCGAGGCTATGATCATAGGAAGAGTTTGGGCTACATCTGTAAGCATATTTTATAGTTTTAAAAGTGGCTTTAGTTCAAGTTTAGGTTTCACATGAATGGTTCCTTATGAGGAAATCATCAAATGACAAAGAGTGTGAGTCAATCATTTTATCTAGATTAGCTATACGTTTGTACTCATCAATATTGGAATTAAAATGTTCGAGACACATATTTAGTGCCTCTGACGTATCCTCAAAAGTTTCTTCCATGAGTGTCTCCACTAAGCTTATGACTTCTATCTTAAAATATCAAGGTTTTTTTTTGTTAAGAATGAAGATGTATAATTCAACCATTAAAGTTACCAAAGGAGAGTCTAAGATTCCTATTTATATAGTTTATAAGAGCGTTTGAGGTTTCTAAGAAAGGACATCCTAAGATAATAGGAATTTGTGCTTGAGGATCGGTGATAATAGCGGTTTCAAGTACTATAAATCAACTGGAAAATAAAATTGTTTTGTTTGAATTAATACACCATCAATCAAGCCTAAAGATTCTTAACCAACCATCGGCTAATTGAATAATGATGTTTATAGATTTTAAAGTTCCTGATTCCTAATTGACAATATACATGATAAGGAAGTAAGTTTACGCTTGCACCAATGTCAGTGATGTTTGCACGACAAATGTACTTCCAATTTTACGATCAAATGTAGGACCACCGGAGTCCTCAAAGTTGATGGGAATGTGATTATAAATATTCGAATTTGTATTTGCAGTTAAGACAACCATCCTTATGTATAATGTGTTAACATGAACTTGTCTAAGGATGCTAGGACCTTATGGAATTGAGCGGGTTTTTTCTTGTTTTGGAATTTGCTTGAAAGAGGAGAAGTTGGCTTGTAAACTATCTCACGGGAATCATTTGATCTTTCGAAGAGAATGGTGGGTGAATATGAGTATCAAAAATCTCATCACTATGGGCCCGATCATCATCGCGATTGCCAATGCGCAAGGGAAGAGTGCTAGGATTGCCAAGTTTTGATAATGAGGGATATGGTGAATCAACGTTAGAGGATTTTGTATTATTAATAGACTTTCCAATGGAGGAAATCCATGGAAAGTTGTTGGGAGTGCTTGCATGATTTACCAACTCTCTTGCTCGATCCTAAAGTAGTGGCCGAATTCACTAAGATTGAATTTTTGTCCTCACATAAGTTCACTTCATGAGAATTATTATGTTTAGTGTTTAGTTCTATTTGACTTAATTATCTTCCCTTTTCTTATTTTATCATTAAATCTTTGCATGTTCACGATCAATTTCACTATATGAATCTTTTTACATCTGTTCAAGTTTACTGTGTGTTCCTTAAGTTGCTCAAGATGAACAATGCCTTATAATTGTTGAGAGGTTTGAGGTAAGTCTTTAAGATGTAGGGTCTATCGGGTTGTCTATATGAATTATTATTTTGAGAAGTAAATTGTTGATTAGGAATACGAGGAGCTTGAGAGTTATGGCTCATGGAATAAAAAGGCGAAGGTTTGCAACATTGTTTGGATTTGACCACGATAGATTTGGATGGTTTCGCTTGTTAGGATTATAAAGAGAAGCATACGAATTATTTTATGCGAGGGTATTCACTTACTATTAGGGGTAAATGTGTGGTAACTATTCTCTGACCCTAGAGTATTCAATATGGATGAGGAAGGGTCTACTACATGCACTCCTCTTGGATTTGCATGAGCTAGACCATGAAACGATCTCCATATTGATCTTTTTCAGCGTATTCATTGAAGAAAGCCCAAGATTAATTGGCTATTTTGTCCAAAATTTTCAATGACACATAGCCTCAATTGGAATTCGAGAGGGATAATTAAGTTCTTCATATGCAATTTGACGTAAAAGATTTTTTAAAATCCCATAACGAGGCATATAGTAATTCATCAAATATTATAAAGTAATACGAGAAAGTTTCTCCTTCATTTTGGACGATAATTAATTTCATTTCTAATTTTAAAAGGTTTATGGAAAGAAAAGAAATATTTTGAGAAAATCATTACAAAATTGACCCAACTTTGAAAAGATTATCATGGGAGAGAGTAAACCACTTTTTTTTTGGAAATGCGGATTACGGATCTTAAGGCTAGATTAACACTAAGGGGGAGGGAGGGTTGAATAGTGTTTAATTAATTTTATGAATATTTTTGAAATCTTTCCAAATTAAACACAAACAGATGCAACTCACAAACATAGAAACAATCACAGAACCACACATAGATGCAAATAGTAAATAAAAGCAGTAAAGGAAAGAACATACCAGAATTTTATACTGGTTCAGAGTTACCCTACATCCAGTCCCACACAATTTCTTGTGCAGATTTCTTTTCAAATACAATGTCGATATTACAGATTCGATTTCAAGGCCAGGAGATACACCCTTCGGTGTCCGAGTCTAAGGCAAGCTCTCTAGATTTAACCAAGCTATAAGATCACGTAATTGATTTATGGGCTACAATCACACCCAATTGATTTATGGGCCACAATCACACTATTTCCAATCAGACTTTGACGGGAGACTCGACACACTTCGATCGTTGATTACGAATAATCCTATAACTTTGAATAGCACCAAGATCTTTGAGTGAGAATGGTGGAGAATCAAACTAGAGACAATCGAGTTTGATTCGCTTAGGATTTCGGTAGACTTTTGTAAAATCATTTGAAATATAATAGAATATTCAAGTGGAGAAATAGGAATAAAGAAATGAAGAAAAACTAACTTAAAATTCATTGAAAACAATTGGTATATATAGGAGAACAACGGTCATGTTCATTCGCGAAAGGTTATGATGGATAGACACTTCTTTGAAAATTTGAAATTTGATCGACATGGAGGATATAGGGATGTTGACATGCCTATGTTATTTTAGAAAATTAAATTTTTCTTTAAAATGATTTCTAATCTAAAACTTGTCAAAATAATTTCTGCACTTTGTAAACCATTTTGAATGTAATTTAAACTTATAGAAGAGTTTTAAAAAGTAATCTTAAAATTAAAATATATTTTTGAGATTTAAAGCTAAAATATTAAAATCAAGAGATAATTTAAAAACAAGAAATGATTTTGAAATTAACATGATTAAAAATTGTTTTTGAATTAAGGCTAAAATATTTAAATCGAGAGAGATGTCTTTTTTAAAAAGATAGTTTTGAAAAAAAATCTAAAAATAAGTCATTTTGAAAATTTCACGGATTCCATTCCAATAGAGAGTTGTGGGTTCCATCTCATTATTAAAGTGAGAAGGTGGATTCCATTCCACAAATAAAATCCAAATAAAGATTTTAGTGCTATTATGAAGTTTTAGCATAAATATAGACTCTATTACTTATCTTGATATCTTGAACTCTTGAACTCTTGATACTCATGAGTCTTTAGTCTTGATTTCTTCAATCTTGAATTTGTCAGTCTTGAATCTCTATGTTGTATCGTGTCCATTTTCAGTACCTGCACACACACACATATCATGTTATATGCATATATCTTGACAAAGATATTAGTATTTATATTTTATAACAATTCGTAAGGTTATTGTCATCAAAACCAACATCTCAGAAACTAACAATCTCCTCCTTTTTGATGATGACAATCTTTGTTTATAAAATCTACTCCAAAAAATTTCGATTCTTCTCTGACTCCCTTTTTTCCAACAACTGCCCCTTAATCTACTAATTCCCCCTTAATCTAAGCCTATCTAAACTATTTTATAATTTTCCCCCTTTTTCATCAACAAAAACTAATCCTAAACTACATAACTCCCCTTAAATCTTATACTAAGCGTTGTATGTGATAATAACACAATATAGTAGAATGTAAATAAGATAGATAATAACATGAGTAAAATATAGTAAGGTAAACGTGGAGATATAAAAAATTTAAACATAATCAATCAATATATACATCATGTTCTTTTCAAACCACACCATGTTTAATTATATATTACACACCATATTCAAATCAATCCAAACCATACTAATCTAAACCAAATCAAAGTAAATCAACCCACATATGTTAAATTAAACATTTCTTGGAACTTGAACCCATCCTTCTTCACTGAAGATAGGATTTTCCTTTATAGCATCTCATTCTTCATTATCTTGTTTAGAGTTCCTTCTAGATTCGCTTCAAGTTCTTCTTTGTTGAGGGAAAAATCATCCATCTAATGACATTGAAGTGCCTTTCTTGTACCTTTATCATATGCATTTGGCTTAATTCTAAGTGTCGTTGATTGCGAAGGATAAAAGTAAGGATGTTCTTGAAGGAATTGAGAGTTTCTTCAAGATTATCACTTAGATTATGAATAAGGGAGACCATTTTTTGGTAAAACATGAAGAAATTCGATGGAAAATAAAGAGAAATGCATTTTTCAAGAAGAAAAGGTATCTAAAGAGTTAGAAATTGTTTGAAATGAAAATATACAAGGTAGTTATGTCAATTTCAATTTTAAAACAAAAATGTTTCTAGCTGTTACATGTCGACATGGGGGATAGGGGTGTCGACATCGGTCCCCTAAATCATGTGACATATTTTTCTACTTTATTTAATATCTATATCTATATATCCTATAATCTAATTTATATTTTATCTAAAATAATATTAAATATAATAACACTTTAATATTAATAGTTTAATATTAAAATATTATTAAAATAATATTATTTTGAAAATCAAAATTTTAAATTCAAACAACAAGCAATTTCAAAACATGCAAACAACCAAACAAGCAATTTGAATCAATATAATTTAAATGCGTACCTATTTTTAGATCCATATTTTCGAGATCATCAAACTCCTGAATAGTTGTAAAGCACATGTTTGAATTTTCCATCTCTGGTCTTTATCACTAGAGAATGAGTCTGAATTGTCTATTGTAGCAGTATATGTTTTCTTTCTTTTATTTGATGTATCATTACTTGGAGAAAATTTCTGTTTATATGGGTATAGACGATCTCTTTTTAAGTGGCCTGGCTCATGACAATTGCAGCACCTAACGTTGTTTTGAGTCTCATTACTATTTTCAGAATTCTTGTGATCATTTCTCTTGTAATTGTTCATCTTTCTGTGTTTCAGAAACTTTCTAAAATTCCTTGTCATCAAGACTATTTCTTCATTGTCATCACTATTTGAGTCTGAACTATCTGTTATTGCATTGAACGCTATTGACTTTTTTTCCGAGGCCTTGCTTTCTCTTCTCCCTTGCATTTGTACTTCAAATGACATCAAATTCCCAATCAATTCTTCAATTTTTAGAGTACTAATATCATTAGCATCTTCAATTGCTAGAATCTTCTGATCCCATTGCGAAGTGAGTGAATTTATAATTTTTCTAACTTGATCTTCTTTGGAAAATTTCTTTCCTAATGCAATTAGTGATGCACAATGTCTTGAAACCTACTATAAATGTCTAAAATGGACTCATTTGGATTCATCTTGAATAATTGAAACTGATTGGTTAAGATATATATTTTGGTCTGTTTAACTTTGCTTGTTCCTTCATGAGTAATTTGCAAAGTTTTACAGATCCCATATGCAGACTTACAAACTGACACTCTATTAAACTCGTTCTCATCAAATGAATAAAATAGAATATTCATGGCTTTGTAATTTTTGTGTGCAATAGTCTCTTGCTGAACAGTCCACGGTGCAAAATCAGTTGTGGGTTCAATGTAATCAATTTGTGTGACATTTCAAGTGTCTAATCTTATTGATTGTAAATATATTTTCATCCTGCATGCCCAATATGCATAGTTACTGCCATTAAAATGTGGTGTTCTGGCAGTAGACTGTCCCTCTACAAATGAACTACCGATAGTGTTGACATTACTAGTGTTGGCAGCCTTTTGAAAACTTTTCAAAAGCTAGATTATGAAAATTTTGAAAACCAATGCTCTGGTACCAAATATTGGAAATGCTGATTACGGATCTTAAGGCTGGATTAACACTAGAGGGGGTGGTGAATAGTGTTTAATTAATTATATGAATCTTTTTGAAATATTTTCAAATTAAACACAAACAGATGCAATTCACAAATATAGAAACAATCACAGAACCAGACACAGATGCAAATAGTAAATAAAACAGTAAAGGGAAGAAGACATTGGAATTTTATACTGGTTCGAAGTTACCTAGCATATAGTCCCACATAATTTCTTGTGCAGATTTCTTTTCAAGTATAACGTCGATATTACAACCTCGATTTCAAGGCCATGAGATACATCCTCCTATCTCTGAGTCTAGGGCAAACTCTCTTGATTTAACCAGGCAATTATACAAGCTACAATCACACTCAATTGATTTATGGCCACAATCACACATTTTCCATTCACACTTTGATAGAGAGAAACTCAATACATTTCGACCTTTCGATCTTTGATTATAAATGATCGTATAACTCTAAATAGCACTGAGATCTTTGAGAGAGAGTGATACAGAATCAAACTAGAGACGATCGAGTTTGATTCACTTAGGATTTTGGCAGAGTTTTGTTAAAACATTTGAAATATAAGAGAATGTTTGAGTGAAGAAATGAAGAAAAACCAACTTAAAATTCATTGAAAACAATTGGTATACACAGGAGAATAATGGCCTTGTCCATTCACGAAAGGTTATGATGGATAGACAATTCCTTTGAAATTTTGAAATTTGAAATCTACAGCTGCCATATCGACATGGGGGTATAGGGATGTTGTAACGACCCGTAATTTTCTACAATCTTAGTTTGTTAATTTATTAAGATTTTGGAAATTTAATATTTAAGGAAATAAAAATTTCTAATTTCATAACGTAATAATAACTAAATTAAAATGAAACAATGTTAATCCAAGTTAACTGTTAAAAATCTTAATGAAATTCTAATTCATTGCAATTTAAATGCTATGCTTGGTTATCAATTAAATATAAGAAAATAAAAGTAAGTATTGAATTAACCAAGAGAATAGTATATTGATTAATAATAATTGATTAATAGTAATTGATTGGGATTTGTATTAGGAAACTAATGGTAACAATTGTTTGTAAATAATAAACCCATAAATATGATTAACATTTAATGGTGACAATTAATATAGGCTTTCTATTTATTTAGCTTATTAAATAAAATTGAGATCAAATTTGCAATTAAATGAATTTAGGTAGTCAATACAAATAGGGATGGAAACTTGGAGAATATTAATGTAACGAAAGACAAACAAATATTAATATATTTAATAACAGAATGGAAAATCAAGATTCATTAATTTATAGGAATTCAAATTTAATAATTGAATTAATTGCAAATGATTGAAATTATATATTTAAATATTACTTTAATGGAGATTAAGATGAAATTTGAGAATATTAATAAAATAAACGATGAACCAATATTAGTTGCATTCCTTATGGTACTAAAAGACTTGAATAACAAGGTTTAAAAGTTAATAAATGGATTTTGGAACTTTAAATTTCAAAATTTAATGAAATTGAAATTAAACACTGAAATTGAGGAATTAATCAATTTTTAACTGACAGTTAAATTTGTTTAAATTAGTGTAAATGATTATGAGATTTAAAAATGATAAAAGTTGTCAATTATAGAATTGAAATGGAAATTTGATTTAATTAATTAATTATTAATTTATTTAATCAATGTAAAAATAGCCATTTTGGCTACTGACTTGGATTTTGACAAAACTAGTTTCATCGGATCCGTAACGGTGAATTATTGTAGGATTTTAAATTTTATAGCGATCGGACCTGTCTGTCGATCGTACGGACTCGAAACGCCTCGAAATCAATTTTATTGAAATCAATTTGAAATAACTTAATTCCGCATAACTTCTTCATACAATGGAATTAGGACTTGAAACCTGTTCCATCGAGTTTAAAATATTTTAAAACATCTATTTTGATATATGGGTTGGCATAATTTCGTCCGGAATCGAAATGGGCTTTTTGGGCCATCTGTCGTTCAGTTTTCCAAACCAATCAAGCCCATTCTGTTCTATTTTGTTCTACCCACATATATATACACGGTTATAAATCCTAGGAATATTTTTACTTCTTATTTCTGTACGTACAGAAACTTCTATGATCCTCTTCCTCAATGGCTGAAAACCTTAAATATCCCGATTCAATTCCAATTCAAAATACAACTTCAGAAATCAAACTCCTCAAACAATAACAAATTTTATATCGATCTGAAGCTCTCGACGAGCACATCTCAGATTTGTAATTCGTTTTCCGATCCGAAGCTCTGTCTGTCCATAAATTGACGAATAAACTGCGGCCATTCATCGTGTCGCGATCAACTGCGATCGATCGTCGATTAAAGGGTACAGGGTGGTGGAGATCATCATACGCAACTCATCGGTGGTAGTCATTCGTCATTTCAACGGTCGGATTTGTCGATTCAATTCGATTAGGTCATAAGAAATCGACGGCGGCTGGGGGCATTTGGGCTAGATCGGTGATGCATGGAGGACTGCAGGTCGTAGGGGAGAGGTCGCGAGGCCTCTGGCGATGGTCGCGGTTGGTTGACGTGCGTGCATGGTCACGCGATAGGTGGCGGCGGGTAGTTTTGCGCTAGGGTTTGCTGCAGAGCCGTGTATGTGTGAGAGAGATGGTGACGTGGCTGAAGGTGTGTAGTAAGTTAGAATTTTGTTTTATTTTATATAAATTTAATTTCGAGTAGCTCTGACTAATATAACTTTCGCATTCAAGGTCCGTTTCATGCGCGATTTTCTCCGCTAGGTTTGTATTAGAATTCCGAAAATTTTGAAGCTCACTTGAAAGAATTCTGAGACTGTTCAACTTTTGGGTTTAAATTGAATTTAAATTCAAAAAGGTGAGTCTTTTAACCCACTCACAACTTCTAAAACTTCTTATGTTTGTTAAATTGATTTATGATGCGAGTAGAAATTTTTTGTGACTGTTTGACATATTTTAATCATCATCCAAGTTGAATTGAATTTATTTGAATTAAATAGTTATTAAATTTATTATTGCATATAAACTGCCAGTTAAATAGTTATTTAATTTATTATTGAATATAAACTGTCAGTAAATGCCCGTTATTTATTATATGTTCTATATTGATGTTATTAATTGAATTGGATGATGATGGTGATGAATGTCTGATGATTGACATTGGATGAATGGATGCTGTATTTTATACTGTTATCAACGGAAAGTTGTTATGGATTTTATTTCATTCGAGATTGCGATTTGAAACGATATACAACGTATTTATATTTTAAATTATGGATTGAAATGATAAATATCCATATCACTTGACCATAGAATATAAAATTATATACAGACACGGTGGTCTATATATAAAAATATTTTGAAGTGATTTCTATGGTTTTGTAAAGAAATATATAAGTTATATAAATATTAATTTTAGATGTTATATAAATATTATTTTATTATTTGTTTTAGCTATGTATAAATTTGATTTGAAACATAAAATAAGTTAGTTAATAAGGTTTGACTGTTTTTATATAATATGGTTAAGTATCTGTTTAAATTATATTGTATATAGAGTTATAATGACTAAAGAAAAATTAGGTTGGAAGATAAATATGAAATTGATTTGAATTAAATTATTTAAGAATTATACTCGAATAAATTTATTTGAAATTTAAATAAAAATTAAGATTTCAAAGGGTATGATTTTATAACTTGATTTGGTTTAGAGTGATTTAAATGAATATCAAGTTGATTTAAATGAATATGTCAAGTTAAATAAATTGAAGGAATACGCAGTTACTTGAAGTTGAAAAGTTTTACTTAAATGATATTGGATTTTTGTGTAAACATTTTTTACTTAAATGATATTGGATTTTTGTGTAAACATTTCAAATCTATATAATAGTAATTGAACTTGATATTTATGGAATTATCAAAGAATTAGTTTTGAAATGGTGAATATTTAAAGCTTTGAAACGTATGGGAGTTGAAATGGTTTATTTGGGGGTTCAAATCGGCATTTGGAATTTATTTGTGAAATTGAAGAAGCGATTTTATTATAGAAAGTAATTTAATATTTAAGCCATTTAAGTGGTATAGATATGTTCATGGATTATGAAATTCAAAGTATTATGCTTTGAAAGGTTATAATTCAAGCTTTTGGTTTCGAAATATCATAACATTGAAAGTGATATGATTTTGGGAAAGAGGATATATTTGAAATAAAAATGATATTATATTGATTTGGGTTTTTATAAAAATGATATCATATTGATTTGGTTTTTGAAAGGGAAATGATATCATATTTATAAGGTTTGGAAATGGATAGTATATTCTGGTTTTAAAGTATAACTATTTTGAAATGGCCGCGGTGTTATAATAACTGTTGGTTGTTGAAGAGACGGGGATCGAAAGTTGTCATACTATCTACCAACTTCGAAAACCATTTTAACAACCGTGTGCGTGGTGGAGATTCCAGAATGAAGTAGGATGGCGGCGACATTTCCTTTAAGGTATATATGTGGATCCGACTCTCGTGAGTTGGCATAAGGTGGCTAAAACAGGAGCGATTCCGGGCCAGTGAGGTAGCTTCTCTTATCAGACACACTCCTTCAATACCATTCCATTATATTCTGACTTTGTGATTGATTCGGTGGCTACTTTTGATTTTTGATTTTGGGGGTGTGGCTCGATGTAGGCGGTAGCTGCGCGCTATGCGTCACCAGCAGTCCGGATAGTAATTGGTATATCTACCCTGGCATTGCCTTGTGTGCTGTGTCACCTACCCTAACGCGCCTTGTACGAGTTTGATTTGTGTCGTACCTATGGAGTATCCTCTAGTAGCTCCCGATCAGGAGGTATTACGGTACTGTATAGACTACTGGCACTATTACGTGTTAAGGTGGAAAATATATGTGACGACCGCCCATGACTCCCGCACCAAAACAAGGAAATAATGCGCTGAAAGGCGTGCCAGGCAGCCATGGACGATAGTCAGGGTAAAACAAAACAAAAGAATCTCTATCGTACAACTCACAGCGCATGGATAAAATACAATAGAGAAATATAATATAGTGAAGCTCCATAGAACAGAACATCATCATATAAGCATCACAGTAGTTTTATACAATCATCTACTCAAATCCATACATGAAAGCCTCACTACAAATCACTCAACCAAATACAGCAGCGGATACCCAGTACATATAGTAAGAAAACTAATATGCAAAGCCTCCTGCTCGTCTTCGTCATCTTCATCGTAGAACTCCTAGCACAGCACCTGTCACCTGCTACCTAGTCTGCCCATCCCAACATGGATGAACAGCCCAAGGTAATAAGAGGAGACATAAAACCTTGAGTCAGACAAAGTCTTAGTGAGCAGTAAATTAACTATCAAACATACCAAAAGAGCATAAAGGATAAAAGGAATAGGAACCAAACCATCCCACTCCACCTCTTCCTACAGTGATAGCCCCAGACATACACTAAGGAGAAGCAAGCATAACAACATAGACAATTAAGGTAAAGCGAATACCACTCGAGTCAAGGACGATGTTTTCCAAATACAAACCCCCAAGGCCTAAACCAAGATCAGATAAGCACCCAGAAAACACCGCTCTTGAAGCCGAATGATAATACAACCAAACATCCATGACTCTGGCTATCACTGTTATCCTTGCCTCGATTTCACCGTTAGTTGAATGACCATCTGTCAAGGGTTAATGGTAACCCCGGTTCTAACCATAACTCCGCACACTGCCTTGTGCCTAGGACTTATCTACTTTGCCCAGAGTACTCAACTACCTACCTGTAGTCTTTTGGGTGTCCCGACTACCTACCTGTAGTCGTTATGGGCGCCCCATGTACTCCTGCTTTTGAGCATGCTAGAACCTTCAACAACGACGAGATCCAAGCCTCCTAGCCATCCTTCTTGACGACTATCCTCATACAAGCTCAAGCTACCTCTTGAACAATCCATTATCAACCAACTTGAACTACTCTTCAAGTTATCAACATGCTTGGAATGATCCCTGCTTGGATTAAGCCAAGACTCACATCATACTTCGCTTCATCGCATCAAAGCAAAGTCTCAACTCAACAACATGGTTTGCCTCATCAAATCATGGCAAAGTCCCATCTCAACATCATCCAATCTATACATATGAGCTTCAACATCCGCTACATATGCCTTAAGCAGCTTTCACCATTCAAGAGCCTTCTTCCATAGCTTTTGAATCCTCTTTCATCATCTTGTTCCAAATCAACTACTAGCTAACTTGGAAACAATCAAATCAATCATACATTCAAATAATCAATCATTCAAACAAGATCTATTAAGCAATTTAAGCAATATCAACTATAATGGCAATTTCGTAAATAAACGAGCAAAAGTCCAACATATGTGAAATCATGGTTTTTAGCATAGATCTATCAATTATAAAACATGGGATTTGTCTCTAATGCTTATTAAACAAACTTGCATAAGTAAACATCTTCCAAAAACCATGGATCTAGACTTCGATCTAAGAAAAATGCATGAAATCTCTAACTTTAACACTCAAACAAGCCACCAATCCAATATACTCCCTTGGATCCGCGTGAGAGATAACTACCACTCACCAAATCACCCAAACACTACAAAAACTACACACTTCAGATCTGGACAGCGAAGATCAAGGTTTGATCCGGCAATATCTCGCTCCAATCGATGAATTCTAGCTCGAACGGATGAAGATCTTCAACTTTGGCACTTGGATCTTCGATCTCGATCTTCGATCTTGGATGGATGTTAGAATTAGATTGGAATGGAGAAAAGAAGATGAAGAAATGTTGTAGTCGAGTCTTCAAAATGGCAGCACTTCGTCGCTTCGAAATCTGGTGCCAAAAAGTGAGCCGAACCCCTCTATTTATAGGCTGGAACCTCCCTGAGTCGTCGCCCCATGAGTCGGTCCCGACTCATCATGAGTCGTCCACGACTCATCTCCTGCCGACTCACGACCTAGCACAGCCGACCCTGCGACTTAACTATACAACATATACTGCCGACTTAACACTAACCCAGATGCCGACTTAAATTCTACCGACTCAAAGACCTAACGACTCAACACAGCAAGAAGGTCACACGACTTAAGACACATACGACTTACGACTCATCGTTAAGTCGTGCCTACCGACTCAGTTGCAAACGACCTAACAACACAGCCTTATGGCCGACCTAAGTCCTAGCCGACTCAACTGCACAGCCTTCCGACTCAAGCCAACGACTCAATACACCAAGGCACAAGGTCATACGACTCAAACCCAAACCGACTCAACACCTACCGACTCACGACTCAAGACCAGTGCCGACTCAACATAAGTCGGTCACGACCTAAAAGCCTCCGACCTAAGACACTGCCGCGTTTTCCCCAAGTCCTAAGTCGTACGACGACTCAACAATACACACTCACGACTCAACTATGATGCCGACTCACGACTCATCAGGCCCTACGACTCAAAACCCTGCCGACTCATTATCCACGACCTAAGCCTAAACCCCTTAAGTCGCTACACCCTTAACCCGTTAACTCCTTAACTCGGCAAACCCTATGAGTCGTAACTCGTTGACTCGGCCACACTTCTTATCTCGGCCCTCTATGAGTCGGTCATCCTATGAGTCGCCTAACTTCTTGAGTCGGTCCATCCTTATCTCGGCCAACACTTTAAACCGCTACCCCTCCTTGAGTCGGTCCCCTATGAGTCGGTCACGACTCATCACTTGTACCCGGGTTAACTTCTAAACGACTCAAGCTAGAAGCAACACAAACAACACTAACAACCTGTAAATTCTACGATTTATCGACACGTAAAAATACGGGTCGTTACATTCTCTCCCCCTTAGGAATTTCGCCCCCGAAATTCCAAGCAACAACAGCAATCACAATTATTCCGCATGCCTACCATCCATAGCAATCAACAAACCATGCAACCAATTCTAACCTAGCATGCAGAATTCTAAGACTTAGAACAAGCTACAAATTCATGAGATGTCACGACACTTTAGGGCAATACCTCGAAGAGTCCGGAATGAGCTGCCTTCATCCTCTCTTCCTCCTCCCACGTACAGTCGTTAACATCATCACTCCATTGTACCTTGAGCAACGTAATCGTCTTCCTCCTAAGCTGTTTCGTATCGGTTTCAACAATACGAAGCGGCTTACGAGGTCTCGAAACAACTGGATCAACCTCCAAGTCTTCACAGCTATCAGCAGAAACCACCGTAGTTGGGTCGTGCACATACTTCCGTAGATAAGATACATGAAAAACATTGTGCACACCCGCCATCTTTTCCGGTAACTCCAATCTATAAGCGAGCTTTCCAATTCGCTCGATAATCGGAAATGGTCCAACAAATCTCGGAGTCAATTTCCCTTTCTTCCCGAATCTAACAACATTCTTCAATGGGGAAATCTTCACAAAAACCATATCACCTACGTCGAATTCCAAATCCTTACGACGATTATCGGCATAACTTTTCTGACGATCTTGGGCTGCCTTCATTCGTTGCCGAATGATCTCTATACAATCTGAAGTCTGTCGAATCATCTCTGGCCCAAGTATCAGCTTTTCTCCAGTTTCCAACCAACATGTCGGAGAGTTACACGGTCTTCCATATAATGCCTCATATGGTGCCATACCGATACTCGACTGATAACTGTTATTATAAGCAAACTCCACCAAATGAAGGTGATCTTCCCATGATCCTCCGAAGTCCAAAACACATGCTCTAAGAAGATCTTCCAAAACTCGGTTGACTCTCTCAGTCTGACCATCTGTTTGAGGGTGATAAGCTGTACTCAAACACAACTCAGTTCCCAAAACTTCCTGGAAGCTCTTCCAAAATCTACTAGTGAACAATGGATCTCGATCGCTCACTATACTCTTCGGAACACCATGGAAACGAACTATCCACTTCACATATAATTCAGCCAACTTCGATGCAGTCCTAGTCGATCGAACAGGAATGAACCTTGCACTCTTGGTCAAACGATCTACTATGACCCAAATCCCTTCATTCCCTGCTCTTGTCCTAGGTAGACCATCGATAAAGTCCATCGACACTTGCTCCCACTTCCATGTAGGAACCTCTAATGGCTGAAGCAATCCACTGGGCTTCTTCTGCTCAGCTTTCACCAACTGGCAATTCATACACTTGGAAATAAAATTTCCAACATCCTTCTTCATACCTTCCCAGTAGTAGGTTCTCTTCATATCCCGATACATCTTATTTCCACCTGGATGAATTGTCAACTTCGAGTGATGACTCTCCCTCAGAACTTCATCTCTCAATCCATCTACATCGGGAACAACTAGTCGCCCTTGCTTTCGAAGCCAACCCTCTCGATCGACCTCGAATCCCTTATCCTTCTCCGGGTCCAATCCAGATTCCAAATCACAGATAATCTTGACAAGCTTATCATCTCCCCTTTGCCTCTCACCAATTCTTTCCACAAGAGTAGGCCTTATCGATAAGTTTGCCAACATCTCAGGTTCCAATTCACATCTAGGCCTGAAATCAAATCCAGCCAAATACTCAAGACTCTTCCATTCCGAAAACATGGCTCCCAATCCTGCATGTCTTCGACTTAACGCATCAGCCACTGCGTTACCTTTCCCTGGAGTATAGGCTATACCAAAATCATACGATGCTAAGAACTCTAGCCACCGTTGCTGTCGAAGATTCAAATCCTTTTGGGAAAACAGATACTTCAACGACTTATGATCTGTAAACAGCTCAAATCTAACTCCCAATAGATAGTGTCTCCACATCTTCAAAGCAAACACAATCGCCGCTAACTCCAAATCATGAGTCGGATAATTCCTTTCATGCGGCTTCAGTTGTCGACTTGCATACGCAACAACTTTATCCTTCTGCATTAGCACCGCTCCTAGTCCAGTGCCACATGCATCGGTGTAAACCACCATCTCATCATTCCCACTTGGAATAGTCAAAACAGGAGCACTCGTCAATCGCTCTTTCAGGATTACAAAAGCTTGCTCACACTTATCATCCCATCTGAACACCTGGTTCTTCTTTGTCAATCCTGTTAACGGTGCAGCTATCTTGGAAAAGTCTTTGATAAACCGACGATAATATCCTGCTAATCCAAGAAAACTTCTCACATCAGATGCATTCTTAGGTCTAACCCAATCCTGGATCACTGCCACCTTAGCGGGGTCAACCGCTATTCCATTTCCAGAGATAACATGGCCTAAGAACCTCACTTCACTCTTCCAGAAGTGACACTTCGAAAACTTAGCCTTCAGCTGATGTTTCCGCAAAATTTCCAAAACAATCCTCAAGTGCGTCTTGTGCTCTTCCTCAGTTCTGGAATAAATCAAAATATCATCCACGAACACAAGCACGAACTTATTCAACTGATCTCTGAATACCCTATTCATAAGATCCACAAAATATGCTGGCGCGTTAGTCAATCCAAACGGCATTACCAGCCACTCATAAAACCCGGATGGTGTTCTGAAAGCAGTCTTCGGCACACTATCCTTTGCCACTCTCAACTGGTGAAATCCCGTTGCCAAATCCATCTGAGAAAACACCTTAGCCTCGTGAAGCTGATCAAACAAGTCATCTATTCTCGGCAATGGATACTTGTTCTTCCTAGTCACCTTATTCAGCTCACGATAATCAACACACAACCTCAACGATCCATCCGCTTTGGTTGCGAACACAACTGGCGCACCCCATTCGGACACACTTCTCCGAATGAATCCTTTCTGCAAAAGGTCATCAACTTGCACCTTCAGCTCTTGCTGCTCCCTCGGTGCCATCCGCCTAAGAGGCATCACAACAGGTCTGGCTCCCTCAACTAGATCGATACGAAACTCGATCTCCCTATGCGGCGGCAACCCTTTGACTTCCTCAAAGACATTCTCAAACTCATTCACAATAGGCACCGATGACAGTCCATCCCGTGGAACAACTAGCGAATACATGAAGCTCATGAAGACGCCTTCTTCATGCTTACATCGTATCACAACCTTTCGCCCTTCCACATTCCCGACTGTCACCTCAAGCCTCTCACAATCAATCCTAGCCGCATACTTCCTAAGCCAGTCCATACCCAAAATAATTCCGAACCCCGCAAAGTTCAGAACAAAGCAATCACAAACAAACGAGCAATCATGACTCGACACAACTAGACCACGGCATATCATACACAAACATGACGAACCCCCCACTGGATTAGTCACAACCAATGGCCTATCAACAATATCCGGTTTCATACCTAACCGGCTTACCAAATCATCACAAACAAAAGAATGCGACGCTCCAGTATCAAACAACACTCTAACTGGAACACCACAAATAGAAAGAGTACCTTGAACCACCACACTCTTCCCCTTCTCCTCAGCAGTAGGAACTCTTGAAGACGACGGCACAGCTTCCAAAGCATAGGCTTGCACAACCTGCCTATCTTTCCTCGGTTCTGGACAATCCTTCTTGATATGTCCCAGCTTATCACAGTTGTAACACTTTCCCGGCACTTTGGGATTCTTACAATCTTTGTAAAGATGGCCCTTCTGCTGGCAGTTATAGCAAGTCATTTCGCTCTTCGGCTTCTTCTGGCCATCCTTACCCTTCTGTTGCTGCTGCTTCCTCTTCCTGTTGCCACTCTGCTGTGGTTTAGATACTTCCCTGGTTACAGCAACAACAGAACTTTCCTTAGGGAACAAACTCTCATGCCTCAAAGCTTTTTCCACAAGCTTCTCAAATGGATCGTCCAGATGATCCACTAACTGCCTCCCAAGATAAGCATCCAGACCAGTCACAAACTTTTCATTCTTCTGGTAGGGAGAATCAATATACGATCTGGCATACTTAGACAAAGCTTCAAACTCAGAAATGTACTCAAGAACAGGCCTTCCCCCTTGCTTGAGCTCCACAAACCTCTTAAACAAGACAGATTTCTGGGAAGTAGAGATGAACTTAGCTTCAAATCTAACTTGGAATTGCTCCCAAGTAATCTCTTCTTCTGGTGTATCTATGGTGATAGAATTCCACCAATCAGCAGCTCTTCCCTGAAGCTGTCTCGATGCAAGCTTCCTCTTAGTTGCATCCTCAATCCCTAAGTCACCAAAGATTCTTTTGCAAGCATCAATCCATCTCTGCACCTCAATAGTCGACTCCGTCCCCAAGAAAACTTTCCCTCCAAGAGCAGTATAATCCTTGCAAAGCTTGGCAAAATCCACCGGTCTCGGAGCTTGGACTTGAACTCCCATATCCACAGATGATCCTGAAGCTGGTATTCTCCTCATGATTGAAGTCATCATGGCCTCAAACATAGGAGCATAATCAACAGCTTCCCTAGCATCACGGCTACCCCTCGCAGCTTGTCTCTCACTTCGACTCATCCTTAATATCTGTAAATAAGAATGATTAGAACACCTTAAGAAACAACTGCATAAGGAGTTCAAACCCTTCTAAACTACTATATTATATATAGTAATCATCCATCAAATTACAATTACGTCTCTCTTACGTAGTTACATCAGCGAGCGTTGGCTAAAATCGATTAACCAAAGCTCTGATACCAAATGTGACGACCGCCCATGACTCCCGCACCAAAACAAGGAAATAATGCGCTGAAAGGCGTGCCAGGCAGCCATGGACGATAGTCAGGGTAAAACAAAACAAAAGAATCTCTATCGTACAACTCACAGCGCATGGATAAAATACAATAGAGAAATATAATATAGTGAAGCTCCATAGAACAGAACATCATCATATAAGCATCACAGTAGTTTTATACAATCATCTACTCAAATCCATACATGAAAGCCTCACTACAAATCACTCAACCAAATACAGCAGCGGATACCCAGTACATATAGTAAGAAAACTAATATGCAAAGCCTCCTGCTCGTCTTCGTCATCTTCATCGTAGAACTCCTAGCACAGCACCTGTCACCTGCTACCTAGTCTGCCCATCCCAACATGGATGAACAGCCCAAGGTAATAAGAGGAGACATAAAACCTTGAGTCAGACAAAGTCTTAGTGAGCAGTAAATTAACTATCAAACATACCAAAAGAGCATAAAGGATAAAAGGAATAGGAACCAAACCATCCCACTCCACCTCTTCCTACAGTGATAGCCCCAGACATACACTAAGGAGAAGCAAGCATAACAACATAGACAATTAAGGTAAAGCGAATACCACTCGAGTCAAGGACGATGTTTTCCAAATACAAACCCCCAAGGCCTAAACCAAGATCAGATAAGCACCCAGAAAACACCGCTCTTGAAGCCGAATGATAATACAACCAAACATCCATGACTCTGGCTATCACTGTTATCCTTGCCTCGATTTCACCGTTAGTTGAATGACCATCTGTCAAGGGTTAATGGTAACCCCGGTTCTAACCATAACTCCGCACACTGCCTTGTGCCTAGGACTTATCTACTTTGCCCAGAGTACTCAACTACCTACCTGTAGTCTTTTGGGTGTCCCGACTACCTACCTGTAGTCGTTATGGGCGCCCCATGTACTCCTGCTTTTGAGCATGCTAGAACCTTCAACAACGACGAGATCCAAGCCTCCTAGCCATCCTTCTTGACGACTATCCTCATACAAGCTCAAGCTACCTCTTGAACAATCCATTATCAACCAACTTGAACTACTCTTCAAGTTATCAACATGCTTGGAATGATCCCTGCTTGGATTAAGCCAAGACTCACATCATACTTCGCTTCATCGCATCAAAGCAAAGTCTCAACTCAACAACATGGTTTGCCTCATCAAATCATGGCAAAGTCCCATCTCAACATCATCCAATCTATACATATGAGCTTCAACATCCGCTACATATGCCTTAAGCAGCTTTCACCATTCAAGAGCCTTCTTCCATAGCTTTTGAATCCTCTTTCATCATCTTGTTCCAAATCAACTACTAGCTAACTTGGAAACAATCAAATCAATCATACATTCAAATAATCAATCATTCAAACAAGATCTATTAAGCAATTTAAGCAATATCAACTATAATGGCAATTTCGTAAATAAACGAGCAAAAGTCCAACATATGTGAAATCATGGTTTTTAGCATAGATCTATCAATTATAAAACATGGGATTTGTCTCTAATGCTTATTAAACAAACTTGCATAAGTAAACATCTTCCAAAAACCATGGATCTAGACTTCGATCTAAGAAAAATGCATGAAATCTCTAACTTTAACACTCAAACAAGCCACCAATCCAATATACTCCCTTGGATCCGCGTGAGAGATAACTACCACTCACCAAATCACCCAAACACTACAAAAACTACACACTTCAGATCTGGACAGCGAAGATCAAGGTTTGATCCGGCAATATCTCGCTCCAATCGATGAATTCTAGCTCGAACGGATGAAGATCTTCAACTTTGGCACTTGGATCTTCGATCTCGATCTTCGATCTTGGATGGATGTTAGAATTAGATTGGAATGGAGAAAAGAAGATGAAGAAATGTTGTAGTCGAGTCTTCAAAATGGCAGCACTTCGTCGCTTCGAAATCTGGTGCCAAAAAGTGAGCCGAACCCCTCTATTTATAGGCTGGAACCTCCCTGAGTCGTCGCCCCATGAGTCGGTCCCGACTCATCATGAGTCGTCCACGACTCATCTCCTGCCGACTCACGACCTAGCACAGCCGACCCTGCGACTTAACTATACAACATATACTGCCGACTTAACACTAACCCAGATGCCGACTTAAATTCTACCGACTCAAAGACCTAACGACTCAACACAGCAAGAAGGTCACACGACTTAAGACACATACGACTTACGACTCATCGTTAAGTCGTGCCTACCGACTCAGTTGCAAACGACCTAACAACACAGCCTTATGGCCGACCTAAGTCCTAGCCGACTCAACTGCACAGCCTTCCGACTCAAGCCAACGACTCAATACACCAAGGCACAAGGTCATACGACTCAAACCCAAACCGACTCAACACCTACCGACTCACGACTCAAGACCAGTGCCGACTCAACATAAGTCGGTCACGACCTAAAAGCCTCCGACCTAAGACACTGCCGCGTTTTCCCCAAGTCCTAAGTCGTACGACGACTCAACAATACACACTCACGACTCAACTATGATGCCGACTCACGACTCATCAGGCCCTACGACTCAAAACCCTGCCGACTCATTATCCACGACCTAAGCCTAAACCCCTTAAGTCGCTACACCCTTAACCCGTTAACTCCTTAACTCGGCAAACCCTATGAGTCGTAACTCGTTGACTCGGCCACACTTCTTATCTCGGCCCTCTATGAGTCGGTCATCCTATGAGTCGCCTAACTTCTTGAGTCGGTCCATCCTTATCTCGGCCAACACTTTAAACCGCTACCCCTCCTTGAGTCGGTCCCCTATGAGTCGGTCACGACTCATCACTTGTACCCGGGTTAACTTCTAAACGACTCAAGCTAGAAGCAACACAAACAACACTAACAACCTGTAAATTCTACGATTTATCGACACGTAAAAATACGGGTCGTTACAATATAAAGCCTTAACGCTATTTAAAAGTAAGTTTATTTTACTATTAGACGTTATCATAATAGCAAAATATTACTACATAGTAAATAGTTTAACGCATCCTTGGGAGATGTGAACCCGAGCATCTCCTAAGTTACTGCACTCACTTTAGACACTGGATAGGAGATGTCGAAACCCCGTAGACATCTCTGAAGCTGTTCCACTCGTATTTATTTCTGTTGATTTAACTCACATAATATCTTTTAGTCCTAACTCGAGTGTTTTGTCTTTTCAATTCGCTCGGGTCAGTCTGAGCATTTCAGGATTCGAAGACTTTGTTTCTAGAGGATGAAGACGAAGATTTTATTACTATTATCTATTATATTATTCACTGCATCATTGTTCCGCTGCATTATTCTATTATTCTCTGGTATGTGTAACTCTGATATGTATTGTATAAGTATAATCAAAGGTTTTGTAAACAGCTTCATGGACTGTTTATTTGATTATTATATTTTATCATTCCACTGCTAGATTCTATTTTATTTTTCTTTCTCTGCTTTTTCTTAATTACCCCATAACAATCCGCCTTTCTGTATGAGTCACTGAGAGTATATATATGAGAGAGCGTATTTGTTAGTGTTATAAAAGGTTTTATATTGTGTTAGTTTGTTCCGTTTTGTATTTATTAATTCTGGTTGGTGCATATGACGCTATGACATCAATAGGAATTTCTAAACAATTAATAGGACAGACCGACACAATATTTGTTTTGAATATAGATGAATGAAATAATTTTGCCTATTATATTTTCTATATATAAAACAAATTTTATAAAGGTTATATTTGGTTGTAATATATTGGTTGTTAGGTAGTGAAATTTATAAATATTAATTGGAAATTTAGAACATAAGTTCCAGATTTTGAAACTTGCTTTCGAATAATTTTGAGATATAATAATAATAATATTATTAGAAGTATTTTCTGATATAAATATTTCAATATGATTTGAAAGAATTTTTTTAAAGAAATTTTGGAAGAAATAAGTTATGTACTCCCCTCTCTATCGCCGAAAAATAATTTCGATGATGAGTGCACGCATCATCGACGTTCATTTCCGAGTTTCGAAGTGGGAAGACCACTGTAGTTGTCTTACTGCAGATTTATTTTCATAAACAAATATAAATTTTGAATTGTTTTAAATATAATTGGATATATAAAGTGTAAGCATATACATTTATCTATTACTTTTAAATGATTTGAAATTTAACCTGGTATTTAGTTCTTAAGTTTCCATTAATTAATAGTTTCAATTATTGTAGTAAAGTGGGTTGTAACTAATTTATAATTGGAGCCTCTAATTAAAATAAGAGATTTAATGCTATGTTATAAATGGGATTAAATGAAAGTGGAAATTGTAACTTATAAAACAAAAGATATAATTATTGAACATTAAATTAATTTAAAGGAAATAAGATAAACTTGTATGATTTTCAATTGCATTCTTTAACATATATATGACTTACCAACTAAAAAAAGGTTAAAATGTTAAAAGAAAATGTAATAGGAAATTTTACAAGTAAAATTTGAAATAATGAAAGTATTCAATGAAATTCTTTAATAAATAAAATTGGATGTTGTAGTTGGTATAAACTTAAGTATAATTGAAAGGTAAGTATTATAAATAAATGAATAAATGAAATTAAGTAGTGAATAAATGAAGTTAATATAATAAAAAGAAATTTACATGATATGAATAAATGAAAATAAATGAAAATTGTAAGAAGTTAAATGTAAAGTAAAAAGATAAATTATTATATGAAATAAAAGGGAAATCAAACAACAAACGAATGAAATGAAATTAATAAGAATGAGCTTGATCTATTTTATGAAATTGTTGGCTGTTTGTTTTGGTTTATGAGTTGTTTGGGTAAAGGATACTTTTAATTGCTTATATGTATGAATAATCTATGGAGTTATCTAAGACTGTTGAGTAAGTGGAATACTTCATAGTTATTTGTCATTCTATGTGATTTAAAGCATCTTAACCCGAACAAACCAATTGTTTGTCTTGCTTGGATGGTTGAATTGTATTTGATGGGTGTGTTGTTGGTTGCAGTTGACTGTTGTTATATTGATTTGATGTGATGGTTGTATGCTTTATTGCAAGTGATAGTTGTTTATATTGATTTGTTCGCTATTGATGGAAACAACTTTAAATATTTCATTTTATATAATTATTAACTCTTTTTGGATTATATAAGTGAAATACAGGTTATGGAAGCAATTGCTACTGCTTTTGGTTTCATAATTAAGCGTTAATTGCCCGACAAATAGGTACATTCTTGGATTACGATTTTATAGCACTATTATATTTTTCCCGTTTTGGGATATATATTATTTTGGAAAATATATGTTATATATTGATATATTTGATATTATATTTTCTCCCGAGCCTCCCCGTACAACGGAGACTCTGCCAAAAGTTTTCGTAAATTTTGAACTTAGAAAATTTTAAAAAATGTTTTCCAAACTTTGTTAATTTGAGTATAAAAGATTTGATGGTTATTAATGGGTACATTTTATTTAAACTAATTTATTTTGTAAATTTATTTGTTTGTAAATTTAATATTTTAAGTAAGATATTGATTCCTAATTCTTATTTTCCCCTCCTTTTCCTTTTCGGGGACGAAAAGTTTTGAGTTGGGGGGAATTTAACGACCCGTAATTTTCTATAATCTAAATTTGTTAATTTATTAAGATTTTGGTAGTTTAATATTTAAGGAAATAAAGATTAGTGATTTCATAATGTAATAATAACTAAATTAAAATGAAACAACATTAATCCAAGTTAACTGTTAAAAATCTTAATGAAATTCTAATTCATTGCCATTTAATTGCTATGCTTGGTTATCAATTAAATATAAGAAAATAAAAGTAAGTATTGAATTAACCAAGGGAATAATATATTGATTAATAGTAATTGAATGGGATTAGTGTTAGGAAACTAATGGTAACAATTGTTTGTAAATAATAAGCTTATAAAAATGATTAACACTTAATGGTGACAATTAGTATGGGCTATCTATTTTTTAGCCTATTAAATAAAATTGAGATCAAATTTACAATTAAATGAATTTCAGTGGTCAATACAAATAGGGATGGAAATTTGAAGAATATTAATGTAATGAGAGACAAACAAATATTAATAGATTTAATAAAAGAATGGAAAATCAAGATTCATTAATTTATTGGAATTCAAATTTAATAATTGAATTAATTGCAAATAATTGAAATTAAATATTTAAATATTACGTTAATGGAGATTAAGATGAAATTTGAGAATATTAATGTAATAAATCATGAACCAATGTTAGTTGCATCCTTATGGAAATAAAAGACTTGTATAACAAGGTTTAAAAGTTAATAAATGGATTTTGGAATTTTAAATTTATAAATTTTTGAATTTAATGAAATTGAAATTAAACACTGAAATTGAGGAATTAATCAATTTTAAATCGACGGTTAAATTTGTTTAAATTAGTGTAAATGATTAATAGATTTAAAAATGATAAAAATTGTCAATTATAGAATTGAAATGGAAATTTGATTTAATTAATTAATTATTAATTTATTTAATCAATGTAAAATAGCCATTTTGACCATGAATTGGATTTCGACGAAACCAGTTTCATCGGATCCGTAACGGTGAATTATTGTAGGATTTCAAGTTTCGTAGCGATCGGACCTGTCATTTGATCGTACGGGCTCGAAACGTCTAGAAATCAATTTAATTGATATCGGTTGAAATTAGTTTGAAATAACTTGATTTCAGCATAACTTCTTCATATGATGGAATTAGGACTTTAAACCTATTCCATCGAGTTTAAAATATTTTAAAACATCTATTTTGATATATGGGTTGGCCCAATTTTGTTCCGGAGTTGAAATGGGCTTTTTGAGCCATCTGTCGTTCAATTTTCCAAACCAATCAAGCCCATCATGTTCTATTTTGTTCTACCTATATATATATACGGTTATAAACTCTAGCAGTCTTTTTACTTCTTATTTCTATACGTACAGAAACTTCTGTGCTCCTCTTCCTCAATGGCTGAAAATCCTAAATGTCCCAATTCAATTCCAATTCAAAATAGAACTTCAGAAATCAAACTCCTTAAACAATAACGAATTTTGTATCGATCTGAAACTCTCGACGAGCGCATCTCAGATCTGTAATTCGTTTTCTGATTCGAAGCTCTATCTGTCTAAAAATTGACGAAAAAACTACGGCCGTTCATCATGTCGCATTCAACGATTGATCGTCGATTAAAGGGTACAGGGTGATGGAGATCATCGTACGCAACTCATCGGTGGTGGTTATTCGTCATTTAAATGGTCGGATTTGTCGATTTAATTCGATTAGGTCATGAGAAATTAGGGGCGGCCGGGGACATTTGGGCTCGATCGGTGGCGCATGGAGGACTGCAGGTCGTAGGGGAGAGGTCGCGAGGCCTTTGGCGATGGTCGTGGCTGGTCGACGTGCGTGCGTGGTCACGCGATAGATGGCGGCAGGTAGTTTCATAGGTTTTGCTGCAGGACATGCACATGTGAGAGAGAAGAGAGATGGTGACGTGGCTGAAGGTGTGTGGTGAGTTAGAGTTTCGTTTTATTTTATATAAATTTAATTTCGAGTCGCTCTAACTAACATAACTTTAACACTCAAGGTCCGTTTCACGCGCAATTTTCTCCACTAGGTTTGTATTGGAATTTCGGACATTTTTTCGTCGGGTTGGACGAATACTGAGACTGTTCAAATTTTGGGTTTAAATTGAATTTAAATTCAATTTAAATTCAAAAAGGTGAGTGTTTTAGCCACTCACAACTTCTAAAATTTCTTATGTTTGTTAAATTGATTTATGATGTGATTAGAATTTTTTAATGACTGTTTGGCATATTTTAATCATCGTCCCAGTTAAATTGAATTTACTTAATTAAATTGTTATTTAAATTATTGCATATAAACTGCCAGTTAAATAATTAACTAATTTATTATTGAATATAAACTGCCAGTAAATGCCAGTTATTTATTATCTTTTCTATATTGATGTTATTAATTGAATTGGATGATGATGGTGATAAATGTTTGATGATTGACATTAGATGAATGGATGTTGTATTTTATACTGTTATCAACTATAAGTTGTTATGGATTTTATTTCATTCGGGATTGCGGTTTGAAATGATATGTAACCGTATTTATATTTTAATTTACAAATTAAAATGACAAATATCCATATCATTTGACATAGGATAGAAAATTATATACAGACACCGTGGTCTATATATAAAAGTATTTTGAAGTGATTTCTATGGTTTTGTAAAGAAATATATGAGTTATATAAATATTGATTTTAGATGTCTTATAAATGTTATTTTATTATTGGTTTTTAGCTATGTATAAATTTGTTTTGAAATATAAAATAAGTTAAATAACAAAGTTTGACTGTTTTTATATAATATGGTTAGTATCTGTTTAAATTATATTGTGTATAGAGTTATAATGACTAAAGAAAAATTAGGTTGGAAGATAAATATGAAATTGATTTGAATTAAATTATTTAAGAATTATACTCGAATAAATTTATTTGTAATTTAAATAAAAATTGAGATTTCAAAGGTATGATTTTATAACGTGATTTGGTTTAGAGTGATTTAAATGAATATCAAGTTGAGTTCAATGAATATATTAAGTTAAATAAATTGAAGGAATATGCAACTACTTGAAGTTGAAAAGTTTTACTTAAATTATATTGGATTTATTGTGTAAACATTTCAAATCTATTTAATAGTAATAGAACTTGATATTTATGGAATTATCAAAGAATTAGTTTTGAAATGGTGGAATATTTAAAGCTTTGAAACGTATGGGAATTGAAATGGTTTATTTGGGGGTTCAAATCGGTATTTGGAATTGATTTTTGAAATTGAAGAAGCCATTTTATTATATAAAGTAATTTAATATTTAAGCCATTTAAGTGGTATAGTTATGTTCAAGGATTATGAAATTCAAAGTATTATGTTTTGAAAGGTTATATTTCAAGCGTTTGGTTTTGAAATATTATAACATTGGAAGTGCTATGATTTTGGAAAAGAGGATATATTTGAAATAAAAATGATATTATATTGATTTTGGGTTTTATAAAAATGATACCATATTGATTTGGTTTTTGAAAGGGAAATGATATCGTATTTATATGCTTTGGAAATGGATAGTATATTCTGCTTTTGAAGTATAACTATTTTGAAATGATCGCCGTGTTATTATAACGGTTGGTTGTTGAAGAGACCGGGATCGGAAATTGTCATACTCTCTGCCAACTCCGAAAACCACTTTAACAACCGTGTACGCGGTGGAGATTCCTTTAAGGTATATACGTGGACCCGACTCCCGTGAGTTGGCATAAGGTGGCTAAAACAGTAGTGATTCCTGGCCAGTGAGGTAGCTTCTGTTATCAGACACACTCCTTTGATACCATTCCATTATATTCTGACTTTGAGATTGATTCGGTGGCCACTTTTGATTTTGGGGGTGTGGCTGCGCTACGCGTCACCACCCGTCCGGATGGTAATTGGTATATCTACTCTGGCATTTCCTTGTGTGTCGTGTCACCTACCCTAGAGTGCCTTGTACAAGTTTGATTTGTGTCGTACCTATGGAGTATCCTCTGGTAGCCTCCCGATCAGGAGGTCTTACGGTACTGTATAGACTATTAGCACTATTACGTGTTAAGGTGGAAAATGTAAAGCCTTAACACTATTTAAAGGTAAGTTTATTTTACTATTGGACATTATTATAATAGCAAAATATTACTACAAAGTAAATAGTTTAACGGAGCCTTGGGATATGTGAATCCCGAGCATCTCCTAAGTTACTGCACTCACTTTAGACACTGGATAGGAGATGTCAAACCCCCGTAAAAATCTCTAAAGCCGTTCCACTCATATTTATTTCTGTTGATTTAACTCACATAAGATCTTTTAGTCCTGACTCAAGTGTTTTGTCTTTTCAATTCGCTCGGGTGAGTCTGAGCATTTTAGGATTCGAAGACCTTGTTTCTGGAGGACGAAGACGAAGATTTTATTACTATCATCTATTATATTATTCAATGCATCATTGTTCCGCTGCATTATTCTATTATTCTATGGTATGTGTAACTTTGATATGTATTGTATAACTATAATCAAAGGTTTTGTAAACAGCTTCATGAACTATTTATTTGATTGTTATATTTTATCGTTCCGCTACAAGATTCTATTTTGTTTTTCTCTCTGCTTTTTCTTAATTACCCCATAACAATCCGCCTTCTGTATGGTTTAAGTTTGACGTGTGTGTTTTATCGTTGATTTAAAATGTACAAAAAGGCGGGATGTTACAGATGCCGACATGCCTATGTTATTTTTTGAAAATTGATTTTTCTTTAAAATGATTTCTATTCTAAAACTTGTCGAAATAATTTCTAAACTTTGCAAACCATTTTGAATATAGTGTAAACTTATAAAAGAGTTTTAGAAAGTAATCTTAAAATATATAATCTATAATATAAAAGTAATATTAAAAACTAAGTATAGACTTCTTTTAAAATATATTTTTGAGATTTAAAGCTAAAATATTAAAAATCAAGAGATGGTTTAAAAACAAGAAATGATTTTGAAATTAATATGATTAAAAATAGTTTTTGAATTAAGGCTAGAATATTAAAATCGAGAGATAGAGATGTCTTCTTTAAAATGATAGTTTTGAAAAAAATCTAAAAATAAGTCATTTTAAAAATTTCATGGATTCCTTTCCGCTAGAGAAGGTCGTGGGTTCTATTCAACTAAAGAGGTCGTGGGTTACCTTCCATTATTAAAGCGAGAATGTGGATTCCATTCCATAATTAAAAGCCAAATAAAGATTTTAGTGCTATTATGAAGTTTTAACATAAATCTAGACTCTATTACTTATCTTGATATCTTGAACTCTTGATACTCATGGGTCTTCAATCTTGATTTCTTCAATCTTGAATTCGTCGATCTTGAATCTCTATACTGTACAGTCTTCATTCTTAGTACCTATATATATAGTTTGCATATACATATATCTAGACAAAGATATTAATATTTATATTTTATAACAAGTCCTAAGGTTGTTGTCATCAAAACCACCATCTCAAGAACTAACATTTTTTGCATTATTTTGCAGTGTAAAAATATCAATCTAAGCTTAATGGACCCATTTGAAAGTTGTTGCATTGTATTTATGGATACATATAGTTCAAAATCACTGAGAAATTCATATGGATTTTCAAAGTCCATAAATTTAGGAAGCAGTTAGATGAAGAAAATTTTAATTCGAGATTATTTCCTTTGTTTGATGAATATCGTATGACTGAGGGTTGTACAGTCCTGATTGGGTAACACTATTCCCATATGGACATGAGTTGTTATGGTTATATAAGTTGACAGTTTTTTTGAGTTGGAAAAACTAGTTGTTGAATGTTTTGGTTTTGAATATTTTGATTCATTCCATTGCATCTAGGTGAATGTGGCAAAGATCCATAGTTAATCATAGGAGTATTCTAAAAAAGTCTTGTAGCATCTTTCGAAACTTTTACGATCATTTCATAACTAGCTTTGCATATAGTTACAACTAATTTTTATATTCTAACTTGATATTATAATAAAAAAATTTCTCTTATTTAAACAAACAACTTCACAAAGCCTAATTTGTAATAGCGAATGATCGACACAAATAAAAGAAATGAAAAAATAATACTCATAGTTGAAGTGTCAATGTCCACACTTCCCTTTTTGTTGTCCAATCACAAATCTCTTATTTTATAGTAACTCCTTTGTATTGAGTTGATAAAGCTTTGTTACCCTTCTTATATACTTAAAAAACCACTCCATCTTTAAAAAAAATTACCTTTTTTTAATATAGAAGCTTTCTGAACAAATGTATATAACTCTTCTAATTTGTCTTCTTTGGACCCTTTTCCTTTTTAAATTGATTTAGGCCTTATTTTTGTATGAAACCCAGCCCAAGAAGAAAAGAAAAATTAAAGTTGAAATTTAAACTAAAGAAGGACTTAAGCACAATTTTTCTTTTTCCCTTTAACTTACAAAAGTCGTTGATTGGAGGTTGGTTATGGAGTCTGGATTTGATGAGGTAAGGAAGAAGGCGACGAGGGAAAGCGGAGGAGGGATTGTTATGGAATGGAGATGCAAATTTGGAGTTTGGTGTTAGGGGTTGGGATGACTTTCGTGGAGGGGAAAGGTTTAAGTTATGATAAATAAGTGGATAGTCAAGGGTCGATGGTAATGTGGGGGGTGTCAGATGATGTTTAGGTGGATCTGGTTGCGTTGTTGGTAAGGTTTAGGTGTGATCTGAAGAAAGCCAAGGAGAAGAAGAGTAAGGTAGAAGAATAAGGCAGGAGAATAAATTTGTTATTTTTTGGTTTTTTCGTTTTGTTCTCAATATAGAAGAATTGAAAAAATGGGAATTTTATTATGTATTTGTCTATGTAATCCTATATTACTCGAAACTGCACTATATAATAGAATGGACAACTACCAAATCTATTATTCTTGATAAAATTTTATTTTAATTTGAAGAAAAAGAAAAGGAAAAATAAAAAATAAAAATACTAACATTAATCAAATATTAAATAAATACTACAAATTTATTAAATTCCTCGACAACGACATAAAACTTCATCGATGATTTTCGATGTAAGCAAAGACATTGGTTTTTAAATATTATAAGCGCACGTCATATGATTGTAGTTTGTGCGAGTATAGGTTGAATCCATTAGGAATTCTCATATTATCTGTGTTTAATAATTTCTAGGGCATATTTGACGAAACCAAGAAATTATAAGATGTACTAAATAAGTTAAAATTTGACCAAATACTAGACTATAAAAAACAATCTAATAGAAAAAGCACAGAGAAACAAGTAACAAAATTGATCTTACCTATGAGCCGCAATTCAGATTATAGATCAGCATTTGTAGAAGAGATAATCAGATAGGTCTATTGGTCTCTTGGAAACTCCTCAAATAACCATTAAACAGTAAATTAAAACTTGGATGAAGGTGGAAATAATAAACTAAAATAAATTAATTAAACTAAAAATAAGGTAAAAATAAAAACAGAGACTAAAACAAAATATTATATTTAAATTTAATTTTTTTCATATAGAAAAATATAAAAGAGATTTATATATAAATTTTTTAAATCCAGTGCGAAAATAAAATAAAACTATGCCAAGATGTCTATTATAGTGGTCTCAAAAGGTATTATAGATGAAATTTTGTATTGGTCCTTGAAAAAATATTTCCCACCATAATTCGTTACGTTCCAAATGTTTCCAAATCTAGTTTGTTTTAGAACATTCTTGATTCTATAGATTATAGGATATCCAAACATATCATCGTAACATGGATTTTATGGCTACTTATATACTAAAAGAAGTGAATAGTGTATATCAACCATTTAAAACTTAATTTGTGAATTTCAAAGGTATATACTTAAATCGGTAACAAAATCTAAAACACAAGTAGATAAGTACATAGTAAATGTAAAGTAAAGCAAAAGCAATAAAGTAAAGGAAAATAGAAATTTTTATACTAGTTTGAACATCCAATCATACGTGTTGTCATCTAATTCCCACATAGAATTCCCACAATCACTTTATTACTTTCATTAGTGGAAAGAAGATCTTTACAATCTACAATTCCACGGATGGTAAATCTATATTTCCTCTTGACATTCCATGGATGGAATAAACACCTTTCTCTTTGCAAATAACAATAAAGCAAGGAAATTGTATCTCCAATATAGATTCTTGCGATGTCAATATAATGATCCAATAAATCTCCAATAGCAATGTATCTTTAAATAATATGAGTGAAAGAGTATGGATTTCAAAGAGAGTGACGTTATGTAAAGCACTTTTTCTCACCAAATCGTAGAGATGAAAGAGTAAAATAAGAATGGATTTTTTATTATTAAAAACTCATTTTCTAGATTCTTTAAATAGAAGATGAAAGGATGTGTACATTTATTAAAAATTTGAGTTTCAGAATGACTACCTCTATGTCGACATATCCCTGGAGAGTATGTCGACATCCTTTAGTAAATTTTGAAGTTCGTTTTCTAAAATTCAATTTATCTTCCATATTTAAAAACTCTGGTTGTAAATTTATATGAAGATGTTAGGAATAAAAATAGAGTTAAATGAAATAGAAATATCAAGGACAATTTATATGGGCCATATAAATAAATTCTAAGACTCAATAGACTTATTGAACACTTCCATTATCTCTTTAATTAAAGCATTTGTTTCCATTCGTCTTGAGTTGATTTTGTCTTCCATTTACTCCAATCAACCTTCCTATATATAACTTATTTGTTTGTTTTCATTCACTGGCTTTCTTGTATATTTTAGTATATTACTTCCATGGTGTTTGAAAATACTACACAACTCAAACATATAGTTGTTGTCACCAAAATCAACACTTAGGATATTATCAATCTTCCTCTTTTTGATAATGATAACCATATAAATTTTTGAAATATAAAATATATTATTTTTATATTTGACTCTCTCTAAGATTATGCACTCCACGTCATTTTTCCTATTGTACTTATACATTTTCTTCTTCTTTGGCATCAACAAAAATGGACGGAAAAGAATTGTTTAAGCAAACCAGAAAACGTGTTTAAAGTTTGTATACAAAGTATCATTTGAATAAGTATAAATAACAAGCACCGGGCGAACCAAAAAATCAATGCAAAGTATAAAAATAAAACACATATGTGAAGTATTTAAACGAGGAATGGAAAAAAAATTAAATTTAGGACATTTAAATTAATAAATTGATTAACTTTCATGAACATTCGAGCTCATACGACCTGTAGGAGCATTGCATCATGAAGATTCTTCAACATTGCGCTTTATCTCATTTTTCTTTTGGCAATGGTATATAATATGATACCATTCACGACAAATCCCAAGAATGATATTTGTGCATATTTTGAAGTCATGTTATCCATTGGATCGTCTGATTTTGAAAATTGTTCGACGTGTAACTCATATTGTTTTTCTCTTTCTAGAAATATGAAATGTCGATTTGGTTTCCACCGATTCCGACTATGCATGTATATTTGTACAATTCATGTAGCTATAAATAAATCTCAAAGATAATGTACCTTAAACCTATAGATTGTTATATTCAAATGTCATATGAAAGATATCATAGACTCAACAAAAAAGGTCTCAAGTCATAGCTCATTCATTTCAAATGTTAGCTTTCTGATGTTCGAATTAAATTAACTTTTAAGATTTAAGTTAATTATTTAAACTTCTAGACACCGAATATTATGGACTGTTACATACACATGCAAGCATAAACTTATGTTTTACTCACTGCTAATTAATTATTTAAAGATATCATAGACTCAACAGAAAAGGTCTCGAGTCATGTCCATTCATTTACTCATTTTCTTTTAAAGAAAATGTCTCTTTACAAAACAACTTATGTGCATGGCCCTTAACCTAAGGACTTTCTATTAATAGAAATGGCTCTAAACCTAGGTATAATTTGGATTTAACATTTAACATCCTCCTTAAAGTTGATTTTATTGGACACCTCATTGCTAAGCATCATCTTTATTTCACCAATTTTTCGATCTAGCATTTTTTCCTCCTAATAATTCTGCAACGTACCTATGACTATTAACAATATATTAACATTCATACCGAATATGACGATCTCAAAAATATGATCAGATATTTCAAGTAAGAAACATTAAGATAGCATTTGATTTTTCATTTTTGGTTTTGGGTTTTCGTTCATACAAAAATGCACATGACGTATGTATTGTCAAATTTTGGTGATACAAAATCACAAATAGAAGGAAACAAATATGCAAGAAGGAAAGTAATCACGTTTGTTTATTATGGAAATGCATAAATTATTGAATTGCATTTGAATTAGATGGCAAGGAAATATATGCATGCACGTTATGGAATAATATATACGCCAAAAGGTATGCATATTATTCCTTTCTTCGTAATCGCATTGCTTTAGAACTATTTTCTTCCTTCTTTGGAATGAGTGAATTACTTGCTATGTTTACGCGATTTGTTACCATTGTAACTTGCCTCCATTATCTTCTTACCATATCTTGGTTATTTGATTGATGACTCATGTGAATTTACAATGGCTATATATTGAGGGTAGACTTTGTTGTAAACCCATCTTGGTATTCAGCCAGGAATCCCCAAATGAAGTGTCTCTTCATGTTAACCCTAATTTACGATTTTGGTATGTAAACTCTTGTGTTGCAATCTCTTTCCCTACAAAGAAAATGCATTTTTCGACGGTAGAAAACCGTCGGTGGCCGTTGAAAAATGCCGTAGAAAAATAAGTCGTCGGGGTGCAATGTTTCCGACGGCTTTCGACAAATCTCATCGTTCGTATTTCCGACGGCTTCTGACGGATTCCGATGTATTCCGACACTTGTCGGAAGCCGTCAAAATCCTTTGGAAAAATTGGTCTGAAAGCGATCGGAAGCCGTCGGAAAAATATAACCTGAAAGCTGTCGAAAGCCGTCGGAAGCCGCTGGAAATCTGCTGCATTTTTTCATATTTCTACTACAATATAGCCTTCCATCCAAATTTCTTATACAAATTCTATTCTACCAATACTACAGAACCCAATATATAATATTCCAACCAAATAACAAAAACCAAATTATACACAATTCACCAAGCAAAAAAATACAAAAAATTAAATCAAAACACATAATCATCACCCAAACTAATGTACAATACATAATAATATCCACAACACCAAATGTTCTATCAATTCATACATCCATAACATCCCCGCATCTACATAATTATACAATAAAACAGCTAAGTGTATCATAACATAGTACATAAATCAACAATTACCTCCACCATCTACCGAATCATACAAAATAGAAAAAAACATATCTACCAAAGTAATCAATCAGTCTTCTCCAGAACTTGAGCCAACAGAGGAAGGGAAGCAGCCACCATGCAGTTGCATGTACTCGACGATATGCTGGTCTAGCAACTATGTGGTCTCTATGGCCTACCGACAGTTCTACTCCTCCAGCTGCACCACTCTAGCCTGCAAATCTTCGATCTCTGCTACATCGATCTAAGCTCTAGTCAGCCTACCCCGTCTCTGACTGCTTGCCTGTAATGAATATTTGATTAAACTGTGTGATCCCTGTAAGTGTATGTGCAGATATCTGAATGATTAGCAGCGTGATAATGTTATTTAATTTAGTTTATGCATGTTTATGTAAGTGTATATGCATGTTGATAACATCTTATATTGTGGTAACACCAAATAACCATAGTGACAAGATTGTTTATTTATATTTTGAGATACTATAACTTTGGAAATTTTTAGCACAAGTAAAGTAATTATAGGGAAGGATAAGAGCAATAAATTTGAAATTACTCTGTTTTCTATCTCTCAAATGAGAGGGAGGTTGGCCAATTTATAGATATGAATAGTTGTGTTACCCAGCAAAGGGATAAATATTTTGAAAGGAAATGACTAATTTTAAAAATTGGTCTGTAAATTGGTTAAGGAGGGTCATGCGACTAAACCATGAAACTGTAGACTGAATGAGGCTAACAATGTATTGGACAAATATCAATTACAAAACATTGTTTTGTATTTTAATAAATTACTCATCATTTGAACTCAGAACTTAGACATATTAGATGAGGGGAAAAAACATTAATTGATGTAGTTTCCACAGCATAAACCGCCATTTTGATACCTGAAACACTAAAGGTTTTTATTTATGAATTATTGCAGCCATATGTAATCCACTTTAGTGAAGTATATGTACTTCATATTCGTATGTTCATTTATACTTGTTAATCAAGATACTAGTCCTAAAATGAAGAAAAAAAATTAGCAATAAAATAATTCATTTCAATGCAAAATAATTTTATCCTTGTATTATTTTATTTCAAAACAAATGTACAAGTACTCATTCACTTTATATATTTCCATTCAATAATCATATGTTACTCGAATATTTTCAAAAATAAATCCACATGTTACAATAGTCGCTAATAAATAAATATAAATATGTCGTTAGAAGCACCTAAGGCTTTTATGGCGAATTCACTCTATTTTAAAACTCCGTCCATTACCATGTTGCCGCATTGAATTTCTTTCTGTTATTTAATGCAATAAAATCAAAGCTACAATAATTTAGTCGTTAATGAAGTTCTAACCATTACTTATGTATAATGTATATATTTGAAAATATGTTCTTTTGGCCGTTTTTAAACTGTGATTCAACCATTTATTAACAAAAATAATAGTACGCTACATTATGAGATATCACTGCTTTTGATCTCATTAATAATAAATGTGACAAATTTATGCATGTGTACAACATATATCAGACAAACTAAATTAAATAACATGTCTTTTTCATTTTTCTTTGAAATGACATTCAAGTAACGAATTAATATATTTTGGTAATGCATAATGCTTTCATAACGAAGTGACTCAAAACTAATGTACTGATTTTGAAAACTTATATGATACCGAATATATTATTTACTTACCACTTGATTGCCAAATCTCTATCGTCTGCCATGCTCCGATGGATCCATAACTGACTCGAAAATAGCATCCGCCTCATCTGTCGTTGGTTGATCTCGACCCGTATCAGTAAGGAGTTTCTGACGCTGCTCCATAAACTTTTCCTGCATTAACAAATTAATATCATCATATCTTATTTCATTATATTTTAACAAGTAGAACAATTACTAATGTTGCATAAAATGAAATATGCTTACATGGCTCTTGTTGGATTTATCGTCGTGCCATGTATACAAAACTGTCCCGTTCGGATTTACATGCTCGACAACATGCGTGTGAGCAAACACGTACATATAGCCCATGCGCCTCAGCTTCCTGAAATTAATTTTTACATACAATCATTATACATTTAAAATTATATAGCACAAACTATTTACAATTTGCATTCAGTAAATTTACCAACTCTTGCCAATATTGCTGAAATGACTTCGACCCTCCGCGATGAGTGACTAGATTTTTATTTCTGCTTGCAGAGTTTCTTTCTGACTCTGCCTGTACATTCAAAATTTGATACGTTATTTATCGATCATCTATTTTTTGATATTTACTACCAGTTAAATAATTTAAAAAAATAGTATACTTGCCTTCGTCTCGTCAGTTTTTCAGTATCCTAACCATGTTTGCCATACGCTCTCCCCCACCCAACGTGGTTTTTTACCTAATTTCTTGATTTTAAATATCGAGTCCTTATAGGTTTTACGCATCTTCTTTATCAATATTCTCGTGCTAACTGCATATCGTCTGTTCGAATGTATATCTCAGCCCGTGTTTCACGATAAAAAAACAAAAAGAATATTAAGCTACAAACGATAAACAGTAAAAAGCGACCAAAAAAAAATGGAAAACAGAAAAATATACTTATAATGACATCTTGCCAAATACATTCTACCAAGTGGGGATGGATGTTATTCCACTTCGGCCAACACACACTCATCCTACTCAAGTAAGAAGCCCTAAAAACATCCAACACAACTTTCGAGGGAAGTAAGCCGAACCCCATGTTTTTAAATATCATACAAATAAGTACGTTCGTATATAAAAAAATATAAGAAGTCGAATAAAATTTAATTCTTACCCCTTTACTCTAGGTATTAAAGAAACTACAGGACGCTGTGATGCTTGTGATGGACCACTGTCATCTACTTCTGAAGATCGGGAAGAACTCCTACCTCTCAAATACAAATTATTATATTAGGTTATACACGCGCATGCATTATAGAAAAGAATAAAATACAAATTATTATTTTAGATTACCTAACAAACGACGCAACCTCGGCACAATTTAGAAGAATATAAGTGTGTGCTACATGAGGATCTCCATCGTCTAGCCATATCTCTACACATTTTCCAAAAGACCGACCATGTTGTCTAAAAATAGATAACATTGCTTGAGAGGACTCTTGTTCATCGCCTTCGTCATTACGAGGAACACTTTCAAATGATATATTCACATGGTCACTGAAATAGTGAGAAAAAGAACGAAGCTTCTTTTTCGATGTAAAATTTACATATCGAATCTTCAACTCCTTCTTTTTGCCCCACTTTTTTCTTCAGATGATTTAGATATCTATGCAAAATTAAATTACATTAACTTTATTTTTAAAATGCAATTAAACTACGTGATAACACATTACATACCTCTCAAATGGATATATCTATTCATATTGGACAGGACCTCGAAATCGTGCTTTAGATGGGAGATGAACAGGTAAATGTTCCATTACATTAAAAAAACTTAACGGAAATATTTTCTCTAATTTGTATAGCAATATAGGAATATATACTTCAAGTTTACGTAAACGTGCACTTTTAAAGTAGTCGAACAAAGCTCTTTGTAAAACATACTAAGCTCTGTTATTACCTTCAAAACTTTTAACGGCAGTAGTTCTTTGAACATAACGAAAAATAATTTTTCCATCATTATGTGACAGTCGTGGCTTTTCATTCCGCTCAATCTACCGTTTTTAAAGTCAACACATCTACGAAGACTTGATGATATCTCATCAGGAGATCTTAACCCTTCCACTCATTTTAACACAACTTTAACTTGATTATTATCTAATTCGTAACATACTTTTGGTTTTTTACTGTCATTCGGTTTCATATGAAGCTCAGAACGTTTGCATAATTCTTCTATATCTCGTCTTGATTTCAAATCATCCGTCGTCTTCCCTTTCACATTCAAAATTGTGTTAAATACATTATCCAATGCATTTTTCTCATTGCGCATCACGTATGTATTATGACGAAGCAGTATATGTTTCCAATACGGCAACTTTCAAAAAAATAGTTTGTTTGCACCAGTTATGAACAATCAATTTGCCTTCAATTTCTGTTTGTACTCCAGTCTCATATATCTTTGGATAGTCCCTAACAAGTTCATATATGTCTTCGCTTGACCATATCATCGGTGATTGTCTGGTTTATACTCTATTAGCTAAAAACTTTTTCTTGTCTCCCCTGAAGGGATGATTTACATGAAGAAAATATCGATGACAGTCAAATCATGAAATTTTCTTACCATGAGGTAAAGAAAACGCTTGTGTTTCATCAATGACATGCTAGACGACCGGTAGTACTCCATCCTGAAGGCATTGCATAGGCGGAAAAATCACTTATAGTCCACAACAAAGAAGCAAACATATGAAATTTTTCTTCTTAAACACATCATATGTTTCTACTCCTTCGTTCCACAGTATTTTCAACTCCTCAATCAACGTTTGTAAATATACATCGATTCACCATGTCAGATCGTTCAGGTCAGGAATGATAACAGTAAGAAACATATATTGCGTTTTCATACACATCCATGAAGGTAAATTATACGGTGTGATGATAATGGACCAGGATGAATATTTACAATCAAATTGAGAAAATAGCGAAAAACCATCCGTACATAATCCTAATCTAACATTTCGACTCTCCGTTGCAAAATTTGAATGCGTTTATTGAAATGCTTTCATACTTCTCCCCCGGCCGGATGTGTCAACGTACTCTCTTCCTCCGTTCTCACACTATACCATCTCATATTAGATGCAGTTACAGAAGATGCATATAATCTTTGAAGTATTGGAGTGATGAGTAAGTAATGCATATGCTTGTACGGAACTTCCTTCCCGTTCTTTTTGCTTGGTTTGTATCTCTCCTGATTACAAATTTTACAATTTCTAAGGTTTGCGTCTTCGTTCCAAAACAACATGCAACCTTTTAAACATGTATATATTTTCTGATAAGGTAAATCAAAAGCCGACATAAGTTTTTTAACTTCATAGTGATTTTCACACATTAGATTATCGGACGACATATGTCTTTTTGCAGCTTGTACAACAGCCGTAAATTCAGCTTTAGTGATGTTGTATTTTAACTTCATTGCAATGTATTCTACGATTACTGACAGCTGGGTGCCGCTTTTACAACCATCCCAAATGGGTTTCTTAGCAGCATCTAGTAAATCATAAAAAAAATTTGCTTCGACATTTGGTTCTTCAACATTTTCATCATCATCATCAACTTCAACCATATGAAACATTGATCGTACTGCATCTTTGACCATATTTTCTACACGGACTGTCGTAACTACTTCGTTAATGACACTTTCAGACTCTGCAGAAGTATTTGCTACAATTTCTTCATGCCGATCCCAAATGTAACGACCCAGAATTTTTAGAAATTAAAATATAAATATTTAATTAATTTTAAATATTAATAAGTGAAATTTATAAGTCGAATAAATTTTATTTTGATTTTTTGGATTTAATTGGATTATTAAATCAATAATTTAATAAGTTAAATTATGGAAATAATTGAAAATCGGGTTAAATATGATTGAAAATGATTTGTAAAATTTTATTTTATCATATTGGAGTTAGAATGATATTTTAGAACTTTTAAAATCGAATTAAAAGTTAATTTGTGAAAATTGAATATTTTAATATTTAAATCGACTAGTGAAAATAGTCAATTTTTGAACAGTCTCAGAATTGAACGAAACCAGTTTCATTGGATCCGTAATAGTTAGTTATTACCGGATTTCAATTTTCGTGTCAATCGGAGTTATCGTTTGATCGTGGCAGCTCGAAACGCATCGATTTATTTTTAATTTAAATTTGGCGAGTGAAAATAGCCATTTTTCAAAAAGTCTCGGATTTCGACGAAACCAGTTTCATCGAATCCGTAATGTGATATTATTGTAAGGTTTCAAATTTCAAATCAATTGGATTTACGGTTTGTCCTGTACAAATTAAAACGCCTAGAAATCGACTTAAATCGGTTTAATTCAAATTGAGCGTTTATAGCCATAACTCGCACATACTTTCGAATTAGCTTTCGAAACCTGTTCCATTGTGTCCGGAACGCGGGGTAAACCTTAGAAACGCTGGTTACGGCGCGTAAATCGGAGTTCGGAATTTCCGGATGAATAGTGTTCGGTTTTCTCTATAAATAGACCTAAATTCACAAAAAAATAAATAAATTTAAAAACCTAAACCTAATTTCACCAGCCGCCGTTAGTTGATAACCAATGGCCGAATTTATCTTTCGTTCTTCCCTCAATTACTTCCAATCCCTTCATCGATTCGAGAAACTTTCTACATGAAAGTTGTAGAGGGCACTACAATCTATAAATCCAACGGTGGATTTGGGTAATCATCGTCGTTTGAAGACGATAAGTGGCCGTGTTCCCTGGTATTTGCGCACGTTTTTCGAGAGACTATGGGGAACCGAGCTCGACTGGATTGTGGCCGCAGGTGGAGCAAGGGGCGGTGCATCTCGTGGGGTTGCCTGATCATCGTGAAGTCGAGCGAGGTGATTGCGTGATTTAGGGTTTTGAGGCGTATATGGGTGCGTGTATATCCTGTAGCCGTGCGTGGGTTTGGGAAGGAGGTTGGAGGGCCTTTGGATCATGATCATGCGGCTGTAGTTGTTAGGGTATTAAAATTTTTTAATTTATGTTGTAATTGATATATAAAAATCGTGTAAAGTTTAAAAATCAATATCTTTTTCATACGAGGTCGAAAACGCGCGAAACCAGTTGCGTTGGAATCGTATGGACGAGCACTACGCGATGGAGTTGGTTTGGAGTCGTTTGGAGTTAGTGAGAATTTTGGGTAAAATTAAACGTCCGTTTAATTTTATTCGAAATAAATCGCTAAAACGGAATTTAAAACCAAGGTGAGAACTTCTCACTCAATCGAATCAGTTTCGATTTTATTTTAAATAGTTAGATTTAAAATATTTGAATGCATGTTTGAATGTTGATTAATATCTATTGATTGTTAAAATAGACATTATACGCCGTTAGTAAGCGGATGTTATTTAATAAAAACATATACCGCGAATATTTCATAAACAGTGAAATTGGTATTATATATAATATCAATATATATATATTGGCATATGTATATATTGCAGTTGATTGATTTCCCATATTTTTTAGCGGATGAGACCCTATTACGCCGTTATTAAGCGGATAATATTTAATAAGAACATGTACCGCGATAATTTCGTACTGGAGCGAAATTGGTATGTGCTAATGTTTTTGGATGCAGGAAAACAGGTTGGAGGGATCCAACTGGATTCCTCAACAGTTTTTATTTAATTTCAGATATTTTGATATTTGATGGATTTTCATATTGATATATGATATCGTTGTTGTCGTGATTGACTATTTGGTGTGTAGCATCATTGGACCCAGATTTTGGGATTTTAAAATGATTATAAAGTGATTTTTGAAAATATAAAATATTTTTGGAATTGATTCATTTTAAATAAATAAACGTTATAATTTTTAAAGTTATAAAAATTATGATTTTTTTTGAGAAAAATAGTTAAAAACTGATTTTTGAGAATATGATGCTATTGAGTTTATAAAATAGTTAAATCGGGATATTTTAGAATTATTGTGAAAAGTTTAAATATAGGATTTATGAAATTTAATTATTTTATGAATCAAAATGGTGAAATAATAAAGGAGATTTAAGACGTTTTAAAAGAATAATATAAATTGATTTATATTAAGAGATTTATAAATGGATATTTATAAATTGAAATATGGACATTATAAAACGAGTTTTTATAAGTGTTTGAATGAAGTGAAAATGAATTTCATAATTGAATGGAATTTATAGAATTTTATACGATGAAGTTATAAATGGAATTTTATAAGCAGTAGGTTTATAAAATTTATTAAGTTATTAAAATAATGGTTTTGAATAAATGAATGAATCTTATAAGTTATAAGATTTATGATTTGGAAAGTCTTTAAAAGAACGATCTTTGTAAAATAATCGTTTTATAAGCATTTAACTTATAATGTGAACTTTAGTTTATAATTTAGTTATAAACTGGAATAGGTTAATAAAGGAATTTATAAAAGGAAGTTTTTATAAATAAATAGAAATGGAATTTATAAACGTTGTTTTATAAATTCGCAAATGACTTATTTTGATAAGTTAATTGTTGAAACTTATTAATGGAGTTATATTCACCTTTTTGACTGTGAATAATCCTTTGAAATAAAAGGCATAGAATTGATGAAATTTATTAAAGTAGAATATTCACATTTTTGAATAGTGAATAAACCCTTTGAATTAAAATGAATAAAAGGATGGAAGTTGTTAACAAAATATATTCACGTTTTTGAATTGTGAATAATATGTTAAAGGAAATGTTTTGAATGAGATGTTTAAATTGAATTAAAACGATCTAACGATGTTTTAAAATGTGTTGAGATTCGAAACCATAGATTTCAACATTTATTGTTGAAATAGACGTTTTCGAGAAATAAAAGGAAATAATGGACTATAACACTGTTGTTATAGTAAATGATTTCCGAAAGGAAATGTTTTGTATAGTATTGGGATTTATATATCTATTTTAAATTTCGAATCCCTATACTAGTGATTTTGGGTTGTCGTAACGATGTTTTACGCAACATTCGTTTTGGCCCAAATAAATATGTTTAAGAGAATGATTTCCTTAAAGAATGAAATATATACTTAATTTCGATTTAAGTATATTGAATATTTTCTAAGTGTTGAAAATAAATAAGATTTGTGAATTACTTATTAAATAAGTATGGAATTGTTTTCCAATATGAAGTGATATTTAGAATTTATCTTTTTGAAGATAAATTGAAAATGGATAGTTGAAATCGTATATGCATAGATATTTGGAATATAAATTCATTATAGAATTTATATGTGAAAGTGGAATTTGTTTAAAAATAAATATTGATTTATTTTTGAAGTGTTGAAATTATATATCTAGTGAAGATATTTTGGAAAATAAATAATTTGGAAAATTATTTGGAATCTGGTGATGTGTGCATATCTAGTGATAGTTCAATAACCGACTATCAATATTTCCCTTTGAATGGGTAATTGATGTGATTTGTTTGAATGTGAATGCTACACTTATTTTTGAATAAGCGCTCACTATTCGGGTTAACCGGGAAAGGACCATGGGGTCGTATAACCCATTCCGAATATGTGATACGTCGTTGTGAATTGCATTGAAGATCGGTGTTGAAGACCCGGTATTTGCGAGAGCGATAGGATGACCTGTCGATTTACTCTGCACCGAGTAGCTACGGTATAGAGTTCTCCATATGTGATGGTGAATCCGATCAGGATTGTGAATATCCGGATTGCAAGGACTTCTTTGTAAGTGCCTTCGGTTTTGTTCGATCCTGGAACAGACTTGTATGGATTGTGTGTCTGACATTACAAGTTGAGATATAAAGCCGATTTCATTCAAATATATTTCTGTTGGTGGCGAAGAATTTATTCTTTTAGCTTAACACCCTTCTCTGAGACGTACGAGCTCAGAGGTTATATAGTTGAAGTTATCAGCGATATATTCCCAATTTGGTAATGTGACATGCTGAGTGATGCTGAAATGATCATTGTGTTGATTATTGTGATAGGATCGTTTATTTGATCGTCTATCTTAGTGATCATTGTGTTGATCATTTGTTGACCCAAAGCATGGCTTTTGTATAAAGTATGTTTTTATGGACGTGACTTCGTCGAACCTCACACCCCGGAAATGGTCAAAACAGGAAAGATGCAGCAAGGTTATGAGGGGTAGCACCCTTTAGGGTATGTACATTTCCTTCTGGATAGAGGTGGTATCATGGTATGGAGCCCAGATATTTAACCTATGTGGTTACTACGAATTTATTACTTTGTGGTTGTTGGCTTTCGGGATCCCGTGAGAAAGGTCGTTTACGATCGGGGAATGGCGTGCTCGTGTCAGTAGTTACCCAGTTAGGGGTAACCCGGCCTTGTGTTGGCAGAGTTCCGGTTTGGTTCTCGGGGATGTCTTTCCAGAGGCATTCTCATGTGGCAATGGGAAGTTCCTTGGCCTGACCATTTGTTGGAAATCCAAAGAAACAATACGTGACTTGTACGGTTTTAGTTGTAGAACCTGCCATCTAATATGGTAGCTATTAGTAGGCATAATATAATGGTACCTATGCTGGCTAAGATTTATATTCTACTTTCGAAATGAATTTTCTACACTATGCACTAGTAATAATATCAAATGTTCTTTTAAATGCGTATCAAGCATGTTTGACTATCATAAGGAGAAATCTTCTCCAAGTCTGCGTTTGCATTGTGTGTGTGGCAGGAGGTCTTATGGTAGTCTCATTTTTAAAAGCATTGCGAATTGAATTTAAAAATATTCCTCCATTTTGATTTTAAAGTTAAATAAACTGTTTTGAGTTCTCACACCAGTCACATGACTGACTTGGAGTTTATTGTTTTCCTTCCTAAACTCTGGGTGCCCACCAATTTCCACACGGGCAGTCAAGAGTTAGGTTTATCAGGATATTCTGGATATTCTGGAGTTGCTGGAGGCAAGCTGGATGGCATGGCGTATTACTTATATAGTATTTCTTTTTCCGCTGCACTGTTTGTTGTTGTATATTGTTGTACACTCTGATGATATGATGTAATGAAATGTAATGTAATAACTGATATGGTTCTTTGTTTAAAGATTATTCATTTATTATTATATGTTGTTCCGCTGCGAATTGTGAGATTCTGATGTTGTTCTGTTGTTTTCTGTTCCGTCCTTTTTTTTTTTTTTCTGTATTCTATTTTCTATTCTATTTTCTTCTATGTTAAAATTTCCTATCTTCTATTTTCTCTTCCCTCTTCTTTCTACCTTCTTTTCTACTTTTTCTTTTCTTAAATTTTTCTTAAAACCCCTAAGGGTTCGTATTTTCGTTCATCTTGAATTAATCAATGGAGATTAGTGTCTATTCAAGGAGTACGGACTTACGGGTCTTTACAGATCCCAAACATAATACTCAGGTACGAAACCATTTTGGCACAAATGAACTTTCGCAATATCTGGTAACAAATACTTCAAATGTCTACACCTACTATATGGACGATGAATTTCTAGATCATTTCCGTTATTACTTAAAGCGAATTCAATAAATACTTTTGTACCATTATAAAATCTTCTTTTATTGAGCATCTCAGTCCTTTTCTTTAGTACATCCATCTCCTCCAATCAACAAAATAATCAAACATTTTTCCTATTTGAGAAAATGAGTCACAAGTTCAAAATTCAAAATTTATTTTCAAGAATACAAATTGAAAAAGATTATTTTCATGGTCGTATAATATTTGAATTTAAAGAACTATTTCACAAATTAAAAAATATTTTCAAATATGATACATTTAATTTTTTAAAGTATCGATACAAAATTTTGTACAAAAAGATATTTTTTCCATGGTCAGGCATTCTACTTCCCATTACAAACACAATAAGCATTTGCATTTTGTATATTACTTCGTCTCAAACGATTCAACAAAATTTAGGCAGCATTTCCCTTTTGTTCCCTGCATTGTACACAAATGCGTGTACGCAGGAAATAAAAAAGAAAAGTTAGGTCGAAATTTTATGAACCGTTTGAGACGAAGTAGTATACAAAATGTAAATGTTTACTGTGTTCATAACTTGTCCAATATAGGGACAAATCCAACAAACATTGCACCAAATGAATATAAATGATCGTTTTTTTTAAAAACGACTATTTATATAACGATTATGTACAATACTCGTCAGATGGGGCCGAAAACTCTCTAAGGGACATTAGTTAATTAAATGTGCACATTTTACGAAAAAAACCAGTTTTACTAGCTATTCACGTTTACAAAAATATTTTTTTAATTTAACATATTTATTCGACATCTTACATCAAGTTAAGCCTGGTTTAACATTTTTGTCATGTTTCAATACACACAATTATAATTTAGACTCATGCATTTTTTTCGTTGTATAAGTCAATACGTGCACAATATAATACTCATAGCTTGTGCATTCATTTTATCTTATTCCAACTAACACAATACAATGATAACAACGCTACACACATATACAATCATAAAATCAGGGAATACACAACGATTTACATATACACGACAACCACGATTATACATGTTTTTCACAATTTCACGATAAAAGATGAAATAGGTATACCATGGAATGCTAGAAACTATTATAACACTATTGGGAACAACTTCAATCACCAATTAATCATAATTTATCAACTTATGCAAATCTAGAAATATGGTAGAAATTGAATTTTTCACGAGTATAAGAGATTATACCTTAGCCTAGAAAGCAAGAGAGGTTGAATTCGTGGCCGTGGAGAATGCAAAAATACGAAATTAGCGATTGGAGGCTTGGGGGTGAATTTGAGTATTTCTAATTAGGTTTTTGGTTTTCTGAAATGAGAAAGAAAATGCTCGGCTGAAGCCAGTATTACCAATTTTCCGACGGCCGTCGACGGCCCGTCGAAAGCCATCGGGAAATAGCTGTCGGAAGCCGTCGCGCTCCCCCTAGTCGCTATTTAACCATTTTCTTATAGTGTTATAATTCTCTCATGTATAATAAAATCTCTCTTCATTGGACTGAGCGTACACTATTTTGATGATAGTGGAATCAGTATACATATTGTGCGTCTCTTTTCCGTCTTTATAGATATTTACTATTTATTTGGAGTAATAGAATAATTGTTGCTAGATTAAGTGATGTTCAAATTGCCAAATCTAGATCCTGTTTATTGTTTTTCTACATTTGTGCTATTTTTGCACAACATGTATATTGCCGAAAATAACCAATTAAAAAACGAAGTTAACATACAAAATAGAAAACAATTTTTTTATTTATTTTCTATGTTTTGAAAAATAACACAAACATGAGAAACAATTCACTCTTACGTCGTTCCTCTATCCCCTTCGTTCTTCTACCCGTTTTTCTTTCATACCCTTTACCGTCCTTTCATTCTTCTCATATTTGACACACATATTGAAAATACAAAATTCGTTTTTAAACTAAACACTACCTAAGCATATTACCTCCAAATTCGAAACCAATGATTGTCCTTGCTTCACTCTCTGTAATTTTCTTTTGCGAGAGCGAAGGTTGACATAAATCAAAAGCTTGTTATTTTTTCTTTTTCACCTAGCTATGGTAAATGAAAAGCTTATCTAGACAGTCATTTTCTTTGTATAAAAAATTGACCCTTTGCAAAACAATTTTATTTCATAAACATGATACTTAACTTAATGACTTTCTATTAACAGAAATGAATTTTAATTCACTTGCAATGGGACGTGTCTTCTCATTTAATAACTAATAGATTTAAATATATAAATTAATAATTAAACCTATCTGTAAATTGAGTTTAATATTTAGTTATGTAGTTTATCAATTTTGATATTTGAACATGTGATCATATTACAGGGGTTCAATATTCACTTTATTTGTGGTGTAATCTTACACTTGGGCAAAAACAAGCACTGCTTGCAATTTAGTTAGCTTAGATATGTGTGCGGATACAATCTTGATAACTACAACCCTAGAATGGGATGCAACTTATTGAAGGTACATGTACCAATTGATACAATGGATCATGATTCATTCTCATACTTTTTGTTCACTTCAATTTAGACAACTTATTGAAGGTACATATACCAATTGCTACCATGAATCATGATTCATCAACTACTTAATCATAATCATGAATAACATATACGAAGTTCATCCGCAATTTTTTATCATATTTTACGATGAATTAACTTTGCAGCTTATTCATTTCTGGATTCATGAACAGCTTCCAAACAATATCTGCCTAGATTATGAGTGCCATGAACATCATTAGCAAAGTTCATAAACAATTTTTTCTTTTTGATATACTATTTCATGAATCTCCATATCCTACTGTATAGTTCTCCATTTTAAAAGGGCACTCACAATGACCTTACATTCTGCATAAAAATCAAAAATCATTTCATAAGCCATGGTTCATTTTCTTGTAGTCATATATCCAGTACCAGGCCAAATAAATCCAGGAATTCAATTGTCAAATCGCTTAGCTACAACAGTCAATGCTTTAATCACATTTTCGACCACCACTTACGGTCATCGCAAGATGTTTCCTCACATCACTTCTCCTGATCAAATAGTAGAAGAAGGTCCAATCACATATCATCCTTTTAAAGACGGACACACCGATAGACCTGACACTGCAGTAGAATGCTTGAGCAAGTGGTATTCAGAATTCAAAGAAAATGGTTCACAGTCAATTTCTTCACTGCTCTATACGCTAGATTCTACCGGAAGAACCGTTGATTGTGTGCTGTACACCTTCATGGTGCCATGGGCTGCTGAAGTAGCACAGAAGCACAAAATTCCATCTGCGGAGTACTGGATACAACCAGCCACTGTTTTTGCTCAGTATTACTATGCCTTTACGCGAGATTTTCACAAATTTATCGCTGAAAAAGTTTCTGATCCATGTTCGGTGCTTGCCTTTCCAGGCATGCCACCGCTGCAAATTCACGATTTATCGTCGCTCTTGACTCTGAATCCTTCATCCGATCCTGTTTCTAAACAAATCTTAACGCTTATCAAGGAAGCATTTACTAGTTTAAAACCAGGAAAGAAAGTTCTGGTGAACAGTTGCGAAGAGCTTGAAAGAGATGTGATTTCTGCTGTTACAGACGTCGACTTGATTGCAATCGGTCCAGTTTTACAGAACCCTAACTCTGATGACGATCAGTTCAGACCTGATGAAGCAAGGTACATGCAGTGGCTGGACTCGAAGAAAAAAAATTCAGTTGTGTATGTTTCTTTTGGTAGCATAGCAGTGTTGAAAAGGCAACAAGTGGAGGAGATGTTTAAGGGGTTGAAGGCAAATGGAAGGCCATATTTAATGGTCTTAAGGAATGATTCAAGATACGAAGGTATTGAAACGGAGGAGGAAGATGAAAATGGAATGATTGTGAGTTGGTGTGCGCAAGTGAATGTATTGAGGCACCCATCTGTGGGGTGTTTCGTGACTCACTGCGGATGGAATTCGACAATGGAGAGCATGGTGAGTGGGGTGCCTATAGTAGGGGTGCCGCAATGGATGGATCAGTTTACGAACGCAATGCTCGTGGAGAAGGTGTGGGAGGTGGGTGTCAGAGGAGAGACGAGTGAGAATGGTTTGTTTGAAGGTAAAGAGTTGAACAGGTGTATAGACTTAGTGTTGGGTGATAACGAGAGAGGTGTTAAGATTAGGAAGAACTTGGAGTTGTTGAAAAAGAGTGCGGTGGAAGCTGTTAAAGACGGTGGATCATCTGATCGGAATCTAAAAGCGTTCGCTGATGAGATTTCTAACAAATGAACTTTACTCTTAAAATGTTCATGTCTCAGCAAACTGTGTCGTCCTTTTCTCTTTCTTATTACTGCTTATTTAGCTCTGTGGGCGATTGTTTATTGCACTCGACATTCTGAGTTGGAAAAGAGAATAAATGTGAAAATATTTTCTGCTTGATGTACAAACTGAATTTCTATATTGCATTGATACAACAGTTTTACAAAGTATTTATACAAGTTTTGTTGGGCCATGAAAGGCAGCCCACAATCCAAAACAAATCTGAAAATTATCGCAGCCGTTGGATGAAGCGAGTGGTCCAGATTAAACCAAAAGAGATGATGCGGATTATAACAATAGGCGAAGCATACTTTTCTTTTATTTCCCCCCTTCAAATCCGATCTAGGGTTTGCTTTGCAGAAGAAAATATGATGGCGGCGCGTCTTCTCTTTTTCTCTAGAATGAAAGATAGTATGAACCAAAAGAGAGATGATGTTTAATTGCGCAAAACATGATTATTCTGGAATGAAGACAGCTCTTTGAGATCTCTTGCTAGGATCGGCTTCGTCCACGTTGAGTTCCTCCCTAAACTTTGTAAAGTTTGGTTTTGACAGTGGCTTTGTAAGTATATCTGCCTTTTGATACTGCGATGGTATGTATCCAATCCTTAATTTCTCTTTGATGACCTGTTCTCTGATAAAGTAGAGATCTAATTCAATATGTTTAGTTTTTGAATGAAGAATTGGATTGGATGTTAGTGATATAGCACTAGTATTATCGCACCAAATTGCTGCCTTTTTGCTTGTTTTGATGTTAAGTTCACTTAACAGTGATTCTAACCATAACACCTCTGCTGCAGCACTTGCAACACACCTAAATTCCGCTTCAGTACTAGATCTAGACACTGTGCTTTGCTTCTTTGCACTCCATGATATAGGATTTTTCCCTAAATAAATACAATAACCTGATGTTGACTTCCTGTCATCAGTGTCTGTACCCCAGTCTGCATCAGCATAAGCATTTATATTGAGGGTGTGACTGGATTTTAAGATCAGACTATGATTCATAGTTCCTTTGAGATATCTAAGAATTCTCTTAACAGCCTTCCAATGATTATCTAAGGGATTTTGCATGTATTGACTGACTTTATTAACACAGAAAGATATATCTGGTCTTGTTATAGTCACATATTGAAGTGCTCCCACAATACTTCTATATTGCTTTTGATTTTGTATTGCGTCACCCTTGTATTTTGATAGTTGATGATTTGTTATCATTGGAGTTGGTAAAGAGTTTGCTTTGTCCATTTTAGCTTTCAGTAATATTTCTGAAATATACTTTCTTTGATTGAGAAGAATTTCTGCTTTTGAATTTCTTTGTACTTCGATTCCTAGAAAGAAATTTAAAGCACCCAGATCTTTAATTGAGAATTCTGAGTTGAGCATTGTAGTGATTCTTTCTATTTCTTGCATACTGCTTCCTGTGATTACAAAATCATCAACATAAATTAGAATATAAGTGGTTGCAATATCATTAATTTTTGTAAATATGGAGTTGTCAGATTTTAAAGATTTGTAGCCAAATTTTATCAGAGTTGCTTTGAGCTTATCAAACCAAACTCTTGGGGCTTGCTTTAACCCATAGATAGCTTTATTTAGTTTGCACACTTGCTGTTTGTCAGATTTCTGAGTAAATCCTTCTGGTTGCTCCATGAATACTTCTTCCTGCAAAATACCATTGAGAAAGGCATTATTAACATCTAATTGTTTGATGCTCCAATTTCTACTTAAAGCAATGGTTAGAATGACTCTAATTGAGGATGGTTTCACAACAGGAGAAAAAGTTTCTGAGAAATCAAATCCATGCTGCTGTGAATACCCCTTAGCAACTAACCTTGCTTTATATTTAGAAATTGAACCATCCGCATTTCTTTTCAATTTATAAGTCCATTTACACCCTATTATATTCTTGTTTACTGGTTTTTCAACCAGATCCCAAGTTCTTTTGTTCATTAGAGCATTATACTCTTCCTGCATAGCAGCTTTCCAATTATTATTTTGAGCAGCTTCTATGTAAGAAGAGGGTTCTTCCTGAACCACTGTGTTGTTGACAATTTTTGGTTTATAAATACCACACTTTGCTCTAGTTAACATTGGATGAGAATTGATGTTATCTCTGATAATGTTATCAGAGTTGTTGTTACTGCAGCTTATAGTATCATTTCTGATGACTATATCATGATTTGAGCTGCTAGTTCCTTGACTTTGAGCATCCTGATTGTCACAAGTATCTTTATTTGCAGTTTGCTCTTGAGCTGATTCTCTGTTAGCCATAGTGTGTTGAGAACTTGTGATGATCTCTTCTCTTGGTGGCTGAACTGAGGGCAACATCTTGAACTCTTCAGGTAGATCAGGAATCATGAATCTTGGATTCCTAACTTTTTCAGTAGTTTTAATTTCTTCACTACTGTATGGGAAGGTTTGTTCATTAAACCTTACATGTCTAGATATATATATTTTCCCTTTGTTATCTAAGCACCTATACCCCTTCTGCCTGTTACTATATCCTATAAAGGTGCAAGGGGTAGATCTAAAATTTAACTTGTGTGTATTATAGGATCTTAAGCAAGGAAAACATAGACATCCAAATACTTTCAAGTGCCCATAATCTGGTTTAACTTTGGTTAGCACTTCTTGTGGACACTTGAAATGAAGTACTTTTGTGGGTAGTATATTAATCAAGTGTACAGCAGTGCTAAATGCTTCTGACCAAAATTTTAGTGGCATAGAAGCTTGTGCTAATAAAGTTAACCCAGTTTCTACAATATGTCTATGTTTTCTTTCAATAATTCCATTTTGTTCAGAGGTATATGGACATGTGATTCTATGATTAATGCCTTTCTTTTCAAAGAAAGTTTTTAAAGGCAAAAATTCTTTTCCACCATCTGACTGAAATGTACACACCTTATTTCCAGTCATGTTTTCAACTTTGTTGATAAATTGAACTGTTATGTTACTGGTTTCTGATTTGGATTTCAGCATATATATCCAAACAAATCTTGAATAAGCATCTATAAAGGATATATAATATTTATAACCATAATCTGAACTGATAGGTGCAGGTCCCCATAAATCACTAGCAATTAATTCAAGGGGTCTTGTGTAACATGTGTGAGAATCTGGAAATGCTAATTTATGACTTTTTCCCAATTGGCAAGAATTGCAAAAGTAAGAACTAGAATCATTGCTAAAAGAAATTTTATTACTACTCATAACATGTTTTACAATTTTTATACTGGGATGTCCCAGTTTCCTATGCCATACTTCAAATTTACTGCAGTTTTTGGCATTACTAGCAACATTTAGAATGTGAGTATTGTCCCTATTCTCAGAGTTTTTTGAATTTGAAAAATCAAATCTGTATAGTCCTCTGTTTTCTTTACCCTGCAAGATAGTTTCTTGTGTTAGTATATCTTTAACTATGCAAGTGTCAGGATAAAATTCAAAGTAGACTTTATTATCTTTTGCAAATTGGGAAACACTCATTAGATTTTTTTTGATTGAGGGGACCCTTAATAAGTTTTTCAAAAGAAGTTGTTTGGGTCCATGTAAACTAGCATTTCCAGTGTGTGTAATGTGTACTGTTTTACCATTACCAACAGAAAGATTTTGTGTACCTTTGTATTCTTTGTTTCCCAAATTCAGATTACTGAGATTGTTGGTGACATGGTTAGTAGCCCCTGAATCTGGGTACCAGCAGTCATCACTATCATCATTATTTGTTGTGGCTTCAGTATTTAGAACTTCTGCCTGAGTTGAACTGTTGTCTTTTGGTGTTGTAACAATGTTTACATTTGAACTGCTACTTTGTTGTGAGAGAGTGAAGTTTTTGTTGAATCTGAAATAGCATTTATTTGCTCCATGACCATACTTTTCACATATCTGACATCTGATTTTGTTGTTGTTACTTCTGCCTCCTCTTCTTCCTCTGCCTGTTGAACCACCTCTTTGAAAGTTGTTGTACTGTCCTTTGGTATTTGAATTCTGTTTACCTTTGCTAAAAGTGTAGTTGACAGAGATATCTGAACCCATACTTTTATTGTGTTCTATTCTTCCTTCATGAGAGAGGAGGGTAGTGTAAACAAATTGTAATGATGGTGTTGGTTCCATAGTGGAGATGATAGCAACAACAGCTTCATATTCATTATCCAAACCACTAATTATATGTAGAACCTGTTCAGACTCAGGAACTTTATGTCCTGCAGATGCTAGTTGATCACATAGATTTTTGATCTTAAGCAGATATTCATTCATTGTCATGTCATTCTTTCTGATACTCTGTAATTGTCTTTTATGATGCATGATTCTTGCAGAAGATTGTGAGGTGAAATTTCTTTCAATAGTTGTCCACACTTCTTGAGCGGTTTTGCATCCAATAAGTTGTGGCAGAATAGATGCACTTATGGATGACATCATCCATGCACATACGAGGCTATCTTGCCTTTGGTGTGCAGTATATTCTTGATTAGGCACTAGTTTGTCTTCATTGTCTCTAACAAATTTTGGTGGTGTAATTCTTGTACCAAGAATGTAATCTTCTAATCCATATCCTCTAATAGATGTTTCTACTTGTAATTTCCAGAGTAGGAAATTTGATTCATCCAGCTGAATGGATATCATCTGGCTCTGGGGTTTGATGATTGCCTTCATCAGATCATTTACTGAATCAGATTGTGGTTGAATTTGAGAAACTCTTGAGCTAGAGAATTGTGGGCTTGCAGCATCATCTTGATTAGCCATGATGAGATGCACAGATTGCAGATAAACTAGAGAAGATGTATGTAAATTCCTGCTTTTGAGCTTGCTTTGAATTGAGAATTTTTAAGAAAATTTTGTGTTGAATCTTGATGGAATTCTTGAGAACTTAAGTGATGATTTTCTTGATTTTTTGTTTGAGACAGAATGATTTTCTGATGAGTTTTCAATGTTCCCTTGATTCAACTTGAAATATTTCTTGATGATCTTGATCGGTTTTGCTCTTTAAGCATGGAATTTCGCTTTCTTTAATAAACTGATGCAGCCAGATCTTGATACTGGCGAGGCACAGTTTATTGAGGAGTAGCAATAACTCTCAAATGAAAGAATACTCAATTCTTGATGAGAGGAGTCCACGTGATGAAGATATATCTGATGGACTTGGCAAAATGATTAATGCAGTTAGCATATAATCACTGCTCTGATACCAAGTTGGAAAAGAGAATAAATGTGAAAATATTTTCTGCTTGATGTACAAACTGAATTTCTATATTGCATTGATACAACAGTTTTACAAAGTATTTATACAAGTTTTGTTGGGCCATGAAAGGCAGCCCACAATCCAAAACAAATCTGAAAATTATCGCAGCCGTTGGATGAAGCGAGTGGTCCAGATTAAACCAAAAGAGATGATGCGGATTATAACAATAGGCGAAGCATACTTTTCTTTTATTTTTCTGTAAGTGATATTTGTTTTCTTGTGAAAGCATTACAGAGTAGTTCCATAATTGTTATCTACTGATTTATTAACTCATACTCAGAGATTTGACTACGTGATTACCTTTAACTGTGCCTGCAAGGAGTTCACATCCTTCTGTTATTTATTTTTGAGTGTGTGTTAGGAAAACCATACGTCTCCTCCGGCCAATTCAAAACACTGACCAAAAACGTGTTTTCTACTATACCAAATTTATGGATCAACGGACGATTTTACTGTATCCTCCTTAGGAGTTTACCAGTCCGTCGGGTTCTCCTGTGTTTCAAAATAAAAAATAAAAAAATATACTATACCAAATTTAACGTAGCCATGTGCTATTTTAATCTCATCCATTTACCACCATGATTTTATCACCGTCAATACCTCGACATGAATTCGAGGTGACATATTATAAATAGTCATGTGTCTATTTATAACTAGAATTCTCAAATGATGCACTAGCGGTGCATCAAAGATGCAATCATCGATTAGTTAGAATATTTTTCTCTCACTTTTCTCTATAATATTCCATGTTCTAGATATTAGAATAAATATCCGACATGGTGAAATCATCCTAATAAAGATGACATCGTCGTACTGTATATTATCAAATTGCACTAAATATAAATGATCTATACATAAATGGTTAAAATTAAGTGGACACATGAGACTGATGCTTTTATTCTGCAAGTAAACTATTGATAATTTACATTATTAAAAAGTTACAGATAATTTTTCAAAAAAGGCATATTCATGAAAGATAAGTGTTAACATTTGCCTTTAAACACATATTAAAGTTATTAAATTTTCCAAATAACCTTTTTGGTTTTCAACGTAAGAATACAATAGGTATTTAAAATACATTTTTATTTTATGTTTTAGTATATAACGTTCATTCTTAACATTTGCTCTTAGCATACACATTAGCAACAACTTTTTTTTTGTTTATTATGTCACGAACAACAATAAATTTATACATCACTCTGACTCTTTAGAAGAGATACAACTAATTTTGGATTTAACCATACAATAATCGAGTACTTATTCATAAGTTATCTCTATTAATGTATTAATGTATCGTTAGATTTAAGAGTTATATCTCTTCTAAAGAGTAGTCATGTATAAATTTGTCATTATCCTTGCCATAACAAAAGGAAATTAAGCACTATTCCATCAAATAAAAATTAGTATATACAGCTCACAAATTTTTGTATCGGTTTATGCTTTAAAATCGTGTGTCAAGAAACATGGATTTAACTGCCGTTATTGTATCATGGCACCTGAATACCATAATTCGGTGTAGTTAGTTCTAAGGAAATTATAATTCACACCGGCCATTAGGTTTACATCCACCAAGCAAAAACACCAAAGAGAAGTGTTTTCTACAATATCAAATTTATTGTAGCCATGTGTCATTTAATTCACATCCATTTATCACCATGCTTTTATTATCACGTGGACACACTGTTTTACGATATTTGAAAATCATCATCAATACCTCGGCATAAATCCAAGGCAACCCTTTGTAAATAGCCCTGTGTCTATTTATAACTAGCCAATTAAAAATTATCAAATGATTTACTAGCAGTGCATCAAAGATGCCATCATCAATTAGTTAGAATACACTTTTCTTTTTTTGCTTTTTTTTATAATATTCCGTGTTCTAGATATTAGAATAAGCATCCGACGAGGTGCAATCATCTTAATAGAGATGAGACGCCGTTCTCTATATTATCAAATTACACTAAACATAGATGATTTATACATAAATGGTTAAAATAAAGTGGACACATGATATTACTGTTTTGATTCTGCACGTAAAATATTGATAATTTACATTATTAAAAAGTTACAGATGATTTCTAAAAGAAGACATATTCATGAAAAAGAAGTGTTAAGATTTGCCTTTAAGACACAGATTAAGGTTGTTAAATTATCCAAATAACCTTTTCGGTTTCAACTTAAGAATAAATAGGTATTTAAAATACATTTTATTTTATCTTTTACCGTGTAACTTTCATTCTTAACGATTACTCTTAGCATATATACACATTAGCAACACCCTTTTTTCATTTATTATGTCAAGAACAACAATAAATTTATACACCACTTTGACTCTTTAGAAGAGATACAACTAAATTTGATTTTAATGATGCAACAATGGAGTAATTATTCAAAAGTTATGTTTATTAATGTACCGTTAAATTTAAATTTAAGAGTTGTACCTCTCCTAAAGAGTAGTCGTGTATAAATTTGTCATTATTTTTGGCATAACAAAAAAAAACACTATTCTATCAAATAAAAAATAGTATATACAGCTCAATTGAATAAAATTTCTCTGCTAATTTTTGTATCGGTTTATGCTTTAAAATCGTGTGTCAAGGAACATGGAGTTAACTGCCATGCGCGTATCATGACACCTGAAATACTATAATCCCATGTAGTTAGCTCTAAAGAAATTATAATTCACACTGGCCATTAGGCTTACATCAATATTCTCTCATCATCTCTTAATGTACATTTAATGTCCAACCTCATGCAACTTTCATTAAAAGGTATGCTTATAACCTCCCTAATTTTTTGACAAAAAAACTGTTATCAACTAATTTTGATAGTCAAACTCAACAAAAAAGGAGGATAAAAGAGGGACAAAGCAATATCTTTTTTCCTCGTCCGAATGTGTTATTCATACATTAGTTGGAACTACTTTATCACATTTTGTTACTATTTGCTAAACTAGAATTGTACGATAATGAAAATTAAAATATGGTATTGGAATAAAAGTAAAATTTGTACATCTCATTCGTTTATAAATTTCTAAATTTTTCTAAAACTTGAAAATTTATATAATTTTGGAATTAAATGCTCCACCCAAAGCAAAAGTACACGTTGTTAGGTTTAAAGAGAAAATTAAATACTATAGAACTTTTAAAAATTTAAAATATATTTACTTACAAAAAACGGTTTTTCTATGGTAAGAAAACGGAAAATATTTTGCATTTATATTTTGAGTGTCATATCGGTGGCTTTATTCTTCTAAACATTCTTAATACTTATGATTTTAATACAATAAATAGAGATGTTAATTGTGAATTATGTTGGCATTGCCTTAGATTTCGTTATATTGGATATCATATATTAGTACTAGGTACTATTTTTGTATAATATGTCAGTAAATTTATGTCATCATGGCATATATATATATGTATAAAATATATCTATATACATAGATATGTGTTGGGCTAATTATATGGTTGAGTTTTTTTTTTTTCAATTTAGCTGTATCTATGTTAGCATAGATTTATCAGAGTTTGCTACCATTGATGGGTTGTAGATATTGAAGTATATTCAGCTCTTAATTTTATTTACATTATGGACTTTACCTATTAGGATTGGTGGGCTTTATTTTAATTTATTGTATGAAGGCACTGCTCGTTTTTTAATTTTAATTTTTTATAGAAAAAGAGTGATAAATTTCCAACAAAGAGTGGGTGGTATAATAAATGAAAGGAGAAAATGCATTGCGAATTAATGAGAACTATTGTAACTTATTTTTACCATGTGCCTGTAAATAAATGAACTATCCCGATTTCTTTACGTCTTTCATATTGTATAAAATATAATGTAAAATTCCAGTTTGCTTACTAAGAAGTTCTACATGTTTTAAACACCTCGGGCTTTAATGAAACCGGATCCAACAACAAAGCGGAACAGGCTTCCTTTCAAGTTTTAATTGATTTTAACAGGCTTTCCATTTCCATTTTGGGTTTGCCTTTCTTTTTCATTTCCCTAACTAGTGTTTTCAAACTTAACATCAATTCGGTTAGGGTAGTTTTCACACTCGTGGTCCTTACCCGATCTGGGTTTGTTAACCCAACTTGAATGTACTAGGATAAAATCCGAACTGAGTTCAAAACCCGATGCATTTTGTATGTTCTCTTTGCATTTGTATTTTGATTTACATACACTGGTGTTCCCATTTAAGAAGCGGTTGATCCACGGTTTTGATACGGAGAAAATAATACAAAGTTTATGCATACTAGATGCCAAGGTAATCTTAATCAATAACTAGTATGGACCCGTGTTTCGCACACGTGCTGTTTGTGTTATTGTATACGTTGATATTTTATTTGAGCGCAAATATTTAAACGAAAAAACAGACATTTTTAAAATTTTAAAAAGACACCGAGTAAATTAGTTTAACGAATTTTCTTTATTAATAGTAGAGATAAGTTAATGGCACTGCAATTTGCCGCATTGTTGGATTTGATATTATATACTGAATCATGCCAAATACATTGGCTTTTGAACTCAAACAAGCGTAACAGGCGACAAATGATTAAGTAATGACATGTTTAATCATGTGAGGGTTGTTGAATATTCAACTTGACCTTTTGTTTATGGATTTGAATATATTGCTAAATTCAGACACATTGCTCTCGGATGACAAGGATAGCAGTTATCATTATTCCCCTAATACCACAGTTTTTCATTACTTAATTGGATGATTAGCTCAGACTTTTAATCGCGTGTTTGACTGAAAGTAAGGCTAAAAGGTAATTTATTTTTAGAACAAAAAAATTGTAGCCTTTCTTTAAACATAAAAACTGCTTATTTTTTACTTTGTCCAAGTCAACCGGTTTGTTTCTGAAAGAGGAGCAACTTCTCCGTATTATATGAGTACAAGAAATGGTTCCGATGCTACTTTTGACAAAAAGTCCATGTTCTTATAATATGTATCATAAATCCTTGTGTTTTTTATTCCATTATTTCTAATTAAATTTTATTTTAATGACGTCAGAAGTTATATATCATTATCTCTTCGTCTTCAGCTTTAATTCTTTAAATGCATTGCACTTAAGACTTGTACTTTTCGTGCAACCCACATTCATAGACATATAAAAAATTCAATTAAAAAAGAAATAAGTAACTAATTTTATGTAGAAACTGTTGTAAGTGCAGTTACATAAGGAACAAGGGTCTTATAGTCAAACCTAGGTATTTAAATGGTCGGATACAATTTCAAATAGTCTCATATCGCATTTGCATCCGAAATCAATTTTGAACATCAGATATCTGTATCCGCAAACGTTGACGGATATCGTATATTTATCGGATATTTTTTGATCACTTCACAACTAATAAATAAAAAAAATTCATTAATCATAGATACATTTCGATACCAAAAATATAAATAATAAACATGCCAAGAAAACTAATTTTAAGAAGTAAATATTGATTTTTATACAAATATTGAATTTTCTTACAGGGATAAAATAGTAAACGACGATCATTTTATGTACTTAAATAAATGAAAAAAACCGTCGTCCTGATAAATACTGGATCGATGTGGATGTGAATGTGGCTATACCCGCAACCATATCCATTTATCCAACGTCGGATAATTTTTCATATTTGAGATACAGATAATGATGGATTTAGGATTTTTTGAGTCATTGGCCGCCCTACTCAAAACCCTATATAAGAGCATCTCCAAACGTTTAAACCATTAATAACCCGTTCGTAAATATAAAAGGTTAACGGAAGAGGCAATTTTTCAACATATCGAATATTTAATAATCCAACTCAAGTCGCTTATTAAATAATATCTAATATTTGGATGTCTATCAAACAAATAGAAGAGATTCAGACGTTTATGTAATAGACATCCAACTCTCTTACGTTTGAGCATGCCATATGGTAATATTAGACGTCTATTTAATAGGTGTTGACAATGTGCCTATTAAATAGGTGCGTAAATTACATATGCATATTAAACAGATGTTCGATACGAATTTAGAATTCCGAATTAATCCTTGAATATTATCCTGAATATTCATGATAATATACACAATTGGACATTTGTCTTCTCTAAATTTTAAATTTCTCCCTTGAATTGAAATCTATGGAAGATGCTCTAAATACTAATACTATCGCCTTTACAATTGGATTTTACATAGAACACTCGAAATGTGAGTTTCAAGATACCTTTCAAGTAAGAATGATCAACTTTTACCATATTCGAAAAAGAGGTTTTTTCTTACTTCTGAATGAGTGAACCTGTGCTATACATACGTTATGTAAAAACTGTGTAGGAAAACAACTTAGATATCATTATGACAATTACAACCTGGATTCAAAGAAAGTTCTACAAAATATTTTAAAAATCATGGCATATAATTAGTTTGTTGCATTGAGAATGTAGGATGAAATTGGATCTAAATATCAATACTTTGAGATTAAACATGTGACATACTTCTGTTTTATTGTCCAAATCAGGAATATTGATCTCAAGTTGCATTTCTCATTCTAAATATGAGATAAAAATTATAACATATGTACCGTAGGGCATTGCATTATAGAAGTTCTTAAATTTCCTTCAAATGATAAGCCATAATAACACTAGGAACCTACTTTAACTTCAATCATGAATTTTAACAAATATAGTTTTCTTCATCGCAGATATATTTATAGAAGTTATGCTTCTAATAATTCTTCCAATGTTTTTCTGTTTCCTCCATAATCTTGATGTTGTTTGGGTATGGGTAGTGCATTACTGGTAGTAGACATTGCAACCATGGTTTTAAATCTCCTATATCTCGTCTGAGATCTTCTTTTCATACTTAGACGAAACGAGACATCAAATCTCGTTCATATCTCCATTGACACTCATTTCGTCGAAATATTCAAATCTCGTCCAAAATATGGATCAAAATCTCAATCCGAGTCTCATCCAAAATTATATCGTTTTCTTCTTTTACATTATATAACGACCCTAAAATTTGTCATTTTTATAAATTATATTTATTTTTAAAATATTCAAATAAAAACTTTTTTAACATAAACTATGACGTTTCGAACAATAAATAATAATTGTAACCTTATTTTGAATAAGTATTTACGAATATATACTTTTGAAGAATATCGATAAAATGGCTGAAAACCGTTTATCGATAAACCACTCTATAATCATCAGAAGTCGCGCACGAAACTGGATACATACACTTATTTATCCATTTAAACCAGGATATGAAATAAAATTATTTATTTTACTTTTGAAAATAAAATGTATTTATTGTTATCTCACCTTTTGGCAAAGCCGTGATACCTAAAGATCAATCGAAAACAAAGGGCAATTCGCCTCAAAGATTGGTTATACTTTGCTTCACCATGAATATCGCTGAATTTTTTCCGAGCCCGGATCAGGCTAAAATTGATAGGACAAGACAAGAAAGATCATAAGAACCAGCATTTCAAATTTCAAGTCAATCCGAGTTCGTATGCTCAAGTTATGATCGATTCAATATAGAAGGAACGACCCAGAGTTCGTATCCATCATTGTTGTTAATTTTGTATCCACTGAAGTACGACCAGTTCGTATCGATCCTGTTCGCATCGATCATGTCTCATCACTTCGTATCGATCAGGTCGGTAGTGTTCGAATCCATCAGCAGGAGTTGTGCCTCGTACCGATTGGCTAGTGCCCGCTTCGCATCCATCATGGAAGCTTCTCTTCGAATCCATCTGGGCAGAGTGCTTCGTATCCATCAGATTTCTCTACTTCGTATCCATCAGATTGCTCTACTTCATATCCATCAGATTGCTCTACTTCGTATCCATCAGGTTGCTCCGGTTTGTATCCATCAGGTTGCTCCGGTTCGTATCGATTGGCTTCGTGTCCATTAAGAAGCTATTTAGCTTGTACCCATCGAGAAAAGGCCTGTTCGTAATCATCAACCTTTGTTGGTTCGTACCCATCGATGTAACAGTTGTTCGAATCCATGGTTGTTGACCACTACGTATCCAATGAGTCAACAAACTCGATGACGTGTCGTCCCTCGATACGAATGGGGCGAAATATATGGAGTCAATGCGGTCAACACGGAGTGAAGACCGGATGCGAAATGAACGTGCCACGTCATCACAGGTCCACGTGAAGAGATCGATTCGAAGGCATCGATTCAAAATGATCGAATCGAACAAATCATCCAACGAGAATTCCCATTTCGTATCAACCATATCTCGCGATCCATTGATCCAAATGCCAAGAAATTTTCACAGGAGCTTGCGTACATGCTGAGGAACGTCTCCACCAAATTTCAGCTCGATTGGACGTCATCTTGATCGATACGAAATGACTTCGTATCGATCGCCGATCGAGCCGAAACTTCCTGAGGTTGGTCGCGTGGGCCCATTCACGTGCTAGAAAAAGTCTCCCGAGATTTGAGCAAAGTCTCAGCCTCCTACGCCTATAGATAGAGCCCCAGAGCCTACGAAAAAAGGATCTTTGGATTATGAAGCGCCCAGACTCTGCCGGATCGAGATCTCCATCATCCTACATCATATTCTTGCTGTTGATTTCGACTTTCCAGTTGTAACTTGCTGTTGATCGTTGTAATCAGTTGTAAACATTGAAAGAGAATCAATAAAATTGCAAAAACATCACAGTGGACGTAGGCAACATGCCGAACCACTATAAATAGCTTGTCTTCGCATTTATATTCTTGTTAATTGGAGTTTTTGTTAGATAATCGTCATTTTCAATTTACATTCTTCATTTATTATCTCTTCAAAAACTTCCGAAGAGTGCTGTGCCCAATTTTGGTACAAACACTTTGGTGCATTCACTGAGAAAACCCAGATTTTCTCCTGCTCATTGGATCTGTCATCGATACCGGATTGCATAAATCTAAGAGAGATATCCAGATTTCAATTTCAGATTCCTTCCGTTCTATTCAGATTTGCAAAAATCTAAGGAAAGGATTCCACTTCTCAAGATGGTTAGCATAAGAACCGCTTCTACCGCCGCTGGTCAAGAAGGCTGGGATAGACAAAATCCCACGCAAATACCTCCATCTAATCAAGTTGATACCGGGCATTCCGATCCATCAGGTTTGGTTACTAGACAAGAGTTCCAGACATTGCTCCAAGAACTAACTCAAAACCGGCAACAGCTAACTGAGCAGTTGCGCGTTAATGTTGAATTAGCTAATCAACTAGACCGCCAAGGGCGTAGAAGATCCAGACGGGATCATGCGTCTCGCTCCTCCACTAAAAGTTCTGCTTCATCCGATTACAATCATAGATCTACCCGTCCCAGAATAGATGGAAATCATGCACAAGTAATTGATCACCAGCCAGCATTGACCGTTGGACAGTTAAGAGTTGGCCCTTCTGCCAGTTTTCATACTGGACCCTCCTCCCGAGGAGGCACTGTTCCACAATACACCACGGACAACCGTGCCACTGTTACCACCATTGATATAGGGATTGATACCCATAACCAACAAGGGGCGTACTCCTGAACCGTACGTTCCAGAAAACGTTGAGCCAAGGAGGCGAGACACGGACCGTCGACAGCGCCCGGTCCAACCTCGCAATGTGGAACCCGATCACACTTTGGCCCAACGTGCACAAAATGCTCCGATGCCAGACCTTTCAGCCATGATACGCCAAATGATTCGCGAGAGTCAGGGCTTGACTAATGACGATTGGGGAATCTCCCAAAGTCATACTCCGTTCACGGATGAAATTTTATACGTTGAACCCCCTCGGCGATTCAGAATGCCGGCTCTGCCCATGTACGAAGGGAATTCCGACCCCAATCAACATATCCTGAAATATGAATGGTCGATGAGTGCTACAAGGGCCAATGATGCACTAAAGTGCCGTAGTTTTCCTATTTCTTTGGGGGCATCGCAACGATGTGGTTTACACGATTGCTTCCTCGATCAATCTCTTCGTTCGACCAGTTGGCTACTAAGTTTGTCGAGCAGTTTCGTATGCACGTCGCCAGGCCTAAAGACGTCAATACTTTATCTAGTGTCACTCAGGCTCCCGGAGAGACACTCAGGCGATATTTAGAAAGGTTCAATGCCGCTTGTGCAGAGATCAGTAACCCCAATGATAATTCGATCTTAATGGAATTAACTAAGGGGATCGACCCTGATTCCGAGTTTGGAAACTGGTTAGCTGGGAAGCCTCCCGCATCGTTGGACCGTTTCTATTCCAAAGCCGCTCAATTCTTGAGGCGTGAGGATGCAAAACAGTCTGGTGAAAGTTCAGGAAAAGTCCAGTTAAATATTCAAAATAAACAAACTCAGCAACCAAGGAACAGTGATAATCAGAACAGAAAACGGGATCAGAACCGTGGCCCGCGACGTAGGGCACCAATGTTTGACAATTATACACCACTGAACACGTCGCTGGAGAACGTGTACCTACAGACTTGCAATGCTATGTAGTATAATAAACCTGCTCCGAAGCCATCATCGGAGAGGCCCATATCCAAACAGGAAAGTTCTGTAGATTCCATGAAAGTTATGGACATAATACCAATGAGTGTAGACATTTGCAAGACCTCATTGAGAAATTGATCAGAGAAAGAAAGCTGGATCAGTTTGTTCGGGCGCCGCAGTCTGGTGGTGCGGGCCCATCCAATCAAAACCGTGCGCGAAATCAAGAAGGACAGGAGGAACCTGCCCGTACCGGCGGGAGGTTAGTCATTAAAACAGTCAGTGGTGGTCCCCATCCAGTAGACCGAAGCTGGAGGGAAATGAAGTCATATGCCAATTCTATCAGGCATGTGGACTTTGAATGTTGTAGTAATTTCGATGAAGGGGCTCCGTCCAAACTACAAAAGACGATGACGGATGACATCGTATTCAGGAGCCGAGATGCTGATAGGGTCGAAACCCCAACTATTGACCCACTTGTCATATCTGCCCAGGTTGGTCCTGCTTGGATGAAGAGGACCCTGGTGGACAGTGGGAGTTCAGTGAATATTTTGTTTAAGAGAGCATACAACCAGATGAAAATGGAAGCCAAAGATTTAAAGCCTTGTCAATCTAGAATTCATGGCTTCGATGGGAGTGCTAATATACCCACTGGGGTGGTAGATTTGCCAGTGGAGTTAGGCGTTGGAGAGTGCCAAAGAGTTCAGATTTTACAGTTTGTTGTTTTGGATATTCAATCCCCATACAATGCTTTTTTGGGCCGACCGGCCCTTGCTGAGTTCAGGGCAGCGATCGCCTCGTGGTGTTTGACCTTGAAGTTCCCCACTGATCATGGGATTGGAGTTATACAAGGAGATCAGGCTGCTGGAAGAGCTTGTTACGTGGCTGAGCTACGTGAAGCGCAGCGACGAGCGAAAGGAAAGGGCGTAGAGGAATCTCTCTGCATTCGTTTTACAAACAATTGACAATTAGAGCCTGGGCCTCGGCCCGGGCACCACAACCAATTCCACAGGGATCTTGACCCGAGAGACAATGAAAACAAGGAGAAATCTATTGAAAGTCAGGCTTCCCCGGCTGAACTGACGATTGATGTTCCAATCGATGATGACGATGATGATTCGAGAATGTTGAAAGTTGGGTCTCAGTTGAGCCAAGAAACGCAACAGGAATTGGTTGATTTTCTCCGGACGAATCTCGACGTATTCGCCTGGACGCACTCTGATATGTGTGGGATCTCGCTGGACATCGCGAGCCACACCCTGAATATTGACCTTGCGGTATATCCCGGTCAAGCAGAAAAGGCGCGGTATGGATCCAGAGAGATCTGCCGCCCTTAAAGAAGAAGTTGATAAGCTGAAAGCCAATGGGTTTATCCGGGATTCTCTATACCCAGAGTGGGTATCCAACCCTGTACTTGTCCGGAAACCAAATGGGAAATGTAGAACGTGCATTGATTATTCTGACTTGAACAAATCCTGTCCGAAAGACAGCTTTCCACTTCCTCGAATTGTTCAACTCGTGGATTCAACGGCCGGACATGAATTGCTATCTTTTATGGATGCTTACTCAGGCTACAATCAAATACCCATGCATGTGCCCGACCAAGAGCATACAAGATTCGTAATATATCTGGGACTATACTGCTACAAAGTCATGCCTTTCGGATTGAAGAACGCCGGAGCAACTTACCAACGCTTGGTTAACCGGATGTTCGCTAATCAGATCAGAAAGACCATGGAGGTCTATGTGGACGACATGTTGGTGAAATCACGATATTCCACTGACCACATTAGAGACTTGGAGTCAATGTTCAATATCCTTCGGAGATATGGGATGAAGCTCAATCCGCTTAAGTGCCATTTTGGAGTCGCATCCGGAAAATTCCTTAGGTTCATCGTCAACGCCAGAGGAATAGAAGCCAACCCTGAAAAGATCTGGGCTATTAGAAATTTACAAACTCCCAGAACTATAAAGCAAGTCCAGAGTATCAACGGAAAGGTAGCAGCATTGAGAAGATTTATATCAAAGTCCACCGATAAGTGCATCCCCTTCTTCGATTTGATCCGAAAAGGGAAGCGGAACTTCGAATGGACTATGAAGTGTGAGGGCGCATTCCAATCCTTGGTTAAACACCTTTCCACACCGCCAATTCTTTCAAAGCCTTTCAACCACGAGCAGTTGTATCTTTACCTGGCAGTATCAGAAAATGCAATTAGCGCTGCCCTTGTTCGGGAGGAAGACCGAGTTCAGAAACCGGTCTATTATGTTAGCAAACGACTTACCGGAGCTGAGAGAAACTATTCGAAGCTGGAGAAATTAGCCTACTGCTTAGTCATTGCCTTGAGGAAACTCCGTCCATACTTTCAGGCTCATCCCATCACTGTATACACCGATCAGCCATTACGACAGGTCCTCATGCGGCCTGAGACGTCTGGTAGGTTACTCAAATGGAACATCGAACTGAGTCAATTCGATATCACTTACACTCCAAGGAGAGCTATTCATGGTCAAGTGCTAGCAGATTTTATACCCGAGTTTACTGTTCCTGAAGACTTGCCTGAGACCAGCAAATCTCCTGAGTACATCTGGAAGTTACACACTGATGGTGCATCCAACGATCGGTGCTCAGGTGCTGGAGTAGTACTTGAAACCCCTAAGGGCCGATCCATATGCTATGCTTTAAAGTTCGAGTTCCGTGCGACCAATAATGAAGCCGAATATGAAGCTTTACTTGCTGGGTTGAAGCTGGCTCGTGATCTGAAAATTACTGCTGTGGAAATCTATTGTGACTCCCAATTAGTCGTATGCCAGGTCCGGGGTGAATATTAGGTGAGAGATCGAAGGCTAGCTGCCTATCTAGCCTGGATACGAGAAGTGCTTGATCAGTTTGATTACTATTCCATTTTATACGTACTCCGGGAGCATAATCAGAGAGCCGATTCGTTGGCAAAGTTAGCAAGTACGGGAGAAGCTCAGCAGTTAGGGCTCGTCCCTGTTGAAACTCTATCCTCTCCGAGCATTGATCAAACGGAGACTAACTTCACCTTTGAGACTACTTCCAGTAGGGAGTCATGGATGACCCCTTATCAAGATTATATTGAGCATGGGATATTGCCTGAGCGCAGAAGTGAGAAGAGACAGATTCTTCGAAAAGCCTCGCGTTCATCATTCAAAACAGAGTTATGCATCGAAGAGGATATTCTATTCCTCTCCTTCGGTGTATTGCGCATGAAGAAATCAAACGAGTGTAACATGAAGTACACGAAGGAGAATGTGGCGATCATACTAGGGGGCAAGCACTTGCCAAGAAAGTACTCCGGTACGGGTATTACTGGCCCACTGTTAACCGTGACGCAGCAGACTACGCCAGAAAATGTGATAAATGCCAAAAACATGCTCGGATTCCTAGAGCCCCACCTACTGAGATAACCCAAATGGTCAGTCGTTGGCCGTTTGCAGTATGAGGCATTGGCATAATTGGTACATTGCCTCTGGCCAAAGGTGGCGTGAAGTACGCCATCGTCGCAGTCGATTACTTCACCAAATGGGCTGAAGCTGAACCTCTTGCAACAATCACGACGAAGAAAGTAATCAATTTTGTAGTACGCAACATTATCTGTCGGTTTGCGTTGGGGATGCGGATTAAGGATCTTAAGGCAGAAATAACACTAGAGGGGGGGGGGGGGGTGAATAGTGTTTTAAAGAATATATGAACTATATGACTAAATTAAAACTTTCAACACAAATCTAAACAGAATTCTAACACAGAATAATCACAGAACATATAACAAATGCAAATGTAAAGTAAAGCAAGTAAAAGGAAAGGACACATCGGATTTTATACTGGTTCGGAATCCTCCTACATCCAGTCCTGCACCAAGGCAATATCCTTGTACCGATTTTTATAAGCCAATATCCAAATTACAACCCTCAATTTCTAAGACCTTGAGGAACCCTCCTATCTCCGAGTCTGGGGCAAAATCTCTTGATTTTTGGGACACAAGATCACCCTAATACTTCTTAATAACAATCCTTTTGAATGGGTAGACTCTATGGACTTTTTGAATACAAATTGATCCTATAACTCTGAATAGCACTTTGATCTTTAGTAGAGTGATGGAGAATCAAATAGAGAGAGTATCTAAATGATTTCCTATTGAGAATTTGGCAGAATGATGGCACGATATTGAAAATATGAAGTTTTATGGATATGGAATGGTGGAGAAGAAAGAGTGAAGAAAATAAAAAAAAATATGTTAAAAAAATTCGTTTTGGAAGCCTTTATATAGATGCACAACAGTCATAACCGTTGGCGAAAGGTTTTCGAACGAATGGACATTTCTTTTGAAAAGTTGAATTTTGAATCCAACGGCCACCATGTCGACATGGGGTATCCCCTTATGTCGACATCCCTCAGTTCAAAATTGTAGAGATGTTGTTTTGTAAAAGTATTTGAATTTAAAACAAGTTGAAACTTCTCTGAAGCAAAGTAAAGTGTTTAAACAATATTTTGAGATAGATAATGAATATAAAACATTATTTTAAATATATATAATTGATATAAACCGTCAATTATATAAGTAACATTTAAAATCAGAATAAGTTTTGATGTTTTAAAATTAGAAGTTTTTAAAATCGGAATAGAGGAATATTTTAAGGCTAAAACAAAGTTTGAAAACATTTTTGAAAACATAATTTTGAAAGCTAAAACATTTTGAAAACAGATTTAAAAACATTTTGAAAAATCTATTCAAGCTGAAATTGCAAGAACCTTCCTACAGAGCTCCTCCATAGGACTCGAGAACTTGTACAAAGTAGTTTAAATGATTTTTATTTTCGTGGGTTTGTAAGCCACTTGTTGTAGGTTTGTAAGCTACTTGTCGTGGGTTTGTAAGCCACTGGTTTCGATAGAAATTGGGTTCCATCCCAAAAGAAATTTGGAAGAAAGATGAGAGTGCTATTAAGAAGTTTTAACAAAATACTAGACACTTATCTTGAGATCTTGAAATCTTGATTCTCTAGAGTCTTGAATCTTGAATCTCTAATCTTCATCTTGATGCTTGAGTCTTTATACTGATCAGTCTTCGATGATACCTGCATATACTTCCTATACATATATATATATATATATATCTATCTATATGGAAATGTTAGTATATATTTTATAAAGTAAAGTATAATAACTATATAAGGTTGTTGTCATCAAAACATCATCAACTCAGTTCCTAACAATCTCCCCCTTTTTGATGATGACAACCTTTATTTATAAAATATTCTTACCATACCATAACTCTCCATAACCCCCCCTTACTCCGTGACTTCTTCTTAAAACTACAACTCCCCTTTATTCCATGACTCCCCCTTACACCAAGCACATATATTTTTATAACTTTCTCCCCCTTTGTCATCAACAAAAACTATTAACTACTTAAGAATTCAAGAATGATTAGTATAAACAAATAATATGTTTAGAACAAGCATGATGAGTTGGATTTTTAGATAGATTTATTGCACTAGTATTATCACAATATATTGGTGATTTACTTATGTTAATTCCAAAATCTTTTAAAGTTTGTTGCATATATATGACTTGTGAACAGGCCAAAGCAGCAGATATATACTCTGCTTCAGTTGTTGACAAGGAAACAGTATTTTGTTTCTTGCTGAACCAGGAAACTAGTGAATGTCCTAGAAAGTGACAAGTTCCACTTGTACTCTTTCGGTCTGATTTACAACCAGCATAATCAGCATCACAATATGATATTAAATCAAAAGTATTATTTGTAGAATAAAATAAACCATAATCTAAAGTGTATTTTACATATCTTAAAATTATTTTAACAGCTTTTAAGTGAGTTTCTTTGGGTTGTGATTGGTATCTTGCACAGAGACAAACACTATGCATAATATCAGGACGACTCGCTGTTATATAGAGCAGCAAACCAATCATTCCCCTATATAAAGTTTGATCAATATCTTTTGATTTATTTTCTTTACTTAAACCTACATTTGTTGACATTGGAGTTGGTTTCCCACTAGAGGTGCTTAAACCAAATTTGTTGATTAAGTCTTTAGCATATTTTTCTTGACTTATGAAGATTCCATTTTCTAGTTGTTTAATTTGAAGCCCTAAGAAGAAACATAATTCTCCCATGTGACTCATTTCAAATTCTTTAGTCATTATATCTGAAAATTCTTTATTCATTATGTTATTAGTTGATCCAAAGATTATATCATCTACATATATTTGAACCAGTTGAATATCTTGATTATTTCTTTTAATAAAAAGTGTTGTATCTACTTTACCAATTTCAAAACCAGATTGAAGTAAATAAGATCTTAGTCTTTCATACCAGGCTCTAGGTGCTTGCTTTAGACCATATAGAGCTTTCTTTAACTTGTATACATGGTTTCGAAATTTATTATCTTCAAAAAGTGGAGGTTGTTCAACATAAACATCTTCTTTTACAAAACCATTTAGAAAAGCACTTTTAACATCCATTTGATATAATTTGAAATTATTATAATTAGCGAAAGCAAGTAGAATTCTTATAGCTTCTAATCTTGCTACGGGGGCAAAGGTTTCATCATAGTCAATTCCTTCTTCTTGACAATAACCTTGCGCGACTAAACGAGCTTTATTTCTTACGACCTCACCGAGTTCATTCATTTTATTTTTATAAACCCGTTTAGTTCCAATTATACTTTTATCCTCAGGTTTAGGAACAAGTTCCCATACATCATTTATGGTAAATTGATTCAATTCTTCTTGCATAGCAAGAATCCATGAATCATCAGACGATGCTTCCTTTGGATTTTTAGGTTCAATTGTTGATATAAAGGCTACATTACTCATACTACTTAATTGATTTCTAGTTCTTACTATAAATTCAATATTTCCTAAAACATTTTCTATAGGATGATCTTTTGATATTTTAAATCTCTTGTTAGGTTGATTTATTTCACGAATAGTTTCATTAGATTGATTTAAATTTATAAAATCTTCTTCATCATCTACTTGTACAATATCTTTAAGATTTTCATCAAAAGATACATGAATAGTTTCTTCAATAGTATTAGTTTTTAAATTAAAAACTCTAAATGCTTTGCTTCTATTAGAATAACCAATAAGAATCCTTTATCAGCTTTTGGTTCAAATTTATCTAAATTATCTTTTGTATTAAGTATAAAACATTTACTCCCAAAGACTTTAAAATAAGCAACTATAGGTTTCTTATTATAAAGTAATTCATATGGAGTTTTATTTGTTAAAGGTCTAATTAAAATTCTATTTAATATATAACAAGCTGTAGCAACTGCTTCAGCCCAAAAATGTTTTGGTAAATTACTATCAGAAAGCATTGTACGAGCACACTCTTGAATCGTTCTATTCTTACGTTCTACTACTCTGTTTTATTGTGGAGTTCTTGGAAATGAAAAGTTGTGAGTAATTCCCTTTTGAGTACAAAAATTCTCAAAATTTTCATTTTCAAATTCACCACCGTGATCACTTCGAATAGTTTTAATTTTGAAAGAATGTTGCTTTTGAATTCTTTTAGAAAAGTTTTTAAATATTTCAAAAGAATCACTTTTATGTTTTAAAAAGATTGTCCAAGTATATCTTGAATAATCATCTACTATAACAAAAACATATTTACTATGGTTAATTGATTGAACTTGAGATGGACCAAATAAATCTAAATGAAGTAATTCTAGAGGACTAGAGGTAGAAATAGCATCTTTTAATTTAAATGAACTTTTCTTAAGTTTTCCTAAGTGACAAGCATCACAAATACTATCTACTTTAAAGTTTAACTTGGGTATACCTCTAACTAAGTCAAGTTTTGATATCTTAGATAGTAATTTGAAATTCAAATGGCCAAATCTTTTATGCCAAATCCAAGGGTCACTTGTATTAGCCAAAAGACATAGATTATCATTTGAAATTTTCATACTAAGGATATAAATATTTTTCTTCCTAATACCTTCAAAAATTTTATTAGACTTATCATCTTCAATGTGAAATTTATCTTCTCCAAATTTAATTTTAAAACCTTTATCACATAGTTGAGTTATACTAAGCAGATTATGTTTTAAGTTCCTAACTAATAAAACATCAGAAATAAGTAAAGTTTTAGAGTTACTGACATTGCCGACGCCAACCACATATCCTTTAGAGTTGTCACCAAAATTGACTAATCCGCCATCTTGATAAGTAATGTCCTTGAGTATCTCGGGATTTCCAGTCATGTGCCTCGAACAGCCACTATCAAGTATCCATTTATCTTTCTCAATTTGCACAGTTTGTCTATTGGGTGTTGATTCGTCAAAAGCCATATAACATGTCTGTCCCTGCATAACACACCAATTCTATAGATAACTTGATTTTTCAAAATAACTATATGCAGACTTATGATACTTTGATGAAATGCATAGATTCAAAACAGTTTTAACACAATTTTCCAAAAATGCCATTTTTATATTTTTCAAGTTCAGATTATGAAAACAATGAAAACCAATGCTCTTATACCAATTGTTGGGGATGCAGATTAGGGATCTTAAGGCAGAAATAACACTAGAGGGGGGAGGGGGGGGTGAATAGTGTTTTAAAGAATATATGAACTATATGAATAAATTAAAACTTTCAACACAAATCTAAACAGAATTCTAACACAGAATAATCACAAAACATATAACAAATGCAAATAGTAAAGTAAAGCAAGTAAAAGGAAAGAACACACCGGATTTTATACTGGTTCGGAATCCTCCTACATCCAGTCCTGCACCAAGGCAATATCCTTGTACAGATTTTTATAAGCCAATATCCAAATTACAACCCCCAATTTCTAAGGCCTTGAGGAACCCTCCTATCTCCGAGTCTGGGGCAAACTCTCTTGATTTTTGGGACACAATATCACCCTAATACTTCTTAATAACAGTCCTTTTGAATGGGTAGACTCTATGGACTTTTTGAATACAAATTTATCCTATAACTCTGAATAGAACTTTGATCTTTAGTAGAGTGATGGTGAATCAAACGGAGAGATTATCTAAATGATTTCCTATTGAGAATTTGGCAGAATGATGGCACGATATTGAAAATGTGAAGTTTTATGGATATGGAATGGTGGAGAAGAAAGAGTGAAGAAAATAAAAAAAATATGTTAAAAAATTCGTTTTGGAAACCTTTATATAGATGCACAACAGTCATAACCGTTGGCGAAAGGTTTTCGAACGAATGGACATTTCTTTTGAAAAGTTGAATTTTGAATCCGACGGCCACCATGTCGACATGGGGTAACCCCTTATGTCGACATCCCTCAGTTCAAAATTGTAGAGATGTTGTTTTGTAAAAGCATTTGAATTTAAAACAAGTTGAAACTTCTCTGAAGCAAAGTAAAGTGTCTAAACAATATTTTGAGATAGAGAATGAATATAAAACATTATTTTAAATATATATATAATTGATATAAACCGTCAATTATATAAGTAATATTTAAAATCAGAATAAGTTTTGATGTTTTAAAATTAGAAGTTTTTAAAATCAGAATAGAGGAATATTTTAAGGCTAAAATAAAGTTTGAAAACATTTTTGAAAACATAATTTTGGAAGCTAAAACATTTTGAAAACAGATTTAAGAACATTTTGAAAAATCTATTCAAACTGAAATTGCAAGAACCTTCCTACAGAGCTCCTCCATAGGACTCGAGAACTTGTACAAAGTAGTTTAAATGATTTTGATTTTCGTGGGTTTGTAAGCCACTTGTCGTAGGTTTGTAAGCTACTTGTCGTGGGTTTGTAAGCCACTGGTTTCGATAGAAATTGGGTTCCATCCCAAAAGAAATTTGGAAGAAAGATGAGAGTGCTATTATGAAGTTTTAACAAAATACTAGACACTTATCTTGAGATCTTGAAATCTTGATTCTCTAGAGTCTTGAATCTTGAATCTCTAATCTTCATCTTGATGCTTGAGTCTTTATATTGATCAGTCTTCGATGATACCTGCATATACTTCCTATATACATATACATATACATACATATATATATATATATATCTATAAGGAAATGTTAGTATATATTTTATAAAGTAAAGTATAATAACTATATAAGGTTGTTGTCATCAAAACATCATCAACTTAGTTCCTAACAGTTTGGTCTCCCACATACTATTATCACCAATAACGGGGCCCAGTTCGACAACGTTGAATTCAAGAATTTCTGTCAACGATTCTGTATCCGTAAGAAATTCTCTGCAGTTGCACACCCTCAAGCAAATGGCCAGGTCGAAGCTGTTAATAAGGTTATCAAATCTATTTTGAAAAAACGACCGGAAAAAGCCGGGGGCAAATGGGTTGATGAACTTCCTATGGCTTTATGGGCTTACCGAACGACCCATAAGACTACGACCGGACACACTCCATTTTCTCTATCTTATGGCTCAGAAGCCGTTATTCCAGTCGAGATGGAAGTGTCTTCTCATCGAGTGACGTATTATGATCCGAAAACGAATGCCATACTACTTGCTGAATCTTTGGATTTACTCGATGAAAAGCGTGAAGAGGCTGATCGGAGGGCTGCCGCGTATCGGAGTCGAGTCGCCCGAATATACAATGCCAAGGTCCGACCATGAACCTTTGAACCTTTGAACTCGACGATCTCGTACTCAAGAGAATCTATCATGTTCCTTCACACATGAAACCTAATTGGGAAGGACCATATATGATTTCACAAAAGCTCGGAGATGGCACATTCAAGTTATCGACCGTTGACGGTCTTACTCTGCCGAGAGCTTGGAATAGCGAGAGTCTACGTCGCCACTATACATGACAGGCTTTATTTGTTTTAGCCCATTATTTCCTTTTCATTTTATTCTCGTATTTCGAAATTTGAACTTGTAATAAGGCGACTGACTTTGCCATATTTTCTTATTTCAGCAATAAAATGCAATCTCTTTGAGCCAGAGCTGTGATTTATTGAATATGACATACAACATCACGATGCACAGAGATCTAAGTTCCATCATACGGTGGGATTTATTCAAATAAGGAGTGATTGAGATACGAATGGTCACTCACTAAGTGAAACCCGAGCTCGGGGGCATGTCACCACACCAACATCTAAAAGGATTGATACACGACAATCCTTCCACCAACTCTAAATTCCCGGAGTGCGAATTGGAGTATAAACATCAACTCTTGGTTCCCAGAGCGCGAACCGGAGTATAAACACTAACTCCAAACTCCCAGAGTGCGAGTTGGAGTATAAACATGCAAATGCGATTTCGAAGAGGGTGGATCCATCCTCCTAATGACTTTGACCGTATCTTAAACAAGTTCAAGGAGGATGGAACCGTCCATCAAACGACCTCGCTTGTTAACTCCGGGTAGATGTGATCTGACCATCCACGATCCCGATAAGTCCATCGTTCCCAGAGTGTGAACGAATTCTCAAAAAGCTTAAACAAATGTGACTGACCATCTGTCGGCTGACTTCAAGTTCCCAAAGCGTGAACTGGAATATAAACATCAACTCTAGGTTCTCGGAGTGCAAACCAGAGTATAAATACTAACTCCAAATTCCCAGAGTGCGAATTGGGGCATAAACATCGACTTTAGGTTCCCAGAGAGCGAACCAAAGCATAAACGCTAACTCCAAATTCCCAGAGTGTGAATTGAAGTGTAAGTATCAACTCGAAGTTCCCGGAGTGCGAATTGTGTCATAGGCATCGATAATTATCGGATTCCCGGAGTGCGAACCAAATTATCGCTTGCAAATTATTCTAAGTCCCCGGAGCGTGGACGTGTGCTCAAGATCTGTAATAGGTGCGGTCACAAGCTGATCGTCACAACACTTAAACAAGTAAAGCAAGAAAAAACAGTTGAAATGAAGAAAAGCTAAATTTTATTTCAACTAACTAGAAACAAGAGCTTATGTGCAAGTTCTTCCAAAAATTCCTATTAGCAGGGGCCGAACCTGCATCTATACACGACCTACTAATGAGAAGCAAAAACAAATTCCTATCTATCAAAAATTTTTCTTAAGTGGCATGTCTATTTCTTCTTCCTTGGCCTTCTCTTCAACGAGGAACCCTCTGACTCGCTAGAAATCTTCCGTTTTGAGCTTCTCCCCTCCGATGGTTGCTCCCCAGCTGGAGGCATAATGTCAACGTCCTCCTCCGAGCTTGATTCCAGGTGTATACTGCTTGCTGGAGGAGTTGGAGGGACTGGATCTGCAACGGAAGATGGGGCAGACACCCGGGTATCAACAACAGTACCACCCGATGATATTACCCTTAGAGGCGCTGGGCTGTGCACCGCCGTATCATAACCAAAACTGCCATCTTGCCCCGCAGCCTCTAATTCAACATTAATCTCGACCAGAATTTCTTCATCACGAAACGCTTGGGCCTGGCTGGGGACATCTGCAGTCTGTACTGAAGAGCTAGAGGCTGGCGGGAGTTCACTAATGACAAACGGCAAGTCTGTAAAGGAGCCACCATGTTGGCTGAGTAGCTCGCTCACCATTTGCTCATAAAGAGATAGTGCGCTCCCCTACGTCATCTCAGTTGACACTGTTGTTGTCATAATAGTCATATCGGTAGTGATGGCCTTCTACCCTTGACTTGATTCTTGAGTCGCAGCAATCGGCGCAACTCCAGTCACTGAACATGGATAAGAAGAATTTATTTGTAATCGCTTCAAAACAAACTCTCCATTTGGAACACACTTGAGATAAGTTTGGAATACCTTCCTCAACTTGGCCTGGTAACGACCGAGCAGCCTCAGAAACATGCTCCCGGGTAGGAGATAGTTGCGGTTGCTCGGGGTTATAGGCTGGGACAGACTGTGAATCAACCGCAGATGTAGGGTCTGACGGGAGTGGAGCGGTGATCTCAAGAACTGTAGCCTGGTGTTTGACACCCGAACCTTCGCTGACCTCCAGATGTCGGGCGCCGACCATCTCCTTCTCATAAGAAACTATGGCATCATGAAGGACTTTCTTTTCGTCTTCGGTCAGCAACCGGTTTTCAAGCTCAAATTGGTCAATTGATTCATCCGGATGCGCCGCTTTCTCCTCCTCAATCAACCGGCTCCAAGCGCTGTGAAGATGTACTGGATAATTCTCGAGCCAAGCCAAATTCCTATGATTTAGCACATTAGCATTATAAGTGATGAGGAGATCTTCAATGTCGGCCTCCAGCTTGGACTCGGCAATTTCAATTTTTATGTCAACTTTGTCTTCGATCTCCATTACTTTAGCCATCGCAGCGTCACGCTCGGTCCAGAATTCTACCGCCTGATCACATGCCTCCTGTGCAGAAATATTGGCGGTATCCCTTTCTTTCATAATTTTCGAAACTTTGGCTTTAATCTCATTAAGCTCCTTCAAAGCCGCATCTCGCTCGGCGGTGACAATGGTGTTTCGGTGGCCCATGTCTTCCACCGTGACATAATGCATTTTTTCATTCTATCCATAGCCGCTTGAGCTTCATCAGCCTTCGTAAGAGCCTCCATCTCTGATTTTCGAGATGATTCGGCTTCCGTGTTCAGTACTTGTATGATACGGTCTTTTTGAGCCAGCTCTTCTTGTAGCTTCTCAATGATAGCCTCTCGTTCAAAGGCTAATGACGACGCTTTCTCGGCCGCTTTAGACCACGCCTTGTATTGGGCATAGAAGTCATGCACATAATCTTGCACCATCTACTCAGCCTCCGGCGGGATTCTCTTCAAATGAGGAGGGACAATGTAGTTATCAAAACAAATGTTCGAGAAGTCCTTCTTTAACTACGCAAGCCTGATCGCTCCTTCCCCCGAAATTTCCGTAGGAGGCTTTTCCGCAACTACTGGGGTCATTGTCTCAGATCTGGGATGATGGGGCTCGGATCTGGAAGAATGAGAAGCTGACTTGTACCGTGATGATTCGGAAGGACGAGAAACATAGGCAGGAGGTTGTATAGGAGCTCTAGGAGGAGGAGTGCGAGATCGAGACCGACGTCTGTAGTCCCTGTCTCTATCATATCGTTCTTGGCTAGAATACCCAGAGTATTTGCTATCGTAATCTCTATCCCCTTTCCTTCTTTGCGACTCGTAATATGAGGAAGATTTACGAGCCTGTTGAAGACTTCCTAGCATCGAACCACGTCCGGTCATAGTATCTGCAAAGTAAAATGAAAGCAAAGTTAGTGGCTTTTTGAAACAGATGACCTACGGTTAAGGGTTGCGTAGTGCCGTGAAATGTATATGAATATGCATCCCCCCGACCAACCGGAAGTGTCGACCACACTAGTAGTAAAAGGCTCGCTCAATTCTAGGGTATGGTGGAATTCCTCCAACCCGGCATCATGCTGCAAAGACACATCGTCCGGGATTGGAAGATCGGCAATCCCTTCATAGAGACTTTCTGTTCTGGGGGAGACCTCTTCGAAATTCTAATTCCGAAGGCGAGCCGGGACGTGACGACCGATTCCTATCTTCCCTTTTTAGGCGACTTAAAAACGGCTGCCTTGCCTTTTCTCTGTTCTTCAGTGGCCTGGGATGCATCAGTAGGTTTGCCCAGAGGTTCCTCATCAGTGTGAGTTCTCTCAGAATCGGCCTCCTCGATTATGAAAATTTTAGGTTTTTTTCGCTTGACTCGCTCTCTTGAGGCAATTCTTAATGCGCCGTCAAGCACTATGCTTTGTCTCCGTTCGATCAACCCAAGAACTATGAGATTTCTATTCATCGAGAGCAATTCAATATTCCTATCTTCGCTACCCGGACTATCTCCTTGAAGTATCCACCTTCAGTTCGCTGAATTGTTGCTGTAAAAAAAGAAGGGAAAGAACATAAGTTTCACTTCAACCACAACCGCCTTAATAATTACTTGAGAACTCAGCTATACTCACGTCTGAATAACCATCGCCGGACGAACCCTGGGGGGCATCTAACGTAAAACCACTCCGTCTTGAAGTAGCTTAGCCTAGTCCAGGACCCAGTGACCACTTGACAGTTCCTTACTGCCTCCAAGAATGTAAAGGATGGGTTATCATTCCGGCTTTTGAAGTTGAACAGATATCTGATCTCAATCGGGATCGGTGGTCGATGAAGATACTCCATAAAGACGATAAACAAGCTATTCACTAAAACATAATCGTTTGGGTGTAGTTGAGATGGAGCGATCCCCAAAAAAGACAATACTTCTCTTATATACTCATTGAAAGGAGGGAGCGTTCCGGCCGCACACGCGTGACGATTAAATGCGGTGTATCCCTCTGGCGAATTGTGTGGTCTATCATTTGGTCCTGGCAATAATACGTCGTCCATTGACAGGCCATGCCTTAAGCATATTCTCCCTAGCATATCTTCAGAGACGTTGGATCGAATGGAGTCTGATGGACTGGCAATAAAAGATGCATCGGGAAGTTCGTCCGGGGTTGGACCAATGATTTCGGGCTCAATGACCGAAATTTCAAGTCTCGAAGGGGTTGTACTTTGGATTTCTTGCAGTTGTGAACTTGATGGTTCCATAACTGGCTAACTTACGAGAAATTATCGTTAGGCGATAAAAAACCCGTGAATTCCCCACGTGTAAGAGTGTGTGTTGTGCAGTGCTGTGCATTACATGAAAAGATTTTGCAGAATTAAAAAGAACTTGCAAGCAACAAAGACAATCAAAATCCAGTAGGAGTGACCGTCATCGCTGACCGTTACAACTGTATCATTCAGATATTGGTAATCGATTCAAGTTAAAGTTCGTTATCGCGGTGTTAAGTTATAGTTCCATCGACGAGCTTCGAAAAGATAGTCAAGTGTGCAGTTTAATAGTTAAACTCAGATATGCAAGGATGAAGCTCATCGGAATCATGCTATCAATTGCCAAAAATTTCGTATCCATCAAAGGGAGGGTTTGAATCCATCGCAAGAAACTTGTTCGAATCCATCAGGATACCAATTCGAATCGATAAAAGAGGGCACGCTTCGAATCGATAATCAAGGGCCGGTTTTGTATCGATCAATATAGGATGACTTCGAATCGATCCTTGGTTGCCTAGTTCGTACCGATCAGGAAGGCCTAAACTTGGCATCGATCACGTTCGAGTCGATACCTTTCGTATCGATCATAAAAATGTAATTCGTATCGATCTAAAGTTCAGGACCTCGAATCGACCATTAGCTTACTTTTCATATCGATCATTTCGTATCGATACAATCCATCGCCATAGCCATCAGTATGAACTGCGTCATCTCCATTAGAGCATCCCCGGGATCGATGCAAAATCCAAAGAAAAATGTTGTCGCCTTCATCGATTCGAACACAAGTCCCCAGATCGATTCGATCTTGTCATTCCCATTCTTTCTTCTCCAAACCAGATCTGGCTTTACCAATTACCAAAAATGGATAAACGATGAAGGCAGAGTAGATGTGAAACAGTTTCGTTGCTTGAATTCACGTTTGTTTACCTAATTTGAAAGTGGGAATCGAAGAAGTTAAAAGTTGAATCTTTTCGTATCGACGGCGTGATGTAGTTTTGTTTTCTCGGATGGTTCGAATCGATATAAAGGTAGAAGACGGTAGTGAAAAGTAAAAAGTGAAAAAGTGGCCGAGTCCAGAGTATTTATATGGGACTCAGGAAGCAATCGGGCCAATTCGCTTCCAGTCCATTTGACCGGTCGTAATTGGTCAAGCCCTGAGTCGAGTCGAACGCCGCGTTCGACTCCATCAGACCAAATTTCCTATCGATTCGAAACGGACAGCGAACGCATCGACTCGAAGCCCCGGTTCACCCCAACAGGTTCACGACTCCATCCACTACATACGGTACGAACGGCAATTTCATACCCGTTATGGCTTATACGGTCGAATCGATGCGAAGTTACAACCAAAGCTCATCGATGCGAAGTGAAGTCCACCGAAGTTTAAGACCGTCGATACGAACAGCGGTTTCGTATCCTTCACAACTCAAGCATTAGCATCGACGCGAATAAGCATTTCGCATCCAGTAAATTCTTAATTTATTGATGCGAAGCCAACCTTTTAACCTTCTGTATCGATTCAGGAGAGAATCAATACGAAGGAACTCCTCAAAACAACTGTCAAACGTTGATTTCACATCGCTTCAGGAGAGGATCGATATGAAATTCAGTATGACAAACAAAAAATTACAACGACTTGTGAACGCACAGCGTTAACGAAAAGTCGAGTTAACATAGATGCATATGTCAGACTAAAATTCGATTTTCAATATTCACAGGGATCGAATACTCATCTCATTGCGATTACAACAACGAACAGATGAGCACTATTATACAGCAATCAGTTATGTCAATGCAAGGTTACAACAATGCGGAATACAACTTTCAATAGGAATCAGCACTATTATCCCACCTTTTGGCAAAGCCGTGATACCTAAAGATCAATCGAAAACAAAAGGCAATTCGTCTCAAAGATTGGTTATACTTTGCTTCACCATGTTCGAGCCCAGATCAAGATAAAATTGATAGAACATGACAAGAAAGATCAATAGGAACCAGCATTCAAAATTTCAAGTCAATCCGAGTTCGTATGCTCAAGTTATGATCGATTCAATATAGAAGGAACAGCCCAGAGTTCGTATCCATCGTTGTTGTTAATTTCGTATCCATCGAAGTACGTCCAGTTCGTATCGATCCCGTTCGCATCAATCAGGTCTCATCACTTCGTATCGATCAGGTCGGCAGTGTTCGAATCCATCGAGTTCGTATCGATGGGCTTCGAATCCATCAGCAGGAGTTGTGCCTCGTACCGATTGGCTAGTGCCCGCTTCGCATCCTTCATGTAAGCTTCTCTTCGAATCCATCTGGGCAGAGTGCTTCATATCCATCAGATTGCTCTACTTCGTATCCATCAGATTGCTACTTCGTATCCATCATATTGCCCTACTTCGTATCCATCAGATTGCTCTACTTCGTATCCATCAGATTGCTCTACTTCATATCCATCCGGTTGCCTCAGTTCGTATCGGTTGGCTTCGTGTCCATTAAGAAGCTATGTACGTATCCATTAAGAAATGGCCTGTTTGTAACCCTCAACCTTTGTTGGTTCGTACCCATCGATGTAACAGTTGTTCGAATCCATGGTTGTTGACCACTTCGTATCCAATGAGTCAACAAACTTGATGACGTGTCGTCCCTTAATACGAATGGGGCGAAATATATGGAGTCGATGCGGTCAACACGGAGTGAAGACCGGTTCGAGGCGAAATGAACGTGCCATGTCATCACAGGTCCATGTGAAGAGATCAATTCGAAGGCATCGATTCGAAATGATCGAGTCAAACCAATCAGCCAACGAGAATTCCCATTTCGTATCAACCATATCTCGCGATCCACTGATCCAAATGCCATGAAATTTTCACAGGAGCTTGCGTACATGCTGAGGAATGTCTCCACCAAATTTTAGCTCGATTGGACGTCATCTTGATCGATACGAAATGACTTCGAATCGATCGCCGATCGAGTCGAAACTTCCTGAGGTTGGTCGTGGGGCCCACTCACGTGCCAGAAAAAGTCTCTCGAGATTTGAGCAAAGTCTCAGCCTCCTACGTCTATAAATAGAGCCCCAGAGCCGACGGAAAATGGATCTTTGGATTCTGAAGTGCCCAGACTCTGCCGGGTCGAGATCTCCATCATCCTACATCATATTCTTGCTGTTGATTTCGAATTTCCAGTTGTAACTTGCTGTTGATCGCTGTAATCACTTGTAAACATTGAAAGAGAATCAATAAAATTGTAAAAACTTCACAGTGGACGTAGGCAACACGCCGAACCACTATAAATCGCTTGTCTTCGCATTTATATTCTTGTTAATTGAAGTTTTTGTTAGATAATCCTCATTTTCAATTTACATTCTTCATTTATTATCTCTTCAAAAACTTCCGAAGAGTGTTGTGCCCAATTTTGGTACAAACAGTTATGACATCATTAATAATGTCATCATAGTAATTATTAATTAATAAATTTAAATTAGATTTTAATGATTTAGTAACTATTCAATTATTTAAATAATCATTTTAAAATGTTAATAATTCATTTTAATTATTTATATAGTAATGATAAGTCATTTATAATAGTTTTATAAAGATATATATATATATATATTTGATTAAAAATATAAAGAAAATTGATACCGCTTTATAGACGTAATAACACTTTCTGTAAACAATTATTTAATATTAATTTATATGGTTTTATAAATCGGCTATAACCATTTTAATTAATTAATAATGATAAGTAATTAGTTTTCAAATTTTGTTCACATTTATATATAATTCAATTAATAAGCTAAAATGTAACCGCGAGTCGGCTTTCCGATTTTCAACGGTTTAACGAACGGAAGTTGTTCCAACCTTATTTATATGTCTTCTGCACATTTATAACATACACGTGCACACCCTAACATATACATACATACATATATATATATATATACATACATACATACATATATATATATATATATATATATATATATATATGAACACACATATATACATACAAATATACATATACACTTATATTTATGTATAATACAAAAATATCTAAGATATTTTCATTTTCTTACTACTTAAGCATCCTAAAAGTCAAAAGCAACCATCTCTTCATGCTTACACCACTTGCACATGGAAGTGCACATGGAGGAGGAGGGTAATGTATGGAATGATGGAGGAGAGGAGGTGGAAAGTGGTGATGTGAAAGCATACGAAATATCATGATAATTTATCTCAACTTTTTCGTATAAATAAAAGGTTTTACTCTCTCATTTCTTCACATTCTTAATCTTCTTCTTCTCCTTCTTTGAGTGCTTTAGTGGCCTCCTCTAAGAAAATAATGAAGAAAAATAATGGCAAAAATAGTTCTATATGAATGTCGATCCACTTTGAAACAAGTCCAAACCCCACCCTACCACCTCTACAACCCACGACCCACCCTATAGCCATGTTTGGCTGAGCATTAAGGGGAAAATGGCCCTAGGCCATGAGCAAGGAGGTGAGGGAGGAGGTGATGCCGTGAGCTAAGAAGAAGGGGGGTGATGGCCGAGCGCTTAGAAAGGATGAAGGGGTTGTTTAGATGATGGTTTAGTGATGTGTTTATTCATTTGAATGTTGGTAGGAAGTTTGGGTTTGAATAAAGGTGAGAACACTTTCTTAAGTTAATTTTAAATTTAGTTAAAAATAATGATATGAATGTTTAATTAATAAATTAATATGCTTGGTTGAAAATTGATTGATAACTTGGTTGATTGTATGGTTGGTTATATGGTTGATAACTTAGTTGTGATAAATTATGAGAAACCATAATAGAAATGGTTAGGTAACCATGGTTAATTAATGAGAAATAAATCCACATATGTGTACGAAGTTTATTGAGCCTCTAAATGATTCTGAAATATGTAAAGGTTGGAACTGAATATTGTAATAAAATAATATCATAAAATGGTTTAAAAGTTAACATAACATTTAATATGAAAAATATTAGTTTAAATGATTTAAAATAGTTTATAAATGTTTATAAACTATAAAACTCAATTTGGAGAAGTTTTGACAAGTCATGAAAAATAAGTCAAAATAAGGCACATCGCATAAAGGTAGTTCACGATTTCACGTCGAAAAAGTTAAATGAACATACAGAGTAGAAATAGCTCGAAATTCTTTGAGATAAGAATTTTCCGAACTATTATGTCAATAGTTTTCAAAGAAAAGAAAAGGATTGATATTTCATTTAGCAGATCTTGAAATATGAGCAAAACAAGTTTCCAAAATAGTCATGTTTTGGCAGTTCAGAAACCAAAGCGATAATTCTTTAAAATGTATATTTTTAATTCTTTAAAAATATGGAATAAATTCTATAAATATAATAATAAAAAATTAAAAGAGATTTGAGTTATAAATATGGATTTCTAAATGATAGAAAAGTTGTTTGATCAATAAACCTTAAAAGCACTATTTATAGCATTTTTAGTAACTTTTGAAATATGACTTCAAACTTTAGTATTCTTTCCTAAATATTTTATAAAAGTTTTCACATAAATAATTAAGTATAATGATTTGAAGGTTTCATAATTATTTTAAAGCATTTAAATAAATGATTTAAAGAAAAGCTGTTATAAATAAATGATTTAATCTTGGCTCTAAAAGCCTATGAGTAGTCTAGATTTTTCCATTTGTGAAATCCGGATGTGAGGTGCTTAAACTAAGGAAATCTTTAGGAGCAACCGGTGCCCGAGCTCACCTGGGCTTTTTCCTGGGCATGGGACAGATAGGGTCGAATGTCGGAAACGAGACAAGTATAAAAGATTCAGTTTTCCAAATTTAAGCAACTTAGATTGTATAGAAATAATATTCTTATACTTAGTTTTAAATTCCAAGGAGGGAACCTAACTATCAGTGTGAATTTAAAAGGCGATTTCACCATTATTCGATGGATAGTAAAGGTTGGATAGAAAATTGATATCGAGTAGAATTAGTATAATTTCTATGGACCTTTTTCTACTCAATACTAAATGGTTTGGATTTATAGTAAATGATATCTTAAATAACATCGTTTTTGACCTATTTAAAGGTTTGGATTCGAAAATGGGAAATATTCATTAAGATTTAATAGGTTATGATTTGAAAATAGAAATCTTTGTTAAGATTTAAAAGGTTATGATTTGAAAATAGAAATCTTTGTTAAGATTTAAATAAATAATGTGGAAATGGAATAGTTGAAAAGAATATATCTCTAAAACATAATTGAATGAATGGAAAGATTAATTGATTGGATGATGTTTGATAATCACCTATATACTTGACATCATTTTATCGATAATTGGTTCGGAGAAACCAGAGTTGGATTTGGGTAATCCCTATCCGAAAACTACTTCAGACCAATGTATATGTTCGGAAGTGAAGACATGTTGGAGACAATGATTTTGAAGATAGAGATCTTCATGATGAATGACTACTTGTTACTAGCCTTACGATTTCATATTATATTATATTATATGTATATGGTGGTAGTAATGCTCTGTTGTAAAAATCTTCGATGCAAGGACTGCTCGCTGCTAATCGTAGGGTTGATTCCCGACAGGATGTAGTAGGAGAGTGCCTTCGGGATGTCCAGTTCCTGGATAATTTGTATAGACGAGTGTCTAACATTGCATTTCTAAAACCACATACATTGGTTTTTACAAACGTACATCTTTTTGGTGGTGTAGGAGGTAACTCTCTTATACTTAACACCCTCCTCTAAGACGTATGAGCCCAGAGATTGTATTTTTTTGGAAATCAATAAATATTGTTAGAAATGACAATGTGCCATTCAAAGTGGAACCTGTTATGAGTAAAGCATGACTTTGTAAAAAGCAAAGCGTGGCTTTGTGGGAAGAAGAGCGTAGCCTCATGAGCCTCACATCCCAGGAATGATGGGATACTATGTGGTCAGTTGGATATTTTGGGCTATTTGTTTTATTGAGGAAAGGGCATATGTTACCTTATGAGCAGGTATTGAAGGCTCGTCTGAGAAAGAGCAAAGCCACCGAAATACACTGTCCATAATAGTGTGACAGTGTTATACGGAGGCTTGCTTAAGATAAGAGAATAGTCACAACATGGATTTCCTATCGAAGAAATTGCCACTAGTTCCCTATCATGTTGAAAATGCAATTCCAATATGAGGTTCACAGTTTTGGTTGTATTCTGAAAATAGCTGCAATGCTTTGCAAACATATCAGTTACCCCTTTTGTATCATATACACCGTTTGACATTGTTCGGGTATTGGTACCTTCCTTATATATTTATTTGAAAAATGTTTTCAAACCAATATTATTAATGATAAATCAAATTTGTTTTGGTATAACGTATTTTGGTTATCGTAAGGTAAAAACTCATCCGTATTTAAGTATGACGCGGTCTTATGAGATACCCTTTTTTTCTAAAGGTTTTAATTGACATTAATTTGATCTATACATTTATAATTCAATTTTTCCCATGTTGGTTTATTAAGCCCAATCCGGGTATTTTTAATACTCGGTTAGATCCGAGTTGTTTTAGGTTTAACTAAAGACACTTGGAGTTTCCAGAAAGGAGCTGGAGATCTTCATCTATGTATGAACGTATTCTATTTTTTCACTGCATTTGTACTGTTGTTTTTCAGCAATTATAATGATAGAGATTTATAACTTCCAAGCTGAATATAGATTAGGCTTTGATATATGTATGTGAAATTTCTGCTGCAAAAGTTTTTGTGATTAATAATAAATGTTATTCCATTCACGTGATATTCTATTTTCTAGTTTATTTCTATCTTTATTTTCTTTTTCCCCTAACTATCCACTTTTTCTTTCAAATTAGGTTGGACATGTGTAGTTTATTGTCAACTTAAAATGTACAGAACTGTGGGTCGTTACACATTATGTTATTTTATTCTCATATATATATTCAAAAGAAACTACTCAATCCAAATACTAGTTACCAACTCCTCAAACATTTTTTTTCTTTTTGCCATGATGTTTATTTCTTTTTCATATTAAAATAAGTTGATATTATTCTATCATTACCTAATAAAGTAAGAAAATCGATCTACCGCTCTTCTCCAAAACATTAATTCAATTCCTTTTTTAATGCAAATCAAGTATGTTACCATTTGTATTTTTATGTTGAAAATTGTAGTTAAATAAATAATTTAAACATCAATTTTAGATACATAAATTACTCTGAGATATTCCCAGATGTAGTTTAAGATCTTAGATGTCAATCTGAGATGTACACCCAAGGTACACTAATCTCGTCCGAGATCTCCTCCAATACGAGATAGCTTGTGTGAAAATTCCAAGACAAAACGTGATCAAAATCCGAGATTTATAACATTGATTGCAACTTTGTGTATATTAGCATTTTTGCATTTGTGGCATTGCAATTTGGATGATTTTGTTAAAGATTACATGTTTTAGCTAATGGAACAATGTAAATGCTTTATTTTTTTAATATTTTAAGTAATGATATAGATATAATGCCTCATTTTGAAAAGCATACGTTTTGAGTTGGAATATTAAGTGGAAAATTTGGATTTGTGTGTAAAGTTGGAGATGTAATCTTGTCATGTATGTTGAAATGAGGATTTCGATAATTTAGCTACTAAGATGTGTGCCTAACGCAGATTTTGAAATATTGAATAAAATGTGGTAAGGGACCATTACACCTCATTTATCTTGGAATAAAAGAAACGAAAGAAAACAACACATCCAATATTGATAATTAGAATAAACTAATAAAAATACGGAACTTATAGTGTGGAGACACAGTCACCACTTTCAACTTGAAATAATAAGATTATTTTTACAATAATGAATAGAATCTCTGGTAAAATTCCATCTTCGCCAATATAATTCAGCTAACTAATCCTTTTATAGTTAAAACGAAAGCTAATATAATGTTATTAATCTAAATAAATAAATGGTAAAATTCCATCTGAACTAATATAATTATAACCACTTTATTGTTTTTGATTAACATAAAATTCAAAATATAATGATATCAATATAAAAAATGTAAGGCTAAATAACTAATATATAAAAATTCAATTTTATTTTCAGTATTCTTTGTTGAACCTGAACCTTCCTTCATAAATATATCGTAATTTGCATATTGAGAGAACTTGGTAAAAAAATAAAGTCTACACAAATAAATATACAATAAATATTTTTATATAAATATCCTAAAATCATTTGAGAAATTTATTTCCATCAAAATGGAAATAATGACTCATAAACTGAAAAATATAAAGGTTCATTAATCGTTGTATTTTATCGTTACTTATTACTTTTTTTTTTGAAATGGTACTTTATATACAACAAATCATTGGGACAACATATCCCATGTCAATAAACGCTCGAAAGCAAGTTTCGAACTTGTGACCTCTTGCACCAAAGTCAAATCAATTAACCACTTGGAGTGCTTGTCTACTTATTACTTTTTATGTTTTAGTTTTTTCATTCTTATTACTTGTACTATACATTTGTAAAGGTACTTATTTTGTCAATATATCTTGTAATTTCTTAAAAGAAAACCACAAAATTCTAAAATGCATCATGCTAATTATAATAATTACTGTAGGATTTGAATTAGAGTTTTGATATAAATTATAAAGTCAGAAGAGACTTAAAAGAAAGAAGTAAAGTCATAATATTGAACTTTATAATTCTAAAATGTGTTGGCTATAATGAGAATGATAGGATTCCAATATTGGTCTTGCTTGAAACAGAGGATATCACTGACAGTTGAATGATTCAGAAATATAACGTAAAATGTGTTTACTGGGATTAGAATCTGAGCGAAGGGCGCTTCAGATGAAGGATGCTTAAGATTGAGTGAATCAATAAGAGTGGTGTTAAATTTTATTGATTCAAATATTCACCAAAGAAGAAATGAATTAGGTAGACTATACATGGAAAGAAAAAAAGGAAAAGTTATATGAGAATATTTTTGAAGAAAGGAAACTAATTAATTAGTTAGTAGATTTGCAATATGGAGATAGAAAAGTTTATACATAGAGATCCAACCAAAAATGGAAATTTATGTAAACTAAGATTATCATTCTCTATTTGTATTCAAATCAAATCATCCAATTTAAAAAGATTATATCAGGAAATTAATTCTCTTAGTCTTGAGTAATTTCTTCATCCTTGATCTATTCAAACAAAGGAAGTTCATCTCCATATTTGTATGCGAGAGAAGTTCCATCATTATCCTCTTCTTTTCTAAACTTTAATTTCCTTAGTCAAATCAAATTTGAGGTTTTGAGCACAAACAACTCTTTAGAGAATCTAATTATTTAATTTGTAGTTATAAGTTGATCTCTCTACTTTCTACTTACAATTTTATAATCTCCCCATTGTATTTTCTTTCTACATTAAAATAAAAAATAGTCGTTGGATCCATAAACATATGCAATTTGGTCGAACCATATTATATGATGACTACAATAAAACTTAGTCTTTTAATATGCCTAACCTTTTGTATTTTGCATTAATGAACGACCGTTACTATTTGTTTATTATTTATTCATTAAGACTGATTCATTTGAGAAAAAAGGAAAATATTTATTCATTTTCCCTTCCATTGCCATTTTTTCATCTTTCTCATTTGAGAAACATATAGTAAACAAAAGCCCATCTTCTTCATCTCTTTCACTTCATTGATTCCTCCATAGTAAAATCTTATTTCAAGAATACTTAAAACTCATGGGCAAAAACTTTTACAAATCTTCAAATCCTTCAACCTTAGGTGCACAAGTTTGAAGGGTCATTGTGTAAATCTTGAAGAGCGAACGGTAATTATCGATTGCACCACAGTCAAACCAAATTTTGCTTTCAATGTAGTGATCTCGTCTATGATACAACTACTATCACTTGCTTTTCCCATTTCCTACTAATCAACTCCAACAATTTGAGAAAATTAAATCCATCATTTATAAAGATTAACCTATTTGGGTTTTGGAGAAAAGAATGAACTGTCTTGGCAAATCATGCATTTGGAGAAGAAAAGAAGAGATTGTAAGCAAAGCTGAACCAAACTGGAAGTTTCAGAACATTAAAAGGATAACAATATAGCGGGTTAATTGTATGGACGTTACAAAATTAAATTCTCTCTAATTTCTTACTTAAATCATTTTAGGGTTTGACAATAACCACTTTCTTTTGAAAAGTTTGAAACTATACAGAGGTTTGAAAACTGACTTTATTTAGTGATATATATTAGTCATAGGGACATAAATTTGAATATGCTATGGTGATGATTTTCATTTATCAAAATATATATTATTAGTGATAAAAATAATTACCTTTATGTAACGATTCTTTTTTTCTACACTCTTAGGTTATAAAATAAGGTTTTATTATAATACTGGAATGGAGCTACGTATAGAATTATAGGTTCTATGAACTTCTATGGTCCAATTATAGATTTTAGCATGAAGGACAAAATTCATCAATTTTTAGCTTTAGGAACATTCTCTCAATTCTTTGGTTAGAAGGAATTTTTTTTCAATATAATATAGCAGGACGACAAAAATTCGGTAAGAAGGACAGTGCTATTGTGTAGTATGAGTTTTATGAGCTGCAGTAGCAGTTTAAAAGTATTTTACATTTTTCGAATTGTAGTGGTATTTTTATGATCTGTAATATCATTTTGTAGGTGGAGTGTGTAATCGTAGATTACAATCCTATTTTTTAGTAGCGTTTTACAGGTTGTAATAATATTTTTAATTGAATTAAATAAGAATAAAATAATATTATGCAGTATCAGTTTTGTTCAACGTTGTTTATTGTATTTTACTTGTAATAGAAATTACAACTGTTGTGTCGTTTTATTTTATCTTTTAATACTTATTATGCTTGTAGCAGCAGTTTCTGAATTGTAGTTATTTTTTTGAATTGTAATAGTAGTTTATTAATATTTAATAGTATTTATGAATTATAGTAGCTGTTTAGGAATCATAGTAGCAGTTTATAAATTTTAGTGGCAGTTTTGTACAAATGTACCATTTTATATATGAAGTGTGCGTTTATTATGTTTGTTGTAGCAGTATATGAATTTTAGTTTTTTTAGAATTGTAGTAGCAGCTTATACACATTTGATAGTAGCAGTTTATTGATAGTAGATATATATTTCATAGTAGCAGTTTTATAACATTTGGTAGGAGCTGTTTATTGATAGTAAATATACATTTGATAATGTGTAATATTGATCTTTCTGTTTTTTTAAATTAATAATACACCTTTTCTTTATGTATAGTAGGTTATATATTGACGGTGATTATGAAGGAGTAAAGTTAAATTGGAAAAGTAGAAGTGTGTATATATATTAGCTTATAATAGCATTAATGATACTGCCTAGTATCATTTTATTTAATTAAAGGAAACTCATACTACATAGTAGCAGTGTCGAATCTGCTACAAGAATTTCATATTTTGGCGATTGTATATGGTGTGGGGAGCGGCGGTGAGGCTAGTGGTGCAGGTGATGGAGGCGGGTGGTGGTGTGAGGTGTGGTGGTTGGTAATTTTGAAAGGTTTGTCCTTATGACTTATTTTTGAAAAATGTTTATACTTTTGGTTAAAATATGGAGGTTGTGTCATTGAGGCTAAAAAGTACAAATTTTTGTCTTTTAAATAAATTCCCCCTTTCATTTACATAAATGTTAGATGGTAAGGATTTATTTAATTTCTATGCAAGCAATCAATTTAAAATATAATCATTTAATAAAAGTTAATAGTAGAGACCATTATAATTCCAAAGTGCTGATATGTGTAAAGGAATAAATTATTGCTTTCTAAAAAGTTACAAAAGTGCTAATTATAATGTTAATATGCTGAGAAGTAACATTCCTTGTCTGTTTAGAATGATGTGTTTTATTTATTTGTAAAACTTTTATAATCTGAATAAATGATTTAGTCACTGATTATTTTCAACGTTAAAGAAAAAGAAACTTTTGTAATGAATAGCCCATATTCTTATTTATGTTTTATACAGGAGGCGACTAATATAAGTAAAAATTGTTTCTCTTCTTAAATTTTGTAGTCAAATCATTTTATAATGAAATTTTTATGAATTTACTAGCTAAGGCTATTTAAAATTTGTCCTTCCACCTCCAAGGGTTACAACAACATTTATGGATCACAAATGCTGGAGCACACGCTACGCGTGTAAATTGTTTTTCTATAAATTTTATATGTTTAATCATATTTTTACGTCAAAATAAGGTGTAGTTAGTTTTAATTTTTTCTTTAAGTTCTGACATCTGATTTTTTTTGTTTTTATTCAACTTTTATGTCTATTATTAATTAACGAATAATGAATTTATTAAGGAAATTTATTTGTTAAATCATATTTTTAAGTGATATGATTTGATTTGATAATATTTATAAATGGGCATTTTGAATCTATGAAGAAAACTTATTTGTTTATCCTATTTTTAAGTAATATTCAAATTTATTTGGTAATATTTGTATAGGGGCGTTTTGAATTAGTAAAGAAAGTTTATTTGTTAAAAACTATTTATAAGCGATAGTGAGAATTTGATAATATCTTTAGAGGGGCATTTTTGGTAATTCATGCTAGTATTAAAAAGGAGTAACACCAAATCTATTACAACCATTATTAAAGATGAAGTCATGCAAATTTAACATTATCATTTTAACAAACGACATCATTTGCTTGAACATTCGTTATTATTTTTGCAATAATAAAATCGCTGTGTCCAAATGGATGGACTTGCAAATGAATGTAGATGGATTACTTTTAAAAGTTGAAAAGCTAACGACAATCATCTATTTATTATACGAAGTTAACTTATAAGTTGGGATTTATATGTAAATGTGCAAATGGGTAAATAACATATAGGACGAAAATATTGATTTGCTCTAATTTGTTTTTACTAAGAAGTTTACAAGCACTAAAAGCACGAGAGTTGAATTGTTAAATCATATGCGCGAAACTAGAATTTTTAGCTATAAGTATTGGAAATATTCGTATTGAATATATGCAATGATTTATGTGTTGTAGATTAATATGCTTTTCTCCTCTATATGTACTTGGTTATGGGACCCTATGTTTGACATTGTATAAATGCATACTTTATGAGTTTATGTACGTAGATAGAAGAATGACATGAGTTCGAATCGAGTGTTTGGTTATTTCATGTTTTTTAAATTTGATCATTGTTATTGCATGTATTGTATTGATTTTTTGTTTGTATGTATGAAAATACAAAACATGTCAAAATAAAAACTAATGGTATTAAATTGAACATGCTAATCTTTGCGGGTCAAAATTATGTGGAGGAACCAATTTGTTATGTTGTTTCATACCTAGTACGGTTCCTCATAATAAGTTAGAAGAACTACTTTTGGTTTATGAAAAATTGTTCTACCAAACTAATTTATTTTAAAGTATGGGGTATCCATTAAAGTAGGCCTATCGCAGTTTAAAAAAAATCAACAAAGAACATTAGATATTTGATTGTGAGTTCCTTCATATCCTTCAAATATGATACAAAATATTTACAAGAGGCTAATGTGAGAAAATATAAACAATTTTTTAAATCAAGGTTGATCTCACAATGTTGAGAAAATCATGTAAAGATTTGACTGTTTTGGTGTGGCATCTATGTCATCTCTATGGTTCTTGCAAATATAAGAATAAACAACATAATTAGCCAAAGGACAAATGCAGTATAATTGAAGAGAGCGATGTATTTCTCTTTAATTATTAAAAATATAATTAATTATGATGTGAGAAGATGCATTCATAACCTAGTTGTATCAACCCGCCGTTTTTGAACCTCATAACTACACAACGAAGTCTTAAAATGGTGGGTCGTTAGGTGATGATACATATGATAAACATAAAGAGAACATAAGATAAACGATATTAACTTAAACTTCCAAAATCTCACAACAAATGGTCGAACAAAGTATCATATTACACAAATGAACACACACACACACATATGTACACACATATAATACCAATATGTAGTTTATAAATCAAAATCTAATCAACTTCACACTGCCATGTCATGACTTTTTATTATATGTTATTTATACAACACTTATATACAATGTTTACAATATACTTATAGATCTCATCTTTAGGTCTGTCATGTCTCCATGGTCCATCAAGCTGAACAATATCGATAAAAGGAAATATAGGAGTGGGTCAGACATTTACCTACATGAGTGAGGAAAATGTAATATAAGTATACCACTTTGAAATTGATATAACATGATTTAATCCTAAGTATAATATCTTATGTACCCACCTGCGCCATGCTACAGAATGATATTATACTATCTAAATAACCCTAAATGTAATCTGTTCTCGTTCCTTGAGGTAGAGGATTACACTTCTACGACTATTCAGTCTAACCACATATGGTAAAGGATAGTCACACATGGGACTCACGCCTAGTCCCGCCACGTGTGCTATAGTTCGACTATTATCCACATCAACACTCCTGGACTAGCCTCGATGCTCTACAAAAGAACACCATGTCAATACCATGAATCAAGGACCCACCACATGCGTTACAAGATTCATATATTTTTATAGCCAGCTATACATTCATACATTACAGAGATTGCAATATCTATAGCCACACACTATATTCATAGTTCATCATTTTCGTACGGGTTTTACATACTCGCCCACATCGAACTGCATACTCAATGTCAAGCCTCACCATCATCAAACTACTCACCATACATGCCTCGAGTAATAAACTACAATTGCAAAGCACACATACCACATCTATACCTTATTTCTATCATCGACCTATGCATTTAAACATCGGCCAACCCAACCACAAAAGTATCTATATGACCCTTAAGGATCACTATGCAAAAGATCTGAATTACACATTGTTAATACCCTAAGTATTGGTTTAAATCAGCAACCATATAAATATTACTACTATCACATCTCCAAGTTATGCAGTTCTTTAAGATATACCATGGATATATTTTACCGAGATAAACAAGAACTAAGTAAAAGCAAAGAAATTATATATATGAAGATTAAGCAGAGTAAATAGAAGAACAAAACCGATTGAAGAAAAATGTTGTAACGACAGAGATATTTGAAGTGATGAGTAATTGTTTGAATCTTTGTTAAAGACCCCAAGGCAATTATACTTGAATATCATCAAACATTGACCTCAACCGAATCCATAAATATGAGGGACTTCGAAATTTGAAAATATGCAATACTTTATTGGAGTTCCTATTTTATAAAACATATGTATGTCAATATATGCCCCCAAGTATGTCAAAAAATTGACCATTTTTTGGTTTTTTAAAATTCATGAAGGGATTTTCTGTCCACCTCTTCATCAAAAGACATGTTTCTTCAACGACTATATACTAGCACTAGAAAATGCAAGTTCAACACAACTTTCTCTTCTTTCTCTTACCCTTTCATTTTCATACTTTTGTGAGAAAGATCCATTACATATTTTTCCACTGTCTTTGCTAATTCATAATCTTTCATACCAATTCTTCAAGGATTTGCAAACCACACAAGATCAGAGAATTTACACTCTAACTCATATCATTCTCTCTCTAATTTCATCACATTCCTTAAAAAGTTCAAAGATATATTGCTATTAGAGGTCTATAGGATCATTGTACTGAATCTATGAGAATCTATATTGAAGATGTAACTACTTGCCATACTATACTATTGATTGTAAAGAGAAATAGGTTTTACTATAGGCTCTGGAATCAAGAGGGTGATCTTGTAGCCTGATAAACTAAGAGGATGCATCTCATAGCCTGTGAAATCAATATTGTAAAAGTGTTCTTGCCATACGTCGAAAGCAAGTGGTGATAGTGAAATTTTATACTGTGTAGTATAGGACTAGACATATGATTAATCAATCCGAACTAGTATAAAAATTCCAGGTGTTATTTACTTTACTACATCTTACTTTATTAATTACACATTATGTGATTATTTCTTTTTGTATATAATTTGGGTAGATAGAGATTTAAATTCATAAATAAGTTTTAAATAGTTGAAATACACACTTCACTCCTTCCAGTGTATAAATAGCCTTGAGATCCATTCTGCATTTTGTTATAGATAACCCATTTTACCATATTTGGTATCAAAGCCATTAGTTTTCAAAAATTCATAACTTAACTTTGAAAAATATAAATGGCTAATAGCACCGTAAACTTTCTTTAACTCTTTCACAGAAGGACAATCTACTACTAGGCCTCTACTATTTAATGGTATTAATTATGCTTACTGAGCTTGTAGGATGAAAATTTATTTTCAGTCTAATGTTTTAAATATTTGGAACATTACCTAAACTAAGTACACTGAGCCCCAATGAATTATGTATAATGGACCAGCGATCAAAAGACATAAGCAACAATAATTCAAAGGCTATGAATATTTTGTTCTGCATCTTGGATAAAAATAAGTTTAGCAGAGTGTTTATTAGTAAAAGTGCATATGAAATTTAGAAAACACCACAAGTCACACACGAAGGCATTGGAAAAGTTAAACAGACAAAGATACCCATGTTAACTAATCAATTTCAAATATTTAGATTGAACAAAATGAATCCATTTTTGATATATGTTCTAGATTTTAGGATATATTACATGCACTAATATAATTTAGAAAGAATGTTACTAAACAGGACCAAGACAGAAAGATCTTGAGTTCACTTTCTAGTGAATAGGATCTGAAGACTTTGCCAATCAAAGAAGCCAATGATATTAGTACTATGAAAATTGAAGATTTAATTGGTAATCTAATATCCAATGAAATATAGTTGCAGGTTATAAAAGAAAATCAAAAAAAGAGAAGAAATAGCTGACACTCAACACTATAAACAACAATCATGAACCAGATAATGATGATGATGAGGAAATCAATTTCATGACCTTTAAGAAAATTTTGAAATATAGGAAGATGAACAAACTTCGAAAAACTAACAACTACAATTCCAGAAATGGAAATATTGTTAAGTGTTTCAAATGTGATAAAACTTGTTATTTGGAAAGAGATTATATAAACCTAAAGACATAAAAGTACTCTTCAAACACTTTTAATAAGCAGAGGAAATAGACTTTCCATACAACATGGGATGATTTAGATACATCATGAAGTGATAGTGAATTATAAACTGAAAATGCCAGCCTATGCTTCATGGCAAATGACGGCCAGGTATGGAATTTTTAACGATTTTTTTGAGTGTTTTAAATAATATATGTAAGTGATATAAAATTCCTAGAAAGTTATACAAGATTAGTTTAGCAATGATAAATAGATTAAAAATGTTTAACGAAATGTTAACTGATGAGAAACAATGTCTAGAAGATGAGATTAAAAGACTTGATGATGGAAAGAACTTGAAACTTGAAAGTTTTGAAAAACTAAAAATTGAAAATGAATCCTTCAAAATCAAAAAATCTTTCAATGAGGTGATAAATCACGATCTAGATGAAAAAATAACATCTCTGGACAATGTTATTCTTAACTGTAATAAGGATATTAATAAAATGAAAACTAATGTTGATAAATTTAACAAAGGGAAGGATAATATAATTTTTTTATTATCTGCATCTAAAACCATTAATAATAAACATGGAGTTAGACATACCCCTAAGCTCAAATCAAAGAAAAATAGTACTCAAAGTACTAAATTTGTTAATGCTACCAAGTTCAAACCAAAACCTAGAAAATTAAAGTTAAAAACCCCAAATAAGTTCATTAATTTATGGGTTCCTTAAAATTAGATAGTGATGAGAAAGAAAAATATATTGATAATTTTATTAATAAAGTTCATTCATCTAATGATTATATTTTGAGAGGGCATTCAAACTCTTCATACGTTTGGCTTCCCAAAACTTAACTCTATTGACCCCAAAATAAAAAAGGGCAGTGTGCGCATATTTTATATTTTTCAAGCATCGAACAACAGGTGTTCAAAGCATATGACAAGAAACCATAGATATCAAGCACCATTATATACAAAGATGGTGAGATTGTGAACATTGGATGTGATTTAAAAGGATACATCGGCAACGTTGGTAACTCCAAAATTCCTCTTATTTTAAATATTTTACTTGATAAATTTATTTTATGTTTTGTATTGAATTTGATTCCCCTCATAAGCTCTATTTATATGCATACATACATACATACATACATACATACATAGATATATATATATATACACACACACACACACACACACACACACACAAACCATATACATATTGTCTAGTTGTGCTTAAACGATTCTTTTTCACACAATTTGTTGATGACAAAATGGTAGAAAATGTAAAAATATACTAGGCAAAATGATGGGAAGAGTGCATAAAAGGGGTGTCAAATATAAAAATATCATATTTTATCTCTCAAATATTTATATGGTTGTCATCATGAAAAGGTGGAAGATTGTTAATACCCTAAGTATTGATTTTGATGAACAACCATATAAATATTACTACTAACATATCTTAAAGTTGTGCAGTACTTTCAGATATATTATAGAGACATTTTACAGAGATAAATGAAAACTAAGTGGAAGCAAATGAATTATGTATATCAAGATTAATTAGAGTAAATGGAAGAAGAAAACTGATTGAAGAAGAATGTTGTAATGACAGAGGTATTTGAAGTGATGAGTAGTTGTTTGAATCTTAGAATCTTTGTTAAAGACCCCATGACAATTATACTTGAAGATCATCAACCATTGACCTCAACCGAATCATAAAATATTCACAAATATGAGACTTTGAAATCTATAAATCTACAACACTTCATTGGAGTTCCTGTTTTTTGGAACACATGTATGTCGACATATCCCTCCCAAGTATGTCGATATATTGACCGTTCTTCTGTTTTTTAAAATTCAGATGAAGGGATTTTCCTTCAACCTCTTCACTAAAATACATGTCTCTTTAACCACTATGTAATGGCTAGGAAGGTGTTCTTGTAACTTGTGAAATCAAGTGGGTGATCTTATAACCCGATAATTTAAGAAGCTGCATCTTGAAGCCCATTAAATCACGATTGTAAAGATGTTCTAGCCATCCGTGAAAAGCAAGTGGTTATAGTGAAATTTTGTATTGTGCAGCACATGACTAGATATAGAATTAGTCAATCCAAACCAGTATAAAAATTCATGGTGTTATTTACTTTACTGCATCTTGCTTTACTACTTACTTATCCCATAATTATTTGTTTTTGTTTCTAATTTGAGTACATAAAGATTTAAATTCATAAGTCAGTTTTAAATAGTTGAAATACAATCTTCATCCCCTATAGCGTATAAATAGCCTTAAGATTCATTCTCTCATTTTACTATAGACAACCCATTTTCCCATGCGCACGTTGAATTAAACACTCAAAAAGGCCCAAATTCGAAATTAGGGCCCTCTGCTAGTAGACCAATGTGCACCCACCAATGCACATTTTAGTTATGGGATTTCTTCTCCATTTTGTGAACTTTAGATTCTAGATTTTTATTATTCACTTTGTTATTGATTCCCAATGATTCCATAACATGTATATATATGCTATTTGACATGTCTCTAGTTTCTTACCATATCCAGATACATTAAACCAGGGTTCTATGCGGTTTGATTCAAGTTAGCGACAAACATGGTTTCAGTAATTTCTTCAAATTAAAATAAGTATATTTTATTTCATAGTTTAAAAATTTATCATTTAGGTCAATTTTTCAACATAGTTTAATCCAAGGTTAGCTTTAAAGCATATTATACCATTATCATAGTATTATATCGAGATCGAAGAAGCCACACTCACCAAAACGCTAAAATGTTATTATGACTTCACTGTCTTTTCAATTTATAGCCAGGAACCATCATTTTTCACCCTCAAATCTTTTTCTATATCAAATTTATCATCCGTACAATCATTTTGAGAGGTGGATCATCAAATTCCGTTAAGAAATGTGGAAGATATGCTAATTTGAAGTTTTACATTGTAGGAAGGGATTGGTTTATGGGTTTTCTTTATTGTTTAGCCTTTCTGCACCACCAACTCTTTGATTTATGCTACCAAATTCATAATTATGCATATTACTCTTTGCATGCTTCATTTTGCCACTTGTTTCATGTAGATCCATTAAGAAATGAATGAGATGTGACATTTCAAAGGTTGAAATTCAATTTTGAAAACTGTGTACGAAATTTCACTATTTTCCTTCGCTGTTCGGGCTTTCTGTACCCTCATGCTCTAGAATTTAGCCTCCCAATCATTCCAAATCTGCAGCCTTCTTCGATAGCTTCAAATGCTGACATTTTGTGAAATTTTGTTGAGATATGAGGGAGATATCGAGGTTTAATTCAAGGTGGGTTGGGAGGAAGATGGAGGAAGAAGAAAGTGATATAGAGTTGGTTTTCTAAAATGTTTGGTTACGTACTTTTCAATTATAACCAAGGCAAAGGAGGGAAAGACTATAATCATTACATTCAAATTCAAATTCAAAGTCAAAAGCCCAAAACCCAATTCCCACTTAGCTTCAAAACTTGTTTCACTCATATCTTCTTCATACGACTTTCAAATAAGACAAACAAATATGCTGCCCGACTTAGAAAAACAAGATCGTCGCAATATCACTAATTTCATTGTCAAATTCCAACGTTTTTAAAATGACCATTTTAGCCCTCCTTATAATTGATTTATTTTGTTAATTCATTAATTCTAATCATTTTCATTTGAACTATAATTAATAATTAATAAAATATTTACCAATTTTTCGAGGTATTACATTTTCCCCTTTAAAAGGATTTCATCGTATCACATAAATCGATGCACATACAAAACAAATCATTGAACCATTCATTCGAAAAATCATCCATACAACAAAGCAACCAATCAACAAGCATTCATATATGCCATATAAAATTTGAAATTAAATTAGTACACATAATGGTGTTTATGTACTTTTATGAAATGCAACAAATAAAATAACGTTGCATCATGATATGTATGAAGATGACATTATATACACAAATATCTAAAATTTGGACCCTCCTATATGAATGGGATGATATGTCATATAGAGCATGCAAGCTTCCTAAGGTGATCATATAAATTCTATGTGTATGCGAAACCGATAATACTATCATACCACATGGTGAACACACACATACGCACACACACATATATAGCGGTAAATCATGAAATCGCAGCATACAAACCATATCAAGAAAATAAAAAACTCATAACATAAATAGAAACAAAAATGAATTCAAGCAATAACTCAGCAAAACCTAAATATTAACTATAACAATCTATCGAATGGATAAAGCTGTGGAAAGAAATCGAATTGAAAAGGTCGGATCTACCCCACCACCTTCCAATCATCCCTATCCAAATCATTTTCCACACTATATCAAACCCTACTACTGGCATGACTCATCCCAAAATACTAATCTCAATCGTACATGCATATATATAATCTCCGAAATCATTGCTTCCATCTCAAATAATCAATGCCACAATGCGTAACAACAGGTAGTCTTAGCATCAACGAACCCAAACCAATTATAGCATCTCATATCATTCCTAATCCTACACATTTAACACCTAAATCATCAGGTAGAAATTTCTCAACTAATTTTTTCGAATTGTTAAGGTAAGGCAACTCAAAGTGGATGCTAAAATGTATAAATAGATCCAAACAACTTAACTTACCATATTATTCCTTCTTCATCTAAGAACATTCAAAATAATAAATATATTAACCAGGTGAACATAATATATCTCCCATCCAAACTTACCATCAACGACAAGTGGTATCTGTGAAAACCACATCTCTCGACACACCAATCCAAAGTCTAAGGTGACTTTCAGACTCTCATTGGTGCTAAGAAATACGAGCCGTTAAGGTTTTTAAACATTTTAAAGACTAAAATTACAAAGATAAAATCTAAGACATACTACACTTTTCGATCTCAAAGTAGAAGGCATAAAATATATAAATACTAAAAATAATCATCTCAGAAAATATCCAAAACACGGTATCAAAATAGTACGTAGTTAAATCCACATTATACGAAAATACATCAAGTAGTCTGATAAGATAATAAATATAACAAACAATACATAATGAGAGGTAGGAAATAAAATGCAACTCTAATGCTAAACTTGCATCTTCAAGCACTATCACTGGACCTATCACCTATTGCCCTGTCCTCCTATAATGGGGGAAAGAAAGGAAAAGGGGTGAGTCTGGTGAATGAGTAACATCATTAATATATTATGATTATATGTAGTTGAATATAGTAATAATCCACTTGACCTGGGATGTCCTACAAATGTCCATGAACAATTTGTTTCCTTTATTTAAGGGGTTTAGCTCAATACACATCTACGCTAATGACTTGTACAGACTCATACTTCAGATCAAATAACAAATCAAACCTCTAGATAACTAATGATCGATAATAACAATTGGAACTATTCCACATAGGTTTCCCTACATATTTCCAACCATGGGACTATATTTCCCACAACCACGTCTATGCATATTTATTCCAACATACATGAAACTACTATATTTCCCAAAATTACCACTATACGTATCCTAGGTACGCATTGAGGTTGTTGTGGAAAATGTACTTTCATGGTTAGAAATTTGTAGGGAAACATATATGGAATTATTCTAGTATCTATTAGCTGATCATCAGTTGTCTTGAGATTCGATTAGTTGTTCGACCGTAAGTATGAGCCTGCATAAGTTGTTAGTGTAGATATGTATTGTGCTAAACCCCATAAGTAAAGAAAATAAGTAACTCACGGACACTTGTAGGCCATCCTAGGTCAACTAGAGTATTACTAAAGTCAATTGCATGTTATCACTATATATTAATGATGTAACTCATTCACTAGACTTTTGTCTGACCTACCCCTTTACATTCTTTTTGCCACCATAGGAGGATAGGGCGGCAGGTGATAGGCCCAGTGACGGTACTTGGAGAAATGAGTTAAGCATCATAGTTGCTTTTTATTTCCTATTACTCTACATGTACCTTTTATCGTATTTATTATCTTATCAGACTACTTGATGTATTTCTGTATACTATGGATTGATTACATATTGATTTGAGACTGTGTTTCAAATATTTTGTAGAACGACTATTTTCTGTATTTATATATTTTCTAACTTCCACTATGAGATCTGAAAGTATAATATGTCTTAGATTCTATCATTGTATCTTTTGTCTCTGAAATGTTGAAAACCCAAACAGCTTGTACTTCTTGGCAGTGACGCGAGTCCGAAAGTCACCCTAAATTTTGAATCAGTGTGTCGGGAAGTGCAAGTTATCACAGTTGGCATCAAAACAACAAATTCTATAACATGAAAATTAATGCTTCCTCTCTTTGCATTAAATATCTTCTTCATTTCTTTTCTTTTAAATGTACATACACCATTGTACTCTTTTTCTTATAGAGTAATTCATACATATTTAACGTATTTCTCAACAAATAAGTTTTTCTTTATTCTTGCATTAATTGTTAAACTTAACTTCAAATAGGAGCAAAAAATGAAACGACTGCTACGATAAATGTTCTGTATCTTCTTCATATGGTATTCATTTCTAAACTAGACTTTTGTCCAACCTACTCATTTCTTTTCATTTCCCCCCCACCATAGGAAGATAGGGTAGCAGTTGATTCGGTCTGGGTATAATATGCAAAGAAAGGAACTAAGCACCAGAGTTCCATTATTCTTCACTATTTAATTGTATTAAATATTTACCAGTTGGTATATGAATTAAGTATTTTTGGAGATTGTTCTTTTCTGAAATATCTATTTTCAGTATTTATATTTTGATTCCTGAGATCTGAAAGTGTAAGATTTTTAACTGTTTATCTTAGTCTCTGTAATGTTTTAAAAATAAATAGGTTGTGCACGACGCAAGTCCGAAAGTCAGTATAGGCTTTGGTTTCGGTGTGTCCGATGGTGCGGGTTATTACAATATCATCATGCTTATGATATCACTTCTCCAAATATCCAATCACTTTTTGATACACAAAGTATCACCTCTTCCATTTTCCAAACATCCCATTCTAAATCCTATAACTAAGTAAGCATCTAAACAAGAAAAATCCTATTCTAATCAGCCAGTACAACCATAGCAACCAAAATGCTAACCTAAGGAAAATGCTTGTCTAAGACAGAGATAGAGTTAAAAGGATCGACTATATAATGCATTGTCTACATGCACTTCGTATTTAATGTAACCTCTGTACCTTTTAGCTGCTATTATAGAAGAGTTTTCTTTGAATAAATAATCTCTTTTCAATCTAAGGCATAATTGAAATGATTGTATCCATTCCTCACTCAAAGTCATTTCTGAACTTTTAAATTTCATTTTCCATAAAATCACTTCCGCTTCTAAGCATGTAAGCTATATACTTTCTCTTCAATCTTCCTAACAAATTTCCTTCAATCATCACAGAAAACTTGAATTCACATTACCTGGTGGTATTTTCTTAATTTTACTTCAATACCCATTTAATCAAGTACATCTTTCTTTAACTTTTTAAACTAGTTTTTATCTTAATAGCTTAAAATCCGTTACCTAAATCCGTTACCTAAATCCTTTACCTAAATCCTTTATCCAACTTTATTTTTGTCAACCAAAAATATTTCTCATGTAATCTTCACTGCTAATCCTATTTGGAATATTTTTTATAAACAGAAGTTACAATTCTTTAAAAAAATTATTCTTTAAACTATATTAATATTTATAATTCCAAGACCACTACAGATTCATCCATCGTACCAAAATATTTAACCTTATAAAAGTTTATTATGGAATCAGATCTGAAATATCCTTTACAATCAAGAATTTGCATTCAATACCCTTCATAACCAAAAATCCAAGCTTAATTCATCCCAAGTATATATAGTTTCTTCCCTTATATATCACTTCACTGATTTACTATTATTCTTATTATGGACAGGACGACTCAATAAAGATGGCATCTCACCATATAAATCAAATCGATATAATACCAAGCAATCATGGTAACCTTGTACCCAAAATATATCTAATTTCTGGCCAGATGAACATGTTATCAAACTCATGTCATATCCAATTCAAATATATATACTTGCAGTTACATCCATTATTCATCAACACATGTAACTATCACCCAAAACATATATAGCAAGACAACAATCATTTGTTTAGAGAACAACATCTATCCAAGCGATGTAACACGAATGGTGTAACGTTACCAGCCACGTCAGGTCAATGACACTCTTCCACATACAAACTCAATCAATCTATCATTGCAATGATATCAAACAATATAGTATCCTAAATATCATTCAATTTCACTCTAAGCATTACCGCAATAATATAGAATAAAAGAATACGAACGCCGATCATTTTGTTTCTATACTATAGACTGATCATCGAGTCAAATCACATAGTAGCACCATCGAGTCACTAGGACCTTATCCTAAAATAAATTCTAGACCATCAACAAAATTCTTCACCCATATCGCAAAATATTTTCAATTAATTGGTTTACGGTATGTAATTAATTGAAATTCCAATATCACTTATTTCTCTTTTACAACCATTTTTTGAGCCAACTCTACTCCAAATATATCCTCAAAAATTTTGAATATCGAATAAGTATGACTTAGGCCTAAATATTTTTCATATGAATCCTAATAGTTTTGTCATTGGGTAAAACACCTCTTCTCTATAATACTTTAATACAATAATTTGGTTTACTTAATTCTTTCTAACTATAAGCATAATCTTCCTTTTATTACTCGAAGATTCTCATATCTGAATTCATACGACTATAGAGATCATAACTTATGACAATATCATATCTGGTCCACTAATCCTTATCCAAGCCACTTTCTTATCTATATCTAGCATCACCATATAACTAGTCATTTAATCTACTCCAAAGTCAATCGATCCAAGCACTATATGAGAATTGCACTTGAGATACTTACCGTTACATTCCTTGTCCAAAGTCATAACTCGTCCCCTTTTTGATTTATTTTTCCCTTTTGTACAATGGATAGTATCTTAGTTGCTCTTTAGCCACTTCTAATGCATAATCCTTCGCTTCCTCATTCATTTCTAATCTATCAAATAAAATTTAAATTTGACCATTAAAAACTCCTTTTTATACCTTTATAACAAAAAGAAAAGATTTTATGATTGAAAATTCTTCATAACATCAAAAATTTAAAACTTCGATTTGCTATAAAAATACATCATAACTTTTAAAAATATTGTTTTATCAATACATCTCATTTACTTAAAGGTCATAAGAAAAAAACCTTTTCCTTGAACAGTGTAAACTTTGGCTTTATATTTTAGTTTCAACACCAATTATTTTCCTAAACTTAAATAACTTAATATTAACTACTTTTTGTTGAATATGCGAGTATATGATTTTTGTTTGATGATAACAAACATATATATATATTCATTTAAATGTATTTGTTAATATACTATTTTATTTTCATAGATTAGATAAATATTTGATGAATAAAATAAATAACACAGAATTTGAATTCAAACGGATATTTTATTCAAACAGATATTTATTACAATTTTCGAATAGTACAAATTTCAAGCTCTCACTATATATATACAATTTCAATTATAATACGAATTTGATTACATCATAATTGCTAATTTACAAATGCACCTCACCGCAATTCACTCATTCACTCGTGTTTTATCTTCAACTTGAATCCAGCATGTGTGCAATCTGCAAAAATAAATAATGACGCAGTAAAATTGAAAAGGAAATATTTTTGCAGTATAAAATAAAATGTGGATTTTGAAAATAATATTTTCCTCGGTTATTTGGGTTGTTCGTCGTCATTTAAATTTGAATTCATCATACACGAACAGCATGTGACATGCACAGTGTACAATTGTACATCCCACAACGCCGTGCACACCAATATATACACTTGATAAAATTACAGGGACATGTGAGCATAGGTCAAATCCAAATAAACGCTCGGTTCAACTCAAGTGCAATAAAAATAATGTCACGACACAAGCACAAGGTCAAACCCGACCTACCAGCAGGATTCAACACAGTTCATGAAATGATCAATTTCAATATCATAGCAAAAAGTTCAGACCAAGTGCACCAATACTAAAACAGAAGAATGGCATGAACCAAGTTAATCAGAAACTTCAAAACAACATGATACAAACACAACATTTCTATAAGACATATATATATATATGTATCAATGAATAAGTACAAATACATGGAGCAAATGCAACAGCGACAGTGAAGACAACAAAACAACATCAAATGAATAGTGCAGAGCTTTAAACAGTACACCATAAATTGACAACAGAATTCATCATATGAAAAGAATGAAGCAACACAACCCGGCTCAAAGGATCACAACACAACCACTTGAATATGCAACAGCAAAACAGGTACAACATAATGCAACAGTGGACAGAGTCGAGGCTACAACCCAGTTCAATGGGCAATGTACCCAGAACAAGTTCAATAATCAAGTGAACAATGCAAACAGTAACAATATGGATGTCGAATGGCCAAGCAAGTGCACACACTAAACCAACAAGAGGCCAGAGGGATTAATATGGCAACATAGCAAGCACATGAATGCACAGTGCAAACTACAACACCAAGTGATATAACAATTCAGTGAACAAGTGAAGCACGTCTGTTTATATGTGTAAATATATATATATATATATATATATATATATATATATATATATATATATTACAAGTTCAAGCTGCAGATCGAAGCATAAAATTAAAGTGGACAATGTCAACAAGATCATGTAACAGTTTTTTTCTTAAAACATCATCAAACATTATCACGTAATCAAAGCAATGCAAAGTCGAGTATGCTACAGAATAATCATGCCAAAGCCATGGAACAGCAGGCCAAAGTCAAAGCGAACATACCACAAAATCATAGAACAAGTCAAAGACAATTTCTTTTCATACCAAAGTCAATTTTAAAAATGTCAGAGAATCAAATGTAATAACAGTCAATATCAAAGAAATGGCCAAATTCGAACGAAATCAACATCGTTAAAATCAAGTCAAAGACGAGGACAACAAGAACGAGAACGAACAGATCAAAGTCAGAACCGTGGTAAGCAAGGAAAACAACGTCAGAGAAATCAAAGCCGTGACCATCAAGTCACACAAAAATATACGAATTGATGAAGTCAGAAGTCATCACATTCATTCAAGTATAATCATGTGGCCAAGATAAATCAATTGACAAATTCAAACAAATATATAGGAACGAGAAAATAGGGATTCGAACCCTATATAAACATTGACATCATCAACAAATTTCATCATTCGAGTTCGAAAAAAATAGAGAACGGTAATCCTTCAACTCGAATCATCGATCGAGTTCAAGCAAGCAAATCAGAAGAAGCAAAAGCAAAGATCACAAACCAGATTTACGAATTGAACTCGTCGAAGCAGCCTAAGTGAGCAATGAGGAAACGACCGATCAAAGCTACACGTGAATATCCACTTAATCGATCAACAAAGTCGGCGGCTTCACAAAATTTCGCAAGCCCTAATTCCAGATTGTGGAACGAACGAACGAACAAAACAAGAGCCGCCAATTTCACCAAATAAGGACGGACCGATTAGAGATAGAAGAAAAGCGGGCCGGCATAAACAAAGAGGAGATATTTTAACACTTATTAATTTGGGCCAAATTAGGAATTATAATTTAAAATTAGGGCATTGTTATTTAAATTTGTGTTTAAATTTAAATTCTTCGTTTAAACCGTTGTAAATTCTAGTCTGAGACTAGGGGACAAACTACGTGGCGTAGTTTGAGAATTCACAACTTATCGACTGAGTTGTGGCAGGGTTTTGAGCGTAGAGTTAAGGCTAGTCGATAGCGGGTGTCGTGATTTTACATGTGTAAGCGTCCGAATGCTTAATTTCCAGTAGAAACCTTGGGGGCAGCACGTAGGCAGGGTTTTGCCGAAGCTGGGTAAATTCTGTGTCATTCTATTTCTGCATTTATTATTATGCTATTATCTGTGCTGCTATTATTTTGATATATCTGTGTTGAAATAATTTTATAAGCTTCCGCAATAATTTTTATAATTAACAACATCACCCTATTCACCCCCCTATAGGGTGAAATCGATCCTACAAGTGGTATCAGAGCTCGGTACAAAAGCCATTTTTGTTTTAAAAAATTTCATTTTGTTTTATTCAAAAACCAGTTTTTTTAAAAAAAAATTAGAATTTTTAAAATGGTTTCTTTTAATAATACTTTTGTGGAGGGTCAATCCGTAGTTAGACCACCAATGTTCAATGGTGAATATGCTTACTGGAAAAAATAGGATGTAAATTTTTCTGAAAACCATTGATGCTTGGGATATTGTTGAGACAAAGTATAGAGCACCAACTATAATTGTAAATAATCAGGAAATAAATAAACCAAAGGATTAATGGACAGATCTAGAAAATAAGTTACAGAATACTAATGCCAAAGCTATGAATTCGATTATTTGTTTATTGGATCAATTTTTATTTAATCGTGTCTCACAATGTCTAACTACACAGGAAAAATATGGCACACACTCGAACTGACTCACGAAGGAACGTCGCAAGTCAAAGAATCTCGCCTTGCCATGCTAAGCAGCGAATACGAGAACTTCACAATGGCGAAGGAAGAAAATGTCAAAGAGATGTATGGACGACTTTTCAATATCGTATACAAATCAAAAGCTCTCGGAAAATCATACATAGAGTTGGAGATAGTCCGAAAAATCCTCAGAGTCCTTCCACGAAGTTTTGAAGTAAAAGTGAGTGCCATTCAAGAATCAAAAGATTTAAAACAAATCAAAGTTGAAGAACTCATCGGAAATCTCAGCACTTATGAGCTAGAAATGAAATTCAAGGAAGAGCGTGAAAGAGGAGATACTCGAAAGAAATCAACAGCTCTCAAAGGAACAACTGAAAGTGATGATGATGATGATGATGATGGAGCAGCAGAGTTGGAAATGGTAATAAAGAAATTAAAAAGGTGGAACCACAAATACGGAAATCCAGCTCTAAATCAAAAATTAAAAAGCAGAATAATCAAAGTTTTAGATAACAAAGAATAGCGAAAAATCATCTGTCATAACTGCAACCAAGCCAGACACATCAAACCGAATTGTCCTCAAAATCGACGCGACTTTGAAAAGAAATCAGAAAGGAGAAATTTTATAGCCACGTGAATAAAAGTGATGAGGATAATCAAAGTACTAGCAGTGAGAGTGAGAAAGCAGATATGTGCCTTCGAGGTAATATAACTGATAGCGATGATGACGAGCCAAGCGAGGTATCAAAACTCACTCACTCACAACTACTTATATATTTCCACGAAGTAAATGGTTGTTTTGAATGACTTAGGGAGAAGTATGTTAAAATTGAATCATAAAGAGATAGTTTGATAGAAGTAAATGAACAGCTTGAACAGTTAGTTAAAAACTATCAAAACTAGTGCCCTAAGTGTGATAAGTGTCCAACGTTCGAAGAAGAGATTAAAAAATCAGAAATCAAAATTAAATCGCTTGAAAATGAAATTATGATTTTGAAAGAGAGTGAAAATACAAGAAGAGAAAATTCTATTAAAAAGTGCACATAATTATTAAACAAAAATGAATATCTCAAAACACAAGTCCAACAATTGTCAACGACTTTAGATAAATTTTCAAAAAGTGAAAAATCATTGAATATGCTATTAGGAAAATAAACTATTAATACAGTTAGACAAGGACTTGGATATAATCAATCTGAAAATGTTAGAAATGAAATTAATCAAGCAATTCAATGTGCAAAATTTGTAGAAAATTTGGACAATCAAAATAATTACCGGTATAGACCCAAACACGTAAAAACTATACTAATTTGGATTCCAAAAGGCAAAAAAAATCTCTCAGAGTTAAACAAATCTGGTTGCCAAAAGGTTGTATATAAATAGTTTTGGGTCTCCATAAAATTATTTTTCAAGATATTCTGCCACTAACAATCATGGTCCTATAAAAACAAATATGTCACAAAAATCTTTTATCGTGTAGGAGTGGTGGCAGGTGAGGAACAACAATAGTGTTATCTGGATTCTGGCTGTTCCAGAAATACAACGGGCGACAAAGCAAAGTACCTTAGCCTAATACAAAGGTGATAGAATCACAATGGGAAACCACGAAAAATTATCGTAAAGGTAAAACAGGTAATGGTATATTTTGAACGAATATTAAATGTGATAATCTGCACCGTATTCTGAATTAAATCAGCCAATAATGTGGTGATGAAATAAATGATGATTTTGATTCTGACTTATTCAAAATTGTTGGCCAATTGTATTCTTATGCCAAGAACACTATTTTATAAAAATCTCTATAGTCTTTGAATTACTTCATATATATTAGTTTGGATTAATAATAGTGTTTTATTGGATGATAGTACATTTGGTTATTTTACGGCTGACTCTATATTCAAGATTTTTTATTATTTATACGGCTTCAATTAAAATCATTTAAAAAGTTGAAAAAAGGATTTCAAGAAATTGTTGAAAATTTCACGGTCTGTTCTATAACATTCAATTAATGATAATCTTGAGTGAAAAAGAAATTCAGATGCAGATTACACTCGTAATCTAATTGATAGAAAAATTACTAGTGGAACGTGATATATGATGAGACATTTAGTAACTACATCATTTTTCAAAGAAAATATCTGCATATTTTCACTTCAAATAATTTAAAAATAGCAGAATTTTTTTATAAAATCCCTTCTAGAAAATCATTTTTGAGCTTGTTTACAGATTACTCGTTTTGAAAATTTGATTTTATAATTATTTTTGAATATGATTTTAAATGATTACATTGACTAATCTAACTCCCTAATGATTATCAAAAGGATACTTAGTGATTGAAAAAGTGATGAGTGTTAATATTAATCATATATTATAACGTGAGACGATATGTATAGTAAATTTCTTTAGAAATTTAAACAAGAGTTATAAAAACTTTTTGTTGGTAAAAATTCCATGACCATCTCTATTTGTATCCTATTTCTAACGACCATCACTCATCAAAATTCAATATAGTTTGTCGATATGTGGCACTTTAAATAGGAATCATTCGTTTTTCATTATATATTTTTTACTAAAAAATAAAATAAAATAAAATCCAAAGTATTCACTCTCATTTAAAAGTCCTCACGGTCATGCATTGGTGAATTACTTGGAATTTGTTATGTGCTTCCATGCTCATTTAAAAGTCCTCACGGTTATGCATGTATGGAATGCATATCAAAATTGATTTATTAGATAAACAAGTTGATTCTAATCCCATTTAAAAGTCCTCACGGTTATGCATGGTTAGAAGATACTTGAATTCATTTTTTTTTAAATAAAATTGGAATACTACTAATCTCATTTAAAAGTCCTAACGGTTATGCATGGTTGGTAGATATTCAAATTCCTGATATAAATGTACCATAAATAGACACAACTGTATGGTTTTATATGATGACTCATTCCCATCATTCTAAAAGTGGAATATGCGCCAAACAGAGTATTTATGATTTTTGTTTGATTTTTTATTGATATTTAATATTTATATTCAATTGAGTTTTAATGTTGTATTAATATCTATCACTTTATCTCTATTTTTCTAATACTATTACTCTTTTGCTGATAACAAAAGGGGGAGAGAAAAGTCAAGATTTTGTCAAATAAAATCAAGTAAAGGTCAAATATTTTCTATTTGCATCTAGACTTATTTGTATATTTTTATTTACATGCATATATGAAGGGGGAGCTTTGTGTAGAGAGGAAGCATTCAAATAGGGGGAGAAAATTCAATAATCAAATACAATTAATATATTCACAATCTTAAATATATGTTTATTATCATCAAAAGGGAGAGATTGCTGAATATGCTAGTATATGATTTTTGTTTGATGATAATAAACATATATATATATATATATATTCATTTAAATGTATTTGTCAATATACTATTTTATTTTCACGGATTAAATAAATATTTGATGAATAAAATAAATAACACAGAATTTGAATTCAAACGGATATTTTATTCAAACAAATATTTATTACAATTTTTGAATAGTACAAATTTCAAGCTCTCACTATATATATACAATTTCAATTATAATACAAATTTGATTACATCACAATTTCTAATTTATAAATGCACCTCACCACAATTCACTCATTCACTCGTGTTTTATCTTCGACTTGAATCCAACATCTGAGCAATCTGCAAAAATAAATACTGACGCAGTAAAAATTGAAAAGGAAATATTTTTGCAGTATAAAATAAAATGTGGATTTTGAAAATAATATTTTTCTCAGTTATTTGGGTTGTTCGTCATCATTTAAATTTGAATTCATCATACACGAACAGCTTGTGACATGCACAGTGTATAATTGTACATGCCACAACGCCGTGCACACCGATATATATACTTGATAAAATTACAGGGACATGTGAGCATAGGTCAAACCCAAATGAAACGCCCGGTTCAACTCAAGTGCAATAAAAATAGTGTCACGACACAAGCACAAGGTCAAACCCAACCTACCAGCTGGATTCAACACAGGTGCAAGTTCATGAAATGATCAATTTCAATATCATAGTAAAAAGTTCAAACCAAGTGCACCAATACTAAAACAGAAGAATGAAATGAACCAAGTTAATCAGAAACTTCAAAACAACATGATACAAACACAACATTTCTATAAGACACACACACACACACACACACACACACACACACACACATATATGTATCAATGAAGAAGTGCAAATACATGGAGCAAATGCAACAGCGACAGTGAAGACAACAAAACAACATCAAATGAATAGTGCAGAGCTTCAAACAGTACACCATAAGTTGACAATAGATTTCATCATATGACAAGAATGAAGCAACACAACCTGACTCAAAGGATCACAACACAACCACTTGAATATGCAGCAGAAAAACAGGTACAACATAATGCAACAGTGGACAGAGTCGAGGTTACAACCCAGTTCAATAGGCAATGTACCCAGAACAAGTTCAGTAATCAAGTGAACAATGCAAACAGTAACAATATGGATGTCGAATGGCCAAGCAAGTGCACACACTAAACCAACAAGAGGCCAGAGGGATTAATATGGCAACATAGCAAGCACATGAATGCACAGTGCAAACTACAACACCAAGTGACATAATAGTTCAGTGAACAAGTGAAGCACATTTGTTTGTATGTGTAAATATATATATTACAAGTTCAAGTTGCAGATCAAAGCATAAAATTAAAGTGGACAATGTCAACAAGATCATGTAACAGTTTTTTTCTTAAATCATCATCAAACATTATCACGTAATCAAAGCAATGCAAAGTCGAGTATGCTACAGAATAATCATGCCAAAGCCATGGAACAGCAGGCCAAAGTCAAAGCGAACATACCACAAAATCATAGAACAAGTCAAAAACAATTTCTTTTCATACCAAAGTCAATTTTAAAAATGTCAGAGAATCAAATGTAATAACAGTCAATATCAAAGAAATGGCCAAAGTCGAATGAAATCAACATCGTCAAAATCAAGTCAAAGCCGAGTACAACAAGAACGAGAACGAACAGATCAAAGTCAGAACCGTGGTGAGCAAGGAAAACAACGTCAGAGAAATCAAAGCCGTGACCATCAAGTAACAAAAAAATATGCGAATTGAAGAAGTCAGAAGTCATCACATTCATTCAAGTTTAATCAAGTGGCCAAGATAAATCAATTGACAAATTCAAACAAATATATACGAATGAGAAAATAGGGATTCGAACCCTATATAAACATTAATATCATCGACAAATTTCATCATTCGAGTTTGAAAAAAACAGAACGGTAATTCTTCAACTCGAATCATCGATCGAGTTCAAGAAAGCAAATCAGAAGAAGCAAAAGCAAAGATCACATACCTGATTTACGAATTGAACTCGTCGAAGCAGCCTAAGTGAGCAATGAGGAAACGATCGATCAAAGCTACACGCGAATATCCACTTAATCGATCAACAAAGTCGACGGCTTCACAAAATTTCGCAAGCCCTAATTCCAGATTGTGGAACGAACGAACGAACGAAACAAGAGCCGCCAATTTCACCAAATAAGGACGGGCCGATTAGAGATAGAAGAAAAGCGGGCCGGCATAAACAAAAAGGGAGATATTTTAACACTTATTAATTTGGGCCAAATTAGGAATTATAATTTAAAATTAGGGAATTGTTATTTAAATTTGTTTTTAAATTTAAATTCTTCTGTTAAACCGTTGTAAATTCTAGTCGTGTGACTAGGGGACAAACTACGTGGCGTAGTTTGAGAATTCGCAACTTAATGACTGAGTTGTGGCAGGGTTTTGAGCGTAGAGTTAAGGCTAGTCGATAGCGGGTGTCGTGAGTTTACGTGTGTAAGCGTCCGAATGCTTAATTTCCAGTAGAAACCTTGGGGGCAGCACATAGGCAGGGTTTTGCCGAAGCTGGGTAAATTCTGTGTCGTTCTATTTCTGCATTTATTATTATGCTATTATCTGTGCTGCTATTATTTTGATATATTTGTGTTGAAATAATTTTATAAGCTTCCGCAATAATTTTTATAATTAATAACAGCACCCTATTCACCCCCTATAGGGTGAAATCGATCCTACAAGTGGTATCAAAGCTAGGTACAAAAGCCATTTTTGTTTTAAAAAAATTTGATTTTTTCAAAAACCAATTTTTTTTTAAAAAAATTGAATTTTTAAAATGGCTTCTTTTAATAATACTTTTGCGGAGGGTCAGTCCGTAGTTAGACCACCAACGTTCAATGGTGAATATGCTTACTGGAAAAAATAGGATGGAAATTTTTCTGAAAACCATTGTTGCTTGGGATATTGTTGAGACAGGGTATAGAGCACCAACTATAATTGTAAATAATCAGGAAATAAATAAACCAAAGGATTAATGGACAGATCTAGAAAATAAGTTACAGAATACTAATGCCAAAGCTATGAATTCGATTATTTGTTTATTGGATCAATTTGAATTTAATCGTGTCTCACATTGTCTAACTGCACAGGAAAAATATGGCACACACTCGAACTGACTCACGAAGGAACGTCGCAAGTCAAAGAATCTCGCCTTGCCATGCTAAGCAGCGAATACGAGAACTTCAAAATGGCGAAGGAAGAAAATGTCAAAGAGATGTATGACGACTTTCCAATATCGTATACAAATCAAAAGCTCTCGGAAAATCATACATAGAGTTGGAGATAGTCCGAAAAATCCTCAGAGTCCTTCCAGGAAGTTTTGAAGCAAAAGTGAGTGCCATTCAAGAATCAAAAGATTTAAAACAAATCAAAGTTGAAGAACTCATCGTAAATCTCACCACTTATGAGCTAGAAATGAAATTCAAGGAAGAGCGTGAAAGAGGAGATACTCGAAATAAATTAATAGCTCTCAAAGGAACAACTGAAAGTGATGATGATGATGATGATGGAGCAGCAAAGTTGGAAATGGTAATAAAGAAATTAAAAAGGTGGAACCACAAATACGGAAATCCAGCTCTAAATCAAAAATTAAAAAGCAGAATAATCAAAGTTTTAGATAACACAGAATAGCGAAAAATCATCTGTCATAAGTGCAACCAACCCAGACACATCAAGCCGAATTGTCCTCAAAATCGACGCGACTTTGAAAAGAAATCAAAAAGGAGAAATTTTGTAGCCACATGGAATACAAGTGATGAGGATAATCAAAGTACTAGCAGTGAGAAGGAGAAAGCAGATATGTGCCTTCGAGGTAATATAACTGATAGGGATGATGACGAGCCAAGCGAGGTATCAAAACTCACTCAGTCACAACTACTTATATATTTCCACGAACTAAATGGCTGTTTTGGACGACTTAGGGAGAAGTATGCTAAAATTGAATCGTAAAGAGATAGTTTGATAGAAGTAAATGAACAGCTTGAACAATTAGTTAAAAACTATCAAAACAAGTGCCCTAAGTGTGATAAGTCTCCAACGTTCGAAGAAGAGATTAAAAAAATCAGAAATCAAAATTAAATCGCTTGAAAATGAAATTCTGATTTTGAAAGAGAGTGAAAATACAAGAAAAGAAAATTCTATTAAAAATTGCACATAATTATTAAACGAAAATGAATCTCTTAAAACACAAGTCCAACAATTGTCAACGACTTTAGATAAATTTTCAAAAAGTGAAAAATCGTTGAATATGCTATTAGGAAAACAAACTATTAATACAGTTAGACAAGGACTTGGATATAATCAATCTGAAAATGTTAGAAATGAAATTAATCAAGTCAATTCAATGTGCACAATTTGTAGAAAATTTGGACAATCAAAATAATTACAGGTATAGACCCAAACACGTAAAAACTATACTAATTTGGGTTCCAAAAGGCACAAAAAATTTCTCAAAGTTAAACAAATCTGGGTGCCAAAAGGAACGTATATAAATAGTTTTGGGTCTCCACAAAATTATTTTTCAAGATATTCTGCCACTAACAATCATGGACCTATAAAAACAAATAGGTCACAAAAATCTTTTATCGTGTAGGAGTGGTGGCAGGCTGAGCAACAACAATAGTGTTATCTGGATTCTGGCTGTTCCAGAAACACAACGGGCGACAAAGCAAAGTACCGTAGCCTAATACAAAGGTGATAGAATCACAATGGGAAACCATGAAGAATTATCGTAAAGGTAAAACAGGTAATGGTATATTTGAACGATATATTAAATGTGATAATCTACACCTAATCAGCCAATAATGTGATGATGAAATAAAAGATGATTTTGATTCTGAATTATTCAAAATTGTTGGCCAATTGTATTCTTATGCCAAGAACACTATAAAAATCTCTATAGTCTTTGAATTACCTCATATATAGTAGTTTGGATTAATAATAGTGTTTTATTGGATGATAGTACATTTGGTTATTTTACGGCTGACTCTATATTCACGATTTTTGATTATTTATACGGCTTCAATTGAAATCATTTAAAAAGTTGAAAAAAGGATTTCAAGAAATTGTTGAAAATTTCACGGTCTGTTCTATAACATTCAATTAATGATGATCTTGAGTGAAAAAGAAATTCAGATGCAGATTACACTGGTAATCTAGTTGATAGAAAAATTACTAGTGGAACGTGATATATGATGAGACATTTAGTAACTACATCATTTTTCAAAGAAAATCTGCATATTTTCACTTCAAATAATTTACAAATTGCAATTTTTTTTATAAAATCCCTTCTAGAAAATCAATTTTGAACTTGTTTACAGATTACTCATTTTGAAAATTTGATTTTATAATTATTTTTGAATATGATTTTAAATGATTACATTGACTAATCTGACTCCCTAATGATAGTCAAAAGGATAAATAGTGATTGAAAAAGTGATGAGTGTTAATATTAATCATATATTATAACGTGAGACGATATATTTAGTAAATTTCTTTAGAAATTTGAACAAGAGTTATAAAAACTTTTTGTTGGTAAAAATTCCATGACCATCTCTATTTGTATCCTATTTCTAACGACCATCACTCATCAAAATTCAATATAGTTTGTCGATATGTGGTTCTTTAAATAGGAATCATTCGTTTTTCATTATATATTTTTTAATAAAAAATAAAATAAAATCCAAAGTATTCATTCTCATTTAAAAGTCCTCACGGTCATACATTGGTGAATTACTTGGAATTTGTTATGTGCTTCCATGCTCATTTAAAAGTCCTCACGGTTATGCATGTATGGAATGCATATCAAAATTGATTTATTAGATAAACAAGTTGATTCTAATCCCATTTAAAAGTCCTCACGGTTATGCATGGTTAGAAGATACTTGAATTCATTTTTTTTTAAATAAAATTGGAATACTACTAATCTCATTTAAAAGTCCTAACGGTTATGCATGGTTGGTAGATATTCAAATTCCTGATATAAATGTACCATAAATAGACACAACTGTATGGTTTTATATGATGACTCATTCCCATCATTCTAAAAGTGGAATATGCGCCAAACAGAGTATTTATGATTTTTGTTTGATTTTTTATTGATATTTAATATTTATATTCAATTGAGTTTTAATGTTGTATTAATATCTATCACTTTATCTCTATTTTTCTAATACTATTACTCTTTTGCTGATAACAAAAGGGGGAGAGAAAAGTCAAGATTTTGTCAAATAAAATCAAGTAAAGGTCAAATATTTTCTATTTGCATCTAGACTTATTTGTATATTTTTATTTACATGCATATATGAAGGGGGAGCTTTGTGTAGAGAGGAAGCATTCAAATAGGGGGAGAAAATTCAATAATCAAATACAATTAATATATTCACAATCTTAAATATATGTTTATTATCATCAAAAGGGAGAGATTGCTGAATATGCTAGTATATGATTTTTGTTTGATGATAATAAACATATATATATTCATTTAAATGTATTTGTCAATATACTATTTTATTTTCACGGATTAAATAAATATTTGATGAATAAAATAAATAACACAGAATTTGAATTCAAACGGATATTTTATTCAAACAAATATTTATTACAATTTTTGAATAGTACAAATTTCAAGCTCTCACTATATATATACAATTTCAATTATAATACAAATTTGATTACATCACAATTTCTAATTTATAAATGCACCTCACCACAATTCACTCATTCACTCGTGTTTTATCTTCAACTTGAATCCAACATCTGAGCAATCTGCAAAAATAAATACTGACGCAGTAAAAATTGAAAAGGAAATATTTTTGCAGTATAAAATAAAATGTGGATTTTGAAAATAATATTTTCCTCAGTTATTTGGGTTGTTCGTCATCATTTAAATTTGAATTCACATACACGAACAGCTTGTGACATGCACAGTGTATAATTGTACATGCCACAACGCCGCGCACACCGATATATATACTTGATAAAATTACAGGGACATGTGAGCATAGGTCAAACCCAAATGAAACGCCCGGTTCAACTCAAGTGCAATAAAAATAGTGTCACGACACAAGCACAAGGTCAAACCCGACCTACCAGCTGGATTCAACACAGGTGCAAGTTCATGAAATGATCAATTTCAATATCATAGTAAAAAGTTCAAACCAAGTGCACCAATACTAAAACAGAAGAATGAAATGAACCAAGTTAATCAGAAACTTCAAAACAACATGATACAAACACAACATTTCTATAAGACACACACACACACACACACACACACACATATATATGTATCAATGAAGAAGTGCAAATACATGGAGCAAATGCAACAGCGACAGTGAAGACAACAAAACAACATCAAATGAATAGTGCAGAGCTTCAAACAGTACACCTTAAGTTGACAATAGAATTCATCATATGACAAGAATGAAGCAACACAACCTGACTCAAAGGATCACAACACAACCACTTGAATATGCAACAGAAAAACAGGTACAACATAATGCAACAGTGGACAGAGTCGAGGTTACAACCCAGTTCAATAGGAAATGTACCCAGAACAAGTTCAGTAATCAAGTGAACAATGCAAACAGTAACAATATGGATGTCGAATGGACAAGTAAGTGCACACACTAAACCAACAAGAGGCCAGAGGGATTAATATGGCAACATAACAAGCACATGAATGCACAGTGCAAACTACAACACCAAGTGATATAACAGTTCAGTGAACAAGTGAAGCACATTTGTTTATATGTGTAAATATATATATTACAAGTTCAAGTTGCAGATCAAAGCATAAAATTAAAGTGGACAATGTCAACAAGATCATGTAACAGTTTTTTTCTTAAAACATCATCAAACATTATCACGTAATCAAAGCAATGCAAAGTCCAGTATGCTACAGAATAATCATGCCAAAGCCATGGAACAGCAGGCCAAAGTCAAAGCGAACATACCACAAAATCATAGAACAAGTCAAAGACAATTTATTTTCATACCAATGTCAATTTTAAAAATGTCAGAGAATCAAATGTAATAACAGTCAATATCAAAGAAATGGCCAAAGTCGAACGAAATCAACATCGTCAAAATCAAGTCAAAGCCGAGGACAACAAGAACGAGAACGAAAAGATCAAAGTCAGAACCATGGTGAGCAAGGAAAACAATGTCAGAGAAATCAAAGCCGTGACCATCAAGTAGCATAAAAATATACGAATTGAAGATGTTAGAAGTCATCACATTCATTCAAGTTTAATCAAGTGGCCAAGATAAATCAATTGACAAATTCAAACAAATATATACGAACGAGAAAATAGGGATTCGAACCCTATATCAACATTAACATCATCGACAAATTTCGTCATTCGAGTTCGAAAAAATAGAGAACGGTAATCCTTCAACTCGAATCATCGATCGAGTTCAAGCAAGCAAATCAGAAGAAGCAAAAGCAAGGATCACATACCTGATTTACGAATTGAACTCGTCGAAGCAGCTTAAGTGAGCAATGAGGAAACGATCGATCAAAGCTACACGCGAATATCCACTTAATCGATCATCAAAATCGGCGGCTTTACAAAATTTCGCAAGCCCTAATTCCAGATTGTGGAACGAACGAACGAACGAAACAAGAGCCGCCAATTTCACCAAATAAGGACGGGCCGATTAGAGATAGAAGAAAAGCGGGCCGGCATAAACAAAGAGGAGATATTTTAACACTTATTAATTTGGGCCAAATTAGGAATTATAATTCAAAATTAGGGCATTGTTATTTAAATTTGTTTTTAAATTTAAATTCTTCTATTAAACCGTTGTAAATTCTAGTCGTGTGACTAGGGGACAAACTACGTGGCGTAGTTTGAGAATTCGCAACTTAGTGACTGAGTTGTGGCAGGGTTTTGAGCGTAGAGTTAAGGCTAGTCGATAGCGGGTGTCGTGAGTTTACGTGTGTAAGCGTCCGACTGCTTAATTTCCAGTAGAAACCTTGGGGGCAGCACGTAGGCAGGGTTTTGCCGAAGCTGGGTAAATTCTGTGTCGTTCTATTTCTGCATTTATTATTATGCTATTATCCGTGCTGCTGTTATTTTGATATATCTGTGTTGAAATAATTTTATAAGCTTCCGCAATAATTTTTATAATTAATAACATCACCCTATTCACCCCCTATAGGGTGAAATCGATCCTACAAGTGGTATCAGAGCTCGGTACAAAAGCCATTTTTGTTTTAAAAAATTTGATTTTTTCAAAAACCATTTTTTTTAAAAAAATTGAAATTTTAAAATGGCTTCTTTTAATAATACTTTTGCAGAGGGTCAGTCCGTAGTTAGACCACCAATGTTCAATGGTGAATATGCTTACTGGAAAAAATAGGATGGAAATTTTTCTGAAAACCATTGATGCTTGGGATATTGTTGAGACAGGGTATAGAGCACCAACTATAATTGTGAATAATCAGGAAATAAATAAACAAAAGGATTAATGGATAGATCTAGAAAATAAGTTACAGAATACTAATGCCAAAGCTATGAATTCGATTATTTGTTTATTGGATCAATTTGAATTTAATCGTGTCTCGCATTGTCTAACTGCACAGGAAAAATATGGCACGACTCGAACTGACTCACAAAGGAACGTCGCAAGTCAAAGAATCTTTCCTTGCCATGCTAAGCAGCGAATACGAGAACTTCAAAATGGCGAAGGAAGAAAATGTCAAAGAGATGTATGGATGACTTTCCAATATCGTATACAAATCAAAAGCTCTCGGATAATCATACATATTGTTGGAGATAGTCTTAAAAATCCTCAGAGTCCTTCCATGAAGTTTTGAAGCAAAAGTGAGTGCCATTCAAGAATCAAAAGATTTAAAACAAATCAAAGTTGAAGAACTCATCGGAAATATCACCACTTATGAGCTAGAAATGAAATTCAAAGAAGAGCGTGAAAGAGGAGATACTCGAAAGAAATCAATAGATCTCAAAGGAACAACTGAAAGTGATGATGGTGATGATGATGATGGAGCAGCAGAGTTGGAAATGGTAATAAAGAAATTAAAAAGGAGGAACCAAAAATACGGAAATCCAGCTCTAAATCAAAAATTAAAAAAGCTGAATAATCAAAGTTTTAGGTAACACAGAATAGCGAAAAATCATCTTTCATAAGTGCAACCAACCCAGACACATCAAACCGAATTATCCTCAAAATCGACGCGACTTTGAAAAGGAATCAAAAAGGAGAAATTTTGTAGCCACGTGGAATACAAGTGATGAGGATAATCAAAGCACTAGCAGTGAGAGTGAGAATGCAGATATGTGCCTTCGAGGTAATATAACTGATAGCGATGATGAAGAGCCAAGTGAGGTATCATAACTCACTCACTCACAACTACTTATATATTTCCACGAACTAAATGGCTGTTTTGAACGACTTAGGGAGAAGTATGCTAAAATTGAATCGTAAAAAGATAGTTTGATAGGAGTAAATGAACAGCTTGAACAATTAGATAAAAACTATCAAAATAAGTGCCCTAAGTGTGATAAGTGTCCAACGTTCGAAGAAGAGATTAAAAAATCAGAAATCAAAATTAAATCGCTTGAAAATGAAATTCTGATTTTGAAAGAGAGTGAAAATACAAGAAGAGAAAATTCTATTAAAAACTGCACATAATTATTAAACGAAAATGAATCTCTCAAAACACAAGTCCAACAATTGTCAACGACTTTAGATATATTTTCAAAAAGTGAAAAATCGTTGAATATGCTATTAGGAAAACAAACTATTAATACAGTTAGACAAGGACTTGGATATAATCAATCTGAAAATGTTAGAAATGAAATTAATCAAGTCAATTCAATGTGCACAATTTGTAGAAAATTTGGACAATCAAAATAATTACCGGTATAGACCCAAACATGTAAAAACTATACTAATTTGGGTTCCAAAAGGCACAAAAAATCTCTCAAAGTTAAACAAATCTGGGTGCCAAAAGGAACGTATATAAATAGTTTTGGGTCTCCACAAAATTATTTTTCAAGATATTCTGCCACTAACAATCATGGTCCTATAAAAACAAATAGGCCACAAAAATCTTTTATCGTGTAGGAGTGGTGGCAGGCTGAGAAACAACAATAGTGTTATCTGGATTCTGGCTGTTCCAGAAACACAACGGGCGATAAAGCAAAGTACCTTAGCCTAATACAAAGGTGATAGAATCACAATGGGAAACCACGAAAAATTATCGTAAAGTTAAACAGGTAATGGTATATTTTGAACGATATATTAAATGTGATAATCTGCACCGTATTCTAAATTAAATCAGCCAAGAATGTGATGATGAAATAAATGATGATTTTGATTCTGACTTATTCAAAATTGTTGGCCAATTGTATTCTTATGCCAAAAACACTATAAAAATCTCTATAGTCTTTGAATTACTTCATATATATTAGTTTGGATTAATAATAGTGTTTTATTGGATGATAGTACATTTGGTTATTTTACGGCTGACTCTATATTCAAGATTTTTTATAATTTATACGGCTTCAATTAAAATCATTTAAAAAGTTGAAAAAAGGATTTCAAGAAATTGTTGAAAATTTCACGGTCTGTTCTATAACATTCAATTAATGATAATCTTGAGTGAAAAAGAAATTCAGATGCAGATTACACTCATAATCTAATTGATAGAAAAATTACTAGTGGAACGTGATATATGATGAGACATTTAGTAACTACATCATTTTCAAAGAAAATATCTGCATATTTTCACTTCAAATAATTTACAAATTGCAGATTTTTTTTATAAAATCCCTTCTAGAAAATCATTTTTGAGCTTGTTTACAGATTACTCATTTTGAAAATTTGATTTTATAATTATTTTTGAATATGATTTTAAATGATTACATTGTCTAATCTGACTCCCTAATGATTATCAAAAGGATAAATAGTGATTGAAAAAGTGATGAGTGTTAATATTAATCATATATTATAACGTGAGACGATATATTTAGTAAATTTCTTTAGAAATTTGAACAAGAGTTATAAAAACTTTTTGTTGGTAAAAATTCCATGACCATCTCTATTTCTATCCTATTTCTAACGACCATCACTCATCAAAATTCAATATAGTTTGTCGATATGTGGTACTTTAAATAGGAATCATTCGTTTTTCATTATATATTTTTTTAATAAAAAATAAAATAAAATCAAATCAAATCCAAAGTATTCACTCTCATTTAAAAGTCCTCACGGTCATGCATTGGTGAATTACTTGGAATTTGTTATGTGCTTCCATGCTCATTTAAAAGTCCTCACGGTTATGCATGTATGGAATGCATATCAAAATTGATTTATTAGATAAACAAGTTGATTCTAATCCCATTTAAAAGTCCTCACGGTTATGCGTGGTTAGAAGATACTTGAATTCATTTTTTTAAATAAAATTGGAATACTACTAATCTCATTTAAAAGTCCTAACGGTTATGCATGGTTGGTAGATATTCAAATTCTTGATATAAATGTACCACAAATAGACACAACTGTATGGTTTTATATGATGACATTATTCCCATCATTCTAAAAGTGGAATATGCGCCAAACAGAGTATTTATGACTTTTGTTTGATTTTTTATTGATATTTAATATTTATATTCAATTGAGTTTTAATGTTGTATTAATATCTATCACTTTATCTCTATTTTTCTAATACTATTACTCTTTTGCTGATAACAAAATGGGGGGAGAAAAGTTAAGATTTTGTCAAATAAAATCAAGTAAAGGTCAAATATTTTCTATTTGCATCTAGACTTATTTGTATATTTTTATTTACATGCATATATGAAGGGGGAGCTTTGTGTAGAGGGGAAGCATTCAAATAGCGGGAGAAAATTCAATAATCAAATACAATTAATATATTCACAATCTTAAATATATGTTTGTTATCATCAAAAGGGAGAGATTGTTGAATATGCTAGTATATGATTTTTGTTTGATGATAATAAACATATTTATATTCATTTAAATGTATTTGTTAATATACTAGTTTATTTTCATGGATTAAATAAATATTTGATGAATAAAATAAATAGCACAGAATTTGAATTCAAATAGATATTTTATTCAAACAAATATTTATTACAGTTTTTGAATAGTACAAATTTTAAGCTCTCACTATATATATACAATTTCAATTATAATACAAATTTGATTACATCACAATTTGTAATTTACAAATGCACCTCACTACAATTCACTCATTCACTCGTGTTTTATCTTCAACTTGAATCCAGCATCTGAGTAATCTGCAAAAATAAATACCGATGCAGCAAAATTGAAAAGAAAATATTTTTGCAGTATAAAATAAAATGTGGATATTGAAATAATATTTGCCTCGGTTATTTGGGTTGTTCGTCATCATTTAAATTTGAATTCATCATACACGAACAGCTTGTGAGGTGCACAGTGTACCACTGTACGTGCCACAAGGTCGTGCACACCGATATATACACTTGATAAAATTACAGGGACAGGAGAGCACATGTCAAAACCAAATGAAACGCCGCGTTCAACTCAAGTGCAATAAAAATAATGTCAGGACACAAGCACAAAGTCAAACCCGAGCTACCAGTTGGATTCAACACAAGTGCAAGTTCATGAAATGATCAATTTCAATATCATAGCAAAAAGTTCAAACCAAGTGCACCAATACTAAAACAGAAGAATGGCATGAACCAAGTTAATCAGAAAATTCAAAACAACATGATACAAACACAACATTTCTACAAGACACACACACACACACACACACACACACACACACATATATATATATATGTATCAATGAAGCAGTGCAAATACATAGAGCAAATGCAACAGCGACAGTGAAGACAACAGAACAACATCAAATGAACAGTGTAGAGCTTCAAACAGTACACCATAAATTGACAACAGAATTCATCATATGACAAGAATGAAGCAACACAACCTGACTCAGAGGATCACAACACAACCACTTGAATATGAAACAGCAAAACAAGTACAACATAATGCAACACTGGACATAGTCGAGGCTACAACCCAGTTCAATATGCAATGTACCCAGAACAAGCTCAGTAATCAAGTGAACAATGCAAACAGTAACAATATGGATGTCAAATGGCCAAGCAAGTGCACACACTAAACCAACAAGAGGCCAAAGGGATTAATATGGAAACACAGCATGCACATGAATGCACAGCGCAAACTACAATACCAAGTGATACAACAGTTCAGTGAACAAGTGAAGCACATTTGTTTATGTGTGTAAATATATATATATTACAAGTTCAAGCTGCAGGTCAAAGCATAAAATTAAAGTGGACAATGTCAACAGGATCGTGTAACAGTTTTTTTTCTTAAAACATCATCAAACATTATCATGTAATCAAAGCAATGCAATGTCGAGTATGCTAAGAATAATCATGCCAAAGCCATGGAACAGCAGGCCAAAGTCAAAGCGAACATACCACAAAATCATGGAACAAGTCAAAGACAATTTCTTTTCATACCAAAGTCAATTTAAAAAATGTCATAGAACCAAATGTAATAACAGTTCAATATCAAAGAAATGGCCAAAGCCAAACAAAATCAACATCATCAAAACCAAGTCAAAGCCGAGGACAACAAGGACGAGAATGAACAGATCAAAGTCAGAACTGTGGTGAGCAAGGAAAACAACGTCAGAGAAATCAAAGCCGTGACCATCAAGTAACATAAAAATATACGAATTGAAGAAGTCAGAATCCATCACATTCATTCAAGTACAATCAAGTGCCCAAGATAAATCAATTGACAAATTCGAACAAATATATACGAACGAGAAAATAGGGATTCGAACCCTATATAAACATTAACATCATCGACAAATTTCATCATTCGAGTTCGAAAAAACAGAGAACAGTAATCATTCAACTCGAATCATCGATCGAGTTCAAGCAAGCAAATCAGAAGAAGCAAAAGCAAAGATCACATACCAGATTTACGAATTAAACTCGTCGAAGCAGCCGAAGTGAGCAACGAGGAAACGATCGATCAAAGCTACACGTGAATATCCACTTAATCGATCAACAAAGTCGGCGGCTTCACAAAATTTCACAAGCCCTAATTTCAGATTGAGGAACGAACGAACGAAACAAGAGCCGCCAATTTCACCAAAAAAGGATGGGCCGATTAGAGATAGAAGAAAAGCGGGCCGGCATAAACAAAAAGGAGATATTTTAACACTTATTAATTTGGGCCAAATTAGGAATTATAATTTAAAATTAGGGCTTTATTATTTAAATTTGGTTTTAAATTTAAATTCTTCTATTAAACCGTTGTAAATTCTAGTCGTGTGACTAGGGGACAAACTACGTGGCGTAGTTTGAGAATTCACAATTCAGTGGCTGAGTTGTGGCAGAGTATTGAGCGTAGAGTTATGGCTAGTGGATGGAGGGTGTCGCAAGTTTACGTGTGTAAGTGCCTGACTTCTTAATTTCTAGTAGAAACCGTGGGGGCAGCACGTAGGCAGGGTTTTTCCGAAGCTGGGTTAATTCTGTGTCGTTCTATTTCTGCATTTATTATTCTGCTATTATCTGTGCTGCTATTATATTGATATATCTGTGTTGAAATAATTTTATAAGCTTCCGCAATAATTTTTATAATTAATAGCATCACCATATTCACCCCCCTCTAGGGTGAAATCGATCCTACACTTTTAAACACATTAAAATTTAAATAAACTACGGTTGTTTTCTAAAATACTCCTGTACTATTTTAAAACATTATTTCAAATAATTTTATAGTCATTTTATCATATATGTGTGTGTGTGTATTGTAAATAGAAAATTTACAACACCTTTAAATAACGCACCTTGTATATATGAAATTATAATTTAAAATTCACTTTACCTACTCACCACATTCATAAAAATTAGAAAACCATTTCATTGCCTTTATTCATATTTAATATAAACGTGTCAAAATTGTAATTTCATAATTCCTTCAATTTCTTATTTGAAATGAATATAAATTCTACTTACTTTGGATTAAAACATTAAAATCACCTTTTCAAAAATTATCCAAACACCCATTACTTTATATAAACGCCATATCAATTCATAAATTTTCTCATAAACAAAATTTATGAATTTACCTTTTAAAAATACTTTCCATTTTAAATATTTTCCTTAAATTTCCTTTCTTTAAATATTTTACTTCCAAAACTCGGTCCTCTTACAATCCTCGGTAACAAACTTTCCAGTGCATCTATCAAATCGAATCCAATTGATCACGTAGCCACATATCCAATGTTAATTGGGGTTCACTTCCAACATAATACTAGGAATTACTCCTTATATACCAAATGCAGGTTTTGTAGGGTTAACACTGGTATGACTCATTGTTCATAGATATCGACGGAACCAAATTGGGACGTTCACACCACAATATACATAAGATTGACTCTATTACCATTCCAGTTTAATCTTACTCCACCAATAATATCTTATTTCAATTTTCGTCCTTGCCAACTTACTCATCCCTAGCAATATGAAGTTGGGATTCATTAGCAACTTCCTAATAGACAGATAGCTCAACTGAAGCAGCTACAAATATATTTAACTCAATACATGTATTGTATTATAATTTAATAAAATATACAACTATGCCCTCTCAATACTTTCCCAAATCCTATAATCTATGTTCTAATATCAAATTTATAATCCACCATTTTAGTGCCTCATAAATACATAAAGAAACCCCAAAACGACAGGTCGTTGAGTGATGATATATATGATATACATGGAGAGAGCATAAGATAAAACTATATAACCTAAAACTTCCAAAATCTCACGGTGGATACTTATATAAAATATCATATTACATAAATATGTATATGTTTGATTATATACATGATACCAATACATAAGTTTATATAGTCCAAACTTAATCAACTTCACATACTGTCTCATCGTGTCTTTGTTTTACACGTTATTTATGCAACACTAATATATAATATTTATAATATATATTACTCTCGTCTCTAAGTCCATCATGTCTCTAATGTCCATCAACGTGAATAATATCGATAAAAGGAAATATATGAGTGGGTCATACATATGTCTTTGTGTGTGAAGCAATTCTAATACAGGTATACTGCTATGACAGTGATATAACATGATTTAAGACTAAGTATAATACCTTCTAGACTTGTTTAGGCTGCACTATAAAATGATATTATACTATCTAACTGGCCTTATATGTAATCCGGTCTTGCTCTTACTTGTAAAAGATTACGCGTCTACGACTATCCGTTCTCGCAACATGCAGTAAAGGGTGCTCCTGCATTAGAATCACGCCTTGTCCTACCACGTGCATTACACTTCGACTGTTGTCCACATCAACACTTATGGACTAGCATCGATTCTCTATAGGGGAACATTTTGTCAATGCCATGAGTCAAGGTCTCGCCGTGTATGCTATAAGATTCAGGTATTCGTATTACCAACTATACATTCATACATTACTAAGACTACAATATCCACATCCATGCACACTATATTCATATTTCATCGTTTCCATATGGGTCGTACATGCTTGCCCAATTGTCGAACTACATACTCAAATGTCGAGCCTCATTGTCATTAAGCTACTTAACATGCATGACTTGAGTAATCAACTACCATTCCAAAGCACACGTACCACATCTATACATTATTTTTGTTATTGATCTATGCATCCAAATAGTAGCCAACCAAACCATAAAGGTGTCTACATCATCCCCAGGGATCACCACGCAAAAGACCTAAACAATGCACGTTGAATTGAGCACTCGAAAAGGCCCAAATTCACTCAAGATCGTCTACTGGTGCATCGGTGTGCACCTATGGAGCACGTGTTAGTTACATGATTGCTTCTCTGTTTTGTGAACTTTTGATTCCATAATTTTAATTATTTACCTTTTTTATTGATTCCTAGTGATATAATACACACACAGATACACACACACATGCACATACATATACACACACTATTTGATATGTCTCTAGTTTCTCATCTTATCCATATATATTAAATTCAATTTCTATACGTTTGGTTTAAGTTAGTAACAAATAGGTTTTGGTCATTTCTGAGAAAATAGAACACATATATTTTATTTTAGAGTGTCATAATTTACATTCAGGTCAATTTATCAACATAGTCTAATCCAAGATCAGCCTCAAAGCATACTATATCATTATCATAGAGTTATATCGAGATTCAAGATGTCACAATCACTTAAATGCCAAAATTTACTCCTACCTGCGCTGTCTTTTCAATTCATGGCTAGGAACCATCATTTTTCACTCCAAACTCTTTTTTTAAATCATAGTTCTCGTCTGTACGATCATTTTGATGGGTGGATTATCAAATTCCGTTAAGAAACGTTGAAGATATGTTAATTTGAAATTTGACGTTGTAGTCAGAAAATGAGTTTCGAGTTTCTTTATTGTTCAACTCTGTTGCACCACCAACCCTCCGATTTATGCCTCAAGACTCAAATATAGGCACTGTACATTTTGCATGCTTCGATTTCCCCTATTTTCACCTAAATCTATTGATAAACAAATGAGATATCAGATTTTAAAGATTGACATTGAATTCTGAAAACTGTGTATGAAATTTTGTCACTTTCCTTTGGTGTTTGGGCTTGTTATACCCTCATGCTTCTGAATTTTGCCTTCCAATAATTCCAAATCCACAACCCTTTTTGATAGTTTCACAAGTCGTCGGTTTTGTGAAATTTGATTAAGATATGAGGAGATATTGAGGTTTGATTCTAGGTAGATTGAGAGGAAGATGGAGGAAAAAGAAAGCGACACGGAGTTGGTCTTCTGAAATATTTGGTTATATACTTTTCAATTATAATTAAGTCAAAGGAGGGAAATACTATAACCATTAAATTTTATTTCAAACTCAAAAGCCCAAATCCAAAGCCCACCTGGCTCCAAAGTTTATTTCACTCGTATCTCATTCATATGACTTTTGAATGAGACAAACAAATATGTTGCATAAATCAGAAAAAAATAAGACGGACGTCGATTTCTCATCGAATTCCAACATTTCTAAAATGGCCATTTTCGCCCTTCTTATAATTAACTTATTTTATTAATTCACTAATTCCAATTATTTTCATTTTATCACATTATTAATATATTAATAAAAATATTAATCGATTTTCAGGGTATTACAATAGCGATGAACACTGTAATTTCAATGAGAATGTATAATGGAAGGAGAATGCACATCCATTTTAGATCTAAAACAATTACGAAATCAATGAAGGGAGTAATCTCACTAAAAAGGATAGGATCAAAGAGAGCTTGATGGATTCCCTTTTTAAATTATTTTCAAAGGAAATTAGTTTTTGAATCTTTAAAGGAATGTGCCTCGAGCATAGGTCAGGAGAAATGTGATGAATACCCACTAGTGGTCAAAAAATGAAACATAATTACCCTTTCCCTTTCTATTTATGCGTTTATGAATTTGATTTCTTTTATGTAATCCATATCCAATTTTGTTGTTGTTGGTGCTATTAAAATGCACTTGATGAATTTTTCTATTTGATATTATTTAAGCTTCCTTGTTTTTATATAATTCATTACCAATTTTTGGTAATTCTTCTGAGACACACATGATGGATTTTTCTATTTAATGTGAATTTAAGTTTCTTTGCCTTTATATAATCCATAACCTAGTTTTGCTTTTGAGACACATATGATGGATTTTTCTATTTGATGTGATTTTTAGTTTCTTTGCCTTTATATAATCCATAACCTAGTTATGCTTTTGAGATGCACTTGATGGATTTTCTATTTGATGTGATTTAAGCTTCTTTTCTTTTAAATAACACATTTTTAAAATGCACTTGATGGATTCATCTATTTGATATGAGTTTGATATTTCTTATTTTATATAATTCATAGCCAATTTTTGGTGATGCTTTTGAGATGCACTTGATGGATTTATTATTTGATGTGAGTTTGAGCTTCTTTATTTATGTATAACCTATAACAAGTTTTTGGTGCTGCTTTTAAGATGCACTTGATAGATTTTCCTATTTGATAAGAGTTTGAGCTTCTTTGTTTTCATATAATCCATAACCAGTTTTCAGGAGTGCTTTTGTAGCGACTTGATGGATCCTATTATTTGATATGAGTTTGAGCTTTTTAACTTTTCCATATTCCATAACCATTTTTTGGTGATGATTTTGATATGCATTTTATGTATAACATCCCGGTTAAAATATAAATAACTTATATTCAAATGTAGAGATTATTTAAATATTTTAATTATAATCAAATATTGATAAAATAGATTTAATAGCCTTATTTAACTCCTTTTAATTAATATATAATAATGACGAACTCATTTTGTAAATTTATTTATAATAATAAATAGTTCAAATAAATAACAAGAAAATCAATTGTCAATAAAATGACTTAATTTTTATTAACGTATTTTTAAATGAATTTATATGATTTTCCATAATTTTTAATTTGAAAAATATTTAAATTATTTTTTGATGTATCTTATGGGCAAACGTTGGTATTTTTGGAATTTCACAAAATAATATAATTAACGTATTTTATTATTGTTTTAGGATCATGTCGCATTGTTGTGCATGATCGTATTTTTATTTCTATAGTTCGCAGTCATGCACGAAAGAAATTATATGTAGTGAAGTGCTAGAAATTATAGAATAAACAAAACTCAACACTTGACTATTCCTTATGTTCCTTTTTGCCTTTTACTTTTCAATTTCCCACCTTGCACTTTTACAGTAAAGAAAAAAAAAGTCCACCTCCTTCGAAATTCAGAATCAAAAGCCTTGCTTCACGAAAAATTATTAAATCAAATTCGTTGAACTCATGTAGTCGAGAACTTCATATCTATAGTCTTTTTGATGGGTGCAATGGTAGTTTTTAGAGCACGATGTCAGCTTGGCCGAACTAGGGTTTTGGTATGGTGGAGCTAGAGGTGGCATTAGGAAAAACAAAGTGTGACGTTGTTCTTCTCGTGTGAAGGTACACCGGTGGCAACGATTTGGTGGAGTCTGATCAAGTATAGTAGGGTGCAATTTTGTTCGTCTAGTCGAGAATTATCAGGTCGCATTTTGTTTGGTTCGGCCGAGCTCTCGGTGGCGGTAACTAAGGTGTAGCTCTTGCGAAAGGGAGCGCGTTGCATTTGTCAGTGTGGCGAATCGTTAAGCAGCGAGTGAGGAGAAAGGATGCGTGCATTTTGGGTTCCTACACATGTTGTACATGGCTTGGAGATTAAAGGGATTGGGGAGGATAATTATGAAGGGTAATTAACATTAAATAAAGTGATTAAGTGAATTAATTAATTTATGTAATCCAAAATCTTATAAAATTCTTATCTCTCCATACGAGGTCCAATAAATATGTGGTCTTTTGCATTGCATTCGTAGGAGCATTATCTATGTATTGGAATTGATTTCGTCGAGTTTGGAGCAAGCAGAATTTTAGGCTAAAATCGAACTAGCACGCGTAAGCGTCAACGGGAATTTTGGTGAGTTAACACATCTCTAAATAAACTATATGATATCTCTGTAGCTATAGATTATTATCAAGTGCTTGGATGGTAGTTTATATGGTTTGATTGTTTGTTTGGACTTGATTCCCATTTGGAAGTAGATAGCATAAATAACCACTTTTTTACAGGGAACAAAGCAAGTAAAAAGTCGAAGTGTATGTTGAAAATAGGTCACTTTCGAATGCTTTGAAATACATACACATATGTGCATTTTACATAGAACTTTTGTTGAGAGACTCTAAGAGGTATTTCGCCAATATTGATCTACTTATATTCTTATGTTGCTTATATTGATGTTTGGTTGAAATATCTATGACATATAGTTTGGTTTGTGTAAGGTCATTATAGTAATTATCTCTGTACCAACACTTATGAACTATTATCTCCTTAAACATTTACGTGTGTTGAACTTATACTTGTAGTTTTACAAAATAAATGTTTGATCGCGTTTTTGCACTTTGGAAGTTGATTAAACTGTATTTTCATGTATTTTTGAGAATTTTGAAATAACTAAGAACCATTGTTTAAAATTTATAAAGGAGATATAAATTCGATTAAGTTTCTTTTGGGATAATTAATGTGGTTTGAAGTTTACGAAATAGTTATATTAATTATTATTCAGGATGATTAACATTGTTTTAAATTTATAAAAGTATTTTAAAAGATTTAATATAAATTATCGAAGAAGAAGTTTTTATTTTGAAATAAGGAAAGGAAATAATTTTGAGTTTTAATATATTTGAAACTTGAGATTTTCCGAGTAATATTTGAAACTGGTGTTTTAAAACTATATTTTAAGTATTTTTGGTTTATTGACAAGTAAAAAGGGAGCATGGATTACAACACCGTCGTTGTAGTAATGTTTTCTGAGAAATAAGAAAGAATTCATGTATTACAACAATTTTGTTATACTAAATAATTCTGTTAAGTTATTAAGAAAACTTGTTACTTGGCTTAATAATTGTTGATATTCTTAAATCTTTGAAGGAGTTTTGTTTACGGGTGAAAGTAAGTTAATTTATAAATTAAAAGGCATTAAAAAGGAAGGTTTTAAAGAAAAAGCTTAGTGCAATTGATTTTGGGTTTATAATAAACAATATTTTAATGACATTTGTTTTTCCCCTTCTTTTTAATACACTTGGTAATATAATTTGCTCTTTAAAAAAGAATATATTAAAGAGTGTTTTTAAATTGATTTACAAATACTTTTGATGTGGAAATCATGCACAAGTGTGCGTCAAATATTTTAAAAGTTTAATTTGTTTTATTTAGTCTTGCACTTAGCACTAAACGATGAAGGAACGCCTATATTCTTAGAGTTAAGAATGTCGTCGAGTCAAGGTAGGAAGCAACATTGCCCTAACTTGTTTGGCTTCATTGTTTCCTCAGGGCAGTACTACTTCAAGATCGACAAGCTGTGATAAGTGTAAGAGATTTAATTTTCATATACGATCATTTTGTTATTCCTGATAGTTGATTTATTGATTATCGATTCTGCTGTCTTTTTTGAGTTTTGTCAATCTAAGACGATTTGTTGCTTATTTGAGCGTTAATTTTATTTGCTGGAAATGACCAGAACCAAAAAGCAAATGGACGTCAAGCTATATGGAGTTACTCCCATTAGGTACCTTCACATATACTCTAGACTAGATTCGATTATATGCGCGTGGAGATGTGAAATACTTGGATTCTTGGTAAGGTTGGAGGAGTCTGACTTATATATTTCCGAGAGAGTCATGGAGTAAATAACCCTCTCAAGTATATTTTCTAGAGATATACTTTCGATAAGAGAGGCACGCCCTCCTAGTCATTGTTGGAAAATTCTCTTTCCTCATTTGATTTAAAATTTTGAATTGTTTTCTTAATTGCATCGAAAAATGTCTGGTGCTCTTCTTGATGTTAATTTTTTTGCCCATTCTTTAAGTTTGGAATTTCATCTTGATTATGCCCATTCTTTCATGTTCGATTTTATTCTGAATTGTGCCCATTCTTTCACCTATGGATGATATTCTTATGAAGTAAAACCCATTCCATGTTTAGCGGCATGGTCTCACAAATTTATGTATGCTCAATTTTTTTTTGAGTTTTCTCATGCTGGTTTTCCAGACTGATTCGGGTGTTATTTTATTATTATACTTGGGTCAGATTGAGTTTTTTTCCAAGTTGTCATTAGTGGGACATAGAGCCCATGGAGAAGAGTTGGATGTTCACGTACCGTAGTATTTTTATTTTCTGCTACATTATTATATATAGCCATCAGTAATTATAAGATTAGGAAGTTATAACTATCCAGGCTGATGAGGTTTGTTTTTACCTCTGATATACCATGTATCATAGAGTGACAACTTTTAATATCTTTGTTATTATATATGTGATCGTTCCATTATGATATTTCGTTTCACCTGTTCTTTTGCTTTTTATTTTCCCTTGATAATCTGCGTTTCCAACACTTTGATGCTTGACATTGTAATACCATGGATGTATTGAGTGTCGTTTTTAAGGGTCGAAAAGGCGGGTCGTTACATTTGGTATTAGAGCTGAATGTTAAGCAAGAACCTTTGTTTTGGTGTGATGAACTCATTTGAGATAGGATAAGTGACACCCTAAAATGAGTTGAGAGTATTATATATACGAGAGTGTATTTGTTATTGTTATAAAATCATATTGTGTTAATTGGTCAGCCAAGTTGTTTATGAATTTTGCTCGAGATGTAGGACGCCACGGTGTCGATAGGGATTTCAAAACACTCGAACAAGGCGAATAAACACAATATTGATTTTTGAAAGCTTGGTAAATGAAATATTTTGCATAGGATTATATATTATATATATATATTAAATAATTTTCAAATTTATATAATTATTCATGATGTGTTTGTTTGCTAATGATATAATTACTTTATTATCATTATTGTTTGATTTGTCATACTTGGATAGTTTAGAAGCATTGACTATTAATTGTCGATTGTTAATTTATGCTCACCAGTTTATGAGTGTTTGTTATTTGATAATCGTGAGTGCATTAAAATGAACCCCTTGTGAATTAGTTTCACAATTTGACTATAAGGTGTTCAATGAAAATGTTATGTTAAAGTCATCTTTTAATAAAGTTGTTTATTATCATCTAAATGGGAAGATAAGACATTTGGAGGATAAAAATTTGTGAAATTTTTATTACAATAAAGGGAAGCTATTATAATATAAGAGGATTTTAACGGATTTTTTTTAATTGAGTATGTTATATATAAAATGATTTATAAGATTTATAAAGGGTGTTTTATAAGTAAAAAGAGTTTTGGATAATTTAATCTCAGTATTGCTTGGAATGATTTCAAAGAGAATTTGAGAAGGGAAATGGTTGCTTAGAAGTATTTATGAGCATAAATATTTTAAAGAGGATTTTTAATAAAGATACATTTTCTTTGGATAGTTCAAGGAAAACATCTTGATTAGTTTTGTGGTAATCTGAATAATTTTTCTAAGTGAAGACCGAAAGTTTTCTTAGGCAAATGTTATAGTATACTTAGTAAATTATTCTCTTTATCATTGAACTATCAAAATGAGTTTGAATCCGAACGAACCCAAAGTGAGTGTTAGTGAAAAATTAAAATGGACATTTTTTATATACTCTTAGGATGTAGAAGAGTATTATAGAGTAAATAAAAGTGGAGTAAGTTTTTAATTTAATGTTTTACAAAGATGTGTCTTTATAAAATGTTTATAAACTTAAGTGGAAATTTGTGAAATGATTAATAAATCATTTCAGTATTGAATGAAATACTATAAATGAAAATGAAAGTGATTTAGAAAAATATTAGTATAGTTAAGAAACCAATAAGATTAAGTATGTAAGTTATATGTAAATCATTTTATTCACGCGGTTCTTGATCTAGGATTCGAGTACATAACTTTGGAGTGGTTCACACTAGTCCGAAAAAGGATTTCTCACTTGATTATTAACAGCAAACATTTGATTCAAGTTCTTGATATGATACTGAAGTTTTCTGTCATAGCACATGGCTTTGTAAGGAGAACTGAGGTTTCTAATGGAGGAACCTAATCGAAGTCCACACTAGAGAAGTCGAGTGAGCGATACTTGTTCGGAAGTAAAGTCTATGTATCCGAGCAAGTGATCAGATTTTGCATATGGATTATTTATGTACATCATATGGGCTTAAGTATATTTATATGCTCTGTTATGTGGCTTTGGAAAGTTTGGAAGTGACTTTCAATTCTGTTTGAGGAGCTTAGATAATCTTTAAGCAATGACCAAAGGCTGTGGAGTGTAATGGTACGCTCAAATTTTTTTCTATATCCTTGGATAATCGAGAAAGTTGTGAATCTAAGCAAATTCTAAATCATGTTTGTTCGTCATTTAAAAGTTTAAATAATGTTAAGTGTTAGTTTATTCCCTTATGGAATTTTATTTGATTGATAGTGTGACTTTATATACTATAGTTTTTAAAGTCTGGATTTATAAGCAAAGGATTTTTAAGTTGTTGTTTATTAGGACTTAAATTATGGTGCTTTTGAAAAAGAGATTTTGAAAGAATTTGTGAAAGAAATTACAATTTTATTATTTTGAAAGAGTTGAAGTATTATCATCTGAAGACATTTAAAAAAAAAATATTTGTGAAGTGATTTTTCAAATATATTGTTATGACTAAAGTTGGGCAGTTGGGAGTTTTTCGATTTGGAAGACCTTATTTACTCTGGTTATTGTTTTAAAAGGAACCAAGGTATCATTGGATGCTTCATGTTGTTTTGGTTCTAGAGTTATACCACGCTTTAGTAGGAGGAGCCCCCTCTTTGTCATAATTTATTTTGATTTCGATATATTTATTTTTGGAGAAATTTGAAAATATATCTTGGATATAAAAACCTGGGCCTTTGTTTCAAACTTATCTTTTGAAAAGAATGGATGCTTAGTATATTATTGTTGAGTATTCTCTGTACTTTTATTGCATATGGTTATTATATTGTTTATGTTGCAAATTTTTACGATAGAAATAACTTTTATATTGCTCTTTGTCAGCACGGTTCTTTTTTGGATTATTAAGTACAAAATAGGTACTGGGAAGTAAGAGATTACTATTTGATTGCTTGTGCAACTGAATTTGCATTGAGATAGTAAGTTGCTTGACAAAAAAATCAAACACAAAAGTGGTATGCAGTAGATTAAGAGATTGGTAATTGATTGATGATTTTATACCCCAGACATGAAAGGCCATTTTCATATTTTTGTTCTCTTTATTGATTTGAGTCAGTTGTGGCGATGTGTAATTTTTTTGAATTTTGCCACCTAAAGGAAGTGCTATGAAAATTTTCCATAATATAAGGAACTTTAAAAGCCTAAGGGCGAGAAGATATTTTTTCCCTTTGGAAATTTCACGGTGGAATTCTTTTAAGGGGGAGAATGTGACATTTCGAAAAATATAAATAACTTATATTTAAATACAGGGACTATTTAAATATTTGAATTGTGAATTAGTTATTAATCAAATGGATTTAGTAGTCCTATTTAACTCCTTTTAATTAATAAATTATAATCGCAAAATCATTTTGTGAATTTGTTTAAAATAGTAAATAATTTAAATAAATAACAAGAAACTCAATTGTTAATAAAATGACTTTATTTTATTATCGTATATTTAGATGAATTTTTAGGATTTTTCCTTAAAATTTAATTTGGAAAATATTTAAATTACCGTTTGACGTATTTTTATGGCAAACATTGATATTTTTATAATTTAACAGAATAAGATAATAGGTGCATTTCATTGTTGTTTTGGGATCATGTCACATTATTGTGCGTGGTAGTATTTTTGTTTCTGTCGTTCGTTGTTCATATGCGAATGAAATTATGTGTAGCAAATTGCTAGAAATTATAGAATAAAAAAACTCAATACTTGACTACTCCTCATTTTCCTTTCCCCCTTTTGCCTTTCGATTTCCCTTTTCGTTTTTTTACAGTAAAGAAAAAAATGTCCACCTCTTTCAAAATTCAAAATCAAAAGCCTCGCTTTATGAAAATATATTAAACTGGATTCGTTGAACTTGCATAGTCCAAAGCATCAAATCTATAGTCTTTTTGATGGGTGCGGCAACATCTATTGGAGCTCGACATTGGCTTGGCTGAACTAGGGTTTTGGTAAGGTGGAGCTAGAGGCAGCATCAGGAAAAACAAAGTGTGGTGTTGTTCTTCTCATGTGAAGGCATACCGGTAGCGACGATTTGTTGGAGTCCAATCAAGTATAGAAGGGTGCAATTCTTTTCCTATAGCCAAGCATTCTCAGATCGAACTTTGTTTGGTCGTGCCAATTTCTGTGTGGTGGTGATCATGGTGCAGCTTTTGCGAAGGGGAGCGCGTTGCATTTTTTGGTATAGCGAATCGTTGAACGATGTGTGAGATGACGAGGAGAGAGGATGCATGCATTTTGGGTTCCTGTTCAAGTCTGCTCGGCCGGGGGTTAAAGGGGTTATGGAAGATAATTGTGGAGGGTAATTAACATTTTGGTAAAGTGATTAAGTGAATGAATTTATTTATTTAGTCCAAAATCTAATAAAATTCATAACTTCTCCATACGAGGTCGAATAGAGATACGGTCTTTTGCACTACGCTCGTAAGAGCGTTATCTACACAATGGAGTTGATTTCGTCGAGTTTGGAGCAAGTTGATTTTTAGGCTAAAATCGAGATCAAACCGGAACGCGTCAGCATCAACTGGAATTTAGTGAGTTAACTCACCTCTAAAAAGTCTATATGATATCTGTGTTGCTATAGATTATTGTTGAATGCTTGAATGATAGTTTATATATTGTTATTTGGATTTGATTACCACTAGGAAGTTGATAACATATATAACCATTGTTTTGCAGGGTACAAAGTAAGAGGAAAATCGAAGTGTACGTAACGAATAGATCGCTACTGAATACATTGAAATACACATACACATATGTGATTTACAAGGAACTTTCATGGAGGGACATTAAGGTTTTTTTGTTTATATTGATTTATTTATATTCTTTTGTTGCTTATATTGACATTTGGTTGAAATATCCATGACATATAGTTTGATTTGTGTAAGGTCGTTATAGTAATTATTGTTATATTGACACTTATGAAATATCATCTCCTTAAACTTTTGCATTATTGAACTTATGCTTGTATTTTTGTAAAATAAATATTTGGTAATGTTTTTGCACTTTGGAAGTTGTTTAAACTATATTTTCAAGTATTTGTGAGAATTTTAAAATAAGGGATTAATGATGTTTAAAATTTACAAAGGGAGTTATAAATTTGATTAATTTTCTTTCAGGATAATTAACGTGGCTTTAAATTTATGAAAGAGTTATATCAATTATCTTACGGGATGATTACTATTATTTTAAATTTATAAAAGTATTTTAAATGATTTAATATAAACTATCGAAGAAGAAGTTTTTATTTCAAAATAATGAAAAGAAATGGTTTCGATTTTTAATATATTTTAAACTTAAGATTTTACAAGTAATATTTGAAATTAGTGTTTTAAAACTGTACTTCAAGTATTTTTTGAGTTTATTGAAAAGTGAAAAGGGAGCATGGATTACAACACCGCTGTTATAATAAATATTTTTTGAGAATCAAGAAAGAATTCATAGATTATAATATTTTTGTCATAATAAATGATTTCGTTAAGTTATTAAGAAAACTTGTTACTTGACTTAATAAGTGTTGATATTCTTAAATCTTTGGAGGAGTTTTGTTTTAAAGATGAAAATAAGTTGATTCATAAATGATATTTTATAAATAAGAAAGATCTTTAGAAAGATAGATTTTAAAGAAAAAGCCAAGTGTAATTGGTTTTGGATTTGTAGCAAATAATGTTTTGATGACATTTGTTTTTGACCCTTCCTTTTAATATACTTGGCAATATAATTTGCACTTCGAAAGGAATAGTTTAAGGAGTGTTCTTAAAGTGACTGACAAATATTTGTGATGTGACCATTAAGCACAAGTGTAAGTCAAATATTTTAGAAGTTTGATTTTTTTTTATTTAGCCTTGCACATAGCACCAAACGTTGAAGGAATTCTTGCTACTTTTAACGTTAAGAATGTTGTCGAGTCAAGATAGGAAGAAATACTTGTTGATACCTCGGTTATTGATTTTGATGATAACAACCTTAATAACAAAATACATTTATATAGAATATAGATGCTATGTTTTGCCAAGTTATATAATATGTAGTGCAGGATATTATACATGTATTGATTCGAAGACTATACAACATAAATACTCAAGGAAAGGAAATTAAGATTCATGAGTATAAACTTCAAGATATGAAAATCTCAAGACTATAGTACTTCACATAGAGTCATAGAATATTGTTAAAGTCCCTAGTAGCAATTTTTGATTTCTATTTCTCATATTTTATCCTTTAATTTTCAAAACAAAATATAATTTAAAAATATTTTATAAAAATATTTCAAATTTCAAAATGTTTATAAACTATGTTTAAATTATTTTGCAAAGTATCAAAATATTTCACAAAGCATAAGATTTTCAGAATATTCAAAACAAAAGAGTTTTCAATTTTCAAAGGGATATGTCAACATATACCCTAATAGTATGTCGGCATACATGACGCTAATTTGAAATTCAAATTTTGAAATACAGTGTTCATTCATCATAACTCTTCTCGAGTGGATATGTATTTTTATTCTTTACAAATAGAGGATTTCAGATGAATTTTTTAACAAATAATTTCTTGTTTCTTCTCTCCTCTTACTCTGCCAAAATTTCTAGTGAAAAATTTATTCAAATCTCCTCAATTTCAATCAAAAGAAATTCAATCTTCATTGTATAGATTCTCTGCTATTTACTATCCGATTTCAATCATCTCTATCTCAATTCAAGATTAAAGTGCTACTCTGGAGGCTATAGGATCCATCAGAACCAAAGATCAAGAAATTGTCTTTGGAAAAACCATCAAACTCTGATTGTAATTGCTTGGGTGTGATTGTAGCCCGTTCAAATCAATTGGATGCGCTTGGTAGCCCGAAAATCCAAGTAGGTGTACTTGTAGCCTGTTATAATCAAGTGGGCATGCCCGGGGACCGAAAAATCAAGAGGGTGTGTATCGTAGCCCCAAAATCGAGGTTGTCTTAGGTTTTCCTTCTGCTCGTTGAAAGAGTGGCATTTTAAAAAGAAATATGTATAAGCAAATTGTATGAGACTGGACGTAGAGTAACACCAAACCAATATAAAATCCATGGTGTGATCACTCTAAATCTCTACTTTGTTTTTCTACTTTTGCTTTATCTGTATTTGCATATGTGACAGATTGTTGATACAATTATGTGTTGAAAATATGTGATTTAATATTAAACTTAAAAGAAATTTCAAAAGATTTATAAAATTTAGAAAACTCTATTCACCCCATCTAGATTTATTTAGCCTTAAGATTCTAACTTTCGCAACCAACAATAATGCACCGAATTGTATGGCTTCATTGTTTTCCCTAGGATAGTACTTGTTCGGGATCGACGAGTTATGGTAAGTGTAAGAGATTTAATTTTTGTATACGATCATTTTGTTATTTCTGATAGTTGATTTATTGACTATCGATTCTACGATCTTATTTGAGTTTCGTCAATCTAAGATGATTTATTGCTCATTTAAAATTTGATATCCTATTTCGGAAATGACTAAAGCCAAAGAGCGAGTGGACGTCAAGCTATGTCGGGTTGCTCCTATTAGAGTGTCTTCACATCTATACTAGTTGGATTCAGTTGTAAGTGCATGGAGATGTGAAATACTCGCATTCTTGATAAGCTTGCCTGGGTTCAGCTTTTACATTTTTGAGAGAGTCGCATAGTAAATGACCTTCTTAGGTATTTTTTTCAGAGGTACACTTTCAGTTGAGGGGCTCACCCTTCTAGAGGTACACTTTCAGTTCGGGATCGACTAGTGTTTGGTGCTCTTCTTGATGTTTAATTATTTTTCTCCATTCTATAAGTTTGGATTTTCATCTTGATTATGCATTTTTTCAAGTTTGATTTTTTTATGAATTTTTTCCATTCTTTCACCTATGGATGCTATTCTTATGAGGTAAAACCAGTTACGTGTTTAGCGGCGTGGTCTTATAGATTTATATGTGCTCATCATTTTTCTTGAGTTTTCTCATGTTTGTTTTCCAAACTGATCCGGGTGTTATTTTATTATAATGCTCGGGTCAGACTGAGTTTTTTCAGGTTGTCGTCGGTGGGATATGAAGCTTATGGAGTAGAGTTGGATGTTCACTTGCCGTAGTATTTTTATTTTCTACTGGATTATTATGTATACCAATCAGCAACTGTAAGTTCAGAAAGTTATAATTGTCCAACCTGATGAGGTTTTTTTTTTGACTTTGATATACCGTGTACCTTAGAGTGACAGGTTTTGCTATCTTTGTTAGATTATATGTGATCGTTCTGCTGTGAGATTCTATTTCGTCCTATTCTTTTCGGTCTTATTTTCCCCTTACAATCTGCCTATCCAGCACTTGGATGCTCGACATTGTAATACCGTGTATGTATTAGGTACCACTTTTGAGTGTTGAAAAGGCGGGTCGTTACATGATAGATATATTAATTTATCTTAATTCGAGCCTATTAGCTCTTTTTAAATCCATAACTTGCATTGGTGGTGCTTTTGATATGTGCTTGATTGATTTCATTGATTTATTTATGGACATTCTTTGTTACTGATATATAATTATGACCGGTATTGGTGGTTTCTTGAGATACACCGAATGAATTGTGAGGTTTAGCCTTTTGCTTTTAATGGGTCCATAGCCATACGTGGTGGTGCTAGAGTGGAGCAATTGATGAACTTGTCTACTTGGAGTGAGGGTAGGTCACCTTCTATGAGAGATTTAAACTCTTTAGAGTAGTCCCAAGTTCCCAACTACAAGGAATGGTGTAAATTGCGGCGGAAAGTTTCGACGGCAGCTAACGGCCCTATGAGTTTGGGCAAGCGATCCCTCCATGGATAGGGGTCGACACCAATCCTTCCATGAGTTGAATTCGGGCTAGCGATCCCTATGGTGTCTCTCTTGTAGTCCATAATGATGGTGTTTCATATATCAAGGAGATTGGATGCATGGAGCTCTAGTTCTTGTAATACTTCTGTTTTTATCTCAACACTATCTAGGTTATCCCGATCCCTCTTGGTCCTCAAATGTGTGCCGATTCATACCTTATAGTCCGTTCCATGCTGACCCATATTCCGCAAATGAAACATGCCGATCCATTCTAGCGTTATCATACTGACCCTATTTCCCTAACCATCCACATGCTGACCCCTTTAGCTTTATCATACGGACCCATAGCCTACGAACATACCATGCCGATCCCTTTCATTGACCATCAATATGCCGATATCTTTGGTTTTTACAACCTATTCCAATCCCCCATCATCTCAATCATATGCCAAATCTTATCCTCTACACATATTATGCTGAGCCGTGACCATATTACATATATACTGAACCATCCATATTTCATCCAATTTTTCAAACATTCATGCCGATCCCTATTCCAATCAAACTAAACTCCATAATCCGACATCCCACGTCATCTATTTACTGACTTCATTTATCCTGGGTTTTATACAAAGGCCCGAACATTATATTTTGGTTATGTTGTTGTTGTCTTGTTATCATCTTTCCCATTAGCAGTCAAGTTTGGCCCTCGTAATTAGACTTATGCAGCAGGGTCAAGGCACCGGTTAACAATTGCCCACTAACATTCGTCCTTGTGAATAACACAACATGCTTTGAATTGGAAAAAGTCCAAGTTCCTGGGAACAAGTCTATCCAACTCCGTTTTTGATCACTGTTCCTTTATTAACCTTCTATGATACAAGTCTAATGTCGTACTCCATTAGTATGCACATATTTGGTCATATGTGATCTTCAGGTTCTCTTCTGATTTGACATCAACCTTGATCATTTCGAGCTAAACCACCATTTCAGTTACTTTCAAAAAGTTGAGTTCATAAATCTCTTCCATGCATGCTCATACAAATGTTTCTGTTGTTGACTTACGGACGTGTTCAAACATTTGTTGGTCTTTGCCAAGTTTTTTTTACTTTGTATGCTTCTGTTCATAGTCTAATCTTCATGATATCGGTTGCCATTTGGTTTTCAAACGTTTTTTTTTTCTACTTTCCTTTTTTTGTCACTTATATCCATCATTCATGCATTTCTCCCCTTTTCTTTCTTTTTTATATTGCATTACTACATATACATTTTTTACTTTTATTGTTATTATTTTTTCTTTTTTTAGGAGGGATCGGCATTCGGTATGCCGTAGTGGGCCTATGTGGATAGGGGTCGGCATGCCTTGAGGCCGATCCCTTTTTAATCTCGTGACCGAGTCACTTCTTGTGACCGGTTCTCCTTCCCTTCCTCACAACCCATATAAAAATTCACACCCCTCTCCTTTCCCTCTTTACTTTACCTTTCCAGCACTTAAACCCTTTTCCTTTTGCTCTTTGCCCAACAGAACGCATTGAAGCAAGACAAGCTTCCACTTTAAACTTGAATTCAAGTGCAAGATTCCATTTTTGATCTGTATCACCATCAATTTATCTTTAGTCCAAGTTCTGACCTTATAATCTATACCGATTAGGTATGATTTCCTCTCGCAATCACATTAATCTAGTCATGGATCCTGAGCTTTAAAGAGTCGGAGTGTCTTTTATGTGTATTGCTCACGGGTTATGTTAAGTCACGTGAGAGAGGAAGAGAGAATGAAGGAGCAGGAGAAGGAGGAAGGAGAAGAAAACAGAATGGGAGAAGAGGATGAAAAGGAAGGGTACGTCAGAAGCTTTTTTAAAGGGATGATAGGAAGTCTAACTTTAGGATTGGGTAGGGGGAGTTCGAAGAGGGATCGACGCGAGGGAATTGTGATAAGTAGCTAGAGAGAGGTCGATATAAGTGATGGTTATGAGGAGAGCGGTCGGTAGGAACTGTGTTTGTTTGAGGGATCGGTGCGTGGTTGTTAGGCAAGGGTTCGGTGTTGATAATTTAGGTGTAGGGATCGGCATAGATAAGGGTCTTAAGAGGGATCAGTATATGTTTATAATTTCGGTGTTGATAATTTAGGTTGTTAGGCAAGGGTTCGGTGTTGATAATTTAGGTGTAGGAATTAAAAAGTAGGGTTCGTCCTGGAAGCTTAAGTATATGGTTTTTCATATAGGCTAGAAGGAAGGGATCAGTATTCTCATAGACTCACATAAGTTGAAGTGTAGGGGTCGGCTATAAGACTAGGGCATAAGGATCAGCATACAAAGTAGAGATAGGTGTTGACCATAAAAACCAACCTAACTCAAGTCGTTCAAACATTTAACTGCACATTGCCTTGCCTGAACATAAAATGACCGAGAACAATGCGACTTGCATACTTGGACCACCGTATTTAAGTTTGAGCGAACAAATTCTCGATCTACTTAACATGAACTAAATTTAAATTTATCTAAACAAACTTGAACAATGAAATTCATAATTCAGAACGTCAACATCTGATCCAAAAGCTTTGATTGTCGTTCAACCTTCACGTCGTTTGAGATGATCAGCGGTGATGGTCTCTCTAGACGAAACCTCCAAGTTTTGACATTTTACTTTTTCTTCTCAAACTGCTTATGTTTGTTCTATATTGCGCTGCACTAATTCACACATGACACGAGGGGAAAATGGTTTTTATTTCTAATATTAATTATCTACTGAGTATAGCTGTCATAGATTTAAGTTACATGGAACGCTCAATCATAATGTCTTCTGACTTGGCTGCGAGATCGAGCTTTACCATCTTATCAGACGAACCAGCGCCGAGTCATCAAGCAGAACATGTAGAGGCATCAGATTCACAAGAAAATCTTTTTTTTGACATCCCAGTCTTTCCTACAGATGTTATTGACCCGACTCCTAATGCTTTTGAGAGTGCCATCATCTTAAACAATTTGGCTGACTCACAAATGTCCATAATCGACGAAGCCGCTCTTATTATGTTCCATCCATGGGATTCCTTTCAAAGACGTTCTAGTTCCATCGAGGCAAGACACACCTCACTTGATCCAGTCGGATATACTGCTTGTAACAAGTTCATGTGCTGGACCGGATGTGTGCCTCCCTACAATTCTTTCATTCGAGAAATATTGAGATACTTGGGGATCGCCCTTACTCAACTGCGCCCAAACAGTTATGCTTTTGTACATGGCACTTTTCTTCTCTTCACAGATGTCCTATTCTGTCCACCAACTCCTGGAGACATACGATACACGTACAATTTCAAATGAAGAGATGATAGTCCTTCGTACGTCTGTCTTGAACCCTTTCCCAAATGCCAGGTCTTAACGGGTGATGGAACAAACTCTCTCTATTCAAACACGATTGGTTCTATGTACGGTGTCCTCCCGGCTTCGCAAGAAGATGGTTGAAAGGACGTAAGTGGTATTCTTGTCTTCGTCTTTAGCTCAAAGAACCAAGTTGCAACTCCTTCCTTAATTATACTAATATCTCTAGCCTGTTTGTGTGTCCGTCCCTAACCCAAAGGCGTCGAGTATTCCACGGCCGTCATGGCAATTCGCTCTACTCTCATTGAGGATCAGGACGTCAAACTCCTTGTCACCGATTAACTGCTCTCGTTATTCAGGCTGTTGGAAGACGGCCATAAAATTGGGTTCCCAATAGTAAAGTGGTCCCGAGAATTGTCGTCGAAAGAAGGATAGAAGTAAGTGACCCTATGGTGCTCCCAGTTGAGGGGACTCGAGAAGATGTTGAAGAAGGAGAGATAAGAGAATCTCAAGATGTCGGGTTGAGAGGTGAAGGCGTAGGCACCGAAAAAGCGCCGGCAGTTGAAGCGCCACAGACCAGCCAAATGCAAACTCCCCCGAAGAGGAAAAGAAGGTCGTGTACAAGTTGCGGAAGAGCAAGGCCGGGGTGAACTCGAAATTCATCATAACCCGAATTGAAAAGTAATTGTCTTCCTAGCAAATGGGAAGTTCTTTGAAGGGACTTTCTAACATACCAATCCCGAACGATATATTAAATTACATCTTTGCCAACATTGACATTGAAGGGCTTAACTCTTCCGCAAGAAGCGGCAAAGGCATTCAACTTTCCATCGGGGGGAGGGAAATCCAATGAGTAAAGCTAATGTAACTGGTCCATTGGGGGGAAATACTAGGACACACACATACGAACATTCACAATCCACCATCCATTTGCAATTTAATCTTCACATTATAAATTCTAATATACCTCTACTCGTCTCTTTTATAGGTGCAATGTCATAGTCACACGCTTTCGATCGCTTTTGAGGCTCTTCTACTTACTATCGCTCTTGGCGAGATTTCGAATCTGGGAGACGCAGAGGCAAAGATGAAGGGTGAAATAAAGATTATTATTCTCGAGAATCCTCTTCCTCATCCAACGGAAATCTCAAACACATGCTCCCTGCCATATCGATCCATCAAACCCTCCTGCCCACTATGGAGACAAATCCTCTCATCAGGGTTCCCAAGCTGCTGCTACCCACGATCAGCACTGCAGGTCGTCAAGCACAAGGCAATCGTGCTAGCATCGTAAGCATTCGCTAGTTTCTTCTGAATAGCTCTCGCTGGTTCCTATCCATGATCCTACCACAGTGGAGAAATTAGCTGAACTCAAAGCCACCTTCCCGAAAATCTGCTTCGACGGGCTCAAGTTCCTCCCCTCCTTACGCGTCATTCCTGGAAGTGCCAAAGAAAGCTCATTAGCATGCATGGATGACATGTAAGTCCAGCATGAAGCATTTATCCACTTAGCTGAGAAAGTCTTCGAAGTTTCCACTCGCACCAGCATGAAATTGATCGGCTCAAGCTGGAGGCTATTCACGACAAAGATATCATCAAACATCAAGATGCTGAGCTAGTTGAATATAGAGCTCAACTTTCCGCAAAAGAGAAGAACGCGAAGGAAACAGTTGAGGCGGTAAGTCATTTGGAAACTTCGCATAAAAAGAAACTAGATGCGGCGCTCCATCATAGCGGCACCTTGACTTCAGAGAAGGAATCCTTATAAAGGGAGAAAGACGTCTTAGTTCATAGTGTTGAGGAGTTAGAAAAATTATTGTTCAAAGAGAGGGAGGAAAAACTTGAGGCACGGAAAGAGTTGCAGAAATACTGCAAGTAGATTGTTGAAATAAGGAATTTAAAAACAAAATTTGATGAGCAACTCGCCCAAATCAAAGCTTTGAAAGAAACAGATTACGAAGAGGACAGGAAAGAGGTGCTCGCAAAAGCCAACTTCCAGGTTGGGGCTGCCACTGAGTTTGGTAGGGAAGAGATCAAGAACTTGTTCGTTCTGCTCATTGATGAATACAACGCAAAAGTTCTCCTTCATCGTGATTTGACCTTTCCAGGCGAAGGCTATCTTGAATCGCTCGCCGAAGCCTAGTAAATTATCACCAAAATCAAGAAAGAAGAGTTGGGAGTGGCAGAGCTTGATGAAGAGGCACTTATCTGACTTAGCCATCGTGAAACTTCAGTTCTATAAAGCTCCTACGCTGGGTAATGAAGGAGAATTTATCATAGGATCTTCTGGAATCGAACCCAAGGGTCCTTCTCCTACTCAATTGGCTGGGACGTCATCTTTTAAACCCACGGAGTAGCATGTTGGTTATGATCCGGACAGGCCCAGACTTTGCCTACACATGCTGTCTCCCATCATCGAAAGGAGCACTCCAATGACTACTGAGTGCCAACCGGATGCTGGTACCGTATTGAACTCCTTCGAACTAAAATTTTTTCTGTTTTCTGTACATAACAACTATAGATTAACGCTTGTGTTTTGATGAATTTCTACAGGTCATCTCGGTTTTGAACTAAATCCTAGGAGCGATGCTGCCACAAAGCGGTAAGGATAAATGGCCGAGGCTCCAGCTGCTACCGATACTTTGGGGCCCGATGCCCAAGTGATTGGGGGCACTCGACAAGGACAGGCCTGAAGACCCATCTTTTGTTGAGGAGCTTGATGACCTTGTGGTCACTGGTGCTTCGGAGCATACTGCTAAATTCAGCATGAAAAAACAAATTGAAGAGGAGGAAAATTCAAAACGCAAAGTCAAGGGTGAGCCCATTGAGGTGCTGGTTGAAGACGCTGGTCTTATGCCTCTGCAATTCATCCCACCTGGCGGAACAACTCCTATCGAGATTCCTACCCCATGCTTAAGCATCCCCACTAAGAGCGGAAAGGGGCCCCGGAAGAGACGCTCGACTGATTTAACTCCTGATAAAGCGAAGAAGGAGAAGAAGTTGAAGAAATAGTTAGTGCTTTATGTCACTGTATATAGCTTGGATAAGTTAGATGTTTGTTTCTTTTCCTATTAGCAGATGTACGGGCGTGGATCTCAAACTTTTGAATAGTTTGTAAGGAATCTATGAGGTTGTGAATAAAAGTTTTTGTTTTTTGATTAACAGTCATGTGAATTATTACTCCAGCATTAGAGTAATTTCTTCCCATTTCACATGCTTGTATTAATTTTCACAAGTTTCATTAATAATTACTATCTCGATCTGAAAACCTCTTTGTAGGCGCCATTTTAAGTCGTAAGCAATGCCGAGCCGAAACTCCAGCTAATCGTTGTATCTTGCCGCTAATAGTTCGAGTCTCTTCCGTTGATTTTAGATCAGAATTCGTAGCATAGAGAATAACTGAAAACTCATCCGTCCACCCATTGGACTTTCGAGTTAGCCTGTGGTCTGGGGACTTAGAATTTCCTAGTCTGCCATCATGGACTTAGAATTTTCTAGTCCGCGGTCAGGGACTTAAGATTTTCTAGTCCATGTTCAGGGACATAGAATTTTTGTCAAATCGTTTATACTCTAGTCTATAGTCAGGGACTTAGGGTTCTCTATTCCACAGTAAGGGACTTATAAATTTTTGTCAAATTGTTTATACTCCAGTCCACACTCAGGGACTTAGAGAACTCTAATCCGCAGTCAGGGACTTTGAGATTTTCGTCCAATCGTTTATACTCTATTTTGTAGTTAGGGACTTAGAGATTTTCGTCAAATTGTGCATACTCTAGTCCGCAATTAGGGACTTAGAGTACACTAATCCGCAGTCAGGGACTTACATATTTTCATCAAATCATTTATACTCTAGTCCTCATTCAGGGACTTAGAGTACTCTAATCCGCAGTCAGGGACTTAGAGATTTTTTGTCGTTCTCCTACCGTTGGTGACCTTTGTTCCTTATCGCAAGGTTTTCCTTTTGATTCATCTACGGGAATTGCCGATCGAGCAAACTTACAAAGCCCCCCTCATAAAATCTCATTGCGGATCGGTATGACTGGTTGACCTCTAACTCTATGAATCTGTTCATACATTGTAGATGTCGATATTAATTAGTTCCAACATATACTTAGCATAACATGAAATAACAGTAGCTTATGCAAAGGAAGCTTTAAGATTTTAATCATCATAAGAATAGGAACAACATAACTTGTCTTATTACATATCAAAAAAGTCAAACACCAAAGCAAATATCGAAAGCAACTAGTATTGAAATATAAAAGAAACAGTCTAGGTGAAATAGCATCATAAATGCTCGTTATTTCACGCTTTTGGAAGCGTCACACCAACAAAAGTCACTAGCTTGACAGTTCCTTTTCAAAGCCTCCATTCAATAATGTATGGCCCTTCCCATGTCGGGTTCATGTGCGATGCGACCTAAAAAATCCATTTTAGGACAAGGTCGCCAACTTCAAATGTCCTCGGTCGGACTTTCGTATTATAGTACCGGGTGATTCGATGTCGATGTGCAGCTGCTCTCAAATCGGCCTCCTCCGCTTCTCATCGATAAAGTCCAATAGCTCCAATAAGAGATTTTGGTTTGTTCCGCGATCGTAGTACGTCACCCGATGGGAAGGGACTTTGAGTTCTACAGGAATCACTGCTTCAGTTCCGTAAGCGAGAGAAAATGGGGTATGGCCGGTCGTAGACTTGTGAGTATTTCTGTAGGCCCAAAGTGCGGTAGGAAGCTCATCCACCCACTTGCCTCTACCCTTCTTCAAACGCTTCGTCAGAATAGACTTGATAATTTTGTTTACCGCTTTGACCTGTCTATTCGTCTGAGGATGAACGACCTCTGCTAACCTCTTTCAATATGATTCCTTCGACAAAACTCTTTATATTCAGCGCAATCGAACTGAGTCCAATTGTCAGTCATGATAGTCCATGGGAGACTAAAACGACATATGATGTTCTGAATAATGAAGTTGATAACTTTCTTGGTTGTAATCATGGCTAGCGGTTCTGCCTCGGCCCATTTGGTGAAGTAGTCAACCGCAACAATCACGTATTTTACGCCACCTTTAGGGATTGGTAGAGAGCCGATGATGTCAATACCCCACATAACGAATGGCCATGACTGACCATTTGTGTGATCTTCTTCGGTAGGGCTCTTGGAATTTTAGGATATATCTGGCATTTGTCGCATCGTCTAACCTAGTCAGTTGCATCCCGGTTCACAGTCGGCCAGTAGTATCCATAAGGGAGTATCTTTTTTGCTAAAGTTTGCCTGCTAGCGTGATCGCCACATTTCCCCTCATGGGCTTCACTTAAGACACACTTTATCTCGTCGTGGGTGATACACCAAAGTAAGGGAATGGAAAACCCTGTTTTTACATAGCTCCTTCTTGCATAATATATTGTGAAGCTGAAGGACTTGTCACTTTTCGTTCCTCTTCTCGGGAAAGATTCCATGCAACTGGTATTCTTTAAATGGAGTCGTCCATGATTCCCTTTCGGGTTCTGTTTCTTGTACTCGATCTACTTCCATCACATTTATAAAGGGGGTATGTAGTATCTCGACTGGAACCAAGCTCATCTATTATGCATCATCGATACTTGCAAACTTCGCCAACGAGTCGGCTTCTATGTTCTGCTCACGCAGATATGTGAAATGTCATAGTATTCGATATCCGCCAACAACTCTTGAACTCGGGTAAGATATGGGGCAAGTCATTGTCCCTATGCTTGGTAGTCTCCTCTAAACTGGTACGCCACTAGTTGCAAGTTGTAAAAGATTTCAATAGATTTCACCTCGAGCCCTCTAGCAAGTTTAAGTCCATCAATTAATACCTCATACTCGTCTTCATTATTCGTAGCAGGAAAATCAAGCTTCGGAGCATAGAAAATCGACCGATTCTCAGGGGTTACAAGAACGATGCTCACTCCGAAACAATGATCATTCGATGCTCCATCAATATATAGCTTCCGTCGTACAGTAGGGATTGCACCATGCTTTAGGGGCTCATCCTGCATGGTAAACTGGCTATGAAGTCTGCCAATGCTTGTCCCTAGGTAGCTCTTCGAGGTAGATATGTAATGTGAACTAGATGAGTTCGATGTTCCACTTAAGTAGCATTTCAGACATCTCAGGTCGTTGTAGGACCATTCGTAAGGGTTGGTCTATGTAAACGTTGATTGGATGTGCCTGTAAGTACAGGTGAAGTTTTCACGATGCAATCACCAAGCAGCATGCTAATTTCTCGATCTTCGGTTTGTTTCTTTCTGTCCCCATTAATCATTTACTGACGAAGTACACCGGTCTCTGAATCTGATTCTCCTTACAAATCAAAGCGGCACTTATGGCATGCAGCGATACAGCCAAATAAATATACAACCCCTCATGATCTACCGGCTTTGATAAAAAATGTGGTCTCTCCAGGTGATTCACCAAAGCTTGGAATGCGCCTTCACAATCTTGCATCCACTCGAAATTCCTCTTCCCTTTCCTTATCAAGTCAAAGAAAGGAATGCATTTATCGGTCGTCCTGGAGATGAATCGACTCAAAGTAGCGACCTTCCCATTCAGACTCTACACTTGATTAATAGTTCAGGGTGCTTGTATATTTTGAATGGCTTGAATCATTTTTGGATTTACTTCAATTCCTCGTGCATTGACAATGAAGCTCAGGAGCTTCCCTGATGCAACATCGAATGAGCACTTTAAGAGGTTATGTTATAAAATCGGAGGATATTAAACATCTCCGCTGAGTCTCGAATATGGTCGTTTTATTGCCGTGACTTCACGAGCATATCATCCACATCGATTTCCATCATCCTTCCGATACACCTCCTCTTTAAGAGCAACAAATTTCTCTGGATCCATGCCTTGTCTTTTCTTTTCATCGGAACATACTTTGGATCAACGTTTAATGCATAGATCGCAATGGCAAGCGAGAACCCACACATATTAGAATGAGTCCAAGTGAATACATCCAGATTTGCTTGGAGGAAATTAGTAAGTACTCTCATCATCGAAGGGTTGAGTTGCGATCCAATCTTCAATACCCATGACGGGTCATCATGGCTGACTGTGGTACCAATCATCAGCTCTACCGGTGCGGCCTTGGTCTTTTTGGGTTCCTTTTCATTGTCCCTCAGATCTATATCTATATAGAACCGACTGTGATGCCTAAGCCAAGGCTTGGATGCCATTTATCAATCTTCAGCAACCTGAATGCAGACAGGCTTGTCCACACCCTTTCCCTTCTCTTTCCGCCGAGCCTTTCTCAACTCAGCTACATAATAGGCACGCCCAGTCACCTGATCACCGTGCATAACACCTACTCCATTATCAGTCGGGTGTTTCAATGTCAAATACCATGGGGCAAGAGATGCCCGAAATTCAGCCAAGGCCGGATGCCCTAGAAAACATTGTATAGTGAATGAACATCCAAAACAATGAACGGTAGGATCCATACCCTCCTACGTTCTCATTCCCCCAATTTGACCAGTAATTCTACATAACCAACTGCCTCGGTAGCCACACCATTAAAACTATGTACACTAGCTTTAGATGATTTCAAGTCCTTAGCCTCCATCCTCATTTGATCATATGCCTTCTTAAAGATAATGTTCACAGAGCTTCCGCAATCAATCAAAATCCTTCTCACCAGAGCGGGACCGATCATAACAATGACAATCATCACATCAATAGTAGGGACCTCTACTCTATCGGCATCTCTGCTTCTGCATACTATGTCATCTGTCATTGTACGTTGTTGCTTGGCCGGAGTTCCATCCTCCATATTCGAGCAACATTTAAAATCCACATGTTTCACTGAACTAGCATACCGCTCCATTTCCTGCCAACTTCTTTCCATAGGATGCAGGTCCACCAACTATTGTGTTTATTACCAACCTTCTACCGGTCCGTGCAGGCTCCTTATCCCTATGCGGAGCCTGCCCTCAATTGGGATCAGATGTCCCCTGTCCGTCATCCTACGGATTTTTCACAAATTGCTGCAACTTTTTCTCGAATCAATTTCTCAATGACATCGTGGAGACGCCTACACTTGTCCGTATTATGCCCGTAACATTCATGAAACCAACAGTACTTCCCGGTTTGCTTTTGTGCCTCATTCAATTCTTTTGGACACGGCTTTCTATATTGGAAAGTATTATAGGTGGATAGTTAGATGTTCTCCAGGGATGCATTCAAAGGTGTATAGTCGTCATATAAAGGAAACTTGGACCTCCACTTTTTGGGCTCCCTCTTCCGATCGCGATTCACTTCTATACTCCTTTTCTATTGACTTGGCTTGTTTTGAACATTGACCTGAACCTTTCCAGAACTCTCGCCAGACTGATTTACTGCGATTGTTGCTCTGTATCACTTCTCCGTTTAGCCTCGTAGCTTTGCTTTTTCTAGACAATATGGCCTCTTACTTTCTCATGAACTGGGAAGCCTTTGAGTAGAAGCGCTCGAGTCTGACCGGCGGTTTTCCAGCTAGCCAATCACCAAACTTGGATTCGGGGTTAACCCCCTTTATCATGGCCATAAGTATCGCGTGGTCATTAGGGTTACTAACTTCAGTGGAAGCAACATGAAATCTCTACAAGTAGTCCTTCTGTGATTGACCCGGAGCTTGGATTACACTAGACAATGACATCACATCTTTGGGGCGAGTAGCATGAATCCTGAACTGCTTCACAAATCACGTTGCCAGCTTGTCAAAGTGTAGTCTTATGAACCACATCATAGTAATTCTAGAAAGAGTTATGGGGAAACATCTCTACTTGGTAGCACATTTGCTCTTACCGAGTCCATCAACCATTCGTACCTCATGATGTGATGCCTAGGGTCAGTTTTCCCTTTATAAGCAAGCATCACAGGCATGTTAAACCTTCTGGGATACTCCACATGTAAAATAATGTCGGTAAATTGGGTGTGGCTCATAGAAATTCCCCAGTCGTCATTTGTTAATCCCTAGTTTTCCCTCATTAGCTGTTTGATCATTATGGATAAATCCGGTGTCTGGATAGGTGGAACCAAGTAATGTTCGTGCTCCACCTCCCATGAATGTTTCGGTCGGCGTCTTCGGCTATTTCATGCCTTCTTGGCCTAACATCCTCCTGACGTAAATTCTGAGCATTCAATTCATTATCATTCCGGAGAGGTTGTTGGCCAGCATCCAAGCATGTTCCAGTGTCCAAGTTCCCGGATCCAAGTCGAGTATGACCCCCCAGCTATAGTTGAGGGGTCGTCCCCTTGGTTGAGGGATCGACATCAACCCCTAGGGAGCGATCGACACTGACCCGTCTCTCTGGTCTGCCAAGTGCTGCTTCGATGCTCCTGCTCGTGCTACTTCAATTCTGCGGTGCCTTCGCCAGTGATGTTCATCTGAATAAGTCGAAATATCTTACGCCAAGTATGAAGCGAGACCTCATCCGACGCTTTGGTGCTGCTGTTGAGAAATCTGGTTCATTAGGCTGATATTAGCCTGGATTTGCTCGTTTAGATGCCTACGACTTTCCATCAACTCCCAGCGGGGTTTCGAACTACGACATGCTCCACATTCACATTGTCAGGTTAGTTGCTTGGGCCCCCTTGTAGGACACTGGCAGTTTTATTGGCATCAACATTGTGGGAAGTAGATCAGGAGCTCCTTATCATCCTGGATTCCTTTGCTTAGAACTTAGGAAATTTGAATAGTATCTTCGAGCCTCTGAGGATGAATCGAGATCTCCTTTGCGGGATTTCTTCAATCCAGTAGCAACAAAGGTGATCCTGTTAGCCTGAGGATTGTGATTTCTCAATGAAAGCACCAACATGTTTGCAACAAAATTGGCCAAAACCACCCGAGAATAAGTTTAAGTAGTGAAATAAATGAAGAAATTGAATGAAAACAAAGGAATAACATAGGTATCAAGAAAAGTGCAACAGAAAGCAAAAACAACAAGATTTATAGTGGTTCGGCATTGGTTTCCTACGTCCACTTTGAATAATATCTTTATTGCTTCACAATTCCCTTGATTACAGTTACAATCAGTAAGAAATATCAAGAGATTAGAAAAGAATAACGGAAGTTGGTTACAATAACGGTGGATTTTCATTAACAGCTGAAGAGCCCCTAGAATGACCCTCTATGCCTCTATTTATTAGTTGAAGGTGGCCTCCAATCTGACTCAAACTTCGGTAATAGGGCTTTCTCCACCATATGGGCCCACCACAGGAAGGGCTAGGCCCAACCCTAAATGGATATGGGTCGGTAACGATCCCTCCATGAGTTTCATTTGGGCTAGCGATCCCCATGGTGGCTCTCTTATAGTCTATAATGATGGTGTTTCAAATATCAAGGCGATTGGATGCACGGAGCTCTAGTTCTTGTAATACTTCGGTTTTAATCTCAACACTGTCTAGGTTATTCTGATCCCTCCTGGTCCTTACATGTGTGTTGATCCATACCTCACAGTCCGTTCCATGCCAAACCATATTCCACAAATGAAACATGTCGACCCCTTTTGCTTAAACCATACTATACCAATCTGTATCGCTCTAGCCTTATCATACCAACCTTTATTCCCTGACCATCAACATGCCGACCCCTTTAGCTTTATCATGTTGACCCTGAAACACGGGGGCCTTTCGTCATCCCAATCTATTTTCCATTTCGTGTCTTTTTTGGAAAAAAAGAACCGGTGCTTGCATTGTGCCTCATTGGGCCACATGGCTTGTAAGTGCAAAAATGGTCGTGTGCGCTTCTCTTGTGGTTTTTACGGGCACTATGTTTTAGTCTGCAAGCATCAAAAGTTGGAACCAAAAGTTCCTTTTGACTCTTTATCTCCTTCCAAGGTCGTCTCTTCCCCTTTCAAATCTTCTGTTCAGATACCCATCAAGCCTCTTGGCCTGCCCTTTCTCTCTTCCAACTTGAACCTAATCCCTCTTCCCCACATAATTCCACTTCATTATTCCCTGCTTTGCATTCCCCTCTTGTTTTCAGGGAAATTTCTAATCCTGTTTCCCTCTCCAATGTTGCCTCAATCACCATAATTGCTGGGTATGGGACTATCAAGTCGGTTCGTCTTTGCCTGGCGATCGCCTTCCATTCCGATGATTGGTAAGTTTCTCTTTGAATCCAATTGAAGCTTCATTGTTTATTTCCCCTCTACCCATTCCCTTACCGAAGCTGTCAACCTTCTCCGAAAGCCTAGCGGTGCTCTTTACACTACACGTTGGACAACCGCCTCCAACACCTATATCAGAGAGTACTTTCGCTCCTCTTGGGTTAGATGTAGCGGTGTGCCATGGCACGTCCGCTCCTCCCATAATGTCCTTTTCTCCCTTCTCCTACCTTTAGAGCTTTTCCTTGAGTTTGACTCTTGCCATTAGGTTGTGGTAGACCATCATTTTGCCTACGCCCAAATGAGTTTGGATAAACGGTCTCCCAACCTCGCTCCTATGTAGCCTCTGTGGACAACCATGATTGCAAGCACTGTGTTGAAGAAAGGGCTCACCACCACCTCTGCCTTAAACCGTTCCAACCTTATCTTGGGTAATGATTTTGCTAGTGCCTAGTAGGTTATTTATGAGCCCATCTCTAATTCACCTTCATCACTTGATCCTCCCCTCCCTTCATCCCCAAACCCAAATTTGGCGCTATAAACTTAGAAGCTGATCAAGCTGCTGCTGATGAAGATGCCTTCCTTGCCATGCCAGATGACTTTTTTGATATGGTGGGACTAGTTGGATAGTCCCTATAGCCTTTGCCTCTGCATTGGCATTTTGATCCGTTCGATGGCATCGACCTCTCTGCTTACCAATTTTCGATTATTCCATCCTCTCCTCTTCCAGGCCTACCCATCTAGGACCTACCTGCTGAGGATCCTCCTCCTCAAGATCAGGCTACTCCGCTGCTACCAATCCAGCTTTTTCCACGACCTCGGTTAGGCGCAGTGCTAAATTGCTTCTCGGGTGTGATGGATCTCTGCCTCCTCCCGTTGGTAGTTCCTTTCAACCTGCCATTTTTGCTTTTTAAAATTCTAATTTGAACAAGTGACTCTCATGCCTCATGGGCATTAATTGTTACTTAAGCATTATTCGACCCTGATAAATGCACCCTAACGTCTAATCCTTTCCCCACTTCACCTAGAGTTTTATTTATTCAAGAATCTAAAATTTCCGATCCTTTACCTTCCCTATTTTGCACCCTTGGGGGTTCTTTTATTTTTGGTTGGGAATTCATTAATGCTTTAGGTTCCCAAGGTGGTATTCTCACAGCCTGGGATGAGTCTATCTGGTTGCCTACTCAAGCTATTAAGCATCTGTCCACCCTTCATGTCGCCCTCAAGCATCTCCCCTCTGGTATCATTTATTTATTTTAGGCTCTCTCTTTGGTCTAATTGCTTCGATGTGGAAATTTTTTCCTAGGGCCCTTTGTTCTTGGGTAGAAACTTCAATATCACTCGTGATTTCTCGAAGCGTAACTCTACTGGGGCCCCTTGTACAAATTCTTAGGCTTTTAATGCTTTTATTAACTCTTACTTGCTGATTTGCCCTCCCATTTCCAACCGCTGATTTACTTGGAGCAATCGTCGTCTCTCTCACACTCTTGTTAAACTCGACAGCTTTCTCTTTAACACTTCACGGGATTACACCCACCCGCTTTCCTTCGTTCATAGCCTCCTAACCATCCTCCTCGAGCACTGACCAATCCTTCCTGACTCAGGAAATCCCCTCCCTCCAAGATCTGGTTTAAAATTTGAGGGCTTCTAGTTGCTCGAACTAGGTTTTGATGATTTCATCAAGGCAGCGTGGTCCGGTTTCTCTTCTCAACATTCTGCCTTCTCCATGACTGTCTCTAAGCTTAGATCCCTTTGTAAGTTGCTTCGTCCTTGGTCTAGATCTTTTTCAGGTTCTCTCAGATCTAAATTTCCTCTCTCCAAGAATCTATTCTTGATCTAAACATTCTTGAAGAATCCTCTCCCCTCTCTAATTTTGACATTGCCTCCCTTCACTCCTTGGAATACAAGCTTGAGAGAATTTTAAAGCAAGAAGAGATTAGTTAGAAGCAAAGGTCCAAGGCCAACTGGTTAAGAGATGGCGACCATAATACCGCCTACTTCCACAAACTCACCAATGGTAGAAGACGCTTCAACCTCGTTTTTGAGATCCACCAAGCGAACTCGATCTTCCAAGACCTATTTGTCCTCAATGGACTCGTCATTTCCCACTTCAAGAGCATACTTAGCCATCCCTACCAACACTCTCCTCGTATTGTCTGGTCTGAGCTTTATTCCAACCCTTCTCCTATTTCCACTGACTTCCCTTTCGAGGAATCTGAGATTTTTGTTGCTCTTAATGTCATGGATGATGATAAATCCCTTGATCCTGACGGCTTTGGTCCTTTCTTCTTCAATCATTTCTGGTTTGTTATCCGATCTGATGTTCTTGCCATGTTCAACGAATTTTATTTGGATCTTTCCTTGATTGCTAGAGTTAACTGTGCCAACGTGATTCTTCGTCCAAAGAAGCCTAATGCCAACAGCCTCTCTGACTTTCGCCTGGTTAGTCTCCTCAAGACCTCCTTCAAGCTTATTACCAAAGTCTTGGTCAACCATCTCCAGAGTATTATTTCAAACCTTGTCGGACCTAAGCAATCCGCATTCATCCTTGGTCGTAACATTCTTGATTGCGTGGCCTCCACACAAGAGATAATCTCTCATTGCCACCACTCTTCCGCTTCTGGAGTTCTCCTCAAGCTCGATTTTTCCATGTCCTTCGATTCTGTCAGCTGGTATTTTATCCTTGAGATGCTGATTCACCGTGGTTTCTCAAATCTCTAGATTAATTGGATCGGATGCATTCTTCACTCGAGTACGTCATCAGTCATTGTTAATGGTGATAGTGGAGGCCTCATTAAAGCGGTCTGTGGATTACGTCAAGGAGACCCACTTTCACCTCTTTTATTTGTCTTGGCTGTAGATATTTTCAACCATATGAACAAGTTGGCTATCTCCCGTAACCTGCTGTCAGGTATTGACCTCCCTGACTCGGACCTCCTCGTTTCCAATATTCAATTTATTGATAACACTATCCTTTTTTCTTCAATTTCCCCATATCACATCCACTGCCTCAAGCTCCTTCTCTATATTTTCGAGTTGGTCTCGGATCTTTCTATTAATTTCTCCAAAAGTTCAGTTACTATATTTGGTGGCTCTAAACATCTAGGTCCTATTGTGGCTAAGGCTCTGAACCGTGTTCCTATTCATTTCCCCATTACTTACTTAGTCATTCCCCTCCGACCTTCTAGACTTCACCATTCGGACTGGCAGCCGCTTATCTCCAAAATTTCTTCCCGCCTTGCAACCTGGAAAGCTTCCTCTCTCTATACTGCTAGTTTACTGGTCTCGGTTAAGTTGGTCCTTTCAGCTATACCTACTTGCTGGCTCTCCTTTCACAAAGCTCCCAGTTAGGTTATCAAACCCTTTGACAAGCTCCATCGCTTATTCCTATGGCATGGCTCCTGTTTGCAAAAGTGTTTCTCAGGGTGGTTTAGGTGTACCAGATCTATACATCTCAAATCTTACCCTCTGGCCAAGTGGATTAAGAGATGCCTCACCAATGATACCCCCTGGAAAATTTAGATTCTCTCAAAGCATTATAACTCCGACCCCTTCCACATCCTTCACTCTGACCCCTTAGAACACCACTCCCCTTTTTAGCCCAGCATCCTTCGCTCTATTTCCTGGATGAAGTATTCAATCTCTATGCATACTGGTAATGGTGCTTCCAATTCCTTTTGGCATGACCCCTTGCATAATGCTTCCCCTCTTAGTCAAACCTTCCTTGATCTATTCACTATCGTGTCAAATAGCTCTATCTCTGTCCCCGATGCCATCAACCTGGGTTCCTTGTGCTTCCATTTGGTCCATACAATCATAAGCCCAGCCCTTTGCTAACTCCTCCAGATCCAAAGACTGCATCATTATATTGTCCTCTTAGTTGATAATGACCACCACTGTTGGGATCTAGCTTCTAGTGGTTCATTCTCTGCTCGCTCGCTTTACTCTTTTCGCTCTGACTTTGACAAACACTATCCCTTCCCACACCTCTAGAAATGTAACATCCCTCCTCGTGCCCAATTCTTCATATGGCTCCGTGTTCTTGAAAAAATCAACTCCGTAGATAAGCTTATTCGCAAAGGTATCAATCTTAATCCGTCTTGTGTTCTCTACTCTAATGATCTTGAAAGTATCTCCCACTTGTCCTATGAGTGTGATTTCTCCTACTACGTCTGGGCTACGTCAGCAACGCATCTGCTTAGTTTCATTCCTTCCATCTCTTCCTTCTTCAACCATTTGTGGTCCCATCCACCTTCACCTTGTATTGATATTTTCCTCTTAGATTTCAGTTGGGTGATCTAGCTTGAGAGAAACTCTCGCTGTTTTAAGAATGTTGCCACTCCCCGTTACACATTTGTAAGAAGATTACTTGCTTTTTCTCCCTATGGACAGGTGGAGGTCCTCCTCCACCCCTTCGCATGAGGATTGGTGCTGCTTTCTCTGACAATGGATCTATGAGAAGTTCTAAAGCTCCTCTTGCGGGGAGAGATGGTCCTTTATCTCGCCTTTATGCTGATGTCTCCCATCCGAAGCCTGATCGTCGATTTTTCTTGCCTTTCTGATGCTGTTGTTTTTTGATTGTGGCTGCTTGTTGACCTATGTACTAGATAGTAGTGCCTTCCAGGCTTGTATGTTATTTTCTATTTTTCCAGTTTAGGTTCTTTTTCTATTTTGTTCCTATGTACTCACTATTTTTATATCTCCTGGCATGATTTTGGCTACCGATCTAGCCTGTTGACCAGAACTTTATCTATGTTGTTTCGTTATATATTGTCGGTGTGTGGTCCCGCACTACACAACCATTTCCCTCAAAAATCATAGTTTGTTTGAATTTGTGGTATGCGGCAAACAATTGTATGTTGTAGTTTATTTTTTAAAATATGATATTATTTTTATAGTTCACTAAATTTGAAAAAAATTTTTATAAAAAAGTAAAAAATTTATATATTATATTGTATAATTAATAAAACATTAAAATATAAACAAATTATTGTACAAATGCTACTATGTTATATAATTAATAAAATATTATGTAATGGTAATTATTACTTAAAAATTTTGCAAAAGTTTAATAGGGCATGGCGACCGTCCATGGTAAGATAAGTGCATCAGCCAAGCTACTCTGGGCTTCCTTGGGAACTGATCGACCCAAGGGTCAGTCGATTCATACACTCAGTTTCTTTTCACATAAGGACAGAAAACCGATCGGAGTAGCTATAAGGAGAGAGAACAGTCAGATCGACAAAGGAAAGCGTACCTACTAAAGTTCTTCCACCTTGGAAAAGCGATAATACAGCCGCCCTACCACCAACTGCTCCCATTAGACATGGAAAGTAGCAACAAACTTTGAGTTACGCCACCTGACATCCTACAAAAGAAGCAACCAAAGTATGAAAAGGCGGTTTATCACTATATATTCATGTATCGCTACCAACCCTCCAGTTGGCAAACATTCCACGGTCCTATCTATGTTATGGACCGTGAATATCCTCGGCCAATCTCAATCGCAGATCAAAGGAGGCTTGTTCATATAAATACCCCAAACATTTCACCAAGCAAGAGCTCAGATTCAGATACCTTAAAAGGATAACACTTTCCACTATACTCTTATCATCTTCAAGCGTTCTCCATCGTCTCTGTGTATCCATTGTAATTATATATATACACACACACACATAGTGATAAAAATATATACAGTTGATATAGGCATTCATTTTGGCCAAACCACTCTAAAATCTGTGACTCTTTATTACCTGCATTCCATTATTAATTTGCGATCATACACTGCAAAGCCAACAACATCGTTAAAACCCCCCTCTCTAACAATTTCCAAGGTTGATTATTCATTTTGTCTCGCTGGCAGAATTTTTTGTCAACATTTTATTGCTAGAGGGAGGGCACCTCCGAAACTCTCTGGTTACCTTCAACCTTGCCTAGACTCCATATAGAACATGGGGACGAATGGTGTCAACATGAACAACAACTCGCACGATCGAGACACCAACGGTAACACACCCGATGGCGTTCCCCACCCTTTCCCTGGAGTTGGCAGCGAATTCTAGCAGACCATATCCGATCACATTGCTACGATGGGAACCCTGAGCCAAGAAGTAAACAACCTATGGCGCACTAGAAGCTCGTTCCATTATGGGTCCAAGACAGCCATTAACTCAGGTTGTCAACAACTTCCCTACGTCGCCACTCATCCAATGTACTTGCCTAGAGCTCATGGTTGGCATCCAAAATCGCCATCCAAACAGGCCTGGAGCCAGGAGGTAACAACATAGCTGGGGAAGAGCTGAATGGCTATTGGGAAGGTGAAATCTAAGAGCCACGTCCTGAGCGCCAAAGCGATCAAGCTCAAACCGTGGCCAGGGGATCCAGAGCCGCCTCTGTATACTTCCACCTAAAAGGGGAAATATCTCATCTGTACCTGGGGGCAAACAAGCCCGCTCATTACATGTACCTCTTTCAAGCAAAAGATCTCTTTCCTTAGGTCGCTATCATGTGCCATATTCCCTCGATCAACCGACATACTACTAGGAGCCTCTGTCCATCGATGCAAGGTCGTTCCCGCAATAGGTGGAAGCCAGCCTCAGGAATGAAATGATCCAGTTGCACCAACAGATCAACCGAATACATGTTCACAATGTTGGTGGCGGTGGCATGTCCGAAGATGAGGACGAAGAACCATTCTTTGCAGAAATCCTTGTGACCCTCCACCGAATACATGCTTATGGCATTTAAGTCAGTTATATGATCCTGGACCACACATTTTCTTACAACTTGCTTATCGGGCATTTGGCTATGACAGAATTGGATGCCATCATGTCGTACAGCCACCTGATAGTGAAATTTCCAATGCTAAACAGGACTGACGAGGTTAAGGGAGACTAGCCAAAAGTGAGGCAGTGCTATAGGACTTCCCTCCTTCGGGCAGAGATGCATGTCCTAATGATTCAGGAGGAACCCACCACCTATGTCAATACCCTATTGGAACCAAAGAACGCGACTCACTTAGGCGCAACCCTAGGCATGTGCGACCAAGTCATCAACATGGTAGGCGGTCCTTAGTCCGTTGAAGAAACTGAGGCTTTGGGGTAGGTTTTCCTTACGTCCCCTCAGCGGAAACAGGAACTCATCTCCAGTAAGAACGAGCAGACGACACTCGGATGGCTACCTAGGCCGACGGAAACACTCTAGAGGGGAAATCCATCGAGGGCGGGCATGCTACTGCCTGCCCAACACAAAAATGTCTCTCTATCCAGGTTGAAGAAATAATGGAATTCATGATCTACGCTTTGGATCAGTGTGACATAGAGATAAACATAAGTATCAAAGACGACTAGTTGGATCCTCAAATGGGAGACCAAGAGCCCGATGAGGCCCTTGGAACCCCTTTGAAATACATATCCATCGACAAAAATGATCCCATCAAAGTCGCCCAGAAGCTCAGTCCAAAGGTCAAGTAAGATTTGACAAAAATTTCTCAAACAAAACCAAGATGTCTTCGCTTAGGGCATGCTGATATGACCAGCATCGATCCTTGCATGCTCTGCCACGCACTAAACATTAACCCAAAAGCAACCCCACTCTGATACTATTGAAGACCCTTAAACCCCAAAAGATACAAAGTATTAAAAGAAGAGATAGAGAAGCTGCTCACTAATGGCTTCATAAGGGAGGCAGACTACTCGGTTTGGGTCATAAATCCAGTCTTAATCTTCAAACCAAACGGTTCATGAAGGACATGCATTGACTTTTCAGATTTCAACATAGCATGTCCAAAGGACAGCTTTTCTGTACCCCATATCGACCAACTTGTAGACGCAACTAGTGAGCAGGAACTCCTCGCTTTCATCTATGCCTATTTGGGCTATAACCAGATCACCATGCATGGCCTTGATCAACAACACATGTCTTTCATCACCAACACCGGCTGTATTGCCACCGGGTCATGATTTTTGTTTGAGCAATATGGGGGTAACCTACCAGCTTTTAGTCAACCAGATGTTTTAAGTGGGTTGGTTGATGGAAGTGTACATTGACGATATGCTGGTAAAATCGGAGAGGGCCAATGGCCATGTACCCAACCTCGTCGAAACTTTTGGCATCTTGAGAAAGTACAACATAAAGCTGAATCCCAAGAAGTGCTCATTTGTTATCCGATCCGACCGGTTCTTAGGACATGTTGTGAGCGCTAAAGGAATCGAGGCCAACCTACACGCGATTCGAGCTATTCAAGAAATGTATGTTCCCAAAATGATGAAGCATGTATAGAGCCTCGACAGGATGGTGGCCGCTTTAGGCCATTTTGTTTCAAAGGCTATGGATCGATGCCTGCCCTTCTTAGACCTCGTCAAAAAGGGGAATACCTTTGCTTGGGATGACAAATGCACCAAGGCCTTTGAAGGCTTGAAGCGGCACTTGGCTACCACTTCAATTTGTCCAAACCTGCTGACGTGGAAGATCTTTTCCTATTCCTAGCGATCACCAACCAAGCAACCAGCGCCGCACTCATTAGGGAGGAGGAAAAGGTGAAGTGGCCAATTTACTATGTAAGCAAGCAATTGACCGAACCTGAGATATGGTATATGAGGACCAAAAAATTAGCCTTCTACCTTGTGATGGCGGCTCAAAAATTACGATCATATCTCTACGCTCATCCTATCAAAATTCTACCCGATCAACCACTTAGACAATTCCTGAGTCTCCCCGACACAATGGGGAGGCTCCTTAAATGGTCCATCGAGTAAGGCAAACACAACATCCATTTTCTTTGATGACCGTCGACCAAAGGACAAGGAGTGGCTGATTTAATAGTTGAATTTTCTGACTCGGATGTTGAAGGAGTGAAGGAGAACCCTTCGAAATGAACTTGGCACCTGTAAATGGATGGTGCAGCTAACGAGAAAGAAGCAGGAGTAGGAATGGTCTTAGTCATCCCCGAAGGCAAAACACTACTTTGCCTTCCGACTTACCTTCATGGTCACGAACAATAAGGCCGAATATGAAGCCCTCTTAGTCGGCCTAAAGAAGTAGAAAGGACTTCGCATGGAATCACTACATGTCTACAGTGACTTCGTCATTATCATAAACCAAATGAATGGCCTTTTTTAGACAAAGGGAAGGTTCTGACGCTTTACGTCACTGAAGTCCGAAGACTTACCAAATCCTTTGGATAATTCCGACTAAAACAAATCCATAGGGAATGAAATGGTAAGGCGGACCAATTAGCGAAAGCAGGGAGCGACCGAGAGAGACTCTTCCATGGGTACCATTGGACACCCGGAATACTCTCGGTTTTGGGCCGGGGGCAGCCATTATGGAAATTGATCGGCCTTCTGAAGGAAATTGGATGACGACCATATACAGATATATCATGAATAATGAACTACCAACCGGCCTTAAGGAGGCTAGAAAAACTTTGCATCATTCACCATATTACACGATGATCGAGGGAAGTTTTACAGGCACGATATTCAACCCTGCTGTAACGTTGTGTGTTCGAAGATAACGCCGCCTAGAATTTAGAGGAGTTGCATAAGGGCTGCTATGAATATCACATGGAAGGGAAAATTCTGGCAAAAAGGGCCACTCGGTAGGGGTACAACTAGCTCACCATGGTAAAAGATTCTATGAACTATATGAAGAAATGCGACCGATGCCAATGATTCTCAAAGGTCCCCAGGGCTTCCTCGGTCCCTCCGGTCCCTATGACATCATGCTGGCCATTTTGATACATGGGGGATTGATCTGATTGGGAAGCTCCCTAATGCCAAAGGCGGATATAACCACGCAATTGTACCCATAGATTATTTCACCAAATGTGTTGAAGAAGAACCTATGATCGATGACATGGCTCCATAGGTTCTGAACCTTTTTGTCAAGAACATCATCTGCTATATCGGCCTCCCAACGAAAATTGTTATGGACAACGAGACCCAGTTCGAAAGCATGAAGTCCCAAGATTTCTACGATAGAAATGGAATAGAAAAAAGCTTTTCCTCGATCGCTTACACATAGGAAAATGGATAGGTCGAGGCAGCCAATAAAACCATCAAGTCTACTCTCAAGAAAAGGCTTTCCAAAGCGAATAAAAATTGGGTGGAGGAGTTGCCTCTTGTACTGTGGTCGTATCGCACCTCCGTCTAAACTTCGACTGGCCATATATCTTTCTCCCTTTCATACGAGAACGAGGCCAAGTGGCCTATCAAGGTGGAGGTCTTGTCCCTCGTAGGGTGACCTACGACTGCAAGAAAAATGACGAGCTCCTCGTGATCAGCCTAGACATATCAACAAATGGAAAATGGAAGTGGAAATCTATACCGAGCCTTGTAAGAGAAAAGTCTCAAAACATTACAATCCGCGGTTGAAGCTCTGATAGTTCACCATCGGCGACTTAGTTTTACGTTGTGTGTTTGCAAACACCAATGACCTGACTGATGAGGTACTCCGCCTCAATTGGGAAGGACCATATGTTTCAATTCCATGCTAGCTAACGGTGCATACCGTCTATCTTACCCCGATAGGACTCATGTGTCTCGGACCCGGAGCCTAGAACACCTATGGGCTTATTTTATATAATAAAAGTACTTAATAAGTAAGACCTTGGAATGTAATCATTTCTTTTTGTAAGGATCATTGGAAGGTCATCTCTTTTTGCCAAGACAATGTTAGCCATGCAAGTTTGGGATACCTACACAGGGATAAGTTTTTACATGCTCATTGACTTGGTCCGACGATAGTCAATATCCTGTCAAGGAACCGTGTGAGCTACCACTCCCTTCCCTGATAGAAGGACGCACTCGGAAAGGGTATATTACCATGCATCGCTCTGCCTAGGCACGTTAGAGATGCCCAATGACCTACAGGTCGCCCCGGTGATACTTGATTCACTTCGACAGGCAAACACAAGATATAACTCTTGCCTCCTGAGGTGCATCGACGAGCTGGATGGCAACTCTAATGATCCAACTATCCTCTCCTATGATTCTCCTCATCCTAATGGGATGAGACACTGTTGTTAATACTGGTGCATGATAACTCAGTGCAACACCATGATAGTATCTCCAAGGTCTGACATCCGTATTGCGACCGCAAGTAAATAAGTCGGGATTTATTTTAACCTTTAGGTGTCGGAAAGGGCCCTGACAAGAAAATAAGTCGAGTCCTTCTGTACAAACCACACGGGCCTCAACTGCAACCCCTAGGTGTCGAAAAGGGCATCCGCAAGCAAATAAGTTAGGTCCTTCCGTGTAAACCCAATAGGCCTCAACTCCAACACTTGGGTGTCGAAAAGGGTGCCTGCAAGCAAATAATCCGGGTCCTTCCATGCAAACGCCAAAGGCCTCAACTCCAAGCCTTGGGTTTTGAAAAGGACTCCCATAATAAAATAAGTCGGGTCCTTCCGTGCAAACCCCACGAGTCTCGCTAAGGCCTCAATCCCCCCAAGGCGAAACATACTCAACACAACATACGTTGTGATTTTCTTTTATTTACAAGTAGAATAACAGAAATGAGAATCTCAAACATCACATGATGCAAAAAAAAAGTTTTTAACAAACAAGGGGCACGACACACCACCCGTCGTCCTAGGTGCAATCAACCTATGACAACCAAAACAAAGGAGAAAGGGGAAAGGGAAAAGAAATAACTAAGACGACTAGGCTACAACCAAAAACACATGACAACCTCCTTACTCATTTGGTCGGGTCAGAGAGTCAATCTGCTCAGCCGTTAAGATGGTCAGCACAAGCTTACCCTTTTTGGTCAATTTGGCGGCTGCCTCCTCCCGGTGCTTCTGGGCTAAGCGACTGTCACCCCCGGAATCACAATGTGAAGGTGGAACTTGTTAATGAAAGTACCCACCGCCATGTTAGTCAAATGATCTGACAAGTGAGCGTCTCTTCCCTAACGGACTCCCTCTTTCAACACCTCAATGTCGTCCAGGGGCAGTCAAGTTTAGTGGGCATCCAAAAGCCTTCGAAGACGCCCTATCGCCTGCTCAAATATCTCATCCGACCCATTCAGCCGTGTAACCTCTTCCTCATGAAATCCCTTACCAGCAACAGCCTGGTCTTTGACATCCTCGACGTTGGCTCTGGGGCGGTTGGCTTCTGCTACTTCTTTCTCAGCCAACTCCCTTGCTTGAGCTGCATCTGCTTAAAGCATGATCTCGGGCACTCGGTCCTTCTCGGTGCAACGACCACGATTTTTAGTCGGCTGATTTTGAATATTTAATGTATTTTAAATGTTGAATTTGAATTTTTAATTTATTTTGAATATGGAGATTTTGATTGAATTAGTAAAATGGTTTAAAATTCCAAATATAGTGATTTAATGGATTTGGTGAATAGTAAATTTAATAATTGAAATTGGGAAAATATGTGAATCTGGAGTTAAATGTGAATGGAAATGATTTCTAAGTTGATTGAGTTAGAGTGACGATATTGGACTTTTGAATGAATTAAAAGTCGATAAATAAAAATTGGAAAATTATATATCAATTTAATGGTGAAATTTAATGCATGGTAATAGTGTGAATAATTGAAATTTTGACTTAATATAAATTGAAATAATTTCTAATATGGATATTAATTCTATTTGATTTATAATCGAGTTAGTAAGTTTTAAAATGGAAATTTTAAGTAATATCGTCGATTTTGAAAATAGCTATCGACGCGTTAAAATAGTCTTTCGAGGCACAGTCTTGGAATTCGACGAAACCATTTCCATTGGTTTCATAATAGTACATTATTACCGAATTTTAAATTTTGTATTGTTTGGAGTTAAAGTTTGGCCGTACGGGGCAGAAACGCGTTGAAATTAATATCGAAAATTTAATACTTTCATTCGATTAAAAAAAGCTATCTTCCACATACGATCGAATTAGGCTTCGAAACATATTCCATTGTGTTCGGAATAGGGGTAAAAAATTATAAACATCAGGCTACATGCTTCGTTTAGAGTTTGTCCAGAAAAGTACGTGAGTAGTGAAATTTACAATAAAATAATACATATACGTGTATAAATACGCATATTTCCCCTCAAAAACCCTAGTTTTTCCAGTCGCAGTTATCAAGTTTCGACCCTCAAATCCTCTCAATCCACGACCTATTGGGAAAAATTTCCAACTGGAAAGTTGTAGAGCTCATCGAGACGAACAAATCCAACGGTCGAGATGGAGTTTGGCGTGGCGTATTGTCTTGATTTTGGCCACGTTCGAGTGCCGTTTGGAGGCTATTTTTGCAGAGATGATGTGGCTTTAAGGGTGCGGTTCATGGTCGCAAGAGGAGGGTCATGGCTTTCGAGCGGCATCTTTGGATGAGGTTCAAGGGGGCGGTGGAGGCTGCGACTTGGCAGGAAAGAACGGCGGAGAGTGGGTTTCTTTGTGCGTAGATGTCTGGAAACGAGCATGTTTGAGAAGAAACAATGGAGCAGCCTTGATTTCCAGACCATATTGAATGGCCAGATCTATTAGGTTAAAAAAAGAGAAATTTTTGAATTTAGTTGTATAAATTTATATTCGATGTTTAAAAACGTGTATCGTTCTCATACATTATCAAAATTGGACGAAACAAGCGGCGTTGGAATCTTAGCAACGAATATTACGTGTTGAAATTGGTTTGGAGTTGATCGAAGATTGCTAAAATTTTAGGTTAAATCGAACATGTTCGATTTAATTTAAAATCAGAATATTAGACAAATTAAAAACACAAGGTAAGTAAATCTCACTCATTTGGATGATTGGCACTAATCTTAAATAGTTAAAATTTATTATTGATTGATTGAATGATTTGATAATTATTATTATCAGTTCGGTGTTATTATATATATATATATATATATATATATATATATATATATATATATTAGTATATATTAGTAGTTTGATTGATTATTCCCGCCTATTATAACAGATGAGACCCTATGCGCCCCGCATAATAGCGGATGACCCATATTACCATGATATTCTTCCTTGAAACGGAACTGGTATTTTTATGTTGTATTAACATCTGTGGTTGCAGGAAAACTGGTTGGAGGGATCCAACTGGATTCCTCAAAATGTTGAATTAAATTATATATATATATTGATATATGATCTGTTTGGATAATCTGTGGTAGATTATAGTGTGATTTTAATTTATTTGATGCTATGGTGGTTTTGGCCTAGATTTTGGTATTTTTAAATACCCATAATATATGTTTTTAATTTTAAGGAAATTAAAATGGGATTTTAGAAGTGAAATATTTCTATGGGATTTTGGTTAGTCAAAAGGAATTGATCTGGATAAAATAAATAGTTTGATTTAAATTTGTACTTAACTATTTCAGGATATTGTAAATTGAGATTTTGGAATAATATATATAAAGGAATTTAAATAATGAAACTTATGTGATATGGTTTAAGTGTAAAAGAATTTTAAAAATCGAGATTTGGTTGGTTTTGCAGTATAGTTTAATTTATTTAAGAAATTGATTTATAAATGGAAATTTAACTTAAAAATCAATTTATAATGGATTTAAGTGATGGGAAACCATTATAAACTGAAATTGAAAACTGTGAGATTTATAAATATGTTTATAAATAAAATGAAATAATTATCAGTTGATAAATTGAAGTTATAAATTCATTGTAAGAATTTATAAGGAGATGGGTAAATCAGTTTAAAAGTAAATGATAGATTTATTTTAAAAAATGTGAAAAAAGGATTTACGAAATTGGGACGTAAATCAATTGATGATAAATCGAGAGAGATTTATAAATATTAGATGTGCTATATTGGGATTGAAAACATGTTTTGTCGAGAAGATGAGTTATATTTTTTTCTAAAAAAGGGATTTTTAATTATTAAACCAGGTAACTTAAAAATGTTTTAGCAAAAGAATATTTCTAGAAAGCTAGTTATTTAAATATTTTCAAAATTTGTGAAAATAAATTATTAGTTTCATAAATGAGTCTTGTAAATCGATTAGAATCTTACAAATAAATCATAATTAATTATCGTTTCAAAATTATGTAATTATTTTAAATTGTTTAAGATCTTTTTAAATTATTAATTAAGTTAGTTTATAATGAGTTGATATTAAGTTAATTATTATCTTAGAACAATCAGTATTTTTATTTTAAAAGATAAATCATTCGATACAAATATTATTTTATATAATAACCTTTATAAAAGAGTATTTGCCTAAAGTAAACTTGGAAAGTTATATAAGAATTTTATAAGTATTATTTTGAAAAAATATTATTTAATAAAGTTTTCGAAAAGTAATGGAATACTTTCATGGCAGAATCGGAGGTAGTGAGTGCCTGCAGTTAAGTTTGGATTTCTCTAGATAGAGACATAATCATTGAGCTGTGAATCCATGGTTGATACTGCGTAGTGCTTTCCTTATTAAATATAAAAAGTTTTCAAATATTTTTGAAGGAAATGATTTGTGACTGTACTCATTTCGGTGAGATAAGTGTATACTTTTGAATAAAGAGATTTAAATAAAGGAACTCAGAACGTAGAGAATTCGTTATAAATGAGTTAAGGAATTTACAATATAAACTGTGAAGGGTTTTCGAGAAGGAGAAATAAGTGAAATTTTTTGGCTACTAAGGGGTTTATAAAATATATTTTTAAATATTTTCTAAGCGTTGAAATAAGGGATGGTCTGAAATAGCCTGATATGGATATAAGTATTTGAGTTGTCTCAAATATTGAAAATTTAGAAGGGATTTGAGTACAAATATATATATATATATATATATATATATATTACAAATATATTTTGAAATAAATTTTGGGAAATCTACAATAAGGCCTGATGTCTGCTTATGGATGCTATTGATAGTTAAATAACCAACTATCAAGTATTTGGCCAATTTCATTGATCGTTTCGAAGAGATTGGGATTGGATTTAAATATCCAAAAACCACTTCAATCCGATTTGAACATTATGAATGGATACCGTGAAGATAGAGAAGATGGTAATTCAGTTTGTCCCGACCCAGGACTTGTATGGATGAATGCTATCAGAACGTCGTCATTGGAGGACGATGAGCATTCTAAGTGAAATTATCCTTGAAAAGTAATCGTAGCCTCTAGCCTCATCAACCGAAATGGTTGAAAATCAGAGGGTATGTAGCAAGGCTAAGTGGGTCTTACCTAATCAGGGTATGTTATCACCTTTCTAGGTACCCTTAGATATATTATATATTATGGATAAGGAAGCATGCGAAAGAGCTCTCTATAAGGTGGGAACACCCGAGGTGATGACATATTCGGTTCTATCTAGGCTAAGGATAGGGTCGGTCTTGTGTTGCAGGGGATCCCAGCGAGTTCTTCGGTACATGTTTCTAAAAGTGCACCGTAACAGGTGGTCCCCCAATGCCTAGTATTTGTATGGTATTCAACATCCAATAAGCACCGTACTGTTTTGATTGTGCCCTACTATGCTGAAACGTGAGATGCAAGCATTTCAGTTATTTTCTATTTACTTGTTTTAGACACAATTATAATATCAGATGGATTTGATAAAAGTGTTTTGGTTATCGTAAGGTAAAAACTCATCGTATTTATGTGTGACGCGGTCTTACGAGATACCTTTGTTTTTAGAGGATTTTTATAACTTTAATATTTCAAATTGAGTGTGTTTTCTCACGTTGGTTTTCCAGACTGACTCGGATGTTATTTTATTATAATGCTCGAATCAGATAGAGTATTACAAATTTAAGATAGGATGCTATGGAGCTTAGGAGATGAGATGGATGACGAAGACGTATCACACATACTTGATTATATTCCTCTATGTATTATATGCAGTATATTCAGCATTTGTGAGGATAAGTTATTGTAACTGTCCGGTATCGAGTTATTGGTTTGTCATACTCTAATGATGTAATATATAAATAACAATTATAGCTCTTTTTTGTATAAGACCTGTTATTATCTATTATATATTGTTCCGCCGCGATTGTAAGATTCTGTGTTGTTGTTGTTCTATTTTCTTCTACATATTTCTTCTTTTCCTCTAACGATCTGGTATTTTTGGCACTCGATTGCTCGGCATGCTATATAGAGGACGTATTGATGTCGATTTCGAGGGTCGAAAACCCAGTTCGTTACACTTGGTATCAGAGCTGAAGGTTAAGCAAGAACCTTGGCTCCGGTGGGAATTACTTAATAGAGATAAGGTATGTAGTACCCTAGAATGAGTTTGAGCGTATTAATAGATATGATCGCATATTTGTTAGTGAATATAAAATGTTTTGCAGTGTGTTAGTTTATTTATTGAGTGGCTTATAAACTCTGGTCGGCACAGTTCGTACAACTGTATCGATAGGGGTTTCTAAACACTTGAATAAAGTAATTTGACACAATATTGTTTTGGAATGGGGTAAATGAAATAATTTTACCCAAACAATATTTTGATATAAAAGAAATATTTCCTAGAAATAATTCTAGTGTATATTGAGTGTTTAGTTGATATTATAATCGAAACAAGATTATAAAGTTGGGACTGGGTTACATAACCAACTTAAAAATATATAAGTATGATTTATACAATGGAGTTATAACTAAAAGTGGATTCAAACCAGAATTTGAAAATGTTAAATCCCGAAAAATTTGTGAAATGTTTAAAATGAATTTGAACCAAGTAGTTTGGAATTTTTAAATCTTAGAGCTTTTGGAAATGTTTTCCAAGGCGGTTGATAGGAAGGATGGTGTATTATTTTGGAGATATTTTTGAATAGAAAATGTTTTGAATGGATTTTGGAAGAAAGGAAGAACTGAACTCACTTCAGTCGTTGGAAAATAATTCTGGTGATGATGAATGCATCATCACTGTTAATTTTCGAGTTTCTAATTGACGGATTTCTACCATAGTGATTGGCTATGATTATTTGATTTAGACTTGTTTGGTACACAAGTTTTGGTTAGAAATCCCAAAAGGAAATTGTTTTGGGCATAACCAAGTTGTTTTAAAATTTCGAAGTATGACTAGAGATACAAAAAGTAGGTATATGTATATTTATGATTTCAAAATGATTTGAAATAAAAACCGCGTGAATGAATTTTGGGATTTCCATTTAGATGATTTGGGAAGTCAGGAGGAACTCAGTTATTGAACTCATAATTTGGAGTTGATATTGAGAAGAAAGGAAAATGTGAATTTAAATCCTGGAATTTAAAATTTAACTGGAGAAAGTTAAAATAAATAATATGGGTTCAAATTTAACCTTAGATAAGTTAAATAAAATTGAATTGGATTTGAATTGAATTGCAAATGTAGTTTGAAATGTAAAATGGTTATATAACTATGAGTTATGATTGTTGGTTAGAATGGATACACTTAAGTTATAAAAGTGATATATATAACCCAGAGTTACGATTATAAGTTGTGAATGGACTTAAGTAACCAGTCTGGGATTTTAAGTGAATAAGTTCTTGAACTTATAAATTGAGAAATGAAATGGTAAAACACAAAATGAAATGGTTTGACATTATGGTGAAGAATGGAAATTCAAAATTTTGAACTATAAATAGAGGGTGAATTGGAATTGAGTAAGTTGAATATAAATCACCCGAAAGGTGAGGTAATGAAGCGATCTCCCGAATGAGTCAAATGAAATTGACAGTGATTAAAATGAAGCAAATGGAATGATTCCAAAATGGTGTGGTATAAATTGGATATACTAAGTAAATGAAAGTGAATAAATTGAACAGGAACCAATTTAAAAATGAAATGGAATTTGATTGCAATGGAAACTTCACTTAAGTGATTATTTATGAAATGATTCATGGATAAGTTAACATGGATTGGAAGGTTGTTAATATAAAATTAAGTGAACAAAGTTTGGTGAATAACTTGAATGGGAATCAACGGAAAATGGATGAATTGATTAAAATCAATTTAAATAAATAAAATGAAGCTTAATAAGATGGATATGAATATAATAAGTGAGATTATGAATAGAATGAAATTGAATGGATTGCGAGTCAAGTTAAAATTGAATAAATGGTATGGAAATCTATTTGAAAGTGTATAATTGAGTGTTTTAACCTGTAAATTGCATATGCATTCTAAAACACATGATATGACATGTTTGTTTATGGTACTTGTATTTAGATTGGTAAAATGGGTGTATTGTTATGAGAATTTCATGATTTTGAAACTTATGTGCTTATTTTGAGTAAGTACATATACAGAGGCTGTTTGGATAGATTTTGGACGCGTGGTTGCATAGAAATTTAGCAAGCTCGCTTAATAACGCTTATATAAGGTACGCTTACGCATTAAAAGCGAAAATGAAATATATATTGATATATAATTGTGTTTTCGACCGTGTGGGTCGATGTATATATATTTGTCATATTCTTGGTATTGCAAAAGCTTCTCCGTACAAAGGGACTCTGTCAAAACATTTCAAAAATTTAGGGTATTAGAAAAGTTTTGAAAATTTTTATTAGCCAAAAGTTGATTTTTGAGTTTGAAATTGAAATAAAGAGTTAAAATTATTGGGGTTGAAACTGAAGAGTTAGAAAGCGGAACATCGAATTTTAACTAAGTGGGTTTTGGATAAGAAATTGATTAGGAGCATACTTCCTACCTTAGCAATTTCGGGGACGAAATTCTTTTATGGGGAAAGAAATGTAACGACCCGGATTTTGATCGGCTGATTTGAACATTTAATTTATTTTATTGTTGAATCTGAATTTTTAATTTATTTTGAATATGGAGATTTTGATTGAATTAGTAAAATGGTTTAATATTCCAAATATAGCGAGTTAACGGATTTGGTGAATAGTAAATTGAATAACTGAAATTGGGAAAATATGTGAATCTAGAGTTAAATGTGTATGAATATGCGCTTATATGTTTTTGTTTGATGATAATAAACATATATATATTCATTTAAATGTATTTGTTAATGTACTATTTTATTTTTCATAGATTAAATAAATATTTGTTGAATAAAATAAATTACACAAAATTTGAATGGAATTTGAATTCAAACAGAAATTTTATTCAAACAAATATTTATTACAATCTTGAATAGTACAAATTTAAGCTCTCACTATATATATACAATTTTGAATACATCACAATTCAATTTACATTAATAACCTCACTACATATCACTCACACTCGTATTTTGTCTTCAACTACATTCCAGTTTGAATCCAGCATCTGAGCAATCTGTAAAAATATTCACTAACGCAGTAAAATTGAAAAAGAAATATTTTTCCAATATAAAATAAAATATGATTTTTGAAAATATGATTTGCCTCAGTTATTTGGGTTGTTCGTCATCATTCACATTTGAATTCATCATACACGAACAATGTGACATGCATAGTGTATCACTGCACATGCCACAAGGCCGTGCACATCGATATACACTTGATAATGCTACAGGAACAGGTGAGCACAGGTCAAACCCAAATGAAAAGTCGGGTTCAACTCACGTGCAATATATTGAAAATTACGACACGAGCACAAGGTCAAACCTGATTTTTTTGAAACTGGATTCAACTCAAGTAAAATTTCAAAAATCAACATGAAAGGATGCAAAGACCAGAAGTACAAACTGAAGACTGCATGAAGTGTATGCAAACAGTCGAAGTCACGAAGCAATCAACATGAATATCACAAGTGTCACAACAAAAATGAAGACTGCAAGAATTTTGTAGTGATACAAAGCAGAAATGAATACTATAAACAATCAAAGATCAAGTGATAAAACATGTGTCCAGACAACAACACAATGAATACAACTAAAGGCAGATTTGAAGAAATGAAACAACATCAAAGCATCACATACATACATATGTACATGAGAAATGGCCAAGACTACAAGTAAATCAACATAGCAACAAACTCAGCAAAGCCAAAGTTCACAAGTGAAGTCAAATATACACAAGTGCAGACCAAATGAAGACCACAAGATCAACTAATCAACAGTGCACAACTTCACAACAAACAAGGTAATGCAACAAGATGAACCAGACAGGTCAAGCAACAAGGCAAACCATAAAGAAATACTCAATGCAACACAGTGGATGTCATAACAAAATGTCCAGAGACAGTCTCATAAGACAGTACAGACATAAACACCATCATGCAAGCCATCAAGAATCAGTACACAATGACAAGTATGGCAGTGAAACTCAAGCAAGTGCACAAGCAACATGACAGAAGACCAGCTGCAACATGAATGTACACCAACACAACAATATGAATGCTATGTTCAAACATGAAACAAGATACAGTGCAGAGCAGTGTGCAACTCGAGCTTCAGAAAGATCAAAGACAGCAAACAATGTGCACCAGTCCAGGCTACAACATGAATAATGCAAGAACACAGACCAACAGCTGCATCAAAAGAAAGTGCAACAGAGAATGGCAACATGCAAAAACAAGGCCAGAGAAATGCACAGTGGAATGAACAAGTGATGCACATGATATGGCAATCACAAATGCTTGAAGACTACAGAACATCAAGATGAATCAAAACAAGTTCGATCAATATCAATAACCAAGGTCACAGTGAAATTAACATCATTAGAGAAGATGTCCAGAGACAAAGCTCACGGGGATGAACACAAAGAAATGATGATGGCCGAAAGTTATGCAGATTCACGATTGTATACAGTCAAGAAAATCAAGTGCGTGCAATGTTTGAAAAAGTCACAAATTAAAAGAGGAAAGTCACTGCCGTTTCAAACAAGAAAAATTGAACGTTCTCAAGATAAAGCCGTGCGCATCAAGTCAGGAAATAAAATTTCAGGAAAGTATCGAATTAATTAGTGTATTCGAATTCATATAAATACCAAACCCAAATCATCATCATCGGCATCGAGTCAAGCAAGCAATTAAACAAGCAACGAAACAGAATACATACCAATCTATCAAACTCGATCAAAGGAGCAGCTGCGAAACAAAGCGCAAGTAGAATCGATCATCAGAGAACGAGGGAGCAAAAGTAACGCAAACCAGTGAATTGATCATCAGAGAACGTGCGCAAGAGCACCACTAATTCTGTAACGACCCGACTTCCTATCTCCAGGAAATCGCATCGTTAATAAGAAAGAAAGGGATAGAGAATAGAAAGAAAGAGAAGAAGAAGAAACAACACATCAGAATCTAAACAGCGGAACGAATAAATTATATTAATAACATAAAATATTTACATAGTTTACATCCACTATCAAATAATACAACACATACTAGACAGTTATAAACACCTGTCTAGTATTTACAACATAATACAATCTCAGGGACAACACAGAACACACAGCGGAATACTAATATCTAACGCAGAAGCCTCTTGCTCCATTGCTCCTCCAATATTCGTCAAAGCTAACCCGAATCCTAACCTGAATCCCTTGGCTACTCGTATAAATTTGAGTACCCAAGAGTTTATGAAAAACAAAATAAACTCTGGGTCAGACATGGGTCTGGTGTGAGTAACAGGTTAAAGTTGCTTAACTTCAAAAACTTTTGAAAAGAAAGGTATCACGTAAGACTTCCCACACATAAATATGGAAAAGTTTTTACCCTACGCTAACCAAAACATTTGATAGGAAATCCGATGATATTATAATAGTGTCTAGGGTTTTCAAGTAAATATGAAATAGCCGAAATTGTTACATCTATTAAATTCCAGCTACTAGCCACAAAAGTGGGTAATACAATCAAAACCGTTGGCACTTATTGGATTTTGGATTCCATACAATGGCAGGGCTGCTGGGGTACCGCCCGTCACAGTACGTGGCCTAGATCACCGTACCGAGGAGCCACCCTAACTCCCCTGCAACACAAGGCCGGACCCGTTCCTTACTGAACAGTTCCGAACAAGACAACCCCGGCAGTTGTCGCGATTCAACCGCCCACACAGCCGAAATAAAAAGGGACCTCTAGACAGGGGTAAATCTTGCTCTCAAGTAGGGGCTACCCACGAAGCCTTGCTGCACCTCCCCTGTTTTAGCCATTCCCGGTTGATGAGGCTTGAGGCTACGATTACCTTAATAGGATATCAAATCTTAGAATGCTCATCGTCCGCCTGACGATGTTCTGGAAGCATTCAATCCATACAAGTTCGTTCCGGGTTCGAACGAAACCGAAGGCACTATCTCGTTGCACTCATTATTGGAATCACCCTCAGAGTCAACGACCATAGCCCTTGCACTCTGATTCACCATCTCGAATCTATAAGCACTATTTCGTCAACTCATTACGGAATCACCCATTGAGTTATACTAACGTATATCCCTTACACCTCGAGTCTTCACTTGCTCCACTTAGATTCACGACCTAACGTTAATTGGAATCGATGTGGTTTTCGGATATCCAAATATGGAAACCCAATCCCGGTCTCATCAAAATCCAAGCGTGTCTTTTAGGTCCAAGTTGTTTAAGTTTAAAACAATTCAATTTAAACTATCTATGTACACACAGATAGATACTTCACATCATCATAATGGAAAATCAACAATATTATCATAAACAAGTAATCATCACAAATTGATAATCTTTATTATCATTATCAATAGATACTAATATCATCATCACAATGCAACCAATGCATCCATAACACACAATACTATTTATCTCATGTCTGAGATTCAAACCATTCAAGTCAAACCAAATCATCCATTCATAAGCAAGGATCCATAATCACATCATCATAATTAATTTAAAATAAATTAAATTAGTTACTTCTATCTCTAATTAATTTAAAGTGAATTAAATTAATTACCTATCTTAAATTAATTTAAAATGAATTAAATTAATTACTTCCTCATTTTAAATCTTGCTTACTTAACCATTAATTGATTACCAATCAATCAAATCATTATCCTCAAATTAATCACCTTAATTAATCACCCTTGATTAATTATCCTTTAATTCAAGTAATTATCTTTAATTAATTTTACAAATTAATTATCCTTAACCAAAATCAGTAATTAGCCTTTAATTACTTCATTAATTAATTAATTACATTAATTAATTACTTCCTTAATCACTTATCATTGATTAATTAATCCTAATTAATTAATCCTTAATTACATCATTAGTCATATTAATTAATGATCCTTAATTAAATTAAAATTACTTATTTAAATTAATTACATTAAGTAATTAACCTTAATTAAACCATAATTATTAATCATTCTTGATTAATTACATTTAGTAATTAACTAGCCTTAATTACTTCTTAATCACTCCTAAATTAATTATATTTAATAATAAATTCTATTGATTAATCATCCTTGATTAATCTCATTTGTAATTAATTACCTTTAATTAATTACATCACTTAATTACTTCAAAAGACTAAATCAATGCTTAAATTAATTACACTAAGTAATTAATTATTAATTACTTCACAAAGAAATTACCTTTCATATTAATTACACAAAGTAATTAATCTCAAAATACCATACTTTAATTAATTACTTCCAGTAATTTATTTATCTTAATTACTTCTCTAAGTAATTATTCCACATTGATTTCTTATCAATCCATTCAATGATTATTCTAAATTAATTAAACTTAATTAATTAATTTAAACTAATCCAATTAATAAATTCTTAAATTAATTCCATTAAGTAATTAATTTTTAATCACTTCACAAGATAATTAATCCCAAATATCATACTTTAATTAAGTTCCCAAATTGATTATCCAAATTAACTAATCTAATTAATTATCAAATTAATAACATTAATTAATTAATTAATAATCACAAGTTAATGACCTTCATTAACTTATTAACAAATTCTTAATTATCTTTCTTAAGTAATTAACTTAAATTAATTACTAATTTAATTACCTTAATTAATTTCAAATCTTTAATTAATTAAACAAATTAATTAATTAAATTATTTAAATTACCTTACAAATTTAATGAAACAAAGATCATTAAATCTTAAATTTACTCCTTAAAATAAAACATTTCTTATTCATGATTACTTTATTATTAATATAGTAACTTAAAACAATTTAACTTAAAATTGTTTTAAAATTACTTTTAAATTTAAAATTTAAAAAGAAATCAAACTTAACTTAAATAAAATTTTAAAAACATTTTAAAATCTTTTAAAGCTTTATTCTTATTTTATAAAAGAAGTTATAAGAAATTTAAACTCCAAATTCATTTAAAAATACAAATCATATTTAAATATGTTTGAACATCCAATTTGTTTAAACATTTAAATTTCTTTTTTTTAAAACTTCCTTAATTTTCAAACATTGTTTCAAAATTTAAGTTTGATTCCAGATTTAAACTTCCTTACTTAAATTTAAAGCTTATACTAAATTAAAATATTTAAACTCTTGAAGTTGTTCTAAACATTTTGTTTCAAAGCTTAAATTTAAATTTCAAACCTGGATTCAAAACTCATTTGAAATTCAAATTTTAAATTTGACTTAAATCCTGTTTTCAAAACCCTGCATTAAGATTTTAAAACATATCTTTAAATTAAAACTACAGGTTTCAGAAACCTGTAATTACAAAAAGCAACCCGAGTTCCCCCTATATTTCCTTCGAGTAAAAACATCTGCCGCTTCGAGTTAAAAATCAACTCACCCGAAGAAAACAACTACTTCCCAAACCCACATCTCCTGATACCCTGTGCACTCGTGCACCTCCACCGGCGAACCACACCTCTCCGACCATTCCTGATGATCCACACAAGTGTAGTTCAACCACGCACCTCCTTTCCAACACTCAGATCACCACAAGTAGCCCATCATCGAGATTGAGCCCTAAACCCAAACTGGAACGCAATTAGAAAACCTGGAATTAGAAGGCCATCTCCCTTCCAAAACCTGTCACCGCCGACATCACTACCCTCAGTCCACCAGAATGGAAGAAACTCCGGTCACCATCTCGTCAGTGGCCAATCTCCCATCTTCCCAAAATTCGTTGCACTCGATCGTCTCAAGTCTTCAAGATGATTGAAATACCAAGTCCAGATAAAATTAGGTTTACAAACTTCACCCACCTCCCATCGCCTCCACCAAGCCCTATACATCTTTCTGGCATTTTTGCCACACTCTCTGATCACTACACTACCCCCACCAAGAACCGCAAACACTCCAATCCACTCGATCATCAGAGAATGACTAAAACCCAATTTCTGTTCAAATGGGTACTGCAATCCCAACTCCTAACTAAACAATATGATTTTAGCTTTAAAAATCATATTTTTGTTTAAGTTTTCAGTTTATAACATTGAATTTATAATTTATCATGTTTGAGATTTTACCTTAATTTATTTACTCTGATGTTCTTCAATTTGCAGAGTCATCACCCAATTTGTTTTTACTTAATAAGTTTTAAACTAAACTATGGTCTAAATAACATAGTTATTACAGAATATAAGCCTTAACAAAATATTTAACTAAAGCAAGAGGAATCTTTTTTTTTAAAAGAAACTGGTAACAGAGAAGGGTTACAGTCATCACACGCATGCATATCCAAATTTCACAGATATTTCATAAATAAATAATCACACAAACTTAATTATTTCAAGGGAAAAAAACATGCAACAGGGAATACTTATTTTTTTAAATTAGTGAAGTTACTCACCTGATGTTTTGAAAGCAAAGCACAAATTCTTTTTGAAAATCTTTTTGTTTTGATTTTAAAACCAGAGTGCCTTGCTGTTGCTTTAAGCTTGCATGCAGGCCTGACTCCATATGTATTTGAATCTTTAAATTTGAAAAACTTGAATTTGCAGTTGCATGTTGAGATGGCTTGATTTTCAGAATGCAGAAGGCAAAACCCAGATTCCATTTGGAAATGTTTGAATTTGATAAGCTTGCAGTTGCATGCTTGAACAGACTTGAAAATGCAGGCTTTGATTCTAGTTACTTCAAAAACTCAGTTTGAAGAGAAAAACTTGCATGCAGGCAACATATGCTTTGCTTTCTAAAATGAATTTCAGGTTGCAGGCTTTTGGAAAAAGATTTTTTTACAGTTTTGCAATTTGAACTTGAGGTTTTAACAGAGGACTACAGGCTTATGCTTTTGCATTTGGAAATAATTTTACAGTTTGCATGATTGAAATGGTTACTGGGTTACAGATTTGTAATTGAGGAGGAAATTCAGTTTTAACATGATTTTACTTTTGGGATTTTGGAATACAAATTTGTTTCAGATTTGATTTTGAGGAAAGGTTGCATTGAATTTGAAAAACTAGATTTTGAATGTGTAAAATGGTTGCAGGGAAAAAAATGCTGCAGATTTATCTTTGAAAAAAAAAGAACATTAGAAAAGGATGGGAATGAAGGAAACATGCTTTTATAAGATAAAATGTTTTATTTATAAATTTAAAAGAAAAACAAAAATGAAAAGGACACTTGTCTAAAAACATAACATTTGTCAAATTGAGTGGATTATTAGTTTATATATGTCTCATTAGTTACATAAGATACTTACACTTGTTTTATATATTAAAATATGTTTTATAAATGAATTTTATTTATTTTTATGTATTTTAAAAGTAAATAAAACCCTTTTCTTTATTTATTAAGCACATATAAAGTAGTTTCATAAATAAATGTGTATATATTTCTTTTTAATGAAGTAAAACAATTTATATAAAAGTGAAAACTTATTTACAAGATTCATATATAAATTTATTAATTTTAATTTCAAAATGAATTCAAATTCAAATGCTATTTATACATTTAAAATCAAATTTTAAAACTAATTTATGTTAACATATTTAATTTTAAAAAAAATAACAATATTGTCTTTTAAAACATATCTATATTTATACATTTATTATTATTTGAAAATAACATATTTATCCAATTTAAATCATTTAAGAAATTATAAATTGCTTATCTTATTTTATTTAAATGAATTAATGTTTTAATATATAAATTGTATTTTAAATTTTCTTATATAATCCCCAAATTATCAAAATGATTATTAGAATTTAAAACAAGATTTTAATTGTTTATTTAACTACAAATCAAAACCTATCTATTTACAATATATATACATATATATACATTATAAATAGGAAAATATTTTATTAGTTTTAAAAAGATAAATTTCATCAATTAAACATTTATTTAATTGGATTATTAAATCAAGTTAATTTTTATTAAAATTTTATCAAATCAATTTAATTTTAAATACAGATTATTAAATTGATGTTGCTAAAATTTCCGGGATATCACAAATTCAGATCGAACAAAGCCCCAATTTGGATCGCAAGAGCCGAAGCCCTAATTTCAGAAAGAAGAACGACCGCAATTATTTCATAAGGAAGAACAAAGGATCGGGTTAAAAGAGCCGGCCTTTATTGTCACAAAGGGGATTTGGTTTTATTTAGGGTTTTATTAAGAGGGGTTTCTTAATTTTTATTTGAGAAAAAATTAAGCATTCAAGTTTGTATTTTAATTTTTTCTCCTGCTTTTATTTTTGAAGTCTGTTTTTCTTTTCGAGTCAATGTATTGGTAAATCACCACCTAGGTTGTAGGTAGTGTCAGATTGTCTAGTTAGAATTAGTTCAGTGAGCAGGGTGTGCGAGTTTGCAAAACTCTATAGGCGGGAGCAGAGTTTGCGAGTTTGCGAAACTCTATAGGCAGAGCAGGGTGTGCGAGTCTATGAGAGTGTTTGTGAGCGGGAGCAAGGGTTTGCGAGTCTAGTAGAGTGTTTGTAAGCGGGATACTGTTTAATTCTAATAGAAATCTGGGAATACAGCAGTAGGCAGGGGTTGCCGAAGCTGGGTAAATTTTGTGTGTGATTTACTTTTCAGCATTTTTATTTCTGCAGTTTGTTTCTGTGTTTAAATCGAGAAAATTTGCTATAACCCTATTCACCCCCCTCTAGGGTTAATCTAGATCCTACAAGATGTGAATGGAAATGGTTTCTAAGTTGATTTAAAACTTTGTTTGAGTTAGAGTGACGATAGTGGACTTTTGAATGAATTAAAAGTCGATAAATAAAAATTGGAAATTTATATATTAATTTAATAGTGAAATTTAATATATAAGGTAATAGTGTGAATAATTGAAATTTTTACTTAATATAAATCGAAATAATTTCTAATAAGGATATTAATTCTATTTGATTTATAATTGAGTCAGTAAGTTTTCAAATGGAAAATTTAAGTAATATCGTCGATTTTGAAAATCGCTCAATTAAATCGACGCGTTAAAATAGCCTTCTGTAGCACAGTCTCGAAATTCGATGAAACTTGTTCCATTAGATCCGAAATAGTATATTTTTATCGGATTACAAATTTTGTAGCGTTTGGAATTAACATTTGTCCGTACGGGGTAGAAACGCGTTGAAATTAATATCGAAAATTTAATATTTTAATTCGATTCAAAAGGCTATCTTCCACATACGATTGAATTCGGTTTCGAAACATGTTCCATTGTGTTCGAAAGGGGTAGAACATTATAAATGTCAGGCGACATGCTTTGTTTAGAGTTCTTTCGAAAAAGTACGTGAGTATTGAAATTTATAATAAAATAATACATATACGCGTATAAATACACATATTTCCCCTCGGAAACCCTAGTTTTTGCCAGCCACCATTATCTAATTTCAGTGACCGAAATCATCAAGCTTTCCTCCCCTAAATCCTCCCAATCCGTGAACTATTAGGAAAAATTTCCAACTGGAAAGTTGTAGAGCTCATCAAGACGAACAAATCCAACGGTCGAAATGGAGTTTGGCGTAGTGCATTGTCTTGATTTGGCCGCGTTCGAGCTCCGTTTAGAGGCTATTTTTGAGGGAATGGTGTGGCTTTAGGGTAGCGGTTCATGGTCGAAGATGGAGGAGGGTCGTGGCTTTCGAGCGGCCTCTTTAGATGGGGTTCAAGGGGTCGATGGAGGCTGCGACTTGGAAGGAAAGAACGGCGGCGAGTGGGTTTCTTTGTGCGTAAATGTCGTGAAACGAGCACATTTGAGAAGAAGCAAGGGAGCCACCTTGGTTTCGAGACCATATTGAATGGCCAGATATATTAGGTTAAAAAAGAGAAATTTGTGAATTTATTTATAAAAATTTATATTCGATGTTTAAAAACGTGTATCTTGTTGAATATGCAAGTATATGATTTTGTTTGATGATAATAAACACACATATATATATATTCATTTAAATGTATTTGTTAATGTACTATTTTATTTTTCACATAATTAAATAAATATTTGGTGAATAAAATAAATAACACAGTATGTAAATTCAAACAAATATTTTATTCAAATAAATATTTATTACAATTTTGAATAGTACAAATTCAAGCCCTCACTACACATATACAATTTTGATTACAATATAAATTCAATTACATCACGATCTTTCATTTACAAATACACCTCACTACAATTCACTCATTCACTCGTATTTTATCTTCAACTTTATTTCAGATTGAATCCAACATCTGAGCAATCTACAAAAATAAATATGACGTGGTAAAATTTAAAAGGAAATATTTTTGCAATATAAAATAAAATGTGAATTTTGAAAATAATATTTGCCTCAGTTATTTGAGTTGTTCGTCATCATTAAAATTTGAATTCATCATGCACGAACATCTTGTGACATGCACAGTGTATCACTGTACATGCCATAAGGCCGTTCACACCAATACATACTTGATAAATCTACAGAGACAGGTGAGCACGGGTCAAACCCAAATTAAAATCCAGGTTCAACTCAAGTGCGATAAAAATAATGTCACAATATCAGCACAAGGTCAAACCCGAGCTTTAAAGCTGGATTCGACACAGGTGCAAATTAAAAATGAAATGAAACAAGAACTGCCAAAAATGATGACCCAACAAATGAACCAGATCAACAAAGACTAGAACTAGACATGCATACATACATGTCAACCAGGCAGCGAGCAAAGTTGACAAGTACTTCAAGTACGAGTGCACAACTGGATCATGAATAACACTCAGACTTGGAGTGACAAATATACGAAGTCAATACGTATGCAACAATGAAATGAAGTGGACAGTACAACCCAATTCAACATGCTTAGTCCAAATGGTCAAGACAGTCAAATTCAAATGCAAACAAGTCACAGTCAATTGGTCAAGAACAACTCACCAGAATGCATCAAGAGACCAAGACCAGTCAACTTAAAAATATGATCTTCCTCGAAGTAATAACGGTCGGGAACAACTAAGGCTCGACGTACACATGAAATCAAGTGCAGTCTTATAAAGAAAATCAGACTCAAGTGAAACAAAATAAAGATGGAGTGAGTAGATGAATACATATGCATCAGGACACAAATGAACACAGAGAATTACAACATTAAATAACAAACTATAACTCTAACACATCTAACAATGAACTGATACAAGTGACTCATGGAAATGCAAATACACTTGTACACAATGCTACAATAAAGATGAATACAAACTTCAGGCTCAAGTACACATACAAAAATGCTACAAAGAACAGACCACCAGATGACAAAACAGTATAAATGAAGACTAACAGACTTCAACATATGATCAATAGCAAGCATGCAAATACACAGTGGAAAAGATGAATGCATATACATAATAGACACACACATGCAGTGCAATAGGATTCAACTTGAGTACACGTGAAAACAAATGAATGAAGAAGTGCATATATACACATGACAGTGAAACAAGCCAGAGGTGAGAACAAAAGAACACACTGACTCAAATCAATTAAAACCAGACAAGTTTTCAATCACAAACCAAAGTTCAAAATGCAATTTCAAAACACAAGCTAACATACACATACATACATACATACATACATGAATGTATGTATACACATGATGCAAGACCAGTGAACTGCTAAAGTCAATCAGGCTACACAATGAACTCAAGCTCAAGTGAATAAAAGTGCAGCTAGCAAAACCAAAATGGACAGCAACTACAACACATCAATTGAAACAGTATCAGCATAAACAAGTGACACAGCTAGTTCGAACAAGTATACATGTATCAGAGAGTATATGCAGAGTATAACAAATTCAAGGCCGCAAGTAAATCAAGTGCATAATTGCCGAAGCCAATACACAAAGAAAATGCAAAGTCGAAGTCTAGTAAAGACATGAAACAAATTAAAGTCAAGCCAGAAAATCATCACAATTTCAACTGGCCGATGAAACAGCAGTGTCAAACCAAAAAATAATGTCATAAGTGATTTCCAAAATAGCCTAAGTCATAGCATTAAGTTCGAACCAAAAATAATGGCTATAGAGAAATAATTCAAAGCAACAGCCAAAGTCCAGAAATCAAAATAGCTTTAAATGGCCAAAGTCGAACGAAATCAACATTGTCAACCAGAATCGAAACCATGATGACCAAGAAAAATGAACAGTTCAAAATCGACACCGTGGGAATCAAGTAACAAATATATGAAATTGACAAAGTCAGAAATCATCACAAGAATCCATACAAAGATCAACGGCCAAGCACAAAAATTATCAGACGAATTTGAAAATTAATTCGAACGAAATTATAGGGAATCAAATCCTATATAAACCAAAATCAACACCGGCCAAAAATGCATCGAGTTCAAACAAACTAACGAGTAAAGCAAAATGGCATAAATTACATACCGAAGTCTAAATCGAACTCGATCGAATTGAAGCAGCCGTATGAGAATCGAGGAAACGGTCGATTGCCGAAGCAAAGCAGTACAATAGCCATTGTAATCAACCAACAATCAATCGACACCTCAATTGCCAAAACCCTAATTTTTAATCAGAGAGGAACAAACGAGAACGAGCAGCAGGAAGCCACCATTTTTCACAAGGAAGCAGGCCGATAAAAATAAAGGGAATAATATTTCACTTAACAAAAATTTGGGCCGGCCTTTACCTTTATGTTGGGTTATAATTGTAAGGCTTATAATTCTTTAATTAGGGTTTTTGTTTTATAATTGTTTTTAAATTTGTATTTTTCTCTTTTAAACCATTGTAATTATTAGTCGTGTGACTAGGGGAAAGACTACGTGGTGTAGTTTGAGAATTCGCAACTCACTGGCTGAGTTGTGGCAGGGTTTTGAGCGTAGAGTTAAGGCTAGTCGATAGCAGGTGTCGCGAGTTGACGTGTGTAAGCGTCTGACTGCTTAATTTCTAGTAGGAACCTTGGGGGCAGCACGCAGGCAGGGTTTTTCCAAAGCTGGGTAAATTTTGTGTCGTTCTATTTCTGCATTTATTATTCTGCTATTATCTATGCTGCTATTATGATATATCTGTGTTGAAATAATTTTATACAAACTTTCGCATTAAATTTTTATAATTAATAGTATCACCCTATTCACCCCCCCCCCCTCTAGGGTGAAATCGATCCTACAAGTGGTATCAAAGCTAGGAACAAAAGCCATTTTTGTTTTAAAAAGTTTAATTTTTCAAAAACCATTTTTTTTAAATTTGAATTTTTAAAATGGCTTCTTTTAATACTGCTTTTGCTGAGGGTCAATCCATAGTTAGACCACCAATGTTCAATGGTGAATATGCTTACTGGAAAAATAGGATGGAAATTTTTCTGAAAACCATTGATGCTTGGGATATTATTGAGATAGGTATAGAGCACCAACTATAATTATAAATAATCAGGAAATAAATAAACCAAAGGATCAATGGACAGATCTAGAAAATAAGTTACATAATACTAATGCCAAAGTTATGAATTCGATTATTTGTTCATTGGATCAATTTGAATTTAATTGTGTCTCACATTGTCTAACTGCACGGGAAATATGGCACACACTCGAAGTGACTCACGAGGGAACGTCGCAAGTCAAAGAATCTCGCCTTGCCATGCTAAGCAGCGAATACGAGAACTTCACAATGGAGAAGGAAGAAAATGTCAAAGATATGTATGGACGACTTTCCAATATCGTATACAAATCAAAAGCTCTCGGAAAATCATACACAAAGTTGGAGATAGTTGGAAAAATCGTCAGAGTCCTTCTACGAAGTTTTGAAGCAAAAGTGACTGCCACTCAAGAGTCGAAAGATTTAAAACAGATCAAAGTTGAAGAATTCATCGGAAATCTCACCACTTATGAGCTAGAAATGAAATTCAAGGAAGAGCGTGAAGGAGGAGATACTCGAAAGAAATCAATAGCTCTCAAAGGAACAACTGAAAGTGATGATGACGACGACGAGGATGGAGCAGCAGAGTTGGAAATGGTAATAAAGAAATTAAAAAGGTGGAACCGCAAATACGGAAATCCAGCTCTAAATCAAAAATTAAAAACCAGAAATCAAAGTTTTAGATAGCACAAAACAACGAAAAATCATATGTCATAAGTGCAACCAACCCGGACACATCAAGCCCAATTGTCCTCAAAATCGACGCGACTTTGAAAAGAAATCAAAAAGGAGAAATTTTGCAGCCACGTGGAATACAAGTGATCAAGATAATCAAAGTATTAGCAATGAGAGTGAGAAAGCAGATATGTGCCTTCAAGGTAATATAACTGATAGCGACGATGACGAGCCAAGCGAGGTATCAAAACTCACTCACTCAGAATTACTTATATATTTCCACGAAGCAAATGGCTGTTTTAAACGACTTAGGGAGAAGCACGCCAAACTTGAATCACAAAGAGATAGTTTGATAGAAGTAAATGAACAGCTTGAACAACTAGTTAAAAACTATCAAAACAAGTGCCCTAAGTGTGATAAGTGTCCAGCATTCGAAGAAGAAATTAAAAAATGAAAAATTAAAATTAAATCGCTTGAAAATGAAATTCTGATTTTAAAGGAAAGTGAAAATACTAGGAGAGAGAACTCTATTAAATGGTGCACATAATTGTTAAACGAAAATGAATCTCTCAAAACACAAGTCCAACAACTGTCCACGACTTTAGATAAATTTTCTAAAAGTGAAAAATCGTTGAATATCCTATTAGGAAAACAAACTGTTAATACAGTTAGACAAGGACTTGGGTATAATCAATCTAAAAATGTTAAAAATGAGATTAATCAAGTAAATTCAATGTGCATAATTTGTAGAAAATTTGAACACAATCAAAATATTTGTTGGTATAGACTCAAACACGTGAAAACTATACCAATTTGGGTTCCTAAAGGCACAAATATAAAATCTCTCAAAATTAAACAAATTTGTGAGCCAAAAGGAACGTATATAAATAGTTTTGGGTCTCCACAAAATTATTCAAAATATTCTGCCACTAACAATAATGGACCTATAAAAACAAATAGGTCACAAAAACCTTTTATCGTGTAGGTATGGTGGCAGGCTAAGGAACAACAGTTGTGTTACTTGGATTCTGGCTGTTCCAAGTACACAACGAGCGTTAAAGAAAAGTTCCTTAGCCTAGTATAAAGGTGACAGAATCACAATGGATAACAACAAAAAATTATCGTAAAGGTAAAACAGGTAATGGTATATTTTGAACGATATATTAAATGTGATAATCTGCACCGTAGTCTGAATTAAATTAGCCAGTAATGTGATGATGAAATAAATGATGATTTTGGTTCTGACTTATTCAAAATTGTTAGCCAATTATATTCTTATGCCAAGAACACTATAAAAATTCTAGAGTCTTTGAACTACTTCATATGTATTAATTTTGATTAATTATAGTGTTCTATTGGATGATGATGATACATTTGGCTAACCCTATATTCATGATTTTTGATTATTTACATGGTTTCAATTCAAATTCAAGAGAATGTCATTTAAAAAGCTGTTGAAATTGATTTTAAGATATTTTGATGCACACTTCATGGTCTGGTCTATCAAATTCAATTAACGATAATTTTGTGTGAAAGAAAAATTCAGATGCAGATTACATTGGTAATCTAGTTATTGGAAAATTACTAGTGGAACGTGATTTATGTTGAGCCATTTAGTAACTACATCGTTTTTCAAAGAAAATATCTGCATATTTTTCATTTTCAAATAGCAGAAATTATTCTCATAAAACCCCTTCTAGAAAATCATTTTTGACCTTGTTTCAGATTAGTCATTTTTGGAAAATTTAGTTTTATAATTAATTTTGAATACGATTTTAAATGATTACATTGACTGATCTGACTCCCTAACGATTATCGAAAAGATAAATAGTGATTGAAAAAGTGATGAGTTTTAATATTAATCATATATTATAACTTGAGACGGTATATTTAGTAAATTTCTTTAGAAATTTGAACAAGAGTTATAAAAAGTTTTTGTTGGCAAAAATTCCATGACCATCTCTATTTCTATAATATTTCTAACAACCATCACTTATCACAATTCAATATAGTTTGTCGATATGTGGTACTTTAAACAGGAATCATTCGTTTTTCATTTTATATTTTTTAATAAAATAATAATATAATAATAATAAAAAAAAACCCAAAGTATTCACTCTCGTTTAATAGTCCTTACGGTTATGCGTGGATGAATTACTTGGAATTTGTTATGTGCTTCCATGTTCATTTAAAAGTCCTCACGGTTATGCATGTATGGAACACATATCAAAATTAATTAATTAAATAAACAAGTTGATTCTAATCCCATTTAAATGTCCCCACGGTTATGCGTGGTTAGAAGATACTTGAATTCATTTTTTTTTTAAATGGAATACTACTAATCTCATTTAAAAGTCCTAACGGTTATGCATGGTTAGTAGATATTCAAATTCCTGAAACAAATATACCATAAATAGGCACAACTGTATGGTTTTATATGATGACATCATTCACATCATTCTAAAAGTGGAATATGCGCCTAACATAATATTTATGATTTTTGTTCGATTTTTTATTGAAATTTAATATTTGTATTCGATTGAGTTTTAATGTTGTATTAATATCTATCACTTTATCTCTATTTTTCTAACACTATTACTCTTTTGCTGATAACAAAAGGGGGAGAGAAAAGTTGAGATTTTGTCAAATAAAATCAAGTAAAGGTCAAATATTTTCTATTTGCATCTAGGCTCATTTGCATATTTTTAATTGTATGCATATATGAAGGGGGAGCTTTGTGTATAAAGGAAGCATTTAAATAGGTGGAGCAAATCGAGTATATCAATGATCAAATACATTTAACATATTCAAAATATTAATATATATTTGTTATCATCAAAAGCGGGAGATTGTTGAATATGCGAGTATATGATTTTTGTTTGATGATAATATATATATATATTCATTTAAATGTATTTGTTAGTGTACTATTTTATTTTTCACGTAATTAAATAAATATTTGGTGAATAAAATAAGTAACACAGTATTTAAATTCAAACAGATATTTTATTCAAACAAATATTTATTACAATTTGGAATAGTACAAATTCAATCTCTCACTATACATATACAATTTTGATCGCAATATAAATTCAATTACATCACAATCTTACATTTACAAATGCACCTCACTACAATTCACTCATTCACTTGTATTTTATCTTTAACTTTATTCCAGATTGAATCCAGCATCTGAGCAATCTGCAAAAATAAATATGACGCAGTAAAATTGAAAAGGAAATATTTTTGCAATATAAAATAAAATGTGAATTTTGAAAATAATATTTTCCTCATTTATTTGGGTTGTTCGTCATCATTTAAATTTGAATTTATCATACACGAGCAGCTTGTGACAAGCACAGTGTATCACTGTACATGCCATAAGGCCGTGCACGATAATATACACTTGATAAATCTACAGGGAAAGGTGAGCACGGGTCAAACCCAAATTAAAAGCCGGGTTCAACTCAAGTGCAATAAAAATAATGTCACAATATCAACACAAGGTCAAACCCGAGCTCTAAATTTGGATTCAACACAGGTGCAAATTAAAAATGAAATGAAACAAGAACTGCCAAAAATGATGACCCATTAAATGAGCCAGATCAACAAAGACTAGAACTAGACAGTCCATGCATACATACATGTCAACCAGGCAGCGAGCAAAGTCGACAAGTACTTCAAGTACGAATGCACAACTGGATGCATGAACAACACTCAGACTTGGAGTGACAAATATACGAAGTCAACATGTATGCAACAATGAAATAAAGTGGACAGTACAACCCAATTCAATATGCTTAATTCAAATGGTCAAGACAGTCAAATTCAAATGCAAACAAGTCACAGTCAACTGGTCAAGAACAATTCACCAGAATGCATCAAGAGACCAAGACCAGTCAATTTAAAAATATGATCTGCCTCGAAGCAATAACGGTCGGGAACAACTAAGCCTCGACGTACACATGAAATCAAGTGCAGTCTTATAAAGCAAATCAGACTCAAGTGAAACAAAATGAAGATGGAATGAGTGGATGAATACATATGCAACCGGACAAAAATGAACGTAGAGAATTACAACATCAAATAACAAACTATAACTCTGACACATCTAACAATGAACTGATACAAGTGACTCATGGAAATGCAAATACACATGTTCACAATGCTACAACAGAGATGAACACAAACTTCAGACTCAAGTACATATACAAAAATGCTACAAAGAATAGACCACCAGATCACAAAACAGTATAAATGAAGACTAAAAAACTTCTACATATGATCTGTGGCAAGCATGCAAATACACAATGGAAAAGATGAATGCATATACATAGCAGACACACACAGGCAGTGCAATAGGATTCAACTTGAGTACACATGAAACAAATGAACGAAGAAGTGCATATATACACATGATAGTGAAACAAGCCAGAGGTAAGAACAAAACAACACACTGACTCAAATCAAATACAATCAGACAAGCTTTCAATCACAAACCAAAGTTCAAAATGCAAGTTCAAAACACAAGCTAACATACACATATATACATTCATGAATGTATGTATACACATGATGCAAGACCAGTGAACTGCAAAAGTCAATCAGGCTACACAATGAACTCAAGCTCAAGTGAATACAAGTACAGCTAGCAAAACCAAAATGGACAACAGCTACAACACATCAAATGAAACAGTACTAGCATAAGCAAGTGACACAGCTAGTTCGAACAAGTATACATGTATCAGAGAATATATGCAGAGTATAACAAAGTCAAGGCTGCAAGTAAATCAGGTGCATAATGGCCAAAGCCAATACACAAAGAAAATGCAAAGTCAAAGTCATGTGAAGACATGAAACAAATTAAAGTCAAGCCAGAAAATCATCACAGTTTCAACTGGCCGATGAAACAGCGGTGTCAAACCAAAAAATAATGTCACAATGGATTTCAAAAATAGTCTAAGTCATAGCATTAAGTTCGAACCAAAAATAATGGTCACCGAGAAATAATTCGAAGCAACAACTGAAGTCCAGAAATCAAAATAGCTTCAAATGGCCAAAGTCGAACGAAATCAACATCGTCAAACCAGTATCGAAACTGTGATGACCAAGAAAAATGAATAGTTCAAAATCGACACCGTGGGAATCAAGTAACAAATGTATGAAATTGACAAAGTCAGAAATCATCACAAGCATCCATATGAAGATCAACGGCCAAGCATAAAAATTATCAGATGAATTCGAAAATTAATTCGAACGAAATTATAGGGAATAAAATCCAATATAAACCCAAATCATCACCGGCCAAAAATGCGTCGAGTTCAAACAAACTAACGAGTAAAGCAAAAGGCATAAATTACATACCAAAGTCTAAATCGAACTCGATCGAATTGAAGCAGCCGTATGAGAATCGAGGAAACGGTCGATTGCCGAAGCAAAGTAGTATGATAGCCATTGTAATCAACCAACAATCATTCGGCGCCTCAATTGCCAAAACCCTAATTTTTAATCAGAGAGGAACGAACGAGAACGAGCAACAGGAAGCCACCATATTTCACAAGGAAGCGGACCGATAAAAATAAAGGGAATAATATTTCACTTAACAAAAATTTGGGCCGGCCATTACCTTTGTGTTGGGTTATAATTATAAGGCATATAATTCTTTAATTAGGGTTTTTGTTTTATAATAGTTTTTAAATTTGTATTTTTCTCTTTTAAACCATTGTAATTGCTAGTCATGTGACTAGGGGACAAACTACGTCGCATAGTTTGAGAATTCGCAACTCAATGGTTGAGTTGTGGCAGGGTTTTGAGCGTAGAGTTAAGACTTGTCGATAGCAGGTGTCGCGAGTTTACGTGTGTAAGCGTCTGACTGCTTAATTTCTAGTAGAAACCTTGGGGGCAGCACGTAGGCAGGGTTTTGCCAAAGCTGGGTAAATTTTGTGTCATTCTATTTCTGCATTTGTTATTCTGCTATTATCTGTGCTGCTGTTCTGATATATCCGTGTTGAAATAATTTTATACAAACTTCCACATTAATTTTTTATAATTAATAGTATCACCATATTCACCCCCCCTCTAGGGTGAAATCGATCCTACATATCTTTCTCATACGTTGTCAGAATTAGATGAAACAAGCGTCATTGGAATCGTAACGACGAATATTTCATGTTGAAATTGGTTTGGAGTTGTTCAGATATAGATAAATTTTAGGTTAAATCGAACATGTTCAATTTAATTTAAAATTGGAACGTTTGGCAAATTGAAAACTCAAGGTGAGTAAATCTCATTCATTTGGATGATTGGAACTAATCTTAAATAGTTAAAATTAATTATTGATTGATTGAATGATCTGATAATTATTATTATCAGTTGGGTGTTAAAATATGTATAATAGTGTATATTGTAGTTGGATTGATTATTCCCGTCTATTGGAGCAAATGAGACCCTATTCGTCTCGCATAATAGTGAATAACCCATATTACCGCGATATTCCTCCTCAATGCGGAATTGGTATTTTTATGTTGTATTAACATCTGTGGTTGTAGGAAAACAGGTGGAGGGATCCAACTGGATTCCTCAAAATGTTGAATCAAATTTCATATATATTGATATATGATCTGTTTGGATAATCTATGGTAGATTATAGTGCGATTTTATTTTATTTGATGCTATGGCGGTTTTTGCCAATAATATATGTTCTGAATTTTAAGGAAATTAAAAAGGTATTATAGAAGTGAAATATGTATATGGAATTTTGGATTAGTTACAAGGAATTGATCTAGATAAAATAAATAGTTTGACTTAAATTTGTACTTAACTATTTCGAGATATTGTAAATAGAGATTTTGGAATAATGTATATAAAGGATTTTAAATAATGAAACTTAAGTGATATGGTTTAAGTGTAAATAGAAATCAAGATTTGGTTGGTTTTGGAATATAGTTTAGATTATTTAAGAAATTGATTTATAAACGGAAATTTAACTTAGAAATCTGTTTATAATCGATTTAAGTGATGGGAAACTGTTATAAACTAAAATTGAAAACTGTGAGATTTATAAACAATGTTTACAAATAAAGTGAAGTGACTATCAGTTGTTAAATTGAAGTTATAAATTCGCTGTAAGAATTTTTAAGGAGGTGGGTGGGTCGGTTTAAAAGTAAATGATAGATTTATTTTTAAAAATGTACAAAACGATTTACGAAATTGGGACGTAAATCAATTGATGATAAATTGAGAGAGATTTATAAATATTAGATGTGCTATATTGGGATTGAAAACATGTTTTGTCGAGAAGATGAGTTGTTTTTTTGAAGAGATTTTTAATTACTAAACCATGTAACTTACAAATGTTTTAGCAAAAGAATATTTCCAGAAAGTTAGTTATTTAAATATTTTTTAAAAATTTTAAAATAACTTATAGGTTTCATAAATAAGTCTTGTAAATCGATTAGAATATTACTAATAAATCAGAATTAATTATCGTTTCGAAGTTATGTAATTATTTCAAAAAAATTAAGATCTTTTTAAATTATTAATTAAGTTTGTGTATAATGAGTTGATATTAAGTTAATTATTATTTTAGAAACAATCAGTATTAATATTTTAAAAGATAAATTATTCAATACAAATATTATTTTACATAATAACCTTTATAGAATAGTATTTGTCTAAAATCAACTTGGAAAGCAATATAGGAATTTTATAAGTATTATTTTGGAAAAAAATATATTTAATAAAGTTTTTGGAAAGTAATGGTATACTATCATGGCGGAATTAGAAGTAGTGAGTGCTTGCAGTTAAGTTTGGATTTCTTTGGGATAGAGACCTTATCTTTGAGCTGTGAATCCATGGCTGATACTGTATAGTGCTTTCCATATTAAATACGAAAAGTTCTCAAATATTTTTTGAAGGAAATGGTTTGTGAATATACTTATTTCGGTGAGATTAGAATATAATTTTGAATAAAGAGATTTAATTTAAGGAACCCTAAACTTAGAGAATTCGCTATAAATGAGTTAAGGAATTAAAATATAAATTGTGAAGGGATTTTGAGAAGGAGAAATGCGTGAAATTTTCCTAAGCGTTAGGTAGTAAGGGATTTAGAAAATGTATTTTTAAATATTTTCTAAGTGTTGAAATAAGAGATGGTTTGAAATAGCCTGATATAGATATAAGTATTTGAGTTGTCTTAAATATTGAAAAATTGGAAGGGATTTGATTATATATATATATATATCATAAAGATATTTTGAAATAAATTTTTGGAAATCTATAATAATGTCTAATGTCTGCTTATGGATGTTATTGATAGTTAAATAACGGACTATCAAGTATTTGGCCAATTCATTGATCGTTCCGGAGAGACCGAGATCGGATTTAAATATCTAAAAACTACTTCGTTCTGATTTGAACGTTACGAATGGATACCGTAAAGATAGAGAAGACGGTGATTTAGTTTGTCCAGACCAATGACAACTTGTATGGATGAATGCTATCAGAATATCGTCATTTGAGGACGATGAGCATTTTAAGTGAAATTATCCTTGAAAGTTAATCGTAGCCTCTAGCCTCATCAATCGAAATGGTTGAAAATCAGAGGGTATGCAGCATGACTTAGTGGGTCATACCCAATTAGGGTATGTTATCAACTTTCTAGACACCCTCGGATATATTATATAGTATAGATACTATTGCACGCGAAATAGCTCTCGATAAGGGTGGGAACACCCGGGGTGATAACATATTCGCTTCTATCCAGGTTAGGGATAGTGTCGGTCTTGTGTTGCAGGGGATCTCGACGAGGTCCTCGGTACATGTTCTAGAAGTGTACCATGATATGTAGTACCGCAGTGCCTAGTCATTGTATGGAATCCAACCTCCTATAAGCGTTGTACGGTTTTGATTGTGCCCAACTATGCTGTAACGTGAGATGCAAGCATTTTAGCTATTTTCCATTTACTTAATTTAGACATTATTATAATATCAGACGGATTTGATAAAAGTGTTTTGGTTATCGTAAGGTAAAAACCTGTCGTGTTTATGTGTGACGCGGTCTTACGAGATACCTTTGTTTTCAAAGGACTTTGATAACCTTAATAATTCAAACTAAGTGTGTTTTCTCACGCTGGTTTTCTAGAGTGACTTGGGTGTTATTTTATTATAATGCTCGGGTCAAACTGAGTATTACAGATTCAGGATAGGATGTTATGGAGATCAGAAGATGAGTTGGATGACGAAGACGTATCATTCGTACTTGATTATATTCCGCTGTGTATTGTCGCAGTATATTCAGCATTTGTAAGGACAAGTTATTGTAATTGTCCAGTATTGAGTTATTGGTTTGTTGTACTCTGATGATGTAATATATAAATAACAGTTATGGATCTTTTTTATAAGATCTATTATTGTCTATTATATACTGTTCCGCTGCAATTGTGAGATGCTGTATTATTGTTGTTCTATTTTCTTCTACCTCTTCCTTTTCTTCCTCTAACGATCTTGTATTTCCGACACTTGATTGCTCAGCATGCTATACAGAGGATGTATTGATGTCGATTTTTGAGGGTTGAACATCGGTTGGTTACACTCGGCCATACCTTTGGCCGTAATAGCCGCCTCGCGCTCTTCAACGGCCAGCTCAGCTGCCACCCGGGCCACTTTAACCTCCTCCCTTGCAGCTCTCAACTCTTCCTTCAATTGGGCAACTACGTCATCTCCACCCAGCAAACTAGCTCTGACTGCTTCCAACCCCACCATCTCATCCGCTACTTGGCCCTATTCTCCTCCAACTCCTCCCTCTAAGGAGTCAACCTGTCGTGTCCTTCCCCCAATTCGTTCGCAGTCCTCACCATCCGTTGAGGCCCACCACGAGAATACTCCCCCACTTCTTCTACGACCTTCCCCAAGGCAGGTCTCTCATGCAAATTAATAAGCTCATCGGGAACCCGCATCAAGCACGCACACACTTGAAAATAAAGCAGTTCAAGTCCTTGGCAAAAGGAGATGAAAGAAAAATAAAAAGGTAAACAGATCTAACCACAACCAGTTCCTTACATAAGTTATAACAAAAGCCTATAATCCATGACCTGGCCATCCAGAGCATGGCCAATGGGGAATCTATAAATAATGAGTACCTGCCACTTGGAAGGCTTGTAGGAGTCTATCCAAGCCCTCCCTGTCAAATCCTGTACTGGTCTGCATGGAAATCATCCCAACTTTCTCTTCATCCTCTGCACTAGGCCCACGATACAAGGAAACATCAACGTCATCTTTATACGCTTCGCCATGGGCAACCCATATTTCATCCACTGCGGGCTACTCTCCTCCTGTACCCTAGGGATGTCAATTGATCGGGTCAGACTGGGTCAAGTTAGGTTCGGGTTGATTTTAGATGGATCGGGTCAATCCGTTTATTAAACAGGTCAAAAATAGCTCAACCCGGACCCGACCGGATCATAAATGGGTTGACCCGACCCGACTCGTGTAACGCAATTATAATTGGGTCAGGTCGAGTCAACCCGTATAAGGTATAAATGGATTATAAACGAGTCATAAACGGGTCAAATTAAGGTTTATAGGTTATCATCGAGTCGGGTCAACCCATATAAGTATAAAAGGGTTATAAACGGGTCAAATTTAGGTTCACTGGTCAACGCGAAACCCACCCGTTTATAAACGGGTCAAATTTAGGATGACCTAGAAATGACCCGCCTACTTAACCAGGTCGGGTTAACTCGCTAATTTCCTTGTGATCTTTGGGTCGTGTTTCAGGTCGTGCTGCAAATTGACAGCCTTACTATACTTCCATCGATCCCTCCTCCACTGCCACTCCGGTCCTCGCCCATTTGCTCCCTAGGGGATCCTCACCACCGGACTCTTCATCAGCATCAATCACGTAGCAAGAGACCTCAGCCACCACTTCGGTGGGCGGCAAAAGATAGACCACCACATCTTTCCCCTTGGCATCTTGGCCTAGAAGATCCATGAGGGGATCGTTCTCGTCATCCAACTCCTCAAAATTAATCTAGCCTATTGAAATATGGAAATGTAACAAATTATAAAATAAGGAACATGTCGTGGTAAAGATAAACATAATTAACTATCGGGCGAAGCACCCCAGTTTCGGTTGCTAATCATAGATGCATAAGGTTCAAAATCATCCATTTCAGAGTCTGTATGTAATGCTCTTCCTATGCCTGATGGTGTAGCATCACAACCCCTATTTTTAGTAGTACCATCACCGAAGGAAGACCAAGTCACACTTTCTCCAATGGACGGGGGCATAGGCTGGCCAGAAGTTCCATCATATTTTATCGAATCATACTCCTGCCATTCCGAATGTAGAAAGGGTGTCTATATCAACTAAGGGCCAGGCCTCTACATCCCTTAGGCCATCATTATTGTCCATACCGATGCACCTTTTACCGGCCCCAGGCAAAAGTGTAGACTCATGTATAGGGGATAAAACAAGGCGACTACCTATTGGCTTCTTCGAAACCGTCTCTTTCTTATTCCTCTTCTAGCTGGTTTCTACGCCTTTCTCATTTTTATGGAGGGCATGAATGGACAGACCCCTCGATAGTAGCCTAACTTTTCGGAGCATCTCGTCAGTCACTAAATTGTCCAAATGTCGAAGGATATCATCGGCCTCTTGAAGGCCCATCACTTGCCTCTCCACTAACATCACCTCGGCCTGGCTCAGTGTTGGGGACCTTACACTAGGCAAATTGTAAGAATGTTAAAAAGAAAAAAAAGAAAGTGAAGGGGGATAAAAATCACAAAGACTGTCTCACCAAAAGGTTAAAACGACCGAAAACACAACCCCTCATTCACGACCTGTAAGAAAATGAAATACTGAGATTTCCAACTGGAGACACCTTTCTTTGAAACCCCAATAAAGACCACTTCTCTCTTCTTCTTCATCTAGAAGAGGTAGTAGGTCCAGCGGCAATGACCAGACACTTTGTCAATATTAAAGAGGCAGGCGACGAAGCCCGCGGAAGGTGTCCCTAACTCTAAACAGCGATGATATGCAAAGGCCCGCCAGATAACGATAGCTTTTCGGAGTAAGTGGACCCATAGGGAGACCGAACCCATTCTAAAGGGATATGATGATCGGATGCAGGGGCAAGGCCACTCCGACTTTGAAGCAACTCAAGGGAATGTGCAGCAGTTTGGTGGGGTAATGTCAACTTGTTCATGGGCTTTCAAAAATTGGACCAAGCCAGGGGTACAACAACATAGGTTTAACTCTCTAACATGTTGTTTGGTCCACCCACAAAGTCGAAAGGGACCGGTTGGGAAAACTCGAAGCACAATTGGAAGTAGCCATCCTATAACAAGATGATAGCAAGCATTATAAAACAAGCATAATGGATGACTCCCCCTCAAGGACTAATCGGCCTCAAAGCATGGTCAAATGAGGAGGAGTACCATCAAAAAGAAAAGAAATCACCAAAAGGGACACTACAAAGAGGCACCCCACAGTGGAGAAATGAACCATCAACGCCCGATAACAATGATAAACGATAATGGAGAGAGATGTATCTCTTAATGGAGAATTTTTAAAAGTGTCATATGATTCACAACAATGGCTGAAGAAATGGGGGAACAGTAAAAGAAGAAGAAGAGGTAGTTGCGTCTATTTACGAACCCCACAAGCCAAATCCTGATCCTTCATCTCGAAAAGACAACCAAATCCAGGCCATACGACGAGTGTGACGTTAGGGTCGATTCAGATCCTTTGGCTCAGAAGTTACAAGGAAAAATGGTCCGCCGAAGACACCCATAGAAAAACTTGTGATAACAGCTTTAATTACACTACATGCATCCATCAAACCACGTCATTTCGTATCTGCAAGCCTGCCCCCGCCCGCAAGGGCAGGCTTAGGGGTAAAATGTAACTCAATTTTTTTGCAAAAGTCTAATAGGGCATAGCGGTTGCCCGTAAGAAGATAAACGCATCAACCATGCTAATCCAGGCTTCCATAAGAACCAACTAACCTAAGGGCGGACCGATTTATAAACATGGGTTCCTCTTACATAAGGACAGAAAATCGGCTAAAGTGGTTCTAAGGAGAGAGAACAGTCAGACCAAAAGAGAAAAGTATACCTACTAAAGTCCTACCACCTTGGAAAAGCACTAATACAGCCACCCTGCCACCAACTGCTCCCATCCAACATGGAAAGTAGCAACAAATTCTGAGTTAAGTCGCCTGACATCCTATAAAAGAAGCAACCAGAGTACGAAAAGGCAGTTTGTGACGATATATGTATGTATCGCTACCAACCCTCTAGCTGGCAACCATCCCACGGTCCAATCTGTCTTACAGACTGCAAATATCCCTAGGCAATCTCAACCACATAGCAAAGGAGGCTTGCTCATATAAACACCCCAAGCATTTCACCAGGCAATGGGTCGGATTCAGATACCTTAGAAGAATAACACTTCCCACCATAATCTTATCATCTTCAAGTATTTTCCATCGTCTCTATATATCCATTATAGTAACACATACACACACATACATATAGATATATATATATATATATATATATATATATATATTCATTTTTACTACTAATAAAGAGAATTCATTTAATAGATTTACTTGGTGTCCTTTTGAAATTGCAAATATACCCTTTTACATCTCATAGAGAAATAGTATTCAAATATAGGGATATAGCCTGTTATTTTATAAGCACGACTGTTAGAACCATGGAGAACTACAGTGTGCATTCACAAGATGAAGTATCCGAGTGTACCATATTGTCGGTAATTTAGGTGGGAGTTCATTGGTTGAAGTTTTTCTTGATTCCGAGTTAGTATGAAGAAGCTATTGTAGTCTGAAGAAAAAAATAGCCGCTTCTACCTAGGGGAAGTTCAAATATGAGAATGTAGCATATTATTTTCTAAGTACAACTATTAGTCACCACGGAGAACTAAAGTGAGCGTTAAAGTGAGGATACAACCTGTTATTTTCTAAGTACAATTGTTAGCCATCATTGGAAACTACAATGTGCATTTACAAGATGAAGTATCCGAGTGTACCATATTGTCCGTAATTTAGGTAGGAGTTCATCGGTCGAAGAATCACCTGATTTCGATTTAATATGAAGAAGTAATTGCAGACTGAACAAAAAAATAGTGGCTTCTACACTAGGCGGAGTTCAAATATGGGGATGAGGTAGCATGTTATTTTCTAACTGTCAGTCCTTATGGAGAACTATAGTATGCGTTCACAAGATGAAATATCCAAGTGTACCATACTATCTCTAATTTAGGTGCAGTTCATCAGTCAAATTTCTGCCTGATTCCGAGTTAGTGTGAAGAAGTTATTGTAGTCCGAAGAAGAAAAGGCGGCTTCTGGCTAGGCGGAGTTCAATACGAGGATGTAGCCTATAATTTTCTAAGTACAACTACCAGTCACCATGGAGAACTATAGTGAGCGTTGAAGTGGGGACCTAGCCTGTTATTTTATAAGCTGTTAGTCTCCATGGAGAGCTATAGTGTGCGTTCATAAGATGAAATATCCGAGTGTACCATATTGTCCATAATTTAGGTGGGAGTTCATCGGTATAAGATTCATCTGATTCCGAGTTAGTATGAAAAAGTTAATGCATTATGAACAAAAAAATAGCGCCTTCTGCCTAGGCGAAGTTCAAATACAGGGATGTAGCATGTTATTTTCTAAGTATTACTATTAGTTACCATGGAGAATTACAGTGTGTGTTTATAAGATGAAATATGAGTGTACCATATTGTTCCTAATTTAGGTGGGAGTTCATCGATCGAAGTTTTTCCTGATTCCGAGTTAGTATGAAGAAGTTATCGCAATCTGAAGAAAAAAATAGCGGCTACTTCCTAGGCAGAGTTCAAATATGAGGATGTAGCATGTTGTTTTCTAAGTACAACTATTAGTCACTATGGAGAACTACAGTGAGCGTTGAAGTGGGGGTATAGCCAATTATTTTCTAAGTACGACTGTTAGTCACCATGGAGAACTACGGTATACGTTCATAAGCTAAAGTATCCGAGTGTTCTACATTGTCCGTAATTTAGGTGGGAGTTCATCGGTCGTAGTTTCGCCCGATTTCGAGTTATTATAAAGAAGTTATTGTAGTATGAACAAAAAAATAGCAGATTCTGCCTAAGTGGAGTTCAAATACGAGGATGTATCATGTTATTTTCTACGTACAGCAGTTAGTCACCATAGAGAACCACAGTATACGTTCATCCGAGTGTACCATATTGTCCATAATTTATGTGGGAGTTCATCGGTCGAAATTTTTCTTGATTTCGAGTTAGTATGAAGAAGTTATTGCAGTCTAATAAAAAAAAATAGCGGCTTCTGTCTAGGCGGAGTTCAAATATGATGACGTAGCTTGTTATTTTCTAAGTACAACTATTAATCATCCTAGATAATTACAGTGAGCGTTGAAGTGGAGATATAGCCAGTTATTTTCTAAGTACAACAATTAATCAACATGGAGAACTACGGTATACGTTCATAAGCTAAAATATCCGAGATTTTATATTGTCCATAATTTAGGTGGGAGTTCATCGGTCATAGTTTTGCCTGATTCCGAGTTAGTATGAAGAAGTTATTGTAGTATGAACAAAAGATATAGTGGCTTCTTCCTAGGCAAAGTTCAAATATGGGGATGTAGCTTGTTATTTTCTAAGTACAACTATTAGTCACTATGGAGAACTATGGTACACTTTCACTAGATGAAGTATCTGAGTGTTTCTTATTGTTTGTAATTTAGATGGGAGTTTGTCGATCGAAGTCTCGACTGATTCCGAGTTAGTACGTAGAAGTTTTTGCAGTCTAAACAAAAAAAATAATGACTTCTGCCTAGGCGGAGTTCAAATATGATGATGCTACTATCAAATCTACTTCCACGGGTACTACTAAAAATGCATGCACATTGTGATTAAATGCAGGCCCACCTGGGCGTGCATATGTACTCGTTTATAATGTTAAATAATAAAGGTTTTTTGGAAAATTAAAATGTTGCTTGCTAAACTATAAATTTAAAAGAGAAAAATGTTTTGGGAACCTTAGTTCTATAATATGGGGAATACTAGTAATCGATTTAGTATTACCGATTGGTTTAAATGCTATCAAGTAATGCTTTATCGAATATGGTACCACTCATTGAATAGAATGTTTGAGTGGTATTTACTAGCCCATTAGTGAGTAGTTGAATTTCACCACGTAATTTGGATGTTGTGGTTAAATTTTGTGATTGCTATTAGGAAGTATTTAACACTTTAGGGTTATATTCTCTTTTGGTGTTCGGTGAGACCTATAGATCCTTAAGAAAATATAGTTCAGGTTTTCCAGTATATCCGTACTAAGTGAGATTTACTAGTATATATAGTGAGAAAAATATGTACAGTGGATGTAGGCCTTCATTTTGGCCTAACTACTCATAAAATCCGTGTCTCTTTATTACTAGCATCCCATTATTAATTCACGATCATATACTGCAAAGCTAACAACATCATTAAAACCTCATTCGCTCACAATTTCCGAGGTTGATTAGTCATTCTGTCTCGCTGGCAGAATTTTTAATCAACGGTAATATGCAAACAAATTGGTGCATAATGTGCTTTATTTTTTAAATCTCTTAGAGAATTTTTGGCCCCATTCGACAAGTGTTGTATATGATCGATATATGGATCATTTTTGTCAGAAAACAGACATCAATATTCATCTGATATAATATTTGTCGGATTTGTCCTTGTATTGGACAAGTTACAAAAACAATAAAATAATTACATTTTGTAAATTATTTCATTTTAAACGGTTAAGAAATTTTTGACACCACATCCTTTTTGTTCCATGTGTACACACATTTGTGTACAAAATTTTGGAATCAACATGCACAAAGAATATAATTTTATTAAAATAAAGCATACCTCGCATTATCATAAGTCCGATCCTTTTGCATTAGGCAAAAAATCACTACAAGTTTATTGCACTCTATTTCCATATATAAAAAGAGATAAAGAAGATTGGTTGTGAGTTTTTAAAACAAGACATACGTTTGAGAATATTCTAAACGAACAAGTTTATCATGTAAATCTAGAGCATAATAGAGAAACAATGATGATCGATGATCAGACTGATTTTGGGCCTCTAAAAATGAATCAAATGTTTTAGTAGAAGCATTTGAGATCGCACAAGAAAATAATATAAAGTACGAGTCAAAGTCTGAATTAGAAAAAGATGAGGACTGATTAATAATGTACATTTTGATAAAAGGAAGTTTATGTGATTATTAATGTTGCATTTTTCTCAAAAAAATGATATGTTTTCTCACAACTAAATGATATGTTTTGCCATAATAAAATGATATGTTTGTGGTGGGTATTATATCATTTCGGCATCAAAGTTCTTTCCATTTAGGTGATGACAACGACCCATCATAGCCGGCACAGTCTACCGTTGTAACGTTATTCCCCAAAGCAAGTGGGTAAGTAGTAAATTATTTCAGCATCATAAATATTTTGTGTATGATATTTCAACGTATGGGTAAGTTTTAAATTATTTACAATTTATTACATGTCCTATTTTGAGCTGGAGCCATCAGAAGTTGTTCTTGATGTTTCCAAGCATGCTTATAGGAGCAAGATGACCACTTGCTGGCCGAAGTGGGACAGCATCCCAGCTCACATCATTGAGTGTATCTAGCAGGACTTCCTCGTGAGTGTAAATTTGTATATCATTATATATAACCATTGTACAATTTGATGATTAAGTATAAATGTATAGCTTGTAGTTTTTCAATGTGTAAGCGGCGGTAGATTTGCAAGAACCCGACCATCTCCTTTGCAAAAACTACTGGATGAAGAAAGTGAGAAAGAACTACCATGACATGATGTCGGCTGTAAAAAAAGTGAGGAAGAAGCCTGATTGTATGGGCGCATGCATTGGGAAGCTTGGGTTTCTTGCTGGAATAGCAATGAAGCGAAGGTAAATTTACTAATCTATTATTGATTATTTAAATTAAATTTTCATTTACAATCTATAACGCATTATATAGAGTATATTCTGATAAGACAAAATAGCATTTTAACTTATCCATATATAATATGTAATTTACAAATTGTAAACTATAAAGTTCAATTCACAGGCAGTGTCGAAGAGGAACTCTGCGAATAGAAATAAGAATTTGGTCACACACTGCGTGGCTCCAAGTCATTCCAACGTTATCGTCAAGAGCTAGTAAATTTATTAACTGTGATCATAAAAATAGTTATTACGTTGTATGATTTTTGTATACATAATAATAATATGTAATAATTGTTTTAGGAAAGAGAGAGTCAGTATCTCGTCTCCTACATGGATGCTTTTGTACTGCTCATGCAATCGAGCATGAAAATGAAGATGGCATGATCACAAGCACATGGCATGATTCAAAATCATAGTAGGCTCATGTAAGCATATTTTAAGTTATAAGTTATTAATAATCAGTTTAATTAATTAGTTATAAAGGATTAAAATAGTGAAGTTTTAATTTCAATTGTATTTTTATGTGGAATTGTAGGAAAAATTTATGCAACAACGAGCTTAGCTGCTTGAGGCAATGGGATGAGATTAGTTGACTACTATTAAGGAAGATGTGATTTTGAAGCTATTATGGATCTACCAACGCGGAATAGGCGTTATGGCTTTGACAACTAAGAGGTAATGAATAATAAGTTTAGATTTGACTATTTACTAATCTTTCGACTGCAACGAACTTGAAATTGTTTAGATTATTCGTCGAAAAGTGATTTGGGTTAACCGCATATCAAAATGTAGTTAGATAATGAGATGAATATTATATGACTATCTACTATAAAACATATTCTTCTTAAACTATTTATTAATATAACTAAAAAACTAAGATGCAACCGAATTAGTGATTTTGTTATAAAATATCTCCAAGTATAAAATTTAGAATAAAATTACAATAACTGATAACTGATATTCGATCACCCCAACCAACTAATTTTCAAATTGAGTCAGTTCCGATTTATAGTATGAGCAAATCAAATGTAGGTTAAAAATTTAAGGTAAGACTAAAATTAGATCTTGTAATTAATATAATTGAATAGGTAGATTATCAGGATGAAATTTCAAATACAAACATAAGCACAATTAGATCATAACGCAATGATGATAATTTGTCCATGTAACCTCTTTGCTTATCAATTCGGTTTCTCTTTAATATATATATACATGCACAAACGGTAGATTGAGAAGACACCCCAATCATTCTCAATTTAATCAAAGCAAGTAAGGTAATAATGTCTATGAATCCCAACGCCATTTCATTTCACATTGTTATTGCAGCTGCTAATATTATATAACACACTGTTATAGCGACTGCTAAGCCCATATTTTTGCTAGCCATCAGACAAAAATCCGCCATTGAATCATGTAAATGTTACAGGCTAAACACAAGCTGAGCGCCTACAGAAAAGCTCTAGACCTTGTAGATATTCAAGAGTTGAAAGCCATGATCTATAAGCTGGAGAAATGAAACCACGGTCGTGTTGTGGAGATGACGCAGTTGGATGCACGCATTGTTGCGTACTCGTAGTAGCATAGCATGTTTCCTTTGTCAAGTAGTTCTGGAGGCGATGATGAGGCTTGATAGGTATGATTTTTTATCTTGTATTGGAATATTGTGCATATATGCAATTTAAGATGGTGATGATGATGATGTGTTTTGATATGTTTGATACATTTTAAGGAGTTGTTGATTTTATGTTGGTTATTTTCGATGTGGTTAATACATTTTGTGATGTTGGATGTTATTATGTGATTTGTGGTCGTATGATGGATTATTGGAGTTTGATTTCTTACAAATATTGATGTTGTTTATTATTAATGTTTTATATGTAATTTAGACTTATATATATGATTAATATGCACGAAATTAAGTTGCGATATATATTGATATGTATGTGTTGAATGAGATAGTAATACGGCAGAAATAAAAAAAAGCTCAGATTTTCGGTGGCTTCCGACGGCTCATTCGCACATAATAACCAACAGTTTCCAACGATTCCGACGACTGCCTACTAACAGTTTCAATGACTATCGTCACCTATATGGCTTATCCATGACTCATCACATGTACAAGATAGTTGTTGGAAGTCATTGTCAATTATCATGGGGAGCCGTCGGAAACCTAACAACGGAACCATTAGAAAGCCATTGGAAAAACTGTTTGTTGGCGATATAATTTCCAATGACCTTTTTCGGTGGCGCTCATCGATTTTCGAAGGCTATCGAAAGTTTTCTATCATCGAAAATTAGCCTCTTTTTTTGCAGTGCCCAAGATGGTCGTTTAGCTATTAAAAACGCATATTCATCGTGGAATTTATAGAAATTGAAAACCTAATACGTGTTGTGAGATCTAAACCAAAATCTTTGTAGTTTATGAAGAAATTTACTGCCTAGATTAAAATTTTCAACTCACTTCTTTATGTATCAATTCAATCGAAAGAGATTGGTATTTATGCATAAAATCTTCCTTTGTTCGAGATGTTTTTCTCTGAGTTTTTTGTAGTTAGTAGGGGATTGTTAGATAAATACAATAAAATTTAGTTTTTTTAGTTTGCCTGATCTTTTATACTTTGCATTAATGGTAGACCGTTAGTATTCATTTATTATTCATTCATTGAGACTAACTCATTTGAAAAAAAGGAAAAGTTTTCATTTCTCTTCCATTCTCATTTTTCCTCTTTCTCATTTGATAAACATATAGTAAACAGAAGTCCATCTTCTTCATTTCTTTTACTTCATTGGTTCCTCAGTAATAAAATCTTCTTTCAAATATACTTAAAACTTTCATGCTGTAACTTCTACAAATCTTCAAATCCTTCAACCTTGAGTGCACAATTTTGAACGGTCGTTGTTTTAATCTTGGGAAGGGGATGAAAATTATCAATTGCATAATAGTCATACTGAAATTCGCTTTCGAGACTATGATCTCGTCTATAACATAATTCATATCACTTGCTTTTTCCATTGTTCGTACCATCAACTCCAATACGTTAAATCTTCATGTCCTCCACTCCACTATTTTTCTATGTTAGGTGATGTTTGTCCCAAAATTGGTCATAAATCCCAAATGTCGTGAAAGCACCAGTGTTTACACACAAATCCTCAATATCCAATCACAGATTATAGATCCGAATAATGTAGAGAGCAAAATAGAGAGATAACAAAATTAAAACGAAAGAAAGCAAGAGAAGACACAAGGTTTATAGCGGTTTGGCTATCTTCGGCCTACATCCACTTTGAACTTATCCTTTTATTTCCTCTATGTCTTAAGTACAATTACAATTTCTTGAAATCGATAACCAAAACGACAGACTCTCGCCAAAAAGGAAGAAGAAGATCCCTTTTTATTTTCCATTGAGGTGCCATTTGTAGGAGTAGATCTAGAAAATATCTGCCCCAAAATTCAGAATACCTTTTCTCATGCGTAGGTGGGCCCACATGATCGATCTGGAGTGGTTTGGGATTGATCTAAGATCGATCCATGCTGCCTTCGTATCGATCCAAATTGGCTCCAATTGAATTGAGATCGATCATGGTGAAAGATGGTAGTGCAAAGTTCTTTCTCTTCAAATTTCATGAAATGCCAGTGTGTGCTTTTTTGAGATATGACCGATCCAAATTTCAACTCTCTAGTGTAGGCTGATGATTTCGTATCCATGGAGTTTCCTATCCACCATCTATGCATTGATCTGAGTCTTCATATCCACTGCCCCGTGTCCATAGCTTTCGCATTGATCCGAATTTCACACAGTGATCCATGTTTCATGCTCCATCTTGACCACTTCGTATCGATCGATACAGATGTGATCGATACGAAATAGCTCCTTCCCTCTTGCTGCTTTTCGTATCCATCTAGCATAGCTTCTTCCGCATGTGTCCTTTGTATCGTATCGATCAGCGATCGATACGAAATACACTTCCAAATCTCCATAACCATCACTTCATATTCATCAGTTTGCTTCGTTCTTCGTATTGATCCTAGCTCCTCTCTTTGCATCGATGTAATGCCGCTCTACAGAAGCACATGCCTTCATATTGATCTTAGTTGGATCGATATGTACTATGATTGATCTGAAGCAAGGTGCTAAGTGTGTTGTCAATATCCATATCCATCTATATCGATACGAAAGCATCGATCCAAAGTACACTACCACATTCATCTTGATCGATACGAAAGCATCGATACGAATTGGTTTTCCATGAATATTGATCCATCCATAACTTGAGCGTACAAACTCTGATTGACCTGAAATTCGAAGTGTAGCTTCACCGAGTCTTGTTTATCATTCTCTTTCGATTTCACATTGATTGGAGCTAGGTCCAATTTTGTCGGTATCGATCATAGCCTTGTTTTCAATTGATCTCTAATACTGATATCCATCCTTTTTAGCCAATTTGTTGATATCCCAGCCTTGTTCAAAAGGAGAGGTAACATTTGCCCCCTAAAACATGCCTTGCGGTAGAAAGGCGTGTTTTGAATAGCTTTAAATCGACATCCAAAGTCCATATTCCATCCATAGCCATGTCATCTGATCCATGATCCAATCCATTACCAAGCCATTCTATCCAAGTGCCATAGCCATATCCTTATCCAAATTCATGACTGCTCTGAGTCGATATCCGATTCCGAATCCATTGACCAAATCCTTAGCCAATTCCATATCCATCCGAACCCGACATCCGAGTTCTAATCCGTCCATACCCAGTAACCAAATCTATGAACTCTCCGGGTCGATATCCAAATTCAGGACCACTCCGGGTTCATAGCCGATCCTTAGCCATTCAAAGCTGAAATTCGAATCCTTACCCTCTTCGGGTTCTTTCCGAGCATAGTCCATACTCGACGTCTCGTGTGCCAAATCCTGCATAATAGATCCTGGCCTAAGTTTTAGGCCGAACCTGGTCATCCCGGAACCTTGTCGAGCATAGTCTATACTTGACGACCCAAAATACCAAATAATGGATCCTGTTTATTAAATCATATCCAAAATCCTAGGCCAACCTTGGTCAATTCGGACCCCTGCCGAGCATAGTCCATACTAGACGACCTGAATAAGTCGATTCGCCACATTCGGATGAAGCGACCTACCCCTTGCCATGCATAATCCATGCCAGATGACCTTTTTACCAAAAACCACATAAAAATCCAATTGAAATCCAATCTGAAACCCAGATCAAACTAGAAAACCAGTAATCATATCAAAAATCCAAACCAGGATCCAAATAATCCAAACCGAAAAATCAATGAAACCTGTCGTCCAAACCGGACTCCAAAACCAAACCAGAAAAAAGCAAATGTCCAAACCAGAAAGAAAAACAGATTTCACAAACTAGAGCATCATGTTTTATCATCATCTCAGAGCACGCCTAGGAGCCATCTCCGTTCCCGGACATGAGTAAGTGACTTGGCCATCCGCCCGGAGTTTGCTACTTATTCCATACCATCCTGATTAGTCAATGACCAACTGACCATCATTCCTAGGCCTCGAGCTATCGTCGTTTGAGGAAGACGGTGGTTGCTCCTGTTCCACCGTCGTATTCCGAGTCCCGACATATTGCTGCAACTGACCAATTCTTACGTGCTCCTCGATTATATCCTTTGGATGCCTGCAACTGTTAGTATCATCGTTCAGGTCATGAAAGAGACTGTGCCTCCTCGATGCCTTCTAGCGTTCCTAGGGTTCACACCTTGCTGGCCTTTGATAAGGAAGGCAATCCCAAGTTTCCATGTACATCCGTTCCAATGTCTCATTCGGTCCAGTGTAATGGATAATTTTGGTTCTCCCCAGCACTTCCTTGCCTTGCTAGAATCGTCATCCGATTTCCTCTTCCCTTTATCCTTATCCTTACCCAAGCTTTCACCAGATAGTACTCCATCTTTAGCCACTTTTTACTTCCTTTGATTTCATATCTAAGATTGCATCCTCTTGCCGAAGAAATCTCTCGGCATCATGAAATAATTCTTCGTGATCCATTGGTGGATCCCGTACCAATGATATTTTAAAATCCGAGTTGTCCCTAACTCCTGATACTGCCGCCATTAGAACCATTGATGGATCCGATCGATCCACCAAAGCAACCGTCGTATTGAACCGGGTTAAGAAAGTTCTGGGCGACTCTCTTGTCCTCTGTTTCACCGACGTTAGTGTCATCGCATTTTTAGGCCTTTTGATATGAACCCAAAACTGCTTCAGAAACCTGTCCACCAATTCTATCCATGTCCTAATAGATCCATTTTCCAACTGCTTGAACCACATAGCTACTATATTCGTCAAGTATAGGGGGAATATTGAGCCATAACCTCCTTTGATTCCCTTAGAACTTCCATATGTGTTGTATACCTCATTAAATGATCGACAGGATACGTCTTACCATTTTATACCTCCAAAGCAGGCAGCTTGAACTCTAGTGCATTCCTTGCTATCCCGATGTTATGGGTAAATGTACTTCTGTTTACTCTTTTCAGATCTCCATTTGTCAGACCTCCGTGTATGGTTCACCTAATAATTTCTCCTAATCCAGCATTGTCCGTCAAAGGTTGTCTCTCGTCTTCATTTCTTAACTTCCTCCCGAGTTCCCGAGGGAATTCTGGTACGTGCTCTTCATCACGCGCTCCTGTATTCCTGTTGGCACCGGGTTGTGCAGCGTCATCTGGCATCCTAGATCCATCCAGATTAATAATTTTGTGGTGATTAGGGGCTACCCAGCTGAACTGCTCTATCTGGTTTCCTGTTGAGTCCCTTTGATCCAGCTCCATGGATCTGACCTCCTGTAGCTCATGCTGCTCCGCCTGTCTAAACTACCTGAGAAGGTTCTACACCATCTCCTTCAGCCATTTCATCAACTGCTCTTGCATGTAATTCTCATCTCTGGTGATGTAGATGGATACCTAATCTGCTCCAGCTCTAGAGGAAGCCTCTTGACTTCCCTCTTTATGGCTCCTTTCTGGTAAAGTCCTTCTAGCAAATTGCCTAACCATAGCTTCAAATCCAAGCCTTTAGCTTTTCAAATCTAAACGCCAAATCCAATGCAGTGGGTGCTAGCCTTCTTAGTGAAAACACCAAAGTGTTTGTGCCAAAATTGGCCACAAACCCCGAATGTCATGAAAGCCCCAGTGTTTGCACACAAATCCTCAATATCCAATCACAGATTATAGATCTGGATAATGTAGAGAGAGAAAATAGAGAAATAAAAAAATTAAAATGAAAGAAGAAAGAGAAGATACAAGGTTTATTATAGTTTGGCTATCTCCGACCGATGTCCACTTTGAATTGATTCTTTTATTTCTTTTATATCCCGATTACAATTACATCCCTTAAAATCAATAACCAAAACGATGGAGTCTCGCCAAAAAGGAAGAAGACGATCCCTTTTTAGTTTCCATTGAGGTTCTATTTGTGAGAGTAGATCTGGAAAATATTTACCCCAAAACTCGAAATATCCTTTCTCACGCGTAGGTGGGCCCATATGATCGATCTAGAGTGGTTTGGGTTCGATCTAAGATCGATCCATACTGCCCTTGTATCGATCCAAATTGGCTCCAATTGAGTTGAGATCGATCATGGTGAACGATGATAGTGAAAAGTCCTTGCTCTCCAAATTTTATGAAATTCTAGTGTGTGGTTTTTGAGATATGATCGGTTCAAGTTTCAACTGTCTAGTGTAGACTGATGATTTCGTATCTATGGAGTTTTGTATCCACCACTTCTACATTGATCCGAGTCTTCGTATCCATCACCCCATGCCTATAGCTTTCGCATCGATCAGATTCTCATGCAGTGATCCATGTTTCATGCTACATCTTGACCGCTTCGTATCAATCGATACAAATGTGATCGATACGAAATAGCTCCTTCCATCTGAACCATCGCTTCATATCCATCAGTGTGCTTCATTCTTCGCATCGATCCCAGCTCCTCTCTTCATATCGATCTGATGCTGCTCTGAAGAAGCACATGCCTTCGTTCAATCCGAGTCGGATCGATACGCACTGTGATCGATCCAAAGCAAGGTGCTAAGTGCATTGTCCATATCCATATCCATCTATATCGATACGAAAGCATAGATATGAAAGCATCGATCCAAAGTACACTACCACGTTCATCTTAATCGATACGAAAGCATTGATACGAACTGGTTTTGCATGAATATTGATCCATCCATAACTTGAGCCCACAAACTCCGATTGACCTGAAATTCAAAGTGTAGCCTCACCGAGCCCTGTTTATCGTTCCCTATCAATTTCACCTTGATTGGATCTTGGTCCAATTTTGACGATATCGATCATAGCCTTGTTTCCAATCGATTTTCAATCTTGATATCCATCTTTTTTGGCATATTTGTTGATATCCCGACCTTGTCAAAAAAGCGGGGTAATAGGTGATTATTTATAATTGAATTGGTTGTTGATGATTTGTCGACAAGCTAGATCTTTAGGTATTCTATGTGTAACCGAATATTTTTCATAACATTTGAAGTTAGAGTAAAGATTTCGAACAACAAATTGGTATCCGAGCTAAAATTTTGCATAATAAGTGGAGTATTTTAATTCAATAATTATGATCAAAAATAGAAAAAACATTTGAAGAGATGCACCAAAAAGATATATAGTATAAGAAGTCAGTACGTTGGCATGTAGTATGTTGTATACTACCTACGACATGTAGTACTAATATGTATTAATCTAAGTACCCAATTTTTTTTTAAATAGCATATAACGATATCAACGTGAAAAATTTCTATAACTAAGCATCTAATATATGCAAATTCAACTTTTTTTAAACATTCTTTGATAAACCTAATCATAAATATTCCATAATTTTCAAATTGGGAGAATATAGTAATAAAATATACAACAAATATACATATACATATATTCTACAATCATTCAAATAACCTATTTCTAGCAAAATGAAAACAATATAACTCTTAAACTAAAAAATATAATGATTCGTTAATCATTGTATTTTATTGATATTTATTACTTTTTATGTTATAATTAGTTATTTTCATTCTTATTAATTGTATTATACATTTTTAAAGGTACTTTTTTTTATAGAACCACAAAATGCTGAAATGGATTATACATACTTTTTGAAACTACAATAACTATTGTAGGATTTAAGTTAGATTTAAGCTCTAAAGCAAGAAGGGACCTAAAGAAAAGAAGTAAAGTTGTATTATTGAATTTTAAAATTCCAAAATGTGTTTGATATAATGAGGATGGTAGTATTTTAACATTGATCTTGCTTGAAGTAGATGATATTAATGAAAGTTAAGTGATTAAGAAATATACTGTATAAAATGTGTTTAATAGGATCTGAACTTAGGTGGGGGACTTATCAAATGAAGGATTCTTAAGAATGAGTGAATCAATGAGAGTGGGGTACTTAAATTCTGAAACTATGCAAAATAGGAAAAATATTAAGAGGGATTGACTAATAGCATACACAGACACACACAAATATATATATACATACATACATATATATACATATAATATAAGAAGTTAGTATATAATGGTATCAATATAAAAAAGATTCTAAGACCAAACAACTAATATATGTAAATTCAATTTTGTTTTCAACATTCTTTGTTGAACCTAAACATTTTTTCATAAGTATATCATAATTCTCATATTGAAGGTAGTTAGTAATAAAAAAGTCTTCACTATAAATATACAACAAATTTTTATATAAACATCCTACAATCATTTGAACAATCTATTTCCATCAAAATGAAAATGATAACTCTTAACCTCAAAATGAAAACAATGACTCTTAAACCTAAAAATATAAAGATTCATTAATCGCTATATTTTGCCAGTATTTATTACTTTTATGTTTAATTAATTTCCTTTCATTCTTATTAATTTTATTATACATGTTTAAAGGTAATTATTTTTTTCAATAATGTTTGTAATTTCTTTAAGTAGAACCACTAAATGCTAAACTGGATAATGGTACTTGTTTAAACTACAATAAAATAATTATTGTTAGATTCAAACTAGAGTTTTGATAGAAACTGTAAAGCAAGAAGAAACCCAAATGAAAGAAGTAAAGTTGTACTGCTGAAATTTTTAATTTTAAAATATGTTTGATATAATGGGTATGGTATGATTCAGGCATTGTTAATGACACTTTACTTTTGGATATGAAGGGGTTATTCTTTTAAAAACAAAATTTACCGCAAGGGTTCTAATAATAGCCTAATAATAATAGCCTCCTTTTAAAATTACAATTTAAATTGACCAATTTTCCCTTTTTTACCCTAATTCATTTAATCTTCATTAATCTTCTTCTTTGATATTTAATCCAAATCAATAATCAATGGAGAAATCACACTCACATATAGATGAAATTCCAAACGAGAAAAAAACAAGATTAATTCTTACTCAAAATAGCATTCGTAGCGTATGTTATGTTCAACAAAACTATCAAATAATTTTTTTAAAATTTCTATGGTTTTGTAGGTAGGGTTCAACGTGTTTGTTGACTAGAAAAATTAATGTCTATCCGATATTTGAAATGTAGTTTAGAAAGGGACGATCGAAATAAATAATTTAATTCGACACCCCCTTGTTGGTTCACATTTTTTCATTTCGGTAGCCTATTGTCGATTTTATACTTTATTTTGGCACACATCCATCGAATATCATACATTATTTTTAAATTAAAATTTAGTTTAAATTCAGTTTTTCCTTAGAATTTTTGGTTCTCGTCAATTTTTGTTTGTATAAAAGTAGGGAGGGAGAAAGAGTTACCTTGAATGTTTACTTTTTACGTAGAGTTTTAAAGTTTTAACCAAGGACAAACGAGAAAAAGATGCTAATTTTGATTAAAGGCTCTATACCCCTTATATTAACTTTATTAAAGGTGAAGTGCTCGTATAATTTGGCCTCCTCATTTTCAAAATTGAAGTGTCTATAACAATACCTAATGATTCCAACATTTTTCTTTTTTGAAATAGAGGATATCAATGAGAGTAGAGTGGTTTAGAAATATACGATCTAAAATATGCTTACAAAGATCCAAACTTGGATGGATGACTCATCAAATGAAGGATGCCTAAAATTGAGCGAATCAATGAGAGTGAAGTATTTTAATTATAATTATGAGAAAACGGGAAAAATATGGATGACAACCACTAATAAGATACGTAGTATCAATATAAAAAACTCCAAGTGCAAATAACTAATGTACGTAAATTCAACTTTGTCTTCAACTTTCTTTATTGACCCTAACTTCCCTTCATAAATATAGTGCAATTTGCATATTGAGAGAACTTAGTAATAAAATAAAGTCTAAAGAAACAAATATACAACAAATATTTTATATATAAATATCCTACAATCATTTGAACAATCTATTTCCATCCAAATGAAAACCATAACTCTTAGACTGAAAAAATAATCAAGGTTAATTAGTTATAGTATCTTATCGATACTTATTACTTTTTACGTTTAACTAGTTTTTTTAGTTCTCACTAATTATATCACAAATTTTGAAAGGTGCTTATTTTTATTAATAATTTTTGTAATTTCTTAAAATTAATCATTGAATATTAAAATGGGTCATGGTCCTTTATTGAAACTACGATATAATAATTACTGTAGGATTCGAATTAGAGTTTTGATAGAAATTTTAAATCAAGAAGAGACGTAAAAGGAAAGAAGTAAAGACAAGCACCATTGTCTAAGTGGTTAATTGATTTGTCTTTGGTGCAAGAGGTCACAAGTTCGAAACTTGCTTTCGAACGTTTATTGACATGTGTTATGTTGTCTCAATGATTTGTTGTATATAAAGTACCATTTCAAAAAAAAAAGGAAAGAAGTAAAGTTGTATTATTAACATTTATAATTCAAAAATGTGTTTGATATACGGAGGATGGTAGGATTCCAATGTTGGTGTTCCTTGAGATAGTGAATATCGATATGAGTGATTCAAAATATACTATATAATGTGCGCTTTCTAGGATTCAAACTTGGGTGGATGGCTCATTAAATGAAAGATGCTTAAGATTGAATGAATCAACGAGAGTATAATATTTTAATTCTAAAATTTCTAAAATCCATTTATAGCGCTCGCTATTATTTCAATGAAATCAATCTTAAATCGTTCCATTTATTACCAAATTGAGTTTAAGCCTCGATCATGGTGACAACCTAAAACACAAAATTAAATTAAATTAAATCTTTTACACAAAATATCACAATTAAATTAAAATGAAATTAATTTTAAAACAAAAAACATACTTTTACCGAAATTATATTAAATATGATTCAATATAAGTATATTATTCATGATAAAATAAATTAAGATCTATTGTAGAATCGGCAAAGGGATTTTTTTTTCAATTTCCCCCTTATTGCTCAGTTGCCATTGCATCTAATTCAACATGAATAAGATTCAAGGAATTAAAAAAAAAATACTAACAACTAAAGATAATCAAGTGTATTATATCAATTGATTGTAAAGAGATAATGCAAAATTTATTAGATTTGTTTTTTAAAATATCAAACAGGTCAAATGGATACCGAACAACATTAAATCTTTATATTTCAAAGAAATGGTCTAAGGTAATACCATTAAATATATTTATGAAGGTGGATATTTCTCTCACGAAGAGATTATTGTGGGGAAACATTATTGTATTGTATTAACGAAAAACAATTTAGATAAATAATTTAGAACAAGGTTATGTATTGTGTTTAGAAAGTGATATATTTAACGAATCACCAGAAAATAAAATAATCCAAAAAAATCGATTACCTTTTAGATTTGTGCGGCTCGCTGCCACGTTAAAGAAATTAGTACAATAATGATTCTCAAACTTGAAATAATTGTCGTATTGTTCCACATACATTAACCATTGTTTATTCTTGTGATATATTTTATTAATAATTGATATCCAAATATATATATACACACACACACACACACATACATACACACACAGTGTAATGATTTAATGGAAAATTAGTATATACACAAATATATTCTTTGTAGATATAATGCTACAAAAATTATGGTTTTGTATAATATAATAGCTTATTCTAGAATAATTTTTTCATATATTTAACAACACGAAATTCAATTAATACACAAATTTATGATAAAATATAACACCTTTCAAAATGGACTCCTTTTACGTGACGTTGCATGACAGTTCGCTAAAATATATACATAACATTTTATCCTTTTCAGAATTTAATTGAGCAGGATGCTATATACAAATTACAACAATGAACAATAAACCCGACACCATCAATTCGGAATTAGTTGTTTACACAATGGTTGTCAAGCAGAGATGTCACCATCACTGAAGAAAGATTACATGATTCAATTCAACAAGATATTATAAAAAAAAGTCAACAACGAAATATAAAACTAAAACAACGAATATTGAAACAATTTTTTAATCACAATCAATTTTCTAAACACAATCTGAAAATGAAGAAAGACCCTCGTACGTAATTTGATGAAGACCATGTCGACAATTTGATAAATCAGATCGAATCGATCTTGTTTGTATGATTCCGCGATGTCGATCTTGATTGACTACGAAGACGATCTTAATTATAAAGACAATTTTGACGATTCCAATCGAAAACTTGAAATTGATTTTAATGAAGAAAGAAGAGATGGAGAAATAAGAACGTAAAAAGTAGGGAAAACTTATATAAATAGGGATGTCACCCTAATTTTCACTTTATATTATCGCATAAACCGGTTGGTGCACGATTTAATGGAGGCACGTAACCAAATCCACTTCTTATTATGGTCTAAAATTTAATTCAAGTTCCTCAAATCGTATTTGAAAAAATGCATATTTTTCCTTCAATTATATCGACTTTGTCCAAGTTACAAAATTAGAAAATCTCGGGTATTTTATAACTATATTTGTTTTCCTCGAAATGACCAAACATTTAGGAGGTTGAATCTTTGTTCGTTAAATATGTTAAGTTCTTTCTTTAAATTATATCACAAATCACAGACATATATTATAGAAAGTAAGAGGTAAAATGCATAAAAAGTAAATGACACACATATTGACATAGTGGTTCAACAATCTTTGGCATACGTCTATTTTATATCTTTTATTATTGTTCTTCAATTTACAGTTACTACAATGCTTAATAGATTCCATATTAATCGATTAAAATAATTGCAGGTTATGATATCTATGACTGGCAGAACTCCAATGTCATAGATTTTGAAGTTGGTCCACCATAACTTGATGTTGGATGACGGACTAAATGATTAGATATGGTTGTGAAGATTCCTTGCTGGTAAAGAGTGCTCTGGAAATTTGGTTCGATGGTTTCTACTATTTTATACCTACCTATCCTTATTTTTTATCTATGGAGTAGGTTTGATTCCTACAAAGTAGGTGCTTTTCCGTATATGACCAAATCTGTTTGCTAGAAGTTGGTTTGGTAGAAATTCGTTTTGGCAAGCACACTACAAAACCGTTTTTCATGCTCGACACTTACTTTTTACCAAATCATTTCAACTATTTTATTCTAGATCGATCTTCTTTGCGTAATAACTACATCGCTTTAAATTGAAATTGATCCAAACTTGGATCAATGGCTTTGTACTGTCGAGCCGAACGCTTTATGCTTTTGGTTGTTCCCTTTAGAAGAGGAAGATAGTAGCTCTTCAAAATAAAGCCTAAATCAGTTAAATAGCAAATCAATTTTAAGGTAATTATACTTCTCTTCCAGTAGTTTGCATTGAAACGCGATTATTAAGAAGATGCAGTAGTAATATATTCCAAGTATTTCAAGACTATCAAATTTGCCTCCTAAACATTAATGGACAAAAAAAGTGCAAATGACCGGGTAACATTTGTTTGACGGCAATTCCAATGTTTCAATTATAGCGAAAAGGTACATGTAAGACGGTTATATTTAAATAATAAAAATGTACAAACAGTATCGGATTCACATGCTTACTAAAAAGATGCACAGCCAGAGATTAAATTACCATACATGCGTTTGCGATTCATTAAAGGACGAAAAAGAATATAGAACAAATTTACGAAACCAACCGATGGCATAATTTAACTGGCAATCCACCAACGTTTACGTACCCATCAATCAATTATTGGGAAAAAGATGGATAATGCGCGCATGTCAGTTCATAATCGACTTGCAGTCGTGTGAGTCGCACGTGGTTGCCCAAAGTATGCTTGAAAGATGCATGATGTTAGTTATCACAGGATTTCGCAACATTACTTATGACTTTAGCTATGACGTGCGAATCTTTACTTTAGATGCATGCACAGTCTGGGGTATATATGTATGGTACCGTTCACATGGTTTTTTGCTCCTTTATCATTGGCCATGCATCCGTCGCGGTAACGGTATTATCTTCATCGTCGCGGTAACAATATTGTAGTCCCAATTACAAATTCTGTTATGAAAACTCAAAATTTACTCGAGCGTTTTGTACAATATACCTCTGTTAATAATTAAAATAAAATAAAAAACCGTATTGTATAAAATTTACAAAATATAAATTCCAAATACGATATTATCTTCTTCGTCGGTTGTTATTCTCAAACTAGTATTAATATTACACATGTTGTTTTAATTCACATATTTAAAACACAATTACTCTTCTTATAAATAGCATATTAGCAAACTCGTTTTACAATTTAATCGCAAAATTACAATATTTCTAATTAAGTGCGTTATGTATATATAAAAATCAAATTTATGAATATTGCATCAACGATCAATTTTCGTCCAAAAACGTATCAATCAATAACTTTTGAATTACATAAAAATCAACGTATAAATTACATCTACTTAAAACTACATTAAAATATCATAAATACTTAACCGCTTAATAATTATTCAATTAAGTACTACATTTTCAAAAGCATTTTTAGAATTGTCAAAATGCACAAATACAATATTAAACTACTTATCATGCGCTTTCCTATCCTATATAAATTTACCCGGAAATATGGCGGCTTGGAACAACGGATGACTTTACTATATCCTCCTCAGGAGTTTACCGGCCCGTTGGGTTCTTTTGGATTTTCAAAAAAAAAAAAAAGAGTACTTAAAACTGCATCTTTTAAATGTATTAAAACAAATCTACTTTAGAATTACATTACAATATTGTAAATATAACTGCATAATAATTATGCGTAAGTTATTGCATCTTCCAAATGTAAATTTTACTCTTAAAAAATGGTTAAAAAATTAGAGCCACTTAAAACTTTGGCTTACAAATGTAGTAAGACAAACCTTTTTTAAAAATACATTACAATTATAACATATTTTAGAGTGTCATCTTGTAGGATTTTATTAAAAAAATAATTTATTAAATGATAATTAAGAGAATCTAATTAGGGAAATTACTCAAGGAGAATTTATTTAGTTAAATAAGAGCCGCTTAAAAGATCAATTGAATTGACCAATGGTGATTATATTAATTAAATTCAGCCATTAATTAAAAAGAACAAAATAAAATGTTTTAATGAAGGAAAATTTATATTAAGGCAATGAATTAATGAGATTAGAAAAGGACAGGTTTCAACACAAGGCCGAATCATTAACTCATACACCTTTTAAGGCATAACATTCTCTCAATTCGCTTTTTTTTTCATTAAAACAAAAGAAACAAAGCTCGACCACCATTAACAAGGGAGAAGAAGAGAAATACTATTCTAGGGGCAAACACAAGATTTCATTCAAACCCTAAAATCTACACTTGCGATGGCTTCATTCATTAAATCCACGATAGCTATTACAGTTAGATATGCGATACACATAAGTTGGATGAGCGATAACTACTAAAGTTGGAATTATGATAACCTTAGAAGTGCATGGCAATAAACTAGTGATAGCCTTAGAAGTGCGATAGTTTAGACATGCGGTAGCTTTAGAAGTGTGATTGCACTAAACTTACGATAGCTTTAGAGGTGCAATAATACCAATGTTCGGTATGCGATAGCTATTGAATAAGACATCTGATAGCTATTAGGTTAGATATGTGATAACCACCAAAAGAGATATGCAATAGCTATTGAATGAGATATGCGATAACTTTTGGATTAGGTATGCGATAATATTTGGGTTATGCAATAGCTATTGGGTTTGGTATGCCATAGCCACATAGTAGATATGTGATAGCTGATGAAAGCAACCATGCGATAATTATGTGTAAGACAAGAAGTGTGAAGAAATAAAATTTATTACAAATACTAAAGTTAACAATAATAATGGATGGTGGTATAAGGTCAATGTAGCAATCAATAATGTTAACAATATAAAACTAAGAGGAAAAAGGAGTAAGGCCTAAGTGGAAACCTATAAAATTAAACACAACGTTCAAAAGCAATGATGTAAGGCCTAAATGACAACCTATAACATTAAACACAACATTTTAGAAGCAATAATGTAAGGTCTAGAGGGGCGACCAAATGTCTAAACAGACATTATGTAAATACAATGGTGTAAGACCTAGGATGACAACCAAATGTCTAAACATGACATTATGCGAATGCCATGGTGTAAGATTTGAAGTGGCAACCAAATGCCCAAACACGACACTATGTGAATACGATGGTGTAAGGCATGGAGTGGCAATCATATATCCAAATACGACATTATGTGAATACAATGATGCAAGGCCCAGAGCGGCAACTAATGTCTAAACATGACATTATGAGAATATAATGGTGTAAGGCTTAGGGTAGCAACCAAATGCCAATACATGACGTTATGCGAATATGATGGTGTAAGGCCTAGAGTCATAATCAATTGTCTGTTCATGACAATATGCAAGAATGTTAATGTAAGGCCTGAGTGGCAACCCAAATGTTTGTTCATGATATTCTTTAAGTCGATAGTGCAAGGTCTGAGTGAAAACCTAAATGTCAAAAGTAGACATTAACTAGGAGTAGTGAAGTAAGGCCTGAGTGGCAATCTTAAAGAAATTACTATAAAATCTTGTCACGATACGATATTAAGTGTAAGGTACACTTACAATTGAGATACTGTTTATTGTTATGATCCATATTAGGATCTATCTATCATGACTAAATTGATTATATTGACTTAGTAAGTGGAAAACCTATTCCACAAGGCGGTATGGTCTCACTACATGTTATGATAGAGAAATGTACTACCCCATACCAGATTTTATGTCGGGCCCGTGTTTTAATTATTGTTTTATCCATAAACTCATGGGTTAGTTGTTTAAGTAGGCCGGGTTTATGGTTCAGATAGGTTTACTTGAGGACGTATAAAGACTCCAAAGACAAAGCAGGAGGCTTGGTAGATAATAAAGTTCATTTTAATTTTGTTGTATAAATCAGATTGTATAACTGGTTAAGTGTTAATGTCAGAATCTTCATATATTAAGCATGACATTATTATCCATATTTTACTCCATGGGTGTTATCCAGGTTTTTAACCCAACAGGATCCAACAGAATACAGAACAATCCCATCACATCAGAATAGCTTAGAATTAATCAGAAAGGCTAAGGTAAGGAGTTGACGAGAGCCAAATCACATTACTAAAGCAACGACCAAATTCAACTGAACCAAGAAGCTAACACTAGATCAATCCAATCAGTAGCTGAACGTAAACAGCTAGTGAATTTCCATCAAAACGAAACAACTACGATAAACGACTATCAAAACACCTTCAATTCCAAACTCCAGAAAAATCCTAAGTGCTTGGATCATCATCGACCCATGCCTCTTCTCAAACCATCAAATGGACTAGCCAAAGAAACATACGAGAAGAGACCAAGACATTGGCTCACAAAATGAGCCAAGTCTATGGGTTGCCAGCAACCCATAGGTCATGGGTCGCCAACGCGCCAACAACCCATGGTTCTTCCTCATTTTGCATGCCAGCCTCTCCCTGGGTCATCTCCTACCCACCTGCGAGCTGATGAAGACGTAGCCTGGCCCAGAAGCTCTCCAACCCATATAAATACCATCTAACCTACAACATAAATTGGATCTTCTCCGGACTAGTTGCTGAGGCTCCCTAGAATTATTCTTCACTCTCTACCTTCCTCACAACAATCTCCAAAGGAATTCACTGTGATTCTCTAGTGGATTCCAACATTTTGGGATTCAATCTATTGAGAGATAAGTAAAGTCTTGTAATCAAACACATCTCGTAATAGCAATCAGTCTATTAGAAAAATATAAAGTGAACGTAGGCTTCATTAACAACCGAACCACTATAAAATTCTATATCTTCTTTCTTTTACTATTCTTCTTTTATATCTGTGATCTGTGATATTGCTCCGTCAGAGAATGGCTGGTGCTTTTAAACTCTAAAAGGGGCGTTGATTCATTTTTTGGGTTAACATTTTGGTGCTTTCACCGAGAGCCTTGAACGTGATCTGAAAAATTGAAGTTTGAATCCGAGATTCAAAGAAAATGAAGAGGCCTGACACCAGATTCAAAACTGGAGCAAGTCAACCAGAGGTTGGGGGCAGCTAGGAATGGGTCCTCAAATTCTCATCAACCCAGCTATATGCTTAGGGAGAAGATGGAAAGGAAGATAAAAGAGATGCAGGATGGATTCTTAGCTAGACAATAGGAGATGATGGACATATGCTTCTAAAGGATGAAGCAACAAGGGATGGCTAGATCTTGTAAGGAATTGGAATCAAACTCCAGAGGAACGACGCAGGAGCTGTCGAAGTTGGATTGGAACAAGATGGAGTCTTTCCCCCATTCCCAAAGCAACCGATACTTGGGAGGGAACGGTGGCATCAACAATAGGAGCCAATGCAGGAGCATCAGGAGTTAGAGAAAAACAAACTAAAATAATGGCCACATGACTTGGGGAAATAATGGATTTGGAACTAGGATAAGCTTTAACACCTAGAATGGGTGATGTTGGAGCTAGAATAGCAAACCAGAGTATGAACACATGACCACATGAGCCGAAACTAGAACCCTACAATTGGAAAAGGAGGAAGGTTCGCCCCTTACTCTCTATCTTCTACCTTTTCCACCCTCAATAATCTCAGGCAGCTTACACGTGTATGAGATCCCGAACGGTCCCAAGGCAGGTTCTAAGTAGGATGCTTGAAATGGCTATTTAGGACAATAATAATCTCAGGCCGCTTACACATTATACGAGATCCCAACGATCCCTAGGCACGCTCTGAGTTGGATGCCTGAGATGACTATTAGGACAATTATGACCTCGGATCACTTACACGTGTGTGGGATCCCGAATGGTCCCTATGCAGGCTCCGAGTCAGATGCGTGAGAGAACTTAGGACAATAACAACCAAACGTCGCTTACACGTGTACGGGATCTCGAACAGTCCCTAGGCACACTTTGAGTCAGATGCCTGAGATGAACATTTAGGACTCCTGCTTGTTTAATTTCTGTTTATTTATTGTGATTTGAATATTTGAATTTGATAAATGATATTGATCGCCTTAGAGTTCCACTACGGGACCGGAGTGCAAGGTGCAAGGTCCCTTGTCGGAGAGCGAGTGGAAGGACTTGTACGATATTGAACACCTTAGAGTTTCACCATGGGAATGGAGTGTAAGAAGTTAGTCCTCTCACCGGAGAGTAAATGGATGGGCTTACCTAATCCCTTTTGACTTAACAAACAATCGTTCCGGAGAGATCGTCCCATTAACTTAAAACACTAAACGATCCAAAGAGATCGTGCATTAAACTAAACATTAAACAATTCAGAGAGATCGCATGTTAAACTAAATATTAAACAATCCAAAGAGATCACACATTAAAATTATTTAAGCGTACAGAAAGATCCGACCTTAAAATAGATTTGGTTTTGCAAAAAAATGATTTGAATGCCTTATAAATAGAACAAAATAGATCAATCCTAGATAAACACAGGATGACTATGGTGTGATACAACGTGATTTTGATATATGTTGTGACATGATGTGATTTTGAGATATAATGCGATTTTGATATATGATGAGATGTGATGTGATTCTGATATATAATCTTATTTTGGTATATGATGTAAAAACACTGAATGAAAAGAAAAAATTAATAGTGATGTAAATCCCAAATGAAAGCGGGATGATTAGAGATGTGTAATGTAATTAGAGACATGTGATGTAATAACCCCGAATAAAATCGGAATGATTATGATGTATAGATTACACTTAGGCAGAGTCAGAGTCTTAGCCTGTAACAGGTTTGGAACGACTTGTGATTGGCAAGAGAATCCGAAGGAACTCGACGATTCACCAAGACTAAAGCTGTTGGAATGCTCAATAACCGAAGGCTCATTGCCATGACTTGTTCTAGAGCAAAGCACATCTTTAATTCAAAAGGCGTACTTTGGGGGGCAATGTTATCTGGGTTTTTAACCCAACAAAATCCGACAGAATACAAAACAATCTCATCACATCAAAATTGCTTAGAACTTAACCAGAAAGATTAAGTTAAGGAGTTGACGAGAGCCAAATCACATTACTAAAGCAACGACCAAATTCCACTGAACCAAGAAGCTAACGTCAGTTCAGTCCAATCAGCAGCCGAGTGCAAACAGCTAATGGACTGCCATCAAAATGAAACAACTGCAATAAAAGACGGCCATAATACCTTCAATTTCAAACTCCAGAAAAATCCTAAGTGCTTGGATCATCAACGACCCACACCTCTGCACAAACCATCAAACAAATTAGCCAAAGAAACATACGAGAAAAGACTAAGACATTGACTCACAAAACGAGCCAAGACCATGGGTCGCAAGCAACCCATGGTTCTTCCTTGTTCTAGGTGCCAGCCTCTCCCTGGGTCATTTCGTACCTACCTATGAGCTGATGAAGACGTAGCCTGGCCTAGAAGCTCTCTGATCCATATAAATACCATCCTACCTAAAACATAAATTGGATCTTCTTCGGACTAGTTTTTGAAGCTCTGCTGGAGTTATTCTTTACTCTCTACCTCCCTCACAACAATCTCCAAACTGATTCATTATGATTCTCCAGTGGATTCCAACATTTTGGGATTCAATCTATTGAGAGATAATCAAAGTCTTGTAATCAAACACATCTCGTATTAGCAATCAGTCTATAAGAAAAATATAAAGTGGACTGTTTATCGATGGAATTTCTATCGGATTAGAAAACCGTCGAAAAATTTAGAAATAAAAATAACCGCAAGCGCACGACGTACTATCGTAGTACGTGGCGAATACGGGTCGATCCGTAGGGAATTATTAGAGTTTAAAATTCTATTCAATCAAATTAGACCAAATAGAGGAGGAATTGTTAACTAGAGATAAAATGAGGCAAAAAAAGAATTAAAATGAGATTAAAAACTATAAAATTAGAGAATAATTTAGAGGCAAATCCACTCTCATATTTTTGTAAATCAACAAACAAACAATTTAAGATCTCTAGTTTTGATATTAAGTGAAATATTGTTGTATTTATCATAAGTATGATTTGTTTATGTTATTAATTAACATAACTCAAACCATCAAACTATAATACAACAAATAAACCACTTATAATTCTCTTGAAAATGAAGCTAAAGAAAAAGTTATTTTAAGTATGATCTATTTACTATTGTAACTAGTAATATAGACCATCAAATTTCATTTTTATTTAAATTTTACAATCAAAATTGGATTAGCAAATGATGATGCAAATTGTGTTTATGTTGAATAAGAATAGCTCATTTTCATAAGCAATATAAGCTATCAAACCCACATGTATAAACTTGCATCAAAATTTACATTCTTGAAGCATAAACAAAGAGATCATAAATCATAAAAAATGTTGAAATTACATAAAGTTAGAGAGCTTCATCACCCCTAAATTGAAGGGGTTTAGCTACTCATTTGTGGCATTGAAGCAACACAAGTAAGTTTCAACATTAAAAAGAAAAGAAAATAGAAAATAAGCAAAGAAAGCAAAAGAGATTAGCTACTAACTACTTGCATAAATGTAAATCTAAGCTATGAACATAAGGAGAAAGAGAGCATAGAAATAAACATTAACAATAAAATAAAGAAAAGCATGTAGAAAAGAGAGAAGAAAGAAGCTTGGAAGCCATTTTTATTTCATAGAACATTGAGCTTACACTTTGATCTCTTAATTTCCTAAGTAAAATGAAAGAGTAGAATATGATTTCATATACATAAGAGGGCTATATACACATGCATAAAACCCTAATTTTATTTTTAGGGGGCTTCCTAAAATGCCCTTTAGGAAGTGTGGCCACCAAGTAACCATTAGCCACTAATTAATCCATCATTTGTTGTGCATGAAGCTTTACCCTCCACTTAGTTGTCCTTTAGCTCATAATTGTACATTTAGGTAAGTGGGTGGGGTCCTCCATGATCTTGAACTTGAATTATTTCCTCTTCATTCCTTTGTATTTCATTTGTGCATGCATGTATCTTCATATAAGCCTCTTCCATATGCATCCAAATTCCTACAAAAATTATTAAAAAATGTCCAAGTAAAAATTCTTAAATTGACTCATGCACAAAAATGAAAATTTTGCCCCTGAATGAAGATGAAAATATGATGGTTTGAAAATAATTGAATTTTGGTTTTAAACATGTTAAAATGCCCAAATATGATGTTTATTTAAATAGAAGGAGATAAGATATGGATGTAAATATATGCACATTTACGTGCACATCAAATACCCCCACACTTATCTGTTTATTCGTCCTCGAATAAAGGAAAACTAAGATAAATCCGTTTTCATAGAGAGCACGATTGCATTGAGCGTATGCAATAAGCCGTTAAACCTCTGGGTGTCCCCAGTAGGACGAGTGTTGTCTCGTGAGGGTTTTTAGCGGATACTACCCACAAACTCCAATGCAAAGTGAAAATATTTACAAAATGCTAGATTTATTTACAAAGAGATGAATGCGAGTTTTTGGAAATATTTACAAATGAATGGTATACTTTTAAATAGACACAAATAAGTTAAATACAAGTTTTGGTCATTGTCTTGAAAATTTAAGTCATTTACTCGTCAAAATTTCAAATAAAATCAAGTTCTCATAACAGATAGACCATAGTTTGGCTAGTTGTTTCAGTTGATAACACAATGTAATTATGAAATGAATCCTAAGTTTATTATCAAAGTTTATTAAAGTGGTATTTTCATTTCTTTTCAATAACAAGTTAAATCAAACAAGTTAAAATAATGCTAGGATTTCAATTGCTTGCTCTCTCATCATTTGCAAGAAAAATTACACTCCTAGCTCAGGTAAACTGAGGCCAGATATACCACCCATGCATTGCCTTTCGAGCTTATGTGAGGGGAGTATAGAGCATGGCGAGTGCACACACTTTCGTGCATACACCTATCGACCGTAGGCGGTTTTTATTAAGTTTGTTCGTTTTTTTGGCTTGTGTTCCATACATGCATAACTGTGAGGACTTTTAAATGAGTATGAAAGCACATAATCGAAGATTCCAAGTAATTCACCCATACATAACCGTGAGGACTTTTAAATGAGAGTGAATACTTGGATTATCATATTTTTTTATATTTTTTTTAAGAGAGAGAGTTTTGCAAAATCATCTTAGCGCCATTTTACTTAGAAGACAAAAATGTTATATCCTTTACTTTAAATTCAGCACTTTTTAACAAAGATTTTCAATTAGAATATACTTCATAATTAACATAGATGAATCTTCCTATATACTAGTTAAACCATTGTTATTTGTAATCAAACTTTATTTTTATTTTTGTTAAGATAAATAAATTTTCAAAAATTTCAATTTATTAACCTAAACTTATACTTATCCCATAGTGTTTCTTCAAAAATAAATCAAAATGGTAAAAAGAAAATGTTTTTGAGATTTTTTTTTTAAAGTAAGAAAATAAAATTTCAAAAATGCCATGAAAAACTAGAAGTGAAAATGAGACCCCCCCACACTTAATTGTGACTGTGTCCCCACAGCCAATGCATGATATAATGAGTGTAACAGGGAAAAATATATACATATTTACAAAAGAGGGTTAACATTCTTACTGGACGTAGCTTGGCTCATGAAGGATCATGAGCTCCTCCTCTTGATTATTTGGCAATTCCAAGAAAGGTTTCAAACAATGACCGTTGACTTTGGAAATTGATCTATCCCTGGGGTTTTCTATTTCTATGGCACCATGTGGAAAAACAGTTCGTACCACAAATGGTCTGATCCATCTTGATTTAAGTTTCCCTGAAAATAAACGAAGTCTTGAGCCATATAAAAGAACTTTCTGGTTAAGCGAAAACGTTTTCTTTAGGATTGACTTATCATGAAAAGCTTTGGTTCTTTCTTTGTAAATTTTCTCATTTTCATACGCATCGTTCCTAAGTTCTTCTAATTCGTTGAGTTGTAGTTTTCGGTTTTCGCCAGCTTTTTCAAGATCAAAGTTTAAGTTCTTTATTGCCCATAACGCTTGTGTTCAATTTCAATGGGTAAATGGCAAGCTTTACCGTAAACTAAACGAAATGAGGACATCCCAAGGTTAGTTTTAAAAGCAGTACGGTAAGCCCAAAGCGCGTCATTCTTTTTGAGACCAATCTTTTTGATTTTTTTTAACGGTTTTCTCCAAGATTTGTTTTATTTGTCGATTTGAAACTTCAACTTGACCACAAGTCTGAGGATGATATGGAGTGGATAACTTGTGGGTTATCGAGTATTTTTTTATTAAAGTTTCAAAAGAATGGTTGCAAAAATGGGTTCCGTTATCACTGATTATTGTGCTAGGTGTGTCGAACCTCGAAAAGATGTTTTCTTTGAGAAATTTCACAACAATTCTATGGTCGTTGGTTTTGCAAGGAACGGCTTCGACCCATTTTGAAACGTAATCGACATCGAGAAGGATATACAAGTTTCCAAAAGAAGGTCCCATAAAGTCGATACCCCAAACATCAAAGATTTCGATCGTAAGAATGGGGTTTCGAGGCATCATATCTCGTCGAGAAATTCATCCAAGCATTTGACATCGATTGCAAGTTTTACAAAATTCGAATGAGTCTTTGAAAAGAGAAGGCCAATAGAAACCACACTGAAGCACCTTTTCCGTAGTTTTTCGAGGACCGAAATGTCCACCGCACGCTTGCTCGTGGCAAAATGAAAGAAAACTCCGGATCTCATTATCGGGAATGCAAAGTCGGATGATTTGGTCGGGACAATATTTGAACAAGTATCGATCGTCCTAATAGAAATATTTCACTTGGGACATGAATTTGCATTTGTCCTGTTTGGACCAAGATGAGGGAGTTTCTTTTGTGAGTAAGTAGTTCACTATATCAGCGTACCATGGATCGATAGAAATCGAAAGAAATTGTTCATCGGGGAAGTTTTCATTGATCGGTAAAAAAAATGGTGCGTTCGGAAGACGAGATAAGTGATTGGCTATGACATTATCGGATCCTTTTTTGTCTTTGATTGTAAGGTCGAATTCTTGAAGTAAAAGGATCCAACGAATCAAATGGGATTTAGCATCCTTTTTAGCGAAGAGATATTGAAGTGTAGAATGGTCAGTGTAGACCGTAATGTGTGAACCTATCAAGTAAGGTCGAAACTTTACAAGCGCAAAAACGACAACTAGAAACTCTTTTTCGGTTATTGTGTAGTTGAGTTGAGCGTCGTTCAAGGTCATACCCGCATAGTAAATGACATGAAGGATCTTGTTGATGCGTTGTCCCAAGACAGCACCAACGACAAAGTTCGAAGCATCACACATTATTTCGAAAGGAAGATCCCAATTGGGTGCGCAAATGATTGGGGTCGAAATGAGTTCGCTCTTCAAACGTTCAAAAGAAGAGATACAATCAAAGTTAAAATCGAAAGGAACGTCTTTTCCAAGAAGGGTCGTCAAAGGACGGGCGATTTTGCTGAAGTCTTTTATAAAACGACGGTAAAAGTCAACGTGTCATAGAAATGATCGAATGTCCTTAACAGATTTAGGAATGGATAGATTTTCAATGACATTGATTTTTGCTTTGTCTGCCTCAATGCCTTTATTTGAGATGATATGTCCAAGGACTATGCCTTGTTTGACCATAAAGTGGCATTTTTCCCAATTCAAAGTCAAATGTTTTTCTTTACATCGATTCAGAACCAACTCGAGGTGATGTAAACATTGGGAAATAGAATCACCAAAGATAGAGTAATCGTCCATAAAAACTTCTAGAAAGCGTTCAATCATGTCGGAAAAGATGCCAACCATGCATCGTTGGAAAGTCGCAGGAGCGTTACATAGTCCGAATGGCATACGTAATTAAGCAAAGGTACCGAATGGACATGTGAAAGTCGTTTTCTCTTGATCTTCAGGAGCAATTGGAATTTAGTTATAGACAGAATAGCCATCAAGGAAGCAGTAAAATTCATGGCCGGCTAAACGTTCGAGCATTTGGTTAATGAAAGGAAGAGGAAAGTGATCTTTACGTGTTGCGGCATTTAATTTTCGATAGTCAATGCAAACAGCCAACCCGTTTGAGTACGAGTTGGAATAAGATCGTTTGAATTGTTCTTGACAACGGTTTGCCCGGACTTTTTCAGTAAAACGTGAATTGGGCTAACCCATGAACTATCGGAGATTGGGTAAATGATTCCGTTGTCGAGAAGTTTAAGAATTTCATCACGCACCGCACTTTCTTTTTGGATTAAGCCTTTGTTGCGCGTCACGAACAGGCTTGGCATCATCGATTAAATGGATGCGATGTTGAACCAGAGCGGGACTAATTCCTTTTATATCGAAAATCGACCATCCCATCGCTTCCTTATTTTTCGAAAGGATAGAGAGAAGAGAAGCTTCTTGGTCAAGAGAAAGATGGCTAAAAATGATGACAGGACAAGTTTCGTTTTCACCTAAGTATGCGTACTTAAGGTGGTCAGGAAGCGGTTTGAGGTCCAACTTTGGGAGTTTTTCGATCGAAGAATTGGGTTGAGATTCGAACTCAACTGGAAGTGATTCTAAAGGAAGAGCGTATTCAATATCGTTGGTAATTTCGTGAAATAATTTTTCACACTCGGCCTCGTGTTCATTGTTAAGATCAAGTGTTTCGTTTTCAACATTTTCGTGAATGGCACTAACTTCCAACGTTTGGTCACAAGGTTCATTCGATTGGCTTTCAAGATTGAAAATATTAAGATCCAAAGTCATGTTTCCAAAAGATATTTTCATTGATCCGTTATGACAATTGATTAAGGCATTTGAGGTGGCTAAGAATGGTCGGCCTAAAATCAATGGAATTTGAATCGAGGGATTCGTCATGGGTTGTGTTCGAGAACGATAAAATCAATGAGGAATATGAATTGCCCTACTCGAATGAGCACGTCCTCGATTTCTCCCATGGGCTTCTTAATGAAGCGATCGGCAAACTGAAGCGTGACTTTTGTGGGTTTGAGCTCACCTAAGCCTAATTGTTCATAAACGGAGTATGGAATCAAGTTGACACTCGCGCCAAAGTCTATCAAATATTTGTTAATCGTCTTGTCTCCAATTGTACACGAAATTGTAGGGCGGTCAGGATCTTTGTATTTAATGGGCATGGATTGGGACAAGACTTCACTCAAACTGGCGGCTAACAAGACTTTTTTGGGCACTTGAGTGTGTTTCTTTTGGGTGCACAAGTCCTTAAGAAATTTCGCGTAAGTGGGGACTTGCTGAACAATGTCAAGAAGCGGGATGTTCACTTTTACTTGTTTAAAAATTTCTAACATCTTTTCCATTTGGTCCGAGTGTTTCTTTGGTCGAAACGATGTGGAAATGGAACATGATAGTTGGTAGGTGGGTCTACTCGAGTAGAAGAAGAAGAATGATTGTCGTTCGATTCGACATTTGGCTCCACGTTCTGTTCTGAGTCGTTCGTTGTTTTAGAAGTGTCGAGAGAAGTTTTCGGTAAATCATTTGGACTAGCGACTTGATTATCGATTTGTTTACCAGAACGGAGAGTTGTGATAGCATTCAACTGGATGACGTTGCTATCTTGAACAACATGGGCTTGATTTGAATTTGCGTTTTGATTTCTAGGATTTGGAAGGGGCTGGCTTGGGAATGTTCCTCGTTCGCGTTCACTTACAGAAGTGGCTAGTTGACTCGTTTTCATTTCGAGTTTTGCAATCGATTGGTTTGTGTTTTGCATATATGAAGTCAATAAATTTTTCAAATTGCTGTTTGATTGAAGGCTTTGAGTAGTTGCCTTAGCCAACATTTCAAGAGTTTTCTCAAGTGAAGTTAAACGTTTATCGTCTTGTGGAGGATGAGCAGAATTTGGTGGAAAATTTGCTTGTTGCGGTTGATTATGAGATGGGCCCGTAAAGTTTGGTTGAAAATTATTGGGCTGAAAGGGAGGATTCGAAGCATTATTCGAAAATGCTTGAAAATTGGGACGAATCGTATTCGTGTTGGGATTGTTTTGGTTCCACGCAAAATTCGGTTGATTTCTCTAGCTAGGGTTGTACGTTGGAGAAAACGGATCATTTTTGGCGTTATTGAAAGCATTGATTTGTTCGACGAAATTGAGACACTGATCGGCTATATGATTAGGACCGTTGCATTTATAACACATTGGTTGGGAAGCTTGGTTCATTTGATTCGATGAGAAAACGTTATCAAATTTTTTAATCATTTCGTCGATCTTAGCTTCCAAAGCAAATGAAGATCCTATTAAGTTTGCACTCGATCGTGAGTAAATTAATTTTTCGTTCGAACGTTCCCATTGGGATGACTTTTCAGCGAGGTTTTCAAGAAATTGCCAAGCATCATCATGACGTTGGGCAAGAAAACTGCCTTAGCACATTGATTCGAGCATGGTTCGTCAGCTGTTTTCGAGTCCATCGTATGAGATTTGGCAAATCGTCCATTTTTCAAAGTTATGGTGCGAACATTTTATCAAAAGCTCTTTGAATCTTTCAAAATATTTTCCGAATGGTTCTCCCTTGAATTGATGAAAATTTACAATTTCGTTTCGGATTCTACTCGTTTTTTCCAAGGGGTAGAACTTTTTCAAGAAAGCTTTTACGAATTCTTCCTAGGTTTTAATCGGGTTTGATGGTAAGCTGTACAACCATTTTTCAGCGTAATCTGTAAGAGCGAATGGGATTAATCGAAGTTTGATTCCGTCATCAGAAAGTTGTTGGAGTTTAATGGTTGTACAAACTTGTTCGAATTTAGTTAAGAAAATGTATGGGTCATCGAGCTCGAAATAGCCAAATTTCAGAAGTGTGGCAATATGGTTCGAGTGAATATCGAAATGGTTACCCGTAAGGGCGGGTAACGTGATGCAAGATGGAATAGAAACTCTATCGGGAAAGATTCTATCCATAAGAGTTCGAGGGGCGTTTTCGTTCGCTATTTCAGGAGGATCGTCTGTTCGAGTTAAACGGTTTGTAGAAGGGTCACGAGTCCAAAGATTCGTTGTTGTGTCACGAGTCCAAGTACTCATGCACAAGTGAAAGTCGAGAAGAGAGAGGAGTTAGAATTGAGTTTAGGGAATGAAAGAAGATTTGAAAACGTGTTTTTTTTTTGAAATTTTTTTTACAAGGAAGAAAAATATTTAACAAGTGAGATTTATTTTCAAAAGAAAAGTTTGATTTTTTTGTTTTTTTAGTTTTTCTCAAAAAAAAAAGAAATTATGTTTTTGGTTTTGTATTTTTTTTTTGTTTTTTGAATTTTTAAATATTTTCCAAAAGGATTTTTTTGTTTTTAGAAAATGGAAATTGATTTTTGTTTTCGAATTTTCAAATATTTTTTCTTTTTTAAAAGATTTTATATTTTTTTTGGATTTTTGTTTTTGATTGAAAATTTTCAAAGGAAAGAAAAAAAGAATTATTTTTTTGATTAAAAATTAAGTAAAATTTACAATTTTTTCTTTCTGGATTTTGGATTTTTTTTTTTAAAATATGCATGAGCTAATGCAACTAAATGAATGCAAAGGACTTAACTACAATTTTCTGTCCTTAATAGCTCCTAACCCAAAATTGTATAATCACACTTTGTCTTAAATCAACAAACATATTTCTCAGCCAGGTAACGAACAGGGGTTATCGGTGCACCATGAATCACCGTAGCAATGCAGCCGAAGGTTTAAGTACCTTCAGAGGAACAACCAGTATAATATTTACGTATCACCGTAATTTTTATAACTGGTTATTACTTTGCCGTAGCCTACACACCAAGAAATAAAATCGTTCAAATAAAACAATTGTGAAGATACAATTAAGCCCTATGTGAGCTCGTGACACCCTTAGGCCCAACGTCTAATCTTTATTATAAGTCAAATTCTACGATGAAATGCGTTTGTGGGCTAAGGAAAGGGTGATGAAATCCCTTACCTTATGTGAATTGGGGTATTGCCCTTAGAAAAGAAAAACAAGATGAGATGGATGAAAAACAGAAATTAAACGTGTATTAACAATGCAACTAAAATGAAATTTGTTTTTGGTTTTTTGGATTTTGATTTTTTTTTATATATAAATGCAAATGCAAGCAACCAACAATGCAAATCAAATTAAAAACAAGGGAAAATTGCACGATACCAGAGCTTGCAGATTTTATTAGCAATTATTTTAAAGCGGCAGTTTTTTTTATAGCAAGCAAGCTGAGCAATTATTTTCGGCAAGTACTTCTTTCTTTTGCGAATTTCTGCTTTGGCAATCTGCAAATAAAACAAAGATATATTCAATTTTTTTTAATTAAAGATAAGGAAGACCAAAACAATTGAAAAATCAAAACAATTAATATCAAATGAAACAAAACAAAAAAAATGAATGAAAGAAACTTGTTTCTTTGTTTTTTTTAAAAAAAATTAAATAAAACTGTACAAAAACTCAAAACAATCCAAAAACTAAGGTTTTTTTTGAAAGACACTAAAAAAACAAAGAAATAAAAGAAGAGGAAAATCAAAGTTTTATCACAACCCCTTTTTTTGGAACAAACGGGCCTGGCCCAGTGAAAACAAATATTCACAAATGCACGCAAAGGAGAGGTCCTTCTTCACCGTTCAAACAAAGTAAACAAAACAACACTCCCAAATGCAAATTCACTGCCGCCTCCTTTTTTATACGAAATTTCTTCTATCTTCGTTAATTCGCAATTTCGACTTCACGCAGTCAAATATTAATTCAAAATCAAATATCAATTCTTTAATTTGGTAGTTGAATTGAAGTGGCAATTGGGTTGGTTCGCAGTTTCAATTGGGTATGCGGTTGAATTGAAATTGTCGAAGCTAGGTGGTGAATGGGATTCGGCTGAAGGCGATGGAATCTATGTAGGGAGTGGTGACGAGCGGAATGTTGTAGTGATGTATGAAGGTCGCGGTTTGAATTGAATTGGTTTGCGGCTATTCGTGCTCGATGGAAGTAGGCAATGAGGAGTTCGATGGGAATTGATTGTCGAAGATAGGTCGTTGGTCAGGAATTGCTGAGATGAAGTTGTGGGTGAGTTACAGTTGTATTCTGTTGGAGATGGCTGTGGATATGTGTGGTATGAAGTGTTTTTGGAATAATGTCAGTGGTGGTTCGTATGGAGACTATGGCGGAGGAGCAGTGTTAATGGACTGTTATGGTAAATTTTGACGATGTAGTGGTTTGGATATGTGGTAGGGGGAAGTTGTGAAGACTGGATGATGGTGTAGCAGTGATTGATGTTGGAGCGGGTTATTGTTTGAATGAAGGCTGATTGTTTGACTGGCTGTTGGTGAAGTTTGTGATTGACTAGGTAGTGAGGCGGCTTGCTGAAGGCAGTGAAAAGCTAGGTTGAAGGAAGTGATGTTGTCGGAAATGAAGTAGGGAGGGTTGTAGACAGTTTATGGTTTGGTAAGTATTGGTTTGGCAGAGGGGTGATTGCAGTATTTGCTGATGGTGGAGTGGATGGACTTGTAGTGTCTTAGTATAGATGGTGATTTCTTGTATGTATTGATGTAGCAGAGGGGGTGTTTGGCTTGGTGAACAGAGCAGACGAAGTTAGTAAGAGGTTAGGCAGAAATGCAACAGAGAGAGGAAATTGAGACTGTAGGCAGAAAAGCAAAAGAGAGAGGGAAATGCAACAGTGAAGGAAATGTGACATGGAAATTTGTAAATGAAATGTAAATGTAAAAGGAAATGTAGACTTTTTTTTATGAAATTGTGCATAACTTTTTTTTTTTTGGATTATGTAAATGCAAATCAAACAAGAAAACAATAACAAGGAAACTCAAAATGCAAGCAAAATTCACACAACAAACACACAACAATTTTTTTTTTAAAAATTTGCAAATAAACGCACAAGAAAATCAAATGAAAATAATCCGATGAATAGACAATCAAAATCAAAACAACTCCCCGGCAACGGCGCCAAAAACTAGTTTATCGACGGAATTTCTATCGGATTAGAAAACCGTCGAAAAATTTAGAAATAAAAGTAACCGCAAGCACACGGCGTACTATCATAGTACGTAGCGAATACGGGTCGATCCGTAGGGAATTGTTAGAGTTTAAAATTCTATTCAATCAAATTAAACCAAATGGAAGAGGAATTGTTAACTAGAAATAAAGTGAGGCAAAAATAGAATTAAAATGAGATTGAAAACTATGAGATTAGAGAACAATTTAGAGGCAAATCCACACTCATATTTTTGTAAATCAACAAACAAACAATTTAAGATCTCTAGTTTTGATATTAAGTGAAATATTGTCGTATTTATCACAAGTATGGTTTGTTTATGTTATTAATTAACATAACTCAAAACATCAAACTATAATACAACAAATAAACCACTTATAATTCTCATGAAAATGAAGCCAAAGCAAAAGCTATTTTAAGTATGATCTATTTACTATTGTAACTAGTAATATAGATCATCAAATTTCATTTTTACTTAAATTTCACGATCAAAATTGGATTAGCAAATGATGATGCAAATTGTGTTTATGTTGAATAAGAATAGCTCATTTGCATAAGCAATATAAGCTATCAAACCCGCTTGTATAAACTTGCATCAAAATTCACATTCCTGAAGCATAAACAAAGAGATCATAAACCATAAAAAATGTTGAAATTACATAAATTTTGAGAGCTTCATCACCCCTAAATTGAAGGGGTTTAGCTACTCATTTGTGGCATTGAAGCAACACAAGTAAGTTTCAACATTAAAAAGAAAAGAAAATAGAAAATAAGCAAAGAAAGCAAAAGAGATTAGCTACTAACTACTTGCATAAATGTAAATCTAAGCTATGAACATAAGGAGAAAGAGATAATAGAAATAAACATTAACAATAAAATAAAGAAAAACATGTAGAAAAGAGAGAAGAAAGAAGCTTGGAAGCCATTTTTATTTCATAGAACATTGAGATTACACTTTGATCTCTTAACTTCCTAAGTAAAATGAAAGAGTAGAAGATGGTTTCATATACATAAGAGGGCTATATATACATGCATAAAACCCTAATTCTATTTTTAGAGGGCTTCCTAAAATGCCCTTTAGGAAGTGTGGCCACCAAGTAACCATTAGCCACTAATTAATCCATCATTTGTTGTGCATGAAGCTTTATCCTCCACTTAATTGTCCTTTAGCTCATAATTGTACATTTAGGTAAGTGGGTGGGGTCCTCCATGATCTTGAACTTGAATTATTTCCTCTTCACTCCTTTGTATTTCATTTGTGCATGCATGTATCTTCATATAAGCCTCTTCCATATGCATCCAAATTCCTACAAAAATTATCAAAAATTGTCCAAGTAAAAATTCTTAAATTGACTCATGCACAAAAATGACCATTTTGCCACTGAATGAGGATGAAAATATGATGGTTTGGAAATAATTGAATTTTGGTTTTAAACATGTTAAAATGCTCAAATATGATGTTTATTTAAATAGAAGGAGATAAGATATGGATGTAAATATATGCACATTTACGTGCACATCATGAACGTAGACTTCATTAACAGCCGAACCGCTATAAATATTCTCTATCTTCTTTCTTTTACTGTTCTTTTCTTATATCTATGATCTGTGATATTGCTCTGTCAGAAAAGGGCTGTTGCTTTCAAACTCTAACCTGGGTGTTGATCCATTTTTTGGGTTAACAATGTGCATATATTTGGATATGCAAAATGTAAAAACAATTTATGTAAAGAAATTTTATTTAGCTGCTCTGTTTATTTAATGTTATTGAAAAAAACCGATCTCATGTTATCATCTGAAAATAATTCTAGTTATCAATGCACCATCATCAATGTTCATTTTCAAGTTTCAAATGGAGGAAGTTACAACTTGGTATCACGGCTTAAGTTAAGCGACACTTAAGTTAAGCAGAGATAAGTAGGAATCTAGGTAGAAATTAGATAGTAGAATATTAACACCTTAGGGAAGGGAATGCGCTCTATAACCACTTGTGTTTTAATATGCACATACATACGCACGCACGCCTGCATGCTATTGCTCTTACTCTCTTTATTTCTATATCTTATGATAACTTGCGTACGTAGAAAGAAAGAATGGAAACTCGAAGTGGATGTTTGATGTTAGGAGGTGCCAAGGCAAATGGTAGTACAGGAACTACAAGTATGCAGACTGATGGCTAAGGAGGGAACGCAGTCTAGGATGTTGATATTGAAACTGGTGCTCAAATGCCTTCCCCGACAACCATAACAATAGATGTGAATGCTATGTTTCACCAGTATTTAATGGAAATGATGGGGCAACAACTAGCCGAAGTTGTTGATCTAAGACCAGCAGTTAGAGGAGGAAAATTTTCTAAAACGAACCAAGACTATAAGAATTGCAACGGAAAAGTGTTTACTAGAAAAGAATATGCTTTGGGGTGCCAAGTTGGTTGAAAATGTGTGAGCATATCATTGGAGAAATAAGACAGATGATGCTTTGAAGTGGAGGTTGGCTTCCTGTCAGCTTCAAGATGATGCACTGGACTTGGAGGAGGTGTTAACTGTTCAAATTTCAAAGAAGAAAATCACTTATGAATAGTTTAAGGAGTCATTTGAGGCTCGGTTTATTCTTGAATTACCGAAGTGTGCTTTGTGCTGGGGATTTCTAGATTTGAAGCAAGGAGAGTTGACTTTGGTAGAGTATATTTCACATTTTGATGCTATGTCGAAGTATGGTTGGTAGCATATTACGAATCAGCTGGAGGATAATGAGAAATTCATTGAAGATTTGATGAAGGGATTTAAACATAAGGTGATGGAACACTTATTGTCTCATTTTTTTATGGTAGTGGAATGGTGAAGTGGCATGACCATTTGTACATGGAAGAAAGGAATGCTGTTGTTTGCCCTAAGATAGGGCAAGAAAATTTCAATATGTATTAAAAGGGAAATAAGAAACTGTAGTAGAAAGGAAGAGCTCGGGAAGGATGTGCTTGAATACTTGTTATAACCATAGTCATATGGGGAACTGAAACGACTGTTTTACGTATCAAAGGATCATAAAATATTGTTTTTAAATTCATATGAGGTCGTATGACTCTATAACTTTGGAAAATGCCTACTAGTGATATTTCTTATATTCATAATTTTCCGCATTTATCCCTAAAAACTTGTACCGACTATAACTTTTGATAGAAGCTAAATTAGCATCTGAAACCCCTTTCATTGGAAAGATACGATAGTTTCACTTTCTGTAGAATTTCATATCAGCGACTTAGACTTTCAGGCTAGGAGATATGGTTGTTTGAAGATTTTTAGTTTTTAAGCAGTTTAATGGTTGATTAGTGAAGTTTGTGGCAAATGCAATAACCCAATTCGGGTTTGGAGGCTATAGTAGGTTGAACCATTATCCCAAATCACTTTCATCACTTCTCAAACATATCTAAGCACCCATTAACCCATTCTCCACTACAAACCTTCTCTTTTCTCCTCCAAATCAAGTCTTAGTCATATCTTAAGGGTAATTGGCAAGGGGGTTAATTAGAGATCTTCAAATCTATATTTTTAGGAAAGAAAACTTAGGGTTTGGTTGTTGATTATTGGGTTTAACTCGCTTTGCATTCAAAACTTGGATTTTGAAAGGTTTGATGAGTGATTTATCATCTCTCACCTTATTATGAATGTATGTATAGATTTTGGAATGTTTCCAACTCATTTTTAAAGTCAAAATAATGTTTTGGGACCATTTAAAGTGAAACATGAAGTAAAAATGAACTTAATATTTTTTAAGGTGTTTAAATCATGTTAATTTGCTATATGGTTGCCTTGATATGTGTTAGGCTATGTTTGAGATGAATTATAGGATGATTTGCTATGAATTATTGTATGTTTGCCTATTTGAATGTAATTTGATGAATTTATGGTGTTTGTTTGTATGATTGTATGGTTAAAATGCGTATCGGAGTGAACTACAGGTAGGAACTGTGAAATTGGACTTCGATGAATAGGCTCGATGATGTGAGGGTTGTAGTGATGCATATGGAAGCCATGCAAGTCGAAAAACGGAGCGTAATAATGGGATCAATGTGAAATTTTAATTTGGAGATTCCATAACATTTTGGTTCATTGGTTGGATTGCTCGGTGATAGGCTTGTTTGGGATTATCTTCGGGCTTGGGAGGAGTTGGCTCGAAGTGAGGTTGGTTCGGTGATGGAGAAGACCAGAGAGCATTTGTTGTTCGATAATAACATGGAAGACCCGACATTATTTGCTGTTAGATGGTGTCATGGGGGACCGAATAGCATTTGTTGTCCAATGGTGTCATAGGAAAACGGACAACATTTGCCATTTAGTGGCGCTATGCCTAGGTACCGAATAAGGAAGGGTGCTCAGGGTTGCATCGTGGCATGATGGGGTGGCTTCGAGTCAGACGCCTGGTTGTTTCAAGTCAAAGCGGGGATGGTTTTGGTTTTTTCAAGGAGGAACCCAAGTAGAAAGGTGTAGTTTGGGGAGTTGCTCTCGGGGGAAAGCGAATGACTTTGGAATGACTCAAGGCGAATTTGGGGTTCGTATGGCGACTAGTGAAGCGATAGCAATATGCTATGACATGATGGCTTTGGGACCTTAGTATGATGGCTCTACAACTTATTATGTGTGTTTATAGGTGTTTCGAAGATAACGACTAGATGATGGGAGTCGTGATGGAGATCTACAAGGGCAAGTTCAACGATGGAGGCTTACGAGTAGGATTTGCGACTGTGTTCTACTGTGTAGATAGCCGTGATGAAATAACGATTGAGTTCCACTATGAAGACGAGTGCAAAGGGAATGTTGATAACTCGAAGATTTGTAGTGTGCTCGCAAAGAAGTGGTATGAAGGAACGCACACCTGGATTTCTGATAGCGTCCAAAGCTTGCGATAGTAGATTACCCTAGGCTTTTCTGATTGTGAGCCCAGTTCCTAGCCTTATGAAGTGGCTTGGGTTCAAGCACCAATGAAGTTAGGATTTCGATTGAGTCCCTGGTTTGTGATTATGCTATATGAGTAATCATATATCCAACGCACAAGAGTAATGGTGAGAATTATTGGTGGATGTTAAGTTTGTCATGGTTGTTCATCACTTTAGGGTGTCACACTATGTAGGTATTTCGACCGTATACTTAGACACTGGACATTATACTTCGATTGTAGTATACTTGTATGGAAATAATAGTAAATTAGCATATATTGATTGTTATGTGCTAACTCTTAGGATGTAGGGATATGTCAGGTATGGTCTTTTATATCCTATGTCCATATTTACTATATACGATTTTTATAGTATTTTTGAGATGATACATCGCACACACCTGACTGTCGTTTGATCTGAGGTTTTATGCTTTGATTCTCATCATCTCGGGTTCTTTCATGAGTAAATTAAGGATAATAGGTTTAGATAGTGCATGGAGCTATATAGATTATGAGCAGGAGGCTACGCTTTTATATATCTATACTTTAGAGCTTATTATCGCTTATATTCCAGTGTGTAGTACGATGGAGCTATGTCAATGCTTGTCCTTTGTGAGATGGTTATAGAGTTTATTTTGGAGATTTGAGATGTATCAACTCTACTGTTCAAGTTTCTGTATAATCTGTGAACTTGTTGCACTCTGATGTCCTTATTTGTGGTTCATTTGATCATATTGTTATCTCGCCTATTTTGCATCTATTTAATTATATTATATTTTGTTTGCACGCCGTGTGATGTTCTACAGGTTCTATGACTGGATTTTTTTTACACCATTGCTACCATCCTGCATCAGCCGGGTACCTTCACAATACATTATAAAGTTACATTGAGTACCAGAGGTGTAGGGTGGTCGTCATAAGAACTATGCATTTAAGTATCCGAAACTAGTTAGAGTAGCTTAGGTCAGGTGTTAACTGTGATAAGCCATGGCATAAGTCTAAAACATGCAAGAGAGTTTGCCTTGGAGGGACCGTCAATTGGACCATTTTTTGAGGAAAAAGGGAAGGTATGGTGCTTAGAAGTATGATTTTTATTTTCAGCATTTCAGTTAGAGTTCTTTTTGATACTGGTGTTATGCATTTTTCATTTCGAAAGATTTGGTTGATTGCTTGAGTTTAGATGTCATTTATTTAGTTACATCTTTGCATATGGTTAAATCGATTGGTGGGTATGCCAATCTCAAGTTAAGGTGCACTAATTCAAATTTTATTCTATGCGAGTATTTGTTTTGTTGCAGCCCATTTGTGTTTGACGTCATAGCTTATGGAGTGATTTTAGGTGTGGAATTGCTAGCGCATAATGATGCTTGAATATATTGTGCCGATAGAGTTATCACTTTGCGAAGACCTAAAAATGGTGAAAGGTTTATGGTAGCATTACATCCATTGAAGGAGAAGTCTAGAGCTATATTGTGTGTAATAGAAACTCTGAAGTTTGTGGTTAATAGAGTACTAGTGGTTAGAGAATTCATAGATGTTTTCAAGCAAGTAATAGAATTACCACCAAGAAGAGCGAATGTTGAATAAATTTGATACAAAGACACAACTTGTTAGTATACCGCTCATTAGAATGCCGCCCTAGGAGATGATAGAAAAAGACAAGCAATTAGTGGAACATAACATAAGCTTCACTAGGCTGAGTAGTTCATAGTGAAGAGCGTCCGGGTATTTGTGAAAAAATGTAACGACCTACATTTTATGTATTAAAGGATCATAAAATATTATTCTTTAATTCATACTGGATTGTATGACTCTATAACATCAAGAAACGTTAAGTAGTGACATTTTTTATCCACAGGAATTTTTTTTAACGATTTTGACTCTGAAAACTTGTAATGCCTATAACTTTTGGTAGAACCTACTTAGAGGTTTGGACTACTTTCATTAGAAATATATGATGGTTTCTCTTTCTATGGAGTGTTCATATAACATTTTTGGGCTTATCATTTATGAGATATTACCATTTCTAGTTTGGATGGTTTTTGGCTAGATTAGCGGGTAATTAATTAGGCTCATTAACCCATTCAGGGACTGTGCCTAAATAAGGATGATTTGACAGTTCCTAATCACTTTCCCACTTGACAAAACTGATCCAAACCTCCATTGACTCATTTCAACCAAAAAGCACCTATTTTCCCTACTGTAATTAGCTTAAACACATCACTATAGGTGATTAACAAGGGGACTGAATATTTACTGTTTAGAACATCTACAAATTCGTGCGTCTACCATTCCACCATAGATTCACGTTGAAATTCATGTACTTTGATATAAGGTGAGTAATTTTACCTCTCTCATTATTCTATAATGGTTAGTATAATAAAAAATAATGATTCTAAGATGGGATCTAATGCTATAACATTTTTACATCTTGATATAACTTTAATAACATATTTAAACCAAATTTAAAAGGATAAAAAATGTGACTTGATTCTTTTTCCACTGCATATCAATCAAATTGTCATTTTAGTGAATAGTTTGATCTTGGATGAAATATAAGTTGAATTTCAATTGCATTGATTATGTATGATATTATGCGATGATTGTTTTAGATTGTTTGTTGTGTTTGTTTCTTACTTTAGTATAGTTAGAAAGTGGTCATTGTTTTGAGCGAATCGATGTCAAAAATGTTCAAAATGTGATACAACTTGAGTATAGCACTCTTAAGGACTTGCGGGCCTATAAAACAAGTCGCATGACGGTTGGATGTGTTTTGAGGTGGAAAAATCATGTCGATAGTGACACCAAAATCATGTCAGTGGTGACTATTCAAAACAACTTGGTGGTTGGTGGTTTATAAGCATCGAAGGTTAGTTTTGGGTTAGGGGCTTAGGCACTTTAGGGGAAGGCACTAGAAAGCTTTGTAGCAAGCTAAAGGACTAGAGAATTTTGAGCTAGAGACATAGAAAAATTATGGGGTAAGGCAATCGAGTCAGCATCTACTTGATTGAACCTAGGAAGCCTTGAGCAGTGGCTTTGAGCTCAAGGTGATGAGGCTTTGGGATAAAGAGGAAAATGCTCCAGGCTTTCAAACTCGATGAGAGGTTTAAAGGAGGAAATATTAGCCAATTTGGCTAAGTCTATTATGTCGGCACTAACATGATAAGGGGACGACCAATTTTGGTCATACTTCCTAGAGATGACAAGGATGCTATGGCGATCATGCTGTAAAAGTTCGTTCGTTCGTTTGACGTTCAGATTTGACGTATGGCTAGAAGAATGATGGTGATAACTCGATGATGGAGTTGTATTTAGATGATAACAACTTGATGAAAATGGAGTTATGCTTTGTTGATGATGGCTCAATGAGGATGGAGTCATAGTGATGATCCATAACGACAAGTTCGACGAGGAATGGAACTTGTGAATAGGGCAAAAGGAATGTGTTCTATTATGGAAATGAATGTAATAGAACGTGTATATGTTCGGTTATGGAAATGTACGCAAAGGATCATTAATACTCGGAGTATTCCGAAGTGTACTTAAGAGTGGGGATAGGTGGGGATACCCATTTGGATACGAGGATAGGATATCCCAGATCCACACACAGTTCTGTATAAGTTGGACTATGAGAATACGTTGGTTGGATTGTGGAGTTGAATACCTAGACTCTTGACACTATACTTAGACCCATAGTACACTTATGATGATGATGTTCTTAGATTAGCATATATTGTTATGTGCTAATTCGTTGAATGTTGGGACATATCATGTATGATTCGCATATCCTATTTCCTATACTATATCGATTTTCATATGATTCCGCATACCCTATTTCCTATACTATATCGATTTTCATATTATTTTAACAATGTATACCACTTGCACCAAACCGTTGTCTAACTTAAGGTTTTATGTTTTGCTTCTTATTATCATGGGTATGCTTAAATGACAGACTAGATAGCAGGTGTCAGATGACACGTGATGTTGTACAGATCAACTAGTAGAGGGTTACGCTTTCATGTATACTATATTTTGAGCTTTTACCATTTCCGTTGTGCGACACTATAGAACCTTAGTAGTATTTAACTTTTTTAATTTAAAGACATATTTTTGGTTTATTATCAACTATATAAACTCTATTATGGTTTTGTATGATTCTATTGAACTCACGCTCTGATCTGTTCATTTAGTTATATTTCTTCCTAGCATATTTTGGATTTAAGATTGATATTGTATTTTACCCTAGCACCGTGATATATATGATAGGTGCTATGATTATTGTAGTTGTTTTTACCATTTGGAAATCATCTAGATCGTTCAAGCACCGCTTTAGCGTGTTCTACGGGTATATTAGGCGCAAGAGGTGTAGGGATATCATCACATTTGGTATTAGAGCCTGGTTGAATAGTTCGACTTAGGTTAACTAGCTTAATTCTAATTGGGTACCTGATCTATCAGAGATAGAGTATAAGTTATAACTCTATGATGGATCGTGCATACTCTAGAGAGTGTGCCTATTATATATTTTTATTTTCAAAACTATACATTAGTACATATATAATATAAGTTACACTACACACACGAGTACTATTGGCGCAACCTTTCTTCTTGAGAGGCTGGTCATTCTTATTACAGAATAATATAGAGTTGACATACAAGAAACATTGATAGGAACTCCATATCTAGGAAGGGGCAGGATTGGGGGCTGCTAACCTCGATCTACAGAACATGTTCGTGTTGGAATCTTGATTTTACATCATTTTGATTATGACAAACTATATAAAAAATATTTGTGTGTACTAATCTTTTATGCAAGAGATTCGTTGCAGATTCGTATTCAAAATATTTTGAAGCTTATGGTCCTTAATCTAGAGTTTTATATTATTTATAAATGTATTAAAATATCTCCTGAATGATTTATATATAAAAACATATATACACATGCACTGCCATGCACAAAAGGCTGGAAACAGCCCGCTGAATGGATTCATTCAGCCGGCTGATTGCTAAAATAATTTTATTGTTTCACAATATTCAGCAGGATGAATGAGTTTATTCAGCCGGTTGAATTAGGCCAAAATTAGCCTATTTCTTTGCTGTTTATGATTTTATTAAATTCAGAAGGCTGAACAAATAATTTCAGCCGGTTGAATAGTTTTCAATAGTTATTTTATGAAAAGATACTTCTCTTCATCGAAGAGAAACATCATCAAACCAATAGTTGCACCTATTTATTTTCAACATTATCTTTCATCAATGGCTGTAACTTTTTAATCTCTCTAAACAGATTTTAGAATTCAACGAACAATTCACCTAACTAATTTTAATATTCTTGAATTCTATTCTCTTATTTTCTATTTTCAAACTGCACTCAAACTGCATAAATTTTTTGATCGTTCGTCACTCTATCTTCCACATTTCTCAAACATACTACACTATATATCATAAAGGAGAAGGTTATAGGAAGATTGTACTTAATTAACTTATTAATGCTATCTAAAAGAGCACACTATAATCAGACACTTTTGTCTAGTTGTAAAGAAGTCCTATTCGATTGCTCAGGCGGTAGAAGTCCTATTCGGTTGCTTAGGCGATAGAAGTCATGTTCGGTTTCTCAGGCGGTGTAAACCTATTCCTCCGGGGTAAGTGAGGGTTACTAGTTTAATTCTAGAAGGAGTTCGAGACATGACGTAGAACGGGAGTTCGAACCAGTATAAAAATCTCTGGTGTCTTTTTCTTTACAGCTTTAATTATGTACTTAGTTATTATTCCGCACAAGTAGTTTATTCGTATTACGTGATCATATAGCTCAGTCACAGTCATTTGGTATTAAAGCAGACTATCATATAACTGTACCATAGTTATCTGATATTTTTGATATGGAAAACAACACCAGTACTGTAACTAACAATACTTTTCTTGAAGGTCAATCTACTGCACGACCATCTCTATTTAATGGAATGAATTATAACTATTGGGCTACTGGAATGAGAATCTATATTCAAGCAAGTAGTTATGAAACCTGGAACATTATACAATCTGAATATATTATTCCTACCACTGAATATTCAACATGGTCTAAAACGCAAAAATTAGATGCTACTGCAAATGCTAAAGCTATGAATACGTTATATTGTGCATTAGACAAAAATGAGTTTAATAGAATAAGCATGTGTAAAAATGCTCATGAAATTTGGCGTACACTTAAAGTTACACATGATGGTACTAAAAAAGTCAAACAAAGTTAAATTTCTATGCTCAAGAATTAGTTTCAGAATTTTAAAATGAAGCAAGATGAGACTATAAATGAAATGTACTCTAGATTTCAAGATATGAATCATTCTTTGATAGCATTAGGAGAAACTTATACAAATTTTGATATTGTTTCAAAAATCCGCAACTCACTAACGGATGAATAGGAATGAAAAGTCTTAGCAATTTAAGAAGCAAACGACATTTGGACCATAAAACCAGAAGAGTTGATTGGAAATATAATGTCTTATGAAGTTAATCTCAAGGAAAAACAAGCACAGGCTCAAGATAAGAAGAACATAGCATTCTAGGCAGAAAAGGATGAATCAAATTCAAATGAAGAAGATATGGTGTTCATTTCTAAAAATTTAAAAATGTTTTTGAAATTTAGAAAGAGCAACGGATTTAGAAATAACAAGAACAGCTCCAGCAATAATAACGACATCAAGAAACCTTCATCATCTGCTCTAGAATGTTATGTATATCACAAGAAAGATCACATCAAAAAAGATTGTCCTTAGAAAAAGAAAGACAAATATAAGCACAAAATGATAGGTTCAAGAAGAAAGATTTCTCTGTCAAACGGGACGGTACGGAATCATCTTCATCATCAGAAAATGACTCGAACAGTGATTTAGAACAAGCTAACATTTGCTCTTTGATCACAAAAGATGAGGTAAGTGATCTAACTTTTAATGACCTTTTGGAAATCAACTCAGAATTACTTGACAAATTAAAAGGCAAAAATAGAAAGTACAAAGAAACCCTTGAAAAATTGAATAGAACTGAAATCGAAGTAGAAATGCTAAGAGATGAAAAGAAAATTTTAGAAGAAGAACTTCAAGTTACTCAAGAATCTTGATCTAATATGACATCTCAACTTTCTCTACTAAGTCAAGAGATAGAAACTCAGAAAGAAAAGAATGATGCTTTATTAATTGAAAATCATGACCTTAAAGCAAAAATTAAGATTTAGAATTAGATAACTCTAGCTTTAAAACAAAGCCAGAAGAAATTACTAAAAATGTTTGTAATTTTAATAAAGGAAAAGAAAATCTTTCCAAAATTATAGAAAATTCTCAAACTATTTCAAATAAAAGAGGACTAGGATATAAACAATTCTCTAGAATCATTTCAAAGAAAATGAATTCTTCATATAAAAGGAATAATAAGGTTGAAAAGTCTAGTTCTAAAATTTTAAAATTTACTAAATCAATTAAAGTTTGGGTTCCTAAAACAAATAATTCTTCGATTAGAAATAAGTATCTAAAATCTTTTATAAAAACTGTTCATAAAAACAAAGAATTTGTTTTCAAAAGCAATTTTGAAACCTCTAGGGTTTGGCTTCCTAAGACCTAACTTTTAGGACCCGAAATAAAAGGATGGGTACCAATGTTACTTTTATATTTTGCAGGTACTATCTAAAAAGAGAGGAAAATGGTTACTAGATAATGATTTCTCAAAACACATGACATGAAACAAAGGGATGCTAACAAACATTAGTTACTCAGATGGAGGTTCTGTCACATTTAGAGATAATTTCAAAGGATGCATCATCGACAAAGGCGGTGTGAGCAATAACGGTATATCTAATTTTCCTCTTATTACAAATGTCTTATAAGTTAAAAATTTGAAGCGTTATTTACTTAGTATCAGCCAATTGTGCGACAAAGGATTCAATACTTCCTTTTCTGAAAACAAGTGTAGCACTTTTTATCAAAATAAAAATCTTATTTTTGATGGTTTTTGTGACGACCCGGAATTTTCTAGCAATATCAATTTAATAATCTGCATTAAATATTAAATTGATTTGATATATTTTTATTAATTAAATCTGTATTGATGCTTTTCTTTTAATAAATATCTAATGGATAAATTTAATCTGTTAAAATAAATTTATTGTTCTCTATTTATATATGTATATATTTGTATACATTGTAAATAGATGAATTTGTTTTAAAACTTAACTAATAAAATATGTTTAAATACTAATATGTTTTAGTGAATTAGAAACTGTGTTTTATTTAATATAAACTTTTCAAAGCTAATAGATAAATAAATACAAGGTTTTAAATACATAAGTAAATATTTAAGTATATTGGAAACTTATTTGAACTTAAGTTTAAAATTAACATTTATTAACAAAATGATTTGTTTTCTTTTATTTTTGGTATAGTTTGATTTAAAATATGAATTTAAAATTTATATATGAGTTTTAATATAAATTTTGTCAAACAATACATCAACATATATAATAAAGTATGTAGTTTAAAATAAAAAGATAATTTATTCTATCTACCATTACAAATTGATAAATGAGTTACTCTTAAATAATATTAATAAATATAAATATAAGACTGAAAGATAAATTAGGAAAATGTAAGTAGTACATTGGTTACATTATAATAACTTAACAACTATAATTCATTTAGTTTGCAAATAACAAAACAAACATAATAACATTTATATGCATTTTAAAATTCAATAAGACAACAATAAAACTAGAAACAAAGGAACTTTCAAAACTTGTAAACTTTCATAAATGAACTGCAGCATATATGTATATGTTTAAAGCATCTAGATTTATATGTGTGCATGCTGAAGTAAGGCAATATAGACAGTAATAAAACAACTGTGTATAGTGTAAAGCATCAAGACAAACAAAATCATGTTTTTTGTAAGTTTGAAACTATCATATGAACTGCAAGACAAGATAAAATATCCTTGTTTTGTTATACAAACATCATAATACTGTAACCTGTAGATGCAAGTATGTATATTAACTTATCTTCATGTCAGTTGAGTATATCTGGAAAGCAAGATAAGAATAAAATAAAATATATATGTACATGTTTCAAGCTTCAGGGCCACTTGTGTGATTGTTTAAAACAGAATGAAGATATAAAATATCTTTGTGTGCAGGCCATATACATATACAACTGCATATATACATGAAGCTATTGATTATAAGTGAAATAACTGTATATAATGTAAAGCAAGATATTAAGAAATCTATGTGTGCAGGCTAATGACAGTTAGAAGAAAAATAAAAATATATATGTGAAGCTTGTGTAGGAAGACATGGTTAAATATCTTAAGCTAACAAACAAAAATTAATTAATGCAAGATCTCTTTAGTACATTAAGTACCATTTCAGCCTCCATCTAAAACAAATATCTCTGGAAACATTTGTACAAACAAAGATTTTGCACATATTTGTTTCAGTTTTATGAAACATAATTATATACACTGTCTTCTTTCTTTCTATAAGGCAGTCTTACTTTATTCAATTCGAATCAATTAAAAAGTAAAGTTTCTTCATTTCAAAACATAAACAAAATTCTGGAAGCAAAGCAAAGAGACATTTCAGTAGATTCAACCTGTAAGTTTGCAAGCCTGTTAAGGCTCTGATCTTCCACAATCCTAGGTGAGTAACTTTTGTTTTTAAAGCTTAAATAAATTTTTGACTTGTTGTTTGTGAAAATTTATGAGATGAAGTATGTGTATATATATATATATTTGAGAATGCATGTGAATATGGATGGTAGATGATGGCTGTAGTTAAACTTGTTCTGCCTGTTTAGTTTCAGGTTTGGCTTTTAAACAAAACTATCTAATTTCTTTTGATCTGTAGCTGTTAGTTAATAAAATTTAAATAAGACTTGTTAGTTTAACTTTAAGATTTAAGTTTAAAATTTATTTAACTAAAAATACATGAGAAATCTTATCTGGAAACCAAAATAAAATCTGGAAATGTTGATATGTTTGCTTTCTGTTACTCTGTAAACATAACTTCACATTCAAAAAAATCATGTAGTTCTTCTCTGATTGATGAATGGACTTATAATTTGAATAAAAGATGTTTGTAACATTAAGATCTAAGTTTAGGAATTTAGTTAAGATAAAAACATCTCAAAACTTAGTCTCTGAACACAAATCCCTGAGCAAACTCAACATGTGACAAAATTTCAACCTCCTCCGATTATTGATTCAGGTTCATGGATCGAATAGATGGACCAAACCATGATTTTTAAATTGAAATTGGGAATTTTTAGTGCAAGGGGTGAGGAGCAGTTTGTGTTTTCCTGTTTGAAGCTTTTTAAGTCGCCGTGCGCGATCAACTCCTCCTGGGGGTTTGGGATTGGGTCTGGTGATAGGGGATGCTGCCGTGAAGCTTGTAAAAATAGGTGATGGCGGTGCATATGGTGGTGGAAGCGTCGGTGGGAGGTTTTCAGGTTTTTAAACCTAATTGTACTGTGCTTGAAGATTGGATCGCCGCAGTCACCATAGGCGTTCGAGTGCGACGCCGTTTTGAGGGGAGGTGAAGGGGTTAGGGTCGAAGTTGTAACCGGAGTTTGGCGGCCTCCGGTGGTGGGGGCACGGAGCGCGTGGCGTTGACAGGTTTAGGGGTGTGTTGAGTTGTAGTTTTCCAGGTTTTAAGGGGAGAGAGATATTGTTTGTTCCAGGTTCTGTTTCTTGATTCATTCTCACGCGCGACAGGGAAAAACTCGGAGCAGAACGCTGATTTTCTCGGGGAGGCCTCGCGTATTACTCGAAGTAACTCAGGTAGGGGGGGCTGGGCTGTTATTTTCAGGTTTAAAAGCCTGTTGCTGTTTTTTTTACTGATCTGAGATTTTTGGTTTTAAATTTTAAACAAAGGCAAGTCTAATTTTAAATCAAGTTTTAAAACATAAATTTAAGTTAGTTTTGAAATAATAAAGTTTTCAAAATTTAAATTTATGTTAATAACTTGAAAGTGCTTGATGCAAGTGTATTCAAGAGTTGAATTTCATAAAAATGAAATCTAAAGTGTTAAGGAAGGTTTTAAACAAGTTAACTCAAAATAGAAATCAGGACTTGGATATGAATTTGGAATAAAATAAAGTTTTGTAATTTAAATTTATTCAAATAAGTTGTAATAGTAAATAGACATGTGAGTTTGAAAAGGGATTTTGAAAATACAATAAATTAGTTATAGAACTTTAGTAAGAATAAATTGGTTTTATGTAAGAAGTAATTTAAAATAAATGTTTTAAAACATATTGAAATTGTACTTTAAGAATTTTTATATGCATCAACTCCTAAGTTGATTAAGTAAGAATAATTAATGATTGTAATTAATTAAACTAGTAATTAATAGTTTAAATGTAGTAAATTAAAGTTAATTAATAAATTAATTAACTAATATGTTATTTAGAACTATAGATTAGATTTTTAAATGGTTAATTAATTCATAATTAATAATTAATATAAGTTGATTATGTTAAAAGGAAATGATTAAATAATTATTAATGAAGTTCATTAACCAAATGATGTTATTAATATGATTGATTGTGTAATAAATTAATTAGATTAATTAATTAATTCAATAGTTAAAATGAAATTATTTATTGAAAAGTAATTAAGAAATTAATTACTTATTGATTAAGTGAATTGATTTGATTTGAGTTAATTAATTTAGTTTAATTAACTGATATTTTGGAAATTAAATTACTTAGAGAAGTAATTGAAGGATAATTACGGGATGTAATTAATTGGGTGATGTTGTTAATAGAAGTAATTAAAATATAATTACTTAAAATTAATCAGGGGATTAATTAAGAATGTTATTGAGAAGTAATTAATTTAGGATGATTAATTACTGAATATATTAATCAAGAGGATTAATATTTATAATTTGAAGAGGTGTATTCTTAATAAAGTTAACAAATGAAGATGTAAATAGAAATCATTAATTAATATAATTAATGATGAAATGTAATTAGAGAAATTGATTTATTTGAGAATAATAAATCAACAAGATAATTAAATGGAAATAAATCAATATAAATGCAATTAATGGAGCATAATTACTCAGAATAGTAATTGGATGATCATTACTTGATGAAGTTAATACAAGACGATTTGTAAGTAAAGTAATGTGAGTAATTTCTTTGAAATTAATCAAAGAATTGATTTATGGAAATAATTAATCATGAAATGATTAATTTGTTAATAAGTAATTAAGAGTAGATAATTACTGGTTTGTTATTAATCAAGGGGTGATTAATAATTGTGTTTAAGTAAAGATTAATCACTTAATTAATTTAAATAAGTAATTTAATATAAATTGAAGATCATTAATTAATATAATTAATGATGTAATTAAGAATTGTAAATTAAGGAATAATTAATAGGAAAGTAATTAAATGTTAATTACTATAAATGATTTAGGATAATTCAATTGAGAAATTAATTAAAGACTAAATTATTCTTGTAATTAGAGAATAATTAATAAATGATTGTGAGAGCAGGATTTATGGAATGAGTAATTAATTTAATTTACTTTAAATTAATTAAAGATAGAAGTAGTTAATTTAATTCATTTTAAATTAACTATAGCTTGTAATTCATAAATCATTGCTGATGGATGATATTGATATATCATTGTTTGATTATGATCTCAGTTATGAATGATAATATTTATGTGATATGGATATATGCTTTAAGTATGATAATATTTATTATCTGTTTGGATGATGATATTGATTATCTGTTTATGATAATGTTGTGATTATCTATTATGAGATGTGAATTATCTATCTGTGCATATTGATAATATTGAATTCACTTGTAAGACTAAATAGACAACTTGGCCTTAAAAGACACGTTTTGGATTTCGATGAGACCGGGATCGGGTTTTCCGCATTAGGAATATCCGAAAACCACATCGTTTCCAAATTAACGTTAGGTCGTGAATCTGAAGTGAAGATGAAGATTCAGAATGCAAGGGTTATCGTCGTTAACTCTGAGGGTGATTCCAAAACGAGTGTAACGAGATAATGCCTTCGGTTTCGTTCGAACCCGGAACGAACTTGTATGGATTGAATGCTTTCAACACATCGTCAGGCGGGCGATGAGCATTCTAAGAAACATGTTCTATAAAGGTAATCGTAACCTCAAGCCTCATCAACCGGGAATGGCTAAAACAGGGGAGGTGCAGCAAGGTTAGGTGGGTCATGCCCAAGCAGGACAAGGATATTCCCCTGTCTAGATGTCCCTTTTTATTCGGCTTAGTGGGCGGTTGGTCTGCAGCCAACTGCGGGGTGTATCTTGTTCGGGACTGTTCAGTAAGGAATGGTTCCGGCCTTGTGTTGCAGGGGGTCGGGAGTGATCCTCGGTACGTTGATCTAGGCCACGTACTGTGACGGGCGGTACCCCAGTAGCCCTGCCATTGTATGGAATCCACAATCCAATAAGTGCCTACGGTTTTGATTGTATTACCCACTTTTGTGGCTAGTAGCTGGAATTTAATCATGTAACAATTTCGGCTATTTTCTATTTACTTGAAAACCCTAGACCTATTATAATATCACAGAATTTCCTATAAAATGTTTTGGTTAGCGTAAGGTAAAAACTTTTCCATGTTTATGTGTGGGAAGTCTTACGTGATACCTTTTATTTTCAAAAGATTTTCAAAGTTAAACAATTTTTAACCTGTTACTCATACCAGACCCATGTCTGACCCGAAGTTTATTTTTGTTTTTCATAAACTCTCGGGTACCCAAATTTTTACGGGTAGCCAAGGGATTCAGGTTTAGCTTTGACGAACTCTAGAGGAGCAATGGAGCAGGAGGCTTCAGCGTTGTAGTTATATATATAGTTCCGCTGTGTTGGTATCTCTGAGTCATGTTGTCTGAGTTGTATTGTATTGTGTTGTATAACTAGACAGGTGTTTATAACTGTCTAGTATGTGATGTATTATTTGTATAGCTCTGATTGATGTATATATATTATGTAAATACTTATGTGATTAATATAATTTATTCGTTCCGCTGTGAGATTCTGATGTTGTTGTTCTTTCTTCTCTATCTTTTCTATTTTCTCACCTCTTTCTTTCTTATTAACGATGCTACTTCCTGGGAGTAGGAAGTGGGGTCGTCACAGTGGTATCAGAGCGCTAGGTTGAGTGAATACCTAGGCTCGTAAGTGATTTCTTTCCTGAGAGAGCGTATTTGTAATTTTGATATATATATTTATATATTTATTTCTATCTATTTGTTGGATTACCTGTTCGGGTTTTCCAATGGATAGATTGAGTAGTGGTGTGTGTAACACGACTACCTGTGGTTGGAAGTATATTTGACGAGACTGTAGACCTAATACCGTCTCGAGTAAATTTGTGGTGTAAGGATTTCACCTAAATCTCTTGAGGAACCTGTAAAGATTTGGAGTCCATTTTATGGTACAAGATTGGATGAGTAGAATTTGGGTTTTTGTCAGTTGGGCTGAAGCTAGAAATATTATTATGGTAACTCAAGAAGTAGTGGTTGTGGGTTAAGATGCAGTAGCGATGGTTTGTTTCCAAAGAAGTTCTCAAGGATCTTTGGATAAGAAAGTGTGTCTGCACTAGTTTTGAGTTGAGTTCAGCAGAATGTTGTGTTTGGCTTTGAGGCCTGAGTTTTCCGAAGAATTTTGGATTAAGGAATTTTTGGCATCAGCAGCAGTGTTGCAACTCAGATTTGTCCTGCCGGCACGCGAGGAGGTCATTTGTCAGCAGTTCTTTTGAGGTGAAGTCTAGAGGCAGTGTTGTGAATCCATTTCTTCATTGGATTGGCCAGTTAAGCTTAAGCTATTCAGATTTGTAAGGAGAAGGCAGTTTTCTTTGGATATTAGCTTGAGTTGATCGCAAAAGTGACTTGCGATAGTTAAGTATTCTCTAGGATGGCAGAAGTTTTCCTGAATATCTTTGAAGGAGTCAGTAGTTTGCCTTTGCATCTGAGGAGTTGAGTTTGATATCGACTGGATTTCAGGAGTAGTGCCGATGGTCCAGCTTAATAATAGAATGGTTTCTGGAGAGAAAGAATTGGTTAAGCAACTCAAATTTTGAAGGGACTTCTGAGTTTTATTTTGGATCTGCTGAATCATATTTTTGTGATGTGTTGTCCAGTTTGTGCTTATGTGTATCATCAGCATTTTCATTTACCCTAGATCAAAGTTGTGCAGCGGAAGCAGTTAGAAGTGCATTTGTTTTTCTTTTCTGGAAAAGAGAAGTTGTTTTCTACTGTTGATAGAAAAGGTTGAGTTCTTGGTTTTGGTTAATTTTGAGAAGATTATTCTACTGGATTGTTTTTGGATTCAGATTATTTTAGGAGTTATCAGCGAGGGTGAGCTGATTAATAGGGATTGAAGGCAGCTTTGTATTGTCAGAGGTATTTGGTAATAAGAGATTAAGGAATTTGGATTTGGGAATCGGAGATTTCATTTTGGATGAATTTTCTCTGATTCGAAGGAGTTCTATAGATTAGTAGTATAGGCTGTTTGGATTCTATAGATCGAGTATTCCAGTGTTATACTGGGAAACTCTAGGGAACTCTATCCAGAATTTTATCTGGATAGTTAGTTTTGTTGATTGAGTAGATTGGTTGTGATGATTGTTAGCATATGATTGATATATGCTTATGGTTTAAAATTAATTAAAATCTTAAATATATTATTAAATTACCTTTGCTTTTAAATTTCGGGGACGAAATTCTTTTAAGGGGGGAGGAATGTGACGACCCGGAATTTTCTAGCAATATCAATTTAATAATCTGCATTAAATATTAAATTGATTTGATATATTTTTATTAATTAAATCTGTATTGATGCTTTTCTTTTAATAAATATCTAATGGATAAATTTAATCTGTTAAAATAAATTTATTGTTCTCTATTTATATATGTATATATTTGTATACATTGTAAATAGATGAATTTGTTTTAAAACTTAACTAATAAAATATGTTTAAATACTAATATGTTTTAGTGAATTAGAAACTGTGTTTTATTTAATATAAACTTTTCAAAGCTAATAGATAAATAAATACAAGGTTTTAAATACATAAGTAAATATTTAAGTATATTGGAAACTTATTTGAACTTAAGTTTAAAATTAACATTTATTAACAAAATGATTTGTTTTCTTTTATTTTTGGTATAGTTTGATTTAAAATATGAATTTAAAATTTATATATGAGTTTTAATATAAATTTTGTCAAACAATACATCAACATATATAATAAAGTATGTAGTTTAAAATAAAAAGATAATTTATTCTATCTACCATTACAAATTGATAAATGAGTTACTCTTAAATAATATTAATAAATATAAATATAAGACTGAAAGATAAATTAGGAAAATGTAAGTAGTACATTGGTTACATTATAATAACTTAACAACTATAATTCATTTAGTTTGCAAATAACAAAACAAACATAATAACATTTATATGCATTTTAAAATTCAATAAGACAACAATAAAACTAGAAACAAAGGAACTTTCAAAACTTGTAAACTTTCATAAATGAACTGCAGCATATATGTATATGTTTAAAGCATCTAGATTTATATGTGTGCATGCTGAAGTAAGGCAATATAGACAGTAATAAAACAACTGTGTATAGTGTAAAGCATCAAGACAAACAAAATCATGTTTTTTGTAAGTTTGAAACTATCATATGAACTGCAAGACAAGATAAAATATCCTTGTTTTGTTATACAAACATCATAATACTGTAACCTGTAGATGCAAGTATGTATATTAACTTATCTTCATGTCAGTTGAGTATATCTGGAAAGCAAGATAAGAATAAAATAAAATATATATGTACATGTTTCAAGCTTCAGGGCCACTTGTGTGATTGTTTAAAACAGAATGAAGATATAAAATATCTTTGTGTGCAGGCCATATACATATACAACTGCATATATACATGAAGCTATTGATTATAAGTGAAATAACTGTATATAATGTAAAGCAAGATATTAAGAAATCTATGTGTGCAGGCTAATGACAGTTAGAAGAAAAATAAAAATATATATGTGAAGCTTGTGTAGGAAGACATGGTTAAATATCTTAAGCTAACAAACAAAAATTAATTAATGCAAGATCTCTTTAGTACATTAAGTACCATTTCAGCCTCCATCTAAAACAAATATCTCTGGAAACATTTGTACAAACAAAGATTTTGCACATATTTGTTTCAGTTTTATGAAACATAATTATATACACTGTCTTCTTTCTTTCTATAAGGCAGTCTTACTTTATTCAATTCGAATCAATTAAAAAGTAAAGTTTCTTCATTTCAAAACATAAACAAAATTCTGGAAGCAAAGCAAAGAGACATTTCAGTAGATTCAACCTGTAAGTTTGCAAGCCTGTTAAGGCTCTGATCTTCCACAATCCTAGGTGAGTAACTTTTGTTTTTAAAGCTTAAATAAATTTTTGACTTGTTGTTTGTGAAAATTTATGAGATGAAGTATGTGTATATATATATATATTTGAGAATGCATGTGAATATGGATGGTAGATGATGGCTGTAGTTAAACTTGTTCTGCCTGTTTAGTTTCAGGTTTGGCTTTTAAACAAAACTATCTAATTTCTTTTGATCTGTAGCTGTTAGTTAATAAAATTTAAATAAGACTTGTTAGTTTAACTTTAAGATTTAAGTTTAAAATTTATTTAACTAAAAATACATGAGAAATCTTATCTGGAAACCAAAATAAAATCTGGAAATGTTGATATGTTTGCTTTCTGTTACTCTGTAAACATAACTTCACATTCAAAAAAATCATGTAGTTCTTCTCTGATTGATGAATGGACTTATAATTTGAATAAAAGATGTTTGTAACATTAAGATCTAAGTTTAGGAATTTAGTTAAGATAAAAACATCTCAAAACTTAGTCTCTGAACACAAATCCCTGAGCAAACTCAACATGTGACAAAATTTCAACCTCCTCCGATTATTGATTCAGGTTCATGGATCGAATAGATGGACCAAACCATGATTTTTAAATTGAAATTGGGAATTTTTAGTGCAAGGGGTGAGGAGCAGTTTGTGTTTTCCTGTTTGAAGCTTTTTAAGTCGCCGTGCGCGATCAACTCCTCCTGGGGGTTTGGGATTGGGTCTGGTGATAGGGGATGCTGCCGTGAAGCTTGTAAAAATAGGTGATGGCGGTGCATATGGTGGTGGAAGCGTCGGTGGGAGGTTTTCAGGTTTTTAAACCTAATTGTACTGTGCTTGAAGATTGGATCGCCGCAGTCACCATAGGCGTTCGAGTGCGACGCCGTTTTGAGGGGAGGTGAAGGGGTTAGGGTCGAAGTTGTAACCGGAGTTTGGCGGCCTCCGGTGGTGGGGGCACGGAGCGCGTGGCGTTGACAGGTTTAGGGGTGTGTTGAGTTGTAGTTTTCCAGGTTTTAAGGGGAGAGAGATATTGTTTGTTCCAGGTTCTGTTTCTTGATTCATTCTCACGCGCGACAGGGAAAAACTCGGAGCAGAACGCTGATTTTCTCGGGGAGGCCTCGCGTATTACTCGAAGTAACTCAGGTAGGGGGGGCTGGGCTGTTATTTTCAGGTTTAAAAGCCTGTTGCTGTTTTTTTTACTGATCTGAGATTTTTGGTTTTAAATTTTAAACAAAGGCAAGTCTAATTTTAAATCAAGTTTTAAAACATAAATTTAAGTTAGTTTTGAAATAATAAAGTTTTCAAAATTTAAATTTATGTTAATAACTTGAAAGTGCTTGATGCAAGTGTATTCAAGAGTTGAATTTCATAAAAATGAAATCTAAAGTGTTAAGGAAGGTTTTAAACAAGTTAACTCAAAATAGAAATCAGGACTTGGATATGAATTTGGAATAAAATAAAGTTTTGTAATTTAAATTTATTCAAATAAGTTGTAATAGTAAATAGACATGTGAGTTTGAAAAGGGATTTTGAAAATACAATAAATTAGTTATAGAACTTTAGTAAGAATAAATTGGTTTTATGTAAGAAGTAATTTAAAATAAATGTTTTAAAACATATTGAAATTGTACTTTAAGAATTTTTATATGCATCAACTCCTAAGTTGATTAAGTAAGAATAATTAATGATTGTAATTAATTAAACTAGTAATTAATAGTTTAAATGTAGTAAATTAAAGTTAATTAATAAATTAATTAACTAATATGTTATTTAGAACTATAGATTAGATTTTTAAATGGTTAATTAATTCATAATTAATAATTAATATAAGTTGATTATGTTAAAAGGAAATGATTAAATAATTATTAATGAAGTTCATTAACCAAATGATGTTATTAATATGATTGATTGTGTAATAAATTAATTAGATTAATTAATTAATTCAATAGTTAAAATGAAATTATTTATTGAAAAGTAATTAAGAAATTAATTACTTATTGATTAAGTGAATTGATTTGATTTGAGTTAATTAATTTAGTTTAATTAACTGATATTTTGGAAATTAAATTACTTAGAGAAGTAATTGAAGGATAATTACGGGATGTAATTAATTGGGTGATGTTGTTAATAGAAGTAATTAAAATATAATTACTTAAAATTAATCAGGGGATTAATTAAGAATGTTATTGAGAAGTAATTAATTTAGGATGATTAATTACTGAATATATTAATCAAGAGGATTAATATTTATAATTTGAAGAGGTGTATTCTTAATAAAGTTAACAAATGAAGATGTAAATAGAAATCATTAATTAATATAATTAATGATGAAATGTAATTAGAGAAATTGATTTATTTGAGAATAATAAATCAACAAGATAATTAAATGGAAATAAATCAATATAAATGCAATTAATGGAGCATAATTACTCAGAATAGTAATTGGATGATCATTACTTGATGAAGTTAATACAAGACGATTTGTAAGTAAAGTAATGTGAGTAATTTCTTTGAAATTAATCAAAGAATTGATTTATGGAAATAATTAATCATGAAATGATTAATTTGTTAATAAGTAATTAAGAGTAGATAATTACTGGTTTGTTATTAATCAAGGGGTGATTAATAATTGTGTTTAAGTAAAGATTAATCACTTAATTAATTTAAATAAGTAATTTAATATAAATTGAAGATCATTAATTAATATAATTAATGATGTAATTAAGAATTGTAAATTAAGGAATAATTAATAGGAAAGTAATTAAATGTTAATTACTATAAATGATTTAGGATAATTCAATTGAGAAATTAATTAAAGACTAAATTATTCTTGTAATTAGAGAATAATTAATAAATGATTGTGAGAGCAGGATTTATGGAATGAGTAATTAATTTAATTTACTTTAAATTAATTAAAGATAGAAGTAGTTAATTTAATTCATTTTAAATTAACTATAGCTTGTAATTCATAAATCATTGCTGATGGATGATATTGATATATCATTGTTTGATTATGATCTCAGTTATGAATGATAATATTTATGTGATATGGATATATGCTTTAAGTATGATAATATTTATTATCTGTTTGGATGATGATATTGATTATCTGTTTATGATAATGTTGTGATTATCTATTATGAGATGTGAATTATCTATCTGTGCATATTGATAATATTGAATTCACTTGTAAGACTAAATAGACAACTTGGCCTTAAAAGACACGTTTTGGATTTCGATGAGACCGGGATCGGGTTTTCCGCATTAGGAATATCCGAAAACCACATCGTTTCCAAATTAACGTTAGGTCGTGAATCTGAAGTGAAGATGAAGATTCAGAATGCAAGGGTTATCGTCGTTAACTCTGAGGGTGATTCCAAAACGAGTGTAACGAGATAATGCCTTCGGTTTCGTTCGAACCCGGAACGAACTTGTATGGATTGAATGCTTTCAACACATCGTCAGGCGGGCGATGAGCATTCTAAGAAACATGTTCTATAAAGGTAATCGTAACCTCAAGCCTCATCAACCGGGAATGGCTAAAACAGGGGAGGTGCAGCAAGGTTAGGTGGGTCATGCCCAAGCAGGACAAGGATATTCCCCTGTCTAGATGTCCCTTTTTATTCGGCTTAGTGGGCGGTTGGTCTGCAGCCAACTGCGGGGTGTATCTTGTTCGGGACTGTTCAGTAAGGAATGGTTTCGGCCTTGTGTTGCAGGGGGTCGGGAGTGATCCTCGGTACGTTGATCTAGGCCACGTACTGTGACGGGCGGTACCCCAGTAGCCCTGCCATTGTATGGAATCCACAATCCAATAAGTGCCTACGGTTTTGATTGTATTACCCACTTTTGTGGCTAGTAGCTGGAATTTAATCATGTAACAATTTCGGCTATTTTCTATTTACTTGAAAACCCTAGACCTATTATAATATCACAGAATTTCCTATAAAATGTTTTGGTTAGCGTAAGGTAAAAACTTTTCCATGTTTATGTGTGGGAAGTCTTACGTGATACCTTTTATTTTCAAAAGATTTTCAAAGTTAAACAATTTTTAACCTGTTACTCATACCAGACCCATGTCTGACCCGAAGTTTATTTTTGTTTTTCATAAACTCTCGGGTACCCAAATTTTTACGGGTAGCCAAGGGATTCAGGTTTAGCTTTGACGAACTCTAGAGGAGCAATGGAGCAGGAGGCTTCAGCGTTGTAGTTATATATATAGTTCCGCTGTGTTGGTATCTCTGAGTCATGTTGTCTGAGTTGTATTGTATTGTGTTGTATAACTAGACAAGTGTTTATAACTGTCTAGTATGTGATGTATTATTTGTATAGCTCTGATTGATGTATATATATTATGTAAATACTTATGTGATTAATATAATTTATTCGTTCCGCTGTGAGATTCTGATGTTGTTGTTCTTTCTTCTCTATCTTTTCTATTTTCTCACCTCTTTCTTTCTTATTAACGATGCTACTTCCTGGGAGTAGGAAGTGGGGTCGTCACAGTTTTAGATATAAAAATATTTATGTTTTAAATAGGAATATAAATTATAATACAAATATGTGTTTAATAGCCAAAGAAAATGATCCTTGATTATGGCACAAAAGATTTTGTCATATTAATTTCAAAGCTATAAATAAATTATCTAAAAATAATTTAGTAAAGGTTCACCGAAAATGGACTTTAATGTAAACAATATTTGTGATGCTTGTCACATAGGAAAATTATCAAAATCATCCTTTAAATCAGAGAAAAATATTTCTACTATACAACCACTAGGACAATTACATTAGATCTTTTTGGTCCAACTCAAATTCAATCTATAAATTATAGTTAATGTGTGTTTGTCATAGTAGATGATTTCTCAAGATATACTTGGATTTTTTTTCTTAAAAAATAAAATTGATACTTTTGAAATTTTCAAAACTTTTGCAAAGAGAATTCAAAATCTCAAATCTTTAAAAATTAAAAATATTCGAAATGATCATGGAGGTGAATTTGAAAATGAAGCTTTTGAACATTTTTGCAATAAAAAAGGAATTTATCATAATTTTTCTTTTCCTAGAACACCACAACAAAATGGAGTTGTAGAAAGGAAAAATAGAACGTTACAAGAATGTGAAAGAACTTTATTAAATGGAAGCACATTACCAAAACATTTCTGGACAAAAGCTGTAGCAACTGCTTGCTATGTCCTAAATCGTGTTTCCATCCGACCTTTGACAAAACACACTCCATATGAATTCTTTCATCAAAGAAAACCAAATATTTCATATTTTAAAACTTTTTGTTCAAAATGTTTTATCTTAAACACAAAAGATCGGCTTGGAAAATTCGATCCAAAATCAGATGAATAAATCTTTATAGGATATTCAGAACAAAACAAAGCTTATCAAATTTTCAATAAAAGAACCAAAACAATCGAAGAAACACTACATGTTTCATTCGATCAAAATTTCAATTTTAATAAAAAATTTGAGGATGATGAAAATATACCTAAGATGGTCACAAATATAGTTACTCATAATAATTGAAGAAGATGAAAACATTGTTTATAATTTTGAAGAAACTGGAAACATTGTTCATAATGAAAATGAATTAAGATCTCCTCCTAGGATTTTACTAGATCGCCCAGTAGAAAATGTCATAGAAGAAATTAATTCACATGTTAGAACTAGAAATAAAATTAATCAAATGGTCCATGTAGCTTTTCTTTCTAAAATTGAACCTAAAATGCAAAAGAAGCATCTACTGATGACTATTGGATTATAGCTATGCAAGAAGAGCTAAACCAATTCGGAATGAAGTTTGGGAACTAGTTCCTAGACCAAGTGATCAAATAGTCATTGGAACTAAATGGGTCTTTAAAATAAAGCAGATGAAAATGGTTATGTAAATAGGAATAAAGCTAGATTAATTGCACAAGGATATAATCAAGAAGAAGGAATTGACTACAAAGAAACGTTTGCTCCAGTTGCACGACTTAGAGCAATACGTATCTTACTGGCTTTTGCATGTTTTCAAAATTTCAAACTTTATGAAATGGATGTTAAAAGTGCATTCTTAAATGGTTATACAAAAGAAAATGTTTTTGTTGAACGACCTCCATTATTCACACATGAAAAATTTCCAAACCACGTTTATAAACTTAAAAAAGCCTTATACGGTCTAAAATAAGCACTTCGTGCTTGGTATGAACGTCTTAAGAGCTACATAACAGATTCTAGTTTTGAAATCGGGAAGGTTGATCAAACTCTTTTTATTAAAATAATAGTTAAAAAGGATATTTTACTAATTCAAATTTATGTCTACAAATGAAAATTTATGTCAGGAATTCTCAAAAATAATGACCAAAGAATTTGAAATGTCATATATGGAAGAATTATCTTATTTTCTTGGATTACAGATTAAACAAATAGAAAATGGAATTTTTATTAATCAAGAAAAATATTGTAATAACCTAATCAAACGATTTAGTATGGAAAATACTTCTTCTAAACCAACTCCAATGTGTATAATAGTTCATCTCGATAGAGATGAAGATGGAAAAAGTGTTGACCAAAAATTATATCGAAGTATAATTGGATCATTATTTTATCTAATTGCTAGTAGACCTGACATAATGATGAGTGTTTGTTTATGTGCTCGATTCCTAGCAAATCCTAAAGAATCACATATGCGAGCAATAAAACGCATATTGTGTTATCTAAGCAAAACCGAAGATGTTGGACTTTTCTATCTAAAAGAATGTCCTTTCGAGTTAGTTTCATATAGTGATGCTGACTTTGGAGGTTGTCGGACGGATCAGAAAAGTACTTGTGGGATTGTCGCTTCTTGGAAAATCCTTAGTCTCTTGGTTTAGTAGGAAACAAAATTGTGTTCCACTTTCAACTTGTGAGGCAGAATATATTTCTGCTACATTAGCTTGTGCTCAAGTCATTTATATGCAATAAACACTTCAAGGATTTGGTATCAATTTATCTAAATCAACAATTTTTTGTGATAATATTAGTGCTATGAACTTATCCAAAAATCATGTCAATCACTCACGAACAAAATATATTGACACACGTCATCATTTTCTCCGTGATAATATTGAAAGGATTTAGTTAGACTGGAATTCGTATCCTCTGAAAATCAACTGGATGATATATTTACAAACCTTTAAATGAAAGTATCTTCATAAAATTAAGAAGAGAAATAGGAATTGTATCCATAAAAGATTTATAATTTTTTTTACTAATAATTTTTTTATAATAATAATAATAATAATAAATTTCCTAAGACTTGAACTCGGGATCTCTTACTTGGAAATCTGGTGCTCTATCACTTCACTACAACTACTTCACAACAGAACCATAGTTTATTTTTTACTCCTACCAATTTTGTTTCCTCCCCACATTTTTTAACCACACAATTTTTAAGTAGTCAATTTTTTCCGTGGTTAAAATTCTCTTAACCTCTAATTCTATACCTATTACTAACCCTTTATGCTTTATAAATTCTCCTTCAACTAAGTTTTATTTCACAACATCTTTTCAAAAAAATTTACAAGGTTCTTTTTCAAGATTTATCCATCAAAAATGTCTTCTCAACAAAATTCTGAATCCTGTGCACTTTCATATTCTTCTCTTAGTTCGGGATCGGTAAATTTACATACTCCAACACCGATTGTTCGTCCTTCTACTTACACGGGTTACACTTCACCCAGTAAACGAACAAGATGGTCTCTATTTTTTGGTTCACCATCTACCAAAGAAAAGATAGATGACATTCACCATTACCAAAGGGAAACACTAGAATTACCGCATGGACTTTATTATGAACAAAAAGTTAACGCCAAGTGTTTAAGCTTTTTGGAACAAATCGCCTTGAAATTCAATGGTTCCTCATCAAAGAGCACGGTTCATCAACTATCTCATGTTTGTTCTCCATCACAACGGAATCCTTGGGAACTATCATCACAGCATCCACCAATATGTCCGAATTCATGGGAATGCAGTAATAGATGGTCACCACTCAGGCCATTTCAAGAAAAAACAAAAATAGAGCCGGATGAATATCACCTCCAAGCTCCTCATCCAATTCTGTTTCAAAAGGTTTTTTTATTGTTATGTAATTTTTTTATTTATTCAAAAATATTTATGTTGTTCCTTTAATAATAATTTTTTTTAATTGTAAACGAAGCTATAGTTTTTCACTAAATTCAGCCGGCTGTCTGTACCTAGACAGACAGCTGAATATTATGCTGGAAGAAATTTTTTCCCATATTCAGATGGCTAAATCTCTTCAAACAGCCATTTTAATTACTTCAAAATTGAACTATTTTCTTGTGGGAATGAATTTAGACGACTATTTACAGTACAATAGCAGGTTGAATCCTTCCTAAGGCATTTTATTTTAAACTAGGCCCTACATCTTCTTTCCAACTTTACCCTTACTTTTCACCTACCTATTTGTTCATCTTTTCACCTATTACCCATTCACTTCAGAACCCTAGCACATCTTTTTCAAATTTTCATTTTTTACTCTTCAATTTTAACCTCTATTGGCTCCTAGATCAAAACGCACAAGGAAATCCGCCTTCTGTCCTTTCGAAGATCAAATTCGTCAGTGGGTTTGGAATGATGTTGCAGTTTCCCGCTTCAATTCTATTAAAAATTCCAATATCTTTGAAGGGGCTATCATGAAATTTCTGGATTTTGCAGCTTATCGAATTAGAGAAATGGCCGAACAATTTCATTTTGAAAATCTCATAAGGTATGCTCCCAATAATGTTAAAATTAATCATCTTTTAATTAAACTTTTTCTAGCAAATCTGGATCTAGACCACCATAACCCTCAACATCGAGAAGATTGTGTTTGGTCAATTGTTTGTGGCACTAAAATCTTTTTTCCTTTGTAAAGATTAGGCAATATTTTAAATTTTCTCTAGGATCATAGAGATGAATTTTCGCATTGTTTCTTGTCCGATCGTCTTACCAGTGCATTAAAATCTAGCACCTTAAGGCCACAAACACGTCTCATTCACCGTGCTTTCATTCGCTCTCTACAACCTTGAACAGAAAATTATGAAGAAGTTTATAAAAGAGATTTTCAAGCTCTCTATTCAATCTATTCCAATCAACAGGTAAATTAGGGCAAAATCATTTTAGATGAATTTCAAGACATCACAATCCGAAGAAAATCTAAAACCATCCATTATGGCGCTTATATTATGCATATCCTTCTTAACTTTAGCATTCCAATACCTGACTCCAAGTTTTCAAGGATCAACGATGGGTCTTCCTCCTCGACCTCCTCCATAACAAATCATTTCTTTTCAACAATTGTCTCACAATGTTCAATAAGGTGTTCCGCAACCTCGTGACACTAGTGTTGCCTCCTCTTCACATGCCCAACATGAAGAAGAGGAGGATGATGACTCCATTCAAGTTGTTATCCTAGAAACTTCCTCCAGACAAGCTATCATCACCCTCTCCTGAAATCAATCAAAACTTCATCGGGAAATTAAAACTCTTGAAAAGAAGTCCGAGAAGAAATTCAATCCATAAAAGGATCTCTTAATAAGATATAGGAAAAAATCTCTTGTTCAAGATCTACATCCACCAAAGCTTTCAACCCATCTCCCTTTCAATGGTGTCTTCGAGTTTGGATTTTGATGATGATGAGCCCTCTGTCTCTATCTAGTTTTATTACTTCTCTTTGTTGTTGTTTCAAATTGAACTATTATTTCAAACTTCTATGTTTCTCTATCTAGTTGTTTATATAATTTTGTATGACTATTGTTATTTTCTTTTTAATGGCATCTGGAGTATGTGTATTATTCTTTTCTTTACAATGGTTACATGCGTTTATTTTTTTTCTTTCTTTTTGTCGACGACAAAGGGGGAGAAAGTTGACAAATTATTGTCTATTTTGACAAGGGAGTAGCAGTGCTAATGCAAGTATCTACGTTAATATATTATTTATATAGTTGTTATCATCGTAAAGGGGGAGAATGTTGGAATCTCGATTTTACATTATTTTGATTATAACAAACTATATAAATAAATATTTGTGTATACTAATCTTTTATGCGGGAGATTCGTTGTAGATTCGTATTTAGAATATTTTGAAGCTGATAGTCCTTCGTCTAGAGTCTTTATATTTTTTATATGTTAAAATCTCTCCTGAATGATTTATATATAAAAACATATACACACATGCACTACTATGCACAAAAGCCTGGAAACAGCCGACTGAATGGATTCATTTAGCCGATTGATTGTTGAAACAATTTTATTGTTTCACAATATTCATCTGGCTGAATGAGTTTATTCAGCCTGCTGAATTAGCCAGAATTAGCCTATTTCTTTGCTATTTATGATTTTATTAAATTTAGAAGGCTGAATAAATAATTTCAGCTAGCTTAATATTTTTCAACAGTTATATTATGAAAATAGACACTTTCTTCATCGAACAAAAACATATTCAAACCAATAGTTGCACCTGTTTCTTTTCAATGTTATCTTTCATCAATGGTTCCACCTTTTTAATCTCTATAAATAGATTTCAGAATTCAACAAACAATTCACCTAATTGATTTTAATATTCTTAAATTCTTATCTCTTATTCTCTATTTTCGAACTGCACTCAAACAACATACAATTTCTAATCGTTGATCACTATATCTTCCATATTTTTCAAGCGCACTACACTATATATCATAAAGGAGAAGGTTATAGGAAGATTGTACTTAATTGACTTATCAGTGCTATCTAAAAGAGCATACTATAGTCAGATACTTTCGTCTAGTTGTAAAGAAGTCATGTTCCGTCGCTCGGGCGGTAGAAGTCCTATTCGGTTTCTTAGGCGGTAGAAGTCCTGTTCAGTTGCTCAGGCGGTGTAAACCTATTCCTTCGGGTTAAGTGAGGGTTGCTAGTTTAATTCTGGAAGGATAATGAAATTGGATGTAGAACGGGAGTTCGAACCGGCATGAAGATATATGGTGTCTTTTTCTTTGTTACTTTAATTATTTACTTACTTTGTTAATATTCCGCACAAGTAGTTTATCCATATTACATGATCCTATAACACAGTGACTGTCAGTTCACAGAGATGACATAGAACATGGTTATAGCAGTCAAGTTGCCTTAGATGCCGAAGGTGGCAGTGCTCAGATGCAGGTGCCTTAAGTTGACTTTGCTAAGTTGATGAAGGATTATTCTAGCTTATGAAAGGATTTTAAGGACCTGGAGATTAAGGATGCCATGAACAGGAAACTAGCCTCCATCCAGCTTTAGGGACAAGCGATAGGATAGTCGAATGTCATCAAGATTGCTACTTTCGATAACCAGGTTACTACTACTAAGGATCAGATTACTTAGGAGCTGGTCGAGATGAGGTTTGATGAGAACTTTATAACGGTTGCTCAAAAGATGGTTTTGTTTAGGAAGCTCATCTATCTGAACTAAGGCAAGATGTCTATATAGGAGTACGTGGCAGAGTTCAACATGCTATCAACATACAATCTATCTTTCATTGATATTCAACTTAAGAAAAATGAGAATTTCATCATAAGTTTAGATGATAATCTTAGGGAAAAGCTAGTAAGTCACATTGATGAATCATTTGAGAAACTGGTAGAGAAGGCCCTCCGATAAGAAAGCCTATACCCAAAGTTTCAGTTTGCTGCTATTATTCCTAAGAGTGAGCCAAAACTTCATTTAGGTGGGGGAGGCAAGAAGAAATTGAAGAACAGGACGATGCAATTCCAAATTAAGAATGGTCAGAAAAGGGAAAGCAGGACCCTATTTGCTATAACCACGATGATAAAAGCCATATGAGTAAGAATTGCAGAGCTGAAGGAAAGAAGTGCTATAATTACCAAAAGATCGGTCATATGTAGAGGGATTTCTCGAGTTATTAAAGAAGAGGCATATAGTTACATCATATGTATTGGATGTTGTTTCGACTTCGTTGAGTGCTCCATCAGCGAATGAGAAGGGAAAGGGTATTACTGTCTAAGGTTTGCTTTACATTTATGGTGTTAATGTACATGTTTTTTTGATACCGGAGCTTCACATTCCTTTATATCTAATGATTTGGTAGATAGATTGGGACTTATACCTGACATGTTAGATCGACCTTTAATTGTGGCAAACCATGTTAGGGGTCAACCAGCCTATGCATAGTTTTTTTAGACCCTGTGTTATCAAGTTATGGATGTTCTTTTGTGAGCAATTGTTTTATTTTGGGTTTGTTGGGTGTAATATTATTTTGGAAATGAAATGGCTGAAAAAGTATGCCATGGTGGTGGATTGTGAGAGGCTATCGGTGATGATTGGGGCTGAGATTGGGCAAAGGTAGAGTTAGGTCGCCTGCTTGAGGATAAGATGATGGTTAGCTTTTTAATTTGATGGAGGCCCTACATAATGAGTTGTCATCTGTGCTAATAGCTAGGTAGCATCCAGATGTGTTTGAGGATGTGATTGGAATACCACTATGTAGGGAAATAGAGTTCCATATAGATCTGTTTAAGGATGCTAGGCTAGCGGTTATGCCTTTAAGGCGCATGTCATTTAAGAAGCAACAAGGGCTTGAGGTAAAAGTAATGACCTATTAAGAATGGGATTCATTTGTAGGAGTATATCTAAGTTGGGGGCACCCATAGTATTTCGCTATGTAGGCGGATGGCTCCTTGAGATTATCTGTCGATTATTGCCAGCTAAATAAGTGATGAAGAAAAATAGGTGTCCACTCCCATGTATTGATGACTTATTCGATAAGCTCCATGATGTGAGAGTGTATTTTCAGTTATACCTTGCAATCGGGTTTCATAACCGAGGGTGGGGATGGAGAGTGTGTCAGTTACAATGTTTTGTACATCATATAGGTTCTTTGAGTGGTTGGTTATGCCGTTCGAGCTAACCAATGCACTGGCATATTTCATGATTTCATGAATCTTACCTTTAGAGATCAGCTAAATAAGTTTGTGCTTGTGTTCGTGGATGATATTTTAGTCTTTCTTAAATGAAAGAGGAACACCAGACATATTTGAGGATTGTGCTTAGGTATTGCGGAAGCACGTATTAAAGCAAAAATTTCGAAGTGCCACTTCTGGAGAAGGGAAATCAGATTCTTAGATCATGTTGTTTCAGAATAGGGTATTGTTGTAGATCCCGCAAAGGTGGCAGTGTTTCAAGATTGGAACCAAAACCCAATAATGTCATAGATGTGAAGAGTTTCCTTGGGATAGCGAGATATTATAGACATTTGATCAAGGATTTCTCAAAGATAACAACACCGTTAACCAATATGATGAACCAGAATCCAACTTTTGTTTGAGACGTAAAGTGCGAGCAAGTTTATGTGAGTCTTAAAGAAAGCTTGACGAATGCATCAGTGTTAATCATTTCGAGTGGGAATAAGGATAATTCATCGATGCTTATGGTACCAAATTGGGTGTAGTACTAATGCAAAGAAGTAAGGTTTTCACATACGCTAGTCGGTAGCTGATGCAACATGAGAGAAAATACTAACCCATGACTTGGATAGACAGCAATGGTTTTTGCTTTGAAGATTTGGGGTCACTATCCATTAAGAGAGATGTTCAAACTGTTTATTGACCATAAGTCTCTAGTATACCTCTGCTCCTAAAAGGATCTCAGCCTCCGTCAACAGCAGTGTTTGAAATTTTTAGCATCCTACGACTTTGGCTTTTCGTATACGCCTGGTAAGGGAAATGCAATCATTTATGCTTTAGGTAGAGGACATGCATCTTGGAAGCAGTGTTCTTAGAGTGGACAGGGCTTGAGTATACAGTTGATTATAACTTCAACCTCAATGTGAGCCAGAGATACAGATGTTGGCTAGTTTGACTATTAGACATACTTTGGTAGAGAGGAGTGGCATTAGTCAGAAGTGTGATACTGGACTAGCAAAAAGCATAGCAAAGGTAGAAGAAGGAGTATAGTCTAAGGAGATGAAGTAATACAGAAGGAGTATAGTCTAAGGAGATGAAGTAATACAGACTTGGTTGAGATGGTTGGCTCCGTAATGATGGGAGATTGTGTAACATCACACAAATTTAATAAGAAATTAATTAATTAATAATGCGGTAAAAAATGGAATTTGTGTAAACATTAGAATTTGACGATGAAACTTGTATCGTTGTGTTTATGGCAATCTTCTAAGCAACTTTCATATGTAAAGTTCTGCAATCTGAGTTCAAACGAAGAAGTTATCAACGTTTAAAAATTTCAAATCGAAAATAATTCGAAATAAATATTTTAACTCTTATCGTTAAAGCAATTTAAATAATAAAATTGAATGTTAATAAATCATTATCATTGACTGATAAAATGGGTATTAAATATGAATTAACATTTTCTTTCATTGGGCCAGTCGACTGCTAATAGTCAACCACTCAAGGGGAATTGGTCGACCATTTATGTTGAAGGGGCAAGGGTTTCTAAAGGCCTGAATAGTTCGGATTTAATAAATTTAATTATACAGTCTAGGAGCATCCTAATCACTATAAGTAAGAGGCTAACCTCCCCACTTTTATTCAAAAAAATACAAACCGACGAAACTCTACATTTTCTTACTCCTTAATAAAATTCTTAAAATCGAAAGTTTCAAAAAAAAATACAAGATTCAAGGTTTTAGGGAAGATTAAAAAGTCAATCAAGGAAAAAATAACAAATTTATACATATTATATATATATATATATATGTTCTTTACTTTATTCTTCACTAAGATAGAATAAGGCTAATGCACTTAATTTAATTTATATATTATACAAAATAAAGAAGAGATAATTGGAGAAAGGAACAAGGCGAAGTCGTGGAATCAAATCCAAGGAAATTCAAGGGGAATCAAACATCAGTGGAAATTTCATCTTTTCCCGTAATGCTATATTATGTAGTGATATTTGGATTTGTTTATGCCTTGGGAACTTTTATTTATGATAATTGTTAATCTAAACCATAAAATTTCCCCATAAAATGTAAACTCTATAATTGATTGGAACCTTTGTTGATTTGTGTTGATATAATAGAAGTCAGTCCATGTTTTTTTTAATATTAATGATTTATATTCTATTCGGTTTCCACTTTAATTTTTGTGTTTGTTATGACAAAGAAATTTGAGAGACTTACGAATAGGTGTGCATAGTATGGATTTTTCCCTTTTCCTTAGTTTGTATTACCTAATTTGATTACATATATATATAATTCCATTGTTATTTCAACAATATACGCTTTGATGTTGTATGGAATATAAATGATTTGGTTTGTGAATTTTTGCTTTCTTGGAAAGAGGTGTGATTCTATTATTATGACATAAAATTTTATATTTGGTTCCATCTTTGAGTATATGCAATTATGTTTGTTTGGCTAATTTAATTATGATATCGGTTATTTTGTAAACTGCTATATTGAACCATGACTTGTATGGAATTAGAATTTTTACAATAAAATAATATAATACCTGAATAATAAAAATAGATAAACTGTCTAAGTATGTAGGAAGTTAATTATTCACATAGTAACAACATATTCTTTTAATAGAAAAATGACCAAATTAACATTATGGGTCAATACCATACACGATAAATATGACAATTAAGTTGTATGAATAATCCAATAATGAACCTAATAAAATGGTTAAAGATAATTATAGAAATAAATCCATAATTAGAGGTAGAATAAGAAGATTGCCTTATATGGCCTTTTTATGCATAAACACGGATAAGTTCATATATATTATATATATAAATGTTGGCCTTGTTCAATATTTGAAAGTTGAGAGAAATGAATATGGCTAAGTTATAAGGATGCGAGGTAATTTAAAAGCACATAGACGTAGGCCTATTTAATCTGGCTGCCAGTTGTGTAACTTTTTCAATTATTGTAAGATATCCCTATAATAAGTACCTACAGTGGGCGCTGAGTTAGTCCTAATGTTTGTAGGATAAGTCTGTCCAGCTAATCTGGCTACCGGCAGCTACAAATAGTCGGAATATTGTAAGATGTCATGGTTAGGTTATGGGCCATATATGTGAGGATATTCTGAGATAAGTCGGCTTCAGGTTTGAGGTATTAAGTTGTTATTGTGGGGTCCGCCTCCTCCCTTTTAAGAAATATTAAATGACTTTGGAATTTCTTGAAAACATAGTTGGAACGTAGTTGGATAATGGATGAAGTATTAAGTGGTTACTATAGGGCCCGCCTTTTCCCAATTCAAAGAGGTATTAAAAGGTCGAATTACCTTTTAGGTGTGGTAGTGGAAATCATTTAGGGACGGGTCCGCTTCACGGTCATGTTATTAAATGGTAGGGATAGGGCAATCATGGTAATGGTTACCGTTACCATTTAACAAATACTGTTACCGTACCATTTTTACTGGTAATCTAAAATTGCTTACCATTACCGATCGGCTGGTATACCGAAGACTGGTATACCGATAATCTGTCAACCGCTACACTGGTAATGGTAAATTACCATTTGTCCAAAAAAAATCATAACTTGACATATTTCTACACTATAGCGCATCTTCGATATACTATTTATAGTGTTAATTAACAAAAGGCATAAATGAAAAAGGAAAGAAGTGTATTTGGCATTATTTGACCTAATTAGTGAAATAATTTAGTCATTTATTTTCTACGAAATGTCTATATTAAAGCATATCACATGAATATACATGTGTTTTAAATAGATTGGTAAATTACCGTTACCACTGGTTTTGAACAAATGTTACCGATAATTTACCGTAGAAAATGGTAAATTTACCTGTTGTCCCGCCTTTTGGTATGGCAGTGACACCAAGGAATTGACTAGAAATCAAGGACAGTTCGTCCCTAAGATCGGTTATACACAAGTTCACTATGGATGTCGATAAATTTTATCCGAGTCCGGATCGAGCTATAATTGGTAAGATGAGACGAGCAAAGCTATAAAAGACAACATTCCAAGTTTCAAGTCCATCCGAGTTTGTATGCTCAAGATATGATCGATGCAATTCAAGCAATCACCTTATTCGTGTCCATCAAGCAACTAGAGAAAACTCAACTTCATGTCAATTTGGTTCGAATCGGTCAGATGTGCACAGTTTCATATCGATCAGGAGAGCAGTGTTCTTCGTATCCATCAATATCTATTGTTCGTATCCATCAAGCCTCAACTGTTCGTATCCGTCAACAAATATTATTTCATATCCATCCAGTGCACCACTTTGTATCCATCGAGCAACCACTCTCTTGTTATCCCTCAACCAGTAACAACATTCCTAATCCATCTGGTCAACTGCTGCCATCTTCATATCGATCCCTTTCCACCCATTTCGTATCGGTCAACTAATGGAACGATACGAGCTCAAGGCTTTCCAACAATATGAATTGGTCCATAGTGATCGATGGAAATATACAAATGCCATCGATACGAAGTTGTATCAGAGGGTTGTTACGAAGAGCTTACATAAGAATGGATACGAAGCAGCCTCCAGTCATCCATACAAAGTGGCCTGTGATCATCGATACGAATAGAGCAGTGGATCGATAGGAATAGAAGCAGTAATGATCGATACGAACAAAGCAGTGGATCGATGCGAACGAGGCTAGCCTAGGTCGATACAAGCAAGGTGCATCCGCAGGAAAGACTTGATCGTTCAGCATGAAATGTGGATCGATCCTAAAAGAAAGCGCCATGTCAACTGGCATCACATGCAGAATCATTGATGCGAAATTATTGATACGAACAATATCGATACGAAGGAGACAGCCTTTGAAAAGTACAAACTTGCATCGATCATAACTCACAATCTACAAGTCCAAGTGCCACTAAATTTTCATAGGAGCTTACGTACAACCTAAAGAATGTTCGTGCTCAATCTCGACTCGATTGGGCCAAACCTTGATCGATATGAAATTCGTTCGTATCGATCACGGGCCGAGCGCAAATGACATGGGATCGACCGTGTGGGCCTGCCCACGTGGAAGAAAGGGTCTTTCGAGATCTGAGCGAGATATTTGCAGCCTACGCCTATAAATTAGCAGCCTAGGACCTACAGGAAAAGGACTTTTGGCTCTTCTACGTAAAGACTTTGCCGGAATCATCATTGTACTAGAGTTTTACTATTGCAATCCCTTATAACCAGCGAAGAAAATTTAATAAAAATTAATCATTTCATAGTGGCCTTAGGCCATACGTCGAACCACCCTAGATCTTTGTGTTTCCGTGCATTTTCTTATCTGTTTTTGAAGTGTTTGTTATATAATCCTCCTTTTTCATTTAGTTTCTTCATTTTATCTCTTCGAATACTTCCGAAGAGTTTTGTGGTCAATTTTGGTACAAACACTTTGGTGCTTTCACTGAGAAAAAACTAGTTTTCTCCTGCTGATTGGATCTACTATCGATATCGGATTGCATAAATCTTAGAAGAAGATCCAGATCTCAAGTATACAAAGTTCTTCCATCCTATTCAGATTTGCATCAAGTTTTGGAAAGAACTTCGCTATTCATAATGGTAAACACAAGGACCATTTCTATTGCTGTAGATCCAGAAGGATGAAACCGACAGAATCCCTTGCAACTACCTTCGACTGATCAGAATGCTGCCAAACCATCAGATCCACAAGGCCTTGTCACCAGGGAAGAGTTTCAGATGCTAATGCAAGAGCTGATGCAGAGCTGATAGCAGCTTACTCAACAGCTGCATGCCAATGTAGAATTGACCAATCTGCTAAATCGTCAAAGACGTAGGAGATCCAGGAGGGATCATGCTTCCTATTCATCTACTGAGAGTTCAACCTCTTTAGACTATCCTCATAGATCCATGCACCCATAGCTAGATGGGAGTTATACTAAAGCTACTGGACATCAGCATGCACTGAACCTTGGGCAACCGAGGGTTGGCCCGTCAACCAGCCATCAAACTTGTCCCTCCTCCCGATGAGGCACTATTCCGTATCATGTTACAGACAATCGCACTACCACCACTGCTATTTAACTGGGTGTTGATGCCCAAAACCAGACAAATTTGATCCACCATCAATATGAACACGCTCCAGAAACTTATATTCTAGAGAACTTAGAACCAAGGAGGCGAGATATGGACTGTCGACAGCAACCGGTCCCTCCTCGTATTATGGAACCCGACCACACCTTGGCCCAGCGTGCTCAAAATGTCCAAATGTTGGACATCCCGACGTTGATTCGCCTGATGATCTAAGAGAGTCAAGGCCTTACTAATGATGACTGGGGAATCTTCTAGAGTCATACTCCTTTTACTGATGACATACTTTATGCTGAACCGCCTCGGCGTTTCAAAATGCCACTTCTGCTTGTGTATGATTGGAGCTTTGATCCCAATCAACATATTTTGATGTATGAATGGTTAATGAATACCACACGAGCTGATGATGCAGTCAAATGTCGAAGTTTCCTGATCTCACTAGGGCCATAGCAGCCATGTTGTTTACCCATTTACCACTCCGATCTATATCGCGTTTCAATCAGTTGGCAAAGAAGTTTGTATAGCAGTTCCACATGCATGTAACTAGGCCGAAAGATGTTAATACTTTGTCTAGTGTCACTCAAACTCCTAGAGAGACACTCGGAGAGATTTCGTGCTGCATGCACTGAGATTACCAATCCAAATGATAACTCCATTCTGATGGCATTAACTAAGGGGATTGATCCTGATTCAGAATTCGGTAACTGGCTGGCCGAAAAACCTCTACGTCATTGGACCGTTTCTATTCCAAAGCTGCCCAATTCTTGAGAAGGGAGGATGCGAAACAGTCTAGGAAAAAGGATGACGCAGGGCCCAGTGTGGGAGGAATACAGAGTAATGTAGCTGTTAAACAAACCGTGGAGATTTTCGAAAAAGTGCGGTTGAATATACAAAATAAACAGAATCAGTAGAGAGGTAATGGAGATCGAAATAAGAAATGGGATCAGAATCGTGGTCCACGACGTAGAGCTCCCATGTTTAATAATTATACTCCTTTGAATACATCGCTGGAGTGTGTACTTACAGACTTGTAGTACCATTCAATATAAAAAACCTGCCCCAAAACCATCAACAGAGAAACAATCCAAATGGGAAAGCTTTGTAGAATCCACGATAGCTACGGCTATAAAATAAACGAGTGCCATCATTTAGAGGATATCATTGAGAAGTTGATACGTGAAAGGAAATTGGAGCAGTTTGTGCGGACGCCGCAGTCTAGTGGTGCGGACCCATCAAATTAAAACCGTGTACATAATTTGGCGAGACAGGAGGAACCCACTCGTACCGGCGGGAAGTTGGTGATAAATACTGTTAGTGGTGGTCCTAATCCAGTAGATCGAAGTTGGAAGAAAATGGAGTCGTATGCCAGTTCTATAAGGCATGCAGACTTAGAGTGTCGTAGTAGTTTGGAAGATGGAGCTCTGGCCAAGCAACAGAAAACGATGACTGACGACATCACGTTTCGAGATAGAGATGCTGACAAGATCGAATCCCCATCCATTGATCAACTTTCATATTAGCTTAAGTAGGTCTTGCTTGGATGAAGAGGATCTTAGTCGACAATGGAAGTTCTATGAATATATTGTTTAAGCGAGCCTGTGACCAGATAAAGATGGAGGCTAAAGATTTGAAGCCTTGTCAGTTCCATATTCATGGCTTCATCAGGATTGCAACTATACCCACTGGAATGGTAGAACTTCCAATGGAGTTGGGAATTGGCGAACGTTAGAGAATTCAGATATTATAATTTGTTGTATTGGACATAGACTCGCCGTACAACGCATTTTAGGCCGACCGGCCCTTGCTGAATTCAGGGCTGCCATTTCCCCATGGTGTTTAACATTAAAATTACCCACCAACAATAGAGTTGGGGTCGTTTAGGGAGACCAGGCTGCTGGGAGAGCTTTTTATGTTGCTGAGCTGTGAGAGGCGCAACAAAAGGAAAAAAGAAAGGGCGTAGAGGAATTTCTCTGCGTTCGAGTTAAAGAGAATTGACAACTAACGCCTTGGCCTAGACCAGAGCATCCCAACCAATTCCCATGGGATCTTGATCCGAGAGATACCGAAAGTGAAGATGAAAGTAAAAACAGTCGAGCTTCCCCAGTCGAACTGACGATTGATGTCCCGATCGACGATAATGATGATTCTAAGTTAATAAAGATTGGATCTCAGCTAAGCCAACAAATGCAAGAGGAATTAATTGAATTTCTTCAAGAAAACCTTGATGTGTTTTGCTTGGACACATTATAACATGTGTGGAATCTCCCCGAACATCGCGAGCCATACATTGAATATTGACCTGCGGCATGTCCTGGTCAAACAAAAAAGGCATGGTATGGATCCAGAGAGATTTTCCGCCCTTAAGGAAGAGGTAGATAAGCTTAAATCGAATGGATTTATTCGATATGCATTATACTCAGAATGGGTGTCTAACCCTATACTTGTCCGAAAGCCAAACGGGAAATGGAGAACATGTGTTGATTACTCAGACTTGAATAAAGCATGCCCCAAAGTCAGTTTTCCACTTCCATGAATCGATCAGCTCCTAAACTCAACGACTAGACATGAACAGTTATCCTTTATGGATGCATATTTTGGATACAATCAGATACCGATGCACTTACCTAACAAGGAACATACTAGCTTCATAGCCGATCTAGACTACTACAAAGTCATGACTTTTGGACCCAAGAATGTCGGGGCAACTTACCAACGATTAGTCAATTGAATGTTAGCCAATCAGATCGGAAAACCCATGGAAGTATATGTAGACGATATGCTGGTGAATTTAAGATTATCCACTGATCATATCAAAGACTTGGAATCAATGTTTAATATCCTTTGAGAATATAGAATGAAGCTCAACCCATTAAAATGCCACTTTGGGGTCGCCTTCGGAAAATTCCTTGCGTTCACCGTCAACGCTCGAGAATTGATGCCAATCCTGAAAAGATCCCGACAATTAGAAATATCCAGACTCCAAGAACTATAAAGCAAGTCCAGAGTCTCAATTAGAAAGTAGCAGCACTGTGTAGGTTCATTTCAAAATCCACTGACAAATGCATTCCCTTCTTTGATCTGATCAGAAAATGGAAACAGAACTTTAAATGGACTACAGAATGTGTGGGCGCATTCCGAGCACTAGTTCAACATCACTCTACACCACCCATTTTGCCAAAGCCTATTGATCACGAGAGATTATACATCTATTTGGCTGTTTCAGAGAACGCAATCAGTCCTGCTCTAATTTGGGAGGAAGATCGGATACAACGACCAGCATATTATATTAGCAAACGACTAACCGGGGCTGAGGGAAACTACCTGAAGCACGAAAAGTTGGCTTATTGTCTTGTTATTGCATCAAGGAAGCTTCGTCCATATTTCTAGGTTCATCTTATCACCATTTACATCGACCAACCAATACGACATGTCCTCACGTGGCCTGAGACGTCTGGAAGGTTACTCAAGTGGAATATCGAACTAAGTCTGTTTGACATTACTTATACTCCAAGGCAAGCTGTTCAAGGACATGTCCTAGCAGATTTCATAGTTGAGTTACTATACTGGTGGACTTGCCCAGAACTAGTGAATCTTCCAAACATATCTAGAAGCTACATGCTGATGGTGCATCAAACGACCGTTGCTTAGGAGCTGGAGTTGTACTTGAAACTCCTGAAGGTCGATCTATATGTTATGCTTTATAGTTTGATTTTTGTGCAACCAACAATGAAGCTGAGCATGAAGCCCTGCTTATAGGATTAAGACATGCCAGAGATTTAAAGATCATTGTCGTGGAGATTTTTTTGTGATTTGCAATTGGTCGCGTGTTAAGTTCGGGGGGAATACCAGGCCAAAGAGCGAAGACTAGCTGCTTATCTAGCTCGGGTTCTAGAGATACTGAATCAATTCGATTATTATGCCATTTACTACATCCCTCGAGAGCGCAATCAGAAATCCGATTCATTAGCAAAATTGGCCAGTACAGGTGAGGCACAACAAACGGGATGTTCCCGTGGAGACGTTATCTTCCGCGAGCATCGACCAGATTGAGACAGATGGGGTATTTGAGGTCATTCACGATAAGGAATCATGGATGACTCCGTTTAAAAATTATCTTGAACATTGAATGCTGCCAGAGCGCAGAAGAGAAAAAAGTTCTTCGAAAACCTTCGCGGTTCACTATTCAGAATGGAGTAATATGCAGAAGAGGGTACTATGTTTCTTTACTTCGGTGTATCGCTCACAATGAAATTAAATGAATATTGCAGGAGAATGTAGCAATCGCATTGGGGGGAAGCTCTAGCTAAAAAAGTGCTCCGATATGGATACTATCGGCCAACTGTAAATCGCGATGTGTCGGACTACGCCAGAAAATGCGACAGATGTCAGAAACACGCTTGAGTTCCTAGAGCCCCTCCCACCGAAATAACTCAGATGGTTAGTCCATGGTTGTTTGCAGTCTGGGGCATGGATATTATTGGTTCTCTACCTCTGGCCAAAGGTGGTGCGAAGTACGTCATCGTCGTAGTTGATTACTTTACTAAGTAGGCGGAAGCTGAACCCATTGCTACAATCACAACAAAGAAAGTAATCAACTTCGTAGTATGCAACAATATCTATCGATTTGGTCTCCCACATATCATTATCACCGACAATGGAACCCAGTTCGACAGTGTTGAATTTAAGAAATTCTGTCAACGATTTCATATCCATAAGAAATTATCTGCAATTGCACACCCTCAAGCGAATGGATAGGTCGAAGCTGTTAGTAAAGTTATAAAGTCTATTCTGAAGAAACGACCGGAAAAGGCCGAGGTAAGTGGGTCGATGAACTTCCTATGGCTCTATGGGCTTACCGAACAACCCATAATTCCACAACTGGCCACACTCCGTTCTCTCTTTCCTATTGTTCAAAAGCCGTTATTCCGAACAAGATGGAAGTACCTTCTCGTCGTGTGACATATTATGATCCAAAGACAAGTGCTATACTACTTTTTGAATCCCTGGATTTATTGGATGAGAACAGAGAAGAGGCTGACTTAAGTGAAGTCGCACACCAAAGGCGAGTCGTCCGATCGTACAATGCCAAGGTCTGACCCCAAACCTTTGAACTTGGTGATCTCGTCCTCAAAAGAGTATACCCAGTTCCTTCACACATGGAACCAATGTGGGAAGGGCCATATGTAATTGAACAAAAGCTCGGAGATGGCACGTTTAAGTTATCGACCGTTGACGTTCTTACTCTACCAAGGGCCTGAAACAGTGAGAGTCTTCGTCGCTACTACACATGACATGCTTTATTTATTTAGTCTATTTTTCATTTGCAATTTGTTTCTGCATTTTGAAATTTGAATTTGTAGTAAGGCAGCTGACTTTTCCATATTATCTTATTTCAGCAATAAAGTGCAATCTCTTCAAGCCAGAGCTATGATTTATTGAATATGTCGTATAACCATCACGATGCATGAAGAGCTAAGTTCCATCTTACGATGAGATTTATTCAAATAGGGAGTGATTGTGATACGACCAGCCACTCACTAAGTGAAATCTGATCTCGGAGGAAAACCATTGCACTAAAGATTAAATAGGATTGATACATGACAATCCTCTAACTAACTCTAGGTTCCCAGAGTGTGAATTGACATACTAATTTACAAATGCGGTTTCGAGGAGGGTGGATCCGTCCACCTAACGACCTCGCCCGTATCCGAACCAAGTTCAAGGAGAATAGATCATCTAACGATCTCAATTGTTAACTCAAGGTGGATGTGAATCTGTGCAGTTAAAGCGCCTGGCAGATTCAATGTGGTGGAGGTGCAAAAAGTCATAGCGGGGATACAGTAAGGATATAGCGGATGGCTCTAAAATAGCATATAAAACTCATAGTTAGTATTTTACAAATATATAAATGGTAGTTAAATGAAAAACTAACATTCAATTGAATTATAATTAATACATAAATAATTTTAAATAAAAATATGTGCAAATATACTATAAATAAATATAGAACTGTTATGTAACATAATTGAATTTAGTAGAACACTAGAGTATTTTCATTTTTGAAAACATATTAAAAATTCAATTAAATAAATTGATTTCATAATTTTTATAATGTATAAATTTCATTTTTAGTTTATGGGTTTTTTAAAAAGATATAGTGGAAATAACAAAAAATAGCGGGAATAATGGGATATAGCGGGGCTTAAAGAGGAAAGACTATATTTGGGGCTATATTGAAAAATCATAGCGGTAGAAATCCGCTACGAGATATAGCAGGGTTATAGCGGGGTAAAAGCGAGGAATTAACAGCATAGATGTGAATCGACCATCCATGATCCTGATAAATCCATCATTCTCGGAGTGCGAACAAAATTCAAACGCCTAAACAGACGCGACTAACCGTCTATCGGCCAACTCCAAGTTCCCGGAGTGCGAATTGGAGTATAAACATCAACTCTAAATTCCCAGAGTGTGAATTGGAGTATAAACATCAACTCCAAATTCCCATAGTGCGAATTGGAGTATAAACATCAACTCGAAATTCTCAGAGTGTGAATTTGAGTATAAACACTAACTCCAAATTCCCAGAGTGCAAACTGGAGTATAAAACATCTAAGTCCCCATAGCGTGGACTGGAGTATAAAAAATCTACTAAGTCTAAGTCCCTAGAGCATGGACTGTAGTATAAGCATCGACTAACTTTAGGTCCTGAAGAGTGGATTAGAGTTTAAGAAAAAACTGGATATGAACCGATTATCCGTAAGACAACTTTAAGTCCCAGGAGTGCAATGAGAGTATAAACATAGATTGGTTATGGCTAATCACCCATGAATTAATCTAAAGTCCTTAGAATGTGGATGTAGTTATAAATATTAAACAGGCATGACTGACCGCCCATGAAAATAACTTAAGTCCCCAGAGCGTGGACAAATCACTAAAACTTAAGCGGACATAATCGATCGCCGTCGAACAGGCGTGATCCCTAGAGTGCGGATGCAATCGCCAATTGATAAGCAAGTGTGGTCCTAATACTCGAATTCATTAAATCCCATCTTTGTTTCATAAAGATCGAGATCGGTATGTTAAAGGCAAACAACGACTGTTGACCGATCTTTCAAATGTATCCCCGAATCTGGGGACAGAACTTAAGTATCGACAATTGGTTGAAATAGTGTGGTATTAGAATTCGACTCAACACTTGATTGCGGCTCGAAATCGTAACTCCAAAACTTAGCAATTGAATCTGGGTCCGAATTGAAGAACTAAAGTTCCACAAGTGTATCGAATAGAAGTTCGAATGCTGAAACATTTAAGCAAATTGACACAAGTCTTGCAGAAGACAAAATGAAATTTTATTCTAATCATTCTTTGGAAGAAAGAGACTAAGTAGAAAACTATAACGAAATTTCTACTAGCAGGGCCCGAGCCCTCATCTATACACGGCCTATAAAAGGAAAACAAAAGTATATTCCTATCCGTCTACCAAAAATTAGCCGAAGAAACATATGTACTCTTTCTTTTTTCTTGGTTTCTTCTTTCGCGTAGACCCGTTGAAGCTGCCATTGGGTTTCCTCTTTGAGCCTTTGCCTTTCGGGGGCTGATCTCCAGTGTGGGGGAATTATATCGATTTCCTCCTTCAAAGTTAAGTGTATGGGAATACTTCCAACAGGCGGAGTCGGAGGGTCGGGTCCACTATAGGAGACGGAACAGGCATGCGGGTGTCGACAACCGTGCCACAAGGAGATATCATTCGTAACGGGGCTGGACCTCGGCCCGCCATTCCACTCCAAAGCTGCTGGCCCGGGCAGCTGCCTCCATTTCAACATTAATCTCGGCTATAATTTCTTCCTCATGAAGTTTTTGTGCATCGCCGGAGACACCCGCGGTTGGACTAAGGAGCTGGTTGCAGGTGCGCTTTACTTATGACAAACGGAAAGTCAGAGAAAGAGTCATTATGATGACTGAGAATTTCCTCCATCATCAGTTCATCGAATGAAAGTGTGGTCCCTTGTACATCATCTGTAGGTGCGATCGCCGATGTCGTGGTCGCTTCCTTAATAATCGCCTCATATGCATGATATGACACTTGAGTTGCAGAAGGCATAACCGATGTAACTCCAATCACTGGATAGAAACAAAAGAAGAGCTGTTAATAATCCTTTAAGTAGCGCTTACGAATTTGAACAAGTATGAGAAGTGTTCAGAGTATCTTCCTCGGTTTAGTTCACAGGCACCGGAGCAGCTTCGGAAACCTATTCGCAGGCCGGAGATAACTGCGGTTGTTCAGGGTTATAAGCAGGAATGGATTGAGGATCAACCGCAGAGGTAGACTTAGGCTGAGTCAGCACAACATTTTTCGAATTTATATCATGGTGCTCGACACCAGAGCCTTCTTCAATCTCCGAGCATTGAGCGTCGAGTCTCTCCTTTTCATATAAGATCATCACATCATGGAGAACTTTCCATTCATCTTCAATCAACACTCCATTCTCGAGCTCAAATTCATCAACAGATTCACCCTGGTTCTCAGTTTTTCATCTTTAACCAGTCGGACCCAAGCATTGTACAGATGTATCGAATAATTATCAAGCCAGGCTAGGTTTCTGTGTTTCAAGACGTTAGCATTGTAAGTAATGAGCAGATCTCTAATATCCACCTCCAGCCTAGACTCGGCCGTTTTAACCACTTCTTCAACCCTCGCTTCCACCTCCCTGATTTTAGCCGGTGCCACATCTCGCTCGCCCATAACTCCACAGCCTGCTCCTGCCTTCTGGGCTGCCTTGTTCGCGTCATCTTTTTCTTTGTTAACTTCAGAAAATTTAGCTTTGAGTTCATTGATCTACTTTAAGGCAGCATCCCTTTCAGCTATGATTATAGTGTTCCGGTGGCCCATTTCTTCAACCAAGGCATAATGCACCTGCTGCATTCTTTCCATTGCCAAGTTTGCCTCATCGGCCTTTTGGGTGGCCTCAATTTCGGATTTTCGAGAAGACTCGGCTTCGCTGTTGAGCACTTGAATAATTCGGTCTTTTTGAGCGAGTTCAGTTTCTAGTTTTTCAATTGTCTTTGCCCGCTCAATGGTCACCGCCTATGCTTTATCTACGGCCTTAACCCACTCTTTGTACTGGGTATAGATGTCGTGAATGTAATCATGCATTGTGTTTTCAGCTTCTGATGGAATTTTCTTTAAATGAGGGGGGAAGATGACGCCGTCAAAGCATATGTTTGGGAACTCTTTCCTCAACTGGGCAATTCTAATAGCCCATTCCCCAGTGGGCTCAGCGATAGCTTGTTCAGCGGCAACGGGGGTTTCGGCCTCATGTCTGCGATGTTGTGATTCTGGCCTAGAAGTTTAAGAAGATGATTTGTGACGAGGAGGCTCTATTGGTTGTTTTCCATGGCCTGAAGGTTGTGTGGGGGCTCGAAGAGGAGGAGAACGCTATCAGGATTAATGTCTATAATCTCTATCCCTCTCCCTCTTGTAATGTTCCTGACTAGAGTAACCAGATTGTGGTCTCTTTCAGCCTCCCTCCTACAAGATCATAGTAGGAGATAGATGATTGACACAATGAATGAAGACTTCCCAACATGTATTCTCTTCTAGTCATTGTATTTGTAAAGAAGAAAGAAAAATAGAGTTAGTAGTCTCCTGAAGTGGGCAACTTATGATTGGAAATCGTGTAGTGCCGTGAAATGTGTATTTATGTGCAACCCCCCGACCAACCGGAAATGTCGGCCCCTCTTGTGGGAAGAGACTCGCTTAAGTCTAGAGCACTTTGAAGCTCCTCAAATCCGATATCATGTTGAAGTGATACATAGTCTGGGATTGGGATATTTGCAAGCCCTTTGAAAGGATTCTCTGCTTGAGGGGGAGGAGTCTCCATGATTCTAACGTTGGAGGATGGCAAAGACACAACTACATATTTCCATCATGAAGATTTATGACGCTTATGTGCTGCTGCCTTGTCTTTTCTCCTTCCCTCCAACTCCTGAAAACTGCCCGAAGGCCCGACTACAGGTTCACCATCGGTGGGCGTATGCTCCCTATCACTCTACTCAGCGATTACGACCCTGGAAGCCCTATGTTTAGCCTGTCTCACTGGTGCCGCCCTAATTGATCCCTCCAATCTTATTCTTTGATTGCGATCGATTAGCCTGATGATCCTTAAATTTCTATCCGTGAGCACCAAATCGATTTCCCTTATTTTTCTCGGCACTTCCTAAAGGATTCGTACAATTTCTTTAAAGGAGGCACCTTCAGGTCACGAAATAGCGGCTATAAAGGAAAGAAGATATTAGTTTTAACATCAACATTGATTACCTCCCTAATTACTGGAAAAGGTTGTAACACTTGCGTCTGACTATCCATCTACTAGCAAATCCTAGAGGGCATCGGACATAAAACCATTCCATTTTAAAATAACTAAGTCTGGTCCAAGATCCAGCCACCACCTGACAGTTCTTGACTGCCTCTATAAATGTGAACGAAGGACCATCTCCTCGACTCTTAACATTAAAAAAATATCCGATTTCGATCAGGGTCGGGGGTCAGAAAAGATGCTCCATGATACAATGAACAAATTGTTTAGCAGTGCGTATCCATTCAGATGTAGTTGCGATGGGGCGATGCCAAAGAAAGCCTACACTTCCCGAATATACTGATTGAATGGAGGAAGTGTTCCCATTGTGCATGAATGGCGCGATTATAGGCCGTAAATCTTTTGGGGGAGCGTGTGGCCAATCGCTTGGTCTGGGTAACAAAACACCGGCTAATGATAGACCGTGCCTTAAGCTTATTCGTCCCAACATATCTTTTGAGACATTGGATGGCATAGAGTCTTGCGGATTCACAATAAAAGTTGCTCCTGGCAGCTTATCCGGAGCTAGACCTATTACTTTGGCAGCAATGGCCGGCACCTATATTATTAGGGAAGATGGACTCTGAGTTTCCTGTTGTTGATAACTTGTGGATTCCATAGCTAATCAACTTATCAAAAACCATCATTAGAAGATAATAAGCCTGTGTGTTCCCCAGTGTAAAGTGTGTGAATGTGTTGTGCAGTGCAGTGCTACATAATACTTAGAAAGTTCTACAAAATTTAAGGAGATGATCAAACGACAAGCCTTAAAAATTTAATTGGAGCGACCGTCATTGCTGACCATCACAACCATGCCATCTAAACTTTAGATACCGATCCGAGTTAGAGTTTGTTAAATTTTATTAAGTTACAGTTCCATCGACGAGCTTTCAAGGATCATCAAATATGTAGTTTAATGGTCAAGTCCAGTTATGCAAAGATAAAGCTCGTCGGAGTCAAGTTTTCGAATATGCAGAGGGTAGTTGGCTTCGTACCCATCAAGGTTTGAATGAGATCATTTTCTCGAAGCCTCAATTCATATCGATCAAACGCTTGGACCAATGACTTGTTCGCATCGATGCATTCGTATCGATACTTCATTTCGTATCGGTTCGAAGCTTTCATTTTGTATCGATAAGAACTCTGTTGGCTTAGTATCGATCATGTCACGTTGGCTTCGCATCGATCGAGTTGCGACGAAGTTCGTATTGGTCAGAAGTTATCGGTTTCGTATCAATCCCAAACTATGAGATTCGTATCGATTGCATGTTATGAGTTTTGTACACATTGGAAGCTATTCAATTTCGTATCGATTGACTCTGATCGATACGATCTACTATCACTCCAGATTGACACAAAGTTTACCATTTCATCCATCGATTACTCACCAACACAAATCTAATATCCAAACTTGATATGAAGCCAAGCCCTCTCTTCTCTTTCATCGATACGAAATTAGAGCCGTGCATCATTTCTCACTTCTTCTTCCCCAAACGATCTAAACGCCATTACCGCTCCATCAACCTCGCTCTAACCCAATTCTGGCATCGACGACGTCAGAATCGACCATTATATTGGATGGGATGGCGTCATGTTTCAAGCCTCATCATTTTTAGATGGGTGTATCTAGAATTACCTAGTTCGAATGGATTAGGTTAAAGATTAAGCGTTGAGTGTTTTGGAGATGACAACTTGTGCGGTTCTTTTTATTTTCTCGAGTTTACAATCTATACGTAGGCGAATAAGAAAACAGCGACGAGTGGAAATTTGGCTAAGTCCAAAATGCTTTTACATGGGATCGAACTCGAGGGAGAGAGACGATTCGTCTCCCAGTCACTATGACCGGTTGAAAAAATTCTTCCTCTAGTCAATCCGAAGGGAGCTATTCGTATCCACTAACTGTCTACCCAAAGCCACATTTATTCATATCCATAACTTATCTATCGATGTGAAAAAAGGTTCTTTGTACCGTCTATCATCCATCTAATGCAACAGTCGTTCGTATCCATTGGTTCCCATCGATACGAATGCCACTGCCAAGCCATGATTGGATTATTTGACTCCATCAATATAAAGTGACAACTTCGTGTCCATCACCTTAAAGACCACCAGAATTCGTATTAATCAATATGAAATGTTCTAAAGAGCCAATTGATTCGTATCGATTAACATCGATATGATGAAAAAAATTCAGCTTTTCAAGGTCAATCCAGGAGAGGATCGATAGGAAGAAACAGATCAAAGCAACCATCGTCGTTGCTACAACTCGAACTTCACATCGTTTCAAGAGAGGGCCGATATGAAATTCGATCTAAAAAAGAACTAAAGAACTCAGCAACGACTCTTGAACGAACAAACGTTGACTAGAGCCAAGTTTATGTATATCTTATATACTGTAACTCAATGTTTAATTCGTAACATTTACAAGAATTGAATGCTCACGTGATGACAATTACAACAACGAACGATAGATTACTATCATACAACACTCAGTTACAATAGTACATGGTACAACATATGGCAGTCAAATATTCATATTATTGAAGATCAGTAAAAAATTACAGCTTTCGACAAGAAGACAACAATCGTTCAACAATTCAGATAGAACTTTTCAGAATAAAGATGGCAACTTTACAAAGCACATCATGTTCACACAAGACATACTTTGGTGGAAAAATGTTATCCGGCCTTTTGGCATGGCCGTGACACCAAGGAATTGAGTAGAAACCAAGGACCGTTTGTCCTAAAGATCGGTTATACACAGGTTCACTATGGATGTTGATAAATTTTATCCGAGTTCGGATCGAGCTACAATTGGTAAGATGAGACAAGCAAAGCTATGAAAGCCAACGTTTCAAGTTCAAGTCCATCCGAGTTCGTATGCTCAAGATTTAATCAATGCAATTCAAGCAATCACCTTGTTTATATCCATCAAGAAACCAGAGAAAACTCAACTTTGTATCAATTTGGTTCGAATCGATCAGATGGGAACAGTTTCGTATCGACCAGGAGAGCAGTGTTCTTCGTATCCATCAATTATCTATTGTTCGTATCAGTCAAGCCTCACTTGTTCATATCCGTCAACAAATATTATTTCGTATCCATCGGGTGCACCACTCCGTATCCATCGGGAAACCGCTCTCTTTTAATTCCCCAACCAGTAGCATCATTCCTACTCCACCAGGTCAACTACTGCCATCTTCATATCGATCCCTTTCTACCCATGTCATATCGGCCAGTTAATGGAACGATACAAGCTCAAGGCTTTCCATCCATACAAATTGGTCCATAGTGAACGATGGAAATATACAAATGCCATCGATACGAAGTTGTATCCAGAGGGTTGGTACGAAGAGCTTACACAAGAATGGATACAAAAGCAGCCTCCAGTCATTGATACAAAGTGGTCTGTGATCATCAATACGAACAGAGCAGTGGATCGATACGAACAGAAGCAGTAATGATCGATACGAACAGAGCAGTGGATCGATGGAAACGATGCTAGCCCAGGTCGAGACAAACAAGGCGCATCCGCAGGAAAGACTTGATCGTACATCCTACAACTCACAACACACAAGTCCAAATGCCATCAAATTTTCACAGGAGCTTACGTACAACCTAAAAAATGTTCATGCTCAATCTCGACTCGATTGGGCCAAATCTTGATCCATACGAAATTCGTTTGTATAGATCACGGACCAAGTGCAAATCTTTGCAGTTAATGCGCTCGGTAGATTCAAAGCGGTGGAGGTGTAAAAAGTCATAGCGGGGATACAGCGAGGATATAGAGGGATATAACGAATGGCTCCAAAATAGCATATAAAACTCGTACTTAATGTTTTTACAAATATATAAATGGCAATTAAATAAAAAATCATCATTCTATTGAATTATAAATAATACATAAATAATTTTAAATAAAAACATGTGCGAATATACTTTACATAAACGAAAAACTGTTATATAACATAATTGAATTTGGTAGAATATTAGAGTATTTTCATTTCTAAAAATATATTAAAAATTAAATCAAATAAATTAGTTTCATAATTTTATAATGTATAAATGCAATTTTTCAATTCATTTTATTAAAAAAGATATAGCGGAAATAACGGGTTATAGCGGAAATAGCGGGGATTAAAGCGGAAAGGCTATATTCTGGGGCTATATGGAAAAATCGAAGCGGTAGAAATCCGCTATGAGATATACCAGGGTTGTAACGGGGTAATAACGGGGTAATAGCGGGGCATTAACTACACAGGTGCAAATGACATGGGATCGATCGTGTGGGTCCGCCCACGTGAGAGAAGTGGTCTTTCGAGATCTGAGCGAGATATTTGCAGCCTACGCCTAAAAAAACAGCCTAGGACCCACAGGAAAAAGAATTTTGGCTCTTCAAAATCCAGACTCTATCAGAATCATCATTGTACTCGAGTTTTACTGTTGTAATTCATTGTAACCAGCAAAGAAAAGTTAATAAAAGTCAATCATTTCATAGTGGACGTAGGTCATACGCCGAGCCACTCTAAACCTCTGTATTTTTGTGCATTTTGTTATATGTTTTTGAAGTGTTTGTTGCAGGATCGATTTCACCCTAGAGGGGGGTGAATAGGGTGGTGCTATTATTTATAAAAATTATTACGGAACCTTATAAAATAATTTCAACACAGATATATCAAAATAATAGCAGCATAGATAATAGCAGAATAACAAATGCAGAAATAGAATGACGCATAATTTACCCAGCTTTGGCAAAACTCTGCCTACGTGCTGCCCCCAAGGCTTCTACTAGAAATTAATCAGTCAGACGCTTGCACACGTAAACTCACGACACCCGCTATCGTTTTTCCTTAACTCTACGTTCAAAACCCTGCCACAACTCAGCCATTGAGTTGCGAATTCTCAAACTGCGCCACGTCATTTATCCCCTAGTCACACGACTAGAATTACAATTTTAAAAGAGAAATTAAAAACTCTTTTAAACAATGAAATAAATAAACCCTAATTTTAAATATAACAGCCTAAATAAATTATAGAAGTCGGCCCATAAATGTGAATTCCCTTTATACTATTTCTTTTATTTCTTCGGCCTGTCCTTCTTCCTTGTGAAAAATATTAGCGTCTTCGTTGCTCGTTTGTTTCTAAAAAATTAGGGCTTTTTGAAGCGCCGCTTCAATTTATCATTCGATTATATGCTCTTGTGTGTTTGCTCTGTCGAATGACCGTCTCTTCGATTTTGCGCTTGGCTGCTCCAATTTGATCAAGTTCGATTTTTGCTTCGGTATGTAATTTATGCTTTTGTTCTTTAATGTTTTTCGTACTTGAACTCGATGGATTTGAAAGCCGATGATGAATGGGTTTATATAGGATTCGAATTCTTATTTTCTCGTTCGTTTGAATTTGTCATTTAATTTATCTTGGCCATTGATTTTGCTTGGATGCTTGAGATTGATTCTGACTTTATGAATTTCGTTTATTTATGATTTCTTGATTGACACGGTGTTGAATTCGATTTCTTGGCTACCACGGTGTTGATTTTGGTTTGAACTTCGGCTTTGATAAAATTGTTAAATATACTGTAGCATTTTCAATGCTCGGTCATTTTGGAATTTTTTGATAATCTGGTTCTTCTCTGTGTCTTCGTCATTGATTTGGTTTGAAACTGTTGATCCATGATTTCGACCACTTTGAAACTGTAATTAATAGTTGCTTGTTGACTTTGACCAGTTAACTTTGTTTATACGATTCCATGACTTGATAATGTCTTCGGCCATCACCGTTGCACTGATATTGTTTCTAGTCATTTTACTTGTACCATTCGAATTGTGATATATCTGATTTTGGTTACATGATGCTGTTGACATTGTCCACTTTAATTTTATTCTTTGACCTGCAGCTTGAAGTTGTAACAAATGTGCTTATGTGCCATAGTTTGTATTCTCTGGTTTGAATACTTTGGTTTTGATTTGGCCTGACATTGTCACTTGTAGTTGTAGTGTTGCAGTCTTTAACTTTTACTCTATACAGTTGCATTGTTGGTCTTGTATCACTTGCTGTTCATAAGTCTTCGACCCAGTTCATATATATAGTCTGGTTGATGTAGCATTGACACAGTTGACATGTGCATTAAGTTAGCTCTGAATCGATATCATATATATGAGTGCACTTGCTCATCTCTGTTGTATTGTGTTAACCTGTTGCCCGATCTTTGTTGCCTTTGATATTACTTTCATGTTAACCTGTCTTGTGCAGTTGCACTACTCTGGTTTCATGAAATCTGGTTGTAGTTGAGTTTGAGCCATTTGTTTCATCTACCATGTGTATACATACATCTATGTATGCATATATGTGTTGTATTTCCTTGTAATCTTTATTGCACTGTGATTCCTCTAGCCTGTTTTCATTTTGCCTGTACTCTGGCCTTCTTCTGTTGCAAGAGTTCATGTACAGTTGTTTTCATCTGTTGGAACTATTAGCTTCATGTGTACTTTCTTGCTTTAACCTGAACTGGTCTGGTTTGCTTCCATATCATGGCTGGTTTGAGTTTTCTTGTCACTACATGTATGTATACATGTGTATATACATATGTATGTATATATATATATATGTTTGTGCATTGTCTACATGTAGTTTGTACCACTGCCTTTGTGCACCGTTTGGTTCATATTGCATTTGTACATTTGGATTTTGGTCGAAGCGTGTTTTAGTTGTCTTGACCATTTTCATGAACTTGCACCTGTGTTGAATCCAGCTTGGAGCTCGAGTTGACCTTGTGCTGATATTGTGACATTATTTTTGTTGCACTTGAGTTGAACCTGGCTTTTTATTTGGGTTTGACCTTATGCTCACCTGTCCCTGTAATTTTATCAAGTATATATCGCTGTGCACGGCCTTGTGGCATGTACAGTGATACACTGCGCATGTCACAAGCTGTTCGTGTATGATGAATTCAAATTTTAATGATGACGAACAACCCAAATAACCGAGGCAAATATTATTTTCAAAATCACATTTTATTTTATACTGCAAAAATATTTTATTTTCAGTTTTATTGCGTCAATGTATATTTTTGCAGATTGCTCAGATGCTGGATTTACATTAAAATGAAGTTGAAGATAAATACGAGTGTGAGTGATATGTAGTGAGGTGCAAATGTAAATGTGAATTGTGATGTAATCATATTTGTCTTGTAATTGAAATTGTGTGTATATATAGTGAGAGCTTGAAATTTGTACTATTCAAAAATTGTAATAAATATTTATTTGAATAAAATATCCGTTTGAATTCAAATACTGTTTTATTTATTTTATTCACCAAATATTTATTTTATTATGTGAAAAATAAAATAGTACATTAAAAAATACATTTAAATGAATATATATATATACGTTTATTATCATCAAACAAAAATCATATAGTCGCATATTCAACAATCTCCCCCTTATGATGATAACAAACATATATTTAAGATTTTGAATTTGTTAAATGTATTTGATCATTCAATTTGCTCCCCCTATTTGAATGCTTCCTCTCTACACAAAGCTCCCCCTTCATATATGCATGTAAATAAAAAATATGCAAATAAGCCTATATGCAAATAGAAAATATTTGACCTTTACTTGACAATGTCTTAATTTTTCTCTCCCTCTTTTGTTATCAGCAAAAGAGTAATAGTGCTAGAGAAATAGAGATAAAGTGAAAGATATTAATACAACATTAAAACTCAATCGAATATGAAAATTAAATTTCAATAAAAAATCAAACAAAAACCATAAATACTTTATTAGGCGCATATTTCACTTTTAGAATGATGGGAATGATGTCATCATATAAAACCATACAGTTGTGTCTTTTTGTGGTATATTTATATCAGAAATTTGAATATCTGCCAACCATGCATAACCGTTAGGACTTTTAAATGAGATTAGTAGTATTCCACTTTTATTTTTAAAAAAATGGATTCAAGTATCTTCCAACCATGCATAACCGTGAGGACTTTTAAATGAGATTAGAATCAACTTGTTTATTTAAAAAATCAATTTTGATATGCGTTCCATACACGCATAACCGTGATGACTTTTAAATGAGCATGGAAGCACATAACAAATTCCAAGTAATTCACCCATGCATAACCGTGAGGACTTTTTAAATGAGAGTGAATACTTTAGATTTTATTTTATTTTATTATTATTTTTATTATTTTTACTTTTTTATTAAAAAATATAAAATGAAAGATGAATGATTCCTGTTTAAAGTACCACATATCGACAAACTATATTGAATTTTGATGAGTGATAGTCGTTAGAAATATGATAGAAATAGAGATGGTCATGGAATTTTTACCAACAAAAAGTTTTATAACTCTTCTATAAATTTCTAAAGAAATTTACTAATTATATCATCTCGAGTCATAATATATGATAAATATCAACACTCATCACTTTTTCAATCACTATTTATCTTTTTGATAATTAGTAGGGAGTCAGATTAGTCAATGTTATAATTTAAAAATAAAATTCAAAAAAATATAAAATCAATTTTTCTAAAAATGACCAATTTGAAAACGGGGTCAAAATGATTTTCTAGAAGGGGTTTTATGAGAAAAATTTATGCTACTTGAAAATTATTTGAAATGAAAAATATGCATATATTTTCTCTAAAAAACGTTGCAGCTACTAAATGTCAAAACAAAAATCACGTTCCACTAGTAATTTTTCTATCAACTAGATTACCAGTGTAATCTGCATTTGAATTTCTCTTTCACTCAAAATTATCATTTGTTGAATGTTACATATCAGATCACGAGTTGTGCAACAAAATATCTCTTATTTTTAACAACTTTTTAAAAGAAATTCTCTTGAATTTTAATTGAAGCCGTGTAAATAATCAAAAACCGTGAATATAGAGTCATCCGTAAAATAACCAAATGTATTATCATCCAATAAAACACTATTATTAATCCAAACTAATATATATGAAGTAATTCAAAGACTCTAGAGATTTTTATAGTGTTCTTGGCATAAGAATATAATTGGCCAACAATTTTGAATAAGTCAGAATCAAAGTCATCGTTTATTTCATCATCACATTATTGGCTGATTTAATTCAGAATACGGTGCAGATTATCACATTTAATATATCGTTCAAAATATAAGTGTTTTACCTTTACGATAATTTTTCATGGTTGCCCATTGTGATTCTGTCACCTTTGTACTAGGCTAAGAAACTTTGCTTTGACGCTCGTTGTGTCCTTGGAACAGCCAGAATCCAAGTTAACACTGATGTTGTTCCTTAGCCTGCCACCATACCTATACGATAAAAGGTTTTTGTGACCTATTTGTTTTTATAGGTCCATTGTTGTTATTGGCAGAATGTTTTGAATAATTTTGTGGAGACCCAAAACTATTTATATATGTTCCTTTTGGTACCCAGATTTGTTTAACCGTGAGAGATTTTATATTTGTGCTTTTGGAACCCAAATTGGTATGGATTTTACGTGTTTGGGTCTATACCAGCAATTATTTTGATTGTGTCCAAATTTTCTACAAATTGTGCATATTGAATTGACTTGATTAATTTCATTTCTAACGTTTTCAGATTGATTATATCCAAGTCCTTGTCTAACTGCATTAACAGTTTGCTTCCCTAATAGCATATTCAACGATTTTTCACTGTTGAAAAATTTATCTAAAGTTGTTGACAGTTGTTCGACTTGTGTTTTGGGAGATTCATTTTCGTTTAATAATTGTGTGTACTTTTTTAATAGAGTTCTCTCTCCTAGTATTTTCACTCTCTTTCAAAATCATAATTTCATTTTTAAGCGATTTAATTTTGATTTTTGACTTTTTAATCTCTTCTTCGAATGTTGGACATTTATCACACTTAGGGATCCTACTTTGATAGGTTTTAACTAATTTTTCAAGCTGTTCATTTACTTCTATCAAACCATCTCTTTGTGATTCAATTTAGCATATTTCTCCCTAAGTCGTTCAAAACAGCCATTTACTTCGTGGAAATATATAAGTAGTTGTGAGTGAGTGAGTTTTGATACCTCACTTGGCTCATCATCGTCGCTATCAGCTATATTACCTCGAAGGCACATATCTGCTTTCTCACTCTCACTGCTAGTACTTTGATTATCTTCATCATTTGTATTCCACGTGGCTGCAAACTTCCTCCCTTTTGATTTCTTTTCAATGTCGTGTCTGTTTTGAGGACAATTTGGCTTGATGTGTCCAGGTTGGTTGCACTTATGACAAATGATCTCCCGTTCTTCTGCATGGTCTAGTACTTTGTCTATTCTGCTTTTCAATTTCTAATTTAGAGCTAGGTTTCTATATTTACGGTTCCACCTTTTGAACTTCTTCATTATTAACGCCAGCTCAGCTGCTCCATCATCATTGTCGTCATCATCACTTTCAGTTGTTCCTTTGAGAGCTATTGATTTCTTTCGAGTGTCTCCTCCTTCACGCTCTTCCTTGAATTTCATTTCTAGCTCATAAGTGGTGAGATTTCCGATGAGTACTTTAACTTTGATTTGTTTTAAAAAAATCAACACTTAAATGGCAGTCACTTTTGCTTCAAAACTTCGTGGAAGGACTCTGAGGATTTTTTGGACTATCTCCAACTCTGTGTATGATTTTCCGAAAGCTTTTGATTTGTATACGATATCGGAAAGTCATCCATACATCTCTTTGACATTTTCCTCCTTCGCCATTGTGAAGTTCTCGTATTCGCTGTTTAGCATGGCAAGGCGAGATTCTTTGACTTGCGACGTTTCTTCGTGAGTCACTTCGAGTGTGTGCCATATTTCCTATGCAGTTAGACAATGTGAGACACGATTAAATTCAAACTGATCAAATGAACAAATAATCGAATTCATAGCATTGGCATTAGTATTCTATAACTTATTTTCTAGATCTGTCCATTGATCCCTCGGTTTATTTATTTCTTGATTATTTACTATTATAGTTGGTGCTCTATATCCCGTCTCAACAATATTCCAAGCGTCAATGGTTTTCAGAAAAATTTCCATCCTATTTTTCCAGTAAGCATATTCACCGTTGAACATTGGTGGTCTAACTATGGACTGACCCTCCATAAAAGAAGTGTTAAAAGAAGCCATTTTAAAATTTCAATTTTTTTTAAAAAAAATTGGTTTTTGAAAAATCAAATTTTTTAAAATAAAAATGGCTTTTGTTCCTAGCTCTGATACCACTTGTAGGATCGATTTCACCCTAGAGGGGGGTCAATAGGGTGATGCTATTAATTATAAAAATTATTGCGAAAGCTTATAAAATTATTTCAACATAGATATATCAAAATAATAGCAGCACGGATAATAGCAGAATAATAAATGCAGAAAAAGAACAACACAGAATTTACCCAGCTTCGACAAAACCATGTCTATGTGCTGCCCCCAAGGTTTCTACTAGAAATTAATCAGTCAGACGCTTACACACGTAAACTCGCGACACCCGCCATCGAATAGCCTTAACTCTACGCTCAAAACCCTGCCACAACTCAGTCACTGAGTTGCGAATTCTCAAACTACGCCCGTAGTTTATCCCCTAGTCTTATGGCTAGAAATTACAGTTTTAAAAGAGAAATTAAAAACTCTTTTAAACAATGAAATAAATAAACCCTAATTTTAAGTATATCAGCCCAAATAAATTATAAAAGCCGGCCCATAAATGTGCATTCCCTTTGTACTATCTCGTTTATTTCTTCGGCCCGTCCTTCTTCCCAGTGAAAAATATTAGCATCTTCGTTGCTCGTTCATTTCTAAAAAATTAGGGCTTTTTGAAGCGCCGCTTCAATTTATCATTCGATTATATGCTCTTGCGTGATTGCCCTGTCAAATGACCGTCTCTTCGATTTTGCGCTTGGCTGCTACAATTTGATTAAGTTCGATTTTTGCTTCGGTATGTAATTTATGCTTTTGTGCTTTAATGTTTTTCGGACTTGAACTCGATGGATTTGAAAGCCGATGATGAATGGGTTTACATAGGATTCGAATTCCAATTTTCTCGTTCGTTTGAATTTGTCATTTAATTTATCTCGACCATTGATTTTGCTTGGATGCTTGAGATTGATTCTGACTTTATCAATTTCGTATATTTATGATTTCTTAATTGACACGGTGTTGATTTCGATTTCTTGGCTACCATGGTGTTGATTTTGGTTTGAACTTCGGCTTTGATAAAATTGCTAAATATACTGTAGTATTTTCAATGCTCGGCCATTTTGGAATTTTTTGATAATCTGGTTCTTCTCTGTGTCTTCGTCACTGATTTGGTTTGAAACTGTTGATCCATGATTTCGACCACTTTGAAACTGTAATTAATAGTTTCTTGTTGACTTCGACCAGTTGACTTTGTTTATGCGATTCCATGACTTGATAATGTCTTCGGCCATCACCGTTGCACTAATATTGTTTCTGGTCATGCTACTTGTACCATTCGAATTGTGATATATCTGATTTTGGTTACATGATGCTGTTGACATTGTCCACTTTAATTTTATGCTTTGACCTGCAGCTTGAACTTGTAACAAATATGCTTCTGTGCCATAGTTTGTATTCCCTGGTTTGAATACTTTGGTTTTGATTTGGCCTGACATTGTCACTTGTTGTTGTAGTGTTGCAGTCTTTAACTTTTACTCTATACAGTTGCATTGTTGGTCTTGTATCACTTGCTGTTCATAAGTCTTCGACCCAGTTCATATATATAGTCTGGTTGATGTAGCATTGACACAGTTGACATGTGCATTAAGTTAGCTCTGAATCGATATCATATATACGAGTGCACTTGCTCATCTCTGTTGTATTGTGTTGTCCAGTTGCCTGATCCTTATTGCCTTTGATATTACTTTCATGTTAACCTGTCTTGTGCAGTTGCACTACTCTGGTTTCATGAAATCTGGTTGTAGTTGAGTTTGAGCCATTTGTTTCAGCTACCATGTGTACACATACATTTATGTATGTATATATGTGTTGTATTTCCTTGTAATCTTTATTGCACTGTGATTCCTCTAGCCTGTTTTCATTTTCCATGTACTCTGGCCTTCTTCTGTTGCAAGTGTTCATGTACAGTTGTTTTGATCTGTTGGCACTATTAGCTTCATGTGTACTTTCTTGCTTTAACCTGAACTAGTCTGGTTTGCTTCCATATCATGGCTGGTTTGAGTTTTGCTGTCACTACATGTATGTATACATGTGTATATACATATGTATATATATGTTTGTGCATTGTCTTCATGTAGTTTGTACCACTGCCTTTGTGCACTGTTTGGTTCATATTGCATTTGTACATTTGGATTTTGGTCAAGGCTTGTTTTAGTTGTCTTGACCATTTTCATGAACTTGCACCTGTGTTGAATCCAGCTTGGAGCTCGGGTTTGACCTTGTGCTGATATTGTGACATTATTTTTGTTGCATTTGAGTTGAGCCCGGCTTTTTATTTGGGTTTGACCTTGTGCTATCCTGTCCCTGTAATTTTATCAAGTATGAATCGGTGTGCGCGGCCTTGTGGCGTGTACAGTGATACACTGTGCATGTCACAAGCTGTTCGTGTATGATGAATTCAAATTTAAATGATGACGAACAACCCAAATAACTGAGGCAAATATTATTTTCAAAATCACATTTTATTTTATACTGCAAAAATATTTTATTTTCAATTTTACTGCATCAATGTATATTTTTGCAGATTGCTCAGATACTAGATTCACATTGGAATGAAGTTGAAGATAAATACGAGTGTGAGTGATATGTACTGAGGTGCAAATGTAAATGTGAATTGTGATGTAATCAAATTTGTATTGTAATTGAAATTGTGTATATATATATATATATAGTGAGAGCTTGAAATTTGTACTATTCAAAAATTATAATAAATATTTGTTTGAATAAAATAACCGTTTGAGTTAAAATACTGTGTTATTTATTTTATTCACCAAATATTTATTTAATTATGTGAAAAATAAAATAGTACGTTGACAAATACATTTAAATGAATATATATATGTTTATTATCATCAAAAAAAATCATATAGTCGAATATTCAATAGATAATTCTCCTTTTCCATTTATTTTCTTCATTTTATCGCTTCAAATACTTCCGAAGAGTATTGTGTAATGTTTTGGTACAAACATTACCATTACTATATCGATTAAACTGGTATATAGATATCAATCGATAATGGTAATCGATTGACTAGTAATTGTGTCGTATGGTAATGGTAAATTTACCATTACCATAACAGCCCTAGGTGGGGACTTTCTTTTTCCCTATTTAAAGAAGTAATAAGTGGCCCAAGAGATTATGTACGATGTTGGTTAGGAAGTACTAGGGAGTGTTTTTATGTTGTGGGATCTGCCTTTGCCTTATTTAGAAAGGTATTAAACCCAATGGGTGCTTGCCTTTTTCTTCGTTAGGATATGACTTGATAGGAGACGGGCTATTGAATGCAATATCTCCATAGTAGAGTTGCACCCGCTTTTATAGTTTCAGAGTTATACTGGAATGACGATTGGCTTATGGTTGATGTTTTTTCGGAGGCATATAATTATATATATTGGACCATACTAGAAAAGCCTCTGGCCTACAATCATAGACATACTAAAAAAAATATAGTAAAATGTTAAATATGTAAGACATAATGCCTATCTAATGCATACTGCCCAAAATTTTATTAAAAACTTCAGGTTTCTATTCAACAAACATTTGTTGTTCTGACGCCCTCCTTACTACAACCTTCAAGTTAGGGAGAAAATTACATTTGATGATATAACGAGTTTGAAGAAGGTGATGAACGCCCGGTGGCACTGTAGCCTTTAATTTATGCCAATTTCTATGTACCCAGATTTTGAGGCTTTGATTTGTCATTTAAAACAATGTATTTATGGATATTTGAAACAATGTGTCTTTGAGGTTTGAACTATGTAAATGGGTAATTATTTTCTTATTATACTTGTATCCTTTCGCTGTGAGATTTTGAAAATATAGATAGATTACTCAGTATATTGTTTGTTTCAATTTTACCTTACCAACAGCCACCCCGAAATGGACCTATGGTTCGATGGGCTTTTATTGGTTCGAAATTAGGCACGTTTCAGAGTGGGTTGTTACAGATTGTTTTTGCCTAATGTTAATGGGTTGAGGGATGAGATGCTACGAGAGTGTCATCATTCAAAATTGGCTACACATCCCAACAGTAATAATATGAACCAAGATATTGATAGTGTTAGGGGTATGCCCTTGGGGTAATTCTATAATTTATTAACACCAAAACCAATTCTTGTTTGAAATAAAATTGTTTCTTCTTTCTCTTATATATTTTTTATTATGTTTTATAGATAATTAAATGTTTAATTAAAAAAATATTTAAAAGAAAATCCATAAATGACGTGTTTGTGATAGTAAGTACAATTAGTTGTAGTCATGAGTAATGGATCACATTGTTACAAAACACATCATTTTAAATGTTCCTAGTCAAGATGCATCGACACTGATATCGATATATACGTTGAGACTAGAGTACGTAATTTTCTCCAACTGTTGGGTAGTGTATTACTCATGACTACTGGTGGCACCTAGAGGTTATGTACTGATATTTATTGGATAGCTATAGAATAACTGACTCGGTAGTTTTCTGTTGGTTAATATAATTAAGGTCAAACAGAAAATATCAATGTGACTAATTTACACAATTCTTTCGACTTGAGAATATTGTCAACCTTCAATATGGAAAACTCTACTTTGATTATAGTCAAATCACGGAACGACATCCATCAAGTGATTATAGTTGAGTCGAGTGGAAGTATTGGAAGGAAGACACTATTCAAGAGAGGATTCGTCACTTCTGTTATATGAGGTTAGTATCATGGTCAACTCAAGTCAACCCAAAGTCAAAATCTATAACTAGAGTAGTACGGTTAGTAATGATTGTTATTATTAAACCAAGGATTTTGTCTTTGGACTATAGAGTTGAATTTGGACAATATTGGAATTTTGACAATTACCAAATTCAATAAATCCAAAGTGATACAGTTTTGATGAAGAGAATTGGTGTATATAAATGTCACTAACCGGTAACGCCTATTAAATTATATAAGATTTTACTGAAAATGAATAAGCGGTAAATTTGGCCATAATGTCACACTACATGCTAAGTGACGTATGAACATTAACATTCGAATAATTCGATGTTAATTCTTGACCAAATTTACACCAAAGAGTTACCCAACTGAAATGATGAATTCCCTTCAGACCGAATGATATAATTAGTTTATAATTATTATAAATTCATATTTATGAAATATTAATTATAAAAATTTGAATATGGTTTGAGGAGTAAAAATTGTTATATATTTATAATGGTTATAAATATACCAATCGATATACGATATTGATAAGCGATTAAATTAGATTTAATTGTATAGCATTTTAGTTTAGTCTTAAATGGGTTTAAGGCCCATCATTAGAGCTACAAATTTCAATTTTAACAAGTTATTGGAGGTGGCTAAAACTTAGGATTAGACTTAGAGATGGATGGCTAAGATTAAGAGAGAATAAGTAATGATATTGTCCTAATATCTCTCTTGTACAAGGCTATATATATGGATCTCTAAACCCTTAATCAAAAACAACTTTTGGGTTTCATAATCATTAAGTTTTCTAGCCAAAATTAATTACTATATCAGTTCCAAGAATCTCAAATCAATTCAAAGTTAAGTAAAAGACTATTTGATAGAAAAGGTCGACGACCCTAAACTTGCAATCTAACGGATTGAGCATAACTAAAGAAGGGAATTCATTGACTCAAGTGGATTCAAAGGCATCATAAATTGGTATTTTATTTATATACTACGGTAATCATAACATATTTTATGATTTAATTTTGATTAATCCCAAATTCGTATATATATTAATGTTGTGTATCTAGTTAGGTGAGATTTTCGTAGGTATATGTAGTTGTCACAAATTAGTTTGGTTATGTGCATGGTTATATTATTATGTGCTATAATTTATGTATGAACAAATCTAATTTGTTGTAAATAATTAAATTTTGTCATTATTAATTATTTTATGTATATTTATGTATTAATTTATATATAGACTAATGTATATTTTAAACATATAATTGCATACACACACACACACACACACACACACACACACACACATATATATATATATATAGCTTAGAATTTTTCTTTACACCTACTTATACATAATATGAATTATCAAACTAGAAAATATTTTTTTTTATATATATAAATAATTTTGAATTATTTTTTATCAATTATCTGAATTGTTTATTATATCTAAAATAATAATTGCACTGAAAATTTGATTTTATATATTTTTTTAAATTACTTCATCTATGCGACAACCCACAAAAAATTTTAAGAATCTTTTGTTAATACTTAATATTTTTAACAATTAAATTACTTCGGTTGAACATTTCTTTTGTTTATTAAAAATAATGTTTCATTTCAAAAAATCATGAATTTTTTTAAACCTTTATTTTATGGTCCAAAATTTTCAAAGATTTTAAAATTTGATTTTTACTATTTATTACTAATATTTTTAATATTATGATCAAAACTATTTAATATATATATAATGATAAAATTATATAAAAAAATTTGTTATGCTAATTTCGATCTGGAAATAATTTTAAAATATATGTATATTATATTTGAAGTATTTGAATGTAATTAGTTATTCGTATATATACATTTTATTTAACCTTGTATATATATATATATAATTTTAATTATTATATATATATTTATGTATAATTTTACATGTTTAATTATGTATATATATTTATACAAATGTTTTAAATTATATATATATATATATATATATATATATATATATCATTTCAAAACTTTTAGTTATAAAATATATTTTAAATATATGTATACGTAGATTTATGCACATATTTAGACAATATGCAATACATACGAAATGTGCTAATATGTCCATTGTGATGTAAATCCCAACATCCATATACAGGCATGTTATGCCCTTCATGGATAATTATGTTGCACATGCACACACATTTGTATATTTTTATGATACATGTATATATATATATATAAATTAAATCATTCAAATTAACTTTACATTACAAAATACTTAAATTTAAATGAAATACATGATTTTATTTAACACAAATTTAGAATTGTTCTAAATGAGTTGGACTTCATAGGCCCAATAAAGATCCAATAGGATTAAAAAATTGAAATACACCCACCACTACTGCTGCTGGCTAAGCCGTTTCCAGCAGATATGAAATAAATATTCTATTAGGAAGGGATGAAGAGTGACGTTGGGACATTTTTCGAGATGTATGAAGTACCAATTAGTTAAGGCAGAATAGAAGATGCCAAGTTGTTTGATGTAATCGCTTGAGACCCAGAGTGGATGTAGAAGCAGCTATAGATGGATTTTATCAATGGATTATCCAAGATAAGAGAAGGGTATGACAGTGTTTGGGTCATAGTTGATAGATTGACGAAGGATGCTTGATTCATACCCTTTAAGACTAATAAAATGACATCTAAGTTGGCTGAATTGTTTGTGAAATGGGTTGTGCGATTCCATGGTGTGCCAAATAGCACTGTGAGTGACAATGGCCCTTTGTTCACTAGTAGGGTTTGGAAGAGCTTACAAAAGTCGTTGGGGATGAGCTACATCTATGTACAACTGATCAACTACAAATTGATGGACATATCGAGAGGGTGAATCAAATCTTAAAGGATATCCTGTGAGCTTGCATACTCGATTTTGGAGGCCTGTAGGATGATCAGTTACACTTAGTGGAATTTGCATATAACAGCAGTTATCAATGCATAACACCATTCAAGGCATTATATGGCCAATCGTGCAACGCTTCTTCATGTAGGTGGGAAGCGAGAGAGAAACTTGTACCAGGGTCGGATATTTTTAGGAAGACATCAGAGAAGATTGAGATCTTTCGACAATGAATGAAAGTTTTCCAAGTTAGATGGAAAAGCTATGTTAAGACGAGACATAGAGACTTGGAGTTCTTTGTTGGTAATATGGAATTTGTGGAAGATCATTCCGCTGAAGAATGTAGTTCGATTTGGTGCTAAAGGAAAGTTGGCATCGAGATTCATGGGTCCTTTTCTAATGATCAAGAATATTGGGAACCTAACTTATAAAATTGACTTACCTTAAAAGATTGTGAGGTGGCATAAACAATTTTCATTTGTGGAAATTTATGCATAACTCGGGCATTACTGTTTCACCGAATTGGTTTGATTATATCAAGATTGAATTGAAAGCTTTAAGACCTTGTAGGACTTTTCTCATCATTGGACATGATGCGAAGCAGCTTTGGAGGAAGATGGTGAAGTTAATAAAGGTTCAATGGAGTGAAAATGAGAGCAATTATCCATGGAAGACCGAGGAGAGCTTGAGGACCGTTATTTGAAGCTCTTCACTTGGTAAGACTTTTTGTTCATCGTCTTTACTTACACTTTTTATATCTTTTAGGATAGTATGACACAATACATGCTAGGATATGCAAATATATTATTTAATTAGTTATAATTGCATGGTTGCATGTTTGATGTTTGAGATGATTGCTTATTATTATTAGGAATGCGAGGTAAATATTATTTGACCTAGACTTATGATTTGGGATTTCGGGAGTGAAATTTCTAAAGAGGGAGAGTGTAATAATCCATGTTTTACATATGGGAGGATCATAAAATATTATTTTTAAATACTTATTGGGTCATATAACTCCAAAATTTTGGGAAATCTTAAGTAGTGACATTTTTTCTCTTAGAAATTTTGTTGGATGATTTTGACCTTAAAAACTAGCATAGCCTATAACTTTGATAGGAGACAAATTCAAATTTGAGAACACTTCCATTACAATGGCATGATGGTTTCTCTTTTCGTAAAATGGCGATTACAGATTTTTGGACTTAATGTTTAGGAGATATGACCATTTGAAGTTTGGACAGTTTTTGTCCAAATTAGTAGATAGTTAATTAGATCCAGGTTATGCCAATTAACCTATTCCAGTATTTTTGCCTAATTAAGAGTGATGAGATAGCCCTTAATCACTTTCCCATCCCCCAAAAATGATCCAAATCTTCATTAACTCATTTTCAATCAAAAAGCACCAATTTTCCTTGCTTCAATTAGCTTAAACACTTCATTGAGGGGTGATTAATAAGGAGGATTAAAGATTTACTTTTTGGAATAATTAGGAATTCATATATCTGCTTTTCTACCTTAGATTTACCTCAAAATTTGCGTACTTTTGTTTAAGATTAGTGATCTTATCTCTCTCGCTGTTCCATGATGGTTAGTGTAGCAAAAAATGATGATTATATGGTACGATCTGATACTAGGTGGTGCGTGACTATAACATTAATAGCATATTTAGACCGAATTTATAAAGATAAAAAATATTTTGATTCATTTTCTACCACATACCATTGTAGTCTTCATTTTAGTGAATAGCTAGATCTAGGATGAGATATCAGTTAAATTGCAGTTAGATTGATTATATATGATGTCTGAATGTGGTGTTATGATTGTATATGACTGTTTGTGAGTTTGATGTGTTAGTTAGTTATTTTATTATAGTTAATAAGAGGTCGTCGTTTGATAAAATCAATGTAAAAAATGTTTAGAACATAATGCAACTTGAATATAGTGTTCTTGAGGACTTGGGGGCCCTATGAAACAATTCGCATGAAGATTGGAGGTGTTTTGAGGTGGAGAAATCAAGTTGACAGTGGAAAAAATATCATGTCAGTGGTGACTATTCAAAACAACTTGGTACTGTTTGGTTTCATGGACATTAAAGTAAGGCTTCCAGTTGGGATCTTAGGCGCATAGGGGAAGGCGGCGGAAAGGCTTGGGCCAAGCTAAAGGGCAAGGAAGTTTGGTACTTGGTAACTTAGAAAAATTCGGAGGCAGGGCAATCAACTCGGCACCGACTTGATTGACCATAAGAAGTTTTGAGTTGTGGCTTCAGGAGTAAAGTGATGGGTTTCAGAATGAGGAGGAAAATTCTTCGGTCTTGCAAATTTAACAAGAGATTGGAAGGAGGAAATAGCCAATTTGGGCTAAGTACATTATGTCGGCATCGACATGATGAATCTAGTCGGTACAGACATGATAGGGAAATATCCAATTTTGGTTAAACTTCCTAGAAACGACAAAGATGCATTGGGATCACTAGTGAAGGTTCATTCATTTGTTCGACATTTGGTTTTGACGTATGTCATGAAGAATGATGATGAAAACTCAATGGTGATGGAGTTGTGTTTAGATAATGAAAATTTGATAAAGATGGAGTGGTGCTTTGATGATGACAACTCAATGAGGATGGAGCCATAATGATCATCCTTAAGGACAAGTTCACCGGGGAATGGAACTTATGGGTAGGACAAGAGGAATGTGTTTACTATGGAAATGGATGGAATTAAACGAGGATGTGTTCGATTATGACGATGCATGTAAAGAGATCGTTTATACCGCGTGCTCATTGAGCGTGGATAGATCGGGATGCCCATTTAGATATAAGGATGTAATATCTTAGATCGAGGGCACATATTAGTATACCTTGGACCATAACGATATGTTGGTTGGACTTGAGCACCTAGCAACTGAGATTTTCTAATAGTCTCTGGCAGAGGATTGGTCATATGAGTTATCATATGTCTAATGAATATGAGTGATTTTAATGAGTGTTTGATGGATGTTATTTTTGTTATGTTCTTCTTATCATTCTTCGAACGTCATAGGACTTAGGTGTTATGGACTTGGATACCTATACTTCCGACATTGTACTTAGACCCGTAGTACATTTATGAAGATGGTGATGATGTTAGATTAGCGTATACTATTATGTACTAACTCTTTGGATGCAGGAACGGGTCAGGTATGATTCTTCATATCCTATGTCTTATATTATATTGAATTTCATAGTATTTTGAGATTGTTTATTATTCACACTAAACTGTTTTTTGACATGAAGTTTTATGATTTGCTTCTTATTATCTCATGTGATCTTAAATGAGTAGACTAGATAACAGGTGTGAGATGGCACAATGTTGTACAAGTGGACTAGCCGTGGGGTACACTTTCACTTATACTATTTTTGGAGCTTTTCCTATTTCTGTTGTACGATACTATGGAGCCAAGGAATCGTTTGACTTTTCTTTATTTAAAGATGGATATTTTGGGTTTATTATCAACTATATAAACACTACTACTGTTTTGTAGAATTATAGTGGACCGGTGCTATGATCCGCGATGGTTCATTTAGTTATATTTTTGTCTTGCCTATTTTTCATCTATGGTTGATATTATATTTTATCCAAATGCCATGAGATATATGATTAGTTATGTGACTATTTTAGTTGTTTTTACCACTTGACAATCATCCTACATTAGCCAGACACTGCTTCATCACACTATAAAACAATATTAGACATCGGAAGTATAGGGCAGTCGTTACAAAAAGGCTATGGTTCGCTCAAATGTGTATTGATTATCGAAAGTTGAATGGGTTGATGGTAAAGAATCATTATTCATTGCTTAGAATAGATGGCTTATTTGATCAGTTAGCTGAAGCTAGTGTATGCTCGTAGATATATCTGGCAATTTGATTCTAATAATTGAGGGTAGTTGAGGATAAGTTTCTTTGACCATTTTAGAACGAGGTATGGTTCCTATAAGTGGTTATTCCACCCTTTGGACTGACCAACACACCCGCGTTATACATAGATTTTATGACCCGAATATTTCATTATCATTTGGATAGCTTTGTGTTAGTCTTCATCAATGATATTACGATATATTCTAAGATTGAATAAGATCACGAAGTCCATTGTAGATTGGTGTTAGAAACCTTAAAACAACATAAGTTTGTTTTTCAAGTGTCATTTTTGAAAACAAGAAGTTAAGTTTCTAGGTTTTGTTGTCATGGTGAATGAATTAGTGGTAGATCCATCAAAGATTGAAACCATAAATGATTGTTAGAGACCAAAGATGGTTATAGAGATGAGAATTTTATTGGAAGTGGCTAGCTGTAACGACCCGTAAATTTTCGATAATTAAAATAGCTAATTTAATAAGTTTTCGTGATTTTAGTGTTAGAAAAAAATTATAAGTCGTTTGGAATAATAATAACTAGAATGAAATGCAACAAAATTTATCTAAGTTAATTATTTATGAATTGAATGGAATCCCAAATCAATTGAAATAATATGTGGTCAACGGTAATTGAATGAATTTGTATTGTATAGGTAATTGTGACACTTGTTTGTAAATAATAAACTTATTAGTAATTAAAGGTTAACGGTGATAATTATTTAAGCTACATATTCATTTAGTTAGTCGAATTAAAATTGTGAACCAATTGCAATTGAAATGGAAGTTTATATATTAGATGAGTGCATTATCTCTAACTGTAGTTAAATAATAATGTGGAATTCATTTGATGTAATATAGTAAATCGACTGATAATAAAAATTTTATTTAAAAATCCAATATTGAAATCCGTCAAATATTGAACAATTAAATTGTTTAAATTTAATATTTGAAATTTATTGAATAATTGAATTACGGGAATCGAATAACTGTTTAATGAAAATGGTTGTTCTATAATTTTAATTTGTTTCAAAAGTTAAATTTTTAAGTTCGTTTTGAATATTTCAAAAGATGGTGATTTAAGAATAATCAAATTTGTTTAAATTTAATATTACAAATGTTGAATAATTAAATTCCGAATTTGATATGATCAATTTGATATTGAAATTTAATATATGGAAATAGAGCGAATAATTGAAATTGATTTAATATGATTCAGATTGGTTTCCAAAGTGAATATAAGTTATATTGTGATTATAATAGAGTTAATAAGATTTTAAAATTTGAATTTATTGGATAATTGATAATGGGTTAATATGATTAAAAAATGACTTGTAAAATTTTATTGTATCATATTAAAGTAAGAATGATGTTGTAGAACTTTTAAAATTGAATTAAAAGTAAATTTGTGAAAATTGAATATTTTAATATTTAATTATCGACTCGAAAATAGCCAAATTTTGAACAGTCTCAGAATCGGACGATACTAGTTCCATTGGATCCGTAATAATTTGTTATTATCGGATTTCAATTTTCGTAGTAATCGGAGTTGTCGTTTGACCGTTGCAGCTCGAAACGCATCGAATTTGTTTTAATATTAATTTGGCGAGTTAAAATAGTCATTTTTCAAACGGTCTCGGATTTCGACGAAACAAGTTTCATCGGATCCGTAATGGGATATTATTGCAGGATTTCAAATTTCATGTCAATCGGGTTTACCGTTTGTCCGGAGCAAGCCAAAACGCTTAGAAATAAATTTAATCGATTTAATTTAAAATCGATCGTTTATTTCCGTAACTCGCACAGACGATCGAATTAGCTTCCGAAACCTGTTCCATTGTGTCCGGAACGCGGGATAAACCCTAGGAACGTCAGTTACCTCGCGAAATTCGGAGTTTGGAAAAGCCGGATAAATAATATTCGTCGTTTCCTATAAATAGCCTTTTATCACAAATAAAAAAAAGGAAACCTAGGGTTATACTATAGCCAGCCGTCGCTTATAAATTTAATGGCCGAAATTCACTGATCTTCCCCCTTCGATCTCTTCAAATCCATAAGTAATTTGAGAAAAGTATCAACTAAGAAAACGTGAGGCTCGAAGCGATCTCCAACTTCAACGGCTATGATGGAAATCGATGCGGTAGATCGCTAGAAAATCAAGCTCAAACGGCCGAAGTTGCGCACGTTTTTCTGAGCAAAAAGGGGGGCCGAGCTCTGCCGCGCTCAGGCCGTGGGGGGCTATGGTGATGGCCTACATGATGGAAGTCGTGGATCGTTGTGAAGTGAAGTAGGGGAGGTGCGGCCTTAAACCCTAGCGAGCGTGATTGGGTTTCCTCGTGTTCGGCTTTCCTGTACGTGATGGAGAGAAAGAAACTAGTGCGGTCAGGATCTGTTGATAGGGAGCGAACGGCCGTGATGCTTCTATGTTTAAATATTAAATTAAAGTTGTAATTAATTATAAAAAAATTCGTGTTAACTTTAAACTATCATATCTTATTCATACGAGGTCGGATTCAGACGAAACTTTTTGCATTGTAATCGTATGGACGAGCTCTACGCAATGGAGCTGGATTGGAATCGTTTGGAGCTAAAGAAAATTCTAAGTTGAATCGAACGTCATTCGATTTGATTTAAAATTGTAAAATCAAGGTGAGTGTTTTATAACGCTCACAACGTACTAGATATCTTTATGCTAGTTAAATTTGATATTATGAAGTGTTATGAATTTATTAGTCGTTGTTTGATAGAATTTAATTGTCATATAGATTGTCATTTGAGTTAACCGTTGAAGAAAAAAATTTAAATTGACAGTTAAATTGAAGTTAAAATTGAATTGCGATTAAATTACCTGACATTGATAACTATGAAACTGCCATGAATGGTATTGTTTATTGGATGATGTATTTTGATGGATGCTATTGGTTGATAATTGAGTGTTTGGATGTTTATTTGCTTATATAGATCCTGTTATGCATACATATGATACTGTGATTAAATTTAAGTAATATATGTTCATCCCTGACATTCAATTGAAATAAATAACTACTTGGCCATAGGATAGAAAATTATATACGGACACCGAATTGGCTAAATTAATAATTTTTGAAATGGTCGATTTGAATTTTTTTAAAATGTTTTGATTTAAAGGTTATAAATAGAAATCGATTTATAGTAATTGAATTCATCGAAAAATTGAGTTTGGAATGTTGAAATAAATTTTGGATAAAGGAATTTTGTTAAATAATTAAGTTGAGACTTTAAAAGTTGAAATTGGATATGATTGAATGTCGAAATTGATTTGATTAAAGATTTAACTTTAATTCGAGCTTTGAATATTACTAAGTAAAAGTGAAAAAAATGATATTTTGAAATCGAGTTCGGAATGGAATCATATTTGGAATTCGGATTTAAACTTGAATATTGTTGGAAATTTTGTTAAGTGTTATAAATTGATATTTTGAGAAATCAAGATCCAAATCGATATAAATTGAAATTGAATAAATTAAAGGTGAATGAAAAATTGAATTAATTCGAAGAAAAATTGACGTTGATTGAATTGAAATCGAAATTGAATCGGTAAATTGGAAATTGAAATTTATTTGAATTGGGAGGTTATAATTGAAACGGATTGGTTTTGAAGCTGTTTTAATTTGTTTTCCCAAATTACTCTATTATATAAACCATTTTGAATACTTAAACTATTTTAATCTACTTTTAATCTACTTAACCCAATTTAAATTATTTAAACTAGTTTATCTATTTTAAATCCATTTTAAAGATTTTAAGTATTTTTAAGTATTTTAATTATTTAAACTACTTTTAAACTACTTAAACTGTTTTCTAAAAATTTCAAGCTGGTTAATAAGGTGAAATGTTTATGTTTAAATCTTGAATTTAAATACGAATTGGGTTAAATGAAGTTGCAACCTAAATTGAAATTCGGAATGTTTATGAAATCGAAATGAGATATTGGGACGAAAAATGATTTTTGAAAAGGAACCTTAAATTTTGAATGGCTATGTCGATATTTGAAATAAATTTGATTTTTGAAGCGAACATGATATTTTGATATCAATTATGAATCGATTTGAAATGTAAAAGAGCCAACGGTGTAATAATACGTAGTTATTAAAGAGACCGGGATCGGATATGGACATACTCTCTGTCGATACCGAAAACCACTTTAATAACTACTATACACGGAGTGTTGATCCAGAATGAAGTGGATGGTTTGGTGAACGTGTTGACTGAAGAAAGAGAATGATATTGGATGACCCCTGACATGACTAAAACAGGAGCCGCGCCGGGCCATTGAGGTTCGCCACCTCTAGCGGACACACTTCTTCGATACCATTTCTATTAAATTTGTGATTCGATTTGGGTGCACCCCTTGATTTGGGAGTGTTGTTTCGCGGTGTTGGGGTAGCTGCTGGCTATGCCCAACATCAGTCCGGATCACGCAACTACTAGTATCCTATTTGGTATCGCCTCATGTACCTTGTCATACTGATTATCCTATTCGCGACCACTACGTTTTGATTTGTACCTTGAGTATATGGATTGCCCTCTGGTGACTTCCGGTTTTGGGGAAACTACGGTCTTGTATACGCTTTTGGGAATATAAAATGTGTTAAGGGTGATTATGGTAACGCCTTAACGCTATTTTGATACTTTATATTACTGATAGGCATTATCTAGTTAGCGTATATTACTACATAGTAGATAGTTTAACGGATCCTTGAGAGATGGAAAATCCCGTAACATCTCTTAAGTTATTGCACGCACGTTGACACTGGATATGAGATGTCAAACCCCATAAACATCTCTGACGCCGTTACACTCATATTTATTTACGATTGATTTAACTTTCATAAGGATATTTTAGTCCTGACTCGAGTGTTTTGTCTTTTCATTAAGCTCGAGTCAGTCCTGAGTTTTCAGATTTTTGAAGATCTATTCTGAAGGATGAAGACGAAGATTTGATATACTATTACTATTATTACCCTTGCATCATGCTATCTGCTGCATTATTTTAATTGTTCTGTTGTATATGTATAACTCTGATAAATGTTGTATAAATAATTGTCAATGTATAGTAAACAGCTTCATGAACTGTTTATTTGACTATTATATTTTATCGTTCGGCTGCGAGATTCTGTGTTGTTTCATTTCCTTTATTTCTCTTTCTTATTTACCCCAATAACCATCTGCCCTTTTGTATGGTTTAGAATCGGCATGTGTATTTGATCGTCGGTTTAAACTGTCCAAAAAGGCGGGTCGTTACAGTTGGTATCAGAGCTTAGGTTTAGCGATAAACCTTGGCTCTAGTGGGGAATAACTCATTGAAATAGAGGTAAACTATATAAATGAGTTGAGTGTATATGAGAGAGCGTACTTGTTATTTGATTTAAAATGGTTTTATATTGTGTTAACTTTGTTCCGTTGAGTATTTATGAATTCTGGTCGATACTTGGGACGCCAAGGCGTCGATAGGAATTTCTAAACACTCTAATAGGACATACCAACACAATATCGTTTTGGAATATATTTTATATAAAAGAATTATTTGAATATTTATTCATTTTGATTGAATTGATTATTAGGAGATGATAATCTTAGATTATTATCGTTATTGTTTGATCAGTCAATATTTACAAAAAAAAAAATTGATTAGATAATAATGGATTTAGGAAAATGAAATCAATTGATAATGAATATAAATGAATTTTAACTTGGATTTGGGAATTTAAATTCCGGTGTTTGAAATTGACTTACAAGAATTTGAAAAATATAATATGAGTATTATATGATAGTATAATTGAGTTGGAATTGTTTTTGAAGGATTTTTTTAATGATAAGTGTTATATTCCCTTCTCTTGACGCTAGAAAATGATTTCGGTGATGAGTGCACGCATCATCGGCGTTTATTTTCGAGAGTCCGAGTGGGGGAGACCACTTAATAGCTTGTCTAAACCTTATTTTGATTCAAATTTTATTTTATTTTGTATTCTATATAGTATGATTTGATATATAAATTATATAAGTATATATTATTTTAAAACTTGATTTGAAATGAAACTGGGATTGGAATTCTTAAGTCCTTTAATAATTAATGATTTTTTTTAAATGATTGAAATGAATTTAGACTTGAATCATTAAGGAACTTCTGAATTGTGAAATGAGAAATGAGAAATGAACCGAAGAGCTAAGTGAAAATATCAATTGAAGTAGAAATCCTTAGAATTAGGAAATTATGAACTTAAAATAAAATTGAAACTGTAAAACTCGCATAGTATTAAATTTCATTCTATAGCATAGATATAACTTACCAAAATATTTAAGAATTCAAAAATGTTATATGAATTGTTAATTGGATAATATACAAGTATAGGTTTGAATAATGAAATATGCATTTAATTAATGGTTTGCAAATATAAATAAAATTGTTAGTAAATAATTGGAATTTAAATTAACATTTAAGGGTGATTCACAATTATGTTAATATAAAATGGAAATACTATATGTGAATGTAAATGTGAAATTAAATTATAGTGAAATTTAAGTAATGACTTAAGAATTAATTAATTGAAAATTCAACTTTAAATGAAAAGAAGTTGTATGTTGTTTAACTACATTCTATTTGCATAACAATAACTTACCAAATACTTAAAAGGTTTAAAATGCTAATAAGGATAAGTAGAGAAATAATATACCAGTGTGAGAGTGAATAATTAAATGTGAAGATCTTTTGATAGTTGTAAATATAAAAGAAATTTAAGCTGTAAAATGAATAATATATATAAGTGAATGAATAAAATTTAAAATTAATGAAATATAAAATTGGTAAATGGAAACTAATTAAATTTGAATATAACTAAATGTCAATAAACTTGTAAGTGTATGAAATTAAAAATTGACTTGGAAATGTATAATTGATTTAGTGTAGATTTTGGATGGATGTTAATGTTTGATATGCATTGGTTGTTAGATGGATGATAATTGATTAAGTAGAATACATTAGTGTTAATGGAATTGAATAAACGGAATAAAATTTAAAAAAAAAAAATTAAATTCAAATTTGAAGCAAAGTGAAATTAAATATAATTGAATTCAATTTAAATTGAAGCAAATTGACTTGAATTTAAAATGTGAATGAAACAAACTTGAATAAATCGGAAACAAATTGAATGTAAACCTATTGCATGGATAATTAAGAAAATAAATTACTTTGTGTTTATGATTATTCTTTAGAAAATTTGAAGTTTTGATGGTTTGCACTTTGAAACAATAAAAGCAAATTTTTGGGAAAAATCCAAATTTGTCCAATATATGCTGAAACGAAAACAACCATAACTTTTAAATGGCTAAACGAAATTTAACGATCTTGGACTTTTCGAAAATCTTAGAAACTATAGCACAACTTTTCTTTAGATAACTTGAGAAAATTCTTTCGTCTACTAGGTTAAAAACTTGAATGTTACTCACTGTCCTGTGTAAAAATAAGTAAAATCTGTAGTATACACCCTTAGTATTTTTGCCATATCTTTTGACTGGTTTATTGGATTTTGATGATCTTGTACTTTCTGGAAAGCTAAGAACATAAGCTAAAACTGTTGTTTTAGGTGTTTTGTGTTTTGATATAGTTTAGAAGGTCGAAAACGCGGGTGAACGTCGCTGACCAGCGCAATTCATTGCCCAGGCTGAGGCGTACCCTCTAAGTAAAACGGCTATAATTTTTGAACGTTTGGTCCGAATTCGATGATTTTGGACACTCCGGAAAGCCTGAAATGAATGCAACAACTTTTGTTTAGATTCTGTTGCCGAATTTTATCGTTTATGTGTCCTAAAACTAAGATTTGTTTGCTGTCCTGAAATTGGAATCTCAGTTTTGAAACTAAATATGTTATATATATGTTGTGTGGGCTAAGTATATCGATCTATCTTTGTATGCATGGTTCTAACTTAGTTATTGAGTGTTTAGTAGGTGCGGATTGCGCTTGCTTCGCATTTGGAGCTCGCTTTCGCGCTATATTAGCCGTATATGCTCGCTAACAATATATAAGGTACATATCTCGGATTACATATCGTATTTTACACTTTTTCCCTGCGGGATGCCTCATCACTTGATGAGATGTATATTTGTGATATATATGCTGTCATTTTTTTTCCGATCGAGCCGCGCAAAGGAGACTCTGTCGAAATTTTCCGAAAAATCCGGGTGTTAGAAAAATTTTCAAGTTCTAAAATTTTTGTATAACTTGTTTTGATTACTAACTTTTAAAGTTAGGAAGCCGTTCGGAGTAACTTAGTGGAAGCGTAGTTATGACTTTATAAATGTAATTTCATTGTTTATAAGTGGATAATTTTTAATAAAATATATCAAATGTCGAATTCTTTACTTAGTTCCTTTTCACTTCTCTTTCCTTTTCGGGGACGAAAAGTTTTGAGTGGGTGAGAGTGTAACGACCCGTAAATTTTCGATAATTAAAATAGCTAATTTAATAAGTTTTCGTGATTTTAGTGTTAGAAAAAAATTATAAGTCATTTGGAATAATAATAACTAGAATGAAATGCAACAAAATTTATCTAAGTTAATTATTTATGAATTGAATGGAATCCCAAATCAATTGAAATAATATGTGGTCAACGGTAATTGAATGAATTTGTATTGTATAGGTAATTGTGATACTTGTTTGTAAATAATAAACTTATTAGTAATTAAAGGTTAACGGTGATAATTATTTAAGCTACATATTCATTTAGTTAGTCGAATTAAAATTGTGAACCAATTGCAATTGAAATGGAAGTTTATATACTAGATGGATGCATTATCTCTAACTGTAGTTAAATAATAATGTGGAATTCATTTGATGTAATATAGTAAATCGACTAATAATAAAAAATTTATTTAAAAATCCAATATTGAAATCCGTCAAATATTGAACAATTAAATTGTTTAAATTTAATATTTGAAATTTATTGAATAATTGAATAACGGGAATTAAATAACTGTTTAATGAAAATGGTTGTTCTATAATTTTAATTCGTTTCAAAAGTTAAATTTTTAAGTTCGTTTTGAATATTTCAAAAGATGGTGATTTAAGAATAATCAAATTTGTTTAAATTTAATATTACAAATATTGAATAAATTCCGAATTTGATATGATCAATTTGATATTGAAATTTAATATATGGAAATAGTGCGAATAATTGAAATTGATTTAATATGATTCAGATTGGTTTCCAAAGTGAATATAAGTTATATTGTGATTATAATAAAGTTAATAAGATTTTAAAATTTGAATTTATTGGATAATTGAATAATGGGTTAATATGATTAAAAAATGACTTGTAAAATTTTATTGTATCATATTAAAGTAAGAATGATGTTGTAGAACTTTTAAAATTGAATTAAAAGTAAATTTGTGAAAATTGAATATTTTAATATTTAATTATCGGCTGGAAAATAGCCAAATTTTGAACAGTCTCAGAATTGGACGAAACTAGTTCCATTGGATCCGTAATAATTTGTTATTATCGGATTTCAATTTTCGTAGTAATCGGAGTTGTCGTTTGACCGTGGCAGCTCGAAACGCATCGAAATTGTTTTAATATTAATTTGGCGAGTTAAAATAGTTATTTTTCAAACGGTCTCGGATTTCGACGAAACCAGTTTCATCGGATCCGTGATGGGATATTATTGTAGGATTTCAAATTTCATGTCAATCGGGTTTACCGTTTGTCCGTAGCAAGCCAAAACGCTTAGAAATAAATTTAATCGATTTAATTTAAAATCGATCGTTTATTTCCGTAACTCGCACAGACGATCGAATTAGCCTCTGAAACCTGTTTCATTGTGTCCGGAACGCGGGATAAACCTTAGGAACGTCAGTTACCGCGCGAAATTCGGAGTTTGGAAAAGCCGGATAAATAATATTCGTCATTTCCCATAAATAGCCTTTTATCACAAATAAAAAAAAAGGAAACCTAGGGTTATACTATTGCCATCCGCCGCTTATAAATTTAATGGCCGAAATTTACTGATCTTCTCCCTTCGATCTCTTCAAATCCACAAGTAATTTGAGAAAAGTATCAACTAAGAAAACGTGAGGCTCGAAGCGATCTCCAACTTCAACGGCTATGATGGAAATCGATGCGGTAGATCGCCAGAAAATCAAGCTCAAACGGCCGAAGTTGCGCACGTTTTTCTGAGCAAAAAGGGGGGCCGAGCTCTGCCGCGCTCAGGCCGTGGGGGGCTATGGTGATGGCCTACATGATGGAAGTCGTGGATCGTTGTGAAGTGAAGTAGGGGAGGTGCGGCCTTAAACCCTAGCGAGCGTGATTGGGTTTCCTCGTGTTCGGCTTTCCTGTACGTGATGGAGAGGAAGAAACTAGTGCGGTCAGGATCTGTTGATAGGGAGCGAACGGCCGTGATGCTTCTAGGTTTAAATATTAAATTAAAGTTGTAATTAATTATAAAAAATTTCGTGTTAACTTTAAACTATCATATCTTATTCATACGAGGTCGGATTCGGACGAAACTTTTTGCATTGTAATCGTATGGACGAGCTCTACGCAATGGAGCTGGATTGGAATCGTTTGGAGCTAAAGAAAATTTTGAGTTGAATCGAACGTCATTCGATTTGATTTAAAATCGTAAAATCAAGGTGAGTGTTTTATAACGCTCACAACGTACTAAATATCTTTATGCTAGTTAAATTTGATATTATGAAGTGTTATGAATTTTATTAGCCGTTGTTTGATAGAATTTAATTGTCATATAGATTGTCATTCGAGTTAACCGTTGAAGAAAAAAATTTAAATTGACAGTTAAATTGAAGTTAAAATTGAATTGCGATTAAATTACCTGACATTGATAACTATGAAACTGCCATGAATTGTATTGTTTATTGGATGATGTATTTTGATGGATGCTATTGGTTGATAATTGAGTGTTTGGATGTTTATTTGCTTATATAGATCCTGTTATGCATACATATGATAATGTGATTAAATTTAAGTAATATATGTTCATCCCTGACATTCAATTGAAATAAATAACTACTTGGCCATAGGATAGAAAATTATATACGGACACCGAATTGGCTAAATTAATAATTTTTGAAATGGTCGATTTGAATTTTTTTTAAATGTTTTGATTTAAAGGTTATAAATAGAAATCGATTTATAGTAATTGAACTCATCGAAAAATTGAGTTTGGAATGTTGAAATAAATTTTGGATAAAGGAATTTTGTTAAATAATTAAGTTGAGACTTTAAAAGTTGAAATTGGATATGATTGAATGTCGAAATTGATTTGTTTAAAGATTTAACTTTAATTCGAGCTTTGAATATTACTAAGTAAAAGTGAAAAAAAATGATATTTTGAAATCGAGTTCGGAATGGAATCATATTTGGAATTCAGATTTAAACTTGAATATTGTTGGAAATTTTGTTAAGTGTTATAAATTGATATTTTGAGAAATCAAGATCCAAATCGATATAAATTGAAATTGAATAAATTAAAGGTGAATGAAAAATTGAACTAATTTGAAGAAAAATTGACGTTGATTGAATTGAAATCGAAATTGAATCGGTAAATTGGAAATTGAAATTTATTTGAATTGGGAGGTTATAATTGAAACGGATTGGTTTTGAAGCTGTTTTAATTTGTTTTCCCAAATTACTCTGTTATATAAACCATTTTGAATACTTAAACTATTTTAATCTACTTTTAATCTACTTAACCCAATTTAAATTATTTAAACTAGTTTTATCTATTTTAAATCCATTTTAAAGATTTTAAGTATTTTTAACTATTTTAATTATTTAAACTACTTTTAAACTACTTAAACTGTTTTCTAAAAATTTCAAGCGGGTTAATAAGGTGAAATGTTTATGTTTAAATCTTGAATTTAAATACGAATTGGGTTAAATGAAGTTGCAATCTAAATTGAAATTCGGAATGTTGATGAAATCGAAATGAGATATTGGGACGAAAAATGATTTTTGAAAAGGAACCTTAAATTTTGAATGGCTATGTCGATATTTGAAATAAATTTGATTTTTGAAGCGAACATGATATTTTGATATCAATTATGAATCGATTTGAAATGTAAAAGAGCCAACGGTGTAATAATACGTAGTTATTAAAGAGACTGGGATCGGATATGGACATACTCTCTGTCGATACCGAAAACCACTTTAATAACTATTATACGCGGAGTGTTGATCCAGAATGAAGTGGATGGTTTGGTGAACGCGTTGACTGAAGAAAGAGAATGATATTGGATGACCCCTGACATGACTAAAACAGGAGCCGCGCCGGGCCATTGAGGTTCGCCACCTCTAGCGGACACACTTCTTCGATACCATTTCTATTACATTTGTGATTCGATTTGGGTGCACCCCTTGATTTGGGAGTGTTGTTTCGCGGTGTTGGGGTAGCTGCTGGCTATGCCCAACATCAGTCCGGATCACGCAACTACTAGTATCCTAGTTGGTATCGCCTCATGTACCTTGTCATACTGATTATCCTATTCGCGACCACTACGTTTTGATTTGTACCTTGAGTATATGGATTGCCCTCTGGTGACTTCCGGTTTTGGGGAAACTACGGTCTTGTATATGCTTTTGGGAATATAAAATGTGTTAAGGTGGATTATGGTAACGTCTTAACGCTATTTTGATACTTTATATTACTGATAGGCATTATCTACTTAGCGTATATTACTACATAGTAGATAGTTTAACGGATCCTTGAGAGATGGAAAATTCCGTAACATCTCTTAAGTTATTGCACGTACGTTGACACTGGATATGAGATGTCAAACCCCGTAAACATCTCTGACGCCGTTACACTCATATTTATTTACGACTGATTTAACTTTCATAAGGATATTTTAGTCCTGACTCGAGTGTTTTGTCTTTTCATTACACTCGGGTCAGTCCTGAGTTTTCAGATTTTTGAAGATCTATTCTGGAGGATGAAGACGAAGATTTGGTATACTATTACTATTATTACCCTTGCATCATGCTATCTGCTGCATTATTTTAATTGTTCTGTTGTATATGTGTAACTTTGATAAATGTTGTATAAATAATTGTCAATGTATAGTAAACATCTTCATGAACTGTTTATTTGACTATTATATTTTATCGTTCCGCTGCGAGATTCTGTGTTGTTTCATTTCCTTTATTTCTCTTTCTTTTCTTTCTTATTTACCCCCAATAACCATCTGCCCTTTTGTATGGTTTAGAATCGGCATGTGTATTTGATCGTCGGTTTAAACTGTCCAAAAAGGCGGGTCGTTACACTAGCTATTATTGTAGATTCAATAAAGGTATCGTACATATAGCAGAACCCTTGACTAAGTTGACCAGGAAGAACAAGAAGTTCGAATGGACCAATAGGTGTGAAGCGTCATCTCAGGAGTTGAAGCGGTCATTGATAAATGCCCATGTTTTGGTAGTACTTGAAGGGAACTAATATTTTAAAGGAACTTGGTCCATTACGCAGCGAGTGAAAATGGGTATGTTTTAAAAAAATCCTACTGGATCTTAATGGGACTATGAAATCTATTAACTGGCATTTGATCCAATCTATTTATTAAAAACAAAACAATATTTTACTCAAAATACTTTCTACTTAATTAATTAATTATAAAAATTAGTTTTATTCAATGATTATCTTGAATATATCTGATATATTCATATATTAACATGATGATATATTGGTATATGTTTGTGTAATTAATTGGGAGTTTTATTTTCTATAAATTAGATAGGTGAAAATTAATTTTTTTATTTATGAGGTATAAGTTAAGAGGTCATAAATATGACATAATTGTAATGAATTAGAAGTTTTGTTTTATCTTCTTTGGGTACGTGAAAGGGCATATGGACATACAGGGCGTAAATTGCAAAGTGAACTTATGTGTGACTTGATGACAAAATAAGCACATATACATATATACATACATACATACATACATACATATATATATATATATACAAAACATATAAGTATATATACATATATATAAATCTGTGTGTGCGCACGCGCACGCGTGTGATATATATTTCCGTATGATCATAAGGCTAAGTTTATATATGGATATATATGTGTGTGTGTGTGTGTTTGTATGAATGTAATAATTTTAATTAATTAAAATAAATTTTAAATTTATCACTTTGCTAAGTGAACATCAAAACATCAAAATTTGAAAGGACACTTGGTCAAATATTAAATCAAATGACATTTGCAATATGAAATAACAGGAAATTTTCCGCAAGGATAATTTTTATAGCGTCTTTCAGATATAGGACAGCCCACTAATAATTTTCTCTAAAGGACAAACTATCGATTTTTCCTTCCAACCCACTTTCGCGCGCTTATTCTTCTTCTTCTTCCTTTCAATCAAAATTTTTTTGTCGCGATCCGATATCTCTCTCGCAATCAAAATATCGATCAACCTCGTTCGGTTATTTGAATATCGTTCTTTTTAAATTTCAAGTTCATCGATCAAATTTTTCTCAGGCGCATTTGTCGATTTCGTTCTTTTCATATTTTTATTGTGATCCCGTTTTCTTCAAATTGTATTAATTAGGTATGCTTATATTGTTCTATTTTTTGTTCTTAATGTAATAGAGTTTAAAAAAATTGTTTGCGATTTTTAATTGTGCTCGTTTTCACAAATTACATGCAGTGTTATCTTTCTGATTGCTTGTTTATTTTTCTATGGCAACTTTTGGAAGCAGCAGGTTTTTTTGTTTCTTTATGCAATATTGTATTCTAATATGCTTTACATTAAATTTATCTATCATTATCTTGCATTACTGTTGGGATGATTGGAAAAGTATCATTAACTGGTTTGTATATAAGTTTGTGATAAAGTGGAAAAGTATCATATCTTAGGTTCAGTTTTCTGGTATCATTTTTATTTTTTCTTTATATCAATTTTTTTGATTACCAGTAACTAGGTATCAGCTTTTTATACGGTAGGTATTAGTTTTTCTGAAATGAAAAAACCAATGTTCTAAATTGAACATGTTTTTACTAATGTTTTTTTTTGCAGTGGTGATAACAGTTTTTTTTGTCTGTTGTGTTGAATAAGATAACTTTTAGCACTCAATTTTCTATCGATTGCTCTTTGTATCATATCCTCTTTGTATGTGTTGAAGACTTATTTCACAATTCATGCTTATCGATGTTCTTATGCCAATGCTATAAATCATATTCCAAATTATGATAGACCTATTGTTGATGGTCGCATTCAAGATGTTATTAAGCCACCAAAGGAGAAAGTGGCGTAGATAGACCATCAGTCAAGCGTAAAGGAGGGTTTTCATATTTTCAGAACAAGCAAAATAGATGTGGCGAGTGCAAGCAGTTTGGTCATAATAAACGGAATTGTCAAGCTTCGAAGAGGATATGATTTGATTTTTCATTTTGAATTTTTTTCAGATTAATAAGTGGATGTGTGACTTGTTTGGTGGTTTATTGTAATTGAACCTTTTGTTATTAATTTGTATTTAGTATAGCATATTATCAAATTGATTTTAATTTCAAGTATTTAGTATAAGTGGTAGTATCAATTTTAGTATCAGTTAAATGTTTTTACAGTATCAGTTCCAGCGTTCGGTTTTTACAAGTTCTGGTATCAGTATTAGATTTTATAATATCATTTTTCACAGTATTTGTTTTTACAGTACCATTTTTTTATAAGTTTTCACAAGTATCAATTTTTACAAGCTTTGGTATCAATTTTTACAGTATCAGTATCAGTTAGCTTGGTTGGAGATAATGTTTGTTTGATTGGATATAAACGACTTTAGTATCAGTTTTGGTTTGTTTTTAGTATCATTTTCGTGTATTATAATACATGCTAGAATCAACACCAGTACTAATACATAATTAGAATGATATCTAGTGTTAGCAAAAACTAACATCAGCACTAACTTTTGTTTCATAAAGTATGTTGAGTATCAGTTTTAGCAAATACTATTAGTCATAAGAACTGATACTCAGTTACTGTTTTGTATTGAAATATGAAATGAATTTGACAATATCATTATACAACTGATAGTTGTATCATAAAAGCGATTATATTATGTGAGATTCATAGCTGCATGATAGAACTTACACTATACAATCTTGGTATAATATTAACAACAGTAAAAGAAAAGAACACCAACCACAACATAAAATTCTAGGAGAACATTATTGTTTTTATAAGTAAGAGAAACCTAGTTTTAAGAATAGAGCATCATTACTTCATAAATATCAAATTGCAACAGAACATCATTGAAAGAGGCTATGCGGTAGGATCGCGTAATATGGAATAACGGAATTGTCTAGGTAGATAAAGTAAGTAAAAGCAAGGTAGACAGTAGGATTTTATACTGGTTCAGACCTCTAGTCCTACGTCCAGTCCCTAAGCTTCACTTAGGAATTCCATTAACTAAAACTCTCACTTAACCCGGAGGAATAGGTTTACAACTTGCCCGAACAACCGAATGGGATTTCTTGCCTCAACTACCGAAGAGGACTTCGACTCAATTACTAAAAAACAATATTCGACTTGTTGTGTTCTTGTCAACACTAATGAGTCTAATGTAGTACAATATTCCTATAACCTTATCCTCGAGAGTATGCAATGTGTTTGTGAAGATTTAGGAAATGTGAATTGCTACGAATCAAAAGAATGTTAAAAACAAAGCAGTGATTCAAGCAATAGATTTGTGATTGCTTTGAGAATTTCTAGATAATATGTTTACGAAAATAGTAAGATTAAAGCAAGAGAATTCGATGAATTGAAGATGTTAGAATCATGTATTTATACTTATAGAAGAGGTGCATCTGTTGGCTAAGGGTGCAGACAAGAGATGCTTCCATTTCCATTGGAGAATGGCTGCAACTCTTTGGAGGAAGAAGGTGTTCATTCAGAGAAACTTCGCAGGTTCAAATTCAGTTGACTGAGCAGGGATTTCAGTCAACTGAAAATGCGAAGTAAAATTTTCAGGAACAAATTCAGTCGACTGAGCAGGGTGTTTCAGTCGACTGAAACTGTATATGTTTGTGTATGTGTAATAGATTCAGTCGACTGGTCATCCCTGTTTAGTCGATTGGACTACTAAATTGTGCACAGTGAATGTTTATTAAAAAATGAAATTTATAAAATGTGTTCTAATGTTTGTGCAAGCCTCTTGAGGATAGATCAATAAATCTAAACTAAGACCTATATAAAAATCATACTTATGTTTATTCTTGGTCTTCATCGTTCTTTCTTTAGCTTTGCACATATCTCTTCCTTTTTGTTGAAGCACGTTGTCATTGATCAAAATCTTAGCGTATCAACAATCATTACTTCACAGGTACAAATTTCAACAGAATTACATTACTTTACAAGTATCAAATTTAATTGTGAAACATCACAATGTGAATTCAGTTCTTTCCTTTTCTTCCTTCTTTTAAGCTTGATATGTATTTAGATAGACTCCAGCAATGTTCGTCATCTATCAATATCGCATGTACAATCTTTGCTGTTATGGATAATGATTCGTTCTTTTCAAGTTTTATTGGTATTCTGCTTTTGTTCAGTGAAACGATGAATATCATTTCAAATATTCCACAGTCAAGCCTGTCAAAACCAAAATGTAATGTTAGTATCAGTTTGCATAAGTTGTATTATCAGGTTTATAATTAATACAAGAAATTAAATTTCAGGGATAATGGTACAAGCATATAGTATGCTTTGAATTAAAATATTTAACAGTTTTACTGGCATACATAGTACCTATTTATATATGAATTTTTGTGTTTGTAGTTATTATTTTAGGATATATTTCCTAAATATTTTGTTTTATTTTTTATTATGTAATTATCTGTTTTGTGTTTGTAGGTGTCAGTTTTGTTTCTGTAGGTATCAGTTTCTTCTATGTAGGTATCGGTTTTGTTTATGTAGGTATCAGTTTCTTTTATGTAGGTATCAATTTTCTTCCCGTGGTAACTGTTTATTTCTGAACTAAATGTTTTTGAAATTGAGAGATAATATTTTTCAATATTTTGTTTTGAATCAAATTCAATCAAATATAAAAGGCATACAATGATGTATAGAATTATGTATGAAATGTTATAATGCAAAAACACAGATAGTTTGAATAATGAGCAACTTTCAATTGATTATGACTTGTAGTTTCAATTGTATTGTTCATTTTGTTGTCAGTAGATATCATTTTAACCAAAAAACTTACGTGTCTTCTACTTGTTGTGCACACTTTATTTGATGCATATCATCTGTTTCACCTCCATGTCTGCTATGTTATTGCTTTTCCAGATTTCTTTGAGCATTTCGTCTATTTTTTGTCTCTAATAAAGACAAAATGTTAAAAAGTTAGGTCATATTCACCTTTTTTTCGTAATAAGTAATTTTTTTAAAAGAAAGAGAAATCTCATACCAATTTTATAGCTTCTTTTAAAATGGATGTGGATTAACAAAATCATCATCATCATATTATTTCAAAATAAAGAAAATAAGGAATTTATGAAACAAATTATGTTGAAATGTAACAATAGGTTGGGTATTAGCTGCAGTGAAATATCTTCAGTCAAATATGTAACAAATTCTAGTTTGGGGTAACTAGGTATCAGTTTGTGCTAAGTAGGTATCAGTTTCTGTAAGTATGTATCATTTTTTTTTCAAGTAGCTATCAGTTTTTTGTAAGTAGATATTAATTTTTTGTAAGTAGGTATCAATTTGTTGTAAGTATCAGATTTCAACTAAATGATACTGACTATTATTCTACTAAACGATTTACACTACATGATACCGACTATTATTTGCTTTAAGTAGGTATCAATTTGTTGTAATTAATGGTCTTTTCTTTTACCAAATGATTTACAGGTATTATTTTTGCAATATCTATCATGTTACAAAGTTATCATGTTTCTAATTTTACTGAGTTGGGTTGTTTTTCTACTAATTCTTCATCTGCAACTTTTTTGCCTTCTTCTTTTTGAGATTTTTCCTGTTTAACATTTTTGATAATATTAGAATACATTTAAAAGTATGAAATTGTTAGTATTAGTTTCATAATTTTCAATTTCAGTTACCACAGTTTCTGTTTGTATTTTCTTTTGAATCGTTTTTTATTTCCTTTTGTTCTCTGTTCTCTTTTTTGCATATTATCTTCAACTTTTCTGCAACTATTTGTTGTTGCATGTTCTCTTCTTTGTTCTGTGCAAAAAATTCACTGTTACCATAAAAAAAATATACTAAATTTGTTATACTTGATTTTATAGTATCAGTTACCTTCTCTAGTATACTTTCTGTTGTTTCTGGTTTGCTTTCAATTGCTATATTATTTTCATGTCTTCTTTTTGTTCTTTTTTCTCTATTTTGCTTATCCTTTTCTGCTGATGTAATTTTTTTATATTTTAACTTGCTGCTTCTTCCCTTTACTGTCTTTGGTATCATTTCCACTAGGGTAGGTTTCCCACTTGTATCATTGCGTTTTCTCTTTGAATATCTACTGTTAGTAGTGATTCGAAATTTTGATTTTCACTTTTTTGCTCCACTTTCGATGTAGCTAGGGTTTCTCCGACTGTCGACTGTTGTGCTTGTTGTTAGTCCGCTGTCGATGTTGTAGCTGTGTTGGAGATGTAGATTTGTTTCTGGTTTGCGGTGCCTTTTTTCGAGGAAAGTTTCGTCAAATTTTTAGTGAAAGCAAGGAGGAGGAGACGAATAAAATTCTTTTTTTTTGTTTTAGTTTGTATCTAGGCTTTGAGCTTTGTCCTTACGGTAAAAAAAATATGCGCTGTCCTTGTGAGTAATTATTTACTTTCATTTGTCCTTTAAAATTATTTTCCATATGGAATAATATGAAAGTATTTATAAAATTCAAATTTAATAATTCGATATTAATTATACTAAATGCATTAAATTTATATTATTATTATATCAAATTCTGTTTTAGCCTAAATTTAGTAGACTCAGCATATGCAATTTGATCTAATTTTACATTATGAAGCCGACATATAAACAATTTCGGATGTATGAAATTGCATAGCTTAAATAATGGCCAAACTAAATAAATAATAGTTTTATGTATATATATATAATTTGGTATTAAAAAACATAATTTGGTATAACTTGACCGACATCATTAACATAAACTAATATCAATTCATAAACCAAACTCTATCACATACATATGTTTCGCCTTAATTTTATTAATAAAACAACACTTATAAAAAATTTAAATTATGTCAGACTCAAAAGCAATTAAAATGTACCACATACATCAACATGGGCCATAGGTAAGCATTCATGAATATGTAATATAAAATAATACATGTATCTAACCAGATATAGAAATTTGTGTAACATCGATTTGAAAATGGACTCCTAGATTCCTTGAATCACCACTTGATTTTGCAACAATGGAAGGTACCCTTTTTTATTTATTTAATGATATTTGGGTGTAAATTTTCATCCACAAGGATGTAGGGAATGGAAGTGGTGGCCATGAAAAGAGAGAAGTAAAAAAAGAATTAATGTGAAATTTTAGGTATTTAAGAAGAGAACAGAGACATTACACCTTCCTGACTTTAAAACCTCGTTTTCCTAATTCTATCTATGCCTAGATCCAAATTTAAGCCACCATATCTCCTAGGATGTCCAGCCATAGATGGCCTTCTTCATGGACCAAAGATTCCAAAACCGTTAAGCAGTTAAATATATTTAAAGCCTGTTTAAATAAATATGTATGTATCAATAACATACACGTCTAAATAATTACAAGTAACTTTCAAAATAACATATAGATTAGTATTTAATATTTTATAAATACAAATTAATTTAATTATTTTATAACACTTTATAAACTAATTATATTAGGTGGTTTTTGGAGAATTTACAAATGTGGTTGTGTGACTCAAATGTGTGAATTAGGTAAGCGATTAATATCAAATAATTCAATTATTAACGTTTACACGTCACTTTATCTAATGATTTGACATTTCGATGAATATATTGCTTATAGAGCTTTTTAGTAAATATAATATTTTATATTGTCAAGGATAATTCTGGGTGGGTTAATTGGGTCTGGGCAAATAGATTAAGTAGGGCAAGTTTCTGGTCGGTACCCACACCTCAAACTTGCAGTTGGTCTTGGAGAAAGCTTCTGAGTTTACGTGATAGCTTGCTTCCCACAATTGTTCATAGGTTGTCAAACTCATCTGCAGTCAAATTTTGGTATGATCCTTGGGTGGCCAAGGGGGTGGTTTTGCATTCTTTGCTCACCTATCAACAGCTGCAACAAACTGGTAATCCTATTAATGCAAAAGCTGTGGACTTTATTTTCCATGGTATATTGCATCTGCCATTTTCGTCAAATCAGCGCATAAGGACTGTATGGAATGATATACAATGTAATAGCTACCCTCTTGTTGATGTTGATGAGGTGCTTTGGAATGAAAGGCCTCACTCTGTCAAGCTTGTGTACAAGCACCTGAACAAATTAGGTGATCAAGCCTTCAAGTGGAGCAAAGTTATTTGGACCACTGATTCAACCCCAGGGGATAATCTAATGCTTTGGAAAATTCTGCAAAATGCCTTGTTGACTAGAAACAAATTGATGGAGATGGGTTATGATACGGGGTTAACTTGTGTGTTCTGTGCTAATGAACCAGAAACTGTGCACCATTTGTTTCTGCAATGTCCATCCACTAAGATGCTATTTGACAATATGATGCTAGTTGCCGGGAGTAAATTGTTGGCTGGTCTTACAATGCTGGATTTTGACATGATATACAAAGCAACTAGGTGGCGAACATTGAAAGCGAGATACTTAACCATCTGCTTGAAGAAGTATATGACAGTGGTGTGGTATGAAAGGAATATGATTTGCTTTGAAAGTAAGAGGAGAGATGGGCAGGTGTAATGGAAGGTATTGAAGAATGAAATGTACAAAGCTTTGAAGATGCAATCCAATTTTCCAGCGATTTACAAGGATGCTTGGAGATAGTTGGTGTTTTTTTTGGTGGTATCTTGTTTTTGTTTTTGCCTTGTGTGTTTTGTTTTTTCCCGCTGTTTATCCCGGTGTGTTTGTATTTTCTCTTTTTTCTTGCTTGTTTGTTTTCTTTGAGCAAGAATTGTATTTTATTGTTTTTTTTTGGCAATAAAATCAGGTAGGGGCCCTGTTAACCCCGCTAGCTTTTGCTAAAAAAATATATTTTATATTACCCTAAGTGATACCAATAGTGATAATAATGTACACACGTTCTCTTCGCTAACACTATATCATATTAGGATTAGGAAGTATGGAATTTGATATTGGTCAAAATTTCAATACTATCCACATTCAACTTGATTATTACGTAAACGAAATCCTTGATTCAATGATAACATTTATTGTGAACCGTTATACTCTGGCTTGAGATTTTGATTTTAGGTTGATTGTAGACTGTGATATTAACCTTATGCAACCGAGGAGGAAAATTTTCTATTGAATAGTGTTTTACTTTCAATGTTTCAACTTAGATCAAACTACAGTTCTCGATGGATTATCGTTCCATGATTTAACTATAATCAAAATAGAGTATCCATACTGAAGTTCAACTATAGTCTCAAGTTGAGAGAACTTGTACCATTGTCATATTGAGATTTTCTATTTGATTTGGCTGTTATCAACTAACAGGAAACCCTCGAACGAGTCATTCCATATTTGTCCAATAACTATAACTATGTAACCCATTGGTCACCCCATCAACCACGAGTTATAAACTACCCAACATTGGAGAGCGTTATGCACTCTGGTTTCAATGGATGAATCAATGTCCTTTTCTCGAAACATCTTAAGTAGGAATATTTAAAACAAAATGTCAATTTATTTTATGATTAATTACTCAAGGTTGCAACTATTTGCAACTACGATCACATAACATTTTACTTCAAAAATTTCTTATTATATACTTTAAATTATCATATCACAATATTATGACGAACAAGATTGACTTAGAGTTTTATATATATATATATATATATATATATATGACAAATTACTTAGTAGGGAATACCACTTCAATCTCTCACTTTAACTTAGGATCAATAATGGAAACGTAATCTCATCCCTTCTATCGATTCAGAATCGATTGAGCTAGTCCCTACGCGAATGGATCTATACTACATTTTCCAACACCTCTCCGTCGTTGAAAACTACATTTATTATATGGAACTTTCGGATTATGTGTCTAGACATCTTGTGAGCCCTAGGTTCTTTTGCAATATGTATCACGACATTGTTTTCACAAAAAATGTCACGAGATTCTCAACATTTAGACTTAACTTCGGATCAATTATGAATTTGTACATTTGTGTATCTTGTATTGCAATGTTATTTAAGATGATGTATTTAGCCTTTTGGATCAACCAGCAGTGCTCATTTGAAATATTACCAACTCAAATCTCCTTAATAAAGGTTGACCATGAATTTATGGTTGACGCACTAAATTTGATATCACTTATGAAATTTGAGTCCAAAGATTCCTTTATAAGAAGTTCGTTGATTCCATAAACAATTCTTTGCCATTTCATAATTCTTAAGAATACCCTTAACTATAATTTAACGACACTAAATTAGATTTGATATTCGCTTAATGCATCAAATAAATAATTAAAATATGATATTGTAGAATCTTACCATATATAATAATTCTTGCTACCAATGCATAAGGAATTCTTCGCATATTAAACATTTTAATATGGTGTTTATGTTATCAATCACGGTAATCCCAACATCCTGACTTATAGTTTTAGAAGTATTATAGTATGTAACAACCCGAAATTTAAGCTATAATAAATAATTAACAAATAAATTAAATAATAAAATAACTTTGTGAAATTGTAAGATTTGAGCCACGGGAGTTGCACCATTGTGTCCATGGTAATTTTCTGGCCAATTTCCATATACATATTGTCAAAATCCGAGCTAAAAAGAAGATGTTACAAAATAAACAAGAAAACAAGAAGGGAAATTTTTTATAAAGGGTCAGGTCGACCCTAGGGTCGACCTTCCCCATAGAAGGGTCGACCTATAGGCCAACCCTCACTACATAAAGTTCGACCTACCGGTCAACCCACGTGTATACATGGACGTGCAATCGTCCAGGTTCGGGAGTGACATGTTTTGTTGATTTTATCTCATTTGGTGCGTCCGTGCTTCCATCCGACGGTTCCCATCGAGCCAATGACGTGGTTGTGCTAGATTTAATCTTCAAATCCAATGGTTTGAGATCCATAAGTGCCACTATAAATAAGACCCTAAGCATAGCCATTTTTCACTTTAATATTTTCTCCATCTGGGTTCGCTGCCTAAGGCTGTACCTTAAAAGGAATATTTTTCCGAGAAGATCTTTTTAATTAAAATATTTTATATGCTATAAGTGGATCCAAGAAGGCCAACGAAAGAGCTAAGGACCACAGGTGAGTATTTAAGTAATTATTTTAGATTTTTAAGTAATTTCAAATAATAGGGTTTTCAATAGTTGTAGTTTTTCTACAATTTTGAGACCGCTTTTATACAAGTTATTTACAATTAATTTTTAATGTTCTTTTCATTCTATTTTATTTAGCTATTTTATTCATTTATTTACAGTTATTTACTGTCATTTGCAGTAATTTGTATTTTATTTATATTTGTTTTGCGTTAGATTTCACCCTGTAAATTTTAGTTCTTTTTATTTCTCTACGTTAATAAATTTAAAAAGTGGATAATTCGCTAATGTGGACTAAATTTTAAGAACACTAAAATTGTAGAAAATTGGACATAAATAAATAGAACTGTAATAAAAGAATATAAACTGAATAGGCAGATTTGACATTTGCAAGCAAGTTATAACTAGTAGATTATAACTAAAAAGACAAGATAAAAGAGAAATTTTAACATAGGATATAATTAAATAGATAGAACATAAAGAGGCTTATTTTAAGACTTACGCTAAATTAATAAGCAAATATAGCAGAGATAATAGAAGTGGCTTATTAAATGGCTTAGAATAAGTTAATAAGCAAAAAAGGAAGAATGAATAGAAGAGGCTTATTTAAATAACTTATATTAAGTTAATAACCAAAGATAGAAGTATGGCCCATAACCAATAGCATTCCCTTTCAGACTACGACTGATGGTTTCACAATAGATGAGGCTGGGCATGAGCCTTTCAGAGTAGGATTGATGGTCTCACGGTAGGTGAGGCTGTGCATAACCCTTTCAGACTAGGACTAATGGTGTCACAGTAGGTTAGGTGAGGCTGTGACACGCTTATGCTAACTAAAGTAACTAAGGGGCCAATGGATAGAAGTTCAAATCAAGGGAGTTGGGGAAGGGGCGCAACTAGATTTTGTTTGGTAGGCCTGAATTGGTAGCATTCCCTTTCAGATAAGGACTGATGGCCTCACAACACATTTAGATGAGGCTGGGCAAGACCCTTTCAAACTAGGATTGATGGTCTCACAATAGAGAAAGTGAGGTTGGGCATGCTTATGCTGTTTAGGGTAAAATGGAGCAATAGATAGTGTGAGCCTAATGATGGTCGTGTGTACGGCCTCTTTGCGGGAAGATAGGTCGCTATTGAGTTCCAAAGTGCTAGCAGGTGTCTTTTTACTGTCGGACCCACATTAGGGACTAGCTCATAGTGGCAAAACAGAGATAGAAGGCCAATCAAAGGGTAGAATTAAGAATTCAGTCTAATTAAAGAAGGATTTGGAATTCAGCTTAATAAAATCGGTAATCAAAGACAAGTGCAAACAATCGAAATAATCAAAGCAAGCAGCGTTTTATTCCAGCTTTATCTTTTCCTTTATTTCCTTTTTATACTTGAACTGCTGATAAGTCTATAATCTTTATCTCACTTAAAAATACTAGTAGTTACTTCAGCTCACCATACTTTTAGTCGACCCACTCCTCTATTTTCCCATTTTCCTCCCATAGGCCAGCAGAGGCAGGGACAATAGATTTCAGACTCCTGGAGATTTCAGCTATGGAGATTTTTCTTCATGTATTCTACTTCTTCTTTTTTCAGTTTTTATTTCATTTTAATTATTGGTACTTTTCTTTGAGAGGGATAGTTATTTTATGTACTCTGCTGTTATGACTGAGATAATATTTTTCACTAGACATGGATATTTGGTATTTTTGAGACATATTTGGTTTTATGAAGTATTTATGAAGTTTGACTTTTAAATAAGTTGATGTTTTAAATGTTTCCATTGTTTTATTTATTTTTTCTTATGAATCTTAGTCTCTGTAAAGTTTTTAACTATACGAATAATGCATCATATCCTTTAGTATGCCCTTTTGGGTATACTAAGGGATGCGCGGTGTTTCAAAGTACCTCTTTATTTCTTATAGACACATGCATCCTTTGTGTTTTGACTGATAATCAACCTATTTGATTTCTCTATCACAAATTTGCTCAATTCTGATGCTTGTCGAAAATATTGTCGTATTGGTTCTTAGATCCTATCCAGCACTTACAAATTAAGTTATTGCTCCCATTCACAACATGAAAATTTCACTATCATGTTTAAACGAACTATTTTAAATCATTATTCAAAATTTATGTTTTAGTAATTATGTATCAAAATTTAATGTCATATTAGGTGATTTACGAGTGGAATATGTATTAACTCAAGAATGTTGAGTGACAAATCTATAACACTAAATGCAATAGCTGAAATTTACCAGGTCATTCTCATCAATGTTGCTTATTATATTTAAACTGCATTGGCCTTCTGTTTAGATGTACATCTGTAATCGATAAATCATGTCCATTTGGGTACAACTATTAAAATCGTATTTTAATAAACATACTTGAATCTATTCCGATTTAAGCTTTAGTATCATTAGATCTTAGACTGCATACATCTATATGTATCAATCTGAAGAGTTCATTAGCTATTTTATCACTCCTATTGAATAGATTCATTACCCTTAATTGCTTGATATATATATTTCACCAATGTCATCTGATTCATAATCATACGATCAAAGATGTAACGACCTAGAATTTCAGAATATTTGAAAACAGAATATTTAATTGATTTTAAATATTTAAAAGCTAATTTTTAACTTGAATTTCAAATATAACTATTTATTGGATAATTTAATTATTGAATTAAATAATTGGAAATTGGAAAAAATATTAGATCTAGAGTTTTAAGCTTGTTAATAATAATTCAAAGGCTTATAAAATATGTATTAATAATACTAAAGGCAATAAAACTTTTAAAATTGAATTAAAAAGTGATTTGTTCAGCTTTAAAAATATATCGTTTAAATTGACATTTAAAAATAGCTTTCCGGGGCATGGCCTTGGATTTCGACGAAACCAGTTCCATTGGATCTGTATTAGTGTATTGTTATCAAGTTTCAAATTTCGTAACGTTTGGAGTTATTATTTGGTCATACAGAATAGAAACGCGCTGAAATTTATATCGAAAATTCAATATAATAATTGGGCCCAAAAAGCTATCTTCTCCATATGATCGAATTAGGACTCGAAACCTTTTCCATTGCGTTCGGAATAGGGGTATAACATTATGAGCGCCTAGCGACAATCCTCGATAGGAGATCGAAATTTTAAGTGACGAGACCGAGACGATTTAAATTTAAATAGTATACTTTCTTTAAATTGACCGGTCAAAATATTCACATCAACCCATCCTTTCCTTCACCCAAATCACTGTACACCCACCCTATCATGTTTCCTCCTTTTAAATCAATCTTGCTCTTTTAAAAAAAACATTCAAACAAAGTTTGAAGAAGAAAAAAATTGGAAACTTGAAAATTTGATTTCTCTTGGGTTACAAAATGAAAATCAATGAACTAGGCTTTAAAAATCCCAGTTCATCAATAGCTTCGACCTGGTATATGTTTTGATGGGTGCGGTTTCGATCTTGGGAGCTCGACAGTAATGGTCGAACGCGAGAGTATGGCTAGGGTTTGTTTTTTTAGGATTGAAAGGGTTTTATCTCGATCAAATATGGGATGTGGGTTAGGCATATCGAGGTGCACCTACGGATGGTTTTTCATGGCACTTGGTGGCCGTTTGGGTTTTGCGTCTCTATGTATGGCCTGGGTGTTTGGGTAGGTCGCGATTAACTCAGGGGTGGCAGGGACAACGAAGTGGGGTTGTTCGAGATGAGAGCGCGAAGAGGAGTTGATCGGAGTTTTCGATTCGAGGAATCATCGAGTGTGGAGGCATATGGGGTGTGCTTGCACGTTCGATTTTCGATACTTGGTGATAGTCGTGCACGAGGAAGCCGATTTGGGGAAGAAGGAGTTAGTGGGCTGGGTTTTCTTGTGTGGGCTGGGTAATTAACTTTATTTAAATTGAGTTATATGAATTGTTAATTGAAAATTCAAGTTCTTAAAAATTTGAATATCTTGTTCATTGTAGATCGAAATTCAACGCGATTAATCGTGTTAGGATCGTATTGACGAGATCTTCGCCATGGAATTGAATTTGGGAAGATTCGAGCTAGCTAATTTTTTAGCTATAATCAAACGTTGTTCGACTATAGACCGACCAGAATGCTTCGACGACAATATAAAAATCAAAGGTGAGTTAATCTTACTCAATTTTGCATTACTGCAATAAATTTTAAATAGTTAAAATTTATTATTGACTGAATTGTTAAATTTTTAGCAGTTGATGTGATATTATATATAATAGTGTGTGTATATATACATTGGAGTGGTTGATATTCCCGCATATATATATAGCGGATGAGACCCTATGCCCTACGCATAATAGTGGATGAACCTATATATCGTGATATCCCCCTCGAAGTGGGATTGGTATTTTTATATTACGCTAACATCTTTGGATGCAAGAAAAACAGGTTGGAGGGATCCAACTGGATTGCTTAAAAATGTTGAATTTAATTTCATATATATTGATATATGATCTATATAAATAATCTGTAGCGGATTATAGTGAAATTTGAATTTATTGTATGCTATGGTATTACTGGATAGATTTTGGTATTTTAAAATACCATAAATATGAATATTGAATTTTTAAAAGAAAATAAAGGGGAAAATCGAAGGTAAAATAATTATAGTGGAATTAGGGTAAATTAAAAGAAAATGAATTTGGGAAATAAATTTGTATTTTATAATTTCGAAATATTATAAATAGAGATCTTGGAATATTGTAAATAGAATTTTTGAATAATGAAAAAAGGGTTAAATAATAGAACTTAACGGTATTATTAAGTATAAAAGATTTGTTTTTAAATTCGAGTTGAAATAGTTGGGAAGGTAAAATAGGGGAATTTGAAAATAAAATATGAAATTGTTATACCATATTCTAAATAAGATTTTAAATGATGAAAAGGAAAGTGGAATATGGTTGGGTTATTAAGAAATTATTTGGAAATCGAATTTAATTTATAAACCGAATTAAAGTCGATTAATTGTTGTGAAAATGTTTTAAAACGGGAACGCGACTATAGAGTTTATAAATAAGGTTTACAGACAAAGTGGAGAAAATTACCAATGGATGATTTGAACTTATAAATCCACGGTGAGGAATTATGAGGAAATAGGTAAATTGGTTTAAAAATAAATGGTAGATTTTTTTAAATATGGAATGGGAACTTACGGAATTGGGACGTGAAGTAGATTGGGATAAATCGGGAGAGGTTTAAAAGAAGGTTAGACTGGTTATATTGAAATCAGAAAAAGTAAATTATCAAGGAATTGGTTTTGTTTTAAAAGGAAGGATTCTTAATTATAAGCTGGGTAATTTTTAAAAGTGTTAAAGAATATTTCAGAAAATTTACTATTTAGTTGCTTAAAAATTGTTTAAATTATATTTAAATATTAATTAAGTTAGTTATAGTAAGTTAATTATTATCGAAAGAATTTATCAGTATTATTATTTTAAAAGGATAAACTATTTAACATTAATACTTTATATAGTAACTTTTATTTTAAAAGTAGTGTGCATAAATTTAAATTTGGAAAATTATTATAGAGATTTCGTAAGTATTATTTTGAGACTTATTAAATAAAGTATTTGCGAAGTAATGGTATACTCGAATAGTGAAATCAGAGGTAGTGAGTGCCTGCAGTTGAGTCTTAAATTTCTCTGGGATAGAGATGTAACCATTGAACTGTGAATCCATGGTTTGATGCCGCAGTGGTACTTTTCAATTATTTTATAAAAAAAAGGCATTCGGTTATATTTTTTATAAAAAGAATAGTTTGTGAATATACTAAATTCGATAAGTTAAATGTATATTTTGGATAAAGGGATTTAATTTATTAAAATTAAATTAAAAAGAGATTTGGAGTTATTCAGTGGGAAAATGAAGTATTTGGTTGAATGATTGTTTATTTGTTAGTTAAATAACCGATTATCAAACCTGGACCCAAAACATAACTTTGGAAATATCAAGAAGGAACACGAGAATTATATGGTAAATTTACCGTTCGAGGTGCTATACTATATGTATAAACTCATTTCGTTCTTCTAGGGCATTTACAAGGAAATCCGTCCACTAACGGTTAGGAGGCGATCTCCAATCTTATTCTCGTCTGTTTATTTCCTAATAAACTGGGGTTGAGTTTACCGAAAATATCGAACGTTGTTTCGAAAAGACCGAGATCGGATAAGTTATCTGAAAACCACTTCGATCCAACGAGTACATTTTCGATGTGAAAACAAGAGTGTGGATTCGAAGATGAAGCAGTGAAGTGCAAGGGCTAATCGCTACTAATCTAGAGGATTATTTTTCAAAATAGATGTAGTGGGAATAGTGCCTTCGGTTCTGTTCGGACCTAGAACGCACTTGTATGGATGAATGATCAGTACATTGTCATTGGAGGACAATGAGCATTCTAAGTGAAAATTCCTAAATGGTAATCGTAACCTCTAGCCTCATCAACCGGGAATGACTGAGAAGCAGGGGAGGTGTAGCAAGGCTAAGTGGGTAGCACTCAATTAGGGTATGCTTATCACCTTTCCAGATACCCTCAGATATTATTACTATGATTTATAGAAGGAGGTCGGAAAAGGGTGGGAACACCCAGGGTGATAACATATTTGGTCTATCTAGGTTAGGGATATTCCGGTCTTATGTTGCAGGGGATCCCGGTGTGGTCCTCAATACGCTATTCTGGACGTATACTGTGAAATGTGATACCCAAGTACCTAGTCATTCATATGGAATCCATTCTCCAATAAGCGTCATATGGTTTTGATTGTGCCCAACTATGCTGAAACGTGAGACGTAAGCATTTCAGCTATTTGAATAAGTATTTGTACTTAGCCACTATTATAATATCAGAGGATTTGATATGAAATGTTTAGGTCATTGTAAGGTAAAAATCCACCATATTTATGTGTGGTGCGGTCTTACGAGATACCTTTGATTTTCAAAAGATTTTGATAACTTTAATAATTCAAACTGAATGTGTTTTCTCACATTGGTTTTCCAAACCGACTCGGGTGTTATTTTACTATAATGCTTGGGGTCAGACTAAGTATTACAAATACATGATAGGATGCTATGGAACTTAGGAGACTAGGGGATGGCGAAGACGTATTTCACTTATCTGATTTATATTCCACTGTGTATTGTAGGCTATTTATTCAGCTTTTTGTAAGGATAAGTTATTACAGCTGTCCAATATTGTGCTATCGGTTTGTGTTGTACTCTGATGATGTACTGTATAAAAACAATTATATTTCATTTTTTTCAATATAAAGATCAGTTGTTATCTATTATATCTTGTTCCACTGCGATTGTGAGATTTTGTATTGCTATTTTCTGTTTTCTTCTTCTACCTCTTTCTTCTTTTCCGTAACAATCAAGTATTTCCGGCATTCGATTGTTTGACATGTAATATAGTGGAAGTATTGATGTTAATTTTTGGGTGTTGAAAATCCCGGGTTGTTACACTTGGTATCAGAGCCGAAGATTAAGCGAGAACCTTGGCACTGGTGGGAATTGCTCATTAGAGATAGGGACAGTAGCACCCTAGAATGAGTTTGAGTGGACATGAGCGTGTATTTGTTAGTGAATATAAAATTGTTTTATATTGTGTTGGCTGGCTTATGGATTCCAGTCAATATGAGTAAGCAACGTTATTGATAGGAGTCTCTAAACACTTAAAAAGAGAAATTTGACACTATATTGTTTCGAAATAGGATAATGAAATAATTTTACCCAAATAATTTTTACATATTAAAGGAATAATTTTCAGAAATTATTATAATATAGATGGTGTGCTTGGTTGTTAGGAAATGATAATATTGAATTATTATCATTGTTGTTGTGGAAATTGAATAAAAGTTGATATTATAACTAAAGTTAAAAAATAATTCATATTGCAAAAATGGAGTTTGTAAATATGAGTTTATAAATGTGATTAATAATTTGAAATGGAATGAAATTCGTTGGAAATGTTTAAATATAGATTTAAAGGATACAAAAGTTGTAAATTTTCCCGTTGGTTTTGAGTATGTCTTTCAAAGTTGTGAAAATAATAGTGATATTATTTGAAAATATTTTTAAATTGGAAATGAAATCTATTAAGACTTGGAATAAAATATTTAGAATGGTTTTAAAAGGAGGAAAAAGAACTAAACTCACTTCGGTCGTTGCAAAATAATTTCGATGATGATCGCGACATCATCGGTGTTTATTTTCAAGTTTCCAAGAGAGGAATTGCTACCTGAATGTTTTAAATAGGAATCTGTTTGCGAAACTGGTTTTGATTTTGAAATGCAAAGGAATAATTTGATATACCAAGGATTTGGGGGTACATATGATTTCAGAAAAATGATTTTGAAATACTCAAGGAATTGTTTAAACTCTGGAGGTTGATCTAAAATGTTTTATGGAATACAAATAAGTTTTTAAAAAACCTATAAGAATTTGAATTTTGTTTAGAATAAAATTAACTTAAGAAGAGTTAAATAAAAATAAGTGTGACAATGAAATAAATTATTAAAGTAAACCTATTAAATGAGGTGAATTGGAAGAAATTGGTGAATAGAATATTAGTACATTTGATAACTTATGAAATTTGGAAATTTGATTATTGGAATGGAATTAATTTAAATTAAGTTAAATATAAGAGATTTTGAGAAAATAAGCCTAAGTAGGCCAAATGGAAATGGCTATTGAAATAGAATTTATTAAGTTGGAATAAATTAACAAATGGAATAAATCATTTAATTAGTAAGTAAATGGAATTGAAATTGAATATTGGAATGAAATCTTTAACTTGAATTATGTTAAATAAAGTGAAATAGAAAATTAGTTTGAGTTGTAGTAAATAAAATAAAACGTTAGAAATAAAAATTTATTGAGATTTGAAATAAATTAGCGAATGGAACTAAATAAAGTAATTAGTAATTAAATATGGTTGAGATATGTTTGATAAAATTCAATATTTAAAATTTGGAAGGTAAACTGAGTTCAAATGGAGTTGAAAATTTATTTTGAATAAAAATGGATATAAATACAAAGTGATGAAGTGGAAATAAATATAAGGAGTTGTACAAAATATTTATATTAAACTTAAAAAGTAGATGGTGAAGTTCTTAAGTAAAACTGGTATCGGAAAAATATGCTAAGTAAATACATAAATGTGTATGATAAGGGTGAGTAAGAAAATGGAAATGAAAGTAAATGTGAATAAGAAGAAAATTGATATAGCTAATAATCAATTGGGAATAAATACGTAAGTTGTACGTATAATATACTATTCATATAATGATTTGATCCAGATTCAAGTACAAAATTTCGAGATAGTCATACGATCGGAGGTAGGACTTTTCACTCGATTTTCGACGGCGAACCCTTGATGTGGATTTTTGATTGATTCCAGAATTTTCTCTCATAGTATACAACTATGCAAGGAGAATGACGGTTTCTAATCAAGAAACCAGATCTGAGTCCGCACTAGAGAGTCATATGAACGATACTAGTTCGGAAACAAAATTGTGTGATTGGGCGAGCAATCAGATTTGATTTTGCATACTGATGATATATGTACATCATACGGGCTTTAAGTAAAGCTAATGTTGAAAATTCAAAAATGCTGAATTAAATGATTTTTAATTGAATGATCAGATATTATTGGTAAGTAAGTTGTAAGTGTTTAAAAGCAAATGCTAAATTGATGTCTTCGATTTTACAAGTAAAATTTGATTGCCCGACAAAAAGGTACATGTTTAAATTGATGTTGAAATTGATGATTTTCTGATTAAGCCACTTGGATTTTATTTTCTTTTGATGATTTAGGGCCGTAGTGGCAGATTTGTTGTTTTTCGGATGTAGCTGCGCAAAGGAGACGTTTGCGAAATTTTTCGAAAATTTAAGGAGTTAAAAAATTTTGAAGAAAATTCTGGTAATTTAAATTTTGGTTGTACATTAATTTGAATGATTGAGGGGATAAAATTTGTGTAATCTATGGATTAATTTGGAAAATTAGCAGGAGCGATTATGTAGTTTCAATAAAAGAATTTTTTTTTCGAGGAGTTGTTTGAAACTGTGGGGTTTCGGGTATTAGTTATTGGGTTTTGGACCATTCTTCTTACCTGGCAACTTCGAGGACGAAATTCTTATAAGGGGGAGGAATGTAAAGACCCATAATTTTGGATATTTGAAATTGGAATATTTAATTGATTTTAACTATTTAAAAGATAATTTTTAACTTGAATTTCAAATATAACCATTTATTGGATAATTTAATTATTTAATTAAATAAGTGGAAATTGGGAAAAATATTGAATCTGGAGTTTTGAGCTTGTTAAACATAATTCAAAGGCTTATAAAATATGTATTAATAATACTGAAGGCAATAAAAGTTTTAAAATTGAACCTAAAAGTGATTTGTTCAATTTTGAAAATATATCGTTTAAATTGACATTTAAAAATAGGCTTCCAGGGAACAGTCTCGGATTTCGATGAAACTGGTTCCATTGGATCCGTAATAGTGTATTGTTTCGAATTTTAAATTTCGTAATGTTTGGAGTTATTTCGTTTGATCATACGGAATAGAAACACGCTAAAATTTATATTGAAAATTCAATATAATAATCAGGTCCAAAAAGCTATCTTCTACGTACGATCGAATTAGGGCATGGAACCTTTTCCATTACGTTCAAAATAGAGGTATAATATTATGAACACTAGCGGCATACCACGTTAGGAGATTGGGATTTTAAGCTACGAGATCGAGACGATTTAAATTCAAATAGCATACTTTCTTTATGTTGACTGGTCAAAATATTCACATCAGCCTTCCTTTCCTTCACTCAAATCACTGTACACCCACTCCATCATGTTTCCTCCTTTTAAATCAATCTCCTTCTTATATAAAAAAATAACCGAACACAGTTTGAAGAAGAAAAAAAATTGGAAACTTGAAAATTTGATTTCTCGTGGGTTATGAAATAAAAATTCATAAAATAGGTTTTAAAAATCCCTGTTTGTCAATAGCTTCGACCTGGTATATGTTTGGATGGGTACGGTTCCGATCATCGGAGTTCGACATTAATGGTCGAATGCGAGAGTATGGCTAGGGTTTGCTTTTGTTTGGGATTGAAGGGGTTTTAGCTCGATTGGAGATGGGATGTTGATTCGGCATATCGAGGCGCGCCTACTTGTGGTTGTTCGTGGCACTCGGTGGCCGTTTAGATTTCGCGTCTCTATGTATGGCCTGTGTGTTTAGGTAGGTCACGATTCACTTATGGTGGCGGGGACTATGAAGTGCGGGTGGTCGAGATGAGAGCGTGTAGAGGAGTTGATTGGTGTTGTCAGTTTGTGGAATCATCGAGTGTGGTGGGCTATGGGGTCTGCGTGCACGTTCGATTTTTGGTACCTGGTGACATTCGTGCACGAGGAAGCGATTTGGGGAAGATTGATGTTAGCAGGCCGCGTTTTTGTGTGTGGGCTGGGTAATTAACTTTACTAAAATTGAGTTATATGAATTGTTAGTTGAAAATTCAAGTTCTTAAAAATTTGAATATCTTATTCGTTGTAGATCGAAATCCAACGCGATTAGTCACGTTAGGATCGTACTGATGAGATCTTCGCTATGGAACTAAATTTGGAAAGATTCGAGCTAGCTAAATTTTTATCTATAGTCGAACGTCGTTCGACTATGGACCAATCAGAACACTTCGGCGACAATATAAAAATCAAAGGTGAGTTATTCTCACTCACTTTTGGATTACCGTAATAAATTTTAAATTGTTAAAATTTATTACTGATTGCTTCATAGAATTGTTAAATTTTTATCTGTTCATGTAATACTTTACAGAATAGTGTATATGTATACATTGGAGTGATTGGTATTCCCGCATATATATATATATATATATATATATATATATATATATATACAGCGGATGTGACGCTATGCGCCCCGCATAATAGCGGATGAACCTATATACCGCGGTATTCCCCTCGAAGTGGGATTGGTATTTTTATATTGTGCTAACATCTGTGCATGCTGAAAAAACAGGAAGGAGGGATCCAACTGAATTCCTCAAAAATGTTGAATTTAATTTCATATATATTGATATATAATCTATTTAAATAATCCGTAGTGGATTATAGTGAAATTTGAATTTATTGGATGCTATGGTATTGCTGGATAGATTTTTGTATTTTAAAATGCCATAAATATGAATATTGAATTTTTAAAAGAAAATAAAGGGGAAAATTGAAGGTAAAATAATTATAGTGGAATTTGGGTAAACTAAAAGAAAATGAATTTGGGGAAAAATAAATAGTTTGGTTTAAATTTGTATTTCATAATTTCGGAATATTGTAAATAGAGATCTTGGAATATAGTAAATAGAATTTTTGAATAATGGAGAATAAAAGAATTAAATAATAGAACTTAATGGTATTGTTAAGTATAAAGGATTTATTTTTAAATTCGAGATTAAATAATTGGGAAGATAAAATAGGGGAATTTGAAAATATAATTGAAATTTTTATACCAGATTTTAAATAAGATTTTAATTTAGAAATCAAATTAAAGTTGATTAAGTGTTGTGAAAACATTTTAAAATGGGAAATGAGACTATGGAGTTTATAAACAAGGTTTATAGATAAAGTGGAGAAAATTACCAGTAGATGGTTCGAAATTATATTCCATGGTGAGAATTTATAAGTAAAAGTGTAAATTGGTTTAAAAATAAATGGTAGATATTTTTTTAAATGCGGAAAGGGTACTTACGGAATTGGGATGTAAAGTAAATTGGGATAAATTGAGAGAGATTTAAAAGAAGGTTAGACTAGTTATATTGAAATTAGAAAAAAATATATCGAGGAATTGGTTTTTGTTTTAAAAGGAAGAATTTTTAATTATAAGCTTGGAAATTTTTAAAAGCGTTGAAGGATATTTCAAAAAATTTATTGTTTATTTGTTTAAATTTTTTTAAAGTATATTTAAATATTAATTAAGTTAGTTATAGTAAGTTAATTATTATTGAAAGAATCTAACTATTTTAAAAGGATAAACTATTTAATATTAATATTTTGTATAATAAATTTTATTTTAAAAGTAGTTTTCCTAAATTTTAATTTGGAAAATTATTATAGAGATTTCATAAGTATTATTTTGAAAATTATTAAATAAAGTTTTTGGGAAGTAATGATATACTCGCATGGCGAAATCAGAGGCAGTGAGTGCCTGCAGTTAAGTCTTAAATTTCTCTGGGATAGAGACGTAACCATTGAACTATGAATACATGGTTTGATACCGCAGTGCTACTTTCCAATTATTTTAAAAAAGGGCATTCAAATATATTTTTTATAAAAAGTATAGTTTGTGAATATACAAAATTCGATAAGATAAGTATATATTTTGGATAAATGGATTTAGTTTATTATAATTAAATTAAAAATATATTTGGAGTTATTCAGTGGGAAAATGAAGTATTTGGTTGAATGATTGTTTATTTGATAGTTAAATAATCGACTATCAAATCTAAACCCAAAACATAACTTTGGAAATATCTAGAAGGAACATAGGAGTTATATGGTACAGTTACCGTTCGAGGTGCTATACTGTACATATAAAATCATTTCGTTCTTTTAGGGCGTTTATAAGGAAATCCGTCTACTAACGGTCAGCATGTGATCTCCGATCTCATTTTCGCCTGTTTATTTCCTAAGGAACCGCGGTTGAGTTTACTAGAAATATCGAACGTTGTTTCGAAGAGACCGGGATCGGATAATTTATCCGAAAACCACTTCGATCCAACGAGTACGTTTTTAATGTGAAAGCAAGAGCATGGAGTCGAAGATGGAGTAGTGAAGTGCAAGGGCTAATCGCTACTAATCCTGAGGATTTTTTTTCCAAAATGGGTGTACTGGGAATAGTGCCTTCAGTTCCGTTCGGACCCAGAATGGACTTGTATGGACGAATGCTATCAGTACAATGTCATTCGAGGACAATGAGCATTCTAAGTGAAAAATCCTAAAAGGTAATTGTAGCCTCTAGCCTCATCAACTAGGAATGACAGAAAAGCAGGGAAGATGCAACAATGCTAAGTGGGTAGCATCCAATTAGGGTATGTTTATCACCTTTCTAGATACCCTTGGATATTATTACTAAGATTTATGGAAGGAGCTCGAAAAAGGGTGGGAACACCCGAGGTGATATCATATTCGGTCTATCCAAATTAGGATAGTCTGGTCTTGTGTTGCAGGGGATATCGGTGTGGTCCTAGGTACGCTGTTCTAGACGTGTACTGTGATAGGTGATACCCCAGTACCTACTCATTCGTATGGAATTCATTCTCCAATAAGCGCCGTACGGTTTTGATTGTGCCCAACTATGCTGAAACATGAGATGCAAGCATTTCATCTATTTGAATAAGTATTTGTATTTAGACACTATTATAATATCAGAGGATTTGATATGAAATGTTTTGGTTATCGTAAGGTAAAAATCCATTGTGTTTATATGTGGTGCGGTCTTACGAGATACCTTTGATTTCCGAAGGATTTTAATAACTTTAATAATTAAAATTGAGTGTGTTTCCTCAAGCTGGTTTTCCAGACTGACTCGGGTGTTATTTTATTATAATACTCAAGTCAAATCGAGCATTACAGATAGGATCTATAGAGCTCAGTGTGAGAAATGTGGATTATGGATCTTAAGGCTAGAATTAACGCTAGAGGGGGGTGAATAATGTTTTAAGGAATTACTAAATATTTTTGAGTTTATGTTAATTTTAACACAAATGTATGCAATATTCAGACACAGATATGATCACAGAATCAAACACAGATGCAGAAATAAAGTAAAAGCAATAAAGGAAAGAACACACTAGATTTTATACTAGTTCGGAGTTACCCTACATCCAGTCCCGCACACAAGTACGGATTTCCTTTCAAAAGCAATTGTTACAACTACACCCTCGATTTCAAGGCCATGAGGTACACCTCTCCAGATTCACAATCCTGTGGGTAGGGATACTTGATTTTACGGGCAACAAGTTCACCCTATTGAATACACAGGCTACAATCACACCTTTTCTCGCTTGATTGATTTCACAGGCTACAATCACACCTTTTCTCGCTTAGTTAATTACAAAGAAGGCTATAACTCTAAATAGCACTGAGATCTTATTGAGATAGTGATAGAGAATCAAACCAGAGATGATCTAGTTAGATTCAATGGTGATTTTGGCAGAGTAATGGTAAAAATATATATAAAGAAATGTGGAAGAAGAAGAGGAGTGAATCAAAGAAAATATGAATGTAAATTCGTTTAAAACTGCCCCTATTTATAGTGGAACAACAGCCATGTCCATTCGTGAAAGGATATGACGAATAGACACTTCTTTTGAAATTCAAAATTTTGAAATCAACTGCCACCTTGTCGACAGGGGTACCTAGGGGTTGTCGACAAGCCTATGGTATTTTTGGTGTTTTGTATTTCTTTGAAAATAACTTCTATCTTTTATAAAACTATTTTTAAACTTTATAAATATACTTAACTATAGTTAAAATATATAAATAAATATAGAGAATAATATTTTGATATATATAAAATTTTATATTTAAATCTAAGTATGAATATTAAAAGTTAAATATATTGTTATTAAAAGATAGTTTAAAACCAAGGATAATTTGATTTTGAAAATAAAGATTATTTTGAGGCTAAAAGTATTTAAAACCAGGATAGATGTTTTTAATTCTTTTAAAAGGAAGGTTTTGAAATCATTTTGAAAACAAGATATAATTTTGTAAAAATATTTGAATAAAAGTTAGTGGATACAAAACAATATTCCACTAGATTTTTCGTAGGTTCTATCTTACTTAGGGTTTCATCCCTTTAACAGGCTCGAAGTGGATTCCATTCCACGAATAAATTGGATATAAGATGTCAGTGTTTTTCTAGGAGTTTTAACAAAATTTCTAACTAAATTACTTATTCTTGAACTCTTGATAATCTTGATACTCATGAGTCTTCAATCTTGATATCTTCGGTCTTGAATCTTTATACTATACAGTCTTCATTGTTGATACCTACATGGTTAAATGCTGCATATACATATGTATCTAAACTATAATGTTAGTATTTATATTTTATAATCTTATTCTAAGGTTTTTGTCATCAAGACCGTCTTCTCAGGGACTAACAATCTCCCCCATTTTGATGATGACAACCTTTGTTTATAAAATATTACATCTATCCTAATAATTCCCCCTGAAACTAACAACTCCCCCTTAATCTATGCCTAACTATCCTATTTTATACTTCTCCCCCTTTGTCATCAACAAAAACCATCCTAAAACCGTAAAATAAAAATCTCCCCCTTAAACTAATACTAGACCAAAGTATAGTAAATGAAATGTGAAAGACATTAACATAATTATATTATAATTATTCAATACATAAATATGTATAACTATATTTCAAACAATCCAATCAACACGCACATCAAATCCAATCATGTCAAACAATTTAAACAAATCAACCAAATCAAACAAGTCAATCAAATCAAATAAGTCAATTAAGTCAATCAAGTCAAATAAGTCAAACAAGTCAATCAAAACATGCCAAACAAATCAAAAAATAATAATCATATACTATAAGATAATACTACAAACTCCTCCTAAATAAAATACACTCGTTATATATACATGATGCAATATGTAGTTTGTAATGCAGTATGAAATGTATACATATGCAATGTAGCATGAGATAATATCCAAAATGAAGTGCAACTTGTGATGCAAATGATTATGATATTTCATGCATTGTAATTTATGATGTAATATGCAATAAAATGTGATATGAAATAGGATGCATAATGATATGTAATATGAAACAAAATGATAATAAAGTAAAAATAATAATAATAATAATATGCAGAGTGATGTGATGATATATATACTACGGCATGAGACATCTAGATTATAAGATAAACATGAGTGATAAGTAATATCTAATTGACAAGCATATATATATATATATATATATATATATATCTGTGTGTGTGTCTGTATGTATGTATATCTATATATAAAATTATTTATTATAAATCACTTGAACCAAACAAAGGTAATACACATCAATTACTAGACTTCGGTTAAGGAAACTAATGAATGAGACTGAAAGAGTAGTAAAGAAAAGAGTTTAAAGGCAATAAATGATATTAAAACTATAACATATTAATGAAAGGTGGTAATCAGACTCAATATCAAAGTCAAATTGCTAAGAAATATGGATTTAAACTATATATATGACCAAATATGGTTTTTATAAAAATTAATAGCCTACTTATTTAATTAAAATATATTTTTTAACTTGGTTGGTTTTTTTAAGAATCCAAACTTCCTTGTTTATAAAATACTTAACTTACTACTTAAAACCTTTATATTAAATTACTATTGGTTTAAATATTTAAAAACATGTTTAAACATCTTTTAAATTTAAAAAATATCATAATGAAATATTAAATAAAATAATAGAGATTGAAATACTAAAATAAACATGTGTTATATTAAGGCTTCTTACTTTTAAAAAATTAAATTAATTTAAACATGAAATTAATTTTAAAATATTCTAAATAAGTTAGAAAATAACTCTAAAAAGAATAGAGAAAAATATTTAATTTAAATATCATTTTTGCATAGTTTAAAGTTTCATAAAGAAAAACAGCATTCAAAGAAAGCTATAAAAAGATTTTGTAGTAAAATATATTCGAAATTTTATAAAACTGAAACTATAGCTTTTACCAAATGCTGTGTAAAGTTTCTGAAACTTTACAGCGTTTAAAAGCATGGAAATGCTATAAAAACGAATTTTCATTACTTACAAAACATTACAGAAGAAAAGAAGCATTTTAGAAATGCCATCTAAAATTCCGGGCTTGTTTTTAACATGATTTTGCGCTAATTTTACGACTAGATTTTGACGTGTCAATAATGGATTTTTGACCCAATTTTTTAAAGTAGTTAATATAACTAAATCACTTAAAAAATACAAAAAATTATGGAAAAAACATGTGTAAAGACACTTGCATTATGCATGTAAAAATGCTTTTATTATAGAACAAGTGTAATGACACGTGACATTTTGCATGTATGTCACTATCTACTTATATGATAAGTGTCATATGATGTGGTGCAATCTTATTAATTGAAGGAATATATAAATAGAGTCTTATTCTAACATTTTAAATTTATTCTATTAATTTCTTAAAGATATAAAATTAGTATCTTAAAAGAAATAGAGTATGAGAAGTAAAAATAACATTAGAAAAGTTGAAATCATGAATGAATGTATGCTTTTCTACTTAGTATAGTTGTAATAAATTAGTTGTAAGATTTTATTTGAAAGGAACACATTTTAAAAGACTTAGTTATGGTGTGTTGATATATGAACCAAAATATCAAATTTATAAAAGAGATAAATTTCTATACCTAACTAAATGCATAAGTATATATTCCTAAATGCAACGATAAAGATGAAATAATAGTAAAGTGTACCACTTTTTGCACTCATCCATCTTTCTAAATTTTTTGTTTTTCCATTCCCATGAACCACACATTTATATCTTTCAGAACTTGACGACAAGATCTGTTCTATTGTGACGGACTCATTTTTTTTATCAGCGTAGTTTGTTCATTTGCTGAATTTGAAGGCCGTATGAAAAGGATGCAGATGATTTAGTAGATTGACTAACTTGGCGCCAAAAATTTTAATTTGAATTTTGAATGAATGGACACTTCAACCACTATAAATAGGCCCAACGGCCACCACTTTTCATAAAAATTCCTCTTCTTCTTCCCATTTTTCTATATACTATCTAACTTCTAGAAGGCATGTCTACATTGTTTCTTAACGGATTTGGATGAAACCGGCGGAAAATCGAAGAGGAAGGAAAGGGCTATGTTCTAGTAATAGTTTGGCGACGAATTTAGACAGTATTATGGTGCAACTGGCCGATCAGTAGGAGAAATGTAGAAAATCCCGTACACAGTTTTTTAGTTTTGGATAGCCAATTTCAAACTGTCATATCTAACTCAATTTTGATCGGAATTTGATGATCCACCCATCAAAATGACCATGGGAACAAGGACTATAATATGAAAGAGGAGGTAGGACAAAATACTCAAATCTTTAGACGCAATTTGAAGAATTCCATTAACAGTTTGCTTTCTTTTTCTCTTTGTTCACCAAAACATCATTTGACCATAACTTGGCCATTTCTTAATGGATTCGCACGAAACCAGTGGCATTGCGAAGCGGATGGAGAGAAGTACCGTATCAAGTCAAGTTATAGATGAAAACCAAAATATTTGTATTGATCTGGTACCTATTTCATTGTCGATTGCCATTATATATACATTTTTTCTTCATGTTCGATGAATGATTATCTGGTATCTTTTAACCAACGGTCATTAGACATAACTCTTCTCCTGCAAAACAAAATAACTTTTTAAAGAATCAAGTGACTTTTCAAAATAACTAAATATAGTTTTAAACAACAATATCATGGTAATTCTGTAACATATTCATATGAAAATAGTGTTAATAATTTTATCAAATTTTTTTTTGCCATTTTAAAATTTTTCAAATTCAGATTATGAAAACTTTGAAAACCTTGATCTGATACCAAATGTGAGAAAGGCGGATTATGGATCTTAAAGCTAGAATTAACACTAGAGGGGGTGAATAGTGTTTTAAGGAATTACTAAATCTTTTTGAGTTTATGTTAATTTGAACACAAATGTATGCAATATTCAGACACAAATATGATCACAGAATCAAACACAGATGCAGAAATAAAGTTAAAGCAATAAAGGAAAGAACACACTGGATTTTATACTGGTTCGAAGTTATCCTACATCCAGTCCCACACGCAAGTACGAATTTCCTTTCAAAAGCAATTATTACAATTACACCCTTGATTTCAAGGCCACGAGGTACACCTCTCTAGATTCACAATCCTCTAAGTAGAGATACTTGATTTTACGGGTAACAAGTTCACCCAATTGATTTCACAGGCTACAATCACACTTTTTCTCGCTTGATTGATTTCATAGGCTACAATCACACCTTTTCTCGCTTAATTAATTACAAAGAAGCCTATAACTTTGAATAGCACTGAGATTTGTTGAGATAGTGATAGAGAATCAAACCAGAGATGCTCTAATTAGATTCAATGGTGATTTTGACAGAGTAATGGTAAAAATATATATAAAGAAATGTGGAAGAAGAAGAGGAGTGAAATCAGAGAAAATATGAATGTAAATTCATTTAAAACTGCCCCTATTTATAGTAGAACCAGAGCCATGTCTATTCGTGAAAGGATATGATGAATAGACACTTCTTTTGAAATTCAAATTTTTGAAATCAACTGCCACCTTGAACACAGGGGTACCTAGGGGTTGTCGACAAGCCTATGGTGTTTTTGGTGATTTGTTTTTCTTTGAAAATAACTTCTATCTTGTATAAAACTATTTTTAAACTTTATAAGTATACTTAACTATAGTTAAAATACATAAATAAATATAAAGAATAATATTTTGATATATATAAAATTTTGTATTTAAATCTAAGTATAAATATTAAAAGTTAAATATATTATTATTAAAGGATAGTTTAAAACCAAGGATAATTTGATTTTGAAAATAAAGATTATTTTGAGGCTAAAAGTATTTAAAACCGGGATAGACGTTTTTGATTCTTTCAAAAGGAAGGTTTTGAAATCATTTTGAAAATAAGATATAATTTTGTAAAAACATTTGAACAAAAGTTAGTGGATACAACGCAATGTTTCACTAGATTTTTCATAGGTTCCATCCTACTTAGGGTTTCATCCCTTTAACAGGCTCGAAGTGGATTCCATTTAACGAATAAATGGGATTTAAGATGCCGATGCTTTTCTAGGAGTTTTAACAAAATTTCTAACTAAATTACTTATTCTTGAACTCTTGATAATCTTGATACTCATGAGTCTTCAATCTTGATATCTTCAGTTTTGAATCTCTATACTGTATAGTCTTCATTCTTGATACCTGCATGGTTAAATCCTGAATATATATATATATATATATATATATATATATATATATATGTATATGTATATCTAAACTTTCATGTTAGTGTTTATGTTTTATAATCTTATTCTAAGGTTGTTGTCATCAAAACCATCTTCTTAGGGACTAACACTCAGGAGACTCGGGGATGGCGAAGATGTATTTCACGTATCTAATTTATATTCTGTTGTGTAATGTAGGCTGTATATTCAACTTTTTGTGAGGACAAGTTATTATAACTGTCCAGTATCGTGTTATTGGTTATTGTTGTACTCTGATGATGTAGTGTATAAAAACAATTGTAGTTCTTTTTTACTTTGATATAAAGATCAGTTGTTATCTATTATGTATTGTTCGATTGCGATTGTGAGATTCTATATTGTTATTTTTATTTTCTTCTTCTACCTCTTTCTTCTTTCCCTAAATATTTTCGGCATTCGATTGTTCAACATATAGTACAGTGGACGTATTGATGTCAATTTTTGGGTGTCGAAAATCTCGGGATGTTACAAGTGAATTATTTCTCGTAGATATGGTCCAGTTTACAATTCAAATGTAATTGTTATTTTAAGGTACTTTTGTATTTTCTATCGCTAATGCACTACTAATGTTATGAAAATAAATTACATTGTATATCTATTTTACAGTGAATATTCACAATATTCGTAACAAAATAAGACTGTATTTATTTTCAGTCAATACCAAAAGTAGCTATTGCTTCATAAATAGTATTTGGTATATAAATGAAAATAGCATTTTGTGTCTAGGTGCATCCACTAATAAGTGTTATGCGATAAGCTCCTACTATTTTTTGTCATTATACAACTGCGTATAAAACACAAAGTTCCATCGACCACTTATTATGAGCTGTTCGTTTCATCCACTGTAACTAGTTTACCATCGAGAGTTTTAGATCAACTTTCTTGGACTAACGATGATATCTATTTATAAAAAATAATTTTCTATAATATAATATGTTAGCACCAAAAGATGACACCCTAAAACAGGTAAAAACGAGATGATTCGAATTAAAATAAGGAAGCATGATATGCCTACGTCCACTATTAGCTTTATTCCAATTGATCCTTGTAATTATAAATAATTCTAAAAAAGTTTAGTTCTGAAACTAATTGATAGTCGAATATGGTAACAATCTGGTGCATGCAACCAAAAGATGTAAAAGTCCTTTTTTGCTAAAGAATGGATATTCATAGTCAAATTCCTCATTTAAAGTCGCTATCTCATGGATGAATGGGTAGAAATTCAGATCCATGCTTTTAAGCATGAAGAATAAGTAAAACTCAACATTCGCAATATGTTGGTACCGACATGATCATGTCGATGCTAACATAATTTTTGAACTAGCAACTTTGACTCTTCTTTATATTTATTTAAGTCTTCAAGCTTCTAATCTTTATTGACAAAATTGTCCTCAAAATCATGTTGGTGCCGACATGATTTGTCTTTTTTGGGTCTTTGTCTTTTTCTTTAAAGTACATAGTAACTTCATCTCTAACTCAAAAGTATGTTCCCACTAATCAATCAAGCCGGTGCCAACACGTTCAACCATGTTGGTGCCAACATGAGCAATCATGTCGTACTGACATGATTTGCCTTGTACAATTCTTACCCAAACTCCTTGTCCTCTACTTATTCATCATTCTAGACTGCTTCTATGCTTCTTGATTCATTTCCTCATCATTTTAAAGTCCATATCCATTAAGATGTTGCCCAGTTCGAATGATAGATAACGTTTACTCCCAAAGCATGGTTTTGTGAAATAGAATGCATGATTTGGATCAAGAGCAAACCCAAATCCAAATCTATAATGAAATCCTCAATTGACTCAACCAGTGGCTTAAAGCATCACATCTATTTTAAGAATATCGGTTCATCACTTCATATAGTCGCCAAATCACTTTTCTTGATAGAAGAGTGGAGCTTTCGCTTCTGTGGAAGCTACACTATCTACCGATTAGGTTGATACCTACTTTTCTTTTCTTTCTTTTCCTTCCCTTTGGATTCAAAACATGTCGGTACTAACATGATTATTTCAAATTCATTTAAAAGCAACACATAAAGAATTTTTGATGTTTTCACTTCGTTTTCCAACACTTAACATTTTTGAGTTATTTTAGTTTCAACCGCCGCCTTCTTTAATCTTTCGACGCCACCTTCTTTAATCTCTCGACATCACCGTACTCTCTTTATCAGCCTTACTTACAACTTTAGCGCTGCATTCATATTTGTTTTCCCATTAAATCAACATCAACTATTTAAAATGAATCTTAACGGATCTCCATCATCCTAAGATTTCAACTTGAGATGGGTTGTCATCTTAATCTTGGTGTCCTTGCCATCATCTTGCCCATGGCCTTCACCTCCAACCTTTTGGGACTAGGCCCAATTGAAAGCGGGTAAAATAGGCATATTTCAAAAAAAAAACTATTGAGATCTATTAGGCCTATTAAGTCTAAAGGTGTTACACTAGATCCAGTGTAGCTTGAATAAAATCATTATAATTTCATTATATACATATACATGTACATATACATATACATATACACATACACATACATATACATATACATATACATATACATATACATATACATATACATATATTAAGCATGTTGGTATTTTAATTAATGTTTTATTGGGAATACATTAATATACACTCAAAAATATAACAACATAAATGAGCTAATATAAATGTGTGTGTGTGTGTATACATCTAGATATTGGGATTTATATCTATTGTATGTGTGTGTGTTACTTACATATACGTGTCACATTTTCACATGCATATCGGGAATATAAATGCCTAAGTGTGTGTGTGTGTGTGTGTATGTTTAACTACACTGCAATATATGTATATGGTTTATGTACACGTATCAACAATACCAAATATATAATATTTAGACATATACACACATATATGTATTCTTTGTTGCCACTTATATTTTATATTTACATAAATAAAAGATATATAAATAATTCACATAAACTAGACAATTAATATAAGAGTAAATTAAAAGAGCTGGAAAGGTAATTTATGTTGCAATTAATTCTAATCAAATCAAAGCTAAAAGGAAATAATCATATAGTGTAATTCAACTTTAGTTTTATTATACAACCATCAATTCAACAGTTAATTTAACACCATATAGAATTTCAAGCTTAGTTACAACAAATATCCAACCGTTTAATAATAAAAGAAATTTTTGTAATATATAAATCGGAAAAGACATATAATTAACATAGAAAGATTAATTTTTTTATAATTTAGTTTATTTACCCTAACGATATTATTGGACCTAAAACATATATGTTTAGGTTTATACACATATGTAATGAACTAGAATTTAATTTTGTAACATGAATTGAATTAATCTAAAACATATCAACCAAGTAAAACATAGTCTAATGCTGGTATAAAGAAGATTTTATTAAATTTATATTTATATACATGTGATATACATACATATAATTTCATGATTCAATCTACTAAAATTTAAGCCATAATTAAAAGGAATAATTGTGACAACAAGAGTAATTTATATAAACAAAGCATATTTACAACAACACATAATAGGGTAATAAATAAGAGGATTTGTTTTAGATCTTAAATGAAATAAAACATAAATTAATTAGTTATACAAATCATTAACAAATTATATATAAAAAATTCAATAAAAAATTCCACAACAAATAGTTTTTTTAAGATCCAATTAAATCATCAACATTTAAAACTATGCAGAAATAGAACTCCTAATCAATCACAATACTTAGAATAATTTTATAACCGATTTTAATAAGTGGCTACAATTACATGTATGTGAGAACTTATTTTAAATATCATATGAATTATAAACTTACCTAATAAACCTCGCCCTTTATCACACCTTGATTTGTGGCTTCTCCTCGGATTTCAAATAAATTGGCATTTCAACTTACAAAAGAAGGATGAACCATCTTTCTTTAATTTAATTTGATGTTGATTTGAATTTATTTTGAGGTTTTTTTGGAAGAAACATCTGCCATGAATGATATAGAAGAGAAAGAAAAGTTACATTCCGTTAAAGAAATCAAATGGGGTGATTTTGTTCTGATAGAATTTAAGGAACCTTTCTCATTCTCCTTATAAAAATTCCTTCTTTAGTTGCTTTATATATTTCAATCAATTTATATTCTACTATCACTAGTATATAGCTAGCTCATGCACATTTTTTATATGCAAATTTTACAAATAAAAACTTTTATGTACTTATTTTATTATTTAATGTTTAAATTATATTGATATTGTACATTGATATATGCAAATATAACTTTTATATATGCATTAAATAATTACCAATAATATTCAAAACATCAGATAAATAAATAAAATAACTAACATTTTAGATTAATTAATTTAATCAGTCCATTACGCTTTACAAACTAATTAAATTATATGATTTTCGAAGAAATTTCAAATGTGGTTGCACGACTCTAAGGTGTGAATTCAGTCATCGATTAATATTGAACAATTCAAATATCAACGTCTATACTTCATCTTAGTTAATGGTCTGATAATTTGACCAAATTTATCACTTATAGGACTTTTTGGAAATATTGAATTTCATACACACTTATGCGGTACCTTTTAGTAATGATAATTTACATCAATTCTCTTCATCAAAACTATATAAAATTAGGACTTATGAAATTTGCCTTTGGTCAAAATTCCAAGATCGTCCACGTTCAACTTTGTAGTTTCAAACATAAAATCATTGGTTCAATAATAACAATTGTTATTAATGTACTGTTCTGGCCAGAGAATTTGATTTTAAGTTGACTATAGTTGACATTGATACCAACTCCATATAACTAAGGAGCAAATTCTTAATTGAATAGTGCTTCAGTTCCAATGCTTCAACTCAGAGCCAAATTTAATCATTCAATAGACGTCATGTCATGATTTAACTAAAATTAAGGTGAAATGTTCAAATTGAAGTTCCTTGGTATTCTAAGTCGAGAGAATTATATAACATCATCACATCGAGATTGTCTATTTGACCTTAATTATATTAACCAATCGAGAACTCTCGAGTGTTTTGTTCCATGGTTATTCAATAACTATCAATACATAGTCCATTGGTCCCCCAACGACTATAAGAAATACACTGCCCAACATTTGAAGAGTGTTACATACTCTAATCTCAATGGATGAATCTATACCCTTTCTCAAAACATTTTGGCCGGGGATATTTAAAACAATATTTTTTTTCAATGTGATACAATTCTCATGATCACAGCATTTTGTAATTACTATCACATAATATATTATTTAAGGATTTTCCATCTATATACTTCAAATTAATTACTTAATTATTTATATCACTATATAATAAATGTATAATAGGAAGAAAAAACCTTTTAATATGAGCGAGATTGGTCACATAGTAAGATATACGTAACAAATGACATAATTGCAACTCTATCACGACCTACGTTCAAAGCCAAGATGACTAGATCCTTAAGCCGTCACCTTTGTTCCCTAACAAACTCATGGCTAAGCCCGGTCCATACTAAGGAAATCTCATGGCCAACTTTAGTATTGTTGAGGGAATCTCAAATCGAATGTATTAACAAGCAACGATGCTTTAGGGAGAGTCGTATGGATTCTTAGGGTTATTCTGGAAGATGGGTTAGTAACTTTAGCTTTGACGAGGTGCTTCCAAGATGTCTTTTCATCTAGCATATTCCAACATTCGATCGATTCAAGTGTCGACGCTTTGAATCAAAAAGCCCAATCCTGCGATCCTATAAAGAATGGTTCATATTGCTCCTGGCAATGGTTCTATTATCGTGTATCCTACGACGGCAGGTAAGGTTTAGCACATAGTTCATGGCGTGAAGGAGCTCCTTTACCACCATGAGCAATCTGTCTACATAGAGTGTTCGTGATTATCGTGCCACAGACATAGGACATAAAAAGTATAGACTGACACATTACACTCCTGCTGGTCAATGTACAAAATTTGATTGGTCAACCAATGTCGACATTTGTTGGAGTATGTATATCGGCTATAAAGGTTTTAATCAAAGAAACTTTAGGCTATTTTTTATAGCATTTTGGAACCATTAGAGTGGGAAAATTTAATTAACATCCCATGCAAAGTTATACTTCCTAAAACATTTATTAGTGCACCATTTATCTTATTTAAGCACTATCTCATGTGAACCTCATAACATTAAATCTAAACCAAAATCAAGCACAATAAAAACGGTAAAAAAAAGGTTTAGTATTACTTACCTAAATCTTTGGATAGTATTATTTTAATCTTCTTAGTCTCTTTTAGCTTGTGTTATCTTCTCCTTCTTCTTATTTTCTTTATTTAGGCCACCACCATTGATTCTCTTCTCTAGCTTTTATTTTACTTTTAAGTGGAATGAGAGTTAAAATAAGAAATAAGCAAAAGGATTTATTTTATTGTCCCACAACAATTTGGGCCTTGGCCTTCATATGCTTTTTCTCATTTGTTCATTACCTTCTTTCTTATTTAACTTAACTTTTATAACCGGCCACATATGGTAAGCAAGTGTCCACCCAAATGCTAACCATATTTCTTACTAATTTTTATAATATATTTTTCCATTTGATTCCTCATTTTAACGAATAGTTATTTAACTAATTAATTATTAACTGCAGGTTGTTACATGCAATCTCTAAAGATTGACTTAAAAACGTTGAGATAGCACCCACCCATGAAAAGCTCTAGTATGTTGTTGTCAATGAACCATTAGCTAAATCTAATAAAAAAGCCATATCCGAACAAATTAAGGTTCATGAAGGTAGTTCAATGGACTATGAACTTGCATGTTGCTACATGCAGTCAACTATGAGCATCGAGCTCCAAAAATAATAAGGAAATGTGGATATTCATTAAATACTCGAACACCTACAAAGTTATATGGTGAACATCTCACATCGCATAGTATGGGATCTCATGGAAACTGTATAATGAAAAAATGAGCAAGGGAAAATTTGTCCAACATCATGTACTCAATTTGATTGAATACATTCAAAGTTTGGAGGGCTTGGAACTACACTTAGCATAAAGCTTCAAACTGACTTGATTCTTGGATCGTTAACCCCACAGTCAATCGTCTCATATCGAATTTCAATATGAACTACTTGAAGTGTATTGTCATGGACCTCCTTAATAAGTTAAGGATGGTTGAGAGTACATTTACAAAGGAATCAAGCGCCATGCTTATTATTAACGGCGCCTCTTCTTTGAATCGTTCAGAGAAGAGAAAATATAAGTTTAAGGTGGCATGGATAATGAAAAGGCATAAGAGAAAGGTGAATACCACTTTCTCTCAAGAAGGGATGTTGGAAGATGGGTTGACCAGACTACATAATGATGCTCAAGTGGAAGGAATGAGATTATGCACCTAAAGATATTTTTTAGATAGAAAATTGTTTATCTATACGTGCTTCTAGTTGGGTTTTGGATATTAGATTTGGAACTCATATTTGTAATTTGTTATGGGGATTTAGGAGCAAGTGGTCCATCACAAGAGGGAGCATGAACTTTCAAGTTGCAAATTGATATACTATAGTTGTCATCACAATAGGAGAATATAATGTAAATCTTGTATGACAACCCGCACCTCCTGACACACCGAGAGAATATAATGTAAAGCTTATATGACAACCTACACCTCCCGACACAATGATCCAAAGTTTAGGGTGACTTTCAAACTCGTTTCAATGCCAAGAAGTGTGAGCTATCGGATTTTTTAAACATTTCAGAGGCAAAAGATACAAGGACAAAATCTAAAATATACTACAATTTCATATCTCTCAGCGGATGGCAAAAAATATAAATACCGAAAATAGTCATCTCAGAAGATATCAAAAACATAGTCCCAAAATAGTATGTAGTAACATCAAATAGTCTGACAAAAATACTAAATATGATAAATAGTACATGGAGAGTAACAAGAAATAAAGAGTAACACCAATCCTAAGCTCATCTCTCCAAGCATAAATCTCCGACTTATTACTTGCTGGCCAGAACTCCTGTGCTAGGAAAAGAAAGGAAGGAGTGGATCAGACACACGTCTAGTGAATGGGCTACATCATTAATATACGGTGATTACATGCAATTGACTTTAGTAATACCTTATACGACATGCATATTCTACAAGTGTCCGTAAATTACCTGTTCTCTTTACTTAAGGGGTTTAGCTCAATACACACCTATACTAACGACTTGTGCAGGCTCATACTTAGGATCAAACAACTAATTGAACCTCAAGACAACTAATGATCGGCTCATAGCTACTGGAACTATTCCAACATAGGGTTATCCTATAACTTCAACCATGGGACCACATTTCCCACATTACGACCACACATAATTCATAACATATATTTCCCAACAATTTCCATCATGGGACTAAGCTTCCCACAACTTCGACTACACGTATCTTAGTTACGCATTAAGGGGAAGCTTAACTCGCTAAAGTGTCTCATTGTCTGCATCTGTGTCCACCTCTTAATGGTAATATAATGCCTCTTATTGCACGGCGTCGAAATCCATCAACATAGCATCGTATCGCTTCACCGTGAATACCAAGGAACTCCCGTTAGTGTCGGGCCACACACTCCATCAGGCATCATCATTAGTGTTGCGCGTCCACCGTATAATCTCCTGTGAGTGCAATTTGCGATAGAATCACCCCAATCGAAAATCGATCCTTGCTAGATAAATATAATTTATCTAGTCCTGTATGTCCTAGCATCGCCAACATAGGGAACTAGTTTCCTTATGATACCACACACACATCAAATATGTAAATATACTTTGTATTTAGGCATTTGCCCGAGGTTCAGGCCGTACCTAGAAATACTAACTGATCGCCCGGTTGACTTGTAGTGGTCGACCGCTTATTATTAATCGGCTCATCCGAGTGGTCAATCTGTTAGAGTATTGATTCTTATATTTTTTTAATTTTTTATTTTGGTTCTTAATTCTAGAGTACAATAATTTTGCATATGTGAAACCTAATTATGTAAATCTAAATTTTGTGAATCTAAAGTTGTATTTTCCCAAAATCATATTCAATTTCAATTATAGTATTTTTAACTTCGGTCATGAACTTGTCCTAGGTTGACATGAAATAGCTATAACAATCATATTTGATTGGAAAAGAGGTATAATTTGGGTTCATTCTTATTTAATAAATTACACCAAATTATATTTACCATTGAATGTTCCAATCTAAATAAGAGAGTTTGTAGTTACATTTTTGATAATCTAGATCATATATAGTATACTAGAATCGATTATATGTAAATCAACCAAACAATGATGAACCCACTCACCCATTCCCTCTAAAATACACCTAGAATCCCCTTTGTTTGCTAGATCTCTACTTGATTTTGTTTTCTATTCAATCCTCATACTTTTATTTTTGATTTAATTTGAAGAAATTTGTGATTTGAGGATAAAAGGATTTCAGTTTGTCGAGAGACAGAGTTTGGACATTCAATAAAAGATTAGGGTTTTCTGAGTTAGCTTAGGATTGTATTTATAAAGATAGAAACTGATTTGAACTGTTAGATTAATCATTATCCAATTTGGGCCATTCAGCTACTCAAATCCCTCATCGAAAGTTAATAACCAATCAACTGCTTTAGAAGGGATCGACCAACCTCTAGGTTTGACCTGTCCCAATCTAGATGTCGATTGATGGAGTTTTTATTAACTAGTGTATTTTCTTTCCCTATTTGTTTATTTAATTATTTTCGACTGCAAGTTTTCAAACGTTTATAAAAAAATTCATACTAGCTCCAATTTCAAAAGGTTATATATGAAATGCAATATGCATATGCAGGCATGGATTGCATACAAATCGAGACTAATGCAAAGATTATGCGGTCTGCTAATCTACTTGACCTTTTCGAATGCAAGTGCTTATGCTATGTGTTCAAAATGCATGCAATATCCTACATAAATATATTGGCAATTTTATATGTATGTGCAACCATTCTATCCTTATGCAATAACCATATGCGTATGACTCAATGAAATAAGAACAGGTGATGGTGTAAGTGTATGCTAACTCAAGAATATAATTGCCTAAGTGTACAAAGAATAATTTAATAATTACATCCATTATACTCCATCTATAAAAACATGTCATAATGACATATTTGCAAACATTTCTAGCATCTAAGTATCCCTACTATAGGATATACTAAGCTAGAATTCAACACATAAGTAGTATATACTTATTCGACCAAAATGGAAACGTGCCGGAAAAGAGTTGTGGGTGTGTAGCTCGGATCCTCCCCTCAAGCTCCCATGTACTTTCTGCTAGATCATCTCCATTAAACCTTAGCATGCTTGATAATTTATTACTGAGTCGCTTGGTACCATGCTAAAAAGTTTGAGTGGATGCACTACGAACAAGTGACTTCCTCTCTACCTCTACCTCCTTTGGCTGACTCGTCTCGATATAACAGCTGTATTATGTACGCATTTCCACAAGTGTGGCACATGAAAAATGTCATGTACTCCCGCTAACTTCTCTGGAAGCTTCACCCTGTAAGCTAACTTCCAACTCTACCCATAATCGGAAAAGGCCATACAAACCTCGATTTCAGCTTTCCCTAACTACCAAATCTCATAATGTGCCTAAGCAATGTGACCTTGTTAGCATAAAATTTCTGCCTATCTTGCTTGATTTTTTTCATCCTCCTATGGATCAAGTATACCTTCTCTGATGTCTTCCTCGCCATATTCGGTCCAGGAATAATCATATCCTAGTGTCCTACTAACAAGACAGTGATCTACAAGGTCACTCATATAACGCCTCGAATAGTGCCATCCGAATATTTGCCTGGTAGCCGTTATTATAGGTAAAATCAAAAAATGGCTAGTGATCCTCTCAAGAGCCTCCAAAATCCAAGATAGACATCCGAAGAAAGTCCTCCAATATTCGGTTTTCTCTCTCCATTTGTCCTTCTATCTCCTGGTGAAAAGCAGTACAAAGGCTCAACTAAGTGCCTAAAGCCGCCTATAAACTCCTCTAAAACTCGCTGGTGAAAAGTGAATCTCGGTCGCTAACGATATTAGAAGGAACTCTATGTAACCTAATAACCTCTCTCATGTATGGTGTAGCCAAAGATGTAGCAGTCCTCGTACTAACTGGAATAAATGAGCGCATTTGGTCGGTTGGTTGACTATGACCCAAACACTCTCAGTCCCCCCTCCCCCCTCCTAGGTAGTCCATCGATGAAGTCCACTCTCCTGCCACCACTATGGAATATCCAATATGTAACGACCCAATTTTTTGACGTCCTAAAATCGACATCAATACATCCACTGTATCAAATGCCGAACAATCGAATGTCGGAAAAATCGGACCATTAGGGTTAAAGAAGAAGTAGGTAGAAGAAGAAATAGAAACAATATCAGAATCTTACCAACGTAGCGGAATAAAATATAATAGATAATGCTGATCTTTACATGAAGGAAACTATATTTGTTTTATACATACATCATCAGAATACAACCTTAACAAAATACAACACTGGACCGTTATCACAACATGTCCTTATAAAACTAACTATGCAGTTTAACAAACACAGTGGAATATTCATCAAATACGTGTGATACGTCTCGCCATCCAGCTCGTATCCTGAGCTCCACAGCACCTTTCCTGTATTTCATAATACTCGGTCCGACCCGAGCATTATAGTTAAATAACACCCGAGTCAGTCTGGAAAACCAGCGTGAGAAAACACACTCAATTGGATTATTAAAGTTTCCAAAATCCTTTGAAATCAAAGGTATCTCATGAGACCACGCCACAATAAACATGTCGGATTTTCACTTTGCGATAAACAAAACATTTTATCAAAATCCACCAGATATTATAATAGTGTCTATAGAAAGTAAAATAGAATCTAGCTGAAATGTTTGCATCTCATGTTTCAGCATAGTTGAGCACAATCAAAACCGTACAGGCGCTTACTGGAGATTGGATTCCATACAATGGCACGGATACTGGGGTACCGCCTGTCACAGTACGTGGTCTAGATCACCATACCGAGGATCCACCATGATCCCCTGCATCACAAGATCGGAGCTACCCCTTACTGTATAGTCCAAAGAAGTTCACCCCGCGGTTGGGACAACCAACCGCCCACACAGCCGAAATAAAGGGACATCTAGACAGGGGTGACCTTACCCTAATTGGTTGCTAGCCACTTAGTCTTGTGTGCACCACCCTTGTTTTAATCATTCCCAGTTGATGACGCTCGAGGCCACGCGTTATCTTTTTAGCACACATTCACTTAGAATGCTCATCGTCCTCCTGACGATGTTCTGAAAGCATTCATCCATATAAGTCCGTTCCAGGTTTGGACGGAATCGAAGGCACTACTCCTACTACATCCACTTTGGAATCACCCTCAGGATTAGTAGCGATTAGCCCTTGCACTTCACTGTTCCATCTTCGACTCCAACTCTTGACTTATTCACGAAAACATTCAAACCGGATCGAAGTGGTTTTCGAGAAATTAATTCTGATCTCGGCCTCTTCGAAACGATCAACGCATTGGCCAATATTGATAGTCAGTTATTTAACTATCAAATAACATTCTCAAAGAACCATCAGATTTAAATAATTTCCCAAATTACTTATTATTCAAAATATCTTCGCAAGATATCTTCTATACTTCAATCTTTTGAAATCAGTTTCAAATCTCTTTCACTCGCAGGATTAATTCCCAAAATTGTTTATTTCCGCTGAAAAACACAAAGTCCAAATACTTTTGAATTTAAAATAATTTAAATCTCTTTATTCAAAAATATACTTTAAACATTTAAATTAAACTACTTAAACACTTTATTCAAAATATATACTTTAAAAATAATTAAAATAAAACTACTTTATAAAATATAAAACTAATTTTTTTTAAATAAAAGTTAGGCCAAACTAATTTTTAAAATAAGAGTTACGAAATTCTATAGAAGTTTTTTAAATAAAACTTAACCAAACTATCTTTAAAATAAAATTACTTTATAAAATATAAATGTTAATAATTATCTTTTTAAAACATAATTCCCAATTAACCTTTAAAAATAGTTACCACTATAACTAATTTAATAAATCTTTACCTTTAAAATTTTAATAATTTAATAATTATTTCTTAAAAACATTCCTTTAAACAACTTTAAAACTTCTAACTTATAGTTAAAAATTTGCTTTGAAAACGTACTTGGCTTTTCAGTGAAATCCACTTCTCTTTCACACTCTTTAAAAATAAACCACTATTTATTTTTAAAACAAATTTACCCATTCCTTTATAAATTCCCATCCCGGATTTGTACTCCTAAATATCCACTGATATCTTATTTCACTTTATAAACCAGTTTATAAATTCCATAATCTCGTCTTCTTTTAAAACATAATTTCAAACTCTAAATCAATTCCCAAATCGATTTTCATATTTTACTCCATTTTAAAATAAATTCTTTTACTCCATTTTTATTTCAAAACCCATTAACTTCGGATTTTACATCTTTATTATGATTTAAAATCTTATTTAACTGAAAATACCAATTTCATACTTTTCCAAATTCCTTCTTTATCCTTTACAATAAATTTAAACCTTGAATTTTAAAGTAAATTCTTTATTCCTTTAAATAATATCACTTAAGTTTTAAAATTCATTATTTCCCCTTTTTATTCAAAATCTACTTCACATACTCGGAATTTATTTATTAGAATTTAAAAAAATCAGCTTTTATTCTTTTCCAATTTATTCTCTAATTTATTCAAATTCTCTATAATTATTTTACTTCAAAATTCATTCTTTTATTTTCTCATCAAAAATCCAATCTGTATATTTTTGATAACTCGGTATACCCAAATATATTCAATCAAACCATAGCATCCAATATTACAATTACCGATATAGTCTATCTTAGAATATCAAATCATATCACAGAATATTAAAACAAATCTAAATATTTTGAGGAATCTTGTTGGATCCCTCCAATCTGTTTCCCCACATCCACAGATGTTAGCACAATATAAAATACTAATTCCACTTCGAGGTGGAATATCGCGGTATATGAGGTTATATTATCTCATCCGCTATTATGCGGCGCATAGGGTCTCATCCGCTATATAATGCAGGAAATCAATCACTCCAATATATATACTACCATGTATAATATACCACATCCAATCAATTCAATCATTCAACCAAAATTTAAATTTAACTATTTAAATTTAAATAATAACCCAGATGAGTGAGATTAACCCACCTTTGACTTTGTTTTGCAATCCGATCCAAACCGGCTTGTTTTCTTCACGATTTAGACCTTGTATAGACAATATATTATTTTATTAATATTCGAACAAATCAAACAATTAAATTTTCGTTTGATAAATTTAATTAACCAATAGTTTTATTTAAACCAATTTCTTATAAATAAATTATTTTTAATGACTAAAATAATTGAATAAGCTAATCAAATAAGTCAACCACCTTAATACTTATTTTTTTAAAATTAAGCAGTACGTGATATATATATATATATGTAAAATTATTCTTTTTTTTGAAACCACATATGTACTTATAAAATAACTTATATAGATTCAAAAATCCAATCTTTTAAATAAATTCTTCAACACTTTTAAAATTGCCATATATTTCCAAAATCATATATATATATATATATATATATATATTTCTGTTTTACCCATCAGATATTACAATAGTGTCTATAGAAAGTAAAATAGAATCTAGCTGAAATGCTTGCATCTCACATTTCAGCATAGTTGGGCACAATCAAAATTGTACAGACGCTTATTGGAGATTGGATTCCATATATTGCCAAGGCTACCGGGGTACCGCCTGTCACAGTACGTGGTCCAAATCACCGTACCAAGGATCCACCCTAATCCCCTACATCATTAGACCGGAGCTACCCCTTACTGGATAGTTTGAATAATTTCACCCCGCGATTGGGATCAGCAACCGCCTACATAGCCGAAATAAAGGGACATCTAGACAGGGGTGACCTTATCCTAATTGGTTGTTAGCCACTTAGCCTTGTGTGCACCTCTCCTGTTTTAGCCATTCCTGCTTGATGAGGCTCGAGGCTATGCATTACCTTTTTAGCACACATTCAGTTAGAATGCTCATCGTCCTCCTGACGATGTTCTGAAAGCGTCCATACAAGTCCATTCCTGGTTCAAACGGAACCGAAGGCACTACTCCTACTACATCCATTTTGGAACCACCCTCAGGATTAGTAGCGATTAGCCCTTGCACTTCACTGCTCCATCTTCGACTCCAACTCTTGTCTTCTTCACGAAAACGTTCAAACCGAATCGAAGTGGTTTTCGAAAAATTAATCCCATCCCGGTCTCTTCGAAACGATCAGCGCATAGGCCAATATTGATAGTCGGTTATTTAGTTATCAAATAACATTCTCAAAAAACCATCTGATTTAAATAATTTCCCAAATTATTTATTATTCAAAATATCTTCGCAAGATGTCTTCTACACTTTAATCTTTTGAAATCAGTTTCAAATCTCTTTCATTCGCGGAATAAATTTCCAAAATTGTTTATTTCCACTGAAAAACACGAAGGCCGAATACTTTTGATTTTAAAATAATTTAAATCTCTTTATTCAAAAATATACTTTAAACATTTAAATTAAACTACTTAAACAGTTTATTCAAAATATATACTTTAAAAATAATTAAAATAAAACTACTTTATAAAATATAAACTAATTTTTTAAAAATAAAAGTTAAGCCAAAATAAATTTTAAAATAAGAGTTATGAAATTCTATACAATTTTTTAAATAAAACTTAACCAAACTACCTTTAAAATAAAATTACTTTGTAAAATATAAATATTAATAATTTTCTTTTTAAAACATAATACCAATTAACCTTTAAAAATAATTACCGCTATAACTAATTTAATAAATCTTTACCTTTAAAAATTTAATAACTTAATAATTATTTCTTAAAAACATTCATTTAACAACTTTAAAACTTTTAACTTATACTTGAAAATTCGCTTTAGAAACGTACTTGGCTTTCCAGTGAAATCCACTTCTCTTTCACATCCTTTAAAAATAAACCGCTATTTATTTTTAAAACAAATTTACCTATTCCTTTATAAATTCCCATACTGAATTTATACTTCTAAATATCCACTGATATCTTACTTCACTTTGTAAACCAGTTTATAAATTCCATAGTCTCATCTTCTTTTCAAACTCTAAATCAATTCCCAAATCGATTTTCAGAATTTACTCCATTTTAAAATAAATTCTTCTACTTACTCCATTTTTATTTCAAAATCCATTAACTTCATATTTTACTTCTTAATTATGATTTAAAATGTAACTGAAAATACCAATTTCATGCTTTTCCAAATTCCTTCTTTATCCTTTCCAATAAATTTAAACCTTGAATTTTAAAATAAACTCTTTATTCCTTTAAATAATATCACTTAAGTTTTAAAATTCATTATTTCCCCTTTTTATTCAAAATCTCCTTCTCATACTCGGAATTTATTTATTAGAATTTTAAAAAATCAACTTTTATTCTTTTCCAATTTATTCTCTAATTTCTTCAAATTCTCTATAATTATTTTACTTCAAAATTCTATCTTTTATTTTCTTATCATAAATCCAATCTATATATTTTTGATAACTCGGTATACCGAAATATATTCAACCAAACCATAACATCCAATATTTCAATCAACGATATAGTCTATCTTAGATTATCAAATCATATCACAAAATATTAAAACAAATCTAAATATTTTGAGGAATCCAGTTGGAACCCTTCAACCAGTTTCCTTATATCCACAGACGTTAACGCAATATAAAATACCAATTCCACTTCGAGGTGGAATATCGCGGTATATGGGCTTATATTATCTCATCCGCTATTATGCGGCACATAGGGTCTCATCTGCTATATAATGCGGGAAATCAATCCCTCCAATATATATATATATATATATATATATATATATATGTATATGTATATATAATATAACACATCCAATCAATTCAATAATTCAACCAAAATTTAAATTCAACTATTTAAATTTAAATAATAATCTAGATGAGTGAGATTATCTCACCATTGACTTTGTTTTGCAATCCGATCCAAACCGGCTTGTTTTCTTCATGATTTAGACCATGTACAGACATTAGGTTATTTTATTAATATTCAAACAAATCGAACAATTAAATTTCCATTTGATAATTTTAGTTAACCAATAATTGTATTTAAACAAATTTCTCCTAAATAAATTATTTTTAATGACTAAAATAATTGAATAAGCTATTTAAATAAGTCAACTACCTTAATACTTATTTTTTTTGAAGTTACGCAGTACGTGAATATATGTGTGTGTGTGTGTAAAATTATTCTTTCTTTTGAAACCACATACGTACTTACAAAATAACTTATATAGATTCAAAAATCCAATCTTTTAAATAAATTTTTCAACACTTTTAAAATTCCTATATATTTCCAAAATCATATATATATATATATATATATATATATATATATTTCTGTTTTACCCATATATGTGTGTGTATATATGTACTAAATTCTAAAAAGATAAAATTCCTTCAAACCTATATACATATATTAAAAAAACAGGACTGCTTTTATTTTTATTTTTCAAGATCAACTTTTTTAAAATCCACAGCTTTCAAGGAAAATCAACATTTAAAATAAATGTTAATATATATTATTGCCATTTTTTTCATTCAAATTCATACCTTAAATCAAATTAAATAAAATCAAAATCGGCTATACCTAAACACCATCGCAGCCTCGCCGCTGCTCATGCTAGCGATCGACCAGGCATTGCTCCATCACCCACAACCTGATCGCGAGATCCATCACCTCTCTGGCCTCTATTTCCTACGGTGACGCCGTACTTTATCGCGAAACCCTCAAGCTCCATGCACTCGCGAATCCCCTTCCCTCGACTTCGATAATTCTGCGACTACGAACACCCAGCGCCACAACATTCCCCCGACATAGTCGAACCCTAATGCAGCCCCCATCTCGGTCTCGATTCGACTTGAACTCGATCCTCGGTTCCACTCGGCTATACGATTTGACTTCGATTACATGCGGTTATCGATTTGAGGAGAGTCGATTGAATTCCTGAGTTCGGCCATGATTTCGAAGCAGTCGTGATTTCTTTTTTTATCTTTCCTTTCGAAATGAACTTCAACCTAAGATTTATATTATTATATCCTTTTTTTTAGAAAAAGAGACGCGTGTAGAAAAAGAGTACAAGTGTTTGAATTTTACTTAAATGCCAAAATGAACAAGATGGAGTAACATTTGAAATGAGCGGAGAAAGCTTTGATGTGAAAAGAGAATAAATACACATGTTAATATTTAATTTAAATTTAAATTTAAATCATCTTGAAAAAACAGCTTAAAATCTCGATCTTCTATCAAGGCGTGCCGCTAGGCTTTTGTAATGTTAAACCCTTATTCTAAATGCAATGGAAAAGGTTTCGAGTCCTAGTTCGATTGTATGAAGAAGATAGCTTTTTGAACCCATTTATAATATTAAATTCTCGATACAGATTTCAATGCGTTGATCTACGTACGACCACACGATCACTCCAAAAGCTACGAAAATTTAAAATCCGATAATAATACACTATACGGATCCAATGACACTGGTTTCGTCGAATTCCGAGACTGTGCCTCAGAAGGATATTTTTTTTAAATGTCAGTTTAAACTATATATTTTTAAAACTAAATAAAATAGTTTTAAATTCAATTTTAAAGGCTCTATTACCTCTAGTATTATCAATATAAATTTTATGAACCTTCAAATTATTTTTAACAGACTCAAAAATCCAGAATTCACATTTTTACCTGATTTCCAATTGTTTTAACTCAATTGTTTATTTGTCAACCAAATAGTGATATTTGAAATTCAGGTTGAAAATTAACTTTTGAATATTTGAAATCAATAAATATTCTGATTTCAAATATCCAAAAATTTCGGGTCGTCACACAATAGCTGCAGCAATCCTCCCAACTTCTTCTGCTTTGCCTTTACCCTCGAGCAAGTCATATATCAGGCTATGTACTCTGCCGCATGCTTATTTATACCAGGCCAATAAAAGACTCTCTCCATGCCACGATACATTTTTTTCTCCACTAGGATGAATGGTCATCCTAGAGCGATGGAAGTTGACTAGTGCCATGTCAATCAAATCCATAATGAGAGTAACACACAATCTACCATCTCTCTGCAACCATGTCTTCAAGTCAATGGTATAGCACCTCGAGCGACTTGAGTTCTCTCCCCTACCTAGCTTCCCAAAAATATCTACAAACTCCTTGTCATGCTTCTGACTTGACCCAATGCGGTCTGTGAGTGTTGGTTGTACATCCAAAGCTGCTGACAATCCTAAAGTGTTATTTGACGATGGTCCAAAAATGAACGTAGAGATGAACTTCAAATTCTTCCACTCTAGGAACAAAGGACTCAACATCGCATGCTGCCTACTCAAGACATCGACTACAACACTGCCTTTGTCCGAGTATATGAAATATCGAATCATATGATGTCGAAAAACTTCATACACTTCTGCTACTTTAAATTCATGTCCTTCTTGGAGAATAAATGCTTCAGAGACCTATGGTCTGTACGTAACTCAAACTTCTCTCCTAAAAGATAGTGTATCCGAGACATGAGTGCAACAATAACGATCGCGAACTCAAGATCATGGGTAGGATAGTTTCTCTTGTGGACTGTTGACTACCGACTAGTGTTAACTTAGTTTTTAACTATATAGAATTCAACGGAAGTTAGAACATCGGAATGATGACAAAACTACTTAAAATTTGGCAGGTATGCTTGAATAAGAGAAATAAGGGATCTTGGAAATTCACAACTTCAAATTTCCTAAGGAAACAACTCAATACCGAGTCATTTAACTAGATGCCGAGTTATTTTATCACTCCAGGATAACTCTATGACTTCATGTTACCTATTCACCATTCCTCTAGAGTGTTCCTGAGTGTTTTCCTAAGGTTTTGACGACCCGTCATCAAGTTTGAAGAGAAGACAACTCAAATAACAAAGCAATCCAATTGATGAAGAAACCATCACTTAAGCTAAACAAATGATTAGAGAAAAAACATAAGACACGACAACTCGGAGATAGGATGAAGGAACAAAAGAAGACGAGTCATTTCCAACAAAGGAAATGACTTGGTACCGAGTCATTGACTTTGTACCTAGTTTTTTTGACAATTCGTATACTTATGAATTCTTCTATGCAACTCTAGGCCGACTACTAGACTCTGTTGATAATAGCCTTTCGACCCAAAACCTCCAGTACCTCTATAAATGCAAACCCATGGGAAATTAAATAGGATCTGATTTCTGCCATCACTATTGGAAGCTCTACCCCTTCTTCATCTTCTATCCCCACATAATAGTCACCAAGATAGCTACTTTAGTAATTCTAGGACTTAGAATATCTCTAACCCATGTACTTGAAATTTTTCTCTTTCAAATCTTTTGTAATCTCAAAGAAACTACATCAAATTTCTAAGCAACAAAGTTATAAAATAGACGTAGGTATAGATTGCTAAACCACCATAAGATCTTGTGTCTCTCTACTTTATTTCTTTGATTTTCCTGTTATTTCAACTATTATCTACTAGATCTAGGTCTCCTTGGTTCCTTACAATCTATTCTTGAGTGTTGATTCATTTTTGGCATCAACAACTAGAATAGCTCACTATTCTGCCTTCTTGCATCAAAACCGTGCCCAATCGTGGACTGCAAGCATCGATATACATTGTGAATGACTTCGTATACCATCAGGTAATACTAGAATAGATGCACTAGCCAACCCTCATTTCGGCTTGATAAAAGCATTATCACACTTCACGTCCCATGAGAAAATCAAATTCTTCTTGGTATGTCGAGTCAATGGGGCAGAAATCTTTGCGAACTTCTTAATGAACTTCCTATGGTAGCCCGCTAAACCAAGGAAACTCCTTACTTCCATAACATTCCTCGACATGTACCAATCTTGTACTGCATCAAATTTGCTAGAATCGACAGCCAACCCACTTTCAGAGACAATATGCTGCAAAAAGCATATCTCCTCACGCCAAAAGTGACATTTGAAAAACTTTGCCTTCAACTTTGTTCACGGAATGTATTGAGCACTTCTTCTAATTGCAACTTATGATCCTCCTCACTTTTTGAATAGACTAATATGTCATCCACAAATACCACCATGAATTGTTTGGCAAACACGTAAAAACTAGACTCTTCAAATCAACAAATTAGTTGGGTGCATTGGTCCGCCAAGAGGGCATGACTATCCAATCATATTGTCCGTTAGGTATACGTAAAGTAATTTTCTTAATACTATCCTTGGCTATATGCAGCTGATGGAATCTGGTAGCCAAGTTAAGTTGAGAGAACACCCTCGCTCCAACCAAGTGTTCAAAGAGATCATCTATACGGCCCAATAGGCAACAATTCTTCTCTGTCAGCTTGTTCAACTTCCGATAATAGTCGAAAAGACTCAAAGAACCATCTGACTTGGTGATAAAGATAAATAGTGCTTCCCACTCTAAAAAACTCCTCCTAATGAAGCCCTTCTCCAACATCCATTCACCTGCTTATTTAACTCACGTCTCTCTTTAGGAGCTAATGCCTCGAAGGTAATGCAACAAGTCCGGCATTCTCCATAAGATAAATCTAGAACTCGATCTCTCTCTAAGGTGGAAGACTAGTAAAATTGTAAAGGACATATGGATAGTCTCCAATTACAAGCATTGGATCTAACTCATTATGTGACAAGTCTAATAAATATAGGTAACTTAATATAACCAAACCTCTGGGATCCCATTAACCTGTAGACTACATCCACTACAGGTACTCAACCTAATAAACTTCCTATCACAATCCAAGATCGTCCAATAAATTGTCAGCCAATCCATGCCCAAAATTAAACTAAACTCATAAAATCCTAGGACAAAAGAATCACAATCGAACTTGACCTACAAAATAAACAATTTCAAACCCCTACATATCATAGACAAACAGGCCAGTCCTTTAACTCCGTAGTTCGATACAACTACAGGGTCTATAACTATGCTAGTATCTAAGTGTAATCCATCCACATGTCTACTCGAGACAAAATAGTGCGATAACCCTGTGCCAACTAATGTATGAATAGGTAAATCAGATAAATTTAATACACCTTCAGTCGTGAACTTCTTCTCCTTATCAACGTTTGGAGGCGCACTCGAGCTAGGAATAGCATCTAATGCATAAATTGTAACCATGTTGGTTGAGGTCTTCTAAGGTGCTGGATACAGCCGCTTCATGTGCTCGAATTGATTATTGTTGTAACACTTGATCTTCAAACTGTTTGCCTTGCACCCCCTCGCAAAATGCCCCATTTTACCATACTTTCTACACTATGGCACTTGCTTCTTTATCTTTCCCTTAGGTTCCATTCTGTCCTTGCATCGGTTCTGTTGGGGTGTCCTTTCTCCTATCTTTGTAGGCTCAATTTTCACTTTTTCCTTGGAAACAACATTCGACAAAGCCATCTCTACAAATCCCTTAAAAGTCGCATCTATGGGAATGGGACTAAGGGCCAAATCCTTAAGAGGTTTATGCGATCCCTTAACAAATTTCAAAGGCTTCTTGTGAGAGATATTGATCAGCATTATTTCAAATCTAGCCGACCCATTGAACTGATTAACATACCCTTTCACTGACATCTCTCCTTGCTGTAAATATGTGAACTTCTTCAAATGTACTCCCTCTTCAGTCCTAGATATGAACTTCACCTCAAATCATCTCTTAAAATCCCCCAAGTAATCTTTCACTCATCAGCCTCAGCAACTACCACATCCTACCAATTCAGAGCCTCCATCTATAAATGTTAAGTGATAAGATGCCTTATAACATTAACTCTGAGACCTATCAATCCAAATATCCTCTCATAAGTCCGAATCCATGTCCTCAAATCTATATATGACCCAGTCCCCACATACAACTTTCCTTATAGCTCGCAAAGTCCTTATATAACTTAGCAAAATTGATGGTAGGTAGGTAAGCAAGAACTGCACCTAGCGCTCGCTCTATGGATCCTATATTAAGGTTAAGCTTGACTTGTCATCTTGCTCACAGATACTGGTGAAACTAAACGGGATGTTCACACCAGAAATCTCAACTATAGCGCTCGAGCCATAGCCAACAGGATCACTGATCCTTTCCATCTATTATTTAGAAATTTATTAGCAACTTATCCACAGATAGTATTGGAAAGAATAAAGGAAAGTGTTATTCGTATTATACTTATATATAAAATCCTTGAAAAGAAATTTATCTCTATACAGACACACATACATGCTTTGGAAACCCATTTTGAAAATCTTTCTGAAAACCTTTTCGAAAAACTTTTTCTTCTAATAAATTTTCAAGTGTGTTCCCTTAATATGACCCAAATTCCTTAGGAACTTCAAACCTAACACCAACTACGACAACACACATCTTCCAACACACCAATCCAAAGTATAAGGTGGCTTTCGGACTCGTGTCGGTGCCTAAAAGTACTAGTTGTTGGGGTTTTTAAACATTTCAGAGGCTAAAGATATATGATAAAATCTAAGGAATACTACACTTTTAGATCTTACGATGGAAGGCAGAAAAATATAAATACTGAAAATAGTCATCTTAGAAAATATTCAAAACACGGTTTCAAAACAATACATTGTTAAATCCGTAGTATAAAGAAATACATCAAATAGTCTGATAAAATACTAAATATGATAAAGTGCACGTGGAGAGTAATAAGAAAGAAAAAGCAACTTTAATGCCAAGCTAGTCTCTCCACGCACAAATCTCTGGCCCACACCTGTTGTCCGTAGTGGAAAAAGAAAGAAATGGGTTGGCCAGACACAAGTCAGGTGAACGAGTGACATCTCCAGTATATGATGATTACATGTAATTGACTTTTGGTAGTACTCTATGTGACCTGGATATTCTACAAGTGTCCGTGAATTACTTGTTTTCTTTACTTAAAGCCTTTAGCTCAATACACACTTGCACTAACGACTTGTGCATGATCATACTTAGGGTCAAATAACTAATCGAACACTAAGATAACTAATGATCTGCTAATAACTACCAAAACAATTCCAACACTAGGTTCTCCTGCAATTTTAACCATGGGACAATATTTCCCACATTATGATTTCATGTAATTCCTAACATAGTTTTCCCTACAATTTTCACCATGGGACTAACCTTCCCACAACTACGACCACATGTATCCTAATTTTTCATTGAGGGAGAGCCGGCAATGCTAACTTACAAAAGCATCTCAGCGTCTATATCCATGTCCACCTCTCAATGGTAATATAACACAGCATCATGTTATGTCACCGTACATACCAGAGAACTTATGTTAGTGTCGATCCACACACTCCATCTCGCATCATTAATATTGCACATCCGCCATAGAACCCGCTACGAGTGCAACTTGCGATATAATCACCCTAGTCGAATATCGACCATTGCTAGATAAATATCATTTATCCAGTTCTGTATGTCTTAGCATCGCCAGCATAGGTAACTAGCTTCCCTACAATACTAATATTCATACACATACATCTGATATATAGTAGGTGACCAACTCCAGTGACCGGTCAACCGATCGAAGTATAAATTTGTACGTTATTTATTTATTTATTTATTTTGGTTCTTAATTCTGGAGTATAGTAATTTTTATTCCAAAACCCTAATTACAGAAATCCAAATTTTGCGAATCTAAAGTTGTATTTGCCCAAATTCATATTCAAGTTCAATTACAGTATTTTTAACTTCAGTCATTAATTTGTGTTGGGTTTAACATGAAATAATTAGAGCAATTCATATCTGATTAGGAGAAGGAAAGGTATAACTTCGGTCAATTCCTATTTATTAGGTTACATCAAATTATATTTGCTATTAAATCTCTAAATCTAAATAAGAGAGATAGCTATTGCATTTTTGACAATATAAATCAAATAGGGTATACTAGAATTAATTCTATGTAATTCGTCTTCTAACTAACGATGAACCCACTTACCTCAAATCAAAGCAATTCCCTCTAAAATACGCTTGCAATCCCCTCATTTTGCTCAATCTATGCTTTATTTGGTCTTCTATTCGACCCCTTGCTTTTATTTTTGATTTAATTTCAAGAAATTTATGATTTGAGGAGAAAGAGGATTTCATTTTGCAGAGAGATAGAGTTTGGACATTCGATAGAAGATTGTGGTTTTTTTGAATTTTCTTAGGGGTGTCTTTATAGATGTAACGACCCAAAATTTTGGTCGTTTGGTTTTTGAATATTTAATTTATTTTAAATATTGAATTTGAAATATTAATTGATTTTGAATATGGGAGTTTTTGTTAAATTAGTGAAATGGGTTAGAATTTCAAATACAGCGATTAAACGGATTTGGTGAATGGTAAATTTAATATTTGGAATAGTGTAAATAATTGAATTTTTGATTTAATATAAACCAGAATGGTTTCTAATATGGATATAAATTCTGTTTGAATTATAATTGAGTTGGTAAAATTTTAAAATTTGAATTTCATGTAATTTTGTTGATCTTGAAAATCGTTTAATTTAATCGACACGTTAAAATAGCCTTCCGGGGTACAGTTTTGGAATTCGACGAAACTTGTTCACTGAATCCGTAATAGTGTATTATTATCGGATTTCAAATTTTGTAGTGTTTGGAGTTACCATTTGGCCGTACGGGACATAAATGCGTTGAAATTAATATTGAAAGTTTTATATTATAATTCGATTCGAAAACAATCTTCTGCATTCAATCAAATTAGGCCTCGAAACATGTTCCATTTTATTTGGAGTAGGGGTAAAACTTTATAAACACCAGGCAACATGTTTCATTTGGAGTTCGTCTGAAAAAGTACGTGAATAGTGAAAAAAATAACAAAATAATAATATGTGTATATGTATATATACGCGAGCACAGTAGAACCCTAATTTTATTTTCTTACCACCGCCTCCTTTATTCAATGGCCGAAACTACATTTACTTTCCCCTAAATTTCTGATTAATCCATCGAGTATTATTAAAAACTTCCTAAACAAAAATCGAAGAGCTCGTCACGCTCTATGACCTCAACGACTGTGATGGAAGATGGAGCACTGTGGCGTGGTTGAGGGCGGCATGTTCATGCAGCAGGTTGGAGGTGTTTTCTCAGTGTAGGAGCGGTTGGAGATGACCGGTCTTAGCATGGAGGTGCGTGGTGTGGAGGGCTTTGACGTGGCAAGGTTTGTTTGTCGTATATGTTTACGAGGATGGAGCAACCATCAGAAATCGTGTATCCTAGCACTTGTGCCAATTTGAAATGACTAAAATAGGACGGCTTGATGGGGCTAAGTAGGCTAATTACCCTGAGCGGACATCCGTTCTTCGATTTTCTTGGACTCGGCCCATATTATTACTCTTGCTGTTAGTTATGATTGGTGCATCTTGATTTAGGATAGCCTTTCTATGACTCGATAAGGGATGGATGGACGCGGTGGGCGGTCATGGCTATGATGCGTTACCACCAGTCCTACAACCCGAACTGGTAGTATCCTACCTTGGACATTGCCCCACGTGCCTTGTCATACTTTTATCCCCATACGAGACCGCTACGATTTTGATTTAGTGTTGTCGTTCACGGTGCATCCCTATCCACCGACGGTTTACTATTGTTTTATATGTAAACTGTACGACAATGCTTAAAAACACATTAAGAGTGACCAATGTAAAGCCTTAATGCTATTTTCATATTTATTTTACTGATTAGACATTATATATATAGAGTAATCTACTACATATAAATATTTTGATGGATCCTTAAGAGATGAAAAATCCTGTAACGTCTCTTGAGTTATTGCACGCACGTTATACATCGAGTAGGAGATGTGAAAACCCATAAACATCATTAACGCCATGATACTCATGTTATATGCGATATCGATTTGACTCACATAAGAATATTTTAGTCCCGACTCGAGTGTTTTGTCTTTTCATTATGCTCGGGTCAGCCTTGAGTTTTCAGCTTATTGAAGATTTATTCTGGAGGACGAGGACGAGATTTGGTATATTACTACTATTATTATCCCTGCATCATGTTGTCTGCTACATTATTTATTTATTCCTGATGTATATATAACTCTGATAAATGTTGTATAAATTATAATTAAATGTATAATATAAACAGCTTCATGAACTGTTTATTTGATTATTATATTTTATCGGTCCGCTGCGAGTTTTGTGATTGTTTTCTTCTTCTTTTCTTATTTTTTAATTAACCCCATTGACTATCTATATTTCGGACTGTTTAAGTTGGACGTGTATGGATTATTATCGATCTAAACCTTCCAAAACGTGGGTCGTCACAATAGAGGTAGAAACTGATCTGGACTGTTAGATTTATTATTATCCAATCTGGGCTATTCGGTCACTCAAAGCCCTCTTTTAGAGTCAATAGCCTGTTGGCCGCTTTAGATGAGAGCGATCGATCGGTAGGGGTCGATCCATCCTAATCTATGTGTTGGCTGATGGAGTTTTTTTAATCATTATATTTTCTTTCCTTGTTTGTTTGTTTAATTATTTTCATCTGTGAATTTTCAAATGTTTACAACTTTTTCAAACAAGCTCCGATTTTGAGAGGTTATATATGAAAATTGTTCAAAAAATCACTATGAACACAATGATGTAAGTTTCGTTGCTAAATTCGAACGTTTATGAAAATTACATTTTTTCCTTTATTGTATTTAAATTTACTTCTTTTAATAAATTTTCGGTTAAATTTCTGCGGTGTAATAGCTTGCTAGTGGACATGATTAATGTTAAATAATTGCTATAATGTACTAAACTTTATTAGTGGAATAATTTCATCTCTTATTTGATAGAGAATGGATATAGTTTTGTTTGTAATGACAATATCATGAACATTTGTTATGGAAACGGTTGGTTTTGGTGTTTTAAATAATGATATTTATGTTCTTAATATGTACCATGAATTTGTTGCTGTAAATATTATTGCATCTAAAGTACATGATGATTACCTTTGAAGTTGTAGACTAGGCCATATTAGTAAGAAACGGCTAAACAGGTTTAGGAAACAAAGGGTTTCTATCGTCATTTTATTTCAAATCATTTGATACTTGTACATCATGTAATAATAAAATGACCTAAAACACTCATTCAGTGAGAGCTATGAAAGAGTTGATGAACTCTTAAGACTAGTACATACTGTTATATGTGGGCCGATGTCTGCAAATACCATCGGTCGAACCTTATATTTCATAGCATTCAATGATGATTTATCTATACATGGATATATGTATCTCATGAAACACAAATCATGGATCTATGATAAATTCGTTGAATATAAGAACAAAGTGAAAAACCAGACTAATAGGAAAATAAAAATACTTCGACAGGAGCAAGGCAGTGGATCTATAATCCAAGAGTACTTAAAAGAGAATGAGATTCTGTCTCACGTCACACCTCCATATACTCTACAACACAATGGAGTTTCGAAAATGGGAAATTAAACTTTTGTTAGACATGGTTCAATCAATGACGAATGACACTAAGTTGCCTTTTTTTGAGATATGCATTGGAAACTGCCGCATATATATTGAATAGTGTACCTTGTAAATCTATATATAATATTTCATATGAGTTATAGATCGAGAAGAAATCCTACCTTGACTACCTTAAGGTTTGGGTTGTCCAATATGCGAAAGAATATAACCCGGTAAGCTTAAGGCAAGATCATTCTTATGTAAGTTTATATGGTATCCTAAAAATTCTCATGGATACATATTCCAACATACCAAGGAACAGATTTCTTTTATTTCTAGACATGCCACATTATTGGAAACTTATAAAAATTAATAGAAGTAAGATAGACTAGGATGAGATCCAAGAAATTCTATAGAGATTGAATATATAGATAGTAATTCAACACCCATTGAAAATACACAACTTTTTAGGAGGTTAAATAGGAAATTTCATGCGCTAAAGAAATACTATGTGTTTCTCACTGACAGTGAGAACATGGATTGTGTCATTTATAATGACATTTCTCTCATGTTACGGTAAGCCTTGAATTGTAAAGACTATGCCTTATGGTTTGATGCAATGAAATCCAAAGTGGATTTCATGTACACAAAAAAGTATAGACTCTGGGGAATGTACTAGAATGGGGTAATACCCATTAGCTGCAAATGGATCTTTAATAAAAAGATCGACGCAGATGGAAAGGTCGAGAACTATAAGCAAGGTTGGCCGTGAAAGATTTTCATCAAATTTCAAGGTGTTGAGTATTACGAAATGCTTTCACCGGTTGCCATGCTTAAATCCACTTGAATGCTACTTGTTATCATCGCTTATTATGCCTATGAATATGGCAAATGGACGTTCAAGCAACGTTTCTAAATAATGATTTAAAAGAGACTGTTTATATGTTATAGCTGAAGGGTCTCTAGGTTAGGGCAGGGATAAAGAATGTATGCTTTTAAGATCATATTGTGGTCTCAAGCAAGCATTAAGGAGTAGGAACAAATATGTTGATAACGTAATTAAATATTTTTGTTTCTATCAGCCCACATAAGCTTGCTTATACTCGAAGAAGGAAAATAGCGATATAACATTTTTTATATTATATATCAGTGACTTGCTACTAATTGGTAATGATATACTGATGTTATGATCGGTGAAAGCTTGATTGTCTAATATTTTCTAGATGAAGGATTTAAGTGAGGCATATTATATACTAGGTATAAATATCTATAAAAATAGATCTAAAAGGATACTGGGATTGTCCCAACTATGATTCTATATACAAAGATACCATACTAAGATGATTTAGTACGAAAAATTCCAAGTGCGAAAATGTTCCAATACGACACAGAATTGTCCTTTCTAAAAGGATTCCTTATCTACGGATAAGAAATAATAGTGCATGAGTTGGATTCTTTATGCTTCAGCAATAAGATCAATCATATATGCCTTGCTATGTACAAGGCTGGATATCTCTTTTGCACTAGGTTCAATAAGTCAATATCAATCAAAGTCGGGAGAAAATCATTTGATGGCATATAAGGTCATCTTTAAATATTCAAGAAATAATAAGGTTTTGTTTTTGATATATGGAAACTATGAACTCCTTACGAAGAGGTATTCAGACTTAAGTTTTCAAAACGATATTGACGACGGTAAGTTAGTCTTGAGTTTTATGTTTACCCTTATTGAAGGGCTCGTTAGTTGGACAGTTTCAAACAAAAAGTTATGGTCGATTCTACCATGGTAGCTGAGTATATTGCCTTGAAAGATTCCGCAAATGAAGTAACGTGAATGCAAAGGTTCATTAAGGAGCAACAAGTGATCCCAATCATTGAAGGCCTAATCCTATATAATTATGATAATAATGCAACAATGTGGATTTCCAAGAAACCATGAGCTCATAAGAAGTTGAGACATACCCTCCCAAAGTTCCACGTGATGGGGTAGTTGATCAATTATGTAGAGATCATGATCAATTATGTAGAGATCGTGATCGAAAAAATGGATACAAAAGATAACCTAGTAGATCCATTCATTAAGATGTTTTCTTAGTCAATCTTAAGAAGATCGATCGAATGAATGTAGTCGAGGCTCCATAACTAGCCTCAATTACAAGTGGAAGGCTGAAAGAGTTAAGGGTGTGCCCTAGGAATAATAATGTAATTGTTATATAAACTTAACTCTATAAAAAATCTTGTTCATGATAAAGCATATTTTTGGTTTTATTTTCTATTATATGTGTTGTTACATTGCGATATAAATGATGATATGATTACATTTAACATATGTATGAAAAAAATCCTTAGGGGTAGTATTTCTCAATTATAGTTATGAATTGTTCATATCATGAGTATTGAATCAATATTAAAAAAGGCCAACTCCTTAAATGTTCATAGTCAACATGTATTGAGAAAAGATACGAATACATCTGTTAAGGCTGATGAACGTAATGCTCTTCATATGATAAACGATGATTTACACATGATCTGCGGGGGCACCAAGGGGTTATATCAACGAGAGTCTTCTATATGTTAATATAATTCAAAATAGAAGATCCCATTGTAATAATGTATAATAGTCTTTTAGCTTGAGAGAATTATCAATCTCAGGTACATGGACTCTTCTTTGATATGGTCAAGCACATGGCAAGGAAAACCATGTTATGATAACGGTTGAGTAGATGTTGAACTAGTTGAAGTGAAACACTACTCAAAAGAGGATTCGTCTCATCCGTTGTAGAAGATCAATATCCTAGTAACTGGTAAACCAATTTAAAGTCAAAATCTCTAGCCAGGCTAAAGAGGTTAATCGATAAATATTACCATGTTGAACCAAGGATCTTAAAGTAATATACATAATTAAATATAGATATTAATAGAGTTTTTGATCTTAGACCAAATTCTAAACATCTAGGCGATACAGTGATGTCGAAAAGAATACGTGTACAAAGTATCATTACCATGTGAGCTTATTATAGTTTAGATATTGGATTTAGCTTAACTGATTTGTAAGCATTGAACTTGCGCTTGATTCCATGCTTCAGCAAAGTCCATGTATGCATCGATATTTAAATTATTTAAACATTGACTAAGGACCAAGTTCACATCAGGAAGTCAACACAACCGCGTTGTTACTTATTTTCGAATACAACCAATGGTGAAATTAATTTGTAAATGTAATAAGTTAATATTACATTAATACAAATGTTGTATTAATGTTTTATGACATTTTAATTATATATTTGAGGCTTAAACGGTTAGAACGATGTACAAAGTTATACAATGGTTCGATCTGATAAGGAGCCAATATTAAATAATTATAACATTGATTTAAATAGGAGTCAAGTTATAGTGGCCATGCTTCATTAAGACTCTAAACTGGCCATAACATTTGAATAGGGGGTTGAAGCTTGGACCTAAGGGTAAGAGAAAAAATGGGAGGAACCATCAAGCAAATGACATTTTCGTCTTTCGGCAAGATATCCAAGGTGAAAGGTACTAATTTCGTTTTATATTATATATTCATATGTATATACATGATATTACATATGCTTTAATCCTAAATACAAGTTCGATGGTTTTTAATTAAGAAAATTTGAATTGAAATTATACTTTTAATAACTTTTTTACGTACAAAATATTTAAATGCATACATAACACACACACACACACTCGAAATTCTTTTCAGCAAAAAATGGAAACAATATTATTTATATATGTTTATATATTTAAATAAATATATATATACATTAAAATTATTTTCTATTTTTAATTATTAATTTTTATTTGCTTTTTATTGTGTTAAAAAATAATTTCTTTTTACTGTTTTGGTTTTCATATGGATAAAAAAGTGTATATACATATATATTATTCCACACAAAAAATATAGAAAGAAAAAATTATATTATTACTGAACTTTCGTTTGTATTAGAATAAGAAAAAAGCATAATTTTTAACTTTGTTTAATAAGTCAATTGAATTTCAACTTTTAAATATTTAATTTTTTAAAGTAAAGAAATCTGATTATTAGAAAAACCTATTACTGCTGGAGCCACGATAATAAAAATATATTTCTTTATTAAATACTATACATATATTTGTTATTTTAAAAAAGTCAAATCCGTTAAATTTTGAATTTTAAATTTATTAAATAACTTAAAAATCGAATATTAATTTTCAATGTATGTATATATTAAATATTATATTTTATATGCATATATATTATTTTATTTATGATGTGTATATATATAATTATATTTTTACATATGTATACATACATACACATACATACATACATATATACATACATACATACATATATATATATATATATATATATATATATGTGTGTGTGTGCGCGTGTGCGTATGCGTGTGTGCGTATAAGACATAAATATTTATTTTAAATAAAATTTATAATGGCTAAAAAATACATATTATTTGTGTAGTATAAATATAAACTATATTTGCAACATTTATGTTATCCCCTTTGACATTTTTTCGACACATGTTATCACATCGACTTTTACCGACACTAGGGCACAAACGGAACGGTCAATTTTCTCATTATACTCCAAGGTTAATCTATACTTTAATATTGTTGTGATTTTTGTGTTTAAAGTACTGTGTATCTCTAAACATCAAAATACGGAGTCAAATAAAGTAAATAAAATAAATAGTTAATATTAAATTAATTATTAATACGGTCCAGTTTCAGCTCGATTTAATACAATACAATCCAACTTCAATTCGATCTGGTTTGAACGTGGATTATATATCTTTGCACAATTCTAATAGTCATTGGTCAAATGTATAAACTATTTATTGAACATTTTAAAGTTTTCGAATAAAAGGACACACATAGAGAGGTCTATGAATGATACAAGTTTTGAATTGAGATCGACATGAGCCTGACCTATTAAAATGAGTACAAGTTCAGCTTTGACTTTTCAAGCCTGTATTTGGGCCTAACCATTTTATTGCTAGGATTGAGTATAACTTCATAAGCACCTGATCCAGTTTAGTCCCAATCAGAATATTACCAACCAATTGTACCAAAAATACGATTGTATATATTATTTATATACCATTTGTTTGTCCATATATAGAATCTTTTACACACTTTGGTTCGCATCACCATCCAATTTGTTTGCAAGCTTTGTTAATGTATCATTTTCGAAAAGTTGTCGGTGGGTTATAATATAAATATTTCTTGTCTGATTTTAACTAATGGGCTTGATAAGCCCGACGACCCGAGCTCGGATAGTAGTTTGAAATACTTAGCAGGTTTAGGTTGAACTCAAGTTATGGTTTTAGTAAATAATCTTGAATCTAGCTTTTAAGCTACTCGAATCAAACTTGACCTATTAGCAGGCCTACACACACATACACACATAAATGTATACATATACATATCATGTCATTGAGCATATATTTCTTTTCATACAAGAGTAACATACAACTCATTACTTGAATTTCAAATACTCAAATATTTCACACATGATAGGTTCAATCTGATTTAATACATTTTGTTAATTCATTCTAAACGCAACCGTACAGTATTAAAATAAATCGGTCTAGTGTTAAACATTTTTTTAAATAAGGTAATATGAGACAATTTATCAGATTTCCTCTTCATGCTTATGCATATGGGTTTCACATGCCATTGCATTTTGAAACATAAAATTTGGATGATTTTAATTTTTCTGAGAGCACCTATATATATATCTGTGTGTGTGTGTGTATGTATATATAGGGAAAGTCAACTTGAACACAATTTGGTGACATAATTGGTGACATAAGCGATCTTTACCATTAGATTGCCCCGTGAATTCCACCTTGCATATAAAGACAAAAAGATCCGATGGTCTAGATCTTTTGCGTTTCCATTTGTGTCATCAATTTGTGTTCAAATAGCCGGCCCCATATATATATATATATATATATATATATATACATATATATACACGCACATACATACAGATACATATACAAGTACGGTGGCACGTCCGTTGGACGTGTGCCAAGAAGGAAGTGTGAAAATTTTGTGTGTGCTGCCATTATGGTGGTGATATACACACACACAGATACACATACGTACATATGTACACAGATATATATGTGTGTGTGTGTGTGTGTGTATTTTTGTTTTTTATATTTTCCTTTCTTTTCCGTATAGTTGCAGTAGTGTACTGCTATATATTAATTTTGGTCTAATTATATAGGCTGGCTAGCACCGAATGAGAAGTTTGAAGCAGCCAAGAAGTAGATTGATGCAGCAAGGAATGCAATAAAATGAACATTTGTTTGTTGATGCAGTATTTGAAAAAGAACAAAGTCACACAAACAATGCATTTTTTAAACAAGATTCATGGAGAATACTATTAACAATATTCAATATCTATCATGGCCTATAGTGATGAGTTTCGGTCTTTTTAAAAAAAAAGGGCAACTCTGAGTAGAAGTTACTTCTTATAACTTGAGTAAAAAGTATTAAACACATAACACATGCTTCGCGTTTGGATGAAAGATTTTTTTTTTTTAATATATGTCCAAAGTTGTAAAGTCGAATTATTTTTTGAAAATTAGCATAATTATTGATATGTGTATTATTGTAAATGGTTTGTGCACACATATCAAATGTAAGGAGAGCACGAACGAATTCAAATTTATAAGTTGTTTGAGACCCTTTTTATTGTAATTTTCCTAATTAATAGTCATTAAATTCATTTAAAGTCAATGACATTTTTGTAGAATATTAGTCAACTGTTGCAACATTAGTTGCATATGATGTTTAGCTTAATTAGTCTAGCTAATTTACCCCATAACCATACTAAAATTTATTGGTTTAAGAAATATAACGATGCCTTACGCTTAAATTCGTAAGTTTGAGTAAATACAATACTACAGTAATTGTCCAACGTTAATTTGATAAACGACAATGTAAATTGTATGTAACATTGAAAGAGTGGCTTATTAGTTGCTTTACATTCTATATATTTAGAACCAATAACCAACTCTGTGTTTGATAATGAACCCCATGTATGGTTAATAAATATAATTCTTGCTGTTTATATCTGCACACACTATTTCGAAATGGAAAAACAATGATTAGATTCTTTCGTTTAGAAGTACATAATCAAAATCTCAGTTTACTTGTCAAATATTAATATAATAAATAATAATTTATGCCTTAGCCATAAATACAAAAGTTCTTTCAACACTTTCACATATATTCCAGTTTGTTTCAAAAATTTCACTCTTAATACTCAAGCATAGAAATGCATATGCCTTTAAAATATATGATACATTGCTCTTCCTTTACCTCACAGTAAATATATAAATATTTATGCTACGGAAGGTTCCATCATTTATTGCTGTCATAACGGATAATTGTAATAACATTTGTGGTACGTACTTTCATATCAGAGTGAATGTTTTTATATATGAACTTTTCAAATTGTTTCAGCTATTGTACATCCACTACTTCACGTAAACAAACAATGATAGTACAAAAGCCCACTGTTTAGGCCTTAGCGCTATTCTCTGCCATTTAGCATGCTTTTAGCCCGTATCACTTCTCCTCACAGTTTGTTGCAGCCATCTATCTCCTGCATGAAATGGCTTCATGTTGGATCAGATCTTTAGCTTCACACGCCACCAATTCACACGCCACCAAATCCCACTCAGAAGGTTTCAGCTTCTGATTCAGCTGTAAACGTGATTTATCCTACAATATCTTGCTCCAGCGCCAGCAAATTCCATGCAGATAACAAAAGAATGCAGATTCGGCTGCTACGTTAACCTCTGTAACTTCCATGCAGCACCTTGTACCACACATCCAGTACATGTCTCTTCAGCTTTGCCTTGCCTCAGACGCATTCAAACACTGCAGCTTATTCCTATCCATGCAGTAGGCTCCAGCTCCTGCTCCTATGCTTCCGTGCATCCTCTGCATTACTACTGTAACCTGTTATTAATGCATCACCGCGTTCTTTTTGTTGTACACCATTATAGTTTATTGCTGTAATTTTATTTTTTAAAGAAAAAACATAGTTCTTTTATCCTAAAATAAATCTGTGTGTACAGAGTTTAACAGTTCGGAATCTCGAGGTCTTGTAAAATAAAAATGAATAAACAAAATTATATGAATAAAAGAAATCAAGAAGAAGGAGTGCATACCTTCAAGCCTAAGTTGCTGATTCGGAAGCTCTAGTACGTAAGGCTGTTCCAACTTGACCCCTCAAATTGAGATTATGTCTTTGACTCTTGTCCTGATGCAAATTAAGCAGCCCTTTAAACAATAATATATGTAGCTCTAACTCTATCTCAGCTTGTTATTCTACACATTTTTCTCAAAATTACTGTTCCAACATTAAAATTAGTTTCTTCAAATTTTAGCAAAACAAAAATATATACACAACAAAGTTAAAGCAAAAGATTGTTACCATGGAGTGCAAACTGAATTGCAGTACACATAGCACAGCATCAACCCAATGTTACCACGATGTCATTTTTTAGCAATGGTGAAGAAAAAATATCCGAAAAAAATTAGCAGCTTTAAGTAGCAGCTAAATGAGATGGTAGCAGCATAGTTATAAATATTAAACAACATAAATACTCATACAAATGAAACAATAAAAATAATATTATACCTGATATGCCTTGACCAAAAATTATGCCTCCAATTTCACATTGTCCTAGCCTCTAACCCAGCCAAAGAATATTATGTCAAATGATTGCTAAAACCATATGTTTTTATAGATACATGTTATGATTGTTGAATCAAAACACCTCAATGTTGTGAAGATTTTTCTTTAACTAATTTGTCAAATTTTCCTCGGATTTCCAACTTTTTAACTGTAAATGAAAGGGTTCTCTCAATAAGCACATCATAACACATGTTACAACGAAGACATCATAATCAGATTAATCGGTACCATTATTACCACAATAGCTTAGTCACCACAACCCAGGTTTTTGCTATTTCTGAAAATCAAAAGTGGTAAAATCAGCAGTTGAATAAGAGGTGGCTTTGAATTTTAAGTAGCTTCTGGTTTATATAATAAATTTATACTAAGTTATGAAATTATATAAACATTGAAAATAAGTTTCTCTTTCATAATCAAACACAGCAATCAATACAATAAAATTGGAAATTAACGCAATAAAATTAAATAATCAAATACAGTCAAACCTTAAAAGAATCAAGCAAGAAAAGAAGTATTTAATGGATAGATAATTAAAAGTGGAAAGCAAATAGAGCAAAATTTGTACAACTCACATCAGTATGTTTGGAAATTAAAATAAATGTGAACATTCATACAAACAAAGTAAATTAAATCTATATGAAGGATACAAACCATAATGATTTCTTTACTAAGTATAGTCATAACATGTAATGATGTAATGGATGTACCTTTACTAATATAGTAGTAGTTCATTAAACATGTTAGTAGCTTTTACTTATAACCAAACACACACACCCCATTTGGTAAAAGCCATAAAAGCATTTAGTGTTTGAAAAATTATGATTTTTATGCTAAATAGACAGCTACTAATATAGAAATGATAGAATAATATATTTAATTTATGCAAATAGCTAAGCATTTTACCGATATATTTATGCTTAATGTTAACTATATATTACAACTTAAACCATAAATTAAATGCCTTTTAATACAAATCCTATTCATATATAAAACCATAAATTAAACCACGAATTAAATTGCCACTATATAAACAATTTTTGGTAGTTATGTTGCTCGCTTAAAATGAGAAACAAACATGAACATTGGGATAATTGAATGTTTATTGCAACTACAAAGGTCTGTTTAAAACCCGTAAGAAAAACAAATAGACATATGTAATAAGTTGACGGTGTAAGCCATGCAACCACCATTACCGACTAAATACTTATTTTACCGAGTTTGTCAAAGCACATCTTAAACAAAACAAACAATATTCCTTTGTTTAGTCGCTCTTACAGTAAAATTTGTTTTCAATAAATTATAGGAACAAAAATTCTGTACAATATTTGCATATTCTTTGATGGTGGGAGAGGTGTATACTCTGAGATCTGTTGCAAGATTGCAAAACTGAGTAAGCAAGTTTTTTAATGCATCTTGGCTTATTTTCAAAGCTGAATATTATATCAAGGTATGTTCTAACATTCCTATTTTGCAGTTCATGTGAATCATATAAACTATTACCTATAAACTTAAAACATAGTAAACACTCATTAATTCAAATGAACATTAACTAAATGGCTTTGTTACTTTTATAGAACATAGTTACTTACGGGCAAATCTAATTCAATTAAACTTGGAGGATTTTAAATAATATTTTATTTTCAATAAACAAATCTTTTTCTTGAACTATCATGACTATAACTTTTTACATAAATATTAGAATAACATGTAAAAGCTAAAAAATAAATCAACTAATGAACCATATATTGTACATTTTCGTACAGCTTTCTCAAAATTATATATAGCAATTGTAGTTGTTTCGCAAAGATCAAAATTCCTATTCATATTCTAGTGCAGTAAAGAAAATAGTGGAGAAACATACAATGCATGCTTGCTCATCAATTTTGACACACAGAGCACCCATTCTTAGTTTCTTTATGACCATGACAATCAACATCTGCCACTGCACAATGAAGACAACATACAAAAAAAATTTGAGCACACAACCTGATAAAATTACTCATATGAACATGAACAATGTGATAATTGAATGCTTATTGCAACTTCAAAGGTTTGTTCAAAACCCATAAGAAAAAACAAATAGACATATGTAATAAGTTGACGGTGTGAGCCATGCAACCACCATTACCGACTAAATACTTATTTTACCGAGTTTGTGAAAGTACATATGAAGAAAAACAAACAATATTCCTTTGTTTAGTCGCTCTTACGGTAAAATTTTGTTTTTAATAAATTGTAGGAACAAAATTTTTGTACAATATTTGCATATTCTTTGATGGTGGGAGAGGTGTATAATCTGAGATCTGTTGCAAGATTGCAAAAGTGAGTAAGCAAGTTTTTTAATGCATCTTGGCTTATTTTCAAAGCTAAATATTATCCTCTATATATCAAGGTATGATCTAACATTCCTATTTTGCAGTTCATGTGAATCATATAAACTATTACCTATAAATATAACAACATAGTAAACACTCATTAATTCAAATGAATATTAACAAAATGGCTTTGTTACTTTTACAGAACATAGTTACTTATGGGCAAATCTAATTCAATTAAACTTGGAGGAATTTAAATAGTATTTTATTTTCAATAAAAAAATCTTTTCCCGAACAATCATGACTATAACTTTTTTACATAAATATTAGAATAGCAAGTAAAAGCTAAAGAATAAATCAACTAATGAACCATATATTGTACATTTTCGTACAGCTTTTTCAAAATTATATATAGCAATTGTAGTTGTTTCGCAAAGATCCAAATTCCTATTCATATTCTAGTGCAGTAACGAAAACAGTGGAGAAACATACAATGCATGCTTACTCATCAATTTTGACACACAGAGCACCCATTATTGGTTTCTTTATGACCATGACAATCAACAACTGCCACTGCACAATGAAGACAAAATACAAAAAAAATTGAGAATACAACTTGATAAAATTACTCATATGAACATGAACATTGTGATAATTGAATGTTTACTGCAACTTCAAAGGTTTGTTCGAAACCCGTAAGTAAAACAAATAGACATATGTAATAAGTTGATAGCGTAAGCCATGTAACCACCATTACCGACTAAATACTTATTTTACCAAGTTTTTGAAAGTACATCTGAAGCAAAACAAATAATATTCCTTTATTTAGTCGCTCTACAAGTAAAATTTGTTTTCAATAAATTGTAGGAACAAAACTTCTGTACAATATTTGCATATTCTTTGATGGTGGGAGAGGAGTATACTCTGAGATCTATTGCAAGATTGCAAAACTAAGTAAGCAAGTTTTTAAATGCATCTTGGCTCATTTTCAAAGCTAAAAATTATCCTCTATATATCAAGGTATGTTCTAACATTCCAATTTTGCAGTTCATGTAGATCATATAAACTATTACCTATAAATATAGAAACATAGTAAACACTCATTAATTCAAATAAATATTAACAAAATGGCTTTCTTACTTTTACAGAACATAGTTACTTATGGGCAAATCTAATTCAATTAAACTTGGAGGATTTTAAATAATATTTTATTTTCAATAAACAAATCTTTTTCCTGAACTATCATGACTATAACTTTTTTACATAAATATTAGAATAGCAAGTAAAAGCTAAAAAATAAATCAACTAATGAACCATATATTGTACATTTTCGTACAGCTTTTTCAAAATTATATATAGCAATTGTAGCTGTTTCGCAAAGATCCAAATTCCTATTCATATTCTAGTGCAGTAAAGAAAATAGTTCATGAAGCTACTATGTATATAACAAAGTTAAATAAATTACAACAGAAGTCTCGAATACAATAATCAAATACAATATCAGAATACATCACTGGAATCAACTGGATATCTGAAAGCTGGATAGATAACTGGATCTCCAAGCGAAGCTCTAACTCCAAAGGTAGGTCACGAATACTGGTACACTCAGTCTGACCCGAGCGTAAAGCAAAACACAAAACACTCGAGTCAGGATTAACATTCTTATATCAATAAATCCAACTCAAGTGAAATAACAACTGAAATACAAGTAGCTCAAAGGACGTTGGAATAACCATCCTCTAAGGATCCGTTAAACTATCTACTATGTGGTAGTGTACGCTAAGTAGATAATGTCTATCAGTAATATATAAAGTATCAAAATAGTGTTAAGGCGTTACCATTATCCCCCTTAACACATTTTATATAAGCGTTACAGTCTATACAGAACTATAAACTCCACCATAAACTAGTGGGATATCAGAGAGTACTCCATAGGTATAACACAAAACAAATTCGTAGTGGTCGCGTATATAGGGATACAAGTATGACAAGGCACATGAGGCAATACCCAAGGTAGTGAAACTACCGTTTGCCTGATCCGGACTGGTGAAAACGCATCGCCGCAACGATCGCAACACCGCGAAACAACACTCTCAAAATTACGAGGGTGCACCAATCAATAACAAGTAATGAGTAGTTTTCGAAGAAGTGTGTTCGCTCGAGGTAGCTAACCCCATTTGGCCCAGCACGACTCCTGTTTTAGTCATTTTCAATTTGACACAAGTGTCAAGGCTATCCATTATCGTTCTCTTTCTTCAGTCATCACGTACATCATTCCAACCACTTCATTCTGGATCACACTCCGCGTATAGTTATTAAAGTAGTTTTCGGTTTAGACAGAGAGTATGTCCATAACCGATTCCGGTTTCTTTAATAACTTTCATAATTATTATGCCGATTGATCGTTAATAAATTTGAAAACCAAATTAATTTCAATTTCAATTTTAATTAGAATTTGTAAATCAACATTTCATTTGTCTTCCTAAATCAATTTCCATAACTTACGTTTAAAACTTCCAAATTACCATTTCAAAATCTTATAATTCAAATTCAATTTTTATTTAAACAATTCAAAATTTGATTCAAGTTTGTACATAAGTTTCATTCCGAAATCATTTAAATTAATTTAATTTAACATTTAAATCAATTTAAATTCATTGATCAACTTCATTCAATATTCATTAAGTTAATTTATCATTCAAAACAACTTCTATTGGATTTCAATTCATTAAATCAATTACTTAAGTTCAACTTCATTATTTCAAAACTTACAAATTGAATTAAATTAGATTCGTCAAATCAAATTCTTTAAATCACAAGTCTTACATTAATTTTAATAAATCACATTTTTATTTCTTGTTAAAGAAATTCAATTTTATTTATCTATTTACTTAGTTACAAATTTCAAAACTCAGTTAATAAAGAAACTTAGTTTACTTGTTCAAGAAGTTCAATTTCACTTAATAAAGAATTCAATTTTATTTGATTATTAAATAATCCAATCTTATTTAATTAATAAATAATTTCAAAACTTAATTAATAATCTCAAAATTTTGATTAATAATTAATTCCAAAATCTAATTATCAAGTAATTCCAATTTTAATTATTTAATAATTCCAAACTTAATTATTAATTAATTAATTTTTAAACAACGTTCTTTCATCAACTACTATATTAATATTCTATATCAGATTAATTAATATTAACATTTTCTTTTTATTAAATCTCAAATTCCAGCTTCATTTCAAAACTTTATTCTTTATTCAAATAAAATCTTTATTTTATTTTAAATCAAATTATTGACTAATCGGGTTTATTTAATTCTCTATCCTAGGTCAAGTTCATTTGGGTATTTATCACTTCAATCCGATTCCATTTCAATTCAAAAATCAAAGCATAACAAAGGGAACTTGCAGTGTGAATAACTGGGATGGTGTCAAAGTAAATAAAAAAGCAATAACAATAATCAATAACAATTCAATAATTAATTCAAATAATCCCGAAATAATCGTATTAATTTACATTGTTATTTGTGCAAATTGATATAATTATTTCTAGAAGCTACACTATCATTTCATGTAGATTAAAGATTATTTCAGCAATATTTATACGGTTCTTCACTTGTCATTCATTATTCAATTTATACTACATAAATTTATACAACATACATTCAATGGTTCAAGGTGTAGTTAACCCTATTTCTACCTCAATTTATTTAACATTTAAAGGGGGTCATATTATACAAATTTAACTAATCAAATTCAACATTCAACTATCCTATATCAAATTCGATTTGCATACTATTTATCACTTTAACATTAACAATTTAACGTCCAACATAAACATCAACAATCAATCACCTATCAATCAAAATGGATTATTATCGCATAATTAACAGATAATGGTGTCAGATGTCACAGGTGAACTGATACGGCTAATAGCATATATAACAGTGTAAATAACCAACAGCCGCATATTTCAATTGTCATTTCAATTGAAATCAAATTTAATAAATAAAAGAACATTAATCGTGAGTGATTGCTCACCGTTCGAGGCTAGACAGATGGACAATGAAATTGAACTATGAAATCCGGCACGAATCTCAAAGCAAAGCTAAATTGGCCCGACTTTGACTTATAGAGCTGATAAATAGAGATTGACGAAATCAAATCAGACTGGATCGATGAAGGTAAACTCGAAACAGAATATATTATATTAATATTTTCTCTTAAACCGATATTCAATTTATATTATATATTATATTCCAAACCATGACCATATCCAAATCACTTAATATTAAATTGTCCATTTTTTAAACATATACTTAGATAAATCTTTGTATAAAATTTAAAATCAAAACATAATTTAAAATATCATAACCAAAATCTTATATATATTTATAAAGTATATATATAATACAATATATATGTAGACCCACGCTTGTATACTTAATATATGAAACAAAAGAGAACAAAACTATAACATCTGTATAAACATACGTATATACAGTAAATAACATGCATATATGCCTTTTAAACTTTTATAACTAACAAAATATATAAACTTACTTAATCATTTATACTGATACAAATTTACTATATTATAATACAACTACTCTAAAAGACTGTAGATAAAATAGGTTATATACTATAGAAAAATACTCATTCCAATGTTCTGACAACGAGCTTCAGACATTTCAAACTGATGTTCATTCAACTATCAACAAGTAGCATCTCTAATATAAACGTTTATATATATACGCGCTCAAAAGAAGAAAGGTAAGTGGTACCAATATTGGTCGAAGGAGAGTCTCGGGTTGAGGAGGCGCACGGCACATGCGACGAGTTCAGGTCGGCGAGGCTTTCGGATGGGTAGCCGGCATCCAAACTCCAAGCCACCAAGTCTGACAGACCCACAAACGGTAAACCCAGGCTCCTAGCTCCATAGCAAACTTGCTATACATAACCAAATCTTTATGCTCAAAGTGTAGCTCATTTACTCTTGATACAAACAACATACATGCTCATATCACTATGTACATCACTTTGAACTCATGCATGAACATTGATATAAACTTTTGCCTCATGCTACAGTGAGGTGGAGGGAAGGAAGGAGGCCGAAGTGGTTGCCATTGTTATGGGTGAGTTGTGGTGGATGTGAGCGGCCCAAGGTAGCGGGGTTCGACACGAGATCGGTGGCCGATGTGAAGGATCAAAAGGGGAGAAGCGGGATGTGCTCGGCGGTGGATGTGGTGGGGTCTGAGAAATGGTGGAGCTCGGTCTAGGAGGGAGGCGGTCAAGTGCAGGCTGATGTGGCGGTGAGGTGAGCTACTGCGATAGGAGTGGAGGTCGTTGATCGACAAGCAAAGTCGGAATGGTGGAAAGGATGCGGTTACATGCTTCGGCCATGTATGCGTTCGGTGGTAAGGACAAGGAAGGGCGTCGGCTGGTGGTGTTGGTCACGGTAGAGGGCGGACGAAGGCTAGAGAATGGAACGGCAGAGCGTATGTGGCGGAGGGAAGTGGGTGGCCACAGCAGGAGAAGGGAAAGGTGCTGGCGGAGATTCGGTGAAGTGGCGATCGACGTTTATATGTAGGGTGGTTATTGGGTTTGGAGTATTGGAGAAAAAGGAAAAAGAAAAAGGCGAGAGGAGAGAAGAGCAGAGGAAAAGAATAGAGTTCAAAAGAAACGAAGACAAAGGTTTTATTTTATTTTCCTTAATTGCAGATATAAAAAAGGCATAGGTAATGTGAATCGATAATAAATTTAACAGTGGGAAATGAAATAGTCAGCAAGATAAATTTTTTGGAAACTGCAAAAAGGCTAGTGGTCTTCACAGGGTAAAATGAACGGTTACAAGAAATTCAAAAGTCAATTTGCGGAACCGATACGAAGATCGTTTCCCTAGATTTCGCCGTTTTTCGGACTCCAAAACACTGAAACGAATATACTGTGGAGATCAGCACGACAAGACGATCAACAAGGTATACACATATCTGTGTTACGATTAAATTTTAAAAAATTCAAATTTTCTACTAGCGAAAAATGCAGCAAAAACGTAGAAAAATAAGATCGACGGAGTTACAGAAGTCCGAATTTGAAAAAACGAATAATGACGTCTTGCTCAGAAGATGATTTAATATTTTTCTATGTAAAAATATTTAGGTTTCGAAAACGTTTTATTATCATCGATTTTTAACCGATTAAATTGAAATAAATTTACGCACGAAAATAAACTACATATTTTCGGACGAAAATTTACCAGTTGCTATGTTTAACTAGACACATTTTAAATATTAAATTTTCAATTTAAAATTTTATCATTTACAATTTCCCAAAATTACAATTAAATATATTAATAAATCAAATAAAAATTATCGAAAATTTACGGGTCGTTACATATCCTCTATATATCAAGGTAGGTTCTAACATTCCTATTTTGCAGTTCATGTGAATCATATAAACTATTACCTATAAATATAAAAACATAGTAAACACTCATTAATTCAAATGAATATTGACAAAATGGCTTTGTTACTTTTACAGAACATAATTACTTATGGGCAAATCTAATTCAATTAAACTTAGAGGATTTTAAATAATATTTTAGTTTCAATAAACAAATCTTTTTCCTGAACTATCATTACTATAACTTTTTTACATAAATATTAGAATAGCAAGTAAAAGCTAAAAAATAAATCAACTAATGAACCATATGTTGTACAATTTCGTACTGCTTTTTCAAATTTATATATAGCAATTGTAGCTGTTTCGCAAAGATCCAAATTCCTATTCATATTCTAGTGCGGTAAAGAAAACAGTGGAGAAACATACAATGCATGCTTACTCCTCAATTTTGACACACAGAGCACCCATTCTTGGTTTCTTTATGACCATGACAATCAACACCTGCTACTGCACAATGAAGACAAAATACAAAAAAATTTGAGCATACAACTTGATAAAATTACTCATATGAACATGAATATTGTGATAATTGAATGTTTATTGCAAATTCAAAGGTCTTTTCAAAACCCGTAAGAAAAATAAATAGACACATGTAATAAGTTGACGGTGTAAGCCATGCAACCACCATTACCGACTAAATACTTATTTTACCGAATTTGTGAAAGTACATCTGAAGCAAAACAAACAATATTCCTTTGTTTAGTCGCTCTTACGGTAAAATTTGTTTTCAATAAATTGTAGGAACAAAAACTCTGTACAATATTTGCATATTCTTTGATGGTGGGAGAGGTGTATACTCTGAGATCTGTTGCAAGATTGCAAAACTGAGTAAGCAAGTTTTTTAATGCATCTTGGCTTATTTACAATGCTAAAAATTATCCTCTGTATATCAAGGTATGTTCTAACATTCCTATTTTGCGGTTCATGTGAATCATATAGACTATTACCTATAAATATAAAAACATAGTAAACACCTATTAATTCAAATGAATATTAACAAAATGGCTTTGTTACTTTTACAGAACATAGTTACTTATGGGCAAATCTAATTCAACTAAACTTGGAGGATTTTAAATAATATTTAATTTTCAATAAACAAATCTTTTTCCTGAACTATCATGACTATAACTTTTTTACATAAATATTAGAATAACATGTAAAAGCTAAAAAATAAATCAACTAATGAACCGTGTATTGTGCATTTTCGTACAGCTTTTTCAAAATTATATATAGCAATTATAGCTATTTCGCAAAGATCTAAATTCTTATTCATATTCTAGTGCAGTAAAGAAACAGTGGAGAAACATACAATGCATGCTTACTCATCAATTTTGACACACAGAGCACCCATTCTTGGTTTCTTTATGACCATGACAATCAACATCTGCCACTGCACAATGAAGACAAAATACAAAAAAATTTGAGCATATAACTTGATAAAATTACTCATATGAACATGAACATTGTGATAATTGAATGTTTGTTGCAACTTCAAAGGTCTGTTCAAAACCCGTAAGAAAAACAAATAGACATATGTGATAAGTTGACACTGTAAGCCATGCAACCACCATTACCGACTAAATACTTATTTTACCAAGTTTGTGAAAGTACATCTGAAGCAAAACAAACAATATTCCTTTATTTAGTTGCTCTTACAGTAAAATTTGTTTTCTATAAATTGTAGGAACAAAAATTCTGTACAATATTTGCATATTCTTTGATGGTGGGAGAGGTGTATACTCTGAGATCTGTTGCAAGATTGCAAAACTGAGTAAGTAAGTTTTCTAATGCATCTTGGATTATTTTCAAAGCTAAATATTATCCTCTATATATCAAGGTATGTTCTAACATTCCTATTTTGCAGTTCATGTGAATCATATAAATTATTACCTATAAATATAAAAACATAGTAAACACTCATTAATTGAAATGAATATTAACAAAATGGCTTTGTTACTTTTACAGAACATAGTTACTTATGGGCAAATCTAGTTCAATTAAACTTAGAGGATTTTAAATAATATTTTAGTTTCAATAAACAAATCTTTTTCCTGAACTATCATTACTATAACTTTTTTACATAAATATTAGAATAGCAAGTAAAAGCTAAAAAATAAATCAACTAATGAACCATATATTGTACAATTTCGTACTGCTTTTTCAAATTTATATATAGCAATTGTAGCTGTTTCGCAAAGATCCAAATTCCTATTCATATTCTAGTGCGGTAAAGAAAACAGTGGAGAAACATACAATGCATGCTTACTCCTCAATTTTGACACACAGAGCACCCATTCTTGGTTTCTTTATGACCATGACAATCAACACCTGCTACTGCACAATGAAGACAAAATACAAAAATATTTGAGCATACAACTTGATAAAATTACTCATATGAACATGAATATTGTGATAATTGAATGTTTATTGCAAATTCAAAGGTCTTTTCAAAACCCGTAAGAAAATAAATAGACACATGTAATAAGTTGACGGTGTAAGCCATGCAACCACCATTACCGACTAAATACTTATTTTACCGAATTTGTGAAAGTACATCTGAAGCAAAATAAACAATATTCCTTTGTTTAGTCGCTCTTACAGTAAAATTTGTTTTCAATAAATTGTAGGAACAAAAACTCTGTACAATATTTGCATATTCTTTGATGGTGGGAGAGGTGTATACTCTGAGATCTGTTGCAAGATTGCAAAACTGAGTAAGCAAGTTTTTTAATGTATCTTGGCTTATTTACAATGCTAAAAATTATCCTCTATATATCAAGGTATGTTCTAACATTCCTATTTTGCGGTTCATGTGAATCATATAAACTATTACCTATAAATATAAAAACATAGTAAACACCCACTAATTCAAATGAATATTAACAAAATGGCTTTGTTACTTTTACAAAACATGGTTACTTATGGGCAAATCTAATTCGATTAAACTTGAAGGATTTTAAATAATATTTTATTTTCAATAAACAAATCTTTTTCCTGAACTATCATTACTATAACTGTTTTACATAAATACTATAATAGCAAGTAAAAGTTAAAAAATAAATCAACTAATGAACCATATATTGTACATTTTTGTAAAGCTTTTTCAGAATTATATATAGCAATCGTAGCTGTTTCGCAAAGATCCAAATTCCTATTCATATTCTAGTGCAGTAAAGAAAACAGTGGAGAAACATACAAGCATTCTTACTCATCAATTTGACACACAGAGCACCCATTCTTGGTTTCTTTATGACCATGACAATCAACATCTGCCACTGCACAATGAAGATAAAATACAAAAAAATTTGAGCATACAACTTGATAAAATTACTCATATATAGTGAAATCCTTGTGAAAGAATTTACAGATGAGGTCAGAATATTCAGTGTCACGGACATCGTTCTAGTAATAAATCAAGACATCGTTACTTCACTTAATATCTCTTTTCACATGAGTCGAACATAAATCGCCAAATATATAAGTCAGAAAATTGAATCGTAGCCTAAAAGAGGGAAGACAAAACCCTAGAAACCAAATCATTAAAGTACGTTTTAGATCTTACTTTGAGAAATAAATTTAGGAAAAGAGGGAAAAAGGTTAGATCTTACCGTGAGAAACAAAGGCGACCGGTTATTAGAGCTTCAAACGGTAATTGGACACCAAGTTGCTGTCGATATCCGTCCTAGATATGGGCTAAGTGGTCCATTGATGGACGACCACGACTGGGAGGGCGGGGAGTACTATCTGGTGTTGGAATAGAGTTGCCATTTTTAATCATGAGAAATGACATTGGAAGGAAATGGGAAAAGAGAAAGAAAAGGAGAAGAGAAATGGAAGAGGTAGGTTATGTCTGGACAGTGAACATGGGAAACGTGGGGAGGCGGTCGGTAAAAGACGAAGTTGCCCTTGTTTATGGATTTCTTTCTATTATGAACGGTGGACAATTTAGAGACTGGATGAAAGGCTTCACTTTGACCGCTTTGACAAGGGTTTTGCTTTATAATATATATATATATATATTCCAGAGACATAATTACAAACAACTCTAATAGTTCTGAAATAATAGATAAATATGGAATTATGGAATATAGAATTACCTTTCTGCTATCCATACAGAGTAGATTCCGAAAGTAGTGTAGCGGAGCAAAATTAGAAAATAAGACGCGCTGTGATTGCGGAAGAATAAGAGTCTTTTTTTTGCTCTCTCAAATTATGAACTGCAATAGAAACTAAGCATGCATAGAGAAATGAGCAGGAAGATTAAGCTACTGTCATTTAAAAGGAAACTTGCAAATTGCTGAGTGAATGATCTATGCTTGTCTTCACTGTATACAACAATATTTATATTTGCAGAGCCGGTAATCCGGTTGCTTATAAACTTACACCTGGTACATATTTTAATTATATAGTACAATAATTTATTCGCCACTAACAAAAGTAAAGTTGTGCTGTATTTACTTTTGGCTAGTGGGTATTCTCTTTTTAACACATTGTAGATTCTTTTGCTAAAAATATGATGCTTTTCATAATGCGTCTTTACACATTAAAAGTTGTCGGCCGTTCGTTTATTTGTCTTCTAGAAGTAGTTGTTTTGTAAGTAGAATACTAGGTAGAGTATGAGTTTTTAATCCGTATTTACCACATCTTCATGTTCTGGACTGTAGTTTCTAGCCATTGCTGATAAATCTGGACTTTTGTCTTCATCATCTGAATTTATTCTATCATAAATTATGACATCTGCTTCTGGATTAAATATGTGAATAGTGCTGGTAAGGGTAATAGGATTTTAAGTTCAGTTTCACCCTATATCTCGTATCTACTACTTTCTGCTTGAAGTACTAACTCCTTCCAATTTGGAGGAGGACTAAGTGTAGTGGCATGTTGGTGAAATTGCCAGGGCATATGAGCTTCAAACCATATTGGTGAACCTTCGTAGAGTTGATAATATGTCTGCAAACATGTACACGTGTGTAGTCTTGTATAACCCTTGTGTTTAAAAATAGCCATTCAGTGACTAGCTAGTTTAATCCTGTAATTGCTATCTGGCATAAGAAGTGGAGTTGTTGAACTAATATAAACTACAATACCTTTAAAAACTCAAGATATTGAGCTGCAATAAAATAAAAACGCTCTCCAAATCTTTTGAGTGTATTAGCTGGAGTAGTATGGTGGAAGGTTATTCTTGAAACTATTCCATGATCAAAGATATCAACTAGCTCATCTAAATCTTTTGGCAAAGTATCAATGTCAACTTGTAATCTGAGCATATTTGATCATCTGTCTTGAACTATTTTCAATTGCAGACGTTGAACTATTTCTTTGTAATAAGTTTTTAACTTATGCTGTAGCATTCCTTGATGATCGTTCCGTCTGTCGTGTACCATCTTGTCTATTTTGATCTGTATATCTATTCCTTAAACTTTGTATAACTCTTCTAAAATAGGGCTAGTTTTAATTTTAGATGGTTTGAAAGTTGCTGATAAGAAAGTGTCTTGGGACATCTTGGTATCTGCCTTCTAGTTTATCTCTTTCCTTTATAACTTGTTGTATTCTCTATTCCATCAACTTGATTGTTTGTTGATCGTAATTGACTCCTCTAAGTTGATCTTCTAAGTACCGATTTCTAGCAATAAGTGCTCCTAACTGGGATTGTGCTTTTTGCTACATATTCTGAAGGTCTTTTAATTGTGAGGTTTGATTATTGATTATTTATTCTGGAGAATAAGGAGTGGTAGAGGTTATCTGGGAATAAGTCTGATAGCAATCTTCTTCCACAAAATTGTTTGGCCCAAATGCTTTTCTAGCTTCATCTAAAGCTTCTGATAATGTGTAAAAGCCTCTCCATACTGGATTGTAGAAATTTTATGTTGCTAACTGTACTTGACTGTAGTGTTTAAACACTCCGATGTAGTTTCCTCTAAAGATCACATAACAAAAGTAATTTTTTCCAAGTGGTTTTTGCTGAATCTTGGAAAAGCACAGTGCACAAAAAAATTACCTAATTTTTTCTTGTTTTTTCTTTCTTGCTCTATTGTTCTCAGATTCCATAAATGAATAAAAAGACACTGTTGACAGGGATCTGAAATTCTGACTAAAAGTTTGAATTTTCTGGGATCATCATTTTTATACAAAATTAGAGATGTTTGTCCGAAAGTCATGCACGGGATGTTACTCTCCGTCGCTTGATTATTCATTTTTCTAACTGGAGGATTAGATGAAAAACTAGTTGGGGAATTACCCACCAAAGATATTACATGAGGCGTTTAGGCGATTTGGCCTCTGGTTTAACAACTGCTAATTTACACGGAGATTTCTCATCCATCATTTCTTTACTTGTTTCACCTAATATCGCCTTTTCTTTATTATTTGTTTCTTCATTCATGAAATTTTTGTCCTGTAAATCATAAGAATTGTTAGTAAAAGAAGATAATAATTTTCTAGATAATAGATCGGCAAGATGATTATTTTTACGTTTAATATACTCAAAATTAATACATACCCATTACCTTGAATTAAATTTTGTAAGTTTAACCAGCTAGTTTTATTTATCTTCTTTGAATTTTCGTTCGAAATAATTTTGACAATTGATTCACAGTCTGTTCGTATTGTGAAATCTTTATTTAAAAATATCTTAATATTATCTAGTGCATTTATAAGGGCTTGGATTTCATAGTCGAATGAAGTCCAACTGTTAACTGTATGAAAATTATCACTTGCATAAGCAGCAATTTTTTCTGTAGATTTATCGTTATACTTAGAAGGTGTACATTTGAGGACTGCTCCCCATCCTTCTTTACAACCATCACACTCTATTATGATATAGTCTGTCTCTAATGGAAGTTCTAGGGGTTTAAATTTTTTAATTTCCTCTTTGATTTTATGTACTAATTTAATATCTTCTGTATTAAATCTCGTTTCTCCATTTTTAGAGATTTTTCCATTTAGTGGACATACTAATTTTGCTAAATGTGGAATAAATTTTCTAGCATAATTTACCAATCCCAAAAATGCCTGCATTTTTTTTTACTATCTAACTTATCTGGAAATTCAATTATTTTCTGGGATATATGAGGTTGTAATTTGATTTTTCCATTATCTTTTCTAATCCTAAAAATGAAATCTTTCTTTTGAATGTTATTAGATGCTACTAGAATGTCATCTATATAAACTAAGCAAAAATCATATATTTTTTAAAATGTTGTCCATAAATCTTTGAAATAACACTAGTGTTGTCTTAAGGCCAAAACTAAGAACATTTCATTCGAAATGTCCTTCTGAACACATGAAAGCTGTCCAAGGTTTAAAGTCTTCTTCTAGCTTAAGCTGGTTATAGCCCGACTTTAAATCAAATTTACTAAAAATGTTCTTATTCTGAATGAGATTGATTAAAGTATCCTTGTTAGGGATATTGTAACCACCATCTTCAGTATTATCATTTAAATGTTTATAATTGTAGACTATTCTAGGTTCCTCTTTTTTTTGTTCGAAATGGTTACGAACTAAAAAGACTGCTGACCTATGTCTACTGTCAGATCTTTTAATTAAATCCCGTTTTAACTTTTCTTCAGTTTGGATTTTAAATTCTTTGACATCGGTTGGAGAATAGTCGATGATTGTTGTTTTGATTGTTATTTCTGGATTTATAATTTTGATTTTACAAGTATAATTAATTTGTTTTTTGTGACATCGTCACCAATTAATCCTAATTTCTCTAAATGTGAATAATTAGATGTGGAATAAATTTAGCATCTTTTCTTTTTTCTAATTCTTTAATAGTTTCAAATACAAAAATTGACAAGCGTATTTATGATCTTTTTATCCTGGAAATTTTTGTTTTTCTGATTGTGAGCAGTGTATAGGAAGTGGTCGAGAGCCATTTCGAAACGTTTTAGGAAGAACAAGTTCCTTTTGGGTTTTTATCAGAATAAAAGGATGCAACTGTTAATTGGACAATGTATCTAGTATGTTTTTCTAATCTGTAGCAGCAGCTGTCTTTTCCACCTTTATCGTTAGTCAACTTAACGCATGCACTTTAAAACCAGTCCAAAACTAATCGGGTTTACTTTCTTCAAACCCGAAACCGATGAACAAAGAAGGAAGAAATAGAAAGATAGCGAGCTAGGAAAGCAGTTGGCTCCATTAATTCTGCATTCATTTCTCCGTTCTTCCCAAATTTTTAACTCGTACTTATTTCCTTTTTTGCAGTTATCCCCTTCCTATTTAGATATTTTCTCACCATGCCTCCCAACCGAAGGAGGAGAAGAAGAAAGCGGCGATAATCTCACCTTCACTACAATGCTTTATATCAATTTAACGAAACACATCTTCTTACTCTTCTTAATCCTCTTATTGGATCCACTACCCGCATTCTCCCAAACTCTGGACTGGAGATCCGACGTTATCGCTTTATACAATCTCCGCTCCTCCCTCGGTCTACGCGGGCGCGACTGGCCGGTAAAAACTAACCCATGCACGGTATGGACCGGCGTCACCTGCCGGTCCGGCCGGGTCGTCGGTCTGAACCTCTCAGGTCTAAGACGAACCCGGCTGGGCAGGCTAAACCCTAAATTCGCCGTCGAGCCGATTCAGAATCTGACGAGACTGGAAACTTTTAACTCGACCGGATTTTCTCTTCCGGGTTCGATTCCGGACTGGTTTGGACAACTGTTTATTTCTGTCCTCGTCCTACGCGGCGCCAATGTGAATGGTGCGATACCCTACTCCCTTGGTAATGTTACCAGTTTGACCGTTTTGGATTTGTCTCGAAATTTTATCACGGGCGATTTGCCTCCCACTTTAGGGCAGTTGCGTAACTTGACTAGTTTAGATGTTTCTGGGAATTCGATCACTGGCACTGTTCCTGATTCTATTGGGAAGCTGGGCAAGATTACATTTCTCGATTTATCATCTAATTTTATTTCTGGTGAAGTGCCTGTAACTTTTGGAGATTTGAGACTGTTGAAGAAGTTGAATTTTTCGAGTAACAGCATCAGTGGATCTGTTCCAGAGAGTTTAGGTAAGGTTAGTGGGATGGAATCTCTTGATCTGAGTTTTAATTCTATGGTTGGGAATTTGCCTGATAGTTTTAAGAATTTAGCTAGGTTACAGGCGGTTAGATTGAGTAACAATACATTCTCGGGGAAGGTACCCGATTCGTTGTGGTTTTTGAAGGATTTAGTTTTTCTTGATTTGTCCAATAATAATTTTACTGGTGTTCTGCCTGACATGAAAAGAGCATATAATGGTAGTGGCAATGATCGAGGGTTATTGGATTTGTCTAATAATATTTACTATGGTGAGATTCCTACTGGTTTTTTACAATTTGCAATTTCTAAATTTGCTGCAGTAGATTTTTCTGAGAATTTTTTTGAGGGGGATATTCCAGATAATGCAAATAAAAACGTATCATTTGAGTTGAATTGCTTCAAAAATGGTTTAAAAAGGAGAAGTTTGGTAGACTGCCAGCAGTTTTATGTGTTAAGGGGACTGCCTTATGATGGACCATCGAGCCCTTCGCCTCCATCAAATCCTTCACATAAGAATAACAGTTTGAAGTGGATTTTGATTGGAGTTTTATGTGGATTTGTCGTGCTTGTACTTGTTATTGTTGCTATTGTGCTCTGTATATGTCAATGTAGAGGTAAAACTCATGATGGCGAGCAAAGAGAAACACATGTGCCTCCTCCGGTAGAATCCGCTTCTGAACAGCCTGTATCTAGGATTCCGACATCCGGGGTATCACCTGCGCCTTCTGGTGCTAAATTGAATTTATCCCTGGTTGGAGCTGCAATCACATTTGAGCAATTGGTTCGTGCAACTAATGAGTTTAGCGATAAAAATTTCATTAAACACGGACATTCGGGAGACTTATACCATGGCCTACTAGAAGACGGAAATGCAGTAGTAGTTAAGAGGATCAATCTGGAAACAATAAAAAAACCAGGATATGCTGTAGAGTTGGATTTTTTTAGCAAGGTTTCACATTCAAGATTTGTTCCCTTTTTGGGCCATTTTTTAGATAGTGAGAATGAGAAATTTCTCGTTTATAAATTCATGCCACACGGTGATTTGTCAAATGCTTTGTATATAAAATCGGGACAGGATGAGGAGGGGTTGGATTCTTTGGATTGGATTACTAGATTGAAGATTGCTACCGGGATTGCTGAGGCTCTTTCTTATTTGCATCATGAGTGTATGCCACCGCTTGTTCATAGGTATTATTTTTATTTTATTATTATTACGTCTGATACTGCATATAAGTATGTGCCATTATCTATTGCATTTGTTTTTTAAATCTGAAGTCATGGCAATTCCAGTACATAAGTGCCAACAAAATACCAATACATGAGGATTGCCTTTGTTAATATGTAATCGTCATGCAGTATTGTAGTTCAAAGATTTATTACACTTTTTGGATGAGTTACACTGATGATGGCACCACAATTATTATTTTTAGGCATTTTTATTCTAGGACCATACAACACTTACTATTTCTTAAGGTCTTCAGTAAGCTTCAGATAAACAGGATATAGGGTTTATGTTGCATGCTTACCGTTAGATAGAGTTATACCAATGAAAAAAAAAGGTTCCTGTGCATGCTTGTGCGCAACCGTATTGTTATACAGTCTCTAAATTTTCTGTAAAATTTCTGAAGGTATTTGTGTCTGTAATTGGGTTAGTTGTTCATCATCCCTGTACCGTTAATGTTTGGAAGGGGATTAACACATTGCTGGAGTTTGGGTTTAGAGTTGTTATTCTTTCTACCTTCATGTAGGATAATTAGCCATACACATCGATGATAATAATTCAAAAAAATAAATGAGGAGAGAACATAACAAATTTTATGTTGAGAGCTTGTATGCTCTGGTTTTTGAGGTTTTACCATATCATTGATGAAGCAACACACTCTTCAGCATATGAGGATTTATATTCTTTGTTCAAAAAGTTGATAATGGATTGTCATACAAGTATATTAATGTTTTCAACTTATGCACATCTAACTTATTCATTCTACTTTCGAAACACATACCCTGATATTTTGGGTTTTCTTTTAATGCTCTGGCACAATCATTAAACGGTTTTAAAACCTCCATTCATGAATTTCTTTGGCCATTTTTCCTGTTACTCCTAATCTATTAATTAACATCTGAGAAGACAATATTTAATATTAAAATATTAATGGGTTATAAAATGATAATGGTTAGGACCTTTTAATTAGTTCTTATTTGTGACCTGAAACCCAAATAAAAATGAAGAATATAAACATACGTAGAATGCTAGTTAATAGTAAATTGGAAGATCTCGATATGGGACCTGTTTATTGTATTTAGACGATTGGGAATTAATTACGCGTTTGTTATCAGCAATTATAGGGCTACTAGCTACATAGTTCTATAGTTTCATAACATTATTGAGTACAAAATATCCATCCTATTTGAATTTGCTGCATATTCGAACATTGTTCTCAACAAGCTAATTGTCGCCAAATGCAATTCCAATGGTCAGTTCAACAATTTCTGTGTAGAACGTGTCAAGAAAGGATTTTTATTATTTTATCTTTTTTTTAAAGATGATTCCAAACCATTAGTTTACATATCAACTTTTCTGCATCAATTATCGCAGAAGTCAACTTTTTTAACAACCTCAGTGGCTATGATCTTGCCTGTATATCTACTTTTTGTGCTGTCAACAAATAATTTCTAACCTCTCATTTAAGAGCTTACAATCTCCTTGTGCAAATATGCTTTGCTAGTTTAATACAAGAGGAACTCTAATTTCTATTTTGTTTTTTGTTAGAGAAGCGATGATAACTATAGTTAAAGCAACCTCTATTAACAACCTTATTCCCGCAACCAGATTCAAAACTGAATGTAATATGCAGTGGATATATCAGATTATGTTGGAGCATTCTCGAGGTGGTTGCTTATTTGTGGGACATTATGTATCATTTGTTTGTCTTTATCCTGTAATGAAATATTTTTTGCAATGGACCCCCAATATCATAACTTGTCTCACATGCAACCGGGCCTTGATGGTAATAGTTGACTGTAATGTCTCTTTACTGCATGTATTTTCTACTCTTGCCCAGTTGTTTCTGAAAGCTGAGAACATGGGCATTACTTATAGTTTACTTGAAAGGAATTTTGTTTTTCAACTTGGCACATTAGGGTGGGCCATAATAGAAAAAGATTCAAAAACTAAAGTACTAGCAGATGTTGGATGAACCTTCTTGTAAGTGCAAGCCTTTAGGCCTCAACCCTTGAAGCGAAGTCTTAATTGTACTTGATATGCTATGGATAATTACTCAGATTGTTTTTTGCTGGATAAATGCATTACTAAGTTACCACATTGTGCCTCGTGCAATTTTGTATCAATCAGTACACACTACACACTATAGATAATTCATGATGTTTGAGCTGATGTTCTTTTGACTTGATAGAGATGTTCAAGCTAGCAGCATTCTTCTTGATGACAAGTTTGAAGTACGTCTTGGAAGTTTGAGTGAGGTTTGCGCACAAGAAAGTGAAGCTCACCAGAATGTCATCACCAGATTCTTGCGTTTATCATCACAGTGAGTTTCTATCTTTTGCTAACTGTTAGAAATCATAAAAAATTCACATAATTGTACCATTATGCCTGATTTCTTCATTTTGGTCATGGCTTCATTATAATTTTACTTAAACTTTTCTTTTATTTATTAAGTCGTGATTTTTTTCTAGTATTTATAATAATTAAAAATAGGCGACTCAATTGTTGAGATTACATGAAATACTGTTTTAAATTTTCTGCCCTTTGGGCAAAAAAAACAGAGAAAATGAAAAATATTTGTTTTCATTTAATGCAGTAATTCTATTTTTGAAAATTGGTATTTTTTTTCAAAATAAATTTTGAGAAATGATTAACCAAACAAGGTTTGTTTATTTCTGAAAGCTCAAACTTAAAATAAAAAAGATTGAAAATGCTAAAGCGATATTTTAATCTGGAACAAAACAGTTGATCTGAATAATGATGCAGAATTGGCAGTCTTGGATGTGTGAAAATAATGTAAGTACCTGAGATTGTATACATTTTTAGGTGAATTTCAAATTTAAAAATGAATCCTTGGTCATTGTTTGATTTGAACAGTTGTCTGCAAATTTAAGCGTCTTCATTCGTTTAGTTTAAAATCAATTTTTACTGACATAGTTATGAAATGTTATCAATTGGAGGGTAAGGATTACATCTTTCTTCTCCTTAATATGCTCCTCTACTGACTGACAATTATCATTGGGATAAATATGCTTTTTCCTTTCAACAACAAACCATATTTACTGCAACATTTTTCTGAAATCTTTTTTTATTTTCCTTGTACAGGACATCGGAACAGAGTGCTTCAGGTATGTAGTAGCCTTCTAAAATATCTATTTACTACGTCTCAATACAATATGCTAAACACATAAACATACCAAACTTACAGGTTCAGCCACTGCTACATGCGCATATGACGTATACTGCTTAGGCAAAGTATTACTCGAACTAGTAACCGGCAAGCTAGACATCAGCGGTATCAATGACACTTCAACAACAGAATTTATAGAACGAACCCTACAGTACATAAACATTTATGATAAAGACCTGGTAACAAAAATAGTCGACCCATCGCTCATCGTAGACGAAGACCTTCTGGAAGAAGTGTGGGCCATGGCAGTCATAGCGAAATCGTGCTTAAACCCAAAACCCTCAAAAAGACCTTTAGTGAGATACGTTCTAAAAGCCCTAGAAAACCCACTAAAGGTGGTGAGAGAAGAGAACACTGGTTCAGCCCGGTTAAGGGCAGGGTCTTCACGTGGGTCATGGAACGCTGCATTTTTCGGCAGCTGGAGGCAGAGCTCGTTAGATGTTGCTTCAGCATCAGGAACAGGAGGAGGAGGAGGAGGAGGTAAAGAAGAGAGAGGTTTAAGAAGAACAGGGACAATGAGGTCTCAAGGCAGTGGAGGAGGAGAGCATTCTTTTAGTTATAGAAGATCGTCTAAAGAGATTTTTCCTGAGCCATCTGGGTCGCGCGATGTCGAAGAATGAGCCACAAGGGCTATTTTGTTTGTGTTTACGATTTTTTTCCGGTAAATAATTTGGTTGGATTTTGACCTTGAATTGGGGGTGAAAATGGGCATTTTTAAGCATGATTCTTTCCTCTTTGTTAAGAGGCCGTTTCTTCGTGTGATTGAATGAAGCAATGTGCAGGGGTTGTCGGCTCAATCGGGAAGGTGTTTGGGTGGTTTAGGATGTGGATTTTGATAGATGTTTTCCTTTTCTTTTTCTTTGTTAATTCTTTCTTTGCTCGTTTTGGTTAAGAACAAGACTTTAATTTTTTTGTAATGCTATTCCACCTACGTGAGGTCCCTGACGCGTGATGTATAGTTGCATTCTTTAGTTTCTAATTAAAGGCGTACTTTCTTCAATCTATTTGATAAATTTGTGACGGCTAATAATAAATTCGTCTTCTGTTTCTTTTATAAGTGTGGAGTATTTGTTTTGCGATTCATTTTCTTTGCTCAGTTTTAACTATTGTTGAAGATGTTAATTTAATATGATTCGGAAGATGTTGGGATCATAGTAAAACAAAATGAGTTAGTTACAGCAAGAATAATTAAATATAAGTGAGATAACTGATTAGGATTTGTGGATAAGAGAATAGAATGAACAAAGATTGAAATAGGGGATTTGGTTTCTAGGCGGGTTTGCATATGGTCGAAGTCCATAATGTGTCCCAAAATTTACTTCCTCTTCGTTCTCTTTATTTTCATTATATCAAAACAGAAGAAGAGCTTCAAAAGAACATTAGGTATCACTGTAATTTCCATGGAACGTTACTTGAGGAATAAGTGAAAAGCAAGTTAGGAAGGCAAAACCTATGAAACTTTGGATATACCTTCATCTTTGCGTTTATACCAGTAATTCCTTTTTTTTTTTTTTTGGAAGTAAATAGGCCAGGCCAGGTACATATAAATCGGGTGAGCCAATATACAATTCTCACCCGAATGCCAACATAAAACATAAACCCTAAGCTAGGGTTGCCAACATAACTCGAAGCTTCTCAAAGCTATCAAAAATCAAATAATGGCGGACGACGATTTCTCCCCACTAGATTCTCCACGTTCCCAGTAAGATAAGCTACCGTTAAACTCTTTTCTCATCCCTTCTCCACTACCCTCTTTGTGAAATCTACTCCGGTTGTTGAAGAAAATGGAGGGGTCGTCAGATCTGGTGTCATCGCGATCCAGATCTGATGATACCTTCTTTGATACGTAGCTTTTCTCCACTTCCAGGCTATGATTAGTTGTGTTGGCACTAAAAGCTTGCTGGAAGAGAAGATCGTTGCTAATATTAACATTAAATCCTACTTTTAGCAGACTTGCGACCAAACTTATGCTGGTTGATGGAGCTAGGCTCTTGAATCATATCATTATTGCTCTGGAATCTTCTCAGACGAGGAAGATGATTTTCTAGATGCTTGCTATCAGCTTCAGAGCTCCAATCATCAGTTAAGGAGGCATATTTGGTTCGATCTTTTATATTTTATATTTTTCTTTGATTTCCAAAGTAGAATTCTGCTATCAGTTTTTATAAGAAGCCAGATATGTTCTCTGTTCCTCTTAGCTTTATTATGCATACACATATTTCTTTTTTTCTTTCCATATATTATACATCACAGTAGTTAGAAGAATATGTGCATACTCTCTTTCCTTAGTCTTGGACTTAGATTTGTTGTTGATGAGTTGGATAGCATGCATAAGGTCCGTATGATTGTTGTTCTGAATATCCAGAATGACCTTAGTTTGACTACATATAAAGTATGAATAACTGCATTCAAAAAATAAGTGATTAGCACTTTCATTGACAAGATTACATAAGAAACATAGTGAATTTGAATTATTGCCCCATTTGTTTAGTCTATCCCAAGTTGGCAATCTGTTGTTAATAGCAAAACATGTACAAAATGCCATCTTGGACTGTTCATTCTGTTCCATATGCAATGATACCAATATTCCTTTGGAAATTTATTTCTAATAACATTCCAAGTGTTTTGAAAGAAAACTTACCTCTATAGCTAGCTTTCTATTCCCAGTAATCTTTGTCCGCATTGGGATCAAGCTGTATTTTGCTCATTTCACATTTATGAGGGTTTATAATTGGGTGAATTTGAGGTTGCCCTGATTATTTTTGATAATATTAGACACTTTGGCATTAGAACCACCACAAATAACCAAATTTATTCTACCCAACCCCATTAATAAAAGAGTCACATTTGTACCAAGGATCAAACATAAGCTAGTTTCCTCTTCTAGCTTAAATTTTCTTTCAATAAATGTTTTACCAATATCTCTACAATTTAAAATTTGTTTCCATGCATTAGACTGGTTATTGTTATGCATGGTAATCCAAAATGATCATTTTTGAGATATTGAGCTCTCATCCATCTAGCCCATAAAGAGTACGCATTGAGAAATTTCCAAAATAATTTTAAATGATAAGTTACACTTAGGTCTTTCATGTTTCTAATGCCAAAACCGCCTTCATGTTTTGGTCTACAAACTTTATCCCAACCAATCTTATAATATTTGCCCCTCCAAAGAAAATCAACACATCTACTTTCAATTTTTTTAATAGAAACAGCTAGAATATGAAAGTCTGAAGCCAATATGACGTAATATCATAAACCACGGTTTTAATAAGTTCAAGTCTTCCAGCAATAGAAAGTAATTTGCAAGATCATGTCTCCGTTCTTTCTTGAATTTTCTCAATAAGTATAGAACAGTCTGAATCGTTTATTTGATTTATACAAAGAGGTAATTCCAAATATTTAATAGGAAGATTTCCCTCAGCTATTTTTAAAACATCTAAAACCTCTTTTTTATATTTACCGTACTTACTAAAATAAGCTTTTCTCTTATTAATATTAAGCTGCAGACCTGCGTAAGAATTCAAAAGCTCAAAAATACTCATAATTGTGTCTGCATTGACCTTATTAGCTTTTACAAACACCATTAGGTCATCTTCATAAATGAGATAGTTTATATAGGGTTGAATTCTATTAATATGATTGATATTCCCTTTAAAAACTTCAATTTTCCATTAAAATAGAAAAATACTCCATGACCATTGTAAAAAGATAAGGTGATAAACGATCACCTTGTCTAATACCCCTGTCACTTTTAATGAAACCTTCAGCTTTACCTTGAATAAGTATAGAGCTTTTGAATAAGTGAAAACATTAGGTATCACTATAAGTTCAATGGAACGCTACTTGAGGAATAAGTTAAAAGCAACTTTAGAAGGCAAAACCTACGAGACTTTAGATATACCTTCATCTTTGCGTTTAGACCAGTAATTTTACCTTAATACAAATTTTAAACTTAAACAATTCTGTTTGGTTATGAATGATAACTATAAATGTTTTCAATAACGAGATTGTGAATTATAACATTATAAGAGGCTAACACTAATTTTGAGCTTAGAAACTAACGTTGAATTTATAAACGATGAGCTTTGATTTTTGCAATTGGATTTTATGAGGATGAGTATATAAATTTGAAGAAGTTAACATGGATTTTAAAAGGAAAAGCACTGGTCTTTAAAATGAAGAAAGTAATTAAAATGTTTTTTTTGTTCAAAACCAATCTTTTTTGAGAGAAAATGTGCTTTTTTTAAATTTATGTTAATTTGATAAGTATTTTCCAAAATGATTTAGAATAATTTTCTAAATAGAAAAGAGTTTCTTCTGAGCCTTTTGGAGGTATAACGGTGAGTATTACTTTAAACATGATTTTGATTAGAAGATTATGCAATTGAAAATTAGAAAATACAGGCTTCTCAACATTCTTTTATTGAGTTTAAGTACAAACGATAATTGTATTTACCTGTAATGATTCGACATATAGCCTACATAATACATCATAGGGCAGAACATGTAAGAATAAAGACTTAGAGATAAAAAATCAAGTAAAACCATCAATCGCTAGTATTTACTAAACATTGAACCCAAAGCCAACAATAAATGACAAGGGTCGTGCACCTGAATAGAACCGAGATCATGATGGCTTGGTTGAGAAATAGGAAAGTCGAAGATACAAGTCGAGATGGTTGGAACTTGACTGGGATGGCTTTCGCGGTTCAAAGCGCTTGAGATGAAAAGTCAAAGAAGAACTTCAGGTATCACCCGATGTGAGCTCGGGGACCGATGAGTTAAAGTTACTTGCTTACAACATTGACCAAGGACTGACTTAAAAAACCCAGTGAGGGAATGACTACAATATTTGTAGTGAGAATTAACTTAAATGTTAAGTGTTAACTATAGAAATGACAGACACCGGGTCGAATGATTGTAACCTTTATAAGAATATATTATCATAAATGTAGATTACGCTAAGGTATGCACCTATGTAACAATTAGTAACCTTAGTGAGAGAAATTCACTTTAATGGATGAGGACGTTGTCAAGTTAACATCTAGGTGGACAATGGTAACATTCATGAGAGCAGTTTACTTGGAAAACAATGGAAACACCAAGGTGTATAACAATAGTCGTCGAAGGACTATATTATTGAAGTTTGGCCAGTAAATACCGAGGCAAATTATAGTAACAACCACGAAAGTAATATATCGATATGGTGATGGTAGGCACCTACGGGAATAAAAATAACCAATGGAATGATAATCTACTAGAATGACGAGGGTAAGCTCTAAGGGAATGATAGTAACATCCATGAAAGCAACTTGTCATGATAAAATAGATACCAATGTGAATGGTAGTAACTTTTGTGAGAGCAACTCACTAGAATAATGAAGGAAAACGCTGAGGAGATGATAATAATCTCAATGAAAGCCAATTTTCATAAATAGGACGATATTAACCTTAAAGAGAGAAACTTACTAGAATAATATAGGCAAACTTAGACGAATAATGATAACCTTCGTAAGAGCAATTTGCTGAGAAATTGGCACCTAGGCGAAAGTTAGTAACCTACATGAGAGTTAAGAAAACATATAAAAAAGATAACCAGTGTTATACCAAGGTGAGTGCTGTTAAACTTCGTATGTACTCAAAAAATACGTTGAATGAATTTTATATCTAGGTGAATGGTAGTAGCTTTGTAGCTTTACATAATGGTAAAAAATTTCTTGGATAGTCCTAACACGTTCGTCTGTAATAAAACCCAAGGCCAAGACCTCGATATATAAATTATTTACGCCTATAAAAATGTAAGTATACTAATGAGTGGACGACCCATTTCACTTTGTGATGTTGTCTCGCTATGATCATTTATATTATGAATTGTTGAGGCTAATATTGTTCATACCAAGCTTATGTTTCACTCAAAGTTTATTTTTTCCACTTAAACTCTCTGGTATATTCATTTGAGTAGGCCGATGATTGTAGGTTAGAAGTTTTTCGCCAAATAGCCGAAGAAGAGTGCTATAAGAGGAAAATTTATTCTTTTACTCATTTTGCTATGTAAATTAATGTCATATGGATGTCATTTATGATGGCATTGAGAGAGTTAAGGGTATGATCTAGGAAAAAATATGTAATTTATTGTAAATTATTAACTCTACAATAAAATATCTCAACTCTGTTTGTTCTTTTTTGTATATTTGTTATATTGTGATATATTAACTAAGTAATTAATTTAAGTATGTTAAAATAGAAAATATTAAATGACATGTTATGTGATAATAATTATAAGGAGTTGTAATTATGAGAAAATTATCATAATATAAAATATCATGTTATTTTAAATAATCATAGTCAAGATGTTTCGAGAAAGGATATCGATACATCTGTTGAAGTCAGATTGCGTAAAGCTCTCAAAATGTTGAGCAGTATATTACTCATAGCTAATAGGGGACTAAAGGGTTTCGTACTCGTAGTTATTGGATAGATATAGAATGACTCATCCGATAGTTTCCTATTGGTTAATAATGACTAGGATAGATATGAAATCTTAGGAGGATGATGTTACACAATTTCCTTAACTTGAGAATACTATGAAACTTCAATGTGTATACTCCACTATTATTAAAGTTAAGTCATTGTACGATGATTCATTGAGCAACTATAGTTTGGTTTGAATTGAAGCATTGAAAGTGAAGAAATTTGTCTTCTTGGTTCTATAAGAGATTAGTATCACGGTTAACTATAGTCAAATCAAAGTCAAAATATCTGAACAGAGTAGTACAGTTAACAGAATCTAGGACTCTGTTTATAGACTAAGTTTAATAAGATGATACTGGGATTTTGACTAAAACCAAATTAAATAAATCCTAAAGTGATATAGTGTTGACGAAGAAAATGTGTGCAACTTATCATTACCGAAAGGTACCGCTTAAGAAAACATAAATTTTGATTTTACCTAAAAGATATATAAGCAATGAATCAACCAAACTGTAACACCGCTAGCTGAAGTGTCGTACGAACGTTAATATTTGAATTGTTCAAAATTAATCGCTGACCGAATTTACACCTCCGAGTGTCACAATCATATTTGTGAATTCTTCGAAAAACCACACGATTTAATGAGTTTATAAAATGTTATAAATTAACTAATCTTTAAGATATATTGATTATTAGTAATTTATTTTATGTTTTTGAAATTATTTGTAATCATATTATACATATATAAAAATTATATTTGCATGCATCAATACCTTTTTAAAATGGGTGTAAATAAGAGATAATTGCTTGAAGAGCTTCTGGAAACTTTCCACCATATCAACAGTAAATAGTAGCCGGCCATATATGTAGCGAGATATGAGGATTGAGAGAAAATTACTGGATTAATTATGGAAGTTCTAATTAAAAGAACATGAAAGATATTTTATTCTTTTAATTAAAACAAATAAGCTAATTTCATTTTCTTTGTTCATTTTTCTTTCTCTTCTTTTCTCTAAGCCATGGATAATTTTTTTTGCATAATTGTCTAAAAATTATCAACTCCAAATAAAATCAAAACATCAAATAAAATATAGAGCTAATGGTTCCTCTATCTTTTGCACAGGTTGAGAGTAGATTCAATAATCTAGTGAAGGATTTTCAAATTGAAGTGTAACTTACTGACTAGATCTAAAATGAATATCTCAATTTTAATTGTTCTCTTAGATGTAATATGTTTCTCATAACATTATATCTACATATTATTGCCTCGCCTGGATTTAAACTTAAATTTGTAGTTTATATAATTTGTTGAATGATTCGATTTTTTTAATCTAAAAAGTCAAAAAAAAATTATTCACGATTAAAACAATGTTTTGGTTATGGATCTATGTTTTAAAATTATTTATATTAATATTTAAACATGTTATAAAATTTAATTTTAAATGTTTCTGTTTGAATATTTGAAAAGATTATTGATATTATGCTTGATATGTTATGTGCAATTTTATGTTATAGTATTTTGACTAATGGATAATAAAGGTTTAATCCATTGTAAACAATCATACACTACTTATTCGAATTCAAACTATCCAAGAGTATTCTATTGAAACAAGAGTGCCCCGTTTACTAAAAATGGAGAAAAAAAATTTGGGGTTGAAACATTACTTATATGTATATTTGTATTTTATCTATTAATTTAAGTTACTTTTGTTTGCAAATACAACAGAAAATTTTAATATAATATGAGTATTTGTTTTTGAATCAACTGGAAAGTTTTGGATTAGTCATTATATATATATATGTATATATATATATATATACATATATGTATGTATGTATATGTACATATATAAGTGTGTGTGTGCGTGCGCGTGCGTGTGCGAACATTTATATTTATACTTTATATTGTTAAGGCATGTTTTAGAAACATAGTTTTTTTGAATTATTGAATAATCTAAAATTGAGGCAATAACATGTACATATAAATAGCGAATATATACATGATATAAATCCCAATATCCATACATGCATATATTAAGCATGTTATTGGTTATTGGTCTTGTCATTTTTGTTGTAGCATATAATCCCTTGTATGTCGATTAGATGTTGTATCAAATAAATTTTATTAAAGAGGAAAGGTGGAATCGATCAATGATGCTCCCTTTCATCTCTTTCCTTTTGGATTTGATGCGATTACGTTTAGATCTAATTCCTTTTTTATTCTCATCCTTTAACACCTAACAATTATACTTGCTTTATGGTTCACATATTTGTCATGCAATTTAAGATACAAATATATTTAAATATTCAAATCTTTTCAAATTTTAAACTTAATTAACATGGATTAATTAATTATGATTAAGACACATTTTATAAATTAAAAGTAACTAAATTGGACCTAGTGAAACTCGTTAGGTTACATAGGCCTACAATGATCCAATTAGGGCCAACGAATTAAGCCTACCTATCCGATGAGTGTTTAGAAAAGTAGTGCCTAGGCTTCTGATTAAATAATCTAATATTCTCCATCCGTGGCTACTAACATGGTTTAATGGGTGAAATAAGTCCAAAAGATTGATCCAATTTTAAAGACCCAAATTGATTGAAGCCTTCAACTAACTTTTAAAATTAAGTTTGAAAATTTAAAAAACATATAAAATTTAAAAGTTAAGTTAAAATATAAAATAATTTTTTGATAAAAGTTATAAAACATATTCAAAATTTTGATTTTTTTTTGAGAAATCAAATTAATTATTTTGAAATTTTAATATATTTAATTAATTGATTAACGAAATTAAATTAATAATTAATTAAAATATTATATATATATATATATATATATATATAAATACACACACACATATATATATATTGATAGATGTATGTAATTATAATTGTTACAGTTGTATATCTATCTTAAATTTGTTTAATGTAAACTAAATTAATTTTTTTGAATTAATTAAAATGTTTAATTAAGTAAAAGAACTTTTCAAATAAATAAGTTAATTAAAAGTTAATTAATTGATATATATATATATATATATATATATGCATACATTAATATGTATGTATAAAATACTATAAATCTTACATTTAATTATTTATGTTAAATAGTTTAAGATGAATAATATGAAATTTTAAAAATTTTATTTAAATTAGATTAATTAAATATGATTTAATTAATAATATACATATTATATAAGTTATTTAGATTATAATTGGTTATACATAAATTAAAACTTATGTAACGACCCATAATTTTTGATAACTTAAAATACTAAATTTAATAAGATTTTCGAATTTAGTATTGTGAGGAATTAAAATTTATGATTTATTAACGAGAAAAATAATTAGAATATGATTTAATAATGTTGTTTGAATTTTATTGACAACCATTTTAATGTGATTTCAACCAATTGAAATTATTGCAAAGTAAATTTGGTTATAATTGTAAATTAGATGCATTAATGGTGAATTGGTATGTTATTTTGTTTAATTGGTTTTAGTATAGAATGTGAAATCAATTATTACATAAATTTAAAATCCTTATTTGTAAACTTTAAGTGGATAAAAGTGAATTATTAATGTATAACGATTGGTTTATTACCATCTTATTATTTAATCCATTGGAAATTAATTGTAAATCAATGTAAAATTAATGTAACTAAATATTACATTTAATTTGAGTTAATATGATATGAATGTAAGAAAATATAAAAATATAAACTTTATGTTAATATTTTCGTAAGGTATTGGTTGACTTAATAAAAAGAGTGTAAATCAAATTAAAGAATTTACTGGAATTTAAAATATAGTTAACCAGAATTTTATTATAGTTGTAATTGAGCACTGAAATTTATGTAATATTCAAATCTTGGATTTAATATGGAAATTGTATTTTTATTAAAATTTCATACACTTCTCTGTAATCAAGAACGATAAAATTGCTAACTTTTAATTTAGAATTTAAAAGTGATTAAATTTATTTTAAAATAATTATTATTTAATTAATGTGAAAGTTAGCTTTTTGGGCACCGTATTGAATTCCGACGAAACCTGTTTCATCGGATCCGTGATGGTGAAAAATTATAAGATTTCTAGTTTCGTAGTGATTGGACTTATCGTTTGATCGTGCAAGCTTGAAACGCGTAGAAATCAATTAATGGAATTTAAATGAATATAATTTGATTTTGAAAGCTAACTTCTGCACAAAATAAAATTAGGCTTTGAAGCTAGTTCCATTGAGTTTAAAATTATCGAAAACCTATATTTTGATATATGAGATGACCTATTTTTGTTTCGGAAACGAAACGGTTTTTCGGGTCATTGTTATCATTTCCACCAAATTCGATCTGTCCATTCGTTATTATCCATCTCTACCTATAAATAAATTTCTCTTGAAACCCTAGCAGCCTTTTATTCTTTTCCTGTACATATAATTCTATTTCTCATCTGTTCCTCCTTCTTAACGCCAGAAATATCAGAACTCTAATTCCCAAATTCAAAATCAAATCGAAAATTCAAACTCCTCAAACCCTATTGAATTATATATCATCACGAAGCTCTCAACGAACGCAACCTACAACTGCAGTACATTTTTGCAATTGAGTCTCGGTTTGGCCAGAATTTGGCAATCTTTCCAGCCGTTTGTTTCTAAGGTTTAGGATTTACGGTAGATCGTTGACCATTCGACGACCAGGGAGTGACGTCTGGAAGTGGATGATGAGCAAGGGCGATCTATGGTATTCATTCGTCTCAAGGTCATGTGAGTTTGCTGGAATTCGTGCTCAAAGGTGCGGCGGCGTGAAGCTTCTCTGGTAGTCTGGAGCGTCGTGCACGTGGGCCATGGGTCGGTAGGAGGTGGCGAGGGGCGATGGTGATGATGGATGGAAGGAATGATGGTGAAGGCGTCGACGAACTGGTGTGGATGACGACGACAAATTGGGTTCGTTCATTCTGTGTAATGCACATGCTAGGGTTAGGGAAAGGAAGGTATGGAAGTTACTAAAATGCCCCTATATTTTATTTTAATTCAAAATTTTAAATTTTTTTAATGTTCTAATCTCTATAATTTTTCCATACGAGCTCGAATTTGGACGTCGTTTCTTGCATTGGGTTTGGATCGAAATTTTAGACAATATGGAACTAGTTTGGCTGCATTCTAAGACTGTTGGATTTTTGGGCTTTATTTGGATTTTTAAATCTACTACAAATCGAAGGTAGGTGCACTCACAAATACTAAACCTTCTTATGTTAGTTGAACTAAAATTATGATGTGATAAGAATATTATTGGTTGATGTTTAGTAGTTTAATTTGAATTTATATTGAATTAAATTTCCATTTAAATTAATGTTGAATTTAAATTTTTAGTTAAATACCTGATAATGATAACCAACCAATTGTTGTGATTTATGGATTGATTTGGATGTTGATTGCGATGGATGTTTATTTGTTGATACTTTCGATGATTTGATGTTATGTTATTATATATTTGTTATCGCATTGCAATTCCCTTAGTTTGTTTTTAGGAAAATCACCATGGGCTGAAATGATACATACTCGAATGATCTTATATATTAGGGAAAATCGTTATGGGTTGAAATGATACATATCCATGCGATTTTATCAATTTGGATGTTATCGATTCAGGATACGGGTTGATATCTCTGATTTATAAATTTGATTTTTTTAGATTTTTTTAATGATTTTATTTAAAATTTATATTTGGAAAATAGTTTATTTTATATGTTTTAAGCTTTAAATTAAAAGTTAATATATGCTTTTAAATGTATATTTAAGTAAACTTATAATTTTATTTAGTTTTAAATATATATTTTAAATAGTATAAAATTTGACTTAATAAAATGTTTAATATAGCTTTAATATATATATATATATATATTTCAAATTTAATTTAATATAATAAATATGGTTTTGATTTAAGATAATAAATATAGACTTTTATAATAACTTTTAAATAAAAGATTATTATAAAAGATTTTAGAATTTTGTAAGAAACTTATAAAAGTTTTGTAAGCGATTTTATAATGGATTTTATAAAAGTATTTTATAAAGGATTTTATATAAAGGATTTTTATAACGGAGTTATCAAGGTTTTAATGAATTTTATAAAGGGTTTTATAAAAGAACATGTATAGTTGGATTTGGAAGTGTTTTAAAGGAATTTGCATAGACGTTTATGAAAAGAAGAAGAGTTGTAAATTGTTTTGGAATTTATAAATAGCTTTATAAATGGTTTTAAAGCATATAAATAGTTTATAAAGGGTTTAAGTAGGGATTTACAAATTATTTTCGAAATTGATTTAAAGAAATCTTCCTCGGTATTTATGAATATATTTATTCTTTTGGAATAATTATATGGATTTTTTGATATGAAAGTAGAAACTATTTTCTGGATTTATTATTATAACTGTTTATAAAATGGCCACGGTGTGAAAAATATAACGATTGGTTGTTAAAGTGATCGGGGTCGGATATTTTCATACTCTCTGCCAGTTTCGAAACCACTTTAACAACTGTGTATGTAGCGGAGAATCCAGAATGAAGTAGGATGCTTTTGCGAACGCTACTGATATGAGGTAAGAACACAGTCCTGACCTTCGGGTCAGCTTGATATGCCTAAAATCAGGAGCCATAACCAAGCCAAATGAGGTCGTTCCTACGATCGGACATGCTTCTTCGATACTATATCTGTTACTTTATGATTGATTGGTGGCCGTACTCGATCTGATTATGGGAGTGTTGTTAGAGTTGGGTGATAGCTATGGCTATGCGTCACCACCAACCTATTTCTGCAATTTTATAGAATCCTACCATGGATATTGCCTCGCGTGCCCTGTCATATGCCTTATCAAGACCACTATGATTTGGGTTTGTGTCGTACCTATGCAGTGCTCCCTGATAGCCGACTGGTTTGGTGGAGTTTTCAGTACTGTATAGACTACAACGTCTATAAAATGTGTTATGGGGGATATGACTAACGCCTTAATGCTATTTTAATACTTTACTGATAGACACTACATATATAGCGTATATTACTACATATAAATAGTTTAACGGAACCTTAAGAGATGGAAATTCCCGAGCACATCTTAAGCTATTGCACGCTTGTTATACACTGGATAGGAGATGTAAAATCCGTAAGCATCTCTGAAGCCATTACGCCTATATTTATTTACTGTTGATTTGACTTACATAAGATCCTTTAATTCCGACTCGAGTGCTTTGTCTTTTCATTACGCTCGGGTCAGCTTGAGTATTTCAGTGTTGAAGACTTTATTTCTGGAGGGCAAAAATAGAGTTTGGTATATATTACATTATCAGTAGTTTTTCTGCTGCATCATTTTTGATATGTCATTGTTTGTATTCGGATTGTTGCAAAAATCATATAATCAAATGTATACTATAAATCAGCTTCATGAACTGTTTATTTGATTATTATATTTTTCCGCTGTGAGATTATGTGTTTTGATTTTTATTCTTTTCTCTTATTTCCTTACTTAATCCATTAACAATCCTCCCTTTTGAATGATATGAGTTGACTTGTATGGTTTATTGTCGATTTAAACCATCCAAAAATGTGGGTTATTACAGCTGGTACCAGAGCTTTGGTTTATAGATATCTTAGCCTGTTCGGGTTAACTCATTAGAGATAGGGTTATTAATACCCTAAAATGAGTTTGAGAGTATATATATGAGTGAGTGCATTTGTTATTGATATAAAAATATTTTGTAATGTGTTAATTCGTTATATTGAGCATTTATGAATTCTGGTCGATACATAGGATGCTATGGCATCGATAGGGACTTCTAAACACTTAATAGAGTAGACTCACACAATATTGTTTTTGAAAAATAGGTAAATGAAATAATTTTACCCAGTATTATATTTTATATATAAAAGAATATTATTCATAATTGGATATAGTTGTATGTGATATGTTTGTTTGTTAGGTAGTGAAATTTTATAAATATTGGTTGCAAAATAGGATTTACAAATAAACTGAATATAAATTGGAAATTTGAGAACTTAAGTTCCAAGGTTTTGAAATTGGTTTTCAAAGATTTTGGAATATAATATTAGTATTATTTGAAAGTATTTTCGGATATAAATATTTTCAATGTAATCCGAAAGAAATGTTTTAAATAAATTTTAAAAGGAAATAAGTTCTGTACACCCCACTTCTGTTGCTGGAAAATAATTTCGGTGATGACGGCCACATCATCGACAATCATTTTCGAGTCTCAAAGTAGAGGAGGCCACTTAGTAGCTTTGCTACGCATTTGGTTTGATAAACGGATTTTGATTTAAAAATTCTAAGTATGATTTGATATATGTAAAAGATATGAATAAATATATTATTTCAATATGATTTGAAATGAACCGAATATTTATTCCTTATGTTCCTGTTAAATTAATGATTTTCAGTTGTAGAAATAAAATGAAATTTTAATAGTTGGAAACTTCAAAAATGAAAATAAGAAATTAGAAGCAAAGTGATTAATGAAAGTGTAAAGAAATTGAAGATTTGTCACTTGTAAATTAAAGGGTAATGAAATTTAGAAGATGTAAATTATTGAATATTTTTGCTAACTAAAATGAATAGGATAAATTTGAATAACACTCAATTACATTCTAAAAACATACATAAAACTTACCAGAAATGTTTAAAAGTTGAAATGTTAATATGAATAGGTAATATAATTTTATACAAGTAAAACTTAAGTAATTGAGTTATGTCACAACTATGATTTAAAGGAAATATTCTAAACATAAGTTAATATTTTGTAATGCTTGTAATTAAATTAAATAGAAAAGGTGAAATCTGTTTAAGTAAATGATTATAAACTCAAGAACTTGACTAAAATGATTCGTTGATGAATATTGATATTAAAAATGGATATCAAAGGTTATAAGTAAATAATTAATGTGAAATAAACTGCAATGAAATGGATGTAATACTTTAATAATGAATTCATTGATGATTTCAAATATTGAGTGGGAAATATATTTTGTAAGTAACGAAGGAAAATTAGTAAAAGATAATTATTACATGAATGAATGAAAACAAACGAAAAGTAAATAATGATGTGGAAAAAAAACCAATAGAACAAAATACGTAAATTGTGCGTGAATCATTTTATTCGCGTAATAGTTTTGATTCAGATTTGAATACAAGGTTTGTAGTAATTCACATCAGTTCGAGTTAAGATTTTTTGCTTGATTCTTGACGGAGAACAATTGATACGAATTTTTGATATGAATTTGAAATTTTCTATCATGGTTTATGGCTATGCAAGGAAAATAGAAATTTCGAATCAAGATATCGGATCAGATTCCGCACAAGAGTGGTCGGGTTAAAATACTAGTTTGAAAGTGGAATGTGTGTATTCAGGCTAGCGATTAGAATTGATATTGTGTATAAAAGATTTATGTACATCGTGCGAATTTAAAAAATACTTAAATTCATTATTTTTTTGGCTGATGGGAAATTTGAGAAATGATACTTTAAATTGTGCAAGGTTGTATGAATAATCTATTAAGAAATTACCTGAGGGCTGTTGAGCGTAAGATACACTTGGTGGTTTACTTATTACTCTTGGATGATTAAAAGTTTTTGAACCTAGACAACCTATTAGGTTTGGTTGCTATAAGCGGTTGATGGATTCTTTTGTTGCATATAATGGTTGTACTGCTTTTGTTTACATATGATTAATATACATTGTATGTTGCTTGTGCTATTGATTTGAAACAACTAAAATATTGTTCTTTCACATCATTTTAACTCTTTTGGATTATATAAATGAGATACAGGTTTATAGGAGCCATAACTACTGCTTTTGGTTTCATAAATAAACTTCTTTACCCGACAAATAGGTACATTTTCGGATTACGGTTTTGCAACAATATTTTATTGTTTGCCCATGGTTTCGGATGTTTTATTATTGAAATATTATATATATATATTAAAATTATTGATATTATTATTTTTCCAGACCTAAGTGCACAAAGGAAACTCTATCGAATTTTTTTGTAAATTTAGAACTTTGAAATTTTTTGTGGAAGTGAAAATATTTCAAACTTTTATTAAACTTGAATACGAAACATTTAATTGTTTATAAACTGATATATTTTATTTAAAATACTTAATTATGTAAGTATAAACTGTTTATAAATTGAATAATTTGAATAAAATCATATCATGTTTCTTAATTCCTTCTTGTTCCTTTTCGAAGACGAAAAGTTTTGAGTGGGAGAGAGTGCGACGACCCGTAATTTTTGATAATTATAAATATTAAACTTAATTAGATTTTGGAATTTAATATTGTGAGAAATTAAAATTTATGATTTATTATGATAAAAATAATTAGAATATGATTTATTAATGTTGTTTAAATGTTATTGATTTTAATGTAATTTCAATCAATTGAAATAATTGTAAAGTAAATTTAGTTAATTGTAAATAAGATGTATTAATGGTGAAATGGTATGTTATTTTATTCAATTGGTTTAGTATAGAATGTGAAATTAATTATTACGTAAATTTAAAATTCTTATTTGTAAACTATAAGTGGATAAAAGTGAATTACTAATGTATAACAATTGATTTATTATTATCTTGTTATTTAATCCATTAGAAATTAATTGTAAATCAATGTCAAATCAATGCAATTAAATATTACAGTTAATATGTGTTAAGATGATAAACGTAGAATATAAATGTAAAAAATGTAAACTTGTGATGGATGTAAGAATATGAATGTAAGAAAATGTAAATTGATTGTGATGGACGTTTATTTGTTGACATTTTGGATGACTGGATGTTATGTTATTATATATGTTTTTATGACACTGCAAACTCCCTTACTTTGTTGTTAGAAAAATCACTATGGGTAGAAATAATACATACCCGAATGATCTTATAGATTAGCGAAAACCGTTACGGGTTGAAATGATACATACCAGAGCGATTTTATTGATTTTGATATTATTGATTCGGGATATGGGTTGAAGTGATATATACCCCAAAAATTTAACTATTTTGGGGTTGAAATGATACATACTCTATCACTTAACCATAGGGTAGAAAATTATATACCGACACCATTGGTCGTTTTTAAATTATTTTCTAAATAGTAAATTATGTTTGATTTATAAATTTGATTTTTTTAGATTTTATTTAATGATTTTATTTAAAATTTATATTTGAAAATTTTATTTTATATATTTTAAGCTTCAATTTATAAGTTAATATATGGTTTTAAATGTAAAGTTAAGATTTTTACTTATAATTTTATTTAGTTTTAAATATATATTTTAAGTAGTATAAAATTTAATCTGATAAGATATTTAATATAGTTTTAAATATATATTTCAAATTTAATGTAATATAATAAATATAGTTTTGATTTAAGATAATAAATATAGACTTTTATAATAACTTTAATAGATAAAAGATCGTTGTAAAAAAATTTAGAATTTTGTAAAAGGTATTGTAAGGAATTTATAAAAGTTTTGTAAGATATTTTATAATGGGTTTTATAAAAATATTTTATAAAGGATTTTTACATAAAGGATTTTTATAATGCTTTATAAAGGAGTTATAAAGGTTTTAAGTGATTTTATAAAGGGTTTTATAAAAGAAGTTGTATAAATGGATTTGGAAGTGTTTTAAAGGAATTTGCGTTGAAGTTCATGAAAAGGGGAAGAGTTGTAAACTACTTTGGAATTTATAAATAACTTTACAAATGGTTTTAATGTATATAAATAGTTTATAAAGGGTTTAAGAGGGATTTATTAATTATTTTTGAAATCGATTGAAAGAAATATTCCTTATTTATGAATATATTTGTACTTTTGGAATAAGTATATAGATATCTTGTATGAAAGTATAAACTGTTTTCTAGATTTATTACTATAAATGTTTTATAAAATGACCACGGTGTAAAAGATGTAACGATTAGTTGTTAAAGAGACCAGGGTCGGATATTGTCATATTCTCTGCTAATTCGAAACCACTTTAACAACTGTGTTCGTGGTGGAGAATCCATAATGAAGTAGGATGGTTTTGCGAACGCTACTGATATGAGGTAAGAACGCCGTCCTAAACTCCGGGTCAGCTTGATATGACTAAAATCAAGATCCATAACACGGCCAAGCGAGGCCTCTCCTCCGATCGGATATGCTTCTTCGATACTATATCTGTTACTTTGTGATTGATTGGTGGCCACAGTTGATTTGATTATGGGAGTGTTGTTCAAGGTGGGTGGTAGCTACGGCTATACGTTACCACCAGCTTGGTTCCGCAATCCGGTAGAATCCTACCATGGGTATAGTCTCATAGGACCTGTCATATACCTTATCGAGCCCACTACGATTTTGGTTTGTGTTATACCTATGGAGTGCTCCTGATAGCCCACAGGCTTGGTGGAGTTTATAGCACTGTATAGACTACGACATCTATAAAAATATGTTAACGCGGATATGAGTAACGCCTTAACGCTATTTTAATATTTTACTTCATTGATAAACACTACATCATATAATAAAATCGAAGAATATCATGATTTATGCAGGTTAATTTTGGTGATTACAATAGAATTCTAACTTATATTGAGCACCTATGCCTTAAAATTAGGTCTTAACCCTAACTTTGTTGATCTGGTTTAAAAAAACTAGTCAAATCAATCTATGTTTATTAATTTTGCTAAAGAAGGTGCTAAAAAGCCTTGATTTAGGAGGTATAGCGGAAAATAACAAGGTTTATAGTGGATCCACTCTTTAATAGCGCTAAACTGAAATAGCAGAGCGGTCAAAGAGCCCTATGCGCTATAGTAGCGATTTTGCAAGGCTTTAGCGAGGCTTTAACTGCATAGCTACTAACATATTGTTAGATCGGGTAAGATGCATGCACATATTTATTAATCAAGCTCAAGGTATGTACATTACACTTAAGTTATCGGAAAATTATGGGTAACGGCGAATCATCTCTTTCGATTTATTGAGAAAACTCAAGGTCGACATTTAGGTTATGACAAGGAACATGTGTTAGGAGTTGTATATGATACTGCCAACAAATTATTCGATCGCCTATAGGGCTATGATCTATCGACATAATTCACGATCAGATTCCCATGCAAGTAGGTTCAAACGCCAACTAGAAAAATCTAAATGTTTCTTTGTTTTTCTTATGGTTTTGAGAAACACAAAAAACAGTTGGAGGCTTAGTAGAAAAATAAAATGATAAAATTTGACCATTTTAATATTATGAGGACACATGCTATGTAAAGTTAACATAATCTACATCGATAAATTTGTGCAACTAATATAAATTGATAAAAAGTTTACCAGATAAAATATACAAATGAATTGCATTAAGATTGAATACAAACAAATATTTTGGCATGTTGTCATGTCGATATCCATGATGCGCTAAATTATATAACTACTAAATACATTAATACCTTAGTTACTAATGTCTTTATTTACCCGAGACTGTGTATTGCTTCCACGAGTTTTGAGCTCTAAAGTAATGCAAGAATATGGATATTTAATTCATATTCGATCACATATAAATGTTATATGGTGAACTACTGCGATTTGTAATGCACGAAACCTCAATAATTCAAAATGAGTAAGTAAACTATAGTACGAGATGATGTATTCAATGCGGTCGAATATAATGAGTATCTTATTATGCTAGAAACAACATGGGCCAAGAGCTACTAGACATACATAGAAATTCGATCACTAAAATATAATTTTGATCACTTTAAGAAAAATGCCACTTATTCGATATCCTTAATGTTAAGAATGATCAAATGGACTTGTAAAGAGTTTGACGTGATCTTGTAATAATGGTTTCCATTGAATGGTTCAACCAATTGGAAGAGAAAGCGAATGTATGACAGTGTGTGTAAGTTAAGAAGTTGGAATGAAGAGAGTTAATGGTCACCTCTGCTTCATGTAGAGGCATCGAAAGCCAGAATTGTATAAAATTCTAGTAGATAATTAATATATGGAATAAGAAATGTAATTTCTATTCCAACTCTAATTTTATGTAGAAATTCGTTTTTAATAAGAGTTATTTCTACAAGTTCAAGATATTTGATCTGACACTCTCGACTGTAAACTATTTATGGCGGATGAAAGAAAACCCCATAATAAATGATTGAATAGACCCTTGAATTTTATAAGCTATTATTGTAACGTCGAAAATATTAGGAGCTACCATATGACACTTATTAGTGAATGGATCAAATTACGAAAGATTGTCTTTCTATATATATATACACTAAGTATTATTTATGAAATAATAATAGCTTCTGTATTGATTCAAAATAGATATAGCTTTATATAAATATGAATATTATGAGTATGTTACAAAATAAAGAGAACGGAGACCATTAGAGAGAGAGAACAATTTTATTGATTTGAGATAGATCTTACAATACAATCAAGCTCCATATTTATAGACTCCTTATGCAGTGCAGATTACAATAATGCCCTTTTCTTAATTAACATATTCATCCCTATTATTAATGTATATTACAACACTACTCCTTGAATATGCGTATGTAAAGATGATAAGAGTAATTGCCTCATTAAAAACCTTGTTATGAAAAACCGAGTGGGAAAAAATCATAAACAAGGAAAAGAGTACAACATGATTTCATCTTTAAGTAACATATATTTAATAATGTTACTACGAGGGTTGATACTTCCGGATAAAGATAATGCCTCATTAAAACCTTACTAATAAAAACCCAGTGGGAAAAAATAATAGTGAAGGAAAAAGAGTACATTATAGCGTATTTCATACTCTCCCCCTGAATTATAACGTATTGTTCAATAAGTTTGTTGATGCAGCCGACACATACCAATTTTGTACACCATCTTCTGAAATGTTGATTCTGGAAGCGCCTTTGTGAATAAGTCCGTCGGATTTTCTTGGGATCGGTTTGTTTCACTTCTATCTTATTATCCTTTTGCAGCTCATGTGTGAAGAAAAATTTAGGAGAAATGTGTTTCGTCCTATCACCCTTAATGTAACCCGCTTGAATTTGAGCTACACAAGCTGCATTGTCTTCATAAATAATGGTTGACCTTTCTGTTACTGATGGAAGTTGGCAACTTTTTCGAATATGCTCAATTCGTGATCTCAGCCAAATGCATTCTTTACTTGCTTCATGTAGTGTTAGTATTTCAAAGTGATTGGATGATGTTGCTACTAATGTTTGTTTTGTAGACCGCCATGAAATTGCTGCATTGTTGTTATTAAACACATATCCAGTTTGTGATTTTGCTTTATGTGCGTCTGAAAGATAGCCTGCATCAGCATAGCCAACTAGATTTGGATTATTGCCTGAGTTAGAGTAAAACAAACCCAAATTTGTCGTTCCACGAAGATATCTCATGATATGTTTTATACCATTCCAGTGTCTTTTTGTTGGTTCTGAACTGTACCTTGCTAGAAGATGTATTTAAAATGCAATATCTAGTCTTATGCATTGGGCCAAATATAATAATGCACCAATGACACTAAGATATGGCACTTCCGGGCTAAGCATATTTTCATCTTCTTCTTTTAGGCGGTAAGGGTCCTTTTTAATATCTAAAGATCTTAGAACCATCGGCGTACTAAGTGGATATGCTTTATCCATTTGAAAACGCTTTAGAATTTTCTCAATGTAGTTTGATTTATGGATTAATATGCCATTAGTACTATGCTCAATCTGTAGACCGAGACAGTGCTTAGATTTGCCAAGATCTTTTATTTCAAATTCCTTCTTTAAATAATTTATTGTTTCATCAATCTCTTCTGGAGTCCCAATCAAATATGTCATCAACATAAACTGCTAAGATAGCAAATCCCTTTACCGATTTCTTTATAAAGACACATGGACAAATGAGACTGTTTTCGTATCCTTCTTTTACCAAATATTTACTAAGATGGTTATACCACATCCTTCCAGATTGTTTCAAGCCATATAGCGATCGTATTAACTTTAATCAGTACATGGACTTTGATTTTGCTTCAGGCAATTTATATCCATCTGGGATTTTCATGTAAATATTGGTATCTAATTCACCGTAAAGGTAAGATGTCACAACATCCATTGATCTTATATCGAGTTTTTCAGAAACTACAAGACTTATCAAATATCGGAATGTTATGACGTCCATAACAAGGGAGTAAGTTTCCTTAAAGTCAAAACCTGGTCTCTGCAGGAAACCTTGTGCGACAAGTCGTGCCTTATACCTCACGACTTTATTTTTATCATTCCGTTTTCTAACGAATACCCATTTATAACCTACTGGTTTAACATAATTCGGTGTTTTCTCTATTGGTCCAAATACACCATGTTTTTGAAGTGAATCTAGTTCCACTTGTATAACATCTTTCCATTTTGGCCAATCGTGTCTTTTTTGACATTCATTTATGCTATTTGGTTCATTATATCATTCTCATTATTCTCATTATGGTCATGACTTTCAATTATTTCAGTAGCTACTGCGAATGAGAATACATCATTAATTTTTATTTTACTTCGATCCCATATTTCTCCATAGTTCGTATAAAATATTGAGATCTCATTATTATTAGGTACCATTTTATCATTGGAATCTTCTTTTATCTCTTCTGGGATAATATTTCCTTCCATACTTCTAAGAGAATTGGGATTTTCATTTGAGTGATCCTTTTGATCATTTATAACCTCTTCAGGAGGTTCCTTAATTGATGATTTTTCATTAGACTTTCTTTTTCTAGGCGCTAAGTCTTTTGAACCAATTGGCCTTCCACGTTTTTGTCTTGCTTTAGATTCATTTGCTGCTATATTTACTTTTGATCCTTCAGGGCATCAATTTTTACCCGTGCATTTGCTGCTGGAATGTGAGATTTAGTTATTTTTGCAGTGTCACTAAATGCATCTGGCAGTTGATTTGCAATATTTTGAATATGCAAAATTTTTTGTACATCATATTGGCATTGTTTGGTACGTGGATCCAAATAAGACATAGATGGATTATTCCATGATATTTCACGCTGTTCTACTGGAACGGTCTTTCCTCCCCCTAACGGTGGGAAGATTGTCTCGTCAAATTTACAGTCTGAAAATCTTGCAGTGAAGACATCACCTGTAAGGGGTTTAAGGTAACGAATTATCGATGGAGAATCAAATCCCATATAAATTCCCAACCGTCGTTGAGGACCCATTTTAGTACGAAGTGGGGGATTAATAGGTATATGCACAGCACAACCAAATTTTCGTAAATGTGAAATATTTGGTTGAGATCCAGTTAAGAGCTGTGATGGTGAAAGCTGATGATAAGCTGTTGGTCTAATTTTAACCAATTTCGATGCATGCAAAATTGCATGCCCCCAAGCTGAAACGGGTAGTTTTGATTGCATAAGCAATGGTCTTGCAATAAGTTGCAAACGCTTAATTAATGATTCTGCTAGACCATTTTGAGTATGAACATGAGCTATTGGATGTTCAATTTCAATTCCCAATGATAGACAATAATCATCAAATACTTGAGAAGTAAGTTCTCCTGCATTATCTAGTCGAATTGATTTAATTTGATGATCATGGAAGTGTGCTCTCAATTTTATTATTTGAGCAAGTAGCTTGGCGAATGCCAAATTTCTTGTAGAAAGTAAACAGACATGTGACCGACGAGTTGATGCATCAATCAATACCATAAAATATTTGAATGGTCCACATTCAGGGTGGATTGGGCCACGTATATCACCTTGAATTCTTTGTAGAAATGTTGGAGATTCAGATGTGATTTTACTATATGAAGGTCGGGTGATTAATTTTCCTTGTGTACATGGGGCACATAAGTAATCACTTGGTAAATTCAATTGGTTTGATAAATCATGTCCATTTGAGTTTTTGGCAATTTTACGCAACATAGTTGATCCAGGATGACCCAAGCGATCATGCCAAAGAATCAATGTCTTTGTATTTGTGAGCTTCTGGCTCATGTTTATAGAGTGAGATTCAACTATGCCAATTTTTGTAAAATATAAACCAGTTGAAATTGTACCAAATCTTTCTAGGATAAGCTTCTGGCTTTCAATTCCAGAAATAACACAAAGATATTCTTTGTTGTTTTCATTTATAGTTTCAATATGGTATCCATTCATTCTTAGATCTTTGAAACACAACAAATTTCTTTTAGAGTTGCTTGAGTATAATGTATTCTGAATAAAGATATGCGTACCATTTGGTAATATTATATGGGCTCTTCTGGACCCGTCAATTATATTAGCAGATCCAGCTATAGTGGAGACTTTAGCTGAGAAATTTTCAGATAGTTCAGAGAAAAACTTCTGGTTTTTCAAAATTGTATGAGTAGTTGCACTATCTAGTAAGCATATATCATCACTCAAATGGCGTTCCATACCTTAAGAATTAAAGGCAATAATTAGTTAATCATTAAAAATTTGTATGCATAAATAAATGTAATGTAAACAAACAAAATAATATGATTAAAATAGGCTACTGATTAAAAACAACATTCACATTACACATTATTTTTAACTAGTACTGCAAAGGGAAATACAAGTAAACGAACACATACTTCAAACTGATTTATTGATGCAAGATAATGAAATAAAACGAAAGCCATATAACAAACTTCAAGATATTTCTAATTGATCAACTCGGTCATATCATTGATCATTGCACTTAGATTTTCATCATTAATGAAATTTCCATTATCATCTTCGAAGAAATCATCTAACTTCAGGTTAGTGTTTTCAGGTAACTTTTCGGCATTATTTACCTCAATATTCTTCGAGCGATGATATTCTTCAACTGTTTTCTTTGACGATCTACATGTACGTGACCAGTGACTAGATCGTCCACATCTATAACAAACTTCCTCATAGTGCATTTTATTTTCTGAATCTGAATCATTGTTTTTTACAGGCTCAATTTTCTTTTGTTGCTTTTTAAAGTTGGTGGCTTTGTTACCTTTAAAACCACCATAACCTCCTCTGCTAGAGTTATATCCACGTCCACGACCATGTCCTCTACCTCGACCTCGACCCCTACCTCTTCCAGAGTGGGCAAAATTAGCATTAACTTAAGGTAATGCAGTCGAACCAGTTGGTCTTGAGGATTGATTTTTTTATAAGCAATTCATTATTCTGTTCAGCAATTAGTAAGCATTCTATGAGTTTAGAATATTTTGTAAAATGACGCTCTCGATATTGCTGCTGCAGGAGTATATTCGAGGCATGAAATGTTGAGAAAGTCTTTTCAAGTATTTGTGCGTCATCCACCTTTTCTTTACATAATTTCAGTTTAGAAGTGATTATAAACATTGCAGAATTATATTCTCTTACAGACTTAAAGTCCTGAAACCTCATGTTCAACCACTCTTGCCTAGTGTTTGGAAGTATAACCGTCTTCTGGTGGTCATAACGCTCCTTCAGTGAGTTCCATAAGTGGAGGGGGTCTTTTTCAGGCAAATATTCTTTTTTTAGATCGTCATGGATATGGCGTCTTAAAAATATTAGAGCCTTTGCCTTGTCCTGCTGGGACATAGTATTGCCATTTTTAATGGCATTTTCTAAGCATTGAGATGGCAAATGAATCTCAGCATCCAGTATCCATGATAAGTAGTTGTCTCCAGATATATCCAAAGCTTTAAATTCAAGCTTGGCGATGTTTGCCATTTTGTGAAATGTTCATAAATAAATTGCATAAGGTGAAAATATTCGCCACAACAGCATTCACTATTTGTTTGTTTCTAGCTAAAAAAAAATGAAAAGTCTTCATTCATGGTATCAAACAACTGTACCCCAAAAAATGTATCAACAAAACCAAACATTTGGATTTTGCAACTTTCATGTATTTATTATATAAGAAAGGAAAGTTAGCTTTTGCGTATATTCGATTGCAAACTTTTGGATTTTATTTGGCAACAGATCCGCAAAGAAAAAAAAGAAATATTGAATTTAGCAGCCAAAGAATTAAAATAAGAGTAATACAAGAAAATACATGAAAAATATAGAAGCGAACCCCAAACTAGACAGCTTTATCAAAAAAACATGATATTGACAATTACCTTTTTGTAGAGAGGAAAAGTAACGAGTTTATAAAGAAATGCAAGAATAATTTCTTTACCTGCTTGCTGTTTTAAAGGAAATAAGAAATAGAACGTATGTAGATATATTATAAAAGACTCGTTTGCACCAATATATAATAGGATTTTGAATATGAATAGCCTTAGAATTGGAATGGTCAGAAGTGGAACAGTCAGAGTAATTAATATATAATTACTTGTTGAGAAGTTGGAAAGTTTGAAGGTGAACAGGTTGAGAGCAATGATTGATTCGCATTTCTATGCAGAATATTGAGAATGCAGTATACAGAAAGTTTGTGCTACTCAAAAAATATATATACCTAGTTGAGCCGCAAGAAAACAAAAATAAAAGAACACCTTCGTGCTGATAGCGTGTTACAAAATAAAGAGAATGGAGACCAATAGAGAGAGAAAACAATTTTATTGAATCGAGATAGATCTTATAATACAATCAAGCTCCATATTTATAGACTCCTTATGCAGTGTAGATTACAATAATGCTCTTTCTTAATTAGCATATTCATCCCAATTATTAATGTATATTACAACAGAGTATTCATTATAAGATAAATCCATGGTATTTACTTGAAATTTCTTCATTTGTACCGAACTGCTTGCAAAATCAAATCTTGTTCCATAAGATTTTTTCATAATAAAATGATGCATTAATTATAGAAAATAAAGAAGTGCTTGAAACTTTATAAAGTTGTTTAGAATTATGGACTAAGCCATATCTTATATAAATAATTCTTTACTCATATGATTATAAATAAAATGGTACTGGTGAATTGTATCTCCATCGATTAAGGGAATAACATTTGTTCAGCAGGAGGGACAAAAGAGTTGGTGAGTTCTTTAAATTATATATATATATATATATATATATATATATATATGCAGTCGAAAGTCTAATCATACTAAAACGTATACACATACTTTATTAAAATTCATTGATGAACTATTATAAAGTTGAACATGCGTATTTCATACACAAATAATGTATATAGTAAGTTCATAGAACATAAAATCGAAGTAGGAAACATTGCATGCAAAAGAAACAGGAAGAATTCAATTTGATAAAATAGATGACTATATTAAAAAAAGAGCTCCAAATATACCTGAAAACAAATAAGATTCAATATCCAAAATCGCACCTCCCTATGATACATAATGTTGTATCGATATGGAGTAAACAGACTTTATTGGACAAAGTGCGATTGATGGTGAGTGAATTTAACTTAACCTTTTTCTGTAAGGACGAGTACTTAATAGTAATTATATAGGTTAAATTTAATTTCATTTAAAGCATAGTTTAAGAGATCATGGTCATTTGACATATGAATTGATAAGAAACCCCGATCTTAAATAGTTTAAATGTGTGATTTTCTAATTTATGTTATGAACATAAGTTTCATAAACTTAAAATTAAATCAGCTTTATATACATACAAAACGCAGTTCATAAAATATTTTTGAATGCCTATTCCGTTCATACTAAGAAAAAATTGTTGTTTCAAGAAACACAACCTTAATGACCAATAAAATTTCTTTTAGAAATCAGCGATAGTGCAATAGGCTTGGATATGATCCAGAGACTCGAACATAGAAACCGATTACATGAGACAAAGTAAAATTAACTAAACCTAAATCAAATCTGTCGAGCACCTTCCCACTTGAATCGAGTAGCGTACATTATGGGGTGATGATCGCGCGATCCTTGAGTTGATTTTTGGGACGATTTAGGTTCGTACTCTGGAATCTCGCGAGGTTGAATTCGATTCGGCCCTCGAGCTCGGCAAGAAGAAGGAGTTCGATCTATCAAGGGATGTTCACGAGCGATGTCGCGATGGCGAGGAGGATTGTCGATGTCGGGGTTGTGATGGCAAGGCGGCGCAGTGGGAGGTCGTGCGCGAGAGCATTGCGTGGGCGTTCGAAAGTAGGGTTGCGATGGGTCTCTGGAAATTCGTAGTGGCCTTGGTTCTGATATCAGTGAGGTATATTCTATTAACAACTAATTTTCCACTTTAAATCTAATTTAAGAATATATATAGATTAGGAATTTTATTATTCTTGCAGAAAGGAAATTATTTTTATTTCAGTAGGGTTTATAGAACAATTTATTTTCTCCAATTCCTAGATTCATATACATAAGTGTTGTTTAGGCAGTAAGGGAAAGTTGCTATTCTTATTTACAGAGTATATGCATATAGTAATTTTAAAATATCGTAGAGTTTATATAAAACAAATTAGATTTTTTTTAAAACCATGTATAGATTATTTTGTTAAGTATGTATATGTAGTTTCGAAAAGAGAAAAATAATAAATAAATAAAAATATACGTATATACATTTTATTTTTACTTGGTTATTTTAAATATAGTGTATAAGGGGATTAACTTAATGGATTATTTTTGTAACTTAAAATTTATTTATTATAGGAGAAATTGGTTTAAATAAACTTATTTGCTTTTCGAAAATTAGTTTTAAATTAAATAATTTGTTAATCAAATCTATGCGAATTAATTGTTCAATTAATTCGGATATTAATAAACTATATAATGTTATACAAGGTTTAAAATCGAGAAACAAGCTGGAATGGAAATGAATGGAAATTGACTGCAAATAAAAGCAAAGGTGAGTTAATCTCACTCACCTGGATTATTTTGGTAAATTTAATTTATTGATTGCTTTGATTGGATGATGATTTTTATTAGTTAAAATTAAATAGACTCAATTTGTCGCATAATAGTGGATGATTTATATTAATCCCATATACCGCGCTATTCCACCTCGAAGTGGAATTGATATTTTATGTTATGCTAACATCTGTGGATGCAGGAAAAACAGGTTGGAGGGATCCAACTGGATCCCTCAACATTTATTTAAATTATTTGATACCCTCTGTTGTAAATATTTGATATTCTATGATGCAATATATTGGAATGTTGAATGCTATGGTTCGATTGAATAAAATTGGGTATAATGAATTACCAAAAATATATAAATTGGATTTTGGAAGGAAAATAAAGGAGATGAATTTGTAAGAAAAACAATTATAGAAAATTTGAATAAATTGTAAAAAAGAAATAAGTAACTTAAAAATTTCTAATAAATAAACCTTGGGTATATAAAGGGTAATTTTGAATAAACAGAAGATTAATGAATGGCATATGAACCTTCGTCGGCACAGTCTGTACAACTATATTGAAGGGGTTTCTAAACACTTGAATAGAACAATCGACACGGTATTGTTTTAAATGTGGGTAAATGAAATAATTTACCCAAAATATATTTTGATATAAAGAAAAGTTCTTGTAAACTATTTTAGCTAACATAGGGTTGCGTGGATGTTAGGAAGAATAGTATTAAAGTATTATCATTGTTAAGTGAAAATTTAATTAGAAATTGAAATATAACCAAAGTTTAAGAGAATAAATTCATTATAAAATGAAGTTTATAAATATGAATTATAAGCGTAAACTATAAATTGAAATATAATTAAATGGGAATTTGTATAAGCATAAACTATACAAATGAATCATAGTTAAAATTGATTTAAGCAGGATTTGAAAATTTAAATCCCGGAGATCTTGGAAGTGTTTATCGAAGTGTTTTGGAGATAAATAATATGATTATTGTTTTGGAAGTATTTCTGAAAGGAATTGTGTTTTGAATGGGTTTTGAAAGTGATATAGCATTGAAATCACTTGGATTATTAGGAAATATTTCCGATGACGACGACCGCATCATCAGTATTCATTTTCGAATTTCTAAGTGATGGATTGCTGCCAAATGGATTTGTACAGAAGAACAAGTTTTGTTTGTGAAATTTCAAAGACAATTTGACGGAAATGAAAACCAGGATTGGTTTAAATTTTTGAGAAGTGTGATTTGTGATGTTGGAGATTTCAAAGTGATTTGAAACCAAAAGCTGGGTGTTTGAAAATCCTGATGAGATAGTTGTAAGCTTATAAATTGAGATGATTTTTAAATCAGGAAGGAAATATAAGCTTTGAATGTTGGAAATTTAAATTTAAAGTGAAAGGTTAAAAATGAAATTGACTTGGATTGGAAAATAAAAATTTAACTGGATTGAAATTAATTGAATAGGTTGAAAATAATATCCAGTTGTATTTGAATTAAGTTGAAATCGAATTGAGTTAAATAAATCCGAGTTAAAATAAAATTGAATTGGAATAAAAATTCAATTGAGTTATCGAATGGAATTAGATTCTTACCTGAACAAATGGAAAATAAGTTGGATAAGGATTGGATTGAAATAAATAAATAAACCAGAATAACTTATAAAAGAATTAAAAAACCATGGTAATAAAATATGCTTGGGTTATAATTAAGCTTAAGGCTCGAGTTAAAAATAAAAGAAGAACATATTCAAGCTTAGAATGAATGGAAATGTGTAAAATAATAAGTTGTGACTTATAAAATTTGAAAGTGAAATAGAAAACCCAAAATAAATATTGTTTGATGAATTGGAAAATAAAACAAAAATCCAAACTTGAATTATATAATAAATTGAACTAAGAAAATTAAATGAAGTGATATTTGGAATTAAGAATCAACTATTGAATTATAAATAGGGGAGAACTAATTTGTTAATAAATTAGTTAATGAAATGTGTAAATGGAACCTAATGTAGTTAAATAGAAGCTGATTTGGTGGGTTAATATTGAAGTTTGGAAATAAAACTCAAGTTATAAATCAAATTCGACTTGAATCATTAGTGAAGAAAATATAATTGAAAGTGGTCTTGCAATTAATTAAATGAATTGAGAATGAAGTTGAATTGTGAGTTAATAAAATTGGATGGTAAATTAGAAGTGAATGGTGGAATCAGAACTAGAGTTATTAATTAAAATTTGACTTGAAGTGTTAACAAATTAAATATAGTTGGAAATGTGTCGAATAAAGGAAAATGAAATTGGATTAAAATAGTAATGGTTTGTATTGCGAATAAAATCCAAATAAGTGGAAATAAATTGGAAACGGCCATGTAAGCAATTGAATGAGTTGAATTTGAAAAGTTAAATTTTATAATAACTAATCAAATAAAATTGTAGATTTAAAATGAGATTTAATTGAGAGAGAGTTTACTTGTAAAATATAAATGAGCTTAAGTATAAAATTGAAGTAAATTAACTTAAGCTAAAAGGATGGAAAGGAGTTGAATTGAATTCAACTTAAAACTAAGTTTAATAATATTGGATTGGATTTAAATCAAGTGTTAAAATTCGGTGAGTTATAGATAATATTTAATGGAATGATATTCTTAAATAAATAATTGTAAACCATTTAATTAGTAAGGGATTGAAATAACTAGAGACAATAAGGAAAATAGAATGTTTTCAAGTTAATAGAATGGTTTTAAATGAATGCGGATAAGAAATGAATCACAATGAATAGATCGTGAATAAAATTGAAATGGTTATTGAATGAAATAGCCTGGATTGTTTTCGAGCTAAATAAAATAGTTTGGAATAAACAAATACGGAATGAAATGTAAATGAATGGATTGTGAATGAAATTCAAACAGAATGGTTCGAGCTAGATCAAATGATTTTGAATGGAACATGTTTGAACAATGAAACTAGTTTAGTTAATAAAATGAAATGCAAATGAATGGATTCAAATCTGAAATGCAATGAAAATGAGAATATATGGTTGTGAATAAATTTAAAAATGGAATAGAATTAAGTATAAATTGAGTCGAAATCCATTTAAATTGGTAATAAAACATAAATGCTTATTTATTCACATAGATCTCGTCAAATTGCATAGAATAAATTGTCATTGGATGTAAATAGAAGTAATTAAAATTCTATGAATTGATAGGAATAAAATAAATTGATTTTGAGAGCAATTAAATTAAATATGAGTTCGGGTTGCTTAAAAATAAATTGAATGTAAGCAATTGAGTTTTAAACCATTCAAATTGATGAAGTTGTATATGAATGGATTGAAAACAATTCAAATTGAATGAAAATGGTTTATAAATTAATTGAAACAGATGAATTGGTATGAAAATTGTATAAGTTGCTTACGGAAAAATGTTTGGTGTGAATTTCTTTTAGAATTCATGTGTTTAACTATTGCAAGCAAGTAAAATGTTGTTCAACTTCATATATTTAGCACTTACATGTTTAAATTGAGTAAGTACAGGTACCGGGAAGCCGTTTGGCTGGATTTTGGGCACGCTAATTGCTAATAAATAAGCTGATTGCTTAAAAATGCTAAATAAGGTACGCCTCGCAATAAAAATAGGAAATATGAACTGTTTTTGGTTTTTCCGACCGGGTGGGTCGATGTATATATATTTATATCTTTTGTCAAAGTGCAAAAGCTCCTCCGTACAAAGGAGACTCTGCCAAAAATTTTCAGAAATTTTGGGAGTTAGAAAATTTTTGAAAATTTTTAAAAATTTTGTTAACGACAAAACGGTTTCAAACTGGAATTGAAATCAATTAGTAAATAAAACCAATTTAAAATAATGACATGAATCAGTATAAATGAAAAATAAAATTCAAATATTTGAAGTTGAAGATAAATTGAATTCATATGGAAATGAAAGAATCAATTTGAATAGAAACAGATATAAACTAAACTGGTAAGATGAAAATAAATATAAGGAACACATAAAATGCTTATACTAATTTAAGTAAGCAATGATAAATTCTTAATTGGAAATTGAATATTACAAATATAATCTAAGTTAATATTTGAAGGAATAAATATTGACATTTTGTAAGGAAGTCGATAAATTTTCTTGGAAAATTGTGATTGGATATTATTGCTAAATAAGATATGCAGGTATTATAAAGGAAAGGAAAATTGGTTTTGATTTTAGAAGATAAATTTGAAATGCTTGACAAAAAGGTATGTGTATAAATTTCTGTGAAATTTGATTGGGTTTTTGATCGAGCCACTTAGATTTTTGTTTTCTTTTGGAATTGGGGAGCCCGTAGAGGCCTTTTGTAGTGGTACCGAGCTAGCCGCGCAAAGGAGACGCTAGCGAAATTTTTCGGAAATTTAGTGAGTAAGAAAATTTTTGAGAAAATTTTGATAATTAAAATTTTGGTTTTAAATTGAAACTTGAATGGTTAAACAAATAGTATTGTTTGAAACTATTAGGAGGGTTCGGAAAGTTAGTAAGAGTGATAATGGGTCTTCTATATAAAGATAGTTGGTAGAATGTTGAATTGTTGGTTTTGAGAAAAGTAAACGGGTATTGGACCATTCTTCCTAACTAGTAATTTCGAGGACGAAATTCTTTTAAGGGGGGAGGAATGTGACGACCCGGAATTTTTGAGCACTTAAAATTGGAATATTTAATTGATGTTAAATATTTACAAGTTAATTTTAACATGAATTCAAATATCGCTATTTATTTGGTAATTAAATAATAGAATTTAATAATTAGAAGTTGGGCAAAGTATTTAATCTGGAATTTTAAGCCGGTTAAAAATAGTTTGAAGGCTTATAAAATTTATATTGATAACATTAAAGATAATAGAAGTGTTAAAATTAAATTTAAACGGTGATTTGTTCGGTTTTGAAATTTATATCGTTTAAATTAAATTTAAAAATAGCCTTCCGAGGCACAGTCTCAGAATTCGACGAAACCAGTTCCATTGGGTCCGTAATATTGTATTATTATCGGATTTTAAATTTCGTAGTAATTGGAGTTGTTGTGTGTTAGTACGGTAAGTAAACGCCCTGAAATTTATATCGAAAATTTAAATATAATAGAGATATTTGTGCCTGGTTAAAATGTTTCAATATCAGCCGCTTTCCTTTCCCCATCACAACTTTTTACTGGCGCTGTAGCATGTTTCCCCAGCATGAAGAAAAAAAATCAAATCTCAGCTGACACAAACATCTTTTCCCTTTCATTTCATGGCCGAACCTTTCAAAAATATCAGAAAAAATTATATATTATACCTATATGAATCACAATCTTCATTTTCTTCTTTGTTCCTTTCTGCTTATGCTGTTCGAAAATGACAGATCGAAAACAAAAAAAAATCAAATCAAAGCCGTAATACCCTCTCGTTAAATCAAAACTTACTCTTCCTCCTTCCCTTCAGTCTAATAGCAAATCGAACGAAAAAAAAATCAACGTTCAAGCACGGCGGCTCCCTCTATTAAAGTAAATCGTATTCTTTCAGAAAAAAGGGGGAAAACCTAAATCAAATCTGCCGAGCACCTTCCCACTTGAATTAAGTAGCGTACATTATGGGGTGATGGTAGCGTGATCCTTGAGTTGATTTTTGGGACGATTTAGGTTCGTACTCTGGAATCTCGCGAGGTTGAATTCGATTCGGCTCTCGAGCTCGGCAAGAAGAAGGAGTTCGATCTATCAAGGGATGTTCACGAGCAATGTCGCGATGGCAAGGAGGATTGTTGAAGCTGGGGTTGTGATGGCAAGGCGGCGCAGTGGGAGGTCGTGCGCGAGAGCATTGCGTGGGCGTTCGAAAGTAGGGTTGCGATGGGTCTCTGGAAATTCGTAGTGGCCTTGGTTCTGATGTCAGTGAGGTATATTCTATTAACAACTAATTTTCCACTTTAAATCTAATTTAAGAATATATATAGATTAGGAATTTCATTATTCTTGCAGAAAGGAAATTATTTTTATTTTAGTAGGGTTTATAGAACAATTTATTTTCTCCAATTCCTAGATTCATATACATAAGTGTTGTTTAGGCAGTAAGGGAAAGTTTCTATTCTTATTTATAGAGTATATGTATATAGTAATTTTAAAATATCATAGAGTTTATATAAAACAAATTAGATTTTTTTTAAAAACACATATAGATTATTTTTATAAGTATGTATATGTAGTTTCGAAAAGAGAAAAATAATAAATAAATAAAAATATACATATATACATTTTATTTTTACTTGGTTATTTTAAATATAGTGTATAAGGGGATTAACTTAATGGATTATTTTTGTAACTTAAAATTTATTTATTATAGGAGAAATTGGTTTAAATAAACTTATTTGCTTTTAGAAAATTAGTTTTAAATTAAATAGTTTGTTAATTAAATCTATGCGAATTAATTGTTCAATTAATTCGGATATTAATAAACTATATAATGTTATACAAGGTTTAAAATCGAGAAACAAGCTGGAATGGAAATGAATGGAAATTGACTGCAAATAAAAGCAAAGGTGAGTTAATCTCACTCACCTGGATTATTTTAGTAAATTTAAATTATTGATTGCTTTGATTGGATGATGATTGTTAGTAGTTAAAATTAAATAGACCCAATTTGTCGCATAATAGTGGATGATTTATATTAATCCCATATACCGCGCTATTCCACCTCGAAGTGGAAATGGTATTTTATGTTGTGATAACATCTGTGGATGCAGGGAAAACAGGTTGGAGGGATCCAACTGGATCCCTCAACATTTATTTAAATTATTTGATATCCTCTGCTGTAAATATTTGATATTCTGTGATGAAATATATTGGAATGTTGAATGCTATGGTTCGATTGAATAAAATTGGGTATAATGAATTACCAAAAATATATAAATTGGATTTTGGAACGAAAATAAAGGGAATGAATTTGTAAGAAAAACAATCATAGAAAATTTGAATAAATTTAAGAATGAATTGAAAAAAAGAAATAAGTGACTTAAAAATTTCTAATAAATAAACCTTGGGTATAGAAAGGGTAATTTTGAATAAACAGAAGATTAATGAATTTTAAACTTCAGTATTATTATTTTAAAAGAACAAAACATTTATTTAATATTTAAGATTTAAATTATTTAGGAAGAATAAAGAAGAAAATTGGAAAAAACTGAAATTGGTATATTTCAGTTAAAGATTTAAAATCAAATGGGAAATAATAACAATAATAATTAAGTCCATGATTAACGAATTTTGAAATAAATTGAGAAATTAAAGAAACTTATTTCAAATGGAATAAATCAGGAATCAATTTGGAAAATTGATTTAAGTAATTGAGATTGGAAATTCTTCCAAAATAACCAAGTACGTTTTCAAAGAAATTTTTAAATATAAGTTAAAAGTTTTAAAGTTGTTTTAAAAAGCAAGTTTTGGAAAATCTATTTATTTCTAATATTTAAATTCTAAAGTAAGCATTTCCTTTTAATTTATTATAGCAGTAAATATTTAAAGAGTGACTAAGTATTTGTTTTTAAAGGTGTAAATCTAATTTTTATATTTTATTAAGTAACCTTATTTTCAAATATTCATATAGTATGTATTTTTAATAAATTATTGAAGTAGCTTTTAACTAAATGTTTAAAAGTACATTTCAAAGTAAAGTGTTTTAAATTATTTTAAAAATCTAGTTTTGTGCTTGGTGATTTCAGTGGAGATAGAAGATATTTGGGAAAGTATTCTGAAAAGAAAGATGATTTGAAAACTATTTTCAAAAGGTTGAAAATATAAATATATCTTGTAAAGATATTTTGAGATAAATAAATAATTTGGGAAATTATTTATTATTTGATGGATGTTTGTGAATATTAATTGATAGTTAAATAACCGACTATCATATTGGCTAAAATGCGTTGATCGTTTCGAAGAGACCGGGATCGAGATTTATTTCTCAAAAACCACTTCGATCCGGTTTGTACGTTTCTTGTAAACGGGTTTGGATTCGAAGATGGAGAAGTGAAGTGCAAGGGCTAGTCGCTACTAATCCTGAGGATATTTCCAAAATGGATGTAGTAGGAATAGTGCCTTCGGTTTCGTTCGAACCCTGGACGGACTTGTATGGATGAATGCTTTCGGAACATCGTCAGGTGGACGATGGGCATTCTAAGGGATAAGTTCTACAAAGGTAACGCTTAGCCTCAAGCCTCATCAAATGGGAATGACTGAAAATCAAGAGTTATGCAGCAAGGCTAGGTGGGTAGCACCCAAGCAGGGTAAGGTCATCACTGTCTAGTGTCCCTTTATTTCGGCTTAGTGGGCGGTTGCTGATCCCAACCGCGGGGTGATCTCACTCGGGATTATCCAGTAAGGGGAGTCCCGGTCTTGTGCTGCAGGGGAGCGGGCGTACTCCTCGGTACTTTGATCTAGGCCACGTACTGTGACAAGTGGTATCCCAGTGCCTAGTCATTAGTTGGAAATCCATTCTCCCTACGAGCCTTGTATGAATTTTGTTTGTATTACCCACTCTATGGCTAGTAGCTGGAATTTAATAGATGTAACAATTTCGGCTATTTTATAAGTATTTGTATATAGACCGTATTATAATATCAGAGGATTTCTCTAAAAATTGTTTTAGCTATCGTAAGGCAAAAACTCGACATGTTTATTTGTGGCGTGGTCTTACGAGATGCTTTTCTTTTCAAAGGATTTTTGAAACTTTAATAATCAATTAGATGTGATTTTCTCACGCTGGTATTCCAGACTAACTCGGGTGTTATTTAACTGTAATGCTCTGGTCAGACCGAGTATTATAGGATACAGGGTATGATGCTGTGGAGCTTAGGAGACGAGCTGGATGACGATACGTACTTTCGTACTTGTTATATATATATATATATATATATATTCCGCTGTGTTGATTAGCTGTATATCCAGATGTATGTTATTGATGTTGTTGAGCTGTGACTGATGTACTCTGATAATGTAATATATAAACAGATATATTTGGATCTTTGAGTAAAGAGTATTTATTATCTATTATATTTTATTCCACTGCGATGGTTAGATTCTGTTGTTGTTTTCTATTTTCTTCTTCTACCTCTTCTTCTTTAACCCAAATGGCTCATATTTCTGTATATCTTGAGTTGATTGATGTAGGATAGTGTCGACTCAAGGGGTACAGATTTACGGGTCGTTGCATATATATTCAGTGCCAAAGTCTCTATTCTAGCTTTTCATTAGCTAATACCCTCACTTTATCTGGAGGAATATGTTTAAACGGCGCCTAAACCATTGAATAGGTCTTTTCACACACTCAAAATGAAAATAGTCTTGGACAACAATTGTATCTTTATTTACTGATTCGTTGACTTGAGTATAAGGGTCTTATAACTCACAATTTTTTTTAGTGTTGTATGAATAAGAGTTTTAGGACAAACAGAAATCAAAGAACTAATTTATGAATTGAAAGAGCGATGATTTTGATTGCATTAGAAAATCAAGAGCATTTTGAAAATCAAAGAGTAAGAACAGAAAGCAAGTTGTGATTTCTTTCAAAAACTATACATATGTATAGATGTCGAAAAGTGTTACTGAAAAAATTAACCATCGCCGTGAATCTTTGAAGGAGAGATCACAAACAAATGAAGAGATGCAATTTTTTTAAAACTTCTTCTGGCTTCATATTTCTTGAAAAACCAAGCCCGTCGATGGACCAAAAAATATGAAACTTAAAAGGGGATTTAAAAAGTATTAAATAAAATTAAAAAATTGTTAAATTTATTTTTAGCAACTCTATAGTACTGAAATACTATGATGAGATTCTTATGAGTTACAACAAAGATATATATCCTAGACTAAAGACTCAGGATGTTAAATTCTCCGAAGGAATATTCTTTCGTTGATAGTCTTATAAGGTAGCAAGCATTCTCCACTTCAATATATAGCTCATCGAGACTCTGACAAGGTAGCAAGCATACTTCTTTTCAATATATAGCTTTGGTGGTATGGTCTCTTTTGTTTTTGTACTATAGATGATATATGAAGTTATCGTCATCAAAATCTACGAAATCTTACTCTAACATTTCCCCCCTTTTAGACGACGATAACTCATTATACGCATTCATCTAAGTATAGATAATGCATAAAGTTTTAACATGAAATACTCCTTCTGAACACACACATGCACACACATTCCTTTTGTCCCTTTGTCACAAAAAAAGAGAAAATAGATAAAAATACTCCAGAATGCATGTCGCAGAACATGAAACATAATCAAAAAACGAAAACACAATGCCATAGAAGCACAATATGCAAAAATACAACTGAATGTCACAATGTGCACTAACACGATAGAATGTCATAATATGCAAATACACAAACTAAATACTGACCAAATGTTCAATAAATGTGAATCAATATGAGCTTAGTTGGCTCGAATATCTCCAATAGTATGTGGCTTTACGACTAATGGATGGACCTCGTCAAAGTTACTTGTCTTTGGAATTAACTTATATTGAAGTATACGAAAAATGATTCGAGGTTGATTGGTAAGATTGAACCTCGACCAATTCTTATTTCATCATTCTAAAATTCTTTGCATAATATTTTAATCATTGATTCTAGCTCAACTAAAATAATACAATTAGAGAAAATACCCAAATTTGTGACGACCGCCCATGACTCCCGCACCAAAACAAGAGAATAGTGCGCTGAAAGGTGTGCCAGGCAGCCATGGACGATAGTCAGGGTAAAATAAAATCGAAGAATCTCTATCGTAACTCACAGCGCATGGATAAAATACAATAGAGAAATATATAGTGAAGTCTCATAACAGGAAATCATCATATAAGCATCACAGAAGTTTTATACAATCATCTCAACAAATCCATACATCAAGACCTCACTACAAGCACTCATCAAATACAGCAGCGGATACCCAGTACATATAAGAAAATAATATGCATAGCCTCCTGCTCGTCTTCGTCATCTTCAACGTAGAAACTCCAAGCACAGCACCTGTCACCTGCTTACCTAGTCTGCCCATCCCAACATGGATGAACAGCCCAAGGTAATAAGAGGAGACATAAAACCTTGAGTCAGACAAAGTCTTAGTGAGCAGTAAACTAACAATCAAGCATACCAAAAGAGCATAAAGGATAAAAGGAATAGGAACCAAACCATCCCACTCCACCTCTTTCTACAGTGATAGCCCCCAGACACACACTAAGAAAAATCAAGCATAACATATAGACAAATAAGGTAAAGCAATAACCACTCGAGTCAAGGGCAATGTTTTCCAAATACAAACCCCCAAGGCCTAAACCAAGATCAGATAAGCACCCAGAAAACACCGCTCTTGAAGCCGAATGATAATACAACCAAACATCCATGACTCTGGCTATCACTGCATCGTTGCCTTGATTTCACCGTTAGTTGAATGACCATCCGTCAAGGGCTAATGGTAACCCCGGTTCTAGCCATAACTCCGCACGTCGTCGCAGCCCGTGCCTAGGAATTTTCGCAACTACCCAGAGTACTAGCACGCCGTCGTAGCCCGTGCCTGGAACGCCGTCGCAGCCCGTTCCAACGTACTCTTGCTTTGAGCATGCTAGAACCTTCAACAACGATGAGATCTAAGCCTCCAAGTCATCCTCCTTGACGATCATTCATACTAGCTCAAGCGCCTCTCAAGCTAACCATTATCACCAACCCGGATCGCATCACCGAGTAATCAACATAACTTTGCACGTCGTCGCAGCCCGTGCTTGGAACGTCATCATGACCCGTTCCATCTCAACATCACACTTTGCTTCATCGCATCATAGCAAAGTCTCATCTCAACATCATGGCTTGCCTTCTCGCATCATGGCAAAGTCCCATCTCAATCTCATACTTCGCCTCTTCGCATCATGGCAAAGTCCCTCATCATCGAATCCATCCACATGAGCTTCCATATCCGCTTCATATGCCATCGGCAGCTTTCAACATTCAAGAGCCTTTCCACTTAGCTTTTGAATCATCTTCAAACATCTTGTTCCAAATCAACCACAAGCTAACTTGGAGCAATCACATCTAACATACATTCAAACATTCAAGCATTCAAACAAGATCTATCAAACAATATCATTCATAATGGCAATTTCGTAATTAAGTGAGCAAAAGTCCAACATATGTGAAATCATGATTTTTAACATAGATCTATCAAATCTAAAACATGGGTTTTGTCTCTAATACTTTATAAATAGCTTCTATAGATAAACATTTTCAAATATGATGGATCTACATGCAGACTTAAGGAAAATGCGAGAAAACGCTAACTTTAACACATAAACATATCACCAATCCCATATACTCCTTTGGATCCGCGTGAGAGATAACTACCACTCACCAAATCACCCAAACACCTCAAAATCACAACACTTCAGATCTGGACAGCGAAGATCACGACTTGATCCGGCGAAATCTCACTTGAAACGATGAATTCTAGCTCAAACGGATGAAGATCTTCAACTTGAACACTTGGATCTTCGATCTCGATCTTCGATCTTGGATGGATGTTAGATCTAGATTGAAATGGAGAAAAGAAGATGAAGAAATGTTGTAGACGAGTCTTCAAAATGACAGCACTTCGTCGCTTCAAAAACCGGTGCCAAAAAGTGAGCCAAACCCCTCTATTTATAGGCTGAATCAACCATAGCTCGGCTGTCCCTTAGGTCGTCGCCGACCCAACACTTGAGTCGCCCCCGACTTATCACAATGCCGACTTACCATGAGTCGTTCACGACTCATTGCCATGCCGACCTAACCTTATAGCCGACCTAACGACACACACGACCCAACACCCTACCGACTCATCTACACAACCAACTCACCAGGCAGCCGACCCACACTAAGTCGTACTAAGGTCCTATTTGCCACACGACTCACGACCTACAGCCTCACCGACTCAGAGACCTAACGACTCAAAAGCCTAAGTCCCTAACGACTTATCCACTAAGTCGGCCCACCGACCTAAGCCTTAGCCGACTCAACATCTACCGACCCAACTCCCTAAGTCGGTCACTTCCTTAGGTCGGTCTAAACTACTGGATCCCTAACACTATGAGTCGGCAACGACTCATTTTGCTAACCCTTAACCCGCTGACTCGGCCTAGACCATGAGTCGTTCCTCTCTTGACTCGGTCACATACTAACTCGGCCACACCTACACTCGCTCCTTCTCTAAGTCGCTCTAACACTATAGGTCATTAACTCTCATGAGTCGGCCACCATGAGTCGGTAACGACTCAAGCCTTAACTCGGCTATGACCCATCACCTGACCCACTAACTCGTCCAAACGACTTACCTAACTTAAGTCGGTTGCTTCCTTATCTCGGCCAACACTCCAACCCGTAACCCCTCCTTGAGTCGGTCCCCTATGAGTCGGTCACGACTCATCCCTTAGCTCGGCAATGCTCATGAGTCGGTCACAACTCATACTCCACCCGGGTTAACTTCTAAACGACTCAAGCTAGAGGCAACACAAACAACACTATCGACCTGCAAATTCTACGATCTATCGACACGTAAAATACGGGTCGTTACAAAATTGCTCATAAAATTCCTTCACTGAATTCGATATCTACTTCATTTACGCTTGTACATATAACAATACCATTATCGTTATTTCCTATCTCCATGTTAGCACAAAATAGAGCAATGCATCAAGGATACATATATTTACTTCAAAATTATCTGCATCAATCACGTTTAGTAATTGAGCTTGAGAAAATATCTTTCGAATACTATAGAGTGAAATAGAGTTGAGATTTACCAATTTACTTCCTAGAGTGTAATTCAACTTTATAGCTTTGAATCTCTTATTATTTTCCCAATTATTCTTCAATCACTCCTTGATTTGATTGGCAAGAGTATCGTCCATAGAGCCAAAGAAAGTAGAAGAGATTGGCCTTTTACTTATAGTCATCGTAGAAAGTTGGAATTTTGTGAAAATTGGATGGATTTCATGATTGGGGGCTAGGGTTTCATGAAGAGAGATAAAATTTCGAAATTGCAGAGTAAACTGAAGTGGTGGAGTAAAATATAATAGAAGATAGTTAAAAAAGGCTCTCGGGTTATACAAAAATAACCTCACTGGTGCACTGGTTTTCTCTACGCCGGTCGCTAGTGTACTGTTTTATTGCAAATTTTAAAAAACTTTAAAGTTTTGACTTAAAATAAATCACTACAAAAGTTTTTTGTGTGAAAATAGTATGAATTATATTATGAATATTATGAATATATTTAGTATCTTGAATAAATTTAGTACAAGTTTATTTTAATATACAAAATATGAATTATTTTTCATATCTAAAAGTGTTGTATAAAAACTTGTATTAAAATATCATTAACTTAGATTAAATCCATTAGCGAACAAATTCTAAGATCTCTACACAATCTAACATAAGTATTTTCATTTAATGATTTAGCAAAATTATTCGCAATTAAATTTCGATATTTACAAATTTTATGGAAATATTTTTTGAAATGATTTCGTAAAAAGTGATCTCTTATATCAATATATTTATTTCTTGAATGGTTAATTGGATTTTTTACTAAATTTATCGCACTGGTATTATCATAATATATAGATGATTTTCTTAAATTTAGTCCGAAATCTTTAAGAGTTTGATGCATATAAATTATTTAAGAACAAGCTTTCACAAATAGATAAAGCTACACAGTTTTGCTTTTTATAGAACCATAAAACTAAATGTTGTCCTATAAAGTGCCACTAATAAGGTGAAAACAGTTATGGTGATTCGATTTCTCACACTCAGCATATGTCTGACTGTGGTTTTGTATTTCCCTTGATTCCTCGGGTGTCCTTTCGAGTAGTCTGAGAAAGACAGGTTTTCATTGATGTTCATTGGACTCTTCGAGGGGAGTTGGATGTTTTACCTACTGCAGTATTTATTTCCGCTACTTAATTTATCTGTGTATATATATCATTAATTATAAGAGAAGACTTTTATAATTGTCAAGGCTGATGCTAGTACTTTACAGTTAGTAACTCTTAAATGTTTTGTATATTAGAGTAGCTCTGCGTACTATCTTTTGATATTATACGTTTTCGTTTCGGATGTGTGATTTTGATGTTTTTGTTCTCCTCTTCCTTATTTCTTTTCTTTACCCTAACAATCTTTCTTTCTGGCACCTAGATTCTCAACACATGAATACCATGAATGTACTAATATCGACATTCAATGGTCAAAAAGGTCGCTCGTTACAGTGTGGTATCAAAGGTAAAGATTAAGCGATAACCTTGGCTTTGGTTGGGTATAACTCATTAAGAGATAGAGTATGGGATGCTCTAGCATGTGTTGAGTGTATTATACATATGAGAGTTTATATGTATTTGATTTATATTAGTAATATAAAAGTATAGGTTGATCGCATAGTTGATTGATGTAGGGATTTATTATTTTCATTTATCCCTCATTTATTAGCTTAATCTTGCTTGGTCAGTTTATTAGCTTTGATTATTGTTTGCTGATTGTTGTTTTCTGCTTAACAAGTTTATAAGAAATTACCTTTTTGCTACATGAGTTGGGTATATAATATTTGTATGAATATTGAAATGAAAGCCTTATGTGAGTTCACGTTTGGTTATAAGGCATTCGGTGATAATGATGGGTTAAAAACTAACTTTAACAAAAGTTGTTTATTACACTCTAAAAGAAAGAAAAGATACTTTAAGAATAAATATTTGTGAAATATTTTTATGTAAGAAGGTAAATTTATATATGTATGGTTTGTAAAAAATAGATTTAACTTGAGAATTTGAGAACTTAAATCCCTATGTTTTTTGAAAAATGTTTATAGGAGTTTGGAGTAAATAATAAAATTATTATTTAAAGTATTTTAAAAAATATATTTTAAAAGAGTTTTAAGATTTGTTCGAGTTCAAGATTACTTTTAGAAGCGACGAGTCAATTCGGGAATTAATATTTTTTAGTTCGAAGTGGCTCGAAAGTGACTAAAAATGGGCAAGAGATTTGTTCGGATGGTAAGCTCTTCTCTTGAGCATTACCCTTCTTAGTAAGAGGATATATGATACTTCTTGGTAGGACATAGTTCCTTGTATCATTTTGGCGTTACCCGATCTATATGTACATTTTCTATGGAATTTAGAGAAAATATTTAGGAAATTGGTTTGCGAAATTTGATCATGATAGTAATATTTACGAAGTATTTGATACCACTTTGAAAATGTTTTTGGTTTAATCCCAAAAGTATGATTTGATACAAAAAGGATCTATGTATATATTATTATTACAATAATTTAGAATAAAATCCATTGTTTAGTTTTAAAGTTTTCTTCAAAAAAATTGATATTTAAATAAAATTTGAGTTTTCCACTCTTAAATTTGTAAGGTAGTAAAATTTAATGCAAGATTTTACAGGATTTTCCACCTCTTGAGGATCTATCAAAATATTTTCCAACTCTAATATTTATGTAAAATTTAATGCAAGAATATTATCTTATGCGTAAACAAAAATTCTATAAATGTATTTAAGTTACTGTAAAAAGATTTCAATTGTTTTAGTTATCTATCCATTAATTATGTTCCATTTTAAATTCAAATGTTGGAATTTATTGCCGTTAATTTAACTTGGAATCTTTGAATAAAAGGGAAAGAGAATTTAACTGAAATTAATGATGTTTAATGAAAGAAATGTACGTTTGTTAGGATCTGCTTTAAAGTGTAATTTTGAAATTAATTACAATTATGTCGATTTGGAATCTTTCAATATTAGAAAGGCAAAAAAAGAAATACATTAATTTTAATTAATGGATTCAACGAAAGAAACATACGTTATTGTTAAAATAAAAAGGATGTTTTAATGAAAACAAAATGAATGTTATTGTTTTCAAAGTAAGCACAATTTTATAAAAGAGAAAATTGAATATTGAAGCAACATTTTACGGTCGTTAAATAGTAGTCTTTGATAGTATAGAGGTATAATGCTAATCGTAAAATTTACAATAAATTAAATATTTTATGTTCATGATGGTGCACTGAGAAAAATGCCGACTTTGATTTGAATTTGGAATCATGGTTCATCTTTTATTTTATGTAGTGGTGGTCCCCGTTACCTTGGTTGGTGTGTTTAATTTTTTTTATTGTATGTTAATAAAACTTTTAAATAGGCATAAATTTGATTTGATTTGGGATTAACGAAATTAATTGAATTGAAATATATTTCCATATTGGATTTATGTGGCATTATATTCATTTTGAAGTATGAAAGGTGATGTTCATCACGAATTCATATTCATGCACATTTCATATTCTATTGTTTTTTTTTCTAACTACTATTTCATTTATGTTTTTTTTTGCCTTGTTCACTTTCACATTTCAACTATTCAAAAAAAAAAACCCTCTCTCTTTATTTTATAAAACTTTCATTTATCCTCTGTATATTCATTTTCCATTCTTATTATTAGATATACATTCTCCCACCTACTTTTATTAGGTCTAATTCTTATATACCTCTTGTATTTGCATCTAAGCATTTATTATTGCATGTTACAACTTTTAGTATCCATTCTTTATCATAACTTCTGCCTGCACTAATTCATCTATTAACAATTCATATTTAATGCGCATGCATCATTCATGCTAGCATGTTCATGTTTATATTTATTAAACACATAACCACCTCGTTTCTTTGAAAAACTTACTGTATTTTTATATTCTTTTGTCATCTCCTCCTTTAAAAAACTTTGTTGCTCCTCCAAATTTATTTCTTCTCATTCTCATTATTTTGTCTCTTTCTTCCAACATTTGTACCTACTGCTTGCTTTAAACAAAAAGAATACGCACGAGTGCCTAATTTAGTGTTTTTCCAATCCTTCCCTAGGAATTTGGTTATATAAGCCAATAAATGTTTAATTTTATATATTTTCTTATTAAATTTGTATATATATATATACACACACACACTATTTTATTAGTTTTTTGTATAACTTGAATTTGAGTTTCGGATCATCTTTTATTTTGTGTAATGTTACACTGGTTGTTGTAATCAAATTTATTTATTATATGTTAATTTTTTTAAAACGGGTGTATAAAAAGTATAGTTGGTGCTATTATATTTAATTGAGTGGAACATGCAATTAATTAAATCCTAAGTGGTCCCTTCATTTCCTTATTATTCGATACACCTGCCACTATTTCCACATTTTGGTTTTATTGCTTTCTTTTATTAAATGACATGCCTCTTTTGGTTTTCCACTAGAGAACAAAACCAAAGTACGTACAGAATATTTCTCATTACTTTATCTGGAGCTTTCTGCTCACACTTTCTCCTTCTTTCTTATAAATACAGAAACTTCAAAATTCCTAAATCCACAAACCAACAAATTCCCAAACTTCATACTCCGTCCCTTCTCTCTTCAAATGCCAAACTGCATCACTCCTCTCTTGCTTCATCTCTCTAAAAAAAAGAAGAAAAAAACTCAATTTGTTCAACTTGCGTTGTCATGATTTGCTTTGCTATGGGATTGTTGCTATGGATAGGATTGGTTAGCTTACCGTGTCTGGATTTCATCTAGAATATATCAATTTGTGTTGTCAAAAACTCTCTAACCTCAAAAGGTAAGCAATCACTCACGATTAACATTTTTATTGTTAGGTAAATAACATTGATTGAAATGTTTGCTTTAGATATGAATATGTGATATATGTTGTTATGTTCCTTTGAACTTGTGTTATAACATTCACATGCATATGTTGTTTTATATGTCACAAATAGTATATTATGTTGATTTGATGGATTTCCACGTATGTATGTTAAATATGTCACATATGAGATGTAAAAAAATGTGTTATGTTAGAAATTTTTTAATGCCTTATATTGAAATACGTCACATATGCTTTGTTAAAAAAAATGAGTTAGTTAAAAAAATCATATGTTATACATACTATGTTAATAATATGTCACCTATGCTATGTGTAAATAATGTGTTATGTTTGGGAAAAATGAGATGCCATGTTTTTTCACCTTGCAAGTTCCTTGTATATATGTTGTTTTATACGTTTATATGTTATGTTAGTGTATGACATGTCAGAATTTGAAATATTCACTTATGTTGTTTACGATATGTGACACATGTTATATGTTAGTTATGCATGTGTATATATTAAGTTGTTAATTATGCACGCATGTTGATCAGTGACATGTTATGTTATGTATGTTATTATTGTTCTCACACTTCAAGTTCTCTTTAACAAAATCACTTTGGATTGAAATGATGTATACCCGGTATAAAACAACTTTGGGTTTAAATAAATTGATTTAGAAATAAAATTGGAATATTGTAAGTTTGAATTTATGTTTGAACTTAAAATTATGAAATTGAAATTTAATCAATTTTTTTATTGGATTTAAACTTGTTTGATTTATAACTTAATAGCTTTAAGAGAAGAATTGAAATCTGAAGTTAGATTTAATAATAAATCAATTGGAAATGAACATAAAGTCGGTATTTGGACTGAACCAATTTTTAGTGTGAAAGATGATGTTTATTTAAACCTAAGTATTTCGCTTATTGAGTTATCTGTACATTTCACTTGAGTTTACCTACTTACATAAGAATGTTAGTCCTGACTCGAGTGATTTTGTTTTACTTTACGCTTGGGTCAGACCGAGTATTTCAGTTTAGCGAAGACACTTATTTCTGAAGACGAAGACGGAGTCGATGACCGTATCTACTATTATTATAGCAATTGTTTATTCTGCCTAAAAAAGTGTAATTTCTGATTTTGTTGAAAATTGTTTCATGAACTATTTATGTATTTATTTTTTGTATTATATTTCATCCTTCCGCTGTGAGATTCTGTGTTTTATTTTTCCTCCTTTACTTTTATTCTCTTATTTACCCTATTAACAATCCTTCCTTTTGAATGGTTTGAATTAGACAAGTGTAGTTTATTGTCGATTTAAACCGTCTAAAAAGGTGGGTCGTTACAAAACTCATAAAAGTGTGTTTGAAATGAAGGAAAATATTTGAAAAGTTGAATAAATTATATAACAATGTTGTAAAAGTTAGAAGTGAAATAGTCGCTATAACGACACTTTTAAATGCATTGTTGTAAGAGTTTTTGTATAATTTTGTAAAGACATCCTTAGTGGTTTCTTTACCTTTATAACAAGTAAATTATGTTTTGTTCTTACTGTAAAATATGTTGAGTTTAAAACAATTGGGAGCCACTCAAACAAAGTTAAAAAAATTTAGAGTAAAAATGTCGGTATCTGAACACTTTAGTAAAACAGCTTGTATTTAGGAATTTTCATAAATTAATTGAAAGATATTATTAGGGTTTTTTATTCATGGTTAATAAGTAGTTTGAGTGAAGTAATTACTATAAAATTTAGATCAAAAATAATTTTTTTAAGTGTATAAAATTGTTCTCAAAGTTCATGTTATACATACTGTGTTATGTTAGAATTTTTTTTATTTCTTGTATTGAAATACGTCACATATGCTTTGTTAAAAAAAATGAATTAGTTAATAAAATCATATGTTATACATACTATGTTAATAATATGTCACCTATGCTATGTGTAAATAATGTGTTATGTTTGGGAAAAATGAGATGCCATGTTATTTCACCTTGCAAGTTCCTTGAATATATGTCGTGTTATATGTTTGTATGTTATGTTAGTGTATGATATGTCAGAATTTGAAATATTCACTTATGTTGTTTATGATATGTGACACATGTGATATGTTAGTTATGCATGTGTATATATTAAGTTGTTAATTATGCACGCATGTTGATCAGTGACATGTTATGTTATGTATGTTATTATTGTTCTCACACTTCAAGTTCTCTTTAACAAAATCACTTTGGATTGAAATGATGTATACTCGATATAAAACAACTTTGGGTTTAAATAAATTGATTTAGAAATAAAATTGGAATATTGTAAGTTTGAATTTATGTTTGAACTTAAAATTATGAAATTGAAATTTAATCAATTTTTTTATTGGATTTAAACTTGTTTGATTTATAACTTAATAGCTTTAAGAGAAGAATTGAAATCTGAAGTTAGATTTAATAATAAATCGATTGGAAATGAACCTAAAGTCGGTATTTGAACTAAACCGATCTATATTATGAAAGACGATGTTTATTTAAACCTAAGTATTTCACTTATTGAGTTATCTGTACATTTCACTTGAGTTTACCTACTTACATAAGAATGTTAGTCCTGACTCGAGTGTTTTTGTTTACTTTACGCTCGGGTCAGACCAAATATTTCAGTTTAGCGAAGACACTTATTTCTGAAGACGAAGACGGAGTCGAGGACCATATCTACTATTATTATAGCAATTGTTTATTCTGCCTAAAAAAAGTGTAAATTCTGATTTTGTTGAAAATAGTTTCATGAGCTATTTATGTATTTATTTTTTGTATTATATTTCATCCTTCCGCTGCGAGACTCTGCGTTTTATTTTTCCTCCTTTTCTTTTATTTTCTTATTTACCCTATTAACAATCCTCCCTTTTGAATGGTTTGAATTAGACATGTGTAGTTTATTGTCGATTTAAACCGTCCAAAAAGGTGGGTCGTTACAGTTGGTATCAAAGCTTTGGTTTAGACATACCTTAGGCTTTTGGGGTTAACTCATTAGGGATAGGGTAGTAATACCCTAGAATGAGTTGTCTGAGTGTATATACAAGAGCGCGTATTTGTTAGTGTTATAAAAATGTTTTGTATAAATTTTGAAATGAAATTATTTTTCCTAATATTATATGATATATATAAATAAAGAAATAATATTTTATGACTAATATAGTTATTTGTAATGCGTTTGATTTATGAAATGGTAATATTTAATTATTATCATTTTTGTGGACTTGTTGTATTTAATCAAATTATAAACATTGTTAATTATTGTTGATTGAGTTAATGGACTAAACATTAGTTAATAATGGTGTATTAAAGAGAATGAAATGAATAATTAGGATATTTGTTTATGAAATTGAAATGTTGTTGTGAATTTTGTTGTTTGTTGACATGTAGTTTCAACTATTGAAAAAAATGGAATATTTGGATATTTTGGATAATCGAAACCTTTTGAATTAATATATGAGTGAAACTTGATAATCGGGTTGAATTATATAGTTGAATTGATAACCTTAATTTTAAAGCAAGTAAAACAAGGTTTAATTTGTTAGATCTATGTTTAGTAAATGAATAGAATTGGGGTACATTCTTGGCATGTAATGTAGTAATATACAAGTGTGAACTTTAAGCCTTGGGATCTTTAAATTGAAATTGTGATTAAGGAAATGTTGTAAATGAGATTAAATCGGAAAAATATGTTTATAAACTTAATTAACATTTATGAAACGTGTCATAAATAAGTTGAAAGGTAAAGGTGAAACTAAATGGAATAAGCAAATATGAATTAAAATTGAAATGACTACAAATAAAGCCATGACTTGTAAATTATTATGAAATAAATGGATGTTGTAATAAATGGTTATAAATAAAGTTGTGATAACTTTAAACCCGAACAAGGTCTTATAAAAAGGAATTAAGTTTAATAAATTGGTTATAAACGTAAGAAAATTCCTTATGAAATGATTTGCAAAAAATGTAGTATATATGAGAAATATTACATGTGAAATGAATGTAATTTAAATTAAAGAGAAATATAAGCAATATTATGAGAATGGATATATTAATGTTTATATCAAAAGGAGAAATTCTATGAAACAAATATGAAGTATGATTATATTCTATATATAAAGAGAAATTGCTTTCGATAAGGATTATATACCTTTTTAAAAAAAAAATACAATTTGAAGGTTCGAAAAGATTTGAAATTTTGAAAATTATATAAGAAACTGATTTATATAAAAATGATTTATAATTGAAGGATTTTAAATTGGAAATTCGAGGAGTTGAATTCCGGTATTTTGAAATTGGTTTTAAGATTTTGAAAATATATAATAATATGATTCGAAAGTATTTTCCGAATAAGAAATGTTTCAAATGACTTCCAATGATTTCGAAGAATTTCAAAGAAGTTTTCAAGAAAATAGGAGTCCAGAACTCACTTGTGTCGCTGGAAAATAATTTCGGTGATGAGTGCACGCATCATCGACATTGATTTTCGAGTTTCAGAGTGGGGGAGAGGCCACTCTAGTAGCTTTGCTATGCGAGCAATTTTGTGAAAGAAATTTTTATTCAGATTTTGAAGTATGGTTTGATATTCGAAAGATATATGTATATATATTTGAAATGATTTAAAGTAAGCCGGTGTTCAGTCCTCGAGTTTCAGATTGTTTTGCTATAACCTTATCTATTGGAATTGATTTATTGATTTGTTGTTGATTTCCAACTCTTGGATTTAAAAATTTGGTTTCTTCGACTATTTTTAAAGGTTCGAGCACTTCCAAATCAGGGTTTAATTTTAAAAGCTAAGTAATCCTAGAAAATTATAAATCATTCGATTAGGTAAATGAGTTGAAACTGTTTTGTTAACTAAATGAATAAGACTATTTTGAATTATACTGATATGGAATTTAGTTTGGATTGTTTTGAATAAAATTTAGTTTTAAATAGGTTGAAAAGTAAATTGATCTTTTGATAGAAATAAATAGTTTAAAGGTTTAAAAAGGGAGTGTTTTAAATTGGTAATCATTTTGGGTGTGATTGATTTTAGAAAATATTTGGTTTCGGAAATTGATTTGGAATTTAAAACCCAGTATTTATATGAGGATTTTGGAAATGAATTTGTTTGACGTAAATTATGTGATTTGGGAGCTAGGATTATTTTCTAAGCCTATTATTTTGGAAACTTTGGAACTGAAGATATTAAATTTGGAAGTAATAATTTGGTGAAATAGTATATGGCCTTGAAACTGATCAGATATTGAAGCATATTGAAATTGAGAACCTTATTTTACTAAATACTTGATTTGGGAGTTATCGAACTTATATAAAACTGATTTGTATAAGTATGAAGTTGATCCGAAAACTATTGATTTGGAAAGGTACTCAATTTAAAAAGTGAAATCTTATATTATTGAAATCTATATAAGTATGATATTTGAAAGTGATTTGAAAAGGTACTATATGATACATATTTTCGAAGAAAGATATGGAAAGTGCCTTCTGCTTGATATCCGATTTGTGGCCACATCTTGGATTCATTCTATCGATATTATTCTCTCTGATTTTGGTTTTTCGGATGTGATACTCGAGTGTCCTACCATGGCGTAACCCATGGTTTTTCTTTTTTTGGTGCAACTGCGTAGCGTAATTTATCTGGCTGAGATGGCCCAGGGGTACGGATGTTTCCTGGAGGATTCGGGCGTAACCATTGTGTATCCTGTGATCTACATAGGTCGTTTTAGTAGCGAAATCCACGGGGCTGAGAAAGCTTACGGATACGGATATTTCCTAGGGTATTCAGGCATAACCTTTGTGTATCTGCGGTCTACTAGTCATCATGGAAAAATTCGCAGGGCTGAGAAAGCTTACCGATACGGATGTTTCCTGAGGGATTCAGGCGTAACCTTTGTGCATCTGCGATCCATGGTTGGACAAATGGTTTGGTTGATTTGTTTAGAATGTACTTTCCATATCTGTTTTTAAAAGTTTTTCATGTATTTTCACTGGGAGTTGAAACAAGTCTACGAAGTACTTGAAGAATTATAGCTTTGTGTCTGATCAACGCATGGCCAGGGTCTGCAAGAACGAGATAAACTTGTTGAAACATCGAGTTATAGAAGTATTTTCGAAAGGAAAATTGGTTTCCATATGAAAGTATTTTATTCTAAAGGTATTTTATTATAATGGTATTTCCAACAAAGAATTTTTTTATTGGATTTGCTAATCGTGCCCGATACTATTCTTTTGAATCTACCTTATTTGCTCAGTTTATTCATTCACCTATATTCTGTTTTTCCGAATCTACCTTCTTTTCCTTATTGACTATATCCTTTTTAAATATTGTTTATTTATATACTACATTGTTAATAGAAAATTTTAGTGTTATAAATATTTTAGAAGTTATTAATTAAATAAAACATATTTAAAATAAATGATTATTGATTTATTAATAATATTTGAAAAGTTTCTTCAGATAAAATTTATAAACTTATGAATTATGGATTAATGTTTTCAATAGCTTCTTCGTAAATATAAGTAATGATGTAAGTTATTGTTTTCAAATAGTTTTCATATATTTATAAAGGTGTTATTAAAACATATAAATGATATTTGTAGAGGAAGAAGGAAATTTTACAAATGGGTTTTGAAAAGTATGAATATTTCAGGTAAAATTTATATAATTTCAAATTAATTGTTAATTTTAACTTTCAATCTACTTTTATTTCTGGTTGTTCTATTCTCCTGCCTCCTTCCTTTTCGGAGATGAAAAGTTTTGAGTGGGGGAGAGTGTAACGACCCGTATTTTTTCGAAAAGAAGAAAATTCAAATTTTAGAATTTAATACACTAAGAAATTAAAATTTTATGATTTTAAATAAAATTTACTTTGAATTATAATATCTGATTTTGATTTAATAAAGTGACAACTATTTTATGTGATTTCAAACGTATGGTTTAATAAAAGTTTAATTGGATAGATTTTATATTATGCAAAGCATGAAATTAATTTATAATTAACTAGAATTGGATTTTAATTGTAAATTAACTTCTAATCTATTTGTAAACAATAAATGTATAATTATGTATTCAAACTTATTTAAATTTTAGTCTTGATTTTCGCTCATCTTACATATCAACCTATTGAAATTAATTTGTTAATAAAATTTAGTATAATTGGATTTTACATAAAAGGAAAGAAGTATAAATTTTAATTTAATAAGACTTAATTAGTTAAACGATTCAGGAATTGAGAAGATAAAGTTGAATTAATTGAAATTGTATTTAATTAAGAACTCTACTAAATTTAATCGAATTTAAACTATTGAAGTTTGGTGAAATTTTCAATAATAATAAAATATAAATATAAGCAAGTTAATTTATAACTCTTGTTGTTTGTATGTCATTGATACTATTTAAGCAAGTTAATTTATAACTCTTATATGTAAACAACAATTCTACAAATGTATTTAAGTTACTGTAAAAAAAGGATTTCAATTGTTTTAATCATCTTATGTAAACAACAATTCTATAAGTGTATTTAAGTTACTGTAAAAATAATCCAATTGTTTTAATTATCTATCCATTAATTATGTTTCGTTTTAAATTCAAATGTTGGAATTTATTGCCGTTAATTTAACTTGGAATCTTTGAATAAAAGGGAAAGAGAATTTAACTGAAATTAATGATGTTTAATGAAAGAAATGTACATTTGTTAGGATCTGCTTTAAAGTGTAATTTTGAAATTAATTATAATTATGTCGATTTGGAATCTTTCAATATTAAAAAGGCAAAAAAAGAAATACATTAATTGTAATTAATGGATTTAACGAAAGAAACATACGTTATTTTTAAAATAAAAAGGATGTTTTAATGAAAACAAAATGAATGTTATTGTTTTTAAAGTAAGCGTAATTTTATAAAAGAGAAAAAATGAATATTGAAGCAACATTTTACGGTCGTTAAATAGTAGTCTTTGATAGTATAGAGGTATAATGCTAATCGTAAAATTTAGAATAAATTAAATATTTTGTGTTCATGATGGTGCATTGAGAAAAACACGGACTTTGATTTGATTTTGGAATCATGGTTCATCTTTTATTTTATGTAGCGGTGGTCCCCGTTACCTTGGTTGGTGTGTTTAAATTTTTTTAATTGTATGTTAATAAAACTTTTAAATAGGCATAAATTTGAGTTGATTTGGGATTAAAGAAATAAATTGACTTGAAATATATTTCCTTATTAGATTTATGTGGCATTATATTCATTTTGAAGTATGAAAGGTGATGTTCATCACGAATTCATATTCATGCACATTTCATATTCTATTGTTTTTTTTCTAACTACTATCTCATTCATGTTTTTTTTGTCTTGTTCACTTTCACATTTCAAATATTCAAAAAAAAAACCTCTCTCTTTATTTTATAAAACTTTCATTTATCCTCTGTATATTCATTTTCCGTTCTTATTATTAGATATACATTCTCCCACCTACTTTTATTAAGCCTAATTTTTATATACCTCTTGTATTTGCATCTAAGCATTTATTATTGCATGTTACAACTTTTAGTATTCATTCTTTATCATAACTTCTGCCTACACTAATTCATCTTTTAACAATTCATATTTAATGCACATGCGTCATTCATGCTAGCATGTTCATGTTTATATTTATTAAATACATAACCACCTCGTTTCTTTGAAAAAATTACTGTATTTTTATATTCTTTTGTCATCTCCCCTTTCAAAAACTTTGCTGCTCCTCCAAATTTATTTCTTCTCATTCTCATTATGTTGTCTCTTTCTTCCAACATTAATACCTTCTGCATGCTTTAAACAAAAAGAATACGCACGAGTGCCTAATTTAGTGTTTTTCCAATCCTTCCCCTAGGAATTTGGTAATATAAGCCAATAAATGTTTTATTTTATATATTTTCTTATTAAATTTGTATATATATACACACACACTATCTTATTAATATTTCGTATAACTTGAATTTGAGTTTCAGATCATCTTTTATTTTATGTAATGTTACATTGGTTGTTGTAATCGAATTTATTTATTATATGTTAATTTTGTTTAAAACAGGTGTATAATAAGTATATTTGGTGCAATTATATTTAATTGAGTGGAATATGCAATTAATTAAATCCTAAGTGGTCCCTTCATTTCCTTATTATTCAATACACCTGCCACTATTTCCACATTTTGCCTTTATTACTTTCTTTTATTAAAATACATGACTCTTTTGGTTTTCCACTAGAGAACAAAACCAAAGTACGTACAGATTGTTTCTCATTACTCTATTTGAAGCTTTCTGCTCACACTTTCTCCTTCTTCCTCATAAATACAGAAACTTCAAAATTTCTAAATCCACAAATCCACAAATTCCCAAACTTCAAACTCTATCCCTTCTCTCTTCAAACGCCAAACTGCATCACTCCTCTCTTGCTTCATCTCTCTATAAAAAAAAACTCAGTTTGTTCGACTTGCGTTGTCGTGATTTGCTTTTCTATGGGATTGTTGCTATGGATAGGATTGGTTAGCTTGTCGTGTTTGGATTTCATCTAGAATCTATCAATTTGTGTTGTCAAAAACTCTCTAACATCAAAAGGTAAGCAATCACTCATGATTAACATTTTTATTGTTAGGTAAATAACATTGATTGAAATGTTTGCTTTAGATATGAGTATGTGATATATGTTATGTTCCCTTGAACTTGTGTTATAACATTCACATGCATATGTTGTTTTATATGTCACAAATAGTATATTATGTTGATTTGATGGATTTCCACGTATGTATGTTAAATATGTCACATATGAGATGTAAAAAAATGTGTTATGTTAGAATTTTTTTAATGCCTTATATTGAAATACGTTACATATGTTTGTTAAAAAAATGAGTTAGTTAAAAAAATCATATGTTATACATACTATGTTAATAATATGTCACCTATGCTATGTGTAAATAATGTGTTATGTTTGGGAAAAATGAGATGCCATGTTTTTTCACCTTGCAAGTTCCTTGTATATATCTTGTTTTATACGTTTATATGTTATGTTAGTATATGACATGTTAGAATTTGAAATATTCACTTATGTTGTTTACGATATGTGACACATGTTATATGTTAGTTATGCATGTGTATATATTAAGTTGTTTTTTTTTTGAAATGGTACTTTATATACAACAAATCATTGGAACAACATATCCCATGTTACTAAACGTTCGAAAGCAAGTTTCGAACTTGTGACTCTTGCACCAAAGCCGAATCAATTAACCACTTGGACAATGGTGCTTGTCAATGTTATGTTATGTATGTTATTATTGTTCTCACACTTCAAGTTCTCTTTAACAAAATCACTTTGGATTGAAATGATGTATACCCGATATAAAACAACTTTGGGTTTAAATAAATTGATTTAGAAATAAAATTGGAATATTGTAAGTTTGAATTTATGTTTGAACTTAAAATTATGAAATTGAAATTTAATCAATTTTTTTATTGGATTTAAACTTGTTTGATTTATAACTTAATAGCTTTAAGAGAAGAATTGAAATCTGAAGTTAGATTTAATAATAAATCAATTGGAAATGAACATAAAGTCGGTATTTGAACTGAACCAATTTTTAGTGTGAAAGATGATGTTTATTTAAACCTAAGTATTTCACTTATTGAGTTATATGTACATTTCACTTGAGTTTACCTACTTACATAAGAATGTTAGTCCTGACTCGAGTGATTTTGTTTTACTTTACGCTCGGGTCAGACCGAGTATTTCAGTTTAGCGAAGACACTTATTTCTGAAGTCGAAGACGGAGTCGATGACCGTATCTACTATTATTATAGCAATTGTTTATTCTACCTAGAAAAAGTGTAAATTCTGATTTTGTTGAAAATAGTTTCATGAACTATTTATGTATTTATTTTTTGTATTATATTTCATCCTTCCGCTGTGAGATTCTGTGTTTTATTTTTCCTCCTTTACTTTTATTCTCTTATTTACCCTATTAACAATCCTTCCTTTTGAATGGTTTGAATTAGACATGTGTAGTTTATTGTCGATCTAAACCGTCTAAAAAGGTGGGTCGTTACAAAACTCATAAAAGTGTGTTTGAAATGAAGGAAAATATTTGAAAAGTTGAATAAATTATATAACAATGTTGTAAAAGTTAGAAGTGAAATAGTCGCTATAACGACACTTTTAAATGCATTGTTGTAAGAATTTTTGTATAATTTTGTAAAGACATCCTTAGTGGTTTATTTACCTTTATAACAAGTAAATTATGTTTTGTTCTTACTGTAAAATATGTTGAGTTTAAAACAATTGGGAGCCACTCAAACAAAGTTAAAAAAAATTTAGAGTAAAAATGTCGGTATCTGAACACTTTAGTAAAACAGCTTGTATTTAGGAATTTTCATAAATTAATTGAAAGATATTATTAGGGTTTTTTATTCATGGTTAATAAGTAGTTTGAGTGAAGTAATCACTATAAAAATTAGATCAAAAATAATATTTTTAAGTGTATAAAATTGTTCTCAAAGTTCATGCAAACAATCATGTTATTTCTGAACAAACTTTAGATACCATTTGGAAGAATGCTATATTTTCTTTTGAAACACTTTTACCCTTTGCAGATTCTTTAAATTACATTTCTTAAACTGTTATCGTTTCTGTTTGAAACTTTAAATTTATTAATACTCATATTTAAATTAAGTATTTTTCTGCAACCTTTTTAGGATTGTTTTCTAACAGATATTAGAGTATTATAAATATGATTTCAAGTTCAAATATATTTGTGATAATATTATGAAATTTTAAAGTAAGAGTCTTTGAAAACCAAACATGCTTAATTTTGGTTTCCCTATTTATTTCAAAATTTGTTGTATTTACATAATATTCTATATAGATAAATATAATATATTATGAAGTATTTTAACATCTTTATAAAATTTGAAAATTATTCACACATGCATATATAAATTTTCAAAAGTAAGTATTTTATAAAAGTAGTAAAAGAAGTTTTGGATTTTAACTCTTAAGTTAAAAATTGTTTTGAGAATTTAATTAAAAGTGTATTACGTTAATAAATAAGTATGATATGCTTAGATCTTTAAAATGAACTTTTTAGGGTTAACAATAAGGATAAAATGATTTTGGTTGCAGTAAACAATGTTTAAGTAATATTTATTTTTTTATCCTTATTTGATTATACTTAGGAATATAATCAGTCCTTTTAAAAGAATGTTTTAAAGATAATTATAAATGAAATGGTTTTGGGTTTGTAGTGACAGATTTTAAGCAACAATTGTCTTTAACCCTTGGAAATATAATTAAATCTTTAAAAAGCAAGTTTCGATGAAATGTTTAAGTGTTAAATGTTTTGGATTTGTAGTGACAATGTTTGAGTAACACTTGTATTTAAGTCTTAAGAATATACTTAGATCTTTAGTAATGGGTATTTTAAAGATAATAAAAAGTATGGAATTTTTTATAAAAAGATAGAAAAAGTAAAAGTTCGACTTATAAAACAGAAGGGCTTTATAGTAAACAATATTTAAGTAACATTTGTTTATGACCTCTTTGATTTTATTTTAAAGTAATTAAATCGTTTTAATGATTTGTGAATTTACTTATACCATTTGAGGCAAGTACATTAATACTTTTGAAGTATTAAAAAGAGCATAAATGAATAGTGTAATAGTAGAATACAAGTATATATATATATATATATATTATAAGGGAATTTAGATAATTATATACAAGTATAAATAAAAAAGTTTAATTAATAAGGAAGTTTTAATTAATAAGGAAGAATAATTAATAAAAGAAGTTTAATTAATAATGAAGTTTTAATTAAATTAGGAAGTGTAATTGGTAGCGAAGTTTTAAATAAAATAAAGTTTAATTAATAAGGTAGTTTAATTAAATAAGTGAAGTTTTAATTAAGTATGAAATTTAACTAATAAAGGAGGCTTTAATTATAAGGAAGTCCAGTTAAATAAGTGAAGTTCTAATTAATGAAATAAATTTTATTGGCTAAAATGAGTTTTGCTAATAAAAGAGTTTTAATTAACAAAAAGGATTGATTAAATAAAAAGGGAAATAATTAAAAGTCATTTACATGACGTGATCGTGCTTTGTGTGAGTTAACCATCCTTTGTATTTTACTTGTCCATGGAGAGTATTTAGTCATCTGTTTAGCACTAAATGCCAATAAAGTAAACTTGATTCTATTTATGAGAGTTAAGAATTATGATTCGAGTAGGGTATAGAAGCAATTATGCTCTAATGTATCGGACTTCACTCTTGACCAAGGGATAGTGGAAGTTGAGAAGCTTAGAAATCTGATAAGTATATGAGTCTTAGTTTCCATATGAGATCATTCTCATTATTGTTAAATATGACTAAATTAACTTAGGAAATATCTAGAAGAAATATGGGAATAATATGTTATGATTATTCACTCAATGATGATATAACATATGTATAAACTCATCTTACTATTCTAGGACAAGTGATAAGAAAATCCTTCTGGATAGGAGATGATCTCCCCTTATCGTTGACTATTTATTTTTGAAAGAACCAGAGTTATGTTAACCAAGTAATTTTTTGATTCAGTCCTGAAGAGACCGAGATAGATAAATACATTTAGGTAATACTTACCGAATACCATTTCAAAACTGAGATATGTGTTATATGTTTTGGAAGAGGTTCATGATCAGTTTTAGATGCTGGAATCCACGTGTGGTTTCAAGGCTTGTTTGAGATGTTGGGATCCATGTGTGGATTCGTGATCTGTTCAAGTTGGTGCTCGTATATTGGGATGTTAAACATGACTTAACCATCAGTAAATGACTAAAAAAGAGTAGGATGCACATCTTGGGGTTTAGCTTACACATGGGGTAGATATATATGCTTTCGATATGTTGGCCGACGGGAGTTGGTGATACTTAGTTTATGTGTTCGGTTATGATTCAGTTGTGTTTACCTTATGGCATATTTTATCTAGAGATATATGACATTTTAGAGATAGTTTATGATCTTTGTTACAGAGATTGGTCGCAGTTTTATACGGAGGTCTCTGTGGAAAATTCTTATGCAAACGCACCTTAGTAGTTTTGATTGTATACCTATCCAATATTGTTTTGTCATGAGATGCAAGCGATAAGACTACTTCCTAATTTATATTCTTCACCCCTAGACACTATCTACTATATCGCAATATGTACTTATTACATGTTTGATCTGTTGAAGGTAAAATCATTATGGTGATTCAAATGGTCTCAAAAGGTGCTATCATATGGTGCACCATATTTCTTGAGTTTCTCCCACCAAGCTTATGTCAGACTTGTAGTTTTATATTTCTCTTAATTCCTTGGGTGCTCTTTTAAGCAGTTTAAGAAAGATATATTTTTGTTGACGTTCATTGGGTTCTTGGAGAGGAGCAAGTTGTTTTACCTACCATAATATTTATTTTCACTGCATTATTTTATGTATATATATCAGCAATTGTCATGGCCGACTGTTATAACTATCTAGGCCAACGATAATACTTTAGTTAGTAACTCTAAAATGCTACGTATATTAGATTAGCTCTGTGTACTGTCTTTTGATATTATATGTTATCATTCTGCATATGAGATTCTGGTGTTTTTGTTCTCCTCTATTTTGTTCATTTTCTTTTACTTTTTTCTTTATTTCTTTTTCTTTGCCCTAATAATCTATCTTTCTGGCAACTGACTGTTTGGCACGTGAATATCTGGATGAATTAGTATCAACATTCGGGGGTCAGAACGTCTATTTGTTACGTTTTACGTCCGTTTGATATAATTTAATGTTCCAATGACAGAAAAAACTAGTGGTATTCTAATTACTTTAAGTCATGCAATAAGAGCAAAAGTTTCATCATAATCAATTCATTCCTCTTGATTGTACACTTGACCAACTAATCTTGCTTTGTTTCTTATTATTTCTCAATTTACATCACTTTTATTTTTGTAAACTCATTATGTCCTAATTATAGATTAATTATTCGGTCTGGAAACTAACTCCCATACATTATTTCTTTCAAATTTATTTAACTTTTCTTACATTACTAAAATCCAATGTTCCTCTTTTCCTGCTTTTTTTTTAATTTTTTTTGTTTTATAATTGAAGTAAAAGCTAAGTTACACATTTCTTTTAACTGTCTTCTTGTTAAAAATTTTGTACTTATGTCTCCTGAAACATTTTCAATATGATGATCTTTTAAATATGAGATGGATCTTTGGTTATGTTTTATTTTAAAGATTCGTTAGTTTCTTAGGGATTTTCATTATGTGTATTCTATTTTAGTAATTTGAATAACGTTTGTCAATTGGTTTATATTAGATATTTCAGCATGAGTTATTAAAAATTTCATCAAAGGAAACATGTAGAATTTCTTCAATAACATTTATTCTCTTATTGAAAGTTCCGTGGACTTCACCCCTTTCTAAATACCGACGAAAATACCTTCATCGGTTTTAGAATCAAAGTTTTCTAGTTTATTTTTTGTATTTAAAACAAAATATTTTGCAGCAAAACTTTGAAATATGATATTTTAGGTTTTCTTTGATTAAAAAGTTCATAAGGGATGCATTTTGTTTTTGGTCCTATTGAATCCTTAAGTAGTGAAAGACCGTTAGCCTCTTATTATAATATAGACTCATATGAATGTGAGAAGATTATCTCTAAGTACCAAACTTAGCGAGTTGAGCAACTAGGAATATCCAAGGCTAGCTCTTATATCGTTATGCATTCAGCCTCACCCCACTTTATTTGAATGTTAGGTTCGTCCGATTAGTGAATTCTAGCTTTGATCATCCATTTGTTTTTGTATTTACCACAACGGAGGGTATTCATAAATTCCAAGTTTATAATCACATTTGTCTTCCACCAGCAAGCCAGTGGCATGAAGGTTTACAATCAAAGAATGACCAATCTAATTAGCTTCATCTATAATTTCAGAGATATCTATGAAAGCAAGGCCCATCCAAAACTTTATTAGACCTTATTATCAACAAAAAACCTCTATTAGATCTATTTTTATGTATGTTGTAGTCCTATATATAACCATTGTTATCTATGAACAACATCAAAGAATTCATCATCGTTGGCAAGTTCATTTCTAGTTCCATCCTTCCAATTACTCATATTTTCAAGGACATTTTCCTCTAGATATATGCTGATTGCATTATTCTTGATTTAAAGGAAATGGATTTCTACATCAGTTATAACTAAAAAAATTATTACCACTTACTATCACAGGTCTTATATCGTAGGGATAGTCATGAACGCTTTTTCCTTGAGTATTCCATACGAATTATACTCACACAATGCATATAGTTTTGTCAGCAGTCTCTCATGAAATTCAAAGAATCACTAGAAAAATGTGATGACATTTTAATAGAATGAGCAACGTATATAAAATAAGAGGTCTTATAATGTACAAATCAGGGCAACAGAGGTACAATTGCCATTTTAAATATCATACAGCTATATATACGAATGCATATAATACGGTGTATACACTACAGTAACCTATGATGTAATGCATTAAGAAAATCAATACAAGTTTATTTTATCTCTTTTTTAAATTTCAAATATGGTATCAGAGACTCCCTCAGCCTAACGACAATCAACCACCTTGTCAGTATCTCATCGGATCAACCATCATCACGTGAGACTGGCTGTGATTGTTGCTCTCCTTGATTTCACTATCATCGTTGGAGAGATACCCAACTTCTTAATTAAGAATCTATTTTAAGAATTTGTTTCTTACCCTCAAATTCTATGTTGTGCCAAAAGGAAGGTCAAAGAAGCCCCATCACTCCAATCTTGGTCACATCAGAACCACATCATCAGAGAGAAACTCTTCATTTGATGAAGAAACCACCTAACAGTCGAAGGTGATAATGCATCAGATGCGTCATCAACCCCATATATTGGAAAAGTCACCTAATTTTTAGAAATGGAAGAAATCACCAAGAATATCATCAATCTAAGTAGCCAACTCATCACTTTTCAATTAGATTAGACCAATTACTTGCTTTGGAAGTTTCAGATCTTAACTGTATTAGGGGACATGGCCTAGAAGAATATATTCATGGTACATCCCCATTCCCTGCAAATTCACCACCAACAGCGAACGAGCAACAATTAGCAACAATAAATACATCAAACGCAAGGTAGCCTCTAAAGTTATTGGCTTTCGTCATCAATCAATCCAAACCTACTACCTCAAATTGTAGGATGTAACTTAACTAATGAGATTTGGACCACCCTGGAGCAAATATTTACAGTCATCAGCTAGAATTATGCACTATAAGAGACAAATGCAAAATCTACGAAAAGAAAATATGTCCATAAGTAGATACTTGACTAAGATAAAATCTCGATGTAATCTACTGAGTGCAGTAGGCCATAAGATTTTAGATATTGAACAGATTTTGGCAATACAAACTGGTCCTAATGAAGACTATGTGTAACATCCCGCCTTTTTGTACATTTTAAATCGACGATAAACCACACACGTCAGACTCAAATCATATAGAAGGGCGGATTATTATGGGGTAAATAAGAAAACGTAAAGAAAAAAACAAAATAGAATCTTGCAGCGGAAAGATAAAATATAATAATCAAATAAACAGTTCATGAAGCTGTTTTACAAAAACATTTTTGATTATACTTATACAATACATATCAGAGTTACACATACCGGAGAATAATCAATAACAATGCAGCGGGACAATGTGATGCAGTGGAATAATATAATAAATTACAGAAATAAAATCTTCGTCTTCGTCCTCCAGAAATGAAGTCTTCGAATCCTGAAATGCTCAGACTGACCCGAGCGAATTGAAAAGACAAAACACTCGAGTCAGAACCAAAAGATCTTATGTAAATTAAATCAACTGTAAATAATATGAGTGGAACGGCGTCAGAGATATTTACGGGATTTGACATCTCCTATCCAGTGTGTAACGTGAGTGCTGTAACTTAAGAGATGCTCGATATTCACATCTCCTAAGGATCCGTTAAACTACTTACTATGTATTAATATTTCACTATTATAATAATGTCTATAATAAAATAAACCTACTTTTAAATAGCGTTAAGGAGTTACCCAATCTCCCCCTTAACACAATAATAGTCCCAGTAGTCCATCCAGTATCATGGTCCTCCTGATTCGGAAGCCACCAGAGGATACCACACGGGCTACGGGAGAAAACCAAACGCGTACAAGGTGCGTTAGGGTAGGTGACACGACACAACTAGGCAATGCCAGGGTAAATACACCAAATACACTTCCGGGCCGGTGGTAAGGCGTAGCGCGCAGCTACCGCCCACCTCGAGCCACACCTCCAAATCAAAAATCAAAAGTGGCCACCGAATCAATCCAAAAGTCAGAGTATAATATCGAAGGGATGTGTCCGATAAAAGGTGCTACCTTCTTAGCCCATCGATCGCTCCTGTTTTAGCCACCTTATACCAACTCAAGGGAGTCGGGTCCACGTATTTACCTCAAAGGAAACGCCGCCACCATCCTACTTCATTATAGAATCTTCACCACGTGCATGGTTGTTAAAGTGGTTTTCGGAGTTGGCAGAGAGTTTGACAACTTTCGATCCCGGTCTCTTCAACAACCAAACGTTATTATAACACCGCGGTCATTTCAAAATAATTATACTTCAAAACCAAAATATACTATCCATTTCAAAACCATATAAATACAATATCCTTTCCCTTTCAAAAACCAAATAAATATGATATCATTTTTATAAAAACCCAAACAAATATATTATCATTTTTATCTCAAATATATCCTTTTTTCAAAATCATAGCACTTTCAAAGTTATAACCCTTCGAAATCAAAACACTTGAAATATAACACTTTCAAATCATAATAATTTGAAACTCAAACTTTTAACATACTTCCACCGCTTAAATGGTTTATGTGACTCCCCACCTCTATACCCACGCTAGCCAAGAACACTCCGGAGAAGTGCTGTCAACTAGCACGGAGAATAAGGCTGTTGAGGAGCGACCATCCATGTAATAGCTTATCACACGGTGGCTATAAATAATCTTCGGAAACAAACATAGAAATAATCATATCACAAATCAGTCACAGATATCCATATCACAAAGGCGGAAGAAGATATGAATATATAACTAACACATGAAAGTGTACATCAGAGTAGTGGTCAATAAGATCCACGATAATACAAAAGAATAGCAACACGTGCTATACAAAAGAATACAACTATGAGTCTATATCTCAAGTGTATACAGCAAAAACTGCTAATCTAAACAGTTAGCCAAAAGTCAGAGTGATGAATCCCTGGGAAGAAGTCAAGCAGAAGCACCTGTAACATCTCGGTCTGATCCGAGTATTATTTAAGAAAATAATAAACGGATCAGTCTACCTATAAATATCAGATGACATGATATAACATAAAAGATATGGCATAAACATAAACATCCATAACGACATACCGCTATAAGTATGTAAATAATGATCAACAGAAGATCAATCAATAAGAGATAATCAATATCACAAGAATCTTCTCAAAGATTCGAAGGGGGCATCATACCCTAAACTTGTACTCATAACAAGTCAATGACACAAATTCCAGAAATCAACACGAGAAATCCAGAAATCATAAAAAGGGAAAGAGGCCTATCACATGACGGTCCGAAGACCATGGGGAGCTACCCCACATGTGTGAGTGGAATCACACAGATTGAGGTCAAGACTAACCAAAAAGCAGAAAGGTATGTGTGAATGGAATCACACAAGTGGTGTCTAGTCTAACCTTGCAATGAAAGAGACATCGCGCAATTGCTAGTCTAATTCATAAAGCGATCATCAAGATCAACGAGAAGTGTCAATTACACTAAGCTAGTAAATACAGAAGTTTAGCCTCATGTCCCATAACCACTTGCTTAACTTAAATATTTACGAACAAACTGTAAATCTTCACTAATAAAATTGTCACAAGGGGTTCAATCGAACAAGTCCAAGAATTAACCGACGAAGTGAACGCAAGCGTTTCATACCACTTGTTTTACTAAGTCGTTTAATTAGATTTCTCATCCGAGTGAGGTAAAGGCTTGTATATACTAATAGATTGGAAAACGGTTTAAGAAAAGAGCTTTGTTATTAAAAATAGAGTTGAAATTGTTTGTTAAAAGAGTTTTGATATTTACTACTAGTATTGAAACCTTTATATTATAAAGTGACAAAACACATAAGCAAGTGTAGAAACAATCAGTCACAAAGATCGCATACGGAGATGCGAATAAAATCCAAGGAAATCAGCTCAATGTTTTTCATATAAGATCCCCTACGCAGAGTTATACGGGGTTCGACCTGCCCGGTCAGGTCGCGGGGGTCCAGGGGGCAGCGCCCCCGGCGGGGTGCGGGGCAGCGCCCCCGGCGGTGTGCGGGGCAGCGCCCCGACCAAAACGGTACGACCTAGTGAAGACCAAAGGAAGGATAGGATCGAGCGACTTAAAGGGTTTCGACCTAAAGAGTCACGACCTAAAGGAGTAAGCGACCCTAAGGAAACTCGCGACCTAATCATGGCCGAGCTAAGGTGAGGTGCGACTCAACCAGGTAAGCGACCTAAGGGAGACGAGCGACCTAAGGAACTCGCGACCTAACAATAGCACAGGTCAAGCGACCTAACGTTTTAAGGCCGAGCGACCTAATTAAACTCGCGACTTAATGGTGTGAAAGGCGTGCGACCTAAAGTGTTACGACCTAAGGGTCGAGCGACTTAGTGGAACAAGGTCATACGACCTAACGGAGTAAACGGTCGAGCGACCTAACAGGTTATAGGTCATGCGACCTAGTGGGTTAACGGCCTAACGACCTAAGGGTTATAGGCCCAACGACCTAACGGGTTATAGGTCCAACGACCTAGCGGGTTAGAAGGTCGTGCGACCTAAAAATGGAAGGCAAGGCCGAGCGACTTAAAGAACCAAGGCCACACGAGTTAAGGCCTAACGGCCTGACGACCTACGACCAAAAGGCCCACGACTTACGACCTAAGGAGCCAGAGCGAGCGACCTAAGGCTATATAGGGGATTTAAGGCCAGAAACGACCTAAGTGTTTGCGACCTAACGACCTAAAAGCCCGCGACCTACGACCTAAGAGCCATACGACCTACGACCTAATTCCGAGTGCCGAGCGACCTAACGTTGTAGGCCATTTTAAGGTCGGAAACGAGCTATTTTGAGGCCGAGACTTTTCCACGCGAACGACCTAGCATAGGCAGAACGACCTAAGTGCAGAATTTCACCAAAAACACTAAAAATTGGAGTTTTTCGCCAACTCGATTCAAACCAAATGCAAATGTGCATGCAAAAGTGATAGAGAATCATTCCCAACAGTCCAATATAGTTATAGCCTAGAATTGTGAGATAAAAATCTCACCTTTGCACTAAAATTTATGAAGATGAAGCTTGAAAGCAAGGAGAAGCAATCCAAAGCTTGAATCCAATATCTTCTACTTGAATTTGGAGTTGAATGATGGAGTTGCAATTGAATTTGAGCTTGGAGTTTTAATTTCCCATTCTCTTCACCATTAATGCTAAAGCTTGAGTTAGTTAGGAAATTTATGAAGAGTGAGGAGAAGAGGGTTGGAACTTGGGCTTAATAGGCTAAACTAACCCAAAGTCCAAAGCGGGAAAAGTTAGTGAAATTTCACTAACTCCAAACCTATCGATGTTTATACTTAAAAAGTTGTAAACGACATTTCGAACTCAATGGAAGTGGTCTCGAGTCCTAATTTGACCGTTTGCAAAAAGTAGTTTTTCGGACCAAAATCCGATTAACGATTTAATATTTAAATAAAAATATTTAAATGTAAACTCGATAAATATGCGGGTTGTTACAGACTCCCCTCCTTAAAGAAATTGCGTCCTCGCAATATATATATAAGGTGGAAATAAAAAGTAACAACCATAAAAGCATATTAACACAAGAGAAATTTGAAATAAGAAGTTCACCTCAAAGGGCAGGAGTAAGCAAGTCCGGATGTGTACGCTCGATGAATTCTCTGGATTCCCAAGAACAATCCTTAGGATTTAAGGACCATTGAACCTTTACTAGTGGAACATCTTTATTTCGAAGTCGTTTAACCTCAGAAGCTATAATTCGAATAGGATGCTGCTCATAAGTTAAATTCGGCGAAACTTCAATTTCTTCCACAACAGCAGGCTCAAGAATAGAATCGGAATCCCGAAGGCATTTCCGTAATTGAGAAACGTGAAATACATCATGTATAGCAGAAAACTGAGCCGGCAATGCAAGGCGATAAGCCATGGAACCAATACGTTCAGTGATAGGAAATGGCCCAATATATCGAGGCGCTAACTTCCCCGATCGACTGAAACGTACAACACCCTTCATAGGTGAAATACGAATAAAAACAGGATCCCCAACAGAAAATTCTAATTTCCTTCTTCGATTATCGGCATAGGATTTTTGTCTACTCTGGGCTTCTTTCATCCTATGTCGAATAAGTTCAATCTTTTCCGTGGAATCACGAATAAAGTCTGGACCTAAAACTAGCTTCTCACCGGCCTCAAGCCAACAAGAAGGAGATCGGCATGGCCTTCCGTAGAGTGCCTCGAAAGGTGCCATACCAATACTAGATTGGAAGCTATTATTATAGGAAAATTCAACAAGTGAAATATGATCTTCCCAACTTCCACCAAAATCAAGCACACAAGCACGAAGAAGATCTTCAAGAGTTTGATTCACACGCTCGGTTTGTCCATCGGACTGGGGGTGATAAGCGGTGCTAAAATTAAGCTTCGTTCCTAAAGCTTTTTGAAGACTCTTCCAAAATCCACTAGTAAACAATGGATCACGATCGCTAACAATAGAAGTAGGAACTCCATGCAATTTTACAATTTCCTTGACAAATAGTTTGGCCAAAAGAGGAACGGTTCGGTTAGACCGAACCGGAATAAAATGGGCGGATTTAGTAAGTCTATCAACAATCACCCATAAGCTATCATGACCCGAACGGGAACGGGGAAGGCCATCTATAAAGTCCATGGAAATTTGATCCCACTTCCAAATTGGAATTTCTAAAGGTTGCAATAACCCACCAGGCCTTTGATGTTCGGCCTTGACAAGTTGGCAAGTCATGCAACACTTAACAAAGTTAGCAATATCAGATTTCATTCCCTCCCAATAATAAAGTCGCTTCATATCAGCGTACATTTTACTACTACCGGGATGAATGGTGAATTTAGAACAATGGGAATCTTCTAAAATATCTTTACGAAGATCTCCAATATTTGGTACGATAAGTCTACCAAATTTTCGAATGCCGCCACGAGAATCAATATCATAGTCTTTCAAACCTTCAATATCAATTTTATCCTTAACATTTTTGCCAAGAAGAGCCAATTCAGAATCTAGCCCTTGAGCTTCAAGAATGCGGTCTAAAAGAGAAGGATGAGCCTCAAGGCTACATAAAACAAGCGATGAGCATAAATCGGATACGCGCTCTCGAATCTCACAAGTGGATAAGATCTCGAGATCGTTCCATTCGGATATCATCATAGAAACAACTGCTTGTTGCTTACGGCTAAGAGCATCGGCGACACGATTACCCTTACCGGGGGTATAAAGAATATCAAGATCATAAGGTGCAAGGAACTCGAGCCAACGCTGTTGACGTAAATTAAGTTCTTTTTGAGAAAATAAATATTTCAAAGACTTATGATCCGTGTAAAGAACAAATTTCTCTCCCAATAGATAATGACGCCACATTCGAAGGGCGAAAACAAGAGCCGCGAGCTCTAGATCATGTGTGGCATATCTAGTCTCGGCCGGCTTCAATTGCCTAGAAGCATAAGCAACAACACGTTCTTTTTGCATAAGAACGGCACCCAAACCAACGTGACTAGCATCGGTATAAACAACAAAATCTTGATTCCCCTCGGGAATAACAAGAATATCATCAATGAATATGAGAACAAACCGATCGAGGAAATCTTTGAAAACTCGATTCATGAGGTCAACGAAATAAGCTGGAGCATTCGTTAACCCAAATGGCATAACAAGCCATTCATAAGATCCATATCGAGTACGGAATGATGTCAACGGAATGCTATCCTCAGCGATACGAAGCTGATGGAAACCGGTAGCCAAGTCCAATTGTGAAAAGACCTTAGCACCACTAAGCTGATCGAATAGATCATCAATCCGAGGTAAAGGATATTTATTTTTAATAGTAAGATCGTTAAGCTTGCGATAATCAATGCAGAGCCTCAGAGTACCATCGGATTTCTTTACGAAAATAGCCGAAGCTCCCCAAGGCGAGGAACTAGAGCGAATAAATTGCCTCGTCTCCAACTCAGATAATTGTTTACGCATCTCCTCATTTTCCTTATTGGACATGCGATAAGGAGGACGAGTAATAGGTTGAGCTCCAGAAACAAGATTAATTCTGAACTCAATTGCTCGTTTAGGTGGTAAACCTAAAACGGGCTCGAATATGTCGGAAAATTCACGAACAACATGAATACAAGAAATAATATCATCTTCATCATCATCATCGTTATCACGAGGATTTAAAGAATATAAAGATGCCACCAAACATGATTCTGAATCTTTAAGATTAACAGAAATATGTTTAACAGATTGTGGATGTCGGAGATGAATAGTCCGCTCAGGACATAGGATATGGGCTTGATAACGGTTAAGCCAATCCATTCCCAAAATTATTCCAAAGCCTAAGTAACGCATGACATGCAAATCGGCTAGGAAAGAAAAATCACATAAAATAATCTCCACATCTTTACAAAGCAAACTAAGAGTTGCGGATCCACCAACAGGATTCGCAATTTTTAAAGAAGTCATCAATGCAGTAACACTTAAGGAAAAAGTGTCTACCAGTTCCTTTGATATAAAGGAATGGGATGCACCCGTATCAAAGAGAACTCTAATAGGTTGATCATGAAATAAAATAATACCATCAAGAATGGAATGAGAAATACCTTGGCCACGAGATGTGTTGCCAGGGGCTTGAGCCACATTTAACTTTCCCTCATTCCTGCTTTTACGTTTGAGGCATTGATGTATAAAGTGATCTGGGCTCTTACAATAGCGACAAGATTTGGGCTTAGAGCACTTATTCGCATAATGATCCCCAGACCCACAGTTGAAGCAACTCGCACCACTAGGAGAAGGATACTTTGCCACAGGGGTTGCCTGCTTACCCTTTTTGTTGGGATAAGGACCCTTGAATTTGTTTGGCCTCTTCTTGTTGTTGAAGTTTGGTTTAGCGCCTTCCACTTCAACATCACTCTCTCTATCAGCCTCTTCAAGACGAAGAGCGATATCGACGAGTTGATCAAATGCGACTTCTAGTTTCAGGAGCAGTGGCTTCTTAAGACTCTTATTTAAGCCATAAACGAACCTCTGGTTCTTCTTCAATGGGGTGTTGATGTATTCAACCCCATATTTGGAAAGCGACTCGAAGGCTGCGACGTAATCAGTCACAGAGGATTGACCTTGAAGAAGGTCTATAAAACGTCGAGCCAAGCTTACTTTCCCAGCTTCTGGTACAAACTTTAACTCGAAGCGTCCCTGAAATTGCTCCCAGGTGAGATCCGCTTCATTAATTTCTGAAATAAGGAGTTCGTACCAGTCCAATGCTCTCTCTTGGAGCATGCTGGAAGCCACCTGAACGCGGTGGAGATCGATAAGATTCATGCGAGAAAAGATTCGATCGCATGATTTTAACCAAGCCTGGACCTCGATGATATTTTCCGAACCTTTGAAGGGCTTCCCACCCAAGTTGGTGTAATCGCTGCACAAGCGTGCAAATCCCGACTTTGGGTGAGTAGGTTCCGGGTTAGCTCCAGCTGCTTGAGCATTAGTTACTAAATCAAGAAGCTGTTGAGCAGTCATAAAAACTCCATCCGGAGGAGCAGCACCAGATGATCCAGTTCTGGGACGGCCTGGTCTAGACATTCTCTTCCTTAAAGAAAGAAAGAAGAGAAGGAAGAAGGTTATTTACCAATGAACATCAAGCAATCTTGATAGATAAAACAAGGAATCATAAAGGAAATAGGATGAGTCGGTACGAAGACTCAAATTAATCCTATGGTATGACTCCTAAGATAGACCTAGGACGATGATCCTTGTTAAGTTATTCTACATTGTTCCGAAGTTTGGCTCTGATACCAAGCTGTGACGCCCCACCTCTATACCCACGCTAGCCAAGAACACTCCGGAGAAGTGCTGTCAACTAGCACGGAGAATAAGGCTGTTGAGGAGCGACCATCCATGTAATAGCTTATCACACGGTGGCTGTAAATAATCTTCGGAAACAAACATAGAAATAATCATATCACAAATCAGTCACAGATATCCATATCACAAAGGCGGAAGAAGATATGAATATATAACTAACACATGAAAGTGTACATCAGAGTAGTGGTCAATAAGATCCACGATAATACAAAAGAATAGCAACACGTGCTATACAAAAGAATACAACTATGAGTCTATATCTCAAGTGTATACAGCAAAAACTGCTAATCTAAACAGTTAGCCAAAAGTCAGAGTGATGAATCCCTGGGAAGAAGTCAAGCAGAAGCACCTGTAACATCTCGGTCTGATCCGAGTATTATTTAAGAAAATAATAAACGGATCAGTCTACCTATAAATATCAGATGACATGATATAACATAAAAGATATGGCATAAACATAAACATCCATAACGACATACCGCTATAAGTATGTAAATAATGATCAACAGAAGATCAATCAATAAGAGATAATCAATATCACAAGAATCTTCTCAAAGATTCGAAGGGGGCATCATACCCTAAACTTGTACTCATAACAAGTCAATGACACAAATTCCAGAAATCAACACGAGAAATCCAGAAATCATAAAAAGGGAAAGAGGCCTATCACATGACGGTCCGAAGACCATGGGGAGCTACCCCACATGTGTGAGTGGAATCACACAGATTGAGGTCAAGACTAACCAAAAAGCAGAAAGGTATGTGTGAATGGAATCACACAAGTGGTGTCTAGTCTAACCTTGCAATGAAAGAGACATCGCGCAATTGCTAGTCTAATTCATAAAGCGATCATCAAGATCAACGAGAAGTGTCAATTACACTAAGCTAGTAAATACAGAAGTTTAGCCTCATGTCCCATAACCACTTGCTTAACTTAAATATTTACGAACAAACTGTAAATCTTCACTAATAAAATTGTCACAAGGGGTTCAATCGAACAAGTCCAAGAATTAACCGACGAAGTGAACGCAAGCGTTTCATACCACTTGTTTTACTAAGTCGTTTAATTAGATTTCTCATCCGAGTGAGGTAAAGGCTTGTATATACTAATAGATTGGAAAACGGTTTAAGAAAAGAGCTTTGTTATTAAAAATAGAGTTGAAATTGTTTGTTAAAAGAGTTTTGATATTTACTACTAGTATTGAAACCTTTATATTATAAAGTGACAAAACACATAAGCAAGTGTAGAAACAATCAGTCACAAAGATCGCATACGGAGATGCGAATAAAATCCAAGGAAATCAGCTCAATGTTTTTCATATAAGATCCCCTACGCAGAGTTATACGGGGTTCGACCTGCCCGGTCAGGTCGCGGGGGTCCAGGGGGCAGCGCCCCCGGCGGGGTGCGGGGCAGCGCCCCCGGCGGTGTGCGGGGCAGCGCCCCGACCAAAACGGTACGACCTAGTGAAGACCAAAGGAAGGATAGGATCGAGCGACTTAAAGGGTTTCGACCTAAAGAGTCACGACCTAAAGGAGTAAGCGACCCTAAGGAAACTCGCGACCTAATCATGGCCGAGCTAAGGTGAGGTGCGACTCAACCAGGTAAGCGACCTAAGGGAGACGAGCGACCTAAGGAACTCGCGACCTAACAATAGCACAGGTCAAGCGACCTAACGTTTTAAGGCCGAGCGACCTAATTAAACTCGCGACTTAATGGTGTGAAAGGCGTGCGACCTAAAGTGTTACGACCTAAGGGTCGAGCGACTTAGTGGAACAAGGTCATACGACCTAACGGAGTAAACGGTCGAGCGACCTAACAGGTTATAGGTCATGCGACCTAGTGGGTTAACGGCCTAACGACCTAAGGGTTATAGGCCCAACGACCTAACGGGTTATAGGTCCAACGACCTAGCGGGTTAGAAGGTCGTGCGACCTAAAAATGGAAGGCAAGGCCGAGCGACTTAAAGAACCAAGGCCACACGAGTTAAGGCCTAACGGCCTGACGACCTACGACCAAAAGGCCCACGACTTACGACCTAAGGAGCCAGAGCGAGCGACCTAAGGCTATATAGGGGATTTAAGGCCAGAAACGACCTAAGTGTTTGCGACCTAACGACCTAAAAGCCCGCGACCTACGACCTAAGAGCCATACGACCTACGACCTAATTCCGAGTGCCGAGCGACCTAACGTTGTAGGCCATTTTAAGGTCGGAAACGAGCTATTTTGAGGCCGAGACTTTTCCACGCGAACGACCTAGCATAGGCAGAACGACCTAAGTGCAGAATTTCACCAAAAACACTAAAAATTGGAGTTTTTCACCAACTCGATTCAAACCAAATGCAAATGTGCATGCAAAAGTGATAGAGAATCATTCCCAACAGTCCAATATAGTTATAGCCTAGAATTGTGAGATAAAAATCTCACCTTTGCACTAAAATTTATGAAGATGAAGCTTGAAAGCAAGGAGAAGCAATCCAAAGCTTGAATCCAATATCTTCTACTTGAATTTGGAGTTGAATGATGGAGTTGCAATTGAATTTGAGCTTGGAGTTTTAATTTCCCATTCTCTTCACCATTAATGCTAAAGCTTGAGTTAGTTAGGAAATTTATGAAGAGTGAGGAGAAGAGGGTTGGAACTTGGGCTTAATAGGCTAAACTAACCCAAAGTCCAAAGCGGGAAAAGTTAGTGAAATTTCACTAACTCCAAACCTATCGATGTTTATACTTAAAAAGTTGTAAACGACATTTCGAACTCAATGGAAGTGGTCTCGAGTCCTAATTTGACCGTTTGCAAAAAGTAGTTTTTCGGACCAAAATCCGATTAACGATTTAATATTTAAATAAAAATATTTAAATGTAAACTCGATAAATATGCGGGTTGTTACAGTTTATATACTAAAATACTTTATGTAATAAAATAACTTCTTCAATTCCAAAATAACTTGAATTTCTAAATTTTAGATTTAACCAAATCCCGAATCATAATTTCAATTCAGTTTCCAAATAACCCATTTCAAATTATATTGATTTCAAAACCGATTGATTCACCCAATAAACCATTTCAAATTCAGTTTATTTCAAGCTTTAAGTATTCAAAAATTTCGAAACTAAGTTTGATAGTTACATTTCAGCAATTCAATTTCTACTGTTTAGTTTTGAAATATTTTACTTAAAAAATCCATTATCATTTAAACACAACCCAAATTTCAAATAACTGAATATTTCCTTACATTTATTTATACTTGAAATATTTATTTGATTCACCTTAACCCAAAATCAAATGATAAAATCATACCTTTTAAAATTTCAAATTTAATAAATTTCACATCAAATCTATTAGAGTTTAATTATTAAATAAATTCAATTTCAAAAAAAATTTCAAATTTATCAGCCAACCTTAGTTTATTTAAATCAGTATACCCTCTATATCAAAATATAATTTAAATACTTACGCGTATTATATTTTAACAAAATCAAACTCTATTATTAACTTATTTTTATTAAACAAATTTATACATAGTGTAAATTCAAGAATTTAACTAAATATAAAATAACATTTATAAAATATCCAAATTAATATCTCATAATACCATATATTTCTTTACAAAACCATAGAAAATCATTTAAAAATATTCATATATATAGACCACGGTGTCTGTATATAATTTTCTACCCTATGGTCAAGTAATACAGATATTTATCATTTCAATCCGTAATTTAAAATAAAAATTACGGTTATATCATTTCAAACCGCAATCCCGAATGAAATAAAATGCATATCAACTTGTAGTTTATAACAATATAAAATACAACATCCATTCATCCAATATCAACCATCAACCATTTATCACAATCTTCATCCAATTCAAACAATGATATCAATATATAACGGATAATAAACAATAGGTATTTACTAGCTGTTTATATTCAATAATAATATAAATAACAATTTAATCCAATAAATCCAATTTAACCGAGATGATGACTAAAAATATGCCAAATGGTCATAAATAAATTTCTAATCACATCAAAAATTAATTTAACCAACATTAGAAATTTTATAAGTTGTGAGTGGGTAAAAACACTCACCTTTTGAATTTAAATTGAATTTAAATCCAATTTAAACCCAAAAATTGAATAGTCTCAGAATCCATCAGAACGAGCACCAAAATGTCCGAAATTCCGATACGAACCTAGCGGACAAAACCGCGTGTAAATTGAACCTCGTACGCAAAAGTTATTCGAGTTAGAAGATGAACGAATTTAAAATACGGAAATAAATAAAATAAAGGGACGAATCACAACAAGCTTGCCAAGTCACGTTACTTCTCGCCCCAGAACAAATCGTGCACCCTCGTTTCTCCTATAGCCGTGAACCAAGCCGCCACCAACCATCAACGAATGCATGTTCGTACGAGCCACCAACACCCCATCGACCATCGCCGTTGGCATGCCCTCATCGAGCCGACCCCTCACTGTAGCTGCGACCACCTCCTTAACGCCCTCCAGCCACCGCCGCCGCCTTCGTTTGTTGGCCAACCATGGAAAATTTGTGGCACTAGGGGATAAACGAAAGGCATGGGTGACTTCTACTCGACGTGCTCTACGCGATGGCGCACCCCGATCGATGCCTAGACGAAGATCCACCGTTAAATAATTGAAACCCTAATATGGACGGTTGACATTCAATCTCAATTTCTGGACAAATGATGGTTCAGACGGAAAAACGAATCACAAAATTGAGATGCGCTCTTCAAGAGCTTTCCAACGATATAAAATATGATATAGTTTGTGGAGTTTGAAAATTTGATTTGATTTTGGATTACAATTGGATCTAAAATTTGATTGTCTGCCATTGAAGTGAGAGACAGCTGAATTGTACGTACAGAATAATGAACATTGGGAATAGGCTAGGGTTTGTAACATGATATACATAGTCAAGGCTGAAATGAGAATAGATGGACAAGGTTGATATACGCGTTGAACGATTAAAATGGCCCGAAAATGCCCGTTCTGACTTCGGAATGAAATTGGGTCAAACCATATATCAAAATAGATGTTTTTAAATATTTTAAAATCAATGGAACATGTTTTAGGTCCAAAATTCGTCGTATGAAGAAGTTATGCTAAAATCAAATTATTTCAAATTGATTTCAATTTCATTGATTTCTAGGCGTTTTGAGCCCGTACGATCAAACGACAAGTTTGGTCGCTACGAAACTTGAAATCCTACAATAATTCACCGTTACGGATCGAATGAATCTAGTTTCGTCGAAATCCGAGTCAGTGGCCAAAATGGCTATTTTTATAGTAATTAAATAAATTAATAATTAATTAATTAAATCAAAATTTCAATTTCAATTCGATAATTGACAAATTTCATCATTTTTGATTTTTCAATCATTTACAATGATTAAAACAAATTAAAATGTCAATTTAGAGTTGATTAATTTATCAATTTCAGTATTAACTTCAATTTCATTAAATTCAAAAATTATAAATTTAATTTCCAAAAATTCTATTTAATCTACTTTCCATTCTGTTATTTAATTCATTATTGTCAACGGATGAAATTAATATTGGATTCAAAATCTATTACATATATATTCTCACATTCCATCTTCATTTCAATGAACGTAAAATTTAATATTTAATTCTACTTATTTGCAATAAATCAAATTATTTAACTTTAAATTCCAATAAATAAATCCTGACTCCCATTCTTTTAATTCAACTAATTATCATATTATCATCTTAGGTACCATTTACATTGGTATATATCCTGATACATTAACATTTTCCCATTTTATCTTTATTTCAATTGCATAAATTTAATTTCAATTGCTAATATAGTTACACTTATTATAAATTGGATTTCAATGGATTGATTTGTTTCAATTCAAATCTTTTTATTAAGTTCATTACTATTCTATAAACTTAGTTACCTTGTTTTTCCATTCATTACCTTAATATACTCTAATTTAACAACTCCTAAACATTGTATTACATTTTACATTAATGTAACATTTATTTATACTTATTAAAATTTATTTCCAATTCCAAATCCCATCAAAACAGGTAACTTATAATATTTTGTTATCATTAACTCTCAATCACATTCTTGCACGTTTCCAAACCAATGTTAATAATTTCTTACTAAACATTGATTATATTCAATTACCATTCAATATGCATTAATTCATTAATTAATTCAATATTTACATTTGTTTTCTTATATTTGATTTATAGCCTAGTATAACGTTTACATTAATTCCATTTTACTAATTACCATCCATTATACCTTTCAATTATTCAATTTATTGGGATTGCGCTAAATTAGTTATTTATTAACTTGCATTAACATTATTACCTTAATTTACATTCAGTTACTATTAATCAATATATTATTTCATTGGTTAATTCAATACTTACTTTTATTTACTTATTTTAAAATTTTATAACTAAATGCAGCAATTTACACTATTTCAATATAAATTATAAAGTTTTTATTTCTTTCTAGATTTTATTACAAAAATATTATTACATTAACCAAATTTAATTATTGAAAATTTACGGGTCTTTACACGCTACCCCACTCAAAACTTTTCGTCCCCGAAAAGGAAAAGGAGGGAAAAGAAGAATTAAGAGATCAATATATCTTACTTAAAATGTTAAATTTATAAACAAATAAATTTACAAGTTTAATTAATTTCAATAAAATATACCAATTTATAACTATTAAATCTTTTATACTCAAATCAATAAAGTTTGGAAAACATTTTTCAAAATTTTCTAAGTTAAAAATTCATAGAAAATTTCGGCAGAGTCTCCTTTGTACGGAGAGGCTCGGAAGAATATATAATATCAAATATCACAATATACAAAAATATTTCAAAATAATGTATATCCCAACATGGGAAAAACCATGTAATAACGCTATAAACCGTAATTCGAAAACGTACCTATTAGTCAGGCAATTTACGCTTATTTTATGAAACCAAAAGCAGTAGCAATTGCTTCCATAACCTGTATTTCACTTATATAATCTAAAAAGAGTTAATAATTATATAAAATGAAATGTTTAAAGTTGCTTCAACCATAAACCAACAAATCAATACAATCAACCATCACTTGCAACAAGCCATACAACCATCATACAGAATCAACACAATTCAATTACCCATCCATATCAAACAAAACAAATAGTTGTTCGGGTTTAAAACTTTAAATTGTACAGAATGAAAAATAACTACTAAGTGCACCATTTACTCAACAGTCTTAGATGGAACTAAATAGATTATTCATTCACCCAAACAAATTTAAAGTATCTTTGCCCAAACAACTATAAGCCAAGCAAACAACTATAAGTCAAGCAAACAACAGATCAAGTTTATCTTATTAATTTCATTCATATAATAACTTATCTTTTTAATTTACATTTTATTTCTTACAATTTCATTTACTTTTATTCATTTCTAACAAAATCTCATTTTTCACTTATTCATATCATGAAATTTTTCTTTTTATTATATTACATTCATTTATTCACTGCTTAATTTCATTTATTTACAGTATTCATCTTTCTGCTTATTTTCAAAATGAATAACTTCAACATTTACTTAAGTCTATAATTACTTACTTACAACATTTACCTTCTATCGTATTTTATTATAGTAAGATTTCCATTATAACTTAGGTTTATAACAATTACAACGTCAAATTCTTATTTATTAAAGAATTTCATTGAATACTTCATTACTTCAAATTTCACTTGTAAAATTACTCATTGCATTTTCTTTTAACAATTTAACTTTTTATAGTTGGTAAGTCATATATGCGTTAAAGAATGCAAATTGAAAATTACACAAGTTTATCTTATTTCATTTTAATTGACTTAATGTTCAACAATAATATCTTCTATTTTTAGATTACATATTTCAACTTTCTTTTTTTTGATAACTTAGCATTAAATCTCTTATTTCCTTTAGAGGTTTCAATTATTAATTACTTACGTTCCAATTCACTACAATAATTGAAACTGTTAATTAATGGAAACTTAAGAACTAAATACCGGGTTTAATTTCAAATCATTTTAAAATAATAAATTAAATGTATATACTTACAACTTATATATATCTAATTATATTTAAAAAAATTTAAAATTTATATTTGTTTATCAAAATATCCGTAGTAAAACTACTACATTGGCCTTTCCACTTCGAAACTCGAAAATGAATGTCAATGATGCGTGCACTCATCACTGAAATTATTTTCCAGCGACAGAGAGGGGAGTACAGAACTTATTTCTTCCAGAATTTCTTTAAAGCAATGCTTTCAAATCATATTGAAATATTTATATTAAAACATACTTTTAATAATATTATTATTATATTACAAAATTATTCAAAAGAATTTTTCAAAACCCCAAAATTTAAGTTCTAAAATTTACAACTTACATTTATTTTATTTTCTTCAAATTTTGTTTTCAATCAATATTTATAAATTTCGCTACCTAACAACCAACATATTACAACCAAATATAACCTTTATAAAAATTTATTTTATATATAGAAAATATAATAGGCAAAATTATTTCATTCACCTATATTCAAAACAAATATTGTGTCGATCTGTCCTAATAAGTGTTTAGAAATCCCTATTGATGTCATAGCGTCCCGTGCATCAACCAGAATTTATAAATACAAAAGGAACAAATTAACACAATATCAAAACCTTTTATAACACTAACAAATACGCCTCTCATATATATACACTCAATGACTCATCATAGGGTATAACTACCCTATTGATAAGGAGTTAGACCCCACGAAGCTAAGCTTTATCGATAAACCTCGCTCTGATACCAGATGTAACATCCCGCCTTTTTGTACATTTTAAATCGACGATAAACCACACACGTCAGACTCAAACCATACAGAAGGGCGGATTATTATGGGGTAAATAAGAAAAAGCAGAAAAAGAAAAAACAAAATAGAATCATGCAATGGAACAATAAAATATAATAATCAAATAAACAGTTCATGAAGCTGTTTTACAAAAACATTTTTGATTATACTTATACAATACATATCAGAGTTACACATACCGGAGAATAATCAATAACAATGCAGCGGGACAATGTGATGCAGTGGAATAATATAATAAATAACAGAAATAAAATCTTCGTCTTCGTCCTCCAGAAATGAAGTCTTCGAATCCTGAAATGCTCAGACTGACCCGAACGAATTGAAAAGACAAAACACTCGAGTCAGAACCAAAAGATCTTATGTAAATTAAATCAACTGTAAATAATATGAGTGGAACGGCGTCAGAGATGTTTACGGGATTTGACATCTCCTATCCAGTGTCTAACGTGAGTGCTGTAACTTAAGTGATACTTGAGATTCACATCTCCTAAGGATCCGTTAAACTACTTACTATGTAGTAATATTTCTCTATTATAATAATGTCTATAATAAAATAAACTTACTTTTAAATAGCGTTAAGGAGTTACCCAATCTCCCCCTTAACACAATAATAGTCCCAGTAGTTCATCCAGTATCATGGTCCTCCTGATCGGGAAGCCACCAGAGGATACCACACGGGCTACGGGAGAAAACCAAACGCGTACAAGGTGCGTTAGGGTAGGTGACACGACACAACTAGGCAATGCCAGGGTAAATACACCAATTACACTTCCGGGCCGGTGGTAAACCGCCCACCTCGAGCCACACCTCCAAATCAAAAATCAAAAGTGGCCACCGAATGAATCCAAAAGTCAGAGTATAATATCGAAGGGATGTGTCCGATAAAAGGTGCTACCTTCTTAGCCTATCGATCGCTCCTGTTTTAGCCACCTTATACCAACTCACGGGAGTCGGGTCCACGTATTTACCTCAAAAGAAACGCCGCCGCCATCCTACTTCATTCTAGAATCTTCACCACGTGCATGGTTGTTAAAGTGGTTTTCGGAGTTGGCAGAGAGTTTGACAACTTTCGATCCCGGTCTCTTCAACAACCAAACGTTACTATAACACCGCGGTCATTTTAAAATAATTATACTTCAAACCAAAATATATTATCCACTTCAAAACCATATAAATACAATATCCTTTCCCTTTAAAAAACCAAATAAATATGATATCATTTTTATAAAAACCCAAACAAATATACTATCATTTTTATCTCAAATATTTCCTTTTTTCAAAATCAAAGCACTTTCAAAGTTATAACGCTTCGAAATCAAAACACTTGAAATATAACACTTTCAAACCAAATAATTTGAAACTCAAACTTTGAACATACTTCCACCACTTAAATGGTTTATATACTAAAATACTTTATATAATAAAATAACTTCTTCAATTTCACAAATCAATTCCAAAATAACTCGAATTTCTAAATTTTAGATCTAACCAAATCCCGAATCACAATTTCCATTCAATTCAGTTTCCAAATAACCCATTTCAAATTATATTGATTTCAAAACCTATTGATTCACCAAATAAACCATTTCAAATTCAGTTTATTTCAAGCTTTAAGTATTCAAAAATTCCGAAACTAAGTTTGATAGTTACAATTCAGCAATTCAATTTTCTATTGTTTAGTTTTGAATATTTTACTTAACAAATCCATTATCATTTAAACACAACCCAAATTTCAAATAACTGAATATTTCCTTACATTTATTTACACTTGAAATATTTATTTAATTCACCTTAACCCAAAAATCAAATGATAAAATCATACTTTTAAAAATTTCAAAGTTAATAAATTTCACATCAAACCTATTAGAGTTTAATTCTTAAATAAATTTAATTTCAAAAAAAAAATTCAAATTTATCAGCCAACCTTAATTTATTTAAATCGATACACCCTCTATATCAAAATATATTTAAATACTTACCTATATTATATTTTAATAAAATGAAACTCTATTATTAACTTATTTTTATTAAACAAATTTATACATAGCTTAAATTCAAGAATTTAACTAAATATAAAATAACATTTATAGAATATCCAAATCAATATCTCATAAAACCATATATTTCTTTACAAAACCATAGAAAATCATTTAAAAATATTTATATATACAAACCAGGGTGTCTGTATATAATTTTCTACCCTATGGTGAAGTGATACAGATATTTATCATTCAATCCGTAATTTAAAATAAAAATTACGATTATATCATTTCAAACTGCAATCCCGAATGAAATAAAATGCATATCAACTTGCAGTTTATAACAATATAAAATACAACATCCATTCATCCAATGTCAACCATCAACCATTTATCACAATATTTATCCAATTCAAACAATAATATCAATATATAACAGATAATAAACAACAGGTATTTACTGGCAGTTTATATTCAATAATAATATAAATAACAATTTAATCCAATAAATCCAATTTAACTGAGATGATGATTAAAAATATGCCAAACAGTCATAAATAAATTTCTAATCACATCAAAAATTAATTTAACAAACATAAGAAATTTTAGAAGTTGTGAGTGGGTTAAAACACTCACCTTTTGAATTTAAATTGAATTTAAATCCAATTTAAATCCAAAAATTAAGCAGTCTCAAAATCCGTCCAAATCGACGCCATAATATTCGAAATTCCAATATGAATTTAGCGTAGAATACCGCGTATGAATTGGACCTCGTACGCAAAAGTTATTCGAGTTAGAAAATGAATGAATTTAAAATACGGAATAAATAAAATAAAGGGATGAACCACAACAAGCTTGCCACGTCACGTTGCTTCTCGCTCCAGAACAAATCATGCACCCTCGTTTCTCCTATAGTCGTGAACCAAGCTGCTACCAACCATCAACGAACGCACGTTCGTACGAGCCACCAACACCCCATCGACCATTGCCGTTGGCATGCCCTCATCGAGCTGACCCATCACTACAGCTGCGACCGCCTCTTGAACGCCCTCTAGCCACCGCCGCCGCCTTAGTTTCTGGCCAACCATGGAAAATTCGTGGCACTAGGGGATAGAAGAAAGGCATGGGTGGCTTCTACTCGACGTGCTCTACGCGATGGCGCACCGCGATCGACGCCTAGACGAAGATCCACCGTTGAATAATTAAAACCCTAATATGGACGGTTGACATTCAATCTCAATTTTTGGACAAACAATGGTTCGGACGGAAAAATGAATCACAAAATTGAGATGCGCTCTTCGAGAGCTTTCCAAGATATAAAATATGATATAGTTTGCGGAGTTCGAAAATTTGATTTGATTTTGGATTGCAGTTGGATCTAAAATTTGATTGTCTGCCATTGAAGAGGAGAGACAACTAAATTATACATACAGAACAATGAACATAAGGAATAGGCTAGGGTTTATAACAGGATATATATAGGCAAGGCTGAAATGAGAATAGATGGACAAGGTTGATGTACGCGTTGAACGATTAAAATGACCTGAAAAAGCCCATTCTGATTCCGTAATGAAATTGGGTTGAACCATATATCAAAATAGATGTTTTTAAATATTTTAAAATCAATGGAATAGGTTTTATGTCCAAATTTCATTTTATGAAGAAGTTATGCTAAAATAAAATTATTTCAATTTGATTTCAATTTCATTGATTTCTAGACGTTTCGAGCCCGTACGATCAAACGACAAGTATGATCGCTACGAAACTTGAAATCCTACAATAATTCACCGTTACGGATCCAATAAAACTGGTTTCGTCAAAATTTGAGTCAGTGGTCAAAATGGCTACGTTTATAGTAATTAAATAAATTAATAATTAATTAAATCAAATTTTCAATTTCAATTCGATAATTGACAAATTTAATCATTTTTGATTTCTTAACCATTTACAATGATTAAAACAAATTAAAATGTCAATTTAGAGTTGATTAATTTAACAATTTCAGTATTAACTTCAATTTCATTAATTTCAAAAATTATAAATTTAATTTCCAAAAATTCTATTTAATCTACTTTCCATTCTATTATTCAATTCATTATTGTCAACGGATGAAATTAATATTGGATTCAAAATCTATTACATACATATTCTCACATTCCATCTTCATTTCAATTAACGTAAAATTTAATATTTAATTCTACTTATTTGCAATAAATCAAATTATTTAACTTTAAATTCCAATAAATAAATAAATTCTGACTCCCATTCTTTTAGTTCAACTAATTATTATATTATCATCTTAGGTACCATTTACATTGGTATATATCCTGATACATTAACATTTTCCCATTTTAATTTCAATTGCATAACATTTAATTTCAATTGCTACAATAATTACACTTATTATAAATTGGATTTCAATGGATTGATTTGTTTCAATTCAAATCTTTTTATTAAGTTCATTACTACTCTATAAACTTAGTTACCTTGTTTTTCCATTCATTACCTTAATATACTCCAATTTAACAACTCCTAAACATTGTATTACATTTCATATTAATGTAACATTTATTTATACTTATTAAAATTTATTTCCAATTCCAAATCCCATCAAAACAGGTAACTTATAATATTTTGTTATCATTAACTCTCAATCACATTCTTACAAGTTTAATCGTTTCCAAACCAATGTTATAATTTCTTACTAAACATTGATTATATTCAATTACCATTCAATATGTATTAATTCATTAATTAATTCAATATTTACGTTTGTTTTCTTATATTTGATTTATCGCCTAGTATAACATTTACATTAATTCCATTTTACTAATTACCATCCATTATACCTTTCAATTGTTCAATTTATTGGGATTGCGCTAAATTAGTTATTTATTAACTTGCAATAACATTATTACCTTAATTTACATTCAGTTACTATTAATCAATATATTATTTCATTGGTTAATTCAATACTTACTCTTATTTACTTATTTTAAATTTTTATAACTAAATGCATCTATTTACACTACTGCATTATAAATTATAAAGTTTTTATTTCTTTTTACATTTTATTACAAAAATCTTATTACATTAACAAAAATTAATTATTGAAAATTTGCGGGTCATTACACTATGAGTTAGTAGTAGCAATCATTTCATCAAAAGAAATAACTCAAAGTATCCAGTATATACACTCTACATTGCTAGCACATAAAGGAATAATAGAATAGAAGAAACCAATAAATTCAGATCTTAGTATCAACTATGCCTCCAACTCTCTAAACTCAAGAAAAAAAATCAAAGAAAAAATTCAAACGCCATAAATGAATAATTCTGTTAAATAAGTGGATAGAACTACAGTGGCAGAGTAAGAGGTAGATGGAAATAATAATAATGAAATAAGGTGTCAAATCTATAAGAAATATGGACACACTGCAAACATTTGTTATTCTAGATCAGAACTACTTATCAAGTCAACAAGGCATCAAAAATCAATGAAACTTCAGTCCAAATGCAAACTTAACTCATTCAAATCAAGAACCCAAGAATTAAACAGAAGATTCAAGAGTTCAGAATAGTATAAAAGTTATGGTCAGACTAGAAGATATCCACAACGAAGCTTGGTATCTTGATTTAGGTGCAACCAATCATATTACAAACAATCAACAAAATATGAATCTTGGAAATAGTGGGCAAAAAGGGATGCAATCTATTTTTATAGGTAATGTGTGAGTCAGTGAAAATCACACACACAGGGGATGCACAAATTATATGAAAAAGGAAGTTATATCTTAATAATCTTTTAAGAGGCCCACAAATTAAAAAGGATTTAATAAGTGTCTCATAATTTGTTAATAACAATAGAGTCTATTTTTAATGGGACCCAAAATTCTGTTTAGTCAAAGACTTACTAGGCAAAGAAATTACGTTACAGAGAAATGTATACAATGGCTTTATATTTAAATTTGGTGAAGACAAAAAAAACCTACAGATTAAAGGAAACATTGCAATTTTTCTAAGTCAAATGTTAATGTAAATAATAAAAGTGTTGTGATAGGTGGGGATAGAAATTAGGCCATCCGAATGTTAATGTTGTAAAGCAAGTTTTAAGAAATAACAATATTAATTTTGAAGATGTATCCTTACCCTATGTGTGCATATATTTTCAAGTGGGAAAAAGTCATAAGCTAGCCATTTCTTACTCATTAACTAGATATAATAAAATATTGAAAATGGCATCTAATCCTAATTAATTCTGACTATGTTTCAATTATTATATATTATTTGTAAGTGTGTATTCTAGATTTACTTGGATATATTTTCTCAAAATAAAAGCAGAAACATATAATGTAGTGGTACAGTTTATTAGTCAAGCAAAAAGCAAATATGTCAGTCATTAAAAGTGATACAAACTAATGGTGGAACTGAATTCAAGCCATTGAAACAATATTTTATAAAAAAAGGAATAATACATAGGACTACCCCTCCTCATACCTCTAAACAAAATAGACTAGTGGAGAGAAAGCATAGGCACATTGTTGAAACTAAAATCACACATATGGCCCAAGCCTCTCTACCTCTTAAATTCTAGCTAGATGCATTTTCCATGGTAGTATACCTAATAAACAAGTGGCCAACAAGGGTACGGAAGAACAAGACTCTAGGTGAAGTCCTCTATAACATCAAAACAGATTACTCAAGCCTCAAGACATTTGAGTGTCTATGGTTCCCCTGCTTGAGACCATACAGTCCTCACAAGCTAAGATTCAGATTGAAACCATGTACATGTCTTGGCTATGCATCACAATAGAAGGGATATAAATGCTTGTCTAGCAAATGTAAGGTAATCATTTTCAAACATGTTTCTTTAACGAGAATGTCTTTCCCTTGCAGAAAAGGAAATGAATACCAGTCAAAAAGTATACAATACAATAATATTAATTCCTCCTATACTAATATATCAAGAAGGGATGGGAGAAAAAGGCAATGCAGAGGATCATGATGAACGTCGTCCATAATTCACAATGTCAATAAACAGGCGAGGTCACGGAACTATAGGCGCATCAAGTTCCTCAAGCAGCTTAACACAAACCAACCATAACCAAGTCCATATACAAGCACATGATAGTGAACAAGAATCTCATGAAGCCACACAATCACATGAAGCTCATCAGCCTCATGAATCACCACTAGTAGATAATGGGAATCACATGATAATAAGAGCCAAGAGTGGAATATTCAAACCCAAAACCTACACAACAGAATTAATTAATGAAGAGCCAGTCGCATATGATTAAGCAGTTAGAAATGAGAAATAGAAACTAGCCATAGATGAAGAATACAAAACTTTGATAAAAATAACACATGGTGTATTGTAGCAATACTAGAAAATAAGAACATTATTGGATGCCAGTAGACTTATAGGTTAAAAAGAAATCAAGAAGATACAACAAAGTATAAAGCAAGTCTAGTTGCAAAAGCCTACACGCAACAATATGGATTTGACTTCAGTGAAACATTTCCCTCGTAGTCAAACCAACAACAATTAGGGTGATACTTACTATTGCTCTATACAACAATTGGAAAATCAGACAGCTAGATGTTAATAATGCATTTCTGAATGCTGAATTACAGGAGGAGGTTTATATGAAACAACAACAAGGTTACTGTCAGGGGAACAACAATAAATGGGGTGCATACTGCAAGCACCAAAGCTATCGGCCGTGGCTCACCGATCCAGAATAAGAGCGAGCTAATGTTCTGCCGATTTAACAAGGGGAGACTGACCTAAGGCTTCAAAGGGAGACCAACCTAAGGCCTAAGAGAGGTGCCGATCTAACACTTTAACAAGGTCGACGACTTAACCACCTTAATAAGGTTACCGACCTAACAGGTTAGAGGGGAATGCCGACCTAAAGCTTTAACATGGATGCCGATTTAAAGCCTTGACAAGGTTACCGACCTGAAATGCAGCCGACCTATGACCAATGTTAGGCCGGACATGAATTGAGCAAAGGAAGTCAATGCCGCTGCAGGGCACAGTGATCTCTTAGCTCGTACACGACCTTGGACTCATCAGTTGGGTCGTGACTTACGACTTACCAAACTAACTCGGCCGCGACCTAAAAGCCACTGAATGAAGAACCCGACGCCGTGTTACTAGGAAGGGGAGGAGTTAGCTCGGAGGCGACTTGGGACTTGAACGAAAATGCCTCTGTGAAGCCCAGGCTCGCTTTAAACCGGTTGCAACTAGTTAAGTCGTCCACGACCCAACTTAAGTCGGTCACGATTTGCGGCCTAAGGGAAAAATTTGCCTATAAATACATGACCATATCCAACATTCAAGGGACTTTTGGCCAATCATTTCAAGCGCCAATACTCAGCCGAATTCTCAACTCACCCGACACTTCAAGTTCGAAAGGCATCTCAACTAACTTCAAGGGAAAATCTAACGCAATCTACATGGATTCGAAGAATTCTTCTTTACCAAAGTTCTAGTTGTTTGTCTCGTCGTAATTGTAATTGAAGATTGTTGTAAAGTTGTAATCGGTTTAGCAATAAAGAGAATTAAAGTGGACCTAGGCTTGCCTTGAGCCGAACCACTATAAAATCGTTGTTATTCACTGCTTTTTCTGTGACTTTATGCTTATACTCTGTTCCCGAATCATCGGGTGGTGCTTTCACAACTACACTTTATACACCGGGGTGTTAGCGTTCAAATTTTAGCGTTAACATTTTTGGTGCTTTCACTGAGAATTGAACTCAGGAGTATTATCATCATTGCTCCACGAAAGTTTGTTGAAGTAACCTCTCTGAAGACTAGAAGTTTATCTGAAATCATGGCTCCGGGAAGAAGGAGTAGATCTGTTAGATCTGGAAATGTTCAAGAGGGAACCTCCGCTTCCCCAGTACCTAATCAAGCCACTCCACCTGTTGGGGTTACAAAAGCGGAGTTGGATGCTGTAATCTTAGGGCTGAACCAGCAGATAAATGCCCAAAGTGCACAATTGGAGGCTCAGAACGCCCAAAATGCCCTAATTTTGAATAAGTTGAATGACTTGCTTGGAGTAAACCGTCAACCAACGGGTAATGAAAGGAACTTTGCTGGCAACATTCATGAGGATGAAGAAAGAAACATTCTTGAGAGGGCTGCCAGCCCCTTTGAGCGGACATTTCCTGATATTGGTGGATCTAAAGCTCGAAATGATGAGGGGTATCTTTCTGAAATGGTTTGACAAATCATGAAAGAATGCATGCAAAGGAATGAAGATGAGAAGGAATGGGGTTTCGCTCCAAGTGAAACCCCGTTTACCGAAAGAATCTTAAAGGCTGAGTTCCCAAGGAAGTTCGTCCCTCCAACTATCCCAGCTTACAAAGGAACAAGTGATCCAAACGAATTCTTGTATAAGTATGATTGGCACATGACAAGTGCCAGAGCTTCTGATGAAATAAAGTGTCGATATTTTCCTGTATATTTGGAAGGTGTAGCTCTGCTTTGGTTCACCAAGCTACCAATTCGGTCCATAGATCAGTTTTCTAACCTAACCCGGAAATTCAAGGAGCGGTTCAGACTATACGCTTCAAAAGCCAAAGATATCATGTCGTTGTCAAGTTTAGAGCAGAATCCAGGTGAAACTATCAGATCTTTCTTAAATCGCTTTAATATAGCTCTGGCCGAGGTAGACAATGCAGAACCACGGATGATCTTGACCTATCTGATGAGGGCCATCGACAAGTCGAGCGAATTTGAAAAATGGCTTAACATGAAGGAACCAAATTCCCTTGAAAAATTCTACAAGAAAGCAGATGAGTTCATATGCCTGGAAAGCCGTCCTGTACCGGTAAAGACAGCATTGGAAAAAGATGAAAATAACATTGTTGCTCCACGCAAGAGTGAATCTGTAGGACAAAAAGGGAAAATAACGATGGGAAGAAACAGAAAAATCTGAAGAAGCCTCGTTCCTTCAAGCCATCGGAATATACTCATTTATCGGATACGCCGGAGCGTATTTACCTTGCCACTAAAGATTCTGTTGATTATCCTAAACCTCCCGTTCTGAGAACCGGGAAAAAAGCTGTACAAAGCGGAAAGTTTTGCCGCTTCCATAATCAACCCGGTCATGATACCGATGAATGCCGCCAATTGAAAATTTTGATTGAAGAATTGATAAGGGAAAACAAGCTGCAGCAATTTGTGGAAAAGAATAGCAACAATCCCGCTTCGACTAGTCAGGGGCAACGAGCTCCTGCTCATCAACCCAGGACAAGTGAGAAGACTGCAGGGCATGAATCCGGAAGGCCTGTTATCAATGTCATTACGGGAGGACCTCACTCAGCAAGCAGGAGCTGGGGTGAGATGGAAAGATATACCCGAGCTTTGAAGTATGTACTGACCGAGGAAGATGTATTTGTTTTGGAAGGTGCTATGCCCCTGAAGCAACAAAAAACTTTCAATGATGATATTGTGTTCAGAGCCAGGGATTCCACAGGTATTGAACCTCCTACCTTGGATCCCTTAGTCATCTCAGCTGGTATCGGGCCAGCTATTGTCAGAAGAGTTCTCATTGATTGTGGCGCATCCTGCAATATCCTCTTCAAGAAAACATTCGACCAAATGAAGATCCCTATGGCTGATGTGCAAGCATCATCACAGAAAATCGCTGGCTTCACTGGGGAGCCAAAACAGCCGATAGGAACCGTTGATTTGCTTGTAGAACTTGGAGAGGGAGAAAGAAAAGTGGTCCGCAAGCAAACTTTTGTGATAGTTGACGAGTTTTCTGCTTATAATGCTTTCCTTGGCCGTCCAACTCTCGTAGCATTCAAAGCTGTTCTGGCCCCATGGTGCCTCACCATTAAATTTCCCATAGATAATGGAGTGGGAGTTATAAAAGGGGATCAAAATGCTGGGCGGGAGTGTTATCTGACAGAGTTACGAGAAACAAGGAAAAGAGAAATGGGAAAGGATGCGGCAACCCCAGTCCGCATCAAAGAACCAGCCTTGTAGCAATTACAGGGCGGACCCTGCATTGGCGAGCACAGCGGAGCACGGAAAGAGATGGATCCTAGGAAAGCCAGTGCAGGGGAGAATAGAGTGGTACCAGTGGAAACGACAATACCAGTACCTGTTGACCCAAAGGACCCAAACAAGGTGTTGAATGTGGGTTCACAACTTAATGTGTTAATTCAGAATATCCTAATATCTTTTTTAAAGGCAAATTTGGATGTTTTTGCTTGGACTCATGCCGATATGTGCGGAATATCCCCAGAAGTTGCAGTACACGCTCTAAATATTGATCCAAAATTTACACCTGTGAAGCAGAAAAGGAGAACTCAAGGTCCAGAAAGGTCAGCAGCGTTAAAAGAAGAATTTGATCGATTCATGGAGAATAACTTCATCAAAGAATCTACCTATCCGAATTGGGTTTCAAATCCAGTGCTGGTTAAGAAAGCCAACGGAAAATGGAGAGTATGCATCGATTTTTCAGATCTAAACAAGGCCTGCCCCAAGACTGCTTCCCATTACCCAGGATCGATCAACTGGTAGACGGAACAGCGGGACACGAATTGTTATCTTTTATGGATGCCTACTCCGGATATAACCAGATCATGATGCATGAGCCAGATCAGGAGGACACGAGCTTTATCACCGACGTTGGTCTTTACTGCTACAGAGTTATGCCCGTCGGGCTGAAGAATGCAGGGGCAACATACCAAAGACTTGTTAATGCTATGTTCAAACCTCAATTGGGCAAGACTATGGAAGTCTACGTCGATGACATGTTAGTAAAGTCTAAGAAAGCAGTGGATCACATAGAACACTTAGCAGACATGTTCGCAGTCCTTCGAAAATACGGAATGAAGCTCAATCCTTTAAAATGTTCATTTGGAGTGGAATCCGGAAAGTTTTTAGGTTTCATCGTGAGCGCTAGGGGCATTGAGGCTAGTCCAGCTCAAATTACCGCCTTAAAGGAAGTCAAAGCTCCTAGAACGAAGAAGGAATTGCAAAGTCTCAATGGAAAAGTCGCCGCCTTGAGTCAGTTCATTTCCAAAGCCACAGATAAATGCATCCCATTCTTTGACGCCCTAAAGAAAGGAAAGAAAAACTTCGATTGGACTCCCGAATGCCAAAAAGCCTTCGATGAATTGATTCGCCATATGGAAATGCCTCCAATACTTTCTAGGCCTGGCGATGGCGAGGATCTTCTTATATACTTGGCAGTATCATCTCATGCTTTAAGTGCAGCGCTGATACGAGAAGACAAGAGGATTCAACATCCAGTTTACTATATCAGCAAAAGACTCACTGGGGCAGAGATGAACTACTCTAAGTTGGAAAAACTCGCCTATTGCCTACTGATTGCATCCAGAAAGTTGAGGCAATATTTCCAAGCTCATCCTATCAGAGTCCTCGCTGATCAACCTTTAAAGCAAGTCCTGTTTCGCCCTGAGACTTCGGGTCGTCTTCTAAAGTGGAATATTGAACTCAGTCAATATGACATCACTTATCATCCCCGAAAAGCAATCAATGGACAAGCTTTAGCGGATTTCATCGCAGAATTCACAGATAAGGGTAACAGTGAGGAGGAAACGATCGACGATTCCCCAATCCAATGGAAGTTATATGTCGATGGCGCGAGAAACGACTACTGTTCTAGAGCCGGAGTTGTACTCGAGACTCCTGAAGGTCGATCATTATGCTATGCACTAAGATTGGAATTTCCTTCAACAAACAATGAAGCAGAATACGAAGCCCTTATCGCTGGCCTAAGGATTGCTAAAGAACTAAACATCCGAGCATTACAGATCTTCAGTGATTCTCAGCTTATTGTATGCCAAGTCAAGAAGGAATTCCAAGCGAAAGGGGGAAATCTGCCCGCCTACTTGTCAAAGGCTTGGGAACTCCTAGGTGATTTCGATCATTACATGATAAGTCATATTCCTCGAGAAGAAAACACGAAAGCAGATTCTCTCGCAAAGTACTCTAGCACAGGCGAAGCTCAATTTCTGGGGTTGACTCCAGTGGAGGTCCTATCGGCTCCGAGCATTGATGAGATGGATATTGATTGGATCATGAGCGTGTCTCAAGAGCAAGAATCATGGATGACTCCAATAACAGAATATCTGCTCAATGGCTCTTTACCGAAAAATTCAAAAGAACGAAAGAAGCTACTGAGGAAAGCCTCTCGCTATATAGTCCAGGATGGCCAGTTATACAGACGGGGATTCTCAATGCCATTACTTCGATGTGTATCCAGGGAAGAGTCCAAAACAATCCTAGCTGAGGTGCATGGGGGAGAATGTGGTGATCATTTAGGTGGTCAAACTTTAGCGAAAAAGATTCTCCGATACGGATATTTTTGGCCAGAAATTAATCGAGATGCAACAGACTATTCCCGAAAATGTGACAGATGCCAAAGATTCGCCAAAATTCCTAGAGCTCCTTCCACTGAACTCACACAGATGGTCAGTCCATGGCCGTTTGCGATATGGGGGATAGACCTTGTAGGACCATTACCAACTGCCAAATCTGGAATTAAATATGCCATTGTTGCTGTAGATTATTTTACTAAGTGGGCAGAAGCTGAACCACTGGCTACTATCACCTCAAAAAAGATGATAAGTTTTGTGACTAAAAGTATCATTTGCAGATATGGTGTGCCTCAAAAAATATTTACAGACAATGGTACTCAGTTCGAAAGTGAAGAATTCCAAGATTTTTGCAAACGATTCAAAATCCGAAAAAGCTTCTCAGCAGTAGCTCATCCGCAGGCAAACGGGCAGGTGGAAGCAGTAAATAAAATTATCAAGTCAACCATCAAGAAGCAACTTGAAAAAGCAAAAGGTGGTTGGGTCGATAAGCTACCGCTAGCACTATGGGCATACAGAACTACCCACAAAACTGCGACTGGGCATACTCCGTTTTCATTGGCATACGGATCAGAGGCAATGATTCCGGTAGAAACAGAGGTCCCTTCACATAGAAGAATCCATTTCAATCAAGCGGAGAATGAAAAACTACAGCTTGAGGCACTAGATCTCCTTGATGAAAAAAGAGAAGAGGCTGAGCTCAGAATCGCATCTCATCAGCAAAGGATAGCCAGACATTTCAATTCCAAAGTTCGCCAACGCAGCTTTGAGATTGGAGATCTAGTCCTAAAAAGAATTATGACAGCGACAGGTGTGTTTGGGCCAAATTGGGAAGGACCATATGTCATAGGTCAGAAGCTTCTTGATGGCACATTCAAACTCACTACTGTCGAAGGAGATCAAATTCCAAGAGCTTGGAACAACAATCACTTGCGTCCATACTTTACTTGATAGCTCTGTTGAAATATTATAAAAAGAATTATGAATGTATGATTCCTGTAATTGAAAGTGATTGTAAGACCGACGCAAGTGAATAATGAAAGACTATAAAGTGGATGTAGGCCCAAATTCTTGGCCGAACCACTATAAATCTTGTGTTCCTTATTATTATTACATGTTTGCTTTAGTTTCGATATGAAAAGTACATTAAATGTATTACTGAAATGTCGATTTAAATTTTTGCAGGCAACGAAAACAAAACTTGCACATTAAAAGACCAAGTGATTCTTGTTATCATTCAACAAACAAATTCCAAGTCACAAAATTCCCGAGCTTAAATGCTAGATAAGAAGTGCTTCAATTGAACGGTCAATGATTTCGCCGAAAACGGGCTTTAGATAATAAATTGAGAAGTTTGGACAAACAAACATCCGATTAAGAAGCTTATGTCTGTTCTCGTGAACTGGCCTAGCAATGAAGTACACTTCTTTGGATTAAACAAACTACCTGTAAGAGAAGGGAGTGCGAGCTTGAAAAGAAAAAAAATAGAGGATCACTGAAAAGGCATAAGCAAGTGGACAAGGAACAACTAAAGCCCTCTTCGGAGGCACAAGTCCTCTTCGGAGGCACAACTCTTCGGAGGATAAAGACCTCTAACGAAGCATATGCCGCAAAAAAAAGAAAGTTCTCTACTCAACCAAAAAAGATTGGAGGAGTCATGACCCTCCAACCATGAGAGAGTAGCTTCCAGGAAATCTTCGGGGGCCCATTTCACCAGGAGTTGAAGTGTTACAACCGCTCTTCGGAATTTCACTTCACCAGAGTTGAAATGTAAAACAAAATAAAAGCCATCTTTGGAGGCCCATTTCACCAGGAGTTGAAGTGTTACAACCGCTCTTCGGAATTTCACTTCACCAGAGTTGAAATGTAAAACAAAATAAAAGCCCTCTTCGGAGGCCCATTTCACCAGGAGTTGAAGTGTTACAACCGCTCTTCGGAATTTCACTTCACCAGAGTTGAAATGTAAAACAATATAAAAGCCCTCTTCGGAGGCCCATTTCGCCAGGAGTTGAAGTGTAACAACCGCTCTTCGGAGTTTCACTTCACCGGAGATGAAATGCTAAAAAAAAGAAAAAAGAAAAAAGAGAGCCTCTCCCAAGGGGCAGAAACAGAAAGACCTCTTCCCAGAGGCACAATAAGACAGAAAGACCTCTTCCCAGAGGCAGAAATGAAAAGACCTCCTCCCGGAGGCACAATCAAACAGAAAAGACCTCTTCGGAGGCACACGTTTCACCAAGATTGAAGTAAAACTTCCAAGTGTTGAAACGTGAAAAAGTCTTCCTCAGAGGTGCAACTTTTCAAAGAAACAAAAATCAATAAGCCCTTTACTGTGGCAAGTAAAAAAATCCTCATTAAGAGCACACTTTAACTTTCAAAGGAAGAGTGAATTACTTGTTCTAGAAAATTCTCTTCCTCAAAAAGAAGTTGAAGTACTTTACAAATACCCGCTTTGCCACATAGAAGATTTCATTCAATAAAATGTGTATATGCACAAAATAAAGAGTGATATCTTCGAAAGTTGAAGCGTAGAAACTTATTTGTGCTCTATTTTTTAATGAAATCATATTCCTCCAAATGTGGAATAATTATTCTCTAAAAAATAAAAGCACAAGTTCCTCATAAAATAAAATATTACAATGGGCTTATGGTATAGGGGCAGCATGGCGTAACTACATCGGTAAAATTGCGCTCGAACAATATATACCACAAGTTCACTGCAATATCTTACAAAGAAACTTGTACAAAAATGAATAGTAAATGCATTCTCAGATATAGACAGAAGTTTATACAAAGAAAAAGAATCATTTTATTCAACACTATTTTATATACAGGTACAGGTTCCAACAAAAAAAAAGCGGGGGGGCGGTACCCGCACAATTTCCGGTCATTGCATGCAAAAAGGGCAAAAAAGCGATGTGAAAGCCACAGAACCAGAGCCATCATTTCTTCTTCCGCCCACCTTTTGAGCCCGCACCTGGCCGAATGACCAACTTTTTAGGACGGCTTGTAAGGGTAGGGGATGAAGGAGAAAGGGGCTCGATCGGACTTTCTTCCGTCTCTTCTCCGCCAGTTAAAGATTCCTTCTTATTCTTCTTCTTGGAAACTCCCTGCTTTCCTCTCTTCTTGGAGGAAGGCCCACTCCCAGGAGAAAAAAGTTTGGACAACGGTTCAGCGTCGGAGACAGTGGGTTCTGGCGTCCTCTCGCTTTCTTCAGTTTCTTCTCCTTTCGGATCTTGAGAAGCAACGGGATCATCTAAGCCGTGAAGGGCTTCTATTTGCTCTTCCTATGACCCGGGTTGCGAGGCAGAAGGAGGAGTGACCTTAGGAAGCGGAGAAGGAATAATTGGAGGAGGAGAAGCCTGAACAATGCCCAACATTTTCTCTGCAGAAGGAAAAAAGTTTAAGTCAGCAAAAAGCGGAGACAAAGGTTCGCCGAGATTCAAGAAGTAGTCAAAAAGCCCATCAAGTTCATAAGAAACAGATGAGCAGTCTACTTGGGCAAGATTGTCGGTAGGGTTACCTGCAGAAGTCGGTTCCCTGACGTCAACTTCGTAAGCCTGTGCCTCGGCACTCTCGTCGCCCTCATCTCCACCTTGTATGCTTGTAATATCAGTGGTGACTTTAGTAGGAGATGGGCAATGAGAACTAGAACCGATAATGTCAATTTCGGCTGAAGGAGAAGGTTGAATTGGAGTAGTTGACGTGATTTTTCCTGAATATTCTCCTGCCGCTGTTTCGGCCCTTATTTTTGCAAGCTGTTCTCTCCCCTTGGCAAGAGCGGCGCGAGCATCATCATCAAGATAATGCTCTTCAAGAGATGACTCAGCGTAGCCAGCGCCTTTACCACCGAGCATATCGAGTGCTGCCTCCCAAACTTCAGCCAGTGTAATTTCATACTTGGGGCCTAGAAAGGCGAGGCTACCACGCCCCAAAATGCTGTGCAGATAGAAATCAAATAATGTTGAGCTAATGTTGGCCCTCGTTGCCTCGTGAGAATCTTCAGCTGCAATTTTGCCGGCAACGGCCTCATCACGCTCCATTTCAGCTTTAGAAAGTTGAAGCTTCAGCATTTGAATCTCCGCCTCTTGGGAGCTGTTTTTCTTCCGAAGCTCTTCAATGTCAGCGACATAGCCCTCGCTAATTCTTTTCTACACTTCGAGCCTGTCTTCGGCATCCCTTTGGCTAGCATGGGCATCTCTCACTTGTTTGAGGAGCACTTCTTCTTTTTGAGAATAAGAAGTAGAGGAAGCAGCAAGCTCTTCTTTCAGTTCTTCAACTTTTGCTTCAAGCTCCTCATTGTAAGAAGCAATGCTTCTCATCTCGGTGTCATGTTGCTCGAGCACCTTTTGCCATTCGGCTTTATCATTTTCCATGGTGAGCATGGCCTCTATGTTTGCACGATTAACCCTCTGAAGCTCGTCAACAAGTTTCTGCCAGTTCGACATCCTCTCAATATCAAGCTTAACGGCGTCAAGGTTTCGTAACATGGCAGACTTGTCAATGGGGACCAAGTCAAGGTCAAACCTTACTCCCTTCAGACACCATTGAGGAAATCGACTTTGCAAAGTGGCAGGACCCGGTCCAACTTGGAATTTGGGTCTGCTAATTATAGTTTGGATGTCTGACTTCCCGAGAGCGGGAGAGCCGGAAGGAATATCAAGCGAGGCAGGGGCGGTAACCTTTTCAGGAGTTGTAGTGGTGTGCTTCTCACCATGTCGGGCTCGCTTGCTCGAATCTTCAACCACATGACCTTTTCCTCTGTCATCGTGGGTTTTTCTTTTATGGGAATCGTCACCTCTCTGTGAAGAATCGTGGCGCTCTTCCCTCTCTCTTCTTTCGTAGCGCTCCTCTTGAGCCCTCTTCTCTTGAGCCTTTCGGGCGGCTCTTTCTTCATCAGATTCTCTGTAAGAGGGGAGGTAACGCCTATAATCATATTGGCTACGCCTCCCGTAGCGCTGGAAATCATCGTAGTATGAGATGCTGCGCCCCATCGGAGAATCTGAAATTAAAAAAAGATAAGTTTTAGAGGTCTTCAAAGTACAAAAAGTGAGAAACATAAAAGTGCCGAAAAGAAATTCTAAGTGTGTGTGGCGTGCAAACTACGCGCATCAAACTACGAACCACTCTTTAATTGAGGAGTGGTTGTGGGTGTAATAGTCAGGGTCAACTCCTGAGTTGACGGAGTCTGCTGCAGGACAGAAGTTGCTTCAACTACTGAAGAAGAAACCCCAGTAGTGATAGGATCATCTTTAAAGATTTCCTGCGAGGTGGCAAAGAGGTCGCTCAGCCCTTCGAAAGTATCATCCCTGCTCTGCTTGGCAAGGCTAGTTTTCTCGGCTTCTTCGCCGGATTTCTGTGAACGTCGGGGAGATCCCTGAGGCTCCTCTTCCTCAATAACCGGGGCAAGTTCGTCAGATGGCCCCGCAACATCAACAGAAGTGGAACATTTCACTAGCAAAGCCTCGGGAGCAGGTCCTTTTGGTTTGGATGTATCTGTAGAAGCTGGGGCATCCAATGCTCTAGCCGGGGAGTCTGGGATTTCATGAGGATGTGTAAAACGAGAAGTATGCAAAAGCCCGTATTGGTGCAATAATTCATCCCCCAACAAAAACTTGATGCTTCTCTCTGCTACAGCCACGGCACTCAATCTACCGAAAGTCTGCTTATGCACCGGATCTCTAGAGGGAAGAGGAAATGCTGAAAAGAGCAAAGAATGAAATTAGCAATTGGTAATTCGGATCTCGAGAAAGTTTAGAAATGGAGACAAGTAATCTTACTTCCTACTCTCCAATCGGCATAAAACCCTGGGGGGCAGCGAGCAAAGAAAAATTGGTTCAGAAATCAATGAACGCTTTCGGTAAGGTCGGAAATAAGTTTGCGGTTTCTAGCACTCCTCACAATTATAAGGGAAGGATGATCTCTACTCTTTGCAAACGAGCATAAATAACGGATTTCTTCAAAACTTGGTAAGCGATCAAAAGTTCTTCTGAACAAAACGCACAACCCCATCAAGATGGCATAACCATTAGGATGAAGTTGGGACGGAGAGATTGACAACCGAAGGAGAAGAATTCGGAGAAAGTCATTAAAAGGAGGGATCGCTCCGCTTAAACACATTTGACGATTGATTGCAATAAAGCCACGGGGAGGATTGTCGGCAGTATTACTTGGCCCAGGGAGCAGGACATCACTCTCAGTAAAACCAAATTGAGTGCGCAGCTGAGTAAATGCTCTCGGGGTTAGAATGGTTGGAGTTCTCTCTGGAGGGTTCTCTATAGGTAAAGCTACCGGAAAAGTTTCTTCCTCTTGAGCTGCCATTTCTTCTTGATGGGAAGTCATTCTACATAAATAACTGGATATTCAAACATGAAGGTGCACGTTTCCTAAAGTGTGTGGAGTGTTGTGTAAAATCAATCAAACAATAAGCAAATGCAACTGGAATAAAAAACTAGCAAAATACTTGTCAGTTATAAAATCCGGAGTTCGTTATTCTAACATGCAAGTGTAATGTTGATGCAAACAGGTCGGTTTAAGTTAGCGATGATTTGCATTAATACTTCACTTTAGTCGATTGATTCACAACATTTTATATAGTGTATATAAGTTGCTTATCTTGTCTCGACTAATCTGTCATTTGATGTGGGCAGTCAATGGCAGTATTTTCGCCTTGGTTTTCTTTGTTTATTATTTTCAGCAGGTTGGCAGCTTATAAGTTAATACAATCTGTGAAATAATACAATGAGATTCAAACAAATTTAAAGTTGGGGCAGTTCAAAATTTAGGCAACTTAGTTTGGCAGTTCGAGTCAGAAACTCAAAGTGGGTCTATGCTCTTAAAATATCAACACGCCCAAAGCTTAAGTGTTAACTCAGCTACGATTCAAAAAGTGGTGTGAAATTCCTCAAAGGGTCAACTCGGCTGCAGTTTAAAGGTTGGATCAGCAGAAGTTGGCAATTTTCCCCCAAGGGTTAACTCGGCCACGACTTAAAGTTTAGGCTATTTCACTTAAGAGCCAGGTCGGCCAAAGGCTAGTTCACCCAACTTCACTGACTCGTTCCCGAATCAACATCCCACGGCAATCAACCCGCTAACCCAATAACCGTTCCATCAACCACAGCCTTCATTTCATTTAAGCTATCGGATCGTCCCATCAGTTAGTTCGAAACCGCCACAAATTCAACGCCTTGCAACCCTAGCACGAATCAAATTCAACTAGCCTGAATCATCTTCATCATCGGTCAGTTAAAATCGAACCAAGCAACCTAAACTCCATCAGCCATGGATGCAATAGAAATCATGATGAAGCATTATGCGAAGTGGCGGTTTAAGTGTGAGTGATGGGGTTCGTGGACCAACAATAACCTATGATTGAAGAAGATTCACTTACGTAACAATTATCAGTGGTTGATGGAGCAAAATCGCCTTTTTGAAGCTTGGGGAAGTTTTTAATGGCGGGATCGAGAGAGCAGGTAATGAGAAAGAAGAAGGGATGTGATTTATACCTTGCAGTGAAGGGATCTGGAGCGGCACATGCGACTTAACTATTAGCTCACGTACGACCTACCAACTTAGAGAACGGGCGGGTTAAAGGACATCAAAGCACACGACCTAACCGTTAGGCGCGTACTTCGAGGGGCAAATGTTAACACCGCCTCGGCCGTGGCTCACCGATCCAGATTAATGAGCGAGCTAGTGTTCTGCCGATTTAACAAGGGGAGACCGACCTAAGGCTTCAAAGGGAGACCGACCTAAGGCTTCAAAGGGAGACCGACCTAAGACCTAAGAGAGGTGCCGATCTAACACTTTAACAAGGTCGATGACTTAACCACCTTAATAAGGTTACCGACCTAACAGGTTAGAGGGGCATGCCGACCTAAAGCTTTAACATGGATGTCGATTTAAAGCCTTGACAAGGTTACTAACCTAAAATGCAGCCGACCTATGACCAATGTTAGGCCGGACATGAATTGAGCAAAGGAAGTCAATGCCGCTGCAAGGCACAGTGATCTCTTAGCTCGTACACGACCTTGGACTCATCAGTTGGGTCGCGACTTACGACTTACCAGACTAACTCGGCCGCGACCTAAAAGCCACTGAATGAAGAACCCGATGCCGTGTTACTAGGAAGGGGAGGAGTTAGCTCGGAGGCGACTTGGGACTTGAACGAAAATGCCTCTGTGAAGCCCGGGCTCGCTTTAAACCGGTTGCAACTAGTTAAGTCGTCCACGACCCAACTTAAGTCGGTCACGACTTGCGGCCTAAGGGAAAAATTTGCCTATAAATACATGACCATATCCAACATTCAAGGGAATTTTGGCCAATCATTTCAAGCGCCAATACTCAGCCGAATTCTCAACTCACCCGACACTTCAAGTTCGAAAGGCATCTCAACTAACTTCAAGGGAAAATCTAACGCAATCTACATGGATTCGAAGAATTCTTCTCTACCAAAGTTCTAGTTGTTTGTCTCGTCGTAATTGTAATTGAAGATTGTTGTAAAGTTGTAATCGGTTTAGCAATAAAGAGAATTAAAGTGGACGTAGGCTTGCCTTGAGCCGAACCACTATAAAATCGTTGTTATTCACTGCTTTTTCTGTGACTTTATGCTTATACTCTGTTCCCGAATTATCGGGTGGTGCTTTCACAACTACACTTTATACACCGGGGTGTTAGCGTTCAAATTTTAGCGTTAACATACTACAAGCACCAAAGCTATGGTATGAAAAGCTAAAGACAACTTTGATTATACTGGGTTACAAGAAAAATAGATTAGATACTTCATCATATCCAAAGACTGGGAGAAATGCTAAAAATACATATTGGTGTATGTGGATGAATTTATAATTATGGGAAACAGTGAAAATGAGATCAAGAATGTTGTACAACACCTAAACAAAACATTTTCAATCAAAGAACTTGGAGATCTAAGCTACTTTCTTGGAATAGAAGTAACATAAAATCAGAAACTGGTCTAATACTATGCCAAAGAAAGTGTATATCAAAAATTCTAGTCAAAGCAATGATGGATCAGGCCAAACCATTACCAATAATAATGAACAACAACTTGCACTTATCCAAAAATAATGGGGAACTATAGTTAATGAGAAATAGTAAAGGAGTATAGTGGATGCATTGTAATATGTTACAATAACAAGGCCTGACATATCATTTAGTGTGAATAAGGTATGTCAATACATAAAGAAGCCATTAAATGAACATTGGAAGGCAGTAAAATGTATCTTAAGATATTTAAAAGGTACTATTAATCAAGGTATTTGTTAAAAATCATACAAAACAACAAATATTACTCAGATGCAGATTGGGCCTCAGATCAGATGACCATAGATCTACAACTGGATACTATATATTCCTAAGCGACAATCTAGTATTGTGGTGCTCGAAAAAGCAACCAATGATCTCAAGGTTGATCATTGAAGCTAAGTATCAAAATGTCGCCAGCGCAACTACTGAATTTATGCGACTAGAATCTCTTCTTAGTGAAGCTAGAATTCAACAGAAGAAGAGACCTATAATTTGGTGTGATAATCCGAGCACTGTTTCTCTCTTAGCCAACCCCATACTTTACTCACAAACTAAGCACATTGAGATTGAACTGTACTTTGTTCATGAACAGATAATTAAGGGAAAAAAGGATGCAAATCACATTCCAACAACATATCAGAGAGTCGATGTACTAATCAAATCATTATCAAAGAAGCATTTTACAAGATTCAAGGAAGATTTGAAGATTGTGGATGTCAATAGAGGAATTGAGGAAAAGGAGGAGCCCTAGATCTAATTGACGGCGGTAATAGAATGAAGTAGTGTATATAAAATGAGAAGTCTTATAATGTACAAACAAGGGTTACAGAGGTACAGTTGTCTTTTTACAATATCATACAGTAGCTGTATATAAGAACGTATATAGTACCCTATATATACTTCAATAACCCGTGATGTAATGTATTAAGAAAATCAATACAAGTTCATTTTATCTCTTTTTTACATTTCAAATACATTTTTTAACAATTTTAAGGTTATAATTAACTTACAAATCTTACTTGATTTTCGACAGCATTTCTTTAAGTTCAATTATACTATTTGCAAACCAACTATATAAATTTCAATAATAAACTACAGAAGTAAACTAAATAAATAATTTTTTACCATAGCCAAGTAGTGGAAAAGCCTTAGTGGTAGTAATTTCAAGAGGAAAAGGGATTTCATCTACCATGATTATCTCTGACTCCACTGCACATGTATAAATGCTAAGATAATAAGATTGCGAATTTTCGTACAAACAATAACTAGCGCTACTATATAGCTGCTAAAAGATGACACATATTTCTTAACGAGGCCTATTGTTTGGAAAGCATAGTAATAACATATTATATAATATCAAAAATGTTATAGAGGAATTATATTGACAACACATACTTGCTAAAATCTTGAAGAGTAGTAATGAGAGTGAATCTTAAAAACAGGCAGTACCAAGATGGAGAGAACAGATGAAAGGTGCTTGTACAATTTTTAAAGAGATCGAGGAGGTTAAGCAATTCACAAGACAATAGCACAATTACGCTTTCATAAGGATTTGCCAAGGGCGACAAAGGCCAGTGTGTATTTTAGGAGATGTGCGACTGATATGATTTGTTTGTTATTATATGCTGATGATATGTTGATTTCTTTATATTGTATGGCGAGTATTATTGAGTTAAATGTGAAGCTCAATAGAGAGTTTGAACTGAAGGACATAGGAAAGGAACAAAGAATAATATGGATGGAAATTATCAAAAATAAGCGGAGAAGAGAGTTAAAACTCACTCAAACAAAGTATATCGAGAAAGTTCTAGCTTGATATGAGATAGAGAATTTGAACTCGGTTGCTATTTCATTGTGCTCATAGTTTATTTTATCTTTTGGTATGAGATGGAGAGAGTTCTTATAGAAAAATTCCATATGCTAGTGTTATGGGAGTTTGATGTATGCTATAGTGTGCAGCTGAACAGATTTGACTCATGCAGTACATGTTGTGAGTCGATATATGTCTAATCAACACAAATTTCATTGACAAACAGTGAAGTGGATTCTTAGGTATATGAGAGGAACTTTAGATATTGGATTGTTGTCTGGAAGGGTTCGTAAGGATTTTATCATTATTGAATGTTTTGATTTAGATTATGTGACAGGTAATGACGGTCATAAGTCGGTGTTGGTCTATGTGTTTACACTTAGCATAGGGTCAATTTCATGGAGATTGAAGCTACAATCTATTATTGCTTTGTCGCCTGTAGATGCAGAATTACTTGCTATTATAGAGGCGATCAAGGGGGATTGTACTTGTTGTAGTTGCTATCGTCTACTCCTTAAGGTTAACTCAACGATCCTACATACTTGTACACTCAAGATTGAAGGTTTTGAAGATTTTACGAAGTTATTTCGAGGAGTTTTGAGTATATTTGGAAAAATGATTTTATTTTAGAGAAAATTGTGGGGAGGACAAGACAACTTATGTTTTCTGCCAATTTTGTATTCTTTTATCGAATAAGAGAGATATGAGAGAGAATAAGGATAAACCTACAATTCTTTTCTCTTTTGAGCCTATTAATCACAATAAATAAGCATTCCATAAAAAATGTTTTCTCATTAATAAAGAATGCAGAAGGTCAAATTATGAAAAGACTTTGATTTTTGTTATAATTATCCAACAATTCCTCACTAAATAAAACAAAAATCAAAGAAGACGAATCATAATAACCCAGATAAGAAGAAAGTGCATCTCAAAAGCACCATCAAAATTGGTTATGGATTATATAAAATCAAATAAGCTTAAAATCATATTAAATAGAAAATCCATCAAGTGCGTTTTAAAAAGCACGACCAAAAATCTTGTTATGGAATATACAAGAGAAATCCAACTCATAAATATAAAAAATAGGAAGGGAAAGAGTAATCATGTTGCATTGATTAACCACTAATAGGTATTCATCGCATGTTTCTCTACTCTAAGCCCAAGGCTCATTCCTTCTGAAAATTCAAGGACTAATTTTCTTTGAAGATAACTTAGAAAGCGAATGCATGAAGTTTTATTTGATCATATTCATTTTATGAGATCACTTCTTACATCAATTTCTCACTTTTTTTAGGTCCGAAATAGGCAGTCTCTCTTTCCACTACACACACTTGTAGAATTTCCAATGTTCATAAATATGGGTATAAATGTATCTTCTTGTATCATAAGTAATAGCATCTTTAATAATTCATGGGAAACATGATGCTTTCTCCAATCTTACCACATTCATCCTTTGGCTAATTGTGTTATTTATTCCTATATATGCAAGAATCATGAAGATATAACATAGGTGCCACATAAAAACATTCAAATCTTTCCATGTTTTTCTCAACATTGTGAGATCAACTTAAAAATTGATTAATTTTCCTCACAAGCCTTTTGTGAATTTGTTGTATCATAATAGAAGGACATGATGGAACTCAAAATCAAATAAGCAATTTCTATTATTTATTTTTCCAAACTACGTTAGACCTACTTTAGCTAAATACCCCAACATTTCTGAAATTCTAGTTTGGAACTCATTTTCATAATACAAGAATAACTTTTTCTAGCTTCTTATAAGGAACCATGTTAGTATGAAATAACCTAACAAATTTGTTTAATCACATATAATCTGACTAGCAAAAATTAGTACATTCAATTTTATATCTTCAGTTACATTCAATATTATTTTAACGGGCATTGTATTTTCATAAGTATAAATCAACACAATACATGTAAAAATAATGATCGGACAAAAATAACCATGAATTCATGCAATACTCAATCCAACTCATGACATTCCTCAATTTTCATGCAAAACGCATAAAGTATGCACTTCTTCAGTGTAGCATGTCAAACACTATGTCTCAAAACTTAGTTAATACAAAGGGAATAAAATAGATAAATCGTCATGTTTATACATATATTCAACACATATATTACCTACACTTATAATTAAAACTCCAGTCCCATTCATTTATTTGAAATAGGTAAATTTTTTTCAAATTTGTAATCCTTAGATTTGTAATCCAAATACATATTTCTCCGAAATGAAATTTTTCTTAGGCTCATATTTGGATCAAAATAACCAATTTTCATATATTTGGAAATCATAAGAACATGATTGTTTGCAAGTATAAGTGCCTCATTTTAAAATACTTTATGGTATACTTAAAAAAAACTGATTCGCTTTGATCTATAAATATGCTTTATAACTATACCTCCTCTTAATTTTAGTAACCATTGTTTTATTTTATTTCAAAGACAAACTAATCTCATAGCTGGCTTCAATATAAATTTTGTTTGCATTGTACCACCATTAAATTATAAGCATAAATCATATCATTACTTCTCCACATTCAATAAATTAAATCATCAGATTTATGTTCTTCTCATAATAAATGCAACTCCATAAATGAATAAACATAAACTCTTTTGTTAGGTGGTTTCATTTTTTTCATGATTGTAAAAAAATAATTCAATTTTCATTTCAACATTAACAAATCATTAAATTCTCTTAATTTACTTCCATAAATAAGTCATAATCAATTGCATAATTCAAAATTTCAAATATCCAGCACTTGGTATTTATAAATTTCTTAATAAAAAGTAATTAAAGCAAACCAATATTTTTACCATTTGCTCATATATTACTTACTCATTCGCAATAAAGGCTCCACTTATAGGTTAACTCCATTTAACAAATAGGGGTTGTTATTTTATTTTCAACTTTCAAAAATATTTAATATAAATCATATAAATTCATTTGCAGGTTTATCCATTAGGATACTTAAGTTTTATTGAAAACAACAATGAATACTCAAGCAAATGAAGTAAATTGTTAAATTAACAATGTTTTAACTCATTCTAAAAATTAAATGACAAAATTTATATTATCTACCAAGAGTTTCATTTGTTCGTCTTAACTTTTTTCATTAAATGCTTACATTTCAAATTAATGATCTATGTTGAAATTCTTTACAAATGAAGTCTTTTATTTAGATACATTTGAATTCACAAAACATATAATTTTACATTTACCTCAAGTCAAATTATACGATAAATTCACACCAATCCAGATCGTAGTCATTAACTATGACCTGTGTCATATTAATAATAAAATACACTTATTTGAATTTTAATCTACACAGTATCTAATTCATTACTATGTTCCATCACTACAACAAAATACTCATTTCACAACTGGTAGTGCTATTTTAATAGGCCTATTATAATTGGCAGCCGCCAGCCTTAATATGTGAAGTTGTAATACGTTAATTACATTTTACAACTGTTTATGACAGTTGCAAGTAACCATTGCAATAAGCATTTTTTACAATGGTTAAAAGAAATTGAAATATGTTCTTTTGCAATTATAAATGTCAGTTGTAAATCCGTAACATTTATTTGAAAGCTTCATATTACTACTATTAAAGATAGTTGTTGTAAACTCTATTATAAATGTCTACAACGGTTGCAATATAGGGTGCTTTGGCATAGATCCTTGATAGGTTTCAAAATTCATAAAAACCCAGTGGAAAAAAAGTAAATTAGGTCCTTATTTTTCGAAAATCATCAAAAACATATTAAAAGCAAAAAAACTTCCAAATTTTAAAAATTATTTCAATTAGTATTTATCTTCGTATTCATGTCAAAAAAAATTAAAAAACAAGGATGAAAAGTGAAAAAAATGACACACGGTATGTTTCAAGAATACTTGCAGACATGTATGCAATTTTAGAGAAGGTAAATGGAAGTTTATAAGGTTTTGATGTTTTAACCAAGGGCAAAAGTGATAAAAAAATTATATGTTTTATCAATACGATATGTACCCCTCACAACAATTTAATTTTGCATGGAGCAATCATAAATTTTGACCCCCTCGTATCTAAATTCGAAGTATCAATAACAATACCCTATTTAATAATTTAATGATTGAAATACATATTATCATAAAACAACCAAAAATACACATTTCAAAAAGCTAAACAAAATGACATTCACAAATTTCTAACATACATCCCAAACGGCTAGATAAAGTTACATTCACAAAGTTCTAGCATAGGACTGTTAGGATTTCAATATATTCTAGGATTGGTTAATTATAAAACCATAGATCTGAATAGTTGGTTCATATTGATGTGATTAAGAACAAATTAAAGGAAGGTAAATAAATTAGTAAAAGCCATTCCTGAATCCATAGTTGTCAATTGAAAGAGAAAAGAAATTGATTTAATCTTCCAAATTGACACAAACCCTAAATCTGCATTATTTTCATAGTAGAGATTAGGAGAATAACTAGAGCTTATGTAATTTGGGGACCATAACCCTTATTTAAAATGTTGGCGTTTTCTAATTAGATCATTCAACAAATTAGAATTGCTCCGGTTTCAACACATTTATATCATGCAATTATATCTTTTAAGCCTTTTAACTTTAATTCATAGTATAATCACTTTAATTAGGCTTTATATCAAAATAGCAAACACACCCATATGGTGAAATTTTCCAACAATTTCCTCCTGGTCCATATCTATAATAACCTTATAAACATGTTTTAACTTTATGAGCTTCAAAATTTGCTATTTATAACATAAAGTGTTTCTGAAACAATCTCGTTCATTAACTATGCTAGTAAATGATCAAAGAGACTTTCGTTGCTTTTAGTGTAACTAAACCCATGAGTGGTCACATATACCCGAACAATCAAATAACATAGATCGATCATTGATGCGTAACATGGAAATTACATGAGATGTGATTTATGCACGTTTATTTCCAACTGGTCATACTTTAGTGAGACCAAAACGTTCAATATTTGAAAAACGTAGAGTACAAACAAAACTTTATTACTTTATGTCTGATAAAAAAGAACTTGATATATATTAGTATATCATATGATAGTACCAAATACAGACTCCCCCCTGAACCAAAATATCCTTACATAAAAGTTACACACTAATTAAGCAACATCTAATGAAAGACCTGGGTGATAATCCTTTTGTAAGCGGATCTGCCATGATGGAGTTCTTCATAATATGCTCTATAATTACAATTTATTTTGCACTCTCCCCTTAATGGGAAATAATGTCATTTATTGTCACAATATTACTTTAATCGTCTTTAAGTTTCTTCATTGACATTCCTCAACTTTGTGAATTTTTTGCAGAGGTGGCTATAAGTGTCCGCATGATAATTTTCTTTATATAGCTCCACCTAAAATAAATAATATTATCATTACCTGAATTGAATCTTTTATAGTCTTAGCATCCAAAAATATCAGATTGTAATACCTTATGATCTCTAACAAATTCGATCTTTTGTCTATGAATATACAATCTCTTTGTTTCTTAAAGATATATCCTAACCATTTTAGTTACTAATCAGTGATCCACTTTCAATATTAATGAATTACCTGCCGAACATTGCACGCAATATCCATATGTGTATATGCTTAACATGCATTAGACTCCACACTACAAACACATGGGGAACCTTTTGAATTTCTTTAACTTCACATGTTCTTACGTTACTATATATAAGACAACATTTATCTCTTTTGGCAAAAGTAAATCAACTGATTTGCAGTTTGCATACCAAATCTTTTTAAGTAGTTATCTACCTTTCTCTTTTGTGATCATCCAAATATCAACTCATGTATAATAATAGTGTATTTGAATCTCTAATATAAAAGAGTAATCCATAAGTGGGTTACTTAAGTCGTTTCATCAATGTCCCCAATGAGAAATGATGCTTTAACATTCTTTTGATATTTCTTAAAATTATAATCTATGGTAAGCTCCAAAATGATTCTGAAGAGTCTTTGGGTAAACCAAAGAGAAAATATTTTAAAAAAAAGTAAATATCGTTTTCCTTTCAAGTATAGTTGTTTTTTATAAGAGAGCTTATACCTTTCCATATTACCCACTTGATCCCTTTTGATTTTGAATAATTATTCATAACCAGCGGTCTTATTACCTTAAGCTAGGGGAACGATCCTAAACTTTATTATCATATATAAATTTACACTATATATTCATAACTTAAATCCATAGTTGAAATTAGCACATTATATGGATTGATGTATGCCCATATAATCATCTTACCAATTCATTATTTATCTTTATGAAGAAATACTATATAGTCATCCAAAATAGCGCTTCCTCCTTTTACAAGTGGATTTCTTTAGCGACCTTGCACCTTAAGGTTATTGAGTTTGTTTTCTTGAGACATTAACCTAAACTTGAAGAGAATTTTGTTTAGCATTGACTTATTATGGTTCCTAATTTACTTCTTATCAATGAAAGAAAACAAATCCTATACATTATCTAAAAAAGTAACTGTAGTTGAATCATAGATAATGATTCTCTTTAAAGATAACGACCCATACTTTATTTCCTATCCAAACTCAACATTCTCAAAAAATTATTGAGTTTTCCATCTTAATTTTTTTAGGGTGGGCTATAAAACTTATAACTTTTAAGTCGTTTATAATATTAGCAAGGTATTTACTACCTTCAGCGTTCCAATCTAGAATTATTTAGTAAGATGAAATAAATAATTATATTAATCACCATATCCAAATTCAAGGCTTTATTATAACAGATATCTATCATGAATTTCAAGAAATTCAATCCCAATAACGTATGGATTTATTGTTAGACTAATCTTATTATTTCTGAAGGAACAATGTAATGACCCTGACTCGACCTTCGAAAATCGGCACCGAATACACCACTCGTATACGAATGCCGCAGATTCAAACGACGAACCTGGTTCGCCGAAGCTTATAGCACATTAAGTATAACAACATAGCAGAAGAAAAAGATAATATCATTGATATACAACAGCAAATTACAATAATGATGCAACAAGAATTAATCAATATATCATAGATATAAGGTACAACGGAAAGAATAGCACAACTGGATGGTCTTGACTTTGCAACCATCGACAGCGGAAAGATAACTCCAATAGAATCTCCACAAGAATCCAACACCATCCTATAACTCCATCTCCAAAACTCCTAACCAAAGATAGCTTGAACCAAAAGCTCGAACCACCATCACCGATGCATTAAGCAAGGCCAGTCCGGAATGTTGAAGAGAAACAAATGCTATCGCCAAAACCAAAGGCTGGATGCTATCGAATCCACTCCTACTATTTGATTATCTAAAAAATCCAACTCTAGACTGCCCGTGTGGAAAATTATGGGCACCCAGAGTTTAGAAAGGGAACAATAAACTCCGGGCCAGTCATGCGACTGGTATGAGCAAATAAAAACAGTTTTAAACAAAAACAAACAACAAAAGAATTTAAGATTGAAATCCGCAATGCTTTTTGGAAAATGAAATTACCACAAGGCCTCCCGTCGCACACACCATGCAAACGCAGAATTGGAGGAGATTTCTCCTTATGATAGTCAAACATGCTTGATATGCGAAAACCATTTTGATATTATTATTAGTGCACAGTGGAAAACATTTGCAAGTATAATATTAATCTTAGCCAGCATACCACATTTCGTCATATGCCTACTATAGCCACCATGTTCAATAGCAGGTTACCGCCACATTCCATGGCAGGTTATACAACTAAAACTGTACAGGGCGCGTATTGTTTCTTTGGATTTCCAATAAATGGTCAGGCTAAGGAACTTCCTAGGCCACATGGGTACGTCTCTGGAGGGACGTCCCGAGAACTTAACCAGTTCTCTGCCAACACAAGGCCGGGTTACCTCTGTAACTAGGTAACTACTACACGAGCATGCCATCCTCCGGTCATTTGCGACCTTTATCCGAGAGCTCTCAACCGCAAAACAATAACCACAAAGTAATGAATTTGCAGTAACCATGAGTTAAGTATCTGAGCTCCATACCATGATACCACCCTTTTCTAAAAGGGAATGAATATACCCTAAAGGGCACGACTCTCATAACCTTGCTGCGTCTTTCCTGTTTTGACCATTTTCGAGTTGTGAGGTCCGATGAGGTCACTTCCACAAAGCTACGCTTTACACAAAAGTCATGCTTCGATCAACAAATGATCAGCAACACATAGCACCACTCAACATGCCACACTACCAAATTAGGAGCATATCACTGATAACTATCAACTACATAACCTCTGAGCTCGTACGTCTCAGAGAAGGGTGTTAAGCTAAGAGAATAAATTCTCCGCCACCAAACAGAAATGCATTGGTAGAGATCAGCTTTATATCTCAAAGTGTAATGTCAGACATACAACTATACAAGTCTGTTCCGGGTTCGAACAAAACCGAAGGCACTTCCAAAGTAGCCCTTGCAATCCGGGTATTTACAATCCCGATCGGACTCCCCATCACATATGGATATCTCTATACCGTAGCTACTCAGTGCAGAGTCATTCGATGGGCAATCCTTTCGTTTTCGAAAATACCCGGTCTTCACAGCAGGTCTTCAAATGCGATCCATAACGTCGTATCATTATTTAGAATGGGATATATGACACAAGGTCTTCTCCCAGATAAACCGAATAATGAGTGCCATATTTAAAAACATATGGATATATGCGATCTTAGTTAAATCACAACTTAAAGCCTAAAATGTTTCTTCAAATGGTTTAAACAAATTACCATTTTCAAATCTTTTAAACAAAAAGATTCACTTCACAAAGTTCACCCATCTTCCACAAAGATTCATTCATGGCTTTCAAAACAATTCCCATATCAAATCTTTTATATAAAAGATACACCATTTAAGATCCTCTTCAATTTCAAAACAAGATTCAACCATCTTTCACAAAGATTCATTCATAGCTTTCATAACTATTTCAGTTCCATTTCAAACTTGAAATCTTTCAACACAAATTGGAAATCATGCAAAGATTAAGATTTTCGACTCACGAAAGTCGACATTAATACGACCACTGTATCAACTGCCGAACAATCGAATGCCGGAAAACCGAACCCATAGGGTTTAAGAAGAAGAAAAAGATAGAAGAAGTAAGAAAGAAAGAAAAGCAACAGAAACAATATCAGAATCTCACAATCATAGCGGAACAACATATAACAGATAAACGAATAATCTTTAAATCAAAAGGACTGTACATTTTATACATTACATCATCAGAGTCAATATACAACACCACACAATAATGGACAGTTATATAAACCTGTCCTCACAACTGAATACATAGTGGAAAAGATAATATCATATACAAGTGATACGCTTCGCCATCCAGCTTGCTCCTGATCTCCACAGCAACTCCTGAATTCCAGAATGACCTGATAACCTGACTCTAGGTTGCCCGTGTGGAAAATGATGGGCACCCAGAGTTTAGGAAGGGACCAATAAACTCCAGGTCAGTCATGAGACTGCTGTGAGAACTTAAAACAGTTTACCTTTACAAGCAAATAAAGAAATATTTTAAAATAGATCCGCGATTCTTTTAGAAAATGTAACTACCATAAGGCCTCCCACACACACACACAATGCAAACGGAGAATCGGAGGAGATTTGTCCTTATGATAGTCAAACATGCTTGATACGCAGAAAGATTTCTTTGATATTATTTCTATAAGTGCAAAGTGCAGGAAAACATTTCGAAAGTATAATATAAATCTTAGCCAGCATAGGCATTTCGCACTATGCCTAATATAGCTACCATCTAAACAGTGGTGACCACCATAAGTAAATGGCAGGTTCTACAACTAAAACCGTATAAGGTGCGTATTGGAGTTTGGATTTCCAACAAATGTTCAGGCCAAGAAACTTCGCATTGCCACATGGGTACGCCTTTGGAAAGACGCCCCGAGAACCTAACCGGATCTCTGCCAACACAAGGCCGGGTTACCTCTGTAAAAGTAGGTAACCACTGACACGAGTATGTCATCTCCCGGTCGTAAACAACCTTTATCCGAGGATCCTCAACCAACAACAATCACAAAGTCATATATATTTGCGACATCCACATAAGTTAAGTATCTGCGCTCCATACCATGATACCACTTCTATCTAGAAGAAAATGCACATACCCTAAGGGGCGCTACTCCCTATAACCTTGCTGCATCTTTCCTGTTTTGACCATTACTGGGTTGTGAGGTTCGACGAAGTCTCGTCCACAAAGCTACGCTTTTCACAAAAGCCATGCTTTGAACAACAAATGATCAGCAGCACTTCGTATGCCACATTACCAAATTGGGAATGTATCACTAGTAACCATCAACTACATAACCTCTAAGCTCGTACGTATCAGAGAAGGGTGTTAAGCTAAGAGAATAAATTCTCCGCCACCAATAGAAAATTATTTGATAAAAACCAGCTTTACATCTCAAATTGTAACGTCAGACACACATCCATACAAGTCCGTTCCGGGATCGAACGGAACCGAAGGCACTTCCAAAGAAGCCCTTGCAATCTGGATATTCACTAACCACGTCTGGAATTCCCATCACAAAGGGTGATAAAATCTCTATATCGGAGATCAGCCGATGTAGAGACATTCGACGGTAATCCTTCCGTTTTCGAAATATCCGGTCTTCAACACCGGTCTTCAAATGCTATCCATTACGACGTATCACTATTCAGAATGGGATTCATGACCCAAAGGTCCTCTCCCGGCTAAACCGAATAACGAGCGCTTATTTTAAACTAAGTGTAGCATTCAAATTCAAGCAAATCACAACAAATACCCATTTAAGGGTAAATATTGATAGTCGGTTATTTAACTATCAATAGATATGCACAACATCACCAGATTCCAAATAATTTCCCAAATTATTTATTTTCCAAAAATATCTTTATAAGATAAATTTTTCCACACTTCAACCATTTGAAAACAAATTTCAAATCATTTTTCACCTTTACAACTTCTGAAAACAAATTTTCAATCATTTTCCTTACGAGGAAACACTTCCAAATATTTATTCATTTTCACTGGAAATCGGCCGAGTTCAAATACTTTAAAATAATTTATAACACTTATACAAAATATAACGGGAAAACACTTTGAAATAAAACTATTTTTCTTTAAACACTTTACTTAAAATATTAGTTATAAAAATATTATACCAATATTACATATAACTTAAGTCCAAATTAATTTTCAAAATAAAATTAGTAGATAGAGTATAACTATTTAAATAACTCTTTTCTAAAAGAATTATTAATTAAATCTTAGAAATAATCATTTCTATATCAACTTAATAAATCTTTACTTAAAGGATTCAAAACAATTTAAGAAGTTAATTTCTCCAAAGTATCCTTTTCAAAAACCAATTCTAGAATTTTATATATACATATACATATATATATATATATATATATATATGTATGTATATGTATATATCTTTCAAAGCTATTCAGAAATTTTATTCGGCTTTCCAGGGAGAATATGCTTTCATTTCAAAATGGTTCATTTAAACCAATTAAATAAATCCTTACTGATTTACCTTAATTTACATTCCAAATCCGTAAATTTATTTCCACACTTCAAAAATAAATCAATGTTTATTTTTAAACAAATTTCCCTTTTCTTTATAAATTCCATGGTGAATTTAAATTTCCAAATATCCATTGATATACGATTTTCAAATTGATTTCAAATATTCACTTTCAATTTATCTTTAAAAGATATAATCTCAAAACATTTCACTTCATATTAGATAACATTTCCATACTTATTTAATAATAAGTAATTCACAAATCTATTTATTTTCAACATTTGGGAAATATTCAATATACTTAAATCACAATTAAGTATATATCTTATTCTTTAAGGAAAACATTCTCTTAAACACATTCATTTGAGTCAAAACAAATGTTGCGTAAAACATCCTTACGACAACCCAAAATCACTAGTATAGGGATTCGAAATTAAGATAGATATATAAATCCCAATATTATATAAAACATTTCCTTTCGAAAATCATTTACTATAACAATAGTGTTATAGTCCACCATTCCCTTTTATTTCTCGAAAACGTCTATTTCAACAATGAATGTTGAAATCTATGGTTTCGATATTTAATACATTTTAAAACACCTTTAAATCGTTTTAATTCTATTTAAAATATCACCTCCCCAAAACATTTCTTTAATATATTATTCATTGTCCAAAATCGTGAATATACTTCGTTAACCAAATTCAACATTTCTACACATTTTATTTTAAAGGATTATCCACTGTCCAAAATCGTGGATATATCTCCTTAAATAAGCTATAATAATTAACTTATCAAAATAAGTCAATTTCGGATTTATAAAACAATGTTTATAAATTCCATTTATATTTTATAACAACTTCAACTTATAAAACCTCTTTATTAACAAATTCTATCCATATCTCATTTACACGCCAAAATCCAAATTATAAGCAAATTACTTATAATTCTCTATTTACAAATTCATTAATTTTATAACTTCACAAATCATAGATTCTATTCTTTTATAAAATCCATTTATAACATCATTTTAAAACGTCTTTAAAACTCCTTTATAGTTCCATCACTTTGATTTATGAAAATCCAATTTTTTTTAAATCTTACATATAAAGCTTTTAAAATAAATTCAAAAATCACCATTTAAATTATTTTATAAAATAATCGACTTCATATTTCCAAAAATCACCTTTCAACTATATTTCTCTAAACATCAAAAAATTTAATATAAACTTTCAATTTGAATTTCAAAAATCAAATTTTTATTTATTTTCGGTATCTAACGATACCAAAATTAAATTCGGCTAAATTTTAGCCTTCAATGATTTCAATCAAAAAATAATAATCACATAGAGATTATAAATAATCAACACACAACATTGAAACAAATTCAATTATTTGAGGAATCCAGTTGGATCCCTCCAACCTGTTTCCCTGCATCCACAGATGTTAGCACAATACCAATCCCGTTTCAAGACGGGATATATAATGCGGCGCAATAAGGTCTCATCCGCTATATAATGCGGGAAATCAACTCCAAGTACATATATAATACCAATTCCACTTCAAGGTGGAATATCGCGGTATATGTGTTTAATAAAATAACCTCCGCTTAATATACGGCGTAGAGGGTCTATTTCAATACAACGGATAACAATCATCATCCAATCACACAATCAAGCAATTTTAAATTTAACTATTTAAAATTTAAATCGAAACACAATTCGATTGAGTGAGAAGTTCTCACCTTAGCTTTCAATAACAGTTGTAGTATTTTATTCCGAATAAAATTAAAAAGCATTTAATTTTACCCAAAATTCACACTAGCTCAAATAAATCCCAATTTAGTTTCATTGCGTAGTGTTCGTCCATACGAATCCAACGCAATTCGTTTCGTGCGAAACAGACTCGTATGACAAAGTTATACACTTTTAAACATTATACGAATTTAAATAATAAAATTTAACATTTTATTTCCTTATTAAACCTTGAAATCAATCAGGGCCGCATGTTTTTGATACTATAGATCCAAGCCGTTGCCATCATCTTCTTCCCCCCAGGTTACTTCACGTTCGAAGAACCCATCTCGGCCGCCCCCATCTTCGAATTGTCGCACCCCCTCCATTGGTCGAGAACACGATCAACCTATGCCAAACGAAAGCTCGTCTCGAGCTTTACCTTCGGCTACAACAGCAGCTAACTCACTCGCACGTATGCACAGAAAAGCGTGCTCGAACCATTGATGAATGTGGCACCATAACTATCGATCTACAGCTCGAAATCCAATCTCGACCGTTGGATATGTCGATTGTGCCGAGCTCTACCACTTTGCAGTTGAAAACTTTTTGAATTTTTATTAATAAATTTGAAGAAAATGAGGGAGGAAGGAGATGAATTTTCGTCCATAGAATTGGAAACTGGCGGCTAGGGCTTAGATGTTAGGGTTTGAGTGAAAAGAATGAATGTTGAGGTTCTTTTATAGAAAATATTCGCGCACTAATCATCCCGAATTTTTCCGAACACGAAACGAAGCGTGCCGCCTGACGTTTATACTGTTTACCCTTATTTTGAACGCAATGGAATATATATCGGGAGCCAATTTTATTATATTCGGAAGATAGGTTTCAAATCGACTATTTAAATTTAAAATTCACTTAAACCGATTTCTACGCGTTTTAGCTTGCCCCGGACAAACCGTAAATTCGATTGACATGAAATTTGAAATCTAACAATAATATAACATTACAGATCCAATGAAATTAGTTTCGTTGAAATCCGAGACTGTTTGAAAAATGACTATTTTTACTCGTCAATTAAATATTAAAATATTCAATTTCCACAAATTAACTTTTAATTCGATTTTAAAAGTTCTATAACATCATTCTAAATCCAATATGATTTAATACAACTTTACAAATCAATTTAAATCGCATTAAACCCAATTTCCAATTATTTCTGTAATTTCAAATATTAAATTATCGATTTAATTATCCAATTAAATCTAGATATTAGAAATATAATTTATTCGACTTATAAAATTTTACTTGTTAATATTTATAATCAATTAAATACACGAATTTCAAATGACAGAAATTCTGGGTCGTTACAAACTTCCCCCTTAAAAGAATTTCGTCCTCGAAATTACTAAGTAAGAAAAAGTCTTGAAATCCATTAACTTTTCAAAACCATTTGTTCAAATTAAATTTCAAATTCATTTAAGCATTTTAACTTTCTAAAATCCATAGTTAAACTTCTTACTATAACTTTACTAAGTTTTCAAATCATACTTAGTTATCTTTTCAAAACCAACTATATCGTTTAACTTTTCACTCCAAAATCAAAGTTATAGTTTTCAAAAATTTCCTATTTTCTCAAAAATATTCTAACGCCTTAAATTTTCAAAAAATTTCACCAGCGTATCCTTTGCGCGATTAGCTCGTACGACTACAAAAAATGGCACCACGGCCCCCAGATTTCAAAAAGAAAAGAAAAGGCCAAGTGGCTGGACAAGAAAATCATCAAATTTCATACTGAAATTCAAATACATACCTTTTGTCGAGCAATTCAATTTTTTTATCTTCGAAATCAAAATCCCAATTTCCTTTAATACACCTGTATATCCTGCTAGCCATAATATCCATTTTCATTCAATCTCACATTATCAATTTCATTTGAATTCAATTTACAATTTCAATTCTATGTGGATTCAATTTACCTTCTGAATATTAAATTTTATCAATTATTTTTCATTCACAACTGATTCATCTTGCTATTTTAAATTAGTTTCTTTTATTAATTCATTACAAGTTCTAACTTATTTCATCTCACACAATTCAAATAGGTTTTCGATATTCAGTTTTCAATTTCAGTTTTTATTCTTTTGTTCGTTCCCAAACACAATTGAATTCACTATTTCGGTTTATAACCACTTATATTTAAACAAGATTTCAAATTCCATATGAATTTAATTTACCCTTTATTTATAAATGTTGAATTCAATTCATTTCAACCCATATTAAATTTGTCATTTCTTCAATTAGTTTTACTTACTAATTTTGTTTTAATACTTAGCTTTATTTGATCCAACTTGACAAATTTTCAATTTACTTGCAATTTCAAGATGAATTTCAACATTTAGTTTCCAATTTCATTTACTCGCAATTGTAAATTCATTCATTCATAAATTTATTTCCATAATTCAAACTCAATTTCAATTCATTTGTTTCTACCCCAAATTTATTTTCAACTTAATAAGTTTTATTCCATAACTATTTTTATCAGATTCCAGAGTTTTTCCAACATCTAAAAACCATTTTTTGAAACCAATTCAAATTGTCCTTTGAATTTCAAAACCCAAACCCAAATTTTCCAAACAACTTCCATTTAAAACAACTTGGCAGCAATCCCACTTTTGGAAATCCGAAATTGAACACCGATGATGTTGCAGTCATCACCGAAGTTATTTTCCAGCGATCGAAAAGAGTTTAGAGCTTTTATCCCTCCAAAAACATTTTTCTAAACCCTTGAAAACCATTTTCAAACTCAAAAAGGAATTTAATCTTTTCCAAATTGCAAACCCTTTCAAAACATTTCCAAATATTCCTATGGAATTTTACTTCAAATTACAAATCACATTTACAATTTATATTCTCCAATTCTATTTGTATGTGAATTTATTTCTTAACTTTGGAGTTACAATTTCAATTTCTTTTTCAACATTAATGATAATAATTTAATATCTTCACTTTCTAGCAACCAAACAATCTTATATTATAATAATTCACAGAAATTTTTTCTCTTTTATATACGAAAATAATTTAGGTAAAATTATTTCATTTGCCCTATTTTAAAACGATATCGTGTCGAATTTGTTCTGTATAAGTGTTTAGAAATTGCTATCAATAACGTTAATTACTCGTATGGACCAGAATCCATATACCACTCAACAAACCAATCAACACAATATAAAATAATTTTTATATTCACTAACAAATACGCACTCATATCTATTATTACACTCACACTCATTCTAAAGTACTGCTGACTCTATCTCTAATGAGTAATTCCCAACAGAGCCAAGGTTGTCTCTTAACCAAATGCTCTGATACCAAATGTAAAGATTAAGATTGTCGACTCACGAAAGTCGACATTAATACGTTCACTGTATCAACTGTCGAACAATCGAATGCCCGAAAACCGAACCATTAGGGTTTAAGAAGAAGAAAAAGATAGAAGAAGTAAGAAAGAATGAAAAGCAATAGAAACAATATCAGAACCTCACAATCATAGCGGAACAACATATAATAGATAAATGAATAATCTTTAAATCAAAAGGACTGTACATTTTATACATTACATCATCAGAGTCAATATACAACACCACACAATAATTGATAGTTATATAAACCTGTCCTCACAACTGAATACACAGCGGAAAAGATAATATCATATACAAGTGATACGCTTCGCCATCCAGCTTGCTCCTGATCTCCACAGCAACTCCTGAATTCCAGAATGACCTGATAACCTGACTCTAGGCTGCCCATGTGGAAAATGATGGGCACCCAAAGTTTAGGAAGGAAACAATAAACTCCAGGTCAGTCATCGGACTGGTGTGAGAACTTAAAACAGTTTATCTTTACAAGCAAACAAAGAAATATTTTAAAATAGATCCGCGATGCTTTTAGAAAATGTAACTACCATAAGGCTTCCCGCACACACACACAATGCAAACGCAGAATCGGAGGAGATTTCTCCTTATGATAGTCAAACATGCTTGATACGCAGAAAGATTTCTTTGATATTATTACTATAAGTGCAAAGTGCAGGAAAACATTTCGAAAATATAATATAAATATTAGCTAACATAGGCATTTCGCACTATGCCTACTATAGCTACCATCTAAACAGTGGTGACTACCATAAGTAAATGGCAGGTTCTACAACTAAAACCGTACAAGGTGCGTATTGGAGTTTGGATTTCCAACAAATGGTCTGGCCCAGAAACTTCCCATTGCCACATGGATACGCCTCTGGAAAGACGCCCTGAGAACCTAACCGGATCTCTGCCAACACAAGGCCGGGTTACCTTTACAAAAGTAGGTAACTACTGACACGAGTATGTCATCCCCCGGTCGTAAACAACCTTTTTCCGAGGTTCCTCAACCAACAACAATCACAAAGTCACATATATTTGCGACATCCACATAAGTTAAGTATCTGGGCTCCATACCATGATACCACTTCTATCCAGAAGGAAATGCACATACCCTAAGGGGAGCTACTCCCTATAACCTTGCTGCATCTTTCCTGTTTTGACCATTACGGGGTTGTGAGGTCTGATGAAGTCTCGTCCACAAAGCTACGCTTTTCAGAAAAGCTATGCTTTATCAACAAATGATTAGCAGCACTTCGTATGCCACATTACCAAATTGGAAATGTATCACTAGTAACCATCAACAACATAACCTTTGAGCTCGTACGTCTCAGAGAAGGGTGTTAAGCTAAGAGAATAAATTCTCCGCCACCAACAGAAATATATTTGATAGAAACCAGCTTTACATCTCAAATTGTAACGTCAGACACACATCCATACAAGTCCGTTCCGAGATCGAACGGAACCGAAGGCACTTCCAAAGAAACCCTTGCAATCCGGATATTCACTAATCACGTCCGGAATTCCCATCACAAAGGGTGATAAAATCTCAATATCGAAGATTAGTCGATGCATAGACATTCGACGGTAATCCTTCCGTTTCCGAAAATATCCGGTCTTCAACACCGGTCTTCAAATGCAATCCATTACTGTGACGCCCCACCTCTATACCCACGCTAGCCAAGAACACTCCGGAGTAGTGCTGTCAACTAGCACGGAGAATAAGGCTGTTGAGGAGCGACCATCCATGTAATTGCTTATCACACGGTGGCTATAAATAATCTTCGGAAACAAACATAGAAATAATCATATCACAAATCAGTCTCAGATATCCATATCACAAAGGCGGAAGAAGATATGAATATATAACTAACACATGAAAGTGTACATCAGAGTAGTGGTCAATAAGATCCACGATAATACAAAAGAATAGCAACACGTGCTATACAAAAGAATACAACTATGAGTCTATATCTCAAGTGTATACAACAAAAACTGCTAATCTAAACAGTTAGCCAAAAGTCAGAGTGATGAATCCCTGGGAAGAAGTCAAGCAGAAGCACCTGTAACATCTCGGTCTGACCCGAGTATTATTTAAGAAAATAATAAACGGATCAGTCTAGCTATAAATATCAGATGACATGATATAACATAAAAGATATGGCATAAACATAAACGTCCATAACGACATACCACTATAAGTATGTAAATAATGATCAACAGAAGATCAATCAATAAGAGATAATCAATATCACAAGAATCTTCTCAAAGATTCGAAGGGGGCATCATACCCTAAACTTGTACTCATAACAAGTCAATGACATAAATTCCAGAAATCAACACGAGAAATCCAGAAATCATAAAAAGGGAAAGAGGCCTATCACATGACGGTCCGAAGACCATGGGGAGCTACCCTACATGTGTGAGTGGAATCACACAGATTGAGGTCAAGACTAACCAAAAAGCAGAAAGGTATGTATGAATGGAATCACACAAGTGGTGTCTAGTCTAACCTTGCAATGAAAGAGACATCGCGCAATTGCTAGTCTAATTCATAAAGCGATCATCAAGATCAACGAGAAGTGTCAATTACACTAAGCTAGTAAATATAGAAGTTTAGCTTCATGTCCCATAACCACTTGCTTAACTTAAATATTTACGAACAAACTGTAAATCTTCACTAATAAAATTGTCACAAGAGGTTCAATCGAACAAGTCCAAGAATTAACCGACGAAGTGAATGCAAGCGTTTCATACCACTTGTTTTACTAAGTCGTTTAATTAGATTTCTCATCCGAGTGAGGTAAAGGTTTGTATATACTAATAGATTGGAAAACGGTTTAAGAAAAGAGCTTTGTTATTAAAAATAGAGTTGAAATTGTTTGTTAAAAGAGTTTTGATATTTACTACTAGTATTGAAACCTTTATATTATAAAGTGACAAAACACAGAAGAAATTGTAGAAACAATCAGTCACAAAAATCACATACGGAGATGTGAATAAAATCCAAGGAAATCAGCTCAATGTTTTTCAGATAAGATCCCCTACGGAGGGGGGGTCCGGGGGGGTGGCAACCCCCCAAGGTGGGGGTGCGGGGGCAACGCCACCGCTTACGGGGTTCGACCTGCCCGGTCAGGTCGCGGGGGTCCAGGGGGCAGCGCCCCCGGCGGAGTGCGGGACAGCGCCCCGACCAAAATGGTACGACCTAGTGAAGATAAAATGAGGTCTACTAAGGACTCAAGGGTCTAACGACCTAACGACTCAAGGGTCATACGACCTTACGACTCAAGGGTCATACGACCTAGCAAGCTATGGCCAAACGACCTAACGACTCAAGGATCATACGACCTAACGACTCAAGGGTCATACGACTCAACGACTCAAGGGTCCAACGACCCAACGACTCAAGGGTCCAACGACTCAACGACTCAACGACTCAACGTCTCAACGACTCAAGGGTCCAACGACCCAACGACTCAAGGGTCCAACGACTCAACGACTCAACGAATCAAGGGTCCAACGACTCAACGTCTCAACGACTCAAGGGTCCAACGACCCAACGACTCAAGGGTCCAACGACTCAACGACTCAACGACTCAAGGGTCCAACGACTCAACGTCTCAACGACTCAAGGGTCCAACGACCCAACGACTCAAGGGTCCAACGACTCAACGACTCAAGGGTCCAACGACTCAACGAGTTAAGGGTCCAGCGACCTATCGGTATAACTCGTAACCGACTTAAGGGTTGCGTGACTGAAGGGCTGCACGACTTAAGGGTTAACTCGTAAACGACTCACGACCTATGGATGAACGACTTAACTCCGAACGAGCTAAAAATGGCCAGAACGACCTAGGGTTAACTCGTGAACGACTCACGACCTATGGACGAACGACTTAACTCCGAACGACCTAAAAATGGCCAGAACGACTCAAGTGCAGAAAATTCAACAAAACGCTAAAAATTGGAGTTTTTCGCCAATCCAATCCAAACCAAATGCTAACATGCATGCTAAAATGATAGGGAATCATTCCCAACAGTCCAATATAGTTATAGGCTAGAATTGTGAGATAAAAATCTCACCTTTGCACTAAAATTTATGAAGATGAAGCTTGAAAGCAAGGAGAAGCAATCCAAAGCTTGAATCCAATATCTTCTACTTGAATTTGGAGTTGAATGATGGAGTTGCAATTGAATTTGAGCTTGGAGTTTTAATTTCCCATTCTCTTCACCATTAATGCCAAAGCTTGAGTTAGTTAGGAAATTTATGAAGAGTGAGGAGAAGAGGGTTGGAACCTGGGCTTAATAGGCTAAACTAACCCAAAGTCCAAAGCGGGAAAAGTTAGTGAAATTTCACTAACTCCAAACCTATCGATGTTTATACTTAAAAAGTTGTAAACGACATTTCGAACTCAATGGAAGTGGTCTCGAGTCCTAATTTGACCGTTTGCAAAAAGTAGTTTTTCGGACCAAAATCCGATTAACGATTTAATATTTAAATAAAAATATTTAAATGTAAACTCGATAAATATGCGGGTTGTTACAATTACGACGAATCACTATTCGAAATGTGATTCATGACCCAAAGGTCCTCTCCCGGCTAAACCGAATAACGAGCGCTTATTTTAAAATAAGTGTTGCATTCAAATTCAAGCAAATCACAACAAATACCCATTTAAGGGTAAATATTGATAGTCGGTTATTTAACTGCCAATAGATATGCACAACATCACCAGATTCCAAATAATTTCCCAAATTATTTATTTTCCAAAAGTATCTTTACAAGATAAATTTTTCCACACTTCAACCATTTGAAAACAAATTTCAAATCATTTTTCACCTTTACAACTTTTGAAAACAAATTTTCAATCATTTTCCTTACATGGAAACACTTCCAAATATTTATTCATTTTCACTGGAAATCTGCCGTGTTCAAATACTTTAAAATAATTTATAACACTTATCCAAAATATAACGGGAAAACACTTTGAAATAAAACTATTTTTCTTTAAGCACTTTACTTAAAATATTAGTTATAAAAATATTATACCAATTTTACATATAACTTAAGTCCAAACTAATTTTCAAAATAAAATTAGTCGATAGAGTATAACTATTTAAATAACTATTTTCTAAAAGAATTATTGATTAAATCTTAGAAATAATCATTTCTATATCAACTTAATAAATCTTTACTTAAAGGATTCAAAAAAATTTAAGAAGTTAATTTCTCCAAAGTATCCTTTTCAAAAACCAATTCTAGAATTTTATATATGTATATATCTTTCAAAGCTATTCGGAAATTTTATTCGGCTTTCCAGGGAGAATACGCTTTCATTTCAAAATGGTTCATTTAAACCAATTAAATAAATCCTTACTGATTTACCTTAATTTACATTCCAAATCCGTAAATTTATTTCCACACTTCAAAAATAAATCAATGTTTATTTTTAAACAAATTTCCCTTTTCTTTATAAATTCCATGGTGAATTTAAATTTCCAAATATCCATTGATATACGATTTTCAAATTGATTTCAAATATTCACTTTCAATTTATCTTTAAAAATATAATCTCAAAACATTTCACTTCATATTGGAAAACATTTCTATACTTATTTAATAATAAGTAATTCGCAAATCTATTTATTTTCATCATTTGGGAAATATTCAATATACTTAAATCACAATTAAGTATATATATCTTATTCTTTAAGGAAAACATTCTCTTAAACACATTCATTTGAGTCAAAACGAATGTTGCGTAAAACATCGTTACGACAACCCAAAATCACTAGTATAGGGATTCAAAATTAAGATAGATATATAAATCCCAATACTATATAAAACATTTCCTTTCGAAAATCATTTACTATAACAACAGTGTTATAGTCCACCATTCCCTCATATTTCTCGAAAACGTCCATTTCAACAATGAATGTTGAAATCTATGGTTTCGATACTTAATTGATTTTAAAACACCTTTAAATCATTTTAATTCTATTTAAAATATCACCTCCCCAAAACATTTCTTTAATATATTATTCATTGTCCAAAATCGTGAATATATTTCGTTAACCAAATTCAACATTTCTACAAATTTTATTTTAAAGGATTATCCACTGTCCAAAATCGTGGATATATCTCCTTAAATAAGCTATAATAATTAACTTATCAAAATAAGTCGATTTCGGATTTATAAAACAATGTTTATAAATTCCATTTATATTTTATAACAACTTCAACTTATAAAATCTCTTTACTAACAAATTCTATCCATATCCCATTTACACGCCAAAATCCAAATTATAAGCAAATTACTTATAATTCTCTATTTACAAATTCATTCATTTTATAACTTCATGAATCATAGATTCTATTCTTTTATAAAATCCATTTATAACATCATTTTAAAACATCTTTAAAACTCCTTTATAATTCCATCACTTTGATTTATGAAAATCCATTTTTTTTTAAATCTTACATATAAAGCTTTTAAAATAAACTCAAAAATCACCATTTAAATTATTTTGTAAAATAATCAACTTCATATTTCCAAAAATCACCTTTCAACTATATTTCTCAAAACATCAAAAAATTTAATATAAACTTTCAACCTGAATTTTCAAAAATCAAATTTTAATTTATTTCTGGTATCTAACGATACCATAATTATATTCGGCTAAATTTTAGTCTTCAACGATTTCAATCAAAAAAATAATCACATAGAGATTATAAATAATCAACACACAACATTGAAACAAATTCAATTATTTGAGGAATCAAGTTGGATCCTCCAACCTGTTTCCCTGCATCCACAGATGTTAGCACAATACCAATCCCGTTTCAAGACGGGATATCGCGGTACATAGTTTTATATAAAATATCATCCGCTATTATGTGGCGCAATAAGGTCTCATCCGCTATATAATGCGGGAAATCAACTCCAAGTACATATATAATACCAATTCCACTTCAAGGTGGAATATCGCGGTATATGTATTTAATAAAATAACATCCGCTTAATATACGGCGTATAGGGTCTATTTCAATACAACAGATAGCAATCATCATCCAATCACACAATCAAGCAATTTTAAATTTAACTATTTAAAATTTAAATCGAAACACAATTCGATTGAGTGAGAAGTTCTCACCTTAGCTTTCAATAACAGTTGCAGTGTTTTATTTCGAATAAAATTAAACAAGCGTTTAATTTTATCCAAAATTCACACTAGCTCAAATAAATCCCAATCCGGCTCCATTGCATAGTGTTCGGCCATACGAATCCCACGCAAATCGTTTCGTGCGAAATGGACCTCGTATGACAAAGTTATACACTTTTAAACATTATACGAATTTAAATAATAAAATTTAACATTTTATTTCTTATTAAATCTTGAAATCAATCAGGGCCGCATGTTTTTGATACTGCAGATCCAAGCCGTTGCCATCATCTTCTTCCCCCCAGGTTACTTCACGTTCGAAGAACCCATCTCGGCCGCCCCCATCTTCGAATTGTCGCACCCCCTCCATTGATCGAGAACACGATCAACCTATGCCAAAAGAAAGCTCGTCTCGAGCTCGACCTTCGGCTACAACAACAGCAAACTCGGTCGCACGTATGCACAGAAAAGCGTGCTCGAACCATTGATGAACGCGGCGCCATAGCTATCGATCTACAGCTCGAAATCCAATCGCGACCGTTGGATATGTCGATCTTGCCGAACTCTACCACTTTGCGGATGAAAACTTTTCGAATCGTTTAATAGATTTGAAGAAAATGAGGGAGGAAGGAGATGAATTTTCGGTCATAGAATTGGAAACTGGCGGCTAGGACTTTGATGTTAGGGTTTGAGTGAAAAGAATGAATGTTGAGGTCCTTTTATAGAAAATATTCGCGCACTAATCATCCCGAATTTTTCCGAACACGAAACGAAGCGTGCCGCCTGGCATTTATACTGTTTTACCCTTATTTTGAACGCAATGGAATATATATCGGGAGCCAATTTTATTATATTCGGAAGATAGGTTTTCAAATCGACTATTTAAATTTAAAATTCACTTAAACCGATTTCTACGCGTTTTAGCTTGCCTCGGACAAACCGTAAATCCGATTGACATGAAATTTGAAATATTACAATAATATAACATTACAGATCCAATGAAATTAGTTTCGTTGAAATCCGAGACTGTTTGAAAAATGACTATTTTTACTCGTCAATTAAATATTAAAATATTCAATTTCCACAAATTAACTTTTAATTCGATTTTAAAAGTTCTATAACATCATTCTAACTCCAATATGATTTAATACAACTTTACAAATCAATTTAAATCACATTAAACCCAATTGCCAATTATTTCTGTAATTTCAAATATTAAATGATCGATTTAATTATCCAATTAAATCTAGATATTCGAAATATAATTTATTCGACTTATAAAATTTTACTTGTTAATATTTAAAATCAATTAAATATAGGAATTTCAAATGAAAGAAATTCTGGGTCGTTACAAATCCTTTCTTTATATGAAAGCTATATTTAAAAACAAATAGTTTTCGTTTCGGAAAAATCCGATTACATTTTCACCGGTTAAAGCCCTTCAAGTATAAAACTTGGGTTAAATTCAAATTCCCAAAACAATACTTTTAAAATGGTTTAAAACCTATATAAACACATTTATAACTTGTATAACCTTTTTAAACCATAATTTCCAAACATATAATTCAATTTCAAATCTTGAACTCAAATTCAAATCAAATTATTTAAATTTCAAAACTTTTTCAAGTTATTCAAAATAACTTTTATCTTCAAACTCCTTTTCAAAAGCTTTTAATATTTAACCCAATTCCATTTCCAAAACTATTTTGGTTTCAAAATTCAATCCTTAATAACCATTTCATAATATTAGATTCAAATATCTGTGACTTAACTAATTTCCTCGTGAAATCCATATTTGTGTGCGTATGGTGTAGTCCAGGGGTTTACAAAATAGTGCAACATCATCAATCATTACAGATTCAAGCACAACAATATCGATAAGTGGTATGATCCAATAACGCTTATCTCCATTCACAGATTTTAAGATAAATAATGTAAATTATCATGGATAAATAAATTACATTCATCATAGATCACACCAAAACAGTTCATAACACAAAGCATAACATATCAGGGATGTCAAACAATCCAAACAATCAATAGAATCCAAACATTCATAAGTAAGATCAATAAATTATCTGATAAATTTAAATCATTTGATTACTTATGAATAAATCATTAATCCTGGTTAATTAATATTAATTTATTACAACCCATTGAATCAATTTATCCTTTAATAATTGAAGAATTAACCTTTATCTAATAATTAATTAATCTTCAATTATTTAATTAATCACATTAATTAATTTTCCCTTAATTAATTACCAATTATTAATTATTTTTAATTAATTATAATAAGTGATTATCCCCTCAAATTAATTATATCGAGTAACTGTCCTCTAATTACCTAATAAATCAACCTTAATCATCAATTAATTACTTTTAATTAAGTAATTATCCTTAAGCAATTAATTACCCTTTAATTACTTATCATTAATTAGTCTTCGTTAATTAATTATCCCCAAATTAATTACCTTAATTGATTTATCACATTAATTAATTATCCTTAATTAATTATAATAAGTGATTATCCTAATGTAACATCCCGCCTTTTTGTACGCTTTAAATCGACGATAAACCACACACGTGAGACTCAAACCATACAAAAGGGCGGATTGTTATTGGGGTGAATAAGAAAAAGTAGAGAAGGAAAAAAACAAAACAGATTTCTACAGTGGAACGATAAAATAAATAATCAAATAACAGTTCATGAAGCTGTTTTACAAAACATTTGATTGTATACTAATACAATACATATCAGAGTTACACATACCAGAGAATAATAAGTAATGCAGCGGAACAATGTGATGCTGTGAATATAATAAATAGTAATAACAAAATCTTCATCTTCGTCCTCCAGAAATAAATTCTTCAAATCTTGAAATGCTCAGACTGACCCGAGCGAATTGAAAAGACAAAGCACTCGAGTCAGAACTGAAAGATCTTATGTAAGCTAAATCAACAGTAAATATTATGAGTGGAACGGCATCAGAGATGTTTACGGGATTTGACATCTCCTATTCACTGTCTAACGTGAGTACAGTAACTTAAGAGACATTCGGGATTCACATCTCCTAAGGATCCGTTAAACTATTTACTATGTAATAATATTTCGCTATTATAATAATGTCTATAGTAAAATAAACTTACTTTTAAATAGCGTGAAGGGGTTACCCATATAGCCCTTACCACGTAATAGTCCCAGTAGTCCATCCAATATCATGGTCCCTCCTGATCGGGAAGCCACCAGAGGATACCACATGGGCTACAGGAGAAAACCAAACTCATACAAGGCGCGCTAGGGTAGGTGACACGACACACAAGGCAATGCTAGGGTAGATATACCAATTACGAATCCGGGCTGGTGGTAACGCGTAGCAGCTACTACCGCCCACCTTGAGCCACACCCCCAAAATCAAAAATCCAAGGTGGCCACTGAATCAATCCAAATGTCAGAGTATAATATCGAAGAGATGTGTCCGATAGGAGGGGCTGCCTCCTTGGTCCGAGAATCGCTCCTGTTTTAGCCACCTTATGCCAACTCACGGGAGTCGGGTCCATGTATATACCTTAATAAAAGGTCGCTACCATCCTACTTCATTCTCGAATCTCCACCACGTATACGGTTGTTAAAGTGGTTTTCGGAGTAGGCAGAGAGTATGACAACTTCCGATCCCGGTCTCTTTAACAACCAAACGTTATTATAACACCGCGATCATTTCAAAATAATTATACTTTTAAAACCATATTTTAATATCCATTTCAAACTCATATAAATACGATATCATTCCCGTTTTAAAACACAAATCAATATTATATTATTTTTATAAACCCAAATCAATATAATATTATTTTTATTTCAAATATATCCTCCTTCCCAAATCATAGCACTTTTAAATTTATAATATTTCGAAATCAACGCTTGAAATATAACCTTTCAATACATAATACTTCGAATTTCATAGCTTCTAAACCATAACTTCCAAAACTTAAATGGTTTGGATATTCAAACAGTACATGAAATTAAATAGTTTGAATTTAAAATTACTTTATAAAGTAAAATAATTTCCCCGACTTCACAATTTTATACTTTTAAATTAAATCTCAATTCCTAACTTTCAACCCACTTTCAGTTTTAATAAACCATTTCAATATCAATATATTTCAAACTTTGAGTATTAAACAATTTCAAAACTAAGGTTGGTAATTACGATTCAATAATTCAATGTTCTATTATTTAGTTTTGATATATTTGCATAATAAATCCATTATCATTTAAATAAAACTCAAATTTCAAATAAATAAATATTTCCTTCAATTTATTTTAGTTGAAATATTCGTTTATTTCATCTAGAACAAAAATCCAGTTATAAAAATCATACCTTTTAAAATTTCAAATTTAATAAATTTTACATTAACTTATTGAATTTAATTCCTAAATAAGCTCAATTTCAAATAAATTTCCAATTTACCTTCCAACCTTAATTTATTTAAATCATTATAACCTCTATATTAAAGTATGATTTAAATACTTAACCATATTTTATTTTAATAAAATCAAACTCCATTATTAAGCTTATTTTTATTAAACAAATTTATACATAGCTTAAATACAAGAATTTAACTATATCTAAAATAATATTTATATAATAACAAAAATCAATATTTATTAAATCGTATATTTCTATCCAAAACCATAGAAATTATTTCAAAATATTTATATATATATACCGACAATGTCTGTATATAATTTTCTATCCTATGGTCAAGTGAAATGGATATTTATCATTTCAATCCGTAATTTAAAATAAAATTACGGTTATATATCATTTTAAACCGCAATCCCGAATGAAATAAAATCCATAACAACTTACAGTTTAAAACAATATAAAATACAACGTTCATTCATCCAATATCAATCTTCAACCATTTATCACAACCATCATCTAATTTAATCAATATACATCAATATAGAGCAGAAAATAAATAACAGGTATTTACTGGCAGTTTATATTCAATAATAGATTAAATAACAATTTAGCTGGCAGTTTATATGCAACAATAAATTAAATAGCAATTTAACTGGAAGTTTTATGCAATAATAAATTAAATAACAATTCAATTCAATAAATTCAATTTAACTGGAATGATGATAAAAATATGCCAAACAGTCATACATAAATTCCTAATCACATCAAAAATTAATTTAACAAACATAAGAAATTTTAGAAGTTGTGAGTGGGTTAAAACACTCACCTTTTAAAGTTAAATTGAATTTAAATTCAAATTGAACCTAAAATATGAACAGTCTTTGAATTCGTCCAAACAAGTATCAAAATGCCCGGAATTCCATTACGATCCTAGTGGAGAAAACCGCGCGTGAAACGGACCTCGTATGAAAAAGTTATGTAAATTAGAATGTTATGATTTTTAAATTGAAAAATAAATAAAATAAAATAAAATAACACACATCTCTCCACGTCACCACCTTCCAGAAGCACGCGCAAAACCTAAGTTGTTCAAACAATACATGCCACAGCACACACACGAGCCGCACCACCTGATGATCGCGCACCTCCGTGCCTGGCCCAGCGCTACCTCGCGCCACTTCCTGATGACCGCGTGCCTCCTCCTCAGCCTAGAGACCCAGCGATCGACGTCGATCTGAACGGCCAATAGGGCATCAGCCGCCACCAATCCAAACCCTACTCCAATTAAACGAGGCAATCCAGCCGTTAACTCAACACGAAACCCATATGGATGCGATGCCCTCGGCTTCCTCCATAATACTGCATCCTCGAATCGACGATCAATCGAAGATGAATGCGACTTAATGAATGGCCACGAATAGTTCTCAAATTTCTGGATAAATAGAGGTTCATATTGGAAAAAAATTATAGATCTAAGATGCGCTTGTTGAGAGCTTCAAATCGATATGTAATTCGATATAGTTTGAGGAAATTTAATTTTGAAATTGAAATTTGGATTGGAATTGACTGAGGAGGTTTAGGGTTTCAGCTGTTGGAATGAGGAGTCACCGGAATTGTATGTACAAAAATGAGGAATAAGAATTAAATAAGGGTTTATAACAGGGTATTTATAGGCAAAGCAGAAAATAGAATAGATGGACAAGATTGATTTACACGATGAACGATAAAATGGCCCAAAAAGCCCGTTTCAATTCCAAAAGGGAAATAGGTCGACCCATATATCAAAATATATGTTTTCAAATATTTTAAAATCAATGGAACAAGTTTCAAGTCCAAATTCCATCGTATGGAGAAGTTATGCTAAAATCAAGTTATTTCAAATTGATTTGAATTAATTTCAATTTAATTTATTTCAAGGCGTTTCAAGCCCGTACGATCAAACGACAAGCCCGATCGTTATGAAACTTAAAATCCAACAATAATTCACCGTTACAGATCCGACGAAACTGGTTTCGTCGAAATCCGAGTCAGTGGCCAAAATGGCTATTTTCCAGTTAATTAATTAAATTAATTAAATCACCTTTTCGTTTCAAATTTAATAATTCACAAATTTCATCATTCTTGATTTATTAAACAATCATAATAATTTAAACAACTTAGATATCAATTCAAGTTAATTGATTTACCCATTATCGTATTTAATTTCAATTTTAATAAATTCAGAACTTTTAAATTTTAAATTCCCAATTAATCCATATATTTGACTTCAAATCTTGTCATTGAATCCGTTATCTCTTTATGGGTAAAATTATCATTGGTTTACTTTTATTATATTAATAATTCCCATTTTATCCTAGTTTTCAATTAATACAGAAATTAATTTCATTTACTTACCATTAAATTCATTTATTATAGATTACATTCCAATTAATTAAATTTGATTCCAATAAATTGATTTGGTTTAATTGCCATATTTATACTAGGTCCATTATTACTTTATATACCTAGTTACATTAGTTTTATATCCCATTACACAAATATACGCCTATTTACAACTCATATTTATATAAATGTTGCATTTCTAAATGTGAAATCTTGTCAATTTTACACATTAATTAAGGTTTAAAATCAATCAATTAATTTTCCCTGATTCCATTATTTTTACCAACTTATTACCTTATAAATACATTTACGTTTCAATTTAATTTATACATTCACACTTTCCGTTATTACATTAATTTTCAATAATGACATTAAAGATTTCCTATTTTAATTTAGTAGACCAATCAATTATGCCAATTCATTTATTCATACAGCACTAATCCTTATTTACTTATATTCACATTTATACTCAAATATAATAGTTACAACTAAATTAATAGGCCAATTAAATAGTAACTTACAACCGTTACTATTACTTTAATTCACATTAATGAATCCTTTGTTCACAACAAATGTTACCATTCTTATATACCTAATTTTTATTCACTAGTCCTTTATTTCATATTATTTCTTTTATAAATTTTAATGTTTGCATTAATTTTCTTACATTAATTTATAGCCAAATATACCATTTACACTAATTCCATTAATTGTAATTTCATTCAAATAGTTAATAATTAACTTTAGTTAACTTTGTTGCTTTTCATTTAAGTTATTATCTCCTTATTAATTAACATTTTTTTTTATTCCTTCAATATTAAAGTACCAAAAATTTATCAAATTAACAAATTTAAAACGTTGAAAATTACGGGTAGTTACACTCTCCCCCACTCAAAACTTTTCGTCCCCAAAAATGAAAAAGGTAGAAAAGAAGGGATTAAGAAATCAACACATCTTATTCAAAATATTAACTTTATAAACCAAGAAATTTACAAAATTAATTAATTTAAATAAAATATACAAATTTATAACCATTAAATCTTTTATACTCAAATTAATAAAGTTTGGAAAACATTTTTCAATTTTTTCTAAGTCTAAAATTTATGAAAAATTTCGACAGAGTCTCCTTTGTACTAAGAGGCTCGGGAGAAAATATAATATCAAGTATAACAATATACAACATATATTTTCCAAAATAATATATATCCCAACACGGGAAAAACAATATAATAGCTCTATAAACCATAATTCGAAAACGTACCTATTTCTCGGGCAATTAACGCTTAATTATGAAACCAAAAGCAGTAGGAATTGCTTCCATAACCTGTATTTCAATTATATAATCCAAAATGGTTAATAATTATATATAATGAAATATTAATTTTGTTCATCCATTAATCAAACAAAACAATGTCAAACACAACAATCACTTGCAATCACAACATACGACCATTATATGAAGTCAATGAAATCAACCACCCACATATCCATAGCAAACAAACCAAATAGTTGTTTGGGTTCAAAAACTTTAAATTGTACAGAACGAAAAAAATAAACTACTAAGTGCACCATTTACTCAATAGTCTTAGATGAAACTAGATAGATTATTCATACATCCAAACAATTTTAAAGTATCATTGCCCAAACAACCATAAACCAAACAAACAATGAATTCTAACATTATTTATGTTTATTTTTATAAATTTTCTTTCACGCATTTATTGTTTCATTTCCTTTCCATTCATAAAATGATTCAACTTTAAATTTATATTTACTTCTTACAAAATCTTTTCCATTCAATGTTTATTTCTTTCATTTTTATTTATTACTTACAAATATTCATTTTCATCCATTGATTCAGTGTCTATTTCACTTATTTGCACTTATACTTACATAAATTCATTTTATTATTCATATCATATAAATTTTCTTTTTATTGCATTACACTCATTCATTTCCCAATTTCATTTATTTGCTTTCTTTTACCTTTGTCTTCGTGTTCAATTCAATTACTTTGCCTATAAAATCATTTACTTAAGTTTATATTTATCTACTTATAATTCTTACCTTTCTATTATATGAAATTAGTAGCATTTGGATTATACTTAAGTTTATAACAACTACAACATCAAATTCTTATTTATTAAAGAATTTCATTGAATACTTTCATTACTCAAGTTTTACTTGTAAATTTTTCTATTACATTTTCTTTTAAGATTTAAACTTTTTATAGTTGGTAAGTTATCTATATTTTAAAGAACGCAATTGAAAATTATACAAGTTTATCTCAATTCTTTTTAAATTAATTTAATGTCCGATAATTCTATCTTTTGTTTTATAGGTAGCAATTTCAACTTTCCTGAAATTTCATTTATAACTTAGCATTAAATCTATTATTTCATTTAAATGTTTCAATAAGTAGTTAAATTCCATTTCACTAAGGCAATTGAAACTATTAATTAATGGAAAATTTAGAACTAAATACCGGGTTAAATTTCAAATCATTTTAAAATAATAGATAAATGTATACATTTACAATTTATATATCCGATTATATTTAAAACAACTTGACATTTATATTTGTTTATCAAAATAAATCTATAGTAAAACTACTATAGTAGCCTTCCCACTTCGAAAATCGAAAATGAATGTCGATGATGCATGCACTCATCATCGAAATTATTTTCCAACGATAGAGAGGGGAGTACAGAACTTATTTCTTCCAAAATTTCTTTAAAACAATTCTTTCAATCGTATTGAAATGTTTATATCAGAAGATACTTCTAAGTAATATTATTATATCCTAAAATAATTTGAAATAAATTTCAAAACCCTGGGACTTAAGTTCTAAATTCCCAACTTTCATTTATTAAATTCTCAATCTCATTTCAACTATTATTTAAAAATTTCATTACCTAACAACCAATATATTGCAACCAAATATATATCATTTATAAAAATTTAATTTATATATAGAAAATATAATATGTGAAAATATTTCATTCACCTATATTCAAAACAATATTGTTTCGGTTTGTCCTATTAAGTGTTTAGAAATCCCTATTGATGTCATAGCGTTGTATGAACCAACCAGAATTTATAAATACAAAACGGAATAAATTAACACAATATTAAAACCTTTTTATAACACTAACAAATACGCTCTCTCATATATATACACTCAATGACTCATCATAGGGTATTACTACCCTATTAATAAAGAGTCAGACCCCACAAAGCTAAGGTTTATCGCCAAACCAAAGCTCTGATACCAGATGTAACATCCCGCCTTTTTGTACGCTTTAAATCGACGATAAACCACACACGTCAGACTCAAACCATACAAAAGGGCGGATTGCAATTGGGGTGAATAAGAAAAAGCAGAGAAGAAAAAAAACAGATTCTTGCAGCGGAACGATAAAATATAATAATCAAATAACAGTTCATGAAGCTGTTTTACAAAACAATTGATTATATACTAATACAATACATATCAGAGTTACACATACCAGAGAATAATAAATAATGCAGCAGAACAATGTGATGCTGTGAATATAATAAATAGTAATAACAAAATCTTCGTCTTCGTCCTCCAGAAATAAAGTAATCAAATCCTGAAATGCTCAGACTGACCGGAGCGAATTGAAAAGACAAAACACTCGAGTCAGAACTAAAAGATTTTATGTAAGTTAAATCAACAATAAATATTATGAGTGGAACGACATCAGAGATGTTTACGGGATTTGGCATCTCATATCCAGTGTTTATCGTGAGTGCAACAAATTAAGAGATGCTCGGGATTCACATCTCCTAAGGATCCGTTAAACTATTTACTATGTAGTAATATTTCGCTATTACAATAATGTCTATAGTAAAATAAACTTACTTTTAAATAGTGTTAAGGGGTTACCCATATAGCCCTTACCACGTAATAGTCCCAGTAGTCCATCCAATATTATGGTCCCTCCTGATCGGGAAGCCACCGGAGAATACCACACAGGCTACGGGAGAAAACCAAACTCGTACAAGACGCGCTAGGGTAGGTGACACGGCACACAAGGCAATGCAAGGGTAGATATACCAATTACGCAACCGGGCTGGTGGTAACGCATAACAGCTACTACCGCCCACCTTGAGCCACACCCCCAAATCAAAAATCAAAGGTGGCCACCGAATCAATCCAAAAGTCAGAGTATAATATCGAAGGGATGTGTCCGATAAGAGGGGCTATCTCCTTGGCCCGAGAATCGCTCCTGTTTTAGCCACCTTATGCCAACTCACGGGAGTCGGGTCCATGTATATACCTTAATAGAAGGTCGCCACCATCCTACTTCATTCTCGAATATCCACCACGTATACGGTTGTTAAAGTGGTTTTCGGAGTTGGCAGAGAGTATGAAAACTTCCGATCCCGGTCTCTTTAACAACCAAACGTTATTATAACACCGCGGTCATTTCAAAATAATTATACTTTTAAAACCATATTTTAATATCCATTTCAAACCCATATAAATACGATATCATTCCTGTTTTAAAACACAAATCAATATTATATGATTTTTATAAACCCAAATCAATATAATATCATTTTTATTTCAAATATATCCTCCTTCCCAAATTATAGCACTTTTAAATTTATAATATTTCGAAACCAACGCTTGAAATATAACCTTTCAATACATAATACTTCGAATTTCATAGCTTCTAAACCATAACTTCTAAAACTTAAATGGTTTGGATATTCAAACAGTATATAAAATAAAATAGTTTGAATTTAAAATTACTTTATAAAGTAAAATAATTTCCCCGACTTCAAAATTTTATTCATTTTAAATTAAATCTCAATTCATAACTTTCAACTCACTTTCAGTTTTAATAAACCATTTCAATTTCAATATATTTCAAACTTTGAGTATTAAACAATTTCAAAACTAAGGTTGGTAATTACGATTCAACAATTCAATGTTTTATTATTTAGTTTTGAAATATTTGCATAATAAATCCATTATCATTTAAATAAAACTCAAATTTCAAATAACTAAATATTTCCTTCAATTTATTATACTTGAAATATTCGTTTAATTCATCTTGAACAAAAGTCCAGTTACAAAAATCATACCTTCTAAAATTTCAAATTTAATAAATCTTACATCAACTTATTGAGTTTAATTCTTAAATAAGCTCAATTTCAAATAAATTTCCAATTTACCTTCCAACCTTAATTTATTTAAATCATTATAACCTCTATATTTAAAGTATGATTTAAATACTTAACCATATTTTATTTTAATAAAATCAAACTCCATTATTAAACTTATTTTTATTAAACAAATTATACATAGCTTAAATACAAGAATTTAACTATATATAAAATAATATTTATATAATATCAAAAATCAATATTTATTAAACCGTATATTTCTATCCAAAACCATAGAAATTATTTCTAAATATTTATATGTATAGACGGACGGTGTCTGTATATAACTGTCCTATGGTCAAGTGATACAGATATTTATCATTTCAATCCGTAATTTACAATAAAAATACGGTTATATATCATTTCAAACCGCAATCCCGAATGAATAAAATCCATAACAACTTACAGTTTAAAACAATATAACATACAACGTCCATTCATCCAATATCAATCATCAACCATTTATCACAACCATCATCCAATTTAATCAATATACATCAACATAGAGCAGAAAATAAATAACGGGTATTTAGTGGTAGTTTATATTCAATAATAGATTAAATAACAATTTAACTCCGGTTTATATGCAATAATAAATTAAATAGCAATTTAACTGGTAGTTTATATGTAATAATAAATTAAATAACAATTCAATTCAATAAATTCAATTTAACTGGAATGATGATAAAAATATGCCAAAAAGTCATAAATAAATTTCTAATCACATCAAAAATTAATTTAACAGATATAAGAAATTTTAGAAGTTGTTAGTGGGTTAAAACACTCACCTTTCGAAGTTAAATTGAATTTAAATTCAAATTAAACCCATAATATGAACAGTCTCCGAATTCGTCCAAACCAGCATCAAAATGATCAGAATTTCATTACGATCCTAGTGAAGAAAACCATGTATGAAACAGACCTCGTATGAAAAAGTTATGTAAATTAGAATGTTATGATTTTTAAATTGAAAAATAAATAAAATAAAATAAAATAACACACATCTCTCCACGTCACCACCTTCCAGAAGCACGCGCAAAACCTAAGTTGTTCGAATAGTATCTGCCACAGCATATACACGAGCCACCACCACCTGATGATCACGCACCTCCATGCCTGGCCCAACGCTGCCACGCGCCACTTCCTGATGACCGCGTGCCTCCTCCTCAGCCCAGAGACCCTACGATCGACGTTGATCTGAACAGCCAATAGGGCAGCAGCCACTACCAGTCCAAACCCTACTCCAATTAAACGAGGCAATCCAGCCGTTAACTCAACACGAAACCCACATGGATGCGATTCCCTCGGCTTCCTCCATAATACTGCATCCTCGAATCGACGATCAATCGAAGTTGATCGCGACTCAATGAATGGCCGCAAATTGTTCTCAAATTTCTGGATAGATAGAGGTTTAGATTGGAAAACAAATTATAGATCTAAGATGCCCTCATCAAGAGCCTCAAATCGATATATAATTCGATATAGTTTGAGGAAATTTAATTTTGAAGTTGAAATTTGGATTGGAATTGACTGAGGAGGTTTACGGTTTCAGTCATTGGAATAAGGAGTCACTGAAATTATACATACAGAAATGAGGAATAAGAAATTAATTAGGGTTTATAACAGGGTATTTATAGGCAAATCTGAAAATAGAATAGATGGACAAGATTGATTTACACGATGAACGACAAATGACCAAAAAAGCCCGTTTCGATTCCGAAACGGAAATAGGTCGACCCATATGTCAAAATTTATGTTTTCAAATATTTTAAAATCAATGGAATAGGTTTCAAGTCCAAATTCCATCATATGAAGAATTTATGCTAAAATCAAGTTATTTCAAATTGATTTCAATTTAATTTATTTCAAGGCGTTTCAAGCCCGTACGATCAAACGACACGCCCGATCGTTATGAAACTTGAAATCCTATAATAATTCACCGTTACGGATCCGACGAAACTGGTTTCATCGAAATCCAAGTCAGTGGCCAAAATGGCTATTTCCCAGTTAATTAAATAAATTAATATTAAATTAATTAAATCACTTTTTCGTTTCAAATTTAATAATTCACAAATTTCATCATTCTTGATTTCTTAAACAATCGTAATAATTTAAACAACTTAGATATCAATTCAAGTTAATAGATTTACCCATTATCGTATTTAATTTCAATTTTTAATAAATTCAGAAATTTTATATTTTAAATTCCCAATTAATCCATATATTTGACTTCAAATCTTGTCATTGAATCCGTTATCACTTTATTTGTAAAATTATCATTGGTTTACTTTTATTATATTAATAATTCCCATTTCATCCTAGTTTTCAATTAATATAGAAATTAATTTCAGTTACTTACCATTAAATTCATTTATTATAGATTACATTCCAATTAATTAAATTTGATTCCAATAAATTGATTTGGTTTAATTGTCATATTTATACTAGGTCCATAATTACTTTATATACCTAGTTACATTAGTTTTATATCCCATTACACAAATATACGCCTATTTACATCTCAAATTTATATAAATGTTACATTTCTAAATGTGAAATCTTGTCAATTGTACACATTAATTAAGGTTTAAAATCAATAATTAATTTTCCCTGATTCCATTGTTTTTACCAATTTATTACCTTATAAATACATTTACGTTTCAATTTAATTTATACATTCACACTTTCTGTTATTGCATTAATTTTCAATAATGACAATAAAGATTTCCTATTTTAATTTAGTAGACCAATTAATTATACCAATTTATTTATTCATACAGCACTAATCCTTATTTACTTATATTCACATTTATACTCAAATATAACAGTTACAACTAAATTAATAGGCCAATTAAATAGTAACTTACAAAAGTTACTATTACTTTAATTCACATTAATGAATTCTTTGTTCACAACAAATGTTACCATTCCTATATACCCAATTTTTATTCACTTGTCCTTTATTTCATATTATTCCTTTTATAAATTTTAATGTTTGCATTAGTTTTCTTACATTAATTTATAGCCAAGTATACCGTTAACACTAATTCCCTTAATTGTAATTTCATTCAGATAGTTAATAATTAACTTTAGTTAACTTTGTTGCTTTTCATTTAAGTTATTATCTCCTTATTAATTAATAATTTTTTTTATTCCTTCAATATTAAAGTACCAAAAATTTATCGAATTAACAAATTTAAAACGTTGAAAATTACGGGTCGTTACACCTAATCACTTATATTAATAAATCACAAATTAATTACTTTGAGTAATTGTCTTTTAATCACTTAATTAATTTACTTTAATCATTAACTAACCTTTAATTAATTAACCTTTAATTAATTTAATTAATTTCATTAAGTAATTACCACTTTATTACTTATTTTAATTAATCAACCTTTAATTACATTGAGATAATTTACCTTGAAGTAATCACATTAGATAATGATCCTTTAATTACTCAAGATCTTAATAAATAAAAAATAAATCATTACTTTTCTTAATTATCATTTAAATTTTTTATTAATTACCTTTTGTAATAAATCACCATTCACAAATAAATCAACTTAAGTCCCTTAAGTTAATTTAAAATTGAAAGCATTTCATTTCCTCAATTAGCTATTCAATTCCAATATTAGATTAAAATAAATCTTTAAAATAAGGGTTATATATATAAACACTGTAAAAACTTAGTTAATTTGAATATAATTTTTATTTAAAGCCTTTTAATCAATCCCAAACACAAACAACATTTATTATTTAAAAAATGTTTTGAACAAATTATTTGGATAAATCTTGATTTTAGTTTAAAGTTACAAAACTGTTTTTATCTTTAATTCCCAGACCCGAGCCAATCTCTTGCTTACCCGAGCTCAACTTCAGGTTTTCTTCGCGCTTCATTTCTTTGAGTTGAACTTTCATTTTTCTCGAGCACGACTTCGAGTCATATTTCTTCCTCTTCCTCAAAACAAACCCACTGACACAATCAACGCTCGTGCACGTGTACAATCGTTTCAATCACCTCTGACCATCACCACATCCTCCACCAAGTCGCTAGCGAACCCCTGAAGCCTCGCGAGCACCCAGATTCCACAATTTCGTCGTCAAACGAAATCGAGCTAACCCACTTCTTCCTGGAACCAACCTCATCGAAGAAATTCTCCTCGCCTCGACTATTCTGACCAACAGAGATCACGCAATCTCGCCCGAACCACCGCCCCAGTTCCCTCCTTCTATTTTCCCGGTCGCAATGCATCCCGATGCGACGTCGACGATGAAATATCGTATCTTCAACACTAAACAAAATTGGGCCAAAAATCCTAGTTCGTCGAACCCAAGCTCATTTGATCATCTGGAAAATTTCATACCGTTTTTCCATCGATCTACACAACATCATCTACCTTCGGACTCAAACCCAAAGCTCAATTCCACCTTGATCGTCGAAAATTTACGATTTTACATTTTCCATTCATCTTAAGATATCTTAATGATTAGGGGCTTAAAAATCATGAATTAATTCCTAAATTCATGATTTTGTATTACGAATCTGTTCGTGAATTCAAAACATGAATTTGAAATCATTAATTTTGACTTGATAAAATCGTCCCTGTAATATATATTCGTTTTGAAATAATTATTGAATTTTTTTACTTAAAATTATTTTTAGAATATACATTACTCTCTTATAATCACTTTCCATTAAGAGATCACAATCTAATATGGATTCATTTGGGTGATATGAATTTTTTTAAAACAGCTTTTAATAACCTATCATATAGAACAGAGATGATATATGTACATATACGCAGACCTGCATATACTTATATAACTTTATATATATCACATGCAACACATTCTCATCCATATAGACAAATTTCAGGTCATCATCACAAGCATACAAAATCAAGCAACAATAAAATAGTATATTGAGGTCAAAAGTTTTTCTCACCTGGAATTGAAAAGCAGAAAAGCTGGAATTTGAAATTGGGAAAATGATCTGCTATTGATTAAATCTGCACTTGATTATTAATCTTTGAATCTTAAGCTGATTGCTTTTGATTCCAATTCTATTTCTTGAAGCTTTTAATTTCTTTTGATTTTTATTGCTGCTTTTGCTTTGGGTTTCCAGATTTATTTTTTTCTATTTTTGAGATGATCTACAGGTTGAAGACTTTGATCAGACTGAAAATTGAAATTTGGTTTTCCAGATTTGTTTCCAGGCTTTGAGAAAATTGTTTTGATTTTCTTTTTTCAGATTTCAACATTTATTTTGAAGACGAGGAAGAACTGGAGAGGAGAATGAAAAATATGACCCAGTTTCTTTCCCTTTGATATTTACATAATTTTTTTTAAAAGAAACAACATGCTACTTGTCTTTGTATATTAACACTTGTTATATGCATCTTTTTATAATTGTACAAATGTCTCAAATTTGTATTTAATGTTAAAAACATTAACTAAATTTTTATTTGTAAATTTTATTTTAAACCCTTATCAATTTATAAATTAGCTATGTCTTATTAATGTACAAATTATATCATATATATTTAATGTTTGTACAATTTAAATTTATCTTATTTACATATGTATCATATCTTGTTTACACTTGATAAAACAAATGCATTTATATATATATATATATATATAAAAGTTTTTGAAGTTTAATTCTAAACAACTTTTGAAAATTATCTATATCCAATTCAAAATATAACTTTCAAATAACAATAAGGAATTAGAAAACATACTTTTATAAAAAATTTAAAATATAGAGTTTTAAATCTAATTTATTTTCAAAATATTTATCTTTGAATTTCAAATTCAAATTTCAAATTATAATCAATTTATATATAAACAAACAAATATTTTAATTTTATTGGGAAAACTTTAAATTAATTTACAATTTAATCCACAAAATCCTTCTTAATTACTTAAATTTAATTTTTCACAAAGCCGGGATCGTTATAGATTCCCCCCTTAAGGAAATTTCGACCTCGAAATTTGCTAGACAGGGAGGCAACAGATAAAAAGATGCTTTACCAGATCAAACTGAATATCTATTCTGCATTTGGCTTACCAAATCAGAATATCATCAATAAATATGAGACGATCTCGTTCAATACTTTACGAAATATTCGGGTTATCCGGTCAACGAAATATGAAGGGGCATTGGTTAGTCTGAAGGGCAACTAACTATTCATAGAATATGTCTGGACCCAACAGAACAAATAATGGATACTCAATCCAGGTTGGAATATCACAAAGTATACACCAACTTCTCCCTCTTCGGACTTTGATCCTCACAAGAAATTATAATAGAATTTCAAATTTGGTTTTAAAATGAAATCGTTTTATCGATACAAATCTTCATATTTTATTCATTTATTTATTTTAAATAGAATTTTAAATTCATTAAATTTTAAAATGGAAAGCTGATAGGGAACTGATGAAGAAAATACGAAATAGGAACTTATCTACACGATTCGTAGTGCCACTATCGCACCAAAGCTTCTCCCTCGAGCTTCCAGGAAACCATCAAAGAAATTGAAATCGGATCAGAGGAGATTGAGAAGAGTTATTTCCTTGTTGTTGCAGGGTATCGTCCAATTGTAATGGTGCACCCCTGTCCCTTATCTCGTCTTCTTGTTGCGCTCATACTCACCACCAGTGGATAGTAAGAGAATTTACTGAGGCACACGAATGGATATCTTAGGGATACTCATTCTAGGGTATACTTCACCTTATCTCTAATGCATCACCTAATGTGTATACTTCAAAAGCTAAAGATCAACCTTCAGCTCTGATACCACTATAACGACCATGACTCGACCTTCGAAAATCGGCACCGAATACATCACCCGTATTCGAATGCCGCAGATTCAAACGTCGAATCTGGTTCGTCAGAGCTTATAACACATTAAGTATAACAACATAGCGAAAGAAAAACATAATATCATTGATATACAACAGTGAATTACAACAATGACGCAACAAGAGTTAATCAATATATCAGACATATAAGATACAGGGGAAATAGTAGCACAATTGGATGGTCTAGACTTTGCAACCGTCGACAGCGAAAAGATAACTCCAATAGAATCTCCACAAGAATCCAACACCATCCTGCAACTCCATCTCCAAAACTCCAAACCAAAGATAGCTTAAAGTAATATCTCGAACCACCATCATCGATGCATTAAGCAAGGTCAGTCCGAAATGTTGAATAGAAACAAATGCTATCACCAAAACCAAAGGCTGGATGCTATGGAATCTACTCCTACCATTTGATTATCTGAAAAATCAAACTCTAGACTGCCTTTGTGGAAAATTGTGGGCACCTAGAGTTTAGAAAGGGAACAATAAACTCTGGATCAGTCATGGGACTGGTATGAGCAAATAAAAACAGTTTTAAACAAAAACAAATTACAAAAGAATTTAAGATTGAAATCCGCAATGCTTTTTTGAAAATGTAACTACCATAAGGCCTCCCGTCGCACACACCATGCAAACGCAGAATGGAGGAGATTTTTCCTTATGATAGTCAAACATGCTTGATATGCGAAAACCATTTTGATATTATTATTAGTGCATAGTTTAAAACATTTGCAAGTATAATATTAATCTTAGCCAGCATACCACATTTCGTCGTATGCCTACTATAGCTACCATGTTCAATAGCAGGTTACCGCCACATTCCATGGCAGGTTATACAACTAAAACCATACAGGATGTGTATTATATCTTTGGATTTCCAACAAATGGTCAGGCTAAAGAACCTCCTGGGCCACATGGGTATGCCTTTGGAGGGACGTCCCGAGAACTTAACCAGTTCTCTGCCAACACAAGGCTGGGTTACCTCTGTAACTAGGTAACTACTACACGAGCATGCCATCCCCGGTTATTTGTGACCTTTATCCGAGAGCTCTCAACCATGAAGCAACAACCACAAAGTAATGAATTTGCAGTAACCACATGAGTTAAGTATCTGAGCTCCATACCATGATACCACCCCTTTCCAGAAGGGAATGAACGTACCCTAAAGGCGTGACCCTCGTAACCTCGCCTCATCTTTCCTGTTTTGACCATTTTCAGGTTGTGAGGTCCGTTGAGGTCACGTCCACAAAGCTACGCTTTACACAAAGCCATGTTTCGATCAACAAATGATCAGCAGCACACAGCATGCCACACTACCAAATTGGGAGTATATCATTGTTAACTATCAACTACATAACCTCTGAGCTCGTACGTCTCAGAGAAGGGTGTTAAGCTAAGAGAATAAATTCTCCGCTACCAAACATTAATGTATTTGATAGAGATCAGCTTTATATTTCAAAGTGTAATGTCAGACATACAACCATACAAGTCTGTTCCGGGTTCGAACAGAATAGAAGGCACTTCCAAAGAAGCCCTTGCAATCCGGGCGTTCACAATCCCGATCACACTCCCCATCACATATGGAGATCTCTATACCGTAGCTACTCAATGCAGTGTCATTCGACGTGTAATCCTTTCGTTTTCGAAAATACCCGGTCTTCACCGCCGGTCTTCAAATGCAATCCGTAATGTTGTATCATTATTCGAAATGGGTTATATGACATAAGGTCCTCTCCCGGCTAAACCGAATAGTGAGCGCCATATTTAAAAACATATGGATATATGGGATCTTTGTTAAGTGACAACTTAAAACCTAAAACCTTTCTTCAAATGGTTTAAACAAATTACCATTTTCAAATCTTTTAAACAAAAAATTCACTTCACAAAGTTCACTCATCTTCCACAAAGATTCATTCATGGCTTTCAAAACAATTCCTATTTCAAATCTTTTATGTAAAAGATACACCATTTATGTTCCTCTTCGATTTCAAAACAAGGTTCAACCATCTTTCACGAAGATTCATTCATAGCTTTCAAAATTATTTCAATTCCATTTCAAACTTGAAATCTTTCAAAACAAATTGGAAATCCTTTCCTTATATGAAAGATATTATTATTTGAAAACAAATAGTTTTCGTTTCGGAAAAATCCAATTACATTTTCACGAGTTAAAGCCCTTCAAGTATAAAACTTGGGTTAAATTCAAATTCCCAAAACAATACTTTTAAAAAAGTTTTAAAACCCATATAAACACATTTATAAGCTGTGTAACCTTTTTAAACCATAATTTCCAAACATAGAATTCAATTTCAAATCTTGAACTCAAATTCAAATCAAATTATTTAGATTTCAAAATTTTATCAAGTTATTCAAAATAACTTTTATCTTCAAACTCCTTTTCAATCGCTTTTCATATTTAACCCAATTCCATTTCCAAAACTATTTTGGATTCAAAATTCAATCTTTAAAAACCATTTCATAATATTAGATTCAAATATCTGTGACTTAACCGATTTCCTCGTGAAATCCATATTTGTGTGTGTATGGTGTAGTCCAGGGCTTTTACATAATAGTGCAACATCATCAATCATTGCAGATTCAAGCACAGCAATATCGATAAGCAGTATGATCTAATAATGCTTATCTCCATTCACAGATTCATAGAAAAATAATGTAAATTTATCATAAATAAATAAATTACATTCATCACAGATCACATCAAAACAATTCATAGCACAAAGCATAACATATCAGGGATGTCAAACAATCCAAACATTCATAAGTAAAATAAATTATCTGATAAATTTAAATCAGATTAATTACTTATGAATAAATCATTAATCCTGGTTAATTAATATTAATTGATTACAACCCATTAAATCAATTTATCCTTTAATAATGGAAGAATTGACCTTTATTTAATAATTAATTAATAATTAATTATTTAATTAATCACATTAATTAATTTTCCCTTAATTAATTACCATTTAATTAATTATTCTTAATTAATTATAATAAGTGATTATCCCCTAATCATAAATTAATTGTATCGAGTAATTGTCCTCTAAGTACTTAATAAATCAACCTTAATCATCAATTAATTACCTTTAATTAAGTAATTATCCTTAAGTAATTATTACCCTTTAATTACTTATCATTAATTAATCTTCATTAATTAATTATTCCCAAATTAATTACCTTATTGGTTTATCACATTAATTAATTATCCCTAATTAATTATAATAATTGATTATTCTAATCACTTATATTAATAAATCACAAATTAATTACTTTGAGTAATTGTCTTTTAATCACTTGATTAATTTACTTTAATCATTAACTAACCTTTAATTAATTAACCTTTAATTAGTTTAATTAATTTCATTAAGTAATTACCCCTTTATTACTTTTTGTAATTAATCAACCATTAATTACATTAAGGTAATTTACCTTTAAGTAATCACATTAAGTAACGTCCTTTAATTACTCAAGATCTTAATAAATCAAAAATAAATCATTACTTTTCTTAATTATCATTTAAAACTTTTATTAATTACCTTTTGTAATAAATCACCATTCACAAATAAATCAACTTAAGTCCCTTAAGTTAATTTAAAATTGAAAGCATTTCATTTCCTCAATTAGCTATTCAATTCCAATATTAGATTAAAATAAACCTTTAAAATAAGGGTTATATATATAAACACTTTAAAAACTTAGTTAATTTAAATATAATTTTTATTTAAAAAACTTTTAATTAATCCCAAACATAAAAACATTTATTATTTTAAAAAAATGTTTTGAACAAATTATTTGGATAAATCTTGATTTTAGTCTAAAGTTTTAAAACTGTTTTTATCTTTAATTCCTAGACCCGAGCCAATCTCTTTCTTACCCGAGCTCAACTTTGGGTTTTCCTTGCGCTTCATTTCTTTGAGTTAAACTTCCATTTTTCTCGAGCATGATTTCGAGTCCTATTTCTTCCTCTTCCTTAAAACAAACCCACTGACACAATCAACGCTCGTGCACGTATACAATCGTTTCGATCACTTCCGACCATCACCACATCCTTTGGCAAGTCGTTGACGAACCCCTCAAGCCTCGTAAGCACCCAGACTCCACAATTGTGTCGTCAAACGAAATCAAGCTAACCCACTTCTTCCTAGAACCAACCTCGTCGAAGAAATTCTCCTCGCCTCGACGATTCTGACCATCAGAGATCAGCGATCTCGCCTGAACTACCGCCCCAGTTCCCTCCTTCTATTTCCCCGGTCGTGATGCATCCCGATACAACGTCGATGATGAAATCGTCGCATATTCAGCACTAAAAATACTGGGCCAAAAACCCTAGTTCGTCAAACCCAAGCTCATTTGATCATCTGAAAATTTTCATACCATTTTTCCATCGATCTATACAATATCATCTACCTTCGGACTCAAACCCGAAGCTCAATTCCACCTTGATCGTTGGAAATTTACGATTTTACATTTTCTGTTCATCTTAAGATATCTTAATGATTATGGGCTTAAAGATCATGAATTGATTTCCTAAATTCATGATTTTGTATTACAAATCTGTTCGAAGTCAAAACATGAATTTGAAATCATTAATTTTTAACTTGATAAAATCATCCTTGTGATATATATTCGTTTTGAAATAATTATTGAATGTTTTTACTTAGTATTATTTTTAGAATATACATTACTCTCTTATAATCACTTTCCGTTAAGAGATCACAGTCTAATATGGATTCATTTAGGTGATACGAATTTTTTTAAAAACAGGTTTTAAGAACCTGTCATATAGAATAGAGATGATATATATACAATACACAGACCTGCATATACTTATATAACTTCGTATATATCACATGCAGCATATTTTCATCCATATAGACAAATTTCAAGCCATCATCACAAGCGTACGAAATCAAGCAACAATATAATAGTATGTTGAGGTCAAAGTTTTGCTCACCAGGAATTGAAAAGCAGAAAAGCTGGAGTTTGAAATTGGGAAATTGATCTGCTATTGATTAAATCTGATTATTAGTCTTTGAATATGAAGTTGATTGCTTTTGATTCCAATTCTATTGCTTGAAGCTTTTAATTGCTTTTGATTTTCATTCCTGCTTTTTCTTTGGGTTTCCAGATTCTTTTTCTGTTTTTGAGATGATCTACAGGTTGAAGACTTTAATCAGATTGAAGATTGAAATCTGGTTTTCTAGATTTGTTTCCAGGCTTTGAGAAAATTGTTTTGATTTTATTTTTTTAGATTTCAACATTTTTTTTGAAGATGGGGAAGGATTGGAGAGGAGAATGAAAAATATAACCTGGTTTCTTTCCCTTTGATATTTACATAAAAAAAAAATTTAAAAGAAACAAGCATGCCACTTGTCTTTGTATATTAATACTTGTTATAGGCATCTTTTTATAATTGTACAAATGTCTCAAATTTGTATTTTATGTTAAAAACCTTAACTAAATTTTTATTTGTAAAATTTATTTTAAACTCTTATCATTTTATAAATCACGTATGTTTTATTAATTTATAAATTATATCATATATATTTAATGTTTGTACAATTTAAATTTATCTTATTTACATATGTGTTATATCTTGTTTACACTTGATAAAACAAATGCATTTCTATATATATAAGTTTTTGAAATTTAATTCTAAACAACTTTTGAAAATTATCTATATCCAATTCAAAATATAACTTCCAAATCACAATAAAGAATAAGAAAACGTACTTTTATAAAAAAAATTAAAATATAGAGTTTTAAATCGAATTTATTTTCAAAATATTTATCTTTGAATTGCAAATTGCAAATTCAAATTATAATCAATTTATATATAAACAAACAAATATTTTATTTTTATTGGGAAAAATTCAAATTAATCTACAATATAATCCACAAATTCATATTTGTTACTTAAATTTAATTTTTCTCAAAACCGGGATTGTTCCAAACAATAATAACCAAATTTGTTCATATCAAAATTAAAAACAAAAATCTATCTAAGTGACAATGTAACAAAAGTATTGAACAAATCTAAATAATATGCATATCCTTTTAGACACAACATGTGTTATATCTAGTAAAAGTATGTATCCATTGATTTCATAAAAGAAACAACTAAAGATATATGTATGTTATTTCTCTTGTTTAGATCTATAGCGACCTTTTCTATCCTTCTTTATACATTTATTTAAATTTTACGTTAAATGAGTATTTTATTTTATCTTTTCATGCTTTAATCTCTTCTTCTTCCCACAGCACAAAACGAGCTCAACAAGAGATCATTTTATTCTTAAAAATAAAAAAATATTAATTATCTTAAAATGGTTATACTACAAATAAAGAGAGTAACAAAAAAGAATTAACAATAATTGAACACTTTTAACTTTTAAAGCAACATCTTTCCATATAGTACTCATTTATGTTTCCCTTACTCTGACTTTATAAAATCAAGCAAAATATAGCATGCTTGTTCTCTTTAACGTGTTTGGGGAAGTGGGTTTTTAATTTTTAATGAACTCCTTTAAATTGACTACCCTACGGATATCACACCGTTGAAAGCTTTTGAAATATTATACCTTATGATCATTTAACTCTTGCAATTTGAATTATCCCAACTTTCAGTGTTCTTCATAACATTATGAGAACATTAAACTATAATAAGAGTGGTTGTGATCCTCCTAATTACAATATCTAGATCCATGAAGTCAAGAAAGAACAACATGTTCTCTTACTAATCCTTAGAGCTAGTCTCAAACAAGATGAGAACATTATTTAAATTGGCAGATACTTTAGTCAAATTAGTGACAACTGAACAAAAAATAAAAATCGACTGTATATGCTCATATCCAAATAGCTGCCATAGTAAAGTCAAATAATTGGCAAGCATTTCTCAAAATGCCTAGCACAACATTAATATCAAGTCTTTGGACACTAATATTAACTGTAAGTGGTACTTTTGTTGCAATGGTCAAACATTGACAATAAATTCAAGTCAAATAACAACATTTATTTGGAGCGATTAGTTATTCACTTTTAAAACCTTATAATTGTCATAAATTTATCATCACACATGCGTAAGTGATTTGGCTAAATCTAGTCTTCCTTTAGGTTGGCAAATATTCGTATGAATAAGTACACATAAATATCATACATTAAATAGCTAAAATAAGAGAGGTCACTTTGATGACATGTTATTTCAATTAGCTTAGTAAGATATCTATAATTAGTTTGTAAAGAGACACCAAAAAATATATTTTACTTAATTTCTTAGTATATATAAAATATTTCAAGTGTTAAAACACTCTCAAAATGCTTTAGGTCTATAAGATATTTGAAAATCTCAAAATTATAAATGTGGCACTATATGTTTTAATCATAGCTGTTATAATCTTTTGCTTTAAGTTGTGGTTATATTCATGACATTACCTAAATAAACATGATACAAGGAATCATAAATAAATTGCATACAAATGTCACAAATGAACGCCAAAATTCAATGCCACTTTAAATTATGTATAAATGATATCGTAAATGTTGTACTGAATAACATGAATGAATGCAGATGCTATGATGTATTTTTAGATCATAATAAAGCTGTACAGAATGTTATCATATTACTTTATCTTTAGTTTATTATTTGAATACTCGATTAAGGTCAACAACCATGCATTTTGGCAAAATATAAAAACTACTAGTCCTTTTATTTTATGATAATGAAGCATGAAAATGAAACTACTATTCCTTTTATTTTATAATAACCGAAGCATGAAAATGAAACATACTTCCAACAAACATGGATCATATATATAAAATACTGGTATCTATTGAGCTTAAATGCATCAAATAATAAACAATATGCCCTTTCTTATTCCGAATACAAACATGCTAATTGCAACTGATACATTACCGCATTTATGACAATAAATTAATTAATTTATTACTATAATAACCATATTTAATATATATATTTATAATAGAAATAAATGCAATTGACTGTTATATAGTCTAAAATGTAAATTAGTGCCATATTAAAATTTATTTCAATAATAAAATAAACCCAAATACCTTGAAGGAGCATACTTTATTTCTAATTAATCAATTTTTCTGAAATAACATAAATATGTTATATATATATATATCTAAATTACTTAACCAAAAGTTAAGTAAGGTAAAATAATCCTAGAACCGAATTTATATTTCTTGCATAAATGGTTCTAAATTACATATATCTATCCATACCATTAATAAACATTAAAGAAAATAACTGTACATATCATATTCAAAGTATTCCGCTTAGTAAAATTCACAACTTATTTAAAAAATATATGATAATATACATGTGGGTGCTACAACCAAAATAAGTTGTTTTCGATATTTAGCCTTTCAATTTATAATATGTATGTATGCGTGTAGTTGATGCTAAACCAAATTCAAAATCATTACCAAAAAAAATCCTTGATACATAGATCAAGTAGATCTGAAACTTAAGTGGAATTCAATGACTTTTAAATGAATTTTAATTCAAAACTTACTCATAGTAAAAATAATAAAAAATTCCTAATGAAAGTAGGGTGGCACCGATACCTTTTATTAGGATTTCAATGTATATTAGGATTGATTAATCATGAAGCCCTAGATCTAAATAGTTACCGTATTGATTTGATTAAGAAGAAATTAAAGGAAGGTGAATAAATTAGCAGAACCATACCTGAAATTGAAAGAGAAAAGAAATTGGTTTGATCTTTCAAATTGATACAAACGCTTGATTAGGATTATTTTTACAAAAGAGATTAGGAGAATAACTAGAACTTATGTAATTTGAGGACCATATCTCCTTATTTAAAATGTTGGCAATTTCTAATTTGGCCCTTCAACAAATTAGAATTGTTCCGATATCTACAAATTAATACAATAGCAATTATACCTTTAAATATTTCAACTTTAATTCATAATTTGATCACTTTAGTTAGACTTTACACCAAAATAGCACAATGCATTTTGTTTTACATATATGGCCCACATGTAAAAAAATTCAAACAAGTACAACACATAATCCATAAATACATATCCAAACGACAATTCCAAAAAATAGTACAGCAATGATATCCAAACATCAACAAATTGACAATGCTCTCCTCACTACATTTTCATACACCCAACCAGAAAATACAAAGGTTGCAAACCTGATTTCATTCCGCAACTTTGTGAATAAGGCCGCGTAACATCATTGTCTTTTGAAACAATTAAGAATCTAGATTGGCCATTAGCTGATGTTGGTAAGCTTACTCAATTGAATGAAATCCAATGCAAAGATGCATGCTTGGATGATTGCTTTTGTTTTGCGGCTATATACAACAATATTGGTACTTGTTAAAAAGAAGTCACCACTTTCTAATGGAATATCAGGTAAAAGTGTGAATACAAGGGCTTACATTAAGTATAATAAACCAAAAATAAGTAATAATAGGCAAATTTTCGTAAGTAATAATTGTTCACCTACAACAATGTGACGTCTGCAGTAGGAACCTCAGCTCCAAGGTCTCCACATTTAACCTTAGCCTACAAGTACATCAAAAGTAGCAAGTATCGGAGAAGATATAAATAATCATGTTCAAAGAGTTATATCCTATAAAGATTAATAATATTTAAGACAAGAAAAATAATTAGAGCCTTAGATGGTTAGGTCACCCATGTGGTGATTTGAACATCTAGGTTCGAGTGCAGAAACAGCCTCTTTGCAATGCGATGGAAAGGCTACGTGCATTGTTGACCTCCTCAGAGTCCACTATCGTGCGGGAGCTTCGTGCACTGGATTCCGCATTTAATAAGCAAGCCAATTGGCTATCCAAGAAAGCATAGTCATAATTTGTCACTTGATTTGGCATTTATGAGATAACTTGATCCTTTACCTCATGCTCCATACTTGAACACTTCTCTGACTAGCATAATAGGATAAACACGATTGGCACTCATATTTCATGCTCCAAACGCTGCTCCATGCCTCAGACATGAACACAAACTTTGTATACTCATATGTATTGCTCTCGTCATGTTTTGGCGTCAAACTCAAGCATTAGAAGGAGTCAAACCTACATTAAAGGCACACTTCAAAACTAAAATAGATTCAGAGGCTACTTAGAATGAATCAAAATGCACATCAGTTTTGCAAGCAAATTCAATAGCTTTAAAACTGATCTTAGGTAACAATATAAAAAGTAAAATAATATGAATTCCAACTAGACTTATAGAAAAACAAAGTTCTTATGAGAATATAGGATGAATTACCTAAAAATGTTGGTAGCTCATAATAATAGCATCAACAACTCGAATAGACCTTGCTTTAAATTTTATAACTCTCTGAACTCAAAGCAACTTTTTGCTAACCACTTCCATTGCTTCCTTACCCTGCTTCAGCTAATCCTCTTAAAAGATTCATTATAGTTGGAACCAATTTCATTGATATAGAAATAAGTCCTGAAATCTGCATATGTAAAGCATAGTCTTGAAAATAATCAACTAAGCAAAAAAATAAAAGAATTTATCCAGCCCGTAGCAGAAGAAATGGATGAATTTCAAAAAATTAGCCATTTTGCCTCTTTGATGTGCCTATGAAGTCTAAATTCATTTAGAACTTTTCTATGTTTCTTTCAAATAAAATCCATATTTTATTTAACTTCGTAAATAAAGTTTCACTTTAATTTAATGTTTATGTAAGTTAGAGTATATCAAATATACTCTTATATACAAATTTGTGTGTAATGTTTATTATTCAAATTTATTCAGAGAAGGAAATATTTCATTCGTTTCTCTTAACTTATTCAATTAATGAGGGGGCATAAATTTATTTAGAGAAGGAAACTTGTCATTTCCTTTCTCCTAAATTATTTAATTAATGTGGGATCATAAATTTTGTTAGAGAATGAAACTTTTCATTTTCTTTTCTTAATTAAATTAAATAATTGATTAATAAAATAACATTAATGACTTATCAAAATATGACATGAACTGTAAACAGTGAATATTGTGTAATGTAACATATAGGGAGTGTGCATAATTAGTGGTAATTGATATGTATACATAAAATAAACAAGAAAATTTTGAATGGTTATCACCTAGGAATTGAAATGGAAATAAATAAGAGATGACAAGGATGATTGATATAGTTTCCCTTTTACTAAATTTAATTGATGCAACATATAAATGACAATTAATAGATATCATAATGTAAGGATATAAACAGTCAAAAATAAGTGTATGTATATATAGTTGCCTCGTTTTAGTTTTTTTGGAAAAGAAATCCAATTTATACTCTGATAATATGTATTACATATAATAAATTTTTTATATACAAACATACATATAAAATTAATTGTGTGTATATAAGGTTAAAATAAGCCTTTCAAATTAATACAAATTAGAAATTCATAGCAATCAAATTAAAAATAGATTTAATGTCAAAACATTAATTGTGTGTATGAAAGATTCGATAAATATCTCTAATTAATACAAATGATAGACTTAAAGTAATCAAATTAAAATTTAGGGCAAATTCTATTTCAACCAGAGTATTTACTCAGTAGCCCTCCAAAAACTAAAAAAGTTTATAAACCCAAAAAATAACTTAGTAGCCCCCTATCATTTCCAAAAATACCCTTCCCATCACCAAAAAAACAAAATGAACTATCATGTAAGGTAACTTCGTGGTTTATGTCAATACCGCGTAGGCTTTCTACGTGAATGTGTAAAAATTTACGCAATTATTTTACGCGATTAAGCCAGAAACCAAATACACCCCTTGAGTGAATTATCACAAATCCCCATAATCGACGGCCTACTATTGTATTTGCAAAAAATTAAAATCTTTTCAATTTTTTTTGAATTACCTGTTGTGATTGCGTTAACAATTCATTCTCTTCTTCAAAATCCATCAGCTAGTAGTGAAAAATTGAATTTTTTATTTGCTGATATAGAAACTAGGGTTTTGAAGAAGTGGTGGTTTAGACAGTGAGAAACCGACGTAAGAAGATAATGGAATAGAGAAGAAAGAAAGTATGCAGCTTTCTAAGGGTATTTTAGTCTTTAAAATTTTATTTATTTTAGGGAAAGCTACTAAGCAATTATTTGTTTGAAACAGAATTTGCCAAAATTTAGACTTGTTGCCAAAACATCTTCCCTTTTTGTTTAATTTCTAAAATAATACACACACAAAATACATACATGTAACCTTTCAAATTTAAAATTAAATTTTATTTTTTATGATTTAAAACACGAATCTTTAGTAAAACACTATAATATTCATACAGAAATTTTAGTTTAATTTGTTAAAGCAAAATCCAATCAAGACAATATGAACATAAAAAGCTTTAGATCTAAAAGATTGTACTCTGAATTGAATGTTTACAATATAGATCTATAATAAAACATTGTATCAAAAGTATACAAATTAAAAAATAAGAACTCAATTGATAATTCGAACATACAAAATTTATGATCTAAAATTAAACTTTAGGTTGAATGTTTAGAAAATAATTCCAAAACAAATTATATTTAAACATACATAAATATTAGTTTCAATTATTAAAACAAAACACCAATCAATTCATTCAATAAACAATTCAAGTTACATAAACAATTTTCAAATTAAATCAGGCAATGATATGTATATACGAATTATGATAATTAAATTTCTCTTTCAACAAACATTACATCAAATATCATTATCTATTAAAGAAAAACATACCTTATTATCCAATGCCTTGAAGCACATCTTGAAAATGGACTCCCCTTAGGATGTTTCTTAAAAGTCACATCATGAATGATGGTATCTCTGTAGATCTTCAAGATCCCTATCATATCCTTGCAAGAGATAGAGGAACCACTTTTTTATATTTTATTTGATGCTTCATGTAGAGTTTAGAATGAAACTTTTCCATTCATTAATTAAAACTTTCCTAATTAATTCCTCCGATTGTTTCTCTCACTCCAATCCTTTCTTTACACGTATGTCATCAATGACATGAAATTTCCACCAATCATGTCATTTCCATAAATTATACCATCAAATGACATAAAATTTCCACAAATCATGTCATCAAATGACATAAAATTTTCATAAAAATTTTCATGCAATTATCTTTAAATTACGTCGATATCATATATCAACACGCACAAATATAACTTATACAAATGTAACTTTTATAAGCGCATTAAAATAATTACCATAAACTTCTAAATATCAAATAAATAACAATATATTTATCAAATATAAATTAATTTAATCAATTTATAATATTTTATAAACTAATTAAATCATGTGGTTTTTCAAAGAATTCATCTTACAGTTATAAGACTCATAGATGTAAATTCAATCAGAGATTAATATCGAACTATTGGAATATTAACATTCATATATCACTTAGCGGGTGGTATTGTATTTTTATCGAATTTATCGCTTACACGTTTTTTGTTAAAATCCAATTTTACTTATTATAAGCGATACCTAATACTGATAATTATTTACACCAATTCTCTTCGTCAAAACTATATCATTTGGATTAGTGGAATTTGGTAGTGGTCAAAATTCCAATGTCGTTCACATTAAACTTTATAGTCCAAACATAAAGTATTTGGTTCAATAATAACAATTATTATTACCCGAAATGCTTTGGCCAGCGACTTTGACTTTTAGTTGACTTTAGTTGACCATGATACTAACCTCAAAAATAAGGAGATGAATCCTCTCTTGAATAGCATTTCACTTCCAATTCTTTCACTCGACCCAACTATAGTCATTCGATGGATACAAAGCCATGATTTAACTATAATCGAAGCGGAGCTTCCACATTGAAGATCAACGGTATTCTCAAGTCGAGAGAATTGTGTAAATTAGTCACATCGATATTTTCTGTTTGACCTTAGTTATATTAACCAACAAAAAACTATCAAGTGAGTCATTCCATAATTATCCAATAATTATCGGTACGTAACCCCTCGGTGCCCCCCAACAGTCATAAGTAATGCACTGACCAACCTTTGGAGAGCGTTACGTACTCTAGCCTTAATGGATACATCGATATCCAGTCTCGATGCATTCTAAGTAGGAACATTTAAAATGGTATATTTGTTTCATTGTGATAAATTACTCATGGTTATAACACTTTGTAACTACTACCACAAAACATATCATTTATGGATTCTCTAATAAATAAACTTTTAATTAAATTGATTAATTAACATAACCACATTATATCAAGTATATAATAGAAAGAAAATACCTTTATTTCGAATAAGATTGGTCAACTAGTTAGATATTTGTAACAAATTACATAATTGCCCCTAGGGCATACCCCTAACTCTATTAATCTCCCACTTGCACTTGAAGTCAATTATGGAATCTTATTTCAACTTCTCCAATTAGTTTTCTTAAAACCAATTGGGTCAATCCCTTTGCGAATGGGTATGCTATTATGTTTTAATTATCCACTCTGTCAATCATCTCTTCCCAACAGTGACAAACTATTTTGTGATGTGGCACAATTTAGAGTATATCTCTCAACTTCTAGTGGGCTTTAAGTTCTATTATAAACTATACTGCGACATTGTTATCAGATAACAATGTTATGAGATTCTCAATATTTGGAATTGGCTCGGTTATAAATTTGTACACTTATATTTTTTATACATATTATCTTTATTATGGCCCTACTCTAGGTGAGGTACTTAGTCTTTTTCATTGAATCAGCCATGGTCTTTAAAGATTCTAAACTTGAATTTATTATTGGCATATTATACTCAATATCACTTATGAAGTTTGAGTGCGAACACTCCTTCTTATGGTTTTTTTGTTTCTGTAAATAATTTTCTAGTATTTCATAAATACATAAGAACACTTCAAATAACCATTTAGTGATATCATTTTGGATTTGATATTTGCTTCATGTATTAAATGCACAAGAAAAATCATGATCCCATAGACGACATAATATGTATGATAATTCCTATTGTCGATGCATAAGGAACTCGTCTTACATATGCCATATTGAACAATTTAATAAGGTGTCTTTGTCTATCGATTTGGAACATTCCCAATATCTTTAATATTCACTATAAAAGACATCATTTAGAATCCAAAATTGAGCATTAAAACAACTAAGGTTGATTTTAACACAATTATGTTGTTTAAAATCAACAACTTGTTTTTACTTATAGCTTAGAAATATCAATGTATTTTTTAACATTCTTACTTATGAACACATGCTTCCTCTTCATTTTGATTGATAATTAAACTATTTGATATTTCTTTCAAAATATTTGTTCAATTTTGATACTTATAAAATGATATTTTCTACCATTTCTTGGATCATATCCACAAACTCACAAATTTAATATCGCTCCCACGACTTCGAGACATTTTGGTTACACTGTCTAAACAATTTACTCTAAATCATTATTTAGAATTTTTGTTTCAATCCATACGTACCAAACATAAGGTCATATGAAGTGGTAATTGTGTGAGTAAATCCGAATTAACATGAGCACATTGAATATGGAATCTATTACGCTAATTTTAACAATTGAAATTTGATATATTATTCTTATCAACATTGCTCATTTGATTCCAATCGCATTAGTCCTGCTCATAAAGACACAATCACGGCCGATGCATCACATCCATCAGATTACGACTACCAAAATCATATTTTGATAGCGTACTTGGAATTCTTTCGCATTTGCGCATCATACCATATCATAGAGTCAACACTCTTAATGGATTAAACAATCGATGACTATATATTATCGAAATTGATAAGAAACTCATAGTTTCTCTTCAGTGTGCAAGAATAATTATTAGACACACTGATGCGCTGTGTTCATTTAGATTAGTTAATTTCATTTCATGTCATCTAACCAATTCTATCTATGGATCGTATCTAATTCTATTTTACTACAAATAATTCCTCAAAGAAATTTCTTCACAATGAAGATGGTATTTCTTGAAACAACTATTGTTTCTCAGTGCAACAGAATTGGTATTCGTAATCATTTTATGAATTTCTTTATTTATAAAACTGATTTGGTTTTAGTTTACAAAAATCATGTTGAAAACATGTCATCCAATGGAAATCTTCTAAAAATTCTCTTAGGGAGATTCATACAAGATCCCTTACGAACAATTATTACGTATCTTTTGACTCTCACAACCCGCCAACTCCTTAGCTTAGGATACGCTGGGGTTTCTTATAACCCTCATCTCGTGTGATTTTGTAAACTATTATTTAAATGTAATAAAATTAACCTTATGTACTACTTTTAATTACATGACCATATAGAAAGAAACTAACTCAACTTCATTTACAATTAATCATACATTATCCGACAAAGTTCGATTACTCCTTATTGATGCATCATTATGTATCATAGGAACGAATGACTTTTGAGATTGAATCTTTATTCATTTTTAGGTATGTTCGAAACTTTTTTCAATATACTCACTCATTCGATCAAATCGATCTATTTATATGGCATGTTATTTTATTTACTTCTATTGTATACTCTATGAATTTTCCATAGACATACTACATTTGTATCAAATACACATGTCTATCTGTGATGACTTACCGATGAATAAGACAAAGTACATGGAAACATTTCTATATTAATAGACTTACGGTTGTATATATCAATATGTATCAATCTAAAGAGTTCATCACCTTTTATGATGCTCCCACTAAATGGATGCATAGCCCTTAATTGTTTGAGATATAATTAACCAGTATCATATGATTCAAAATGATATAATAAAATTATTTTGTCAAAACTATGGCTCAGTTTATAATTCCAAAGTAACTGTAAATAATATTAGATAGTTCTGTATTTTCCAATGCATCATTTTTTTTATGGAAAAAATACCACATTATATTTTTATGTCATAATGAATATTCACAATACTCGTATTGAAATATAGATATATCTATTTCTCAGTCGATACCGAAAAATAGTCATTATTTCATTAATAACGTTCGGTACGTTTTATGAAAACAATTTTCATAATACGATGTAATTAATAAGTGCTATATGGCATGATACCACTATTTCCACCATTACTATAATAGCTTATTAAGTTTGGAGGTCCATCATTCACTTAATATAGTTTATTTATCTCATATACCGTAACTAGTTTGTAGCGGAAAGTTCTTTGATCAATTATCCTAAACTCAAAGAAATAAATCTCATGGAAAACAATTTTCTATGCAAAATTACATTTCAAAATAGAAATCTTATATCTAATTCCAATGTTAAGTATCTCGCAATTATTACAATTCTCGTTTTCGTTGTTTCTTTATGAAGCAGACATGACTATTCACTCTCTTCATCCTAGCTGTACCTTAAATCATATCTACTTTTTACATTCATTATCCATTCTAAATGGTCAAACCATTCAAAACAGAACCCTTATTACAATATCATAATGAACTCTTTACAAAAGTGCATTCAATTATCCTTAGCTCTAAAGGACATTAGATATGTTCTGCTTTACTTAAACTGATCAAACTTGACATTTCAGCGATACTGTTCTTAGATTTATATTATAGTTTTGGTCTAGTATTACATTTTACATGATACGATCCTTTTGTAATCAATCTGATTGAATACTTGATCTTGCATTATGGTTTATTTGGTTTTCCGGATGAACTAATTTCATCTAAATATTGTACAGTAATATGTAATTGTATATTGATCAAGTATCTATAGTATTGTGTTGCTTTAAAAATTTGAAACTCATAGAATGCAACACATGGTCTTGAATAAATAAATTCGTAAGTGACCAAGCCACGAATGTATTCAGTAGTTATAAAATCAGGTACTTACATGGATGTTGAAACGTCAACATGTAATAATCTTTTATTGGTAAGTATATGTTATATTTCTGTTTGTCAATCTTCAATTCATTTGTATATCTTAATTGCTAAACATTTTACCAATCTTATTAAATGCACAAATTTATCATTATAGATAATTATAACATTATTTAGTATATGTTCTTACAATATTAAAAAGGTCAAACGTTACCATTTTATTTTTATAATAAGGCTCCCACTAGTCTTTTATGTTTCTCCAAACTCTACGATGAAACATAGAAGTCTTTCGACTTCACTAGTGGATATTAGGACTCGTTTGTCTTGGTATTCTAACCTTGAGTTTACTCAACAAATCTTAGTCCCATAAACGATGGATAACTCCTTATCAGTTGTATCACATACAACTCCTAAACCATGTTTCAGTGTCCTAACCACATTTCAACCTTGATTTTTTTCAACAAATCAAAACAGATTATTCACTCATACCTACTATATCGCGACGAACTAAGTATAGTATATGTACCTTGAGTTTGCTTAACAAATACATTTAGTTATCTTACCTCGTCTATTCAATATATTAATAGTACTGCACTTAACATTTCTAACTTGAGTTTGCTCAATAGCTAAGGAGTATGCAAGTAATTTATTAATATATATATATATATTAGAGGATAACATTATATTGAAGATTCATAATCTTCAGTATATTATATTGAGTGATATTGACTTATGGAGTAACGTATTTCTTGTGAAATGCCCTCGTGATTCAAATGTCAAACACATCAGAAATCATGATGTACATATATTTATGTATGTATATTTTCCTTAAGTCGATTTAGTGTTTCTTTAACGTACATATTAGTTTATAAATTCATATCATATAAGTTTTATTTCCATATAACTTTTATATTTCATATTACTTATATGATAGCCTTACGCATAATATTTTATTAGTTAAATATTTTTTAATTAATTAACTCTTTAATTAATTTTAAATTTATATTCCAATACAAATTTTATATAGGACATATCCGATATAACCTTTATAGTGTATAATATAACTTTATAGTATAACACATATATCATATATATGCATATTCTTTATTTAATTAATTAACCTTTAATTAATTTATTTAATTAAATAATTTAAATTAAATTATATCAATTTCAAAATTTATCTTACATTCATGTATACTTATGTTATCTTAAACACTTCAAAATAACATAACATATATCAACATATATAATACTTGCATATAAATATTAATTAATTAACTCAATTAATTCATTTTATTAATCTTATTAATAAATTTTAAATTTTGAAATTAATACTTAAACAGTTCCAAACCTTTTGGAATTTTCGTTACCTTTTCAAATATTTTGAAAATTTATATTATATTCTAACCTTTTATAATAAATATGTTTTAATTTTTAAATTTAACTTTTAAATTTAAAATCTAGTCTTAATTTTCAAAACTATTTTGAAAATTAGCCCAAGGACCAGTTCAAATTTGGCCTTTTCTATTAAGGGCAACCTTTGGGATTACTTCACCTTTCTGGCCAAGTAGATAACCAGGTAAGACAGGGTACTTGATTACCTAATTTCAATCTTAGACACTAGACATTGTAGTAAGTGTGCAAGCTTAGTTAGTTAGCCATAACATGACTCATTTAGACGACAAATGCTATTGGGGTCTAATACCATTATTGGAATTGGGCTAGCTCGCAGCGGAAGAAATGAGTGAATTTCAAAAAAATTAGCCATTTCGGATCTTTAATGAAACTATGAAGTCTAAATTCATTTAGAATTATTCTAAGTTTCTTTTAAATAAAATCAATATTTTATTTAACTTCATAAATAAAGTTTCACTTTTATTTAATGTGTATGTAAGTTATAGTATATCAAATGTACCCTTATAAACAAATTTGTGTGTAATGTTTACTTTTCACATGTATCCGCAGAAGGAAATATTTCATTTCTTTCTCTTAACTTATACAGTTAACGGGGAGACATAAATTTATCTAGAGAATGAAATTTTTTATTTTCTTTCTCTTAAATTATTTAATTGATGGGGGATCATAAATTTATTTAGAGAAGGAAACTTTTCATTTCCTTCTCTTAATTAACTTAAATAATTGATTAACAAAATAACATTAACGTCTGATCTAAATATGACATAAACTGTAAATATATTCATAGTAAATATTATGAAAGTGCAACATATAGGGAGTGCATAGTCGGTGGTAATTGATATGTATACATAAAATAAACAAGAACAACTTGAATGGTTACTACATAGGAATTGAGATGGAAATAAATAAGAGATGACAAGGGTGATTGACTCTTTTAATAAACTTAGTTAATGCAACATATAAATGACAATTAATAGATATCATAATATAAGGATATAAACAGACAAAAATATATGCATGTATATATAATTTCCTCGTTTTAAATTGTTTTTTGGAAAGAAATCCAATACATACTTTGACAATATGTAATATATACATAGTAAATTTTATATATACTAACACACACACACACACACACACACACACACACATATATAATTGTGTGTATCTAAGATTAAAATAAGTCTTTCTAATTAATACAAATTAGAGATTTATACCAATCAGTTTAAAAATAGATTTGTTGTCGAAACATTAATTATGTGTATGTAAGAATTAATAAATATCTCTAATTAATACAAATTATAAACTTATAGTAATAAAATTAATATTTAGATTTGTTGCCAAAACATCTTCATTTTTTCTAATTTTTAAATAATACAAACACAAAATACATACCTATAAACTTTCAAATCTAAAATTACATTTCTGTTTTATATAATTTAAAACAAGAATTCTTAATAAAAAACTATAATATTCATACACAAATTTTAGTTTAATTTGTTAAAGTAAAATCAAATCAAAACAATATGAACATACAAAGTTTCAGATCTAAAGGATTGTATTTTGATTTGAATGTTTACAATATAGATCTATAATAAAACATTGTAAGTAAACATACACAAATTTTAATTTTTATTTAACAAAATTAGAACCCAAATGATAAATCGAACATACAAAATTTCTAATCTAAAAATTAGGCTTTAAATTGAATGCGTAGAACATAGTTCCAGAAAAACATTGTATCTAAACATACACAAATTTAGTTTTGATTTATTAAAATAAAATACCAATCGATTCATTCAACAAACAATTCAAGCTACATAAAAAAATTTCAAATTAAATGAGGCAATGATATGTACATACAAATTATTATAATTATATTTCTTTTCAATAAACATTACATCAAACATCATTATCTGTTAAAGAAAAACATATATTACTAACCAAAGCCTTGAAGCGCATCTTGAAAACGGACTCCCCTTAGGATGTTGCCTAGAAGTCATACTTTGAATGACGATATCTCCGCAGATCTTGAAAATCGCCATCTTATCCATGCAAAAGATAGATGAACCATTTTGTTTTATTTTATTTGATGTTTTATAAGAAATTGGAAGATTTTTGGAAAATTTATTTGGTTTTCGGCCATGAAAAGTTTAGAAGAGAGAAAGAAACACACTGAATGAGAAAGAATGAATTGTACATACAAAATGAATTAGAGAATATGTTTTATTTGAAAGAACGAAACTTTTCCTATTCTTTAATTAAATTTTCCTAATTAATTCCCTTACTTGTTTCTCTCTCTTCAATCCTTTCTTTACATGTATGTCATCAAATGAAATAAAATTTTCACAAATCATGTCATTTCTGTTAATCATGCCATCAAATGACATAAAATTTCCATAAATCATGTCATCAAATGACATAAAATTTTCATAAATCATTTCATGCAGTTATCTTTAAATTATATCGAAATCGTATACCAATGCGCGCAAATATAACTTTTATAAATAAAATAATTACATAAAACTTTCAAACGTCAAATAAATAATAATAATTATCTCTAAAATGTCAATTAATTTAATAAATTTACAACATTTTATAAATTAACTAAATCATGTGGTTTTTCAGATAATTAATCATTACGGTTATGCGACTCATATGTGTAAATTCAGTAAGCGATTAATATCGAACTATTCGAATATTGACACGTCACCTAGCAAGTGGGGTAACATTTTATCCAAATTTACCACTTACACGTCTTTTAGTAAAATTCAATTTTACTTATTATAAACGGTACCTTATATTGATAATTATTTACACCAATTCTCTTCGTCAAAACTATATCACTTAGGATTTATGGAATTTGGTAATGGTCAAAATTCCAATATCATTAATATTCAACTTTATATTCCAAACATAAAGTATTTGGTTCAATAATAACAATTATTATTAATCGAAATACTCTGGCCAAAGACTTGGACTTTGAGTTTGTAGTGAAATTTGTTTTAATTTGAGCGGAAACGAATTATTTGATCAAAATCTAGTATTGTCTATTTAGATATTAATGGAACTTAAAAAATAAAATCAATTACGTAGTCTCATAGAAAAAATAGCAGAAATAAGAGACATAGAATATTTAACGTCGTTCGGATATGATATCCTACATCCATGGAGACCTAACAACTTCTTTTATTCCATTGAAGAAAAGTATACAAAAGAGAGAGAAGAATAATGGTGGATGCTCTCACACACTCATTTGTATATGAAGATGAAATTCCTTCATCTAAATAGATTTAATAATGAAGGGTTGCTTGGAGATTAAGAAAATTAATTTCCTGATAACCCAAATATCTTTTCAAATTGCATGTATTGATTTTAGTGCAAATAGATGGCGTAATCTTGGTTTTCATATCTTTCCTTTGATTGATTGATTCTTTATGCCTAATCATTTATTTATTCACATAACAAATGCGTTGACTAATTAATTGGTCGACTAATTAATTAGTTTCCTTCCAAAATACTCTTCCATATACAAACCAAATTAATTAATTGATTGTATCAATTAATCAATTTCTTTCCTCCTTAACAATATTTAAATCATCTATATTTAATAGAGTTGACTTCAATTGACCGTGACTCTAACCTAGTATAACTAAAGAGACGAATCCTCTCTTGTATAGTGTTTCACTTCCAATGCTTCCACTCGACCCAAATATAGCCGTTTGATGGACGTCGTGCCACGATTTAATTATAATCAAAGCGGAGCTTCCACATTAAAGACTAACAATATTCTCAAGTCGAGAGAAATGTGTAAATTAGTTACATCGATATTCTCTTCTTGACCTTAACAGTCATGAGTAATACACCGTCCAACATTTTGAGAGCATTACGTACTCTAGCCTTAATGGTTACATCGATATCCAGTCTCGATGCATCTTGACTAGGAACATTTAAAATGGTATATTTATTTCATTGTGATAAATTACCCACGGTTACAACTATTTGCAACTGCTATCGCAAAACATATCATTTATGCATTTTCTATTAAATATACTTTTATTTAAATTATTAATTAATCTAGCCATATTATATCAAGTATATAATAGAAAGAAATATATTTATTTCGAACAAGATTGGTCAACTAGTTGGATATATGTAACAAATTACATAATTTACCCTAGGGCATATCTCTTACTCTATCAAAAAAAGAAGGTAAAATAAGCACTTATGTACTTATAAGCTTGAAATAATATAAGAATATAACCTATTCAAAAGCACAATAAGTTCATTAAACCCAAGGATTGCAATCATCGCAATTGCCTATGGTGGAGGTAACCAACTGTTACCATTCTTATAAGCTTCCTAGAAAACATTTCATATTGTAATGAAGATAAGTGATATAGTAAATTTCAATATCGGTAAGAGTAGGTGAAATGTACATGTATATTTGTGGATATGTTGCTTGAGAAACTAAATGTTCAATTTTTGTTTTAAACTATCTCTGTATCGACTTGCATTGTACTGGAGTTATCAATACATCTTTCGAAGATATCTGAACACATGAACATAACTCATGAATTTATAATTTGGTTTTTAGGCTATATACCTTGCAAAATTTCCAAGAACCAAAAGTAAGAGGATCAGTGTTAGCCGTGATTTCTCTTCCTTTAGCAGTAGGAGCATCAATAAGTGCTGAACTGAGAATATTTTCAATTCTATTTGATTCTTCTTTTAGTCGAACTGCAGCCAATACAGCTAAAGTTTATGTTCCTACAAAAATATTTTCAAGAAAGCTATTCAAATTTCAAATTCATACTTGTACATAAAAAGTACATCAGCACGAGCTTTCTTTATAATTATTCAGACATTTCCATTTTCTATCCAAACTCTTGGCATTGAATCTTCATCATGATTAAAAAACTATTGGAAACCTATAAATAGAATTAGGTTGATTGTCAGTACGTACATGATACGAAAGAAATGAGAATTAGAGATGAATAAAGAAGTTCCTACCTTTCATGTGCATCAAAACTTATTGATGCAATCCTTATGATGTTAACACATCAAATCGAATGTTATCCCATTTTTGGTCAAAACTGGAATATCAATGTTGTGTGCATTTCCACCACGACCGAACCAAGAAGAAGCAGCCAGCAAGCGTATATAAGTCTGGGATTTCACTCAAGGTTCATATATAAAAGTTCATTCGGTGAAACAATGCGAGAGTCGATTCGGCACTCCAACACTCAAGCCCATTCGGCAGTATGAAAGGAGATCTCATTCGGCATTCGAAATACCATGGCTCATCCGGCATTCCCAATGCCGAGATTCATCCGGCATTCCCAATGCCGAAGTCCATTCGGCATTCCCAACTCCACTGCCGAACCAACCTTCCCCCCAAACCATACCGAACCACCTCTCCACTTCCAAGCCTCACCCCCAACAACTACCGATCCAGGCCACCTCCTACCGAACCAAGCCTCACCTTCAACAACCGCCTCTACGCCATCACCGAACCAACCCACACCGAACCAGATCCCCTCTCCTCCATCACCGGTCCAAACTCCACTTAGCCACTGCCGGACCAACGTCCCACCGAACCAACTCTCCACCCAAGCCATGCCGAACCAACTCACTCTAACCACTACCGGACCAAGTGGATACCGAACCAACATCGCCAGACCAGATTGCTTCAGCCCAGGCCCACCAGCAGCTATATACATCCAGGACCCCTGTCCCCGGCCTCACTCTATAAATAGAGGGGCATGGGTACAACAATGGAGGACAAGTTTGAGAGCTCAAGCACGGAAGGAACTTTCAAACAACTTTCATATACTTGTAACCAAAGCTTTGTACTTGTAATCTGAAGAGAAAGAGGAGAATAACATATAAAGTGGACGTAGGCACGTTCTGGCCGAACCACTATAAATCTGTGGGTCTTTTACAGTTTAGTCCCTGCTTTTTACATATTTGCATAAATCACCCAAATCGCTAAGAACAACATATAATCAACTAAATCGTACGACTTTGAGGTGTTTGCCCTTTTTTGTGCAAACATTTTTGGTGCTTTCACTGAGAAGGTTGAACTCAGGACCTACCGCTTGGAAGTTGAATTTGAGGGTTTAGAGATTCAGATTTGAAGAGTCATGGCGAGACAATCATGCAGAAGGCCAAGGCCAGAGCAGAGTCAACAGGAAGGGAGTCAAGAGGCTTCCTCAGGAGCAAACCAAGCTTCAGCCTTCATCACCAGGGATGAGATGGAGGCTATGATGAGAAGACAAGAAGAGATGATCCAGAACTTGCTTCAGGAAATTGGGCAACTTGGAGCACAAAACCAAGGAGAAACTGGAGTTCGGAACGGAGCAGGACCATCTGGCGTAGCACCAGAGCTAGGGGGCACTCAAGCAGAGCATGTTGATCCGACCCCCGGAAGAGAGATAGGGGCATCCGAGCCACCTGGTAGCAATAGAGGAATGAACGTTCAGCCAGGGAGGCATACACATGAAAACTCCCGCGGACTCGGGGGGCAGGTCGAAGGCAGTGAACGAGGACTACAGCTTGGAGACAATGACAGATTAGCAGAGATGGTTAGAAGAGCTATGAGAGGCGGTTTAGTAAACAGAGACTTGGAAGATGTAAACAGGAGTCCTTTTTCTTCTGCGATTAGGATGGCTAGGAACCCGCCAGAGTTCAAGCTACCATCAGTAGAGATGTACAATGGAAGGACAGACCCTGCGGTCCATCTTACTAAGTATATGAGGCACATGGAAGTGCTGGGGGCATCACAGGAGATCATGGCCCGGTGCTTTCCACTGTATTCGACGGACATTGCAGCGTTATGGTTTAGGCAACTGGAGAGCGGCTCCATAGGAACGTGGGCAGATTTAACTGAGAGATTCATGAGGCAATTCAGGGTTCATATTGCGAGACCCAAGAATGTGATGACTTTGGCAACCTTGAAGCAGAAAACTGGAGAGACTTTGAGGAGCTTTCTAACGCGATTTAATGCGGCGGCAGCATCTGTGGATCGACCAGATCCATCTATGGTCATGATGGCGGCTGTATCTGGAATAGCTGATAGTACAGAGTTCAAGAATTCATTAACCAAGGACCCGCCTATGAATCTGGGAGAGTTCTATCATGAGGCTGAAAAGTTTCTGCGTTTGGAAGATGCTAGTGCAGAAAGAGAGGAAGAAGATGACGTTTACGCAATCAAGAGCGAAAATCCACCTGGAAAGGGTGCGGAGACTAGCAAAGGAAAGAGAAAGGCTGAGGGTAATGATGACAGGACAAAGCGGCAACGGAGGGAGCCGCGATTCACCACTCACACTGAGCTGAATGAGAGTCTGGAACGAATTTATCAGGATACCAAGGAGCATGTTCCGTATCGTAGACCAATACGAAGGGATCCAACCTCTGACGAAAGAAAATCAGATAAGTTTTGTGTATTCCATGAATTAAACGGTCATAACACTAATGATTGTAGGCATTTGAAGGACGAGGTGGAAGGGCATATCAGGAACGGTATGCTCCTTCAGTATGTGAGGAAGCGAACTCCAGCTGTGGAGCCAGAGTGACCACCGTCTACATCGGCTAGAGGTGACCCTGGATCGGGGCACCGTTTGATTATCCATTGATTGCTTGATTAAAATAACGATGAACAAGTTGTAAACCTCTCGCTAACACGGTTAAATCATTTACACATGTGAGCGATCGCGCACGATCCATAGGCATGCTCTGAATGACTACCAGCCGCGTTATAGTAAGAGTTTACGCTTTGACATCTTCATTCTGCTCTTTGCTTTGATTTTGATTTGAACATTTAAATTCTTCCTGTTTGGACATGTCTGCTGTAAGGTTCATATGATTATTTCTTTAACATTTACAATTCTATGGAAAAATTACTTGTATGCCCGTGGATCGCGAACGGTCCACGAGCACCTCTTGCATGGCAGTGAACTGCCGAAGTCTTTGATCCGGAAACTCCCCTAAACAATAACTCCGGCACTGATAATATTAAGTCCCTCCCGGGCACGCTCATTCGCCTCGAACGGCACCCGACTCCGAATAGTCACAATTCGCCTCGAACGGCACCCGACTTCGAACAGTCACAATTCGCCTCGAACGGCACCCGACTTCGAACAGTCACAATTCGCCTCGAACCGCACCCGACCTCGAACGGTCACAATTCGCCTCGAATGGCACCCGACTTCGAACAGTCACAAACTCGCCTCGAACGACACAACTCATCTCGCCACAAATGGCTCGATCGCGAAAGGTCGCCATTTGAGGTCCACCCCCTGACCGCCAACAGTCGCACCTTACCATGAATGGCTCGATCTCGAACGATCGTCATCCAAAGTAAGGCGCTTGACCGCGAATGGTCCCATTTCATCTTTTGCCACGAACGGCACCGGCCGTGAATGGTCACATTTCACCCCAAGTGGCTTGATCGCGAACGGTCGCCATCTGAGGTCCGCCCTCTGACCGGGCTCGGTCGCACTTTATCTCGAATGGCTCGATCCCGAACGGTCGTCATTTGAAGTAAAGCGATTGACCGTGAACGATCACATTCCACCGCAAATGACTCGATCTCGAACGATCGTCGCATGGATTTAGACGCTTGACCGCAAACGGTCGCACTTCACCTCAAATGACTCGATCGTGAACGGTCGTCATTTGAAGTTAGGCGCTTGACCATGAACGGCCGCGCTTCATCCCAAATAGCTCGATGCCGAACGGTCGTCATTTGGGGCCATATAAAATATCAAGCTCTTTACAGGTTGTCAACAGGATATGAACATCCAGCTCATGGCATTACAAAACACGCCTTCCTACCATAAGGACATCAACAGGATATAAACATCCAGCTCATGGCATTACAAAACACGCCTTCCTATCGCAAGGCATGTTTTGGGGGGCAAAGTGTTATCCCATTTTTGGTCAAAACTGGAATATCAATGTTGTGTGCATTTCCACCACGACCGAACCAAGAAGAAGCAGCCAGCAAGCGTATATAAGTCTGGGATTTCACTCAAGGTTCATATATAAAAGTTCATTCGGTGAAACAATGCGAGAGTCGATTCGGCACTCCAACACTCAAGCCCATTCGGCAGTATGAAAGGAGATCTCATTCGGCATTCGAAATACCATGGCTCATCCGGCATTCCCAATGCCGAGATTCATCCGGCATTCCCAATGCCGAAGTCCATTCGGCATTCCTAACTCCACTGCCGAACCAACCTTCCCCCCAAACCATACCGAACCACCTCTCCACTTCCAAGCCTCACCCCCAACAACTACCGATCCAGGCCACCTCCTACCGAACCAAGCCTCACCTTCAACAACCGCCTCTACGCCATCACCTAACCAACCCACACTGAACCAGATCCCCTCTCCTCCATCACCAGACCAAACTCCACTTAGCCACTGCCGGACCAACGTCCCACCGAACTAACTCTCCACTCAAGCCATGCCGAACCAACTCACTCCAACCACTACCGGACCAAGTGGATACCGAACCAACATCGCCAGACCAGATTGCTTCAGCCCAGGCCCACCAGCAGCTATATACATCCAGGACCCCTGTCCCCAGCCTCACTCTATAAATAGAGGGGCAGGGGTACAACAATGGAGGACAAGTTTGAGAGCTCAAGCACGGAAGGAACTTTCAAACAACTTTCATATACTTGTAACCAAAGCTTTGTACTTGTAATCTGAAGAGAAAGAGGAGAATAACATATAAAGTGGACGTAGGCACGTTCTGGCCGAACCACTATAAATCTGTGTGTCTTTTACAGTTTAGTCCCTGCTTTTTACATATTTGCATAAATCACCCAAATCGCTAAGAACAACATATAATCAACTAAATCGTACGACTTTGAGGTGTTTGCCCATTTTTTGTGCAAACATTGAATAAGGACATGACCCATCCTTATGATCCAATTACAGTGCAACTCAACTCGCTACTCTTTAGAACTGTGAACCTAAACCTAATGTACTTTATGAGTTACTGATTTTTCTTCAAAAATGGCTATTAACCCTTTTAAGTGTTGTAGAAAGTTCAAGCCTATACTTTTCCACTCTTTTTAGTTTCTGGTTGAAAACATATCAATAATAGAATTTGATACCAAAGTTTTAACTCCAACTACATATGTACAAGCAAAATAAATAAATAATAAAACAAGTGCAAAATCATCCACACTGGAGTATTTTTAACTTGCATTAATTGACCAAAAAGTTTATGTAAGCAGTTCAGAATAATTTGAGGTTTGCAGTAAGAAATTCAACTAGCATTTCACCCTAATTTTAAAATAATAAAATAACTTCATAAAATATACACAAACAATCTATGTATGTGAAGAAATGCAATGTCATAAGATTTACCTAAATCATATAAAATGCCTGACTTGCTAAATTTGCAGATAAGGCATTAAACATACTTTCAACAATAAAAAAAGAGCATACCATCCTAGGTGTAGGCTTCCACTGCCAAATTTGTAACCAGACAACTATCCTCATTTCCAAATATACAACTCCACAATTCGCTCGAAACTGCATGGTTCGTTTGGCATGTGAACACGTCCTCGATATCGAGGTCCATGCAGCGGCAACTGACGTCGAACTCGCCACAGCCATGCTCGTTAACGATCTTGTACTAATTCACGAAGTCTTTGGAGGAGGAAGGGCTGCAAAGGACGAATGAGATGAATGGAGGGATGAGAGTGGTCATTTCGTTGTCGGAGAGGAGAGGAAATGATTTTGGTTTTGGGTTTGGGATGTCTAGGAGCTTAGCAATTTAAGGATAATTTCTGTGGAGAACAAAGTAAATTCAGGTGCAAAAGTATTTAATGAAAAATGAAAGCAAGAAGATGGAAAAACAAAAGTGGGATAAGTAAATTTGATGAAAGTGCAGTGCGAGATAATCAATTACTTGGTTTCTTTTGGGCAAATTTAGCGACGGACGATTCTGCCGCAAAATCTGCTGCTATTTTTAACTTTTCTTGTAGTGACATCATATGAATTTACATTGAAAAAATGTTATGTAATACTGATCTTAGTAAAAGCAACAGATCTCGAGAAGTAGAAAAACAAAGGACTGGTTCTCATTCTCTTCTTTGAATCATACTTCAATCAGCTTCCTCAAATCATTAAGACTTGAATTCTTCAAAAATTTAAACTTTTTAATATCTCTTCCATTATACTCCTTTAAAGCTTCCCATTTCATACATATACCTCGATTACTTCTTAATTATTTAATAGTAATTATTAATTGTTAAATAATCAATACTAATTATTAATAATAACTTTTAAAATATTAACTATTGAATATAATTATCAATTATAATTATTAAATATAAAATATAAAATACTAATTCTTAATAATATTTTTATTAAAAATTAATTATTAAATAGTATCATAAAATAACAGTCTTAATTATTATTTTTTAATTTTTTAATATTAATTATTAATTATTAAATAATTAATATTATTTATTATTTAGTATTTGTCAATTATTAATTTTTTAAATATTAAATATATATATATATATATATATATATATATATATATATATATTTTGAGCAAGACGGTTGTGTAGCGTGGCACTATACAGTCGGTTATCTAGCATAAAAATATGTAAATAGTACGATCAACAAGCCTGATCGCTGGCCAAAATGGGAGAAGACTGCACAACAGTCACACAGACAGTCAACTACATAGCAGAGGCATAGATACATAAAAGCTTAATACATATATCAGTATATATTGTAGATAGGAACTGCAGAATGTTCAACGGTGGTGTCCAGGTTGCATACAGGTAGGAGTTGCGGAAGAGCTGCCTGCTGATTCAGCTGACGAAGATCTGGAGAATGGCAGACTAAGCCTGAATATAGCCACAAAGGGATCTAAGTGCTTGTTGGGGGGGTTATACTGCCAATATTCAAAAAATGAAGTGATTGTTGGGACGTAGCCAAGTAAGTGAACGGACGTTGCAACCCGAACCCTAAAAGAAAAATCACATTCTATGAATAGATGTTGTATACTTTCGGTTGCGTTAGAGCATAAGGCACAGTTTGGGTCCATCGCGATGTTATTACGAATGAGTTTGTCCCTGGTGTTAACGCGGCCGTGGATAAGGCGCCATTGGAAGAAAGCCATGCGAGGTTGGAGCTGACAATTCCAAAGTCTAGGGAAGTTGAAGAGGCGTCCAGGGTTGTTTAGGTGAGCATAGCAGGAGGCGACGGAGAAAACAGCTGTGGGATTAGGGGCCCAGAGGAACTTATCTGGCAAGGGGTGGAATTGGATGGATTGGAGGATGGAGGCTGCTTGGTGAAGCTCGGCTAAGGTGGCAAGGTCAAAGTAGGAGGATGGAAAGAGGTGGTCAGGGCCCAAGCTGAAGGAATCAGATGTGGTAGCATGGATTGTGGCTGAGTGAGAATATAGGTTGGGGAGGGTAGAGGAAAGGGGTAGTTGGCCGTAGCAGATATCTAACCAGAAGAGGCAGTTTTCCCCATTACCCAAATTGGCCTGGAAGAGTGATTTAACACGGGGAGGGTGGCGAGGACTCCAGTCCAGAATGGGGATGGTTTAAGGCTGGTGGTGGAGTAAAGGACAAGGTATGGATTAGAGTGGTAGTGAAGTGTGGTAATCCATGTTTTCCAAAGGAAGGTTCCGGGGGTGAGAAGTCGCCAGAGCCATTTTGCGAGAAGCGCGAGATTGAAGTAGTATAAGTTAACAATTCCAAGACCACCGTTGTCAGTGTGCATACAAACGGTCCGCCAGTTTACAAGCTTCTTTATTCTTCCCCCGTTCCATAGAAAGGAACTTCTGCTCTTGTCGATTCTTTTGATTACCCAGGTTGGAAGCTTGTAAAATGACATCCAATATGAAGGGATGGCCGATAAGACTGACTTAACGAGGAAAAGGCGACCAGCTGAAGAAAGGGAATGGGCCTTCCAGGAAAGGAGTCTGTTTTCAATTTTGGTAATGAGGGGGAGCCAGTCTGCTCTGAGTAGTTTGGTTGGGCGGAGGGGAATACCAAGGTATGAGATAGGAAATTGCGCGATGTTGCAGTTGAGCAGATTGGAAAATGCAGGCCCAAGGTGATCGAAGTTTCCAAGCATGATGATGGAGCTTTTATTGAAGTTGATGGAGAGGCCATATATGAGTTCAAAAGAGTACAGTGCTATTTTAAGGCAGTGGATGTGGTTAACGTTGGGAGATGCAAAAAGGATAGTGTCATCGGCAAATTGAAGGTTGGATATGGCCAGATTCGAGTTGGGGAGCTTGATGCCTTCAAAGAGGTTGTTCGATATAGCTAACTTGATCATACGGTTGAATACGTCAGCGACAAGGACGAAGAGCAGAGGAGAAAGTGGGTTGCCTTGTCGCAGGCCACGAGCAGACTTGATTAGGCCACCAGTAGCACCAATAGTCGAGATTGAGGAAAAACTAGAGCTAAGAATGCATTGGATCCAAATGCACCATTTTGTGGGGAAACCTTTATGCTCCATAAGCTCCAGAATGAATTGCCAATTAACTGTGTCAAAAGCTTTTGAGAAATCTAGTTTAAGGAGTATACCTGGCGTTGACGTTTGGTGGCAGAAGGAAATGACTTCTTGGGTAGACGCCACGCAGTCCATGATGTTATGGCCGAGGATGAATGCAGATTGCTCAATTCCAATAAGGGGGGCGATGACGGATTGAATATGTGTGTGTGTATATGTACGTATATATATATATACACACAAAATACAATAATCTAATTCAAAGATACTCAATTATAGTGCCAAAATTTGCACACAACAATCATTTAAGTATATAATTCTTCACTCCCATACATCTATTTGAAAACTTCACTACGAACTCGATAATTTCTTTTATCATAAACTTATATATGTTGGTAAATATATTTTTACACTACAGAACATCAAAATATATGTTGCTATGGTTAATATATCTCATTAACCAAAGCAATTTTTTAAAACATGATAAGTTCTCTAACAATATTAATGATATGAAGTCATTATCGAAACCCATGATTAATTCAAATAAGAAGGAAGAAGGTAAAAGTATAACATACCTTAGTATTACTTTAATATAGAATCCCCGTTCTCTAGAGGGATCATCTAGAAAGCGAGTGGCTTTGGGTGTCTTTAATAAGAAAAGCTGACATAGATGTTATGGATCTGATTTTTGATTTTGGAATACATCAATTTTCCATAAAGGAGCCGAATGAAACAAAATTTTCATGATCGGTTTTGAATTAGAGACGTTAAGAAAGATAAATTAACATCAACTATAAACCCTAGCCTTCTAAGCAAACGATGCGGGTTCGATTCCCGCTACCAGTCCTATATTCCTTATTCTATATGCATCATAGATTCGAATATGCACTCTCTTTTTTATCTTTAAAAAATTCATCTAATTTTCTCAAAAAAAAAGATAAAGGGAGAATGCGAGAGAATTTAAACATCATAACATTCTAACCTTTGCTTCAAAACCCAAATAGCTTAGTCCTCATGAAAGGTGGATCGAATTTTGCTCTAAACTGTTGAAAAATTAATTGATATGAACAATAAAGAGAAAGTGAAGGAACTTGTGCTATGGATGAGGCGATTTCCTTGAAAGAGAAATTCAGCACAACTGTGGTGCAATCTATAATTATCATCCGCTCTTCAAGGTTAAAAAATAATCCTTCATACTTATGCATTCAAGCTTGAAGGATTTGGAGATTTGTAGAAGACAATGCTTAAGAGTTTTGAGTACATTTGAAAAATTAAATTTAGTTCAGAGAATATTGTGGAGAGAAAAATATGAAGAAGGTGACTTTTGTGTTCTTCCAATTTTGTATTCTTTTACCAAAGAAGAAAGAAAGGAGAGAGTAAAAATAAACTTACAATTCACTTCTCTAATTTTGGGCCCATCAAGCGAAATAAATAAACATTTCAAAAATATTTTTTCCCATTAAAAAAGAACCAAAAGGTCAAGCAATGAAGAGGTTTTTATTTTAATTTTAATTATATAGCCGTAGTTGCAAGAGGATCTTGATATGATGTAGAAGCTTGTGGAGATTCATTCAGATAATCATAGTGTTATACATCTGATGGAGAATTAAGCTTACAGTGCCTGCACTGAATATATAGATTTGCGTTAGTTCTTTCTTATGAGGGAAGAAGAGCATTAGAATATAAAGTTAGCAAATGTACAGACAAAAGAAAATCCAGCAAATATGACGACTAAGTTAGTTCCAAAAGAGAAATTTGAGCATTGCTCAATGATTTGTTTAGCTAGAAGCTAATGGCGTGTAATGGCACAGATAAGGTAAAATCTTTCCTTCAATTGTTGAGTTGGTGTCTGGTGAGTTGAGATGGGTGAAGAGAGGTTAGAGATTCATATATTACGTTATGGTGGAGTATTGAAATTATACGCCATAATATATCAAATCAAAAGATTGATACCGAATCAAAATTAGATGTTATTTCATGAAAATACTTTGTAGTGTGAAATTTTAAAGTTTGTTCTTTTCTAAATCATCTTTCTCCTATACGATTTCAAAGCTTTAACCATTGTAATCAAACAAATAAAATGATAAGAATATAGTAATCTTTTCTTTTAGTTTGTAATCTCTCTTGTATCTTGTTAAAATTCATTAATAAATAAAGATTTGAATCCAATTTTGTGTTCTTCTTATTGAATCTATATTTATTTGTATCATTGAATCTTTTAATACCATAATCAGTGATTAAGATCGATTTAGTAAAATTATATGGCCATCATCGTTATCAGACTAATAATTATGATAATTTAACAACCTTAAAGAATCTTTTAATAGTAGTTGCCACCATCATAATCATCAACACCAACGTCATGCTGCACTTTCTACTTCACGATTGCACTTGTTAAATATGGACATGTGCTGGACTTTGAAGCATTTTAAATCATAGGACTGTCAATGGATACCCAAAAAATTCGAAATCTGTATCCAAAAAGTGAATAAATATCCGATATCCAAAAAATGGATGCGGATACTAAAGCATCCACATCCGAAAATTATTTATTCATTTTTTTTCAAGATTATACTTTAAATCATGTGCATTCTAGTACAATGAAAGATATTTATTTATCATTCTATTAAGTTAGATGTTCTTATCATTAAATGCATATTAACTGCTTAAAACTATTTATTATGAAATTTTTTTTTAACACTTTAATAATTAGTGAGATGGAAAATTTTTTATGTTAAACTAAAATTTTGCATGTATGTTTCTTAATATATTGGTGGTTAGCGAATAATATAATTATCTGATATCCATCTCCATTTGTGGATGTGGATAACTGATATTCAAAAATGATTTCAGATACAGATATGGATATGACAATATTAGCTTCTGAATATATCTATTACCAGACCTTGTAAACGGAATCACTGCGCACACACGTTGTTACATGCACAGTTTATTCTCGTAAATGTAAATCACGCTAGATATATAAATTCATTTATTTTTAGGCATTCCAAAAAGGCTCATAAAGCACTTGCTTAAAGTTGCAAAATATCATAAGCCCCATAATATTTTTATAGACTATGCGTTGACACTTAGTTATAGCAAAATATTTCTTTAAATTAGGGACAAATTTTCAAAAAAAAAAAACTTGAGTGATTAACACGAGAGAAAAATATTCTCACCTAGCCATAGCTTATTCAAACATTTATTAACTTACTCCAGAAAAATATGGAACATAATTGAAATTTTGATGAAATGAAACTTTCTTTATTCTTAATAAAAATGCTACAAAATGTTACAATGATTACATACAAATGTTTGATATTTATATAGTAACAAGGCTGTTTTAATAGGCTGCTTTAAGACCCATCAATCTGAGCCGTTGGATATATTGAGCTAAGCATCCTACCTTATATCATGTTACTCTTTTCCTTATACAGCCAATACACTGAGACATTCTTTATTCTTATTTCTCTGTTTCAAACCTAAAAAAGCTAGGGTTTGCGATCTTCAATCTTTAGCCGCCGACATTGCACATCTTCAAAATTTAGGCTTTTATCTTGCAAAGTTGTAGCTTTGCTATGATTTTGCAAGATCTACGAGCTCTTTAAGGGATTATCGAGAGCAGATTTTAGGGTTGTGCCTCGCTATGGATAAAATTGAGGTGATTGCTTTTTAAAGAGTGCGTTTCTGCAAAATCTTTGCTCGGCATGTTGCTCTTTTGAAATTTGCGATGATTCAGCAAAATTCTTGCTTTGCAGCAGTTTTGTAGTGACATCTCTGTTTGATATCAGATATGTGACTTTGGTGTTGGGCTTGATGTCTTCAACATGTAGCTCTTGCCTTAGTCTAATGAAGCTCAGCTTTGATAATGGTTTTGTCAGGATATATGCCTTCTGGTAAGATGAAGATAAATGATTTACAGTCAAATTTTCTTTCATAACATGTTCTCTCACAAAGTAATGATCCAACTCCATATGTTTAGTTCCTGAGTGTAGGATTGGATTTGTTGCAAGCAGCGTTGTACTTAGATTATCACACCATATCATAGCTTTACTGTTAGATTCAGCCTATAATTCACTTAAGATGATTCAATCCACATTATTTCTACTGCAGCACTTGCAACACTTCTATATTCTGCTTCGGTACTTGACCTTGACACAATAGATTGTTCTTTTGAGCACCATGAGATTGGATTCTTACCTAAAAATATGCAAAATCCAATAGTTGATCTTCTAACATCATGGTCAGTAGCCCAATCGGCATCATCATAACCGTTAATGTTCTATGTTATGCATGATTCTAGAACTGATCCATGATTTATTGTTCCTTTAAGTTATCTGAGAATTCTTTTTACTGCTTTCCAATACTCATCAAGTGGCTTGTGCATAAACTGACGGACTTTATTTACACTGAATGTAATCTCTGGTTTAGTTATAGTGACATATCGAAGTGCTCCAACTATACTTCTGTATTGCTTGTCATTTGTTATTGGATCACCTTTGTTTTTTGATAAATGTAAACTACTTGTCATTGGTGTAGATAGAGAATTTGCTTGATCCATTTTAGCCTTAGCAAGTATTTCAGAGATGTATTATCTTTGACTTAAATGTAGTGAATTAGATGATGCTTTCTTTACATCTAAGCCAAGAAAATAGTGCGGATCTCCCAGGTCTTTGACAGAGTATTTTTTGTTCGAATGTAGTGTAAGATTGCTTATTTCTGTTGCACTGCTTCTTGTAATAATAAAGTCATCAACATATATTAGGACATAAGTAACAGTATCATTGGTAAACTTGGTGAATAGTAAGATATCTAATTTTGTTGATTTATAACCAAGATTAGCCAAAGTTGATTTTAACTTGTCAAATCACACTCTTAGAGCTTGCTTAAGGCCATATATTGCCTTATTTAATTTGCAAACAAGTTTTTCACTTCCTTTCTATCTGAACCCCTAAGGCTGATCCATGTGGACCTCTTCCTGCAATATACCATTCAGGAATGCATTATTTATATCTAGTTGCTTGATGGTCCAATTACTTTGCAAGGCAATAGTTAAAATTATTCTAATAAATGTGGGTTTCACAACTGGCGAGAAAGTCTCACTAAAATCAAAACCATGTTGTTGTGAATACCCTTTAGCAACTAATCTTGCCTTGTATTTAGAGATTGAACCATCAGCATTTTTCTTTAATCTATATGTCCACTTATGAACAACAATATTTTCGTTAGCTGGTAGAGGAACAAAAGTCCATGTCTTGTTTCTCATAAGTGCATCATATTCTTCCCTCATAGAAGTCATCCATTTTTCATCTTGCATAGCTCGATAGTATGTGCTTGGCTCTTCAGTATCCAAGTTTGCATTATATAACTTTGTTTTGAATATGCCACTTTTTTCTCTTGTTTCATATGGTGTCCAGCTTTTGCAGGTTGTTGATTTCTATCACTTGTTGCGGTTTCTTGTTGAGTATTAGGTGATAATGGATCATCCAATACTTGATAAGAACCTGATTAAGAATTATTTTCTTGTTGTGAAACATAGTTTGATCATTCTATAGCCTGTTCGACTCATGGCAGGACTCTGAGTTGGACATAGAGAGATGTGGGTCGAAATCACCTTGAGTTGTCGTTGGTGAGTACTGATCATTTTCACTTGCATGTCTAGCTTCACCTTGAGTTGATACAACTTCATCTAGTTGAGTAAGTATTGTTGGTAAGGAGTACTTAGGATTGTATACATTTTGTATGGTCTTAATTTCTGACTTACTAAAAGGAAACACTTTCTCATTAAATACTACATGTCTTGATATATAGATTCTGCCATTGCTGTCTAAATACTTGTATCCCTTCTGATTTGTTGCATAACCCAGAAAGGTACATGATGATGATCTGAAATTCAACTTGTTATTATTATAAGACCATAAATAAGGAAAACACAGACATTAAAAGACTTTCAGACCTTGATAATCAGGCTTAATTTTATATAATATTTCTAATGATCTTTTAAACTTGAGTACTTTTGTGGGTAGCCTGTTTATCAAGTATACAGAAATTGCAAATGCATTTGGCCAAAATTTAGTGGCATTGATGCATATGCTAATAAAGTAAGACCTCTCTCAACAATGTGTCTGGGTTTTCTTTCTACGAGTCCATTTTGTTCCGATGTATATGGACATGTAATTCTTTGAATAATTCCTTTATTTTTACAAATACTCTTCTTTAGTGGCATAAATTCTGACCCACCATCAGCTTGAATAATCTTTAGTTGACAGTCTGTTTGATTTTTTGCATTGACTATGAACTGAAGAACTACATTGTGTGTTTCAGATTTTGTTTTGAAAAAATGTATCCATACATACCTGCTATATGCATCAATAAATGAAATATAGTATTTATATCCATAGTCTGATGCAATTGGGGATGGCCTCCATAAATCTACAGCAACTAGTTCAAGTGGTTTAGTGTATATAGTATCTGAATTTGTAAATAAATGCTTATGACTTTTGCCTATTTGGCAATATGTGCAAATATAGGGTATGGGAACATTGTCAATAGAGATATTACTATCATTTAAAACTTGTTTTACAATTTTTACACTTGGATGTCCTAATTTACAGTGTTAAGCATCAAATTTCTTACAGTTTTCTTTCTGTTTGATTTCAAAAACATTACACTCCTTATTTGTAGAATTTCTAGAATTAACAACATTGAATTTGTAAAATCTCCTAACTTCTTTACGATGCCAAAGAATTTTTTTAGTTAGAATATCTCTAACTAAATAGTATTTGGATAAAATTCAAAGTAAACATCATTATCTTTTGCAAATTGAGACACACATATTAAATTTTTTCTAATTAGAGAGACTCTGAATAAATAGTTGAGATAAAACTGTCTTTTAACTTTAATCATGCATATCCAATGTGTGTAATGGTGATAGGCTTACCATTTCCCATATGTAAAGAGTGCATACCATTGTACTCCTTAATGCCAAGATTTAGATTGCTAAGATTTTTAGTCATATGATTTGTTGCCCCTGTATCTGGATACTAGATTTCATCTTGGATTTCCTCCATTTTTGTTGATTCTGCATTCAGGGCAGTTGAGTGATTTTTTTCCATCTTGTTGTGTGCTAATCATATCAACATTTGGAGAATAATTTCTTGAATTGTTGTTGCTTTTATATGTGGTATATAACTTGCATCAAATCTAAAAATGCACTTGTTGACACCGTGTCCAAATTTCTCACAAATTTGGCATCTAAGTCTATTGTTACTTTTGTTGTTACTCCGCCTTCCTTTTCCTCGTCTTTTAAATTGCATGCCTCATCTTTAGTAGTTGTTTGTGATAGATTTGCTACCTGATTCCACGAAAAGAGGAAGATGATGCCATGAGAATCCCTAACCCTAAACCGTAGAAGAGATGCGGAGGAAGAAGGTGGCAGAGATACGTGAAGAGGTAGATGTAGCTCCAAATCTCGAGTGATGGAGGAGGACCGGACGAGATTTCTTGTCTGGTAGTGAGCTCATTCGGGAAATGTTGATTTGGTTAGGTGAAGAAGGGAGAATGTTTTTCATTCGATTGCCAGTGCAATGTTTGCTAGAAGAGAAGGGGGTAATGCCAAACGAAATATTTCGTTCGGTGGCATGCTGGTCCAAACCTTGTGCCACTCCAAATATTTGGTTTGGTGATTTAGATTACCGCTCCAAAAGTGTACCGATCCAAATGATTATCGGTCCAAACGCTATATGTGAAACCGGATTATGTCAGACTAAATGCATGCCAAACCAAGTAGTGCCGCTCTAGATGTTTGGTTTGGAAATTGAGAGATGTCGGTCCAGACTTGAAGTACACTATGTCGAACCAAAATTGATATGAGCTTTGTCGGTACAGATAGATGCCGAACCAAACCCCATGACTGCTATATTGCAGCTACCCTTCCTCATTTCTTCACTCTATAAGTAATGGAGCTTTTGGACAATAATGGAAGCCATCCTAGAAAGCTAAAACTCTGTATAATTTTATCTGTATTGTTAATCTTCTCATCTATAGCCTTCAAAAGTGAATCAATTTTGTAACTCTAATCTTTCGGTGATTAATAAAATCTCCTCTCCCCAAGTGGATGTACATTGCCTCGTAGTAGTGGAACCACTATAAATACTGGTTTTTTTTTTTACATTGCATAGATCTATGACTGTCTATTCTAATGTTTATCACTATTTGTTTCATCTCATAACAATCACGATCCAGTTGTTTTCCACTGCATTGGGTTTATTATTCCCTTAGACTGATCATCTGAAAGGATTTTTCTCAACAGTCTGGTATCAGAGCCAGGTTGATTGAGCAGTGTTAGACGTTATGGCAGGAGATGAAGCGACTTCAATTGTTATAAGACCCTATACTAGAGGGATGTATATTGCGTTAGGATCACAGTTGAAAATTCAAAAATGGAATGGGGATAAAGACTTCGAGAAGTGGCAATGGAGGATGAAGGTTTTTCTAATGAGGAATGAAGTCCATCTAGTAGCGTTTTCCCCTGAGGAGTTGACGGCTGACATCTCAGTCGCAGGAAGGAAAGACATGGAGAAATGGGCGTTTACTACTTTACAGCTAGCTGTGGGAGAGAATTTCATTTCAGATATTAGCAGTGAGACCACTGCTAGGGGAATTTCGACCAAGCTAGAAAACTCTACTTGAAGAAATCTCTGACTAACCGTTTGATATTATTAAAGACATTTTTCACCATGCGGATAAGAGAGGGTACTTCAGTAATGGAACATCTTAATTTCTTTGATGATCTCGTGATGAAGATGAAGGCTGTTTACTTGAAGATGGATAAGAAGCAAATGACAACGATTCTTTTGTGTTCTCTTTCGAATCGTTACACAGGTTTCGCTAAAGCCTTATCTTCGCTAGAGACACATTGACAGTGGACGATGTGAAGTCAGTCCTTCTATTTGAGGGCTTGAGAGATCAGATGTGGAAGTAGCAGTCATAACTTATTTGTAGAAAGAGGAAGATATGATAAGAAGAATCGACACTCTAAAGGGCATCCCAAGTCCAGGAAGTCCGGTAATGGCAGGAGAGGAAAGTCTAAAGACTGAAAGTCCTTTATTTGCAAGAAACATGGTCATTGAAAAAAATATTTTCCAGATTTAAAGAAGAAGGAAGTAGATGGATCTTCATCATTTGCGGTGGAGAAGTCTGTATCGGACGATGTGTTATTTGCAACAGTATCAAATGTCTCAGAACATTAGGTGTTGGACTCAAGGGCGTCTTTCCATATGATGCATGATAAGGATTACTTCAGTACTTACGTTAGATGAGAGGGGAGCTCTATTCTTATGGAAAATGATGCTAGTTGTAGAGCAATGGGTGAAGATACAGTGAGGATCAGGATGTTCGACGAAGTGATACACACTTTGATAGGTGTCCGGTATGTTCTAGGACTTCGGAAGTCCTTAATTTCTTTAGGACAATATGATTCTTTGGGATGCATGGTAATAACGAAGGATAGTCTGAAGGTGTCGAGAGGTGCACTAGTTCTTATGAAAATAAATGTGTTTCAAAATCTATATTTGCTGAAAGGAACTATAGTTCTTGGAGAGTCGTGTTTTGGAGTAGACAATTCTTGTGCTTTGGATGCCACAAGGATTTGGCATCTCAGGCTGGGTCATATTTCAGAGAAGGTCTTTGAGTTTCTTTAGAAATGGAAGATGGTCAAAGGAGGAACGTTTGACAAGGTCGAATTTTGCTAGAAGTATGTGTTAGACAAGCAAACTAACGTATCTTTTGAAGTTGGACTCCATAGATCGAGACGAGTACTTGAGTACGTGCATACAGATGTTTAGAGACCGGTTGCTACTCCATCTCTTGGAGGAGCAAAGCAACTTTTATTGGAAAGTATGGGTGTATGTGATGAAGGCCAAATCAGAGAGCTTTGAGAAGTTCAAAGACTAAAAAATGCTTGTTAAGAACCAATCTGGTTCTAGGTTGAAGGTGCCGAGATCTGACAATGGCAGTGAATTTTTCTTTAGGGAGTTCCTCGACTTTTGTAGACATCATGGCATTTAGAGACATTTCACGACACCCGCCGATCCGCAATCCAATGTGGTTGCAGAAAAGATGAATATAACTCTACTGGAGAAGGTTTGTTACTTGAGATTGACAACGAGCTTGTCTAGATGTTTTTGGGCTGAGGCATTATCAGCTGTGGCGCATATCATAAATCAAATTTTGTGCTCCGCCATAGATGAGAAGATTCCAAAGGAGAAGTGGAGAGGTAAAGCAGTGTATCTTGGTTCCTTTCGAATTTTTGGTTGTTCTGTGTGTGTTCACCATACAGATGATGACAAGTTGGAGCTAGAGCATACAAGAGCATATTAATGGGATACAACGATGGTATCAAAGGGTATCGAATTTGAAACCATGTTGATTGGAAGATTATTCATTTCAGACATGTTACTTTTAATGAGTCTGCTATGTTCAATCCAACGGAGAAGCTACCTGCCACATCAGAAAATTCTGATAGGCCTAAGGAGATGGAAGAAGTTCCTGTGTTCCAGCAAAATAGTAGAGTTGTTGTTGATGCTGTCGAGAAAAACGCAGTTGATGAAACATCATAGGATAGCCCACAGGTACCTTCTAGAAGTGCAGGTGATATGCATGAATCTAGAGGAAGTTCAGTTGAAGATGGAGCTAATAAAAGTTTAGGCGAAGCAGTATACATCTAGGTCAGTCGTAGGATTATTAGACCGTCCGAAGGTATGGTGATTGGCAGTTTGTGAACCTTAGCCTTAGTGATCAGTTTTACTATGTCCTATATGTGGTTCATAAGGGCTACTTGACCTTGATGAAGCTTTGAATTCATATGACAGTTTGAAGTCGATGTGCACTATGTAAGAGGAGTTAGAGTCGTTGAAGAAGAATAAGACTTGAGATTTAGTACCACCTCCTCAAGGAAGCCAAGCCATAGGTTGCAAGCGGGTGTTTAAGATGATGAATGATGGGAGATACAATGCTAGACTAATTGCTAAAGGGTTTTCACAAGGAAAGGGATTGGAGTATGATGAGATATTCTCTCGATAATGAGGCATACATCCATCCGCATTTTGCTCGCTATCATCGCAGCTCATGACTGGAGCTGGAGAACCTGGATGTGAAAACCGTTTTCTTACACTAAGACTTGGATGAGACCATCTACATAAACCAGTCAGAAGGATTTGTTGTAGATAGAAAGGAAAATTGGGTTTGCAAACTGAAGAAGTCATTGTATGGACTTATGCAGTCGTCTAGATAATGGTACAAGAGGTTTGACTCTTTTATGCTTTCACTTGGTTTTGATCGTAGCATTAAAGATGCTTGTATGTATTTCAAGCATTTAAAGAATGGTAGATGGATGTACCTACTCTTGCACGTAGATGATATGTTAATTGCATCCAAGGATACAGCTGAAATCGATAATTTAAAGCGAAAGCTAGAAGCAAAATTCGAAATGAAAGACCTTGGAGAAGCAAAGAAAATTTTGGTTATGGAAATCCAAAGGAATAAAAAGCTATGACTTTTGAGCCTCACTCAAAAGGAGTACATTCAAAAGGTGCTTTCTCGGTTTAGTATGGAAGGGACAAAGGCAATCGGCACACCCATGCCTTTGCACATACAACTTTGTAGTGAAGGCTCTCCGATCTTGGAAAAGGACAAAGCTTATATGATGAAGGTCCTATATGCAAGTGCAGTTGACAGCTTGATGTATGCCATGGTCTATACTAGGCCTGATATTGCGCAGGCGGTTGGATTGGTGAGTAGGTTCATGGCAAATCTAGGAGTGTATCTCCAGATACCTTAGATAAACTCCAAACCATAGACTTTTCTTTAGCGGCAGAGACAGAGATTTCAGCTTGGTTGGATTTTGTGATTCCGACTATGCCAGTGATAGAGATCGAAGGAAGTCAACCTCCGGATATGTTTTCACTATTGGTGGGACAGCGATCAGTTGGAGAGCGAGATTACAAACGATTATGGCTTTGTCCACTACGGAGGCAGAGTTCATAACTGCGGTTGAAGCAGCTAAGGAACATTTTATTTGAGACAATTGTTATATGATTTGGGCTTCATATACGAAGATGTGGATGCATATGGAAGAGGATTTCATGGAGATATGTGCATGCACAAGAGAATAAAAAGGAATAAAGAGGAAATAATTCAAGCTCATGGTAATGGAGGACCTCATCCACTTACCTAATTCTACAATTAGAAGCTAATGGACAACTAAGTAGAGGTTAAAGCTTCATACACATGGATTAATTAGTTGCTAATGGTTATTTGGTGATCACACTTCCTAAAGGGCAGTTTGGGAAGCACCCTAAAAATTGAATTAGGTTTTATGCATGAAAAATAATCCTCTTATGTACATGTAAATATCTTCTTACTCTTTGAAATAAAAAATGCAATTTGTAAGCTCTATGTTTCATGAAATAAAAATGGCTTCCTAGCCTCTTTCTCTTCTCTTTTCTATTTGTGTTCTTTACTTTTATGCTCATTTTTATTCTTGTGCTCTCTTTCGTTTCATGTTCATAGTTAGATTTATATTTATGCGCTAGTTTAATTCATTTTCTTCTAGTAGTTGATCTTCTTTTTCTTTTTTTATTCTCCACTTTATTTTATTTTCAATGTTGAAATCTCTATGTGTTGAAACGATAATACAAATGAGAGGCTAAAACCCTACAATTTAAGGGTAATAAAGCTTTCTTTTATCATATAGATTCAACATAAATTTTCTATGTATGATATCTTTTACGCTTTATGAGAAAATGGATGTTTATATTTGTTTGTGTTCTATGTTGAATTTCATAGCCTACTTTGTTCATAACAAATATGCTATTCTTATTTCATTAATCACAAATTACCACTTCATCTAAATATGATCATGGCAATGAAGCGAAGTTTTAATCAAAATTTGACGATCTATATTACCAATTAATAGTAAATAGTTCATGCTTAAACTAGATTTTGGTATCATTTTCTATACCATGTTTCATGAGATACGAAAAATAGGACTAAAGTTGTATTATAGTTTGATGGTTTGATTTGTGTTAATTAATAACTCAAATAGGCCAAGCTTATGGTAAATACACCACTAATCCTACTTAGATTAAAAAGAGATCGTCATTTGATTTTATGTTGATTTATGTGAAAAATATAAGAAAATGGATTTGCCTCTAAATTGAATTTTAATCATATTGTTTTTAATTTCAACACTTGCTTAGCTTTCTAGTTTTCGAAACAATCTCCACTTTTGGTTTAATTTGATTGATTAAAAATATAAAATCTAACAATTCCCTGCGGATGACCCGTACTCACCACGTACTAACTTTTGTACGCCGTGCGCTTGCGGTTAAATTTTAATTTGAAATTTATCGGTGATTTTCTAATCCGATAGAAATTCCGTCGTTAAATAAGTTTTTGACGCCGTTACCGAGGAATAGTTTTGATTTTAATTTTTAATTCTTCAAATTATTTTCTTTTGAATGTTTTGTGTGTTTGTTTGAATTTTGAAAAAAAAATGTGGTGCGTGTTTGTCGTTTGATTTTTTTGTGCTTGTAATTTTCTTACTTTTCAATTTACATTTTCCTATTAAAAAAAGAGCATATACAATTTCAAAACTAAAAAAAATCCACTTCTTATTTACCTAGCTGAACCAATCAACTCGCAAACCCAACCCCATCGCTCGATTCGCCATCGAACGTAAACTACGCCACCCAAAACCCATCCATGAACCGAACTTTGAACCTGAATCAACCACTCTCACCCAAACTAACCACCATCCGCCTGTACGCATCTCCTCGCCCAATCACCTCGAAACCCTCAACCAAGTACCAAGTCAGCCTCATCCAACTTGCGACCTCCAATCCCCTGCTCGAACATCCAAAACTGTAACGACCCAAAAATTCCGAACCCGAAATTTTCAGATAGTTAGAGAAAAGAAGAAAAAGAAAGAAGAAGAATAGAAAACTCAAACTCAGAATCTCACATTCGCAGCGGATAAAATATAATATCACATAATAACAGTTATACAAAGAAAACTATAGTTGTTAATTTACACTTAAAACACATCAGAGTTACATAAACATTGGACAAAACAATCATGTCCAGATACTACAATATCACAGTGGATACTCTCTATACGTCCCTGCCATCCAGCTCGCCTCCTGAGCTCCAGAACGTCCTTACCTGAAAATTTGTAATACTCGGTCTGACCCGAGCATTACATCAAAGTAATACCCGGGTCAAGCTGGAAACCAGCGTGAGTAAACTCATCTAACTTGGAATACAAAAGCATACCATTTATATGAACCCGGGGTAACTTATATCAACTTACACTTCACCAGTTATTTTAAACATCAACCATTTCACATATCAATTCCTAAGTGCCAAACTTAGATTAAATGGTCAAATTTACCTAAATCATTCCAAACCAGCTTATTGATTTCGCATATCAATCTACAAAGGATCAAAGTGGTTTCGGGTATTTACTAATACCTGACTCCGGTCTCTTCGAACCCAAAGTTATCTTAACTTAAATTATCCAAGTGAAATAAAATTCAACTTTTAAATACAGGATGTCTCAGTAATTTATCATAAATGAAAAACCACATTATCTCAGTTTAAATTCAATCATAACACATCACATAGCATCTCATAATACATATCCAAGATATCAATCAATCTAAGGCATACAATATTTTTCAATCATTCTTAATCAAAATAAATTAGTCTCGCCACTTATGATTAATTAAATTAATTATTGAAATCTCCATTAGTTACAAACAACTTAATTGATCATTCTTTAATTAATCATACTTGATTAAATTATTTTCAATTACATAAAGTAATTATCCTTTTATTTACATAATTAATTATTCTCAACCATTTACGGTAGTCAACCATTAATTACTTTCATTAGTTACATTATATATATATATATATATATATTTAATTAATTACCTTGTCAAGCAATAATAAATTAACCTTAACCAATTAATTAATTTTATTAATTAATTAATCCTTTCATTAATAACACTAAGTGATTAACCCTTAATCATTTCCATTTAATTACTTCATAAAGTAATGATCCTAAAATTTCTTATGTAATAATTACTTTTTATCTTATTACATTTAGTAATTATTTCTTAATTACTTCTCCAAGTTATTATATTAATTTATCCATATGTGATTATATTAATTTATCACTAATTAATTTCTTTAATTAATTATTTAACTAATCATTCAAAATTAATCAAATAGTTTCTTAACCTCTTATGTTTTAAAAGATCTTAATTAAGGAAGAATTTCTTTATCTAATTAGATTATTTACAATAACCAATAATTCTTTAATAGTAATTAAATTGATCCAGAAATCATTAATTAATTGATTTCTCTTTTATGACTTCATTAATTTAATTAATCAATAATTATTCAAGTCCTTAATTACTTTTTAAGATAAATAATTTATCTTGATACTTTTAGGCTAAAACAAATCTTACCTTTTCTTAAATCAAGAAAATCATTTATTTACAATTTTAAATCCTTTCTTTATTAAATTAAAAACTAATATAAATACTCGAGACAACATAGGGTTACTCAGTCTCCAACCCGAGCTCAAACCTTCCCCTTCCTTCTCATTTACTTAGTTTAAAACTAAAACTGTCATTCATACAAAAACCCATTCTCATAGCCGATGCCACACTCGAGTTCTTCCTTCATTTCTCTCGAGTACGTCCTCGAACAAATCTCGCAACTGGACTCGAATAATTTCGAGTATCACAATCCTCCACCGCTTCGAGATTCTCACGCGTAAACTTCGAACAGTAACCCGAGCTTCTCACGTCTTCACCATTGCTAAAACTCAAAGCACAAACCAGCCTCAACTAACGTACATGTGCACGTGCACATGGCCACGGCGACGCTTCGGCAATTCTCTCCACCCCCGGCAAGTCATCGATTGCCTCCTCTAACGATTCCACCCATTCAGAAATCGTCGCAAGCCCCAAATCATATTTGAGCTTCCAAGACCAAACTGGAAACAACTCCATCAACCACAACTGATTCAAACCTCCGACGCCGACCACCATACCATCAGAAACTCCGGTCCCACGCTTGATAGCCTTCACGCTACCATTTCCCCACTTCTCATGAAGCTCGATCACCCAGTGACACCACGGTGGTCGAAATTCTGACTTCATAAAAAAAACCATTCGAAACCCTACTTCGTCAATCTCCCACCACCACGGCCAATAATAAAATTCAACTCCATTTTTCCTGAAATGCCTAAACCATCGGCCACCTCCAATCCAAAATTCAACGCAAAACTCGACGCCAATCATCGGAAATCGACAAATATGTCGAAACCCATTAACCTTGAATATCTCAAAAATTACCTTGCTAAAAACTATGATTTTCATCTTAAAAATCATGTTATCCAGAGCTTATTTAAGTTATAAAATTGTAACAACAAATCATAATACTTGATTTTATCCCAATTTAAGGTTTTCACTGTTATTTTTCCCCTTCCAGAAATTTTAAACTTAATTCATCTTATTTGAATTTAAATAACTAAATTATACTTAAATCAATCATCTTTGGTTTGAAACACAAGCTTATCAGAGATTAGTCTTTGGAAAATTTGAATTTTAATTAAATTTTACTCTGTAAATTTTAAAACAGAGATGATCCAATAAGGCCAAACATGCACAATCCAACACAACATAAATTCAAAGATTTTTCATATATATATATATATATATATATATATATATACATGCAATAGAAACATCATCACAAAAATACGCATGCACATCTTTTATTTCCTTAAGTCTTTTAGTATAAGTGCTTACTTATCTAATGTTTGATCAAAGGAAAAATTTTGCAAATCTGTAACCAAATAGAAGTCTGTATCTATATGAACAGTCGGATATGTTCAAATCATCTACATATTTTTGACATGCACTCTCAATCTTGCAAAATTATTTCAATATCTATCACATTTATCAACTTCAACATTAAAGGTGTAGCAGTTACTCGCCTGTCTGTCAAACAGAGAGCAGGGTTCATGAAGCCTGAACAGATTTTGCTTTGTGAACTAGAACTTGACATGCTACTTGAATTATTACTGATCTTGAATTTGCATTCGAATTTGATTAAAAGCTAAGTTGATCCTTTGTTAGCTTCAGTAAATTTGATTTCCATATTTTTTTTTCTTTTCTCCTTCTGTTTCCTAACTTTGGAGATGAAGGAGTGAAAACTTGGTTTTCCTTTCTTTTTTTTATCTTTTTTTTTTAAAGAAATGAGATTGCCACATGTTAACTTATGTGCTTCATGATTTACAAATGTTGAAACCAAGCCCCCATATGTATACAAGTGTTTAAACTTAAATTATTTAAGTTCATATATATTTTTATGTAATACATTTCAATGTATTTAATGTTTGTCTTTTATAAATGAGCCTTAAATTTTTAACATATACATAAATGTGAATTTATGTAAATATTCGTTTATAAATAACTTATGTTTGAACCAAATTAATTTAAACCAAAATATATTTAAGATATATTTCCTTCTAAAATTTCAAGTTCAAATTCAATTCTTTAAATCCAATTAAAAATCCAATTTACTTATATGTGTTTTTATATTATATTTATATTTATATTTCATGTTTGATATTTATATTAAAGAAAGTATGAACCTTATGTCTATAATATTACACATGTTTTATTTCTAGATTCATATATATATTAAGGCTTATTATTAAATCTTGTTTCATGTATTTTTTTTTTCAATCTCAAAATAAAATTTCTAAATCACTTAAAATTTTCAACAGTACATAGTTTTAAATTTATATATTTATGAGATTTGTTAATTCACTATACAATTTATAAATTTCAAACAATATAATCCAATATTTAATATAGTTCCTAAATCCATTTATTAGCAAAATTTTATTTGTTAACAAATATATCAATGTTTAACAGTTAAATTTTGATAATTACCCATTATCAGATGCCCAAAAATTCTGATTGTCACATTCCTCCCCCTTAGAATCTTTTCGTCCTCGAAAAGGAACAAAACTAGAATTTATTAAATATTTTAAAACCGATTAAAATATTCTTTAATCATTTTAAAACACTTTTAAAATCCGTAATACTGCCAAAATAGTTTTATAAAAATACTTTTTATAACTCGATGTTTTAAACAGTCCATCCTTGTTCTCACAGAAATTCGGTCATACGTTGATCAGGCGTAAGACTGAAAATCTATAAGTACTTAGCAGACCCATTTTCAACATCCAGTGAAAATACTTGGAAAATAATTTTATTGAAAATATAGAAAACAGTTTTTTTGAAAATAAAGGATATATCTTTGGTGAGAATGCTCTGGAAATCATCACCCCCATCCATGGTCACAGTTACATTCCAGGGTTACGTTGCCGTCGCAGCAAAAGTCCATGTAACTGTAGGCTCTCCGCGGCCTCTCGATTACGCCATGGAACCCACACAACAGATCACAGTTACATCCAGGGTTACGTTGCCATCGCAGCAAAAGTCCATGTAACTGCAGGCTCTCAGCGGCCTCTGATTTTCGCTATCGAAATGATACTTCTCCACTCCTACATAGGTCGCAGTCTGCCGATATAAAATCAAACGCCGACAGTTGGCTCTCAGCGGCACACACGACTTTCGCTATGTTATACTATAGGTCACAGTTACATCCTGGGTTACGTTGCCATCGCAGCAAAAGTCCATGTAACTGTTGGCTCTCAGCAGCACACACGACTTTCGCTATGGTATACTTTACTCAAAATCCCCAGGAACTAGTTTCATCCGGACTCCTCACAGGATCAACTTTAGAACCCCCCCTTGGGGCTCAAGGCAGCACCACCCGGTGATACTCCTGAGAAGTTCATTTCAAGGGAGTGCCTTTTTCCCCAGAGCCATCATCAAAACATTTTATACTATACAAATATAGTATCTTCAATCATACACCTAGTACGATCTCCTACAAAGCTCCTTTACACAAAATCGATTATTCCAAAATCGATAGTTCTCAAACTAGGCTTTCCAAATTCAATATTGATTTTACCCAAAAATCAAAAGCCTTTCCAAATCCATAGGTTCCCAAAACCCTTTTTCCAAAATCCTCATATGATCCTTTACATACATACATATATATATATATATATATATATATATATATATATATATAGACACACACACACACACAGATATATATAATTTTTAAAACTTTGGATCATTTTCAAACTTGTATAAAACTCCTTTTATACTTCAAACACTTTCAAAAACCCTTTTCTTCTGGCAAAAGATTCAACAAGGGAAGTTTTATTTTATAAAACAAAGATATTTACTTTGTTCACTCAAAATCAAATATTCAAATTTGATTACTCTTTACAAAACCACTTACCATATCACTTACTTCCATAAACAAAATTTCAACCATAGAAATATCCAATTTCCACTTTACTTCATCATATATTTCACAAAATATATTTTTCATTTCAAAAACCATTTAACATTTCTTATCCACAAATTCCCAATATCAATTCTATTCAAATCCGTACGATGTACACATATCATCCGTATGCTATACCATTCAGATCGTTCACTCGATCACACAATTTCATTTCCGAACTAGTAATGTCCACCCGACTTCCTAGTGCGGACACAGATCTAGTTTCTTGATCAGAAACCGTCATTCTCCTTGCATAGTCATAACTATGATAGAGAATATCCAGAACCAATCAACAATCCATATCCAGGTTCGCCGTCGAAAATCGAGTGGAAAATTCCAACCCGGATCGATATAACTATCTCAAAATTCTGTGTTCAAATCTGGATCAAATCACTATGCGAATAGAATAACATACGTGCACCCTACGCATTTATCTTTATTGGTTATTAGCCAAATCAATTCTATTTCTATTCACATTCACTTTGATTTTCATTCACTTACTCACAATTACTACAATCCATTTGGATTATCACCTCTATTCTTATCTTGATTGGGTATTTAACCAATAACAGTTTGAACTCCGATCAGTTTATTTAGAAAATATCTTGTAATTTTAAAAATAGGTAAGTAGTTGGAAAATAATTATTAGTCTGTAAAATAGGTGTAAAATAGTTAGAGAATAGTTAAAATAATTATAGAAATTTTAGATAATTTCAGAATAATAGTAAGATAGTAATTTATTTTGTAAAATAGTAGAAATATAGAAATTAGTTTATAAAATAGTTGGAAAATTGTTAAACACTTTCAAAAATAATTGTAAACAAATGTAAGATAGGTTGGCTTTTAAAAGAAAAGTTGTATAAATAATAAATAGCTTAGAAAATAGGTTTATATTAAAAAAATTTATATTAAAAATAATCCAGAGTCAAAACTGTTCACTTCCCAATCTCCATTCTCATCAATTCAATTTAAATTCCACTTTCAATTAAATTGACCAAATTCCAATTTTAAATAACTCCAATTTCCATTGGACTTGATTTATTCCTAATTCAAGTTGAATTAATTCTCAATTCCTTTTCAAATTTAAATCCAATGCCATTTGATTTTAAACATATTCAACTTTAATTACAATCCCAAATTATTCTAATCACTTTGAACAAATATCCATTCAATTGAACCCACTTCAATTTCGATCCATTTCAAATTATTTCCAATTAATCCAATTCAAATTTTCCATTTAAATCTTATACTCATACATCCTCAATCACAATTTCAATTACTCCAAATCAAATTCAATTTGAACTAATTTCAATTCAAATTCCAGATTTAAACCATCTCGAATTATATAAATTCGAGTTAAATTTTTAGATATTGATTTAATCCTTTAAATCAATCAACTTATGCCTTTAAACCACTAAATCCTGAATCCAAATTCCAATTTACTTTAATAATGGATATATTACCACACCACATTTCTCATTCATTTAAAACAAATCCAATTCACAACTTAAAGATTTGTAACAATGGAATGATATTATTCAAATTATTTTAAATCATACTTCCATTTCCAATTTTCGGATCTCAAACCCATTTTGAGATCTCTCAAACCTCCTAATCCAAATCAACCATTTAACTTTCCATGTTAAATCTTAATTTCATTTTGAAATTTTCAAATCATGTTGATCATTCCAACTTATTTAACTTTTCCCAAGTTAAACTCAATTTCACTTGATCCAGTCAACCTTACCCCGTTTGAACTTCCTTTTCAAATTTTAAACTTCACACAAATAATCTTCCCACTATTTAAGTTCAAAAGCTCATCACCTTTGGGTATCACATCTTATTCCAAATTCAAAATCCACCATTTAGAATTTATTTCAAATCACCTTTGATATTATGTATATCCACATGTATACATATTAATTTCTTTTACATAGCAAGTTATACTTTAAAATTTTAAACCACCTTTGGTTTTTAATTCAAAACGAATTTCTTTAAATTTTCAAACATTTCTTATTATTATTATTTTAAAATAAGATCATATTCAAAGTAGTTTGAAATAGGACCATTCCATTCAAATGCATTAAATAATATTATTTATTGTTTCTTTAAATTAATTACGTCATTAATTAATTCCAATTAATCACATTCGGTAATTAACTTATTTCTTAATTACCTTCATTAAGTAATTGTCCCTTAAATTACTTATCTCTAGTTACTTCATTAAGTAACTCCCTCTTTATTTATCATTTCCAATTATAATTATCTTATTCTAAAACTCTTTTCCAATTCAAGATTTCAATTTTAGTTTGAATCCATTTCAAACTTATCTTTAATTTAATTTCAATTTGGTTGTAATTCTATTATCACTTAATTCTTACTATTACTTTTAATTTAATTAATACTACAACCAATTTCCTTTATATAATAGATAATTTATTTCTTATATAAGATTCATTTACTTTTGAAATCATTAAAAAAAATTATGTAAGAAAATAACAAGTACGCTCTCTCATATATATATACTCAACTCATTCTAGGGTACCACTTACCCTATCCTTTATGAGTAATCCCACAAGAGCCAAGGTTCTCGCTTAACCTTCTGCTCTGATACCAAATGTAACGACCCGAAAATTCCGAACCCAAAATTTTCAGATAGTTAGAGAAAAGAAGAAAAAGAAAGAAGAAGAACAGAAAACTCAAACTCAGAATCTCACATTCGCAGCGGATAAAATATAATATCACATAATAACAGTTATACAAAGAAAACTATAGTTGTTAATTTACACTTAAAACACATCAGAGTTACATAAACATTGGACAAAACAATCATGTCCAGATACTACAATATCACAGTGGATACTCTCTATACGTCCCTGCCATCCAGCTCGCCTCCTGAGCTCCAGAACGTCCTTACCTAAAAATCTGTAATACTCGGTCTGACCCGAGCATTACATCAAAGTAACACCCGGGTCAGGCTGGAAACCAGCGTGACTAAACTCATCTAACTTGGAATAAAAAAGCATACCATTTACATGAACCCGGGGTAACTTATATCAACTTACACTTCACCAGTTATTTTAAACATCAACCATTTCACATATCAATTCCTAAGTGCCAAACTTAGATTAAATGGTCAAATTTACTTAAACCATTCCAAACCAGCTTATTGATTTCACATATCAATCTACAAAGGATCGAAGTGGTTTCGGGTATTTACTAATACCCGACTCCGGTCTCTTCGAACCCAAAGTTATCTTAACTTAAATTATCCAAGTGAAATAAAATTCAACTTTTAAATACAGGATGTCTCGGTAATTCATCAGAAATGAAAAACCACATTATCTCAGTTTAAATTCAGTCATAACACATCACATAGCATCTCATAATACATATCCAAGATATCAATCAATCTAAGGCATACAATATTTTTCAATCATTCTTAATCAAAATAAATTAGTCTCACCACTTATGATTAATTAAATTAATTACTGAAATCTCCACTAGTTACAAACAACTTAATTGATCATTCTTTAATTAATCATACTTGATTAAATTATTTTCAATTACATAAAGTAATTATCCTTTTATTTACATAATTAATTATTCTCAACCATTTACGGTAGTCAACCATTAATTACTTTCATTAGTTACATTATATATATATATATATATATTTAATTAATTACCTTGTCAAGCAATAATAAATTAACCTTAACCAATTAATTAATTTTATTAATTAATTAATCCTTTCATTAATAACACTAAGTGATGAACCCTTAATCACTTCCATTTAATTACTTCATAAAGTAATGATCCTAAAATTTCTTATGTAATGATTACTTTTTATCTTATTACATTTAGTAATTATTTCTTAATTACTTCTCCAAGTTATTATATTAATTTATCCATATGTGATTATATTAATTTATCACTAATTAATTTCTTTAATTAATTATTTAACTAATCATTCAAAATTAATCAAATAATTTCTTAACCTCTTATGTATTAAAAGATCTTAATTAAGGAAGAATTTCTTTATCTAATTAGATTATTTACAATAACCAATATTTCTTTAACAGTAATTAAATTGATCCAGAAATCATTAATTAATTGATTTCTCTTTTATGACTTCATTAATTTATTTAATCAATAATTATTTAAGTCCTTAATTACTTTTTAAGATAAATAATTTATCTTGATACTTTTAGGCTAAAACAAATCTTACCTTTTCTTAAATCAAGAAAATCTTTTATTTACAATTTTAAATCCTTCCTTTATTAAATTAAAAACTAATATAAATACCCGAGACAACATAGGGTTACTCAGTCTCCAACCCGAGCTCAAACCATCCCCTTCCTTCTCATTTACTTAGTTTTAAACTAAAACAGTCATTCATACAAAAATCCATTCTCATAGCCGATGCCACACTCGAGTTCTTCCTTCATTTCTCTCGAGTACGTCCTCGAACAAATCTCGCAACTGGACTCGAACAACTTCAAGTATCACAATCCTCCACCGCTTCGAGATTCTCACGCATAAACTTCGAACAGTAACCCGAGCTTCTCACGTCTTCACCATCGCTAAAACTCAAAGCACAAACCAGCCTCAACTAACGTACATGTGCGCGTGCACATGGCCACAGCGGCGCTTCGGCAATTCTCTCCACCCCCGGCAAGTCATCGATTGCCTCCTCTAACGATTCCACCCATCCAGAAATCGTCGCAAGCCCCAAATCATATTTGAGCTTCCAAGACCAAACTGGAAACAACTCCATCAACCACAACTGATTCAAACCTCCGACGCCGACCCCCATACCATCAGAAACTCCGGTCCCATGCTTCATAGCCTTCACGCTACCATTTCCCCACTTCTCATGAAGCTCGATCACCCAGTGACACCACGGTGGTGGAAATTCTGACTTCATAAAAAAACCATTCGAAACCCTACTTCGTCAATCTCCCACCACCACGGCCAATAATAAAATTCAACTCCATTTTTCCTGAAATCCCCAAACCATCGGCCACCTCCAATCCAAAATTCAACGCAAAACTCGACGCCAATCGTCGAAAATCGACAAATATGTCAAAACCCATTAACCTTGAATATCTCAAAAATTACCTTGCTAAAACTATGATTTTCATCTTAAAAATCATGTTATCCAGAGCTTATTTAAGTTATAAAATTGTAACAACAAATCATAATACTTGATTTTATCCCAATTTAAGGTTTTCACCGTTATTTTTCCCCTTCCAGAAATTTTAAACTTAATTCATCTTATTTGAATTTAAATAACTAAATTATACTTAAATCAATCATCTTTGGTTTGAAACACAAGCTTATCAGAGATTAGTCTTTAGAAAATTTGAATTTTAATTAAATTTTACTCTATAAATTTTAAAACAGAGATGATCCAATCAGGCCAAACATGCACAATCCAACACAACATAAATTCAAAGATTTGCTTATATATATATATATATATATACATACATACATGCAACACAAACATCATCACAAAAATACGCATGCACATCTTTTATTTCCTTAAGTCTTTTAATATAAGTGCTTACTTATTTAATGTTTGATCAAAGGAAATTTTTTGCAAATCTATAACCAAATAGAAGTCTTTATCTATATGAACAGTCAGATATGTTCAAATCATCTACATATTTTTGACATGCACTCTCAATCTTGCAAAATTATTTCAATATCTATCACATTTATCAACTTCAACATTAAAGGTGTAGCAGTTGCTCGCCTGTCTGTCAAACAGAGAGCAGGGTTCATGAAGCCTGAACAGATTTTGCTTTGTGAACTAGAACTTGACATGCTACTTGAATTATTACTGATCTTGAATTTGCATTCGAATTTGATTAAAAGCTAAGTTGATCCTTTGTTAGCTTCAGTAAATTTAATTTCCAGAATTTTTTTTTCTTTTCTCCTTCTGTTTCCTAACTTTGGAGATGAAGGAGTAAAAACTTGGTTTTCCTTTCTTTCTTTTATTCTTTTTTTTTAAAGAAATGAGATTGCCACATGTTAACTTATGTGCTTCATGATTTACAAATGTTGAAACCAAGCCCCCATATGTATACAAGTGTTTAAACTTAAATTATTTAAGTTCATATATATTTTTACGTAATACATTTCAATGTATTTAATGTTTGTCTTTTATAAATGAGCCTTAAATTTTTAATATATACATAAATGTGAATTTATGTAAATATTCATTTATAAATAACTTACGTTTGAACCAAATTAATTTAAACCAAAATATATTTAAGATATATTTCCTTCTAAAATTTCAAGTTCAAATTCAATTCTTTAAATCCAATTAAAAATCCAATTTACTTATATGTGTTTTTATATTATATTTATATTTATATTTCATGTTTGATATTTATATTAAAGAAAGTATGAACCTTATGTCTATAATATTACACATGTTTTATTTCTAGATTCATATATATATATATATATATATATATATTAAGGCTTATTATTAAATCTTGTTTCATATTTTTTTTTCAATCTCAAAATAAAATTTCTAAATCACTTAAAATTTTCAACAGCACATAGTTTTAAATTTATATATTTATGAGATTTGTTAATTCACTATACAATTTATAAATTTCAGACAATATAATCCAATATTTAATATAGTTCCCAAATCCATTTATTAGCAAAATTTTATTTGTTAACAAATATATCAATGTTTAACAGTTAAAATGTGATAATTACCAATTATCAGATGCCCAAAAATTCTGGTTGTCACAAAAACGGTCATCATTCGAACACCCAATAACCCCAAACCACAACCCGAACCTCGCACAGAACACCCAATCACCATCGCGAGCTTGAATCATTTCATGAATTAGAACTAAAATGAGCAATTCAAATTCGTGAATTAGAAAAGGAATTTGGTTTTCTGCTATAAAAAAAAGTAGAGTCGCGTGTTTACTAGAGCCGAAAACCAGGAGGGTGGTGAAGTTGCTAAGTTGGCTTTCTTTTTTTTGAACGGGCTGATCAATTTCTTTTTTAAGAAGGTTTCATTTTTTTTAGTTCTCCCTCTCTTTGGAATTAAAAAAACAAGTTTTTCTCTCTATTTTAGTCATCTTTTTCCAAAAATTCAAAAAAAGGAGAACGAAAAATTAATTTACTCACGATCGAGCGTACACTCAATAGGATCTTCTTTTGCTTTGGAAGCTAAGAGTGACGCAATGATTAAAAAATTCGATAACTTTTTTGATCGAATCAAATGAACCAAGCTACCCAACCGATGTGTTATAAATGCAACGATCCTAATCATATAGCCGATCAGTGCCCCAATTCTGTCGAACAAATCAATGCTTTCAATAAAGCCAAAAACGACCCATTTTCTCCAACGTACAACCCTAGTTGGAGAAATCACCCAAACTTTTCTTGGAACCAAAACAATCCCAACACGAAGAAGGTTCGTCCCAATTTTCAAGAATTCCCGAATGATGCTTTGAATCCTCCCTTTCAGCGCAACCATTTTCAACCAAACTTTGCGGGTCCGTCTCAGAATCAACCGCAACAATCAAATTTTCAACCAAATTCTGCTCATCCTCCCCAAGACGATAAACGTTTGAGTTAACTTGAGAAAACTCTTGAAACTTTAGCTAAAGCAACTACCCAAAGCCTTCAATCAAATAGCAATTTGCAAAATTTAGTGACCTGATATATGTAAAACACAAACCAATCGATTGCAAAACTTGAAATGCAAATGAGTCAATTAGCCACGTTTGTAAGTGAACGCGAACGAGGAACATTCCCAAGGCCATTCCAAATCCTAAAAATAAAATCGCAAATTCAAATCAAGCCCATGTTGTTCAAGATAGCAACGTCGCCCAATTGAATGCTATCACAACTTTACGTTCCGGTAAACAAATCGATAATTAAGTCGTTAATCCAAACGATTTACCGGAAACCTCTCTCGACACTTCTAAAACAACAAACGAATCAGAACAGAACGTGGAACCAAATGTTGAATTGAATGCCAATCAAAAGTTCTTCTTCTTCTACTAAAGTAGATCTGCTTACTGTGTATCACATCCCATTTCCATATCCTCTTCGACCCAAGAAACACTCGGACCAAATGGAAAAGATGTTGGAAATTTTTAAGCAAGTGAAAGTAAACATCCCGCTTCTTGACATCGTTTAGTAAGTCCCCGCTTACGCGAAATTTCTTAAGGACTTGTGCATCCAAAAGCGATACATTCAAGTACCCAAAAAAGTCTCCTTAGCTGCCAGTTTGAGTGAAGTCTTGGACCAATCCATGCCTGTCAAATATAAAGATTCTAGCTGCCCTATGATTTCGTGTACAATAGGAGACAAGACGATTAACAAATATTTGATTGACTTAGGTGCGATTGTTAATCTGATTCCATACTCCGTGTACGAACAATTAGGCTTTGGTGAGCTTAAACCCACAAAGGTCACGCTATAATTCGTCGATCGTTCCATTAAGAAGCCCGTGGTAGAAATCGAGGGCGTGCTCATTCGAGTAGGGCAATTAATATTCCCTGTTGACTTTGTCGTTCTAGAAACACGACCTGTGACAAACCCTGCCAGTCAAATTTCATTGATTTTAGGCCGATCATTCTTAGCCACCTCAAATGCCTTAATCAATTGTCGTAACGGTTCGATGAAAATCTCTTCTGGAAACATGACTTTGGATCTTAACATTTTCGATCTTGAAAACCAATCAACTTAACCTCGTGGTCAAACATTAGAAGTTAGTGCCATTGATGAAAACTTCGAAAACGAGACACTTGACCTTAACAACGAACGTGAAGCCGGGTATGAAAAATTGTTTCACAAAATTTCCAATAAAATTGAATACACTCTTCCCTTTAAATCGCTTCTAGTTGAGTCCAAATGTCAACCCAATTCTTTAATCGAGGAACTAACCACTTCCCGATCACCTTAAGTATGCATACTTAGGTGATAACGAAACACTTCCCATCATAATCTATGTGACTCTCTTTCTCAATCAAGAAAGTTCTTTACTTTCAATCCTGTCCAAAAATAAGGAAGCGATGGAATGGTTAATCTCCAATATGAAGGGAATTAATCCCGCTCTTGTTCAACATCGCATCCATTTAATCGACGATGCCAAGCCTGCTCGTGAAGCGCAACGAAGACTTAATCCAAAAATGAAATATGCGGTGCGTGATGAAATTCTTAAACTTCTCGACAACGAAATCATTTACCCAATCTACAATAGTCCATGGATTAGCCCAATTCATGTTGTACCGAAAAAGTCTGGGCTAACCGTTGTTAAGAACGATTCAAACGAACTTATTCCAACTCATACTCAAACTGGTTGGCGTGTTTACATTGACTATCAGAAACTGAATGCCGCAACATGTACAGATCATTTCCCTCTTCGTTTCATCGACCAAATGCTCGAACATTTAGCCGGCCACGAATTCTACTGCTTCCTTGATGGTTATTTCGGCTATAACCGAATTCCAATCGCTCTCGAAGATCAAGAGAAAACAACTTTCATGTGCCTATTTGGTACCTTTGCTTATTGACATATGCCATTCAGACTTTGCAACGCTCCTGCTATTTTCCAACGATGCATGGTTAGCATTTTTTCCGACATGATTGAATGCTTTCTAGAAGTTTTTATCGACGATTTCTCTATCTTTGGTGATTCTTTTCCCAATGTTTACACACTACGAATTGGTTCTTAATTGATGCAAAGAAAAACATTGGACTTTGAATTGGAAGAAATGCCACTTTATGGTCAAACCAGGCATAGTCCTTGGACATATCATCTCAAATAAAGGCATTGAGGTAGATAAAATAAAAGTTGACGTAATTGCAAATCTACCCATTCCCAGGTCTGTTATGGACATTCGATCATTTCTAGGACACGCTGGCTATTACCGACGCTTTGTGAAAGCTTTAGCAAAATCGCTCGTCCTTTGATGACTCTCTTTGGAAAAGACGTTCCTTTCGATTTTAACTCCGATTGTATCTCTTCTTTAGAACGTCTCAAAAACGAACTCATTTCTGCTCCAATCATTTGCGCACCTAATTGGGATCTCCCATTTGAAATAATGTCTGACGCTTCAAACTTTACGGTTAGTGCTATCTTAGGACAATGCATCAACAAAATCTTTCATGTCATCTACTACACGAATATGACCTTGAACGACGCTCAACTCAACTACACAACAACTGAAAAGAGATTCTACCTTCCGTTTTCGCGCTCGAAAAGTTTCGATCTTACTTGATAGGTTCACACATTACTGCATGCACAGACTACTCTGCGCTTCGATACCTTTTTTCCAAAAAGGATGCTGAATCCCATTTGATTTGTTGGATCTTTTTACTTCAAGAATTTGACCTTACAATCAAAGACAAAAAATGGTTCTATAATTTCATAGCCGATCTCTTGTCTCGTCTTCCGAATGCACCATCTTCTTTGTCAATCAATGAAAACTTTCCCGATGAACAACTTCTTTCAATTTCTATCAATCCATGGTATGCTAATATAGTGAACTATTTAGTCACTAAAGAAGCCCCCCCCCCATCTTGGTCCAAACAGGACAAATGCAAATTCATGTCCCAAGTGAAATATTCTATTGGGACGATCCATACTTGTTCAAATATTGTCCCGACCAAATCATCCGACGTTGCATTTCGGATAATGAGATCAGGAGTGTTCTTTCGCTTTGCCACGATCAAGCATGCGGTGGACATTTCGGTCCTCGAAAAACTGCAGAAAAGGTGCTTCAATGTGGTTTCTACTGGCCTTCGCTTTTCAAAAACTCATTTGAATTTTGTAAAACTTGCGATCAATGTCAAATGTTTGGACGAATTTCTCGAAGAAATATGATGCCTCTAAACCCCATTCTTATGATCGAAATATTAAATGTTTGAGGTATCGACTTTATGGAACCTTTTTCCAATTCTTTTATAAACTTATATATCCTTCTTACTGTCGATTACGTCTCAAAATGGGTCAAGTCCATTCCATGCAAAACCAACGACTATAGAATTATTGTAAAGTTTCTTGAAGAAAACATCTTTTCGAGGTTCGACACACCTCGCACAATAATCAATGATAATGGAACCCATTTTGCAATCGTTCTTTTGAAACTTTAATGAAGAAATAGTCGATAACTCATAAGTTATCCACTCCATATCATCCTCAAACATGTGGGCAAGTTGAAGTTTCAAACCGGCAAATGGAACAAATTTTGGAGTAAACTGTTAACAAAAATCAAAAGATTGATCTCAGAAATTGACCGATGCACTTTAGGCTTACCGTACTGCTTTTAAAACTAATCTTAGAATGTCCCCATTTCGTTTAGTTTACGGTAAAGCTTGCTAATTACCCATTGAAATCGAACACAAAGCGTTGTGGGCAATAAAGAACTTAAACTTTGATCTTGAGAAAGCTGGCGAAATCCGAAAACTACAACTCAGCGATCTAGAAGAATTTAGGAACGATATATATGAAAACGAGAAAATATACAAAGAAAGAACAAAAAAATTTCATGACAAGTCGATCCTAAGGAAAACGTTTTCGCCTAACCAGAAAGTTGTTTTATATGACTCATTTCATTTATTCCCTGGGAAACTTAAATCGAGATGGACCGAACCATTTGTGGTATGAATTAGTTTTCCAAATGGTGCCGTAGAAATAGAAAACCTCAGTAATGGATCAATTTTCAAAGTCAATGGTCATCTTTTGAAACCTTTCTTTGAATTGCCAATTAACCAAGAGGAGGAGCTTATGATCCTTCATGAGCCAAGCTACGTCTAGTAAGAATGTTAACCCTCTTTTGTAAGTACGTACATATTTTTCCCCGTTACACTCCTTATATCGTGCACTTACTGTGTGGACACAGTAAAAATTAAGTGTGGGGGGAGTCTCATTTTCATTTTCATGGCATTTTTGAACTTTCATTTTCTTTTAACTTAAAAAAATCTCAAAATTTCTAAATCTCAAATACATTTTCTTTTTAGCATTTTGATTTATTTTTGAAGAAACATTATCGGATAAGTATAAGTTTTGGTTAATAAATTGAAATTTTTGAAACTTATTTGTCTTAACAAAAGTAAAAATAATGTTTGATTATAAATAATAATAGTTTAACTAGTATATAGGAAGGTTCATATGTGTTAATTATGAAGTATATTCTAACTGAAAATCGTTGTTTAAAAAAGTGGTAAATTTAAAGTAAAGGATATAACATTTTTATTTTCCAAGTTAAATGGTGCTAAGATGATTTTGCAAAACTCTCTCTTTTTATAAAAATAGAAAAAAACACACAAAAATATATAAGTAAAAAAACATTTGTATTTATATATATATATATATATATATATATATATATATATTTAACACATAGAGTCATGTGTTCGCACTCGTTTGTTCACTCGCCACGCTCTGTATTCCCCTCACATCAGTCCGCAAGGCAGTGGATGGGTAATATATCTGGCCTCAGTTTACCTGAGGTAGGCATATGTAAATGTTGTTAATATCAATAAAATTTTCAAATAAGAGAGAGTAAGCAATTGAAATCTAAGCACTTTTTTTACTTGTTTGATTAACTTGTTATTGAAAAGAAATGAGAATACTATTTTGATAAATTTTGATAATCAACTAAGGATTAATTTCATAATTACATTGTGTTATCAACCGAAACAACTAGCCAAACTATAGTCTATCTATTATGAAAACTTAATTTTTGTTGGAAATTTTGACAAGTAAAAGGACTTAAATTTCTTGATAATGACTAGAACTTATATTTAACTTATTGTTGTCGATTTGAAAGCAAATCCTTCATTTGTAAATACTTTCAAAAGATTGCATTCATCTCTTTGTAAATAAATCTTGCATTTTGTAACTATTTTCACTTTGCATTTGGACTTTGTGGGTAGTATCCGCTGAAAACCCTCACGAGACAACACTCGTCCTACTGGGGACACGAAGAGGTTTAACAGCTTGTTGCATACACTCAATGCAGTCATGCTCCCTACGAAAACGGATTTATCTTAGTTTTCCTTTATTCGAGGACGAATAAAAAGATAGGTGTGGGGGTATTTGATGTGCACGTAAATGTGCATATATTTACATCCATATTTTATATATTTTATTTAAATAAATATCATATTTGGGTATTTTAACATGTTTAAAACCAATGTTCAATTATTTTCAAATCATCATATTTTCATCTACATACAGGGGCAAAAAAGTCATTTTTGTGCATGTGTTAATATGGGACATTTCACTTGGACATTTTTCATAATTTTTATAGAAATTTGGATGCATATGGAAGAGGGTTTCATGAAGATATGTGCGTGCACGAGGGAATATAAAGGAATGAAGAGGAAATAATTCAAGCTCATGATAATGGAGGACCCCACTCACTTACCTAAATCTATAATTAGAAGCTAATAGAAAACTAAGTGGAGGTTAAAGCTTCATGCACATTTAATCATGGATTAATTAGTGACTAATGGTTACTTGGTGGCCATACTTCTTAAAGGGCATTTTGGAAAGCACCCTAAAAACTGAATTAGGGTTTTATGCATGTATAAATAGCCCTCTAATGTACTTGTAAATATCTTCTACTCTTTATTAAAAAATGCAAGTTGTAAGCTTTATGTTCCATGAAATGAAAATGGCTTCCTAGCCTCTCTCTCTTCTCTTTTCTTCTTGTGTTTCTTTACTTTTATGCTCATTTTTATTCTTATGCTCTTTTTCATTTCATGTTCATAGTTAGGTTTACATTTATGCACTAGTTTAGTTCATTTCCTTCTAGTAGTTAATCTTCTTTTTCTTTGTTTATTCTGTACTTTATTTTATTTTCAATGTTGAAATCTCTATGTGTTGAAATGATAACACAAATGAGAGGCTAAACCCATAATTTAGGAGTAATGAAGCTTTCTTTAATCATATAGATTCAACATAACTTTTCTATGTATGATCTCTTTTATGCTTTATGAGAAAATTGATGTTTATATTTGTTTGTGTTTTATGTTGAATTTGATAGCCTACTTTATTCATAATAAATAGGTTATGCTTATCTCATTAATTACAAATTATCTTTTCATCTAAATATTTTCATGGCAACGAAGTGAAGTTTTAATCAAAATTTGATGATCTATGTTACTAATTAATAGTAAATAGTTCATTCTTAAACTAGATTTTAGTTTCATTTTCTATGTCATGTTTCATGAGATATGAAAAGTTGGACTAAAGTTGTATTATAGTTTGATGGTTTGATTTGTTTTAATTAATAACTTAAATAGGCCAAGCTTATGATAAATACATCACTAATTCTACTTAGATTAAAAAGAGATCATCATTTGATTTTATGTTGATTTAAGTGAAAAATATAAGAAAGTGAATTTTACTCTAAAATGAATTTTAATCACATAGTTTTTAATCTCAACACTTGCTTAGCTTTCTAGTTTTCAAAATAATCTCCACTTTTGGTTTAATTTGATTGATTAACAATTTAAAATCTAAGAATTCCATGCGGATGACTCGTACTTGCCACGTACTAACTTTTGTATGTCGTGCGCTTGAAGTTAAATTTTTATTTGAAATTTATCGGCGATTTTCTAATCCGATAGAAATTCTGTCGTTAAACAGTGTCAAACTCAGAGATTCATTTTAGTCAGAAAGAATATATCGGAGAAATTCTAATAAAGGCCAAAATGAATAAGGCAAATCCACTTTCTACTCCAATGTAAAGCAATTTGCATCTTTCAAAAAACAAAGGCGAACCAATATTAAATGACAAATAGTATAGGAGTGTAGTGAGAGCACTACAATACGTCACTATAAGCACGTAGATATCTCCTATAGTGTTAAGAAAGTGATCTAATTCATGCAAAGACCACTAGATGAACACTGGAAGGCAGTAAAAAGAATTTTAAGTTATCTGAAAGGGTCTATCAATCAAGGACTAATCCTGTAATCATATCCATCCCTACATATCAATTGTTATTCAAATTCAGATTAGGAAACAGATCATGATGATAGAAGATCAACTACTGACTATTGTGTGTTTCTAGGCAATAATCCTATATCATGGTATGCAAAAAAACAGCCAACAGTGTCTAGATCTAGCACTGAAGCCGAATACCGTAGCATAGCTAGCACTACCGCTGAGATTATGTGGATAAAGTCTCTTCTAAGTGAATTACATGTCAAATCAACAACAAGGCTACTATATGGTGCGATAATCAAAGTTGTCATCTCTCTTACCGCTATTCCAGTTCTACACTCACGTACGAAACACATGTAACTGGATTTATATTTCATACGAAAGCAAGTTATCAAAGGAGTGCTTAGAGTTAACTACATACCTTCTACTTACTAGAAAGCCAATATACTAACCAAACCTCTCTCGAGGCCGAGCTTCATACATTTCAAACACGAGCTCAATGTTGATGAAGCTGACAATAATCTCTGATCCAAGACTCGGATCTATGTTCCTGAAGCTCTGTAGGTGACAATTGAAGCATTCGACAGACAGAAACATAATTCAACCTCAAAGTCGTGAGCGCTCTCGAATTCTGCTGCTGCCTGGGTCTGCGATGTTGATTGGAGCCAACCGGAGTCGGTTTTCTGACTTTGTTCTCTCTCAAGCTCTCAAAGTCGACAACGGGATTTGAGAATCGCTCACAAACCCTAAACCTAATTTGGGTTTGAGGGGGCAATTAAGTGAAATATTATAGTTTGAGAACATATGGTATAAGTTATACCGATGGTTACAAAATGCGAGTTGTATTGTTTTGGTCCAACCCACAGTCCATTACAACTTTTCTTTTGTTCTGCTGCATATAAACCTTGTACAATATCCTCATCAATGCATTGTCAAAAAATGATGAAAGTAAATATATTAAAGACAATATTTTCTTTAATTCTTTACACCACTAAAACTATTGAAATTCTTATACCCATATCCAAAAGAAATATGTTATCTGGAATGCATTCTGCATAAAGAAACAAACATACACACATAAAAGTATCGGACTTCTAAAAAGACGCATAAAAATATATACAGCAAAAGCAAAGAGTCTACAACAACTCATGTAAGGGAAAACTAAGGTAAATGTTGTGAATGAGAACCTAAAATAATGCAAAATGAATAAGAGATAACACTAACTGAGGTTGTTTAAACCAGAAATAATTATCATCAAGTTTCACCGAAGGAATCCCTTGAACAACGCTGTGTTTATCTTGAAATTCAATAGCCATTTTCATTGTGATAGCTCGATGTTTTGTCCAACTGCTAAAATAATCTTCACAAAATGCTACAAGATCTTAGCATCAAACATGTCAATGTAACCTTTTACATATTATGATATCATGAGTAACTTACAACTGGTGGAATTAGTGTTATCGAAAACATCCCCTCCCATTCTGAAAAGTACACCAGTATATTAGTATGTGGATATGGAGCATATCAATGATTGATGTGCATTTGTACCACTCACCATGAACATTAAGCAACAAAAAGATTATAGCAGAAGCCCGCAAAATAGGACTGATAACATGTAAAATAATATAATTAGGAGAAGGAAAAACTAATCTTTAAATATTATATGAAGTTTTGAATCACACAATGTTGATAAATAAGAAGTTTTATAACTTCAAAATTTCTAAATATGATGATATAAATAAAACAAAGTTATGTATTCACCTGATTCCAACAACTAATTTGTAGTCATCTTCTAAAGACCGCATTATATATTTTCGAAAGCTGAATTTACTTCCAGGCCCTAAGTGCATCCTTTATTAACAAATAGAGAATCAAATGGTAACAATTATAGTTTTAAAGATGTAGAAAAGATACTTATTTTATTGCGAAGATTTTAGGAAAAAATTACAATAAAAAAACCATGGCTTATGGCCAAGTAATCAGTTTTGCGAACAGACCTAAAGAACTGACGGAAGAAACTGACCTGAAAATGAATAATTTATAAATAACTTTTAAGTAAAATATATCATATGCATTCACTTATAGAACATCGATTCATATAAATATGGATAAAGTTTGAATCGAATATGTTAACTTATAAAGTATTGAAGGACACAAATTATGACGACCCGAACTCGATGCTCGACAAACAACATCGAATCTGTATCGCCGGAGCTTGCAACAACATTAGATGATAAACAACACAGCGGAAACAAATTATGATTGCATTGATATACAATATAAATACAATGTGGTATACATCATGATACAACAAATCCAACACCAACAGAGAATGATACAACACAACACCACAGCGGAAACATATATCTCAACATGAGCAAAGACTTCAAGAGAATCCACTACAACTCCAAAGCCAAAGCTCTAACCACCATCAAGCTGGACTTGAAGCAACTGCAATCCCAAACGCGATTGCCAACCCAAAAACTTCAAAGATCCAAAACTGAAGAAGATCACCGAATACTACCAAACCAAATACTTCAAAGACTATCGAATCTACACCTATTATTAAATTATTTGAAAAACCCAACTCTAGATGGCTCGTGTGGAAAATTGTGGGCACCCAAAGTTTAGGAAAGGAACAATAAACTCCGGATCAGTCATGGGACTGGTATGAGCAAACAAAAACAGTTTATCTTTAAAACAAACAACAAAAGGATTTTGAAAACATTGAAATCCGCAATGCTTTTTAGAAAATGAAACTACCATAAGGCCTCCCGCCACACACACCATGCAAACACAGAATTGGAGGAGATTTCTCCTTATGATAGTCAAAAATGCTTGATACGCGAAAAATCATTTTGATATTATTATTAGTGCATAGTGCAGAAAATATTTCGGAAGTATAATATTAATCTTATCCAGCATAGACATTTCGAACTATACCTACTATAGCTACCATCCAAACAGTGGGGCGCCACCATAAGTAGATGGCAGGTTATACAACTAAAACCGTACAGGGTGCGTATTGGAGATTGGATTTTCCAACAAATGGTCAGACCAAGGAACTTCCTATTGCCACATGGGTACGCCTCTGGATAATTAATAAAAGTAATTAATTAATGGTAAAAGTTAATTAAGTAATTAAGGATAATTACTTATTCTAAATTAATTAGGATTAATTAATTAAATGATAATTAATTAAGGGTTAATTAATTAATAAATAAATAAAAGATAATTAATTAATAAACTGTAATTAATTAATGTTACTCAACCAGAATTAGTGATTAATCTGGTTTCAATTAATCAGATGATCAATTAACCTTATTTATGGATGATTGTATTCTATTGAATGTTGTGAATTATTTTGTCATCTCTACTGTGTGATGCTATGTGATTTGAGTTGTTTTAATTCAAGCTGTGATGAAAGTAATTTATTTGTCTATAATGCATTTATATTATCTGTCTGTGATTCTGTGTATATAGATAAGCATTATAGGATTATACCACATATCGATATTGTTGTGATTGTATCTATAATAATTGATGATGTTGCACTATTGGGTAAAACCCCTGGACTACACTATACACACACAAATATGGATTGCACGTCGAAGTTGGTTAAGTCATAGATTTGTGAAATAGTTTTAAAATTGAATTTTTGAATCCAAATGAATTTGGAAATGGATTGGGTTTAAAGTGAAAAGCTTTTGAAAGGAATTTCAAAGATAAAAGTTATTTTTGAATAACTAGATTTAGTTTTGAAATTTGATTTAAATTTGAATTAAAAATTTGAAATTAAATTCTATGTTGAGAATTTATGACTTAAAAAGGTTATACAAGTTTATATGGATTTTAAACCATTTTTAAAGTGTTTTTTTAGGAATTTGAATTTAACCCAAAGATTTTAACTTGTATAAATGAAATCGGATTTTTCCAAAACGAAAACTGTTTGTTTTCAAATAGTAAAAGCTTTCATATAAGGAAAGAATTTCCAATTTGTGTAAAAGGGATTTCAAATTTGAAATGAAAATGGTTTTCCAAATTATGAATGAATCTTTGGAAATGGGTTTTGAAAGCTATAAGTTAAATCTTTGATTCAAAGATTAAATGAGTTAATCCAATTGAAATGGAAATTGTTTTGAATTCCGTGAATGGTTCTTTGTGAAATTGGGTGAACATTGTGAAATGAATCTTTTAGTTTAAAGATTTGGAAATTGTAATTTATTTAAACCATTTGAAAAGAAAAGTTTTGGATTTAAATTATGACTTAACTGAAATCCCATATCCATATGTTTTTAAATATTGCGCTCATTATTCGGTTTAGCCGGGAGAGGACCTTGTGTCATATAACCCATTCCGAATAATGATACAACATTATGAATAACATTTGAAGACAGGTAGTGAGGACCGGTTGTTTACGAGAAAGATAGGATAACCTATCGAATGACTCTGCACTGAGTAGCTACAGTATAGAGATCTCCATATGTGATGGGGAGTCCTATCGGGATTGTGAATACCCGGATTGCAAGGGCTTCTTTGGAAGTGCCTTCGGTTCTGTTCGAACCCAGAACAGACTTGTATGGATGTGTGTCTAACATTACACTTTGAGATGTAAAACCGGTTTCTATCAAATACATTTCTGTTTGGTGGCGGAGATTTATTCTCTTAGCTTAACACCCTTCTCTGAGACGTACGAGCTTAGAGGTTATATAGTTGATGGTCACCAGTGAAACATTTCCAATTTGGTAATGTGGCATACGAAGTGTTGCTGATCATTTGTTGATCAAATCATGGCTTTGTGAAAAAGCATAGCTTTATGGACGAGACTGCATCAGGACTTCACACCCCGGAAATGGTCAAAACAGGAAAGATGCGGCAAGGTTGCAGGGGTCGTGCCCCTAGGGTATGTCCATTCCTTTTGGAAAAGGGTGGTATCATGGTATGGAGCCCAGATACTTGCTCATGTGGACACTGTATATTTATTACTCTGTGATGTTGCTTTGTATTTTTCATCATTTCTTCTTTCAGTTACATGACACCATTTACTTTTGCATTCAGATTTCCTTGGACTTGTGACATCAAATTTGTATAATCTCTTATGTTCTCTACCCTGCCAAAGAACTTCATCAGTTAGATTATCTTTGACTACACAGTATTTTGAGTGAAATTCAAAGTTGACATTATTATCTTTAACAAATTGTGATACACTCATCAAGTTTTTTCTAATTAATGGTACCCTTAGTAAATTCTTAAGATAGAGTTGCCTAATACCATTAATGCTTGCATTTCCAGTATGAGATATATGTACAGACTTACCATTACCCATATCAGTAATTGTTTACCTTTATATTCCTTGTTGCCAAGATTTGGCTGACTCGGGTTGTTTGTCATATGGTTGGTTACACCAGAATCTAGGTACCAACCGTCATCATGATGTCTTCAGTCTTAGCTGTGCTACTTTCTGTATTTTTTGATTTTGATTCTTGTTGCATGTTCATCATATTAATACTAGGGTTTTGTGATCTTACATTGTGGCTGCTCTATTGTGCTGGAGTAAAATTTGCATTGAAACCTGAAATAACACTTGTTTGCAATATGGCCATATTTCTCACATATTTGACATCTTGGTTTGTTATTATTATTGTAATTCCATCTATCACCCCTTCCTCTGCCTCTGTTGAATTGACCACCTCTATAATTACTTGACTGATTTCTGATGTTTTGATTCTTTTCTTGATTCCTATTCTTGTTAGCAGAGACATAATTGACATTATACTCCAAGTTTGTTGGTTTCTTTTGCTCTAATCTGCCCTCGTGAGCAATTAGCATTGACCGAACATACTGAAGTGATGGCAGTTTTTCATTAGATGATATCATGGCCACCACAGCTTCATACTCCTCATTCAGGCCACTTAATATACACAATATCTGTTCAGTGTCTGATACCTTATGCCCAGCATAAGCCAATTGATTGCATATAGTTTTAGCCTTAGATGGATAATATCTCATACTTGCACTATCCTTTCTTAAGTTTTGTAGTTTTCTTTGGTGTTGCATTATTCTTGCTAAAGATTGAGAACTGAATATTTGTTCAATTGTGTGCCAAATCTCATAAGCAGTCTTGCATCCAACTAAATATGGCAGTAAATTTGCACCTGTAGAAGACAGTAGCCAAGAACTTATCAGGCTATCTTGTCTTTCATGAGTAATGTAATCTTTCTTGGTGACTAATTTTCCTTCATTGTCTGCAATGAATCTTGGTGGGGTAATTAATGTACTATAAACGTATTCTTGCAATCCATAGCCTCTTATAGGTGTTTCAATCTGAAACTTCCAAAGCAGATAGTTAGATTCATCTAACTGAATGGTGATGACCCGACTCTGAGGCTTGATGATGGATTTGGTCAGATCTTGAGTGATATTTGACTGATCCTGAGTAGTTCCTGAAACAGAACTGGATGATGCAGCAACGTTGTTGTTTTCTTCAGTCATTTTGGAGACAAGGATTCAAAAAAGGATTGATAAGCAGATAAAACAGACTGAAAGGATCAAGAAGTGCAGCCAGAATCAGGTGGGTGATGAAGATTCTCTGACACCTCCTTCTTGGCACGACACAAAAGGTAAAATAATCTGAATCTTGAAAATTTCGATGTTTCAAGTGCAGCCGAGCAGGGTGCTTGATGATGAGATTTCATTGAGACACCTCCTTCTTGGCACGACACTTGATTCAAATGATGATAACTGTACAAAGTTGTTCAATCATGTACAATACTCTCAAATGATGATGTTTTTTCTGATGACAGTAATTTGTTGTTAAGCAATTTTATACTGCTCTGATACCAAGAAAGAATTGAAGAACATATTGTAAATCTTATATTTGTTTTTCTCAGTCTTTAATGATACAAGATGATAATACCACACAAGCCTTTATATTCAGGCTAAACAAAGAAAATAGTTATAATGGGCTACGGGTTGGCTTAATAATACAACCCACATTTGTAACCAACGGTATGAGTTTTACCATATATTCTTAACCATCACATGTTTCCCTTATTTCTGTATAGATGTAAGCCACTGTGCAAAACAAAAATCAGAAAATAAGCCTTTAATATCCAACTAATCAAATTGCAAGTGGGTTGAAGCACAAATTTAAACGATTGCATTCAGTTAATAATAATTAATAGCTTATAATAAAAAGATTCATAATTTTGGCATGACGAGCACAAGGGATACAATTGTGTAGGCACATAGATGAATTAATAAGAATACTATAAGTAACCAATAATAATCATTCAGTCAAAAATAAAGAAATGTACAACTTATTGCATTAATTATAGCTAAAATTAATGGCCTAAATAAAAGTGATAAAATATACGTATACAGTCAAAATCAAATGATCTAAGTAATAATATGATTTAGAACAAACTAATACTCCATATTGCAAGTATTTTTACAAAATTCATTACTAGCCTAGAAATAAATAATAATGCAAACCAAAACAAGATGAAGTTTAATTCGTGTAAGGAAAAAAGTACCTGACCAATGTGATGAAGACTATTATCGAGTAAAATGGAAATCAAAGCAACGATGGCACAAACAGAAGCCACAGCCCACGTGGCTGTTTGATCTAAATTTCTTGCATTTTCTCTATCCCTCAAGCTTTTCTTCTTCTTTTTGAAAACTTAAAAAACTAAGCTTCACTTATAAACTTTAACAGTAGGTTCTAACATGAGAAGTTAAAATGATGTTGTTTGTATAGGGAGAACATAGGCTTGAAAAGGCAAGAGAGGGAGAAGATTAGTTCTAGGAGCGGACTTTTTATTTGATTTAGTTATTTTTTCATGGCTTATGTAGTGAAAGAAACTGTGTTGCTATGTTATATTTGGATGCTACATTTAATTGATTAGATGTTCATTTATTCACTCCATGTTTAGGTATATAGGAGTTCTTTTTATTTTTAAGCTGGTAAAGAAAATAAGGCCCAAGCCCGAAAACCAGGTGTAGTGTTACCTGTATTACACAATGCGGCATCTCTACATTAATGTTACACTTAACCTAGCCCGCTTCTTTTACATTCTTTCATACTTCACCAAACAAAATAAGATCTAACCCTAAGAAACATAGGATTTCACAATCGGGGATGATTTTCTTGATTTTTCGAATTATATCTTAAGTCTTGCTGATGGAGGCTTCCAAATCCTCTTTTTGTTAAGTTTATTCCTCTCAACTTGTAGATCTAATGAACGCTTTTTGGAGTTGTCTAACTCGTGTTCGTTTGTTTTTGGTACTTGCTCTTGAAGCTTGCTTCTTTCGACCTTGCTAGATTTGATTCTCCTAATTTGTATATCTAATTAGTTGCTTCTGAGATTGCTTTAATAACTCATGAGCGTTTATAAATGGATTCACATAATTTCGAAGCTTGTTGCTTTCTTCTTTATCCCAAACAAATAAGTGATAAATTCGATTGTTAAGCCTGCTTCTATACAAACTATCACTTAATCTCTAGTTATTGATGTCAAGTTGCAAGATTATTTCTTGTTGTAGGAGTCTAATCTCATCAGCCATAGGACTGTGTGCACGGTGGTTCTTGCTCAAATCAACAAGAGAAAGAAGTCGATAAGGACTTTTATTTGGATTATTTTTCAAGTTACAATTATTAAATACGTGTTTACTTCTTTTGTAATAGTGAATTTTGATTTGAGCATGTAATCGGCCGCCTTCAGTAGATGTGCTCTCGAGATTTGTTCCACACTGATTTCTTTGCTCTTTCATCCAGTGATTGCCACTGCGGTGAAATTGCTGGGCATAGGAATTGTCTGAATTGACATTCCTGCAAAGTATGCCATTAAATTATCTTTATAGTTATCAATATCATAAGTGCTTAAGTTTTGGCTTTGTGATTCAATATTCTTTTTGGTAGCTTTATGATATAGAATATGGAATTCCATTTTAATGAATTTCCACAGCTCTATGCTTTCACTTTTTTCCTTATGTGAATTTTGTGATTTCTCTCTTTCCAAATGTGGTATATGACAGTTTTTAATAGAATGCATGAATCAAACTCTTTGGTTTTTTGCTTTCAACTTCTGCGGGATATGTTACATGCTTAGTCTTATGTTGTGCAGAGATATGAATTGGTTGAGTTTGAGCTTTTCTTTTGCAATGAACCATAGATACCTTGAATATAAGCAATCAAAATATAAGTGCTCAATTTTTTCAGGCTTATTTTTGCAGAAAAGGCAATTGATAGCACAATAGGCACAATGTGCCCTTTTTGGACAGTTTGTCATATTCTAAATTGTTTTATGCTATTCAACTTCTACTTTAGCACCTTTTCTATATTTCCAAGTGTTTTTGAAAGAGAATTTTCCTTTAGAAGATAATTTCCAACACCAAATTTCTTTTTGTAGATTTGTATCTATGTCAATTTCCACTTATAGCCGTGAATATTTTTGAAGCTGGTTGCAATTCTGCATTCCATTTGTGATTTTGGATAATAATTTCTACTTTTGAATTAGCACTACCAATATATTATAAGTTGTTCTAGCCTAAGAAACTACCGGCGATATGCCATGAATCCAACGATCGAACCAGAAGCTGGTTTGCTTGTATTCTTTGAATTTCCTTTCAATACATTTGATGTCAGCTTTCCTATTTTCTAGTATGTTTTCCCAAGTATATGAATAATGGTTTTTATATTGACACAGTCCAAAAATTTTATCTTTAACATGCTTTTCTTTCATCCATGTAGCTCATAAAGATTCTTCTTCTATAAATTTCCGAAAGAGTTTTAAATTACATGCATCATTTATGTCCTTGAAATTTCTTAGACCCAATCCTTCAAAAAAATTCCTCTTTACATATTGTTTCCCATGGCACTTTATGATGTTTTCCTCTCGAAATGAAATTTGTACACATTTTCTCTGTTTTCTGCAATGTTTTTCTATGGGATATTGTGAGTATACAGCCAATACATGATAATAGAAATGATGAAAATGTGTGTAAGCTCTAGCCTACTTGCTATAGATAGTAATTTACTGGATTATCCCTCTAATCTGCTTTGTATAATGTCACACAACCTTGCACGGTTTCTATGTGCTATTTGAATCATGCTGAGTGGCAGTCTGAAATATTTAACTAGAAGATCGCCTTCCTTATATTTTAATATATTAAGAACTTCCTCCTTTCTGTTGTAGCCTTTACTAAAATATATTTTACTTTTACAAACCAGTAAACTCTTTTAACTTTCCAAATATCTTTACAATTGTATCAGCACTCTAAGTATCTGCATTCAAAAACAAAAGTAAATCATCAGCATATAATAAATGCGAGATATATGTTTTTATTATATTTATTGGCTTTCAATTTCTACTTATTTATTCTATTTCCATTTGTAGAGAACGGAAACCCATAGCTATAGTGAATAAGCATGAAGACAAAGGATATCCTTGTCTTATCCATCTATTGTTATGGCTAAAATCACTAGGATTTCCACTTAAAAGTATATAGTATGTCATAATTTTAAAATATTCTCTTACTGAATTGTAGAATTTTTCTTGAAATCCTAACTGTTTCAATATATGAATAATGAAATACTTATTTATTTTATCAAAAGCCTTGTGCAAGTCAATTTTGATACACATTTTATTTCTATTTTCCCGATTAAAGTTTCTAATTATTTCATAGGATATTAAGTATTTTCTACAATTAATCTACCTGAAATAAAAACACTATGGTTTTCAAAACTTAGATACTTAAGAAAATTATTTATTCTGTTACATAACATAATTGCTATAATTTTATATATAAAGTTGCAGCAGGTAATAGGCCTATAGTCCCCCAAACCCTTATTGCTATCCGGCCTTTTAACTAAGCTATATACAGATAAACCCGATGAATCAGACTTCGAAGTTATTTAGGCGAAAATCCTAGCAAGATGACCACAAAACCCAAAAAACCAAAATACAACCCAGATCGCAACACAAAACCAAACCACCACAAGATTACAAGGAACCAGGGACCCCAAGTGTGGGGTCGGTACTGGCCCATAGGACCTCCTCTTAGAGAGTCCATCTTCTGCATATGGGTCCTACTTCGTGTCTATAACAAGTTTCCAATGTTATTTTGTTGGTTCAATGCAACTTTCTATCGGTCTCTACGAATTCCTGAATCAACAACTATGTTCTTCCACAACTCTGTCATTTAGACTCTAAAACAAGCCATTATGGATATAAAAAACTATGGAATCACGGAGCTAATCACAAGACAGCCCGAAGCAAAGAGTTGAAACCCCTAGTTTTGCTAACTTAGGAGTCGGCACCGATCCATAATACTTGATGATGTGGCGCTCAATGGAGGACTTGGTCTAAATCTTGAGTAACGGCCTGAAGATATTTTCTATGAGATTTTAACCTTCCCACCTCTATAAATAAGAAGGTATGGCACATTTTTTAGGATCTTTTGGCTCTAACTCCATTCCACTCTATATTCTTGTAACTCTAAAAATCTAAGTGTAGGAGGTGTACCGACCCCAATGAACTTCTGCCTCTAAGTCAGAAGTTTAACAATAAAATGATTAAGTGGACGTAGGCTAGAGTTTGTTGAACCATTATAAAACTTTATATGTCCATTTCTTACTCGTTTAATTTTTTCTTTATATTTTATTCTCTTCTACTTTCTATTAGGTGTTTGTGCAATTTTTGGTTCAAACGTTTTGACGTTTTCACAAAGAAACACTTGAACTCACTGATTTAAGATTTGGAAATATTCAATATGACTAGAAAATCAACTAGAATGGCCGTTACGGGAGAAAATCAATAAGGGGGCAGCTAGGAGGTGTCCTCAGGAGCTCACCTCCATCAATCTATATAACCAGAGATGAGATGCAAGCTATAATGAATGAACTGTAGGAAAGGATGATGGTATGCCAAGAAAAGATGATGAAAAATTTCTTCAGAAGGATGGGACAAATAGGAGTAGTTGGAATCGCTGCAACTCAAAGCCAAAGACCAGAAACCGGAGCACAGATACCTAGAACCGGAGTGAAGCGACCCATGATAATCCCTAAGCCAAATTTATGGGTCAATACAGATCCCCAAAAGCAAGGCGGTGGCCTAGGCGGGAGAGATGCACTTCCATGAATTGATGCAGAGCATTTGAACGTGATTTAGAATCCAAAAGCACAACCGAAAGAGTACGTGCCAAAATTCCCTCGTGGAGTCAAAGGGCAAGTTGGAAACACAAACCTGGGAGTTCCTTTTGATGGCAATGATAGACTTGCTAAGAGAATGAGATAAGTTATGAGGGGTGGATTGCCTAATCAGAACATGGAAGATATGAATAGAAGTCCATTTGCTCAAAACATCTGTTATGCTAGGAATCCACCGGAATTCAAACTACCAACATTGAAGACATATGATGGAAACTCGGACCCTGTAATTCATTTAATGAGATACATTCGGCACATAGAGTGCTGGGGGCATTGGAATAAGTTATGAGATGCTGTTTCCCTCTATATCTGATAGAGTTGGTTGCACAATGGTTTAGACAGCTAGAGAATGGTTCCTTTAGCACATGGGTTTAGTTTGTAAACATGTTTTTGAAGTAGTTTCGAGTTCATATATCAAGATCCAAGAATGTAATGACGTTGGCAAGTGCGAAGCAGAGGGTCGGAGAGATCCTCATGAGGTTTCTAATAAGGTTTAATGCGGCAACTGCTATGGTCGATAGATCAGACCTTTTAGTGGTTTTATGGCTGTAGTTGCAGGAGTAGCAGCTAAGACAGATTTTAAGATTACATTGGAAAGGGATCCTCTGAGGGATCTTGTTGAATTTTATAATGAGGCTGAGAGATTCCTACGTTAGGAGAAGCTGATCGTGAAGAGGTTACTGTTGTGGATGGCAGAGGACCATCCGGATAAAGAACCGGTAGAGTTAAAGGAAAAGGAAAAGGAAAAATGGATGACAACTTTGACGGATCAAAGCAGCAGAGGTGGGAACCAAAATTCTCTTCTTACATGGACTTAAATGAAATCCCAGAATGGATCTATCTAAATACCAGGGACAGACCCCTATCAAAAACCAGTAAGGAGATAACCGACGGATCAACAAAGGATGTCTAGAAAATATTGCCTATTGCATGACCTGGATGGGCATAACACAAACGACTACAAACACCTATGGGATTTGATCGAGGAACAGGTTAGAGATAACCAACTACAGCAATATGTAAGGAATCGACCACAGCGAAACAAAAAGACCTTGGATCAAAATAAAAGATAGTCATCTCTTGATTGGGATGACAAGGAATCGGATCTGATTCTTGCAATTTATTTCCTTTTTTCAATAAACCATGCAATAATATAGTACAGACACTTACTCATATATGAGATCTTGAACGGTCCCCAGGAACGCTCTGAGCTGGATGCTAAGATGTAACACTGGGAGAGGCAACATCTTGATATTAGGATTTATGTTTTTGTGTTTGAACCTGATTCTGTTAGATAAACCATTGATTATTAAATTCATTTAAATGTGATTACTGACATTGATCGCTTTAAAGCCTCATTCAAATGGATGTGACCGGAGTGTAAAGTGCAAGTTCCCTCGCAAGAGTGCAAGTGGATGGACTTGTACAAAATTAATCACTTTAAGTGTTGTCGAGAAGGGCGGGGATGATGTGCAAGGTGCAATTCCTCTCGCCGGAGAGCAAGCGGATGAACTTAGACAACATTGACCACTTTAAATTCCCATAGGACAGGAGTGCAAGAAGTAAGTCATCTCATGGAGTATGATCGGATGGCTTTGCTTATCATTGAGTCCCTGACCGAATAGCGAGTGAATTGGGACGAGCAAGGGTTCAAAGAGACCATAGAGTTGATTATTGACCCCAAACAGCCATGGATTTGATTATCGGTCCCAAATGGCCATAGACTTGATCATCGGTCCTAAACGGCCATGGATTTGATTACCCGCCTCGAATGAAGATTAACTTAGTTAACGGTCCAGAGAGACCATGGATTTATCTACAGTATCGAATGACCACAACCTTAATTAACGATCCGAAGTGATCATGAATTTATCCATTAGTCTTGAATGGCCATGAATTCTACTTACGATTTAAAGAGATCTTCGAACTTAACTATTAGCCTCAAACAGCCATCGATTCAATTAAACCACTACAAAAGGTTATAAACTTAATTATGGACCTTGAATGGCCATGAATTTAACTAATGATCCAAATAGATCATCACATTTACTTGGAAATTTAAACGATCCAGCGAGATCAAACCTTGAAACATTACTAATTTGATGAAAGGATTTAAATGCCTTGAAATTAAAACAAAATAGATAAATCTCAAATGAAACACAGGACATTTTGATATGTAATAACTCTGAATGAAATCGAAATAACAATTATGTAAACCTTGGATGAAAACAGAATGGTTTTGATATGCGATGTAAGACTCCAAAGGAAATCAGAAGATGATGATGTATAGATTACATTTAGGCAAAGTCTAGAGTCTTAGGCTTCAACAAGTCTAAACGACCCGTGGTTAATAGAAGAGTTCGAAAGGAACTGGACGATTCACCAAGATTAAAGCGGCCAAAGAGCTCGACTATCAAGGATCAGCATCACATTTGTTCTTGAGCAAAGCAAACTTTCCATCTGCAAGGCATGCTTTGTGGGACAAGTGTTACCCAACTTTTTGTCTGGGCAGTATATAAAGAAACCAGACTTTGAAGTTATTAAGGTAAGAAACTCAGAGTGATGACCACAAAACCCAAAAAAACCAAAGTGCAACCTAGATCGCGACACAAATACAAACCACCATAAGACTACAAGGACCCAGGGAACCCAAGTGTGGGGTCAGTACCGACCCACAGGACCTCCACCTGGGGGTCCATCTTCTGCCTATAGGTCCAACTTGGTGTCTTTAAACTGTTTCCAATGTTGTTTTGTTGGTTCAATAGAATTTTCTATTGATCTCTACGAACTTCTGAGTCAGTAACTTTATTCTTCCACTACTCCATTATTTGGACTCTGAAACAATCTATTATGGATATAAAAACAATGGAATCACGGAGGTAACCATAAGATAGCTCGACGAAGAGTTGAAGGCACCCAGTTTTGCTGACTTAGGGGTCAGTACCGACACCTACCTGTGAGTCATACCAACCTATAATACTTGATGATGGCACTCTATTTTCATGGAAGACTTGGTCTAAATCTTGAGTAACGGCCTGCGGATGTTTTCTATGAGATTTTAGGATCCCTACCTATATAAACAGGAAGGTAGGGCTCATTTTTAAGGATCTTTTGGCTCTCTCCATTCTACTCTATGTTCTTATAACTCTGAAAATCTAAATTTCGAAAGTGTACCGACCTCAAAGTACTTCTACTCCAAAGCCAGAAGTTAAACAATAAAATCATTAAGTGGACGTAGATCAGAGTTTGTCGAACTACTACAAAACTCTGTGTGTTTATTTCTTACTCGTTTAGATTTATTCTCTTCACTTTTTATTCTCTTCTACTATTTATTGGGTGTTTCTGCCCTTTTTTGTTCAAACAATTAGGAACTTTAACTTTTGGGACGAGTGTAATAAAAGTGTTGTTAATATTTTTAAATTTCCCAGAGTTAAAAAATTCATATATTGCCCTAAAAACATTAATGTTAATGTCTTCAATTGAGTTTGATAAAATTTTGCTCCAAATCCACGAGGACCAACGCATTTATCTATTTTAGCATTGATAATTATAGATTTTATCTCTTCTAATTCTATTGGTGGGTACAAAATTTTCTCACAATTACTATACATAAAAATTTGATGGCTATATGTAGGTAAATTTCGAGGCATATGTCAACATTATATAGAGCAGAGAAATAATTGATAGCTACCTTTTCTATTTGAGATGCTTCATTAATTGCCGACCGATTATTATCAATAAGTTTTCCTATGTCATTATTGTGCTTTCTATTTGACATTTTAACATACCATAACTTGGTTGTTTCATCCCCATTAGTTAGCCAATCTACATTGGATTTCTGTTTTATGTTGATTGCTTGCACATGTAAAGACTTAATTAATATATCTTGTAGTTAGAAAAAATTGTTCACTTAAACCCCGTCCAAGCTATCAAAATCTATATTTTTTTTTGCATTCTCATAATCCACTCTTATTTTTTTATCATTTTTATTTCTGCTTTTATTTTATATTTAAAAAAATTTCTTTACATTTTGTAGCATTTTGCTAGATTTGAATTGAGCAGATCCTTTAATAGGAATTGAGAGGCTTTGTTTTACCACTTCCTTATAATTATTTGATAATGTACATCCATTTACAAATCTAAATGGATTGTTCTTCTTTAGATTTTAATTTTGAGACTGAAAAAATATATTTGAATTGGGGCATGATTACTTTGATGCTTGGGGTAGAGTGATACATTTGAAATCATGAAAACAATTTAGAAAATTTTGGTTTATTAGAATTCTATTTAGCTTACAGTGTATTTTTCTTTACACCTCAGACTTCCACGTAAAATTATTTTCTAGAATTAGGGGCTCCATAAATCTAGTTTTCAAAATGAATTTATTTATGATTTCCATTTTTTGAAAAGATAGTGGAATTCCCTCGCTTTTTTCATATGGACGAAGACAATGTTAAATCTCCTAATAGAATCCATGGTTTATTTATATTTTTATTGATTTGTTTTATATGATTTCATAGCAATATTCTATCATTTTCACTATTAGAAAGATAAATGAATATAATTTCTAATCGAAAGGCACATTTGTTTATAAATTTACAATGAACGTATTGTAAATTTATTAAATATTATTATTTATCATATTCTAGTTCAGGTTTTTATTTTGAAACTCTTCAATTTTGTCATTATCCAATTTATGATCTAATAAATCTATTATACTGGGCTTATTAGTAAATAACAAACTAGCTAAATCTATATTTCTTTCAAGGGATTAAGTCTCTTTGCATTCTATGTAACAATTGACATTATCATATGTCAATGATATAGTAGCAAAAAGAGAAATATTCGGAGGATATTCAAAGGATACCATTTGTAGTTACAATGAGCCTCTGTAACTACTAATATCTGTATATTTAGTAGCTTTCACCCCTTTCCTTTTGCACGATTTGATATTTTGCACCCTGGATTGTTTTTTCCATAGTGATTTTTTGCTGATATATTTGACTATGAAATCACTTTGCTCACTATTCTATGAATTGCTGCTAGAATTTATGTCTTTTAAGTTCTTTATTTTGCACTTTTTACTTTGCTTTTATTTGAGGGAGAAGTAGATGCTGAAATAAGTTTTGCCGCCTTTAATTTATGATGTGATTAGAAAATTTATTTATGACTGTTTGATATATTTAAACTGCTATCCCAGTTAATTTGTATCCTTTCGAATTAAATTGTTGTTTAATTTATTTTTGACATTAAATTTCCATTTGAATACCTGTTACTGTAAATTAGTTAATTGCTGATATTTATTTGGATTATTTGGATGATAATTATGATGGATGTTGATTGTTGATATTGGATGATTGGATTTTATGTTAATTTATATATATACACATATACTATTATCACTCTGCAAGTTCCTTTAATTATTATTATTTGAAAATAATTATGGGTTGAAATAATAGACTCAAGCGATTTTATTAATTTTTATATTTATTCGGGATTGCTGTTTGAAATGATATATAAACGTAAAATTTTAAACTGCGGATTGAAATGATAAATATCCATATCACTCGACCCTAGGGAAGAGAATTATATACGGATACCAGATTGGTTAAATTAACTGATTTTAAAATCCTTAATTTTTGAACGGAATAAAATGATACTTTGAAGTAAAATTTGATTTATATAAGCTAAAGTATTTTTGGAAAATCAATTTTATGTTGAAAAGGAAATTTGGTTTGTTAATTTGAAAATTGAAATTGGTCTAAATATGTTGAAATGAAATGAATAGTTTATTGGATATAAATTCCAAACTTATATTTTAATATAAACTATTTAAAAGAATATATTATTTTAAAATTTCCGATTATTCAGAATTTTCAAATTTATTAAACTATTCAACTAATATTAGCTATATAAAATTATTTTGATCTGTTTGAAACCATTTTAATTTATTTAAATATAATTAATCTATTTTAAAGCTATTTGATCTATTTTAGTTATACTTAATCTAATTTAAATCCATTTAACTATCTTAAATCAGTTTAAAAGTATTTTTAACCTATAATTAAATAATTTATTATAATTATTCCACTGCATCATGTGTTCCGCTGCATTATTTGTTTATTTTCGATGTATGTATAACTCTGATTTGAATTGTAAAAGTATAATCAAATGATATTTATAAAACAGCTTCATGAACTGTTTATTTGATTATTATATTTTGTCATTCTGCTGCGAGACTCTGTGTTTTGTTTTCTTTATTTTCTTTTATTTTCTTATTTACCCATTAACAATCTTCCTTTTTGAATGGTTTGAATTAGACATATGTGGTTTATTGCCGATTTAAACCGTCCAACAAGGTGTGTTGTTATATTTTCTGTAAATAGTGTATTTTCAGCAACTCTGTCATCCAATGCTGCTTTGCAATTGTTTTCTGCTTCAGAACATATTTCCATATTTGAATGATCCATATTTGCTTCTGTACTTGGGCAAACCCTTTGAGAACTAAGTTATGGTATTAGTGTATTTGCATTTGAATTATTTTCTATTTGTAATGGTGTTGCATTTCCTATTCTAATTTGCTTTATGAACTTTTGATAGAGATGTTGATTATTAACTTGATGACTAGAACTGATTTCTTGATTTTGATATTTTTTAAATGCTCTAAGGATCCACTGTTTTGAACAGGCGCTTCTTGAATTTCCAAAGATGAATCCTTTTCAACTTGCATTCTTTCAAAAAATTAAATTTTTGCTTGATAATGCATTGCCAGTTGACTTGTCTGAATTTCTAGATAGGAACAGTTTTCAATGGTTCCATTATTATAATTTTCAAGATTTTCCCTAACCTGATTTGGATTTAATGAAGTAACATTATTACTTTTTTTCCATATCCTTTGGATTGGATTTTTCTTTCCACACCTTTTTTTAAGCAATTTTCCACTGAATGCCCAAAATAGACACAGTTTGAACATCACAGGGAATTATTCATACTCTATCGTCTTAACAAGATTTTCTTCGTCATGCATCATAATTTATGCTTCCTCGGGATTTCAATTTTAGCATTAATTTTAAAAATTATTCTTGCATAACTAAGTCTTATTTCCTTTGCTGTTTGCACATTAAATTTTAAAAAAACACCAGCAAAACTATCTAGAACACTAAACGCTTTCTTGTCCTATAGTTTTAGATTCAATTCTAGCAATCTAATAAGGGTTGATAACAAATGTCTTTCAAGAACTAATCTTTTGCTCCACCTTTTCAATATTATGAGTTTTCCATTAATGAAATATGGATCCCCATTTATTATTTTCTCACAGTTTGCAACATTTGAAAATCTGATTATAAAGAACACATTATTTCTTGTATATATTTCTAAATAGCTTGATGGATTCCATATTCTACAAACAAATGCCTTGAAATGATGATGATAAGGGCGATTTTCAAAAATATAAGCGATTGCTAAATTTGTCAATTTATTCTCTGTTCTTGAGATGACTGCCCCTTTCACTATCACCACTCTTCTATTACCAATGGCGATGGAACAAAAATTCCAAATCAAACCTCCTTTTTTACGCATTTATGCCCATAATGATGGCTTTTAGATTGAGGATCTTCAATGATTGGATTCTTATTTTGGCTAGGTATTGATGTATTCCACTTTTTTCTTGAATTTCTTCATTCAAGTAGGCTATTGCTATATCCTCTCTTTTGAGTTTTTGTAGTATCTTGGATAGGAGCATAAAAGCAATTGCTGAATGCATTCTATTAAGTATTTGCAGTATCTTGTGCGAAGGAAAATTTGCGAGAGTAATTGTTGGTTTTCTTATGATTTTTAACCAGTTGAAAGCCATCTTTATCAATGTCTTGAGGTTTTTTTTGCGATTTAGAGAACAAAAAAGGTTGTCGAAGAGTCGAGAATAAAGGCTGAACTGATCAATGACGACCATTTTTGAACTTTTTGAGAGATCTGTTGTTCCAAATGATATACCACTTGTATATAAGAGTTCATGGCTATAATAAGTTATGGACTCTTTCACTTCAACCCTAAGTTGTCTTTTAGTTTCACCCGCTCCTTCATGAATTTCGATAAAGTGAAAATTTATGATCAATCTTACTTGTTTGTTAATGATATTTCAAAATAAAAAATGATAGCAATTAAAATGTATTTGAAAGTGAGAAGTGTGATCCAATTTTTTTTAAAGCTTAGAAAAAAGTATGCAAATCTCATGTTAACAAATTAGCTTGAACTGACATTTTTGGGAGGATTTATAAAACATTCTCTTTAAGTTTCAAAATACACAGTCATCCTCTTCGAAAAATTTATTATAGGAAACCCCTTATTCTTAAGTTTCAGGAAATTTACGAAAAAATTTGTAAATATTTGCAAAGAAGTCTACAAATATTTGCAGATTTTTCACAAATATTTGCTTTTTTCTTTGCAAATATCTGCAGTTCCAAAAAAAAAAGAAAATAAAAAATAAATTTATTTCAATCATAGAAACATATAATTATTATTCAAATTCAATTTCCAACAAATTAAAATGTTTTTTTAACAAAATTAAAACTAGAGGTATAATTTAAAATATATTTTTATGAAGGATTCTTCACGCATTAATTTTGAAAATAAAGGTGGAACCAAACTTTCACTACATTTTTTCCATTTGAAATTGCTCAAAAATACAGTCTACCAACACAATCCTGTACATTGTCCGCTATGAATCAATATATACTATTTTTCCTCCGTAAAACAATAAAGAAACATAAATGCAGATGATATATAATAGTATTTGAGGCAAATATACAGTATATATAAACAAACTTAAAACTGTGAAACCGTTGGGATGAAGGAAAAATATATCTATTTTTGTTGAAAGTCTAAGAACCAAGAATGTTATTGGTTATAATATTCATTATGTGAAATTTTAATTAATTTGCGCTAACTCCAAAACTACAGCGGAATAATAAGACGCGGAAGCAACCGAAAGAAGGATCTAGCTTATTGATTAATTATCAACCGCCAATTCAATGAGAAATAATCACCAAACAAAGAAAAATATAAGTGTGGAGAATACAAAGATTTAACATGCTTCGGCTAGATCGCTTATGTACATGGACCCAACAACTATTCTTTATTTTACTGAAGAAAGATAGTACAAGAGATAAAGACTACAAAATTATAGGTAGCAAAGTGGAGAGACTAACCTATGATTATAAATTTTCATCAAAGATTTGTTTGTGCTATAAACTCCTAATTTGATTTGGCTAGAAAAATTAGGGTTTACTGAAGAAGAGGATAATTGAGGATGCTCTATCTGACCTTCCAATACTAACATGAAATCCTCTATTTAAACACACTTCAGAATGAAGGAATTACTTGAAGGTGAAGCAAATTAATTTTTCAATCATCTTGAAACTTTCCAAATATCCCTGATTTGATTTCAATGCAAATAGAAAGTGAAGATCTAGGTTTCCATAAGTTTCTTCAATTGATTGAATGTTCATCAAAAATCTTTTCTTTCTTCATATTGCAAAATCAAAATTTTTATAAATTGACTTCTTTCCTCATTTATAAATTTGTTGAGTAATTAATTGATTTGATCTCGTTTCCTTCCAAAATATCCTCTTAAACCTTTCCACATATAGCATAATTGATTGATAAGATTAATTAGTTAAATTCTTTACTTCTTTGGCAAATATTAAAATCATTCAAGTTTAACATTCCACCCTGATTCAAATATGACTATCCCTCTTTGTCACCACGTCTCAAGAAATTATTGGGTCTACGACACATGAAGCCAAACTCAAGATGAACAAATTTGGGCACTGTTGCCCAAATAGAACTTCGAAATCTTTCCTAAGCATAAAAAATATAGTATGCACATCAACAAATAAAATGCATATGAGAAAATACCAAAATTCTTCAACAAATCTGATGTTGAAACAAACATGTAGATACTAAGCTTCGAGAGATCAATGGATATTTAACAGCGTGCTTCACCTTCTCAGTTTCCACATTGAAAGAGGACATACTCAATATTGTATATTCCAATCTCCTTCATAAGAATTTTGCTAGACTTTCCTAAGTCAACACCAATAGACTCACCAGCAAGCTCCACGTTATTCGAAGCATAAGATGAAGAATCGTCATCACAAATATGCTCGCAAATAAGGCCAACTGAACAAAAAGGTCTTTTCTACAACTGAGCTCCGCCTAGAATCTAAACCACTGCAAACTTCTCATCAACCATGGTATCATCGGAATTACTAACATCTCTCCAAATATGAAAACGATCTGATCACTCCAAATGTGTTTGGCAATTTTTTGTCCTCCTAATGTCATCACTTGATAATAGCTCCACCTTCAGCAAAGTCTTATCATCAAATATCGCATCCCTGCTAGTCACAATTCTTCTAGTTGTTTTACACCACAATATATACATCTTTACTCCTTCACTATAGCCTAACAAAATGTTCATGATTTCCTTAGGCTTCAACTTATCATGTCTCCCATCTTCTAGATAAGCTGAATAACCAAACACTTTAAGGAATGAATAATAAACATGCTCTCTTTTCTATATCTCTTCTTGGATCTTCATAACTATGGCAATAGGTTAATGAGAAACACCGTTATAGATATCACTTCTGCTCAAAATCCTTCTTCTAGACCAGCAGTCATTCTCAAGCTCATAGCTTTCTCTTATAACATTTGACACATGCTCTCCGCCGCTCCATAACAGTGTGACTCAACAGAAATAGAAAAAACTCTAATACATACTCGGACCCACTATAATTAACGAATTCTTGTGACATAAATTCACTAGTATTTCAAACTTTGAGAACCTTCAAATGCTTCCTCGACTGCTCTTCTACCAATGTCTTCCAATTACAAAACTAGGCAAACATTTCATCTTTGGCCTTTAAGAAATAAAGCCAGACCTTTTGTGAGAAATCATCCAAAAATAAGACGAAGTAACTAGATCCACCAAAAGATGCAACTGGGGTGCATCCCCAAACATAAGAACGAGCATACTCTAGAAACTCTATAGCTTTAGGTCTCCCAACATTAAATGTGACATTCTTCTTCTTTCCAAAAGAACAAACTCCACAAGTGCTATGTTTTGACTGACAAACACCATCAATCAACCTCCGCTTCTTTAATGCTTCTAGACTTTCCTCAGCAACAAGATCTAAATGAAGATGCCATAAGTGAGTAGATTTTGGAATACTAAATCAGTAGAAACTACTGATTCTCCCAAGACTTTCTCTCCATGAAGCATATAAATATCATCAACTCACACCCTTTCATCATTACCATAGAACCCTCCACCACTCTCAATTTCTCTTCATCTATTATTATCCTCATACAAAGTCTACTCAATGCTCCAACCAATAAAAAACTTCTATGCAACATTGAAACATGTCTAACATTAGTAATAATCCTACACTAGTAGAATAGTAGTAAATAGCGATGGAGCCTTCTGACGACTAGCAACGGCTATCGATCTCCAAGGTGTTTTCATAAATAAAATACAATAGTTGTCGCAAGCCGTGAAAACCGATGTAAACTTGCCGTCGGCAGCCGTTGCCAGCCGTCGAAAATTATTGTGTATTCAGGCTCCAGACCGAGAGTAGCTAATTAATTTGTTCACTCTCAATAAGCCTAGCCTCTTCATCAAGCTCCAATCATGTTTTATTACTACACCCTAATTAATTTTGATTTGTTAAATTAGGGTTAATTTGTTGTTATAATTGTATAATATCCCATTGATTGTTTGGTATACCATATTGAATGTTAATTATGTTTTTATTATAATTGTTTATCATTGAAATGTTGAGAATTTTTTTTATTGTATATGTACGTTATTTAGTGTATATGCGTTGATTAATTAGTGCATAGGCGCATTAGGGCCAGTTTGGATTAATTAGAGTCGATGCTCATGATTTATTATATGCGCTTTTCAAGATGACGAAAATGACGATTTAGTGTATGCCTTTCTTAGAATGTAAATAAATTATTGTAACAATTGTTGTATAATACGATTTACTTTTTATAAATCCCAAAGAGTGTTTTTGGCTCCATCTGACAAGTATTGTATATGATCGTTGTATGGATATTCGTTTTTATCACAGAACAGACATTTATATTCATTCGATACAATACTTGTTGGATTTTTCCCTGTATTAGACAAGTTACAAACACAATAAAGTAATTATAATGTGCAAATCATTACATTTTAAACGGTTCATAAAATTTCGACAACACATTCTTTTTGTTCCTTATGTACATGCATATGTATATGATACAAGATACAAAAGGGAAGTGCTACCGAAATTTTGTTGAATCGTTTAAAATGGAATGATTTGCAAAATATAATTACTACGGTGTTTGTAATGAGAAGTGGGATGACCAACCTTCAAAATGTAAAACAATAATCTAAAAATTATAGATTATATTCATATAATAATTTATGTAAATCCATTTGAAAATAAAATTAGATAGAATAATATTATATATTTGAAAAAATTTAAATGTATGTTGAATAAGATGTCAATACGTAAATGATTGATACATTTTTATGTTTTAAAGTAGGAAAAATGGTTAACTATTTTATCGATCGGAGCTGTATGTACCGACAAAGAAGAGAAATTGGAGGCTCAATAAGTGAACATTTTCAAAATGACGCACACATCTTTATTGTTTTTCTTTAAGTAACAATGGAAACGATGATGAAATTCGTTCTCCGTGTATTAGGTGCAAATTATTGAAGTATTTGATACCAGATATGGTAATAGTTGATTTGCGCCAATATGGTTTTGTGTCGAATTATTTGGTGTGGGATAGTCATGGAGAACTTATAACACCTAATCTCGTACATTCGAAGGAGAAGATGGATACTGAAATTGTTTCAATGAATCTCATAGAAGATATGATTAAAGATGCGGCACGATCAATGTTTCATACTGTTGAGGTTGATGGTAACGATGTTAATATCGAAGAAGAACCAAGTATTGGAGCAAAAAAAATTATGATTTATTGGATGTTGCTATGAAACCCCTTTGGGATGGTTATACAAGCGGTACTCAACTATCGGTATCTGTAGAATACATTGCGATAAAATCAAAATACAACTTCACAGAAGTCGGGTTTACAGCTATAGTACAAGCTGTAAAATGACATATGACACACGATAATTTAATATGCGAAGATCATTATAAAGTGAAAAAAATTATGTCTGTTTTGGTTTGCCGTATCAAAAAATAGATACATGTTTAAATGGTTGCATGTTGTTTTGCAAAGAAGATAAAAATCATAGGAATTTTAAAATATGTAATCAGAAACACACAAACCATGAAAAAAGAAGGGAAAGGAAGTTCCATACAAGCGTATGCATTACTTACCCATCACTCCTATGCTTCAAAGGTTACATGCATCTTCTATAACCGCGCATCGTATGAGATGGTACTGTGTGAGAACATTGAAGAAGGTACGTAACACACCCAGCTGATGGAGAAGCATGGAAACATTTTGATAAGACATACCCCGCTTTCGAAGCGGAGAGCCGTAATGTTAGACTTGATTTATATACGGACGGATTTTTACCGTTTAGTCAATTTGGTTCAAAATATTCATCTTGGCGTATAGTCGTTATACTTTACAATTTACCTTCGTGGATGTGTATGAAAACTCTATATATGTTTCTCACTATTATCATCCCTAGCCCTGATGATCCGACACAAGGAATCGATGTATATTTTCAACCACTGATTGAAGAGTTGAAAACGCTGTGGTAGAAGGTGTTGAAACGAATGATATTTGAAAAAAAAATTCGTATGTTTGCTTCTCTACTGTATACTATAAAGGATTTTCCTGCTATGCAATGCTTTTGGGTTGGAGTACAACTGATCGTCTAGCTCATCCTTATTGCATGGAAGAAACACGAGCATTTTCTTTACCGCATGGGACGAAAATTTCATGGTTTGACTGTCATTGGTGTTTTCTCCATATTAATCATCTTTTTAGAAAAGATTAAACAAACTTTACAAGTAATAGACCTGAGACTTTGCGACCGCCAACAATATGGTTAAGCGAAGATATTTATGACCTTGTAAAATATTATCCAAAGATACATGAAAATGGCGAATAAATTGAAATTCAAGGTAAATCAACGATTCATGATTAGTGCAAACAACATAGATTTTGTGAGTTGCCTTATTGAAAAAATCTCCTAATTTGTCACAATACCGATGTGATGCACGATGAGAAAAATGTATTCGATAATGTATTTAACACAGTTTCGAATGTAGGAAAGACTAAAGACAATTTGAAATCAAGACATGATATAGAGGCAATATGCAATCGTCTCGAGCTTCATATGAAGCCAAATGATACAAAAAAATCCAAAGCATGTTATGAGCTTGACAGTAACCAAGTTAAAGTTCTGTTAAAGTGGGTGGAAGGATTGAGATTTCCTAATGAGATTTCCTCTAATCTGCGTAGATGTGTCGACTATAAGAATGATAAACTGAGTGGGATGAAAAGTCATGATTGTTATGTAATGATGGAACATTTGTTACCCGTCGCTTTCAATGAACTGTTGCCAACAAAAGTTTGGATGGTTGTAACAGAACTTAGTTTGTTTTATAAGGAGCTTTGTTCAACTACGTTAAAAGTTGACCATCTACGTAAACTTGAGGAAGAAATTCCTATACTGCTCTGGAAACAAAAGAAACTATTTCCTCTGGGTTTCTTTAATGTAGTGGAGCATTTACTTGTTTATCTTCCATTTGAAGCGCATCTTCAAGATCCTATATAATATGGATTGATGTATCTGTTTGAAAGGTATTAATATTGAATATGTTAAATTTTAGTTTAACTACATGTGATAAAATTTAATTGTAATTATTCTAAACAGGTAATTAAATCATATAAAAAATGAGACAAAAAGCACAAGTTGAAGGTTCGATATGCAAATAATATATCGAAAAAGAAACTTCATTCTTTTTCTCCTATTATTTTAATGACCGTCTAAACTTATCTTTTGAAAGTGCAAACCTAAATGATGAGGAAATTGAACAAGATTCTTCTAAATTAGTGTTATCTATCTTTTAGACAGCAGCGACGCCCTGCTGGAAAATGTGTGGAAATATATTTAGACGATAGAGATTAACTTGTAGCCCACACATATTCTTCTTAATTGTGCAGAAGTTGCGCCATTTATTAGGTATCATTAAATAACACATCTAAAATTATATACTTGAATATGTAATGACCCGCCCTTCATTCCACAGAATGACACATCATTAATAAGAAAGAAAGGGATAGAAAAGAGAAAAGATAGAGAAGAAAGAAAGAAACAACATCAGAATCTCAACAGCGGAATGAATAAATTATATTAATCACATAAGATATTACATAGTATCATATACATCATAGATATATAGCTTATACAACACATACTAGATAGTTATAAACACCTGTCTAGTTATTACAATTCAACAACAACACAGAGAAACCAACACAGTGGAACACTATAAATATCAATAATGCTGAAGCCTCCTGCTCCATTGCTCCTCCACGGTTCATCAAAGCTAACCTGAATCCCTTGGCTACTCGTTAAAATTTGAGTACCCAAGAGTTTAAGAAAAACATAAAATAAACTCCGTGTGAGACATGGGCTTGGTGTGAGTAACAGGTTAAAGTTGCTTAACTTTAGAAAAACCTTTTTGAAAACAAAAGGTATCACATAAGACTTCCCACACATAAACATGGCTAAGTTTTTACCTTACGCTAACCAAAACATTTGCTAGGAAATCCAGTGATATTATAATAGGGTCTAGGGTTTTCAAATAAAATACAGAAATAGCTGGAATGTTTACATCTCAGTTCCAACATAGTTGGGCACAACTAAAACGTACGACACTTATTGGAGTTTGGATTCCATACAATGGCAGGGCTACTAGGGTAACGCCTATCACAGTACGTGGCCTAGATCAACGTACCGAGGATCCACCCTAAATCCCCTACAACAGAAGGCCGGAACCGTCCCTTACTGGATAGTCCCGAATAAGACAACCCCGTAGTTGGCCGCGACCCAACTGCCCACACAGCCGAATAAAAAGGGACTTTTAGATAGGGGAAAATCTTGTCCTACTTGGGTGCTACCTACTTAGCCTTGCTGCACCTCCCTTATTTTAGCCATTCCCGATTGATAAGGTTTGAGGTACGATTACCTTTAGAGAACACATCTCTTGGAATGCTCATCGTCCACCTGACGATGTTCTGAAAGCATTCAATCCATACAAGTTCGTTCCGGGTTTGAACGAAACCGAAGGCATTATTTTGTTACACTCATTTTGAAATCACCCTCAGAGTTAACGACAATAACCCTTGCACTCTGAATCTTCATATGCACTTGAGATTCACGACCTATCGTAAATTTGGATCGGTGTGGTTTTCGAATATCCAAATCTGGAAACCCAATCCTAGTCTCATCGAAATACAAAATGCCATCTTTTAGGTCCAAGTTGTTTTAAAGTTTAAAACAATTCAATTCTATTTCTTTTGCTGGCATGCAATCCATGTCAACTGATATGACCTATCTTGGGCTTCCTCTCTGTACCTCTAGAGTCACTTTTGCTGACTGTCTTCCTCTTTATGAAAAGATCACTGCTGTTATGGATTGTTGGGCTGATAGATTTCTGACTCAAGCTGGTAGGCTCGTGCTTGTTCATTCTGTTAGCCAATCCTTAGTGGTTTATTGGGCAAGGACTTACATTCTACCAGCTAAACTTCTGCAATTGGTTAGAAGAGCAATGATGAGATTCTTTTGGTTTGGAACCATTCACACTAGGAAAGTCCTCCCTTATTCTTACAATATTATTGAGTTTCCTAGAAGCAAAGGGGAACTGGGTTTGCAAAATATTAGGGCTTGGAACAAGGCTGCATACAGCCATCATTTCAATGCATTGCTTATCAAGCATGACATTTTGTGGGTGAACTGGACACACAAATATAATATTGGAACTAAAAAATTATGGCTTATGGATATACCTCAGTCATGTAGCAGGATTTGGAGGAGTATTCTAAAATTAAGGTCCATTTTCAAGCCTCTTGTTCAACTGAAGCTATCGGAGACTAGTTTGTGCAGTTTCTGGCATGACCCTTGGCTAGGTAAAGGTGTGATTCTGGATCATGTTTTCAGTCCTCAGCAGAAGTTTCAATGTGGCATTGGCCCCAATGCCCTTGCTGCTGATCATATTGTTAATGGAAGAATTGAGTTGCCCTATACTAGCAATCAGATTGTCAGGGATTTTTGGAATAAGTATGCCACTTCCTTATATGATTCTTATGATTATGACACTGTCTTGTGGAATGGTCAGGGGCACTCAATCAAAAAAGTTTACGTTGCTTTGAACGGTCTTGACACAATGCCGGACACTAAATGGAGGAAGGTTACTTGGGTGGTGGCATCTAGTAGAAGTGACAATCTCATGTTCTGGAAGGTGATTTCCAATGCTCTGATGACTAGAGACAAACTGTTGAGTTATGGTATGACTCTTCTTCCCGAGTGCGAGTTGTGTCATCAGCAAGCTGAAAGTGTTTTGCACATCTTTTTTGATTGTCCTTATGTTCACTACATCGGCTCTCAAATGTTGAATTGTATCCTGAAGGTTTTTCATTTACCTGTCAGTATTAACCTGTGGAACTTGATGGACGGAGCCATCACGTGGAGGGATGACAATAGGCAACTCCTTTTTTTTGTTGTGAAAAAATTAATGGTGGAAATATGGAAAGAAAGGAATAACAGATGCTTTGTAGGAATAAGCAGAAGCAAGGAAACTGTGTGGATGGTTACAAAGCATAGCATACTGATGGGGATGAGAGTCAGCCCTTTTAAGTTTCATTAAAACCACTTCGAGCCTTGGACTCATTAGCGTTTCTTCTTGCTGCTCCTTTTCTTTTCTGCTGATGTTTGTGTTTTCTTCTTGTCTGCTTTGTTGTGTGCTGTTGTTGTGTGCTTTGTTGTGTGTTGTTTGTAGTGTTTTCTTTTTTTTTCTTTGGTTAATAAAGCTGGTAGGGGTCCAGTTTCAACCCCGCTTAATCTGCAAAAAAAAAATTCACACAGATAGATAATCCACAATATCATAATGGATAATTCACATTATCATCACAAATAGATAATTCACATTATCATCACACTTCAACCAAACATCCATATCACACCGCAACACTTGTCTCATATTTGAAATCTCAAACCATTCAAAGCAATCAATATCATCCATCCATAAATAAGCAATGATCTATATCATTTCTAATTAATTTAAAGTGAATTAAATTAATTACTTCCTCTCTAATTAATTTAAAATAAATTAAATTAATTACTTCATTCTATAAATCCTGCTTACTTAACCACTAATTAATTACAAATTAATTAATTAATCACCGTCTAATCATTCATCTTATTTATTCATCCTTGATTAATTATTCTTTAAGTACATTCAAGTAATTAGCCTTTAATTAATTACACAAATTAATTATCCTTGACCAAATACAGTAATTAACCCTCTAATTACTTCATTAATTAATTAACTATAATTAATTACATTTATCCTTAATCAATTATATTAATCAATTACTCTTTAATCACATATTGTTGATTAATTAATCTTAATTAATCAACCCTTAATTACATCATTAATTGTATTAATTAATGATCCCTAACTACTTCTTTAATTAATTGCTCTATTTAAATTAATTACATTAAGTAATTAATCTTTAATTAAATCACATTTATTAATACTTTTGATTAATCTCATCCAGTAATTAACTACCCTTAATTACTTCATTAAATAAATTAACTACTCCTTAATTAATTATCTTCAATAATTAATCTTTAATTAATTATATTTATTAATCACCCTTGATTTATCTCATTTGTAACTAATTATCCTTAATTTATTACATCACTTAATTATCTTCAAAAGACTTTATTAATCAATTCTTTAATTAATTACACTAAGTAATTAATTATTAATTACTTTTACTAAGTAATTACCCTTCATATTAATTACACAAAGTAATTAACCCCAAATCTCTTCCATACTTCAATTAATTACATCCAGTAATTACTCATCTTAATTACTTCACTAAGTAATTACACTTTATTAATTACATTAAGTAATTACTTATCAAATCATCCAGTGATTAAATTAATTAAACTTAATTAATTAACTTAAAATAATCACATTAACTCAATTAATTACATTGAGTAATTAATTCCTTTAATTACTTCTATTAAGTAATTATACTTACCTCATTTCCATAAATGATTATCCTTAATTAATTAATCAAATTAATTATTAAAATTAATCATATTAATTAATTGTTTAATAATCTCAAGTTAATGACCTTCATTAACTATTAACAATTCTTTAATTACTTCTCTAAAGTAATTAAACTTAGATTAATCATTATTAATTACAATTTAATAAATCTTAGTTACCAATTAATTAATCTCTAATTATTTAATTAATTAAGTGCTTAATTGTAATTTAATTATCTTAATTATTTAATTAATTAATTCCTAATCATTAATTAAAAATCTAATCTTATCTAATTAATGATCCTTAATTACAAATTAATCATTTCTTAATTAATTAACTTAACCCTTAATTACTTAATTAATTAACTCTTTAGTTAATTTACTAACAATACGTAATTACCAATTAATTATTATAAAATCATTAATTAATTAACTATATTAACCATTAATGATTGAAATCTAAATTGTCTTTAGGATAAATCATTCTTTTATTAATGACTTTAATTATCATTAACATATGCATATTAAACATTTCACTTTTAAATTTACTTATAATTTCAAATTTAAAATTTAAAATGATCAAAAAATTTAAATTTAACCAAATTTAAATCAATTTTATAACCCTCTTAAATCAAATGTTAACGGTACTTTTATAGAGAATTTTATATAAATAAGTTTTAAATATTTTATTGAAAAACTATTTCATTTCAAAACAAACTTTAAATATTTAAACTTGTTTAAACAATTTAAATTTTTAAAACTTTATTTATTTTAAAACTAGGATTCAAAAGTTAATTTGAATCTATACCTTAAAATTTGACTTTAAACTTTGTTTAAAATCTTGCTTTCAATTTAAAAAACCATTTTTAAAATTTGAAAACAGACAGGTTTGAATAACTTGTAACACAGACACTGACCCGAGTCACCCTCCAATTACTTCGAGTCCGACCTAATCGGACTTCAAGCATAGCCAACAAATGACTCGAGAATTCCTCGAGACTACTCCCCTGCTCAAACCAACATCACCAGAGAATAAAGGAAGTGCACCGTGCACATGCACGGTGGCGCCGTCCAACTCCATCCATCTCCGATGATCTTCACACATCGACTGTAACAACCCGCATATTTATCGGTGGTATATTTAAATATTTTATTTAAATATGACGTCGTTTGTCGGATTATGGTCCGAAAAGCTACTTTCTACAAACGGACGAATTGGGACTCGAAACCATTTCCATTGAGTCCAAAATGTCGTTTGCGATCTTTTTGAGTATAATCTTTGATATGTTTGGAGTAAGTTGAATTTTGCTACTTTTTCTATTGGGTTTAGGGTTTGGGTTTAGCCCACTAGCTTAACTAATACCCTAACTCAGCCCTCTCCTCTCCATTCTCTCATTCCACTCTTCTAAACTCAAGCTCCAACTGAAAATGGTGGAAGGGAAAGGGAAATAGAAATTGCAAACCCTAGTTCTTCTTGCTAACTCATATTCTTGCTCCAAAATCAAAGAGAAGCAATAGGTAAGCTTCATCTTCATCTTCTCCATCTCTTCTCCTCTTCAATTTCAGTAATTTCCTAACCCTAACTTAGGAAATACTTGCTTTGATTTTAGATTGAAGCTTGTAGTGTTGAAGTGGAGTGTAGTTGGTTGATTCCTTGCATTTGTGCTTCTTCATCTTCTTTGTTTTGTGTAAAAAGGTGAGTTTTGAACTCACATCTACTTCTCTTGATTTCATGGGTGTTGGGTATGAATTCCTAACAAGTATGCATGTGCCATTGCTTTGGATTTAGAAAGAATTTGCATTTCATTGAAATAGGGCAGGAAGTGCAAAATCATCAGGTTCGGCCGACCGAGCCCTGTAGCTGGTCGACCGACCTGCTGCCCCGAGCCATATTTTGTTTCCTGCATCTGGCCGGCCGACCGAGCCCTGTAGTCCGGTCGACCGACCTGCTCTGTTCTGCCTGTTTTGCCTATTTTGCATATTTGACTGATTTTCCGGATTTTATCGATTCAAGTTGGTTTTTAGTGTTTGTTATTGCATCTTTGATTTTGATAACTTATTTTTGACTTCATTCATGGGTTTTATAAATAATCCCTCTAAATCGTATTAACAGCTTCCGTCTCCAATTCATAAATTCCATTTATAATGCACACACACACGATTTCGCACTTCGAGCGAAGTGGAAGGAAGATTAAATGGTTAGGTAAAACACGGACCATGAATCCATGCGTTTATCTTTCCGCTTAATCCCCGACCTATTCAATTGATCGTTTTGACCTTCGGGTTTGGTTTACTGATGATATGAGGTGAACTTTCTGCTACTTTGAGTGTGAAAGTGACTGACGGATAGTAAACCGTTTAGTGCGAATGAGTGGTTATGGGACGCACGTTGACACTTTTCGGATTCCTTTTCGAGAGTTGTGACACATTCCGCCAGTTAGTGGTGTCCAGTACTGGGTCTCACCACTACGGCTTGTCGCCCTATAGTATCGCTTTCTATGTTGGTCGTTATGAGCCGCATGGGTGATATTGGGTTTGTTGCCTTTAATATCGCTTTTGGAGTTGGTCCTTTGCCCTGACTCGAGAGATATTGGAGTGGTTTCTTCACCACCGCTCGAGAGATATTGGAGTGGTTTCTTCACCACCGCTCGAGAGATATTGGAGTGGTTTCTTCACCACCGCTCATGAGATATTGGATTTGTTGCAATTGGTATTTGTTATTTGCCTTTTGGCTTGCTTGGGATATTCTTATCCTTTGATTATTTATGATGCGATGATACGAGGCTTGTTTTATTATGTTCATCTTATGTTAGATGATTGTGTTATCTCCCTTAGAGATATTTGTTATACTATATGACCTTGCAGGTTCATTATCGTTCAGTTTATCTAACTGATTTGTTTAGCTAGACTGACCCATGTATTTTATACTTGGGTCAGACCGAGATGTTTCAGGTTAGGTGCTTTTGGACTTAGCCTCTTTTGCTTCCGCATGGACTATTCCGCTAGTTTCTTGTTTGTCCTACTTTTTGTGTAGTCCTCTTCTGTTGTAACTCTGATATGTATTATCGACTCGTCTGTATATTGTGGTTTGCTATACCACTTGACATGTATCATTTTGTATACTCTGCTATGTATCAGTATATGTGTATATGATGGTTTCCTGTTCTGTGATGTATATTGCATTTGAGTTGTTATATTCTGTTCTGATAGATCCTCTAGCCACCTATGGTTTTGTTTTAAGTATTCATTGGATATGTCCATCTGCTTGGTAAGGCAATTGTCGATGTATTCAATAGATAATTAAGGCAAGGCTATAGATGGTCGCTCCTAAACAGCCTTATTCTCCGTGTTAGCAGACGATATTATCTATTAATACTCTTTGCTAGCGTGGGTATAGAGGTGGGGCGTCACATCGACAATCGTCCTTACACCCTCTTGCGATCATCATCCCAAACTCGAAACCGATTTCGAGTGTTCAAAGCCAAACCTGGAACAAAGCTTGGAACCACCTTATCAAAACCTGAAACTGCCTCGTCCTCGCATCTTCGACCACCGGAGTGCCTATACTTCCGATCACTCATTCACCATCAACTAAGCTTCCGTCTCCCCGAGTTCTGATGAACTCGATCAACCAATGAAGACATGATGATCAAAATACCCAATCCAGATAAAACTAGGGTTACAAACTGAAATCAACCACCGCCACCTTCACAATGATCTGATCCTCTTCCTGACAATTTTCCTTCCATCTCTGATAATCCTACCACCAGAAGAAAACCCGAACTCCCAGATCCTCGAGATCACCAGAATTTCCCCAAAAACATCATTTCTGGTCAAACCAGAACCGCACACTCCTCCTCAAACTAAAAATTATGATTTTAGTTTTAAAAATCATGTTTTCAAATGATGTTTCAGATCCTAAGCCTGAAACTTCAAATTATGATGTTTGAATTTTCACTATTTCAAAGTTTGATCAGTTGTTTATGATTTCCAAAGACATTTCAATATTATTTTAACTTAAATATAATTTTAAACTAAAATTTGTGATGAAACAAACAAGTTTGATTTAAATCTTAAGTTTAAACAGAGACAAAATCAAGTGATATTAAATTTAAATCAAAACTTGAATCCTGGGAACTATAAACAGAGAAGACTCGGATGAAAACAAATCATGCATGTCATACATTCATATATACATAGCAGATTGCATTTATAAATATACACTACATATTCATTCCAGAAACCTTGCATGCAACCAAACTATTCAAAAACTTAAGTTTTTTTAAATGATGTCACTCACCAGATTGAATAATGAAGAACGGAGCTTCCAGATTTGAAAACTTTTGAATCTCTTTAAAACTGAAATGCCCCTTTGATTTAAAAACTTGAGTGCTTGCTTTTGAAATTTGAAAGCCGAGTTGCTATCTCAGATTTTCATGCAGGCTTGATTTATAAACTTAAATTGCTTCTATGATTTAAAACTTGAATTAAACATTTGAAAATGCTTTCCAGGTTGCATTTTGAAATCTGTTACAGGCTTTGATTCCAGATTGGTTTTTGAAAATAAGTTTACAGGTTGAAGAAGAAGCTTTGCAAACTTGATTTGAAAATGAACTACAGGTTGGTGATTTGAGACTTGAAAATGGTTTGCATGTTTTTGAATTGATTTATGATTTTAGGGAAGTGTTTGCAGATTTGAAAATGAATATGGTTTACAAGCTTTTGATTTTCAAATTGATGATTTGTTTCTGGTTTCTGAAATATTGATTTTAGATTTGTTTTAAGAGGAGTTGTTTTGGTTTGAGTTTTCCTTTAGTTTTTTGAAAAAGAGTGGAAAAAAAGAAATGGAAGAAAGAAACATGTTTATATAGGCTGAAATTTGATTTTATAAAAATAGAAGAAAAACTAAATTTAGAAAATGCCACTTGTTTAGATATTCAACATTTGTCAATTGTATACACTTATCATTTAACACTTGTTATATGAAGCCTTAAGATAATAACACTTGCTTTTTAAGTAATTAGTATTTATTTTTAAATGTTAATTAAGGTTAATGTAAGTATATAATTAATTAGTTTATAAGTACTTATGTATATATATATATATATAATTTTAAAGAAATAAAACCAATTACATTTACAAATATATTTAAAATCCAAAACATTTTAAAATATTTACCTTTTGAATTTTAAAACTTTAAATTCAAATTCAAATCAAATTTTAAAATCCAATTTTAAAATCAAGTTGCATATATACATATATAACTACACAAATTCAATTTGAAATAACAATTCTATTTTTATTGAAATCTATTTGTATAAACAATACATTATTAATATTGTTTGAAAATAACACATTTATCAATTTGAAATTATTTATAAAAGAAATTATCTCTTTATTATAAATTACTTATTTTCTTATATGTATTAATGTTTCATTTGTAAAATTTTATTTTAAACTTATATACATTTATCAAGCTGTATTTAAAAAGAAAATAAAACAAACCTTTCTGTTAATTAATTTAAATTTAAACTTAAGCTAAAATGAATTTAAACAATTAAACATTTTCCTTAAATATTTAAAACCATATAGTTATTTATTAAATAGCTTTGAAAAGCTTTATATTTAATAAATCACTATTTCCCAATTACTAAAAATATTAGAATTAGAAAATATGCTTTATTTGTTAAATTTAAAACAAAGCTTACCTATCTACAATATATACAACTATATTTACATTATAAATAGAAAATATTTTATTAGCTTTAAAATATAAAATTCATCAATTAAATATTTATTAAAGGAAGACTATTAAATCAATTCAAATCTTGCTAACAAAGATTATCAAATCAAATTAATTTTTAATACAGATTATAAAATTGATATTGCCAAAAATTTCGAGTCATCGTAGAATAATACATGCGTCTATTCATTATCATGCAATATATTATCTATATATGCAGTATTTACAAACCATAGCATCCAAGCGCTGATATCCGCAGAAGTTTTGCTACTTGGTTTTCGAACCACGTATATGGTCCGATAAATTGTGTGGTCGATGAAGGGTTGAAACATCTTGTGATGGAACTAAAAAGAAAAGCCAAGGCATATCCAATATTCTTTGTGAATGGATACAAATTCAATACCAAAGAATATGAGGCTGAAAAATTAACTAACAATACCGATGTATATATCAAAGGTACTGATGATCCAAATAATCGCATAAATGATTTTTATGGCATGTTTACTCAGGTTTTGCAGTTGACATATTTCACCAGACTTGCGGAAGAAGCTTATATGTTTAGACGCCGCTGGTTCGGTAATGTTCCAGGTTCTCGAATCATTGTGCACTAAAAATATAATACTATTGGAATAAATCATACATCACGTTATCATAAGTACGATCTGTTTATACTAGCAAAACAAGCCCTACAAGTTTACTATGCTCCTTATCCATCTTTAAAAAAGATAAATCAGATTTGTCAGAGGTTTTTAAAACGAAGGCAAGATTTACTTTTGATGGAAAGAATATTCAAAACGAACAAGTGTACCAAGCGGATATCGAGAAAAATAGCGAAATTACAATAATAGATGATCAAACCAATTTTGGACCTCTAAATAATGAATCAAATGTATTAGTGGAAGCATTTGAGACCAAAGACGAAAATAATATAGAGTATGAGACCAAGTCCGAATTAGAAAACGCCGACGACTGATTTAATAGTATAAATGTTGAAAAAAAGTAATTTATGAGAGTATTGATGTTACACTTTTTTTATATGTTATATGCGATTATCGATGTTAAATCTTGATATGTTTACTCATAATTGAATGATATGTTATGCCATAATAAAATAATATGTATATGACAGGTATTACAGATGTCTTTCTTTTGGAAGTGGAGTTCTTCGCGGTCCTATCACTCTCTTTGTCTCAGAGAGGGACCGTTCATAGCGGAGGTGATGGCAGCGGCCTGTCCCTAGAGGCGCCGCGTACGGTAGTTGGATTGCTACCGAAATTGGATGGCTCGTAAGTATTAAATTTACTTCAGCATTATAAATATTTGTATGATATATTAGTCATGATTTGTCTGTATCATATTTAATGCAGGGTTTTGAGCTTGACCCTTACAATATAGTGCTCAACATATCTAGGCAGGTATACATGAGCCGTATGACTACATGCTAGCCGAAATGCAGTAGGATCTCTGAGTATGTCCGGGAGAGCATCTGGCAGGACTTCCTGATAAGTGTAAAATTATATATCGTTATATATAATCAATTTACAATTTGTTGACTAAGTATAAATCTATAACTTATATATTCTTCAACATATATACAAGGTGCGATAAACCTAAAAGAGAAGGACGTTGCTCTTTGCTAGCGCCACTGGAACTCCAAAGTTGCAAAAAATTACTGGGATATGATGTCAACAATCAAAAAAATCTGGGAAGAAGCCAAACTGGATGGGCACCAGTATATACGATGTTTGGGTCGCATGGTGAGATAGTGACGAGTTCATTGTAAGTCTATTAGTTGTCATCTTAATTTGTTCAGTAGAGAATATATAATTTATACCTGTAAAATATAATCTTAATTTTAATTTGCAGGCGGAGTCGGATTGGAACTCGACGAACAAGCAGAAAAATCCAATCATACACCATGGTGGCTTGAAATCGTTTCAACATCATTGCGAGGACCTGGTAAACTGACTAATTGCAATTACGAATAGTTGTTGCATTTTTTATATAAATTTACATGAACAACAATAATATACACCATTATTGCACGAAAGAGCGCGTGGGGCTCCTATATCGTGTATGGATGTATTTGCGCATACTTATGCTGTCATGCAGACCAACGACGAGGGATCAGTGACGTATGCTTGACACGAGGATGATAAAAGCATATGTCGCATATGTAAGTATATTTTAAGTTTTAAGTTATTAATAATGATCATTTTAATTAATTAGTAATAAATTATTATAATAATGTCATGTAATATTCACCCTTATTTAATTTTGCATTGCAGGAAAAATTTATGCAAGCACGTGCGTAGATGTTTGAGCATTCAAGATGAGGGCAATTGACTACTGATGAGGAGGATGCTATATTTAACTCGGTTATGGACCCGACAAAGAGAAATAGGTGCCACGGCTACGATAATCAATCGGTAATTTTTAAAAATTAAGTAAGTTGTAAAAATTACTTAATTTTTATAAAAGTTACGCAATAATGTAAATATATTTCGACTTGTTTTGTAGGCTCGGGCCTCACAAAAGGTCTGTCAAAAGGCTCAGACAACGCCAAGATTAATGACCTTCGACAGCAGATTGCACAGCTGCAGGAGTAGGACCGCCTCCAAGCAGCGCAAATGGAGAAACTAAACCAGCGTTTGGCCAAGTATATAGAGCATCATGGAGCATTCCTTTCGTATTGTGGTTTCGAAGCCAATGCCGAGTCATGAGGTACGTTTTGCAGTTTTTGTTTTTAAAACCTGTGTGTAAATACAATGAGAGATGGTGAGGTTGATTTGTGGACATTTAGTAGTTGATATTGATTTGTGGGGTTTGATGTTGGATGTATATTATCCATTAATGTTGGATTTAGGCACTGTAGGGCGATGATGGATGGTTGGTTTGTATTGATTGGAATGTTTGAGTTTGAGATGGTATTGTTTATGTTTTATGTTATTATTGATATTGATATTGAAATTGATTTTAGCTTATATATATGATATATATTGATTTTGATGTGTTGTATTATATATCGGTATTGATGCGTTGTTGGGCTGCTGGAAAAAAAATTTCTTGAATTTTCGACGGCTTATAGGTAAAAATATTCTGACGGTTTACGACGACTCACCGGTCGTATATACCGACGGCTTATGACGGCTTCCAACGGTTTTTGACATGTTTTAAAGCCATGTGGACGTCTTCACCGTCGGATATAATGTCGAAAAAGCCATCGGAGGCCGTCGCAGATTTATCGTCATTTCCATCGGAAATGGACGAAAGCCGTGTTCTATATACTGACGGCATTTCCGATGGCTTGGAGCCGCCAGAAATGACCATATTTCTTGTAGTGCTAATAACAACATCCTGCATCCTTAACCTCACACATTCAATGTCCACAACATGAGATGATGTGTGATTCCTCGTATAAACTACTCCACCATTAATATTCTTGTAACTGACAAAAAAACACCTATCTGGCGTCATGTGACAAGATGCTTCAGAATCAATCACCCAACTTGTATTTTCTAAAGGTGAAATTCTAGCTGAAAATAATGATGTATCACTATCGCTTCTATCTATATCCGATCTAACTGCTGCCAAAACTAAAACTTTATCATTCTTCTCTCTTCTCTTTTTAAGAGATAGAAAATACCATATGAAATTTCCTTTCTTCTTATAATAATAGCAAAGGCTCCTTCTAGGACCGTGAAGTAGGACCTATGCATATCTCTTCTATCTCAAGGTGATTCTGGCTTTTATCTCTTGCTCTAAATAACGAAGTTGTTGTTGAAGAACAACATCGTTAGTCTTCATCTTCCATATCTCAAAACCTCATTTTGTAACAAATTTGATGATGACATAATTTTTCATGCTACTACTAAAATAATTAGTCATTGCAACTAGTTTAGAACAAGACATCTGACTTTAATACAAATCTGTTGTTTGAAATTTTAATTAATTTGCACTTACTCCAAAACTGCAACGGCACACTAAGGCATGGAAGCAACCAAAAGAAGGATCTAGCTTGTCGATTAATTATCAAGCGCCAACTCAATGAAAAATAATCAACAAAGAATGAAAATTGAAGAGTAGAGAACATAAAGATTTAACGTGGTTTGGCTAGATTGCCTATGTCCATGGATCCCAAAACTTGTTTGCGTTCAAAACCCTAATTTGATTTGGCTACAGAAATTAGGGTTACTAAATGAAAGGATAGCTGAGGATGCTTTCTCTGACATACCAATATGAAGATGGACTCCTTTATTTAAATAAACTTTAGAATGAAACAATTACTTGAAGATTAAGTAAATTAATTTTTCAATCGTCTTGAAACTTTTCAAATATCCTTAATTTTATTTCAGTGCAAACAGAAAGTGAAGTTCTAGATTTCCATAAGTTTCTTCAATTGATTGAATGTCCATCAACAATCTTTTTTTTCTTCATATTGCAAAATCAATGAATTTATACCTCATTTATAAATCCATTGAGTGATTAATGAACTTGATATTTAATTTGCTTCCTTCTAAAATGTCCTCTTAAATCTTTCCGTATATAACCTAATTGATTGATAAGATCAATTAGCTAAATTCTTTACTTCTTTAGTAAATATTTGAATTATCTAAATTTAACAATATCGTCCTTATCATTGGGTTTGTAATCGGGGATTTTCACTCAAAGGGCTTCTTTGTAAAGGTTAACAATTTTTAAGGACGGTATTTCTGAAAAATTAGTTTTAAGGACAATTTTCAGAAGAAAAAAGATAAATGAAGTTATCATTTTCAGTTATAAAGAACTAATGATAAATGAATTTATCATTTTTCTGTATAACTTTAAAAGATAAATGAATTTATCATTTTCCTGAAATTGTCCTTAAAACCAATTATCCGGAAATATTGTCCATAAAACCTATTTTCTGAAATGAAAACTCTTTAACCTAATTTCCACTTTGTAATATAACTTTCGAAACCAAGTGTACTGTACGTAAAATCCTAGCTTGACTTTAAGGACCAAGAGTGCTATCAAGTAGTAAAATTGTTTTTTTTAAAGGTTAAACTGGCCCAGGTCCCGAACAAAATCGTGTATTATACCCATAATTACAACATATACACACCCGTAAACTCCATATACTCATTATATAACCCTAGCCGCACACGCTTATCTCATTTTCACTTTATTCTTCGAATTTTTTTAAAACCTAATCAATTAGGGCCTTTTCAAATTGAGACGATCTTCTCAATCGTTTGTTTATAAACCTTGTGATTATTTCAGAAGGTTTCCAAAACCTTGCCATGCAAGTAATAATATTATTCTTACTTAGTACTATTGCATTTATAAACTTTTAAGGACCAAGAGTGTTATTGGATAATAATATCGTTCTTAATATTACAGACAAATTTTATTTATAGCCCAAGAAAAAAAATATTTCAACTTTAGACCTCGTTACAAACTTATTACAAATGTATGTTCGGTTTTCACCATTTAGGAATTTATACTTTGCAATTTTAACGCATAAATTTACAGTTCATGTTTGCGCAAGTATAAAACAAATTTATGCTCGTACAATTTCAAGTTACGCAAATACAAAATGTTAATATAACGAAAAGGAGCTATATTTTTGTAAAAAGTTTTGAACAAGCTCTAAAGTTAAAATAGGCTTTTCTCTCGGACTTATAAATAAAATTTGTCCTATTATTGCGTTCATAAAGTTCCAATAAGACTTTTAAGAAGCAGTGCTGATGTAGAATTATAGTTGAAGATATACTATAAATAGGTAGTAACCGTATTGTAGAAAATGAATGAAAAACTGTGAATAGTATTGCACTGTTGTGTTGAATATAGTGTTTTAAAAACCGAACTCAATCTCGATTCGACCACGGTTAACCTTCAACCTTGGAGCACTTCAGCTCTGAAAATGAAATAATCTTGTACATGCATGAACCTACGGTCCAACCTTAAAACCCTGAAAAAACTGTTAAACTGACTTCTTTGAACCACACAGTTCTTCAAATATGAGGAAAACTATTTCTTCGCTCTTTATTTATTCACATAATCAATTTAACAAATAATTTCATAAGCTTAGCCGCTAAATTATTCAAAGTTGATTAGATTTCAACATTAATTAAAATAGTTTTATATCTAATTAGAAAAATAAAAAATAACGATAAATGCGGTTCTTACGGTCTGATCGATTGAATAACTGAAACCTTTGATTTTGCACTAATACAGTTCATCTTACGATTCGATCTTCGAAACTATGATTGAATGTATACCGGAATTTGGAATACTTGATTTAGTAACAAATTATTTTAGTTGGCAAATGGAAGCGGAGGGGTGGAAAGTGAAATAAATGGTGCTCAAGGCAAATACAAGCCTTAACTGCTGAAGCAAGGGACCATTTGTAATAGTTCAAATTTTGTTTCATACATATAAAATTAGTGTGGTGTTAATGACACCTTGTTTTCTGCTGGGTTACCATATTCGTCGATGAATGGCCGAACAGCAAAAAAAAAAGGGTAAAAATTTTAACTGCGGTCGGCAGGCAACCACGGATCAAATATGGATTTGGTCGGTGGTTAACTGCCAATCGAGGTTGGATGCAATAGCCCCTAGCATCCAGTCAGGTGTGTTGTTACCACACTAAAATTAAATTCTAGATGAACACAATTAATTAACTATTATATATCATTAGTCAACCCAGGAAATGAGTACCACAAAACTAGACAATGATTCTTAATAATAAATTATAAAACGAAAGCAATTACCATAATATTTTACTAATTTCTTGAGAAAAAAGACTGGTTGTGTAAATTAAAGCATCCTCATCATTGCTACTGTACATCATCATTTTTATACAAAAACAACAAACATACGTTGATTGGACGATTGACCATTTCATCAAGATTAATTTTTTAATAAATATTTTAACTATCTGTCTTGATCGCCCAGAACGATCATATATTGAGAGGTAACTAGATATTTATTACACCCTAATTTATTATATATATTAACATTCTTCAGCACACTTCATGTATCTTCATACTTTCTGTAGTTTATCGTGGATGCTGTAGACTTTTATCTGCTTTGTAATGAGTCGTGGGTTTCAAATCTCTGGTGATTTTATTTGGAAGACTCCTATTGTGTGTGTATGTATAGTTTTGTTATTGTTTTTGAAACCAAGCAAAATCCTTTATAATCACCAAATCAGTCCATTACAAGGAGTACAGAAACTGGCCATCATTAAAATGGCTAACGTAGCAAAGCCCATAAACAAAAAACGATATATTAAATGAGTATAATATGAAGAAAGCCCAAAACTATATCATCCGGCCTACAAAACTCAATCGGCGGCCTACAATTCCCAATTCTCTTCCCTAGCTGTTAAAACCAGCGTCAAATGAGGGAGCATGGGCAGGTTCCTGCCTAGCTATCTCAAAACGGATTGGATGAACTGTTAGACAATTTCATTTGAAATATCTTTATGAACAGTAAAAACTGAAAATATGATGAAGTCCACCTGTAAATAAATAATTACTCAAATTGATAAATTAATTCGAAATAAGATTCTATGCAAGGTTTTTTAAATTTTAGAGTGGCTGTTTAAAGTGTTTTTATTTTCTTCTTCATTCTCTTTGTGTCTCTTTAAACACAATTAGAATGTATTAGTGAGTGTATACAACAATCTTTATTTAAGTGGAAACTAGTGACACGTTTTTATTTTTAGTTACTAGGACAGACTTATGCCGTGCACACGAATCTGTCTAATAAAAAATTATTTTATTAGGATTTAGCAATTAAACACTTTCAAAAGTTTTCTCATGTGATATATCAAAATAGTGATTCATGTATATTTATATTTGGATGAAAATTTAATTTACTCTGTTGCTGCTATAAACGTGGTATGCATGTTGATAGATATTAATTAAATTTATTTAATAGTTCAAATTTAATATTATTTCATTAATTTAATTATATGGATGTAAATGTAAATTATTTATGAAGGTTGAAGAGAATATAGAAAATAGTAATAGAAATATGAAAATGTTGGTATTCGAACATAAAACGATAGTAGAGAATTGATAAAATATACAAAATAATTGTTAAATTCAAAATTTATATTAGCTTTTAAAATCAAATATCAACAATATGTCTAGAGCTAATTAAGGAGATGCGAGAAAAATCATAAAGTTAATGTGAAATCTTGGACAGTAAAAGACTATTGGTCTATGTTTTTGACGTTGTTGTATGAAAATTATTTGTAGAAATGAATATGTAAAGTGTAATGTTATTGACAACCAGTTTTTTCTTTCGGCTACCAATAACCGAAGGCCACCTAGATAATTTTTGTTATATGCTTCTTAACACCAATCATTATTTTTTCATCAACTAGGCATCTAAGCATTTCAAAGTCTCTGTCCTAAACCCTAAACTAATCCAAAACGCACATCTTTCTCTGACAATCGTCGGGATGAAGTTTGGTCGTTCGTCTCAACCATATCCTAGTCATGCATGAAAAGTAAACTAACCTCTTTGTGGTTATCATAATTAGGATTATCCATCAAATCTTTGCGATTATTGCAATTAGGATTATCCACTAAATCTTCACCTTCCTTCATTTACTAGGCAAAAGGGTTTTTAAGTTCTATCATTTGGAATTTTTGAGACGAAGCATATGAGATTTTCCTAAAAGAGATAGAAATGTAAAACTATTTATTACCGAGTGAAATAATATAATATAGTGGATAGAAGTACATAAAAAATATTGTTATGTAACAAAATTATAATGTTGGTCGGAATAAAAAAAAATTAGATGCCAATAGCTGCATACTATGTAAATTAAATCTCTATGTTTGAAAAGCATAAACGCTGAACAACTTGCACTTTCATGGTAAAATATTCATGTTGGCTCACATGTTTTCGAGAGAAAAGTAATTATTTTAATAAATTTCAATAATGGTGAAATACTGTAATTATTTATTAAGTTATACTTAAATAAAAATTAATACTATTTACGAATAAAGAAATTTGATTTTTTTTCAATTTTTGAAAAACTTTTTAAAAGCCGCAGGTTAACTTGTATTTTCTATTAGGAAAGTGCAAGCTAGTTAAACTTTCTGATTTAGAAAAATAAGGACCTAATTTGCATATTTGCTACTATCGGAATTTTTCTTATAAAAAATAACATAATTAGGAACCTAACGTGCAAAGCCACAATCTAGAAATTTATTTACATTACTATTGTTTAATAGGTAAGTTCTTATTACTAATGAAAGATTGCTTATGTTGAATGACAGCTTATACACGTTATATTCATTATTTCTTATCATCACAATATAGAAGCCAAAAAAAAAAAAAAAAAAACCAACTTATAGTCCTAGAAGACCAGATAGAATTGTTGATACAATTCTAGTCAATTAACATTACTAGTTTGTTACTTGGATCTAACATTTCCATGAGCACCATAAATGAGATATAAATAGTGGTAGCTGTGGGAAAAATTGCATTATTACAATGTTATATCAATGTTAATTATATATACATATACAATTCTATGCCATCCTTAAGAATGGAGAACATCGGCATAGAATAATGGTTAGAAAGAACATAAATCTTAATTTTATTAAAATTTAATCATTTCTTTATCAACTATCAATAAAAAAAATAGAAGCTCATTTTTTGTCAAGAAGAACACAAATGTATATTGCTCGCTCATTTTGACACTTTAAAAGTGAATAAATAGTAAATTATCGACAAGTATATCCAAATTGTTGACAATCGACTGTCGCTTAATGTAAATTCAATGCTCCAATTGGTCTTAGATTATTCACTCTACCCCTATTTGCGGCCATTCCTAATTTTTCAAATTTTCACTTCTAAAAACAATTCAACCTTCGTCTTTCCCTTCCACGTCAACTTCTATGTCTACCCTTAAAGCACATATGATATTAAGACCACCTTATCATGCTTTCAAAACTAATAACATATTTTCTGTAGTGGGTTCTCTTGTTATTGTTATCATCATATGAAATCTTAATTTAGATAATGTAGAGGATTAAATTGGGCATGTTATGTAGAATTTGGATGAGTTACTAAAAGCTAATGTTAACCTATATGATTAATGAGATATGTTTGATATGGGCCAGCATGTAGGGAGATAAATGGATAAATTTAAAAAATAAGCATTCATTTGGATCTTCTCGGACCTATGAAGTTTAAATTTATTTAGATCTTATCAAATTTAGTTTTAAATAAAATCAATATTTTATTTAATTTACAAATAAAGTTTTATTTATTATTTAGTTTATACATACATACATACATACATACATACATACATACATACATACATATATATATATCTTATAATATAAAACACAACCTCTGGTCAACTGGTCAAACTGAAGCCTTTTGTCCACTCCCCATATTTCCTCCAATTCAAAATAAAAAGAAAACATTCCACCAGGGCAGTTTAGTCTTTCCCCCACCACCTCCCACATTGCCGAACATTATTCCTCACACGTTACTTTACCAACCTCTTCCGTTTCCCCTTCCTTTTCCCTCTTCATTTTCCACTTCCATCCAAATCACTTTCGCCTCACCCGGAAAAAAGGGCAACTCCTCTCCTTCACTTTTCTAACCGCCACCCTTATATTGACCTTTATGTACTTCCACTTCTCCTTTCTTTCTACTGTCTGCCGCTACAGCTGAGGCTGCCACGATTACTCTTCATCTTCACGGTCGTCCATCAACATAACATCCACTTCCCACCTATGACGTACGCCAACACCAACTCCATGGCCGAATATTGTTCACACCCTCCACCATTGGCCGTCTTTATTTCTCAAGTACGATATCAACCTGTCTCCCTCTTTTGTTGTTTTGATTTCATCCGATTTTACATCCCCTCCTTGATTGTATGTCACTCTGCCTCGAATTCCATTTCCTGCTTTCTCTCCATCAGCCCTTACGTCCGACTTCACCTACTTCACCTAACTTCCTCCTCCTACATCACACTGTCTTTCTTCTAACAAAAAAATCGACCCATTTTAACCGACTTTACAACAAATTTGTATTACTCTGTACTACTATTTGTCTTCAAATTGTTACGTTCAGTTTGTTTTATTACCCGACCTGACCATTTAAAAGATTTATAATTTTACCATCGTCTCATACTACCGCATATCCAACGTTTTATCACATAAAAACAGAACGACTGATAAAAAAAATCCCCATTCGGCCTATTACGGTTGCCTCAACGGGTTTCTGGACGTTAAACCTATATTTTGGCTAGAATTACAGAGTTTTGTCTTCTTCTACATCTTTCATTTCCGCATATGTCAGTTGCAAAAGTATTACTCCACCATTCTATATAAATATGCACTTACCACCATCATCTCACTACACTTCCTACCTTCACACGGTACTCATTTCATTTTAAGTTTTACAGCAATATTTCTCCATATTACTACAACTGCCTACTGTTGTGTCAAAATTATTGTATATTAACTGATATTTGCACAACTTTATGGACCAGCAACAGAGGGAACGACAACGAGTTACTCAACGTGCAAGGCGTCAACGAGCTAGACAATCTGCCATTTCTAATAGAAGGACAGGATGGCTGAAAACTACATCAGGGAAATGTCCCACATGTTATAGGTACCTCTTTCCCTTTTTTATATGAACAGATTTTTTCCCAAAACTCATATAACTTTACTCTTACCCGTGCCCTACATATTTGCCACTTTTTACACATCAAAGGTACGACCTATGAACTACCTCTTCTACTGCTTGGTGGTCTCCTACTCCAAAATCTATTGTTGATACTCACATCAAAATGAAAATATGCGATTATGGTATCTTTGAGACCACCAAGACATTATTAGAGCCGATATATATCAGGGTTTACAAGATGCTCTAGCAAGTAGGGAGACAACTGCTAGTACGTACTTCCCTTTTTGATCATTTCGCCCTATTAAAAATATAAACTACATAGTTACAGTTCATATGCACCTATACTATTTGTAGGGAATGTTGGAGTTAGAAAAGTCCTTCAATCTTCTCATATTGGTAGTCCACGTGACATGCATCAATGTTACCAGGAGGCAATGACAATAGTAAGAAGGTATGGAAAACCCGACTTATTTATTACTACAACATGTAATCCTAATTGGATAGAGATTGCACAAGAACTACTTCCCTTTCAACAATCATATGATCATCCTGATTTGACAACTCGAGTTTTCCATGCAAAATTGGAACAACTTGAAGTAGATTTATTTGACAAACATGTCTTAGATAAAGTCATTGCACATGTTCATGTAATAGAGTTTCAAAAAGGGGATTTCCACACTCACATATCTTAATTATTCTTACAGAAACTGATAAACTTAATAATCCCGACGATTACGATACTATGGTTAGAGCAGAAATTCCAAACATAGATTTAGAACCAGATTTGTACACGTTAGTTATTAAACATATGATTCATCATCCATGTGATAGTTTCAACCCCAATGTCGTATGCATGCGAGACAGTATATGTAAGAAGGGATTTCTTGAACCCTTCGTGACATCAACTTTACAAGGAACTGATTCATATCTCATTTACAAACGACGTGATAGTGGAATACAGAATCAAACAACTAATACGACAATTGATAATCGTTGGATCGTTCCTTATAATCCTTATTTACTTCCAAAATATGACTGTCATATAAAGGTCGAAATTTGCTCTAGTATTAAAAATTTCAAATATCTATATAAATATATTTATAAAGGATCGGATCACGTGTCTGTAGGCCTATCTTCTTCATCAACCACCATCGAAGAAATTTCTCAATTTGTTAACGCCTGATGGATTTGTGCACCAGAGTCACTATGGAGGATTTTTAAGTTCCAACTTAGTAGCATATGTCTCCGTCTGTAATAGGACTGCAAATAAATTTACCTAACATGGAACGACTTCAATTTAACGTGGATGAAATCTTAGACACTATTCTGACTACCCAACATAGAACTAAAACTACGCTTATAGAATTTTTCAGTTAAAATTTAATGAGCGAAAGGAACACCAATATCTTTACCATGAATTCCCCTAAAAGTATTGGTGGAACTATGAACATAAAGAATGGGTATGTAGATAAATTAACCATAAAGTAATTGGTCGAACATACACCGCATCTCCCACCGAAGGTGATCGCTACTATTCCAGATCCACTTTCTTTCACACACTTATTTTTCGTTAATGGAACTATTTACAACACATTCAAAGAAGCAGCTGAACATAGAGGACTGTTGGAAAATGATAACAATATTAAGGATTGCTTAATAGATACTTCAAACACCAGTAAGGGCATTATTTGTTACCATTTTAGTATATTGTGAACCATATGCTGTACATTAATTATGATAGGAATTTTGGCCTTTTCTAACTGAAGATTACCCATCTACGTCTTTTTCCACACTCCTAGTTATATATTTAATTGGTCGATGTCTGTTTGATCTTAACAAACTTCTAAAACAATATAATATAACCATTTTTGATTATAATTTACCACGTAACTCCCTACATTCAACTCGGGACTACACTATTTCTACACTTATTTTAGAAGAACAGTTAATACAAATACCATTACTAGATTTACATCAATAAATAATTTAACCATTGAACAAAAGAAAGCGTTTGATATGATCATGCTTTTGGTAGATTCCAAAACCAACTCCATTTATTTCATCGACGATCTTGGAGGTATAGGATTTTTTTTTTGTACAAAGCAATTTTGGCTCATCTACGAAACCGTGGTGTTATTGCAATTGCAACAGCCACTTTTGGAATAGCTTCTATTGCATTGCCCGGTGGTAGAATAACACACTCACGATTTAAAGTTCCAATTAACTTAGACTCTTCCTCCACATATCATATTACTAAATAATCCGATAGTTCAAAACTTTTATCCGCGGCAACCATTTTGCAATGGGATGAAGCAACCATTGCTTACCACCATGCATTCGAGGCTTTAGACAGAACATTACGAGACTTTACCGATGTAGATGTTCCATTCGGAGGAAAAATTGTTGTCTTAGGCGGTGATTTTCGGTAGGTTTTACCAGTTGTTTCGGCAGGGACTAGAGCTCAAACAACTGATGTATGTATAGTTCGGTCATATTTGTGGTCAACTGTTAAGGTATTTTATTTAACTCAAAATATGAGGGCACAAACTGGCCAACCATATGCTGACTCTGTTTTGTGCATTGGAAATGATACTGAATCCACCATACAAGAAGACATGATCAACCATCAGATATTGTCATACGATGGGATGGTACAAGTTCATTATATTCTTTCATTATTGAAATCTTCCTCGCATTAACTGATAATTTTAGCAATACAAACTAAATACTAGAGCAATATTATCACCAACAAACATCAGATGAAATTAATAACATGATGATAAAAAAATTCCCAAAGAAGAACAAATTTATTATTCTTTTGACATAGTAGAAGATGATACGTCTAACTTATATCAAACTGAGTTCTTGAACTCGCTTAACCCAAGTGGTATGCCACCTTATAAATTAACTCTTAAAGCAGGATCTCCAATAATGTTGCTACGGAACATTGATCCACAAATTATATTATGTAATAGGATGAGACTAATCTGTCGTGTCTTTCACTCGATTCATATAGACGCTGAAATTTTTTCGGTCAATTCCAAGGTACAAGGGTATTTATTCCATGTATACCATTAAAGCCAACATAAAGATGCTATTTAACCTTATCCGTAAATACTTCCCAGTACGCCTAGCTTTTGCTTTAACAATTAATAAATCACAAGGACAAACTATCCCTTATGTTGGAATTTATCTTCCCAATCATGTTTTCAGTCATAGCCGACTTTACATCGCTTTATCCTGAGGAATTTAGGGCAACACAACAAAAATTTTGATTAAAAATGGAAAACCACATCGTAAAACAGAAACACATACCCGAAATATTGTGCATAAAGATCTTTTTTTAACATGCTCTAAAATTATGAATTTCTCCTAAATAAAACTTAATTAATCCAGTTTTCTCCCCTCCGCACAATTAATCGCTTCATACTGCCTACATATTCCTATCCCACTGCTGTACTTCTCTGAACACATAACAACATCCTAAAATTTTGTCATACTTTATAGTTTGTAACTTACATTGCACTACACTGAATGACAATGCTGGTAAATATATAAATGGTTGAATTCTTAGCTTTATTATACATTTTCATTTCTCTTCTCATGGTTACCGGTGAGAAAATTTTCATTTAACATAAACCATCAGACTCTTGCACTCGGTGTATCATATATATTTTAATTAATTTATATTGCATTCCATATATTAGGTCCTTATCCTACACTCCATGTGTTAGGTCTTTATACTACATTGCATGTATTAGATCTACCAACACAGAACCTATTATGTTTATCATGGTTTTACATTGCAAATTCAAAAATAAGCAAACAATATATGAAATTGAATATTCTTCTTTTCTTATTATCATCACACTCCACTTGTGTTTTTTAAGAATAATGTGTTGTGAATTTATGCTAAACACTCACACTACATCTACTCCAAACAGATCTGGCATGTTATTAAACAGAAATTAAAACTTAATTTAGTACTTACTTATGTTCTAAATTATCTGGATTTTGGAATAACCAATAGGGGTTTTACTTACCACATTAGATATGCTGCAATCAGCACATTAGAATGACATATACCATGCATGCTCCAGTTTAAATCGAAGTAATGGTTGCCTCTAGCATTCAGTTTACCCACATTTTGTTTAGTTCTTGCACACTACCATATGGAAATTTAAGCCTTTAGCAGTATTTTTTAACTCATCAGGAATAAAAGAGCGGTAGCTCATTCCTCATTTCACCATATTCTTTCGTGCCCCTATCAATTATAAAAGCAGCCACTTTACAACATAGACTTGAACAATTTTTTCTTTCATAAGTCTTAAACAAGGGTCTGAGTGTTTATATGACAATATATGTGTTAGCCTTACTGTGATTGTATACTGTTTATGCATGAATGAAAGTGAGTACCCTCTATTCACATATCTGGGCCTAGATCTCATTTGTCTGTCTGCATGTGTCTACGTATTGGTGAGTACCCAACAGAAGTAAGAATATAAATTATCTTAAATGACTACAAGAGTATCAGTAGCAAATCTAAATATACTGATAATGTTAACAGCAATGACGTAGAAACAGAGAACAATTTTATTCATCCACACATCTTAAAATCCCTTAAAATGTTTTTAACTCCGCCATCTACATTACTCAATTTAGCAGATGCCGATCTCCAACCTGGATAAAGGAGGAGACGAAACACTTTGTATTGTCCTATAATCTACTTTAATTCTACGATTATGCACTCCTAATACAGGCTTCTGCTTATCACCTTCATACATTGAATATATATAAATAAATCCACCCATCAGGTACTGGGAGTACATGGAGGATTCTCACTATCTTCTTACTGAGTTTTTATCTTCGGTGCACTAATTTTTATTTAATGTACATGCAGAAACCGTTGACGGATTCAGTTGAGGAAGTTAAAATTGACTTCATCCCACCTAACTATAATTTGTCACCTCTATTAAAGGTGCAACATTACCTCTATTTGCATTGTTTATTACTTGAAAGTTGAATTTAAGTTTCCATATTTTAATTCAAGTTTTTTTATTACGCAATAAATTGCATTACACATTCGTTGGTACCAACTGTAAAGCTACAGATTTGTTCTTTTTCAGCAACAGACACGGTTTGCTTCACCCTGTACAGCTTTTTGGAGTCTACAGAATTTGTCATCAAAAAGGTCCTTTAATCAACCACTCACTTTTGATTAATGCGTATGATTTATATGTCCTTATCTTCGCTGTTTTGCTTACAATACAATTTATACTTCTTTTGCTAATTTTAGGAAATTCTCTAAGCCCCTTCCATTATTTTATGATAGTAGGAGTCCTTCTACTCTACGTCATTGGAAAAAATTCATCTTTCAATCTAATTTCAAAATGATAAATACATACTTATTTATGATTTATTGATTTAGGTAACTTTGTTATTAGGCTATTTGAAAGAAATAGTGCAGAAAATTGTAACTGTACACCATCATCAAATGATTATTCATGTTTGTTCAGCTGTTTATTATCTTTTGCTCACACATCCATTTAGTATTTTACGCATGTTGCGATAAAGTAAACCTATTTTGAAGATTCTTTCTCATTTCAGTTTTTCGTCTATTAATTTTACAATTTATACTACAGCCTTAAATTTTGAAGGATTTGGTATGATATATAGATTTTCAATTCATCACAGATGTAATATTAACTGACATATTATTTCTAGAACCTAAAACAGATCATTTACAATGAATACAAAGAAGTGATGGAGAGAATAATATTGGTATGTTTGTGCTCATTTTCCCTTACTTAACAACTTTAATATATTGATGGGCTCTAACCATTCGTACTGTTTGGATAGTGACAAGACAAAATAAGTTGAAGAAGTTTCTATGTAAAGAAGGGTAAGGAAAGAAAGTAAAGCATGTAAGAGGAGATATGCTCAAGTTACTGATGCAATTTTAAAATTTGTCAATTTGTCCACTAATATTCTCTGCAATTCGATGTGTAATCAGTATTTGTTGCTTTTTTAGAGTGGATAGGAAAAAAAGTGCTCAATTATATCAAAGTGCATGCTTTATTTACTAAAACAATAACACTTCTCCATTTAATTTTAATATTTTAGTACAATTATACTGTAAAGGAAAACAAATTTCAGATGGACTTTACTCACAATATAATATTATCCCAACTTTTTCCTACTCTCCATTGTTTTATTTTTTATACTGTAACGGTCATGTTTGCTTTGTTCTCACTGAATATGCTAATCAATTGATTTGTTTGGAGATGATATATTCTTAAACTGAAATTGACTGCATGAAATTTACGTGCAGGTTGAAACAGTAGCAAAATCTACAACTATCATGTTCCATTACAATAATTTGAAACAGCAGCGTTATAACCACAATATTGAAGTAAATTCACCAATGTAATGTACATTGACCGCATGACATTATTTCAAATATTCAGCAATATAGTTGAATTAACATACACAATATTTTCATGTCTTTGCTTCATAGACAAGATTAGTAAACAACCTTACAAATCTAAACTTGACTATCATGTTCCACTAGATACTCTTACTTTGTAGTTTGACATAATTGACGTATTCTGTGCTGAAAACAATTATCTTAAATTTTTAGTGCCACAAAAGGTTCCGCATTTTGAACAAATTCTACAGCCACCACCATAACTTACACAGTAGTAAAATTAGTATAGTACCGTCAGCCTTAGTAAAGCACTACTTTGTTTTCTAACATCTTTTCGACTTTTGCTGTGTACTTTACTTCCCTTCAGCTCTGACATGTTCAGCTCTCAACCATTATTTTCCGCATTTTTATACTTATGCGAAAGAGCAAACACTTCACACACATGCCACATAATACTCTTTCTGTGACAACCGGATATTTTCAACCATTCGCATCCACACATGCCGAACTTGAATTGTTCAAAATACCACATTGTAAATAAATTTGGAGCAAATGAAATACAAATCACGGAATCACAGACACAGAAATATCAGAATAACTCGCAGCGGAAATTAAAATACCATAGTAGTTCATGAAGCTACTATAACAAACTCTCAAAACAAAATACATAATATTAGTCTGAAAAACATATATAATAGAATCTCAAATATATAGCAGTTTATAAATACCAGAGCTGAAATAGAAAAACTGAAACTGAAAGGGAACACATACTAGACAAGCAGAATCTCCAGCGATTCCTAGCTCCAGGAAAGAAATCCAAAGCTAAACTGTAAATACTCAGGCTGACCCGAGCGTAAAGTAAAACACAAAACACTCGAGTCAGGACATATATACTTATATAATGTAAACCAATTCAAGCGAATTGTAGTAGGAATGCATAATAACTTAAAGGATGCTTGGGACCGTCCATCCTTTAAGAATCAGTTAAAGTATAATTTAAATACATCCCGTGGTTAAAATTTCAAAATGGTATTTTATACTTCGAAGTTAGATATCATTTAAAAATTCAATATCATTCAAATCCATTTCAAAATATCTAAATATCGTATCTTTCAAACCACATTCATTTATTTAAAATACCATTTCAACACACATTTCAAAATAGTTTATATTTCAAAACAAATAATTTCATTTTAAATCATAAAAATGAAGTTATTATATTTAATAATTAAATTATTAAATTTCTAAAATTTTAATCTTTCAAAATTCATTTATTCACTTAAATTTATTAAAATAATGAAAATTCAACTTTCGCAGCATTTAGAAAAATGCTATGGAAAGTTACTTTTAAAACACTTCAATTTAACAAAAGACAGCATTCAAAAATGCTGTAATTGGGTTACATTAATTCAAACAAAACCTTAGTTAAATTCAACAATTATAACACTTACAATGTGCTATAATAGCCTTTAATTTAATTTAGCCCTTAGTTCATTTATATTAACTACAGCATTTACAAATGCTGTATTATCATTCACATTAGAAATCATAGCATTTCAAAAATGCAGTTAATTAACTTCAAATATTCAATATAATTTCACAAACAATTATATTTTTATTTAAATCATTTTTAACTTATAAAATCACATATTTTCTCTTTTAAAACAATCATTCAAATACCCTTGTATTCATGATCTTATAAAGTTAAATTTCCATTCAAAAATCAACATTTAATGATAATTCACTTATTAAATTCCAACATTCAATTTTAAATTCATTAAATTAAATTTTAACTTAACACTTAAGTTTTTTGAATTTTTCAAATATAACTTATTTTCAATTTATTTACTTACTTCAAAAATTCACCGTTAAACAAAATGCATCAATTTCAATTTAAGTTATATTTCCAAATTTCAACTTAAATATTCATTCATTTCACATTTTAAAAATCATTAATATATTATAAAATCATTTTAAATTCATTTTAATCCAAATTATCATGAATTTATCATATTTTTGTATTTAATGTAAATTCCAATTATCACCAAATTAAAAATTTCCCAAAATAACTTACATTTCAAATTTTCTAACTTTACCATTTATTTATTTCACTTATAAATTTTCAGAAAATCAATAATACTTTGCAAAAATCATTTTTTTTAACTAAGTTTAAATCAAAATATTATAATATTTACATTTCTAAAATATTTTAATTTTTTTAGAAAAAGATGTTTTGACTACGGGTCTGTATATCATTTTCTACACTAGGAAGATACGGGTAATATATCATTTCAAATCGTAATTTACAAAGAAAACCCGAGTTTTATCATTTCAAACCCGCAATACCAAGTAAATGAAATAATTGAAAATCGCTCAGGCCTATCATTTTAGCCCATAACGCATTTCCCTTATTCTAAAGTACGTTCGGGTATGTATCATTTCAACCCATAGTGATTCCAATCTAAAGGGAACTTGTAGTGTGATAAACTAATAAAAATAACAGAATAGCATAATATAACAGTAACATATGATATAACAGGTGAATAAGCATGGGTGAACATCATATAATCATAACATAGCAGATATAATATGGTGATGCATTTTACAGATTCAAAAGTAGTCAATTTACTAGTTATATAGGTACAAATTGTCTGGTGAGAATAACTCACAGGTTTAAGCTCGAGATGACAACAACGAATACAAAACTGAGATCCACACAAACACGATAGCACGACAAAGATTCGAGTGGGAGAGCCAAAGGTCAATTCCCTGGAAAACAAATCAAACAAAACAATACAACAGTTATAAGCTTTCAAACCAAAAACGATTAAACTATGCTAAAATTAACAACATAAATCAAAGCTGAAATGCTTTGCACTTGCTTCCAACACTCTTTAGGCTCGACCATAAGTGGGATACATGTCTAAGGCAAGGGTTTGGATCAGGTTGTGGGTGGATATGGGTCGGCCAAACATGCTTGAAGATGGTGCAAAGCTGTGGTGATGCAAAACAACACTAACAAGCAACATTACATGGTTTTTCAAGCAAAGCAAGGCTCGGTCAAGGCCACAAGGGGCACGACCATCTCTGGTATGGTCAAGAGGTGACATGGCAGAGGTGTTTCAGGTCGGCTGGAGGTGGTGGTGGTGGAGTAGGTGGCGGCTAAGGGGGTGATGAAGTTGGTGGAAGTGGAGATGTGTTCGGCTATGCATTCAAGAGGAGTTTTGTGTATTTTGTTGACGGACCAACCACCGAGGATGGTTCGGGTGGGGTTGGCTAGTGAGGAGGAGGTGATGGTGATGGATTCCAGTGGTGGTGGAGGTGGCCAGGCTGGTGGAGGAGCAAGGCCGAACGTAAAGGAAGAAGAGACAAGTACAAAACAATATGAATTCAAGCATAAAAACAATGGAAAAGGAATAAATTTTTACCAATTTCTCTTCAAAGCAATGGCCAAAATTTTCAAAAATGAGATGAGAAAATTTTGTTTACGTGAATGAGAAATGATGTAGGCGGCTGAAGAAATGAGGAGATATGACCAATTGAATGAAAAGATATGGTTGAAATGTGAAAAGGCGTGAATACCAAAGGCCTTAAGAAACAAAAAGTCACAAACCTTTTCAAATTTCTCCAATTTCATTTTTATCAATTTAAATAACTGAAAATGCTTATAAATTCAGTTAAAATTCGAAAATATAACAATAAAAAGAATACAAATAAATAAATATTAATTATATATGATTAAAACAAGAAAATAGCACAGAAAATGAAAACTAGTCTGGAAAATTTGAAAATAAGTGGAATAAACTTTGGACAAATTTTATGGCCTTGGAAAAATATTTATAAATAAAGAAAAGAACATAAAATAAAATGCATTCATAAAAATAAATAAATAAATTTTAATTAAATATAATTTAAATGAAGAAAATAGCATAAAAATAGAAACTAGCCTTTAAAAATAGGAAATAAATGCAATAAATTTAGGAAAAATTATAACATCACTTTAAAAATGTTTTAAAATAAAATATATATCTAACATGTCATATAACACATATTAGAACATGATTTGACAAATAAAAATATTACTTATATAAATTAAAATAGATAATTTTATTACATAAATCAATTTACACCCAATATTGTAAAAAGCACAACTTTCACAATATAAATCGGATTTCAACGATACGAAAAACGGTATTCTTGAAATTTAATATATTTTCATAATAAAAGATAAAAATTTAAATTTAAATATTTAAATTTAAAAGTCAAAGTTTGACCAGATTGACCAAAAATCCACTTTTCTGGAAATATCCTATTTATTCAGGTTTGAAATTATAATTCACACAAAATCAAAATGTGCTTTTAAAATGACATAATTTATTCATTTTAATAAATAAAATAAAGTTTTTAAATCAGGAGTTTCAATTTAAATAATTAAAATAATCACAAAATACTGGGTTGTTACACTCTCCCCCACTCAAATCTTTTCGTCCTCGAAAAGAACGAACAAGGAAAATAAGGAAAAGCACGATAGACAACAAATAGTACCTGGAAAAACAATTTCGAATTCGAAGCACGAATGCTCTCCTCCGTCTCCCAGGTACAATCTTGATCATCTGTACTTCACAGTACTTTGATCAGACTAACATATTTTCTTCATAGCTGCTTCGTACCTCTGTCGACAATACAAAGTGATTTACTCTTGACAGTCAAATTTGGCTCAATATCCCAACCATCAAGAGCAGAAGGTTGAACAAAAGAGATAGGCCAAGAAGATAACAGAGAAGACATGAGACGTGGAATACATCATGCACTCCAGAATGCTTCTCGGCCAAATCCAAACGATAAGCCAAAGAACCAATTCTTTCCACAATGCGGAAAGGACCCGCGAAGAAGAAGGTAGAAATATCTAGAAGGAAGAATAGGTTGAAAGCAAAAGGATGAACCATATTTTAAAACCATATAAATTTCAATTAAAATTTTATAACATTTTAAACATTTTATTATATGATGAATAGTCATTAGATTCAATTTGATAGTTCGAAGTAAACAATATTTTAAAGCATTTTAAATTATTTAGGAAAGTAAAATAAATTATCAAAATATCCTTTATATAATACTTAACCAAAATACTTTATAACTCGATGTCTTAACAAGTTAATTTCATTCCTACAGACTTTGGCCATGCGATGATCAGGCGCAAGGCTAGAATTCTCCAGGTACTTTGTAGACTTGTTTCAACACCCAGTGAAAATACTGAAAAAACTTTTAAAAATAGATATGGAAAGTATAATCCAAACAAAACAACCAAACTGAAACATGTCAATCATGGATTGCAGATACATAATGGTTACGCCTAGATCTCGCAGAAAACATCTGTACCCGTATGCCGACTACCGCAGCCTTGCGATTACGCCATGAAGGCTGGTAGTACCGCAAATACACAATGGTTATGCCTGGATCCCCCAGGAAACATCCGTACCCTTAGGCTCTCGCAGCCCCTGCAGATTACGCTACCGAGCACCCAATAGATCACAGATACACAATGGTTACGCCTGGATCCTCCAGAAAACATTCGTACCAGTAGGCACTTGCAGCCCATGTGAATTACGCTATGCAGTCACGCTCATAAGACCACGGAGATCACCGTGGAATTCGATGGGCACTGGATTATCATACCCGGAAAACCCAAATCAGAGAGAGAATAATATCGATAGAATGAATCCACATTGTGGCCACAAAGAGGATATCAAGCAGAAGGCACTTTCCATATCTTTACTTCGAAATATGTATCATATAGTACTTTTCAAATCATTTCAAATATCATACTTATATAAAGTCCATCATATATAAGATTCCATTTTCAAGTCAAATACTTTCCAGAATCAATAGTATATCAAACCATACTTATATAGACTTCGATTATATAAGCTTTCACTTTACAAATTGAGTACCTTTTCCAATCAATAGTTTCAAATCAACTTCATACTTATACGAATCCATTTTATATAAGTTCGATAACTCCTAAATCACGGTATTTAGTAAAACAAGGTTCTCAATTTCATTTCCTTTTCAATATCAATTCAGTTTCAAAATCATATATGATTTCGCCAAATCATTTCTTCCTAATTACATATATTCAGTTTCAAAGTTTCTTAAAAACAATAGATTTAGAAAATAATCCACATTTCCAAATCAACAAAATGTAGGTCAAACAAATTCATTTCCATTTCAAATATATATTCACTTTCAAAAATCATAATACTTTCAAAGTTATAAATCTTTCGAAACCCAAAATACTTGAAATCATTACACTTTGAAAATCATAACATTTCGAAATCATACATTTGAAATCATAAACATTCCTTTAATTCTTTACATTTCACAAATTTATTCAATTTAAACCCAAATCTAAAATTTTCAATTTTAATTCAATTCAAACTATCAGTTTCAGTTCCATTTAGTTTTTCAACAAAACCATTTCAAATATTATCAAATTTCAAATAAAGATTTGATCCATAAAATAAACTGTTCAATCTTTAATATATTTCAAAGTTTAAATATACCATATTTCAAACTAATTTTTTATGATTTCATATATCTCAAATTTTACTTCATTATTACTTTATGCTTTAATAATATCAACTAAACTTATATTCTTTATCAAATACTTTATACCTTTCAAAATTTCTTAGCTTTGAAAAGTTAACCTTGATTTAAAAGTGCTCGAACTTTCAAAAATAGTGGAAGAAATCATATTTTAAATCCAAGAGTTGGAAAATCACCAACAAATCAGTAAACCAATTCCAAAAGATAGGGTTATACCAAAACAAAATCTGAATCTCGAGGACTGAACACCGGCTAACTTTAAATCATTTCAATATATAAATACATATATCTTTCGAATATCAAACCATACTTAGAAATCTGAAACCAGAATTTGGTTTCTCAAAATCATTCGCATAGCAAAGCTACTAGAGTGGCCTCTCCTCCACTCAAAAACTCAAAAATCAATGTCGATGATGCATGCATTCATCACTGAAATTATTTTCCAGCGACATAAGTGGGTTCTGGACATTTATTTTCTTGAAACTTCTTTGAAATCTCTTCGAAATCATTGGAATTCATTCGAATACATTTGAAACATTTCTTATTCAGAAAATATCTTTAAATCATATTATTATATATTTTTCAAAATCCTAAAACTAATTTCAAAACACCGGAGTTCGATTCCTTGAAATTCAGATTCAAAACCCTTCGGTTATAAATCATTTTATATAAATTTAAATTTCTCATAAATTTTCAAAATTTCAAATCATTTCAAAACTTCAAATTTCCATTTTTAAAAGATATAAAATCTTTTTCAAAAACATTTTACTTTTATATACAAAATAAGGTCATCCTTATTGAAATAATAATTTCGATATATGCACAATTTCAAAATACAACCAAACACAAATTTCAAGGGATTTTTTCAAGGATGGATTTCAAACAAACATAAATCGAATTTAGAGGAACTCTAATCAAATAGAATTTTGATTCGAAGATAAGCTCGAACGAAGATAAGATAATTTAATTACCAAACAGAAGACGGATAAGCCTATATAAATCGCGGGCGACCTTAACCGGTCAACCGAGACTTCAGGAATATAATCAATTTGGAAATCTACGACAAATCGACATTTGATCGCCAGAGATAGAATCCAGATATATTAGAAGTTAGATAGCATCGTAAACCGAGGATATAAAAATCTTCGGTGAATCAATGCCAATTGTACAGAAGTTTCACCCCTTTACAAATCATTCAAAGATTGGCGGAATCGCCGATCTTGAGAGAGGTCATTCCAAATTGGAGTTATGGAATGCTCCAAAATCAAAATGGATAAAATAGGGAAGACAAGACTGTATTTCAGAACAAGTGGGAGTGTTCCAAAGTTCAAGGAATCCTAATCGATAAGAATCCTAACCAAGAGATTTCTAATAAGGTGGATACAGAAGGAATGAAGCTTAGAAAATCTTGGTTTCAAAATAAGAAGATTTTTATACCAAAATAATCTTTGAAAATAATTTAAAAATCATTTGGAAATCATTTTATACTTCGAAAATACGTTCTCTCACAAAGAAAGGATTCTGAGATTGATTTCACTCATTCTAGGGTATTGCTACCCTATTTCTAATGAGTTTTTGCTCCGCAGGCTATGGTTTGCCTAAAACCAAAGCTCTGATACCAACCGTGACAACCCGATATTTACAGCCATTCACATCCACACATGTCGGACTTGAATTTCTCAAAATACCGCATTGTAAATAAATTTGGTGCAAATGTAATACAAATCACAGAATCACAGACACAAAAATATCAGAATAACTCGCAGCGGAAATTAAAATACCATAGTAGTTCATGAAGCTACTATAACAAACTCTCAAAACAAAATACATAATATCAGTCTGAAAAAAATATACAATCGAATCTCAAATACATAGCAGTTTATAAATACTAGAGCTGAAATAGAAAAACTGAAACCGAAAGCGAACAAATACTAGACAAGCAGAATCTCCAGCGATTCATAGCTCCAGGAAAGAAATCCAAAGCTAAGCTGTAAATGCTTAGGCTGACCCGAGCGTAAAGTGAAATACAAAACACTCGAGTCAGGACATATATACTTATATAATGTAAACCAACTCAAGTGAACTATAATAGAAATGCATAATAACTTAAAGGATGCTTGGGATCGCCCATCCTTTAAGAATCGGTTAAACTATAATTTAAATACATCCCGTGGTTAAAATTTCAAATGGTATTTTATACTTCGAAGTCAAATATCATTTAAAATTCAATATCATTCAAATCCACTTCAAAATATCTAAATATCATATCTTCCAAACCAAATTCATTTATTTAAAGTACCATTTCAACACACATTTCAAAATAGTTTATATTTTAAAACAAATTATTTCATTCTAAATCATAAAAATGAAGTTATTATATTTAATAATTAAATTATTAAATTTCCAAAATTTTAATCTTTCAAAATTCATTTATTCAATTAAATTCATTAAAACAATGAAAATTCAACTTTCGCAGCATTTAGAAAAATGCTACGGAAAGTTACTTTTAAAACACTACAATTCAACAAAAGACAGCATTCAAAAATGCTGTAATAGGATTACATTAATTCAAACAAAACCTTAGTTAAATTCAACAATTATAACACTTACAAAGTGCTATAATAGCCTTTAATTCAATTTAGCCCTTAGTTCATTTATTGTAACAACCCGCATATTTATCGAGTTTGTATTTAAATATTTTATTTAAATATTAACTCGTTAATCGGATTTTGGTCCGAAAAGCTACTTTTTGCAAACGGTCAAATTAGGACTCGAGACCACTTCCATTGAGTTCGAAATGTCGTTTACAACTTTTTAAGTATAAACATCGATAGGTTTGGAGTTAGTGAAATTTCACTAACTTTTCCCGCTTTGGACTTTGGGTTAGTTTAGCCTATTAAGCCCAAGTTCCAACCCTCTTCTCCTCACTCTTCATAAATTTCCTAACTAATCAATCTTTGGCATTAATGGTGGAGGGAATGGGAAATTAAAACTCCAAGCACAAATTCAATTGCAAATCCAACATTCAACTCCAAATTCAAGTAGAAGATATTGGATTCAAGCTTTGGATTGCTTCTCCTTGCTTTCAAGCTTCATCTTCATAAACTTTAGTGCAAAGGTGAGATTTTTATCTCACAATTCTAGTCTATATCTATCTTGGGCTATTGGAAATGCATCCCTATCATGTTTGCATGCACATTTGCATTTGGTTTGGATTGGATTGGCGAAAAACTCCACTTTTTAGTGTTTTGGGGTGAATTTCTGGCTTAGGTCGCTCTGTCCCCTTAGGTCGCCCAGCATCTATAGGTCGTTCGCGTGGAAAAGTCGTCACCTTCATTTGGGTCGTTTCTGGCCTTAGCCCATTCGTCCACTATAGGTCGTTAGGCCTTAGGTCGCTTGGAGTTAGGTCGTAGGTCGGCAGGTCTTCAGCTCGCACGCGTTGAAAAGGCGCGTCTGGAGTTAGGTCGTTCGCGAGTTAACGTTAGGTCGTTTGCGAGTTAGCGCCCTAGGTCACTCGCGTATAGCTCGTTCGGAGTTAGGTCGTTAGGCCTTAGTTCGTATGGCCTATGCAATTTGGTTAGGTCGTCCAACCTCAACACCTTAGGTCGTAAGACCTTAGGTCGTACCCCTTAGGTCGTTAGACCTTAAGCCTTCACTATTGGAACTCGTTAGGTCGTAGCAACCATAGGTCGTAGGTCGCTCACACGGAGTTAAGTCGTAGGTCGTCTCCGACCTTATATCGCTCAGCCAGGTTTCACTTTAAGTCGTTAGGTCGTTTGGACCTTGTTTCCAGTTAGGTCGCAAGACCCTTAAACCGTTAGGTCACTAGGTCGCGATGTTTTAGGTCGCTGCACCCTATGCCTCTATAGGTCGTTCGACCTTGCTAACTTTTAGGTCGCGAGTTTTATAAGTCGCTCGCCTCCCTTAGGTCTTCACTAGGTCGCGATGTTTTAGGTCGCTGCACCCTATGCCTCTATAGGTCGTTCGACCTTGCTAACTTTTAGGTCGCGAGTTTTATAGGTCGCTCGACCCTATTCCCCTTAGGTCGTTAGACCTCATTTTGTCTTCACTAGGTCGTACCGTTTTGGTCGGGGCGCTGCTCCGCACCCCGCCGGGGGCGCTGCCCCCTGGACCCCCGCGACCTGACCGGGCAGGTCGAACCCCGTAGGCGGTGGCGTTGCCCCCGCACCCCCACCTTGGGGGGTTGCCACCCCCCCGGACCCCCCCTCCGTAGGGGATCTTATCTGAAAAACATTGAGCTGATTTCCTTGGATTTTACTCGCATCTCCGTATGCGATCTTTGTGACTGATTGTTTCTACACTTGCTTATGTGTTTTGTCACTTTATAATATAAAGGTTTCAATACTAGTAGTAAATATCAAAACTCTTTTAACCAACAATTTCAACTCTATTTTTAATAACAAAGCTCTTTTCTTAAACCGTTTTCCAATCTATTAGTATATACAAGCCTTTACCTCACTCGGATGAGAAATCTAATTAAACGACTTAGTAAAACAAGTGGTATGAAACGCTTGCGTTCACTTCGTCGGTTAATTCTTGGACTTGTTCGATTGAACCTCTTGTGACAATTTTATTAGTGAAGATTTACAGTTTGTTCGTAAATATTTAAGTTAAGCAAGTGGTTATGGGACATGAAGCTAAACTTCTATATTTACTAGCTTAGTGTAATTGACACTTCTCGTTGATCTTGATGATCGCTTTATGAATTAGACTAGCAATTACGCGATGTCTCTTTCATTGCAAGGTTAGACTAGACACCACTTGTGTGATTCCATTCACACATACCTTTCTGCTTTTTGGTTAGTCTTGACCTCAATCTGTGTGATTCCATTCACACATGCGGGGTAGCTCCCCTTGGTCTTCGGACCGTCATGTGATAGGCCTCTTTCCCTTTTTATGATTTCTGGATTTCTCGTGTTGATTTATGGAATTTATGTCATTGACTTGTTATGAGTACAAGTTTAGGGTATGATGCCCTCTTCGAATCTTTGAGAAGATTCTTGTGATATTGATTATCTCTTATGATTGATCTTCTGTTGATCATTATTTACATACTTATAGTGGTATGTCGTTATGGATGTTTATGTTTATGCCATATCTTTTATGTTATATCATGTCATCTGATATTTATAGCTAGACTGATCCGTTTATTATTTTCTTAAATAATACTCGGGTCAGACCGAGATGTTACAGGTGCTTCTGCTTGACTTCTTCCCAGGGATTCATCACTCTGACTTTTGGCTAACTGTTTAGATTAGCAGTTTTTGTTGTATACACTTGAGATATAGACTCATAGTTGTATTCTTTTGTATAGCACGTGTTGCTATTCTTTTGTATTATCGTGGATCTTACTGACCACTACTCTGATGTACACTTTCATGTGTTAGTTATATATTCATATCTTCTTCCGCCTTTGTGATATGGATATCTGTGACTGATTTGTGATATGATTATTTCTATGTTTGTTTCCGAAGATTATTTATAGCCACCGTGTGATAAGCAATTACATGGATGGTCGCTCCTCAACAGCCTTATTCTCCGTGCTAGTTGACAGCACTACTCCGGAGTGTTCTTGGCTAGCGTGGGTATAGAGGTGGGGCGTCACATTTATATTAACAAAAGCATTTACAAATGCTGTATTATCATTCATATTAGAAATCATAGCATTTCAAAAATGCAGTTAATTAACTTCAAATATTCAATATAATTTCACAAACAATTATATTTTTATTTAAATTATTTTTAACTTATAAAATCACATATTTTCTCTTTTAAAACAATCATTAGAATACCCTTGTATTCATGATTTTATAAAGTTAAATTTCCATTCAAAAATTAATATTTAATAATAATTCACTTATTAAATTCCAACATTCAATTTTAAATTCATTAAATTAAATTTTAACTTAACACTTAAGTTTGAATTTTTCAAATATAACTTATTTTCAATTTATTTACTTACTTCAAAAATTCACTATTAAACAAAATGCATAAATTCCAATTTAAGTTATATTTCCAAATTTCAACTTAAATATTCATTCATTTTACATTTTAACTTTATTCAAAAATCATTAATATATTATAAAATCATTTTAAATTAATTTTAATCCAAATTATCATTAATTTATCATATTTTCATATTTAATGTAAATTCCAATTATCACCAAATTAAAAATTTCCCAAAATAACTTACATTTCAAATTTTCTAACTTTACCATTTATTTATTTCACTTATAAATTTTCAAAAAATCAATAATACTTTACAAAAATCATTTTTTTAATTAAGTTTAAATCAAAATATTATAATATTTACATTTCTAAAATATTTTAAATTTTTTAGAAAAACATATTTTAGTTACGGGTTTGTATATCATTTTCTACACTAGGAAAAGTGATACGGGTAATATATCATTTCAACCTGTAATTTACAAAGAAACCCCGGGTTTTATCATTTCAAACCCGCAGTCCCAAGTAAATGAAATAATTGAAAATCACTCAGGCCTATCATTTCAGCCCATAACGATTTTCCTTTATTCTAAAGTCCGTTCGGGTATGTATCATTTGAACCCATAGTGATTCTAATCTAAAGGGAACTTGTAGTGTGATAAATTGATAAAAACAACAGAACATCATAATATAACAGTAACATATGATATAACAGGTGAATAAGCATGGGTGAACATCATATAATCATAACATAGCAGATATAATATGGTGATGCATTTTACAGATTCAAAAGTAGTCAATTTACTAGTTATATAGGTACAAATTGTCTGGTGAGAATAACTCACAGGTTTAAGCTCGAGATGACAACAACGAATACAAAACTGAGATCCACACAAACACGATAGCACGACAAAGATTCGAGTGGGAGAGCCAAAGGTCAATTCCCTGGAAAACAAATCAAACAAAACAATACAACAGTTATAAGCTTTCAAACCAAAAACGATTAAACTATGCTAAAATTAACAACATAAATCAAAGCTGAAATGCTTTGCACTTGCTTCCAACACTCTTTAGGCTCGACCATAAGTGGGATACATGTCTAAGGCAAGGGTTTGGATCAGGTTGTGGGTGGATATGGGTCGGCCAAACATGCTTGAAGATGGTGCAAAGCTGTGGTGATGCAAAACAACACTAACAAGCAACATTACATGGTTTTTCAAGCAAAGCAAGGCTCGGTCAAGGCCACAAGGGGCACGACCATCTCTGGTATGGTCAAGAGGTGACATGGCAGAGGTGTTTCAGGTCGGCTGGAGGTGGTGGTGGTGGAGTAGGTGGCGGCTAAGGGGGTGATGAAGTTGGTGGAAGTGGAGATGTGTTCGGCTATGCATTCAAGAGGAGTTTTGTGTATTTGGTTGATGAATCAACCACCAAGGGTGGTTAGGCTGGGGTTGACCAGTGAGGAGGAGGTGATGGTGATGATTCTAGTGGTGGTGGAGGCGGCAAGGCAGGTGGAGGAGGAAGGCCGAATCTAAAGGAAAAAGAGACAAGTACAAAACAATATGAATTCAAGCATAAAAACAATGGAAAAGAAATAAATTTTTACCAATTTCTGTTCAAAGCAATGGCCAAAATTTTCAAAAATGAGATGAGAAAATTTTGTTTACTTGAATGAGAAATGAGGTAGACGGCTGAAGAAATGAGGAGATATGGCCAATTGAATGAAAAGATATGGTTGAAATGTGAAAAGGTGTGAATACCAAAGGCCTTAAGAAACAAAAAGTCACAAACCTTTTCAAATTTCTCCAATTTCATTTTTATAAATTTAAATAACTGAAAATGCTTATAAATTCGGTTAAAATTCGAAAATATAAAAATAAACAAAATATAAATAAATAAATATTAATTATATATGATTAAATTAAGAAAATAGCACAGAAAATGAAAACTAGTCTAGAAAATTTGAAAATTACTGGAATAAACTTTGGGAAAATTTTATGGCCTTGGAATATAAATAAAGATAAGAACATAAAATAAAATGCATTCACAAAAGTAAATAAATAATTTTAATTAAATATAATTTAAATGAAGAAAATAGCAGAAAAATAGAAACTAGCCTTTAAAAATAGAAAATAAATGCAATAAATTTTGAAAAAATTATAACATCACTTTAAAAATATTTTAAAATAAAATATATATCCAACATGTCATATAAAACATACTAGTACATGATTTGACAAATAAAAATATTATTTATATAAATTTAAATAGATAATTTTATTAAATAAATCAATTTACACCCAATATTGTAAAAAGCACAACTTTCACAATATAAATCGGATTTCAACGAAACGAAAAGCAGTACTCTTGAAATTTAATATATTTCCATAATAAAATATAAAATTTAAAATTCAAATATTTATTTTAAATCTAAAAGTCAAAGTTTGATCAGATTGACCAAAAATCCACTTTTCTGGAAATATCCTATTTATTCAGGTTTGAAATTATAATTCACTCAAAATCAAGATATACATTTAAAATAACATAATTTGTTCATTTTAATAAATAAAATAAAGTTTTTAAATCAGGAGTTTCAATTTAAATAATTAAAATAAACAATTAAAATAATCACAAAAACTGGGTTGTTACACTTTCTTAGTTGACATCTTCCACTCAAAAATTGCTTAGCTGACATGTTTTATTCCCCCATCTTCCAACTCACATCTCCATGCAGTTATGAATTCTTCCACATCCTCAACCATTATTCCATGCTTAAAACAATCTACTTCCACAATGAAAAAGGTATTTTTTTTTCAATCTTCTGTTTCCTCACCATCTTTATTTATTTTTATTTTATTATTCCACTGCATATCGCTTATTTTTTTTAGAACCCGACACATCAGTTTATATGTGTTATTATCTATAATTATACCCTTCCAATTACGAACTACGACTGTATGACGAATGACTATTACTGCTGACACTTAGCTATAATACAGTGAAAGATTAGAAGACTTTGCATTACATAGGAAATAAATTACACGTCATTGTTAACATGCTTGGTTACCTGCAACAAACTAACAACTACTGTAACTTCACAATGACAGACACTACACTATCCATCATCATTGAACTAAAACTTACACGAACTATTTTGATCGAACCCATCATATACGCAATATCAGTACATATACATATATGTATATATTCGACTAATTTCTATTTCTTGGATTCCTTTTGCTGTACAAGTACAAACTACATACCGTCATCTCAACTCCATAATTACGCCTATTAAATTTTTAGCTACAAAAGCCTCCGTTCACTGTCCTACCACTCTGCATGTCATTAGTTTTAGTTCACTATTTCACAAATTTATCAGTAATGACTACGAATTTTACTCGTACAACTGTATACTGTTGACGTAAAAAATTTCTGATATTTCATTTCCTTCCCACTCACTCACTCTTTTCTCCAATGCAGACCAAATGTTCAACAACTAATCCAGAGGCTGCAGTAACCCTTCCCACGAACAAAATAAAACGAAAATGCACCCGTGCATCAAAGCATCTTCAATCAATTCCTGCTGACAGTGTTGATGCTTCTGATGTCGTATCGCCGTCTATTGCTTCGTAGGACGAGTCAGAGAATGGTAGCAACGCAAACCACTTACTTCATCTTTCCTCTTACATAACAAAGTCAAATACCAAAAAACATCAAATTAACATAACCGTTTGCATTTCGAATGGCAACATCGTAACGAGCGCCCGTACCCTACACCTTGTCCTGAACACAGTAATTGGGATGATTTTTTCACTCCCAAAGTGGTGTGCTATACATACACACATATACATATTTATAGATAGATATTTGCATCTTCTACTTTCCAACACCTTTTTACTTCACCTACAGATTGAAGAGTGCGATAGAGCCATCGAGCATTTTTTTGCGGAGCGTTCAAACAGCTGATCCAATTATGAGTTACTAAATCATATTTTCATTCTCATGTTTTACTTCATATTTTTCCCATCTACAATTGACTATGTAATATCTGCCATAAGTGTTAAGCCTTTTAAATTGTACCGATCTAGAATGTACTTCTCATCTATGCACTTCTTTAATTTTACTCCTGTTTATTTTCTATAATTAATTTACCAATCAGTTATCAGCTCTTTCAAGTTAACTTAAATATCACTTTCATTACTCCCTTTCATGCTCTGCCTCTGTTTATTCGGTGTTATTTAACACTATATTTGAATTGGTATTTTAGATGCATTCTTCCTCCTTACAATCTGTACGCTACTTACCACTTACACATACACTTGAATTGGTATACGAACGAAGTACTTTCTTTGCATAACAGTAGCGCCGTTATCCAAATGATTTCTATGTTTCACATAAATTTAAATTATTTTAAACCTTCACGACAATCACTTAAATAGTATTTCGTTTATACCACCTTACTTAAGTGCTTGGGATATATATACCTACAAATACGGAGCCATATATATACTGATCATTGTGCACAACATGCATACTCCTGTACATTAATTAAATACAACATTATTTCTCCTATTACCAACTCAACATTTTCCTCAACCAATGCTATTACGACGAAATATATTTTTTCCCCTCCCTAACACCTTAAACGGGCTCTACTCCACATAGAAAGATGCAACGAGTTAAAATCACAAGGTCTCCTCCTTCTGCATCCATCAAACAAAATTTCAACAATTGCTTTCAAGCAATGCACAGTTCTCCATGCCAATTTTCTAAACTTTCACTACTCAAACAAGTTTTCATAACTTTGGGAACTGATCATTCCCCTTTCCCTCGATTTTAACAAATCAACAATTATGGAACCTTACTTTTGCATGCATGGTTTTATGCTCACGTGCAGAACACGTGCATATGTACTTGTAACGACCCACTATTTTGGACCATTTAAATCGACAATAAAACCACACATGTCTGACTTGAATAATTCAAAACAGTAAGTTGTAATATAATTTGGAGCAAATAAAACCAATCATAGAATCACAGACACGGATAAATTAGAATAACTCGCAGGAGAAATAAAAAATACCACAGTAGTTCATGAAGCTACTACAACATAGTCTCAAACACAGTCTCAAAACAAGTACAAAATACCATAGTCTGAAAAGTAAATACAACAAAAATCCCCATACATTAGTGTCCACCAATACATAAGCTGAATAGAAATACTGAATAGAAAAAGATAACAACTAAATAGATGGATAGTCTCTAGCAAATCCTTTAGCTCCATAAGGTGAATTCCAAAGCTGAAATACTCAAGCTGACCCGAGTATAAAGAAAAACACAAACACTCGAGTCAGGACATACATACTTATACAATGTAAACCAACTCAAGTGAACTGTAATAAAATGCACAAGTAACTTAAAGGATGCTTGGGACCACCCATCCTTTAAGGATCCGTTAAACTATTTACTATGTAGTAATATACGCTATTATAATAGTGTCTAAAGTAAAGTATAATATATTTAAAAATAGCGTTAAGGAGTTACCCAATATCCCCCTTAACACATTTTATATATTCCCATAGTCTATACAGTACCGTAGTCTCCCTCATACTGGGTGTCGTCAGAGGACACTCCATAGGTATGGTGCAAAACAAAAATCATATAAGGCGTGCTAGGGTAGGTGACACGGCACAACGAGGCAATGCCAGGGTAGATATACCAATTACGCATCCGGATTGGTGGTAACGCATAACAGCCACTACCGACCATCTCGAGCCACACTCCCAAAATCAAAGGTGTGTACCAATCAATTTCAAAGTAATAGAATGACATACGAAGAAGTGTATCCGATAAGAGGAGCTACCTCATTGCTCCGGAATCGCTCCCGTTTTAGCCACCTTATGCCAATTCACGGGAGTCGGGTCCACGTACATACCTCAATAGAACGTCGCCACCATCCTACTTCATTTTGAAATCTCCACCGCGTACACGGTTGTTAAAGTGGTATTCGGTATCTACAGAGAGTATGCCCATATCTGATCCCAGTCTCTTTAACAACCAACCGCTATTATAACCCGCGGTTATAAATTTCAAAAATGGTTTATATTCCAAATGAAAATAAATTATTTAAGCCATTTAAATATGACGTCGTTATCCTTTCAAATCAAATATTCAATTTCCAGAATTGTAGAATTTTCTAAGTTCATTCATTCAATTACAACAATTTCAAAACATTTCATTTTCAAAAACAGCAACGCTTATAAAGTGTTACAGTAGGTATATTTTAGTATTTCAAAAACAATTCAATTTCAGAAACAACGGCACTTACAAAGTGCTACAGTAGATACTTTAGTATTTCAAAAACAGTTCAATTTCAGAAACAACAGCACTTCTAAAGTTTTACAGTAGATATTTTAGTATTTAAAAAACAGTCAGCAGCACTTATAAAGTGCTACAATAGATAAAATTAGTATTTCAGAACATAGTTATATTTCATAAATGGAAGCACTTAGCGAATGCTACCTTAAAACCACAACATTTTGGAGATTCTTCCAATACAAATTACAGATTTATTATAACATTTCAGAAACATTAAATCTCAATTTTAACCATTTTTAACTTATAAAAACATATCTCATGCTTCAGAAAATATTCATTTGGATATCATTTAACTTATGATTAAATATGTTAAACTTTTATAAATAAAATATCCAAATTAACTATAATTCATTTATTAAGTCAAAAGTACATTATTTTCCTTAACTTTATATCTTAAAAAATAATTTAATACTTTATTTTAAGATGCCCATTTCTTAAATAAAATATTCTTAACATTAAGTTAAGCTTAAAAATTCCCTTTGAAAAATAAATTTTCAATTATCAAGTTAAGTCATATTTTAAGTTACATTTTAAACCATTTATTTACTTACACATCTTTAACTTATAGAAAATCACTATACCGTTTATTTAAATCATATAAATCCAATTTAAGTTAAAAATTCATATTTAAATCATTTAATTTTATCATGGCATCCTCTCTCCCTTGTCACATCCCCACCATCCCTTCATCGTACCTTAATACTACCCTGACCCATGCTCCTAACAGCCCATCTCTCGGTAATCCCCTCCCTCCCTACCTCGACCCCCTGACTCATCCTCGGTTTCCAACCCCTCAGCAACTCTCTCCACATTTACCCCCTCTCAACCAGTCTGGAAGCAGAAACCCAGGAATGCTGGGAAGTACAAGCCGGTTGAGATGAAGCTTACTTTCTCTGACGGTGCCTTAGACCTTCCTGCTGGCATGGTTGAAGCAGGATCCTAAATCTAGAGTGAGTATCTCATGGGTTTCTTTCTTGACAAACTGCTGTCATTCACTGCAGTGGTGCAAAGACTCAAGCAGGTATGGAATCTTAAAGGATCCACTAAAATCAAATCTGATGGTGTCATCTTTCTTTTCCTCCTTTCTTGTGAAGAGGATAAGCAAATTATCTTAAATGGGGAACCAAGCATTATGAAGAACAAACTTTTTATTGTCAAGCCTTACGATTCCAAAAAAAGTAATATATGTGGCTCTGTGCACTCTGTTCCAGTTTGGGTGTTGTTCCATAACATCTCCCTGTTTGCCTGGACTCATGTTGATGTTAACAGACTTTCGAGTAGGATAGGTAAACTGCTGTGTATGGATATAATGACTGAAAGCCCGGAGAGACTCCATTTCGCTAAATGTTTAATTGAGATGACAATGAACTAGTTGACGAGTTTCTTGTTAAGCTTGTTGATGGAGGAACCCAAAAAATCAAAGTAACTTACATGTGGAAACCTCTAATTTGTACATTTTGTGTCTCCTTTGGTTACTCCTGCGAAAACTGTGAAATGCAAGTGCCTCATGTAACTCACACAACTCAACTGAATCAAAACAAGCAAGACAAAGTTGAAGTTAAATCCCCTGTTAAGCATAAAGAAATGTTTAAAGGAAAGGCTCCTTTAAGGTAGCAAAAAGTAGGTAGATTTAAAGGTAGAAAAATGCATGTTTCTTCAACAGCCTCAGCTAACTCCCTCCCTCCCGGAGTGGTAACCGAGGGGAGTTCATCGAAGGCCGTTAACTTAGATAGAGCCTCTGAAACAATTGAATTTGTTGATGATGAATTTTTCCTAGAAACCAATAAAGGAAAACAAATCAAAGAAGTCACTGCAGCTGGCAAAGATATAGGGGAAAACAAGGTAGATCAAAATGATATAATCTTGTCACAAACGCTTCTAGATAGGGCACGTGCAGAGCAACCCACGTTTTTAACTCATAATAAATTTGATATTTTGCATGAGCATGACACTCTGGAAGTTGAGGAATTAATGCAAGCTAATCCACTGAATGAGAGTACAACAGAATGTTTGTTTTCCTCACAAAGGGCAGTAGCTAACTCATTAAATTTTTTGAGTAACGATATGATTTCTGAAGAACATGTATCCTCAGCTATGCAACTGCATGAAACTGCGGTGTGTGGTCCAATCACAAGCTTGCTTAATATTTCAAGCCTTTCTGATACTCCTACCCCACCCACTCACGTCATTAATGTCACCACTGACCCTGCTCCCCTATCTATCCCATCAGCCACACTCTCTGAACCCCAAAGCCCTATTCGATCTCCCAAACTGAGCCACTGTCATGCCATCGCTTACAATTCTAGTGTAAATTAATCAAACATGCAAACTTCCCCATACAATCCACACTACAAAGTCAATTCAAACTCCAACTCAGTTCTACAACTCAATGTAACAGCTCTGTCTCCTCCGTTAGCTTCTATTGCAGAATCCCTCACACAAAATCGTGTGCACGTGCACACAATATCTCCTATCTCTGATAACATATCTCCCCAGGTCCTCCTGCAACCTCCTGATACTTCTTCAATTCTGATGCCTCAACAAAAAATGTATGATGTCCCCTAACTAAACCCCATCCCTTCAGGCAATGTAGTGGCCATGCAAGCTGTGCATGCTGTGTCTGAACAAATTAATCCCTAGAGTCATATCATCCCTCCCAAAGCCTTCATCCCTCTGCCTGACACCTCCTCCTTTATACTTGGCCCTCCCCCTCTCATTCCCACGAAGTCTCCATACTCTTCCCACTCTGTACCAGCTGACAACCCAACCTCCATCTTCATGAACTCCCCTCTATCTACTTCCATCCCCGACTACATCAAAACTACAGGTGCCTTGACAAGGCAAATGAACAAAGCAATAATTGAATCTCTCAAGTTTACTCAATGACACATAATATATGTGTTTGGAACGTCCGTGGAGCTCATGATGACACTAAATTGCATCTATGTAAAGATCTGATCTCTCATTATGATCTGAGTATCCTAGCAATTCTTGAAACCAAATTGAACGCTACTCTATCCTGTAGAGCAGCCCATCTAATTAAGCCAACCTGGAAGATAGCTCACAATCTCGACCAAGCCCCTTATGGTCGTGTCTTAATCCTCTTTGATCCTACCGTCCACCTCCTAACCCTCATTGTCTAATCTTCTCAATTTATCCATTGCCATAGCTTGTTCATCCCCAATAATATCTCTTTCTACCTCACCTTCGTTTATGCTGAGAACGCTGCTAACTCCCGGGCTCCCTTCCTTGCCACTCTCCCTAGTTTAAGATAGGACACCCACCCCTGGGTGGTGTGTGGTGATTTTAGTTGCTCCCTTAGCCTTATGGATAGAATAGGTGGCTCTATCCTATCCCTAGCCGATATTAAACCTCTTAATGTTGCTATTCAAGACGCTGACTTGATTGAAACTAAAGTCTCCGGTGCTAGATACACTTGGAACAACAAGATAAGACAAGGTGTTAGAACTTTTAGTAAAATCGACTATGCTTTCTCTAATCAAGAAGCCTTGAATGCCTGGCCTTCCTTATTTAACCAGATCCCCAACCCAACCCTGTCCGATCACTCGCCCTAAATCATCCACATGGGAAGCGCTGTCATGAGAGGAAGACCTTATTTTAAATTTTTTAATTCCTGGACTAAACAAAACGACTTTTTTGATATTGTGCGTAAGGTTTGGTCCTCTCCTAACTATGGTAACCCTATGCTTGTTTTATAGAAAAAGCTCAGGGCCACGAAGGAGGCGCTGAGAGAGTGGTCCAAATCCAGATTTAGGAATGGCAGCAAGCAATCGAACATCTGGAAACAGAAACTTCAGGAGACTAAATCTGAAATGCAAAGGAACACCAACAATGATAGCTTGGATTCTCTTGAAACTTCCATAGCAAAGCAGTATCAGCTGGAACTTCAGAAGGAGCTATCCATGATCAAGCAAAAGGTGCACACTCGTTGGAATAATGAAGGCGATCTAAACACTGCATGTTTCCATGCAACTCTTAAAGCGAAACAAAACCATGACAACATCCATAGAATCGTTGACTTGGATGGTAAAGAACAAATAGACAGACCTGCCATCGACAAAGCATTCATTGACTTTTTCACTCAACTCCTTGGTAACATCGAAAACTTCAGCCTATGTATTGATGAAATAGATCCCCAGATACTCCCTAAGCTTAATCAACATGACCATGCCTTTCTCTACAATATAGTTTTCGAAGTTGAAATTAAAGATGCCATGTATTTTCACTTAACACTAACCTTGCAATGGTTCGGATGGCCTCAATGCCTTTTTCTACACTTCTTGTTGGAGCATTGTTGGATCTGACGTGTGCCGAGCAATTAAATCGGTTTTTAAAAACTCAAGGATCATGGATACATTCAACAACACAAATATTGCACTCACTCCTAAATCAATCTCCATTGAGATTGTTGCTGACTTCAGGCCAATCTCTTGTTGCAATGCGATATATAAATGTGTTTCGAAGATTATAGCCTCTAGCCTGAAGGCTGTTCTCCTAAACATTATATCCCCTAACCAATCCGCTTTTCCCCCGGGTAGAAGTATTTTAGACAATGTTTTACTCTCTTATGAACTTCTCAGAGGGTACAGGAGAAAAAACTTGTCTCATAGAGTGATGATGAAGTTTGATGTCAGAAAAGCTTTTGATTCATTACAGTGGGATTTGTTGGTCTGCATCCTTGGTTACATGAACTTTCAGCCCCATTTTATTGCCGGGACTTACACTTGCATATCTACAGTTAACTACTACATCATTATTAACGGTTCAACGAAAGGATACTTTAGAGGTAAGCAGGGCGTTCGTCAAGGCGACCCGATGTCTGCATATCTATTCATTACAGTTATGGAACTCCTCACTCGTATGCTTGACAAATTAGTTTCCTCTAGATTGTTCCACTTCACCCAAGATGTAGTAACCCACGCATAACCTCCCTCATGTTCGTCGATGATCTCGTTGTCTTCTGCAAACCTGATCCTATTTCCATTCACTCCATTATGCATGCCTTGGATGCATTCCACAGACAAACTGGTTTGAAAGTTAACCTTGTCAAATCTGAGATTATGTTAGCTGACCTTACCGATGAACAAACTCTTCCAATCCTCAACTTCACGTTCCTCCAACCCAATTTTAATATGGCAACTTATCTTGGAATCCCTCTTGCAACTTCTTGGATTACAGCCGGCCAATGCTTCCCTCTATTTGCAAAAATCATGTCTATTTGAGTCAGGCCGGCCGTACAACGCTTGTCAAATCGGTGATTTTTGCAATGCAGGTATACTGGTCTAAGACCTTCATTTTACCGCTAAAACCTATCAACATGATCAGAACTGCTGCTATGAGATTCATATGGAAACGCTCCATTCATGGTCGTTTCACCGCCCCTCTATCATTCAAGCTTGTTGAGAAACCCTTGCGCAAGGGTGGCCTTGGTATCTATAATGTCGCAGTTTGGAATAAGGTGGCGCTAATCAAACACTTCGATAACTTCATAAACAATAGAAACAGCCTTTGGGTCCTCTGGTCGAAAAACAATATTATTAAAAAGAGGGATTTCTAGAGCATGCAACCCCCTCAAAACATAAGCTGGACTTGGCGCTCACTCTTAAACTTGCATGATTGCATCCTTCCCTATGTCCAATACGACATATCGAGCAACGTCCAATTCTGGAATGACCCGTGGCTTGCCCATGGCTGCATTCTTCATACGAAGCTTACGCACAACGACATCTCCCAAACTGGCATTCATCCACAATATGTGATCATCAACGTGATTAGCAACGGTGGTTTCGCGCTCCCTAACACATCGAATCAGGCTGTTCGTCTCATATGGAACCAGATCATAGCCTCTGAGGTCTCCCTAAATCGCAACCACATCATTAACTGGAAAGGCATAGGTAGCATTTTCAAAATCAAGCCTACGTACAAGTACTTGACTGGGCATAACAGCCTGGATGAGTGAAAATGGCACAAAAGAGTTTGGTATAGTGCTAACAATGCTAGAGAAAATCTCATGTTTTGTAAAGTAATCAATAACGCTTTGCACACGCATGTTAAGCTTTTTAGCTGTGGGATGGACATGCCGATCCACTACATTTTCTACAGCTCTGAACTAGAAACAAGAGATCACATCTTCTTCGGCTGCGACTTCGTCTTACGACTGTGGACAAATTTATTGAACAAGTTAGGTTTCTTGGATGCATAGCTTTGGAATGGTGATATTTGGAGTACTCTTCTCAAAGTTACTGACATGACTGTTAGTAGGAATATGATTCTCTTCATCGTTTTAAAGAAACTCCTATCCGTTTTTTGGAAGGAAAGAAACCGAGTATCTTCCAGCTGAAGAGTTTGCGGAATGAAGATCTTATCTTTTGTCATCTCTCCTACGAAATAAAAGTGGGGTTGAACACTGCAAATTTTGCAATTGAACCGGCGATACTAGCCGCTCTCTGAATGGGTTGCGTTCCCGCTTCCTGTCTGTTCATCTCTCCCTGTTTGTTTTGTTTATTTGTTTTTTTCCTTACTTTTCTCTTTTTTTCCTATTGGTGCACTTTGTGGCCTCTTTTGTCTGCTTTGTTGCTCGTCCGTGTGTGTGGTCTGTTTAGTTTTTGTGCCTTTTTTCTCTCTAGTGCATTAATAAAGTGGTAGGGGACCATCCAACCCCGTCGGCTATGCAATTTTTTTTTCATAATTTAAATAAAAAATACTTAATAATTTTTAGAAAAATATTTAAAATTAACCACAGGTCTGTATAATATTTTCCAATCTAGGTCAAATGATACGGATATGTATCATTTCAATCCGTGATTTAAAAATAAAAACCCCGGTTCTGTCATTTCAAACCCGCAATCCCAATTCAAAATAAAATAAATAAAAATCGCTTGAGCCTATCATTTCAGCTCATAACGATTTTCTAAAGCCCGTTCGGGTATATATCATTTCAACCCATAGTGATTTTATTATACAGAGAACTTATAGTGTGAGAGATAGTAAATAAAATAAACAGTATAATATGGCAATCATATCAGGTGATGTAACAAAAATATCAGGTTATAACAACATGAAATATCATATCACAGGCATATATAAATTACTATCACATCATCAACTACAATTTGCATGCCATTGTTTCACAATTATATAAGTACGAATGTCAAGAGTGATGAACTCACCTTCTAAAGCTGGAGATAATAATTCAAGACACACGAACAAACTTTGAGAACACGACAAGGCACGAATTAGATTCGTAAAGAAGTAACACCCAAATCCAAAATCTTGTAGACAAAAAAATAGAATACACACAAGTAATTATTTACACAAGATAATAAAGAAAAGACAAGGAAAAATGGGCTAGACAACATAAGTGGGCTCGGCCACTTCCATCATAGGCTCGGCCACTATGGAAATTGGCTAGATCAACATCATAATGCTCGGCCATGATCTGACATGAAGAACCTAGGCTTGGCCAAGGTCACATATGCACGGCTATGGGCTAGAAATATGAAGGGGATGGCAAACATAAGTCAAATGGGAAGGAAAAAAGGCAAGGATATGTGGATTCTTGGGCTCGGCGTATGCTAATATGGCTCGGCCATGGGTTCATAGCTTGGATCAGATCTGGTCATCATCAAGAGGGTACGCCTATGGAGCAAGGCAAAGGATGTGGTTTGGCATAGGTGGTGGCTGAGGCTAAGGGAAGAGATTTAGAAGAAGTGGTGGAGATCGGTTAGGGTTTCAAGGCAATTTTGGTGATGGATTGGATCTAGGGTTTCGCGGCAGCAATGAGATGGTGGTGATGTGATGGAGGCCGGTCTAAGGTGATGAATGAGGAGGAGATGTGGTCGGCTAGCAGGCATGGCCGAGCTATGCAAAATAGAAAACAAAAGAAAAGAGATAAGAGAAAGAGGATGCTGTGAGAACTTAATGCAAATTTTTCTTCAGGAAACAAATGAGAGATGAGACGCGAGAAATACTTTATGTACGTGAAATGAGAAAGGAAAGTGGCGGTTAGGGCAAAAGAAAATGAACGGCTAAGAGATGTAAATGCACGGCTAGGAAAATGAAGAGGCTAGAAAAGGAAAAGTCATAAACCAATGAAAAAGAAACCAAGTCTCTTGAATTTTCTAAGCCCATTATCAAACATAAACAAGTAAAACCCAATAGAAAAATCAAAGTCTAAACAAAATAAAATAAACAAATGAACATAGAAAATAGAAAATAAAATACAGAACATAATTGAATGTAAAACGCTGAATTTATCAAATTTAAAAAAGCATAAAACAGAATTTTACGAAATGAAAAGCAGAACCAATATCAGAATTAAATACAGTTTCCAAGAAAAAGATTAGAAATTAAAAATTGGAAATTAAAAATTTCAACTGAAAGTCAAAAGTTTGACCACAACTGGCCAAAATATAAATATTTCAAAAAATTATTTTATTATATTTGGAAAATAAATTATAAAATCCAAAATTACATTGGGAAAATTCCAAAATTTCAAATTTTAAATGATTTAAAATCAAAGTTTTCAAATAAATTGAATTAAAAATATTTATTAAAGTTGTGGGTTGTTACACTTTCCCCACTCAAAACTTTTCATCCTCGAAAAGGAACGAGACACGAAAATAATGAAAGATAAGATAGAAAAGCAAATTGTACCTGAAACAAACAATTCCCGATTCGAAGCACGCATGCTCTCCTCCGTCTCCCAGGTACAATCTCGATCATCCGTACTCCACTGCATTTAGACCAGGTTGACAGATTTCCTTCTTAGTTGCTTCATACCTCTATCGACAATACGAAGTGGCTTTCTCTCGACAGTCAGATTAGGCTCAATATCCAAACTCTCAAGAGCAGAAGGCTGGACAATCAAAGATGGATCATGCAGATATCGGCGAAGATGCGAAACATGGAATACATTATGCACTCCATAAAACTTCTCAGGAAAATCAAGATGATAAGCTAATGAACCAATCCTCTCTGAGATACGGAAAGGACCAACAAACCTAGGAGCAAGCTTCCCTCTACGAGCAAACCAAATCACATTCCTTAAGGGAGAGACCTTAAGGAAAACTAGATCAGCAACAGAAAACTCCAAACTCCTCCTACGCCGATCAGCATACTTCTTATGCCTATCCTGAGCAATCCTCATCCTCCTCTTAATCTCCTCAACCTTCTCAGAAGCCTTTAAAATCACATCAGGACCAAATGACTACTGGATTCAATCCAGCAAGACGGAGATCTACAAGATCTTCTGTAAAGAGCAGCAAACGAAGACATTTCAATACTAGCATGTATTCAAAGAAAAAATGAGATAGGTAAAAGATTAAGATAAGATCAAAATAGAAGACTGAAAATATACCTGATAATTGTTGTTATAGATGAATTCAAAAGATGGATATGATCTTCCCAAGATCCTCCATAATCAAGAACACAAGCACGAGGAAGATCCTCCAGAATCTGATTCACTCTTTCCGTTTGACCGTCGGTCTACGGATGGTAAGTGGTGCTCAGATTCAAATGAGTACCCAAATATTCCTTAAAAGCTTTCCACAACTGACTGGTAAAGATAGGGTCTAGATCACAAACAATACTAAGAGGAACACCATGGAGACGAACAATCTCCCTCATGTAAATCTCGACCAAACTGGAAGAAGAACGGGTAGATTTGACCAGAATGAAATGATCTGATTTGGTCGATCTATCCACAATAACCCAAATGCTCTCATTGCCCCTTCGAGTCCTCGGTAATCCATCAATAAAATCCATGAAAACCTATTCCCATTTCCAATTGGGAACCTCAAGGGGCTGTAACAAACCAGGGGTCTTCTGATGATCTGCCTTGACTTGCTGACAGGTTGCACACCTATTAACAAAGATAGAGCTATCACGCCTAATACCTCTCCACCAATAAAGCTTCTTATATTCTGATACATCTTCGTCGCACCAGGATGAATAGAAAGTCTGGATTGATGGTTTTTCGGAAGTAACTCTTGCCTTAATCCATCAACATTCGGGACACAAATCCGATTATTAATCCTCAAAGTACCTATATCATTGATATGGGCTCCACTGCCATTAGGACTACTACCACTAACTCTACTATGAACACTCTCCTTCATATGCCTAAGCATCTCATCCTCATCCTGCTTGGCAATGATACGGTCCAAAAGAGGAGAAGAAGAAACAACAAGCTGACACAACATAGCCTTCATCCTACTCAAAACAACAGCTACAACATTAGCCTTTCCAGGGGTATAGCTAATGTCGAGATCATATGAAGCAAGAAACTCAAGTCACCGAACCTGACATCGATTTAAATCATTCTGAATGAAGATATATTTCAAAGACTGATGATCAGTATAGGGCTCAAACTTAGCACCCAAAATATGATGCCTCCAAAGTTTCAAAGCAAAAAAACAACAAGCAATTCCAAATTATGGGCTGCATAATTTGCTTTATGGGTTTTCAATTGGCGACTGGCATAAGCAGTCATCTTCCCATCCTACATCAGAACAGCTCCCTAACCGTCACGATTAGCATCAATGTATATCGTTAATCCTTCATTTCCACTTGGAACGGTAAGCACTGGTGCGGAAGTATGCTTACACTTCAACTTATTGAATGCAGCTTTACACTTATCACTCCATATAAACTTAGCATTCTTTCGAATTAAAGTAGTGAGAGGTGTAGGAATCCAAGCAAAATTCTCAATGAATCTCCAATAATAACCGGCAAGGCCTAGAAAACTGTGAATATCAGATGGAGTCCTAGGAGTTTACCAATCCTGTAACAGAATAGGGAGAAATAAGGACCATAGAAAAGATAGAATGATCAAATTACAGAAAGAGAAGAAAGGAAAGACTTACATTGATCGCAGCGATCTTGAGTGGATCAAGAGAAACTCCATTACCAGAAATAATATGCCCGAGAAATCGGACTTCATCCTTCCAGAAATGGCATTTCGAGAATTTAGCTTTCAACTAATGACTTTTAAGAGTCCCCAGAACAATGCTCAAATGGGACCTATGATCTTCCTTAGATTTAGAGAAATCTATAATATAATCGACAAAGACCAGAACAAATTTGTTAAGCACATCCCAAAAAATACGATTCATCGAATCAATAAAGAAAGCAGGAGCGTTAGTCAAACCAAAAGGCATAACTAACCATTCATAAAAATCATTCTCAGTACAGAAAGCAGTCTTGGGAATACTTTCCTCGGCAACTCTGAGCTGGTGAAAACCTGTGACAAGATCAAGCTGAGAGAAAACAGTAGCTCCATGGGGCTGATCAAACATATCATTGATACAAGGCATAGAATATCTATTCCTTATAGTGAGCTTGTTCAGCTCCATATAATCAACACACATCCTCAAAGAACCATCAGACTTAGTGAAGAAAACCACTACTACTCCCCATTCGAAATGGCTAGGTCTGATCAGACCCTTGGAGAACAAGTCCTCAATTTGCTTCCTTAACTCAACCTTCTCACGTGGTGCCATTCTTCTAGAAGGAAAAACTACAAGTCAAGATTCAGGAATGAGATCAATACGGAACTCAATTTCTCGCTTAGGAGGTAAAGAAGTGACTTCACCAAGTACATCGGGATAGAGTCTGACCACATGAGTAGAATCGAGATCATCCGGAGAAGAGTCATGAGAATAAATAAAACTGCCAGCATAATCCTGAGGCATACAACACTGAATCACCAAAGAATTACCAAAATCATCGACAAGAGAAACAGTCCGAGTTTTACAAGAGATAATGGCATCATGCCTCTTCAGCCAATCACCCCCAAGTAATAGATCAAAAGCATCAAAACCCAGAACATAGAAATCACCACTGAAATGGTGATAAAAATAGAGAAGCTTCACTCGCTTACAAATCCTACTAAGATTTGCAGGACCACCAATAGGATTTGAAACACATAAAGGCTCAAGAGAAAACTCGAGAGAAAGGAGATGCTCAAATTTATTACAAAGGTCCACAGAAATAAAGCTAAGGGAAGCTCCAGTATCAAAGTAGAACACGAACAGGAAAATTATACAGAGAAAAAGCGCCTTGAAGTGTACCTTGAGCATCATTAGAAGCAGGAGCAGATGTTGTGTGCAGGAGGTGGAGCAGATGAAGAAGCAGAAGTAACAACAGAAATACCAGAGGACTTGCCCTTCTGCTGAGTAGAATAATCCTTCTTGAAATGGCCAGGCTGCAGACAAATGTGGCAGAGATCACGCCTCGTCAACTAAGATGGAGGAGGAATAGAAGCACCAACTAAAGTAGGGCAACTATTAGCATAGTGTCCCTTCTGATTACATCAGAAGCAAGTAATGGAGGATAGGTCGATAGACTGCCTCAAAGAAGATGAAGATCCCAAATCTGAAGTCTTGTTCCAATTTTTCCTCTGCTGTTGAAAGTTAGGCTTTCTCTTCTTAGGATTACCAGAGGAAGACTGAGCTAAAGCAGAACGAGCAACTGGAGGATCCTTAGACGTAGGATTCTCATATCTACTGGCCATATCCATCAGACTAGTGAAAGGGCCATGTACATGAGCGATGAGACGATCATAATACTCCGGACAGGCACCAACAACGAACTTCTCATTCTTTTTGAGAGGAGCGTCAATCAGTTTAGGGCCAAACTTAGAAAGTTCATTGAACTTCCTCTCATGCTCAACAAATGACATATCACCCTGCTTGAGATCCATGAATTCCCAATACAGCTGAGACTTCCTTGCGTCGGGAATCCATTTCACAACAAAAGCATCCCTAAAGCACGATAAAGGAATATAAGATAGATTTCAAAAGGAGAAACTGAACCAAATTCAAAACAACAGGAGACGATACCTAAACTACTCCCAAGAAATGTCAACCTTAGCGGTGTGAGCCGTGACAGACTCCCACCAATCCAAGGATGCTCCCTTCAACTGCCAAGATTCCAACTGACGCTGCTGGGCATTAGTGATCTCAAGACCGGAGAAAATCCTCTCTAAATCCTTCAGCCACTGTTGAGCCTCAATAATGCTCTCAGATCCGGTAAACATGGTGCCACCAAGCTCAGTGTATTCCTTTAATACTTTAGTGAACCTAACTGGTGCATCGGGCTTAGGAGCTGGGGAAACACCATGACCCCTACCTCTAGCATTCCTATGATCCATCTTGAAAATCAAGAATGAATTTTAGGACAGAGGTAATTGAGAAACAAAGACAAAACCGGATAAGATAAGATATGATTCAACAAGAACGAATGTCCTAAACAAAGAGATAACTAACAAGATGAATAAGGAAAGGGAAGAAGTTAAGAAAATTTGATTTCAAAACAAGAAAAGTTTTATATCAAAATAATTTTTGAAAATCCTTTTTAAAAACCATTTGAAAATCATTTTTTTAAGATTGATTTCAACTCATTCTAGGGTATTTCTACCCTATCTCTAATGAGCTTTTGCTCCATGGGCTAAGGTTTGCCTAAAAACCAAAGATATGATACCAAATGTAATGACCCACTATTGATCATTCAAATTGATAATAAAACCACACATGTTTGACTTGAATAATTCAAAACGGTAGATTGTAATATAATTTGGAGCAAATAAAACCAATCACAGAATCACAGACATAGATAAATTAGAATAACTCGCAGCAGAAACAAAAAGATACCATAATAGTTCACGAAGCTACTACAACACAGTCTCAAAATAAGTACAAAATACAATAGTATGAAAAGTAAATACAACAAAAATCCCAATACATAGATGTCCAGTAGTACATAAGCTGAATAGAAATACTGAATAGAAAAAGATAACAACTAGATAGATGGTTAATCTCTAGCAAATCCTTTAGCTCCAGAAGGTAAATTCCAAAGCCGAAATTCTCAGGCTGACCCGAGCGTAAAGCAAAACACAAAACACTCGAGTTAGGACATACATACTTATACAATGTAAACCAACTCAAGTGAACTATAATAAAATGTACAAGTAACTTAAAGGATGCTTGGGACAGCCCATCCTTTAAGGATCTGTTAAACTATTTATTATGTAGTAATATACGATATTATAATAATGTCTAAAGTAAAGTATAATATATTTAAAAATAGCGTTAAGGAGTTACCCAATATCCCTTTTAACACATTTTATATATTCCCGTAGTCTATACAGTACCGTAATCTCCCCCGTACTAGGCGTCGTCAGAGGGCACACCATATATATGTACAAAACAAAAATCGTATAAGGCGAGCTAGGGTAGGTGACACGGTATCAATTACGCATCCGGATTGGTGGTAACGCATAGTAGCCACTACCGCCCACCTCGAGCCACACTCCCAAAATCAAAGGCGCACACCAATCAATCACAAAGTAATAGAATGGCACATGAAGAAGTGTGTCCGATAAGAGGAGCTACCTCATTGGCCCGGAATCACTCCTGTTTTAGCCACCTTATGCCAACTCATGGGAGTCGGGTCCACGTACAAACTTCAATAGAACGTCACCACTATCCTACTTCATTCTGGAATCTCCACCGCGTGCACGGTTGTTAAAGTGGTTTTCGATATCGACCGAGAGTATGCCCATATTCGATCCCGGTCTCTTTGACAACTAACCATTATTATAACCCGCAGTTATAAATTTCAAAAATGGTTTATATTCCAAATCAAAATAATTCATTTAAACCATTTAAATATGAAGTCGTTATCCTTTTGAATAAAATATTCAATTTCCAGAATTTTAGCATTTTCTAAGTTCATCCATTCAATTACAACAATTTTAAAACATTGCATTTTTCAGAAATAGCAGCACTTATAAAGTGTTACAGTAGATATATTTTAGTATTTCAAAAACAGTTCAATTTCAGAAACAGCAGCACTAATAAAGTATTACAGTAGATATATCTTAGTATTTCAAAAACAGTTCAATTTCAAAAACAGTAGCACTTATAAAGTGCTACAGTAGATATTTTAGTATTTCAAAAACTATTCAATTTCAAAAACAACAGCACTTCTAAAGTGTTACAGTAGATATTTTAGTATTTCAAAAACAGTTCAATTTCATAAACAGCAGCACTTATAAAGTGCTACAATAGATAAAATTAGTATTTCAAAACATAGTTATATTTCAAAAATGGTAGCACTTCGCAAATGCTACCTTAAAACAACAGCATTTTGGAGATGCTTCCCATACAAATTCCAAATTTATTATAACATTTTGGAAACATTAAAATCTCAATTTTAGCCATTTTTAACTTATAAAAACATATCTCACGCTTCAGAAAATATTCATTTGGTTATCATTTAACTTATGATTAAATAAATTAAACTTTATAAATAAAATTTCCAAATTAACTATAATTCATTTATTAAGTCAAAAGTACATTATTTTCCTTAAGTTTTTATCTTAACAAATAACTTAATACTTTATTTTAAAATATCGATTTCTTCGATAGATATTCTTATCACTAAGTTAAGCTTGAAATTTCCCTTTAAAAACCATATTTTCAATTATGAAGTTAAGTCATATTTTAAGTTACATTTTAAACAATTAATTTACTTACACATCTTTAATTTATGTAAAGTCACTATAAAATTGATTTAAATCATTTAAATCCAATTTTAGTTAAAAACTTCATAATTAAATAAAAAAATACTTAATAATTTTCAGAAAAATATATAAAATTAACCATGGGTCTGTATAATATTTTCTAACCTAGATCAAGTGATACAGATATGTATCATTTCAATCCGTGATTTGAAAATAAAAATCCGGGTTCTATCATTTCAAACCTGAAATCCCAAGTCAAAATAAAATAAATAAAAATCGCTTGAGCTTATCATTTCAACTCATAACGATTTTCCCTATTCTAAAGTCCATTCAGATATGTATCATTTCAACCCATAGTGATTCTATTCTATATGGAACTTGCAGTGTGAGAAACAATAAAAAAATAAAGCGTATAATATGGCATATCATATCAAGTGATGTAACAAAAATATCAGGTTATAACAACATGAAATATCATATCACAGGCATATATAGATTACTATCATATCATCAACTATAATTCATATGCCATCGTTTCATAATTATATAAGTACGAATGTCGAGAGTGATGAACTCACCTTCTAAAGATGGAGACTTCAAGACACACGAACAAACTTTGAAAACACGACAAGGCATGAAATAGATTCGAGAAGAAGTAACACCCAAATCCAAATCTTGTAGACAACAAAACAGAATATATATATATATATAAGTAATTATTTACACAAGATAATAAACAAAAGACAAGGACAAATGGGCTAGACAACATAAGTGGGGTCGGCCACTTCCACCATAGGCTCGGCCACTATGGAAATTAGCTAGATCAACATCATGATGCTCGGCCATGATCTGGTATGAAGTATCTAGGCTCGGCCAAGGTCACATATGCATGGTTATGGGCTAGAAATACGTAGGGAATGGCAAGCAAAGGTCAAATGGGAAGCCAAAAGGCAAGGATATATGGATTCTTGGGCTCAGCCTATGCTAACATGGCTTGGCCATGGGTTCATGGCTTGGATCAGATCTGGTCATCATCAAGAGGGTACGGCTATGGAGCAAGGCAAAGGATGTGGTTTGGAATAGGTGGTGGCCGATGCTAAGGGAAGAGGTGTAGAAGAGTGGTGGAGATCGGTTAGGGTTTCAAGGCAATTTTGGTAATGGATTGGATCTAGGGTTTCACAGCAGCAAGGAGATGGTGGTGATGTCATGGAGGCCGATCTAAGGTGATGGACGAGGAGGAGATGTGGTCGGCTAGGAGGCATGTCCGGGCTATGCAAAATAAAAAACAAAAGAAAAGAGAGAAGACAAAGAGGATGCCATGAGAACTTACTGCAAATTTTTCTTCAGGAAACAAATGAGAGATGAGATGTGAGAAATACTTTCTGTACGTGAAATGAGAAGGGAAGTGGCGGATAGGGAAAAAGAAAATGAACGGCTAAGAGATGTAAATGCACGGCTAGGAAAATGAAGAGGCTAGAAAAGGAAAAGTCATAAATCAAAGAAAAAGATACCAAAGTCTCTTGAATTTCCTAAGCCCATTATCAAACAAAAACAAGTAAAACCCAACAGAAAAATCAAAGTCTAAACAAAATAAAATCAACAAACGAACATAGAAAATAAAATATAGAAAATAATTGAATGTGAAACGCTGAATTTTATCAAATTTAAAAAAGCATAAAACAGAATTTTACGAAACGAAAAGCAGAACCAATATCAGAATCAAATACAGTTTCAAAGAAAAAGATTAGAAATTTATCATTGAAATTTAAAAATTTCAACCGAAAGTCAAAGTTTGACCACAGTTGACCAAAATATAAAAATCTCAGAAATTTTTTATTTTATTATATTTGGAAAACAAATTATAAACAAAATCCAAAATTACATTGGGAAAATTCTGAAATTTTAAATTTTAAATGATTTAAAATCAAAGTTTTCAAATAAATTAAATTAAAAATATTTATTAAAATTATGGATTGTTACAGTACTTGTATATATAACAACAACACAGTATAGAGGGTCTGACATGTCTGTTGTTATGTAAATCTCAACATCTATATATGGGCATGTCAAACCATGTACACTGTTCATGTTTTATGTACACACTTATGTCTATATGATATATACATTATAATATATAATGCAAATTAAACAATAAATAAGACTTTATCTATAAACTAAATAAAATATTCATTTATATAAAAACAAATTTGGATAAGATATAAACAAAATTAGACATCATAGGCCCAATAAGATCCGAATAGAATTTTTTAAAATCTACCTATTCCCCCGCTGCATGCTGGCCAAGATTCAATAGTGTATTAGAACCAAAGAGACTATGCAATCTAAATTAGCAGTATTAGGGCTAACCTATTAAAGTCTATTCATATAGTCGGATGCCTAGACAAGTAGCTTCTAAGATCCAGTTTGGATAGTAAAGTACTTTGCCCTACCCAACTATTGGCCTGATCCGAAAGGATGAAGTAAGCTCAAATGTTTTCCCCAACATAAAGACCCTAATTGATTTGGGCATTAGGCTAATTTTCAAAATCTATTATGAAATTAAAGTAATATTTTGAATTTAAAAGGTTAAATTTAAAACGTATAAAAATAATATTTTAATTTTATAGGTTAAATACAAAATAAGTTAAAAAAGTATAAACTTTATAAAATATTTTAAAAATTATACGAAAATCAAAATTATTATTTCAAGAATAATCAATTAGAATAATCAATTAAATAATTAATTAAAAGCTAACTAATTAAATCAAATAACATATATATTAATAAATGTACTATTATCTTAAAATGTTAAGGTAGTGTGTATATATATATAATTTTCAATATTAATTAAATTTGTTTTAATTAAATGTTAATGAATAAATAATATAATACATACATACATACATACATACATACATATATATACGTTATATGTGTGTAACTATAAATGTTATAATGCACATGTCCAATTTGAAATGTTTATAATGAATTAATAAAATCAATTAAAATGTTAATTAAATTAATTGAAAAACATTTAATTAATAAAATTAATATAAGATTATATATAGATTATTATATAAGTTAATTAAATTATAAAATGTGATCGGATGGGAAGACACTTAAGTCGTGAGGGTATTTCGTAGAAATACATTAACCCGTAAGTCGATATCACTCAATTAACTATATTAAAGATTATGAATCTTTAATATAAAGTTATGCTCGACCATTTATACATTAATAGATTATTTGTATTCTCTTTAGTTATTAAGCTTTCTTCAAGCTAAAGATGTTATGTGTAGTACTATTAATATATAGAATAGACGAGGTAAGATGACTGCATATATTTGTTGAGCTTTCCTCAAGGTATATACATTATAATTAGGCTATCGCGAGATGGTGGGTAAGTGTGAATATTCTCTCTTAATTTGTTGAGCTTTTGTCAAGGTAAGATGAGATTATGATAAGGATTGCAAGGTTAGGAGTTGCATGTGATACAACCGATAAGGAGTTATCCACCATATGCGGGGCTATGATTTGTTGAGCCTATCTCAAGGTCAGAATCTCAAGGCATACTAGTCCTAACATCCACTAGTGAAGTCGAAAGACTAGTGGGAGCCTTACTAGAAAAATGAAATGGTAACATTTAACATTTCTATTATTGTAAGAATATATGTTATGTATAAATTAAAATAATCTACATAAAGCAACTAATAAAATTGATAAAATGTTTATCAGTTAATATATGCAAAAGAAACGAATTAAATATTGACAAAGAAATACTAAATATACTCACCAGTAATTTTTTTCATGTTGACCCATGCAAGTGCCTAAATAATACATCTACAAAATACATTCGTAACTTGATAACTTATGTGTTTACTTGCCCAAGACTGTGTACTATCTTCTATGAGTTATCGAGCTTTAAAAGAAATACAAGGATATGAATAGTCGATCCATTTCCAATAATATATAAATGCTATATGAACAGTCACAACTCGTAATGTACGAAACCTCGATGAAATTATTCGTTCTAAACAAGCAAGTAAATCATAAGGCGTGATAATATATTCAATATGATTGATATAATCATGATCTTGTTGTGTTATGTGAATACTAGACTAAAAGCTATAAGATAGGTCTAAGAACTTGATCACTAAAATGTCAGCTTGATTAGTTTAGGTAAAATGCAGCTTATATGATATCTTTGAAAGTTGAGGACGATCAAATGCACTTTTGTAAAGAGTTTGTTACGATATTGTAGTTAGGGTTTCCTTTTGTAAAGAGTAGATGTAAGCTAAGGCACGGTTGGGATGAAGAGAGCAAGTGGTCACTTCTACTTCATGGAAAGACATTGGAAATAAGAATTGTAAAATAATAATTAAGTATTAACATCGGAATGAGAAATATGATTTCTATTCCAAGTATGTTTCATCTAGAAAATTGTGTTCTATAAACCTTTTTTTTAATTTACGATATTTGATCTGAAAATTCTCAATCGTAAACCAGTTATAGTAAATGAAATAAAAATCCTATATTAAGTGATTTAATAAAGCTTTGTTTTTCATACGCTATTATAGTAATGGTAGGAATAGTGGGAGCATGCCATATGACACTTATTGGTCGCATTAAGATATGAAAATTGCTTTCGTAAAAACATACCAAATATTATTTATGAAATAATAATTGTTTTTTAGTATTGATTGAAAAATAGACATTGTTTTGTTTCAATATGAATATTATGATTATGCACTATAAAATAAAACTATAATATTAGTATTTATTTGCATTGAAAAATACAGAAGTATCTAAATTTATTTGCAATTATTTTGAAATTATAAACTAAGCCATAGTTTAGAGATATAATTTTTGATTATATGATTATGGATCATATGGTGCTAGTAAATTATATCTCATACAACTAAAGGTAAAGCACCCATTCAGTGGAAGCATCATAAGATTTGATGAACTCTATAGACTAATACATATATGTATGCAACCGTAAGTCTAATATGACTAAAACGTTTTCACATAATTTGTTGAATTCACCAATGAGTTATCACCGATATGGACTGTGCATTTGATATACAAGTAGCATGTCTATAATGAATTCAAAGAATATAAAATGGAAGTTAATGAAATTACATGCAGTGCTATATAAAAATGATTATATTCGATCGATTATGTGAGTATATTGGAAGGAGTCATGAACATGCCTAAAAATGGATAAAGATTCAATCTCAAAAGTCACTCCTCCCTATGATACAAAATGATGTATCGGTAAAGAGTAATCAAACTTTTTTAAACAAAGCATGATTAATGGTAAGTAAAGTTGAGTTAGTTTCTTTCTATAAGGTCATGTATTTAAAGTATTACATAAGGTTAAAATTAGTTTCATCTAAAAGAATAGTTTAAAAAATCATATAAGGTAAGGGTTTATAAGAAACTCCAACGTATCTTAGGCAAGGAGTTAGTAAGTTGTGTGAGTCGGAGGGATCTTGTATGAATTGCCCCCAAAAGGAGACTAGGAATGATCATCATTGGATGACCAGTTCGTATTTTGAACATAAGTTTCATAAACTTAAATCAAATCGGTTTTATATAGAAGACAATTCATAAAGTGCTTATGAATACTTATTCCGTTGTACCGAGAAAAAATTGTTACTTCAAGAATTTCCAATTTCGTAGTGAAGGATTTTTTTTTGAAATTATCTGTGACTACCCACGTCTCCCGACACACTCATAATGCCATTATGCCGAGAAATGTGGATCGTTGGGGGTTTATCCTTCAACAATTCAAAGATAAAGATAAACAGGTATAATCTTAGAATGTATTATAACAGAAAGATAAATTAACTATCGAAAATGCATCATAGAGGAAGAAACAAGACACGTAAATATAATAGAAAATATCAAATCAAAGTTTCAAAAATTAGTACGAAATCCAATTCAGAGTACACATCAAAATACATCCTTCATAGCCTGATATAAGAAAATAAATGCACTGATATTGTAAATGATACATGAACATAATATTTGATAAAACCAGATTCCAAATGAAGCATGAGTCTCTCCAAGTATCTGAATTGGCAAATCACATACTGCCCTGCCCATCTGTGGTAGGAAAAACATGGAAAAGGAATGGGCCAGATATAAAATCTGGTGAATGACAACTTGTTTAATAAGTGATGATTAAGTGCAATTAACTTCAAAACAACTCTAAGCGTTTTAGGGCGTGTAACAAGTGTCCATGGATTCCTAAAACCCATTACTTTAGGATTCTTATCTAACACAATGGGTTGAACTACATTGCGAACCTCTCGCTAATGATTGACCAACATTCTTCGAATTATCCAAGAATACCTATCATTACTATGCACGAGAGAGAATCCCAAAATGAAAACTTTCAAAGTGACTCATCATATGCGCCCATTGTCCACCTCTCGATCATAGTGCCAAACGTCCTTTATAGTATCCACTTACCATCCATAAATCGACGTCCACCTATACGATGATGCGTGAGTAATGGCAATAAATTGCCCAGAAATGGACCTAATTTTGAACCAATAAAAGCCCATCGAACCTTAGGCCCATATCCAAGTAAGTTGTTAAGTTCATAAAATTCAAACAATACATAATACACTGAGTTATCAATCTATACTTTTAGAATCTCACAGCGGAATGGATAAAATATAATATTAGAAATAAGCACTCATTCCATAAAAGAAAACCATTTTAAGAATATTCATGTTATCACCAAATCTCACAACATGCCTACATAAAATCTCTACAATACAATATTTCAAAAAATACAATTGTCTAAGCTGGGTACATTAAAAATATTTAAAAAACACAAATAGATAAATAACTACCAAAGTTTCCATCTCTGCCTTTGTCTTCTAAGTCAGCATTGTCTCCTCAAACCAATGTGTTGTGATGAGGAGTGCGTCAGAATAACAAATACCTAGTGAAATGAAAATCTCAAATTTTACCATAATTGTATTTGGGCAGTATCTTTTAGATAAGAAACATGCCTTATGTATATAAACTATACCATACTAATAACTTTAACTATAAGGCTAAAGGCCTTTCTAGTATGATCCCAAAATTAACGCAACTACCATTTACGATGCAAGAGAAAGCATCTAATTTTCTTAATACCTTTTATTGAGAATTAGGCAAACTCTAAACATTTTATGAAAGTCGCTATGCTCCGATACCAAATGAAAGTGACCGATACCAAATGAAAATGCTCTGATACCAATTGAAAGTGCATATGCTATATAGCTGATACTTAAGATCGTGTAATATGGAATGTATTATAATCTAAATGCGGAAGCTGATAATAATAGTAAAGTAAATAAGAATAAGCACACCAACAGTTTTTATACTGGTTCGAACTTACCGTTCTACGTCCTGTCCCAGATTTCCCTCTGGAACTTCTCTCAGTAACCCCTCACTTAATCCGGAGGAATAGGTATACAACATCTAAGCAGTCGAACATGATTTTTCCACCTCAGCTGCCAAAGAGGACTTTTTCGCCATTCAAACTAACAGGATTTCTATAATTTCAATAAAGTTGTTGACGCATTCTGTTCTTGATAGCACAGATTTGTCTTTGATAGTACACCCTTCCTATAATCAAATTCTAAAAGTACATATTGTGCGTGTGAAGATTAGAAAGGAAGATATTGCTTTGAATCAAAGTATATCGTAATTAAATGTGAGCTTCAAGCAATATATCTTTGATTAGAAAGCTTTTAGAATGTAGAAATATAGTCAAGGAATATAGATCAGAGAATAGAATAGGTTAAAGAAAATTGGATTATTAAAATCATGTATTTGGATATATATATATATATATATATATATATATATAACATATAAGGTTGCTACTGTTCACGAAGAGTTTTAATCAAGAGTTGCATCTGTAACTCTTCGAATTGGATCATTACTTTTCGCAAAGAGAAGCAACCCTTCAGGAAATATGGCAGTTGCGTATGGTCAGTCGACTGGTCAAAAATATCTAGTTGACTGATTATGCAAAGTGGTGTGCATGTGCGCATGTCTGCGCGAAGAACAAAGATTCAGTCGACTAGTGAAATCAGTCCAGTCGACTGAAATGTGCTTTTTTGCACAATGAGCACTTGTGCGCACTATTTTGTGTGTGTATATATATATATTTAAAACTTTTGTTTAGTGTGTGTAAACTATATGAGGAGTGATTTTAACAATTATAAACTATAATTATGACTCAAACACTAAAGATTTTAATAGCATACGTGGGTTTAAAGTCTAGTTTCCTTTGTAGTTCACCGCATGTGTATAGCTTTCTCTTCTTTTATTGCTTTGATCGTCTAATCTCATCATTGATCATTGAAGCTTGTCATGAATCAAAACTTCTGATTCAACATGCTCCCTGTTTTCGATTGATGACAACCGATTTTGACAATTCTTTATATATGGGAATATATAACTTAGGTTATATATTCCTCCCTTTGAATGTGTGGCAACTTTTCTATTCATGCATGAAAAGGTAGTATATAAATTTCTCCCCCTTTGTCATCAACAAAAAGGAATACTTAATTCCATAATCACAAAGTACTAACGAATATTTGTAGAATGAGACATTATGAATTATCACAAATATGAACATAAACATTATAATATAAACATTCACAAACATATCACAATATAGACTTTGTTTAACGAATACAAACACCATAATGCACACACGTTTGTTCACAATGTCATAGACATAAATTCATAAAGCATATCATAGTTTTTCACAAAAGAAAACTTACAAAAAAAAAATCAAATTTTCCCTATCATTCTTCGGATTCTTCTCCTTCATCATCTTTGGGAATAATTGGCCTTTTCGCCTTATCTTTGTCCATGTCACTGTCTGTTTCCTCATCCGATGTTGTTCACGTAAATTCCAGTGCCGGTTGTTTTTCGGATGAGGTAGGTGAACTAGCGTTGCAAGAGATCGCTTCCCATAATATGCGAAAGAAGCTCTTTATCTTATTGAACTTATCATCAATTTTCTTGTCGAGGAGTTTGACACGTGAATCTAATATCACTTGATTGCGAGCTATAAGATCGATTGCTTCACGTGTTGGTTCGAATTTCATTCCTTTGTCTTTGCAGTGGTGCTTCTTCTTGATGTTCTTGGGGACGGTTTTGCCAATCTTAGAATGTCATGATGCAGAAGGGCCTTTGGGGGTAATTTCATAAGGCTTATCGTCTGGCTATTAAGAGTTTTTACAATTGAAGTTTCCGTGTTGGGTATTGGAACTTGAAAATCCATAAGCAATCTCATAATATATTCTTCGTAGTAGATTATATTTTGTTTCCCTTTCTTGAAGTCTAGAAGTTCATCAAGAATAAGTTTTGGCCAATTTATTTGAACATTTCCATATATAGCGTACAATGCTCTATAGTTTTCCGGGTATACCAATTCATATGGTCTGGTTCATGGAAGTATTGTTTTCGTTAAGGCATGATGTGAAATTCCTGCCGTTGGTCGTAGGGAAATAGATTTCAATTCTTTCATATCATCTTCAAGGGACGATGGCTTATCTCGTCTCAAATATTGATGTCACAATTCAAGTCTTCCAATGGTATTCCATCAATTGGAGTGTGAAGTATGTGTCCTATTCTTTCTAAAGAGAAAAACACTTCACGTTCACAAAATAGATTCCAAGCATAATTATCTCTATTCCATGGAGTTTAGTGATCTACATTGAGATTAGCAAGAAATAGTCTCACCATAGTGTGATTAATTTTTACGTTGTTTTGATTGTAGTCTAATAGTTATTCCAAATGACTTCTTCTTGCCAAATCGTGAATTCCATATGCATTGAAGTCAGAGTAAACCACAAAAAATCCTTCTAGAAATCTTGATTCCTTCATTTTGTTCCACCATGCAACCGCTACATGATTGTAAAGCCATTGACCAATATGAATATCAATTAGTTCTTAAGAGGTTGAGGTTGCTCTTCGTTGTCTTTTTTGAGGTCTAGGAGCCATGATTTGGATAATTTTTGATTTGGGAATGCTTCGTTGTTTTAGGAATTGAAAGTTTTGAGTTTGAAAGAGTTTATGAAAGAAAATGAACGTGATTGCTTTATAAACTAGGGTTTTCTGTTGCCTCTGTTACGTCGTTCAGTCGACGAGGTAAAAAGTTCAGTCGTCTAAACCCTTTTCATAAAGCTATATGCTCTGGAAATGAGTTCAGTCAACTGGACATTTTGGTCCAGTCGATTGACCTCTGTCAGTGACTTTTGTTCCCTGGAAATGGTTCAGTCGATTGGACATTTTAGTCCAGTCGATTGACTTCTGTCAGTGACTTTTGCTTGCTTTATGATGCAACTAATTTTATACGATGATTTCATATAATATAACAATAATTTTACAAAAAACAGTACCAATTAAAAATTATTTAGATATTTGTTGATGATTTCACGAAGATGTCCATTAGTAATAAAATTTCAAAAACAAATTGATCAACAAATATGATTTATTTTGAAGATGATTTCTTTAGAGTCCTAGATTTCTCCTTATCATCCTTCTTTAATGATGTGCTTGCTAGTGATAGTTTGCAATACCATGAGTTTGGAGTTCGAGGATAGTATCATGGAGAAGGTTCCCACGGATTTCGATATCCAGCTGATGGGTCGAGCGATGAACATGGTTTTGGTAAAGGTTCATATGCGTCTATCGGTTTAGAGTTGCAAAATTTAATTGCAATTTGTTCCAAAAAATTTAAGCGTCTTGCTGTCACTTTTTTGTTTGAAATATGATTCGCATTGTAGGTTCATTTGTTGTTGTTGGTAGTGATGAATATTGTTGATCTTTTCTTTAGTCGATGGGGAGATGAACATAACTTGTTTTCCCTTCTTATTATCTGGTGCGTAACTGGTATGATAGCTTTCCCACTTACATACCAGTTTATATTCCGATGTTGGAGTAGGTGATAGATGGTCGAAGCTATCTGAGGAAGGTGTTGCGTATGAGAGATGTGAGTTATCTGAGGATTGCGATACCATTACGATGTGATAATAAAAATATATGAAGTTTGTATTTCAATTGTATTGGAAAAGTGTATGCAACATTTTTTTTAAAAAATCATGTATATAGGAGTAGAAACCTGTATTTACTATGGTCAGAGTATGAAATTAGTTTTAGACCATATGTAAATAAGTTAATGATTTAAGGTAGGAAAATGATTTGAAAATGTATGGTTAACAGAATTTCGAGCTCATTTAATATAGGATGAGCTGGTTTTTACAACTGAACAATAAACAATCACTACCAAGATGATAGACATATGAGACTTCCAGCAGAGAGACCATAGTTCAATCCCTGTCAGCTTCAGTATTTTTGAATGTTGAAAATTTTATTTTTGAAAAAAGTGAATTCTATGTTATGACAAGAAACACCCATAGCTCAAGTGACTATAGACATTAGAAATTGAGGAATCAATGGAATTCGAATCCTGTCATGGTTAGAAATCGCATATTTTATTTTTCACGATTTTGCCTTTTTATTAATAAATATTATTATAACTCTTTTATTGACATTATTCCAAGTTCACTTCTAAGTTTTATAAATATATTTTCATTTAATGGTTTAGTGAAATATCTGCTAGTTGATTTTCTAAATTTACAAATTCTAAATTTACTAAAACCTTTTCAATACAATCACAAAGAAAATGATGTCGTATACCAATATTTTTGGTTCATGAGTGATTTATTGTATTTTTAGAAAGATTTATTGCACTAGTATTGTCACAATATATTATTGATTTATTTAAATGTATACCGAAATATTTTAGTGTTTGTTGCATATAGATGACTTAAGCACAAGCTAAAGTGGTAGATATATATCTGCTTCACACGTCGATAAGGAAACACAGGTTTGTTTCTTGCTGAACCAAGAGACCTAGGAACATGCAACAAAGTGACACATCCCACGTACTCTTTCTATCTGTCTGACTTCCTCCAAAATCAACATCACTATATGATACTAATTTGAAAGGACATTCTTTTTGATAAAATAGTCCGAAATCTTTGGTTTTGCTTAAGTAACAAATAATGTGTTTTACTGATTGCATATGTGATTCTTTAGGATCTGCTTAAAATCGAGCATATAAACAAACACTCATCATTATATTAGGTCTACTAGCATTTAAGTAGAGTAATGATCCAATCGTACTACAATATAGTTTTTGGTTGACACTTTTGCCTCCTTCATCTCTATCGAGATGTATTGTTGTACTCATCGGAGTTGGTTTGGCTGCAGTGTTTTCCATACCAACTCGCTTAATTAAATTATTACAATATTTTTCTTGATTAATAAATATTCCATTTTCTAATTGTTTTATTTATAATCCAAGAAAATATGATAATTCTCCCATATATGACATTTCAAATTCATTAGTCATTATAGTTGAAAATTCCTGACATAATCTTTCATTAGTTGACCCAAAAATAATGTCATCTACATATATTTGAATAATTAAAATATCATTTTTAGTCTTTTTAATAAGGAAAGTTTGAACAACCTTTCCAATTTCAAAACCAAAGTCTATTAAATATTTCTTAAGACGATCATACAAAGCACGTGGTGCTTGTTTTAAACCATATAAGGCTTTCTTCAGTATATAGACGTGGTTTGGAAATTTTTCGTTAATAAAAAGAGGAGGTTGTTCAACATAAATTTTTATTTAATATATCCATTTAAAAAGGCACTTGTTACATCCATTTGAAATAATTTTAAGTTGTGAAAATATGCATAGGTTATTAAAATGCGTATGGCTTCTAATCTAGCGACCGGAGTGAAGGCTTCTTCATAATCAACGCCTTCTTCTTGATTATATCCTCGCGCTAGTAATCTAGCTTTATTTCTAGTTATATTACCTAATTCATTGGCTTTATTTTTAAATACCCATTCAGTACCAATGACAGATTGATCACTTGGTCTTGGAACAGGCTCCCAAACTTCATTTATTTCGAATTGATTTAGTTCTTCTTCCATAGCAAGAATACAATAGTCATCTGTTGAGGCTTCTTTTATATTTTTAGATCTTTAGTATTTCCAATTCTTTTGACAAATATTTTAAAGTTTTCAAAAGTATCACTTTTATTTTTCATGAATATAGTCCACGTATATTTAGAAAAATCATCTACAATAATAAACATATATCTATTATGATTGATCGTTTGAATAGGTCCAAAAAGATCCATATGTAATAGTTCAAGTGGTTGTTTTGTAGACATTACTTTCTTAGATTTAAAGGAAGATTTTGTTAATTTTCCTAATTGACATGCATCACACATGTTGTCAATTTTGAATTTTATATCGGGCAAACCATTTGCTAGTTTATTTTTGGCTAATTTTTTCATAGTTTTAATATTTATATGACAAAATCGTTTGTGCCATAGCCAAGAATCATTTTCTTTTGCTACCAGACACATATTAGAGTTATTATTAATATTCATATTTAAAATATAAATATTTCTATCTCATATAACTTCAAAGATTGACTCTTGATTTTTATTAGTAATATTGCATTTGTTTTCTGAAAACGATATATTGAAACCTTTATCTCATAATTGACTTATGCTTAGTAAATTATGTTTTAAATTTTTGACTAATAAAACTTCAGTAATGAGAGGTAAATTAGTGGTACCGTTGCTGCTGACATCGCCTTTGCCGATGATATAGCCTGTGGAGTTATCTTCAAATGTCATTGATCCTCCATTCGAGTAGATAGCGTTGGTTAGCATATCTTTATTGCCAGTTATGTGTTTAGAGCAGCCGCTATCCAATATCCATTTTCCTCTCTTTTTAAGTGGTACCTGAAAAAATAAAGAATAATATTCGTACCCACTTCCTCCGTTAGGATCCTAAGGGTTAAATCTTAGGAAGCCAAACCCAATAGGGTTCGAAGTTCCCTTTAGAAAATATAATTATCATTATAATGAATAGTTTCCATGAATCATTTAATATATTTATTCCTAATCAAATTATTATTTGTTTTAGGAATCCATATTTTTAGTTTTAATTTCCTTAGAAACTGTTGATTTAATATCCTTTTTAAACCTATTTTTAACATTACTCATTCTGGTTTAAATAATTTTTTATATCCTAGTCATGATTATTTGAGGTAGATTGAGAATCTTTTATAATTTTAGAAAGATTCTCTCTTCCTTTATTAAAATTAGAAACAATTTTAGAAATATTTTCTAATTTTGTTTTGAGATTAGAAATTTCTAATTCTAAATCTTCATAGCCAGATTTTAAATCTTTAATATCTACTAATAGATTATCATTCTTATTTTTCTGAATTTCTAATTCTTGAGTAATCATAGATATTTGGGAAGTTAAATTAGAATTATATTCTTTAGTATTCTTAAGTTTCTCTCTAGAATTTTCTTCTCATCTTTTAGCATACTTACTTCTACTTCTGATCTATTCAGTTTTTCTATTAATTCCTTGTTCTTCTTTTTAATATGTTCTACTAAATCTATCAATTCTTAATTAATTTCTACTAAATCATCAAAACTTAAATCACTTACATCGTCTTTTGTGGCCACGAATCATACATTAGCTTGTTCATTGTCGCTGTCACTATCACTATCTGATGAGTCTGATTCATCCCAAGTGACTGAAAAGGCTTTCTTTCTGAATTTGTCCTTCTTGAATTTGTTCTTTTTACGTTCTGGACAATCTCTCTTCATATGGCCCTTCTTATGACATTTATAGCATTCCATGACTGAAGATGATGGTTTATTGCTATCGGTATTGTTGTTGGAGTTAACTTTGTTATTCCTGGACTTGTTATTCTTTTCAAATTTCAAATTTTTTATGAATATTTTTGCAACAAGTGCCATATCCTTTTCATCTGAATCATCTTTTTCTGCTTGAAATAGATTCTTTTTATTCTGTGCTTGAACTTTCTTTACCTGCAAATTCACTTCATATGACATTAGATTTCCTATTAACTCTTTTGGTTTCATAGTGGAAAGATTGCTTCTTCAATAGCTAAGAACTTTCTTTCCCATTCGTCCATTAAAGAGTTTAGGATTTTTGACCCTATATCAAAATTGGAAAAAAAAATTCTCCTAGACGAAATAATGAGTGATAAATATCTTGAAATCTGGAATACATATCAATAGTGGATTCATTTTCTTTCATTCTAAAATTTTGAAATTGATTCGTAAGCATAAATATCCTGCTTTGTTTAACCTTGTTAGTACCTTCATGAATTATTTTCAGTGTTCGCCATATCTTATATGCAGTATTGCACACGCTAACACGATTAAACTCATTTTTGTCCAAGGAGAAAAACAACATATTCATAGCTTTAGCATTTGCGGTAGCATCTAATTCTTGTGTGTTTGACCATGTAGAAAATTTAGTTGTGGGTACATGATATTCAGATTGTGTGATATTCCATAATTAAAATCATTTGCTTGCATATAAATTCTCATATGTGTAAGTGTAATTCATGTCATTGAATAGTGGTGGTCGTGTAGTGGATTGATCTTCTATAAAACTGTTGTTAATGTTATTTTCCATATTACTAGAATATATCAAATAACTGTATAACAGTTATTAGATAACCTTGTTCTGATACCAATTGAAAGTGCGTATGCTACATGGCTAATACTTAGGATAGTGTAATATGGAATATATTATACTCTAAATGCAGAAACATATAATAATAGTAAAGTAAATATGAATAAGCACATCAAGAGTTTTTATACTGGTTCGAACTTTCTGTTCTACGTCCAGTCCCAGACTTCCCTATGGAATTTCTCTCAACAACCCCTCACTTAATCCGGAGGAATAGGTATACAACACCTGAATAGCCGAACAGGATTTTTTTCGCCTCAGCAGCCGAAGAGGGCTTTTCTGCTGGATACAAACTAACAGAACTTCTACAATTTCGATAAAGTTGTTGACACTTTGTGTTCTTGATAACATTGATTTGTCTTTGATAGTACACCCTACCTATAATCAAATGCTCAAGTATATATTGTGTGTGTGAAGATTAGAAAGGAAGATATTGCTTTGAATCTAAGTGTATAATAATTACTCTGAGCTTCAAGCAATATATCTTTGATTAGAAAGCTTTTAGAATGCAAAAATATAGTCAAGAAATATAGATCAGAGAATAGAATAGATTGAAGTAAATTGGATTATTAAAATCATTGGTTTAGATCTCTATATATATATATATATATAGTATATAAGTTTGCTACTGTTCACGAAGAGTTTCAATCAAGAGTTGCATCCGTAACTCTTCGAATTGGATCGTTACTCTTCGCAAAGAGAAGCAATCCTTTAGGAAATATGGCGGTTGCGTATGGTCAGTCGACTGCTCAAAAATATCCAGATGACTGAATATTCAAAGTGGTGTGCACGTGTGCATGTCTGTGCAAAGAACACAGATTCAGTCGACTGGTGAAATCAGTCCAGTCGACTGAACTGTGTTTTTTTAAATAATGAGCACTTGTGCACACTATTTTGTATATATATATTTAAAGCTTTTGTATAGTTTGTGTAAACTACTTGAGGAGTGATTTTAACAATTATAAACTATAACTACGACTCAAACGCCAAAGATTCTAATAGCGTACTCGGGTTTGAAGTCTAGTTTCCTTTGTAGTTCACCACGTGTGTATAGCTTTCTCTTCTTGTCGCTTTGATCGTCTAATCTCATTGTTGTTCATTGAAGCTTGTCATGAATTAAAACTCATGATTCAACATTTTATACCTGTAAAATAGGTAGGTCCCCATCATTTAATACCTAACCCAATTCCAGTCCGTTTCAAATTCTAACGCAATTATCCTTAATGATGTAAGAGAGAGCCTCCAAACCACTTAATACCTTTTTATTAGGAGTTAGGCAAACTTTGACCATTTAATACCTGTAAAAATAGGAAGGTCCCTGTCATTTAATACCTAAACCAAGGTGGATCCCTACTAGTTCTTATTATCTGACATCACAAGAAATCCTATCAAGTCACTTGATACTTCTCCTAACGGAAAGAGGCGGACCCTACAATAGGCAGTTAATACCTCTAACCTAAAAATAGACTATCTAAAGATTCCTCTTACCGTATCAATGGCATGATTATGACCCACAACACAAACTGTGATATCTTAGATTAATCCGACTATTCATAAGAACAAGTAGCCAAATTGCTTGGGCAGATTTGAAAATGTGTACGTGCTAATATAGTACATACGGATCGTGTAATATGATGTATAACACACAAAAATATGACTAATCACAGATAATAGAAAATTCAGTAAAATAGAAAAAGCACACCAGGGATTTTTATACTGGTTCAGAGCACCGTCCTACGTCCAGTCCAGACTTCTATCTGGATTTTCACTACCAACTACCTCGCTTCACCCGGAGGAACAAGTTTACAACACCCGAGCAGACGAACGGGATTTCATGCCTCTAATACACTGAGGACTTCAACACTTGCCTCTTACAACACCGAGGACTTCAACAAAGATGAAAATAATTGTTTGTTGACGGTATGTGTTCTTGCTAACACTATTTTGTTGAAAATAATTGTTTGTTGATGGTATGTTTTAACCGGTCGACAGGTTTAGCCCAGATTGCACAGTTAATGTGCACTCATATATATATATATATATATTCAAAAATTAAAGGTATAAGATTATTTGAGGATTGATTTTAACATAAATAACATTACTAACATACCAAATAATCAACCTCTAACATATGGAGCTCTTTGTGTCTCTTTAATGAATAACTTCTTTTTGTCGATCACGGCTTATCCCTTTGTCTTGTCGATCACGGCTTATCCCTTTGTCAGAAATCAAAACTCTATAAAAATCTTGACTCAACATTCTCCCCCTTTTTGATTGATGACAACATAGTTATGAATCTCCCCCCGTATATGATATCCCCCTGAGATTGTGTCCTGGATATATACTGTTAGCACAATTTTCTCCCCCTTTGTCATCGACGAAAAGGAGTTGTTAAATGGAGGATGTAAATGAGATTATAAGCAACATAAAACTACTACCATAGGTCAAGAGTAACATCCACACAAGATGATAATACACGCAAGTCTAGTATGAATTAAAACATGACACTATTTAGTACAAGTGCCAGATAATGTCTTTAAAGCAAAAACTAAAGTCATAAGAACGCCCAAAAAAAAATAGGTCCATGGTACCCACTTTTTATGGGGTCCTAAGAGTTAGGTCTTAGGAGTCCAAACCCATACGGGTCCGGTATCCCCTTTATATATATAATTTGTATTAAGATGCACAGTATTCATGAAATTCTGAATATATTTGTTCCTAATCAAATTGTTATTTGTTTTAGGAACCCATACTTTGATAGTCTTGACATTTTTCTTCTGAAATTTCACAACTAGTTTTGGTTTAGAATATAATAAACTAAGATTTTTCTTAGCTTCAATCTTTTGTACTTTCTTCTTCCTTTCATTACCAAGATGTTTCTTGGTTTCTTGTTTCTTATATCCCAAACCTTGTTTATTTGAAACAGATTGTGAACTTTCAATGATTTTTGTCAAATTTTCTCGTCCTTTGTTAAAATTAGAAACATTTTGAGTAATGTTATCTAACTTAGTTTGTAAACTAGCCTTTTCTAGGTCCAAAATTTTGACTTTTGCCTTAAGCTCATGATTTTTAGTAGTGAGAGCATCATTTTTCTCTTTTTGAGTTTCAATTTCTTGACTCAAAAGAGATAATTGAGAGTCAACATTAGATGATGATTCTTGAAGTTTTTCAAGTTCTTCTTCTAATATTTTCTTCTCGTCTTTTAACATATCTCGTTCAAATTCTGCTCTACTCAAATCTGCTTTGGCTTCTTTTAGCTGTCGTTTTATGTCTTTATATTTGACTATCAATTCAGCATTAATATCAAGTACTTCATCAAATGTAGGAATTTGTACCTCATCTTCTGTTGCCATGAAATAAACATTTGCTTGTTCATCTTCCGTATCATTATCACTTTCTGATGAGTCTGTATCATCCCATGTTACCGAGAATGCTCGTTTCTTTGATTTGTCCTTCTTATATTTTAATTTGTCATTTTCTGACTTCTTCTTTTGCTCCGGACAATCCTTGTGCATGTGCCCCTTTTTGTGACAGTTGAAGCATTCTATAGCGGATGATGCTGGTTTATTTGATCCAGATTTCTTTCTGTTATAACGACTGGCTTTTCGCTATTTTAGAAATTTTTTGAAACCTTTTGCTATGAATGCCAGATCTTCATCTTCAGACTCTGATTCATTTTCGTCTTTTTCAGCATGGAATGCCACATTCTTCTTTTCTTCTTTTTGTTCCTTTCTAGTCTGCAAGTTAGCTTCATAGGACATTAGATTTCCTATCAATTCATCTGGCTTCATGACGGAAAGGTCATTAGCTTCTTCAATTGCTAATACTTTTCCTTCCCATTCACTAGTCAGAGAATGTAGGACTGTTGAAACAACATCAAAATCAGAATACTTTTATCCTAAGCCAATAAGTGCATGGTGGATAGTTTGAAAACGTGAATACATATCATTGATTGTCTCATTTGGTTTCATTTTGAAATTTTGAAATTTTGATATTGACTTTTCAGCATGGCTATTTTGGCTTGTTTAACCTTGTTAGTACCTTCATGAGTGGTTTTCAGCGTTTGCCAAATTTGATATGCAGTAGTGTAGATAATAACACGGTTATATTCATTTTGGTCTAATGCACAAAACAACATATTTATTGCTTTTGCATTTACGGCTGCTTCCGTTTTCTCAGCCGCTGTCCATTCTGAATAATCAGTTGTTGGATTCACTATTTCTTTTTGAGTAGCATTCCAGGCATCATAACTGTTTGATTGCATAAAGAATGACATACGTGTTGCCCAATAGCTATAGTTAAGACCATTGAAAAATGGAGGTCTTTGTGTCGATTGACCTTCCGTGTAAGTGGTGTTTTGAGTGCTAGTACTTGCGTTATTTGCCATATTACAAGAATATACCAAATAACCGTGTTACGGTTATATGATGTCCGTGCTCTGATACCAAATGAAAATGTGTACGTGCTAATATAGTACACACGGATCATGTAATATGATGTATAACACACAAAAATATGACTAATCACAGATAATAGAAAATTCAGTAAAATAGAAAAAGCACACCAGAGATTTTTATACTGGTTCGGAGCACCGTCCTACATCCAGTCCCAGACTTCTATCTGGATTTTCACTACCAACTACCCCGCTTCACTCGGAGGAACAGGTTTACAACACCCGAGCAGACGAATGGGATTTCACGCCTCTAATACACCGAGGACTTCAACACTTGCCTCTTACAACACCGAGGACTTCAACACTTGCCTCTTACAACACCGAGGACTTCAACAAAGATGAAAATAATTGTTTGTTGACGGTATGTGTTCTTGCTAACACTATTTTGTCACTTATAGTACAAACTTCCTATAATCTTATCCTCAAATAGAATATTTGTATATATGAAGATTTGGAAGTGGATATCGTATTGAATCAAAAGAATGTTAAATAAATTTCAGGATTCAAAAAACGATATATGATAGAATATGAGCAATTTGAGCGCTTGAGAGTATAAGATTGAGATCAATAGAATAGAGATTAGAATAATAGAATTTGGTTCTGGAATAATGATTTCATGATGTTTATATAAGAAATAAATAGTTGTAACCCTTTGTGAAAAGGTACAAACAAAGGTCATGATCATTGGTGAAAAGAAAGAGGAGTAACCGTTGAAGAAAAGGAAGTGTCTATACGAAAGGTTGCTTTCTATTTGAAAACGGTCGATAGGTCAAAAAGGACTAGTAGAAAGGAATTTGAATATGTATACGTTATGTACACTTGTGCACGTTAACTGAGCATTCTGGGCAGAAACGGTCGACTGCCTTGTTTTAACCGGTCGATCGGTTTAGCCCAGATTGCACAGTTAATGTGCACTCATTCATATATATATATATATATATATATATATATATATATATATTCAAAGATTGAAGGTATAAGATTATTTGAGGATAGATTTAAACATAAATAACATTACTAACATACCAAATAATCAACCTCTAACATATGGAGCTCTTTGTGTCTCTTTAATGAATAACTTCTTTTTGTCGATCACGGCTTATCCCTTTGTCTTGTCGATCGCGGCTTATTCCTTTGTCAGAAATCAAAACTCTATAAAAATTTGACTCAACAAGATTTATCCTACAGAATTGGGACTAACCTCACATTCATTAGGGTTATTTATTATAGACGATGTTCCACATCAGTCCCAAAATTACATGCTGATGGCCAGATTTAACTGCGCAGATTTTTGTGTAATTTTAGAATAACCTCACACCTATGTAACTTAATCAAACTTCATATGTATACCAATTGCATACATACACTATTCTACACAATTAATAATTTAGGTCATATAAGGTAACCCCTTGTTATGCCTTTAACTATGGATTAATTTCCATAGTTATTATTAACTACCTTCTTAAGAAATCAATGCTACTACCCTGTTAGTTCTAATAAATACATCAATATGCTGTAATCATTACATTATTAACTTATAAAATTAATACATTAATATTATATATATATACACACACACATGCATGAGATTTAAATAAAATATCACTAATCGTATGTAAAGAAACCACTAATTAATTTAAATTTCAAACTCATGTAAGTCTCAAACTCTAAATAAAACTACAGCTAATATATCTTAGACTCGTATACCAAAAAGAATAATACCAAACTCCATCTCATATATTAATACAGTAGAATTTCTGTATACAATTCACTTTGTTGTATATGCCAAAGAGGGTGATCTGAAAGAGAATTAGGCGTAGTCGAATCAAATCCAGTTAGGAAGCAAATAATTTCCTATGAGTGGAAATATCAAGTTTTTCACATTTTTATATTTGAATAGTCTTTATTTGCACTTAATGCATGCCTTGGGAAATTTTGATAAACAAAAATATAATATCTAAAACCTCTATAATTTCACCAAATAAATGTCGATCTTTGAATATGTTGGAATTCCAATTATTTTGTATTAACATAGTAGAATCAGATCTTTGTTAAAATTTAAGCAATTTATAATCTATCTCTCTTTGTCTCTTTTGATTTCTCTATAGTATTAAAGGATTCTATAAATAAATAAAGTTAGAAATGTCATACAAAGTATGATTTTGGATGCTTTGTAGTTTGCATAATCTATTTCTTTAAATTAAAATAAGTATGAATTAATTTTCCACTCAAATTGGTAATTGCAAAAAATTGGATAGAATATAAAATGCTTAAATAGTAAAACTTGTTCCTTAAATAAAGGAGTTAATTCTATTATATTAATATGAGATAAGTTTGGTATTATTCCTTTTTGTTTATAAGTCAAGTTGTTGGCTATGGATATTAGCTATTCTTTCGTTTGGAGTTTGGGACTTATAATAATTTGACATTTAAATTAATTATTTTTTTCTTTGTGTGTGATTAGAAATATTTTATTTCAATCATGTGCATGTATGTGTATATATATAGTATTAACATACTGATTGTTAAGGTAAATAATAACGTAATGATTATACCGTATTATATGTATTGATTAAAATTAAAAGAGTAATATATAGCATTAATTTCTTAGGGAGGTAGTTAATGGTAATTATGGGAATTAATCCATAATTAAAGGCATAAAAGGGAAACCTTATATGGTCTTAATTACTAATTTTATAGGTTGGTATATGTATAAAATGGTTAGACATACGAAGCATGACTAAGTTATTGAGATGCATAGTTGGTCCAAAGTTACATAGGAGTCTACCTAGTTAAATCTGGCTACCAGAGGTTTTGCAGACTGATGTGGGACATCATCTATAATAAATAACCCTAGTGGATGCGAGGCTAGTCCTAATTCTATAGGGTAAATCTGTCATACTAATCTGGTTATTAGTACCTATGAATAGTCGGATTAATCGAAGATGTCACAATTAGGTTATGGGTCATAAGTTATGCAATCGAGGCGATAGGACAAATCTTTAAAAGGGGTCTGCTTCGGATTAGAGGTATTAAGTAGCTATATAGGGTCCACCTAGTTTTTAGGACAATTTTTAGTTACTTAATGGGATTTCTTACAATGTTAGTTAGTGAGAATCATGTATGGACCAGCTGTGGGTTAGGTCTTAAATGATGGGGAACTGCCTATTTTATAGGATTTAAATGGTCAGAGTCTATCTAAATTCCCAATAAAGAGGTATTAAGTGGTTTGGAGGTTCTTGCTTTCACATTGCTAATGATAATTACATTAGGATTTAAAAATGAGTTATGTATTAAATGACGGAGACCTGCCTATTTTTATAGGTAGTAAATGGTTAGAGTATACATAATCCATTATAAAAGCCTGGGTGCTCCACTTGCATCGTTAGGGTTGTTGCATTGGAATTTTGTAACCGGACCGAAAAGGCCTTTAGGCTCACAAATAAAATTATTAGTATGGTATAGTTTTAAATATGTATGACATATTTCTTATCTATATAGTTCCACCAAAGCACAATTATGGTAAAAATTGAGATTTTCATTTCACCAGACATTTGTTTCTCTGACCCACTTCTCATTACAACATAAAGGTTAGAGGAGATAATGCTGATTTTGGAGACGAAAGTAGAGATGAAGACTTGTAGCATTATATATCTATTTATGCTTTTAATATTTTTATTGTACCTAGTTCAGACAGTTATTTTATTTTGGAATATTGTATTATAGTGGTTTTATGTTGACATGTTGTAATATTTAACAGTTATGTTTCTGAAATGGTTTTTCTTATGAAATGGGTATTTGTTTTTAATATTATATTTTATTCATTCTGCTATGAGATTCTGAAAGTATAGATAGATAGCTCTATGTACTTTGTTTTGTTTTAATTTCATCAACTTAACAACTTGCCTTGAGATTGACCTAAGGTTTGATGGACGTTTATTTGGTCGGAATTAGGTTTGTTTCGAGGCGGCTTTTAAATACAGTATAAGAGCTTAGGTTACCCAATCAATAGGGATACGTATACATATGAGTGGCTTATTTGTTATTTTTGAAAGTATTTTCAAAAACCCTACGATATGTATGTATATATATATATATGTATGTATGTATGTATGTATATTTAATGTCAACTTACTATAAAAATCCCGACTATAGAAGTAGTCGTGATCTTATTCCAAAAGGATGGACAAGACGACTATGGTCGAAAAAATAAATAGAAGTACGATGAAAGTCGTATTGTAAGGAATGTAAACAGAAAGTATTATTACTGTAAAATTAATAGGACAGTAAATGTGAAAAATAGGGAGTTACAATAATTTAATAAGAACATAAATAGACTAATTAAAGAGAATACTATGGTAATTATGGAGAGGTAAAGGATTTTTAATAGAAAAGATGGATGAATAAATAAATGTCTTTAAAAATTGTCAGATTAGAATAATGATCATTTATACAGACAAACAACGTTTATAAAAATAGTAAATAAGCATGTTAGGTAGTAATCAAATACTACGAGGTAGTATAGTTATGAACATCCGAAAGTAAGGGATGATAGAAAAAGAAAATTCAACAGGGAAGACGATTAAAGTCAATTTTTAAACCCAACCCCATGTGAAAGAATTTGATCAAAACACTCTTTGGAAACTTCCTTGAAATGTTTTCAAAAAATGTATTAGGAAGTTGATCTGAAAAGGTAAGAAAATTTGAAAAAAATTAATTTTCAAAAAAAAAAGAAAAGGTAAGAAAATTTGAAAAATCATAACTTCAAAAAAAGTCATTGAGTCAAAAGTCCCGATTAAAAACTTTTTGGTAAAAAAGGGTATTTCATTTTTGAAACTCTTTGTTTAAATGAAATTAGTTTAGATAAAAAGTTTTCCATTTAATTTTTTTTGATAAAGGGATTTTTCATTTTAAAATAAATGTAAAACAGAGCGTGACGGACATGATGATTTTTCTGTTTCAAAAATTTGGACCTGCTTTTAAAATTCTTCTATTTAGAAATATAATGAAACTTGACTAAAATGATGTAGAAGCCATTTATGTAGAAAAAATATAAACAGAGGTAATAATTAGAGATTGGATATAAATAGCCTTAGGAACTTGTAAAACAGGATTAGCAATCTATTTAGAGATAATGTAGGAGAGGAGTGATGAAAATAGGATAGGAAAATAATAGAACGGAAGTTATCTTTGTCTTCTCCACGTTTCATTATATAACGTTATAGAAGTATTTGAATGTTTCGAATTAAACAAGACCAACTTTAAAGCAATTAATCTTTAAGGTATAAAGTTTTTGAAAGATGGAAATTATTTTTCTCCATTTGAGATTAAGCAATCCTTTTTGAATTTCGTATTTTGGTTTAAATTGAGTTTTTGGATGTTTCGGGTTAAAGACCCCACACAAAAAGGTAGGTCTTTGTGGTAAAAGCATTTGAGAAAGGGAATTATTTTACTAAGCAATTTAAGATCCCTTAAGTTTGGGGTTAAGAATAAAGCGATAAATATTTTGAACATTGTGAAAAGTTTGGTCTAAATATATTTGGAAAGGAATTGTTCAAATGTTTAATAAATATGGAATAGATTTATGGAGTAAATTAAAACATAGTGTTTAGATGTTTTTAAGAATTCAATTCCCCAAACTTTTTTTAGAAGTTGGAAATTCTTTTAAAAAGTACGCTTGAAGGTTTTCTTTCGAGATGTGGAAATTGATTTTTAAATTTGTATTTAAAATGTAACATGCTAGTGTTATGTGGACTTTTAAGTTTATATTTTATGGAGTAGATTGGGATCACTATTTAAAAAAAAGCCAAAGGTTCAGGATATGAATAAAGTAAAAATAATTTGTACAACCTAATCTGAAAATTTGAAATCAGTCCCATGGATTTATTTGTAAAATGTTGGTAATATTGTAAGAGTATTCCAGATCTATGATTGGGTGGTGAGTTAGGTTTTAATTGCAATGTGAATTTTCATATTTTGATATATTGTTATCTAGCCTTATGTAATTTTCGTAAATTACCTAATTTGTTATATACATAAAAGTACAGCGTTTGAATTGACAAGGGATATACGAAAAAGATAAAGATATGTATAAGATATGAATATTCTTTTCCTTAGCTATCTATTCAATAAAAGAAAAGGAAATAATTCCTTGTAATTTCAAATGAAGCAGAAATATCACTTGATTAATTTATGGAAAATTTTTAACGTTAATCTATTTGGAAGTTTGGCTCTGATAAAATAAAATATGGAAGAAATGTTCGAGTTTAGAAATTAGTAATTAGAAATAAGAAATATATAAATAGCGTAATTTACAACGGTATTCGTATTAACTATAAACAACGCAGTACTTATAGGACTAGGATTAGTGGATGTTAATTACAAATTTAATGGGCAATAAATTTGTAATTAATACATAATAAAAAAGAATCAAATAATGGACTAATTAAGGAAGCTAATATTGTACTTATGGAGGAATCGAATACTCATAATAAGTAAAATTTTAAACTGCAAAGAGATTGAAAGAGATTAAATAAGAATTTATTAGAGATTGTTAATTTTGATATTGATGACTAGTTATTATGGCTAATGGATAATTATTAGAACTAATAAGCAAAATTAAGGAAGGTGGGTAATGGTGGAGTGACATTCTAGGAATATCCATCTTAAATTGATAAGGAGCATTGGGATCCCAACATCATTAATACCACTTGATAACTACGGGTGGCTTTCAGCAAAATTTTATTTTAAAGTTTTTTGATCGAAATCGCTAGTGTCTCCTTTAGAAAAGCGTTTGATATGTTATAAGGCATGTTTCTGTTTTATTTCTATGTTGATTTTAGGGATGGATTAGACTGCTAAGTGTGTGTGTGTGTGTATATATATATATATATATATATATATATTGAGAAATATCGTAAATAAGGAAAATTTCATAAGAACAGTTAACTAGCGATAAACCGAAGATAAGGTAGGAAGTTAGCAAGGAAATTAGGTAAGTATGCTTCGAACCCTAACTTGTGGAATGTCACTATTCACCCCGAATGTGATAAGGTGTAAAGGGATATGGAGAGAATTTTCTAATTGATCGAAGAATTTGTTTCTAGATTTTTTTTACACCAAAGAGCTAAGACTGAGCAAGGAAAACCCAGAGGGTTATTATCACCATTGGAGGTTTTGACTTGAAATTGGAAGCTTATATCGATGGACTTTATAGATGGATTGCTTAGGATTCCAAAGGGAAATATGCTATTTAGGTTATAGTAGATTAGCTAATTTTATTTTCATTGGAAATAATAAGGCCGCAACATCTCTAATACATATTTATGGCAAGGAAATAGTGCAACTACATGGAGTTCAAGTTAGAATTCTTGTGATAGAGACCGTTTGTTCAATTGTGAATTTTGGAGGGGTTTGCCACCTGCTTTGGAAACGACTTTAATTTAGAAGATATGCTGAGAGATTGCGTCGCGACTTTGGAGAACCTTGGAAAAGGTAGAAGTTCTTAGGCGGTGATGAAGACCACGTAGGACCGTTAGGAGTCCTATGTTGATAGACGAAGGAAAGGATTGGAGTTTTTAATTAGGGACATGGTGTTCACTCAGTCTTTTCCTCTTAGAAATGTTATGAGGTTTGATACATCTAGGAAGGTAGCGCCAAGGTTTCTTGGACCTTTTCTGGTTTTAGAGAGGGTAAGGGAAACTTTCTTATTGGGTGGAGCTTGTGGACTAGTTAGCAGAAGTCCATCATGAAAGAGGAAATGTCAACATGACATTGCCTTTATAGTAGGTTCTGATCAGTTAACTAAAGTTGAAATAGAGCTCATCACTGTCCTGTGCCACTGCACACATTATGGAGCACGGTATTGAGAGGCTTTGTAACGAAGAAAATTTGATTGGTTCGAGTAGATGGAGAGATAACCTTGCAAAATGCACATGGGAATCCAAAGAAAAGATGAGTGCTTTTCATCCCAAGCTTTTCTTTGGTAAATTTTTCTATCCAAAAGTATTGGTATTTGGTTGCTTCATGGTTGCTAGATTGAATGGTAGGATATGTTTACCACACTTTTTACTGTTTTTTTTTTTGCATTCATATAGAATTTTACATGTGTTTAGGATGCTTGCATACATGCCTATATGTCACAATCTTGCATTCACACTAGGATTGAGCTCACCTATAGTATGTTGCATTCATAATCAAGTTGCATAAATTGGTTGTATAACATGGTTATTGAGTGTGAGTTACACTATCTTCCCTTTGTGATTTCAGGGGCGAAATCTCTTTTAAGAGAGGGAGAACGTAACAGTCAGTAGAAATTTAATGAGAAACTAAATAACTAAAATAAGGTTAGAAAATTGGAAGTTCTGTAAATAGCAGAATTTGATCATGAAAGTTGCACCATTGCGTCTTGGGCAGTTATCCGATCAATTTCCATATATAATATGTTGGAATTAAAGTTCAAACGGAGAAGTTATGGACGTTTTAATTTTTCAAATTTAAAATAATTCTAATGAGTTTAAATTTGAAAATTTAAATATTTGAATTTAAATATTTTAACGTTGAGGGATACTTAACGTAAAGTAACACGTTAAAGTAACGTGTGTAACGTAAGAATTAAATTGAGGAATAATTAAGTAATAAATAAAATAAAAAGTGACCGGCCCATAGGCGAGTGGTTGACCGCTTGTAGTCAACACTCGACCAGATACAAGCGGTCAACCAGCAAGTGGTGATGGTGGCTAAGGTTTTTTCAAATTTGATGATTTGGATTTAATTATTTAAATATGATGGTTCTGGTTCCTTCTTATCTCTATAAATAGACCCCTAAACCCTACCCACTTTTCTTTATAAAATTCTGTAGCAATGGCGAAGCTCTGTCGAATTCTTTTCCTTTAGGTTTTCAAAAACAGCAAACTTTCTCGTAAGTAATTCTAATCTCTAATCTCAATTAAATTCACAATCTTTCTCGTCTCTACCTTTGGATTTCTAAAATCTAGTATATACATGTATACAAACAGAAAAGAAAAATCTACTTGTTGTATATTCAAAAGGGCGAAGATCTAATGGAGAATTAGAAGCAGTATAAATCCAATCCCATCTTCTTCTTCTTTAGATTCCATAACCAGTTTGTATTTTCTGGTAAGATGTTTAGATATTAATTCTTTTGATTTTTGCTTCTATTCCTTTCTAGTTTCTGATCCTAATCTAATTTCTATGTACAATTCACTTTGTTGTATATTCTAAAATAGGGAGATCTAAAAGAGAATTAGGCGTGGTGGAAGCAAGTCTGGTTAGAAAACAAACAATTCTCTGTGAGTGGAAATATCAAGTTTCACATTTTTGTAATTGGATAGTATTTATTTGGAATTGATACATGCCTTAGGAAATTTAGGTAAATGAAAATATAATATTTAAAACCCTTAAAATTTCCCTAAATAAATATTAATCTTTGGATATGTTGGAATTCCAATTGTTTTGTATTCATGGTAGAATTAAATTTGTGTTGAGATTTAAGTAATTCGTAATCTATCCCTCTCCATTTCTTTTGATTTCGCTTGTAGTTTTAAAGGATTCTAAAAAAATATAAAGCTAGAAATGGCATGCAAAGCGTGATTTTTGATTATTTGTAGTTTGCACGATCTATGTCTATAAATTAAAATAAGTATGAATTCTTTTTTCACTCCAAGGTTTGTAGTTTCAAAAGTTGGATAGAATATAAAAGGTTTAAATTATAAAGCTTCTTCCTTAAATAGAGGCGTTAATTCTATTATATTAATATGAGATAAGATTGGTATTATTCCTTTTTGTTTATAAGTCAAGTTGTTGGCTAAGGATATTAGCTATTCTTTTGTTTGGAGTTTGGGACTTGTATGGGTTTGACATTTAAATCAATAAGTGTTTTATTTTCCTGGGACTAGAAATATTTTATTCGAATCACATGCACACACACATATATATAATATTAACATATTAATTTTTAAAGTTAATAATAATTTTATAATTATAACATATTGAACGTATTGATTAGAATTAATAAGGTAATAAATAGTATTAATTTCTTAGGGAGGTAGTTAGAGGTAATTATGGGAATTAATCCATTGTTAAAGGCGTAATAAGGGAATACCTTATATGACCTTAAATACTAATTTTGTCGGATGATATATGTATACAATGGTTATACACATGAAGTGTGACTAAGTTATGGAGATGCGAGCTCAGTCCAAAGTTACATAGAAGTCTACCTAGTTAAATCTGGCTACCAGCATTGTGATTTTGTGGAGATGTCTCGATTAGATTATGGATCATAAGTTATACTATTGAGACGATAGGAGAAATCTTTAAGAGGACTTTGCTTTGGGTTAGAGGTATTAAGTGGCTATTATAAGGTCCGTTTCTTTCTTAGAAGAAGTATTAAGTGATCTAATGGGATTTCTTACGATATCGGTTAGTGAGAACCATGTAAGGACCCACCTTAGGTTGGGTCTTAAATAACAGGGACCACCTATTTTATAGGTCTTAAATGATTAGAGTCTACTTAAGTTCCTAGGGAAGAGGTATTAAGTGGTTTAGAGGTTTTCACACTCACATCGTTAATGATAGATGCATTAGAATTTGGAAATGTGTTAGGTATTAAATGAGGAGACCTGTCTATTTTATAGGTATTAAATGATTAGTCTACATAATCTCCAATAAAAGGTATCTTTGGATTTGGGTGGTTTCTCTTACATCATTGTGGTTAGTTGCATTGGAATTTGATATTGGACTAGAAAGACCCTTGGGCTTACAGTTAAAGTTATCACTATGGTATAGTTTTAAATATGTAAGACATATTTCTTATCTATAGTACTGCCCAACTACAATTATAGTAAAGTTTGATATTTTCATTTCACTAGGCGTTTGTTGTTCTGACTCACTCCTCATTACAACACATAGGTTAAAGGAGAGATGCAGATTTAGAAGACAAAGGTGGAGGTGAAGACTTATGGCATTATCTATTTATTTATGCTTTTTAGATATTTTTATTGTACCCAATTCAGACAGTTATGTTATTTTGGAATATTGTACAATTAAGGTGTTATGTAGACATGTTGTAATATTTAACATATTACGTTTCTGAAATGGCTTTCCTTATGAAATGGATACTTATTCCTGATATTATATTTTATCCTTTCCGCTACGAGATTCTGAAAGTATAGATAGATTGCTTTGTGTAATGTGTATTTTTTAATTTTATCAGCTTAACAACTCGTATTGAGATGGGCATAAGGTTCTATGAGCTTTTATTTGGTCAAAATTAGGTCTATTTCAAGGCGGTTGTTATAGCAACAATCTCCTATCATCCAATCTAGCAACCACTATACAACCAAAAACCTACATGTTCGAAATGAGAAACCTTTATTTTTCTTTGGTTTCAATGTGCTTTCCATTGGGTTATCTCCCCGTTGAACTCAAACCCACCTAATATCTTTGTTACGAAGCCTCTTAATACCGTGCTCCATAATGCATGTGATGGCACACAGGGAAAGGGGCATGGGGCGATGAGCTTTGTTCCAACATCAATTAACCGACCAAACTCTACTGCAGAGGTAGTGTCATGCAGACATTTCCTCAAGTATGAAACATGAAAAATGTCATGAACTCTCGCTAACTTGTCCGGAAGTCCCACCCAATAAGCAAGTTTTTCCAATCTCCCTAAAATCATGAAAAGGCCCAACAAACCTTGATGCCAACTTTTCAAATTTACCCAAACCTCATAACCTTTCTAAGAGGGAAAATCTTGATGAATACTAAGTACCAAATTAAAAACTCCAATACCCTCTTCCACTATCAGCATGACTCTTGAAGGTCCTGTGAGGTCTTCATTCGCTGCCTAAACACTTCTACCTTTTCCGAGGTCCTTAAAATCCTTGATGCAAGATCTCAACAAATCTTCTAAAAATATTAATCATCCTTTCCATCTAACATCGGTCTACGGGTGGTAAGTGGTGCTACAGTCCAAATTTGTTCCCAAAGTAGGTTGCAAAATCCTCCAAAATTCCTCAGTGAACAAAGTCTCCATCACTAACAATGTCAATTGAAACTCCATAAGAGTCCCCATCACTAACAATGTCAACTAGAACTCCATATAGTTGCACCGCTTCCTTGACATAAAATTGCACTAGAGATGCCACAGTCCGATTACTTCAAACGAAAGTAAGATAAGCCAATCTACTAAATAACACCATTGCCCTTTTGATTCTTAGGCAACCCATTCTTAAAGTCCATCGATATATGTTCCTATTTTCAAGTAGGAACCTCCATTGGCAATGATAACCTTCTGGGTTTTCCTTGCTTAGTCTTAGTCCTTTGGCATGTCAAAATCTAAAGACTAATTCAATGACTCTCTCTCTTTTCTTGACCAATTGGAAAAAAAAATCTCTTCATAACCCTATACATTTTAACTCGTTTAAGGCGAATGGTGATGCTTGGCATGCTTTGGGTTTGAAGCATTCTAACCTAGTTTCCTCACTAACTTCCAGTCTTACCTTCGTTTTGTCGCTAGTTAAGTCTCTTGTGAATTTCCTTATCTACGGTGTTCCTTAATATGTATATATTTATTTAGCAGTCTAATCTTATCCATAAAATCAATACAGTGATAAAACAAGAAACACGTCTTATACCATATCAAACCATCTTCCTAAAGGAGAAAACTAGCACCTAAAATCCTAAAATAAATTTTTACTGGAAGCTGCCGTTAAACAATTGTTAATGATTTTTGGGTACATATGCTCCTTACCAATTTAAGAGACATTCCTAGAATGTCATCCCACTATTACCCACCTTCCAAAATTCCCTTCTTAGTTCTATTAAATATCATTTACCCATAATAATGGGTTATTAATGTCAAAATTAGTAGTCTCCAAACAATCCTTATTCAGTCTCTTTCAATCTATTACCAGTTTCAAAATTCACTTATTATAAGTATTCGCATCCTCCATAAATACCATATTAGATTCCTTAATCAGTCCCCTATTTATTTATTTTTCTTTATTAATTATAAGTATACTTTCCATTAAATCTGTAATTAATGTCCATAAAACCTAGTCTTATGATTACTATGCTATTTATAATTAATATGAACACCGTAGTAAATTACTTTATTTATATGTATTTCTTATTTCAAATTATTAATTTCTAAACTATAACATTCCTTTCCATATTTTATTTTATCAGAGCGACCACTCCAATTAGGATTACTGTTATAATTTTATATACATTAACCATAAGTAATAATTTTGTTTTATTTGAAATTACAAGAGATTATATATTTTTCTTTTTCAACATATTATGTATGGAAATTGATTAGAAAATCGTCGTGGACCCAATGGTGCAGCTTCCACGATTAAATTCTGAAATTTATAAAATTTCCTTTTTTAACCTTATTTTAATTATTTAATTTTTTATTAAATTTAATGAGGTGTTACGACGGCGCCTACAAGAATTCCCATTAGGATCAGTCTCACTCGCCTAGTATCTCTATAAGTGTTGTGCGCCACCACAACGGAATACCCCCTTAGTGTCTGTGAAATACATCGCTCTTGTCAACTATTATATGTCATTTCGGTATTTAACTATTACCTAATTCAAAATGATCTATAGTCCTATGATAGGGATTTATGTCCCTACCTTTTTTTATAGGAGATTTACGGCCCTACACTTCTCTTAATAGAGGATTTACGGCCTTATTACTCTAGATGTTCACCTAGCTCAGAAATAGGCTCAAATAATCAATTTTATATTTACATAGTTTTCATATTAATTTATATTAATTTTTATTTTAAACCTGGACCTTAGGTCGAGGTTCAACATACGTATTTTCTGAAAGAGGCTATGCGGTAGGATCGTGTAATATGGAATAATGAAATAGTCTAGGTAGATAAAGTAGGTAAATGCAAGGAGACACCGGGATTTTATACTGGTTCAGACCTCTTGTACTACGTCCAGTCCCTAAGCTTCACCTAGGAATTTCACTAACTAACATCCTCACTTCACCCAGAGGAATAGGTTTACAACTTACCCGAACAACCGAATGGGATTTCTTGCCTCAACTACCGAAGAGGACTTCAACTCAATTACTAAAATACAATATTCGACTTGTTGTGTTCTTGTCAACACTAATGAGTCTAATGTAGTACAATATTCCTATAATCTTATCCTCGAGAGTATGCAATGTGTTTGTGAAGATTTAGGAAATGTGAATTGCTATGAATCAAAAGAATGTTATAAACAAAAACCGTGATTCAAGCAATAAATTGGTGATTGCTTTGAGAATATCTAGAGAATATGAACAAGAGAATAGTAAGATTAAAGCAAGAGAATTCGGTGAATTAAATGATGTTAGAATCATGTATATATACTTGTAGAAGAGGTGCATATGTTATCAAAGGTTGCAAACAAGAGATGCTTCCACTTCCATTGATGAATGGTTGCAACTCTTGGGAGGAAGAAGGTGTCTTTTCAGAGAAAATTCGCAGGTTCAAATTCAGTCGACTGAGCAGGGAATTCAGTCAACTGAAAATATGAAGTAAAATTTTCGGGAGCAAATTCAGTCGACTTGCAGGAAATTCAGTCGACTGAAACTGTGCATGTGTATAAATTTATTCCAGTTTCAGTCGACTGGCTGTTCCTGTTCAGTCGACTGAACTTATAAAATATGCACAGTGAAATCTTAATTGAAAATGAAGTTTATAAAATGTTTTCTAGTGTTCGTGCAAGCCTCTTGAGGATAGATTTTAACAATAAATCTAGACTAAGACATATATATATATAAAACATACTTTATATTTGTTTGGTCTTCATCGATCTTCCTTTAGCATTGCATATATTTCTTCCTTGTTTGTTAAAGCACATTGTCATTGATCAAAATCTTCGAGTATCAACATTCTCTCCCATTTTGATTGATGACAATACTAATTTATTCTAGAGATTTTTTTACTTATTTTCTCCCCCTGAATGTATGCACCATCTTTCCTACAAAACAAAGTTAGTACCATAGATTTTCTCCCCATTTGTCATCGACAAATAGAAAGAACTAACAGCAGTATAATTTATCAAAATAATCACTGAAGCATAGAGAATATTTGCATAATCATGGCTTAGGAAAAGTAAAAATGTTGTGACAAACAAGCATAAAATGGATATTCATACAAGCCACTAGAAAGTTAAAAATACACATCAAACCAAAAAATTACTCATCTCTATCCCAGTCATATGAACCTTCTCTTCCTGTTGGTTCATGTATGACGGGTCCTCCTGTTGGTGGTCTGTGCGCTCTTCCTCCTTGGCCACAACTAGCTCCGCTTGCGCTGCTACTTGTATGCTCTTCGGATGTCGTCCATGTAAACGTAGGTGCCGGACGTTTGCCGCGTGATGTTGAAGCAGTAGTGGTGCTTGAGCACGAGATTGCATCCCATAGCTTGTTGAAGAATCCTTTGATTTTGTCAAGCTTATGATCTACCTTTTTAAGACGAGTGTCAAGAATTTGTTGATTTCTTGACAATATCCCCAAGGATTGGTTGGTAGTGAAGCTTGGGTCAACAAGACGAATTTCATCATCTTGCTCGAGATGTTCTTCGTGGTGAGGTTGAGGAGGTTGTTGTTGTTGTTCTTGATGCCTTTCTTCCCATTCGGCGAGTGATATTATGCGAGGAGGTCGAGATGGGAGTTGCATTAGGCTTATGGTCCGGTGGTTAATTTGATGGACCATTGTATTCTCCGACTCAGGTAATGGCGTATCAACATTGAGGAGAAGTCGCATGATGTACTCTCCAAAGTAGATAGTGCATATTTTGCCATTATTAAAAGTGAGAAACTCATCAAGAATGAGCTGTACCCAATTGACTTGTATATTGCCAAAAATAGCATATAGAGCTCGATAGTTATTTGGGTAGACAATTTCGTACGAGCCCGTGCGAGGAGTAATTGTTCTCATTAGGGCTTTATGGAGGATTCTTGCCATAGGTCGAAGAGAGGTGGACTTAAAATCTCTAAAGTTGATATTATCATCCATAAATCGATGGTTTATGTTGTCGCGAATATGTGGATTAAATTCTATCTCCTCTAGCTTTCTCCCGACATTTGGTGATTCTAAAATGTGTGCTATTCTATCCAAGGGAAACCAAACTTTCTTTCCACATACCATACTCCAAACACTATTGTTTGGATTTCTTGGAGTTTGGTGTCTAAGATTAAGATTAGCATAAAATAATCTGACCATTTCATGATTTATGGCATGGTCATTTCTTTTCAAATCTAAAAGAGAAGTTAAACCTGCTGGATCTGTTAACGCTTGGATGTTGTAGGTTTGAAAGCTTTGGAAATCAATGAAAGAATGCTCGAAAATTCGAGAATTCTTCATCTTATTCCATCTAGTGACAGCGGTTCCATCGTAAAGCCATTGTGCTATTTGAGCATCAATTGGCTCGGAGGATAAAGAAGATGAAGCTCTTGATCTTTTTGGTGCCATTTGGGTGAGATTTGAGTGGATTTTGAGGAATTGGGGGCTAGGGTTTCGAAATTAATTTGGGGAAGAAAGTTTGTAGGAGGTAAAAAGTGAATTGGTAGGGTGAAAATTGGTTGTTAAAAGGGGAAGTTTGCCTGGAAATTGGCGTTCAGTCGACTGAATGCTCTGTTCAATCGACTGAATTGAAGGCCGAAAATTTTCTGGGCTGAATTCAGTCGACTGAACAGGGTTTTTAGTCGACTGAATGTTTGCTTGAAAGTTTCTGTTATTATTTTAGTCGACTGAGAAGAAGATTCAGTCGACTGAATTGTTAAACATTTTGCATTCTGTCATAAGTTCAGTCGATTGAACAGGGGGTTTTAGTCGACTGACGTATGTATTTTGTTGTTCTTTGTTAATTTTGAAGGCAAACTCTTTATTCAAGGAAATAATTACATTTATATAGATGTAATATCATGAATAGATTTCAACACTAACTATTTCTTAAGAGATGGACTTGGATTCTTTTTCCCTTCATTCTTTATATAATTGATATCCCATGAATTTGGACTATATTGAGGAGTCTTAGGAGACATCCAAGAATTCACAAGATCGACTGGCGTACGATAAGATGAAGACGGATCAAGTGAGCTAATGGGGTGAGGTAGGGGTTCAGCCACTTTGTTCTTTTTTGATCCACAAAATCGTAAACCGATTTGCTCAAGGAAGCTTAAACGTCTAGCCGTAACCTTTTGTTCGAAGTATAATTCTCGTTGAAGATCTATTTGTTGTTGTTGAAAGTGATGAATTTCATCAATCTTTCTTTTTGTGTCTGGAGAAATAAAGAGTCCACGTTTTGCTTTCTTGGATTCTGGTGTGTAGACGGTACGATAATTGTTCCATTTGAAAACTGGCTCATGTGTCGGTGTTGGAGTGGGAAGTTTTGGAGATGTTGGAGTGTTTCCAACAGAAGAAGCGATGTTGATCGGGGAAAGAGAGTTGTTGGATGACATTTTTATAAAACTTTTATTTGTGAGAATGAGTTGTGAAAATAATATTTTTAAGATATATTTATAGTAGGAATTTTCTAAATATATAGTGGTTATAAATCCTTAAAGTTTTTCATCCACTTAATGATTTAATGGTTACCATAATTCTCTTAAAAATGTATGGTGAATATTATTTGACAAAATATTATGTAACATATTTGAAAAGTAAATTGAAAATCCTATATTTTCTTTATTCAGTCGACTGAACAGATAATGTTAGTCGACTGAATTGTATAGATTTTTCTCTATACGATATCTTTAAAAGACATTATTCCTAACTCTCGTCGTAATTTTATGAAGGAGTTTTCTAATAGAGGTTTAGTAAATATATCGGCAATTTGATTTTCAGTTGAAATATGTTCTAAATTAATTATTCCTTTTTCGATATTGTCACGTAGAAAATGGTGACGAATATCTATATGTTTTGTACGAGAGTGATTAACCGGATTTTTAGATAAGTTTATTGTACTTGTATTATCACAATATATTGTAGAATTTGTTAAATCTATATTAAAATCTTTAAGTGTTTGTTGCATGTATATAACTTGAGTGTAAACTAAAGCAGCTGATATATACTCTGCTTCGCATGTGGAAAGCGAGACATAATTTTGTTTCTTACTAAACCAAGATACAAGTGATTTTCCAATGAAATGGCAAGTACCACTTGTACTTTTTCTATCTGTTCGAGATCCACCAAAATCAGCATCACCAAATGATACTAACTCAAATGAACACTCCTTTGGATAGAAAAGACCAAAATCTTTAGTTTTGTTAAGGTATCACATTATTCGTTTTACTTCTCTTAAGTGTGAATCTTTAGGATCGGATTGAAACCGTGCACATAAACAAACACTCATCATTATGTCAGGTCTACTAGCGGTTAAGTAAAGTAAGGAACCTATCATACTTCTAAACAATTTTTGACCTACACTTTTGCCATTTTCATCTCGATCGAGATGTGTAGTGGTACTCATAGGAGTAGGTTTAGCAGATGTGTTTTCCATGTCGAATCGTTTAATTAAATTAGCACAATATTTTTCTTGGTTTAAAAAAATTCCATTTGTTAATTGTTTGATTTGAAGTCCGAGAAAATATGATAATTCTCCCATATGAGACATTTCGAACTCATTAGTCATTATATTTGAAAATTCTTTACATAAATTTTCATTTGTTGAACCAAAAATAATATCGTCTACGTATATTTGAATTATTAAAATATCTTTGGTTGTATTTTTAATAAAAAGCGTTTGATCTACTTTTCCAATTTTAAATCCCGAGTTTAATAAATAACTTTTAAGTCTTTCATACCAAGCACGAGGTGCTTGTTTAAGACCATATAGTGCTTTCTTTAATTTAAATACATGACCCGGATATTTTTCATGTATAAATAAAGGAGGTTGTTCTACATATACATTTTCTTTAATGAAACCATTTAAAAATGCACTTTTAACATCCATTTGATAAAGTTTAAAACTGTGAAAACATGCAAAGGCTAATAGTATACGTATTGCTTCAAGTCTTGCAACGGGAGCAAAAGTTTCTGCAAAATCAATACCTTCTTCTTGATTATACCCATGTGCTACTAGTCTTGCTTTATTCCTTGTTATATTACCTTATTCATCTACTTTACTTTTGTAAATCCATTTTGTTCCAATTACTTATTGATTATTAGGACGGGGAACTAATTCCCAAACATCGTTACGTTCAAATTGATTTAATTCTTCTTGCATTGCAATAATCCAGTAATCGTCTGTTGATGCTTCTTTAGGATTTTTAGGTTTGATTGAAGAAATGAAAGCTACATGTCCCATTTGTTTTGGTTGATTTCTTGTCTTAACTTGCGAATTTAGTTCTCCTATTATATTTTGAGTTGGATGATCTCGTAATATTCTAGGAGGAGATCTTAGTTCATTATTATTATTTTCAAGGTTTGTTTCTTCTATATTTATCAATTCTTCATCATCTTTTATATTTAAATTTTTATTAAAATTTTCATCAAAAGATATATGCAAAGTTTCTTCAATTAAGTTTGTTCGTTAATTAAATACTCGATATGCTTTACCTCGTTCTGAGTATCCTACGAAAATTCCTTCATCTGCTTTTGAATCGAATTTTCCTAGTTGATCTTTTGTATTTAAAATGAAACATTTTGATCCAAATATTTTAAACTAAGATATATTTGGCTTTTTATTATTAAATAGTTCATAAGAAGTATTTTTAGTTAATGGTCTAATTGATATTCTATTTAATACATAACATGCAGTAGCAACGGCTTCTGCCCAAAAATGTTTTGGTAGAGAACATCCATTTAATAATGTTCTTGCGCATTCTTGTAATGTTCTATTCTTTCTTTCTGCAACTTCATTTTGTTGAGGAGTTCTAGGAAAAGAAAAGTTATGATTTATTCCTTTCTTTTTACAAAAAGTTTCAAAAACTTCATTTTCGAATTCGCCTCCATGATCGCTTCGAATATTTTTAATTTTCAAACCTTAGTGTTTTGAATTCTTTTGACAAATGTTTTAAAATGCTCAAAAGTGTCGCTTTTATTTTTCATAAAAATAGTCCATGCATATCTTGAAAAATCATCAACTATTACAAATACGTATCGATTATGATTAATGGATTGAACTTGTGTTGGTCCAAATAAATCCATATGTAGTAATTCAAATGGTTGTAAAGTTGAAATATTTTTCTTAGATTTGAAAGATGATTTCGTTAATTTTACTTTTTGACAATCATCACAAAGATTATTTATTTTAAAGTTTATTTTGGGTAAACCTCTTACTAATTCATTTTTAGAAAGTTTTCTAATAGTTTTAAAATTTATATGACAAAATCTTTTGTGCCATAACCAAGGATCATTATCTTTGGCTAGTAAACACATACTCATATTATGATTAATATTCATATTTAGAACATAAATATTTCTATCTCTATTTCCTTCAAAAACAATATTTTGGTTTTGATCAAAAATAATACATTTATTATTCGAGAAAGTTATTTTAAAACCTTTGTCACACAGTTGACTTATGCTAAGTAGATTATGTTTTAAATTTTCAACTAATGAAACATTTGTTATAAAAGGTAAATTTGATGTACCGCAATTGTTCACATCTCCTTTGCCAATGATATAGCCTTTTGAATTGTCTCCGAAGGTAACCGAGCCACCATCAAAGTATGTGATGCTTGTAAGCATATCTTTGTCTCCTGTCATGTGTTTTGAACAACCACTGTCTAATATCCATTTCTTCTTTTTGAGTGGGACCTGAAAATAAATATTAAATTATTGGTACCCACTTTTTAATGGGGTCCTAAAAAGTTAGAGTTTAGGAAACCAAACCCAATTTGGTTTAGTATCCTTTTTATAAATATAGTTTTCATTATGATGAACATTATCCATAAATGTTTTAATATATTTATTTCTTACTAATACATTGTTAGTTTTTGGTACCAAAATTTTAACTACCTTGTTTTCTACTTTTGTTTTAATAGGTTTCTTTAGCAATATTTGTTGTTTTGAATCCATATTCCTCTTAAAATTTGTATTTTTCTTTTTAGGAATTTTTGACTCCTTTTTATATCCTATTCCATGTTTACTTGAAGAGGATTGAGAATTTTCTAAAATCTTAGATAAATTTTCTCTTCCTTTGTCAAAGTTAGAAACATTTTTAGTGATGTTATCTAATCTAGCTTGAAGACTATTGTTTTCTAACTCAACTTGTCTAATCTTACTTCTTAATTCATGATTTTCAGAAACAATTATATCATTCTTTGTTTTTTGAGTTTCAATTTCTTGACTTAAAAGTGATAATTGGGTTTCCGAATTTGAATGAGATTCTTGAACTTTTTCAAGTTCTTCTAAGATTTTCTTTTCATCATTTAACATATCCCTTTCAAATTCAGCTTTGTTTTAATTTTCACGAGTTTCTTTGAGTTTCTTTTTAAGAGTTTTTATTGTGCTTAAAAGTTCAGTGTTTACTTCAATTAAATCGTCGAAAGTTAAATTATTTACCTCAGATTCTTGAGCCATGAAGCATACATTTGCCTGTTCATTGTCGCTATCACTATCATTTTCGGACGAAGATGAATCTGAATCGACCCATGTTACAGAAAATGCCTTCTTTTTGAATTTATCCTTCTTGTTTTTGTTGTTGAAGTTTTTCTGATTTTCCTTCATTTGTTCTTGACAATCTTTTTGCAAGTGTCCTTTCTTGTGACAATTGAAGCATTCTATATTTGAGGATGAAGGTTTGTTCAAGAAATTCTTTTTGAATCCGTTTTTGTTTCCTTTTCTATACTTTAAGAATTTCTTGAAATTTTTGGCTATAAATGCTAGATCCTCATCTTCAGACTCTGATTCTTCCTTTTCCACATGAAAAGCAACATTATTTCTTTCTTGAGCTTGATCTTTTTTAGCTTGCATATTTACTTCATACGACATAAGATTTCCAATCAATTCTTCTGGTTTCATTGTAGATAGATCATTTGCTTCCTCGATTGCTAGTACTTTTCTCTCCCATTCATCAGTGAGTGAATTTAGAACTTTAGACACAATGTCAAAGTCCGTGTATCTTTCTCCTAGTCCGATTAGAGCATGATGAATGTCTTGAAATCTTGAGTACATGTCATTGATGGATTCATTTTGTCGCATTCTAAAGTTTTGGAATTGATTCTTCAGCATGGATATCTTTGTTAGTTTAACCTTGCTTGTGCCTTCATGTATGACTTTAAGTGTTTCCCATATCTGATATGCAGTAGTACATATGCTAACACGGTTGAATTCATTTCTATCCAGGGCGCAAAATAGCATATTCGTAGCTTTGGCATTTTCACTAGCTTCATTCTTTTGAATTTGTGTCCATGTAGGATAATTGGTTGTGGGTACAACGAACTCTGCTTGAGTAGCATTCCAGGCTTCGAAACTTGTTGCTTGCATATAAATCCTCATCCTTGTAGCCCAATAGTTATAGTTTAGTCCATTGAATAGAGGAGGTCTTTGGGTAGATTTCCTTTCGCAAATGTAGAACTATAGGCAGATGTTGTGCTTGTACTTGCATTATTTTCCATATTATCAATATGTCTAATAACGGTGTTATGGTTATAGGACGACCTTGCAATGATACCAATTGAAAGAGGCTATGCGGTAGGATCGTGTAATATGGAATAATGAAATAGTCAAGGTAGATAAAGTAGGTAAATGCTAGGAGACACTAGGATTTTATACTGGTTCGGACCTCTCGTCCTACGTCCAGTCCCTAAGCTTCACTTAGGAATTTCACTAACTAACACCCTCACTTCACCCGAAGGAATAGGTTTACAACTTACCCGAACAACCGAACGGGATTTCTTGCCTCAACTACCGAAGAGGACTTCAACTCAATTACTAAAATACAATATTCGACTTGTTGTGTTCTTGTCAACACTAATGAGTCTAATGTAGTACAATATTCCTATAATCTTATCATCGAGAGTATGCAATGTGTTTGTGAAGATTTAGGAAATGTGAATGGCTATGAATCAAAAGAATGTTATAAACAAAACCGTGATTCAAGAAATAGATTGGTGATTGCTTTGAGAATATCTAGAGAATATGAACAAGAGAATAGTAAGATTAAAGCAAGAGAATTCGATGAATTAAATGATGTTAGAATCATGTATATATACTTGTAGAAGAGGTGCATATGTTGTCAAAGGTTGCAAACAAGAGATGCTTCCATTTCCATTGATGAATGGTTGCAACTCTTGGGAGGAAGATGGTGTCTTTTCAGAGAAAATTCACAAGTTCAAATTCAGTCAACTAAGCAGGGAATTCAGTCAACTGAAAATATGAAGTAAAATTTTCGGGAGCAAATTCAGTCGACTGTGGAGGAAATTTAGTCGACTGAAACTGTGCATGTGTATAAATTTGTTCCAGTTTCAGTCGACTGGTTGTTCCTGTTCAGTTGACTGAACTTATAAAATATGCACAGTGAAATCTTAATTGAAAAAGAAGTTTATAAAATATTTTCTAGTGTTCGTGCAAGCCTCTTGAGGATAGATTTTAACAATAAATCTAGACTAAGACATATATATAAAAAACATACTTTATGTTTGTTTGGTCTTCATCGATCTTCCTTTAGCATTGCATATATTTCTTCCTTGTTTGTTAAAGCACATTGTCATTGATCAAAATCTTCGAGTATCAACATTTTCCAGTCAAAGGATCGACTTAGACCTTCCCTAGGTCAACCAATTCTGATCAACCGTTAGGGTATGCTGGTCGAACGGTCGTGGGTAAAATTTGGGAATTCGACCAGTTTTTTATTATCGGTTGTTTTGTAATTAATTTCATTAATTATTGCAGTTAGTTAATACCATTAATCGTTAAGTTCTGCTTATTACTTTTTCCAATTTTGATCGATTTTAGAGTTTGCTAATTGGGATTGCTAATTTGACATCATACAAGATTCGATTAACTAATTAAATTCCCAATTAGTGTAAATTGAATTCTAGGGTTTTATTGATCAAATTAGGGTTATTACAATCTCAAATTAAATTAACACATTCAATTCTAGGGTTCTATATCAAATTCGGGTTTAACATATCAGATCAGGGTTCTAACATCCTAGATCATTTAAAATGGATTATATTTAATTACACTACTCAAATTATCAAATTTATGCCCACTCGCCTCAAACCATATTCTAGATCTTATGAATTTAGTCCCCAATCAATAGCTCCCCTTAATCTTTCCCTTGATTCCCTTGCTCCTTACTTTTACTTTTGATTTGGGTTCTTAAGGTTTGAGAGATTAGGATTTCAATAGAAGTTTTGGCATAGTAATTTTTCTCTAAGATTAAAACTAAAATTAGGGTTTAAGTTATGATGACATTTATAGGGTTAGCCTGTCTCTAAGGATCATTTGATCAATCTTAGTTGCCATCTCAACCATTCATCTAACCCTTCTCTACCAAGCAACTAATCCTAGCCATTTAAACTCGTCATAACGAAGCGGTTAACGTTTAGTTTTTGTCGACGAGGTCGACCGGTTCGGGGCCTGGGTCGACTGTTGACAGTCGACCTGGAACCCTTTTGGACCGACCCAATACTTATAAATTTTTAAGTTTATTATTTACTTATTTATTTCTAATGACATTTTAAATTTCATTATTCCTCCGTACTTACTCTAAGCATAAAGTGTTACGTATGAAAACGTCAGGATAATTGATACGAATGCAATGGTGTAAGTTTCACAGCAAAATTCGGACGTCCGTGAAAATTTTCTTTTAGGTTCTTGTTTTAGTTAAATTAAATTTTATTATTAAATTTTCTTTTTTAAATATCTTTTTAAGTCTTGCTAAATTTCACATGAATTTTCAGGGTGTTAAGCTTCCCCTTTAAAGGATATCATTCCTAAAATTTTCTAAGGACAGAAAAATGCAACTGATACATACAACAACTAATAACTACAACTATCTACTCAACCAACATCCATAAGCAACCATTGTTCTTAAAAAGTTCTAATGCAACATGTGCATATATGCTATGTGAAATGCATGTGAACCTATACTAATGCAAAAATTTATGCGGTCTACTAATTCAACCAATCTCCTGTATGCAAAAAATGCTAATGCCATGCATCCAAATGTATGCAATATCCTAAGTAAATAAACCTGCAGTTCTATATTTACGTGCAACAATACCATTCATATGCAACTTCCATATGCACAACATCCACTAGCATCCAAGAATCAAGAACAAAAATGCGACTACATAAATGTGTGTATGTGTGCCTAAAGGATATGTTGTCCTAACGTGTAAAAGAGCATAATGCAAACAATATATCCATGTTCATCCATCAACATCCATCATCTATAATATGTCCTATCGACATGTGTACAACCCTTTCCAACATCCAATAGTCTCTACCTAAAGGGTATACCACCTAAGTCCTATACATAAGAATTCTAAACTTATGAAAACTAAACTGGAAACGTAGCAGAAAAGAGCTGTTGGTGGGTAATTTGGATTTTCTCCTCATGCTCCCATGTACTCTTTGTTGAATCGTCTTCCTTGTGGACTTTGACAAGTCTAATCTCCTTATTGCAGAGTTGCTTTGTTCCAAGCTCTAAAGTACGAGAGGGTGCACGAATAAGTGAATTTCGCTCAACCTTAACCTTCTTTAACTGACTCGGCTCGACCATGGTAGTTGTATCATGCAAACATTTTCGCAAGTGCGATACATAGAAAATGTTAAATACCCACCAACTTCTTTGAAAGCTCTACTCTATATACCAACTTCCCTACTCTAACCATCACCGAAAAAGGTCCTACAAATCTCGATGCTAGCTTTTCTGATGTACCAAATCTCATCACATGCCTAAAGGGTTTCATGAATACCATATCTCTCACTATGAACTCCAACTTCGTACATCTCCTATCAGCATGAGATTTCTGTCTATCCTGAGCAGTCTTCATCCTTTTATGGATCAATTCCATTTTTGTTGATGTCTCTCTCCCATCTCTGGTCCAAGAATAATCCTATCCGTCGTAACCCACCAACATACGGTGATCTATAAGATCTACCATACAACGCCTCAATAGTGCCATCCCAATGCTAGCCTGATAACTGTTGTTGTAGGTAAACTCCACTAATGACAAATGATCCTCCCAAGCTAAGTAGTTAATATCAGTATCAAGTATGTATCGGTCAAGTACTGATATGAGATATTTTAAAATATCGTAATAATAATGGTAAAATATCGGACATGTGCAAAACATATTATAAACTATATTGCACTTTGTGATTGTTGTATTGACATTAACTTTTCAAATATTTGGCTAAATAATGCCAAATTACCATCAAAGGCTAATTGCATATTGTTTACAGATTACAATCCTTAACTAAGATATTTTATTAAATACAGATCATAAAATAAGCTAATAAAGACCGAGAAATTGATATACTATACATCTTTATTTTTTTTTTCATTTCATACTAAATTCATTGTTTCTTCAATCATCTAATCTTCTATGCTACTTTCTCAAAAATTTCATATTTCTAGTTTTGTCATTTTCATTTTCGCTTAATTTATCGAATAAGCAATGTTGACTTGACACCAATTACTACTTTAGCTCGTTCCCGATCGATATATTAAATATATAAGTTTACCACTCTTCAATTTTTAGCTCTAGGTGCATGATTACCTAATAAAATGAATTTTCATAATCTAACCTAACAACTAGAAATGGTGAAAAAAATAACAACTAAAAAAAGAAGTAGCTCTTTCATGATCTAGTTTTTAATGGTAAACTCTTCACAAAAAATAAAACATATAAGTATGTGGAGTTTAATTTATTAAAAGATAGATGAAGAAGACTAAAACTATATGGTTAAAACTGAATAATTAGTGCATTAAGATTTCTAATATGGTATATATATTTTCATTTGCCATTTACATAAAAGCAAATATTAAGAACATGAAGAAATTTATTTATAAATACATTTTCTCCAACGCATAGAATAATGAATGATATTCTAAAAAAATATCAGGTATTTTACACTAAATATCAAAGCGATATATCGAAAATGATATTTTAAGTGATATTTCGAAGGAGCGATACGAGATATACCAATGATATATCAATGATATTATCCGATATTAACTACATAGCTATTATCTGATGTTAACTACATAGCTCCCAGAACCTCCAAAGTCTATAATGAACATCCATAGAAAATTCTCCAAAACCCTATTAATTGTATATGTCAGTCCACCAATCTATGAATGATATGCAGTACTTGAACTCAAATCAGTCCCTAATGCCTCCTGTAGACTCCTCTAAAACTCGCTAGTGAAAAATGGATCTCGGTTGCTAACTATACTAGTAGGAACTCCATATATCCTAAAGACCTCTTCCATATATAGAGCCACCAATGACAACGCCGACGCTGCCTTCCTAGTACTCCTCACTAGTATGAAATGTGCACACTTGGTATACTGATTGACTATAACTAATTACTTTCATTCCTTCTTCAACTCTAAGGTAGATCATCAATAAATTTTTTGAAGATACTCTCCCACTTTCGTTGAGGAATATCCAAAGGCTACAATAAACTTCCGGGCTTCTTCTGCTCCGCCTTCAACCTTTGGCAAGTCATATATCTAGCTACATTATCTACTACTTGCTTCCTCATATCGGGTCAATAGAAAACTCGCTTCATATCATGATACATATTATTACCATCAGGCTGAATGGTCATCTTAGAGTCAATGGCACGACGCCTCAAATGACTCGATAAATCTCCTCTACCAATCCTCTCCAAAATATCTACTAGCTCCTTATCCTCCTTCTGCCTAGGTCCAATATCTTCCATCAAGATAGGCTGAACATCTAAAGTTTCTAGCAATACATGAGCAATATCCGATGGTAGTTAAAAATCAAATGTAGATATATACTCCAAGCATCTCCACTGTAAGAATATGGGACTTAACGCTACTCTCTATTTACTCAAAACATTTGCTACTACATTACTCTTCCTCGAGATATAAGAGATATCAAAATCATAGGATGCCAAGAACTCCATACACCTCTGCTGTCTAAAGTTCAAGTTCATTTGGAAGAACAAATACTTCAAGTACTTGTGAACCGTATACAGCTCAAATTGGTCTTCTAAAAGATAATGCCTCCATGACTTGAGTGCAAAAACTGCTAACTCAAGATCATGTGTAGGATAGCTACTCTCTTGGGTCTTCATGTGTCTATTAGCATAACTCGTTATCTTTTCTTTTTCCATCAACACTATGCGTAACCCCATTCAATATGCGTTAGTATAAACAACAAATGGCTTCGTCCCATCAGGTAGTACCAAAAGTGGCACACTAGTCAAAGCCTCTTTCAATTTGATAAAACATCTTCACTCTTCGCATCCTACGAGAAAAATAAATTCTTTTTGGTAAGATGGGTAAGTGGATAGAGATCTTTGCAAAGGCTTTAATGAACTTGCAATAGTAGCTCGCCAAACCAAGTAAAATTCTCATCTCCATGGCATTCTTAAAAACATGCTAATCCTAAACTGCTACCACTTATTAGGGGCAATTGTGAAACGATGTAACCTAAAAAGTGTACCTTCTCTCTTTAAAAGTGGCATTTAGAAAACTTCGCTTAAGCCTATATGCACGGAGTGTACTGAGAACTTCTCCTAAATGCAATACATTCTTCTCCTTACTCCTCGATTAAACAAGAATATCATCCACAAATATCATGACGAATTTGTTAAGCAACCCCCTAAATACTTGGATCATGAGATCAAAAAAATAGGTAGGTGCATTGGTCAGTCCGAAGGGCATGACTAACCACTCATACAATCCGTCGAGTGTACGAAATGGTCTCTTTTGGATACTATCCTCAGCTACACATAATTAATGGAACCCGGTAGCCAAGTCAAATTGTGAAAACACTCTAGCTCTAACTAACTGATCAAATAGATCATTTGTGTGGAATAATGGGTAATGATTCTTCTTTGTCAACGTATTCAGCTCCTTATAATCAATACAAAGTCTAGGAGAACTATTTGCCTTTGTGAGAAAGACAGTTGACGCTTTCCATACTGAAATACTCCTCCAAATGAAGCCTTTCTCCAATTACTCATTAACCTGCTTATTCGCCTTTCCTTTAATGCCCTATGCCTTGATGGTAAGGCGACTGGTTTGGCATTCTCTACCATATATATCCTAAACACGATCTCTCTTTAGGATGAGAGACCAGTAACCTCAACAAAGACATCTAGGAAATCTTTAGCTACATGCACTATCTTAAGCTTGTCATATGATGGGTCCAATGAATATAGGTAGCTTAATGTAATAGATCCTTGGGATCATAGTAAACCTCTAAGCAGCGCCCACTACATGTGCTTAACCTAACAATCCTCCTATCACAATCTACAATAGACCTATACATAGTCTTGCAATCCATCCTTAGTATCAATCCAAACCCAAAAAACCCTAGTATAAAGGCATCACAATCAAACTCGGCCACTAAAATAAATAACTTCGAACCCCTACATAACATGGACAAATAGGCCAATCCTCCTATGGAGTTTGACACAACTATGTGATCTATGACTATACTAGTGTGTAAGTGCAAATCATCAACAAGTCTACTAGAAATGAAAGAATGTGAAGCCCTAGTATCAAATAAGTTACGAATAGATAAATTGAAAAGAGTCAACACAACTCTAATCACCCCTTTCTTACCCTCATCTGATGTTGGCTGCGCATTCGAGTTAGGGACTGCTTCTAGTGCATAAGTTGGTATTACCCGAGTAGAAGACTGAGTAGGAGCTTTCGGTGGTTCTTTGCAAGCTCACTTCAAATGCCCAAACTGAACACAATTATAACACTTTATCTTTGAGAAATCCAACCTACACTCATTAGCAAAATGCCTTAGTCTGCTGTATTTGTGGCATCGCTTGTCCTTCTTCTGAATCTTCCCCTTTGGTCCAAATCATTCCTTCTTGTTCTTCTGATGCCCTTTCTTTATAGCTTTGGAGTTTTCTTTCTCTCTTCCTTCTTGGAGATGGTAGTAAGCAAAGCCATCTCCACTAACCCCACATAAGAAGCGCTCATCAGAATGCGACTCTTGGCCAAATCTTGGAGAGGTTGGTTCAGTACTTTAGCAAATTTAAGAGCCTTCTTGTGTGGCATACAAATGAACTCCATACCGAATCTAGCTAGCGCATCACACCGATTTACATACTCCTTGATAAACATATTTCCCTGCTTGAGATGAATAAACTTCTCCTACTGATTACCTTTCTCCACACCCTAGAAAGGAGCTTAATCTCAAACCTCTTACAAAAATCATCCCAAGAAATATTATCTCCATTTGTCTTCGATTCAATAACCTCCCACTGGCTCAGAGCCTCTCACCATAACTCCAGGTAGCTAGTTGTTTCCTTATAACATCAATCAAGCCCATCAAATCAAATATTTTCTCACAAGCATAGATCCATGCCCTCTAATCCACATAAGTCTCCGTCCCTAAATACGGCTTGCCTCCAAAGTAGAAAAATCCTTGTACAACTTTCCAAAATATGTAGCGGTAGGTGGGCGCGCAGGAACCACACCCATTGCTCTCTCTGTGTGCACTCTATGGGGATTGAGCTTGGCATGTCACCTAGCCTGTGTGTATCGGTGGAACCATATAGGAATGTTCAGGCCTAAGATATGGCAAGATCGCTAGAGCCAGAACCTACGGGATCAGTCATCTCCTATATGTGAATTTTAAGGATTCCATTAATAATTTTTCGTATATGTTATAGGCACAAAAAAAGAGATAATATAAACACGATTCAAAGATATCATAGCCACGAAATGAGGGATTTTAAAAAATGGTTTTTGAAATACTTTATTACACACACGCTCTCTCTCTTTTAGAAAGTCTATTTCAAGAAAATTGGAAAACATTTTTGAAATCCACTTTGAAAACCATTTTTTCAAAAACTTTTCAAAATACATCTCTCAACACAGTCCTAATCTTAAGGACAATCTAGGCTCTGATACCAACTGTAACAACCTGTAGCTCCTTACACACACCAAATGCTGTTGTGCTGAGAAATGCGTATCGTTGGGGAAAATCACCTACTATCATGTTCACTTGTGTTGGGAAAAAAGATGGAAAAGGAATGGTTTAGACATAAAGTCTGGTAATTGAGAACAAGTTTATAAGTGATGATTAAGTGCACTTAACATCAAAACTATTCTTAGTGATGTTGGCGAGTAACAAGTGTTTGTGGATTCCTAAGGTCCAATACCTAAGGATTCCTATCTAACACAATAGTTCGAACTACAATCAAAGCTCTCACTAACAATCGACTAATTTCCTCTAAATTATCCAAGAGTACTTATCATTACTATGCATGTTAGAGAACCCCAAAATGTAAACTTGCAAAATGATTCATCGCATGCACCCACCATCCACCTTTCGATTGTAGTGCCAAACGTCCTTTATAAAAGCCATTTACCATCTCTAAATCGGCAACCACTTGTACCATAGTGCACGAGTACTGTGCGTACAAGAACTCCTATTAGGATCAGGCTTACCTCTTGGTATCTCCATAAGCGCTGAGTTCCACCATGATGGAATACCCTTTGAGTGTTTGAACTCTTGTTAAGATCAGGCTCACTCATATGGTATCTCATAAGTGCTGCGTTCCACCACGATGGGAATACCCCCTTAGTGTCTATGAAATACATCGCCTTAGTTAGCTCTTTTTTCTCATTTTGGAAATTAATTATGACTCGATTCACAATGACCTATAGTCCTTCGATGAGGATTTACATCCCTACCATTTCTTTATAGGGGATTTACGGCCTTACCACTCTATTCTATTCACTTAGCTCAGAAATAGACACAAATAATAAATTTCCAATTTATATAATTTTTAAATTAAATTATGTAAATTTTTATTTTAAACATGGACCTTAGGCCATCTACGCTTTTTCCAATTGAACAGTCAACCTAGACCTTCCTCAAGTTGATCGCATCTAATCGACTATTAGGGTATCCAGGATGATCGATCACGAGTAAAATTTAGGGATTCAACCAGTTTTTTAATGTTGTTTGTTTTATAATTAATTTCATTAATTGGTACTTTAATTTAATTCCATTAATTGCTAATTTCCAGTTATTAATTTTTCCAACTTTGATCAATTCTAGCGTTTGTGAATTAGGAGTGCTAATTTGACATCATACAAGGTTGGATTAACTAGTTAAATTCCTAATTAGTGTAAATTGATTTCTAGGGTTCTAGGTATCTAACTAGGTTTATTACAATCTCGAATTAAATTAAAAAATTCAATTCAAGGATTTTAACCTATCAGATTACGGTTTAACATATCAAATTAGGGCTCTAACATCCTAGATCACTGAAAATAGATTAAATTAATTACACTAATCAAATTACCAAATTTATGCCCATTCACCACAAGCTTAAGCTCTAGATCATGTGAATTTGTCCTCCAATCGATAGCGCTTCTTAATCTTCCCCTTGATTGCCTCTCTCCTTACTTTGATTTTTGATTTGGGTTTTTAGGGTTTGAGAGATTAGGGTTTCAATAGAAGTTTTGATAGAGTAACATTATTTTAAGTTTAAAACTAAAATTAGGGTTTTGGTTATGATGTTATTTTATAGGGTAAGGCTATTTGTAATGACCCACAAATTCATCACTTCAGAAAATTTTAAATTATTCAAATATAAGAACTTTTAAAGTAAATAATAATGTTTTGAGCAATAAATAATATTAGTAAAAATATTTTAAATAAATATTTACAAAATATATACTTTGGAAGATATATTGATAAAATGAACGAAAACCGTTTTATCAATAAACAACTCTTAGACTAGCTGACATCATGCACGGAGCTGGATATATACATTCAGTTATATATATGAGTGAGAATATGTAATAAACTTATTTATTTTATTTTTAAAAATATAATCTCTTTATGACATCGTCAATGACATCACTATTTTGGAATAAACGATTTTGAATTTAAACTGAGTTTAAATGATTTAATAACTATTTTAATTATTAAATAAGCCCTTTTAATTATTATATAATGATAGAAATATGATTTTCAATTTTTTACAAATATATATATATTAAATAGAAGTGAAAATATTACCATAAATCAAAATCAGAATCCATAATGATTCAACGTTGTTACCATTAGTCTTCACTTCAACCTTGTTGAAATCATGAAGAATATTAAAGAGGAATTGACAAGGAATGATAGCATTGACAAAACCTTTCGAAAGCGTCGAAGGGATGCTTCAGCAAAAGTTAGAGAGTCGAGCACTTTCGAAGAAGTCGAAATGTGACAAAGCCACTCTTTTGCTTCAATGAACCCCTTTCAAAATAGTAGTTACCGCATGCATAAAGAAGTTTCAAATATGTTAAAGATACCTTTTAAAGGCAATAAATAAAAAGCTTCCGCATGTATGCTAAGCCTTTCGAAACAATTGGTTTCATCCTCATCTACATTTCCCAGAAGTACGTTTGGCCAAAGCTACCAATTCGAAAGCATATATTAGCCTTTCGAATTGGTTCAAACCATCCACACATATATAAGAAAAATTACATGAGTTCAATGTAACTTCCTCAAACCCTAAAAGATGAGGTTTTGCACTAATCTGAGAGGATGCTTTCGAATGTTATCTTCTGTAGCTAAGCTTTCTACTATGCTTTAACTCGTTTGACGCCCACAAAGTGCATGTTTTGACAGTGTCGAACGCCAACGTCCATTCCAACTTAAATTTAAATACTATACCTTTCGACAGAGTCAAAAGCATCCAAGTTTCCCTCAAAAGCACAGTTGGAAAGGCGTCCCGAGTCCAACAGTGATGAAAGGTCTTCAAATCCCCCTTTTGACTAAGTCAAAAGGACTATTGCAAAATGGGATCAACCAACGCCTATAAATAAGACCATATAGGTCTTGTTTTGGGGATCCGGTCTAATTCACTTAATACTTGTTCTTTCTTGAATTCGTAAACCCTAATTCTAAAATTAGATTTGGGGATTCTACTTCTTTGTATTACTTAAGCTTCTAGTAATAAAGGGAAATATTATCAAAGCAAGTATATGGTATTTCTGGACATATTAGCTGTTCTAATGTTTCTATGTAATGCTGGTTATGGATTGCTTGTATTAATGTGATCGAAAGGCTACCTTCAAAGGAGTCAAAACCGCTCTAATTAAACTAAAACCCTTAAATCATTAGATTCTAACCTTAATTCACCTTGATCACTTCGGTAAGAGGTTTCAATAGGATCCGAAGTCCATTCAACTAGATCGAAACGTATTTTTTAAAAGGAATTCAAGCGTCTTGACCACATCGAAAGGTTTTTTAAAAGGAGTAACCTTTTTGAAAAGTGAACTTAAAGGAGATCTAAATCACCTAAATGTCTTGGATAAAGGGATTCGAAAGGCATGAACTATCTTCATCTATTCAAAAGGTGGTTTCAAAAGGCTCACTTATACTTTGAAATTTGTTTTGAGGTGTTGACAAGTTTTCTTATTAACATTTTTGGCGCTAGAAGGAGGACCTGAACCTACGACCTTGTTGAACTCCCAACTTTATTTTCCTCTAACCCATTCTATTCCAAGCTTACCAATTTTAGACTTTACACCACCGTGTTTAGTAAAAATGGAAAGTCCGAGCAAGGATCCTCAGAGTCACACTCAATTGGATTCTCACATGGAACTATTAAAGATTTTAAACTATATGAAGAGCAAATGTTGAGATTAGAAGCTTTAAGGATCATAAAGAGAAAGAGAGCTGAATCTTATGACCCGAATAAGTCAAGTTTAAACCCCTTTTACAATGGCCCTACACCTATCTTTGCCTAAGGGGGAACAAAAGATGAGAGTGATAACTTGTTTGGCCAAATGAAGAAGACAATGCAACTCTATACCAATGGCACTATCTTTGAAGAAGGGATGATGGCTAACTACAACACCTTTGCACAAAAATGGCATCAAGCAACAAGTGGGACATTGCCTACATGTGAGCTTCAAAAGGTTTTGGAAAGGAAATTGATCATTGAAGGCGAAGATTCGGAATCAAGCAATAAAAATATCTAGAAGTCATCCCTAAAAGGCAAGCTTCAAGTCGAGAATTCCTAAGGAATGCAATCTAAATACATCAATTGAGAATATTAATTTGCTAACCAAGAAGGAACTTAACTATTGGCCATCCCAAAGAAAAAGCCTAAATACGAAAGGAATTAGGGAGGATCCTACTACCACTATCATATAATGAATTGGCATGAGACAAATCAATGTAGAGCACTTGAAGAAATGGTGACTTCAAACATGGAAAAATCAATGGATTTGTAAAGCGATCTTAGTCAAACTCAATAAAGCACCATTTTCCAAGAAAAATCAACGTGGTCAGGGGTAAAATTCTCCTTAAACATAGAAATTACCTTAAATGGTCAAAGCCTTTGGTCGCCCCCAGTTGGCTAGGTCAAAGCGCCTCCTGGAGGGAGGTTAGAGTAAGCCTTTATCAACATCACGCTATGGCTAGGATAAAGCATCAACAAGCCCTTGATCGTGCCATGCTATACCAGATCAAGGCGCCCCTTGGAGGGGGAACCCCTTAGTCCCGCTACGCTATGTCCTGCCATGACATCGAACAAGCCTTCAGTCCCACCATGCTATGGCCTGGCTAAATCACCTCTTGGAGGGAGGACAGAGTAAGCCCTTGGACCCACCATGCTATATCCTAGTCAAGGTACCAAACAAGCCTTCAGTAATGCCTATAAGGCCTGACTAGAGCGCCTCTTAGAGGAAGGTTGAGTAAGTTCTTGGATCCTGCTTGTGGATAAGCTAATCAAGCGCCAGAAAACAATGGATCTAAGCCCGAAAACAGCACATCAAATGATAAGAACATACGTGGCCTAAAGGGTGGCACACATTAAAAGAATCAAGACCCAAAGAATGGTGCAGAACATAAGGATCAAATAATGATCTATAGCCTTCGACTGATTTCCGAAATGGGATTTCCGGATTACACTTATTAATACCTGAATCTGGGTTTTGGGTCAATTACTATTAATTTCTGGACTGCACTTATTAATACACGAATCTGAGTTTCGAGACTTTTACTATTGATCTCTAGTCTTCATTATACTCGAATCTAGGTTTCAAACTCTTACTATTAATTTCTGGACTTCGCTCATTAATGTATGAATTTAGGCTTTAGGACCTCTGTCACGACCCAAATTTTAGCATTCAAAAATCTACACCCGTACTTCTCTTATACTCGAATGCTACAGATTCAACGTTGAAATCTGATTCGCGCCGGAGCTTATGACACATTAAGTACAACAACACAACGGAAGAAAATGAATAATTTTATTGATATACAACATTTGCTACAATCGATATCAACATCAAAGATAAAAGATAACAACGGCGGAACAATAACAGCACTGCATGGTCTAGACTTTGCAACCATTAACAGCGGAAAGATAACTCCAATAGAATTTCTAAATGAGAGAGCGAGGATCCAATAGAATGCATCTCCATTGCCGAAGCTCCAGTGCTTCCAAACCCAATGCTCGAACCACCATCACGTTGAATGAAGCAAGCTAGGCAACTACAATTTCCAAATCCAATGGCTCCAAAGATATCGAATCTACACCTACTATCTGACTATTGGAAAATTCTAACTCTAGACTGCCCGTGTGGAAAATTGTGGGCACCCAGGGTTTAGAAAGGGAACAATAAACTCCAGGTCAGTCGTGGGACTGGTGTGAGCAAACGAAAACAGTTTATCTTGAAACAAAACAAACAAAAGAATTTTTAAAAGAAATCCGCAATGCTTTTTGGAAAATGAAACTACCATAAGGCCTCACCACACACACATAATGCAAGTGCATAATTGGCTCCTTATGATAGTCAAACATGCTTAATATGCGAAATCCTTTTGATATTATTATTAGTGCACAGTGCAGAAAACCTTTCGAAAGTATAATATTAATCTTAGCCAGCATACAACCATTATTGTATGCCTACTATAGCTACCATGTTCAATAGCAGGTTACCACCACATTCCATGGCGGGTTAAACAACTAAAACCGTACAGGACGCGCATTGTTTCTTTGGGTTTCCACCAAATGGTCAGGCTAAGGAACTTCCTGGGCCACATGGGTACGCCTGTGGAGGGACGCCCCGAGAACCTAACCGGATCTCTGCCAACACAAGGCCAGGTTACCTCTGTAACTAGGTAACTACTACACGAGCATGCCATCCCCCGGCCGTTTGCGACCTTTATCCAAGAGCTCTAAACCACAAAGCAACTACAAAGTAATAAATTTTCAGTGACCACATAAGTTAAGTATCTAGGCTCCATATCATGATTTCACCCTTTTCTAGAAGGGAATGAACATACCCTAAAGGGCGTGACCCTCATAACCTTGCCGCATCTTTCCTGTTTCGACCATTTCCAGAGTGTGAGGTCGTGATGCAGTCTCGTCCATAAAGCTACGCTTTACACAAAAGCCTTGCTTTGATCAACAAATGATCAGCAGCACTTCGTATGCCACATTACCAAATTGGGAATATATCACTAGCAACTATCAACTACATAACCTCTGAGCTCGTACATCTCAGAGAAGGATGTTAAGCTAAGAGAATAAATTCTCCTCACCAAACAGAAATGTATTTGATAGAAACCAGCTTTACATCTCAAAATGTAATGTCAGACACACATCCATACAAGTCTGTTCCGAGTTCGAACAAAACCGAAGGCACTTCACAAAGAAGCCCTTGCAAATTCGGGTATTCACATCTCGGTTGGACTCCCCATCACATATGGAGATCTCTATACCGTAGCTACTCAGTGCAGAGTCATTCGACGGGTAATCCTTTCGTTCTCGAAAATACCCGGTCTTTACCACCGGTCTTTAAATGCAATCCATAACGTCGTATCATTATTCGAAAAGGGTTATATGACACAAGGTCCTCTCCCGGCTAAATCGAATAATGGGCACAATATTTAAAACCATATGGATATATGGGATCTCAGTTAAATCACAACTTTAACCCAAAATCTTTCTATCAAATGGTTTAAACAAATTATCATTTTCAAATCTTTAAACAAAAGGATTCACTTCACAAAGTTCACCACTCTTTCACAAAGATTAATTCATAGTTTTCAAAACTATTTTCAATTCCAAATCTTTTGTATAAAAGATACACCTTTAAGATCCTCTTCAATTTGGAAACAAAGTTCACAAATCTTTCACAAAGATTCAATTATAGCTTTAAAAAACAATCCGCTTTCAAATTTGAAACCCCTTTTTAACAAAACTGGAAATCATTTCTTTCTTTGAAAGCTATTATCATTTGAAAACTAAGTGTTTTCATTTCGGGAAAATCCAGTTACATTTGCTCAAGTTAAAGCCTTTCAAGTATAAACATGGGTTGAATTTAAATTCTCAAAATAATATATTCAACATACTTTAAAGATGGTTTAAAAATCCATATATATATATATATATATAATATAACTTGTATAAACCTTTCAAACCAAATTCCAAAACAATTTCAAAACTTAACAAGATATAGTCTTATTCAAACTAAATTTTAATTTCAAACTTCCTTTCAAAAAGCTTTTCATATTCAACCCAATTACATTTCCAAAACCATTTGGATTCAAAATTCAACTTTTTAAATAAGTAATATCTTAATTCAAAACATCTATGACTTAACGGATCTCCCGTGAAATCCATAATTTTGTGTGCATAGTGTAGTCCAGGGGTTTTACACAATAGTGCAACATCATCGATCATCACAATCCAAACGCAGTAATATCAATAAGCGATATAATCCTATAACGCTTATCTTCATTCACAGATTCACAAATAAATAATATAAATTTATCGCAGATAAATAAATTACATTCATCACAAATCGAATCAAAATAATTCATACACAAAGCATCACACAGTAGAGATATCAAACAATTCAACATTCAATAGAATCCAAACATCCATAAGTAAGATCAATTAATTATCTGATTAATTTAAATCAGATTAATTACTTATGTATAAACTACTAATCCTATTTAATTAACATTAATTAACTACAAACTATCGTAATTAATTAACCTTTAATCATTTATTAATTAACCTTTTAAAATTAATCGACCTTTAATTATTAATTAATAAACCTTAATTAATAAATAAATCAACCTTTAATCATTAAATAATTAACCTTTAATTATTGAATTATCTTTTAATTAGCTACCCTTAATTAATTAATCAATAAATTAATTAACCCTTAATTAATTACCATTAAATTAATTATTCTTAATTAAATACAATAATGATTATCCTAATCACTTATATCAATAAATCACAAATTAATTATTTGAGTAATTATCCTTTAATCATTTGATTAAATAAACTTTAATCGTTAATTATTACTTTTTAATTAAGTACTTATCTTTAAGTAATTAATTGCCTATAATTACTTGTCATCAATGAAACAATCCTTTAATTAATTAAACATATTAATTAATTAACCTCAAATTAGTTATATTAATTAATTATTACATAAATTAATTATCCATAAATGTAATTACAAAGTAAATAGCTTTAATTTAATTTACACAAAGTAATTATCCTTCAATTAACTTTAAAAACATTTAATCTTTTCAACTTACTTCTTAATTACGACATTAAGTTTATTTAAAATAAATTAAAGAATTTGTTTTAAAATAACGAAGTAGAACACTTGAACTTAATTAATTTAAAAATAATTATTTTTAAAGCTAATTTACCAAAATTAGCATAATCCATTTATTATTAATTAAGCAAATCTTTAAAACTTGATTAATATTTAAAATTTGAAAACCTTGTTTAAATTTTAAAAGAAATCAAAATTGTTTATAAAACAACCTAAGACGACTTCGGGTGAAACCCGAGCTATATACCGTTGAACCCGAGACCTTCTTCGAGTCAGGCTTCAAACCCCCCTCCTCCCCGAGTCTTCTCTTTTCTTCTTCTTTGTTTTTAACTTAGTTTAATTTAAAATCATCATCACAGGATAAACCACCTGAACACCCCATGCACATACCCAAGCCAGGACATCAACTCCCCGAGCATGACTCCAAGCTTGTCCCCTTCTTGTACCTGCAGCAATTACTAACACCAACACCTCATCGTGCACGTGCACACGAGGCCTGACCACTTTCGACCATCATTCCGATCATCAACATCTCGCACATTGACCCTGCCGACGAACTCGAACCCACAGATCATCAATACATATAAGAAACTGAAATCGAGCAAATTGAACGAACTGAAACCCTACCTCGATCAACAAATTCACCTCGTGTCGCCACGGTACTTCACGAGAACCTTCGCGACTCTGCCCAGAGCTCCGCCGTAACCTCACGCGCCTATCCTCCCATCTCCGGTCAAGACCGTTGTGCCCATGCCTTCAAAATCACCTCGTAAACCTTGTCAACTCGAACATGTCCTTAAACCCTAAAATGCCGTGGTAAAGTAACCACGGTAATCGATAAATTTATCGTTCATTTTTGCTAAGGTCCCCGACCCTTTGACATGCTCCAACAGTGGCTTCATCATCTTTCGTTCGCCAGAATTTGCTCAAAGTATGATTTCCATTCAACGTGAAAATACCCATTATATACAGATCTAAAAATCTTGAAACTATTGTCAAAACCCATAGTTTTCAAGTTTGAATCCAGCTATATATTCAAAACATAAAATTTAGACCATCGATTTATCCGACTTTAAATTGATTTCCCTATAAATTCTTATTTTCAAAATATTTCCCTATTATTTAAGCTTGAACCTATTTTTAAAAATGATATTACACACATTTAAACATTTTTCATATAGAAACCATAGTCTAATTTCATTTGGATAAGAAGATATGGATTTTGTTGGGTGAACTGGAGCCTCTAACATAAGAGAGAAGTAGAAATCTGTTTATACAGACATGCTTAGATACTTGCACATATATTTGTATATATGCAAAACACTTTTACAAACGTTCAAAAATAAATCATTACATCAAGTAAAAGATTAGATCAAAGATAAGTTTGCTCACCTGACTTTAGAACGGACAGAGGCCTGAAATGAAATCTGGAGATGGTTTTGATCCACATTTTGATTTACATCTGCACTTGATGGTTGATTTTGTATATGTTTTGTTTTAGTTTGGAATCAGATCTGGAAATTGTTAAGCTCGAACTAGATTTTTGATCTAGCAATTGAAACTGATCTTGTTGCCTGATATTCTGGTTTTAATTCCCAGACTTGAGATGCTTTGTAAAATTGTTTAGTTGATTTTTTCTTTTGTTTCCATTTTTGAAGATGCTTTTGATTTTCTTTTGTTCTGTTATTTTTTTTCAGGTTTGAAAATTATGAACTGAGAATAACTTGGCTTTCTTTTCTTTTGGTATATTATTTAAAATTCTATAATACCATCTTGCCACTTGTATATTTTGCATGCTAATTCATCCACACTTGTTCAATTTAAATAAATTTATGTAAAGACCCTTTCTTTAATTTATTTTTAAGTTTTTGTTTTAAGCCCTATGTTAATAAATTTGCACTTTTGTATTTATATTAACTCATTTTCCTATTATTTATACTTATATCAATTTTAAAGAAAAATGCTTTTTTTAAAAACTATCTATATTTTAATAAATAAACACACATGTTATAAAATATAGAATTTAACTTAATTGGCTTTTGAAAATTATTTATACCAAATTCAAAATAAAAATTTCAAAATATATATACATATGTATATAATAATTCTAAGACAAATTTTTATTAGTTTTAAATCATTGAGTATTCAAATTCAAATTATTTATTTTAGAATCTCAATTTTCAACATCCAATTTAAAATCAATCTATTACACAAAAAGAACACTTATTTATTAAATTATATGGAAAAAATTCAAATTAATTCACCAGTTAATCCAAAAATTTATTTTAATTACCAATATAAATTTGAATCAAAACCGGGATCGTTACAACCTCTAATATTGAGACCTTTATTATGGAATTCTATTATCTACTAGTTTATGGATATATCTTATCAATACGCGAATCTATGTTTTTGATCTTCTATTGTTTCTAGATAATGGTTTCTGGACTCGTATTATTTGTTCCTGAAAAATGATTCTTAACCTTCCATGACTTAATTCTAGACGATGATCTCTAGACTCTTATTATTAAATGATTATTCTTGGCTTTCTATCAGTTATTTCTAGGAGGAGAACTTTTATGCTTCTATAATTAATATCAGAGTTGGATTTCTGGTTCTCTATTATTTATATAATTAGTTTTTGGTCTCCTATTAATATAGTTGGAGTTAGGTTCCTGGCTCTCTCTCATTATTACAAAAGTTAGGACTCAAGACATTTAGCCTTATCGAATTATGGAAATTTTTTCTCACTTATTATCATTATTTTCACGCGATGATCTATTCACTTTCATTACTTAAAATTTTGAATTCTTAATACTATCACTAATAATGTGAACAAATCATTGAACATGTTCTTACGTATGTGGCAGATTAATGATAAACAATGTTCTCTACTTTGTACTTTTTAGGAAAACAAGATTAGTAAGGTAGACTAAATGGACCAGCAAATAAAGAAACCATAGTCCAAGTTATTAGAAAGCAGACTCAGAAACAACATTATAAGAAAAGGCTACAAACTAGGTGATATTTACATAATTTACATAATTTATAAAATTATTTACAAGTATATATCACAAGATAATGTTTTATGAATCCTAGACAACTTTATCTAGAGTATCAGTAATTAAAGGATCAACAATATGTCGAATTACTATACAAAGAATCTCTTTAAGCTCCTTTTCCTTTTTATTTTTTTTGTCGGAATCATTAGTGGATTCAATATGAGTCTTTAAAGCATGGATGAAAGCTTTATTGGCACCTTTAAGGTTTTTTTTGCCTTTCTCAATTGGCAATGTGCTTTCAAAGAAGATATTTTTCATGCTCAAGTTTTTGAACCCTAGCTGCATACTCATTTATGCGATGTGAATACCTCACTTTCTGTTGATCGTCGAAAAGTTTCATCATTTCAAATTTTACCTTCTTGCATTATTTTCCTACTACCTTTTCATCTAAACTGGAAGGAGGGTTAGTTGTAGTTGGGAATTTTTTAATAGCTAAAGATGAGGATCTTGTCAATTTCACAACAGATGAGGTGATCGGAGAAGTTGGTAAATCGATGTTTTGAATGTTAACCCCCATGATAGATTCCAGGGATTTGCACTTGGTTTGACCATCTTTTAATTTTATCTTCAAATTTCTTATCTGTCGGAGAAGTTTAGATGTATCTCGATCGAAGTCAATTGAAGGGTTTGATTTAATTTAACGTTTTAATCGAGAAATTGTTTAATTTTTACTCTTGACCTCCATTTCAAGACTTGTAATCTGATCGTTAAGGTCCCTAACAATTGAGTTTTGAAGAAAAATTTCATATGCCATTCTAATGCTTTATCGTTGTCTTGAAGTCGACCAGACAAAGAATCTTTGAGGGCTTGTCTTTTCAATATCCGCTACCAACCTACCTCTGATGTTTATAAAACGAGATCATGAATCGAACGAGAGTGGCATGGTAGATAATTACAACTCCTATTTAAAAAAACAAAAAACAAATTCAATACTCAAATCACTAGTTTATTTTATTATAATAATGAAAATTACAACTCAAGAGGAAGTAAAACCAAAAGAACGATCTCATCATTATAATCAAATCCTCGTTTTATTACACTCAAAGTTGGGAAATAACATTTTTTACTTTGTTCAAAGAATTACCTGAAAGAATAACTATCGAATCGAAGAGAGCATTAAATCCTTCCGGAGTAATAACTGAGGATATTTGCTACAGTTCCATTACGAAGTAAGAAATGCCTGTAGCAACGTAACAAAATACAACTAAGTATAAAAGGAAACTAATATAGAAAACTCGCATTATATAATTACAAGTATTCATCTGGTTCATACAAAATTGTTTGTTTGAATTACTTGAAAATAAATTTACCCTTATAATATTTGATTTTTTCTTAAAGCAATTCACGAGGGATTGAGTTAACTCGTGGTAAATTCCAGCAAGCCCGTGGATGTGGATTGGATCCAAATTCATCCAAATAGTTCCTATGTCAATGCCTATGTAGACCCCGCTACAATCACCCAAGTACGAAAAACCTACAGTTGGGTGTCTGCACTATGCTTTGTATAAGAAGTCCACTAGAATACCCTGTCTTCACTCAACATCCAAAAAAGTGTTATTAATTCTCGGTTTTCTTCCAAGAGCTTGTCATATCGAAGGCATGCCCTTTTCAACCGGGGAGCAGCTTCTTGATCTTTAAAGGAAGATAACACCGCGGTGCTCTTATTAAGCTTATAATACTTGTCAGAGAGTGCATTATGTTCTTTTAATTGTTTATCTAACTCCTTATACAAGCTATTTATTTCCGATTGTTTTCTTTCCAGCTTGGTTTTATAAAGTTGAGTGGATTTCTTCTTTATCTAAAATAAAATGATTTCAATTATTGTTATCTTTGAAGTGAAAGCCATTTAGAAAAATAATCCTATACCTGAGAAATAGGAATTGAAGTTTGTAGGGCCTGCTTTTTCCCTATTCTCCAACATCAATATTCGTGGCTTCTTCGTGGAGATCAGAAGGCTCGAGAAGCTTAGTTTGGCTTGCTTCGCGACCACTAGGATCAGGGTTAACTTTTTCTGAAGCCCAGAGGATATCATCGCCGTCCTCTCCATAAGCACCAACATAACCACCTCCATTACTGCCTAAACCCTAACCTCTATTTTCATTGTCAAGGTTATCATCATCATTGTCGCCTTCTTTTTGACGATTTCATCATCCTTATTATCTTTTTCCTCGCCAGGGATGGAGTCATCTTCTATAAGAGTAGCATCAAAAGATAAGAGTTTAGCGGTGTCAACTTCCTCTCTCTGGAACCTCGATCCATTGCTCCATCTCTTTGATTTTATCCACGAATCTTTTGACTAGAGTAGGATCGAGAGAAGGAAAGCTTAAGTCTGGACACTTTTCGATGTTGTCGGAATAAGCAAGCGTAAGAGCATCCTCGTAAGAGTTCACGACGATGTCATTGACGGAAGTACTTAAAAATTAGGACAACCTTTGCTTGGCTTCAGAAATGGTATTAATAGCCATCGTTAAAGAATTTTCTTCTTTCCCGACTTCTTCTTGAGAGAAGATTGTTTAGTAACCATCTGATTCTTCTTCTCCTCAGACTCTTTTAAAGTCATTTTTAATGCTAAATTCTCATTAGCTAAGACATGTTTCACTTTCCTCTCTTTAAAAATGATGGATTCTTCTTGAGCAACAGAGATGCTCAAGCTTTCTTGTTCCTTCACCGCATTATCTTTAGCAGTAGAAAGAGAAATCATATGGCTATTCGGAGTCGAGATATCTTCTTGAAACCTAGATGCATTAGTGGAAGACTTTGAAGCACTTTCTTGAAGAGAGTATAACCTTTTAGAAATCTGAAAGAAAAGGTACAACATGAGTCAAAATTCAATAAGAAATAAGTAATAAGATGGGCATGTAATATGAAATGTACCAGAAGTTATTGCTCAATTAGAGAGCGACAATGACCTGTTAGGTCGAAATAGAAGAAGGTGGATGAATGAAAGTAGATGAGGGAGAATTTAACTGTACCATCATCTCAAAATCATTGGGAGAGACCAGTGATGGTGGTTCGGAGGAATTCAACTCTTAAGAGAGAGAGTTGAAATGCCTATGTCCTTTTGCATATGTTTGATAATGCTATGAGAATCAGACACAACAATTTAGGACATGAGGTTGTCCTTTGAAAGGGTCATTTTGGATTGGTCAATAGAAGCTTCAAGAGTAGGACCTTATAGAGTTTTTTCCACATCAACAGTTTCACTCTCTTTTAAAGGAGGAGGAGATTGGACATTAGCTATTTTAGTTTTCTTAAGAGGGGGACTTGCCGTAGTCATTGCACTCAATTTCCTTTTAGAAATCATCCTTGACCTAGCGATAGCTTAGGTCGGAGCTGAAGTGCTAGATGTTGAAGTTGGATGGAGTGTATCTTTTGTGGCTAATTCAGCAGCAGGGGAAAAAGCTAGAATCCGAAAAGCATAAGTTAATAAAACAATCCAAGGAGTAACACAGCGGTAAATTGCGATTGCTACATCTAAGCTTATCAGGTTGATCTGGACAATTTGGAGACATAGTAGAAATTTTTTTGTGATCACCCAGAGATAGGAAGAGCTTGCTGTTAGAAGTGTGTTAGACAAGAGGGGGTTATACAAGAACTCTCTGACCAACAGAAAAGAGGGAATGTTTCTGAAGATTGGTTGGTGTCAATAGTGTAAGTCTATTCCCGATGCTACTCGAAGCAGCAGTCAACAGCTTCATGATTCTCTTCACCTTGTCTTTGAGAACTTTAGGAGCAGGACCTAATAAAGAAACTTATATCAGCAAAACAAAGTAGTTTAATAAAGATGAAGATTGTGATCAACTTACAAGTAGAAGAGAAGACTCCACTAATGTTTGGAAAACATTTGATGAAAGAGAACCACGTCTCCCAATCTCTGAACTTATTTACTCCTCTGAAATTAGTTTCTTATGGGCATTAGCCCTAAAAATTTGGCTATTTAGATTGCTAAGCTTAGCCAGGCGCATTAAATAATTAAGAACTTTAGTGTTTAGAGAAAGAATGTCTGATTCCTAAGCCATATGCTCCAAAGAGATAAAATATGTATAGATATTTGATGATAGTTAAATAGGTACTACACTGAGGTGATTCAAGATTGTAGATAAGAAATCTGGGAATGGAATAAAGCCGCCATGCTAGATGTGGATGGCAATATAAGCAAAATATCCTTCAGGGTGGGTTCTGAATATATCACTATCACCAGGAAGTATAGCTTCCACACTTGTGTTCTAAAGTCGTTAAGAATGGCATCGACTTCATCTTGAGAAGATATTAGAGAATGTCTTGAGATGGCTTCAACCTTTTTTGGTAAAGGTTCTTCTTTTGGAGCTATATCATTTTCACGATCTTGGAAGTCTTTTTCAAACCTATGATCCTGTCAGGTGGAACCATTTTATTAAAAGTTATAATTTGTCTCATTATTAACAACTTTCAACGATGTCGAAAACCTATTGCAATAATTCAAGTAACCACCAAGGTGTATAATTCCATATCTTCGAAAGAGTATTAAAGCTAATTTGAATCATGAAATTTATTGAGCTTTCAATGGAGTCGAAGGGGTGGATGAAATAAAAACACCATAACACCCTTCGACAACATCGGAAGCCTAATTTTTTTTTATGATTAATATGTATATAGCCCTACAGTACTAGTTTGAATATATATATATATATATATATATATATATATATATATATATATATATTGTTAGAACTAGAAACAACATTCCACAATCAAGCCACATAAACCTTTCGGCAATGTCGAAACCCACAGATTTTTGTTTACTAAAAAAATATGAATATTTCCAAAACATTATACTCTCATTAAGTCGAAACACTTGGATCCAAGTGATTTTAATACAAATGAAAAGGCCTTGGAACGTTTCGATAGTTTTTATATTGAGAAAATGATACTTATATTCTTGTTGACTATAATGGGCCTCCACCAAGTCGAAAGGAGGAAGTAGAGTTTCGAAAGCATACAAACAACTAGGCTTGTCTTAATTTAAGGGGTTTCGATCAAGTTGAAAGGCTTGATAAGATTTTCAACTTTAACAAAATGTGCTATTTTCAACCCAGTTGATGAAAGGAAGTATAAATTTCTAAATTTTAACAACTTCTAGAGTAAATCAAAATTAAGCAAAATTTACTTGAAAAAAGTTCCAATAAAAAATTTAATCTACTTTTATATACATTAAGTTTTGAATCCTTTAATGCTTTTGAAAATTTACATTGTGTAGCTGTTAAATTAATCCCTTTAAGATGACTTCTTCGAAAGCGTCAGAATATGTCGAAACATATTTTTGCTTTCGGAGAAGTCCATCTCTTGCCAACCACATCAACCCCTTCGAAAGGTTCCACCTAAATGTAAATACTTGACTTCCTTTTGAACCCTTCGTAAGAGGTTGAAAAAGTAGAGCGGAGTTAGCTACCTTAACTCTTTCGAAAGGGTTGAAAAGTCAAGTTACAATATTGAGTTTTAATATGCAAAACTTATCCTTCTCTTTGAAGCCATCAGAGAATAATTTTCTCCCTAATTCAATTTTTAACAAATACTTCTCAAAGCTAACAATTAAATTCATTCGAGCATGAATTTGCATTCGACAACAATAAAAACCCCAAATTCAAGCTCGAAGCATAATTGATTTTAAAAAAAATCCTCTTAAATGAGTTTGAATTGAGTGCAATAGGTTTCGAGCTTGGGTTCATGCATAATAATGGAGAATAGCCCCACATCTGATGAACTCAAATTCAAACCAAAAGTCGATACCATAGATTGAGAAAAATCAACATAAAAAGAGAATTTAAAGATAATTTTATATGAAAGAAAAAATTGAATCATTCTCAAAAATTAAAGTAGTAATGCAAACTCAAACCTTAAATTGAAAGTTAAATGTTAACAATAGATGCATGCCTTGAATTTGAATTCGCATCAATTGAGATTAGGAATTTAATAAGAAATTGAAAATTTTGATTCTTACTTTAAGCTTCTTAGTTGCAGGTAAATGAAAAAGCGGAGAAGGAAGCATGATTTATAAAAGAAACAGATGTAGGGAAAGCCGTCCAATAAAATTTGAATGAACGACCAAGATCCATTTGGGAATATCAAAAGGCGAGAAATTTTAAGCTAAAATGAAGATGGGTTTCTAAACAATCGACTTGGAAAGTCAAGAGCATCCCTTCGCTATAGGGGGCAAGTCTTACCATCAGTATTCACTTCAATCTTGTCGAAACCATGAAGAATATAAATGAAGGATTCACAAGGAATAATAGAATTAACAAAACATTTTGAAAGAGCTGAAGGGATGCTTCAGCAAAAAGTAAGAGAGCTGAGCACTTTAGAAGAGTTCAAAAGGTGAAAGAGCCACTCTTTCGCTTCAATGAACCCCTTTCGAAACAGTAGCTTCCACATGCATAAAAGAGTTTCGAATACGTTAATGGTACCTTTTGAAGGCAATAGATAACAAACTTCTACATGTGTGCCAAGCCTTTCGAAACAATTGGTTTCGTCCTTGTTTATCTTTCCCAAAAGAATGTTTGGCCAAAGCTATCCCTTCGAAAGCATATATTAGCCTTTCGAATTGGTTGAAACCATCCACACTTATAAAAAAAATTACATGAGTTTAATGTAACTTTCTCAAACACTAAAAGAAGAGGTTCCTCTCTAATCAAAGAGGATGCTTTCGAATGTTACCTTCTGCCGCTAAGCTTTCTACTATGCTTTAACTCATTCGAAGCCCACAAAGTGCACGTTTCGACAGTGTCGAAAGCCAAAGTCCATTCCAAATTACATAGCAAATTAACAACTAGGTGAAGAGCACTCATATACTTTTCGATGGAGTTGAAAGCACCCAAGTTTCACTCAAAAGCGGTGTTGAAAGTTCTTCAAATCCCCCTTTCATCTAAGTCGAAAAGAATGATGCGGAAGGGGATCAACCGACGCCTATAAATAAGACCGTAGGGGTCTTATTTTGGGGATCCGATCTCATTCACTCAATGCTTGTTCTTTATTGAATTTGTAATCTCTAATTGTAAAATTAATTTGGGTATTCTACTTCTTTGTATTGCTTAAGCTTCTAGTAATAAAGGAAAATATTATCAAAGCAAGTATATGGTGTTTCTGGATATATTAGTTGTTTTAATGTTTCTATATAATTCTGATTATGGATTTCTTGTATCAATGTGATCGAAAGGATGCCTTTCGAAGGAGCCAAAACCCCTCTAACTCAACAAAATCCCTTAAATCATTAGATCCTAACCTCAGGTCACCTTGACCACTTCGATAGGAGGTTTCATAGGATTTGAAGTCCATTTAACTAGATCAAAGGTATTTTTAAAAGGAATTCAAGAGTCTCAACCGTGTCGAAAGGTTGTTTAAAAGGAGTAACCTTTTCGAAATGTGAACTTAAAGGAGAGTAAATCATCTAGATTGTTTGGATAAAACGATTTGAAGGTTACAAACTATCTTCATCTATTTGAAAGGTGGTTTCAAAAGGCTCACTTATACTTTGAACTTTGCTTTGAGGGGTTGACAAGTTTTCTTGTTAACAAACATAGAAAAGTTATGCAATGTTGTGAACCATTTGAGATATACATATGTACACATCCATGTACATATACATGGACATATTCACATGCACGTGAACACATATATACATACAAATATACTTATACATTTATATATACATATATATTACAAAATATCCAAGATATTTTCATTAACCTTAACCCTTAAATAAAACCAAAGTCAAAATCTTACACATTCAGTGCAAGCACATGGGGACACACACACGGTGGGAGGGTACACGGTCGAGAGTGATGATGGGAGAGGGGGAAGCGGTGGTGATGAAATGGTGACGTGGATGTGTAAAAATATCATGATATTTTTATTCCCATTTTTTCCAATAAATAGCACCTACCTCTCTTCGCTTCGTGCATATTTTTTCTTCATAAAATTCCTAAGCTATTTCATCCTCTTCTTCTATACATTAATAGCTTCCATAGCTTGAGAAAGAGAATATTACAAAATCAAAATAAAGTTATGTTAAAATCAATCGAAATCTATACCACTTCAAACCAAAGTTTAAGCTAGTAATCTCTTTCTTCTCCTCCACCAAGATCGTGTGCAACCAATCCCTCTACCAAAATTTTCCAAGCAAGGCTGAGCCTTTCAGGCCTCCAAGACTAAGGCCGAACCCTAGGAGCAATTGGGCTAGTAGTCGCGAGCTTCGATTTCGAGATAGCATAGCGATAGCAATTTTAAAGTTAGTCCGATCAAAATCAAGTGAGAAACTATGTATATAATATAGGATGTGATATGATTGGTATGGATGTGTACTATGCTTTGATCATCAAGTATTGGTTGTTTTAATATTATGTTTAATTGTGTAAACAAGTCACGTTAAATACACGTCGATACTACACAAGGAAATCACTTTCCGAATCAAGTTATAAAGTGATATGGAATCATTAAACCTCTTTGAAAAGATTTAAAATAGTATATAAATGTTTTAAAAACAATGAAATCCAATTTGGTGAAGTTTTGACAAGTTATGAAAATCGTGTCAAATATAGGCGCGCCATGTATCGGTAATCGCGATTCCACATCGTATAAAGTTAAATCCATTTATACGAATTCGAAGTTGGAATTATTTGTAGAAAGAATTTTTTTCGAACTCTTATAATCATAGTTTTCAAAAAAGATAAAAAGATCATGATTTTTTTAGTAGATTTTGAAATATGAGCAAATCAATTTTTTAAAGTAGTCGCGCTTTGGCAGTTTAGAAATCAAAGCAAAAAAATTCTTCAAAAATGATATTTCTAATTCTTTAGAAATACGATATAAATTCTATAAATCTTTTAAAATTGTTTTAGAAGAAATTTGAATTGTAAAAATGAATTTCTAAATGATAGAAAAATTGTTTTGATCAAATAAGCTTAAAAGCACTATTTGCAAGCACTATTAACAACTTTTGAAATATAGTTTTAAACTTGAGTATTCTTTCTCAAATCTTTTATAAATGTTTTCAAATAATTAACTAAGTACTTTCAAAATAATTTCAAGGTTTAATAATTTATTTTAAAGAACTTAAATAAATGATTTAAAGCAAAGCTTTTAAAATTAAGTGATTTAATCTTGGCTCTAAAAGCCAATGAGTAGATTGGATTTTTCTATTCGTGAGATCCAGATGGGAGATGCTTAAATTAAGGAAATGTTCATGAGCAATTAGCCCTTTGGTTTACTTGGCCGCTTTCTTGGGCGAGGAATAAATAAGGTTGAAATATCGGAAACGAGGCAAGTATAAAAGTTTCATATTTACAAATTTAATACAACTTGGATTGTATAGAAACAATATTCTTATACTTGTTAATAAATTTCATGGAGGTAATCCATACTATCCATGTGAATTTAAAAGGTGATTTCACCGTTATTCAACAGATAGTAAAGGTTGAATACGGAAATTGATGTCTAGTGGTATAATTTCTATCGGCTGTTTTTACTCAAAAGGGCTTATGCAACATGATTTATGAGAAATAATTTTAATTTGGTATTTTCAAAGTTAAAAGGAGTTTTAATGATTCTGTATATATCCTAAATAAATTCTTTAAAGATATATACCTCTAGAAGATATTTTGATAAAGAGAAAAGTAATTAATCAAATGATAAGCACCTATTTACTTAACATCTTTTTATCGATGATTAGTTCGAAAGAACCAGGATTGGATTTGGGTATTCCTATCCAAAAACCTCTTTGAACCAATTCATGAGTTTGAAAGTAAAGGCATGTTAAAAACAATGAAATTAAAGGTGGGGATCTTCATAACGGAAGGACTACTTGTTGGTAATTTTGGAGTAACTCCTAGAATAAATAAATAAATAGTAGTGATCCCTTCGTTCTGGGATCATCATATGCAAGGACTACTCGCGACTATTCCTAAATAACTTGCGTTTCTAAAATCGTAGTATACTGATATCTACAAATGTACATCTATTTAGTGGTGTAGGAGGTAACCCCTCTTATGCTTAACACCCTTCTTCGAGGCATACGAGCTCAGAGGTTGTACTTTTTTGAAAATCAATAGTCTTTTGTTGGAAATGGAAGTTTGGCATTTCAAGTGAAAATGTTCGAAGAAAGGTAAACATTACCTCAAACCTTTCACCTGGGGAATTGTAAAACTTGGGTTTCTTTGAGGCTAAGTGTACCACGATCATTAAGGTATGATATCACCTTTCTAGATCTATTTATCTCTACCCACGATGATGTCGTGTTTAAATTATGTGGTGTATGTTATAGGATCCCGGATAGGTCGGTACTGGTCAGGGTGATATCATATTCGGTTATATCCCCTGCTAGATGGGTCTGCAGCTAGGCCGATCTCAATTCGTAGAGGTTTCGAAGATGTCGAGCCTTAGTACATTCTTGTAGAAATATACTATATGGGAGGTAGTCCCTTACCTCAATATTCATTAGAAATCCAAATCTCGAATAAGTGCCTTAGGTTTTAGTTGTAACCCTATTATGCCGTGAAATTTAACCAATGTAACAATTTGGGCTATTTGAATATGTTTATTTAAAAAGTTTTCAAAGAATGTCATTAAAAATGATATCACTAAATTTTATGTTGAAATGATTTTGCTATCATAAGGTAAAAACTTGTTTTGTGTTTATGTACGGTGTAGTCTTATGAGATACCCTTCTGTTTTCTAAATACTCGTATTTTTAGTTTTTCACATTAGTCCCAAGACAGACCCGGAGTTCGCATCCCTTAAACTTTGGGTGCTCTATTTTTTCGAGCAGCCAAGTAGTTAGGTAGCTTGGAGTATTTTGGAAGGAGCAATGGAGCATGAAGACTAGAGGGTCCTTTTGTCAATTGTGGTCTATTTCCAATTTCTGTTGTATTGTATAGTATGTATTTAACATCTACCAGCCTCTATAAGGATAGGCGGTTATAACTATCCTGGTTGGGTTGCAACTGTTGACCCAAAAAATGGACCAACACCCTGATTTGAGTTTGAAAGCACCAACCCTGTTCTGATAGACAAGCATCACAAATAACAGATAGAGAAAGAGAACAGTAAAGATGACAGAGAATTTTTATAGTGGTTTGGCTGTTAATGAAGCCTGTGTCCGCTTTATAGTTTATTATAGACTGATTGACCTTACAATAGATGTTTGACTACAAGGCTTTGATTATTTTCTAGCTAGATTGAATCTCCAGAGTTGGAATCCACTAGAGAATCACAGCCAACTCCTTTAGAGACTATTGTGAGGAAGATAGAGAGTGAAGAATGTTTCCAGCAGAGCTTCAACAACTAGTTCGAAGAAGCCCCTCTTTATGTTGAAGGTAGGATGATATTTATAGAGATTGAAGAGCTTCTAAGCCGGGCCTGTTTATTAACCACTCGCAAGTAGGTATGAAATGAACCTGAGAGAGTTTGGCTTGCAAAATGAGATAGAGCCATAGGTTGTTGGCGACCCATAGACTTGGCTTGTTTGCAAGCCAATGCCTTGGCCTCTTTTCGTAGTGTTCTTCAGCTAATTTTTTTGAAGGTTTGAGGAGAGACATGGGTAACCAATGATCCAAGCACTTAGGATTTTTTGAAGTTTGGAATTGGAGAAGCTTTGATAGTCTTTTATCATAGTTGTCCTATTTCAATGGCAATTCACTTGCTGTTTTTGCTCAGCTGCTGATTGGGCTAAAAGAATGCTGGTCCCTTGGTTTAGTTGAACCCAGTCGTTGCCTTAGTAACATTGCTTGGATTTCCTTCATTCCTTCCCTTACCCTTTTTGGTTGAGTTCTAAGCCAACTTGATGTCACGAGACTGTCCTACTTTCTAGTAGATCCTGCTGGGTTAAAAACCCGGATAACATGTACTTATAGTAACTTCGATGAATCATTTGGAGTGATTGTATGTACTTTCCATATGTATAATTAAAGTGAACGTGATATTCTATTGTTATTCTATCTTCTATCTTTATTTCTTTTAAAAAACCCTAATTATCTGCCTCTCCGGCACTTGAATTACTGGCACGTGAATACCGAGGATGTATTAATGTCGATCTTTGATGGTCTAAAAGGCAGGCCGTCATGGTTGTTATCAGAGCTTAGGTTGAGCGAACACGTAAGCCTTGATGACGTCAACCCATTAGAGATAGGATTATTAATACCTTAGAATGAGTTTAGTCAATGAGAAAGCGTATTTGTAATTTCATCCAAATAAATCCATTCATGTCATTTTATGCTTAATACCCATTCCGTGATATAATTTTGTCTATAATTCTAAAGATGTTTCCTTACTATATGCAGATAGTAGGAGATGAGTAATAGAAGAGGATGAAGAGGAGGTAGCAACACTATGGCCACCAATGGTCGATCAAACACTACAATAATTAAGGAAGAGGTAATCCCTGAGCAACCTCAAATTAACTTTGTAACTCTTTGCAAGAATACACTAGCTTGGGAGGGAAACCATTCCAAGGAACTGAGTCTATTGTTGAAGTGCAAGCATGGCTCCAATCGTTTGAAAGAATATTCAAAGGATTGAACATAGAGGATGATTAAAAGAGGTTCTTATCTTTCTGAAATTGCAAGAAGGAGCTCTAGCATGGTGGGAATCCATTACTTTGAATTATTATAAAGAAAATTTCACATGGACTGGATTTAAATCGAAGAGTAGTATATAGCTGCAGCCGGAAAATCCCGTCTTTATAGAAATTTTATGGACTTGAGACAAGATGATATGTCCATGGAGGATACTCAAATAAGTTTACTGGGTTGTCTCGTTTTGGTCCGGGACTAATAAACACTCCCTTAAAGAAGAATGAGATGTTTATTGTGGGGATGAAAGAGCAATATCAGGACCGAATGAGCACGCACATGAAGGGTACTTTCATGGACTTATTAGATATGGGTTTCCAATATGAAGTACTGCATAAAAGGAATTCGATAGTATCCCAAGGAAACAGAAAAATTCAGAATAAGAGAAAGAAGTGGTGGTATGGAAAGAATGGTGGAGGATCTTAAGAGAATTGTTATAAGGATGTTGCTTGTTATAATTGCCAGAAGAAGGGCTATTTTGCAATAAACTGTAGGAGCCCCAAGGTGCAGAAGTAGCAGCAAAGAACCGTCTCTCCTATGGTTCAGAAGAGCATTTGTTACGATTTCCATCAACCGGGACACTGGAAAAATAAGTGCCCATCAATGAAGAAGGGATAACAGACTAAGGTTTACGTTATAAAGAATGAGCCATCAGCCTTTGAAGATGTAAAGGGCAAGGAAGTCCTAGATGGTAATTTACGTGTTAATGATATTTCAGTTAGAATATTATTTGATACTGGGGTTTCCTATAATTTTATTGCTAAGAAATTGGTTGATAAGCTAACCTTACCCTAAAAATTGTGGAAACCCTATCCGCGTATCTAATCCCATAGGCAGTATGACCGACCTTTGTATGATCTGTGTAAATATACAAGTTACTTACCTAACCCACCAGTTCTTATGCGAACTATTTGTCCTTTATTTAGTTGGGTTTGATATTTTACTCGGAATGGATTGGCTATCCAAGTATAGAGCAATTCTAGACTGCAACAATCGAATGATTATATTAAAAGTCAGGACCGGAAGGATGTTAAATTGAATAATATATGAAGGACCTAGTCCAGTAAGCGGCAGCTTCATGTATGCAATAGATTCATTTCAAATGAATTTGGAAAAAATATCGATTGTTAAATAATTTCAAGATGTTTCCATGGAAGTTAAATGTTTGTTCCCGGATTGGGAAATTGAATTCCATATTGAGTTAATGCCTAATGCCAAATCAGTTATTCAACCTATTCGGAGTATGGCTCCAAAAGAAAAGATTGAGTTGGCAAAACAAATTGATGAATTATTAAAAATGGGGCTAATTAGACCAACTCGCTCAAGTTGGGGCGCAGCTGTTGATTTTGTGAGAAAATCCGATGGTTCCCTTAGACTGCGCATAGATTACTGAGACCTAACTAAGCAAACGATTAAAAAAAATATCATCTACCTATAAAGGTGGCCTATTTAATCAATTATATGGTGTTCGGGTATTTTCAGAAATGGATCTAGCTACCATATTCCATCAGTTGAGAATAGCAAAAGATTGCATTCCCTTGACTGCATTCTAAAGGCTAGATAGTTTCTATGATTGGTTAGTTATACCATTTGGACTTGTCAATGCACCTGGCAATTTCGTTTTTCTTATGAATAGAGTATTGACAGGCATACTCAAATAATTTGTGTTGCTATTTTTTAATGATATTATCATATATTCGAAGACTGAAGAAGAGCTCGAAAGGCATTTAGAGATTGTGTTAGACATATTGAGATGGAATGTGCTAAAAGAAATTTTTTCAAAATGCCATTTCTAGGAAAAAGAGGTAAGATTACTGACATATTGTGTCAGGAGATGAAGTTTCAGTAGACCCAAGAAATATCTCGGTAATACAAGATTGGTGACAACCGCAGACTCTGAAGGACATCCATAGCTTCTTGGTATTAGCTAGATATTACTGGAGGTTTATTCAAGACTTCTCTAAAATTTCATCTCACTTAACAAAGTTGACAATGAAGGAATCTAAGTTTGAGTGGATGTACGAATGTGAAGAAGAATTTCATGAACTCAAGAAGAGATTGACTACTGCTCTCGTATTAGCTATTGCTGATGAAAGCGACAGTTTAACTGTGTATATTGATGCTTGTGGGGAAGGAGTATGTGCAGTTCTAACGCATCATGGAATGGTCATCGTATATGCGAGCAAATAACTGAAGATCCATGAAAGGAATTATGTGACACACGACTTAGAGCTATTAGCCATGGTGTTTGAATTAAAAATATATAGACACTATTTGCTGGGTAAGAATTCTTTAAGATTTATTTTAATAAACTTTAATTTACCTTGGTAAATAATATTCCTTCTTTAAATAGCTGAAAAGCTTGATCTCTTCAAGAAACATAAATCTTTGAAATATCTTTAAACCCGAAAGGATTTGATTATGAGACAACAACGTTGGCTAAAATTTCTCACATCGCATGACTTAGATATTCTATATACATCGAAAAAAGCTAATATTGTGGCAGCTGCACTAAGCAGAAAGCATGCCATTATAACTCATTTAGTGGTGCATCCAGCATTGATTTTTCGTATAAAGGAGAATCAGCTCAAGGATCTAGTTATGCAAGGATAGTCAAGGAAGTAGAGATGAATGTGATACCAGGAATATGGATAAGATTCAAAGTGGATAACAAGGAATTCCAAGAATGAATGGAAGGATATGTGTTCCCAATGTTGATGGGATGATACTGGAAGCTTTAGCCAAGTGTCACAATTCTTCACTCGCAATACATCCCAGAGTTATCCAAGAGTACAAAGATATGAAAAGGACTTTCTAGTTGGGTGATATAAAGAGAGACATTTCCATCCATGTAAGTAGATGTGCAAATTGTCAGCAGATCAAGAGTGATTAGCAAAAGGTTGTCAAACTACTCCAACCACTGGAGATTCCAAAGTGAAAATGGGATCAAATATCCATGGATTTCATCGATGGCTTGCCTTGGTCAAGGAAAGGGAATAAAGGCATATCGGTTATTACTGATAGATCGACTAAAAGCGCATACTTCATCCCAGTAAAGCCCACAAGAACAGCCTCAGGCTTAGCTGATATATATATACACACACACATATACACACACACACGCACACACACACACATATATATATATTAGGGAGACTATTCGACTACATGGAGTTATAAATAGTATCATAAGCAACCAGGACCCAATCTTTACCAGGCAGTGTAGGGAAACCTTATAGACAACTTTGGGAATGAAGCTGAATATAAGCATCACATATCATTCCCAGACTGATAGGCAAATCGATAGAGTAAATAGGGTATTAGAGGATATTTTGAGAGCATGTGTATTAGACTTTGGAGGTTTGTGGGAAAGCCACCATTTTTTGGTAAAGTTCTCTTATAATAACAGCTATCGGGCCAGTATTGATATGGAACCTTATGAAGCCTTGTTTGGTCGCCCATGTAGATCACCAGCATGTTGGGTCATAACCAGAGATCAGTTAGTACTTGGTCCTGATATGATCCAAGAATCTTCAGAGAAAGTAGACATGATCAGAAAGAAACTGAAGGAAGCACAAAGCAGACAGAAGAGTTACACCGATCAAAGGCGTAAAAATTTAGAATTCTCAATTGGAGACAATGTATTTTCGAAGATCTCTTCGATGAGGAGAGTCATAAGATTTGGAAGAGCTGGCAAGCTAGCCCCTTGATATATTGGACCTTTCCCATTCTAGAGCAGATTGGCCCATTAGCCTATCGAGTAGAACTACCAGAGAGATTGTCGGGTGTACATGCTGTGTTTCACGTATCTTAATTATGTAAGTATGTGTATGATCTGGACAAATCATAGAAATAGCTGGCAAGGAGGATTTAGAAGTGGAGCCTAATTTAACAGTTATCAGACAACCTAATAAAATCATGGATCATGATGAAAGCGATTAAGGAGAAATGTTGTGCAATTAGTTCACGTTCAAGTAGTGGTGATGTGTTTAATGATGGATTTTTTATCGATTAGAAAATCGCTGAAAAATATAATTGTTATAAAAACCATAAGCACACAACGTACAATCGTAATACATATGCAAATATGAGTCGACCCATAGGGAGAGAATTAAATTCTAATATTACTCAACCAAATTAGTGCAAATTTTTAAAGTAATTTTAAACTAAGAAAATTTTAGAAAATAAACTAGAGCAAAAGTGGATAAAACTATAAGATTAAGGAGCAATTTGGAGACAATGCACTTCTAATCATTCATATAAATCAACACAACATTTATCTATAATCTCACCTTTTAATTTTAAGTAGAAATGATAGATATGTTTATTATAAATATGGTTTATTTATGTTATTAATTAGCACAACTTAAACCATTAAACTTTAAAACACCATTTAAACCCACTTATCAACGCTCATGAAAATGACAAAATTAAAAATAAAATCTATTTGAAGCATGACTTGTTTATTTTTAGTTAGTAATACAGATCATCAAATTTTGATTCTAGTTTGACTTGCATCATCAAAATCACTTAGAAAAATGATCAAATATTTTATGTTTACAATGAAATAAGCATAACCTATTTGAGATGCCCACAAAGACTATCAAATATACAATATAAAAAACATAAACTATCATTATTCATAATTTTCATTAAGCACAAACAGAGATCATAAATGAAATCACTATGTTAATTTAATATGTTTCATTAGAGCTTCATTGCCCTAAAATTAAAGGGGTTTAGCTTCTCATATTTGAATACATCTTAAAATAAATTGATTTCAATAATAAAAAAACAAGGAAACTGAGAGCTAATTAAAAGAAAAAACACCTAACTACTTGCATGAAACAAAAATAAACAAATTGCAAGAATTAAATCTATCCTACTAGCATGAAATAAGAGAGCATAAACTAAATAAGAGAGTATAGAATAAAATAACAATAAAAGAAAGCATGAAATAAAAATTGTATGAAAGTGAAGAACAAGTCTAAGAAGCCAACAAAGAATTTTTTATTATTTATCATTAATTTTGTGCTACAACTTTGGTTAAAAGAGAAGAAGATGATTATATGAAACATAAGGTGTATTTATACATGCTTAAAACCCCAATTCATTTTTAGGGGACTATCAAAAATGCCATTGAGATAGTGTAATCTCCAAGTAATCATTAGAAAATTAATTAATCAACACTCACATGCCTTTAAGTCTCCATTAACATGTACAGTCATTTTAATTATGGACCATTAGTTAGTAGGCATGTTGGCTCCTCCATGTTGCATTATTTCATTTCTTTTCTATTCTCTCTTGGTCCTGAACATTTGTGCACGCATATATCCATAAACCTCCATCCGATTTGCACTCAATTTTCTACAAATAAAAATGTGTAAATATATTTTCTCAGAATTAATTCATATACAATATTACCATTTTGCCCCCAAATGAAGATGAATGAATGATGATTTGAAAACAATTAAATTTTTTGTTTAATCATGTAAAATACCCAAATATGATCATTTATTTAAATAAAAGAAGATTAAATATGGGAGTAAAAATATACTATTTTAAGTGCATATCAAATACCCTACACTTATCTTTTTATTCATCCTCGAATAAACTAAAACTATGATAAATCTGTTTTCATAGAAAATAAGATTGCATTGAGCCTATGCAACAAGCTATTAAACCTGTAGGTGGAGTCCTTAGTAGGATGAGTGTTTTCTTGTGAGGGTTCAGCAGATACTACCCACAAAATCCAAATGTAATATGCAAATTCTAGTGCAACTACATGATGCAAATTTTTAAAAATATTACAAATGAAGAAATTACTTTTAAATTGACACAAGTAAGTTAAATATAAGTTTTGGTTATTATCAAGAAATATTAGTCTTTTTTCTCATCAAAACTTACAATAAAAAATTAAGTTATCATCACAATTAGACTCTAGTTTAGCTACTTGTTTTGGTTGATAACATAGTACAACTATGAAATGAATCCTTTAGTTGATTATCAAAGTTTTGCAAAGTGGAATTTTTATTTCTTTTGAATAACAAGTCAAATCAAATAAGTGAAGATAGTGCTTGCACTTTAATTACTTACTCCCTTTATTTTAAAAAATATTAAAATTATTATTTACACATCCAACTCAAATAAACTGAAGCCAGATATGCCGATCACGCACTGCCTTTTGGACTTATGTGAGAAGAGTGCAAAGCGTGTCGAGTGTATACACTTGCATATGAACATACGACTCTAGGCATTTATTATTATTATTTTAATTTTATTTACATACACTAACTCAGTTAAACTATGGCCATATATACCTATCATGCACTGCCTTTCGGGCTTACGTGAGAAGGGTATAGAGTATGGCAAGTGTACTCGCTTACATCACACGACCCCAGGTGTTTCTTGTTATTATGATTTTTTTTTCCAAAAAGAGAGAGTTATGCAAAATCATCTTAGCACTACTTAACTTAGAAGATCTAAAATGTTATCGCCTTTACTTTAAATCAACTACTCTTTTAAAAAAGATTACAATTGGATATACTTCATAATTATCACCTATGAACCTTCCTATATACCAGTTACACCATAACTATTTGTAATCAAATTTTTATCTTTATTTTGGCTTAAACAAGTAAAGTTTCAAAATATTGAATTTAATAACCAAAAATGTATACTTATCTATCATGTTTCTCCAAAAGTAAATCAATATTCTAGAAAGAAAATTTGCTTTGGGAAATTTTTTTGTTTTTGGAAAAAAAAAGCAAAAAAAAAAACTAAACCATGGAAAATCAAAATAAACATGTGACTCCCCTATACTTGATTTTGAATGTGTTCCCACGGTCAATACATGATATAATAAGAAAAATATGTACATATTTACAAGAGAGGGTTAAAATTTCTTACTAGATGTAGTGTGGCTCATGAAGAATCATGAGCTCCTTCTTTGGATCACTCACCACTCCAAGTAAGGTTTTAAACGATGACCATTGACTTTAAAATTTGATCCATACCTAGGGTTTTCTATTTCTATGGCGCCATATGAAAAAACAGTGCATACCACATACTGTCATGTCCATCTTGATTTTAATTTCTTAGAGAACAAATGAAGTCGAGAGTCATGCAAAAGAACTTTTTGATTTGACGAAAATATCTTTCATAGAATTGAATTATCATGAAAAAAGTTTGTTCTTTCTTTGTAAATATTCTCATTTTCATAAGTGTCGTTCTTGATTTCCTCTAATTCATTGAGTTCAATTTCCTGTTTTCACCATCTTTTTCAAGATCAAAGTTTATGTTCCTAATTGCCCACGACGCTTTATGTTCAAGTTCGACGAGTAAATGACATGCTTTTCCATATACTAGCCTATCCCAAGATTGGTTTTATATATAGTTCTGTAAGCCCAAACCGCACTCTGTCAATTTTTATGACCAACCTTTTTGATTTATGTTCACGGTTTTATCCAAAATTTGCTTGATTTGGCGATTTGAAACTTCAATTTGACCACATGTTTGAGGATGATAAGGAGTGAATAACGGTGGATTATTGAGTATTTCTTCATTATAATTCCAAATGATCGATTGTAGAAATGGATTTCGTTATAGCTTTTTATTATGCAATGTGACCAAACCTCGAAAAGATGTTTTCTTTTATGAATTTCACAACAAGTTTGTGGTCATTTGTTTTACATGGAATGGCTTCAACTTATTTAGAGATGCAGTCAACAGCAAGAAAAATGTACAAATTTGTTGGAAATGGTCCCATTAAGTGAATACTCCAAACGATAAAGATTTCGATCGTAAGAATGGGTTCAAAGGCATCATGTTTCATCGAGAGATTTTTCCTAACATTTGGCAGAGATCACAAGTTCTACAAAACTCGAACGCATCTTTGAAAAGCGAACGCCAGTAAAAACCATATTGAAGACCTTTTTCGCTGTTTTCTTCGGACTGAAGTGACCACTGTGAGAAATGCGGATTACGGATCTTAATGCTACGATTAACACTAGAGGGGGGGTGAATAGTGTTAATCAAGAATTACTAAATCTTTTTCGATTTATGTTAATTTAGACACCGATGTATGCAATATACAGACACAGATACGATCACAGAAACAAACACAGATGCAGAAATAAAATAAAAGCAGTAAAGGAAAGAACACACCGGATTTTATACTGGTTCGGAGTTACCCTACATCCAGTCTCGCAACACAAGTACGGATTTTCTTTCAAAAGTAATTGTACAATTACACCCTCAGTTTCAAGGCTACGAGGTACACCCTCCAGAATTTTGATCCTCTGGGTAGAGGTACTTGATTTTCGAGCCACAAGTTTACCCAATTGATTTACCAAGGCTACAATCACACCTTTTCTTTCTCGATTGATTTTCAAGGCTACAATCACACCTTTTCTCGCTTAATAGATTGCAAAGAAGTTTATAACTCTGAATAGCACTGAGAATCTTGTAGAGAGAGTGATAGAGAATCAAACTAGAAGTAATCGAGTTTTATTCAATGTTGATTTCGGCAAATTAATGATAAGAATATGTATTAAGAAAAGTGGAAGAAGAAGAGGAGTGAAAAACCAGAAAATCTGATATAAAATTCATTGAAAGTAACCCCTATTTATAGAAGAACAACAGTCATGTCCATTCGTGAAGAGTTATTGCGAATAGACATTTCTTTTGAAATTTAAATTTTGAACTCAACTGACACCATGTCGACAAGGGGTATATAGGCATGTCGACATCCCAAAGCATTTTTTGATGTTTTGATTTTCTTTGAAAATAACCTTTATCTTATATTAAAACTAATTTAAACTTTATAAATATACTTGAATATAGTTAAAATTAATAAGTAAATATAGAGAATAATATATATATAATTTAACTCTAACTTTATATTTTAAATCTAAGTATAAATATTCAAAAGTGAAATATATTATATTAAAAGATAGTTTAAAATCAGGAGTAAGTTCACTTTGAAATTAAAGATAACTTTGAGGCTAAAATTATTTAAAATCAGGATAGAGGATTTTGAATCTTTTAAAAGGAAAGTTTTGAAAACATTTTGAAAACAGGATATAATTTTGAAAAATCATTTTGAATTAAAAGTTAGCGGATACAAAACAATGTTCCACTAGATTTTTCGTAGGTTCCATCCTACTTAGGGTTCCATCCCTTTAACAGGCTTGAAGTGGATTCCATTTCACGAATAAATTGGATTTTAAGATGCCAGTGCTTTTCTATGAGTTTTAACAAAATTCCTAATAATAAAAAATACTTAACTTTGAAATCTTGAACTCTTGATAATCTTGATACTCATTAATCTTCTATCTTGATATCTTGAATCTCTATATTGTACAGTCTTCTTTCTTAGTACCTGCATGGTTAAATCCTGCATATACATATATATCTAAACTTATAATGTTAGTATTTATATTTTATAATCTATTCTAAGGTTGTGGTCATCAAAACCATCATCTTACGGACTAACAATCTCCCCCTTTTTGATGATGACAACCTTTGTTTATAAAATTTTACTTCTATCCTAATAACTTCCCCTAAACTAATAACTCCCCTTTAATCTATGCCTAACTACCCTATTTTATATTTCTCCCCTTTTGTCATCAACAAAAAAATTCACTCCCCCTAATTCTTCAGTACCTGCATTGATAAACTATACAACAAATTTCAAACCAATATCAAGAAATCAATCCACACAGAGTATCAATCCAAACCAAATCAATTCAAACAAATCAAACAAAGCAAACAAATAAAAATCAAACGTTACGTGTAATTTCCACCCATCCTTCTTCTCCAAAGATTGGGTCTGCCTTAATAGCACCCAATTATCATTGTCATTGGTGAGAGAGACAGGAGGATGTGCTTCGTTATCATCCTTGTGCAGAGAGGAGATCATCCATCGTATCACATCGAAGTGCCTTTCTTGTTCCTTGATCATTTGCATTTGACTCAATTCAAAGTGATGCTGGTTTCGTAGAATAAACGATAGAATATTCTTGAACGAATTAAGAGTTTCTTCAAGATTTTTGGATAGATTGTGAATAGGATTAGCCATAGTTGAATTTATGAAAGAAATAAAGGATATAGATGATAAGAAATGAATTTCTGTAAAGAATTCTAGAAGAAACATGTATTTATAGGTGTAGAAATTCATTTGAAATGAATAGACATTTGGTAGTTATTCAAATTTCAAATTCAAAATCAATTGTCATTTCTGACCACTACATGTCGACATGGTCACATAGGGGATGTCGACATGGGTCAGTGAAAAATTATGACTAATTTGATTTTGTGAATAATTGTGTGTGTGTATATATATATATTTATATACTATACTAACATTTATTCTGGAGATAAGATAAGATAGATAACAGAAAGGAAATTTCATTTCATTGCATACTACAATAATACAACGATTAAGCACACAACAAACTACATGAACGTTCGAAATAAAGCAAACTAAAACAAATACAACAAGATATGAAAAGATAAGACTAGTTAGTGGATGATGGAGATGAAGATAGTCCAAGTTTTTTCTGACTTTGGAAATGAACTTATTCATCTTGGGTGAAATTTTGTCCAACTTCTTACTAACGGATCTTTTAAGAATCCGTTGATTCTCAACAATCGTCTTTTGGTTTTTGAGAAGGGTTTTGGTGGATGGATTAGGAGGATAGTTAATGCTTTCCAAAGAGGTTTCATCACCTTCTTCTTCAATTTCCATTTCATCCCCTTCTTCTTCCTCTTCCTCTTCTTCCATTTCCTCATGAGCCAAACGCTCTTCTTTTTCGGCATGGGTCTCATAAGGTTGAAAAACAAAAGAAACTTTCATAAGCGAAATGTTGGAATGGTTGAAAACTTTTCTAGAAACAAATTCTTCGCCTTTGAAATCCACTCCAAAAGAGTAAAAAATCCAAGTGAGATAATTTCCATGGTATAAGGTATTCTCACCCATTTCAAAATTTTTAGGACAAAGTTCATCCAAAATAACTTGCGTCCAATTTATGTCATAATTTTCGAAAATAGCAAAAAGAGATTTGCAAACTTTTGAAGTAGGATTGTTAAAATTCCCCGATCTTGGGGTCAAAGTATGTTGCAAAAAATGATTGACAATTCTTGCCTTTGGTCAAAAATTTCGATTTTTGAATTCAATGTTAACAATCCTTTCGAAAATGTGATGAAATGTCTCACGATCATTTTCATCGATTTTAAAATTAGAAAGATCCATTCCCGTACACTTGCAATTGAGAATGGTACCCAAAAGATCACAATTCAAAACAATTATAGTGCCTTTGACACTACTCCAAATTTCATCCTCATTTCCTTGATAAAATCCACGGTTCAAATTAGCATAGAAAATTTTGACAAGATTTGGATAACAAACAAAATCATTTTGAGAAGCATCAATAAGATAAGAACTCCATTGTTTGCAAAAAGGGAGTCAAGTTCATAAGAAGAAAAATCTTTAAAAATAGCAAATTTTTCGGGATGGACTTTGGCATAGTTAGCATAATTGATGTATGTCTTTATTGCCTCCGGATCATTGAACAATTGCTCTTTAATTTTTCTGGAAATTCTCATGGTGGAGGGGTTTCTTGAAGAAGCCATTAAAGTTGAGAGTTGAGAGTTTGAAGTTATGAAGAGAGAGTTTGAATTTGAAAATGAGAGTGAAAAGATATGATAAAAGATAGTGAATAAATAGATTCTCAAAGGACATATTCTCTGGTCAAAAAGTAGCTTTTCAGAGAATTGAATGAAGTGAAAAGGTGGAGGAAAATTCAAACATTTGAATTCAAATTTTGAAATTCAAATTCAGGTACCTATGTCAACATCATGGTAGGGACCATGTCGACATGTGCCTTTGAATTTTCATGAATTGATTTTTCCTAAGTTCTCTAATATATATTATTATTATTATTAATGCCTATATATACATATCTGATATATTATGAAACTTCAAGTATATTTCAGAAAATATTATTATACTATTAAAAAATAATAAAAACTATAATAAAATAATAAAATAATAATAAAAAATAGAAAATAAATTTTAAAATTCAAACAACACACCAATTCAAAACCAATCGATCAAACAATCAAACAACTAATTCTAAGCAAGTAATTTCAATCAATTGTATTGTAAACGTGTACCTTTTTCTGAGTCCATTTCTTTGAATTCATCTGAGTCATGAACAGCAGTGAAACACTAATTCGAATTATCTTTTTTCTGATCATCATCACTTAAGGACGAGTCTGAGTCATCTAGAGTAGCAGTAAATGCACGCTTCCATTTCTTTGCTGGATCATTGTTCTTAGGAGAATTTTGCTTATCTGGATACAGACAGTCTCTTTTGAAATGGCCTGGTTTATCACAGTTGTAACATTTGTCATTATTTGGCACTATACTTTGATTTCCAGAATTCTTATAGTTGTTTCTCTTGAGATTATTCATCTTTCTGTATTTCAGGAATTTCCTAAAATTTTTAGTCATAAAGGCTATCTCTTCATCATTATCGCTGTTTGAGTTTGATCCATCGGTTAATGCATTGAATGCCATTGATTTCTTTTCAGATGCTTTACTTTCTCTTCTCTCACTCATTTGAACTTCATATGACATTAGACTTCCAATTAATTCTTGTATCTTTAAAGTACTGATGTCATTGCCTCTTCGATCGCAAGTGTCTTTTGATCCCATTCTGGAGTTAGAGAATTTAAAAAAAAATTGACTTGATCTTCTTCAGAAAATTCCTTTCCCAAAGATATTAGAAAATGCATAATATTCTGAAATCTACTACACATATCTGAAATAGACTCATTAGAATTCATTTTAAATAATTGAAACTAATTTGTGAGCATGGAAATTTTGGTCTGTTTAACTTTGCTTGTTCCTTCGTGAGTAAATTGCAAAGTTTTCCAGGTTTCATATGCAGACTTACAAACTAACACTCTATTGAATTCATTTCTATCTAGTGAACAAAACAGAATATTCATTGCCTTAGAATTATTTTGTGCAATACTCTTTTGCTCAGTAGTCCACTGTGCAAAATTAGTTGTGGGTTCAGAATATTCAGTTTGTGTGATATTCCAAGTGTCTAATCCTATAGATTGTAAATATAATTTCATCCTACATGCCCAATATGCATAGTTACTGCCATTAAAAAGTGGTGGTCTGACAGTAGACTAACCCTCTACAAATGAACTAGTGACAATGATACTAGTGTTAGTAACAGTACCAGTGTTGGTAGCTATTTTGAAATTTTTTCAAAAATCAGTTTCTGAAACTTTGAAAACCTTGCTCTGATACCAATTGTGAGAAATGCGGATTACGGATCTTAAGGCTATGATTAACACTAGAGGGGGGTGAATAGTGTTAATCAAGAATTACTAAATCTTTTTCGATTTATGTTAATTTAGACACCGATGTATGCAATATACAGACATAGATATGATCATAGAAACAAACACAGATGCAGAAATAAAATAAAAGCAGTAAAGGAAAGAACACACCAGATTTTATACAAGTTCGGAGTTACTCTACATCCAGTCCCACAACACAAGTACGGATTTCCTTTCAAAAGCAATTGTACAATTACAACCCTCGGTTTCAAGGCTACGAGGTACACCCTCCAGAATTTCAATCCTCTAAGTAGGGATACTTGATTTCCGGGCCACAAGTTTACTCAATTGATTTACCAAGGCTACAATCACACCTTTTCTTGATTGATTTTCAAGGCTACAATCACACCTTTTCTCGCTTAATAGATTACAAAGAAGTCTATAACTCTGAATAGCACTGAGAATCTTGTAGAGAGAGTGATAAAGAATCAAACTAGAAGTAATCGAGTTCGATTCAATGTTGATTTCGGCAGAGTAATGATAAGAATATGTATTAAGAAAAGTGGAAGAAGAAGAGGAGTGAAAAACTAGAAAATCTGATATAAAATTCGTTGAAAGTAACCCCTATTTATAGAACAACAACAGCCATGTCCATTCGTGAAGAGTTATGGCGAATATACACTTCTTTTGAAATTTAAATTTTGAACTGAACTGACGCCATGTCGACATGGGGTATATAGGCATGTCGACATCCCAAAGCAATTTTTGATGTTTTGATTTTCTGTGAAAATAACTTTTATCTTATATTAAACTAATTTAAACTTTATAAATATACTTGAATATAGTTAAAATTCAAAAGTAAATATAGAGAATAATATATATAGAATTTAACTCTAATTTTATATTACAAATCTAAGTATAAATATTTAAAAGTTAAATATATTATATTAAAAGATAGTTTAAAATCAGGAGTAATTTGACTTTGAAATTAAAGATAGTTTTGAGGCTAAAATTATTTAAAATCGGGATAGAGGATTTTGAATCTTTTAAAAGGAAAGTTTTGAAAACATTTTGAAAACAGGATGTAATTTTGAAAAATCATTTTGAATAAAAAGTTAGCGGATACAAAACAATGTTCCACTGGATTTTTCGTAGGTTCCATCCTACTCAGGGTTCCATCCCTTTAACAGGCTCGAAGTGGATTCCATTCCATGAATAAATTGGATTTTAAGATGTCAGTGCTTTTCTATGAGTTTTAACAAAATTCCTAATAATAAAAAATACTTAACTTGAAATCTTGAACTCTTGATAATCTTGATACTCATGAGTCTTCTATCTTGATATCTTGAATCTCTATACTGTATAGTCTTCTTTCTTAGTACATGCATGGTTAAATCCTGCATATACATATATATCTAAACTTATAATGTTAGTATTTATATTTTATAATCTATTCTAAGGTTGTTTTAATCAAAACCATCATCTTACGGACTAACAACCACCACAAGCTTGGTCATGACAAAATGAAAGAATACTCTCAATTTCGCAATCTGGGACACATCGTCGAATGATTTGGTTGGAACAACAAGTATGGATCATTGCAATAGATGTGACAACCCAATATTTTCAACTATTCGCATCCGTTATAAGTGTATAGGTAGACACTCATGCCAGAATTGAATTGCTCAAAATACCGCGTTGTAAATAAAAATCTGGCAAACCTCATAATATACAGTAAATAAAAATCACAGATCACAGACACAGAGTATTTAAAATGCAGCGGAAGTAAAAGAGATAGTAGTTCATGAAGCTACTATATAAATATATCAGAGTTACATAAGATACAATAGAAGAAATAAAGTACAACAGAAGTTTAAATATGATAACCAAGTACAAGCTGAATAGAACAACCGAACTGAAAAGATGAAACTTGACAAGTAGATAATCTCCAACGATTCCAATCTCCAGAAAGTGGAAATCCAAATCTGTGAATAACTCAGGCTGACCCAAGCGTAAATAAAAATACAAACACTCGAGTCAGGACATACATACTTATACAATGTAAACCAACTCAAGTGAACTGTAGCAAAGGTATAAGTAACTTAGAAGATGCTTGGGATCGCCCATCCTCTAAGGATCCGTTAAACTATTTACTATGTAGTAATATACGCTATATACAGTAGTGTCTAATCAGTAAAGTACAATCATATAGAAAATAGCGTTAAGGGGATGGTGAACCTTAACGCGGTCGGATCTTTAAAACCAAAATCATAGTGGGCTCGCTATAAGGAGATGACACGGCACGCGAGGCAATGCCAGGGTGGATACACCGTTTGCACTCCCGGACCGGTGGTGACGGCAAGCCAGCAGCTTCCACCCACCTCGAACAATACCCTCGAATCAAAGTGGCGCCATATATCGAATCACAAAAGTAATAGAATGGTTTCCGATGGAGCATGCTCGATGAAAGGGTGCGACCCTTTGTGTAGCCCGGTATAGCTCCTGTTTTAGTCATTTATGCCAACTCACGGGAGTTGGGTCCACGTAATATACCTTGAAAACGTCGCCACCATCCTACTTCATTCTAGAATCTCCACCGCGTACACAGTTGTTAAAGTGGTTTTCGATATTGGCCGGCTATAAGACAATATTCGATCCCGGTCTCTTTAACAACCAAACGTTATTATAACCCGTAGTCATAACTTTAAAAGAATATTTTATACATCAAAGATAAAATGTCATTTCAACCCAAATCTTTATCAAAATAAAGACTAAATCATTTCCAAACCATTTCAATATATCGTCATACCATATCTTTCAATTCAAATATTTATCAAAATAAATAACAAGTCATTTCTAACCATTTTAATATATTAAATTATCATATCCTTTAAAAACTTCCTTTCAAATCATTTTAATATATCAAAATATCATAACCTTTCAAAACTTTGTTCAAAATATCTTATCTTTCAGCACTTCCTTTCAAATTATTTTTATATCAAAATGTCATATCTTTCAAAACTCCATTTTCAAATCATTTTAATATATCAAAATATCATATCTTTTCAAAACCACATTTCAATCATTTAATATATCAAAATATCATCTCTTTTCAAAACCACATTCATTTCAAATCATTATTCATTTTATTCAATTTAAAATACCATTTCAATTCACATTTCAAAACAGTTTATATTCAAAAAAAATCATTTTTAATCATTAAAATGAAGTTATTATGTTCAATAATTAAATTATTAAATTTTCAAAATTTTCAACTTCCAAAGTTCATTTATTCACTTAAGTTTATCAAACCAGTGAAAATTCACTTTTCGTGGCATTTAGAAAACGCTACGGAAAGATACATTCAAAACAGTTCAATTTAACAAAAGACAACATTTTAAAATGTTGTAATAGGGTTTACTTAAATTTCAAATAAACTTAGTTAAATTCAAAAATTATAGCACTTACAAAAATTGCCATAATAGCTTTTAATTCAATTTAGCTTTTTAGTTCATTATCATCAACTACAGCATTTACAAATGCTGTAATATCATTTACATTGTAATTAATAGCATTTCAAAAATGCAGTCAATTAACTTCAAATATTCAATAAAATTTCTCAACCAATTATATTTTTTTATTTAAAACATTTTTAACTCATAAAATCATACATTTTCACGTTTATAAACATCATTTAATTTTCCTCAAGTTCATGATTTTATAAAGTTAAATTTCCATTCAAAAATCAAGATTTAATAATAATTCACTTATTAAATTGCAATGTTCAATTTTAAATTCATTGCATTAAATTTCAACTTAACACTTAAGTTCAAATTCTCAAATATAACTTAGTTTTATTTTTATTTGCTTAACTGAAAGTTCACTTTTAAGTCAATTTCATAAATTTCCAATTTTAGTTATATTCCAAAATTTCAACTTAAATATTCATTCATTTCACATTTCAACTTTATTAAAAATCATTAATATGATATAAAATCACTTTAAATTCATTTAAATTCAAATTATCATAAATTTATCATAATTTCATGTTCAATTTAATTTCCAATTATAATTAAATCAAATTTTCCGAAATAACTTACATTCAAAATTTTCTAGCTTTTCATTAATTCATTTCACTTACAATTATTCAGAAAATCAATAATATTTTACAAAAATCCTTTTTAATTAGATTCAAATCAAAATATTTTAATATTTACATTTCTAAAATAATTTTAAATTTTTTTAGAAAAACATATATTAACTACGGGTCTGTATATAATTTTCTACACTAGGAAAAGTGATACGGGTAATATATCATTTCAACCCGTAATTTACAAAGAAAATCTGGGTTTTATCATTTCAAACCCGCAGTTCCAAGTAAATGAAATAAATTGAAAATCATTCAGGCCTATCATTTCAGCCCATAACAATTTTCCCTTATTCTAAAGTCCGTTTGGGTATGTATCGTTTCAACCCATAGTGATTTCTAATTTACAGGGAACTTGCAGTGTGATAAACTGATAAAATATACAGAATAACATGAAATAACAGTAACATATGATATAGCAGGTGTAATAACAGGTGTGAACATCATATGATAATAATATAAGCAGTTATAACATGTTAATATAGTTCTACAGATTCACAGGGTGTCAATTTACTACTTATATAAGTACATAATGTCTAGTGAGAAATACTCACTTTTTTGGTGCTGGAGATTGCAATACAAATGACACAACGGATTCCCGAAGGCACGATGACACAATAATAGGCTCAAGTGGGAAGAGACCCAAGCTTAGAACTTGTGTTACAACCCAAAACAAAATAAAATATAACACATGAATTTCTAATACAAAACAACATTGAAACAGATTGAAATAAAAGCAACAATGAACAAGATGATTTTACCATGCCTCAATCACTTCAATGCTTGGCCTAAGGGACTCTTTAGCTTGGCCATAATGATGTTTTGGCTCAGGTATGGCATCATATAGGTCAGGTTTGGACTCGGAAAGGCATGGCTACAATGGAAACGAGAAGGGGTATATTAAGTTATAAGGCAAAAAATGTTAAAGGTCAAGGCAAAGTGGTTTTGGTACAACATAGGCTCGACCTATGGTCATTTTTGGGTTCGGCCTTCATTGCTACAGGTCTGGTCATGTCAGGTACAGGTCAGCAACTGATGTCAGAGGTGATGTGATGGCTGGAGGTGGTGGCTATGAGGTGGCCAAGGCAAGGTATGGAAGGGTAGTGATGAAACATGAGTTCTGCTAGCATGTTTGTGGAGTTTTTGTGCAAAGTTTGTGGTGATGCTTCATCCAATGGTCATGGCCTGGATTTTTTTTGTCAGAGGAGGTGCTGAGGGCTGCTGTAGATGGAGGAGATGATGGTGGAGCAAATAGGTACAGCCAAGGTGGTGTATGAAGGTGGTGAAACAACTAGGCTAGGCTAGGCAATGTTTTAAGGGATTTTGCATAGTTTTTGTGGAGATTGGATCATTGGATGGTCAAAGCACTCTCAGGTCAGAGGAGGTGAATGGTTTGGCCATGGATTGTGTGGGGAAGAAGTGGTGGTGGTCGGTGGTGGTGATTGTGAGGCTATGGCCGAGCAAACACATGGAAGAATCAAAGCAAATTCAAGTGAAAACATGGAAAAAAGAGGAAGAAAAGTGAGCAAAGAAGAAGCCATTTCTTATTTTTCTTTGCTCAGATCTAAAATGGATGTGTATTATTGATGGAATGAGAAACTTTCACGTAAATAAGCAAAAGAAAAGGAACGGCTACAATAAATTGATGCATTGATTGAAAAAGAAACGGCAAAAGAAACGGTGAAACGACTTTACATTTCTTAGCTTTTAAAACCTTCCATACTTCCTTTTCTTTTAAATCAACTAAAACAAAATAACTTCAGCAAGTACATCAAAAACCGAAACAAAGTGGAAAAAAATAAAAATATATAATTAAATTTAAAGAAAATATAAAAAGAATTAAGGAAATTGCTTAAAAATTGAAAACAGAGTTCAAAAATTACAATTAAAACATCAATGGCTTTGGAAAAGTATCTACTTCATTTTAAAAATATTCTAAAGCAAAATTTTGAAATAAAATAATTTATTTATCATTTCTAAAATAAAATAAATAATTAAATTGGAGAAAAATAGAAAAGAACTAAAGAAAATGTTTAAAAATTAAAAACAGGGCATGGAAATTACAAGAAAAATACTACTAGCTCTAGAAAAATTCCTACCTCACTTCAAAAATATTAAAAGACCAAAACATACATAAAATAACATATCAATACATATTACAATAAAATATGACAAAGAAAAATAAAATTTTTACTATTTAAAATAACAAAATTGCAGAATAAACAAATTGCACTCAATATTGAAATATACATAACTTTCACAGTTTAAATACGTTTCCAACGAAACAAAAAGCAGTGTTCTTAAAATTTTATGTACTTTCAAAATAAAAGAAAAAATTTAAATTTTCAAACTTTTAAAATTTTAAAATAAAAGTCAAAGTTTGACTATTTTGACCAAAAATTCACTTTTTGGAAAATATCCTTTTTAGTCATGCTTTGGAATGATAATTCATATCAAAACTAAAGTTTATCATTTAAAATAAATAAAATAAGTTTTTAAATCAAAAATTCAATTAAAATAATTAAAATATACAAAAAAAATAAATCACAAAATACAGGGTTGTTACAATAGAAGTACTTGACTTAGGAAAGAAATTTGTATTTATCTTATTTCTGTCGAAATGAAGGAGTTTCCCTAGTGACTAAATAGTTCACTATATCGGCATACCATGGGTCGATAGAAACGTAAAGGAGTTGTTCATCAGAAATTTTTTTGTTGATCGGTAAACAAAGTGGTGCATTTGGAAGACGTAATAGATGATCAGCAATTACATTGTCGGATCATTTTTTAATTTTGATCTTAACGTCAAATTCTTGAAGTAAAAGGATTTAATGGATCAAACAAGACTTAGATCCTTTTTGGCTAAAAGGTACCTAAGAGCAAAGTGGTTAGTGTAAACCGTAATGTGTGAGCAAATTAAATAAGGTTGGAACTTTTCGAGCTCAAAGACTACTTCTAGAAGCTTTTTTTCGGTAGTTGTGTAATTTAGTTGAGCATCGTTTAAAGTCATACCAGCATAGTGAATGACATGTAGAATTTTGTTGATGCGTTGTCCTAAGATAACGCCAGTCGCAAAGTTAGAGGCGTCGCACATTATTTCGAAAGGAAGATTTCAGTTAGAAGAGCAAATGATGGGAGTGGAAATGAGTTCATTTTTGAGGCGTTCGAAAGCAGAAACACGATCAGAATTAAAGTCAAATGGAATGTTTTTTCTAAGAAGAGTCATCAGAGGTCGAGTAATTTTACCAAAGTCTTTCAAAAAGCTTCGATAAAAACCAACGTGTCCTAGAAACAAACGAATGTCCTTGATAGATTTGTGAATAGGTAGATTCACAATTACATCAACTTTCGCTTTATCTACCTCTATGCCTTTGTTTGAAATCACATGCCCAAGAAAAATGCCACGATTGATCATAAAATGACATTTCCCCCATTTAACATTTAGTGTTTGTCCTTGCGTCGATTTACAGCCATCTCAAGATGGTGTAAGCACTTAGAAAAAAGTTTCCAAAGATGAAAAAATCATCCATAAAAACTTCTAGAAAGTATTCGATCATGTCGGAAAAGATGCTGACCATGCATCTTTGGAAAGTAGCAGGAGCGTTGCAAAGGCCAAATGGCAGATGTCGATACGCAAAAGTGCCAAAGGGACACGTGAAAGTTGACTTCTCTTGATCTTCAGGAGCGATTAAAATTTGGTTATAACGTAAATAACAGTAAAGAAAGTAATAGAATTCATGGCTGGAAAACCATTCAAGCATTTGGTCGATAAAGGAAAGAGGGAAGTGATCTTTAGATGTTGCAGCATTTAATTTCGATAATCAATGCAAACACGCCAACCTGTTAGAGTATGAGTCGAAATGAGTTCATTAGCGTCGTTCATGATAGTGGTAAGTCCAGATTTTTTAGGCACGACACTAATTGGGCTAACCCACGAACTATCAAAAATAGGGTATATGATTTCGTTATCGAGGAGTTTTAGAATTTCATCATGAACCGCATCCTTTATTTTTGGGTTAAGCCTTCGCCATGCATCACGAACAAGCTTGGCTTCTTCAACTAAATGGATATGATGTTGAACAAGAGCGCGATTAATTTCCATTATTTTGGTAATCGACCATCCAATTGCCTCTTTGTTTTTCGAAAAAATTGAAAGAAGGGAAGCTTCTTGATCAAGAGAAAGATTTAAAGAGATTATGACAGGAAATGTTTCATTATCACCTAAGTATGCATAGTTAAGGTGATCAAGAAGAGGTTTGAGTTCTAACCAAGGGGGTTGCTCAATCAAAGAATTTGGTTAAAGTTCTGACTCAATCGTGGGGGATTAAACTGAAGCGCATTTTCAATCTCCTTAGGCTTGTTTAAAGCAATTAATTGTATTCAGTCTCGCATTAGTTGTTAAGGTCAACTGTTTCATTGTCAAAATTTTATTAAATGGAGCTAACTTCCGATGTTTGGTCTGGTGGTTTGTTCAATTGATTTTTGGGTTTGAATATGTTAAGATCCAAAGTCATGTTTCCAAAAGAAATTTTCATTGAACGATTTCGACAGTTGATTAGGTCATTTGAAGTGGCTAGGAAAGGTCACCTTAAAATCAATGGAATTTGACTCGTTGAATTATTCACGAGTTTATTTTCAAGGATAATGAAATCAACGGGAAATATGAATTAACCGATTTTGATGAGTACATCCTCGATTTCTCTCATGGGTTTCTTTATCAAACGATCGACAAATTAGAGAGTTACTTTCATCGGTTTTAGCTCACCCAAGCTAAGTTGCTGGTAAACTGAATAAGGAATCAAATTAAGACTCACCCAAGTCTAGTAAGCATTTATTAATCGTGTTGTCTCCTATCGTGCACTAGTTCATCGGACATCTAGGATCTTTGTATTTTATGGGAATTGATTGAGTAAAAACTTCACTAAGACTGGCATCTAAGAAAACTTTCTTGAGTATATGAGTGTGTCATTTTTAGTATACAAGTCCTTCAGGAATTTAGCGTAAGTTAGAACTTGTTGAAAAATATCAAGAAGATGGATGTTCTTTTTGATTTGTTTAAAAATTTCCAACATCTTTTCCATTTGATCAGAATGTTTCTTAGGTCAAAGTCGATTTAGAAATGGAATTTCATACTCAGTAGGTCGGTCTACTTGAGTAGAAGAATAATTTGGATTGGAATTTGATTCGATATTTGGTTTGATGTTTTGTTTAGAACCGCTTGTCGTTTTTGAAATGTCAAGAGGATCTTTCAGTAAATCGTTTGGATTAACAGCTTGGTTATCGATTTGTTTACTAGAATGCGAAGTTGTTATAGCATTCATTTGATTTACATTTCCATCTTGAACAACATGGGCTTGATTCAAGTTTATGTTCTGATATCTAGGGTTTGGAATTGGCTAACTTGGTAATGTGCCTCGTTCACGTTCGCTCAACAAATGTGGCTAATTGACTCATTCGCATTTCAAGTTTGGTAATCGATTGACTCGTATTCTGCATGTTCGAGGTCAACAAATTTTGCAAATTGCTATTTGATAGAGGTTTTGAGTGGTTGCTTTAGCAAAATTTTAAGACTTTTATCAAGTGAAGTTAATCATTTATTGTCTTGGGGAGAAAAATATTGTTGCGTTTGATTTTGAGGCTGTGACATAAAATTTTGTTGAATATGGCTTAGTTGAGAAGAAGGATTTGAAGCATTTTTCGAAAATGCTTGAAATTTGGGATGAACCAAATACATTTTAGAATTATTTAGTTCCATGCAAAGTTAGAATGATTTCTCTAATCCGGATTGTATGTTGGAGAAAAGATTCTTAACCTTGTTAAAAGCATTGATTTGTTCTATTGAATGAAGGTATTGATTGGAGATGTGATTAAGTTCGTTGCATTTATAACACAACGGTTGAGAAGCTTGGTTCATTTGATTGGATGAGAAAATGTTATCGAATTTATTAGCCATTGTATCGATTTTAGCTTCCAAAACCAACTATGATCCTCTCGAGTGTGCGCTCGATCATGAATAAATGGATTTTTTGTTAGAAAGTTTCCGTTGGGATGATTTCTAGGAAAAGGTCTCAAGTAATTGCTAAGCATCGTCGTGATTTTGGGAGAGAAAATTACCTTGGCGCATCAATTTAAGTGTGGTTTGTGAGCTATTTTCAAGTACATCGAATAAGATTTGGCAAAGAGTCCATTTTTCAAAATTATAGTGTGGACATTTTATCGAAAGCTTCTTAAATCTTTCAAAGTGTTCTTCGAAAGTTTCATCCCTGAATTGATGAAAATTCATAACTTCATTTTGGATTTTAGTCGTTTTTTCCAAAGGGTAGAATTTTTTTAAGAAAACTTCAATGGATTCGTCCCAAGTTTGATTGAGTTCGAAGGTAAGCTATACAACCATTTGTTATCATAGTCGGTAAGGGCAAATGGAATTAACCAATGTTGTTTTCCATCATCACATAATTGTTGGATTTTAATGGTTGCACAAACTTGTTTGAATTTTGTTAAGAAGATATATGGGTCATCATGTTCAAATAGCCAAATTTCGGGAGTGTGGCAATATGATTTGAATGAATTTCGAAATGAATACCCATAGGAGAGGGTAATGTGATACAACAAGGGATAGAAACTCGTCGGAAAAGATTCTATCCATGAGAGTTCGCATAGCGTTTTCATTTGGCATCATTGGAGGATTGTTCGTTCGAGATAAACAATTCATTGTTGTGTCGTGAGTCCAGATACTCATGCATAAGTGAAAAGATCAAGGAGAGAATGACATGAAAATCAGGGTTATGGAAATGGAACAAGGTTTTGAGAATGAAATGAAATGAAGAAAGAAATTCTTTTCTTTTGTTTTTTAAAAGGAAGAATATTTACCAAAAGGAATTTATTTTTCAAAAGGGAGATTTGATTTTTGTTTTTGTTTTGCGATTTTAAAGTTTTTTCTTTTCTTTTTTAAATGTTTTTGTTTTTTGTTTATTGTTTTTGTTCTTTTATTTTGAAAAGATTTTTTCAATTTTTTTCTTTTATATTTTTGTTTAAAAAAATAAATTAAGTAAAATGATTGTTTTTTTTTTAATTTTTGATTTTGCTTGATTATTTTTCTTTTTTTTTTCATTTCTTTGTTTTTTAAAGGAAAAGATTTGAAAATATTTTTTACTTTTGGATTTTTATTTTAGAAAAAACACTAAGTTAAGGAAAATGTATTTTTTTTTAACTTTTGGAATTTTTTGTTTTGTTTTTTGTATATGCATGAAATAATGCAACTAAATGAATGCAAGGACTTAAATAAAAAATTTCCGTCCTTGGTAGTTTCTAACTCAAAATTGTATAATTACACTTTGACTTATTCCAACAGAATAGTTTTTAGTCAGGTAACAATCGGGAGTTATCGATGCACCACGAATCACCGAAGAAATGCAGCTGAAGGTTTAAATACCTTCAGAGGAAAAATCACCATAATATATATAATTGATTATTGCCTTGTTGTAGCTTAAACACCAAGAAATTAGATTGTGAAAAGAAGACAACTTGTAAAGATACAATTAAGCCCTAGATGAGCTTGCGACACCCTTAAGTCCAACGTATAACCATATAATTAGTCAAATTCAATGATGAAATACAATTTGTGGGCTAAGGAAGGGGTGATGAAATCCCCCACCTTATGTGGATTTGAGTATTGCTCTTAGAAAAGCAAATAAGATAAAATGAATGCAAAACAGAAACTAAGCGTGTATTAACAATACGACCGCAAATGAATTTAAATAAATGCAAGCAAGCAATAATGCAATAGAAATAAAAATAAGTTATAAGAGCATGATACCAAAGCGTGCAGAATTATTGGCAAATTTATATTAAAAGCAAATTTCTTTTCTAATGCATATTTTAGCAAGCAAGGCAGAGCAAGTCTTTTGAATAAGCAACTCTTCTCCTTGCTTTTCTGCAATTTTCAACCTGCAAAAGTGTTGAAAACAATTTTTTTTAACAAAACAAATGCAAATTTATTTACGCTTAGAAATAAAATTGCAAGCAGCCCACTTCAGGCCCAGTACCCAAAATAAATATAATTCACCCTGTTAAAACCTTTTAACAATAAAAATTCTAGCCCACAACCCCTTGTTCTCTCTTATAGAAAACGCGATCTGGAAACCATGGATTGGATTTTGGGGAAATGGAATTCGATTCTCGACTCTAGTATTTGATTGGCGGCTTAGGCTATTATACAGTTTGATTCGAGGATTGATTGTGTGGGTCATGGAATCGGTGGTGGAAAGAGTTGGCGATTTTGAGCTTGGTTGTCGCGATCTTGAATTCGGGCGTGAAGACGGCAGTATAGGAGTAAGTTGCGATTTTGGTTGGAGATGGTTTCTGGTCATGATTGAAGGCAGGGAGAAAGCGGATTGTGATGAAAATTGGTCGATTTGTTTTTAGATTTAGTGGGTGGTTGGTTGAAGATGAAGGGATACTGAGGAGTATTATGTTTGGAGATTGCGGTGAGGTGATGGAGTGGTTTTGGATGAAGGAGGTCCAAAGTAGTAGGTTGCTGGTGGTTGAAGTGTCGCTGATTGAAGGAGGAAGTGCTGATGGATTTAAAGTTGAGGAAGAGACTATATGCTTGGTAGCATAGAGATTAATGCAGGACGGTGTTATTTGTTGGCTGTATGTTTGTTCAGAATTGCAGAAGTTGTGCTTCGATAGTGAAGGATGGTTGAGTAGGTTGTAGTGAGTTTTTTAGGTTCTTGGGTGCTTAGCAAAGAGGTAGTGTATTTTTCAGTAAGGAGGAGGAAGCGACAGTAAGGTGAGGTGGTTGATGGCGATGTTTGTGGATTATTGCAGGCAGAAGGAGGTGTTTGTATTGGTGGCAAGACAGTGGAAGAGGGAGGAAATTTTTATGGGTTTGGTTTGGGTCATAGATGATTTGGGGAGGCAGAGTTGTGTATGGATGTAGTTGTATGCTGTGAGGTTGAGTTGGCAGAGGAAGGAGTTGGGTTGTTGAAGTTGCAGTGAAGTTGATGTGAATGCTTTATAGGAGATAGGAAGTTGCAGCAGTATTTGAAGTGTGGCTTTCAGGTGATGGTGTATGGATGAATGTTTATTATTTAGGGGATTTTGGATGATGGAGGAGGGTTATTGGGTTATGGAAGTTGATGAATGTGTTTCAAGTGATAGATGTATGGGGTGAAGTGGGAGTTGTTTGGGTGATTGTTTATATGTGTATGTTGTAAGTGTGTAGGCTAGTTCTGGAGTTGCTGCAGAGGAAGGGTGGTTGATTAAAGAGCAATGTAGAGATGTTGGTGGAGGAGCAAGTTGATGTGTATGTTGGTGATTGAAGTTTTGATGAAGAGGAATGGAAATTGTTTGTTGTTGGAAGGTTTTTTTGGTCGATTGAGGATTGTTTTGCAGCGAAGGCAGTGGCTTGGAGTTTGTATTGATGGCAGCAAGGGAGTTTTCTGGTGATGGGGTAGGTGAATGGAGGTTGAAGTGGAATGAATTTTATATAATTGAAGTTTTGTGGTTTTAGGTCGATAAGGCAGGAGTAGGAGATGACGGCAGAGTGATGTGTTGCTGTCAGGTAGTGCTGATGGTCAATATAGGAGATTTGGTTGTGAGGTGGTGATGCCTGTAGCAAATTGTAGGATGACAGTGGTTTGTGAAGCAACAGTTTGTACTATGTTGAAGTATGTTAATTGAAGGAAATTTATTTATCAATTTTTTTAAGAGAATGAAAACACAAACCAACAATTCTCAAATGCACAAGTCACAACAAGTGAACAAAACAAAAGTGAAAAATAAGAGGTGCACAGAACAAATTGAAAATAAAAATGACACACAAACATACAACGACAAATTTATTTTTAATGCAAATCAACACAATAAATGAACACACAATAAAATCAAACAAAAATAATTCAAAGAGCAGAATTAAAATCAAAGTACTTTCCCTAGTAACGGTGCCAAAAAAAAAATTTGACGAAATTTTTTCTATCGATTAGAAAACCATCGAAAAATATAATCGTTATAAAAACCACAAGTGCAAGACATATAATCATAGTATGTATTCGAGTGTGGGTCGATCCACAGGGAAAGAATTAAACTCAAATATTACTCAATCAAATTAGCCTAAAGTTTTGAAGTTGTTTTAAACTAAGAAAATTGTAGAAAATAAAATAGAGGAAAAGTGAATAAAACTACGAGATTAAGGAGCAATTTAGTGGCAAATCCACTTTCAATCATTCATATAAATCAATACAAAATTTATCTATTATCTTTCCTTTCAATTTTAAGTAGAAATGGTAGATGTTTTTATTATAAGTATGATTTATTTGTGCTGTTAATTAGCACAACTTAAACCATTAAACTCTTACACATCATTCAAACCCACTTATCAACTCTCATGAAAATAACATGAAATTAGAAATAAAATTTATTTTAAGCATGATCCATTTACTATTAATTAGTAATATAGAGCATCAAATTTTGATTCTAGTTTGACTTTTATCATCAAAATCACTTAGGCAGATGATCAAATGGTTTATGTTTACAATGGAATAAGCATAACCTATTTGAGATGTCAGCATAGACTATCAAATTTATTGAAAAAACATAAACTATCATCATTCATAATTTTCATTAAGAACAAAAGAGTGATCATAAATGAAATCATTATGTTAATTTAATATGTTTCATGAGATCTTTGAAGGGGTTTAGCTTCTCATACTTGAATACATGTTAACATAAATTGATTTCAACATTAAAAAAAGAAAAATGTGAGCTAATTAAAAGAAAATAGAGCTAACTGCTTGCATGAAACAAAAATAAACTAATTACAAGAATTAAATCTATGCTGCTAACATGAAATAAGAGAGCATAAACTAAATAAGAGAGCATAAAATAAAATAGCAATAAAAGAAAGCATGAAATAAAAATTGCATGAAACTAAAGAACGAGGTTAAGAAGCCGTTATAGAGATATTTTATTTACTTTTCGTTACAACTTTGCATAAAAGAGAAGAAGATGGTTGTATGAAACATAAGTGTATTTATACATGCTTAAAACCCTAATTCATTTAGGGGACTACCAAAATGCCCTTGAGATGGTGTAACCTCCAAGTAATCATTAGAGAATTAACCTCACCAGCATGCCTTTAAGTCTCCATTAACATGTACATGTGATTTTAATTATGGACAATTATTTAGTGGGCATGTGGGTTCCTCCATGTTACATTATTTTTCTACATTCTCTTGGCTTTGAATATTTGTGGATGCATATATCCATAAAGCTCCATCCAATTTGCGCTCAATTTCCTAATAATTAAAATTAAAATGTGCAAATAAATTTTTTCAAAACTAATTCGTATACAAAATTATCATTTTACCCCCAAATTAAGATGAATGAATGATGATTTGAAAACAATCAAAATTTTGGTTTAACTATGTAAAATAACCTAATATGCTCATCGTCTGTGGTGTGGTCACTTATCATAGCTTTGTATATATTTCATCATATATTGTATATTCCTTTTAAGTTATCTTCTTCTCATCTTTAATTTGGAGGGTGAAATTCTTCTAAGGAGGAAAGTCCGTAACAACCCGCAAATTCATCACTTCAAATTTTTCTAAATTTTTTAAATATAAAATTTCTTGACATAAACGATAATGTTTTGAGCAATAAATAATATTGGTAAAAATATTTTAAATAAATATTTACAAAAATATATACTTTGGAATATATATCAATAAAATGACCAAAAACCATTTTTATCAATAAACAGCTCTTAGACCATCCGACATCGTGCACAGAGCTGGATACATACACTTATATATATATATATATATATATATATGTATGTATATATGTATGTATGTATGTATGTATGTATGAGTGAGGACATGTGATAAAATTATTTATTTTATTTTTGAAAATAAAATCTCTATACAAAATCATCAATGATATCACTATTTTCGAATAATTGATTTTTGAATTTAAATTGTGTTTAAATGACTTAATAATTATTCTAATTATTAAATAAGCCTTTTTAATTATTTTATAATGATATAAATATTATTTTCAAACTTTGTTTACATAGACACACACATACACACACACACACACACACACACACACATATATATATATATTATATAAGAAGTAAAATTACGACCGGAAATCGAAATCGAAATCCTTAAAGATTCAACGTAGAAAAGTTGTGCAACGTTGTGAACCATTTAAGACATACATGTACACACATACATGTACATGTACATTAGCACATGCACATGCATATGAACACATATATACATACAAATAAACTTATACATACACACACACACACACACACACACACACACATATATATATAATATTATGAAATATCCAAGATATTTTCTTAAAACTTAATCCTCAAAAAAATCAAAGTCAACATCTTACACACTAAGTACAAGCATATGGGTACACACACATAGGGGGAGGGGTGCACGACTGAGAATGATGAAGGGAGAGGGGGAAGTGGTGATGTTGAAATAGTGACGTGGGTGTGTGAAAATATCATGATATTTTATTCTCATTTTTGTCTATAAATAGCACCCACATCTCTTCGCTTCACTCACACTTTTTCTTCATAAAATTCCTAAGCTATTTATCCTCTTCTTCTCTACATTAATGGCTTCCATAGCCTAAGAAATAAAATATTACAAAATCAAAATAAAAATATGCAAAAATCAATCGAAATCTATACCACTTCAAACCAAAGTTCAAGCTAATAATTTCTTCCTTCTCCTCCACCAAGGTCGTGTGCAACCAAGCCCTCCACCATTATTTTCCAAGCAAGGGTTTAACGACCCTACAACGATACCCAGATTAGCAAAGAACAATACAAGTAGTGTCATCTGCTAATCCGAAGAATACGACTTGTTAAGGGAAATCGAATGTGTATATATCTTTATACAAACACCGGTATGTCATTTATACCTTTTCACTTAATATCTGAATCGAATTTCACATGTACAGTATTAATACAAAGTAATAGACACACCAATTTCTCAAAATGGGAAGAATATATCATATAAATAACAGTCACAGATCAAAGCGGAATAAATTTCAACTTATACATATACAAATTATGAGTTTATAAAATGAAATACTAAACTCGATTGTTATACAAGTTTAACCATTCTCTAATCGATATTATGCATCTTATAAACATATTCACAAATTTCCTAAATGAGATAAACTAAAAAGTCAAAAGTGTTTATCTCCTTGTTGTCCTAAACATCCAAAGGTCAACTTGTCTTTTAACCTGAAAAGTCTCAGCCTGACCCAAGCAGAATGACACCTAGGTCAGACAATCTCTAAATATCCAATATGGTGAGAATAGAATATAACACATAAATAAACAACATATAAGTAAATACATATGTGTATGATATAACAAGTTAGGGAATTAATTTAACTCAGAACAAGGTTATAATATTAAGTCACAGACACGAACTAATCACCAAACACGGAATAATAGAATTAATTTAAGTTACCATCCATCATAAGACACAAGAATATATATATTTATTTCACGAACACAAGACATAAGAATATATATTTATTTCACGAACACAAGACACAAGAATATTTATTTATTTCATGAACATAAGACACAAGAATATATATTTATTTTAAGAACACAGAATAGTCACAAAATCCAAATATCCAGAATTCAGGATATCTTAATCAAAACGATCGTAATGATCGTATATAGAACCGTGGCAAACAAACAAACAATTTGGTATCACACGAACCTATCCGATATGGGGATCGTACACAAGACGGGAATCACAAAATCACAAGATGATCTCAAGGATAGCAGCCATGGCTGAATATTTTAGATTTATTTTACATTATTACACTTGAAAAGAAATCCAGGAGTAATATCTTAAGGATCTAGCAGCCACTTGCCGCATACCTAAAGAAAGTAAACTCTAAAGTGCTAAATGCTATCGCCTTTGGTAATTACTATGATTTAACCAAAACATCTCATACTGTATGGTGAAATTCAAATATTTGCTAAAAGCTAGTAAATATCACTATTTCGGATACCACTGGAAAACTTGAACTACATTCTCTCATATTACCCGGCGGAATTCGAGAATTCACTAATGGGTTAGTATATTCCACTCAAATATTTTATTCAATGAGTTGTGCCATATCCGAAAGCATTTAAATCAATCGATAACACTAAGTCGATTATTTGCACTTTCCAAATTATAGAATTAAGGTTCTCAAAACATTTTCTCATTTGAGTTTATTGTTTAAAATAATTATTAAATTTCCATAAATCCATTTATTATTTACTTTAACTAAGTGTTCGCTTATTCAATAAAATATTCATTGAACTGAATTAATTCACATGTCATATTTCACAAACATTAATTGTAAATTCATTTACTTAATAAAATCATAATTACTCATTTATAAAGTTATATTTGTATATAAATTAGTTCTGATATATATATATATATATATATATATATATATATATAATAATTATTTAGTAAAATCATTTACAAAAGAATTGGATTTAACATGAAAAGTAGTTTGAATTAGAAAATCATCATAACTTTCTTTTGTAAAATCACTTGCATTTGAAATATAGATCTCACAAATGAATTGGGGTTTCTATGATAGTTTATTAAGTATCAAAAATTTGTTTTAGACACTAAGTGAAACTATATATGTAGCAACAAGACACCAAGGCAACAAAGCATGAATGGACATACAAAATTATAGAGCAGCCATCCATTTTATTCAACAGTAGTAGGGACTAAAATTATTTGCCTATAGGAACAAAAGCATTACAAATAATGAACAAATTAGCATCAGGTCATGGCATAGGTAGAACAAAAAGTGCAATTAATGATTATTTCAAAAAGATAAAACAATGAGGACATGCAAATAAAACAACAGAGAAAGAGCAACAAATCAAAGTAAGAATTACCGCTTTGGTTTATGCGTGAGCAAGTACATGGCTACATGCGTAGAGGATGCATAAAACTAAAGTAAAACAAATCTCATTGAAAAGCTACAACAGCTACATACTATTCTAATATTTATGCAACTTAAATGGCTATGACTACTATAAGTTTGAAAGTCCTATTACCATTTATATATACTGTTACTTTTTAAAAAATCTATGAGGCAATCTCTTTACTAATATATAAGCATATACATTCAAGTTCCAACTAATGCTATATTACTTACCAAAAAATTGGTTTGAAACATAAAGTGACACTATATATCTATATATTAATGTATTCATAGTTTGATAGTTACAAGTGTGTGTGTATAATGCACTCACTTTCAGACATTATCACATGGCTAAATAAGGTAAGGATGCAAGCACAAGGTATCACAAAACAATGGATTTGCTCATTGATTTCTGGTATTAGTTTCCAATTATATATGATTAAATTATAAATTTGATATTCAACAAGCGGAATTTTAATAAACAGCAATCCAATTCAAAGTAACAACCACAAAATTTAACGCAAAAACAAGCAAATGGATTTGGAGATAGATTACGTGAGTTGTGAACTCACCTAAATCATTACTGGCGAATTCGCAGCCAACTCCATGCCCTAGATCACCACGTCCATTCACTACCTCATTACCATTGTCGCAAGCAGCCGATGACCAAGTCCACCTCTATCGCCATCGATTCACCTCTCACCAAAATCATCGCTTGCCTCTAAGTCACATCTGCTTCACCTAGGACATCGCACCCCTTGCCAGACTCATTGTGCATGCACCTGCCTTTGGCCACTGCTCTACCACTTCGCTGCCTTGTCCCCATGTGCTACTATGTCGGGCTATGCCTTAGGGCAGAACCAAATTCGCATAGACTGTATTTAGTAATTATGGAAGGGGATTTAGGGATTTGATTATTTTTTAAATTTAAGAGGAGAGAGAAGAGAATGGAGTAATATTTGTTTACAAACAATAAATAGAGAAGAGTGGAAGTAAACGTATTTGTTTAGTTGAGTAATAGAATTGGGTTAAGGGTACTAATGGGCTTGATTTAAACTTAAAGCCCAATTATTCTAATAAAAGAATTCTTTTCTTAGCTTAACCAATAGATATAATTAGCTTAACTACTTAAATCAACTAAGCTAGGTTAGGTTAAAATTTCACAAACCAATTTAGTTATTAATTTATAAACCCAACGATTAATTCAAATAATATTTTGATTAAATCTAAATATACAATTTTAAATCATTTATTCAAAGTAGATTAAATTTCATAATCAAATTGCAGAAATTTCAGATTTTAAATTTATTAATGTAAAAGCGAGCTCCGAATGCAAAGCGCTCGTCTTTGGTACATTTAAACACTTAATAACCAAATGAGAATAATATTCAAGTATATGGAAAACGAATTCAAATACTAGACTTGATATATATATATATATATAATCTCCTTTTTCTTTTAGATAACTAAGATTATAATCAGGTTCCATGGAAACTTAAATATTGTCGAAAATAAAATACGTACTAAGTTAATTATTTCATCCGAATGAAGGGTGACCGAACGTATGTGTACGTAGTTAACTACAACTTGCATTGTTCTTGATGTATATATATCCAGGTTACAAACATATCTATGTCCATTTCTATCATGAAATGGTTTATTTTCAAATTTGTTCTTATTATGGACACTTGTAAATTGACCTGATAAGTTATATGTCCAAACTCGAAATTCATTCATAAAAGATCACATTTCAATCTAGGCTTACAAAAACTGTTATTGTTTTTTAAATTTTCCATCTAATGCACTGGAAGAGTTTAAATGATACTGGGGAATAATGGAACTTGGTATTTATTATGTAGCACTCATGCAATAACAAATGAGAAGTAAATATCATCATGTGGTATTTAATATTATTGTGACCTTAAATATTAATAATTCAATCACTGTGCAGACTTAAATGCTTTTGAAATAAGATGACAATTGATTAAACAAGGTTTGTAGCAGTATATACATTCAACCAAGACAAGTACGCAAGTAGTCAATTAATAACCACTAACTCCAACAAATCTTTGGAAGAAAGTAAACAGTGGATAATATGATCCGATTTACTTTCACTTGTATCTCTTATTTAACCCAAGGATATGTGATAAATTCTTATAGAATAATATATCATTTATTAAATGCCCATTTCAATTTATTTTTAAATCTCTTTTCCATGATTTTCGAATAATCAATAATATTATCTATATTTTACCATGTCAATTATTCTTGAAGTTATAAATCTTTACTTTAAAATCTTTTTAAAATAGGTATACTAACATCCAGAATTTTTTTTTCATGTCAAAATGTCTCGTTCGATGTTTGGAAACCCCTATCGATAACATAACATCCCACATATCGATAAGAATCCTTGAATAACATCCGGATAACTCAACACAATTGATAATCTCAAGTTTAGATGCATTTATTTTATTATCACTAATATCCATGCATCAAATTTTTGAATAAATGCAAGCAAATAATCAATTCCAAGCGACCAATCAACCAAAACAAACATAATCACTTACAGTGGCGCAATTCAATGTCTGAAATTCCACTGCACAACTTTAATTATTTCTGGATCATTTAAATATTAAACTTATTCACTCAAATTTCCCAAATTTTCTATTAAAAGAAAATAGTTCACTTTAATTTAATTCATTCCAATTTAATTCCAAAATTTTCTCAAATCTAAAAGATTTTACTCATTATTCTCCAAAAGTTTTAATGTCACAAATTCCAATTTATCAAGTAAATTTTTTAAGTCAATTTACGCCCCCAAATGATTATCTCAATAATCGTTTTATATTCCTATCCTTAATATAGATAATTAACAAAACTATCTATTACACGCCCAGGGGATAGGACTCCAAGTCTCACTAGGTCTAGATCTATGATATTATACACTATAATGTTCTGACACAGCCCGATACCAAGCTATAATGACCCTACTGCGATACCCAGACTAGAAAGAATATTAAAAGTACTATCATTTGGTAATCCAAAGAATACGACTTGTTAAGGATGATCAATTTGAATATATCTTTATACTGACACGTCATTTATACATTTTCACTTAATATCTAAACTGAATTTGATGTGTATAGTATTAGTACAAAGTAATAGACATACCGATTTCCTAGAATCAGAATAATATATCATATAAATGACAATCACATATCTCAGTGGAATAAATCTCAACTTACACAGTTTACCAAATGAAATACTAAACTCCATTGTTATACAAGTTTAACAATTCTCTAATCTCAATCGTACATCTTATATACATTTTCACAAATTTTCTAAACGAGATAAACTAAAAAGTCAAAAGTGTTTACCTCCTTGCTAGCCCAAACATCCAAAGGTCAACTTGTCCTGTAACCTGAAAAGTCTCGGCCTGACCCGAGCAAAATAACACCCGAGTCATACTATCTCTAAATATCTAATAAGGTGAGAATATAATATAACAATAGAATAAAAAAAATATAAGTAAGTCCAGGATATAACAAGTTAAGGAATTAATTTAACTAAGAACATGGTTATAAGTTTAAGTCGTAGACACGAACTAGTCGCTAAACACATAATAATAGAATTAACTTAAGTTAGCATCCATTACAAGACACAAGAATATATATTTATTTCACGAACACAAGACACAAGAATATTATTTATATCATGAACATAGAATAGTCACAAAATCAAAATATCCAAAATCCAAGAGATCTTACTTAAAGTGATCATAATGATCGTACACAGAACATTAGCAAACAAACAAACAATTTGGTATCATATGAACCGATATGATACCAGGGATCGTACATAGGATGGGAATCACAGGATTACAAGGCGATCTCAAAGATAGCATCCATGACCGAATCTTTCAGATATACTTTAGATTATTACACTTGAAAAGAAATCCAGGCGTAACTTCTTAAGGATCAAGCAACCACTTACCGCACACCAAAAGAGAGTAAACACTAAAGTGCCAAATACTATCGCCTTCGGTAATTACTACGATTTAACCAATACATCCCATACCATATAGTGAAATCCAAGTATTTACTAAAAGCTAGTAAATATCACTTATTACAGATACTATTAGAAAACATGAACTACATTCTCTTAAGGATCTGGCAACCACTTGTCATGCACCAGAGGAGAATAAAACTCTATAGTGTTAAGTACTTTTCCAAATATGATCACAAGAATTTAACCAAGGCATCCCATACTACCCAGTGGAATTTGAGTATTTGCTAATGGGTTAGTATATTACACTCAAACATTCTATTCGATGGGTTGTGCCATATTCGACGAAGCGTGATTCGAAAGCATTTAAATCAATCGATAACATTAAGTCGATTATTAGCACTTCCCAAATTATTAAACTAAGATTCTCAAAACATTTTCTCATTTAAGTTTATTATTTAAAACAATTATTAAATTTTTGTAAATCCATTTATTATTTACTTTAACTAAGTGTTCGCTTAATCACTAAAATAATTATTAAAACCGAAATAATTCACATACTATATTTCACAAACATTAATTGTAAATTCATTTACTTTATAATATCACAACTACGCATTTATAAAGTTATATTTGTGTATAAATTAATTTTGATATATATATAATGATAAAAATAATAATTACTTGGTAAAATCATTTATAAAAGAATTGGATTTAACATGAAAAGTAGTTTGAATTAAAAAATCATCATAGCTTTCTCTTGTAAAATCACTTGCATTTGAAATATAGATCTCACAAATGAATAAGGGTTTATAAGATAGTTTATGAAGTATTAAAAATCTATTTTAGACACTAAGTGAAACTATATATATAGCAACAAGACACCAAGGCAACAAAATCATGGATGGACATACAAAATTATAGAGCAGCCATCCATTTTATTCAACAGTAGTAGGGACTAAAATTATTTGCCTATAGGAATAAAAGCATTATAAATAATGAACAAATTAGCATCAGGTCATGGCATAGGTACAACAAGAAGTGCAAATTAATGATTATTTCTAAAAGACAAAACATTGAGGACATGAAATATAACAACAGAGAAAGAGCAACAAATCAAAGTAAGAAATACTGCTTTGATTTATGCACGAACAGGTACGTGGCTACATGCATAGAGGATGTATAAAACTAAAGTAAAACAAATCTCATTGCAAAGCTACAACAACTACATACTATTCTAATATTTATGTAACTTAAATAGCTATGACTACTACAAGTTTGAAAGTCCTATTACCATTTATATATATTGTTACTTCTTTTAAAAATATATGAGGCAATCTATTTACTAATATATAAGAAATTACATTCAAGTTCTAACTGAAACTATATTACTTAACAAAAAATTGATTTCAAACATAAGTAGCACTATATATCTATATATTAATATTTTCGTAGTTTGATAATTGCAAGTATAAATATATATGTACATAGTGCATTCACTGTCAAGCATTATCACATGGCTAAAAGAAGGTAAGGGCGCAAGCATAAGGTATCCCAAAACAATGGATTTTCTCATTGATTTCTAGTATTAGTTTCCAATTATATATCATTAAATTATGAATTCAATATTCAGCAAGTCGAATTTTAACAAACAACAATCCAATTCAAAGTAATAACCACAAAATTTAACGCACTAACAAGAAAATGGATATGGAGATAGATTACTTGAGTCCTGAACTCACCTAAGTCATTACTAGTGAATTTGCAGCCACCTCCAAGCCTTAAATTACCACATCCATTCACTATCTCATCACCATTGTAGTCGGTAGCTGATGACCAAGTCTGCCTCTATGGCCATCGATTCACCACTCTCCAAAATTATTTTGCACCTCTAAGTCGTATCTGCCTCGCCCAGGAATTACGCCCCTCACTAGACTCACAATGCATGCATCTGCCTTGGCCGCTGCACCACCACGTCGCTGCCTTGTCCTCATGTGCTGCTATGTCGGGCTATACCTTAGGGCAGAACCAAATTCGCATAGATTGAATTCAGTAATTAGGGAAGGGGATATACAGAGTTGATTTTTTTTAATTTTAGACAAGAGATAAGAGAATGGAGCAATATTTGTTTATAGGAAATAAATTGAGAAGAGTGGAAGTAAACGTATTTTTCACTTAATTTATAGAATTGGGTCAAGGGTACTAATGGGCTTGATTTAATCTTAAGGCCCAATTGATTTAAATAAGAGAATTCTTTTTTAGCTTCACCAATATATTTAATTAGCTTAATTACTTAAATCTAAGTTAAATTTTCACAAACCAATTTAGTTATAAATTTATAAACCCAAGGATTGATTCAGATAATACTTTGATTAAAATATACAATAAATCATTTATTAAAATAGTTTGAATCTCATAATCAAATTATAGAAATCCCAGATTTTAAATTTATTAATGCTAATTAATCGTAATTAATTAGGTTATTAACAATGAGGGTGTTGCAAAAGCCGAGCATTCCAAGCCTCCAAGACCAAGGGCGAACCCCCTAGGAGCAATTGAGCTAGTAGTCGTGAGCTTCGATTTCGAGATAACGGAGCATAGCCATTTTAAAATTAGCTCGATAAAAAACCAAGTGAGAAACTCTATTTATGTGTGTGTGTGTATGATGATGATGATGTGATATGATTGCTATAGATGTTTAATATGCTTTGATCATCAAGTATTGGTTGTCTTAATATAGTGTTTAATTGGTAAACAAGTCACGTTAAATACACGTCGATATTACATTAGGAAATCACTTTTCGAATCAAGTTATAAAAGTAATATGGAATCATTAAACCCCTTTGAAATTATTTAAAATGGTTTAAATATATTAAAATCCAATTTGGGGAAGTTTTGACAAGTTATGAAAATTGAGTAAAAAATAGGCGCGTCACGTAACGGTAGTTCGCGATTTTACGCCCTCGAAAGTTAAATTCATTTATACAATGGATTCGAAGTCTCAATTTGTTGTAATAAGAATTTTCTTAACTCTTATAATCATAGTTTTCAAGCAAAAGAGAAAGATCGAGATTTCGTTTAGTAGATTTTGAAATACGAACAAATCAAGTTTTCAAAATAGTCGCGCTTTGGCAGTTTGGAAACCAAAACGATAAATTCTTTTAAAATGATATTTTTAATTTAAAAAAATATGAGATAAATTCTATAAATCTTTTAAAATGTTTTAAAATAGATTTGAGTTATAAAATGGGTTTCTGAATGACAGAGAAGTTATTTTGATCAAATAAGCTTAAAAACACTATTCGTAGCACTATTTGCAGTACCTTTTTCAGCACTTTTAATAACTTTTGAAATATATGTTCAACCTTAAGTATTCTTTCCCAAATATTTTATAAAAGTTTTTAAATAAATAAATAATAATTTTCAAAATAATTTGGAGGTTTTATAATTTATTTTAAAGGAGTTAAATAAATGATTTAATGAAAAACTTTTATAATTAAGTGATTTAATCTTGGCTCTAAAAGGCGATGAGTATACTGGATTTTCTATTCATGAGATCCAGATGGTAGGTGATTAAACTAAGTACATGTTCCATAGCAATTAATGTCCAAGTTTACCTAGACTCTTTCCTGCACGAGGAATACGAAGGTCGTAATTTCAGAAATGAGGCATGTATAAAAGATTCAAATTTACAAATTTAATACAACGTGGATTGTATAAATATAATCTTCACGTACTTGGTATTAAATTTCAAGGGGGGAACCCGTACTATCTAAGTGGATTTAAAAGGTTATTTCACCGTTATTCGACGTATAGTAAAGGTTGAATATGCAAACTGATGTTGAGTAGAATTAATATAATTTCTATCGACCCTTTTTACTCAAAAAGGTTTTTGCAATGTGATTTATAAGAAATAATTTTAATTTGGTATTTCAAAGTTAAAAGGATGTTTAATGATTCCGTATATACCGGAAAGAAATGCTTTAAAGATATATATATCTCTAGACGATATTTTTGATAAAGAGATAAGTAATTAGTCAAATAATAAGCACCTATTTACTTAACGTCTTTTTATCGATGATTGTTTTGAAGGAACCAGGATTAGATTTGGAAAATTCCTATCCGAAAACCACTTAGAACAAATTCATGAGTTCGAAATTGAAGACATATTAAAGATAATGAAGTTGAAGGGAAGGATCATCATAATGAAGGGGCTGCTTGTGGATAATTTCGAGGTAACTCTCGAGATAGATAAATAGCAACGGTCCCTTCGTACTGGGATATTCGTATGAAAGGAGTACTCAATACTAATCCAAGGGGATATGGAAGAAAGTTGCATTCGGTTTGTCCTGTTTTGTATGGATAGATGTCTACGATTACATTTCTAATATCACAGTATGTTGATCTCTATAAAAGTACCTATTTGTCGGTGCAGGAGGTAACCCCTCTTATGTTAACACCCTCCTCTGATACGTACGAGCTCAGAGGTTATAGTTCTGTGCATTCATGAGTAATCCACTACCAACCATTTGGAGAGCATTATGTACTCTAGTCTCAACGAATATGTAGATATCCAGTGTCGATGCACCTTGACTAGGAACATTTAAAATGATGTGTTTTGTAACAGTGTGACACAATACTCAAGATTACAACTAATTATAATTACTATCACAAACACATCATTTATGAATTTTTTGTTAAATATATTTTAATTAAACATTTAATTATTTATAATATATTATAACAAATATATAACAAAAAGAAGAAACACCTTTATTTTGAACAACTGATAGCCTAACTCTAGGCTACCCGTGTGGAAAATTATGGGCACCCAAAGTTTAGAAAGGGAACAATAAACTCCAGGTCAGTCATGGGACTAGTATGAGATCTTAAAACAGTTATTTGAACAAAGGAAATAAAAAGAAATCCGCTATTCTTTTGGAAAATGAAACTACCATAAGTCCTCCCGCCACGCACACATTGCAAACGCAGAATTGGAGGAGATTTCTCCTTATGATAGTAAAACATGCTTGATGCGCAAAATCCTTTTGATATTATTATTAGTGCATAATGCAGAAAACATTTCGAAAGTATAATATTAATCTTAGCCAGCATACCGCCATTGTTGTGTACCTACTATAGCTACCAATTAAATGGCGTGTCACCACCATAAGTAAAAGGCAGGTTATACAACTAAAACCGTATGGCGTGTATTGGTGATTGGATTTCCAACAAATGGTCGGGCTAAGGAAGTTTCTATGCCACATGGGTATGCCTCTGGAGGGACGCCCCGAGAACTTAACCAGCTCTCTGCCAACACAAGGCCGAGTTACCTCATGATGTAATGAAGCTGTAACTAGGTAACCACACGAGTATGCCATCCCCGATCGTTACCGACCTTTATCCGAGGATCCTCAACACCAACAACCACAAAGTAATAAATTTGCAACAACCACATAAGTTAAGTATCTGGGCTCCATACCATGATACCACCTTTTTCCAGAAGGAAATGGACATACCCTGAGGGCACTACCCCCAAATAACCTTGCCGCATCCTTCCTATTTCGACCAATTCCGGGTTGTGAGGTCCGACGAGGTCTCGTCCACAAAGCTACGCTTTTCATAAAAGCCATGCTTGATGAGCAACACTTAGCATGCCACTTACCAAATTAGGAATATGTCACTAGTAACCATCAACTACATAACCTCTGAGCTTGTACGTCTCAGAGAAGGGTGCTAAGCTAAGAGAATAAATTCTCCACCACCAACAGAAATGTATTTGATAGAAACCAGCTTTACATCTCAAAGTGTAACGTCAAACACACATACATACAAGTCCGTTACGGGTTCGAACGGAACCGAAGGCACTTCAAAGAAGCCCTTGCAAATCTGGATAATCCCTAATCACGTCCGGACTCCCCATCACAAAGGGTGAAATAATCTCTATACCGGAGCAACTCGGTGCAGAGACATTCGACAGGTAATCCTTTCATTTTCGAAAATACCCAGTCATCGTATCATTATTCAGAATGGGTTTTATGACACTAAGACCTCTCCCAGCTTAACCGAATAATGAGCGCTTATTTTAAAATTAAGTGTTACATCTAGATTTCAAGTAAATCACAACAAATTTCCACTTTGATCTTTTAAACAAAAGATCCATCACAAAGATTCAATATGGCTTTCGGATAACCTTTTGGAATCCGACCCCAGGTCGCATCGAAATTCAAATGCCATTTAAAGGCCAATATTGATAGTCGGTTATTTGACTATCAATCAATATTCACAACAATCACCAGATTTTAAATAATTTTCATCAAATTATTTATTTTCAAAATATCTTCGCAAGATATATTTTCAACACTTGAACACTTTGCGAACAAATTTCAAATCACTTTCCTCACACAGAATAAATTTCCAAATATTTATATATTTCCATTGAAAAATTTGCCAAGTTCGAATACTTTAAAATAATTTAAATCCTTTATCCAAAAATATATACTTGGAAACATTTGAAATAAAAACTATTTTAAAACGCCTTATTCAAAACATTAGTTATGAAATTTTATATCAATATCTCATATAAAACTCAAGTCCAAATAAGTTTAAAAAATAAAATTATTAGATAAAGTGTGATTATTAAAATAACCATTTTAAAATCAAATATCAATTCAGTATTTAAAATAACCACTTCTATAATCAACTTAATAAATCTTTACTTTAAAGATTTAAAACAACTTAAGAAAATAATTTTCCAAAGCATCCTTTTTAAAACCATCCTTAAAACATTCAATTTATACTTATAAGCTACTTTGAAAACATACTCGGCTTTCTAGGGAAAATACACTTTCCTTTTCAAAATGGTCCATTTAAATCAATGAATAAATCCTTTTTGATTTATTTTAAATTTATATTCCAAATCCATAAATTTCTTCCTACACTTTTAAGAATAAACCAATATTTATTTTTAAAATAAATTTTCCTTTCCTTTATAAATTCCCATTGTGAATTTAAATTTCCAAATATCCACTAATATACGATTTTCAAATCGATTTTTAGATATTCACTTTCAACACTAAATCAAATTCCAAATTGATTTCCAATTTTATTTTAAATACCAAATCAAATTCCAAATCAATTTTCAAATTTACTTCCAAATTTATTTCAACACCAAATCAAATTCCAAATTTATTTCTAAATTTATTTCCAAACACCAAATCAATTTTCAAATTGATTTCTAAATTTATTATCTTTTGAAACAAATTCCTTTATTTCTTCCAAACTATTTAAAATTTGAATTTTAAATAAATTCTCTAACTTTTAACAATATTACTCAAAATCCATTTATTAAAAATCTTTTCCTCATTTTTTGGAATTAGTTCGACAGGATTTTAAAAATCAACCTTTACCCTTTTTAAATCCCTCCTTTTAAATTCATTCAATTTTCTAAAATTAATTTACTTCAAAGTTACTACTTTAATTTCCAAAAATCCAATCATATATATTTCCGTTATCCTATGATACCAAAAATATGTTCGGCTAAACCATAGCCTTCAAATAAATTCCATTCATCAATATAATCATTCACACCAACATAATCATTCACAGATTATCACGTCACAACATATACAAATAAATTCAACAATGTGAGGAATCCAGTTGGATCCCTCCGACCTGTTTCCCTACATCCACAGATGTTAGCACAATAATTAAATATCAATTCCACTTCGAGGTGGAATTACGCGGTACATGAGATTATATAATATCATCCGCTATTATGGGGCGCATAGGGTCTCATCCTCTATATAATGCGGAAAATCAATTACTCCAATATATATATATATATATATATATATATATATATAGACACACTACAACCAGACAATCAATCAATAACTGAAATTCTAATTTCTCAATTGAGTGAGAAGATCTCATCTTTGCCTATGCATGCAACCCATTTCAAATCCAACTTGATCCTTTACGATTTTAGACCTTGTATAAACAATTATATGGTTTTATTAACATTTGAATCAATGGAAAAACAAATTACCATTTATCCACTTAATTTAATTTAATCCAATAATTTAATTTTAACCCAATATTTATTTTATAAAATATTCTTATTGATTAAAATAACTTAATAAGTTTGTTAGCAGATTAATCGCCATAATGCATTTTTTTAAAATAAAAAGTAAATTAAAATATGTATATTTATTTTATTTGAAAACTACACACGCACACACACTTAAAAATAAGCTATACAAGTTTAACTTAAACTAGTATAAAACGCGTGTAAACATTTAACAGAATAAAATGAACATATACAACGAATTCCTCAACGTGTCAGCATAGATTTATAATAGTTCAAATGAAATTATATTATTATTTTTTAAATTTAAATTTAAATCGTCCCAATTTTCGCAATTCAAAATCTCGATCTCTAATCGAGATGTGCGCCATGCGTTTATAATGTTAAACACCTATGTCAACGTAACGGAAAAGGTTTCGAGGCCAAATTTGATCGTATGCAGAAGATAGCTTTTTGGACCAGTTATTTATTTTAAATTTCGATATAATTTTTCAGCACGTTTGCTTATCATACGGCCAAATGACCACTCCAAACACTACGAAAATTGAAATTCGATAATAATACAATATTACGGATCCAACGAAATTGGCTTCGTCAAATTCTGAGACTGTGCCTCAAAAGGCTATTTTGAAATACCGATTCAAATGATATAATTTCAAAATTGATCAAAGCATTTCCAAAACCAATTCTGAGGCTTCCATTATTTTCAATATTATAAATATAAATTTTCTAAGCCTTTGAAACATTTTTAATCAGCTTAAAAATCAAGATTCAATAGTGTACCCAAATTTCAATAATTAAATTCAATTATTTAATTGCCAAATAAACAAATATTTTTGAATTTTAGTTAAATCGGCTTTCAAATATTTAGAATCCATTAAATTTTTCGATTTCAAACGTTCAAAATACTGGGTCGTCACAATGGTTGTCCAACTTTTTTCTCCAGGATTAGACTGGTATCAGCTTACACATCGAAATGTGTTTGCTACATCCGGTCTAGTACATAACATATCATAAATTATGGATCCTATGGCTGAAGCATAAGGAATCCTCTTCATATGCTCTTTCTCATCATCGGTATGAGGAGCATCCTTTTTAGAAAGGACAATTCCAGATTGCGTTGGAACACTTCCATGCTTGGAATTCTCTATACTAAACCGTTTTAGTATAGTGTCTATGTACAGGGATTGGGACAATCCCAACAGCCTCTTAGACCTATCTTTATAGATCTTTATACCAATTATATAGGCTGCTTCTCCCAAACCCTTCATGGAAAGTTTTTGGAAAGCCAAGCTTTCATTGATTGCAATAATGAAGTGCCATTGCCAATCAATAATACATCATCAACATAGAGTACTAAGAATACGATGTCATTTCCCTGCTCCTTTCTGTATATGCACGTTCCCTCTGTGTTCTGATAAAAACCAAACTGTTTGATTACTTTATCAAAACACTTATTCCAACTCCTTGAAGCTGGTTTGAGTCCATAAATGGACTTTAACAACTTTCAAGCTCTGCCTTTACTCCCACTAACTACATGTAACAACCCGCATATTTTACGATTGTATATTTAAATTATTTATTTAAATATAGCATCATTAGTCGGATTAAAGTCTAAAATGCTACTTTTTGTAAACAGTTGAATTAGGGCTCGAGACTACTTCCATTGAGTTCAAAACGACGTTTGCGACCTTTTTTAGTATAAACATCAGTATGTTTGGAGTTGAGTTGAATTTTGCTATTTTTCTATTGGGCTTTATGTTTGGGTTTCATCCCTTAAACTCATCTAATACCATAACTCTTCATCCAACTCCTCTTTCCTTATTCTATTATTTCCTAACATTCTAAAGTCCTAGAAAAATGGGGAAAGAGAAAAGAGTATAGAAATTCCTAAGCTCTAATTCTCTTTGGAAATTCAACTCAAGTTATGAATCAAAGAGAAGCTTAGGTAAGTATCCTCTTCATCTTCTCCATCTCAATTGCTCTCCAATTTTCAGAAATTTCCTATAACCTAATTTAGGAAATATTTGTCTATGATCATAGATTGGAGCTTCTAGAGTTGAAATTGAGGAGTGGTTGATCTTTGCTTTGTTTTAGAGCTTCTCATTCATTGTTTTTGGGTTTAAACGGTGAGTTCTTAAACTCATATCTATGTTTATAACTTTGATAGTTGTTAGGTATGAATTTCTAACACCTATTTCATGTTCATTTACTTTGAATTGAATTGGATTGGTGAATTTTTCAATTTTGGTATTTTGAAGTCAAAATCTATGAAAATCCTACATTGGATGTTTTGACATATTGTTTGGAGTGTTTTAAAGAGCCTATAGGGTTGGGTTGTCGCTTGGCATAAATCCTCAGCCATCGTGCTCGTTCGATCGCTTTTGAGATGAATTGGCCATCACTGGCCTAGCAGATTTCTGCTCTGAGCTTTAGCTCAGGCGTCTGGTAGTATGCCCAGACGTCTAGAGCTACGAGAATAAAATTCCAGATATACAACTCAGACGTGTGAGCTTACTTTCCAGACGTCTAGGCGATATGGAATAAAATTTCCAATCTTTCAACTCAGACGTCTGGAAGAACCACCAGACGTCTAGAGTTGCTAATTTCAGCCATCTTGCTTGTTTTTGATGGGTTTCCATTTATATCGATTTTTGGTTAATCCGATTGATCGTCATTATTTATTATCGAATTTTATGAGCTCTTTCTGGATTTTTGAGAATATCCATTTGATGGATTTGATATCGATTTTTATGGATTTGATTCATGTCATCGAATGTGAACTTTGGGTGATCGATTATTTTTACAATCTTGTCACTTTAAAATACAAAGGTTTCTATACTAGTAGCAAATATTCAAACTCTTCGCAAAATGATTTCAACGTTACTTTCAATATAAAGCTCATTTTCAAAACCGTCTTCCAATCTATTAGTATATACAAACCTTTACCTCATTCGTACGAGAAATCTAATTAAACGACTTAGCAAAACAAGTGGTATGAAACGCTTACGTTTTCTTTGTCAGTTAATTCTTGGACTTGTTCGTTTGAACTCTTGTGACAATTTTCGAGTGGACATCTATAATTTGTTCGTAAATACTTAAGTTAAACCAGTGGTTATGGGACAGAAGCTAAACTCATTTATTTACTAGCTTAGTATAATTCACACTTTTTATTGGTCAATGGTGATCATTTTATGGTTTAGATGAGCGATATGCAATGTCTCTTTGTCCGCGTAGGGGACAGTAACCCGTTATGTTGAGCTTCGTCTCTCTTTGTCCACGTGGGGGACTATACCTCGATTTTATGGAGCTTCATCTCATTTTTATAGGGTAACGACCCATGGTCTTTGACCGTTCTTTGGAGTTTCGACTCACTTTTATGGGCTAGCGGCCCATGTTATTTTATGGAGTTTGGTACATCGGCCGTACCGTTGTACTACATCGTTGCTCCGGCTTATCAGGTTCATCGGACGTACCATTGTACTACGTCCTTGTTCCGAATTATTTGAGTTTCAGGTTCCTCGAACATACCGTTATTGTACTACGTCATTGTGTTGGCTCTATGGTTAGCAACCATAGGACAACGTCCCGTTTGTGATACACGTGTTGGTGAGTTTTCATACTCCCATTTTTGATAGGCCTCCTCCTTTGTGATTTTTGGATTTCTAATTGATGATTTCTAGAATTTGTGTTTCACCAATTTTTTGGTGATTTACATTCATAAGTTTTATCAATATTATGGGTTGGTGAATTTTTAAAGAATATGACATTCTTTTTGGTGTTTGAGATTCTTGAGATATTGTATGATTTTTTTTGTTTGTTATTTATTGTATACTTATCACAGTATGGCATTTATGTTATCATATTTTTTGTCATATCTCTTATCCTATCTCATTTTTATGATATATATAGCTAGACTGATCCGTTTATTATTTTCTTCTTAAATAATACTCGGTACAGACCGAGGTATTTCAGGTGCTTCTACTTGACTTCTTATCAGGATCCGTTATCTGACTTTTGGCTAACTACTTTAGATTAGTAGTTTTTTGTTTATACATTCGAGATAGAGACTCATTGATGTAGACATATTCTTTCATATAGCACTTGTACCTATTCTTTTGTGAGGTAGTTGATGACCAATACTTTGATGAACACTTCTATATGTTATATACATATCTGTTTCCGTCTTTGTGATATGAATATCTGTGACTGATTATGTTATGTTTATTTTATATATGTTTTTGAAGATCACATAGCCACAATGTAGTAGTTTTGAGTTTATAACTAATGTGTCAGATTTCCTCTTGAAACGAAATGCATATAGTACTATCTGATATATCGGTACTCACACAAAGCAATTACACAGATGGTCGCTCCTCAACAGCCTTATTCTTCGTACTAGTTGACGGCATTACTCCGTAGTGTCCTTGGCTAGTGTGAGTATAGAGGTGGGGCGTCAACTTGGTATCGTGGCCAAACTTTGGAACAATATAGAATATTATAGCAAGGATCATTATCCTAAGTCTTTCTTAGGAACCATGCTTTAGGATTTATCCGAGTCTTAGGACCCGTTCTATCCTAATTTCTTTTGTGATGCCTTGTTTTGTTAATCATGATTGTTTGATATTCATTTTGAGAATAACATTTTTCCTCTTCTTTCTTTCTTTCTTAAAGAAGAGAAATGATCAGACTTGGCCGTCCCAGTGCCGGTCAATCAAGTGCTACTCCTCAGGATGGAGTATTTATGTCTGCCCAGCCACTTTTAGATCTTGTAAAGAATGCTCAAGACGTCGGACCCACTCCAGAGCCTACTCACCCTAAATGTGGGTTTGCACGCTTGTCTAGTGATTATACCAATTTGGATGGAAACCCATTCAAGGGTTCCGAAAGTGTTATAGAAGTCCAGGCTTGGCTTAGAACATGTGATCGCATCTTTTCTCGCATGAGTCTTGTTGATCTACATCGAGTCCATGTGGCTTCTAGCATGCTCCAAGAAAGAGCATTAAATTGGTATGAGCTTTTGATTTTGGAAATTATTGAAGTGGATCTTACTTGGGAGCAATTCCGAGAAAGGTTTGAGTTGAAGTTTGATCCGGAAGCTAAAAAGGTAACTTTAGCTCGATGCTTTATTGACCTTATTCAAGGTGAATCTTCCATGACAGACTATGTCGCATCTTTTGAATCGCTCTCTAAATATGGGGTCGAGTATATTAATACCCCATTGAAGAAAAATTAGAGGTTTATTTATTTATTGGTTGAATAAGAACCTCAAAAAGCCATCACTTCTAAAATTAGAAGTTTCTTTTGATCAGCTTGTTGATATCGCTCTTCGACTTGAAGAGGTAGATAAAGAAAGCGATGTTGAAGTTGTGGGTGCCAAACAGAACTTCAACGTCAACAATAAAAGGCCAATTAAGTTTAAGCCCAATCCCAATAAGAAAGGAAAGCAAGCAAATTCTGTAGCAAAGACTCCTACCTCTAGTAGTAGGCAATGCTACAATTGTCGTTCAAAGGACCATTATGCTAATGGGTGTTCGAAGCTCCTCTTTTGTCGTTATTGCAAAATTTTGGGTCATCCTATATCTTCATGTCCCAAAATTCCAAGCAAGAAAGAGGGAAAGATAAATGTTATGCAAGCTCCTAGTAGCACTTCTATTGGTCAAGGTATTTCTCATTCTATCCTTGATGGCATTATTATGTTTCATGATCATCCTATTCGAGTTCTTTTCGACACGGGTGCTTCCCACTCTTTTACATCAAAAGAACTTGTTAATGCTTTGTCTTTAAATGTTATGTGCTTGATGACTTCTTTGAGAATTGTGAATCCGGTTGGTGGATCCGCAACACTCGGTTTGCTTTGTAGAGATGTCGAGATTATTTTATATAATTTTTCTTTCCAAGCCGATTTGCTTGTTGTGCGCTACTTAGACTTCAAAATGATTTTGGGATGGATTGGCTTAACCGTTATGAAGCCCACATCCTTTGTCCCGAGAGGACTATGTATCTTCGACATCCTCAATCTGTTAAGCAGATTTCTTTTGTTCTTAAAGATTCAGATTCCAATTTGTTAGCATCCTTATATTCTCTAAATCCACATAATGACAATAATGATGATGAGGAGATGTCATTTCCCTCATTCACATTGTTTGTGAATTTCCTGACGTATTTGAGCCTGTTTTTGCTTTACCACCTAAGCGAGCAATAGAGTTCAAAATTAATCTAATCCCTGGAGCTCTACCTATCACTCGTCCTCCTTATCGTATGTCCAATAAGAAAAATGAGGAAATGCGTAAACAATTATCCGAATTGAAAAAGAAGTAATTTATTCATTCTAGTTCCTTTACTTGGTGAGCTTCAGCTATTTTTGTGAAGAAATCCGATGGTACACTTAGGCTTTGCATTGACTAACGCAAGCTTAGTGATCTCACCATTAAGAATAAGTATCCCTTGCCTCAGATTGATGATCTATTTGATCAACTTTGCGGTGCTAGAGTCCTTTCATAGTTAGACTTAGCAACCGGCTTTCATTAGCTTTGTATTGCAGAGGATAACATTCCTTTGACATCGTTCACACTCTTTATGGATCTTATGAATGGCTTGTTATGCCATTTGGCTTGAATGCTCCAGCTTATTCTGTTGACCTTAAGAATCGAGTTTTTAAAGACTTCCTTGTTCGATTTGTTCTCATTTTTATAGATGATATTCTTGTTTATTCTAAAACTGAGGAAGAGCATGAAAAGCATTTTCGGATTATGTTGGATACTCTTGGGAGTAATCAATTGAAAGCCAAATTTTCTAAGTGCCACTTTTGGTAATCTGGTGTGAAATTTCTCTGACATATTATTTATGAATCCGGAATTTCCATCGATCCTTCAAAGATTGAAGCGATTCAAAAGTGGAAGAGGCCGAAGAGCATGACGGAAATCCGTAGTTTTCTTGGATTGGCGGGCTATTACCGTCGTTTCATAAAAGACTTTTCTAAATTTCCATGTCTCTTACTAGTTTGACAAAGAAGGAAGTTAAGTGCATTTGGTCAGACAAATGTGAAGCTTCTTTTCAACAATTAAAAGAACTTCTTTCCGATGCTTCTATTCTTGTGATTCCCGAGGTGAACCAAGACTTTATTATTTATATCGATGCTAGTCGTGTTGGTTTAGGAGCCGTTCTCATGCAAAGGGAATGTGTTATTGCTTATGCTTCTAGGCAATTACTGTTGAGACTAGATATGCCACTCATGATTTAGAGTTCGTGGCTATTTTTTTGGCCTTTAGAATTTAGTGTCATTATCTTTTGGGAGAGAAATTTGTTCTCTATATCGATCATAAATCTTTGAAGTATTTATTTTCTCAAAAGGACCTTAATTTGAGTCAACAACGTTGGCTCGAGTTCCTTGCATCTTATGATCTTGTTATCCTTTATACACCCGGGAAGGGGAATCGTGTTGCCGATGCCCTTAGTCGTAAGCAACAAGCGGTTTTTTCAATGATGATATCCGAATGAATGATCTCGAGACTTTATCCACTTGTGAGATTCGAGATCATGAATCCGATCCATGTTCATCTCATGTTTTATGTAGCCTTGGGGCACATCCATCTATTTTAGACCGCATTCTTGATGCTCAAAAGCATGATCTCGAATTGGCTTATCTTTGCCAAAGTTGTAGGGATAGAAATATTGATGGTTTGAAAGACATTGAAATCGATGCTCGTGGCGACATTCGAAAATTTGGTAGATTTATCGTGCCAAATATTAGTGGTCTTCGTTAAGACGTTTTGGAAGATTCTCATCGTTCTAAATTTACCATTCATCCCGGTAGTATTAAATGTACGCGGATATGAAGCGACTTTATTATCAGGATGGAATGAAATCCGATATTGCTAACTTTATTAAGCGTTGCATCACTTGCCAGCTTGTAAAGGTCGAGCATTAAAGGGCCGGTGGGTCGTTACAACCTTTGGACATTCCAGTATGGAAGTAGGATCAAGTCTCCATGGACTTTATTGATGGTCTTTCCCGTTTTCGTACGGGTCATGACAGTCTTTGGGTGATAGTTGATAGGCTTACAAAATCCGCCCATTTTATTCCCATTTGGTCTAATCTGACCGTACCCCTTTTGGCCAAACATTATGTTAAAGTGATTGTTAAATTGCATGGAGTTTCTACTTCTATTGTTAGCGATCATGATCCATTATTTACTAGTGGATTTTGGAAGAGTCTTCAAAAAGCTTTAAGAACGAAGCTTAATTTTAGCACCGCTTATCATCCTCAGTCCAATGGAAAAACCGAGTATGTGAACCAAACTCTTAAAGATATTCTTCGTGCATATGTTCTTGATTTTGGTGGAAGTTGGGATGATCATATTTCTCTTGTTGAGTTTTCCTATAATAATAGCTTCCAATCTAGTATTGGTATAGCACCTTTCGAGGCACTTTACGGAAGGCCATGTCGATCTCCTTCTTGTTGGCTTGAGGTCGATAAGAAGCTGGTTTTAGGTCCAGATTTTATTTGCGATTCCATAGAAAAGATTGAACTTATCATAGGATGAGGGAAGCTCAAAGTAGACAAAAATCCTATGCCGATGACCGAAGAAGGAATTTAGAACTTTCTGTGGGAGATTTGGCATTTATTCGTGTTTCACCTATGAAGGGTGTTGTGTGTTTCAGTCGTTCAAGAAAATTAGTGCCTCGATATATTGACCCTTTTCCTATCACCGAACGTACTGGTTCCGTGGCTTATCGCCTTTTATTACTGGCTCAATTTTCTGCTATTCACGACGTTTTTCACGTCTCTCAACTACGGAAATGCCTTAGGGATTCCGATTCTATTCTTGAGTCCAGTGTTATTGAAGAAATTAAGTTTCACCTAATTTGACTTATGAGCAACATCCTATTCGTATCATTGCTTCAGAGGTTAAGCGCCTTCGAAATAAATATGTTCCACTTGTGAAAGTTCAATGATCCCCAAATCCTAAGAATTATTCTTGGGAATCCAGAGAATTCATCGAGCGAACACATCCAGACTTACTCTCCGTGCTCTTTAAGGTGAACTTTTTTACTTTAAATTTTCTTGTGTGCCGATACGCTTTTATGGTTGTTACTCTTTCTTTTCTTCTTAAGGATTGCGAGGACGCAATTTCTTTAAGGAGAGGAGTCTGTAACAACCCACATATTTTGCGATTGTATATTTAAATGATTTATTTAAATATAGCATCGTTAGTAGAATTAAAGTCCGAAATGCTACTTTTTGTAAACAGTCGAATTAGGAATCAAGACTACTTCCATTGAGTTCAAAACGGCATTTGCAACCTTTTTGAGTATAAACATCGATATGTTTGGAGTTGAATTCAATTTTGCTATTTTTCTATTGGGCTTTGGGTTTGGGTTTCAGCCCTTAAACTCATCTAACACCCTAACTCTTCATCCAACTCCTCTTCACTCATTCTATTATTTCCTAATACTCTCAAGCCCTAGAAAAATAGGGGAAGAGAAAAGAGATTAGACATTCCTAAGCTCTAATTCTCTTAGGAAATTCAACTTCAAGTTATAAATCAAAGAGAAGCTTAGGCAAGCATCCTCTTCATTTCTCCATCTCAATTTCTCTCCAACTTTTAGAAATTTCCTATAAACTAATTTAGAAAATATTTGTCTATGATCATAGATTGGAGCTTATAGAGTTGAAGTTGATGAGTGGTTGATCTTTGCTTTGTTTTAGAGCTTCTCGTTCATTATTTTTGGATTTAAAAGGTGAGTTCTTGAACTCACATCTATGTCTATAAATTCGATAGTTGTTAGGTATGAATTCCTAACACCTATTTCATGTTCATTTGCTTTGAACTAAATTGGATTGGTCAATTTTTCAGTTTTTAGTATTTTGAAGTCAAAATCTATGAAAATCCTACATTGGATGTTTTGACATGTTGTTTGGAGTGTATTGAAGAGCCTATAGGGTTAGGTTGTCGCTTGGAATAAATCCTTAGCAATCGTGCTCGTTCGATCGCTTTTGAGATAAATTGGCTATCGTTGGCCAAGCAGATTTCTGCTCTGAGCTTCAGCTCATATGTCTGGTAGTATGCCCAGACGTCTAGAGCTACGGGAATAAAATTCCAGATACACAGCTCAGACGTTTGAGCTTACTTCCCAGACAACTGGGCGATCTGGAATAAAATTTCCAGTCTTTCAGCTCAGACGTCTAAGAGAACCACCAGACGTCTGGAGCTGCTAATTTCAACCATCTTGCTTGTTTTTGATAGGTTTCCATTTATATCGATTTTTCGTTGATCCGATCGATCGTCATCATTTATTATCGACTTTCATGACCTCTTTCTGGATTTTTGAGAACATCCATTTGATGGATTTGATATCGTTTTTTATGGATTTGATTCATGTCATTGAATGTGAACTTTGGGTGATCGATTGTTTTTACAATCGTTTTCTATTTAAAATACAAAGGTCTCTATACTAGTAGTAAATATTCAAACCCTTTCACAAAATGATTTCAACGTTACTTTCAATATAAAGTTCGTTTTCAAAACCATCTTCTTATATATTAGTATATACAAACATTTACCTCATTCGTATGAGAATCCTAATTAAACGACTTAGCAAAACAATTGGTATGAAACGCTTGCGTTTTCTTTGTCGGTTAATTCTTGGACTTGTTCGTTTGAACTATTGTGACAATTTTCGAGTGGAAATCTACAACTTGTTCATAAATACTTAAGTTAAGCCAGTGATTATGGGACATGAAGCTAAACTCATTTATTTTCTAGCTTAGTGTAATTCTCACTTTTTATTGATCAACGGTGATCATTTTTATGGTTTAGACTAGCGATATGCGATCTCTCTTTGTCCGGGTGGGGGACAGTACCCCGTTATGTTGAGCTTCATCTCTCTTTGTCTACGTGGCGGACTATACCTCGATTTTACGGAGCTTCGTCTCATTTTTATGGGCTAACGACCCATGGTCTTAGATCGTTCTTTGGAGTTTCGACTCACTTTTATGGGCTAGAGACCCATTTTATTTTATGGAGTTCGGTTCATCGGACATACCATTGTACAACGTCATTGTTCCGGCTTATGGGTTCATCGGGCATACCGTTGTACTACGTCGTTGTTCCGAATTATTTGAGTTTCAGGTTCCTTGGACGTACCGTTGTTGTACTATGTCGTTGCGCCGGCTCTATGGTTAGCGACCATGGGATAGCATCCCGTTTGTGATACATGTGTTGGTGAGTTTTCATACTCCCATTTTTGATGGCCTCCCCCTTTGTGATTTCTGTATTTCTAATTGATGATTTCTAGAATTTGCGTTTCACCAATTTTTTTGTGATTTACATTGATAAGTTTTATCAATATTTGTGGATTGGTGAATATGTTAAAAAATATGACATTCTTTTTGGTGTTTGAGATTCTTGAGATATTGTATGATTTCTTTTGTTTGTTATTTAATGTATACTTGTCACAGTATGGCATTATTATTATCACACGTTTTTGTCATATCTCTTATCCTATCTTATTTTTTATGATATTATAGCTAGACAGATCCGTTCATTATTTTCTTCTTAAATAATACTCGGGTCAGACCGAGGTATTTCAGGTCCTTCTGCTTGACTTCTTATCAGGGTCCGTCATTTGACTTTTAGCTAACTACTTTAGATTAGTAGTTTTTTTGTTTATACATTTGAGATAGAGACTCATTGATGTATACATATTTTTCGTCTAGCACTTGTAGCTATTATTTTGTGATGTAGTGGATCTTGTATGACCACTACTTTGATGAACACTTCTATGTGTTATATTCATATCTGTTTCCGCCTTTGTGATATGAATATCTGTGACTGATTATGTTATATTTATTTTCGAAGATCATATAGCCACTGTATAGTAGTTTTGAGTTTGTAACTGATGTGTCAGATTTCCTCTTGAAACGAAATGCATGTACTACTATCTGACATATCGGTACCCACACAAAGCAATTACACAGATGGTCGCTCCTCAACAGCCTTATTCTTCGTACTAGTTGACGGAATTACTCCGTAGTGTCCTTGGCTAGTGTGAGTATTGTTTGCACCAAAAATGGTCACAAACCCCAGTATCGCGAAAGCACCAGTGTATGAATACAAATCGGCAATATTCAAACAAAAATCTCAGATCTAAGCAATATCAAACACAATAATTCAGAAATAACGATTAGAAACACAGGATTTATAGTGGTTCGGCGATCTTGCCTACATCCACTCTGATGCTTATGATTTTATTGATTCACTTGATGATTTCAATCAATAACAACAGATTACAACAAGTTATAACTCTGATGTTAGAATACAATGGTGATAGAAAGATGTAGAACTGAATTCGGTAGAGTCTGGACGTCGAATGGCCAAAAGATCCCTTTTCTGTAGGCTTCAGGGGGAAATTTATAGGCGTAGTAGGCTGAGATCGCGTTCAAACTTCGAGAGACTTCTTCTAGCACGTGAGTGGGCCCACACGACTGTCCCCACCAAGTTTCGACTTGATCTGTGATCGATACGAAACGGTTTCGTATCCATCAAAAATTGATCCAATCGAGCTGAAACTTGGCAAGAACATTCATTACCTTGTATGGAAGTTGCTGTGAAAATTTCGTAGCATTTGAATCAGCGGTTCAGGAGATATGATCGATGCAAGATTGTGAGTTTTGTATGCTGCCAAGTTCGAATCCATGGTTTCGTATCCATCTGTTCGACTCCATCAAAGCACGTGACAACGCGGCGACGTGGCGCCCATATCTCGCATCGATCCACCTTTTGCTCCGAGTTGACCGCGTCGTATCCATAAGTTTCGCCTCGTTTGTATCGAGTGCCATTACACAGTTTGAATCGATCAACTACATGCGCCTCGTATTGATTTGCATTTGCCTAGTTCGAATCGAGATGGATGGCTTAGTTCGTATCGATGGTCACTTCGTATCGATATTTTTGATGGATACGAACTAAAGCTCTCTGATGGATTCGAATAAACACCTCCTTCATGGATGCGAACTAGGCATTGGTCGATCGATACGAAGTGCGTTACTAGTTGATGGATGCAGAGTTGATCGATACGAAATAGTTGCTTGAGTGCGAAATTGATCGATACGAAGTAGGGCCTATTGATGGATGCTAAGTGGGATGGCCTGATTGATGCAAAGACGATCGATGCGAAATGGATGGATACGAAAATGCAGCTGTCCTGACCGATACGAGGTCGATGGATTCGAACTGAGGCAAGATGGTGGATACGAGCTGCATCGATGCGAATCAATGTGCACTGATGGATACGAAAATATGGTTTTTGCTCCAATTTGCATCGATCATAATTTGAGCATATGAACTCGGATTGACTGAAAATTTGAAATGCTAGCTTTCATGACTTCGCTTGCCGTGTCCTATCAATTGTAGCCTGATCAGGGCTAGGACAAAATTCATCGATATCCAGGGTGAAGCAAAGTATAACCAATCTTTGAGACGTACTGTCTTTTGTTTCTGATCGATCTTTTGGTATCACGACCTTGCCAAAAGGCGGGATAACATTTTCTCCCCAAAACATTCCTTGTGATAGGAAGTTGTGTTTTGTAATGCCATAAGTTGGATGTTCATATCCTGTCAACAACCTGTAAAGAACTTGATAGTTTCATATGACCTTGGATGACGATCGTTCGGGATCGTATGCCATTTGAGGTGAATCAGGACCGTTCGCGGTAGATGCCGTTCGCGGCAAATGATGGGATGGGACCATTCACGGTCGATACCGTTCGCGGCGAATGATGGGATGGGACCGTTCGCGGCGAGTGATGGGATGGGACCGTTCGCGGTCGGATGCCGTTCGAGGCAAATGGTGATCGTTCGTGATCGGGTGCCGCTCGAGGCGAATTGTGACCGTTCGAGGTCATGTGTTGTTCGAGGCGATTTGTGAAATGGGACCGTTCCCGGTCGGATGCCGTTCGCAGTAAATGGTGAAAAGGGACCGTTCACGTTCGGATGCCGTTCGCGGCAAATGGTGATCGTTCGCGATCGGGTGCCGTTCAAGGCGAATTGTGACCGTTCGAGGTCGCGTGCAGTTCGAGGTGATTTGTGAAATGGGACCGTTCGTGGTCGGATGCCGCTCGTGGCAAATGGTGAAATGGGACCGTTCGCGGTCGGGTGCCGTTCGTGGCAAATGGTGATCTTCGCGATCGGATGCCGTTCAAGGCGAATTGTGACCATTCGAGGTCAGGTGCCGTTCGAGGCAAAATGTGACCATTCGAGGTCGGGTGCCGTTCGAGGAGATTTGTGAAATGGGACCGTTCGTGGTCGATGCCGTTCGCGGCAAATGATGAAATGGGACCGTTCGTGGTCGGATGCCGTTCGCGGCAAATGGTGATCGTTCCTGATCGGGTGCCGTTCAAGGCGAATTGTGACCGTTCGAGGTCGGGTGCCATTCGAGGCAAAATGTGACCGTTCGAGGTCGGGTGCCATTCGAGGTTAACTGTGACCGTTCGAGGTCGTGTGCCGTTTGAGGTTAACTGTGACCGTTCGAGGTCGGGTGCCGTTCGAAGCGAACTGTGACCGTTCGAGGTCGGGTGCCGTTCGAGGACTGTGACCGTTCGAGGTCGGGTGCCGTTCGAGGCTAACTGTGACCGTTCGAGGTCGTGTGCCGTTCGAGGCAAATTGTGTGCCGGGGGGGGGGGGACTTAGTATTATCGATGCCAGATTTTACATTCGGGTGAGTTTCTGAATCAAAGACTTTGGCGGTTCATCGCCATACAAGAGGTGCTCGTGGACCGTTCACGATCCAACGGGTATACAAGTAAATTTTTTCACAGAATTGCAAATATTAAAGCAATGATCATACGAATTCCACAACAGAAATGTCCAAACAAACTAAGTCCAAATGTCCAAATCAAAATCAAAGCAAAAGCAAGACGAGGATGTCAAAGCGTAAACCCTTACTATGGTGCGGTTAGTAGTCATTCAGAGCATGCCTATGGATCGTCCGTGATCTCATACATGTGTAAATGATTTAACCGTGTTAGCGAGAGGTTTACGACTTGTTCATCGTTATTTCAGTCAATCAATCAATTGATAACCATACGGTATCCCGGTTCAGGGTCACCTCTAGCTGATGTAGACGGTGGTCGCTCTGGCTCCACCGTTGGAGCTCGCCTCCTCACATACTGAAGTAGCCTACCGTTCCTGATATGCCCTTCCACCTTATCCTTCATATGTCTACAATCATTAGTGTTATGACCGTTCAGTTCATGGAGTAAGCAATATTTATCTGATTTCCTCTCGTCAATAGTTATACCCCTTCGCATTGATCTACGATATGGAACCTGCACTCTGGTATTTTGATAGATTCGCTCCAAACTATCATTCAGCTCTGAGTATGTGGTGAATCTTGGTTCCTTTCGTGGTCGTATTGATCTGTTATCGTTATTCTCAGCCTTTCGTTTTCCCTTGCTAGTTTCTGTACCTTTCTCAAGGGGATTTCCATCTTTGACCGCATAAACATTAATATCTTCTCCTTCTTCTCTTTTGGCGTTTGCATCCTCCAATCGCAAAAACTTTTCCACTTCGTGATAGAATTCTCCTAGATCCATAGGCGGATCTTTAGTCAACGAATTTTTGAACTATGTGCCATCAGCTATTCCGGACACAGCTGCCATCATAACCATGGATGGATCTGGTCGATCCACCGATGCTGCTGCCGTGTTGAATCGTGTCAGTAAACTCCTCAAAGACTCCCTAACTTTCTGCTTTAAAATTACCAAACTCATCACATTCTTGGGTCTTGCAATGTGAACCCTAAATTGCCTCATGAATTTCTCAGTTAAATCTGCCCACGTTCCTATGGAGCCGCTCCCCAGTTGCCTAAACCATAACGCTACGATATCCGTCAGATATAATGGAAAGCACCGGGCCATAACTTCTTGTGATGCCCCCAACACTTCCATGTGCCTCATATAACTTGTCAAATGTACCGTGGGGTCCGTCCTCCCATCGTATATCTCCACTGATGGTAACTTGAACTCTGGTGGGTTCCTAGCCATCCTAATTGCAGGAGAAAAGGGCCCCCTGTTCACGTCTTCAAGATCTATGTTCACTAGTCCACCCCTCATGGCTCGCCTGACCATCTCCGCCAATCTATCATTGTCTCCTAGTTGTAATCTTTGTTCATCGCTTTTGACCTGCCCTCCAAGTTCATGAGGGAATTCTAGAATCTGCCTCCCTGGCAGAGCATTCATTCCTTTACTACCACCAGGTTGCTCAGATGCCCCTGTCTCTCTCTCCGGGATTGGATCAATATGCTCCAAGTGTGTACCCCCTAATCCAGGTGCTACGCCGGATGGTCCTACTCCATTCTGAACTCCATCCGCTCCTCGATTCTGCGCTCCAAGTTGCCCAATCTTTTGAAACAAACTCTGGATCAACTCATCCCGTCTCTTCATCATCGTCTCCATTTCACCCTGGTGATGAAGATCGATGCCTGATTCGCTCCTGAGGAAGCCTCTTGACTTCCCTCATGTTGACTTCTTTCTGGTCTCTGCCTTCTACTTGTTTGTCTTGTCATAGCTCCTTAGATCTGAATTCTTAAATCTTCAAATTCAACTTCCAAACGACAGAATCCTTGAATTAACATTCTCAGTGAAAGCGCCAAAGTGTTTGCACCAAAAATGGTCACAAACCCCAGTATCGCTATAGCACCAGTATATGAATACAAATCGGCAATATTCAAACACAAATCTCAAATCTAAGCAATATCAAGCACATCAATTCAGAAATAACGATCAAAAACAAAGGATTTATAGTGGTTCGGCGATTTTGCCTACGTCCACTCTGAAGCTTATGATTTTATTGATTCACTTGATGACTTCAATCAGCAACAGCAGATTACAACAAGTTATAACTCTGATGTTAGAATACAATGGTGATAGAAAGATGTAGAATTGAATCCGGTAGAGTCTGGACGTCGAATGGCCAAAAGATCCATTTTCTGTAGGCTTCAGGGGGCTATTTATAGGCGTAGGGGGCTGAGATCGCGCTCAAACTTCAGGAGACTTCTTCTGGCATGTGGGTGGGCCCACGCGACCGACCCCACCAAGTTTGACTCGATCTATGATCGATACGAAACGGTTTCGTATCCATCAAAAATTGATCCAATCGAGCTGAAACTTGGCAGGAACATTCTTTACCTTGTATGGAAGCTGCTGTGAAAATTTCGTAGCATTTGGATCAGCGTTTAGGAGATATGATCGATGCAAGATTGTGAGTTTCGTATGCTGCCGAGTTCGAATCCATGGTTTCGTATCCATCTGTTCGACTCCATCAAAGCACGTGACAACGCGGCGACGTGGCGTGCATATCTCGCATCGATCCACCTTTTGCTCCGAGTTGATCGCGTCGTATCCATAAGTTTCGCCTTGTTTGTATCGAGTGCCGTTACACAGTTTGAATCAATCAACTACATGCGCCTCGTATTGATTTGCATTTGCCTAGTTCGAATCGAGATGGGTGGCTTAGCTCGTATCGATGGTCACTTCGTATCAATATTTTTGATGGATACGAACTAAAGCTCCCTGATGGATTCGAATAAACGCCTCCTTCATGGATGCGAACTTGGCATTGGTCGATCGATACGAAGTGCATTACTAGTTGATGGATGCAAAGTTGATCGATACGAAACAGCTGCTTGAGTGCGAAATTGATCGATACGAATTAGGGCCTATTGATAGATGCGAAGTGGGATGGCCTGATCGATGCGAAGATGATCGATGCGAAATGGATGGATACGGAAATGTAGCTATCCTGACCGATACGAGGTCGATGGATTCGAAATGAGGCAAGATGGTGGATACGAGCTGCATCGATGCGAATCAATGTGCACCGATGGATACGAAAATATGATTTTTGCTCCAATTTGCATCGATCATAACTTGAGCATACAAACTCAGATTGACTTGAAATTTGAAATGCTAGCTTTCATGACTTTGCTTGCCGTGTCTTATCAATTGTAGCCTGATCCAGGTTCGGACAAAATTCATCGATATCCATGGTGAAGCAAAGTATAACCAATCTTTGAGACGTACTGTCTTTTGTTTCCGGTCGATTTTTTGGTATCATGGCCTTGCCAAAAGGCGGAATAACAAGTATAGAGGTGAGGCGTCACACTACAAAACCCTCTAGTTATGACAAATGGACGATTTCTTCTAAATCACCATTTAGAAAAGCCGTCTTTACATCCATTTGCCATATTTCATAGTCATAGAACGCAACAATGGCTAACATAATCCGAATAGATTTAAGCATGGCTATGGGCGAAAAGGTCTCGTCATAATCAACACCTTGAATTTGAAGAAATATTTTTGCAACTAACCTCGCCTTATAAGACTCCACTTCTCCATCTGCATTTATATTTTTTTTTAAATCCATTTGCAGCCAATGGGTTTTATCCCTTCGGGTATGTCCACAAAGTTCAAACTTTGTTTTCGTACATGGATCCATCTCGGATTTCATAGCTTCAAGCAAGAGTATAGAATCTTTACTTTGCAATGCTTGTTGGAAATACAGTGGGGTGTCGCCATCTAAGACACAACCTTCCTTTTTGTTATCCTCGAGAAAACCATAATATCTCTCTGGTGCGCAGGATTCTCTACTAGGCCTTCTAATAGGTTGCGTGTTTTCGTAAACGGGTGACCTTGCTTCTTCTACTGTTTCAGCTTCAATGTTAGTTTCTAGGATCTCATCCAAGTCTAAAACTTCGCTGTTAATCTCTTTTAATAGAAATTCCTTTTCTAAAAGGACAGCGTGTCGAGAGATAACGACCTTTTGTTCCTCGGTATTGTAGAATATATATCCCATCGAGTTTTTGGGATATCATGTAAACTTACATAGTACCGATCTTGCCTCAAGTTTATTTCGACTAACATTCTTAACGTATGGCATTAAACACATACTTTCAAATATTTGAGTTGGAGTTTATTACCACACCACTTCTCATGTGGTGTTTTGGGCACATATTTAGTGGATGACTTGTTTAACATATGTGCCGTAGTTTCTACCGCATATCCCCAATAGGACATAGGTACTCAGCCTTACCCATCCTAGAACGAACCATATCTAATAGGGTTCAATTCCTTCGCTCCGACACACCATTGTGTTTCGAAGTATAAGGTGGAGTAACCTGAGAGATGATCCCATTATCTTTTAAATATTGTTGAAAATCCTGTCCAACATACGCACCTCTTCGATCTGATCGAAGAATTTAAATTTTACGTCCCGTTTGGTTTTGTACTATCATATTGTACTCAAAAAATTTCTCATAAACATTGGATTTGTTCTTTATAAGATATACATATCCTAGTCCTGAGAAATCATCAACGAAAGTAACAAAGTAAGAATTATTATCTTTGGTTAATATAGGCATTGGGCCACATACCTCACTATACACTAACCCTGAGCCTTCATTAACTCTTGCACTGCTCCCACTGAAGGGGTGCTTGGTCATTTTACCTTTAAGACACGCCTCACAAGCTTCAAATGATTCAGAATCAATTGACGGTAGAAAACCATCGGTTTTCAATTTTTGTAGTCGTTTCTTACTAATATGACCAAACCTACAATGCCAAAGATAATTGTCCTTTAATTTATTAGAAATTTCATTCACATAACAAACATAATTAGTATTAATCACATAAATGCCATTTTCAAGGACATCTTTGCAGACTTTATTTCCATCCAAACTAATGTTCATAACATTATTTGCACAATGAAAAATATATCCAGTCTTAGACAATCTAGAAACGGAGATAATTCCACAAATAATGTCTTTTACATAATAGAAATTATTTAATACTAATACTAATCCACTTGGAAAATCTAAATGATAGTCTCCTACTGCCGTTGCATTTAATATAGATTCATCAGCAACTTAGAGCTTCATTTCTCCTTTTTCCATGCAATGCCGGTTCCTAAGCCCCTACAACGAATTGCATATATGAGTACCAGATCAAGTATCTAAAACCCATGACATTTTATTGATTACAAAACATTTTTGAATCATAAATATACCTGATGGAGTTGCATAACCATTTTGCTTCTTTTCCTTGACAATCTTCAAGTAGTCGGGACAGTTTCTCTTCTAGTGACCTTCCTTGCAGCAATGGTGACATTCACCCCTGTCATCGGTCTTCTTAATTTTCTTTTTCTTATTATCCCTTTTCCTCTTCTTCGAACCTTTCGAAGATGATGCATTTCCCTTCTTAGCAAGTACGACACCTTGATCTTTAGATGTTGACTCGGCTGACCTTAATATATTGAGAAGCTCCATGAGATTCAAATTTAATTGGTTCATATTATAATTCAGTATGAATGGTTCATACTGAGGAGTGAGAGAACCAAGGACCAAGTCTACTTGCATTTCACTGCTTATCTCTATGTCTAATTATGCAAGTCTAACAATATAGCCTTTCATTATTAGAACATAATCGTCCACTTTTTGTCCCTTCGTTATTTTGGTGTTGAATGGTTTTTTTGAAAGCTCGTACCTTGCAGAACGGGACTGTTCAGCAAATAGAGCTTTGAGACTATTAAATATCTCATGGATAGACATGTTCGCGTGTTGCCTTTGCAATGGTTTGTCTAAGGTAGACAACACAAAAACTTAGGCGATCTCTAAGTCAGATTACCACTTTAAATAAGTAAGTCGTTTTTCAGGGTCTGCACCGTCAGCGGGTTCTGTTTTGGGTTCACATGTAATAGAAGTCCAAAGGCGCTCGTAAGTCAATGCTAATTTAATTGCTTTTTACCAGTCGGTATAATTAGGTCTGGCGAGTTTGTCACTTTCAGAAAACAGTTTTGGAGTTGACATTTTCTGCAAGTTTAAATGGTAGATTACTACAATACATAATATATGTTCTTACTATATTAGTAAGGTTAAACACTATATTTCATTTTACTAATAAGCTCCCACTAGTCTTTTATGTTTCGCCAAATCCTAAGTCAAAACATAGAAGTCTTATGACTTCACCAGTAGGTGTTAGGACTTGTCCATCTTGGAATTCTGACCTTGAGTTTGCTCAATAAGTCATAGCTCCACGAACAATGGACAACCTTTTATCGGTTGTATCACATACAAATCTTAACCCTTAGAACCTTGTCCTAATTTCATATTAACCTTGAGTTTGCTCAACAAATCGAAATGAAATTAGTCACTCGTACCTACCATATCGTGATGGCCTAAGTATAGTATATATACCTTGAGTTTGATCAATAAATACATACGGTTATCTTACCTCATTTATTCAATGTATTAATAATACTACACATAACATCCTTAGCTTGAGTTTGCTCAACAACTAAGGAGTATGCAGTAATTTATTAACATATACATGGTAGAGGACAACATTAAATTGAGTGATATCAACTTATGAAATAATGTGATTCTTATGAACTACATTCGTGCTTCAAGTGTCGAACACATCAGAAATCACGATATGCATACAATTACGTATGTGTTTATTTCTTAAGTCTATTATGGGTTTTATACATTCATTTTATATAAGTTTTATTTTTTAAGTCTATTATGGGTTTTATACGTTCATATTATATAAGTTTAATTTATATAGTTTTTGTATTTCACATTACTTATATAATAGTCTTGTGTATAATATTATATTAATTAAATCATATTTAATTAACTATAATTAATTAACATTTTAATTAATTTTATATTGATAAAACATTTATATTCATTATTTTTACTATTAATAAAGAGAATTCAACAAATATTATTTCCACGATGTCTTTTTGAAATTCCAAAAATACCTGTATCTATCAACGGAGTCTCACCACTGATTTGCAACATTCACTACCATCCTCTTTCCGACCACCCATCAAAGGAATTTTACTATCAGTTTGTCACCAATACAACGGTATTAAAAAGCTTGAAATAGAAGTGTTGTGACTACCAAAACCTTTTCACTTACAACACACATCCATCTACTCATTTTTTATTAATTAAAAGGTAAATATATCTGAATATTAAATGCACATACGTGCGTTTTATACTACTATAACATAAATATTCCACAGTTAAATACATGAAATATGATTTATTATTCAAAAATAAGGAAGGAATTAGATTTGGTTTATGCTGGAACATTTTCACTATTTATATATATATATATATATATATATATATATATATATATATATATCAAGTGTATGTATATAGTACACAAAAATTACATTCATGGGCAGATTGCTACTACAAACTAAGTTCAACTATATTACTTCTAACGTGTTGCATTTGCGAAAAAAAAAATTCAAAGATTTGTTGCAATTAACTATGCTACACTACTCCAACAGACTTTAGTGTGAATCAATAAATTAATACACACAAAATGCACTAGATTTTCTATACTGAATAAGCTAAGACTTTAGTGTGAATCAATAAATTTAATACACAAAATGCATTAAAATTTCTATATTGAACAAGCTAAGACTTTAGTGTGAATCAATAAATCTAAAACACAAAATGCAAAGCCGAAATTGACATATTATAATAACGGGGCAATACCTAGTGTACTATAATGTTTATAGCATGACACATAAATCATACATGTGTGCAATTGTAATTTCAATTAATTAACCTTTTAATTAAATTAATTAAACTATCTTGATTTCGAAAATCATTATTTGTATGTATGTATGCATATTTATGAAATCTTAAACGTTTTAAAATATCATAACATATTTCATAATATATTTACTATATGCACATACATTTTATTAATTAACTTATTAATAAAATTTATAATTTTCGAAAACTATGTTATTTTGTTTTTTAAACATTATAAAAAATATGTTACATTAGAACTATTAAAATAAACATATATTTTATTTAAATTTAATAATTAAATATAAAATCTTTTACTTTATTTTTCAGGACAATTTTGAAAATTATCCCAAGGCACAAATCAAGTTGGGCCTTTTCAATTAAGGGCAAAATTTGGGCTCACTTCACCTTTCAAGTTAGGTCGATAACAAGGTAGGACAGGGTATTTGATTCCCCCGATTCCAATCCTAGACATTACCTTTCTAGATACCGTACTGAGTGGGCAAGCTTAATAAGTTAGCCTAACATGACTAATTTAGACCGCATAGGCTATTGGGTTCTGATACCATTAATGGAACTAAGCTAGCCCATAACGGTAGTGGTGGGTGTATTTCAATTTTTTTCTTATTGGATCTTTATTGGGCATATGAAGTCTAATTTATTTAGAACAAGTCTTATTTTTTTTTAAAATCATGTATTTTATTTAAATTTAAGTATTTTGTAATGTAAAGTTAATTTGAATGATTTAATTTATATGTATACATGTATCGCATAAATATGCATATGTTTGTGCATGTGTAACATAATAATCCGTGAAGGGTATAACATGCCCGTATATAGATATTGATCGCAACGAATAAATTAGCTCATTTCGTATGTATTGTATGTTGCCCAAATATGTGCATAAATCTATAATGCAAAGTATATTAATATAAATACGTATACATATATTTAAAATATATTTTATAACTAAAAGTCTCAAAATTAAACATATTACATATATATAATTTAAAACATTTTTATAAATGTATATACATAATTAGACACATAAAATTATACAGACATATATATATAATAAATAAAATTATATATAAGGTTAAATAAAATGTATATATATGAATAATTAATTACATTCAAATATTTAAAATATAAATATAAATATATATATATATATATATATATTCTAAAATTATTTCCAAATCAAAATTAGCATAATAAATATAAAATAATAATTTTATAATTTTATCATTATTATATTTATGATAAATAGTTTTGATCATAATAACTAAAAATATTAGTAATAAATATTAAAAAAATCAAACTTTAAAATCAAAAAAAATTAGGATCATAAAATATAGGTTTAAATTTTTTTGCATGATTTTTGAAATAAAATTTTATTTTTAATAAATAAAAGAAAGTGGAAATTAGGTTGAAGGGCTTCATTTCCACGGTAATAAGTTTTAAGGACGGTATTTCTGAATAATTAGTTTTAAGGAAAATTTACAAGATAATGATAAATTCATTTATCTTTTTTACGTTATACAGGAAAATGATAAATCATTTTATCATTATTTCAGTATAATTGAAATTGATAAATTCTTTTATCTTTTTTTGTAAAACATCCTTAGTGGCGTCCTTAAAACTTATTACTTTGCATAAAAAACCCTTGAAGTGAAAATCCCCAAAAGGAAATGTTCAACCGAAGTAATTTAATTATTAAAAATATTAAATATTAACAAAAAAGTCTAAAAATTTTTTGTGGGTTACTGCATAGATGTAGTAATTTTAAAAAATATAAAATTGAATTTTCAGTGCAACAAAAATTTAAAATATAATAAACAATTGAGATAATCAATAAAAGATAATTTAAAATTATTTATATATAAAAAAATTATTTTCGAATTTGATAATTCATATTATGTACAAATAGGTGCAAGGAAGAATTCCAAGCTGTTTATACATTATAAATATACATATATGTAATTATATGTTTAAAATATACATTAGTCTATATTTAAATTAATATATAAACATATATAAAATAATTAATGATGACAAATTTATTTATTTTTACACAAAATTAGATTTGTTTATACATAAATTATAACACACAATAATATAACCATGCACATAACCAAACTAATTTGTGACAACTACATATACCTACGAAAATCTCACCTAACTAGATATACAACATTAATACATATGCAGATTTAAGATTAATGGATATTAAATCATAAAATATGATATGATTAATGTAATATATAAATAAAATACCAATTGATGATTCCTTTGAGTCCACTTGAAGTAGTGAATTCCCTTCTCTAGTTATGCTCGATACGTCAGATTGCAAGTCCGGAATCGTCGACATTTTCTATCAAATAGTGCTTTTACTTAACTTGAATTGATTTGAGATCCTTATAATTTATATGGGGAATAATTTTAGCCAGCAAGCTTGATAATTGTGGCAGCCAAAAGTTGTTTTTGATTAAGGGTTTAGGGATCCATATATATATATAGCCTTGCACAAGAAAGATATTAGGACAATCTCATTACTTATTCTCTCTTAATCTTAGCCATTAATCTCTAGGTCTAATTCTAATTTTTAGTCGCCTCCAATAACTTGTCAAAACCGAAATTTGCATCCTTAATGATGAGCTTTAAATCCATTTAAGCCCAAGCCAAAATGCTATGTAATTAGATCTAATTTAATTGCTTATCGATATCGTATATCGATTGATACATTTATAACTATTATAAATATATAACAATTTTTATTTCTCAACCCATATTCAAATTTTTATAATTAATATTTCATAAATATTAATTAATTTAATTTATTTATAAAAATTATAAACTAATTAAATCATTCGGTCTTAAGGGAATTTATCATTTCAGTTGTGTAACTATTGGGTGAAAATTTGGTCAGTAATTAACACCGAACTATTCGAATGTTAACCTTCACACGTCACTTAGAAAGTGGTTCGACATTATGGCCAAATTGTATTCATTTTTAGTCAAATTTTATTCATTTTTAGTCAAATTTTATTAAATTTAATAAGTGTTACCCATTAGTGACATTTATATACACCAATTCTCTTCGTAAAAACTGTATCACTTTGGAATTATGGAACTTGGTAATGGTCAAAATTCCAATATTGTCCATATTCAACTCTATAGTCCAAACACAAAATCATTGGTTTAATAATAACAATTATTATTAACCTACTACTCTGGCGAGAGATTTTGACTTTGGGTTGACTTGAGTTGATCATGGTACTAATCTCATATAACAGAAGTGACGAATCCTCTCTTGAATAGTGCCTTCCTTCCAATATTTCCACTCGACCCCACTATAATGATTTGATGGATGTATTTCCATGATTTGACTATAATCAAAGCAGATTTTTTCATATTGAAGGTTGACAATATTCTCAAGTTGAAATAATTATGTACGTTAGTCTCATTAATATTTTCTGTTTGACCTTAGTTATATCAACCAACAGAAAACAACTGAGTGAGTTGTTCTATAGCTATCCAATAACTATCAGTATACAACCTCTAGGTGTCCCCAACAGTCAAGAGTAATACACTGCCCAACATTTGGAGAGCATTACGTACTCCAGTCTCAACGGATACATCGATATCCAGTATCGATGCATCTTGACTAGGAACATTTGAAATGATGTGTTTTGTAACAATGTGATCCAATACTCATGATAACAACTAATTGTAATTACTATCACAAAAACGTCAGTTATGGATTTTCTATTAAATATATTTTAATTAAATATTTAGTTATTTATAACATATTATAACAAATATATAACAGAAAGAAGAAACACCTTTATTTCGAACAAGAATTGATTTCGAAGTTAATAAATTACAGAGTTGTCCCTAGGGCATCCCCCTAACACTATCAATAATAATGTTGTCAGCGGCTCTAGTGCGATTGGCAATGGTTCCTAGCTCCCCAGTAGAGGGTGAGAGTTCGATTCATGGCAGCCGCACTTTAACAGCCTAATATTTATGGAGGCATGTAATAATCCTTTTAATGAGTTGAAATCTCGGAATCGAAAAGTATCTCTCTAAGGGCCTTGGAAAATCTATGAGGATCAAGTAATATGATTATATATACTATATAAAAACTTATATCAAACTAGCAATGTAAAATTTTCAATAAGTAAAGTGCAGCAAAGATTTTTATATTGGTCGCACTTCCAATTCTACGTCTAGATTCAGATTCCTTTTGGAATTAACTAACTATACCCTCACTTAACCTAGATGAACAGGTTTATAATCTGCCTAAGCTGGCAAATAAGACTTCGTGGCTATAACAACTTCAACAGGACTTCGACTATAGATGGTAGAAAATTTCATGACTGATTGTGTTCTAGACAACGCAGATAAGTCTATTTGAGTACACCCTTCCTCTAATCTCCTTGAGTTGATGATTTGAATGTGCAGTTGTAGGAAGTAAATAGTTGAGAATATTTGTAAATCACAAGTAAGTATAGTTCATACGGATAGAATAATTAGTTTATTAAAAAGTGAAATCTCAACTCTATTTATAGATTTGAATTTTTTTAAATCAACAGTTGCAACCATTTGAATAATTGCAACTCTTGAGAAAGAAGATAACTCTTCCAAATTTGAATTACTGTGAAGAGTTGTCTCTGTTCGTCAGGTCTAAAAGCATGGGAAAAAGTTACTAGATGTCTAGATGAATACAAAAAAAATTCCAGAAAGCATAGGAAAAAAAGTCACCTAGATGTCTGCAATTTTCGTACCAGACGTCTAGATTCAATATAGACATCTAGTATAAAAAATTCAAACGTCTGGAATTGAACTAAAAAGTTCTTTTAAATTGAAAATATAGTGTCATCTGTGATGAAAGTGACATATGTCTGGAACTGAACTATTTTGTTCATTTTATATTGTATTTTAACTTAAATGTTCACAAACGCTTGAGATAAATTTCCAAACGTCTGAAATGAACTCGTTTGTTCATTTACTTTGAAATGCTATATTTTCTTTATAAAATGATATTTTGACATTTTCTTTAAATAAACATGTATTATAAAATAGTTATATTATAAATATGATTTTCAAAATATATTTGTGTATGTGCATAATGATCAAATTGGAGATTGTACATAAAATCTAGATCGACAAAAATTAAGTATAAAACCAAATTGTTTTCTTTAATTTCAGTTCGTTGTTTATGTCTATCGTCATATCTCCTTGTATATATTCCTGCACATATAATGATTGTATATATACATATGGAGATATATAGTTGTCTCATTGAAACTGAAAAAGTAGGATCTAACATTCTCCATTTAAAATGAAAAAGCAAGATCTAACATTCTTCCCCTTCTTGATGATGAAAACTATATATTTCAATTAATTGGAATGCAAAGTAAGTATTACTCCCCTTATTAATATATCCAAATTTTCTCCCCCTTTGTCATTAACGATAGGAATATATGTATCCGACTTGTAAAATAGCATATTATAAGATCATAACTAAAATAGTACAACATATGAAATGATGATATGGCGCATATAATAAAATAGTCATATAAAGAAACAAGAACATGATATAAAAGCCCACTTATGAGTAGAACAATACAACTATGACATCACAACTAAATAGCAAGTATCCATAACATTACCATAAGAAGGAAACATCACGTATACACTGCATATATTCATCACATTAAGTACGAACATAACCAAAGTTTTAACGGCATACAACAAGACTTACCATAAGTTCATCACAAACATAAAAATTACACGACAACAACAATAACATACCATAAAACAATACCAACTTAAACATACGAAAATCCAAAACAACTTGAAAATATAGGATGTCCAAAAAATCATAGAATCAATCCATGAAATGAAAGTCTAATTCCCATGAAAGCTTACTAAAAAAATGAAATATTGAGTATGAGTAATATGTGTTTTGGAGTAATAAACTAAAAGAAGATTAGTAATTTTTTTAATTTTACCTTGCCAATCACCCCAAGTCGGTGATGATGGTGGTGAACGTCCACCACTTCAATTCTTCTACGTCCTTTTGAGAATTTGTTTTGACATTTTTGATTTCATTTTCGTTTCATCCGATACTTGTTTAAATATGATCAAGACGGAAGTTGATGTGTGAAAAGCCCTTGGAAATTTGACATTCAAGCTTCTTTTGATTCTTTGATAGAGTGATGTCGGATTGAAGTTTCTTCTTTTTAGTGTAGGATTTGTAATCACCCTTGATAATTTGCATGAATTTGTTATCACTTTCTTCTTGTGGTTCTATATGTTCTCCTTTACCAACATCTCCTTCACCATGCTCAATTTCTCTATTTTCTTCGATCATTGGGCCTTTACCTTTTTGTCATAGATTTGTATTGCTCTAGTGGGAGATATTTAGGAATATCTTCCGGTAGTGCATTAAACTAGAAAACTAATTTTTAGCAAGTTGAACTGTGCTACGATCTATTCCTTGACCTTGAATATTGTAGGCATTTAGTATCCTAGTGGTGTAAGGAGCATAGGCTAAGGTTTGTTTCTTAATGTCGAAATAAGTCCATAGCTTTTCGTAAATGAAATTAGCCCAATCTACTTTGATGTTGCCAAAGATAGCATATAAAGGTCTAAATTCATTACAATAAATAACTTCATGGCTACCTTGTCTTGGAAATATCGTTTTTATCATCATTCGAAGAAGGATCCTAGGTCATGGGTGAAAACTGATGGATTTGAAATTGGTTTTATCACTTTCCCATAAGCGATGAAAAAATAGATCATGGATTTCTACGAATCCTACATCATCTAAATTAATACTATCATGACGATATTTAAGAAATCAAGCTATGTCGCTAACCTTAATTGTTAAAATGTTTCCAAAGACATTAGTCCAAAAAGCCCCTTTATCTCGATGCAATCTAATAATTGTACCATTTATGTCGGCTAAGAAAAGAAGAATGCTAAGGTCACAAATTGAACTTGATTATCTCTATAACCAATTAAACTAGTGATTTGAGCTTCTTCGGTAAAAACCAATAGATTATATTGAGGATATTTATGAAGATCAGGAAAATACCATGGAAAACTTTCGATTAAAATAGTTGCTTGAATCTAGCCGTAACACTTTTTTCATGATATAGCCAAGCCTCTAGTTGATCTTCAATGGAGGAGGATTAGGAAGATGAGCGCTTGAGGATTCAACATTCTTTCTCTTTCTTTTTGTATTTTAAGGAGGCATTTTTGTTTAGAAATGGAGTTTAAAAATTGAGATTTTGAAAACTAGGGTTTGATAAAGAGGTTAAAACGTGAATGCGGAATGAATAGAAGGCTGTTTGAGATGAAGAGATGGGTTAAATTGATGAAGGGGTAGGTGAAAAGTAGGTTTGAATATTTTTTTTTGAATTCATCATCCTTCCAGACGTCTGGAAAATAATCAAACGTCTACTAGAAGCAAGTTTCAATATAGAGAATAGCCAAACAAATTTAACTGATTCTAGACATTTGAAATAAAATTTCCAGACGTCTAGTATAGTAAATTTGAAAATAGAGAACACTAGAGCAATTTAAACTGTTTCCAGACTTATGGAATTTTTGATCCAAATGTCTATATGAAGTAAACTTGAAAATTTTGTTATCTCCAACAGTCAAGATGTTTGGAGCTTTTGTCCAGGCGTCTGACATACTACGTTTTTCAGACATGTACACGCTGGTATGTGGATTTGTGATAACCTGAATTTTCTGGACACCTATAGTTGATAATATAATCGGGTTAATTAATAGAAATATTGAGTTATAGATTGAACAAATGAATATAATTAAGTAAATATTTATGTTTGTAATTGTGTTGCGTATATATATACATAAATTTTAAATAAAGTTAATATTTTTTAAATTTAATTTTTGTCTGTTTAAGATTAATATATATATATATATATATATATATATTGGAGTTGATTTTAAATTAGAATTATTATATAAAAATGGAATTTGAATTTGTAAAAATAGTATTTATTCATCAATTGGATTTTTATTTTTAATTTGAAAATTTAGTTTGAATTTGAATATTTTAAATTGAAGTCAATATATATATATATATATATATATCTTAAATTTATACTTTGATTCTAAAATGTGTTTTATTTGATTTTATGGAAAACGTAAATTGTTTGTATTATTTTCTTTTTAAAGAAATTTATTTATATAAATTAGAATATATATATATATATATATAAATTAGAAAATTAATTACAAAAGCATTTATTAAATTAGAAATGTATTAACTAATTAGGATATTTATATAAAAGCTTTTTTTTAAATCAATTTAAAAATAAATAAAAATATACAAATACATGTGCTAGCATATAAATTTACTTGATAACAAGTGTTAAAGAAATTAAATGTGACAAAGGACAAGTGTCACCCCTTTAGTTTATTTTTCTTAATTTTTTATAAAATCATAAATTAGATTATGTAAGTGTACATCTTTCATACTTATTTCTTTTTCTAATCTTAATTCTATACAAAAGAGAAAAAAAATTCAACCTGATCTACCCTACAAGCCACAAAGAAAATCAGTAAGCAATCTTCTGCCTAAATTTCAAGCTGCTGCAAAACTAAATTCAAGCCAAAATCAAGTCCTGTAGCAAATCCTCAAGTAACCTATAAATTTCTTCAACAAGATCAATCAAAGTTTCATTTTCAAATGCAACCTGACTCAAGACATCTCAGTTTCAAAGCTTTCCAGTGTTTAAATTGAAAGCAGTAACAAGCTTTTCAAGTTTCAAAGGGGATCAGTAATTCAGTTTTCAAGGAAATCAAGGCTCTGTGCAATTTTTTTAGGTGAGTAATCTTTTGAACTAAAACTTAAGTATCAAATAGGAGTTGCATATGAATTACTGTGATTGATGATAGATCCGCTTGGATGTATATATGTGTGCTTCTGTGTGTTTATATGGTATGTTTATCTGCTGATTTTAAGGCATTTCTGCTCTCATCCTAAGTCTCTGCTTTATAATCTGTAAAATGAATCACCTTCAGATTGGATGCATGAGTTAATGGTTGAAGTAAAAATTTTGATCTATGATTAAAAAGGGGTTTGCATGATGGTTTTAGGATTTCAAATCATGTTTAAATGTATGTAGTTGCTGTGCATGTTTGAAAATCAAACAAAGGAAATTATCTTTTTCTTTTTCTTTCAGAATTACAGGTTCTGATTTGTAGAAAGAAGAAAAAAAATCAATCATTTCCCAAATTCTCTAATTCATTTTAGACAATAGAATCTAAGTAAGGATGTTAGTTTATTAAGATCCAAATTTTAAACTAATTCAAAGTTAAACAAAGGAAAATCTGGGAGAAATTTAAATTGCAGTCAAATTTTAAAATATGTTGAAATTCAAACATTAATGTTTATGGTTTCCAGATTGTAACTTGAATCTATCTAGGAAGCTATGATTTTTAAAACAAAAATAAAAATTTTAAATTAAGCATTAAGGTTGCATTTTGGGTTTTACTGGAAGTATTATTTAAGGAAACCACTGGCGATAGAGGGGTAGGGAGGGCTCGAGGTTTTTTGTATAAAGCTAGATGAAGACCATGGATGTTGGGAAAAATGGTGGCGGAGGCGATTATAAACTGCGTCGGCGGCGGGGTGACCTTTTTGGTTTTAACCCTAATTATTGTCGAGACTGCAAAAGTGGGAACTGCGTCATTCCTAAGGCATCGAGTCGCATGGATTTTGGGTGATGGTTGCGTCGATGATGCGCGAAGCCAAGGCTGGAATCGTAGTAAATTCTGGTGAACGACAGCGTGGATTCGAGTTTTTTTTGGATGATATTGATTCACTGCTTTCATCTGCACTGCTCTATTCTATTACAACGCTCATGCTTATGTTTTGGTGATTGAAATGGGTTGCTTCGATGAAGTTGGATATGGAGGAAGGCTTATCGATGATCGGAGGAGGCGCCGGCATTGGTGCACGTGCACCAGTGAAATTAAGTCTGAATTGATGGTTGTTTGAGGAAGACGTTGTGTCCTCGGGTCTGCTTCTAGTAAGTTTGGGTTTTGCCTCGAAGTGGAAAGTTTCGCGTGTGACTCGGGCAAACTATGAAAGGACTCGGGTTGGTTCCAGAGTGAACCCCAAGTAGGGTTTTACAGTTTTTTTTATAAGAATAGTTCAAATTTAAGTAATCAGGTTCTACGGTTTTTTAAAAAAAAAAAGATTTATTACTTGGTGCAGTAGTGTTATTATTACTGGTTTTAGAAGTTGTATAATAGGTTTTACTTAAAATAAATTGATTCTTAAGTTTATTTAAAACATAATTAAAGTATGTAATTATGGAATAAATTTAAAGGGTTAAGATATGTGTTATCAAAGATTAAGTGATAAATTAGGACAAATGGGTCTTGTTTTGGTAAATCAAGGACTGTGGTGATTAAAAATTAATAAAATTAAGAAAATTTTGAAGAGAAATTAATTATTAATGATTAAGGATTTATAATTATGGGATTATAAATTAATTAATTTAAGATTAATTAACTGGTAATTAGTGATCAATTAATGTAAGTAATTAGAGCTTAAATTCTTAAATAGTTAACTACTTAATATAAGTAATTTGAGGATAATTTGGTAGGAATTAACTAATTTAATTATAAATAAAAGGTTAAATTAATTAATGATTAGAGATTAATTAATTGAGAATTAACAACCAAAGGAATAATTACTAGATGAAAGTGATTTATGGAAATTTACTTAATGGAGGTAATTAAGGATTAATTACTTGGTGTAATTTATTATAGAATTGATTTATCAAGAATTTATTAATTTCGGATAAATTAATTAAAGGATTGATTAATTTAGGAAATTAATTAAAGGTTAGTTAATTGATGGGTATGATAAATTAAAGGATAGCTAATCAATGTAGGTGATTATAAGATAATTTGAGTAATTAACTAAGGATAAATGTGATTAATGTGAATAGGTGAAGATTAATTAATTTGCATTATTAATTAACGCTAATTACTTAATGTAATCAAAGGGGATAATAAGGGATGATTAATTAACGGTTTATAATTAATGTTAAGTAAGCAGGATTAAATGTTTATTAATTAGTATGATGTCGTTAATTAATCTTGCTTATAGATAATTGAGTGATATTGAAATGCCTTGGGTTTGATATCTCTGATATGAGATGTTGTGTGATATGTTATGTTGGATTAAAACTAAGATAATATGGTTTGTCTATCCATGATGAACGACAATGTAAACATGTAATTCTGGATAAAAGAAATTGTTTAGACTTAAACAATTGTTAGGAATGACATTGAAATCGAAGAGACCGGGGTCGGGCATCAGTAAATACCCGAAACCACTTCGAATTGTAATCTGAAATCGGTCTTTATGAATGTGATTAAATTATTAGGATTAATAGACTGGAATGAAATAAATGATGTAAGCATGGTCATTTAATCCAAGTAGTGATGCATTGTTATGATTATAAGTTGTGATTGACTATGATAAGCAAGAACTCGTAAAGATACGAGATACCTGGGTTTTAAATAAGTTTATTGCATTGGTATTTTCATGTTGGATGGGTTTACTCACGCTGGTTCCCAGCCTGACCCGGGTGTTACTTTGATGTAATGCTCGGGTCAGACTGAGTATTACAGATTTTCAGGTAGGTACGTTCTGGAGCTCAGGAGGCGTGTTGGATGGCAAGAGCGTATCGAATATTTTCGCTGTAAAGTATAGTATTGCTGGGTATCTGTGACATGATAATTGGGTATATTCAATGTCTGTGTATTTGTGACTCTAATTGTATTAAAGTGTAATTCGACAGATATAATATTCTTTTGTAAGATGATAATACTTATTATTATATTTTGATCCGCTGCGAATGTGAGGTTTTCTGTGTTTTGGTGTTTCTGTTTCTTCTTCTTCTTCTTTCTCTTTCTTCTTTTCACTAACAATCTGGAATTTTTGGGATCGAAATTTTCGGGTCGTTACATTTGGCATCAGAGCCGAAGGTTAAGCGAGAACCTTGGCTCTGGTGGGAATACTCATTAAGGGTAGGGTCAATAGTACCCTAGAATAAGTTGAGTGTATATATATGAGAGAGCGTACTTGTTATTTTCTTATATTAAGATTTTAAATGATTTTATATAAGAACATATTTTGATATATAAGGCAATATTTCTTTGTAATAAATATTAAGGTGATGGGATGCTAAATTATTGAAATTTAATAAGAATTTAAGTGGTAAATTTATGTATCCGAGTAGTAATTGAATAAAATGTACCATTCATATAAGGAACATTAGAAATTAAATTTGGTTTCAAATTGTTAAAGGGAATGATAAATAATATTGTTATTTAGAATAGTTTTGAAAATAATCTTATGTTGAAATAAGATGTTGTTTGAAACTTTGTCTGAAATTAAAAACCAAAGATGTTAAAACATAAGGTATATCTTGGTAAGCAAATTGATATAAGAGTAAAAGTTGAATTCTTCTAATTAAGTCTAATTTATAGGTTAGGAAGCCCCTTAGAATTCAGACTGTGAGAGAGATGACTAACGGTGAAGAATGGAAGGTTAGACGCAGAGAGCAAGGAGTAGCCGCACATAGGGACCGTGAAGAAAATATTCAAGAATATGAGAATCTGGTTAAGGAAAGGACTGAACCGGGACCTTATGATAATGTCACCTGTTACAGATGTTTTAATAAGGGTCATTACGTAGCCAAGTGCAGTAAAACAAGGGAGGAATTGAAGGGTACATTCCATCGGTTTCTCTCTGAGGTCTTGTGCTTTAAGTGTCATAGGAAAGGACATTTTCTAAATCATTGCCCTGAAGTGAGGAAGGGAAAGCGTAAACCTGTGGAACCGGTCAATGAATCGACTATCTGCTATCATTGTAAGAAGACAGGACACATTGTTAGGAATTGTTCCGAGAGGCAGAAGAGGAGTAAGGCTGTAGAACGTGTTGTTGGAGGTGTGAAGGTTATCCAGATTGATGACCGGGTAGAAACATTTTGTGGTAAATGTTATAAGTGGGGACACCCTGTTGAGAAGTGTATGTTCGGGCTTTGCCCTTTGGAAGGAAGTCCATAGGAAGGATACTTGTAGGAGTATTAGGGCTCTGTTCTTTCCAAACCTCTAGGGAATTGGAAGACATCTAGATTTATGACTTTTGTAAGACTCTTATTTTGGATTAATGTATGTAATGTAAGAACTACTAATATGTAGTGAATTAATGTATGGAATCATTTTGGACTTAAGACTGAAATGTTTAAGATAAAACTTCAAGGGTTAGGTTATAAAAATTTAACTTTGGTGATAAATTGAATTTCAAAGATTTAGTTGTTTAAAAAGGATTTGAGTTATTATTATTTGAACTTTGAAATAGAATTTGGATTCGGAATTAAATGGTTTAAAGATATAAGTTGATTTGATTTAAAGGATTGAATCAATATTTAAAAATTTAACTCGAATTTATATAATTCAGGATGGTTTAAATTTGAATTGAATTAGTTCAAATTAAATTTGATTTGAATTAATCAGAATTGTGATTAAAGATGGATAAGTTTAAAAATTCAAATGGGAAATTTGAATTGGATTGATTTGAAATGAAATGGAAGTTGAATAAAGTTGAATTTGGAAAGAAACTGAGGTTAATTTAACTTGAATTTGGGTGTGAATCAATTTCAATGGAAATTGAAGTTATTTAAAATTGGAATTGGGTCAATTTAAATAGAAGTGGAAATTTAAAATTGAATTGATGAGAATGGAAATTGGGAAGTGAGCAGTTTTGACTCTGGACTATTTTTAATATAGATTGTTTTAATATAAACCTATTTTTTTCCAAGCTATTCATTATATATACAACCTTTCTTTTAAAAGCCAAACTATCTTATACTTATTTTAAACTGTTTAATGATTTTCCAACTGTTTTATAAACTAATTACTATATTCCAACTACTTTACAAAACTAATTATTATCTTACGATTATTTTGCTATTATCTAAAAATTTCTATAATTATTTTAACTATTTTCTAACTATTCTACACCTATTTTACAAACTAGTAATTATTTTCCAACTACTTATCTATTTTTAAAATTTTCAAGCTATTTTCTAAATAAACTGGTCGGAGTTCAAACTGTTATTGATTAAATACCCAATCGAGATAAGGATAGAGGTGATAATCCAAATGGATTGAAGAAATTGAGTAAGTGAATGAAAATCAAAATGAGTGAAAATCAAAGTGAATGTGAATAGAAATGGAATTGATTTGGCTAATAACCAATAAAGATAAATACATAGGGTGTACGTATGTTATTCTATTCGCATAGTGATTTGATCCAGATTCGAGCACAGAATTTCGAGATAGTTATATCGATCCGAGTGGGATTTTTCACTCGATTTCCGACGGCGAACCTGGATATGGATTGTTGATTGGTTCTGGATATTCTCTATCATAGTTATGACTATGCAAGGAGAATGACGGTTTTTGATCAAGAAACAAGATCTGTGTCCGCACTAGGAAGTCGGGTGAACAATACTAGTTCGGAAGTGAAATCGTGTGATTGAGTGAGCGATTAGATTGGTATAGCATACGGATGATATGTATACATCGTACAGATTTGAATGAAAATGATATTAAAAAGAGTAATCAAATTTGAATATTTGATTTTGAGTTAACAAAGTTAAATATCTTTGTTTTATAAAATGAAACTTCCCTTGTTGAATCTTTTGCTAGAAGAAAAGGGTTTTTGTAAATGTTTGAAGTATAAAAGGAATTTTATACAAGTTTGAAATGATCCAAAGTATTAAAAATTATATATATCTGTATATATATATAAAGGATCTTATGAGGATTTTAGAAAAGGTTTTAGGGACCTTTGGATTTGGAAAGGCTCTTGATTTTTGGGTAAAATCAATATGAGAATTTGGAAAGCCTAATTTGAGAATTATTGATTTTGAATAATCGATTTTGTGTAATGGAGCTTTGTATGAGATCATACTAGATGTATGATTTAAGATACTATATGTATATAGTATGAAATGTTTTGATGATGGCTCTGGGGAAAAAGGCGCTCCCTTGAAATGAACTTCTCAGGAGTACCACCGGGTGGTGCTGCCTTGAGCCCTAGGGGGGTTCTAAAGTTGATCCTGTGAGGAGTCCGGACAAAACTAGTTCATGGGGATTATGAGTAGAGTATACCGTAGCGAAAGTCGTGTGTGCCGCTGAGAGCCAACAGTCTGCGTTTGATTTTATATCGGTAGACTGCGACCTATGTAGGAGTGGAGAAGTTTCATTTCGACAGCGAAAATCAGAGGCTGCTGAGAGCCTGCAGTTACATGGACTTTGCTGTGATGGCAACGTAACCCTGGAATGTAACTGTGATCTGTTGTGGGTTCCATGGCGTAATCGAGAGGCCGCGGAGAGCCTGCAGTTACACGGACTTTTACTGTGATGGCAACATAACCCTGAAATGTAACTGCGACCATGGATGAGCGTGATGATTCCCAGAGCATTCTCACCAAAGATATTTCCTCTATTTTCAAAAAGTGTTTTCTATATTTTCAATAAAATTGTTTTCCAATTATTTTCACTGGGTGTTGAAAACGGGTTTACCAAGTACTTATAGATTTTCAGTTCTACGCCTGACCAACGTATGACCGAATTTCTGTAGGAACGAGGACGGACTTATTGAAACATCGAGTTATAAAAAAAGTATTTTTATAAAACTATTTTTGCAGTATTACAGATTTTAAAGTGTTCTAAAATGATCAAAGAATATTTTAACTGGTTCTAAATTATTTTCCGGCCTCGTTCCTTCTCGAGGACGAAAAGATTCAAAGGGAGGAGGAATGTGATAACCTGAATTTTCTAGACACCTGTAGTTGATAATATAATCGGGTTAATTAATATAAATATTGAGTTATAGATTGAACAAATGAATATAATTAAGTAAATATTTATGTTTGTAATTATATTGTGTATATATATATACATAAATTTAAAATAAAGTTAATATTTTTCAAATTTAATTTTTGTCTGTTTAAAATTAATATATATATATATATATATATTGGAGTTGATTTTAAATTAGAACTATTATATAAAAATGGAATTTGAATTTGTAAAAATAGTATGTATTCATCAATTGGATTTTCAATTTTAATTTGAAATTTTAATTTGAATATTTTTAGTTGAAGTTAATATATATATATATATATATATATATATATATATATATATCTTAAATTTATACTTTGATTCTAAAATGTGTTTTATTTGATTTTATAGAAAACATAAATTGTTTGTATTATTTTCTTTTTAAAGAAATTTATTTATATAAATTAGAATATGTATATATAAATTAGAAAATTAATTACAAAAGCATTTATTAAATTAGAAATGTATTAACTAATTAGGATATTTATATAAAAGCTTTTTTTTAAATCAATTGAAAAATAAATAAAAATATATAAATACATGTGTTAGCATATAAATTTACTTGATAACAAGTGTTAAAGTAATTAAATGTGATAAGGGACAAGTGTCACCGCTTTAGTTTATTTTTCTTAATTTTTTATAAAATCATAAATTAGATTATGTAAGTGTACATATTTCATACTTATTTCTTTTTCTAATCTTAATTCTATACTCAAGAGAAAAAAAGAATTCAACCCGATCTACCCTACAAGCCGCAAAGAAAATCAGTAAGCAATCTTCTGCCTAAATTTCAAGCTGCTGCAAAACTAAATTCAATCCAAAATCAAGTCCTGTAGCAAATCCTCAAGTAACCTGTAAAATTCTTCAACAAGATCAATCAAAGTTTCATTATCAAATGCAACCTGACTCAAGACATCTCAGTTTCAAAGCTTTCCAGTGTTTAAATTGAAAGCGGTAACAAGCTTTTCAAGTTTCAAAGGGGATCAGTAATTCAGTTTTCAAGGAAATCAAGGCTACGTGCAATTTTTTTAGGTGAGTAAACTTTTGAACTAAAACTTAAGTATAAAATAGGATTTGCATATGAATTACTGTGATTGATGATAGATCTGCATTGATGTATATATGTGTGCTTCTGTGTGTTTATAGGGTATGTTTATCTGCTGATTTTAATGCATTTCTGTTCCCATCCTAAGTCTCTGCTTTATAATCTGTAAAGTGAATCACCTTCAGATTGGATGCATGACTTAATGGTTGAAGTAAAACTTTTGATCTATAATTAAAAAGGGGTTTGCATGATGATTTTAGGATTTAAAATCATGTTTAAATGTATGTAGTTGCTGTGCATGTATGGAAATCAAACAAAGGAAATTATCTTTTTCTTTCAGAATTACAGGTTCTGATTTGTAGAAAGAAGAAAAAAAAATCAATCATTTCCCAAATTCTCTAATTCATTTCAGACAATAGAATCTAAGTAAGGATGTTAGTTTATTAAGATTCAAATTTTAAACTAATTCAAAGTTAAACAAAGGAAAATCTAGGAGAAATTTAAATTGCAATCAAATTTTAAAATATGTTGAAATTCAAACATTAATGTTTATGGTTTCCAGATTGTAACTTGAATCTATCTAGGAAGCTATGATTTTAAAACAAAAATCAAAATTTTAAATTAAGCATTAAGGTTTCATTTTGGGTTTTACTGGAAGTATTATTTGAGGCAACCACTGGCGATAGAGGGGTAGGGAGGGCTTGGTTTTTTTATAATAAAGCTAGATGAAGACCACGGATGTTGGGAAAAATGGTGGCGGAGGCGATTATAAACTGCTTCGTCGGCGGGGTGACGTTTTTGGTTTTAACCCTAATTATTGTCGAGACTGCAAAAGTGGGAACTGCGTCATTCCTAAGGCATCGAGTCGCATGGATTTTGGGTGATGGTTGCGTCAATGATTCGCGGAGCCAAGGCTAGAATCGTAGTAAATTCTGGTGAACGACGACGTGGATTCGAGATGTTTTTCTGGTAATGTTGATTCCCTGTTTTCATCTGCACTGCTCGATTCTGTTTCGAGGCTCGTGCTTACGTTTTGGTGATTGAAATGGGTTGCTTCGATGAAGTTGGATATGGAGGAAGGTTTATCGATTATCGGAGGAGGCGCTGGCGTTGGTGCACGTGCACCAGTGAAATTAAGTCTGAATTGATGGTTGTTTGAGGAAGACGTTGTGTCCTTGGGCCTGCTTCGAGTAAGTTTGGGTTTTGCCTCGAAGTGGGAAGTTTCGCGTGTGACTCGGGCAAACTATGAAAGGACTCGGGTTGATTCCAGAGTGAACCCAAAGTAGGGTTGTACTGTTTTTTTATAAGAATGGTTCAAATTTAAGTAATCAGGTTCTACGGTTTTTAAAAAAAATAATATTTATTACTTGGTGTAGTAGTGTTATTATTACTGGTTTTGGAAGTTGTATAATAGGTTTTACTTAAAATAAATTGATTCTTAAGTTTATTTAAAACTTAATTAAAGTATGTAATTAAGAAATAAATTTAAAGGATTAAGATATGTGTTATCAAAGATTAAGTGATAAATTAGGACAAATGGGTCCTGTTTTGGTAAATCAAGGACTGTGGTGATTAAAAATTAATAAAATTAAGAAAATTTAAAGAGAAATTAAGTTATTAATGATTAAGGATTTATAATTATGGGATTATAAATTAATTAATTTGAGATTAATTAATTGGTAATTAGTGATCAATTAATGTAAGTAATTAGAGCTTAAATTCTTAAATAGTTAACTACTTAATGTAAGCAATTTAAGGATAATTTGATAGGAATTAACTAATTTAATTATGAATAAAAGGTTAAATTAATTAATGATTAGAGATTAATTAATTGAGAATTAACAACCAAAGGAATAATTACTAGATGAAAGTAATTTATGGAAATTTACTCAATGGAGGTAATTAAGGATTAATTACTCGGTGTAATTTATTATAGAATTGATTTATCAAGAATTTATTAATTTCAAATTAATTAATTAAAGAATTGATTGATTTAGGAAATTAATTAAAGGTTAGTTAATTTATGGGTATGATTAATTAAAGGATAGCTAATCAATGTAGGTGATTATAAGATAATTTGAGTAATTAACTAAGGATAAATGTGATTAATGTGAATAGGTGAAGATTAATTAATTTGCATTATTAATTAACGCTAATTACTTAAGGTAATCAAAGGGGATAATAAGGGATGATTAATTAATGGTTTGTAATTAATATTAAGTAAGCAGGATTAAATGATTAAAGGAAATTATTTAAATTAATTAGTATGACGTGGTTAATTAATCTTGCTTATAGATAATTGAGTGATATTGAAATGCCTTGGGTTTGATATCTCTGATATGAGATGCTGTGTGATATGTTATGTTGGATTAAAACTGAGATAATATGGTTTGTCTATCCATGATGAACGACAATGTAAACATGTAATTCTGGATAAAAGGAATTGTTTAGACTTAAACAGTTGTTAGGAATGACATTGAAATCGAAGAGACCGGGGTCGGGCATTGGTAAATACCCGAAACCACTTCGAATTGTAATCTGATATGGGTCTTTATGAATGTGATTAAATTATTGGGATTAATAGACTGGAATGAAATAAATGATGTAAGCATGGTCATTTAATCTAAGTAGTGATGCATTGTTATGATTATAAGTTGTGATTGACTATGATAAGCAAGAACTCGTAAAGATACGAGATACCCGGGTTTTAAATAAGTTTATTGCATTGGTATTTCCATGTTGGATGGGTTTACTCACGCTGGTTCCCATCCTGACCCGGGTGTTACTTTGATGTAATGCTCGGATCATATCGAGTATTATAGATTTTCAGGTAGGTACGTTCTAGAGCTCATGAGGCGTGTTGGATGGCAAGAGCGTATCGAATATTTCCACTGTAAAGTATAATGTTGCTGGGTATCTGTGACATGATAATTCGGTATATTCAATGTCTGTGTATTTGTGACTCTGATTGTATTAAATTGTAATTCGACAGATATAATATTCTTTTGTAAGCTGATATTACTTATTATTATATTTTGATCCGCTGCGAATGTGAGGTTTTCTGTGTTTTGGTGTTTCTGTTTCTTCTTCTTTCTCTTTCTTCTTTTCACTAACTATCTGGAATTTTCGGGATCGAAATTTCTGGGTCGTTACAGGATTTAAATTTATCTTTGTTATAATTGATTTTAACTGACATAAAGCAAATAAATTTATTATTTTTATTTTTATTTTATCACAACAAATAATATGTGTGTACATATATATAAGATAAGATATTGGTATGATAAAATTATTTACTTTTCTACGCTCAGCTCATATTCGTCAGTAGAAAGGCATTCTCGTGAACTAGGTTTAATCTTTGTTTGCTCATTCAGAGATTTAAGTGGAGACCATATATTTGTACAGAGATTTAAGTGGAGACCATATATTTGTTTGAATTGGAGTGTGATTCCAATCATTGTTCGATGGACCTTGTTCCCATGAATTTCTTGGAGTTGAATCGTATTTATCTATTGGGGTTTCCGTTAGTCGAGGAGAATTTTTAATACGCTATTCTTCTTTGTGCATGTTTGCAAATAGCCAAAACACATCTTTATAGAAAATTTGGACATGCTCATTGTCTTCTTTGCTCATAATATATTTTGTTTTGTACTCCCATCATCTCTTGTTGGTAATCAAATATTTCATCGATTTTGGTATTGGAAGATGAAGATTCAAAATTGATAGACCGTTTGACTTTCTTACCCTTGGGAGAGTAACCTGTGTGATAGGTCGATGATGGAATGATATTAACCGAAGATGATTTATTTGATACTGGAGTTGTCTTGGTTGGTGTTGAATGAGAGCTTTTTGAAGATGCTGAGCTACAATCAATAGTTGAATATGTCGAGTCATTGTTTGAGTTTTAAGTTGCCTTGTAAAAAATATATTTAAATTTGGATATATGTATATGTATAATTAAAAAAACACTGTTTATGTATAACATATATTTTGTTAAATTTAGAATTAATTTTAAAGGCTGAAAACAATTTTAAAATTACAACTTATTATATTTTAGTTTTCTATCTTTATTTTCATGGCCGATATAAGATAAGTTTAAGGTCTTACAATTTTTGTGTATTGTTATAAGTTTTTAGTTTGTTTTATTTTTTAAATGATATAAACAAATATATATATAAGCTTTCCCAAGTATTTAAAATAAATTATATAAGATTTTTACTCCATTGTAACCATTTTTCTAGGATATGTAGAGTAATTATTGTAATTCATGTTGTGAAACAATGCCAAGTTTACGTCTTAGCTTAATAAATGAATTTTTATTTAGTGGTTTTGTAAAAATGTCTAGATTTGATTTTCAGATGGTACAAAATTTAGTGATATCACATCTTTTTCAATGTATTATTTATGTGGATCGAGTAATATGATTATATTTACTAAATAAAAACTTATATCGAATTGATAGTATAAAAATTGCAATAAGTAAAGTGCACAAGGGATTTTTATATTAGTTCGAACTTCCCATCCTAGGTCCAGTCGCAGACTTCTTCTGAAATTAAATTACTATACCCTCACCTAGCCCGGAGGAAAACGTTTACAATCCGCTTAAGCTGCCGAATAGGAGTTTGTTCTGTAACAACTTTAATAAGACTTCGACTATATATGGTAGTAAATTTCTTGACCGATTGTGTCCTATACAACACGGATAAGTATATTTGAGTACGCTCATCCTATATTCTCTTTGAGATGATTATTTGAACGTATAATTGTAGGAAGTAAATAGTTGGGAAAATTTGTAAATCACAAGTAAGTATAGATCAGAAAGATAGAAAGATTTAATTAATTTAAAAAAATGAAATTTCAACTCTATTTATATATTTGAAAAGTTCTAAATCAATAGTTGCAACCATTTGAATAATTACAACTCTTAAGAAAGAAGACGACTCTTAAAAGTTTGAATTTCTGTGAAGAGTTATCTCTGTTTGTCAGGTCTAGAAGTCCGAGCAAAAGTTTCCTGATGTTTGGACGAATATAAAAAAATTCCAGAAAGCATAGGAACAAAAAACAAGCCACCCAGACGTTTGGAATTTTCATATTAGACGTCTAGATTCAATATAGACGTATAGTATAAAAAATTCAAACACTAGAATTGAACTAAAAAGTTTTTTAAATTGAAAGTATACAGACATATGTGATGAAAGTGACAGATAGCTGGAACTGAACTATTTTGTTTATTTTATATTGTATTATAATTTAAACGCTCGCAGACATCTGGGATAAAAATTCCAGACGTTTGAAAGTGAACTATTTTGTTCATTTACTTTCTAAATGCTATATTTTCTTTATAAATGATATTTTGACTTTTTTATTTGAATAAACATGTATTATAAAATAGATACATTGCAAAGATAATTTCTTGAATATATTTTTGTGTGCGTAATTATCAAATTGGAGATTGTACATAAAATCTAGACCGATAAAAATTAAGATATATAACATATTTGTTTTCTTCAATTTCAGGCCGATTTTGAAGTCGATCTTCATATCTCCTTGTATATATTCCTGCACATGTAATGATTATTTATATACATATGGAAATATATAGTTGTCGCATTGAAACGAAAAAAGCAGGATCTAACAGGCCTGAGTTAAATGGCAGTGAGACGATGACGGACCTTCTTACATCCTTGCCCTAAGAAGTTGGTTTTAAATAATAATGTATTATTAATTTTAGAACCACTACTTTTTCCCTAAAAATTTCATAACCCACCATTCAAACTCAGAAAATTTAGTATTTTACGTAAGTCTCTTCTTCTCTCTTCCCATAAACCCTCGTTCCCAGATCATCCTCTCATGCCTCTGCTTTTGTCTTCCAATGAAATAAAATTTTCATATTTTTATCGAATTGGAGTACACTCTCAGGATTGTCACCTTGTTAGCTAATCTGCCTTTCCCCTTGCTTTAAAATGGAACCAACATGTCGCCTCTCCCTGTTGAATCTTTGTCGCTTTGTCTCCACCATGCCCTAGTTCTGAAGTTGTATCGTTGGACTGAGGTAACTTATAAAAGTAGTTACTTAATTTGAAGTGAATTTGTATAACTTAAGTATAAAATCACCTATGTATTTAATTTGAAGTGAATTTTTTCAATTTTATCATATTTTGGTGACTTGATAAGATAAATTTTGGATTCTCTTGCAAAAGACGATGAAGGGGTTTCCCTTCAGCCGATTTATTTACAAGTATTTATTTTAATTTTCAAAAATTGGATATACGACACACATTGCGGGTCATACTTGAGATGAATTCCCAAACATACTCGACATTGATATAAAAAGTTCAAATTTGGATATTTGAATTAGTGTATGTCTTTTTTATCTTATTGTATGGTCATCCCTTTAAACTTGATTATTATTAAAAGTTCAAGTCTAGATAATGTATTCTTAGAATTGGTTGTAGATGTTATTTTCAGAAGGAAAAAAAGGATTGATCTATGTTGGTGGTTTGGATTCATATCAAAGCACATACATATTGGGGATCTGACATAGATGTACAAATGGTCATCACATTCTTTAATATAATTATTTATTATGGATAGTTACAAGATTTGAATTGCTAGGCTACAGAACATCATAATTATACCGATTATCCTATAGTTTCTTTTCTTATATATATGTTGTTAGTCCTTGAGATTATGGTTTTGATGATAATAACCTTAGGATTTGTTATAAAATATAAATACTAACGTTATGTTTTAGATATATATGTATATGTAGAATATAAACATGCAGGTACTAAGAATGAAGACTGTATAGTATAGAGATACAAGATTGATGAATTTAAAGATCGAAGATATTAAGATTGAAAACCCATGAGTATCAAGAAATTAAGTTATCAAGAGTTCAAGATTTCAAATAGTACAAGATAAGTATTGAGTCTAGAATTTTGTTAAAACTTCTTGAAAGAGCTTACATCTTTATTCAAAATTTATTCGTAGAATGGAATCCACTTCGAGCCTTTTAAAGGGATGGAACCCTAGTGGAATGGAACCCACGACAATATCTAGTGGAACATATAGTGGTCCTATTTTGATATCCATTAATTTTATAAAAATGCTTTAAAAATATATATATCTCTTGTTTTTAAAAAATATTTTCAAAACTTTCTTTTCAAGAAGACATCTCTCTTGATTTTAAATATTTTAGCCTCAAAACTATTTTTATCATTTTTAATCTTTTGATTTCAAAGTTGTCCTTGTTTTTAAACCATCTCTTATTTTAAATATTTAGCTTTAAAATATTTATATACTCTGATTTTAAACCACTTTATAGATTACGAATATATATAATAAAAATTGCTTTCTAAACTCTTTTGTATGTTTAAACCATATTCAAATATATTTATAAAGTTTAGAAATTGTTTTGACAAAATATAGAAACCAATTTTAATAAGAAAATCAAAACATCAATTTTTCCTTGAGCATGTCGACATCCCTCAACCCCACATGTCGACATGGTGTCCGTTATTTTCAAATTTAGACTATCAAAAGAAGTGTCTATTCGTTGTATCCTTTCACGAATAGAAATGGCTGTTGCTCTACTATAAATACCAGTAAGTTCTAAACTATATTTTACCAGATTTCATTTATTTTCTCTCCTCTTCATCTTCCACATCTATTCTAAAGAATCCTAAACTATACTCTGCCGAAATACCAAGTGAATCGAACTTGATTATCCCTTGTTCGATTCTCTGCCACTCTCTCCATAAGATCTCAGTGCTATTCAGAGTTACAGAATCTTTTGTAAATCAAACTGTTAAGTAAAAGGTGCAGCTGAGCCTTGAAATCAATTTGGTGTGATTGTATCCTCGAAAATCAATTAGGTGATCTTGAACCCTGGTTAGATCAAGAGAGTTTGCCTTGGACTCGAATATAGGAGGGTGTACCTCGTAGCCTTGAAACCGAGGGTGTAATCTGGAAGATTATTTTGATAAGAAATCCGTATGATTGTATGGGACTGGAAGTAGGGTTACTCCGAACCAGTATAAAATCCTAGTGTGTTCTTTCCATTACTTCTTTTATTTAGTATTTGCATCTCTGTCCGTGAATTTCATTTGTTGGTGATTAAATTACATAAGTTTCAAAAAGAATTAGAAAATCCGTAAGACACTATTCACCCCTCCCTCTAGTGTTATTCCAGCCTTAAGATTCGGAATCCGCATTTCTCACATTTGGTATCAAAGCATTGGTTTTCAAAGTTTTCATAATCTGAATTTTGAAATGTTTAAAAATGGCTACCAACACTGGTTCTGTTAACACTATCAATAGTTCATTGATAGAGGGTCAGTCTACTGCCAAACCACTATTTTTTAATGGCAGCAACTATGCATATTGGGCATGTAGAATAAATATATATTTACAGTCAATAATATTAGACACTTGGAATATCAAACAAACTGAATATTCTGAACCCACAACTAGTTTTGCACACTGGATTGCTGAGCAAAAGACTATGGCACAATAATTCCTAAGCCATGAATATTTTATTTTGTTCACTTGATAGAAATGAATCAAATAGAGTATCTATTTGTAAGTCTGCATATAATAAATAAAAAACTTTGCAAGTTACTCATGAGAGAACTAGCAAAGTCAAACAGATCAGAATATCCATACTCACAAATTAGTTTCAATTATTCAAAATGAATTCTAACAAGTCCATTTCAGATATGTATAGTAGATTTAAGGATATTGTACATTCTCTAATACTATTGGGAAAAGGTTTTCTAGAAGAAGATTAAGTCAGAAAAATTCCAAATTCTCTTACTCCATAATGGGATCAGAAAACTCTTGCAATCGAAGAAGCGAATGATATCAGTACTTTAAAGATTGAAGAATTAATTGTAAATCCAATGTCATTCGAAGTACAAATGCAAGGGAGAAGAGATAGCAAGGCATTTGAAAAGAAGTCAATTGCGTTCAATGCATTAACAGATGGATCGGACTCGAGAAGTGATGATGATCAAGAAATAGCTTTCATGAAAAAGAATTTTCGCAAGTTTCTGAAATACAGAAAGATGAACAACTTCAAAAAGAATGATCACAGGAATTTTAGAAATCATAATGAAGTACCAAACCATGTCAAATGTTTCAACTATGATGAACAAGGCCACCTCAAAAGAGACCGTCCGCATCCTGCTAAGCGAAAGTTTCCTGCAAGCAATGATTATACAAAGAAAAGGAAAAGAGCATATACCGCTACACTAGACGATTCAGGCTCAGACTCATCCTCAAGCGATGATGATCAGAAGACGAAAAATTCAAATATGTGCTTTACAGCTATTCATGATTCCGATTATCTCGGAGATACGAATCTAGAAAAAGGCACATGTTTACAATATATTGGTTGAAATTGTTTACTTAAAATTGTTTGATTGTTTTGAAATTATGTGTTATTTGAATTTTAAATTTTTTATTATTATGTTTATTTTTATTTTTAATATTATAATATTTTTTATTAAAAGAGTATTATCATATTTAATATTACTCTAGAAAATATATAGACATTAAAAATAATGTATTTACATAGATATTATAGTATATAGGAAAATATAAGTCACATGAATTGTCTGACCTATGTCGACATGGCCCTACTCATGATGTCGACATCCCTGTCAGAAATTTGAAATTCAAATTTGAGTTCAAATCTTCGAATTTTCCTCCACCTTTTCACCGAACCTAATGTTCTGGAAAGGTATCTCTTGACCATAGAACATGTGTATTGAATATCTATTTATCTCCATTATCTTATCATACCTTTTCACTTTCATCTTAATATTCAAACTCTCTTTCACCCTTTCAAACTTTCTACTTTCTTCAAAAAAGGCTTCTTCAAGAACTCTATCCACAATGAGGCTGCCAAAAACCATTAAAGAGTATCTTTATAATGATCCGAAAGCAATCAAGACTTATATAAGCTATACTAATTCTGGAAAAGTTCATACAGGAAAGTTTGCCATCTTTAGCGATTTCTCTACACATGAAATCAATTGTCTTCTTGAAGAGAATCATATCCTTACAATTCTCAAAATGATTTTGTTTGTTATCCAATTCTTATTAAAATGTTTTATGCGAATTTGAGTCGCGGTTTTTATGAAGGAAATGAAGATGAAATTTGGAGTAGTGTTAAAGGCACTAAAATTGTTTTAAATTGTGAAATTTTGGGGAAAAATCTCAATTTCAAGAATACGAGAATAGATCTTTCTACTTTTAATATTGATGAACATGATTGTGAGACATTACATCATATTTTCGAAGGAGATGACAACTTCGAATTTAAAAATCGTAACTTTCATCCGAAAGCATGTATTGTAAATCTTCTTTTGCAACATACTATCACTCCTAGATCCGGAAATTTCAATAACCCAACTTTAAAAGTTTGTAAAGCTCTTTTTGCTATCTTTGGTCATTATGACATTAATTGGGTGCAAGTGATTATAGGTGAACTTCATCGTAAGAATTTGGAAATGGGTGAGAATACCTTGTGTCATGGAATCTATCTCATTCAAATTTTTAATTATTTTGGCATTGATTACAAAAGGGAAAATTTTGTTTCAAGAAAAGTGTTTAATCATGCCAACATTTCTCTCATGAAAATTCCTTTAATATTTCAACAATATGAATCTCTTGCCGAAAAGGATGACAGTTTGGCACAAGAAGATATGGTGGAAGAAGAAGAAGAAGGGGAGGAAATGGAAATTGAAGAAGGTAATGAAGAAACCTCCTTAGAAAGTAATGAATATCCTACCAATACTAACAACCCTTCCAACAAAACTCTCCTCAAAGATCAAAAGATTATAATGGAAAATCAGCGGATTCTCAAAAGATCCGTTATTAAGAAATTGGATAGAATGTCCACTTATATGAACAAATTCTTTGCTAAAGTTGGTCGGAAACTTGGCTTATACATCATCCTCCTCATCCTGTTGCACATTCTAAGAATTAGGTTGCGATGTATTAGTTTGTTTTGTGTGAGGTTGTATTGTTCTTTTTCCATATTATGTAATATCTTATGTATCATCTCATCTATTTATAAAAATCATCTATCTTATGTTTTTCTACCTTATCATATCTTTGGAATAATGTTAGTATAGTATATAAGTTTATATATATACACATACTTATTCACAAAATAAATAAGACATATAACATAACAGACCCATGTCGATAGGCCTCTACCCCCTATGTCAACATATAACTGTAAGATTTGGTTATTTTTAAAATTTTGAAATTAAAATAACTAACTCGTGTCTATTCATTTTAAATGAATTTCTGCCTATTTAAACACCTGTTTCTTCCAAAAATTTGTAATCTTTTCATTTCTACTTACCTCTATTTGCATCTCTTCACTGCTTATGAAAAATGGCTTCCTCTTCTCAAACTCTAAGTGATAATCTTGAAGAAACTTTCAATTCATTCAAGAATATACTTACTTTTGTTTCTCCACAATCAAAGGCACTTAGAACTAAGTCAAATGCAGATGATAAAAGAAAAAGAGAAGCATTTTGATGCCCTCCGTCGGATGATTTCTACCCTCTAAAAAGATGATCTCGATATAAATCCTGTAGGAACTTTGATTCAAGATAATGAAAATTGGAAAGGTATTAAAAAGGATCATATCTTTGGAGAAGAAGGATGGGTTGAAGTTCCTAGAAATATTTGATCACCTTATGGTTTGAATTGCTTGTTTTTGAATTGTGTGATTTGATTTGATTCGATTCGCTTTGATTTGATTAAGTTTGAATGGATCGTATAACATTATATGAAACATAGTATAAATTTATTGGGTTTAAACTTTCATATTTGTCATCCAGTATAAGAATAAAGGGGAGTTATATTAGTTTAGGATAAGTTTTTTCGTTGATGACAAAGGGGGAGAAATATAAAATAGAGTAGGTAGAGTAGTTAGGCTTAGATTAAGGGGAAGTTATTAGTTTTAGGGGGAGTTAATATGAAGGAAAAGTATATTTTATAAACATAGGTTGTCATCATTCAAAAGGGGGAGATTGTTAGTCCTTAAGATGATGGTTTTGATGACAAAAACCTTAGGGCTTGTTATAAAATATAAATACTAACATTATGGTTTAGATATATATGTATATGCAGAATATAAATATGCAGGTACCAAGAATGAGGACTGTACAGTATAGAGAATCAAGATTGAAGATATCAAGATTGAAGTCTCATGAGTACCAAGATATCAAGAGTTCAAGATTTCAATAGTACAAGATAAGTATTGAGTCTAGAATTATGTTAAAACTTCTTGAAAGAACTTACATCTTTATTCGAAATTTATTCGTGGAATGGAATCCACTTTGAGCCCGTTAAAGGGATGGAACCATAGTGGGATGGAACCCACAACAATATCTAATGGAACATATAGTGGTCCTATTTTGATATCCACTAATTTTATAAAAATGCTTTTCAAAAATATATCTCTTGTATTTAATTTTTTTTTCAAAACTTTCTTTTCAAAAAGACATCTCTCTTGGTTTTAAATATTTTAGCCTCAAAACTATTTTTATCATTTTTAATATTTTGATTTCAAAATTTTCCTTGTTTTTAAACCATCTCTTGTTTTAAATATTTATCTTTAAAATATTTATATACTTAGATTTCAAATCACTTTATAGATTAAGATTACATATATTAAAAATTACTTTCTAAACTCTTTTATATGTTTAAACTATATTCAAATATATTTACAAAGTCTAGAAATTGTTTTGACAAATTATAGAAACCAATTTTAATAAGAAAATCAAAAAAACAATTTTTCCTTGAGCATGTCGACATGGTGTCCGTTATTTTTAAATTTCAATTTTCCAAAGAAGTGTCTATTCGTCGTATCCTTTGACAGATAGATATGGCTGTTGCTCTACTATAAATACCAGTAAGTTCTAAACGAATTTTTTTACCAGGTTTCATTTATTTGCTCTTCTCTTCATCTTCACATTTATTCTAAAGAATCCTCACTTTACTCTGTTGAAATATCAAGTGAATCAAACTTGATTATCTCTTGTTTGATTCCCTGCCACTCTCACCATGAGATCTCAGTGCTATTCAGAGTTATAGAATCTTTTGTAAATCAAACTATTAAGTAAAAGGTGCGGTTGAGCCTTGAAATCAATTGGGTGTGATTGTAGCCTTGGAAATCAACTAGGTGATCTTGTGGTCTGCTTAAATCAAGAGAGTTTGCCCTGAGCTCGAAAACAGGAGGGTATACCTCGTAGCCTTGAAACCAAGGGTGTAATCTGGGTGATTATTTTGTTAAGAAATCCGTACGATTGTACAGGACTGGAGGTAGGGTAATTCCAAACCAGTATAAAATCTTGGCGTGTTCTTTCCTTTACTGCTTTTATTTAGTATTTGTATCTGTGTCTGATTCTGTGATTATATCTGTGTGTGAATTGCATTTGTTGGTGATTAAATTACATAAGTTTCAAAAAGATTTAGAAAATCCATAAAACACTATCCCCCCCCCTCTAGTGTTATTCCAGCCTTAAGATCCGTAATCCACATTTCTCACACATGCACCCTTATTTCTTCAGCTACTTATATGTGATAAATGTTGAAGCTTACTGTCTGTATTCACACTGATTCACAATCGTAGAACCTAGTGTTACGAAACGGGGTAAACAGAAGTAAATACGTACCGCTAATGCAGTTCCGTAGTAGTATGATGATTGTCCGAGTCCAGTATCGTATACTGTTCCCTTAAAGCAGAATTGCTCCCCCACAGTGGCACAAAGGGGTTGATCAGCAACCGCTTCCCAAGGTAAAACGGATCAGTTTCTGCAAGGCAAACTCAAGCGAAGAATTGCGGTAAGAATAGAGTACGGAGGAAATAGAAGATGATCGGAGAAATTGAATGTAAAAGTTCTCTTCGAAATTCTCGGATCTGCTATTTATAGGAGTAGTACGTGACCGTTAGGAAAGGTTGCGACCCTTTACCAATTGACGCGTCATTTCAAACAGTTATTACTGTTGGATTCAAATTGTTTCGGCTCCTAAAAATATAGTGTGATGCGAACCAATTCCAGTAGCCCGAATGCCTAATGCTAATTGCACATTGCAAAGTGCTAAGTGCCTACAAGACGCCTCAAACGCCCATTCGCCCATGCCGCGTGTGCGGATGCGGATGCGGGTGCAGGTGCAGGTACAGGTTCAGGCTCGGGCATGGGCGCGCGCGCGCGTGCAGGGTGGTGCATTGCACCACCCGCCAAGATGGTCATGCTCATGTCTCTCTTGTTGTCTCATTATAATTATGATAGAGACCACATCTTAATATATATATATATATATATATAATATGATGGTTATTGTATTATAAGATGTGGGACTATTCATATTCCAAGACAATAAATACTTCATTTTCCAATGCACTATTCATTAATGCTCATTCAATTTCCAACGATCCCCTACATGAATGAGTATTACTTGTTCTTAAGCTTTACGAAACATTTATCATATCGGTTTAAGTAGCACATTGGCCTTGAACTTATCCTAGTGTTTGTCTTCTTGACTTACTGGCGAATCACTAGACTTAGGTTGTCTTTGAACTGTAAGCCTTTTGTGTAAATCAAAATAGACAACACGTGATAAATGTTTTCTTGTCTCCCTTGGTTCTCTGTTCGTGTTCGTTTTTTCCATGAACACCAGCTTGGTCTCATGAGTGCTTGGAGAATTTGGCCTTACAATTCTCTTTGAAGCGGCGCCTTCGCACTCACGTAGGTGACTCTATAAAGGGTTCCTTCTAATTTCCCAAGTATAGACATCATTAAAAGTACCAATACTTATCCTATTTTCCAACATATAATGCACCGACTTATCATAGGAATGGCTTGAGAGTAACGGTGCTTTCAAGTTTCTCTTAAATTTAGTTGTCCCTTTGAACCTAGATCTTGGGATCTCTAGTCAACTAGGTGGGGCTTCCATTTTTAGAAAAACTTTTAGTTTATAGGCCTTAACCCCATTCCCATCGATAAGATTTGAACTCTCTCTCTTGGCAAGCCTTTTGTCAGTGGATCCGCTATGTTACCTTTTGACCTTATGTAGTCTATAGTGATAACTCCATTAGAGAGTAGTTGTCTTATGGTTTTATGTCTTCGACGAATATGCCTAGATTTTCCATTGTATAGTGTACTATTGGCTCTTCCAATAGCTGATTGACTATCACAATGTATGCTTATTGGAGGCATGGGATTGCTCCAATTTGGAATTTCTTCCAAAAAAAATCGAAGCCAGTCTGCCTCTTCTGCGGTTTTATCTAGTGCAATAAATTCGGATTCCATCGTCGATCTTGCTATGCACGTTTGTTTAGATGATTTCCATGAAATTGCTCCATTTCCTAATGTGAATACATATCCACTTGTGGATTTTGTATCATTTGAACCAGTTATCCAATTTGCATCACTGTATCCTTCTACTACAGAAGGATATCTTATGTAATGTAGACCGCAGTTTTGCGTATACTTTTGGTATCCCAAAACTCTGATTATTGCTTTCCAATGATTTTTACCAGGGTTGCTAGTATATCTACTTAGCTTACTTACAGCGCATGCAATATCTGGTCTTGTGCAATTCATTGCATACATTATACTTCCCAGTATACGAGAGTATTCTAGTTGGTAAATCCCATCACCAGTATTTTTTATCCAATTTTGGTTCATATCTACTGGTGATTTTGCAATAGTTATATCATACTTTTTGAACCTTTCAAGTATTTTGGCAATATAATGTGACTGGGATAATACATATCCCTTTGATGTCCTTAATATTTTCACTCCTAAAATAACATCAGCCAATCCTTGATTTTTCATATCAAATCTAGATGATAACATGTCTTTTGTTGATCATATTATGGCATTATTATTGCCTAATATCGACAGGTCGCCAACATAAAGACAAACAATGACATATCCTGCATCTATACCTTTTATATAGACACATTTATCTGATTCATTTATTTTGAATCCATTTGACAACATAGTTTCATCAAATTTTTCATGCCATTGTTTTGGCACTTGTTTGAGACCATAAAGTGATTTTACCAACTTACACACCTTATTTTCATTTCCTGGGCTTACAAACCCTTCAGGTTGTTGCATGTAAATTTCTTCCTCCAACTCACAATTCAGGAACGCGGTTTTTACATCCATTTGATGTATTTCCAAATTTAGTATAGAGGCAATTGCGATAAGCATCCTAATTGATGTTATTCTAGTTACTGGTGAGTATGTGTCAAAGTAATCTAGATCTTCCTTCTGTCGAAATCCTTTGACCACCAGTCGGGCCTTATATTTGTCTATTGAGCCATCAGCCTTTAGTTTTTTCTTAAAGATCCATTTGTACCCTAGGGTTTTTGATCCCTTAGGAAGATCTACTAGTTCCCATGTATGGTTTTGCAGAATGGATTCTATTTCACTATTGATTGCTTCCTTCCAATAAGGAGCATCGGAGATGACATTGCTTGTTGATATGTTAGAGGTTCATTTTCTATCATATATGTATAGAAATCGGGTCCAAAGGTTTTTGACGTCCTTTGTCGTTTACTCCTTAGTTCCTCTAAATCTATTTCAGCATTTCTTTCATTCGATCTTCGATCAGTATTAACCTCTGGAGGGTCTATATCCCTTGTTCTCTTTTGAACAAAAGTCTCATCAGAGGCTTTCAATGGATAAATTTGTTCAAAGAATCTAGCATTTCGAGACTCGATAATGGTATTTTCATGAATGTCATCTATTTCAGATTTATACACCAAAAATCGATATGCACTACTATTATGAGCATACCCAATGAATATGCAATCTATAGTTTTTGGACCAATTTTGAACTTTTCGGTTTTGGTATTTCTACTTTGGTAAGGCACCCCCATACTCTTAAGTATTTGTAGGAAGGTGGTCTTCCTTTCCATAATTCATGGGGTGATTTGAAAGTCTTCTTACGAGGTACTTTTTTCAGTATGTGATTAGCTGATAGTACTACTTCGCCCTAAAAATTGTCTGGTAAACCAGAACTAATTAACAGGGCATTAATCATTTCCTTGAGAGTTCGATTATTACGTTTTGCTATTTGATTGGGTTGTGGAGAATATGGTGCTGTGGTTTGATGAATTATACCATTTTGAGCGCAAAATTCCTCGAATGGAAATTCATATTCACCACCTCTATCGCTTCACAAGGTTTTTATCCTTTTGTTCAGTTGATTTTCAACTTCTGCCTTGTATTGTTTAAACATTTCAAATGCTTCATCTTTGCTTCTTAGTAGGTACACATAACAGTACCTAGTGCAATCGTCGATAAAGGTAATAAAATATTTTTTACCACCTCTGGTTTGACACATCTTTAGATTACACACATCTGTGTGTATTAGGTCTAAAGGCTCGGTATTCCTTTCAATATGATGAAAAGTAGTACTCGTCAATTTTGATTCGGCACATGTTTCACATTTGTAATTGGAATCAATTGCAAACTTTGGTATAAATTCTAAGTTAATCATTTTTCGCAAGTTAACATGCCTTAATCTAGCATGCCATATATTAAACGACTCAGAGATATAAACAGAAGAATCAGTTTTATTATCAATCTCCTTTGGTACAACGGTCATCACATTCATTTTAAACAGACCATCACTCACATACCCTTTACCTACATTTACTCCGTTCTTAGACAAGACAAATTTATCAAAAACAAAGACCAACTTGAAACCATTCTTACTCAACAATGATCCCGAAACTAAGTTCTTGCGGATATCTGGAACATGTAGGACATCATTCAGGGTAAGTTCTTTTCCGGATGTCATTTTAAGGACTATTCTTCCTTTTCCTTCAACCTTTGACGTGGAGGAGTTTCCCATAAAGAGTTGCTCTTCTTGCGTCACTGGTTTATAGTTGGTGAACATCCACTTGTTGGCGCAAATATGTTTCGTAGCACCAGTGTCAATGAACCATTATTTCATGTTGCCAACCAAGTTACAATCTGAGATTACTGCGGACAGATTCATTTCGGAGACATCTTCTAACTCCGCAACATTGGCTTGGTCTTTCTTTTTGTTCCGATTCTTTGGATCTCGACATTCACTTGCCTTATGTCCTTTCTTCCCGCAATTATGACAGTTTCCTTTGAACTTCCTTGTCTTCTTTACATTCGGGTTGTTTTCCCTTTTTCTTTTGTTGTTCTTTTCGGTTTCGACCACATTTGCCTTTGCCACCATAGTATTAGATGTTTTCTTTTCGGATTTTCTGTTGACTTCTTCAATTCTGAGTCGAACAACCAAATCTTCCGTTGACGTTTCTTTTCGTTTATGCTTCAGATAATTCTTGAAGTCTTTCCACAATGGGGGCAACTTCTCTATGGCAGATGCTACTTGAAATGATTCACTCAGAGTCATTCCTTCGTCATGTGTTTCATGAATAATGACTTGCAATTCTTGAATTTGGCTGATAACTGTCTTGGAGTCTATCATCTTGAAGTCCAGAAATTTATCGACAATGAACTTCTTCATACCAGCATCTTCTGTCTTTTATTTCCTATCCAGAGATATCCAGAGTTCCTTCAATGTCTTCATTGTGCAGTAGACATTGTACAGACTGTTATCCAGTCCATTGAGCATGTAATTTTTACATATGAAGTCTGAACTCTTCCAAGCAGTGAGTGTCTCGGCCTTGATCGGGTCGGGCTCTAATTCGTCGACCGCAGGAGGATCTTCTGTGAGAAATTTGGCCAAGCCTAATGTGGTTAAGTAAAACAACATTTTTTGCTGCCACCGCTTAAAATCGACACCAGTAAATTTTTCTGGCCGTTCTCCATGCGAGAATGGCACGTCGGTGCCACCATTGGTGCAATTTGAGAAGTGGTCATGACGGGTATGTTTGTCGAAGTATTGCTTTCTTGAGCCATCACCTGATAGCAAAAGAACAGTAAGCACAAACTAACAGAATTCTGCTTTAAGATTGTTGAAACTTACTGTCTGTATTCACACTGATTCACAATCGTAGAACCTAGTGTTACGAAATAGGGTAAACAGAAGTAAATACGTACCGCTAATGCAGTTCCGTAGTAGTATGATGATTGTCCGAGTCCAGTATCGTATACTGTTCCCTTAAAGCAGAATTGCTCCCCCACAGCGGTGCAAAGGGGTTGATCAGCAATCGCTTCCCAAGGTAAAACGGATCAATTTCTGCAAGGCCGCGCATGCGATGCAGAATAACGGCGAACTCAAGCGAAGAATTGCGGTAAGAACAGAGTACGGAGGAAAAAGAAGATGATCGGAGAAATTGAATGTAAAAGTTCTCTTCAAAATTCTCGGATCTGCTATTTATAGGAGTGGTACGTGACCGTTAGGAAAGCTTGTGACCCTTTACCAATTGACGCGTCATTTCAAACAGTTATTACTGTTGGATTCAAACTATTTCGGCTCCTAAAAATATAGTGTGATGCGAACCAATTCGAGTAGCCCGAATGCCTAATGCCAATTGCACATTGCAAAGTGCTAATGCCTAGCAGACGCCTCAAACGCCACTCGCCGGCGCGCGCGCGTGCGGGGTGGTGAGATAGTCATGCTCATGTCTCTCTTGTTGTCTCATTGTAATTATGATAGAGACCACATCTTAATATATATATAATATGATGGTTATTATATTATAAGATGTGGGACTATTCATATTCCAAGACAATAAATACTTCATTTTCCAATGCACTATTCATTAATGATCATTCAATTTCCAACAATAAAACTTTCTAACATGTTTAACTTTAAATATATTCTTCATTATATTGTATATGGCTCAACAAAATAGGGTTGCATCTCATATTTTATTGTGCATAATCATGTGCATAATCTTCGTGTAATGATTCACTTCCTAGTCTTACTTAAGGCTTCTAATTTGAAATCTGGATTTTTTAGTCACTGTTTAACTAGAAACTATTTAATTTGAGTCCATAAGTACTTTGGGGAACTTAAGCATTAAGTTTCTAAATTGAAAGTTATCACATATTAGGTGATGATTTGCTTAAAAACTTTACATCAATAATACCCTCTTAAACTATATTTTTTTATATTGGTTCTGATTGTGATGTCCTACAAATATTGAATGCAAAATTGATTGTTTATGGCATTGATTTAAAGCAAGAAATTTGGACTGGTATTTCGTTAAGCAATATACAAAGAAAAAAGAAAAAATGGATTCAACTTAAGATCTTTATTTTTATTATCTTTTTGGTGCTATGTTTTCTCACTAATGCAACTAGAACAGGGCTCATGATAGATCATCTTAGTTTGGATATTACTAAATTGTAGACTCTATGTAAACATGTGTTTTTTCATAAAAAAGAAAAGCATTTAATTAACAAATACAGTAATAGAAGGTTTTGACATAAAAAATATTGTTGGTATGGAAGCTAATTACTGTTGTTGAATTTATAAGTAAAGTAATAATGCGAAAACATGTGGATTTAGGTTTATTAGGTTCTTACTATCAAATTTAAGATATTCCTAAGTTTTTTTCTAACAATGGGAAGAGAAAAAGGAAATTTGAACAAGTGTAGAAGAGATATACTGGACGTTGATCAGGAAACCAATATTGACAGTTTTGATTCTTTATTTACATTTACAACTGTATATTTTTGTTTTGTCGACGATATGGTCTAGAAAAGTATACTCTACATTAAGTTATATGCAATACATGCTTCTAATATATGGTCTGGAAAAGTGTAACCTATTATCTCCGTTCATTTATATTACTTGTATATGTTAGGTTTTGACGCTTGAAGCATTGGCTTATAGAAGATTACAAGGGAAAATAAATAATATATATTGATGATCTTGTGGACGACCAGATATCATAAATTTGGCAACCGATGAATGCATGATAACAAGATGGGACTCAAGCTAGAAGCATGGACCATTATTGCCGACAAGGTTGTTGTACATGACATGGCATGAAACAATAAACTATATGAACTAGATGTGAATGATGACATGAGTAGCTGCATGCTAGAGAATAAAGTAAATGTTGGACATGGAATTGGGGATCTGGCATGGGCAATGAGTGAAGTGGTGAGAATAGTTGAGAGAGTGGAGTGGTCAACAATTCTTCAAACCTCGTTAAGGAGATCAAATCGATGTAAGATTTTGACTGGAAAGGAGAAAGTTCAGCATGGTTGCATTAGGGTTTTTTTTATTCAAGAAAGAAAAAAATGTAATCTAGAAAGCAATTAAATGTATTAAATAAAATGAATATAAAATTGTGGTGAAATAACATTACCGAAGATAAATAACGTGTTTTATAAAATTTATTATGTGATTTAGAAACAAATCATTAAATTATTCTATAATATTACTGGTTGTTTTATAATAATATTGTTTCAATCATTAAATTATTAAATATTGTTACAGTTTTACAACTGACATTTATAGCTATGAAATAATTTATTGCAACTGCTTTTAACCGTTGTAAAAAATCTTTACTACAATGGTCATTTGCAACTATCATTAATGTAATCACTCTATTGCAACTTTGTATATGAAGGTCGGTGGTTGCTAGTTGTAAGAGGTCTATTACATCTGATATTGCCAATTGCAAAAAAGGTATTTTATTGTGGTGATAGATTCATAAAAGTGTTCACTAATACTATAAAACACATTATAGTTATATAATTTAGCATGGATATTATTTTGATTTTGCAAAGCAAATCATGCACCCCTCTTTCGTCTCATATTATTCGATGTCAATTACAAAATATATGCGTTTAATTTTTTTACTCCGCACCTTTGGACAAACATTGTGCTATAAGCATGATTTAAGCATGTTTAAGCACCATTTCATGTGTTTAGCTCAAAATGCATATAAAGTTAAACAAAGAAGACCTCGTTATCACTTAATTACACCTCTAACACCATGGGAAATAAAAGGTTTTTAGGCATTATGTTTATATGTGCTCAAGTTTTTCAATGATTGGTGGTAAAACAATTTATATATATATATATATATATATATATATAATGAGGATACCTCCATTTGAAACTTTTGAAAAGTCTATAATGACCCTTCTCATTTCTCCTATGTAAGAAGGTTATTTGGTCATTTTATCTTGCCACGTTCTCCCACGCTAGCTCCACCAGACATTTTCACCCAATTCTTCGACCATTTTTTTATAATTTTACATCACCTTCAGCAAAAGTCCAACAACTTCTATGGAAAAGTTCTTCATAGACATGGCATATTTACTTGAGAATTATCTGAGGTTGCCTTGCTTCTCTTCTCAGTTGCTCTATCAATTGGTTAAAAATAAGGTATTGTTTTAATTTTGTATAATATTTTGTTTAAAGTACTTCATGATTATGTGATTTCAATATTTCAATCATTTGCGCCTCCAGCCCGCCTCTATCCATCATCCTCCTCCCCTTCCACCTTCGTCCAGCCTCCTCCCAGCCTACCCATGGCATCCACCCTACCAAGTCTCTAGCCTCCATTGCCAGATCCAGCACCCATCCCTACCTCCAAACCCCAAGCCACCAACCTCCTCGGCCACGATCCAGAAACTGCTTACCCCCCTCTCGCTTGCTACAATCGCTTCCTCGCCCAGCACAGTAGCACCCAACCATAGATCTGGCCAAACCTGCTTCCTGCCACTGCCGAGACCTGCACCTGCCTGCTCCCCACCCAAAGACCAACCCTAGGCCTGCCCGCTACTGCACCTCTGCCTGAACTAGACCGGTCCCAGTCATCTAGCCGAGCCCAAAACCCTACAGTAGAAGCAACCCTACTTACTGCCAAAAGCCAATATATATAGAAGATTTGCTAGACGAGTATTGCCTAGATGATATTAGGTTATCAATTTTGAACTATTTTCAATTGTATTGACCTCCTGGGGTGTACATCATTAGCAAAGAAATATGTATGACTGTAAGTTGGTGGTTCTGGCAGGTTGGATGTTGTCCGAGGGTGGAGAAAGGAAATTAAAAGAAGCATGTGGCCGAGGGTGGAGGAAGGCAAAGACAGTGGAATTGGTATGTGTTTGGGTATATGATACTGTGCATTGGTCTCTGTTTTTGTATGTGGTTGACAATTTTGTATATGTTAATAGCAAATCATTACATTTCAATGCTACTACAAAACTCTTCATAACTATGTTGTTTGGAAAAGGAGTTTTCAGTTTCTAGCTTTATTGGTATTCATAGGGTGGAACCAGTAGCTAAAAAAGTATAGAATAGCTAAAAAATTATAGAAATAAAGTGGGAAAGTTGGTGAAAAACAATGTTCAGAAACATATATGAACAAACCAATATTATTATCTGTTTCAAAATAAAGCTGGGGTATCACTTTGTTCTGCCATCGCTGCCATTCACACACTTTATTCATTCAAAATTTAGCCTACAGCTGTATCGATGTTATTTTATATTTAATACACCTTTAATGTATATTAAAAGCAAGTGATAAGTAAACAAGCAAACATTAAAGATTATTATCATATTGTCATCGTGCCGGCTGTCAAACAAAGCAACCATATGGTCCACAAGCTTCTAGCTACAATAGCATATTATATTTAAACGGGTCCACAAGCTTCTATGTACAGCAGCCTACTATATTTAAATAATGCAAAATGTACTTATTCATACCCAGTTCGCATATAAGTAGGAACCATCCGTAAAAGTCATATCAACTGACCCATTATTTCAGCCTATTTTATTATCCATGTTTATGTTAGTAACTTCCCCTTCCTATAATTTAATTATCTATTTCTATATAATTATCCAGTATCTCTTCTTCGTTTTACAAAAAATATTAAGCTGTATATTTTTCATTCATTATCATGCCTAAGGTAATTGATAATTATGTTTATTTTTATTGTATAATGATTTTTTTTTTGAATTTACTTATTATATGTTGTAATCTAGGGTAAATCTACAGGTAACAAAACTGATAATTCAATATGCACTCGAAAGCAACAGCTAAAGCAAGCAAGGAAGAAACACATTGATGAGTTGGTACAACATTCAAACCTCCTCTCGGTTAAAATAGAACCATTCCATCAGTCGTCAGAAACTTTCCTGCCTATTGCAATTAAACTGGAAAAAGAAGACAAAGCTTTTAGCGAAACTATCATTGTTCAAGAAACAATGAACGTTCAAGAATCCAAATTAATTATGGACCAACCATCCATGATCGATGACTGGTATGAACCATTTAAAAATGTCGTGGTAAATAACAAACTAATAGTTTAATTTAATCATCCATATAACATACAATCATTTCACGACTCTATCTTTTACAGATTGAATGTTGCAAGAAATTTGAGAAGTGAAGATCGATATTTCAACGTAGCTTTCAAAGATTTATGCTGGATGTTTTTGTTTTCATGCATTTTTATTTATTTATGTATGCAATACCTTAGAAATTATTGCATAATAAAGTTAGCTTTATAAGTTTATTTGTTTTCATTTCATCTGAATTTTTCATGCCTAAGCTTTGTAATAAAACAAAAGCTTTGTCCATTATCCCTAATGATATAATGGAGGGTATGCAGGGAGAAAACAATGGGGTAATTTTTGCTGTATAGGTTAATGTGAAATTACTAAAAAGTGAAAGCAGAATGATGTATGTGCCACTCTAATTCTTGGAAAAAATCCACATGCAAGAGCTGTTTATTTGTTGAAAACATAGTAGATGCAGTTGCTTGGCTTGCAACAATTGTGCAGAGAGCGAAAATACATTGTTCTACATGCAAAAACTATACACTTACGAAGCAGTTGTAGTATCCATGGTTTTGGTATGAAGAAAATTATATAAAGTTCAGGCATACTAGATGGCAACCTAATATTAATTAATAATAAGCTACTGGCACTGCAATTTGCTACATTGTTGGATTTTATATCATATACTAAATCATACCACGCACACCATTTAGTGCACGCACACCATTTAGTACACATGCATTACAACACCGCAACACCTAGACAACACACACACACTCATGAAAGAAAACAAATGCACAGCGGATACCTATCACATAAACGTATGCATGCATCCACATTCACAAACAGTGCAACTTAACTTATTTTTATTGATTAGCCTACAGGGGAAACCATGGCCGCATATATTTAAATGCATATGCAACTTCCGTGCATAAAGAACACACATCACATTTTATACCAGTACATAGCATTATTCATATAGACTTTTCATTTAAAGATTAACTTATATTGCATAGGTAAATTCAAAACGAAAGGAATTAGATTATCGTTCGAATAGTTACTATTTTATTTTTAGTTCTACCTAGCCTGCCTAAATTATAAAGAATATTTGGTTCTCCATAACTGTTTAAATATTTCGAATGGTTTATATATTACTATTATAAAGAATATTTGGTTCTCCATAACTGTTTAAATATTTCGAATGGTATATATACTACTATACACATGTCATTTATAGTTTATACACACTGCTCACGCATAGAGATATATGCTCTAATATATCACATGTTAGCACGCAATTTCTGTGCATATTTTCTGTGATGACCCGGAATTTTAAAGCAATATCAATTTAATAATCTGAAATAAAAATTAAATTGATTTGATAATCTTTGTAATAAGATTTGAATTAATTTAATAATCCAATTAAAATAAATATTTAGTTGATAGATTTTATTTTTTTAAATCTAAATAATTGTTTTATATTTATAATATGTATATATTGTAAATAGATCTTGTTTTAATCTGATAAATAAATAAATCCTGTTTTCTATAAAATATATATCTTTAGTAAATTGGGAATTATGATTTTATTTAAAAGTTAAATTTTAAAAGGTTAATTAATAAATAAAATAGGGTTTTTAAATAGTTAAGATAAAAATTAAATTTGTTTGTTCGATAATAGGCTTTTTAAAAGTATGTAATAAATAAATAAATATGGCTTTAAATACATAAGATAAATATTGAAATGATTTAAAATATGTTTAACTCAAGTTTAAATTTAAATAAATAACAATAAAGGGTTATTTTTGATATAATGTGATAAAATAAATAATTTATTAATAAAGAAATAATTTCTTTTAATAAGTTATTTATGGTTATCAAATTTTGTTATTTTTAAAATATAATACATTGTTTTAACAAATAAATTTAATAAAAATAATTGTTTTTCAAAAATTTAATTGTGTAGTTATATTTGTAAATAAACTGGATTTCAAAATTTAATTTGAACTTGAATTCAAAGCTTTGAAAACTAAAGTGTAGATATTTTTAATTTGCTTTGATTTTGAAATACTTGTATAAGTTTCATTTTATAAATTAAATTGGATTTATTCATTTTGAAATTATCCACATATAAATAAATACATGTTAACTAATTAATTAAACAAAGATTCACTTTTATCTTATATTAACTTGTTAACTAAATAACTAATTAGCATTTAACTATAACTGAATTACACAATTATAACAAATTAACATTTAAGACAAATGTAAACATTTTACTAATTAAAAGAACATGTGTTAGGAAATAAGACATTTAAGGTGACAAATGTTAATGTATAGGACAAGTGTCAATACTTGTTTTATTTTTCTTTAAATTTTAATTAAACAAAAAAAATTATTCCATATAAAACACTTTCACATTCTTCATTTCTTTCCTTTTTCAAAATCAAAAGCCAAAACATAAATCTTCAAACCCAAAATGCAAAACAAATCTGGAAACATGAAAACTATTTTTTAGATCCAAAATTTGTAATCAAGTAAATCATGTGCAAAACAAAGGTCAGTAATCATCTTCAAAAGCCTCAGTTCAAACATGCAATCCCTTTTGCCTGTAATTCATTTCAAAATGCAAGGCCTGCATAACACTTTCATTTTTTCCAGAAAACAATAACCTACACCATCTTCAAATATCAAGCCTACAAATCATTTCCCCGTAAATCTAAAATCTTAAAACCCAACCTATCACCATATTAAAATTTGAAGACCTGCATTATTTCAAAATCTGGAAATCCTGTAGTAGCATGCATGCAATTTCCAAAATTAAAGAAGCAAGCTCCAGCAACTACCTTTTCATTTCAATCTGGAATCAGCAACCGTCATGCACTTAGTTATCAGGAGCTTTTCAGTTTAATGGATTTCAAGTTTTCAAAGGCATTTCAGCATTAAAGTTTTAAAACAAAAAGGGGCTCTGTTTTCAAATTATCAGGTGAGTAACACTTTTTAAGAAAAGCTTAAGTATAGTTGTAGTTGCATGTTAATATCTGAAGCTAAGAATGTCTGTATATGATTGGATTTTCTGCGTACATATATGTAGGATGTGTGCATGCCTGTTCTTTGTTTTCAAGCTCAGTTTCAATCAAAATTCATTATCATCTTATCTGATTTCTGTTAGGACTTAGATTTTAACAAAAGTTGTTTGTTTAATGATAGATTAATGGTTAAAATTATAACTAAGTTAAAATTTAAACTGAATGTTTCTAGAATCCAAAAAGAACAGAGCAAGTTTAATATAAGTGGAAATTCAAACATCTAAATTTAGCAATCCAGGAATATAAACTGAAACTTTATCCAAAATCATGATTTTTAGAAGTGAAATTATAAATTTTAGTATTAGGATTTGAGAGCAGTTCGAATTGAACTGGAATTGATGTTTTGGGTTGCCTCGGGTGATCTAGTTGTCCGGGATGGACATGGTCTTCACTGGTGGTAGTAGAACGACTGGAGAGGTCAGGGAAAATATAGGATGGCGATGAACTTCATCGAGGTGCCAGCGGTGACGTTTTCTTGTCCATAACCCTAGTTTTAACTAGATTATTTGTTTTGGTCGGCATGGCTTGTTGAAGTGATCGAGTTGAATGAGTTTGTGGGGGATGATAGCATGATGGTTGATGAACATGTGGCCGGAGTCGCTACTATTCCGGTGGTCAGAAGGTTGAGGACGAGGCATGTTCCAGGTTCGGGTTGTTTTCGTTCAGCTGTTTCCCAGGTTTGAGGTATTGTCTCGAATTCGATTTTGAGCAATGGAAGGGTGAATTGATGGTCATGTTGGATCGTGGGGTTGGTCGCCGACATGGGGAGACCACCGTAGGTGGCTGAAGTTGGCTGGAGGCACGGTGCATGTGCACTGTGCACTTTTGGACTATGATGTTTTCTGGGTGGAGGCAGTATATTTGTCTCGAGTTTTCCTCGGGTAGTCCGAAGTTTTGCTCGAGATTTTAGGCATGATGGCTCGAAGCAGAGTGTGGGCAGGTGGGGTTTTAGTATGGTAACAGGTTTAAACAGAAACCTGTTATTCTATTTAAAATTTTAAAATAAAATTTAAACTCTGAATTCAAATAGAAGTAAAAGTTTTTTAAATGGGATTTAAATCTAGTTTTCAATCTGGGTTTAAGTTTAAATCTAAGTTTTAAAAAAAACAAAAATATAGATTCAAGTTGAATTTGAATCTAGTTTGGGAAATAATGAGTTTTTAAATTCAAATTTGACTTAATATTATTAAGTGTTTAAGAAGTTAAATGAAATTAAAGAATTTGAATTTAAATGGAGTTTTGAAATGTAGTAGAAGATTTAATCGAAGTTAAATCAGAATTTAAAATTTGAATTTCAAATTTGATTTGAATCTTAAGAGTGGAAATAAAGTAAAATTTATAAATTAAAAATTGTAAATAAGTTGAAAGGTTAAAGTATACTTTAATAATCTGAGATTAAAAAGGAAATTGGTTTAAAACCTTTAAATTTCTTTTATAAGTATTCTTTAACATATGATTTACAAATTTCATATTGGTTAAAGAAAATTTGGTTTCATTCTAAAGTTTGAACTTAAAATGGAAATTGAAATTGAATTTGAAATAAATATTTGCAATAGTGTTTATAAATGATAATTTAACTATTGTTAAGAAAGGTTTTATCTTAAAGTAAATTTAGAATTAATTAATGATTTTAAATTTTCATTTAATTATTAAGGTAATTAAATGAATAGTTTATGTAATTAGGATAATTAAGGGTTTTAAATTATTAATTTAAAGTTTAAGTTAATTAATTAATAAAGGATAATTAATCCATAATTAAGGATCATTAATTAGATTTAATTAATGATTAGTAATTAATTAATCAAGTAATTATGAATTAATTAAGTTACAGACAACACTTAATTAACTAAATAATTAAAGGTTAATTAATTGGATATTAAAGATTAATTAATTTAAAATTAATAATGATTAATGAAAGTTAATTACTTAAGAGAAGTAACTAAAGTTTGGTTAATAGTTAATGATGGTCATTAACTTGAGATTATTTAACAATTAATCAATATGATTAATTTTTAAATAATTAATTAGATTAATTAATTAAATGATAATCAATTGTGAAATTTATTTAAATTAATTACTAAATGGAAGTAATTATTTCTTAATTACTTGATGTAATTAATGGAGTTTAATGTGATTGGTTTAAATTAATTAATTAAGTTTAATTAATTTTAAACTCTGGATTTGATAAAAATTACTTAATGTAATTAATGGAATGTAATTTCTTAGTAAAGTAATTAATGATAATTACTAGATGTAATTAGTGGAAGATGGTTTAAGTGTGGAAGTAATTTAGAATAAATTACTTTATAATTAATCAAGGGATTAATTGAAGAAATTAATTAAGAAGTAATCAATTTGATAAGTAATTAAGGGTAGTTAATTACTGATTGTAATTTATCAAAGGGGATTAATAATTATGGTTTAATTGAGATTAACTACCTAATGTAATTAATTTAAATAAGATAATTAATTAAATAAAGATCATTAATTAATATAATTAATGATGTTATTAAGATTGATTAATTAAGATTAATTAATCATTAATAAGTGATTAAGGGTAATTAATTAATTGTGATTAATTAAGGTTAAATGTAATTAATTATAGTTAATTAGTTAATGAAGTAACTAAAGGATAATTACTGTATTTAGTTTAGAGTAATTAATTTTGTGAAATTAATTGAAGTATAATTAATCAGGATTGATTAATTAAGATGTGGTGATGTAAGCAAGATTTATATTGTGTAAGTAGTTAATTTAATTTGCTTTAAATTAATTAAAGATGATGTAATTAATTTAATTCATTTTAAATTAATTATAGATGGTATGATTATAGATCATTGCTTATAAATGGATGATATTAGTTGCCTTGAATGGTTTAAATATCAACTATGAGATTAGTAATGTTGTAAGATATGGATGCGTTGGTTGCATTGTGATGATGATATGGATTATCTTTTGATAATGATAAATGTGGATTATCTGTGGTGATGATAATGATAATTATCTGTTGTGCATCTGTGAATTATCTATCTGTGTGTATATAGATAATGTAATTGAATTGTTTTAAACTCTAAAACAACTTGGACCTAAAAGACACGCTTTGGATTTCGATGAGACCGGGATCGGGTTTCCATATTTGGATATCCAAAAACCACATCGATCCAAATTAACGATAGGTCGTGAATCTTATGTGAAGAGTGAAGACTCGAGGTGTAAGGACTATTAGTTAGTATAACTCTCGGGGTGATTCTGTGATGAGTTTGACGGAAATAGTACATATAGGCTCGAGATGGAGATTCAGAGTGCAAGGGTTATCGTCATTAACTCTGAGGGTAATTCCAAAACGAGTGTAACGAGATATTGCCTTCGGTTTTGTTCGAACCCGGAACGAACTTGTATGGATTGAATGCTTTCAGAACATCGTCAGGTGGACGATGGGCATTCTAAGAGATGTGTTCTCTAAAGGTAATCCTAGCCTCAAGCCTCATTAACCAGGAATGGCTAAAACAGGGGAGGTGCAACAAGGCTTCGTGGGTAGCTCCCACTGGAGAACAAGATTTCCCCCGGTCTAGAAGTCCCTTTTTATTCGGCTGTGTGGGCGGTTGGAATTGCGCACCAACTGCGGGGTTGTCTTGTTCGGAACTGTTCAGTGAGGAATGGTTCCGGCCTTGTATTGCAGGGGAGCAGGCGTACTCCTTGGTACGTTGATCTAGGCCACGTACTGTGACGGGCGGTACCCCATTAGCCCTGCCATTGTATGGAATCCAAAATCCAATAAGTGCCAACGGTTTTGATTGTATTACCCACTTTTGTGGCTAGTAGCTAGAATTTAATAATGTAACAATTTCGGCTAATTCATATTTACTTGAAAACCCTAGACCTATTATAATATCACTGGATTTCCTATCAAATGTTTTGGTTAGCGTAAGGTAAAAACTTTTCCATGTTTATGTGTGGGAAGTCTTACGTGATACCTTTTCTTTCAAAAGGTTTTTGAAAGTTAAGCAACTTTAACCTGTTAGTCACACCAGACTCATGTCTGACGCGGAGTTTATTTCTGTTTTCTTAAACTCTTGGGTACTCAAATTTTTTTACGAGTAGCCAAGGGATTCAGGTTAGCTTTGACGAATATTGGAGGAGCAATGGAGCAAGAGGCTTCTGCGTTAGATATATAGATTTTCGCTGTGTTTGGTATCTCTGTGTTATCTGTTAAGTTGTATTGTGTTGTAATAACTAGACAGGTGTTTATAACTGTCTAGAATGTGTTGTATTATCTGTGTACTCTGATAACGGTTGTAAACTATGTAATATTTTATGTTATTAATATAATTTATTCGTTCCGCTGTTTAGATTCTGATGTCTTCTTCTTATCTTTCTTTCTCTTTTCTATCCCTTTCTTTCTTATTAATGATGCGTCATTCTGTCCTTCTTTTCCCACCTTTTGTTTATCGGTTTGAACATATTGCTAAATTCAGACGCATTGCTCTCAGATGACGAAGATAGCAGTTATCATTATTCTCCAAATGCTATGGTTTTTCATGACTTAATTGGATGATTAGCTTGGATTTTTAATCGCGTGTTTGACTGAAAGTGAGGCTAAAATGTAATCTATTTTTATTCACTAATTCACTTCAAGCTGTAACGTGTACGTCCTCATTATAACTATGTGTTGCAAGACAAAACTAATAGAAGATGTACCTACCACATATACATATCGCATAGGTGTACCCACAAAATAACTGTAGTATACATATTTCTAGATGTTATTTATTTACAAATTAACTCATAGTCAAATGCTTGCGGCGGTACTCGGAAATTTTGTCAAATGATTATCATCTTTTACTTCTGATCCAAACATCATGAATGAAGCTTGCTGTCAAACACAGATTTATTTGACATTAGTGCTTAGAATCAAATAATATAATATTGTATCATCCAACATGGAAATATTTTGTCGGCATTTAAATCTAACAAGAACAAATATTTCCACCATTTCTTGGTTGTCTTTTGCATTTTATTATTGTGAATACATCAGTTTTGATGGATATTTAAATAACTATATATGTCATTGTGCTCTAGGATTACATGTATGAAAATGGCAAGTATACATACATGAAGAGAATGGAGCTGTTGTGTAAAAGCTTGCCTTTGAATTGAAATGTTTGACGTGATCCATTACTAACGGTACAAAGCATATTTTTGATGGAGTCCAATAATACCTCCTATAGTTTCTTATCTCTTACTCATTCAAAGCATATGTCACTGTTACTTACACATTATCTTTCTATAGATAAGTAAATTGTTCTGTTTTGTATCTTCACAGTACAATTATTTTCTAAGCTAACCAAACAACTTTATATTGAACTTTACTGAACTGCTTTCCTATAGTTTCGTTTATTATTATGGCTCAAATACAAAGAGAGAGGCGACATGAGAGCCAACGGTCTAGACGTGAACATGCAAGAGAGCAAACTATTTCAAATAGAAGGTCCCAATCAAAAGAAAACTCTCATTTGAGTCAACCAGGTATTTATTTTATAATTACAATTTTACCTACAACCTGAATACCATAACTGTACACATGTTAGTTCTAATATTAATTATGCATATGCATGAAGAATGCACTCACACTACACTGCCAGGCGCTCATACATTTAACCTGACACGGTCACACATGCAAACTTGCTCTCACACAAATACACGCACCCTGCACAAATAACTATATCCGCTTATCCCAACTCCAAGTATAAACCCTATCTTCAGTTCCCTCTGTTCCAAATTTAGGCTCTCTCTCTCACTTCTTTCTGCGTACTAAGACTCAAGTATGGCTCTAATATCCATTTCCCTACTTGAAGTCGGGCGTTTATGAAATTATTCTCGCTGTCCACTTGATTAATGACAGTGATATCTATTTTATTTCTTTGCTAGCAAATAAGAAGATTAAAAATGAAAGTAAAGTTCTTGAGAATTCAATTCATTGGTAGATATGCAATTAGATTTACTCGATTACTGTGTTAAATTTTAGAGTTCAATTGTTTTTTCCTTCCGCTAATTAATAGTTGATAAACCACCAAATTTTTTGAGGAAGACTTGGAATTTGCATTAGGCAATGTGCCACTTGACTTTACAAAATTGAAAGTTATTATTGCTAACTCTTACGTCGATATCAGTAGCACTATAATTCATTTATGCCCAATATATTATTTACTATAAGTTAAATAGATCATGATGGGAAGAGTAGAAAATGGTATTGTTTTAAAAAATTGTGCATGTGTTCTTTGCTTATTTAAAAGAAATTTATGCATCTGCTCTCTGCTTATGTAAAAATTTATGCATTTAGCAGTTTTGGGTGGCATTTTTTCACTATCAAATGTAGTATGATATATTGCACTACTAAAATGTTTGGCATCTACATGTAAATCTAAACGGTCGACTAATTTTAGCGATTAAAAGAAGTTGCTAACATGTGCAATGCCTGTGGAGGTTTTTTTGACAATTTTTTTCCTTCTATGTTTGCTTTTTAGATATCCAAGTCAAAGATTTTATTTGACACCAACAATTTGAGAAAATGTATAAGTCATATTAGAAGTTACAGGTAATATTTTATTGAAAGTTTGAACAAACATATACTCAGACGGTGGCACAAAGCATTATAGATTTGGTTACTGGTTCGTTGAAATAAAAATAATTATTTAACATACATAAGATTCGATTTTTTCTTCTAGGCTTTTGTAGATGTTTCAAGTATATGTTTTCAGCAATGACTATTCTGTTCACATCCATAATTATTATGATGGTTCAGATCACTGTAAACAGCGCATGACTCTATATATAGGTATAGTCTTGAACCAAAAAATAATCTCAAGATTGTATGGTTTGAAGTTGAAAATAGCACATTCCATACTCCCTTATCGAATTTGATGTACCAATTCCGTCATGAACCCAAAACCAATTATTTCAGGTAACAAACCCAATTTCAACTGCCAATCCTAACCAGCACCAAATTCTTCTAATCATCAATTCAAATTAAATCACGAACCTTTCACTCTTCTTACAGTGGTACTGTTGTTGATATATATATATATATATATATATATATATATATAGCAAAATTTTAGCAAAATATATGCTCGAATTATTATTACTATATGTGTGTACATATGCTCTATACCATTTTGAACATATTCACATGTTGTGACAAACAAATATTAAAAAAGTAAGGCAAATACCCAAAAGTTGTGTGCTTTAATTGCCTACGGTAGTTTTAGTTATTAAAAGTACCAATTATATAAGGTGAGAAAACTTAGGAACCTATACATTAAATTAAATTAGTTTAGGTTTACGTATGAAATGTGATAACGGTGGTTATGAATTTGGCCTAACCTTTTGATTAGGATGTAACCATTAACATATTGTAAAAAAATTAATAAAATCTATCCACATAACTTCTAAATACCGAGCTTAAATTCTATGCAAAAATTTATTTCAATTTCATTATATAAAATTGATGTTTATCAGAATTAGAGGAAATGTCTGTTAGGATTTGAATAATTTAATATCATCAAATGGAAACCATTCGCATAGGGTATAATGCAATTAATAAAATGATTTGATTTGTTATGAACTTTGTGAAGTATGCTAAATTACATTTATGTTTGCTGCAAAATTCTTCCTTTATACTGATTGAACAACCCGTGATTGCTCCCTTTTTAATTAGTATCAAGTGCATTATAATGGAGTGTATAATGGACCCAAGACAAAGAAAATCAAATTGCAATTAATATAAATAGTATAAACTAAGAGTTAAAAGGTTGAAATTTATTTTTCATTTACTGTTTCAACTGCATATTGTATGAAAAACATGATTCAGACTATATAGAATATTTATTATTTCTTTTAGGACAATCAATCATGGAAGAAAGATGACGATCAACTAAACACGTAGAAGGCCAAGGATTCTAACATCTTATGTTCCGGATAATTTTGTTTAATTAAACTACTCACTTTCTCATTTAATTTGTAATTTTGTAATTCTAATCATTCCAATGTTGGTAATCATTTAGGATCATCTGAATATGAAGAACAAATGATAACTCGATCCACTTTCATGACAAACTATAATTGTGGTCGAAACTTTATTGCTACACAGTATTTTCACAAGCACATGCTACCTGCTCCTACCTATTGCCCATTTTGTGTCTCAAAGATATTCTTTCATGAGACGTTAGAGATTTGCTGTAAGAATGGTAAAGTTACCATTCAAAGACCAACAACACCTCAACAGCTACTAGATTTGTATATGGATCAAACCGAAGTTGGTAAGCATGTTAGAAGTAACATAAGATCTTATAATAATGTTTTTCTTTTACATTGATGGATGCTAACATTGATCGTAGCTTAGCAAATGCAACAAATGATGTTTATTCATATCGTGCGCAAGGCTCCGTATATCATAGCACCGATAGTTCTTTACCTAAGGATGGAATGAGACCAAGATATTTGGAGTTATATATTTATGATACTAACCACGAGATTGAAAATAGACAACATGATAATGCAGCAATGAGGCCAGACCTACTTTTGACATTATAGCATACTTTAGATATCCACAATCCTTTTGTAAATGTATTTTGACATTTAAGCTAGCGGGATGATATACAAAATTGTAGAATAGAAATAAAAGAGCTTGTAGTAAATAGACACATTCATGAGTTACCAACTACGTCACAAGTAGCAAGTATCATTGTAGGAGATGAAGAAGATACTATCAAAATCTCATAAAATGAGCTGGGATGAGGTATGCAAAACCAAAAATGAAGGGGGTCTAGGAATCAGGAAAATTGAAGACATAGCAAAATCCATTGCAGCAAAATTATTATGGAATTATATTAATGGAGATTCCTTATGGGCACAATGGATGCACAACAAATATGGGAACAAAGGAAATTTCTGGGTTATCAGAATAGATAACAATGCATCTCATACATGGAAGACTATACTGCATGCTAGACAATGGTGCAAGGGACATATTGACAGAAAAATTGTCAATGGTGAGAACACTGACATTTGGTTTGACCCTTGGATTCAGGGATCTAATCTTATTGACTCTTATGGATGGAACACCATGAGAATCATGGATGGCTGCCACAAAGCTGTATCAAGTCTTATAACCAATCATAGTTGGAAACATAGACTCAATTTCATCCCTATAAACTCACATGTAGAAATTAGAAAAATTCACATTCACCAAGACATGGAGCATGACTTCTGGTGGTGGCTGCCCACCAAACAAGGACAGTTCTCACTAAAGTCGGCTTGGAGCATATTCAGAACCAAACACACCGAATTCGAATGGTCTACTGTGGTATGGGACAAGAGTTGCGCACCAAAAATGTCTACATGTGCAATGTTGGCCATTAGAGACAAGTTGCAGACAAAGTACAAAATCAGTAAGTGGCTACCCAACATAGATAAAAAATGTGTGCTTTGTTCTAATCAAATGGAAGATATAAATCACTTGTTTTTTCAATGCTCCTACTCGCGGCAAGTATTGGATGCTCTTCTGCCTAAACTTAACATACAGCTAAATACGAACTACGACATCAACAGTCTACTGAACTCGATTCTTCAAGCTCAGAATAAAATGAAATCACCGATAAAGAGCATTTTTAATATTTTCTTTACTACTATCATTTGGAACATTTGGGGAGAACGCAACAACCGTGTTTTTAAGGGTCTTGAACAACCCTTCCAATTAAGAATCAACCAAATTATTCTCGAAAGCAAGCAACTTTTACAAGTGAAATTTCAAGAGCATTCAGTAAACGAAGAAGAGAAACTTATCATTTCGAAATTAGATCCAGGACTTAAACTCCAAGATTGTTTTCGTCCCCCCTGATTCCGACAGTCAGCTGGATTCCACCAGCATCTAGCTGCGGTATTTGTTTTAGATCTGTTCAATGAAGGCAGTTGACTTTTTCACTTCCTTCGTCTTGAATGAGAGAGGATGCTAATCGGCATTGTACCCCCTTTCTTTTTATTTTGCTTTTTGGTTCTCGGTTGTATTTGGTAGGGCCTTTGGATTGTGGTTTTTTTATTTGTGCAAGCTCTTCGTACGGATGATTTTGAGTACCTTTTATCTCGATTCTACTCCTCCATCTGTTTGATAGCTTGACACAGATTTGCTTGTTGTACTGTTAATATACGAAAGTGATATGTACTCTTTTTCCTTCCTTAACGCACCCATTTAGGTTAGGGGGGTTGGAAGGTTTTAACGAGGCATATCATGAACGTATATGCTTCTTTGTTAATAAAGTACCTTTTTCCAAAAAAAAAAGATACCAATTTGAATAATAGGGATATTATAGTTCAAACAAGAAGTGGAAATTTACAAAGGGTTCAAGATACCGCAGGGTTTTATGATCCATTACAATATCCACTTTTATTATCATATGATGAACACGGATGAGATCTACACATACATGACAGTGGAGCCACAATAATAAGTTGTAGAGCTTATTGTTCTCATCTTTTGCAGGTGAATAACATACCATTTACCTTCACTTACTTTTATTTTTATAATCATTAGTGAATTGTTAATGTGTTTAGATACGACCAATGGAGATGTCACTAATTTTGCATGGTGGTCGCCTATTGCAGTAGTATGTGGTTGACATTTATGTCAAAATAGAACTATAAGACTAATGTACCTCTGTAACAATCAAGATACTAATAGCGTTGAATTATATCAAGGTTTACAGGATGCTCTTGCTTCTGGAGAGACGACTACCGTTTAGTAATACTTCATAACCAATTATTTATTATGTTTCTGTAACTTTATATGCAAAATTATATTTTTTAATTTTATTTCATGTTACTATAACCTTTAGGAAATGTTGGTGTTCGAAAAATTCTTCCATCATCTCACACAGGTAGTCCTCGAGATATGTATAAACGATATGAAGATGTAATGGTAATAGTGCTAAGGTATGGAAAACCTGATTTATTTATTACTTTCACATGTAATGTTAAGTGGTTAGAGATTGCACAAGAATTACTACCCGGTCAACAAGCACAAGATAGACCCGATTTAACAACAAGGATATTTCATGCAAAATTAGAACAACTAAAACACGACTAATATGTAAAAGGCGTATTAGGTAAAGTCATTACGCATGTGCACGTCATTGAGTTTCAAAAGAGAGGTCTACCTCATTCACATACATTAATTATTCTACATGAAAATGATAAGATTAACACCCCTAATGATTATGATGCTTTAGTGAGGGCTGAAATCCCAGATAAAGATTTAGAACCAGAATTTCATGTTGCAGTTATAAAATAAATGGTTCATACTTCATGCGGTCGTTTCAATGCTAATGCCAGGTGCATGAAAAATAATCAATGTGAGAAAGGATTTCCAAAGTCTTTTGCACCTATAACTTTACAAGGAAGTGATTCGTATCCGATTTGTAGAAGACATGACAATAGAATAAAAGAACAAAGAGGTGGACAAATAATTGACAATCGCTGGGTCGTTCCTTATAATCCTTATTTACTATTAAAATATGATTGTCATATAAATGTTGAAATTTTCTCAAGTATTACATCTGTGAAATATTTATATAAATATGTTTATAAAGGGTGGATCATATTTCTATAAACATATCTTCTAATACAAACAATCAGGATGAAATTTCTCAGTTTGTTAATGCTAGATGGATTTGTGCACCTGAATCAATACAGCGAATATTTAAATTTGCACTAAGTTCTATTTATCCTTCTATCATAGGACTACAAATGCATCTTCCAAATAGATAACAACTACAATTTAGTGCGAACAAAAACTTAGAAACTATTTTGAGTGATGAACATAGATCTAAAACAATGCTTACTGATTTTTTCACTGAGAATATTAATGATGTAAATGCACGTCGATACTTATACAGTGAATTTCCTGAAAAATATTGGTGGGAATATAAACAAAAAGAATGGATACGTAGACGAAACAATCGTAAGGTAATTGGTCGAATTTATGCAATATCTCCTACAGAAGGTGATCGATTTTATTTACGATTACTTTTAAACCATGTTAGAGGTCCGACATCTTTTACGCACTTACTTACTGTTAATGGAACTCAGTATAACACCTTTAAAGAAACCGCAGAACATAGAGGTTTGCTTGAAAATGATAATAGTACAAAGGATTGTTTACAAGATGCTTCAAACACAAACGTGTCCACTGCTTTAAGAAGATTGTTCGTCACAATTTTAGTGTATTGTGAGCCTTGCATGATGCGAGAACTAAGGGATGAGTTTTTACCATATTTAATTGAAGATTATCCTTCTACGCATACCATTAACCAAAATAATATATATTCAACAAACCGATGTCTTTTCGACCTTAATAACCTCCTAAAACAATACAACAAAATAATTTTTGACTATGACATCCCGCATAACAATCTAGATTTTCCCTCCACCATAATAGTTCAACCATTATTTTAGAAGAACAATCTACATAGATACCACAAACCAATATAGATTCTATAAATAACTTAAACGCAAAACAAAATGAAGCATTTCAAGTGATCATGCATTCAGTAAAAGAAAAAAAATAACTAAATGTATTTCATAGATGGTCCAGGAGGTACAGGAAAAACGTATCTTTATAAAGCAATTTTAGCCCACATACGAATCCAATGCCTTATTGCTATTGCAGTTGCTACCTCTGGAATTGCTTCTCTAGCGTTGCGTGGAGGTCGAACTGTGCACTCTAGATTTAAAATTCCTACCAAATTGGATTCTTCGTCAACATGTTACATTCCTAAACAATATGATAATGGAAAACTATTGCATTTGGCCACTGTTATACTATGGGATGAAGCAACAATAGCTCATCGTTATGCATTTGAAGCCTTAGAACGTTAAGGGACCTAACAGGTACAAATACACCATTTTGTGGGAAGATTATTATATTAGGTGGTGATTTTCGACAAGTGCTACCCATTGTCGTAAAAGGTACTAGAGCTCAACTAGTCGATTCATGTATAGTACGATCATATATATGGATAAGTATATATGTAATTCGTTTAACACAAAATATGCAAGCGAGAAACAATCAATCATATGCCGAATTACTTTTACGTATTGGAAATGGAACAGAACCTTATGTACAAGATGATCTTATTAAACTTCCAGATGATATTGTTATACCCAACACCAATGCAAGTTCTCTATGTCATTTAATTGAGGAAGTCTTCCGTACACTCCATGAAAATTTAGGTAACACGGATTATATAACGAATAGAGCAATAATAACACCAAGTTATGAAACAAGGGATGATATAAATAATACAATCATACATATCATTCCAGGAGAAGAACATGTTTATTATTCTTTTGATAGAGTTGAAGGTGATACTACTAATTTGTATCAGCCGGAATTTCTGAACTCGCTTACTTTAGGTCGCTCTCCACCGCATAAACTAATATTTAAAGTAGGACCACCAATAATGTTACTTAGAAATATGGACCCAAAAATTGGATTATGTAATGGAACAAGATTAATATGTCGTATCTTCCATAGAAATCTCATTGATGCAGAAATTACAGTTGGTCATTATCGTGGTACAAGGGTATTTATTCCACGTATCCCCCTAAAGCCTTCTGAAAATATTAACATGCCTTTTAACTTAAGTCGCAAACAATTCCCAATTAAACTATCATTTGTTTTAAGAATTAATAAATCACAAGGACAAACCATTCCTCGTGTTGGAATTTATCTTCCAGAGCACGGTTTTAGTCATGGTCAATTATATGTGGTGTTATCCAGAGGAGTTGCACGAAACTCAACAAAGATTTTAGTACAAAAAGGAAAAAATCCGCGTAACAAGGGAACTCACACTAGAAATGTAGTGTACATAGATGTTTTACTGTCGTGTAATCAAAACTTAAACTAATTAGAAATAAAAGTATCTTTTCCACCAAACTTTTTTAATATACATTATTCATTTTCAAAATATCACCGAGTGATGTCATTCTACATTTACCAAAGGGACTTCATTATTTCACTTTTATTTCAGTTACTTTTCTTAACCATGTATTAGTTTATGCGAAAATTTGAAACATTCGTTTACATCAAATATATAACAACAATAATTTTAAATTTTTATGATCATTATCACATAAAATGGTCCCTGAAAAAATGTTTTTAACTCACCTATTACTTAGTGATGCCAGTCTCAAGCCCGGATAAAGAAGGAGAGAAAACATTTTATGGACAAATGGTGAAATTTTTCTTTGTTCACGTCAACAGACTGTAATAATATAGTCATGCAGGAATAGCAGCAAAATGATAGTTTGAGTATGCAATCTAAACTGGTAAGCTGATGCAGCTGTAAGACAAGACATGTTTTGTATGTACCATTTTATATTAAAAATAAGTTAACTCACGGTTGTCTTTGCACACGTCCAATAGACGTGATATACATACTGGCATACATACGTACATACATACATACATATATACATACATACACACACACATATATATCGTTATCTAATATTTATGTGTACAAATTCAATTTTTCCATAACTCGCATGTAGATATGCAGTATTGTTAAAAAGGTAATATTCTATTTTTGAACTTTTTTACCATTTACTATATAGACGTCAAGCTAACTCAAACAAATCCTCTCAACAAAAAAGATACTTATGACTAGGTACATCAATTGGCATGGAAAACTTACCCGGAGCTGTATTGCATCTTCAAGAGTTGTATAATATGCTGTATAGGAAAATGAATAGCAACAGATTAGCATTACTTTGAAAAAAAAACTAACTACTATAGTGACAAAAAACTCAACAGGTAATTATTAGTTGACTCACAAATTCATAACGTTATGGTAATGTTAATAGTTGATTTCCAAAACATGGTTGACCAAAAAAATAACTGTATGAAATACGAAACTGATTCCAGCAAGAAAAAACGAAAGGATCTTATATATTTTTAAGATGATAAGTCATAGTAATTGCTCTCATTTGGCTGCCGTAAAGTTTAGGAGTAAGAAAACAAACATAAAGAATTTTGATTGGAAATACTACGAAGAAAATATACATTAACCATTGACAGTTTATTTATCCAAACATTTCTGATCAGCTACACCGAAAAATAAGAAGAGATAGCTCGAAATTTATCAAACTTACGAAGGATTGCGTCCAAAATCAAATAATATGCGCCATTTCACGTATTCTTCTTCCCGTTTCCACGCTTGTCGAATAGAACGCTTGATCTTCCGCTCTACCATTTCTGCGCACTTCAGCCTTGTCTAATGGAAGCCTAATCTTCCGCTCTACTATTTCTGCGCTTCAAGTTTACCATTCCTTCCTCAATTTTACAGCTGTTGTATTTCTACACCAATCTCCATTACTTATTCAAATAAACCTCGATTCACCCTATCTTTGCCATCGACTAACATTAGTAGATCCGTTTCTAATTCGTGGCTATTTCGAAACTACCTCATCACAAACTTCTTCACGTTGCGATCAGCCACATCATAAATTGCAATCAGGTATTATAAATTATATTTTAATACTCAAAATATATTTTGATTTTCACTATAATTGATCTTGATAGATTGATTTTGTTATAAGGTGTTTAGATCGATAGCAGTACCTTTGATAGATATTTAGATAGCTTTGCCAAGCTTAATTCATGCAAGTACAACGTCTAAAAATACATTTTTTCATTTGGTTAACTCAAGTGGTATATTTCCATGTCATAACATATAATTATTTGTTTTGAATAATTACAATGTTTTTTTTATAAAAGTTGCATGGATAATCTAGTAAGTATTATAATTATGTTTTATACTTTGGGGTACTCCGATGTTGTAAAATTTTCAAAAGCTTTGGCGTTTGGGTTTTGGTTTTGCAAGAGAAGAAGTAAAGAGGAAGAAGAGAAGTTAGTCCCACATTGCAGAAAAATGAAGACTATATTTGTATAAGTATAGCCCTCTCAAGTGGATGTTGGGGCCTTGGAGCTCCCACATTTTTGATTTGTTGTGAGGAGAGAAGTCATGCAACACCACACGTGCGCCGCCGCCGTCCGACCGAACCGGGTTGGGTACGGGTTTCGGTTTCGGATCCGAAAATATTTTTGGGTCAGATGTGAATAGTAACTGGCCAAATTTCAGCCCGTTAAGGACCCAGAATTGATTTTCTGAAATTAGAATAAAGGGCGGGAAATTGCAACGGTTTTCTAAACGTTGCAAATATGAAAGGACGCGACGTTTAAATTTGAATATGTTCGTAACAGTTGTGAACCGTTGCTAACGGTCGTGACGCTTCGCGAATGGACGCCTCATCAACACTATAAATAGCAATGCGCAGAAATCATTACAGACAGTTCTGTATCTTCTTCTTCTTCCCGAGCAGTTCTGCGATGCCAGAAAACCATTGCTTTGTTTTGTGACGCGTCCAAGGTATTGCAAATTCAGAAACCGTTGCAGAATTGCTCTCTTCATCCTCTTCATTCCGTTCTTTATAAATTGCATCATCATAAACTGTTTTTGAAGTGTTCTTGGTCGGATCAAAGTCGTACAAACTTTGAATCCAATTACGCTGTTATAGGCTTCACTGAATCTTGAAAGTCGATAGTTTGATAACCCGTTTGTACTGGTGGGTTGAACTATTGTCTGAAAGAATCTATTCCATAGATCCTTGAAGTCGAAAGTACATCATTATCTTCATCGCAATCGCCATCAAATTCGACCGAACCATAAAATCCCCAATAAATTTTCAGACAATATTTATCAACTATGGAAGGTTCGAGCGCTTTACAAGTTGTAAATCAGCATCTAACTCGATTGGAGCGTTTTGATGGGGGCAATTTCACACATTGGCAAGAGACGATGAAATTTTTCCTGATCACCGTCAAGTTATTCTACATTTTGGAAGATAACTTGGAAGAAATCCCAGAGAAAACTGATAAAGATAATGATACTCTAAAGGCTAAACGTGCATAGCGCAAAGAGGACGATTTCCTATGCAGATGCCATATTCTGAATGCGCTATCAACCCCAGTCTACAATGCTCATAGGACTTTGGAAACAGCGAAGACACTCTGGACTGCACTGGAGAATAAGTACCGCATATCTGAGGCAAGTAATAAAAAGTTTCTTATTTCTAATTTTATGGATTTCAAAATGGTCACCAATAAGTCCATAATTGGACAAGTAAGCGAAATCTTACTGTTGGTGAATCAACTTAAAGATGCTGGAATTGATCTTCCTGAATCTTTTGTTGTTGGAGTTATAATTTCCAGACTCCGCATAGTTGGAATGATTATAAGAAAAAGATGAAACATGCGAAAACGGATTATAATTTAGACGGTTTGCAGCGTCATCTTCGTATTGAAGAAGACTCTCGTAAACGCGATCTAGATGATAATCCACAAACCGAGTCTCATTCTAAGGCAAATAATGTTGAAATTACTGATAAATTAAAGCCAAAGAATGAGACACAGTTTAAGAAGAAAAATCATTCCAAAACCAACAACAAAAAGAAAGGTGCTTGTTATTTTGTAACAAGCCCGGCCACTATGCCGAGACTGTCGTCTGCGGAAGAAACAACAAAAAGTGAATGTGGCCGAGGACTCGCTTGTGGCTGTAGTGTAAGAGGCGAACTCCGTTAGTGGCAATGATAATGATTGGTGGTTCGATACTGGAGAAACCATTCACATTTGCAAAGACCATAATCTTTTCAAGAGTTACGAAGAAAATAAAGGAGAAGCCGACGAAGTTACTAGAGCAAATAAGGTTCCAAGAAAAGTTCTAGGAAAAGGCACTATAGAACTTCCTCTCACCTTTGGAAAAGTTCTTACATTAGTCAATGTATTTTATATACCTGATATGTGTAAGAATTTGGTGTCTGGATACCTTCTTAACAAAGGAGGATTCAAGATGGTGTATGAGTCTGATAAGCTAGTGTTGTCTAAGAATGGTAAATTCATTGGACATGGATACTCTTGTAGCAGCATGATTAAGTTGAATCTAATAAAGAAATCTTATGTTTATATTGTTGATTCTGTAAATTTATGGCATGGTAGATTACGACACGTTAATTATAAATCCATTATAAATGTGAATAAAATAGGATTAATTTCTGATTGTGATTTCGATACCATTTCTAAATATGAAATATGTGTTCAAGCAAAAATACACCGAAAATCCTTTAAATCCGTAGAAAGGAAAACTGGTTTGCTTGATTTGGTATATAGTGATGTGTGTGACTTAAAAAGTCATATCACCTATGGTGGTAACCAATACTATATAACATTCATTGATGATTATACTAGATATGCATATGTATATCTAATGAAAACTAAAGATGAGCTTTTGATAAATTCAAAATTTACAAAGCAGAGGTCGAAACACAATTAGGAGTTAAAATTTAAATATTACATTCAAATCGTGGTGGTGAATATTTCTCAAATGAATTCACCTTGTTTTGTAAACAACAAGGTATAGTTCACTAATGCACTGCCCCATATACACCACAACAAAATGGTGTTGCTGAAAGGAATAATAGAACTTTAGTAGGAATGGTTAATGTCATGCTAATAAGTTCTAATTTACCTTATAACCTATGGGGTGATGCTATGTTATCTGCATGTTATATTTTAAATAGAGTACCACTTAAAAAGAATAATATTTCCCTTTATGAATTATGGTTGAATAGGAAACCTAACCTAACTAGACTTAAAGTTTGGGGTTGCTTAGCATATGTTAGAAAACCAGACCCTAAACGACCAAAGTTAAGAAATAGAGCATTTAAATGTGTTTTTATAGGATATTCACTTAATAGTATAACTTATAGATTCCTTATTCAGGACACCCTAGAAGTTATAGAATCTGTAGATGTAGAATTTTTTTGAAAATCAAACTGCTAAGATCCTATTAAGATCATCTAGTCCAGAACCTAGTATGACTAATGATATCAATGATGATGATTATGCTCTTGCTCAAAACAGCAAGGAAGTGTCAGTACCAGATAATAGTACTGAACCACGGAGAAGTAAAAGAGCAAGAATAGAGAAGGACTATGGTCCTGACTTCAATACATATCTTGTAGAAGGCAGTAAGGACGAAGTCCTTAATGTGACTAAATATGTAATGAATGTTGATGATGATCCCAAAACTTATTCTGAGGCTGTGAGTTCCAGAGATTCCAATTTCTGGAAAGAAGCCATCAATGATGAAATGAATTCCATACTGTTAAACCAAACTTGGATTTTAATTGATTTACCTTCTGCTGCTAAACCTATAGGATGTAAATGGATATTCAAGAAAATGTTGAATACAAATGGATCCATTGATAAGTTTAAAGCCAGATTAGTTGCTAAGGGATATAAGCAAAGACATGGAGTAGATTACTTTGATACATATGCTCCAGTTGCTCGCATATCTTCTATACGCTGTTTAATTGCACTTGCATCAATTCATAAATTAGTCATACATCAAACGGATGTAAAGACTGCTTTTCTAAATGGAGATTTAGAAGAAGAGATATATATGGAACAACCTGAAGGTTTCAAAATCCCAGGCCAAGAAAAGAAAGTTTGCAAATTAGGGAAATCTCTTTATGTCCTGAAGTAAGCTCCCATGCAATGGCATGAGAAGTTTGATAAAGTTGCATTGTCATATGGATTCATTGTTAATGATGCTAATAAATGTATTTACAGCAAATCGGATAACAATGGTATTGTTGTAATATGTTTATACGTTGATGACATGCTAATATTTGGTTCCAATATATCCTGTGTGAATGAAACTAAAAAGTTTCTGTTTTCTAAATTCGATATGAAAGATTTAGGAGAGGCTAATGTAATTTTGGGAATTAAAATTGTTAGGAAAGAGGGGGAGTTATTACTAACTCAATCTCATTACATAGAGAAATTCCTACAAAAGTATGGTCATTACGATGACAAAACAGCACCAACTCCTTTAGATCCTAGTATTAAATTAGAAAAGAACACTGGACGTACTGTCTCTCAACTAGAGTATTCCAGTGTTATTGGGAGTCTTATGTATGCTATGCATTGCACTAGACCAGACATCGCACATGCTATAAGCGTATTGTGTCGATTTACGAGTAATCCAGGTTTCGTACATTAGAAAGCTATTTCCAGTGTTTTTGCTTATTTGAAAGGAACCATAATATGGTTTATCTTATAAAGGATATCCTACTGTAATAGAAGGATATAGTGATGTAACCTGGAACAATGTAGAATCCAAATCTAAGTCTACGACTGGATGGATCTTTACATTAGGAGACGTTGTTGTGTCTTGGGCTTCCAAGAAGCAGACCTGTATTTCTGACTCAACAATGTTGTCAGAATTGATTGCATTAGAAGATGCATGTAAAGAAGCGGAATGGCTTAGGAATTTGTTAATGGAAATTCTTTTATGGAAGAAGCCATCTCCAGCAGTCTTGATTAACTATGACAATCAAGCAACGATATACAATGTGTCTAATAAGACATATAATGGAAAGTCTAGACATGTGAGTCTAAGACATCAAATGGTGAGATAGTTACTCAAAAGAGAAGTTATAACTGTTGACTACATAGAAACGAAGATAAACTTGGCTAACCCACTTACAAAGAGTCTTCCAAAGGCAGTGGTTTCTATAAAGTCACAAGAAATGGGACTAAGGTCTGTGAATGAAGGTTGATCATCCTTAACAGAAACCCAACTTATGTATTGAAAAGGATAGACAAAGTTCAATGGGTATCAACAAGTTAAGAGAATGATTATGGAACACTAAATCGATAATCCCATACTATTTAGTGTTGGATTCCATAAGAACAAAGGATGGATATATATATCCTTAATAAGTCTAGAAACCTTAAAAGGTGTATCGCAGAAACACCTTAAGAGACTTACCTATATGAGTATGGAAATCAGGCCGTTTCCTAGGAAAGTAAGACCGCTTTTTAGGTAGACTCATGAAACAGGATTTTAGCACATGGCCATTAACGTGCTGAGCAATACAGAGCACTTTAATTAAGGAAATCAATATGTGTGATTGTTCCGGTTTTATCATTAGGGATACTTGGTACAAGATTCGTTCACCATAGAATCTCGATAAGGCTTTGAATGGTTTACACTAAGTAAAGGTTCAAATCCAAAAGATACCTTTTTTTTATGTGTTGGTTTTCACAATGATGCAAAACTTGATCGTAGAACTACATAAGCTTGATGCCACTTGGGTATGTAGGAAGTCACTCTAGTGATGCAGCCGTCCTATTTATTTATTTTCTTATTTTGAAAATTGGGGGAGATTGTTGTAAAATTTTCAAAAGCTTTGGGGTTTGGGTTTTGGTTTTGGAAGAGAAGAAGTGAAGAGGAAGAAGAGAAGTTAGTCCCACATTGTAGAAAAATGAAGACTATATTTGTATAAGTATAGCCCTCTCAAGTGGATGTTGGGGTCTTGGGGCTCCCACGTGTTTGCTTTGTTGTGAGGAGAGAAGTCATGCAACACTACACGCGCGCCGCTGCTGTCCGTCCGACCGAACCGAACCGGGCCGAGTCGCCTACAGGTTTCGGTTTCGGATCCGAAAATGTTTTTGGATCAGATGTGAACAGTAATGGGCCAAATTTCAGCCCGTTAACGACCCAGAACCGATTTTCTGAAATTAGAATAAAGGGCAGGAAATTGCAACGGTTTCCTAAACGTTGCAAATATGAAAAGACACGATGTTTAAATTTGAATCCATTCGTAACAGTTGCAAACCGTTGCTAACGGTCGTGACGCTTCGCGAATGGACGCCTCATCACCACTATAAATAGCAATGCCCAGAAATCATCACAGACAGTTCCGAACCTTCTTCTTCCCGAGCAGTTCTGCGATGCCATAAAACCATTGCTTTGTTTTGTGACGCCTCCAAGGAGTTGCAAATTCAGAAATCGTTGTCGAATTGCTCTCTTCTTCCTCTTCATTCCATTCTTTATAAATTGCATCATCATAGACTGTTTTTGAAGTGTTCTTGGTCGGATGAAAGTCGTACAAACTTTGAATCCGATTACGCTCTTATAAGGCTTCACTGAATCCTGAAAGTCGATAGTTCGATAACCCGTTTGTACCTGGTGGGTTGAACTATTGTCTGAAAGAATCTATTCCATAGATCCTTGAAGTCGGAAGTACATCATCATCTTCCTCGCAATCGCCATCAAATTCGACCGAACCGTAAAATCCCCAACATCCGATTCACATAAGTTTTATAGTTGTTGTATATATTTTTATCTAATTCACAAATGTTTCTTTTACGTTGATTTTGATTTCAACAATTTGTTGTTTTGGTATAATTATGTTGATAAAAATTCAAAAATGTAAGTGCCTTATTATTGGGCATTTATGGATGTTCAAATTATGTTTATATGCATTTTGATGAAATTTATGTTTTGATTTAGTGTTTAAATTTAGTTACAGCTGCTATGCATACTAAACGTTGATCCAGTTCACTTCCATTTGATATTTTAATACTGGTATACAAAAGTATTCAAATACAATAAATAGTTTTATGTTTTAGAAATATTTTTAATGTAGCATTTTGATATGCATTGGCTATGTAATTTATAAAGATGCAACAGTTTTTGAAGGCTTGTTTTTTCTTTGCAGAGCAGGGTTGAATTCACAAACCAGGTTGTATTGCCAGCACTTGGTGTACCTACAGCAGGCAGTGGAATGATTGTTTGTGGAGGAAAATATGCAATTTTTAATCATTATAATTTAATTTAATGGATGTTACACTCCCAGTCTCCGGGTTTAGCGTGATCTGCTTTCAAACTGTTCTCGCTTGCCAGCTCTCTCTTCTCAGTTAGCATGCCAGTACGTTGATCGGCCTCAGCATTTCAGCTCAGCTCAATTAGATTCATCTAGTCTCTTTAGCACAGCAACTCCGTCAAGGATTCATTATCGCAGTCTACTTATATTCTCTATACTCACTTAATGCTACATGTTTTGCCATCAAATTCTACCTTCAATCAGTGCATCAGTAGCAGAACAGTTTTTGAATCATTTTCCAGCAGGTTACGGTCAGACTTCTACTTATGCCTGCACTTTTTCTTATGCCTACTCAGAGTTCTACCCTGCTAACACATCATGTTTGCACTTCATTAAGTCATTCTTGTGTTGCTCCATGGCTTCATATACTCGTTCCAGCTCCACCTTAGGTTCAACAATTTCTATGCTCTGATGAATGCAAATCTCTTCGGTTTAATTATTTGTGTACATATATGTTGACAGTAGTAATGTGGCTTGTTATAGAATAGACTATAATATGAATCTATATTGTATAGATCATCCAGATGCCGATCTTATACTTTAAATCATTTTTATCAACAATCGTAATGTCGCCTATTAGACTTCTTGATGGTTCATAGTTTATTAATTTAATAAAATTCGGATTGTTCTACTCGCTAAGGGGACCATTATTTCAGTAAAAAAAGAACCAATTAACCCATATGCATAGTACGAGTTTCATACATCTTGGTACTAGCTGTTGTTCTTTTATGAATTTAAGTAGGCCTATAACTAATTTTATACACCTTTGATTAAATGCTTATGATACCTTCAGTTATGCTTGCAGAGGAAAAGGTTTTCAGCAAGTTTGGTATTCAGTATAGTATTTTGTAAGCAAAGATATCAAATATTTGACATGACAGTGTCAATATGTGTGTTGAAAATTGGTAAACTGTAAATATGAAATGTGTGCTCAAGAACTAATGTTTCTCACATGATCTTATGTTTGTTACGTATTATATAATAGCTTGCTACACCTTTTCTACTGAATGTATGCATGCCTTAATGCTGGTGCTTCAAAAGGTCTTCAGCTAACTAGATCCACTTAATGACGTACTTAAAGCAAAAAAGCTTCAGTTAAACATTTTTTCTTGTTCCTTATAAAGTAGGTAAAATGCTTGACATGGAGTTAATTTGAACCTCAAGTTCTTATTACAATGAAAGAGAGATTCCTCCATGCAGACAAACACTAAGTATACTGTAATTTGGTCAAAAGAGGTGGAGAAAATAACTAAGGATTTATTAGTAATCATGTCTAGGAAAATAGCCAGCAAATCTCTTAGACTAGTATAACCGCACAACGGTGGAAAAACTGATCGATCAGGTATGGTTTAAAAAAACAATAATTTTTTTATTTTCTTATTAGTTTGAACTAAATATAACAAAGACATCTACAAATACCTCTAGTATTGTAAACACAAAATTTTATATAAATTTTATCCGTAGAATAATGAAAGTCAAATGAATATTTGCCTCTAGTAAGTGTCGTCCCAAATTAGATATAAGACACATTTGTAGCTTCATTTACATCTATTACACTGCAAATCCAAATATTGTAACTGTATAAATGACCATTTCTAATTTCTCTAAAAAGATTTAAAGTAATAAGGACATTTGTAAACACCTTGATTGATAGTAAACAAAGGAAACTGCAAGAGTGCTAACTTATGCTATTGCCCCTAATGAATGTGCAATTTAAAACACCATATGCATATACATATATATTACCTAATAACAAATAATATCAAAGACTAACACTTACTATAATATGAATAAGCAAACTCTAAAAAAACATTCCACGTTAAAAAAATTGTCAATAAGTAAATAAAATTGCCTTAAAAGTACATTTCTGAAAATAAAACCATCTTTTAACAGTAAAGTATTTATCTACTTTGAATCAGAATTTTTAGTTATATGTACATTAGACCGTAAAATAACAACAATACACTATTACAATATACTTTGAACTAGACTAATGCACAACAGTAGTTATTTTCAATATACAAAATATGCAAAATTAGAAAAAACATATAGTTCTTCTTTGGCATTAAATTGGACTAGACTCTTAAATAAAAAATCTATTAGATAGTAAATTTCAGTATATGAATGTTGTTCTCTACTCATTGTTGCAATGTTGTTGTTCTCTACTCATTGCTGCAATGTTGTTGTTCTTGACCAGTATCATATAATAGTTGCCGGGACGCTGAAAAAGAAAGAGAGAGAATTTGCAATCATCCGTCAAATGCGTGTAAATACATGAAATATAAAATGTGCATTAAAAAGAAAAGAAGAAGAAGAAGAAGCACAACAGTGTTAGAATATGGACCACTCAAAATCTACATATCCGGAAAAGAGGTTTGGTGCAGCAGCTTCGATCATTTAGAAGCTTCTAGAAAAAGAGGAGCCTTTTTGACTAATACATGTTGGAGAGTACAAGCTATACATATCAGGATCGTTGAAATGACAAGATTGTTTTATGTTATTATACACTTTGTCTAATATCACAGTATGCACATAATGTCTTATAACCATGAAGTATTCAAGAAATTTTAGAACTGCAGAAGCGTGCATGTCAATGTCATGTCCATGCATCAGTTCATGATGAAATTATTACATTTTACCCGCATAGTTTTCTCTAGCTACATAAAAGTCATGAGATTTATACTCTTGGAACATCTTAAACCAGTTAACAAGGAACATGTAAGAATTGCATGCTTTAGTAATTTGTGATATCAGGTCAGTATGATAATTACATAATAAATTTTCCAAAAAAAAATTGAAATACGAAGAGAAAGGGAGTAGAAACTGATATACCAGTTATGGAATCTCCAAGGTTATCCAAATCGGAGCTCGTATTGGAGTAGAAGAATACACACCAACAGGTGTATCAAGGAATAGTAAATTGGCCACTACAAATGGAAGATGTAAATTATAATATATATTACTACTACAAAAAATGGGATTCCATCTGGAAAAAAAATTCAACCTTGTTTTTCAAGAGTACATTGTACAAAATCAATTTTTTCAATGAAGTTTAACTTGGTTTGACCAAAAAAAAAATTATTTGTTTTTTTATTTACCTTTATTCCATGAATTTTTGTTAAACTTGAGTTCTGGAACACCTTCTATATCAAAAATGGCCCAAGCTCCTCCACCTCTCCATATCCAATTGAAGAACAACCAGGTCCTGCAATATTTAAGGCAGTATTAACAAGATATTCAAAACGGTATCTAGTATCTACATATATTTTAAAATTTTACATGACATCCGATTTATATGTTATAAACGTTTTGAATACAATCAAGCTCATTGAAATTCAAATTAGTTAGATGCAGATTGTCTACAAAGGTGCCTGGCCCATATAAGGAGTACTTGGTTACATTAACTTATATTTGACTTCGTTTGTCATAGTTGATATAATAGGCACGGAAGTTAGTTAACTACCAAAAATCAACCAACTTATATGCAAAGATCCACACCTTGTGTTCAAATACATACGCGTGCGGGCTTACAAACACACACACATACGCGCGCGTACAAACACACACACATATCATACCTCATAGTTATATAAAAAAATTTAAAATTAGTGAAAATATGCAGAACGTACCTATTGATACATAATAAGAACGTTGGGAAGATTGCTTATTTGCAAAAGGCATCATAGTAACAAAAGCATTTATCCTAACTTGATAAAATATATCATTGTAAGTTATCTTCTCAATGAATCTAGATGGAATAACTTTGGTAGCACAAACATGAAGGTGCAACTGCTATGCAATTGCTTTTATTCTTGAAAGTTGATCTATGCTTTAAAAAAAAAATCTTCAAATTCTATATAAGAGATGAAACAAAGCATGATATGTTTTTTTCTTCTAACAAAGATCATATAAATTGGTTTGCAAATAGGATACAAGTTCGTCTGCCCAAAAATTAAATATAAGAATATAATAATACAACTGGATCGTCATTGTAGTGAGACAATACAAACAGAGATAAACACCAGAACAGACAGCCACAAATCTATGCAATGCATAAAAATAAAAAATACCAGTATTTATAGTGGTTCCACTACCAAAAGGCAGTGTACGTCCACTTAGGGAGAGAAGATTTTATTAATCACTGAAAGATTATAGTTACAGGATTGATTCACTTTTGAAGGCTATGTTAAGAAGCATTAACAATACAGATAAAATTCTACAGAGTATCTGCTCTCTAGAATGACTATCATTGCTATCCAGAAGCTCCATCATTTATATAGTGGAGAAATGAGGAGGGATAGCTGCTACATAGCAGCTCTTATAACGACCCGCTATTTTGGACCATTCAAATCGACAATAAAACCATACATGTCCGACTTGAATAATTCAAAATACCGAATTGTTAATTTATTAATTTGGAAAAACATATATAGGAAATAAATCAATCACAGAATCACAGATACAGAGTAGTACAATAGTACACAGCGGAATAAATGAATAGCAGTTCATAAAGCTACTATATAAACAAAGTTAAAAATAAAATACATCAGAATATCCCAGATGCAGTGAAGTCTCCAGTATGAACAGATGACCTCTCCGAGCGAATCAACTAAAAGAGATGAAAGCTGAATCAATAGTTGGATCCTCAAACGAAGCTCCAAACTCCAAAGGCGAGTCTCGAATGCTGTATCGCTTAGTCTGACCCGAGCGTAAAGCAAAAGCACAAAACACTCGAGTCAGGATTAACATTCTTATATCAATAAATCCAACCCAAGTGAAATATCAACTGAAATACAAATAACTTAAGGATGTTTGGGATAACCATCCTCTAAGGGTCCATGGAACTATCTACACGGTAGAAATATACACTATAACACCGTGGTCATTCAATTTTATTTAGACTTCAAAACCAAAACATCATTTCCCTTTCAAATATATCTATTTCCAAGATAGTATATATATATATATATATATATTAAATAATTTATAAAGTAAAGTATTTGAATTTTCCTCAACTACACAAATTGATTCTAATCAACTCAAGTTCCAAATTCCCATTTATTCAAAGCTCAATTCATTAATTCAATTCAGCTCCCAATAACCATTTAAACTTTCGTTATATTCAAAGCTTTAGTATTTAATATTTTAAAGTTAAATCTAACAGTTTCACATAGATCTTGATTTAGCTTCATCATTATTATTTAGTCAGGAAATATCCACTTACAAGTTCAATATCATTTAAATAGCCTTAGATTTCATTTTACAGAATATTTCCTTAAATTTATTTAAACTTAGAATATCCATTTAATCCCTTTTACCAAAACCAAGTTATAAAATCATATCTTAAATCCCGAATTCAATAGTTTCAAATCGATTTAATTGAATATAATTCTTAATTAAATACCATTTTCAATTAATTCAACATTATCTTCTCAACTCTAGCTTATTCAAAATTTACCAAATCTAATTTGAAATATAAATTTAAACAAATCCGTAAACATATTATATGTATTAAATCAATCTCAATTAGATTAAATATTATTATTAGGTCTAGACATAAAATTTTCATTTTTATACATATAAAATTCTAAGAATCAGTCTTTATTAAAACTATATTTTTCTTTCCCAAACCATAGAAATTATTTTCAAAATATTTATATATAGACCAACGGTGTCTGTATATATTTCTTATCATATGGTCAAGTGATATGGATATTTATCATATCAATCCGTACACTAAATATATACGGGTGGATAGCATTTCAACCCGTAATCCCAAATTCAATTTAATGAAAATCGCTTGGGTCTATCATTTCAACCCATAACGAAATTCTCCTATTCTAAAGTCCGTTCGGGTATGTATCATTTCAACCCATAGTGAATTATAAACTACAGGGAACTTGCAGAGTGATAACAGATAATAATAATATAACAGGATATGATAATAATATCACAACAGGCATATATCAACGGTAATTAAATAAAGTATAACCAATAGGATATGGTGTCATATCCCATAGGTGAACAGTTTACAGATAATAGCATATATAACAGATTTACTAATTTCAGCAGTATATTTCAATTGTCGTTTCAATTAGAACCCAATTTAATAAATAAAAGAACGTTAATCGTGAGTGATTGCTCAACTTTCGAGGCTAGAGGCTAGAGAAGATAGACAACACAACAAGCTACGAATTTCAAAGCAACGCTAGATTGGCACAAATTCAACAAGGCTAAGAGATAAGAATTTGGTGAAAACGAATTAGAACCATCTTGATATGACAGAAAATGATGTATACAATTTTATTATTTATTATTAAAATCAATTTAATCATATATCTCAAATTAAAATTTAATTCAACACTTCGAAAAAAGTCTCCATGTATTTATATCTTTTAAAACCAATTAATGTATACTCATATATACATTTGCGAACAAAATTTTATATTATATACACACACATATATATAAAGTTATATAAACTTAAATAGAAAATATACAAACGCGATTGTATTACAAGTTTCCAACAATATATATTTTCCATTTTAAAATATTAGGAATACTACAAACCATAATATATTATAACTAACATATAACTTAAAATATAATTAACAAATATATATATATATATATATAAAAACGTACATAAGGTATAAATATATACATAAGTATACTCGGTGACCCTATCTAACCCAACAGGTAAAATCCAAACTAATATAACTTATTTTTTAAAAAAAAACTTATAAACACTGTCTATATCATACTTAAACAAAATCAATATATAATACTGTAAATATATAAACAGTATAACATATATTCATTGTCGAACCAGATTTTCCAATTTCTATAATATATAAAAATAGATCATATAACTGTTTATATAAAATCAGTATTTACGTAATTATAATATCAATAAACTGATGCTTTATCTGTACAAATCCACTTATATTCTTATACAACATATAACTTTATATATGTGTACCTTATACCCTATAACACTTATGTATTTCAAAACAAAACAGAGAATATAGTGTGTAATATATACATATTTTCTTTCATAAACATACAGCAACGTATATATATAAGCATATGAACTAACGTACACAGTATATATTATAATATACCATAGGTTTATAAAAAAAATATACTTACGCAAAAGAAGGAGTACACGGTCTAAGTGGCTACGGAGGAGCACGAGGGGTGGAAGATCAGGGAGAAGCTGCAGAGTGATGGGTTTGAGAAGCTAACAGAGGGGGAGAAAAAAAAAAGAAACAGAGAAGAGAAGTAAAGGCCACAGAGAAATATAAGGGAGGAGCTCAATATTTAAAAGATGGAATAAGAAACGTAAAATTGAATGAGCGAAATGAATGCAAAAAGTATATGAGTTTGATATTCGAATGACGGTCATAAAAATGGAAATTTGGGTATAGTTAACGGCTGGCTATAATCAAATATTCATGTTTTGATGGATTGCTTTTCTTTAAGCAATAAAGACAGGGAGAGAAAGAATAGATAAAGGCAACAAATCTATCAATAAAAGAAATGGAAAAGTTTGAACTTGTACACAAATAAATAGATATAGAACGATGTAGGTGAGTTGCTGCTCTGGGTAAAAATGCTTAATAATTTTTATGAACCAAATAGGCATGAACAGACTACAACATGCAATTAACTAATTGATTGTCTGTAACCGTGCAAACAAGAAATGAGATAATAATTAAAGGTTTTTTTTGATTGCCGAAGGAAAGGCAGACCAATAGGCTGAGAATCGTACCATAATTACCCTAGTGAGCAGAGGAAAGAAATTTAAAACAAAAATATAGATAAAGGTTGAGTGAATGGACACGGTCGCCTGCTTGAATCACGTGAAATAATTAAAGCAAATGAAGTGGCTACAGGAAACGAATGATTTCTTCCTATTTTTGAATTAATGTTTACATAGCCAATTTTTAAGCAAAAGGAAACGTACAACATATAATAAATTGAAATGACTGTTGATTCAGCAACGTTATTAAAGTAATTTATTATATTACTTGGGCCGCATGGTGATGATTTGGAAGAGATGTGTTTCACAATGGAACCGTTTTTAAGAAATAAATATATTACTTTAAAAAAGAAGAACTGACAAAAAATGAACGTAAACGTATACAATTTATATGTTTTGATATTCAAAATAATTATAGGATGGCAACAATCACCCTAGATTTAGTTGAGAAATTAAAGCAATTAATTGCTGATTGGACAACACGTTCCATATTTGAAACGTAAAGGAAAAAGATAAGTATGGAATGGAAGGATACGTTATAAAGGCAAAATGAACCGTTTGGAAAAAAAAAGAAATAATGGCAAATAAAACAGCTATGCCTTGAATTTCCCAAAATAAATTATTAGAGCAATTGATGGATTGATTGGACAGTGTGTTTCAAAACTTCAAGGAAATGAGTAATATATTTGAAAATACTAACATAACCTATATATACATACCTACTAGAATTCACACAATAATTAATGGACCCTATACCCAAACTAAACTTTTCGTGTATACATGTATATTAAGACCAAATTTTTCTTTGAATAAAAAATCCATACTTGCTTTCAAAACTAAATTTCAAAACCACCATTTGATGTATAAACAGAACATAATATTTTTTCCTTTTTTTCTTCTTTTTATTAACAATAAATCAAACATTAATTAATAATTTCACATAACTCAACATACCCATTAGTTATCAATTTTAGTTCATTTGTTAGAGGTTAACTTATTCGAATTACAACAATACAATTAAACTATTGTTTCCTCTTAAATTTTATTCAATAGATCAATATTTACAATTAACAATTATTATTAAATTCTTAACATTTGTTGTTTTGATTCAAATTGTAAATCTCATATAAACTATTATTATTCCCATCATTTTTGTTTCTAACAAATTTTATTCAATATTTTAAAAGAATTAGTATTTTAAATTGGTCTAAAATTTTGGATCGTTACCCATTGCGTTGCAAAAATGAAGATGGGAAGAGATTTTGAAACGGTCAGGAAATCAAAGATTTTTATTCCTATTAAATATGGAGACGCAAATGAAAGTGGAAAGTTTTACACGTGAATTGGAGGCAGGGTTTTAATTTTATTTTTTAATGCACATGCTGATTTGATCTTTTTAATAGCTAATATATGAAATCAAAGAGTGCGTACAATAGATGCAAAAATTAAAACGAACGTACGCCCAAATTAATTAACCAGTAACGTAATCTGAATTTATGTAATTTCTTATTTATTGACTACTTATATTTAATTATACGTAATCCAAACATTAAATTTTTATTTCAAAATATTATTATTTAAAATTTCTCCAAAATTTAATTAAATACGTTATTAAAAACCGTTTAAAAATTTATGGGTTGTTACAGCTCTGGGGTTTGGTTTGGCATCCATTTGGACCGTCAACGCGTAGTATTTGGACCGACATCACCACTTCAGCTTGGACCGGCATGCTATAAAAACCGAACGAGATATTTCGTTCGGCATCACCAAATCACCGAATGACAATACTGGCTCGACATCCATATTTACCGCTCCAAAACATTCTTTACTATCGAATGAAAACATTACTACCCAAATTCATGTTGCCGCTCCACTTCTACCGCCTCTGCTACCGAACGAGCTCACCACCAGACGAGAAATCTTATCGGTCCTCCACTCCACCGCTCTAGATTTAGAGCAGCAGCTGCTCCTCCACCGTCGAACCAAACTTTTGGTTCGGCAAGCCCTAGCTCTGATTTAGGGCTTTGCGAATTCCTCCTCCGCTTCATCGACGATTATGTCGAGCTTCTGCCTCCTCTTTCTCCTAGTGCGGCATGGAATTGAGGGAGCAATTTCTAACGCTTATTAATTACAATTAAGTATAAAAAAAATCTTTTTGTATCTATGGATTATATTATTGGTTGAACGTTGTTCTGTCATTTTCACAATTTTGTGAGAGCACCCTAGGAAGAAAGGGGAAATATTAAAATCTCCATACCATATTTAACGTTGAGATGGAGTTAAAAAATTTAGTAGTTAAAACTTTATATTAGCTCAAAAATACAATGAGGTCAGATTTGAATCAATTTGAGCACCGTGTAGCATACACACATATAAATGTTAGAATGAATATATGAATCTAAAATCCAGTAAATTTGGACTTGTGGGCTTCACTAAATTTAAAAAAAACATATGTGTTCTCATTTGATTCTTGTGACCCCATCTGAGCCTTATCAATAAGAGCACGCTTACTTAACATCTTTATATTTGAGACTACCTCTGTATTGTTTTGGGCTGTAAGTGAAATGCAAGCTTGAGTAAGGAATGCCCTGCTAGAACAGCAAGCTACACGGCATACATCTTTTTTTCACATTCAAAACTTTTGCATTTGAAATGAAGTTGAAAAAGGATTACCTTATTACCCCATGACAGAGTTCTGAGAACTAATATTGCGTCCTTTGTCCACATCATCCAATACATCATATTCTCTCAACAAACACCAAGTGAAAAAAATATACAAATGAATACACTGAAATTAAACATATAAAATGTAGTTGTGTCCTTTTTTGTTATAGGTAGAGCTACCAAAATCGATAAACTTAACTGCACTTGATTTGGGTAGCCTCTTGAACGAAGCATCTTTAAAAGAATGAGATCAGCCCTGTTGCATACAGATGAACAAATAATTAATTAGAGAGCATGATATGCAGGCATAAAGACAATGAACAATGTATACAAGGATATTAAAACAGTAAAAAATAAAACGGCTGGATTAAAATGCATAGCATTTCAAAATTTTAAAAGAAATTGAAATTTGAGCATGGAGTTATAAGCAATGTACACACTTATCAATTGAATACCTTAATCGAATATCTAAATTATATCTTGTAATCAGGTATTTCTATAAGCTCCAAAGAAGCAATTGTTATATTTTCAAGCTTCAAATCAGTATGAGTGAGGAGTAAATCATGCATAATTGAAAGCAGGTAAATTACAAAACAAATAAACTTAAGCTAACAATTATTATTTAATCATAATACCAATCATGTACAATAAATATGATAAAGCTTAATTATTCTATGATAAATGCTCGGAAATATGGAAAGAAAAAAAAGGTTTTATCTTTCCGTATATATAAAAATGAAAAGTTATGATAATTAAACACTAGTATGGGCCCGTGCTTCGTACACGGGCTGTTTGTGTTATTGTATAAGTTGATATTCTGTTTGAGCGCAAATATGTAAACGGAAAGCAATGGCATTTTTTGAATTTCAAAAAGACACCGAGTAAATAGTTCAACGAATATTCTTTATTAGTAGTAGAGATGTGTAACTGGATGAAGTGCTATCTAAAAACATGCTATACATTTCTAAAGTTGTCTTGCAATCTTACTAACATGATCAATGGAAAATGAGCGATAACATTTTTTTTCGTAGAAAACTACATAAGCTTGGGATAAGCTTCTCAAAAACCTGTTAACATCATTTTAATTTTACATTTTAACTATCCATACTGGGTGGGACATTATCATAAATTCTTTTTTTTTTTAATTTTAAACTTATAATACAGGTATTTACGATAGTCAAACTAATTCCATATTTGTACACAAATGCAAAAATAAATTAGCTTTATACATATATAGCCTCAAATCTACAATAATACAAAGCAAACAGGAGAACAAAGAAAAAGACAAATAATTGCACATAAATCGCTCACCGACTGCCATTTTTGTCATGTTTCCCAAGCTGTTGAAGCGCTTCAATTTCTATCATGGCAGCAACTCTATATTTCTTAATGGATCGAACAATTTTAATTACCACAATTTCCTTTCTCTCTCAATCCCAGCATTCCATTACCTGTCCAAAAGCATCTGTTACAATAAAGACAACACAAATTTTAACCATATTAAAAAAAATAAAAGAATATGCTATATAAAAATTACGAAATGCCCAACTGTATAGTACTATCACAACAACCAAAAACAACACTCTTGCTATTGTATCATTGTTGATCGTTGCCTTCTATGCACATTTAATCAAACAACACTCTTGCGCATTCCAATATCTCACTGCTAAATAAGCTTATGCTACAATATTCAAAAACCCGGATAAAATTTAGATAAAATTTTTGATTTCAACCCATCATTGCTAATCAAATATTGAAAATAGGCAACAAGAAGAAATGATGCATGTTAGCCATGCTGCCACAATATTTGATTTCAGATCTAAATAGATCAAATAAAAACAAGAAAATACGATGGTATTAAACTCAACAAACGTAGCTTATAAATTGAATATTTAGAAAAACAGTTGCAATCTGAAAAAATAGAAAATAAAATCATGCAAATAGTACCGTTGGATGCAAGATCCAAAGTAAAAATGGATCGAGACGAGGCATAGTCAAACAACCAAGGAAGGGTCGAGAGGAGGGGCGTTCGAGAGGAGGAGCGTGGTCGAACAATCTCTGGCACTGGATTGGGGTTTTATTTGGTTTAAGGAGAAATAAAGAGGAGAGGAACAGAGTAAATGGAAGGGAAAATGTGGACGGAACAGAAAATGTCAAAGAACACACGATTATGGTCAAGAGGAGAAAATTTGAGGAGGAGAAGCACGCAGAATCCAAAAAGAAACAGCAATTGTATTATTTGGGCTTCAGCAAATTGGTTTTGGCCAGTCACAATAAGCAAACCTCCCTAAAGGTTGGTTTAATAATTAAGCTTAAAATAAAGTCCAGGTTAATATTGCCACTGACATTATTATATGTTTTTTTTTCATGAATTGCATATATATCTCGTATTATCCATGTTATTTTTAGATATATTTAATACAAATTTCTTGATGTAAATGACTTTCTTTTGGTTATGTAATTCAAAATAAAGCTCAAACTTTTAAAATTTAATTTTTTTAGTTTTAAATTTGGAAAATTTCGAATTCAAAAATAAAAAATTTAAATTTATAACACTTTAAAAATTCAATTTCAAAAATTTGGAGATATTGATTGTTTATTTTATTTTTTTTCCATATATAGTCTGCATTCTTCAACGTGTTTGCTTACATAACTTATATTAAAAGTCAAAAATTGTGGTGTCAAGCCTATAAAAGTTGCAAAAAAAAGATAACTGAAGCTGCAGGATCGGGCTATTGGTGTGAAGCATGACAACAGAATGAAAGCACTTGTACTTTGAGGTAAAAATTTAAGAATTAATTATTTATAGTAACTAGTAATATATGTAATGATATATTTGTTTAATGTAGATATATTATGGTAATGAAAATTAATGATCCATTCGCCGAAGTTTGAATTATTTCTTTTAATGAACCAATAGAGGAAATCGTAGGTTGTAGTGCTGATGATCTTTATAAGATTAAGAATGATGAAGGTGAAGGTATATATGAACAAAAACTAAAGGAGCTATTATGGATCCCTCATCTTTTCAGAGTTGGTGTTGACCAAATTAAGTACATGAATAAAAAACAAAAAATCAATGTTATGTCTCAATCAGTTATTGATTATGTGTCGGAATCGAATTTCTTGTTAAAAGAAATATCAACAATAGCATAATCCAAATTTTAGTTTTTTTGTTTCAGTAATGTCATTTTTTTCTTATTTTTTACTTCAGCAATGTTATTTTTTAATATAATAATGGTACTTTTAGGTATTTATTTAACCACCGTAGTTCAATAATATGAGATTTATTTATTATATCAATTTTTACATTTTTCATCTTCTTTAATCAAGTATTCAAAAATATGATGATGTATATTAAAGTGAAATTTGTTTGATTTTTTTCCTAAATTCACTAATGAGTTAGAGCTACAAATAAGCTCAAAACTAAGAGCATATTGAACCTTCTTGATACATATACGTGTGTGTGTCTGTGAGTGATTCATATCAATACATTGATAGCAGATCCTTAGTGTGACGACCCTGACTCGACCTTAGAAAATCGGCACAAAATACGACACTCATATTCAAATGCCGCAGATCTAAACGTCAAATCTGGTTCGTCGGAGCTTATAACACGATTAAGTACAACACAGCGGAAGAAAAAGAAATGAATGTCGTATACAGCTCCAATGAATACAATATCCAAATATGGAACAACACCGATACAATATGATATAAGAATATCAGGAATGCAAGATAATAATGCTACAGCGGAAAACAGATAGCCAAGAGACAACTCCAACCCAATGCTCCAAAGCTAAACTCTAAACCACAAGCTCGAACCCCCATCAGTTGCACCAAGCTGAGCAAGTCTCGTCCAGTGCATCCAAAGACTCCAACATCCAAGATTCCCAGAGAATTCCAAAGAGAAAGCTGAAAGCTACAGAATTGATTTTATATCTACTATTTGAAAAACCCAACTCTAGACTGCCCGTGTGGAAATTTGTGGGCACCCAGAGTTTAAGAAAGGAACAATAAACTCCGGGTCAGTCATGGGACTGGTGTGAGCAAAACAAAATAGTTTTTTTTCTTTAAAAACAAACAAAAGAACTTAAATTAAAAATCCGCAATGCTTTTAGGAAAATGAAACTACCATAAGACCTCCCACCACACACACAATGCAAACGCAGACTTGGAGGAGATTTCTTCTTATGATAGTCAAAAATGCTTGATACGCGAAATCCTTTGATATTATTACTATAAGTGCATAGTGGAAAACATTTCGAAAGTATAATATTAATCTTAGCCAGTATACGTACCATTATAGTATGCCTACTATAGCTACCATGTTAAATGGCAAGTTCTACAACTAAAACCGTAAAGTGCTCGTATTGGATGACTGGATTTCCAACAAATGGTCGGGCAAAGGAACTTCCCATAAAAATGGAACGCCTCTGGAAGGACGTCCCTGAGAACCTAACCGGATCTCTGCTACACAAGGCCGGGTTACCTCTATAACTAGGTAACTACTGACACGAGTATGCCACCTCCCGGTCGTTACCAACCTTTATCTGAAGCGCTTCCTAACCGACAACCACAAAGCAATAAGTTTGCAGCAACCACAAAGTAAGTATCTGGGCTCCATACCATGATACCACTTATAATCTAGAAGGAAATGGACATACCCTCAGAGGGCGCTACCCTCAAATAACCTAGCTGCCACGATTCCTGTTTTGACCATACTGGGTTGTGAGGTTCGACGAAGTCTCGTACACAAAGCTACGCTTTTTCACAAAGCCATGCTTCGATCAACAAATGATCAGCAGCACTCAGCATGCCACACTACTAAACTGGGAGTATATCACTAATAACCTTCAACTACATAACCTCTGAGCTCATACATCTCAGAGAAGGGTGTTAAGCTAAGAGAATAAATTCTCCGCCACCAACAGATATGTATTTGAAAGAAATCAGCTTTATATCTCAGTTTGTAATGTCAGACATACAATCCATACAAGTCTGTTCCGGGTTCGAACAGAACCGAAGGTACTTCCGAAGAAGCCCTTGCAAATCCGGGAATCCACAATCCCGATCGGACTTCCCATCACTTAGGGAATCTCTATACCGTAGCTACTCGGTGCAGAGACAATCGATAGGTGATCTTATCGTTCTCGCAAATACCCGGTCTTCACCACCGGTCTTCAAATGCTATCCATAATGTCGTATCATTATTCGGAACGGGTTATATGACACAAGGTACTCTCCCGGCTAAACCGAAATAATGAGCGCTAAAATTAAAAACATATGGATAATGGGTTTTTCAGTTAAGTCACAACTTTAAAACTCAAAAACTTTCTTTTCAAATGGTTTAAACCAATTACCATTAACAAATCATTTTTTTAAACAAAAAGATTCACTTCCAGAAACCTTTCAATGGTTTAAACAATTTCCACACTTTAATCTTTTAAACAAAAGATTTACTTTTAAGACCCCTTTCAATTTAAAACAAGGTTCACCAATCTTTTAAACAAAGATTCATTCATAGCTTTTCAAAACAATTCCCAAAGATTCATTCATAACTTTCAAAACAATTCCCGGTTTCAAGTCTTTTAAAATCCTCTTCAATTTTAAAATAAGGTTCAATTATCTTTCACAAAGATTCAATTTTAGCTTTCAAAACCATTCAATTTCAAATTTGAAATCTTTTCATCATAATTATTATTTGAAACTACTTGTTTCCGTTTCAGAAAACCCAATTCCATTTCTAAAGTTATCTGGATTCAAAATTCAAACTTTAAAACTATTTCAAAATATTAAATTCAAATATCTGTGACTTAACCGATTTCCTCGTGAAATCCATATTTGTGTGTGTACAGTGTGGTCCAGGGGTTTTACACAATAGTGCAACAACATCAACCATTACAGATTTAAATACAACAATATATTTGATAAGCGGTATAAACTATAACGCTTATCTTCCATTCATAGATCACACAGATATATATCACAGATAATAAATTACATTACATATAACTAGTTCATCACAGAATAAATTACATCACAGTTCACAAAACAAAATAATTCATATCACACATTATCACAAATCAGGGACATTAATCAATTCAAAGCACTCCATAGAATCCTAACATCCATGAGTAAGATCAATTAATTATCTGATTTATTTAAATAAGATTAATTACTTATGAATAAATTTCTGATCCTAGTTAATTATTCATTAATTAATTACAAACCATTTTGATTAATTATTCTTTAATCATTAATAAACCAACCTTAATAAATAAATTAATCAATCCTTAATTATTTTCATAAATTAATTACCCTTTAATTAATTTATCACATTAACTAATTACCCATAATTAATTATAATAAGTGATCATTCTTAATCACTTAGTCATCGTTAACCATAAATTAACTATAAATTAATTTACCTTAATTAATTACCTTAATAATTTAGAAATTAGCCTTTAATTAACTTCTTTAATTAATTAATTACTTTGATTAATAAATCCTTAATTATTAATTAAATCTTAATTATAATTAATTTTCCTTAATTGATTGTCCTTAATTTAATTATCCTAATTAATTAACCACATTAATTTATCATGCTTTTAAGTAATTAGTCCTTAATATTTGATTTACAAATACTTAATTGTTAACTGATTAAGTCTAATTATCTTTGTTAATTGACTATTCTTCAATTGATTAACTATTAATTATAAAATCATCACCAAAAACATTAATTGTTAATCATTATTTAGTCATATAAATGAATTTGGTTTACAGTTAACATTTGATATTGTGATTTACTTCTAGAATTTTTTTTATTAAGTCAAACTTTTAAAACAACTTTTATTTAAAAGAAAATGTAAAATTTAAAATATTCTTGGACTCCATAAATCTCAAATAATTGTTTCAATACCATTTATCTAAATTCCATTTGTAACTATCTTAAATTTATAAAGAGTGGATTTGAAAAGATAATAATTTAACTTGTATTTCAAAATTTAATAAAAACTAGATTTCCTGCTGTTTTATGACTAACCCGAGACTTCCTCGAGTTGCACACGAGGAAAACACTCACTTGCTTCGGGTTTTAGCCAACATTGACCCGTGTCACGTTTTATTTCAAAAATTTGTTTAAGTTTAAAAACCAACCCGGTACAACGCTAAAACTACTCGAACTCGTCTTCGAGTTTTTCCCTCAATCCCCCGCGTACTGCTTCGAGTCGTAACGAAACGCCCAGACCACCATGCACCATTGACATGCGTTCACCTGCACATCTGAACGCCGTAGTTCCGGCCCACTTCATCGCCGCCGATAAGTCATCAATGCCCTACCCTGTACTCCCCAACTCCCCAGATCATCAAACTTCGTCATCCACTCGAAAATCAAGTTCGAGCTAAAATCCCAAACCTGGAAACACGAATGGCACCACCTATCCCACCTGGAAATCGCGTCGTACTCGAAATCCCGACCATCAGAGAGCTTGAAATTCCGGTCGACTCTTCGTCGATGTCTCTTCTTCGATCACCCAAAACCACGTAGCACTCGGTCAAACATGGACGTTGAACAAATCGAAAACCCACAAACTTGACAAAATTAGGGTTATCAATTTCAAAAGTTTACCGTATCGATTCTTGCAAATAATTTTTTTAAAACAATTTTCCTGTAATCATTGGTCAACAAACTACCTTCAAACAGAAATTCAACATTTAAGATTTGCTCGATCACCAGAAATTGAATATAAAGCATATTCGGTTCTATTAGAACCTGCACCTTGTACACTCAACTAGAAATCATCATATTGGTTTTAAAAATCCTATTTTGCAGCGAGGAATCAATTAATATTACTGAAATTGAAATCCGTGGTGTTCGAATTTTTGGAAAAAGAATCAAGTGGTGACTGCATTTACTAAATTTCCAGAGAAAACTATATAAAATTTGATTTAAACTCATTACTGAAATAAAATACAAGTTTAAACCATATTTTGAACTTGTTTTCAATCTTTTTCTACAGCAAAGAGGAAGAGAGAGATTTAACTTTTCGATGTAGGTTACTTTGTAAATCTGTAACTCAAATGTAACTAGAAAGAAAGAAACTTCAAAATCTTTGCTTTGGTTTAATTACTGAAATGTGGCACAGGGTTAAATAACATCTTTTTTTTCTTAACTGTTTACTATCATTTCAGAAACAAAGAGAGGAGGGAGATTTGGGTCCTAATATGGTTTACTTCATAAACCTGAAAAATAAATGTAACTCATTTTCCAGTAAAAAAACAATGACACATAGCTTTACTTTGATTAGTTACTGAAAAACACATAGTATGTCCAAACCATAGGTTATTATTCAAAACCTGGCATGGTTTACACTGTAACCCAAAGTGTTACATAAAACAGAAGAACAAAAATAAATATTTACAGGAAAAGAAAACTCAAGCATAGCAATCATTCACAAACCAAAACTATTCCCATTCCTCCAGGCATTTAAACACAAAGAATTGAAGAAAGTATGGGGTTTACTCACATCATTTTTTTCCAGAAGATAGAGATGTGTTTGCTGACAGTTTCTTTTTTTTTTCCTTCTTCTTTAATCCTTTTATGTTTAGATCTGCAAATCATAATTACGGATCTTTGATTATTCTTATTATGTTTATTCACTTATTTCATTAACAACAGAAATTTTCATTTACTTACAGTTGAATGTATATAACAGGGAAGTTTTCCTTTTTCCTGCAGTTTTGAAAACAGAACTTAGAAACCAAAATAGCTTTTAATTCTTTATTTCTCCTGCAAATAATTGGATGTTATTGCATTAATTCTTGCTTCATTATAGATTATAACTTTAAATTCAAAATTAAAAAAGTTACTTGCCTTTAAAATTATTTTCCAGAAATCAAAGAAAAACTGCACTGGCCTGCCTTTACAAGCTAATCTGCAGTTTTAATTTAAATTTGTTGTTAAAATATGACTTAAAACTCATAATTTTATTAACTATAAATTTTAAAAACTTACCTGAGAGCATACTACAGTTTTGAGGCTTTAGAAATCACTTCAGTTTTAGCTTTTGAATTTGAAGAAGAGATTGGCAGTTTTCTTTTGAACTGTTTTTGTTTTGAATGTTTATAAAGAAAATGAGATGAAACCTGTTTTTCTCTTTTGTATGTTATTTACATTTTAATTTAAAAGAAAATTAATTTAAATGCCACTTGTTATCATCATTTTACACTTGTTATCTCATAAGCTACAAAGCTTACACATAAAAGTTTATATTTTACTTATTTAACACTTGTCAAAAAACCCGTTAAATTATGTTTAATTCCTTTTCCATTAATTCATTTACAAATTATGTTTTAAACCTTTTCTTAATTTAATTCATAATTTTTTGTTTAAACCCTTTTTTCAATTTAATTTACATATGTAAATGTCTCACATTTTAAATTCAAAAATATAAAAACTATATTTATTCATTTTAAAAGAAAAGGTGCTTTAAATTCTTTTATCAGATTCATATTCAACTTTAAAACTTTTATTAATTCTTGTTTCACATCATTCATACATTATACATACGTTTTCAATTATTTGTACTTATACAATCTTAAAGAAAAAAAAATTGAAACTAAATTACATTTTTAATAATTAATCATATATATATGTATTTCTTAATTTTAAAATTTTTATTCTTAAATTCCCAAATACTCAAATTCATTCTAATCAATTTATAATTTAATCAAAATTTTATATTAATTTACCAATTTAATTCTTAATTTAATCTAGGAATCAAATTAATTACAAATTTAAATTTGTTTAAAAAAACAGGAATGTTACAGATTCCCCCCTTAGAAAATTTCGTCCTTGAAATTTGAAAGTAGAGAGACAACAAAGGATGGGTACACAAAGACAGAGAAACAGTTTCCAAAACAAACTGGGTATCTATTCTGCATTTGGCTTACCAAATCAGAATATCAGTAATGGATACAAGAATGAATCAAGATATTCGGGTCACCAGATCTACGAGAATAAAGGGATATTGATTAGTTTAAAGGATAACTAACCATTCGTATAATATATCGAGACCCAAAAGAACAAATAAATGAATTTAATCTTCCATAATTCTCAAACACTGGGTATGGATTCCAAGCTCAAGTCGGAATTCCCCAAAGAATAGACAGATATATGGATACAATCTAAAAATTTTAGTTTAAACAACCAAAATATACTTTTCAACCATAGCAACCAAAGCAACCAATTCATCCAAACAAAAAAATTTGACCCATCTGGAGTTTATGTTCCATGCAAATATATCAAAGCTTCTTCCTGGAGCTGCCAGGAACCATCAAAAAATTGAAAAGACGAACCAAAGGAGATTGATAGAGAAAGTTGTTTTCACTGTTACAGGGCACTGATCATTTGCAGTGGTACTCCCCTGTCCCTTATCTCGTCCTCTTCTTGCACTCATACTCACTATCAGTGGATAGTAAGAGAATTTACTGAGGCATTCAGACGGATATCTTAGGGATATACTCATTCTAGGGTATACTTCACTCTATCTCTAATGAGCTACCTAATGTGTTATACTCCTGAGCTAAAGTTTAAACCTTCAGCTCTGATACCAACTGTGACGACCCTGACTCGACCTTCGAAAATCGGCATCGAATACGACACTCATATTCAAATGCCGCGGATCCAAACATCGAATCTGGTTCGCCGGAGCTTATAACACGATTAAGTACAACACAGCGGAAGAAAAAGAAATGAATATCATATACAACTCCAATAAATACAATATCCAAATATGGAACAACAATGATTCAATATGATACAAGAATATCAGAGATACAAGATAACAATGCTACAGCGGAAAACAAATAGCCAAGAGACAACTCCAATCCAATGCTCCAAAGCTAAACTCCAAACCACAAGCTCGAACCCCCATCACGTTGCACCAAAATGAGCAAGTCTTGTCCAGTGCATCCAAAGACTCCAATATCCAAGATTCCCAGAGAATTCCAAAGAGAAAGATGAAAGCTACAGAATTGATTCTACATCTACTATCTGAAAAACCCAACTCTAGACTGCCCGTGTGGAAATTTGTGGGCACCCAGAGTTTAGAAAAGGAACAATAAACTCCGGGTCATTCATGGGACTGGTGTGAGCAAAACAAAACAGTTTTTTTTCATTGAAAACAAACAAAAGAACTTAAATTAAAAATCTGCAATGCTTTTAGGAAAATGAAACTACCATAAGACCTCCAACCACACACACAATGCAAACACAGACTTGGAGGAGATTTCTTTTTATGATAGTCAAAAATGCTTGATACGCGAAATCCTTTGATATTATTACTATAAGTGCACAGTGGAAAACATTTCGAAAGTATAATATTAATTTTAGCCAGCATACGTACCATTATAGTATGCCTACTATAGCTATCATGTTAAATGGAAGGTTCTACAACTAAAACCGTAAAGAGCTCGTATTGGATGATTGGATTTCCAACAAATGGTCGGGCAAAGGAACTTCCCATAAAAATGAAACGCCTCTGGAGGGACGTCCCCGAGAACCTAACCGGATCTCTGCTACACAAGGCCGGGTTACCTGTATAACTAGGTAACTACTGACACGAGTATGCCACCTCCCGGTCATTACCAACCTTTATCTAAAGCGCTTTCTAACCAACAACCACAAAGCAATAAGTTTGCAGCAACCACAAAGTAAGTATCTGGGCTCCATACCATGATACCACTTATAATCCAGAAGGAAATGGACATACCCTCAGAGGGCGCTACCCTCAAATAACCTTGCTACCACGTTTCTTGTTTTGACCATACCGGGTTGTGAGGTTCGACGAAGTCTCGTCAACAAAGCTATGCTTTTTCACAAAGCCATGCTTCGTTCAACAAATGATCAGTATCACTCAGCATGCCACACTACCAAACTGGGAGTATATCACTAATAACCTTCAACTACATAACCTCTGAGCTCATACGTCTCAGAGAAGGGTGTTAAGCTAAGAGAATAAATTCTCCGCCACCAACAGATATGTATTTGAAAGAAATCATCTTTATATCTCAGTTTATAATGTCAGACATACAATCCATACAATTCTGTTTCGGGTTCGAACAGAACCGAAGGCACTTCCGAAGAAGCCCTTGCAAATCCGGGAATCCACAATCCCGATCGGACTTCCCATCACTTAGGGAATCTCTATACCGTAGCTACTCGGTGCAGAGGCAATCGATAGGTCATCCTATCGTTCTCGCAAATAGCCGGTCTTCACCACCGGTCTTCAAATGCTGTCCATAACATCGTATCATTATTTGGAATGGGTTATATAACACAAGGTCGTCTCCCGGCTAAACCGAAATAATGAGCGGATAAATTTAAAACATATGGATAATGGGTTTTTCAGTTAAGTCACAACTTTAAAACTCAAAAACTTTCTTTTCAAATGGTTTAAACCAATTACCATTAACAAATCATTTTTTTAAACAAAAAGATTCACTTCCAGAAACCTTTCAATGGTTTAAACAATTTCCACACTTTAATCTTCTAAACAAAAGATTTACTTTTAAGACCCCTTTCAATTTAAAACAAGGTTCACCAATCTTTTAAATAAAGATTCATTCATAGCTTTTCAAAACAATTCCCAAAGATTCATTCATAACTTTCAAAACAATTCCCGGTTTCAAGTCTTTTAAAATCCTCTTCAATTTTAAAATAGGGTTCAACTATCTTTCACAAAGATTCAATTTTATCTTTCAAAACCATTCAATTTCAAATTTGAAATCTTTTCATCATAATTATTATTTGAAACTACTTGTTTCCGTTTTAGAAAACCCAATTCCATTTCTAAAGCTATCTGGATTCAAAATTCAAACTTTAAAACCATTTCAAAATATTAAATTCAAATATCTGTGACTTAACCGATTTCCTCGTGAAATCCATATTTGTGTGTGTACGGTGTGGTCCAGGGGTTTTACACAATAGTGCAACAACATCAACCATTACAGATTTAAATACAGCAATATATTTGATAAGCGGTATAAACTATAACGCGTATCTTCCATTCATAGATCACACAGATATATATATCACAGATAATAAATTACATTACAGATAACTAGTTCATCACAGAATAAATTACATCACAGTTCACAAAACAAAATAATTCATATCACACATTATCACAAATCAGGGACATTAATCAATTCAAAGCACTCCATAGAATCCTAACATCCACGAGTAAGATCAATTAATTATCTGATTATTTAAATCAGATTAATTACTTATGAATAAATTTCTGATCCTGGTTAATTAATCATTACTTAATTACAAACCATTTTGATTAATTATTCTTTAATCATTAATAAATCAACCTTAATAAGTAAATTAATCAATCCTTAATTATTTTCATATATTAGTTACCCTTTAATTAATTTATCACATTAATTAATTACCCATAATTAATTATAATAAGTGATCATTCTTAATCACTTAGTCATCGTTAACCATAAATTAACTAGCAATTAATTTACCTTAATTAATTACCTTAATAATATAGAAATTAGCCTTTAATTAACTTCTTTAATTAATTAATCTTTAATTAATTACTTTAATTAATAAATGCTTAATTATTAATTAAATCTTAATTATAATTAATTTTCCTTAATCGATTGTCCTTAATTTAGTTATCCTAATTAATTAACCACATTAATTTATCATGCTTTTAAGTAATTAGTCCTTAATATTTGATTTACAAATTCTTAATTGTTAACCTGATTAAGTCTAATTATCTTTGTTAATTGACTATTCTTCAATTGATTAACTATTAATTATAAAATCATTACCAAAAACATTAATTGTTAATCATTATTTAGTCATATAAATTAATTTGGTTTACAGTTAACATTTGATATTGTGATTTACTTCTGGAATTTTATTTATTAAGTTAAACATTTAAAACAACTTTTATTTAAAAGAAAATTTAAATTTTAAAATATTCTTGGACTCCATAAATCTCAAATAATTGTTTCAATACCATTTATCTAAATTCCATTTGTATCTATCATAAATTTATAAAAAGTAGATTTGAAAAAATAATAATTTAACTTGTATTTCAAAATTTAATAAAAACTAGATTTCCTGCTGTTTTATGAATAACCCGTGACTTCCTCGAGTTGCACCCGAGGAAAACACTCACTTGCTTGGGGTTTTAGCCAACATTGACCCGTGTGACATTTTATTTCAAAAATATGTTTAAGTTTAAAAACCAGCCCGGTACAACGCTAAAACTACTCGAACTCGTCTTCGAGTTTTTCCCTCAATCCCCCGCGTACTGCTTCGAGTCGTAACGAAACACCTAGACCGCCATGCACCACTGACACACGTTCACCTGCGCATCTGAACGCCGCAGTTCCGGCTCACTTCATCACCGCCGATAAGTCATCGACGCACTACCCTGTACTCCCTGTACTCCCTAGATCATCAAACTTCATCATCCACTCGAAAATCAAGTTCGAGCTAAAATCCCATACCTGGAAACACGAATGGCACCACTTATCCCACCTGGAAATCGCGTCGTACTCGAAATCCCGACCATCAGAGAGCTTGAAATTCCGGTCGACCCTTCGTCGACGTCTCTTCTACGATCACCCAAAACCACGTAGCACTCGGTCAAATATGGACGTCGAACAAATCAAAAACACACACACTTGACAAAACTAGGTTTACCAATTTCAAAAGCTTACCGTATCGATTCTTGCAAATAAATTTTTTTTAAACAATTTTCCTGTAATCATTGGTCAACAAACTGCCTTCAAACAAAAATTCAACATTTAAGATTTGCTCGATCACCAGAAATTGAATATAAAGCATATTCGGTTCTATTAGCAACTGCACCATGTACACTCAACTAGAAATCATCATATTGGTTTTAAAAATCCTATTTTGCAGTGAGGAATCAATTAATATTACTGAAATTGAAATCTGTGGTGTTCGAATTTTTGGAAAAAAAATCAAGTGATGACTGCATTTACTAAATTTCCAGAGAAAACTATACAAAATTTGATTTAAACTCATTACTGAAATAAAATACAAGTTTAAACCATATTTTGAACTTGTTTTCAATCTTTTTCTACAGCAAAGAGGAAGACAGAGATTTAACTTTTCGATGTAGGTTACTTTGTAAATCTGTAACTCAAATGTAACTAGAAAGAAAGAAACTTCAAAATCTTTGCTTTGGTTTAATTACTGAAATGTGGCACAGGGTTAAACAACATCTTTTTTTTTCTTAACTGTTTACTATCATTTCAGAAACAAAGAGGGGAGAGAGATTTGGGTCCTAATATGGTTTACTTCGTAAACCTGAAAAATAAATGTAACTCAGTTTCCAGTAGAAAAAAACAATGACACATAGCTTTACTTTGATTAGTTACTGAAAAACACATAGTATGTCCAAACCATAGGTTATTATTCAAAACCTGACATGGTTTATACTGTAACCCAGAGTGTTACAGAAAACCGAAGAACAAAAATCAATATTTACAGGAAAAGAAAACTCAAGCATAGCAATCATTCACAAACCAAAACTATTCCCATTCTTCCAGGCATTTAAACACAAAGAATTAAAGAAAGTATGGGGTTTACTCACATCATTTTTTTTCCAGAAGACAGAGATGTGTTTGCTGACAGTTTCTTTTTTTCCTTCTTCTTTAATCCTTTTATGTTTAGATCTGCAAATCATAGTTACAGATCTTTGATTATTTTTGTTATGTTTATTCACTTATTTCATTAACAACAGAAATTTTCATTTACTTACAGTTGAATGTATATAACAGAGAAGTTTTCCTTTTCCTGCAGTTTTGAAAACAGAACTTGGAAACCAAAATAGCTTTTAATTCTTGATTTCTCATGCAAATAATTGGATGTTATTGCATTAATTCTTGCTTCATTATAGATTATAACTTCAAATTCAAAATTAAAAAAGTTACTTGCCTTTAAAATTATTTTCCAGAAATCAAATAAAAATTGCATGCCCTGCCTTTACAAGCTAATCTGCAGTTTTAATTTAAATTTGTTGTTAAAATATGACTTCAAACTCGTAATTTTATTAACTATAAATTTTAAAAACTTACCTAAGAGCATACTACAGTTTTGAGGCTTTAGAAATCACTTCAGTTTTAGCTTTTGAATTTGAAGAAGAGATTGGCAGTTTTCTTTTGAACTGTTTTTGTTTTGAATGTTTACAAAGAAAATGAGATGAAACCTGTTTTTCTCTTTTGTATGTTATTTACATTTTAATTTAAAAGAAAATTAATTTAAATGCCACTTGTTATCATCATTTTACACTTGTTATCTCATAAGCTTCAAAGCTTACACATAAAGGTTTATATTTTACTTATTTAACACTTGTCAAAAAAACCCATTAAATTATGTTTAAGTCCTTTTCCATTAATTCATTTACAAATTGTGTTTTAAACCTTGTCTTAATTTAATTTATAATTTTTTGTTTAAACCCTTTATTCAATTTAATTTACATATGTAAATGTTTCACATTTTAAATTCAAAAATACAAAAACTATATTTATTCATTATAAAAAGGTGCTTTAATTTCTTTTATCAGATTCATATTCAACTTTAAAACTTTTATAAATTCTTGTTTCACATCGTTCATACATTATACATACATTTTCAATTATTTGTACTTATATAATCTTAAAGAAAAATGTTTTTCAAACTAAATTACATTTTTAATAATTAATCATATATATGTATTTCTTAATTTTAAAATTTTTATTCTTAAATTCCCAAATACTCAAATTCATTCTAAATCAGTTTATAATTTAATCAAAATTTTATATTAATTTACCAATTTAATTCTTAATTTAATCCAGGAATCAAATTAATTACAAATTTAAATTTGTTTAAAAAAACAGGAATGTTACACTTAGTATTAAGTTGGCCTACATTTATAGTCATTATTATAATTGGATTTACACATTTTCAATTACTTTCAGTTTTTCTTAAAAATGCAGTTAATTTTTCATCAAATTAATAATAAAGGAAAAAAAATTAACAAATACTTTTTCTTTCATATCAAATTACATAATGGTCGTTTTTCCACCGTTGTGCGTATATACTGGTTAAATCTAAAGGTACTTGTATGCTTAATACGTGAGTTCGTATAACTGAGTAAAATTATACACATTGTAATTTGTATTGGTCAAAGGGATTTCATATCCATATCTTTATATAATGCAGTAAAAAAAAGGGTAGATGTGAATTTATATTGATCAGACAATTTCAAATTGTACAACATTTATGACGATGATCGAAAGAAAGTATTGATATTCATGCATATCAAAAGCCACAAACATGGTACATAAGTCATGTTTAGTTTTTTTCCTACTTGTCATCTTCTTTGGTCCACTACACAAATATATACATATTTTTAAATCACATAATGAAGTGAGCGGAAAAAGGAAATGCAAAACATTTGCATCATTTTTAACAAAATATGAGGATGTTTTATCGCTTGAAGATGTAAACATAAGACTAATTACCTTCTATCCACTTGAATGGATGACGGCATACTTGAATATTTCTATACAAAAACACCTAACAACGGTAGTAAGCACCACAGAAGAAAAGAAATAAATTTTATAGCGTCAATGAGAAAGATGGATATTAATAATGATACTTATACTTCAAATTCAATTTAGAAAGCATATAACATGTGAAATTATCGTATTTCTATGTGATACTAATATAACTTACTTATATTAAGATACCACCATTGTAAAATATCCATAATATAATGCAAATACTTCTTGCAATACTAGAACAACAATAAATAGCGACTGAGACTTCCAACGGCCGTCGACAGCTTTTTCCGACGGCTGGCGACGGTTGTCGAACTACGTGGCATTTTGTAAATAAAATATACTAGCTGTCGCTAGCCATCAAAAACCGAAGCAGCTAAACCGTCGACTGCCGTCGCTAGCCATCGAAAATTAACGTGCATACAGGCCTCTTGGCCGAGAGCTGCTGCTTCATTTCCATTTTCCTCCAAATTGAAATAAAAACCCTACCACCTCCTCCTCCCTGTCGTCAACCAGCCGTCGTGCCTCCTCGAGATTCTCTAGCTTCATCATTCTCCAATCTGAAACAAGCCTAGCCCTTCATCAATGTCCAATCAGGTTTTATTCCTATGTCCTAATCAATTTTGATTTGTTAAATTAGGGTCAATTTGTTGTCATAGTTCTATAATACCTCATTGATTGTTTGGTATACCTTATTGAATGTAATTGGGTTGTTATTACAATCGTTTATCATTGAAATATTGAGAGAAAAAAATTTAGTGTATATGTGCGTTAATTAGTGTAAACATGTTGATTAATTAGTGCATACGCTCATTAGGGCTACTTTGGATTAATTAGAGTCGATGCTTAGAATTTGGCGTATGCGTTTTCAAGATGACGAAAATGACAATGTAGTGTATGCATTTTTTAGAATATAAATAAATTATTCAAAGTTGTTGTATAATACGCTTTACTTTTTGTAAATCCCTTAGAGAGTTTTTGGCCCCTTCCGGTAAATATTGTATATAATCGTTGTATGGATATTTGTTTTTATCACAGATTGGACATTTATATTCATCCGATATAATATTTGTCAGATTTGTCCTTGTATTGGACAAGTTACGAACACAGTAGTAAGTATATTTTTCAAATCATATTATTTTAAATGGTTCACAAAATTTTGACAATACTTTCTTTTTGTTCCCTGTGTACACACATATGTGTACGATACATGGAACAAAGAGGAAGTGCCGCCGAAAGTTTGTTGAATCATTTAAAATAAAATGATTTGCAAAATATAATTACTACTGTGTTTGTAATGGGAAGCAGGATGACTAACCATCAAAATGTAAAACAATAACCTAAAAATTGTAGATTATATTCATATAATGATTTGTGTAAATCCGTTTTAAAATTAAATTAATTAATATTATATATTTGCGAAAATTTAAATATATGATTTATTTGATAAATAAATTGTCAAGACATAAATGATTAATGCATTTTTATGTTTTAATGTAGGAAAAACGGTCAATTATTTTATCGATCGGAGCTGGATGTACCAAAAAAGAAGAGAAATTGGAGGATCAATAAGTGAATATTTTCAAAATGGTGTACATGTCTTTATTGAATTCACTTTACATAATAATAAAAACGAAGAAGAAATTCATTGTACATGTAGTAGGTGTAAACTATTGAAGCATTTAATACCGGATATGGTAATAGTTCATTTGCCAAAATATGGTTTTGTACCGAATTATTTGGTGTGAGATCGACCATGAGAACTTATAGCATCTAATCCCGTGCATTCGGAGGAGGTGGTGGATAATGAACTTGTTTCGACAAATCTCATAAAAGATATGGTTGAATATGCAATACGTTCAATGTTCCATACTATTGAAATTGATGGTAACGATGTTAATATTGAAGAAGAACCAAGTATTCAAGCAAAAAAAATTACGACTTATTGGAGGCTGCTAAGAAACCCCTTTGGGATGGTTGTTAAGTGTAACATTTCCGTTTTTAAATCAAATTGAAATTGGAAATAAAATTAATTTTTGGAATTAAAATATGGATTAATCTGGTATTTTCCAAAATTTAATAGATATTTGTTTGTTTATTAATATAAATGAATGTAAATATGATTTTCAAATAGAATTTCTAATTGGAAATTCTAAAATAAATATTTTGAATAATATTTCAATTACAAATTTAATTGTGGATTAATTCGAAAATTTGAATGAATATATATATATATATATATAAAGATTGTAAATAAAGGAATCAATTTGAAAATTCAACAAACTGGTTTTTTTTGTAGAATTTTGATTTGGAATTCAAAAGCGAATATTTTATAAATAGATTATAATTTGAAAATGTGAATTTGAAATTCAAATGTTAATATATTGAAATTTAATTGGACTTAAAGAAAATTTTATATTTGGAACTAAAATATAATAAGTATGATTACTTAAGTTTAAAATGAGAATTTTAGAACATGTATTTATTAATAAGTTTAATATCTTAAGTTTAAAATATAAATGTATTGAAAATAAAGTTTGGAAAAAAATTATAATTGTAATCAAATTTTACAAATTGATTGTATATTAAATTTTGAATTTGGAAATTTAAAAATAAATTGTTTTTAATTCTTTTTCTTTAAAAAATTATATAAGTATAAAAAATAGAAAATTCTGTGAATTAAATATGAACATTCCTAATAACTTGAGTTTAAGATGTAAAATTAGATTTGATAAAAAGATTTAAAAAACATTGAAACATACAAACATATGTTAATATATAAAATATAAATGCACAAGGGTTTAAACTAAAATTTTAACTAATTAAACTAAGGGATTTAAACATAAAAATACTAACTTTGTAAAATGTAAACATTTTATAATGCAAGAAGACATGTGTTTCTTAAATTATCATTTGTATTTACAAGTGTTAGCCTAATGAACAAGTGGCAAATATGCTTTAGAATTGTAATGATAATGAATATCAAAATTAAAAAACAAAACCAGGCCATTTTTTCTTCACTTCTTAACCTAGAAAACTAGAAACAAAAAGAAAGAAGCAAACTAGATAAAAGAGAACAACAATCTCTTCTAGTTTTAAGATCGGATCTGATCATCTCAGATCAAATAATCAAGCAAGATATCAAAACAAAATCAGGTTCAGATTTATATTCAAAACTGGAAAATCAAAGAAAAGTAAAGAACCTGATACAACAAGAAGCAGTTCAAATTCAAATGCATTCAACAAAATTTCAAACCTGAAAAAAAAAGCCAGATTCAAGTTCAAAACAAAGATTAGTTTTAGAGCAAGTTAAAGATCAAGTTTCCTGTTTAAAAGAAAACCTGAAACAATGCAAAGAAATTCACTGTCGCTGTTCTCTTCAAGCACAGGTGAGCAAACTTCTAAATTAAAAATCTTTATCCATTTATTTGTTGATGCTGTGAATCCCTTACCAATCTGAAGCTCTATGCGTTGTTTTGTGATGATGTTTGAAATCAATTTTGAAATACGTACAAGCATGTGAATCTATATATGTTTATATGTTGAGGAAGATGTGCATGTTCAATCTACAGGTATATTTACCTCTGTTCAGCCCCATGTTGCTTAAAACCTGTTAAAGTTCCAATTCCTCTTCATTAGAACCTTATCTAACTTTATAATCTGAACAAACTTTGTTTGTTTAGCTTTTTTTTGAAGTTTTAAATTTTATTTGAGTGAATTTGAAGTAAGTTTTTCTGGAAATGTTGAAAACAACAGGCAAACCCAAATTACATTGAAAATTTGATTTTTATAATTCTTGTTTTCAATTATACGAATGAAAATGTTTCTAAAATCCATGATTTTTAAAAGAAAAATTGGAATTTTTAATAACGTATTCTTGGTGAAACTCGAAGATGAACGGCGTGGTCATTTTTGCGAAATTCAGGTGATCGAGGAAGTGTTAATTCTCGAGATTGAAGTTGGAGCATGGCTGGAGGTTGGAGATCGCCTGAAAAATGCTTAATGATTTTATAAATTGTTGTGGTGGCTTGAGGGGATCGAAATAGGGTTTAATAACCCAGTTGAGTCGACGAAGTTTTAGGGAAGTATTCATCGTCGTCGAGGCGATTCAGGCAATCGCACTGGGGGAAGTCGTTGCAGGGGCCATCGGTGGAGGTCCTGATGAAGTGGCGTGGGTACTGGCGCTGGATGGTGATCAGGCGAGGTGGTTTATGGTGATGAAGTCTGTTCCAAGTGGAGGTCGATACCTTCAATTTTGATGAGAGGGGTTTTTCACAAATCTGGGTGGTCGCAAGGATTGAAGGCAACGTTGTCGACATGTCAGGGTCCTCGGTGATGGTCGGAGGGCACTGGATGGCCGGTGCATGTGCACGTGCACGCGATTCGATCTGGGTGATGATGCGTGGGGGAAGATGGAAATGGTCTCGAGTTTGACCTCGAGGGATGAAGTGATGGCTCGGGTGATTTCTCATGTTCATACGCGAGTGGTAAGGTGTTTTTGAAAAAAAAAGAAAAAAGAAGAAGATAAGAGAAGTGCTGGGAAGAACTCCAGGAAGAATCAAGCGAGGCTCGGAGTTTTTGGCATTTTTGCTTGAAGTAGTTTTAGGTGTGACTCGAGTAAACAGACCAAAGTTTAAAATGAGTTTTTAAATTATAGTTTAATAGTGAATTCAAGTCAGTTTGAATCTTGGTTTGGAAATGAATAAAGTTTAAATTCAAATTGTTTTAATAAAGGTGTTTAGGTAAGTAAGTGAAGTAAAAAGGAATTTGAATTTAAATTGTGGTTTGAAATCGTAAGAAACAAGTTAAATCAAAATTTTGTAATCTGGAATTAAGTTTAAAAATTTGAATCCCAGATTTTTAAATGAAAGAAAGTTTATAAATTTAAATGTTTTAAATAAGGAATTTGATTTCAAACTCTTTTAAGTTTGTTTCAATAAAAAGTATTACTTTAACTTGTAATTTAAAGGTTTTAAAAAAAATTAGTTTTAAAATTGATTTAAAGATCAATTAGTATTCATTTTAAAATTTGAAATTTAAAATGAAACTTCAAAAGTAAACTTAAAATAAATGTTTTCAAGCATATTTGTGAGTGATAAATGAAATCATTAATAAGTTTTCTTTAAAGTTAATGAAACTTATTGATTTGTAATTCATAAATTATTAAGTTAATTAGAATGGTTAACTAATGTTGTATTGATTAAATTAGCGATTACATGTTTAAATTTGTTAATTAAAGTTAAGTTACTTTAATTAAGGAATAATAAATTTAATTAATCAATTAAGGATAATTAATTATAATTAAGATTTAATTAATAATTAGGGGTTTATTAATTAAAGTAATTAATTAAGGAATAATAAATTAATAAAAGTAATTAAGAGCTAATTAATTAACAATTAAGGGTTAATTACTTTAATGCAATTAATTTAAGATTAATAAAGGGTGGGTAATTAACAGATAAATTTGTTTATAAAAGTAAACTAAAGATAAATACTTTGTGTAATTAATTAAAGATAATTACTTTGTATAATTAAATAAAAGCTAATTACTTAGTGAAATTAATAAACGATAATTAATTATGGGTTAATTTATTAATTAAAGATAATTAATTTAATGGTTAATTTAATAATTAAAAGTTAAGTATTTAATAACTGAAGGTTGATCAATTATAATTAAAGGTTAATTAAATTATTAATAAATGGTTAAATTAATAAATGATTAAAGGATAATTAATCAAAATGATTTGTAATTTATTAATATTAATTAACCAGGATTAGTAAGTCATAAGTAATTAAATCTGATTTGAATTAATCAGATAATTAATTGATATTACTTATGGATGTTTGGATTGGATGATTTAATTATTTGATATCCCTGATATATGATGCTTTGCATTATGAATTATCCTGATTTGTGCTGTGATCTGTGATGTAATTTATTTACCTGTGATGTAATTTATTATCTACGATGAACTTATATTATTCATCCATGATCTGTAAATAAAGATAAGCGTTATAGATTATACCGCTTATCGATATTTCTGTAATTGAATCTGTAATGGTTGATGTTGTCGCACTATTGTGTGTAAAACCCCTGGACCACACTATACACACACAAATATGGATTTCACAAGGAAATCAGTTAAGTCATAGATATTTGAATTTAATATTTTGAAATGGTTTTAAAGTTTGAATTTTGATTCCAAATTGTTTTGGAAATAAAATTTGGTTGAATTTGAAAAATAATTGAAAAGGAGTTTTGAAGATAAAAGTTATTTTAAATAACTTGATTTAGTTTTGAAATCTGAAATATCTTGATTTGAGTTGTGAATTCGATATTTGAAATTGAATTCAATGATTTGGAAATTTTGGCTTAAAAAGATTATACAAGTTATAAAGGTGTTTATATGGGTTTTTAACCATTTAAAAAAAAGTATTGGTTTGGGAATTTAAATTTAAACACAAGTTTATACTTGAATGGCTTTAACTTAGGTAAATGTAATCAGTTTTTTTCCAAAATGAAATTATTTGCTTTAATTAACAATAGCTTTCATATAAGAAAAGGGTTTTCAATTTGTGTCGAAAAATTTGAAATGAAATTGTTTTGAAAGCTATGAATGAACCTTTGTGAAAGATTATTAAACCTTGTTTGGAAATCAAAGAGGATTTTAAATGGTGTATCTTTTATATATAAAAGATTTGAAACGGGAATTGTTTTGAAAGTTATGAATGAATCTTTGAAAATTGTTTTGAAAGCTATGAAATGAGTCTTTGATTTAAAGACCGGATGAGTTAATCCAATTTGCTATGAATAAATCTTTGTGAAAGATTTATGAACCTTGTTTTAAATTGAAAGTGGTCTTAAAAGTGAATCTTTTGTTTAAAAGATTTAAGTGTGGAAATTGTTTAAACCAATGAAGGTTTTTGAAATGAATCTTTTTGTTTAAAAGATTGGAAATGGTAATTTGTTTTAACCATTTGAATGAAAGGTTTTGGGTTTTAAAGTTGTGACTTAACTGAAATCTCATTATCCATATGTTTTTAAATATTGCGCTCATTATTCAAAGTTTGGCCGGAAGAGGACCTTGTGTCATATAACCCATGTTGAATAATGATATGATGATATGGATAGCATTTGAAGACCGGTGGTGAAGACCGGATACTTTCAAAAGCGAAAGGATGACCTTTCGAATGTCTCTGCAGCGAATGGGCCCGGTATAGAGATTTGAGCACCCATTGTGATGGGGAGTCTGGACGTGATTAGAAATTATCCGGATTGCAAGGGCTTCTTTGGAAGTGCCTTCGGCTCTGTTCGAACCCGGAACAGACTTGTATGGATGTGTGTCTGACGTTACACTTTGAGATGTATAGTTGGTTTCTATCAAATACATTTCTGTTTGGTGGCGGAGATTTATTCTCTTAGCTTAACACCCTTCTCTGAGACATACGAGCTCAGAGGTTATGTAGTTGATGGTTACTAGTGATACATTCCCAATTTGGGAATGTGGCATACGAAGTGCTGCTGATCATTTGTTGATCGAAGCATGGCTTTTGTGAAAAGCATAGCTTTGTGGACGAGACTTCGTCGGACCTCACATCCCGGAATGGTCAAAACAGGAAGAATGCAGCAAGGTTATAGGGGGTAGCGCCCTTTAGGGTATGTGCATTTCCTTCTAGATAGAAGTGGTATCATGGTATGGAGCCCAGATACTTGACTTATGTGGATATCGCAAATATATATTACTTTGTGATTGTTGTTGTTGTTGAGGATCCTCGGATAAAGGTTGTTCACAACCGGGGGATGACATACTCATGTAGTAGTTACCTATTTTTGCAGAGGTAACCCGACCTTGTGTTGGTAGAGATCCGGTTAGGTTCTCGGGGCGTCCCTCCAGAGGCGTACCCATGTGGCCTAGGAAGTTCCTTAGCCTGACCATTTGTTGGAAATCCAATCACCAATACGCGCCTTGTACGGTTTTAGTTGTAGAACCTGCCATCTAACATGGTAGCTATAGTAGGCATACTATAATGGTACATAAGCTGGCTAAGATTAATATTATACTTTCGAAATGTTTTCCACTATGCACTATTAATAATATCAAAGAGTTTTCGCATATCAAGCATGTTTGACTATCATAAGGAGAAATCTCCCCCAAGTGTGCGATTGCATGGTGTGTGTGCCGGGAGGCCTTATGGTAGTTTCACTTTCCAAAAAGCATTGCGAATTTCAATTTAAATTCTTTTATTGTTCCTTAAAAGATAAAAATGTTTTTGTTTGCTCATACCAGTCCCATGACTGACCCGGAGTTTATTGTTCCCTTACTAAACTTTGGGTGCCTACAATTTTCCACACGGGCAGTCTAGAGTTGGGTTTTTTAGATAGTAGATAGTAGATATCGATTTGGTAGCTTTTAGCTTTCTTTTTGGTATTCTTTGGAGATCTTGGATATTGGAGTCTTTGGATTCACGGACCACACTTGCTTATCTTTGTGCAACGTGATCGTGGTTCAAGCTAGTGGTTTGGAGTTTTGGCTTTGGAGCATTGGATTGGAGTTGCAGTTTGATATTAGAGTTATCTCTTTTGCTATTCGTTTTCCATTGTTGTTTATTGTCGCTGATATTCTTGTATCTTTGATATTGATATCATTGTTGTATATTTGGATATTGTATCATTGGAGTTGTATATGATATTCATTCTTTTCTTCCGCTGTGTTGTTATACTTAATGTGTTATAAGCTCCAGCAAACCAGATTCGACGTTTGGATCTGTGGCATTTGAATATGAGTGTCGTATTCGGTGCCGATTTTCGAAGGTCGAGTCAGGGTCGTCACATTAAGCGGTACTCAACTATCAGTAACTGCATAATATATTGTGATGAAATTAAAATATAACTTCACAGAAGTCGGGTTTGCAGCCATAGTATAAGGTGCAAAACGACATATGTCATCCGATAATTTAATGTGTGAAAATCATTATGAAATGAAAAAACTTATGTCTGCTTTTGGTTTGCCATATCAAAAAATAGATACATGTTTAAAGGGTTGAATGTGTTTTGAAAAGAAGACATCAGTCTTAGGAATTTTAAAAAATGTAATCGGGAAAGATACAAACCAAGAAAAAAGAAGGGAAAGGAAGTTCCATACAAGCATATGCATTACTAAGGCTTCAAATGTTATATGCATCTTCTGTAACAGCGCATCATATGAGATGACACTGTGTGAAAACATAGAAAGAAGGTACGTTAACACACCCAGATGGTGGAGAAGCATGAAAGTTTTTTGATAAGACATGCCCTGCTTTCGCATCAGATAGCCGTAATGTTAGACTTGGTTTATGTACTGATGGATTTTCACCGTTCTCTCAGTTTGGTTCAAAATATTCTTCTTGGCCTATGATTGTTGCACCTTGTAATTTACCTCCATGAATATGTATGAGAACTCCGTATATGTTTCTCACTATTGTCATCCCTGGCCCTGATGATCAGGCACAAGGAATCAACATATATTTCCAATCGTTGATTGAAGAGTTGAAAACACTGTGGTATGAAGGTGTCGAAACATATGACATTTCAGAAAACAAATTTTTTCGTATGTTCACTTCTGTATAGTGGACTTAAGCGATTTTTCTGTGTATGCAATAATATCGGATTAGAGTATGGCTAGTTGTCTAGCTTGCCCTTATTGCATGGAAGAAACATGAGCAATTTCTTTACCGCACGGGAAGAAAATTTAGTGGTTTGACTGTCATCGGTGTTTTCTCCGTATTAATCATCCTTTTAGAAATGATTAGAAAACTTTACTAGTAATAGAGTTGAGACCTTGCACCGCCAACGATTTGGTCAAGCAAAGATATTTATGACCTTGTTATGGATTATCCAAAGATACATGAAACCGGCACATAAATTGAAATTCAAGGTAAATCGACAACTCATAATTGGTGCAAACAAAGTATATTTTGGGAGTTTCCTTATTCGAAAAATCTCCCGATTCATCATACTATCGATGTGATGCACAACGAGAAGAATGTGTTCAATAATGTATTTAACACAGTTCTGAATGTTAAAAGAAAGACTACAGACGATTTGAAATCAAGAGGTGATATAGAAGCAATATGCTATCGTCCTGAATTTCATATGAAGTCAAATGACACAAAAAAACCCAAAGCATGCTACGAGCTAGATAGTAACCAAGTTAAAGTATCGTTAAAGTGGGTGGAAGGATTAAGATTTCCTGATGGGATTTCCTCTAATCTTCATAGATGTGTCGATTATAAGAACGGAAAATTGAGTGGGATGAAAAGTCATGATTGTTATGTAATGATGGAACATTTATTACCCGTCGCTTTTAAAGAACTATTGCCCATAAAAGTTTGGACGGCTGTAATAGAACATAGTTTTTTTTATAAGGAGCTTTGTTTAACTATCTTAAAAGTTAATCATCTACGTAAACTTGAGGAAGAAATTCCTATACTACTTTGCAAACTGGAGAAAATAATTCTCCTAGTTTCTTTAATGTAATGGAGCATTTACATGTTCATCTTTCGTTTGAAGCACGCCTTCGAGGTCCTATGCAATATGGATGGATGTATCCATTTGAAAATATTAATATTGAGTTGTTAAATTTTAGTTTAACCACATGTAATAAAATTTAATTATTTAGCAGGTACTTAAATCATCTGGAGAAAAAAGTGAGACAAAAAGCACGAGTTGAAGGTTCAATATGCAAATCATATATCGAAGAAGAAGCTTCGTTCTTTTTCTCTCATTATTTCAGTGACCATGTGAATTTAACTTTTGAAAGTGCTACGTGAAATGATGAGGGCATTGAACAAGATTCTTCTTAATCAATTGTATCTATTTTTAGACAGTAGGAACACCTTGCTGGAAAATGTTTGAAAATATGGTTAGACGACAGATATTACCATGTAGCCCACACGTATGTTCTTCTTAACTGTGCAGAAGTTGCTCCATTTGTTAGGTACTAAAGAATAACACATCCAAAATTATTTACTTGAATACCACATATGTGTATTAGTTATAATGCAATATATTATCTATATATGAAGTATTTATGAATCATAGCATCCAAGCGGGGATATTAGCAAAAATTTTGCTACTTGGTTTTCGAACAACGTATATGATTTGGTAAATTGTGTGGTCGAAAAAGGGTTGAAATATCTTGCGATGGGACTAAAAAGAAAAGTTAAGACATGTCCAGTATTCTTTGTCAATGGATACAAATTCAATACTAAAGAATACGAGGATGAAAAATTAACTAACAATACCGGTGTATATGTTAAAGGTAGTGATGATCCAAATGATCACATAAATTATTTTTACGGCCTGTTAACTCAGGTTTTGCAATTAACATATTTCACCAGACCTACGGAAGAAGTTTATCTGCTTAGATGCAACTGGTTCAGTAATGTTCTAGGTTCCGGAATCAATGTGCACCAAAAATATAATATTACTAAAATAAAGCATACATCATGTTATCATAAGTACAATCCATTTATACTAGCAAAATAGGACCTACAAGTTTATTATGCTCCTTACCCATCTCTAAAAAGAGACAAAGCAGATTAGTCCATGGTTTTTAAAACGAAAGAAAAATTTACGTTTGATGGAAAGAATATTTCAGACGAACAAGCATGCCAAGCAGATATCGAAGAAAATTGCAATTTGCAATAACAGATGATCAAATCGATCTAGGACCTCTAAATGATGAATCAAGTGTATTAGTAGAAGCATTTGAGACCATAGAGGAAAACAATATAGAGTACGAGACAGACGCGATCTTTGACTGTTATGGACCCGAACAAGAGAAATAGACACTACGACCGCGGCAACCAATCGGTAATTTATAAAAGTTAACTACTTTGTAAAATTTGCTTAATTTTTATAAAAGTTACGTAATAAATTAAACATATTTTGACTTGTTTTGTAGGCTCGGACATCACAAAGGGCATACTGAAGGGCACAGTACAACGCGTAGATTAATGAGCTTAGACAGCAGATTGCACAGCTGTAGGAGCGTGACCGCCTTCAAGCAGTGCAAATGGAGCAGTTCAACCAGGATTTGGCAGAGTATGTGAAGCGTCATGAACATTCCCCTCATCCGGTGGTTTCGAAGCTGATAATGAGTGTTAAGGTATGATTTGCAGTTTTTTTAAATAAGTATATATAAACATTGAGTGATGGTAAGGTTAATTTATGGACACGTGGTGTTTGACATTGATTTGTGTGGTTGATTTGTGTGGTTGATTTGGTGGTTGATTTGTGGAGTTGATATATGGAGTTTGATGTTGGATGTATATATTGTACATTGATGTTGGACATAAATAATGGAGTCAGATGGGTGAGACTGATGATGGAAGGTTTGTTTTGTATTGAATGAATATTTGCGTTTGATATGATGATGTTTGAGTTTTATATTGATATTAATATTGATTTCAGCTTATATATTGATTTTGATGAGTTGTGTTATATATTGGTATGGAAGTGATGCTGTGTTGTAGGGAAAAAAAATTTTACCCAGATTTTCGATGGCTTTCGGAGTCCTATTGGCCATTTTTTCGACGACGAGCGACGGCTTTCGATGGGTTTGTGGGAAAACTTTACGATCGCTTGCAACAACTTAATGGAAAATTTTTGTGCCTTGTGTTCGTCTTTTCCGTCAGAATAGTCGTCAGAAGTGCCACTGGAAGAGCCATCGCAATACCTTCGTCGAAGCTGTCGGAAGTGGATGAAATGCATGGTCCGTATTCCAACGGCTTGCGATGGCCGCCGATGGCTCCGAGCTGTCGGAAATTTCCCTTTCTCTTATACTGTTGGTGAACCTTTTTTTGCAATACTACAAACTCCCTTTTCATGAATTATTTTAAAAAATTGGGTCCTTTTAATTAATTCTAAAATAATAGTAATGCCCGTTAATGTCACTACTAAATTATCGACTACATCCCCCGACTTTAGTCACATGTTCTGAATTTAATAATATATCTTCTCTCTCCTAAAGTGACAAGTGAGAGAAGTTATATTATTTGATAAGGAACATGTGGTTGAAATCAAGAGAAATTGGAGGTGTAGCCGATCTTTGTTGTATTATGTGTGTGTAAACATGTATACATATGTATATGTATGTATGTGTGTATATGTGTGTACGTACATGTGTATACATATGTGTTACATACGTATATGTATGTGTGTGTATAAACATGTATGTATGTGTTTGTGTATATGTGTGTGTATATGTATGTATATACATATGAGTGTGTGCATGTTTATATATGTATATACATGTATACATCTGTATATATGTATATGTCTACATATTGTGTATGTATGTATATATATATATATATATGTATGTATGTGTGTGTATGTATATGTATTTGTGTGTACGACAATAACTTAATGCAAAAGTTTGGGAGAATGAAAGATGAATAAACCATGTTATATCTTACAAAAATCTGCATTCCAAGATGAAAATATCTCACTACTCAACAAATAATCTTTTTCATTCAGTGTCTTTCTAAATTATCCTCTTTGACCGCTGAGATAAGAAAATCCAAATTTTGTGAAGGAAGATTTCAATGATTATATATTCATTGCTTTTGACATATTTGTAGTAGTGGTCTTTTGTTCAAGAGTCCATGTATTTAGTGGTGTAGTCATAGCTACACCATTGTCGAAAATTATTTGTTAGTTATAATTATCTTTTAGCCCAAGATAGTGGTACATTTCTGCTTGTATGGTTAAGCAATCCCAATGGCAGTGGTACAGTTATGCTAAAGTAAAATGGAAGCATGTTAAAAAGCTTATATATATATATATATATGTTGGGATCGGCTACACTTTAAATCCCCCTGATTTTAGTTACATATATTGAATTAAATATTTTGTCCTCTCTCTTAAAGTGACAGGAGCGAGAATATATATTATTTAATAACAAACATATGGTTGAAATCAAGGAAGATTTGAGGTGTAGCCGATTCTTACCCTATATGTGTGTATTTATGTGCATGCGCATGTATTCGTATGTGTGTGTATGTATATGTGTATATATGTATGTGTGTGTATACATGTATGTACATGTATACATATGTATATGTATGTACATATGTGTATACATGTGTGTTTATATATGTGTGTGTGTGCGTGTGTCTATACACACACATGTATACATATGTGTATATATATATGTGGAGGAATGTTCAATGACACCCAAAAAAGTACAACACCCTTATTGCCTCTTGATTTCTACCACACAATCCGATTTAAATAATATAGTTTTCTCACTCTTTCCACTAGCCGTATTATTTAATTCAAATTATGTGGTGGAAATCAGAGGGCTATAGAGGTACTACACTATTTAGGGTGTCATTGAAGTTTGAACGCTGATATATGTGTGTGTGTGTGTATACTTCTATACATATATAGTATACACAAGTATAGATGTATATGTCTATATGTTTTTGCACGTGCACATGTGTCTATATATTTGTATATGACAACAACTTAATGCAAAAAATTGAGAGAAGGGAAGATGAATGAACCATGTTATATCTTACAGAAATCTGCATTCCATGATGAAAATGTCTCACTGCTCAACAAATAATCTTTTTCATTCAGTGCCTTTCCAAATTATCATTCTCAGACTACAAAGATAAGAAAATCCAAATCTTATAAAGGAAGATTTTAGGGAATTTCATTTTTGTTAAAAACTATTTCAAATTAGCTATCATCACTATATTTGAACCACAATTTCGTGTTAATGGAACAAATTGGAATGATGTATTATGCAAACGTGTATGCAAAAAGATCATATGAGTAAATCTGAGAATAACATGGGCTTATTTAACGAGTAAATCTGACAATAACATGGGCTTATTTAATTCTTCTTCATACCAAACTGTAGGTCCTGAATATAACATCAAACAATGAATACTTCCTGACTTCAACTACACAGTCAATGTCTAATACTAAGAGCTTCACTAGCTTAGAAGACACTCCTTTTAGTACATTTGTTACGAGATTATCTTTTAATATCAACCGCCTAAGCTTTTTTTATTTTGCAACTTCACGGGATGGTCTGTGATTTAAATATATGTTCAAGGACAATTTCGTCTAGATTTATGCCGATTGCATTATGCTTGATTAGATGGAAATCGATTTTTTTAGAGAAATATGAATAATAGCCTTAGAATATTTCATCATAATCTGTCAACGGAAAAAGAATAAAAGGCTGTGGAAAAATAGAAATGATAGCCTTAGAATATTTCATCATAGGCCGTAAACGGGAAAAATAAAGTAAAAGGATAGCACCCATTATGCAGTTGTCAGCTATACATGGTATTTAGTTGTAATTAGTGTGTAATGAGACAATTATTATTTAGAAATACGCAATGACTAGTAGAATTATAATTTAGGAAAAAATTAATGGCTAGTAGAATTATAATTTATGAAATAAGCAACATCTAATAGAATTAGGCTATATATAATCATGTACCGAGAGCTTGTAGAGTTAGAAATTAGCAATAAAACTAATTATTCATCATATTCGACCTTCTCCTTGAAAATTCAATATGGTATCAGAGCGGGTCATATCCTGACTCATAAGTTCCACAACAATATAAAATGTTGCAGATAACAAAGAACTACACTCAATTCAACATGTCTCAATCCGAAAACACTAAACCAACAAATATCATACTCAATGGCAACAAAAAGTATATTTCCCGGTCCATATCAGTAATAATTGGTCTTGATGGCAAAGGGAAATTAAGCTTTGTCGCTGAAAAGGTAAAAACCCAAAGCAACAAAGCCAACTGAGCCAACTCCCGATGAGAAAGAAAAAAATAGAAGAATGGGAGATAACTGACCAATTAATCATGTTATGGCTACTACGCACAATGGAACCCCAAATTTCAAATGTACTCATGTACTTCAGTACACCACAAGTGTTTGGGTCAAAATCAAGAGAAGGTACGGTCAACAAAATAATTTTGCCCATATCTTTAGCCTTAAACAAGAGCTTGCCCAAATTAAATAGTGCGCCCAAGGTAATAACGAACTAGTGATCAAATTTATGTCAAAATAGAAAGAGCTCAATGTTTATCTCTCACCAACAACAGATCCAATTGAAACACAAAAAAGTTCTAAACAAGACTTCATTTTTACCTACTTAAGGGCTTTTATTCAAGCTATGAATCAATCAGGTATCAAGTCTTGGCATCAGCCAGGATGCCAAGTTTTGATGATGTAGCGACAAGAGCAAGAGCAATCTCAACGAGCCGTCTTAAACCCTCAATAGTCGAATAATCAAGAGAACAAGGCATTTCGGGTAAAATACTCAAACCCTAGTTTCTGGGACACGACCAAATGGAAGGGAGCTTCGAGCGCCAAGTTGTGCGACCACTGCAAGAAAGCATGATACAACTACGGTTGCGGCTGGTTCCTCCATCCCCACCTCCGACTAGTCAGAGAAAAGGGTGACAAAGGAGATAGGTGGGGTGTTGCAAAAAGGGAGAATAAATTTAATGATTTAAGCAAAGGAGCGGAGCTAGAAGGGGATGTATCTGAATCGACTCAACGGACTCAACCAAGTAACAACTCCGCTTCGGTAGAATCATCTATAGCTCAAACAGTGCAACTGAATCAACTGCTAACTCAATTAAACAGTTTGTTACAACAACAAACTTTAGATTTTGTACATTTTAACGCTATTTTTAACTCATCCAAAATCAACAACAATTTTAAAATTGCAAGTATGTGTCAAAATACAAGTAGATGGTTGGTTGATTAAGGTGCTACTGATTACATGATATTGAAAAAATTTTAACCAAAGTTAAACAAAATAAAGACCCTCAAGATGTAACTGTTACCGACGGAGATAAATTTCAAATTAATGTTTTTGGTATAACAAAGTTTCTTACAAAAAATGTGGAAAATATTTTATATATGTCAGGTTTGAACTAAAATTTATTATCATTAGTAAGATAACCCATAAATTGAATTGCAATGTTATATTCTCACAATATAAAGTGACATTTCAAGATCAAGAATTGGGGAAGATGAATGGTGAGGGATGTCTAAAAAAGGGCCTCTTTTATCTTGATGAAAACACCAACAAATGTTATGTGTCATTAAATTTAGTAGATCATGACATATTGCAACATTGAAGATTTGGTTATCCATCTGATCAAATTTTGAATAAACCATTTTATTATAAATTAGATTCCAAGAAATTATGATATTTGTAATCTTTGATAACAAACTAGATTGTCATTTACTTTATCTACTAATAAGTTGGAAAAATGTTTTGATTTAATTCATTTTGATATTTGGAGTTTAGCATCTATTGATTCTTATAATCATTTCAAATATTTTTTCATATTTATTGATGATTTTTCTTGCACTACTTGGATTTACCTTTAAAAAAGAAAAAATGGAGTTTTTTCATGTTTTCTAGAATTTTACAATACTATATAAAATAAATATAATGTAAAAATTAAAGCAATTTGATCCGATAATGGGACAACATGTAAACAAAAATTTAATCGAATTTTTCAAACCAAAGGAATTTTATGCCAAATCATTTGTATTAATACACTCGAACAAAATGAAGTTTTAGAAAGAAAAAATCAAAATTTACTTGAAGTCACTATATCTATTCTTTTTCAAACTAATTTCTTAAATTTTACTGGTCAGATGCTTTGCTAACTGTAACTTATCTCATAAATAGATTACCAAGTGTCATGCTTAAAAATATGTGTCCCTTAGAAATTGTTAAGAATATGAAAATTGATCTTAATCACATAAAAGTTTATGGGTGTACGTGTTTCGTACACATAAAAAACATTACAAACTAGATAAAAATGCTGTTAAAGCCATATTTTTAGCGTACTTATCCCCAAAAAAGGGGTATAAATGTTATGATCCAAAAAATCATGAACTTTCTATCTCACGAGATGTATCATTTTGTGAAAATGAACTATATTATCAAAATAATGAACAAGAAAATACACAAGGTAAACCGGTCATATTTCTTCAAATAATATCATGTTACTTAAAGAAATAAATCAAGAATAGGTTGAGCATACAAATGAAAACAAGTTGGCGAAATAAGTGTAATTCTTTCAAGGGGAGAAGAAGAGATAAACAAGTCAAGTGAAGAACCAATTCATGAAGAACAAACTCAAGAAGAATATGTTGTAAGACGATTTACATGACAAACTCGATCTTCTGTCAAATTAAGCGATTATGTATCTCAATATGTGATGTATTCAATACAAGATTATATTTTATATAATAGGATATCCCATTCACAGCATTCCTACTTAAGTAACATAATTAACCAAATGGAACCAACCAACTTTAGTGATGCCAGTCAAAGCCCAATTTAACTTAAGGCTGTGAACGAAGAACCTCGAGCCTTAGAAAAAATGGCACATGGAATATTATTAATTTACCAAAAATCAAAAAACCCATAGGTTGCAAATGGGTATACAAATCAAATACAATAGTGGTGGTATAATTAAAAGGTACAAAGCTAGGTTAGTGGCCAACTGATTTACCTAAACTTATGGTATTGACTACAGAGACTTTTGCATCAGTAACAAAAATGAATACGGTTAGAATTTTGCTATTAGTAATGACCATCTTAGGATTTGTCTCAAATGGATGTAAAAAATGCATTCCATCAAGGAAACTTATAAGAGTAAATCTATATCACTCCTCCGCCAGGCCACAAAAGGGAGTCAAACTCATCATTGATGTTTAAATTAAAAAAGGCGATAGTCTAAAGCAATCTCCAAGAGCATAGTATGCTAAGATAATTTTTTCCATTTTAAAGAACAATTTTTTAAAAAGTACCGCTGATTACTCTATGTTCATCAAACACTCACAAAACACCACTACTAGTATTCTGGTTTATGTAGAGGACATTATCTTCACAAAAAATAATAATAAAGAAATTAAAAGGGTCAAAAAATATTTGAAAAATGAATTTGGCGCTAAAGACCTTGAAAAACTTTCATATTTTCTTAAAATAGAAATAGCCCACTTAAGTAAATTATTATTTCTATTCTAAAGAAAATATGTCCTTGATCTGTTAAAAGAGACCGATAAATTGGAAGCTAAACCAACTAGTACTCTTATGGAGACTTATGTTAAACTAGGAATTGAAGAAGGTAAGATATTATCTGACATAGGACAATATAAAAAGAAGATAGGAAAATTAATTTACCTTAAAGTAACCAAACTTAATATTGGCTTTGCAGTTAGTGCCGTAAGTCAATTTATACATGTCCCATGTACTAGACACTTGAGTGTAGTTGATAAGATACTCATATACCTTAAAGGCACTCTAGGTCAAGGAATTTGGATGAAGAAAATAATTCTAACTAAGTGGTTAGTTTTTTTAATGTAGATTGAGCCGGAAGTTGCGACATAAATTCTACCATAGGGTGTTTTACATTTGTAGGTGGTAATTTGGTCACTGGAAAAAGCAAGAAGCATAACTTTTGGCTAGATCAAGTGCAAAAACAAAATATCGATCCATGACATCCACAACAAGTGAGCTTATCTGGATTAAGCAATTACTCAGTGACATCAAGATAGAGCACACAAGAACAATGCAAATGTACTCTGATAATCAAGTTGCACAATATATTGCATCCAGTTTAGTCTTCCATGAGAGGAAAAAAGGGTAGATTGTCACTTTATTAGAGAAAATGTGGAATTGGGGAAATAGAAACTTCATTTGTCACAAGCATGAGCAATTAGCAAATATTTTCACAAATGCACTCAACGATGCCGGTTATTTGAACATAGTTGACTAGTTGGGTACTATATATTTATTCGAACCACATTTAAGGGAGATGTGGAGAAATAGAAATGATAGCCTCAAAATATTTCATTATAGGCTGTAAACAAAAAATAAAATAAATAGCTAGCGTCCATTATGTGACTATCATTAATACTTGGTACTTAGCTTGTAATTAGTATGTAATTAGGCTATTATAATTTGGAAAATAAGCAACGGCTAGTAGAATTATAATTTAAAAAATAAGCTTCAGCTAGTAGAATTAAATTATATATAATCATGTACAGAGAGCTTGTAAAATCAAAAAATAATAATAAAACTAATTATTCATTATATTCAATATTCTTCAAAAAAATCAATATTGAAAAATTTAATAGATTTCTATATCAGTTCACCTGCAAAAATTATTTCCACCTACGTATCACAATTCTTATATAGTAGGGATAAGCATGAACACTCTTTACCTTGAGTATTCCATATGAATTATACACACATAATGCATTTAGTTTTATTAGCAATCTCTCATGCAATTCAAAGAATAACTAACGAAAAGTGAAGACATTTTTTTAACAAATTTAAAGTTACAATTAGCTTACAAATCTTGCCTGGTTTTTGACTGCATTTCTTTAAGTTCTATTATGCCATTTGAAAAGGAATTATATAAATTTCAATAATGAACTACAGAAATAAATTAAGAAATATATAAATAAATAAATAAAAGCTTGCCATAGCCAAGTATAAATGCTAAGATGGTAAGATTGTAAATTTTTGTACCATAATGGCATGATCATCTCCGACTTCACTGCACATGTATAAATGCTAAGATGGTAAGATTGTAAATTTTTGCATAAATAATAACTAGCACTACTATATAACCGCTGAAAGATGATATATATTTTTGAACAGGGCATATTGGTTGGAAAGAAAAGCATTAACATATTATATAATAGCAAAAATGTTACGGAGGAATTACAATGACAAAAGTTACTTGCTAAAATCTTTGATATGAGTGATGGGAGTGAATCTTAAAAATAGGTAGTACCAAGATGGAGAGAACAGATGAATGAAGCTTTGTATAACATTTAAGGAGATTATGGAGGTTAAGCAATCCCTAAAACAGTTGTACAATTGTGCTTTCATAAGGAATTGCCAATAGTTATAAAGCCCAGTGTGTTATTTTAGGAGATGTGAGATCAATATGCTTTATTTGCTATTATATGCAGATGATATGTTGATTTCTTCATATTGTATGGTGAGTATTGTTGAGTTGAAGGCGGAGCTCAATATGGAGTTTGAAATGAAGAACTTAGGAAAGGAATAACGAAAAGTAGGGATGAAGATTATCAACGACAAGCAGAGAAGAGTGTTAAGACTAACTCGGACACAATATATCGAGATTTTTTTTGCTCGATATGACATGGAGAAGGTGAAACCGATTGCTATTCTATTAAGCGGTCGGTTTATTTTAGCTCGTCATATATCTTCTACATCGGAAGAGGAGAAAGTTTTTGTGGAGAAAATTTCATATGCTAGTATTATGAGGAGTTTATGTATGATATAGTGTGCATTAGACCAAATTTGGCTCATGCAATAGGTGTGTGAGTTGGCAAATATCCAATCCGAGCAAAGATCATTGACAAGCAGTTAAGTGAATTATTAGATATTTGAAAGAAACTTTGGATGTTAGCTTGTTATTTGGGGGAGTTAGTAAGGATCTTATCCTTATTGGATATTTTAACTCAGATTAAGTGGCAGATAGGGATAGTCATATGTCAGCGTTGGGTTATGTGTATACACTTGGCATAGGGTCCATTTCATGGAAATTGAAGCTACAATCAACTATTGCTTTGTCGACTACCGATGTGGAGTTAGTTGTTGTTGTGAAGGCGACTAAGGAGGGGTTGTACTTGTTGTAGTTGCCAAGAATCTTGGTATGATACAGAATCCTGTGGAGATTCATTCAGATGGACAGAGTGTTATACAGCTGATGGATAATCAGGCTTACATTGAATGCACCAAACATATAAATATGCATTGGTTCTTTCTTATGTTGGAAGAAGAGCATCATAAGATAAAATTAGCAAAGGTGCATACGAAAAATCCATCAGTATGATGACGAAGTCAGTTTCAAAAGAAAAGTTTGAGTGCTCAAACTTGATTAGCTTGGCTAGAAGTTAATGGCGTCCGATGGAGCGAACCTATTGAAATCTTTCCTTTAATTGTGGAGTGGTGAGTTGAGATGGATGGAGAGATGATAAAAAAAATTATATTGCATTACGGTCGACTGTTGAGATTATGTGCTATAATATATCAAACCAAAAGGTTATACCGAGTCAAAGTCAGATGTTAGTTCAGGGAGATATTTTCTACTGTGAAACTTAAAAGTTTCTTCTTCTTGAAGACAAGTTTCTTCTACATAATTACATAAGCTTTAACCATTGTAATCAAATAAATAAAATGATAATAGTCCAACAATATTTTCTTAATTTGTATTCTCTTTTGCTTTTCCTTAAAATTCATTAGTAAATAAAAGATCCGAGTCCAATTTTAAGTTTTTTTATTGAATATATAATTATTTATATCATCAGATCTTTTAGTCTTCTAATCGGTAATTTAGATCGATTTAGTAATATTACACTTACATTGCCACCACCATCATCATCAGACTAATCATTCTGATAATCTAACAACCTCAAAGAAAATTTCAATGGTAGTTTCCACCATCATAATCATCAAAATCAACATCAACATCATGCAACACTTTCTTCTTCATGAGTGCACTTTTAAATACGGACAACGTGCTGGACTTTGGAGCCAAAGTAAATGGAACCACTGATGATGCCAAGGTGCATACATACATACATACATATATATATATACACGATTACATATACGGTTTGTTCTCATAAATGTAAATCAAAATATGTAGATTCTTAAACTATTAAATTATTTTGTTCACAGGCATTCTAGAAAGGCTCATAAAGAACCTGCTTAAGGCCTTGAATCACAAGCCCAACAATTTTTTGACAATCTATGTGATGACACCTAGTTATAGCAAAACATTTCATTAAATCAGGGACAAAGTTTCAAAAAACAACTTGAGTGATTAACATGAGAGAGAAATACTCTCACTTACCCCTGGCGTATTCAAACACTTATTAACTTAGTATGTATCAGTTCAATACTTTAGAAAAATATGGAACAGTGGAAAAATTAAGATACACTGATTTTTAACATTAGTAATTTACAAGCGGAGCAAACCTGATTTATATATGCATGATTTAATTTTGAACTCTGAACACAGTAATTAAACTCCCAGTTTAAACAACACTTGCCTAATGGGGATGCATGCTTGTACTCATTGTTGAATTTTTGGCGACACTATATGGAAAAATTGAAGTTGTCGGAAGTAACTTGGTGACAGAGAAAATGATTTGCAAATCGAAGCTCGAAGGAGGAAGATATGGAGAGAAAGGGGAGTGATGTGGATAGCAACAGGCGACAGACATCTGTGACTACAGGGTTTGGAACCCAAGAGTTTGGACAGACGCCTGTCACCATATGACAGACATTTGTGGCTTCAGCGAAGTTTTCCTGAGACTTATGACAAATGTCTGTGTTGACTTTCTACCTACTTTTGGGCTCGGGCTTAGCGTGAAGATTTGTGATATTCGAAGGGACAATTTTGAAATCTTTCCTAGGTTTTCTATTCTCCTATATAAGTTATCTTCAAGTTTCAAAGATCTTATTGAACTATGCGACTGAAAAGCAACCGCTTGGGTTTTAGCCTCCATCAATTAGGGTTTTATCTAAACCTAATTTTCTTCAATTATCTTTTCCACAAATAAATTCTATTAGAATTTTGATCATTGTAATCAATCTCTTGTACTCATCTCATTGGTATTAATAAAAGCTTTCTCTCAAAGTGTGATTTATTTTTCGTTATTGCACCTATATTATATTGCTTGTTTTGGAGATTTTGATTGATCTTGGATTGAATTGAGATTAGGATTGAGATGTTGATTGATTGTTTTTACACTTCTTACCACAATCACGTTTTCCGCTATGCTTTGTTGTTATGATTTGAGTGGTCTCCAGTTAGAATTTTCCATAACATTTGGTATCAGAGCTTTGGTGTTGGTAGAAGTTGTAGAAATGCCAGAATTAGGTAATACCTCGGGTAGTTTCTCAATGCTTAGTCCAAATGGTGTAGCACCTTATGTATGTGGATCATTTGTAGCTTCAGGATTACAGTTGGTTATAAACATATGGAATGGTGATAATGATTTTAAAAAGTGGCAATGGAATATAAAAATAGTTCTAAGGAGGAATCAGGGTGCATCGGGTAGTGTTTGAGACACATTTATTACCGGTAGACATCTCAGATGTTGAGGGAGAGGAAATAAAAGAGTGAACATTCACTACACTTCAACTTGCTATGTGAGAGAATGTTACCTCCGAAATTAGTGGTAAGACTACCGCTAAGGTTATTTGGGACAAGTTAGAAGAGTTGTATATGAAAAGTCACTAACTAATCGTTTGATCTTGTTGCGAACGTTCTTCACCTATAAGATGAAGGAAGGCACTTCGCTTAAGGCGCACTTGAATACATTTGATGATTTGCTAATGAAGATGAAGGCGGTAGATTTGAAGATCGAGGAAGAACAAAAGGCGATGATATTGTTGTGTTCGTTGCTCGATCGTTATATGAGTTTCTCAAATAGTTTGATCTATAGCCATGATATTTTGACTCTAGATGATGTCAAAACAGGTCTTCATAGATAGAAGTTGTAGGATCAAATGAAGAAGTTAGGTGATGGAAGTAGTGGTTCTAGTAGTGGTCATAGTTTATTTATGGAGATTCAGGTTTAGATGGTTAGTGGTTCAACCTTAGAAGTTAGATGGATGCACTGAAGTGAGGACTTATACTATGTAAATTATCTCATTTATGTACTCATATCATAAGAATGTGATGGTTAGACTTTTGTATCTTATGTAATCATGTTATATGGTTTATGTAAATGTATAACAACTCTTCCTCTAAAAATCATATACTCTGAATGATTTTATATTCTAACATACCTTTGTCAATTTCTTATACTATTCTATTAGCACTATCTATTAGATGTAACATCGTCGACTCTGGATAAGTTTGTCGAGCGGGGTGTTATAGTTAGTGGTATCAGAGCTTAGGTTTAAGCGGTGCTTTAAAAAACTTTATAGTATCCTAATTTAATTTATCAAAATAAGAATTTTATACATTTCATTGACATTTTATAACTATTTGCAGTTGCAAATTATGACAAGTAACCAAACTTGGTATACGAGAGATTCATGGGGTGGTGTTAAGTGCACCACTATGCCGAATGAACGATTAATTGCTGCAAGTCCCACGATGGAAAAACAAGTACTCAAGAGCAAAGCGAATTCTCCTTGATGAGATGTATGAAGTTTATAATAGGGAAAATGATTATGAAAAAGTTTTAAAGAGGGACCTTGTTCTCTACCGTTTACGTCAGAAAAAGAAGCAATTAGAGATAACGATAAAAATGGTGTAAAGGACTGACTATGGAGAAGCTTTTGAATTTCTACGGCAAAAAGGTGCACTTCCTCCACAAATGGAGAATGTGAAACGTAAAAGATTCCCAACTTAGATAGTGGAGCAGTATGATGAAGAGGAGTCCGAGTCAGTAGGATCCAATGATTACTCTCAAGAAATTACTAGACCTCCTTGTGCGGTGAATGATAAAAAGGGTCCTATTCCATCAAATGGATGGATAGTGATAGACTGGGAAAAATGAACAAAGAAGTTAAATATTAGTTAATAGATCAAGTAGTATATATGGTAATCTAAATTTTCGGGGTGGTTGTGAATTGACACCCAAATTTTGTTTGTAAATAAGAGTTATAAGTAATATAACATGTTTGTGTGTACATGACTTGAGTATGTCATTAAATATTCTTTATAATTGAAGATATATTTGATTTTCATTCATGACCATGACGAGAATTTTTTTAAATTTAAGGTCATGAAAAATCAAAATAACTTGACAACTCAAGGTCAGGAGGCTCAATCCTCCACACAAACAAATGCTATGGAGTTGTTCACATCTTTTATCAAGAAAATGGAGCATGTCTTCAACATCTTCAACCAATAGTCTTTTGATCCGTTTTAAAAATTTGAAACTAAAGAAATTTATTGAAGACGCTGAATCTTGTTAAAGTAGAGCATTGGGTCCAACATTTGGAAGATATATTTGAATTTTTGGAATGTACCATAGTCTACAAAAGGAAGTTGTCAGTCTTTCAATTATCAGAAGAAGCTCGAAATTGGTGCTAGCTCGTTCGAACAATAAATATTCCAAAAGAGATAGAACAAATGACCTGGGAAGAATTTAAGGAAAAATTCTTGGATAAGTATCTCCTAGAAAATGAAAGAGAAAAAATGGAAAAAATTCCAAAATCTTACCCAAGAAGGTATGACGGTAGCTCAAGACCAAAATAAGTTTGAAGCATTATCCCGATTCGGAAGCCGTTTGATTAATAGACCTGAAAACGAGCTAGAAGATTTGCAAATGAATTAGTTCGTCCAATAAGAAGACATGTTATTGTCGATCGGCGTAAGACTTATGAGATGATATTTAGTGAAGCTTTAAATCTGGAAGAAGGTTATATTGAGTTTTAGAAAGAAAGAAAGACTTCAAATAAAAGGAAACCAAATAAATTTTCTGGCAATCAAAAGAAATCAAATTGGAAAAGGAAGAAGCAAAATGGAGAAAGTAAAGGATCAATAGGACAAGAAAAGGAACATGACAAAATTAGGAGATGTTAGTGGTGTAATGAGACATCGCATATTGCCCCCAAATTGTATAAAAGCAATTGTGCGTTACAATTGTAATGAACCTTGGCACATTAGTTGAATTTGCAAGAATCCAAAGAAGGACAACAGGATGCAAAAAGGAAATCAAGGAAGAGTATATGTAGTAGTTTCTAAACAAGCTTAAGTGGAAGGTATCATACTTCCTTTTGACTTTGAAGCTAAAATTTTATTCAATACAGGTGCTACATAACTAAGTTAGGATTACCCATTGAGAAACTACCGAGCCCTTTGGTAGTAGACAATTTATTAAGAGGAAATACTAAACTTAACAGTATGTGTAGGAATTGTACCCTTAACTTTAAGGGTAAGGATATGATGGCTAATCTAATTGTCTTCCCAATGGAATATTTGGATATCATCCTAGGGATGGATTGGCTTTCCAAATATCGAGCCATCTTGAATTGCCATGATAAGACCATAATTTTTACAATTTAAGAACATGAAACCTCTATTTACTCATGTGATAAATTTAAAGATGCTTTTATATCTAGATATGTAGCTCATATCAACACAGAGGATAAGGGTCAACTGATAAACCAAATCCCCATAGTAAACGAATTTAAATAAGTTTCTCAAGAAATACTAGGATTACCACTAAAAAGAGAAATTTATTTCAGTATCGACTTAATCCCTGGTGCCACTCCTATTGCTAAAGCAGCTTATCATATGTCTCCTATGGAAAATCAAGAATCAAAGAAAAAAATTAAGGAGATGGAGGATCAAGAATTTATTACACCTAGTAAATCTCCTTGGGGAGCTCCAGTGCTGTTTGTAAAGAAAAATGATGGAACGTTTTGCTTGTGCGTAGATTACCGAGAGCTTCATAAGGTAACAATTAGGAACAGATACTTATTACCTCGAATTAATGATTTATTTGATCAGCTCCAAGGAGCTACAATATTTTCGAAAATTAATTTAAGATTTGGGTATCATCAATTAAGAATAAAAGAGCAATACATTCCAACGATAGCATTCCAAACATGGTATGGACACTATGAATTCTTGATGATTCCTTTTGGCCTTATCAATGCTTCATCAGTATTCATGGGTTTGATGAATCGTGTGTTTCGCCCATATCTTGATCAGTTTGTCATTATGTTTATTGATGATATTCTAATCTACTCTAAGACAAAGGCGGAACATGAATACCATTTGCGTTTGTGTCTCCAAACATTAAAAGAACATCAACTATATGAAAAATTAAGTAAATGCAAATTTTGGTTAAAGGAAGTGAAATTTCTTGGACATCTTGTCTTAAAGAATAGGATAGGAGTGGACCCATCAAAAGCTGAGGCAGTGTCGAAATGGAACCCTCCAACAAAACCATCAGAAGTTCGAAGTTTTCTACGATTAGCTTCTTACTATAAGAGATTTTCTCAAGATTTTTCAAAGATAGCATCTCCACTAACGAAGTTAACTCATAAGGGAACCAAGTTTATTTGGAATGAAAAATGTGAAACAACATTTAAACCTAGAAAAGTTTGACTGAGGCACCAATTCTATCCTTGCCAAGGAACGGAGTCCCGTATAAAGTATATTCTGATGCATGTGGATAAGGATTAGAATGCATACTAATGCAGGAGGACAAAGTTATTGCTCATGGATTTCGTCAGCTAAAACCACATGAAGTCAATTATCCAACTCATGACGCAGAATTGGCTACAATCATATTTGCATTAAATTTTGGAGGTATTATCTTTATAGGGAACAATTCCATGTTTACTCGGACCATAAGAGTTTAAAATATATTTTTCCAAAAAGGAATTAAATATGAGACAAAGGAGATGGTTAGAATTTCTAAAAGATTACGACTTTACATTGCATTATCATCCAGGGAATGAAAATGTAGTTGCGGATGCATTAAGCTGAAAACCCTATGGCATAGTAGTTAATTTAATGATAAGAGAATGGAGAGCTCTAGAGACCCTGGCTGAAATGAACGCTTGCACAAGGATGATTAGTGGAACAAGGGTTAAAAAAGTAGCCTTTTTATGTAACCTTATTATTCAACCAACTCTAGTAACTAGAATATTAAAAGCCCAACAGGAAGATAAGGAGTTGAAGGAATTATTTTATGAAGATGAAGGACAAGGAACCTGCAAATTGGAACATTGGTAAAGATGGAGGTTATAGATTCAAAAATGGACTTTGTATTCCAAATAAAACTGAATTGAAAAATGAAATTCTATGTGAAGCACATCGCTCAAGGCTTACAACGCACACGGGAAGCACAAAAAAGTTTAAGGATCTTAAGCGTCAATTTTGGTGGAACGGAATGAAGAAGGATGTTGTTGAATTTGTGGAAAAATGTTTTACATGCCAACAAATTAAAACTGAGTAGCAATGACCAATAGGACTTCTACAATCACTTCCTATCGCTGAATAGAAATGGAAGCATATAACAATGAATTTTATCGTTGGATTACCAATGAAAAAACATGGTCATGATGCAATATTGGTAGTAGTGGATCGCTTAACAAAGTCGGCACATTTCATACCTTACAACATGACCTACTCAATGGAGAAACCGAGTAGACTCTATTTGAAAGAAATTATTCGACTATATGGCATACCAGTCACCATTGTTTCTGATAGAGACTCACGATTCACTTCAAGATTTTGGAAAGGTCTTCAAAAAGCATTAGGTACATCACTAAACCTAAGTACAGCCTTTCATCCTCAAATCGATGGACAAACTGAAAGGGTGAACCGAGTCATAGAAGATATGTTAAGATCTTGTATAATGGAATTTGAAACCACATGGGAAACTCGCTAATAGAATTTGCATATAACAATAGTTATCATGCGAATATTGGTATGTCCCCATATGAAGCTTTGTACGGAAAACCTTGTCGTTCGTCGGTATGTTGGGCAGAAGTTGAATATCGTGAACTTCTCGGTCCAGATCTAGTAAAAGAAACAACAGAAAAATTTCTATCATAAGGGAAAGATTGCGAGCGGCACAATATAGGCAAAAGAGTTATGCGGACCATAGAAGAAAGGATTTGGAATTCGAATTAGGGGATCAAGTTCTTCTTAAAGTTTCTCTAGTACAAGGGGTAATGCGATTTGAAAAGAAGAAGGCAAAGTTACCACCTAGATTTATCAGACCATTCGTTTACCAAGAAAATTGGTAAAATTGCATACCAACTAGATTTACCTAAGAAATTATCAGATATTCATAATATATTTCGTATATCGATGTTATGAAAATATATTCTTGATCCATCTCATGTGATTGATTTAAGGGACATTGAAGTTGAAAAGGGAACCAAGTACATGAAAGACCTGTTCGCATTCGTAACAGAAATGTTAAGTTAAGAACAAAAGAAATTCCCTTAGTAAAAGTACAGTGGAACCATCACAATAAGGACGAAGCATCATAGGAGGTTGAGTCAGATTTCCATAGAGATTATCCAGAATTGTTTGAAACTTAGATTTCGAGGACAAAATCTTCTAAGGGTAGTGGAATGTAACAGCCTAACTTATATATTGGGCATGAAAAGTTTTTAGAAATTATAAATATGCTAGTATAAACTATTTAGTGTCTACACCATCTCAATCTAATTCAAACAATTTTGTATATTTGTATAATATATATATATATACACACACATACACAAACATTACGAAAAAACAAATGGTATATGTAAATATACATTTACATTCATAAATATGTATAGGTTAGATGGCATGAGATGGTGAAGACAAGTGGCATCAAATAGAACATACATGTATCATAAGATTAAAGGAAATAATGACACATATACATATTAGATGAGCATACGTAGAACCATCTTAAGGCAATTAAGGAGGCATGTGTCAGCATCCTAAGACTTGCATAAAGATAAGGTGGACAAGTGTCTAAACTAAAATGATAAAACTTGCCTTAAGAAATGCTATAAATAGGATAGATATCTTCATTAGTTTTCCATGCTTTCACTAGTAGAAAAAACGAATCAAACGACTAATATGCTCCGTTGTCTGAATGAATACATATATGTCGTTTATTTCCGTATCGTCTCATTACATATCAGACCACATATATAAACGTTGTATGATATTATAGTATCATTTCTAAAATGTTCTGTTAGACAACATATAATTATTGACTGATATGCATATCAATTACATTTATGTTATATTTGCAAAATGAAATAATGAATCACAATTTTATATAAAAATTTCAAATCAAATTCAAATACAATACAACTTTCACTATTTTTACATTTTCAAATACAATACAACTTTCACTATCACTCTCATCTATACAAATTTTCTCCACACTCTCATATATAAAAAAATTTTACTAGCACTCACTTACACTTACTCGAGTTTATTTTTGATATTGATCTTCATTTGCTTACTCCAACTTATGTCCAGTCATCTCTTATACCTGTCAAATAAACAACGTAGTAAAATGGAAAAGGAAACAAACCTGAATTGAAAAAATTAAATTAAATTTCAATATTAATATAGCCTCAGTTTATGGAATTGTTTTCTCTTCATGTTTTTGACATGGCCAGACAAATATATATGTGCACGGACAACTTATGATATGCATAACATATCACTATGAATACCACAAGGCCAGACATCGATTAAATCTCATGGAATGTTGCAAAGGTCAAGCCTGAAGGCTCAACACAGTGCAAATGTGCACAAGGTCAAGCCCAAGCTTCATTGGGCTCAACTCAGTTGCACAAGGAAATGAAACACAAATCATAAAATTAAACTATAGGAGGCAACATAGTAAAAAATTCAATAAGCTTCAACAATTCAATAAGCTTCAATCTGACTATAATGCTCAAATAAGTATAGTGTACATATACAAGTATAAAGCAAAACCAAAATAAATACCAAAATATACATGCATAAACCAAAACCAAAACCAAAATACACAAGTACATATGTAATCACATTTCATATATAAAAAATCCAATACCAAAATATACATGTATAAACCAAATTCAAAACCAAAATATACAAGCGTATAAAAGTACATACACTTCAGCTATGCACACATATATGCATACACACACAAGTATATATGTATACAAGTATATTAGACATGGAAAAGGCATAGAGTACAACAAACGGCTATAGACAGCAACAACAAAATACAGTAGTATAACACACATACCAATACATATACACACATGCATGTGTACTTGTATACATATACTTCAGGTAACGGAGGAGTGTTATTTATAAACTAAGATGAACTTAGAGAATAACACAAGGATAATATCTCACACAAGTCAAGGCAGGATACAAATAGTTCAGAGATGAATAATGCAACTTAAGAGTTTAAATTTATAAAGGATTAAACAAGAAATGTGGCATGAAAGCATCAACAATATCAAAATCGAAGCATGGAAATGCATATGTATGTAAAAATTCAAAAAAAATTTCAAACAGTAACACATATATACAAACATATGTATGTAAATAGATGCATGGAAGTTTTACAAAGGTGCAACACATATCCGTTTTAAACAAAGCATGAACAAAGCATGCACAAATATGTATGTATATACAAACATTCACACATATATACATACATATGTATGTATATACATGGATGTGTTGCATATATACATGTATACATACAAACATATTCATGGATGGTTCAGAACTGAATTGGTTCAAGCTCAAGTATATACAAGTGTATATAAGTATATACAAACAACTCACAAACCAACACTATAAATACAAGCATCCGTTCACACATATAAGCAAGTTCAAGTGCAAGTTCAATTGCAAGTCCAGCAATGACAAGCCTAAACATACAAGCAGCTGTTCACACATATATACATACATCTGTTCACACATATATACATACATATTTATGTATGTATATACATGAAACATCTAGTATGGTTCAGCCACAAGTCCAGAGTCAAAGTAACAAGGCTATCTGCAAGTCCAGACTCAAAGCCACAAATCCAGACTCAAAGCCACAAATCCAGACTCAAAGCCACAAGTCCAAAAGGTAACAAGTATAAGTTCAACAAACTAAGAAAATATACAAGTATAAGTACAAAAGACTGCAATGGATATACAAACAAACAAGAAGATTATAGGTTTGGAAAGAAACTCAAATGCATGAATGAACCAACAACCAACATAAGCATCAAAGGAATCAAAGAAAACAAGGCAAGGATGTATACAATGTAAACATAACTTCAACAAGGCAAGGATGTATGCTTGTATTTATGTATACATAACTTCAACAAAGCAAGGACTAACATAAGAATCAACAGCCAAATAGCATGACTAATTGCAGTCCAAATGATGACTAACTAAACCATTAAAATGTAAACAAGAACTCAGCTTAATACAATCCAAGTTGAATGCTTTCAAGTTAAATAATTATACATCAGTTAATTACTAATGAACTGTTAAATAATCACAATAGGTAAGAACAATCGATACAAGAAAATGTAGGTATGGATTTCTACTAATGAACTATCAAACTAACTAGAACATTACAGTAAACCCATCATAATGAACTGTTCAAAATCAAAATCAAAATTTCTACCATAGTCAAAGTATATTTAAACATATCGAACATATAAATCGACTAGAGACCAAGCCAAAAAGCAACCCGTTCAACTAGAAATCAATAGCCAAAGTGTAAAAATTCCAAAATCAAGTTTGAACGTTTCAATTCAAAATATAGGAAATTGATTCCTATATATACCCATATCATCATCGGCATTAATAGTTATCGAGTTCAAATAAAACTACAAAGACGAAAAATTGATAGGCGTACCAAATTGGTATAGCATCAAACAACTCGACTATTGAACGATTAGGGTTTCATCGTCGCTATTAGAGTTTTGCCGCCAAGATTTGGGTTCTGCCGAGATTACATTCAGGATTAGTAGCAGCCGAGATTAGACTAGATTCGAGATTACAACTCGACCATTGAACGATTAGATTCTAGGTTATAAGAAGGAGTGGAAAGAAAGAAAGAAAGAAAGAGGGGAACGAAAATGGAAGAAAAATGAGGAATGAAAATAGATAGGGGGACAATTAAAAGAACCGGTGGCCACGAAATAAACGAGAGGGAAACCAAAATAAATATCGAGCCAAACCAAATTTTTTTTATCACTTCAATCATACAACAGATAAAATGTTGTATGAACAACAAGTATGGAAATTGATATTTCATGGGCTATGACACACAACAGATGATTTTTTATGTGTTGTGTGAAATAGTGGTAAATATTGGGATAACAACAAATCTACCTTATGTTGTGTAATGACTGTTATCTGATTCACTTTGTGGCATATTGTTTCATAAACTAAAACAAAAGTGAGATAAATAAGAGAAGCTTGGAGAAAGCCAAGAGTATAAAATACAAGTCAAGGATACAATTTTAACGTGAGAAAAACTATTTAAATCCATGTATTTATGTTATTCTATGAAGAGATGAGGTAACTTTTAAGAATGAATGAAATGAATGATAGTGGCTCGGATCTATCAAAATGATGCTCGGTAAATCTATTATAACTTCCGCATTTCTTAATGAAATTTTGATTTCTTTTATATTTTGAAAAGCTAACTCACAGACCGACAACTTTCGAGTTTATCACATTTCCAAATTCTTAAATATATATACCAGAAATCGAGGTGCAAAGTCGGGTTTAATCTCAGCCCGAAATGAACTAGTGTATTTCTAAGAAAATACCCTACTTTGTCGAATTTTTATAATTATATTGATAAATAATTTTAAGGGTTTCCTTTAATGGTAATTAAGTATCCTATATAAGTTACTTGCTGAAGAAATTTTGGAGTTACACTCATGAAAATTGCAACGCTTTTTAACAGTTACTAAACGTGAGATGTAATTAAAGACTTGAATTTGCAACGATTCAGTCCAGCAACAATTTTAGCTTTTAAAAAACTTTAGATAGTGTTTTCTATATGCTAATGTAAACTTTAAAGTTTTAAACCTGAAATTAGCAACACTTCTGATTTGCAAAGCCTCATAACAGTTTCAAATCTAAAGCATAAACTTTGCGTTGAACTTGACCAGAACTTTTCATACCTATCCAAAACACTATATTTTCTTTTAATTGTTTATAAAGTGATCTAACATGCTTAGAACTTTCCACAGCACACCAGAAATGCTTCAGTAGCTGTTTTGAGTAAAACCATTACGAACTACTACAGAACATTCCAGAACACTTTATAATCTACTGCAGTTTTTATTTTAACACTCTTATTATGCAGAAATTTTTTGTAGCAATTTATGAAACGCTACTTTTCTGTTTGGGACTTTAAAATAGTTTTAACTGGCTATTAACTTAACTATTCACTTTAATAATTTTGAGATCTTTTCTAACGTATATCAGAATATTCCTAAAGAGATTTGAGATTTGCCTTAAACTCATACATATATGAGTTTGAAAAGGTATTTTAAGTTACTTTTGAAAACATTTCTTTAATGTTAATTACTTCGAGGATGCGGTATAAGACAATAGATCTTGGGTAGTGCACTATTACTCTGTGTTGGTATCGAGCCAAGTAGAGTACGTCCCTAATTAGTGATGGGATGCCGGCTGCAATATGATAAGATATCCTAGGATCTAATCCAAATCGAGAGTGTGGTTTAGATTCATGATTGAATATTTAGATAAATTTTAGTTTTGGTTGAAAGTGGTTTATTTTAAAATTTCTATTACAAACTTGTTTACTTTAATATTTTGAAGTCTTCCTTGAATATTACTTTGAACTTTTGATTGGTAGAATCTCCAAAGAAGTAATTTATAACGAAAGTATAATATGAAAACCCTGTTAATACAACTCATTATGACATGACTTGAAAACTAGTGTAAATAGCTATCTCACTAGGTCTGTGTTGCTCACGATGCTACACTTAAACATTTCAGGTATGATGGTTAATGGTTCGACCTTAGAAGTTAGATGGACGCATTGAAGTGAAGACTTATATTATTTATATTATCTCTTTTATGTACTCATATGTATAAGAATGTGATGGTTAGACTCTTGTATCTTATGTAATCATATTATATAATGATGTAAATGTATAATAACTCTTCCGCTAAAGATAATATACTCTGAATGATTTTATATTCTGACATACCTTTGTTAATTTCTGATACTATTCTATTAGCACCATCTATTAAATGTAACATCGTCGCCTCTGGATAAGTTTGCGGAGCGGGGTGTTACAGTTAGTGGTATCAGAGCTTAGGTTTAAGGGGTGCTTTTAAAAAACTTTATTGTATCTCAATTTAATTTATCGGTTGTTAATGATGGTATGGTATCATTGAAGTTGGAGATGGATATAGTGTCAGGGTGGGGAAAAAGCAGGCGAGCATTGCTCAAGTCACCGTGTGTGGGTTAGCTAATAGTTGAAGTCTTCTATGCCCGCGCCTCAATTGAACATCCCTACATCGCCTCCATCGAACATATAATTTGTTCATGGCAACACATTATAACAAAAAAATTCCAATGTTATGTGCCACCAATCCCATATACACACACACACACACACACACACACACACACACACACACACACACACCCCACGATTATTTTAAATATTATATGACGTGGGACTTTTAACCCGTTCAATCCATACACCCACTCCAATTACAATGCGAGCTACACCTAACACTCATCATCTACGCATGTCCGACCCAATTCTCTAGTATTTTAGCAAAATCAATATTGATATTTATTATGTCAAATATGAAATGTAAAAGCATATAAATCTAAAACAAGATGAAGTAAAATATATATTCCATTTTCTATTTACAAGTAATGTTGAATCAGATATGATTTTTTTTTTTTTTTTTTAAAAAAACAAAACTGCAAAACGATCACTTGACTCCAGCCTCTCCCTTAGCATATGCAAATGTAAAGTCATTATCATCGCTATAGTCTTCTACCTTCAAATGATACTCAACTGGTGGTTCAGTATCAACCTTCACTTCTTTATGCTTAAAACTGGGTATCAAATTTGTGGTTGATGAAGGCGATGCCATCTCAAACATTCCTTCATCTGATAACTCTTGATCTGAAAAATACGAAGATCTAGAAGGTGCCTGTGATCTAGTTGAATTTCCAAAGGTTCTAGAAGGAAAGAGGTACTGGTGAGGTGGGGTTGTGCTTGGACTTGTTATTGCGCTAGTGCTTGCTGTTTCAGATACTTCATTCTTTCTTTTTTTACTTTTAGCTGCTTTGAGCCAATTTTTTAGTGCTTTGCTTGTTTGTTCATCGAACATTGATTTTTTCATGTGTGATCCCATCTGCAAATATTAACAAAATTGTTTTGTAAATTTAGACGACAGGAGCAATTAATTTTAACTTATTTATAACTGATAAAAGTGTAGATAACAGAACAAACAACTGTATAATTCTGTGTAATGATATAAATTAGTCTTATGGGAATGCACTAGCAAGTAGTGTTAACTTCTTTTTTGAAAGACGAACCTGAGATACAAGGGCATACAGTGGAAGAGTAACGTAGCTGCACAAGAATAATGTAGCTGCCCTGCATAAGTATTGTAAAAGAATTATGTTCACATAAAATTCTAACTTAACATCACAAAATTTTCAGTAAGAGAATGCAAGAAATAAAAGAACTGGTGAAATGAGAAATTAGCGCTTAATTACCCGAGGCAAAATCTAACTATAATCAGCTTAAAATCACGGTGAAAACATGATCGGAGCCCAAAATCATACTGGGCAGTAAAAAGTAAAAGTTAACTATTAACAGTAATGAAGAAACAACAAAAACTATAGAATTTCTTATAGAAAAAAGAAAAGATATAAATACCCATATCCAAAAGAAATATGTTATCTGGAATGCATTCTGCATAGAGAAACAAACATACACACTTAGAAGTATAAGACTTTTAAAATGATGCAGAAAAATATATACAGTAAAAGCAAAGAGCATACAACAACTCATGTAAGGGAAAACAAAGGAAAATATTGTATATGAGAACCTGAAATAATGCGAAATGAATGAGAGATAACACTAACTGAGGTCGTTTAAACCAGAAATAATCATCATCAAGTTTCACCAAAGGAATCCCTTGAACAGCGCTATGTTTATCTTGAATTTCAATAGCCATTTTCATTATGATAGCTTGAAGTTTTGTCCCAACTGCTAAAATAATCTGCACAAAATGCTATAAGATCTTAGCATCAAACATATGACGCTGCAACTTTTTACATATTATGATATCACGAGTAACTTACAACTGGTGGAATTAGTGTTATCCAAAACATCTCCTCCCATTCTAGAAAGCACACCAATATATTAGTATGTGGATATGGAGCATACCAATGATTGATGTGCATTTGTATCACTCACCATGAACATTAAGCAACAAAAAGATTATAGCAGAAGCCCACAAAACAGGACTGATAACATGTAAAATAAAAGGTATAATCAGGAGAAGGAAAAAATAATCTTCGAAATAGTATACTAAGTTTTGAATCTCACAATGATAAATAAGAAGTTTATAACTTCAAATTTTCTAAATATGATGATATAAACAAGACAAAGTTATACATTCACCTGATTCCAACAACTAATTTGTAGTCATCTTCTAAAGACCGCATTATATATTTTCTGAAGTTGAATTTACTTCCAGGCCCCAAGTGCATCTTTTATTAACAAATTGAGAATAAAATGATAACAATTATACTTGTAAAGATGTAGAAAAGATACTTGTTTATTGCAAAGATCTTAAAAAAAACTTACAACAATAAAACCATGGCGCAGGGCCAAGTAATCGGTTTTGCGAACAGACCTAAAGAACTGACGGAAGAAACTGACCTGAAAATTAATAATTTATAAATAACTATTAATTAAAATACACCGATATTCATTCACTTATAGAATATCAATTCAGATAAATATGAATAAAATTTGATTCGAATATGTTAACTTACAAAGTATCGAAGGACGCAAATCCTATTCCAAAAGCTAATATGTGGTCGAACAAAAGAAGAATCACGAGTCAGTTTGACTCTTGAGGGATCTACATAATAAAATGTTGGAAAAAATTGCATAGACATAGCTAAAAGCATAATATTAAGTTTTGATTAGAAAGGTTTTCCCAATCTATACCAATAGAAAATTGGTAAGCCACTGAAAGAGTTTCCTTTTCCCATTCTTTCCATGTACGAATCTTCACGAAATGAATCACTTTTATAAGAACACTCACATTTTCAATAACAAAATGAAACGCAAATTAGTTTGAATATGAAATATTCGAATACCTTAATTCTTCCAAGGGCCATAGTAATGGCACTATATACAACATGAAAAGTTGCCAAGAAAAAGATAAAAATATGTAGCTCATGCAATCCATTGGTGGAAACAATTGGCACCTTTCCCTAAAATGCATAAAATTTCATGTAAGCTTTTGCTACACAAAATATGCTAGATCCTAAAAAGCAAAAGCTTAGATGTATGTTAAGTAGCAATAGTAAACTACACTTTCAAGCAATCTGTAAGTTATGTAAACGGTATGAAATAGATAGACAAAACAAATTTAACGTATGAAACTACACTTTCATTTGCTGCTTTTATTGTAAAGAATTTTTGTACTCATAAGGACCAACTTATACATACTTCAGAAGTTTATCATTTTGTCTCGACAATTGAAGATTGAAGGGAGTAGCTTGTTGCATGGCTGTAACATATAGTTTCATTATAATTGAAATTCTGAAATATAGTAATGGTAATTTTACTTACTTTGGGACATGAATTAGATGCTTCAGCGGACAATATCCTACGGCCACTGGATAGAGCATAGTTAGCTAACTCCCGAAGAATTCTTCTTTTATGTGAATTTTCTTCATCTTTAGTTGTATTTTGGCTAAGCTTGCATGGTAGCATTGTACTGGCCACATTTACAGGTACGCATATTTTTACTATGTAGCTTTGACCAAATGTTAGCAACAAGGAAATGAACCCAAGAATCATTAGCTCTGAAATTTTATTATAAGAGTTAAACATTCAATTAGAATGAGAGAACAAATTTAACAATCTGTATCAAAAAAGGCATCGAGCATGCAAATAAAAACAAAAAAGTATAACAAAATTTTAAAAATATATATAAAAACCAAATTCCTATTGAAACATCAAACATGTATATAGAATGTCACCATGTAAAATGACATAATTTTGGAAACAAGAAAAAACATAATGTAAAAAATGGTGATTTAATTTTGTCAACCTCCCTTCACTTTCTCAAGTGCTTCATATAAAGCTTTCTTTCGTTTAGATGTAAGCCACTGCAAAACAAAAATCAGAAAATGAGCCTCTTATATTCGACCAATCAAATTGTAAGTGGGCTGAAGCTTCTAACTATTGCATTCAGTTTGTAATAAGTAATAACTCATAATAGAAGGATTCAAATTTTGGGCAGGTATCTTTTACTAATTCTAATAACAATTGTGTAGGCACATAAGAATTAACATGGATATTATAAGTTACGACTATATAATCATTCAGTCAAAACTGAAGAAACGTACAACTTACTGCATTAATTATAACTAAAAGTATCGACCTATATAAAAGTGATAAAATATAAACATACACCAAAAATTATGATCTAAGTACTAATGCAATTCAAAACTAACTAGTACTCCATGTTGCAAATATTTTTACAAAATTCACAGCTAGAAGGCTAGAAACAGATAATACAAACCAAAACTAAAAGAAGCTTTGATAATGTTTGGCTGGAAAACACATTTTGTGCTTTGCGTTTTCAAAATGCATGTCAAACGACTTGAGAGATGAGAAAAAGTTGAAGAATCCTAGTAATTCCGACAATAGAACATGGTAAGCGGGAATATAGTTGTTGATATAATCTAAAAGGCGGAAAAAAAAAAATCATTTTCAATCTTGAATGTTAAAACCATTTTTCAAATCAACCAGTTTTTCATCCCTTCCGCTACTTTCATGCATTTTAAAGTATATAGTTGAAAACGCAAAACACAACACTCAATTTTAAACTAACCGCCACCTTAATTCTTGTAAGAAAAAAAGTACCTGACCAACTTGATGAAAACCTTTTCCCTGTAAAATGGAAATTAAAACAATAATGACACAAACAGGCCACAGCCCATGTGACTGTTTGATCTAAATTTCTTGCATTTTCTCCATCCCCCATTCTTTTTTCTTTTCTTTTTTGAAGACATAAAAACTAAGCTTAACTTGTAAACTATAACAAAGTAGATTCTTACATCGAAATTAAAATGATGTTATTTTTATAGGAGAACGTTGATCTAAAAAGGCAGGGTCAGGGAGGAAGAAAATTAGTTCTAGCTAGGAGTTGATCTTTTATTTTATTTTATTATTTTTTTGTTTTTTGATTTTGTTTTTCATTAGTTATTCAGTTTGTACTATTATGCTATATTTGTATGTTGTCTTTAGTGGTTAGATGTTCATTTATTCACTCCGTGTTTAGTTATTTTGAAATTATTTGCTATAATAAGTTATGGGATTTCGAGCCTTGGTCTTTGCTATTAGATTTGCAATACGACTTTGGGACCAGATGTATTGTAGGTAAAATCCTAGCTTGACTTCAAGGACCACGTGCGAAATCGGGTAATAATATTGTTCTTAATTACTATTGCATTTATGAAGTTCCAATATGACTTTTAAGGATGCTAATGTAGAATTATAGTTGAAGATATACTATAAATAGGTGGTAACCATCTTCTATAAAATGAATGAGTAATAGTCAATAGTACTGCACTGTTGTGTTGAGTATATACCGGAATTTGTAATACGTAATTCAGTAACAATTTTTTTTTAGTGGCAAATGGGAGCTGAGGGGGAAAAAGTGAAATAAATGGTGTTTGGGGGAAATACAAGTCCTAACCACTAATTGCAAGTGGGCTGAAGCACAAGTTTTAACAATTGCATTCAGTTAATAATCAGTAATAGCTCATAATAAAAAGATCCATATTTTTGGCAGGAGAAGCACAAGGGATACAATTGTGTAGGCACACAGATGAATTAATAAGGATACTGAAAGTAACTAATATATAATCATTCAGTCAAAACTAAGAAATGTACAGTTTATAACTGCATTGATTATAACTAAATTAAAGGCCTAAATAAAAGTGATAAAATATAAGTACACATTCAAAATCAAATGATCTAAGCATATAATATGATTCAAAACGAACTAATACTCCACATTGCAAGTATTATACTATTATTACAAAACTCATAGCTAGAAGCCTAGAAACAAATAATAATGCAAACCAAAACAAAATGAAGTTTATTTCCTGTAAGGAGAAAAGTACCTGACCAATGTGCTGAAGACCTTTATCGAGTAAAATGGATATCAATACAATGATGGCACAAACAGAAGCCACAGCCCATGTGGCTGTTTGATCTAAATTTCTTGCATTTTCTCCATCTCCCATTCTTTTCTTCCTATTTTTTCTTTTCTTTGTTGAAAACTTAGAAAACCAAGCTTCACTCGTAAACTTTAACAAAGTAGATTCTGACATGAGAAGTTAAAATAATGTTGTTTTTATAGGGAGAACGTTGGTTTGAAAAGGCAAGGGAGGGAAAAGATCAGTTCTAGGAGTGGACTTTTTGTTTGATTTACTTATTTTTTCAAGACTTATTCAGTAAAAGAAAATGTGCTGCTATGCTACATTTGTATGTTGCGTTTAGCTGGTTAGATGTTCATTTATTCACTCCGTGTTTAGGTAGGAGTTCTTTGCTGTAATAAGTTATGAACTCTTTTACTTCAACCCTAAGTTGTCTTTTAGTTTCACCTACTCCTTCGTGGATTTGGATACAGCAAAAATTTATAATCGATCTTACTTGTGTTGTCGATAATATTTCGAAATAAAAAATGGTAGCAGTTACAACATATTTGACGGCGAGAAGTGTAATCCATTTATTTATTTATTCCGTAAATATGCAAAGAAATTTGCAAATATTTGTGGAAAAAAAATCTGTAAATATTTGTAGTTTTTTAAAAAATTCAAGAAAAAAAAATAAAAAATTATTTATTTTAATCATAGAAACATATGTGCTATTTAGATTTAATTTCGACAAAAACTATTATTTTTTTGTAACGAAAACAAAATTAAAGATACAATTTAAAACATGTTATTCTGGAAGGGTTTTCACGTATTAATTTAAAACTAAGGGCGAAATCAAATTTCCACTACATTTTTTTCCATTTGAAATTGCTAAAATCACACGGTCTACCCGCACAATCTTGTAAATTATCCGCTACAACATCAATATATACTATTTCTCCTCCACAAAAAACAATAAAGAAACATAAAACCATATGATATACAACAGTATGTCCAAAACAAATATACATGTAGATGTAAACAAACATGGAATATGTGAAATCAAACGGATGAAAGTAAAATATATTTTTGTTGAAAGTCTAAGGACCAAGATTGTTATTGGTTATAATATTGTCCTTACTATTGGATTTGTAATAGGACTTTGGGACCAAGTGTATATTATTATAGGTAAAATCCTAGCTAGAATTCAAGGACCAAGAGTGTTATCAAGTAATAATATTATTCTTAGTGTTGGAATTTGATACCTAATTCATCATTTGAAGTCGCAGAAGCAAAGATCGCTCGGTGGAGTGGGGAGACCGGACGAGAGATGGTAGCTGCTGCCGCTCCAGTTGGAGCGGTAGAGAGGTGACTGGACCAGATATTTGGTTCGATGGTGGAGACTGTTGGTTTGGAAGTGAAGCGGCATTGTTTTGGAGCAGTGTAGGCTGGAGACCGAACGAGGAACTTCGTTCGGTAGTTGGCTAATTGTTGGAGCGGCACATGAGATCTCGTTCGGTGGAGGAGATGTCGGACCAAAGATTTGGTCTGGTAGAGTTCGTTCAGTGTAAGAAGAAGGAGCGAAGGTAGAGTAGCTATTGCCGGACTAGATTTGTGGTCCGGTCATGTTTCGTTCGGTGATAATGATTCGGTAGTGGATGAGAAGGGATATGTTTTGTTCGATGATTTAGAGTGTGCCAGACCAGAATTCTCTTTCGGACATTGGCTGCCGAACCAAATGCCAAGCTTTGCCGGACCAAACATATTGGACTTTGCTGAACCAGAGTAATGCCGAACCAAGTGAGCTAACCAAATCTTGCCGAACCAAATGGGTGCCAAATCAGATGCCTGAGCTACTATATAGCGGCTACCCCTTCTCATTTCTCCACTCTATAAATAGAGGTGCTTCTGGACAACAATGGTAGTTGATTTGAGAGCTAATTTCAGCCAGTTTCAGAGCTATGATAGAGAGTTGAAACTCTACAGAGTTTTTGTCTGTATTGTAAATTCTTCTTATGTATAGCCTCTAAAAGTGAATTAATCTTGTAACTCTAATCTTTCAGTGATTAATGAAATCTCCACTTCCCAAGTGGACGCATACTGCCTCGCAACAAAGGAACCACTATAAATACTGGTGTTATTTAATTTTTCTGCATTGGATAGATCTATGACTGCCTGTTCTAGTGTTTATCTCTATTTGTTATCTCTCACTACAATCACGATCTAGTTCGTTGTTTTTTCGCTACGTTGGGTTTTTTATTCTCTTAGACTGATCATCTGAAAGGATTTTCCCCTACAGTCTAGTATCGAAGCTGCAAGGTTGATTGAGAAGTGTTAGACACTATGGCAGGAGATGAAGCAACTCTAGTCGTTACAAGACCCCATACTAGAGGGATGTATATCGTGTCAAGATCACAATTGGCAATTGAGAAATGGAATGGGGATAAAGACTTCGAGAAGTGGCAACAAAGGATAAAGGTTGTTCTAATAAGGAATGAAGTCCATCAAGTAGTGTTTTCCATTGGGGAGTTGACGGTTGACATCTCAGTCGCAGAAAGGAAGGAGATGGAGAAATGGGCGTTTACTACTATACAACTAGCAATAGGAGACAACGTTATCTTAGAGATTAGCAGTGAGACCACTGCTAGGGGCATTTGGACCAAGCTAGAAAATCTCTACTTGAAGAAATCTCTGACTAATCGTCTGATATTACTGAAGACATTTTTCACCATGCAGATGATACAGGGTACTTCAGTGAAGGAACATCTTAATTTCTTTGATGATCTTATGATGAAGATGAAGACCGTTGACTTGAAGATGGATGAGGATCAAATGATAATGATTCTTTTATGTTCTCTTCCGGAGCTATACACAGGTTTCGCTGGCAGCCTTATGTTTGCTAGAGACACATTGACAGTAGAAGATGTAAAGTCAGGCCTTATATCCGAGAGCTTGAGAGATCAGATGAAGGAGATAAGTGAAGGAAGTAGAGGCGAAAGTAGTAGTCACAGCCTATTTGTTGAAAGAGTTAGAGAGGATAAGAAGAATTGGCACTCTAAATGGCGTTCCAAGTCCAGGAAGCCCAGTAGTGGCAGGAGAGGAAAGTCTAAGGATAGGAAGTGCTTTATATGAAAGAAACCTGATCATTGGAAAAAGAATTGTCTAGATTTGAAGAAGAAGGAAGAAGACGGATCTTAATCATTTATGGTGGAGAAGTCTGTATCTGACGATGTGTTGTCTCCAGCAGTGTTGAATGTCTCAGGCCATTGAGTGCTGGAATCGGAGGCGTCTTTCCATATGATGCCTGATAAGGATTACTTCAATTTTTTTGTTGGACAAGAGGGAATCTCTATTCTTATGGGTAATGATGCTAGATGTAGAGCAATAGGATAAGGTACAGTGAGGATCAAGATGTTTAACGAAGTGATACGCACTTTGATAAGTGTCTGGTATGTTCTAGGTCTTCGGAAGTTTTTAATTTCTTTAGGACAATTGGCATCTTTGGGATGCAAGGTAATTATCGAGAAGGATAGTTTGAAGGTTTCAAGAGGTGCACTAGTTCTTATGAGAGGAGATGTTTTTCGAAATCTGTATTTGTTGAAAGGAACCACAATTCTTGGAGAGTCGTGTGTTCGAGTAGACAGTTCTCGTGCATTAGATGCCACAAAGCTTTGACATCTCAGGTTGGGTCATATTTCAGAGAAGGGCTTAGAGTTACTTCGAAGACGGAAGATGATCAAAGGAAAAAGCTTCGAAAAGATGGACTTTTGTCAGGAGTGTGTGTTAGGCAAGCAAACTAAAGTATCTTTTGGAGTTGGACTTCATAGATCAATGCGAGTACTTGAGTACGTGCATACAGATGTTTGGAGACCTGTTGCTACAATTTCTCTTGGAGGAGAAAAGTATTTTTTCTCTTTCATTGATGACTTTTCTCGAAAAGTATGGGTGTATGTGATGAAGGCAAAATGAGAGAGTTTTGAGAAGTTCAAAGACTGGAAAACGCTTATTGAGAACCAATTTGGTTCTAGGATGAAGTTGCTGAGGTCTGATAACGGTGGTGAATTTGTCTCTAGGGAGTTCCTCGATTTCTGTAGACAGCATGGCATTTAAAGACATTTCACTGCACCCGACGATCCGCAATTGGGGTTGCAGAAAGGATGAACGAGACTCTACTGGAGAAGGTTCGTTGCTTGAGATTGACGCTGGGCTTGTTTAGAGGCTTTTGGGCTGAAGCATTATCAACTGCTGTGCGTATCATAAATCGAATTCCGTGCTCAGCCATAGATGGGAAGATTCTTGAGAAAAAGTGGAGGTAAAGCAGTGTATCTTGGTTACTTACGAATTTCTGATTGTTCTGTGTAGTTCACCATACATGTGATGATAAGTTGGAGGCTGCAACATACAAGTTCATACTAATAGGATACACTAATGGTATCAAAGGGTATCGAATTTGGAACCCTGTTGATCGGAAGATTGTTCATTCCAGACATGTTACCTTTGATGAGTCTGCTATGTTCAATCCGAAGGATAAGCTATCTACTACATCAGAAGATTCTGATAGGCCTAAGGAGATGGAAGAAGTTCTCATGTTTCACCCAAATAGTAGGATTGCGTTTGATGCTGTGGAGGAAAATACAGTTGATGAAACATCACAGGATCGTCCATAAGTACCTTCTAGTAGTGCTGGTTATGTGCATGAATCTAGAGGAAGTTCAGTTCAAGTTGGAGATGAAAGGAGTTTAAGCGAAGCAGTACCTACCCGAGTTAGTCATAGGACTATTAGGCCACCCGAAAGGTATAGTGATTGACAGTTTGCGAACCTTAGCCTTGGTGATCAGTTTGCCTATGCCCTACATGTGGTTCTTGAGGAGCCGCTTGACCTTGATGAAGCTTTGAAGTCATGCGATAGTTCGAAGTGGATGTGCTCTATGAAAGTGGAGTTAGAGTCGTTGAAGAAGAATAAGACTTGGGATTTAGTACCACCTCCTCAAGGAAGCCGAGGCATATGTTGCAAATGGGTATTCAAGGTAAAAGTTGGTAGGAGATACAAGGCTAGACTAGTTGCTAAAGGGTTTACACAATGAAAGGGATTGGAGTATGATGAGGCATTCTCTCCAGTAGTGAGGCATACGTCCATTCACATTTTGCTCGCTATCATCACAGCTTATGACTTGGAGCTAGAGCAACTGGACGTGAAAACTGCTTTCTTGCACGGAGACCTGGATGAGACCGTCTGCATGAAGTAGCCAGAAGGATTTATAGTAGATTGGAAAGAAAATTGGGTTTGCAAATTGAAGAAGTCGTTGTATTGACTTAAGAAGTTGCCTAGACAATGGTACAAGAGGTTTGACTCTTTTATGCTTTCACTTGGTTTTGATCGTAGCATCAAAGGTGCTTGTGTGTATTTCAAGCATTTAAAGAATGGTAGATGAGTGTACCTACTCTTGTATGTGGATGATATGTTGATTGCTTCCAAGGATAAAGCTGAAATCGATAGTTCAAAGCGAAAGCTAAAAGCGGAATTCGAAATGAAAGACCTTGGAGAAGCAAAGAAAAATTTGGGTATGGAAATCCAAAGTGATAGAAAGCTAGAACTTTTAAGCCTTACTTAAAAGGAGTACATTCGAAAGGTGTTTGCTCGTTTTAACATGGAAAATGCAAAGGCAATCAACACACCCATGCCTTTGCACATATAGCTTTCTAGTAAATGCTCTCCAATCTCGGAAAAGGATAAGGTTTATATGATGAAGGTCGCATATGCAAGCGTAGTTGGCAGCTTGATGTGTGCCATGGTTTGCACTAGGCCTGACATTGCACAGGCGGATGGATTGGTGAGTAGGTTCATGGAAAATCTATGAAAGACACATTGGAAAGATGCGAAGTGTATCTTCAGATACCTTAGAGGAACTCCAAACTATAGACTTGTCTTTGGCAGCGGAAGTAGAGATTTCAGCTTGGTTGGATTCTGCGATTCCAACTATGCCGGTGATAGAGATCGAAGGAAGTCAATCTCCGGATATGTGTTCACCATTAGTGGGACAACGATCAGTTGGAGAGCGAGGTTGCAGATGATTGTGGCTTTGTTTACTACAAAGGTAGAGCTCATTGCTGCGGTTAAAGCGGCTAAAGCGGCGCTTTATTTAAGGCGATTGTTGTGTGATTTAAGCTTCGTATATGAAGGCGTGGATGTGTCTGACGACCCATAATTTTGAACATTTGAAATCGAAATATTTAATTGATTTTAAATATTTGGAAGTTAGTTTAACTTGAATTTTCAAATATAAATGTGAATTTTCCAATTAAATTGTTTAATTTAATTTATTAATGATGGGTAAAATTTGAATTTTCAATTTTTAGCTTGTTAAAAATAATTTGATGACTTAAAAAATTCTATATTAATAATACTGAAGATAATAGAGCTTCAGAATTTGATATGAAAGTGAATTGTTCAGTTTTGAATTTTAGCATTTAAATTGATACTTAAAAATAGCCTTCTAAGGCATAGTCTCAGAATTCGACGAAACCAGCTTCTTTGGATCCGTAATAGTTAGTTATTGTCGGATTCCAATTTTCATAGCAATCGGAGTTGCCGTTTAACCCTGGCAGCTCAAAACGCATAGAAACTATTTTAATCGATTTAATTTAAATTTGATCGTTTACTTCCGTAACTTGCGCATATGATCGGATTAGCCTCCGAAACACGTTCCATTGTGTTGGGAATGCGGATAAATCCTTATAAACGCCTGGCGGCACGCCTCAATAGGATTCGGCATTTCGAGTTAGGTAATACGAGATATTTTGAATATAAAAAATTACAAAAAAATCACAACTCTACCTTCCTCTATACGCTTCCCCTCTTTGATATTTACAGCCGAGCCCCCTCTCCTCCAAAACCCTTCTTTCCCAAATCGAACGATTCAACCTTTCGTTTATATATATATAAAAGGGTAGCCGCATTCCTCTATTTCAATTTCGAAATCAAATTGCCAGAAAGAAATCATGGCCGCCGCGACGTTTAAAGGTGGAGGCCGTCGAGCTCGACGTCTCGCATGAAGTTGGGTCGCAAATTGGGAAGAGGGTTCGAGAGGATGTTTGGCAGTAATTTAGGCTCGAGATCGACATGGTCGACGTAGCGGTGGCGATAGCGACAGGGAAGGTCGAAATTCGCATTTCGACTTCGTGCGACTGTTCGGCTCATCCAGATCGAACGATTGCTTCGATAGCGTGGTGAAGACGAACTCGGTTGTGGGCGTACTTGCGTGCGCAAGCATGGTGAATTTGGCATCGCGTGACTGGTTTGAAGCCTGAAGCATGATCGATAGTGAGGTAATTTGAATTTTGCTAAATAATATCGTTTGGTAATTTATTGGAAATTAGGGAAATTAATTAAGTTGATTTTCAGTCTGAATTAATAGCAGAAAAAAAATTGAACAGCAAGAAAAAAAATGTGTAAAATAAATATAAATAAAAAATAACAATTGATTAACATGCATATTCATTTTTAAATAAACAGAAATTAATTTATTTATAGATAGGATTTTTTTTTTAAAAAATAGATGTTTTAAATGTTAAAGAATTTATAATTAGAATTTTTTAAACTCTATACAGAAATATGTGTGTGTGTGTGTGTCTATATATAGTTCAAACAGAAAGTTTTTAGCAAGAAATATACATTCAAATTTATATTTATGTAGTGAAATAGAAAAACAATTATTTAAAAGGAAATTAGTTTAAAATTTAAATTCTTTGGTTAAAATTAGATCACTAGTTTGAAATTAAATTTATTAGTTGGATTAAAATATAAAAATGGCAATAGAATTGTTTGATTGTTTCTAATATTAATAAAAATTATACAATTGTTTATACAAAGTCTAATATTGTGAAGGATACAAATCAGGATTGGAAATAGATTACAAATCAAAGGTGAGATCTTCTTACTCAATATTATAGTAATTGAAAATTTCAGTTATTGATTGGTTGTTGAATTGTGATAGTTGAATTTAAAAATTTTAATTGTGTGTTTGGATGACTAATTTATTATCAGTTATATTATTTAGACCCTATTGTGCCGCATAATAGCGGAGGTTATTATATTAAACCCATATACAGCGATATTCCACCTTGAAGTGGAATTGGTATTATATATGTATTTGGAGTTGTTGATTTCCCGCATTATATAGCGGACGAGACCCTATTGCGCCGCATAATAGCGGATGATATTTTATAAATCCCATATACCGCGATATTCCACCTCGAAGTGGAATTAGTATTTAATTGTTGTGCTAACGTATGTGGATGCAGGGAAAACAGGTTGGAGGGATCTAACTGGATTCCTCAAACATTTGAATTAGTTTCAATACTGTGTGTTGATTTATTTAAATTTGTGTGTGATTATATTGTGATTGAAACTGTTGAAGGCTATAATTTAGCCGAATATATTTTTGGTATCGTAGTATACTAGAAAATTTATAGTAAATTAATTTAGAAATCAAATTGGAAACTGATTTGGTGTTTGTATACGATTTTTGAAATCAAATATAAAAATCATATATCAGTGGATATTTGGGAATTTAAATTCAGAATGAGAATTTTATAAAGGAAAAGGAAATTTTACATAAAAATAAATGTTGGTTTAGTTTGAACGGTGTGAAAAGGAATTTACAGATTTAGAATGTAAATCAAAATAAATCGAGAAGATTTATTAATTGATATAAATGGAAAGAGAATTCTTCCCTGGAAAGCCGAGTATATTGTTAAAGTAGCTTTTGAAGTATAAATTAAAGGTTTTGGAAATTGTTTGGCAAAAACTTTATTGTTGGAGGAATTATTTTTGGAAATCGTTTTAAATCTTTAAAACATGGATTTAATTAATCACTTATAGAAAGGATTATTTTAAAGATTAAATTGATATTTGTGTAGAAAATGGTTATTTAAAGTAGTTATACCCTATCTACAAAATTATTTTAAAGTTAGTTTAGACTTGAAGTTTATGTAAGATATTAGTATAATATTTTTATAACTAATAATTAAGTAAGTATTTTTAAAATAGTTTATTTCCAAGTATATATGTTTGGAAAAGTAATTTAAATTATTATAAAGTATTTTAACTCGGCAGACCTTCAGGTGGAATTAAATAAATATTCGTAAATTTATTCCACGTGGAAATGAATTGAAATTTGTTTTCAAAGGATTGAAAAGTGAAAAATAATTTGAAATTTGTTTTCAAATGGTTGAAGTGTGAAATATATCTTGAAAAGATATTTTGAAAATAAATAATTGGGAAAATTATTTAAAATCTTGGTTTTGTTGTGAATATTTATTGATAGTTAAATAACCGACTATCAATATTGGCCTTTTTAAATGGCATTTGAATTTCGATGCCATCGAGGGTCAGATTCCAAGTGGATATCCGAAAACCACATCGAACCATTGTGGTTTGTGGTAGATCTTTTATTTAAAAGATCGAAGTGAAAAATTATTGTGATTTGTTTGAAATCTGAATGAACACTTATTGTCAGAAATAAGCGCTCGTTATTCGGATTGGCCGGGAGAGGACCTTGTGTCATAAAACCCATTCCGAATAACGATACGACAAAATGGGATTGCATTTAAAGACGGTGTTGAAGACCGGGTATTTTCGAAAATGAAAGGATTACCTGTCGAATGTCTCTGCACCGGGTTGCTCCGGTATAGATATTTTATCACCCTTTGTGATGGGGATTCCGGTCGTGATTAGTGAATTTCTGGATTGCAAGGGCTTCTTTGAAGTGCCTTCGGTTCCGTTTGATCCCGGAACGGACTTGTATGGATATGTGGCTGGCGTTACACTTTGAGATGTAAAGATGGTTTCTATCGAACACATTTCTGTTGGTGGCAGAAAATTTATTCTCTTAGCTTAACACCCTTCTCTGAGACGTACGAGCTCAGAGGTTATGTAGTTGATGGTTACTAGTGATACATTCACAATTTGGTAATGTGGCACACGAAGTGCTGCTGATCATTTGTTGATCAAAGCATGACTTTGTGAAAAGTGTAGCTTTGTGGACGAGACCTCATCGGACCTCACACCCAGGAAATGGTTAAAACATGAAAGATGCGGCAAGGTTATGAGGGTCGCGCCCTTTAGGGTATGTCATTTCCTTCTGGAAAAGGGTGGTGTCAGGTATGGATCCCTGATATTTAACCTTTGTGGTTACTGCAAATACTTTTCTTTATGGTTGTTTGTGTAGAGGATCCTCGGATAAAGGTCCCAAAGGACAGGAGAGTGGCATACTCGAGTAGTAGTCACCTAGTTACAGAGGTAACCCGACCTTGTGTTGGCAGAGATCCGGGTAGGTTCTCAGGACGTCCCGCCAGAGGCGTACCCACGTGGCAGTAGGAAGTTCCTTAGCCTGACCATTTGTTAGAAATCCAAAGAAACAATATGCGCCTTGTACGGTTTTAGTTGTAGAACCTGCCATATAAAATGGTAGCTATAGCAGGCATAATATAATGGTACCTATGCTGGCTAAGATTAGTATTATACTTTCGAAATGTTTTCTGCACTGTACACTAATAATAATAATATCAAAGGATTTTGCGTATCAAGCATATTTGACTATCATAAGGAGAAATCTCCCCCATGTGTGCGATTGCATTGTGTGTGTGCCGGAAGGCCTTATGGTAGTTTCATTTTCCAAAAGCATAGCGAATTTCTTTTTATTTTCTTTGTGAAAATAACTGTTTTTAAGATCTCACACCAGTCCCACGACTGACCTGGAGTTTATTGTTCCCTTTCTAAACTCTGGGCGCCCACAATTTTCCACACGGGCAGCCTAGAGTCAGGTTAGCAGTTATTCGGGAGCAAAGTCGAGAAGTTGCTGTGACAATCAGGAGTTGGAGCTAGATGGCGAGGCGCATCACTTATATATGTAATATTTCCTTTCTGCTGTTTGTTGTTGTAAACTCTGATAATGTAAGATGATGTAATGTAATAACTGATATAGTGATTCTGTTTAAAGATATTTAGTTATCTATTATATGTTGTTCCGCTGCAAAATGTGAGATTCTGTCATTGTTTCTATTTCTTCTTCTATCTTCTTCTTAAACCCTAATGGTTCGGTTTTCCGGTGTTCGATGGGTCGGCAGTTGATACAGTGGACGTATTAATGTCGACTTTCGGAAGTCGAAAAATCGGGTCGTTGCAATGTGGTATCAGAACATTTGGCTAAGAAATAACCTTGGCTCTGGTGGGTGCTACTCATTAGAGATAGAGCAGTACTTTAGAATGAGTTTGAGTGTAATAATAGATATGAGAGCGTATTTGTTAGTGAATATAAAATTGTTTTATATTGTGTTGACTTATCAGTTGATTGTTTATAGATTCTGGTCGGTGCAGTTTGGCCAACTGTATCGATAGAGGTTTCTAAACTCTTAAATAAGATAAACCAACACAGTATTGGTTTAAAATAGGGTAAATAAAATAATTTTACCCAAAACTATTTTCGTATATGAAGGAAATAATTTTCCATAAATTATTATAGTGATATATGGTTGTTTGGTTGTTAGGAAGCGATAATATTAAATTATTATCATCGTTGTATGAGAAACTGAAATCAAAACCAAAAGCTAAGAAAATAAAAATCCAAATGAGATTTGTAAATGTAAATTATAAATGTGATTTATAATTTGGAATAAAATTCATTAATTGAATGAAATTGGTAATGTGAATGTATAACTGAGTTTTATAAATTGAAATGAGATGTTAGAGTAATCTTTGAAATACAGATTAAAGGATTTGGATTGAAATTTCAAAAGATTAAAATTCTTTAAAATGTTACGGGATATAAATAAGTTTGATAGCTCATAAATATATTTGAAATATGATTGGAATAAGATTCAAATTGAAAAGGGATAAATAAAAGTAAGTGTGGAATAAATTTGTGAATGAACAAATGAGTTAACATTTGTAAGTAAATGAATTGGATTGAAAAATGGAATGAGATTTGACTTGGATCAAGTTGAATAAAAATCCAAACTTGGAAAAATTAAAATAAAATGGATTGAATCCAAGTAAACTTATATGATAATTAATTAATTCATGAAATAGGAAAGTTGAATTAGTTAAGTTAAAACTCAAATATGAGTTAAATTTGCAGATTAATTTAAGTAAGTAGAAATAAATTGAAAATTTCCTTGTTATTGATAAAATAAATTCGAGATGAATTGAGAATGGAAAGTTGAAATTTAAAATGGATAAATGAGTAAAACTAATTGATTAAATTAGTCGATGGAATGGAATGGATTTGATAAATAAAAAAATTAAATCAAGGATTTAAGTTTGGACGTGTTACAAGGAAAAAATAAACTTGAGTTTTGAATTGAAATAACTTAAGTAAACATTGGATAAAAGCTCGACTTAAGTAAAATTGTGAAATGGTTGTTGTCAAGTTGTACGGAATGCAAAATGAATCGAACGGAATCGATTGGAAATGAAACAGAATAAAGAGTAAATTGAGTTTGTATCAATTTAAGTTAGTTATAAACTAGACTGGATATTTTATCTAGTGAATATCGTCGAATTTGCATAGAAATGGTTAACGTTTGACGCAAACGAGATTGCATAAAAATCTATGAGTTAATGAAAGCCAATAAAATTGATTTTTGAATCAATGGAAATGGATATGAGTTAGTTTCGTTTAAAAATGAATCGAATGAAAGAAAGTGTGTTGTAAACCATTGAAATTGAATGGAAATGATGTGTGATGCAGTTGTAAGTAATTAAATTGTATTGAAACCTTATAAATTGCTTATAGGAATTATTTTGAGTGCATTGCTTATGAAAACTATGTGTTCACTATTGAAAATGAGTGAAATGTAAATAAATTTCCTATATATGTTACTTATTTGTTTAAATTGAGTAAGTACATGTACAGAAGAGCCGTTTGGCTGGATTTGGTCGCGCTAAAATGCTAAATAAGGTACGCCTACGCATTAAAAATAGGAAATATGAACTGTTTTTGTTTTTCCGACCGGGTGGGTCGATGTATATATATTTATATCTTTTTTCAAATTACAAAAGCTCCTCCGTACAAAGGAGACCCTGCCAAAGTTTTTCGAAAATTCTGGGAGTTAGAAATTTTTTGAAGAAAATTTTTTTGTTAGCGATAAACGATTTTAAATTGGGAATTGAAGTAAATTAGTGAATGAAACTAATTTAAAATAATAATATGAATCAGTTATAATTGAAAGATAAAATTCAATATTCAGAAGGTAAATTGAATCCAAATAGAATCGAAACTGTAAATCGAATTCAAATGAAATTGAAAATGCAAAATTGAATAAAAATGGGTATATAACTTCAATAGTAAAGTAAAAAAATGGTATAAGAAGTATATATTGAAATTCCGTAAAGGAAGGGAAATGGAATTGGGATTTTGATTTCAAAGATAAAATTTGAATTGCTCGACAAAAAGGTATGTATTTAAATTTCAGTATGAAATTTGGTGATTTTCTTGTCAAACCACTTGGCTTTTATGTTTTCTTTTTGGAATTTGAGGGCCTGTGGTGCCATTCTGCAGTCGTGCCGAGCTAGCCGTGCAAAGGAGATGCTAGCGAAATTTTTCGAAAATTTAGGGTGTTAGAAAAATTTTAAGAAAATTTGAAATTTGAATTTAAATTTAAATTTGAATTATTAAGAAAGCAATATTGTTTGGAACTTACAATTGAAGTTGGAAAGTTAGTTGAATTAATGATGGGTCTTAAATAAAGAGATTTGTTTTGGTAAGATGATAAAACATTTAGATTGGGAAAAGTACTAAACGGGTTAAGGATCATTCTTCTTAACTTGTAATTTCGGGACAAAATTCTTTTAATGGGGGAAGGATGTGACGACCCAGAATTTTGAACATTTGAAATCGAAATATTTAATTGATTTTAAATATTTGGAAGTTAGTTTAACTTGAAATTTCAAATATAAATGTGAATTTGACAATTAAATTGTTGAATTTAATTTATTAATAATGTAAAATTTTGAATTTTGAATTTTTAGCTTGTTAAAAATAATTTGATGACTTAAAAAATTCTATATTAATAATACTGAAGATAATAGAAGCTTCAGAATTTGATGTGAAAGTGAATTGTTCACTTTTGAATTTTAGCATTTAAATTGATACTTAAAAATAGCCTTCCGAGGCACAGTCTTGGAATTCGACGAAACTAGTTTCATTGGATCCGTAATAGATAGTTATTATCGGATTCCAATTTCCGTCTCAATCGGAGTTGCCGTTTAACCCTGGCCCTCAAAACGCATAGAAACTGTTTTAATTGATTTAATTTAAATTTGATCATTTACTTCCGTAACTTGCGTATATGATCGAATTAGCCTCTGAAACACATTCCATTGTGTTCGGAATGCGGATAAATCCTTATAAACGCCTGGTGGAATGCCTCGATAGGAGTTCGAGATTTCGAGTTAGGTAATACAAGATATTTTGAATATAAAAAATTATAAAAAATCACAACTCTACCTTCCTCTATACGCTTCCCCTCTTTGATATTTACAGCCGAGCCCCCTCTCCTCCAAAACCCTTCTTTCCCAAATCGAATGATTCAACCTTTCGTTTATATATAAAAAAAGGGTGGCCGCGTTCCTCTATTTCAATTTCGAAATCAAATTGCCAGAAAGAAATCATGGTCGTCGCGACGTTTGAAGGTGGAGGCCGTCGAGCTCGATGTCTCGCATGGAGTTGGGTCGCAAATTGGGAAGAGGGTTCGAGAGGATGTTTGGCAGTAATTTAGGCTCGAGATCGACATGGTCGACGCAGCGGTGGCGATAACGACAGGGACGGTCGAAATTCACATTTTGACTTCGTGCGACTGTTCGGCTCATCCAGATCGAACGATTGCTTCGACAGCGTGGTGAAACGAACTCGGTTGTGGGCGTACTTGCGTGCGCAACCATGTCGAATTTGGCATCACGTGAATGGTTCAAAGCCTGAAGCTTGGTCGATAGTGAGGTAATTTGAATTTTACTAAATAATATCGTTTGGTAATTTATTGGAAATCAGGGAAATTAATTAAATTGATTTTTAGTTTGAAGCAATAGCAGAAAAAAAAATTTGAACAGCAAGAAAAAAATGTGTAAGTTAAATATAAATAAATAATAACAATTGATTAATATGCATATTCATTTTTTAATAAACAGAAATTAATTAATTTATAGATAGGATTTTTTTAAAACAAAAATAGATGTTTTAAATGTCAAAGAATTTATAATTAGAATTATTTAAACCCTATACAGAAATATATATATATAGTTCAAACAGAAAGTTTTTAGTAAGAAATATACATGCAAAATTATATTTATACAGTGAAACAGAAAAACAATTATTCAAAAGGAAATTAGTTTAAAATTTAAATTCTTTGGTTAAAATTAAATCACTAGTTTGAAATCAAATTTATTAGTTGGATTAAAATATAAAAATGGCAATAGAATTGTTTGATTGTTTCGAATATTAATAAAAATTATAATATTGTTTATACAAGGTCTAATATTGTGAAGGATACAAATCGGGATTGGAAACGGATTGCAAATCAAAGGTGAGATCTTCTCACTTAAAATTATAGCAATTGAAAATTTCAGTTACTGATTGGTTGTTGAATTGTGACAGTTGAGTTTAAAATTTTTGATTGTGTGTTTGGATGACTAATTTATTATCAGTTATATTAGTTAGACCCTATTGCGCCGCATAATAGCGGAGGTTATTATATTAAACCCATATACCGCGATATTCCACATTAAGTGGAATTGGTATTATATATGTATTTGGAGTTGTTGATTTCCTGCATTATATAGCGGATGAGACCCTATTGCGCCGCATAATAGCGGATGATATTTTATAAATCCCATATACCACGATATTGTACCTCGAAGTGGAATTGGTATTTAATTGTTGTGCTAACGTCTGTGGATGCAGGAAAAACAGGTTGGAGGGATCCAACTGGATTCCTCAAACATTTGAATTAGTTTCAATATTGTGTGTTGATTTATTTAAATTTGTGAGTGATTATATTGTGATTGAAACTGTTGAAGGCTATAATTTAGCCGAATATATTTTTGGTACCGTAGGATACTAGAAAATTTATAGTAAATTAATTTAGAAATCAAATTGGAAATTGATTTGGTGTTTGTATAGGATTTTTGAAATCAAATTCAAAAATCATATATCAGTGGATATTTGGGAATTTAAATTCAAATGAGAATTTTATAAAGGAAAAGGAATTTTGACTTAAAAATTAATGTTGGTTTATTTTTAACGGTGTGAAAAGGAATTTACAGATTTAGAATGTAAATTAGAATAAATCGAGAAGATTTATTAGTCGATATAAATGGAAAGAGAATTCTTCCTTGGAAAGCCGAGTATATTGTTAAAGTAGCTTTTGAAGTATAAATTAAAGGTTCTGAAAATTGTTTGGAAAAAAATTTATTACTGGAAGAATTATTTTTGGAAATCGTTTTAAATCTTTAAAACATGGATTTAATTAATCACTTATAGAAAGGATTATTTTAAAGATTAAATTGATATTTGTGTAGAAAATGGTTATTTAAAGTAGTTATACCCTATCTACTAAATTATTTTAAAGTTGGTTTAGACTTGAAGTTTACGTAAGATATTAGTATAATATTTTTATAACTAATAATTAAGTAAGTATTTTTAAAATAGTTTATTTCTAAGTATATATGTGTGGATAAGTAATTTAAATTATTTTAAAGTATTTTAACTCGGTAGACCTAGGTGGAATTAAATAAATATTCGAAAATTTATTCCACGTGGAAATGAATTGAAATTTGTTTTCAAAGGATTGAAAAGTGAAAAATAATTTGATTTTTTTTTTCAAATGGTTGATGTGTGAAATATATCTTGCAAAGATATTTTGAAAATAAATAATTGGGAAAATTGTTTAAAATCTTGGTGTTTTTTGTGAATTTTTATTGATAGTTAAATAACCAGCTATCAATATTGGACTTTTTAAATGGCATTCGAATTTCGATGCGACCGGGGGTCGGATTCCAAGTGGATATCCGAAAACCACATCGAACCTTTGTGATTTGTGATAGATCTTTTATTTAAAAGATCGAAGTGAAAAATTGTTGTGATTTGTTTTAAATCTGAATGAACACTTATTGTTAAAAATAAGCACTCGTTATTCGGATTAGCCGGGAGAGGGCCTTGTGTCATAAAACCCATTCCAAATAACGATGCGACGAAATGGGATTGCATTTAAAGACGGTGTTGAAGACCGGGTATTTTTGAAAATGAAAGGATTACATGTCAAATGCCTCTGCACCGGGTTGCTCCGGTATAGAGATTTTATCACCCTTGTGATGGGGATTCCGGACGTGATTAGTGAATATCCGGATTGCAAGGGCTTCTTTGAAGTGCCTGCGGTTCCGTTCTATCCCGGAACAGACTTGTATGGATGTGTGGTTGGCGTTACACTTTGAGATGTAAATCTGGTTTCTATCAAATACATTTCTGTTGGTGACGGTGAATTTATTCTCTTAGCTTAACACCCTTCTCTAAGACGTACGAGCTCTGAGGTTATGTTGTTGATGGTTACTAGTGATACATTCCCAATTTGGTAAAGTGGCACACGAGTGCTGCTGATCATTTGTTGATCAAAGCATGACTTTGTGAAAAGTGCAGCTTTGTGGACGAGACCTCAACGGACCTCACACCGCGGGAATGGTCAAAACAGGAAGATGCGGCAAGGTTATAAGGGTCGCGCCCTTTAGGGTATGTCATTTCCTTCTGGAAAAGGGTGCTATCAGGTATGGAGCCCTGGTATTTAACCTTTGTGGTTACTGCAAATACCTTTCTTTGTGGTTGTTGGTGTAGAGGATCCTCGGATAAAGGTTCCAAAGGACCGGGGAGTGGCATACTCGATTAGTAGTTACCAGTTACAGAGATAACCCGGCCTTGCGTTGGCAGAGATCCGGGTAGGTTCTCCGGATGTCCCGCTAGAGGCGTACCCATGTGGCAGTAGGAAGTTTCTTAGCCTGACCATTTGTTGGAAATTCAAAGAAACAATACGTGCCTTGTACAGTTTTAGTTGTAGAACCTACCATTTAAAATGGTAGCTATAGCAGGCATAATATAATGGTACCTATGCTGGCTAAGATTAGTATTATACTTTCGAAATGTTTTCTGCACTGTACACTAATAATAATAATATCAAAGGATTTTGCGTATCAAGCATATTTGACTATCATAAGGAGAAATCTCCCCCTTGTGTGCGATTGCATTGTGTGTGTGCCGGAAGGCCTTATGGTAGTTTCATTTTCCAAAAGCATAGCGAATTTCTTTTTATTTTCTTTATGAAAATAACTGTTTTTAAGATCTCACACCAGTCCCACGACTGACCTGGAGTTTATTGTTCCCTTTCTAAACTCTGGGCGCCCACAATTTTCCACACGGGCAGCCTAGAGTCAGGTTAGCAGTTATTCGGGAGCAAAGTCGATAAGTTACTGTGGCAATCAGGAGTTGGAGCTAGATGGCGAGGCGCATCACTTATATATGTAATATTTCCTTTCTGCTGTTTGTTGTTGTAAACTCTGATAATGTAAGATGATGTAATGTAATAACTGATATAGTGATTCTGTTTAAAGATATTTAGTTATCTATTATATGTTGTTCTGCTGCGAAATGTGAGATTCTATCATTGTTTCTGTTTCTTCTTCTATCTTCTTTTTAAACCCTAATGGCTCGGTTTTTCGACGTTCGATGGGTCGGCAGTTGATATAATGGACGTATTAATGTCGACTTTCGAAAGTCTAAAAATTGGGTCGTTACAATGTGTGCTGTGACAATCAAAGTGTAATTCACTTAGCTGAAAATTTGACATTCAGCTCGAGGACAAAGCAAATTGAGGTGAGGGAGTCGTTCCTTGTCTCTATGAGTGAAGAGAAGCTAGTTCGACTTCAGAAAGTTTACACAAAGAAGAATGCAATAGACATGTTTACCAAGTTGTTGCCTATTGCTAAGTTCGAGCATTGCTCCAGACTTGATTCGCTTAATGAAGTGCTAGGTTTCACGGGGTGGCACAAGGAGAGAATTGAGATGGTCTGTGGAGATGTTTGTTTTCATAGTGGAGATTGATAGGTCCTACATGGACTGGGTACTTCGAACACTTTTTGATGGGCGGTGGCCATGCCGGAGTTCGTTGATAGAGTGTAATGGGTGATGGCATTGCCGAAGCTCTTGGGTAAGTATCTAATGCTTGGAGCATGAAGGTGTAGATGGAGTTGAAAGGCTTGTATGGAATTTGGTATCAAGATGGAGATTATTGGAATTTGATACCTAATTCATCGCTTGAAGTCGCAGAAGAAAAGATCGCTCGGTGGAGTGGGAAGACCGAACGAGAGATCTCGTCCAGTGGTAGCTGTTGCTGCTCCAGTTAGTGCGGTAGAGAGGTGACCGGACCAGATATTTGGTTCGGTGGTGGAGGCTGTTGGTTTGGAAGTGAAGCGACACTGTTTTGGAGTGGTGTAGGGTGGAGATCGAATGAGGAACTTCATTCGGTAGTTGGCTAATGGTTGGAGCGGCACAAGAGATCTCGTTTGGTGGAGGAGATGTCGGACCAAAGATTTGGTCCGGTGGAGTTCGTTTGGTGTAAGAAGGAGCGAAGGTGGAGTAGCTATTGTCGGACCAGATTTGTGGTCCGGTCATGTTTCGTTCGATGATAATGATTTGGAAGTGGATGAGAAGGGATATGTTTCGTACGGTGTTTTGGAGTGTGCCGAACCAGAATTCTCATTTGGACATTGGCTGCCAAACCAAATGTCAAGCTTTGCCAGACCAAACATATTGGGCTTTGCCGAACCAGAGTAATGCGGAACCAAGTAAGCTGCTGTGTTTGTCAGACCAGATGCCTGAGTTGCTATATAGTGGCTACCCCTCCTCATTTCTTTACTTTACAAATAGAGGAGCTTCTGGACAACAATGGTAGCTTAAATTGAGAGCTAATTTCAGCCAATTTCAGAGCCATCCTATGGAGCTAAAATTCTGTAGAATTTTTGTCTGTATTGTAAAATTTTCTTATTTATAGCCTTCAAAAGTGAATCAATCTTGTAACTCTAATCTTTCAGCGATTAATAAAATGTTCTCTCTCCAAGTGGATGTACATTGCCTCATGGTAGTGAAACCACTATAAATACTGGTGCTATTTATTTTTTCTACATTACATAGATCTATGACTGCCTATTCTGGTGTTTATCTATGTTTGTTCTGTCTCACTACAATCATGATCCAGTTCGTTGTTTTTCCGCCGCATTGGGTTTTTTATTTCCTTAAACTGGTCATCTGAAGGGATTTTCCCTAACACTTAGTACTATTACATTTATAAAATTCAAATATGACAATTAAGGACCAAGAGTGTTATTGGGTAATAATATTGTTCTTACTATTGCGAACAAACTTTATTTGTAGATCCAATAAAAAAATCTATTTCAATTTTAGGCGTCGTTACAAACTTTGCAAAAATATATCTTGTTTTCATCATGTTGGAATTTGTACTTTTTGCAATTTTAACGCATAAATTTATGATTTTACCTGTGCAATCATAATTTCTTTTAATTATTCAATTTTTGAACGAGCCCTAAAGTTGAAATAAGTTTTTTTCTTCGCTCATGTATAAAATTTATATTATTGTTGCATTTATAAAGTTCTTTTAAGGAGAAGGCGCTGATGTAGAATTATGGTTGAAGATATACTATAAGTAGGCGGTGACCATCTTCTAAAAAATGAATGAGGAATAGTGAAAAGTATTGCGCTGTTATGTTAAGCATATCCTGGAATTTGGAATACTTAATTGAGTAAAATATTAGTTGCCAAATGGGTGCTGATTGGGAAAAAGTGAAGTAAATGGTGCTTAGAGCAAATACAAGTCCTAATCAATAAAGCATGGAACCATTTGTACTAATTTAAACTTTGTTTCATACATATAAAGGATATTGTAATTCTTAGCAAACAAGTAAAAAAATAAAAAAATAAAAAAATAATAAAAATAAAAATAAATATATAAAACCTATTGATAAATAAGCAGTTGATATGCTACTGGTTAAAGAAAACCCATATTAAAACAAATAATTTATTATTGTGTATCATTAGTCGATCGTGGAAATAAGTACCCCAAAACTAGACAATGGTTCTTATTAATCAATTACAAAATGAAATTAAGCAATTAACAGAATATTTTTCACTTTTTTGCAAAAAAGACTGGTTCTGTAAATCAAACCATCCTCGTCTTCGCTATTTACATCGTCATTTTTATACAAAAACACAAACATATGATGATACGTTAAAAGAGTCTTAAATTTAGATGGAAATTTATGAGCATGTGGGCTTATTTTTTTTCTTGAGTTAGTTTTTATGTAAAGAGTATAATTTTGAGACTTTTGTTGTTTCTTGTTGAAATTATGCCTGTATTGAAACGATTGGAATTTATAAATGGACGATTGACCACTCATAAAGATTAATTTTAATATTCTAACTATATGACTTGATCCCCTTTCAAACGATTACATTAAGAGAGACAGATATTTATTAAACCCTAATTTATCATATATATATTAACATTCGTATAATTCTTTAGCGCACTTCATGTATTCTCGTACTTTCTATAGTTTATCATGGATGCCGTAGCTTTTTAACTGCTTTGCAATGAATCATGGGTTTCAATTTTCTGGTGATTTTATTTGGATGACTCCTATGTATTGTTTAATTTTATGTTTGTTATTTTATTTTGTCTAGTGCATTGCAAGGAGTAAAGAGATGGGCTATCATTAAAAGGGCTTAAGTAGCAAAGCCCTTAAACAAAAATGAAAATCAAATGAGTATAATATGAAGAAAGCCTAAAATTCTATATCATCCGGCCCACAAAACTCAACTGCTAGCCAGTCCAATGTCTCGAAACACATAATGGCTATGTTCTATGACAAATAGCTATTCATAAACAGAAGAGCTACGGGTCCCTTTTTTTGATGTTGGTATAAGAAAAGTTGATGTAAAATTGAATATAAAAATTTGGCCTTTATTTTTTAAAAATAAAAAATGCAAGGTGTGTTGCACTTTTCTGATTTTGAATTTCTTTTGAAAATTTTAAAATTTCTGAAAGCGCTTTCTATCACCTGATTTTAAAATTTTTGAAAATATTAAACAGCACAAGTTTACTTGCGTTTTCTTTCAGGAAAGCTCAAGCTAGTTTACGCTTTCTGTTTTGGACATTATTTTTCGAAATTTTTGAAACTTTTAAAAAGCGCAAGTTAACTTATGCTTTCTCCCAAGAAAGCGGAAGCTAGTTTACGCTTTCTGATTTAGAAATATTTTTTTCAAATTTTTTAAAACTTTTAAAAAATGCAAGTTAACTTGCGCTTTCTATTAGAAAAGCGCAAGCTAGTTTGCACTTTCCAATTTAGAAAAACAGGGACCTAATTTACATACTCATTATTTCAAGGAATTTTCTAGTAACAACATCATAAATAGGGGTTATTTGCGAAGCCGCATTCAAAAATTTCTTCAATCTCGAATTTATCTCTTTTCCTCAACTTCTAAAACCAATGTCCAATGTGGAAGCATGAGAATACTGGACTGATTCTTGCCGAAGCTATGTCAAAACTGAGTAGATCGAACATTAAGTAGACAGTTTCACTTGACATCTCTTTAAGAGAAATAAAAATTGAACATATAACCAGGACTGGCTTTGCATCTTGAGATGCCTTAGGCAACACATAGATTAGCAGTAGAAAATATAAGGAAAAAAAAAGTTCTTGAATTGAAATCTGGACCTTTTGCAATGTATGTTGGCACACAACCAACCGTGCTACTGAATCTTCAAGAAATAGAGTGCATCAATATGTGCACGTAAATTTAGTATTCATCATAAACACATTTTCGTGTCATTGTTGCCCCATTCAAGGCGTTTGTCCTAGATGATTGTCTAGTTAGCCTAGCCTTGAAGCCGACCCTACATGTAGCATGATCGATCCGTAAATAAGTAATTACTTAAATTGATAAATAAATTCAAAGTAAGGTTCTATATAATTTTTTTTTTAAATTTAAATCTTTTGTGTTAACAAGAACGATGACTATTTGAAGTATTTTTTTTCCTTTAAGGTAATAGGAAGTGTATTATTAGGAAGTGTATTGTAACACCTCATATGTTTAGTAACCTTATTTAGGATAATTGATTAGTTAAATAAAATAAAATAATGTGTTGATTAATGGATTGAGATTTGTGATTAAGTTAAGGGGTAGCCATGCCATATTAATAAATAGATAAATGAAGTAAAATAGACTTAAGTGTTAGAAAATAGGGGAGGAAAAAATAGGGAAAAGGGATTTCCTAATACCTTAAACCTTTAGGGAAAATGAACACACCTTCATTTCATCTTATCGCAAACAAAAATATCAAAACCAAGGTCGTTCACCATTAGCAAAGGAGAGAGAAGAAAGCTAAAATTTTCAAGAGGAAAATCGAATCAACTTAATCAAGATCAAATCTCACATCTTTGATCACAAAGCTAAGGCGAATAATGAGTATATCTCACTTTTTATATGTTTTCGGTATTAAGATGAAATCCGAATTTATCTTGCATGATTTAACCATGTTTTAGAAGAGCAAAATGTTTATATATAACTGTTGATGATTTACGTATATCTAAATTGATTGTTGTGATATGTTTGACTTGAAAATCCTATTAAATGACACACAAATGCCTTACGAATTTATATGTAGATCGAAAATAATATTTTAGAGATGGGTTTTAAGTTTTATAATTTTTCGAATTAATGTGGATTTTATATTAATTTTATTCTAAAGAAAATGATTTATTGGGTTATAAATTATTTACGGCAAAATACATGATTATTTGGCTCTAGAATTTATATATGTTAGAAAACATATTGAAAAAGATTTTTTGGAATTTTTATAGAATATTTTTAAGTATTTTGACGAATATATAAAATTATTTAAGGTATGAGACTTAAATGTTTTATATATTTAAATAAGGGGAAGGGTTATTTTGCAAAATAAAATCATCCTTTAATTCTCAAAATATCGACAGCACTTTTGAAAAAGGCATTTAGCGACCAATAAAATTTTGACAAACAATAGCAGGTTAGTTAAAAATGTTTCTCTTTAAGTTAAAAACTAAAATAATATGTTTTTAGTGCATTCCGCCACTTTCGGCACAGTGGGTTCCGACCCAAACCTTCGCCACCATTGGTTTTGAAACCAATGCACATGGTTTCAAGCTACTTGGTATGTAGCGCATTGGATAAAGGTGAAGGGTACTTGGTCGATATGCTAGGTTTCGAAGGGGTTAGAGTATGCCTTGTTTAAAAATAAAAGGTAGCGCTTGCTTTGCTTCCGAAAGGTTGGGTATCGACCCAGTTGGCTTTCGACCGGGGCAAATATTTTAAAAGGGAAGGTTTTGAATGGGTTGCACTCTTTTAGTTTAAGTAATTCTTTCTAAGGGGTCGAAACCCCTAGCTGCCGCATTTCTACCTTTCGAAGTCAATAGTTTTGGACGGTATACTTTGTTTTAAAATTAAACACTTCTCCAATGCTTTCGAAGGGATTGGTTCGACACCATCACTTCTACACTTAGGAACAGGTTTCAGAAGGAAGGCTTTCGATTAGATTTTTTAAATGACCCTTTTTATTCTGATTGAAGTATAACCCAAAGGTTTCGAAAGAGTTGGTTTAAATGGTTTCGAAAGTTGTTTTTCCACATGGGTGGTTCCCCCCAAGAGTTTCAAAGGTGTCGAAAGGTAGTGTTTCTGATGGTTTCGAAAGGGTTAAAATGGAAGGTTTTTCCAAGGTTTTTAAAGGCAATGTTTTGAAGTATTTTAAGATATAATGTCAAAGGTTTTAATTCTTTCGAAATGAAGATTATCAAAAGTTTCAAACAGGTTTAAGTATGGTTTCAAAAGGGAAGCTTTGGCCTTTAGGTCTAGATAAATAAGGGGTTTTACTTGGTTTTGAAAGAGATGCTTTCAATAGAATTGATAGGGGTACTTTCAAGTGTTAAATTTTTTCATCAACTAAGGTTTGAGTAAAGTGTGTGTGTGTCTATATGTGTGTGTGTATAGCATGCTAAGGTGATTTTGAGTAAAGCATAGAATATAAACGTTTTCCTTGTTTAAGTTTGATTTAAAAGGGTTTAAATCAATTTTAGATAAAAAAGTTTACAAGGAAAATCTTGGGAAGATATCCACAAGTAAAATGCCTCAAATATTAGAATATTAGATGGGACTGGTATAAGGTCATGCTGTATATATTAGCTATTGGCCCTAGCTAATTTAGTCCAAAATTCCAGTGTGTAGGGCTTTGTCACAGGTAAGACTAAAATTTATGATTACACACAGAAGGGAATATATATTTATATGCAGGTAGGTTATTGGTGAGCCCGAAAAACCATTAGGATCAGGTGACCCTGGGAGATGTAAAGTTAGGGATAGACCATTCAAAAGAGAAGTATTTAACAGATAGTTAAGGATAGATTATCCAGAAGAAGAGTGTCTAACAGATGTTAGATTTTTTTTATTGTTCGGTAGGCCCGAGTCAGCCAAAAGTTAATAGTCGGCCAAACAAAACTAAAGTGTTTGTATAGATAGTTATTTTATTACCTGATATTTATGTTTACATAATGATGCTTTACAATATTTGACCAGTTTTGGGCTGCAGGAAATTTTTTTGTAAAAGATATATTTTTAAAAAAAGTTAGTGAGGGAAAACCCGTTTCGCTAAGCGGCATGGTCTCACTTAGCATTAATGACCAGCATGTATAGTATTATTCACCAGGCTATATGTCTGACTCAAAGTTTATGTTTTTCCCTTAAACTCTCGATTGCTCAAAATTGATTTGAGTAGGCTGAGGGTTGAGGTTCTTTCAGGTTTTAGTAGGATGATGAATAGAGCTACCGGAGGCGAGCAGGATGCTAACGGATAACTATTTAAGAGTTGCAGTTCTTTTTATTGTGTTTATTTCCGCTATGTATGTATTAAGTCAATTGTGTCTATATGACTCTGATCATCTAAGGGGGCATCTTCATATGTCGCTCTTGGTGTATTTTGTAATAAGTATATTTTATAATTGCTTGGAAAATGTTATGGGATTATGTAATATGAATATGGAACATGTATTTTTAAATGTAATGGAAAATTCTATTTTGAAATCTCTGGTTTGTTTCATATTCAAGTGCTTCTAATATTAAAATACCATTAACATAGCCGTATTTAATCGCCGAAAGTTATACTATACATGACTGCAGCATCTGTAGTGCTTAGCTTTGGGCCTCTAGATAGGGGATGTTACAACTTGGTATCAGAGCATAGGTTCATGAAATACTTTAAATAAAAATGATTTTTTGAAAATATGATCCCCAGTATTCAGAGTTAAGTTCGGAGTATGGGATAACATTATGGTAACGTGCTTGTGATTGCTGTATGTATAAGTATACAAGTTATCTCTAGACTCCTATCTTTCTTAAGCTACTCTTCTACATCTCACTAGGCTTGGATACAGATATGGATGAAAGAAAGAGGCAGTGTTAATTTAGGAGGAAACAGCACCACCACAAGTGGAAATTCCCGACCAAATGCTAAAAGAAGTCAAGGTCAGGCTCAGGATGAGAATGTTGGTGCTGGGGTTCCCCAAGTGGACTTGGGAGCCATGTATCAGTTTTTCATAAACATGATGCAAGATGGGATCGCAGTCAGAATTGTTGAAAGAAATGCTATGGGAGGAATTCAAGAAGCTCTAGTAGTCAATCAGTATCCTATCTTGAGTAGAGACTATACTAGGCTTGGAGGAAAGCCGTTTATTTGGACTGAGGATGCTATCGAGGAGGAAAACTGGCTGCTATACTGTGAAAGGATTTTTCTGACCTATAACTTAATGACGTGAAGAAAATAAGACTTTCTTCAAGACTGCTTTAGGGAGCTGCTTCGTTTTGATGGAATATTGTAACTGCTGGTGTAGATAAAGAGACTATGACATGGGCAGAGTTTAGGAGGAGGTTTCAAAAAAGTTTCATGTCGGTAATGGCGCAGTTTGTGTTGGTCAGCAAGTTTGCTAAGCTGGAACAAGGAGAAATGTCAGTTTTAGAGTATGCTGGAAGGTCCGAAGAGTTAGCCCGATATGGGTATGCCACTGTTGACACAGTGTTGAAAAGAAATGAAAAGTTTGTTAAAGTATTAAAGCCGGAGTTCGCTAGCGCTACTTTACCACACATAAGAGATAAATGTGATGTGGTAATGGAAATGGCGTTGAGACATGAGGAGATGCAAGCGAGTTTGGAGAAGAAGAAGGAAAGGGAGGTTCGGGTTTGATAGGGCCAAAAAAGAGTTTTTCCACAAGAAGAATACTCAGAAAGGAGGAGCAGCAAAGAAAGGGAAGTCTGAGGTGGTCTGCTATAAGTGCGACAACGAAGGACACTACGTCCATGAGTGTCGTACTAGAAAGGAAAAGAAAAGGAGGTGATTAGAGAGAAGAACATAAGGTGTTTCAACCATGATCAAATTGGGAACTACAAGAACTATAGCAAAGAGCCAGCTAAAGGAGATAAAGTCCAAGTGTTTGAATTGGAGCCTTCTACTTCAAAGCCGATAGTGCAGGATAAAGGAAAAGCAGTATTAGGAGGCACTCTTCTGATCCATGATACATCTGTTAGCGTTTTATCTGATACTCGTGCATCACATTATTTTATATCTTGATGTTATGTAGATAAACTTAACCTAGAACCCACATATTTAGTTACTTCCTTAAGAGTTGCAAATCCAGTAGGAGGGCATGCGACGGTTGGGATGAAGTGTGACTACTTAGAGTTTGACTTGCTTTGTTACACCTTTATTTGCAGTTTGCATGTATTTGACTTTGTAGGGTTCAGAATTATATTGTTTATGGATTATTTATGTAAATATGATGTTAGGATATTTTTCCAAGATAGGAAAGTATCACTTAGATACCCGGATAGTAGTGATCAGATAGTTTATACCGTAGAAAATCCTAGCCGTGAGGTGAATGCCTTGTTGGGTATTATGGAGGTAGAAAATGAGTTGAATCGCGTTTAAGTATTTAGAGAATTCGTAGATATTTTTGAGCCGGTAGTTAGATTACCACCGAAATGAGTCATTAAGTTTTGGATTGATTTAGTGCCTGGAGCAGAAGTGGTAAGTAGGCCTCCAAGCAGGATGACGCCAACAGAGATAAAGGAGTTAAAAGGTTAGTTGATAGATTTGGACGACAAGAGTTTTATTAGACCGAGTAGTTCACCTTGGGGAGCAGTACCAGTATTTGCTAAGAAGTGGGACGGATTGTTAAGGCGATGTATCGATTATCATAAGCTGAATGAGAAAACGATAAAGAACTGATACCCGTTTCCTAAAATCGATGATTTATTCGATCAACTGAGTGGAGCCAAGGTATTCTCCTAATTAGATCTAGCGACATGACATCAGCTTAGAATGGCAGAAGATAGTATACCTTTAATGACATTAAGAACAAGATATGGGTTATACGAATGATTAGTTATGCTGTTCGAAATCACCAATGCGTAGGCATTCTTTATGAATTTGATGAACCGGATTTTCCACGAATACTTGGATAGATTCAAGTTGGTTTTTGTAGATGATATTCTGATATACTCTAAATGAGAAGGAGCATGAAGTTCATCTTAGAGTTGTACTTGAGATACTGAGGCAGCATCAGCTAAAGGCAAAGTTTTCAAAGTGCCATTTTTGGAAGAAAGAAGCGAAGTTGCTTGATCAGGTGGTTTTGAAAAAAGGACTGTCAGTTGATCCAGAAAATATCGAAGCCGTTAATAATTGGATGAGACCAGAAACGGTAACAGAGGTAAGAAGTTTCTTAGGATTGACTGGGTATTATCGGTGGTTCATAAAGATTTTTCGCAGATAGCAACGTCGATGACCAAGCTGACATGAAATATGTAAAGTTTGTGTGGACCGATAAGTGTGAGGAAGCATTTTAGAGCTTGGAGCACTTGTTAACCCATGCACTTGTGTTGGTGGTTCCGGAGGGGAATCAATATTTTGTCGTTTATGCTAATGCGTGTGGTACTGGGTTGGGAGCTGTACTAATCCAAAGAGGTAAAGTGATTGCCTACTGTAACGACCCCGCCCCAACACCCCTAGCTAGGAGTCGAGATGTTACTTCCTAAAACATGGTGCTTTCACCATAGTATCACAACTAAATGATAAAATATCGGAATATAAAATCATTCAGGGTACATGATATGAAACGGAAGTGACTTTATACATTCACACCATAAATACAAAAGTCTTACATACATTAAGTTCACTAAGGAGATATTATGCATAACCCGAGTCTTCACTGCAATGCATCCAACTATCTACCAAGGTCAAACTACTGACCATCTAAACCTGAAATGTTTTAGTGTAACATCATGAGAAACATAGACTCGGTGAGAAGGATATCTAATCTATAGTCTCCAAGTCAAGTCATAACGAGTCATTTATTAAGGGTTTCCACATTACATCTCAAAATTATTTCCGACAAATATTATTATATCAAAGTCAAAGTAATATTCAAGATAAATTTCCAAACAACCAAACTAGTTTTCAATGATAACTTCATCATCAAATTATTTTTCAAAAATCAAAATCATACCTTTCCAAAGACATATTAACACTTAGTTATGAATCTAAACCGCACACTCAGTTTGGATTAGATCCTAGGACATTTTATCCTATTGCGGCCGACGGCCGAACACCAAGTAAGGATGTACTCTACTTATTGCAGTACCGATGTATATCATAGGGTGCACTACCCAATATCTATTGTCTTATACCACACTTCCAAAGGTAACCATAATTACTAATCTTACTCCAAAGTTCTTTAACATGTAAAGTGGTTCCACAAAATACCAAATATTTTTTAAGCGTCTTCAATATGTTTAATCGCATTTCTATTGAAGATCTAAACCTTCAGTTTGGAAAATAATTTAGGGTGTATTTTTCATAATAATAGCAGTCAACAAAATTATATTTCCAAATCATTTATCGGATTCCAAAGATATTACATAAGTCAATAGTTATGGTGTTTGCATTGAAAGCTGTAAATTATGTCTAAATCATGCATCTGTTTGTGATAGGTTTTCGGGGTGATAAACATTCGAAATTGGACAAATGTATAAAATAAAATTTGTAGGTAATCGAACTAACTTTCTAGCAAGACAAACTTCGACAAAATCCATACATGGAGTCAAAAATTATGGTCAATATACCACAGGGTGTTTTTGATTGGCCTTCTTCTTCATTTCAGCCTGTGCACATACCCTAACTTGCACCACGTTTTCAGTTATTAAGATATCAGAATTTAGAAAAGTCATAAACATGAAAGTGTTATCCATGTGTGTTAGCTTTCCAAATAATCGAGAAAATTCAAATTCTGATAAGATTTGCAGAAGTTATGGGCTAATTATATAAGGATGTTTTCTAATTTCGAACATCAATATTATCAATGTTTAAACAACTTGATTACCACATCATGGAATGACTTAAACACATAAATTAAATAGTATTTCTCACCCCAAACGTCGTGTAGTCCTTTTTTTAGTCGCTTTAGTCCTCCTTATTAGCTTCACTTGCGTTTTCCCGTGGCAATACTTTGTTTTAACTGAAGATGGTGGCTTAGGAAATGAGGAAAAAAAGAAAGATGCTAGATTCCATATGCTTTCTTTTTTTTTCTTTTTTTTAGCATGGAACTATATTTATAAAGTGAGAAAGCTTACAAGGTAAGCTATTAGGATAAGCTTCCAAAGGCAATCTTTTTTTTAAGAAGTCAACCTAAGCTTCCAAAAGAAACTTTATGAAGCTTAAAAAAAAAAGCTTCCATGAAAAGCTAACAGGATAAGCTTTTCTCAAAAGCTTATTTAGATTTAAGATAAAGTATTCAATGATACTTTAAACTACATGAAGGGTGTACAAAATGCCTAAGATAAGATTGGATTTTTCCATAAAGATAACAAAACTTTCAAGTGAAGCTGTTAAAACATAATCCACTAACGTTGTACTCTTCTACATAAATTCACATGCGTGTATGAACCATAAACAGAAACAAAAATACGATTATTTTAAAATTTTATAGGAACTCCTAATACCTGATATTTCATGTCAGGCAGTTACATTCCACCCTTCTAAGAAAAAGATTTCGTGCTCGAAATCTAAGTTTTGAACAACTCTGGATAATCTCTTGGATTTTTGATTCAACCTCCCAAGAAGCTTCGTCTCCATTGTGATGGTTCCATTGTACTTTTACCAAGTGAATATTTTTCATTCGTAGCTTCTTAACTTTCCTATCAAGGATTCGAACTAGTCTTTCAATGTATTTGTACCTTTCTTAAATTCGAAGTCATGCAAATCAATTATGTGAGATGGATCATGAATATACTTCTGCAACATTGATCATGAAAAACATTATGAATATTTGATAATTTCTCCGGTAGACCAAGTCAGTATGAAACATTACCAACTTTCTCGGCAATATGAAATGTTCCAACAAATCTAGGTAATAATTTTGCCTTTTTCTTTCCAAATTACATCATCCCTCGTACTGGAGAAACCTTTAAAAGAACTTGGTCCCCGCTATGAATTCCAAATTCTTTCTTCTCCCACATAACTCTTTTGTCTTACATTGTGCAGCATGCGATCGTTTCCTTATGGTTGAAACTTTCTCTGTTGTCTCTTTTACTAAATCTGGACCAAGAAGTTCATTGTCTTCCACTTCTGTTCAACATACTAGTGAACGGCAAGGTCTTCCATATACAGCTTCATATGGAGCCATACCAATACTTGCATGATAACTATTGTTATATGCAAATTCGATTAGTGGTATGTGAGTTTACCACGTGGTTTCAAATTCCGTTATACAAGATCTTAACATATCTTCTATGACTCGGTTTAGCCTTTCAATCTGTCCATCTATTTGAGGATTAAAGGTTGTGCTTAAACTTAATGATGTACCTAATGCTTTTAGAAAACTTCTCCAAAATCCTGAAATGAATCCTGAGTCTCTATCTGAAATAATGGTAACTGGTATACCATGTAGTCGAACTATTTCTTTCAAGCAGATTCTGCTTAATTTCTCCATTGAGTAGGTCATGTTGTAAGGTATGAAATGCGCTGACTTGGTTAGACGATCCACCACTACCCATATCGCATCATGACCTTGCTTTGTCATTGGTAATCCAATGATAAAGTCCATTGTTATATGTTCCCATTTCCATTTAATGAAAGGAAGCGGTTGTAGAATCCCGGCCTGTCGTTGCCGCTCTGCTTTTCTTTGTTGGCACGTAAACATTTAGCCACAAAATCTACAACATCCTTTTTCATTCTATTCCACCAAAACCGACGTTTAAGATCCATAAACATCTTTGTGCTTCCAGGGTGCATTGTGAGCCTTGAGCGATGTGCTTCACTTAGAATTTCATTTTTTAATTCAACTTGATTTGGAACACAAAGTCGATTCTTGTGTCTAAAACCTCCATCTTTACTAATGTTCCAATATGCAGGTCCTTATCCATCATTTTCATAAATAATTCTTTCAGCTCATTGTCTTTCTCTTGGGCTTGTAAGATTCTACTTACTAGAGTTGATTGAGCAATAAAACTACATTAAAGGGCTACCTTATTAACCATTGCCTCGTTATTCATCCTTGTGCAAGCATTCATTTCGAGTAGAGTCTCTAAAGCTCTCCATTCCCTTATCATTAAATTGCTACTAATCCATTGGGTTTCGACTTAATGCATCTGCAACTATGTTTTCCTTTCCTGGATGATAATGCAATGTAAAGTCATAATCCTTTAGAAACTCCATCCATCTCCTCTGTCTCATATTTGATTCTTTTTGAGAAAACAGATATTTTAAATTCTTATGGTCTGAGAAACCATGAAATTGTTCCCCATAAAGATAATGCCTCCAAAATTTTAAAGCGAATACAACTGCAGCCTATTCTAAGTCATGAGTTGGATAATTGATTTCATGCGGCTTTACTTGGCGAGATCCATAAGCAATAACTTTGTCCTTCCATATCAGTACACATCCCAATCCTTGTCCACAAGCATCCAAATATACCTTATATAAAACTCCACTCCTTGGCAAGGACAAGATTAGTGCTTCCATCAACCTTTTCTTCAATGTTTCAAAAGCTATTTCACATTTTTCATTCCATATAAAATTAGTTTCCTTACGAGTTAACTTGGTCAAGGGAGATGCTATTTTTGGAAAATCTTGGATGAATTTTCGATAATAACCAGCTAATCGGAAAACTCCTAACTCCTGATGAGGTTGCCGAAGGGTTCCATTTGAACGCAGCTTCAACTTTTGATGGGTCTACTCATATCCCATCCTTTAAGACAACAAGGCCAAGAAATTTTACTTCCTTTAACCAGAATTCACATTTATTTAGTTTTGCATATAGTTGATTTTCTTTTAGTGTTTGGAGACATGAACGCAAGTGATATTCATGTTCCTCCTTTGCCTTGGAGTAGATTAGAATATCATCTATAAATACTATGACAAATTGGACAAGGAATGGGTGGAATACACGGTACATTAAATCCATAAATACTGCTGGAGCATTGGTAAGGCTAAAGGGCATCACCAAAAATTCATAATGTCCATACCGGGTTTGGAAAGCCGTCTTCTGAATATCTTCCTTCTTTATTCTCAATTGATGATATCCAGACCTTAAATCAATCTTTGAGAATAATGTAGCTCCTTGGAGTTGATCAAATAGATCATCAATTCGAGGTAATGGGTATTTGTTCTTAATTGATACCTTATTAAGCTCTCGGTAATCAACACACATGCGGAATGCTCCATCATGTTTCTTTACAAATAACACCGATGCTCCCTATGGATATTTACTAGATCATATAAATCCTTGATATTCCATCTCTTTGATTTGTTTCTTTAATTCTTGATTTTCCGCAGAAGCCATACGATAAGCTGCTCTAGCAATAGGGGTGGCACCAGGGACTAGATCAATAAAAAACTCAATTTCTCTTTTTGGTGGTAATCCTGGTACATCCTGAAAGACTTCTTTGAATTCCTTTACCACGGGAATTTGGTCTATCAGTTGAACCTTATCCTCAATATTGATATGTGCTACATATGTGGATATAAAGGCATCTCTAAATTTATCACATGAGTAGTCAAAGGTTTCATATTCGTGAATAGAAAAACGTATGGTTTCGTCATGGCAGTTCAAAATGGCATGATATTTGGAAAGCCAGTCCATTCCAAGGATGATGTCAAAACGTACTAATGGAAAAATAATTATATTGGCTATCATATCCTTACCCCCAATGTTAAGGATACAGTTTTTAAGTATACTTTTGAGTTTAGTATTTCCTCCTACTAAATTGTCTACTTATAAAGGGCTTGGTAGTTACATAGTGGGTAATCCTAATTTAGTAGCAAACATTACTGATATAAGAGAATGTGTAGCACCAGTATCAAATAAAATTTTAGCTTGAAAGTCAAAAATAAATATGGTACCTTCCACTTAAGCTTGTTCAGAAACTACCACATATACTCTACCTTGGTTTTCTTATTGCATCCTATTATCCTTTTTTGGCTTCTTGCAGTTTCGACTAATGTGTCCAGGCTCATTGCAATTGTAATACACAATAGCCTGTCTTGGACGCTTGGGAGCAATATGTCCTTTCTCATTGCACTTGTAACATTTCTTGAGATTGTCGGGTCCTTATTCTTTTCCCATTGATCATTTACTTTCTCCATTTTGCTTCTTCTTCTTCCAATTCTGTTTCTTTTGATTTCTATTCCACCCTTTTCCATTTGGTTTCCTCTTGTTTGAATTGTTTCTTTCTTTATGAAATTCCACACAATCCTCCTCCAGATTTAAAGCTTCAGCGACTATCATCTCATATGTCTTAGTCGATACCAATAACATGCCTTCTTATTGGAGGGACTAAACCTTTGGCAAACCTTCTTGCTCGTTTTTCAGCTGCATCGATCAAGTGGTTTCTGTATCGGGATAGCGCTTCAAATTTATTTTGGTACCAAGCCACCGTCATATCTTCTTGGGTAAGACTTTGGAATATTGTTTCCATTTTCTCTCTTTCATTTTCTGGGAAATATTTTTCCAAGAATCTTTCCTTAAAGCTTTCTCATATCATCCCTTCCAGCTCTCCTGAGTTAGTGGTGGTTCGAACTAATTCCCACCAATTTCGAGCTTCTTCTGATAATTGGAAAACCTCCAGCTTCCTTTTATCAACCTCATTACATTCCAAAACTTCAAAAATATCCTCCAAATGTTGGACCCATTGCTCTTCTTTTACTAGATCAGCATCTCCAACAAACTTTTCTTATTGCAAACTTCTAAAACAACTCAGCAGGTGGTTGGATGATGATGTCAAAGAGACGTGCTCCATTTGCTTGATAAAAGTTGCAAACAACTCCATAGCATTTGGTTGTGTGGAGGATTGAGCCTCTTGACTTTGAGTTGTCGAGTTATTTTGATTCATCATGACCTTCAATTTACAAAATTATTGTTATAGTCATGAATGAGAATCATATATATCTATAATTGTTATAGACAAAAGACATTAAGTGACATATTCAAGCCAAGTACACACAAACTTGTTTATTAATTATAACCTTGCATCTACAAACAAAACTTGGGTATTAGTTTACAACCTCCCAAAATACACACACACAGATATATATATATATATATATATATATATATATATCATACTATATCTACTTAAACCACTAACTAGATTTTAACTTCTTAACACATATTCTTTCTATTCTATCCATCCATGCATCGGTGGAAAATTGCCTTCTATATTTGCATAATGAGGTCCAGTAACTTCTTGAGAGTACTCATTGGAGCCAACTGACTCAGACTCCACCTCATCATATTGGGCCACTATCTTGGTTGGGAACCTTTTACGTTTGACATTTTTCGCTGGTGGTGGAAGCACTCCCTTCCGTCTTAGTAATTCTCGAGCCTTACCATAGTCAGTCCTTTCCGCCATTTTATTGCCTTTTCTATTCGCTTCTTTTTCTGACGTAGAATGTAAACAACTAAATCCCTTCATAAAACTTCTTTATAATTATTTTCCCTATTAAATATTTCATACATCTCATCAAGAAGAATTCTCCATGCTCTTCTCTTGAGTACTTTTTTTTGCATTGTTGGACTCGTAGCAATCAGCCCTTCGTTAATTTTAGTAGTGCACTTAACACCACCCCATGAATCACCCGCATACCATATTTGTTGGCTAGCCATAATTTATAACTGTAAATAGATATAAATATGTCAATGAAATATATAAACTTCCTATTACAATAAAGTAAATTATGATACTATAGAGTTTCCTAAAAAGCTCCCCGTATCCTAAACTCTAATACCACTAACCGTAACGACCCTGCCCCAACACCCTTGACTAGGAGTCGAGATGTTACTCCCTAAACTGTGGTGCCGTCACAATAGTATCACAACTAAACAATAAATTATCAGAATATAAAATCATTCAGGGTACATGATTTTAAACGGAAGTGACTTTATACATTCATACCATAAATACAACAGTCTTACATAAGATCCATAGGTCTAATAACCACATAATTATACATAAGTTCACTAAGGAGATATTATGCATAACACGAGTCTTCACTACAACGCATCCAGCTATCTTCCAAGGTCAAACTACTGACCATCTAAAACCTGAAATGTTTTAGTGTAACGTCATGAGCAATACAGACCTAGTGAGAAGGCTATCTAATCTATATTCTCCAAGTCAAGTCATAATGAGTCATTTATTAAAGGTTTCCATGTTACATCTCAAAATTATTTCTCAGAAATATTATTATATCAAAGTCAAAGCAATATTCAAGGTAAATTTCCAAACAACCAAACTAGTTTTCAATGATAACTTCATCATGAAATTCTTTTACAAAATCAAAATCATATCTTTCAAAAGACATGTTAACATTTAGTTATGAATCTAAACTGCACACTGAGTTTGGATTAGATGCTAGGATATTTTATCCTATTGCGGCCGACGTTCGAATACCAAGTAAGGACGTAATCTACTTAATGCAGTACCAATTTATATCACAGAGTAATAGTGCACTACCCAAAATCTATTGTCTTATACCGCAATTCCAAAGGTAACTATAATTATTAATCTTACTTAAAAGTTCTTTAACATGTAAAGTGGTTCCATAAAATACCAAATATTTGATAAGCGTGTTCAATATGTTTAATCGCATTTCTATTGAAAATCCAAACCTTCAGTTTAGAAAATAATTTAGGGGGGGTATTATTCATAATAGTAACAGCCAATAAAATAATATTTCCAAATCATTTATCAGGTTCCAAAGATATTACATAAGTCAAAGTTATGGTGTTTTCATTGAAAGGTGTAAATCATGTCTAAAACATGTATCTGTTTGTGATAGGTTTTCGGGATGATAAACATTCAAAATTGGACAAGTGTATAAAGTAAAAGTTGTAGGTAACTGAACTTGCTTTCCAATAAGACAAATTTCGACGAAATCCACTCAAGGAATCAAAAGTTATAGTCAATATACCACAAGGAGTGTTTGATTGATCTTCTTCATTTCGGCCTGTGCACATACCCTAACTTGCACTACGTTTTTAGTTATCAAGATATTCGAGTTTGGAAAAGTCATAAACATGAAATTTGTAGCCATATGAGTTATCTTTTCAGATCATAATGAAAATCAAAATTTTTAATAAGAATTGTAGAAGTTATGGGCTAATTACAGAAGGGTGTTTTCTAATTTCGGACATCAATGTTATCAATGTCTAAACAACTTGATTACCACATCATGGAATGACTTATACACATAAATTAAATAGCATTTCTCACCCCAAATGTTGTGTAGTCCTTACTTTGGTACCTTTAGTCCTTCTTATTAGCTTCACTTACGTTTACTAGTGACAATACTTTGTTTGAAATGAAGATGGTGGTTTAGGAAATGAGGAGAAGAAGAAAGATGCAAAAATCTATATGCTTTTTTTAGCATGGATCTTTATTTATAAAGTGGTAAAGCTTACGAGGGAAACTATTAGGATAAGCTTCCAAAGGCAAGCTTTTTTTTAAGAAGCCAACCAAAGCTTCCAATTTCTTTTTTTATGAAGCTTAATAAAATAAAGCTTCCATGAGAAGCTAATAGGATAAGCTTTTCTCAAAAGCTTATTAAGATTTAAGATAAAGTATTCAATGATACTCTAAACTACATGAAGGGTGTACAAGACGCCTAAGATAAGATTGGATTTTTTTAAAAAGATAACAAAACTTTTAAGCGAAGATGTTAAAACAGAATCCATTAATGTTGTACTCTTCTGCATAAATTCACGTCCATGTATGAACCATGAACAGAAACAAAAATATGATTATTATAAAAATTTATAGAAACTCCTCATACCTGATATTTTAAGTCAGGCCATTACATCTACACTTCTGGACAACTTAGACCTCATGAGATTAGGTATCCAACGCATGACTTAGAGTTAGCTGTAGTTATATTTGCATTGAAGGTATGGAGTCTTTACCTTTTAGGAGAGTGGTTTAAGCTCAATACCGATCATAACTCGTTGAACTTGTTCTCTCAGAAGGAGCTGAACATGAGACAACAGAGGTGGTTCATGTTTTTAGCCGCTTATGATTTTGGAATAGAGTACACACCAGGGAAGGGCAACAAGGTTGTAGATGCGCTTAGTAGGAAGAATCATAATATAGTTTGGGCCATGATAACAAAATGGAAAGACTTAGAAACCTTGACAGATTATAGAGTATAGTGGAGATTCGGGGCTGAGTCTAGTGGGGGATCTGCTGTATTATCATATTTGGAAGTCCGACTAGTATTGGTTAAGAAGATTGCTTCTAAATAAGATGAGGATTTAGTATTAGATGAAAGGATCATTAAAGTAAAGGATGGAATAGAGAGAGATGACTTGAAAGATTTCATTCTTGACCAAAGTGGATGGTTAAAAAAGAAGAGTAGATTATGTGTTCAAAATATAAGAGACATAAGGAAGGAAGTGTTGGGGGAACGCCATCGTTTGAAGTTCATTATTCCTCCAAGAGGAATGAAGATGTATCAGGATATGAAGAGAAGCTTCTTCTGGGAAGGAATGAAGAGGGATGTTGGCTTATGGGTGAAACAGTGTTTGAACTGTCAGCAGGTAAAAGCCGAACATCAAAAGCCGAGTGGATTGCTTCAGTCATTAGATATTCCAGTATGGAAGTGGGATTATATTTCTATGGATTTTATAGATGGGTTAGCAAAATCTAATAGAGGAAACGAAAGTATATGGATCATAGTGGACAGATTGACCAAGAGTGCCCATTTCATTTTAGTTAAATCAAATAGGGCGGCACCTATATTGGCTAAGTTATTTATGAAGAATGTGCATGGAATTCCTAGTAATATTGTTAGTGATAGAGCTAGTGTATTAGACTTCGGGAGATCATGGAAAGACCACTTACACCTAATCGAGTTTTCGTATAGCAATAGTTATTAGACTAGTATAGCGATGGCACCGTTTGAGGCTTTGTATGGAAGACCACGCAAATCCCATGAATGTTGGTTAGAGATCAGAGATAGATTAATCCTTGGTCCGGATTTAGGAAAAGAAGCAACAGAAAAGATTGAACTAATAAGGGAGAGAATGAAGATAGCTCAGTCTAGGCAGAAAATCTATGCAGATAGAAGACAAAAAGATTTAGAGTTCTCCGTTGGAAATCATGTTTTTATCAGTATCATCGATGAAAGGTGTTATCAAGTTCAGGAAGACAGATAAGTTAGCATGAAGGTTCATAGGATCATTACCTATTTTAGAAAGGATCGGGAAACTTGCATATAGAGTGGAGTTGGCGGAGTCCACAATGTTTTCCATGTATCTCATGTAGGGAAATGTGTTATGGATCCAGACACTATTATATAACCGAATTTGTTAGAAGATTTAGTAGTGGAACCAGATATGACTATAGTTAGGAAGTCTATCCGGATCATCGCGAGAGATAAGAAGAAGTTGAGGAATAAGACAGTCAAATTAGTGAAAGTCCAATGGAGTGACGATGCTAGAAACTGTACTTGGGAGACTGAGAGCAGGATTAGATACACTTATCCTGATTTATTTGATGGTATATTTTACCTTTGGTTGTTTTGTTATATATCTTATCGTAATTTTGAGGACAAAATTCCATAAGGAGGGGAGATTGTAACTGTTGGAACTGGACTAGCGTGCAGCAGAAGTTATGGGTGAATTTCAAAAAATTTACCCTATTGGATCTTTTATTGGGACTATGAAGTCTAACTGAATTAGAATATTTCTAAATTTCACTTAAATAAAATCATTATTTTATTTAAATTCAAATATATTAAGATATGAAATTAATTTTAATTGATTTGGTTTATACATAAATGTATCACACACACACACACACACACGTGTGTGAGTGCATGTGTAACATAATAATCCATGAAAGGTATATTATGCCCATATGTAGATGTTGGGATTTACATCACAACAAACATATTAGCTCATTTTACATGTCAAGTATGTTGTCCAAATATGCGCATGCATATGTGTTGCAAAACACGCACACACATATGTGTGTATAAATATATTATATATAATATATGAACATAAAACATTTATATATAGATAAATATATATATATATATATAGAAAGGGAGAGAACAATTATTAAAAATTATTTATAATTCAAAATTAACATAGTTTAGCAAACATAATAATTTTAGTATTTTAATTTGTATGTACTATGAATAATATGTTTTCATCCATATATTAGGGGTGGGCGCGGTCGATTAACCGCACAAATCGGTTAATTTTTACGGTTAACCTAAAATAATATGCGGTTCGGTTAATCGATGTTGGTAGTATCGACCGAACCGCAAAATTTAAACCGCGGTTAACCGGTCACATAGAACGGTTAACCGACTATTATTCGCGGTTAAACGGTTAATCGGTTAATCGGTAAAGTTAGAACGGTTAACCGATTGATTGTTTGCAATTTTGAAATGTTTGCATAGCTTAGCCATCATACATTATTATGTATAATCACTTAGCTCAGCAATCATACAGTATTATGACATACACTTAGCTCGGCAATAAATAATGATCTGGAAAATTTACAATATTATGTATAATCAATTCCCAAACTTGAACGTTATAATATGCATTATACATTATAATCAAGACCCGCCATCAGCCATCATAGTTCATACACTTAGCTCAACATACAAATACAAATACAAATTAAGACTCCTCAGCATACAAATACAAATACAAATACAAGATCAGTCATCGACCATCAAGACTCCTCAGTTCATTGCAAGACTCCTCAGTTCATTACAAATTAAGACTCCTCAGCATACAAATACAAATACAAATAATGCAACAATGCTGCATGCAGCTAAAATTTAATAAAGTCATCATACACTTAAACCTCAGTTCATCACAAGAACTTTCTTCTCCATCCTCGTATTCTTCGATATTTTCTGAAAATTAAATAATAAGAACTTATCAGTTTGTAGATAACACTGAAGAGTATAAACAAATTAATAAGCCATACATTTATTAGTCTTTATTAATACAAGTAAACTTCCAGATGCAGTTTTGGGGCACTGTTTGTCTTTGATGGCACAGTTATTTTTATACTAAGCAGGTGATCAGGTTTACTTCTAAAATTCATATGCATCAAACAAATGCATATGCATCAAACATTTTATCCATATGCATATGCATCAGGTTTGATCAGGTGATCAGGTTTGATCACCTGCATATGAATCAAACCTGATCAAACAGATGCTAGGCATTGTTTGATGCATATGCAGGTTGATGCATATGCATATACAATACATCTTATTATACTACACTTATATATGTCGTATGCAGGATGATGCATATGCATATCCAGAAACCTACTTATCTCCAAGAAAATGTATAAAAATGATAAGAAAATTAAACAATCTAATAGGCATATGCAGGTTTTCAATACAATTCAGTGTTTAAGAACTTTCAAGTATCAACTCAAACTAGAAGTAGAAGATGCATGCAATTGAAGTACATTATATTATGAGATAATTTAAGTAAACTAAGTAACTTCCAATACTGCTAATATTTGACTAGTGTTTAATAATACTGCTAATATTCCAATACTGCTAATGTTCCAAAAATGATCTGGGAATTATTATTGTGTACCAACTGAGCTTCACTTAATTACACTACATACATTTACACTGTGAGACTGAAATAAGGAAAACTGCATATATTTGACTAGTGTTTAAGGAAAACATGAATGTGAGTATATGTTTACACTACAGTATACATGCATATGTTTGAATAGTTAGACTAAAATTGAAATAAACTAAATAAATTGAAGTGAATATAAACACTGTAATTAAGGAGATATTAACCATGGTGAAAACATTGATGATGGAGATGGACTATCCACGTTGAAAATTGAAGATAATGGCAATTCACATTGATGACCATGCACAAATTCTACATGGAAAACAAATTAGTTAGAGTATTGTATGTAAAATCAAACAAATATCAAACAATATTATTTTACGAACGCTAATATCACCTGAGAAAGCATCATCGTAATAGTAAACATCATCGTTTGGAACCTCAATCCGGTGGTCGACAAAAATTGGTTTGGACCTTAACCAATTTTGAGTACAAATTAATGCCTCAACCATTCGTGGACTCAAAGTACTACGAAAAGGATCTATAACCCTTCCTCCGGTGCTAAAAGCGGATTCGGAAGCAACCGTGGACACCGGAATAGCAAGGAGATCTCGAGCGACTAGAGATAAAACATGATATTTGGAGCTATTTACCTTCCACCATAGTAAAACATCAAAATCATTTGGTGCATCCTCAATCGGTGCATTTAAATACTTTTCTAGTTCATTGCATTCATTGTCTCGTTGTCGAACTTGTCGTAAAAAAGTATTTCTTTTTCTAGAAAGAACATCACTAACATTCACAACACTTTCACTATCAATGGAAGTACTAGATCGTGGTTCATCACATGTTTGTGTTCCAAATGTAGAATCGCTCACGTAGAAGTCAAACAACCTTATCAAAATATCTTTCACACTTTTTAATATGTCATCTGCAACTACTTTATCATACATGTCTTCAACACATAACTTCAAAAATTGAAATTTATACCTTGGATCAAGCACACACGTAACAAGTAAAATTTTGTTCATGTTACTTACGTTTCCCCAATATTTGTCAAACTTTGCTTTCATATTAATTCCCATTCTTCCAACATAAGGATTCGTTTTCACAATTAATGCTCGTAGTTCTTCTTGAATTCCACTTAGCTCGGCAAAACAATCATTTGAGATAATAGATAAAGTTTTTCTAAATTTTAAAGTAATATCATAAAAATTCTTTAAGATTTTAACAAAAAGTTCGGCATTTTTCCAATCTACGGTACTCGGAGGACGAACTTCTTCATCAAAGTAAGCAACAAAAATACCATCATTTTCTTTCATATCATCAAAAACCCTTCTGTATTTCAAAGATGCTTCCAACATCAAATACGTTGAATTCCACCTAGTGGGTACATCTAAAACAAGCATAGATTTATTCTCAATTCCCAAACTTGAACACATCTCTCTAAATTTAGAAAATCGTGCCGGAGATGATCTCACAAATCTAACTGCAGTACGAATTCCAACTATAGTATTGCTAATTTCTTTTAGCCCATCATGAACAATTAAATTGATTATATGGGCACAACAACGTATATGAATGAATTCACCATTCAAAACACAACCAACATTATAATCTTTTAATTTGTTTTTCACATAATTGATTGCCACTTCATTTGCACTAGCATTATCAACCGTGATCGACACTATTCTTTTGAGTTCCCATTTTTTGATACATTGGACAATAAGTTTTCCAATATTTTCTCCTTTGTGACTAGTAATTACACAAAAATTTATAACCCTTTTATGTAATTTCCAATTTCCATCAATAAAGTGTGCAGTTAAAACCATATAATTCACGTTTTGAATAGAAGTCCATGTATCGGTAGTTAGACAAACACCATGCAATGAATCGGAGAACAATTTTTTAAGAGAATCTATCGAGTCCCAATATAATTGAAGCACGTCTCTACAAATTGTTCTACGTGAAGGAACTTCAAAACTAGGACACAATTGCCGACAAAATTCAAGAAAACCTTCACCCTCCACAAAACTAAAAGGGAGTTCGTCGATGATTATCATTCGAGCTAATGATTTTCTACATTCCTCTTTGTTAAATGACCATGTGGTAAGAGTGCAACTATCTTCACTATCGCTATTTTTTTCAAAAACTAAACTTTTTTGTCTCTTATCACTGTCACGTGGAATTGACCTACATGATTTTGCTACATGATAATTCAAATGTGTAGTGCCATTAAATCTAGAATCACATGCAAATTGTTGACCACAGTAGTTGCAAGCACATTTGTTAACTTTGGGATTAATATCTTTAGTAAAATGTTTCCATACCGGAGAAGGCTTTCTTGAAGAAGGCTTGCGATTCATGTATGGAGGTGGTTTTCCAACATTGATGTTGTCGTCCCCGGTTTCTTCATCATCTGCTTCTTCCGCATACTTATCATTAAGATCCATTGTTTCTCTAGAAGATCCACCTATTTCCACCTGTTTTACAATTAATAAAGACATAAAATTAGCGGAAACAGAAGCTATATGTAGGGGTAATAAATGAGTAAGGGATATGACTACTGTTAATGATGGTTGCTGGTTAGCTATATGTTAATGATGTTAATGATGGTTGCTGGTTAAAAGTGTGCATATTAGCTATATGTTAATGATGGTTGCTGGTTAAAAAAACATGGTTGTTGGTTAAAAGTGTACAATTAGTTCCTATCCAGCAACCAATAAAGCTCTGCTATAAATCTCATTTATTTATTTATAAAAATATTCCTGCACCATACACAATTAATACTTAATAATGATCCTGAAAAATGAGGCGACATATTTCCAAGGCAAATAAACATAATGTTCTCTTATAGCAAAAGATCAAGTAGGTAGGCATCACATCAAGATATGGAAACTGGTGGTTAGCACACTCCTGAACTGTTCTCTCATCATGTGCAATCTTACTAAAAATGGCTGACAATATACAAGTCAAGGTTGCATCAGGAAATAGCAGAGCAGAGCCTATATATCCATTCATGCCTCAGATAGTAGGTGGAAAGAACTCAGTAAAAATATGACTAGGCTAATGAAAAGCAACAAGTGTTCATACAAGGACAATAAAAAGTGTCAAAAATGTTGTTGACCACAACCTATGATGCAAGAACATACGATCAAGTCAACAGAAAGACGATGCAAAAGCAATGACCTAACACTACTATATCCAACACTCAAATAGACAAGCACCATAATAAGGTGGTGGTGCACCACCACAATAACTAATAGATGTTTTTTTTCCAGCTAAAAAAGCACCCATTTAGACTGTTATGTAGTCCTAATGTCACTTTCGGCCATCAATCAATGTATGTTTATCAGTACTGCACACTTATTGACTGTTAGAAACAAAAGGTGTATGTGACATCAAACAACAACGATTACTAACCAATAATCAAAATAATTTCTGAATTCATATCTATATTACAGTAGCCAAGCATGTAAAAAGAATACCAAAATTAACTTCATGCAGGACTGCCTTCTATAGTCTAGTGTTACAAATAATTCAGATCGATTCTATTTGGTTCAGATCCAATAAAACACTATTTCCACTTCAGGCTGATTCAGTGGTCTAAAGAAGCAACCAAATCACGATTGGAAGTGTAAATATATGTAAAAGAAGCAACCAAATCACGATTGGAAGTGGAACGATGCAAAATAAAAATCGAACTCACATTTTTCTCTTTTTGCTAGTATTAACCATTGCTATCGCTGAAATGGGCGATCTACGGATCTACTATCTGGTGAGCAAAGATTCGTGAGTGAATTGTTTGAATTTGGGGCGAATCGACGGGATCGTTGTGAGTGAATGAAATTGGATACGGAGTAGTGAGTCGTGAGTCTCGTGACTACTGAATAGAATAGCGGGAGAGGAAACTAGGGTTACGCAGTCGCACGAAAGCAATGGGCCGGGTAGCAATTGTTGGGTAAGCCCGATAATTTAAAATATATATTCGGTTAACGGTTAACCGATAAATAACCGCGGTTAACCTTTAACCGAACTGATATTGGTCGGTTAACATCGGTCGGTTAACCTAAAGTTCGGTTAACCAATTTTTTCGGTTAAAGCGGTTCGATTAAGATCGGTTCGATCGGTTAAGTCGGTTCGGTCGGTTAAATGCCCACCCCTACCATATATAATTAACAAAAAAATAATTTATTGACGAAAATTCAAATTTTACATTCGAAAATCAAGGATCATAAAATAGAGCTTAGGAAAAATCTAGAGATTTCTCAAAGTTGAATTATCATTTCTAAAAACAAATACATTGATTTCGGCAATAATTATTTAATATAAAATAATATATTATTAAAAATTCAAAATTTAAATTTTCATAAATTCTAGGATCATGAATGAAAGGTTATGAACAATTTTGAAGAATTTTTCAATTAAATTATTGTTTTTAACAAATCATAAACAGTTTTTTTGAAATAATATTAATTATTAAAAGCAATAAACTTTATTGAAAAATTCCTAAATTTTTTCTATATGTTTCCGAAATGATATAATATTTTTTAAAATATAAAATTGAATTTTTAATGCAATAATTATTTCATATATAATAAACAATTCAAAAATTCAATAAATGTTAATTTAAAAATATGAATATGTGTATGATAATTAATTTTAGAAATTTTAAATTCATATTAATTATAAATAAGTGTACTAAAAATTTTAAATCATATATTTGTGTGCATATATATATATATATATCTTATATATGCATATATGCTATTATGAGAGAGAAATATACTCTAATATATATATATATATATATATATATATATGAATTTATTACTAAATATATAAAACAATTATTGATGATAAAAATTGATTTTGTATAGTAAACAACATTTGTCTATACAATAATCAAATAGTATCTACATAACAAAAAAAATCAGTTTTAATGGAAGAAATTAACAGAAGACAAACAAATGATAAAGAACGCATCTGATTTAAAGTTGGAAAGGCATCAAATGGATAGAAATGTTCCAGCTGTTTTCTAATATAACTCTGTTACTCAGTCATGTTCGAGACCATATTTTCACAACTTCCCACATATCTCCACTTCCCACTAAAATAACCCCTTGCCCACTTCTTCATGAATGTTTCCCATTTATTTATGCTATAATTATTTGCTTCTAACTTATACGTTTCTCCATTCACTAATAAAAGTTTCAATTCTCGGGTAATTCTTTTCTTCTCCATTTACCATCGGTGTATTTCTTCCATCCTCTTATTCTTTGTAGCCAAATCTCTTCCAATACTCACTTTATTTGTTTGCATAGATACTATTTGACTTTATGCATACATGAAGCAATACTTAAGCTACCTTACTAATTTTGTGTTCATTTGTTTTCTAACTTTCCTCCGGCATTCAATCAAGTATTACAACATGAAGCAGATATCTTCTTGTCATTTTTAACTTTTGTACAACTTTTTTTTTCCATTTCTCTCATATTTCATATTTTCAAAATGGAAGAAAACAATGGCTCAGAGGAGAGAAGCATCGAAGGGCAAAACTATTAACTCCCATTATAGTGAAGGTAGAAGTAGGTGACGTACTATCAAATAAAGAAGAATTAAGATAGTTCAAATAGAAGAAGAAGATGTAGTTGTATTGATGGGACAAATGGATTTAAAGGAGATTGCTAAAGTTGTAGTGGTTGATCTGCTACTAATGCCAAAATCGTTTGCTGGTGTGGAAAACGAGAATCTTGGAAATCATGGACAACCTTTACCACTCTGTATCCTTGAAGATTCAAATGATGATTTCGCTGTTGCAATGGTAATATAATTTTTTTGCTTACAAGTACTCAGTTGCTAATGTTTCTTCCGATCCATGTTCATTGTTGTTTCTCTCCCCCTTTGTCCAGCCTATTTTGTTTATGTTTTTCTTTGTTGTTTTGGTTGCATTTGCCCTCTGTTTATGGTTTGTTAACACTGGTCTATTGTGTGTAAATGATTTTAGATCATTTGACTACATTCTATAATGAATTTGGATGAATTATTTCTCTTTCATATGTACATGTTGTGTCTAAATAGTTTTTTGTACCGTTTCTACTACATGCTATCTATTTGTCATAATTGTGTTCTGTTACAATAAGGGATCTACGGCTGTATCTAAAATAATTCAATATGCTATATTTAAACAAGGTTGTTGTATGTGAAATGCTTTTTCTTGCCTTGGAGTAGACATTTCATAAATAATATAAACCGCTTTAGTGCTATTATAGATTTTTTTTTACTAAACAAACACTATGTACGGAAATTTATATCATACTCTCCTTCCTCCGTCTCTATGTTGTTACTGAATGCTTACCTGCTTTATCAAATTAGCATTAGTATTAATTGATTCACTTACTCTAATTTTAATTTTTGACCAAAATAAAAATAATGCACATTGTTTCTTCCATACCAAGTGACAAAAAAAATCTGAATTTCTTTTACACTTCATTTTTTCTCTTTTCTTTCATGACATTGACATGCACACTAACATTTATAATGTGCACAAATTGCTATTAAATATTAACAGAGGCTGTGTGGGAAATAAGGCTCATGGAGAATTAGCGGAGCATTTGTTGGATCTCGATGGTGTTATGAACAAAATTAAAAAGATTAAGATTGTCGACAGTGAAGTGGTGAAGCCAGGGAAGATACATGCGGTTTCTATTTGTTAAAAGGAAATGATAGTTTATGTGTTTGTTTAAATATTTAGATATATGGGCCTGTGTCTCTTCGAAGCCCATTAAGGCTTGTCTGCATTTGTAAAGGCCTCATTGCCTATTTAAATTATTTTGTTCCCTCTTTTATAATGAGAACCCCCTAATATGAAATAAGAAAAAAAGGTTCTAATGGCGTCTGATATTTTTCACTAATTCTTTTTATGCTTGTTTATATTAATTACATTGTATCAGAGCATTGTATTCGATCCAAGGGACTCGATATTCTGTTGTGCTTTCTTTGTTTATTTTCAGATTGTAATTCTCATATTCTTTATTTGAGCAATGGATGATCAGAAGGCTGTTGATGTTATGTCTATGACGCCCAAAATCACAGATCGAAAACTGAATAGCTCAAATTATCATGATTGGAATAAGACAATTCATTTATACATCAGGAGTATGGATAAAAATGATCATCTAATCAAGGAACCCACTGGATCTGATTCGAAAGACAATGAAGATCAAAATTGGCTGAGAGATGATGCTCGTTTGTTTCTACAGATTCAAAACTCAGTGGAAACAAAAGTGATTGGTCTGATTAATCACTGCGAAACAGTGAAGGAATTGATGGAATATCTGGAATTCTTATATTCTGGTAAAGGAAACTTAACAAGAATGTATGATGTGTGTAAAGCTTTCTATCGTGCTGAGAAGAAGGAGTTGAGTCTGATGAATTACTTCATGTCATTTAAACAAACGTATGAGGAATTTAATTGACTGTTGCCTATGAGCACAGATATCAAGACATAGCAAAGTCAAAGGGAGCAAATGGCAATTATGAGCTTTTTGGGGTTTGAAGGTGCAAAATCTCAGATACTTGCCAATACTAATTTAACTACCTTACATGAAGTATATAGCCGCTTGTTGAGAACTGAGAATGTGACAAATAGTGGTAATGCAGCAGCAAATACACTTCCTAATGCTTTTGTAGGTAATAGTGGAAATATGGTCACTAACAATCAACCTGAGATAGTTAGAGGCAGTGCTCCTTATCAGACACAAAACAGGAGATCACAGAGACCGCCACAAACTCAATCATGGAGACCTCGACCACCTGGAAGAACACAAAGGCCACCCTGGAGACCGTCTGTGAATCAGAACAAAATATGTAATTACTGCAAGTGTATTGGTCATGTGATGTCAGAGTGTAGAAGTTTACAGTGGAATCAAAGAAATACAACTCCTTCAAATATCAAAACTGTTTTAAAGACAGCAGATGAATTTGAGAAATACTCTAAAATTCAAGGTACACTGCATGACAAGCTTCCTGATTCTTCAAATTCTTCAGTAACCACATCTGTTGCAAACACAAGTACAGGATCACCTACTTCTAAGTGGATAATTAATTCAGGTGCATCTGATCACATGTCGGGTAATCCACATTTTTTTACTAATTTGAGAACGATTAGTAAGTCTCATCAAGTAACCTTAGCAGATGGGTCTCAATCATTAGTAACAGGAACAAGGGAAGTGTTAACTAATTCATCTATACCTATGACTTCTGTGCTATACTTGCCATCATTATCATTTAATTTATTATCTGTGAGTCAGATTACACACAAATTAAATTGTATTGTTACTTTCTTCCCTGGCTACCGTTTGTTCCAGGATCTTATGACGAGGCAGATTATTGGTAAAGGAAGTGAATCTGGAGGATTATATACTCTTGACAAATCACCTGAATCTGTAGCTTGCTCTCTCTTGAATTCTGCATTCAAAACTCACTGTCAACTTGGTCATCCATCTCTCATTCTATTCAAGAAATTATACTCTCGGTATAGCAGCTTATCTACAATAAACTGTGAAGCATGTCAATATGCAAAACATCATAGAAGTAGTTCTCTTCCTAGAATCAATAAACGTGCAAATAGTCCTTTCTCTCTTATTCATTCAGATATTTGGGGACCCTCATCAATTGTTTCTAAACCAGGTTATAGATATTTTGTAACATTTATTGATGATTATACTCGTATAACCTGGCTATTTCTAATGAAATCTAGATCTGAATTGTTTTCTATTTTCTGCAATTTTAATGCTGACGTTAAAACACAGTTCAATGCTTCTATAAAAACTCTTCGTAGTGACAATGCTAAAGAGTACATGTCTGTTGAATTTAGTGATTATTTGTCACATAATGGCATTATTCATGAGAGTTCATGTATTGATACCCCCTATCAAAATGGTGTAGCTGAAAGGAAGAATAGACACTTATTAGAAACTGCAAGGGCTTTATTATTCCAGATGAACATGCCAAAAGTGTTTTGGGCAGATGCTATGTCTACTGCATGTTTTTTAATTAACAGAATGCCATCAACAGTCCTCAATGGTGATATTCCTTATCAAATATTACAACCTGACAAAGATATGTACCCAGTTAAACCAAGGATATTTGGATGCACATGTTTTGTGAGAAATGTGAATCAACAGTTAAGTAAACTTGATCACAAATCTCTAAAGTGTGTCTTTGTTGGATATCCTCGAAGTCAGAAGGGTTATAGATGCTATTGTCCTAGTTTGTAGAAATATATAGTATCACTTGATGTAACCTTCATGGAAGATGTACTTTTCAATCAAACTAATGCTCCAACTGTACATGAAGATGAGGAAGAGGTTCTAGTGTACTCAACCATACCATCCGAAGGCTCTACTGATCTTAATACTACTAATGTACAAACAGAAGGTACATGTGCAGAACCTACTCAACAAACTGAGGATAATACATATTTAAATTTGCCTATTGCTCTGAGAAAAGGAAAAAGAAAATCTACCTATCCTATTTCCTCCTATGTGTCCTATAATAAACTACCAAGTTCTTCACATGAGTTTGTGTCAAAGTTAGATTCTATTATCATTCCAAAAACAGTTGGAGAAGCCATAAATTCACCTGAATGGTGTGATGCTATGAGAGAAGAAATGATGGCTCTAGAGCAGAATAAAACATGGGCCTTAGTGGAATTACCAAGAAAGCTATTGGTTGCAAATGGATCTTTATTGTGAAAATGAATGCTAATGGAATACTGTCAAGACTCAAGGAAAGACTAGTTGCCAAAGGTTATGCTCAAACCTATGGTATTGATTACTCTGAAACCTTTTCTCCTGTGGCAAAGATGACATCAATCAGACTATTTATTTCAATGGCTGCTAGATACAATTTGAGACTTCATCAACTTGACATCAAAAATGCATTTCTGCATGGGGATCTCACTGAAGAAGTGTATATGGAGCAACCTCCAGGATTTGTTGCTCGGGGGGAGATGAACAAGGTATGTAAACTTAATAAATCCTTGTATGCTCTTAAACAAAGCCCAAGGGCTTGGTTTGGCAAATTTGGTATGGCTTTAGAAAAGTTTGGCATTATGAGGAGCGAAGCTGATCATTCAGTATTTTATAAAAATACTGATAAGGGCATAATTCTGTTAGTGGTTTATGTAGATGATATAGTGATTACATGGAATGATAATAATGGTATTCAGGAACTAAAGCAATTTATTCACTCTCAATTTCAAACAAAAGATCTTGGAGAGCTCAAGTATTTCTTAGGAGTTGAAATTACAAGAAATAGTGAAGGTATATATTTATCTCAAAGAAAATACACTCTTGATTTGTTGTCAGAAACTGGGAAGTTAGCTGCTAAACCTTGTAGTACTCCCATGATGCAAAATTATAGCTTAAGTGGAGATGGTGAATGCTTTAATGATCCAGAGAAGTATAGAAGAATGGTGGGGAAATTGAATTATCTATGTGTTACCAGACCTGATATTGCATATTCTGTAAGTGCAGTTAGCCAATTTATGTCAAAACCAACTGTGCAACATTGGGATGCAGTGGAACAAATATTACACTATCTTAAAGGCACAGTAGGCAAGGTCATTTTGTATACTAATCATGGTCATATGAACATCTAAAGTTTCTGTGATGCTGACTGGGATGGTTCAAAGGTTGATAGAAGGTCAGTGTCAGGATTTTGTGTGTTTATTGGAGGCAAATTAGTTTCATGGAAAAGCAAGAAGCAGCCTGTAGTGGCTCGATCAAGTGCAGAATCTGAATACAGATCCATGGCAAATTCTATATGTGACATTATGTAGGTAGCTAACTTAATGAAGGAGCTGAATATGAATGTAAGGTTACCAGCTAAACTGTGGTGTGACAATCAAGCAGCAATTCATATTGCATCAAATCCAGTATATCATGAGAGGACAAAGCACATTGAGGTTGATTGTCATTTTATCAGGGAGAAAATTCAAAGTGGAATCATAGAAACAGGGTATGTTCGAACTGGAGAACAAATTGCTGATTTGTTTACAAAAGCTTTAAATGGATCAAGATGGATTATCTGTGTGACAAGTTGGGAATGAAGAATTTGTACTCCCCAACTTGAGGGGGAGTGCTAAAAGGAAATGATAGTTTATGTGTTTGTTTAAATATTTAGATATATGGGCCTGTGTCTCTTCGAAGCCTATTAAGGCTTGTCTGCATTTGTAAAGGCCTCATTGCCTATTTAAATTATTTTGTTCCCTCTTTTATAATGAGAACCCCCTAATATGAAGTAAGAAAAAAGGTTCTAATGGCGTCTGATATTTTTCCCTAATTCTTCTTATGCTCGTTTATATTAATTACACTATTGATTTTATATAAAAGTTTGAGTTGAAAAATGTCATGTTCACTCAAATGGGTTTAAAGAATGGCGGTGATAATTTGGTGGTAAGGCATGCTGATTTGAATGAATTGATGTGAGTTGATGTGTATTGATGCTATGATAATGGTGTGCGCAAGAAAAATGCTTTGGCACGTTTGAATGGTCACGTGTCATGCATTGTTAGTAAATACGGGTAGAAAATTGTAAAGGCCCGTTTGCCCGTACCTTTTGAATCGACAATAAACCACACATGTCTAACTCAAATTGCATGAAAAGACGGATCTTTAAGGGTGATTAAAGAAAAGTAGACAGAACAGAATCTCACACGAATGGAATAACATATAATATTGAACAAATATTTTTACAGCGGAAAACTTTTAAATACATATATCAGAGTCTAACCTGAATTCAGCCTGGACAGTTATAAAACCTGCCCTTACAATTGCTGATAAACATCAAACAAAATACACTAAGCAAAGCGGATAACAGAATATGTCCATACGTCGATGAATATCTCCAGCTCTCTTCTGGAAACTCCAACTTTCTTCGACTATCCTGAAACTACTCGGATCTGACCCGAGTATTGAAAATACCCGGATCAGGCTTGATAAACCAGCGTGAGAATAACTCAAGAATTAATGACAGTGTCATATTTCAGCCTTTTAATAAAGATCCTTTAAAAATAAAGAGTATCTCATAAGACCACGCCTATACATAAACACGGATGAGTTTTTACCTTATGATAACTAAAACACTTTTACATCGAAATGTTTGATATTATTTCTAATGACATCTCTTTGAAAACATTTGCAAATAAACTTACTAATCTTAGCCGAAATTGTTACATTGATTAAATTTCAGCATAATAGGTTTACAATTAAGTCCGTAGGTTCTTATTGGAGAATGGATTTCCATACAAATGACCAGGCGCAGGATCTACCTTCCGAAATGGGTACACCTCTAGATGGATGTCCCGAGGCACAAAACATCTGCCCTCTACCAACACAAGACCGACCTACCTCTTTAACTAGATAGTACCGAATATGTCATCCCCCGGTCGTTACCGACCTTTAACCGAGCGCTCGTTTTCCATACACCACATAAATTAACATCCCGAACATCATAGCGGGAAGAAATATATCTAGAAGGGGATGATCATACCCTAATTGGGAATGACCCACTTAGCCCTGCTGCATCTAATCCTGTTTCGGTCATTTCCGGTTTGATGAGGCTTGAGATAAAAGATTACCTTTTCACATAGCACATATCACATCTTTGAATGCCACATTGCCATTTTTGTTTAACTGCTAATTGCCTTCCACAAAAATACAACCCTTGAGCTCGTATGTCTCAAGGAGGGTGTTAAGCTAAGAGAAGTTGCCTTCTCCACCACCACTGATGTACGTTTGTAAAAGCCAATGTACGTAATCGTTAGAAATACAATGTTAGACAATCGTCCATACAAGTTGTCCAGAAACGGGACAAACTGAAGGTACTTTCCTTGGCCATTACTAGGCGAGAAGCCCTTACAATCCGCAAAATCTCCATCACGAGGAGACCACCGCTATATATAACTCGGGAGCTACCCAGAACAAGTCAACATGCAGTCCTCACGCTATAAAGATCCACGGCCTTCAATAATCATCATCTTCAACAAGTCTTCACGTTCGAACGTATACATTGGTTCGAAGTGGTTTTCGGATAAGAATTTACCAAATCTGACTCCGGTTCCTTCGAAATCCAATCATCGATAAAAGTGAATATGAATATATAGGATTTATTAAGTCTCATTTCACTTAAATTCTTTTCTGATGATTTCGAAATCTCTTTCTTTTAACTTAGGATAATTCTAAGTAATTCATTCTTTTCCTTTGGAAAATATCTCAAATTTCCTTTCTTAACTTTCAATCAAATCCTTTAACTTTTAGGCGGGTCAAAAACAATGTTATTTAAGACATCGTTTACGATAAACCCTAAATCAATCTTAACAAACATTTTTGAGTAAATAGGATCGTAGAAATCATTCATTTTGGAGATTACTTAACTTTTGGATAATACCAATCTTCTTTTAATTTGGAAAACTTAACACAGAATCTTTTTTAATTTAAGAGCATCCGAGCTTTCCTTTCGATCTGTTCCACCCCTCGCCTAAGAAAAGAAAACATAGGCCAGGTAAGTTCAGGACACTGGTTGCTCCATTCCTAACCTTAGTTAAACACCTTGTTTTATCTTCCCAGATCTCACAGGCAGGACAACTGTACTAGTCGTTTCCGCATACTCAGATTTTTCAAATTTATTTTGGAATTGCTTATGAATATTCCTAATTATCTTTTAAAACGCTTAATTATCCCTTTTAAAACATTCATAATTTATCCTGGGAAACGTCGTTACATTTAAACTCATATTCCAAAAGTTATAGAATTCGCAACAGAAAAGTGCTGCGGAAAATGCTATATAAGCTTATTTGAATTAAACAACTTTTATACATTCGATAATTCATGTTTTCCAATCCAAATCTCTTTTAAATCATTTAAGTAGATTTATCAAATTTATTCCATATTTTTTCACAATTAAAAACATCCATTTAAACGAATTTCCTATTATGGTCACTAAACTGCACTAGCGCGATTTTTCTAGAAAAATGATTTGGACTTAATTCAAAATTTACTTATCGAAACTTTGATTTTCTTTCTTCATTTAGAAGATATGGATATAATAGTCCGAAATTTTCTTATCTCGAAGAATTCCGAACCATATTCCACTCTATACACTCATTTGAACTTTTCGGCGTGAAATCGCGAACTACCGAAGCGCGACGCGTCTAGTTTTAAGTTATTTTTCAATATTTGGAATAATCAATTCAAATTAGATTTCAACACTTATAAAATCATTAGAAATCATTTTAAATCAATATTTTCACTTTTAAAAGTATTTAAAATGAATTTTCACTATTACCATATTATAATATTATTTTATTCCCATTATTTTAATATTACATTTTAAATTCCAATTTCAATCCAGTTTCAATTCTAATCTCAAATTAAACACATTTAAAACTTAGATTTCAAATCTAATCTCAATTTAAACTTCAATTCAATATCAAACTAAACTTCACTTTTTCAAAATCGATTTCAATTTCAATTTTACTATTCATCTAAATTTCAATTTCAAATTAACTATCCTGTTCAAATCCGATTCACTTCAAATTTCAAATTCTCTTTCATTTTAACTTTAATTTCACTTTTAAATGAAAAGAGATCTATTTTTCCACAATTTCTCATATTACTCAAATATGGTCTTACTAAACAAAGTGATTACTTAACTATAGGAATTTGATGTCCAAATTATCATGACAACCATACAACATCAATATTTTCCATGCGGTAAATGTCATAACATTACTACGGATTATCCAACATTTCAAACATTCAATCAAACATTCATATCATTAAATAGTGATTATTTAACATAACAATTAAGCATGTAATCAACATAATTTAAAAAGCGGTGAGAATTTCTCACCATAATATCCACTCCGTCAATCTTTAACGTGAGATACGCGTTTCTCGTTAACGTGCTCTTTCCAACGTCTCGCCTTTATCGCTTCTTTTCCGAATGCTTTTGCTTTCCTTTCTTTTTCTTTCTCTTTTTTTTTATATAAAGAGGAGGGGTTACGGCCTTGGGTATGTGAGTGTGGAGGAAGGTATGGCTTGTAGGTGGCTTTGGGGTTGGTGTGCAGGCGTGTAGGAGGGTTTGGGCTCGGGTTTGGGAAGTGTGGGCTCGGCCTAGGGGGTAGGGTGGCTCGGCTTTAGGTGTAGGAGGGCACGGCCTTGGTGTATAGGGGGGTACGACCTAGGTGGAGGTGGGTTTGGTGGTGTGGCCGAGGTTAGGTGGATGTAGGAGGTGAGTAGGTGGATGTTTGACTTGGTTTTATGGTGTAAGGTGATGTGGAGGTGGTAGCTTGAAGGTAGAAGGGAAATGATGGAAGTAGAGAAGGTTTTTTTTGGAAATTTTATGAAATGAAAGTGTAACGGAAATGAAGGGAGGTGTGGTTGTATTTATAAGTGAACATATTTAGTGGTAAATGACATAAATGTCCTTTTCATTTTTGAATTTAAATATACTTTTCTTTTATGTGGAAGAGAGTGATTTGATATGTATTAATGGTGATGGTAAGAAAGAGGAATGATTACTTTCTTAGATTTTGTGTTTAAAGAGAAGACTTTGGAATGATTTGATTTGCATTAAATGCATGTATGTATGTGTCATTAACTTCTTACATTAGCTCTCTTTTCACTTTTGCATTTGCTCCTTTCCTATGTATAAACATAACTTCTTATTAATGAGATATGAAGTAGAGTAATGATGTTGTTTTATAAAAGGTTTAATAATTTTTAAATTTGTCAAATCATGCTTTTTTACTTTTTATACATTTATGTAAATATTTTCAAAAGTAAACTCTTTTTATTTTTAGTGCTAAATGTATAAGGTTTATATAGTTTGTAAACTTGTATTTATAAGTTTGGAAATGAATCAACTTGCAATAACTTGTCGACAACTTGTTTTGGTTAAAAACGGCGTTTTTGACGATAAATTATACAGTCAAAATTTGACGTTTTTATTAAGCTATATATTGGAGTAAACCAAACTTTAAAATGAACTTTTTACTTCTTTAAATAAATTAGTACAAGTCTCTTTATATTTTAAAATCATATTTAAATAATATCAAAAATCTCTAATTTTACAGTGCATGTGAAACTGACAAAATGCGACAAATTTTGGTTATTTTTGTAAAACGATTATTAACAAACTTTTAAATCTTTTAACATACTTTTATTATCTTTATTAGATGTTTTAAATAAGACTTATCTTTTTAAATAAATATTTAAATTCATTTATTTAAGCCTTTATTTATTTTTAACAAAACTTAACTTTTGTCGATTTGTTCTAAAATCCAAACTTATAGTTTTTAGTTTATTATCTATAAGAATAGATAATTATTTATATATATAACATATTTATTTAATATTTAAACTCCTTTTAAATTTAAATCGAACGAAATCTCTCATTTTTGAAGTAGCGAAACTACGGGTCGTTACATTTTCCCCTACTTAAAAGCATTTCGTCCTCGAAATGAAATCAAAGATATAGAACTATAAATGTCAACAATATATGTTAAAGGAAATACTATCACTAAATAAGATCATAAAGTACAATCATTCATTTTAGTCCTAACCTGAGTGCGTACTACATACTTGAGGTAAATACATAGTCACAAGTCAACTATCTATATTAGTTAACCCAAAATATCATACCAAAAGGACTACATCCCATATCTTAGCACGTACTACGTGCTTAAGATAATCATAACTGCTATAATAATACAACATCCCAAAAAAAAATGGTTCAAAGTGAAACACTAATCATCGGAAGAACCCTTTGATGGTGCTTCCAAGTCTATCTCTTCTGGCTCCTCATCTTCCTCAACCGGCTCCTCCTCATCTATCTCTAGAACTATGTCCCATCCTAACGGCTGCCATTGCTGGCCTCCTGGGAACCATGGCTCATGCTGCTCTATCTCAATATCCTCTAAACCAATATCCTCAGCTACCATTGGAATTGGAGATCCTATCTCCTGAATGGGCGTATCCATATCCCAAATAATCTGCTCATCGTCTTCTGAATCGTCTTCCTCGTAAAATCTCGCATCGTAAATCCCTGAGACTTCTGTCTCTATCTCCATGGGATCTCCGATCAGTGGCTTGATCTCCATGGGCTCCTCCATAGGTTCCTCTTCCCCCGGTTCCTCATCGTCACTTGAAGGATCTAACATCGAGTCATCCCCCAATCCTCTGCCTCGTCATCTACCTCTGCTCCTGCATCGATCTCTAGGTCTATGGGCAACATATCCTCAACTATCAACTCCTTATCGTCGGAGATCTCTATCGGGTGGTCAAATGATCCCGGTACTATACCTGAGGGTCCTCCTACTGGTATATCTTCCTCGTCACTCGTGATCGGCATGTCAACAACTTCCAAGTCTCCGTATTTGGCTAAGGCTTCCCTAAAGCTTTGCCTAAGTGCTAGTCTTTCGTCCTTGGTTGGTTTCTACAATTTTATATATGAGAACTCCAAAGTCAGTTATCATTTCCTATCAAATATTATCTTTTATTTCTATCTCATTTTATTAAGTGCTCCATACTTAATTATTATCATATTTTTTCTAATGGGTTCTAGCAGAATTTGGACATTAACAAAATATCAAAATGATATCTTATATATTGATTCTGAAATACATTCATACTAAGTGGCTTCTAAGAAGTACACTCCAAAAAGTTTCACAAAAAGTCATGCAATACTTAGATAAGATTTGCTTATACATGCTCAACTAACTTAGTCTTCCACTATCCCTTTCCCTTTTTCTGCGGCAGTGGGTGGACGAGTAAGGGTAACAAAAGCCTCGGCTGTTTCGCCTCTTTGAGCATTGGACAGTCTTTGGCGATATGCCCTATAATGTGGCAGTAGTAACAACTCCTTGGGGCAGTTTTCTTAAAAGTCTTGACGTTTGCTCCTAATTTACATTCTTTAGCAAGGTGACCTTTTTGTCTACAATTAAAACAATGATCTTTGTTTTTCTTATGCCCTTTTTTCTTGGCTGGTGCTTCAGTAGTCGGCTGTAGAACAGTATCTTCGAATTTTACGATATTACTTATCATTTCTCTAAACGATCCATGGATGAAGCTTATCATGCTACACTGAAGTTCATCACATTTGCTTAACCAATTCTTAACTTCTATGATCTTTTCTGATCCCGAGAACTTCCATTGTCTTAAGAACTCGAACTCCCAACAAAGTGAAGCGAAGTTCAGTGGGTTTGGTCTTTCCTGAAAAGAATATTATTCCTCTACAAATTATCCTCAAATACCTTATAGTCAAATTGTGAAACTTAATTCACGAGGTATTTGTTCTTATTTACTCATTTTATACTTATCAATCCTTTATTATTTCTTAAGGCTGAATATCTAGGGTTATGAAAGTTCTAAATTATAGTTCTCTATCAATTGATTTCTTTATAGGAATATCTTATAGTCAAATTGTGCAATTCTAATCACAAGATATTCATATTTTAATTTTACTGAGCAAAGTTACAATCAATCCTTAGCTTCTAACCCAAAAGATAATAATATCCCCTTATTATAAACCTAAGGTAAAATTATTTCATTTACCAATTCCTTTAAAACAAAATAATTTTTATAAAATTAACAAATACGTGCTCGTATATGTAATACTCTCATAACTCATTCTAGGGCGTTGCTAACCCTATCTCTAATGAGTTACTCATCCTAGGATATTACTAATCCTATCTCTGATGAGACTTTACCCATAATAGAGCCAAGGTTCTCGCTTAACCTTCAGCTCTGATACCAAATGTAAAGGCCCGTTTGCCCGTACTGTAACGACCCGTAAATTTAACCAGTTCTAGAACGTTATTAACTGAAATTGTGTGAAGTTTTAAAAGATAAAAAAATTTGAAATATAAATTTGATATTTGGAATACGTCTAGTTAAACATAATAACTGGTAAATTTTCGTCCGAAAATATGATAGTTTATTTCGTGCGTAAATTTACTTTAATTTAACAGTTAAAAAGCGATGAAAATAAAACATTTTCAAAACCAAAATATTTTTACATAAAATTTTTTTAAACCATCTTCTGAGCAAGATGACAGTTTGTCGTTTTTCCAAATTCGGACATCTTTAACTCCGTCGACCTTATTCTTCTGCGTTTTTATTGCATTTTCCGTAGTAGAAAATTTAAAAATTTTAAAATTCAATTGTACCACTGATACCCATCTACCGTTTTGATCGGCTCGTCACGCTGATCACCCTGGTATATTCAATTGTGTATTTTGAAGTACGGTGGACGGCGAAATCTGTAAACGTTGTATCGAATCGGTACCGTTTAAGCCTTTTTATCTATCGGTGACCATTCACTTCCACCGGTTGAATTTAAATGGTTACTAACTTTTATTACTCCAGAAGTTAATAGCCATTTAGTTTTTCTATTTCCAACGTAAGTTATAATTGCTATATTATTTCGGTTGTCATCTATTCTTCCTCCTTTCTCATTTCATCTCTGTCAAAAAAAAAAGCATGCAGTTTGACCTTCATCACATCCCTAGCCTTGCAAACACGCACCAAGCTCACGTCCCCCAGATGCCGATAGTCTTCCTTTTTCCCATCTTCCCACCTTACTTCCACGACGCTTTTACATCTGATCCATTCCCTCAATACAGCCACATGAAACCCATTGCCCACCGCCTTACTTTACCTATCACCGCTAACCTACCCGAACACTCCTGATCCAACCAAGACCGCCTTACCATAAAATTTCACCAACTCCGCATGGCCTCACTTACCATCCCCACTTGAACCCGAGCCTGCAACACCTACCGCCTATCTACCTCCAACCGAACCCATCACCTTTATCCGGCCCTCCACCACACGCGGACACGTATGCGCTGACCACCATTCTCCAGCATAGCAGCCACCGTGTTCTGCAGCAGCACCCTTACTGTAACGACCCAGAATTTTGAACAATTTAATTTGAGAATATTTAATTAATTTTAAATATTTGAATGATGGTTTGGATTGAATTTTCAATATAGCTTTGAATTTGGCGATTAAATTATAGAAATTTAATCTATTGAAAGTTGAATAAAAATTTGAATCTTCAAATTTAAGCCAATTAAAAATATTTCAAAGGCTTGTAAAATTCATATTGATAATACTGAAGGTAATAAAAGCTTCAGAATTTAATTTGAAAGTGAATCGTTCAGTTTTGGAATTTAATCGTTTGAATCGATATTTAGAAATAGCCGTCCGAGGCACAGTCTCGGAATTCGACGAAACCAGTTCCATTGGGTCCGGAATATTGAACTATTGCCGGATTTCAAATTTCGTATTTTTTGGAGTTTATATGTGAGCACACGACATATAAACGCGTTGAGATAAAATCAAATTCAAATTGAAATTAATATTTTAATTAATCAAACGGTACCACGTTATCCCTAATATCATGCCTAAAATCACGATACCAGATCGTGTGGGCATGGCCGAGCATACCTTCTTCGCGTTTAAGTATCCCCTTTCATTCTTCAATTCAGAATCACGTTCAAAAAGAAATCAATGGCCGAAGCCTCTTTAGTTCGACCGATAGAAAAAAAAAATATAAATTGGCCGAAGCCCTTCTCCCCTCTTTTTTCTTCTTCGATTACAAATCAAAGCCACAACTCAGAAAAGAAAAAAAAAAGAAATTAAATCGCGAGCACGCGATCGATTGTGAGGGAACGGCGGCGTCGATTGGGGGGGGGGGGGGCGCGCTCGAGCGCGAGACATGGCGACGGCAACGGTGTCGCGACTTTGGCGCGAGTTCACTTCAAGCGAGAGGCGATCGAGATGGAGGCGGCGGTGCGATTTGGGGACTGTGGCGCGCACGCGCGTGGGACGTGGTGGCGGCGCTTGGAGATTGGGAGCTCGGAGTTGTTTGGTGATTCGCGTTCGATTGGTGGTTGCGGCACACTCGCGCACGCGTTTTAATCGACGAGGCAACGACAGTGAATCGCGCGTGCAAGGTGATAAGGGGGGGTGCGACGCTCGAGGCAAGCGGCGACGACAAGGTGACGATTGCACTTCGATTTGGGTTCGTCGACAGTGGGCTCGAGTGTCGGCGTCGGGGCCGAGAGTTATGGGAGAGGTTGGAGGGGTTCGTACTGCAGGTATAATTTATTTACTCTAATTTATATGTTTATTTAGAAAATTTAGTTGAACGAATTTATTTAAAGAAATTGAAAATAAAGGATTTATAAGAATTTAGATGCAGTTAATATATATAAAGTTTTAAAGGGAAATTAGTTTAAAACAGATTAAAAATGTATAAATAAACAGAAAATTCATTTTACAGTAAAGATATAAAATTTCGTTTTTAAGTTTAAAAAGAAATAAATAAGTAAACATAATTTATTAAAAGGAAGAAAAAATTTGGTTTAAAGCTAATTTATAGCTAAAATTAAGAAATAAAATTTAATTACTTGGTTTTATATTCAAGTATTAATAGATTGAAGAATTAGTTGTTAAAAGAAAAATATTAGTTCAAATTATTTTATTAAGAATAAAATTTTAGTTTAAAATATAATTTTTAGTTAATCAAAATTTATTAAAAATAAAAGGAAATTTCTAGTTAAAATTATTTTAAAAGTAAAATTATATAGTTGAAATAAATTTATTAGAGAAGAAAATTAGTTTAAATAAATTTATTAAACGAGAAATTGGTTCAAACGAAACTATCAGTTAATTTAACTATTAAAAATGAAATCGCCGATGAATCGAAATTATCTAATGAAAATTTAATTTATTCGATTGATTCAAATATTAATAAATTGTGTAAATATTTATACAAGGTATAAATGAAGAAAACAAGTTGAATTGGAAGTGGATTGCAAACGGGAATAAAGGTGAGAACTTCTCACTCAATCGAATAGATTTCGATTTTATTTTAAATAGTTAGATTTAAAATATTTGTATGCATGTTTGAATGATGACTGTAAATTATTGATTGTTAAAATAGACATTATACGCCGTTAGTAAGCGGATGTTATTTAATAAAAACATATACCGCGAATATTTCATAAACAGTGAAATTGGTATTATATATAATATCAATATATATATATTGGCATATGTATATATTGCAGTTGTTGATTTCCCGCATTTTTTGTTTAGCGGATGAGACCCTATTGCGCCGTTATTAAGCGGATAATATTTAAATCCCATATACCGCGATAATTTCGTACTGGAGCGAAATTGGTATTGTGCTAATGTTTGTGGATGCAGGAAAACAGGTTGGAGGGATCCAACTGGATTCCTCAACAGTATTTATTTAATTATGGATATTTTGATATTCGTTGATTATCATATCGATATATGATATCGTTGTTTGTCGTGATTGACTATTTGGTATGTAGCATCATTGGACCAAATTTGGAGCTTTAAAATGATTTTTAAAGTGATTTTTGAAAATATACTATATGTTTGGAATTTGATCTATTTTAAATAAATAAACGTTATAATTTTTAAAGTTATAAAAATTATGATTTTTGAGGAATATAGTTAAAAAAAAAAACTGATTTTTGAGAATATGATGCTATTGATTCTATAAAAGAGTTTAATCGGGATTTTAGAATTATTGTGAACAGTTTAAATATAGGATTTATAAAATTTAATTATTTTATGAATCAAAAGAATGAAGTTTTTAAAGGAATTTAAAGACGTTTAAAAAGAATAACATAAATTGATTTATATTAAGAGATTTATAAATGGATATTTATAAATTGAAATATTGACATTATAAAACGAGTTTTTATAAGTGTTTGAATGAAGTGAAAATGAATTTTTGTAAATGAATGGAATTCATAAAATTTTAAATGGTGAAGTTATAAATGAAATTTATAAATAGTAAGATTTATAAATTTCGTGAAATTACTAAAGAATATATTTGGATAAATAATTGAATCTTATAAGTTATAAGATTTATAATTATGAAGTTCAAAAGAACGATTTTTGTAAAATAATCGTTTTATAAGCATTTAACTTATAATATGAACTTTTAGTTCATAATTGAGTTATAAACTGGGATAGGTTAATAAAGGAATTTATAAAAAAGAAGTTTTTATAAGATAAATAAAAAAGGGATTTATAAACGTTGTTTTATAAATTCACAAACAACTTATTTTGATAAGTAAATTGTTGAAACCTATTAATGGAGTTATATTCACATTTTAGATTGTGAATAATCCTTTAAAAATGAAATGTATAGAAATGATGAAATTGATTAACGTAGTATATTCACGTTTTTGAATAGTGAATAATATGTTAAAGAAAATGTTTAGAATGTGATATTTAAAATAGAATTAAAACGATCTAACGAAGTTTTAATTGTGTTGAGATTCGAAACCATAGATTTCAACATTTATTGTTGGGATAGACGTTTTCGAGAAATAAAAGGAAATAATGGACTATAACACTGTAGTTATAGTAAATGATTTCCGAAAGGAAATGTTTTGTATAGTATTGGGATTTATATATCTATTTTAAATTCGAATCCCTATACTAGTGATTTTGGGTTGTCGTAACGATGTTTTACGCAACATTCGTTTTGGCCCAAATAAATATGTTTAAGAGAATGATTTCCTTAAAGAATGAGATATATACTAAATTTTGATTTAAGTATATTGAATATTTTCTAAGTGTTGAAAATAAATAAAAATTGTGAATTACTTATGAATAAATAAGTATGGAAATGTTTTCCAATATAAAGTGAATATTTTGAGAATTTATCTTTTTGAAGATAAATTGAAATGAATAATTGAAATCGAATATTCATAGATATTTTGGATTATAAATTCGCTAAAGAATTTATGAATGAAAAGGAGAATTTGTTAAAAAAAAAATAAATGTTGATTTATTTTTGAAGTATTGAAATTTAATATCTAGTGAAGATATTTTGGAAAATAAATAATTTGGAAAATTATTTGGAATCTGGTGATGTATGCATATCAATTGATAGTTCAATAACCGACTATCAATATTTCCCTTTGAATGGGTATTTGATGTGATTTGTTTGAATTTGAATGCCACACTTATTTTTGAATAAGCGCTCACTATTCGGGTTAACCGGGAAAGGACCATGAGGTCGTATAACCCATTCCGAATATGTGATACGTCGTTGTGAATTGCATTGAAGATCGGTGTTGAAGACCGGTATTTGCGAGAGCGATAGGATGACCTGTCGATTGTCTCTGCACTGGGTAGCTCCTGGTATAGAGATTCCATAAGTGATGGGAAATCCGATCAGGATTGTGAATATCCAGATTTGCAAGGACTTCTTTGTAAGTGCCTTCGGTTGTGTTCGATCCCGGAACAGACTTGTATGGATAGTATGTCTGACATTACAAGTTGAGATATAAAGCCGATTTCTTTCAAATATATTTCTGTTGGTGGCGGAGAATTTATTCTTTGCTTAACACCCTTCTCTGAGACATACGAGCTCAGAGGTTATATAGTTGAAGTTATCAGCGATATATTCCCAATTTGGTAATGTGACATGCTGAGTGATGCTGAAATGATCATTGTGTTGATTATTTGTGATAGGATCATTTATTTGATCGTCTATCTTAGTGATCATTGTGTTGATCATTTGTTGACCCAAAGCATGGCTTTTGTATAAAGTATGTTTTGTGGACGTGAATTCGTCGAGCCTCACATCCCGGAAATGGTCAAAACAGGAAAGAAGCAGCAAGGTTATGAGGGGTAGCGCCCTTTAGGATATGTGCATTTCCTTCTGGAAAAGGGTGGTATCATGGTATGGAGCCCAGATACTTACTCATGTTGAAACACTTTGTTTTTATGATTGTGTGAATTGATTAGAGAGCGCTCTCGGATAAAGGTCCCAAAGGACCGGGGGATGGCATATTCGGTCAGTTGTTACTCAGTTAGGAGTAACCCGGCCTTGTGTTGGTAGAGATCCGGTTTGGTTCTCGGGGATGTCCATCCAGAGGCATTCTCATGTGGCAATGGGAAGTTCCTTGGCCTGACCATTTGTTGGAAATCCAATTCCCAATACGAAACTTGTACGGTATTAGTTGTAGAACCTGCTATTCACTTATGGTGGTCACCACTGTTTGGATAGTAGCTATAGTAGGCATACGATAATGGTCGTATGTTGGCTAAGATTTATATTCTACTTTCGAAATGAATTTGTTATACACTATGCACTAATAATAATATCAAATGTTATTTTAAATGCGTATCAAGCATCTTTGACTATCATAAGGAGAAATCTCCTCCGATTCTGCGTTTGCATGTGTGTGTGTGCGGGAGGCCTTATGGTAGTCTCATTTTTAAAAGCATTGCGAATTGAATTTAAAAAAATATCTCTCTATTTTGATTTTAAAGATAAATAAACTGTTTTGAGTTCTCACACCAGTCACATGACTGACTCGGAGTTTATTGTTTTCCTTCCTAAACTCTGGGTGCCCACCAATTTCCACACGGGCAGTTAAGAGTTAGGTTTATCAGGATATTCTGGATATTCAGGGGTTACTGGAGGCAAGCTGGATTAGCATGGCGTATTACTAGTATATAGTATTTCTTTTTCCGCTGCACTATTTGTTGTATGTTGTTGTACACTCTGATGAGATGATATGATGTAATGAAATGTGATGTAATGTAATAACTAATATAGTTCTTTGTTTAAAGATTATTCATTTATTATTATATGTTGTTCCGCTGCGAATTGTGAGATTCTGTTATTGTTCTGTTGTTGTTCCTTCTTCTCTATGTTCTATTTTAAAATTTTCTATTCTCTTTTTCTATTTTCAAATTCTCTATTTTCTATCTTCTTATCTACTCTTCTCTTTTTTTTCTTTTCTTAAAATTCTTTTAAAACCCCTAACTATTCGGTTTTTCGGCAACGAAAATCCGTGTCGTTACACTTACACAAGCCGAGCTCCATAATTTGTGTTGTCTCCTCGTCCACATGTGGCCTCCCTTGCATGTAAGCCGAGACCTTCATTTAAAACGTAAGCAAATACATGTAGTATAATAATTTATATATTTTGATGTAAATAATGCCTTTACAGATTTCTTTACTATTGGTTTTAGATGTTAGGCCATATGGGTTTATATATAGTACTTTTTTAAAAGGATCTGTTATGTAACTGTTAGATTATATAGTTGAGTATTGTGTTATATTTTGGTTACCATATAGATGTTACACCGTGAATAGGTTAGTGTATAAATAATATGTTAGGTATATGGTTTATGTTATATGTAGATTGTATTCCAGTGCATGCATAGATTTTGGGCACGCAACCATAAATAAAATGCCAGCTAACCTTGTGTTTATTTCCATTTTCCAAGTTGTACTTTAGCTATATTATTTTGAAATATACACATCTGGATATCATGATTTATAAAAATATACATTGTCAGCTTTCTAAATGTTTTAGTTTAGTTCACATATTATAGCAGTAATATAAAGGTACGTGTTAATTTTGAGGTATGAATAGCAGTTGTTATTATATATAGGTTTATACTGAAGATCTATATAGCCTATTATTTATATAAGGTTGCTTTTGGTTTTATGTAAATATAACATACTATTGATATAGCGTACCAGATTTATGTAAAGTAGTATGTAATTTGTTATAACATAGCCTGTTTTATTGATCTTTATATTATATACGTAAGCATATTTACCATAAAATTTTTATTATATAAATATAATTTCAATGTACAATGAAAGGTATAACGTCTAGCTCATTTATATATTGTGTCGCTTATATATACATAGTATGAATATGTTTTTTTTTGTTTAGTATAATAGTTTGCAAACAACTGTTATAGCTAATACATATATACCAGTATAGAAGTGGTCGGGCTTATGGTATTTGATGTACAAACAGTAAGGGAGTGCAACTCACTTTTTTTCTCATTTTCCAAGTTCAAATTGATTTCTGTAACTCTTGCCTACAAAACACTTTTTTTTCCAAATCTTGCTTTCCAGAAATTGCATTCACTTCTGCATTTAGAAAAAAAAACGGAGTCTGCTTATAATAGTTCATTGCAGATATATATGGTTATATACACTTGTATATGTTCTGTCTCATTTACATGTTGGTCTGCATTTTATTACTTTGTGTACTTTTTTTTAAATTGCATGCATGTGTATTTGGTTACATATTCCATTGTATATAGATGAGATATAGGGGTATATGTGGGATCATATACATTTGTTATACGAAGTTATAGATAAATTTGTTTTTAATATATATCTTAATTTTAATATATATTTGACTTTATATATAGTTATCTATAGTTATATACAAGCCCACGCATATCAATTTCCTTCATCGATCTAGTTCTGACTTGTTCCCGTTAATTCTGATTTATCAGCTGTGTTCGTCGATCCGTGCCTATCTAAATTTGATTTGGGATTCGAGTTTGAATTCGTAACTCAATTTCAGTGTCCGTATCTATGTTCGTATCCGTGTCATCTCCTGTTCTCTCTAGCCTCGAAAGGTGAGCAATCATTCACGATTAATATTCTTATACTTATTAAGTTTGATTTAAATTGAAATGACAATTGAACTATGTTGTTGCTAGTTATTTACACTGTTAAATGTATGTTATTACCTGTATCAGTTCACCTGTGACATATGACACCATTATCTGTTATGTATGCAAAATAATCTAGTTTGGTTGATAATTTGATTGATTCTGTGATGTTGACATTGAACGTTAAACTGTTAATGTTGTAAGTGATAAATAACTTGAGATTGAAATTGTCGTTGGATAGTTAGGTTTGATATATGGGTTAAGTTTGATTTGGTGACATTTGCATAACATGGCCCCTTAAATTTTTAAATGAATTGACACGTAGAAATATGGTAAATTGCACTTTGAACTATTTAAATGTATGTTGTGTAAATCGATGTAGTTGAAATTGAAGAATGAATGACAAGTAAAGAACCGTATAAATAATATTGAATAATCTTTAATCTACATGAAATGATAGTGTAGATTCTAGAAATAATTATATTAATTTGCACAAATAACAATGTGAATTAATACGATTATTTCGGGATTATTTGAATTGATTATTGGATTGTCATTGGTTGTTGTTATTGCTTGTTTATTTACTTTGACACCATCCCAGTTATCACACTGAAAGTTCCTTTTGTTATTTTTTGATTTCTGAGTTGAATTCGAATCGGGTTGAAATGATAAATACCCAAATGAACTTGACTTAGGATAGAGAATTAAATAAAAATCCGATTGGTCAATAATTTGAATTTAAGAAAAAAAAATAAGTTTTGAAATGAAGTTGGAATTTGAATCTTTATGAAAGGAAAATGTAAATATTGAAATCTGAAACAAATACTAATGTAGTAATCGATGGAAGAACGATATTTGAAATTTAACTATTTAATAATTAAATTTGGATTTATTAATAAATAATTAGGAATTAGTAATAATTGAGTTTTGAAATTATAAAGTTTGAAATCATTTAATAATTAAATTTGAAATTACAATTAAGTCTGGAATTATAATTAAGTTTGAAATTATTAAGTTGAATTTATAATTAAATTGAAACGATTTGATAACTAAGTTTGAATTCATAATTATGTGGAAATGATTTAATAATTAAGTTGAATTTATAATCAAGTTTGTAATTATTAAGTTTTGAAATTATTAATAATTAAGATTGAAATTATTTAATAATTGAATAAGATTTAAATTATTTGATAATTGAATAAAAATTGAATTCTTTGATAAGAGAAATTGAACTTTTGAATAAGTGGATTTGAACTTCGTTAATAAATGAAATTGAGTTTCTTTGTTTATTAAAGTTTTGGAAAAATTATTTAAGTAAGTTAATAAGTGAAATTGAAACTTCTCGATTATGTGAAATTTAGTTCTTTATTAATTAAGTTTGAAATTTGTAACGAAGTCAATAAATATGTGAAAATTGAATTTCTTTAACGAGAAATAAAATGTGATTTATTGAAATGAATGGGATTTATTGAAATTAACGTAAGACTTGTAATTTAAAGAATTGATTTGATGAATTTATTTTATTTCAATTTGAAGTTTTGATATAATGAAATCGAACGTAAGTAATTGATTTAAATGAAATTGGAATTTAAATAGAAGTTGTTTTGAAGGATAAATTTACTTAGCGAATATTGAATGAAATCGATAAATGAATTTGAATTGATTTAAATGAAAATTAAACCATTTTAAATGATTTCGGAATGAAACTTATATACGAACTTGAATCAATATTTGAATTGTTTGTATAAAAGTTGAAATCGAGTTAATAGATTTTGAAATGGAAATTTGGAAGTTTAGAAACGTAAGATTTGGAAATTGATTTAGAAAGACAAACGGAATGTTGATTATGAATTGGAATTGAAATTGAATTTGATTTGGTTTTGAAATTTACTAAACGACCAATCAGTGTAATAATTACGAAAGTTATTAAAGAGACCGGAATCGGTTATGGATATACTCTCTATCTAAACCGAAAACCACTTTAATAACTATACGCGGAGTGATGATCCAGAATGAAGTGGTTGGAATGATGTACGTGATGACTGAAGAAAGAGAACGATAATGGATAGCCTTGACACTTGTGTCAAATTGGAAATGACTAAAATCAGGAGCCGTAGCCACCTCGAGCGAACACACTTCTTCGTAACTACTACTCATTACTTGTGATTGATTGGTGCACCCTCAGAATTTCAGGAGTGTTGTTTCGCGGTGTTGCGATCGCTGCGGCGATGCGTTCTCACCAGTCCGGATCAGGCAAACGGTAGTTTCACTACCTTGAATATTTTCCAAGGTTGGAAATAAAAAGATTTGTGAATTACTTATGAATAAATAAGTATGGAAATGTTTTCCAGTATGAAGTGAATATTTAGAATTTATCTTTTGAAGATAAATTGAAAATGGATAGTTGAAATCGTATATGCATGAATATTTTTGAATATAAATTCACTAAGGAATTTATAAAAGAAAGTGGAATTTGTTAAAATTAAATATTGATTTATTTTTGAAGTGTTGAAATTTTATATCTTGTAAAGATATTTTGGAAGATAAATAATTTGGAAAATTATTTGGAATCTGGTGATGTGTGCATATCCATTGATAGTTCAATAACCGACTATCAATATTTCCCTTTGAATGGGTATTTGATGTGATTTGCTTGAATTTGAATGTCACACTTATTTTTGAATAAGCGCTCACTGTTCGGGTTAACCGGAAAAGGACCATGGGGTCGTATAACCCATTCCGAATATGTGATACGTCGTTATGAATTGCATTTGAAGATCGGTGTTGAAGACCGAGTATTTGCAAAAGCGATAGGATGACCTATCGATTGTTTCTGCACTGGGTAGCTCCTGGTATAGAGATTCCTTAAGTGATGGGAAATTCGATCGGGATTGTGAATACCCGGATTGCAAGGGCTTCGTAAGAAGTGCCTTCGGTTTTGTTCGAGACCAGAACAGACTTGTATGGATTGTATGTCTGACGTTACAAATTGAGATATAAAGCAGATTTCTTTCAAATATAATTCTGTTGGTGGCGGAGAATTTATTCTTTTAGCTTAACACCCTTCTCTGAGACGTACGAGCTCAGAGGTTATGTAGTTGAATGTTATCAGCGATATATTCCCAATTTGGTAATGTGACATGCTGAGTGATGCTGAAATGATCATTGTGTTGATTATTTGTGATAGGATCGTTTATTTGATCGTCTATCTTGGTGATCATTGTGTTGATCATTTGTTGACCCAAAGCATGGCTTTTGTATAAAGTATGTTTTTGTGGACGTGACTTCGTCGAGCCTCACACCCCGTGAATGGTCAAAACAGGAAAGATGCAGCAAGGTTATGAGGGGTAGCGCCCTTTAGGATGTGTCCATTTCCTTCTAGAAAAGGGTGGTATCATGGTATGGAGCCCAGATACTTACTCATGTTGAAAACACTTTGTTATGATTGTGTGAATTGATTACGAGCGCTCGGTAAAAGGTCCCAAAGGACCGGGGGATGGCATATTCGGTCAGTTGTTACTCAGTTAGGGGTAACCCGGCCTTGTGTTGGTAGAGATCCGGTTTGGTTCTCGGGGATGTCCATCCAGAGGCATTCTCATGTGGCAATGGGAAGTTCCTTGGCCTGATCATTCGTTGGAAATCCAAAGAAACAATACGTGACTTGTACGGTATTAGTTGTAGAACCTATCATTCACTTATGGTGTCGCAACACTGTTTGGATGATAGCTATAGTAGGCATACGATAATGGTCGTATGTTGGCTAAGATTTATATTCTACTTTCGAAATGAATTTTTCCTACACTATGCACTAGTAATAATATCAAATGTTATTTTAAATGCGTATCAAGCATCTTTGACTATCATAAGGAGAAATCTCCTCCGATTCTGCGTTTGCATTGTGTGTGTGTGCGGGAGGCCTTATGGTAGTCTCATTTTTAAAAGCATTGCGAATTGAATTTAAAAATATCTCTCTATTTTAATTTTAAAGATAAATAAACTGTTTTGAGTTCTCACACCAGTCACATGACTGACTCGGAGTTTATTGTTTTCCTTCCTAAACTCTGGGTGCCCACCAATTTTCACACGGGCAGTCAAGAGTTAAGGTTTATCAGGATATTCTGGATATTCAGGAATTGCTGGAGGCAAGCTGGATGGCATGGCGTATTACTAGTATATAGTATTTCTTTTTCTGCTGCACTATTTGATGTTGTATGATGTTGTATACTCTGATGATATGATGTAATGAAATGTAATGTAATAACTGATAGTTCTTTGTTTAAAGATTATTCATTTATTATTATATGTTGTTCCGCTGCGAATTGTGAGATTCTGATGTTGTTCTGTTTTCTTTCTGTTCCGTTCTATTTTAAAATTATGTTCTATTTTCTCTCTTTTCTATTCTTTCTTCTCTCCATCTTCTACCTTATCTATTTTCCATCTTCTTATCTCTATCTTCTCTTTTTCTTTTCTTAAATTCTTTTTAAAACCCATAACATTCCGTGTTTCCGGCCTTCGATTTCTCGGCAGTTGATAAAGTGAGTATTGATGCTGAATTTTCGAAAGTCGAAAATTTTCGGGGCGTTACATTTGGTATCAGAGCTTATGGTTAAGCGACAACCATGGTTCTGTTGGGTATTATTCATTAGAGATAGAGTCAGTAGTACTCTAGAATGAATTTGAGTGTAATAATAGCTATGAGAGCGTATTTGTTAGTGAATATAAAAATTGTTTTATATTGTGATGATTGGTTTGTTGAGTGGTATATAGATTCTGGTTAATACGAGTAATTAACGTTGTTGATAGGGATCTCTAAACACTTGTACAGAACAATTCGACACAGTATTGTTTTAAATTGAGTAAATGAAATAATTTTACCTTGATTATATTTTATATATAAAGGAATAATTTTTCAGAATTATTAAATTGTATATAAGTTGATTGTTTAGTTGTTTGAATAATCTAAATAAAAGAATAATTGTATAAGCAAAAAGAATTATAAGAATTGAATTATAATTAAAGTGATTACAATTGTGAATAAACTTATATATATATATATGGATATGGATATATTTATGAATATGAGTTGTAAATAATCAAGTGGATTAAATGAATATAAACTTGAGTTATATAAATGAAATTCAACTTTAGAAATTAAATTGAATTGAATGAAAGGATTGAATGTAAATCAATTGAATGTGAATAAATTGGAATGGAATAATGAATGAAAGTGTTAATTCATTAAAATCTAATGTTATTGGAACTTGAATAATTGAATGGAAATCAATTTAATTAAACCAATTGAAAGTGAAGGAGTTAAACCAAATTGAATGAATATAAACAAAGGAATTTGGTTGAAATCAATAAACATTGGTTGTTATATGATTGTTAGTTGATTATATGTAATTCATTAAGTGTTAATGAAATTGATTAATGAAATTAGAAGCTAAATTAATTGAAATTCAATTGGAAGTTAAATGAATCTTAAATGGAATTGAATTTGTTTGGAAGTGAACCAGCTTGAATATGAATTAGTGAATATAAACTAATTGAAAATGAATGTTAGTAAAAACATCCAATGTTAATGAATCAAATGTAATTTAAATCGAAAACCAATTCATTGAATATTAATAAGAATATGAATGAATATTGATTTGGTTATGGATGATAGTTGGTTGATGGTTGAATATATAGCTTTTAATGCATTGCTATGTTAGCATATATAGTTGTTATGTTACTATATGTTGTATATTGATACCATTTTCATATGTGCATGTTCTCATGTTGTTTGTTGAGTGTTTAGTAGGTGCGGATCGCGTTTGCTTCGCATTTGGAGCTCGCTTTCGCGCTATATTAGCCGTATATGCTCGCTAATAAAATGTAAGGTACATATCTCGGATTAAATATCGCACTTTTACATTTTTTCCCTGCGGGATGCCTCATTACTTGATGAGATGTATATTTGTGATATATATACTGTCATTTTTTTTCGGATCGAGCCGCGCAAAGGGGACTATGGCGAATTTTTCCGAAAATTTAAGGCGTTAGAAAAAATTTTGAGAAAATTTGGAAAATTTTGAAAACTTAAACTTTGATTTGAAATGGAAAGTTAAACAATAGTAGTTGTTTTTGAAAAGATAACTAAGTATGATTTGAAAACTTAGTAAAGATTTGTAAGAAGTTTGACTATGAATTTTGGAAAATTAATAAATTCCATAATTTTTCTTACTTGTTAATTTCGAGGACGAAATTCTTTTAAGGGGGAAAGATTGTAACGACCCAGAATTTTTATTAATTAAAATTTGAATATTTAATTAATTTTAAATATTTATAAGTGAATTTTTAAGTCAAATAAATTTTTATTTGAATTTTTGGATTTAATTGAATAATTAAATCGATAATTTAATACGTTAAATTATGGAAATAATTGAAAATTGGATTAAATATGATTGAAAATGATTTGTAAAATTTTATTTTATCATATGGGAGTTAGAACGATATTTTAGAACTTTTAAAATCGAATTAAGAGTTAATTTGTGAAAATTGAATATTTTAATATTTAAATCGACTAGTGAAAATAGTCAATTTTTGAACAGTCTCAGAATTGAACGAAACCAGTTCCATTGGATCCGTAATAGTTAGTTATTACCGGATTTCAATTTTCGTGTCAATCGGAGCTATCGTTTGATCGTGGCCGCTCGAAACGCATCGAATTATTTTTAATTTAAATTTGGCGAGTCAAAATAGCCATTTTTCAAAAAGTCTCGGAATTCGACGAAACCAGTTTCATCGGATCCGTAATGTGATATTATTGTAAGGTTTCAAATTTCAAGTCAATTGGATTTACGGTTTGTCCGGTACAAATTAAAACGCCTAGAAATCGATTTAAATCGGTTTAATTTAAATTGAACGTTTTTAGCTATAGCTCGCACAGATGTCCGAATTAGCTTCCGAAACCTGTTCCATTGTGTCCGGAACGCGGGGTAAACCCTAGAAACGCTGGTTACGGCGCGTAAATCGGAGTTCGGAATTTCCGGAATGAATAGTGTTTACGCTTGATTTTCTATGAAAGGAGCACCCTACCCTTCATTAATAAAATAAATAAATATAAAACATGTAACCCTAGCCGCCAGTGAAGTGATGAATGGCCAGAAATTCGTTTTGATTCTCCTCCATTATCTTCAAATCCAAGCATTATTTCAAGAATTTATCAACTACAAAGTTATAGAGCACATCAAGATCTATAAGATCAACGGTTGAGATCGAGTTTGGATCATCGGAGGAGGAGCTAGGGGGGCCGTTGGTCATGGCCTGCGCACACAAAACGAGGCTCATCAGGTGGCCGAGTGCAACAAGGGTCAGGCCTAACATAGGTGGGGTTTGGGGCTTCGCGATGGCGCATGTTGATCGAGGTGTAGTTGATCGTGGAGGGAGTGGTATTCAACCCTAGTTCGTGTGCATATGGGTTTGAACGGCTATGTTTTGTTCCTGGAAACTTTTGCGCGTGATAAGGAAGAAGGAGGTGGGACGTTAGATCTACAATGGACGGCCAAGATTTGCTTTGGTATAAAATTAGTAAATTTATATTGTAAATTAGTTTATAAAATCGTGTACAAACTTCGTAAAATCATAACTTTTTCATACGAGGTCGAAAAAATGCAAAACCAGTTGCGTTGGAATCGTATGGACGAGCACTACGTGATGGAGTTGGTTTGGAGTCGTTTGGAGTTAGTGAGAATTTTGGGTAAAATTAAACGTCCGTTTAATTTTATTCGAAATAAATCGCTAAAACGGAATTTAAATCAAGGTGAGAACTTCTCACTCAATCGAATCGGTTTCGATTTTATTTTAAATAGTTAGATTTAAATTATTTGAATGCATGTTTGAATGATGATTGTTATCTATTGATTGTTAAAATAAACATTATACGCCGTTAGTAAGCGGATGTTATTTAGTAAAAACATATACCGCGAATATTTCATAAACAGTGAAATTGGTATTATATATAATAGCAATATATATATATTGGCATATGTATATATTGGAGTTATTGATTTCCCGCATTTTTTTTAGCGGATGAGACCCTATTGCGCCGTCTATTAAGCGGATAATATTTATTAAAAACATATACCGCAATAATTTCGTACTGGAACGAAATTGGTATTGTGCTAATGTTTTTGGATGCAGAAAAACAGGTTGGAGGGATCCAACTGGATTCCTCAACAGTATTTATTTGATTTCAGATATTTTGATATTTGATGGATTATCATATCGATATATGATATCGTTGTTGTCGTGATTGACTATTTGGTATGTAGCATCATTGGACCAAACTTTGAAAATTTAAAAATGATTTTTAAAAGTGATTTTTGAAAATATACTATATTTTTGGAATTGATCCATGTTAAATAAATAAACGTTATAATTTTTAATGTTATAAAAATTATGATTTTTGAGAAAAATAGTTAAAAACTGATTTTTGAGAATATGATGCTATTGATTTTATAAAAGAGTTTAATCGGGATTTTAGAATTTATTGTGAAAAGTTTAAATATAGGATTTATAAAATTTAATTATTTTATGAATCAAAATGGTGAAATAATAAAGGAGATTAAAGACGTTTTAAAAGAATAATATAAATTGATTTATATTAAGAGATTTATAAATGGATATTTATAAATTGAAATATTGACATTATAAAACGAGTTTTTATAAGTGTTTGAATGAAGTGAAAATGAATTTTGTAAATGAATGGAATTTATAAAATTATAAACGGTGAAGTTATAAATGAAATTTATAAATAGTAAGATTTATAAATTTTGTGAAATTATTAAAGAATATATTCGGATGAATAATTGAATCTTATAAGTTATAAGATTTATAATTATAAAGTTCAAAGAAACGATTTGTAAAATAATCATTTATAAGTATTTGACTTATAGTATGAACCTTTGTTTTACAATTGAGTTATAAATCGAATAGGTTGATAAAGGAATTAATAAAAGGAGATGTTATAAAATAAATAGAAATGGAATTCATAAACGTTGTTTTATAAATTCACAAACGACTTATTTTGATAAGTAAATTGTTGAAACCTATTAATGGAGTTATATTCACATTTTTGACTGTGAATGATCCTTTAAAATAAAATGAATAGAAGTGATGAAATTTGTTAACATAGTATATTCACGTTTTTGAATAGTGAATAATATGTTGAAGAAAATGTTTAGATTTGATGTTCTAAATTGAATTAAAACGATCTAACAATGTTTTAAATGTGTTATGATTCGAAACCATGGATTTCAACATTTATTGTTGAAATAGACGTTTTCGAGAAATAAAAGGAAATGGTGGACTATAACACTGTTGTTATAGTAAATGATTTCCGAAAGGAAATGTTTTGTATAGTATTGGGATTTATATATCTATTTTAATTTCGAATCCCTATACTAGTGATTTTGGGTTGTCGTAACGATGTTCTACGCAACATTCGTTTTGGCCCAAATAAATATGTTTAAGTGAATGATTTCCTTAAAGAATGAAATATATACTTAATTCGATTTAAGTATATTGAATATTTTCCAAGGTTGGAAATAAAAAGATTTGTGAATTACTTATGAATAAATAAGTATGGAAATGTTTTCCAGTATGAAGTGAATATTTAGAATTTATCTTTTGAAGATAAATTGAAAATGGATAGTTGAAATCGTATATGCATGAATATTTTTGAATATAAATTCACTAAGGAATTTATAAAAGAAAGTGGAATTTGTTAAAAATAAATATTGATTTATTTTTGAAGTGTTGAAATTTTATATCTTGTAAAGATATTTTGGAAGATAAATAATTTGGAAAATTATTTGGAATCTGGTGATGTGTGCATATCCATTGATAGTTCAATAACCGACTATCAATATTTCCCTTTGAATGGGTATTTGATGTGATTTGCTTGAATTTGAATGTCACACTTATTTTTGAATAAGCGCTCACTATTCGGGTTAACCGGGAAAGGACCATGGGGTCGTATAACCCATTCCGAATATGTGATACGTCGTTATGAATTGCATTTGAAGATCGGTGTTGAAGACCGAGTATTTGCAAAAGCGATAGGATGACCTATCGATTGTTTCTGCACTGGGTAGCTCCTGGTATAGAGATTCCTTAAGTGATGGGAAATTCGATCGGGATTGTGAATACCCGGATTGCAAGGGCTTCGTAAGAAGTGCCTTCGGTTTTGTTCGAGCCCGGAACAGACTTGTATGGATTGTATGTCTGACGTTACAAATTGAGATATAAAGCAGATTTCTTTCAAATATATTTCTGTTGGTGGCGGAGAATTTATTCTTTTAGCTTAACACCCTTCTCTGAGACGTACGAGCTCAGAGGTTATGTAGTTGAATGTTATCAGCGATATATTCCCAATTTGGTAATGTGACATGCTGAGTGATGCTGAAATGATCATTGTGTTGATTATTTGTGATAGGATCGTTTATTTGATCGTCTATCTTGGTGATCATTGTGTTGATCATTTGTTGACCCAAAGCATGGCTTTTGTATAAAGTATGTTTTTGTGGACGTGACTTCGTCGAGCCTCACACCCCGTGAATGGTCAAAACAGGAAAGATGCAGCAAGGTTATGAGGGGTAGCGCCCTTTAGGATGTGTCCATTTCCTTCTGGAAAAGGGTGGTATCATGGTATGGAGCCCAGATACTTACTCATGTTGAAAACACTTTGTTATGATTGTGTGAATTGATTACGAGCGCTCGGTAAAAGGTCCCAAAAGACCGGGGGATGGCATATTCGGTCATTTGTTACTCAGTTAGGGGTAACCCGGCCTTGTGTTGGTAGAGATCCGGTTTGGTTCTCGGGGATGTCCATCTAGAGGCATTCTCATGTGGCAATGGGAAGTTCCTTGGCCTGATCATTCGTTGGAAATCCAAAGAAACAATACGTGACTTGTACGGTATTAGTTGTAGAACCTATCATTCACTTATGGTGTCGCAACACTGTTTGGATGATAGCTATAGTAGGCATACGATAATGGTCGTATGTTGGCTAAGATTTATATTCTACTTTCGAAATGAATTTTTCCTACACTATGCACTAGTAATAATATCAAATGTTATTTTAAATGCGTATCAAGCATCTTTGACTATCATAAGGAGAAATCTCCTCCGATTCTGCGTTTGCATTGTGTGTGTGTGCGGGAGGCCTTATGGTAGTCTCATTTTTAAAAGCATTGCGAATTGAATTTAAAAATATCTCTCTATTTTAATTTTAAAGATAAATTAACTGTTTTGAGTTCTCACACCAGTCACATGACTGACTCGGAGTTTATTGTTTTCCTTCCTAAACTCTGGGTGCCCACCAATTTTCACACGGGCAGTCAAGAGATAAGGTTTATCAGGATATTCTGGATATTCAGGAATTGCTGGAGGCAAGCTGGATGGCATGGCGTATTACTAGTATATAGTATTTCTTTTTCCGCTGCACTATTTGATGTTGTATGATGTTGTATACTCTAATGATATGATGTAATGAAATGTAATGTAATAACTGATAGTTCTTTGTTTAAAGATTATTCATCTATTATTATATGTTGTTCCGCTGCGAATTGTGAGATTCTGATGTTGTTCTGTTTTCTTTCTGTTCCGTTCTATTTTAAAATTATGTTCTATTTTCTCTCTTTTCTATTCTTTCTTCTCTCCATCTTCTACCTTATCTATTTTCCATCTTCTTATCTCTATCTTCTCCTTTTCTTTTCTTAAATTCTTTTTAAAACCCATAACATTCCGTGTTTCCGGCCTTCGATTTCTCGGCAGTTGATAAAGTGAGTATCGATGCTGAATTTTCGAAAGTCGAAAATTTTCGGGGCGTTACATTTGGTATCAGAGCTTATGGTTAAGCGACAACCATGGTTCTGTTGGGTATTATTCATTAGAGATAGAGTCAGTAGTACTCTAGAATGAATTTGAGTGTAATAATAGCTATGAGAGCGTATTTGTTAGTGAATATAAAAATTGTTTTATATTGTGATGATTGGTTTGTTGAGTGGTATATAGATTCTGGTTAATACGAGTAATTAACGTTGTTGATAGGGATCTCTAAACACTTGTACAAAACAATTCGACACAGTATTGTTTTAAATTGAGTAAATGAAATAATTTTACCTTGATTATATTTTATATATAAAGGAATAATTTTTCAGAATTATTAAATTGTATATAAGTTGATTGTTTAGTTGTTTGAATAATCTAAATAAAAGAATAATTGTATAAGCAAAAAGAATTATAAGAATTGAATTATAATTAAAGTGATTACAATTGTGAATAAACTTATATATATATATATATATGGATATGGATATATTTATGAATATGAGTTGTAAATAATCAAGTGGATTAAATGAATATAAACTTGAGTTATATAAATGAAATTCAACTTTAGAAATTAAATTGAATTGAATGAAAGGATTGAATGTAAATCAATTGAATGTGAATAAATTGGAATGGAATAATGAATGAAAGTGTTAATTCATTAAAATCTAATGTTATTGGAACTTGAATAATTGAATGGAAATCAATTTAATTAAACCAATTGAAAGTGAAGGAGTTAAACCAAATTGAATGAATATAAACAAAGGAATTTGGTTGAAATCAATAAACATTGGTTGTTATATGATTGTTAGTTGATTATATGTAATTCATTAAGTGTTAATGAAATTGATTAATGAAATTAGAAGCTAAATTAATTGAAATTCAATTGGAAGTTAAATGAATCTTAAATGGAATTGAATTTGTTTGGAAGTGAACCAGCTTGAATATGAATTAGTGAATATAAACTAATTGAAAATGAATGTTAGTAAAAACATCCAATGTTAATGAATCAAATGTAATTTAAATCGAAAACCAATTCATTGAATATTAATAAGAATATGAATGAATATTGATTTGGTTATGGATGATAGTTGGTTGATGGTTGAATATATAGCTTTTAATGCATTGCTATGTTAGCATATATAGTTGTTATGTTACTATATGTTGTATATTGATACCATTTTCATATGTGCATGTTCTCATGTTGTTTGTTGAGTGTTTAGTAGGTGCGGATCGCGTTTGCTTCGCATTTGGAGCTCGCTTTCGCGCTATATTAGCCGTATATGCTCGCTAATAAAATGTAAGGTACATATCTCGGATTAAATATCGCACTTTTACATTTTTTCCCTGCGGGATGCCTCATTACTTGATGAGATGTATATTTGTGATATATATACTGTCATTTTTTTTCGGATCGAGCCGCGCAAAGGGGACTATGGCGAATTTTTCCGAAAATTTAAGGCGTTAGAAAAAATTTTGAGAAAATTTGGAAAATTTTGAAAACTTAAACTTTGATTTGAAATGGAAAGTTAAACAATAGTAGTTGTTTTTGAAAAGATAACTAAGTATGATTTGAAAACTTAGTAAAGATTTGTAAGAAGTTTGACTATGAATTTTGGAAAATTAATAAATTCCATAACTTTTCTTACTTGTTAATTTCGAGGACGAAATTCTTTTAAGGGGGAAAGATTGTAACGACCCAGAATTTTTATTAATTAAAATTTGAATATTTAATTAATTTTAAATATTTATGAGTGAATTTTTAAGTCAAATAAATTTTTATTTGAATTTTTGGATTTAATTGAATAATTAAATCGATAATTTAATACGTTAAATTATGGAAATAATTGAAAATTGGATTAAATATGATTGAAAATGATTTGTAAAATTTTATTTTATCATATGGGAGTTAGAACGATATTTTAGAACTTTTAAAATCGAATTAAGAGTTAATTTGTGAAAATTGAATATTTTAATATTTAAATCGACTAGTGAAAATAGTCAATTTTTGAACAGTCTCAGAATTGAACGAAACTAGTTCCATTGGATCCGTAATAGTTAGTTATTACCGGATTTCAATTTTCGTGTCAATCGGAGCTATCGTTTGATCGTGGCCGCTCGAAACGCATCGAATTATTTTTAATTTAAATTTGGCGAGTCAAAATAGCCATTTTTCAAAAAGTCTCGAAATTCGACGAAACCAGTTTCATCGGATCCGTAATGTGATATTATTGTAAGGTTTCAAATTTCAAGTCAATTGGATTTACGGTTTGTCCGGTACAAATTAAAACGCCTAGAAATCGATTTAAATCGGTTTAATTTAAATTGAACGTTTTTAGCTATAACTCGCACAGATGTCCGAATTAGCTTCCGAAACCTGTTCCATTGTGTCCGAAACGCGGGGTAAACCCTAGAAACGTTGGTTACGGCGCGTAAATCGGAGTTCGGAATTTCCGGAATGAATAGTGTTTACGCTTGATTTTCTATAAAAGGAGCACCCTACCCTTCATTAATAAAAAAAAAATATAAAACGTGTAACCCTAGCCGCCAGTGAAGTGATGAATGGCCAGAAATTCGTTTTGATTCTCCTCCATTATCTTCAAATCCAAGCATTATTTCAAGAATTTATCAACTACAAAGTTATAGAGCACATCAAGATCTACAAGATCAACGGTTGAGATCGAGTTTGGAGCATCGGAGGAGGAGCTAGGGGGGCCGTTGGTCATGGCCTGCGCACGCAAAACGAGGCTCATCAGGTGGCCGAGTGCAACAAGGGTCAGGCCGAACATAGGTGGGGTTTGGGGCTTCGCGATGGCGCATGTTGATCGAGGTGTAGTTGATCGTGGAGGGAGTGGTATTCAACCCTAGTTCGTGTGCATATGGGTTTGAACGGCTATGTTTTGTTCCTGGAAACTTTTGCGCGTGATGAGGAAGAAGGAGGTGGGACGTTAGATCTACAATGGACGGCCAAGATTTGCCTTGGTATAAAATTAGCAAATTTATATTGTAAATTAGTTTATAAAATCGTGTACAAACTTCGTAAAATCATAACTTTTTCATACGAGGTCGAAAAAATGCAAAACCAGTTGCGTTGGAATCGTATGGACGAGCACTACGCGATGGAGTTGGTTTGGAGTTAGTGAGAATTTTGGGTAAAATTAAATGTCCGTTTAATTTTATTCGAAATAAATCGCTAAAACGGAATTTAAATCAAGGTGAGAACTTCTCACTCAATCGAATCGGTTTCGATTTTATTTTAAATAGTTAGATTTAAATTATTTGAATGCATGTTTGAATGATGATTGTTATCTATTGATTGTTAAAATAGACATTATACGCCGTTAGTAAGCGGATGTTATTTAGTAAAAACATATACCGCGAATATTTCATAAACAGTGAAATTGGTATTATATATAATAGCAATATATATATATATTGGCATATGTATATATTGGAGTTATTGATTTCCCGCATTTTTTGTTTAGCGGATGAGACCCTATTGCGCCGTTTATTAAGCGGATAATATTTATTAAAAACATATACCGCGATAATTTCGTACTGGAACGAAATTGGTATTGTGCTAATGTTTTTGGATGCAGGAAAACAGGTTGGAGGGATCCAACTGGATTCCTCAACAGTATTTATTTGATTTCAGATATTTTGATATTTGATGGATTATCATATCGATATATGATATCGTTGTTGTCGTGATTGACTATTTGGTATGTAGCATCATTGGACCAAACTTTGAAAATTTAAAAATGATTTTTAAAAGTGATTTTTGAAAATATACTATATTTTTGGAATTGATCCATGTTAAATAAATAAACGTTATAATTTTTAATGTTATAAAAATTATGATTTTTGAGAAAAATAGTTAAAAACTGATTTTTGAGAATATGATGCTATTGATTTTATAAAAGAGTTTAATCGGGATTTTAGAATTTATTGTGAAAAGTTTAAATATAGGATTTATAAAATTTAATTATTTTATGAATCAAAATGGTGAAATAATAAAGGAGATTAAAGACGTTTTAAAAGAATAATATAAATTGATTTATATTAAGAGATTTATAAATGGATATTTATAAATTGAAATATTGACATTATAAAACGAGTTTTTATAAGTGTTTGAATGAAGTGAAAATGAATTTTGTAAATGAATGGAATTTATAAAATTATAAACGGTGAAGTTATAAATGAAATTTATAAATAGTAAGATTTATAAATTTTGTGAAATTATTAAAGAATATATTCGGATGAATAATTGAATCTTATAAGTTATAAGATTTATAATTATAAAGTTCAAAGAAACGATTTTGTAAAATAATCATTTATAAGTATTTGACTTATAATATGAACCTTTGTTTTACAATTGAGTTATAAATCGAATAGGTTGATAAAGGAATTTATAAAAGGAGATGTTATAAAATAAATAGAAATGGAATTCATAAACGTTGTTTTATAAATTCACAAACGACTTATTTTGATAAGTAAATTGTTGAAACCTATTAATGGAGTTATATTCACATTTTTGACTGTGAATGATCCTTTAAAATAAAATGAATAGAAGTGATGAAATTTGTTAACATAGTATATTCACGTTTTTGAATAGTGAATAATATGTTGAAGAAAATGTTTAGATTTGATGTTCTAAATTGAATTAAAACGATCTAACAATGTTTTAAATGTGTTATGATTCGAAACCATGGATTTCAACATTTATTGTTGAAATAGACGTTTTCGAGAAATAAAAGGAAATGGTGGACTATAACACTGTTGTTATAGTAAATGATTTCCGAAAGGAAATGTTTTGTATAGTATTGGGATTTATATATCTATTTTAATTTCGAATCCCTATACTAGTGATTTTGGGTTGTCGTAACGATGTTCTACGCAACATTCGTTTTGGCCCAAATAAATATGTTTAAGTGAATGATTTCCTTAAAGAATGAAATATATACTTAATTCGATTTAAGTATTTGAATATTTTCCAAGGTTGGAAATAAAAAGATTTGTGAATTACTTATGAATAAATAAGTATGGAAATGTTTTCCAGTATGAAGTGAATATTTAGAATTTATCTTTTGAAGATAAATTGAAAATGGATAGTTGAAATCGTATATGCATGAATATTTTTGAATATAAATTCACTAAGGAATTTATAAAAGAAAGTGGAATTTGTTAAAAATAAATATTGATTTATTTTTGAAGTGTTGAAATTTTATATCTTGTAAAGATATTTTGGAAGATAAATAATTTGGAAAATTATTTGGAATCTGGTGATGTGTGCATATCCATTGATAGTTCAATAACCGACTATCAATATTTCCCTTTGAATGGGTATTTGATGTGATTTGCTTGAATTTGAATGTCACACTTATTTTTGAATAAGCGCTCACTATTCGGGTTAACCGGGAAAGGACCATGGGGTCGTATAACCCATTTCGAATATGTGATACGTCGTTATGAATTGCATTTGAAGATCGGTGTTGAAGACCGAGTATTTGCAAAAGCGATAGGATGACCTATCGATTGTTTCTGCACTGGATAGCTCCTGGTATAGAGATTCCTTAAGTGATGGGAAATTCGATCGGGATTGTGAATACCCGGATTGCAAGGGCTTCGTAAGAAGTGCCTTCGGTTTTGTTCGAGCCCGGAACAGACTTGTATGGATTGTATGTCTGACGTTACAAATTGAGATATAAAGCAGATTTCTTTCAAATATATTTCTGTTGGTGGCGGAGAATTTATTCTTTTAGCTTAACACCCTTCTCTGAGACGTACGAGCTCAGAGGTTATGTAGTTGAATGTTATCAGCGATATATTCCCAATTTGGTAATATGACATGCTGAGTGATGCTGAAATGATCATTGTGTTGATTATTTGTGATAGGATCGTTTATTTGATTGTCTATCTTGGTGATCATTGTGTTGATCATTTGTTGACCCAAAGCATGGCTTTTGTATAAAGTATGTTTTTGTGGACGTGACTTCGTCGAGCCTCACACCCCGTGAATGGTCAAAACAGGAAAGATGCAGCAAGGTTATGAGGGGTAGCGCCCTTTAGGATGTGTCCATTTCCTTCTGGAAAAGGGTGGTATCATGGTATGGAGCCCAGATACTTACTCATGTTGAAAACACTTTGTTATGATTGTGTGAATTGATTACGAGCGCTCGGTAAAAGGTCCCAAAGGACCGGGGGATGGCATATTCGGTCAGTTGTTACTCAGTTAGGGGTAACCCGGCCTTGTGTTGGTAGAGATCCGGTTTGGTTCTCGGGGATGTCCATCTAGAGGCATTCTCATGTGGCAATGGGAAGTTCCTTGGCCTGATCATTCGTTGGAAATCCAAAGAAACAATACGTGACTTGTACGGTATTAGTTGTAGAACCTATCATTCACTTATGGTGTCGCAACACTGTTTGGATGATAGCTATAGTAGGCATACGATAATGGTCGTATGTTGGCTAAGATTTATATTCTACTTTCGAAATGAATTTTTCCTACACTATGCACTAGTAATAATATCAAATGTTATTTTAAATGCGTATCAAGCATCTTTGACTATCATAAGGAGAAATCTCCTCCGATTCTGCGTTTGCATTGTGTGTGTGTGCTGGAGGCCTTATGGTAGTCTCATTTTTAAAAGCATTGCGAATTGAATTTAAAAATATCTCTCTATTTTAATTTTAAAGATAAATAAACTGTTTTGAGTTCTCGCACCAGTCACATGACTGACTCGGAGTTTATTGTTTTCCTTCCTAAACTCTGGGTGCCCACCAACTTTCACACGGGCAGTCAAGAGTTAAGGTTTATCAGGATATTCTGGATATTCAGGAATTGCTGGAGGCAAGCTGGATGGCATGGCGTATTACTAGTATATAGTATTTCTTTTTCCGCTGCACTATTTGATGTTGTATGATATTGTATACTCTGATGATATGATGTAATGAAATGTAATGTAATAACTGATAGTTCTTTGTTTAAAGATTATTCATCTATTATTATATGTTGTTCCGCTGCGAATTGTGAGATTCTGATGTTGTTCTGTTTTCTTTCTGTTCCGTTCTATTTTAAAATTATGTTCTATTTTCTCTCTTTTCTATTCTTTCTTCTCTCCATCTTCTACCTTATCTATTTTCTATCTTCTCCTTTTCTTTTCTTAAATTCTTTTTAAAACCCATAACATTCCGTGTTTCCGGCCTTCGATTTCTCGGCAGTTGATAAAGTGAGTATCGATGCTGAATTTTCGAAAGTCGAAAATTTTCGGGGCGTTACATTCTCCGCCACCAACAGAAATATATTTGAAAGAAATCAGCTTTATATCTCAATTTGTAATGTCAGACATACTATCCAAACAAGTCTGTTCCGGGATCGAACAGAACCGAAGGCACTTACTAAGAAGTCCTTGCAATCCGGATATTCACTAATCACGACCGGACTTCCCATCACATATGGAGTCTCTATACCGGTGACCAGTCGATGCAAAGACATTCGACGAGTTGCCCTTTTGCTTTTGAAAATATCTGGTCTTCAACACCGGTCTTCAAATGCAATTCATAATGACGTATCACATATTCGGAATGGGTTATACGACCCCAAGGTCCTTTCCCGGCTAACCCGAATAGTGAGAGCTTATTTAAAAAAATAAGTGTGGCATTCAAATTCAAGCAAATCACAACAAATACCTATTTAAAGGTAAATATTGATAGTCGGTTATTGAACTATCAATGGATATGCACAACATCACCAGATTCCAAATAATTTTCCAAATTATTTATTTTCCAAAAATATCTTTACAAGATATATAATTTTCACACTTCAACCATTTGAAAACAATTTTCAAATCACTTTTCACCTTTACCACTTTTGAAAACAAATTTCAATCATTTTCCTTACGCAGAAATACTTTCATTTCAACATGGTTCATTTAAACCAATTAAATAAATCCTTAACGATTTACTTTATATTTACGTTCTAAATCCGTAAATTTATTCCCACAATTCAAAAATAAATCAACGTTTATTTTTAAACAAATTCCCCTTTTCATTTATAAATTCCATAGTGAATTTACATTCCAAATATTTATGAATACACAATTTCAGTTATTCATTTTCAATTTATCTTCAAAAAGATAAATTCTCAAAACGTTTCATTTCACATTGGAAAAACATTTCCATACTTATTTATTAATAAGTAATTCACAAATCTATTTATTTTCAACCTTTGGAAAATATTCAATATACTTAAATCGAAATTAAGTATATATTTCATTCTTTAAGGAAATCCTTCTCTTAAACATATTTATTTGGGCCAAAACGACTGTTGCGTAAAACATCGTTACGACAACCCAAAATCACTAGTATAGGGATTCGAAATTAAAATAGATATATAAATCCCAATACTAAATAAAACATTTCCTTTCAGAAATCATTTACTATAACAACAGTGTTATAGTCCACCATTTCCTTCTATTTCTCGAAAACGTCTATTTCAACAATGAATGTTGAAATCTGTGGTTTCGAATCTTAACAGATTTTAAAAACATCGTTAGATCGTTTTAATTCTATTTAAAACATCACATCCAAAACATTTTCTTTAACATATTATTCACTATTCAAAAACGTGAATATACCTCGTTAACCAATTTCATCATTTCTATACATTTTATTTTAAAGGATTATTCACTGTCTAAAAAGTGAATATAACACCATTAATAAGTTATAATAATTTACTTATCAAAATAAGTCATTTGCGGATTTATAAAACAATGTTTATAAATTCCATTTCTATTTATTTTGTAACAACTTCCTTTTATAAATCTCCTTTATTAACCTATCTTAATTTATATCTCAATTATATACCAAAAGTTCATATTATAAGTTAAATACTTATAATTTATTTGTTTACAAAATCGTTCTTTTAAACTTCCCAATTTATAAATCTTATAACTTATAAGATTCATTTATTTACCCAAATCTACTCTTTTAATAACTTTACAAATTTTATAAACCCATTGCTTATAAAATACCATTTAATACTTCACCGTTTATATTTCTATAAACTTCATTCATTTATGAAATTCATTTACACTTCATTCTAACACTTGTAAAAACTCGTTTTATAATTCAAATATTTTAGTTTATAAATATCAATTTATAAATCTTTTATACAAATCAGTTCATATTATTATTTTAAAACACCTTTAAACTCCTTTATAATTTCACCATTTTCTTTGATTTATAAAATAATCGAATTTCATAAATCCTATATTTTAAACTTTTTATAATAATTTCAAAAATCCCAATTTATACTATTTCATACAATCATTAACCCCATATTTTCAAAAATCATCTTTTAACTATATTTCTCAAAAATCATTATTTCTATAACATTAAAATTATAACGTTTATTTATTTAAAATGAATCGATTCCAAAAATATTTTATAAACGTATACTTTCAAAAATCACTTTAAAATCCTTTTAAAATTCCAAAATTGGCCCAATGATGCTACACACCAAATAGTCAATCACGACAACAACGACATCATATATCGATATGATAATCAATCAAATATCAAAATATCTGAAATCAAATAAATACTGTTGAGGAATCCAGTTGGATCCCTCCAACCTGTTTTCCTGCATCCAAAGATGTTAGCACAATACCAATTCCGTTCCAGTACGGAATTATCGCGGTATATGGGATTTAAAATATTATCCGCCGAAAAGACGGCGCAATAGGGTCTCATCCGCTATATAATGCGGGAAATCAACTCCAAGTACATAAATAATACCAATTTCACTGTACTGTGAAATATTCGCGGTATATGTTTTTAATAAATAACATCCGCTTACTAACGGCGTATAATGTCTATTTTAACAATCAATAGATAACAATCATCATTCAAATATACATTCAAGTACTTTAAATATAACTATTTAAAATTTAAATCAAAACCGATTCGATTGAGTGAGAAGTTCTCACCTTGATTTCAATTTCGTTTTCAGCTTTTATTTCGAATAAAATTAAACGGACGTTTAATTTTACCCGAATTTTTCACCAATTCCAAACAACTCCAATCCAATTCCATAGTATAGTGCTCGTCCATACGATTCCAACGCAATTTGTTTCGTGCAATTTCGACCTCGTATGGAAAATATATGAATTTTTAAACATTACACGAATTTTTAATATAAAATTGTTACAACATATATTTTATTTTCTAAACCTAGCAGATCCAAGCCGTTCGATTTCTCCTTGGAAGCATCAGGGCCGCCGAACGCAACTACCCTTCTTCCCCAGTAACATGCACGAGAACCCATCCCAAGGCCGAACTAGGGTTCCATTTTGCGACCACCACAAGCAACTTCAGGCCGATCAACGACCTTCATTACGTTCGCCATCGTCTACACTACACTCGGCGTGAGCACGGCCAAGCTCGTCCCTGTCCTTGCATCGATTTGCATGCATAAATAGTAGCCATACGCGGCCCTCTAGCTCCCTTCATGCTGCGCCATTTACGATCATCTCCGTATGAAATTGAAGCTCTTGCAATCCTCTACAACTTTACAGTTGAAAGTTTGTTGAATAGATTGACGGATTTGAAGAGATTAGAGGAGAAAGGTTGAACATTTCTGGCCATTGATTATATAAGAGGCGGGTGGATTGGGGGAAACCCTAGCCCTTTTTCTTTTTTGCAATTGTGAAATATAAGGGGCTTATATAGAAAATATACGCGACACTATTCATCCCGAATTTCCGAACTCCAAACAAAGCGTGCCGGTTGGCGTTCCTAAGGTTTACCCCACGTTTCGAACATAATGGAACGTGTTTCGGGAGCTAATTCGATCATCTGTGCGAGTTATGGCAATAAATGTTCGATTTAAAATTAAATCGGTAAATCACATTTCTAGGCGTTTTAGCTTGCCCCGGACAAACGGTAAATCTGATTGACACGAAATTTGAAACCATACAATAATACCACATTACGGATCCGATGAAACTAGTTTCATCGAAATCCGAAACTGTTTGAAAAATGTCTATTTTAACTCGCCAAATTAATATTAAAACAATTTCGATGCGTTTCGACCTGCCACAGTCAAACGAAAACTCCGATTGCTACGAAAATTGAAATCCGATAATAACAATCTATTACGGATCCAATGGAACTAGTTTCGTCCAATTCTGAGACTGTTCGAAAATTTACTAATTTCACTAGTCCATTTAAATATTAAAATATTCAATTTTCACAAATTAACTTTTAATTCGATTTTAAAAGTTCTATAACATCATTATAACTTCAATATTATAAAATAAAATTTTACAAATCATTTTCAATCATATTTAACCCAATTTTCAATTATTTCTGTAATTTCAACTATTAAATTATCGATTTAGTTATTCAATTAAATCCAATTATTCGAAATAAAATTTAGTCGACTTATAAATTTCACTTATTAATATTTAAAATTAATTAAATATACAAATTTTAATTGACAGAAATTCTGGGCCGTTACATACTTCCCCCTTAAAAGAATTTCGTCCTCGAAATTACCAAGTAAGAAAAGTTACAGAATCTATTAACTTTCCATAAATCCATAGTTAAACTTGTTACAATAACTTACTAAGTTTTCAAATCATAGTTAGTTATATTTTCAAAAACAACTACTATCGTTTAACTTTCAACTCCAAATCAAATTTTAGTTTTCACAAACTTTCTCAAAAAATTCCCAAATTTTTCTAACACCTTAAATTTTCGGAAAATTCGCCATAGTCTACTTTGCGCGGCTCGATCCGAAAAAAAATGACAGTATATATATCACAAATATACATCTCATCAAGTAATGAGGCATCCCGCAAGGAAAAAAGTGTAAAAGTACGATATTTAATCCGAGATACGTACCTTATATTTTATTAGCGAGCATATACGGCTAACATAGCGCAAAAGCGAGCTCCAAATGCGAAGCAAACGCGATCCGCACCTACTAAACACTCAACAAACAAATGAGAAACATGTATATAGACAATAGTATCGATATACAACATATAGCAACATAATAACTATATATGCCAACATAGCAAATGCAGTAAAAGCAATATATTCAACCATCAACCAACTAGCATTCAATTAACATCCATAACCAATAAATATTCATCCATATTCTTATTAATATTCAATGAAATGGGTTCTCAATTTAATCACATTTGATTCATTAACAGTGGATGTTTTTACTAACATTCATTTTCAAATAGTTTATACTCACTAATTCATATCCAATTTGGTTCACTTCCAAATCAAATTCACTTCTATTTAAAATTCACTTGATTTCCAATTTGATTTCAATTACTTTAGCTTTCAATTTCATTAATACTTAATGAATTATATACAATCAACTAACAATCATATAACAACCAATGTATATTAATTACAACCAAATTCCTTTGCTTATATTCATTTTGATTTAACACCTTTGCTTTCAATTGGTTTAATTAAATTGATTTTCATTCAATTATTCAACTTCCAATAACATTAGATTTTAATGAATTACACTTACATTCATTATTTCATATCAATTATTTACATTTAATTGATTAATTCAATCCATTCATTCAATTCAATTACTAAATTTGAATTTCATTTATATAACTCAAGTTTATATCCATCACTTAACTTTATTGATTTGCTTTGATACCAAAATCAACTTCATTCAACATCACTTAAGTTATATTCCATTTAAACATTATTTGGTTTTACTTAACTTAAATTCCCACTTATAAGTTAATTCAGATTCCAATTCTAAAGTAAATTTCCATTTAACTTGAAATTCATAAATATATTCATATAGTTTCACTCCTTATATATATAAGTTTATTTCACAATTGTAAATCACATTAATTATAATTTCATACTTATAATTCTTTTTACTTATACAATTATTCTTTTATAACATGTTTTATTTAACTTATTCAAACATCTTTTAATTTACTTATATATATATATTCTTACATTTTCAACTACCAAACAATCTACTTATATACACTTTAATAATTCTAAAAAATTATTCCTTTATATATAAAATATACTCAAGGTAAAATTATTTCATTTACCCAATTTAAAACAATATCGTGTCGAATTGTTCTGTACAAGTGTTTAGAGATCCCTATCAACAACGTTAATTACTCGTATTAACCAGAATCCATATACCACTCAACAAACCAATCATCACAATATAAAACAATTTTATATTCACTAACAAATACACACTCATAGCTATTATTACACTCAAACTCATTCTAGAGTACTACTGACTCAATCTCTAATGAGTAATACCCAACAGAGCCATGGTTGTCGCTTAACCATATGCTCTGATACCACATTGTAAGGACTCGATTCTTCGACTTCCGAAAACCGTCATCAATACGTTCACTGTTTCAACTGCCGAGCACTCGAATGCTGGAAAACCGAACACTTAGGGTTTTAAGAAAAAAAAGGTAGAAGAAGAGAGAAAAGATAGAATAGAACTAAAAGAAAACAACAGCACAATATTAGAATCTCACAATCACAGCGGAACAAATATAATAGATAAATGAATAATCTTTAAACAAAGAACTATAACAGTTATTACATTTCATTTCATCATCAGAGTGTACAACTATCAAACAACAAATAACAGCGGAAAAGAAATACTATATACTAGAAATATGCCATGCCATCCAGCTTGCCTCCTACAACTTCTGAATTCCAGAATATCCTGATAAACCTTAACTCTTGACTGCCCGTGTGGAATTTGGTGGGCACCCAGAGTTTAGGAAGGAAAACAATAAACTCCGAGTCAGTCATGTCACTGGTGTGAGAACTAAAACAGTTTATTTTTTAATCTTCAAAAACAAAATAGAGGAATATTTTTAAAGTCAAATCGCAATGCTTTTAAAAATGAGACTACCATAAGGCCTCCCGCACACACACACAATGCAAATGCGAAATCGGAGGAGATTTCTCCTTATGATAGTCAAAGATGCTTGATATGCATTAAAAAGAAACATTTGATATTATTACTAGTGCATAGTGTATGAATTTTTTTTTCGAAAGTAGAATATAAATCTTAGCCAGCATAGGTGCCATTATATTATGCCTACTATAGCTACCATATTAGATGGCAGGTTCTACAACTAAAACGTACAAGATCGTATTGTTTCTTTGGATTTCCAACAAATGGTTAGGCCAAGGAACTTCCCATTGCCACATGGAAACGCCTCTGGAATGACGTCCCGAGAACCAAACCGGATCTCTGCCAACACAAGGCCGGGTTACCCCTAACTGGGTAACTACTGACACGAATATGCCATCCCTCGATCGTAACGATCTACATCCGAGGATCCTCGATTTCCAACAACCACAAAGTAATAAGTTTGCAGCACAACATAGGTTAAGTATCTGGGCTCCATACCATGATACCACCTCTATCCAGAAGGAATGACATACACTAAAGGGCGCTACCCCTAATAACCTTGCTGCATCCTTCCTGTTTTGACCATTTCCGGGGTGTTAGGTCCGACGAAGTCTCGTCCACAAAGCCACGCTTTGGTACAAAGCCATGCTTTGGGTCAACAAATGATCAAAGTAATGATAACAAAGATAAATGATCAAACAAATGATCATATCACAAATGATCAAACAATGATCATTTCACAGCAACACTCAGCATGTCACATTACCAAATTGGGAATATATCGCTGATAACCATCTACTACATAACCTCTGAGCTCGTACGTCTCAGAGAAGGGTGTTAAGCTAAGAGAATAAATTCTCCGCCACCAACAGAAATATATTTGAAAGAAATCATCTTTATATCTCAATTTGTAATGTCAGACATACTACCCATACAAGTCTGTTCCGGGATTGAACAGAACCGAAGGCACTTACTAAGAAGTCCTTGCAATACGGATATTCACTAATCACGACCGGACTTCCCATCACATATGAAGTCTCTATACCGGGTACCAGTCGATGCAAAGACATTCGACTAGTTGTCCTTTTGCTTTTGAAAATATCCGGTCTTCAACACCGGTCTTCAAATGCAATTCATAACGACGTATCACATATTCGGAATGGGTTATACGACCCCAAGGTCCTTTCCCGGCTAACCCGAATAGTGAGCGCTTATTTAAAAAAATAAGTGTGGCATTCAAATTCAAGCAAATCACAACAAATACCTATTTAAAGGTAAATATTGATAGTCGGTTATTGAACTATCAATGGATATGCACAACATCACCAGATTCCAAATAATTTTCCAAATTATTTATTTTCCAAAAATATCTTTACAAGATATATAATTTTCACACTTCAACCATTTGAAAAAAAATTTCAAATCACTTTTCACCTTTACCACTTTTGAAAACAAATTTCAATCATTTTCCTTACGTGGAAATACTTTCATTTCAACATGGTTCATTTAAACCAATTAAATAAATCCTTAACGATTTACTTTATATTTACGTTCTAAATCCGTAAATTTATTCCCACAATTCAAAAATAAATCAACGTTTATTTTTAAACAAATTCCCCTTTTCATTTATAAATTCCATAGTGAATTTACATTCCAAATATTTATGAATACACAATTTCAGTTATTCATTTTCAATTTATCTTCAAAAAGATAAATTCTCAAAACGTTTCATTTCACATTGGAAAAACATTTCCATACTTATTTATTAATAAGTAATTCACAAATCTATTTATTTTCAACCTTTGGAAAATATTCAATATACTTAAATCGAAATTAAGTATATATTTCATTCTTTAAGGAAATCCTTCTCTTAAACATATTTATTTGGGCCAAAACGACTGTTGCGTAAAACATCGTTACGACAACCCAAAATCACTAGTATAGGGATTCGAAATTAAAATAGATATATAAATCCCAATACTAAATAAAACATTTCCTTTCAGAAATCATTTACTATAACAACAGTGTTATAGTCCACCATTTCCTTCTATTTCTCGAAAACGTCTATTTCAACAATAAATGTTGAAATCTATGGTTTCGAATCTTAACAGATTTTAAAAACATCGTTAGATCGTTTTATTTCTATTTAAAACATCACATCCAAAACATTTTCTTTAACATATTATTCACTATTCAAAAACGTGAATATACCTCGTTAACCAATTTCATCATTTCTATACATTTTATTTTAAAGGATTATTCACTGTCTAAAACGTGAATATAACACCATTAATAAGTTATAACAATTTACTTATCAAAATAAGTCATTTGCGGATTTATAAAACAATGTTTATAAATTCCATTTCTATTTATTTTGTAACAACTTCCTTTTATAAATCTCCTTTATTAACCTATCTTAATTTATATCTCAATTATATACCAAAAGTTCATATTATAAGTTAAATACTTATAATTTATTTGTTTACAAAATCGTTCTTTTAAACTTCCCAATTTATAAATCTTATAACTTATAAGATTCATTTATCTACCCAAATCTACTCTTTTAATAACTTTACAAATTTTACAAACCCATTGCTTATAAAATTCCATTTAATACTTCACCGTTTATAATTCTATAAATTTCATTCATTTATGAAATTCATTTACACTTCATTCTAACACTTGTAAAATCTCGTTTATAATTGAAATATTTTAATTTATAAATATCAATTTATAAATCTTTTATATAAATCAGTTCATTTTATTATTTTAAAACATCTTTAAACTCCTTTATAATTTCACCATTTTCTTTGATTTATAAAATAATCGAATTTCATAAATCCTATATTTTAAACTTTTTGTAATAAATTCAAAAATCCCAATTTAAACTATTTCATACAATCATTAACCCCATATTTTCAAAAATCATCTTTTAACTATATTTCTCAAAAATCATAATTTCTATAACATTAAAATTATAACGTTTATTAATTTAAAATGAATCGATTCCAAAAATATTTTATAAACGTATACTTTCAAAAATCACTTTAAAATCCTTTTAAAATTCCAAAATTGGCCCAATGATCCCACACACCAAATAGTCAATCACGACAACAACGACATCATATATCGATATGATAATCAATCAAATATCAAAATATCTGAAATCAAATAAATACTATTGAGGAATCCAGTTGGATCCCTCCAACCTGTTTTCCTGCATCCAAAGATGTTAGCACAATACCAATTCCGTTCCAGTACGGAATTATCGCGATATATGGGATTTAAAATATTGTCCCCCGAAAAGACGGCGCAATAGGGTCTCATCCGCTATATAATGCGGGAAATCAACTCCAAGTACATAAATAATACCAATTTCACTGTACTGTGAAATGTTCGCGGTATATGTTTTTAATAAATAACATCCGCTTACTAACGGCGTATAATGTCTATTTTAACAATCAATAGATAACAATCATCATTCAAATATACATTCAAGTATTTTAAATATAATTATTTAAAATTTAAATCAAAACCGATTCGATTGAGTGAGAAGTTCTCACCTTGATTTCAATTTCGTTTTCAGCTTTTATTTCGAATAAAATTAAACGGACGTTTAATTCTACCCGAATTTTTCACTAACTCCAAACGACTCCAATCCAATTCCATAGTGTAGTGCTCGTCCATACGATTCCAACGTAATTTGTTTCGTGCGTTTTCGACCTCGTATGAAAAAGATATGAATTTTTAAACATTACACGAATTTTTAATATAAAATTGTTACAACATATATTTTATTTTCTAAACCTAGCAGATCCAAGCCGTTCGATTTCTCCTTGGAAGCATCAGGGCCGCCGAACGCAACTACCCTTCTTCCCCAGTAACACGCACGAGAACCCATCCCAAGGCCGAACTAGGGTTCCATTTTGCGACCACCACAAGCAACTTCAGGCCGATCAACGACCTTCATTACGTTCGCCATCGTCTACACTACACTCGGCGTGAGCACGGCCAAGCTCGGCCCTGTGCTTGCATCGATTTGCGTGCACGAATAGTAGCCATACACGGCCCTTTAGTTCCCTCCACGCTGCGCCATTTACGATCATCTCGGTATGTAATTGAAGCTCTTGCAAATCCTCTACAACTTTACAGTTGAAAGTTTGTTGAATAGATTGACGGATTTGAAGAGATTAGAGGAGAAAGATTGAACATTTCTGGCCATTGATTATATAAGAGGCGGCTGGCTTGAGGGAAACCCTAGCCCTTTTTCTTTTTTTGCAATTGTGAAATATAAGGGGCTTATGTAGAAAATATACGCGACACTACTCATCCCGAATTTCCGAACTCCAAACAAAGCGTGCCGGTTAGCGTTCCTAAGGTTTACCCCACATTCCGAACATAATGGAACATGTTTCGGGAGCTAATTCGATCATCTGTGCGAGTTATGGCAATAAATGTTCGATTTAAAATTAAATCGGTAAATCAAATTTCTAGGCGTTTTAGCTTGCCCCGGACAAACGGTAAATCCAATTGACACGAAATTTGAAACCATACAATAATATCACATTACGGATCCGACGAAACTAGTTTCGTCGAAATCCGAAACTGTTTGAAAAATGGCTATTTTAACTCGCCAAATTAATATTAAAACAATTTCGATGCGTTTCGAGCTGCCACAGTCAAACGAAAACTCCGATTGCTACGAAAATTGAAATCCGATAATAACAAACTATTACGGATCCAATGGAACTAGTTTCGTCCACTTCTGAGACTGTTCGAAAACTGACTAATTTCACTAGTCCATTTAAATATTAAAATATTCAATTTTCACAAATTAACTTTTAATTCGATTTTAAAAGTTCTATAACATCATTATAACTTCAATATTATAAAATAAAAATTTACAAATCATTTTCAATCATATTTAACCCAATTTTCAATTATTTCTGTAATTTCAACTATTAAATTATCGATTTAATTATTCAATTAAATCCAATTATTCGAAACAAAATTTATTCGACTTATAAATTTCACTTACTAATATTTAAATTAATTAAATATACAAATTTTAATTGACAGAAATTCTGGGTCGTTACATACTTCCCCCTTAAAAGAATTTCGTCCTCGAAATTACCAAGTAAGAAAAGTTACAGAAACTATTAACTTTCCATCAATCCATAGTTAAACTTGTTACAATAACTTACTAAGTTTTCAAATCATAGTTAGTTATATTTTCAAAAACAACTACTATCGTTTAACTTTCAACTCCAAATCAAATTTTAGTTTTCACAAACTTTCTCAAAAAATTCCCAAATTTTTCTAACGCCTTAAATTTTCGAAAAAATTCGCCATAGTCCCCCTTGCACGGCTCGATCCGAAAAAAATGACAGTATATATATCACAAATATACATCTCATCAAGTAATGAGGCATCCCGCAAGGAAAAAAGTGTAAAAGTACGATATTTAATCCGAGATATGTACCTTATATTTTATTAGCGAGCATATACGGCCAACATAGCGCAAAAGCGAGCTCCAAATGCGAAGCAAACGCGATCCGCACCTACTAAACACGCAACAAACAAATGAGAAACATGTATATAGACAATAGTATCGATATACTACATATAGCAACATAATAACTATATATGTCAACATAGCAAATGCAGTAAAAGCAATATATTCAACCATCAACCAACTAGCATTCAACTAACATCCATAACCAATAAATATTCATCCATATTCTTATTAATATTCAATGAAATGGGTTCTTAATTTAATCAAATTTGATTCATTAACAGTGGATGTTTTTACTAACATTCATTTTCAAATAGTTTATACTCACTAATTCATATCCAATTTGGTTCACTTCCAAATCAAATTCACTTCTATTTAAGATTCACTTGATTTCCAATTTGATTTCAATTACTTTAGCTTTCAATTTCATTAATACTTAATGAATTATATACAATCAACTAACAACCATATAACAACCAATGTATATTAATTGCAACCAAATTCCTTTGCTTATATTCATTTTGGTTTAACACCTTTGCTTTCAAGTGGTTTAATTAAATTGATTTTCATTCAATTATTCAACTTCCAATAACATTAGATTTTAATGAATTACACTTACATTCATTATTTCATATCAATTATTTACATTTAATTGATTAATTCAATCCATTCATTCAATTCAATTACTAAATTTGAATTTCATTTATATAACTCAAGTTTATATCCATCACTTCACTTTATTAATTTGCTTCGATACCAAAATCAACTTCATTCAACATCACTTAAGTTATATTCCATTTAAACATTATTTGGTTTTACTTAACTTAAATTCCCACTTATAAATTAATTCAGATTCCAATTCTAAAGTAAATTTCCATTTAACTTGAAATTCATAAATATATTCATATAGTTTCACTCCTTGTATATATAAGTTTATTTCACAATTGTAAATCACATTAATTATAATTTCATACTTATAATTCTTTTTACTTATACAATTATTTTTTTATAACATGTTTTATTTAACTTATTCAAACATCTTTTAATTTACTTATATATATATATTCTTACATTTTCAACTACCAAACAATCTACTTATATACACTTTAATAATTCTAAAAAATTATTCCTTTATATATAAAATATACTCAAGGTAAAATTATTTCATTTACCCAATTTAAAACAATATCGTGTCGAATTATTCTGTACAAGTGTTTAGAGATCCCTATCAACAACGTTAATTACTCGTATTAACCAGAATCCATATACCACTCAACAAACCAATCATCACAATATAAAACAATTTTATATTCACTAACAAATACGCACTCATAGCTATTATTACACTCAAACTCATTCTAGAGTACTACTGACTCAATCTCTAATGAGTAATACCCAACAGAGCCATGGTTGTCGCTTAACCATATGCTCTGATACCACATTGTAAGGACTCAATTCTTCGACTTTCGAAAACCGACATCAATACGTTCACTGTATCAACTGCCGAGCACTCGAATGCTGGAAAACCGAACATTTAGGGTTTTAAGAAAAAAAAAGGTAGAAGAAGAGAGAAAAGATAGAATAGAACTGAAAGAAAACAACAGCACAATATTAGAATCTCACAATCGCAGCGGAACAACATATAATAGATAAATGAATAATCTTTAAACAAAGAACTATATCAGTTATTACATTACATTATATTTCATTTCATCATCAGAGTGTACAACTATCAAACAACAACAAACAGCGGAAAAGAAATACTATATACTAGAAATACGCCATGCTATCCAGCATGCCTCCTGCAACTTCTGAATTCCAGAATATCCTGATAAATCTTAACTCTTGACTGCCCGTGTGGAAATTGGAGGGCACCCAGAGTTTAGGAAGGAAAACAATAAACTCCGAGTCAGTCATGTCACTGGTGTGAGAAATAAAGCAGTTTATTTTTTTATCTTCAAAAACAAAATAGAGGAATATTTTTAAAGTCAAATCGCAATGCTTTTAAAAATGAGACTACCATAAGGCCTCCCGCACACACACACAATACAAACGCAGAATCGGAGGAGATTTCTCCTTATGATAGTCAAAGATGCTTGATACGCATTAAAAAGAAACATTTGATATTATTACAAGTGCATAGTGTATGAATTTTTTTTTCGAAAGTAGAATATAAATCTTAGCCAGCATAGGTACCATTATATTATGCCTACTATAGCTACCACATTAGATGGCAGGTTCTACAACTAAAACCGTACAAGATCGTATTGTTTCTTTGGATTTCCAACAAATGGTCAGGCCAAGGAACTTCCCATTGCCACATGGAAACGCCTCTGGAATGACGTCCCGAGAACCAAACCGGATCTCTGCCAACACAAGGCCGGGTTACCCCTAACTGGGTAACTACTGACACGAATATGCCATCCCCCGATCGTAACCGATCTACATCCAAGGATCCTCGATTTCCAACAACCACAAAGTAATAAGTTTGCAGCACAACATAGGTTAAGCATCTGGGCTCCATACCATGATACCACCTCTATCCAGAAGGAATGACATACACTAAAGGGCACTACCCCTAATAACCTTGCTGCATCCTTCCTGTTTTGAGCATTTCCGGGGTGTGAGGTCCGACGAAGTCTCGTCCACAAAGCCACGCTTTGGTACAAACCATGCTTTGGGTCAACAAATGATCAAAGTAATGATCACAAATATAAATGATCAAACAAATGATCATATCACAAATGATCAAACAATGATCATTTCACAGCAACACTCAGCATGTCACATTACCAAATTGGGAATATATCGCTGATAACCATCAACTACATAACCTCTGAGCTCGTACGTCTCAGAGAAGGGTGTTAAGCTAAGAGAATAAATTCTCCGCCACCAACAGAAATATATTTGAAAGAAATTAGCTTTATATCTCAATTTGTAATGTCAGACATACTATCCATACAAGTCTGTTCCGGAATCGAACAGAACCGAAGGCACTTACTAAGAAGTCCTTGCAATCCGGATATTCACTAATCACGACCGGACTTCCCATCACATATGGAGTCTCTATACCGGGGACCAGTCGATGCAAAGACATTCGACGAGTTGTCCTTTTGCTTTTGAAAATATCCAGTCTTCAAATGCAATTCATAATGACGTATCACATATTCGGAATGGGTTATACGACCCCAAGGTCCTTTCCCGGCTAACCCGAATAGTGAGCGCTTATTTAAAAAAATAAGTGTGGCATTCAAATTCAAGCAAATCACAACAAATACCTATTTAAAGGTAAATATTGATAGTCGGTTATTGAACTATCAATGGATATGCACAACATCACCAGATTCCAAATAATTTTCCAAATTATTTATTTTCCAAAAATATCTTTACAAGATATATAATTTTCACACTTCAACCATTTGAAAACAATTTTCAAATCACTTTTCACCATTACCACTTGTGAAAACAAATTTCAATCATTTTCCTTACGCGGAAATACTTTCATTTCAACATGGTTCATTTAAACCAATTAAATAAATCCTTAACGATTTACTTTATATTTACGTTCTAAATCCGTAAAATTATTCCCACAATTCAAAAATAAATCAACGTTTATTTTTAAACAAATTCCCCTTTTCATTTATAAATTCCATAGTGAATTTACATTCCAAATATTTATGAATACACAATTTCAGTTATTCATTTTCAATTTATCTTCAAAAAGATAAATTCTCAAAACGTTTCATTTCACATTGGAAAAACATTTCCATACTTATTTATTAATAAGTAATTCACAAATCTATTTATTTTCAACCTTTGGAAAATATTCAATATACTTAAATCGAAATTAAGTATATATTTCATTCTTTAAGGAAATCCTTCTCTTAAACATATTTATTTGGGCCAAAACGACTGTTGCGTAAAACATCGTTACGACAACCCAAAATCACTAGTGTAGGGATTCGAAATTAAAATAGATATATAAATCCCAATACTAAATAAAACATTTCCTTTCGGAAATCATTTACTATAACAACAGTGTTATAGTCCACCATTTCCTTCTATTTCTAGAAAACGTCTATTTCAACAATGAATGTTGAAATCTATGATTTCGAATCTTAACACATTTCGTTAGATCGTTTTAATTCTATTTAAAACATCACATCCAAAACATTTTCTTTAACATATTATTCACTATTCAAAAACGTGAATATACCTCGTTAACCAATTTCATCATTTCTATACATTTTATTTTAAAGGATTATTCACTGTCTAAAACGTGAATATAACACCATTAATAAGTTATAACAATTTACTTATCAAAATAAGTCATTTGCGGATTTATAAAACAATGTTTATAAATTCCATTTCTATTTATTTTGTAACAACTTCCTTTTATAAATCTCCTTTATTAACCTATCTCAATTTATATCTCAATTATATACCAAAAGTTCATATTATAAGTTAAATACTTATAATTTATTTGTTTACAGAATCGTTCTTTAAAACTTCCCAATTTATAAATCTTATAACTTATAAGATTCATTTATTTACCCAAATCTACTCTTTTAATAACTTTACAAATTTTATAAACCCACTGCTTATAAAATTCCATTTAATACTTCACCGTTTATAATTCTATAAATTTCATTCATTTATGAAATTCATTTATACTTCATTCTAACACTAGTAAAAACTCGTTTTATGATTCAAATATTTTAATTTATAAATATCAATTTATAAATCTTTTATATAAATCAGTTCATATTATTATTTTAAAACATCTTTAAACTCCTTTATAATTTCACCATTTTCTTTGGTTTATAAAATAATCAAATTTCATAAATCCTATATTTTAAACTTTTTGTAATAAATTCAAAAATCCCAGTTTAAACTATTTCATACAATCATTAACCCCATATTTTCAAAAATCAACTTTTAACTATATTTCTCAAAAATCATAATTTCTATAACATTAAAATTATAACTTTTATTTATTTAAAATGAATCGATTCCAAAAATATTTTATAAACGTATACTTTCAAAAATCACTTTAAAATCCTTTTAAAATTCCAAAATTGGCCCAATGATGCTACACACCAAATAGTCAATCACGACAACAACGACATCATTTATCGATATGATAATCAATCAAATATCAAAATATCTAAAATCAAATAAATACTGTTGAGGAAACCAGTTGGATCCCTCCAACTTGTTTTCCTGCATCCAAAGATGTTAGCACAATACCAATTCCGTTCCAGTACGGAATTATCGCAGTATATGGGATTTAAAATATTATCCGCCGAAAAGACGGCGCAATAGGGTCTCATCCGCTATATAATGCGGGAAATCAACTCCAAGTACATAAATAATACCAATTTCACTGTACTGTGAAATATTCGCGGTATATGTTTTTAATAAATAACATCCGCTTACTAACGGCGTATAATGTCTGTTTTAACAGTCAATAGATAACAATCATCATTCAAATATACATTCAAGTATTTTAAATATAACTATTTAAAATTTAAATCAAAACCGATTCGATTGAGTGAGAAGTTCTCACCTTGATTTCAATTTCGTTTTCAGCTTTTATTTCGAATAAAATTAAACGGACGTTTAATTTTACATGAATTTTTCGCTAACTCCAAACGACTCCAATCCAATTTCATAGTATAGTGCTCGTCCATACGATTCCAACGCAATTTGTTTCGTGCAATTTCGACCTCGTATGAAAAAGATATGAATTTTTAAACATTACACGAATTTTTAATATAAAATTGTTACAACATATATTTTATTTTCTAAACCTAGCAGATCCAAGCCGTTCGATTTCTCCTTGGAAGCATCAGGGCCGCCGAACGCAACCCCCCTTCTTCCCCAGTAACACGCACGAGAACCCATCCCAAGGCCGAACTAGGGTTCCATTTTGCGACCACCACAAGCAACTTCAGGCCGATCAATGACCTTCATTACGTTCGCCATCATCTACACTACACTCGGCGTGAGCACGGCCAAGCTCGGCCCTGTCCTTGCATCGATTTGCGTGCATAAATAGTAGCCATACGCGGCCCTCTAGCTCCCTCCACGCTGCGCCATTTACGATCATCTCCGTATGAAATTGAAGCTCTTGCAATCCTCTACAACTTTACAGTTGAAAGTTTGTTAAATAGATTGACGGATTTGAAGAGATTAGAGGAGAAAGATTGAACATTTCTGGCCATTGATTATATAAGAGGCGGCTGGCTTGAGGGAAACCCTAGCCCTTTTTCTTTTTTGCAATTGTGAAATATAAGGGGCTTATATAGAAAATATACGCGACACTATTCATCCCGAATTTCCGAACTCCAAACAAAGCGTGCCGGTTGGCATTCCTAAGGTTTACCCCACGTTTCGAACACAATGGAATGTGTTTCGGGAGCTAATTCGATCATCTATGCGAGTTATGGCAATAAACGTTCGATTTAAAATTAAATCGGTAAATCAAATTTCTAGGCGTTTTAGCTTGCCCCGGACAAACGGTAAATCTGATTGACACGAAATTTGAAACCATACAATAATATCACATTACGGATTCGATGAAACTAGTTTCGTCGAAATCCGAAACTGTTTGAAAAATGGCTATTTTAACTCGCCAAATTAATATTAAAACAATTTCGATGCGTTTTGAGTTGCCACAGTCAAACGAAAACTCCGATTGCTACGAAAATTGAAATCCGATAATAACAAACTATTACGGATCCAATGGAACTAATTTCGTCCAATTCTGCGACTATTCGAAAATTGACTAATTTCACTAGTCCATTTAAATATTAAAATATTCAAATTTCACAAATTAACTTTTAATTCGATTTTAAAAGTTCTATAACATCATTATAGCTTCAATATTATAAATAAAATTTTACAAATCATTTTCAATCATATTTAACCCAATTTTCAATTATTTCTGCAATTTCAACTATTAAATTATGGATTTAATTATTCAATTAAATCCAATTATTCGAAATAAAATATATTCGACTTATAAATTTCACTTATTAATATTTAAAATTAATTAAATATACAAATTTTAATTGACAAAAATTCTGGGTCGTTACATACTTCCCCCTTAAAAGAATTTCGTCCTCGAAATTACCAAGTAAGAAAAGTTACAGAATCTATTAACTTTCCATAAATCCATAGTTAAACTTGTTACAACAACTTACTAAGTTTTCAAATCATAGTTAGTTATATTTTCAAAAACAACTACTATCGTTTAACTTTCAACTCCAAATCAAATTTTAGTTTTCACAAACTTTCTCAAAAAATTCCCAAATTTTTCTAACGCCTTAAATTTTCGAAAAAATTCGCCATAGTCTCCTTTGCGCGGCTCGATCCGAAAAAAAAATGACAGTATATATATCACAAATATACATCTCATCAAGTAATGAGGCATCCCGCAAGGAAAAAAGTGTAAAAGTATGATATTTAATCCGTGATATGTACCTTATATTTTATTAGCGAGCATATACGGCTAACATAGCGCAAAAGCGAGCTCCAAATGCGAAGCAAACGCGATCCGCACCTACTAAACACTCAACAAACAAATGAGAAACATGTATATAGACAATAGTATCGATATACAACATATAGCAACATAATAACTATATATGCCAACGTAGCAAATGCAGTAAAAGCAATATATTCAACCATCAACCAACTAGCATTCAACTAACATCCATAACCAATAAATATTCATCCATATTCTTATTAATATTCAATGAAATGGGTTCTCAATTTAATCACATTTGATTCATTAACAGTGGATGTTTTTACTAACATTCATTTTCAAATAGTTTATACTCACTAATTCATATCCAATTTGGTTCACTTCCAAATCAAATTCACTTCTATTTAAGATTCACTTGATTTCCAATTTGATTTCAATTACTTTAGCTTTCAATTTCATTAATACTTAATGAATTATATATAATCAACTAACAATCATATAACAACCAATGTATATTAATTACAACCAAATTCCTTTGCTTATATTCATTTTGGTTTAACACCTTTGCTTTCAATTGGTTTAATTAAATTGATTTTCATTCAATTATTCAACTTCCAATAACATTAGATTTTAATGAATTACACCTACATTCATTATTTCATATCAATTATTTACATTTAATTGATTAATTCAATCCATTCATTCAATTCAATTACTAAATTTGAATTTCATTTATATAACTCAAGTTTATATCCATCACTTCACTTTATTAATTTACTTTGATACCAAAATCAACTTCATTCAACATCACTTAAGTTATATTCCATTTAAACATTATTTGGTTTTACTTAACTTAAATTCCCACTTATAAATTAATTCAGATTCCAATTCTAAAGTAAATTTCCATTTAACTTGAAATTCATAAATATATTCATATAGTTTCACTCCTTATATATATAAGTTTATTTCACAATTGTAAATCACATTAATTATAATTTCATACTTATAATTCTTTTTACTTATACAATTATTTTTTTATAACATGTTTTATTTAACTTATTCAAACATCTTTTAATTTACTTATATATATATTCTTACATTTTCAACTACCAAACAATCTACTTATATACACTTTAATAATTCTAAAAAATTATTCCTTTATATATAAAATATACTCAAGGTAAAATTATTTCATTTACCCAATTTAAAACAATATCGTGTCGAATTGTTCTGTACAAGTGTTTAGAGATCCCTATCAACAACGTTAATTACTCGTATTAACCAGAATCCATATACCACTCAACAAACCAATCATCACAATATAAAACAATTTTATATTCACTAACAAATACACACTCATAGCTATTATTACACTCAAACTCATTCTAGAGTACTACTGACTCAATCTCTAATGAGTAATACCCAACAGAGCCATGGTTGTCGCTTAACCATATGCTTTGATATCACATTGTAAGGACTCGATTCTTCGACTTCCAAAAACCGACATCAATACGTTCACTATATCAACTGCCGAGCACTCGAATGCTGGAAAACCGAACACTTAGGGTTTTAAGAAAAAAAAAGGTAGAAGAAGAGAGAAAAGATAGAATAGAACTGAAAGAAAACAACAGCACAATATTAGAATCTCACAATCGCAGCGGAACAACATATAATAGATAAATGAATAATCTTTAAACAAAGAACTATATCAGTTATTACATTACATTACATTTCATTTCATCATCAGAGTGTACAACTATCAAACAACAACAAACAGCGGAAAAGAAATACTATATACTAGAAATACGCCATGCCATCTAACTTGCCTCCTGCAACTTCTGAATTCCAGAATATCCTGATAAACCTTAATTGTAACGACGCGAAATTTTCGCGCTCGAAAATCGACATCCATACTTTAACATCATACACGAATGCCGTAGATTCGACTGTTCAAATCCGATTCGCCGGAGCTTACAACAACATTAAGTAAATAACACAGCGGAATAAAAAGAATAGTACATTGATATACAGCTTTGATACAATATCTGATACAACAGGTGATCCAATAGATATCAATATACATCAGAGATATGATACAATAAAATAACAGCAGAAAGAAAATACATAACTCTAAGATAGTCTTCAAAAGAGAACTCCAGTAACAACAGCTCGATCCAACATCGTGATTCACCAAGACAAGCAAGTCTCGTCCACATCCAAAGACTGAACTAGCTCCAGATAACCTACTAAACCTGACTATCTAAAAAACCCAACTCTAGACTGCTCGTGTAGAAAATTTTGAGCATCCAGAGTTTAGGAAAGAAACAATAAACTCCGGATCAGTCATGGGACTGGTGTGAGCAACAAAGACAGTTTATCTTTAAAAACAAACAACGAAATATTTTAAAATCAATTCGCAGTGCTTTTTAGAAATGAGACTACCATAAGGCCTCCCGCACACACACACAATGCAAACGCAGAATCGAAGAAACAAAGATGCTTGATACGCATTAAAAAGAAACATTTGATATTATTACTAGTGCATAGTGTAGTAAAAATCATTTCGAAAGTAAAGATATAAATCTTAGCCAACATAGACATTTCGAACTATGCCTACTATAGCTACCATCCAAACAGTGGGGCGCCACCATAAGTAGATGGCAGGTAATACAACTAAAACCGTACAAGGTACGTATTTGAAGAATGGATTTCCAACAAATGGCCGGGCAAAGGAACTTCCCAAACCCCGAAATGGAAACGCCTCTGGAAGGACGTCCCCGAGCATCCCAAATGGATCTCTGCCAAACAAGGCCGGCTACCCCTTTCCCAGGGAGTAAGAAACCTCAGATATACCACCCCCGGTCCTTTTGGACCTTTATACGAGGCCTCGATTCCAACAACACCACACAGTAATAGATATAGTGTATCCACATGGGTAAGTATCTGGGCCCCATACCATGATACTACCCCTTTCCAGAAGGAATGGTCCTACCCTAGGGAAGCGATCCCTGAAACCTTGCCGCCACAATTCCTGTTTCGACCATTACCGGGTTGTGAGGCTCGACGAAGTCTCGTCCACAAAGCCACGCTTTATACAAAAGTCGCTCTTTAGGTCAACAAATGATCATAGAAATGGTCACCAAGATAAACGATCAAACAAATGATCCTATCACAAATGATCAACACAATGATCATTTCACAGCAACACTCAGCATGTCACATTACCAAATTGGGAATATATCGCTGATAACCATCAACTACATAACCTCTGAGCACGTACGTCTCAGAGAAGGGTGTTGAGCTAAATGAATAAATTCTCCGCCACCAACAGAAATATATTTGAAAGAAATCAGCTTTATATCTCAATTTGTAATGTCAGACATACTATCCATACAAGTCTGTTCTGGATTTAGAACAGAACCGAAGGCACTTCCAAAGAAGCCCTTGCAATCCGGATATCCACAATCCTGATCGGATTCCCCATCACATATGGAGAACTCTATACCAGAGCAACTCGGTGCAGAGTCAATCGACAGGTCATCCTATCGCTCTCGCAAATACCCGGTCTTCATCACCGGTCTTCAAATGCTATCCATAACGTCGAATCACATATTCAGAATGGGTTATACGACCCAAAGGTCCTTTCCTGGCTAACCCGAATAGTGAGCGCAATATTTAAAACATATGGATATGGGATTTCAATTAAGTCACAACTTAATAATTCAAACTTTCTTTCAAATGGTTTAAACAAATTACCATTTCAAATCTTTTTAACAAAAGATTAATTTCGCAAAATTCCATTTACGGATTTCAAAACAATTTCCATTTCAATTGGATTAACTCGTTAAATCTTTAAATCAAAGATTTAACTCATAGCTTTCAAAATTCAATTAACTTGTTGAATCTTTAAATCAAAGATTCAACTTATAGTTTTCAAAATCATTTCCAAAGATTCATTCATAGCCTTTCAAAAACAATTTCTATTCAAGTTGGATTAACTCATTCGGCCTTTGAATCAAAGATTCATTTCATAGCTTTCAAAACTTTTCAATTCTATTTCAGCTTGAAACCTTTTCAACATAATTGGGAGATCCTTTATTTAAAATGAAAGCTATTATTATTTGAAAACAAGTAGTTTTCGTTTCGAAGAAATTCGATCTTATTTATACAAGTTAAATCTTTTGGGTTAATTCAAATTCCCAAAATAACACTTCAAAAATGGTTTAAAAACCCATATAACTTATTATAAGTTGAATAACTTTTCTTTATATCCTAGTTTCCAAATCATAGAATTCAATTTCAAATATTGAATTCAAATTTAAATCAAAATATTTAAATTTCAAAACTCAATCAAGTTATCCAAACTATATTTCATCTTTGAAATTCCATTTCAAAAGCTTTTCACTTTAATCTCAATTCATTTTCAAAACATTTGAATTCAAATATTCAATTTTATAAATCATTTCAAATCTGGGACTTAATCGATTTCCCCATGAAATCCATAATTGTGTGTGTATGGTGTGGTCCAGGGGTTTAACACAATAGTGCAATATCATTCAATCATCACAGATTTAAGTACAACAATATCTTTGATAAGCGGTATAACTATAACGCTTATCGTCAATTCACAGATTCACAGATAATATAACAATGTAAATAAATGGATAAATCATACACAGTCACAAAACAAAATATTACTGATCAAATAAGACAGTCAATTCAAGGTTTCTCATACAATACAATGCAATATAATCATTCATAAGTAAGGTCAAGCATTTAATAATCATTTATAAACAGGATTAATTTATCGTTTAATCCTAATCAATACAATTTATTTCCAAGTAAATTAATTACTTATGAATTTAATTATCCAATACTGATTTATTTTACAAATCATTTGATATAAATTTATTTATCTAACACTTTAATTAATTAAATTATACTTAATTAATCATATTAATTAATTAAATCTTTAAACCAATTTCGTAATTAATCATTCAAATTAACTTAAGTAGTTAATAACAAATTTATCAATCACTTAAACATTATTAATTCAACTCTAATTACTATTTTAAAGTAACCCGTCTTAATTAATTTCCCAAAATAAGTAATCAATATCAATTAGTCATCTTAATTTGTTACAACCATTTATTTACTTTAAATTAATTACAAGATTAATTAATTCTAAATTAATAAACATCCCTTAATAACTTAATTAATTCAAATCCTAAATTAATTAACATATTAATTTAACCATTTAATTACCTTAAAAATTAGATGGATTATAAATCATTAAACCTTAATTATCTTTAAGATAAAACATCGTTTTAGTAATGATTTAATTATCATACTCAAACACATTTAAAAACATGTTGTTCCAAATTCACTTTTAAATTCTATTTCATATTAAAAGAATTTGAAATAACTACAAATTTAACTTTACGATTTTTTTTTAACCAAGTTAAAACTCTTTTTTTTTAAAGTTAAATTTTTATAAAACATTTATCTTTATACAGAAATTTATACTAGAGTTTAAATCAATCATTTAAATTCAAAACATTTTAAATTAATGCTTTAACCCCTTTTTAAAGTAGTTCAAATAATTAAGTTTTTTATAAAACATTCTTTAATTTAAACTAGGATACAAAAATAAATTTGGATTCATCTTTCAAATTCTAGTTTTAAACATTATGTTAAAACCTGGTTTCAAATCTTCAAAATCTGTTTAAATTCAAACAGACAGGTTAATTAAAAACCTGTAACATTCAAATGACCCGAGGCAATTAAATTTTTGCTTCGAGTCCATCCCCTTCCTGCTTCGAGCAAAACGCAGGAATTACTCGAGATAAATTAGCGTGCAACCCTGTTCCACCCAGCTTCTTCCCCCACTTCCCAAATTTTCCAGACCTCCAAAACAATTGCACGGTGCACGTGCACAGCCCTTCTGGCCAACTCCGGTCATCGTCGACGTCATCAACAAGTCGACCATCATCCCCCAATCTGACAACGACCATCCAAACTTCCTTACGCACGCGAATCGAATTTGAGTTGTTCGAACTCTAACCTGGAAACGTGACCAGGTTTCGCCATCATCCTGGAAACACGGCTCGTTCACGAAGCGTCGACCACCAGGAAGCTTCAAACTCCGGCTACCCACTCTCCAATATCTCCTCTACCCCCACGCAAAGTCACGGCGAACTCGGTCGCGTAGGCAAATCGCGGCGGCTTCACAAACCTAGCGACCCGAAAGCAATTGTTCGAACCCTAAATCGTTCTCATTCCCAAAATCCTCGCATTAGAAATTTTTTCCAATATTTTTCCTAGATTCGAAAAGGGGCAAACTACCTTCTCAACAAATTTTCACGATTAAAATTCATTGAATTAACAGAAATTGATAAAAACCCATTTTCTGTTCAAGCAAGATCTACAGCCTCGATTCCAAACTAAAAACTATGATTTTAGTTTTAAAAATCATGCTTTTGTTTAAGTTTTCAATTTATATTGCTGAATCTATAAATTTCAATGTTTGAGTTTTCACATATATATATTTTCACTGCTGTTTTTGGTTTACATAGGCAACCAGGTTTTAATTTGACTTGATTTAAAATTTAAACCTTAATCTATGTTAAATCAAGCATTCTTTGTTTGTAATCTAAGTCCTAATAACAATTTGTTCTAGAGAAAATAAGTTTAAACCAAACAAAAGAACTGGAACTATGAACAGAGTGGGTTCTGTTGGAAACAAACATGCATACTTCATACCTATACACACACACACACACACACACACATCAGATTCACTCAAATTCATTTCAACATCACTAGCATACAACTAAATTTTTCTTGAAAGTTGACAAAGTGAGGTTGCTCACATTATTTCCAGAGGGAGAACAGAGCCTTAAATTTGAACAGGCTCTTGAATTTGAAATCTGAAATACTTTGCTTTTAAGTTGATCTGTAGCATCAAGATTTGGACTTGAACTTCCAGGCTTGATGTTGAGAAACAGATCTTACTTTCTGAGATGATTCTTGATATGGATATATAGAAAGAGGTGTACAGGTGATGTACATTGTTGTTTGTACAACCAGAGTAAGGCTGAAAATGCTTGCATTAATTGCTTTAGTCCTTCTGTTTCATATTATATTTTACACTGTGTTTTGCCTTACTATTCATTTATCTCGGCTGATAGATGTGGCATTAATTGCCTTGTCCTTAATATTTTTTTTTCTTTTTTCTAGCCTACTCTTGAATATTATTGTTGTCTTGTTTATTATTTGTTTCTTAGCCTATATGCCTATTCATATTTGCTTGTATAATCACATATTGGTCTGGTTCCTTGTTTTGTTGAAGTTGAAATAGTTGGTAATCTTTGTTTTCGGATTTGCTTGTACTCCTTGGTTTTTCTTTGTACACTTTCAAATTAAATTTGTTTTGTTTACTAATTTTATGCAGGCTGAGAGTGATATCTTTTGTCATATGCTAATATATTTGTTTACTTTGCCTTTACTTGCCTTGCATACTTACTTTTTTACAGGCTACATGAAATGTTTATTTGCCTGGATATGTTTTTAGGTCTACAGATTTACCTGTTTGTATATGCTTTGTACTTATATTTATTTGTTTGTACTAACATATTAATTTTCAACTTAAATACTTATCGTCTTGTATTTTTGTTTGTCCATGCTTATGTAAATTATCATTATCTTCTTTTTGCTTTTTTATTTATTTATTCTATAACTTTGTTTGTACATAGATGTTTAATATGTTTGTTTGGTTCCATACTTAACTTTTATTTATCTCTATTTATAACTCAAATATTTATTTTACTTCTATTTTTAGTTTAAATATTTATCCTGAATTTTACTTTAATAATTATTGTTTTATACTTTTCTATATACACATACATATATAGTATTTAAATTCAAATCAAATATATATATATCTATATATATATATAATTTTAAATTTACTCATATATGCTCAAATACATATATATATATTCTCATATATATACATATATGCAAATGTTCAAATCAATTTGACTTAATATATTTTCTATTTGAATCGGGAAACTCGCATCTCTTAAATCGATAAATTTTACAATTTTAATTCGAAATTTCATTTAAATTATCAATTTAAATTCATAAAAATCCGGGGTCGTTACAAACTTCCCCCTTAAAAGAATTTCGTCCTCGAAATTCGCAGGCACGAAAACAACACAGAGATAGACAGATTCGATCTCCTATAATTCCTCAAACACAAGATATAGATTCCAAAATCTAAGTCGGAATATATCAAAATATATACCAATTTGTCCCTCTTCGGACTTCGACCAACCCAAGAAATTTCAACAGAATTTCAAAATTTGATTTTAAACGAAATCGCTTTATTGATATAATTCAATTTATCCTTTATATTTTATTAATCGAATTTTAATTCAATTTAAAATTTTCCAATTTATTTAAAATTTTCAATCTCAAATTTTAAATTCATATTCATTAAAGTTTAAATCAGAAATTGATAAGAAATCGATAAAGATAAGGATTTTCTATAACGAATCGTAAAGCCACATCATACCGAAACTTCTTCTGGAGCTGCCACGAAGCAATCAAAAGAATTTAGAATCGAATCAAAGAAATTGATAAAGAAAGTTTGTTTCCACTGTTGTAAGGCATCGACCATTTATAGTCGTATTTCCCTATCCCCTATCTTGTTCTCTTCTTGCACTCATACTCATTATCAGTGAAAAGTAAGAGAATTTAATGAGGCATTCAAACGGATATCTTAGGGATTATACTCATTCTAGGGTATACTTCACCCTATATCTAATGAGCTACTTAACGTGTTATACTCCTGAGCTAAAGTTTTAACCCTTAGCTCTGATACCAAATGTAACGACACGAATTTTTCACGCTCGAAAATCGACATCCATACTTTAACATCGTACACGAATGCCGTAGATTCGACCGTTCAAATCCGATTCGCCGGAGCTTATAACAACATTAAGTAAATAACACAGCGGAATAAAAAGAATAGTACATTGATATACAGCTTTGATACAATATCTGATACAACAGGTGATCCAATAGATATCAATATACATCAGAGATATGATACAATAAAATAACAGCAGAAAGAAAATACATAACTCTAAGATAGTCTTCAAAAGAGAACTCCAGCAACAACAGCTCGATCCAACATCATGATTCACCAAGACAAGCAAGTCTCGTCCACATCCAAAGACTGAACTAGCTCCAGATAACCTACTAAACCTGACTATCTAAAAAACCCAACTCTAGACTGCTCGTGTAGAAAATTTTGAGCATCCAGAGTTTCTAAACAATAAACTCCGGATCAGTCATGGGACTGGTGTGAGCAACAAAGACAGTTTATCTTTAAAAACAAACAACGAAATATTTTAAAATCAATTCGCAATGCTTTTTAGAAATGAGACTACCATAAGGCCTCCCGCACACACACACACAATGCAAACGCAGAATCGGAGGAGATTTCTCCTTATGATAGTCAAAGATGCTTGATACGCATTAAAAAGAAACATTTGATATTATTACTAGTGCATAGTGTAGTAAAAATCATTTCGAAAGTAAAGATATAAATCTTAGCCAACATAGACATTTCGAACTATGCCTACTATAGCTACCATCCAAACAGTGGGGAGCCACCATAAGTAGATGGCAGGTAATACAACTAAAACCGTACAAGGTACGTATTTGAAGAATGGATTTCCAACAAATGGCCGGGCAAAGGAACTTCCCAAACCCCGAAATGGAAACGCCTCTAGAAGGACGTCCCCGAGCATCCCAAATGGATCTCTGCCAAACAAGGCCGGCTACCCCTTTCCCAGAGAGTAAGAAACCTCAGATATACCACCCCCGGTCCTTTTGGACCTTTATACGAGGCCTCGATTCCAACAACACCACACAGTAATAGATATAGTGTATCCACATGGGTAAGTATCTGGGCTCCATACCATGATACTACCCCTTTCCAGAAGGAATGGTCCTACCCTAGGGAAGCGATCCCTGAAACCTTGCCGCCACGATTCCTGTTTCGACCATTACCGGGTTGTGAGGCTCGACGAAGTCTCGTCCACAAAGCCACGCTTTATACAAAAGTCGTGCTTTGGGTCAACAAATGATCATAGAAATGATCACCAAGATAAACGATCAAACAAATGATCCTATCACAAATGATCAACACAATGATCATTTCACAGCAACACTCAGCATGTCACATTACCAAATTGGGAATATATCGCTGATAACCATCAACTACATAACCTCTGAGCTCGTACGTCTCAGAGAAGGGTGTTAAGCTAAAAGAATAAATTCTCCGCCACCAACAGAAATATATTTGAAAGAAATCAGCTTTATATCTCAATTTGTAATGTCAGACATACTATCCATACAAGTCTGTTCTGGATTTAGAACAGAACCGAAGGCACTTCCAAAGAAGCCCTTGCAATCCGGATATCCACAATCCTGATCGGATTCCCCATCACATATGGAGAACTCTATACCGGAGCAACTCGGTGCAGAGTCAATCGACAGGTCATCCTATCGCTCTCGCAAATACCCGGTCTTCATCACCGGTCTTCAAATGCTATCCATAACGTCGAATCACATATTCAGAATGGGTTATACGACCCAAAGGTTCTTTCCCAGCTAACCCGAATAGTGAGCGCAATATTTAAAACATATGGATATGGGATTTCAATTAAGTCACAACTTAATAATTCAAACTTTCTTTCAAATGGTTTAAACAAATTACCATTTCAAATCTTTTTAACAAAAGATTAATTTCACAAAATTCCATTTACGGATTTCAAAACAATTTCCATTTCAATTGGATTAACTCGTTAAATCTTTAAATCAAAGATTTAACTCATAGCTTTCAAAATTCAATTAACTTGTTGAATCTTTAAATCAAAGATTCAACTTATAGTTTTCAAAATCATTTCCAAAGGTTCATTCATAGCCTTTCAAAAACAATTTCAATTCAAGTTGGATCAACTCATTCGGCCTTTGAATCAAAGATTCATTTCATAGCTTTCAAAACATTTCAATTCTATTTCAGCTTGAAACCTTTTCAACATAATTGGGAGATCCTTTCTTTAAAATGAAAGCTATTATTATTTGAAAACAAGTAGTTTTCGTTTCGAAGAAATTCGATCTTATTTATACAAGTTAAATCTTTTGGGTTAATTCAAATTCCCAAAATAACACTTCAAAAATGGTTTAAAAACCCATATAACTTATTATAAGTTGAATAAATTTTCTTTATATCCTAGTTTCCAAATCATAGAATTCAATTTCAAATATTGAATTCAAATTTAAATCAAAATATTTAAATTTCAAAACTCAATCAAGTTATCCAAACTATATTTCATCTTTGAAATTCCATTTCAAAAGCTTTTCACTTTAATCTCAATTCATTTTCAAAACATTTGAATTCAAATATTCAATTTTATAAATCATTTCAAATCTGGGACTTAATCGATTTCCCCATGAAATCCATAATTGTGTGTGTATGGTGTGGTCCAGGGGTTTAACACAATAGTGCAATATCATTCAATCATCACAGATTCAAGTACAACAATATCTTTGATAAGCGGTATAACTATAACGCTTATCGTCAATTCACAGATTCACGGATAATATAACAATGTAAATAAATGTATAAATCATACACAGTCACAAAACAAAATATTACTGATCAAATAAGACAGTCAATTCAAGGTTTCTCATACAATACAATGCAATATAATCATTCATAAGTAAGGTCAAGCATTTAATAATCATTTATAAACAGGATTAATTTATCGTTTAATCCTAATCAATACAATTTATTTCCAAGTAAATTAATTACTTATGAATTTAATTATCCAATCCTGATTTATTTTACAAATCATTTGATATAAATTTATTTATCTAACACTTTAATTAATTAAATTATTCTTAATTAATCATATTAATTAATTAAATCTTTAAACCAATTTCATAATTAATCATTCAAATTAACTTAAGTAGTTAATAACAAATTTATCAATCACTTAAACATTATTAATTCAACTCTAATTACTATTTTAAAGTAATCCGTCTTAATTAAATTCCCAAAATAAGTAATCAATATCAATTAGTCATCTTAATTTGTTACAACCATTTATTTACTTTAAATTAATTATAAGATTAATTAATTCTAAATTAATAAACATCCCTTAATAACTTAATTAATTCAAATCCTAAATTAATTAACTTATTAATTTAACCATTTAATTACCTTAAAAATTAGATGGATTATAAATCATTAAACCTTAATTATCTTTAAGATAAAACATCGTTTTAGTAATGATTTAATTATCATACTCAAACACATTTAAAAACATGTTGTTCCAAATTCACTTTTAAATTCTATTTCATATTAAAAGAATTTGAAATAACTACAAATTTAACTTTACGATTTTTTTTTAACCAAGTTAAAACTCTTTTTTTTTAAAATTAAATTTTTATAAAACATTTATCTTTATACAGAAATTTATACTAGAGTTTAAATCAATCATTTAAATTCAAAACATTTTAAATTAATGCTTTAACCCCTTTTTAAAGTAGTTCAAATAATTAAGTATTTTATAAAACATTCTTTAATTTAAACTAGGATACAAAAATAAATTTGGATTCATCTTTCAATTTCTAGTTTTAAACATTATGTTAAAACCTGGTTTCAAATCTTCAAAATCTGTTTAAATTCAAACAGACAGGTTAATTAAAAACCTGTAACATTCAAATGACCCGAGGCAATTAAATTTTTGCTTCGAGTCCATCCCCTTCCTGCTTCGAGCAAAACGCAGGAATTACTCGAGATAAATTCGCGTGCAACCCTGTTCCACCCAGCTTCTTCCCCCACTTCCCAAATTTTCCAGACCTCCAAAACAATTGCACGGTGCACGTGCACAGCCCCTCTTGCCAACTCCGGTCATCGTCGACGTCATCAACAAGTCGACCATCATCCCCCAATCTGACAACGACCATCCAAACTTCCTTACGCACGCGAAATCGAATTTGAGTTGTTCAAACTCTAACCTGGAAACGTGACCAGGTTTCGCCATCATCCTGGAAACACGGCTCGTTCACGAAGCGTCGACCACCAGGAAGCTTCAAACTCCGGCTACCCACTCTCCAATATCTCCTCTACCCCTACGCAAAGTCACGGCGAACTCGGTCGCGTAGGCAAATCGCGGCGGCTTCACAAACGTAGCGACCCGAAAGCAATTGTTCGAACCCTAAATCGTTCTCATCCCCAAAATCCTCGCATTAGAAATTTTTTCCAATATTTTTCCTAGATTCGAAAAGGGGCAAACTACCTTCTCAACAAATTTTCACGATTAAAATTCATTGAATTAACAGAAATTGATAAAAACCCATTTTCTGTTCAAGCAAGATCTACAGCCTCGATTCCAAACTAAAAACTATGATTTTAGTTTTAAACATCATGCTTTTGTTTAAGTTTTCAATTTATATTGCTGAATCTATAAATTTCAATGTTTGAGTTTTCACATATATATATTTTCACTGCTGTTTTTGGTTTACATAGGCAACCAGGTTTTAATTTGACTTGATTTAAAATTTAAACCTTAATCTATGTTAAATCAAGCATTCTTTGTTTGTAATCTAAGTCCAAATAACAATTTGTTCTAGAGAAAATAAGTTTAAACCAAACAAAAGAACTGGAACTATGAACAGAGTGGGTTCTGTTGGAAACAAACATGCATACTTCATACCTATACACACACACACACACACACACACACACACACACACATCAGATTCGCTCAAATTCATTTCAACATCACTGGCATACAACTAAATTTTTCTTGAAAGTTGACAAAGTGAGGTTACTCACATTATTTCCAGAGGGAGAACAGAGCCTTAAATTTGAACAGGCTCTTGAATTTGAAATCTGAAATACTTTGCTTTTAAGTTGATCTGTAGCTTCAAGATTTGGACTTGAACTTCCAGGCTTGATGTTGAGAAACAGATCTTACTTTCTGAGATGATTCTTGATATGGATATATAGAAAGAGGTGTACAGGTGATGTATATTGTTGTTTGTACAACCAGAGTAAGGCTGAAAATGCTTGCATTAATTGCTTTAGTCCTTCTGTTTCATATTATATTTTACACTGTGTTTTGCCTTACTATTCATTTATCTCAACTGATAGATGTGGCATTAATTGCCTTGTCCTTAATATTTTTTTTTCTTTTTTCTAGCCTACTCTTGAATATTATTGTTGTCTTGTTTATTATTTGTTTCTCAGCCTATATGCCTATTCATATTTGCTTTTATAATCACATATTGGTCTGGTTCCTTGTTTTGTTGAAGTTGAAATAGTTGGTAATCTTTGTTTTCAGATTTGCTTGTACTCCTTGGTTTTTCTTTATACACTTTCAAATTAAATTTGTTTTGTTTACTAATTTTATGCAGGCTGAGAGTGATATCTTTTGTCATATGCTAATATATTTGTTTACTTTGCCTTTACTTGCCTTGCATACTTACTTCTTTACAGGCTACATGAAATGTTTATTTGCCTGGATATGTTTTTAGGTCTACAGATTTACCTGTTTGTATATGCTTTGTACTTATATTTATTTGTTTGTACTAACATATTAATTTTCAACTTAAATACTTATCGTCTTGTATTTTTGTTTGTTCATGCTTATGTAAATTATCATTATCTTCTTTTTGCTTTTTATTTATTTATTCTATAACTTTGTTTGTATATAGATGTTTAATATGTTTGTTTGGTTCCATTCTTAACTTTTTTTATCTCTATTTATAACTCAAATATTTATTTTACTTCTATTTTTAGTTTAAATATTTATCCTGAATTTTGCTTTAATAATTATTGTTTATATTTTTCTATATACACATACATATATAGTATTTAAATTCAAATCAAATATATATATCTATATATATATATAAAATTTTAAATTTGCTCATATATGCTCAAATACATACATATATATATATATATATATATATATATATATATATATATTCTCATATATATACATATATGCAAATGTTCAAATCAATTTGACTTAATATATTTTCTATTTGAATCGGGGAAACTCGCATCTCTTAAATCGATAAATTTACAATTTTAATTCAAAAATTCATTTAAATTATCAATTTAAATTCATAAAAATCCGGGGTCGTTATGTTAACTCTTGACTGCCCGTGTGGAATTTGGTGGGCACCCAAAGTTTAGGAAGGAAAACAATAAACTCCGAGTCAGTCATGTCACTGGTATGAGAACTAAAACAGTTTATTTTTTAATCTTCAAAAACAAAATAGAGGAATATTTTTAAAGTCAAATCGCAATGCTTTTAAAAATGAGACTACCATAAGGCCTCCCGCACACACACACAATGCAAATGCGAAATCGGAGGAGATTTCTCCTTATGATAGTCAAAGATGCTTGATACGCATTAAAAAGAAACATTTGATATTATTACTAGTGCATAACATATGAATTTTTTTTTTCGAAAGTAGAATATAAATCTTAGCCAGCATAGGTGCCATTATATTATGCCTACTATAGCTACCATATTAGATGGCAGGTTCTACAACTAAAACCGTACAAGATCGTATTGTTTCTTTGGATTTCCAACAAATGGTTAGGCCAAGGAACTTCCCATTGCCACATGGAAATGCCTCTGGAATGACGTCCCGAGAACCAAACCGGATCTCTGCCAACACAAGGCCGGGTTACCCCTAACTGGGTAACTACTGACACAAATATGCAATCCCTCGATCGTAACTTATCTACATCCGAGGATCCTCGATTTCCAACAACCACAAAGTAATAAGTTTGCAGCACAACATAGGTTAAGTATCTGGGCTCCATACCATGATACCACCTCTATCCAGAAGGAATGACATACACTAAAGGGCGCTACCCCTAATAACCTTGCTGCATCCTTCCTGTTTTGACCATTTCCGGGGTGTGAGGTCCGATGAAGTCTCATCCACAAAGCCATGCTTTGGGTCAACAAATGATCAAAGTAATGATCACAAAGATAAATGATCAAACAAATGATCATATCACAAATGATCAAACAATGATCATTTCACAGCAACACTCAGCATGTCACATTACCAAATTGGGAATATATCGCTGATAACCATCAACTACATAACCTCTGAGCTCGTACGTCTCAGAGAAGGGTGTTAAGCTAAGAGAATAAATTCTCCGCCACCAACAGAAATATATTTGAAAGAAATCAGCTTTATATCTCAATTTGTAATTTCAGACATACTATCCATACAAGTCTGTTCCGGGATCGAACAGAACCGAAGGCACTTACTAAGAAGTCCTTGCAATCCGGATATTCAATAATCACGACCGGACTTCCCATCACATATGGAGTCTCTATACCGGGGACCAGTCGATGCAAAGACATTCGACGAGTTGTCTTTTTGCTTTTGAAAATATCTGGTCTTCAATACCGGTCTTCAAATGCAATTCATAACGACGTATCACATATTCGAAATGGGTTATACGACCCCAAGGTCCTTTCCCGGCTAACCCGAATAGTGAGCGCTTATTTAAAAAAATAAGTGTGGCATTCAAATTCAAGCAAATCACAACAAATACCTATTTAAAGGTAAATATTGATAGTCGGTTATTGAACTATTAATGGATATGCACAACATCACCAGATTCCAAATAATTTTTCAAATTATTTATTTTCCAAAAATATCTTTACAAGATATATAATTTTCACACTTCAACCATTTGAAAACAATTTTCAAATCACTTTTCACCTTTACCACTTTTGAAAACAAATTTCAATCATTTTCCTTACGTGGAAATACTTTCATTTCAACATGGTTCATTTAAACCAATTAAATAAATCCTTAACGATTTACTTTATATTTACATTCTAAATCCGTAAATTTAATCCCACAATTAAAAAATAAATCAACGTTTATTTTTAAACAAATTCCCCTTTTCATTTATAAATTCCATAGTGAATTTACATTCCAAATATTTATGAATACACAATTTCAGTTATTCATTTTCAATTTATCTTCAAAAAGATAAATTCTCAAAACGTTTCATTTCACATTGGAAAAATATTTCCAAACTTATTTATTAATAAGTAATTCACAAATCTATTCATTTTCAACCTTTGGAAAATATTCAATATACTTAAATCGAAATTAAGTATATATTTCATTCTTTAAGGAAATCCTTCTCTTAAACATATTTATTTGGGCCAAAACGACTGTTGCGTAAAACATCGTTACGATAACCCAAAATTAGTAGTATAAGGATTCGAAATTAAAATAGATATATAAATCCCAATACAAAATAAAACATTTCCTTTCGGAAATCATTTACTATAACAACAGTGTTATAGTCCACCATTTCCTTCTATTTCTCGAAAACGTCTATTTCAACAATGAATGTTGAAATCTATGGTTTCGAATCTTAACACATTTCGTTAGATCGTTTTAATTCTATTTAAAACATCACATCCAAAACATTTTCTTTAACATATTATTCACTATTCAAAAACGTGAATATACCTCGTTAACTAATTTCATCATTTCTATACATTTTATTTTAAAGGATTATTCACTGTCTAAAACGTGAATATAACACCATTAATAAGTTATAACAATTTACTTATCAAAATAAGTCATTTGCGGATTTATAAAACAATGTTTATAAATTCCATTTCTATTTATTTTGTAACAACTTCCTTTTATAAATCTCCTTTATTAACCTATCTTAATTTATATCTCAATTATATACCAAAAGTTCATATTATAAGTTAAATACTTATAATTTATTTGTTTACAAAATCGTTCTTTTAAACTTCCCAATTTATAAATTTTATAACTTATAAGATTCATTTATTTACCCAAATCTACTCTTTTAATAACTTTACAAATTTTATAAACCCACTGCTTATAAAATTCCATTTAATACTTCACCGTTTATAATTCTATAAATTTCATTCATTTATGAAATTCATTTACACTTCATTCTAACACTTGTAAAAACTTGTTTTATAATTCAAATATTTTAATTTATAAATATCAATTTATAAATCTTTTATATAAATCAGTTCGTATTATTATTTTAAAACGGCTTTAAACTCCTTTATAATTTCACCATTTTCTTTGATTTATAAAATAATTAAATTTCATAAATCCTATATTTTTAAACTTTTTATAATAAATTCAAAAATCCCAATTTAAACTATTTCATACAATCATTAACCCCATATTTTCAAAAATCAACTTTTAACTATATTTCTCAAAAATCATAATTTCTATAACATTAAAATTATAACGTCTATTTATTTAAAATGAATCGATTCCAAAAATATTTTATAAATGTATACTATCAAAAATCACTTTAAAATCCTTTTAAAATTCCAAAATTGGCCCAATGATGCTACACACCAAATACTCAATCACGACAACAACGACATCATATATTGATATGATAATCAATCAAATATCAAAATATCTGAAATCAAATAAATAGTGTTGAGGAATGCAGTTGGATCCCTCCAACCTGTTTTACTGCATCCAAAGATGTTAGCACAATACCAATTCCGTTCCAGTACGGAATTATCGCGGTATATGGGATTTAAAATATTATCCACTTAATAGACGACGCAATAGGGTCTCATCCGCTATATAATGCGGGAAATCAACTCCAAGTACATAAATAATACCAATTTCACTGTACTGTGAAATATTCGCGGTATATGTGTTTAATAAATAACATCCGCTTACTAATGGCGTATAATGTCTATTTTAACAATCAATAGATAACAATCATCATTCAAATATACATTCAAGTATTTTAAATATAACTATTTAAAATTAAAATTGAAACCGATTCGATTGAGTGAGAAGTTCTCACCATGATTTCAATTTCGTTTTCAGCTTTTATTTCGAATAAAATTAAACGGACGTTTAATTTTACCCAAATTTTTCGCTAACTCCAAACGACTCCAATCCAATTCCATAGTGTAGTGCTCGTCCATACGATTCCAACGTAATTTGTTTCGTGCGTTTTCGACCTCGTATGAAAAAGATATGAATTTTTAAACATTAATATAAAATTTTTACAACATATATTTTATTTTCTAAACCTAGCAGATCCAAGCCGTTCGATTTCTCCTTGGAAGCATCAGGGCCACCGAACGCAACCCCCCTTCTTCCCCAGTAACACGCACGAGAACCCATCCCAAGGCCGAACTAGGGTTCTATTTTGCGACCACCACAAGCAAATTCAGGCCGATCAACGACCTTCATTACGTTCGCCATCATCTGCACTACACTCGGCGTGAGCACGGCCAAGTTCGGCCCTGTCCTTGCATCGATTTGCGTGCATGATAGTAGCCATACGCGGCCCTCTAGCTCCCTCCACGCTGCGCCATTTACGATCAACTCCGTATGAAATTGAAGCTCTTGCAATCCTCTACAACTTTACAGTTGAAAGTTTGTTGAATAGATTGACGGATTTGAAGAGATTAGAGGAGAAAGATTGAACATTTCTGGCCATTGATTATATAAGAGGCTGCTGGCTTGAGGGAAACCCTAGCCCTTTTTCTTTTTTGCAATTGTGAAATATAAGGGGGTTATATAGAAAATATACGCGACATTATTCATCCCGGAATTTCCGAACTCCAAACGAAGCATGCCGGTTGGCGTTCCTAAGGTTTACCCCGCGTTCCGAACACAATGGAACGTGTTTCGGGAGATAATTCGATCATCTGTGCGAGTTATGGCAATAAACGTTCGATTTAAAATTAAATCGGTAAATCAAATTTCTAGGCGTTTTAGCTTGCCCCGGACAAACGGTAAATCCGATTGACACGAAATTTGAAACCATACAATAATATCACATTACAGATCCGATGAAACTAGTTTCGTCAAAATCCGAGACTGTTTGAAAAATGGCTATTTTAACTCGCCAAATTAATATTAAAACAATTTCGATGCATTTCGAGCTGTCGCAGTCAAACGAAAACTCCGATTGCTACGAAAATTGAAATTCAATAATAAAAAACTATTACGGATCCAATGGAACTAGTTTCGTCCAATTCTGAGACTGTTCGAAAATTGACTAATTTCACTAGTCCATTTAAATATTAAAATATTCAATTTTCACAAATTAACTTTTAATTCGATTTTAAATGTTCTATAACATCATTATAACTTCAATATGATAAAATAAAATTTTACAAATCATTTTCAATCATATTTAACCCAATTTTCAATTATTTCTGTAATTTCAACTATTAAATTATCGATTTAATTATTCAATTAAATCCAATTATTCGAAATAAAATTTATTCGACTTATAAATTTCACTTATTAATATTTAAAATTAATTAAATATACAAATTTTAATTGACAGAAATTCTGGGTCGTTACACGCGCCCACTATGAATTTTTTGTGTTATACCTATGGAGTACTCCCTGATATCCCACTAGTTTACAGTGGAGTTTACAGTGCTGTGTAGACTATAACGCTTGTATAAAAATGTGTTAAGGGGGATAATGGTAACGCCTTAACATTATTTTGATACTTTATATTACTGATAGACATTATCTATTTAGCATACACTACTACATAGTAGGTAGTTTAACAGATCTTTAGAGCATGGTGATTCCAACATCCTTTGAGATACTTGTATTTCGATTGCTATTTCACTTGAGTTGGATTTCTTGATATAAGAATGTTAATCCTGACTCGAGTGTTTTGTGTTTTGCTTTACGCTCGGGTCAGACTGAGAGTACCAGCTTTCGAGACTCACCTTTGGAGTTGGAGCTTCGCTTGGAGATCCAGCTATTTATCCAGCATTCAGAGATTCAGTTGATTCCAGTGATGTATATTGATTCTTGTATTCGATTATTGTATTCGAGAATTCTACTGTAACTTATCTAACTCTGTTATATACATATAGTAGCTTCATGAACTACTATCTCTTTTACTTCCGCTGCATATTATTACTCTGTGTCTGTGATTCTGTGATTATTTATTTACTGTATATCTGAGTTTTACCAAATTTAAATTAACAATTCGGTATTTTGAATTATTCAAGTCCGACATGCGCGGATGCGAATAGTCCAAAATAGCGGGTCGTTACAGTTGGTATCAGAGCTTTGGTAGCTTTAGGCAGAACTTAACATGTATGGTAAATGTATTTACAGAATCACTCTCATTCGAGTTTCAATCTCTTCCTTTGACTCAATTCCTTTGAATTTTGGAACGTTCACTCGGTTCCGAAATTCATTCTTGCCCATCACTTTTCACATTCTTCTGAATTCCGGAATAGCCCATAACTCCACTTCGAATGACCCTTATAATGAATCGGCGGTCTCGCCAAACTTCGAATGATTTGTTAATAGGCGAAAATCCTTTACAATAACATCGATTTATCGAAGATTTCCGTATTTTCGGTTTACAATGCTACCTATTCCCTGCTATACCTGAACTCCATCTCTTGAGATCGAATGTTGATTTACCTCGAAATTCAGCATTGATCCTATTCTTGAAGTAACGGTCGACCCGGTTAAGGTTGCCCGTGAATTAAATAAGCTTATCTATTTCTCGATTCTGTTAATTGAATTGTCTCACCTTCTGTTCGAACTTATTATCAAATCAAAATTCTCTTAATTTGAGTCCATCAAAATTCGAATCTCTATTCTTATTTTGAAATCCACCCTTGTATCGTCGAGCGAGAAGTGTATTTGTAAATTAATGTTAAAAATGTTTTATATATATTGTGTTATTTGAGTTGTTGATGTTGATTTGGGTTTTCGATCGATTCGTCTGATCAACGCTATCGATAGGATTTCCAAAACGCTTGAGCAGAGCAAACCGCACAATAATATTTTCAAATTGGTGAATAAAATGGTTTTGTATAATTATATTATATATAAGTATAATTTTTTTTGAATTTAAAATGTTAATGAATTTTTGTCCGAAATGATAATGTTTAATTTTCAGTTATTGTTTTATAAATCATTGACTATTTCATAATATAAATAAATGAATTAGTAAAACTTAGTTATAATTTGATTTGGAATTTGAATTAAATTTAAATTTGAATTTGAGAATTTAATTTTCGATAATTTCGAACTATGGTTTTCAAGTTTAAAATGTATATTATTTAAAATATCTTCGAATAGAAATGGTTTTCAAAGAATTTTAAATGATTAAATTAGAGCTCTTCTTTTTGTCACTGGAAAATGATTTCGGTGATGACGGCCGCATCATCGACATTCATTTTCGAGTTTCGAAAGGGAGAGACTATTCTGTAGCTTTGCTACGGTTTGTTTTGAAAAGTAAATTGATTTGAATTTCTAAACATAACTTGATTTACAATATATATTGAAGATCTTGAATTTGATTTGATATATTATGATATATATATATATATATATACTTATTTATTTTATCTCTAAGTTGTTTGAAATTAATCGAAAATTAATTCTTAAAATTTTATTTAAGGACGATTTTAAATGAAGCCAAATTCTTTTTATATAAATACGTAACCTGAAATAAGCGAATTGTAAAATTTTATTTGGATAATACTCAATTGCATTATATATAACTTACCTAAAGTTTCAAAAGTTAACAATGTGATTGAATATTATACAGTATAGAATGATGTCAAAGGAATTTATTAATAAATTTGGGTGGTTATAATAAATGTAAATATACTCAATATATAAGTGGTAAGATATATTGAGTAGAATAAATTTAATAGAATCTGGGATAAAGAAAATTAAATTTGTCGAATAAAGTATGGTTATAATAAATGACTATTCAAATTTATGATCTTTGGAATTTTTAATTTAAGAAAATTAATATATAATATAAATTGTCTTTACAAATAAAATTTGAGTGCGTATAAATGTTATACACCTAAAGTTCAAATTATAAATTGTTTATGGAAATAAATAGAATAATAAGTTAAAATAATAATAGTTGTGATTAATAGAAAATTTTGTTTTGAAAGTTAATAAATTTAATTAAATCAACTTAAGGGAGTATTTGGAATTAATTGAACTAAAATTGAATTTCATTTGAAAGAAACCTTTTGTAACTAACATTAATAAATGCGAAATCAAATCAATTTTAATGAAAATCTTGAATTTAAAAACAAATTGTAGAATATAAATTTATTTAAATTGAAATTTATATGGTTTAAATTAATTATTTATAATGTAATTCAAGTTTATTTCTTTTGGTTGTTTCTATTCTCCTACTTCCCTCCTTTTCGGGGACGAAAAGTTTTGAGTGGGGGAGAGTGTAACGACCCGTAAATTTAACCGGTTCTAGAACGTTATTAACTGAAATTGTGTGAAGTTTTAAACGATAAAAAAATTTGAAATATAAATTTGATATTTGGAATACGTCTAGTTAAACATAATAACTGGTAAATTTTCGTCCGAAAATATGATAGTTTATTTCGTGCGTAAATTCACTTTAATTTAATCAGTTAAAAAGCGATGAAAATAAAACGTTTTCAAAACCAAAATATTTTTACATAGAAAAATTCTAAACCATCTTCTGAGCAAGATGACAGTTTGTCATTTTTCCAAATTCGGGCGTCTTTAGCTCTGTCGACCTTATTCTTCTGCATTTTTCTTGCATTTTCCGTAGTAGAAAATTTGAAAATTTTAAAATTCAATTGTACCACTGATACCCATCTACCGTTTTGATCGGCTCGTCACGCTGATCACCCTGGTATATTCAATTGTGTATGGACGGCGAAATCTGTAAACGTTGTACCGAATTGGTACCGTTTAAGCCTTTTTATATATCGGTGACCATTCACTTCCACCGGTTGAATTCAAATGGTTACTAACTTTTATTACTCCAGAAGTTAATAGACATTTAGTTTTTCTATTTCCAACGTAAGTTATAATTGCTATTTTATTTCGGTTGTCATCTATTCTTCTTCCTTTCTCATTTCATCTCTGTCAAAAAAAAAAATGCATGCAGTTCGACCTTCATCACATCCCTAGCCTTGCAAACACGCACCAAGCTCACGTCCCCCAGATGCCGATAGTCTTCCTTTTTCCCGTCTTCCCACCTTACTTCCACGACGCTTTTACATCCGATCCATTCCCTCAATACAACCACATGAAACCCATTGCCCACCGCCTTACTTTACCTATCACCGCTAACCGACCCGAACACTCCTGATCCAACCAAGACCGCCTTACCACAAAATTTCACCAACTCCGCATGGCCTCACTTACCATCCCCTCTTGAACCCGAGTCTGCAACACCTACCTCCTATCTACCTCCAACCGAACCCATCACCTTTATCCGACCCTCCACCACACGCGGACACGTGCGCGCTGACCACAATTCTCCAGCATAGCAGTCACCGCGTTCTGCAGCAGCACCCTTACACAAGCCGAGCTCCATAATTTGTGTTGTCTCCTCGTCCACGTGTGGCCTCCCTTGCATGCAAGCTGAGACCTTCATTTAAAATGTAAGCAAAATACATGTAGTATAATGATTTATATATTTTGATGTAAATAATACCTTTACAGATTGCTTTACTATTGGTTTTATATGTCAGGCCATATGGGTTTATATATACTTTTTTAAAAGGATCTGTTATGTAACTGTAAGATTATATAGTTGAGTATTGTGTTATATTTTGGTTACCATATAGATGTTACACTATGAATAGGTTAGTGTATAAATAATATGTTAGGTATATAGTTTATGTTATATGTAGATTGTTGTCCAGTGCATGCATAGACTTTGGGCACGCAACCATAAAATAAAATGCCAGCTAACCTTGTGTTTATTTCCATTTTCCAAGTTGTACTTTAGCTATATTATTTTGAAATATACACATCTAGATATCATGATTTATAAAAATATACATTGTCAGCTTTCTAAATGTTTTAGTTTAGTTCATGTATTATAGCAGTAATATAAAGATACGTGTTAATTTTGAGGTATGAATAGCAGTTGTTATTATATATAGGTTTATACTGAAGATCTATATGGCCTATTATTTATATAAGGTTGCTTTTGGGTTTATGTAAATATAACATACTATTGATATAACGTACCAGATTTATGTAAAGTAGTATGTAATTTGTTATAACATAGCCTATTTTATTGATCTTTATATTATATACGTAAGCATATTTACCATAAAATTTTTATTATATAAATATAATTTCAATGTACAATGAAAGGTATAACGTCTAGCTCATTTATATATTGTGTCGCTTATATATACATAGTATGAACATGTTTTTTTTGTTTAGTATAATAGTTTGCAAACAACTGTTATAGCTAATACATACATACTAGTATAGAAGTGGTCGGGCTTATGGTATTTGATGTACAAACAGTAAGGGAGTGCAACTCACTTTTGTTCTCATTTTCCAAGTTCAAATTGATTTCTGCAATTCTTGCCTACAAAACACTTTATTTTCCAAATCTTGCTTTCCAGAAATTGCATTCACTTCCACATTTAAAAAAAAGGAGTCTGCTTATAATAGTTCATTGCAGATATATATGGTTATATACACTTGTACATGTTCTATCTCATTTACATGTTGGTCTGCATTTTATTACTTTGTGTACTTTTTTTTAAATTTCATGCATGTGTATTTGGTTACATATTCCATTGTATATAGACGAGATATAGGGGTATATGTGGGATCATATACATTTGTTATACAAAGTTATAGATAAATTGTTTTTAATATATATCTTATTTTTAATATATATTTGACTTTATATATAGTTATCTATAGTTATATAGAAGCCCACGTATATCAATTTCCTTTATCGATCTAGTTCTGACTTGTTCCCGTTAATTCTGATTTATCAGCTGTGTTCGTCGATCCGTGCCTATCTAAATTTGATTTGGGATTCGAGTTTGAATTCGTAACTCAATTTCAGTGTTCATATCTATGTTCGTACCGTGTCATCTCCTGTTCTCTCTAGCCTCGAAAGGTGAGCAATCATTCACGATTAATATTCTTATACTTATTAAATTTGATTTAAATTGAAACGACAATTGAAATATGCTGTTGCTAGTTATTTACACTGTTAAATGTATGTTATTTCCTGTATCAGTTCACTTGTGACATCTGATACCATTATCTGTTATGTATGCAAAATAGTCTAGTTTGGTTGATAATTTGATTGATTGTGTGATGTTGACATTGAACGTTAAACTGTTAATGTTGTAAGTGATAAATAACTTGAGATTGAAATTGTCGTTGGATAGTTAGGTTTGATATATGTGTTAAGTTTGATTTGGTGACATTTGCATAACATGGCCCCTTAAATGTTTAAATGAATCGACACGTAGAAATATGGTAAATCGCACTTTGAACTATTTAAATGTATGTTGTGTAAATCGATGTAGTTGAAATTGAAGAATGAATGACAAGTAAAGAACCGTATAAATAATATTGAATAATCTTTAATCTACATGAAATGATAGTTTAGATTCTAGAAATAATTATATTAATTTGCACAAATAACAATGTGAATTAATACGATTATTTCGGGATTATTTGAATTGATTATTGGATTTTCATTGATTGTTGTTATTGCTTGTTTATTTACTTTGACACCATCCCAGTTATCACACTGCAAGTTCCCTTTGTTATGTTTTGATTTTTGAATTGAATTGGAATCGGGTTGAAATGATAAATACCCAAATGAACTTGACTTAGGATAGAGAATTAAATAAAAATCCGATTGGTCAATAATTTGAATTTAAGAAAAAAATAAAATAATGATTTTTTTGGAAAAGAAATAAGTTTTGAAATGAAGTTGGAATTTGAATCTTTATGAAAGGAAAATGTAAATATTGAAATCTGAAACAAATACTAACGTAGTAATCGATGAAAGAACGTTATTTGAAATTTAATTATTTAATAATTAAATTTGGATTTATTAATAAATAATTTGGAATTAGTAATAATTGAGTTTTGAAATTATTAAGTTTGAAATCAAAATTAAGTCTGGAATTATAATTAAGTTTGAAATTATTAAGTTGAATTTATAATTAAATTGAAATGATTTGATAATTAAGTTTGAATTCATAATTATGTGGAAATGATTTAATAATTAAGTTTGAATTTATAATCAAGTTTGTAATTATTAAGTTTTGAAATTATTAATAATTAAGATTGAAATTATTTAATAATTGAATAAGATTTAAATTATTTGATAATTGAATAAAAATTGAATTCTTTGATAAGAGAAATTGAACTTTTGAATAAGTGGATTTGAACTTCGTTAATAAATGAAATTGAGTTTCTTTGTTTATTAAAGTTTTGGAAAAATTATTTAAGATTAATAAGTGAAATTGGAACTTCTCGATTATGTGAAATTTAGTTCTTCATTAATTGAGTTTGAAATTTGTAACGAAGTCAATAAATAAGTGAAAATTGAATTTCTTTAATGAGAAATAAAATTTGATTTACTGAAATGAATGGGATTTATTGAAATTAACGTAAGACTTGTAATTTAAAGAATTGATTTGATGAATTTATTTTATTCCAATTTGAAGTTTTGATATAATGAAGTCGAACGTAAGTAATTGATTTAAATGAATTGGAATTTAAATAGAAGTTGTTTTGAAGGATAAATTTACTTAGCGAATATTGAATGAAATCGATAAATGAATTTAAATTGATTTAAATGAAAATTAAACCATTTTAAATGATTTCGGAATGAAACTTATATACGAACTTGAATCAATATCTGAATTGTTTGAATAAAAGTTGAAATCGAGTTAGTAGATTTTGAAATGGAAATTTGGAAGTTTAGAAACGTAAGATTTGGAAATTGATTTAGAAAGACAAACGGAATGTTGATTATGAATTGGAATTGAAATTGAATTTGATTTGGTTTTGAAATTTACTAAACGACCAATCGGTGTAATAATTACGAAAGTTATTAAAGAGACCAGAATCGGTTATGGATATACTCTCTATCTAAACCGAAAACCACTTAAATAACTATACACGGAGTGATGATCCAGAATGAAGTGGTTGGAATGATGTACGCGATGACTGAAGAAAGAGAACGATGATGGATAGCCTTGACACTGTGTCAAATTGGAAATGACTAAAATCAGGAGCCGTGCCGGGCCAAATTGGGTTAGCCACCTCGAGCGAACACACTTCTTCGTAACTACTACTCATTACTTGTGATTGATTGGTACGCCCTCGGAATTTCAGGAGTGTTGTTTCGCGGTGTTGCGATCGCTGTGGCGATGCGTTTTCACTAGTCCGGATCAGGCAAACGGTAGTTTCACTACCTTGGGTATTGCCTCATGTGCCTTGTCATACTTGTATCCCTATATACGCGCCCACTACGAATTTGTTTTGTGTTATACCTATGGAGTACTCCCTGATATCCCACTAGTTTACGATGAAGTTTACAGTGCTGTATAGACTATAACGCTTGTATAAAAATGTGTTAAGGGGGATAATGGTAACGCCTTAACACTATTTTGATACTTTATATTACTTATAGACATTATCTATTTAGCGTACACTACTACATAGTAGGTAGTTTAACGGATCCTTAGAGGATGGTGATTCCAACATCCTTTGAGTTACTTGTATTTCGATTGCTATTTCACTTGAGTTGGATTTATTGATATAAGAATGTTAATCCTGACTCGAGTGTTTTGTGTTTTGCTTTACGCTCTGGTCAGACTGAGAGTACCAGCTTTCGAGACTCACCTTTGGAGTTGGAGCTTCGCTTGGAGATCCAGCTATTTATCCAGCTTTCAAAGATTCAGTTGATTCCAGTGATGTATATTGATTCTTGTATTCGATTACTGTATTCGAGAATTCTGTTGTAACTTATCTAACTCTATTATATACATATAGTAGCTTCATGAACTACTATCCCTTTTACTTCCGCTGCATATTGTTACTCTGTGTCTTTGATTCTGTGATTATTTATTTACTGTATATCTGAGTTTTGCCAAATTTAAATTAACAATTCGGTATTTTGAATTATTCAACTCCGACATGTGCGGATGCGAAAAGTCTAAAATAGCGGGTCGTAACAAATACGTGCTCGTATATATAATACTCTCATAACTCATTCTAGGGTGTTACTATCCTTATCTCTAATGAGTTACTCATGCTAGGATATTACTAATCCTATCTCTGATGAGACTTTACCCATAATAGAGCCAAGGTTCTCGCTTAACCTTCAGCTCTGATACCAAATGTAAAGGCCCATTTGCCCGTACCTTTTGAATCGACAATAAACCACACATGTCTAACTCAAATTGCACGAAAAGACGGATCTTTAAGGGTGATTAAAGAAAAGTAGACAGAACAGAATCTCACACGAAGGGAATAACAAATAATATTAAACAAATATTTTTACAGCGAAGAAATTTTAAATACATATATCAGAGTCTAACCTAAATTCAGCCTGGACAGTTATAAAACCCGCCCTTACAATTGCTGACAAACATCAAACAAAATACACTAAGCAAAGCGGATAACAGAATATGTCCATACGTCGATGAATATCTCCTGCTCTCCTCTGGAAACTCCAACTGTCTTCGACTATCCTGAAACTACTCGGATCTGACCCGAGTATTGAAAATACCCGGATCAGGCTTGATAAACCAGCGTGAGAAAAACTCAACAATTAATGACAGTGTCATATATCAGCCTTTTTATAAAGATCCTTTGAAAATAAAGAGTATCTCATAAGACCACGCCTACACATAAACACGGACGGGTTTTTACCTTATGATAACTAAAATACTTTTATATCAAAACGTTTGATATTATTTCTAATGACACTCTTTGAAAACATTTGCAAATAAACTTATTAATCTTATCCGAAATGGTTACATTGATTAAATTCCATCATAATAGGTTTACAATCAAGTCCGTAGGTTCTTATTGGAGAATGGATTTCCATACAAATGACCAGGCATAGGATCTACCTTCCGAAATGGGTACATGTCAAGACCCGCAAATCCGTACTCCTTGAATATACACCAATCTCCCTTGATTAATTCAAGATGAACAGAAATACGAATTCTCAATGTTTAAGAAAAAGAGAAAGGGAGAAGAAGAGAGATAAAGATAGAAAAATAGAGAGGAAAGAAAATAGAGGGAGAAGGAAATTGAAAATAGAACGGAATAGAAAACAACTGAACCACATCAAAATCTCACAATCGCAGCGGAACAACATATAATAATAAATGAATAATCTTTAAACAAAGAACTATATCAGTTATTACATTTTATACATTACATCATCATCAGAGTGTATAACAACAACAACAAACGACGGAAAAAGAAATACTATATACTAGTAATACGCCATGCCATCCAGCTTGCCTCCAGCAATTCCAGAATATCCAGAATATTCTGATAAACCTAACTCTTGACTGCCCGTGTGGAAATTGGTGGGCACCCAGAGTTTAGGAAGGAAAACAATAAACTCCGAGTCAGTCATGTGACTGGTGTGAGAACTCAAAACAGTTTATTTATCTTAAAAATCAAAATAGAGGAATATTTTTAAAGTCAATTCGAAATGCTTTTTAAAAATGAGACTACCATAAGGCCTCCCGCACACACACACAATGCAAACGCAGAATCGGAGGAGATTTCTCCTTATGATAGTCAAAGATGCTTGATACGCATTTAAAAGAACATTTGATATTATTACTAGTGCATAGTATAGGAAAACATTTCGAAAGTAGAATATAAATCTTAGCCAACATACGACCATTATCATATGCCTACTATAGCTACCATCTAAACAGTGGTGACCACCATAAGTAAATGGCAGGTTGTACAACTAATGCCGTACAGGGTTTCGTATTGGGCATTGGATTTCCAACGAATGATCAGGCCAAGGAACTTCCCATTGCCACATGAGAATGCCTCTGGAAGGACATCCCCGAGAACTAAACCGGGTCTCTACCAATACAAGGCCGGGTTACCCCTAACTGAGTAACAACTGACAGAATATGCCATCCCCCGGTCCTTTGGGACCTTTCACCGAGCGCTCGTAATCAATTCACACAATCATAAAGTGTTTTCAACATGAGTAAATATCTGGGCTCCATACCATGATACCACCCTTTTCCAGAAGGAAATGCACATACCCTAAAGGGCGCTACCCCTCATAACCTTGCTGCATCTTTCTTGTTTTGACCATTCCCGAGGTGTGAGGCTCGACGAAGTCACGTCCACAAAAACATACTTTATACAAAAGCCATGCTTTGGGTCAACAAATGATCACAGAAATGATCACCAGGATAGACGATCAAATAAATGATCCTATCACAAATAATCAACACAATGATCATTTCACAGCAACACTCAGCATGTCACATTACCAAATTGGGAATATATCGCTGATAACATTCAACTACATAACCTCTGAGCTCGTACGTCTCAGAGAAGGGTGTTAAGCTAAAAGAATAAATTCTCCGCCACCAACAGAAATATATTAGAAAGAAATCGGCTTTATATCTCAATTTGTAATGTCAGACATACTATCCATACAAGTCTGTTCCGGGCTCAAACAGAACCGAAGGCACTTACAAAGAAGTCGTTGCAATCCGGATATTCACTAATCACGTCCGGACTTCCCATCACATAGGGAGTCTCTATACCGTAGCTACTCGGTGCAAAGACAATCGACGAGTTGTCCTTTCGCTTTCAAAAATATCCGGTCTTCAACACCGGTCATCAATGCTATCCATTACGTCGTATCACTATTCGGAATGGGTAATCCGAATAACGAGCGCAATAATTTAAAAACAAGTGTAGCATTCAAATTCAACAAATCCCAACAAATACCTTTCAAAGGTAAATATTGATAGTCGGTTATTGAACTATCAATGGATATGCACGACATCACTAGATTCCAAATAATTTTCCAAATTATTTATTTTCCCAAAAATATCCTTTCTAGATATATAGTTTTCACACTTCAAAAATAAATCAACATTTATTTTTAACCAAATTCCCCTTTCTTTTATAAATTCCTTAGTGAATTTATATTCCCAAAATATTTATGAATATACGTTTTCAATTATTCATTTCAATTTATCTTCAAAAAGATAAATTCTCAAAACGTTTCATTTCACATTGGAAAGCATTTCTATACTTATTTATTTATAAGTAATTCACAAGTCTATTTACTTTCAACACTTGGAAAATATTCAATATACTTAAATCAAAATTAAGTATATATTTCATTCTTTAAGGAAATCATTCTCTTATCCATATTTGTTTGGGCCAAAACGAATGTTGCGTAAAACATCGTTACGACAACCCAAAATCACTAGTATAGGGGTTCGTAATTGAAATAGATATATAAATTCCAATACTATACAAAACATTTCCTTTCGGAAATCATTTACTATAACAACAGTGTTATAGTCCACCATTTCCTTCTATTTCTCGAAAACATTTATTTCAAAAATAAATGTTGAAATCTATGGTTTCGAATCTCAACACATTTTAAAACATTGTTAACTTGTTTTTATTCTGTTTAAAATATCACATCCTAAACATTTTCTTTAACATATTATTCACTATTCAAAAACGTGAATATACTACGTTAACAAATTTCATCCTTTTATTCATTTTATTTCAAAGGATTATTCACAGTCAAAAACGTGAATATAACTCCATTAATAGGTTTCAACAATTTACTTATCAAAATAAGTCGTTTGCGAATTTATAAAACAACGTTTATAAACTCCATTTCTATTTATTTTATAACAACTTCCTTTTATAAATTCCTTTATTAACCTATTCAATTTATAACTCAATTATAAAACAAAAGTTCATATCATAAGTGAAATACTTATAATTTATTTGTTTGCAAAATCGTTCCTTTGAACTTCATAATTATAAATCCTATAACTTATAAGATTCAATTATTTATCCAAATCTATTCTTTCAATAACTTTATAAATTTTATAAACCTACTGCTTATAAAATTCCATTTATAACTTCACCGTTTATAATTCTATAAATTTCATTCATTTATGAAATTCATTCACAATTCATTCTAACACTTATAAAAACTCGTTTTATAATTCAAATATTCTAATTTACAAATTATCAATTTATAAATCTTATATAAATCAATTTATACTATTATTTTAAAACATCTTTAAACTCCTTTATAAATTTTATCATTTTGATCTATAAAATAATCAAGTTTTATAAATCCTATATTTTCCACTTTTTATAATAAATTCAGAAATCTCGATTAACTATTTTTATAAAATCATCAACCCATATTTTCTCAAAAATCAAACTTTAACTGTATTTCTAAAAAATCATAATTTTTATAACATGAAAATTATATCGTTTATTTATTTAAAATGGATCAATTCCAAAAATATTTTATAAACATATACTTTCAAAAATCTCTTTAAAATCCATTTTAAAATTCCAAAGTTTGGTCCAATGATGCTACACACCAAATAGTCAATCACGACAACAACGACATCATATATCGATATGATAGTCCATCAAATATCAAAATATCTGAAATCAAATAAATACTGTCGAGGAATCCAGTTGGATCCCTCCAACCTGTTTTCCTGCATCCACAAACATTAGCACAATACCAATTCCGCTCCAGTACGGAATTATCGCGGTATATGGGATTTAAAATATTATCCGCTTAATAGACGGCGCAATAGGGTCTCATCCGCTATACAAATGCGGAAAATCAATAACTCCAATATATACATATGCCAATATATATATATATTGCTATTATATATAATACCAATTTCACTGTTTATGAAATATTCGCGGTATATGTTTTTAATAAATAACATCCGCTTACTAACGGCGCAATAGGGTCTCATCCGCTATACAATGCGGGAGATCAATAACTCCAATATATACATATGCCAGTATATATATATATATATTGCTATTATATATAATACCAATTTCACTGTTTATGAAATATTCGCGGTATATGTTTTTAATAAATAACATCCGCTTACTAACGGCGCATAATGTCTATTTTAACAATCAATAGATATCAATCATCATTCAAACGTGCATTCAAATATTTTAAATCTAACTATTTAAAATAAAATCGAAACTGATTCGATTGAGTGAGAAGTTCTCACCTTGATTTCAATTTCGTTTTAGCGATTTATTTCGAATAAAATTAAACGGACGTTTAATTTTACCCAAAATTCTCACTAACTCCAAACGACTCCAATCCAATTCCATAGCGTAGTGCTCGTCCATACGATTCCAACGCAACTGGTTTCGCGTGTTTTCGACCTCGTATGAAAAAGTAATGCATTTATGAAGTTTACAAGATTTAATTTATATAATTTACAAATTTCTTTCATAATTCTTAAACCTAAAAAAATGGACCGTTGATTTCATTCCCAAGCATATCCAAGCCGTCCCCAACCTCTTCTCCCCTCTCCAGTACACACGCGACCTAACCCATAGAGCACGCAACAAACCCCTCCAGGTCGCGACCCCCACAAATGACGTGACGACGATCGGATGCCACGGCCTCGAAGCCCATTTCGAAAGCTATCATCGGCCAGAAGGCGGCGGAGCTCGGCCCCCTCTAATGTCTCGAAATACGTGCCGAACTACATGCGTTTGAACTCAGTTTGCCATTGATTCGTTCGACTTCAAGCGATCCTAGCCGTTGGATTTGTAGAGCTCGCGGAGCTCTACAACATTGCAGTTGAAAAATTCGCGTAATAACTTGTAGATTGGAAGAAATCGAGGAGGAAAGAGTTGACATTTTCGGCCATTGATGTTAGAACTGGCGGCTAGAAGAAGATGAAACCCTAATTTTTTTTTCTTTTATTTTTTTGTGAATTATGAGCCTATTTATAGGAAATATCGAACACTATTCATCCGGGTTTTTCGAACTCCGATTTACGCGCCGTAACCAGCGTTTCTAGGGTTTACCCCGCGTTCCGGACACAATGAAATAGGTTTCGGAAGCTAATTCGGACATCTGTGCGAGTTATGGCTATAAACGTTTAATTTAAATTAAACCGATTTAAACGATTTTCTAGGCGTTTTAGCTTGCACCGGACAAACGGTAAATCCAATTGACACGAAATTTGAAACCTTACGATAATATCACATTACGGATCCGATGAAACTGGTTTTGTCGAAATCCGAGACTTTTTGAAAAATGGCTATTTTAACTCGCCAAATTAACATTAAAACAATTTCGATGCGTTTCGAGCTGCCACGATCAAACGATAACTCCGATTGACACGAAAACTGAAATCCGATAATAACTAACTATTACGGATCCAATGAAACTAGTTTCGTCCAATTATGAGACTGTTCAAAAATTGACTATTTTCACTAGTCGATTTAATATTAAAATATTAAATTTTCACAAATAAACTTTTAATTCGATTTTAAAAGTTCTAAAATATCGTTCTAACTCCAATATGATAAAATAAAATTTTACAAATCATTTTCAATCATATTTCACCCAATTTTCTATTATTTCCATAATTTCACATATTAAATTATCGATTTAATTATTCAATAAAATCCAATTATTCAAATTAAAATTTATTCGACTTATAAATTCACTTTTTAATATTTAAAATTAATTAAATATTCAAATTTAAATTAATTAAAATCCTGGGTCGTTACAGTACACCTCTAGAAGGATGTCCCGAGGCACAGAACATCTGCCCTCTACCAACACAAGACCGACCTACCTCTTTAACTAGATAATACTGAATATGTCATCCCCCGGTCGTTACCGACCTTTAACCGAGCGCTCGTTTTCCATACACCACATAAATTAACATCCCGAACATCATAGCGGGAAGAAATATATCTAGAAGGGGATGATCATACCCTATTTGGGAATGACCCACTTAGCCCTGCTGCATCTAATTCTGTTTCGGTCATTTCCGGTTTGATGAGGCTTGAGGCAAACGATTACCTTTTCACATAGCACATATCACATCTTTGAATGCCACATTGCCATTTCCGTTTAACTACTAATTGCCTTCCACAAAAATACAACCCTTGAGCTCGTATGTCTCAAGGAGGGTGTTAAGCTAAGAGAAGTTGCCTTCTCCGCCACCACTGATGTACGTTTGTAAAAACCAATGTATGTAATCGTTAGAAATACAATGTCAGACAATCGTCCATAAAGTTGTCTAGGAAAAGGACAAACCGAAGGCACTTTCCTCGGCCATTACTAGGCGAGAAGCCATTGCAATCCGCAAAATCTCCATCGCGAGGAGACCACTGCTATATATAACTCGGGAGCTACCCAGAGCAAGTCAACAAGCAGTCCTCACGCTATAAAGATCCACGGTCTTCAATAATCATCATCTTCAACAAGTCTTCACGTTCGAACGTATACATTGGTTCGAAGTGGTTTTCGGATAGGAATTTACCAAATCCGACTCTGGTTCCTTCGAAATCCCATCATCAATAAAAGTGAATATGAGTATATAGGATTTATCTTTTCACTTAAATTCTTTTCTGATGATTTCAAAATCTCTTTCTTTTAACTTAGGATAATTCTAAGTAATTCATTCTTTTGCTTTGGAAAATATCTCAAATTTCCTTTCTTAACTTTCAATCAAATCCTTTAACTTTTAGGCGGGTCAAAAACAATGTTATTTAAGACATCGTTTACGATAAACCCTAAATCAATCTTAACAAACATTTTTGAGTAAATAGGATCGTAGAAATCATTCATTTTGGAGATTACTTAACTTTTGGATAATACCAATCTTCTTTTAATTTGGAAAACTTAACACAAAATCTTTTTTAATTTAAGAGCATCCAGGATTTTCTTTCGATCTGTCCCACCCCTCGCCTAAGAAAAGAAAACATAGGCCACGTAAGTTCAGGGCACTGGTTGCTCCATTCCTAACCTTAGTTAAACACCTTGTTTTATCTTTCCAGATCTCACAGGCGGGACAAATGTATTAGTCGTTTCCGCATACTCATATTTTTCAACTTTATTTTGGAATTGCTTATGAATATTCCAAATTATCTTTCAAAACGCTTAATTATACCTTTTAAAATATTCATAATTTATACTGGGAAACGTCATTACATTCAAACTCATATTCCAAAAGTTATAGAATTCGCAACAGAAAAGTGTTGCGGAAAATGCTATATAAGCTTATTTGAATTAAACAACTTTTATACATTCGATAACTCATATTTTCCAATCCAAATCTCTTTTAAATCATTTATTAGATTTATCAAATTTATTCCATATTTTTTCACAATTAAAAACATGCATTTAAACAAATTTCCTGTTATGGTCACTAAACTGCACTAGCATGATTTTTCTAGAAAATTGATTTGGACTTAATTCAAAATATACTTATCGAAACTTTGATTTTCTTTCTTCATTTAGAAGATATGGATGTAATAGTCTGAAATTTTCTTATCTCGAAAAATTCCGAGCCATATTCCACTCTATACACTCATTTGAACTTTTCGGCGCGAAATCGCGAACTACCGTTGCGCGACGCGTCTAGTTTTAACTTATTTTTCAATATTTGGAATAATCAGTTCAAATTAGACTTCAACACTTATAAAATATTAGAAACCATTTTAAATCAATATTTTCACTTTTAAAAGTATTTAAAATGAATTTTCACTATTACCATATTATAATATTATTTTATTCCCATTATTTTAATATTAAATTTTAAATTCCAATTTCAATTCTAATCTCAAATTAAACACATTTAAAACTTAGATTTCAAATCTAATCTCAATTTAAACTTCAATTCAATATCAAACTAAACTTCACTTTTTCAAAATCGATTTCAATTTCAATTTTATTATTCATCTAAATTTCAATTTCAAATTAACTATCCTTTTCAAATCCAATTCACTTCAAATTTCAAATTCTTTTTCATTTTAACTTTAATTTCACTTTTAAATGAAAAAAGACCTATTTTTCCACAATTTCTCATATTACTCAAATATGGTCTTACTAAACAAAGTGATTACTTAACTAATAGGAATTTGATGTCCAAATTATCATAACAATCATACAACATCCATATAACATCAATATTTTCCATGCGGTAAATGTCATAACATTACTACGGATTATCCAACATTCAATCAAACATTCATATCATTAAATAGTGATTATTTAACATAACAATTAAACATGATAATCAACATAATTTAAAAAGCGGTGAGAATTTCTCAGCATAATATCCACTCCGTCAATATTTAACGTGAGATACGCGTTTCTCATTAACGTGCTCTTTCCAACGTCTCGCCTTTATCGCTTCTTTTTCGAATGCTTTTGCTTTCCTTTCTTTTTCTTTCTCTTTTTTTATATAAAGAGGAGGGGGTACGGCCTTGGGTATGTGAGTGTGGAGGAAGGTATGGCTTGTAGGTGGCTTGGGGTTGGTCTGTAGGCGTGTAGGAGGGTTTGGGCTCGGGTTTGGGAAGTGTGGGCTCGGCCTAGGGGGTAGGGTGGCTCGACCTTAGGTGTGGGAGGGAACGACCTTGGTGTGTAAGGGGGTACGGCCTAGGTGGAGGTGGGTTTGGTGGTGTGGCCGTGGTTAGGTGGATGTAGGAGGTGAGTAGGTGGATGTTTGGCTTGGTTTTGATGGTGTAAGGTGATGTGGAGGTGGTATCTTGAAGGTAGAAGGGAAATGGTGGAAGTAGAGAAGGTTTTTTTGGAAAATTTATGAAATGAAAGTGTAATGGAAATGTAGAGAGGCGTTGTTGTATTTATAAGTGAACATATTTAGTGGTAAATGACATAAATGCCCTCTTCATTTTTGAATTCTAATATACTTTTCTTTTATGTGGAAGTGAGTGATTTGATATGTATTAATGGTGATGGTAAGAAAGAGGAATAATTACTTTCTTAGATTTTGTGTTTAAAGAGAAGACTTTGGAATGATTTGATTTGCATTAAATGCATGTATGTATGTGTCATTAACTTCTTACATTAGCTTTCTTTTCACTTTTGCATTCGCTTCTTTCCTATGTATAAACATAACTCCTTATTAATGAGATATGAAGTAGAGTAATGATGTTGTTTTATAAAAGGTTTAATAATTTTTAAATTTGTCAAATCATGCTTTTTTACTTTTTATACATTTATGTAAATATTTTCAAAAGTAAACTCTTTTTGTTTTTAGTGCTAAATGTATAAAGTTTATATATTTTGTATACTTGTATTTATAAGTTTGGAAATGTATCAAATTGCAAAAACTTGTCGACAACTTGTTTTGGTTAAAAACGGCGTTTTTGACGACAAATTATACAGTCAAAATTTGACCTTTTTATTAAGCTATATATTGGACTAAACTAAACTTTAAAATAAAATTTTTACTTCTTTAAATAAATTAATACAAGTCTCTTTATATTTTAAAATCATATTTAAATAATATCAAAAATCTTTAATTTTACAGTGTATGTAAAACTGACAAAATGCGACAAATTTTGGTTATTTTTGTAAAACGATTATTAAAACTTTTAAATCTTTTAACATACTTTTATTATCTTTATTAGATTTTTTAAATAAGACTTATCCTTTTAAATAAATATTTAACTTCATTTATTTAAGCCTTTATTTATTTTTAACAAAACTTGACTTTTGTCGATTTGTTCTAAGATCCAAATTTATACTTTTTAATTTATTATCTATAAGAATAGATAATTATTTATATATATAACATATTTATTTAATATTTAAACTCCTTTTCAATTTAAATCGAACGAAATCTCTCATTTTCGAAGTAGCGAAATTACGGGTCGTTACAAAAATTGAGTAAGCATGTAGGCAAAATGATGGTACGAGGGAATGGTAATAAAATACATGCCAGGCTTTGGTTGTTCAAAATGGAATAGACTTTTATGTAAATCGTATGCAAGAGGAGCTGAGTGTCATTGAAAATGGTAGGGTGAACGATGTTTTGGATGGTAGGAAAATGCAACCGCTGAAGTAGAAAAGGATGAGAAAATTGTAAGTGTGGTAAAAGTGATACAAAAGTGAGGAGAGGAAATGCATGTCGGGTTATGCATACTAAAACAAGAATTGATGTTTGCGCAAAATGTACACATGAGAAGAAAGAATTGAAGACGGTCTCTGCTTTACAGATAGAAGGGGATGTTAAAAATTAGCTTCCTAATATTAAATTTTTCTCGAAGTTGCTTAAATGTTCAAAAACTGGTAAATGTACAAATGTGTGTTTTTCATGCAAGACAAAGCGCATTAATAACATTCAAGTTAATTAACAAATTACTCACTAATCAAGTTTTATTAGTTATAAAATACAAACTAAGAATGTATTTTTCTTTACATTTTAAAAATAAATAAATAAAACAGCAACAAAATTTACTTTCAAAATGATTAATATTTAACTTTCATTTTTAGACATAATGATACTACAAATATTATACAAACCTACTTTATACATAGTTAAACTCTATTAACTCTAGAATGCAATATATTTATATATCATGTTTATTTAAAAAATTAACAAAATTTACTACTTGCTTAGCTTAAGAGCATCATCTAAGTGTGGAATCCAATAAAAAATTTCTTATCGCTTTATCTCTAGGTATTAGTAGTATATTATATGCATCTATGTTTCTTTGGATATTAATTATATGTTGTAAGTAATGTCTAACATAAGATTTGTCCCATGCCATATAGGTCGTCCTTCTACTAGTAATAAACAAATTATGTACACAACCAAACTTATTTGTGACAACCACATCTACTTATAAAATCTCACTTAACAAAACATATAGTAGCAATATATTTAAACAGATACGAAATTGCTCATTATAGGATCATAGAATATAATTTATTTATCGTAATATAAATTAAAAATTGCCAATTTGACGATGTCTTTAAATCCACATTGAAGCAATGACTTCCCTTCCTTTTACTGTTCTTAATTCGTCAGATTGCAAGTCCGGAATCACCGACCTCTAACTGTCAAATAATATTATTTTGATTTGAAATATACTTGAGAATATTGGAGTGGATTGAGGCTATTTTATAACTAGCAATGTAGAAGGTAATGGCGGCCAAAAAGGTTAGTTATTGGTTTTAGAGATACATACATACATACATTTATATATTTATATATATATATAGGATTGTATTAGAGAGAAACAAGGAAAACCTTTTTACCCATTCTCACTTATCTCAATCCATTATCTCCAAGCCAGTTCCCTATGTTTTAGCCACCCCTAGACCTTCCCGAAACCGAAATTTTACGGCCCTAATGATGGACCTTAAACCCATCTAAGCACAAGCCAAAATATTTTGCAATTAAATCTAATTTAATCGCTTGTCGATATTGTATATCGATCGATATATTTATAATTGTTACGTATATATATATATATATATAACATTATTTATTTCTCAAATCATTTTCAAATTTTGTAATTAATATTTCATAAATATTAATGAATTTAATTAATTTATAACAATTATAAACTAATTAAATCGTTCGGTCTTAAGGGAATTCATTGTTTCGGTTGTGTAGCTCTTGGGTGTAAATTTGGTCAGCAGTTAACATCGAACTATTCTAACGTTAACGTTCACACATCAATTAGCAGGTGGTGTGACATTATGGCCAAATTTATTGCTTGTTCTTTTTCGGTTAAATCCAATTTTAGTTTAATAAGCGTTACCAAGTTGTGACATTTGTTTACACCAATTCTCTTCGTCCAAACTATATCACTTTGGACTTATGGAATTTGATAATGGTCAGAATTCCAACCTTATCCACATTCAACTTTATGGTCAAAATACAAAGTCCTTGGTTCAATAATAACAATTGTTATTAACCGAAATGCTCTGGCTAGAGACTTTGACTTTGAGTTGATTGTGATACTAACTGCATATAACTGAAGAGACGAATCCTCTCTTGAATAGTGCTTCACTTCCAATACTTCAACTCGACCCAACTATAGTCACTCGATGGATGATATGCCATGATTTGGCTATAATCAAAATGGAGCTTTCATATTGAAGATCCACAGTATTCTCAAGTCATGAGAAATGTGTAAATTAGTCACATCGACATTTTATGTTTGACCTTAGTTATATTAACCAACGGAAAATTATCATATGAGTCGTTCCATAGTTATCTAATAACTATTAGTACATAACCCCTAAGTGTCCCCAGCAGTCATAAGTAATACACTGCCCAACATTTGGAGAGGGTTACGTCTCCAATCTCAACGGATTCAACGATATCCAGTCTCGACGCATCTTTACTAGGAACATTTAAAATGGTATACTTGTTTCTTGTGATAAATTACTCACGGTTACAACACTTTGTAACTACTATCACAAAATATATCATTTATGGATTTTTCTATTAAATATACTTTCAATTAAGTTAATTAATTAATATAATCACATTATATAAAGTATATAATAGGAAAAAAATACCTTTTATTTTGAACAAGATTGGTCAACGAGTTAGATATATTTAACAAATTACATAATTGCCCCTAGGGCATACCCCTAACTTTATCAGTAATACCCCATATTTTTAGTTACATTATTTAAGATAATTAATATGTTAAATAAAATAAAATAATGTGTTTCTTAGTGAATTGAGATTTGTGATTAAATTAAGGGCTAGTCGTGCCATATTAATGCATAGATAAATAATGTAAAGAGGACTTAAGTGTTAGGAAATAGGGAATGGCAAAAAAGAAAAAAGGAATTTCCTAATATCCTAAACCCTTAGGGAAAATGAACACAACTTCATTTCATCTTATCGCAAATGAAAATATCAAAACCAAGGCCAGCCACCATTAGGAAAGGAGAGAAGAGAAAGCTAAAGTTTTCAAGAGGAAAATCGTACCAACTTAATCAAGATTAAATATCACATCTTTAATCACAAAGCTAAGGTGAATAATGACTAGATCTCGCTTTTCTATATGTTTTCTATTTTAAGATGAAATCCGAATTTATCTTGCATGATTTAGCAACGTTTTAGAAGAGAAATATGTTTATATATACTTGTTGATGATTTATGTATATTTATAGTGGTTGTTATGATATGTTTGACATGAAAACCCTATTAAATGACATCCAAATGCTTTGCGAATTTATATAGATCGGAAATAATATTTTAGAGATGGGTTTCAATTTTTATAATTTTATGAATTAATGTGGATTTTATATTAATTTTCTAGTGAAGAAAATAATTTATTAGAATATATATTATTTACCACAGAATACATGATTATTTGGATCTGGAGTTTGTATATATTAGAAAACATATTGAAAAGGATTTTTTGGAATTTTCATAGAATTTTCCTAAGTGTTTTGATAAATATATAAAATCATTTAAGGTATGAGACTTAAATGTTTTATATATTTAATTAAGGGAAAGGGGTATTTTACAAAATAAATCATTGTTTAATTCTGAAAATATTGGTAGCACTTTTGAAAAAGATATTTAGCGGCCAATAAAATTTTGACATACAATAGCAGGTTAGTTAAAAAAAATTCTCTTTTAAGTTAAAAATAAAAATAACATGTTTTTAGCGTGTTCTGCCACTATCGGCACAGGGGCTTCCGACCTAGACCTTTCGCCACCATTGGTTTTGAAATCAATGCGCATGGTATCAAAATACTTGGTATGTAGCGCTTTGGATAAAGGTGAAGGGTACTTGGTCGAAACGCTGGGTCCGAAGGGGTTGGAGTATGCCTTGTTTTAAAATTAAAGGTAGCACCTGCTTTACTTTCAAAAGGTTGGGTATCGATCCAGTTGGATTTCGACTAGGTCAAATATTTTAAAAGGGAAGGTTTTGAATTGGTTGCACTCTTTTATTTTAAGTAATGCTTTCAAAGGGGTCGAAACCTCTAGTTGCAGCATTTCTACCTTTCGAAGCCAATGGTTTTAGAGGTATACTTTGTTTTAAAAATTAACCACTTCTCTAATGCTTTCGAAGGGATGGTTTCGACACCATCACTTCTTCACTTAGGAGCAGGTTTTGAAAGGAACGCTTTAGATTTAGATATTTTAACTATTTATTCTGATTGAAGTATAACCCAAAGGTTTCAAAAGAGTTGGTTTAAATGGTTTCGAAAGGTGTTTTTCCACATGTTTTAAATTGAACCCAAGTGCTTTCGAAAGGTTTGATGCTTTTGAAAGGTATTCTAAATGGTTTCGAATGGGTGGTTCCCCAAAGAGTTTCGAAGGTGTTGAAAAGTAGTGTTTCTGATGGTTTCAAAAGGGTTTAAATGGAAGGTTTTTTCAAGGTTTTTAAAGGCAATGTTTTTAAGTATTTTAATATATGATGCCAAAGGTTTTAATGCTTTCGAAAGGAAGGTTTTCAAAGGTTTCGAAAGGGTTTAAGTATGGTTTCGAAAGGGAAGCTTTGGCCTTTCAGCCTAGATATATAAAGGGTTTTACTTGAAAAGAGATGCTTTCAATAGAATCGAAAGGGGTACTTTCAAGTGTTAAATGTTTTCATCAACTAAAGTTTGAGTAATGTGTGTGTTTATGTATATATATATAACATTGTAAGATAATTTTGAGTAAAGCATGGAATATCAATGTTTTCCTCGTTTAAGTTTGGTTTAAAAGGGTTTAAATCAATTTTAGATAAAAAAGGTTTCCAAGGAAAATTTAAGGAAGATATCCCTAAGTAAAATGACTCAGATATTACAATACTAGATGAGGCTGGTATAGCGTCACGCCTTATACATTAGCTATTGGCCCCAGTTAATTTGGTCCAAAATTTCAGTGTTTATGGTTTTGTCACAGGTAAGGCTAAAATTTATGATTACACACAGAAGGGAATATGTATTTATATATAGATAGGTTATTGATTAGCCCACAAAACCATTAGGATCAGGTGATCTTAAGAGATGTAAAGTTAGGGACCGTCCAAAAGAGAAGTATTTAACAAATAGTTAAGGATGGACCATCCAAAAGAAGAGTGTCTAACAGATGTTATATTATTTTTCTTATATTATCTATAGGCCCAAGTCAGCCAAAGGTTAATAGTCAGCCAAACATAACTAAAGTGTTTGAACATATAGTTCTTTTATTACCTGATATGTATGTTTACATAATGATGCTTTACAGTATTTGACCAGTTTTGGGTTGCGGGAAAAGATTTGTAATAGATACGTTTTAAAAGAATGTTAGTGAGAGAAAACCCATTCCGTTATGCGGCGTGGCCTCACTTAACATTTTTAACCAACATGTATTGTATTATTCACACCAGGCTTTATGTCTGACTCGAAGTTTATATTTTCCCCTTAAACTCTCAAGTGATAAAAATTGATTTGAGTAGGCTGAAGGTTGAGGTTCTGTAACGACCCGCCCTTCTGACCGCCCCTAGTCGGTAATTAAACCAACTTGAAACATTCAAAATGACGAATTGTTATTCAGTTTATAGAGTTTAAACAGAATCAGCCACAGAAACACAGAATAATTATATTTCACATAATGAATTTTTGTACATATATCAGAGTTTATACAATGAATTAAATTTATACAACGGAATATTTCTTTAAGTACAAAAATAAATCCCTGAAAAGCTAAAGTGAAGCGTTTTCCCCAACTCTCTCTAACTTCGTTGCCCGAAAATCTTCAAGCTGTAAAATACTGGGTCTGACCCGAGTATTACATTCAAAAGAAAATAATACACAGGTCAGTCTAATTCAAACTCAGTTATTAGTGCATAGAGGCAATAATAATCAAACAACAATTAGACGACAGTCAAATATAAATTTACCTATCCGATCCTTAATAAGAAATCGGATGACGGTAAATATAACACTTAACAGTGTTATACAAGAAATTAGTAGATTCAAATTTTCAATGAAGATAGATGAAGGGATTATTTATGAAGGTAATTTAGGGGGAAAAACATCAATATTGCCTAAACGGCAATTAACAACAAAATCATCAAAATGCGATTCAAAATATATTGAATTGGCACCATAAAACAATTTCCATCAATAGAAAACATCATTTAAAAACTTCAATCTAGTAGGGCTGCAGTACACGCACACGTGTGTACGGCCTTGCCACATTTAAAATGTTAACTCTGTGTGGCTGCAGTTCACGCTTGCGTGCACTGCCTTGCCACTATCGTGATGATGTACTCAAAAGGTCAACGAACCAAAATCAATGAAGGTTCAAAAATCAATTCAAAATGTCGATACTGTGTGGCTGCAGTGCACGCACGCGTGCGCTGCCTCGCCACAACAACATGTGAAATCATCTCAACATAGAATACTATCAGAAATCAAAGTTGCAGAGGTCAAGTCAGTGACTCAACACAACTGCAACACCAAACCCTATGCAACATGGCCAGGTTTAAAATGCAACTGTTTGCATATACTCAAGTAAACTCAAGAAACAAGTTTCTAAACAACTCATGGCTGCACACGTCAACAAGTGTGATATTTTATACAAAATGAAACTGCGACCACTTTGAATCCAGAGCAAACTGCAACAAGAATGCAGTCACCACCAAAGATCAGAGATGGCAACTTGGAGCTACAGACTAATCAAGTAAGCAGGTGCAACAGAAACTCAAGCTAACAATACCCAAACTTCATTGTTGAAGATGAGGAGAAACAAGTGCAGACAGCACACAACTGGACTGGCGAATCAAAAAAAAACAGGGGTAACCACTAACACAAGTGTACATAAGCAACAATGCACTTTACATCAAGTGATATCAGTGCAACAGGTCAAGGATGAGTATCAAACCGAAACAACGAAAGTGCAAGAGGTCAAGTCAGTGACTCAACGCAACGGCAACAATCAAGGGCAAACTGCAACAAGAATGCAGCCACCTCAAGATCACGAGACTGCAACAAAAGAACTCAGATGCAAAACTTCAACAAATCAAAACAGCATCAAAGCACATGAGAATTGCCTATGTGCAATACAAATAAAATTACAGCCACCACAAGTATGCAAGGGCAACTGCAAATATACAACTTCCATATTGGGTCAAGCAAGTGCAACATAGTGACAAGCTACCCAGGTTTCGAAATACAATCATGTACAACACGACTGCAAGATGTATGTAAATATAAGGCATGAAACCACAGTGCAACAATTCAACATGCAATATCAACACCAACAAGTAGTGCACACTGCATGTGACAATTTCAAACTACCAGTGTAACAACAAGTGGTGCAACATACATATATACAAGCAAATCAAAAATATCATGTACAAGTCTGGACAACAAGAATGCCCAGACCCAACAAATGTCACAAGTGGATCAAATAAACAGTGACAAAATACATCACAAACCAGTTCAAAAAGGCACAAGAAAGTCAAAGTGCACAAGAGATACAAGTGAAGCTACAACATGAAATAATGTTTGCATGCCCAAAAGGTCAGAGGCAATATACATATATACAAGCAAATCAAAAATATCATGTACAAGTCTGGACAACAAGAATGCCCAGACCCAACAAATGTCACAAGTGGATCAAATAAACAGTGACAAAATACATCACAAACCAGTTCAAAAAGGCACAAGAAAGTCAAAGTGCACAAGAGATACAAGTGAAGCTACAACATGAAATAATGTTTGCATGCCCAAAAGGTAAGAGGCAATATACATATATACAAGCAAATCAATAGAAATGAACACAGTGGCAACAGAAGTGTACACGGTGACAACTACTTCAATGACACAGACCAATGCAACATATTCAAGTTCAATGAACATGTACAAGTGAGGGCAGTGGCAAAAATGAGGGCCATGCTCTGGAAGCATGTGACCAGTAACGAACAACAGGGGGAAAATGTAAGATTTTCAAGGCAAATGACATTTCGTGACTGAATTCAAGACAACAGGTTAATTTACAGTGAGAACTGGGTGTGTTTAAACAGCAATAACAGCAGAACATCAATAATCACCCATAGCTAAGATTCAAACAGCACTTAATATGAGTACCAGAGGTGAGTTTTACTCATAGTTATAAAACAGAGAAGATGTTTTTATTTTCAAACCTGCATACATCATTTTTATGTATACGTATATACGCAAGCAAACATTTACTTTCAAAATAAGTTCATACTTTAAGTTTTTAAAAGAATGTTACTCACTTGCAAAACTTGATGAACAGAGATGCAACTACAAGTACAGGTACAATATAATGCAGACTTGAGTAAAACAGTGGAAAAGATGAATGCAAATTTAATTAAATCACCAAAAACATCAACATCGAAACAAATCGAATGGCTGAGACGAAGCCCAACAAAAATTAGAGAAAATCAAACTCGAAACAGAGATGACAGAGAATATTGAATAGTTTAAAATCAACATCGAAACCAAAATCAACTATCGACAACGGGTATTGAATTAGATGTGAGTTAGTAAAAGCACTCACCTTTCACCGAAGCGATCGCGAGCGATGCGAAGGAGTCAATTGAGTAGATCGAAGCCGTGGTCCTCAAGAAGACGAGCGCGATCGAATTCCATAAGCCCTAATTTGCGAACGAAGAGGAAACGAGAGAGACGCCATTATTTTTTCTTTCGTATGATTTTTTTTTCTGATGAAAAGAAGAGGGTAGGTTTTCGAATATAAAAGGGAAAGGAGACGTGATTTTTTTGCGTGATGGAAGGCATAGATTAAGGCTGAAACAAAGGCGTGTTTGCAGCTGATAAGTAAGGCAGTGGTACTCTTTTTATTTTATTATACTATCATTATATTTTTTTTCTTTTTTTTCAATTTGTTTTGTAGATATTTTCTTTGACACGTTTATATGTCGTATACTCACATATCAACTCAGAACGCCACGAAAATTGAAATCCGGTAATAATTCAACATTGCGGACCCAATGGAACTGATTTCGTCAAATTCCGAGACCGTGCCTCGGAAGGCTATTTTTAAATTCAATTTAAACAATAAAATTCCAAAATTGGATGAATCACTTTCAAATTCAATTCTGAAGCTTCTATTATCTTCAGTATTATCAATGTGAATTTTACAAGCTTTTAAATTATTTTTAATCGGCTTAAAATTGAAGATTCAACTTTTTATTCAATTTTCAATAGATTAAATTCTAAAATTTAATCGCCAATTTCATAGTTATATTGGGAATTCAAACTAAACCATCATTCAAATATTTAAAATTGATTAAATATTTTCAATTTAAATTGTTCAAAATTCAGGGTTGTTACAGGTTCTTTCAAGTTTTAGTAGGATGACGAATAAATTACAGGAGGTGAGCGAGAGGCTAACAAATAGCTATTTAGGAGTTGTAGTTCTCTATTTTGTGTTTATTTCTACTGTGTATGTATTAAGTCAATTGTAACTATATGACTTTGAACATATAGGAGGGAATCTTCTTATGTCGCTCTTGGCGTATTTTGTAATAAGTATATTTTATCATTATCTGGGAAACGTTATGGGATTATGTAATATGAATATGAACATGTTTTTTATAATGTAATGGAACATTCTGTTTTGAAATCTGTAATTTGTTTCAATATTCAAGTGCTTCTGATATTATAGATACCATTAACATAGCCATATTTAGTTGCCGAAAGTTAATACTATAGATGACTGCAGTATCTATAGCGCTTAACTTTGAGCCTCTAGAATGGGGATGTTACATGTATATAGTAACACTCTTTATTTAAGTGGAAATTGATGACACGTCCTTCTTTCTATTATTTTATAAATTACAACCCTCCTAAACTTACCTTATGTTTCGCGTTCCTATTTTTTCTTTTGAAAATTCCATACATGCTCAGATTTCCATATCCACTCTTCTACTTTCAAAATCAGCGCCCCACGCTCAAAAGTATTATTTTCACCACTTTCAATTTTGTGAGGATTACTTTATTCATCTTGTCCTTATTTTTCCATATCGTGCTCATCTAGATCCTGTGTTTTTCTAGATCTTATGCAGTTCTACATCTTGAGCTACTTATTAATTAGAATAGTTTTAAAGTGAATTTAATATGATTTGCACTTCTTCTTTTTCTATGTTGCATTGTTTAAATGGGTTCGAGGTTAGTCATTTTTGTTTACAGTTATTTTTGTTTTGTTTAATGTTTTTTATCACATCTTGTTAACTTAAATGTGGTTTCTTTTGTTTGTTCAAACTAGTTAGCTTATTTATGTTTTATTATTATTAGTGTTGTCAATGTATACTCAAAAAATATGAAATCCTCCGCATCTGTGTCCAAAAAGTAGATAAATATCCGATATCCGAAAAAACAAATGCAGAGCAGATATGAAGACATCCGCATTTGAAATATATCCGTCCGATGTTTTTTAAGATTATAGTTTAAATAATGTGTATTTTAATACAATAAAAGATATTTATTTATTGTTTTCTTAAGTTAGAATTTTATATGCATTAAATGCGTATTAACTGCTCAAAACTATTTATTATCATCATATATTTTTATTTTTAACACTTAATAATCAATCGGGTTGAAAAAAGTTTATGCTAAACTAAAATTTATCATTTATATTTCTTGATTATTATAGTTCAACTATGTTTTGGCATTGTATGATAAAGATCTGCCAGTGAAGTTTATGCAGACCATTATTTGTATGACAAATATTTGCCTATGTTGAATTGAATGTGGTTATTTTTTCGTTGTTGTAATTGGTTAGCATAGTTATGTTATAATTGTTATATTTCAACTATTTTTTTTGTATTGTATGACATGAAAAGTAAAACATTTGTCAGTGAAGTTTTATGCAGGCCATTATTCGTATAACAAATATTTAACTGGAAAATATTTGCCACGACATTTTTCCTATTTTTTCCTGTCGTAGTACTTTTATTTTAATTTCGTATGAATTTTCGCTGGCATGATCCTATTGATGTTCCTGTCATTTTTATGTTGGATAAAGATATATATAGTAGTAGCTAGTTTCAGTGATTGTGTGTTAAGATTGAGAAATGATGTGATAACCTGGAATTTTTGAGTGTTTAAAATTGGAATATTCAATTGATTTTGAATATTTAAATGTAAATTTTTAACTTGAATTCAAATATTACCAATTATTTGATAATTAAATTATTGAATTAAATAAGTAGAAGTTGGTTCAAATGTTGAACCTAGAGTTTTAATGCCTGTTAAAAATAATTTGAAGGCTTATAAGAATTTATATTGATAATACTGAAGAGAACATAAGTGATGAAATCAAATTTGAAAATGGTTTGTTAAGTGTTGAAATTTATATCGTTTAAATTGAATTTAAAAAGAGCCTTCCGAGGCACGGTCTCGGAATTCGACGAAACCAGTTCCATTGGGTCCGTAATATTGAATTATTATCGGATTTTAAATTTCGTATTGATCGAAGTTAGTGTGTGAGTGTACGTTATATAAACGCGGAAAAATTTAATTGATTATAAGCTAATGAAATTTAATTTAAATTAATTAAGCTTCTTGTATACGCCAAGTCTTCCTTCATCTTCCCATATACTTCAACACTAGAAATCAGTAAACCGAGAAATTAGTGTGTGAGTCTTCCTTCTTCATGTTTAACACAATAAAAAAAAAATTGTCAACAATGGCCGAAGCCATCAATCTGTAAATTAGTAAACCGAGAAAAAAACAATCTCACGTTACCTTCGTTTAATCTAGAAATCAAAACCCCTCTTCTCGAATCAAAATCCACCCCCCATTCCTTTCAGACCGAAACCCAAATCGCGATTTTTTTTCCCTTCTCTTTCAATCGAGGTGGAGCATCGCGCGCAACAACATCGCGAGCACGAAGCCGCCTTCCACACCAAACTCGATGGCCAGAGGCTACGCGTATGCGGTGACAATCTGTTCGACTTTGGGTTAGGGTAGATCCATTCGATGCGTCGTGAGTTGATGGGCTCCTGAAGCTTTCATTCGTATCGCGAGCTCGAGCGGATGACATCAAGATTGTGGGCGAGCTAGGGTTCGGCAACATGGGTTTGTGGTGGAAGGATGACATCGGGGTTTGCGTGCGAGGGTAGGTTGGAGGGAGCAGCGATTCGAGCAGTAAGGTATACCAAATTTTTATTCAGTTTAATTTAATTCTAAATTGATTGTTTTTAAATGTGCAGAATGATTGAGGTAAAGCTATTTACTGTTATCTGATATTTTATATTTAGACACTTACTTATAAACGATTAAAAGAATTTTTAGAATGAAAGATGTAATTTTGGAAGTTTAGAAAAATCAAAATTTTTAGGAAATTTATATAGGTTATTTTATAAGTATATATATACAGTTCTAAAATAAAATAAATAGAAATATACACAATTTAAATCTACTAGTCATTTAAAAAATAAAATAAAAATATGTATTAAGGAGATTGAATTAGTGCAGTTAACTTATTTACTTATCTTAGTCGCTTCAAGTAATTTATTAAAAGGAAATTCGTTTAAAATTTAATTATTAGAAAATTTGCAGTAAAGAAGAAAGATATACATATGCCTATCTTATATATATATATATACATATAGAAAAGATCTTGAATATATATAGAGATTTTTTTTAAATGTTTGAGGAATTACAATATATTTTATTCATGTAGTTTCAAAGGGGAATTAATGGTTTAATTAAATTATTTTTCAAATTAAAATTTATTACTTAGAACTTAATTATTTAAATTTTTCGAATATTAACAAATCCATATAATATCTATACAAGGTCAATAATCGTGGAATCAAGTTGAGAATAAAGGGGATTTGCAAATCTAAGGGGCAAAGGTGAGTTAATCTCACTCAGTTTAAATTAAATTTAAAATGATTAAATTTAAATAATTGTTTGAATGGTTGAAATTGATTGATGTGCTATGTTATGGTATATTCTGGAATTGGCATATTACTGTGCTAACGTCTGTGAATGCAGGGAAAACAGGTTGGAGGGATCCAACTGGGTCCCTGAACATATATATATTGTTTATTATTCTCTGACATGCTTTGTGGATATTCTGTGATGAATCATATTGAAATATTGAATGCTATAGCTGCTTGGATATATTCTTGAACTCTGAGTTATCAAATTATATAGCATTGGATTCTTGGAAAGAAATAATAAAAGAAGTAAATTTTTAAGAAAATAATTATAAAGAATGTAAATAAATAAAAAAAATGAATTGATAAGAATATTAGTGTTTCCAAAATGCTAATTAATGAATCCTGTATATGGAAAGGAATTTTTGAATAAACAGAAAGTTAAGAAAACTTAAAATTTCAATGTTACTGTTTAAAAGAATAAAACAATTATTTCAAATTTAGGATTTAAATTATTCTAGAAGAATAAAGAAGAAATGGAAAAAAAATATGAAATATGTATATTTCAGTTAAAGATGTAAAATAAAAGGGAAAATAATAACAATTATAATTAATTCAATAATTAATGAATTTTGAAATGAACCGAATAAGTGAAGAAATTTATTTCAAATAAAATAAGTTGAAAATCAATTTGGAAAATTGATTCAATTGATTGAAGTTGGAAAATTCTCCTCGAATAACCAAGTATGTTTTCAAAGCGAGTTTTTAAATATAAGTTAAAAGGGTTTTAAAGTTGTTTTTAAAAAAGCAAGTTTGAAAATTTTATTATATCCAATATTAAAAATTCAAAGGGTAAGTATTTTCTCAAAATCTAATATAGTAGTAATTACTTAAAAGATGACCTAGTATTTTGTTTTCAAAAGTGAAATTCTAGTTTTATATTCTATTATGTAACTTTATTTTCAAATACTCATATAGTAAGTATTTTTACAAATATTGAAGAAATTTAACTTAGCTGTTTAAAAGTATATATTTCAAAGTAAAATGTTTTAAAATTCATTTTTAAAATCTAGTTTCATGCTTGGTGATTTCAGAGAAGATAGAAAATATTTGGGAAAGTTGATTCTGAAAAGAATGAGGGATTTGAAACTGTTTTCAAAGGATTGGAAATAGAAATATATCTTGTGAAGATATTTTTGGGAATTAATAAATAATTTGGGAAATTATTTATTGGCTGATGGTTGTTTGTGAATATTAATTGATAGTTAAATAACCGACTATCAATATTGGACAAATGCGCTGATCGTTTCGAAGAGACCGGGATCGAGATTTATTTCTCGAAAACCACTTCGATCCGGTTTGTACGTTTCGTTCGAAAAACGTGTACGGAGTCGAAGATGGAGCAGTGAAGTGCAAGGGCTAGTCGCTACTAATCTTGAGGATATTTCCAAAATGGATGTAGTAGGAATAGTGCCTTCGGTTCCGTTCGAACCCGGGACGGACTTGTATGGACGAATGCTTGCGAAACATCGTCAGGGGGACGATGGGAATTCTAAGTGAAACGTTCTAAAAAGGTAACGCTTAGCCTCAAGCCTCATCAAATGGGAATGACTGAAAATCAGGGGATATGCAGCAAGGTTAGGTGGGTCATGCCCAAGCAGGACAAGATAATTCCCCTGTCTAGATGTCCCTTATTTATTTCGGCTTAGTGGGTGGTTGGTCGCGCCAACCACGGGGTTTATCTTGTTCGGAACTGTTCAGTAAGGAATGGTTCCGGCCTTGTGTTGCAGGGGATGAAGGGAGTAGTCCTCGGTACGGTGATCTAGGCCCCGTACTGTGACAGGTGGTACCCCAGTGCCTAGTCATTGTTGGAAATCCATTCTCCCTACGAGCCTTGTACGAGTTTTGTTTGTATTACCCACTTTTGTGGCTAGTAGCTGGAATTTAATGAATGTAACAATTTCGGCTATTTTATAAGTATTTGTATATAGACCCTATTATAATATCAGAGGATTTCTATAAAAATTGTTTTAGCTATCGTAAGGTAAAAACCCGACATGTTTATTTGTGGCGTGGTCTTACGAGATGCTTTTGGTTTTCAAAGGATTTTTGAAACTTTAATAATCAATTGGGTGTGATTTTCTCACTCTGGTATTCCAGACTGACTCGGGTGTTATTTAACTGTAATGCTCGGGTCAGACCGAGTATTATAGGATACAGGATATGATGCTGTGGAGCTCAGGAGACGAGCTGGATGACGATACGTATTCTCGTACATGTATATATATATTTCCGCTGTTTGAGTTGTTGTGTACTCATTGTATGTTATTGATGTGAGCTGTGACTGTTGTACTCTGATGATGTAATATATGTAAACTGATATATTTGATTTTGAGTAAAGATTATTAATTCTCTATTATATTTTATTCCGCTGCGATGGTTAGATTCTGATGTTGATTTTGTTTTCTCTTCTTCTACCTCTTCTTCTTAAACCCAAATGGTTTGTATTTCTGTACAACTTGAGTTGATTTAGGTAGAATAGTGTTGACTCAAGGGGTACGGATTTGCGGGCTGTTACAGTTGGTATCAGAGCTTAGGTTGGTGATAACCTTGGCTCTGGTGGGGATTACTCATAAAATAGAGTCCGTAGTACTCTAGAATGAGTTTGAGCGTATTAATAGATATGAGCGCGTATTTGTTAGTGAATATAAAATGGTTTTATATTGTTTTGATTGGTTTATGGAGTGGTATATGAACCTTCGTCGGCACAGCCTCGAAAACTGTATCGAAGGGGTTTCTAAACACTTGAATAGAACAATTGACACAATATTGTTTTAAATGTGGGTGAATGAAATAATTTTACCCAAAATATATTTTTGATATGAAGAAAGTTTTTGGTAAACTATATAGCTATTATATGGTTGCTTGGATGTTAGAAATGATAATATTAAAGTATTATCATTGTTAAATGAAAATTTAACTAGAAATTGAAAATAAACAAAGTTTACGGAAATAAATTCATGATAAAATGAAATTTGTAAATATGAATTATAAATGTAAAATTATAAATTGAAATATAATGAACATAAACCATGCAAATGAATTATACTTAAATTTGATTTAAGCAGGATTTGAAAGTTTAAAATCCCGGAGATTTTGAAAGTGATTTGAAGATACATAATAGTATTGTTGTTTTGGAGATATTTCTGAAAGGAAATTGTTTTAAAGGGATTTTGAAGGTGATATGGCATTGAAATCACTTGGATTATTGAAAAATAATTCTGATGATGACGGCCGCATCATCAGTATTCGTTTTCGAATTTCTAAGTGAAGTAATGCTACCAAATTGATTTTGTTTAGAAAAGCAAGTTGTTTTTGAAATTCCAAAGGAAATTTGTTGGGAATAAAACCAGGATTGGTTTAAAAATTTGAGAAGTGTGATTTGGGATATTGGAGATTTCAAAATGATTTGAAGGCAAAAGCCGAGTGTATAAAATTCTGATGAGATAAGTTGTAAGCTTATAAATTGAGATGATTTTTAAATCAGAAATGGAATATAAGCTTTGAATGTTGGAACTTAAATTTTAAAGAAAAGTTAAAAATGGAATTAACTTGGATTTGGAAATAAAGATTTGATTGGATTTAGATTGATTGAATAAGCTGAAAATAATATCCAGTTATATTCAGATTAAGTTGAAATCGAATTGGATTAAATAAATCTGAGTTAAAATTAAATTGAAAATGGAATACAATGCCCAAAATCAATATTTTGATAAATTGAAAGATGAAATGAGGATCCAAACTTGAAGTATAAAATAAATATTGAACTTAAGAAAATTAAATGGAGTGATATTTTAAATAAAATTTCAAGTGTTGGATTATGAATAATGAGAGAACTAATTGGATAATAAATTAGTTAATGAAAATTGAATTGTGAGTTTATGATGAGGTTTGAAAATAAAACTCAAGTTATAATTAAATTCGACTTACATTGTCGATGAAGAAAATATAATGGAAAGTGGCCTTGCAATTAATTAATTGATTTGTGAACCAAATTGCAATGTAAGTTAATAAGTTGGATGGTAAGTTAAAATGTAAATGGTGAAATCAGAACTTGAGTTATTAATTAAAATTTAACTTGAAGTGTTAACAAATTAAAAATAATTGGGAATTGTATCGGAAAAAAAAATGGATCTGGATTTAAAATAGTAATGGTATAAATTGCAAATAAAATCCAAATATGTGGAAATAAATTGGATATGGCTCTGTAATAAATTGAGTCAAGCTGAGTATAAAAGAGAAAATATACTTGTAAGATGGAAATGAGCTTAAGTATAAAATTTGAATAAATTGAAGTAAATTGACTTCAGCTAAATGAATGGAGGAGAGTTGAATTGAATTCAACTGGAACCAAGTTTAATGATATTGGGTTGGATTGAAATTAAGTGAAAATAAATTGTTAATCGAAATAAAATTCGATGAGTATTAACTAATATAAATGGAATGAAATTCCAGAATAAATAATTGTAAACCATTTAAAAAAATTATTAAGGAATTGAAATAACTGGAGACAATAGGGAAAATAGGATGTTTCAAGTTTATTAGAATGGTTTAAGTGAATGTGGATAAATTAATATTATTGAATAAATATAAATGGATGGAATAAATAAGTATCAAATGAAATGTGGTTAAATAAGTTGAGAAATGGTTATTAAATGAAATAGCTTGGATTATTTTTGAGCTAAATAAAGTAGTTCGGAATAAACAAATATGGAATGAAATGTAAACGAATGAATTGTAAATAAAATTTAAATGGAATGTGTCGAGCTAAATAAATGATTGTGAATGGATTAAAATAAAAAGGAAATTTAATTGAAAATGAAGATGAACCTAAGTCGTTAATGGGTTTGAATAAACTAGTTTGGTTAATAAAATGAAATGCAAGTGAATGGATTCAAATCTGAATACAATGAAATGAGAATATATGAATTGTGAATAAATTTAAAAATGGGATAGAATTAAGTATAAATTGAGTTGAAATCCATTTAAATTGGTTATAAAACATAATACTTATTTATTCACATAGTTTTCGTCAAATTCGCATAGAATTAATTGTCATTTGATGTAAATGTAAGTAATTAAAAATTCTATGGATTGATAGGAGTAAAATAAATTGATTTTGAAAGCAATTGACTTAAATATGAGTTCAGTATGCTTAAGAATAAATTAAATATAAGCAATTGAGTTTTAAATTATTCAAATTGATGAAGTTGTGTACGAATAGATGGAAGACCATTCAAATTTAATGAAAACGGTTTGTAAATAAGTTGAAACAGTTGAATTTGCTTGGAAACTATATAAATAGCTTACGGAAAATGTTTGGTATGAGTTTCTTTTAGAATTCATATGTTTTAACTATTACGAATAAGTGATATGCTGTTAAACTTCATATATTTGGCACTTACATGTTTAAATTGAGTAAGTACAGGTACCTGGAAGCCGTATGGCTGGATTTGGGTTGGGCTATTTGCTAAAAATAATAAGCTGCTTGCTTAAAATGCTAAATAAGGTACGCCTACCCAATAAAAATAGGAAATATGAACTGTTTTTGGTTTTTCCGACCGTGTGGGTCGATGTATATATATTTATCTCTTTTGTCAAATTGCAAAAGCTCCTTCGTACAAAGGGGACTCTGCCAAAAATTTTCAGAAATTTTGGGAGTTAGAAATTTTTTGAAAATTTTGGAAAATTTTGTTAACGACAAAACTATTTAGAATGGGAAACTAAAATAAGTTAGTAAATGAAACTAATTAAAGTAATGACTTAAATTAGGAATAAATGAAGGAAAAAAATTAAAAATTCAAAGTTGAAAATAAATGGAATACATATGTAATGTGGAAATCGATTTGAATAGAAGTAAGTATAAACTAAAAGAGGTAAAGAGAAATAAAGATAAGAAACATATAAAATGTTTATATTAATTTAAGAAGGGAATGGTGAATTCTTAATTGGAAATCGATGCTACAAATGTATCCTAAGATAATATTAGAATGAATAGATATTGGCGTTTTGTGAGAAAATCGATAAAATGTTTTGGAATATTGTGATTGGATATTAGTGCTAAGCAGGATATGCAGGTATGATAAAAGGGGAAAAGGAAATTGGATTTGATTTCGAGAGATAAATTTGAATTGCCCGACAAAAGGTATGTATTTAAATTTGGTATGAAAATTGATTGGGATTTGGATTTGGATTGAGCCACTTGGATTTTTGTTTTCTTTTTTGATTTGGGAGGCCGTAGAGCCCTTTTGTAGTTGTACCGAGCTAGCCGCGCAAAGGAGACGCTGGCGAAATTTTTCGGAAATTTAGGGAGTTAGAAAAATTTTGAGAAAATTTTGATAATTCAAAATTTGGTTTTAAATTGAAAACTTGAATGGTTAAACAAATGGTATGGTTTGGAATAGAGAAAGGTTTGGAGGTTAGTAAGAAAGATAATGAGTCGTTTATATAAAAGATAATTGGTAAGATGTTGAATTGTTAGAAAACTGTTTGGTTTGGGGAAATAATAAACGGGTATTGGACCATTCTTCCTAATTAGTAATTTCGGGGACGAAATTCTTTTAAGGGGGGAGGAATGTGATAACCTGGAATTTTTGAGTGTTTAAAATTGGAATATTCAATTGATTTTGAATATTTAAATGTAAATTTTTAACTTGAATTCAAATATTACCAATTATTTGATAATTAAATTATTGAATTAAATAAGTAGAAGTTGGTTCAAATGTTGAACCTAGAGTTTTAAAGCCTGTTAAAAATAATTTGAAGGCTTATAAGAATTTATATTGATAATACTGAAGAGAATATAAGTGATGAAATCAAATTTGAAAATGGTTTGTTAAGTGTTGAAATTTATATCGTTTAAATTGAATTTAAAAAGAGCCTTCCGAGGCACGGTCTCGGAATTCGACGAAACCAGTTCCATTGGGTCCGTAATATTGAATTATTATCGGATTTTAAATTTCGTATTGATCGAAGTTAGTGTGTGAGTGTACGTTATATAAACGCGGAAAAATTTAATTGATTATAAGCTAATGAAATTTAATTTAAATTAATTAAGCTTCTTGTATACGCCAAGTCTTCCTTCATCTTCCCATATACTTCAACACTAGAAATCAGTAAACCGAGAAATTAGTGTGTGAGTCTTCCTTCTTCATGTTTAACACAATAAAAAAAAAATTGCCAACAATGGCCGAAGCCATCAATCTGTAAATCAGTAAACCGAGAAAAAAACAATCTCACGTTACCTTCGTTTAATCTAGAAATCAAAACCCCTCTTCTCGAATCAAAATCCACCCCCCATTCCTTTCAGACCGAAACCCAAATCGCGATTTTTTTTCCCTTCTCTTTCAATCGAGGTGGAGCATCGCGCGCAACAACATCGCGAGCACGAAGCCGCCTTCCACACCAAACTCGATGGCCAGAGGCTACGCGTATGCGGTGACGTTCTGTTCGACTTTGGGTTAGGGTAGATCCATTCGATGCGTCGTGAGTTGATGGGCTCCTGAAGCTTTCATTCGTATCGCGAGCTCGAGCGGATGACATCAAGATTGTGGGCGAGCTAGGGTTCGGCAACATGGGTTTGTGGTGGAAGGATGACATCGGGGTTTGCGTGCGAGGGTAGGTTGGAGGGAGCAGCGATTCGAGCAGTAAGGTATACCAAATTTTTATTCAGTTTAATTTAATTCTAAATTGATTGTTTTTAAATGTGCAGAATGATTGAGGTAAAGCTATTTACTGTTATCTGATATTTTATATTTAGATACTTACTTATAAACGATTAAAAGAATTTTTAGAATGAAAGATGTAATTTTGGAAGTTTAGAAAAATCAAAATTTTTAGGAAATTTATATAGGTTATTTTATAAGTATATATATACAGTTCTAAAATAAAATAAATAGAAATATACACAATTTAAATCTACTAGTCATTTAAAAAATAAAATAAAAATATGTATTAAGGAGATTGAATTAGTGTAGTTAACTTATTTACTTATCTTAGTCGCTTCAAGTAATTTATTAAAAGGAAATTCGTTTAAAATTTAATTATTAGAAAATTTGCAGTAAAGAAGAAAGATATACATATGCCTATCTTATATATATATATATATACATATAGAAAAGATCTTGAATATATATAGAGATTTTTTTTTAAATGTTTGAGGAATTACAATATATTTTATTCATGTAGTTTCAAAAGGGAATTAATGGTTTAATTAAATTATTTGTCAAATTAAAATTTATTACTTAGAACTTAATTATTTAAATTTTTCGAATATTAACAAATCCATATAATATCTATACAAGGTCAATAATCGTGGAATCAAGTTGAGAATAAAGGGGATTTGCAAATCTAAGGGGCAAAGGTGAGTTAATCTCACTCAGTTTAAATTAAATTTAAAATGATTAAATTTAAATAATTGTTTGAATGGTTGAAATTGATTGATGTCCTATGTTATGGTATATTCTGGAATTGGCATATTACTGTGCTAACGTCTGTGAATGCAGGGAAAACAGGTTGGAGGGATCCAACTGGGTCCCTGAACATATATATATTGTTTATTATTCTCTGACATGCTTTGTGGATATTCTGTGATGAATCATATTGAAATATTGAATGCTATAGCTGCTTGGATATATTCTTGAACTCTGAGTTATCAAATTATATAGCATTGGATTCTTGGAAAGAAATAATAAAAGAAGTAAATTTTTAAGAAAATAATTATAAAGAATGTAAATAAATAAAAAAAATGAATTGATAAGAATATTAGTGTTTCCAAAATGCTAATTAATGAATCCTGTATATGGAAAGGAATTTTTGAATAAACAGAAAGTTAAGAAAACTTAAAATTTCAATGTTACTGTTTAAAAGAATAAAACAATTATTTCAAATTTAGGATTTAAATTATTCTAGAAGAATAAAGAAGAAATGGAAAAAAAATATGAAATATGTATATTTCAGTTAAAGATGTAAAATAAAAGGGAAAATAATAACAATTATAATTAATTCAATAATTAATGAATTTTGAAATGAACCGAATAAGTGAAGAAATTTATTTCAAATAAAATAATTTGAAAATCAATTTGGAAAATTGATTCAATTGATTGAAGTTGGAAAATTCTCCTCGAATAACCAAGTATGTTTTCAAAGCGAGTTTTTAAATATAAGTTAAAAGGGTTTTAAAGTTGTTTTTAAAAAAGCAAGTTTGAAAAATTTATTATATCCAATATTAAAAATTCAAAGGGTAAGTATTTTCTCAAAATCTAATATAGTAGTAATTACTTAAAAGATGACCTAGTATTTTGTTTTCAAAAGTGAAATTCTAGTTTTATATTCTATTAAGTAACTTTATTTTCAAATACTCATATAGTAAGTATTTTTACAAATATTGAAGAAATTTAACTTAGCTGTTTAAAAGTATATATTTCAAAGTAAAATGTTTTAAAATTCATTTTTAAAATCTAGTTTCATGCTTGGTGATTTCAGAGAAGATAGAAAATATTTGGGAAAGTTGATTCTGAAAAGAATGAGGGATTTGAAACTGTTTTCAAAGGATTGGAAATAGAAATATATCTTGTGAAGATATTTTTGGGAATTAATAAATAATTTGGGAAATTATTTATTGGCTGATGGTTGTTTGTGAATATTAATTGATAGTTAAATAACCGACTATCAATATTGGACAAATGCGCTGATCGTTTCGAAGAGACCGGGATCGAGATTTATTTCTCGAAAACCACTTCGATCCGGTTTGTACGTTTCGTTCGAAAAACGTGTACGGAGTCGAAGATGGAGCAGTGAAGTGCAAGGGCTAGTTCCTACTAATCCTGAGGATATTTCCAAAATGGATGTAGTAGGAATAGTGCCTTCGGTTCCGTTCGAACCCGGGACGGACTTGTATGGACGAATGCTTGCGAAACATCGTCAGGGGGATGATGGGCATTCTAAGTGAAACGTTCTAAAAAGGTAACGCTTAGCCTCAAGCCTCATCAAATGGGAATGACTGAAAATCAGGGGATATGCAGCAAGGTTAGGTGGGTCATGCCCAAGCAGGACAAAATAATTCCCCTGTCTAGATGTCCCTTATTTATTTCGGCTTAGTGGGTGGTTGGTCGCGCCAACCACGGGGTTTATCTTGTTCGGAACTGTTCAGTAAGGAATGGTTCCGGCCTTGTGTTGCAGGGGATGAAGGGAGTAGTCCTCGGTACGGTGATCTAGGCCCCGTACTGTGACAGGTGGTACCCCAGTGCCTAGTCATTGTTGGAAATCCATTCCCCCTACGAGCCTTGTACGAGTTTTGTTTGTATTACCTACTTTTGTGGCTAGTAGCTGGAATTTAATGAATGTAACAATTTCGGCTATTTTATAAGTATTTGTACATAGACCCTATTATAATATCAGAGGATTTCTATAAAAATTGTTTTAGCTATCGTAAGGTAAAAACCCGACATGTTTATTTGTGGCGTGGTCTTACGAGATGCTTTTGGTTTTCAAAGGATTTTTGAAACTTTAATAATCAATTGGGTGTGATTTTCTCACTCTGGTATTCCAGACTGACTCGGGTGTTATTTAACTGTAATGCTCGGGTCAGACCGAGTATTATAGGATACAGGATATGATGCTGTGGAGCTCAGGAGACGAGCTGGATGACGATACGTATTCTCGTACATGTATATATATATTTCCGCTGTTTGAGTTGTTGTGTACTCATTGTATGTTATTGATGTGAGCTGTGACTGTTGTACTCTGATGATGTAATATATGTAAACTGATATATTTGATTTTGAGTAAAGATTATTAATTCTCTATTATATTTTATTCCGCTGCGATGGTTAGATTCTGATGTTGATTTTGTTTTCTCTTCTTCTACCTCTTCTTCTTAAACCCAAATGGTTCGTATTTCTGTACAACTTGAGTTGATTTAGGTAGAATAGTGTTGACTCAAGGGGTACGGATTTGCGGGCTGTTACAAATGATATTTATGATCGTTGGTCTGAACTAACATCTGAATCTGTTGAATTGGATTATGAAAGAGATGATATAAAAAAGTAATTGAAACTAATTCGGATATGCATAGTATATTGTTGCTTGTTTCTCATAACCGTGATGATTTTCTAATTGTTTCGGTTATATCTAGGCAGTGCAAAAGTAGTTTGGCTGAAGTTAGTTATTATAGTTCTTTATTTGCTGGTTCTTAACCTTAATGTGTTTCATCTACTTATTCCATGGTTGGTTCTTCAGTTGATCCTATTTCTATTTTGAAACAATTGTGAAAAAATGATTCTAGCAATACGGTGTTTACCGACTGTTTGCCGACGGAAGTTATATCCGTTTAGAAAACCGTCGAACGAATATAGATTTAAAAATAACCGCAAGCGCACGGTGTACGAATGTAGCACGCGGCGAATACGGGTCGATCCGCAGGGAATTGATGATTTTAAAAATCTACTCAATCAAATTAACCAAAGTTGGAAGAGTGATTAACTAAAAAAAAAAAATGACAAAAGAAAATAGATAAAAATATGAGAGTGTTAAGACAATTTAGAGGCAATTTCCACTCTCTAGATCACATAAATCAACAAAATAAAGTTATGATCTCTCTTTTCTTGTCATTAGTGAATTAGTTGATGTGCTTATCATAAGTATGGTATATTTGTGCTATTAATTAGCTCAATATAAACCATCAAACTATAACACAACCACTAATACACTTTTAAATCTCATGAAATATGACAACAAAGTTGAAATAAAAATCTATTTTAAGCATAGCCTATTAACTATTGTTTATAAATATAGGCTATCAAATTTCAATTTCAACAACCACTTCTTTGCCATAATCATATTTAGATGAAGAGACAATTTGTGTTATGTTTGTTTAAGCATAGCCTATTTGTTATGAACAACATAGACTATCAAATTCAAAGCTAAACAACAAGTTAACCACTTCATACATTCACATTAAAGCACAAAAAGAGAGTATAAAACATCAAAATGTTGAAGCTACATGATTAGAGGCTTCATTACCCCTAAATTGAAGGGATTAGCCTCTCATATTTGTCATCATATGAACAAATGTAGCAAGAAACATTGAATAAAAAGAAGAGGAAAAAGAGAGCAAAGAGAAAAACTATACTACTTGCATGAAAAATAAATCTACACTACAACATGAAAGTAAATAAGCATGAAAATAAAAAGAACATGTATTGAAGTTGCATAAAAAAAAACTACATAAAGAGAAATGGCCAAGTAGCCATGAAAGAAAAAAGAGAACTTGTCTTTTATTTTGATCCTAAACTAATGAAGAGAGACTAAGAGAGGAGATAATGTTACATGAAACATAAGGGGTATATATACAAGTTTAAAACCCTAATTCCTATTTTTGGGGAATGCCCAAAATGCCCATGAGAAAGTGTGGAGGCCAAGTTATCATTAGCATGTTTTAATCCCCACTTAAATGTACATGAAGACATTAAATCCATAAGCATGTGCATTAGCCTTTAATTTGTACATTAAGATAGGTGGGTAGGTGGGGTCCTCCATGATCTTCATTTTGAATTATTTCCATCTTCATTCCTTTGTATTGATTTTGTGCATGCATATCTTCATGAAACCACTTGTGAAAGTCACCAAATTTCCTACAAAAAACATAGATAAGTAAATTTTCACAATTTAATAAATGCACAAAAATGACCATTTCACCCTTGTATGAAGATGAATGTGTGACAATTTGGAATTAATGTGAATTTTGGTTAAAACAAGTTAAAATACCCAATATGATCATTTATTTAATTTAAATAGATTAAATATGGCGATAAAAATGTGCACATTTACGTGCACATCACCGACATTGGTCCAAAATTTCCTGGTGTCGTTGAAGAGTTCTGATTGTATCTTATGATATATTGTATTAAGAATGAATATACAGTTAATGTTTTTAAAAATAATAAGGAGCGAGTTACAAATATTTGTTCACGGCAAGGTTGTACATTTCGTAATAATGCTTCGTGTAAATTTAACCTACCAAATTTTTATTAGAATTAGGTTGTCCCGCAATGGACGAATTGGGTAAATTAAAAAAATAAATCATTGTTGGATCCTTAATGGTCTTTGTTGTCTAATTCATTTAGAACTTTTCTAAATTTTCTTTCAAATAAATTCAATATTTTATTTGAATTTTATAAATGAATTTAATTTTATACAATCTACATTTTATTTCATATATGTGTATCATACATACACATAGATATGTGTGTGTGTGTGTGTGTGTGTGCGTGCGTGCGCGTGTGTGCGTGTGCATGTGCAACATAATGATGTGTACATGGTTTGATGTACTAGTACATAGGTTTTGGGATTTTCATCGCAAAGGATATGCTAGCCCCTTGTGCATACTAATGTATTATCTAAATACACATATGTGTGCATCGAATTTTTGTATATACATACATATGTGTGTGTGTGCGCACGCGTGCACACGTGTGTGGTTGTGTATGTATGTATATTAAATTTTAGAATTATATTATATATTAATTTGTAAAATAATTTGAAACCTTATCATATATTATGAAATAAAAATAATTAAATATATATATATACACACACATCAATATATTATATATAAACATATAACTAGTTAGTATATATGTATGTATGTACGTATATGTATATTGTTGAAACTGGGCCAGCTCGTAGCGGAAGATATGAGTGAATTTAAAAAAAAAATCCCTATTAGATCTATATTAGACGTATGAAGTCTAATTTATTTAGAACATTTCTAAATTTAATTTAATAAAATTTCTTACTTGATAAATATTATATTCAATTTTATTTAATTTATATTCGATTAAATGTAAAAGTACATATACACATCATATACATAAATGTATGTGTGTGCATGTGTAACATAATAATCCGTGCAAGGTATAATATGCCCGTATATAAATGTTGGGATTTACATCACAATTAACATGTTATCCCATCCTATATGTATTAAATGTTGTCTAAATATATGTATGTATGCAAACTTGTTATTTGTATACATATTTGTATGCAAACTTGTTATTTATATAAATATTAAAAACTATGTAAATATGTGTACATGTTTGTATGTACGTACATATGTATACACATTATATGCAAAAATTTAATGATTTATATATATTTTATTGCATTATATATAGATATATACACACACAAACATACATATACATATTTATATATGTATGTATTTATGTACATAATGATTTTTTTGAAAACTCATTTTACACATATACACACATATGTATGTATCTATTGCAGTAACAAAATTATTATTATTATATTGAAATCTGTATAAGTATATTTATAATATTTAAATATGTATATGCGTATATATACATACATATATATGGTATATTAATTAAGTATTAAACTATGTATACATATTTTAACCTTTCCAAATCAAATGCACAGCGCGCAAAAAAATTATTTAAACTTTATTGCATTAATATATATATATATATATATATATATATATTATTCAAAAAAGAATAAAACAATAATAAAAATATTTTTTGTTACATTATTTGAATTTTAATATTTAGAAAATTAAGCATGATATTTTAAAGTTACGAAATCTTTTCCAGAATTTTTTCGGTCAAAATATTATTTTTAATGAATTAATTGATTTTGGTCGTTTATTAAATTATTTTTTTTAAATATAATAATTGAATTTTAAATTATGATTTTTCGGCGAGATTTTATATAATGAGATAAAAATTGTAACACATAAAATTTAATTTTCGACATATATTTTATTTATATGATTTATTTAATTAGGATATTGATTTAAATAATATTAAATAATAGTAAATAAATATTAAAAATTAATTTGCAGCCATTGAAAAATATAATCTATGTTGATATTTATTTATAAAATATAAGTTCAGCTATTAACATGATATGATGATATAATTAAATACAAGTCATATAATAAAAATTAGGTGGTATATTAATACATACATGCATACATACATATACATATACATATATATAATAATTAAATGGTCATAATTAAAATATAATTTATTTGTTGTGCACTTAAGATCTATATATAAAAATTCATTTTTTTAATAAATTAAAAATACATATAACCTATCTAATATGTGATAACATTGATGATGTTTATAAGAATCTTACATAACTAGCAATATAATAATGATATATATATATATATATATATATATAATATTATCTTGAATTTATAAATCATATAGCATAGTAAATACATACCTAATACTAATGCCTTAGCGCACACCTTGTAAGGATGAACTCTCCCTCCTTTAAAATTTTCTCAAGTAAGCAGATTGCTAATCCTTGAATCGTAAACCTTCAGCTATCCAATAGTTGTCACCTCTTGAGTTGATTTAAGATGAATTTCTTGGAGCTTCTTATTGATGAGGTCAGCCAGCAATGATAGAGAAGTGGGAAATAGTAGTCAGAAAGTTCTTTTTGCATTAGTGTTAGGGGTCCTTTTATAAGGGAAGAATTAGAGAGAATTAGGAATCACGTCTCATATCATTTCTCATTAAATCTAAACCACCCATCTCCAAACCATCTAGCCTTTTTATCTGTCCCTTTACAAGCCCTACTGCTACAAAAATTTATCTTAACATTATAGGTAACAGCCTATTTAAGCATAAACAAATATTATTAGTTGTTATTAAATATTTGAATTATTATTAAATATTGATTTTTGAATGGAAAGTTAACCTTATAAAATCATGAATTTAAGGAAAATTAAATGATGGTTTTAAAGGTGATTAGATGATTTTATAAGTTTAAAATGATTAAAATAAATGATTTAAATATAATATTAATTGTTTGTGAAATTATATTGAATATTGGAAATGTAATTAACAGTATTTTGAAATGCTATTTTATTTCTAACGTAAATGATATTACAGCGCTTTGCAAGTGTTGTGGTTGATACAAATGAACTATGTATAAATTATAACTAAGTGGTATTACAACACTTGGTAAGTGCTGTGATAGCAGTAAGATAATTAAAATTTGAAACTAAATAAAGAACTACAGTAGCACTTGATAAGTGTTGTGGTAGGCTGAAGTGAATGTTGAGGTTTTGATTTAAATAGGTAAGCTCAGAATTTGTCTAAGATTTTAGGAACTGGATATTTGATTTGAAATATAATGACTTCACTTTTAAATGGTTTAAATGAACTGTTTTGATTTAAATATAAACTATTTAAAAGGTGATTTGAAATGATAATAAATGAATGATAACTTTGAATTAAAAAGGATAATAAATGAATGATATTTTTGAAATAAAAGGATATTTTAATGTATATATTTGGATTTGAATTCAAATAATGATATGAAATGAATTTTGAAAGATATGATTTCTGATATGTTGAAATGGTTTGGAAATGATTAGATCTTTATTTTGATAAAGATTTGAATTTGAAACGTTAATTTATTTTGAAGTATAAACTATGATTTTTAAATTATAACTACGGGTGATAATAACGATTGGTTGTTAAAGAGACCGGGATTCTCTTGAGTTGGTTTACATTATATAAGTATATATATTGTCCTGACTCGAGTGTTTTGTGTTCTGCTTTACGCTCGAGTTAGCCTGAGTATTCACAGCTTTCTCTTTCTGGAGCTAGTCTTTGCTGGAGATTCTGCCTATCTACTTATATATCTATTTCTGTTTCAGTTGTTCTAGTTTATCTCATATATTAGTGAACTTCTATGTATTTGGGATTTCTATTATGTTGTTTCAGACTGTTATTATGTATTTGGTTTGAGACTCTGTTATAGTAGCTTCATGAACTACTATGTATTTTTTTATATTCCGCTGCGAGTTATTCTGATTGTTCTGTATCTGTGATGCTGTGTATTTGATTTCATTTGCTCCAAATTTATTTACAATCTGTTATTTTGCATCATTCAAGTCCGACATGTATGGATTATTGTCGATTTGAATGGTATGAAATGGCGGATCGTTACCTTTGGTATCAGAGCTTTGGTTTTTGGCAAATCATTGCCTAAGGAGCAAAAACTCATTAGAGATAGGGTAGAAATACCCTAGACTGAGTGAAATAGATCTCAGAATCACTTTCTTTGTGAGAGACATATTTTCAAAGTGCAAAATGATTTTTCAAGATGTTTTCAAAAGATTTTTCAAGATTATTTTGGTATAAAAATTTTCTTGTTTTAAAGGATTTTTCAAATGTTTTCCAACTTCCTTTCATATCTACCTTGTTAGATTTTTCTTTCTTTAGGATATTCATCCAAGTGTATTATATTATCTTATCTTAATTTATCTTTGGCTTGTCTTTACCTTGTCCTAAATTCTTTCTTGATTTTTCAGAATGAATCGAGGAAATGCCAAAGGTAGGGGTCGTGGTATTGCCCCAGCTCCTCAGCCAGTTCCTCCTGTTAGATTCACTTTTCTCTGTAAGAAATTTACTCAACTTGGTAGAACCCCATTCACCGGTTTAGAGAGCATCATTGAGGCTCAGCAATGGTTGCGTAGTCCTGAGAGGATATTTACTGGTCTTGAGATTACTGATGCCCAGAAGCGTCAGTTAGCATCTTGGCAGTTGCATGAGTCTGCTCTAGATTGGTGGGAGTCTGTCACGGCTAACACCGTCGAAGCTGATATTACTTGGGAATAGTTTAGGTATCTTCTCGTGTTCCTTTGAATTCTGTTTTTCTATCTTTTTGTGCTTTTCTATGTTTATCTATCATTTTTCCAAAGAGGCTTTTGGGGCAAAATGGATGGTCGAAGCCAGAAATCTCAGCTTTATCGTGAATTTATGGACCTCAAGCAGGGTACCATGTCTTTTGCTGAGTATGAGAGGAAGTTCAACGAACTTTCTAAGTTCGGTCCTAACCTGATTGACACTCCTCTCAAGAAGAATGAGAAGTTCATATCTGGAGCTCGTCTCGAGTATTATGATCGTCTCATTTCTCATGTCCATGGCACTTTCACCCAGCTTATGGATATGGTTATCCGTTATGAGAACACTACTTCTAAGGGTCCTACTCCTGCTCCTACTCCTGCTCCTGCTCCTAATGGTTCTCCTTCATATCTGTCTTCCTCTGCCGATTCTAGGAAGAGAAAGCCTAATTTCCAGTAGTAGAAGCAGATTTGGCTCAGGAATTCAGGTTTGGGATCTTCTTCATCTCCTCCTTCTCATAGGCAACCTGTTGACCTTTCTGCCATCACTTGCTTCAGATGTGATCAGAAGGGACACTATGCCAATAGTTGTCCTGCCTTAGCTGGTGCAGCTGTTCCTCCTCCTGCTGATATTAAGCCTACTGGTATATTTGCTATCTCATCTTCATCTTCTCCAGTTCCTCCACCTGCTCCTACTCCTAGTGATGACCAAGGTACTCTTCAGTGTAACCTTTCTTTATTTCTGTATCATATTCATGTTTTATTTGATACTAGAGTTCTCCATAGTCTTATTTCTGTTGATTTGTGTGATAAGTTTGAATATATCCTTTCTCCTGAGTTTGTTTCTATTCTTTTATGTGTTTCAAATCCAATTAGGGCTCCGCAAACCTTAATAGGATTTGTAAGCATGTGCAACTTTTATATTCTGATCATTGCTTTAGTGATGATCTTCATTTGACTCCTGTAGTCAGATTCTATCTTGATATATTGGTAAAGTCACTGCTTTGCCTCCTAAGCGGGAAATTTCTTTTCATACAGATCTTATTCCTGAAACTCTAGGAATAGGTTCTATAAATGGTTAGTCATGCCTTTTGGGTTTGACTAATGCTCTTGCTTTCTTTGTTGATTTGATGAATCTTGTTTTCGGGCTGTGCTTAATAAACTTTCTAAATGCCATCGCTGGAAAGATGAAGTCCGATTCCTTGGACATATTGTTTCTATTAATGGAATTTCTGTTGATCCAATCATGACTGATGCGATCAGTAGAAATCTTTCTTTCTTTCTTTTTTCTTTGTCATTCAACTTTTTTATTCTGTGTTTCCCGTACTTCATTCCTTTTCGGGGACGAAAAGTTTTGAGTGGAGGAGAGTGCAACAACCCTATATTTTGTGACTATTTTATTGTATATTTTATTTCTGTTGAATTGAATTTCCTGATTTGAAAACTTTATTTTATTTATTAAAATGAATAAATTTTGTTATTTAAATATAAATTTTGATTATTATGTGAATTATATTTCCAAACTTGAATAAAATAGAATATTTTTCAGAAAAGTGGATTTTTGGTCAATATGGTCAAACTTTGACTTTTAAATTTAAATATTTAAATTTTGAAATTTTATATTCTATTATGAAAATAGATTAAATTTTAAGAATAATGCTTTTCGTTTTGTTGAAATCGGAGTTATATTGTGAAAGTTATGATTTTTACAATATTGGGAGTAAACAGTTTTGTTTAACAATATTGTTTATTTTAAATTATATAAATAATCTTTTTATTTGTCATATCTTATTCTAATTTGTATTATACGTTATGTTACATATATTTTTGTCTTTTAGATATTTTTAAAGTGATGTTTTAATTTTTCCAAAGCTTATTGAATTTATTTTCAAATTTTAAAGCCTAGTTTCCTTTTTTCTGCTATTTTCTTCATTTAAATTATATTTAATTAAAATTTATTTATTTATTTTTGTGAATGAATTTTTATTTTGTGTTCTTATATTTATTTATAAATATTTTTCAAGTACATAATAATTTTTCAGAGTTTGTTCCATTTATTTTCGAATTTGCTAGACTAGTTTACATTTTCTTTGTTATTTCTTAATTTAATTATATATATTTAATATTTATTTATTTATTTTTGTTTATTTACTAAATTTTCGTATTTTATCTGAATTTATATATATATTTCAGTTATATAAAAATTTAAAAGAAATTAGAGAAATTTGAAGAGTTTGAATCCTTTTATATCCCTTGACTTTTCACCTCCCCACCTTTTCATTTTCAACCAACATTTGCCTTAAATTTTTGTCCGTTCCTTATCATTGCTTCAGCCGACTTATTTTCTTCATTTTCAAGTATCAAAAACATTTCTCAACCCTAAAATTCATGGTCGTTTCCTGAAGCAAAGCTTGGTAATTTTTTTTCTTCTTTTCTATGCAAATTCTTATTGTTTTTGTTTGTTCTATGCACTGGCCTTCACCTATAGGCTCGGCCTTAGCTCCTCCTTCACCATGGCTGCCTCCACCACCAACCACCACCTCTTCCAGCCTTTGACCATCCCAAGCCGTGCACCATAGTTGACCTACTCCACCTAAAACTTGAAAACTACACTTGAATTCATGCATTTCTAACATCCTATGCTTCCATCACCTTCAACCACCCCCTTGGCCGCCACCTACTCCACATCCACCACCCATAGATGACCTGAAACCCTCTGCCACACCATCCTCCAGCCCACTATAGAGATGGCCATGCCTGGTCTTACTTGGGCCGAGCCCAATGTTGCATTGAATCCATGTAGTTTGCCTTTGTAGTTGTAATCCATGCACCTATCTCTTTATATCACCTTTGCCCCATCACCATCCATGTTTGGCCGACCCTATTGAACCCAAAACCAGACCCTAACACACACTTTGGCCATGCTAACCTGACCTATGGCTGAAGCACTAGTGGTAGAAGGCAAGTGCAAGTGGTTTGGAGATGATTTATGCATTCATTTCTACCATTGTTTAATCGTATTTTGGTTGAAACTTAAGTTATTTGTATTGTTTTGCTTGAATGTGTTCAAGGCAATTGATCTTTGGCTCTCTCAAACTCGAATCACTGTCGTGCTAACGTGCTTTTTAAGATCTCAGTTTGTGTGTTTCAGTTGTCGTCTCTAGCTTATACCAGTGAGTTATTCTCACAAGACGATTTTGTACTTATATAACTAGTAAATCGATCACCTGTGAATCTGTAAAATGCATCACCATATTATATCACCTATATTATGATCATATGATGCTCACCCATGCTTAAACATCTGTTATATCATCTGTTACTGTTATATTATGCTGTTCTGTTAATTTTATCGTTTATCACACTGCAAGTTCCCTTTAGATTAGAATCACTATGGGTTGAAATGATACATACCCGAACAGACTTTAGAATAAGGGAAAATCGTTACGGGCTGAAATGATAGGCCTAAATGATTTTCAATTATTTTCATTTACTTAGGACTGCGGGTTTGAAATGATAAAACCCGGTTTTCTTTGTAAATTACGGGTTGAAATGATATATTACCCGTATCACTTTACCTAGGCTAGAAAATTATATACAGACCCGTAGTTAAATTATTTTTTTCTAAAATTTTTAAAATATTTTAGAAATGTAAATATTATAATATTTTGACTTAAACTTGATTAAAAATGATTTTTGTAAAGTATTATTGATTTTTTGAAAATTTATAAGTGAAATAAATAAATGGCAAAGTAGAAATTCGAAATATGAATTATTTTGGGAATTTTGATTTAATTATAAATGGAACTTAAATTAAATATAAAAATATGATAAATTTATGATATTGTAATTAAAATAAATTTAAAACGATTTTATATATATTAATGAATTTTGAATAAAGTTAAAATGTTAAATGAATGAATATTTAAGTTGAAATTTGGAAATATAACTTAAATTGGAATTTATGAATCTTGTTTTAAAAGTGAATTTTGAAGTTAAGTAAATAAAATGAAAATGGATTATATTTGAAAATGTAAACTTAAGTGTTAAGTTAAAATTTAATCTAATGAATTTAAATTTGAATGTTGGAATTTAATAAGTGAATTATTATTAAATATTGATTTTTAAATGGAAAGTTAACCTTATAAAATCATGAATTTAAGAAAAATTAAATGATGGTTTTAATGGTGAAATTATATGATTTTATAAGTTTAAAATGATTAAAATAAATGATTTAAATACAAGATTAATTGTTTGTGAAATTATAGTGAATATTGAAAATGTAATTAACAGTATTTTGAAATGCTATTTTATATCTAACGTAAATGATATTACAGCGCTTTGTAAGTGTTGTGGCTGATACAAATGAACTATGTATAAATTATAACTAAACATTATTACAGCACTTGGTAAGTGCTGTGATAGCAGTAAGATAATTAAAATCTGAAACTAAATAAAGGGCTACAGTAGCACTTGATAAGTGTTGCGGTTGGCTGAAGTGAATGTTGAGGTTTTGATTTAAATAGGTAAGCGCAGAATTTGTCTAAGATTTTGGGAACAGAATATTTGATTTGAAATATAATGACTTCACTTTTAAATGGTTTAAATGAATTATTTTGATTTAAGTATAAACTATTTAAAAGGTGATTTGAAATGATAATAAATGAATGATATCTTTGAATTAAAAAGGATAATAAATGAATGATATCTTTGAAATAAAAGGATATTTAAATGTATATATTTGGATTTGAATTCAAATAATGATTTGAAATGAATTTTGAAAGATATGATTTTTGATATATTGAAATGGTTTGGAAATTGTGACACCCCACCTCTATACCCACGCTAGCCAAGAACACTACGGTGTAATGCTGTCAACTAGCATGGAGAATAAGGCTGTTGAGGAGTGACCATCCGTGTAATCGCTTTGCGCGAGCACCGATATGTCAGATAGTATAACATGCATTTTATTTCAAGAGGAAATCCGACATACCGATACAAACACAAAGCTACTACACAGTGGCTATAATAATCTTCGGAAACAAATATAGAAATAAGTATAACACAAATCAGTCACAGATAATTCATATCACAAAGGCGGAAGAAGATATGAATATATAATTAACACATGAAAGTGTATATCAGAGTAGTGGTCAAAAAGATCCACAATAATACAAAAGAATAGCAACACGTGCTATACAAAAGAATACAACTATGAGTCCATATCTCAAGTGTATACAACAAAATAAACTACTAATCTAAGTAGTCAGCCAAAAGTCAGGATAATAACCCCAAAAGAGAAGTCAAACAGAAGCACCTGTAACATCTCGGTCTGACCCGAGTATTATTCAGAAAGAAAATAATAAACGGATCAGTCTAGCTATAAATATCAGATGAAATGATATAGAATAAGAGATATGACTAAACGTATAATAATCACAATGCCAAGCTGTGATAAATAAATAATTGAAGAATCAATAAGAGATTAATCAATATCACAAAGATCTTCTTAAAGATAAAAAGGAATGCCATACTCCTAACTTCATTCACCAAGCGACAATAAATGACATATATATATATCAATGCCAATCGTAAAAATTGGTGAAACATAAATTCCAGAATTCAACACACGAAATCCGAAAATCACAAGAAAAGGGTGGCAAAGACATTGATGTAGTGCAAACGGTACATCCAATGAATCAAAAGCAAAGACATTGATGTAGTGCAAACGGTACATCCAATGTATCAAAAGCATATCATTGATGTAGTGCAAACGGTACATCCAATGAATCAAAAGCAAAGACATTGATGTAGTGCAAACGGTACATCCAATGTATCAAAAGCAAAGGCATTGATGTAGTACAAACGGTACATCCAATGTATCAAAAGAAAAGACATTGATGTAGTGCAAACGGTACATCCAATGTATCAAAAGAAAAGACATTTATGTAGTGCAAACGGTACATCCAATGTATCAAAAGAAAAGACATTGATGTAGTGCAAACGGTACATCCAATGTATCAAAAGCAAAGGCATTGATGTAGTGCAAACGGTACATCCAATGTATCAAAAGCAAAGACATTGATGTAGTGCAAACTGTACATCCAATGTATCAAATAATTCGAAGCGTCGACGTCGTACAGCGTGACATCCGATGAACCACATCAAAAAGACATCGCACAATGCTAGTCTAAAACATAAAAATGATCGTCATGATCAAAGAGAAGTGTCAATTACAGTAAGCTAGTAAATATATGAGCTTAGCTTCATGTCCCATAACCACTAGCTTAACTTAAATATTTACGAACAAATTGTAGATCTCCACTAGAAAATTGTCACATGAGTTTCAATCGAACAAGTCCAAGAATTAACCGACGAAGTAAACGCAAGCGTTTCATACCACTTGTTTTACTAAGTCGTTTAATTAGATTTCTCATACGAGTGAGGTAAAGGTTTGTATATACTAATAGATTGGAAATCGGTTTGAGAAAACGAGCTTTGTTATAAAATAGTGTTGAAATCATTTGAAGAAAGAGTTTTGATATTTACTACTAGTATAGAAAACCTTTATATTTTTAAAGTGACAAATCACAAAGAAGATTGTAGGAACAATCAATCACTAAAATTCACATTTGAAAACGTGAATAGAATCCAAAGAAATCGATACCGAATCCATCGAAATGGATATTCCAAGAATTCCCGAAGAAAATAAGTCATCAAAGTCAATAACAAATGATAACAACAAATAGGGAAATAACACAAATCAATTAGAGTTGGAAATTCAGACAACTAGGCAAAATAGGCATAGTTGGCAAATAGCAGCAGGTCGGTCGACCGGACTCCCTGAGTCGGTTGACCGAACCAGGGGTTGGAAGTGCTCGGGCACCAGGTCGGTCGACCGGCCCAGGGGCTCGGTCGGCCGAAGCCTGTAACCAGCACTTCCAAAACAGAGGCAGGAAGTGCCTGGACTACAGGTCGGTCAGCCGGCCCAGGGGCTCGGTCGGCCGAACCTGTATGCTTGCACTTCCTATCCTATTTCAAAAGAGGTGCAATTCTCAACCAAATTGCAATCGCACGAGCAATGGCGCTAAGGGTTTATGCCAATCGACTACCCGACCCTATATGCTCCTCGATACATCACCAAAAACATGTTCAAACATCAAAGTTAGGATTTTTAAAGAATTGAACTCAAAACACTAAAAGTTGGAATATTCACCAAATCAATCCAAACCAAAAGCAATTGCACACGAATAATTGTTAGGAATTCATACCTAACAATCGGAGATAAACATAGACTAAGATGTGAGATAAAAATCTCACCTTTGAACCCAAACAATAGAAGAAGAAGCTTGAAAGCAAGCTAAGATCAATTCCTCTCCAATAACAACTCAAGAAGCTTCAATCTAAGCTTAAAATAGAAACATTTCCTAAATTAGGTTTAGGAAATTTCTGAAATCAAAGAGAAAATGAGTTGGAGAAGAAGAAGAGGAGGCTTACCAATGGGTTCTCTTAGAATTTGGAGCCAGATCTTGGATTTGCAATGAAACTAGGGCTTGGAATTTCTAATTTCCACTCTCTTCCACCATTGTTGCTTAAAGCTTAAAGTGTTAGGAATATGAAATGAAGTAATGAAGAGGAGAGGGTTGGAACTGAGTTAAGTGGGGTTAATGGGCTCAGCCCAAACCAAAGCCCTAAGTGAAAAAGTGGAAAAAATCAACTTTCTCCAAACATATCGAAGTTTATACTCAAAAAGGTCGCAAACGTTATTTTGAACTCAGTGGGAGTGGTCTCGAGTCCCAATTCGACTGTTTGCAAAAAGTAGCTTTTCAGACCAAAATCCGACGAACGATAAAATATTTAAATATAAAATCGATAAATATGCGGGTTGTTACAGAAATGATTAGATCTTTATTTTGATAAAGATTTGAATTTGAAATGTTAATTTATTTTGAAGTATAAACTATGATTTTTAAATTATAACTACGGGTTATAATAACGATTGGTTGTTAAAGAGACCGGGATCAGATATGGGCATGCTCTCTGTCGATACCGAAAACCACTTTAACAACTATGTATGCGGTGGAGTTTCCAGAATGAAGTAGGATGGTGGCGACGATCTTGAGATATATTAACTCCCATGAGTTGGCTTAAGGTGGCTAAAACAGGAGCGATCTCGGGCCAAAAGGGGTAGCTCCTCTGGTCGGACACATTCCTCCGATACTATACTCTTACTTGTGATTGATTAGATGGCCATCCTCCGATTTTGATATGGGATTTTGTTCCGAGGTGGGAGTATGTGGCTACTGCGTTACCACCAGCCCGTGTACGTAATTAGTATATCTACCCTAGCATTGCCATGTGTGCCGTGTCACCTACCATACCGAGCCTTTACTACGAGTTTGTTTTTCTCCTATAGCCCGTGTGGTATCCTCTGATAGTTTCCCGATCTTGAGGTATCATGATATTGGATGGACTACTGGGACTATTATGTGTGAAGGGTGACATGGGTAGCCCAGAACGCTGTTTAAAAGTAAGTTTATTTTACTGTAGACATTATTATAATAGCGCAATATTACTATATAGTAAATAGTTTGACGGATCCTTAGAGGATGGGCGGGCCCAGGCATCCTTTAAATTACTTGTATCTTTATTACAGTTCACTTGAGTTGGTTTACATTATATAAGTATACATATTGTCCTGACTCGAGTGTTTTGTGTTCTGCTTTACGCTCTGGTCAGCCTGAGTATTCACGGCTTTGGATTCTCTTTCTAGAGCTGGTCTTTGCTAGAGATTCTGCCTATCTACTTATATATCTTTTTCTGTTTCAGCTGTTCTAGTTTATCTCATGTATTAGTAAACTTCTATGTATTTGGAATTTCTATTATGTTGTTTCAGACTGTTATTATGTATTTGGGTTAAGACTCTGTTATAGTAGCTTCAGGAACTACTATGTTTTTTTTATATTCCGCTGCGAGTTATTATGATTGTATGTGTCTGTGATGCTGTGTATTTGATTTCATTTGCTCCAAATTTATTTACAATCAATTATTTTGCATCATTCAAGTCCGACCTGTGTGGATTATCGTCGATTTGAATGGTACGAAATGGCGGATCGTTACATTTGGTATCAGAGCTTTGGTTTTTGGCAAACATTGCCTGAGGAGCAAAAACTCATTAGAGATAGGGTAGAAATACCCTATAATGAGTGAAATCAATCTCAGAATCACTTTCTTTGTGAGAGACGTATTTTCAAAGTATAAATGATTTTTCAAAATGTTTTCAAAAGATTTTTCAAGATTATTTTGATATAAAAATTATCTTGTTTTAAAGGATTTTTCAAATGTTTTCCAACTTCCTTCCTTTCGTATCTACCTTGTTAGATTTTTCTTTCTTTAGGATATTCATCCAAGTGTATTATCTTGTCTTATCTTAATTTATCTTTGGCTTGTCTTTACCTTGTCCTAAATTCGTTCTTGATTTTTCAGAATGAATCGAGGAAATGCCAGAGGTTGGGGTCGTGGTATTGCCCCTGCTCTTCATCCAGTTTCTCTTGTTAGATTCACTGTTCTTTGTAAGAAATTCACTCAACTTGCGGAACCCCATTCACGGGTTCAGAGAGCATCATTGAGGCTCAGCAATAGTTGTGAAGTATTGAGAGGATATTTACTGGTCTTGGATTACTGATGCCCTGAAGCGTCAGTTAGCATCTTGGCAGTTGCATGAGTTTGCTCTAGATTGGTGGGAGTCTGTCACGGCAAACACCGTCGAAGCTGATATTACTTGGGAACAGTTTAAGTATCTTCTCGTGTTCCTTTGAATTTTGTTTTTCTTTCTTTTTGTGATTTTCTATGTTTATCTATCATTTTTCCAGAGAGGCTTTTGTGGAAAAATGGATGCCTGAAGCCGGAAATCTCAGCTTTATCGTGAATTTATGGATCTCAAGCAGGGTACCATGTCTTTTGCTGAATATGAGACGAAGTTCAACGAACTTTCTTAGTTCGGTCCTAGCCTGATTGACACTCCTCTCAAGAAGAATGAGAAGTTCATATCTGGTGCTCGTCCGGAGTATTATGATCGTCTCATTTCTCATGTCCATGGCACTTTCACCCAGCTTATGGATATGGCTATCCGTCATGAGAACCCTACTTCTAAGGGTCCTACTCCTGCTCCTGTTCCTGCTCCTAATGGTTCTCCTTCATCTCTGTCTTTCTCTCCCAATTCTAGGAAGAGAAAGCCTAATTTCCAGCAGCAGAAGCAGATTTGGCTAAGGAATTCAGGTTTGGGATCTTATTCATCTCCTCCTTCTCATAGGCAACCTGTTGACATTTCTGCCATCACTTGCTTCAGATGTGATCAGAAGGGACACTATGCCAATAGCTATCCTACCTTAGCTGGTGCAGCTGTTCCTCCTCCTGCTGATATTAAGCCTTCTGGTATATTTGCCGTCTCATCTGCATCTTCTCCAGTTCCTCCACCTGCTCCTACTCCTAGTGATGACCAAGGTACTCTTCTGTGCAACCTTTCTTTATTTCTGTATCATATTCGTGTTTTATTTGATACTAGAGTTTTCCATAGTCTTATTTCTATTGATTTGAGTGATAAGTTTAAATATTTCCTTTCTCCTGAGTTTGTTTCTGTTCTTTTATGTGTTTCAAATCCAATTGGGGCTCCGCAAACCTTAATAGGATTTGTTAGCATGTGCAACTTTTCTATTCTGATCATTGCTTTAGCGGTGATCTTCATTTGACTCCTATAGTCAGATTCTATCCCCATATATTGGTAAAGTCACTGCTTTACCTCCTAAGCGGGAAATTTTATTTTGTACAGATCTTATTCCTGGAACTCTGGTAATGGGTTCTATAAATGGTTACTCATGCCTTTTGGGTTTGACTAATGCTCTTGCTTTCTTTGTTGATTTGATGAATCTTGTTTTCGGGCTGTGCTTAATAAACTTTGTAAATGCCATTGCTGGAAAGATGAAGTCCGATTCCTTGGACATATTATTTCTAGTAATGGAATTTCTGTTGATCTAGTCATGATTGATGCGATTAATAGAAATCTTTCTTTCTTTCTCCTTTTCTTTATCATTCAATTTTTCTATTCTGTGTTTCCCGTACTTCATTCCTTTTCGAGGGCGAAAAGTTTTGAGTGGGAGAGAGTGTAACAACCCTGTATTTTGTGACTATTTTATTGTATATTTTATTTCTGTTGAATGGAATTTCCCGATTTAAAAACTTTATTTTATTTGTTAAAATGAATAAATTTTGTTATTTAAATATAAATTTTGATCATTATGTGAATTATATTTCCAAACTTGAATAAAATAGAATATTTTTCAAAAAAGTGGATTTTTGGTCAATCTGGTCAAACTTTGACTTTTAAATTTTAAATTGAAATATTTAAATTTTTGAATTTTATCTTCTATTATGAGAATAAATTAAATTTTAAGAATACTGCTTTTCGTTTCGTTGAAATCGGAGTTATATTGTGAAAGTTATGCTTTTTACAATATTAGGTGTAAACTTTTTTGTTTAACAATATTGTTTATTTTAAATTATATAAATAATCTTTTTATTTGTCATATCTTATTCTAATTTGTATTATATGTTATGTTACATATATTTTTGTCTTTTGAATATTTTTAAAGTGATGTTTGAATTTTTCCAAAGCTAATTGAATTTATTTTCAAATTTTAAAGCCTAGTTTCATTTTTTCTGCTATTTTCTTCATTTAAATTATATTTAATTAAAATTTATTTATTTATTTTTGTGAATGCATCTTTATTTTTTATTATTGTCTTTATTTATAAATATTTTTCAAGTACATAATAATTTTCCAAAGTTTGTTCCATTTATTTTCAAATTTGCTAGACTAGTTTACATTTTCTTTGTTATTTTCTTAATTTAATTATATATATTTAATATTCATTTATTTATTTTTGTTTATTTACTAAATTTTCATATTTTATCTGAATTTATATATATTTCAGTTATATAAAAATTTAAAAGAAATTAGAGAAATTTGAAGAGTTTGAAACCTTTTATATCCCTTGACTTTTCACCTCCCCACCTTTTCATTTTCAACCAACACTTGCCTTAATTTTTTGGCCGTTCCTTATCATTGCTTTAGCCGACTTCTTTTCTTCATTTTCACATTTCAAAAGCATTTCTCAACCCTAAAATTCATGGCCATTGCCTGAAGCAAAGCTTGGTAATTTTTTCTTCTTCTTTTCGATGCAAATTCTTATTGTTTTTGTTTGTTCTATGCACTTGCCTTCACCTATAGGCTCGACCTTAGCTCCTCCTTCACCAATGGCTGCCTCCACCACCACATGAACCACCAACCACCACCTCTTCCAGCCTTTGACCATCCCAAGCCTTGCACCATAGTTGACCTACTCCACCTAAAACTTGCAAACTCTACTTGAATTCATGAATTTCTAACCTCCCATGCTTCCATCACCTTCAACCACCCCTTTGGCCGCCACCTACTCCACCTCCACCACCCATAGATGACCTGAAACCCTCTGCCACACCATCCTCCAGCCTACTATAGAGATGGCCGTGCCTGGTCTTGGTTGGGCCGAGCCGAATGTTGCATTGAATCGATGTAGTTTGCCTTTGTAGTTGTCATCCATGCACCTATCTCTTTGTATCAACTTTGCCCCATCACCATCCATGTTCGGCTGACCCTATTGAACCCAAAAACAGACCCTAACACATACTTTGGCCATGCTAACCTGACCTATGGCAGAAGCATTAGTGGTAGAAGGTAAGTGCAAGTGGTTTGGAGATGATTTATGCATTCATTTCTACCATTGTTTAATCGTATTTTGGTTGAAACTTAAGTTGTTTGTATTGCCTTGTTTGAATGTGTTCAAGGCAATTAATCTTTGGCTCTCTCAAACTCAAAATCATTATCGTGCTATCATGCTTTTGAAGATCTCAGTTTGTGTATTTCAGTTGTCGTCTCCAGCTTATACCAGTGAGTTATTCTCACCAGACGATTTTGTACTTATATAACTAGTAAATCGATCACCTGTGAATCTGTAAAATGCATCACCATATTATATCTGCTATATTATGATCATATGATGCTCACCCATGCTTAAACATCTGTTATATCATATGTTACTGTTATATTATGCTGTTCTGTTAATTTTATCAGTTTATCACACTGTAAGTTCACTTTAGATTAGAATCACTACGGGTTGAAATGATACATACCCGAACAGACTTTAGAATAAGTGAAAATCGTTATGGGCTGAAATGATAGGCTTGAATGATTTTCAATTATTTTTATTTACTTGAGACTGCGGGTTTGAAATGATAAAACCCGGTTTTCTTTGTAAATTACGGGTTGAAATGATATATTACTCGTATCACTTTACCTAGACTAGAAAATTATATACAGACCCGTAGTTAAATTATATTTTTCTAAAATTTTTAAAATATTTTAGAAATGTAAATATTATAATATTTTGACTTAAACTTGATTAAAAATGATTTTTGTAAAGTATTATTGATTTTCTGAAAATTTATAAGTGAAATAAATAAATGGTGAAGTAGAAATTCAAAAAATGAATTATTTTGGGAATTTTGATTTAATTATAAATGGAATTTAAATTAAATATAAAAATATGATAAATTTTAAAATAAATTTAAAATGATTTTATATATATTAATGATTTTTGAATAAAGTTAAAATGTTAAATGAATGAATATTTAAGTTGAAATTTGGAAATAAACTTAAATTGGAATTTATGAATCTTGTTTTAAAAGTGAATTTTGAAGTTAAGTAAATAAAATGAAAATGGGTTGAAAATGTAAACTTAAGTGTTAATTTAAAATTTAATCTAATGAATTTAAATTTTAATATTGGAATTTAATAAGTGAATTATTATTAAATACTGATTTTTGAATGGAAAGTTAACCTTATAAAATCATAAATTTAAGGAAAATTAAATGATGGTTTGAAAGGTGATATTATATGATTTTATAAGTTTAAAATGATTAAATAAATGATTTAAATACAAGATTAATTGTTTGTGAAATTATATTGAATATTGAAAATGTAATTAACAGCATTTTGAAATGCTATTTTAGTTCTAACGTAAATGATATTATAGCGCTTTGTAAGTTCTGTGGTTGATACAAATGAACTATGTATAAATTATAACTAAGTGGTATTACAACACTTGGTAAGTGCTGTGATAGCAGTAAGATAATTAAAATCTGAAACTAAATAAAGGGCTACAGTAGCACTTGATAAGTATTGCGGTAGGCTGAAGTGAATGTTGAGGTTTTGCTTTAAATAGGTAAGCACATAATTTGTCTAAGATTTTGAGAACTGAATATTTGATTTGAAATATAACGACTTCACTTTTAAATGGTTTAAATGAATTGTTTTAATTTAAATATAAACTATTTAAAAGGTGATTTGAAATGATAATAAATAAATGATATCTTTGAATTAAAAAGGATAATAAACGAATGATATCTTTGAAATAAAAGGATATTTAAATGTATATATTTGGATTTGAATTCAAATAATGATTTGAAATGAATTTTGAAAGATATGATTTTTGATATATTGAAATAGTTTGGAAATGATTAGGTCTTTATTTTGATAAAGATTTGAATTTGAAATGTTAATTTATTTTGAAGTATAAACTATGATTTTTAAATTATAACTACGGGTTATAATAACGATTGATTTTTAAAGAGACCGAGATCGGATATGGACATACTCTCTGTCGATACCGAAAACCACTTTAACAACTGTGTACGTGGTGGAGTTTCCAGAATGAAGTAGGATGGTGGCGATGTTCTTGAGATATATTACGTGGAACCGACTCCTGTGAGTTGGCTTAAGGTGGCTAAAACAGGAGCGATCTCGGGCCAAAAGAGTTAACTCCTCTGGTCGGACACATTCCTTCGATACTATGCTCTTACTTATGATTGATTAGATGGCCATTCTCCGATTTTGATATGGGAGTGTGTTCCAAGGTGGGCATATTTTGCTGCTGCGTTACCACCAGCCCGTGTGCGTAATTGGTATATCTACCCTAGCATTTCCTTGTGTGCCGTGTCACCTACCATACCGAGCCTTTACTACGAGTTTGTTTTTCTCCCGTAGCCATGTGGTATCCTCTAATAGTTTCCCGATCTGGAGATATCATGATATTAGATGGACTACTGGGACTATTATGTGTGAAAGGTGATATGGGTTGCCCGGAACGCTATTTAAAAGTAAGTTTATTTTACTATAGACATTATTATAATAGCGCAATATTACTATATAATAAATAGTTTGACGGATCGTTAGAGGATGGGCGGTCCTAGGAATCCTTTAAGTTACTTATATCTTTATTACAGTTCACTTGAGTTGGTTTACATTATATAAGTATATATATTGTCCTGACTCGAGTGTTTTATGTTCTGTTTTACGCTCGGGTCAGCCTGAGTATTCACAGCTTTGGATTCTCTTTCTGGAGCTGGTCTTTGCTGGAGATTCTGCCTATCTACTTATATATCTATTTCTGTTTCAGCTGTTCTAGTTTATCTCATGTATTAGTGAACTTCTATGTATTTGGGATTTCTATTATGTTGTTTCAGACTGTTATTATGTATTTGGGTTGAGACTCTGTTATAGTAGCTTCATGAACTACTGTGTTTTTTTATATTCCGCTGCGAGTTATTCTGATTGTTCTATGTCTGTGATGCTGTGTGTTCGATTTCATTTGCTCTGAATTTATTTACAATCTGTTATTTTACATCATTCAAGTCCGACATGTGTGGATTATTGTCGATTTGAATGGTACGAAATGGCGGATCGTTACATAGGTTATCCCGCAATGGACGAATTGGGTAACTTTAAAAAAATTCAATGTTGGATATTTAATGGTCTTTGTAGTCTAATTCATTTAGAACTTTTCTAAATTTTCTTTCAAATAAATTCAATATTTTATTTGAATTTTATAAATGAAATTAATTTCATACAGTCTACATTATATTTCATATATGTGTATCATACAACACACATAGATGTGTGTGTGTGTGTGCGCGCGCGCGCGCGCGTGTGTGCGTGTGCATGTGCAATAGAATGATGTGTACATGGTTTGATGTACTAGTACATAGATTTTGGGATTTACATCGCAATGGATGTGCTAGCCCCTTGTGCATACTAATGTATTATCTAAATGCATATATATGTGCATCGAATTTTTGTATATACATACATACATATGTGTGTGCATGCACGCGTGCACACATGTGTGGTTGTGTATGTATGTATATTAAATTTTAGAATTATATTATATATTAATTTGTATAATAATTTGAAACCTTATCATATATTATGAAATAAAAAAATTAAATATATATATATACACATCAATATATTATATATAAACATATAACTAGTTAACATATATGTATGTATGTATGTATATGTATATTGTTGAAACTGGGCCAGCTCGCAGCGGAAGATATGAATGAATTTAAAAAAAATCCCTATTAAATCCATATTAGACCAATGAAGTCTAATTTATTTAGAACATTTCTAAATTTTATTTAATAAAATTTCTTGTTTTATAAAAATTATATTCAGTTTTATTTAATTTATATTCGATTAAATGTAAAAGTACACATACGCATCATATACATAAATGTATGTGTGTGCATGTGTAACATAATAATCCGTGAAAGGTATAACATGCCCGTATATAAATGTTGGGATTTACATCACAATGAACATGTTAGCCCATCCTATATGTATTAAATGTTGTCCAAATATATGTATGTATGCAAACTTGTTATTTATATAAATATTTGTATGCAAACTTGTTATTTATATAAATATTAAAAACAGGTAAATAAGCACAAGGAAGAAGTTGAAAAAAAATTTAGTCTTAAGGACAATAAGTTTGCTTTTTAGGCTGAAGGACACTTTTTAGTGTAAACTGAAAATGATAGTTACAACTATCATTCTGTGATTTACACTAAAAAGTGTCCTTCAGCCTAAAAAACAAACTTCTTGTCCCTGAAACTAAATTTTTTTCTAACTTTTTCCTTGAGGCTAAAATCCCCTATTAAAAACTATGTAAATTGTATATATGTTTGTATGTACGTATATATGTATGCACATTATATGTAAAAATATTAATGATTTATATATTTTTTTATTGCATTATATATAGATATATACACACACAAACATACATATACATATTTATATATGTATGTATTTATGTATATAATGATTTTTTTGTAAACTCTTTTTACACATATACACACATATGTATGTATATATTACAGTAACAAAATTATTATTATTATATTTAAATATATATATTTATATATGTGTATATCTATAATATTTAAATATGTATATATGTATATATACATACATATATATGGTATACAGGAAAATAGACATAGGGAAGAAGTTGCAAAAAAAAATTAGTCTCACGGACAACAAGTTTGATTTTAAGTTTGAAGGACACTTTTTAGTGCAAACAGAAATGATAGTTACAACTATCATTCTGTGATTTACACTAAAATGTGTCCTTCAGACTAAAAAACAAACTTGGTGTCCCTGAGACTAAATTTTTTTGCAACTTTTTCCTTGAGCCTAAAAACCCCTATGGTATATTAATTAAGTATTAAACTACGTATACATATTTTAACCTTTCCAAATCAAATGCACAGCGCATAAAAAAATTATTTATACTTTATTGCATTAATATATATATATATATATTATTCAAAATAGAATAAAACAATAATAAAAATATTTTTTGTTATATTACTTGAATTTTAATTTTTAGAAAATTAAGCATGATATTTTAAAGTTACGAAATCTTTTCCAGAATTTTTTTGGTCAAAATATTATTTTTAATGAATTAATTGATTTTGGTCATTTATTAAATTAATTTTTTTAAAATATAATAATGGAATTTTAAATTATGATTTTTTGGCGAGAGTATATATAATGATATAAAAATTGTAATACATAAAAGTTAAAAGTTAATTTTCGACATATATTTTATTTATATGATTTATTTAATTGGGATATTGGTTTAAATAATATTAAATAATAGTAAATAAATATTAAAAATTAATTTGCAGCCATCGAAGAATATAATCTATGTTGATATTTATTTATAAAATATAAGTTCAGCTATTAACATGATATGATGATATAATTAAATACAAGTCATATAATAAAAATTAGGTAGTATATTAATACATACATACATACATACATATATTATAATTAAATGGTCATAATTAAAATATAATTTATTTGTTGTGCACTTAAAATCTATATATGAAAATTAATTTTTTTAATAAATTAAAAAATACATATAACCAATCTAATATGTGATAACATTGATGACGTTTATAAGAATCTTACTTAACTAGCAATATAATAATGATATATATATATGTATAATATTATCTAGAATTTATAAATCATATAGCATAGTAAATACATACCTAATACTAATGCCTTAGTGCACACCTTGTAAGGATGAACTCTCCCTCCTTTAAAATCTTCTCAAGTAAGCAGATTGCTAATCCTTGAATCGTAAACCTTTAGCTATCCAATAGTTGTCACCTCTTGAGTTGATTTAAGATGAATTTCTTGGAGCTTCTTGTTGATGAGGTCAGCCAGCAAGGATAGAGAAGTGGGAAATAGTAGTCAAAAAGTTCTTTTTGCATTAATGTTAGGGGTCCTTTTATAGCGGAAGAAATAGAGAGAATTACGAATCACGTCCCATATCATTTCTCATTAAATCTCAACTACCCATCTCCAAACCATCTAGCCTTTTTATCTGTCCCTTGACAAGCCATACTGCTACAAAAATACATCTTAACATTATAGGATAATAGCCTATTTAAGCATAAATAAATATTATTAATTGAATCTAATTTAATTGCTTATCAATATCGTTTATCGATTGATATATTTATAATTATTCTAAATATATATAATAATATTTATTCCTCAAACCATATTCCATATTTTATAACTAATATTTCATAAGTCTTAATTAATTTATAACAATTATAAACTAATTAAATCGTTTGGTCGAAAGAGAATTTCATCATTTTGGTTGTGTGACTCGTAATATGTAAATTCGATCAACGATTAACATCGAACTATTCGATTGTTCATGATCATACATCATTTATTAGGCAGTGTGATATTTTGGCAATTTTTATCACTTATTTAGTTTTGGTAAAATACAATTTTATATTATTAAGTGTTATCTGGTTGTAACATTTATTTACCCTAATTCTCTTCGTCAAAACTATACTACTTTGGACTTATCGAATTTGGTAATGGCAAAATTCTAATACCGTCCATATTCAACTCTATAGTCTGAACACAAAGTCCTTGGTTCAATAATAACAATTATTATTAACCAAACTGCTCTAACCAGAGACTTTGACTTTGAGTTGAATTAAATTTGACCATGGTACTAACCCCATATAACTGAGAAGATGAATCCTCTCTTAAATAGTGCTTCACTTCCTATGCTTCCACTTGAACCAACTATAGTCACTTGATTGACCCAGTTCCATAATTTGACTATAATCAAAGCTGAGCTTTCATATTGAACATCCATAGTATTCTCAAGTCGAGAGAACTGCGTAAATCAATCACATCGGTATTTTCTGTTTGACCTTAGTTATATTAACCAGCAGAAAACTATCGAGCGAGTCATTCCATAGTTATCTAATAACCATCAGTATGTCACCTTAAATGCCCATGGCAGTCATGAGTAATACACTACCCAATATTTAGAGAGCATTACATACTCTAATCTCAAAGGATACATCGATATTCAATCTCAATGCATCTTGACTAGGAACATATAAAATGGTATATTTATTTTCACTATAATAAATTACTCATGATTACAACACTTCGTAACTACTATCACAAAACATAACATTTATGAATTTTCTACTAAATATACTTTTAATTAAATTAATTAATTAATATAACATATTATATCAAGTATATAATAGAATGAAAACTCCTTTTATTTCGAACAAGATTGGTTATCATATTAGATATTTGTAAGAAATTACATAATTGCACCTAAGGCATAAACCGAACTTTATTCATCTCCCACTTGCACTTGAGATCAATTATGGAATCTTATTCCAACTTCTCCAATTGGTTTTCTAAAAACCAATTAGGTTAGTCCCTCAATGAATGAGTATGCTACTATGATTCAGTTATCTAATATGTTAGTCAACTCTCTCTGATGCTAATTGTAACGACCCGGAAATTTCGATCCCTAAAATTCCAGATAGTTAGGAAAAGAAGAAAAGAGGAAGAAGAAGAAACAGAAACAAGTCACAAAAACCTCACATTCGCAGCGGATAAAATATAATATCAAATAATATTATTTACACAAAGAATAGCTGAATCAGTCAATTTCATTATAATACATCAGAGTTACAATATTTCACAATCACTGGCAATTAAAAATAACTTGTCCCAAAAATACAAACAATACATCACAACAGAATACACTCCATACATTTCTGCCATCCAGCTCGTCTCCTGAGCTCCAGACCATCCTTTCTTGAAAATCTGTAATACTCGGTCTCACCCGTGCATTACGTCAAAGTAACATCTGGGTCAGGCTGGAAACCAGCGTGAGTAAACTCATCTAACATGGAATACAAAAGCATACAACTTATATAAACCCGGGGTAACTTGTATCAATTTACAACTTCACAAGTTGTTATAGACATCACTTTATTTCACACATCAATTTCTAAGTACCAAAACTTAGATTAAATGGTCTAATTCACTTAAATCATTTCCTTCCAGCCTATTGATTTTACATATCAATCCATAAGAATCGAAGGGTTTTGGGTATTAACTAATACCCGACTCCGGTCTCTTCGAATCCAATGTCATCCGATCCCAATTATTTAAGTGATTAAATTTTGAATACTAGATGTCACTTTTACACAACAATTCATCATAGATAACCACATTATCTTTGTTCAACCCAACATATCATATTACAAAAACATTTCATTTCACAAAGCATCACAATCACATACCAGGAATAACAAATAATCCAAGGCATTCAAATATCGTTCAATCATTCATAAGAAAGATAAATTAGTCATACCATTTCTGATTAATTTAATTAACTACCAATTAATTAATTAATTACTTTATTACTTACAAATCTTGCTTGTTAACATTAATTAATTATATTCAATTAATTAATCATCCCTTAATTATTCTTCTTGATTAATCATCCTTGATTAATCATTCTCTAATTACATTATGTAATTATCCTTAATTAATTACACAAATTAATTAAACCCAAAACTATTGCCATTCCTCAAATAATTACATATAGTAATTACCCACCAATTACTTCACTAAGTAATTATACTCTATAAATTACACTAAGTAATTTTACTTAACCCATCATCCAATGATAATTTTGAATTAATTAAACTAAGTAATTAAGCTAAACTAATCACATTAATTTAATTAATTACCTTGAGTAATTAATTCCTCTAATTACTTTCATTAAGTAAATATTAATTAACAACCTTAATTACAAATTAATTAATCCGTGATTAAATAGTTAATCAATCCTTAATTACTTTTGATTAATCTTTAATTACCCTTGATTAATCTTTAGTTACCATTTTTAATTTGTCACTTTTGATTAATTACTCTTTTTAATTAACCTCTCTTGATTAATTACAATTTAACTACATTTAGTAATTAAACCTTAACTATAGATTAATTATCCTTTAATTATTAATTAATCTTTTAATTATTTTCATTAATTAATGATTACTTAATTACTTTAATTCATTAATTAGTTACCTTAATAAGTAATTAATCACATTATTAATTACCCTTAATCTTTTAATTAATTATTCTTTAATTAATTAAACCTTTAATTAATTATATTAGTTTATTCTTTAATTAATAACACTAAGTGATTAACCCTTAATCACTACCACTTAATTACTTTCATAAAGTAATTAACCTCTAAGTCTTTATTAAATAATTACTCCTTCTTAATTACTTATGCTTAAAAGATCTCAATTAAGAAATTCATTTATCTTAATTTAAATTATTAACTACTCTTAAACAGTTAAATTATCCTTGTTAATTTCATATATTAAAAATATTTAATTAATCAAAATCTCTTAATATTTAGAAATAAACTCCATATTATAATTGATTTATTAAATTCATATCATTAAACTTTATTTAAAAATAAAACATTTCAGAAATCAATTATAATTAAAACAATATAAACATCTACTTTAACTTTCAAACTCTTTAAAACTTTCCAAAGTTAATAAATAAATTTTAATACAAAAATCATTTTCAAAATCTACTTTTCTATCTTTTAAAACTTATCTACTAAATATATAAAACTTGTTAAAATATTTATTCTTTGAAAACAATTTATTTTCATAACATAAAACTTGTTTATCTTTGTTTAAAACTTGAATTATTTGAAAAAGAATTAAGATTATTTATTTTATTAACTGAATGTCTCCTGTACAATACTTAAAGCCTACTCATCACCAAAAACCCGAGCAAGCACCCACAAAACCCGATCAACACTCGAGATTTCCTACCTTCTTCCTGCTTCGAGTAAAACACGAGCACTCTCGAACTAAAACCCGAACTCACACATCCTTCTCAAAACAACCCATCCAGATGCACAAAAAATGTGCACGTTCACGTGCACGACGACCACGATCGCCAACGAACTCCTCTCCAGCCTCCGACGAATCGTCTTTGACCTCGGCAACACCACGCGATCACCCAAATGCCATGATTCGATCGAGAATCGAATTCGACGAAGAAATCCACACAGCCTGGAAATACGTCACCGGAAAACCTCTTCCCTCCGATGATCCCTGCCTCGAGTCACCACGCTATTCTCACCGTAGCTTCGCCACGCCCTCCAACGCCTTCCACACACCTCGCGAACGACTTCGATCGTGTCTCGACATCGCAAATCCCTTCTAAAACTCGACGACATAAACAAGCATGAAAACCCTACTTCGCTCACCCTGATCATCACGGCTAATGATAATCATCAGAGTATTTTTTCGACGATCCTCGTCTTCCCCTCGACCTTCAATCCAAACACGCCGGCCTAATTCGTCGTTGATCGATAGAAATTGACCAAAATGGTCAAGCCGTTCAATACGAGAAAACCCACTAATTTTCAAACTAAAAATTGTGATATATACAATAAAATTCATGATTTCCTATTTCGAATTCAATCATGCAATCCGATCTAAAAATTGAATTTATCAGATTTTGACCCAATTATCATTTTACTGTTCTTTATAAAATTTTGAGAACCATACTTAATAAAAATTCCAAATCTTGTTTTTAGGAGTTATGCTACATGATATCCGACATTTTCAATTCACAAAACAAAGGCTAACAGTGATTACATGATGAGAATTTGGATTTTAAAAGAATTCAAGCTCTGATAACATCAACAGAGACTATATCTATATACACACAGGTATTCAATATTCATATATATATATATACATGCATCCATTTTAATACAAGCATTCAGGTAACGGCATGGTTTTCATTCACATATCCTTAATGAAATTCAGGTTTTTAAACTGTTTTTAAAATTTGCTTACTCACCTGCCAAGAATGAAAAACATAGCACTTTTAAATTTTGAAATAGCTTTTGATTTTGAAAACTTCTAAATCCTTAAAATTCCGAGTTGCTGGAAATGTTTGATGTAAAAAATTGAATGCTTGTTACCGAGACTTGATTAACTTGCTCTTGATTCCAGGTTGAAGAATGCAGGCATTGATTTTGATATTGCATTACAGATTGAGGAGGATGTTTAAATTTTGCAAATGAGCTACAAATTTTTTATTTACATTCTAGTTTTGAGGGATGATTTCAGATTGTTTTGAGAATTTCAAGCTGAAGATTGGGTTTCTAGATTTGTTTAGAGAAATTGGTTTGAGTTTTCTTCTTAATTTTGAGTAAAAGATAGAAAAAAATTGAATAACGAGAAAACAATGTACATAGGCTGAAATTTGATTTATCAAAAATAAAAGAAAATCAAATTTACCAGTGCCGCTTGTTTTAAAGTTCAACACTTGTCATATACATCAGTTATTTAAATTACACATGTTTTATTAAGCTTTAATATGATAACATTTGTCCTTTTAGCTTTTATTTTAATTTAAAATGTTAGTAAAAGCTTTTAACTTAATTTGTTACTTCTTATGTATATGTATATATAAATTTCATTTTAAAAAAATGTAACAAAACAAATTATAAATAAAAGCTTATCCAAATATTTTTAAGTATCTGTTCTTTTGAATTTCAAAACATTAAATTCAAATCAAATTATAAAAGTCCAATGAAATCAACTTTCACAAATATTTTTGTTTAAACAAACACAGATTCAATTCGTTTGAAAACAATAATATTTCTATTTAAAATCTATGTATATATACAACACAATTACAAATATAAATATTTATTTGATCGGATTCATTTATTTGACCTATAATTCAATATTTTTATTGATTCAATCCAGTTAATTATCAATTAACAGATGTTCAAAATCCGGGTTATCACATTCCACCCCCTTTAAATCTTTTCATCCTCGAAAAGGAATGAAGCCAGAATTAATTAAAATGCTTATTGCTAGTTAAATTATTCTCTAAACATTTTAATTATAAACTCCTTTTTTTCAAAAAATTTAGATATACTTTTAAATTCACATAATACTATTATAATAGCTTTTCATAAAAATACTTCTTATAACTCAATGCTCAACTAGTCCATCCTTGTTCTCATAGAAATTCGGTCATATGTTGATCAGGCGTAGGGCTGAAAATCTATAAGTACTTAGCAGACCCATTTTCAACACCCAGTGAAAATACTTGAAAAATAATTTTATTGAAAATATCGAAAACAATTTTTTTTTTGAAAACAGAGGAAATATCTTTGGTGAGAATGCTCTGTAAATCATCACCCCCATCCATGGTCGCAGTTACATCCTAGGTTACATTGTCATCGCAGCAAAAGTCCATGCAACTGTAGGCACTCCACGCCCCTCGATTACGCCATGGAATCCACAACAGATTGCAGTTACATTCCAGGGTTACGTTGCCATCATAGCAAAAGTCCATATAGCTATGGGCATCAACGCCCTCGATTTTCGCTGTCAAAAATGAAACTTCTCCCCTCCCACATAGGTCGTAGTCTACCGATGTAAAATCAAATATAGACGGTTGGCTCTCAGCAGCATACACGACTTTCACTATGTCACCATAGGTCGCAGTCTACCGATATAAAATCAAACGTAGACTGTTGGCTCTCAACAGCACATACGACTTTCGCTATGGTCTGTAGTGGATCATAGTGACATCGAGTTACAGTGTCGTCACAGCATAACTCAAACGCCTCTGTAGGCATCAGCGCCCTCGATTTTCGCTACACACTACACAAAATTCTCAGGAACTAGTTTTGTCCGGACTCCTCACAGGATCAACTTTAGAACCCCCACTTAGGGTTCAAGGCAGTACCACCCGATGGCACTCTTGAGAAGTTCATTCCAAGGGAGCGCCTTTTTCTTCAGAGCCTTTTTCAAAACACTTTATACTATACACATATAGTATCTTCCAAATCATACACCTAGTATGAATCCCATATAAATCTCCTTTCTCAAAATTGATTATCCCAAAATCGATAATTCTCAAATTAGGCTTTTCAAATTGCAATATTGATTTTACCCAAAAATCAAAAGCCTTTCCAAATCCAAAGGTTCCAAAAACCTTTTCTTAAAATCATTCTCAGAAGATCCTTTACATACAAAAATACATACATACATACATATATATATATATAACTTCAAAAATCTTTGGATCACTTCAAACTTGTATAAATTCCCTTTTATACTTCAAATAGTTTTCAGAAACCCTTTTCTTTCGACAATAGATTCAACAAGGGGAGATTTATCTTATATAAAAAAGATATATAACTTTGTTTATTCTAAATCAAATATTCAAATTTGATTACTCTATAGAGTCACTTACCAAATTACTTACTTCCATAAAGTAAAATTTTCCCATAGAAATATCCAATTTCCACTTTACTTCATCATATATTTCACAAAATATACCTTTCATTCCAAAAACCATTTCACATTTATTATTCATAAATTCCCAGTATCAATTTCATTCAAACCTGTAGGATGTACACATATCATTCGTATGTTATACCAATCTGATCGCTCACTCGATCACACAATTTCACTTCCGAACTAGTATCGTCCACCCGACTTCCTAGTGCAGACTCAGATCTGGTTTCTGGATCAGAAACTGTCATTCTCCTTGCATAGCCTAACTATGCTAGAGAATATCCAGAACCAATCAACAATCCATATCCAGGCTCGCCGTCGAAAATCGAGTGGAAAATTCCAACTCGTATCGATATAACTATCTTGAAAGTCTGTGCTCGAATCTATATCAAATCACTATGTGAATAGAATAATATACGCCCATCCTATGCATCTATCTTCATTGATTATTAGTTAAATAAATTCCATTTTCTATTCATATTCCCTTAGGTTCTTATTTATTAATTCTCCAATGCCTCAACCCCCATTTGAATTATCACTTAAATTCTTATCTCAATTAGTAATAAATCATAAACAGTTTGAACTCTGTCCAATTTAAATATAGAAAATAGCTTGAAATTTTTTAAAAATAGATAAATAGTTGAAAAATAATTATTAGTTTGTAAAATAGCTGTAAAATAGTTAAGTAGTTGTAAAATAGTTGGAAAATAGTCAAATATTTGTACAAATTTCAAATAATTGCAAAATAGTTGTGAAATAGTAATTAGTTATAAACTAGTTGAAAAACAGTAATTAGTTTGTAAAACAGTTGAAAGATTGTTAAATAGTTCCAAAAATAATTGTAAAACAAGTAAAAGATAGTTTTTAGGTTTTAGAAGAAAAGTTGTATGGTAAATAGTTTGGAAAAATAGATTTATATTAAAATAATTTATTTCGAAAATAGTCCAGAGAGCCAAATTGTTCAATTCCCTATCTCCAATCCCATCAATTCAATTTAAATTTCCACTTCCATTTAAATTGACTCAATTCCAATTTAAATAACTTCAATTTCCATTGAAATTAATTAATCCCTAATTCAAGTTGAATTAATGCTTAATTTCTTTCCAATTTCAAATCAAATTCCAGTTGAATTTAAACCTATTCAACTTTAATCACAATTCCATATTATTTAAATAACTTATCCATCTTCAATCATAATTACAATTGATACAAATCAAATTCAATTTGAACTAATTCGACTCAAATTTCAAATTTAAACCATCTCGAATTATATAAGTTCGAGTTAAATTTCCAAATGTTGATTTAATCCTTTAAGTCAAATCAACTTATATCTTTAAACCATTTAATTCTGAATCTAAATTCCATTTTTAACTTATTTCAAAGTTCAAGTAATAATTCAAATTCTTTTTAAACAATTAAATCTTTGAAATTCAATTTATCGCCAAATTTCAATTTTGAAACCAAACCTTAGAAGTTTTACCTTAACCATTCAAATCTTAAGTCCAAAATGATTTCATTTTATCTTAATAACGGATATATTATCATACCCCATTTCTCCATTCATTTAAAAAAATCCAATTCACAATTTAAAGATTATTAATAACAATAGGATGATATTATCCAAATTATTTGAACATCCATCCATTTTCAATTTCCAGATCTCAAACCCATTTTACGATCACATAAACTTCCCATTCAAATCAACCATTTAACTTCCCAAGTTAAATCCCAGTTTCATCTTGAAATTTCCAGTTCAGGTTGCTTGTTAAATTACCTAACTTTCCCAAAGTTGAATTCAATTTACTTAATCCAGCCAACCTTACCCAATTCGAATACCCACTTCAAATTTTAAACTTCACATTATTAATCTCCCCACTTATAAGTTCAAAAACTTATCACTTTGGGTATCACATCTCATTTCAAATTTAAAACTCCACATTTAGAGTTTATTTCAAACCATCTTTGATATTATATATATTCCTTATATATACATATTATTTTCTTATTATTTTGAAACAATTTAAATGTTTCCTAGACTTAGTTTTTAAAACCTACTTCAATTTATAAGTCATATTTGCCTAAATGTTTTACTTCCCTATAACATTTTATTTTGCTTACTCATTAATACACATTTTATTATTAAACACAACAATCATTTATGATAATAACCTAAATTATCATATCTGGAAACCAATTCATTATTATCTTATTCTAGAACCTTTTTCCCAAATTTAAGATTTTAATTTCAGTTTGAATCCATTTCAAACTTATCTTCATTCGATTCCAATTTGGTTGTTTTTCTATTACCACCAAATTTAATTCCAATAATTTAACAACCAATTGCCATAATATTATTAGAAAGAAATATTGCTTTATATATCAAAATATATTCTTATATAAAAATATTTAAAATCTTTGTATAAGAAAATAACAAGTACGCTCTCATACACACACACACACACACACACACACACACACACTCAACTCATTCTAGGGTACCATTGACCCTATCCTTAATGAGTAATCCCAACAGAGTCAAGGCTCTCGCTTAACCTTCTGCTCTGGTACCAAATGTAATGACCCAAAAATTTCGATCTCGAAAATTCCAGATAGTTAGGAAAAGAAGAAAAGAGAAAGAAGAAGAAATAGAAACAAGTCACAGAAACCTTACATTCGCAGCGGATAAAATATAATATCAAATAATATTATTTACACAAAGAATAGCTGAATTGGTCAATTTCATTATAATACATCAGAGTTACAAAATTTCATAATCACTAGCAATTAAAAATAACTTGTCCCAGAAATACAAACAATACATCACAGCGGAATACACTCCATATGTTCCTGTCATCCAGCTCGTTTCTTGAGCTCCAAAACGTCCTTTCCTGAAAATCTGTAATACTCGGTCTGACCTAAGCATTACGTCAAAGTAACACCTGGGTCAGGCTGGAAACCAGTGCGAGTAAACTCATCTAACATGCAATACAAAAGCATACAACTTATATAAACCCGGGTAACTTGTATCAATTTACAACTTCACAAGTTATTATAGACCTCACTTTATTTCACACATCAATTTCTAAGTACCAAAACTTAGATTAAATGGTCCAATTCACTTAAATCATTTCCTTCCGGCCTATTGATTTCACATATCAATGCACAAGAATCAAAGTGGTTTCGGGTATTAACTAATACCCGACTCTGGTCTCTTCGAATCCAATGTCATCCTATCCTAATTATTTAAGTGATTGAATTTTGAACATTGGTTGTCACTTTTACACAGCAATTCATCATAGATAACCACATTATCTTTGTTCAACCTAACATATTACAAAAACATTTCATTTCACAAAGCATCACAATCACATACCTGGAATAACAAATAATCCAAGGCATTCAAATATCATTCAATCATTCATAAGCAAGATAAATTAGTCATACCATATCTGATTAATTTAATTAACTACCAATTAATTAAATTAATTACTTTATTACTTATAAATCTTGATTATTTAACATTAATTAATTATATTCAATTAATTAATCATCCCTTAACTAGTCATCTTGATTAATCATCCTTGATTAATCATTCTCTAATTACATTATGTAATTATCCTTAATTAATTACACAAATTAATTAAAGCCAAAACTACTACCATTCCTCAAAAAATTACATCCAGTAAGTACCCACTAATTACTTCACTAAGTAATTATACTTTCTAAATTACACTAAGTAATTTTACTTAACCCGTCATCCAATGATAATTTTGAATTAATTAAACTAAGTAATTAAGTTAAACTAATCACGTTAATTTAATTAATTACCCTGAATAACTAATTCCTTAAATTACTTTAAGTAATTATTAATTAACAACCTTAATTACAAATTAATTAATCCATGATTAAACAGTTAATCAATCCTTAATTACTTTAGATTAATCTTTAATTACCCTTAATTAATCTTTAGTTACCCATTTTAATTTATCACTCTTGATTAATTACTCTTTTTAATCTCTCTTGATTAATTACACTTTAATTACATTTAGTAATTAAACCTTAATTATAGATTAATTATCCTTTAATTATTAATTAATCTTTTAATTATTTTCATTAATTAATGATTACTTTACTTTCATTAATTAATTAATTACCTTAACAAGTAATTAATCACATTATTAATTACCCTTAATCTTTTAATTAATTACCCTTAATCTTTTAATTAATTATTCTTTAATTAATTAATTTAACCATTAATTAATTATATTAATTTATTTTTTAATTAATAAAGCTAAGTGATTAACCCTTAATCACTACCACTTAATTACTTTCATAAAGTAATTAACCTCTAATTGTTTATTAAATAATTACTCCTTCTTAATTACTTATACTTAAAAGATCTCAATTAAGAAATTCATTTATCTTAATTAAATTATTAACTACTCTTAAATGGTTAAATTATCCTCTTTAATTAATCAAATCTCTTAATTATTTAAAGATATCTCCTTATTATAATTGATTTATTAAATTCTTCTCATTAAACTTTATTTAAAAATAAAACATTTTAGAAATCAATTATAATTAAAACAATATAAACATCTATTTTAACTTTTAAAATCTTTAAAACTTTCCAAAGTTAATAAATAAATTTTAATACAAAAATCTATTCGAAAATCTACTTTTCAATCTTTTAAAACATTTCTATTAAATACATAAAATTTGTTAAAATATTTATTCTTTGAAAATAATTTATTTTCATAACATAAAACTTGTTTATCTTTTTTTAAAACTTGAATTATTTGAAAATGAATTAAGATTCTTTATTTTAAAAACTGAATGTCTCCTATACAATACTTAAAGCCTACTCATCACAAGAAACCTGAGGAAGCACCCACAAAACCGGATCAATACTGGAGATTTCCTACCTTCTTCCTGCTTCGAGTAAAACACAAGCACTCTCGAACTAAAACCCGAGCTCACACATCTTTATTAAAACAACCCATCCAGATGCCCGAAAAACGTGCACGTTCACGTGCACGATGACCATGATTGCCAAAGAACTCCTCTTCGGCCTCCGACGAATCGTCTTTGACCTCGGCAACACCACGCGATCACCTAAATGCCACGATTCGATTGAGAATCTAATTCGACGAAAAAACCCACACGGCCTGGAAATCCATCACCGAAAAACCTCTTCCCTCCGATGATCCCTGCCTCGAGTCATCACGCTATTCTCACCGTAGCTTCGCCACACCCTCCAGCCTTCCACACATCTCGCGAATGACTCCGATCGCGTCTCGACATCGCAAATCCCCTCTGAAACTCGACAACATAAGCAGGCATGAAAACCCTACTTTGCCTCACCTTATCATGACGGCGAACGATAAATCATCGGAATATTTTTCTGATGATCCTCGTGTTGGATCATAGGTTTTGATTGCTGACAAAAATTCACGAATCTATGACTACGACAACATCCTGACTCAACGACTCAAAGTATGGTTCATATAGTTATATATTTTAACAAGAGTCATCAAATATGTATATAGAGTCTAGTTTAGTGCTTTGTTAAAATCTTTTCTCAAGAATCATCATTCACATTCAAATAAACTTGCATGTATATTTTAATCAAAATCAAGTTTTCAAAAAAGGCATGGAGCGGGGCTTGAACCCAGGTCACTAGTTTAGAAGGCAAGTGTACTAACCAAATGAGCAACAAGTATTTTTTTCTTTAGACCGAATGGCACACATTCTTCAAACCCCTAATCATGGCATTCCATTTGATGATGTCGAATGCAATATTCGACAAAGGGATCGAACTATCCATATGTCCATGGGAGATACCATGATGGAATTGAAATCTAGTCTACTTCGACCAAAAGCGAGAGTTATTCACAAAGCTCTCATGAGAAGTATATTACCAAGAACTGGGTCATATGAACTTATCTACCCAGAAAACTTCAAAGCTCTATATGCACTTTGGGGAGGAATTCAAGTAAATTTGCTACGAAGAATATTGGACGAGTTTCTCACTTTCAACAATGGTAATATGAGAACGATTTATTTCGGAGAGTATATAATGCGATTGCTTTTAAATGTGGATACTCCTCAACCGAATTCCGAAACTTCTTCCGTTGGAGTTATCAATATTCGCACTTTAAGTCTCATGAAACTACCATCAGCTCCACCGACTTTTACCTCCTTTGAAGAATGGCATCCACAGCAACATCAACGTTCATCACGCGGGCCAATTATTCGAGAACGTTCTTCTCTTCCCGAAGAAGACGAAGAAATTCGTCTTGCAACTTCAGCTAGTTTACGAGAATCCATTGAAATTCTTTCTAAGAATCAACAAATATTAGGATCTCGCTTGAAGAAAGTGGATAAAAAATTGGACAAAGTAAAAGGATTCTTCTCTATTCTTTGGGATGCAATTTCATGTACAACTTCCACAACTGCCTCCTCAATAGCTCATGGTAAACGACTAGAACCAAGGTTTACATGGTCAACATCTGAAGAGAATACTAGTAGTGATACTAGTGGCACAGGTAGTGGTGCTCGTGGAACTTCTAGGCCTGGAAAAGAATCTGTACCAGAGGAAGATTTCGATTGACATCTTGATGAGTAGGCTTTATGATAAACGGGGAGATGAGTATGCATTATCTATCTATAGCTTTTGTTTTAATTTCGAACATATTTGAATCTTGTATTAAATCTTGTCACTCATTTAAATATTGAGACTTGTACTAAATAGTCTCGCTTTTATATTCTTCTCTTTACATTTATATATTATGCTATGTCTCCTTTTTGTCGATGACAAAGGGGGAGAAAAGTATGTGCACTAACATATTTGATGCAGGAAAAAGATATCATACATTCAGGGGGAGATATTTTTTTCTGAAAATATATACAGGTTGTCATCAATCAAAAAGGGGGAGAATGTTAAATCGCTAGTTTTGATTCATGACAAATCAGTTCAGAAGCCAAGAAAAGAATTTACATTCATAAATAACAAAAAGAAGACAACAGAGGCTCAAGCCTACAACTCTATGCTTAAAGTAACTATTATTTGTGTTGAGTCTTAGTTATATGTTAAAATCAATCCTCAAGTTTTCAATATTTCTTTAGAAAGAAATTCACTGTGCAAAATATGCACAGCCGTCGACTGACTGTGCATATGCATAGTCGTGACCCCTTTTAAATTTTAAAACAGACATGATTTTTAAAATTTCAAATATCAGTCGACTGACCAATATTTCCAGTCGACTGAACCCGCTTCAGCTGCAAAATTTCTGAATAGACATCTTCTTCCATGAAGAGTTGCAACCCATCAAAAGTTCTCTCTCTTGACTGAAACTCTTCACCAAGGGTTGCAGCTTTCTGATAATTATATATAGGAGTTCTCTCTTCTTGATAAAACACCAATTTTTTGATTCTAACTCTCTACTCTCTCTCTTGTGATTATTCTAAGTGCTCCAATACTTTCAATTGCTTTGAAACTTTGAATTATATTCTATATACGTTGATTCTTAGCAATATTCTTCCTTCTCAAATCTTCACATACTATTTATATACTTGAGGAATTGATTATAGGAAGTTTGTAATCTTAATTGACAAATCAGTGTTATCAAGAACACACTTAGTCAACTACTTTCATATTTTGTTAAAGTCCTGTTCTGCTGCTCAGGCAAGGGAAAGTCCTCTTCGGCTGCTGAGGCGTTGTATAGACCTGTTCCTCTGGGTTAAGTAAGGGTATTGTTAGTTAAAGCCAGAAGTAAGTCTGGGACTGGACGTAGGACGGTGATCCGAACCAGTATAAAAATTCCTGGTGTGCTCGTTTGTTTTTACTTTGTTATTATCATCTATTTCTGCATTTATATTTATATTCCATATTACACGATCCTAAGTAATAGCTAGCCACAGTAGTCACTTTCATTAATGAAAGTATATAGGACCGTATAATATGGATAAACAATAATACAGAGTATAGATAGTAAATAACGCGGAATATAAAAGCAGTATAGTAAAATGACACCAGAGATTTTATACTGGTTGGAGCACCGTCCTACGTCCAGTCCCAGACTCCTTCTGGAATTTCACTACAACAACCCTCACTTAACCCGGAGGAACATGTATATACAACCCTGTGCAGCAGAACAGGGACCTGAGCTGCAGAACAGGATTTCACCTCAGCAGCCGAAGAGGACTTCACGCCTGAGCTGCAGAACAGGATTTCAACAAATACAAAAGTATATTTGAAACTCTGTGTTCTTGATAACACAGATTTGTCTCTGATAGTACAAACTTCCTATAATCAAATCCTCAAGTGTATGAAGTGTATGTGAAGATATGAAAGGAAGGTAATGCTATGAATCGAAGATTATGAAAGTTAATTTGGAGATTCCAAGAAATAAAAATGTATGCTCACTGTTTGAATGTAAATATTAAAGCACAAGAAGAGTATTAGAGAGTTAGAATGAAAATCAATTAATATGAAGTGTTTGGGAGTATCTATATATAGTAGTTGAAGAGTACTGCCATTGGTGAAGGGTTCTGACGAAGAGGAGCATCCATTTCCGTTCGAGAAGAGTTGCTTCCCTTCGCAGAAGAAGATGTCCTTTCAGAAATATGACAGTTAGGTTCAGGTCAGTCGACTGGTCGTTTTTGGCCAGTTGACTGATTACAGAGTGTAAAAATTATCGGGTTCGGGTTCAGGTTCAGTCGACTGACTTAGATCATTCAGTCGACTGAATTTAAAAACATGCATATTTATGTTAAAATGCACAGATTCAGTCGACTGGATGATCTAGTTCATTCGACTGAATTCTGTTAATAAACAAAAATCCTTGTAGCTCAATTGGTTAGTACACTTGCCTTCTAAACTAGTGACCTGGGTTCGAGCCCCGCTCCATGCCTTTTTTGAAAACTTGATTTTGATTAAAATATGCATGCAAGTTTATTTGAATGTGAATGATGATTCTTGAGAAAAGATTTTAACAAAGCACTAAACTAGACTCTATATACATATTTGATGACTCTTGTTAAAATATATAACTATATGAACCATACTTTGAGTCATTGAGTCAGGATGTTGTCGTAGTCGTAGATTCGTGAATTTTTGTTAGCAATCAAAACCTATGATCCAACATTCTCCCCTTTTATGATGATGACAACTCCATTTTCTACGAACGAATCTTTGACAAGCTTTATTGATCTTATCTCTCTCACTGAATATCTTTCTGTAATTGTGCTATAGATTTCTCCCCCTGAATCCATGCTATATATTCCTATAAATAATTAATCTTTTTCCTCCTTAATCTGTGCTTGCATGGTGTATTCCTGCAAATAGTGTTAGAGAGCAGTATCTTTCTCCCCCTTTATCATCGACAAAAAGGAGAGTTTATATGATGATATAAAATATATTTTACATAAGTGTTAACATAGAGCAATATAAAACAAAATAACTACTACTTATAATGTAAGGTATCAGAAAAAAAATTATAATTTAAAGCATGCGATACACAAGTTTCTTATAATTTCCTAATTTTTAGGAAACCATATCCATTTGGGTGTGGTTGAACCTTTATAAATATAATTTTCATTATTAACTACCATATCAAAATAATCATCAACGTATTTTTCTTTATTTTTCCAATTAACAGGAACCCAAATACTTAGATAATTTTTATTCATATTTCATATTAACGATTTTGTACTTCTAAAGAAATTATCAACATTATATGTAACAACCCGGGTATTTTAACAGTTTTAAGTAATTTAACTGACTGAATTTTGTGGGAATTTAAATGATAAAAATTTGAAATATAAATTTGATATTTGGAAAGCGTTTAGTTAAACATAACAACCGGTAAATTTTCGTCCAAAAATATGGAAGTTTATTTCGTGCGTAAATTTACTTCAATTTAATCAGTTAAAAAGCGATGAAAATAAAATATTTTTGGAATCTAAATATTTTTACATAGAAAAATTCTAAACCATCTTTTGAGCAAGTTGCCAGTTTGTCGTTTTTCCAAATTCGGACATCTTTGGCTCCGTTGATCTTATTTTTCTGCGATTTTTATGCATTTACCGCTATTAGAAAATTCGAATTTTTACAAATTTAATCGTACCACTGATATCCGTATGTCATTTTGATCATCTCGTTACGTTATATTCGTGTGTGTGTTCAGACGTCCGGATAATGGCAAAATCTGTAAACGTTGAACCGCATCGGTATCCGTTTGAGTATCTACAATGTTTTGGGTCCATTCTTCATTAGCACACACCTTGCAAATCAACCGACATCTGTAATTAATATATGTCGTTTTGATCTTCACTATTCCCTATTTGTTCGTTCATTTCTTTGTGAAAAAAACAATATTAGTATACAAATAGTATATTAATAAAGCCTGTGCATTCCATTCTTATCAGCCAACTGTTCACTCTTTTTTTAAAACTCAGCATCTCCTCTTCATCTTCTTTTTCTATTCACGTTTTTCATTTTCTTTTCTCCATCACTCTTCCTCTCCTCTCTTTGCTTGATAGCCGCCTTCAAAAAAAAATCATGTGAAACTGGATCGCAACCAACCACCACCACATGCACCTCCACAGCCGTACACAAATGCACTCTCCGCCTCCAGCTCTTTCACGTCCTTAGCCCCTCGCGACCATTCCCCAATCTCCTCTCCACCTTCCATCTCAGCCACTACATAATCTAACCGAGACCCATACCCTGAACCCGATGCCACCACATACCCATCCACCAATAACCGTATAACACCCAGCAGCTCGCAACCCACCACAACACCTAACCCACCATCCTACTACCCGCCACCGGACCTCCGCTTCCCCGTGCCTCATAGACATCCACGCCCACCCATCACCCTTTCGCCTACAGCCAAGCCGAACCTACATGCCACCACCACCCTTCCTTCACGTGCCGGAACATAGCTCCGTCTCCTCCCTTGACCGGCGCACGGCAATCACACCCGCCTTTTCTTTGCAACAGCCGACCCCTTGCCTACCACCTGAGATCCGCCACCCGAGATCATCCCTTTTCCCCACAGCAAACGACACTGCTCTTTGACTCGCCATCCATTTCCCCACCCTGTTATCCTTCGTCTACCCTTTTTGAGAACGAAGTAAATATATGTAAGTTTACTTACATTTTAAACTATCTGCTTCCTTTTAATTTAAATATTATAATACTTATTATGTGTGTTTACTGCATGTGGATATGTGACTTTTATTTTATGTGTCAATGAAAGTTACGGCATATAGGAGTGTTTGTATATTGTTTCGAAATATGTGTATTTGTACTTTTCTTTTCACATTTGTTATATAGGTTATTATATACAGTATACCAGTGTGTGTATGCAAGCTTCATCAGCTCAAAAAATTTCATTTGTATATATATTAAAGTTAATGTATATATAGTATTTTATGTATATGTGTGTTTTATATAAGTTAATAGTTAGTTCTGACAGTGTATAGTATATAATAATATGTTTATATATATATGTCAGTGTACAGTATATTAAGGGTGTTATATATATTTAGATTATGGCAAATATGTCTACAGTTCATATATTATACTTACAGTGATATAATAACTTGATTTTACAGTTTGCAAAGTATATGTTTAGTAGCTATACGTCTGACCTGTATATATATGTTCATACAAGAAAATTTCGTCAGTTATTATATTGTCGTTTACGTAAGTATAAGTTATTTGTTATTTATAATGTTTGAATTTTTAAAAGATTGAGCTGGGTTTTTATGTTGTAGTTATAACCTTGGGAGTATATATGTTATTATAAAAAAAAAGTATATATGGGTTTTTATATATGTTGTATATTAGAACAGGTCTGCATACATGTACATATTGTTACTAATTTTTGAAAAAAAAATGTATTTTAAAATGCATATATATTTAATTTAATATATGTTGAAATTTTGTATATATAGCTATGTGTATATTTGTACATATGTGTTCACATATACAAATTTACTTCATCAATCCCGTTCTGATGTGTTCAATCGATTTCTGTTATTCAGCTCTGATCGTTGAATTCGTACCGATTTGCTTTGCTTGGATTCGTAATTCAATTTCTATGTCCGTATCAGTGTGCGTATCCGTGTTATCCTCTCGTGCATCTCTAGTCTCGAAAGGTGAGCAATCACTCACGATTAATATTCTTTTATTTATTAAATTTGATTTCAATTGAAACGACAATTGAAATATGCTGCTGTTAGTTGTTTACACTGTTATATATGCTATTACCTGTATCTGTTCACCTATGACATCTGACACCATTATCTGTTAATTATTTATGCGATGATAATACAGTTTGGTTGATAATTGATTGATTGATTGTTGTTTATATCGGATGTAAAATTTTAATGCATAAAGTGATAATTATTATGAAATTGAATTTGACGTAGGATAGTTTAAAATGCGAATAGACATATGTGTTGAATTTGATTAGTTAATTTGAATAATATGACCCCTTTTATTTGTTAAGTTAATTGACACGTAAAATGTGATAAATTAGACTTTGAACCTGTGAACATATATTGGATTGACTGTAGTAGTATAAAAATTGAAATTGAAATGGAACGACAAGTGGAAAAACCGTAATGTAATAATCTTTAATCTACATGAAATGATAGTGTAGATTCTAGAGATAATTATGTTAATTCGCACAAACGACAATGCGAATTAATACGATTATTTCGGGATTATTTGAATTGATTATTGGATTGTGTTTGATTGTTGTTATTGCTTGTTTATTTACTTTGACACCATCCCAGTTATCACACTGCAAGTTCCCTTTGTTATGTTTTGATTTTTGAATTGGAATTGGAATCGGGTTGAAATGATAAATACCCAAAATGAACTTGACTTAGGATAGAGAACTAAATAAACCCGATTGGTCAATAATTTGATTTGAAATAAAATAAAGATTTTATTTGAATAATAAGGTTTTGAAATTAAATTGGAACGTAAATTTTGATGAAAGGAAAATGTTAATATTGGAATCTGAAACAAAATATTAATGTGATAACTGATGAAAGAACGTTGTTTGAAATGAAATATTTAATAATTAAATTTGGAATTATTCATTGAATTAAGTTTGAAATGATTTAACAATTAAATTTGGATTTATAATTAAGTTGAAATTATTAAGTTTGAAATTATTAATAATCAAGTTTGTAATTATTAAGTTTGAAATTATTAATAATTAAGTTTGAAATTATTTAATAATTGAATAAGATTGAATTATTTGATAATTGAATAAAATTGAATTCTTTGATAAGAGAAATTGAACTTTTGAATTAGTGGATTTGAACTTCGTTAATAAATGAATTTGAGTTTCTTTATTTATTACAGTTTTGGAGAAATTATTTAAGTAAGTTAATAAGCGAAATTGAAACTTCTCGATTATGTGAAATTTAGTTCTTTATTAATTGAGTTTGAAATTTGTAACGAAGTCAATAAATAAGTGAAAATTGAATTTCTTTAACAATAAACAAAATGTGATTTATTGAAATGAATGGGATTTATTGAAATTAACGTAAGACTTGTAATTTAAAGAATTGATTTGACGAATATAATATTGTTTCAATTTAAAGTTTTGATATAATGAAGTTGAACTTAAGAAACCGATTTAATGAATTGGAAATTTAAAGGGAAATTGTTTTGAATGATAAATTAACTTAATGAATATTGAATGAAATCGATAAATGAGTTTAAATTGGTTTGAATATTAAATTAAATTAAATTAAATGATTTCAGAATGAAGTTTATATACGAGCTTGAATCAATATTGAATTGTTTTAGAACAATAAATGAAATCGAATTATAAGGTTTTGAAATGGTAACTTGAAAGTTGAAGCGTAAACTTTGGAAATTGATTTAGAAAGACAAACGAAATGTTGATTTACGGATTGAAATTGAAATTGAAATTTATTTGGTTTTGAAATTTGTTAAACGACCAATCGGGGTAATAATTACGAAAGTTATTAAAGAGACCGGAATCGGTTATGGATATACTCTCTATCTAAACCGAAAACCACTTTAATAACTATACGCGGAGTGATGATCCAGAATGAAGTGGTTGGAATGATGTACGTGATGACTGAAGAAAGAGAACGATAATGGATAGCCTTGACACTTGTGTCAAATTGGAAATGACTAAAATCAGGAGCCGTGCCGGGCCAAATGGGGTTAGCCACCTCGAGCGAACACACTTCTTCGTAACTATTACTCATTACTTGTGATTGATTGGTGCACCCTCGGAATTTCAGGAGTGTTGTTTCGCGGTGTTGCGATCGCTGCGGCGATGCGTTCTCACCAGTCCGGATCAGGCGAACGGTAGTTTCACTACCTTGGGTATTGCCTCATGTGCCTTGTCATACTTGTATCCCTATATACGCGACCACTACGACTTTGTTTTGTGTTATACCTATGGAGTACTCCCTGATATCCCACCAGTTTACGGTGGAGTTTACAGTGCTGTATAGACTATGACATTTATATAAAATGTGTTAAGGGGGATAATGGTAACGCCTTAACACTATTTTGATACTTTATATTACTGATAGACATTATCTATTTAGCGTATACTACTACATAGTAGATAGTTTAACGGATCCTTAAAGGATGGTGATTCCAACATCCTTTGAGTTACTTGTATTTCGATTGCTATTTCACTTGAGTTGGATTTATTGATATAAGAATATTAATCCTGACTCGAGTGTTTTGTGTTTTGCTTTACGCTCGGGTCAGACTATGAGTACCAGCTTTCGAGGCTCACCTTTGAAGTTGGAGCTTTGCTTGGAGGTCCAGCTATCTATCCAGCTTTCAGATATTCAGTTGATTCCAGTGATGTAATCTGATTATTGTATTTGACTATTGTATTCGAAACTTCTGTTGTAACTTATTTAACTCTGTTATATATATAGTAGCTTCATGAACTACTATCTCTTTTACTTCCGCTGCATTTTATTACTCTGTGTCTGTGATTCTGTATATCTGAGTTTTGCCAAATTTAAATTAACAATTCGGTATTTTGAATTATTCAAGTCCGACATGTGCGGATGCGAATAGTCCAAAATAGCGGGTCGTTACAGTTGGTATCAGAGCTTTTGGTAGCTCTAGGCAAAACTTAGCATATAGGGTAAATGTATTTACAGAATCACTCCCACTCGAGTTTCAATCTCTCCCTTTTGACGCAATTCCTGTGAATTTTGGAACGTCCCCTCGGTTTCGAAATTCATTCTTGTCCTCACTATTCGTATTCTTCTGAATTCCGGAGTATCCCATAACTCCGCTTCGAATGACCTTTATAACGAATCGGCGGTCTCGCCAATCTTCGAATGATTTGTAAAGGGGTGAAAACTCCTTTATAATAGACATCGATTTACCGAAGATTTCTATATCCTCGGTTTTCGATGCTATCTACTCCTTGCTATGTCTGAATTCTTTTTCTTGAGATCAAATGTAGATTTACCTAGGAATTCTGCATCGATCTTATTCTTGGAGTTACGGTCGACCCGGTTAAGGTTGCCCGGAATTAAATAGGCTTGTCCATATTCTGATTCTGTTATTTGAATTATCTTATCTCTTGTTTCGAACTTATTATCGAATCAAAATTCTCTTTGACTTGATTTCCATCAAAATTTGAAACCCTATCCTTATTTTGAAATCCATTATTGTATCGTCGAGCGAGGAAGTATATTGGTAAATTAGTATTTAAAATGTTTATTTTATACTGTGTTGTTTGAGTTGTTGATGTTGATTTGGGTTTTCGATCGATTCGTCTGATCAACGCTATCGATAGGATTTCCAAAACGCTTGAGCAGAGCAAACTGACACAATAATATTTTCAAATTTGGTGAATAAAATGGTTTTGTATAATTATATTATATAAGCATAAATTTTTCTGAAATTAAAAGGTTAATGAATCTGTTGTCCGAAATGTTAAAAGTTAATTCTCATTTATTGTTTTATAAATCATTGACTATTGCATAATATAAATAAATGAATTTATAAAACCTGGTTTGTAAATTTATTTGGAAATTTAAATGAATGTAAATCAGAAATTTGAGAATTTGATTTTCGGTGATTTCAAACTTTGATTTGAAAGTTTTAAAATGTATATTATTTAAATATTTTCGAATAGAAATGGTTTTCAAAGAATTTTAAATGATTAAATTAGAGCTCTTCTCATTTGTCGCTCGAAAATAATTTCGGTGACGGCGGCCGCATCATCGACATTCATTTTCGAGTTTCAAAGTAGAGAGACTATTCTGTAGCTTTGCTATGGTTTGTTTTGAAAAATAATTTGATTTGAATTTCTTAAAGTATGGTTTGATTGTAATATATATTGATGCATGATTTAAATTCGATTTGATATATAATATATATTTATTTATCTCTAAATAATTTGAAATTACTCGAAATTTAAATTCTTAAATCTATGTTAAAGGATAATTTCAATTATAAAATGAAATTGAAATTTTGAATAAAATTTAAGCCTGAATAATTAAATTAGAAATTTTCTTGTATAATACTCAATTGCATTATATATAACTTACCTAAAGTTTCAAAAGCTAACTATGTAATTGAATATTATACAATAGAAAACGATATCAAAAGAATTTCTAAATAAATTTGAGTAGTTATATTAGATATAAATATACTTAATATAAATGTGATAAGATATATTAAGTAGAATAAAGTTAATAATAATTTGGAATAAAGAAGAATTAATCTGTCGAATAAAGTATGATTATAACAAATGACTATTCAAATGTATGATCTTTGAAATTGTTAATTTAAGATAATTGGATAAAATATAATATAAATTGTCTTTACAAATAAAACGTGGGTGCGTATAATAAATGTTATTCACTTAGATTTTATTTATAAAATGTTTATGGAGAAAATAGAATAAAAGGTTAACTGAATAATAGATGTGATTAATAAATAAAAAATTTTGTTTTGAAAGTTAATAAATTGAAGTTAAATCAATTTAATGAGGTATTAGTTAAGTATATATTGAATTTCATTTGAAAGAAACCTTTTGTACCTAACATTAATAAATGTGAAATCAAATCAATTTAACAAAAATCTTAATTTAAAAACAAATTGTTGAATATAAATTAATTTCAATTGAAATTTGTATGGTTTAAATTAATTGTTTATTATGTAATTCAAGTCTATTTCTTTTGGTTGTTTCTATTCTCCTACCTCCTTCTTTTTCGAGGACGAAAAGTTTTGAGTGGGGGAGAGTGTAACAACCCGGGTATTTTAACGGTTTTAAGTAATTTAACTGACTGAATTTTGTGGGAATTTAAATGATAAAAATTTGAAATATAAATTTGATATTTGAAAAGCGTTCAGTTAAACATAACAACCGGTAAATTTTAGTCCAAAAATATGGAAGTTTATTTCGTGCGTAAATTTACTTCAATTTAATCAGTTAAAAAGCGATGAAAATAAAATATATTTGGAATCTAAATATTTTTACATAGAAAAATTCTAAACCATCTTTTGAGCAAGTTGCCAGTTTGTCGTTTTTCCAAATTCGGACATCTTTGGCTCCGTTGATCTTATTTTTCTGCGATTTTTATGCATTTACCGCTATTAGAAAATTCGAATTTTTACAAATTTAATCGTACCACTGATATCCGTATGTCATTTTGATCATCTCGTTACGTTATATTCGTGTGTGTGTTCAGACGTTCGGATAATGGCCAAATCTGTAAACGTTGAACCGCATCGGTATCCGTTTGAGTATCTACAATGTTTTGGGTCCATTCTTCATTAGCACACACCTTGCAAATCAACCGACATCTGTAATTAATATATGTCGTTTTGACCTTCACTATTCCCTATTTGTTCGTTCATTTCTTTGTGAAAAAAACAATATTAGTATACAAATAGTATATTAATAAAGCCTGTGCATTCCATTCTTATCAGCCAGCTGTTCACTCTTTTTTTAAAACTCAGCATCTCCTCTTCATCTTCTTTTTCTATTCACGTTTTTCATTTTCTTTTCTCCATCACTCTTCCTCTCCTCTCTTTGCTTGATAGCCGCCTTCAAAAAAAAAATCATGTGAAACTGGATCGCAACCAACCACCACCACATGCACCTCCACAGCCGTACATAAATGCACTCTCCGCCTCCAGCTCTTTCACGTCCTTAGCCCCTCGCGACCATTCCCCAATCTCCTCTCCACCTTCCATCTCAGCCACTACATAATCTAACCGAGACCCATACCCTGAACCCGATGCCACCACATACCCATCCACCAATAACCGTATAACACCCAGCAGCTCGCAACCCACCACAACACCTAACCCACCATCCTACTACCCGCCACCAGACCTCCGCTTCCCCGTGCCTCATAGACATCCACGCCCACCCATCACCCTTTCGCCTACAGCCAAGCCGAACCTACATGCCACCACCACCCTTCCTTCACGTGCCGGAACATAGCTCCGTCTCCTCCCTTGACCGGCGCACGACAATCACACCCGCCTTTTCTTTGCAACAGCCGACCCCTTGCCTACCACCTGAGATCCGCCACCCGAGATCGTCCCTTTTCCCCACAGCAAACGACACTGCTCTTTGACTCGCCATCCATTTCCCCACCCTGTTATCCTTCGTCTACCCTTTTTGAGAACGAAGTAAATATATGTAAGTTTACTTACATTTTAAACTATCTGCTTCCTTTTAATTTAAATATTATAATACTTATTATGTGTGTTTACTGCATGTGGATATGTGACTTTTATTTTATGTGCCAATGAAAGTTACGGCATATAGGAGTGTTTGTATATTGTTTCGAAATATGTGTATTTGTACTTTTCTTTTCACATTTGTTATATAGGTTATTATATACAGTATACCAGTGTGTGTATGCAAGCTTCATCAGCTCAAAAATTTTCATTTGTATATATATTAAAGTTAATGTATATATAGTATTTTATGTATATGTGTGTTTTATATAAGTTAATAGTTAGTTCTGACAGTGTATAGTATATAATAATATGTTTATATATATGTCAGTGTACAGTATATTAAGGGTGTTATATATATTTAGTTTATGGAAAATATGTCTACAGTTCATATATTATACTTACAGTGATATAATAGCTTGATTTTACAGTTTGCAAAGTATATGTTTAGTAGCTATACGTCTGACCTGTATATATATGTTCATACAAGAAAATTTCGTCAGTTATTATATTGTCGTTTACGTAAGTATAAGTTATTTGTTATTTATAAAGTTTGAATTTTTAAAACATTGAGCTGGGTTTTTATGTTGTAGTTATAACCTTGGGAGTATATATGTTATTATAAAAAAAAATGTATATATGGGTTTATATATATGTTGTATATTAGAACAGGTCTGCATACATGTACATATTGTTACTAATTTTTGAAAAAAAAATGTATTTTAAAATGCATATATATTTAATTTAATATATGTTGAAATTTTGTATATATAGCTATGTGTATATTTGTACATATGTATTCACATATACAAATTTTCTTCATCAATCCCGTTCTGATGTGTTCAATCGATTTCTGTTATTCAGCTCTGATCGTTGAATTCGTGCCGATTTGCTTTGCTTGGATTCGTAATTCAATTTCTATGTCCGTATCAGTGTGCGTATCCGTGTTATCCTCTCGTGCATCTCTAGTCTCGAAAGGTGAGCAATCACTCACGATTAATATTCTTTTATTTATTAAATTTGATTTCAATTGAAACGACAATTGAAATATGCTGCTGTTAGTTGTTTACACTGTTATATATGCTATTACCTGTATCTGTTCACCTATGACATCTGACACCATTATCTGTTAATTATTTATGCGATGATAATACAGTTTGGTTGATAATTGATTGATTGATTGTTGTTTATATCGGATGTAAAATTTTAATGCATAAAGTGATAAATATTATGAAATTGAATTTGACGTAGGATAGTTTAAAATGCGAATAGACATATGTGTTGAATTTGATTAGTTAATTTGAATAATATGACCCCTTTTATTTGTTAAGTTAATTGACACGTAAAATGTGATAAATTAGACTTTGAACCTGTGAACATATATTGGATTGACTGTTGTAGTATAAAAATTGAAATTGAAATGGAACGACAAGTGGAAAAACCATAATGTAATAATCTTTAATCTACGTGAAATGATAGTGTAGATTCTAGAGATAATTATGTTAATTCGCACAAACGACAATGCGAATTAATACGATTATTTCGGGATTATTTGAATTTATTATTGGATTGTGTTTGATTGATGTTATTGCTTGTTTATTTACTTTGACACCATCCCAGTTATCACACTGCAAGTTCCCTTTGTTATGTTTTGATTTTTGAATTGGAATTGGAATCGGGTTGAAATGATAAATACCCAAAATGAACTTGACTTAGGATAGAGAACTAAATAAACCCGATTGGTCAATAATTTGATTTGAAATAAAATAAAGATTTTATTTGAATAATAAGGTTTTGAAATTAAATTGGAACGTAAATTTTGATGAAAGGAAAATGTTAATATTGGAATCTGAAACAAAATATTAATGTGATAACTGATGAAAGAACGTTGTTTGAAATGAAATATTTAATAATTAAATTTGGAATTATTCATTGAATTAAGTTTGAAATGATTTAACAATTAAATTTGGATCTATAATTAAGTTGAAATTATTAAGTTTGAAATTATTAATAATCAAGTTTGTAATTATTAAGTTTGAAATTATTAATAATTAAGTTTGAAATTATTTAATAATTGAATAAGATTGAATTATTTGATAATTGAATAAAATTGAATTCTTTGATAAGAGAAATTGAACTTTTGAATTAGTGGATTTGAACTTCGTTAATAAATGAATTTGAGTTTCTTTATTTATTACAGTTTTGGAAAATTATTTAAGTAAGTTAATAAGCGAAATTGAAACTTCTCGATTATGTGAAATTTAGTTCTTTATTAATTGAGTTTGAAATTTGTAACGAAGTCAATAAATAAGTGAAAATTGAATTTCTTTAACAATAAACAAAATGTGATTTATTGAAATGAATGGGATTTATTGAAATTAACGTAAGACTTGTAATTTAAAGAATTGATTTGACGAATATAATATTGTTTCAATTTAAAGTTTTGATATAATGAAGTTGAACTTAAGAAACCGATTTAATGAATTGGAAATTTAAAGGGAAATTGTTTTGAATGATAAATTAACTTAATGAATATTGAATGAAATCGATAAATGAGTTTAAATTGGTTTGAATATTAAATTAAATTAATTTAAATGATTTCGGAATGAAGTTTATATACGAGCTTGAATCAATATTGAATTGTTTTAGAACAATAATTGAAATCGAATTATAAGGTTTTGAAATGGTAACTTGAAAGTTGAAGCGTAAACTTTGGAAATTGATTTAGAAAGACAAACGAAATGTTGATTTACGGATTGAAATTGAAATTGAAATTTATTTGGTTTTGAAATTTGTTAAACGACCAATCGGGGTAATAATTACGAAAGTTATTAAAGAGACCGGAATCGGTTATGGATATACTCTCTATCTAAACCGAAAACCACTTTAATAACTATACGCGGAGTGATGATCCAGAATGAAGTGGTTGGAATGATGTACGTGATGACTGAAGAAAGAGAACGATAATGGATAGCCTTGACACTTGTGTCAAATTGGAAATGACTAAAATCAGGAGCCGTGCCGGGCCAAATGGGGTTAGCCACCTCGAGCGAACACACTTCTTCGTAACTATTACTCATTACTTGTGATTGATTGGTGCACCCTCGGAATTTCAGGAGTGTTGTTTCGCGGTGTTGCGATCGCTGCGGCGATGCGTTCTCACCAGTCCGGATCAGGCGAACGGTAGTTTCACTACCTTGGGTATTGCCTCATGTGCCTTGTCATACTTGTATCCCTATATACGCGACCACTACGACTTTGTTTTGTGTTATACCTATGGAGTACTCCCTGATATCCCACCAGTTTACGGTGGAGTTTACAGTGCTGTATAGACTATGACATTTATATAAAATGTGTTAAGGGGGATAATGGTAACGCCTTAACACTATTTTGATACTTTATATTACTGATAGACATTATCTATTTAGCGTATACTACTACATAGTAGATAGTTTAACGGATCCTTAAAGGATGGTGATTCCAACATCCTTTGAGTTACTTGTATTTCGATTGCTATTTCACTTGAGTTGGATTTATTGATATAAGAATATTAATCCTGACTCGAGTGTTTTGTGTTTTGCTTTACGCTCGGGTCAGACTATGAGTACCAGCTTTCGAGGCTCACCTTTGAAGTTGGAGCTTTGCTTGGAGGTCCAGCTATCTATCCAGCTTTCAGATATTCAGTTGATTCCAGTGATGTAATCTGATTATTGTATTTGACTATTGTATTCGAAACTTCTGTTGTAACTTATTTAACTCTGTTATATATATAGTAGCTTCATGAACTACTATCTCTTTTACTTCCGCTGCATATTATTACTCTGTGTCTGTGATTCTGTGATTATTTATTTACTGTATATCTGAGTTTTGCCAAATTTAAATTAACAATTCGGTATTTTGAATTATTCAAGTCCGACATGTGCGGATGCGAATAGTCCAAAATAGCGGGTCGTTACAGTTGGTATCAGAGCTTTTGGTAGCTCTAGGCAAAACTTAGCATATAGGGTAAATGTATTTACAGAATCACTCCCACTCGAGTTTCAATCTCTCCCTTTTGACGCAATTCCTGTGAATTTTGGAACGTCCCCTCGGTTTCGAAATTCGTTCTTGTCCTCACTATTCGTATTCTTCTGAATTCCGGAGTATCCCATAACTCCGCTTCGAATGACCTTTATAACGAATCGGCGGTCTCGCCAATCTTTGAATGATTTGTAAAGGGGTGAAAACTCCTTTATAATAGACATCGATTTACCGAAGATTTCTATATCCTCGGTTTTCGATGCTATCTACTCCTTGCTATGTCTGAATTCTTTTTCTTGAGATCAAATGTAGATTTACCTAGGAATTCTGCATCGATCTTATTCTTGGAGTTACGGTCGACCCGGTTAAGGTTGCCCGGAATTAAATAGGCTTGTCCATATTCTGATTCTGTTATTTGAATTATCTTATCTCTTGTTTCGAACTTATTATCGAATCAAAATTCTCTTTGACTTGATTTCCATCAAAATTTGAAACCCTATCCTTATTTTGAAATCCATTATTGTATCGTCGAGCGAGGAAGTATATTGGTAAATTAGTATTTAAAATGTTTATTTTATACTGTGTTGTTTGAGTTGTTGATGTTGATTTGGGTTTTCGATCGATTCGTCTGATCAACGCTATCGATAGGATTTCCAAAACGCTTGAGCAGAGCAAACTGACACAATAATATTTTCAAATTTGGTGAATAAAATGGTTTTGTATAATTATATTATATAAGCATAAATTTTTCTGAAATTAAAAGGTTAATGAATCTGTTGTCCGAAATGTTAAAAGTTAATTCTCATTTATTGTTTTATAAATCATTGACTATTGCATAATATAAATAAATGAATTTATAAAACCTGGTTTGTAAATTTATTTGGAAATTTAAATGAATGTAAATCAGAAATTTGAGAATTTGATTTTCGGTGATTTCAAACTTTGATTTGAAAGTTTTAAAATGTATATTATTTAAATATTTTCGAATAGAAATGGTTTTCAAAGAATTTTAAATGATTAAATTAGAGCTCTTCTCATTTGTCGCTCGAAAATAATTTCGGTGACGGCGGCCGCATCATCGACATTCATTTTCGAGTTTCAAAGTAGAGAGACTATTCTGTAGCTTTGTTATGGTTTGTTTTGAAAAATAATTTGATTTGAATTTCTTAAAGTATGGTTTGATTGTAATATATATTGATGCATGATTTAAATTCGATTTGATATATAATATACATTTATTTATCTCTAAATAATTTGAAATTACTCGAAATTTAAATTCTTAAATCTATGTTAAAGGATAATTTCAATTATAAAATGAAATTGAAATTTTGAATAAAATTTAAGCCTGAATAATTAAATTAGAAATTTTCTTGTATAATACTCAATTGCATTATATATAACTTACCTAAAGTTTCAAAAGCTAACTATGTAATTGAATATTATACAATAGAAAACAATATCAAAGGAATTTCTAAATAAATTTGAGTAGTTATATTAGATATAAATATACTTAATATAAATGTGATAAGATATATTAAGTAGAATAAAGTTAATAATAATTTGGAATAAAGAAGAATTAATCTGTCGAATAAAGTATGATTATAACAAATGACTATTCAAATGTATGATCTTTGAAATTGTTAATTTAAGATAATTGGATAAAATATAATATAAATTGTCTTTACAAATAAAATGTGGGTGCGTATAATAAATGTTATTCACTTAGATTTTATTTATAAAATGTTTATGGAGAAAATAGAATAAAAGGTTAACTGAATAATAGATGTGATTAATAAATAAAAAAATTTTGTTTTGAAAGTTAATAAATTGAAGTTAAATCAATTTAATGAGGTATTAATTAAGTATATATTGAATTTCATTTGAAAGAAACCTTTTGTACCTAACATTAATAAATGTGAAATCAAATCAATTTAACAAAAATCTTAATTTAAAAACAAATTGTTGAATATAAATTAATTTCAATTGAAATTTGTATGGTTTAAATTAATTGTTTATTATGTAATTCAAGTCTATTTCTTTTGGTTGTTTCTATTCTCCTACCTCCTTCTTTTTCGAGGACGAAAAGTTTTGAGTGGGGGAGAGTGTAACAACCCGGGTATTTTAACGGTTTTAAGTAATTTAACTGACTGAATTTTGTGGGAATTTAAATGATAAAAATTTGAAATATAAATTTGATATTTGGAAAGCGTTTAGTTAAACATAACAACCGGTAAATTTTCATCCAAAAATATGGAAGTTTATTTCGTGCGTAAATTTACTTCAATTTAATCAGTTAAAAAGCGATGAAAATAAACTATTTTTGGAATCTAAATATTTTTACATAGAAAAATTCTAAACCATCTTTTGAGCAAGTTGCCAGTTTGTCGTTTTTCCAAATTCGGACATCTTTGGCTCCGTTGATCTTATTTTTCTGCGATTTTTATGCATTTACCGCTATTAGAAAATTCGAATTTTTACAAATTTAATCGTACCACTGATATCCGTATGTCATTTTGATCATCTCGTTACGTTATATTCGTGTGTGTGTTCAGACGTCCGGATAATGGCAAAATCTGTAAACGTTGAACCGCATCGGTATCCGTTTGAGTATCTACAATGTTTTGGGTCCATTCTTCATTAGCACACACCTTGCAAATCAACCGACATCTGTAATTAATATATGCCGTTTTGACCTTCACTATTCCCTATTTGTTCGTTCTTTTCTTTGTGAAAAAAACAATATTAGTATACAAATAGTATATTAATAAAGCCTGTGCATTCCATTCTTATCAGCCAGCTGTTCACTCTTTTTTTAAAACTCAGCATCTCCTCTTCATCTTCTTTTTCTATTCACGTTTTTCATTTTCTTTTCTCCATCACTCTTCCTCTCCTCTCTTTGCTTGATAGCCGCCTTCAAAAAAAAAAATCATGTGAAACTGGATCGCAACCAACCACCACCACATGCACCTCCACAGCCGTACACAAATGCACTCTCCGCCTCCAGCTCTTTCACGTCCTTAGCCCCTCGCGACCATTCCCCAATCTCCTCTCCACCTTCCATCTCAGCCACTACATAATCTAACCGAGACCCATACCCCGAACCCGATGCCACCACATACCCATCCACCAATAACCGTATAACACCCAGCAGCTCGCAACCCACCACAACACCTAACCCACCATCCTACTACCCGCCACCAGACCTCCGCTTCCCCGTGCCTCATAGACATCCACGCCCACCCATCACCCTTTCGCCTACAGCCAAGCCGAACCTACATGCCACCACCACCCTTCCTTCACGTGCCGGAACATAGCTCCGTCTCCTCCCTTGACCGGCGCACGGCAATCACACCCGCCTTTTCTTTGCAACAGCCGACCCCTTGCCTACCACCTGAGATCCGCCACCCGAGATCGTCCCTTTTCCCCACAGCAAACGACACTGCTCTTTGACTCGCCATCCATTTCCCCACCCTGTTATCCTTCGTCTACCCTTTTTGAGAACGAAGTAAATATATGTAAGTTTACTTACATTTTAAACTATCTGCTTCCTTTTAATTTAAATATTATAATACTTATTATGTGTGTTTACTGCATGTGGATATGTGACTTTTATTTTATGTGCCAATGAAAGTTACGGCATATAGGAGTGTTTGTATATTGTTTCGAAATATGTGTATTTGTACTTTTCTTTTCACATTTGTTATATAGGTTATTATATACAGTATACCAGTGTGTGTATGCAAGCTTCATCAGCTCAAAAATTTTCATTTGTATATATATTAAAGTTAATGTATATATAGTATTTTATGTATATGTGTGTTTTATATAAGTTAATAGTTAGTTCTGACAGTGTATAGTATATAATAATATGTTTATATATATGTCAGTGTACAGTATATTAAGGGTGTTATATATATTTAGTTTATGGAAAATATGTCTACAGTTCATATATTATACTTACAGTGATATAATAGCTTGATTTTACAGTTTGCAAAGTATATGTTTAGTAGCTATACGTCTGACCTGTATATATATGTTCATACAAGAAAATTTCGTCAGTTATTATATTGTCGTTTACGTAAGTATAAGTTATTTGTTATTTATAAAGTTTGAATTTTTAAAAGATTGAGCTGGGTTTTTATGTTGTAGTTATAACCTTGGGAGTATATATGTTATTATAAAAAAAAAAGTATATATGGGTTTATATATATGTTGTATATTAGAACAGGTCTGCATACATGTACATATTGTTACTAATTTTTGAAAAAAAAATGTATTTTAAAATGCATATATATTTAATTTAATATATGTTGAAATTTTGTATATATAGCTATGTGTATATTTGTACATATGTGTTCACATATACAAATTTTCTTCATCAATCCCGTTCTGATGTGTTCAATCGATTTCTGTTATTCAGCTCTGATCGTTGAATTCGTGCCGATTTGCTTTGCTTGGATTCGTAATTCAATTTCTATGTCCGTATCAGTGTGCGTATCCGTGTTATCCTCTCGTGCATCTCTAGTCTCGAAAGGTGAGCAATCACTCACGATTAATATTCTTTTATTTATTAAATTTGATTTCAATTGAAACGACAATTGAAATATGCTGCTGTTAGTTGTTTACACTGTTATATATGCTATTACCTGTATCTGTTCACCTATGACATCTGACACCATTATCTGTTAATTATTTATGCGATGATAATACAGTTTGGTTGATAATTGATTGATTGATTGTTGTTTATATCGGATGTAAAATTTTAATGCATAAAGTGATAAATATTATGAAATTGAATTTGACGTAGGATAGTTTAAAATGCGAATAGACATATGTGTTGAACTTGATTAGTTAATTTGAATAATATGACCCCTTTTATTTGTTAAGTTAATTGACACGTAAAATGTGATAAATTAGACTTTGAACCTGTGAACATATATTGGATTGACTGTTGTAGTATAAAAATTGAAATTGAAATGGAACGACAAGTGGAAAAACCGTAATGTAATAATCTTTAATCTACATGAAATGATAGTGTAGATTCTAGAGATAATTATGTTAATTCGCACAAACGACAATGCGAATTAATACGATTATTTCGGGATTATTTGAATTGATTATTGGATTGTGTTTGATTGTTGTTATTGCTTGTTTATTTACTTTGACACCATCCCAGTTATTTTGTTATGTTTTGATTTTTGAATTGGAATTGGAATCGGGTTGAAATGATAAATACCCAAAATGAACTTGACTTAGGATAGAGAACTAAATAAACCCGATTGGTCAATACTTTGATTTGAAATAAAATAAAGATTTTATTTGAATAATAAGGTTTTGAAATTAAATTGGAACGTAAATTTTGATGAAAGGAAAATGTTAATATTGGAATCTGAAACAAAATATTAATGTGATAACTGATGAAAGAACGTTGTTTGAAATGAAATATTTAATAATTAAATTTGGAATTATTCATTGAATTAAGTTTGAAATGATTTAACAATTAAATTTGGATTTATAATTAAGTTGAAATTATTAAGTTTGAAATTATTAATAATCAAGTTTGTAATTATTAAGTTTGAAATTATTAATAATTAAGTTTGAAATTATTTAATAATTGAATAAGATTGAATTATTTGATAATTGAATAAAATTGAATTCTTTGATAAGAGAAATTGAACTTTTGAATTAGTGGATTTGAACTTCGTTAATAAATGAATTTGAGTTTCTTTATTTATTACAGTTTTGGAGAAATTATTTAAGTAAGTTAATAAGCGAAATTGAAACTTCTCGATTATGTGAAATTTAGTTCTTTATTAATTGAGTTTGAAATTTGTAACGAAGTCAATAAATAAGTGAAAATTGAATTTCTTTAGCAATAAACAAAATGTGATTTATTGAAATGAATGGGATTTATTGAAATTAACGTAAGACTTGTAATTTAAAGAATTGATTTGACGAATATAATATTGTTTCAATTTAAAGTTTTGATATAATGAAGTTGAACTTAAGAAACCGATTTAATGAATTGGAAATTTAAAGGGAAATTGTTTTGAATGATAAATTAACTTAATGAATATTGAATGAAATCGATAAATGAGTTTAAATTGGTTTGAATATTAAATTAAATTAATTTAAATGATTTCGGAATGAAGTTTATATACGAGCTTGAATCAATATTGAATTGTTTTAGAACAATAATTGAAATCGAATTATAAGGTTTTGAAATGGTAACTTGAAAGTTGAAGCGTAAACTTTGGAAATTGATTTAGAAAGACAAACGAAATGTTGATTTACGGATTGAAATTGAAATTGAAATTTATTTGGTTTTGAAATTTGTTAAACGACCAATCGGGGTAATAATTACGAAAGTTATTAAAGAGACCGGAATCGGTTATGGATATACTCTCTATCTAAACCGAAAACCACTTTAATAACTATACGCGGAGTGATGATCCAGAATGAAGTGGTTGGAATGATGTACGTGATGACTGAAGAAAGAGAACGATAATGGATAGCCTTGACACTTGTGTCAAATTGGAAATGACTAAAATCAGGAGCCGTGCCGGGCCAAATGGGGTTAGCCACCTCGAGCGAACACACTTCTTCGTATCTATTACTCATTACTTGTGATTGATTGGTGCACCCTCGGAATTTCAGGAGTGTTGTTTCGCGGTGTTGCGATCGCTGCGGTGATGCGTTCTCACCAGTCCGGATCAGGCGAATGGTAGTTTCACTACCTTGGGTATTGCCTTATGTGCCTTGTCATACTTGTATCCCTATATACGCGACCACTACGACTTTGTTTTGTGTTATACCTATGGAGTACTCCCTGATATCCCACCAGTTTACGGTGGAGTTTACAGTGCTGTATAGACTATGACATTTATATAAAATGTGTTAAGGGGGATAATGGTAACGCCTTAACACTATTTTGATACTTTATATTACTGATAGACATTATCTATTTAGCGTATACTACTACATAGTAGATAGTTTAACGGATCCTTAAAGGATGGTGATTCCAACATCCTTTGAGTTACTTGTATTTCGATTGCTATTTCACTTGAGTTGGATTTATTGATATAAGAATATTAATCCTGACTCGAGTGTTTTGTGTTTTGCTTTACGCTCGGGTCAGACTATGAGTACCAGCTTTCGAGGCTCACCTTTGAAGTTGGAGCTTTGCTTGGAGGTCCAGCTATCTATCCAGCTTTCAGATATTCAGTTGATTCCAGTGATGTAATCTGATTATTGTATTTGACTATTGTATTCGAAATTTCTGTTGTAACTTATTTAATTCTGTTATATATATAGTAGCTTCATGAACTACTATCTCTTTTACTTCCGCTGCATATTATTACTCTGTGTCTGTGATTCTGTGATTATTTATTTACTGTATATCTGAGTTTTGCCAAATTTAAATTAACAATTCGGTATTTTGAATTATTCAAGTCCGACATGTGCGGATGCGAATAGTCAAAAATAGCGGGTCGTTACATTATAGGTCATAGTGGTATTTGAATTTCTATAAAAATTGGATTTAGGCTTTACTCGAAATTTAGTACTAGGATTATCATTTTTACTATATATGAAAGCATATCTAGTGCTATTTCTACGATCAGTTTTATTATATCCTAAACCACTTTTGTCATTGTGAGCTTTTGAATTCTTAGCATAACCTAATCCCTTCTTATTTGAAGCAGGTTGAGAATTTTCAATAATCCTGGATAAATTTTCTCTCCCTTTATTAAAATTAGAAATATTTTTAGTAATGTCATCAAGCTTAGTTTTGAGACTAGTGTTATCTAACTCAACAATTTTAATTTTTTTTTTAACTCATGATTTTCAGAAGCTAGAGCATTATTCTTTTCTTTTTGAGCTTCTATTTCTTGACTTAATAGAACGAGTTGAGAATTGTCAAAGAGTGAATCTGGAATTTTCTCAAGTTCTTCTTCTAATATTTTCTTCTCGTCTTTAAGCATATCTCTTTCGAATTCTGCTTTCTTCTGATTTTCTAGAGCTTCTTTATATTTTCTTTTGAGACATTTTAAAGTGTCTAGAAGTTCTGAATTTATTTCTATCATATCATCAAAAGTTAGATCACTAACCTCGTTATCTTTTGCCATGAATCATTTGTTTGTTTGCTCCTTTGATTTTTCTTTATTGCTCTTCCTCTTCTTATTGCCTTGACTAGATCTCTTTGTAGCCATTTATTCTAGGATCTTGTTACGATCTCCAGAATTCCAGGATCTGATACCAAATGAAAGTGACTACTGTGGCTAGCTATTACTTAGGATCGTGTAATATGGAATATAAATATAAATGCAGAAATAGATGATAATAGCAAAGTAAAAACAAACGAGCACACCAGGAACTTTTATACTGGTTCAGATCACCGTCCTACGTCCAGTCCCAGACTTACTTCTGGCTTTAACTAACAATACCCTCACTTAACCCGGAGGAACATGTCTATACAACGCCTCAGCAGCCGAAGAGGACTTTCCCTTGCCTGAGCAGCAGAACAGGACTTTAACAAAATATGAAAGTAGTTGACTAAGTGTGTTCTTGATAACACTGATTTGTCAATTAAGATTACAAACTTCCTATAATCAATTCCTCAAGTATATAAATAGTATGTGAAGATTTGAGAAGGAAGAATAATGCTAAGAATCAACGTATATAGAATATAATTCAAAGTTTCAAAGCAATTGAAAGTATTGGAGCACTTAGAATAATCACAAGAGAGAGAGTAGAGAGTTAGAATAAAAAAATTGGTGTTTTATCAAGAAGAGAGAACTCCTATATATAATTATCAGAAAGCTGCAACCCTTGGTGAAGAGTTTCAGTCAAGAGAGACAACTTTTGATGGGTTGCAACTCTTCATGGAAGAAGATGTCTATTCAGAAATTTTGCAGTTGAAGCGAGTTCAGTCGACTGGAAATATTGGTCAGTCGACTGATATTTGAAATTTTAAAAACCATGTCTGTTTTAAAATTTAAAAGAGGTCACGACTGTGCATATGCACAGTCAGTCGACTGGCTGTGCATATTTTGCACAGTGAATTTCTTTCTAAAGAAATATTGAAAACTTGAGGATTGATTTTAACATATAACTAAGACTCAACACAAATAATAGTTACTTTAAGCATAGAGTTGTAGCCTTGAGCCTCTGTTGTCTTCTTTTTGTTATGTATGAATGTAAATTCTTTTCTTGGCTTCTGAACTGATTTGTCATGAATCAAAACTAGTGATTCAACACCTCGTCTTCCCTTCGACCTTCAATCCAAACATGCCTGCCCAATTCGTCGTTAATCGATAGAAATCGACCAAAATGGTCAAGCCGTTCAATTCGAGAAAACCCACAAATTTTCAAACTAAAAATTGTGATATATAAATAAATTCACGATTTCCTATTTCGAATTCAATCATGCAATCCGATCTAAAAATCGAATTTATTAGATTGGACCCAATTATCATTTTACTGTTCTTTATAAAAATTTGAGACGAATACTTAATAAAAATTCCAGATCTTATTTTTAGGAGTTATGCTACATGATTTTGGACATTTTCCATTCACAAACCAAAGGCTAATAGTGACTAAATGATGAGAATTTGGATTTTAAAAGAATTCAAGCTCCGATAAAATCAACAAAGACTATATCTATATACACACGGGCATTCAATATTCATATATATACATGCATCCATTTTAATCCAAGCATTCAGGTAACGACATGGTTTTCATTCACACATCCATAATGAAATTCAGGTTTTTAAACTGTTTTTAAAATTTGTTTACTTACCTGCCAAGAATGAAGAACATAGCACTTTTAAATTTTGAAATAGCTTTTGATTGTGAAAAACTTCTGAATCCTTAAAACTCTGAGTTGCTGGAAACGTTTGATTTAAAAACTTGAATGCTTGTTACTGAGACTTGATTAACTTGCTCTTGATTCCAAGTTGAAGAATGCAGGCATTTGATTTTGATATTGCATTACAGATTGAGGAGGATGTTTAAATTTTGCAAATGAGCTACAGATTTTTGATTTACATTCTGGTTTTGAGGGGTGATTTCAGATTGTTTTGAGAATTTCAAGCTGAAGATTTTTTTTTCAGATTTGTTTAGAGAAATTAGTTTGAGTTTTCTTCTTAATTTTAAGTAAAAGATAGAAAAGAAATTAAAGAATGAGAAAACAATGTACATAGGCTGAAATTTGATTTATCAAAAATAAAATAAAATCAAATTTACCAATGCCACTTGTTTTAAGTTTCAACACTTGTCATATACATCAGTTATTTAAATTACACTTGTTTTATTAAGCTTTAATATGATAACATTTGTCCTTTTAGCTTTTATTTTAATTTAAAATGTTAATAGAAGCTTTTAACTTAATTTATTACTCTTACGTATATGTATATATAAATTTCTTTTTAAAAAATGTAACAAAACAAATTATAAATAAAAGCTTATTCAAATATTTTTAAGTATCTATTCTTTTGAATTTCAAAACATTAAATTCAAATTCAAATCAATTTATAAAAGTCCAATTTGAAATCAACTTTCACAAATATTTTTATTTAAACAAACACAGATTCAATTTGTTTGAAAACAATAATAATTCTATTTAAAATCTGTATATAAATATATACAACACAATTACAAATATAAATATTTATTTGATCAGATTCATTTGTTTAATCTACAACTCAATATTTTTACTGATTCAATCCAGTTAATTATCAATTAACAGATGTTCAAAATTCGGGTTATCACGCTAATAAACTTCCTTTATCATATGGAATAATTCGGAGTATGTCTCTTGACTTCCAGTGATCTTTAAGTTTTTTTATGCTATATCATGACATTGTTATCATATAACAATGTTATGTGATTCTCAACGTTTGATGTTACCCTTGGCTCAGTTATAAATTTATGTATATATTATACATGTACATTGTTTTATTGCGACGCTATTCAAGTCAATAAATTAGCTACAATCTCTTCTTTCAGGAAAACTTCAACTTAAAGATTCATATTTATTATTAACATATCATACTCAATATCATTTATGAAATTTGAGTCCGAACATTTCTTCATAAGGATTTCGCTATTTCTGTAAATAATTCTCCAGTATTTCATAAATCCATGAGAACACTTTAAAAAACCATTTAGTGATATCAAAATGTATTTGATATTTGATTCATGTATAAAATTCATAAACAAATCATAATATCATATACATCATAATAAGTATGATAAGTTCTATTGCCAATGCATAAGGAATCAGTCTTACATGTTCTGTATTAAACATTTTAATAAGGAGTCCTTGCATATCTTTTGGGACATTCCCAGTATCTTTTATACCTACTATAAAAGACATTAATTACAAATTCAATGTTGAGTATTAAAATAACTAAAGCTAATTTTAACACAAGTACATGATTAACATTAATCAACAGTGTAGTGTTTACTTATGGTTTAGAGATATCTATATACATATTAATGTTCTTTCTTCTGAGCACACGCTTCCGCTATATTTTGATTGGTAATAAAAATATTTGATATTTCCATCTAAGAACTTATTTAATTTTGATGCATGTTGAACGACACTTTCGTATCTATTCTTGGATCATATCCAAAAACTTAGAAACCCAAATATCGTTTCCACTAACATAAAGTCAGTTTGTTGTTATATGCAAGCAGTCTATTCTAAATCATTATTTAGAATTTTCTTTTTCATAACAAACCTACCATACACAAAGTCATACCGAGTGATGATTTATGAGTAAAATCCAAACCAACTTGAGCGTATCGAATAGTGAATCTGTTACATTAATTTTCAACAATTGAAATTTACGGTATCATTCTTATCAATGTCGCTCACTGCTTACAACTACATTTGTATTTTTATTAAGGCACATTAGCAGTCAATGGATTATATCCTTTTGGATACTACTATCAAAATTACATTTTGAAAATGTACTTGGAATCTATTTCGGATTAGTGCATCATACCATATCATAGAGTCAATAGTCTTAGTGGCCTAATTAAACAACCAAGGATTATTTACTCTTGACATTGATAAGAAACTCACTGTTTCTCTTTAATGTACAAAATTACTCATCAGATGTTCTAATATATTTATGTTCATTTATGTTCGGTCACTTTCATTTCATCCCTTGTAAATAGTATCCAAACCATTTTACTATCAATAATTTCTCAAAGAAATTCCTTCATTTTGAAGTTGGTATTTCTTGAAACAATTGTTGTTCCTCAGTGCAATGGAATGGGTATTCATAAACATTTAATGAATTTCCTAATATATAAAACTGATTTGATTTTAGTTTATAAAACTTATGTTCAAAACATAAATATGTCATCGAATGACCGTCCTTCTCAAACTCCTTTTGGGAAGATTATTATAAAATCCCACATGGAAAATTATTACGTGTAGACTTTCGACTTGCACAACTGCAACTCCTTAGCCTATATTTGTTGGGGTTTCTTACAAACTTTTATCTTATAAACTATTATTTAGATGAAGTATTATTAACCTTATTATTACTCTAAAGTACATGACCTTATAGAAAGAAATGAACTCAACTTAACTCACAATCAATCGTGCTTTGTCCATAAAAGTTAAATTACTCCTTATCGATACATCATTATGTATCATGTGGAGAAGTTGTGAGAAATGCGGAATACAAATCTTAAGGTTGGAATAACACTAGAGGGGAGGGTGAATAGTGTTTTATGGATTTTGTTAATATTTTTGAAACTTATGTAATTTAATCACCAACAAATGCAATTCCAAGACACATATATAATCACAGAATAAGACACAGATTTAAATACTAAATAAAAGCAGTAAAGGAAAGAACACACCAGAATTTTATACTGGTTTGGAGTTACCCTACATCCAGTCCCGCATAAATGTACGGATTTCTATTCAAAATAATCTCCCATATTACACCCTCAGTTTCAAGGCTACGAGGTACACCCTGCTATATTCGAGTCCGGGGCAAACTCCCTTGATTTAACCAAGCTACAAGATAACCTAATTGATTTTCGGGGCTACAATCACACCCAATTGATTTCAAGGCTCAACTTCACCTTTTACTCAAAATGTTTCACTTACAAAAGATCTATAATTCTGAATAGCACTGAGAACTTATGAAGAGAGGGACAGAGAATCAAACAAGAGATGTCATGTTTGATTCACTTGGTTTTTTGGCAGAATATAGTTTTGGATTCTTTAGAATAAAAGAGGAAGATGAAGAGGAGAGAAAACAAGTGAAATCTGGTTAAAAATTCGTTTAGAACTACTGGTATTTATAGAAGATCAACAGCCATATCTATTCGTGAAAAAATACGACGAATAGACACTTCTTTTGAAAATTTGAATTTTGAATTTAACGGGCACCATGTCGACCTGGGGGGTTGAAGGATGTCGACATGCTCTAGGAAAAATTGGTGATTTTGATTTTCTTATTAAAATTGGTTTCTGTAATTTGTTAAAACAATTTCTAAACATTGTAAATATATTTGAATTATAAAGTGATTTAAAATCTAAGTATATATAAATATTTTAAAGCTAAATATTTAAAACAAGAGATAGTTTAAAATCAAGAATACTTTTGAAATCAAAATATTAAAAATGATAAAGATAATTTTGAGGCAAAAATATTTTAAACAAAAGAGATGTCTTTTTGAAAAGAGGTATTAAAAACATTTAAAATAAGAGATATATTTTTGAAAAACATTTTCATAAAATTAGTGGATATCAAAATAGGACAACTATATGTTTCATTGTATATTGTCGTGGGTTCCATCCCTTTAACAGGCTCAAAGTGGATTCCATTCCATGAATAAATTTTGAATAAAGATGTAAGTGCTTTCAAGAAGTTTTAACATAATTTTAGACTCAATACTTATCTTGTACTTTGAAATTTTGAACTCTTGATATCTTGATACCCATGAGTCTTCAATCTTACATCTTCAATCTTGAATCTCTATACTCTACAGTCTTTATTCTTGGTACCTACATGGTTAAATCCTGCATATATATATATATATATATATATATCTAAACTATAATGTTAGTATTTATATTTTATAACAAGTATTAAGGTTGTTGTCATCAAAATCATCATCTCAAGGACTAACAATCTTCCCCCTTTTGATGATGACAGCCTATGTTTATAAAATATACTTCTCCTTCATAATAACTCCACCTAAAACTAATAACTCCCCCTTAATCTAAGCCTAACTGCTCTAACTACTCTATTTTATATTTCTCCTCCTTTGTCATCAATAAAAACTAATCCTAAACTAATATAACTCCCCCTTAGTCTTATACTGGAGTACCTGTGACAAAGTATGGTAGAGTACATAAAAAATAACATGAGTTAATAATAAAGACATGATAAATATGAAAGTTTACACCCAATATACACTATGTTTCATGTAATGTTATACACATCATTCAAACAAAATAAATTTTAATCAAAGAAAATCAAATCAAATCAAACAATTCAACAATTTAAATCATAAGGAGATCAAATATCTCAACGAACTTCAAGCCATCCTTCTTCTCCAAAGAAAGGATCCTTTTTAATATCTTTTCAATCTTCATTATCTTGAATCAAAGTTCCTTCAGGATTTCTGTCGAGATCATTTTTGTTTAGGGCAGAAATCATCCAACGGAGGGCATCGAAATGCTTCTCTTGTTCTTGTAACACCTGCATTTGACTTAGTTCGAAGTGCCTTTGATTGTGGAGACTAAAAGTAAGTATATTATTGAATGAATTGAGACAAGATTATCACTTAGAGTTTGAGAAGAGGAGGCCATTTTTTATAAGTAGTTAAAAGAAGAAAATAGAGATAAGTAGAAATGAAATGATTACAAATTTCTGGAAGAAACAAGTGCTTGAATAGGCATAAATTCGTTTAAAATGAATAGACATGAGTTAATTATTTTAATTTCAAAATTTAAAAAACATAACCAAATCAGACAGTTATATGTCGACATAGGGGGTTGTTGTATGTCGATATGGGTATGTTAATCTATGTGTCTTCTTTGTTTTGTGGATAATTATGTATATATATAAACATATATACTATAGTAACATTTATTCCAGAGACACGATAAGATAGAAAAACATAAGATAGATAATTTTTTATAGGTAGATGAGCTAACACATGAGATACTTCATAACATGATAAAAGAGCAATACAAGTTCATACAAAATAAACTAATACATCACATCCTAGTTTTTAGAATGTGCTAGAGGATGAGGAGGATGATGATAAGCCAAGTTTTTGACCAACTTTTGCAAAGAACTTGTTTGTAACGACCCGGTTGTTTTCAACCATTCGCATCCGCACATGTCGGACTTGAATTGTTCAAAATACCGCGTTGTAAAAATAAATTTGGCAGAACTCAGAATATGCAGTAAATAATTAATCACAGAATCACAGACACAGAATCAGAATACTCGCAGCGGAATTTAAAAATACTTAGTGGTTCATGAAGCCACTATAAATATTCTTACTCAAGTAAAATTTACATAGTCTTAAATCCAAATATAGTTTTAACTTATCAGTAAACAGTCCAAATGTCCACTAGTCTTGATTTCAAAATTTTAGATAAAGAACTGGAAAGGAAGTTTGCCAGCAGCTTGAAAGTGATCTACAGAAATCCTAGCTCCGGGATGAAAACTGAACTGCAACTCAGGCTGACCCGAGAGTAACATAAAACATAAACACTCGAGTCAGGACATACATACTTATATAGTGTAAGCTAATTCAAGTGTACTGTAATATAGAGCAAGTAACTTAAAGGATGCTTGGGACCGCCCATCCTCTAAGGATCCGTTAAACTATTTACTATGTAGTATATTGCGCTATTATAATAGTGTCTAATTGTAAAATAAACTTACTTTTTAATAGCGTTAAGGGGTTGCCCATACAGCCCTTAACACAAATAATGCCAATAGTCTATACAGTACCGTAATACCTCCTGATCGGGAAGCTACCAGAGGATACTCCATAGGTACGACACAAATAGAAACTCGTAGGAGGCTCGCTATGGTAGGTGACACGGCACAACTAGGCAATGTCAGGGTAGATATACCAATTGCTATCCGGACCGGTGGAAACGCGTAGCCGCAGTTACCGCCCACCTCGAACAACACTCCCAAATCAAAGGTGCGCACCAAAACAATCACAGGAGTAATAGAATGGCATACGAAGAAGTGCGTTCGATCAGAGGTGCTACCTCATTAATCCGAGAATCGCTCCTGTTTTAGCCACCTTATGCCAACTCACGGGAGTCGGGTCCACGTATTTACCTTAAAGGAACCGTCACCACCATCCAACTTCATTCTGGGATCTCCACCGCGTACACGGTTAGTCAAAGTGGTTTTCGGTATCGATAGAGAGTATGTCCGTATCCGATCCCGGTCTCTTTGCCAACCAAGCGTTATTATAACCCGTGGTTACAGTTTAAAATGGTATTCGTACTTTAAAATCAAAATATATCTCAAATTCCTTCAATATCAAATATTGATTTAAACTTTCCACTTTATACATACTTTTTAAATTTATTCAATTTATTTGGAATTTATTGCCTTTACCAAATTTTAAAGTTAAATTCTTCCTTTAAATCCATCAAAAAATCAATTTCTTAAAATTTTTCTAATTTCATATTAAATTCCAAAATTTCCACCTTTTTCCCAAAATTAATTTCCATACATTTTAAAACAATCAAATTCCAGTTTCTGCAGCACTTATGAAATGCTACCTAAAGTTTATGGGTTAAACAGTCCAATTTTAAAAGACAACATTTAAATGCTGTAATAGGTTATTAACTTATCAATTTAGTTTAAATTCCAAATACAACTTATTATCAATTATTTCTTAACTGAAATCTCATCTTAACAAAAATCCAGAATTTTTCCAAATAAGTTATATTTATTTATTTAAAATCTTAACTCATTCAAAAATCATTTTTAAATCTTTATAAAAATCCTTTAAATACATTAAACCACAATATTATAAACTTCCATTTAAAAATAATTTTAAAATATTTCAGAAAAATATTATAGGAACCACGGGTCTGTATAAAATTTTCTAGCCTAGGTCAAGTGATACAGATTTATATCATTTCAATCCGCAATTTTACAAACCCCGGGTTCTATCATTTCAAACCCGCAATCCCAAGTTAAAATTTAACAGTTAACTGAATAAATGCATAATAATCATCGTTTTAGGCCTATCATTTCAGCCTTAACGATTTAAATTTATAGGGAACTTGCAGTGATGATTTAAATCAGTAAATAAACATTTAACAATATAACTGCAGAAATATTACAACAGATAAATAACTGATGAGGTGTCAATTTAAATGGAGTTTAACATCCTACGTTATATTACAGACAGATAACAGTTAAATAATAATTTACACATACACTTGCGATAATTCACAGAAATATAGGCATGTTTGTCTGGTGAGAAAAACTCACCTGAAGGCTGTAGAAAATTTTTGATTCAAAACGAAAATCCACCGGAAAAGAAACGAACAGAGAGTAACGATCAAATATCCCGGATGTCACGCCTAGATTCAAATCTATAACAAGATCCAAATACCGGATACGTGACTTTAGAAATTTACGGTCAAAGCAAAAATTAAAAATAGGACGAGAATTAGTTCGACTTGCTCGACCACTCCACTGGGTATACTATCAAAACATAACGAAACTTTTCCTACCCATTACTGAACCATGCCTTTCAAAAATCAAGGTAAAATTTACCTAAAGGCCATCTAAAACAAAATGGTGAAGTTTTTCTCCTATAGGCCGTGATATATGCATGTACAAGTGCATCCAATACTCTACTACCTACAGGCTTATGCACTGTCCCACACAACTATGAAGCATATTGCAGTTATATGCTTTTATATGCAACTAAACATTTCCACCTAACATCTTCTCTGTTATCTGAAGTATTACAGGCTTTCTCCCTTTTTTTCAACCGAATCTTATATATATATATATATATATATATAAAACATGCACGGATACATCATTTCTTCTTTAAATTTTTTACTATCATCAACGAATAACTACCTAAGTAAGTTACCTAAAACACGGTCAAGATTTCACTAAAAGCCTGCCTATACGATATGCCTATATGCAACTGAAGGCTCACTCACTATGTCAACATGTTATATTCTGATGAACCCTGAAAACTCTCTTTCTCTCCCTCTGTTATATTCTTCTTTACTCTCGTTTTATATTTATTTATTTATTTATTTTTCTTTTATTTTATTTTTTATTTTTATTTTTATTTTTTTTAAACATGTCTAACATCCTATGCAAAACAAAACTCACGCAACTCTCTGCCTACAACTTGCGTCTCTCTGCTATCTACTGTTACAAGATGGTAAAACATGCACAGATCATTAGTGATAAGTACATCCAGAATAACACTTACTACATCATAACTACACTAATTCCATAACCTAGCTTCCTACAGGTTATTGACCTGACTTGAATGAATTTGCAAGGTAATGTATTTCTCTTAAGACCTCATCATCAACACACATATCCACTGCTACTAGAAACAAGGTTTTTTTTTTTCAAAATATATGTCTCATAGGAAACTCGGCTGAGCACTAGAGTGGTAGTCAGGGTTGGAGTGGCCGAGCCAAAAGATGGGAAAGCAAAGGAAACAAAACTGAAGAAGGAAAACGGAGAGGATGCAAAAGAAGAAGAGGAATAGTAATATTACCTGATAGAAGCTTTTCTCCTTGTGGATGATGTTATGCAAGATGAGGAGATAAAATACGAACCAGGCTAATATATTTATAGAGGGGAGAGTTTGCTTTAGATGCAAGAAAACATATATACGTGAAGAAAATCAAAAGGGCTCGGTACAAAAATGGCAACATATCTTGGCATGCCTAAACAATTGATTGATAAAGTAAAATTTCGTACGTTCAAAAGTTTGAATGTGAATACCTTGGCAAGAGATTGAAAAAAAACCGGCAGCATTGATAGAAGATTGAACGTTTTGCAGATAAAGAATTGATTTGAGGCGAAATCAATAGAAAAAGAAAAAGCAAGCAGAGCTCAGTGATTTATTTCCAGTTTTTATCTTGTTTGAATGGATAAGGCTCGTGTGATTTTAGGGACCACAGTTAGCAATTAGATTTGATTTTATATGCGTGATATTCATTGCCAGTTTATGAGTTTTGATTTCAACATTTTTTTTTATTTGATAGTTGCGTGATTGTAGATTGAAGAAACGGCATTTGGAAGAACTGATATTAGGCAAGAGATTGATTTTAGGCAAAAGATATTTGGATGAAAAGGTATATACAAAAGTTTAAAATAAATTTTGACAGTTAAAACAAAAGTAACGTTTGTTATAAAAATCACTAACTGATATTTTAATCGATAAGTATATTTAAATATGATTTTTACTTTATATGCGTGATTATAGGAACGAAAAATTTTATCTTGCAAAATAAAGGCAGTGGAAACAGAGAGATATAAATAGGAATGTGAGAATTTGAAAAGATAGGCAAGGTTAAATTTGAATGCATGAGTTGATTTTAGGCAATCAAATATATTGGTCCATTTAGGTTGCGTGAATAAATGAATACAGTGACATGCTCAAGAAACAAAAAGGTAAGAGGCAAATGCCAAAAATGTTAAAAGAATAAAATTTTGTATCACGCGCAAAGGAATGCAAAATTGATTTTCTCTCAAATGATATATGCGTGATTTAAGAAGAAATATATGGTATGTTTAAATCAAAAAATGGAAGAGTTGATTATTATCATTATATTTTAAAGAACAGTTACAAACAGATTTGAACGTTTCATTTTTTTAAATTCAGATTTGCGTGCTTTTTTTTTTTCTTCTTTGATGCCTGGATATGCACGTTATTCCTCTGGATTTGAGATAAGGCTTGCGAAAATATTAATTGCCAGTTATACAAAGCCTTGGATTCTATACTTTATATGCGTGATTAAAGCAAGCGTTGATTTTGTATACAGACCATTGATACGATATTTTAAATACATATCGATGTTGAAATATGATTTTTAAAATACGCCAACTGACGTAATATAAAACACCCAAAGTTATATAAAAATAACGTTTTTAATTTATACGTTTATTTTGTTACTTATACCATAAATTTTTACGCGTCCTTTAAACGCGAAATTTAACAGTTCATTAATACACTAAATCCTTCAAAATTATTACTTAACAAACTTAATTGGTTTTCACATATTATATATATATATATACAAAATTCCTTTTATTAAAATTGAAATGGAGTTGTCTTTTAACAAAATTAACCGTTTCACAACTTTAAATTTCCATATTTTGTATTTTAGGGAAATGATTTAAATCAAATTATATATGTATATAAATTGGGAAGTAAATTTTACTGGAAGGAGAAAAATAACGGATTAAAATTCTATACGTTTTCTTATATATAATCTTATATATATATAGTATTTATTCCCTAAATTTACGTGCCCTTTTTAACGCGTAATTTCCCAGTTCATTTATACACAAAAAAAAATTCAAAATTCTGACCATGCTGAGACTCGAACTCATGACCTGTCGTGAATAGCCCAGATGTCTTAACCACCTAAGCTATTAATGTTTTCTTAATTAAAACTTGATTTTGCTAGACATTAAGTTATTTACCATCTTCGACAAAACCCCAAATTTCCAAATTAAAGTTGATTCTTAACCATGTCAAAATTTCAGAGATCTTATTATTTAATTAAAAATTTGGTCAATTGTTTTTTTTATTGTTTTTAATCACTTTAAATAAACCCCAAAGTTTTTTTTTTTTTAGAAAAATACAAGTGAAAAATACTTGTTAAAAAAATTGGGCTGTTAAACTCTCCCCCACTCAGAACTTTTCGTCCTCGAAAAGGAAGAAGGTAGGGGAATAGAAACAACCTGAAAGAAAACTAAATTGAAACTTAAATTAGAATCATTAATCTAAACAATAAAAATTCAATTTTAAATTAATCATTGATTTCATCTATTTATACTTAAAATTTTAACATTTATTTATTTACATATTTACTTGTATAATATCCCTACACTTAAAAAAAAATCATTCAATTTTTTTTTATCCAAATTTTACCCAAGGTATTATAACATTCTAATTTAAAATGTTTAATTTTAATCCAAATTTGAAATGGTAATTTAACTTAATTGTTAAAGTAAATTTACCATTTCCCAAAATAAACCAAATTCCCCATTTAGTTTCTTCTTTATTCCAAACTATAATTAAATTTATTTTTCTCAATATTTTTCTCATCTATGTCAAATATTTTTCTCAATATCTAAACTATATAAATTCAATTTAAATTAATATTCAATAATTGATTTAATTCATTTGATTTTTTTACAGAAGTTAAATCAATCTTAACTATTTCCAAATTAATTATCTTATTATCCAATTATTTTCTAAAATCAGAAATTTGTATAGTCTTTTATAATAATCATCTTTTATTCAACAAATTTAATTTTCTTTATTCCAGATTATTATTAAATATATTCTGCTTAATATATCTTATCGCACATATTAAGTAGATTATATTTAATATAACTATTCCAATATATTTCTAAATTTCCTTTAACACCATTTGATATTGTATATTATTCAATTATTATTTTATTTCTATTTACCTCTATTTGTCTTGTTGTAACTGAAACTTTAAGTGTATAACATTTATTATAACCACTCAAATTTTTATTTATAAAATTCTTTTATATTATACATTATCCAATTACATAGTTAATTTCTGAATGATTTAGGTAAGTTATATTGGCATGCAATTTATACAAGTAAAATTTTCCAACTATATTATTCAAGTTTAAATATTCATTCCAAATTTGACTTTATTTTATCATTAGAATCACCTTTTAACATAAATTTATGAATTAAATTTCCAATTAACTTCAAACCCTTTAGAGATAAATAAATACATACATATTGCATATGTCAAATCAAATTTAAATCATATATCTATATATATTATAAATTAAGTCATATTTTAGAAATTCAAATTAATTAAATTTTTGAAGCAAAACTACATCGTGGTCTCTTTACTTCGATACTCGAAAATGAATGTCGATGATGTTGTAGTCATCACCGAAATTATTTTCCAGCAACAAAGAGAAGAGCACTAATTTTTAAAACTTTAAAATTCTTTGGAAACAAATTTATATTCGAAAATTATTTAAATAATAATATATCCTTTTAAGACTTTAAACACAAGGTTTGAAACTATCGAAATTGAATTCTTAAATTCTTATTTTAAATTCATTTCTGTTTCCAAATAAATTTATAACCATGTTTATATTCACACTACACCACAAAAGGCTTTTAACAGCGTTTGATAAACGCTGTAATATCATACAACAGCGTTATTACAAACGCTGTATAACGACATGCTGTCGTATATAGATAACTTACAACAGCTTTTATATAAACGCTGTTGAAACATCTCTGTGACAGCGTTTATTACGAGCTGTCAATAATCTTTTTACAGCGTTTTCAGACATGCTGTATTATGTTTCAACAGCGTTTATAATTTAGTTGTCGAAGATGTTCAAATTCTACTTTAACTGTTTACAACAGCGTTTTCTAAACGTTGTTTCTGAATCATCAACAATTTCGACAGCATGTTAAAAACGCTGTGATTGAATCATCAACTATTTCGACAGCATGTGATAAACGTTGTTATTGACTATTTCAAGATAATTACAGCACGAATTGAACGCTGTTGTTTATTCATTGACAGCATTAATAAAACGTTGTCTTCTATTTATATAACAGCTTTAATATTCCACTCTATTTTTGACTATTCCAGCACTATATTTTGAGCATATTCAAGCAACTAGTATATATAACAGGTTTTAATAACTATTAATTAGTTACATAAACTAGTTAAGACAATATTAACAAACAAAAGACATCCATAAACCAAGTTTCAATAATATCCATAAACAAAAATAACAAAGTAAACTATTGACATACAAAACCACATACCATCCAACTGACAACTATTGACGTACATTTCATACTTCTACAGTTCTCCCCTGTAGTTCATCCTACCACTGCTTCAACCAATTCGTACTTCTGTTCCGCCAAGTATTCACTGCTAGCATCTCCATACACACAGTACATCTCCAACCAACCTCACCCCCTCTTCCCACTGACATCAATTCGACCAAACTCCTTACCATCGTTTCGACAAACCCCATAACTTCTAGCAACTGCCCCCGTACCCTCTGCATCGCTGTAACATCCATCATCCTCTGTCCCTCTCTCTACAGCAACACTCTTCACTACATTTAATCACCCCTGCTTCAACATAACCACATCAACACCACAGTGCTCCACATCAAATATCAAACATTTCCACTACATTACACTGTCAAAACTACTGCAACAACAACAATTCACCTGAACATCAGTAACTCCACTTGCAAACAACCTTCATCATACCCACAAAAACATACACTACTTCCGAATGTCACCTCATATAATACAGCACTTCATTCAACAACTACCGTCGACCATCCATTCACCCGACCATCCCCTGCTGTCATCAAGACAAACCACACTGTGCACGTGCAGTTACAACTTCCACCTGAAACCACTTCTGCTTGCAACAGAACGACAGGTCACCACTAGCCTTCAATTTGCTCCTCAAAACTGCCTCTCCTACACAGTGACAACAACCAAACCATCATGATTATTGAACATTTGGGTATCCTCTTGCTAACAGTGCTCTCAATTCCTTTCTTAAAATTTTCCCAGATGGTGCTTTTGGGATCGAATCCACAAAAAATACCTTGTGAATTCTCTTGTAGAAAATCACCCGAAGAAATAAACAGAAAAGAAAAATCAATAAAAAATAAATCGATTTCAATATATTTCAAAGTTAATTTCCCAGACATGAAAGTTATTCGTACCTGTTTAGAAATATACTTCTTAATCTCATCCTCTGTAATATCAGAACCATTTGATCTAACAACAAATGCCACTGGGAGCTCTCCAGCCAATTCATCTTTCATGCTGCAAAATACACAATCATTTGATGTTAAACACTTGTTGCAATTAGTAATTATTTATAACTATTTAGGTTTTTTTTAGTGCTTAGTTAACAAGCATAAAATTCCGATCAAAGCACATACACATTTAAAAGTTAATCAGAATTCAGCAGTAAGAAAATTGTGCTTACGAGACAACAGCAGCACCAGCAACATCGGGATGTGCAATGAGCATAGCCTCAAGCTCTGCAGATAAACTCACCCATTTCACTGCTACTCTAACAACATCCCAACATCCTAATGTAGTACTTCAACCATACTTCAACCACCGAGCTTCTGATTTCACCACTGAGCTGTTGCCTTCCCACTTCAACCATACTTCAATCACTTATAAACAACCAAACGCGAGCATAATACCCCCACAACCCCTTCCTTTCCGCAACAGCATCCTTCTCCTGTTTGTTTTATTTTTCACAACAGAAAACGGAGATTAAATAAAAGATTTTGAATCAGACGACCAAAAAAGATTATCGAATATGCAAATAAATCATATTTGTTAACAAATATTTAAAAGATTATCTCATGTAAATACCTCTTCCTCTTTCTTTTTCTCTATTTCCTCAAATGCAGCTTTCTCGGCCTGCATAAATATTAACATCCAGGTTTAATACAGAAACCAAAGATGGCTGCAACAGCAAAGATGGCTGCAACAGCAAAGATGGCTGCAGCTGCAAATGCGATCGCAGTAAAGGAACCATCTGAAGACCACTCCATCACCCCTGAATGCATCGGCTCTCCTGCAAATTTAAAAACAAATTTATACACTAGCCGACACTAGAGTGATAAAATTATTTGTTGTTCAAGACTTAGTTATACATTGTTGGGTCAATAATATAGTTTAGGATAGTGCATTTGTGTTCGATCTATTGTTTAATAACCGATATTATGTTCTATTCTCCTAGTCAAGTATAAAAACTGAAGAACGTCATTCCCCAATTTGTTGTATTGTTTGTTTGTATATTCAGTTAGCAAATTTTATAACAAACTGGTAGCGTACTATTGATAGCAGTCACATTTTGTCAACTGTGTTGACTCGTTGATTATAAGAAAAGAACAGGTTGAGGTACATCATTAGTAATATACCCTTGACTTTACTGTAGTCACTTATGTATATGTGGATTTCATATATAGTATTTTGATATTATTTCCCCTCACACCAGACTTAAAGTCCAACATGCATTTTATCTTTGTTTATTTTATGACAATCTCTCGGAAACTCGATCAATTAAGTAGGCTGAGTGAGGTAGCTTTTAGGGGATAGCTTGGGATCGCATTATTTTGGATTGGAGCATGATGACAACACTTAGATGTATATTTTTGAGTACATAACAGACATGTATTTATATGTCCGAAACATGTATTATCGGATGTTATATTAAGTACTCCGTATGTATGAAGTTGATGTATTCTGACAGTTGTTACTTTTATCAGTTGCTTCCGCATTGCTATATATATATATATATATTAAAATCTGATTATATATCTTTTGTATATTATATATTGTGATTACTGTGAAATATTATCGTTAGACCATAGTTAATTAACTTGATTAAATAGTAAAACTTCAAATAACCCACTACAACCTATCTTGGTGGTACTGGAGGTTGATCACTGTCATTAGGTGCCAAAAATTTTAGAGCGCCATAAAGCGGGTTGTTACGATTACAGGAGAAAATTCTCGCTGTTCTAGTTCGATCTGAGATGAGTGCAAAACGGATGTTTGTGCTTTAATTGAAGCTCACGAAACTAAATTTTTCATATTTGAAGGATGCATGTTTTCACACAGCTACATAAGACATAACTCAACTTTGGCACTTGTGATTTGGTCGGGGAACTGAAAACTCTACAGCATAAGCAAATGGTCAAAGGACTACTATCGCTTACCAACTCAAACATTGTATGCATAGCTTGTTTGAAAGGGAAGCAACATGGTAATTCCTATGCGGCCGATCACACCGATCTCCAACTATAACACAAGGCACTTAATATGTTTTATTGATGATTTTAGCAGAAAAGCTTGGATGAATTTCTTAGTTGATAAGGCAAAAGCATCTGATGCATTTATGTATATAAGCACAAAGTCGAAAAAGAAGTAGGATCGATGATCGAGTGTCTATGCACGGATCATGGGGGAGAATTCAAATCAAGTGAATTCTAATGAGTTTTGCAAGAGCCACAAGTGATCATTATTGAGTCTTCAAGTGTGTGGCACACATTCCTGTTCTTGATGCTCGAAGAGCGAAGCTGGAAGACAAAAGCTTTAGCTGTGTGGTTTGGAGTGAGTGAAAAATCGAAAGTGTACAGACTATTTAATCTGATCTCGATGAGGATAATGGTAAGTAGTGAAGTTTTTGAAAAGGATAAAATATGGAAATGTTAGAATCTATGATGATATGAATAATCTTTTAATTTGATGATGAAGAAATGTAATCTGACTTTATTGATGAAGAAATGTAATCTGACTTTAATGATCAGCTTCAATGATCCATACATCAAATTCAGATATCAAAACAGACATATGATATAAGAACAGACATAAGAAATAAAAATAAACAAACCTTTTTGGCATCACGGTCAGGAATCTCCTTAGGAATATCATCATAACCCTTCAAAAATTGAAAGAAAAATCAAATTTCAAAAAAATATTTTAAAGAGAGAAGCAAAATCAGACTATATGACAAGTGTTTAAAAAGTAGCAAACTTAAAATAAAAGTTGGAAACAACTAATCACCTCAGGTTTCTTATCCTCAGGGTCTGGAATGTACTCCTTGTCATCCCAATCTTCGGGCTGATGAATACAAATATCCTCATGTTACAGACATATATAAACAATATGATAAAGTACTTGTGAACTATGCAACGTTAACTAAGTTTCCTAACTTAGTTACTATTGCATTACCTGATGAGATTAGTGATCACACACCCATCTTATTGCTACTATCTGTCCAACAGAATCAATCAAAAGGAAAGCCATTCAAATATGTCAACAACTGACACTCACTAGAAGGTTATATAACATGCATTCGAGATGGACTCAAAGTAAACACTTGAGGGACATATATGCATAAATTAATTTACGTTTTACAATCCATAAAGAAAAATCTTAAAGCTTGGAACAAAGTCAGATTAAAAACAAATCCAGAAAAGCTGCTAGAAGATGAAGATAATAGGGTATTTCTCCAACTGGATAATGATCCATAGGATGGTTTGCACTATGACAAGCTTCTACAAATACACTTGCAGCTGAAGGATAAACTGAAATTAGAGCATTGTGAAGACACCAATTCTAAAAAAATTATGCTAAAACGACCATGAGAAAACACAGAAATAGTTTACAAGCATTGTTGGACTCTGGTGGAAACTATACACACAAGCAGGAGCAGCTTATAGGCATTATCTTATTACTCCACGCTATTTAATGGCCAAACTAGAGGAGATTATCCATCAGTCTAACCACGAATAGTTATTAACGACGAAGGAAGAAGATACTTATCTAAAGCAGTAACTGCTTCTGAAATAAAACATGCGGTCTTCTCAACTGATGACTTCAAGAGCCATGGTCCTGATGGCTTTTCCACCAAGTTTTATAAACTTCATTAGACCAAGCTTGAGAAATTGCTCCTCCATGCTACTTCCAGTGTGTTCTAGATGGGCAAACTACCATATGGTCTAAATCATAACTTTATAACTCTTGTACCTAAAAGGGAAAAGCCACGGACCATTTCAGATTATCGTCCAATTTCCTATGTAAATTTTCTTTACAAAATAATTTCCATAATTATTTATAGCAGAATTAAACACTTATTGCCTTATCTTATTGCAGAGAATCAATCTGCCTTTGTGCCAGATAGAAACATTGGAGAAAACATATTATTAGCTCATGAACTTGTTTGGGATTTCAAGAAAAAAGGTAAACCAAAGATGTGTATCAACATTGATTTGTAGAAAGCATATGACATGGTTAACAGAGAATTCATATTTTATATGCTATATATTATGGGTTTTCCTCTATCCCTTGTCAATTTGATTTATGAATGTATCAGCACCCCTACATTTTCTATTCTATTTAATGGTGTTCCATGTGGCTTCATTACCTCTACTAGAGGATTGAAAGAAAGGCATCCTTAATCCCCATATTTATTTTGCTTGACCATGGAATATTTCACATTGCAAATGGAAGATGCTCTCACTTACAACTACATTCAGCCTACTTCCTATGTGCAGCCGGTTACCACACATTTACTTTATGCTGATGATGTAATGATTTTCTTGAGTGCAACAAGTGGTAATACAAAAGCAATGGACGACAGAGTTAACCACTTAAAAAATACTGTCGGTCTCCACATCAACCATATGAAATCTAAAATGGACTTCAGCAAGGATGTCTCAAACAAGGCCACATTACTACAGATTATGGGGAATACAGAGGACTTCCTTCCTATCAAATACCTAGTGTCCCATTGTCCAGTGATTATGTTCATTCCTCTGATTGTGTGCCTCTTGTTGCTAAGGTGTATGACAAAACAGAGGGATGGGATGGTACTTTACTATCTGCTGCAGGGAGAGCTCAGCCGATACAGAGTACCATAACTCCCATTGTGTGATACTGGTTAATAATACATCAACTACCTAATTCTGTTTTACATAAAATTGAAAGCACGTGTGCTAATTTTTTTTGGGGAGGTAAATGTCATAAAATAGCATTGAATTTGCTGTGTCGACCAAAGGCAGAGGGAGGTATAGGGCTGCGGTTGTTTATGGATCTTAAAAAGACAGTAGTGCTGAAATTACGATGGAATCTACTCACTAAATAGGGATTATGGGTCGACTACAAACCATGGATAAAATACATGCTTGGAGTCTTGTGGAGGATACTATGTGCGTGTTATGTGGACAAGATCAAGAAAGAACATCTATTTTTCAAATGTAATTTTAGTACTTACCTTTGAAACCGATTTCATCATCGATTCAACCTCCTTCCTATCTCAGATCCAAGCCTATCTCACGAGATCCAAGAGTTTGTACGATGTTATAAAATAGCATTCAAAACCATTAATATTTTCTTTAGACTTTATTGAATACCTGTACACTGGTCATGGCCGTTGAATCAGCATTCTCCCTATCTGCATCTTATCTCACTATCTGGCTGCAAGGATAATTGAGCTCCTGTGGGCATTTGTTAATTGCAGCCAATTCATTTGGTGACACCATCTCATGCAAGGTCTGCTATAACAAACTAGTCTAATAGCGGATAGTGAAAATCATAAATTGTATTCAGCTTAAGATTATTCAGTTCAATATCGCAGATAATTACAATTATCATGTTGAACTTATGTATAGTGATTACTAATGCTCAAATCAATATGTATAAATTCAAAAAAAAAATCATCCATTCAAAATTCAGTTAACAACTATACATCTGTGAACATAAACTCTTTGCGGATATAAAAACATGCGACTCAAAATGTTTTTCAAATTGTAAAAGAGTAAGCATGTAGAGTTGGTAGCGGGTAAAGATTGAGACTTAATTTTCGGATTCAGCATATTACCCCAAAATCATAGATATATAAAAATTGATATAAAAAATTATCAGTAATAATATAATCACCAAAGCATAACCGCAAAAGTATTACTCAAGAATGGTAGATCTGGTTCAGTAGGTGGAACCACTGTAAATCATAGTACATCAGAGGAAACATTCACTAAAATTGATTAAGTAGCAAACCTCGTAGTTATCAAACGAAGTACTAGCTTGGTTGACTTCAAGCAAATTCAGAATGGTGTCTCCTGTCTTTTACCTGAGTCCCTTCAAAACCACGTTGCTTATTCCACGAATGCTTATTATCAAGCTTCTGGTCGCCATCACCATGATTTTAAGCGAAGTCCGAGTCGGATTTGCACGTGGAAGTAGGAGCTCGAGGAAGCGGTCGGTGAGGAAGCGAAAGCGGTTCGAGTCGGATGGGATGAGGACGATGATGCAGTAGTTGATAATTTATGTAGGATTTAGGATTTGGGATTGCTGGTGAAATTTGAGGAGGATTTGGATTTCATAGATTTATTACTTTGCGTGAAGATAAGAAGAAAGGATGGGGGAAAAGTAGCCGCGTAATGAAATAATCCTCAAAATCAGGCGGGCTATTTCACACAGCGTTTGGTTTTTCATTTTTCATTTTCAACACACTATTGTCAGCACTTATGTCAAAAACGTTGACGATTATTGCTGAGAAAAGCCCATTTTGTTGTAGTGTCAATTATTTATATAAGACAAAACCAATGGTTTACAAAACAATAAATAAAACCAAACACTATTATCTCTAAACAACTAGTTAAATTTTGAAAATTATACTTATATATATAATATTAGATTTTTCCCAAATAGGAATAAATTTTCAAACAAGGATAGAGATTCAAATTTTGAAGGACTCAAATTAAATAGAATTTTGATTTAAAGATAAGTTGGAATCAGAAGATCCGATGGTTAAATAACAGAATAAGAAACCAGATAAGTTTATATAAATCGCGGGCAACCTTAACCTGGTCAACCGTGACTTAAAGAGTCAGATCGATGTGGATTTTCTGGGGTAAATCTACATTCGATCTGAAGAGATAGAGTTCAGAATAACCAAAGATACTAGTATCTAAACCGAGGATAAATATAAATCTCCGATGAATCAATGCTAGTTGTAAAGGAGTTTCACCGCTATATTAGAATATTGGCGAAACCGCCAATTCACTATAAAGATCATCCTAAGTGGATTTATGGGATACTCCCGAATCGAAAGAAAAATAAATAGTGAGGGACACGAATGAACTTCGGAACCGCAGGGAACATTCCAAAATTCAAAAAGGAAGAGATTCAAGCTCGAACGAAAGTGATTCTGTAAATCAAATTTACCATACATTCTAAGTTTTGCCTAGAGCCAAAGCTCTGATACCAGATGTAACGACCCGGTTGTTTTCAACCATTCGCATCCGCACATGTCGGACTTGAATTGTTCAAAATACCGCGTTGTAAAAATAAATTTGGCAGAACTCAGAATATGCAGTAAATAATTAATCACAGAATCACAGACACAGAATCAGAATACTCGCAGCGGAATTTAAAAATACTTAGTGGTTCATGAAGCCACTATAAATATTCTTACTCAAGTAAAATTTACATAGTCTTAAATCCAAATATAGTTTTAACTTATCAGTAAACAGTCCAAATGTCCACTAGTCTTGATTTCAAAATTTTAGATAAAGAACTGGAAAGGAAGTTTGCCAGCAGCTTGAAAGTGATCTACAGAAATCCTAGCTCCGGGATGAAAACTGAACTGCAACTCAGGCTGACCCGAGAGTAACATAAAACATAAACACTCGAGTCAGGACATACATACTTATATAGTGTAAGCTAATTCAAGTGTACTGTAATATAGAGCAAGTAACTTAAAGGATGCTTGGGACCGCCCATCCTCTAAGGATCCGTTAAACTATTTACTATGTAGTATATTGCGCTATTATAATAGTGTCTAATTGTAAAATAAACTTACTTTTTAATAGCGTTAAGGGGTTACCCATACAGCCCTTAACACAAATAATGTCAATAGTCTATACAGTACCGTAATACCTCCTGATCGGGAAGCTACCAGAGGATACTCCATAGGTACGACACAAATAGAAACTCGTAGGAGGCTCGCTATGGTAGGTGACACGGCACAACTAGGCAATACCAGGGTAGATATACCAATTGCTATCCGGACCGGTGGAAACGCGTAGCCGCAGTTACCGCCCACCTCGAACAACACTCCCAAATCAAAGGTGCGCACCAAAACAATCACAGGAGTAATAGAATGGCATACGAAGAAGTGCGTTCGATCAGAGGTGCTACCTCATTAATCCGAGAATCGCTCCTGTTTTAGCCACCTTATGCCAACTCACGGGAGTCGGGTCCACGTATTTACCTTAAAGGAACCGTCACCACCATCCTACTTCATTTTGGGATCTCCACCGCGTACACGGTTAGTCAAAGTGGTTTTCGGTATCGACAGAGAGTATGTCCATATCCGATCCCGGTCTCTTTGCCAACCAAGCGTTATTATAACCCGTGGTTACAGTTTAAAATGGTATTCGTACTTTAAAATCAAAATATATCTCAAATTCCTTCAATATCAAATATTGATTTAAACTTTTCACTTTATACATACTTTTTAAATTTATTCAATTTATTTGGAATTTATTGCCTTTACCAAATTTTAAAGTTAAATTCTTCCTTTAAATCCATCAAAAAATCAATTTCTTAAAATTTTTCTAATTTCATATTAAATTCCAAAATTTCCACCTTTTTCCCAAAATTAATTTCCATACATTTTAAAACAATCAAATTCCAGTTTCTGCAGCACTTATGAAATGCTACCTAAAGTTTATGGGTTAAACAGTCCAATTTTAAAAGACAGCATTTAAATGCTGTAATAGGTTATTAACTTATCAATTTAGTTTAAATTCCAAATACAACTTATTATCAATTATTTCTTAACTGAAATCTCATCTTAACAAAAATCCAGAATTTTTCCAAATAAGTTATATTTATTTATTTAAAATCTTAACTCATTCAAAAATCATTTTTAAATCTTTATAAAAATCCTTTAAATACATTAAACCACAATATTATAAACTTCCATTTAAAAATAATTTTAAAATATTTCAGAAAAATATTATAGGAACCACGGGTCTGTATAAAATTTTCTAGCCTAGGTCAAGTGATACAGATTTATATCATTTCAATCCGCAATTTTACAAAACCCGGGTTCTATCATTTCAAACCCGCAATCCCAAGTTAAAATTTAATAGTTAACTGAATAAATGCATAATAATCATCGTTTTAGGCCTATCATTTCAGCCTTAACGATTTAAATTTATAGGGAACTTGCAGTGATGATTTAAATCAGTAAATAAACATTTAACAATATAACTGCAGAAATATTACAACAGATAAATAACTGATGAGGTGTCAATTTAAATGGAGTTTAACATCCTACGTTATATTACAGACAGATAACAGTTAAATAATAATTTACACATACACTTGCGATAATTCACAGAAATATAGGCATGTTTGTCTGGTGAGAAAAACTCACCTGAAGGCTGCAGAAATTTTTTGATTCAAAACGAAAATCCACCGGAAAAGAAACGAACAGAGAGTAACGATCAAATATCCCGGATGTCACGCCTAGATTCAAATCTATAACAAGATCCAAATACCGGATACGTGACTTTAGAAATTTACTGTCAAAGCAAAAATTAAAAATAGGACGAGAATTAGTTCGACTTGCTTGACCACTCCACTGGGTATACTATCAAAACATAACGAAACTTTTCCTACCCATTACTGAACCATGCCATTTCAAAAATCAAGGTAAAATTTACCTAAAGGCCATCTAAAACAAAATGGTGAAGTTTTTCTCCTATAGGCCGTGATATATGCATGTACAAGTGCATCCAATACTCTACTACCTACAGGCTTATGCACTGCCCCACACAACTATGAAGCATATTGCAGTTATATGCTTTTATATGCAACTAAACATTTCCACCTAACATCTTCTCTGTTATCTGAAGTATTACAGGCTTTCTCCCTTTTTTTCAACCGAATCTTTTATATATATATATATATATATATATATATATATATATAAAACATGCACGGATACATCATTTCTTCTTTAAAATTTTTACTATCATCAACGAATAACTACCCAAGTCAGTTACCTAAAACACGGTCAAGATTTCACTAAAAGCCTGCCTATATGATATGCCTATATGCAACTGAAGGCTCACTCACTATGTCAACATGTTATATTCTGATGAACCCTGAAAACTCTCTTTCTCTCCCTCTGTTATATTCTTCTTTACTCTCGTTTTATATTTATTTATTTATTTTTTATTTTTTTTTAAACATGTCTAACATCCTATGCAAAACAAAACTCACGCAATTCTCTGCCTACAACTTGCGTCTCTCTGCTATCTACTGTTACAAGATGGTAAAACATGCACAGATCATTAGTGATAAGTACATCCAGAATAACACTTACTACATCATAACTACACTAATTCCATAACCTAGCTTCCTACAGGTTATTGACCTGACTTGAATGAATTTGCAAGGTAATGTATTTCTCTTAAGACCTCATCATCAACACACATATCCACTGCTACGAGAAACAAGGTTTTTTTTTTCAAAATATATGTCTCATAGGAAACTCGGCTGAGCACTAGAGTGGTAGTCAGGGTTGGAGTGGCCGAGCCAAAAGATGGGAAAGCAAAGGAAACAAAACTGAAGAAGGAAAGCGGAGAGGATGCAAAAGAAGAAGAGGACTAGTAATATTACCTGATAGAAGCTTTTCTCCTTGTGGATGATGTTATGCAAGATGAGGAGATAAAATACGAACCAGGCTAATATATTTATAGAGGGGAGAGTTTGCTTTAGATGCAAGAAAACATATATACGTGAAGAAAATCAAAAGGGCTCGGTACAAAAATGGCAACATATCTTGGCATGCCTAAACAATTGATTGATAAAGCAAAATTTCGTACATTCAAAAGTTTGAATGTGAATACCTTGGCAAGAGATTGAAAAAAAAACGGCAGCATTGATAGAAGATTGAACGTTTTGCAGATAAAGAATTGATTTGAGGCGAAATCAATAGAAAAAGAAAAAGCAAGCAGAGCTCAGTGATTTATTTCCAGTTTTTATCTTGTTTGAATGGATAAGGCTCGTGTGATTTTAGGGACCACAGTTAGCAATTAGATTTGATTTTATATGCGTGATATTCATTGCCAGTTTATGAGTTTTGATTTCAACATTTTTTTTTATTTGATAGTTGCGTGATTGTAGATTGAAGAAACGACATTTGGAAGAACTGATATTAGGCAAGAGATTGATTTTAGGCAAAAGATATTTGGATGAAAAGGTATATACAAAAGTTTAAAATAAATTTTGACAGTTAAAACAAAAGTAACGTTTGTTATAAAAATCACTAAATGATATTTTAATCGATAAGTATATTTAAATATGATTTTTACTTTATATGCGTGATTATAGGAACGAAAATTTTTATCTTGCAAAATAAAGGCAGTGGAAACAGAGAGATATAAATAGGAATGTGAGAATTTGAAAAGATAGGCAAGGTTAAATTTGAATGCATGAGTTGATTTTAGGCAATCAAATATATTGGTCCATTTAGGTTGCGTGAATAAATGAATACAGTGACATGCTCAAGAAACAAAAAGGTAAGAGGCAAATGCCAAAAATGTTAAAAGAATAAAATTTTGTGTCACGCGCAAAGGAATGCAAAATTGATTTTCTCTCAAATGATATATGCGTGATTTAAGAAGAAATATATGGTATGTTTAAATCAAAAAATGGAAGAGTTGATTATTATCATTATATTTTAAAGAACAGTTACAAACAGATTTGAACGTTTCTTTTTTTTTAAATTCAGATTTGCGTGCTTTTTTTTTTCTTTGATGCCTGGATATGCACGTTATTCCTTTGGATTTGAGATAAGGCTTGCGAAAATATTAATTGCCAGTTATACAAAGCCTTGGATTCTATACTTTATATGCGTGATTAAAGCAAGCGTTGATTTTGTATACAGACCATTGATACGATATTTTAAATACATATCGATGTTGAAATATGATTTTTAAAATACGCCAACTGACGTAATATAAAACACCCAAAGTTATATAAAAATAACGTTTTTAATTTATACGTTTATTTTGTTACTTATACCATAAATTTTTACGCGTCCTTTAAACGCGAAATTTAACAGTTCATTAATACACTAAATCCTTCAAAATTATTACTTAACAAACTTAATTGGTTTTCACATATTATATATATATATACAAAATTCCTTTTATTAAAATTCAAATGGAGTTGTCTTTTAACAAAATTAACCGTTTCACAACTTTAAATTTCCATATTTAGTATTTTAAGGAAATGATTTAAATCAAATTATATATGTATATAAATTGGGAAGTAAATTTTACTGGAAAGAGAAAAATAACGGATTAAAATTCTATACGTTTTCTTATATATAATCTTATATATATATATATATATATATATATATAGTATTTATTCCCTAAATTTACGTGCCCTTTTTAACGCGTAATTTCCCAGTTCATTTATACACAAAAAAATTCAAAATTCTGACCATGCTGAGACTCGAACTCATGACCTGTCGTGAATAGCCCAGATGTCTTAACCACCTAAGCTATTAATGTTTACTTAATTAAAACTTGATTTTTCTAGACATTAAGTTATTTACCATCTTCGACAAAACCCCAAATTTCCAAATTAAAGTTGATTCTTAACCATGTCAAAATTTCAGAGATCTTATTATTTAATTAAAAATTTGGTCAACTGTTTTTTTTTTTTTTATTATTTTTAATCACTTTAAATAAACCCCAAAGTTTTTTTTTTTTTAGAAAAATACAAGTGAAAAATACTTGTTAAAAAAATTGGGCTGTTACATTGTTCATATTAGTGGTCATTTTATCCAATTTCTTACTAACGGATCTTTTGAGAATCTGTTGATTTTCCACTATGATCTTTTGATTTTTGAGGAGTGTTTTATTGAAAGGGTTGTTAGTATTGACAGGATATTCAATACTTTCCAAGGAGGTATCTTCATTTTCTTCTTCAATTTACATTTCCTCCCCTTCTTCTTCTTCTTCTTCCTCCTCATTTTTTTCCTCTATATCTTCATGTGCCAACCTTTCATCCTTTTCGGCAAGAGATTAATATTGTTGAAATATGAAAGGAATTTTCATAAGAGAAAATTGTCATGATTGAACACTTTTCTTGAAACAAATTCTTCCCTTCTGTAATCAACACAAAATAATTAAAATTCTGAGTGAGATAGATTCCATGATACAATGTATTCTCACCCATTTCCAAATTTTTAGGACGAAGTTCATCCATAATCACTTGCGCCCAATTAATGTCATAATGACCAAAAATAGCGAAAAGAGATTTAAAAACTTTTAGAGTCGGGTTATTGAAATTTTTCGATCTAGGAGTAATAGTTGGTTGCAAAAGAAGATTGACAATATGTGCTTTCGGAAGAAAGTTACGATTTGTAAATTCAAAGTTGTCATCTCATTCAAAAATGTGATGAAATGTCTCACGATCATGTTCATCAATATTAAAAGTAGAACGAACAATTCTCGAATTCTTGCAATTGAGAATGTAGCCCAAAATTTCACAACTTAAAACAATTTTAGTTCCTGTAACACTACTCCAAATTTCATTTTCATTTCCTTCATGAAAACCGCGATTCAAATTCGCATAAAACATTTCAACAAGATTTGGATAACAAACAAAATCATTTTCGTAATTATCAAAAAGACTAAGAATATGATTCTCTTAAAGAAAAGTATTAATTTTATATGTAGAGAAATCGCTAAAGATAGAAAACTTTCCCGTATGAACTTTTTCGTAATTAGCGTGGCTTATATAAGCCTTGATTGCTTTCGGATCATTATAGAAATACTCTTTAATGGTTTTTGACAGCCTTATTATGGATGGAGTGCTTGAAGAAGCCATTTTTGAAGAGAGTAGAAAATTTGAAAGAGTAAAAGAGAGTTCGAATTTTGAAATGAAAGTGCAAAAATATGATAGGATAAGGGAAATAAATACATATTCAATAGTCATGTTCTCTGGTCAAGAGGTACATTTCCAGAACATTGGAGTTGGTTAAAAGGTGGAGGGAAGTTCAAAGATTTGAATTTAAATTTGAATTTCAAATTTCTGACAGGCATGTCGACATCATGGGTAGGGCCATGTCGACTTGGGTCAGAGAATTCATGTGACCTATCTATTCTTATATACTTTAATATATAAATATATATATTATTTTTAACGTCTATATATTTTGTAAAGTAATTATTAAATACAATAATACTCTTTTAATAAAAAATATTATAATATTTAAAAAATAAAAATAAAAATAAATATAATAATAATAATTATTATTTCAAAATTCAAACAACACATAATTTCAAAAATAATCAAACACTTTTAAGCAAAACAATTTCAACCAATATATTGTAAATGTGTACCTTATCTAGATTTGTATCTTCGAGATCAACGGAATCATGAATAGCCGTAAAGCACAAATTTGAATTTTCCGTCTTTCGATCATCATCGCTTGAGGATGATTCTAAGTTTGAGTCGTCTTGTGTAGCGGTATATACTCTTTTCTTTTTCTTTGTATAATCATTGCTTGCAGGAAACTGTTGCCTATCAGGATGTAGACAGTCCCTTTGAATGGCCTGGTTTGTCACAGTTGAAACATTTGACATGATTTGGTACTTCATTATGATTTCTAGAGTTCCTGTGATCATTCTTTTTAAAGTTGTTCATCTTTCTGTATTTCAGAAACTTCCGAAAGTTCCTTGTCATGAAAGCTATTTCTTCATCATCATCACTTCCCGAGTCTGATCCATCTGTTAATGCATTGAACGCAATTGATTTCTTTTCGAATGCCTTACTATCTCTTATCCCTTGCATTTGTACTTCAAACGACACTAGAATTCCAATCAATTCTTCAATCTTTAAAGTACTGATATCATTTACTTGGTCGATTGCAAGAGTTTTTTGATCCCATTCTGGAGTGAGAGAATTTAGTATTTTTCAGACTTGATCTTCTTTGGAAAAACTTTTTTCCAATGATATTAGAGAATGCACAATATCCTGAAATCTACTATACATATCTGAAATTGACTCATTAGAATTCATTTTTAATAATTGAAACTAATCCGTGAGTATGGATATTTTGGTCTGTTTGACTTTGCTTGTTCCTTCATGAGTAACTTGCAAAGTTTTCCAGATATCATAAGCAGACTTACAAACAGATACTCTATTAAATTCATTCCTATCACGAGAACAAAATAAAATATTTATGGCTTTGGAATTATTTTGTGCAATAGTCTTTTGCTCAACAGTCCACTGTGCAAAACTAGTTGTGGGTTCAGAATATTCAGTTTGTGTGACATTCCAAGTGTCTAATCCTATTGACTGTAAATATATTTTCATTCTACATGGCAATATGCATAGTTACTGCCATTATAAAGTGGTGGTCTGGCAGTACACCGACCCTCTACAAATGAACTAGTGATAGTGTTAACAGAACCAGTGTTGATAGCCATTTTTTTAAAACTTTTCAAACTTCAGATTATGAAAACTTTGAAACCTCACTCCGATACCATATGTGAGAAATGCGGATTATGGATCTTAGGGCTGGAATAACACTAGAGGAGGAGGGGGGGGGGGGGTGAAAAGTGTTTTATGGATTTTCTAAATCTTTTTGAAACTTATGTAATTTAATCACCAACAAATACAATTCACAGACACAGATAAAATCACAGAAGCAGACACAGATGCAAATATAAAATAAAAGCAGTAAAGGAAAGAACACATCAAGATTTTATACTGATTCGGAGTTACCCTACACCCAGTCCTGCACAATTGTATGGATTTCTTTTCAAACTAATCTTTTAGATTACACCCTCGGTTTCAAGGCTATGAGGCACACCCTCTTGTATTTTGGTCCGGGGCAAACTCTCTTGATTTAACCAAGCTACAAGATCACCTAATTGATTTCTGGGGCTACAATCACACCCAATTGATTTCAAGGCTCAATCTCACCTTTTACTCAGCAGTTTGATTTACAAAAGATCGTATAATTTTGAATATCACTGAGATCTTATGAAGAGAGGGACAGAGAATGAAACAAGAGATAGTTTTCACTTGGTATTTTGGCAGAATATAGTTTTGGATTCTTTAGAATAAAAGAGGAAGATGAAGAGGAGAGAAAACAAGTGAAATCTGATTAAAAATTCGTTTAAAACTACTGGTATTTATAGAAGATCAACAGCCATATCTATTCGTGAAAGGATACGACGAATAGACACTACTTTTGAAATTTTGAATTTAACGGGCACCATGTCAACATGGGAGTCGAAGGATGTCGACATGCACTAGGCAAAATTGGTGATTTTGATTTTCTTATTAAAATTGGTTTCTATAATTTTTTAAAACAATTTCCAAACTTTATAAATATAATTGAATATAGCTTGAACGTATAAAAGTAATTTTTAATATATAATCTTAATTTGTATAGTGATTTAAAATCTGAGTATATATAAATATTTTAAAGCTAAATATTTAAAACAAGAGATAGTTTAAAATCAAGGACAATTTTGAAATCAAAATATTAAAAATGATAAAGATAATTTTGAAGCTAAAATATTTCAAACAAGAGAGATGTCTTTTTGAAAAGAAGGTTTTAAAAACATTTAAAATAAGAGATATATTTTTGAAAAACATTTTCATAAAATTAGTGGATATCAAAATAGGACCACTATATGTTGCACTAAATATTGTCATGGGTTCCATCCCACTAGGGTTCCATCCCTTTAATAGGCTCGAAGTGGATTCCATTCCATGAATAAATTTCGAATTAGGATGTAAGAGCTTTCAAGAAGTTTTAACATAATTCTAGACTCAATACTTATCTTGTACTTTGAAATCTTGAACTCTTGATATCTTGATACTCATGAGTCTTCAATCTTGACATCTTCAATCTTGAAACTCTATACCGTACGATCTTCATTCTTGGTACCTGCACGGTTTAATCCTACATATACATATATATCTAAACTATAATGTTAGTATTTATATTTTATAACAAGTCCTAAGGTTGGTGTTATCAAAATCATCAGCTCAAGGACTAATAGAAGTGACTTTTGAGATTGAATCTTTATTCATTTTTAGACACATTCGGAACTCTTTTCAATATACTCACCCATCGATCAAATCAAATCATTTATGTCACATGTTATTTATTTACTTTCATTTTTTTATTCTATGAGTTATCATAGACTTATCCATGTGTATCAAATACACATGTCCATGTCTGTGATAATTCATTGGTGAATATGGCGAAGTATATGGAATTGTTTTGGTATTAATAGACTTACAATTAAATACATCTATATGTATCAATCCGAAGAGTTTACCAACTCTTATGACACTCCCGTTAAATGGGTGCATAGCCTCAAATTGTTTGAGATACAATCAACTAGTATCGTATGATTCATAATCATATAATGTAAATTATTTCTCAAAAATACGGCTTAGTCTATAATTCTAAAATAATTGTAAACAATTTTAGATACTTCAGTATTTTCTAGTGCATCAATTTTATTGTGAAAACAAGACCACATTATACTTTATATTTCTTAGAAAATATTCATAACATTCATATTGAATTATAACTGAATCTATTTCTAGTCGACATTGAAAAATAATCATCATTTCATAAATATTGTTCGGTAAGTTTTACGAAAACAATTTCCGTAATTTGATGTATTCAATATGTGCTATATGGAATAATCCCACTATTTCCATCATTACTATAATATCGTACTTAATTCAGATGTCCATTATTCACTTAATACAGGTTACTTATTTCATATACTATAACTAATTTACAATGGAGAGTTCTTTGATTAAATATCTTGAACTCGAAGAAATAAATCTCGTAGAAAGGAATTTTCTATATGAAAATACATTTCGGAATAGAAATCGTATTTCCTATTGCAATGTTAAGTACCAACTATTATTTTTCCAATTCTCATTTTTGATTTTTCTTTATGAAGTGGTAGTGACTATTCACTCTCATCATTCCAACTATACCTTAATCACATTTACTCTTTTACATTCGTTTTCTTCTAAATGGTCGAACCATTAAAAAGAAAACCCTTGCTACAACATCATAACAAACTCTTTACAAAAGCATACTGTAACGACCCACCTTTCATCTCACAGAAAGACGCATCATTATTAAGAAAGAAAGGGATAGAAAAGAGAAAAGATAGAAAAGAAAGAACTAAACAATATTAGAATCTCACAACGGAATGAATAAATTATATTACATCACATAAGATATTACACAGTATTAAACACATCAGAGTTATACATCTTACACATCACAAACTAGGCAGTTATAAAGACCTGTCTATTTTACAATTCAAGTTTCATACAAGACAACATCATAGAGATTTGGAACAAATGCTAGCACAATGGAACCAAAATATCTATATACGCTAAAGCCTCCTGCTCTAAGTCTCCACCATAAATTTGTCAGAGCTAACCTGAAACCCTTGGTTACTCATAAAAATTGAGTACCCAAGAGTTTAATAAAACAGAAAATAAACTTTGGGTCAGACATGGGTCTGGTGTGAGTAAACGGGTTTAAATTGCTTAACTTTGAAAACCTTGGAAAACAAAGAGTATCTCGTAAGATTTCCTGCACATAAACACGGAAGAGCTTTTACCTTACGATAACCAAAACGTTTGATAGGAAATCCAGTGATATTATAATAGTGTCTAGGGTTTTCAAGTAAGTAGAAAATAGCTGAAATTGTTACATGATTAAATTCCAGCATACTAGCTACAAAGTGGGTTATACAATCAAAACCGCAAAGGCACGTCGGGAAAATGGGTTTCCATCAATAGCAAAGCTATTGGGGTACCGTCCGTCACAGTACGTGGCCTAGATCACCATACCGAGGATCCATCCTAAATCCCCTTCAACACAAGGCCGGAACCATCCCTTACTGGATAGTCCCAAACAAGACAACCCCATAGTTGGACGCGAACCAACTGCCCACTAAGCCGAATAAAAAGGGACCTCTAGACAGGGGAAAATCTCGTCCTACTTGGACGCGACCCACTTAGCCTTGCTGCACCTCCCCTTGTTTAGCCATTCCCGATTGATGAGGCTTGAGGCTACGATTACCTTTAAAGAACACATCTTGGAATGCTCACCGTCCTCCAGTGACGATGTTCTGAAAGCATTCATCCATACAAGTTCGTTCTGGGTTCGAACAAAACCGAAGGCACTATCTCGCTACACTCATTTTGGAATCACCCTCAGATTTAACGACAATATCCCTTGCACTCTGAATCTTCATCTCGAACCTAAAAGCACTATCCCTATCAAACTCATTTTGGAATCACCCTTAGAGTTTTAATGATTAATAGTTCTTACACTTCGAGTCTACATCTTCATTTTCACTTGAATTCACGACCTAACGTTTAATTTGGATCGATGTGGTTTTCGGATATCCAAATTTGGAAATCCGAACTCGATCTCATCGAATTCCAAAATGCCGTTTTAATGTCCAAGTGGTTTAAGGGTTTAAATAATTTAGTCTATCATCTATGTTCACACAGAAAGACAATTCATCTTATCGCAATATAAATAATCCATATTAACACAATTCAACCAAAGTATCTCATATCACAAGCAACCCATATCACATATCAGAAGCAACCCATATCACATATCAGAGATATCACATAATCCAAGGCATTCAATCTCATCCAATCATCCATAAGCAAAATTAATCAACCACGCCATCCCTGATTAATTTAATTAACCACCAATGAATTAAATTAATTATTTAATTACTGTGTTGATCCTGCTTATCTAACATTAATTAAGTATAACCCAATTAATTAATCATTCCTTAATTATCCTTCTTAATTAATCATCCTTGATTAATTATTCTCTAATTACATTAAGTAATTGGCCTTAAATTAATTACAAAAATTAATTATCCTTAATCGTTTACAGTAATTATCCTTTAATTACTCTCATTGATTATATTAATTAATGATCCTTTAATTACTTTCATCAATTAATTAATTAAAATCAATTACATTGGTCCTTAATTAATTACATTAATTAATTATACTTAAATTAATCACTTTCCTTTAATTAACCTTATATAATTACAAACAGAAATTAACTATCCTTTAATTACTTACCTTAATTAATTAACTCCTTAATTAATTATATTAATTAATCCTTAATTAATTACACAAAGTAATTAATCCTTAATTAATTCCATTAAGTATTTTCTTTAATTACTTACGATTAAGTAATTCCCCATTAATTTATTACATCCAGTAATTACCCATTAATTTCTTAAGTAATTACTCTTATTAATTACATTAAGTAATTTTACTTAATCAATCATCAAGTGATTATCTTAAATTAATTAAACTAGTTAATTAACTTAAATTAATCACATTAATTTAATTAATTACACTGAGTAATAAATCCCTTTAATTATTTCCATTAATTAATTACTCTTAAATTAGTTACCTTTAATTACTTAGGTTAATTAACCCTTAATTTAACAAGTAATTAACTATTCTTAATTTAAACCAATTATCTTAAATTAAACACATTAATTAATTATCTCTTAATTACTAGTTAATGATCCATAAATTTACATTATTAACCATCCATTAATTACCTTCATAAGTGATTAACTTTTAATTAATTTTACTAATTAATTACCTTTAATTAATTGCAACCTTAATTAATTAAAGATAAGTTCTTTCCTTTAATTAAATACTTAATTATTTAATCTTTATTAGAAAACATTTAGGAATCAATTATATAATAAAAAATATATAATTTACTTAAAAACAAAACATTTAATTTTAACATTTAAAATCTTTGAAAACTTGTTCAAACTTGTTTAATAAATCATACAAATAGTTATTCTTGAAAACTCAATTATCATATCTTTTCAAAACTTATTCATTTTAAATATATTTTAAGAACTTGGTTTAAACATCCTTTTTAAAACATATTTACTTTAAATTCCACTTTAAAATTTGGAACATTCTTACTTAAAACTTGTTTTACTTTTATTTAGCTTTAAAAATTTGTTAAACATTTTATTTACTTTTTAAAACTTGATTTTTCTTTGCTTATATATATCAGCTCGCGTTTTATTTTCAAAACACAAAAATCTGGAAGCAACAATGATAACAACCCGAGCAAGAAAAACCAAAACTCGAACATAACCCCGAGTACAACACGAATCACTCACGGTCACTCCTTCTTCGGGTCAAAACGAGATTACTTCGAGAAAACCCCGAGCCGACTATTCTTCCCTGAAGTCTCAAACTCTAGCAGACACCAACATGCACCATGCACGTGTACGATCATTCCGGCCTCCAACGATCAACATCACGACCTTCCCCAAGTCGACGTCCACATCCCCAGAGGACCTAACCCCCAGCTTCGTTAATTCGTTAGCGAAATCGAAAACGAGCACTATGAATCAAAATGGCATTCAACTCTGGTTGATAATCCTACTGCCGTAGACGATCTAGTTAACTGGAACCCCTGGCTCTCCACCTAGAGCAGCACCATGCCTCCACGCTGCGATCCCCCGCCTCGCGATCGAGTCTGATGCGTCATAGTCGTCGAGATCACTTCGACAACCCACCTGATAAAAGACCACACTTAAACCCTAGATCGCCTACGTCCTGACGCCTAGATCACCATAAAATTCCCTACCCATTTTCCAATGTCCACCTTTCTACCCCCTACCCCCAGACCAAAGCCCGTCGTTAAACCATTTCCCGTTCATCAGAATTTGGCAAAAATGCCCAATCCGATCAACTCAAATTATCACAACATTCACACACTCTAAAATCATAAAATTTATGTCAAAAATCATCATTTCACATCAAAAATAAGTTTATGGAATCAAATTATAGAATTAAAAATATTGATTTTTGATTTATTTTTGATTCCTACTGTTATTTCATATTCTAGAGTTAATTACTAGATTAAAATATTTGAAACTATTTTTAGAATTGATATAACATTGCTATGAATAAATTTATTTTATAAATCATAGCCTAAAATTATTTGTATGGGGAAATAAAAAAATTTAAAAGAAAAATCTAGAGGCTATGAAAAACAACCGAGGCTTATTTGTATAAAATATACACAGATAATCCCTAACATAACACAATATATACATATATCTACATTCATATCACACATGCAAACTTCACTCACTACCTTTCTATAAAAAAATCATTTCATTCATCTGATATAAACATAGACAAAACTATTTTTAAAGAAGGGTTTACTCACTAGAAAACAGGAACAGAGGAAAAGTTTCTTTATATTAGAGATGATCAGGCGACTGTCTTCCTGAAGCTTGAATCTACTCCATATAGTTGAATTTGAAAGTGAATTCTTGATCATAGGTTGAGGTTTTGAAACTGTTGTTGTAGAAAACTGGTATTGATTTTCTTTTGATTTTGGGTTTCCGGTTTGATTTTTTAGGAAGAAAGAAGAAAGACAGAAAATGGTTTGAGAAATGAAAGTGTTTTGCAAATAAAACAACCTATTTTCTTCTTCTAATACTTATTTTTATAATTTAATTTAAGAGAAAAATGAATTGCCACTTGTTGATTCAAATGATACATAAGTGACAATTGTATTTTGCATGAATTCCTTAATTGACAAGTGTTTAAACTTGTTTTATAGATTAATTCCTATGTTTTATATTAATATGTTAAGGTTATATTTATATATATTAAAATTATATTTATGCAAGTTAAAATTAAAAAGAAAGAATACTAAAAATAAAAGATATAACCCTTTAATTAAATCTTATTTAAAAATTTTAAACTTAAGTTTTTATACTTAAATTGAAACTATATATAAGCTATGTTTATTTCTAGTATGAATTTTAAAGTAAACATATTAAACTCTTATTTACAATTTTTATCTTATGTATTGAAAATATAGAATTAAATTTTTAAATCGCTTTTTAAAGTTTTATATTAAATTCAATCATAACTTCCAAATTTCAAAATATATATTAAAATTTGAAAACATGTTTTTATTTGTTACATTCAAACCAAGTTTTTGTATTTACAATATATTCAAATATATACATTATAAATAGAAAACATTATAATATTAGTTTTGAAAACTATTCGATTGAATTTTAAAACATCACTTCAAATCACAATATATACATACATATATATTACAAATCTTTTATTAACTTAAAACCTAAGACTTTCTGTTTGCAATGTACATACAAATATATATACATTATAAATAGAAAACATTTTAAATATTAGCTTTGAAAGATAAATTTTTCCAATTTTAAATAGTTAGAAAAGATATTATTAAATTAGCGTTGCCAATTTAAATAATTATTAAGGAAGATTATCAAATTGTTATTGCCTAAAATTCCAATTCCTTCCCCCTTAAAAGAATTTCGTCCCCAAAATTTAAAAGCAAAGATAATTTAATAATCCAGTAAAGATTTTAAATTTTCAAACAACAAAACATACATCCCAGCCAAATACTAACAATCATAGCAACCATTTCAACCTAACAACCAAATCTTACTAACTATCCTGCCACAAATCTGGGTAGAGCTTCCTATCGCTATCTAGAGTTTCCCAGATACAATCTCTGGGATACTCGATCTACAGAACCTAAACAAACTATACTACTAGCTCCAGACTCCTTCTTAAAATGATCTATAATCTAAACAGGATATCTGATGATAATCAAGTCAGGCAACTTCCAAATCCTCTTGAACTGCTAGTTCCACAACCAGTGATGGATCGTACTCGCACTCCCTCAGAGATACCTGAAATACAATGTGAATCCCAGCTATCCACACTGGAATTTCAATCCTGAAGAACATATCCTATCAAGAACACAAAAAGGTCCAATATATCTCGGAGATAACTTTCCAAACTTACCAAATTGATTACTTCTTTGATCGAAGGAACTCTGAAAAAAATAAAGTTTCCAACTTCGAATTTCAAATTCCTCGTCTCTTATCCCAAAACTTATCAGACGATTCTGGGCTGCCTTCATCATTTCCTTGAATGGCTCAATCTTAACAGATGCCTATTGAAATAAAACTGGACCAAGAATAAGATGATCTCTGAATTCCACTCAACAAGATGGTCCTTCCTAGATCCATCAAAATCCGGAACACAAACTCTGTTTCACAACCATTAGTGGACTTCGAACTTGCTTCTTCTATTTGGAACAGCCAAAATAAGTGCACTCTACAACCTTGCCTTCATATTTAGAAAAACTTCTTCACACTTAGGGATCCAATTGAACTTCCTATAGAAACCCTTTGATCTAGGAAAACTGCAACTTCCGGTTGCATCCACTCCAGAAGAGCTGCTATCTTGCTTCCATTGCACAACTCTGATTTGGAGTAGATGAGAATGTCGATGAAATCGAGCACAAACTTGATCAACCTATCCTGGAAATACGGTTCACCGGATCCACAAAACAAGCGGGAACGTTGGTTAACTCAAAGACATAACCAATTTCTCAAAGAAACAGATGAGTCCTCAGTCAAGGGTACTGTCTTCAACTACCCTTAGCTGTAGAAAATTCGAAACTAGATATAGAAGAGAAAACACATATGTACCAAGAAATCCTGAGCCGCTCCAAGTACTCTCTTTAGAAACCATCCTTCCACTAGGATGAACCATCGATATCTCTCCCAGAACCAAGTCGATGTGGAAACTCAATCTCTCGAAGTGGACAAACATTTGGCTTCCTCGAAGACATCTGCAAAATCTCCGATCACTTCGATAACTTAAATCTCCTCTTGAGACGCCTCGATCCCATTCAAAAGATTACCCAAAAGAACACTTAACTGTCGCAAGTCACTTTTGCGATCCTACCCAAATCAATTTTCAAAGATACCGTTCTCTCTTCACAAATCAGAACAGCTTATGCTTAACCAATCCATTCAAAATAGGGTCAAATACCTCAAGAACACCTTGCTAAATAGCAGAAGCTGACGTTCCACTCTGCTACTTTTGAACACTTTCTCTAGGAAACTGATTATCTAAAGACCTTCTTGCTGCCCATAAAACTCTTCCGAGTTGCACCGCTGCTACAGTTGCCAAAGACTTCTATCCATAACCTCTTCAAACCTCAAAGCTACCAACCAATTCCACCAAAGAGCCTTCGAGATGGCGGACATCTTCTCAAGGAACTCGGGTTCAAACATAAACATCTCGCTCTTCCTTAGGGGGCTGCAATGAGACCATGTCTGTAGCGAGGCAACTCATTGACCTTAGTCTCATACTCCAATACAGACAAACTCCTTTGACTGAGATCCAGAAAATCCTTATGCAGTCGAGTCTTCTCTGCGGTGGGTAAAGACCGCACCTTACATACTTCCTTAAACTTGCTCCAAAAGAAAACATCTTTGGAAACATCCATATTCACTGCGTCTCACCACACAGCTGCTTCTTCCTGAAGTTGCCAAGATGCTATCACTCGCTTCTGCTTAACCGTCAGATCCAAACTCTTACTCATCCAAACTTACACTTCAATGATGGACTCCGAACCTTTTAAAAGGTTTCCTTCAGAGATTGATGGAATCCCTAACCAAATGCTGCAAAGCTTACTCGAGGTGGCATTGGGTCTACAATTTCGACAGATACTCTTCCAACCTTATCACTCAAGCCTCTTCCATTAATGGTAGTCGTGCTACATACACCACTACCCCTACTAAAACTAGGACTCATGTTGGAGAACCTAAGCAGGTAACCCAATAAAATAGGTAGATATAGATATACATAAAAATACAAATACACTCTCTCAAGAAAGATATCACTCCAAAGCCTAGGTATTCACTCAATCTAGTGCTTTGATACCAAATGTAACGACTTGCCTTTCATCTCACAGAAAGACGCATCATTATTAAAAAAGAAAGGGATAAAAAAGAGAAAAGATAGAAAAGAAAGAACTAAACAATATCAGAATCTCACAGCGGAACAAATAAATTATATTACATCACATAAGATATTACATAGTATTAAACACATCAGAGTTATATAACTTATACATCACAAACTAGGCAGTTATAAAGGCCTGTCTATTTTACAATTCAAGTTTCATACAAGACAACATCACAGATATTCAGAACAAATGCTAGCACAGCGGAACCAAATATCTATATACGCTGAAGCCTCCTGCTCCAAGTCTCCACTATAAATTCGTCAAAGCTAACCTGAAACACTTGGCTACTCGTAAAAATTGATTACCCAAGAGTTTAATAAAATAGAAAATAAACTCTGGGTCAGACATGGGTCTGGTGTGAGTAAACGGGTTAAAATTGCTTAACTTTGAAAACCTCGGAAAACAAAAGGTATCTCGTAAGACTTCCCGCACATAAACACGGAAAAGTTTTTACCTTACGATAACCAAAACATTTGATAGGAAATCCAGTGATATCATAATAGTGTCAAGGATTTTCAAGTAAATAGAAAATAGCTGAATTTGTTACATGATTAAATTCCAGTATACTAGCCATAAAGTCGGTTATACAATCAAAACCATAAAGGCACGTAAGGAAAATTGGTTTCCATCAATGGCAGGGCTACTGGGGTACCGCCCATCACAGATGTGGCCTAGATCACCGTATCGAGGATTCACCCTAAATCCCCTGCAACACAAGGCTAGAACCATCCCTTACTGGAAAGTCCCGAACAAGATAACCCCGTAGTTGGCCGCGAACCAACTGCCCACTAAGCCAAAAAAAAGGGACCTCTATATAGGGGAAAATCTCGTCCTACTTGGGCGCGACCCACTTAGTCTTGCTGCACCTCCCTGCTTTAGCCATTTTCGGTTGATAAGGCTTGAGGCTACGATTACCTTTAAAAAACACATCTTGGAATGCTCACCGTCCACCAGTGACGATGTTCTGAAAGCATTCATCCGTACAAGTTCGTTCCGGGTTCGAACGAAACCGAAGGCACTATCTCGTTACACTCATTTTGGAATCACCCTCATAGTTAACGATAATAGCCCTTGCACTCTGAATTTTCATCTCGAACCTGACAGCACTATCTCCGTCAAACTCATTTTGGAAGCACCCTCAGAGTTTTAACGATGACTACACTTCGTGTCTTCATCTTTATCTTCACTTGAATTTACGACCTGACGTTTAATTTGGATCAGTGTGGTTTTTGGATATCCAAATTTGGAAATCTGATCCCGGTCTCACAGAATTCCAAAACGTCGTTTTAATGTCCAAGTGATTTAAGGGTTTAAACAATTTAGTCTATCATCTATATTCGCACAGATAGATAATTCACCTTGTCACAATATAGATAATCCATATTATCACAATTCAACCAAAGTATCTCATATCATAAGCAACCCATATCACATATCAGAGATATCACATAATCCAAGGCATTCAATCTCACCCAATCATCCATAAGCAAGATTAATCAACCACACCATCCCTAATTAATTTAATTAACCACCAATGAATTAAATTAATTACTTAATTACTTTTTTTATCCTGCCTATCTAACATTATTTAATTATAACCTAATTAATTAATCATCCCTTAATTATCCATCTTAATTAGTCATCCTTGATTAATTATACTCTAATTACATTATGTAATTGGCTTTTAATTAATTACATAAATTAAGTATCCTTAATCATTTACAGTAATTATCCTTTAATTACTCTCATTAATTACATTAATTAATGATCCTCTAATTAATTTCATTAATTAATTAATTCAAATCAATTACATTGATCCTTAATTAATTACATTAATTAATTATACTTAAATTAATCACTTTCCTTTAATTAACCTTAATTAATTACAGAAAGAAATTAACCATCTTGTAATTACTTACCTTAATTAATTAACTCCTTAATTAATTATATTAATTAATCCTTAATTAATTACATAAAGTAATTAATTCTTAATTAGTTCCATTAAGTAATTTCTTTAACTACTTAACATTAGGTAATTCCCCTTTAATTTATTACATCCGGTAATTACCCATTAATTTCTTACACTAAGTAATTATTCTTACTAATTACATTAAGTAATTATACTCAATCAATCATCAAGTGATTATCTTAAATTAATTAAACTAGTTAATTAACTTAAATTAATCAGATTAATTTAATTAATTACATTGAGTAATAAATCCTTTTAATTATTTGCATTAATTAATTGATCTTAAATTAATTACCTTTAATTACTTAGGTTAATTAGCCCTTAATTTAACAAGTAATTAACTATTCTTAATTAATTAAATAAATTATCTTAAATCAAACACATTAATTAATTATCTCTTAATTACTAGTTAATGATCCATAAATTTACATTATTAACCATTCATTAATTACCTTCATATGTGATTAACTTTTAATTAATTTTACTAATTAATTACCTTTAGTTAATTGCAACCTGAATTAATTAAAGATAAGTTCCTTCCCTTAATTAAATACTTAATTATCTAATCTTTATTAGAAAACATTTAGGATTCAATTATATAATTAAAAAATAATAATTTACTTAAAAACAAAACATTTATTTTTAACATTTAAAATCTTTGAAAACTTGTTCAAACTTGTTTAATAAATCATACAAATAGTTATTCTTGAAAACTTAATTATCATATCTTTTAAAAACTTATTCATTTTAAATATATTTTAAGAACTTGGTTAAACATCCTTTTTAAAACATATTTACTTTAAATTCCACCTTAAAATTTGGAACATTCTTACTTAAAACTTGTTTTGCTTTTATTTAGCTTTGAAAATTTGTTAAACATTTTCTTTACTTTTTAAAACTTGATTTTTCTTTGCTTTATATACATCAGCTCATGTTTTATTTTCAAAACACAAAAATCTAGAAGCAACAATGATAACAACCCGAGCAAGAAGAACTAAAACTCGAACACAACCCCATGCACAACAAGAATCACTCGCGATCCCTCCTGCTTCGAGTCGAAATGAGATTACTTCGAGAAAATCCCAAGCCGACTCTTCTTCCCTGAAGTCTCAAACTCCAGCAAACACCAACGTGCACCGTGCAAGTGTACGATCTTTCCGGCCTCTAACGATCAAAGTCGCGACCTTCCCCAAGTCGACGTCCACATCCCCAGACGACCTGACCCTCAACTTCGTCAATTCGTCAACGAAATCGAAAACAAGCACTACGACTCAAACTAGCATTCAACTCTGGTTGGTAATCCGCCTGCCGTAGACGATCTAGTCAACTGGAACCCCGGCTCTCCTCCCAGAGCAGCACCACGCCTCCATGTTGTGATCCCCCGCCTCGCGATCGAGTCCGATGCGCCATAGTCATCGAGATCACTTCGACAACCCACCTAACAAAAGACCACATTCAAACCCTAGATCACCTTCGTCCTGACGCCTCGATCACCAGAAAATTCCCTACCCATTTTCCAGTGTCCACCTTACTACCCATTACCCTCAGACCGAAGCCCGTCGTCAAACCATTTCCCATTCGTCGGAATTTGGAAAAAATACCCAATCCGATCAACTTAAATTATCACAACATGCACACACTCTATGATCATAAAATATATGTTAAAAATCATCATTTCACATCACAAATCAGTTTATGGAATCAAATTACAGAATTAGAAATATTGGTTTTTGATTTATATTTGATTCCTACGGTTATTTCATATTCTAGAGTTAATTATTGGATTAAAATATTTGAAACTATTTTTAGGATTGATATAACATTGTCATGAACAAATTTCTTTAAAAATCATAGCCTAAAATTATTTGCATGGGGAAATAAAAAAATTTAAAAGAAAAATCTGGAGCCTGTAAAAAATAACAAAGGCTTATTTATATAAAATATACACAGATAATCCCTAACATAACATTATATATACATATATCTACATTCATATCACACATGCAAACTTTATTCACTATCTTCTACAAAAAAAATCATTTCATTCATTTGATATAAACATAGCTAAAACCGTTTTTAAAGAAGGGTTTACTCACTAGAAAACAAGAATATTGGTACGTTTCTTTATATTAGAAATGATCAGGCGATTGTCTTCCTGAAGGTTGAATCTTCTCCATATTGTTGAATTTGAAAGTGAGATCATAGGTTGAGGTTTTGAAACTGATGTTGTTGTAGAAAACTGTTATTGAATTTCTTTTGATTTCTGGTTTCCAGTTTGATTTTTTTAGGAAGAAAGAAGAAAGACGGAAAATGGTTTGAGAAATGGAAGTGTTTTGCAAAAAAAAACAACCTGGTTTCTTCTTCTAATACTTATTTTTATAATTTAATTTAAGAGAAAAATGAATTGCCACTTGTTGAGTCAAATAATACACAAGTGACAATTGTATTTTGCATGAATTCCTTAATTGACAAGTGTTTAAACTTGTTTTATATATTAATTCCTTATGCTTTATATTAATGTGTAAAGGTTATATTATATATATTCAAATTATATTTATGTAAGTTAAAATTAAAAAGAAAGAATATTAAAAATAAAAGAAATAACCCTTTAATTAAATCTTATTTTAAATTTTTAAACTTAAGTTTTTATACTTAAATTGATACTATATATAAACTAAATTTATTTCAAGTATGAATTTTAAAGAAAACATATTAAACTCTTAATTAAATTTTTTATCTTATGTATTGAAAATATTGAATTAAAATTTTAAATGAAGTTTATATTAAATTTAATCATAACTTCCAAATTTCAAAATATATATTAGAATTTGAAAACATGTTTTTATTTGCAACATTCAAACCAAGCTTTTCTATTTACAATATATACAAATATATACATTATAAATAGAAAACATTATAATATTAGTTTTGAAAACTATTAGATTGAATTTTAAAATATCACTTCAAATCACAATATGTACATACATATATATTACAATTTGAAAACATTTCTTTTATTAACGTAAAACCTAAGACTTCCTATTTACAATATATGTACAAATATATATACATTATAAATAGGAAACATTTTAAATATTAGCTTTGAAAGATAAATTTTGCCAATTTTAAATAGTTAGAAAAGATATTATTAAATCAGTATTGCCAATTTAAATAAATATTAAGGAAGATTATCAAACTGCTATTGCCCAAAATTCCGGGTCATCACACATGCTTGACATCCTTAACATTTAAGGATATTAAATATGCTGCACTTTATATAAACTGATCAAACTAACTTTTCGATGATCGAGTTCTTAATTTATACTTTAGGTTTGGTCTTGTGATATATTTAACATAATACAATCCTTTTGTAATCAATCAAATTGAATGCTATATCTCATAGTACTGTCTGTTGGCCTATTTTGAATGAATAACTTCATCAAAGTATCAATATTATTAAATGTGACCACTGCCCAAATAACACTTATATGCGTAATATATAGATCAAATATCCATAGTCTTGTATAGCTTTTAGAGTCGAAACTCATAGAATGCAATATAAGGACTTGACCAAATAAACGTGCAAGTAACCAAATTACAAATGTATTCAGTAGTTGTAAAATTAGGTGCTTGCATGAGTATTGAAACATTAACATGCAAGAAGCACTTATTAGTAAACATATGTTATATTTCTATTTGTCAATCTTTAATGCAGTTCATTTATATATCTTAATTGACAAACATTTTACCAATCATATTAAATGCACAAAATTTATCACTGTGGATTATTATAACATAACATAACATATGTTCTTACAATATTGGAAAGGTTAAATTTTATCCTTTCATTTTTCAAATAAGGCTCCCATTAGTCTTTTTTTTACCAAACCCTAAGTTGAAATATAGAAGTCTTTCGACTTCACTAGTAGGTGTTATGACTCATCCATCTTGGAATTCTGACCTTAAGTCTGCTCAACAAGTCATACCTCCACTGACGTTGGATAATTCCTTATCGATTATATTATATACAACTCCTAACCCTTCGGTACCTTGTCCTAATCACGCTTCGAACTTGAATCATCTTGAAATGAAATTATTCACTCATACCTACCATATCACAATAGCCTAAGTATAGTATATACACCTTGAGTCTGCTCAACACATACATATAGTTATTTTACCTCGTCTATTCAATATATTATAGTACTATACATAACATTCCCAACTTGAGTCTGCTCAACAACTAAGGAGCATGCAAGTAATTATTAATATATATATATATGGTAGAGGACAACATCACATCGAAGATTAATAATCTTTAATATATTATATAGAGTGATGTCATTTTATGGAATAATGTATTTCGTATGGAATACCCTCGTGATTCAAGTGTCAAACACATCAGAATTCGTAGTATACGTACATTTACATATGTATTTATTCCTTAAGTCTATTTAAAGTTTCTTTAATGTTCCACCTTTAATTTATACATTCATATCGTACAAGTTTTTATTATACAACTTTTATATCTCATACTACTTATATGACAATCTTATGTATAATATTATATTATTAAATTTTTTATAATTAATTTTAACTGACTTACATTTTAATTAATTTTATATTATTTTGATATAATATTGATATTAAATATTTCCTACATACTATAACATTTATAGTATTACACATATATTTTATATATGTGTATATTCATTTAATTAATTCAACTTTAATTAATTAACCTTTAATTTATATAATTAATTAATTAATCTTTAATTGATTTATTTAATTAAATAATTTTTATTGAATTATATTAATTTCAAAATTCAATTCACATACATACATGTATAATTATGTTATTTTAAACATTTTAAAATAACATAACATATATCATAATATATAATTTATTAATTAATTGGCTTATTTAATTTATTTATTTTATTAATCTTATTAATAAAATTTGAAATTATTATTTATTTTCAAGAATTTTGAATTTTTTTATTATGTTATAACATTTATAACATTTGTATATCGTATTTTAAATTTAACTTTAAAAACTAAAATCTTATAATTTAATTTTCAATTTTGAAAATTAGCCCAAGGCCCAATTTAAATTTGGGTCTTTTCTATTAGGGACAACTATTAGGCTGCGAGTTTAATAGTTAACTCTAACATGACTAGTTTAGACTGCATAGGCCATTGGGCTCTGATACCATTATTGGAACTGTCTCAGCCTACAGTGGAAGATATGGGTGAACTTTAAAAATAATCCCCTATTGGATCTATATTAGTCTATTAAGTCTAATTTATTTAGAACATTTCTAATTTTTATTCAAATAAAATCCCTTATTTTATTTGAAATTATAAATTATATACAATTTCATTTAATTTATGTTAGTCTAAATATAAAAGTAACAAACACACACACACACACACACGCGCACGCACGCATATATATCGTATACATAAATGTATGTATGTGCATGTGTAATATAATAATCCATGCAATAATATGCTCTTATATAAATATTAGAACTTATATCGCAATGGACATGTTAGCTCATCCTATATGCATTAAATTTTGTCCAAATATATATATGTATGTAAACTTCTTATTTGTATAAATATTGAAAACTATGGAAACACACACACACATATGTATGTATGTATAACTTATATGTATAAATATTAATGATTTTTATATATATTGTGTGTGTACTATTGCATTAAATATTAAAATAATTATACCTAGGTATGTATATATATACATAATATAACATTTCTTAAAATAATTTTACACACATGTACATATATGTATGAATTACAATAATAAAATTACTATTATTATATTTGAATAGGGGCATTCACTAGAAGGACAAACTTCGCTGTCATTTTAGTTTCTAGGACACATATCCACAGAAATTAATTTCAAGGCCAAAGTGAGCAAAATAATTACTTTTAAGGACAAAGTCAGCAGTCCAATTATTTTCAAGGACACAATTTCATAAGTTTTTAGGCCTTAAAAACTAATTATTTTGCATTTTGTCCGTAAAAGTAATTATTTCAGTTGTGTGTCCTAGAAACTAATTACACTTATCAAAAAGTCCCCTGTGGCTAATTTCCACATTTAAATATATATAAATAAGTATATATATAACATCTAAATATGTATATATGTAGTATATTACTATGTATTTAAAATTTACATATTTTACATCTTTCCAGATCAAATGTACAAAAAAATTATTTATATTTTATTTCATTAATATATACTGTTTGAATTATATTAAAATAATAATAAAAATATTTTTATTGCACTATTATTTGAATTTTAAATTTTTAGAAAATCAAGCATGATATTTTCAAGTTATGAAATTTTGTCCAAAATTTTCACAATAAAAATAATATTTTTAATTAATTGATTGATTTTGACCGCTTATTAAATTGATTTTTAAAAATAAAAAATGATTTTTAAATTCCAATTTTTTGATCGAGAGTAGATATGATGATAAAAAATTTAACGCTTAAAGTTAAAATTTTAAAAACATATTTTATTTTACATGATTTACTTAATCGGTATATTGATTTAAATAATAGTAAATAAATCTTAAAAATTAATTCGCAAACAATATAATCTTTGTAGGCATCTATTTATAAAATACAAGTTCAACTAGTAACATGATACGATGATATAATTAAACATAAGTCATATAATTAAATAGATAATATATTAATACATATATGTATTAATTAACAGAATGATAATAATTAAAATAAAATTTATTTGGATGTACACTTTAGATCTATATATAAAAATGTGCTTTTCTGATAAATTTGAACATATATATAACCGATCTAATATGTGACAATATTGATGATACATATAAGAAGCTCACCTAACCAACAATATAATAACGGTATATATATGTATATGAATAATATAATATTATCTGGAAATTATAAATCATATAATATAGTAAATACATACCTAACACTAATGCCTTAGAGCACACCTTGTAATGATGAATTTTCACAACTTGGAAATAATCTCGATTTGCAAGATTGCTAATCCTTGAACCATAGACCTTTAGCTATCCAATAAATGTCACATTTTAAATTGATTTAATGAAAATTTTGAAGCTCCTTATTGATGAGGTCGTCCAGCAATGATATTGAAATAATAACTAAAAATTTCATTTTACATTAGGGTAGGGTCCTTTTATAGTGGAAGAAATATATAGAAAGATGTATCATATCTCATACCATTTCTCATCAAATTTCAACCATCCATCTTTAAATCCCTCTATCCTTTTATTCACCTTATACAAGCCCTATTTCTGTCAAAATAACATCTTAACATCATTGACTAACAACCAATTTATGCCTAAAAAAATATTATTAATTAAATCTAATTTGTTGCTTGTTGATGTCACATATCGATCGATATATTTATGGATATTATAAATATATACAATAATATTTATTCCACAAATCATATTCAAAATTATATAATTAATATTTCATAAATATTAATTAATTTAAATCAATTATAAACTAATTAAATCATTTAGTCTAAAGAGAATTTCATCATTCCGATTGTATGACTCGTCGGTTGTAAATTCATCCAAGGGTTAATATCAAACTATTAGAATGTTAATGTTCGCACGTCACTTAGTAGATGGTGTGACATTATGGCCAAGTTTATTGCTTACTTAGTTCCTATAAAATCTAATTTTATATTATTAAGCATTACTCGATTGTGACAGTTAGAACTATATCACTTTGGACTTACGAAATTTGATAATGGTTAAAATTCCAATATCATCTAGATTCAACTTTATAGTCCAAAAACAAAGTCCTTTTTTCAATAATAATAATAATTATTAACCGAACTGCTCCGCCCAGAGACTTTGATTTTGAGTTGACTTGAGTTGACTGTAATACTAATTTCTTATAACCGAGGAGATGTATCCTTTCTTGAATAGTGCTTCATTTTCAATGCTTCCACTCGATCCAACATAGTCACATAATGAATGTCGTTCCATGATTTGACTAATCAAAGCGGAGCTTTCATATAGAAGATCCATAATATTCTCAAGTTGAGTTAACTTTGTAAATCAGTCACATCGATATTTTCTGTTTGACCTTAGTTATATTAACCAACAGAAAATTATCGCGTGAGTCATTCCATTATTATCCAATAACTATCAGTATGTAACCCCTAGGTGCCCCTAGCATTTATGATTAATTTATTGCCCAGCACTTGGAGAGCGTTACGTAATTTAGTCTCAATGGATACACCGATATCCAGTCTCAATGCATCTTGACTAGGAATACTTAAAATGGTATATTTATTTTCACTATGATAAATTACTCATGGTTACAACACTTTGTAACTACTATCGCAAAACATACCATTTATGGATTTTCTATTAAATATAATTTTAGTTAAATTAATTAATTAATATTTGTGACGACCTAGGATTTATGGATATTTGAAATTGAAATAATTAATTGATTTTAAATATTTTAAAGGTAGTTTAACTTGAATTTCAAATATTATTATTACTTGGCAATTAAGTTATTGAATTTAATGAACTGAAATGGGTAAAATATTGAATCTTCAGTTTTAAGCCTGTTAAAAATAATTTGAGGACCGGTAAAATTTATATGGATAATACTGATGACAGCAAAAGTGTTAAAATTAAATTTGGAAGTATTTTTTTCAGATTTGAATTTTTATAGTTTAAATCAATATTTAAAAATAGCCTTTCAAGGCACAGTGTCGAAATTCGATGAAACTAGTTCCATTGGAACCGTAATATTGTGTTATTATCGGATTTCAATTTTCATAGTGTTTGGAGTTGTCGAGAGATCGTAAGAGATAAACGCGTTGAATTTATATCGAAATTTAATATAATCTTGTCTATACGATCGAGTTAGGAATCGAAACTTTTTTCCTTTGTGTTCGGAATAGGGATTTAACATTATAAATGCCTGGTGGCACGCCTCGATAGGAGATCGAGATTTTTAGTTACGATTTCGAGACAAGTTGAATTTAAATTTAAATTTAAAATATACTTTCTTGGACTAGTCAACTAATCTAACATCAGAACTGTTTTTTTACTAAGCCACTTGTCTTCTAGTTCGCGACATTTGTTGCATTCATGCAATCAGTTAAGTCACGTTTTCTTCTTTTCGAATAAAAAAATAAAGAAATTGGCAGAGTTCAGAAAGTTTTTTTTCCTTTCTTACAGACCGGAATCATTCCTTCCTCATTCTAAATCAATTCATCTTGTGCCTAATAAAAAAAAGAGAAAATGGCGAAAACATTTTTTCGATCGAATTCGCTGTTTTAAAAATTAAATGGAATCGTTCTTTGGATGGGCCGCCTTGTTGTATCGCGAGCATGAATTCAACACTGGCAACGACGACTCTGCCATTTTGGATGAGTCGCAGTTCGCTTTTACGTAAAGTCGAGGTGTTCGAATCGAAGGCAAGGGATAGGACTCGAGGCTGGTCTCGGCAACCCTTGGTGGTTCGCATGGCTCACGAACGTGATTGTCTGGGCCGTTAAGACGATTTAGAGCTCCAGATTCGAGAATGGATGGAGATGTTTGACGTGGATGATTTTGAGGGAATGCTGTGGGTTCGGCGGCGAGCAATGTGCCAGATGGTCACTCGCGAGTTCGATCTTGTGAAGGGTGTCGCGTCATTCGAGCACTAAGGTAGATTTCTGTTTTAATTAAAGTCGATTTAAGGCTATTAATTGATATTTCAGATTAATTTCGAGAATTTCAAAAAAAACTAAAATAAATAAATAATATATATAGGATTCTGTTTAAATATATGTAAATGTAGATATATTAGGAAATGTTTAAACAGTAATTATGTATATGTATATAGGATTTTGGAAAATGTATGGGAATTTATATTAAGGTTTACTATGATAACTTTTATGCAAACAGAAATTTTATTTCAGCAAGGTATAAAATAATTTTTTTTAATTTAATAAGTATATATATCCTCACGCATGTTTTAATATATAGAAGTTAATAGGAAATTATTTTATATAGATGAGTTTTGAAAATAATAGGAATTTGAAAATGTAGAAAATTTATGTAAAATTTGATTTTGAAATCTATAGATTTTTTTTTTACATATAGTTTCAAAAGTGAATAAAATAAATATATACCTATTTTCATTTACTAGTTAATTTTAAAATAATGAAGATGTATTTGTTTAATTAGATCTAAATTATTTTAGTTCCTAAGAAATTATATAAAAGAAGATAAGTTCAAATTTAAGTCATTTACCAATTAAATTATTAAATGGTTCGATTTTATTTCGAATATTAATAAATCATATAAATTATTTATTCAAGGTCAAAATATCATGAATCAAGTCAAGGTTGAAATGGATTGCAATATCAAAAAGCAAAGGTGAGTTAATCTCACTCATCTGGGTTTTATTTAAATTTAAATAGTTAAATTTAAATATTTGGTTGAATGATTGAATTGATTAGATGTGGTATATTATATATAGTAGTATATAGTATATGTTGTAATGATTGATTTCCCACCTTATATAGCGGATGAGACCTTATGCGCCACAGAATAGCGGATGAGCTAATATGATCTCATATACCACGATATTCCACCTCGAAGTGGAATTAGTATTATTATATTGTGCTAACATCTGTGGATGCAGGAAAAAAAAAGGTTGGAGGGATCCATCTAGATTCCTCAAACGTTTGAATTTATTTTATATATTCAGTGATATGTTTATGTGATAATATGTGATAAATTATATTGATCATATTGGGAATTGGAAATTATTGAATACTCTGGCCTGGTTAAATATATATATTGGAATTTTTAGAATTGATGTGTGTATATATATATGAAGTTTGGATTTTTAAAGTAAATAAAAAGGTAATTTATAATAAGGATTTTGGATAATTAAATGATTTGGAAGATAAAAGTTGATTTTTAAGTTTTAAATAAATAAATTCCGTGTTTGGGAAGTAGATTTTGAATCAAGAGGAATAAATAAATTTTCAGACTTAATAATACTATTTAAAGAAATAAAGGAATTATTTTCAAATTTAAGGTTTAAATTTGGAAAAGATAAAGAAAATTTTTTGGGAAAAGGAATGAAATTTGTATTTCGGTTTAAATAAGATTTTGAATCATAATAAAGAAGTTAAATCTGAAATTAATAAGTTTTGAAATAAAATTGAATAAGTGAAGAAATTTATTTTAAATGGAGTTAATTTTGAAACTCAATTTGAAGATTGATTTAGTGTTAGAAACTGAGATTTAAAGAAAGACGAGACTGTGGGATTTACAAACTGGGTTTATAAAGTGAAATGTATATTGGTGGATACTCGAGAATATAAATTCACGGTAGAATTTATAAAGGAATATGTAATTTGTTTTAAAAATAAATAGTGGTTATTTTTTTAAAGGTATGGATATGGAAAGTATATTTCCTTGGAAAGCCAAGTATATTGTAAAGGAGACTTTTTATAAGTTAAAGGCTTTAAAATTTTATTTAAAGAAATGTTTTAGAATATTTATTATTTTTAAATATTTTAAATTTTGAAGTAAATATTTTCAAAATTTATTTTAGTAGTAATTTTTTAAAGGTTAATTGGTGTTATGATTAAAAAGAAATTATTTAATATTCATATTTTATAAAATAGTTTTATTTTAAATAGTTTGGTTAAAATTTTATAGAATTTCGTAACTCTAATTTTTAAATTTAGTTGGCTTAACTTTTATGTTAAAAATTAGTTTTTATATTTTATAAAGTAGTTTTATTAAATATTTTTAAAATATATATGTTTAAATAAAGTGTTTAAGAAATTTTAATTTAATTATTTTAAAGTATGTTTAGAATAAAATGATTTAAATTATTTTTAAAATCTTAAGTATTTAGGACTTGGCGGTTTACAGTGGAAATAAAATAATCCGGTGGAAATTTATTTCCACGAGAGAGAGAAAAGTGATTTGAAAACTATTTCAACGGATTGAAATGTAGGAAAATATCTTGCGAAGGTATTTAAAAAAATTAATTTGAGAGAAATTATTATGGCTTGATGATTGCTTGTGAATGTTATTTGATAGTTAAATCACTGACTATCAATATTGGCAAATGCGCTGATCGTTTTGGAGAGACTGGGATCGGGATTAATTTCTCGAAAATCACTTCAATCTGGTTTGAACGTTTTCGTAAGGAAGACAAGAGCCTGGAGTCGAAGATGGAGCAGCGAAGTGTAAGGGCCAATTGCTAATGATCCTGAGGGTGATTCCAAAATCGATGTAGTAGGAGTAGTGCCTTCGGTTCCGTTTGAACCCGGAACGGACTTGTATGAACGAATGGTTTAAGAACATTGTCAGGAGGACGGTGAGCATTCTAAGTGATTGTATGCTAGAAAGGTAACGCATAGCCTCGAGCCTCATCAACTGGGATGGCTAAAACAGGGGAGGTGCACACAAGGCTAAGTTGCTAGCAACCAATTAGGGTAAGGTCACCCCTGTCTAGATGTCCCTTTATATTTCGGCTGTGTGGCCGTTGCTGATCCCAACCGCGGGGTGAACTTATTCGGACAATCCAGTAAGGGGTAGCTCCGGTCTTTTGTTGCAGGGAATTTAGGGTAGATCCTCGGTACGGTGATCTTGACCACGTACTGTGACGGACGGTACCCCAGTAGCCCTGCTATTGACGGAAATCCATTCTCCCTACGTGACTTTACGATTTTTGTTTATAGAACCCACTTTGTGGATAGTAGCTAGAATTTAATAACGTAACAATTTCGGATATTTGAATAAGTATTTGTATATAGACACGATTATAATATCAGAGGATTTTATAGGAAAAGTTTTGGTTATCGTAAGGTAAAAACCCGGCATGTTTATTTGTGGCATGGTCTTACGAGATACCTTTGATTTTTAAAATGATTTTGAAACTTTAATAATCCAATTGAGTGTGATTTTTCACGTTGATTTTCCAGACTGACGCATGTGTTATTTAACTATAATGCTCGGGTCATACTGAGTATTATAGACTACGGATTTTGGATGGACTGCTGTGGAGCTCAGGAGACGAGCTGGATGGCGATACGTACTTTCATACTTAACTATTATTCCACTGTGTATTCAGTCTTGAGGACAAGTTTATATAACTGTCCAGCAGTTGGATATTGAATGTGTTGTCGAATTGAGTTGTACTCTGATGATGTATGTATAAATCAATACAGATTTCTTTATGTTTAAAGCTATTGTTATATATTATATTTATTCCGCTGCGACAGTGAGATTCTAAAGTTGTTTTCTATTTCTTCTTCTACCTCCTTCTTCTTTAACCCTATGGTTCAGTTTCTCGGCATTCGATTTTTGGAATTTGATTTAGCGAAAGTATTAAATGTCGATTTTCGGGCGTCGAAAAAATGAGTCATAACATTTTGGTATCAGAGCTAAAGGTTAAGCGAGAACCTTGGCTCTGGTGGGGATTACTCATTTAAATAAAGTCCATAGTACTCTAGAACGAGTTTGAGAGTATTAATAAATATGAGCACGTATTTGTTAGTGAATATAGAAATTGTTTTTATATCGTGTTGGCTTATCGTTGAGTGTTTATGAATTCTGGTCGATATGTGGGACGCCATGTCATCGATGGGGATTTCTAAACCCTTAAACACGATAAATCGACATAGTATTGTTTTAAAATAGGGTAATGAAATAATTTTACTCAAATTATTTTTGTATACAAAAGAAATAATTTTCCGTAAATTATTATAGTTCTATATGGTTGCTTGGTTGTTAGGAAGTGATAATATTAAGTTATTATCATTGTTGTATGGAAATTGAATAAGAAATTAATGTAATAACCAAAGGATAAGGAAATAAATTCATTAATAGAATGAAATTTGAAATGTGAATTATAAATGTGATTTATAATGAGATAAAATTACAGAGTAATATTTGAATATAGATTGGAAGGTTTTGAAGTTTGGAAATTTGGAAATTTAATTCCTTTTGAGTTGAAAATGATTTTCAAAGGTTTTGGAGAAAAGAAAAAAATTGTGATATTATCTGGAAAATATTTTTGAATTGGATTTAAAATCTGGTGAGATTTGGGATTCGAAATATTTGGAAATGTTTTAAAAGGATAAAAGCATTGAATCTTTTTTGTCGCTGGGAAATAACTTCGGTGATGACTATTAACATCATCGATGTTCATTTTTGAGTTTCCATAAGAGGAATTGCTACTCGAATGATTTAATTTGGAGTTGTTTACAAAACTGGATTGGTTTCAAAAATTCAAGGAATAATTGGATATGTAATTGAATTATGGATTTCGAAAATGATTTTTGAAATATTGAAGTTTTGGTTTGGTAAAAAAGTTGTGATTATAAAATACAAAGGAATATTGAATATTTTGAATTGGTATTTTTTGCAAAATTGAGTTTAATTTTGTAATGCAATGGAATATTTTGATTTGGATATAATTGATTTCAAAAATAATTTTGAAATGTTGAGTAATTAATTAAAAAACTCTAGAATCTTATTTAAAATATTTATGGAATTTAAATAAGTTGGAAACTTAAGGAAGTTTAAATTTTTGAATGGAAATGGAATGTAATTAAATCTAGTAAATAAAAGTAAAAATTTATTTATTGGGAGTAAATTTCCGGGAGAACAAATTTATTTAAATTTGTAAGTAAAAGAACAAGAATTAAAATTGAATAATGAAGCCAATTTCAATTGTGTCAAGAAGAGTTAATCGTAAATTTCTTCAAAGGAACTAAAAAAAGAGTAAAAGTTTAGAAATAAACTTTTTATTGGAATTTGAAATTCATGGAATAAGATTCAACTTAAAAGGGTCAAATAAAGATAAGTGTGACTAGAAAATAATGTTAGAAAGATAAGCCAATTAAAGAAGGTTGGTAAATGGAATGGAAATAAAATTGTGGATAGACAAACGGATTTGTATTTGTAAGAAATAGAATTGAAACTGAATATTGAGAATTAATTTAAACTGTGTGTAATCGAAATTAGTCAAGTTTCGACTAAATAAAATAAAGGACTGGAATAAAATTAATGAGTAAACTAATCGATTCAAGAGGATAAGCAGATGAATTGGAATTGTATGTTGGGATGATATTTAGTTTAAAATGTGTAAAATAAAGTGATGTTATAAATTAATTCAAAGTGAACTAAAATTATAAAGTTTGGAAATAAGAAATTGTTTGAGATTTGAGATAAATCAATAAGTGGAACTGATTTAAAATAGCGATGAACTAGCTGTGAATGGAAGATAGTTGATAAAATTCAATATTCAGAATTTGAAGATGAATTAAATTCAAGTAGAATTGAAAATCTGGATGAAAATTAGGGAAAAGTATTGAGATTTGAAATTAATTTGTAAATTGATGCACATTGAATCTATATGGAACTGGAATCCAAAATTGATTAAATGTAGTTAAAATCAAGTGGTAAAGTGAAGTAATAATATAAGAATATATAAAGTGCTTATATTAAACTTAAGAAAAGTTAAGGGTGAAAGTTCTTAAGTAAATTTGGTATTGGGAATATACTAAGTAATTTTGGATGGAAATTAAGTAAGTTGTGAAGGGATACTTGTGGATAGGTGAATAGAAATCAAAATAATGTGAATAGAAGAGAATTGATATAGTTAATAATCAATGGATATAAATACGTAAGATGTATGTACATTATTTTATTTGCATAGTGATTTGATCCAGATTCGGGCGTAGAATTTTGAGGTAGTTATACCGATCCGAGTTGGGATTTTTCACTCGATTTTCGATGGCGAACTCTGGATATGGATTTTTGATTGATTTTGGAAATTCTCTATCATAGTGGTGACTATGCAAGGAGAATGACGGTTTCTGATCAAGAAACCGGATCTGAGTCCGCACTAGGAAGTCGGTGAACGATACTAGTATGGAAGTAAAATTGTGTGATCGAGTGAGCGATCGAATTGGTGTTGCGTACGGATGATATATATGCATCGTACAGGCTTGAATGAAATAGATATTAGAACTGTTGTAAAAAAATGAATTAAATGATTTTGAAAGCTATGATTGGATATTATTGCTAGAAAGAATGTACAAGTGTTTAAAAAGCAAAAGGAAATTGGGATTTTAATTTCAGAAGATAAATTGAAATTTTCTCGGCAAAGGTATGTATTTGATTCTGTATGAAATTCGATGATTTTCCGGTCTAACCATCTGGCCTTTTGTTTTCTTTTGAAATCTGGGGGTCGTTGAGGCATTTTGTAGTTGTACCGAGCTAGCCGCGCAAAAGAGACACTGGCGAAAATTTTTGGGAGTTAGAAAAATTTTGATTTTTAAATTTAAATTTGAATGATTGAGTAAGTGATATTGGTGGGGACTTACGAAAGAAGTTTGGAATGTTAGTAATGGTGATAGTATCTTTAATAAAAAGATTGTTTGGGTTGTGTTAAAAACCATTTGGTTTTAGGAAGTTAATATAAACTATTAGGATTGGGAAATTAGTTGACGGGTTAAGGATCATTTCTCTTAATTAGTAATTTCGGGGACGAAATTCTTTTAAGGGGGGAGGGATGTGACGACCCGGAATTTCTGGATATTTGAAATTGAAATATTTAGTTGATTTTAAATATTTTAAAGGTAGTTTAACTTGAATTTCAAATATTATTATTATTTGGCAATTAAGTTATTGAATTTAATAAACTGAAATTGGGTAAAATATTGAATCTTCAGTTTTATGCCTGTTATAAATAATTTGAAGACTGGTAAAATTTATATTGATAATACTGAAGATAGCAGAAGTGTTAAAATTAAATTTGAAAGTGTTCTATTTAGTTTTAATTTTTATAGTTTAAATCGATATTTGAAAATAGCCTTCCAAGGAACAGTCACGGAATTCGACGAAACCAGTTCCATTGGATCCATAATATTATGTTATTATCGGATTTCAATTTTTGTAGTGTTTGGAGTTGTTGAGTGATCGTACGAGAGATAAACGCGCGGAATTTATATTGAAATTTAATATAATAACTGAGTCCAAAAAGCTCTTCTCCATACGATCGAGTTAGGACTCGAAACCTTTTCCTTAGCGTTCGGAATATGGGTTTAACATTGTAAATGCCCGGCGGCACGCTTCGATAGGAGTTCGAGATATTTAGTTGCGATTTCGAGACAATTTGAATTTAAATTTAAATTTAAAATATACTTTCTTGGACTGGTCAACTAATCTAACATCAAAACTATTTTTTTTACTAAGCCACTTGTCTTCTGGTTCGCGACATTTGTTGCATTTACCCAATCAGTTAAGCCAGGTTTTCTTCTTTTCGAAATAAAAAAAATAAAAAAACCGGCAGGGCTTAGAAAGTTTTTTTCCTTTTTCCAGACCGATACCGCTCCTTCCTCATCTAAATCAATTCATCTTTTCCCTAAAAAAAAATGGCGGAACCTTTTTTCGATCGAATTCACTGTTTTAAAAATTAAATGGAATCGTTCTTTGGATGGGCCTCCTCGTTGTATCACGAGCACGAATTCAACACTGGCAGCAGCGACACCGCCGTTTTGGATGAGTCGCAGTTCGCTTTTGCATAAGGTCGAGGTGTTCGAATCGAAGGCAAGGGATAGGACTCGAGGGTGGTCTCGGCAACCCTTCGAGATTCGCATGGCTCGCGAACTTGATTGTCTGGGTCGGCATGACGATCTAGAGCTCTAGATTCGAGAATGGATGGAGATGTGCGATGTGGATGATTTCGAGGGGAAGCTGTGGGTTCGGCAGCGAGCAAGTATGGCAGATGGTCCCTCTCGAGTTTGATCTGGTGAAGGGTGTCACGTCGTTCGAGCAGTAAGGTAGATTGTTGTTTTAATTAAAGTCAATTTAAAGTTATTAATGGATATTTCAGATTAATCTCGAGAATTTCAAAAAAAAAGTTAAATAAATAAATAATGTATATAGGATTCTATTTAATATATATATAAATGTAGATATATTAGGAAATGTTTAAATAGTAATTATGTATATGTATATAGGATTTTGGAAAATATATGGAATTTATATTAAGGTTTACTATGATAATTTTTATGCATACAGAAATTTTATTTTAGCAAGGTATAAAATAATTTTGTTTTTAATTTAATAAATATATATATATCCTCATGCATGTTTTAATATATAGAAGTTAACGGGAAATTATTTTATATAGATGAGGTTTGAAAATAATAAGGATTTGAAAATGTATAAAATTTGATTTTGAAATCTATAGATTTTTTTACATATAGTTTCAAAAGTGAATAAAATACATATATAACTATTTTGATTTACTAGTTAATTTTAAAAATACTGAAGATGTATTTGTTTAATTAGATCTAAATTATTTTAGTTACTAAGAAATTATTTAAAAGAAGATAAGTTCAAATTTAAATCATTTACCAGTTAAATTATTAAATGGTTCGATTTTATTTCAAATATTAATAAATCATATAAATTATTTATTCAATGTCAAAAAATCATGAATCAAGTCAAGGTTGAAATGGATTGCAATATCAAAAAGCAAAGGTGAGTTAACCTCACTCAATTGGGTTTTATTTAAATTTAAATAGTTAAATTTAAATGTTTGGTTGAATGATTGAATTGATTGGATGTGGTATATTATATATAGTAGCATATAGTATATATTGGAGTGATTGATTTACCACCTTATATAGCGGATGAGACCTTATGCGCCACATAATAGCGGATGAGATAATATGATCTCATATACCGTGATATTGCACCTCAAAGTGGAATTGGTATTATTATATTGTGCTAACATATGTGGATGCAGGAAAAAAACAGGTTGGCGAGATCCAACTGGATTCCTCGAAACGTTTGAATCTATTTTATATCTTTTAGCGATATGTTTATGTGATAATCTGTGATGAATTATATTGATCATATTGTGAATTGGAAATTATTGAATATTCTGGCCAGGTTAAATATATATTGGAATTATGAGAATTGATGTATATATACGAAGTTTGGATTTTTAAATTAAATAAAAAGGTAATTTTAAATAAATAATTATAACGAATTTGGATAATTAAATGATTTGGAAGAATAAAAGTTGATTTTTAAGTTTTAATTAAATAAATTCCATGTGTGGGAAGTAGATTTTGAATAAAGAGGAATAAATAAATTTTTAGACTTAATGATACCATTTAAAGAAATAAAGGAATTATTCTCAAATTTAAGGTTTAAATTTGGAAAAGATAAAGAAAAAAAATTGGGAAAAAGAATGAAATTTGTATTTCAGTTTAAATAAGATTTTGAATCATAATAATGAAGTTGAATCTGAAATTAGTAAGTTTTGAAATAAAATTGAATAAGTAAAAAATTTAATTTAAATGGAGTTAATTTTGAAAATCAATTTGAAGATTGATTTAGTGTTAGAAACTGAGATTTAAAGAAAGATGAGACCATGGGATTTATAAACTGGGTTTATAAAGTGAAATGATATCGGTGGATATTCGAGAATACAAATTCACGGTATGAATTTGTAAAGGAATGGGTAATTTGTTTTAAAAATAAATAGTGGTTTATTTTTTTTAAAGGTATCGATGTGGAAAGTATATTTCCCTGGAAAGGCAAGTATATTTTAAAGGAGACTTTTTATAAGTTAAAGGCTTTGAAAATTTGTTTTAAAGAAATGTTTAAGAATATTTATTATTTTTAAATTTTTTAAATTTTGAAGTAAATATTTTCAATTTATTTTAGTAGTAATTATTTAAAGGTTAATTTGTATTATGATCAAAAAGAAATTTTTTAATATTTATATTTTATAAAATAGTTTGGTTAAAAATTTATAGAATTTCGTAACTCTTATTTTTAAATTTTGTTGGCTTAACTTTTATGTTAAAAATTAGTTTTTATATTTTATAAAGTAGTTTTATTTAAATATTTTTAAAATATTTTTTTTTGAATAAAGTGTTTAGGTAATTTTAATTTAAATGTTTTAAAGTATTTTAGAATAAAATGATTTAAATTATTTTTGAAATCTTAAGTATTTAGGACTTGGCGGTTTTCATAGGAAATAAAATAATCGGGTGGAAATTTATTTCCACGAGAGAGAGAAAAGTGATTTGAAAACTATTTCAAAGAATTGAAATGTAGGAAAATATCTTGCGAAGATATTTAAAAAATATATATTAATTTGGAGAAATTATTATGGCTTGATGATTGCTTGTGAATGTTACTTGATAGTTAAATAACCGATTATCAATATTGGCCAATGCGCTGATCATTTCGAAGAGACCGGGATCAGAATAATTTTCCGAAAACCACTTTGATTCGGTTTGTACGTTTTCGTAAGGAAGATAAGAGCTTGGAGTCGAAGATGGAGCAGTGAAGTGCAAGGGCTAATCGCTACTAACCCTGAGGGTGATTCCAAAATGGATGTAGAAGGAGTAGTTCCTTTGGTTCCGTTCGAACCCAGAACGGACTTGTATGGACGAATGCTTTCAGAACATCGTCAGGAGGACGGTGAGCATTCTAAGTGATTGTGTGTTAAAAAGGTAACGCATAGCCTCGAGCCACATCAACCAAGAATGGCTAAAATTGGGAGGTGCACACAAGGCTAAGTGGCTAGCAACCAATTAGGGTAAGGTCACCCCTGTCTAGTTGTCCCTTTATATTTCGGCTGTGTGGCCGTTGTTGATCCCAACTGCGGGGTGAACTTATTCAGACTATCCAGTAAAGGGTAGCTCCTATCTTGTGTTGTAGAGGATTTAGGGTGGATCCTCGGTACGGGGATCTAAACCACGTACTGTGACGAGCGGTACCTCGGTAGCCCTGCTATTGATGGAAATCCATTCTCCCTATGCGACTTTACGATTTTTGTTTGTAGAACCCACTTTGTGCAAGTAGCTGGAATTTAATAATGTAACAATTTCGGCTATTTGAATAAGTATTTGTATATAGATAATATTATAATATCAGAGGATTTTATAAGAAATGTTTTGGTTATCGTAAGGTGAAAACCCGATATGAGTATTTATGGCGTGGTCTTACGAGATACCTTTGATTTTCAAAATGATTATGAAACTTTAATAATCTAATCGAGTGTGATTTTTCACGCTGGTTTTCCAAACTAAATCGGGTGTTATTTAACTATAATGCTCAGGTCAGACCGAGTATTATAGAGTATAGATTTTGGATGGACTGCTGTGGAGCTCAAGAGACGAGCTGGATGGCGAGACGTACTTCCGTACTTGATTATTATTCCGCTGTGTATTCGGTCTTGAGGACAAGTTTATATAACTATCCAGCATTTGGATATTGATTGTGTTGTTGAATTGAGTTGTACTCTGATGATGTAGGCATAAATCAGTACATATTTTTTTGTGTTTAAAGATATTGTTATATATTATATTTATTCCGCTGCCACTGTGAGATTCTAAAGTTGTTTTCTATTTCTTCTTCTACCTCCTTCTTCTTTAACCCTATGGTTCGGTTTTTCGGCATTCGATTTTCGGCATTTGATTTAGTGAACGTATTAAATGTCGATTTTCGAGCGTCGAAACTTCGGGTCATAACAATATTACACATATATTAAATAAAGAATAGAAAGAAAACACCTTTTATTTGAAACAAGATTGGCTATCGAGTTAGATATATGTAACATATTACATAATAGTTCCTAAAGTATACCCCTAACTCTATTGTGTATATATAATTATTTTTTATTAAATGTATATTTGCTACTGCATACGGCTAAGTAAATATTTTTTATTTTCGGTTTAAATTATTTTTTTAAATAAAATGTGCTTTAAAAATTAAAATCGGGTGGATTTAATAATTAAAAAAAAATAGTTAAAAATTATTTCTACGGTAAAAATTAATATTTTATATTATATTTTTTTAGAATATTATATTATTTATAAATGTATTTTAAATTTTTTTTTTGTTTGACTAATTTTAAATCAAATAAATAATTACACACACATAGAGACATATATATCAAATAATTTTTTTATTTTTACCGCCGAATGGTGTGTATAAATTTTTTAAATACATATATCATATAAATTAATATTTATTAACTAAATTTAATTGATAAATCATTAACAGTAATATTTTAATAATAATAAAGTAATTTTTTTATCAGGCCATGAGCAATAAGAAGACATCTAAACAATTATTTTATGCACATGTATATATAAAACCATCGACATGTGACAATATAGTAATATATCGACTAGTTATATGGCCTATCAAGCTAACGTATGGTAGATTGATTAACTATGCAATTATTGATATCAATAAATCAGAAGTATACCTCTCACCGAGACATAAAGACTAAACTTTAAAATGATGAAATGACTCCTTGATCAAATTCCAAGTTCTAGAGTTATTGGAGCTCGAACTACTTTACCACTGATGATCAGATCGGGATGTTTTATTGTGATATGTAATGTTTTGGGGTTTGGAAAGGAAAATTTTTGATCGAAAATTACAGGTAGGTGGAGGAGTAAAAAGTCTCATTTGAATGAATAGAGAGTGGCTTATTTAAAGGGAGATAAGGGAGCGAAAAGTAGATTATAGTTCTTAATACGTCTACTACAATTTCCACTCCTCTTTACATTCAAAATCACCAAGCCAAATCATATATGGCCGGCCTCCCTATGCAAGCATGATAACCAATTCCAATTTCCCTTTAGAATAAAAAAATAATTCCAAGCTCAAACAATGTCCATTAGATTTAATTCCAAATTTAAATGTGTAACGATATCGTATATCGATTAATATATTTATAACTATTATACATGGACTATTTAACAGCATACAACACATCAAATATAAAATTTTATAAACAATATTTCATAAATATTAATTAATTTAACTAATTTATAACAATAACAAATTAAGTAAATTAAGTGGTAAAAGGAGTATTCATCATTTCAGTTGTGAGATTCTTAAGTGCATATTTAGTTAGTGATGAATGTTGAACAATTCGAATATTAACGTTCACATATCACTTAGCAGGTGGTGTGACATTATGGCCAAATTTATTACTTACTTGGTTTTGGTAAAATCTAATTTTACTTTATTAAGCTTTACTTGGCAGTGACAATTATTTACACCAATTCTCTTCGTTAAAACTACATCACTTTAGAGTTATGGAATTTGGTAAAAGTCAAAATTCCAATATCATCCACATTCAACTTTATAGTTCAAACACAAAGTTCTGTTTCAATAATAACAGTTATTGTTGACCTAACTACTCTAGCTAATTTTTTTGACTTTGAGTTAACTTCAGTTACCGTGATACTAACCTCATATAATCGAGGAGATAAATCCTCTCTTAAATAATGTTTTGCTTCCACTACTTCCACTCAACCAAACTATAGTCACTTGATGGATGCTGTGCCATGATTTGATTATAATCAAAGTGGAGTTTTCATATTGAAGATCGATAGTATTCTCTAGTTAAGAGAACTATGTAAAGTAGTCACATCAATATTTTATGTTTGCGCTTAGCTATATTAACCAACAGAAAACTATTGAGTGAGTCATTCCATAGTTATCAAAGTATTATCAGTACGTAACCCCTTGGTGTCCCTAGTAATCATGAGTAATATACTACCCAATATTTGGAGAGCGTTACATACTCTAGTCTCAACAGATGCATTAATTTCCAGTCTCGATGCATCTTGACTAGGAATACTTAAGATGATGTGTTTATTATAAATTGTGATACAATACTCATAATTACAACTATTTGTAATTACTATCACAAGAAAACCATATATGGATTTTCTATTAAATATATTTTTATTAAACATTTAATTATTTATAACACATTATAATGAATATATAATAGAAAATTTACCTTTATTACGAAAGAGAATTCATACCAAAGTTAATTAATTTATAATAAATTACAGAATTGCCCCTAGGGCATACGCCTAACTCTATCAATCTCTCACTTGCATTTGGAAACCAATTTGAAATCTCAATCCCATCCTTTCAATCAGCTTCTCGAGAGCCGACCAAGCTAAACCCTTAGTGAGTGGATCTGCTATGTTGTCCATGGTATCCACCCTTTGTATCACGACCACTTTCTTCTTGACAGATTATCTAATAAGGTGGAACTTTTGAAGAATAGTCATGACTTCTTAGGTACTCTGGGTCCATTGCAATCTGAATCACTGCATTGTTATCACAAAACAATGCCATTGGATTCTGGGTATTGGAAATCTCTTCGAGCTCACTCAAAAATTTGCACATCCATACTGCCTCTTTAGCTACTCCATTGAGGGCGATGTTAATAGAGTTAAAGGTATGCCCTAAAGGTAATTATGTAATTTGTTACATATATTTAACTTGTTGAACAATCTTGTTCACAATAAAGGTGTTTCTTTGTATTATATACTTGATATAATATGGTTATATTAATTAATTAAGTTAATTAAAAGTATATTTAATAGAAAATCCCTAAATGATATATTTTGTGGAATAATTACAAAGTGTTGTAATCGTGAGTGATTTATCAAAATAAAAAAATATCATTTTAAATGTTCCTTGTCAAGACGCATTGAGACAGGATAATGGTGCATCCGTTGAGACTGGAGTATGTAACGCTCTCCAAATGTTGGGCAATGTATTACTCATGACTATTGGGGGCACCTAGAGGTTACATACTGATAGTTATTAGATAATTGTGGAACGACTCACTCGATAGTTTTCTGTTGGTTAATATAACTAAGGTCAAACAGTAAATATCAATGTGATTGATTTAGAAAGTTCTCTCGACTTGAGAATACTATAGATCTTCAACATGAAAGCTCCGCTATGATAGTGGATATATGGGGTTAATGTATATAGGTAAAATTCCACCTTTTAATCTTGCTTGCTTTTCACTTTTATTTCCACTTTACCTATCTCTTCCATTTCTTCTCCCTTTCATTCCTATTCTTTTTTTCTTTTTTTAAATGTTTTCGAATTAATACCAAGTTATGAGTCCTAACTCTGTACCAATCTAAACTGCGAAATTCAGGTGTTTAATTATTTAAAAACACTTAAGTTACCATCTCCTCTTCACCTTTACTTCCACCTTTGTTGAGCTAAAAATGGTACGATGCGCCAAAACGAAATATGGAGATCTAGAAAAATAAAATAAGAAATACGTGAATTTTTTTAGTAGTTTGGCTAATCTAAGGCCTACATGCACTTTAATCTTATTACTTAGTGATTTTGTACACAAGTACAAGGATTTTACCAACTGGATATAATATGTATGCATGGTAGAGAAACATATAAATATGAGAATCTCATAAAGACATTTAAGTAACAGTAAATGCAATATAAGACTGAAAATTTAGAATAGTTGGAAATTTTAGCGAAGAACATGGCAAAGTTGTTTTGATATCACGGGTCATTGCTTTTTCTCCTTAAAAGCTAAAATTCTTGTACGATAGACACGATGACATTTTTAAATAAAATGCCAAATTCTTATGTAGTGGTTAGTTGTAGAATTCTGTAATTTAGCTCATACATTTGGCGCATAATCGACTTTCGACTACGCTAAAAGTGTGGCTTGATTTCTCAAATTTTTTTAGAAAGAAGATATTTTGAAAAATTTCCCATTGATTTGAAAAGTTCCCTTTTGAAAAGAAAAAAAAGAGTAAGAATTTTTTTTGTGTTTTATTTATTTTTGACTCTTAAATTATTTTTAGGGTTTTATTTAAATATTTTAGGGTTTTATTTTCCAAATGATGTACAAATTTGAAAAATGAAAAGATTTTTTTAAAACTTTGACTTTAAAGGCCGTAGGTTAAGCGTGGGGAAGACAAATGGAGTTAGAATTTGCAATTTATTGGTGCATTAGGGTCGACGATACGCTTAATGCAAGCGATAACAAGGGAAAAGCTGTTTTAGCTTTGTAATTTCTATTTCCATACCATGTTGATGACACGTGCAAGTCTATTTTTGGACTTAGTTCCATTTTAGAGCTTGAAAATAAACCTCCTTATGCATTTTGTGCGTGGAAAATTTAGAGTGAATCTGGGGCAGCAAAGAAATTTCCCCTGTACTATAGGAATGAGAAGATTATAGTGTGGTAAGAATGTTAAATTCTCCATCTAAATTCATTTTTTGGTATGAGTAAAGTTTAGGAAGCAATTTTTTGATGCATTAGATTATTCGATGATAGAAAGCATGTGCAAAATTTATTGCTTCATACTTCTCTTTGTAGGAGTATGTGGGTTTTGGTTGAAAAGATTTTTCAAAAAGCTACATACATGTAGAACTGCCAGTATATATGTAGGTTGTTTTCAACATATTATTCAAAAATGTTTTTCGAAGAAATGCATTCCTAGGAGAATCCTATTTGAATCATTTTGCATATGTATTTTCTATATGGTGATATAGTAATACAATATGCACTTATGCACATTTGGTTTCAAAATTGGTTGTACACTTGTTAGTTGTGTAGTTTAGGATAATTAGGAGCCAAAACCTTAATTGAGTCATTGGTGACATTTCAGGGACGAAATTCTTTTAAGGGGGGAAGAATGTAACACTTCGTAATTCGGTTTTAGCTACTTAATTAGTTAGTTAATTAATTAAGCTCCAAAAATGGAATTTGTGCAGATGATTGAATTTGACCATGAAACTTTCACCACTGCATTCATGGCAAAATTCTGAGCGACTTTCATGTTTAGAGTTTTACGATCGAAGTCCAAATGAAGAATTTAAGGACGAAAAAGTAATTCAAAATGAAAATAATTAAATAAGAAATAATTAACATTTTTATATTAATTACCTAGGCCCACAGACCGAAACATCTTTGAGGATGGCCAACTGGTCACCCATGGGTGGTCAACTGATGGCGACCTAGCGGCTCCAGTAAACTTAGGCCGCAATGGCCTGGTTTAATATATTTATATCTAACGGTTCTAATTGATTCTTACGCCTTTAAATTCGGGACTATCCCTCTCTTCTCTTCTCATATTTTTCTAAAATTAGTAGTGAAGCTTTATCATTTCTTCTTCTCCACTTTCTTTTTGAATTATAAAGATAAGAAATTTGTATGTATATCCATACAAATCGAAGAAGAGTGAAATCTAATAAAAAAGAGTGTTAGAATCTCTTTTGTTGGATTTTAATAACAACAAATATACAATTATGCCAAGAACCTCTATGCTAACTTGCAGGTACATAAGTATCAAAAAGAGACAAACAAATAAGTTCAACATGAAGATAAACATTACAAAAGAGGATAAAAGTGTGTGTGCATATATATATATATATGGAGGTACAAGAGGAGAAACACACGACAGAGACAAAACGAAGGTGACAAACAAATAATTATTAGTCATAAAGTGTCATGTCTAGAGTATACAGATGTTAAAATCTTCTCAAAGTGGTAAACATACATATACATACACATTCGAAATATTATATAAAAGAAATAAAAGTTTTTTTTAAAATAACAATAATATATAAAGAGACTCAAACTCCGGCCATTGGCGAAATCATATTTTAAACGAAAATCAAGTTTCCAAAAATGCATGGTGCAAGACTCGAGTCCGGGTCACTAGTTTAGAAAGCAAATGCTCTAAACAACTGAGCTGAGGTAACTTTTATTCATCAATAGACTTCAGTAGACTAAACAAGATCATTCAACCGACTGAATTTGTGTACATTCATATGTTTTCAAACATACGAAGATTCAGCTATCTAACCTAATAAATTCAACCGGCTAAAATCTATTTAAAATACACTATGAACTTTTTGGTTTTAAAATCAACGATTTAGATGGATTCCTCACTCTATTCAGCCGGTTGAATCTGTATAACCAATAGTTTTCTAAAAGGATACCTCTTCATCATGAAGAGATACATATCTTAAATCAAGAGTTGCAATCATAATTTTTCAATGTTTCTTTTCATGAATGATTGCAACTATTAAACTCTGTATAAAGAAATTCATTTCATTGTTTCAATAATGAATTCTACTAATAATTCTTTCTATCTTTTCTACTGAATTCTCAAGCATTCATTTCCAAATTGCTTCATTACATCGATCATATGATTATTTTCTTATGACAAAAATTATTTCTTTCATCACAAATTACATGACATACCACAAAAGACAAGATTACAGGAAGGGTGTACGTTATTGACATATCAGTGCTATTCAAGAGCATACCCCATCAAATTTTTTGCTATTTATAGTTAAAGTTCTGTTGTGGTATCTTTATGCGCTTGAAGTCCTATTTGGTTGCTCGGGCGGTGTAATACCTCTTCCTCTAGGTTAAGTGAGGGTATTGATTAAATCTGGAAGGAGTTTGAGGCTGGATGTATAACAGGAAGTTCGAACTAGTATAAAAATCTCTGGTTCCATTTACTTTATTACTTTTATATTTATATTTCGCAATAGTAAATAGTTTAATTAATATTTCATATTACACGATCCTTCGTCACTTTCAAGGAGAAGAGAAGTGAATCGAACATATTTGTATTTGAGGTATTTATATATTTATATGTATTTGTATTTATTTTCTCTCCTAACCCCAAATCTCTTCTCAGATCTATCATTCATATATATATATATGTATATACCCTTTTATACATATCTATTGGATTAAAAATGATTTGGAGATGAATCAAAGGTTCTACTTTAGATTTGGAGATTTGGATCCCTTTTAAAAATGAGTGGTACATTTTGTAGATTGTTATAATATGAAAATTATCCTATCAGTGCCTATTTGAATTAATATGCCCAATTAGATAATTATAAATGATTGTAGCCAATGAACTGAATATGATCTGAATATAATAAATATAACCTATATATTCTTGTTTATAAATTAACTTAGCATTGTATACATTTGATCTAGAAATCAGTCCCAAAAGTATGAATGTAGAACATTAATTTAAGTGAAATTAATTCCAGGTCTGAAATAGGTTGTATAAGAATGTTATAGATTTGGATTAATACCCTAATCTTGTTAGAATATAAACTTTCTATATTTGAAATTATTGGAATTTAGATCCGTTAAATATTTTGTAAATTAGTTTGATTTCATTGCCTTTTAGAAAGATACAGCTTTTGATCTATAAAAGGAATGTATGCAAATGGGAAGAGGAAGAGATATGTAAGCATGAATTCATTGTACTTTAAACTGTCTATTTTAGTAATGAAAAGAAATAATTATTTCTTGTAATTTCAAATGGTGTAATCTCTTATACTTTAAAGTTAAATCTTGTGTTTTGGACTAATTTATGGAAATTATAGCAGATAATCTTTTTAGATGTGATTTCAATAATTTAACATGGAAAAGCGTATTCTACTAAAGGTATATAACTAGAACATATTTAAAAGTAAATATTTGTGCGTAATTACTGCACTTATAATAATTAAATAAAAAGTTAATAACAATGCTTGACATAATACTCACATTAGGATAATTTACTAATAAGAAAAGACATAAAAAGTTGTAACTCCAATAAATAGTAATAAATGTAGGAGTTGTAGTAAATTAATAGGGTAAACAGATTAATGAGACTAATAAAAATGGAATAGATATAAAAGGTTGAAAATAGTAATCATATATAAATGTCTTAGGGGATGTCCGTTAGGATTTTTTGGACAGATTGACATTTATAAGCATTAAACAGGGATTTTTGGGTTGATAAATATTTAAAGTAAACCTTATTTCCTTAAATAAAAAGGGAATTAGTAAGCTAAGTCCAATGACTTAGGATGGTTAATTGGACTTAGTAGGTTAATGATGCGAGCTCAGTAGAGTCACTCAAAGGAAGACTGCCCTTCACTTTGGAACTACCAACAGTCAGGTGTACTTATTACCGATGTGGGATATCACTAATCCAACAACCAATGACGACGTGAGAAATTGGGCTTGCTTTCTCAATTGAAAAGTATTAAATAGTCCAAATTTGGAACTAGGAGTGGTGAGGGATATCAGAATAGGGGTTCGCTTCTGGTCCGAGGTTTTAATTGGCTGAAAGGCCCACCTCACTCCTAAATGGATGTATTAAGCAACCTAGTGAGATTCCAAATAAATAAATAAGGACGTCTCTAAATGGGTTTACTTCAGTTTTGAGGTTTTAAGTGGCCGAAGGGTCACCCTCTCGATCGAAAGAAGTAACCTAATCATATGCCATTTTTATAATTAAAGATTGAGAGTAGATATTTGGGATTCATTTCAGGTTTGGGATCTTAAGTGACCATAAAGTCTGCCTCTTTCCTATAAAAGAAGTATTAAGTAGCCCAATGAGATTACCAAGCAATGACAGCTAAATAGTACCATTGAGGAGCATGCTTCTGGAATTAGGTCTTAAATGACGGGGTCTATCCTTTTTCCACTAGGAAGTATTATGTGGCTTAGGTATAGTCTCTTACATTGCTAAAGTCAAAATAATAATAGTACCATTTAGGAGCACGCCTCGGGGATATGTCTTAAATGGTCTACCTTAGTTAAGGTCTTAAATAACCAAAGTCTGCATATTTTCTAATAAAAGGTGCTAAGTGGCTTGGGTACTATTTATTACATGATTACAATTTTATTGGTGATAGATGCGGTAATAGTTAGATATTAAATGTCAAAGGCATTAAAGAGCGGTTAGACGTCTTGTAGCTAGGACTATTGACAAAATTGTCAGAAAACTGCCCTAGAAATAAATCTTAATTGGCAAGGTCTACGACAATTAAAGTCATGAATGACAAAGTTTATGTTTTTCTCTTCTAAAAGTATTATGGAAGCCCACTTCATAGTTAGAAGTATTAAATGGCTAATGGATTTGGAAGTATTAGGTGGTTGATATGACTTCATCAGTATTTCATACCTTGAGAATGATAAGTACATAATCATGTGTGTAATGCAAGGTTAGAATAGAATTGCTAACTTTGGTGGACACAACAATTAAATGGAAACCTATTAGTGTAAGTTTATGATATGGACAGTTTATATTATTTTTTCAGCCACCAAAATGTTGTTCTGACCATTTCCTCATTATAACCCACAGGATTGATTTAGTGGAATAGGTCACTACAGCTGGATGTGCTTTGTTGTTGAGAGTCTTCTCTCTTATGCTTGATGCTTATGTGACAATCCACTATCCAAGGAATACCATTAATTCCAAGATAGTAGTAGTCATAGTTGGTATTGTTATCCTAATATTGTTTCCACGGTGAGTTTAGATTTCTATCAATCATTGATGATGCTTTGGTGGACTTAGGTTCCGATTTTTATCGACATTTAGGCCCATTAAGGTGCGGGTTGTTATAATAATACACAATGATGTATTGATAAGGAGTGGTCAAACTTTGTTGGACAAAGCATGATTGATTATGCGTGAAGTTGTGTTACTTCTTTCTTTAAAGTCATATACCTAAGAATAGCACACAAGGTTAAATTTATTTCATCTAAAAAATAGTTTACAAAATCATACAAGATAAGGGTTTATAAGTAACCCTAGCATATCCTAGGCCAAGGAGTTAGTAGGTTGTGCTAGTCAAAAGTCTACACGTAATAATTATTTGTAAGGAATCTTTTATTAATCGCCCTAAATAAGTTTGTCATGGCATAACTAACTTAACTTGTGAACATAAATCTATTGTGAGCTAATGCAAAATCAGTTTGATATAAGAAAATTCGTAAAACATTCCTGATTGCATGTTCCATCGCACTAAGAAACAATTGTTGTTTCAAGAAATGTCGACTTCATAAAGGAATTTCTTTGAAAAATTATTAGTATTAGAATGGATTTGGATATGATGTAAAGATGAAACCAATCACATGCGATGAAATAAAATTAACCTACCTAAATAAACACATCACGTTAGAACATCTAGCGAGTATTCTTGTACAAAAAGAAATGGTGAGTTTCTTATCGGTGTAAAGAATAAATAATCCTTGTCGTTTAATTGAACCATTTAAAGTATAGACTCTATGATATGATATAATATGAAAATTCAAAATAGATTCCAAGTACATCATCAAAATATGGTTTTGATAGTTGTACCCAAACGGATATGATTCTTTTGGCCGCAAATGTATCTTTAAGAGAAAGATAAATGCAGTTGGAATATAATGAGTCACATTGATAAGAATAACACTATCAATTTAAATTGTTGAAATTAACGTAATAGATTCACCATTCAAAGTGCTCAATTAGGTTCAGATTTTACTCACAAAATTATCGCATAGTATGACTTTACATTTTGGTACGTATGTATTGAAACAAAAAATTCCTAGATAATGAATTAGAATAGACTGTTCGCACATAACAACCAAAGAGTCTTGATATCAGTGGGAGCAATATTTAGGTTTGTAAATTTTTGGATATGATCCAAGAATATATACGAAAGTGTCGTTCAACAAGTACCAAAATTGAAGTAGTACTTTGATAGAAATATTAGATAGTTTGATTGTCAATCAAGACGCAAAGAAAGCGTGTGCTCATAAGAATGAACGTTAAAAGGTATTCGAAACACAAGTAAGCAATACACTGCTGATTTTTAATGATGTACCTATGTAAAAATCAGCTGTGGTTGTTTTAATACTCGATATTGGATTTTAGTTAATATCTTTTGTAATAAGTATAAAAGATATTGGGAATGTCCTAAATGATACGCAAGGACACGTTATTAAAATGGATTCCTTATGCATTGACAATAGAAATTATCATACATGTCGTGTTGTCTTCGATATCATGATTTGTAAGTATTTAATACATGAAACAAATGTTAAGTCCAAATAGATATCACTAAATGGTTGATTAAGGTGTTCTCGTGTATTTTTGAAATACTAGATAATTGTTTATAGAAATAACAAACTCCTTATGAAGGAGTGTTTAGACTTAAACTTCCATAGGTGATGTGAGTATAATATGTCAATAATCAATTCAATTTAAAATCTTTAAATTTGAAATGGTCCAAATGAAAGAAGGTGGTTGATTTAATGAAACGGCTAAGTAAATCGCCTTTGAGGATCTCATAAAAATTGTTATATGAAAACAATATTGTGATATTGTTCGTAATAGAACTTAGAGCTCACTGAAAGTCAAGGATATACTCTAAATTGTCCCACATGATAAAGGTATTTTATCATGGTTGGAAAGAGTTAATTGACAGAGTAGATAATTTAAACACAATAGCATACTCGTTCCTTAAGGGACTTACCTAATTTGTTTTAAGAAACCAATTGGAGTAATTGGAATAAGATTCCATTATTGATCCCAAGTGTAAGTGAGAGATTGATAGTGTTAGGGTACTACTTAGGGGTAATTATGTAATTTGTTACATATACCTAACTCATCGTCCAATCTTGTGCGAAGTAAATATGATTTCTTTCTATTATATACTTGATATAATGTGTTATATTAATTAATTAATTAAATTAAAGTATATCTAATAGAAAAATCCATAATGGTATGTTTTGTGAGTAGTTACAAAGTGTTGCAACCATGAGTAATTTATCATAATTAAAAAATACCATTTTAAATGTTCGTAGTTAAGATGCATCGAGACTGGACATCAATGTATCTGCTGAGACTAGATTACGTAATGTTTTCCAAATATTGGACAGTGTATTACTCATAACTGTTGGAGGGCACCTAGGGGTTACGTACTGATAGTTATTAATAATTATGGAATGACTTACTCAAAAAATTTCTATTGATTAATATAACTAAGGTCAAATAGAAAATATCGATGTGACTAATTTACATAGTTCTCTCGACTTGAGAATAATGTGGATCTTCAATTCGAAAGTTCCACTTTGATTATAGTCAAATAATGGCTTGGCATCCATCGAGTGACTATAGTTGGGTTGAGTGGAAGTATTGGAAGTGAAGCACCATTTAAGAGAGGATTCATCTCCTTAGTTCTATGGGGTTAATATCACGGTCAACTCAAAGTCAAAGTCTCTGGTCAGGGCAGTTCGGTTAATAATAACTGTTATTTTTAAACTAAGGAATTTGTATTTGGACTATAAAGTTGAATATGAATGATATTGGAATTTTGACCATTACCAAATTCCATAAGTCCAAAGTGATATAGTTTTGACGAAGAGAGAATTGGTGTAAATAAATATCACAACTGGGTAACACTTAATAAAGTGAAATTGGATTTTACCGAAACTAAGTAAATTATAAATTTGGCCAAAATGTCACATTACCTGCTAAATGAACTGTGAAGATTAACATTCAAATTGTTTGATGTTAATCGCTGACCAAATTTACAACTGACACACAATTAGAATGATGAATTCTCTTCAGACCAAATGATTTAATTAGTTTATAATTGTTATAAATTAATTACATTAATTAATTTCTATGAAATATTAATTATAAAATTTTGAATATGATTTTTGGAATAAATATTAATAAATATATTTATAATAGTTGTAAATACATACATATATATATATATATATCAATATGCGATATCGATAAGCAATTAAATCAGATCTAATTAGTAATATTTATTGGGACCTAAATGTGCTATCAGCCCATGATACTATGGTGATATTTCAACAGCAATAAGGATGTAAAAGGCGGCTAAAAATAGGCTAGGGGTATTTTAGATGAATGGCTCAGATCTAGGGAGAATGGGAATGAGATATAATCCATATTTCTCTTTATTCCTTCCATCATAAAGGGACTCACGACCCTAACGCCAAAATGAATTTTTTGGCTACCATTTCCCATAATTGCTAGCTAAATTTATCTATATAGGAGCTCCAACAAATTCATCTCAAATCAATTTCAAAGCAACAAGTATTGGATAGTCAACGGTTTATAATTCAAGGATTAACAATCTGCCGAATTGAGAAGAGTTCTGAGGAGGGAGATTCACCATTACAAGGTGTGCTTCAAGACACTGGTTTTGGTATGTGTTTCCCATATGGCTTATGATTATAGCATAGTATTCTATTGTTTGTTTGTATATCATTACTAAATTGGTAATTATATTGTATTCTAATAATTATCAATGTTGTCGCGTATTAGTTGGTTATATGTATGTATATTATAATTAAAAAACCATTTTTTATGGATCTAATGTATAAACAACCGAATAAATTTGTTTTAATCATTATTCTTTTGTTAAATAATTTATACATATAAAAATTTATATAGCAAATTAAATTACTTATATTTAATTGTGTCATCATATCATGTTAAAAGACGATCTTATATTTTATATATGCATATTTAAATTAATTATAATTTTAGGTAACAATAAAGTGTTTTTTAATAATTATTTACTATTATTTAATATTGTTTAAATAAAAATACTAGTTGAATAATTCATGCAAAATAAAATTTTTTGAAATTATATTTTAGATTTTATAAAATTATTTAATCATCGTATTATCTCTCGATAAAAATCCTAGAATTTTAAAAATAAAACTTTTGTTTTTTAAAAAATCATTTATTTATGCAATCGATAATAAATAATTAATAAAAATTTAATTTTGACTCGAAAAATTGTATAATTCTTTTCTTAATCTTAAAATAGCATGTTTGAATTTCTAAAAATTTAAAATTTGTAAAATGTGTTACGAAATTATTTTTAATTATTTTAATGTTTTTTGGCTAATTACTATATATAAATAATTTTGTAATATAAAATTATAATTAAATATTTCATGTGCTATTTATTCTACCTGGAATGTAAAAAAAATATAATAAAAAATATTTATTTTTATTTGGTTTTCATAATTGATATTGTTATATATATAAATACATATATTTATAAATACTTTAGACATTATAAATATAATTATATATAGATACATACATACATATATATAATGTATGTATGTATAATTTTGTTACTGCAAAATATATGAGTATATTTAATTTAAAAACTATATATATTATGTATATGTGTGTGTTTATATATTTTTGCAGTCATTTATTTAATTGATATCTAATTCAACATATATATATATATATATATATTATTAATATTTTACATATATGCAACACATTTATTTTTCATATATGTATATATATATAAGTATATATCTATATTGTTTTAATATTTATTTAAATAATAAGTTTTTATTTATACATATACTTGGACAACATATAATACATATAAGATGAGCTAACATGTTCGTCGGGATGTAAATCCCAACGTCTATATAATGACATGTTATACATTGCGTGGATTATTATGTCACACATGCATAGAGTCACATATATTTATATGATAGATATGTGTTCCATTATATTTAATTGATAAAAATTAAATAAAATTCCATTTGTTACTTATAAATTTAAACGAAATAAGAGACTCTATTTAAATTAAATTTAGAAATGTTCTAAATAAATTAGACTTTATATGCCCAATAAGGGATTTTTTTTGAAAGTCACCCATATCATCTGCTGCGGGCTGACTCAAATTCAACATTTGCGCATATGGAATTAAACGGATATCCATAAATAGTAAACATAACTCTTAAATAGAAATCAATTAGCATAAACTAGTGTTATGGTAAAATATATAATTTTCCAATCATCATAATGTTATTTTAAATCCCTCCTCATTACAAACCCATAAGATTGATTTTGGGGGATATGTGACTGAAGCATGATGGGAATGGCAGATGGAAAAGTCTTATCATTCCTGCTTGGCACTAATAAGCCAACTAAATATTCAAGGAATTAATATTGATTCCAAGATTGTAGCCTTAGTCGATATATATATATATATATATATATATATATATATATGTATTCTATTGCATTTTACTCTTCCACTATGAGTTCGCTCTTTGATATATTTATGTTTATTATAGTTTATGTAACGATTGCGATTTTTCGTTGCCGAAAAACCGAATAGTTATGGGTTTTAAGAAAGAGAAAAGAAAAGAAGAAGAGATAAGAAGGTAGAAAATAGAGAAAAAAGAAAACAGAACGGAACAGAAACAACAGAAAATAGAACAACATCAGAATCTCACAATTCGCAGCGGAACAACATATAATAAATAAAATGAATAATCTTTAAACAAAGAACTATATCAGTTATTACATTACATTACATTTCATTTCATTTCATCAGAGTGCACAACATCAAACAATGCAGCGGAAAAAGAACTACTATATAAACTAGTAATACGCCATGCCATCCAGCTTGCCTCCAGCAATTCCTGAATTCCAGAATATCCTGATAAACCTTAACTCTTGACTGCCCGTGTGGAAAATTGGTGGGCACCCAGAGTTTAGGAAGGAAAACAATAAACTCCGAGTCAGTCATGTGACTGGTGTGAGAACTCAAAACAGTTTATTTATCTTTAAAATCAAATTAGAGGAATATTTTTAAAGTCAATTCGAAATTCTTTTAAGAATGAGACTACCATAAGACCTCCCGCCACACACACAATGCAAACGCAGACTCGGAGGAGATTTCTCCTTATGATAGTCAAAGATGCTTGATACGCATTTAAAAGAACATTTGATATTATTACTAGTGCATAGTGTAGAGAAAATTCATTTCGAAAATAAAGATATAAATCTTAGCCAGCATAGACATTTCGCACTTATGCCTACTATAGCTACCATCCAAACAGTGGGTTACCACCATAAGTAGATGGCAGGTAATACAACTAATACCGTACAAGGCTCGTATTTGAAGAATGGATTTTCCAACAAATGGTCAGGCCAAGGAACTTCCCATTGCCACATGGAAACGCCTCTGGAAGGACGCCCCGAGAACCACCGTTCTCCACTAAACAAAGCCGGGAATCCCTTTTCCCAAGGAATATTACAAACCCTCAGATATGCCACCCCCGGTCCTTTAGAACCTTTCACCGAGCGCTCGTCACCATCATCACACAATCATAAAGTGTTTTCAACATGAGTAAGTATCTGGGCTCCATACCATGATACTACCCTTTTCCAGAAGGAATGGCTATACCCTAGGGAAGCGATCCCTGGAAACCTTGCCGCACAATTCCTGTTTCGACCATTACCGGTTTGTGAGGCTCGACAAAGTCACATCCACAAAAACACACTTTATACAAAAAGCCGTGCTTTGGGTCAACAAATGATCATAGAAATGATCACCAAGATAGACGATCAAACAAATGATCCTATCACAAATAATCAACACAATGATCATTTACAGCAACACTCAGTATGTCACATTACCAAATTGGGAATATATTGCTGATAACTTCAACTATTTAACCTCTGAGCTCGTACGTCTCAGAGAAGGGTGTTAAGCTAAGAGAATAAATTCTCCGCCACCAACAGAAATATATTTGAAAGAAATCGGCTTTATATCTCAATTTGTAATGTCAGACATACAATCCATACAAGTCTGTTCCGGGCTCGAACAGAACCGAAGGCACTTACAAAGAAGTCCTTGCAATCCGAATAATCTCTAATCACGTTCGGATTTCCCATCACATATGGAGATCTCAATACCGGGGATCAGCCAGTGCAGAGACAATCAACAAGAAACCCTTTCGCTTTCGAAAATATCCGGTCTTCAACACCGGTCTTCGAATGCAATTCATAACGACGTATCACATATTCAGAATGGGTTATACGACCCCAAGGTCCTTTCCCGGTTAACCCGAATAGTGAGCGCTTATTTTAATAAAAAATAAGTGTGGCATCCAACTTCAAACAAATCACAACAAATACCTATTTAAAGGTAAATATTGATAGTCGGTTATTGAACTATCAATAGATATGCCAACATCACCAGATTCCAAATAATTTTCCAAATCATTTATTTTCCAAAAAATATCTTTACAAGATATATATTCTCCATTCTTCAAAAATAAATCAATATTTATTTTTAAACCCATTTTCCAAATTTCATTTATAAATTCCATATTGAATTTACATTCCAAAATATTTATGAATATACGATTTCCATTCAATTTCTAATATTCATTTTCAATTTATCTTCAAAAAGATAAATTCCAAATATTCACTTAATATTGGAAAAACATTTCTATACTTATTTATTTATAAGTAATTCACAAGCCTTTTTATTTTCTACACTTAGAAAATATTTAATATACTCTAATCGAAATTAAGTATATATTTCATTCTTTAAGGAAATCATTCACTTAACCATATTTATTTGGGCCAAAACGAATGTTGCGTAAAACATCGTTACGACAACCCAAAATCACTAGTATAGGGATTCGAAATTAAAATAGATATATAAATCCCAATACTATACAAAACATTTCCTTTCGGAAATCATCTATTATAACAACAGTGTTATAGTCCACCATTTCCTTCTATTTCTCGAAAACGTCTATTTCAACAATGAATGTTGAAATCTATGGTTTCGATGGTTAATATATTTTAAAACATCTTTAGATCGTTTTAATTCTATTTAAAACATCACATCCAAAATAATTTCTTTAACATAATATTCACTATTCAAAAACGTGAATATACCTTGTTAATAAATTTCATCACTTCTATTCATTTTATTTTAAAGGATTATTCACTGTCTAAAACATGAATATAATTCCATTAACAAATTACAACAATTCCTTATCAAAATAAGTCGTTGCGAATTTATAAAATAATGTTTATAAATTCCATTTCTATTTATTTTACAACAACTTCCTTTTATAAATTTCCTTTATAAATCTATTCAATTTTATATCTCAATGATATACTAAAATTTCATATTATAAGTTAAATACTTATAATTTATTGGTTTACAAAATCGTTCCTTTAAACTTTCCAAATTTATAAATCTTATAACTTATAAGATTCATTTATTTATCCAAAATCTATTCTTTTAAATAACTTTACTAATTTTATAAACCTACTGTTTATAAAATTCCATTTATAACTTCTCCGTTATAATTCTATAATTCCAATTTATGAAATTCATTTACAATTCATTCTAATACTTGTAAAAGCTCGTTTTATAATTCCAATATTTTTAATTTATAAATATCAATTTATAAATCTTTTAATATAAAACAATTTATATTACTATTTTAAAACGTCTTTAACTCCTTTATAATTCATCATTTGATTTATAAAATAATCCAATTTTATAAATCCAATTTTTAAACTTTTTATAATAAATTCAGAAATCCCAGTTTAAACTATTTTATAAAATCATTAATCTCATATCTTCAAAAATCAATTTTTTTAACTGTATTTCTCAAAAATCATAATTTTTATAACATTAAAATTATAACGTTTATTTATTTAAGATGAATCAATTTCAAAAATATTTTATAAACGTATACTTTCAAAAATCACTTTAGAAATCCCTTAAAAATCAAAAATCGTTATTTTTAACTTAAAAATTGGATTCGATGATACAACACATCAAATAGTCAATCACGACTTTCAAACATCATATATCATCAATGATAAACAATCAAATATCACAATATATGAAATCAAATAAATATTTGTGAGGAATCCAGTTGGATCCCTCCAACCTGTTTCCCTGCATCCACAGACATTAGCACAATACCAATTCCGTTTCAAGACGGAATATCGCGGTATATGGGATTTTATAAAATATTATTTGCTTACTAACGGCGCAATAGGGTCTCATCCGCTATACAAATGCGGGAAATCAATCAACTGCAATATATACATATGCCAATATATATATATATTGCTATATATATAATATAATACCAATTCCACTTCAAGGTGGAATATCGCGGTATATGTGTGTAATAAATAACCTCCGCTTACTAACGGCGCATAGGGTCTATTCACATCCAATATATATATATATATATATATATATATATATATATATATATATATATATATATATATATATATAACAATCATCATTCAAGCATTCAATCAACACAACTAACAATTTTAAATCTAACTATTTAAAATTTAAATAAATCCTTTAGAGTGAGAAGTTCTCACCTTTGCTTTTATTAGCAATCCATTTCCCTTCTTGACTCGATTTTCTTGATTTATACCTTGTATAAATATTTACACAATTTATTAATATTCGAACAAATCGAATAATAAATTTTCATTAGATTGTTTTAATTATTCAATGGTCCTGTTCTAAACCAATCCCTTTAATAATTTTATTCAACTACAATTTAATTTTAAAACTAAATTTTCTTCTCAAATAGATTTAATTAACTTACCCTTAAATTAAATTTATCCAACTAATTATTTCAATCTCAAGTTAATGATTTTTATTTTAAACTAAAAATTAAAGATTCAAACTGATTTTCTTTAATTAAATTTGTTTAACTAAAAATTTAAATTTCTTTTAATAAACTTTCTTAACTAACTATTTATTTAAATTAACTTTCCCTTTGAAAATAATCCTAACTAGAAATTTCCCATTGAACTTAATTTCCTTCTTATAAATTTTAAATCAATCTAATTTTTTTTCTTAAATAAAATTATTTTTCTTTGTTTAATAAATTTATTTTAACTAAAATTTTATTTTAACTAACAAATTCCTTTTTATAACAACTTCTTTTAATTCAAAATTAAATCTAAAACTAGTTTTTCCTTTAATAAGTCATTTCACCTAATAAATTAAATTTGTAACCAATTTTTTTTTCTTTTACAAAAATCTATCTAACCCATAATTTTATTTTAAAATTAATATATTTATTTCAAATGAATTTTCTTTTAATAAATTTGCTTAACTAAATTCTTTCTTTACATAAATAACCTATATATATAATATATATTTTTTTTATAAAAAAAACAGAACTGCATATAGGTAAAAATCAAATTTTCATATAAACTCAAACATTTAAACTTTGCTTTTCTTTTTCCTCTCTGTTCAGATATATATATCATTTATATAAAATAAATTTAAATTAATAGAAGAAACATTTCACCTCACTGCTTCCACTGACTCGAGCACAGCGCGACGCCGTACCTCGTTGCTTGAATTGTTGCTGCCTCGTGTCGCGCCTCCACTTCCACGCGCGAGCGCGACTCATCTGCCGTGCTCCTAATTGCGACCCAAAATCGCCGCCGCTTCGCCTCCACCAGACATCGCCTCCATCACCAACTCGAGCCACCGTTGATCGAATTCGACCCTGCCACCATCGCGCGCGCGCACGCGCCTTCTCCATGCGAGTTGCCCTCGCCCACTGAATCGCGATTTCGATTGGGGCTTCGGCCATTTTTTTTTTTATCTTCAAATTTCACGAGCTGAAGAGGCTTCGGCCATTATCCACGTTTGATTTGAACAGAAAAAAAAGGGTAGGGAAAATGATATTCGATTTGTACAGAAAAGGAAGCGGCCATTTTCATTTTTGAACTTAACGTTTTCTTCTGAAGATTAAATGGAGACATAGATGATTTTAAGGACGAGGGGGAAACGTGCTTACACGATTTAGCCGTGATTCTCTGCTTGAATTTAGGCGTGAATTTAGGGAAGAGAACGTGTGTTAGTTTGACCAATTTAAATTTTAAATTCAAGTTTAAATCGAATTTAATTTCAACGCGTTTACTCGCCGTGTAATCACAAATCAACTCCGAAAAATACGAAATTTGAAATCCGCAAATAATTCAATATTTCGGACCCAATGGAACTGGTTTCGTCGAATTCCGAGACTGTGCCTCGGACGGCTATTTTTAAATATCGATTCAAACGATTAAAATTTCAAAACTGAACAAATCACTTTCAAATTCAATTCTGAGGCTTCTATAATCTTCAATATTATCAATATAAATTTTACAAGCCTTTGAAATATTTTTAATCGGCTTAAAATTGAAGATTCAAATTTTTATTCAACTCTCAATAGATTAAATTCTAAAATTTAATTGCTAAATTCATTCTGATAATTTGCAATTCAAATCAAATCATCATTCAAATATTTAAATTTACTTAAATATTTTCAAATTAAATTGTTCAAAATTCTGGGTCGTTACAGTTTACCAACGCTGGCGATCCATACCTTAATGAACTTAGGTTTCGATTTAATTGAAATTTGGGCCCATAAGTTGTGGGTTGTTACATTTGGTATTAGAGCTTAGATTAGTCGACCATAGGAGTTAGGATATGCTGAGCGAACATATTTGTGTTTTTACCTATAATCATATTTTGTATATGCCAAACTCTATAAATTCCGACAATAGAAATAGATGCGATTATATCTTGGAAAAATGGATAGGACAACTATGAGTCGTAACAATAAATAGAGTTAAATTTATATGCCTTCCCCGATTACCCCATGGAATAAAGGCTCTATCTTAAATCATGATCGAGAAGAGCATAGGCACAACATTTAGAAGCACCCTAGTTGAGCTTAGGCTGCCTTATGATTATGGATTTTCCTAGATTACCGATTGATGATGTATGTTTCATCTAGATAGATGGTAAGTAAGAACCTTTACGTTGCAAGCATCTAAAAGTAAAGTGCGAAAAAGGATTGAGCAAGTTAACAAGAAGATGTGCATTAATCACCGTAAGAGGATAGCCATATTTTATTAATATATACTCTTAATAAGAAGAGGTTAAGAGTAAATGGAAAGGAAGAAAATTCCAAAAGAAAGGATGATTAAAGTCCATTTCTAAGTCCGACCACATGTGAAATTTTTTTGACAAATTTTTTTTTTGAAAATTCCATGAAATATTTTGATGGTTTTCAAAGGATTAATTTTAATAAAAGGAATCTATTACTGAAAAGTTCAAAAGGAATCTACCATTGAAAAGTTGTTTTGAAAAAGGAAGAAAAATTAGAAATTTTGAATTGAGGAGTTATTTACAAATTCCTAGTAAAGTTTAAAATTGGTTTGGTTCAATGATTTTTTCCTATTTTATAAATTTAGAAGTTCCTTTTTATAATTCTTTCTAAAGAGTGGAAAAATGAAAATGGTACTTGGCTGAAATTTGGTAAAGAGAATAGAAGGGTAAGAATGTCAGGTAATAAAGATATGAAGAATATTCCTGTATAAGTAAAATATGGAGAAAAACAACTGAAATAGATTTAGACATATCTTTTTTCATGTTAATAAAGAAAAGCCCAATGGATAAAGTAGTAGGTGAATGTGTTGTAATGAGTCAATATGGAAAACAATAAAAAAGGAAATGAGCTATGTATGGAAAAGCCATTTGAAGGAAATTTAGAAGAAATTTTAATGGCAGCAATATTTGAAAATTTAAATAGGAACGATGTTAGGAATTTGTATTAAATAATGTTAATAATTTGGTTAGGAACGATGTTAGGGATTTATAATAAAATAATGTTAATAATCTAGTTAGGGACGATGTAGGAAATTAGAAGTAAAGCATAGGAAAAACGGATAATTTCCATAACTATGTACAATAATTGCACATATCGTTTTATTGTCCCCCATATGCTATTGGAATCTCTGTTAAGATCGGAAGTGGAAATGACATGAGTAGTATTAAAATACTAAAATGAAAGTTATCCATATCTACTCTAGTTTTCATTGTTTAAAATTACAGAAGATGCTTTTGAAAAAAAAGGTTTGTTATGACAGTAGGGTTTTTTAACATAATAAATGTTTTGGGTTGAAAATCCTACTTTAGAAGTAAGTCTCTGTTGTAGAAAGTCCTTTAAAAGGGAAAGTTGGCTAGAATGGGAAGTTTTTCATGGCTCCTTTTGGATACCAAGTATGAATTTATTAAAAGGTTTCTAAGTTTATATTTTCAAAGATAAAAGTTTTGGATTAAGAATTCATGATTGAGAAGTCTTAATTTCATAAAGAGTGGTGGAAACCAAACCAATTTTTGATATGGAGTAGATAGAGATAACGCAAAAGTAAGACCGGGTAAAGGTTAAGGCTGTGAATAAAATAGCCACAAATGCTTGTAGAGTAACGATAAGGAATCCCGATAGAATATGAAGAATATTGGTACGAACCTACGAATGTTTTATTAGACATGTGTGGAAGCCATAAGAAGCACTTTTAAAGGAATAGAGATTGACATCAAAGTACACTTTTGCGAGTCTTAGAGTATACTCGCATGAAAGATCAAAGATAAAGAAAATAAATACCTTTATTTGATAATACTATAAAGAGATTTTGATTGAAAGAAGATAGTAATATGAATGGAAAAAAGTTAATGAGATGAAAAACACACTTAAAGAATGTTAATTGACTTAAGACTAAAGAAGACAAGATAGGTGGTGCGAAAGTTATTCCACTAATCCCATTTTCAGATGAGTTGCTCAATGTGCATACTTTATGTTTCAAGCCTAATGTTGTGTAGGAATGCACAATTTATCCCATTATCAGGGTGTAATTATTGATGTAATGGATGAATCGTATTTATTAGAAGCTAGAGAGAGTATGATAAGACATGTAGGTTATAGTAGAATTGCATACTAGACATGTCCATCTTAGTCGTGAAAGAAGTGATAGTCACAATGTCATTAATACAAGTTGATGTTGATAGGCAGCATCCAGCAATTGTTTCTCTTAGGTTATATGGATTGTAATCGCTATTTTCTCTTTTCGAGTATTTAAAAAAAGCATACGATATGATATGAAACATGTTCCTATTTTATTACAGTGTTGATTTTTTGGATGAGCTTTGACCGCTATATATATTGGAAAACAGTGTAAATAAGAAAGTTTCATAACAACACTTAACTTAATTTGTGATGAATGTAAGTAAGGCTGGAAGTTTATAAAATAAATAAGGAAATTAACTTAGCAACTAGACATAAATAATGCTTAGATCCCAAAAACTTCAGAATTTTGAAGAAAAATAAATTTCAGCAAGCGAAGGATCGATAAATGTTGTTGCGAAATCATGTGTCATTATCCATGCGCCTTAAAAGCTAAAATTTATAAATATGCTTGCTTGTTGTTGTTATAAAAGAAAAAATTTTCAAAATATAAGATTATTGTCTAATGTTAGGGTCGATCATGTGGTTTAACTCATTGATTGAATCCCGATTATGTGTAGATGTGGCTTGATTTGTTTTAAAAATGGTAAAGCCAAATGCTTTTGAAATTTTTTGTTCAAATGCTTTTGAAAAAAAAATTATGTTTAAATGGTTTTTGAAAATTTGTGTTTGAATGCTTTTGAAGATTTAATTTTTCAAATTATTTTGTAAGTTTGACTAGAAGAGGAAAAAGATTTTCAATGGGAAATGAGAAAATTTCTTATTTTCAAATGCCGCATAGCGCAGGGAAGGTCAACATGTTAATGGATATGAATTATGTTGTACGGTAAGGTGGTAGTATACAAAGCACTAATAATAACAATGGAAAAAGCTTTAGCTTTGGAATTTCTATTTCCATATATTATTGATAGTAAACAAAATTTATTTTGAAAACAATTCCATTTTAAAATTTTAAAATAAACCTCCATTATGCGAATTGTACTTGGAAAGGTTGAAAGTTAAGGGCAGAGAAAAGGTTCCAAGGTACAACAGAATTGGTATCCAAAAGAAAAGTGGAAATATAAAGTTCCCCGTCTAAGTTCATGTTCCAACATAGGAGTACAAGTTTAGGAAATGAAATTTTGGATGTTAGAAATGGTATCTAAAGTATTGTATGGTAGGAACTGGATGCAAAATTGGTTGAATCATACTCCTATTTGTAGGAGTATGGAAATTATTTTGTGAAAACAAGAATTCTTTAGTTTTGAAAACTTGCATAAATATAGAACTACCAGTATATACATGCTGTTTGCACCATATTTTCAAAACTTATTCTACAAGAATGCATTCATATAGAAGGCTCCAATTAAGTGTTCTTCGGCATACATATCATACATGTTGTCATACCCATGCACTTATACACGATTGGCCGCAAAATTGGTTGTGTACTAATTGGTATGATAGTTTCGAATGGTTGCACAATATGTTACATGGTTCAATTCTTGGAGAATTTCGGACACAAAATTATTTTGGGAGGAGAGAATGTAACTCCCTGAAAAATAAAAATGATTAATAAATAATTATTAAGGCTCAGAAATGAAATTTGAGCAAATGTTGAAATTTGACCATGAAACTTGCACCATTGTTTTCTTGATGATTTTCCAAGCAATTTTCATATATAAAATTTTACGATCGGAATTCAAATTAAGAAGTAATAAACGTTTGAAATTTTTGGACTGAAAATAATTGAAAAGAAATCAAAAGGAAATAAATAATAATAACTTCGCTGTGAAACACCACACCTATACCCATACTATCCAAGAGTATTGTAGAGTAATACTGTTAGATAATACAGTGAATGAGGTTATATGAGGTACACACGTGGGTATTCCCTTGGATTAAAACACCGGTACGTATTAAAACATCAAGTATGTAACTTACCTACCCATACACAATGTCAGTACAAGGCAATAGACACGTGGGCCCCCAAGATAGAACAATACATAATATACAATACATCACCGAGAACACAAAGTCAATCATAGCAATAATATATAATATATATATTTCAATAATGTTATAAGAATATAGTACAACTCAATGTCAATTATATATATATAGTGAATCAGATAACCTATAATAATCCTAATACGGTATTCCTTTATTTTTAATAAAACACAAGCTGGTCGTTTCGTGCATGTATCTAAAATGTCTCAGATTGACCCGAGTATTATACATAACATACGGGTCAGACTATGTCTATATCAAGGGTTAATGTATATATGTAGAATTCAATATAAAGTATAATAATTTGATAACATCTATAATGTTAATAAATACATGATAAGGTGTTCAAAGCATATAATCGCAACATCTTAACGACCTCAAATGTACTTATACATCAAACATTACAGATCATACATAAAGATGTCATCACCTATTTCAAAGCAAATTAAATCAGAAATCATAGAATCAAATATAAATGGGTGAATTACCTAAGTCTGGAAATCATCATCAACCTATAAATAGGATCGGCTGCCTATCATAATACAATAAAAGATATGAGGATCCATCATAAGCTAAACATTAATCTAGATATAATCTCATCTCCTCATATGGGAATAATCATAATAATGGATATACGGGACTGACTACATTTTAGAAACACAGTCGCTGGTATAGCCACCTTATTAGATAGTGAATAATATATGCCAATCCACTACACATACATTAACCGAAACTAGAAGGTAGACTGATGGCCTTATGTCTACTCTAGGAGCCCAGGTCACCTAACCAGATCTACTCTTATAGTCTTAAGTTACCTCGAGGACATCGTGTAACATATCCACCAGTGGCTCGTCAATGCATAGCCTCGGTCACGACCCTGCTTTGCCCTTATAGGTAATAGACTGCTGTTCTATGCGACAAAACAATGGGGTTTTAAGGCACCTATGCTACTGGTCAACTGACCCAAACCTTATAACATGGGGCACCTACCCCATGGTCCACCAAACCAAAATCATATGATGTGCATTTAAGTAATATCTAATAAACATGTCAAGAATCAGGGGCCAGACCCCATGATCAACTCGCCAGGGTGGATTTTGGCAATTTGATTCACTCCCGAACCATAAAAGGAGTTGGACACAAGTGGATGACATATATTACTCATATCGTATATCATTATATAGCTCTAGGAATACGCCGACAATGGCTAGATATAAGTCAACGCACGACTATGATACACTAGAGCACTAATCCCTTAACGATACATAGCTCAACTCATTAACCAACACAATGGCTATATATACTCAGTACGGAGAGTATTATCACATATATGAGTAATCCCCGTTTGAATGACATTTACTTACAAAGAATTATCAAACAAATAACATAGCGGCCCATGCCATTGTATGTTATTAGAATAATTATTCAGTCCTCATAAACTACACTCGATTTGTTATGGACCGTTTTTTCATACCCTTTGAATCGACAATAAACCACACATGCCAACTCAAATTCACGAACAAGTAATGTAGAAAGAAAATAATACAGAACAGAATCTCACATGAATGAATAACATATATTATTTCAATAATAATCTTTACAGCGGAATTTTTTTAAAATACAATATCAGAGTCTAACCTAAATTCAGCATGGACAGTTATAAACCTCTATCCCTACAAATGCTGAAAACAACAAATAAATGCAATAGATGCAATGGATAATATAATACGTCCATAAGATGATAAAGATCTCCAGCTCTCCTTTGGAAACTCTAACCATCTTCAACTAAACCTAAAACTACTCGGATCTGACTTGAGTATTCAAAATACGTGGATCGGGCTTGATAAATACGCGTGAGATACTCGAAATTTTAAATGTATAGATCATGACGATGTTATCAAAACCTTTGAAAAGGAGGGTATCTCATAAGACCACGCCCAAACATAAAGACAGACGAGTTTTTACCTTATGATAATCAAAACACGTTTTTTACCAAAATAATTTGATATTGTCTTTAATGACATTCTTTTGGAAAACATCTTGCAAATAACCTTATTCAAATAAGGTATCAATACCTGGACTAAGCTGATGGTAATATATTCAGACTGGGTCAATGGAATATACCGAATGAAATATATGATACCAAAAGGGGTAGCTGAAATGTTTGCAAGTCATTATAGCTATTTTGGGAATACAATAAAAATCATGCAGCTCGTATTGAAGTTGGATTTCCAACATGATAGGGAACTAGTGGCCTTTTCTCTGATCCACGCATAACAACCATAGTCCCCGGCAACCATTACGCTTTTCTCAAGAAGCTACTTGGAACTATACTTGTTATACTATTACTGATAACTGGTAGTTCCCTGCTTTTATCAAGCTAACAACTTCATCACAATAAATTGGACAATAAATTCCTTGAGGGTCAATCTCCCTAGCGGGTCAACGTAAAGCCATGCTTTACTTTTCACAAAGCACAATCCACTTAGAATGCCACATTGACATTCCTTCTATTACATTGACTTTTACGAATATACAACCTCTGAGTTTGTATGCCTCTGAGAAGGGTGTTAAGCTAAGAAAAGTCGCCTTCCCTACCACTGTAGAAGTATGTTGGTAGAAGTCAACATTTGTGATTTTTGCAGTGTAATGTTAGACATTCATCCATACAAGTATGTTCTAGGACTAAATGAAATCAGAGGCCCTTTCCTCAGCTATTACTAGGCGAGAAGACCTTGCAATCCAAAGATTTCAAATACGACAGGACCGCTGCTATAATAATTGTCTCTATATTGGAAGCTGCCTAGAGAATGTCAACAAGTATTCCTCCCGCTTTGAAGATCTTCGACCTTCAATAATCATCATCTTTAACACATCTTTACTATGGAACGTATACATTAGTTCGAAGTTGTTTTCAAATAGGGATCACCTAAATCCGACCTCGGTTCCTTCGAAGCCAATCATCGATAAAAAGATGTTAACTTCATATGTGATTATCAATCCTCAATCAATTAATTCATCTTTTATTTAAATCAAATATCTTTCTTAGACATATTCTTTTCAATTTATCCCCTTTTTTTCCAAGAGTACATGAAATCTTTAGGCCTCATTTGTCAAATCATTTGGTTTATTTAAACCTTTCTTAAATCCTGAAAAATTCCAAATCATTTTCTCTTTTACTTAGGAAAACCTTTCCAAATATTCTTTTAATATTAATTAAGATTTCTTATATTCAAGTTATAACTTTTAACTTAGGGAATATATTCCTGCAAATCAAATATTTTCATAACAGAGCACTACTGCCACTCTAGATATGATAAATTCCACCTCGAGGGACTAATTGCAAGTAGTCCTACATCATGAAGATCTTCGTCATCAATGATCATTGTCTTTAATATATTTTATTTCAAAGATCAGTTTGAAAGGATTGTCAAATAGGAATCACCCAAAACTGATCCCTGTTTTTTGGACAGGAATCACTTAAATACGATCTTGGTTCCTTCATACCAATCATCGATAAAAAAATGATTATTGGAAGATTTGATGATTGATTTATGCATTTCCTTTTATCAACTATCTTCGATATATATAAATATTTATAAAATATTCTTCTACTACATATGGAATCGTTATAGACTTTCTTTGAAATTCATCGAATCATTTGACTTATTTAAACCTTTTTGAACTTGGAATAATTCTATTTTATTTCACTTTTATTTCGAAAAACTTTAATATAAATTTTAGGGCATCTGGGCTTTCCCTTTGATCTGTTCCACCCTTCATCTAAAAGATAAAATGAAGGCCAGGTTAGTTCAGGGCATGGTTGCTCTATCTCTAACCTTAGTTACACACATTGTTTTACCGTTTAGATCTTACAGGCGGGACAAATGTACTAGTCGTTTCTGCATACTCAATTATTAATCTTCATTTTAGAAATGATTCATTAAACTTCCAAATCATTATTTGAAATACTAAATTATTCTTTTAAAAATATCCATAAAATATTTGAAAAAGAATAGTTGAGTTTAAATCCATAAATCATAAGTTATTAAAAAGTGTTGCAAAAAGCTATATTCTTCAAAACGACTTTTATATCATTTAGAAATCTATCCTTTCAAAATAAATTAATTTTAAAACATTGTAAAAGATTTTTAGAATTTATTTCATATTTTTAAACATTATAAAAATATCATTTTTAAAGAAATTTTGGTTTCGAACTAAAAAACCACGATGTTTTTAGAAAATTGTTTTGGACATATTTCAAAATCTACTTAATGAGATCTTGATTTTTTTTCTTTATTGGAAAACTATGGATATAAGTCCAGAAAATTCTTATGTTGAGCAATTCTGAGCTGTATTCCATTTTGTATACTTATTTAACTTTTTCAGCGCGAAATCGCAAACTACCGTTACACGACGTGCCTAGTTTTGACTTATTTTTCGATTTCTTTCCAAAATTCATTGAAACACTTTTAAATGTTTATAAAACTTTTCTAAATCATTACAAAATCATTTTAAACAATATTTCCATATTTCAAACTCATTTTCCATTTCATTAAATATTATAACATTTTATACTATCATTTTCGACCTTTTTAAAGTAAAGGGTAAATTACTCCATACACATATTATTATGGATTTAAAAATTTAATGTGGTTAATTACTAACCATTTCTCTTATTATTTATCAAACTAAATTATTAACCATTTCGCAACCATATAATCAACCATAATGTCAACCAAGTTATCATCCAATATCGACCAATATTCAACATGTTAATTTCTAATTTAACATGTGTATTATCAACTTAAGTTTTATTAAAATAAAAATAAGATTTTAGTATTCATCTTTAACCAAATCGATTAATTTCCTACCAACATTCTTATTAACAATACTTCACTTAAACTTCAACTAATCAACTTCTACTCCATTCCTTTTGCTTTATGCTATCGACCTCTTCTTCCAAACTCCCGAAAATCCGGCAGAGCTTCCGTAGAACCTTGAATTTGTTCATAGCTCATTAGAATGAAATCAACGACACATCCTTCTCTTTCTCTTATTCCAGAGTTCCCGAGCTTTCTTCCTTTCTTTATTTTGAGGGTCGGCCTAAGCTAGGTGGTCTTGGCCTTGGCTTTTGGGTGGTGGTGTGCTCGGCCAAATGGTGATGGAGGGAGGCCGTGAGCTAGGAGGGGGAAAGGAGGAGATTGCATTAGTTTTAAGGTGGAATACTTTAATTTTTTCTTCATTTTTTTTCTAATATTTTTTTATTATTTTCCTAAAGCATGGATACCGTGAAAAAGCTTGAAAATAGAGAAGAAGAAGTTGGAAAAAGTGAAGAAAGGGGTTGCTATTTACAGAAATTTTTTGAAATAAAATATTATTATGTAAAAAGACTAAAATACACTTACTTCAACTTAAAGTAATCTCATTGTTTTCAACACTTACCATCACCATTTCACATCATAATTTATGTCTTAATCAATTAAGAATTAAGTAGAATAAGTAATATTTTATTTAGATTTGACTTTGACACTTTTGTCATTTTGTGCTTACTTTTTCTTAATTGTTTTCTAGAAGTTTCTAACCTTATTTAATAAAAGTAAACTTGATTAGTGAAATAACTAATACTTGTACTATTTGACTATATGTTCATATATAAGAAAATATAGTGCAACAACGTCGTGACAACTTTAAATCGACAAAAAGTTGAATTTCGACAAAATGTTTTACATACGGTCATATTTTACCGTTTTAGTTAAACTTTTTATTTATGTAAACCAAATTTAAAAATAAATTTGTATAATGCTATTTAAAAATATAAACACTTGTAAATTAATTAAAATAATTTATTTAACGATTGAAACTTACTTTTTTAAAACCAGCATTTTGTCACTTTCGTCGATATAAGTAAATGCTCCTATTTTTATGTATATTTCTAATTTCAAATCCTATCTAATATTATTCGAATCATAAAATATTTTATATTTTATATTTAAAATAATTTTAAATGTTGTATTTAGAGGCGGTCAAATTATGGGCCGTTACACAATTTATACTCGATATCTCTATATAACAAGTCCAATGAATAACTGAAAATGTGTTATAGAGAATCCTGTAACAGACGGTATCACTAATCCGTTTATTCAAATTCCTTGTCACATAGAAATAAATCATCATGATAAAACAATATCCTAAAACCATATAGAAGAATGTCATCATCGCATCATATCCAAACATCAATCTAATTTGTATCAATGGTGAATCATTCATATAACTCAATTCAATATACAAGAGAAAAAAATTAGAAAAGTAATATAAATTAAATTATTCAATAAATAAACAAAGCTACAAACAAATTGGTATTTAATAATGAATCATTCATAATATATAATTCTTCTAAATAAATACCTAGAAATGAATAATAATAAATAAATATGTATATTCCAGAATTAATTAAGTAATCCTCTGAACCCAAATATAATTAATTATTAAGAATAAATAATTCATTTCTGAATCTTTTATAGAATTAAATAATAATTGAGTACTCATCAATAAGATTAGGAAACTCATTTCTTTTCTTTAAATCCCTAAATAGTTTGAAAAAATAAATATTACGCATAACAATCATTTCATGATTTTCTATAACTTTATAAGGATTTAAATAGCTGTTATAAATAAAAAAAATATAACTATTCCTTGAATAAAAAAATAATTGGAATTGAATAATTGAATGTAATTTAAACAAAACATTTTGTATCAAATATATGTATAAATATCTATCTCACTTCTATATGTATAATATATATATAAACTCTAAAAGTAATTTTTAGAGAATATATTTAATATAACTAGTTTAGAGATAATTTATTTTTATACTATATATATTATAAATCAAATTAATAAATTCTTCAAAAATATAAAGCACTCGAAATTCCAAAGATCGTAGAAATTCAAAAAGAAGAAGGATCGGAAGAAAATAGAAGGAAAAGGGGAAACGGGCTAAAATTTAAAGGGAAGATAGCCTGAAAGTAGTTGATCGGTGGAACTGGTCGACCACTTGTGGTCAACCGGATGACCTAATAGGTCAATCAGTGGAAGGAAAATTGGGTGATCATCGCTATTAACAACGATCGTTCCCTCTGCCTTAACCCGCTTTACCTCCAGTTAAATGCACCGGCTATCCATACACTCAAAGCACATCATATACCAATATTCAAATGACATAGGAAAAGATATGTGAGTGCAATTACTCACATAGTACACTGCATCTTCTTCTTCTTCCTTTCCTGCTTGAACGCACCCATCTAGATCCCCATACAGCAACCCGATTCTCAATCGCTTTTGGGTATTAATGTGTATATTTGTCAAGAAGCATATATCCAAATTTTGGAATTTAAAACAATTTAACTGATTTTATATTAATTTCCAAAGCGATGGAGGTTTGCTGGATTTTATAATTTATGAAGCTATTAAGCGAATAGGCTTTGCTTTGATATATAATTGGAGATGAAATACATGAGAAAGAAAAATCTAGAAAATATAGGAGTCAGAATACTTGACTATAGGGTTCGGGATATTAGGCTTGGGAAAAATAATACTGGCTTGGGCTTAAAAATATATTTTCATTATTTTAATTCTTTTGCTTTTTAATAGTTAATTTCTAACTAAATAAATCATACTAAAATTAAAATTAAAATTATATTTCAGCACTTAATTGTTCATTCTATATTGTAAATTTTTCTAGATTTATTTTCCTATTTTTATTTTATTTGAATAATCAGTATTCAAAATATTTACATTTTAATCTGTTTTTAATACTCTTCAAATTGATTTCCTTTACAATTCTTAAACCAATATTTATTCTCAAAATTCTTCAACTTCATTACTAAATATTTTATTACAAAATTCCTAAATTATAAACTAAATCTAAATTATTATTCTAAAATACAAAAAATCCATTTCTAATTAATTGAATAATTATATTAATTACCTCCAACAATTGGGTTTTGCATGTGTGGACCCCATCAGTCTACTCCCTGCATAGGCCAGTCCACTACTAGCAGTCAACTCCCTATAAGGAGCGGTGAGCAGTTGAGGATGTGGAAGCTAGGGTTGATCCTCGGCATAGGGCGGAACAAATTTAATTAATATTAATCTACTAAATTGAATTGATTCGAGCACTTGTAGATAAGATCTAGCCCCTTACATTTCTTCTCATATATTCTATTCAAAGCAATAGAGCTCTACCATTTTTCCTTCTCCACTATTTATAGAAATCATAAAATTATTATATTATAAATATAAATTGGAGAAGTCCAAAAAACAAAAGAGAAGAAGAGTATGAGAGAATCGATTCTATGAAAAAGGTAAATTCTATAATTATAAATCTGTATTGCACTTACTCAAATCTCCTTTCACACATGTAATTCTAATAGGTATGTATATATCTTATTATACACATTTTTGGATTGGAAAGGTAAAAGGAGTCAATTAAAGGGATGAATTCAAATTTATGAGCTTTGGAAAGCTAAAAAGGTGAGTGGAAAATTATATAATTTATACATAACACTGAAATATATAGTTGAATTTTATTAAATATTTTGTCTATGAATGGTCTGTTGAACTATAGACCTAAATGAATATATTTGATCTAAATCTTACCTACATATTTTGTAAGTTATAAAATTGGAATGGAATGGTACCCTAATCTAAAAAATTTGAAATTAGCCCCTAAAATTTTGAAAGTAGGACGTTGATAAGATTGTGAAGTATATTTCAAATTTATGTTAATTAAGTTGTAAGTGGTCTAGTTTCATTTGATTGCCCAAATTTGACTTGGAATGTAAATTTCTATGATTTACTTAGCGCATTGAGGGTACAATTTAGTTGTATCTCTTTCTATGTAAATTTCTATAAATTGCCTAACTCTACAAGTATAAAAAGTGCGCGCTTGGGATAATAAGGAATCTACCCGTTAACCCTTCTTTTGGCAAGGCAGTGCGCATGCGGATTTAACCCAATAAGCTTCATGATTATCGAGGCTGGAATATCATGGATTTGATTCAGATGGATGGACAATCAACTATGGATAATAATATAAAGTCAAGATTAAACACAGTCAATGGATAAACGATGCAGGGTGTTTGGAAGGTGAATATTTGCTTGAATCAAGAAGGATTAGCATAAGATGGTTTGATGAGGTATAGGCTGGCATAAGATGGTTCAGCATGATTGGGCTCGGCATAACATAAGGGATCGGCATAGTTTCATGGCATGGAGGCTTCGACATGAAGGACCGGAATATTTGATTGTCCCAGGGAGTTGTGTTGAAGGGTTTACCATTGTTGGCTAGAAAGGATCAACACACATCAGTTCTCAAGTAAGGGATCGACATAGCTCGGGTCGGCATGCCTAGGAGAGAGCCTAGGAGTCGGCATAGCTTGGATCGACAGGGCTTGGAAAACAGCATAGCTCGGGTCGGCATTTAGGATGGATTGGCAATTTTAATTGAGGAGGGATCGGTATGTTCAGCTCATAGAAGTGGGATCGACATAATTTGAAGGAGCTAGTTCGGCATACTTCTTAAAGAGGGGTCAGTATGGCTTATAAAAGGGGTCAGAAAGCCTGATTAGTTATCAAGGTTTTGGCATTCGTGAGTCAACCAAGGAGCGGTCTTCCTGAAGGAGGAAAGATAGGCAGTTGTGAATGGATCGACATTTGGTAGTGTGAAAAGGGAACGATCGGCATTAATTCGAATAAAGGGACAACGTTCAGCATAGCTGTGCCGATCGTTATTTTGGTCGAATTGGGCTTGACGATCATTATGGTGAGCCCATGTAGGTGATAAGAACCTGTAGTTGAAGGTTCACCTATAAATACAGCAGGCTTGGCTTAAGGAAGGGGACCTTCATTTTGCTTCTCTTCATCTTCTATGTAGAGGCTGCTCTGCCATTTTAATTTTGGAATTCTGGGTTGTAACTGTAATTGAACTTCGATATAATAAAAAGGATTGTTCTAGAGTGGACGTAGGCCGGAGTTAGCTGAACCACTATAAATCTTGTCTATCTTTTATTTGCTTTCACCTTAATTTTCTTATTCTTCATATTACATTCTCTACATCATATACAATATATGATCTATGATTGAATATTGGTGCTTTCATGTATAATTGGGTGTTGGTGGCCAATTTTGACACCAACATTTTGGTGCTTTCACTGAAAAAGCTTGCACTCAGGGATTTGAGAGTTAGGATCTCGGATTTGAAAGCTTGGGAATAAGGATTTAGGAAACAATGGCTAGGCAATCAACAAGGATATAGAGAATAGAGAGGAGCTATCATGAAGGAAGTCAAGAGGCTTCTTCAGAAGCTAATCAGACCTCAATCTTCATTGCCAGAGACCAGATGGAAATGATGATGGATGCTATGTAGGAAAGAACGCTGAAAAGGAAGGAGGAAATGACGCAGATTCTATTCCAATAGATTGGACAAGCTGGAGTGCAAATCCAAGGGAATGGAGTTGCAAGGAATACTGGAAATGTTGATCATGAAGTTGGAGTAGTAGGTGCAGAGGAAGTCCAGAATTATAACCAAGGGAACGGAACAACCAAGATACGGAATAAAGTGGAGCCAACAGAAGCAGCACTTGACCAATGAGGAACGATCGGCAAGAGCAATGCCGATTGTTATAGAATGATCGGTGTTGATCGTTCCACACTTGTGGAGATGCCCCCGGATCATATTGGCTCGATTCCAGGTGGGATACCAAGTGGTGCTGTGCAGTTTGGCGTTGATTGGGATATGGGTGCTGTCCAGAAGAGCAGATTCAGGATTCTCTTGCAGACTCGGGGGTAGGTTGGAGACAACAAACAAAGACTACCACTCCATGACAATGACAGATTGGCTGAAATGATCAAACGGGCCATGAGAGGAGGATTAGTAAATAGAGATTTAGAAGATGCGAATATGAGCCCCTTTGCTCCTACGATAAGGAAAACTAGGTATCCATCGGAATTTAAACTACCAATTTTGAGATTGATGATGGAAGAATGGATCCCGCTGTTCATCTGACAAAGTATATGCGGCACATGGATGTACTGAGTGTATCAGAGGAGGTCATGCAGGGTGCTTCCCTTTGTATTTGACGGATATAGTTGCACTATAGTTCAAATAATTGGAAAGCGGCTCTATTGGTACGTGGACACAATTGATTGAAAGGTTTATACGGCAGTTTAGAGTTCACATCTCGAGACCTAAAAACGTGATGAACTTGGCAACACTGAAGCAGAGGACCGAAGAGTCCCTCAGAAGTTTTCTAACATGATTTAATGCTACGACAGCATTGGTGGATCTCCCGGATCCATCCATGGTTTTGGTGAAGCTGTATTGGGCATTGCTTATGGCACGAAGTTCAAGATTCACTAGAAGAGATCCACTTGTGGATTTAGCGGAGTTTTACCATGATGTAGAAAGGTTCCTGCGATAGGAAGATGCACTGGCTAACAAACTGGAGGTGAACACTGTGCAAAGTGGAGAATCATCGGGAGATGTAAACAAGAATGATAAATACAAACGAAGAATGAATCACGACAGCAACATGTCGAAAAGGTAATGGAGAGAACTGAAATTCTCTTATCACATGGACTTGACTGAAACTCTGGAAAGGATTTATTTGGATACTTGAGGGCTCCTCTAGTATCGAAGGCGGCAAAAAGGGAGCCCCATGAATACGAGTGGGCATCAGAAAATCATTGCCTATTTCATGAGCTGGATTGGCACAATATGAATAAATGTTGGCATTTGAAGGATATTATTGAGGAACATGTGAGGAATGGTCATTTGCAACAATATACAAGGAATTGAGCTGTAGCAGTGGAACAGGAGCAACCACCGCCCGCCTCGAATGAAGACGGCACAGGATCAAGGCATCATCGTTAGCTTATTATTAACTGATTGGACTTGTGGCATGGAACAAGTAATAAACCCCATAGTAAAACGGCTAAGTCATTTACATATGTACGGAATCAAGGACGGTCCCTAAGCATGCTCTGAGATGGTGATAAACCGTGGTGCTCGGGTTTATGAAATTTTTTTTTTCTGTTTACTACAAACGTTGGTTTTTCAGGTACTATAGATATTTATTTTTCTTGGTTGTGTGGGCTTTTGTTTTACATTTTACCAACTGGTCTCTTGAATGATTAAATTTGGATTAATGTAATAAATAATACAGGTCAGGTTACGGCCTCGATTGGAGAAACGGGGCAAGAATCATAAAGTACGAGTCCCTTCGCCGGAGAGCGACAGGATAGACTCGAACACTGATTAGTCCTCAACTAGAGATCAAGGCCGAATTAGGATACCCCATGGATAAGTTCTCGACTAGGGATCGAGGCTAGAGTAGGATATCCTACGGATTAAGTCCTTGACTGGAGAGTCGATGCTGGAGAAGGAAAACCATGGATAAGCCCTCGACTGGAGAGTCGAGGCCAGAGTATGACAAAATGACCTAAAGAGGTCTAAGGATTTGTATATGGACCCGGAAGGTCCCGGATTTGGATATGGACCTAGAGAGGTCTTGAATTTGGATATAGACCCGGAGAGGTCCCGGATTCGAATATGGACCCAAGGAGTTCCCAGATTTGAATTAAATGATCCAGAGAGGTCATAAGATTTGGATGTGGACCTGAAGTGGTCCCCCACTTAGATAAAATGATCTAGAGAGATCAGGGATTCGATTAATAGAGTTGGAATGGATTCGGAATTAGATATCAAATCAGAACAGTCATGGATTTCACTAACGGTCCGGAGAGATCATGGAATTAAATTAGCAACGGATTGGACTCAAGATTGGATAATATAACGATCAATGGATTGCGGATTTTGGATTTTGGACATATAGAAATTCAAGCACGCCTTCCAATCACAAGGCAAGTTTTAGGGGCAAAGTTTTAACCTTTCTTTTGGTAAAGCAGTGCGCGGGCAGATTTAACCCAATTGGCTTCACGATTATCGAGACTGGAATATCATGGATTTGGTTCAGATGGATGGATGGACAATTAACTATGAAATAATATAAAGTCAGGATTAAATACAGTCAATGGATAAACGATGCAGGATGCTTGGAAGGTGGATGTTGGCTTGAATCAAGAAGGATCGTCATAAGATGGTTTGATGTGGTATGAGTCGACATAAGATGGTTTGGAACGATTGGGCTCGACATAACATAAGGGATCGGCATAGATTTGTGGCATGGAGGGTTCAGCATAAAGGATCAGCATGTTTGATTGGCTTAGGGGGTTTCCTTGAAGGGTTCGGCATTATAGTCTAGAAAGGATCAGCACGCTTCAATTCTCAAGTAAAGGATCGACATAGCTCAAGTCGGCAGGACTAGAGGAGAGGCTAGGGGTCGGCATAGCTTGGGTCGATAGGGCTTGGAGAAAGGCATAGCTCGGGTTGGCATTCAGGATGGATCGGTATGCTCAGCTCATAGAAGTTGGGTCGGCATAATTGGAAGGAGATGGTTCGGCATACTTCTTAAAGAGAGGTCGGTATGGCATATAAAAGGTGTCGGCAAGGCTAATTAGTTAGCAAGGTTTTGGCATGCCTGGGTCAACCAAGGAGGGGTCGGCATGGACGAGGAGGGATAGGCATTTGTGAATGGATCGGCATTTGGCAGTGTGGAAAGGGAACGGTCGACATTAACTCGAAGGAAGGGACAACGTTTAGCATAGTTATGCCGATCATTATTTTTGGTCGAGTTGGGCTTGACAATCGTTATGGTGGGCCTATGTATGTGCGAAGGCCCTGTAGCCGAAGTTTCACCTATAAATATAGCATGCTTGGCTTCAGAAAGGGGACCTTCATTCTGCTTCTCTTCATCTTCTACTTAGAGGCTACTCTTCCATTTTTTATTCTGGAATTCTGGATTGTAACTGTAATCAAACTTTGATATAATAAAAAGAATTGTTTTAGAGTGGACGTAGGTCGGAGTTAGCCGAACCACTATAAATCTTATCTCTCTTTTATTTGCTTTCATTTTAATTTACTTATTCATCATATTATATTCTCTATATCATATACTATCTTTGATTTATGGCTATATATTTGGGCTTTCACGTATAATTGGGTATTGGTGGTCAAGTTTGACACCAACATTACCCAAATGAAAGAGATGTGTAAAGTATGGATATTTCTCCCTAATTTGCACCGCATATTTCAATAAAATAAAAGAGATAATTTCTTGTAATATCAAATGAAGCAAAGTCTTAATTTTAGATAATTTATGGAAAGTTATAACTGTAATCCTTTTTGCGAAGGATAGCTCTAATATATTAAAATGTGATTCTTTACAGAATGTACATATAAGTGCATTTTCTGAAATTTCTAAGCATAGGAATTAATGAATTAAAAAGGAATAGGTATACATGTATATATAATCGCACCTACCAATCAAAAATATAGATATACAACTAATAAAGCATAATAAATAAATGTACATTGATACTCATATTAGTTACAATTAGGATGAATAAATATAAAAAGTATAGTAAATCGTAGGATTAGGAGATTGCAATGGAAAAGATGTAGTACCTCCAAAATTTATGAATAATGTTAGAAAAATTAGTGGGCAATAAATGTACAGTTAATAGGAAATTATAGAAATTAAATAGACACATAAACACAATTAATGGCATCGATTAAAGAATTTATTATGACATTTATAGAAAAACATGATAGGCATAATAAGTTGAATTTGAAATGAATGAAAGAATGAATGAATGTCACTAGTAACTGTCCAATTTGAATAACACTGACCATTTGTTAAGGATAATTAAATAGAAGTAAAAAAATAAGTGACATTTATAGGACATAAAAAGGAAACAAAGAATATAAGAAACAAGTGTATAAGATAGGAATAGGTTCGCGACGAATAAGTAAACTAATACTAATAAATAAACTTAGAAGGCACTATAATTTCCATAGTGGAAATTATATGGTCTTAGTAATATGTTTAGGACGAGGGTAAATTAGTAGGCATAGTCTAATATTTAGGTTTAGGATAAATGTCCCGGTTGAGTATCGGTTAGGATGCGAGGTTATTAGATTTACACAACAGACGTCTGCCCTTCGCCTAGAGGCTATTAACAATTGTGTATATGTACTACTAAATCACTAATGTGGGACATCTCCAATTAAAGGACCCATGTGGAAAGGTTATATGTTCGCGTGTAGGTATGGGAAAATATATCAAGGGTTCATCTTGGATTCGAAGTATTAAATGGTTTGGTACCTTTAGGGATGTCAAAGGGTTTACTTCGGGATGAAAGATACCAAGTAACTGGAATGAGCATTTTTCTTGACTTATACTAAGTAAGTATAAAAGAGCTTTCAGATGTGGGATGCCAACGAGCTATGTTAATATGATTGGTAAATAGGTATTTTGTAGTAGGGTTCTACAACAGTCCCTAATGGTCATTAGCAAAGACTTGGGTTATACAGATTTCCCTTTCTACTAGTGTAGAATCCGTATAGGATACGCAAAGACCTCAAAGTTGTATTAATTGTTTTTTGTCGAAGGCAGATTAGTTAGCCCTTAAATAAGTCCTTGAGATGTGTTAATAATATGACTAATTAAATTATAAAGTCGTACCTAGGGGTCATCGGCTTTGTAGCTAGGGCCAGTTGATTAACGATTACGCTACGGATGACCCGTTTTGGGTTTTCTTTTTGGGTAATGCAGCACTTATATATATATGTATGTATGTATGTATGTATATGTGTGTATGTATATATGTATGTATGTAGTTATATCTCGGAGAAGGTTGGATATGTCGTACATGTGTATGGAATTAAACAGATGGTTCGTGAGTAATAGTCATAACACTTAAATGTAAATTGGTCAGCATAAAATAGTGTTATGAGTAAAGTATGAAACTTTCGAGTCACCAAAACGTTGTTCTGACTGCCCTCCTCATTACAATCCATATGATAGATTTGAGGGACAGACTACTAGAGCAAGATAGGATTGGTAGATGGAAAAATCTTCCGACGCTACGTCGGAATAGAGGATTCCCAAGAGTATAAGGGTTACATGCAATTCAGTTGCACTTATATATGTTGTTATAGAAGCATTGGCATTTATTTATAATAGTTATTAGTGTTAGAAGATACTTTTTGCAATGTTTTAAGCGTTGATAATATGATATTTACAATGGATATATCTGTTATTGAATTTGATCTTCCACTGGGAATTAATGTTAGAAATGAGCATTTTGTAACACATATCAGTTGCAAATTTTACTGTACCAACAGATATAAGTGTGAGCAATAACAAACTAGTAACATAAATAAATGTTGGTAATTTTTATCTTCAGACATTAATAACCTTTGCAATAATTAATACAATATGCATTATTATAATGTGGACTATATTTAATATGAATTAAAAGTAATATTATCTCAATTTTGCAAATTATAACTCAATCATTATCAATAAACAACATCCATATCATGGTAACAAAATATGGTATCAATTAACAAAAACAAGTTCAATACATAATTAAGTCGCTAAATTAAACACATAGTTTACCGATTCCATAATAATATTAAACTGGAGTAACAAAAGACAAGATATAGTTCATAGTTAAATTCTAAAAATACCCAATACTAAACTCTAGCCATATAACTTAGCCTCTATCTGAAAATTCACATAACTTGTACATTCCATTTTGAGGACCATGGTAACTCGGTGCATCATTATCATTTTCAGGATCTTCTACTCCACCGTTACCCCAAGAACTACCATCCAATTTCCTATTTTCCTCCACTTCTTCTTTAAGTGCCCACATGCATTCCATATCACATTAGAATGAAATTTATACTAAAAGGAATGAACACTAATAATCAAGGTGATAGCACATGATTTAACAACAAAAAGAAACTAAATAACAAGGAAAATTTACAAAAAATTATCAAGGTGATAGCATAGAAAATTTATGACTTGGTGTACACAGATTTAAAACTGAGACTCGGTTGTTAAAACTGAGATAAAACCTAGTCTTAGTTTCTAAAATCGAGTCTCAGTTTTAAAAACTGAGACATTTTATTCCAATAATTAAAAAAGTTGTAATCGATAAATGGCATGCCTAAACAATACAACATGCCATGTTATGAATAACACCTAAGTCCATGTTATGAATATGAGAGACAATCATGTTCATTACTTACGGAAGTTTCAATAGATGATGTAATAAGTTGATCTTTGTGGATGCAAGTTCATGGTCATGTATGACTTTGTTTTTAAGAAGTCTTACTCCATGAGTAGAGCATTCAAGAATAAATATTAAACTCAAAATGCAAAAAGAGAATTAGTAATAAACTTGGTAGATGGAATAAAGGCAAAAAGACTCCAAACAAAAAATCGAAAAGTGGCCCAACCCAATAACATCACAACAAAAACTCATAAAAAAATGGCCACAAACAATAAATGGTTATTATCCTAAAGAGGATCCTTGAAACAGATCATAAAACATGGTAAAAGGTTGAAACGGGTAGAGATGGAATATCATAGACATAAAAACTGTAAAAAGAAAGAGAGCTGTAAATCATGGCAAACTGAAAATCCAAGAAATGTATATCAGAACTGAGCATGCTATCGTGAAGCAACAATGAGCGAATGAACCAAATAATTACAGAATTGCAGGTACATGTGCAAGCAGGTTAAATAAAAGCAGTTGCATGCATGGAAAATCAAGGCTGATACATGTAGCAAACTGAAAATAAGTTGCAAATAAAAGCAATACAAATGGAAGTTTGTGCATCCTATAGCTTGGTCAGAAATTGTTGAGATTAGTCCCACATCGGACAATTTACAATATAAATCATACATAAATACTAAGAGACATCCATTCATATTACCAATTGGTTTTGTGATAATATGTGGTTCTCTAACATGGTATTAGAGCGGGTTTAATTGTGTCACATGTCACCCTTAATAAATGTCCACGTGTTTGGCTGATGATACGCCACACGTGCGGGGGCGTGTTGAGATTAGTCCCACATCGGACAATTTACAATATAAATCATCCATAAATACTAAGAGACATCCCTTCACATTACCAATTGGTTTTGTGATAATATGTGGTTCTCTTACAGAAATTGAAATCGTGATGATCAAATATTTTGCTGATGAGAAATAACCAAAGCAAGGGAATAAGAGAATAGATCAAACTATGCTAAATCATAACTTGTACCCACTTATCACATAGGTTCTTATCAATGTTATAAAGACATAAACCATATATAATACATGTGCATAGATGATTTTGCAATGAATATAAAAACAACTAACTCAAACAACATTGTGACTAATTATATGATAAAATAAAAACATAGTTGAAATAGGCCCGATGAGTTAAGCAGCAAAAATTATTTTCAAATAACCATAAACAAAATTAGATCAACGAAAAGTCTGACTTGATATCTGTAAAAAATATTTGAAGTATCCATCACTAAATATGTATTACTATAGCTATCTAATAAAATACTATAACCGATTCAAATATCAAAACATTCAGAAAGTAAGTCCTACCAGAGGCACAAAAAATAACTAATTCATAATTTGACTTGACCGAACTAAAGACAAACACAACAAAAAGACAAAGTTCATGCAATTAGTATCGACCATGCAATTTCATTAAAGTCTCAGTTTTAACTGAATCTTAATTTTAAAAACTATTCATTTTCAATAAAGTATTTTTCCATTAATCCATTAAATAATAGAAGAATTTTTGGCCTTCTTGTCAGTTCTACAAATTTTCTTCCCTTTCTTAATTTTTTCTTGATATTTTAGTTTACAATCCTTATATAATTTATGATTTTCACAATAATTCATACTGGTTTATTCTCTCTAACCATTTAAGATTCAAATACCCATGTTTTATAATCTCCATAATTATTTACAAAATTATTCTTAATTACCACTATCATTATACATTTAGATCCATATAATTATACTAAATAAATATTCATAAGGTTAAACTGTTTAAACAAACCCAATCAATTAATATTCACTATTTCTTTTAATAAATCTGTAAAAGTGACGATTTCAATTCGCATCACGTTCACATTGACAAAAGCAAAAGTGTTGAGCTGAAAGGCATTAATAAAGAGAATAGTTGAATTCATTTTAGAAAGCAAAATAATAATAAAAAAGACAAGATAAACGATATTCAACCAAACCAATAGATAGAAGACAGGAAGCTGAAGTACAATTAATATACAACTAGGAAGAAAAAAGTTGCTTGATTGTTTCTGCATACAAATAACATATTAACCAATCATTGAGTCTAGTATTTAACAAAAAATAAAGAGTAAAGGCACCTTTATCCTTGCATGGTTGCATGCTTAGTGACTTTGGCAATAAAATGGGAGCATTTAAATACACATGATTTTATTTGAAATTACTTAGTATGGCCTGAACCAACTGATTGTATAATCCACATTTTGCATACCTAAAGACAATCAAAGGTTTTACTTTTTGAACTTTCATATCTAAAAAATCATATTTCAAACTTTCATATCTCAAACTACATTCTTTATAAAGTTTATAAAATCATATGTCAAAAAAGATATTTCTTTATATCTTATAGAGTTCAAACTAAATTTTTTTCATATGCATATTCAAAAATTATATCTCTAAGTTACTTGGACATTCAAAAATCATATTTAAAACAATAATTTAAACTATATTTCATAAGCATATTTCAAAAATCTTATCTCAAAGTTATTTGAAAGTTCAAAAATCACATTTAAAATTATGTTTCAAACTTTGATATCTCAAACTATTTTATTTATATTCTTTACAAAAATCATATATCAAAAGGAGTTCTTTATATTTTATAAAATCAAACTACATCTCAAAGTTCAAACTCAAAACACGCTAAACTTTACCACGAATTCAAAAATGATTTACGAAAGTATTATAATTAATTTATAAACTAGCTTACCGTCATTAATTAGCAAACAAATCTGAATTCATAAAATGCATATTGTCATTAATTTATAAACTAATTTACTATCATCTAAATAAGCCTACAAATTGTGCATAAATAATAGTTAAGCATTCATTCATTTAATCTAAACTTTAATCCTAGCCATGCAAAGCTACGGGGTGGATTTTCATAGTATGCTACTATTTAATATATCGTTACCATGCTCTATACATTATTCATATGAAAATATTTAAAAAAAATCATGCAGAGCTTTTTAGGGCCATTTGGTTATTTATTCAAACCTATTAAGCATAAGAGCCGCAACAACATATTTCTATTTTATTTCTTTTTTAACAAAGAAAATAAGTCAATATGAAAGTATAAATTGCAAGCATGTATTGCTTGGTAGACTTTTCAACACATTGGAAAAGTTGGTTTGTTACCATTTAAAATCTTAATCATAAAATAATATACCGGATGTTGAATATTCGGTTGTTTCCTTGAAAGTGTTGATGATATTAACATCCACTTGTCCCATTTTCTCATCATAGTGTTCACTTTGAATTCTTGTCTCTTCCATGATTTATATTTTGACCAATTTTGGTTCCATTTTCTCATCATAGAGTTCAATTACTTCAGCAACTCAAAAATGTTTTAGCCCTTTTTATGAAGAAAGGAGCAATGGAGGTATGAACAACAATAAAGGAAACTCTAGAAAAGGGGTAAATATTATCAATAATGGCTTTAAAATATATGACAACTTTTACACGATATAATAGGCGAAAAAAGTAGAATATGTCATAGATGTAGCATGTGGATGTAGTTGCAAGTAAAATATGGTTTAAATCATCTAATTCATTTAAGCAAAATGATTTTAATCATGCTACCTCATTAACGTATTTCGTATAGGTTTAATATTATTTTCCATTGTTGCTTCATCTACCTTTGAAGACATTTCATTAATATTAACAAATATATATATATATATATATATATATATATCTTTATCAGTATAGCTGTAAGTAATTTCTAAAAGCACTTACAAACATTCCTGTAACATCCCCCATTTTGAGGTCTTAAACTAAGCGCTGCAGATGCTACAGCCATCTATAGTATTAATTTATGGTGGCAAAATGCAATAATGTTAATTGTATCAACAACAACAAAGCACAAGCATATGATATATTTATTTCATGTTCATTACATAATCCTAAACGTTATCCAAGTTCAGATGAAATATAGCATTACAAAATACTCCAAGAGCGACATATGAAGATGCCCCATTAGTTGATCGGAGTTCACCACTAGACAGTTATAACATCTGCCTTTACATACACTTCAATAAGATAACTTCAACGTAAAGGATTAACAATATATAAAGATAGACTCCTAAATATCTAGACTTGCCTCCTGCACGTCTACGGAAACATTATTCGTCAAAACCTACTTGACTTGTAAACCCTTACACTGACCTACTCAAATCAAATTTAAGCACCCGAGAGTTCAAGGGAAAAACATAAACTTTGAGTCAGACAAAAAGCCTATTGTGAATAATAATATGCCATTTTAGTTTATAGATATTAAGTGAGACCATGCTGCTAAGCAGAACGGTTTTCCCCTCACTAATATCCCTTTTTAAAATATATCCTTTGCAAATCAAAGTACTACGACCAAACTGGTTATGATAAATAATATAAACAATAATGTTCATGTATGTTACATGTGAAATCATGATTATCCACCAAATCAATGGACTATCCATCCGAATGTTTAGTTTTCATAAGGTAACTACCAACCTATAAATCAAAATTTCTAACTAACTGTTAGAAAAAACAAGATGGTTTGTCCAAATACACTTATTCTAGTGTTTACCTGACTATTTATCAAACTCATAGTTTTGCTAGGCTTATTATAAACGTAAAGGTTTTGCAGGCCAACCTTTAACCTACTTATCTTTATGTATTCCTTTATGCGTAAATTTACTTTTTGTCTTACTCTTGACAAAGCCCTATACACTAGAGTTTTGAACTAATATCAGCTAGGGGCTAACAGCTAAAGTATATGGCACTATTCTATACTTGTCTTATCTTGTTTTGTAATCTCTGAGTCAATTCATCCTATCATGATCTTTCCAAAAGTGATAAGAGTGATAAATCTTTAGTAAAATTCTAGGCTAAATACCCTTTTCTATTTCCTTTAAAAAAATTCTTAATAAATGATTTAACCTTTGAAATCATACTTTCAGAACAAGAAAAACATGGCTATTTATTATATCCAAAATAAATATGCCATGATATATGCTTTTATTGATGAAGTCAAAGTCATTTAAGGTCTTCGCCTTACAAACCATATGTTATAGAACTAAAACAATATAAAATCTTTATATTGATAAAACATGGCAACAAAATATTAGATGAGGGTCTTCGACCCTTAAAACATAGGCTAAAATAATAAAACTTTATATATTGATAAAGCTCGACATCATTATCTCCATTGGGGCCATTGCCCTTCTTCAATATAAAATATGTTAAAGTCTTAGATTTATAAACATAAAGTTGTCTAGTCGAAGTTGACCTCTTCGTAAATTATATTTTAAAACCTTCAAAGATACTTGGCTAAAACAACATAAGCGACATCATTATGGCCGAAGTGATAATAGGCGGCAACATATCCTTCTTTATAAACAAGTGTTAAGGATTAAGTGCGGCAACCATTAAAGTCGAAGTTATAACACACGACACTATGTAGCCGAAGTCATTAATAGTGGCATCATTTGTGTTGAAGAGGTTACTTCAAAAACAATAAGGTCGGTGACACTATTGTAAACAGGCTTCATCATGCCTACTTGTACAAAGTACGACACCTAAATTATGCGACACTGACAGCATCGAAGATCATGAAGTCAACTTTGTTGCCGAGTCTCTTAACTCAACCTCACCTGTACATTCCATACGAAATAGAGCTGATATCATATATATCACCGTGATTGATTCGAAGACCTTAGATATAACGAACGAGATTTACGACTTCCGAAAATCGACATTAATACATCCACTGTATCAACTGCCGAGCAAACAAAGGCCAGAAAACCGAATTGTTAGGGTTAAAGAAGAAGAGGTAGAAGAAGAAAGAAAGAAGAAGCAACAGAAACAATATCAGAATCTCACATATCACAGCGGAACAACATATAATAGATAAATGAATATCTTCAAAACAAAGAACTACATCAGTTATTACATTACATCACATTTCATTACATTATCAGAGTTTACAACAACAAACAGCGGAAAAGAAATACTATATACTAGTTGATACGCCACGCCATCCAGCTCGTCTCTTGAGCTCCATAGCACCTCCTGAATTCCATAATATCCTGATAACCTGACTCTAGGCTTCCCGTGTGGAAAATGATGGGCACCCAGAGTTTAGAAAGGGAACAATAAACTCCAGGCCAGTCATGGGACTGGTGTGAGAACTTAAAATAGTTTATCTTAAAAAAACAAAGAAATATTTTAAGATAGATCCGCAATGCTTTTAGAAAATGCAACTACCATAAGGCCTCCCGCCACACACACAATGCGAGCGCAGAATTGGAGAAGATTTCTCCTTATGATAGTTAAATATGATTGATACGTGAATTTCTTTGATATTATTACTATAAGTGCAAAGTGCAGAAAAACATTTCGAAAGTATGATATGAATCTTAGCCAACATACGACCATTATCGTATGCCTACTATAGCTACCATGTTCAATAGCAGGTTACCGCCACATTCCATGGCAGGTTATACAACTAAAACCGTACAAGGCTCGTATTGTTTCTTTGAATTTTCCAAAAATGGTCAGGCCAAGGAACTTTCTATTGCCACATGGGAACGCCTCTGAAAGGACGCCCCGAGAACCAAATCGATTCTCTACCAACACAAGGCCGGGTTACCTCTGCAAAAGTAGGTAACTACTGACACGAGTATGCCATCCCCCAGTTGTAAACAACCTTTATCCGAGGATCCTCAACCAGCAACAATCACAAAGTCATATATATTTGCGATATCCACATAAGTTAAATATCTGGGCTCCATACCATGATACCACTTCTATCCACAAGGAAATACACATACCCTAAGGGGCGCTGCTCCCTATAACCTTGCTGCATCTTTCCTGTTTTGACCATTACCGGGTTGTGAGGTCCGACGAAGTCTCGTCCACAAAACTACGCTTTTCACAAAAGCTATGCTTTGCTCAACAAATGATCAGCAGCACTTCGTATGCCACATTACCAAATTGGGAATGTCACTAGTAACCATCAACTACATAACCTCTGAGCTCGTACGTCTCAGAGAAGGGTGTTAATCTAAGATAATAAATTCTCCGCCACCAATAGAAATGTATTTGATAGAAACCAGTTTTACATCTCAAATTGTAACGTCAGACACACATCCATTCAAGGTCCGTTCCGGGATCGAACGGAACCGAAGGCACTTCCAAAGAAGCCCTTACAATCCGGATATTCACTAATCACGTCCGGAATTCCCATCACAAAGGGTGATAAAATCTCTATATCGGAGATTAGCCGATGTACAGACAGTCGACGGTAATCCTTCCGTTTTCGAAAATATCCGGTCTTCAACACCGGTCTTCAAATGCTATCCATTACGACGTATCACTATTCGGAATGGGATTTATGACCCAAAGGTCCTCTCCCGGCTACCGAATAACGAGCGCTTATTTTAAAATAAGTGTAGAATTCAAATTCAAGCAAATCACAACAAATACCTATTTAAAGGTAAATATTGATAGTCGGTTATTTAACTATCAATAGATATGCACAACATCACCAGATTCCAAATAATTTCTCAAATTATATATTTTTCCAAGAATATCTTTACAAGATATATTTTTCCACACTTCAACCATTTGAAAACAAATTTCAAATCATTTTTCACCTTTACAACATTTGAAAACAAATTTCAAATTATTTTCCTTACGCGGAAACACTCCCAAATATTTATTCATTTTCACTGGAAACCTACCGAGTTCAAATACTTTAGAATAATTTATAAAACTTATCCAAAATATATCGGGAAAACACTTTGAAATAAAACTATTTTTATTTAAACACTTTACTTAAAATATTATTTATAAAAAAATATTATACCAATATTACATATAACTTAAGTCCAAACTAATTTTCAAAATAAAAATTACTAGATAGATTATAACTATTTAAATAACTACTTTCTAAAACAATTATTGATTAAGTCTTATAAATAATCATTTCTATATCAACTTAATAAGTCTTTACTTAAAGGATTTAAAACAATTTATAAAGTTAATTTCTCCAAAGTATCCTTTTCAAAATAAATTCTAGAATTTTATATATAAAATTTCTGAATAGCTTTGAAAGATATATATATATATATATATATATTTCAAAGCTATTCAGAAACTTTATTCGGCTTTCCAGGGAGAATACACTTTTATTTCAAAATGGTTCATTTAAACCAATTAAATAAATCCTTACCGATTTACTTTAAATTTACGTTCCAAATCTGTAAATTTATTCCCACACTTCAAAAATAAATCAATGTTCATTTTTAAACAAATTTCCCTTTCCTTCATAAATTCCATGGTGAATTTAAATTTTCAAATATCCACTGATAATACGATTTTCAAATCGATTTCAAATATTCACTTTTCAACGATAATTCAATTTTTCAATTGATTTCAAACACAACCAAATCAAGTTCCATATGGATTTTCCAAGAAATTAAACACCAAGTGAATTTTATTCTAATCTCAAATTGAAATCAATTTCTACTAAACCCCAAATCGATTTTCAAATTGATTCCAAATTCATTTTAAAACACCTAATAAATTTCCAAATTGATTTTCAAAATACTTTAAATTCAATCACCAAAAATCAATTCCTCAATGGGTTTCAAATTTTATTTCCTTTTAAAAATAAATTCCTTTTAAAGAAAACCAATTCTTTTATTTTTCAAACTCTTTAAAATCTGTATTTTGAATAAATTCTTCAACCTTTAAATAATATTACCTGAAATCCATTTATTAGAATTTTTCCCATATTTTTGAAATTTTATTCAATAAGATTAAAAATAAAACTTTATTATTTTAGAATTCCTTCTTTTAAATTTATCTAATTCTCAAAAATAAATTTTAATATAAACTTTCAACATGAATTTTCAAAAATCAAATTTTTATTTATTTCCGGTATCCAACGATACCAAAATTATATTCGGTTAAATTTTAGCCTTCAGCGATTTCAATCATTAAGATAATCACACAGAGATTATAAATAATCAACACACAACATTAAAACAAATTCAATCATTTGAGGAATCCAGTTGGATCCCTCAAACCTGTTTCCCTGCATCCACAGATGTTAGCACAATACCAGTCCCGTTTCAAGATGGGATATCGCGGTACATGGGTTTATATAAAATATTATCCACTAATATGCGGCGCAATAGGGTCTCATCCGCTATATAATGCGGGAAATCAACTCCAAGTACATATATAATACCAATTCCACTTCGAGGTGGAATATCGCGGTATATGTGTTTAATATAATAACCTCTGCTTAATATGCGGCTATAGGGTCTATTTCAATACAATAAATAGCAATTTATCATCCAAGCATACAATCAACACAATCAATCAATTTTAAATCTAACTATTTAAAATTTAAATCGAAACAAATTTGATTGAGTGAGAAGTTCTCACCTTGTTTCAAATACAGTTGTAGTGTTTTATTTCGAATAAAATTAAACACGCGTTTAATTTTATCCAAAATTTTCACTAGCTCCAATCAACTCCAATCTAGCTCCATCGCATAGTATTCACGAATAGGAACCCAACGCAATTCGTTTCGTGCGAAACAAACCTCTTATGAAAAAGTTATATATATATATATATATATATATATATATATAAATTTACATAAATTTACAATTCCTTTTTAATTTTAAAACCCTATATTCAATCAGAGTCGTTCGTTTGATCAAGCAAATCAAGGCCGACCACTTCTTCTTCTCCCTCCAGTAAATAAACGCGAACGATACCCATCTAGGCCACCTTTATCATCATATTATCGCATCGCCTACGTTGGCTTCGACGACGATCGGCCATCTCCATGTTGAAGAGTACAGCGCCACGCACCTACGGCCGTGACAACGCCAAGCTCGGCCCCTCCTACGACGTTATTTTGACCCACGAACGCGCAGCATTCATCATCGATTTTCCGTTGATCCATGGCATAATACTCGATCTCCACCGTTGATCTTCAAGACCTTGTCGTGCTCTACAAATATCCATTTGGAAGTTTCTTGAAATAAGCGTGGATTGGGAGAAAACGAGGAGGGAAAATTTGAAGATTTTGGCCATTAATCTGAAGATGGCGGCTATGAAACAAAACCCTAGTTTGATTAGGTTTTTAGTGAAAATAAGGAAAGTTTATGGCTTTAGTAGAAAACTCGCGCACACTATTCATCCGATTTTTTTCCGAACTCGAAACGAAGCGTGCCACCTAGCGTCTATAATGTTTTACCCCTATTCCGAACGCAATGGAATATATATCGGGAGTCAATTCGATCATATTTGAAAGATTGGTTTTCAAATCGACTATTTAAATTTAAAATTCACTTAAACTAATTTCAGTGCGTTTTAGCTTGCCCCAGACAAACCGTAAATCCGATTGACACGAAATTTGAAATCTTACAATAATATAACATTAGGGATCCGATGAAACTGGCTTCGTCGAAATCCGAGACTGTTTGAAAAATGACTATTTTTTACTCGTCAATTAAATATTAAAATATTCCATTTCCACAAATTAACTTTTAGTTCAATTTAAAAAGTTCTGTAACATTATTCTAACTCCAATATGATTTAATACAACTTTAAAAATAAATTTTAATCACATTAAACCCAATTTCCAATTATTTCTGTAATTTCAAATATTGAATTATCGATTTAATTATCCAATTAAATCTAGATATTCGAAATAAAAATTTATTCGACTTACAAATTTTACTTGTTAATATTTAAAATCAATTAAATATACGAATTTCAAATGACACAAATTCTGGGTCGTTGCAAACTTCCCCCCTTAAAAGAATTTCGTCCTTGAAATTGCCAAGTTAGAAAAAGTTATAGAATCCATTAACTTTTTTCTCAAAAACAAACCGTTCCAACTTGATTTCAGATTCATTTTATTTCTTAACTTTTCCAAAATACGATGGTTACACTTTTCTATTTCAATTCCTACATTTTCATTTCAATTTAGAAATTGACTTTTCGTTAACAAAAATTTTCTAAAAATTTTCAAAAATTTTCTAACTCCCAAAATTTATGAAAATTTTTGGCAGAGTCTCCCTTATACGGAGGAGCTTTTGCAATATCACAATAAATATAAATATATATACATCGACCCACATGGTCGGAAAACAGAAAAACAGTTAATATTTCCTATTTTTATTGCGTAGGCGTACCTTTTTAGCATTTTTAAGCAAAGCAGTTATTTACTAGCATTTTAGCGTGACCAAATCCAGCCAACTACAGCCCTGGTACCTGTACTTACTCAATTTAAACATGTAAGTGACATATATAGGAAATTCATTTACATTTCACTAATTTTCAATAGAAAACACATAGTTTTCATAAGCAATGCAATCAAAATAATTCCCATAAGCAATTTATAAGGTTTCGAATTTTAATTGCTTACAACCAATTCACATTAGTTCACTTTCAATTCAAATTCAATTATATAGCTTTCCATTTACCAATTCAATTTCATTAACACTTAATGAATTATATACAATCAACTAATAATCATATAACAACTAAATCATAATCAACATAACCAAATTATTAAATTTACATTCAATTTGGTTTAACACTTTTAATTCCAATTGGTTGATATTTAAATTGACTTCTATTCAATTATTCAATTTCCAATTTACTAGTTTTTAATGAATTAACATTTACATCCCTTATTCCATATCAATTCATCTACATTAGATTGATTAATATTCAATCCATTTATTAATTCAATTGCTAATTCATTTAACAAATAAGGTTCAATTTCATTACATAACTCAAGTTCATATTAATCACTTCACTTTATTAATTTACTTCGATACCAAAATCAACTTCATTCAACATCACTTTAGTTATATTCCATTTAAAACATCATTTGTTTAGCTTAACTTAAATTTCCCCTTGTAAATCCAATTCAGATTCCAATTCTATTTAACTTTTACCAAAGTCAAATCTTTATTATTTCGTATTATAAGTTCAAAACTTGATTACTTATATTCAACAATTACAACTTGGATTTTTTAATTTCAAATTTGTTTATCACAACCAAACTTCAATTTTCAATTTACTACGGTAGCAAATCCATCACACAGAAACTCGAAAATGATATTGATGATGCTACAGTCATCACCCTTATTATTTCTCAGCAATAGTAGCGAATTCAGTGCTTAATATTCTTTCAAAAATTTTCTTTTATTCATAAATCACATTTATAAATCTTTTTCTTATATGATTTCACTATTTAACTTTTAAATTTGGAAAATAATTTCCAAAATAAACAGGATTCAAAATTTTCAAATTCTTAGTTCAAATTCATTTTTATTTACAACTCATATTTATAAATATATTCATACAGCTTCACTTCTTATATATATATAAGATTATTTCACAATTGTAAATAACATTAATTATGATTCCATACTTAATAATTCATTTGCTTATACAATTATTCTTTTAATTAACTTATATATATTCTTACATTTTCAACAACCAAACAAACAATTCATATACACTTTAATAATTCTGAAAAATTATTTCTTTATATATAAAATATAATCAAGGTAAAATTATTTCATTTACCCAATTTAAAATGATACTATGTCAGTTTATCTCCTTTAAGAGTTTAGAAACCCCTATCGATACAGTTAGCTAGACTGCACCGACCAGAATCTATAAATAATCAACCGATAAGTCAAGACAATATAAAACAATTTATATTCACTAACAAATACGCGCTCATATCTATTATTACACTCACACTCATTCTAAAGTACTACTGACTCTATCTCTAATCAGTAATTCCCAACAGAGCCAAGGTTGTCTCTTAACCAAATGTTCTGATACCACTTGGTAACGAACGAGATTTTCGACTTTCGAAAATCGACATTAGTACGTCAACTGCATCAACTGTCGAGCAATCGAAGGCTGGAAAACCGAATTGTTAGGGTTAAAGAAGAAGAGGTAGAAAAAGAAAGAAAGAAGAAGCAACATAAACAATACTAGAATCTCATATATCGCAGCGGAACAACATATAATAGATAAATGAATATCTTCAAAACAAAGAACTATATCAGTTATTACAGTACATCACATTTCATTACATTATCAAAGTTTACAATAACAAACAATGGAAAAGAAATACTACATACTAGTCGATACGCCACGCCATCCAGCTCGCCTCTTGAGCTCCATAGCACCTCCTGAATTCCAGAATATCCAGATAGTTAATGGTAATTAAATAAGATCAGTATTGTGTAAGGAATGATAATATGGGTGGTATTAATGGTTATACTGATTTATAGTGGGATGTAGAAGGTAAAAAATTTATGTATAATTTGGGTAATAAAATAAGTTTATTTATGGAGTTAGATTGGTTATATTATCTTAGGCTATAAACCAAATAGAAGAGAACAAGCGTAAATCTTAAGGGTATAATAACAATTATTATATATTACCTAATTTATTGGTCAATCAATTTATTTGAAATAAAGTCCTCTTGAATGTTGAGTAATTTTAATACTGTTATGGAGGAAACGTTACTTAATGATTTTTTATTTTAGTAACGGAAGAGTGAATGAGAATTTATAGAGAACATAAATTATTTATAAGTAAAATGGAGTATATATTGAACGAATTTATGATAATTGGATAAATGCAGTTTATTGGAAATTAATTAGTGTTATATATGGGATTTATACCTGGGTGGGCAAGTAGTAAACTTATAAATGAAAGAAAGTGAGTATGTGACCCTTTATTTAGGTTATTTATTCATTTAGTATGTTAAATAAAAATTTGAGAATCAGATCTCAATTAAGGGAGATTAAGTTGTACGTTAATTTGAAATAAAATATATTAAATATTACATTTATAGGGAATGTAGTACGAATGGTTAGGGATTTTCGAATTTGGTAAAAAGGGATTGGACTTAGGAAACTTTGTTAATTGAGTTTAAAACCTTAATTAATACGTGTAATTGACAAGATTCACATTTTAAAAAAAAAAATCGTTGATACAAATCTAAGATGTATATAGAAGTATTAATGTAGCGAAAGGCAAACAAATATTAACTATGTTATTTGTGTAATTAATGGAGAGGAATACCAAAGGCTAATTGTAGTAAGGAATATAAGTGGTAGAATAATAAAAATTTATGATTTTATTTTTGTTAACATATGTTAAGAGATATGTTTATGATCTTAATTTGAACTTCTACTAATAACATGTATTACAGTAAGATAAAAAAAATGATAACATACGTCAGGTGTATTTAATGACATTGTTTGAATGTAATTAATAACGGTGATTATAATAATAAATGTTAATAAAGAATAAGAATGAATAAGTTTAGTAAAAGAGTAAACATTCATTTAGTAAAAATGTTTGGAAACTGAAAGTTTGATTGTAGAGATGAGAAACTATTATTTAGAAAGAAATATATATAGTTACTGTTTGTAGCGAATAGTGTATTAATATGTTTAAATTACTATTAGATAGGAAATAATTGTTATACTTCTCATTACATTCATTTAGTCCATTTTGAAACTTAATCAACTGAAATTAATGCAATTGAAAATTTCCAATTAATAGGAGAGAGAATACTAATTGTAAATTAATAGGTGTAAATAAAAGCAGCATATGTTTTGTGAAAATATAGGGAAAGTTTGATTTAATAAAAAGAAAATTTTACATCAAATAAAATGAATGTTTCATCTGTGAATGTACGTTTAATTTCATTAAAATAAGAACAGAAAGATTGATTTTAAAGAAAGAAATATATGTTTATTTGAACTGTGTTTTAGCTTACAGACTGATTACAAGAATAGGAAAATAATCTATTTATTACGCTTGTGTGTAAACAATAAATTTATAAACGTGTTTACATAAACAATTGTTCTATTTCTTTATCCATTTTAGTTGTCTGTTTTAAAATCTAACTTTGTAAGTAACTACAATTAATGCAATTCAAATGTTTCAATTAAAAAGAAAGGAAACGTTGATTGCAATTAATAGATTTAATAAAAGAAACGCACGTTTTGTGTTAAACAAAAAAGGCGTTTTAATGGAAATAAAAGATCATTTTGAGAAAACAAAATTGAATGTTCTCATTTTTAAGGTAAGTATAAATATTTTATTTTGCGTAGATAAAAACCTAAATGCGTACAAAATTCTACTTTCGTTTGCAAACTTTTCCATTCCTACATACATTCCCCTATCTATTAGTAATGCCTGAAGCGTTAATAATAAAACGTGACATTTATTTTTGTCCCTCCACATTCATTTCCTAATTATAAATAACCTACATCTTATTTCTTCTTCTACATTTTTTTTCTCCTAACACCTTATATTCAAAAGCTCTTATTCTTGCAACTCCAAAAGCATTCTTTTATAAAAATGATTTTTCTTTTCATTTTTCGTACTGGAGAAGAACGAGGTCCTGTAGCGTGCCAAAGCTTTTGCTGACGTGGCTTATATTTTTGTTAGGTATGTTTATTTGTTTGTTTAAATTAATTTTGTTTTCAAGCGATTTAACGCGTGTAACTTTCTCATACGAACTCCATTTCACACACGATTTTTTTTGTTAGGATCGTAATAAAATTCCGAATCTTTTGACGTTGGTTTGGATGAATTTGAAAACTATCCAATTTTTGGGTTTAAATTGAATTTTAGTTCAATTTAAATTCAAAAGGTGAGTGTTTTAACCCACTCACAACTTCTAAGTTTTCTTATGTTAAATTGATTTAAGATATGAGTAGAAATTTATTTATGACTGTTTTGCATATATTTTTTCATCATCTTAGTTAAATCGCATTTATTTAATTTAACTGTTAATTAATTTTATTATTGCATACAAATTGACAGTTAAAATTTATTTATTTTTCTTATAAACTGATAGTTAAACAACTATTAATTTATTTATTTATTTTGAATATAAACTGCTCGTTGATAGCTATTATATTTTATATGCTCTATTGATGTTTGTTTAAATTGATGATGATTGAAATAAAATTGGTTGATGTTTGATATTGGGTGAATGGATGGTGTGTTCTATATTATATAAACTGCAAGGTATTATGCATTCTCATTTCATTCAGGATTGCGGTTTGAAATGATATACAACCGCATTTTTCTATTTTTAAATTTGCAGATTGAAATGATAAATATCCGTATCACCTGACCATAGGGTAGAAAATTATATACAGGCACCGCGGTATATATATATATAATTATTTTTGAAATGATTTCTATGGTTTGGAAAGGATGTGGTTTAATAAATATTAATTTTGATCTTATATAAAATCTTATTTTATATATACATATATAGTTAAATTATTGAATTTAAGCTATGTATGAATTTACTAAATGGAAATAAATAAGTTGAAAAATGGAATTTGATAATTGATATTTATGATTAAATACAGGTTTAAGATATTGTGTATATATATAGAGTTTTAAATAGTTCAAATCAATTAAGATTGGAAAATAAATTGGAAATTTATTTGGAATTGGGCTTATTTAAAAATTAAACTCCACAAGTTGGTGTAAACTTATTAATCTTGGAAATTTTAAAGGTATGATATTTATAACTGGATTTTTATTCAAGATAAATTAAATGAATAATTCTAGTATAAATAAATGGAAGGAAAAATTTAGTGTTAATAAATTGGGTTTTATTTTAAATGGGTATGGATCTATTATGTAAACGTTTCAAAACTAAATAATAGGACAATGAATTGTTGAATAGAAATTTCCAACCTTAGTTTTGAAATTTATCAAATACTCAAGGTTTGAAAATATTGAAGTCGAAGTGTTTTTATTCAAACTGAAAGTGAATCTAAAGGTTATGGGTTTAGACTAAATTTAAAGTAAATAAAATTGTAAAGGCGTGGAAATTATTTACTTTATAAAGAAATTTTAAATTTTTTGAACTGTTTTATTTTATATACTGTTGAATATCCAAACTATTTAAGTTTTGAAAGTTATGGTTTTGAAGCTATGAATTTCGAAGTATTATGTTTTGAAAATTATAATTCAAATGTTTGGGTTTCAGATACTATAAATTTTAAAGCAGTATGATTTTGGAAAAGATATATGTGAAATAAAGATGATATTATACTGATTTGGGTTTATAAATGATATCAAATTTATTTGGTTTTTAAAACGAAAAATGGTATCGTATTATATGGTTTTGAAATGGGTATATATTCTGGTTTTGAAAGTAAAACTATTTTGGTAAGACCGCGGTGTTATAATAACGTTTGGTTGTTGAAGAGACCGGGATCAAAGTTGTCATACTCTCTGCCAACTCCGAAAACCCCTTTAACAACCGTGTACGCGGTGGAGATTCCAGAATGAAGTAGGATGGCTGCGGTGTTTCCTTTGAGGTAAATACGTGGACCCGACTCCCGTGAGTTGGCATAAGGTGGCTAAAACAGGAGCGATTCTCGGGCCAAGGGGGTTAGCGCCCTTTATCGGACACATCCCTTCGATACTATACTTTGACTTTGGATTGATTCGGTGGCCACCCTTTTTTATTTTTATTTTGGGGGTGTTTGTTCGATGTAGGCGGTGGCTGCGGCTATGCGTTACCACCAGTCCGGATAGCAATTGGTATATCTACCCTGGCATTGCCGAGTTGTGTCGTGTCACCTACCCTAGCGCGCCTTATGCGATTTTGGTTTTGTACCATACTTATGGAGTGCCCTCTGACGACGACTAGTACAGGGGAGATTACGGTATTTGTAACGTCCCGCCTTTTCGCACACTTTAAACCGACACACGTGCCAATTCAAACCATACAGAAGGGCGGATTGTTATGGGGTAAATAAGAAAACAGAGAAGAAAATAAAACAAACAGAATCTCACAGCGGAAGGATAAAATACAATAATAAATATATAGTTTGTAAACGGTTTACAAAAAACTTGATTCTTCTTTATATAATAAGTATCAGAGTTACACATACCAATACAATCAATGCAGCGGGACTGTATGAGTGTGGTGCAAAACTATAAATAATAATAATACGGGTTCTTCGTCTTCGTCCTCCAAAGCTAAAGTCTTCGATCCTGAAACGCCCGGACTGACCCGAGCGAATTGAAAAGACAAAACACTCGAGTCAGAACTAAAAGATCTTATGTGAGTTAAATTAACAGAAATAAATATGAGTGCAGTAACTCAAGAGATGCTCGGGATTTACATCTCCTAAGGATCCGTTAAACTATTTACTATGTAGTATATTGCGCTATTATAATAGTGTCTATAGTAAAATAAACATACTTTTAAATAGCGTTAAGGCTTTACATTTTCCACCTTAACACATAATAGTCCCAGTAGTCCATCCAATATCATAGTCCCTCCTGATCGGGAAGCCACCAGAGGATACCACACGGGCTAGGGAGAAATCCAAACTCGTACAAGGCGCGATAGGGTAGGTGACACGGCATAACTAGGCAATGCCAGGGTAGATATACCAATTGCATACCCAGGCTGGTGGAAACGCGTAGCCGCAGTTACCGCCCACCTCGAACAAACTCCCCAAAATCAAAATATAAAAGTGGCCACTAAATCAATCCAAAGTCATAGTATAATATCGAAGAGGGGTGTCTGATCAGAGGTATGACCTCATTGGCCTGGGAATAGCTCCTGTTTTAGCCACCTTATGCCAACTCACGGGAGTCGGGTCCACGTATTTACCTTACAGGAAACGCCGCCACCAACCTACTTCATTCTGGAATCTCCACCGCGTACACGGTTAGTCAAAGTGGTTTTCGGTATCGACAGAGAGTATGTCCATATCCGATCCCGGTCTCTTTGCCAACCCATCGTTATTATAACACCGCGGTCATTTAAAAAAAATAGTTTATACTTTAAAACCCGAATATACATTTCCATTTCAAAACTATGAATACGATATCATCTTAAACCCAAAACAATATGATATCATTTATCTCAAATATAATTCTTTTCCAAAATCATACTGGTTTTTAAGATTTAAATATCTGGAAAACCAACTTTTGAATTACACTTTCAAAACATAATATTTTCAGAATTCATACCTTTAAAACCATAACTTCTAAAACTTAAATGGTTCGGATATTCAACGGTATATAGAATAAATGGTTTAAATTTATGGTTACTTTGTAAAGAAAATAATTTACATGGCTTTACAATATAGTTCTTATTTAATGTTTAAATCATAATTTAAATATCACTTCAAGTTCCAAAACCCCTTCAATTTATATATATATAACTCCATTTGGAGTATTAATATTTCAAAACTAAAGTTGGATTTTATTCTTTCAATAAATTAATGTTCTATTATTTAGTCTTGAATATTCCCATAAATTCCATAAATAAAACTCCAATTTCTAGCCATTAAATATTTTTCCCAATTTACTTAATACTAGAATATTCATTTTTAAATTTATTAAGGAAAACCAAGTTATAAATATCATATCCTAAAAATTTCCAAACTTAAACATACAATATAATTTATCAAATTCCATTTCTAAATTTTTATTCCATTTTTATTTACCGGGTTTATACACAACTTAAATTCAAAAAATTTAACTTCATATGTATATATATATAAATGGAAGAAGAATAATATTTATAAATTATCAAAATTTAATTTCTATAAATCGTATCACATCCAAACCATAGAAATCACCTTTTACAAAATTTATATATAGACCACGGTGCCTGTATAAAATTTTCTATCCTATGGTCAAGTGATACGGATATTTATCATTTCAATCCGCAATTAAAAATAAAACTTTGCGGTTTTATATCATTTCAAACCACAAATCCCAAATGAAAAGAAAGATGCATGCTAACTTGGAGTTTAATGATATACAAATAAAACATCCATTCATCAACAACATCCATCATCCAATAACAATCATCAATCAATATCAATCAATAACAATATATATTTGATAATATATAACGGGTAATAACTGGCAATTTTATTCAAATTAAATTTAACAACTATTAGTCTAACAGTTTATATTCAGTAATAATTTATATAACTGTTAACTAGCAATTTATATGCAAACAAATAAATTCTAACTGTAAATTAATATGCAATAAACAAATTAAATTAACAGTTAAATTAAATGAACGAAATTTAACAGCTATGATGAAATAAACATGCCAAATATTCATAAATAAAATTTCTATTCATTTCTAAAATTAATTTAACAACATAAAAGCTTCTAGAAGTTGTGAGTGGGTTAAAACACTCACCTTTTGAATTTAAATCGAATTTAAACCCGATTTAAACTCAAAAAAATCCGACGGTCCCCAAATCTGTCCAAACCAGCGTCATCAGATCCGGAACTAAATTACGATCCTAACAAAAGAAATTTCGCGTGAATCGGAGAACGTATGAAAAAGATATTCATTTTAAACGATTTGAAAATAAAAATAAAATAAAATAAATTAAATTAAAACCCACTTAACTTCAATGGCCACGTCAGCTAAAAGCTACAGCACATCGTCGAATTTTTTTCTGGTCAAACGAATATCCAAAACAGAAAACGAATTGTACCAGCAGATTACGTATCTCGAGAACTTTATCATAAAATTTTCTAGAATTTTTGTGGAGAGTTTGAATTTTATTAGAAAATTTGAATTGTAGATAGATTAGGTTTTGTAACCATTAAGGAAGAGAAAGAGATGAAGAAAAATGAACGTATAGCCAATTTGACAATAGAAAGGAGGCTAGGGTTTATCCCAGCATATTTATAGATAGATCGCAAAAGGATAGGTGTGCACGAATTTTAACGTGCAAACAGAAGTGGTCCCAAAAGGATATTAATTATACACGTTACGGATTAAATTATTTCTTTCTCAACATTTACATTGCATTTTAAGCGTATTCACACATGTATAATTAGATGCTTCATTTAAATTTCCATATATATATTCACAATTCCATAAATTTCCAAATACATAGATAAATTTCCAATTTCAAATAAATTTCTAAATTACTGTAATAATTACAGATTAAATTTCTATCCATTCTCAAAAGATTTACGTTTACATACTAAAATCCACATTTCTATGTACATTTGAATTCCATATTATACATATTTTATTTATCTTAATTACTTCCAACTTAAATTCCAATCAACATAAAATGTTTTATTCAGTTTCCAATAATTTCAATCATGCTTTAAATCCAAATGAATAAATAACTTAATTCCCATTTAAGCATTTTTCATTTGATTTGCAATCAACCTTTTATGATCAATTAAATCCCGATATATTAAATAAACGTTATTTCCATCATTCTTTATCCTATGAAGAAATTTAAGTTATTCACACCTATTACTAAATTTCATATTAATGCACACTAATTTACATTTATTGCAATGGTTACCAAATATTTCCCTGCAATAATTCATTCCCCTATACATACTTACAATTCCACTTAAACTTTACCATACCCATTTATTTTCTCATCATTGAAACCAACGTTACCTCAATTCCACTAATGTACACTTATTCTATTATCATTTACTAACCATTCAAATTTTTATTAACAAATGGGCAGGTAATTCCCATGTTACAAATTTTTAATTCATTCTAATCCCTTACTATTGACATACATTTGCATTACTTACATATCATTTACAATGTTACCCAAAATCTCTATCCATTGTAATTAATACCTTAAATAAGTTTCAATTTATATTCAAGTGAATACATTACCCTTTTTCGTTATGTCATCCATTTTTCACAAGAAACGTTTTATCGTTTCGACAACATTTTATTTCTAATTACCTACATTGATTTGTGTACGTCTCTACTATTTAAAGCATTACCATTCTCACCTTCATCTAAATCTTCATTTATGAATATTTAAAAATAAATTTCACTTATTTCCTATTTATACACTTATAAATTCCAATTCCAAATAAATAGATAAATCTCCGTTTGCACTACTTAAATCAAAAATCAGCGATTATCCTATCTATACATTTTAAGTGGATGGATCAAATGTTGTATTCAAAAATCTACTTCTTAATATTCTTAGATTTAAACTCAACTCTCTATTAACAGAATATTTAGATGTTTAAACTTCTTTTATTACCATTAACTTATTATTATACATTAAACTTAAATATACTGACAAAGCTTGTTTTTGGTACTCTTTTCATTTCCATAAATAAAATTAGCAGTGGATTCATACCTTATTATGTAATTAACTTTAATTCCACCTAACTAAATATTTACATAATCTTTTATTTGCAATAAATCAACTATTTTATATTAATTAAATTTAATCTTCCTGGTTTACTTATTCATAGTATGTAATTCAGTTACTCACCCTAACCTATTTATTTGAAATCCAATCCAGATTATTTTTACTAAGTTCCAATTTCCAAAGGTTACTGCAATTAATTCAATTAATTGCAATAAATTCTAATAAATTTGATTTTATTGGATTACAACTCAAAATAAATCAATTATTACTCAACCACACAGTTAACATTTCTTTTATGATTCATTACAGTAATATTTCCCAATTCTCATCTTTATTTTCATAAATTACTGGATTTCAATTTAATTGAAATTTTGTTAACTTTACACATAAATAAAAGCTTAAACCTCAATTAATTCATTCCTAAGATCACACTAATTATTATATTATAAAATGGACCTTTCCCTTGGTTACATCTTATTTATTCTCTTACCAATATTCCACACTAACTGCAATAATTTAGTGAATAAATTTGAGATTGATTTCAAAATAAACTTAACAACAAATAAGATAGGTAACGAACAATAATTATTGTTATTAAATCTATTTCAAAAAGTCTACACTCAATTATTACCTTAAAGTAAGTCTTACGTTTCTATAAATTTATTCATACTTCCGTTACTATATTTATACTTAATAAAGTAACGTTTATTCTTAATAACAACATTATAACTATTCAACATATAAAAGAACTCTATTCCCAAATACATTCATTGACAAATAAGTTAGGAAATTTATAATGGTTGTTATCCTTTCTTAAATTTATCTCCAAATAACGTACTTCCCAATTGCATTCACTTATGTTCTATCCAACATTCATTTATATATTTTTTCCATAAATTTGTTAATATTTACATCCATTTATTAACAATTTACTTCCATTATACAATTGCAATCTATTATAGTTATTATTACATTAATACTATTTCAAATTTTATTCTTTTAGTATTAATTAAACAATCGTATTAAATTAAGAGATTATAATGATTTTCACTATTTATATACACTCCATTAAACCCAACAGTCGTTCCAATTACCTTTGTATTGCATTAAATTGGTTATCCATCACTGCCTTTTATTTTACTACCTAAATTCACATATAGTTACAAATTTACCAATATATATAAACACGGAGGAAATTGAAATTTCTTGTCATAAATTTTTAAATTTATATTTTATGCAAGTGCAAAAATTACGCTATTTCTTCATTAATATTTTACTTAAATTTTCAACAATTAGGTTAGATAACCGTTTCTACAATTCATTATTAATTATTCATTTAAATCTCCCTTATTTATTCAACTTACACAAAGGTATACATCTTACGCTATCTTAATCATTAGATTTTCATTTAGCGTTCATTCCAGCATAAATTCTATCTCTTTTATATATATATCTTTATTTTTCTTTACAAATTTTTTTTATTACATAATCCCATTTTAACTAAAATTTAACCGTCGAAATTTACGGGTCGTTACACTCTCCCCCACTCAAAACTTTTCGTCCCCGAAAAGGAAAAGAAGGGAAAAGAAGAATTTCGAAATCAATATTTTAAATTTACAAAATTAGTTAATTAAGCTAAAATATACAAATTTAGATACAGTGAAATATTTAAGTGATTTCACCATTAATCAACCAAATCAAATAACAACCATCAACCTTACAAACAGCATACATACACAAGACAAAGCAACCATTTATCCAACAAACAAGAAGCTGTTCGGGTTCAGAACTTGAAATTTGTATGGAATGAAAATAACTATCAAGTGCATCCTTTACTCAACAGTCTTAGATGGAACAAAGATAGATTATTTATTCATCGAACAATTTCACATTTCTTTACCCAACCAACCATAAATCAACCAATAATAATTTCAAAACAACGACCAAATTCACTTATTATACATTGATTTCATGCTTAGTTGTTTGATTTCCTTTTATGATTCACGTAACCTTTAAATTTAATTTACTCAATAGAATTTCAATTATAACTTAAATTAATAACATGAAATTCTCCTTAATTATAGCAAATTCATTGAATTATTCATTTCCTCAATCTTCACTTGTAAGTTTTCTCTTACATTTCCTTACTAACATTGCAACTTTTATTGTATGGTAAATTATAAACGTTTTAAGAATGTGAGTGAAATTTATACAAGTTTCTTCTCGATTTCTTTAATTAATTAATGGTTAAATAAATATATTCGTTTTATAAATTTCAATTTCAACTTACCTTTAATTTCATTTATTTATTTAAAGGTTTACGTTACTATTATATTTAATAATAGTAAAAATTTAATTACACTAAATTTGCTACCCTATAACATTAATTCTTATAAATAAAGAAGTTTACTAATTCATTTACTAATGTTTACAATTGTTTATTTACATTTCTTATCTTCCTATGGTATTAAATTTTCTTTAATTAAAGGTTCACATTTTCTATACTAAATTGAACTATTAATTAACTGGAATTTTAAGAACCAAATACCGGGTTTAATTCCAAATTGTTTAAAATAGTAGATACACATATTCTTTTTACTTATATAACTTTAATTATAATCAAACGATAAAGTTCTCTTAAACAAATTTGCAGTAAATTTCTACAGTGGCCTTTCCTCTTCGAAACTCGAAAATGGATGTCGATGATGCGTGCACTCATCACCGAAATTTATTTTCCAGCGACAGAGAGGGAAGTACAAACTTATTTTCCAAAATCTTCCTTTAAAACAATTCTTCCGAATTATATTGAAATATTATATCAGAAAATACTTATAAATAATATTATTATATTCCAAAATTTGTTCGAAAGAATTTTCAAAACCCCGGAACTTGAGTTCTAAATTTCTAAATTCATTTATCTATTTTCTTAATTATTATTTCCTAACAACCAATCTATATCAACCAAATATAGATATAATTTGAAAATTTTATTTTATATATAGAAAATAGATTAGGCAAAATTATTTCATTTGCCTATAATAAAACAAATATTATGTCGGTCTGTCCTATTAAGTGTTTAGAAACCCCTATTGATGTCACAACATCCCATGCATCAACCGGAATTTATAAATACAAAACGGAACAGATTAACACAATATAAAAACCTTTTATAAAACTAACAAGTGCGCTCTCTCATATATATACACTCAGCGACTCCCATAGGGTATTACTACCCTATTATCAAAGAGTCAAACCCCACAAAGCCAAGGTTTATCGCTAAACCAAAGCTCTGATACCAACTGTAACGTCCCGCCTTTTCGCACACTTTAAACTGACACACGTGCCAATTCAAACCATACAGAAGGGCGGATTGTTATGGGGTAAATAAGAAAACAGAGAAGAAAATAAAACAAACAGAATCTCACAGCGGAAGGATAAAATACAATAATAAATATATAGTTCGTAAACGGTTTACAAAACACTTGATTCTTCTTTATACAATAAGTATCAGAGTTACACATACCAATACAATCAATGCAGCGGGACAGTATGAGTGTGGTGCAAAACTATAAATAATAATAATACGGGTTCTTCGTCTTCGTCCTCCAAAGCTAAAGTCTTCGATCCTGAAACGCCCGGACAGACCCGAGCGAATTGAAAAGACAAAACACTCGAGTCAGAACTAAAAGATCTTATGTGAGTTAAATTAACAGAAATAAATATGAGTGCAGTAACTCAAGAGATGCTCGGGATTTACATCTCCTAAGGATCCGTTAAACTATTTACTATGTAGTATATTGCGCTATTATAATAGTGTCTATAGTAAAATAAACATACTTTTAAATAGCGTTAAGGCTTTACATTTTCCACCTTAAGACATAATAGTCCCAGTAGTCCATCCAATATCATAGTCCCTCCTGATCGGGAAGCCACCAGAGGATACCACACGGGCTACGGGAGAAATCCAAACTCGTACAAGGCGCGATAGGGTAGGTGACACGGCACAACTAGGCAATGCCAGGGTAGATATACCAATTGCGTACCCAGGCTGGTGGAAACGCGTAGCCGCAGTTACCGCCCACCTCGAACAAACTCCCCAAAATCAAAATATAAAAGTGTAACGACCCTAGATTTTAATTTAATTTAAATTGATAATTTATCGAATTTTTGAATTAAAATTGTGAAATGTATAGATGGATTGATGCGAGTTTCCCCGATCTCAAATAAAAATGTGTTAAATTACTTGAATTTAAATCTTATATTTATGATTTGAAAAATAAATATTAAAGTATATACATTGACACAAGTACGAAATAAATAAATAAGTGAATTGTTAATTTATTATTGATGGTTAAAATATATATAATAAATACAAGACAATAAATAAGAAGTAAATAAAATATAAGATATAACAATATAAAGTAAATATATATATATATATATATATATATATATATCTTAATCTCATATTAATAAATCAATACAAAATAATACAAATGGAGTAGGCTACAAAAGTAATAAGAGTAAAATAGAAATAGAAGTTCACTTATTTTGTAAAGTAAAATAATTCATACTTAAGCTATGAATAAAAATAAGAACATTGATATATAAAATATAATCAATAAGGATTCAAAACAAATAAATAAGCAAAGTATGAATCAAAACAAAGTAGAACATAGAAACAAATTAATTAAATCTAACAACATGTTATTCATCAAAAGTACAAAGCAATATATATACTCAGCTGAAAATAAGAAGTAAGTAAAAACATTAACTAATAACTTAACAACATAATTAAAATAGAAATTATTTACATTATAAAGTGCTAATTTATAACCAATATATGAAGTGTGGTATTAACAATTGTATACAACAAGACAGTAAAACATGTTTATGCAGGCAAGTAAAAATAAAAGATCCATCTACATACACAAATAAAATAAAAACATAAAGTACTAAGGCAAGAATCAAACAAATAAATGCAAATATCCTAAGTACACAACATTTTATCTCATCAGCCACTAAAAATATTGATCATCTCTAGTATACAACATACTTACATCAGCCTGCATAAAGTATGGAAGGAGGTATGGCAAAAGATCAAAGGACTTAAGCATTAAATGCAAGATCATCATCAGCCTCCATAAACAAATAAAGTATAATACCCTGTACAAAAAAAAAAAATGTGTGTACCCTGTCCACTTCACTCTTATACATAACTCCTTATTTTAGTTCGTTCATTCTTAGGTGTATAAAAATGAAATGAACATCATCTTAGAAACTGAAACAAAACTTCAATTCAAACAACTACAAAGCCAAAGATTTAAAGAAAAGATTTCCAGCTTGCAAATTTCAACATGAAAGCATCTTTATCTTTCTTCTTCAAACGGTGAGCAAATCTTTTTTTTTTTTAAAACTAAACTTCTTTGATTCTTTTATCTGTGAGTAAACATACACCACAAAGTATTAAGTTAATTTTCCAGTGATAATGTGGTTTGTAGATGTTTGGGTTTGAATATAGTTTCTGACTTGTTATATAACATTTAGTTATTCTCTGTTGAAGTTACAGGATAAAAAAAGAAAAAAAAATATTCAACCCAGATTCAAGATATTTTCATCAACCTTTGTTAGGCTTAAAAATTTCCAATAAATCAAGTGGTTTAAACTTAGATTTTGGCATAAAAATGTTGTTTTCTGCACGGTGACAAAGAACAGGTTGTGTAAACTCAGTTTTACAGGAAATATACTAAGATCTGATAAATTCAGATAATTCAAAATATTGATTCATTTGTATAATTTGAATAAGCATCCAATGTTATGATTTTTAAAAGCAAGATGATGATTTTTACTTAAGTAGTTCAAAAACAATTTGAATTTAAAGAAAAATTGCATTTTCCCTATTTCCTGATAAACGATTCAATTAAAATCCTTGAGATTTGGGTTAAAGCTTGTTTGAACCTCTAGGATGATGAGAAAATTGCTAGATAAATTTTCGAATACGTGAAATTGTCGAACGAACCCAAAGTAGGGTTTAAGGACCGTGGGATGAGCTTGGGCTCATGCGCATTCCTCAATGCATCGAGTGTGACCGGACTTGGTCGGGGTGAACTGGAGACGTAGGCGAAGACGATGGCCAAAGTTTCGTGATTTTCGGTGGTCAGAGCTCGGAGAACGTGGTGATGACAGGTATGGGAGGAGATGGGTTTGAGCGTTCCAGGTTTCAAGTTTTGGGTCGAATTCATTTTTCGAAGAACAACGATGTTCAGGTGGATGGTAATCGAATGTAGGGGCGGTGCGCGATTTGCTGGCGATGAGGGAGTTCATCGGAGTTGCCCCGATGGTGGTGCACGTGCACTGTGTCACGGTGTATTGTTTGGGTTTAACTGTTGGGTTGTTGGGAGAAGAAGGGTGGAAGCTCGAAGTTTACTTCGGGTACGTGATGTTTTGGCTCGAAGCAGGAATTTTGTTTTAAGTGAAATACTTAGATTTTTTTTTTATTAAATTCTGGGTCACTCGGGTAGATTTCTGGAAAATCTCAAAGTAGGTATGTGTTTTCTGAGGGTTGGACTCGAAGCAAGGAAGGTAGTGGCTTGGGTAGATGTTGTAACAGGCTTCAAAGCCTGTTTTGTTTCGAAATTTAAAACTAAATTTAAATTTTATAAACCAAGGTTTAAATTGGGTGTTGAAACAAAGTACAAACACAAATTCAAGTTCAGTTTTGAAATGAAATAATGTTTTATACATTTGAATGAATTAGATTAGATTTAAATGTTAAAGTATTTTTTTTTAAAGATGTGAATTCAAGAAAAAGAATTTGATTTTTTTTACTCTTGAAATTTCTTTATAGCAAAAATATTAATTTAACATGAGAAATTAAAAGTTGGAAATTATTTGGATTTTAAACTTTATTAAAGATAAATTGGTAATTATTTTAAAGCTTGAAATTTAATTTGAAATCTAGAAGAGGAATTGAAAACAATGTTTCCAAACACATTGTAAATAATAATTTAATCATAAGTATGAATGAGCTATACTTTAAGTAATAAAGATTTAATGATTTATAATTAAGTTAATTAAAATGAATAATTTAATTATTTAATTTATTAATGATTGGATTAATTAAAGAAGTAATTTAAGCGTTGAAGAAATTAAATGGTGATTGAGGGTTATCAATTAAATATTAATTTATGATTAAGTATTTTTAAATTAAATATTATTTAATGATTAAAATTGATTAATCAAGTGATTAAGCAAAAAAAAAATGTAAGGATAATGTGATAAATTTTTAATGATTAATTTAGATTAATAAATTAATGATAATCATTATGAAATTGTGTAAGTGTAATTGCTGTATGGTAAGTAATTAAAGGTTTAATTTCTTAAAATAATTAACTAAGGAGTCAATTAATTATGAAATTGGTTTAAAGGTTAATTTAATTAATATGATAAATTAAGAATAATTTAATTAGTTAAAGTGTTTGATAAATTAATTTATATCAAATGATTGGAATCAATAAATCAGGATTGGATAATAAATTAATAAGTAATTAAATTTATTTACTTGGAAATAAATTGAATTGATTAGGATTAAACGATTAATTGATCCTGCTTATAAATGATTATTAAATGCTTGACCTTACTTATGAATGATTGTATTGTATGAGATGCCTTGAAATTGATTGTCCTATCTGATCTGTGATATTTTGTTTTGTGACTGTGTATAATTTATCCATTCATTTACATTGTTATATTATCTGTGAATCTGTGAATGGACGATAAGCATTATAGTTTATATCGCTTATCAACTATATTCTATGTTTTGATCTATGATGATGGAATGATGTTGCACTATTGTGTTAAACCCCTGGACCATACTTATACACACACCAATATGGATTTCACGAGGAAATTGATTAAGTCACAAATTTTGAAATGACTTTAAAGGCTGAATATTTAAATTCAAATGTTTTGGAAATGGATTGGATTTAAGTGAAAAGTTTTTGAAATGGAATTTCAAAGATGAAATTTATTTTGAATAACTTGATTGAGTTTTGAAATTTAAATATTTTGATTTAAATTTGAATTCAATATTTGAAATTGAATTCTATATTCAGTATTTATGATATTAAATGGTATACAAGTTTATGTGGGTTTTAAACCATTTTAAGGTGTTGTTTTTGGGAATTTGAATTAACCCAAAGATTTTAACTTGTATAAATAAGATCGAATTTCTCCGAAAACGAAAACTACTTGTTTTCAAATAAAAATAACTTTCGTTTAAAGAAAGGATTTCCAAATTGGGTTGAAAAGTTTTCAAGTTTGAATTGGAATTGTTTTGAAAGGCTATGAATGAATCTTTGGGAATGAATTTTGAAAGCTATAAGTTGAATTTTGATTTAAAGATTCAACAAGTTAATCGAATTTTGATAGCTATGAGTTAAATCTTTGATTTAAAGATTTAATGAGTTAATCCAATTGGAATGGAAATTGCTTTGAAGTCTATGAATTGTTCTTCGTGAAATAAATCTTTTTTTGTAATAAAAGATTTGAAATGGTAATTGGTTTAAACCATTTGAAAAGGAAAATTTTTGGGTTTTAAGTTGTGACTTAATTGAAATCCCATATCCATATGTTTTGAAAATATTTTCGCTCACTATTCGGTTTAGCCGGGAAAGGACCTTTGTGTCGTATAACCCATTCTGAATATGTGATTTGACGCTATGGATAGCATTTGAAGATCGGTGTTGAAGACCCGGTATTTGCAAGAACGATAGTATGACCTATCGATTGTCTCTGCACTGAGTTGCAACGGTATAGAGACTCCCTAAGTGATGGGAAATCCGATCGGGATTGTGAATATCCGGATTGCAAGGACTTCTTTGCAAGTGCCTTCGGTTCTGTTCGAGCCCGGAACAGACTTGTATGGATTGTATGTCTGACATTACAAATTGAGGTATAAAGCCGATTTCTTTCAAATATATTTCTGTTGGTGGCGAAGAATTTATTCTTTTAGCTTAACACCCTTCTCTGAGACGTACGAGCTCAGAGGTTATGTAGTTGAATGTTATCAGCGATATATTCCCAATTTGGTAATGTGACATGCTGAGTGTTGCTGTGAAATGATCATTGTGTTGATTATTTATGATAGGATCATTTGTTTGATCGTCTATCCTGGTGATCATTTCTATGATCATTTGTTGACCCAAAGCATGGCTTTTGTATAAAGTATGTTTTTGTGGACGAGACTTCGTCGAGCCTCACACCCCGGAAATGGTCAAAACAGGAAAGATGCGATGGGGGAAAGGAAGAGGAAATAGAAACTCCCAAGTCTTAGTTGCTCTTGATAATCCAAATTCTTGCTCCAAATTCAAAGAGAAGGATTGGTAAGCCTCTTCTCCATCTTTTCCATCTCTTCTCCTCTTCAATTTCAGAAAATATCCTAAACCTAATTTAGGAAAATATGTGTTTTATTCTTAGATTGAAGCTTGTTGAGTAAGAGTGAAGAGTGGTTAGCCTTTCCTTTGCATTTGAGCTTCTTCTTCTTGTTCTTGAGTTAAAAAGGTGTGTTTTGAACTCACATCTACTTCTCTTGATTTCATTGATGTTAGGTATGAATTCCTAACACCTTGTTCATATGCACTTGCAATTGGTTTGGGTTGAATTGGGGAATATTCCAATTTTTAGTGTTTTGGGTTCAAATCTTTGAAATCCTAACTTTGATGTTTTAATCATGTTTTGGTGATGCATCGAGGAACATATAGGGCCGGGTTGTCGATTGGCATAAGCCCTTAGAGCCAATGTTCGTCCGATTGCATTTTGGGAGAGTTTGCTCTTCATTTGAATAAGGCTGAAAAACAGCCCAGGCATGATTCAGTCGACTGAAAACTCTGTTCAGTCGACTGAACCTGAAACCCGAGAGTTTCCAGGCATGATTCAGTCGACTGAAAAACTCTGCACAGTCGACTGAACCTGGAAACAGAAAGTTTCCTGAACCTGGAGAATTTTCCAGGTATAGGGTCAGTCGACTGAAAAACTCTGTTCAGTCGACTGAACCTGCTGTTTCAGCCCACTTTGCCTTTTTGGGATTGAATTTCCAATTTGAATCGATTCATGATGATCCTATGTACGATTATCAATTGTTTTGACTTTGATGGTTCCTTTTAATTTTAATCCACGGGTTTTATAAAATAATCTCTCGTATCGCATTTAAAAGTTCAGTTCTCTAATTTATAAATTCTATTTAAAACACACACTTTCGCACTTCGAACGAAGTGGAAGGGTGATTAAATGGTTGGGCAAAACACGGACCATGAATCTGTGCGTTTATCTTTCAGATTAATCCTCGACCTATTCGATTGATTGTTTTGACCTTCGGGTTTGGTTTATCGATGATATGAGGTAAACTTTGTACTGCTTTGAGTATGAAAGGGACTGACGGATAGTAAACCGTTTAGTGCGAACGAGTGGTTATGGGACATACGTTAACACTTTTCGGATTCCTTTTCGAGAGTTGTGACATATTCCGCCAGTTAGTGGTGTCCAGTACTGGGTCTTCGACCTTCACCACTACGGCTTGTCGCCCTATTGTATCACTTCTGATGTTGGCGTTGTGTGCCGCATGGGTGATATTGGGTTTGTGCCTTCGGGTTTGTCGCCCTATATAGTTTCGCTCTGATGTTGGCCTTATGTGCCGCATGGGTGATACTTGGGTTTGGAGCCTTCGGGCTTATGGATCCTTGTTGTACAGTACTGAGCTCGAGCAATCATATGTTTCATTGATATTATATTCCCTTGGTATCGTCCATCGCGTTGGTCTGTTTGAGCCGCATGATGTATAACGATTACCTTGTGAAACTTGTATACCTTATTGGTATTTGTTATTTGTCATTCGGCTTGTTTTGGGATATCCGTATCCTTTGTTTCTATATGTTGCCGATGATACGAGGCTTATTCTATATGATTCATCTCTTGTTGATGATTGTGTTATCTCCTCTGGAGATATTTGTTATACTGTATGACCTTGCAGCTTTATTATTGTTCAGTTTATCTAACTGATTTGTTTAGTTAGACTGACCCGGGTATTTTATACTCGGGTCAGACCGAGATGTTTCAGGTTAGGTGCTTTGGACTTAGCCTCTTTTGCTTCCACATGGACTATTCCGCTGACTCCTTTTTGTCTTAGCTTTTTGTGTAGTCCTTTCTGTTATAACTCTGATATGTATTCTATTGACTCGTCTGTATATTGTGGTTTTCTGTACCACTTGACATGTATTATTTTGTATACTCTGCTTTGTATCAGTATACGTGTGTATATGATGGTTTACTGTTCTGTGATGTATATTACATTTGAGTTGTTATATTCTGTTCTGATAGATCCTCTAGCCACCTCTGGTTTTGTTTTAAGTATTCATTGGACATGTCGATCTGCTTGGTAAGGCAATTGTCGATGTATTCAATAGATAATTAAAGCAAGGCCATAGATGGTCGCTCCTAAACAGCCTTATTCTCCGTGTTTTTATTCCGCTGTGTTATTTACTTAATGATTGTTATAAGCTCCGGCGAATCGGATTTGAACGGTCGAATCTATGGCATTCGAATACGATATGAAGTATGGATGTCGATTTTCGAGCGGGCAAAATCCGTCTCCTTACATTTGGTATCAGAGCTAAGGGTTGAACTTTAGCTCAGGAGTGTAACACATTAAGTAGCTCATTAGAGATAGGGTGAAGTATCCCTAGAATGAGTAATCCTTAAGATATCTGTTTGAATGCCTCAGTAAATTCTCTTACTATCTACTGAAAGTAAGTATGAGTGCAAGAAGAGAACGAGATAGAGGACAGGGGAATGCGACTATAATTGGTCAATACTCTGTGACAACAGTGGAAATAACTTTCTCTATGATTCGTTTCCAAATTCTTTTGATTTCTTCATACCAGCTACAAAAAGAAGTTTCGGTGTGATGGTGGCCTTACGAATCGTTGCAGAAAATTATTACTTCGTACTTCATCGATTTCTTATCGGCTTTTCGATTTAAACTCTAATAAATGAATTAGAAATTGGAAATTTTAATTAAATTGGAAATTTTAAATTGAGTTAACTTGATTAATAGAATATGAAGAATGATTAGAATGGTATCGATAAAATGATTTTGTTTAAAACCAAAATTTGAAATTTTATTATGATTTCTTGTATCTATTATTGATATTCTGATTTGGTGAGCCAAATACAGAATTGATGTCCATCTTGATTTGAAAAGATATTTCTCTATCTAGCTATCTCTGTGTTGTTTTCGTGCCTGCGAATTTCGAGGACGAAATTCTTTTAAGGGGGGAAGTTTGTAACGACCCAAGATTTTAATTTAATTTAAATTGATAATTTATCGAATTTTTGAATTAAAATTGTGAAATGTATAGATGGATTGATGCGAGTTTCCCCGATCTCAAATAAAAATGTGTTAAATTACTTGAATTTAAATCTTATATTTATGGTTTGAAAAATAAATATTAAAGTATATACATTGACACAAGTACGAAATGAATAAATAAGTGAATTGTTAATTTATTATTGATGGTTAAAATATATATAATAAATACAAGACAATAAATAAGAAGTAAATAAAATATAAGATATAACAATATAAAGTAAATATATATATATATATATATATATCTTAATCTCATATTCATAAATCAATACAAAATAATACAAATGGAGTAGGCTACAAAAGTAATAAGAGTAAAATAAAAATAGAAGTTCACTTATTTTGTAAAGTAAAATAATTCATACTTAAGCTATGAATAAAAATAAGAACATTGATATATAAAATATAATCAATAAGGATTCAAAACAAATAAATAAGCAAAGTATGAATCAAAACAAAGTAGAACATAGAAACAAATTAATTAAATCTAACAACATGTTATTCATCAAAAGTACAAAGCAATATATATACTTAGCTGAAAATAAGAAGTAAGTAAAAACATTAACTAATAACTTAACAACATAATTAAAATAGAAACTTATTTACATTATAAAGTGCTAATTTATATACAATATATGAAGTGTGGTATTAACAATTGTATACAACAAGACAGTAAAACATGTTTATGCAGGCAAGTAAAAATAAAAGATCCATCTACATACACAAATAAAATAAAAACATAAAGTACTAAGGCAAGAATCAAACAAATAAATGCAAATATCCTAAGTACACAACATTTTATCTCATCAGCCACTAAAAATATTGATCATCTCTAGTATACAACATACTTACATCAGCCTGCATAAAGTATGGAAGGAGGTATGGCAAAAGATCAAAGGACTTAAGCATTAAATGCAAGATCATCATCAGCCTCCATAAACAAATAAAGTATAATACCCTGTACAAAAAAAAATGTGTGTACCCTGTCCACTTCACTCTTATACATAACTCGTTATTTTAGTTCGTTCATTCTTAGGTGTATAAAAATGAAATGAACATCATCTTAGAAACTGAAATAAAACTTCAATTCAAACAACTACAAAGCCAAAGATTTAAAGAAAAGATTTTCAGCTTGCAAATTTCAACATGAAAGCATCTTTATCTTTCTTCTTCAAACGGTGAGCAAATCTTTTTTTTTTAAACTAAACTTCTTTGATTCTTTTATCTGCGAGTAAACATACACCACAAAGTATTAAGTTAATTTTCCAGTGATAATGTGGTTTGTAGATGTTTGGGTTTGAATATAGTTTCTGACTTGTTATATAACATTTAGTTATTCTCTGTTGAAGTTACAGGATAAAAAAAGAAAAAAAAATATTCAACCCAGATTCAAGATATTTTCATCAACCTTTGTTAGGCCTAAAAATTTCCAACAAATCAAGTGGTTTAAACTTAGATTTTGGCATAAAAATGTTGTTTTCTGCATGGTGACAAAGAACAGGTTGTGTAAACTCAGTTTTACAGGAAATATACTAAGATCTGATAAATTCAGATAATTCAAAATATTGATTCATTTGTATAATTTGAATAAGCATCCAATGTTATGATTTTTAAAAGCAAGATGATGATTTTTACTTAAGTAGTTCAAAAACAATTTGAATATAAAGAAAAATTGCATTTTCCCTATTTCCTGATAAACGATTCAATTAAAATCCTTGAGATTTGGTTTAAAGCTTGTTTGAACCTCTAGGATGATGAGAAAATTGCTAGATAAATTTTCGAATACGTGAAATTGTCGAACGAACCCAAAGTAGGGTTTAAGGACCGTGGGATGAGCTTGGGCTCATGCGCATTCCTCAATGCATCGAGTGTGACCGGACTTGGTCGGGGTGAACTGGAGACGTAGGCGAAGACGATGGCCAAAGTTTCGTGATTTTCGGTGGTCAGAGCTCGGAGAACGTGGTGATGACAGGTATGGGAGGAGATGGGTTTGAGCGTTCCAGGTTTCAAGTTTCGGGTCGAATTCATTTTTCGAAGAACAACGATGTTCAGGTGGATGGTAATCGAATGTAGGGGTGGTGCGCGATTTGCTGGCGATGAGGGAGTTCATCGAAGTTGCCCCGATGGTGGTGCACGTGCACTGTGTCACGGTGTATTGTTTGGGTTTAACTGTTGGGTTGTTGGGAGAAGAAGGGTGGAAGCTCGAAGTTTACTTCGGGTACGTGATGTTTTGGCTCGAAGCAGGAATTTTGTTTTAAGTGAAATACTTAGAATTTTTTTTATTTATTAAATTCTGGGTCACTCGGGTAGATTTCTGGAAAATCTCAAAGTAGGTATGTGTTTACTGAGGGTTGGACTCGAAGCAAGGAAGGTAGTGGCTTGGGTAGATGTTGTAACAGGCTTCAAAGCCTGTTTTGTTTCGAAATTTAAAACTAAATTCAAATTTTGTAAACCAAGGTTTAAATTGGGTGTTGAAACAAAGTACAAACACAAATTCAAGTTCAGTTTTGAAATGAAATAATGTTTTATACATTTGAATGAATTAGATTAGATTTAAATGTTAAAGTATTTTTTTTTAAAGATGTGAATTCAAGAAAAAGAATTTGATTTTTTTTACTCTTGAAATTTCTTTATAGCAAAAATATTAATTTAACATGAGAAATTAAAAGTTGGAAATTATTTGGATTTTAAACTTTATTAAAGATAAATTGGTAATTATTTTAAAGCTTGAAATTTAATTTGAAATCTAGAAGAGGAATTGAAAACAATGTTTCCAAAAACATTGTAAATAATAATTTAATCATAAGTATGAATGAGCTATACTTTAAGTAATAAAGATTTAATGATTTATAATTAAGTTAATTAAAATGAATATTTTAATTATTTAATTTATTAATGATTGGATTAATTAAAGAAGTAATTTAAGCGTTGAAGAAATTAAATGGTGATTGAGGGTTATCAATTAAATATTAATTTATGATTAAGTATTTTTAAATTAAATATTATTTAATGATTAAAATTGATTAATCAAGTGATTAAGCAAAAAAAAAATGTAAGGATAATGTGATAAGTTTTTAATGATTAATTTAGATTAATAAATTAATGATAATCATTATGAAATTGTGTAAGTGTAATTGCTGTATGGTAAGTAATTAAAGGTTTAATTTCTTAAAATAATTAACTAAGGAGTCAATTAATTATGAAATTGGTTTAAAGGTTAATTTAATTAATATGATAAATTAAGAATAATTTAATTAATTAAAGTGTTTGATAAATTAATTTATATCAAATGATTGGAATCAATAAATCAGGATTGGATAATAAATTCATAAGTAATTAAATTTATTTACTTGGAAATAAATTGAATTGATTAGGATTAAACGATTAATTGATCCTGCTTATAAATGATTATTAAATGCTTGACCTTACTTATGAATGATTGTATTGTATGAGATGCCTTGAAATTGATTGTCCTATCTGATCTGTGATATTTTGTTTTGTGACTGTGTATAATTTATCCATTCATTTACATTGTTATATTATCTGTGAATCTGTGAATGGACGATAAGCATTATAGTTTATATCGCTTATCAACTATATTCTATGTTTTGATCTATGATGATGGATTGATGTTGCACTATTGTGTTAAACCCCTGGACCATACTTATACACACACCAATATGGATTTCACGAGGAAATTGATTAAGTCACAGATTTTGAAATGACTTTAAAGGCTGAATATTTAAATTCAAATGTTTTGGAAATGGACTGGATTTAAGTGAAAAGTTTTTGAAATAGAATTTCAAAGATGAAATTTATTTTGAATAACTTGATTGAGTTTTGAAATTTAAATATTTTGATTTAAATTTGAATTCAATATTTGAAATTGAATTCTATATTCAGTATTTATGATATTAAATGGTATACAAGTTTATGTCGGTTTTAAACCATTTTAAGGTGTTGTTTTTGGGAATTTGAATTAACCCAAAGATTTTAACTTGTATAAATAAGATCGAATTTCTCTGAAAACGAAAACTACTTGTTTTCAAATAAAAATAACTTTCGTTTAAAGAAAGGATTTCCAAATTGGGTTGAAAAGTTTTCAAGTTTGAATTGGAATTGTTTTGAAAGGCTATGAATGAATCTTTGGGAATTAATTTTGAAAGCTATAAGTTGAATCTTGATTTAAAGATTCAACAAGTTAATCGAATTTTGATAGCTATGAGTTAAATCTTTGATTTAAAGATTTAACGAGTTAATCCAATTGGAATGGAAATTGTTTTGAAGTCTATGAATTGTTCTTCGTAAAATAAATCTTTTTTTGTAATAAAAGATTTGAAATGGTAATTGGTTTAAACCATTTGAAAAGGAAAGTTTTTGGGTTTTAAGTTGTGACTTAATTGAAATCCCATATCCATATGTTTTGAAAATATTTTCGCTCACTATTCGGTTTAGCCGGGAAAGGACCTTTGTGTCGTATAACCCATTCTGAATATGTGATTTGACGCTATGGATAGCATTTGAAGATCGGTGTTGAAGACCCGGTATTTGCAAGAACGATAGTATGACCTATCGATTGTCTCTGCACTGAGTTGCAACGGTATAGAGACTCCCTAAGTGATGGGAAATCCGATCGGGATTGTGAATATCCGGATTGCAAGGACTTCTTTGCAAGTGCCTTCGGTTCTGTTCGAGCCTGAAACAGACTTGTATGGATTGTATGTCTGACATTACAAATTGAGGTATAAAGCCGATTTCTTTCAAATATATTTCTGTTGGTGGTGAAGAATTTATTCTTTTAGCTTAACACCCTTCTCTGAGATGTACGAGCTCAGAGGTTATGTAGTTGAATGTTATCAGCGATATATTCCCAATTTGGTAATGTGACATGCTGAGTGTTGCTGTGAAATGATCACTGTGTTGATTATTTATGATAGGATCATTTGTTTGATCGTCTATCCTGGTGATTATTTCTATGATCATTTGTTGACCCAAAGCATGGCTTTTGTATAAAGTATGTTTTTGTGGACGAGACTTCGTCGAGCCTCACACCCCGGAAATGGTCAAAACAGGAAAGATGCGGCAAGGTTATGAGGGGTAGCTCCCTTTAGGGTATGCGCATTTCCTTCTGGATAGAGGTGGTATCATGGTATGGAGCCCAGATATTTAACCTATGTGGTTACTGCGAATTTATTACTTTGTGGTTGTTGGTTATCGGGATCCCGTGAGAAAGGTCGTTTACGATCGGGGAATGGCGTGCTCGTGTCAGTAGTTACCCAGTTAGGGGTAACCCGGCCTTGTGTTGGCAGAGTTCCGGTTTGGTTCTCGGGAATGTCCTTCCAGAGGCATTCTCATGTGGCAATGGGAAGTTCCTTGGCCTGACCATTTGTTGGAAATCCAAAGAAACAATACGATCTTGTACGGTTTTAGTTGTAGAACCTGCTTCCTCAGGAGGTAGCTATAGTAGGCATAATATAATGGTACCTATGCTGGCTAAGATTTATATTCTACTTTCGAAATGAATTTTTTCTACACTATGCACTAGCAATAATATCAAATGTTTCTTTTTAATACGTATCAAGCATCTTTGACTAACATAAGAAGAAATCTCCTCCAAGTCTGCGTTTGCATTGTGTGTGTGGCGAGAGGTCTTATGGTAGTCTCATTTCAAAAAGCATTGCGAATTAACTTTAAAATATTTCTTTGAATGTTTTAAAAGATAAACTGTTTTTGTTGCTCACACCAGTCCCACGACTGATCCGGAGTTTATTGTTTCTTTCCTAAACTCTGGGTGCTCAAAATATTTCTACACGAGCAGTCTAGAGTTGGGTTTTACAGATAGTTAGATATAGTGGATTATCTGGAGTTAGTTCAGTCTTTGGTTCGCACCAGTCTTGCTTAGCTTGGTGCATTGTTATGGGGAGTTCGAGCTATTGCTGGATTGATTCTTGAAGATGGAGTTGCAGTTCTCGGAGTTCTCTTTTGAAGACTATCTTAGAGTTATATTGTTCTGCTGCTAGATGTCATCTATTTTTCTTTTCCGCTGCTATTTTATTGTATCATATCTCTGATGTATATTGATATCTATTGGATCATCTGTTGTATCAGATATTGTATCAAAGCTGTATATCAATGTATTATTCTTTTATTCCGCTGTGTTATTTACTTAATGATTGTTATAAGCTCCGGCGAATCGGATTTGAACGGTCGAATCTATGGCATTCGAATATGATATGAAGTATGGATGTCGATTTTCGAGCGGGCAAAATCCGTCTCGTTACAAAAAGTGGCCACTAAATCAATCCAAAGTCATAGTATAATATCCAAGAGGAGTGTCCGATCAGAGGTATGACCTCATTGGCCTGGGAATAGCTCTTGTTTTAGCCACCTTATGCCAACTCACGGGAGTCGGGTCCACGTATTTACCTTACAGAAAACGCCGCCGCCAACCTACTTCATTCTGGAATCTCCACCGCGTACACGGTTAGTCAAAGTGGTTTTCGGTATCGACAGAGAGTATGTCCATATCCGATCCAGGTCTCTTTGCCAACCCATCGTTATTATAACACCGCGGTCATTTAAAAAAAATAGTTTATACTTTAAAACCCGAATATACATTTCCATTTCAAAACTATGAATACGATATCATCTTAAACCCAAAACAATATGATATCATTTATCTCAAATACAATTCTTTTCCAAAATCATACTGGTTTTTAAGATTTAAATATCTGGAAAACCAACATTTGAATTACACTTTCAAAACATAATATTTTCAGAATTCATACCTTTAAAACCATAACTTCTAAAACTTAAATGGTTCGGATATTCAACGGTATATAGAATAAATGGTTTAAATTTATGGTTACTTTGTAAAGAAAATAATTTACATGGCTTTACAAATATAGTTCTTATTTAATGTTTAAACCATAATTTAAATATCACTTCAAGTTCCAAAACCCCTTCAATTTATATATATATAACTCCATTTGGAGTATTAATATTTCAAAACTAAAGTTGGATTTTATTCTTTCAACAAATTAATGTTCTATTATTTAGTCTTGAATATTCCCATAAATTCCATAAATAAAACTCCAATTTCTAGCCATTAAATATTTTTCCCAATTTACTTAATACTAGAATATTCATTTTTAAATTTATTAAGGAAAACCAAGTTATAAATATCATATCCTAAAAATTTCCAAACTTAAACATACAATATAATTTATCAAATTCCATTTCTAAATTTTTATTCCATTTTTATTTACCGGGTTTATACACAACTTAAATTCAAAAATTTTAACTTCATATGTATATATATAAATGGAAGAAGAATAATATTTATAAATTATCAAAATTTAATTTCTATAAATCGTATCACATCCAAACCATAGAAATCACCTTTTACAAAATTTATATATAGACCACGGTGCCTGTATAAAATTTTCTATCCTATGGTCAAGTGATACGGATATTTATCATTTCAATCCGCAATTAAAAATAAAACTTTGCGGTTTTATATCATTTCAAACCACAAATCCCAAATGAAAAAGAAAGATGCATGCTAACTTGGAGTTTAATGATATACAAATAAAACATCCATTCATCAACAACATCCATCATCCAATAACAATCATCAATCAATATCAATCAATAACAATATATATTTGATAATATATAACAGGTAATAACTGGCAATTTTATTCAAATTAAATTTAACAACTATTAATCTAACAGTTTATATTCAGTAATAATTTATATAACTGTTAACTAGCAATTTATATGCAAACAAATAAATTCTAACTGTAAATTAATATGCAATAAACAAATTAAATTAACAGTTAAATTAAATGAACGAAATTTAACAGCTATGATGACATAAACATGCCAAATATTCATAAATAAAATTTCTATTCATTTCTAAAATTAATTTAACAACATAAAAGCTTCTAGAAGTTGTGAGTGGGTTAAAACACTCACCTTTTGAATTTAAATCGAATTTAAACCCAATTTAAACTCAAAAAAATCCGACGGTCCCCAAATCTGTCCAAACCAGCGTCATCAGATCCGGAACTAAATTACGATCCTAACAAAAGAAATTTCGCGTGAATCGGAGAACGTATGAAAAAGATATTCATTTTAAACGATTTGAAAACAAAAATAAAAATAAAATAAAATAAAATAAAATAAAACCCACTTAACTTCAATGGCCACGTCAGCTAAAAGCTACAGCACATCGTCGAATTTTTTTCTGGTCAAACGAATATCCAAAACAGAAAACGAATTGTACCAGCAGATTACGTGTCTCGAGAACTTTATCATAAAATTTTCTGGAATTTTTGTGGAGAGTTTGAATTTTATTAGAAAATTTGAATTGTAGATAGATTATGTTTTGTAACCATTGAGGAAGAGAAAGAGATGAAGAAAAATGAACGTACAGCCAATTTGACAATAGAAAGGAGGCTAGGGTTTATCCCAGCATATTTATAGATAGATCGCAAAAGGATAGGTGTGCACGAATTTTAACGTGCAAACAGAAGTGGTCCCAAAAGGATATTAATTATACACGTTACGGATTAAATTATTTCTTTCTCAACATTTACATTGCATTTTAAGCGTATTCACACATGTATAATTGATGCTTCATTTAAATTTCCATATATATATTCACAATTCCATAAATTTCCGAATACATAGATAAATTTCCAATTTCAACTAAATTTCTAAATTACTGTAATAATTACAGATTAAATTTCTATCCATTCTCAAAAGATTTACGTTTACATACTAAAATCCACATTTCTATGTACATTTGAATTCCATATTATACATATTTTATTTATCTTAATTACTTCCAACTTAAATTCCAATCAACATAAAATGTTTTATTCAGTTTCCAACAATTTCAATCATGCTTTAAATCCAAATGAATAAATAACTTAATTCCCATTTAAGCATTTTTCATTTGATTTGCAATCAACCTTTTATGATCAATTAAATCCCGATATATTAAATAAACGTTATTTCCATCATTCTTTATCCTATGAAGAAATTTAAGTTATTCACACCTATTACTAAATTTCATATTAATGCACACTAATTTACATTTATTGCAATGGTTACCAAATATTTCCCTGCAATAATTCATTCCCCTATACATACTTACAATTCCACTTAAACTTTACCATACCCATTTATTTTCTCATCATTGAAACCAACGTTACCTCAATTCCACTAATGTACACTTATTCTATTATCATTTACTAACCATTCAAATTTTTATTAACAAATGGGCAGGTAATTCCCATGTTACAAATTTTTAATTCATTCTAATCCCTTACTATTGACATACATTTGCATTACTTACATATCATTTACAATGTTACCCAAAATCTCTATCCATTGTAATTAATACCTTAAATAAGTTTCAATTTATATTCAAGTGAATACATTACCCTTTTTCGTTATGTCATCCATTTTTCACAAGAAACGTTTTATCGTTTCGACAACATTTTATTTCTAATTACCTACATTGATTTGTGTACGTCTCTACTATTTAAAGCATTACCATTCTCACCTTCATCTAAATCTTCATTTATGAATATTTAAAAATAAATTTCACTTATTTCCTATTTATACACTTATAAATTCCAATTCCAAATAAATAGATAAATCTCCGTTTGCACTACTTAAATCAAAAATCAGCGATTATCCTATCTATACATTTTAAGTGGATGGATCAAATGTTGTATTCAAAAATCTACTTCTTAATATTCTTAGATTTAAACTCAACTCTCTATTAACAGAATATTTAGATGTTTAAACTTCTTTTATTACCATTAACTTATTATTATACATTAAACTTAAATATACTGACAAAGCTTGTTTTTGGTACTCTTTTCATTTCCATAAATAAAATTAGCAGTGGATTCATACCTTATTATGTAATTAACTTCAATTCCACCTAACTAAATATTTACATAATCTTTTATTTGCAATAAATCAACTATTTTATATTAATTAAATTTAATCTTCCTGGTTTACTTATTCATAGTATGTAATTCAGTTACTCACCCTAACCTATTTATTTGAAATCCAATCCAGATTATTTTTACTAAGTTCCAATTTCCAAAGGTTACTGCAATTAATTCAATTAATTGCAATAAATTCTAATAAATTTGATTTTATTGGATTACAACTCAAAATAAATCAATTATTACTCAACCACACAGTTAACATTTCTTTTATGATTCATTACAGTAATATTTCCCAATTCTCATCTTTATTTTCATAAATTACTGGATTTCAATTTAATTGAAATTTTGTTAACTTTACACATAAATAAAAGCTTAAACCTCAATTAATTCATTCCTAAGATCACACTAATTATTATATTATAAAATGGACCTTTCCCTTGGTTACATCTTATTTATTCTCTTACCAATATTCCACACTAACTGCAATAATTTAGTGAATAAATTTGAGATTGATTTCAAAATAAACTTAACAACAAATAAGATAGGTAACGAACAATAATTATTGTTATTAAATCTATTTCAAAAAGTCTACACTCAATTATTACCTTAAAGTAAGTCTTACGTTTCTATAAATTTATTCATACTTCCGTTACTATATTTATACTTAATAAAGTAACGTTTATTCTTAATAACAACATTATAACTATTCAACATATAAAAGAACTCTATTCCCAAATACATTCATTGACAAATAAGTTAGGAAATTTATAATGGTTGTTATCCTTTCTTAAATTTATCTCCAAATAACGTACTTCCCAATTGCATTCACTTATGTTCTATCCAACGTTCATTTATATTTTTTTTCCATAAATTTGTTAATATTTACATCCATTTATTAACAATTTACTTCCATTATACAATTGCAATCTATTATAGTTATTATTACATTAATACTATTTCAAATTTTATTCTTTTAGTATTAATTAAATAATCGTATTAAATTAAGAGATTATAATGATTTTCACTATTTATATACACTCCATTAAACCCAACAGTCATTCCAATTACCTTTGTATTGCATTAAATTGGTTATCCATCACTGCCTTTTATTTTACTACCTAAATTCACATATAGTTACAAATTTACCAATATATATAAACACAGAGGAAATTGAAATTTCTTGTCATAAATTCTTAAATTTATATTTTATTCAAGTGCAACAATTACGCTATTTCTTTATTAATATTTTACTTAAATTTTCAACAATTAGGTTAGATAACCGTTTCTACAATTCATTATTAATTATTCATTTAAATCTCCCTTATTTATTCAACTTACACAAAGGTATACATCTTACGCTATCTTGATCATCAGATTTTCATTTAGCGTTCATTCCAGCATAAATTCTATCTCTTATATATATATATATATCTTTATTTTTCTTTACAAAATTTTTTTATTACATAATCCCTTTTTAACTAAAATTTAATCGTCGAAATTTACGGGTCGTTACAGTATTGTATAGACTATGGGAATATATAACTGTGTTAAGGTGGAAAATGTAAAGCCTTAACGCTATTTAAAAGTAAGTTTATTTTACAATTATACACTAGTATAATAGCGAAATATACCACATAGTAGATTGTTTAATGGATCCTTAGGAGATGTAAATCCCGAGCATCTCTTAAGTTACTGCACTCATATTTATCTCTGTTGATTTAACTTAAATAAGATCTGTTAGTTCTGACTCGAGTGTTTTGTCTTTTCAATTCGCTCGGGTCAGTTCGAGCGTTTCAGGATTTGAAGATTTTATTCCGGAGGACGAAGACGAAGATTTATAGTATTACTATCTATTTTATTATTCCACTACACCATTGATTCCGCTGCATTGATATTTATTGGTATGTGAACTTTGATATTTATTGTATAAAGAAAAATCAAACGTTTCGTAAACAATTTTATGAACTGTATATTTATTATTATATTTTATCGTTCCGCTGCAAGATTCTATTTTGTTTTTTTCTTCTTTCTTCGTCTTCTCTGTGTTTATCTTATTTACCCCATAACAATCCACCCTTCCGTATGGTTTGAATTGGCACGTGTGTCGATTTAAAGCGTGCGAAAGGCGGGACGTTACACATTTGAAAACAAATTTCAAATCACTTTTCACCTTTACAACATTTGAAAACAAATTTCAAATTATTTTACTTACGCGGAAACACTTCCAAATATTTATTCATCTTCACTGGAAACCAGCCGAGTTCAAATATTTAAAATAATTTATAACACTTATCCAAAATATTTCGGGAAAACACTTTGAAATAAAACTATTTTTCTTTAAACACTTTGCTTAGAATATTAGTTATAAAAAAAATATTATACCAATATTACATATAACTTAAGTCCAAACTAATTTTCAAAATAAAAATTAGTAGATAGAGTATAACTATTTAAATAACTATTTTCTAAAACAATTATTGATCAAATCTTAGAAATAATCATTTCTATATCAACTTAATAAGTCTTTACTTAAAGGATTTAAAACAATTTAAAAAGTTAATTTCTCCAAAGTATCCTTTTCAAAATAAATTCTAGAATTTTATATATACATATATATACATATATACATATATATATATATATATATATATATATATATATATATCTTTCAAAGCTATTCAGAAATTTTATTCAACTTTCCAGGGCGAATATACTTTCATTTCAAAATGGTTTATTTAAACCAATTAAAAAAATCCTTACTGATTTACTTTAAATTTACGTTTCAAATCCGTAAATTTATTCCCAGACTTCAAAAATAAATCAATGTTCATTTTTAAACAAATTTCCCTTTCCTTTATAAATTCTATGGTGAATTTAAATTTCCAAATATCCACTGATAATACGATTTTCAAATCGATTTTAAATATTCACTTTTCAACGACAATTCAATTTTTCAATTGGTTTCAAAAACAGCCAAATCAAATTCCATATTGATTTTCCAAGAAGTTAAACACCAAGTGAATTTCATTCTAATCTCAAATTGAAATCAATTTCTACTAAACCCTAAATCAATTTTCAAATTGATTCCAAATTCATTTTAAAACACCTAATAAATTTCCAAATGGATTTTCAAAATACTTTAAATTCAATCGCCAAAAATCAATTCCCCAAATGGGTTTCAAATTTTATTTCCTTTTAAAAATAAATTCCTTTTAAAGAAAACCAATTCTTTTATTTCTCAAACTCTTTAAAATATGTATTTTGAATAAATTCTTCAACCTTTAAATAATATTACCCGAAATCCATTTATTAAAGTTTTTCCCATATTTTTAAAATTTTATTCAATAAGATTAAAAATAAAACTTTATTATTTTATAATTCCTTCTTTTAAATTTATCCAATTCTCAAAAATAAATTTAATATAAACTTTCAACCTGAATTTTCAAAAATCAAATTTTTATTTATTTTCGGTATCCAACGATACCAAAATTATATTCGGCTAAATTTTAGCCTTCAACGATTTCAATCATAAAGATAATCACACCGAGATTATAAATAATCAACACACAACATTGAAACAAATTCAAGTATTTGAGGAATCCAGTTGGATCCCTCCAACCTGTTTCCCTGCATCCACAGATGTTAGCACAATACCAATCCCGTTTCAAGACGGGATATCGCGGTACATGGGTTTATATAAAATATTATCCGCTATTATGCGGCGCAATAGGGTCTCATCCGCTATATAATGGGGGAAATCAACTCCAAGTACATATTTAATACCAATTCCACTTCGAGGTGGAATATTGCGGTATATGTATTTAATATAATAACCTCCGCTTAATATGCGGCGTATAGGGTCTATTTCAATACAACAGATAGCAATTTATCATCCAAGCATACAATCAACACAATCAAGCAATTTTAAATCTAACTATTTAAAATTTAAATCGAAACAAATTCGATTGAGTGAGAAGTTCTCACCTTGTTTCAAATACAGTTGTAGTGTTTTATTTCAAATAAAATTAAACGCACGTTTAATTTTACCCAAAATTTTCACTAGCTCCAATCATCTCCAATCGAGCTCCATCGCATAGTATTCGCGAATAGGAACCCAACACAATTCGTTTTGTGCGAAATGAACCACGTATGAAAAAGTTATAGCCTTTTATACAATGTACGAATTTATATTATATAAATTTAAAATTCCTATTTAATTTTAAAACCCTACATTCAATCAGAGCCGTTCGTTTCATCAAGAAAATCAAGGTCGACCACTCCTTCTTCTCCCTCCAGTAAATAAATGCGAACAAAACCCATCTCGGCCGCCTTCATCATCAAATTATCACATCGCCTACGTTGGCTTCGACGACGATCGGCCATCTCCATGTTGAAGAGCACAGCGCCACGCACCTACGGCCGTGACAACGCCAAGCTCGTTCCCTCCTACGCCGTGATTTTGACCCACGAACGTGCAGCGTTCATCATCAATTTGCCGTTGATCCATGGCATAATACTCGATCACCACCTCTGATCTTCAAGACCTCGTCGTGCTCTACAAATTTCCAGTTGGAAGTTTCTTGAAATAAGGCGTGGGTTGGGAGAAAACGAGGAGGGAAAATCTAAAGATTTCAGCCATTAATCTGAAGGTGGCGGCTATCAAAACCCTAGTTTGATTATGTTTTTAGTGAAAATAAGGGAAGTTTATGGCCATTTATAGAAAATTCACGCGCACTATTCATCCGGTTTTTTCCGAACTCGAAACGAAGCGTGCCGCTTGGCGTTTACAATGTTTTACCCCTATTCCGAATGCAATGGAATATATATCGGGAGCCAATTCGATCATATTTGAAAGATAGGTTTTCAAATCGACTATTTAAATTTAAAATTCACTTAAACCGATTTCAGTGCGTTTTAGCTTGCCCCAGACAAACCGTAAATCCGATTGACACGAAATTTGAAATCTTACAATAATATAACATTACGGATCCGATGAAATTGGTTTCGATGAAATCCGAGACTGTTTGAAAAATGACTATTTTTTACTCGTCAATTAAATATTAAAATATTCAATTTCCAGAAATTAACTTTTAATTCAATTTAAAAAGTTCTATAACATTATTCTAACTCCAATATGATTTAATACAACTTTACACAATTTTAATCACATTAAACCCAATTTCCAATTATTTCTGTAATTTCGAACATTAGATTATCGATTTGATTATCCTATTAAATCTAGATATTCGAAATTAAAATTTATTCGACTTACAAATTTTACTTGTTAATATTTAAAATCAATTAAATATACGAATTTTAAATGACAGAAATTCTGGGTCGTTACATTAGATATAGAACGGCACCATGAACTTCAAAGTGGAATTGTCGTGAATAACACGAAAATGGATATTTTGCTAATAACGGTAATTTCTTTTCACCAATTCTCCTTTTATTTAGTAAATCCTATCAGATAATACTTTCTTTATCAAAACCTTTATAAAAAAATGTTGTAGGTCAGAAATTTCATTTCCAAAACAATTTGCATACTAACCCTTTATATTAATATTTTAACATTATGCTTAAGCTTTTCTAGTTCAATTAATTTATATAAATAAAAAAAATTGAGAAAAATCCCCAAAAATCATAATAAATCCAATCTATTATATCTTTTAACATATAAAATTTTGGACAAAAATGTAATTTAATTATTTTAAATAATTAAACCCAAAATATCTTATTTTTTAACCTTAAGCAATTCACCAAATATACTCATAAATTCAGAAAATTATGAAATTAAAAACCCATTTTCAAGCTAACTTTCCTAACATCATATCAAAATCTCAAGTCATTTGGGTGTCATATGATAGGTTTTCTAACTCAAACTTATCAATCAATTTCATTAATAAATTAAATATATTCACCAATAAGCATATAATCATTCAACCTATCATAAAATGACATGATATAAGCAAAAGATTTGGGTTTAAACTTAGAACTGAAAATAAAAATAAAAACATGAGATGCATAACTATTATTCACCTTGAATGGTTTAAGAATGTTAAGATTTGTATTTTTATTTGATTCCTTTAATCTTCCTTAGATTTTCCTAGCTTTTCTTCCTTTGGTTTCACCAAGCAATGGCCGACCTGTCCTTTTGATTTTGTCTGTATGAAGATATGTGAGGGATGAAATGAGAATGGGAAGGGTTATATTTAGGTATTATACTCTTTTCCTATTTTCCCTCCTCATGTATCTTCCTTCTTATTAGTGTCCTAATTAATTCCATTAGTTCATTAATTAAGGCTCGACCTACACTAATCATCAAACCTTAATATACTTAACCCTTTTTTATTATTTTATTTAATTTATCCAATTAAATCTCCTATATAATGTTAGTTAAAATTATGGTTGTTATAACCCTATGTAATTTTCTTTAACTATGAACATATTTTATTTTTTTCTAAATCATAATCCCTTCTAATATTTCAACAAATCCATTGAATGCAAATGACAGTCTCAATGGCATCACACTACCCAACTCGAAAACCCAAAATTAGCCTTTTACAGCAATTTATCTTAAACCACATTCATCTTTTGTTTCAATTAAACTTAAAAATCAATTTTTTTGCATAATATTTGAAAAATATATATCACTACAACAATTATCTAAAACTATTATCAACTAATTAAGGTACCCAAATTAACCAATTTGTTAGATTCCACTTGAAAAATCCATAAAATACACAGTTTCATAATCGTTTGAGGCAGGTGTAGTAATTAAGGTTTGAATCAAACAAAAAATAACAAACCGATTCGCAATTTTAAAAAGTTGTGTGATCTCTCTTACCCTCAATATTGGTGCTTGGAGAAACAGAAACACTATTAAAGAAGTTAAAGCGCGATTGGAGAGGTCAAACAAAGAATTTAATTATGCATTTCTATTACATTCACCTAGCATGACAAAATTTTCTCTCTATGAAGATGATGAAGAGCAATGAGCGCACTAACACTACAAGAAGGAATGAAAAGAAATAAACGCGGTCGTGAATTAGAAAGCGTAGGAAATGAAAGCATATTTTAAAATTACTAATCCACCTCATTTCGATTTATTTACCAACTTAACATGTATTCTAACATATTTTTACATTGAAAATTATAATAAAAGTGTTGTAAAATTTATAAAAAATATTGTTTATTTTTTGTTACACCTTTTTAGGCACGCTCACACTTTTTTCATGTTGGTATGCTGTCACACTAAAAATCATTAGGAATTAAGAAGTACGAAGTGTTGTCATTTTGATGTAGTGTCATTCATGCTCGGTACTAACAAGGCAATTAGATATTCATGGAACAAATATTGATTCCAAAGTAGTAGCCTTAGTTGATATATATATGTTCTAGTATATTTTACTATTCCACTGTGAGTTTGCTTTCTGATATACTTATGTTAGTTATAAGTTACCAACACTAAAAATTCATGCTTTAACAGGCTTGAATTTCAATTTCATCGAAATTCAAGCCCATTAAGGTGTGGTTTGTTACATGTTCGGACGATTTAGTGCATTCGATGCGATGATATTTGGAAAAGAACTTTCTTATTAGGATTTTAAACTATGATTTGAGATCGACCAAGCTTGGAAAAGGAATTCCAATGCATCTTGAAGTGCACATAGGCTTGAATTTGCAATAAAGGAGAAAAAACCAGAGCAAAGTCGAAAAAATCCTAAAGCTGACCCTAGAAAAACATAGTGCCATTATGGTTTGGGTAGTGACAAAGTGAACTTCAGGTCAAGCCTAGGATTCGTTAAGTTCTTTGAGTCATGCCTAGGTTTCCCTTGGGGAAATTCATTTGTTCACATCAACCAAGAGTTAGAACATGGGACTATCACAAAATTGAAGCACTCAACCATTTTCTTGCCTTATATGACCTTAGGCCATCGTCGAAGTCAATTCCACAAACGTTGCCATAGTGGAAACTAAAGAAACCCACCAAAATAAATTGGTTCTAGATCTGGAAATAGGAATTATTTATAATCGAATTTATTTAAGGAGCCGAAAGTGGTCATACTGGGTAGCAAGTGGTGGCAGTAGCAAAGTTGCGGTGACAATAGTGCCAGTTTGATGGCGGCGGACTGTTCTAGCTTGAGGAGCCGAATCATTGGAAATCGACACCAAAAAGTTTGAAAGTAAACGAACATAAAGTATAAAGACATAAGGAAAAATAAACTAAGCATTCGATATATATATAAGTACCTAAATTGCAAAGCAAAACAACTCGGTATCGACTAAAAAAGGTCGATAATGACATGAAATTTCGACTCCAAACTGAAGGAAAAGGAGAGGCAACCCTTACCTGGCTAAAGTGTGGAATGATCTACAAAGTGTAGATCTTATCCTTAGCACGAAGAATGGAACTACTACTGTTTAAAACAACTGAGCGGATGCTCATGGGATAGATACGACGTTTTGAAGAAACTCTTGGATAGCTAACATACTTCTATGAACAATGATATATGCTAATCTTGTTCCAAAGCATGCTTTATTTCTGATAGAAGCAAATTTTGTAAGGAAAGTGTTATCTGGATTTTAGATTAAGTAGCTTTCATATGAATCTAGGTGTTAGGATGAGACAGAATGGTTTAATAATTTGGAGGTATGCTTCAAAAGATATTGGAAGTGGTTTTAAAAGTTGAGAGGGTGATAGGTGCTAAGGAAACAAATCGGTACCAACCTCTTTTAGGTAAATACCAAGAACTTTTTGAGCACCTTATCTGTCATGATTTCTCATCAAAGTGATTGTTATGGGGCCCAATTCTAAAGGAGTAGGTGAACAACTCCAACGAAGTTTTAAAGGAACATGATTAGTACTAAAGATGTTAGAACCTCTCGGCAATGACATAGTTTCCAGGACAAAGCGCTTGGAATTATAGGAATTGAAAATATAAGACCAAGTGAAGTGAGATGGCATAACTTGCCATCATAAAATCATGTCGGTACCGATCACTTCTGATTGGTAATGTGATGAATTTATTGGCTAGGGGGTCTCATCTTCCCTTTTACATTCTTGGATCTGAAGGAGACTTGATATTTCGAGATCCGACAATTCTGTTGGATAATTTTTCTATAAATAACAAGCATATGGCAACTCAAAAAGGACTTTTGGCACTTCATCTTCTTCACTCTCTCTCTCTCTCTACACAAGACCTTGTCACAAAGGAAGTTACTTTTTATCGTTCTACGCAGTTAGGAAACGATAGCACAGAAATGAATAGAAACTCATAATACGAGCGTGCCTTTTACAAGAGATAACTAACAGTTTTACAACCCAACAACTTAAAAGAAAAGAACAAATGCTAAAAATAAAAAGAAACAACAATCCTAAACTAAACACCGCCTAAGACCTATGAAAAAGTTTCGCTCCCCTGTTGGAGATTGTGCCATTGTCGCGGCTGTGGAATAGGCATAGCATGGCTCCTATGCACCTAATCGCACGCCGTTGGCACTACTGCTTCATCCTAATCTCTTGAAGCTCCATCTAAACCGGTCGGATAGCAGCAAGCTTAGGAGTCACATATCACTCAATGCCATGTGTTATCCTCTACTATTAGAGCTGTGGCTGTGGTGGTGGTACAGGTGGTGCGGTAGACGGTAAAGGAATACTCATCCTCTTAATGGTGCACTACACCACAAAAGGCTTTTAACAGCGTTTGATAAACGCTGTAATATGATACAACAGCGTTATTAGAAATGCTGTATAACGACATGCTGTCGTATATACATAACTTACAACAGCGTTTCTATAAACGCTGTTGAAACATCTCTATGACAGCGTTTATTACGAGCTGTCAATAATGTTTTTACAGCGTTTCAGACGTGCTGTATTATGTTTCAACAGCAGTTTTATTATGCTTTCAAAAACGTTAATAGTAGTTTTTACAGCAGTTAATAAACGCTGTTGTTAATTTTTCACAGCATTTTTATTATGCTGTTGGAGCAATGTACATTATCTTTTCATAGAATTAACAACACGGTTTAAACGCTGTTGTTTGTTTGTACTATTTTTACAGCGTTCCACCATTGCAATATTTACACACAGATATCATTAATCTAAATAGCATTTTATTATATTTCAACCGGATAATATACATAACATATACAAATCAAACTAAAAAATATCAAATAAAAACATAACAATCAACTATTTCAATAAATTAAGTTGAATACAATATCCATAAACAAAGTTTACATAAATTCATTACTTCAACATAATACTTCACCAACATCCTTCTCCCTTCCAACCACCATCCTACTACTTCACTCACCGACCAACTCCAAACTGCAAAACAACCAGCCACTGCCCAATACCCAATGCACACTTCCAAACTGCTTCAGCACTACCAAAATGCTACATCACCAATTCCAAAAACTGCACCACTCAAATCTGCTACATTAAGCAAACGAACACCCATCACCTAACTTCATCCAAACTTCGATTACCTGCTACCTTGCTCATCTCCTCCCCGTGCATTACAATCATCGACCAATACATTAGCCACCACTACTACATCCTTCCAATCCCTTCACTGCATCACGCTACCTCCGCCTACCAAATCCAACGTTTCACTCCATCATCTAAAATTTACACTACATTCGACCAAACCTCCCTCTATCTTTCCCACTACCTCAAATCTTTCACCTCTTCAAATCATATTCCAACACCACTCAATGCCTACAACCATCTCAAACACTGCTTCAGCCTCCATCAGTTCTACCTGCACAAGCAACACAAACCACCATCAAAACCTAACTTCAACATCAAAGCCACTGCATACAAAATGGTCACAAAAGATCAAAGCCACTGCATACAAAGTGAAGGATTAAGAAAGTTAATAAAGAGAAATCAGGAAGGAAGTTAATATTCGACAAAGTGAAGGATTAAGAAAGTCATTCTTCTCCACAAATAATATGAACTAAGCAACAGCAGATTACTCTTTCGTAATAAACAGTAAATTTGCAAAACAAACCCAAAAATAACCTATACAGTTAACTCAAGGATTAAAATCTGCTTACCTATTCAATGAAGATGGACGCTTCCTGACAGTTTTAGTATTTGTTGGTTATTGCAGCTTTAAAGTACAGTGAGTCATGACATTTGCAAAGGAGGAAAAAGTGGTTTAGAGTACTCAAAGTAAGGACGCAGCAGTTGGCCATCCATAAGTTTTGAAGTCTGTACAATACAAATAGGTGTCTGACCATGCAAGTACTCCACTGTCTGTGCAAAATTTCAAACTAAATATTTGCTGTATCAAGCTATGGGTTGGACAACACAAAAGTAGAGCACGAGTACCCACCTAATTACATATTAATATCATTACATAGAACAGTTAGAAAACAATAAAAACGAGAGTTTGACAAAAAGACTAAAACTACTAAGCAAAACAGCTTAGGCCCCTTTCGCAGAAGAGGAGCCACTGTTGTCATATGAGAATCAGGTCCAAAAACATGAGAGAACCCTGTTAACAAAGAAATTAAGGAAGGATCGAGGTCAACTGAATCAAAGCATCATAAGAAAATCCTACCCCAAGATGAATCCGCCAAAAGAGTCATATTCCTCTGACCAAGCGTTAATAAAAATTATTGTGTAAGAATATCAATTTTTAACATATCAGATACTCAAAATGGAACTCCGAGACACATCCAAGATGGACTCATCTTTGTCCAAGATCTCGCATCGATATCTCTCCCGATGCGAGATCGAGTCTCTAAAATCTCTAAGACGAAATGTGACTGAAATTCAAGATTTAAAACCTTACTCGTAAATAACGATTACCTGAGATGCCGCGCCACCTACATTTCACTTGTCATCATTGACTGTTCTCAGACAAAAACTAATATTCTTTGCATCAAAATTCAACACCTTACATGAAATTTCTAGCTTAAAAAAAAACTCCTACATGTATATTTACTGCATTCTGAATAGTTTGTTTAAAAAAAGAAATTAATTAAATAAGCAGAGTAAACAATTAACAACCGTACAAAATACACACACACACACACACAAATATATATATATATATATATATATATATATATTTGTGTGTGTGTGGTAAAAATAATGATTGAATTGAGTTAAGTTAATTCTCAAAGATTATGGAAAATATTAACACAAACATATACTCACATAAAGGAACTTATTTGTGTAATAAGTTACCTAGATCATCTGAGTAGTCAACATCAGATAGCATACTGAGCATTTACCGTAATTCATAATGTTTGCACGATGAGCTATCCTGTACTTGATTTTCATAGCCAAATAAAAAGATTTTGGAAAATCAATATTGCCTTTTCCACCATTCTAATTTGAGAATTGAGAGTGGCAGAAAAAGCTATATTTCATAATTTGTTATATGGCACACATAAATATTGTGTTCCCCATACATGCTTTCATGCATATCATTGTTTTATTCTGTGCGAAGTAAAAAATTTCAAATCTTTCAAAATACTCACTGGCGTTAGAAAGAGGACTTCAGTCTACAAACCATAAAACAGAATAGTGGAAATGAGCTCAAGATTTACTGACAGTAACATTCATTATGCAACATGAAAACATGAACTTGTAGCACCAGTATATGCATAACTTGGTCATGCAAATTCATTATGAAACTAGACTTGAAGCTAATCAAACGCTCCACACTAACACTTCATATAAAATTCAACCAACAACCTGATACTAGACTTGATGTCCTTTAAAAAATAAACCTCCTTTTTGCTTCTCCATAACATGAATTATGAACAAATTGAAGGGCCAAAATAATATGTTAGACGGAAAAGTTGTTTCCTTTTCACTAACAGAATGTGATTGTTTACACAAAGATAGACCACACATTACGCACAGTAACACTAATATATGAACAACCCACAATTAAATGAAACAATTTTAAAAATAAAATGAATACTACTCAATCAATTAACTAAATAGAAGAAAAAAATCGGTCAACGAATATAGTAATAACTCATGGAAACTTGATCTTGAATCAAATAGTAAATGAACTAAAAAAATACCTGAAACAAATTAATTTGACGAAACGAACAGCAGCTCAGCCGAAATATCAGGCAATCTATCAGTAACAGTCACTCTGCGAACCTGCAACAGAAATAAGCAACACAAAGAGGTTAGAAGTTGAGCACTTTGCAGTGGATTATAAGCATGTGTCGTGCGTTTTTCATGATGTTCATCCTATTTGCAATGATACTTTATATTTGTCCTAGTGGTAACCGCTATCACACAAAAAATTGTCTACATACATAGTATGGTTGGATGTTCAAATCGTTGACAGGTTCATTCCTAGTTGACTAATAGTACAAAGTTCTGTCTTGTTCTAAAACCATTATCGATTGTACAACCATCACAGATTGTCTTGACTCTTAAGCCCTACATAGAAGTATTACAGTATCACACATATAAACCTAATATTTGCATAACCATGTCGTCAAAACAAAATTTATAAGAGATCATCTTGGGGATTTACTAAATAAACAATTATATTACAGGAGAATGGAACAACTTTTGACAGTCATAAGTGCACTCCGATGGGATAAAAACCCACTAATGGGTATTTTCTAAACAAGCAATGCACTAAATACACTTGAGCACTCAATACGTCTATGAACTCATTGAATATTCATGGCGTGTGAAAAAATTTAGTACAATAAAGAAAAACAATTGAAAATAAACCATATTTGAAGAGAAACAATGAAACAAAATCAATAGAAGTAATCTTACTTAAAAAAAACTGTAAACATGCTTCGGAACTAGTAAACAGATAACTCATTAAGCTTTATTTAGTAAAATAAACACATATTTAAAACTATTTTTTCCCTTTGCTTTATGGTAAGGGAATGAAACATGCAAGAGAAAACATTAGGCCCAAAATAGTTTCAGGTATGCTAACATTGGTAGGAACATAAGTACTAATTTTTCAAAAAGAAGGAAAACTAAATTAGCAGAGGATTCAAGATGTACTTTAATTCATAGACATTAAGGTATATCTTATGTTGTATGAAAAATATATGTTTAGAAACCATTTTACATATCTAATGCATATTTCTTACATAAAACTAATCAATGGACACATGTACTAGGGAGATATAACAAGTGGAACAGTTAATCATTTCCCACAGCAGGTGCATCATGTGCCCATATGCTAAGCCAACTTCTAACTTAATATGTTAGGAACACTACATGTCCTAAGTAGCATCAACAAAATATATTCCAGATATTAAGCATGGTATTTTGGGACCTTTTAAAAATAGTCTCCAAATCATGTTATATGTCATCTTTATCAAAAAAAAAGGAAATGAAATGCTAGTCCCAAAAGTTCTTCAAAACTCCCTATCTAAAACAAACAATATATGATCAGAGATAGTTAAGTGCGAAAAAGATTAATACCTTGTCCAAAACTGTCGACTCGAGACCTACAGAATACAGAAATGCTAGTCCCGAAGTCCTTCAAAATTCCTTATCTAAAACAAACAATACAGCATGTAAAAAGCCTTTTTTAACAAATAAACACATATTTTTTAAAAATCAGTGAACAAATGAGCATAAACAAAACAATAGGACGTCATATATGTCTTCTACACATATTTCTTTGTACTAATGTTTACATGGAATATAGATAATGCCAGGTATCGAACAATGACTATGCACAACAGAAAGACATGACAAGCATCGGAAAGAGTGATAGAGAGAAGAATTGAACATTGTGGAAACTTGATTTTGGAACAAACACAAAAGGATTTTGTAACAGGCATAAATTTCAAAATTAAGTAAAAGGTTATGACATCCATCGTAGGAACAGGAAAAAAAGTCAAAAACAAAAATAATTGGAAACGATCTCATACCCTTTTTTAACTTTTTGTAATAAAGTTTATTTCAAAAAGTTAAAAAAAGTTGAAATAACAACTAAATCAATTGAAAATGATTCAGCGTTAATTATAGAAATCATGGAACACGGTCATAAAAAATACTGCTAAAATTCACTTGCTAACCATGAAAAAACTAAGTACAACCACATACTAAATTTGCTAACATCAATCTACTGCTGCCTATGGAAATTAAAATGCAAAAAAATTGAAATAAAAATTTCATTTCCGGCCAAAAACAGTTAGCTTTGAATTTATTCAAGAAGGACCCCAAACTGACGACAGTAGTTTGCATGAAATTGTTGTCGTGCACTTCTGATCAAAAAACAAATATAGTTTGCACACATCCAATTAGTGCATATCTCACTGTTAACTATTAGGAAGTGCCTAAATAAGCTGGCCAGTTTTGTTGTATGTTTTGCTGATGTGTTACAGGTTAAGAACTATAAGTGGTACCTACTTCATCTAACGGTATATGTATATATCAATTGGCTAAAATGGTATACTATTGATCTTCGTAGTAGAAGTAAATAGTAGTCCTCAACTTGTGCTGAAGTAAATGATTCCCTAAGTTTCACGTATTGGCATATAAACTTCCCTAAAGGCGCAGTGAGAAACCAATTTGTAGTAAATTAATATTTCGTGTGAATTACAGCAACGAAAAAAACAGTAATTCAAAATGATATTTTTTACCGCAGCAATCAAAAATAAAACAGACAGCCAAATTCACGTATCATCAACAGGTGCATGTGTAGAAGGCAAAGGCATTGAGAGCAGCAACAAGTATTCATCAAAAAGTTTTACCAAATCAATGTTTTGGTTAATGCAAAGTAAATTACATCACAAAAAACAAAACGCACATAGTCATAATAGCTCAGCCTCACATGCACATGATTTGAATATGACAACTAAGAGTTAAAAGAGTATGTTATGCATCTATTTATCCTATTCATCAATGTATTTGGTGATGGATATAGATATTTCTGTATCTCAGGAGTGAAAGTGATGATGTATGATTAATCACCAAAAGTTGGCACAATCAGAGTAATAAAACCTTAACCACAGGAAAGCTTGGGAATGTTTTTCATAAGATCTTTAAGCAACTGAAAAAATAATTGGAATATTAGGCTACAACTACAAAAATAATGGTGAAATACACAATCAGATATTAGCAAGTAAATTCCATTCAACCTCTTATTAGTTCCAAATAAAAGTCTGGAAGTCTTTCAGGTATTCCTTTCGTCTTTTCTTGTTGCCTCTCCTTTTACACAAAATGGTTGCCCTCCTTTTCTTTATTTTAACATCTTATTCTTTTCTCTTCTTTTTTCCCATTTTAGTGTTTGTTTTATTGAACATTACTACTAGGTTGCGCCTAAATTTTATGAGTTTGGGCAGCATTTTTCATGTAACTGAAGCATGACATTCTATTCAACTAAGAGATCACTTGCTTTGGTTCTAAGCCATTTTAATTCTTGTACAAGTTTGGACTAAATTGTGCCAAATAATTTTTATTCTTTTGTATATACACTGATTTGCATTATTTTAGGAGAAGAATAATCTACAGTATATCTATGTGTAAGGGCTCTACCTAGAAAGCGTATGACTTCTTAAATTGCAGGGCATTCTGGTCTAAACTACTAAAACTCTAAAATACTTCACTTCTAAAGAACATTAGATACTAGATCAATGACCTAAGTTATAGCGTACCCTTCCACTCTTTAGAGCATGTGATCTGCAACTAGCTCTAATCTGTAGGGATTGTGGAACAGCCGAAGTATTAGTGTTTTTTTTTAATAAATTTTTTACTGTAAAAGTTAGAAAAAGTTTGCTACTTCTAAACTAGAGCGGGTATTACGGAAAAAGTAGGTTATCTCAGGATCTAATGATATTTGGAAATCCAGTTCATTTTAGCTTCACCGAGCCTTATTGATTTGCTTAGAGGGGAGTTTTGCAAAACAACTGCAAGTCTCAAAATACTACTTCGCTTCCTTTCAAATAAACCACCAAACAATCAAAGTTTATGTTTCACTCATGTAAGCATATATTAATAGTTATTTGGATGGTTAAATCTGGGTAAACCATAGTTTGAACAAGTGCCAAAAAAATTCTTATTTTCCGTATGCAAAATAACCATAGTATTAACTAACAAGTGCCAAAAAAATTCTTATTTTTCGTATGCAAAATAACCATGGTATTAACTAACAAATGTGTAAATAAAATTTATTATGCTACTTATGTCATAATACAATACCTGCTACTAAAGTTTTAGATATGAGGTTTTCGGCTTCTAACTGAGATGGAATGTGGAGTTATACATATATCTCCACTGATCGATAACAGTGGATCATGGCTGCATGGAATTCCAACTTAGAACTTTCACGACCAGCTTTTCCAATTTAGATAGTAACCATAATCACTTTTGTTTTTAACATATCATTCATGCTTCAAGTGAATTGTTTCTGTCATATGCATTTTTCCAGGATAGCTAAGTTATCTAAACATAATTCCATTAATAAGATCATAACCAGAAAACCAAGAGTAAATTATAACTGATAGCAAACTTTAAACCTTAGAGTTGGAAGGGATACCATAATTAATCACAAGACCAACTACAGAAATGTCAAGACCTCTAGTAGCCACATCTATGCAGACAGGAATATCGCATTCACAAGGATTCATGTGCAATAAACATTGAGATTTCTACAACTCATATCAACACTATAGATGATGTGAAACAACTTAGTTTCACCAAGGCTAAAAAATAATAAGTTTGATAATACCTGTCTTCTTTGCTCCAAAGAACCAAACAAGGATTCCTCCTTTCTCGGATGCACTATTGTAAAATATTTCTTTACAGCAAACTTCCCAAACTGACAAGAAGGTTTAATATTAATGAAAAGATATCAAGCAAAATTTATACAGTGTTCCTTATTCAAGCAGCATTAAATCCAATCGGTGCAAAATCATGAAGCAAGTAACATTTTACTGAGCTTTTTAACAAATAAATTGAATTAAAGAGTCTTACTTGTAACTACTGAATTTGCAGATGCCTCCCAGATAGATTTATTTCCTTTCCAGTCAGTTATTATCCACCAGCCTCTTTATCATGGATTCCAGTGAATGAAAATCATATGACTGTAAATTAACAAAATTTACTTCAAACTACATTTATTCTCATCATGGTTGAACTGATACGACCAAAGGATCCTCTGTCTCAGCCCTATTCCTACAAATCGACAGTCTTCATCGTCAATCAAGGCATAGTTGATCTAAAAGATTGGAACATGTTGATCGAACTTCAAAAAAAAGGAGCATCTGGTTTCAGCTACTGCCTCAGTCTTCAACAATAGCTCGCCTTTTCCGTTCAACACTCCAAAAATCCAAAATTGAATCAAAGTATAAGCTGTTTTTCTAGATGTTAGGGCTAGAGCAAACTAGATGTTGCAGGCGAAACTAGATCTGGGGTTTTAATTAGGTTTAAAATAATTTTGGGGAAGATTGGAAGTCGATTGTTTTCTTGCTCTACGCGGGAGAGAAGAAATTATGGTGGCCAGTTAACCGCGTAATGAAATGAATCTAAAAATAAAGCGGGTCACTTTAAATAGCGTTCCACGTTCCAAAATTTAATTCCCTACGTACTTTTATCAGCATTCACAAAGAAAACGGTGTGCCTCTTTGCTGTTAAAAACGTTTTTTTCTTGTAGTGGTGGTTCGATCAATGGCGGAAGGGACCTTCCTCACTACTTGCTCTTCGCTCAAATTTACCTCATAATGCCTAAACAGTCGAGTGAGCAAGTGGCAATATGGAAAGTGTGTCCTCCAAGTACCAACTCCATGATCGACCATATGGAGCATTAAGACACGAGCCTAATTTAATGGCTACCACTAATTATAGCATATGTGGCTTTCTGCACTGAGATATAGATCTTGTCAAGACTCTCCGTCTTTGAAATGATGTTGCGCTGAATGATGTGCATGACGAGACAGGACACCGATTGCAAATTGTCCTCTAATCACTGACCTTTCATGAAAAAATCCATTGAAGAATCCCAGGGTCAGTTATCTCAATGTCGTCCAAATTTGCGCCATTGGCAGATATGTCCAAAATTCTAGCAAGATCATCATCTGAAATCTCAGTTCGAGTTCCCTTCACTTTAGACTCAATGTAGCTATTGCAAACATTGAAATTCTGCACCATCTTTGCATCGAAAAGACGGACGCAACATGGGTAACATTCCCGCTTATAAGTCTCGAAGCGAAGGATCGGTGCAAATCATCCCATGATGAAAAGCTCATTAAGCTCGAGAGCAGCGAAATCTTAAAACTTCACTGGTCGTCCGCGAAGGAAATCAGAGACATTTGTACCAAGATAAATGGAAATCTTTCACTCGCTCCGATCAAGCCAAGTGGCTTCTTGTGAAGCGAGACCGACCAAGCTGATGAGAGGAAGAGCTGCCAGTACATGGCGGTGCCTTGGACTGAGAGGTGGTTTGAAAAGGGTTTAGATCTAGAGTATTAGTGAGGCAAGATCTGACATGCAATGATTTTTGGCATCGGTTGATGGAGAAATGGAGGAGAGAGGACTTGGTTAAGCAGAAAAAGGAGGAGTTGGAATTGGGTTTGGCTAAAAATTAAAGAGGAGGGAGTGAGTGAGGCGGTGCTTCGACTGAAGGTTTGGACGTGACTTATAGTCGCGTTCAAGGTTTGGGTTCGGCCCGAATCCACCTAGCGGTCTACCGCTACTAGGTCAACTAGTCAACCGTTATAGTTGATCACTTGGTCGACCGCTAAACCAGATTTGGACGTGGTCTGAACCTGAACCTAGACCTAATTGGGCCGGTTAAATTAATTAATATTCTTATAACCATTAGGTATACCATCTTCAGGTTAGCCTATTTGGAAAAATTCTACCTTCCACATGACGGTATCCACCTTACCGTGCAACCCTTCGTTGGAAAGAATGCGATAGCCTCAGCAAAATTGTTGTTACCAACAACACTTCCAAAAACCTAAAAATATTCTAGCTGCTATCTTTTGCCTACTTCGCACGGAAAATTCCAACAGCTGGTGGGTTTAACAAGACTTCAAACTAGATAACCCAAATACAAATGAATGTCATTCCTATTTTGTCCATATCTAAAAGAAAGAAAAATAAAACCCTCGATTATATAAACTTAAAATTCAAACTTATATATATATAAATAATTCAGGGTTTCTTAGAACTTCTTTTTAAGAATATAAATTTTTCGAATTGGAAAACTATTTCCTTGCCAAAAATCAATATCAAGCCTTTATTGATATATACATCTAAATATTTAAGGATTTAAAGAATTAATCTTTTATAAACCAAAATTTTCTTAAGACGACCAATCTAGTGGTATATGTGTTTCTTTAAGAATTAAAGTTTTGGAATTTTCCAAAATAAAATTTGCAAAATAAGTTTTTAGGGAAAAAATCCTTTGAAAACCCTTTTTAAAAAATCTATGGCATCTCCAAAATATACTTTTATAAAAATTCCCCCATAGGTTTTGGACTAAGGAATTGACATTAACTATTTAAATAAAAATATGGTTTTCCATTAAAGAGGTGATCAATGAATGCGTCTTTACTACTTCCGGACAATTGCAACATACAAAATCTAATTTTCCATCCATTTGGAATAATTGTGTGTCTCCGACTAGAACCCAAAATCCAAATCACATGGTAGCCAGAATCTCAATCATCAAGTCAAACACTTCGAGTTCTCAAGATTCAGCCATATGTCATACTCATGCTCTTTATCAATAGCGCTTTACGCATCACCAGCACTCCTAGGGTACTTCGAAGTTGGCTTGAAAATCCTAGCTCTAAGATATTTCCAACCTATAGTTGCTTTGCCCATTCCTTCGTAGTGGAACTACAACTACTTCTATAGTCAAAGCTCTTAGATTTTAGCATAAGAATATAATTTTACTAGATCGAAAAGTATGAATACGTTCTCCCAATATATCCTGATTCCTCTGATCTACTAACCTAGAACTTCGATACCAAATGTAACGACCCGCACATTAGTGGGCCTAAATTTCGACAAAATTGAACCCCAAGTCCATCAAAACACTGATCGTTTGATTTGGTAACTGAAAATAAGCATAAGAATTATCAGAGATTGGTAGAAATCTAAACTCATAGCGGTAACAATAATTGTATAAGAATACCGACTATGATGACTACCTTGAACTAAGGGTATTCCTTGGATTGTAGATTTTTACATCAGCATTGAGCAAGAGAGAAAGAAGACTCTCCAACAACAAAACACTTTCAGCTCCAATGACCAGTTCCTCTAAATCTATCATGTGGATTTTAATGAGGAGGAGGTTAGAACAACGTTATGGTGACTAGAAAATAATATAAATTACTCCTAACATAAACTTATACTAATATGTTTTCATTTAATTGTTATGTCCATTAAGGTTAGTAATTCGAATCTAGCCTTGCATTGCATATACAATTACATACTTACCCTTTCCCAAGATATGATATATTAATGAAGCCATATCAACCACCATATACTTCCAAACCCCTTAGCCACTTAGTACTTCTAAATATGAAGCGAGCTTCTATAATACTTTTAAAAGAGAAATAGAATACTCTATCAATTACAACCTTAATTGAGGAAGACCGCGTCATTTAAGACCTATTCCCAAGGTAGCTTCCTAATGATGTTGTCAGTGGTCAGTGGGTCCTAGCTACAAGACCTCTAACCACTATTTAAGGCTTCTGACATTTAATGTCCAACTATTACCGCATCTATCACCAAAAAATTGTAATCATGTAATAAACAGTATCCAAGCCACTTAATATCTTTTATTAGAATATAGGCAGACTTTTGTCATTTAAGACCTTAACTAAGGCAGTCTCCATCACTTAAGACATATCCCCAAAGTTTCTCCTAAATGGAATTATTATTGTTTCGGCTTTAGTAATGTAAGAGACTATACCCAAGCCACTTAATACTTCCTAGTGAAAAATAGGTAGACCTAGGCATTTAAGACCTAATTCCAGAAACGTGCTCCTCAACTGTACTATCTAGCTGTCATTGCTTGGATCTCACTGGGTTACTTAGTACTTCTTTTATAGGAAATAGGAGGAATTTATAGTCAATTAGGACCCTAAACTTGAAGTGAACCCTTCCTAAGATATCCACTCTCACTCTTTAGTTATAAATATGGCATCTCATTAGGTTACTTCTTTCGATAGGGAGGCATACCCTTCAGCTACTTAAGACCTTAACACTGAAGTAAGCCCTTTTTAGAGGCATCCTTATTTATTTATTTGGAATCTCAATAGGTTACTTAATACTTCCATTTAGGAGAGAGGTGGACCCTTCAGCCACTTAAGACCTCAAACTAGAAGCGAACCCCTATGGAGATATCCCACACCATTCCTATTTCAAATTTGAACCATTCAATACTTTCCAATAAAAGCAAGCCCAATCTCTCAAGTCGTCATGGATCGTTGGAGTAGTGATATCTCACATCAATAGTAAATACTCCCAACCACTAGTAGCCTCAAAGTGAAGCGCAATCTTTCGTCGAGTGACTCTACCGACCTCGCATCACTAACCTACTAAGTCCAGTTAACCATCCTAAGTCTTTATTTATATTAGCTTAGGTAGACATTGGACTTAGCTTACTAATTCCCTTTTTATTCAAAGGAATAAGATTTGCCTTAAATATATATCTCCTCATAAATACCTATTTAATGCTCATAAATGTCAACCTGTCCATAAAATCCTGACGGGCTTTTCCTAAGACATTATCTATGATTACTAATTTCGAATTAGTAACCATTTATATTTATTCCAATATTAACAGTCCCATTAATCCATTTACCCCATTAATTTATTGCAACTCCCACATTTATTACCATTTATTGGAATTACAACCTTTTCAGTTCTTTTCATACTAGTTAATTATCCTAAATGCGAATATTATGCACAAGCGTCGCTAATAGCTTTTTATTTAATTATTATAAGCGCATCAATTACATTCAAATATTTACTTTGTTAAATGTTATACTTATATCTTTACTAGAATATACTTTTCCATGTTAAATTATTGGAATCATATCTGAAAAGATTATCTGCTATAATTTCCATAAACTAGTCCAAAGAAAAGATTTAACTTTAAAATATAAAAGATTACATTGTTTGAAATTATAAAGAATAATTGTTTCTTTTCATTAGTAAAATAGATAGTGTAAAATACAATAAATTCATACTTTACACATATCTTTCTGACGAGATTAGGGTAATAATCCAAATTTACAACATTATTATACAACCTATTTCAGATCTAAAATAAATTTCATTTAAATCAATATTCTAAGTTCATAATTGTTGGACTGATTTCCAGATTAGGTTGTATACAATGCTAAATCAATTCATAAATAAGAATATGTAGGCGATAATAGTTAGATCGTATTCAGTTCATTGCCTACAACTCATATACAATTATTCCCAGTTAGGCATAAAAACAAATAAACACCAATGATAAATGTTCATATTATAACAATCCATAAAAATACTCTCATCTTTTAAAAGCGATTTAAATCTCCAGATCTGAAGTAAAACATTTGATTCATCCCAAACCCTTTTTAATCCAAGAGATATTTATAAAAGGGCATGTATATATAATTAGAATGATAGATCTGAGAAGTGATTTAGGATTGGGAGAGAAAATAGATACAAATATATTAGTATATAAATTACCTAAAATATGTATATGGCTAATTCTCTTCTCTTCTCATGTTTATTAGATTTCTACTCTTCTTTTATTTGTATGAATATAGATACAAATAAATTATCTAAATAATTTAGAAAGAAAGTGGTGAAGAAGAAACGGCAGAGCTTCGCTACTGCTTTTAAAAAAAATATGAGAAGAAAAGGGAGGCTAGACCTGAAATTATAGGTGCTAGAATCAACCGGAACTGTTAGATCAAAATATAATAAATCTGGCCGTTACGGCCTAGGTTTACTGGAACCTTTAGGTTGCCATTGGTCAACCGTCCTTGGGTGATCGGTCGACCATTAGGGGTCAACCATCCACAATGATAGGTTGGCCTGTGGGCCCGGTTAATTACTATAAAAATGTTAGTTATTTCTTATTTAATTATTTTCGTTTCGAATTCTTGTTTCATCCGTAACTTCTTCATTTGGACTCCGATCGCAAAACCCGAAATATGAAAGTTGGTCAGAATTTCACCATGAATGCAATAGTGCAAGATTCATGGTCAAATTCCATCGTTTGAAAAAATTCTATTTTCGGAGCCTAATTACTTAACTAACTAATTAAATAACTATCGCCAAATTACGGGATGTTACATTCTTCTCCCTTAAAAAGAATTTCATCCCCAAAATTTCACCAATGAATAAGTCAAGGTTTTGGCTCCTAATTATCCTATTAATGAGTGTGCAACCAATTTTGCTACCAAACTTGCATAAGTGCATAGTGTATTAATGTGTGATAACCCGAATTTTTGGGCATCGGATAATTGGGTAACTTTCTAATTTAGCTATTGAAAAATACTGATTTATCGATTAAGCAAATAAATCTGATGGATATTTATATAATTACTTAAAATTTATAAATTGAATTTGGGTTTGTTTAAAATAAATAGATATTTGTTTTAAGTTGATTTTAAATTGGATTTTTAATTGAATTTGGAGTTGAATTTGAATTTAAATTTGAAATTTAAAAGAAGTATATCTTAAATATATTTTAGTTTAAAAATATATTATATATATGATTTTATTTGATTTTAATTAGTTTTTATTTATTTTCTTTAAAAGAAATATATATATATATATATATATATATATATTTGGAAAAGAACTTAATAATTAGTACATAAATGCAAAAGGGCTTTTTATTAACATTTAAGAATTTCTTAATTTTGCATAATTACAAGTGTTTGTCTTAAAATCATTTTAATAACAAGTGTAATATGATAAACTTATGATTGACAAATGTAAGTTAAGTAGCATCTAATTTTACAAATGGCAAACAATTCTCACTTAAATTTTTATGTAAATAAATTTCAAAAATAAGAAAAAAAATCAGGTTTTCATTTCTTCTCACTTTCAAATCTGGAAACAAAGAAAAAATATATATGTATAATCAAAACCTTTAACAAAATCAAACCTGAAGACTAACATAAACAAAGTACTAATCTATTTCAAAGAAAATCTTAGATCTCAAGTGTATCAAGAAATCAAAGCTTCAAGTTTAGGAAAATCAAAGTAAGGTTCCAGATAGTTAGCATTCAGTTTCATAATCAAAGCTTTCTAGATTCAGGGGATTACTGGTTCAAACAACAAGCTTTCAAAAAAAATCTCTCTGCATCATCAAAACAAGTGAGTAAACAGTTTTATTTTTAAAATTTAAATCTGTTAAAATCTGATGCATGCAATAAAAATCTGAAGTAAAGTGTGAAAATTGTTTGCATGATTTTTAAATATGAACTGTATGAATATATATCCGGATATATGGATGTGCTTGTGTGTATACAAAACATTGGCTCTGTTCTTGTTATCCAGGTTTCAAAACCTGATTTAAATTCAAATATCTCTTTCCCTGATTCATTTTAAATATAGAAGTATAAACAAATTTTGTTTGTTATGGCATGGTGCAAATTTTAAAAAAATATTTCAAAGTTAATTATGAAGCTGATTTCAAAACAAAAGAAGAAGTGCAGTAATATTTTTAACCATATCAAAATCTCGATCGTAGTAATAGGTTGGTTCAGTTGTATTATCTGTTTTCTCATCGAAGATTAGGATTTTTAAACTCTTAATCAAGATTTTTAGACTTTTAAATCATGAGTTATGCCATGTTGATCAGAAAATGGGTTTCGAGTATTTTCTGTTGATCAGAGGATTTTGGAGTAGCGAACTTTGGGGCAAAACAAGTTTGGTGATGGTCGATGTCGGCAAAAATGGTCTTAGGATTTTTAGTTTAATGTGATGATTGGGCATCGTTGAAGTAGGGTTTTGTTCCAGGTTTTGTCGTCATGGTTTCAGCAAAGATTTCGACATCGTGACTTGATCGGAGGGGATCGTGATAGGGTGTAACATCCCGTATTTTTAAGCCGTTGAATTTGAACATTTATTTTGTTTTAAATGTTTAATGTGCGTTCTTAATTGATTTTGAAATGAATGGATCCGGGTTCAATCAGTCAAATCAGCTATAATTTTTAATTATAGTAATTCCGGTTGAATTTAAATAATGGAAAAATAATAATTTGAATATTTGGAATTTAAATAAAAGTAAATCTGGATGTAAATAGTGATAAAATGGTTTCAGAAATTTATTTTGAGTTATTTGAGTGTAAATAGTGTGGTGAGAGTTTTAGAAGAATTTTAAAGTTGATAAATTAATATTTGGGATTTTACATTAATTTAAAAATGAATTTAATATTATTAAAATGCAATTTAATCAGATTTTGGTCTGAAATGAGCCAGAATGATTTTTAATGTGTATATAAGTTTTATATGAATTATTGTTAAGTTAATAAAATTTTAAAAGCGAAATTTTAAGCGTTTTCGACAATTTTGAAAATCGCTTGATTTAATAGACGAGTGAAAATAGCCTTCCGGGGCACAGTCTCGGAATTCGACGAAACTAGTTCCATTGGATCCGTAATAGTTAGTTATTATCGGATTTCAATTTTCGTAGCAATCGGAGTTGTTGTTTGACCGTGGCAGCTCGAAACGCATAGATATCGATTTAACCGATTTAATTTTAAATTGATCGTTTAATTCCATATCTCACGCATACGACCGAATTAGCTTACGAAACCTATTCCATTATGTCCGAAACGCGGAAAAACCATAGGAATGCCAGTCGGCACGTGTGAATTGGGTTTCGTTCGAGAATGTTCGTTTAAAGTGAATTTAATATTAAATTAATAAGTATATACGTATATATATACGTTTTAAACAAACGAAACCCTAGTTTCTTTCAGGCCGCCACTTACCACCATTTTAATAGCCGAAACGCGTCGATTTTCCTCTCTCAATCTCTCCTTATCCTCTCGTTAATAGCAGATGCTTTCAACACGAAGATGGAAGAGCATGGCGAGCTCTTCACATCTGTGCGGTGGAGTGGTTCACGATGCGACGTGGGGGCCAGGCTTTGGGCCGATACAGGGTCGGATCGTGCTCGATTTTTGAGGCCAGGTGGAGATCGAGCTTGGCGCGCTTAGGGTCGAAGGGGGAGTTGGCTGAGGCGGTTCTCGTGGAGGTAGCTGATCGAGTTATCGATGAGCGAGGAGAGTGCGGTCCGAAGCCCTAATAGGCGATCGTGATGGGTTTGAGTACGTGTTTCTGCCTGTAGCTTGCATGATGAAGGGTGTACTCGGTTTCGTGATGGCGGCCTACTGTGTTGGGTATTTGCAAATTGAATTAAAAGAAATTGTTTTAAATTTACTTCAAACTTTAAAATTTAATATCTCGCCCATAGGTATTCAGAATTCGACGAAACTGGTAGCGTTGGAATCGCAGGAAAGAGTACTACGCGATGGTGCAGATCCGGATTCATTCCAGAAAAGTAGAAATTTGAGTTAAATCGAACGTCGTTCGGTTTAATTTGAATTTCGAACGCTCGTCGAAACTCAAGGTGAGTTAATCTCACTCACATCTGGAATGTTAGCTCATTTAAATAGTTAATATTTAAATATCTGTGTGATTGGTTGAAATGTTTATTTATATCAACCTGGAATGATATATATTTATAGTGTTGTGCTGATATTTGTGGATGCAGGAAAAACAGGTTGGAGGGATCCAACTGGATTCCTCACAATGTAGTAATTATTTTTATAATTGATGATGATGCCTATTATATATTGTGATTGATAAATTTGGGATTAAATTGTATTGTGAAATTGTGGGATAAACTATAAGCCCAGAATATTAAATTATAAGGAAATTTGGAGTTTTAATTACAAAGAAATTAAATTGGGTTTTAAAAAGGAATTAAGAAATTAATTAATAAGTAATATAAAAATATTAGAATCTGCTTGGATGGAAAACTGAAATAAAATTGTATTGGAATATTGCTGGGTAAATTATAAATCCATAATTAATTATAAGTGGATAAATTGAATTTAGAGAAATAAAAGATATTGTTAAATAATGAATTTAAAAGAATTAAAATTTGAAATCTCTTTAGAATGAAAATTGAAAATTGGTAAATCTGGGATGATAATCAAAGAGAAACGTTATCAGTTGTTAAATGTGAAAGTAAATTTATGTTATTAAACTTAAACCTGAATCTAAATAAATTGACAGAATTTATAAGAAGGATTTTTGGGATATTTGAGTAGGAATGAGTTTCCCTGGGAAACACCAAGTTTGAGTTTTAAACAGATTTTATTAAAAGTGAATTTAAGTTTAAAACTTGTTATAAATGAGTGTTTGGAAAATTATTATTTTAAAAGCTAATTAATAAGGTAACAATAGTGGATATTTTCGATTACATTAGTAATTAATTTTATAAATGGATTGTTTTAAAAGGGCTAGTTTTGATCTAAATTATTTGAAATTAGTATTAAGCCTTTTACAACTCTATTTTTTTTAATTTAGTTTAACTAAAACCTTATTTTAAATCAAGTTATATCTTATAAATTAGTTTTACTTTGAATATTTCGAAATTATATTTTGAGTAAATAACTAGAAGTAAATTTGCATATTTTAAAGTATATTACAGTACAAAATATTTTAACTGTTTTAAATTTAAATTGTTTTGAACTTGGTTATTTCCAATGGGAATATATGGTAAAGGATTTACCTTGTAAGGAAGAATTTTGGGAAATTGTTTTCAAGTGAGTTTTGAAACTTTGGGAATATATCTTGTAAAGATATTGAGGCAAATAAATAATGTGGGAATTATTTATTGTGTGATGGATGTTTATGAATATAAATTGATAGTTAAATCACCGACTATCAATATTGGACAACTGCGTTGATCGTTTCGAAGAGACCGGGATCGAGATTTATTTCCCGAAAACCACTTCGATCCGGTTTGTACGTTTCGTGCGAGAAATGTGTTCGGAGTCGAAGATGGAGCAGTGAAGTGCAAGGGCTAGTCGCTACTAATCTTGAGGACATTTCCAAAATGGATGTAGTAGAAGTAGTGCCTTCGGTTCCGTTCGAACCCGGGACGGACTTGTATAGACGAATGCTTGCGAAACATCGTCAGGTGGATGATGGGCGTTCTAAGTGAAAACGTTCTAAAGGTAACACTTAGCCTCAAGCCTCATCAACCGGGAATGACTGAAAATCAGGGGATATGCAGCAAGGTTAGGTGGGTCATGCCCAAGCAGGACAAGATATTTCCCCTGTCTAGATGTCCCTTTTTTATTATTTCGGATTAGTGGGTGGTTGGTTGCGCCAACCACGGGGTTTATCTTGTTCGAGACTGTTCAGTAAGGAATGGTTCCGGCCTTGTGTTGCAGGGGATGAAGGGAGTAATCCTCGGTACGGTGATCTAGGCCACGTACTGTGACAGGTGGTACCCCAGTGCCTAGTCATTGTTGGAAATCCATTCTCCCTACGAGCCTTGTACGAGTTTTGTTTGTATTACCCACTTTTGTGGCTAGTAGCTGGAATTTAATGAATGTAACAATTTTGGCTATTTTATAAATATTTGTAAATAGACACTATTATAATATCAGAGGATTTCTATAAAAAAATATTTTAGCTATCGTAAGGTAAAAACCCAACATGTTTATTTGTGGCGTGGTCTTACGAGATGCTTTTGTTTTCAAAGGATTTTGAAACTTTAATAATCAATTTAGATGCATTATTATCAGCTGGTATTCCAGACTGACTCGGGTGTTATTTCATTATAATGCTCGGGTCAGACCGAGTATTATATGTTCAGGTCAGGATGCTATGGAGCAGGATGGAGTCCGAGACGTATTATATGTACCTATATATATCTGCTGCTGTGATTTTATGGTAGGTCTGATTGGTATTGGTTGTTGTATGAGATACTCTGATGATATGATGTATAAAATAGTAATAGATTTCATTTTGTGTAAAGTTCTATATTTACTATTATATTTTATTCCGCTGCGACTTTGAGATTCTGATATTGTTTAGTTTCTTCTTCATCTATCTCTTCTTCTTAACCCTAAATGGTTCGTATTTCTGTGCCACTTGAGTTAACAGAGGTAGAATAGTGTTGATTCAAGGGGTACGGATTTGCGGGCTGTCACACTTGGTATCAGAGCCAGGTTGGCGACAACCTAGGCTTTGGTGGGGAAATTACTCATTAAACAGAGTCAATAGTGCTCTATAATGAGTTGAGCGTATTAATAAATATGAGAGTGTACTTGTTAGTGAATATAAAATTGTTTTTATACTGTGTTGACTTATCGGTTGAGTGTTTATGAATTCTGGTCGGTGCGGGAAGTACAACCGTACCGATAGGGGTTTCTAAACTCTTAAACAAGATAAACCGACATAGTATTGTTTTTAAAGGTGGGTAAATGAAATAATTTTACCCAAAATTATATTTTGATATAAAAGAAATAATTTTCTGAAATCATATATATATTTGGTTGATTGGGTGTTAATACAATAAGTAAATAAGAATCTAAAAGTTAATCTAAAATGTGAAATGGATATAACCAAATAAATTCCATGAGTATAAAGTATACAAAAGAGAATAACTAATTTAAACCCAGCCAGAATTTAAATCCCGGAAGTTTTGGAAAGGATTTTAAATAAAATAAAAAATAAAAGTTGGAAATTTAAAATCCTGGGAAAGTTGGAAATGTTTGTTGAGATTTGAAGGTGTTTGAAGGCAATGTTGGAATATTGTTTTGGGAAATATTTTTAAATGGAAACTGTTTTGAAGTGAATTTAGAAAAGTAAGAAAGCATTGAACTCACTTCAGTCGCTGGAAAATAATCCTGATGATGCTGGCCACATCATTAGAATTCATTTTCGAGTTTCTAAAGTGATGGATTACTTCCCTAGTACTTGATTATGGTATTGTTTGGATTTGTTGGGTGTACAAGTGGTTTTATAAATTTCAAAGGGAAATTTGTTTTAATAAAACCAAGTGTTTTGGAATTGGGAGATTTGATTTGATACCAGGGGTGAATGGGTTATTTATTATTTCAAATGGTTTTGAAATAAATCCGGGTAATAGAATTCGGGAAAATTCTATTTAAATAATGTGTAGAATAAAATGAATCAACTATTGAGCTTATTAAGTGAAGTTGATATTAATAAGAAGGAAGAAATGAAAATTTTAATCTTGGAATGAAAAATTTAACTTGAGTAATTGGAAGTGAATAAAATATATTGAAGTAAGTAGAAAATTTGAATATAACTTGGATAAGTTAAATAAAATTGGGAATTAGAATTAAATTTATTTAGGTGAAATTAAAATGTAAGTTGGCTTTGAAATTGTGGGTCATTGTGAAATGGATTGTACCCATAGGTTATTAAGTTGTATACTTATAATTTGAGATTGAGGATTTAATATTGTGTAAGAAGGTAAATGAAAGAAATTTGTATTCTTAAGAATTCAGTGATATACATATATATAATTTGAAATTGTGATTATATGATGTAGATGGATTAGAAGAGCAATATGAGCTTTAAAATAAATAAGTTGGTGAACTTATAAATAGGAAGTGAGATTATAATCACAAATGGGAAATAGTGGAATGGTATGGTGGATTCAACTTAATCTCAAAAGATGTAAATTGAAATAAGTTAAAGTAAGAGATAAAGGAAGTGAATGAACTTCTGTTAGTAAACAAGTTTTGAACTTGTACATAGAGAATTAAAATTTGGATTTGATTGGATTTAACTTTGACTAAATGGAATTGAGTTGAATTTGGATTAATTAAAACAAGGTTCAATTGTGTTGTGAATAAATATGAATGGAATTAAATCCTTATTTAAGATAGTAAGGGAAAATGAAATGAATTCAAGATGGCTAAATAAATTTAGTTAAAACTTGAATCTAAATTTGGAAAGACTTGAATGGAAAGAAATCTAATTTGCTGAAGGGATATTGTATGAATAAAAGTTTGACTCAACTAAATTCAAAGGGATTATTTGAGAATGAATTTAGCATAGGCTGAATTAAATAAAGAGAATCTTGAAAGTGAATTTAGTATAAGCTAAATTTAATGAAAATAGTATGGGAAGGGGTATAGTTTTGGAAGCTTGTTAATAATTGAAGGGTAAATGGAACCTAGTTCTTGTTTAGAACATTTGAAAATGGTCGTATTGTAAATAAGTTCAGTATGAATTGAGGAAGTGAATTAGAACCTAATATGGATTAGGTTAGAGGCTAAATTGAATTACAATTAAATGGAATTAGATTATAATAGTGATGGTTTGAATTGTAAATAAATTCAAATGAGTGAACTAATTTAAAGTCGTTTCTTTGCTAATAAAATAAGTCTAAAATGGATTTAATAAATAGGCAAAGTGCACTAAAGTATGCAAATGAATTGGAATTTAATTTGGATGAGAATCAAATGAAAATAAAAATTGATTTATAAGAAGGTAATGGAAATATTGTAAAGAAAGCTTAAGCAAATTAAGTAATTGTGATTAAGCTGAATAATGAGGTCTTGGATAAATTTGTTTAGATGTAGAAATTGAAATGCAAGTGAAGAGAATTTTAATTATTTATTGTGATGGAATAAGCAAATATGAATTAAAGATGGGTGAGAGTTGTAAATAATATAAAATGAGATGTTATTAATTTGAACTTAAGCTGATTGTATAAGCTAGTTGGATTGAAATTTGTAAATGGTTTGATTTGGTAAGAATTAATTAAAATGGAAATAAATTGAGATATTATGGAATTGAAATCATTTAAGAAAGATGATGAGATGGTTATTTTTAGGCTTATGAAAATAGCTTTAAATGAAATTTGTTTGCAAAATAAAATTTGGATGCAAGCAAATGACTTTTAAGATTGTAATTGTGAGAAAGAAAGAATATATGAGTTGTAAATAAGATGGGATGATAAAAGTAAACTTAAGTTGAATAATGGATTTGAAATATGAAAATCAAGACTTGGTTTTAAAAATAATAATATTATAATAAAAATAAACTTAAGATGAATAAAGAATGATGAATTTGTTTGGGTTAATACATATGAATAATTCCGAATGAAAAAAAAGAAAAATATAACTATAAACTAGAATTAATTGTAATGGTTAAGAGCTTAAGTAGTGATTATTTTTGGCTTGAATGACATGAATATTTGAATGTATTCAGAAGTGAGTTGTTTAAACAACAATTGAATTGATTTTTGAATAAATTAATATGAATCTAGGTGGGAATTAATTTTAAAAACTATTATAAGCTTAAGTAATGGATTATTCCATGAATAACATGCAAATTTGCATTGTAAATTTGTCGAATTGTGGTAAATGAAGATAAATAGTTTAAAGTAAGCAAATAATTGATTTTTGAATTAATTGGGATGGATTGAAATGTTATTAAGTAATTTTTGCATCAGAATGAAAATGCAATTATAAAAGAAATGAAAATGTTTCAAAATTGAAAATAAAATTGGTTTGTAAATCAACTTGGAATTGAAATGGAATAGATTGATGTTAGTAAAGCACATGTTAATCATATTGAAATAGAAATGAAGTGATTGTAATAAATATGAATGGTATATAGTAAACTTGAATGTAAATCATTCAAGTGAAATAAAATGAAGTTAGTTTGGATGAAAGTAGAATAGGCTAAATTCTTAATAAATGGGTTTGAGTATAAATATAAGTGAATCATAATAGAAATGCAAATGTTGCAAATTGAAATAAAATTTTCCTGGTGAATCAATTCAAAAATTGTGTAAAGTATGAATTGGAATGGCGAAACTTGTTTGTAAATCCTTTGTGTGAAATAAAATGGTAATTGGCATTAGAAAAGGGAACTTTGTGCATGTTATCAAAAGTGGTTTACTTATGAGATCATGCAAGATTGTTGAATGGATTATGAAATTGATATGTTGGCTTACATTTATATTGGAAATGTTGTTAAAATGTGCATATCATTGAAACTGATGAGTTTGTTGAGTAAGTACAGGTACGGGAGGCGTTCGAGAGAGTTGGAGCGCGTATATGCGTAATATTAGCCGCTTGCTATTAAAATTTGCTAAAAAGTTACGCCTAAGCAAATATAATTGGGAAATGGTATATTTATTGTAATATATTTTGATTTCCGACCGCGTGGGTCGATGTATATATATTTATTTGTATCGCGATATCGCGAAAGCTCCTCTGTACAAGGTAGACTCCGCCAAAAAAATTCTGAAATTTTGGGAGTTAGAAAATTTTTGGGATTTTTGGAAAAATTTAATAACTTGGAAAGTTATTTTTGAAATAAGGTGAAACAAAAGCTTTTGAGTATAAATAAAGAAAATGAGTTTGGGGATTTAACTAAAGGATTTTGGAAAGTGAATATAAGCTTTTAACTAACCAACTTGGATGAGTAAGTGAGTTTGAGCATAGTTTCTACCTTAACAAATTTCGATGACGAAATTTTTATAAGGGGGGAGGAATGTAACATCCCGTATTTTTAAGCCGTTGAATTTGAACATTTATTTTGTTTTAAATATTTAATGTGCGTTCTTAATTGATTTTGAAATGAATGGATCCGGGTTCAATCAGTGAAATCAGCTATAATTTTTAATTATAGTAATTCCGGTTGAATTTAAATAATGGGAAAATAATAATTTGAATATTCGGAATTTAAATAAAAGTAAATCTGGATGTAAATAGTGATAAAAATGGTTTCAGAAATTTATTTTGAGTTATTTGAGTGTAAATAGCGTGGTGAGAATTTTAGAAGAATTTTAAAGTTGATAAATTAATATTTGGGATTTTATATTAATTCAAAAATGAATTTAATATTATTAAAATGCAATTTAATCAGATTTTGGTCTGAAATGAGCCAGAATGATTTTTAATGTGTATATAAGTTTTATATGAATTATTGTTAAGTTAATAAAATTTTAAAAGCGAAATTTTAAGCGTTTTCGAAAATTTTGAAAATCGCTTGATTTAATAGACGAGTGAAAATAGCCTTCCGGGGCATAGTCTCAGAATTCGACGAAACCAGTTCCATTGGATCCGTAATAGTTAGTTATTATCGGATTTCAATTTTCGTAGCAATCGGAGTTGTCGTTTGACCGTGACAGCTCGAAACGCATAGAAATCGATTTAACCGATTTAATTTTAAATTGATCGTTTAATTCCATATCTCACGCATACGACCGAACTAGCTTACGAAACCTGTTCCATTGTGTCCGGAACGTGGAAAAACCCTAGGAATGCCAGTCGGCAGGTGTGAATTGGGTTTCGTTCGAGAATGTTCGTTTAAAGTGAATTTAATATTAAATTAATAAGTATATACGTATATATATACGTTTTAAACAAACGAAACCCTAGTTTCTTTCAGGCCGCCGCTTACCACCATTTTAATGGCCGAAACGCGTCGGTTTTCCTCTCTCAATCTCTCCTTATCCTCTCGTTAATAGCAGATGCTTTCAACACGAAGTTGAAAGAGCATGGCGAGCTCTTCACATCTGTACGGTGGAGTGGTTCACGATGCGACGTGGGGGCCAGGCTTTGGGCCGATACAGGGTCGGCTCGTGCTCAATTTTCGAGGCCAGGTGGAGACCGAGCTTGGCGCGCTTAGGATGGAAGGAGGAGTTGGCTGAGGCGGTTCTCGTGGAGGTAGCTGATTGAGTTATCGATGAGCGAGGAGAGTGCGGTCTGAAGCCCTAATAGGCGATCGTGATGGGTTTGAGTACGTGTTTCTGCCTGTAGCTTGCGTGATGAAGGGTGGACTCGGTTTCGTGATGGCAGCCTGCTGTGTTGGGTATTTGCAAATTGAATTAAAAGAAATTGTTTTAAATTTAATTCAAACTTTAAAATTTAATATCTCGCCCATACGTATTCAGAATTCGACGAAACTGGTAGCGTTGGAATCGCAGGAAAGAGTACTACGCGATGGTGCAAATCCGGATTCATTCCGGGCAAGTAGAAATTTGAGTTAAATCGAACGTCGTTCGGTTTAATTTGAATTTCGAACGCTCGCCGAAACTCAAGGTGAGTTAATCTCACTCACATCTGGAATGTTAGCTGATTTAAATAGTTAATATTTAAATATCTGTGTGATTGGTTGAAATGTTTATTTATATCAGCCTGGATTGATATATATTTATAGTGTTGTGCTAATATTTATGGATGCAGGAAAAACAGGTTTGAGGGATCCAACTGGATTCCTCACAATGTAGTAATTATTTTTATAATTGATGATGATGCCTGTTATATATTGTGATTGATAAATTTGGGATTAAATTGTATTGTGAAATTATGGGATAAACTATAAGCCCAGAATATTAAATTATAAAGAAATTTGGAGTTTTAATTATAAAGAAATTAAATTGGGGTTTAAAAAGGAATTAAGAAATTAATAAATAAGGAATATAAAAAAATTAGAATCTGCTTGGATGGAAAACTGAAATAAAATTGTATTGGAATATTGCTGGGTAAATTATAAATCCATAATTAATTATAAATGGATAAATTGAATTTTAGAGAAATAAAAGATATTGCTAGAAATCTATTTAGAATGAAAATTGAAAATTGGTAAATCTGGGATGATAATCAAAGAGAAACGTTATCAGTTGTTAAATGTTAAAGTAAATTTATGTTATTAAACTTAAACCTGAATCTAAATAAATTGACAGAATTTATAAGAAGGATTTTTGGGATATTTGAGTAGGAATGAGTTTCCTTGGGAAACACCAAGTTCGAGTTTAAACAGATTTTATTAAATGTGAATTTAAGTTTAAAACTTGTTATAAATGAGTGTTTGGAAAATTATTGTTTTAAAAGCTAATTAATAAGGTAACAATAGTGGATATTTTCGATTACATTAGTAATTAATTTTACAAATGGATTGTTTAAAAAGGCTAGTTTTGACCTAAATTATTTGAAATTAGTATTAAGCCTTTTACAACTCAATTTTTTTCAAATTTAGTTCAACTAAAACCTTATTTTAAATCAAGTTATATCTTATAAAATAGTTTTACTTTGAATATTTCGAAATTATATTTTGAGTAAATAACTAGAAGTTAATTTGCATATTTTAAAGTATATTTCAGTACAAAATATTTTAACTGTTTTAAATTTAAATTGTTTTGAACTTGGTTATTTCCAATGGGAATATATGGTAAAGGATTTACCTTGTAAGGAAGAATTTTGGGTAATTGTTTTCAAGTGAGTTTTGAAACTTTGGGAATATATCTTGTAAAGATATTGAGGCAAATAAATAATGTGGGAATTATTTATTGTGTGATGGATGTTTATGAATATAAATTGATAGTTAAATCACCGACTATCAATATTGGACAACTACGTTGATCGTTTCAAAGAGACCGGGATCGAGATTTATTTCTCGAAAACCACTTCGATCCGGTTTGTATGTTTCGTGCGAGAAACGTGTTCGGAGTCGAAGATGGAGCAGTGAAGTGCAAGGGCTAGTCGCTACTAATCTTGAGGACATTTCCAAAATGGATGTAGTAGGAGTAGTGCCTTCGGTTCCGTTCGAACCCGGGACGGACTTGTATGGACGAATGCTTGCGAAACATCGTCAGGTGGACGATGGGCGTTCTAAGTGAAAACGTTCTAAAGGTAACGCTTAGCCTCAAGCCTCATCAACCGGGAATGACTGAAAATCAGGGGATATGCAGCAAGGTTAGGTGGGTCATGCCCAAGCAGGACAAGATATTTCCCCTGTCTAGATGTCCCTTTTTTATTATTTCGGATTAGTGGGTGGTTGGTCGCGCCAACCACGGGGTTTATCTTGTTCGGGACTGTTCAGTAAGGAATGGTTCCGGCCTTGTGTTGCAGGGGATGAAGGGAGTAATCCTCGGTACGGTGATCTAGGCCCCGTACTGTGACAGGTGGTACCCCAGTGCCTAGTCATTGTTGGAAATCCATTCTCCCTACGAGCCTTGTACGAGTTTTGTTTGTATTACCCACTTTTGTGGCTAGTAGCTGGAATTTAATGAATGTAACAATTTCGGCTATTTTATAAGTATTTGTAATTAGACACTATTATAATATCAGAGGATTTCTATAAAAAATGTTTTAGCTATCGTAAGGTAAAAACCCGACATGTTTATTTGTGGCGTGGTCTTACGAGATGCTTTTGTTTTCAAAGGATTTTGAAACTTTAATAATCAATTTAGATGCATTATTATCAGCTGGTATTCCAGACTCACTCGGGTGTTATTTCATTATAATGCTCGGGTCAGACCGAGTATTATATGTTCAGGTCAGGATGCTATGGAGCAGGAGAGGAGCTGGAGTCCGAGACGTATTATATGTACCTATATATATATACGTGAATATATATGTATATATATATATATATATTTGTATCCGCTGCTGTGATTGTATGGTAGGTCTGATTGGTACTGGTTGTTGTATGAGATACTCTGATGATATGATGTATAAAACAGTAATAGATTTCATTTTGTGTAAAGTTCTATATTTACTATTATATTTTATTCCGCTGCGACTGTGAGATTCTGATATTGTTTAGTTTCTTCTTCATCTATCTCTTCTTCTTAACCCTAAATGGTTCGTATTTCTGTGCCACTTGAGTTAACAGAGGTAGAATAGTGTTGATTCAAGGGGTACGGATTTGCGGGCTGTCACATAGGGGGATTAGGAACTAGAAGTCGAGGCGAAGCTGCGGTATAAACGGCAAGGTACCTCGATGCAAGGATCGTCGGAGATGGGTGGATTTCCGGTGACCATGGGTTTCTAGGTTGTTGTTTTTTGAGTGTTTTTTATTCACGGTCGTATCAGGGTACTGGGGTGATCGTGTTTGGTTGCGTGGGTCACCAGCAAAGAGTCGAGGTCGGCGTCGATGGACGGAGCGCCGTTGGTCGCTGGTGTAAGTGCACGCGTGCACAGGCGTATCAATGGGTGGTTGATGAAGGTCAGGCTCGGGTTTAAGCTCGGGATCGTTCGAATTTTTCTCAAAGTAACAAAAGGGAGGGGAAGACTCTGTGTTTTGGTTAATTTTTGCTCAGGTTAAATTGGATGTTAACCAGCTTTTCAGTTTATTAAAAATCAAGTGTTACAAACTTATCTAAAAGTGTTAGTTCAAGGGAAGGGTTAAATCACGTTTTATACAAAGTTTTAACAAGTTTTAAAATGAGTTCCAAAGTTATAAATGTTTTCACGTTCTGGTAATTAGATAATTATACAAGGAGTTAATCCTATATGTTTTTCAAGGGTAAATTAAATGATGAAATTTAATAAAGTGTTAATTATTTAATGTTTTAGGGGTGGGTAATTGATTAATGTTATCAATTAAGGAAGTAATCTATTAATTTAATCATTAGATAATTAATAAAGGTTAAGTGATTTTGAGTATTCAATTTTAATGATTGATTTGTTAACGTGATTAAGTAATTAAAGTATTAATATAAAGATGATTAATTAAGATTAATCACTTAATGAAATTGATTAATGAGTATGAAAGTAACTAAAGGATAATTGCTTAATGTCATTTTTAAGGAAGGAAATAAATGGAGATTACTAAATGTGATTATTTAATGATAACTACTTAATATGAGTAATCGAGAAGTAATTATTTAGTGTAATTAGAAAGTATGGTTTAATTAAGTAAATTAATTAAAGGGCTAGTTAATTATTGTATGTGATTAATTAGGGGACAGTTAATCAATGTAAGTAAATATAGGATAATTAATTAGAGTAATTAATTAAGGATCAGGGAAATAAATTTTGTTAATTGATTTAGGAGATTAATTCAAAGATAATTAATGAGAATAGTTAGGCTAAGTAATCTGTATCATAATTAAAGAATTAATTACTTAATGTAATTAAAGGTTAATTAGTCAAGGATGATTAATTGAGATTGATGAATTAAGGGATGATTAATTAATTGAGATTACGATTAATTAATGTTAAATAAGCAAGATTAAGGGTGATTGAAGTAATTAATTAATTTGTTTAAATTCATTAGAATGGTATGACTAATTTACCTTTCTTATGAATGATTGAATAATATTGTATGCCGTAGATTGACTGATATCTCATATATGTGATTTGTGATGCTATGTGATATGATATGTTAGGTTTAAACTAAGATAATGTGGTTATCTATCGATGATGAATTAAGGTGTATAGGTGACACCTATATTTGAAGTTTGAATTGTGTTTCACTTGAATAATTCGGGATAAGATGGTATTGAATGCGAAGAGACCGGAGTCGGGTATTAGTAAATACCTGAAACCACTTCGATTTATAACCTATAATAATTCTATATAGATTTGATATGTGAAATCAATAGACTGGAATGGAATGATTTAAGTGAATTGGACCATTTAATCTAAGTTTTGGAACTTAGAAATTGATGTGTGAAATTAGTGATGTCTATAACCACTTGTGAAGTTGTAAATTGATATAAGTTACCCCAGGTTCACATAAGCTGTATGCTTTTATATTCCATGTAAGATGGGTTTACTCACGCTGGTTTCCAGCCTGACCCGGGTGTTACATTGGCTCTGGTGGGATTACTCATTAAGGATAGGGTCAATGGTACCCTAGAATGAGTTGAGTGTGTGTGTGTGTATATATATGAGAGTGTACTTGTTATTTTCTTATGTAAAGATTTTAAATGATTTTATATAAGATTATATTTTGATATATAAAGCAATATTTCATTCAAATAAATATTAAGTTAATTGGTTGTTAAATCATTGGAATTAAATAAAAATAATGAGAACTAAGTGGTAATAGTAATACAAACAAACTGAAATTGAATGAAGCTAAGTTTGAAATGGATTCAAACTGCAATTAAATCTTGAAATTGGAAAAGAGTTTTCAGAATAAGATAACAGTGAATTGGTTTCCAGTTGTAATAACCTTGGTTGTTATCCTAAAATAACGAAATTTTTTAAGGAATTAAACTTAGTTGAGTATAACTTCTAAATTGAAGTAGGTTTTAAATTGTGAAGTTTTAAAACCTATGTCTAGAAACATTTGAATTGTTTCAAAATATTAAAAGAAAGGATAAATGATATTATTCAGATTGTTTAGAACGTGATCTTAATTTAAAATAAGAGTTGCTTGGAAACTTTAAAGGAACTTGTTTTGAGTTAAAAACCAAAGGTAGTTTAAAATTTAAGGATAACTTGGTGTCTAAAGGAAATAAATATGTATAAACGAGGGATACACATAGTATCAAAGATAATTTGAAATAAACTCTAAATGTTGAGTTTTAAATTTGGAATGAGATGTGATACCCAAAGTGATAAGTTTTTGAACTTAATAAGTGGGAATATCATTTATGAGAAGTTTAAAATTTGAAATGGAAGTTCAAATTGGGTAAGGTTGACTGGATTAAGTGAATTGAATTTAACTTGGGAAAAAGTTGAATAAGTTGGAATGATCAACTTGATTTGGAAATTCCAAGATGAAATTGGGATTTAACTTGGAAACTTAAATGGTTAATTTGAATTGCGATTTTGTGTGATCTCAAAATGGGTTTGAGATCTGGAATATGGAAATGGATGGATGTTTTAAAATATTTTGAATGATACCATCCTATTGTTATTAATAATCTTTAAGCTGAAATTGGATTTGTTTAAATGAATGAAGAAATGGGATGTGGTAATATATCCATTATTGAGATAAAATAGAATCATTTTTGATTTAAAGATTTGAATGTTTAAGATAAAACTTCAAAGGTTTGGTTTCAAAATTGAAATTCGATGATAAATTGAATTTCAAAGATTTAGTTGTTTAAAAAGGACTTGAATTATTATTTGAACTTGAAATAGGTTAAAAATGGAATTTGATTCAGAATTAAATGGTTTAAAGATATAAGTTGATTTGATTTAAAGGATTAAATCAACATTTAAAAATATAAGTCGAATTCATATAATTCGGGATAGTTTAAATTTGAAATTTGAATTGAATTAGTTCAAATTGAATTTGATTTGAATTAATTGGAATTATGATTGAAGATGGGTAAGTTTAAAAATTCAAATAGAAAATTTGAATTGGATTAATTTGAAATGGAATTGAAGTTGAATGAGATCAAATTCAAATGGGAATTGGGATTAATTCAAACTGGAATTGATATGAATTGAAATTGGTTCAATTTGAAATTTATTTGAATTAATTGAAATTATGATTAAAGTTGAATAGGTTTAAAATTCAACTGGAATTTGATTTGAAAATTGGAAAGAATTTGAGAATTAATTCAACTTGAGTTGGGGATAAATCAATTTCAATGGAAATTGAAGTTATTTAAATTGGAATTGAGTCAATTTAAATGGAAGTGGAAATTTCAATTGAGTTGATGAAAACGGAGGTTGGGAATTGAATAGTTTGACTCTGGACTATTTTCCCTATAAATAGTTTTAATACAAATCTATTTTTCCAAACTATTTACTATACAACTTTTCTTTTTAAACCTAAACTATCTTATAATTGTTTTACGATTATTTTTGGAACTATTTAACAATTTTTCAACTGTTTTATAAATTAATTACTGTTATTCAACTACTTTATAACTAATTACTATTTTACAATTATTTAAAATTATTTAAAATTTCTCTAACTATTTGACTATTTTCCAACTATTTTACAATTGCTTAATTATTTTACAGCTATTTTACAAATTAATTATTATTATTTTCAACTACTTATCTATTTTTAACCTTTCAAATTATTTTCTAAATTTAAGCTGGACAAAGTTCAAACGGTTTATGACTGAATATCCATATGAGATAAGGATTAAAGTGATAATTCAAATGAAATTGAGGCAAACGTGAATAAGTAAATAGAAATCAAAAGTGGATGTGAATAGAAAGAAGAAATTGATTTAGCTGATAATCAATGAAGATAAATACGTAGGATGTACATATATTATTCTATTCGCATAGTGATTTGATCCAGATTCGAGCATAGAATTTCGAGATAGTCATATTGATCCGAGTTGGGATTTTCCACTCGATTTTCGACGGCGAACCTGGATATGGATTGTTGATTGATTCTAGATATTACCTATCATAGTTAGGCTATGCAAGGAGAATGACGGTTTTTGATCAAGAAACCAGATCTGTGTCCTCACTAGAAAGTCGGGTGGACGATACTAGTTCGGAAGTGAAATTGTGTGATCGAGTGAGCGCTCAGATTCGTATAGTGTACGGATGATGCGTGTACATCGTACGGGTTTGAATGAAACTGATACTGGGAATTTGGGGATAAGAAATGTGAATTTTTTTTTGAAATGAAAGGCATATTTTTGTGAAATATATGATGAAGTAAAGTGGAAATTGGATATTTCTATGGTAAAAATTTACTTTATGAAAGTAAGTAATTTGGTAAGTGACTTTATAGAGTAATCAAATTTGAGTATTTGATTTGGAATAAACAAAGTTATATATCTTTGTTATATAAGATAAATATCCCCTTGTGAATCTAAAGCAAGAAGAAAGGGTTTTGAAAAATATTTGAAGTATAAAAAGAGTTTTATACAAGTTTGAAATGATCCAAAGTTTAAAAAATATATTATATATATCTATATATATAAAGGGTCTTATGAGGATTTTGGGAAAAGGTTTTTGGAACCTTTGGATTTGGAAAGGCTTTTTGATTTTTGGGTAAAATCAATATTAGAATTTGGAAAAGCCTAATTTGAGAATTATCGATTTTGGGATAATCGATTTTGAGAAAGAAGATTTATATGAGATTCATACTAGGCGTATGATTTGGAAGATGGTATATGTGTATAGTATAAAGTGTTTTGAAAATGGCTCTGGAGAAAAAGGCGCTCCCTTGAAATGAACTTCTCAAGAGTGCCACAGGGTGGTACTGCCTTGAACCCTAAGGGGGGTTCTAAAGTTGATCCTGTGAGGAGTCCGGACAAATTAGTTCCTGAGGATTTTGTGTAGTGTGTAGCGAAAATCGAGGGCGCTGATGCCTACAGAGACATTTGGATATGCTGTGACGACGGTGTAACTTGATGTTACTGCGATCTACTGCAGATCATAGTGGAAGTCGTGTGTGCTGTTGAGAGCCAACAGTCTACGTTTGATTTTATATCGGTAGACTGCGACCTATGGTGACATAGCGAAAGTTGTGTGTGCTGCTGAGAGCCAACAGTCTACGTTTGATTTTACATCGGTAGACTGCGAACTATGTGGGAGTGGAGAAGTTTCATTTTGGCAGCGAAATTCGAGGGCGCTGATGCCTATAGTTACATGGACTTTTGCTGCGATGGCAACGTAACCCTGGGATGTAACTACGATCTGCCGCGGGTTCCATGGCGTATTCGAAGGGCGTGGAGTGCCTATAGTTAAATGGACTTTTGATGTGATGACAACGTAATTAACCTAGGATGTAACTGCGACCATGAATGGGGGTGATGATTTCCAGAGCATTCTCACCAAAATTAATTCCTCGACTTCAAAAATGTTTTCTATATTTTCAATAAAAACCATTTTCCAAGTATTTTCACTGGGTGTTGAAAACAGGTCTGCCAAGTACTTATAGATCTTCAGTCCTACGCCTGATTAACATATGACCGAATTTCTGTGAGAACAAAGATGGACTGGTTGAAACATCGAGTTATAAAGTATCTTCATAAAAAATATTTTCGTAATATTATATAGATTTTAAAAGTGTTTTAAAAATAAAAAAAGGAAATTTATCTGATTTTAAGCATTTTAATAAATTCTGGTTTCGTTCCTTTTCGAGGACGAAAAGATTCTAAGGGGGGAGGAATGTGATAACCCGAATTTTCGGGCATCGGATGATTGGGTAATTTTCTAATTTAGCTATTGAAAAATACTGATTTATCGATTAAGAAAATAAATCTCATGGTTATTTATATCATTACTTAAAATTTATAAATTGAATTTGGGTTTGTTTAAAATAAATAGGTATTTGTTTGAGTTGATTTTAAGTTGGATTTTTAATTGAATTTAGAGTTGAATTTGAATTTAAATTTGAAATTTAAAAGAAGTATATCTTAAATATATTTTAATTTAAAAATATATTATACATATGATTTTATTTGATTTTAATCGGTTTTTATTTATTTTCTTTAAAAGAACTTTTTATATATAGATTTAGAAAGAACTTAATAATTAGTACATAAATGCAATTTATTATCATTTAAGAATTTATTAATTTTGCATAATTACAAGTGTTTGTCTTAAAATCATTTTAATAATAAGTGTAATATGAGTATTTAATTGACAAATGTAAGTTAACTAGCATCTAGTTATACAAATGGCAAACAATTCTCACTTAAATTTTTATGTAAATAAATTTCAAAAATAAGGAAAAAAACCAGGTTTTCATTTCTACTCACTTTCAAATCTGGAAACAGAGAAAAAATATATATGTATAATCAAAACCTTTAACAAATTCAAACCTGAACACCAACATAAACCAAGTACAAATCTGTTTCAAAGCAAATCTAAGGTCTGAAGTGTATCAAGAAATCAAAGCTTCAAGTTTAGGAAAATCAAAGCAAGGTTCCAGATAGTTAGCTTTTAGTTTCATAATCAAAGCTTCCTAGATTCAGGGGATTACAGGTTCAAACAACAAGCTTTCAAAAAAAAATCTCTCTGCATCATCAAAACAGGTGGGTAAACAGTTTTATTTTTAAAATTTAAATCTATTAAAATATGATGCATGCAATAAAATTCTGAAGTAAAGTGTGAAAATTGTTTGCATGATTTTTGAATATGAACTTTATGAATATATATCTGGATATATGGATGTGCTTGTGTGTATACAGAACATTGGCTCTGTTCTTGTTATCCAGGTTTCAAAACCTGATTTAAATTCAAATATCTCTTTCTCCGATTCATTTTAAACATAGAAGTATAAACAAATTTTGTTTGTTATGGCATGGTGCAAATTTTAAAAAAAATATTTCAAAGTTAATTCTAAAGCCGATTTCAAAAAAAAAAAGAACAGTAAAAAATTTAACCATATCAAAAGCTCGATCATAGTGATGGGTTGGTTCAGTTGTATTATCTATTTTGTCATCGAAGATTAGGATTTTTAAAATCTTAATCAAGATTTTTAGACTTTTAAATCATGAGTTATGCCATGTTGATCAGAAAATGGATTTCGAGTGTTTTCTATTGATCTGAGGATTTTAGAGAAGCGAATTTTGGGGCGAAGCAAGTCTGGTGATAGTCGACGTCGGCAAAAATGGTCTTAGGATTTGTAGTTTACTACGGCGATGGGGCATCGTTGAAGTAGGGTTTTATTCCAGGTTTTGTCGTCATGGTTTCAGCGAAGATTTCGACATCGTGACTTGATCGGAGGGGATCGTGATAGGGGGATTAGGAATTGGAAGTCGAGGCGGAGCTACGGTATAAACGGAGAGGTCCTCGAGGCACGGATTGTCAGAGATGGGTGGATTTCCGGTGACCATGGGTTTCCAGGTTGTGGTTTTTGAGTATTTTCGATTCACGATCATATCAGGGTATTGGGGTGATCGTGTTTGGTTGCGTGGGTCACCAGGGAAGAGTTGAGGTCGGCGTCGATATACGGAGCGCCATTGGTCGCTGGTGAAAGTGCATGCGTGCACAGGCGTATCAGTGGGTGATGGATGAAGGTCAGGCTCAGGTTTAATCTCGGGATCGTTCGAACTTTTCTCGAAGTAACAGGAGGGAGGGAAAGACTCTGTGTTTTGGTTAATTTTTGCTCAGGTTAAATTTGGATGTTAACCAGCTTTTAAGTTTATTAAAAATCAAGTTCTAAAAAGTTATCTAAAAGTGTTAGTTCAAAGGAAGGGTAAATCAGTTTTATACAAAGTGTTAACAAGTTTTAAAACGAGCTCCAAAGTTATAAATCTTTTCAAATTATGGTAATTAGATAATTATATAAGGAGTTAATCCTATATGTTTTTCAAGGGTAAATAAAATGATGAAATTTAATAAAGTATTAATTATTTAATGTTTTAGGGGTGGGCAATTGATTAATGTTATCAATTAAGGAAGTAATCAATTAACTTAATCATTAGATAATTAATAAAGGTTAAGTGTTTTTGAGTATTCAATTTTAAGGATTGATTTGTTAATGTGATTACGTAATTAAAGTATTAATATAAAGATGATTAATTAAGATTAATCACCTAATGAAATTGATTAATGAGTATGAAAGTAATTAAAGGATAATTGCTTAATGTCATTTTTAAAGAAGGAAATAAATGGAGATTACTAAATGTGATTATTTAATGATAACTACTTAATATGAGTAATCGAGAAGTAATTATTTAGTGTAATTAGAAAGTATGGTTTAATTAAGTAAACTAATTGAAGGGCTAGTTAACTATTGTTGTGATTAATTAAGGGATAATTAACCAATGTAAGTAAATATAGGATAATTAATTAGAGTAATTAATTAAGGATCATGGAAATAAGTTTTGTTAATTGATTTAGGAGATTAATTCGAAGATAATTAATGAGAATGGTTAGGCTAATTAATTTGTGTGATAAGAAAAGAATTAATTACTTAATGTAATTAAAGGTTAATTAGTCAAGGATGATTAATTGAGATTGATGAATTAAGGAATGACTAATTAATTAGGATTGTGATTAATTAATGTTAAATAAGCAGGATGAAGGGTGATTGAAGTAATTAATTTAATTTGTTTAAATTAATTAGAAGGGTATGACTAATTTATCTTGCTTATGAATGATTGAATAATATTGTATGCCTAGATTGATTGATATCTTGGATATGTGATTTGTGATGCTATGTGATATGATATGTTGGGTTTAAACTGAGATAATGTGGTTATTTATCAATGACGAATTAAGGTGTATAGGTGACGCCCTGTATTTGAAGTTTGAATTGTGTTTCACTTGAATAATTTAGGATAAGATGGTATTGAATTCGAAGAGACCGGAGTCGGGTATTAGTAAATACCCGAAACCACTTAGATTTATAACCTATAATAATTCTATATAGATTTGATATGTGAAATCAATAGACTGGAATGGAATGATTTAAGTGAATTGGACCTTTAATCTAAGTTTTGTACTTAAAAATTGATGTGTGAAATAAGTGATGTCTATAACCACTTGTGATGTTGTAAATTGATATAAGTTACCCCGGGTTCACATAAGTTGTATGCTTTTGTATTCCATGTTAGATGGGTTTACTCACGCTGGCTTCCACCCTGACTCGGTTGTTACTTTGATGTAATGTTTGGGTCAGACCGAGTATTACTGATTTCCGGTAAGGACGTTCTGGAGCTTAGAAAGCGAGCTGGATGGCAGGAACGTAAGGAGTGTTTCCGCTGTGTTATATTGTTGTATAACTGGAACTACTTATTTTGACTGTTCAGTGATTGTAAAATGTTGTAACTCTGATCTATTAAAATGTAATTGACTGATACGGCTTCTTTGTGTAAAGAATTTTATTTGATATTATATTTTATCCGCTAGTGAGATTCTGAGTTTGGTTTTCTGTTTCTTCTTCTTCTATCACTTTCCTTCTTTTCCTAACTATCTGGAATTTTTAGGATTGAAAATTTCTGGTCGTTACATAATGTATCACCACACATAATATATACGCAGTATGATTCTAAATCGGATCCTTCCATATGAATGCATTTCTTTGAAAAACATTTTTTTTAAATATGATGCAAACAACCTACATATATACTATCAGTTTTACATGTGTGCAGCATTTTGAAAATCTTTTCAACCAAAACCCCCATACTCCTACAGATAGAAGTACGAAGCAACCAATTTTGCAGCCACTTCCTATCATCCAACAATCTAAGCATAAAAAATTGCTTCCTAAGTTTTAATCCCGCGTCAAAAAAAGGAATTTAGACGGAGAATTTAACATTCTTACCAAATCATAATTTTCTCATTCCCGTAGTACAGTGGAAATTTCCTCGCTGCCCTGGATTTACTTCAAATTTTCCACGTACATTTAAGACCCAACCCCAGATTTCCTTGTTTTATGGCCAGCCTCTCAACTGTCAACCAACCCACAATGTTGGGACATATAGGGGCAAGGGACAAAGCTTCACCTCCGTTCACATTGTGAGAACCCCCTATCGTGTAAGCATAAACATGCCAACTAGATCCGGTGACCAGAAAAATAATATAAACTGTCCATAAATAAACTTATACCGATAGGTTTGCATTTAATTGTTATGTCCATCAAAGTTATAAATTATAATCTAACATTGCATTGCACACACGATTGCATACTTATCCCTTCCCATGGTATGAAATACTGATGAAGCCATATTAACCATCCAATACTTCCAATTCTATTGGCCACTTAATACTTCTAAATATGAAGCGGGCTTTAATAATACTTTTAAAAGAGAAATTAGAAGACTTTGTCATTTACGATCTTATTTGAGGTAGAACCCATCATTTAAGACTTATTCTCAAGGTGATTTTCTAAAAATATTGTCAATGGTCAGTGGGTCCTAGCTACAAGACCTCTAAACACAATTTATTCTGACATTTGGTGTCTAACTATTATCGCATCTATCGCCAATAAGTTCGTAATCATGTAATAAATAGTACCCAAGCCACTTAATACATTTTATTAGAAAATAGGCATACTCTAGTCATTTAAGACCTTAACTAAGGTAGACCCCATCATTTAAGACGATTCCCAAGACATGCTCCCAAATGATATTATTATTATTTTAGCTTTAGCAATATAAGAAACTATACCCAAGCCACTTAATACTTCCCAGTGGAAAATAGGTAGACCCCGACATTTAAGACCTAATTTTAAATGTGTGTTGCTCAATGGTACTATCTAGTTGTCATTTCTTGGAAATCTCATTGGGCAACTTAATACTACATTTATAGGAAAGAGGAGGACTTTATGGCCACTTAAGACTTTAAACTTGTAGCGAACCCTTTTCGAGATATCCACTTATACACTTTAATTATAAATATGGCATCTTATTAGGCTATTTCTTTCGATAGGGAGGCGGACCCTTCAGCCACCTAAGGGCTCAATAGTAAAGTAAACCTTTTTACAGACATTCTTATTTATTAATTTGGAATCTCGCTAGTTACTTAATACTTTCATTTAGGAGAGAGGCAGACCCTTCAGCCACTTAAGACCTCAAACCAGAAGCGAATCCCTATGGAGATATCCCTCACCGCACCTAATTCCAAATTTGGACTATTCAATAGTGTAACAACCCATATTTTAAACCATTTAATAATATTTAATTTTATAAGATTATTGAATAAAAATGGTTGAAAATAAAATTTTGTGTTTTATTTATGTTGTTTATTTAATATGAACTTGAATGCAATTTTTGAAATAACCAATTTCAAAACCATAGGAAGTAACATATATTAGAATGCAATTCAATGTATTCATATATGTGTAAAATAGCAGGAATTGAATGATGAATATTGAATTATTCGGTTGGGAATAAATTATTTCATTTTACAACTAAAATTGGTTTGAAATCTAATATTGGAATTTATTGAAATTCTAATATTGGAATTTATTGAAATTCTAATATTGAAATTTTTTGAAATTCTAATATTGGAATTCAGTGTAATTGAATTATTCAAGGGCTTTGATTTATGAAGTGTAATCTTTGTATTTGGTGTAAGAACTTTTGTTGTTCTAGATTTGAACGAACATTTTATTTTAAAGTGAATTTTTTTATGAATTTAAATGTAAGAGCATTGGTTGTATAAATTTTGAACAAAAATTTTAATTTACAAAGTGGTTTAAGATAAAATTTGGATTTCAAATATTTAATTGATTTTAAATATTAAATAACTTATGTTTCAAATATAATGACTCATTTGATAAATTAATTGTTATATTTAATATTTCAAACTATTTAAATAATTGAATCATGAATTCAATATGAATAAAAATGATTCTGAAAGTTGATTTAAATTTTATTTAAACAAGGATGAAGATTATTAACTTTTAAAATTGAATTTAAAGTGAATAAATTGATTTCAGAAATAGCTTGTTGTAAATGACGTGTAAAATTAGTCTTTTTGGACACTGTCTCGGATTTCGATGAAATTTGTTTCATTAGATCTGTAACAGCGAGTTATTATAGGATTTCACGTTTCATAGCGATCAGACTTATCACTTTTGGCCGTACGAGCTAGAAACGCGTATAATTTATTTTAAGAACTATAATTAAAATAATTTGATTTTGAAAAGCTATCTTCTTAATATGATGGAATTGGCTCCTGATATATTTTCCCTTATGTTCGAAATAAGGGTATAACATATAGAATGCCAGGCGCCACGCTGTGTTTGGAGTTTAAAATTTTCACGGATGAATAGTGCCACTAAATTTTCTATATAAGGACTTGAAAACGTTGTTTTTGCAACTCACAAATGCTATTACTTCAGCCGCCTCTTCTACCATTTTTATAGTCGAAAATACCCATCTTCTACCCTTGATATCTTTCAATCCACTAAACGAAATCGAATGATTTCAAAAGCAAAAAAAGGAGAGCTCGATGAGCTCTACATGATGTATGGTCGAATCATGTCGAAACCTTGTGAAATCACCTGAATTGAAGCAAAAAGGGCCGACGATTTTGGGTTTTATTCATGACGATGGTGGCACTTTAGGGAGACTAATTTGGCCGTGGGTGGAGCAGCATGAGTAGTGGATGTGGCGAAGTTGGATAGGGCTCCAGTTCCCCAAGGTGGAGCATGCGTAAAGGAATGGGTTGCAGGATTTGGGTTCTCGGCTTGGAGAAAGCGTATTAAGGGGGAGTGATAGGAGAAGGTTATGTTTTGATTTGTTAATTAGTTTTGTCTGCAACTCTTTCTAACAAGGCCAGATTCAAGCAAAATGAGTCGTGTGGTGATCGTATCGGCGAAGGCTACGACATGGTGTTGGATTCGTATTTATTCGTATCTGAAAAAATTTCAGTTCAAATAAAGGTGAGTGTTTTAAACCGTTTATGAAATACCAAAAGTATTCTGATGTTAGTTAAACTGAAATCATGAAGTGATTTATTTTTATTGACCGTTATTTGGCAATTTAACCGACATTTAAATTGGCATTTGGTTTGAATAGATAGGAATTTAAATTTGAAATTGGAATTGAAATTACTAGTTAAAAACCGATACCGATAACTAGCTAACTATTGTGATTTATTGGTTGATTTGGATGTTGATTGTGATGGATGACTATTTGTTGATAAATTGGATGATTGGATGTTTATTTATTTTGTATATATATCATGTTGTCACCCTGTATATTATTTAACAGCATATCAACTGTTACTTGAATTATTTCGAATAAATTAAGAAATAGGTTGAAATGATATATACCCACGACACTTGGATTTGGATTAAAATGATATATATATATTCGTCCTTGAAAATAAAATCAAAATAACCAATCACTTGGCCATTGGATAGAAAATAATATACAAACACTGGACTAGTTAAATTAAATGATTTTAAATTCTTGAATTTGAATTTATTTAAATGATTTTGGTTTTAAAGAAAAGGAAAAAAATCTAATTTATAAAGATTGAATTATTTTCAAGCTTGAGTTTGAAATGTTGAAATCGAAATTGGTTAAGAGAAATAATTTTAAAGAATTAAATTTGAAATGTGAAGTTATAATCGACATATGACTTGAATTTTTGGAAATTGAATGGTTAAGGTTTGAACTTTTACTTGAACTTCGAATTTATCTATATAGATATAAATGGGTATTTCAAATTTGAGCTTGAAATTGAATTATTTTAAAGATTTGAACTTTAAATTAGATATTGAAGTTTAAATTTGATTTAAGTGATTTAAGTCGGTAAATTGAAATTGGACTTGAGATTTTTATAAATTGAAATGGTTTAAAATATGAATTGAATTGAAACTCGAACTAGTGAACCGAACCGTTGAATCTATTTGAAGTTGAATAACTTATAAAACACCCTGAAAAGAAGATTTAAAATAGTGAAACCTTTTTGGAAATTTGAAACAAATGAATTTACTGCAACTATGTTTCACCGGATTTTGATTTGACTTACATGAGGATTTTAATCCCGGCTCAGGTCTTTTGTCTTTTCACTACGCTTGGGTCAGACCGAGTTTTCAGTTATCGAAGACAGTTATTCTAGAGGACGAAGACGAACACTTGATATATCATATTTTCTAGTATCTATTCTGCTGCACTATTTCCTACTGTCTATTAAAAATGTATAACTCTGATGATATTGTATAACTATGATTTGTGTTGTGAATTGAAATGATTATATATTGTAAACAACTTCATGAACTATTTACGTGGTAATTATATTTTATCGTTCCGCTGCGATATTCTACTATTGTTTCCTTCTTTTTTTTCATTTCTTTAAAATAAACCCATTGATAATCTACCTTTTAAATGGTTTGAGTTAGGCATATGTGGTTTTATTGTCGACTTAAACTGACCAAAAAGGTGGGTCGTCGCAAATACTTTCCAACTAAGAAAGCACGCCTAATTTCTCATGTTGTCACGGTTGGTTAGATTAGTGATATCTAACATCAGTAGTAAGTACACTCGACTGGTGGTAGCCTCAAAGTGAAGGGCAGTCTTTCATCAAGCGACTCTATTGATCTTGCATCACTAACCTACTAAGTCAAATTAACCATCCTAAGTCTTCATTTATACTAGCTTAGGTAGACATTGGACTTAGCTTACCAGTTCCCTTTTTATTTAAGGTAATATGATTTATTTAAATATTTTTCTACCCATACTTTTAATGCTTATAAATGTCAATCTGTCCATAAAATCCTAACGGACATTCCCTAAGTCAATTATGTATGATTACTAATTTTAAATTAGTAACCCTTTATACATATTCCATTTTTATTAGCCCCATTAATCCATTTACCCTATTAATTTATTGCAACTTCCTTATTTATTACCATTTATTGGATTTACAACCTTTTAAATTCTTTACTTATTTGTTAATTATCCTAAACACGAATATTACATGCAAGCTTTGTTATTAGCTTTTTATTTAATTATTATAAGAGCAGTAATTACCTATAAATAATTACTTTTAAGTATGTTCCAGTTACATACCTTTACTAGAATACACTTTTCTGTGTGAAATTGTTGGAATCATATCTAGAACGATTATCTACTATAATTTTCGTAAATTAGTCCAAAACAGAAGATTTAACATTTATAAGTAAAAGATTACGTGGTCTGAAATTACAAGGAATAATCATTTCTTTTTATTACTGAAATAAACGGTGTAAAATACAATAAATTCATACTTTACACATCTCTTTCTCTTTCTATTTACATCTATTCCTTATTAGATCAAACGTTATATCTTTCTAAAAGGAAAACAAATCAAACTAATTTACAAATACTAAATGGATCTAAATTTCAACAATTACACATATAGAAAAGTTTATATTCTACCAAGATTACAGTATTGATCCAAATTTGTAACATTGTTATACAACCTATTTTAGATCTAGAATTAAGTTCATTTAAATTAATATACTAACACACTTTTGGGACTGATTTTTAGATCAAGTTGTATGCAATGCTAAATCAATTTATAAACAAGAATATGTAGGTGATATTTATTATATTTAGATCACATTCAATTCATTGCCTGTAAAGGCATAAAAAATCAAACAAACACCAACATGATGATTTTCATTTTATACCAATCTGTAAAATTTTCCATTTACCTTTTAAAAGCGATCCAAATCTCAAGATCTGAAGTAGAATCTTTGATTCATCTTCAAATCCTTTTCAATCCAAGAGATATTTATAAAAGGGTATAAACATACATTAGAATTACAGATCTAAGAAGAGATTTAGGATTTGGAGAAAAAATAGATACAAATATATATAAATATACAAATTACCTCAAATATGCATATTTTTGATTCTCTTCTCCTTTTTATTAGATTTCTAATCTTCTTTGATTTGTACGAATATATATACAAATTTCTTATCTTTATAATTTAGAAAGAAAGCAGAGAAAAAGAAATGGCAGAGCTTCATTGCTGATTTCATAAAAAATACGAGAAGAGAAGGGAGGGCAAGGCCTTAATTTATGACACTAGAGTCAACCAGAACCGTTAGATAAAAATATATTAAATCCAGGCCATTGCGGCTTAGGTTCACAGGAGCCGCCAAGTCACCACTGGTCGATCGCCTTTGGGTGACTGGTCGACCACCAGGGGTTGACCATCCCCAATGATGGGTCGGCTAATAGGCTCGAATAATTAATATAAAAACGTTAATTTTCTTATTTATTTGTTTTCATATTGAACTCGCTTTTAGTCTGTAACTTCTTTGTTTGGGCTCCGACCGCAAAACTCCAATGGAGCAAGTTTCACGGTCAAATTCCATCGTTTGCAGAAATTCCATTTTTCGAGCCTAATTAATTAACCAACTAACTAAAGAAATTACTAACGCCAAATTACGGGGTGTTACACATATGGGGGAAAGTTATCGTTGGGAATGAATCTTTTTTCATTTTAGGCATGTGTGAAAATCTTTCCAATATACTTACTCACACAATCAAATTGAATCAATTATTCTGCATGGTATATTATTTACTTGCATATTATATTTTATGAGCTTATCATAGAGTTATACAGCTATATCAAATACACAAGTTCATGTTCGTGATAACTCATCGATGAATATGACGAAGTATGTAGAAACATTTTGGTATTAATAGACTTACGATTGAGTTCATTAACTCTTATGATGCTCCTACTAAATAGGTGCATAACCTTAATTATTTAAGATATAGTTAACTACTATCATATTATTCATAATCATATGATGAAAATTATTTCTCAAAACTATGATTAAGTATATAATTCCAAAATAATTTTAGATACTTCAATATTTTCCAATGCATCACTTTTGTTGTGAAAACAAGCACCATATTATAGTTTTATTTCATAACTAATATTCATATTATTCATATTGAAATATAACAATCTATTTTACAGTCGACGCTGAAAAACAATCATTATTTCATAAATAATGTTCGATATATTTCAAGAAAACAATTTTGTTACTTAGTGCAATCAATAAGTGCTATATAACATGTTCCCACTATTTCTGCAATTACTGTAAAAGCGTACTAATTTCGAAGGTCCATCATTCACTTACTATAAATTATTTGTTTCATATACTACAACAAGTATACAACGGAGAGTTCTTTGATCAAATATCTTGAACTCAAATAAATAAATCTTATATAAAAATTATTATATATGAAAATACATTATAGAATTGAAATCATATTTCTTTTTCCAATATTAAGTATCAACTACTATTTTACAATTCTCGTTTTCGATATTCCATTATGAAGTAGAAGTGACCGTTCACTTTCTTCATCCCAACTGTACCTTAAAAAACATCCACTCTTGTAAATTTGTTATTTGTCACGACCCGAAAAACAATGTTCGAAAATTGGCATGAAATACCTCACTTGTATTCGACCGCCAAGAATTCAAACATCAAACTCCAGTCGGATGGAGCTTATAACAACATTAGATGAATATAAAACAGGGAAAACAAAATGAATATCATGCATTACATCACATATACAACATCATCATAATATCTGTTATAACATCAAAGTATCATAATACATGAATCAGAACTCCAAATAGAATGTCATAACAGAACAACAAGAGATCATATGCCAAAAGTCTTCAAAGGAATAGAGTGATAGTGAACATCCAAACTAAGCACCTTGAGATCTAAAAGCTTCCAAAATATCTTCAAGGTAAAAGCTCCCAAAAACTGATAGTCTCCAAACCAAAATACAGCTAATGCCAAAATATGGGAAACCTGCTACTAGGCTGCTTGTGTAGAAATTATGGGCACGCAGAGTTTAGAAAGGAAACAATAAACTCCGGATCAGTCATGGGACTGGTATGAGTAAACAAAGACAGCTGCTTTCAAATAGAACAGATTTATAACAGAAAAACCGTTCATGCTTTTGGAAAATGAAACTACCTTAAGGCCTCCCGGAACACACACAATGCAATCGCACACTTAGGGGTGATTTCCCCTTATGATAGTCAAATATGCTTAATACGAGAAAATTCTTTGATATTATTACTACTGCATAGTGTGAAAACATTTCGAAAGTATGATATTATTCTTAGCCAGCATAGGTACCATGATACAATGCCTACTATAGCTGCCATGTTAAATGGCAGGTTCTACAACTAAAACCATACTGGGTTCGTATTGGGAATTGGATTTCCAACAAACGGTCAGGCTAAGGAACTTCCTATGCCACATGGGTATGCCTCTGGCGGGACGTCCCGAGAACCTTCCCGGCTCTCTGCCAACACAAGGCCGGGTTACCTCCGTAACTAGGTAACTACTACTCGAGTATGCCATTCTCCGGTCCTTTGGGACCTTTATCCAAGGCCCTCCATCACAAAGCAACCACACAGTAAATGAGATTGAAGCAACCACAAAGGTAAGTATCTAGGTTCCATACCATGACACCACCTTTTTCCAGAAGTAAATGACATACCCTAAAGGGCGCGACCCTCATAACCTTGCCGCATCTTTCCTGTTTCGACCATTTCCGGGGTGTGAGGTTCGATGAGGTCTCGTCCACAAAGCTACGCTTTACACGAAAGCCATACTTTGCTCATAAGTGATCAACAAATGATCATCAACACACAGCAGCACTTAGCATGCCACACTACCAAATTGAAAGTATATTGCTGATAACTTTCAACTACATAACCTCTGAGCTCGTACGTCTCAGAGAAGGTGTTAAGCTAAGAGAATAAATTCTCTGCCACCAACAGATATGTATTTGAAAGAAATCAGCTTTATATCTCAATGTGTAGTGTCAGACACACAACCATACAAGTCAGTTCTGGGTTCAAACAGAATCGAAGGCACTTCGTCCAATAAAGGAAGAAGCCCTTGCGAATCTGGGCGTCCACAATCCCGATCGGACTTCCCATCACTTAGGGCATCTCTATACCGGAGCAACACAGTGTAGAGACAATCGATAAGTTATCCTATCGTTTTCAAAGACACCCGGTCTTCAACACCGTCTTCAAATGCAATCCATAACATCGAATCACTATTCGGAATGGGTTATATGACACAAAGGTCCTCTCCTGGCTAGTCCGAATAGTGAACGCTTAATTTTAAAACATGTGGGTGTATCAATTTCAAGGATTCACATTCAGGATTCGATGTGGGTTTTGAATAACTAACTGAAATCCGACTCCCCGTCGCAACGAAGTTTAAATGCCGTTTTATAGACAAAAGGGGCTTTCGCATACATATGGGAACAAATCACAAATCACAGTTCATCACAAAGCAACCACAGTATCACAATAGCAATATCAATCCGGTACAGGATATTTGATGATAGTCAATCATCTTTGATTAAGGTGATTGTGATTAAAGTGAATTAACCATATAATTATCTTTATTAATTATTTTAAATCAATGTTCAGTTTTACTTAATTTTGAATTAATTAAATCTTAATCAACTTTATTAATCATCTTAATTTATAAATTCTTAATTGTTAACCGATTAAGTTTAATTACTTTTATTAATTGACTATTGTTTAATTAATTAATTATTAATTATAAAAATCATTACAAAACATTAATTGTTAATTACTATTTCATCATTATAAATAAATTTGGTTTAAAGTTAACATTTGAATATTTGATTTACTTTTCAAATTTTTTATAAGTTAATTGTAAAACAAATTTTTATTTCAAAACATGAATTTGAAATATCCTTGAATCCCATAAATTTTAAACAAAACATTTCAATATCATTTACTACATTCTCCATTAGCAAGTACGTTCATTTTTTAAGAAATGTATTCAGAAAATTATTTAACTCAAGTTTTCAAAAAATATGTTGAAAACTAGATTTTGTTGTTGCTACAGCCAACCCGAGGCTTGCTTCGAGTTGTACCCGAGGAAAATACCCCCTACTTCGAGTTTAAACCCAATTTGACCCGAGTGATTGTTTTTCCATAAAAATTTGTTTAAGTGTTTAAAACAACCCGATGCAACGTTAAAACGACACGAGCTCGTCTTCGAGTTTTCACCACAATCCCCCGTGTTGTGCTTCGAGTCGCCTCCTTTCTTCCCCAAACCCATCACAGCTGACACCCCAATCCCCACGTGCACGTGCACGGCCAAAATCGTCGCCGTTGGTCGGAGCTGCGGCCAACCTCGAGTCAACGTCCATCCCCCAAAATGATACAAACACCCAGAACGTGATTTTATTTCAAAAACGAGGATCGAGACATCATGACCAAACAACCCACCAGGACCTCATCAAAAAAATGCCTCGCCCCACCTCCTCTGACCGTTAGCGGTCACCAAATTTGGACCGAAGCCCCACCAACACGCGACACCTCGATTTGCACCGGAAGCACGCAGTCCGATCACATATTTATGGCGCATCACCGTCGTTTCGATCATGAACAGAAAAGGGTCCTTAAACCCTAATTTGATCTCGACTCAAAAATTTAAGGATTTATAAATTATACTCGTATTTTCGAGAGGCCACGAACATCCAACCTAGCTATGACGACGAACTCAAGGCCCACCATCGTTCAGATCATCTGATTTTGACAAAAATGCATTTTTTGATCAACCCCAATATCTCAATGAAAAGTTAATGAAAAATTTAAATTTTTGTTTCTAAAATCCTCATTTTTGAAGGGGATTCAAATGATATTACTGAAAAAAGAATCTGTGATATTCGAATTTCTTGCTCATTTAGATGGTGACAGTGTTTACATTTTCCAGAAAGAACAAAACGTGTTGCTTTACTTTTGATATGTCATTAAACCAAATTCATGTTCAACATTACTTTAATTTGGTTATACTTTTAATTTCAAGGAAAGATACAGAGGAAGATCTTGAAATTTAACATGGTTTGCTCTGCAAACCTGATACTTGAATGCAACCATGTTTTCACAGTTTCCCGTAAAAAAATTACAAAACTTGCTTTGATTTATTACTGGAAACATAGTACAAGTTTAAAACAACTTCAACTTGTGTTACAATCCATTTTCAAAAGAAATGAGGGAGAGAGGAATTTTAGTTCGGCCTGGTTTACACTATAAACCAGAGTGTTCAAAGGAACAGAAGAACAAAAAAAGAAATCAACATTTCTAGGTAAAGAAAAACTCAAGCATAACAATCCATTCACAAGCAAGGCTTTAAGCATCATTCAGGCATCCATACAATCAACAATTTTTATAAAAAAAATCAAGGGTTTACTCATGTATTCCAAAGAGTTTCCTAACAGTTTTTCAAAATAGAGATGAAGCCTGCAACTTTCTTTCTTTTCCTACTTTAAATTTGGAGTTTTAGTTCTGCAAGTTAGAATTACCGATCTTTGTTTATTCCTTATTGTATTTATTTACTTAATCATTAACAAATCTTAAATTGACTTACAGTTAAAAAAAATTATATTAGAGAAAGCCTTTTTTTTGCAACTTTCAAAACCAGAAGTAGATTAAATTTTTGATCTTGATTTCCCTGCAAATGATTGATATTATTGTTTAATTCTTGCTTCATTACAGATTATAACTTCAAATTCAAATTTTAAAGTGAAAGTTACTTGCCTTAAAATTATTCCAGAACTACTGCACTAGCAAAAACCTTAAGCCCCCGTTCAAAGCTAATCTGCAGTTTAAACTTTGTTTGCGTTGAAACCTTGGTTTCAAATCATAATTTCATTAACTATAAAGTTTTAAAAACTTACCTGAGAAATGTAACACACTACAGCCTAAAGCTTTAAGATGATTCTCAGATTTTTTTTTCTTTCTTTTGAATTGAATTGAAGAAGAGTTGATAATTTTCTTTTTCTGAATTTTTTCTTTCTTGAATGTTGGAGTTTAATATTGCAAAATCTTTGGGTTACTGGACTTCAGAGATTTGGTAGCTTAATAAATTTGAATTTGGAAGTTGAAAGGTTTTTTGAAAATCTTAATTTGATTATTTTATCAAAGTAATGATGTTTCATGACATTCGTAAAAAGATAATCATAAGATCTAGATTTTGTTAATCACCTTACTCCATCTCCCATGTGAATGTATATTTACATTTGTGATTTCTTACAAGGCAAAAGAATTTTATAAACTTTAAATTTATATAATATACAGTTTATAAATAAATGTATTCCTTTATTCATTTGTATATATATGTGTGTGTGTGTGTGTGTGTGTGTGTACAATGTTAAAAGAATTTAACCAATATTTACATTACATGTATTACATCTTAATGGTTTTAAATGCTACTTATTTTTAAAACATTTATTTTAAATTTAAATGCAAAATTCAATTTTAAACTTGCAATATAAACATTTATGTCCATTTATACATTCATACTTATCTTGAACAAAATTAAATTAAATTTCAATATGTATTCAATATTACTCATATATGCAATGTACATATATGTATATAATTTGAAATTTAAATGACTTTTTAAACATTCATTATTACAATATTTTAAACTCAAAATAAAATTGGAATTTATTTATATATTATTATCAATTATTTTTATTTGTTTTTAAGATTTTTTTCCCAATTTATTTTCAAATTAAATCCCAAGAGTAAAAAATATATTATTAATTTATAGTGATAAATTTTTGGGATGTTACATTATTCCTTCTAAATAGTCGAACCATTCAAAAGAATATCCTTACTACAACATCATAACAAACTCTTTACCAAAGTGCATTTGATCATCCTTAACGTTCAGGGACATGAAGCATGTTGCACCTTGCATAAACTGATCAAACTAATGTCCATCAATCAAATTCTTCGATTTATATTAGAGTTTTGGTCCTATATTACATTTGACATAATACGATCCTTTTGTAGTCAATCAAATTGAATATTTGATCTCACAGTACTATTTATTGGCTTATTCAATTAAACTAATTCCATCGAAATATCGTACGTTACAAACTATGACCGTTCCCATATAACACTTATATGCAATAATATATAGATTACATATCCATAGTCTTGTATTGCTTTTAGAGTTTGAAACTCATTGAATGCAATACGTGGTGTCTACCAAATAAATACGTAAGCGACCAAAGCACGTCTGTATGAAGTAGTTGAAAAATTAGTTACTTGCATGGGTTTAGAAAATATTAGCATGCAAGATGTAACATCTCAAATTTTTGAATGATTTATAATTAGATATTAGACTTGTTTAAATATTAAAATCTTGGATTTAATGTGGATAAAAATGATTTCGAAAGCTTATTTAAATTATGTCTAAATAAGAATGATAATGAAAGCTTTTAATTTAGAATAAAAAGTGATTAAAATTATTTTTAATAATATTTCGTTTAATTAACATATGAAATTATCATTCTAGGGCACCATTTTGGACCTTGACCAAACTAGTGCCATTGGGTCTGGAATAATGAATTATTATACGCCTTCGAATTTTGTGGTAATCAGACGTACTGTGTGGTGGTGCGTGCTCGAAATGCAAAGTAAATGATTTTAGGATTTAAATATAATATAATTTGATTATAAAAGCTAACTTTTGTATATGATGAAATTAGATCCCGATACTAGTTGCATAATGTTCACAATGGGGGTAGTTAGATAGGAATGCAAGTGAGCATGCCTCATTTGGAGTTCGGGATTTGGAGGAGTGTGAATAGTATTAAAAAATCTTCTATATAAGGACCTCACTTTCTCAATCACTTTCCTTAATCCCTAGCAACCAAAATTAAAACTCTAGATTCAATGGCTAAAATTCACCAGTTGCTAAAGGCTGATTTAGAAGAAGTGGTCAACTATAAAGTGGAGTGGCATGGTCAAGGGAGTACATCGATGGTGGTAATTCGATGATCAGTAGAACATGGCAATGGGGATTTGACTTTGATGGTGGTGCTTTATTTTGGCTTTATCTTAACAGCGGTGGCGAATTGAGGGGCGATGTCAGTGGCTTAGGGGTCGGAGAGGTTGGGGCATTCGACAGTGATGAGGCGACGATGGCCGATGGCCGGATATTGCGATAGCGAGGTAATGATATTCGGTAGCATTTGTTGATGTGTCGGCTTGGGTTTAGAGAAGAAGATGATTAAGTTTAATCACTTAATTAATTGGGTAATTAATATTTAATTAATCTCTAGAGTTCTAATGACCGTATCTTGTTCATACGAGGTTCGATCTAGACATCGTTTTCGCTGTTGCGTTCATATCTGGATTATCTATGCGATGGAGTTAGTCTCATCGAGTTTGGAGCTCGTGGGAATTTTAGATAAAATTGAATATTGTTCGATTTTGGACTATTCAATAACGCGATAGCGCTGGTTAGAATATGGATGAGTTTTACTCACCATTTGATTGTATAATTATTGCATATATAATTGTTATTGTATTAATAAACTACATTATGGACCATAGGTTATTACTTTTGGGCCCTATCTTTTTTGTAAAACAAGTGAAAACATTAAATTGTAGTATAACCTCCCTTTTGATTCTATAAACATGTATCGTGGCCCAGACTCACTATTTATGTATTTGGTAATGATTTGTGAAAAGTGATAGTGCATTATATATGTTAGAAATGATATAGTCGTTATAAACATGCTTTGAAATCCCTGATATTTGACGTAGGTTAAACTGGAAAAATTATGGTAAGTTGTGGAAATATATATATATATATATATATATATATATATATATATATATATGTACATATATTTTGAGTTGTTCTATACACATTTTGATATGTTAGGCATAAATGGAATTGGTTTGGACATTTGTGGAATTTGGAAACGGAAGTTATAAATGTTAGAAGCGAAAAGGTCGCCATATATGTACTTTGAAATCGTTGTGATATATATTTTTACTTTTCCTTTGGAAGTCATCCTAAGGCTTCTTCATATTGATTAATTAAGTATTGTTAGCGTGCTTATTATTGAAAACTTAATAAGGTCTAAATATCTCCGAAAAACATTTATGGAATTAGAAAGTGATGGTTTTATATTATAAAGTAGGTTTTGAAGTGGTGTTTTAAATAAATGGATTTAAAATATGTATAAGTATTTTAAAAGTTTATTTTTAGTATATATATGGTTTGAAAAGTTATTAAATTTAATAAAGATTGTTAATAGGATTTTATATTACAATATGTTTAAAATGGTTTATAGTATTTTATTAAATATCCCAGTTTTACAAATAAATTAATATACATAAATATCTATCTTTTTAAAGGTATTTTGATATGTTTAGAAATTTTAAAGAAGGGAGGTTAATATTTTGTAAAGGGATTTAAAAGGAGCTTTGGGATTATACACTTATGTTATAAATGGATTGTTTTATAATTTGATTAAAATGAACTTTATTTAATACGTGAAGCTATGCTTAGAGTTTTATATGGATGTTTCAAAGTAAATAACAAGAATAAAAATGATTTTGGGTTTATAGCAACGATGTTTGTGCAATATTTGTTTTAACCCATTTAATTATACTTTAAAATGTGATTGGATCTTTAAAATAAAATTTTAAAGATAATAGAATAGTAAAAAAAATTGGGTTTTTTCGTAAACAATGTTTTAGTAACATTCATTTCTAAACCCTTGAATAATATTTTAGTGTGGTAAAATATTGCAAATGATTTTGGGCAAATACTTATGTCTTTAGTAATGTGATTTTAAAGAGAATAACAAGTATGCATTTGTTTTGGATTTGTTGTGGCAATGCGTTGATAACATTTGCTTTTAACCCATTTTGATTATACTTATGAATGTAAATTGATCTTTGAAAATAATGTTTTAAAGACAATCATAAATGAATTGATTTTGGGTTATCATGACAGTGTTTGTGTAATATTGATCTTAAGCCCTTTGAAATTGATTTGTGAATATACTTATACAGTTGAGATAAGTATATGAATACTTTAATACTTTTGGGAAGTGTTGAAATATGTTAAAAATGAATAGTAATGTTATAACTAAATAGTCAAGTTTAATTAACAAATGGAGTTTCATTTATAAAGAATTGTTCAATAAAATTGAGTTTTACTAATAAAAGATGATTTAATAATAAAGGAAGATTAATTAAAAAGGGATTAGAAGTCATTTGAAAGACATGATTGCACTTATATGTTTCGATCATGCTTTGTGTGTTACTTAATTAAGGATGGTATATGAGACTTAGTTCCCATATGTGATTGTCCTCATTATTATTGAATGTCAAAATTCATTGGCTCAGTCTTGGAGAGACCGGGATCAGTTAGCATTCCACTTACTGAAAACCACTTCAAGGCTGATATACATATTCTATCTGTTGGAAGTGGACATGTTTAAGATGATAGGATCTATATGGAGATTTGAGATCTATTTAAGATGCTTGAATACATGTCGTTGTTCATGTTCTATTCAGGATGTGGGAATCCATGTATGGTTCCAAAGCCTATTGAGGTTGGGAATCCATGTACGATTCCGAGGTCTATTGAAGGATCCATGTGTGGTTCCAATATCTGTTGAGATATGGAAAACTATGTATGGTATGAGTTCTGTTTGAGTAATGAAGACTCATGTGAAGATGCCGAACATAACCTCAACATCGAAAATGGCTATAAACAGAGTAGGAGCATAGTTTGGGTTTTGCTAACCCACGATAGGATATTATCACTCCACATCTAGAGTATGCTTATCGATGTTGCTCGCTGGAGGGATGGTATTCGGGATCACGTATTTAGATGTGGACTGGTTATGTTTACCTTATAGTATATTTTATCTAGAGATAACGACACTCGGAGGTAGTTTCTGACCCTTATGTAAGAAATTTGATTTCGGCTCAACCGAAGGGATCTCCATGGAAAATCCATTATGCGAACATTCCTTGTTGGTTTTAATTGTACTCCCCAATATGCTGTTGAATGTAAAAAAATGTAACCATTCCAGCTACGTTATAATATTTATATTCTACACCTTAGGATTATTATTTTATCATTGGATTTTATAATAGAAATGGTTTGGTTATCATAAGGTAAAAACCCGTCCGTGTTTATTGGCGACGTGGTCTTACAAGATACCCTTATTTTGAAGGGTTTTATCATTTAGTAAATCTATATGATTTGAATTTCTGATGCTGGATTACCAGACTAATCCGGGGGTTATTCTCTTAAAATGCTCGGGTCAGCTCGAGTATGTTTCCAGGTTTAGTTATGGTTCGTTGGAGCTCTTATAGAGGAGCTGGATGATTACTTACCGTATTTATTTTCTGTTATATTACTTGGTTTGTACCTATCAGCATTTGTGAAGACATGAATTATAACCATCCAGGATGGTGATAGGTTTGTTTTCTTCGGTTGATGCAAGTATATAAAGGTTATCTTTGTGACGACTAGGATTTTTCACGCTCGAAAATCGACATCCATACTTCAAATCGTATTCGAATGCCGTAGATTCGACCGTTCAAATCCGATTCGCCGGAGCTTATAACACAATTAAGTAAACAACACAGCGGAAGAAAAAGAATAATACATTGATATACATCTTTGATATAATATCTGATACAACAAATGATCCAATAGATATCAATATACATCAGCGATATGATACAAGAAATAGCAGCGGAAAGAAAATACGTAACACTAGCAGCGGAACAAATAACTCTAAGATAGTCTTCAAGGAAGAACTCCAGCAGCAGCTCGAATCAACATCATGATACACTAAGACAAGCAAGTCTCGTCCATATCCAAAGACTGAAACTAGCTCCAGATAATCCACTGAACCTAACTATCTGAAAAACCCAACTCTAGACTGCTCGTGTAGAAAATAATGAGCACCCAGAGTTTAGGAAAGAAACAATAAACTACGGATCAGTCATGGGACTGGTGTGAGCAACAAAAACAGTTTATCTTTAAAAACAAACAATGAAATATTTAAAAATCAATTCGCAATGCTTTTTAGAAATGAGACTACCATAAGGCCTCCCGCACACACACACAATGCAAACGCAGAATCGGAGGAGATTTCTCCTTATGATAGTCAAAGATGCTTGATACGCATTAAAAAGAAACATTTGATATTATTACTAGTGCATAGTGTAGAAAAAAATCATTTCAAAAGTAAAGATATAAATCTTAGCCAACATACGACCATTATCGTATGCCTACTATAGCTGCCATGTTCAATAGCAGGTTACCGCCACATTCCATGGCAGGTTCTACAACTAAAACCGTACAAGTCTCGTATTGTTTCTTTGGATTTCCAACAAATGTTCAGGCCAAGGAACTTCCCATTGCCACATGAGAACGCCTCTGAAAGGACGTCCCCGAGAACCTAACCGGATCTCTGCCAACACAAGGCCGGGTTACCCCTAACTGGGTAACTACTGACACGAGTATGCCATCCCCTGATCGTAAACGGCCTTTTCTCGGGATCCCGATAACCAACAACCACAAAGTAATAAATTCGCAGTGACCACATAGGTTAAATATCTGGGCTCCATACCATGATACCACCTCTATCCAGAAGGAAATGCACATACCCTAAAGGGCGCTACCCCCAATAACCTTGCTGCATCATTCCTGTTTTGACCATTCCGGGGTGTGAGGTCCGACGAAGTCTCGTCCACAAAGTCACGCTTTGGTACAAAGCCATGCTTTGGGTAAACAAATGATCAAAGTAATTATCACAAAGATAAATGATCAAAAAAACGATCATATCACAAATGATCAAACAATGATCATTTCACAGCAACACTCAGCATGCCACATTACCAAATTGGGAACATATCGCTGATAACCTTCAACTACATAACCTCTGAGCTCGTACGTCTCAGAGAAGGGTGTTAAGCTAAGAGAATAAATTCTCCGCCACCAACAGAAATATATTTGAAAGAAATCTACTTTATATCTCAAATTGTAATGTCAGACATAACAATCCGTACAAGTCTGTTCTGGGTTCGAACAGAACCGAAGGCACTTCCAAAGAAGTCCTTGCAATCCGGGTATTCACAATCCCGGTTGGACTTCCCATCACTTAGGGAATCTCTATAACAGAGCAACTCAGTGCAGAGACAATCGATAGGTCATCCTATCGTTCTCGCAAATACCCGGTCTTCACCACCGGTCTTCAAATGCTATCCATAACGACGAATCACATATTCGGAATGGGTTATATGACACAATGGTCCTTTCCTGGCTAAACCGAATAGTGAGCGCAACATTTAAAACATATGGATATGGGATTTCAATTAAGTCACAACTTAATAATTCAAAACTTTTTTTTCCAAATGGTTTAAACTAATTACCATTTCAAATCTTTTAAAACAAAAGGATTTATTTCATAAAGTTCACCTAGCTTCACAAAGATTTATTCCTGTTTTTCAAAACAATTCCATTTCAATTGGATTTAATTCATTAAATCTTTAAATCAAGATTTAACTTATATCTTTCAAAATTCGTTCCCAAATATTCTCTTTCAAAATTCGTTTCCAGACATTCATCTATAACTTGGAAGACCATTTCAGTTTAAACTTGAAATCCCTTTAATACAATTTGAAATTCATTTCTCCCATGAAAGCTTTTTATTATTTAGAAACAACAGTCTTATTTCGGAAAAACTCTATTTCATTTATACAAATTATAATCTTTGGGTTACATTCAAATTCCCAAAAGAACAATACTTTAAAAATGGTTTGACTCCTATACAACTAGTATAATATCATTAATCCCTAGTTTCAAATCATAGAATTCAATTTTAGGTATTGAATTCAAATTGAAATCAAAATATTTAAATTCCAAATCTTAATCAAGTTATTCAAAAAAAAATTTATCTTTGAAATTCCATTTCAATTGCTTTTCACTTTAAACCCAATCCATTATCAAAACATTTGAATTTAAATATTCAACTTTTAAATATCATTTCAAAAACTGTGACTTAATTGATTTCCTCGTGAAATCCATATTTTGTGTGTGTATGGTGTGGTCCAGGGGTTCAACACAATAGTGCAACATTATTCAATCATCACAGATTAAAACACATAAATATAGTTGATAAGCGATATAAATATAATGCTTATCGCTCATTCATAGATTCACAGATAATATACAAATGTAAATAAATAAATAAATTATGCACATCTAAATCCACAGAACAAAATATCATAGATCAAACAGGACAATCAATTCAAGGTATCTCATACAATACAATCATTCGTAAGTATGGTCAAGTATTCAATAGTCATTTATAAGCAGGATTTATAAATTATTTATCCTAATTAATTCAATTTATTTCCAATAAATTACTTATGAGTTAATTAACCAATCCTGATTTATTAATCATTCGATATCAATTAATTTATCAAACACTTTAATTAAATAAATTATCCCAAATTAATCATAATAAGTAATTATTTCTAATTGCTTTCATTATGTAATTTACAATTTACAATATATAATTGATTATCTAAATTAATTTATCTAATTGATTATCAAAATTAATCATATTAAGTAATACTTAATTATCCTTAATTAATCATCTTCATTAACTAATAACATTTCTTAATTACTTTTAATTAATCTCTAATTATAAATAAATCTAAATCATAAATTTATAAATTAAATAAATAAGTCCTTAATTAATTATCATATAAATTACATCACTTAATGCCTTAATTGTCTCTAATATAATCAATTCCTTTATTAATTATTTCATTAATCATTCGAGTGTATTTTAAACTTACACTTTAAATTTAAATTCAAATTTCATTTTAAAACCAGTTAACATTTCAACTGTTTATTTGAAAACTAAACTTTACTTTTAAATATAAACTTAGTTTAAATTATGTTTCAGATTTTTAAATTAAATTTTTAAAAATAGAAACTGTCGGGTGTAGAAACTGAAAACCCACCTTCTAAATCTTTACAACTTTGATTTAAAATTAAACTTCCTTTTTAAAACTTTAAGATTCAAAGTTCTATTTGAATCTATCTTAAATCTGATTTAACTTTATTCATATCTAGTTTACGAATTCATGTAGATTTGGTTTAAATTCAATTTGCAGACAGTTTTGAACAAAACTGTCATCCTGTTAAACCAACCCGAGGCAACTCAAGTTTGCTTCGAGTCCAACAGCCAGAGACTTCGAGTTAAAATATTTAAATTTATAAACTTGATTTGAATTTCAAATCCGGGCTTCAAATGTAGGATTAAACCCAGGTTTCAAGTTTGATTTAAACTTTATCCTTACATTTCAAAATTCATTTTAAATCCAAATTATTTTCAAATTACACATAAAACTCATTTAAATCAATTTAAATTATAAACTTTATTTTAACTCCAAATCAGTTTCAAAACTAACTCAAATTCATTATTGAACTTTGTTTAGTAACTTGGTTTAACTTGTAAAAAAAAAATTAAACTGTTAAAACTGATAACAGGTTTAAAACCTGAACAATTCTACCATAGTTCCTCCCCTCATCTACTTCGAGCAAACGCGAATTTCCCCCGAGAAAAACAACAGCCTGCTTCGAGTTCCCCCTTCATAAATTTGAACCCACCCAAGCACAGCCTCACCGGAAAATATACCCCGCTGTGCACATGTACCAACGACCCAGGTGGTTCCGACCGTCCATGCCACTACGAACAAGACGACGATCTCCCCTATAACTAACCCAGACCATCCAAACATGATTGTAGACCCACGATCAAAATCCAACAATGCAGTCGAACCTGGAACAAAAGAACATCACCAACTGCAAACCTGTCACGGTGTCGTTCTCACCACCACGATCACCAGAACACTCGAAACTTCGTCCATCTATTCGACGTCACCCCCTCTACCATCACCTCAAACCTCATCGCACTCGATCAACCATAGAACGTGTGGTGATCGATGCATCAATCACAGTAAAACTTAGGGTTACAAAAAGAAGTTGCTCGCCGTTGCCACCACAGTAATCAAAAGTGCCTCCAACCATTTTACCCCGACCCTCCGATCACTCCTGCACCTACGGCCAAAATCGCGATCATCCCCATGCTCGTGGCCATCAGAATTTGTCCAGTATTCCAAAAACAGTGCAAACCCAATATTTACTTCATTTTAAATCTAAAAATTATGATTTCGATCTTAAAAATCATGTTTTAGATTAGAGTTTCATTTTATATCCCTGAATTGCTAAATTAAAATGTTCGAATTTTTCCTTGTTCAAAGCTTTGCTCAGTAACTTGGTTTTCAGAGATGTCACCAAGCTGTTTCAACTTGAATAGATTTTTAAATTAAAGCTAATGATAAACAATCAAATTATATTTAAATCTTGAATCCAAACATATATTGGGCTAAGGGATATTGATTTTTTTGAATCAAGCACTGGAGCCTGGAATCTAAACAGAGCATTACTGATTCATAACACATGCACACAACTATATACAGACATATGTGTATACAGGACCACCTACCTATATTCACACAAACACAGTATTTCAATAAAACATAAATACTTGATTATCTTCATACCTAATCCAAGCAATCAGTCAAAAAAATACTTAACTAATTTTTTTTAAAAAGAAGTTACTCACAGTTTTTGAAAAGAAGAACAGAGCTCCTTATTTGAAAAACAACAGGCTTGATTTATTTCTCCTTAGATCTTCTTGCTTTGGTTCAAATGAATGATGCTTCAGTTGTAAAAATGCTTGCTTTGATTCTGTGTTTGATTTAAATTTTGTTGATCTGAAGTTCACTCACTTGACTTTGCACAGAAAAGCAAAGCCTGGAATTTTGATCTTTACTCATCTTACTTTTGTTTTTTTTCTTTGTTCTTATTTTAACTTGATCTTCTCAGGTTGATGAACGAACTGAGGTGAAGTGGACATATAGGAAAAGTTGACAGGGTATGTTGTTTTTGTACAGGGTATTAGGTATGGGCAAGTACAATATTTCTTTTTTTACTCAGCATCTTTATACTTCTTTTTCTGTTGCCAAACCCATGCTTGAATTGGTGATGTGATCTTTTTTATGGCTGAAATGTATTGGAGGCATGTTGCATTTATTGCTTCTTACCTGCCTGCATATCTATTACAGGCTACATTCTTTATTTTATCTTTTGTTTTATTTTGTAAGCTTGTATTTTTTTTATTTGTTTTGCATAATCACTTACAGGTTACATACAAGATTCCTTTACTTAGTTTGTTTATGTACTTCATGAATATAGATATAAAGTAGTTTTAGTTATGTTATAAAATTTCAACTTATGAATTTAGTATATGCTTTTGTATTTTTCTATATATTTATTCCAATAGTTTATATTTTAAAAGTTATTTTGTTTTGTTTATGTTTGATAGATATTTATTTTGTTTTAAAGACTTCATTTTAAATAATCAAATCAATTTATCAATAAATTTTACCATTTTAAATCAAAATTTAATTTAATTATCAATTTAAAATAAATTAAAATTCGGGATCGTTACAGACTTTCCCCCTTAAAAGAATTTCGTCCTCGAAATTCGCAGGCACGAAAATAACCCAGAGATAGACTAAATCTCTACAATTTCTCAAATACAAGATATGGATTCCAAATTCAAGTCGAAATATCTCAAAATATATCCCAATTTGTCCCTCTTCGGATTTCGACCAACCCAAGAAATTACAACAGAATTTCAAATTTTGGTTTTAAACGAAATCGCTTTATCGACACAATTTAATTTATCCTTCATATTCTATAAATCAATTTTAACTCAATTTAAAATTTATAATTCATTTAAAATTCCTAATTTCAAATTTCAAATTCGTATTCATTAAGGTTTAAATCCAAAACTGATAAGAAACCGATGAAATCCGAAGTAAAGATTTCTACAACGATTCCTAGAGCCATCATCACACCGGAACTTCTTCTTGCAACTGCCACGAAGCAATCAAAAGAATTTGGGACGAATCAAAGAATATTGAGAAGAAAATTGTTTCCACTGTCGCAGGGTATTTACCATTTGTAGTCGTATTTCCCTTTCCCCTATCTTGTTCTCTTCTTGCACTCATACTCATTATCAGTGGATAGCAAGAGAATTTACTGAGGCATTCAGACAGATATCTTAGGGATTACTCATTCTAGGGCATACTTCACCCTATCTCTAATGAGCTACTTAATGTGTTATACTCCTGAGCTAAAGTTCAACCCTTAGCTCTGATACCAAATGTGACGACTAGGATTTTTCGCGCTTGAAAATCGACATCCATACTTCAAATCGTATTCGAATGCCGTAGATTCGACTGTTCAAATCTGATTCGCCGGAGCTTATAACACAATTAAGTAAACAACATAGCGGAAGAAAAAGAATAATACATTGATGTACAGCTTTGATACAATATCTGATACAGCAAATGATCCAATAGATATCAATATAAATCAGAGATATGATACAAGAAATAGCAACGGAAAGAAAATACATAACAATAGCAGCGGAACAAATAACTCTAAGATAGTCTTCAAGGAAGAACTCCAGCAGCAGCTCGAATCAACATCATGATACACTAAGACAAGCAAGTCTCGTCCATATCCAAAGACTGAAACTAGCTCCAGATAATCCACTGAACCTAACTATCTGAAAAACCCAACTCTAGACTGCTCGTGTAGAAAATAATGAGCACCCAGAGTTTAGGAAAGAAACAATAAACTCCGGATCAGTCATGGGACTGGTGTGAGCAACAAAAACAGTTTATCTTTAAAAACAAACAACGAAATATTTAAAAATCAATTCGCAATGCTTTTTAGAAATGAGACTACCATAAGGCCTCCCGCACACACACACAATGCAAACGCAGAATCGGAGGAGATTTCTCCTTATGATAGTCAAAGATGCTTGATACGCATTAAAAAGAAACATTTGATATTATTACTAGTGCATAGTGTAGAAAAAAAATCATTTCAAAAGTAAAGATATAAATCTTAGCCAACATACGACCATTATCGTATGCCTACTATAGCTACCATGTTCAATAGCAGGTTACCGCCACATTCCATGGCAGGTTCTACAACTAAAACCGTACAAGTCTCGTATTGTTTCTTTGGATTTCCAACAAATGGTCAGGCCAAGGAACTTCCCATTGCCACATGAGAACGCCTCTGGAAGGACGTCCCCGAGAACCTAACCGGATCTCTGCCAACACAAGGCCGGGTTACCCCTAACTGGGTAACTACTGACACGAGTATGCCATCCCCCGATCGTAAACGACCTTTTCTCGAGATCCCGATAACCAACAACCACAAAGTAATAAATTCGCAGTAACCACATAGGTTAAATATCTGGGCTCCATACCATGATACCACCTTTATCCAGAAGGAAATGCACATACCCTAAAGGGCGCTACCCCCAATAACCTTGCTGCATCATTCCTGTTTCGACCATTCCGGGGTGTGAGGTCCGACGAAGTCTCGTCCACAAAGTCACGCTTTGGTACAAAGCCATGCTTTGGGTCAACAAATGATCAAAGTAATGATCACAAAGATAAATGATCAAACAAACGATCATATCACAAATGATCAAACAATGATCATTTCACAGCAACACTCAGCATGCCACATTACCAAATTGGGAACATATCGCTGATAACCTTCAACTACATAACCTCTGAGCTCGTACGTCTCAGAGAAGGGTGTTAAGCTAAGAGAATAAATTCTCCGCCACCAACAGAAATATATTTGAAAGAAATCTACTTTATATCTCAAATTGTAATGTCAGACATAACAATCCATACAAGTCTGTTCTGGGTTCGAACATAACCGAAGGCACTTCCAAAGAAGTCCTTGCAATCCGGGTATTCACAATCCCGATTGGACTTCCCATCACTTAGGGAATCTCTATACCGGAGCAACTCAGTGCAGAGACAATCGATAGGTCATCCTATCGTTCTCGCAAATACCCGATCTTCACCACCGGTCTTCAAATGCTATCCATAACGACGAATCACATATTCGGAATGGGTTATATGACACAAAGGTCCTTTCCCGGCTAAACCGAATAGTGAGCGCAGCATTTAAAACATATGGATATGGGATTTCAATTAAGTCACAACTTAGTAATTCAAAACTTTTTTTTTCAAATGGTTTAAACTAATTACCATTTCAAATCTTTTAAAACAAAAGGATTTATTTCATAAAGTTCACCTAGCTTCACAAAGATTTATTCCTGTTTTTCAAAACAATTCCATTTCAATTGGATTTAATTCATTAAATCTTTAAATCAAGATTTAACTTATATCTTTCAAAATTCGTTCCTAAATATTCTCTTTCAAAATTCGTTTCCAGACATTCATCTATAACTTGGAAGACCATTTCAGTTTAAACTTGAAATCCCTCTAATACAATTTGAAATTCATTTCTCCCATGAAAGCTTTTTATTATTTAGAAACAACAGTCTTATTTCGAAAAAACTCTATTTCATTTATACAAATTATAATCTTTGGGTTACATTCAAATTCCCAAAAGAACAGTACTTTAAAAATGGTTCGACTCCTATATAACTAGTATAATATCGTTAATCCCTAGTTTCAAATCATAGAATTCAATTTTAAGTATTGAATTCAAATTGAAATCAAAATATTTAAATTTCAAATCTTAATCAAGTTATTCAAAAAAAAAATATCTTTGAAATTCCATTTCAATTGCTTTTCACTTTAAACCCAATCCATTTTCAAAACATTTGAATTTAAATATTCAACTTTTAAATATCATTTCAAAAACTGTGACTTAATCGATTTCCTCGTGAAATCCATATTTTGTGTGTGTATGGTGTGGTCCAGGGGTTCAACACAATAGTGCAACATTATTCAATCATCACAGATTAAAACACAGAAATATAGTTGATAAGCGATATAAACATAATGCTTATCGCTCATTCACAGATTCACAGATAATATACAAATGTAAATAAATGAATAAATTATGCACATATAAATCCACAGAACAAAATATCACAGATCAGACAGGACAATCAATTCAAGGTATCTCATACAATACAATCATTCGTAAGTATGGTCAAGTATTCAATAGTCATTTATAAGCAGGATTTATAAATTATTTATCCTAATTAATTCAATTTATTTCCAATAAATTACTTATGAGTTAATTAACCAATCCTGATTTATTAATCATTCGATATCAATTAATTTATCAAACACTTTACTTAATTAAATTATCCTAAATTAATCATAATGGGTAATTATTCTAATTGCTTTCATTATGTAATTTACAATTTACAATCTATAATTGATTATCTAAATTAATTTATCTAATTGATTATCAAAATTAATCATATTAAGTAATACTTAATTATCCTTAATTAATCATCTTCATTAACTAAGAACATTTCTTAATTACTTTTAATTAATCTCTAATTATAAATAAATCTAAATCATAAATTTATAAATTAAATAAATAAGTCCTTAATTAATTATCATATAAATTACATCACTTAATGCCTTAATTGTCTCTAATATAATCAATTCCTTTATTAATTATTTCATTAATCATTCGAGTGTATTTTAAACTTACACTTTAAATTTAAATTCAAATTTCATTTTAAAACCAGTTAACATTTCAACTGTTTATTTGAAAACTAAACTTTACTTTTAAATTTAAACTTAGTTTAAATTATGTTTCAGATTTTTAAATTAAATTTTTAAAAATAGAAACTGTCAGGTGTAGAAACTGAAAACCCACCTTCTAAATCTTTACAACTTTGATTTAAAATTAAACTTCCTTTTTAAAACTTTAAGATTCAAAGTTCTATTTGAATCTATCTTAAATCTGATTTAACTTTATTCATATCTAGTTTACAAATTCATGTAGATTTGGTTTAAATTCAATTTGCAGACAGTTTTGAACAAAACTGTCATCCTGTTAAACCAACCCGAGGCAACTCAAGTTTGCTTCGAGTCCAACAGCCAGAGACTTCGAGTTAAAATATTTAAATTTATAAACTTGATTTGAATTTCAAATCCGGGCTTCAAATGTGGGATTAAACCTAGGTTTCAAGTTTGATTTAAACTTTATCCTTACATTTCAAAATTCATTTTAAATCCAAATTATTTCAAATTACACTTAAAACTTATTTAAATCAATTTAAATTATAAACTTTATTTTAACTCCAAATCAGTTTCAAAACTAACTCAAATTCATTATTGAACTTTGTTTAGTAACTTGGTTTAACTTGTAAAAAAAAAATTAAACTGTTAAAACTGATAACAGGTTTAAAACCTGAACAATTCTACCATAGTTCCTCCCCTCATCTACTTCGAGCAAACGCGAATTTCCCCCGAGAAAAACAACAGCCTGCTTCGAGTTCCCCCTTCATAAATTCGAACCCACCCAAACACAACCTCACCAGAAAAATACCCCGCTGTGCACATGCACCAACGACCCAGGTGGTTCCGACCGTCCATGCCACTACGAACAAGACGACGATCTCCCCTATAACTAACCCAGACCATCCAAACATGATTGTAGACCCACGATCAAAATCCAACAATGCAGTCGAACCTGGAACAAAAGAACATCACCAACTGCAAACCTGTCACGGCGTCGTTCTCACCACCACGATCACCAGAACACTCGAAACTTCGGCCATCTATTCGACGTCACCCCCTCTACCATCACCCTAAACCTCATCGCACTCGATCAACCATAGAACGTGTGGTGATCAATGCATCAATCGCAGTAAAACTTAGGGCTACAAAAAGAAGTTGCTCGCCGTTGCCACCACAGTAATCAAAAGTGCCTCCAACCATTTTACCCCGACCCTCCGATCACTCCTGCACCTACGGCCAAAATCGCGATCATCCCCATGCTCGTGGCCATCAGAATTTGTCCAATATTCCAAAAACAGTGCAACCCCAGTATTTACTTCATTTTAAATCTAAAAATTATGATTTCGATCTTAAAAATCATGTTTTAGATTAGAGTTTCATTTTATATCCGTGAATTGCTAAATTAAAATGTTCGAATTTTTCCTTGTTCAAAGCTTTGCTCAGTAACTTGGTTTTCAGAGATGTCACCAAGCTGTTTCAACTTGAATAGATTTTTAAATTAAAGCTAATGATAAACAATCAAATTATATTTAAATCTTAAATCCAAACATATATTGGGCTAAGGGATATTGATTTTTTTGAATCAAGCACTGGAGCCTGGAATCTAAACAGAGCATTACTGATTCATAACACATGCACACAACTATATACAGACATATGTGTATACAGGACCACCTACCTATATTCACACAAATACAGTATTTCAATAAAACATAAATACTTGATTATCTTCATACCTAATCCAAGCAATCAGTCAAAAAATACTTAACCAATTTTTTTTTAAAAGAAGTCACTCACAATTTTTGAAAAGAAGAACAGAGCTCCTTATTTGAAAAACAACAGGCTTGATTTTTTTTTCTTTCCTTAGATCTTCTTGCTTTGGTTCAAATGAATGATGCTTCAGTTGTAAAAATGCTTGCTTTGATTCTGTGTTTGATTTAAATTCTGTTGATCTGAAGTTCACTCACTTGACTTTGCACAGAAAAGCAAAGCCTGGAATTTTGATCTTTACTCATCTTGCTTTTGTTTTTATTTCTTTGTTATTATTTTAACTTGATCTTCTCAAGTTGATGAACGAACTGAGGTGAAGTGGATATATAGGAAAAGTTGACAGGGTATGTTGTTTTTGTACAGGGTATTAGGTATGGGCAAGTACAATATTTCTTTTTTTACTCAGCATCTTTATACTTCTTTTTCTGTTGCTAAACCCATGCTTGAATTGGTGATGTGATCTTGTTTATGGCTGAAATGTATTGGAGGCATGTTGCATTTATTGCTTCTTACCTGCCTGCATATCTATTACAGGCTACGTTCTTTATTTTATCTTTTGTTTTATTTTGTAAGCTTGTATTTTTTTTTATTTGTTTTGCATAATCACTTACAGGTTACATACAAGATTCCTTTACTTAGTTTGTTTATGTACTTCATGAATATAGATATAAAGTAGTTTTAGTTATGTTATAAAATTTCAACTTATGAATTTAGTATATGCTTTTGTATTTTTCTATATATTTAAGGGTAATGGAATGCCTTATGATGAGTTGAGTGCATTACGAGAGTGCGCATTTTTTATCATTATAAAAATGTTTTGTATTATTGTTGAGTGGTTTTGTAACGACCCAGAATTTTTAGAAATTAAAATTTGAATATTTAATTAATTTTAAATATTAATAAGTGAATTTATAAGTCAAATAAATTTTTATTTGAATTATTGGATTTAATTGGATTATTAAATCGATAATTTAATACGTTAAATTATGGAAATAATTGAAAATATAGTTAAATATGATTGAAAATGATTTGTAAAATTTTATTTTATCATATGGAAGTTAGAATGATATTTTAGAACTTTTCAAATCGAATTAAAAGTTTATTTGTGAAAATTGAATATTTTAATAATTTAATCGACTAGTGAAAATAGTCAATTTTTGAACAGTCTCAGAATTGAACGAAACCAGTTCCATTGGATCCGTAATAGTTAGTTATTACCGGATTTCAAATTTCGTGTCAATCGGAGCTATCGTTTGATCGTGGCAGCTTGAAACGCATCGATTTATTTTTAATTTAAATTTGGCGAGTGAAAATAGCCATTTTTCAAAAAGTCTCGGATTTCGACGAAACCAGTGTCATCGGATCCGTAATGTGATATTATTGTAAGGTTTCCAATTTCGTGTCAATTGGATTTACCGTTTGTCCGGTACAAATTAAAACGCCTAGAAATCGACTTAAATCGGTTTAATTCAAATTAAGCGTTTATAGCCATAACTCGCACATATGTCCGAATTAGCTTCCGAAACCTGTTCCATTGTGTCCGGAACGCGGGATAAACCCTAGGAACGTCAGTTTCGGCGCGTAAATCGGAGTTCGAAATTTCCGGATGAATAGTGTTCGATTTTTTTCCTATAAATACCCCAAAAATCTCAAAAAAACAAAAAAAAAACTAAAAACCCTAATCTATTTCTTCAGCCGCCACCCTCCCCTGATGAATGGCCGAAAATCATAGCTCTTCCCCCTCTCTTTTCTTTCAATCCGTGCAATATTACAACAAACTTTCAACTAGAGAATTGTAGACGACAGCGAGAACTACAGATCCAACGGTGGATTCGTGTTGAAGTGGCTTCGATTTTCCAAAAATCGAGCGTGAACGCCTGGAAGTCGCACGCGTTTCTAGGGTGATCTAGGCAGCCGAGTTCTTCATGGCTTGGGCCGAGTGTAGGGGGGGTGATGGCGCTTCAATGGTGGGGAGATGATCGAGTTTAGTTGTTGTTTGAGGGGAGCGAATTCAAACCCTAATTTGGTGTATGGGTTCGGCCGTATACTGGTAACGTGCGTGATGTAGGAGAAGGAAGGGACGGTGGAGATGTATCTGGGTTTGGATCCTGTGGCTATGTTTGATTTGGTATAAAATTTGTTAATTAATGTTGTAATTATTATATTAAAATGTGTGTAAACTTCAAAAATCAATATCTTTTTCATACGAGGTCGAAAACGCGCGAAACCAGTTGCGTTGGAATCGTATGGACGAGCACTACGCGATGGAGTTGGTTTGGAGTCATTTGGAGTTAGTGAGAATTTTGGGTAAAATTAAACGTCCGTTTAATTTTATTCGAAATAAATCGCTAAAACGGAATTTAAAACCAAGGTGAGAATTTCTCACTCAATCGAATCAGTTTCGATTTTATTTTAAATAGTTAGATTTAAAATATTTGAATGCATGTTTGAATGTTGATTGTTATCTATTGATTGTTAAAATAGACATTATACGCCGTTAGTAAGCGGATGTTATTTATTAAAAACATATACCGCGAATATTTCATAAACAGTGAAATTGGTATTATAAATAATATCAATATATATATATTGGCAAATGTATATATTGCAGTTGTTGATTTCCCGCATTTATTTGTTTAGCGGATGAGACCCTATTGCGCCGTCTATTAAGCGGATAATATTTAAATCCCATATACCGCGATAATTTCGTACTGGAGCGAAATTGGTATTGTGCTAATGTTTTTGGATGCAGGAAAATAGGTTGGAGGGATCCAACTGGATTCCTCAACAGTTTTTATTTGATTTCAGATATTTTGATATTTGATGGATTTTCATATTGATATATGATATCGTTGTAGTCGTGATTGACTATTTGGTGTGTAGCATCATTGGACCAAATTTTGGGATTTTTAAAATGATTATAAAGTGATTTTTTTGAAAATATACTTTATTTTTGGAATTGATCCATTATAAATAAATAAACGATATAATTTTTAAAGTTATAAAAATTATGATTTTTGAGAATATAGTTAAAAGCTGATTTTTGAGAAATATGGATTAATGATTTTATAAAATAGTTTAAATTGAGATTTTGGAATTTATTATAAAAGAGTTTAAATATAGGATTTATAAAATTTGATTATTTTATAAATCGAAGTGATGAAATTTTAAAGGAATTTAAATACGTTTTAAAGAATAATATAAATTAATTTATATTAAGTGATTTATAAATGGATATTTATAAATTGAAATATTGACATTATAAAACGAGTTTTTATAAGTGTTTGAATGAAGTGAAAATGAATTTCATTAATGAATGAAATTTATAGAATTATAGATGGTGAAGTGATAAATGTAATTTTATAAGCAGTAGGTTTATAAAATTTGTAAAGTTATTAAAAGAATGGTTTTGGATAAATAAATGAATCTTATAAGTTATAAGATTTATAATTTGGGAAGTTAAAAGAACGATCTTTGTAAAATAATCGTTTTATAAACATTTGACTTATAATATGAATTTTAGTATATCATTGAGATATAAATTGGAATAGGTTAATAAAGGAATTTATAAAAAGGAAGTTTTTATAAATAAATAGAAATGGAATTTATAAACGTTGTTTTATAAATTTGCAAATGACTTATTTTGATAAGAAAATTTGTTGAAACCTATTAATGGAGTTATATTCACATTCTTGAACAGTGAATAATCCTTTGAATTAAAATGAATAAAAGAATGAAATTTGTTAACGAAGTTTATTCACATTTTGAATAGTGAATAACACGTTAAAGAAATTGTTTTGGATTTGGTGTTTAAATAGAATTAAAACGATCTAACAATGTTTTTAAATGCATTGAGATTCGAAACCATAGATTTCAACATTTATTGTTGAAATAGATGTTTCGAGAAATAAAAGGAAATGGTGGACTATAACACGGTTGTTATAGTAAATAATTTCCGAAAAGAAATGTTTTGAATAGTATTGGGATTTATATATCTATTTAAATTTCGAATCCCTATACTAGTGATTTTGGGTTGTCGTAACGATGTTTTACGCAACATTCGTTTTGGCCCAAATAAATATGGTTAAGTGAATGATTTCCTTAAAGAATGAAATATATACTTAATTCGATTTAAGTATATGGAATATTTTCCAAGTGTTGAAAATAAAAAGATTGTGAATTGCTTATTTAATAAGTATGGAAATGTTTTCCAATATGAAGTGAATAATTAGAATTTATCTTTTTGAAGATAAATTGAAATGAATAATTGAAATCATATGCATGAATATTTTGGAATATAAATTCACTATGGAATTTATATGTGAAAGTGGAATTTGTTTAAAAATAAATATTGATTTATTTTTGAAGAAATGAAATTATATATCTTATAAAGATATTTTGGAAAATAAATAATTTGGAAAATTATTTGGAATCTGGTGATGTGTGCATATCCATTGATAGTTCAATAACCGACTATCAATATCTCCCTTTGAATGGGTAATTGATGTGATTTGTTTGAATGTGAATGCTACACTTATTTTTGAATAAGCGCTCACTATTCGGGTTAACCGGGAAAGGACCATGGGGTCGTATAACCCATTCCGAATATGTGATACGTCATTGTGAATTGCATTGAAGATCGGTGTTGAAGACCGAGTATTTGCAAAAGCGATAGGATGACCTATCGATTGTCTCTGCACTGGGTAGCTCCTGGTATAGAGATTCCTTAAGTGATGGGAAATTCGATCGGGATTGTGAATACCCGGATTGCAAGGGCTTCGTAAGAAGTGCCTTCGGTTTTGTTCGAGCCTGGAACAGACTTGTATGGATTGTATGTCTGACATTACAAATTGAGATGTAAAGCCGATTTCTTTCAAATATATTTCTGTTGGTGGCGGAGAATTTATTCTTTTAGCTTAACACCCTTCTCTGAGACGTACGAGCTCAGAGGTTATATAGTTGAAGTTATCAGCGATATATTCCCAATTTGGTAATGTGATATGCTGAGTGTTGCTGAAATGATCATTGTGTTGATTATTGTGATAGGATCATTTATTTGATCGTCTATCTTAGTGATCATTGTGTTGATCATTTGTTGACCCAAAGCATGGCTTTTGTATAAAGTATGTTTTTGTGGACGTGACTTCGTCGAACCTCACCCCCCGAAAATGGTCAAAATAGGAAAGATGCGGCAAGGTTATGAGGGGTAGCACCCTTTAGGGTATGTACATTTCCTTCTGGATAGAGGTGGTATCATGGTATGGAGCCCAGATATTTAACCTATGTGGTTACTACGAATTTATTACTTTGTGGTTGTTGGTTTTCGGGATCCCGTGAGAAAGGTCGTTTACGATCGGGGAATGGCGTGCTCGTGTCAGTAGTTACCCAGTTAGGGGTAACCCGGCCTTGTGTTGGCAGAGTTCCGGTTTGGTTCTCGGGGATGTCTTTCCAGAGGCATTCTCATGTGGCAATGGGAAGTTCCTTGGCCTGACCATTTGTTGGAAATCCAATTCCCAATACGAAACTTGTACGGTATTAGTTGTAGAACCTATCATTCACTTATGGTGGTCACCACTGTTTGGATGGTAGCTATAGTAGGCATAGTTCGAAATGTCTATGTTGGCTAAGATTTATATTCTACTTTCGAAATGAATTTTTCTCTACACTATGCGCTAGTAATAATATGAAATGTTATTTTAAATGCGTATCAAGCATCTTTGACTATCATAAGGAGAAATCTCCTCCGATTCTGCGTTTGCATGTGTGTGTGTGTGCGGGAGGCCTTATGGTAGTCTCATTTTTAAAAGCATTGCGAATTGATTTAAAATATTCCTCTATTTTGATTTTAAAGATAAATAAACTGTTTTGAGTTCTCACACCAGTCACATGACTGACTTGGAGTTTATTGTTTTCCTTCCTAAACTCTGGGTGCCCACCAATTTTCACACGGGCAGTTAAGAGTTAGGTTTATCAGGATATTCTGGATATCCTGGAATTGCTGGAGGCAAGCTGGACGGCATGGCGTATTACTACTATATAGTATTTCTTTTTCCGCTGCACTGTTTGTTGTTGTATGATGTTGTACACTCTGATGATATGATGTAATGAAATGTGATGTAATGTAATAACTGATATAGTTCTTTGTTTAAAGATTATTCATTTATTATTATATGTTGTTCCGCTGCGAATTGTGAGATTCTGATGTTGTTCTGTTGTTTTCTGTTCCGTCCTATTTTCTTCTGTGTTCCGTTTCCTTTCTCTTCTCTTTAATTTCTATTTTTAAAATTTTCTACCTTCTGTCTTCTCTCCTCCCTAATTTCTATCTTTTTCTCTTTTCTTTTCCTAAATTCTTTTTCTTAAAAACCCTCAGTGTTCGGTTTTCCGTCGTTCGATTTCTCGGCAGTCGATAAAGTGAGTGTCGATGTCGAATTTTCGGAAGACGAAGAATCGTGTCCTGACAATGTGGTATCAGAGCTTATGGTTAAGCGACAACCATGGTTCTGTTGGGTGTTACTCATTAGAGATAGAGTCAGCAGTACTCTAGATTGAGTTTGAGTGTAATAATAGCTATGAGAGCGTATTTGTTAGTGAATATAAAATTGTTTTATATTGTGATGATTGGTTTGTTGAGTGGTATATAGATTCTGGTTAATACGAGTAATTAACGTTGTTGATAGGGATCTCTAAACACTTGAATAGAACAATTCGGCACGGTATTGTTTTAAATTGGGTAAATGAAATAATTTTACCTTGAGTATATTTTATATATAAAGGAATAATTTTTCAGAATTATAAAAGTGTATATAAGTTGATTGTTTAGTTGTTTGAATAATCTAAATAAAGGAATTGTATAAGCAAAAAGAATTATAAGAGTTAAATTATAATTAAAGTGATTTACAATTAAGAAATAAACTTATATATAATAAGTGAAACAATATGAATATATTTATGAATGTGAATTGTAAATAAAAAGTGATGTTTATAAAATGGAATATAACTTAAGTGTTGTTGAATGGAATTGATTTTGGTATCGAAGTAAATAATCAAGTGGATTAAATAAATATGAACTTGAGTTATATAAATGAAATTCAACTTTTATAATTGAATTGAATGAATGGCTTGAATGTTAATCAATTAAATGTGAATAAATTGATATGAAATAATGGATATAAGTGTTGATTCATTAAAATCTAATGTTATTGGAAGTTGAATAAATTGAATGAGAATGAATATAAGCAAAGGAATTTGATTGTAATTAATATACATTGGTTGATATATGGTTGTTAGTTGATTTTATATAATTCATTAAGTGTTAATGAAATTGAAAACTATGTAATTGAATTCAAATTGATAGTAAATAAATTTGAATAGAATTGAATTTAAATTGGAAGTGAACCAACTTGAATATGGATTAGTGAATATAAACTAATTGAGAATGAATGTTAGTAAGAACGTCCACTGTTAATGAATCAAATGTGATTTAAATTGAAAAATCAATTCATTGAATATTAATGAGAATATGAATGAATATTTATTGGTTATGGATGTTAGTTGAATGATAGTTGGTTGATGTTTGCATTTGTTGCTTTAGTTGCATTGCTATGTTAGCATATATAGTTGTTATGGAGATATATGTTGTATATCGATACTATTTCCATATATGCATGATTCTCATGTTGTTTGTTGAGTATTTAGTAGGTGCGGATCGCGTTTGCTTCGCATTTGGAGCTCGCTTTTGCGCTATATTAGCCGTATATGCTTGCTAATAAAATATAAGGTACATATCTCGGATTACATACCGTACTTTTACACTTTTTTCCCTGTGGGATGCCTCATTACTTGATGAGATGTATATTTGTGATATATATACTGTCATTTTTTTTTCGGATCGAGCCGCGCAAAGGAGACTATGGCGAATTTTTCCGAAAATTTAAGGCGTTAGAAAAATTTGAGAAAATTGGAAAGTTTTGAAAACTTTAACTTTGATTTTGGAATTGAAAGTTAAACAATAGTAGTTTTTTTTGAAAGGATAACTAAGTATGATTTGAAAACTTAGTAAAGTTATTGTAAGAAGTTTAACTATGAATTTTTGGAAAGTTAATAAATTCTGTAACCTTTCTTTCTTGTAATTTCGAGGACGAAATTCTTTTAAGGGGGAAAGATTGTAACGACCCAGAATTTTTAGAAATTAAAATTTGAATATTTAATTAATTTTAAATATTAATAAGTGAATTTATAAGTCAAATAAATTTTTATTTGAATTATTGGATTTAATTGGATTATTAAATCGATAATTTAATACGTTAAATTATGGAAATAATTGAAAATATAGTTAAATATGATTGAAAATGATTTGTAAAATTTTATTTTATCATATGGAAGTTAGAATGATATTTTAGAACTTTTAAAATCGAATTAAAAGTTTATTTGTGAAAATTGAATATTTTAATAATTTAATCGACTAGTGAAAATAGTCAATTTTTGAACAGTCTCAGAATTGAACGAAACCAGTTCCATTGGATCCGTAATAGTTAGTTATTACCGGATTTCAAATTTCGTGTCAATCGGAGCTATCGTTTGATCGTGGCAGCTCGAAACGCATCGATTTATTTTTAATTTAAATTTGGCGAGTGAAAATAGCCATTTTTCAAAAAGTCTCGGATTTCGACGAAACCAGTTTCATCGGATCCGTAATGTGATATTATTGTAAGGTTTCAAATTTCGTGTCAATTGGATTTACCGTTTGTCCGGTACAAATTAAAACGCCTAGAAATCGACTTAAATCGGTTTAATTCAAATTGAGCGTTTATAGCCATAACTCGCACATATGTCCGAGTTAGCTTCCGAAACCTGTTCCATTGTGTCCAGAACGCGGGATAAACCCTAGGAACGTCAGTTTCGGCGCGTAAATTGGAGTTCGAAATTTCCGGATGAATAGTGTTCGATTTTTTTCCTATAAATACCCCAAAAATCTCAAAAAAACAAAAAAAAAACTAAAAACCCTAATCTATTTCTTCAGCCGCCACCCTCCCCTGATGAATGGCCGAAAATCATAGCTCTTCCCCCTCTCTTTTCTTTCAATCCATGCAATATTACAACAAACTTTCAACTAGAGAATTGTAGACGACAACGAGAACTACAGATCCAACGGTGGATTCGTGTTGAAGTAGCTTCGATTTTCCAAAAATCGAGCGTGAACGCCTGGAAGTCGCACGCGTTTCTAGGGTGATCTAGGCAGCCGAGTTCTTCATGGCTTGGGCCGAGTGTAGGGGGGGTGATGGCGCTTCAATGGTGGGGAGATGATCGAGTTTAGTTGTTGTTTGAGGGGAGCGAATTCAAACCCTAATTTGGTGTATGGGTTCGGCCGTATACTGGTAACGTGCGTGATGTAGGAGAAGGAAGGGACGGTGGAGATGTATCTGGGTTTGGATCCTGTGGCTATGTTTGATTTGGTATAAAATTTGTTAATTAATGTTGTAATTATTATATTAAAATGTGTGTAAACTTCAAAAATCAATATCTTTTTCATACGAGATCGAAAACGCGCGAAACTAGTTGCGTTGGAATCGTATGGACGAGCACTACGCGATGGAGTTGGTTTGGAGACGTTTGGAGTTAGTGAGAATTTTGGGTAAAATTAAACGTCCGTTTAATTTTATTCGAAATAAATCGCTAAAACGGAATTTAAAACCAAGGTGAGAATTTCTCACTCAATCAAATCAGTTTCGATTTTATTTTAAATAGTTAGATTTAAAATATTTGAATGCATGTTTGAATGTTGATTGTTATCTATTGATTGTTAAAATAGACATTATACGCCGTTAGTAAGCGGATGTTATTTATTAAAAACATATACCGCGAATATTTCATAAACAGTGAAATTGGTATTATAAATAATATCAATATATATATATTGGCATATGTATATATTGCAGTTGTTGATTTCCCACATTTATTTGTTTAGCGGATGAGACCCTATTGTGCCGTCTATTAAGCGGATAATATTTAAATCCCAAATACCGCGATAATTTCGTACTGGAGCGAAATTGGTATTGTGCTAATGTTTTTGGATGCAGGAAAACAGGTTGGAGGGATCCAACTGGATTCCTCAACAGTTTTTATTTGATTTCAGATATTTTGATATTTGATGGATTTTCATATTGATATATGATATCGTTGTAGTCGTGATTGACTATTTGGTGTGTAGAATCATTGGACCAAATTTTGGGATTTTTAAAATGATTATAACGTGATTTTTTTGAAAATATACTTTATTTTTGGAATTGATCCATTATAAATAAATAAACGATATAATTTTTAAAGTTATAAAAATTATGATTTTTGAGAATATAGTTAAAAGCTGATTTTTGAGAAATATGGATTAATGATTTTATAAAATAGTTTAAATTGAGATTTTGGAATTTATTATAAAAGATTTTAAATATAGGATTTATAAAATTTGATTATTTTATAAATCGAAGTGATGAAATTTTAAAGGAATTTAAAGACGTTTTAAAGAATAATATAAATTAATTTATATTAAGTGATTTATAAATGGATATTTATAAATTGAAATATTGACATTATAAAACGAGTTTTTATAAGTGTTTGAATGAAGTGAAAATGAATTTCATTAATGAATGAAATTTATAGAATTATAGACGGTGAAGTGATAAATGTAATTTTATAAGCAGTAGGTTTATAAAATTTGTAAAGTTATTAAAAGAATGGTTTTGGACAAATAAATGAATCTTATAAGTTATAAGATTTATAATTTGGTAAGTTAAAAGAACGATCTTTGTAAAATAATCGTTTTATAAACATTTGACTTATAATATGAATTTTAGTATATCATTGAGATATAAATTGGAATAGGTTAATAAAGGAATTTATAAAAAGGAAGTTTTTATAAATAAATAGAAATGGAATTTATAAACGTTGTTTTATAAATTTGCAAATGACTTATTTTGATAAGAAAATTTGTTGAAACCTATTAATGGAGTTATATTCACATTCTTGAACAGTGAATAATCCTTTGAATTAAAATGAATAAAAGAATGAAATTTGTTAACGAAGTTTATTCACATTTTGAATAGTGAATAACACGTTAAAGAAATTGTTTTGGATTTGGTGTTTAAATAGAATTAAAACGATCTAACAATGTTTTTAAATGCATTGAGATTCGAAACCATAGATTTCAACATTTATTGTTGAAATAGATGTTTCGAGAAATAAAAGGAAATGGTGGACTATAACACGGTTGTTATAGTAAATAATTTCCGAAAAGAAATGTTTTGAATAGTATTGGGATTTATATATCTATTTAAATTTCGAATCCCTATACTAGTGATTTTGGGTTGTCGTAACGATGTTTTACGCAACATTCGTTTTGGCCCAAATAAATATGGTTAAGTGAATGATTTCCTTAAAGAATGAAATATATACTTAATTCGATTTAAGTATATGGAATATTTTCCAAGTGTTGAAAATAAAAAGATTGTGAATTGCTTATTTAATAAGTATGGAAATGTTTTCCAATATGAAGTGAATAATTAGAATTTATCTTTTTGAAGATAAATTGAAATGAATAATTGAAATCATATGCATGAATATTTTGGAATATAAATTCACTATGGAATTTATATGTGAAAGTGGAATTTGTTTAAAAATAAATATTGATTTATTTTTGAAGAAATGAAATTATATATCTTATAAAGATATTTTGGAAAATAAATAATTTGGAAAATTATTTGGAATCTGGTGATGTGTGCATATCCATTGATAGTTCAATAACCGACTATCAATATCTCCCTTTGAATGGGTAATTGATGTGATTTGTTTGAATGTGAATGCTACACTTATTTTTGAATAAGCGCTCACTATTCGGGTTAACCGGGAAAGGACCATGGAGTCGTATAACCCATTTCGAATATGTGATACGTCGTTGTGAATTGCATTGAAGATCGGTGTTGAAGACCGAGTATTTGCAAAAGCGATAGGATGACCTATCGATTGTCTCTGCACTGGGTAGCTCCTGGTATAGAGATTCCTTAAGTGATGGGAAATTCGATCGGGATTGTGAATACCCGGATTGCAAGGGCTTCGTAAGAAGTGCCTTCGGTTTTGTTCGAGCCCGGAACAGACTTGTATGGATTGTATGTCTGACATTACAAATTGAGATGTAAAGCCGATTTCTTTCAAATATATTTCTGTTGGTGGCGGAGAATTTATTCTTTTAGCTTAACACCCTTCTCTGAGACGTACGAGCTCAGAGGTTATATAGTTGAAGTTATCAGCGATATATTCCCAATTTGGTAATGTGATATGCTGAGTGTTGCTGAAATGATCATTGTGTTGATTATTGTGATAGGATCATTTATTTGATCGTCTATCTTAGTGATCATTGTGTTGATCATTTGTTGACCCAAAGCATGGCTTTTGTATAAAGTATGTTTTTGTGGACGTGACTTCGTCGAACCTCACACCGTGGAAATGGTCAAAACAGGAAAGATGCGACAAGGTTATGAGGGGTAGCACCCTTTAGGGTATGTACATTTCCTTCTGGATAGAGGTGGTATCATGGTATGGAGCCCAGATATTTAACCTATGTGGTTACTACGAATTTATTACTTTGTGGTTGTTGGTTTTCGGGATCCCATGAGAAAGGTCGTTTACGATCGGGGAATGGCGTGCTCGAGTCAGTAGTTACCCAGTTAGGGGTAACCCGACCTTGTGTTGGCAGAGTTCCGGTTTGGTTCTCGGGGATGTCTTTCCAGAGGCATTCTCATGTGGCAATGGGAAGTTCCTTGGCCTGACCATTTGTTGAAAATCCAATTCCCAATACGAAACTTGTACGGTATTAGTTGTAGAACCTATCATTCACTTATGGTGGTCACCACTGTTTGGATGGTAGCTATAGTAGGCATAGTTCGAAATGTCTATGTTGGCTAAGATTTATATTCTACTTTCGAAATGAATTTTTCTCTACACTATGCACTAGTAATAATATGAAATGTTATTTTAAATGCGTATCAAGCATCTTTGACTATCATAAGGAGAAATCTCCTCCGATTCTGCGTTTGCATGTGTGTGTGTGCGGGAGGCCTTATGGTAGTCTCATTTTTAAAAGCATTGCGAATTGATTTAAAATATTCCTCTATTTTGATTTTAAAGATAAATAAACTATTTTGAGTTCTCACACCAGTCACATGACTGACTTGGAGTTTATTGTTTTCCTTCCTAAACTCTGGGTGCCCACCAATTTTCACACGGGCAGTTAAGAGTTAGGTTTATCAGGATATTCTGGATATCCTGGAATTGCTGGAGGCAAGCTGGACGACATGGCGTATTACTACTATATAGTATTTCTTTTTCCGCTGCACTGTTTGTTGTTGTATGATGTTGTACACTCTGAAGATATGATGTAATGAAATGTGATGTAATGTAATAACTGATATAGTTCTTTGTTTAAAGATTATTCATTTATTATTATATGTTGTTCTGCTGCGAATTGTGAGATTCTGATGTTGTTCTGTTGTTTTCTGTTCCGTCCTATTTTCTTCTGTGTTCCGTTTCCTTTCTCTTCTCTTTAATTTCTATTTTTAAAATTTTCTACCTTCTGTCTTCTCTCCTCCCTAATTTCTATCTTTTTCTCTTTTCTTTTCCTAAATTCTTTTTCTTAAAAACCCTCAGTGTTCGGTTTTCCGTCGTTCGATTTCTCGGCAGTCGATAAAGTGAGTGTCGATGTCGAATTTTCGGAAGACGAAGAATCGTGTCCTGACAGGTTTGTTGAGTGGTTTGTGGATTCTGATCAATACAAGTTGGTAGCATTGTTGACAGGGATCTCCAAATAGTTAGACAGGGAAAATCGATACGGTATTGCTTTCAAAATACGGAAATGAGATAATTTTACATAGGATTGTATTTTATATATAAAAGAACAATTTTCATAAATTGATATAGTTGTTTATGATGTGTTTGTTTGTTAGGAAATGATAATATTCGGTTATTACCATTTATTGGTTGATTATTTATGCTCGACTAGTTTATGAGCAGTTTTACTTTTTCACTGCATGGGTTGGATAGATAATAACTTATGGGAACATTGAACATCTTGTGAATTAAGTTTCACGGTTTTACTGTAAGGCGTTCGACGATAATATTAGGTTAAATTTTGAATTAAATAAAAGTTGTTTATTATTGTCTTAATGGAGCTAAGATATTATAAAGGTAAACACTTCTGTGATAGTTTTATATAAGAAAGGGACTTATATAAATATAGTTAAGTGTGGTTTATAAATATGAAAAGATTTAAACTGAGAATTTGAGAAGTTATATCTCGGTGTTTTAGAAATTGGTTTTCAAAGATTTTGGAAAATAATATTGGTTTTATTTGAAAGTAAATATTTGGGAATTGGCTTATGTAATTGATATCATGTTACTTAGTAATATTTATGAAGTATTTAATACCGTTTAGGGAACTAAGTATTGATCAATAACGATATTTTATAGATGCATGATACCGTTTAGTTCTTGAGATTTCAGTTAAGATATTTTATGGGCTCATGTATCCTATGCATTAAGGTAAACATGGTTGTGCAATTTTTTGATCTGTTGATCAATAATTTTCATTTCTTAAAATGAAATGGAATTTTGGATAGGCAAAACTTTAGAATTTGTATAAGAAGAAATTTGAAACTGAGTGTTTTGTGAAAACATAAAAATAGTTTATATAACATTTGAGCTTAGAAGATAGTAGAATTTAAATAAGTCTTAAATTAATTTAATATTCATATTGAGTAAAATGAATTGGATAATTTAGTATATACTTTTAAGAAGTAGTGGAGTACTATATGAGTATTATAATGTTTAATAACTTGATGTAAATTTTATGAAATGATTCATAAGTGATTTTAGTATTACATGAGAAATACTAAGTGATATTGAATGTGAATTAAAATGGAAAGCAATTGGTGTAGTTAAGAAACCAATTAAATAGAGTATGTAAGTTGTACGTTGATCATTTTATTCATATACCAGTTTTTGATTTAAGAATCAAGAACATAATTTTGTGGTGATTTACATGGTCTGAATTAAGATTTTTCAGGAGATTCTTGACGGCGAACATTTGATATGATTTTGAAGTTTTCTATCATATTATATAGCTATGTAATGAGAATGAAGGTTTTTAATCAAGGAACAGGATCAGAGTCCGTATTAGAGATGTTAAGTGATCTATACCAGTTTAGAAGTGAAATGTATGTGATCGAGTTAGTGGTCAGTGTTGATATTGCAAACGGATGATATATGTATGTCAGATGGGCTATAGCAAAATTATATGCTATGTTTCTTAGCTTGTGGAGAGTGTGGGGAATGACTCTTCGAATTGTTTGGGGTAGCATGAGTGATCGAGCTGAGTAATACCTGAGGCTGTTGAGCATAAAGTAATGCTTAGTGTATTGTTTGTCATTCTTATGTGATGAGAAGGTTTTTCAAACTTGGGTGAACCATGATTTTTGATTGCTAAGCGTGGTACCGTATAGTATTATTATGTGATTGTTTCTGTGGTTGTTGGTGATTGCAATACCGTTAGGTATTGATGTGTGATTGTTGCTTTGTGACTTATTTTGGAATTTCGAAGGTGAAATTCTTTTGGGGGGACGTAATGACCCAGATTTTTGAACATTTATAATAAAATATTGTTATTATTTAAATATTAAAATTTTGTATTTAATGTGAATAGTGATGATTTTGAAAGCTTATTAAAATTTTGTTCATATAAGAATGATAATGGGAAGCTTTTAATTTAGAATTAAATGTGATTAAAATTGGTTTTAATAATAATTCGTTTAATTAATGTGTAAAATTATCATTATGGAACACTGTCTCGGATTTTGACGAAACTAGTGCCATTGGGTCCAGAATAATGAATTGTTATACGCCGTGGAGTTTCGTAGCGGTCAGTTATACTGTGTGGCCATGCGAGTTCGAAATGCATAGCAATTGATTTCAGGAATTAAATATAATCTAATTTGATTTTAAAAACTAACTTCTGTATACGATGGACTTATGTCCCTATACAAGTTCCTCATTGTGTTCAGAATATAGGTAATTAGCCAGGAATGCCAATAAGCATGCCTCGATTAGAGTTCGGGATTTGGGGGGTGCATAGAGTCGAAAAATCTTCTATATAAGGACCTCACCTCTCTCTTTCTGTAACGACCCGCTATTTTGGACCATTCAAATCGACACTAAAACCGTACATGTACGACTTGAATAATTCAAAATACCGAATTGTTAATTTAATTTGGCAAAACTTAAAATATACAGTAAATAAATCAAACACAGATCACAGACACAGAGTAATATAATGCAGCGGAATAGAAAAATAGTAGTTCACGAAGCTACTATATACATCAGAGTTTAAAATAAAATACATCAGAATCTCTTGAATACAGAAAAGTCTTCAGTACGAGCCGATGACTTCTCTGAACCAGTCAATCTAGAAAACTGAAAGCTGAAACGATAGTTGGATCTCCAAATGAAGCTCCAATCTCCAAAGGTGAGTCTCTAATGCTGTATTACTCGGTCTGACCCGAGCGTAAAGCAAAACACAAAACACTCGAGTCAGGATTAACATTCTTATATCAATAAATCCAACTCAAGTGAAATATCAACTGAAATACAAATAACTTAAAGGATGTTTGGGATGACCATCCTCTAAGGGTCCATAGAACTATCTACAGGGTAGAAATATACACTATTACATCGTGGTCATTCACTTAATTTATACTTCAAACCCAAATGTCAAATTCACTTCGAATAATTATATTTCCCAAATAGTATTTATATATATTAAATGCTGTATATGGTAAAGCACTTGCAATTTCCTTAACTTAACAAATCGTTCACATCAACCTGACCTTTCCATTTAAATTAAATTCAATCTCAATTATAAATCTCAAATCTGGATTTGATATCCTAATTACCCTTTCCATTTCAATATGTTTCCATACTTTAAGTATTTAATATTTCCCCTAAATTTCCCAATCTAGTTTTCTAAATACAAATTTCCAGATTTCGTTCAACCTCAATTTCCCTTAAATTCAATTAGTTATCTACATAACAAATTCAACTATCTTGGTCCCAAATACATATCAAATTTCTAAACCATTTAATTACAATACAGTTCATGGCTTAAATACTTAGATGTTAAATTTAACAGTTTCATATAGATTCTTGGTTTTTACATCATTATTATTTAGTTTGAACCTTCCCTTATTCAATACCATTTTAGTGACTTTAAATTACATCTTTCTCAAGATTTCTCAAATTTTATTAAACGTGAAATATCTCATTCGATAAATTTCAAATTGATTTAAATAAATAAATCTTTATCTAAACATCATTTTACAATAACCCAAATTTATCTCCCAACCTTAATTTTTCAATATTATTGCAAAATTTATCCGAATAAAATTTACATAAATTATTTATCATAATTTATGTATTTAATCAAATCTTGATTAACTAGATATAATTAACTCTATATTTATCATTACCCTTTATAGATGTATTTAAGAATTTACATTTAATAAGACCATAGATTTTTTTATCATATGGTCAAAGTGTTATGGCTATTATCATTTCAATACGTACACTAAATGTATACGGGTGGATAGCATTTCAACCCGTAATCCCAAATTTAATTAAACGAAACCCGCTTGGGCCTATCTTTTCAACCCATTTTAATTCAAAAATCAAACATAACAAAGGGAACTTGCAGTGTGATGACAGGGATAGTGTCAAAGTAAGTAAACAAGCAATAACAACAATCAATAACAATTCAATAGATTAAATCAAATAACCCCGAAATAATCGTATTAATTCGCATTGTTATTTTTATAATTATTTCTAAAATCTACACTATCATTTCATGTAGATTTAAAGGTTATTACATTTCAGTTTTCCCTTGTCGTTCCATTTCATTTTCAGTTTAATAATACAACAATTAATCCAAACTACGTTCAAAGATTTCAAGAATAATTTATCAATTTCTACGACAATCAATGGGTCAAATTCAACTAATCAAATTTACATATGGCGGGGTCAGGTTTTAATAAAGTAAGGTCCATCATATATAATCCGTTTAATTTGTAAACTATACTACTCAAATTAAACTAGCAAACTAGTTATCACTTAACAAAAATAATTAACATCCAATTTAAACAACAATCAATCAAACAATCAATTATCAACCAATCTGTATTATTATCACATACATAATTAACCGATAATGGTGTTGGGTGTCATAGGTGAACAGATACAAATAATAGCATATATAACAATTAAAAATAAATACAACAGCATATTTCAATTGTCGTTTCAATTGAAATCAAATTCAATAAATATAAAAGTGTTAATCGTGAGTGATTGCTCACCTTTCGAGGCTAAACAGATTTGACAAGGAAACGAGCTACGAATTCCAAGCGACGCTAGATGGATACGATTCAATGGAGAAAACGGGCACGACGGACAAAGCTGATAACAGGAATCGACGGAATCAAATTAGAACCGGGTTTGATGAAGAGAATTGGTATAAGAGAATTTGAAAACAATATCCATTTAAAGCACATATACATATATAAATCAAAATAAATATATTATTTTCTTATTAAATTAATATTTCTTTTTAAGACCAATATCAAAACAAAATACGTATGTACGAAAAATCACTGTTTTGTATTAAAAATCAAATGTAATAAAATTTGAAATAAATATTGTAACTTTCATATTGAAATGTACATAAACACATGCAAGTTTAAAGAAAAAAACAATGTTGAGACCCATTTTCAACATAGCTTATATTAACTGCGACAAAGAAAGCTACAAACACTTGTTATTCAATATATATATACAGTCCAAGTAAAAATCAATGTACAAATGCAGACAGCACTTAACAGCTATATTACCCAATGCAGTAACATATAACTATGGATATAAAACCTCTCTCCTTTTTTTTTCTAACATATAAACCATACTATATAAAATAAAACTTAAAAATATGTATATAAAAAAATTCATAAAACTGACCTATACTATATATACATATGAATTTATATTCTAAGTTTGAACACCGCAAATTAAATTTACAAGCGTTTCAAACATATAAGTAAATAAACAAATCAAGCTTACATTTATTAAAAATTAAACATAAACTTAAAATAAATATATTTGTTTAAATTAAATAATTAATCCCAAAACATACTAAAAAAAAATATTTGAAAACCAAGTTCTCATCTATAAAAAAAGTATATACATATTTAACGTGATCTTACAAAACAGCAATATGTGAACTTGCCAAACATATAACTATTTATGTTTTAAAACCAAAAGTGAAGCACTACTGTAAACAAAAATCCATAAAATCGACATATTATTTTATATAACTATAGACCTTGCAAAACCAATTATATATATATATATATAGCTTAGTTAGCATTACTAAATGCATAAACCAAAACTGATGAAAATAGAAAGTAGGAATTAATGATGTCCTCGCCTATATATGTTAAACTATCCAAGTTTATACATCATAATTTTGCCTTCCTTTACATAAATTTAAACATTATCTTTTAAATGTAAATACATAGACCCAAACTGTATAGCCAACAATCAAATGCTCCTAGGACCGGGATTGTAAAATATAAATAAAAGTGACAAAATAGTTTAAAAAAAATACTTCTCCAAATACCATGTGACCTTAATATAAAGCGATCCTTTTTAAATATATATATATATACGCTTAAATTATAAACTTTTATGTTACATTGAAAATCAAAACATGTAAAAAAATAAATAGACAAAAACATGTTGTGCTTAAAATAAAGGAAAAGCAATATAAACAATAAGAAAACAAAAGAAAAGGATGAAAAAGAAGAAGAAAAAGAAAAGAAATAAGAAGAAGAAAAAAAAATGGTACAGCCATTTACCTACAGAAGAAGCTTCACATGCAAAAGAGGAGAATGGACAAAGAAATTCAAGCAAAGATAAATGTACAGAAAAATATAGAGTAGTGGAAATTTAAAAGTTAGAAAGCTTAAATCAAGGAAATATCAAATGCAACCGGCTAAAATAGGGGAATGGTAATATAAACAAAAAGGTAAAAGCAACGGTGATCCTTAAATTTAGCTGAATCATTAAGGCAAATAAATATGGAGCATTGGTTAGTAACGCACGAAATTCGGGAAATAACAAAGGAAAGGACCGGTCAAATAAATGAATGTAACGTGTAACGAATATAAAGTTTATATAAATTTGAACCGATGGAAATAGAGGGGTCAATCGCTAGAATTTAGGAGGTATGAATGGTAACGGTTGTTTGAATTGTATACCAAATATATAACTTTATATTCCATTATTAATTGAATAGGAGAAATGAATGGGTGGAGAATGAGCTGTCCATTTATGATATACTGTTACATATAATTTGTTAAAGAAGAATGGTAGAATAATGATAGATTTGAATTATATACTAGTGTGATGCAATAACAACGGTCAAGTTGATAAGGTGGATATTTAAATAATTTATTGCTTGATTGGAAAGCACGTGAGTATGGAAAGGCAAGGGTATTAAAATGGAAAAAAGAATGGAGAGAGAAATTTAAGCGAAGATAAAACGTACAGGAATAAATATAGAGTAGTGAGATTCAAAGCAATTAATAATAACGTGCGCAGCACGCTTCTATAATTGAGACCGAAGAAAAGAAATGAAGTCACAATTTTAAAGGTACCGTGATGTGTACAATAATAAAAATGAAAACGTACACAAATAAATGAAATTGTAACAGTCTCTCATTGATTCAGCTGACACAAAAAAAAGAAATTATGAACGGATAGAATGCAAATTGAAACGTTAGAGAATTAAATATAAGGTGGAAAGGTGTGTCAACGCTCACCCATAGATTTAGCTAAAACCTTTAAAAGAAATTTAATATGGTATGAGTTGAACTTATGGCTATATATGTGCATAACTATGTATATAACTATATATATGAATCAAAATCATTTTCTAAATTCAAACGCAAATCCAATTATATATATGTATGTATGTATATTTTTATTATTATTTTAAAATCATTGTTTAGATCGATACACATAAATAAACTAACATATAGTATTATACTAGTAGACAGCAAAATATACACTTGTTATTATAGAATAAGATGCAAGCCATATACAACTACAACTTATTGGTTTAAACTATAAAATTATACGTAATCCAAATATCAAATTTTTATTTCAAAATTATTATTATTAATAATTTCTCAAAATCCAAATTAAATACGTTATAAAACCAAAAAAAAAAATTAATAAAATTTTATTGGTCGCTACATTCTCCCCCACTCAAAACTTTTCGTCCCCGAAAAGGAAGGAGGTAGGAGAATAGAACAACCAGAAATAAAGGTAGATTGAAAGTTAAGGGTAAATAATTAATTTAAAACTATATAATTTTACTTGAATTATTCATTTGAAAACTTTATTTGCGATTCAGCTATCTTTAATACTTTAAAATTTCCAAAACTCATTGAAATTTAATATGTTTAACTAACACCTATATACGTATATGAAAGCTATTTGAAAACAATTATTTGCATCATTAGTTATATTTACAAAGAAGCTGTTGAAAACATTAAATCCATAATTCATAAATTTATAAATTTGTCTTTAGATACCTTTCAAACATTATTAATAAATCATTCACTTCAAAAATATTTATACCACTAAAATTTTCTATTAACCAATGTAGCATATAGATAAGCAATCTTTAAAAGATTTTATTCAAAAAGGAAAGGAAGGTAGATTCTGGAATAGTATCGGGCAAGAATTTTCAATTTACCAAAGGAATTTAATTCCAAAGATTAATGCAAATTTCTTTGTTGGGAAAAATATTTTATAATAAATACCTTTATAATAACACTTTTATAATAAGATACTACTATATCAAAGTAAATTTTCTTTCGAAAATACTTTTATAACTCGATGTTTCAACAAGTTTATCCTTGTTCTTGCAGACTCTGGCCATGCGTTGATCAGGCGCAAAGCTAGAATTCTTCAAGTACTTAGTAGACTTGTTTCAACAACCAGTGAAAATACTTGAAAAACCCTTTAAAACAGATATGGAAAGTACGATCCAAACAAAACAATCAAACCAAAACCTTTGTCCGATCATGGTTCGCAGATACACAATGGTTACGCCTGGTTCCCCCAGGAAACAATCCATATCCGTAAGCTTTCACAGCCCTGCGAGTTACGCCATGATGACTAGTAGGGTGCAGGATACACAATGGTTACGCTTGGTTCCCCCAGGAAACAATCCGTACCCCCAGGCAAGACTCAGCCAGGCACTTGCGCTACTATTCGCGACCTACACAGATTGCAGGATACACAATGGTTCCGCCTGGTTCCCCCAGGAAACAATCCGTACCCCTAGGCAAGACTCAGCCAGGCAATTTCGCTGTGCATTCACGAGAGAAAAAGAAACCGTGGGACACGTCACGGTGGGAACACTCGAGTATTACATCCGGAAAACCAAAATCAGAGAGAATAATAACGATAGAATGAATCCACGCTGTGGCCACAAAGCGGATATCAAGCAGAAGGCACTTTCCATATCTTTATTTGGAAAATATATATCATATAGTACCTTTTTCAAATCACTTTCAAATATTGTACTTATATAAAGTCCATATATATAGGATTCCATTTTCAAACGAATACTTTCCAAATCAATAGTATATCAAAATATCCTTATATAGACTTCGATTATATAAAATTCTCTTTCCAAAATTGAGTACCTTTCAAATCAATAGATTTCAAATCACTAGTTGGAAATCAATTTTTTATAAATAGGGTTATTCTAGGTCAACTCAAAACTCGAGGATCGAACACCGGTATACTTTAAATCATTTCAAATATATACATATTTCTTTCGAAACTATCAAATTACTACGGAATTTGAAATCAAAAACGGTTTTACAAGATCACTCGCATAGCGAAGCTATTAAAGGAGCCTCTCCCCCACTCTGAAACTCGAAAATCAATGTCGATGATGCGTGCACTCATCACCGAAATTATTCCCTAGCGACATAAGTGAGTTCTGGACTTCTATTTTCTTGAAAACTCGTTTGAAATTTCTTCAAAATTAATGGAATTCATTTGAACTCATTTAAAACATTTCTTATTCGGAAAAATACTTTTAAATCGTACTATTTTTCCTATAATTTCCAAAATCTTAAAACCAATTTCAAAATACCGGAATTCAATTCTCGAATTTCAAATTTAACACTTCAGTTATAAATCATTTTTATATAAATCAATTTCTTATAATTTTCCAAAATTTCAAATCCTTTCAAAACTTTTTATATAGAATAACATTTCTTATTTGATTTATATATAGGTATATAATCCTTATCGAAACATTTCTTTTTATATATAGGAAAAATCATAGTTATTAAAATATAAATTTGATATATAAAGCAATTTCAAAATACAAACGTACCCGATTTTCAAAGGATAATCTAAGAATGGATTTCAAAATAAAGATAGAGATTTGAATTTCATATCAACGAAACAGGAACATGAATACTTTATTAGAGAACTTCAGTTAAGCAAAAGATACAATAGAGTTTATCGAAAGCAACAAACAACTGCTGAAACAAACAGATCTACCGAGAACCACCTTACATAAACAAAGCATCGGTATTAATTCTACCGGGTGGGACTTCAATCGGTCCAGAACACTCCCCCTCAATATGGCTCCAACTTCTGCATTTCTTACATAAATGCACTACACACCCATCCTCCTTAACGAATTGCGGGAACGCAGCCTTCCTTCCGTACTTCCTCACAGGACAATTCCTAGCTATATGTCCAGTCAGACTACAGTGATAGCAAATGGTTGATTGGTCGACTGATGCCGTGGGTGCAGCATTTACTTTCTTCACCTTTTGGCAGCGATTGGGAAAGTGTCCCGTACTACGGCACTTAAAACAGAAGATCTTGGATCGATAACGCTGGCCCTCACTCTTCTTTCCTTCATCTCTCTTCCCGCACATGGCTGCATAATGTCCCTTCTCTTGACACCGATAACAGATGACATTGTCATAAGGTCCAGGTCCTACCCTTTCCCTCCAAATCTTTTCCCACTTCTCCATTGCTTCCTCCTGTTCCTTACGGGCTAGTGCTCTCCGGGCTCGACGAGCTGCTTTCTGCTCTTCCGATTTTGCCATCTACAAAATAGTTTCCTATCATTCAGGGAGTCCAATATCAAACCAGATAGAGGTTCAATTTCTAAGAGAAAACTTGATCAAAGGAAGTTTCGAAACAAAGTGTGAAGGCTTGAGCAAAATGAGGAAATCTTTATTACAAAGTAGAAGGTGGATATCCTTCTATAAGTCGCGGGCGACATCTACCGGTCAACCGTGACTTCAGAAATCTAGGTGAATTAATGCCAATTGTAAAGGAGTTTTCACCCTTTTACAAATTATTCAATGGAGTTATGGGATACTCCGCAATTAAACTAATATAAATAGGAAGAGACACGGATGAATTTCGGAACCGAGGGATATTCCAAAATTCAAAGGAAATCAAGTCGAAAGGAAGAGATTCAACTCGAGCGAAAGTGATTCTGTAAATAAATTTACTATATATGCTAAGTTTTGCCTAGAGCCAAAGCTCTGATACCAACTGTAACGACCCGCTATTTTGGACCATTCAAATCGACACTAAAACCGTACATGTACGACTTGAATAATTCAAAATACCGAATTGTTAATTTAATTTGGCAAAACTTAAAATATACAGTAAATAAATCAAACACAGATCACAGACACAGAGTAATATAATGCAGCGGAATAGAAAAATAGTAGTTCATGAAGCTACTATATACATCAGAGTTTAAAATAAAATACATCAGAATCTCTTGAATACAGAAAAGTCTTCAGTACGAGCCGATGACTTCTCTGAACCAGTCAATCTAGAAAACTGAAAGCTGAAACGATAGTTGGATCTCCAAATGAAGCTCCAATCTCCAAAGGTGAGTCTCTAATGCTGTATTACTCGGTCTGACCCGAGCGTAAAGCAAAACACAAAACACTCGAGTCAGGATTAACATTCTTATATCAATAAATCCAACTCAAGTGAAATATCAACTGAAATACAAATAACTTAAAGGATGTTTGGGATGACCATCCTCTAAGGGTCCATAGAACTATCTACAGGGTAGAAATATACACTATTACATCGTGGTCATTCACTTAATTTATACTTCAAACCCAAATGTCAAATTCACTTCGAATAATTATATTTCCCAAATAGTATTTATATATATTAAATGCTGTATATGGTAAAGCACTTGCAATTTCCTTAACTTAACAAATCGTTCACATCAACCTGACCTTTCCATTTAAATTAAATTCAATCTCAATTATAAATCTCAAATCTGGATTTGATATCCTAATTACCCTTTCCATTTCAATATGTTTCCATACTTTAAGTATTTAATATTTCCCCTAAATTTCCCAATCTAGTTTTCTAAATACAAATTTCCAGATTTCGTTCAACCTCAATTTCCCTTAAATTCAATTAGTTATCTACATAACAAATTCAACTATCTTGGTCCCAAATACATATCAAATTTCTAAACCATTTAATTACAATACAGTTCATGGCTTAAATACTTAGATGTTAAATTTAACAGTTTCATATAGATTCTTGGTTTTTACATCATTATTATTTAGTTTGAACCTTCCCTTATTCAATACCATTTTAGTGACTTTAAATTACATCTTTCTCAAGATTTCTCAAATTTTATTAAACGTGAAATATCTCATTCGATAAATTTCAAATTGATTTAAATAAATAAATCTTTATCTAAACATCATTTTACAATAACCCAAATTTATCTCCCAACCTTAATTTTTCAATATTATTGCAAAATTTATCCGAATAAAATTTACATAAATTATTTATCATAATTTATGTATTTAATCAAATCTTGATTAACTAGATATAATTAACTCTATATTTATCATTACCCTTTATAGATGTATTTAAGAATTTACATTTAATAAGACCATAGATTTTTTTATCATATGGTCAAAGTGTTATGGCTATTATCATTTCAATACGTACACTAAATGTATACGGGTGGATAGCATTTCAACCCGTAATCCCAAATTTAATTAAACGAAACCCGCTTGGGCCTATCTTTTCAACCCATTTTAATTCAAAAATCAAACATAACAAAGGGAACTTGCAGTGTGATGACAGGGATAGTGTCAAAGTAAGTAAACAAGCAATAACAACAATCAATAACAATTCAATAGATTAAATCAAATAACCCCGAAATAATCGTATTAATTCGCATTGTTATTTTTATAATTATTTCTAAAATCTACACTATCATTTCATGTAGATTTAAAGGTTATTACATTTCAGTTTTCCCTTGTCGTTCCATTTCATTTTCAGTTTAATAATACAACAATTAATCCAAACTACGTTCAAAGATTTCAAGAATAATTTATCAATTTCTACGACAATCAATGGGTCAAATTCAACTAATCAAATTTACATATGGCGGGGTCAGGTTTTAATAAAGTAAGGTCCATCATATATAATCCGTTTAATTTGTAAACTATACTACTCAAATTAAACTAGCAAACTAGTTATCACTTAACAAAAATAATTAACATCCAATTTAAACAACAATCAATCAAACAATCAATTATCAACCAATCTGTATTATTATCACATACATAATTAACCGATAATGGTGTTGGGTGTCATAGGTGAACAGATACAAATAATAGCATATATAACAATTAAAAATAAATACAACAGCATATTTCAATTGTCGTTTCAATTGAAATCAAATTCAATAAATATAAAAGTGTTAATCGTGAGTGATTGCTCACCTTTCGAGGCTAAACAGATTTGACAAGGAAACGAGCTACGAATTCCAAGCGACGCTAGATGGATACGATTCAATGGAGAAAACGGGCACGACGGACAAAGCTGATAACAGGAATCGACGGAATCAAATTAGAACCGGGTTTGATGAAGAGAATTGGTATAAGAGAATTTGAAAACAATATCCATTTAAAGCACATATACATATATAAATCAAAATAAATATATTATTTTCTTATTAAATTAATATTTCTTTTTAAGACCAATATCAAAACAAAATACGTATGTACGAAAAATCACTGTTTTGTATTAAAAATCAAATGTAATAAAATTTGAAATAAATATTGTAACTTTCATATTGAAATGTACATAAACACATGCAAGTTTAAAGAAAAAAACAATGTTGAGACCCATTTTCAACATAGCTTATATTAACTGCGACAAAGAAAGCTACAAACACTTGTTATTCAATATATATATACAGTCCAAGTAAAAATCAATGTACAAATGCAGACAGCACTTAACAGCTATATTACCCAATGCAGTAACATATAACTATGGATATAAAACCTCTCTCCTTTTTTTTTCTAACATATAAACCATACTATATAAAATAAAACTTAAAAATATGTATATAAAAAAATTCATAAAACTGACCTATACTATATATACATATGAATTTATATTCTAAGTTTGAACACCGCAAATTAAATTTACAAGCGTTTCAAACATATAAGTAAATAAACAAATCAAGCTTACATTTATTAAAAATTAAACATAAACTTAAAATAAATATATTTGTTTAAATTAAATAATTAATCCCAAAACATACTAAAAAAAATATATTTGAAAACCAAGTTCTCATCTATAAAAAAAGTATATACATATTTAACGTGATCTTACAAAACAGCAATATGTGAACTTGCCAAACATATAACTATTTATGTTTTAAAACCAAAAGTGAAGCACTACTGTAAACAAAAATCCATAAAATCGACATATTATTTTATATAACTATAGACCTTGCAAAACCAATTATATATATATAGCTTAGTTAGCATTACTAAATGCATAAACCAAAACTGATGAAAATAGAAAGTAGGAATTAATGATGTCCTCGCCTATATATGTTAAACTATCCCAGTTTATACATCATAATTTTGCCTTCCTTTACATAAATTTAAACATTATCTTTTAAATGTAAATACATAGACCCAAACTGTATAGCCAACAATCAAATGCTCCTAGGACCGGGATTGTAAAATATAAATAAAAGTGACAAAATAGTTTAAAAAAAATACTTCTCCAAATACCATGTGACCTTAATATAAAGCGATCCTTTTTAAATATATATATATATACGCTTAAATTATAAACTTTTATGTTACATTGAAAATCAAAACATGTAAAAAAATAAATAGACAAAAACATGTTGTGCTTAAAATAAAGGAAAAGCAATATAAACAATAAGAAAACAAAAGAAAAGGATGAAAAAGAAGAAGAAAAAGAAAAGAAATAAGAAGAAGAAAAAAAAATGGTGCAGCCATTTACCTACAGAAGAAGCTTCACATGCAAAAGAGGAGAATGGACAAAGAAATTCAAGCAAAGATAAATGTACAGAAAAATATAGAGTAGTGGAAATTTAAAAGTTAGAAAGCTTAAATCAAGGAAATATCAAATGCAACCGGCTAAAATAGGGGAATGGTAATATAAACAAAAAGGTAAAAGCAACGGTGATCCTTAAATTTAGCTGAATCATTAAGGCAAATAAATATGGAGCATTGGTTAGTAACGCACGAAATTCGGGAAATAACAAAGGAAAGGACCGGTCAAATAAATGAATGTAACGTGTAACGAATATAAAGTTTATATAAATTTGAACCGATGGAAATAGAGGGGTCAATCGCTAGAATTTAGGAGGTATGAATGGTAACGGTTGTTTGAATTGTATACCAAATATATAACTTTATATTCCATTATTAATTGAATAGGAGAAATGAATGGGTGGAGAATGAGCTGTCCATTTATGATATACTGTTACATATAATTTGTTAAAGAAGAATGGTAGAATAATGATAGATTTGAATTATATACTAGTGTGATGCAATAACAACGGTCAAGTTGATAAGGTGGATATTTAAATAATTTATTGCTTGATTGGAAAGCACGTGAGTATGGAAAGGCAAGGGTATTAAAATGGAAAAAAGAATGGAGAGAGAAATTTAAGCGAAGATAAAACGTACAGGAATAAATATAGAGTAGTGAGATTCAAAGCAATTAATAATAACGTGCGCAGCACGCTTCTATAATTGAGACCGAAGAAAAGAAATGAAGTCACAATTTTAAAGGTACCGTGATGTGTACAATAATAAAAATGAAAACGTACACAAATAAATGAAATTGTAACAGTCTCTCATTGATTCAGCTGACACAAAAAAAAGAAATTATGAACGGATAGAATGCAAATTGAAACGTTAGAGAATTAAATATAAGGTGGAAAGGTGTGTCAACGCTCACCCATAGATTTAGCTAAAACCTTTAAAAGAAATTTAATATGGTATGAGTTGAACTTATGGCTATATATGTGCATAACTATGTATATAACTATATATATGAATCAAAATCATTTTCTAAATTCAAACGCAAATCCAATTATATATATGTATGTATGTATATTTTTATTATTATTTTAAAATCATTGTTTAGATCGATACACATAAATAAACTAACATATAGTATTATACTAGTAGACAGCAAAATATACACTTGTTATTATAGAATAAGATGCAAGCCATATACAACTACAACTTATTGGTTTAAACTATAAAATTATACGTAATCCAAATATCAAATTTTTATTTCAAAATTATTATTATTAATAATTTCTCAAAATCCAAATTAAATACGTTATAAAACCAAAAAAAAAAATTAATAAAATTTTATTGGTCGCTACACTTTCCTTGAACCCTAGCTACTAAATTTGAAACCCTTGATCCAATAGCCTATAATTCACTGGTCGCTAAAGGCCGAATTGGGAGAAGTGAGCAGTGTGGCTAGGGGAGTACATCGGTAGTGGTGGACCATCGATCTATAAAGCATGATAACACGGACCTAACTTCGATGGTGGCGCTTTCTTTTGGCTTTATCTCGACGATAGTAGCGAATTAAGGGACAATGTTGGTGGCTAAGGGGTCGGCGAGGTCCGGGCATTCGACCATGATGAGGCGACAGTGGTCGATGGCTTGATGTTATGGCGACACGGTGATGAAGTCGCATAGGGTTTCATGATGTATCGCATGGGTTTAAAGAAGAAGGTGATTAAGCTTAATGAAGGTGATTAAGTTTAATCACTTAATTAATTAGTTAATTAACGCTTAATTAATCTCTGAAGGTCTAACGATGTTATCTTATTCCTACGTGTATCGAGGTGCCTTTTTCGCTATAGCGTTCGTATCTGGATTATCTATGCGATGGAGCTGGATTCTTCGAATATGAAGCTTGTGTGAATTTTTGTCAAAATTAAACAGCATTCGATTTTGGACTATTTGGAAACCTGAAAGCGTTGGCTGGAACTTGGTGAGTTTTACTCACCAGATGATTGTATAATTATTATATATGCAATTGTTGTCGTATTCAAAGTATAAACTATACAACGGACTATAAATCATTACTTTTGGACCCCGCCTTGTTTTGTAAAACAAGTGAAAGCATTAAATTGTAGTATAATCTCCCTTTTGATTATCTAAACATGTATTCTGTCCCAGACTCACTATGTACATGTTTGGTGTTGATTTTGTGAAAAGTGATAATGCATTATATATGTTAGAAAAGATATAGTCGTTGTAAACGTGCTTTGAAATCCCTACTATTTGACATATGTTAAATTGGATAAATTGTGGAAATATATAAGTACATATATGTTAAGTTAGTCTATACACATTTTGGTGCGTTAGGCATAAATGGAATTGGACTGGACATTAGTGGAATTTGAAAATGGAAGTTATAAATGTTAGAAGTGAAAAGGTCGTAATGGATGCATTTTGAAATCCCTGTTATCTACGATTTTAAATTTAACTTTGGAAGACATCTTATGGCTTCTTAATATTGATTACTAAGTACTATTAACATACTTATTATGGAAAAATAACAATGTTCAAATATATCTTTGAAAATCATTTATAGATTTATAAGGTGATGGTTTTAAATTATAAAGTATGTTTTAAAGTTGTGTTTTAAATAAAAGGATTTAAAATATGTACAGTATCTTAAAAGTATATTTTAAACATATATATGGTCTTAAAAGTTATTAAAGTTAATAAAGATTTTTAAAAGGATTTCATATTATAATTTTTTATAAATGGTTTATAGTATTTTGTTAAATATCTTATTTTTACAAATAAATTGGTACAATAAATATTTGTGTTTGTAAAGGTATTTTAACATATTTAGATGTTCTAAAGAAGGAAGGTTAATATTTTTTAAGTGATTTAAAATGATTTTTGGAATTATAACACTTATGTTGTAAATGGGTTGTTTTATAATTTGACGAAAAATGTATATAACCTTGTTTAATAAGTGAAGTAATATTAAGACTTTTAAATGGATATTTTAAAGTAAATAGCAAGCCAAAAGTGATCTTGGTTTTATAGTAACGACGCTTGTGCAAATGTTTTAACCCATTTAACTATACATTGAAAAGTGGTTGGATGTTTAAAATGGAATTTTAAAGAAAATAGAATAGTACATTGTTTTGGTGTTTGTCGTAAACAATGTTTTAGTAACATTCATTTTTAGACACTTGGATAAAATTTTAAAGTGGTAAAATATTGCAAACGAGTTAGGGAAAATACTTATATATTTAAGAATGTGATTTTAAAGAGAATAACAAGTATGAATTAGTTTTTGGTTTGTTGTCGCAATGTGTTGATAACTTTTGCCTTTAACCCATTTTGATTACTTGTGAACATAAATGAATCTTTGAAAAGAACATTTTAAAGATAATCATAAGTAAAATTGTTTTGGTTTGCAGTGACAGTGTCTGAGAAAAATTTGTCTTAATCCATTTGAAATCGATTTGTGAATATACTTATACGGTTGATATAAGTATATGAATACTTTTGGGAAGTGTTGAAATATGTTGAAAATGAATTGAAATGTTTTAATTAGATAGTGGAGTTTAATTAACAAATTGAGTTATTTATAAAGAGTTGTTCAGTAAAAATGAGTTTTACTAATAAAAGATGATTTTTATTAATAACAGAAGATTGATCAAAAAGGGCATCAAAAATATTTTACATTGCTTGATCACGCTTATGTGTTTTGATCGTGCTTTGTGTGTGACTAACATATGGACAATATACTGGACTAGTTCCCGTATGCAATTGTTCTCATTATTATTAAATGACAAAATTCATCGGTTTAGTCTTGGATAGACGGGGATCGGTAGATCTTCTACTTATCGAATACCACTTTAAGGCTAAGATACATGATCCATCTCTTGGATGTGGAAATACTCGAGATGTCGGGATCGATGTTAAGATTCGAGATCTATTTATGATGCTCGAATACATGTAGTTGTTTGTGATCTATTCAGTATATGGGAATCTATGTGTAGTTCCAAGATCTTTTGAGGTATGGGGATCCATGTGCAATTCCGAGGTCTGTTGAGGGGTCCATGTATGGTTTTGATATCTGATGCGATATGGGAATTGATGTGTGTTCAGAGTTCTGTTCGAATAATGAAGACTCATGTGAAGTTGGCGAACGTGATCTCAACATAAGAAATGGCTAAAAATTGTGTAGGAGCATAATTTGGGATTTTGCTAACCCATGTTAGGATATTATCACTCCAAATCTAGTGTATGCTTATCGATATTGCACACGAGATTAATGGTACTAGGGATCACGTATTTAGACATGGATTGATTACGTTTACCTTTTGGTACGTTTTATGTAGAGATATACAATGTTTGATGGTAGTTTCTGATCCTTGTGCAGGAGATTGGATTTCGACTTGACCGAAGGGACTCCACAAAAAATCCATTATGCGAACGTTCCTTGTCGATTTTGATTGTACTCTCTAATATGCTATTGAATATAACAAATGTAATCATTCTATACCTTAGACATTATTACATTATCAATAAATTTTATAATAGGAATGGTTTGGTTATTTTATTGAGAAAAAAGATTGTGCAATGTGTGACTACACAACCGATTAGATATTAAAATAAATACTAGATCCAATCAACAAGCTTGACCGATAGCCGACATAAAGAGGAGAATAGGAAATGTAAAGACATTACAATACCACATCGACGGACTTAAAAGTAAAAAAGAAGGAAACATAGCAAAGTACAACATCCCAGCCTTAACACCATGCATGCAGAAAATCCAACCATAAAAACCAAAAGCACTGCATAGACAAAATGACAAAAACCGAAACAAGGGCATCACCATAGACAATTAACACTGCCTGTAGAAGGGCCAACCCTCCCACAATTCGGAGCTGCCAAACTACCTACTGATTCAACGTCAAAATCCATAGGAGTAATGCTCACCTGCATAGGAGACATGGCTCTTTTACCTGTCCACGAGTAGAAAAGATAAGAAATCTTAAAACAAATACTGAGATTGGAGCATGATTCATTGTTAAAACAGCGCATATTCCTCTCCTGCCATATTGCCCAACTGATAGTAGTGACAAAGCAGTCAAGGTCTAGGTCGCGAGAATAATATTGCCATTGGTCAAAAAGGAGGAGAAATCTAGGATAAAGCCAAGCAGGAATGCACAAGTAGACACCCAAACATAATATGAGAAGTCAGAATCGTATAATAGGTGTTGGATGGATCATGATTAATGGAGCATAGGAAACACAAAGGATCAATCTGGATGCCCTAACTAATGAGCCTATCTTTAGCGTTAACTTCGTCAAGAGTGAGGATCCACATAAAGAAACAAGCAAGGGGGATTTTGCATCTCCAGAGTCTAGGGAAAGAGAACAATCTACCCAAAATTGCTTAGGGAAAAGTAGCATGAATAAACCAAGAAAGATTTGCTACAGGTCAGATACCAGAAGAAGCTGTCAGGAGAATTGGATAGGCCGGTAGGCCGAAGGATGCACAGAATTTGGAAAAATTGGGTGAGAGTCGAGCCAGAAATGGGGAGATCAGAGGAGAAGCGTTGGAACCACTACAACAAATTTGGCCTTTCACAGCATTTTAGAAATGCTCTGAAAATATTTAACAGCATTTTGATGAACGCTGTCTACTAACAAGCGGTAGTAGGTTCCAAAAATATCACAACACTTGTCCAAATGCTGTAGAAAATAAACATACTACAGTGTTTTTGATGGTGTTGTTCCTTCGCTCTTCTATCAAATATTTCACAGCATTTTGCATCATTTCACAACGTTTTGCATCATTTCATAGCATTTCAGAGCAGTTATCATGTTCACTATTCTACAATGTTTTGCCTTATTCTACAGTGTTTTGGAAAGTTATCGTTTTCACTATTTTATAGCGTTTTCTGTTTTTTCTACCATCTTTCTTGCAACGTTTTTTATGTATACTTATCATAACATTTTACATTTTCTACAACGTTTTTGCACAGTGCATATATGTTCAGAATAATCACTAAATTCAAAAGGTGCAAACAAATATATCCTTAAAAATCTATCACACAAGTTACAATAATTCCATATGCCAAATAGACAATAGTTATACATAACATTTTATAATCAATGTTCCCATCAGAGATGCTACTAACATGTTTTTACAAAAGGAGCTTACTAAGAAAAACATAATACAAATATTTGGAAGTCCAAGCTCGTGTGCTCCAAAGTTAATATCCTACACGGGAAAAAAAATTGAAATTAGAACCACTGTAATATATGTATATATCACCCACATAGCAAAGCCTTTGGTTTTCAAATAAATAAGCAAGCACAGTGTAATAAACTGATGTAGAAAAGCAGAAACCACTAAACTAAAATCTTGCCTTTATTCTCTAGCTTTTGTACATGAATTTTTTTGTTAACCACTTGCCATTTATGAAAACTGTAACTAGATATGAGAATAATGATAGCAATTTAAGACTCTCTGTAACTTAAAATTGGTTATTAATTTCCTGAAATACATGTTACAGTAGAAGAAACGGAAATTTAAATAGACATACATAAACAAATGACATTTCAAAACTTTCTTTACATGACATTTTATAACTCTAAATGCCTAGCAAAGGGGTTTGGAGTCATGGTTTAAACATGAGAAGAACGCAGTTGTATTTCACACAGGCCATATTCCTCTTTAGTTTCTGTGCAGGGCCAGATGTTGCTATTCTTGTACCAAAAGTATAGATTCATGCCCCAAAAAAAATTATGTTTGGTTGGATTTTGAACATCTTCACATTCATTAAATTTAACCTGTTAATATTCACATAAATACTCAACTGATTTTGCAAAAATTAAGCCCAAACAACAAACATAATAAACAAATCAATTTGTGCCTTTTTATATAAAGATAAAACAGTTAATAATCTTGGACACATGTAAATATCTCATATTGAATCCTATGACTATTTAGTTGATGTATATATATGTTTTAAGAACGTAATGAACTCCAGGACCTTCATTTATAGCATGTTTTGCCCAGCGTAACTTCGGTGTTTAATATTACAGGATGATTATTTAACCCCCTGATCCTAATCTTTTGAAGTGGTATGCTCCAAGAAAAAGTCAAGGATATCATTGTAGGATCGATTTCACCCTAGAGGGGGGGTGAATAGGGTGATGGTATAAATTATAAAAATTAATTGGTATGTTAATTTTTGATTTTGCATTTACTGGTTTCGGCTTGCTTGAACTTGATGCCTTGAATTTGCCGACGATGCTATCCTTTTATAGGAGTCGAATACCTAAATTTTCGTCACATAATTTTTGTTTGAATTTGTCAAAAGATTATCTCGGTCGCTTGATGATGCTTGAACGTTTGATGATTTATCTGACTTTGTCAAATTCGTATATTTCACGTTACTTGATGGTCACGGCTTTGATTTTGAAATTGCGATTTATTTGGTCAAAACGGAATTTTGATTTCTTTTCATGATGACCACGGCTTCGACTCCGTTCCTTTTTTTGTTGACTTGTTTGATTATACTGCTATTGACTTGACTTGTAGGATTTCACTGTAACTTCGGTTTTGCTTTGCATTGACCATGGCTTCTTCTGTCTTGTATATGTAGTATGAACGGCTGTGCCATTTTGGTTTTTCACTTGTGCATATTGCCTCGAGTACATGTATTCTTGGCTTTGGTTCATTGTTGTTGCTTCACCACTGAGCCTCGGCTTGCTTTTGTTGCATTTTGTTGCGGCCTGTACTTGTATACTGCTGTTATTGTTGTACTTGTGTACTTCATATATCCCATTTGTATTAGTTGCTTCCCTGACCTTTGCATGGCTTGAAGTCTGTACATATTTTTGTGGTCTTCACTTCACTACGCTATCTTCATTATTGTGGCTCTTTGGTCAGTGCATGTAGTCCATTATGTTTGATCTACAAGTTGTTTTGCATATGATATTCCAAATTGTCACTGTGCTTCTTTTGTTGGTTGCTGTTCTTTGAATGCGTCTGTGCATGTCACTGGTATCACTGTACATATTCACTTGGGTTATGTGAAGTTGTAGATTCCTGTGTTGTCATTTGGGCTTGTAAGTTGTATCATTGTGATGTCTGGTTGACACTTGATGGTCTTCATATTCATGTGTGTCTTGTTGAAGTGGTTTGCTTCATTGTCCACTTCGATATATGTTTGAACTGGCTGAGCTTTGTTGTATAGCCATATTTCTTCTGTAGCCACATTGTCACTGTCCACTGCCCTTTTTCATATTGATCGAGCACTTTGACTTGAGACTGAGTTGAATCCAGCTTAAGTTCGGATTTGACCTTGTGCTGAGAATTTTGACATTGTTTTATTGCACTTGAGTTGAATCCGATAATTTGGGTTTGACCTGTGCTCACCTGTCCCTGTAATATTATCAAGTGTATATCAGTGTGCACGGCCTTGTGGCATGTACAGTGATACACTATGCATGTCACGTTGTTCGTGTGTGATGAATTCAAATGTAAATAATGACGAACAACCCAAATAACTGAGGCAAATAATATTTTCAAAATCCATATTTTATTTTATATTACAAAAATATTTCTTTTTCAATTTTACTGCGTTAGTGAATATTTTTGCAGATTGCTCAGATGCTGGATTCTAACTGGAATGATGTTGAAGATAAAATACGAATTGAGTGAATGAGTGATGTGTAGTGAGGTTAAATGTAAATATGAAATTATGATGTATTTGTAATCAAAATTGTATATGTATAGTGAGAGCTTGAATTTGTACTATTCAAAATTGTAATAAATATTTGTTTGAATAAAATTTCTGTTTAAATTCAAATTCTGTGTTATTTAATTTTATTCAGAAAATATTTATTTAATCTATGAAAAATAAAATAGTACATCAATAAATACATTTAAACGAATGTATATATGTTTATTATCATCAAACAAAAATCATATAAGCGCATATTCAACAATCTCCCCCCTTCGATGATAACAAACATATATTTAAGATTTTGAATATATTAAATGTATTTGATCATTGATATGCTCTAATTTCTCCCCCTATTTAAATGCTTCCTCTCTACTCAAAGCTCCCCCTACATATATGCATACAAATAAAAATATGCAAATGAGCCTAGATGCAAATAGAAAACTGTTTTACCTTTGCTTTATTTTATTTGACAAAATCTTAACTTTTCTCTCCCCCTTTTGTTATCAGCAATAGAATAATAGTGTTAAAGAAAATAGAGATAAGGTGATCATATTAATTCAACATTAAAACTCAATCGAATAAAAAAAAATTATAAAAAAATCAAACAAAAATCATAAATATTTTGTTAGGCGCATATTCCACTTTTAGAATGATGGGAATTATGTCATCATATAAAACCATACAGTTGTGTCGATTTGTGGTATATTTATATCAGGAATTTGAATACCTACTAACCATGCATAACCGTTAGGACTTTTAAATGAGATTAGTAGTATTCCAATTTTATTTTAAGAAAAATAAATTCAAGTATCTTCTAACCACGCATAACCGTGAGGACTTTTAAATAGGATTAGAATCGACTTATATATTTTAAAAATTAACTTTTGATATGCGTTCCATGCATGCATAACCGTGAGGACTTTTAAATGAGCATGGAAGCACATAACAAATTCCAAGTAATTCACTCATGCATAACTGTGAGGACTTTTAAATGAGAGTGAATACTTTGGTATTTATTTATTATTAATTTTTTTTTTAAAAATGTGAAAATGAAAAACGAACGATTCCTGTTTATAGTACCACATATCGACAAACTATATAGAATTTTGATGAGTGATGGTCGTTAGAAATATGATAAATATAGAGATGGTCATGGAATTTTAACCAACAAAAAGTTTTATAACTCTTGTTTAAATTTCTAAAGAAATTTTCTAATTATACTTTCTTGAGTTATAATATACGATCAATATCAACACTAATCATTTTTTCAATCACTATTTATCTTTTTAGATAATTAGTAGGAAGTCAGATTAGTCAAAGTAATCATTTAAAATCAAATTCAGAAATAATTATAAAATCAATTTTTCAAAACGACCAATCTGAAAATATGGTCAAAAATGATTTTCTCGAGGGGGTTTTATAAGAAAATTTTCTGCTATTTGAAACTTATTTGAAATGAAAAATATGCAGATATTTTCTTTGAAAAACGATGCAGTTACTAAATGTCTCAAAAATCACGTTCAACTAGTAATTTTTCTATCAACTAGATTACCAGTGTAATCTGCATCTGAATTTCTTTTTCACGCATAATTATCACTAATTGAATTTGATCAACCAAACCATGAAGTGTGCAACATAAAAATCTCAGAATCAATTTTAACAGCCGTTTTAAATCACATTCTCTTGAATTTGAATTGAAGCCGTGTAAATAATCAAAAAACCGTGAATATAGAGTTAGCCGTATTATAACCAAATGTATTATCATCCAATCAAAACACTATTTTTAATCCAAACTGATATATATGAAGTAATTCACAGACTCTAGAGATTTTTATATTGTTTTTGGTATAAGAATATAATTGGCCAATAATTTTGAATAAGTCAGAATCAAAATCTTTTCATCGTCACATTATTGGCTGATTTAATTCAGAATACGGTGCAGATTATCACATTTGATATATCGTTCAAAATATACCATAACCTGTTTTACCTTTACGATATTTTTTCGTTGTTGCCCATTGTGATTTTATCACCTTTGTACTCGGCTAAGGAACTTTGCTGTGTCGCTCGTTGTGTCCTTGGAACAGCCAGAATCCAAGTAACACTATTGTTGTTCCTTAGCCTGCCACCACACCTACACGTTGAAAGTTTTTTGTGACCTATTTGTTTTTATAGGTCCATGATTGTTAGTGGCAGAATATTTTGAAAAATAATTTTGTGGGACCCAAAACTATTTATAATAGTTCCTTTCGGCACCCAAATTTGTTTTACTTTGAGAGATTTTATATTTGTGCCTTTGGAACCCAAATCGGTATAGTTTTCACATGTTTGGGTCTATACCAACAATTATTGTGATTGTGTCCATATTTTCTACAAATTGTTTACATAGAATTAACTTGATTAATATTGCATTCAACAGTTTTCGATTTATTATATCCAAGTCCTTGTCTAATCGCATTAACAGCTTGCTTTCCTAATAGCATATTCAACGATTTTTCACTTTTGGAAAATTTATCTAAAGTCGTTGACAAATGTTGGACTTGTGTTTTGAGAGATTCATTTTCGTTCAACAATTGAGTGCACTTCTTAATAGAATTTTCTCTCCTAGTATTTTCACTTTCTTTCAAAATCAGAATTTCATTTTCAAGTGATTTTATATTAATTTTCGGTTTTTTAATTTCTTCTTCGAATGTTGGACACTTATCACACTTAGGGATCCTACTTTGATAGGTTTTAGCTAATTGTTCAAGTTGTTCATTTAATTCTATCAAAGTATCTTTTTGCGATTCAAGTTTGGCATACTTCTCCCTAAGTCGTTCAAAACAGCCATTCACTTCGTGGAAATAAATAAGTAATTCAGAGTGAGTAAGTTTTGATACCTCGCTTGGCTCGTCATCGTCGCTATCAGTTATATTTCCTTGAAGGCACATATCTGCTTTCTCACTCTCACTGCTAGTACTTTGATTATCTTCATCACTTGTATTCCACGTGGCTGTAAAACTTTTCCTTTTTGATTTCTTTTTAAAGTCGCGTTGATTTTGAGGACAATTGGGCTTGATGTGTCCGGGTTGGTTGCACTTGTGATAGATGGTCTTCTGTTCTTCAGAGTAGTCTAGTGCTTTGGCTATTCTGCTTTTCTCTTTTTGAATTCGAGCTGAATTTCCATATTTGTAATTCCATCTTTTGAATTCCTTTATTAATAGCTCCAATTCTGTAACAACCCAGGATTTCGCATTAATTAATTTTCGTCATTAAACGGTTAATCTGTTTGTTAATTGCTGTTTGGAGTTTTTTCTTTTAAAATCGGGTTGTGATTCTTTAATAATTAATTGGAATTTTATTGGATTAAAATTCATTTGATAATTTGATTAAGGGTAAGTGGGCTTTAAAAATTGAAATTTGTGGCCCATATTTCTTTGTTTTTTTTTGGGCCGTGATTATTATCAAGCATAGGCCGTTCCCCTTTATTTCATGATTCATTTTGAAAACCCTAAAACCAGATATGAAAAGAAAAAAAATATGGCGGCCTCTTCCTCTTCGTTCAAAAACTAGGGTTCGAGCGAAATTGGAGGTGCCGACCGAATTCGAGCGGCGATCGTTGGCCTCGTGCTCGTCTAAGCGAGGTGAGTGATTTTGCTTCACTCACATCTAATCCAATTAACAGTTTATATGTGTTTTGAGTTCTGTGATTTTTGTTTGGGTACAATTGTTTGGCTTTGTCGATGCTATGTCGGCAATTCGACCTTTGTTTAGATGTTCGAGATGGTTACTGATTTTTCCAGTTCATATACATATTTGTTTAGTTGATACGGTTTTGATTTTTTAGAAATTTTGGTTCTGTGAATTCTTGATGACCTCGGCTTCGAATTCTTTGGTGTTTCGACTGCATCACTTTGAACTTTAGTTGAGATCCAGTTGATTTTGTTGTGAAACTGGTTGATTTCGTTCTTTGTTTACTTTGACTTGGGCCTTAATTCGAATGCTAACTTTACTGTAACATTTTCAATGCTTGGCCGCCACGGTGTTGAATTGGGTGACACTGCTTTTTTACTTGATTTTTGATGTTGATTTCGTTTGGTACTCGACTGTGGACATTAACTGTCGACTTCGGCTTTGACTCGAATTTTGATTGCACTGTTTAATTACAGCCTTCAGGTGGATAGCATATATATACATATATATATGTGTGTGTGTGTGTGTGTGTGTGTGTGTGTCATTGACCTTTGTATATGGCATCACTGTAATCCTAGCTTTGTCTTCGCGGCAACCATATATAGAGTTGTCAATTGGTTTATTTCGGCAGTTCAATCTTGTTGTAGATTTTGAACTGTTCGTTCTTTTCGGTCTTCACTGTTTCGATTTTGGTTGATGATATTGGTTTCGTTCGTGACCACCACGGTTCGATTTCTGTTGCCTTTGGTCACTTGAATGAATTATGTTGATTTCATGGAAATATTTTGGGTATGACTTGAGCATTGCAACTGATTTCTCTGCATATGTTTTGAGTCACTGTTGCATTCATTAGACTTTGCATTTGTTTCATTCACTTCGAAACAGTTCCAATTTGCTAGTGCACTTAGTTGTTTTCACATGTGACTTGAACCCGATGCATTATTGAACTGCGTATAGTTTTTTTTCTTGGTTTTGCCTGTTGACTGTTGTATCACTTGCATTGTCCAGTATTACAGTTGCTTGTAGTAGTATGGCCTGATTCACTGTCGAGTTCATTCGCCTTTGCATGTTGTACTCGGGTCTGCATCTCTGATCATGTCACTATTTTCTGGTCTGGCTCGCACTTGCATTTGCTTGTTATTGAGCATTGGTTGGATTTCTGGTCTTGATGCACTTGAGTCTGTGCATTTATTTGGGCTTACCAGTTCTGGATTTGGTTCACTGTTTGGTCTTGGTGCAGTTGCTATACCTTTGAGCATTTCGCTGTGTTCATTTGAGTTGGGCATGGTTTTGGTTTCCCTGTTCGCATGTTTGAAGTCCAACATGTACGACTTCCCTGTGTTGAACCCAGTCGATAACTCGGGTTTGACCTTGTATCACTGTAGTGGTTAGTATTTGCAATTTTTAGTGTTGTGCCACTATTGCATATTGTGCCCTGGTCTTTGAACATTGTTGAGTTTGATTCTTCTTACTGTAGCATTTGTTTTGAGTATGACTGCCTTTGCGCACATTGATACCTGAGTTTGTTTTGGTTTATCGGGACCACAGTGACATTCGTATATGTATTCATGCCCCTTTTGGTACTATTGCACTATTTTGTTGCTGCAGCTGAGTTGAGCAGTGATTTGACCTCTGTAGAGTTGTTTTGCTGATTAGCATTTAGTGTTGTGATGATTTTACATGCTGTTGTGGCGAGGCAGTACACGCGTGCGTGTACTGCAGCCACACAGAACTTGCATTTTCAATCGATATTTTAATTACTTGGATTGTTTTGTGTATTCAATTCATTATTTGAAATTGCATTTGATTTGGTTTAATTTTGATGTTTTCCAAATTATCTTCATTGATATTCTTTTCACTTATCTTTGTTGATGATTTGAATCTGCTGATTTATTGTTTAACACTCTTACGTGTTATATTTATCGTTGTCCGATTTCTTTATTTAAGGATCGGATAGACGAGATTTATTGTGACTGTCGTCTATTTGTTACTTAATTATTATTGCTTCTGTGCACTACTAACTGAGTTTGAATTAGACTGACCCGTGTATTATTTTCTTTTGAATTTAATACTCGGGTCAGACCGAGTTATTACAGGTTTTAGACATCTTGCTTTGGGTTGCTGCTAGAGCTATGAAGTCTTTTCATACTTTTGGAGTTGTCGTGTCGTAGTATAGGAAGATATGTATTCATGTATATTATATACGATAATGTACTTGTTTATGTAACTTCCAGAGTAGTTGTATCATATGTACTGTATCACATGTATTGTAACTGACATCAGTTATTATATATACGAGACTTTTGTTTTATCTGTGTTCCACATTTATATTATCTGTGTTATTATTATATTTATTGTCCTAAACTATTATGAACCATCGTAGTTCGTTTTATATTGGAATTGGGTATGTCGATGGGAGTAAATAAATAAGAGAAGAAAATTAAAAATATATACTACTCCTATCGAGATAACCAATACTAGTATAAGGCCTAACTACGGATGGCCGCTCCTATCCAGCCTTATTCTTCGTAATAACGGACAGTATTTCTTTTAACACCCTTTGTTATTGTGAGCATAGAGGTGGGGCGTCACAGTTGGTATCAGATCTTGGGGTTTATGGACATACTATAAAACATAACTTAGATGGAACATGTGTTACAACTATCAGTCGATGTTTTATTGTGCTTTGAGTCAAAACTAAAGTTTTGAAATTTTGATGAAATTTTTAAATATCTGTATTTAAAAATAAAAGTGAATTGTGTTTTGTTTATCAGAGTGCGCAGCGAAAACAGTGAGATTGCTTCGCTGAGTACAGCTGATAATTATTTTCATTTAAAAATCGAAATATGAAAATGAATTTAATTTCATTATGTTGTTTAACCAGTGGTTTGATTTGTTGAAATTCTTGCTGGTTTTCTCTGGTGCTAATCATATCTAATTAGATTTTAGCTGTTTTGAATTATCTTCATTGAAGATATAATTGAATGATTTCTTTGTTCATTTGTAGTATACGTGCAAATTTAAGTTGCACGTTACTACATTAATTTTACGTTGAACCGATGCTTGGTTATGAAACGTATTTCGTTGCCGTTATTTTTATAACGGGATTTTCACACCGATGCTAGATTTTTGAATCACGGTGTTTGTTGACATTTTGATGAATGGAAATTCACTGATATTATATTTTGATGCAAATTATTTTGATGAGATTTTTACGTTTAAAAATTACTGTCGCTTTGACTTCAGTATCCGTCATATTCTAAAGTGGATTTCCAAGCGGTTATCCCGCAATGCTGATTTTGAGATCCATTTTTACGGTGTTTTGAGAAGTGCAATTTCCTTGTTGAAATTATTACTAATGTTGCTGTTTTTATCACGGATTTACAAATCATTATAAAAATGAAATTGTTTTCAGAAGTTTTGCAGTTTGCGTTTTCAAAAGAATGAGGAAGCGATTTAAACGTTTCAGCAAAATCGAGGACTATGACCCCTTTCTTTTACTGATTCGCTTAATTCCGGATTTTTTCGTTTGGGAATGTAAGTTATTACTTTTATAAAATAAATGAAATTGTTTTCAGAAGTTTTGCAGTTTGCGTTTTCAAAGGAATGAGAAAGCGATTTAAACGTTTCAGCAAAATCAAGGACTATGACCCCTTTCTTTTACTGATTCGATTAATTCCGTACTTGTCCGTTTGAGGATGTGAAATGTTATTTTTTTTGAATACACAATTTTACACTTTCAAGGAAACGATGAAGAGAATTAAACGCTTTAGTATAACTCGTGGTTATGGGACATGTACGTTTGCTATTTTGGTTAATTCCGGACTCGTTAATTGAAATATCTGCTGTTTTGATGATTCTGATGATTTTATTTGGCTTTCGAGCCACTCTGACGGACCTTCGGGTCATATGATGGACCTTCGGGTCATTTGCTGGACCTTTGGGTCATTTGCTGGACCTTCGGGTCATATGATGGACCTTCGGGTCATTTGTTGGGCTTTCGGGCCACTCTGCGGACCTTCGGGTCAAATACCAGTACTAGACCTTCGGGTCACTCTGCGGACCTTCGGTTCAATCTGATGGGTGCCAAAAATTATGTTGAGTACTTAGTAGGCTTCGGCTACTCTGAGATGCACGTGCGGCGTAGCTTAAAAACTCGCCATCTGATGGGATCGATCCAAACTTTTATGTTGATTTTCTAGAGTTTCTTAATTGATTTCTAGATATTTGTTGTTTCCAATTATCTGCAGGTGATTGGATATTTGTTGATTTGATTATCGTTTTTGATAATCGAATATTTGTTGATTTGATTATCGTTTTTGATAATCGAATATTTGTGATTTGTGATTTGATTATCGTTTTTGATAATCGAATATTTGTTGATTTGAGATTTGATTATCGTTTTTGATAATCGAATATTTGTTGATTTGATTATCGTTTTTGATAATCGAATATTTGTTGATTTGATTATCGTTTTTGATAATCGAATATTTGTGATTTGTGATTTGATTATCACTTTTGATAATCGAATATTTGTTGATTTGATTATCGTTTTTGATAATCGAACATTTGTTGATTTGAGATTTGATTATCGTTTTTGATAATCGAATATTTGTTGACTTGATTATCGTTTTTGATAATCGAATATTTGTTGATTTGATTATCGTTTTTGATAATCGAATATTTGTTGATTTGATTTTCGTTTTTGATAATCGAATATTTGTGATTTGTGATTTGATTATTGCTTTTGATAATTGGATATTTGTTGATTTTGATCATCATTTGTGATAATCGAAGATTTGTTGATTTGAGATTTGACTATCCTTTTTAATAATCGAATATTTGTTGATTTGATTATAGTTTTTGATAATCGAATATTTGTGATTTGTGATTTGATTATCGTTTTTGATAATCGAATATTTGTTGACTTGATTATCGTTTTTGATAATCGAATATTTGTTGATTCGAGATTTGATTATCGTTGTGGATAATTGAATATTTGTTGATTTGAGATTTGATTATCATTTTTGATAATCGAATATTTGTTGATTTGATTATCGTTTTTGATAATCGAATATTTGTGATTTGTGATTTGATTATCGTTTTTGATAATCGAATATTTGTTGATTTGATTATCGTTTTAGATAATCGAATATTTGTTGATTTGAGATTTGATTATCGTTTTTGATAATCGAATATTTGTTGACTTGATTATCGTTTTTGATAGTCGAATATTTGCTGATTTGATATCGTTTTTGATAATCGAATATTTGTTGTTTCTGATTATTGTTTTTGATAATTGGATATTTGTTGATTTTGATTATCGTTTGTGATAATCGAATATTTGTTGATTTAAGATTTGATTATCGTTGTGGATAATTGAATATTTGTTGATTTGAGATTTGATTATCGATTTTGATGATCGAATATTTGTTGATTCGAGATTTCTGATTATCCTTTTTTTGATAATTAGACAATTGAAGTTTTTCGATTACCGTTTTGGTAACTAGATATTTGCGGTTTTGCGATTTGTGATTTGGGTTTTCTAATCATCTTTGTTGATAATTAGATATTGTTGTTTTATGATTTCTGTATTGTAATTATCTAATTGATGATTGAATATTGCTGATAATTTCCTTTATTCAGTTTAATTGTTTTCTGAGTGTCTATTTGATAATTAGATTTTGTTGAAAATTTGTGAATTTCTTTTATGAAATTAAAAGATTTCCTTGGCATTTGTTTTCTTGACCTTTATTTTTCTAGCTTAACCAGTTTATGTTAGAAAAATAATTGGTATTGACGAATTTAATTATGAAAATTGCGGGGACGCAATTTTTATAAGGAGGGGGAGTCTGTAACAACCCAGGATTTCGCATTAATTAATTTTCGTCATTAAACGGTTAATCTGTTTGTTAATTGCTGTTTGGAGTTTTTTTCTAAATCGGGTTGTGATTCTTTAATAATTAATTGGAATTTTATTGGATTAAAATTCATTTGATAATTTGATTAAGGGTAAGCGGGCTTTAAAAATTGAAATTTGTGGCCCATATTTCTTTGTTTTTTTTGGGTCGTGATTATTATCAAGCATAGGTCGTTCCCCCTTTATTTCATGATTCATTTCGAAAACCCTAAAACCAGATACGAAAAGAAAAAAAATGGCGGCCTCTTCCTCTTCGTTCAAAAACTAGGGTTCGAGCGAAATTGAAGATGCCGACCGAATTCGAGCGGCGATCGTTGGCCTCGTGCTCGTCTAAGCGAGGTGAGTGATTTTGCTTCACTCACATCTAATCCAATTAACAGTTTATATGTGTTTTGAGTTCTGTGATTTTTGTTTGGGTACAATTGTTTGGCTTTGTCGATGCTATGCCGGCCATTCGACCTTTGTTTAGATGTTCGAGATGGTTACTGATTTTTCCAGTTCATATACATATTTGTTTAGTTGATACGGTTTTGATTTTCTAGAAATTTTGGTTCTGTGAATTCTTGATGACCTCGGCTTCGAATTCTTTGGTGTTTCGACTGCATCACTTTGAACTATAGTTGAGATCCAGTTGATTTTGTTGTGAAACTGGTTGATTTCATTCTTTGTTTACTTTGACTTGGGCCTTAATTCGAATGCTAACTTTTCCGTTAAATTTTCAATGCTCGGCCGCCACGGTGTTGAATTGGGTGACACTGCTTTTTTACTTGATTTTTGATGTTGATTTCGTTTGGTACTCGACTGTGGCCATTAACTGTCGACTTCGGCTTTGACTCGAATTTTGATTGCACTGTTTAATTACAGCCTTTAGGTGGATAGCATATATATATATATATATATATATATATATATATATATATATCTGTGTGTGTGTGTGTGTGTGTCATTGACCTTGGTATATGGTATCACTGTAATCCTAGCTTTGTCTTCGCGGCAACCATATGTAGAGTTGTCAATTGATTTATTTTGGCAGTTCAATCTTGTTGTAGATTTTGAACTGTTCGTTCTTTTCGGTCTTCACTGTTTCGATTTTGGTTGACGATATTGGTTTCGTTCGTGACCACCACGGTTCGATTTCTGTTGCCTTTGGTCACTTGAATGAATTATGTTGATTTCATGGAAATATTTTGGGTATGACTTGAGCATTGCCTCTGATTTCTCTGCATATGTTTTGAGTCACTATTGCATTCATTAGACTTTGCATTTGTTTCATTCACTTCGAAACAGTTCCAGTTTGCTTGTGCACTTAGTTGTTTTCACGTGTGACTTGAACCCGATGCATTATTGAACTGCGTATAGTTTTTTTTCTTGGTTTTGCCTGTTGACTGTTGTATCACTTGCATTGTCCAGTATTACAGTTGCTTGTAGTAGTATGGCCTGATTCATTGTCGAGTTCATTCGCCTTTGCCTGTTGTACTCGGGTCTGCATCTCTGATCATGTCACTATTTTCTGGTCTGGCTCGCACTTGCATTTGCTTGTTATTGAGCATTGGTTGGATTTCTGGTCTTGATGCACTTGAGTCTGTGCATTTATTTGGGCTTACCAGTTCTGGATTTGGTTCACTGTTTGGTCTTGGTGCAGTTGTTATACCTTTGAGCATTTCGCTGTGTTCATTTCAGTTGGGAATTGTTTTGGTTTCCCTGTTTGCATGTTTGAAGTCGCAACCTGTACTACTTCCCTGTGTTGAACCCAGTCGATAACTCGGGTTTGATCTTGTATCACTGTAGTGGTTAGTATTTGCAATTTTTAGTGTTGTGCCACTATTGCATATTGTGCCCTGGTCTTTGAACATTGTTGAGTTTGATTCTTCTTACTGTAGCATTTGTTTTGAGTATGACTGCCTTTGCGCACATTGATACCTGAGTTTGTTTTGGTTTGTCGGGACCACAGTGACATTCGTATATGTATTCATGCCCCTTTTGGTACTACTGCACTGTTTTGTTGCTACAGCTGAGTTGAGCAGTGACTTGACCTCTGTAGAGTTGTTTTGCTGATTAGCATTTAGTGTTGTGATGATTTTACATGCTGTTGTGGCGACGCAGTACACGCGTGTGTGTACTGCAGCCACACAGAACTTACATTTTCAATCGATATTTTAAATACTTGGATCGTTTTGTGTATTCAATTCAATATTTGAAATTGCATTTGATTTGGTTTAATTTTGATGTTTTCCAAATTATCTTCATTGATATTCTTTTCACTTATCTTTGTTGATAATTTGAATCTGCTAATTTATTGTTTAACACTGTTACGTGTTATATTTATCGTTGTCCGATTTCTTTATTTAAGGATTGGATAGACGAGATTTATTGTGACTGTCATCTATTTGTTACTTAATTATTATTGCTTCTGTGCACTAATAACTGAGTTTGAATTAGACTGACATTTGTATTATTTTCTTTTGAATTTAATACTCGGGTCAGACCGAGTTATTACAGGTTGTAGATATCTTGCTTTGGGTTGCTGCTAGAGCTATGAAGTCTTTTCATACTTTTGGAGTTGTCGTGTCATAGTATAGGAAGATATGTATTCTTGTATATTATATACGATAATGTACTTGTATATGTAACTTACAGAGTCGACAGTTGTAGTTGTATCATATGTACTGTATCACATGTATTGTAACTGACATCAGTTATTATATATATGAGACTTTTGTTTTATCTGTGTTCCGTATTTATATTATCTATGTTATTATTATATTTATTGTCCTAAACTATTATGAACCATCGTAGTTCGTTTTATATTGGAATTGGGTATGTCGATGGGAGTAAATAAATAAGAGAAGAAAATTAAAAATATATACTACTCCTATCGAGATAACCAATACTAGTGTAAGGCCTAACTACGGATGGTCGCTCCTATCCAGCCTCATTCTTCGTAATAACGGACAGTATTTCTTTTAATACTCTTTGTTATTGTGAGCACAGAGGTGGGGCGTCACAAATTCTGCTGCTGCATCATCATCATCACCATCACTTTCTGTTGTTCCTTTAAGAGCTATTTCTTTCTTTCGAGTGTCACTTCCTTCACGCTCTTCCTTGAATTTCATTTCTAGCTCATAAGTGATGAGATTTCCGATGAGTTCTTCAACTTTCATTTGTTTTAAATCTTTCGATTCTTGAATGGCAGTCACCTTTGCTTCAAATTTTCGTGGAAGGACTTTGAGGATTTTTCGGACTATCTCCAACTCTGTGTATGATTTTCCAAGAGCTTTTGATTCGTAAACGATATTGGAAAGTCGTCCATGCATCTCTTTGACATTTTCTTCCTTCGCCATTGTGAAGTTCTTGTATTCGCTGCTTAGCATGGCAAGGCGAGATTCTTTGACTTGAGATGTTCCTTCTTGAGTCACTTCTAGTGTGTGCCATATTTCCTGCGCAGTTAGACAATGTAAGACATGATTAAATTCAAATTGATCCAATGAACAGATAATAGAATTCATAGCTTTAGCATTTGTATTTTGTAATTTATTTTCTAGTTCTGTCCATTGTTCCTTTGGTTTATCTACTTCCTGATTATCTACAGTTATAGTCGGTGTTCTATAACCTGTCTCAACAATATTCCAAGCGTCAATGGTTTTCAAAAAAATTTCCATCCTATTTTTCTAATAAGCATATTCACCATTGAACATTGGTGGTCTAACTATGGACTGACCCTCAGCAAAAGCAGTATTAAAAGAAGCCATTTTAAAAATTCAAATTTTTTTAAAACAAAAACTGGTTTTTTGAAAAACGAATTTTTAAAACAAAAGTTGACTTCTATTCCTAGCTTTGATACCACTTGTATGATCGATTTCACCCTAGAGGGGCGGTGAATAGGGTGATGGTATATATTATAAAAATTAATTGGTATGTTAATTTTTGATTTTGCTTTTACTGGTTTCGGCTTGCTTGAACTTGATGCCTTGAATTTGCCGATGATGCTATCCTTTATAGGAGTCGAATACCTAAATTTTCGTCACATAATTTTTGTTTGAATTTGTCAAAAGATTATCTCGGCCGCTTGATGATGCTTGAACATTTAATGATTTATCTGACTTTGTCAAATTCATATATTTCACGTTACTTGATGGTCACGGCTTTGATTTTGAAACTGCGATATATTTGGTCAAAACCGAATTTTGATTTCTTTTCGTGATGACCACGGCTTCGACTCCGTTCCTTTTTCTGTTGACTTGTTTGATTATACTGCTGTTGACATGACTTGTAGGATTTCACTGTAACTTCGGTTTTGCTTTGCATTGACCATGGCTTCTTCTGTCTTGTATATGTAGTATGAACTGCTGTGCCATTTTGGCTTTTCACTTGTGCATATTGCCTCGAGTACATGTATTCTTGGCTCTGGTTCATTGTTGTTGCTTCACCACTGTGCCTCGGCTTGCTTTTGTTGCATTTTGTTGCGGCCTGTACTTGTATACTGCTGTTATTGTTGTACTTGTGTACGTCATATATCCCCTGTGTATTAGTTGCTTCCCTGACCTGTGCATGGCTTGAAGTCTGTACACATTTTTATGGTCTGGTTTCACTTCACGCTATCTTCATTATTTTGGCTCTTTCGTCAGTGCATGTAGTCCATTATGTTTGATCTACAAGTTGTTTTGCATATGATACTTCAAATTGTCACTGTGCTTCTTTTATTGGTTGTTGTTCTTTGAATGCATCTGTGCATGTCAGTGGTATCACTGTACATATTCACTTGGTTTATGTGAAGTTGTAGATTGCTGTGTTGTCATTTGGGCTTGTAAGTTGTATCATTGTGATGTCTGGTTGACACTTGATGGTCTTCATATTCATGTGTGTCTTGTTGAAGTGGTTTGCTTCATTGTCCACTTCGATATATGTTTGAACTGGCTGAGCTTTTTTGTATTACCATATTCCTACTGCAGCCACATTGTCACTGTCCACTGCCCTTTTTCATATTGATCGAGCACTTTGACTTGAGACTGAGTTGAATCCAGCTTAAGTTCGGATTTGACCTTGTGCTGAGAATTTTGACATTGTTTTATTGCACTTGAGTTGAATCCGATAATTTGGGTTTGACCTGTGCTCACCTGTCCCTGTAACATTATCAAGTGTATATCGGTGTTCACGGCCTTGTGGCATGTACAGTGATACACTGTGCATGTCACATCGTGTGTGATGAATTCAAATGTAAATAATGACGAACAACCCAAATAAATGAGGCAAATAATATTTTCAAAATCCATATTTTATTTTATATTGCAAAAATATTTCTTTTTCAATTTTACTGCGTTAGTGAATATTTTTGCGGATTGCTCAGATGCTGGATTCTAACTGGAATGAAATTGAAGATAAAATACGAATTGAGTGAATGAGTGATGTGTAGTGAGGTTAAATGTAAATATGAAATTGTGATGTATTTGTAATCAAAATTGTATATGTATAGTGAGAGGTTGAATTTGTACTATTCAAAATTGTAATAAATATTTGTTTGAATAAAATTTCTGTTTGAATTCAAATTTTATGTTATTTAATTTTGTTCAGCAAATATTTATTTAGTCTATGAAAAATAAAATAGTACATTAACAAATACATTTAAACGAATGTATATATGTTTATTATCATCAAACAAAAATCATATAAGCGCATATTCAACAATCATTGAGCCTGCAAGTAAGATCTGTAGTTTTCATTTTTAATACTATACACTCAATTTTTTAGAGTTTGCTATCACAGATCATTGTCGGCTACTATTACTAGTAGAATGTTTTTATTGGATAATCTATGGACCACTCTTTATCTTACCAGGTTTTTCTAAATGGATTCTTGAGCAAGATGATTTATAATGTGAATGAAGGATGGAATAGGAAAATACCATATTTTAGATGGATCTTCATATGATTATTATGTAATATAAATTCCTATGATAAATTTTCCTTAAAATCTCTATGTTTTCAAAATCTATACATCTGAAACTTATGCATATATCTAAAAAAAATCATGCTTATGAAATCAAATATGTCATAGCTTATATTTATTTAAAGATACATATATTGAAAACCGTATATACTTTGAGACCGCTGCTTTCTTTAAGCCAGAGAAACCCAAGGTTCAAAGCACAGTAATCCAAGGCTCAATAACCCAAGGTTCAAACTATCAAACGTGAACAAGAGAGCCAAAGCAATTATTGTTAAAAATCATATCACAGCATTTGACAAATGATTTAAATTTCTAACAGAGTATCAATTCACAGCACAGATAGTTCACTTTCCCATCAACGAAAGCATATGACAAAAGGGAGAAAGGTGCGTTTTTAAATTCAGGACATCCCAATGGTTTATGCAGGATTTTTTAGTGGCTTGAGAAGTATTTTCATGATTCATACTGAGGATAAGTAAAGTGAAGTTAGGTATTAAAGCATTTGCAAAAGCAGAAGTGAATATAACAATGAAAAGGTACCTTTCCATCCCGAGAACAAGTAAACCATCATTTCTATTATGTCGCATATAAGTTTTCAGTGACCTATGTGAGAAAAAAGTAAGCAATAAATAAGAAACAATGCACACATTTACTTATGCTTATTGTGTTCAATTAAATGTAGAAAAGTAATATTTTTAACATGATTCTTAGTTGTAAACGTAAGCATAAAAAAATTGAAAATAAAAATAAATCATACTTACTTGAAGTCGATTCTGCGATAACATTAGCAGAAGGCCAAGCTATAGTTGAACCAATTGCATCTTCAATAAGCTCAAACTCGGATGTAGGTCTCCGTAAAGGTGCATTCGAAACTTCAATAACATCAATCCAAACTTTAACGGCATCTGCTCCCAACGGAACAAAATGGACCATCGCATTTGGACGAGTCGAAGACACGCGTCCTTCGACAACTTCTTTCGCTCCATGAACACTAATCAACTTGCATTTAATATTTGACTTGAAATTTGTCCTCCGTCATGTAATTTATGAAACTGTTTAAATATGTTTTCTAAAAATAGATGGGATTCTAAAATTAAAGTAGTGTCAAGGTATATGTTTTTACAAATTAAATACATAAACTATACACGTTACCGATAAATGTGATACAATATTTGCCATTTGAGTAGATGTCGTAGCATTAATATTCTCAACAACTACATTTTTTTGCAGCCAGGCTACTTTGCAACAAATAGCTTCTCCAACATATATCATTCCATCCGGAGGTCTCCATAAGTATGCATTTGGTTTTTTTGGCTTTTCAATCAAAACAAGCACAGTAGACTCTCCTAGTGGAATATTATTAATGAGCCGATTTGGATCGGTAGAGTACAACTGCCCTTTAGCAGCTAATTCTTTGCTTCCAATCCAATCATACATCTTGCATTTCTTATTTGTACTGCTAGTTTTACTCTAGAAAAAAAATTTATCACATTTTTATTAAATGGTTTAGTAAAGCTAATGAGTGCATAAAGAATTAAGTATACCACAATGTCATCATTTTCAGAGTCTACCATAGTGTGAAGAACAACTCTATCAACTGGCCATGCTACTATCTCATCCTTAGCTTCTCCAATATGTAAGATCATCCTAGGAGTAGACCTCCATAAAAATGCATCCAATTTCTTTGGAAATTCTATTAAAATTTTCATGGCATTCGGTCCAAGAGGAATATTGTTTAAAAGCTCTTTTGGATCATTTGAAGGAACTCTTCCTTTAGCAACTATTTCATCCATCCTAGTCCAATCCAATAAATCACATTTGGCATTTGGTTGGTCATACTTATTCTACAATTAGTCAAAATCAATTATATTGTATATTAAATCAAAGCAAATTCAAATATATCACAACAATAAAATAAATAATTTATACCAATTGAGATGGACTTCCATCTTTGCAACTTCCTTTGCCCTAATAAACAATTATGTAGGTTTTTACAGATGCACACAGATACTGACAAATATATAAACATGGACATACTAACAAATATAAAAACCTACATAGAACAATATTAACTCACTCACATAGATACGCTCATGTTATCAAACAAACCCAACACGATCTCTAATGAACATACACATACAGCAGCCCCACTATTTAGCAACAACACACATATATACAGTATAAACGCACACTTATATATATAACTCTACACTGATATGCTGTCTATGATTAAAAATACAAATCTAATACTGACATTTATTATATATAATACCAATGCACGGAATCATATATATATAACCACACACTTGAATATATACATTGATATACTTACCCTGCCATATGTTGGAAACACACAGCAAACAAAGTCAAGAACCCAAGCAAGAATTGCATGAAAACACACAACATCGGGATGAAAATGTAAAGACATGCAAACACACTAAAATGCAAATATATGTATATATCACTGACATGGCAGGTATACCTATACGACATATAAAAATAGAGCTATTAAAATGAGTATACAAACACTCAAGCCAATTCATTTTATATGGACACAGCACTCGACATATATATGTACACTGCCTGGAACGCACACACACTGACCCTGCACATAATTAAATTCCTCAAACTCACACATGCAGACAATTACACAAATGCAATCCCACTCTCGCAATCACACAGACATATGAATATTTATACACTTATGCACTCCAATCCAAAGACTTATATAAATTTGTTCTAGTTCTAAATTCAAATTTATTACCAACGTGGCAATTGGCTTACTGCCTTCATAATGACAGCTACATGCAAAAATAGCATACTTCAGCTATTTGATACTTGATGAAAAATATAATGTGTAAAATATACATGCATTCACAAATCCAGAGTCATCTCAGGTTTTTTTTTCTTCGTAAATACATCTGTGTTGTACTATGAGGGTAGAAAAAGTTTCAGAAAGCAAATAAAATTTAGGAGGGCAGAAAAAGTTTTGGAAAGCAAATAAATATATCTGGTTTGTAAACGTAATCTTCTCTTTCTATGTAAAATATTACTGTTTGCAATAAAATTTCTTGTATGGATATTATTCTCCTTTTCCATCATTGTTAATAATAATATTCTCTTCTCATTGTTAAATAATAAATCTTGAGTCAAATTAGCAACCAACATACCTCCAGGCACATCAACCGCAACAAGACGTATATATAAATCCTAACCATAATTCTGAAAATTGCGAACATCAAACAAATTCCCAAACCAGATCAAACATCCACTATCATTCCATTATTGGTACTAGAATAAGCAGTACAGTTGCAACTCGCCAAACATAAAGGTTTGCACTAATCAAGAATCAAACTCAATTCAATGCTACAATTTTCTATCTACGGGCCCTTAAAGTTTTTTGCAATTGCAAATCCATCAATTCCATTTTAAACGACTTGTTGGCACTTCATACAAAAAAGTGTGATTGAACAACTTGGCATAGTTCATTCTTCAACTGATTAATGCGTGTGGATTTGTATTTGAGGCTAATATACATGTGGGGAGAATTTCCAGTTGGAATTACATTAAATTGACAATGATGTAAATAGATATGACATATAAACCTTCACAATTACAAATGTAGTGTTATATTTGTCAAATTACTATGGAGAAGTTCCATTGGAAACATCTACAATAGCCAACCCTCAATACACACCCCTGAATTGATAGTTAGAACGCATGTGCTTGTGTAACTATATAACTAAATATATACATACAAACACACACAGACATGCATGTATGTAACATTTGATTAAAATTTATATGCTAGCTTAAATTTTAATTTATTAGATATTTTTTAGATCTAAGATTTAGAATTTGGATTTATAACTATTTCTATTAAATTACAATCTGTATATATACTGAGGCTATTTACATAATATCCCTACTAGTGTTAGATAAATCCGTACTAGGTTTAATATCTAAAAAAGTTTGTTAAGGTCTCTAATTTAGTATATTATATGGTCTCTCCGACCTCAATACTACTTTTTTAAACATTAAACCCAGTAAGGATTTATCTAACACTATTAACATACCATTATATTAATGGTTCTATATATTTATGATACTTAGGCTTTTTACAAAATATCCTCAATAGTGCTGGATAAATCCTTAATAGTATATTTTAACAAGAATATTAAGGTCTTCAATTTAGTATGGGAAAAAGGAAATGAAATTTTGTTTCCCATACAAATTCGATATGCAAAATTAACATCTCACGCATAGTACCAAGCAATTTGAAACTAAAATGGATGGTACAATATCAAATAACTTGACTTCACTAAGAAATAACAACTCTCCATTATTCAACTGGCTTATTGGCCCCAAATAGTTCCACATGAACACAAGTTATACTTTCATAGGAAAGCCTTCTCAACAAAACAAGTAGAAGTCAGCTTAGTTTTGAAACATAGCAATGGTAGCATCTCCTACTCTACCTATTAATCATCGATACATCTTATGGAAAATCAGTTTTTATCATTCCAATCGCTCGCTACATACTAAAAGTAGCAATGATAGCATTTTCTTAATATGCTCATTCTCATTCAAAACTAACAAGATTTTAGTCCTAAATCATGTTAATTTTACATGCGATTGAACATGACTAAATTAAGAAAAAAAATCATTATCGTTATTTGTTTTAGTAGAAAAGTTCAACACATCAGTTTTAAAATTTTACTTGCAAGGGTAAAGTAGCAAGAATCTCTAATGTCGGATATTAGTGAGCGAGAAAGATTTCTGTTTGCACAAAAAATGGGCAAATATCTCCAAGTCGTACGAATTAGTCGATTTTATGTTGTTCTTAGTGATTTGGGTGATTCATGCAAATATGTAAAAAGGAGGGAATAAACTGCAAAAGACACACAGATTTATAGTGGTTCATCCAAAATGTGCCTACGTCCACTTTATATGTTATTCTCTTTCACTGTTCAGATTACAAGTACAAAGCTTTTATCACAAGTGTATGAAAGTTTGTTTGAAAGTTCTATCCGTGCTTGAGCTCTCAAAACCGTCCCCCATTGTTGTACCCCTACCCCTTTATTTATAGAGTGAGGCTGGGGGTAGGGGTCTTGGATGTATATAGCTGCTGGTGGGCCTGGGCTGACGTGATCCGGCCTGGCAATGTTGGTTCAGTAATGTTTCGGTCCGGTGGTGAGTAGAGCATGTGTATAGCTTAGTTTTGAAATTTTCCTCACTTTGGTCCGGTGGTGCCTTCCTCACTTTGGTCCGGTGATGCCTTCCTCACTTTGGTCCGGTGATGAGTGGAGCGTGGATTGGTCCGGTAGTGAGTGGAGCGTGATCTGGTCCGGTAGTGGGAGGAGCGTGATTTGGTTCTATAGTGCCTTGGTCGTGCCTTGGTTCGGTCGTGCCTTGGTCCGGTGGTGAGAATACACCCAGCATTTGCCCCCCAAAGTTGGGCATATGCCACGCTTTGTTTTAGATCATTCGGTTTGGACACTCTCATTCGGCCCAAGTGCCGAACCAGTTGGTCCGGTTATCCTACGCTCGCCTATAAGTATGGGCTTCACGCCTCTGTCATTCTTTACTGTTTGAAATAGCCAAACCAAACCTTTGTCTGCCGAATCGTGTCACCGAACCAGATTTTACTGCCGGACCAGGTAAGGCTTTCTTCTGCCGAATAAACTTTATGCTTGAACTACCGAATGAACTTTAGGGAGTATGAGTGCCGAATGGACTCTTAGCCTCGAACTACCGAATGAAACTTAGGGAGTATGAGTGCCGAATGGACTCTTAGCCTTGAACTACCGAATGAAAATTTTGTGTTTTGAATTATGAATGAAATTCCAGACTATATGTACTTGTTTGTTTATATCTCTACATTCTTGGTTCTAACGACATGCTTTCTCGTGTTGCAGATAATGTCTCATAAAGTAGAAACTCGCTCTGACAAGAAGAAATCCAAGGACAAAGGAGAGTCCTCCATAGTGCCCCCAGTCCAGGCAGAATCAGAACGACATGGACCAACCCCGAGATCATTAGTAGACGGGCACGGTCCTCATGAGCTCCTAAACTCACCGCCTGACTGCTTTCCCAGCTCCCTCAAAGATGAGCAGCTTGATGTTATATCTAGATCTTTTGGAATTGACAGAGCGCATATGATGTTGCCGGGGAAAGGGGTGATGCTGTATAACCCCTCAAAAGGGTATTTTGCTTATAGTAGGTATCACTGCATGTGCAGAGCCATCCCTCCGATCAACGCTTGGATAGTCAGCTTCCTCGCATACTTGAAGGTGGCCCTTTTCCAGCTTCAGCCCAACTCTTATGCTATCTTGGTGAGTCTGTTCATTATCTTTCAAAGAAAATACGGGCGTCCCCCTTCCAATTGGGAGATCCGGTACCTGTACAACTTGAGAGGCTACAAAAAGGGGTCTCCTTATATTAGCTTAGAATCGGTCGTGTCTTTCAAGCCAGTCCTGGACTTATATTCAAAATTTAGCATGTTCAAGAAGGAATGGTTCTTGGTCAGAGATGACTCTGTTTCTTTCCACCGCTTCACTTATGGCTGTAAGTTGAATCTCATTTATAATTTCCGTTCTGACCGTAATGCTCCTCCTTATGTGATTTACTTCTTGCTAGCGACAGGTGGTTTTGCGATTGTAGAGAACGATCGCCTAGTTCAGATGGCTGAGGAAATAGAAGCCATTCCGGAAAATGAGAGGGCAGCCTCTTATCTGATCAGGAATGCTTCTCTTTTGGGGCTCAACTTGATTATGCCACGCTAGTATGTGGTCAAGCAAAGAGACACAGTTGAGGAGAAGGCCACCAAAGCTAAAGGAGGGGCTACGGTGAAGAGTAGCAAAAGGAAACCCTTCTCGAAACATCCAATTGCTGGGTGAAGAAACTTAAGAAGTCCGATGGACCCTCCCCCAGCACATGTCCAGATATCCCGGAGGAGGAGGAAGATGTGGAGGAGGAAAGAGGTAAGGATGAAAGAGGTGAGGTAGAAAGCGGAAGTGGTGGAGAAGGTGATGGTGATGGTCATAGTGATGATGGAGGCGACGGATAGAGTGGTGATGGTACAGGGGCTTTGTCTTCTAAGAAAGCAGGTGTGATCTAGGAGTGGACAGACGATGATCTCCGCCTAGCTCTTGAAGGGTTGGAGGGAGGACCGGCTGCAGTAGAGAAGCCTAAGAAAGCTGACAAGGCCGAGACCGGCGCCGATTCATCTTCCAAGAGCGCTTTAGCTGAGGCAACTTCTGCGATTCAAGGTGAATTTTTGACTCCTGCAGACTCTATTTATGATAAGGATTTAGGAACATTTTATGGCCAGCTCCCGTCCTGGAGTGAGATCCAGGACTAATTGCAGTATCCTACTCCTTCCCAGGGTTTGTATAACAAAGCATCTCTTTACTCTTCTTAACTTGACATATTTCTTGAATTATAGTTCAATGTATGCTTGTAACACTTGGTTTTTATTCCAGAAGCGGGTAAGGCGGCCAAGACATCAGATGTCCGGCACCGTCTTGAACAATACAAACTTCTCAAGGCTTCTACTAAACCAAAGCCTCCGACTGACCGCCCTGGAGACGTAGTCGGCTACCGCCCTCTTCTTGGAGTTATCGAAGAGGATATACAAAGGAAGAAGAGGAGTCGTTCCTTGTTTGAATCCTCACCTGGTCCTCAGTCCCCAACTCAGCCTCTTTGGGATACCACGAAGAAGAATACTAAATTTATACCTTCTCCGCGCCCATCTGAAAATCCTATCGTTACTCGGATAGGCCATCCCGGCTTGGCTCGTAATCCGTTTGCAGGTCATTCGGATCTGGATCCGGGTTCTTGTGATATTACCTTTGATGAGGCTACCGGTGAGAACTTTCTTCCCCGTAATCCTATGGTAAGAGTATTGGATGAAGCTAAGTCTCTGGACCTTGATTTGCTTACCACTCGGATCGTAACTTTGGGGACGAAGCTAAGGCAAATATTGACCGGGTTGCTGAGGAAACCAGAAAGCTGATGGGGCATTATGCCCGACTGGTCAAGGCTGGAGAAGAAATTGAGTGTGCTAACATTCGACTGCGGTTAATGGTTTCCGACCAGGCCAAACAACTCGCTGATCAGGCCATCCAGATCTCCCAACATGAGGCCGCCTCCAGGCAACTAAAGAAAACCATGGAAAAGGCCAGCAGAGCAGAGTTACGGAAAATGAAGGCCGCTTGTAAGGAACGGATTGATATGGCTATTGCAACGGTGGATGAGGTCCGAAAAGCGGATCTCGAGCGGGTACGGGAGCTATCCGGGAAACTTGAAGCCGCAGAGCTTATTCAAACCAAGCTGAATAAGGAGATGGAGGCGATGAGGAAATCTTTCCAGGCTGACTGCTCGCGATACCAATCGGAGAGGGATGCTGTTACTGTAAAGTTGTTGGCTTCTGAGGACCGAATAAGGGAGTTCGAGGAGAATGAGGGGATAATGGATGAGATGCTTTAGGACATATACTTTCGCAATTGGAAACAGGAAAACTTATCTTGGATGGATGATTATCCCCAAGTCATGGCCAGGATTTATCTCGAGGCCCTGGAGGAGGCTAAGGCCAACGCAGATAGGGAGGGTGGCGTGGCCTTAAGAATGGATGTGGTCACGGCTCAATTCACCAAGGAGGAGAAAGCGGCGGTGAAAGAAGGTATGCGGCTGCTTACTGTTGAGGAGGTTGGTGTGCAGTTAGAGGATGATGATCAAGGAGCAGATGCTGGTAAGTCTTCCCTTTTAGCTTCTCGTAACTTGATTGCTTATTGTTTATGACTATTAATGGATTCTCTCCCGAATTGGACAGGCGGGACCTCTGGAGCACCAACCACCTCTGGTTAACATGTTGAGAGTTCCAATCCCGCGGTCAAGGAGTTCTCGGAGGGCCGGTAGGATAGAGGTAAAGCTCCGACGCAGCCGATTCCTTGACTTGATTTGGATATCTTTTTGTTTGTTTGACATTGCTGCCTATGTCAGTCCCAAAACATTCGTGTAACCTTTAAGCTGTAATTGTGTTATTGGTAACGAATGACTTTACTATGTAATTTCAAACTTAGGCGTATTCTGTCATATTTGAATGCTTTTGTCATTTTGGTGTGTTGCATAAGAAATACAGTTGTGCACATGCCCGTGATTTTATTGTGTTTGATGTCAAGTTCTTTCTTAAAACATAATTTCATATCTTGCAATATTAGTGTGATGTGCGAATAAATTATAGTTACGTATTCATATACAAAAGAAGAAATACCGCCCTTCATGTTTTAGTTGTAGATGGTTGCTTTGAATGCTTTGTACGACTGAGTATGGAATGCAGCTGAGTGACCTGTCATCTAATTGTGAGTTCCTGTCCCCATTAGTGAGCGTCTCCTATTTCATGTCCTGTACTTTAAGGATCATTATAGAGATATAAGAAATAGTAAAACTTCCAATCACGGAAGGCCTGTGATGTGCTTAAGTTCGTGGCAAACGGGTTTTGTAGTCACTTTCCCTAGCTGTGGGTCTTGGAGACATTTGTCACCCATCTTATGCCTCCGCGGGGAGTTTCTCTTTTTTACCACAGCCGTACTTAAGACACTCGGAGCCGAGATCGCGCATAGTAACTACCCAAGCCATTATGGCCCGTAATCGTAGGTATTATTCGATTTACCGTGGCCGGCTAGCGTGGGTGTCGATCGTCAACTGTGAACTACCCCTAGCTAGCCATACATTATGTTAGGGTTTAAAGTAGGTTCACAGTTGCCGGCGAGCCGAATGCAGTAATGAGCTGCCTAGACTATAGTCGGACCACTCGGTGGCTTATAATCGGCTCATTACAGTTGGCTTTAAGGGCCGATCGCGAGCAATGAGTTAACCCGCAGCAGAGGGATGCTGGAGCAAAAGTGTCCCATTGGCGAGGGCATAGATTCGTATAGTACCTGTTAGGTCTTGTCCAGGTGAAGTTGCGATGTGATGTATCTTGAATGGAAATGCCATTACACAGGATTTTGTTCAACAGAAAAGGTTAAAGTTAACAAGCAGCCAAGATATAAAGGAACAAGTTAAAAAAGAGAAAAGTTTTTAAAGTGGTTCGGCACGAAAATGCCTATGTCCACTGATTCTCTTTGTTAATCCACTTCATATGGGTAGTACAAGATTAGAAGAGTATCGACGAAGGTGATGGATGTTCCATGCCCTCTGGGCACCTCTCCATCCACTGTTGATAAAATATAAGCTCCATTGTGGAGATCTTTATGAATTACATATGGTCCATCCCAGATTGGATCTAGCGCTCCGGGGCGCGGGAAGACTCGCTTGAGGACAAGATCTCCTTCTTGTAAGCTGCGATGCTTGACTTTGGAGTTGTATTGCGCTGCCACTTTTCGCTTGTGAGCTGCTGCTTTAAGTGCTGCATCGTTTCTTCTCTCTTCAATTAGAACCAAAGACATGTGAAGGAGTTCTTCGTTCTCTTCTGGGTTGTAGTGGATCCTACGGTGGAAAGGCACTATAGTTTCGACTGGGAGCATGGCCTCCGATCCGTATGCCAAAGAGAAAGGAGTATGCCCCGTTGATGTTCTGAAAGATGTTCGATAGGCCCAAAGTGCCGTAGGAAGTTCATCCACCCAAGCGCCTTTTGACTTTTCAATTTTCTTCTTGATTAGAGTTTTGAGAATTTTGTTGACAGCTTCGACTTGTCCGTTTGCCTGGGGATAAGCTACAGATGAGAAGCTTTTGTGAATCCCGTGCTCTTGGCACCAGTCGGCGAACTCTTCGCTGTCAAACTGAAGTCCATTGTCCGATATGATTTTGAGTGGAACTCCGTACCTGCATAGAACATTTTTGATCAAGAAGTTAATAACTTTTGCCGAAGATATTTTATTTAGAGGTTCCGCTTCCACCCATTTGGTGAAATAGTCGACTCCCACTATAGCATATTTGGTTCCGCCTCGGCCCACCGGCAGTTTGCCAATCAAGTCAACTCCCCATACTGCAAAGGGCCAAGGGCTTGTCATTCGAGTAATCTCATTTGTTGGTAGTCGAGGAATCTTAGCAAACTTCTGACATCTGTCACATTTTTTGACGAAGTCTAGGGCGTCTTTGTTTAAGGTGGGCCAGAAATACCCATATCGGAGTATCTTCTTTGCCAGAGTCTGCCCTCCAGTGTGATCTCCGCAGCTTTCTTGATGGACGTTTGATAAGATTTCCTTGGCTTCCCTTCCAGCGACACACCTTAATAAGGGGTTAGAGAAGCCGCGCCGATAGAGGATACCTTCTTGTATTATGTAGCGGGAAGCTCTCCTTAAGATTTTCTTGACTTCGTTACGCTCGTCGGGCAGTGTGCCATCTTGTAAGAATTTTCGGATGGTAGTCATCCAAGTTTCCTCTTCGGTTGCAGCTATCAGATTCACTTGCTCGAAACTTGGGGTTAGTTGCCTTGAGATGGCTACTATTCCGGAAATGGTGTCGTCTTTCATGCTAGCTTGCTTTGCCAATTCGTCGACCTCTTGGTTCTCTTCTCGAGGAAAGTGTTTGATTAAATAGTGATCCAATTGATCGAGTAGCGGTTTTTTCTTATTTAGATATGATGTGAGTCGTTCTCCTCGAGTCTGAAATTCTCCTAGTATTTGGTTTACAATAAGTTGAGAATCACTATGAAGACATAAAGAACTGACTCCAATCTCTAAGGTAAGTTCTAATCCAGCTTGCTGCTTCATATTCCGCATCGTTGTTGGTGGTAGCGAATTCCAACCTTAGAGCATAATGTAGCTTCCTTCCCCTGGGAGTGATTATTACAATACCTGCCCCCGGGCCTTGTTTGTTTAATGCTCCATCAACAAAGAGATTCCAGTTGATGTCTTTTGCTATTTCAGATTGCTCCTTGCCTTCGTTGGTAGTGAATTCGGCAATGAAATCGGCCATGGCTTGTCCCTTGATGGCGGTGAGAGAATGGTAGGTGATATCATATTAACTCAGTTCAATGCATCATTTAAGTAGCCGCCCAGAAGTGTCGGGACGATGGAGTACCTGTCTTAGCGGTTGATCGGTTAGAACTCTGATCGAATGAGATTGGAAATAGTGTCGCAGTTTCCGTGATGTGATTAGTAAATAGTATGCTAGCTTCTCAAGTTTAGGATATCTGGCTTTTGCTCCCGTAAACTTCTTGCTTACAAAGTATACTGGTCACTGTGCATGGTTGTCTTCTCTCACCAAAGCGGCGCTTAGAGCATGAGATGACACAACAAGGTATAAGTATAGCTCTTCATCTTCGTTTGGAGTTGAGAGTACTGGTGGTCTACGGAGGTGTTCGATTAGGTTAAGGAAGGCTGTTGAGCATTCATCGGTCCATTCGAACTTTCCTTTGTCTTTCTTTAGAGCTTCAAAGAAAGGGGTGCACTTGTAAGTCGCTTTAGAGATGAATTTTCTTAGGGCGGCCACTTTTCCATTTAGGCTTTGCATTTCTCTTCGAGTGGAAGGTATCCTGATATTTTTCAGAGCTCGGACTTGTTCGGGGTTTGCTTCAATCCCTCTGGCATGGATGACGAATCCCAAAAACTTTCCTGATGATACTCCGAAGGAGCACTTCAGAGGATTCAGCTTCATTCCATATTGGCGAAGTACTTGAAACATCTCGCCCAGGTGGCTTACGTGATCGTTGGCTTTCCTCGACTTTACTAGCATGTCATCCACATAAACTTCCATTGTTCGTCCTATTAGTTCCGCAAACATCTTGTTGACGAGGCGCTGATAAGTAGCTCCGGCGTTTTTAATTCCAAAAGGCATTACTTTGTAGCAGTACAATCCCCGGTCAGTGATGAAACTAGTGTGGTCTTGATCGGAAACGTGCATAGGAATTTGGTTATATCCCGAATATGCATCCATAAAAGATAAGAGTTCGTGCCCGGCTGTGCTGTCCACAAGCTGATCGATTCGGGGGAGTGGGAAGCAATCCTTCGGGTAAGCATCATTTAAGTTGGAGAAGTCAATGCATGTTCGCCACTTCCCATTAGCCTTCTTTACTAGTACCGGGTTAGCGATCCACTCTAGGCAGATGGCTTCTCGTATGAATTTATTGGCAAGTAGGTTCTTTACTTCTTCATCGAGGGCTGCTGATCGTTCTGCCTCCATACTTCTCTTTTTCTGCTTTACTAGCACCTTGGTAGGATTGATGTTAAGTACGTGGCATGCTACGTCTGGGGAGATTCCAGTCATGTCAGCGTGCGTCCATGCAAATACATCCAAGTTGTGGCAGAGAAAATCAATGAGTCGATCCTTCAATTCTGCTTTTAGCTGAGATCCGATTTTCGATAGTCTACTTGAGTCGTGTTTGTCTACAGATACAAACTCCATAGCCTCTACAGGCTCGGCGGTGGCCTCCTCCTCTTCAACCCTGTGGTCTAATTCATTGAAAGGATCACTGGTATATTGAAGAGGAGGGGCTTTCTTTAGTTGCTATGCTTCCAAGTTTTTCATGCAGAGAGTAGTCTCTGCATTCTTCCCTTTATCCTTCCTGCGGTTATTGCAAAGTTCAGTTACATAGCAATCTCGAGCAGCGTCTTGATCTCCCTCTACTTCCCCTGTTCCATTGTCTGTCGGAAATTTCATCTTCAGGCACCACAGGGCCAGGACAATTTGGAAGTCAAACAAGGCTGGTCTTCCTAAAAAGGCGTTGTAGGCCGAGTGGTTTTCTATTAGCATAAATGTTTGTTTCCGCACAACGGAGCGGGGATGAATTCCTATTTCAACAAAAAGGTCCAGTTGGCCGAGGGGCATCTTCGCATCTCCAGTGAAACCGTGTAGTGGTTTGTTGCAGGGAGACACATCCCTCATTGACAGCTTCATTCTGTCGAAAGCATCCTTGAATAGGATTTTACTGAGCTTCCAGTGTCTACTAGAATTCGAAAAACTTCGGCTGGACCGAACCAGGCAGAGATGACCATAGGATCCATGTGAGGGTATTGCCTTCCCTCTAGGTCACGCCTACTGAATGTGATGTCATCGTTCTCTTTTCGCTTCGGGTGGCGTTCTTTTATAACAGAATTAACGCAGCCTTCATTGTTTCTAAGCGACTTTCCATATCTTTCCATCGCTGCCCAGCTTCTGTCAGCGATGTGTGGTCCTCCCGATTTGGTATGGACCACTACCTTCTCTTGACTGGAGCCGCTGGTGTTGCGATTTCCTCCGCCTATTTCTTGGGAGGGTAGCCTTGGGTTCTCATTGGCAGGAGCTGGAGTCCTGTTCTGATCTTTTACATAGCGTTCCAGTCTCTTCCTTCTGATGTGTTCTTCAATTAAGTCCCGTAGATGATGGCATTCATTGGTATCGTGCCCATGAGATTCGTGAAAGCGGTAGAACTTTCAAGACATAATTGCGTTATCTGATTCCTTGTGCGGGGGGCGTCTGTATTTAACTTCGTCTTGGGTGTCCAGGAAGATGTTTTCGATTGTTTCATTCAAAGGAGTGTAAGTGTCAAATCTCGGTCCTGGCCGATATAGACGCTTTTCTCCCTTCTTGCCCCCAGCACCGTCTCTGGAGTCATTTCTTCGAACGTCCTTTGTTGTAGCGGATGTGTCGCCATGAGCTGCCTTAGTTTGTTGCCCTGTCTGCCTTTCAGTGGCAGCGTTTTCAAGTCTCGTATACTTTCCGGCTTCATGGAAGAAATCGGGTAAGGTAGCTGGTTTTTCTTTCGTTAATATTCTAGCAAATTTAGTATCCGGATGCACACCACTACAGAGGGTCATTAAGATAAGTTTCTCATCGACATCTTGGACTGCGGCCGCTGTAGCGTTGAATCGGGTTAGATATTGATGCAGTGTCTCTCCAGGCTTCTGTTTGATATTAGATAGGGAATAAGCGTCCTTGGGTTGTTCCACATGAATGCGGAACTGGCTGATGAACTTTTCTTTCAACATTTCCCATGAGCCGATGGATCCTTGGGGTAGATGGCAGAACCAGGAGGTAGCTAGATCTGCCAAGAATAGTGGAATGAATTCGCACAATACTCCTTCTGTGGCTCCACTCATGAGCATATGCTTGTGTATCTCTGCAAGTGTACAACGGGGTCAGAGATTCCCTTGTTAGGTTCCATTGTTGGCATTTTCCATTCTCGGGGGTGATGGAAATTTCGATATTGCGGGTGAAAGGGCTGGTTACCCTAGCGCCTATCCCTCGATCTCTTTGATCCCGTTGGACGCACTCTCTGAACAATCGCGCCATCCTTTCATCAGAATTTGGAGCAGATAGAAATGAGTTTGGTTCTTCTCTGCGAGATTGATTCCGTCCAGATGACCTGTAGGGATGGTATCGTCTATCACTCCTAATATTTTCCAGTGGCTGTCTCTGGTCTTCTGGGAGCATGCTAGGGTCAGCTACAGTTGGCCCTTTCCTTGATCTTCCCCTGCTGGGTTCTGTTCCGAGCACTTCCTCGGGTCCAACATCGGGCTGAACTCTAGCTCGGCCCCGTTCATTGGTGTTTCCATGGCTAGGTAGCATGACAGGCTCAGCTACAGCCGACCCTCGCCTGGTACCTTCCCCGCTGGGTTCGGTTCCAAGCGTTTCTCCGGGTCGGAGTTCAGGCTGAGTTCGGGCTCGGCTCCTACCATTGTTGTTTCTGTTGTTAGCTTCTTCGAAGAAGAAAGATCTTTGTCGCCTCCGAGATCCTCCAAACTGGGACTCATCCCATGATTCAGTGTTGCGGTTGGATTCTTCAGCATCCCTTAAGCGTGACATGAGTCGGTTCACCAAGGCTTCTTGTTGGGATGTGAAGCGGTCAGTCACTTCAGCCACAACCCTGTCTAGATTTGCCCTAGTAATTGCTGCTGACTGTTCCGTTGGCAGGGGCTGTTGGATTTGCCTGATTTTAATTTGGTACTGCTGTTGGAACGGGACGATTCTCTTGATCTAGGATCACTAGATTTGGAATACTGCTAGTTGTGACGTTCTTTCCTTTGTTAACATCTTTCTTCTGCCTGGGAGGCATGTTTTCTGAGCAATGAGCGATGCTGTTAGGAAGAAGGTTAAGTGGGAGAAGCTGAAGCTTCGAGCTCCCGTTCTCAATGAAAGCACCAAAAATGTTTGCACAAAAAATGGGCAAACACCTCCAAGTCGTACGAATTAGTCGATTTTATGTTGTTCTTAGTGATTTGGGTGATTCATGCAAATATGTAAAAAGGAGGGACTAAACTGTAAAAGACACACAGATTTATAGTGGTTCAGCCAGAATGTGTCTACGTCCACTTTATATGTTATTCTCTTTCACTGTTCATATTACAAGTACAAAGCTTTTATCACAAGTGTATGAAAGTTGTTTGAAAGTTCTATCCGTGCTTGAGCTCTCAAAACCATCCCCCATTGTAGTACCCCTACCCCACTATTTATAGAGTGAGGCTGGAGGTAGGGGTCTTGAATGTATATAGCTGCTGGTGGGCCTGGGCTGACGTGATCCGGCCTGGCAATGTTGGTTCGGTAATGTTTCGGTCTGGTGGTGAGTAGAGCATGGATCGGTCCGGTGATGTCTTGGTTCGGTAGTGCCATCCTCGCTTTGGTTCAGTAGTGCCTTCCTCACTTTGGTCCGGTGGTGCCTTCCTCACTTTGGTCTAGTGATGAGTGGAGCGTGGATTGGTCCGGTAGTGAGGCGTGATCTGGTCCGGTAGTGGGAGGAGCGTGATTTGGTTCGTAGTGCCTTGGTCGTGCCTTGGTTCGGTCGTGCCTTGGTCTGGTGGTGAGAATACACCCAACAATTTCTCCATGTGGTAATAATAACTATTTCTTTTCTTTTTTTCAGGTAGGCAACAAAGAAATAAGATGAATTAGGAACAACACTTACAAGTGGACAGTGTAGCCACTCAGGTCTAGCTTGCTTCCACTAGACCCGAATTAGCCAACTTTTTATGCAGTAAAGGAAAAATTGGAAGCTTGATAGAATTTTCCATTCGATACCGGTAGTAACTAAATATGTTTCATTGTCCACTTTATACTGCTAAAATTTCTTCCATTGCTCTGATAAACCAACAATTTTATGGCAATGATTCAGGTTCATAAACAAGTAGACTAGTCAGTAAAAAGTCCATTAACACAGGTGACCTAAAACGAAATGAAACATGAAATACTTCATGATAAACATTTTACAATGATCTACTATGTTCCAATGTTAGTAATAAGCATTTGCACCAAATTAACCAATGCCAAAGCTATAGGTACATCCCAAGTTCAAGAACAAGTTCTAACTAGCCATACATTTAAACAGGACCTATAGAAAGATTCAAATAGCCTTTAAAAAAAGAATGTAGATGCAACTGCAAAGAGATATAGAAGTTGGCAGTTCTAACACTATGAGATCACATAAACAAGGTATTAACTGCAGAAAAATTCAAAGTATAAAATTTATCATAATAATTTGTACTACACAAAAAACATACCATATTAGAAAATATAAATGAACAAAAAACAGAATAACAAATGAAGAATTACAATAGATTTTATTTCTTGAAAGTAACAAGTTCATTAGACTAAGATGTCTTAATGACCGAACTAAGATGCTGAATCATTCAATTTAGAATTTTAGTTTAGAATTTCAATTTCAGAAATACCTGGCTTTGGGATACTAGCATCTGAACCGTCTTCTCCAAATCTGCAATTCTATTTTGAAGTTGAATTGTTTTATTTTTAATTAGCTTGTGACAAAACAAACTTGGTGTAGGCCATACCTCTTCCCATTCCTCTTAATCGTCCTGGTCTATCTTGTCCTAGCACTACTGAAAGAGCATCTTCTCTCACATTAGTTGTCATACTAGATTGTGATTCAGTGCCAAATTTTTTAATCTTCTCCTATAAAGGTTAACATACATTATAATCTTTACATTGTCACATTCTAAAATCATTTGTAATATGTCGATGTGAAACGAAATCACATACAATAGGTTCTTCAACAGCCAAGCTCGTTGGCACACCGTTTTTTTCGAGTGTGAGATCTAATCCAAACAATAGATCTAGAGATAGAAGAGGGATCTGAACTCTCTTTTTTCTACGTTAATAAAAATTGAATAAAATAATTGATCATAACTCTATAAATGGCATGACAGGTACACAATATTAAAAAAAATTCTCACCATATCTGCGGCTAATCGAGCCATTCCTTTACGGTTGCATGTATGTGGCATCTGTTTGTGCCTAATGGCTTTGTATATATCACTTTGTATCTGAAATAAAAAATTAAAATATATTGACTAGTTAATTCATACATACGAAGAATGACCATTTAGACATTATTTACCTTAAGTTTTGAGCTAGTTTTCAAGTTGATAAATCATTCCACTCCGTCATAGTTTTGATATTATCCGGTTTCATTCGAAGTCTTTCCATCTTGGACTTTGCTTTGACTACTTTATTAACTAATATGAATTTTGAACACCTAAAAATACACCCCATTTGCCGAAATATAGGGACCTTTTTCCATTCCTCATCCAACTTAAATCTAGCCTGCATAAAAATAAAGGTTCACAATTTGGAAAGGTAAAAAAGTTAACCTGACAACACCAAGTGCTCAACAAAAGAAAATGCAAGCGCATACATTCAAGGCACATATACACCAAAATTTATAAAACAACAACTCTGTCCACACAGAAATCTACAAGAAATTTCAACCTCAACATGCAAATAAAATGCAAAATAATACCTTAAAAGCCTGAAAATATGCCCTAAAAGTATTGGCGTTGATATTACGAAACATTTAATCAAGAAATTTCAAAAATTAAAGATGCAAAATAATGTCGTTTCTAGTGCTACTACTGATTTAAAGCAGCAGCCTACTAGTGCCGGTGCATGTAGCATGTATGTATATAAGCAGTGCATGTATGCATATGAGCAAGTGCAGGTGCATGTAGCATGCATGTATGTATAGGTGCAACAGCCTGCTAGTATTGATATAAAATATTTTTACTCATATCTAAAAACCATTTAAAAAGAAGAATTCATACAATAAGTGTAGGTGCATGTATGTATATGAGCTAGATAGACACAACTAGATAGAAATCACAAAATATACCTTAATGCAATCCCATGAAATGGCTTTCAAATCATCGCCAAGGTGTCTCCAGTTGGTAAGTGTGACTGGAACATGCTCTTGTACAAACAGCCCTAAAAAGGAAGATTAATGGATTGATCCTTCACCTATTGGTTCGGAATTCTCATTAAATTCAACTTCAACACGATTTGCGAAATTTGAAGGAAGTCTCTTCATTTTCATAAGACCTCTAGTAATTCTTTTCTTTGGTGGATTTGCATTTACATCGTTAATAGGTCCACTGGTTTCCATCATTGCTTCCACATGTTGTTTGTTTTGCATTGTATGGTTCTCCAATGCACAAGGATTGTTTTCTACTACTTGTGGATTATTTTCTACTACTTGTGGCGGACTATCTTCTACTACTTGTGGATTTCCCTCGCTTTGAACGTTGTTGTCTTCAATACGCTTAACCCGTTCATTAGGCTCCATGAGTACAATTTTGGCTTCTTTGTTTTTTTGATTCCGCAATTCTTCTCATTTCCTATTAAAGAACCACAAGAAAGAACAAGATTACATGCATCCTCTTTCACCAATCATGTATAAATGTGTTAGTATATTATAATCTGTTAAATGTATTTTCATTGTTTTGTAGTACTTAAATCAATCGAAACATGGAATTATGGTCTATGACTGTTAAACTGATATATAAGCATGATATTTATATGGTGATAATTATTGTGTTGTAGTATTGTTATATCTACTATACATTATATTTATATTCTATTTTACAATAAAGCATGCAATTTTGAAATATAAGCCAGAGAAATAGTTTCAATCATGGAACTATGGTCTAATAAAAGTTGCATTGTTTTTCACGAAATTATTTTACAATAAAGCATACAATAAAGCATAGAATTATTTTACAATAAAGCATACAATAAAGCATGAAATATAAGTATTGTTATAAGTTCTTCGATAACAGATTGTTGTGTTTCGGTCCTAGGAAATTGCCATGCGTCTCCTCATGAATTTGTTTTTTATATAATGCTTGTCTGGGGTTTGTATATATTTTACTTATGGAGATTGAGGCCAATTACCATTTATTGTCTTCCTTCTTTTATAAAATGCTTTGCATAGCCTTACTTATAAATATAAACTACTTGTACTAGACTTTTTATTGTTAATGAAACCAAAGTTAATTTGAAGAAGAAAAAAATCAAAACAGCGAGGGTGTTGGGTTTCAAAAGAATACCGTATATGAAGCATAAGTAAGATATGGTATCTTAACCTACAACACGTTTACATAATTAAATGGGGCTAATAACAACCGCTGAGAATTGGAAATGTAATTTGGAATAACTAGGAGATGAATTTTTACAATATAAAAAGGCTTACTTCATAAACATATCATTAATGAAGTGGCTTAGATTCTTTATTAAAGCCAAAAAACTAAACAAGAATCATGCTTGTAACAACTAGAAGAAATAATGAACATTGTTAGAAATTAGCACCATTGAGACAAAAGTATAATCATGGACATAAGGTATAAATACAGTACTCGAATTTTATACAAACAAGGGTAATAAAGGAATCAATTAGCTTACAAGTACGGTTGGAGAAATGGAAAATATGTTTTTTTCCTCTTTGCCTTTCAATCTTCTTATCGGTAGTACCTTATGTACAATAAAATTGAAGTGCACAATAGCACGACCTGTGAATAAATAACACGTAGTTAACTTTGGTTCAAGTTCTAAACTATTTGAAGTCATAACCATAAACCATGAACAATTATATCTAATGTTTATTAATTCATATAAACAAGGGTAACCATAATCATCGTATTGTCCTAAAGATATAACGTTAGTTAAACATAAGAATTGTTTTCCCTTGATTAGATAGGATTGATGAAGCTTTATAATGTGGTCCATTCATTTTCTAGATAGGGTTACAAAGAGTTAATGCTCCACTTGTTCATGCTACCATATTTGGATCACTTACAATCTCTATTTGATGTGGACATTAGATGCACGCCTAAATTTTTTGTAGTACTAATGGATGTAGAAAAAGGTTTGAATAGCATGGTTCTAGGCCATGTTCTCATATATGAGTACATCAAATTTGATTCCTAACTTTATTTAAAAAAAATTGAACTACTTATTTTACGCTGTCATTTTTTCTCCCTACTTTCGTGTTGTCATCAATCATGTAACAGGAAAGAAAAAATAAAAAATATAATAAAGTGTTGGATTTTGTTTTTCCTATACTATTTTGTTTATAGGCATCAAATCGTTTTCAACTTGGTTATAACAATGTCTAGTGAATTAGAGCTTACCAAATATGGTTACCAATCTGCAGCACTGCCTACTCTTAGCACTTTCGAAGTATCCTTCTTCGATTGCAAAATCTTAAAAGCATAATTTAAATTCATAACATCCGATACAATGAACATAGGTAGTGATATTAATATGCTACTTAAATATTCCTTTGCAATCTTCCCTAACATAGCTAACATCCTCGGTGAAATCATCAACCTCCATATCGGTTTCTCTAAAATTCTCTACAGCCAAGCTAAATTCGTCAAACGAACCATCTATATCTATCTCATGAAAACTTCTTGATGGTGCCCTCATCACAACATACCAATTGGAAGAATCATCTCCTCTTGAATAGAAAATTTGTTTCACTTGAGATGCAAGGATATATGGATCTTTTGAAAATGAAGCTTGATTTTGATGTAAGTTGACAAGAGTAAATCCATCTTCTACCTTCACACCATTTCCTATATTTTCCCAATGACACTTAAAGACAGGAATATAAAAAACATAATAGTCTAACAAAATTATATCAGTCAATAACCCATAATAAGTGACCACATCAACCACTTGGGAAATATCTTTTGCGCTCGCCCTACACATATAGTTGCATCATAAGTAACTCCATTATTTTAAGTTTTTCGCTCAATATCTTTTGTGTGGAATGTTGTATGTTGATGATATATCATGTACAAGACAATGCATTACTCCTTGGACTATGGGCAATCCATTTTAACATTGTGTCATGATCGTTCGAATCAAAAGGTATTTGTAAATGAAAAAAATAGTTAAGATAGATCTCGATAGTAATATATCTAAGGTTAATGAGATTATATTTCAAAATTCGACTCACCTTCTTAACCCAATCGGCAAAGTTATTAGTGTGGGTTTTCCAAAGTAAGGTCGCATTTTTTCCTACGCGCTTGTTTGAGTGTTGCAACTCATCCAAATGCAAACTATTATAAAAGAGAAAAAAAGCTAAGTTGCACTTACAATTAAGAAAAAAATTTAACAATAGAACAAAATGTAATTTGACTTACTCTAAAAAAGGTTCCACTATAGCCATATTCATTAAAATAGCCAAATGAACAATTTTTTTTCAATGTCAGACAACGTAATTATTTTGCAAGCTGAAATTGGTCATCCTTCAAGTATAGAATCTTCATTTCAGAATTCCTTCTCTTCAATTTGAACTGATTTCTTTAAAAATTCAATGAAATATTTCATGCACTCTTCTGTAAGATAGGATTCTGCAATACATCCCTCAAGACGTGCATTGTTTCTTACATAATGTTTTAGTGTCTTCATATATCTTTAAAGTGGGCACATCCAACGAAAATAAACCGGTTCATACAATCTGGCTTCTTTTCCAAGATGAACCATCAAGTGTACCATTATATCAAAGAATGAAGATGGAAAATATCTTTCAAGTTAACATAAAATTACAATGATCTCATCATCAAAATGTTGCAGTTTTTCTCTGTCGAGAATATGTTGGCATAATTTATTGAAGAACGAACATAAACGAATCATTGCTTTCCTTGGCTTCTTCGGTAACAATCCTCTTCTTGCAATCGGCAACAACTGATGCATTAGAACATGATAGTCATGTGACTTCAAACCACTAATTTTACGATCCTCCAACGATGTAGAACTCTTGAAATTCAAGTAATAACCATCAGGTCCCTTAAAGTCATATAATCTTTTACAAAAAATATTTCTTCAGAATTGGACAATGTATATGGAGCTGGTAGAAGATATGCTTTTTTTCTATGAGATTGTGCATGAAGGCCTCGTCGAATTCCTTACTCTTCCAAATCTTTTCTAGAATTAATTCCATCTTTCGATTTGTTATCATGCAACATCATGCCTATTACACTTTCACCAACATTTTTTTCTACATGCATTACATCTAAATTATGACGCATTGGAAGTTCCTACAAAAATCAACAATGTTAAATTTCATTAATAAAAAATTGTATTATTGTTCCAAAAAAAACAATAACCGCCCAATATGGTAAATCAAAGAAGATTGATCGTTTTTCCACCTTGATAGCTCTATATTCACAAGATCACCATCTTCACCTCTATTTTCTTTATTATTAGTATTTTTTCTCTTCTTACTCTACTGCTTGATTTTTTTTGTTCTTACCTTTCCCTTCTTGCTCTTATTATTTTCGTTTTTGATTTTTTCCAAGTATTATTTGGAAAGTTTTTCAAAATAGCAAAGATGTTTCTTCCAGTCAAAACTCTAGATATACGACAATTTTCTACAGTATTATCAAACCAGCTTTTTTGGTTTCTCAATGAATCTGAAGGGGGTAAAAATCTCCTATGACCCATACAAGCATTCTTATGATTATGATTCAACCGTCGATGGTGAGTATTGATACCGCATAACGGACAAGCGATTTTACCTTTCACACAACATCCAGCAAGATTTTCGTATGCTGGAAAGTCATTTATCGTCCATAGCAAATTCGCTCTCATGTTAAAAAGCGATCTACTGAAGGCATCATAAATTTGAACTCCATTATTCCACAGGTATTGCAAGTCTTCAATTAATGGTGCCAAATAAATGTCAATATCATTTCCGGCTTGCTTTGGACTAGGAATCAACAATGTTAACATGGTATTTTCTTTTTTCATGCATAACATTGGCGAGAGGTTGTACGTCACAAGCATCACAGGGAAAAAACTATATTTGGAAGTCAATGTCAAAAAAGGATTAAAGTCATCGGTAGCAAGGCCAAGTCTTAGACTGTGTGGATCAGCTGCAAATGATTCCCATTTCTCATCTATCACATTCCATGTTATTGAATCCACAGGATGACGTATTTTTCCTTCGTCGCTTTTGTTACTAAAATGCCACCTTAAATCTTTTGCCGTCTTTTGAGATCTAAACATTCTTCTAAATCTTAGAATGATTGAAAAATATCTCAAAATTTTAATTGGAATGCCATGCATAATTTCTTTTGTACATTCATTCTTCTTCCATCTTGAAAACCCACATTTAGGACCACTTTCCAAATCTTTGTACTCTCTTCTAAAAAGGCAACAATCATTTTTACAAGCATGAATTTTTTGGAAACCCATGTCAAATATTTTGAGAAATTTTTTTACCTCATATAATGTCTTGGGAAGTACATTATTCTTTGGCAACAATAATTATTGCACATTTAAAAGTTTATTAAAGCCGGTATCAGACAACCCAGTCTCACATTTAAGATTATATAAGGCAATAATGGCAGATAATTTTGTTTGATCAATACAATCAGGATACAATGAGGTTTCCGCTTCTTCCAAGTTTCTTAATAAATCATCCTCTTGTCTTCGTGCGATATCTTCATCTTTATCATCGAAAAAAGTATGGTTGATGAAATATTCATCTTCATAATCGATAGCTTTAAATAAATCATAAATGTCATCGGACTTAACATCTTTGCTTATATGTGTTTGCTCGACGTGACAATACCATCTACTTCTCTCATATAAAGGACCATTCCTCTTATAATCAAATGCACAACTATAACCTTCTCATATTGATGACTAAGATTTTGAAAATCTGAACAAGGACATAGAATTTTTCTAAATTTCAAGAATTTTTCATAGCAGTATGCACAAACTTTTGAGCTCCTTGCTCATACTCACTACTAGTCCTTTGAAAAAATAACTATTAGCTTTCATCAAAAATATGATTTGATTCGCAAATTACATATATGTTGAGAATTATATAGTTACCTTTGTAGATGCACCCAATTTTTATTCATTGCCAGCTAATACATAAGCAAGAAAATTTCTAAAATTTAAAGTAATAATCGGATGTTGAGTAAAAGAAAAATAACTACCTAGCATAAGTTTTAGCAAGTTTCTCAAAATACAGACTAGAGAAACCGAGACACTTTGTAGGAAATATTTGTTCAATGAATATTTTTCTTAAACCTGTTATTACCTGCTACACCAACTAAAGAGGATTAAAGCTAAGACGATTCTGATTGTATATTTTTGTCCACAAAGGCCATGCACACGGAAAGGCAAGGTTTTTTAATATTAAAATATAAATAAGAATAAAAAGGAAACTACAATGCAAAGTCTTTTAACTGCACTATGCTAACAAATTGAAACAAAAACCCTATAACTGCATTGGTTTCAATTCAAACCAGGGAAGATTTTCTATGAAATTGCAAAGTACAGACGGTTAATGAACACTGTAAAACATGTTATCTACAATCTAAAAAGAACAACTAGGGTGGCTATTAATGAACAGAAATCCAAAATTTACTTTAGTAGAGGAGTGGTGTACCATTAAGAAGTCCATTATTTATCTTGGTGTCCTATCAAGTAGCTCACAGTTGAAACTAGTTGATTGTTATAGAATACTTGACAAAATTTAAAGGAAACTAAATAACTGGAGTGGAAGACTTCTCATAATAGGTGGTAAATCAGAATTTATCAAAATTGTAATATACCCTATGATATTTTTGGCTACAATATGTCAATGCTTATCAATCATAGTATAACTTTAATATCAATTTGTAACTTCAATATCAATCATACTTAATCTATTAAGTTCAATTACAAAGTGGATTGTTCAAATTGTTTGCAAGCTGCAGAAAGTTTAAAGGCCAGCATGCCACTACTCAATCTTATAATCAATTATCAAACTATATTTTATTTAGATCATATTGATTACAGAAGCTAGTATTTAAATGCAATATCGATCATAGAGGATCACAAGTGCTATTGGAATACAAGTTCAAAAAGAATACAAAATCATTCATTTATGAACTGATAAGACTAATGATATGAGTAAAAATAGCCTCTGAAGAAACAAAATCATGTTTTGTCTTACGTTATTATTCCAAAATCCAAACTACTATAGTTTACATTTTCTTATGATAATAAAACTTGTATTTAGGATGCTATTGTGATTATAAAACTTGCGGTTTTTGTAAGTTATAGAGTCACGCTCTCAAAAGCTAGGTTTCTAACTTTCTTAAATAAGTTATCAAACCAAACATTTTACAAGTAGCCCACCTGACGTCCATTTCTACTTTCAAAATTGAAATTTCATAAAAAATGTTAGCTGATTATTAATTAACTTATAATAGGAATAAAAAGATTACTGCCTTCATACCTTTCACTCTCATGTGCACCCTCTAAATATTTGAGTATGGTTCTCAGTTGATGTTTAGAAGTTTTTCCTCTATGACCATATACATATGACTCAATCATAAAATAACCAATTACTAATCAAAGCTCTGTCGGCTATTTCATATATTTTAAAGTTGAATAAAAAACAACCATTTGAAGATATTTTAGAATTACTAGTTAAGCTAACTGTAAAATATTCTTTGGTAAGAAGGTTAAAGATGGAGATGCCACTCATATGATGGTGAAATATTATGATTTATACTTGAACTAACAATAATATTTTATGAGAGAGAAGATGTTTACAGATTTAACTCTACTGTACTGACATTGAACTTATTCTTATAATATAAATTTAATTTAAATACTCTTAGCCTTCTATTAAAAGCCATAGCATCTGTTTGTAAAAAAGAAGTTAGTAATGCATTTATAGAATTAAAGGCGGTATAAAAACTATTTTTCATGAAACTAAATTTTACTTCAAAGATATACGAGACATAGAGGAAAAAACATGAGGGATAAAATACCATTTTACTAGTTGTTCCAACCCACAACCGCATCAAGAACATTAGGAAAATGATCGAAGTCAGCAAAATAAAGCAACATAATAAATGAGAACTAATACCATATTGTGAAAAAAAACAAACAATATAGTTAGAGTAGACTCATGTCAATAATCTAACAAAAGTGTAGTCATCTTTAAGGCTAGATGTTAAACTTATATGCAACAATTCCGTATGGTTGTTCGGATAGAATTTGCTGCTATTAACGGTTTAAAGTGAAAGTCTATATGAGTGGATCGTATAGGATATATATGCAAGTACAAACAACTAACTATATGATATAACTTGATATACCATAGTAGCAAAGTAAATTAAAATAATCACACCAGGATTTTATACTGGTTCGAACCTCCCGTCCTATGTCCAGTCCCGAAGCTCCTCTTCGGAATTTCCTTTTAACTAACCCTCACTTGACCCGAAGGAACAGGTTTACAATAGCAGTGTTTCTTTGTCAAGAATGTGTTCAATAACACGGATGTTGACTATTAAGTACAATTGCTTCCAATATATATATATATATATATATATATATATATAATATTGAATGAGGAGTTCTGAATATATGGAAGAGTTAACTGCAGGCATTTGATTGCTTAGAGATCAGGTATAAATCAGAGTATAATAGTTAAGAGCGTAAGTGAGTAAGGTAAGTTCTTCTCTTGAATTCCCGATTCTATTTATAGTGGTGGAGAGATCCTTTGCGTAGTTGCAACTGTTAGTAAGTGCTCTAAGGTCTCTTCTCATGGTGATGAAGAGTTGCAGTGAAGGAAAGCGAACGTGTCTTTTCGGATGTGACAGTTGTTCTTTGAATTTACACAGCCGAGTTCAAAATCAGACGTTTGGAAAATATTTCAGACGTTTGGTCTTCATATATTTTTTGTATCTGGTTCCATTTCAGACATCTATGTTTATTAACCAGACATCTGGCTTTCATATATTTTTTATATTCGGATGCTTTTCAGACGTCTGAGTTTATTAACCAGGCGTCTGATTCTTTCTGAGTTTCGAAGCAGAGGAATCAATCAGACATTTGGCTAGTGTACCCAGACGTCTGAATGTGTGCATGTTGCTTTTTCTGTGCCTGTGTCATCCCTCTTCCAATTCTATTGACTTGTAGTCGTTTGATACTTCTTTTGAGTCTTGTTCTTGTCTCTTTGATGATGTTACTTTATCAACTACCTGTAAATATAAATATATATGTACATTCGATTTCCATTGTATAGTTGTTGTCATCGAAACCATAGAATTGATTTCCTGACAATCTCCCCCTTTTTGATGATAACAACTATTCAATGTACTTATATATAAATTATAAATCTCCCCCTGAATATGTGCTTATTTTTAATGTTATATGATTCTACGTATATTTCTCCCCCTTTGGCATTATCAAAAAGAAGTATAACATTGAAGCCAATCGTCAAACAAAAAGAAAATTTTCATTAATAACATGAAGGGGTTACAATCATAGATTTGTACAAACTTTATATACAAAAATATAAAAATTACGATTCCCAAATTCTATATTTCCTTTGGGGAAGCTTTATTTGGATCATCTTCCTTTGGTTCTTCTTTTCCAGAAGTGCTAGCCTTTAAAGGAGATGTCAAAGCTTCCTTTAGAGGTTCATCCTCAGATAGTTTGGAATGTTTTGTGGGAGGAGAAGGTACAGGGGTTGGCCAATCCTCAAAGGGTGGTGTTGGACCACAAACCCGTTGTAGTACTTCTTTAAGAACCGATAAAACGGTCGAAAGAGATTCTTCAACTGTGGCTAGACGTGTAGCAAATGAAGTTTCAAAATTTTCAATTCGCTGAGCCAAATATTATTAATTTTGGGATAGTCTATGTTGGTTTCGAAGTGTGAGATCTCTAATACTTTCATTTGGATTTGTATCCAGTCGAGTCTCTACAATTTCATCTTGTCCCGGATAATCAAATGGCGTGGGAGGAGGAGGAGTGACTTCTCGATGTTGTACTTCCTCTTGGGATAGATCAATATGTGGTTAAGGAGGAGGCTCAACTCTTCTAGATTAACGATTGTGCGTCCAGTCTTCAAAGGTCATGAATTCTGGAGGGATTTCAAGTAGGTGCATTAGAGAGAAGAATTTGGTGTAAGCATATTTAGGCGAGATTTCTTCGAATGTTGATAGGTAGGAAGGAATATTATATGCACGAAGAAGTCTCATAATATAGGTTGGGTAAATAATCGATGGTCGTGATCGAGTTCAAAAGTGTTTGAGCTCGTCGAAGATGAACTTGGCCCAATTTACCCGAGTTCAACTAAAGAGAGCATATAGAGCTTTGTGCTCCAATTCTGTTATTTGTTCGTGACTCCCCATACGTGGAACAACTGTATTGATTATCATTCTTTTCAAGAGTCGAGCTTTTGGACGTAAATATTTCGAAGCAAATTTCGGCATTTTGTCCTCCTAAATTTGATGAGTAATACTATTTAATGGCTTGAAGCGCATATCCGAAATGTTGTGTAAATCTTCCCCGGTGTCAGAGCATCCCAAGGTTCTACGTATTAATCCTGGAGTTAACCTAATCGTATTCCCATAAACACTAGACCAGAACCAGTTGTCCTCATCTTCAGTGTTCCACACTGAAGTACTATCTAGATTAGCGTAGAATAAAAATATAGCTAGTTGATCTATTTGAACATCATTAGGAGTAAAAAAGATTAGGGTTTTCAATCCAGCATTTTCACAAAGTTCATCTAGATCATACATAGGGAATTTAAGTAAATTGTAGAATGGTCCTTTATGGAGTTTCTTCTTTTGAATATCTTGATACCTTTTGATGGAATGTGGTGCTTTATTCATCCACCTCTCAATCTGATCGTCGGAGCATACCTGAGGGTTTGAAGATGAAGTGGGCTGGTCTTGTTTGCGTTTTGAAACTTTGATATTCTTAGTGCGAGGAGGCATTCTGATTTAATTTTGTTAAAGACGTCGATTTTGGAAAAAAAATCGTCACTAAGTAAGTCGTAGATTGGAATAATTTTGAGATTAAGGAAAAAAATGACGTTATTTGGGTGTACATAAACGGTTGATTGAATTCCAGACGTCTAGATTTGAAATCAGACGTCTGGTTTGCCCCAAAAATTGTACAGAAGATACAAACAGACATCTGGTCTTTAGAGTAGACGTCTGTTCTGGTTGAATGTATAAGATTGAATATGCAGAAAGTTTAATCAGACATTTGGTTTTATATGTCAGACGTCCGGTTTAGGTAAATTTTGTAAGTATTTGTGGCAGAGAACTTAGTCAGACGTCTGGTCCAATGTTTTAGACGTCTGAAATTCTCTGGTTTATATTTTTAGGAGGCAGAGCTTAAGTAAAAATTATGAGTTATTCCTTTTTTATTACAAAAATTAGTAAAAGGATCGTTTTCAAATTCTCCTCCGTGATCACTTCGTATATTTTTAATTTTTAAGTTCATTTGTGTTTTAATCCTTGTAGCAAATATATTAAACATACCAAAAGGGTCACTTTTATGTTTTAAAAATAAAGTCCATGTATATCTTGAGAAATCATCAACTATGACAAAAACATATTTGTTGTGATTTATAGATTGTATTTGTGCTGGTCCAAATAAATCTAAATGTAACAATTCTAATGGTTGTTTTGTTGAAATATTGTTTTTAGACTTAAAAGAGCTTTTCGTTAATTTTCCAATTTGACAATCATCACATAAGTTTCTACTTTGTAATTCATTTTAGGTAATCCTCTTACCAATTCATATTTTGCTAACTTATTAATACTCTTAAAATTGATATGACAAAATCGTTTATGCCATAACCATGGATCATCATGTTTGGCGGTTAAACATAAGTTTAAATTTTTATTTATATTCATGTCTAATACATAAATATTTTTGTTTCTAAATCCTTCAAAAATGAGTTGCTTGTCATTATCTAAAATATTACATCTATCTTTTTCAAAATTTATTTGAAAACCTTTATCGCATAATTGACTAATGCTTAGTAAGTTGTGTTTTAGATTTTCTACTAATAAAACATTTGTAATAATAGGAGAGTTAGATATACCAGAGTTGATGACTTCTCCAATGCCTATGACATATCCTTTTGAATTATCTCCAAAAGTCACCGTTCCACCATCGATGATGTTATATTTGATAACACTTTTGAATTTCCGGTCATATGCTTGGAGCAACCGCTATCTAATATCCATTTCTCCTTATTTTTTATTTTGGGTACCTGCAAAATAAAAAATGTTTTAATCGGCACCCATATATTTTGTTAGGGTCCTAATTGTTAGGGGAAGGTAGCCATACCCAAGATGATTTGGTACCTTTATAAATATAATTTTCATTATAGACTACAATCTCTAAGTAATTATTAATATGGCTTTGTCTAATCAAATTATTATTTGTTTTAGGAATCCAAATTTTCATATTTTTGATATTCAATTTAGACCTAGGTAAACTAATATTTTTAGCATCATTTCCTTTTTGTTTAGAAGAATTTTTAAATCCTATTCCATTTCTATTGCCTTATGGTTTTGAAGTTTTGATAAGATTTTCCAAATCTTGTTTTCCTTTATTAAATTTAGACACATTGTTAGTAATTTTGTCTAATTTTACTTTTAATTCTATATTTTCAATTTTCAATAATTTAATACTATTTTTAAACTCAACATTTTCTTTTAACAGGTTCTCTTTTACTATAGTAATATTCTCACTTTCTATCAAATTATTTCTGATTTTCCTTGAGATATTTCAAGTTCTTCTTCTAGAATAATTTTTTCATCTTTCAACATTCCTACCTCAAGTTCTAATCTATTTATTTTGACTATATATTCTTTGTTCAATTTTTTAATTTTTCTAAATTTATCATCTAATTCCATGCTAAGTTCTAATAGTTCATCATAGCTAAGTTCAGGACATACCTCTTTAGTTTGTGCCATAAAACATACATTAGCATGTTCTCCGTCACTATCACTATCACTTTCAGAAGATGAAGAATCCGAGTCATCCCAAGTTACTTTGAAAGCCTTCTTCTTTTTGAATTTTTGAACTTTGTTATTCTTTTTGTCATTATTGAGTTTAGGGCAATCCTTCTTCATATGTCCATATTGATCACATTCATAGCACTTGGTTTGAGATGGGTTTGTCGTGTTGGACTTCCCTTCTTTTTGAAATTTGGTCATCTTTCTAAATTTCTTGAATCTATTATAATTCTTGGCAATGAAGACTATTTCTTCTTCATCTAAATCAGAGTCATCATTTTTTGTTGCTGGAAATGCTGTATTCTTTTTCTCCGAATTTAGTTCTTTTCGTGCCTGCAAATTAGCTTCATAGGACATTAAAATTCCTATCAACTCTTCAACTTTGAGAGTAGAAAGATCGTTAGCTTCTTCAATAGCTAAAACCTTCCTTTCCCAATCTAATGTTAAAGAGTTGAGTATTCGAGAAAATAAATCAAAATCAGTAAATTTAACTCCTAATGCCATAAGATCGTGTTGGATAGTTTGAAATCTAGAATACATGTCAACAATAGTTTCATTTTGCTTCATTTTGAATGAAGAAAATTGGTTTTGTAAAATTGAAATCTTAGTTTGTTTGACCTTTGTTGTACCTTCGTGTGTAATTTGTAAGGTACGCCAAATATCAAATGCAGTGGTGCATAACATGACACGTGAAAATTCATTTTTGTCTAAAGAGAAAAATAAAACATTCATAGTTTTAGCATTGTTTGATGCTAAGGTCTTTTGTGCATCAGTCCAAGTGTTAATAGCAGCAGTAGGTGCTTCATATTTTCTTGTGTGGCTAACCAAATTTCAAGACCATTAGCTTCCATAAAAATTCTCATACGTGTTGACCAATATGCATAGTTAGATTCATTAAAGAGTGGGGGCGTGCTATGGATTGACCTTCTTGAAAAATACTTACCATATTGAAGTGATTCAGAAAACGTGTTACTGTTATTTGATCAAAACCTCGCTCTGATACCAATTGAAAGTCTATATGAGTGGATCGTATAGGATATATATGCAAGTACAAACAACTAACTTTATAATATAACTTGATATATGATAGTAGCAAAGTAAATTAAAATAATCACACCAAAATTTTATACTGGTTTGGATCTCCCATCCTACGTCCAGTCCCGAAGCCTCTCTTTGGAATTTTCTTTCAACTAACCCTCACTTGACCCAGAGGAACAGGTTTACAATAGCAGTGTTTCTTTGTAAAGAATGTGTTCAATAACACGGATGTTGAATATTAAGTACAATTGCTTCGAATATATATATAGAATATTGAATGAGGAGTTCTGAATATATGGAAGAGTTAACTGCAGGTATTTGATTGCTTAGAGATCAGGTATAAATCAGAGTATAAGAGGTAAGAGCGTAAGTGAGTAAGGTAAGGTCTTCTCTTGAATTCCCGATTCTATTTATAGCGGTGGAGAGATCCTTTGTGTAGTTGCAACTGTTAGTAAGTGCTCTAAGGTCGCTTCTCATGGTGATGAAGAGTTGTAGTGAAGGGAAGCGAACGTGTCTTTTCGGATGTGACAGTTGTTCTTTGAATTTACACAGCCGAGTTCAAAATCAGACGTCTGGAAAATATTTCAGACATCTGGTCTTCATATATTTTTTGTATCTGACTCCATTTCAGACGTCTGTGTTTATTAACAAGACGTCTGGCTTTCATATATTTTTTATATCTGGATGCTTTTCAGACGTCTGAGTTTATTAACCAAACGTCTGATTCTTTCTGAGTTTCGAACCAGAGGAATCAATTAGACATCTGGCTAGTGTACACAGACATCTGAATGTGTGCATGTTGCTTTTTCTATGCCTGTGTCATCCCTCTTCCAACTCTATTGACTTGTAGTCGTTTGATACTTCTTTTGAGTCTTGTTCTTGTCTCTTTGATGATGTTACTTTATCAACTACCTGTAAATATAAATATATATGTACATTCGATTTCCATTGTATAGTTGTTGTCATCGAAACCTAAAATTGATTTCCTAACATAAAGTGCTATTGAAAATTGATAATTATTCATGTTACGATTTGTACCAAAGAGCATATATACAACGCACAACAATTGGATAACCTTAAATTAATTATGTAACTTTAAACTATATATATACAATGCTGAACAATTGTCCTCTCCATTTGATTTTTTTTCATTCAAAATTCATAACTTGAAAATAATCTATGAGATAAATGCACATGAAAACCCACAATGACCTATGCATCCATTATGTGTATATACTCCTTGAATGTAGAAAATATGATAAGTTATAAGTTGTTGCAACAAATCATTTCAAATGTGATCAGAAGCTGGTTAGATAAAAGTAGTTCATAGTGACTAATCTTTTACATCTTTATTATGGAATGCATCTAAGTTCAAACATCATCAAACTTTGCTATGGGTATAACCAGGTTTAAATCATAAAAGCAAAAACAGGAAGAAAGAAGGTTAGAGGTAAGAAGAGAACTTAACTAGCATTGATTATAGAAATCATGACAATAGAGATATTTTTTAAACATACATGTAATCAGACTTCGGTATTAACAGTAAACTATAGAAATTAATGCTAATTTGAAATCAGACTTCAATATTAACTATGGTGACTAGACGACATAATGATAATTATAAATCATAAAATCTTACATGAAGAGCAGTTCGTAAATCAACTGCGGCTGGCGATGATGACTACTAGCTAATGGCTGCTGGCGATGGCTACTGGAAATGATGGCTGCCGAACGACTGCAGCCGGGATGAGTATGAATGGAGCTAATCGATTACAATGAAGACGGTGACGAAGGCACTATTTCGCTTTGAACGACGAGCTATAGGCGATGGAAATTTAGTTCGAAGGAAAATTTTCTTGTTAATTGAAACTATTTTAGTTTTCTAGATCGATATTTTAAAATCTTACAGAAGTTTTTTCTAAGGAATACTGGAAATGGAGGGAAGGAAAGTGAAATCTAAGCGCCCAGGGAAAGTGAGATGTAAGGTCCAATCTCACAGCATTAGGGTAAAAAAAATTGACCAAAATAATTGGTTCTCACGGCAATCTTTAACGTACATTGTTTGCTGACGCTAAGGAAACGAAGTTTTCTTGTAGTGAACCTAAAAGAGGTAGCCTCGTAAAAAGATGTAGATTTGTTGGAGACCACGGAGTAGAGATCGGGAAATGAATTGGACAAGGGAGAGATATTGAGCCAAGAATCATGCCAGAGGGACCAGAAATGCCCATTCCTAATATGTACTTGAAAAATAGGAAAACCCACGGGATTTAATTGACGACACCTACCTAGAAAAGGGAAGGGGAATTAGTGGGAGACGAGAGTAGGATACAGAAAGGTTTGGATTTGTAATGTTTAGATAGGACCCAAGACTTCCAAAGGGGAGTATCAGAGGAGAGACAACGCCAAATCCATCTAGAAAGAAGAGAAATACTGAAAAATAACAAGTCTGAAATACTAAGACCACCTTGAGGCACATCTTTGAAAACAATAGACCAACAAATTAAACTTTTAGCTCATGAGCCATGCCAAATGAAAGTTTGTTGGAGTTTTTCAATAGCTGAAATAACCCATCTAGGAATATGATGAAATGAAATCCATTAAGTAGGGATAGCCAAAAGGCCATATTTGATTAAAATTAATCGACCGACCATGGAGAAGGAAGAGGCTTTTCAGGTAGCTAAGCACGAGGAACTTTGGATATAAGCGGTAGCTAGTCAGAGCGAATCAATTTGGAAGGACGGATAGGGATCCTAAGGTAAGAGATTGGGAAATTCTCAATTCCACAGTTGAGAGAGTTGGTAACTTGGGGCCGAAGGTGGTCGGCTCCACTAAGCACAGTGATTCTGCTCTTGGAGAAGTTAATGGAAATGCTCTTGGAGAAGTTAATGGAAATGCCTAAAATAATTTTGAAAACATACAACAGAACCTTGAGGCTGTGGATATGACCCAGGTCAGGCGAGGAGAGTTGAATCATATCATCAGCGAATTGAATATTGGATAAGGAAACATTCGAGTTTGGAAGACTGATCCCAGCAAGCTGATTGTGAGAGATAGCTAATTTATTCATACGATTAAATACATCAGCCACCAGAATGAGGAGCAAAAGGGAGAGGGGGTCTCCTTGAGGAAAGTCATGGGAAGATTTAATGAGGCCACCACTCATCCCAGTGAAAGAGACAGTGGACATACTGGAGGTAAAAATATGGCGAATCCAATCAATCCAACAAACTGAAAAGCCTCAGTGGAACTCAGGTCAAAGATGACGTGCCAATAACAAAATCGAATGCCTTCAAAAAATCTAGCTTCAAGAGACACTAGGGGTAGAGGTCAAGTGGTAGTGGGAGACTGCCTCCTGGGTTGTGGCCATACAGTCAAGGATATTATGACCAATAGTAAAAGCAAATTGTTCCTCCTCTACCATTTGAGGAATTGAACTGGTAAGGCGGATAGCTGACACCTTAGTAATGAGCTTGAAAGTGATATTAAGGAGACTAATAGGCAGAAATCTAATAGACAATTGGCACCAACTGTAACATCCCCTATCTTAAGGCCTAAAGCTAAGATCTACAAATGTTGCAGTCATCCATGGTATAAACTTACTGTGACAAAATATAGTAATTTTAATGCTATCTATAATATTAGAAGCACATGAATATGAAATAAAAGCAACGCGGGTTTCAAAAATATTTTTTCGATTAAATTTCAATTCAATGTTCCATATTCAATTACATATCTCATAACGATTCCCAGGTTTTGGTCAAATATAATTATTTAAAATTATGCCAAGAGCGACATTTGAAAATACACCCTTGAATGATCAAAGTACTATATAGATAGAGATATCAGTCATATATACATCACAGTGGAAATAATACTAAATAACTCATACATAGCTAGTTTTGCCTCCTACACGTCTTCGGAAGCTTATTCGTCCAACCTACTAAACCTAAAAAGTATTTCCTCTAAATCTACTCAAATCAAATTTTGAGCGCCCAAGAGTTTAATGGGAAAGCATAAACTTCAAGCCAGACATAAAGCCTGTTATGAATAATTTTGTTACATCTTCATTCACTGATATTAAGTGAGACCACTCACTTAGCCAAACGGTTTTGCCCTTACTAATATCATTTTAAAATCATTTCTTTTGCAAATTAAAATCCTATAATCAAACTGATTATAACATTAATAGCAATAACATATATGCATATAAATCATGTAATCAATGGACTGTCTATCCATGCTATAGATTTATCAGACTGACTATTAACCACTGACTGACTCGGGCCTACTAGACATGATAAATATTCTAACCTCTGTTAGATACAATACTGGACGTTCTGTCCTGAACCTACTTCTCCTAGGGTCAATTGATCCTAATAGTTTTGCAGGCTCACCAATAACCTACCTCTACACTGTGTATTTCTTTCTATGTGTAACATCATTTTAGTTTTATCTATGATAAAGCTTTAAACACTGGAATTTTGGACATATATTAGTTAGGGCTACTAGCTAAAATATAGGGCGCGACCCCATACCAGTCTCATCTGTTATTCTAATATCCGAGTCATTCTTTTAGAAAATATCTGGGCTAACCACCCTATTCAAATTTTATTTCCTCGAAAACAATCTTTACAAATGTTTTACCCTTGAAATCAAATTGTTTTCAAATAAGGAAATTATATCCTTTGCTTATTCAAAATACTTATGCCATGATATATAATTTACACAGAACAATGTTGATGAAAATTTAGACCCATAGGGTTATCTATCCCTTTAAAATAAGTTAAAGCCCCTTTTAACTTAGGAAACGTTAGGTATAAGGCTATAACCTTCCTTTCAAAGCCAATTCTTTTGACCTCAAACAATCCCTTTCAAAATCACTAAGAACAACACTTGAGAAACACTTAAAAACATATATTTCGAATCACTGAGAACCGCCTCGATCCTAGCCGGATCTACTGAGAACCCTTTCTCTGAGACTACTGACCAAGAAATTTTACGTTCTTCTTCCATAAATGGCACTTTGAAAATTTCGCTTTCAGTCGATGTTGCCTCAGCGTCTCAAGCACCACTCTAAGATGAAATTCATGCTCTCCTTCATCTTTGAAGTATATTAAAATTTCATCTGTGAATACTAACACGAATCTATCCAATGTTCTTGGAAGATTCTGTTCACTAAGTCCACGAATAATGTTGGTGCATTAGTTAGACCACATGGCATCACTAACCATTCATATGATTCATATCTTGTCCTAACGCCGTCAAAGGAATACTGTCCTCTACTACTCTAAGTTAGTGGAACCCTGCTGCCAAATTCGATTGAGAAAATACTTTGGATCCACTCAACTGATTGAACAAATCATCAATCCTACGTAAAGGATATCGGTTTTTTATCGTCTTCTCATTCAGCTTACGATAATCGATACATAACCTCAATGATCCGTCTGGTTTCTTAAACTACAGCTACTCTTCAAGTCGAACTGCTTGGTCTGATAAAATTCTTACCTTCTAGATCCACCAACTGCATGTTTAACTCCTTTATCTCGGTAGGGGTCGTTCTACTTGACGGTCTACTCAAAGATTCTGCTCCTGTTACTAAATCTGTTCGAAACTCAATAGCTCATTTCGGCGGTAGTTCTATCACGGGTTTAAAGACATCAGCAAATTCTCTAATAACGTAAACTCGGTTCAACTCGTCTTCTATCTCCGTTACACCCAACAAAGCATTAACCTTAAAACTAAGGTTTTATACGGAGTATATAATATGATCACTACAACGAGGGTGTTTAAATGATATTTACTTATCATGGCAAAATATCCTAGCATCATACTTAACCAATCCATACCTAAAATAATTTTGAACCCTACAATATTAAATACATCCAAACTGCAAGAAAATAGATAACCTAACAACTCAAAATCAAAGTGTTCACATCTCATTCAAAGAGCCGCATACTCTCCTATCGAATTTGCAACCCTTAGGGAATTAACTAAGTATGAGGGTTCTAGGTTAAGCTTTTCTACCAAACTATGAGATGTAAAAGAATGCAATGCACCAGTATCAAATTGAACTCTAACTGATACACCATGAATCAAAAGTATACCTCCTAACACAGCGTTTCCTTTCTCCTCTGTTGTTGGTCTTGAGGTCACTGGTTCCAGTGCAAACAAACTTTGCCCTTTCCATCCTTGGTTGATTTCTTACACTGGTTCTTATAATGTCCAATCTGGTCACAGTTGAAGCATTTGCTATTCTTCTCCTCGATCCTCTTCTTTCCATCTCTTGAGCGACATTCATTAGAAAAATGACCTTATTATTACACTTGTAGCTGATAACTTCTATCTTTCCTTTCTTGGCAGCTCCACTCTTTTTAGTTTCTTTCTTATGGAAAATCTTTATCTTCTAGTTCTACCCACCTTGAGTTTCCACTACATTGTTACCATTAAAGAAAGCAAGCATCTCCTTATTCCTCAAACCCGTGTCAACAAATACATCACATAGATTCTTAATATATGGCCGATTTACTTTAGCAAGCTTGGGTCTCAATCCACGGACGAACTAGTATAGTGCCTCTTTAGCTACTCCTACAATAACACTGTTCCACTAGTACAGTGCCGCTCCTTGCAACTGTCTAGATGCCAATCTCATTTTCATCTCATTGTTGAGTCCTAAATTAGCAAAAATCCTCTCGCAATGAAGCAACCAACTCCACTTCAGTTGCATCCTTAGTGTCGATAAATGGCTTCCCTCCAAGCCTAGCATTGTCTGCTTAGTGCTGCATAATTACTGACTACCAGAGCTTTTCGTTTCCCTCTCCAGCATTTCGTCCAGCTAATCGCACAACAACTCCAACTTGCATCATGTGACGAAGAACTGATAAATAGCTCCCTTATCCTCGATTTGGATTCCTTCTAGTGTTTGGTCTGGCATTTGCATTCGTCGTGGTGCTTCCTCCACCAAGGTTAACTCTTTCATTACTAGCATCCATATCTTAAATTCCTTAAAATTTGCATCTAAGCCTTTGTAAGATACCTAAGAATAGCCTAAAAGAGACTGAGAATAGAGATAACGCATATACTTATATATAGAAAATACAAGTATGTCACTATAGCGTTATCCCATATCCCAATCTCTTTTCTCTAATTCCTTAGGATTATGTTTTCAAAATCATTTTAAGTTTAAAATTTCTTTTAAGTTTTTATAAACCTATGCTTTAATACCAAGTTATAATATTCTCTACCTTGAGGCTTCAAGCTAAGCACTGCAGATGTTATAGTCATCCATAATATTAACTTACGGTAATAAACATGGTAATGTTAATGATATCTATAATATCAGAAGCACATGAATTTGTAGTAAAACCAACACAGATTCAAAAATCATTTTTTATTACATTTCAAATCAATATTCCATATTCAATTACATAATCTCAAAACGATTCCCAGGTTCTGATCAAATATAATTATTACAAACTACGCCAAAAGTGTCATACGAAGATGCCGACTTGGATGATTAGAGTACGAGATAGATAGAAATATCAGTCATAAATATATCATAGTAGCAATAATATTAAATAACTCCTACACAGCTATCTTTGCCTCCTACACGTCTTTGGAAGCTTATTCGTCCAACCTACTAAACCTGAAAAGTCCTTAACTCTCAAGCTACTCAAATCAAATTTTGAGCATCCGAGAGTTTAAGCCGAAAACAAAAACTTCAAGTCAAACATAAAGCTTGGCATGAATAATTTTACTACATCTCGGTTTACTGATATTAAACGAGAAAACGTCGCTTAGCAGAATGGGTTTCCCCTCACTAATATCCTTTTAAAATCATTTCTTTTGCAAATCAAAATCCTACAATCAAACTGATTATAACATTAATAGCAATGACATATATGCATATTAATCGGGTAATCAATGGACTCCTTGTCCAACTATAGTTTTATCAGGCTGATTATTAATCACTGGTTGACTTAGGCCTACAAGACATGGTAAATATTCTAACTTCTATTAATACAATACTAGATCTGTCCTTAACCTACTTCTCCTTTGGTCAACTGATCCTATTGGTTTTGTGAGTTCACCAATAACCTACCTCTACTTTTTGTATTCCTTTCTGTGTGTAGCATCATTTTAGTCTTACCTGTGACAAAGCCCTACGCACTAAAATTTTGGACTTATTAAGCTAGGGGCTACTGGCTAAAGTTTAAGTTGCTACCCCATACCAGTCCCATTTGGTATTCTAATATCTCAGTCATTCTTTTTTCAAAAATCTAGGTTGACACCTTATTCAAATTTCATTTCCTCTAAAGTAATCTTTACAAATGGTCTACCCTTAAAATCATACCTTTTTTAAATAAGGAAAATATACCTTTTGCTTGCTCAAAATACTTATGCCATGATATATGCTTTAAAAGCAACAGCGCTGATGATAATTTAGATCCATAGGGTTGTCTATCACTTTAAAATAAGTTAAAGCCCTTTATAACTTAGAAAACATTAGGCTATAAAGCAAAAACCTTCCTTTCAAACATGTTGCATGAGACCTCAAACAATCTTTTTCGAAATCACTGAGAACATCCCTTCAAAACACTTAAAAATGCACCTTTCGAAAGCATTGGGTTCAAGTAACAAAATTGTGAAGACATAGAGTGAAACCCTTTAAGAATATCCCTTTCGAAACTGTTAGAAATGCGGATTATGGATCTTAAGGCTAGGATAAACATTAGAGGGGGTGAATAGTGTTTTAAGGAATTGCTAAATCTTTTTGAGTTTATGTTAATTTAAACACAAATATATGCAATATTCAGACATAGATACGACCACAGAAACAAACATAGATGCAGAAATAAAGTAAAAGCAGTGAAGGAAAGAACACAACGGATTTTATACTGGTTCGGAGTTACTCTACATCCAGTCCTGCGCACAAGTACAGATTTCCTTTCAAAAGCAATCATTACAATTACACCCTCGATTTCAAGGCTACGAGGTACACCCTCCAGATTCACAATGCTCTGGGTAGAGATACTTGATTTCACGGGCAACAGGTTCACCCAATTGATTTCCTACGCTACAATCACACTTTTACACTTGATTGATTTCCAAGGCTACAATCACACCTTTTCTTACTAAATTGATTACAAAGATGTCTATAACTCTGAATAGCACTGATGATCTTATTGAGATAGTGATAGAGAATCAAACTAGAAATGATCTAGTTAGGTTCAATGTTGATTTCGACAAAGTAATGGTAAGAATATTTATAAAGAAATAAGGAAGAAGAAGAGGAGTGAAAACCAGAAAATATGATTAGAAATTCGTTGAAAACAGCCCATATTTATAGAAGAACAACAGCCATGTCCATTCGTGAAGGGATATGACGAATAGACACTTCTTTTGAAATTCAAATTTTTGAAATCAACTGACACTATGTCGACATAAGTAACTTGGGTATGCCGACATCCTAAAGGAAAATTTGGTGCTTTGTTTTTCTTTGAAAATAACTTTCATCTTATACTAAAAATATTTTAAACTTTTATAAATATACTTAAATATAGTTAAAATACATAAATAAATATAGAGAATAATATTTTGGTATAAATAAAATTTTACTTATAATTTTATGTTTAAATCTAATTATAAATATTTAAAAGTCAAATATATTATTATTAAAAGATAGTTTAAAACTAAGGATAATTTGATTTTGAAATTAAAGATTATTTTGAGGCTAAAAGTATTTAAAACGAGGATAGATGATTTTGATTCTTTTAAAAGGAAGGTTTTAAAATCATTTTAAAAACAAGATATAATTTGTAAAAACATTTTGAATAAAATTTAGTGGATACAAAACAATGTTCCACTAGATTTTTCATAGGTTCCATCCTACTTAGGGTTCTATCCTTTTAATGGGCTCGAAGTAGATTCCATTCCATGAATAAATTGGATTTTAATATTCTAGTGCTTTTCTAGGAGTTTTAAAAAAATTTCCTATTAAAATTACTTATTCTTGAAATTTTGAACTCTTGATAATCTTGATATTCTTGATACTCATGAGTCTTCAATCTTGATATCTTGAATCTCTATATTGTACAGTCTTCATTCTTGGTACTTGCATGGTTAAATCCTACATATACATGTATATCTAAACTATAATGTTAGTATTTATATTTAATATTCCTATTCTAAGGTTGTTGTCATCAAAACCATCATCTCAAGGCCCCTTTTTTGATGACGACAACCTTTGTTTATAAAATTTTACTTCTATCCTAATAATGCCCCTAAAACTAGTAACTCCCCCTTAATCTATGCCTAGCTATTCTATTTTATACTTCTCCCCTTTGTCATCAACAAAAAACTAACTCGAAACTATATAATCTCCAAACTATATAACTCCCCCTTAATCTAATACTCTATGACATGTGATTATAATGATAGTATTATCATAGATAATCAACACTTAACTCTAAAACTTAAAACTTAGTCCTAAACTACTAACTATCCTAACTAAGTATGCATATAATAATACTTTTAATAAAACACATATAAGAACACGAACTTTTTATTAATTATATAGTTATATTTACATTTTCATAAAGAACGTAAAAAGAACATACATCAATAGAAAAGAAACTAATGAGTATCTTTGAAAATGGGAGATATATGAATCGAACAATTTGGATAGTGGAAACAGAAATTTCCACGTTGTTCGACAAGATTTCCATCTTTGTCAAAGCACACTTCGCCAACACAAACGACTTTGTCATCTTCATCAACGTGCTCTTCTTGCATGAAGGCTTCTTCTTCTTCTTCTTTGCTGCCCTCTTGCACTTGATCTCCTGAAGAATCTTCATCAATCAAGATTGGGTTAGCATGATTATCCACTAGAAATTTTTGCATATTCCTAAGGATTTTGCCTTGCCTCTCTTGTTCTTTCGCCATTTTAAGTTGCACCACTTGAATTTCAATCAATAATTGCAATGCATCCTTCAGAGAATCCTCCATTTTTGTCACTCGAGCGAGCGTAGTTCATTGAAACGGTCTAGAAGTAGGAGAAGGGAATGAAAAGGTTGAATATCTGTTTGATTTGGAAGAGGAGGCCGTGGTTTAATTTATTTCAGAGTTGGAACAGAGAGAGAATAGAGAGAATGATCGAAATTTTGAAAATAAGAAGAATATATAACCAATTATTTGAATTTTTGTGGGAAAAATTTCAAAAAATAAAAAATCATTATATGTCGACATGGGTTGGGGGGTATGTCGACATGGTCCTTGAAATTTTTACCATTTGAATTATTTTGATTAAATTTTTAATTATAGTTTGTTATTTATATTTTTATATTTCAGTTATTGAACAAATTCCTAGTTGTCTTCTTAATTTAGTAAATATAGATTCATTTAAGGGTTTTGTTAATATATCGGCAATTTGATTCTCAGAATTAATGTAATCTAGAGTAATTACTTCCTTATTTCTATTATCTCTGAGAAAATGATGTCTTATATCAATATGTTTAGTTCGAGTATGTTGAGTAGTATTTTTGGATAAATTTATCGCATTAGTACTATCACAATAAATTGGTGATTTTGAGATATTTAAATCATAATCTTTTAAAGTTTGTTGCATATATATTACTTGTGAACAAGCCAAAGCAACAGAAATATATTCTGCTTCAGTTGTTGATAAAGAAACTGTGTTTTGCTCTTTACTAAACCAGGAAATCAGAGAATTCCCCAAAAAGTGACAAATTCCACTTTTACTTTTTTTGTCTGATTTACAACCAGCATAATCAGCATCACAGTAAGATATTAAGTCAAAAGAATCGTTTTTAGGGCAAAATAAGCCATAATCAAAGGTGTGTTTAACATATCTTATGATACATTTTATAGCTTTTAAGTGGGTCTCTTTAGGTTGGGATTGATATCTTGCATAGAGACAAACACTATGCATGATATCAAGTCTACTAGCAGTGATATATAGTAGTGATCTAATCATTCCTCTATACAATTTTTGATCTACATCTTTCAAGAGATCTTCTTTACTAAGGTACTCATCGGTTGCTATGGGAGTGAGTTTTCCACTCGCAGTAGTCAAGCCAAATTTACTAATTAGGTCTTTGGCATATTTTTCTTGACTAATAAAAATACCATTATCTAATTGTTTTATTTGTAATCCTAAAACGAAGTTTAAATCACCCATATGACTCATCTCAAACTCTTTTGTCATTATTTCAGAAAATTCTTTATTCATTTCAAAAGTAGTTGATCCAAAAATGATATCATCTATGTAGACTTATACTAGTTGAATATCATTTTTATTTCCTTTAATAAAAAGAGTATTATCTACTTTACCAATTTCAAAATTTGATTGTAATAAGTAAAATCTTAGTCTATCATACCAGGCTCTAGGAGCTTGTTTTAGACCATATAAAGCTTTCTTAAGTTTGTAAGCACGATTTAGTAATTTTTCATTTTCAAAAAGTGCTGGTTGTTCAACATATACTTTTTCTTTTACAAATCCATTGAAAAAGGCACTTTTAACATCCATTTGGAATAATTTGAATTTATTATGATTTGTGAAAGCAAGAAGAATCCTAATAGCTTCTAATCTTGCTACGGGAGAAAAGGTTTCATCAAAATCTATTCCTTCTTCTTGACAATAACCTTGAGCGACTAACCGAGCTTTATTTCTAACTACCTCTCCTTGTTCATTCATTTTATTTTTATAAACCCATTTAGTTCCAATTATAGTTTTATTTTCAGGTCTAGAAACAAGTTCCCAAACATCATTTCTAGTAAATTGATTTAATTCTTCTTGCATAGCCAAAATCCATGAATCATCAGTTGATGCTTCTTTTGGATTTTTGGGTTCAATAGTTGATTAAAAGCTACATTACTCATTTGACTTAGTTGATTTCTAGTTTTAACAATAGATTGCATATATATATTTCTATAGGATGATCTTTTAAAAGTTTAGTCCTTTTATTAGGATGATTAATTTCATTATTAGTTTCAGTTGACTATTGATTTTGAGTAATTAAATCCTCTTCATCATTTGTATCTTCAAAAATTTTGAGATTTTCATCAAACGAAACATGCATTGTTTCTTCGATGGTGTTAGTTCTAAATTAAATACTCTATACACTTTACTTCTATTAGAATATCCGATAAAGATGTCGGATTTAGGATCAAATTTATCTAAGTTATCTTTAGTATTTAAAATAAAACATTTACTTCCAAAAATTCTAAAGTAAGATACTTTAGGTTTCTTTGAGTGAAGAAGTTCATAAGAAGTCTTATCAGTTAAAGGTCTAATTAAAATTCTATTTAAAATATAACAGGCGGTAGCAACTACTTCTGCCCAAAAATTCTTTGGTAATTTACTATCTGAGAGCATAGTTCTCGCACACTCTTGAATCGTCCTATTTTTACGTTCTACTACTCCATTTTGTTGTGGAGTTCTTGGAAATGAAAAATTGTGAGTTATTCCCTTTTTATTGCAGAATTCCTCAAACTTTTCATTTTCAAATTCACCACCTTGATCACTACGGATGGTTATAATTTTTAGAGAAAGTTGATTTTGAATCCTTTTTGTAAATTTCTTAAAACATTCAAAAGTATAACTTTTATGTTTCAAAAATATTGTCCATGTAAATCTACAATAATCATCTATAATTACAAAAACATATTTATTATGATTTATTGACAGAATTTGAGATGGACCAAATAAATCAAGGTGAAGTAATTCAAGAGGTTTTGAGGTTAAAATCATATCTTTTAATTTAAAGGAATTTTTCCTAAGTTTTCCTAATTGACATGCATCACATAGACTATCGATTTTAAAATTCATTTTAGGGAGACCTCTTACTAGATCATGTTTTGATAGTCTAGATAAGAGTTTGAAATTCAAATGTCCAAATTTCCTATGCCAAATCCAAGGGTCACTTGTATTTGCCAAAAGACATAGGTTATCATTTGAAACTTTCACACCAAGAATATAAATAATCTTTTTTCTAATTCCCTCAAATATTATGGTTGAATTATTATCTTCAATGTGACACTTGTTTTTTTCAAATTTAATTTTATATCCTTTACCGCAGAGTTGACTTATACTTAGCAGATTATGTTTCAGATTCTTAACTAGCAAAACATTAGTAATAATAGAAGTTTAAGAGTTACCGACTTTGCCGATGCCAATCACATATCCTTTTGAATTGTCTCCAAAGTTAACCAGTCCTCTGTCTTTATATATTATATCATTAAGCATATCTAGATTTCCAATCATGTGTCTAGAGCATCCACTATCGAGTATTCATTTGTTCTTTTTGATCTGCACAACTTGTCCGTTAAGAATTGATTCCTTAATCCCCATAAAGCATGTTTCCTGCATATCGAACAATTTTGGTAGGCAACTTGAATTTGAACATTGATTATATGCAGACTCAAGAGACATGATGATCTGAATATTTCTAAACTGGTATTAACAAACATAGCCATTTTAAAAACTTTTTCAAAAATCAGATTATGAAACTTTGAAAACCTTGCTCTGATACCAAATGTTAGAAATGCATATTATGGATCTTAAGGCTATGATAAACACGAGAAGGGGGTCAATAGTGTTTTAAGGAATTACTAAATCTTTTTGAGTTAATGATAACTTGAACACAAATGTATGCAATATTCAGACATAGATACCATCGTAAAAACAAACGCAGATGCATAAATAATGTAAAAGCATTAAAGGAAAGAACACACTGGATTTTATACTGGTTCAGAGTTACCCTACATCCAGTCTCGTACACAAGTACGAATTTCCTTTCAAAAGCAATCTTTACGATTACATCCTCGATTTCAAGGCTACGAGGTACACCCTCCAGATTCACAATCCTCTGGGTAGAGATACTTGATTTCACGGGCAACAAGTTCACCCAGTTGATTTCCTGGGCTACAATCACACCTTTACACTTGATTGATTTTGCAAGGCTACAATCAGACCTTTTCTCACTAAATTGATTACAAAGAAGTCTATAACTCTAAATAGCACTAAGGATCTTGTTGAGATAGTGATAGAGAATCAAACCAGAAATGATCTAGTTAGATTCAATGTTGATTTTGGTAGAGTAATGGTAAGAATATGTATAAAGAAATGTGGAAGAAGAAGAGGAGTGAAAACCAGGAAATATGATTAGAAATTCGTTGAAAACAGCCCCTATTTATAGAAGAACAACAACCATGTCCATTCGTGAAGGGATATGACGAATAGACACTTCTTTTGAAATTCAAAATTTTGAAATCAACTGTTACTATGTTGACATGGGTAACTTGGGTATGTCGACATCCCAAAGGAAATTTTGGTGTTTTTTTTCTTTGAAAATAACTTTTATCATATTAAAACTATTTTAAACTTTTATAAATATATTTAACTATAGTTAAAATACATAAATAAATATAGAGAATAATATTTTGGTATAAATAAAATTTTACTTATATTTTTATATTTAAATCTAAGTATAAATATTTAAAGTTAAATATATTATTACTAAAAGATAGTTTAAAACTAAGGATAATTTGATTTTGAAATTAAAGATTATTTTGAGGCTAAAAGTATTTAAAACCAGGATAGATGATTTTGATTCTTTTAAAAGGAAGGTTTTAAAATCATTTTAAAAACACGATATAATCTTGTAAAACATTTTGAATAAAAGTTAGTGGATATAAAACAATGTTCCACTAGATTTTTCGTAGGTTCCATCCTACTTAGGGTTACATCCCTTTAATAGGCACGAAGTGGATTCCATTCCACGAATAAATTGGATTTTAAGATATCAGTGCTTTTCTAGGAGTTTTGACAAAATTCCCAATTAAAATTACTTATTCTTGAAATCTTGAACTCTTGATAATCTTGATATTCTTGATACTCATGAGTCTTCAATCTTGATATCTTGAATCTCTATACTGTACAGTCTTCATTCTTACTACCTACATGGTTAAATCCTGCATAAACATATATATTTAAACTATAATGTTAGTATTTATATTTTATATTCCTACTCTAAGGTTGTTGTCATCAAAACCATCATCTTATGGACTAACAGAAACCATCGGATTTAATATTTAGTATAACTATAGGGTCAAAGAGAACAAAAGCGAAAGCTTTGCTTCCAATTGCATTAATCTTAAGAAAATAATCGGCGAAGAGGATAGCTTCGAAACCCTCCTTTCGAAACCATTGCCTCGGAAACCATTGATAAAAGCGGCTAAAATGACCCTTTCGAAAGCATTGGGAAGAAACTTCAAAATTTAAAAGGTGAAATCGCCCCTTTCGAATACATTGTTTGAAGGTTATAAAAAAATTGGCCTAAAATCAATCCAAAAGGTATGAATGCGGTGACTAGGTTTCAAATAAATTCAAAAGCGGCAACTCTTTTGAATTCTTCTTTTTTAAAACAAAGGTAAGCTGATTAAGTAGAAAGCTAACAAAATTGACTTTAACCCCTTCGAAAGAAGGCCTTCAACATAGTCCTTTCCACCTTTCTCCAATACGCTATGTATCAGTTGCTTGATACTGTGCATTGGTTTTGAATAGGTGCAAAAGGCCTTCTAGGCATGGTGGCGAAAGCAAGCAATAGAAGTGGCGAAGTTTTAATTCGAAAAAAATAGGTTTTATGCCTTTCAAAGTAATTCTTTTTCACCTAACTTGCCTAATTTGTCAAAATTGCCTAATTTGTCAAAATATGATTAGTCGCCAACTCTTTATCAAATTTATTTCTAAAAAGGCTACCGAATTCAAAAATTAATAATTGAAACTATTTTAACAAATAAGCCCTTTCCCTTAACAAAACAAATAAAACATTTAAGTCCTCTAACTTAAATAATTTATTAATCATAGTAAAATAATTAGGAAAAATCCCCAAAAATCATTGTAATTCAATTTGAATATGCTTTCTAACATACATAAATTTCAAATCGAAAAACAATATTTAATTGCCTTAAATAATTTAAACCCAACATTAGCTATTCTTTCTCATAGAAAATTCATAATAAATCCACAATCACTTAGAAAATTAATAAACTTGAAACTCACTTCTAAGATAACGTTTCTGACCATATACCAAAAAGAAAATAATATTGATGTCGATTAATAGATTTCTTATCTAAACTTATCATAAAATCTATGCGAAACGATATAAATCATCAGCAAGCATATATGTCCATTCAAATAAGCACAGTATGGCATGTAACTGGCTAAATTAATTCGGATCTAACTTGAAACCAAAATCAATATCTGTAACGACCCGTAAAATTTCGACAATTAAATTATTAAATATAAGGGGTATTGAAGTTTAAATCTTGTAGAAAAGAAAATTTTATATATATAAAAGAGATAGAATTAATACTGGGATGAACGCTAAAGGGAAATTTTAGCAACGACAATTAAAGCTTAATTATTGTTAAATTTAATGAAAATCTAATGATTAAGATAGCGTAAGATGTATACCCTTGTGTAAGTTGAAGATAAGGGAGATTTAAATGTATAATTAATAATGAATTGTAGAAACAGTTATCTAACCTAATTGTTGAAAATTTAAGTAAATTATTAATAAAGAAATAGTGTAAATTGTTTGCACTTGAATTAAAGAATTAAAGACAAGAATTTAAATTTCCTATGTATTTATATATATTGATAAAACTGTAACCGTATGTGAATTAAGGTAGAAAATAAATGGCAGTTGAGGGACAATCAATTATATACAAATTCAAGTGTGATTGAAACGACCGTTTGAGTTTTATGTAGTGCAAATGGAAATAGTTAAAAGCATGATAATTTCTTAATTGAATATGTTTGTTTAATTAATGCTGAAAGAAACAAAATTGAAAAATTTATTTATAAGATATGAATTGCAATTGTATAATGAAATTAAATTGTTAATTTGTGGATGAAAACATTGGATAAATTAATGGAAGTGAAGTTTTAATGTATGTTGGATAGAACATAGGTGATTGCAATTCGGTAGTATGTATTGAATATAAAGTTCATTCAATTGTGGAGAAAGTTTTAATTAAGAAAAACGTTACTTTAGCAATTATTAATATAGTAACGGAAGAGTGAATATAAATTTATAGTAACATAAAACGTATTGTAAGGTAATAATTAAGTGTAGACTTATAAAATAGATTTATGACAATAAATTTTGTAAGTTATCTATTCTATTAGTTTGTTAAGTTTATTTTGACCAATCTCAATTAATGCACTAAATTATTGCAGTTAGTGTGGATTACATATGGGTAAGTAAAGAATGTGAATCCAATAAGATGTAACCTAGGTAAATTTCCATTCATAATATGATAATTAGTGTAATCTTAAGAATGGAACCAAAGAGGAATGAATTAATTGAGGTTCTAAGTTTTATGTGTAAAGTTCCAATAAAATTGAGATAAGGAAATTTATGCAAATAAAAGATGAAATTTGGGAAATATTTATGTATTGGAATATAAAAGAAATGTTGACTATGAAGTTGAGTAATAATTGATTTATTTTGAGTTGTAATCCAATAAAAATCAAATTTATTAGAATTTGTTGCAATTAATTGGATTAATTGCAGTAACCTTTGGAAATTGGAACTTAGTAAAAATAATCTGGATTGGATTTCAAATAAATAGGTTAGGGTGAGTAACTGAATTACATACTATGAATAAGTAAACCAGGAAGATTAAATTTAATTAATATAAAATAGTTGATTTATTGCAAATAAAAGATTATGTAAATATTTAGTTAGGTGGAATTAAAGTTAATTACATAATAAGGTATGAATCCACTGCTAATTTTATTTATGGAAATGAAAAGAGTACCAAAAACAAGCTTTGTCAGTATATTTAAGTTTAATGTATAATAATAAGTTAATGGTAATAAAAGAAGTTTAAACATCTAAATATTCTGTTAATAGAGAGTTGAGTTTAAATCTAAGAATATTAAGAAGTAGATTTTTGAATACAACATTTGATCCATCCACTTAAAATGTATAGATAGGATAATCGCTGATTTTTTATTTAAGTAGTGCAAACGGAGATTTATCTATTTGGAATTGGAATTTATAAGTGTATAAATAGGAAATAAGTGAAATTTATTTTTAAATATTCATAAATGAAGGTTTAGATGAAGGTGCGAATGGTAATGCTTTAAATAGTAGAGACGTACACAAATCAATGTAGGTAACTAGAAATAAAATGTTGTCGAAACGATAAAACGTTTCTTGTGAAAAATGGATGACATAACGAAAAGGGTAATGTATTCACTTGAATATAAATTGAAACTTATTTAAGGTATTAATTACAATGGATAGAGATTTTGGGTAACATTGTAAATGATATGTAAGTAATGCAAATGTATGTCAATAGTAAGGGATTAGGATGAATTAAAAATTTGTAACATAGGAATTACCTGCCTATTTGTTAATAAAAATTTGAATGGTTAGTAAGTGATAATAGAATAAGTGTACATTAGTGGAATTGAGGTAACGTTGGTTTTAATGTTGAGAAAATAAATGGGTATAGTAAAGTTTAAGTGGAATTGTAAGTATGTATAGGGGAATGAATTATTGCAGGGAAATATTTGGTAACCATTGCAATAAATGTAAATTAGTGTGCATTAATATGAAATTTAGTAATAGGTGTGAATAACTTAAATTTCTTCATAGGATAAAGAATGATGGAAATAACGTTTATTTAATATATTGGGATTTAATTGATCATAAAAGGTTGATTGCAAATCAAATGAAAAATGCTTAAATGGGAATTAAGTTATTTATTCATTTGGATTTAAAGCATGATTGAAATTATTGGAAACTGAATAAAACGTTTTATGTTGGTTGAAATTTAAGTTGGAAGTAATTAAGATAAATAAAATATGTATAATATGGAATTCAAATGTACATAGAAATGTGGATTTTAGTATGTAAACGTAAATCTATTGAGAATGGATAGAAATTTAATCTGTAATTATTACAGTAATTTAGAATTTTAGTTGAAATTGGAAATTTATCTATGTATTTGGAAATTTATGGAATTGTGAATATATGTATGGAAATTTAAATGAAGCATCTAATTATACATGTGTGAATACGCTTAAAATGCAATGTAAATGTTGAGAAAGAAATAATTTAATCCGTAACGTGTATAATTAACATCCTTTTGGGACCACTTCTGTTTGCGCGTTAAAATTCGTGCACGCCTATCCTTTTGCGATCTATCTATAAATATGCTGTGATATACCCTAGCCTCCTTTCTATTGTCAATTGGTTGTACGTTCATTTTTCTTCATCTCTTTCTCTTCCTCAATGGTTACAAAACCTAATCTATCTACAATTCAAATTTTCTAATAAAATTCAAACTCTCCACAAAAATTCCAGAAAATTTTATGATAAAGTTCTCGAGACACGTAATCTGCTGGTACAATTCGTTTTCTGTTTTGGATATTCGTTTGACCAGAAAAAAATTCGACGATGTGCTGTAGCTTTTAGCTGACGTGGCCATTGAAGTTAAGTGGGTTTTGTTTTGTTTTATTTTATTTTATTTTATTTTGTTTTGTTTTCAAATCGTTTAAAATGAATATCTTTTTCATACGTTCTCCGATTTTCGCGAAATTTCTTTTGTTAGGATCGTAATTTAGTTCCGGATCTGATGACGCTGGTTTAGACAGATTTGGGGACCGTCGGATTTTTTGAGTTTAAATCGGATTTAAATTCGATTTAAATTCAAAAGGTGAGTGTTTTAACCCACTCACAACTTCTAAAAGTTTTTATGTTTGTTAAATTCATTTTAGATATGAGTAGAAGTTTAGTTGTGACTGTTTGGCATGTTTTATTCATCATATCTGTTAAATCGCATTTATTTAATATAACTGTTCATTTAATTTTATTACTACATATAGATTTACAGTTATAGTTATTTATTTGCATATAAACTGTTAGTTTAATAGTGTTAAATTTATTTTTGAATATAACTGCCAGTTATTACAGGTCATATATTCTCGGATATATATTGATATTGATTTAGTATTGGATGATGATTTTGATTTGGATGATGGATGATGATGGATGAATGGATGTTTTATTTTATATCATTTAACTGCAAGTTATCATGCATTTTTCGTTTCATTCGGGATTGTGGTTTGAAATGATATACAACAGCAAAATTTTATTTTTTTAAATTGCGGATTGAAATGATAAATATCCGTATCACTTGACCATAGGATAGAAAATTATATACATGCACCGCGGTCAATATATAACTATTTTAATGTGATTTCTATGGTTTGGATGGAATACGGTTTATAATAATCTTAAATTTTTTATTGTATAAATATTAATCTTCCATATATATACATATGAAGTTGAAAATTTTGAAATTTAAAAGGTGTATAAATCTCTTTATTAAAAATGGAAAAAAAATTAAGAAAATGGAGTTTGATAATTCATATCATATGTTTAAATGTTAAGTTTGGAAATTTTAAGATATGATATTTATAATTGGATTTTTCCCAAGATAAATTGAAATGAATATTCTAGTATAATTTGAATTGAAAAAAAATATATATTTTATTACTAGAAATTGGAGTTTTTATTTATTTATGGATTTTATGTGAATATTCAAGACTAATTAATAGAACATTCGATTTGTTGAAAGAGTAAAATCCAACTTTAGTTTGAAATATTAATACTCCAAATGGATATACGTGTGTATATATATATATATATATATATATTTATAAATTGAAGTGGTTTTGGAACTTGAGAGAGATAATACAAATTTTGGGTTAGACTTTAATAAAGAAATGTATTTGTAAAGCCATGAGAACTATTTTCTTTACAAAGTAACATTTAAGTTAAACCTTTTAATTCATATACCGTTGAATATCCAAACCATTCAAGTTTTAAAAGTTATGGTTTTAAATTATGAATTTCGAAATATTATGCTTTGAAAGGATATTTGGCTTTCAGACGATATAAATTTTAAAGCATTTGGATTTTTGAAAAGGTTTATATTTGGGATAAAGGATATCATATTGTTTTGGGTTTGAAAATGATATCGTATTCATAAATTTAAAAATGGAAATGTTTATTCTGGTTTTAAAGTATGAGCTATTTTTAAATGACCGCGGTGTTATAATAACGATGGGTTGGCAAAGAGACCGGGATCGGATATGGACATACTCTCTGTCGATACCGAAAACCACTTTGACTAACCGTGTACGCGGTGGAGATTCCAGAATGAAGTAGGTGGTGGCGACGTTTCCTGTAAGGTAAATACGTGGACCCGACTCCCGTGAGTTGGCATAAGGTGGCTAAAACAGGAGCGATTCTCAGGCCAATGAGGTCATTCCTCTGATCGGGCCCTCCTCTTCGATATTATACTTTGACTTGGATTGATTCAGTGGCCACTTCTATATTTTGATTTTGGGGAGTTAGTCCGAGGTGGGCGGTAACTGCGGCTACGCGTTTCCACCAGCCTGGATAGCAATTGGTATATCTACCCTGGCATTGCCTAGTTGTGCCGTGTCACCTACCATACCGAGCCTTTACTACGAGTTTCTATTTGTGTCGTACCTATGGAGTATCCTCTGGTAGCCTCCCGATCAGGAGGTATTACGGTACTGTATAGACTATTGGCATTTTACGTGTTAAGGTGGAAAATGTAAAGCCTTAACACTATTTAAAAGTAAGTTTATTTTACAAATAGACACTATTATAATAGCGCAATATACTACATAGTAAATAGTTTAACGGATCCTTAGGAGATGTAAATCCCGAGCATCTCTTGAGTTACTGCACTCATATTTATTTCTGTTAATTTAACTCACATAAGATCTTTTAGTTCTGACTCGAGTGTTTTTGTCTTTTCAAATTCGCTCGGGTCAGTCCGAGCGTTTCAGGATTTCAAGATTTAGCTCTGGAGGACGAAGACGAAGATTTATAATATTATTATTTATACTAGTGCACTACACACTGTTCCGCTGCATTGCTATGGGTATGTGTAACTCTGATATGTGTTATATAAATGGTTTTGTAAACAGGTTTATAAACTGTATATTTGATTATTATATTTTATCCTTCCGCTATGAGATTCTGTTTAGTTTTTTTCTTCTCTGTTTTTTCTTATTTACCCCATAACAATCCGCCCTTCCGTATGGTTTGAATTGGCACGTGTGTCGGTTTAAATCGTGCGAAAAGGCGAGACGTTACAGTTGGTATCAGAGCTTTGGTTTAGCGATAAACCTTAGCTTTGTGGGGTTTGACTCTTTGTTAATAGGGTAGTAATACCCTATGGGAGTCGCTGAGTGTATATATATATGAGAGAGCGTACTTGTTAGTTTTATAAAAGGTTTTATATTGTGTTAATCTGTTCCGTTTTGTATTTATAAATTCCGGTTGATGCATGGGACGCTGTGACATCAATAGGGGTTTCTAAACACTTAATAGGACAGACCGACATAATATTTGTTTTAATATAGGCGGATGAAATAATTTTGCCTAATCTATTTTCTATATATATATAAAATAAAATTTTCAAATTATATCTATAATTGGTTGCTATAGATTGGTTGTTAGGAAATAGAGTACATAATAATAGAAATAAAATTGAAGAAAATAGATAAATGAATTTGGAAATTTAGAACTGAAGTTCCGGGGGTCTTGAAAATTCTTTCGAATAAATTTTGGAATATAATAATATTATTTATAAGTATTTTCTAATATAAGTATTTCAATATATTTCGGAAGAATTGTTTTAAAGGAAGATTTTGGAAAATAAGTTTGTACTTTCCTCTCTGTCGTTGAAAAATAAATTTCGGTGATGAGTGCACGCATCATCGACATTCATTTTCGAGTTTCGAAGAGGAAAGGCCACTGTAGAAATTTACTGCAAATTTGTTTAAGAGAACTTTATCGTTTGATTATAATTAAAGTTATATAAGTAAAAAGAATATGTTTATCTACTATTTTAAATAATTTGAAATTAAACCCGGTATTTGGTTCTTAAGTTCCAATCAATCAATAGCTCAATTTAATGTAGAAATTTGAACCTTTAATTAAAGAAAATCTAATACAATAGGAAGATAAGTAATGTAATTAAAACGATTGTAAACAGTTATAAATGAATTAGTAAACTTCTTTATTTATAAGAATTAATGTTATAGGGTAGCAAATCTAGTGTAATTAAATGGTTACTATTATTAAATATAATAGAAACGTAATTACATTCATTTATTGAATGTTTACGTTCAATATGTAATTAAAGGTACGTTGAAATTTTAATTTATAAAACGAATATATATTTATTGAACCATTAATTAATTAATGGAATTGAGAAGAAACTTGTAAATTTTCACTTACATTTTTAAAACATATATATAACTTACCACGTAATAAAAATTGAAATGTTAATAAGAAAATGTAAGAGAAAACTTACAAGTGAAGCTTGAGGGAATGAATAATTCACTGAATTTGCTATAATTAATGAGGATTAAATGTATAAACCCAAGTTAAATTGGAAATTTTACTATATAAAAAGGTAAGATTTTAAATAGATGATATAAGCTTAAGTAAATAAAATGGAATACCAATATAATGAATATTGTAATAAATGAAAAATGAAGTTGTAAGTGATGAGGAAATCACTCCATAAATAGAAGAAATAAACATTGTTAAAGGATTGAAGCTAATTGTTAACAAATAAGTATTAAGGATAAATGTAATAAGGATGTAAGTATTAAATAAATTAATGAAAATAAAAAGTTCATAGGTGTAATGCAATAAAAGAAACTTACAAAACCTAAATTAATGGAAAGGAATAATTATAAGTAATAAGTAAATTAACGAAACAAACATTAATGAGTAAATGAAATTTAAAGTTTATGTGAATCATAAAAGGGAAATCAAACAACTAAAGCATGAAATGAATGTATAATAAGTGAATTTGGTTGTTGGTTTGAAATTATTATTGATTGATTTATGGTTGGTTGGGTAAAGAAATATGAAGTTGTTGGATAAATAAATAATCTATCTTTGTTCCATCTAAGACTGTCGAGTAAAGGATGCACCTGATAGTTATTTTCATTCCATACAAATTTCAAGTTTTGAACCCGAACAACTATTTGTTTGATGAATTAAATGGTTGCTTTGTCTTGTGTATGTATGCTATTTGTAAGGTTGATGGTTGTCGTATTGATTGGTTGATCTATGGTTGAATCCACTTAAATATTTTACTGTATATAAATTTGTACATTTTAGCTAAATTAACTAATTTTGTAAATTTAAAATATTGATTTCGAAATACTTCTTTTCCCTTCTTTTCCTTTTCGGGGACGAAAAGTTTTGAGTGGGGGAGAGTGTAACGACCCGTAAAATTTCGACAATTAAATTATTAAATATAAGGGGTTTTGAAGTTTAAATCTTGTAGAAAAGAAAATTTTATATATATAAAAGAGATAGAATTAATACTGGGATGAACGCTAAAGGGAAATTTTAGCAACGACAATTAAAGCTTAATTATTGTTAAATTTAATGAAAATCTAATGATTAAGATAGCGTAAGATGTATACCCTTGTGTAAGTTGAAGATAAGGGAGATTTAAATGTATAATTTATAATGAATTGTAGAAACGGTTATCTAACCTAATTGTTGAAAATTTAAGTAAATTATTAATAAAGAAATAGTGTAAATTGTTTGCACCTGAATTAAAGAATTAAAGACAAGAATTTAAATTTCCTATGTATTTATATATATTGATAAAACTGTAACCGTATGTGAATTAAGGTAGAAAATAAATGGCAGTTGAGGGACAATCAATTATATACAAATTCAAGTGTGATTGAAACGACCGTTTGAGTTTTATGTAGTGCAAATGGAAATAGTTAAAAGCATGATAATTTCTTAATTGAATATGTTTGTTTAATTAATGCTGAAAGAAACAAAATTGAAAAATTTATTTATAAGATATGAATTGCAATTGTATAATGAAATTAAATTGTTAATTTGTGGATGAAAACATTGGATAAATTAATGGAAGTGAAGTTTTAATGTATGTTGGATAGAATATAGGTGATTGCAATTCGGTAGTATGTATTGAATATAAAGTTCATTCAATTGTGGAGAAAGTTTTAATTAAGAAAAACGTTATTTTAGCAATTATTAATATAGTAACGGAAGAGTGAATATAAATTTATAGTAACATAAAACGTATTGTAAGGTAATAATTAAGTGTAGACTTATAAAATAGATTTATGACAATAAATTTTGTAAGTTATCTATTCTATTAGTTTGTTAAGTTTATTTTGATCAATCTCAATTAATGCACTAAATTATTGCAGTTAGTGTGGATTACATATGGGTAAGTAAAGAATGTGAATCCAATAAGATGTAACCTAGGTAAATTTCCATTCATAATATGATAATTAGTGTAATCTTAAGAATGGAACCAAAGAGGAATGAATTAATTGAGGTTCTAAGTTTTATGTGTAAAGTTCCAATAAAATTGAAATAAGGTAATTTATGCAAATAAAAAATGAAATTTGGGAAATATTTATGTATTGGAATATAAAAGAAATGTTGACTATGAAGTTGAGTAATAATTGATTTATTTTGAGTTGTAATCCAATAAAAATCAAATTTATTAGAATTTGTTGCAATTAATTGGATTAATTGCAGTAACCTTTGGAAATTGGAACTTAGTAAAAATAATCTGGATTGGATTTCAAATAAATAGGTTAGGGTGAGTAACTGAATTACATACTATGAATAAGTAAACCAGGAAGATTAAATTTAATTAATATAAAATAGTTGATTTATTGCAAATAAAAGATTATGTAAATATTTAGTTAGGTGGAATTAAAGTTAATTACATAATAAGGCATGAATCCACTGCTAATTTTATTTATGGAAATGAAAAGAGTACCAAAAACAAGCTTTGTCAGTATATTTAAGTTTAATGTATAATAATAAGTTAATGGTAATAAAAGAAGTTTAAACATCTAAATATTCTGTTAATAGAGAGTTGAGTTTAAATCTAAGAATATTAAGAAGTAGATTTTTGAATACAACATTTGATCCATCCACTTAAAATGTATAGATAGGATAATCGCTGATTTTTGATTTAAGTAGTGCAAACGGAGATTTATCTATTTGGAATTGGAATTTATAAGTGTATACATAGGAAATAAGTGAAATTTATTTATAAATATTCATAAATGAAGATTTAGATGAAGGTGAGAATGGTAATGCTTTAAATAGTAGAGACGTACACAAATCAATGTAGGTAATTAGAAATAAAATGTTGTCGAAACGATAAAATGTTTCTTGTGAAAAATGGATGACATAACGAAAAGGGTAATGTATTCACTTGAATATGAATTGAAACTTATTTAAGGTATTAATTACAATGGATAGAGATTTTGGGTAACATTGTAAATGATATGTAAGTAATGCAAATGTATGTCAATAGTAAGGGATTAGGATGAATTAAAAATTTGTAACATAGGAATTACCTGCCTATTTGCTAATAAAAATTTGAATGGTTAGTAAGTGATAATAGAATAAGTGTACATTAGTGGAATTGAGGTAACGTTGGTTTTAATGTTGAGAAAATAATTGGGTATAGTAAAGTTTAAGTGGAATTGTAAGTATGTATAGGGGAATGAATTATTGCAGGGAAATATTTGGTAACCATTGCAATAAATGTAAATTAGTGTGCATTAATATGAAATTTAGTAATAGGTGTGAATAACTTAAATTTCTTCATAGGATAAAGAATGATGGAAATAACGTTTATTTAATATATTGGGATTTAATTGATCATAAAAGGTTGATTGCAAATCAAATGAAAAATGCTTAAATGGGAATTAAGTTATTTATTCATTTGGATTTAAAGCATGATTGAAATTATTGGAAACTGAATAAAACGTTTTATGTTGGTTGAAATTTAAGTTGGAATTAATTAAGATAAATAAAATATGTATAATATGGAATTCAAATGTACATAGAAATGTGGATTTTAGTATGTAAACGTAAATCTATTGAGAATGGATAGAAATTTAATCTGTAATTATTACAGTAATTTAGAATTTTAGTTGAAATTGGAAATTTATCTATGTATTTGGAAATTTATGGAATTGTGAATATATATATGGAAATTTAAATGAAGCATCTAATTATACATGTGTGAATACGCTTAAAATGCAATGTAAATGTTGAGAAAGAAATAATTTAATCCGTAACGTGTATAATTAATATCCTTTTAGGACCACTTCTGTTTGCACGTTAAAATTCGTGCACGCCTATCCTTTTGCGATCTATCTATAAATATGCTGTGATAAACCCTAGCCTCCTTTCTATTGTCAATTGGCTGTACGTTCATTTTTCTTCATATCTTTCTCTTCCTCAATGGTTACAAAACCTAATCTATCTACAATTCAAATTTTCTAATAAAATTCAAACTCTCCACAAAAATTCCAGAAAATTTTATGATAAAGTTCTCGAGACACGTAATCTGCTGGTACAATTCGTTTTCTGTTTTGGATATTCGTTTGACCAGAAAAAAATTCGACGATGTGCTGTAGCTTTTAGCTGACGTGGCCATTGAAGTTAAGTGGGTTTTGTTTTATTTTATTTTATTTTATTTTATTTTATTTTATTTTTGTTTTCAAATCGTTTAAAATGAATATCTTTTTCATACGTTCTCCGATTTTCGCGAAATTTCTTTTGTTAGGATCGTAATTTAGTTCCGGATCTGATGACGCTGGTTTGGACAGATTTGGGGACCGTCGGATTTTTTGAGTTTAAATCGGGTTTAAATTCGATTTAAATTCAAAAGGTGAGTGTTTTAACCCACTCACAACTTCTAAAAGTTTTTATGTTTGTTAAATTCATTTTAGATATGAGTAGAAATTTAGTTGTGACTGTTTGGCATGTTTTATTCATCATATCTGTTAAATCGCATTTATTTAATATAACTGTTCATTTAATTTTATTACTACATATAGATTTACAGTTATAGTTATTTATTTGCATATAAACTGTTAGTTTAATAGTGTTAAATTTATTTTTGAATATAACTGCCAGTTATTACAGGTCATATATTCTCGGATATATATTGATATTGATTTAGTATTGGATGATGATTTTGATTTGGATGATGGATGATGATGGATGAATGGATGTTTTATTTTATATCATTTAACTACAAGTTATCATGCATTTTTCGTTTCATTCGGGATTGTGGTTTGAAATGATATACAACCGCAAAATTTTATTTTTTTAAATTGCGGATTGAAATGATAAATATCCGTATCACTTGACCATAGGATAGAAAATTATATACATGCACCGCGGTCAATATATAACTATTTTAATGTGATTTCTATGGTTTGGATGGAATACGGTTTATAATAATCTTAAATTTTTTATTGTATAAATATTATTCTTCCATATATATACATATGAAGTTGAAAATTTTGAAATTTAAAAGGTGTATAAATCTCTTTATTAAAAATGGAAAAAAAAATTAAGAAAATGGAGTTTGATAATTCATATCATATGTTTAAATGTTAAGTTTGGAAATTTTAAGATATGATATTTATAATTGGATTTTTCACAAGATAAATTGAAATGAATATTCTAGTATAATTTGAATTGAAAAAAAATATATATTTTATTACTAGAAATTGGAGTTTTTATTTATTTATGGATTTTATGTGAATATTCAAGACTAATTAATAGAACATTCGATTTGTTGAAAGAATAAAATCCAACTTTAGTTTGAAATATTAATACTCCAAATGGATATACATATATATATATATATATATATATATATATATATATATATAAATTGAAGTGGTTTTGGAACTTGAGAGAGATAATACAAATTTTGGGTTAGACTTTAATAAAGAAATGTATTTGTAAAGCCATGAGAACTATTTTCTTTACAAAGTAACATTTAAGTTAAACCTTTTAATTCATATACCGTTGAATATCCAAACCATTCAAGTTTTAGAAGTTATGGTTTTAAATTATGAATTTCGAAATATTATGCTTTGAAAGGATATTTGGCTTTCAGACGATATAAATTTTAAAGCATTTGGATTTTTGAAAAGGTTTATATTTGGGATAAAGGATATCATATTGTTTTGGGTTTGAAAATGATATCGTATTCATAAATTTAAAAATGGAAATGTTTATTCTGGTTTTAAAGTATGAGCTATTTTTAAATGACCGCGGTGTTATAATAACGATGGGTTGGCAAAAAGACCGGGATCGGATATGGACATACTCTCTGTCGATACCGAAAACCACTTTGACTAACCGTGTACGCGGTGGAGATTCCAGAATGAAGTAGGTGGTGGCGACGTTTCCTGTAAGGTAAATACGTGGACCCGACTCCCGTGAGTTGGCATAAGGTGGCTAAAACAGGAGCGATTCTCAGGCCAATGAGGTCATTCCTCTGATCGGACCCTCCTCTTCGATATTATACTTTGACTTGGATTGATTCAGTGGCCACTTCTATATTTTGATTTTGGGGAGTTAGTCCGAGGTGGACGGTAACTGCGGCTACGCGTTTCCACCAGCCTGGATAGCAATTGGTATATCTACCCTGGCATTGCCTAGTTGTGCCGTGTCACCTACCATACCGAGCCTTTACTACGAGTTTCTATTTGTGTCGTACCTATGGAGTATCCTCTGGTAGCCTCCCGATCAGGAGGTATTACGGTACTGTATAGACTATTGGCATTTTACGTGTTAAGGTGGAAAATGTAAAGCCTTAACGCTATTTAAAAGTAAGTTTATTTTACAAATAGACACTATTATAATAGCGCAATATACTACATAGTAAATAGTTTAACGGATCCTTAGGAGATGTAAATCCCGAGCATCTCTTGAGTTACTGCACTCATATTTATTTCTGTTAATTTAACTCACATAAGATCTTTTAGTTCTGACTCGAGTGTTTTTGTCTTTTTAAATTCGCTCGGGTCAGTCCGAGCGTTTCAGGATTTCAAGATTTAGCTCTGGAGGACGAAGACGAAGATTTATAATATTATTATTTATACTAGTGCACTACACACTGTTCCGCTGCATTGCTATGGGTATGTGTAACTCTGATATGTGTTATATAAATGGTTTTGTAAACAGGTTTGTAAACTGTATATTTGATTATTATATTTTATCCTTCCGCTGTGAGATTCTGTTTAGTTTTTTTCTTCTCTGTTTTTTCTTATTTACGCCATAACAATCTGCCATTCCGTATGGTTTGAATTGGCACGTGTGTCGGTTTAAATCGTGCGAAAAGGCGAGACGTTACAATATCCAAAGTGAGATGTAAATTAATTATTCACCTTGGCTTTGTGTTAAGAAGGTTGACATTTGCCCTTAGATTGATTTGTTTAAGCTTTCTACTTGAATCTAGCTTTTGATCTCCTTGATTCTTCTTAATGGTGGCTGGCCGAGCTTAGTAGGGTTTTAATTTTGTTTGTGAATGTTAAATGAATAAGGAATGAAGAATAAAAGGGTTTAGGGTATAAGAACAAAGGCTATTCCTATTTTATCTTTACTATATTACTCCCACTTACTTATTTTTATTCTCTTTTGCCAATACATTCATTAAGGCATGGCTCCTTCTAAATTAACAAATCTCAATTTCTTAACTATCTACATTATTACATTTAATTTATCTAATTAAATGTTCTAAATGATGTTATTCAAAATTAGGGTCATTACACCATCTCTCTTAGGAAGCAGAATCACATTAGCATCGTTAACTCTAGCAATAAAGGATGGCTTGGAGTTAAATTCAAAGAAAAGAGATAGGATATCATCACGAATAATAAGCTAATAGCGCTTGAAGAAAAATGGAACCAAACCATCTGGACCATGTGATTTTTCTTCATCCATCTCATGGAGGGTAGCAAGTATTTTAACTTTAGTAAAGGGGGTATCAAGGTGAAATGGGGAAGGATTCGGGTAAAGCACATCCCAAGTGATAGGTGTTGGAGGCAGAGGAGTAGAACTAAGGAGCTATCGAAAGTGTGAGGTAATAAGCCTGTTAAGGTCAGATTGATCTAGCAAGGAATGATCATCATGCTGGATTTCAAAAATGAGGTTGCCACTCTTTCTGCCACTGGCAAAATGGTGAAAATAAGCAATATTTCTATCACCATCAGTCAACCACTTAGAATTCGATCATTTCTTCCATCCAATTTCTTCTTACTTGGGAAGTCTAACTAACTCAAATTCATGAGAACGGAGCAGAGTGGAATCTGAAGCATAGAGGGGGTAGGATTCCACTTTGATGTTGAGGTCAAGAATGGCGCCTTGGGTTGAGGCTATTTTGGATCTAAGTGATCTCCAAATAGATCTCGACCAAGGAAGGAGAAGCTTGCGAAGGGATCTGAGTTTGGCAACCACTATGGAAAGGTAGATGGTTGAGAGAAAGTGCTAAACCAAGCAGTTTGAATGAAGTTTTCAAAGCCATGCTCCAAAAGACAAAGTCTCTCGAATCTAAAGAAAGATTTGTGGGGCGACTGACACCAAAGTCTATAAGGATGGGGAAATGGTCAAAAAGTATAGAAGGAAGGCCATGGATAGATGATAGCGGATGAGCATATTTCCAAGCTTAATTGAAAAGGAAGCAAACAAGTTTGACTAAGGCGGGAGAAGAACGATGATTGCTCCAAGTGAAAAGACGACTGGATATAGGAGGGTCGAATAGGGCATAAGAATAAATAAAGTCATTAAAAGCTAAAGAATCAGGACCATGGGACCCAACCGCACTCAGAATTATCACGAGTGGTACTATAGTCTCCTCCGAGGACCAAAGAAAGCTCTAGAAACTTTGGAGGAATTAAACCATAGAGCGAGTCTATCCTGACAATTATAGGACCATAAATATTTGAAAAGAAATAGATGTAATGCTATTAATTTTATTAATATTATTCAGGAAATTTAATTAGAACATATTAAATAGAATAATGTAGATAAGGAGATTGAGGTTGATTAATGAATTAAGTGGCCGTGCTTACCTAATCGAATGAACTTATAAATGGTTAAGATACTAAATATTAGGGCATTAGAGTAAATAGTCACCTATATTTCACAACCCTATACTATTCTCCTTAGGTTATACACCTTTATTTTACTTAAAACAAAATTTTATAACCGTGAGAAGTAAGGCCATCCATTAAGAAGAAAGAAGAGAAGAGAAAATCAACTTAAAGCTTAGGATTCAAGTTAGAAGGAATCAGTTTCAACCAAACTTCAATTTCCTTATCTAATCTAAGGTGAATAATAATTTCTACCTCTCTATTTTAGTTCTATGATCTTTTGGTTTCGGATTGTAGTGTAGATCTGTTTTTATGATATATTGAATGATGATATGCTAGATTTATGATTTATATGGATTAAATAAGGTTGTTTGAAAGGAGATATACATGGCTTTAGGATAAAACCTAGATGAAATGATTTTTAAATGCCATGAGAAAATTATATATTGTAGAAAACACGATTCTAGGGATGGGTTTCAATTTTCATAATTTTTTGAATTTACGAGGATTTTATACTAATTTTCTAGCGAAGAAAATAATTTATTGGTTTATAAAATATTTACGGCTAAAATAATAATTATTTGGGGAAATTTTTATGTGTTGAAAAACGTATTAAAATATATTTTCTAGAATTTTCTCAGATTTTTCCTAAGTGATTTGATAAATATATAAAATTATTTAAGATATGAGACTTAAATGTTTTATATATTTAATTAAGAAGAAAGGGCATTTTATAAAATAAAATTATTATTTAGTTCTGAAATTAGTGGCAGCATTTTTCTAAAAAGTAACTATCAACCGATGAGAATTTGACAAATAATGGCAGGTTAGTTGAAAAGTTATCTTTTTAAGTTAAAAACAAAAAAATCATGCTTTTGGCATGTTTCAGCAAATTTTGGCATCAAACCTTCCGACTAAGTCGAAAGGTTATAGCTTTCGACAAGTTCAAAATTCAATGCATAGGGTATCAAGTTACTTGGTACATAATGAATTAAACAATGTCGAAAGGTACTTAGCCAAAAGGTTGATTGCCAAAGAGGTTGGGGTATGTTCCTTTTATAAACCTAAAGCTTATACCTGTTTGCATTCAAAAAGAAGCTTCCGACTTGGTTGCTATTGACCAGGTCAATTATTTAAAATAAAGGTTTTAAACCTTTCAACACAGTCGAAAGGTTAGTAATGCTTATTGCTTTGTTTTGAACCTTCCGATACAGTCGAAAGATTATTGTCGCTTTCTAACGTTTCAAAGTCGTAGCTTTCGGCAAAGTCAACAAGTTTACTTGTTTTAAAAGCAGTTACTTCTCCAATGCTTTCAAAAGGTATCAAATCTTTTGATTTATATGATTTACCCTTGTTTTATATTTGAAGTATAACCTAAAGCATTCGAAGAAGGTGTTTTAAAGGCTGAATCTAAAGAGATGTTTTAATGCATTTGAAGCAGACCTTTTAATAAAATCGAAAGGTTGTTTTCAATGTAGTCGAAAGGTTTTAAATGAGGATTTTTTGCATGTTTTAAATTGAACTTGGTAAGTCTTTGAAAGTTTTATATTTTAAGAGTTGAATGCTTTCGAAAGGTTTGAATTGCTGAATGGTTACAATGGTTTCGAAAGGTTTGGATTCAAAAGGTTGTTTTGAAGACCTTTCGACAAGGTCGAAAGGTTTGGTTTTGAAAGGATTTAGGAGTCCTTTTGACAAGGTCGAACGGTTGGGTTTCAAAAACTCTTAGTTATGTTTAAGTTTTTGAAAGGTTTGCTTTCCAATGGTTTCAGAAGGTTTTAAAAACCCATACTCTAAATTTCTAAGGAAACCCCATGGCTTATATAAAGGAGTTTTGTAATGACTTAAGTACATAATTTTGAAGAAGTATTGCCTTGAAAAATATAAGTTAAAAGGTGTTAACTATGTTTTATGAAATGCATTTCACGGACCTTAAACCCATTGGAGTGGTATTGTTAAATTGTGATTTGCTTCTTCAAATATGAATATATTCACATGATACCCCATAACTGTATTTTGGAGAAAAAGGTGTAGAAGAACCTTCTAGGTTAACTCAATAGTGAAATAAATTTCTTAAACTTTGGAATGAGTAGAATTAAACCATGGAGTCTGGGTGATCAAAAATATAGGATCCCTAAACTTTGTAGTTATTGGAGGTAACCAAAAAGGTTCATAGTAAATCCTTGAAAACTATGATAAAGTAGTTATTGGTGTAAACCAAACGGTTCATAGTAAACCCATAAAAACTATGATAAAGTAGTTATTGGTGTAAACCAAAAGGTTCATAACAAACCCATGAAAACTATGATTAAGTAATTATTTGAGGAAAGCAACAGTTCATAGTTAACCAATGAAAACTATATATTAAGGATAGTTGGCACGGGCTAATTAGTTAGTAGTGAACCCATGAAAACTATATTCGGATAAGAATTGACATCAATCAATAGCTTTCTAGTAGACCCATGAATACTAGGATAAGAATATGGCTAATGGATGTATCAGTAGGTTCCTAGTCAACCCATGAAAACTAAGATGTGAAGTGAGTTACTGGATAAATCATTGGTTTCTAGTGAACCCATGAAAACTAGGATAAGGTGATTAGTAATTGGAAGGACTAATAGGTTCAGGAGGACCCATGAATGATTAAGTTAACTTGTAGGAGTCTATAGGTTCTTCGTGATCCCATGTAAAATTTAAATAGGACAGGGTGTCTATTAGTTATAATAAGGTTATTAGTAAACCCATGAAAACTAAAAAGGTTAATAGTGACCCTATAAACTATAATTATGACATGGTGTTAGACTAAACTGGGAATGGGAAATCCTATTATTTTCTAGTAGGCATATCATCATAATATTTGAAAATTTATGTTTTAACCATTGTGGATGCAGGAGCATGGTATATGGATTTATAAAGGTTTTAGGATACTAATGAGGGGAAAACCCGTTCCTTAAACGGTATGGTCTCAATAGATATCTAAAAAGGATTGAGATGTTAAATTATTATTCATACCAGGCTTTATGCCTAACTCGGAGTATTTTTCCCCTAAATTCTCGGGTGCTCAATTGATTTTGAGTAGTTTAAGGTTTAGAGTTTTCAGGTTCTCTTCTTAGACGCATAAAGCTTCCGGAGGCGTGCATGAGCAAAATAGTTATTTAGAGTCTTCTTTTTCCGCTGTGTATTTGTTTGTAAAGGCAGACTTATTAGCCTTACTATATATTTTGATCCACCAAGGGGGCATTTTCATATGTGCTCGTGGCATAATTGCAATAATTATATTTTATCGAATGTGGTTAACGTTGTTTCGGATTATGTAATGAACATGAAATGTTTGGATTTGTTGAAGTGCTAAAAATTTTCCATATTTCTATGATATTTGTATCAAAATATCTAGCCCCGCCATATTTAGTCGTCGAAGATTAATAACTATGGATGAAGGTAGAAACCGTAGCTGGTAGTTTTGTGTCTCCAAGTAGAGGGATGTTACAAGTTGGTATCAGAGCATAGGTTTTTGAAACTTCAAAAGAAAAGTAAAAACTAAAAGCTTTTTCAAACATAATCCAACAAATCTAAAAATATGATAGGGGTTTGGTTTAATGCTATATTAACATACTGTATTTGATATATAGGTATATCTCTAAGTGCGTATTCCCCTCTCTCTCTTAGACTGTTCTTCTATATCTTACTAAGGCTCATATGTAGATATACGAGAAAGAGGATATGGAGGCAGGAAACAGAAGAGGAAATCCGGTTGGAAGAAGCAACACAACAAATGGAAATGCTCGACCTAATACTCAAAGAAACCATGGTCAACATGCTAATACTAACCAAAATGCTGAGGCCAATGTAGATGTTGGAAATCCACCAGTAGAGGCAGGGATGGTGTATCAGTTGTTGGCTAATCCTTTGCAAGTGGGAGCTGCTGGTAATGTGAGAGGAGCTAATCTTGTAGTTTCGATTGGTTATAATTATGCTAAGCTGAGTAGAGACTATATCAGTCTGGGAGGAAAGCCGTTTGTTGGAACGGAAGATGCTGTTGAAGTTGAGAACCGGTTGTTAAACTTTGAAAGGATATTTACAGATTAAGCTTGAATGACGGAGAGAAGAGATGGCTAGCCTCTAGACAGTTGCAAGGGTTAGTGCTTCATTGGTGGAACAGTGTGACAACCGGAGTGCCGGAGTAAGAGTTGACTTGGGTTGACTTCAGGAAGAGGTTTTAGCTTAGGTTCTTATTGGAGGTTGCCAAGTCGGCATTGATGAGGAAGTTCAAGGATCTTGTTCAAGGATAGATGTCTGTGATTGAGTATGCTACTAAGTTTGATGAGCTATCTCGATATGGTTATGCTTTGGTTGACGCCGATGTCAGAAGGAATGAGAGATTCATTAGGGGTTTGAGGCCAGAGCTAGGTAGGATAGCTATGACTCATATTAGAGAACCTTATCATGTGATGGTGGAGACGACCGTCCACCACCATAAGGATATGCTTGCTGTTTCAGCTAGGGAAAAGTTAGTTGAGTCCTAGGTTTTCAAGGGAGAAAAAGAAAATTCTTTAAGAAGAAAGGATCCTAGAAAGCGAGGGCTGTTAGGAAGGAAAAGGTTGATTTGGTGTGTTAAAGTGTGACAAGAAGGGCCACTGTGCCCACGAGTGCAGAACTACTAAAGGAAAGAAGCCTATAGAGAAGAAGAATGTGAAATGCTTCAACTATGACCAAGTTGCGCATTATAAAAACTAGTGTCCAGAGCCAGTCAGGGCAGACAGAGGGAAGGTCTTTGCTATTGGACCACCATCTTCTTCTAAACCTACAACAACAAAAAAAGGGAAAACTATGGTGGAAGGTACGCTTTTGATATAGAGTATACTAGTAAGTATACTTTTTGATGCTGGTGCATCACATTCATTTATATCACAATATTTGGTTGATAGGTAATGTATAGAACCTACATACCTTGATACTTACTTAAGGGTTGTGAATCCAATAGAAGGGTACGCAACTCTTGGGATGAGATGTGACCAGTTAGAACTTGATTGTTGGTCATAAGTTTGCATGTAGCCTGTATGATTTTGATTCGTAGATTTCGGGATCATTTTAGATATGGATTGGTTGAGTACTAGGATATTTTGCCAGTATCGAGAAATATCATTGAGGCATCCAGATAGTCATAACCAAATCATCTTCTCAGTAGAGAATTCCAGTAAGAGGTTTGTGTTTTGTTGAGTACCATGGCAGTTGGAAAAGAGCCTAGTCAGGTTCGTATGGCAAGAGAATTTGCAGATGTATTTGAGCCCGTTACTGGATTACTATTGAGTTTTGGATAGACCTTGTGATGGGAGCTGAACCTGTTATTAGACCACCTAGCAGAATGACACCGACAGAGATGAAGGAATTGAAGGTGCAGTTAGTGGGTCTTGAGGAAAGAAATTTTATTAGACCAAGCAGTTCGCCTTAGGGAGCAACTGCGGTGTTTGTGAAGAAGTCAGATGGGTCGTTAAGGATGTGCGTTGACTATCATAAGTTAAATGAGAGGACGATCAAGAATAAATATCCTTTGCCAAGAATCGACGACTTATTTGATTGATTGAGTGCAGCCAGAGTGTTTTCCCAATTGGATATGGTGACGGGGTTCCATCATTCGCGAGTGGTGGAGGGTAGCATTCTTTTGACAGCATTTCGGACTAGGTATGGTTCGTATGAGTTTTGGTGATGCCATTTGGATTGAAAAATGCACATACTTTCTTTGTTGATTTGATGAACTGGGTTTTCGGAGAGCATAGTATTTATAGATGACATTTTAGTGTACTCTAAAGATGAAAGGGGGAATGAGATTCATCTTAGAGTGGTGTTGGAGACGCTAAGGCAGAATCAGCTAAAGGTGAAGTTTTCCAAGTGTCAATTTTGGAAGAAAGAAGTTAAGTTTCTTCGTCATGTGGTTTTAGAGAAGGGATTGCCAGTCGATCTAGACAAGATCGAAGATGTGAACAAGTGAAAGAGACTAGAAACGGTGATCGAGATTAGAAATTTTCTTGACTTGCTGGCTATTGTCGGAGATTTATTTCTCACGGATAGCAATGCCTTTGACTAAGTTGGCCAGGAAGGATGTGAAATTTGTTTGGTCTGACAAATGTGAGGAAGCATTCCTTAAGTTAAAGCATTTGTTGACCAATGCTCCAGTGTTAGTAGTTTCGAATGGTAACCAAGGATTGTTAGTAAATACTTATGCATGTGGTAATAGATTGGGACGCACAAAGTTAGATATCCTATTCATGACTTGGAGTTGGCAGCGGTGATTTTTGCCTTGAATATTTGGAGGAGTTATCTTTTGGGAGAGAGATTTGAGTTGTATACCGATTGTAAGTCATTAAAGAATTTATTCTCTCAGAAGTTGTTGAATATGAGGCAGTAGAGATGGCTGGATTTTTTGGCTGCTTATGATTTCGGTATAGAGTATACTCCTGAAAAAGGAATAAGGTAGCTGATGCTCTCAATAGAAAACATCAGAACATGTAAGCGATATTAGAATAATGGAAGGATCTAGAAGCTTTAGCCAGTTGTGATGTGCAGTTAAAATCGACTTCAAATTCTAGTGGTGGTACTGTCGTGTTGTCTTGTTTAGAAGTTTGATCATTGCTAATTGAGAGGATAGCTTCTAAGCAAAGAGAAGATCCAATTTTAGCTGAAAGAATGAGAAGGCTCAAATTCCGATCAAAGATTGATGACCTAAAGGATTTTAATCTTGACCGAAGAGGGTGAGAAAGAAAGGACGGCTCTACGTCCCGAATATAGAGAACTTAAGGAGGGAACTTCTAGAGGAATATCATCGATCGAAGTTTACGATTCATCTTGGAGGGACCAAAATGCATCCAAACAGGAAGAGAAGCTTCTATTGGGAAGACATGAAGAGGGATTTTGGCTTGTGGGTTAGGTAGTATGTTAACTATCAACAAGTGGAAGCTGAACATCAGAAGCCAAGTGGGTTACTTCAGCCTTTAGATATCCCAATTTGGAAAAGGGATTTGATATCGATGGTTTTTATCGACGGGTTGCCAAGGTCAAATAGAGGAAATGAAAAATATGGTTTATTGTGGATAGGCTGACCAAAAGTGCCCATTTTATTCCGGTAAGGTCAACCTAGACGGCACCTGTTTTGGCTAAGTTGTTTATGAAGAACATGGTTAGACTTCATGGGATGATCAGTTACAGAGATGCATTATTCACTACTGAATTTTTGAGGAGTCTACAAGAGATATTAGGTACCAAGTTCGATGTAACAACCCACTTTTCTATACAATTTCAAACTGACAACAAACCATACATGTCCGGTCCAAATTGAACGGAAAGGCGGATGGTTACATTGTGGTATCAGAGCCAAGTTGAGCGAATACTTTGGCTTTGGTGGGGTTACTCATTAGAGATAAGGTCAGTAGTACCCTAGAATGAGTTTGAGTATGTATATATATGAGAGTGTGTATTTGTTAGTGATATAAAATGTTTTATATTGTGTTAGCTGATCGGTTGAGTGGCTTATGGATTTTGCTCAATACGAGCAGCAAACATTATTTGATAGGGATCTCTAAACACTTGAACAAGGCCAACCGACATAATATTGTTAAGTGGGTAAATGAAATAATTTTACCCAGGACATATTTTATTTATAAAAGGCAATGATTTTCAAAATATATAGTATTTTGAGATATTGATTGATAGGTGATGATAATATTTTATCATTATCATCTATGTTTTGACTGGCCATAACCATCTAGTGTAGAGTATCCTCTATTACCTATCCATCTGACATGAATCTTCCTTTAGAACTTTGGTCTTATAGATAGAAGTTTTGGAAAATTTGGTTTCTGAGTAAATTATGTTTACTAAAAGGAATTTAAAATATTTTAAGATAATATTTTAGGAAGATTTTACATATATGAAAGCTAATTTCATAATAATTGATTTATGAAAAGCTATATTTGAGAATTTAGAACTCCAATTATTTCGGGAAATTGTTTCAAAAAAAAATTTGAAGGAAAATGATTATGGTATTATTTTAAGTAAAATTTTTAATTGGTAGTAATTTAAAAGAGGAATTATCTAAATATGTACATATATGTTATTTATCATATGTAAACTCCTGTAAACCTTAGGATCTAAATTTTAGGTTTTTGTTAATTGATTATAGAGGACTCACAGTGTCTCCCGAAGAGAGCGGATGAAGACAGGGCAGTATTTCAGCAGAGATGTGGCCAGAGAGGTCATGGAACCTTGACCAACCATCGCTGTATGAGGAGGAGTCCGAGGTAGAAGAGGAGAGGTAGTTCAAAGCAGAAGAGGAGGAAGAATTCATGGTAGAAGATAAGGAGGAGTTCGAGGAAGAAGAAGAGGAGTTTGAGGTAGAAGAGGATCCCAACTTAGAGAATGATGGTGCAATCATCTAGGAGATGGGTGAGATCATTGGCGAGCTGCTTGTAGATTGGGATGCACTTCTTACGGATGACTTATGGCCTAGAGCAAAGATGCTGATACCGAGGGAACCAAGCCCGGAGATTGTATGGATTTCTAATAGGGATGCTGAGACTAGGGAAATGCAGGGACCCTAAGTGGAGGACTCCGATGGAGAGAGTCCACTTTGAGAAGTTAGCTGGGGTTTGGGTTAGTTCTCTTAGAAGTATGCACCCTATTAGGATGTATTAGTAGCCCGTGGACGTCATGCATGTATGTATGTTTAGAAGTATCTTAGTAGATGCTTTTGTATGGATATATATGTAGGTATAACTAGTTAGAGTTATGCATATCTCTTAAAGATGTGTGTATGTATATTGTGACTGTAGTGTTGAAGTATCTTAGTTGATACTCATGTATGACTGGTATTTTGGATATAAATATATATGATCGAATTTTTGTGATATGGTTGTTTGTTAATTCGTTAATAAACTATAAATTCGGTTAGTTATGTTTAATAGGCATGGTTACGGCAATTTCGAGGACAAAATTCTTTTAAGGGGGAGGAAACTAATGATTCGGAATTTTTATCATCTTGAGTTATGAATATTTAGTTTTAATATTCAATAACAAAATCTTTTAATCAAAGTAAAATCCATGTTTAAATGATATTGGTAATAATAGATAGTTTAAAATCCAGATAATATTTTGAATTTTCCAGGTTTTATTTGTAAAACAGGAAATTGATTTAATTTGGAATTTCTTATATATTCATAATAACAGAAATGTATATGTAAATTAAAAATAATATATATTGGAAAGTGAGAATAGTAGAAAATTATATGAAAACATAATATGATGGAAGTGAGAAAATAAATTTCGTTTAAACCATTTTAATAATAAAATCTTTTACAAATAGTGTATTAACAAAAGTATTATGTTCATATATCAGCAAACTTTTATTTCTTTGAGTGCACATTTTAAAAATATAAAAGTATATGGATATGAAGACCTAAAAACTACTTATATTCAAATACCACTTTATATCATTTTTTCTCAAAATATAGTGAAGTAGAGATCATACAAACATGAATTAATGGAAGTAAGGAAAGGAGAAGTTAATACAAAAAAGTACAAGTCAAATTTCATGTAAAACCTCGTGTTAAAGCCACCAAAGTTTCAACTCAAGCCACCAAAGTTCATATCAATCTATCACAAATCATGGTACAGATCAAAAATCTTCTTGAGGCCCAAAATCTATAAAAATGCATCATTACATTTTGTAGAAACATGTATATATAGAGGTATGTATGTACGTAACTTCAGTTGTTAAAAACCTGTAAATAAACTTTATAAAACAAACTCTGTTAAAACATTGTAAAAAAAGAGAAGAAAAGGAACATCCTATTCAAATCCAAAGCAAGGCAACATTTTCAGAACATTTAGATCATAGATTAAGTTCGACAACAAGATTTCAAAAGATATCAATAATGTTCGAGGTGAGAATTTAGATATTTTTGGATGCCTGGGAATACTTTCGTCTACTCTGTTATCTTCAACAGGCTTAAAATCTTATATATGCTTTAACTTTAAAAATCATTACCTCTCTGCCCAATTCGAGTTTGTGAATGATGTAAACTAATGAAATGGTTGTTTTTATTAAAAATAGTTTGAACCTCGTTTGTTTTATATATTATGTGAAATGGTAAGAATACAGTAAACAACCCAAGTTTTGACGAAGATCAACATATTTAAAACATCGAATTAGGATCATAATCGTGATCGTCATATAGAGATGGGATTTTTAGCGAAGAAATTGTAATTTTTAATATCTTATATGTTGAGAGATGGAGAGATGATCAGAATTGGCTAAAAAAATAAATTTAGGCGATGTCGTCGAGGAGGGGTGGCGGCTTGGTCGAGGAGGACCAGGGTGACGTGGGGTGGAGGTTCACCATGGCCGATTATCGAAATTGGTTTTGATTGGAGTTGGCATGGAGGCTTTGGGGTTTAAGGCCTATGTTTGGTTGGGTTCGAGAATTTGGGTCGTGGAGGCATAGGGAGGCGCCGGTTGTGGTCCCGGTTGGTGTAGAGGTGCTCGAGGAGTTGGCTATTCGAGTAGCGTAGGCGGCATTGGTCCCAGATGGTCGTGGTGGCCGTGGGAAAAGGTTTGCTGGACGCATGCTTTGTTCGTAAGCGACCAAACATCAGTCAAAAGTCACATGGGTGGGCCAGAGCGTCAGCAAGGAGGTGGTGTGGGATGCCGAGTTGGTGGTGGTTGGGTTGGTGGCTATGGATGATCGAACCACGACTAGGTGGGTCTATTCACGTACACGCATGTACAGGAAGGAGGTTCCAGGTCGAATGAAAGTTGATCGTGCTTTGTGAAACACCCCACACCACTTAATATACCCAAAAGGACACATTAAAAGGCATGGTGTATTGTATGTATAACTGAAACTAATAGAGACTAAGATTCACAAGACAAAAATAGGTAAAAACAACGGAAACTAAATTAATAACCTAAGAAAAAAAGCTTCATAATTGCTTCATAAATAAGACAAGTATCAAATATAACATCCATATCTCAAAACCCATCAGGTCTTATGACATAAAAATTCATAGTCCCAAAATCAGAGTACATGATATCCCACAAAATAAGCCAGTACATAGAAGGAACAAAAGCTGAAATAAAAGAAATACATAGAAGAAATCTCCCCCAAGAGAACTCCAAGCTGCAGCAATCTACTGACTTCTCCCTTGATTGCCTAAGGGGGGAAAGGGGAAAATAGAGGAGTGGGTCAGACTAAAAGTCGGATGAATGATAGTAATTACTAGAGTCTTTAAGCAAGATAAAGTAATAGACTTTACAATAGTTTTAGCATAAATAAGGGTAATAAAGGAAATAAGAAAGAGATAAATTGGAAATAAGTACGATTAAATGTTATTCAATTTATAAGATAGGTTAACTTTGATTGCTTGCACTTGTCCTTGATTTCTGCTTTAATTATGCTGAACTCCTAATCTGTAATAGGATGTGACCCCAATTCTATCCTTTTTGATCGGCCTGCTACTCTATGGTATCTTTCTACGGACCAGCTGCTATATAACTCTCTACACAAAATATAACTATGACCCGGATGACATATATAGCCCCCTACACAAAGGATAATGGTGTCTACGGAAGACGCCCACAATAAGAGCTTGGAACTCATAGCTATTACTGAGGACCCGAATGGAAGTCGTATGCGTAACTGCCACCATGCACATGCTACATTTTTCTCCACCTATTGGGTCTTCTTATTACCTCAACATTCAGCATAAGCGTCCCCCTCATCCCACTTCAGGCTAATGTGAGATCATCGTGTGTACATAGAATCTATAAGGGAAATACTGTTGGTACCGGCCCTTCATCTAAACAATATCTAGTTGAACCCTTTATCCAAATTCCCCATGATTTGGACTTCTGTTTGACCTATTACTACCATTCTTAGCATAAGTGTTCCCTAGGGAATGCTATTTGGTACAGGTCCTACTTTCATCTTTGCTTATTAACTTAGATAAATTATTTTAAAAAAGCCTTTACAATTTATCTCTAATATTTTTTCTTATTAATTTATCCTAAGTCTTAATATAAGCCTTATTTGTTCCATTTCTTATTATAACCTACGTTATAATCATAATTATTACTCAACCCAAGGTCTAAGTGTGAAAATAAGCATCTTCCATCTTTTACTCCATTTAGTTATAATTCCAAGTTATAACTACGTCACTTATCTTTAATTAGTCCAATTCTAATTATGCATAATTTCAGTTCAATTATATTATTTATTATAGTCCAATTCCATTATTTATTGCAGTCTTTATAATTTACATCTTATTTTCTTCATTCAATATTCTTACTTATATAATCCATATTCACGTTTTAATTTATTCTAATCCATACGCGAAGAAAAAGGGGGATGAAGAAAGTAGATGCTTGCATAAAATCCAAAATGTCGAAAAAGATGTAAATAATAGTAAATAAACAGTAAATCAACAGAAAGCTATGCTTAACAGAAATAAGCCAAAATTACTGAAAAGAATAGCTGAAAGGAAATAGACTGAAAATAACTCTAAAAACTGTAAATAAATTACTGAAAAGGCCATTCCAAAAATCATAGTAAAACTACAACTATCGGAAACCCTATTATTTTAAATTACTTAAAGAAATCGTTAAAATAATTACAATCACTCACTGCCGGTCTTAAGTTTTTCCTTTGGTCTTCTCGGATCCACTTGGAGTTGTAAAATAATTTAATTTATAATGATTTTCTTCTTTGGAAAAATTATTCTGTTTAGGGTCCTTCCTAGAAAGGTGAATCCAATTGAAGAAAAGTAAGAATGAGAAAAAGTGTTAGGTCTAGGGGTCTATATATAGGCATAGTAGTGGATCTCGGAACGTTGGATTTGGAGATTGAATAGGACGCAACCACGTCATATGCTGAATAGGAGCCATCAGATGCTAAACTATAAGGACCAGATTGAAATAAAGGATGCGAATGATGTGCAAAAGGTACGCTGCAACATACTAGAATGAAGGAACGTTTCTTCGTTCCTTTGCCTGAGGCGGGTCGACCGGGCGGTCGACTGCCCACTTGGCCAGGTCGACCGGCCGGTCGACCTGGCCATATATAATTTTTTTCGTTTCTTGTTTGACTCGTATCTTGCTCATATTAGCTCAGTTTCTGACGTTCTATATATGAAAATTGACCAGAAAATTATCACGGACAGAACGGTGCAACTTCCATGGCTTGATTCAAATAATTTCATAAAGTTATTATATTATTTAATTAATTAACAAATTAGTTATTACAGGTTAAATTTGGGTTGTTGCATTTTCCCCTCCTTAAGGGATATCGTCCCCGAAATCAAAATGTACTAAATGTTTTCATCCAATTCTAAAACCAACTACTCAATTATCAACCATTCATGTCTTTAAATTTGTCTAATGCAATTTATGATACTTATGCAATTAGGGTAGTGTAAATGTTCCTAACTAATGCAGAAGATTAGACGATCTACTGATTCAGTTGACCTTCTTTTATGCAATCATGTCCGTGACATGTATCCAAATGAATTCTAAAATTTTCTAATGATAACTAATAGTTCTATATGCATGCTGTAAACATCACCTAAGTGCAACAATCAAGTGATAAACATCCATTTATAACAAAAATGGAAATAAAATAAAAATGCACACGCATCCATATGCACATGCTCTGGTGCCCTAGTTAGGTTGATCCCTAAGGAATAATAGTGCCTAGGGTACCTATATGCATCCATAGCATCCAATAGCAAACACTTGCAACCACTAGCATATATCATTCATAACATGTTCTATTAACATGTTTATATCAAATCCTACCATCCGTAGGTTAAATCTCAAGCTCTACCCTCCTAAAGGATAATAATTAAAGAACCCATTCAAATATAAAGATAGAAAAAGAATTCTAAACTTACTATCAAAATGATGAGGATAGGAAGTACAAATCTTCTCTTCTACTTCCCAAGTGGCGTCTGCAACATCATCTCCCCATCGCACGTTCACCAGCAGAACCTCCTTATTCCTTAGTGACTTGATGTTTCTTCTAACAATCTTCTTGGGGATATGCCAGACAGAGGCTTCCCTTTCTACCTCCACCTCCTCCAACTGACTAGGCTCTACAACCTCCGTGGAGTCATGTAAGCACTTTCGCAAGTGCAAAACATGGAAAACGTCGTGCACTCCTATGAGCCTCTCTGGTAGCTTCACTCGGTAAGCCATCTTCCCAACACTCTCTGTGATAGAAAACGGTCCAACAAATCTAGTGGCTAATTTTCCATTAGATCCGAATCCTACCACCTTCCTAAGCGGGTATACTTTATTCGCATATGACTTATGTCTATCTTGATCCGCCTTTATCCTTCGTCGGATCAAATCCACCCTCTCAGATGTCTCCTTGACCATATCAGGTCATAGTAATAACTTCCCTATAGACTTTACCCAACATGATGGGGACTTGCAAGGCTTCCCATGTAAAGCCTCAAATGGTGCCATTCCTATGCTTGTTTAGTAACTATTAATGTACGCGAATTCAACCAATGGAAGAGGCTCCTCCCAAGTACCTCAAAAGTCCAAAATGCACATCCGTAGCAAATCCTCAAGCACCCTATTTACCCTCTTCGTTTGGCCATCAGTATGGGGGTGATAGGCCGTACTCAATCTAAGTTGCATCCCTAGCGCCTCCTGTAAGCTTCTCTAAAACTCACGAGTGAAAATGGGTCTCTATCACTAGCAACGCTAGAACAAACTCCGTGCAGACAGACTATCTCTTGAATATACAAGGATGCCAAATTTGAAGCCGTATGCTTACTCTTAATTTGGACGAAGTGAGTACTCTTGGTCAATCTATCAACAGCCAACCAAATGCTAGTGTTCCCTTTTCTAGAACAGGGTAAACCATCAATGAAATCTATAGAAATATTGTCCCACTTCCACTCCTTCACCACCAGCCTTCTACTGCTATGCTTTTACCTTTTGGCATCGAGACACTTAGCTATGAATTCCACTACGTCCTTCTTTACACCACCCCAATAGAACATTCTCTTCATATCTCTATACATTTTGTCACCATCCAGATGATTTTTCATATGGGGATGATGCGCCTCTTTCAAAACTACTCTCAACAAGTCACTGGCGTGTCGAACACAAAGCCTCTCATCTCTTCGAAGCCACCCTCTTCTATCAATGAAATAGCGTTGGTGATGTCTCATAACCTCTCCTCGGCTAATCCTATCCATAATGTCCATGAGCTCCAGATCCTCCCGCTGCCTCAAGCCAATCCGATCCATAAGGGTAGGCCTCACCTCTTGTGTTGCCAAAAATCCACGAGTAATGTCCGTGAGGGCTTAAAATCAAAGGTAGAAATAAACTCCAAGTTCCTCCACTCTACGAATAAAGGACTAAGGTTTCTTTCTTTTTACTCAATGCATCTGCAACCATATCACCCTTGCCGGGGGTATAAGCTATCTCAAAATCATACGAGGCTAAAAACTCCATCCACCTCTGTTGCTTCAAGTTCAAGTCCGTCTGCGAGAATAGGTACTTCAAAGACTTATGGTCGGTAAAAAGCTCAAACCTTTCTCCAAGAAAATAGTGCCTCCAAGCCTTAAGTGCAAAAACTATGGCAGCAAACTCCAAATCTTGGGTAGGGTAGTTCTTCTCATGCGTCCTTAACTACCTACTACCTTAACACACTACCCTTCCTTCTTGCATCAACACCGCTCCTAGACCCGTACTGCATGAATCATTGTATACTATGAAAGGCTTAGCACTGTCGGGTAAAACTAACACTGGTGCACTAGTAAGGGCTCTCTTAAGCTTCAAGAAGGAATCCTCATAATCCACGCCCCAAACAAAAGCTTCATTCTTCTTAGTAAGGCACATGAGTGGTGCCGAAATATTGGCAAAGTCTCTAATGAAATTCCTATAGTAGCCCGCCAATCCTAGGAAGCTCTTAACCTCAGTAACGTTCTTGGGGGCCTTCCAATCTTGCGCTGCAATAACCTTGGCTAGGTCAACAGCTAAACCTTCCTTCAAGACTACATACCCTAAGAAACAAGCTTCCTCTCTCCAAAAATGACACTTTGAAAACTTATCTCTTAAATGATGACTACGAAGTGTGCGAAGAACTTCTTCCAAATGAACAGAATGCTCCTCTGTATTCTTGGAAAATACCAAGATATCATTCACAAATACCACCACAAACTTATATAGGACACCCCTAAAGACGTAGCTCATCAAATCAACGAAATAGGCTGGAGCATTGGTTAGCCCAAAAGGCATAACCAACCACTCGAAGAATCTGTCCAGTGTCCTAAAGGCAGTCTTATCTATGCTATCATCGGACACTTTAAGATGATGGAATCCCTTAGCTAAATCAAGCTGAGATAAAACCAAGGAACTGACCAACTGGTCAAAATGATCATCAATCTTAAGGAGTGGATATCGGTTCTTCTAGGTGAGCTTATTTAATCCCTTATAGTCCATGCAAAGTTGGAGAGAACCATCTGCCTTAGTGGCGAAGACGACTGGCGCTCTCCATTCCGATATGATCCTTCTTATGAATCCCTTCTCCAAAAGCTCATGAATCTGCTTGCTCAATTCTTTCCTTTCCCTAAGTGCCATGTGCTTCATAGGTAATGCTATTGGCTTAGCATTCTCGATCAAATAAATCCTGAAGTCAATCTCTCTATTAAGGGGTAGTCCCCTAATATCCTCAAAGATGTCTTTAAAATTTCTGACGGTAGGAACCGAATGCAACTCTGATGACGATGAATCAAGAGAATAGAGAAAACTCAACATGACTGACCCTTATGGGTCATAGGATACCTCTAGAGTCCTACCACTACAAGTCTCAAGTTTAACAACTCTTCTCTCGCAGTCTAAGATAGCTCCGTATGTGGATAGCCAATCCATCGCTAAGATCATCCCATACCCCGAGAATCCCAAAACATAGGCGCCGCAGTCAAACTCTATGCCTAGGATAAAGATATTCAAACCCCTACAAACCATAGATAAGTATGCAGATCCTCCTATGGGGTTTGAAACAATAATGGGGTATACTACTAATGATATGTCCAAGTGCAAACAATCTACTAGAGGGTTTGAGATAAAAGAGTGTGATGCTCCAAAATCAAATAAAGTTCGAATGGGAAAATCAAATATAGAACTCAAACCTTCAACTATGACTTTCCTACCTTTATCTGGAATGCTACCGGAAGGTGCTGTGTCTAATGCCTGAATCTGCGCAGCTAGTGCATTTTCTCCCTGGGACAACTCCTACTCATATGACCGGGCTGCCCACAAGTATAGCACTTACCCTTCATCTTCTCCTTCCAGCAATCCTTGACCATATTTCCAACTTCCCACAACCATGGCACTTCATTCCCTTCTTAATCTGTTTTTGTGGACCATCACCTTTATTCTTCTTCTTATTCTTTTCCTACCACTTCTTCTTTAGACCTTCAGACTTAACTTCCCCTTTAGACTCTCCCTCCTTGAACGTATCCGACATAAGCGCCGTCTCGACCAAAGACACATAAGTAGCTCCCATTGGTACATGATTCAGCAATAATCTCTGAAGAGGTTGATTCAATCCCTTCATAAACTTCATAGCTTTCTTATGTTGTGTGTTCACCAAATCCATACCAAACCACGATAGCTCAATGAATTGATTGATGTATTCTTTAACAGACAAACTACCTTGCTTCAAATTGATAAACCACTCCAACTGAACACTCTCTTTTGCCTGAGTTATAAATTTCTTATTAAATCACTCCCTGAATCAATCCCAAGCAATATTCCTCTCCTCTAACTTGATCGCCTCCCACTAATAAGATGCTTCCTCCTTCAGCTGCTAAGAGGCCAGCTGAACTTGCTGTTGTCCATCCAATACCAAAAGACCAAAAATCTTCTCTATGTCCCTAAGCCATGCTCTGGCCTCCACAAAAGTCTCCTTGCTGAAAAAAGTCTTCTCGTCCAAACTCACAAAATCTTTACAAAGCTTAGAGAAATTTATGGTAGCAGGTGGGTTGATGGGATTCCCACCCGCTGGTGCAGGATTAGCCGCAGGCCCGTGCACCTGTGGAGTCGTGGTTTGTAAGTACCTACAAAACAAGGCTAGGACTGGAATGCTCTCGAGAAGGTTCGGGGCATCAACCATTCTATGAAAATAAAAACTAGTTTAGGAAAGAATCAAAGGGAAATTGAACTGGACTTATGAGGAGACTTTTATCAAAATTCTTATTAAAAATTATTCCTAAAATTCCTTTTCTAAAAATAGTTTTCAAGACAAGTTATTTTGAAAAAAAATACTTTACTGTTTTTTAATTTTATAAAAAAATTGGAATCCTGTAACCTTAGGCTCTGGTACAATGTGAAACACCATATACACCTTAATATACCCAAAAGGACACATTAAAAGACGTGGTACATTGTAGGTATAACTAAAACTAACAGAGACAAAGATTCACAAGACAAAAATTGATAAAAACAGTAGAAACTAAATTAATAACTTAATTAAAACAAGCTTATAATTATTTCATAAATAAGTCAAATACCAAATACAACATCCATAACTCAAAACCCATCATGTCTTATGAAATAAAAATTCATAGCCTCAAAATCAGAGTGCATAATATCCCACAAAATAAGCAAGTACATAGAAGGAACAAAAGCTGAAATAAAAGAAATACATAGAAGAAATCCCCTCCAAGAGAACTCTAAGCTGCAGCAATCTACTGACTTCTCCCTTGATTGCCTAAGGGGGGAAAGGGGAAAATAGAGGAGTCGGTTAGACTAAAAGTCTGGTGAATGATAGTAATTACTAGAGTCTTTAAGCAAGACAAAATAATAGACTCTACAACAGTTCTAGCATAAATAAGGGTAAAAAAGGAAATAGGAAAGAGATAAATCGGAAATAAGTACGATTAATTGTTGTTCAATTTACAAGATAGGTTAACTTTGATTGCTAGCACTTGTCCTTGATTTCTGCTTTAATTAGGCTGAATTCCTAATCCTGTAATTAGGATGTGATCGTAATTCTACCATTTTTGATCGGCTTGCTATGCTATAGTATCTTTCCGTGGACCAGCTGCTATATAACTCTCTATAAAAAATGTTACTATGGCCTAGACAACATATATAGCCCCCTAGACAGAAGGTAATGGTGTCTATGGAAGACACCCACACTAAGCGCTTGGAACTCATAGTTATTACTGAGCACCCGAATGGAAGTCGCATGTGTAACTGCCACCATGCCCATGCTACCTTTTGCTCCACCTATTAGGTCTACTTATTATCTCAACATCCAGTATCAGCATGCCTCTCATCCCACTTCAGGCTAATGTGAGATCACTATGTGTCCATATAATCTATAGGGAAATGCTGTTGGTACTGGCTCTTTATCCAAACAATATCTAGTTGCGTCCCTTAACCAAATTCCCGTGATTTGGACTTCTATTTGACCAATTATTACTATTCTTAGCATAAGTGTGCCCTAGGGAATGCTATTTGGTACAGGTCTTACTTTCATCTTTGCTTATTAACTTAGATAAATTATTTTAAATAAGCCTTTACAATTTATCCCCACTATTTTTGCTCATTAATTTATCCTAAGTCTTAAAATAAGCTTCATTTTGTTCCATTTCTTATCATAACCTATGTTATAATCATACTTATTACTTAACCTAAGGTCTAAGTGTGAAAATAAGCTTCTTTTATCTTTTACTCTATTTAGTTATAATCCTAGGTTATAACTATGTCAATTATCTTTAATTAGTCCAATTCTAATTATGTGTAATTTTAGTTCAATTCCATTATTTATTACAGTCCAATTACATTATTTATTGTAGTCTTTATAATTTACATCTTATTTTCTTCATTCAATATTCTTCCTTATATAATCCATATTCAATATTTTAATTTATTCTAATCCATACGCGAAGAAGAAGGGGGATGAAGAAAATAGACGCTTGCATAAAATCCAAAACATCGAGAAAGATGTAAATAATAGTAAATAAACTTAACTACTGTAAATCAATAGAAAGATATGCTTAACAGAAATAAACCAAAATTGCTGAAAAGAATAGCTGGAAGGAAATAGGCTGAAAATAATTCTTAAAACTGTAAATAAATTACTGAAAAGACCATTCCAAAAATCCTGGTAAAACTACAACTATTGAACCCTATTATTTTAAATTACTTAAAGAAATCTTTAAAATAATTACAATCACTAACCGCCGGTCCTAAGTTTTTCCTTTGGTCTTCCCGGATCCACTTGGAGTTGCAAAATAATTTAATTTGTAACGATTTTCTCCTTTGGAAAAATTATTCTGTTTAGGGTCCTTCCTAGAATGGTGAACCCAATTGGAGAAAACCTAAAATAATAAAAAGTGTTAGGTCTAGGGGTCTATTTATAGGTGTAGAAGTGGATCTCGAACCATTGAGTTTGGAGATTAAATAGGATGCAATCACGTCATAAGCTAAATATGAGTCATCAGATGCTAAACTGTGAGGACCAGATTGAAATAAAGGATGCAAATGATGTGCAAAAGGTACGTTGGAAGATACTGGAATTAAGGAATGATTCTTCGCTCATTTACTCGAGGGGGGTCGACCGCCCCTTGCATAGGTCGACCGTCCGGTCGACCTGGCCATATATAATTTTTTTTGTTTTCTTGTTTGACTCGTATCTTGCTCATATTAGCTCGGTTTCTGATGTTATATATATGGAAATTGACCAGAAAATTACCACGGACACAATGGTGTAAATTTCATGGCTTGATTCTGATAATTTCACAAAGTTATTTTATTATTTAGTTAATTAGCAAATTAATTATTATGGGTTAAATTTCTGTTTATTACACTTTGGCATTGGGGTGCGGTAGCTTCGGGTTGGGTTCTCGAAGACTTGCAAGAGGGGTTGGGAAGTGGGATCGAAGAAGCAGCGAGATCAATTGAAGATTGGCGTTGGTTTTTGGTCTGGATTTTCTAGACTCGGTTGTGAAATTGGGGAAGAGAAGAAAAGGAGGGGAAAGTGAATCGGGTCTGGTGATTATGGCATGGGCTTGGCCCCAGGGAAAGGATGAAGGAAGTTTTTAAATTAAGAATGCTAAATTATATTTATATTTTGTAAATTTTAAAATGTAATAACTAATGTATACGAAACCCGATAAACAGGAAACTTGTTGTAATGGGTTTGTATCGTCGAGCACTACGTTGTCGTATGATTTATTATAGAGTTTGAATAAGTGAACATTTAAGGTATTTTTAAATGGACAGATATTAAATTACCCAATTTAAACAAACAACATCATTTAAATGTATATGACCTATCTGTTGAAGTTATTTTCCTAGATAAAAGTAGTGATGAGTTAATTTGAGTTATCGCGATGATTAAACATCTGTTTAGCGGAATAAAACACCGTTCCACTAATTGTATTTGATTGGACCCCTTTTGGCAGAAATAATCACCGTTCTACCGTTGTGACTAAGTAAGTGTGTGTTTGGACATTGATTGGCAGAAATAAACCGTGTTCTGCTATTACACCTGTATGGACATCTAATTATTATCCTGTTAATTATATTGGGCAATGTGATGTCGAGATTGACCGTTAGAAATGGATCGATCCTGGGTATGAATATCTGAATCTGTTACTCTGGATTGTTATGAAATAAATGGTGACTTGATTAAGTACCATTTGAATTAATAAGCCTCTTTGGAAATAGGAAATGATTCATTAAAATCAACTTGTTTTGGAGATAATTATTATCTAAGTATGTTATAAAGATTATAATAATGAATTAAGCTAAATCTCCTTACTAATTGGTTTTTTAAAAGATTTAGTAAAATATTAATTAGGTTTCAAAATGATTAATTATCTAAATAATTGGTTATACCTCAAACCATTTTTAAAGCTTTTTCTAATAATATGTTTAAAATGGTAAATTATCATTTAGAAGTTAATTATTGTTTTAATGCATGGTTAAAGTCAACTAAAAATATTTTGTTAAAAGATAATTATTGTTTAACGGTTAACAAGTAATATAATAAGTTTATTTTAAAGTTATTAGTTATCTTAAATCTTATTAATTTTCTTTAAGAGGCTAAATGGAAGAAGTAAATCATTCAAGTGATGAATAAAAAGTGGAGATGCATTCAAGATAGATAATCAATGGACTTGATTTTTAGGAAATTTTTAACAAAGGATTTCAATTGATTTTGAAGTAAGACGGGAATAGAAGTTATAAATAATATCAATGCTTCTAAAAGGTTGACTTACTTAAGTTTAAACCTTAGATTTTGGAAATGAGTTAATAATCAATCATGAGAGGTTATTTTGAAACAAAGATTGTTCTTTGACTTAAGATGGGTATAATACCTAAGCAGCTTCTAATCCATGAATGGTATTGAACAATGCTATCAAACTTGTTTTGCAAGTTTAAGTATTGTGGAAAGAACATTGGGAAAATATATTCATTTTGATGAACTAAAATTTAAGTGATATCAAATCTAGATAAATGAGGCTTAGGAATTTCCAATGGGAAATTATTGTATTATGAATGGTTTTTTAGTGATAGACTATCATACCTAGACCAAATGTAACTTTGGAAATATTTAAGAGAAACACAGGAATTATATGGTACAGTTACCATTGGAAGGTGTTATACTATATGTATAAACTCATTTCATTTTTCTATGACGATGGTAAGGAAATCCGTCCACTAACAGTTAGGAGATGATCTCTGATATTATTTTCATCTGTTTATTTCCTAGAGAACCGGGCTTGAGTTTACCAGAAATATCGAAAGTTATTTCAAAGAGACCGAGATCAGATATGTCATCTGAAACCACTTTGATCCAACAAATGCGTTTTGAAGTGAAGACATCGCGAAGAGCATGGAATCAAAGATGGAGCATTGAAGCGCAAGGGCTAATCGCTACTAATCTTGAGGATGATTTCAAAATAGATGTAGTAGGAGTAGTGCCTTCGGTTTCGTTCAGACCTAGAATAAACTTGTACAGATGAAAGCTATTAGCACATTGTCATTGGAGGACAATAGACATTCTAAGTGTAAATTCCTTAAAAGGTAATTATAGCCTCAAGCCTCATTAACCGAGAATGACTGAAAATCAAGGGAGATGCAGCAAGGCTAAGTGGGTCGCAACCAATTAGAGTATGTTATCACCTTTCTAGATACCCTCGGATATATTATAAATTATGGATATAATGCTTGGAAAAAGAGCTCTCGGTAAGGGTGGGAACACCCGGGGTGGTAACATATTTGGTACTATCCAGGTTAGGGGTAGGTCAGTCTTGTGTTGGCAAGGGATCCCGGTGAGGTCTTGGTACATTTTCTAGACGTGTAATGTGATTGGTGGTACCCCAGTGCCTAGTCAATGTTTGGAACCCATTCTCTAATACGAGCCTTTACGGTTTTGACTGTAGAGCCTAGTATGTTGGAATTTAATTAATGTAACAATTCCGACTATTTGAATAAGTATTTGTACTCAGACACTATTATAATATCACTAGATTTTCTATAAAATTATTTTAGTTACCATAAGGTAAAAATCCGTCCGTGTTTATATGCGGCGTGGTCTTACGAGATACCTTTGATTTTAAAAGGATTTTGAAGTTATAATGAATCAAATTCCCTGTAATTTATATTTTCATGCTGATTTTACTAGACTGACTCGGACGTGGTTATTCCTAAACGCTCGGGGTCAAACCGAGCATATTTCTAGGTTTAGATGGATATTTGGAGCTTCAGCGGACGAGTTGGAGCTTCAGGAGAGGAGTTGGAGGCCCAGATATGTATTCACGTAGATGATTATATTTCCGTTGCATATATGTCTGTGTTTATCAAAAATTGTAAAGACAAGTTGTTATAACTGTCTGTGCTGAATAGGTTAGTATACTTTGATTGATATCTGTACATATATACATTACAGTTTGAGATTAGTTCTAATGAGTATGGACGCTGATCGACGATGTGATTTGGATTGTTACATTTGTAACACCAGACTTGAGAAGCTTGGTTCATTTGATTTGAAGAAAAGACGTTGTCGAATTTGGTTATCATTGCCTTGATTTTCGCTTCTAAAACCAAAGAGGATCCTACTGGATGAGCGCTTGATCGGGAATCGATCGATATCTCGTTAGATTGTTCCCATTGTGTTGATTTTACGGACAAGTTTTCAAGAAATTACCAAGCGTCGACGTGATGTTGGGCTAGCAATTTTTCTTGGCACATCGATTCTAGCATTATTCGAGAATTGTTATCTTGTCCATCATATAGAATTTGGAAAAGAGTCCATTTTTCAAAGTTATGGCGTGGACATTTGATTAAAAGTTCCTTAAATCTTTCAAAGTATTTTGCAAATGATTCAGCTTCGAATTAATGAAATTTACCAATTCATTTCGAACTTTTGTTGTATTTTCCATGGGGTAAAACTTCTTTAAGAAGGTTTTAGTAAGTTCTTCCCAAGTTTTGATTGAATTCGAAGGCAAACTATATAATCGTTTATGGCGTAATTGATAAGTGCGAATGCAATTAACTTAAGTTTAATTCCGTCGTCACATAGCTGTTGGAGTTTAATGGTTGCACAGACTTGTTCAAATTTGGTTAAAAAGATACAAGGATCATCTTGTTCAAGATTGTCGGATTTTGAAAGTGTGTTAATGTGTTTCGAATGAATCTCAAAATGATTGCCTGACAGGGTGGGCAAGGCGATGCAAGAACGGATAGAAACTTGATTGGGGAAGATTCTATCGATAAGAGTTCGAGGGGTATTCTCGTTCGCCATTACAGGAGGTCGTTTATTTGGGTTAAATGATTTGTAGAAAAGTCTCGAATTCAAGTATTCATAGAAGTATCACGAGTCCAAGTACTTACGCGCTAGTGAAAGTTAAGAAGAAAAGGAAGTTAGAATCAAGTTTAGGGAATGAAACAAGATTTGGAAAACGAAGTGAAAAGTTGTTTTTTTAAACCAAAAAGGAAGAAGAAAAATATTTACCAAGTGAAACTTGTTTTTTTTAAAAGAAGTTTGATTTTTTTTTTTGGCTTTTCAAAAAAAATATGTTTTTGTTTCTGTATTTTTTTTGTTTTTGAATTTTCAAGTATTTACCAAAAGAATTTTATTTTGTCTTTTTAAAAAATGGGAATTTGATTTTTTTTTTTGAATTTTCAATTTTTTTTTGATTTTGAAAAGATTTTCTTTTTTATTTTTGTTTTTAATTGAAAATTTTCAAAGGAAAGGATTTAAAAGGATTTTTTTTGGATAAAAAAACTATGTTAAGTAAAATTTACAATTTTTTTGGTTTTTGGAATTTTTTTTTTAAATATGCATAAACTAATGCAACTAAATGAATGCAAAGGACTTAATTACAAAATTTCTGTCCTTAGTAGTCCCAAAATTGTATAATCACACTTTATCTTAAATCAACAAAGATATTTCTTAACCAGGTAATAAGCATGGGTTATTGGTGCACCACGAATCACCGTAGCAATGCAGCCGAAGGTTTAAGTACTTTCAGAGAAACAATCACTATAATATTTACGAATCACCGTAATATTAATACATGGTTATTACTCTGTCGTAGCCTAGACACCAAGAAATAAGCTTGTTCAAAGAAGACAATTGTCAAGATATAAGTAAGCCCTGAGTAAGCTCGCACTCCCTTAAGTTAAATGTCCAACCGTTATTATTACTCAAATTCTACGATGAAATGTGATTTGTGGGCTAAGAAAAGAGTGATGAAATCCCCCACCTTATGTGAATTGGGGTATTGCTCTTAGAAAATAAAATAAGATGAACGCAAACAAAAATTAAACGTGAATTTACAATGCAACTAAAATAAAGTTTATTTTTGTTTATGAATTTTTGGAAAAAAAAATTTTGAATTTTTTTTTATAAATGCAAATGCAAGCAACCAACAATGCAAATCAAAATAAAACTAGATATGAAAGCATGATATCAAAGCATGCAGATTTATTAGCAATTTTTTGTAAGCGGCGATTTTTATAAGCAAGCAAAGCAAAGCGATTCTTCTTGATTTTCTGCTTTAGCAACTTGAAATTAAAAACAATATATATATATATGTGTGTGTGTGTGTGTGTGTGTGTGTGTGTGTGTGTGTGTGTGTGTATACACACATATATACATACACAAGTATTTTTTTAAATATGTATGGATGGAAGTTAAAAAAATTTAAAACAAAATCAAACAAAATAAATATATTTTTTTAAAGAAAAAGGATGAAACAAAACAAAACTGAAAACAAATTACACAAAACAAATAAGCAAACTCTTTTTGTTTTTAGGATTGGACTAAATACAGTACCAAAACAAACTAAGCAAAGAAGATATTTTTTAAAGGAGTGAGCTAAAAGCAAATTAAGCAAAACAACATAAAACCAAGCAAAAGAAATAAACAAAAAATAAATTCCTTTAGGCCCACACTCGCAAGAAATACAGCCCGTCCCAATTATGCAAACCTACTAAAAAATTAAAACATGCCGTCGAAAATTCTTCAAAACACAATTGAATTTTCCCAAAGCAACTCGATTTTTTTTCAAAGCAAATCGATTTCTTCCAAAACACAAAATTTCTTGCTCCCAAAAACAGAAGTTAGGTTAATGCGATTGCGAATTTGGGTATGAGGCGTTTGCAAATTTAGGAATGTTAGGCTGTGGGTTCGTTTTTGTTGCTAGGGCGAGGAGGTGTGGAAGTCGGAGGCGGGTTGGAAGAAAAATCCAGGGTTGTGGAGTGTTGTATTGTAGAGGGAAGTTGATGACTGCGATTTGAGAAGCAGGTGGGTTGCGATTTTTGTTTGGTCGCGATGACGAGGAGAGGCGGTGGTCGAGGAGATGGAGTTGCGTGCTAGTCTCAAGTGATTGCGGTGGTGATTGGTATGTATGGCCGAGGAGATGTTCGAGAGCAGTGTTTCGATTGTTGCTGTAAACAGTGGTTGCAGTAGTTGATGGTTGAGTGCCGATGGAGTATGGTTCGTTGGGTGAGGCGTTTGTGGAAGTCGCTGGAAACGAGTTGCTGTAGTGTAATGTAAACGAGCTGCTATGTTTGTAGTAAAGGGTGGGTAGTCTGGTGTAATGTTGAAGTGGCAGAATAGTAGTGGTTGGATATTGAGGGGGAGTGGCAGAACAAGTAGAACTGTAGAGATGAATGTTGTTGACAGACCTTGCACCTAGACCTTGCCTGCAACCAGCAAGTGGTGGTCTTATGTTGTTGACAGAGGTTTGGTATGTAGGAAATGAGAAGTTTTTAATCAATGTATGGTGGCCGATGGTGATTGTGTAGTGTTAGTAACAACAGTTGATGTCAGTGGAGATAACCAATGTGGATGTGGTGAGGCACTTGTATGTTGTAGCATAAATTTTGCAGGTAGGTAGTTATTTGGTGGTTGTAGTTGATGTTGAAAGAAAGGTGAGAAGTATGTTGATGGTAGTTGTGGAATAAAAGTCAGTGATGAGGTAATTGAGTTGATGTGAAGAGATGAGTTGTGGTATAGTTGAATGCTTTCGGTCAGTAATTGGTTGAAATGGTATGAGTCAGTGGACTGTAATAGAAAAGGAGGTGCAGTGGGGAGATATGCAGTGCAGATGCTTTGTTGAGGCGATATGTTGAAGTTATGTGAAGTTGGCGATGGTTGGACACTACCAGTGGGTAGGATTGAAGTTGTTAAGAGGTGTGTCGTGGGGAGATGGATGGTATGCAGGGGAGAAACTGCAATGTTGTGAAATGTAGAGGAGTTGTATTGCAGAAGGGGTATCTGATCAAACAGAAGAGGTTTTGATAGTGGTAACTGCTTTGGAGTGTGGACAGTGAGTCTTGTTGTTTGTTGCTGCACTGTAATGTGAAGGAGATATTGGGATGATGGAGTGAAAACAGGGAGAGCAGGGCTCTATGCACAGTGAATCAGTACAAAAAGGTACATTGATTTTTTTTTTTTTTCAAAATTGTAGAATAAAAACTTGTAAATGAAATAGAAAATTGAATGGAATAATTTTTTTTTTGCTTTTAGAAATTGTGTATGCTTTTCTTTTTTTAAAATAATGAAAATGCAAATGAAAAATGAAAAAAAAACAAGCACACAAAGAAAATGCAATCAAAAATCACATAAACCCACAATTTATTTTTTTAAAATCCAAACACACACAAAAATCAAAGGAAAAAATAATTTGAAGAACAAAAATTAAAATCCAGTCTATTCCACGGTAACGACAACAAAAATTTGTTCGGACGGTCAAATTCTATCGAGTTAGAAAATTAGCCGAAAGAATTTATAATAAAAATAACTATAGGTGCACATCACACAATTTTAGTACATGGCGAGAACGGGTCGATCCGTACGAATTTTTTTAGATTTTAAAAGTTTTCTATTCAATCATATTAGACCAAAGTGGGGAGAAGATTGTTAACTACAGATTGTAAATAAAATGAAACTAAAACTACAACGAAAATGAGATTAAAAACTATGAGATTAGAAAACAATATAGAGGAAAATCCACACTCATATTTTTGTAAATCAACAAATAAATAATCTATGATCTCCATTTTTAATATTAAGTGAAATAAGTGTTGTATTTATCATAAGTATGGTTTTTTATGTTATTAATAAACATAACTTAAACCATCAAACTATAATACAACAAATAAACCACTTATCAATTCTCATGAAAATGAAGTCAAGCAAAAGCTATTTTTAAGTATAGTACCATTGCAATTAATAATATAGATCATCAAATTTTCTTTTTTACTTTCATTTCAAAATCAAAAATCAATTAGTAAATGATGATGTAACTTGTATTTATGTTGAATAAGAATAGCTCATTTGCAAATGCAACATAGGCTATCAAACTCATTTTTTAAACTTACATCAACATTTACTTTCATGAAGCACAAATAAAAGAGACCATAAATCATAAGAAATGTTAAATATACATAATACTTGAGAGCTTCATTACCTCTAAATTGAAGGGGTTTATCTACTCATTTGTGTTATCATATCAACACATGTAACTTTCAACATTAAAAAGCAAAAGAATTAGAAACTAAACAAAGGAAGAAAAGGAGATTAACTACTAAACTACTTGCATAAAAATAAAGCAATACTACTTTCATGAATGTAAATCTAATCTATTAACAATTAAAAGAAGAGAGCATCGAAATAAATATGAACATAAAAGTAAAGAAAAGCATGTAAAAAAGAGAAGGCTTAGAAACCATTTTTATTTCACTTTGATTTTTTGTTTTCAACTTGCTAATTTTCTAAGTAATTTAAAGAGGAAGAAGATCCTTTACATGTTACATAAGTGAGCTATTTATACATGCAAGACCCTAAATCAATTTTTAGGGTGCTTTCCAAAAATGCCCTTTAGGAAGTGTGGCCACTAAGTAACCGTTAGCCTCTAATTAATCCATCATCAAGTATGCATGAAGTTTTAACCTCCACCTAGTTGTCCATTAGCTTCTAATTATAGATTTAGGTAAGTGGGTAGGTGGGGTCCTTCATGATCATGAGTTTGAATTATTTCCATCTTTATTCCTTTGTATTCCTACTTGTGCATGCATATGTTTATGAAAATCTTTTCCATTTGAATTCAAAATTCCTATAAAAGCCATAAAAATTGTCCAAGTAAAAATTCTCAAATTAACATATGCACAAAAATGATCATTTTGCCCATGTATGAAGATGAATATACGATGATTTAAAAATAATTGAATTTTGGTTTAAACATGTTAAAATACCCAATTATAACATTTATTTAAATACAAAATAAATAAAATACGGATGTAAATATATGCACATTTACATACGCATCAGGATGCACATGAGCCCAATGCTCTATAGAAATCTTGCAATCGAAATTATTCACCTCAGTGATAAACGAACATGGAGGGGTGACAGCTTTATCAAGGCTCATCTGGGCAAACACGAACCGGTGGTTTATAACCGCCCACTCACAAGTTTTAAAGTCCACGAAGAGGCTAAAGGGGTGTCGCAAAGCAGAAAGAGTGATATGCGAAGAGCGAACATTCTCAAGCACCCACTTAACGGGGACCCCAGAAAGAGGACAAAACTCCCTAACGTAGACATCCGACGCAAGAGTCCATTAAGCAATTTAGAGTGTCCCACCTTGCTTAACAATAAAACGACATTTGGAAGCCTGGATCAGGAGGTTAGTGGAAGGGAAGCAGATGAGGAAACTTCGATCAGATTGGAGGGAAATCTCCTTGTCATCGGTATTGAAAGTAGCAAACAGAGAGAGACGAACCGATTCCATATTCCGAAACCCTGCAATGATGGAGGCTGCGACTAAATTAGAGAGTGAAGAGGGACAACCATGGTTTTGGAAGAAGAGGAACTGAAAGGACAAGGAATTGATGGGACGAGTTTACATGGATCGGGAAATAAGAAAGAGGGGCAGAAGAGAGAGAGAGTCGGGCCAAAGGAATGATGGAGATATCGGTCTGGGATTTGGCAGAGGAAGAGTCAGCCTTGGGGAGATGGAAAGAATGAAAAGGAGCTTTTGTCCTACCTTTTTATGTTTACAGACCGAGGCCGAACGACCAAAGAACCCACATCTAAAGTACACACGTCCATTCCTGCATGACTTGGCTACGCGGCCCAATGTGTAGCATATTTCAAGCAATGGTTCTTCCAAAAAATCAACTGACAGAGAGATGGATTTGAAGTTGGGAAGAAGCGCACATTTCATCACAGGAGAGAGTTTGACAGAAAGGTGGGCGGGAGGGCTGAGACGTAGCAAAGGATCTGCCATGCACAACAGGCTTGGTTAGTGTAGGCAGGAGGGGCGAAAGAGAACAAATAATTTTCAAGGGCTCTGATAAGAGTGCCTCATCTAGCATAGGATCTGGGAGCGGCGACAAAGGCTGAGATGAGGGAGAAAAGAGAGAGGACAAAGTGAGTGGGATGGAGAAGGGAGGGGTGAAGGGGTCAAGGGAGGAAGACATGGGTGTCAAATCGGAAGTAGTAAAATGTTATCTTTAAATGGTATGGTTATTGTAAGGTAAAGACCCATATGTGTTTATTGGCGGCGTCATCTTATGAGATACCCTTATTTTGAAGGGTTTTGAGATACAATAAATCTATATGATTTGAGTTTCTCACACTGGTTTACCAAACTAATCCAGGTGTTATTCTCTTATAATCTTGGGTTAGCTCGAGTATGTCTTCTGATTTAGTTGTGCTTCATGGAGCTCTTGGAGAGAAGCCTGATGATTTTTTATGGTATTTATTTTCCACTGCGTTACTTATTTGTATCTATCAGCATTTTTTAGGACGGGATTTTATAACTACCCAGGCTAGTGATAAGTTAGTTTTCTCTCATTGGCTAAGTATATAAAGGTTTTCTTTTTGGTAAAGACCTTTTGAGATATTATATATTATCATTCCTAAAGTGAGATTCTTATATTGTGTCCTCTTCATTCTTGTTCTATTTCTTTTTATGTTACTCTTATAGTTTCTCTTTTCGGCACTTGGATACTCGGAACGTGAATACCGTTGATGTACAAGTATCGACATTCGATGGTTAAAAAGGCGGATCATTACGTAAAAGTATTTAATAGTAGGTGTGTGTATGCGCGCGCGTGTGTACATATATATATATATATATATATATATATATATATATATATATATTATATTTCTATCTGTTAATCTTCAATTCATTTGTATATCTTGATTGATAAACTTTCTATCAATCATATGAAACACAAAATTTATCAATGTAGATCATTATAACATCATATAGCATATGTTCTTACAATATTAGAAAGTTGGATGTTATCGTTTCATTTTTCTAATAAGACTCCCACTAGTATTTTATGGTTTGCCAAATCCTAAGGTGAAACAAATTAGTCTTTCGACTTTATAAGTAGGTGTTAGGACTCATCCGTCTTGGAATTTTGAACTTGATTCTGCTCAACAACTCATAGCTTCACGAATGATGGATAACTCCTTATCGGTTGTATCATATACAACTCCTAACCCTTTGGTACCTTGTCCTAATTCCTCTTCGACCTTGAGTCTGCCCATAAAATGGAAACAAAATTATCCACTCTTATCTACCATATCGTGCCAGCCCAATGATAGTATATATACCTTGAGTTTGCTTAACAAAAACGTATAGTTATCTTACCTCATCTATTCAATATATTAATAATTCTACACACAACATCCCCAGCTTGAGTCTGCTCAATAACTAGGAAGTATGCAAATAATTTTTTAATATATATACGGCATAGGATAACACTGTATAAAAGATTCAAAATCTTCAATATATTATTAAAGCGTATCGACTTATGAAATTATGTAGTTCTTATAAAATACCCTCTTAGTATAGGTGTCGAACACATATGAAATTACGGTGTACGTACTATATGTGTGTATTTATCCCTTAAGTCTATTTGGGTTTCATAATGTTCCACCATTTATTATACATTTATATTATGTAAATTTTTATTACTATATAACTTTTGTATTTCATATTTATGATAGTCTTATGTATAATAATTAATTAAAAATTTAATTAATTTTATATTAACCTAATATAACATTTTATTTTACTAAATACTATAAGCTTTATAGTATAACACATATATCATATATATGTACATTTTATTTAACTAATTAACCTTTAATTGTTTTTTATTTAATTAATACACCTTTAATTAATTTTATTTAATTAAACAATTTTAGTTAAATTATACTAATTTTTAAATTTATTTCATATGTGTACATGTATACTTAAGTTATTTTAAATAGTTTAAAATAACATAACATATGTCATAATATATAGTACATGTATACATTTATTAATTAATTAACTTAATTTATTTTATTAATCTTATTAATAAATTTTATAAATTTCAAAACTAATTTATATTAATTTTCAGACATTTCCAAAATAATAATTATAGTATAACATTTATATAACCCGCATATATTTTATTTTAAATTTAACTATTAAATATGAAATCTTATGTTTCCAATTTTCAAACAATTTTGAAAATTAGCCCAAGGCTCGGTTTAAATTATGTTTTTCTATTAGGGAAAACCGTTGGGCTATGAGCTTAATAGTTAACCCTAATATGACTAATTTTTACCTCATAGGCACTTGGACTCTAATACCATTACTAACACTGGGCCAGCCCATACGGAAGATATGGGTGAATTTAAAAAAAAAAAACCCTTGTTAGATCTCTATTGGGCTTATGAAGTCTAATTTATTTAGAACATTTTTAAATTTAATTTAAATAAAATTTCTTATTTAATTTAAATTTATAAGTACTTGATGGAATTATATTTAATTTAAATCTTTTAGCAAAGCTAGCTGACATTTAAAGTGGGCCGTCCACGTGTATAAATGAATGAGAAAACAGACGTTTGGTACATGCACCAGAATAGCTTAAGGAAATGAAAACAGAAGTTCTGCAAAAATATTGTTATCCAGTCTTTTGACCAGCTAGTATCTAGGCTGATTTGTCAACTGAACATGAAAGCTATCGAGTAATATGGCCCAGAGAGATAGCCATAAAGTCCAAAAAAATGTATAATCAAGACTAAGGCGAAGACAAAGCCGCTCCAAAAGAATCAAAGTATGATCCATCAAGGTGATGGATTTGTATCAATCTATAGCTATGGATCGGTACTGATCCATAGAATCTCCCAAATTCACTCAATTTTCCTCCTACAACCAAGTATTGATGTTAGAAGCCCGTTCCTGACTCCCTGGATCATTCGCATCGCATTTGATATCAAATAGCTCAAGCATAAGGAATTAACAACTTAACTCCTTCAGTGATCCATCCCATTTCCCAAGAAACATTCTCATGGTCATAAAAACAAGTCAAGTAACATGAAGCTAACGATATATTACTTCGATCCAAAGTGTCTAGAACCATCTACAAGATGATCTTATGGATCGATACTAATCCATGCCTATAGCTCGGTACTAATCCATAGCTGATTGATGACTGGTTATGTTTTCTCAAGTACAACTACTGCTACATCATGGAGAACATGGAGGAAGATGTGCTAGAACTTTTTCCAAGGACCTACCACTAAAATAGGCATGGTTGACATCATTATGAGGATCTTTTTAGCTCTATAGTAATTTTAAATATATTTCTTGTAACTGACTACCGAGTGTTACCGAACGATAAGAAAAAAGTTGTAGAAAAGAGATATTATCAATAAAATCTCAAGTGGACATAGGCAATGATTAGTCAAACCACTATAAACATATGTTATTCTATTTTCATTAATTTTCATATAGTTTTCATCTTTTATTCTCTACATAACCTATTAGGTGTTTATGCTATTTTTGTTACCAACATTACGGTGCTCTCATTGTGAACCGATTTTCAGGCTTATTTGGATCCATTATCTATTATTGGATTATCTAAATCTAAGAGATAGATCCAGTTTCCTACATTTTTTTTGGAACATCTAGCTACTTAGATTTTGAAGAATCTACTCGAGAGCTTTCTACTATGGCCCCTAGAAAGGACCAATCCACCACTTTGCATGCTGTCGAAGTGTTGAGGAAGTCGATCCTCAACACGTTGCAAAAGTTACTTAGCCAAATGTTGTAGATGTTCAAAACCTAGTGGATGTGATTACCAGGGTTGAGATGAACCATATGATGAAGCAGATGGAGGATAAGATCCATGAAGGCTGCAATGAATTGAATGCGCAGATGAACTAGAGCTAGGATTTGTTGAACCAGTTGACTACCGGTCGTAGGAGAACCAGAAAAGACAGAACACCTTCTGATTCATAGTTTGACAATTCCTCATCATCATAGCATTGGTGGAGGAATGAAAAGTAGAAGATGTTTAGAAAGGACACCGAGAAGTCAAAGTAAATGACGGGACCAAACCATAGCCGAGGCTTGTGGATCGGTACTGATCCATCAAGAGGGATCAATATCGAACCATCCCATTTGGGTACAAGTGATCGACTCCCGAGTGATGATGTTGGCTTGTGTTCTAGACATGTTATAGATGGCTAGGATGTTGGAGGTTAAGCGGCTATTATGGATCCACTTTAGAGAGATTATTTACATTGAACTACTGAACAAACGGTTCCCCAAGAGTCCGAGAAGCCCAGGTATCATGAGACTAACTAAGAGTGTTTAACGGGCCAAACACTCAAGGAAGATCACGGTTACCGCCATTCGGTCGATCCACCCGAGTCATATTTGAGTGAAATGGTTAGGAGATTGATTAATAAGAGCTGGCATTGGACAAATGACGAGTGTTGCAGCTCATCAAGCTGGAATCCATTTAAGGAGATTTGTAATGCTGACGATGCCGTTGTATGGTGGGAAAACGGATCTGAGGCAGTATTTGTTGAAATATGAATGGCATATGGATTCTGCCAGAGCTACTAATGTGGTAAGATGTAATTGTTTCTTAGGTTTCTTAAAGGGGTGGTGACGATGCGGGTTTACCCGAATGCCCCGAGATCCATATCATCTTTGAAGCAACTGTAACGAAAGTTCATCCAATAATTCCATATTCATTCAAGCCTCCCAGAGAATGTTGTCACTTTCTAACTTCTTCCAAGGAGCGGAAGAGTCTTTGGAGGATTTCTTGCATCGATTTCATATTGCAATAGCAGTAGTAAGTAATGCTTAGGAGGATATCATATTGATAGTACTAATCACGGGATTCTTCCCCATATTTCTTTCGAAAGATGGATGGAAATGAAACCCTCATTGATGATGGATATTTTCAATAGGAAGGATCATCAGCTCTGGCATCTAGAAGAAGTATACATTCATCTTCGAACGGATGATGTTGGACATTCAGTCGAGGTGATATAGAGCAGTGTTATCGTGAAATACTCCGGAGGGAGTTATGGAAATGTTGATGTGAACGTGGAGAACTAAAGTGGCGAACAGGGCAAGGATAGTAATAGAAATAAAGATAAGAAGTTGGATTCAAGGAGACATCCGAGAAACCCAAATTTTGACAATTATGCTCCATTTAACAGCTTGATTGGAAATATCTACTTGGCTACCCAAGGTAAAAATTGGCATAGGAGGTCGACTCCTATAGAGTTGATTAAGAAAGAGAAGAGATCCGGTAAGTTTTGCAGACTTCATGAGACATACAGTCACAAAACCAACGAATGATAGCATTTGCATGATGTGGTCGAGGGATTAATTTGTTAAAAAAACTATAGCAGCTGGTGTAAGCCTCGTTGGATGGCGGGCAAGGGATTTCAAACCCCCATTAGGGGCAAGCATCGGCTTGATCAACGTCTTATGATTAACATTATAATTGGCCGACCACATCCAGTTGAGAATAGTTGGAACAAGTTGGAGCAGTATGTTGATGTTCTAAAGCATGTCGTGAATAAGAGCTATTTTGACATTGAAGATAGTGCTTCAAAAAAGAAGCTCAGGATTGTGATATTTGATATTGTTTTTCGTAATCGAGATGCTAATGGGGTAGAGGCCTGACTATTAATCTGCTTGTTATTTCAGTCATGATTAGCCCTGCTTTTGTAAGAAAAATTTTGTTTGACTGTTGTACTTCAATCAACATTATATTCAAGAGAACCTATGATCAGATACTTCAGGAGGCAAAAGACTTAAAGCTCTAAAAATTTAGAAGCCAGGGATTTTACGGGATGACTACTGAGCCAATGGGATGCGTAGGCTTCGAGAGGGTGATCGCAAGAGAGTGCGAGTCATGCCTTTTGTTGTGTTGGACATTTATTCTGCCTATAGTGCTTTTTTGGGCCGACTAGTGCTTGCTAAATTCAGAGCGACCAATCCATGGTGCTTCTAACCAAGAACGATATGAGGATCGTGTAAGAGGATCAAAGGATTGGTCGCGAATGCTATGTCATTGAGTTGAAAGAGGTGAGGCGAAGAGAAAAATAATAGGGTAAGAGAGGACTCTCTATGTCAAGGCTCTGGATGCATAGCAACCACAGCCTGAGCCTTGGATCGGGCAACATAGCCAATTCTATAAGGATATGGATATGAGGAAAGAACAGGTGGATGAAAGGGCTACACCAGCCATGCTAATGTTCACATCTCGGTCAACCAGGATGATCCTACATTGGTTCTAAAGATCAGATTGTTGCTTAGTACAAGGATGATGAAGGAATTCGTTGGTTTTCTCCAAGTAAAACCTCGATGTGTTCGCCTAGACTCCCTCAGATATGTATGGAATATCGATGGTGGTAGCAAGCCATGTAGTAGATACAAATCCAAAACATGTTCATATAAAATAGAGATGCCACAGCCTTGGTCCAAGGAGATCTGCTGCACTTAAAGAAGAAGTGAAGAAGTGAAGAAGTTGAAAGATAATGGCTTTTTCCACGACGCCCTATACCCAAAATGGGTATCGAATCCATTTTTGGTGAAAAAGTCAAGTAGGAACTAGAGGACATGCGTCAATTATTCCGATCTAAATAAGGAATGCCCGAAGGATATCTTCCCTCTCCCAAGGATAGATCAACTGGTGGATTCAACAACTTGACATGAGTTGCTATTGTTTATGAATGCATACTCTGGATGAAATCGGGTCTCAATGCACGTACCAGACTAGAAACACACGAGCTTTATAATCGATCTAGGACAATACTACTATCTTGTCATGCCATTTGGACTAAAGAATGTTGGAGCGACTTACCAGAGGCAGGCAAATTAGATGTTTAAAGTTCAGATAAGACACTCGATAGAGGTATACATGGACGATATGCTCATGAAGTCACGACGATCTGGGAACCACATTCATGATATGGCAGATATGTTCAATGTTCTTCGAAAGTGTGGGATGAAGCTTAACCCTTTGAAATGCTCGTTCGATGTTGCATTAGGAAAATTCTTTGGCTTCATAACGAACTCTCTTAGGATTGAAGTTAATTCAAAGAAGATTGAAGCACCGACAAACATCCAAGCCTCGGAGATGGTCAAAGACGTCTAAAGCTTGAATGGGAAGGTCGCCACCCTAAGTCAGTTCATCTCCAGAGTCATTGATAAATGCATCACTTTCTTCAATGTGATAAAAAGAGGGAAAAGAATTTTGCTTAAATGCAAAAATGTATAGATGCATTCCAGGCTCTGGTGGATCACTTAGAGAGACCTTCTGTTCTATCAAACACATTGGATGACGATGACTTGTTTATTTATCTAGCATTGTTGGTGCATGCTTTAAGCACCTCAGTCACGCATGAAGAGTCCCGAATGCAAAGACTGGTGTGTTATATCAGTAAGCGGTTGACAGGAGCGGAAAGAAATTATTCAAAGCTGGAAAAACATGCATACTGCTTATTGATTGCTTCGAGGAAACTTTGCCCCTAGTTTTAGGCTCATTCGATCAAATTTTTAACTGACCAGCTTTTGAGATAGATCATGCAATGACCTATGACCTCTAATAGGCTATTTAAATAGCATGTTGAAGTGAGCCATTGTGACATAACCTGTCATCCCCGGAGGGTGATCCAGGGTTAAGTTTTAGCTGATTTCATTGTTAAATACTTTGCACGATATGCCACTCCAAAGAGCAGTGGAGAGTGTAATGCTAGGTGGAAGAGGTTTACAGATGGTGCATCTAACAAACATTATTTCGATGTTGGAGTTTTGCTAGTGACTCCTAAGGAACACCTAATTTGTTATGCCCTGAACTTGACTTTTCTGCAACAAACTACAATGCATAATATGAGGCCTTGATTGGAGGATTCAAAATTTCCAAGGAACTAGGATTTAAAACTTTGCGTTTCTTTTGTGATTCCCAGTTGGTGGTATGTCAAGTGCGGAAGGAGTTTCAAGAAAAAGGAGTGAGGCTAGCTCTTTATCTAAATCGATCCCATAATCTACTTAATGGTAATGAATATTGCACGATAATGCATATTCCCAAGTGGAAAATGTGAAGGCTGACTCATTAGCTAAGTTAGCTAGTCCGGAGATGCACAACTCATAGGCCTGGTTCTAGTGGAAGTACTATGAGCTTTGAACATCAACATGATGGATGCTGATTGGACCTTGGGGGCTGAACCCGAGAAGGAGTCATGGATGACACTGATAAAGAATCTATAGAGAGGAATCCTTTCGAACATGAAGAACGAATGATGCCAACTCCTTCGTAAAGCTGCAAGATTTATCATGCAAAAAGGGACACTTTATAGGAAAGGATTCTCTATCCCTATGCTTCGGTGTGTCTCTAACGTTGAGGCCAAGCAAGTCCGGAAGGAAGTACATGAAGGGGCCTAAGGCGACTACACTAGGGAGCAAATCCTAACAAAGAAGATCCTTCATTGTTGGTATTTCTAACTAACCATCAATCAAGATGCAACTAATTATACCAGAAAGTGTGAAAAGTACCAAAGATTCGCCAAGATACTAAGAGCCCCACCAAACGAAGATTACCCAAATGGTCATTCCTGTCCGTTTACAGTTTGGGGAATGGATATCATTAGCATATTGCTAATATCTAAGGGTGATGCGAAGTATGTTGTCGTCACGGTTGATTACTTCACAAATTGGCTGGGATAGAGCCATTAGCCATAATCATAATAAAGAAACTAATCAACTTCATAGTCAGAAATATTATCTATCACTTTGGAGTTCCACAAACGATCATTTTTTATAATGGAACCCAATTCAACAGTGTCGAGTTCAAAGATTTCTGCTGAGGGAACCGTATCAAAAAGTGGTTTGCTACGGTGGCACATCCTCGGGCGAATGGATAAGTTGAAGTAGTGAACAAGATTATCAAGTCCATTATAAGAAAGCTGTTGGAGAAGGCTAAAGGCAAGTGGATAGAAGAATAACCGTTAGCACTATGGGCTAATCGAACGACCCATAAGTCAGTGATTGGTCACTCTCCATTTGCCCTAGCTTATAGATAAGGGTCTATGATTCCAGTTGAACTTAAAGTGCCTTCTCATCGAGTGAACCACTATAATCCATAGACAAATAAGGAACTCCTATTGGATTCTCTCAATATGATTGATGAGAAGCACGATAAAGCTGAATTGAAGTAGTTGCGCATTGAAACCGAGTCGCCTGATATTATAATACTAAGGTCAGAACTCGAACCTTCGAAATTGGCGACCTCATCCTTAAACAAATCTTCCCCGACCTTGGGAACTTGGGCTCAACTCAGGTAGGTAAGTAGTCGATTAAGCAGAAATTTAGATACGACATATTCATGCTAGTAACGATGGATGGGATCTCACTCTCATAGGTGTGGAATAGCGAACACTAGCGATGCTATTTCACTTGAATATAAATTCATATTTACTTCCATGTAACCAGATAAAATCTTTCATTTCTAATGTTTTATAAAAGGAATGACTTATGGAGCTCAGAAATCTATCTGTACTCAATTTTACACTGTGAATGGTGTTATGTTTAAATAAACTTGCATGTGCAAAATAAAGGTGTGCAAGTAAGGTAGGTGCCAACCAACTTCTGCAGTCCATGATCAGAAAAACAAAGCTAAATCACATTTGGCATCCAAAGAGATGTCAAACAACTCCTTTAACCCGTGAATTAGGGGCATGAGTTTAAACGTTCAAAGGCTGAATGAGATAGTTTGCCACTATTGCTCGTGCCTGGAGTTGGCAGTGCATACACACCTTGCCCGAAGTAGAAAGGATGAAGGGTCTGCATTTGGAGAAAGGCAGGATCTTATTTACCAACTCTAATTAACGCCCGAAGATAGGCGTGATTGCACTCAAAACATCCTTAAAAGGAATGTTAAGCCAACCTTCAAAGTAATTGGAATTTGATCGAGCTCCGAAGTTAAACATGGTCGTATGCAGATAAACATTCTGAAGATTATTGTTTACTCATAATTCAATGAAACAGACTAATTCGATGAAGACAACAAGAAGTGGATCGCAAACACATTGAATGTTAAACACACTTCTTAAACACTTAGGAAAAATTAAATTTACATAAGACTTGAATGAATCAAGAAGTCTTTTTATTCACATCTAAAATAAGGACAAGTGTTATTGACAACTAGACTATCAACAAAAGTGGGGGCTGAACCCACACAAAACCGGCATAGAAACAAAATTTGGTTCCTAATAGTATGCAACCAAAAGCACAAAGGAGATGGATGATCATTTCTTGGTACTCTTATTTTTTTTATTTCTTTTCTATAGAAGATAGCTCACCGGATCCCTCTGGTTTCTTCCTTATTCTTCCTCCACTATCTTTTCCACTCAAAGGTGAGCTATGTAATGCGCCGATGGGCATGCTTTTAGTGCTCCTGGTCATGGGTAGCATGATTTAAGTGAAATAGTCTCGCTGGGAAAAGCTACGGACAGAGGAGGAGACAAAATGTTAGTCAATTTGGGCTTGATTTTGATGGCATCGAGGACTTATTAATCGTGGATCTCCTGCATGGTGGGCTTTATAACAGGCCTTGAAGTCACCATCATTAAAATATCCTCATCGATCTGAATCTTTAGAAACACCCCGGTCCCTTCTTCATCTAGAGCTTGGATATTCTATGCAATAGAACCAGGAGTATTGCTAGTTGAAATGCTTGAATTTTTCCTAGAGGTACTCATGACCTTTAAATCAATCGTTATTTCTCGTTGTCCCGGTTGGGAGCTTTCCTTCATAAAACTAGAAATCATAGGTTGAGCTATAATTTAAAATAGATGAGAGGAGAGATTAGCGACATCGACCGATGTCATGTGTGCTTTCTCAAACATGGGCAAGGTCAATGATATACCTCTGCTAGATAAAGACTCCATGTGGACAAGCATACTATCCGAGTTTCTCTCCAGGATTCGAGATAGCATGCTAGGGTTGAGAATTTGCAGCGCATCCGGGTAATACATAGAGTCTAATGAAGTAGTGGAAGTAGCTGGAGACCCTAAAGTGATCATGGTATTTGGAGGAGTGGTGCTGGAGCCTTTAGCTTGATCTCTCTAAATTGTATCAGTAAACTCTAGATGTAAAATAAGCTCACCATCTCTGAGTGCCTTGATCCCCTCTGCACTTAAAGTTTCTTTCTCCCACTCCACAAAATCCATTTCAGTTCCTTCTGAATGTTTATGCTCATCCCATACTATTTTCTCCCACCCCATTACCAAGATGTAGGGATAAGCTTTATCAAGCCATGCCAAGTCTCGAAATTTAAGAATGTTGGCATTGTAGTTAGTGGGTGAGTGGATCGAAGCTATCGATAATCCGTCCTTCTGCAGAGGCCAACAACTCGTCCACTCTTTTTTCCTTGTCTAGCACATAATCTCTTTCCATGGGTGCATTGTTTCTCTTATTGCGCACATCGAGCAGTTCTTTATAGTAATTGTGAGCGGTCAGAAGAGCCTTATCTTTCTCTTTCTTTTAACTTTCAAGCCGTGCTTTTAATGCTTTTATCTCTTTAGCTAAATCATGATTCCTGTAGTGAACAATATCCACTTCGATCACATGATTCTTTCTTTCTTGCTTGGTTGTAGCATGTAACTTCTTGACCTTTTGATTAGCATCCTTCTTCGCCTTCTTTAACTTAACAACTTCTCTGTCGAGGTGGGTGACGATCTCGTCTTTCTAGTTCGTAGCTATATTTATTCCAGCGATCTCGACCTCTAGATACTAGGAGTATTCTGAAATTACATCGGCTAACCTCCTCTAAGTGAAGTAATGACATACACATGACCAATGTACGCTACTATCTGACCACTGACTTCATATGTAATATCCTTCAGATTAGGAATAAATTTGCAGGCTTTGAAATTGATCTTCGAAAAATGATACTGTAATTCGACAATCTGAGGATTTGAAGCGACCAGTCCATCTTTTTTAATGATAGGTTATTCAATCGGCTTCTCGACGGGCACTTTATCTTATCTGCATCAAGAAGAATTAGACACAATGGATTTTGATGGATGCTGGGACTGTTAAGAAGTATGGGATGATGCTAACTGCTTGGTAGAGAGAGAAGCATGAGATGTGTCATCGCATTTTTGGTCGTCTTGACAGCTATAATACCTTTCCGTACCCATGGATGGGAGTGATTTGGATCTAGAATGATGTCTTGAAGATGGATCATGTAGCCTGTAGTCTTTTCTCTCTACGCTAAAATCATGGCTTGAACACTGGCTGCAATCGGATTCATGATTGGGTTTGTGAGATCGCACGATTGATTTGCATCATGGTTAGTATCCCATCTGATCTTGGAAGTCTTCATGCAATCCACAGCGATCCATCGAATCTGTAAATGAAATAAGAATATATTAGCCTTTGCTAGTTAGAGCGTGATATGAGACGATCAAAATATAGTGTGTGCTGGTGTGTGCAACTATCTTAGAGTTCCCCGGTGGATCATGAGTTCTAGCTTTGCTGATAGGGGTGATTTCCCCAGCTTTGGTTGAAGGCACATCTTTAGGGAAACGAAGTGGGGTTCCAACATCCTCGAGGCTCGTATTGGCTAGGACATAGGAATGGATTACACCTTAAATTGGCCCAAGACCAGCAAAAGGGTCCTTCGACGTCTGTGTAAGAGTCTCAAATGTAAACGTAGCTAGCTGAGGCGAGATCGGAGTCCTCTTTATGGAAAGTTCCGTTGCTCCTTCAGCTTCATCCCTAATTTCACCCTCTTAAATATGCTGTTGTAGATGGCCATTCTTGATTAACGGACTTTAAATTGGGGGCATTGGTGAGTGAACACCATCATCTTTGGAAGAAGAATCGTCCTCACTAATGTCACTATCTTCCGGAGCAGCACCAACATTATGATTGAATTCCAACAAGTTATAAGAACATATATTTTCATCGCTATGTAATACTTTGGCCCCCTTCTCTTCTTCTAGGATTAGATAAAGTTGTCGATGGTCTTTGCCAAGGTTACATTAGAAGGCTTGTGCAGTACATCTATAAAGAACGAAAAAGAAATTCTGGAGTGACAAAGTTATGGATGCGAAACCCCTTGATAAAGGCTTGAGTAATGCTTAAGTGGAGATAACCATTGCTGAGTGAATATGGGAGGATAGCGAACGAAGAAGAATTCCTCTCTAAAATACATTAATTTATTCTAAGTGCCGACCATGATCCGACAACCTTTAGAAGGCACTAGAAATAGGAGGGAAGGACTTCCCTTGCAATAACTAAAACTAAAAAAATGTCGGATCTCTTGGTTGTTAGGAACTTAGCCAAAGTGGTGAGCATATATAATGAACCAACTGTGGGGGAAAGCATAACTTTCGGATGAATTTGGGCTAGAGCTAGCCGCATAAAATGTAGAACTTTTCGGATGTGCCGATTAAATGGCGAGACACATCCTGCTAAGCACATATACTTATTACGTGTTGCGTGTCCACCTGGTGGATGGTGTGCAATCTGATGGCATGTCGGGACTAATACGTCCACAAATGGAATTTCTTTCTTCTCGAAGATTCTCCTTAACTGATCCTTCTTTGATTTTGGAAGTGGGAAAATTGACGAGATTGCCTATCATGACTATATCATCAAGAGTATCTAGGCAGATTCAACTTTTGAACCCTCTGTGGGATCTATTAGGACTTCTGAAACCTATTTTTCTACTTATGGATTTTCTAGTTGAGGTGCAGACTACACTGGAGTTTGTTGTGCAAGTGGAACCATAGTCGAGGTTGACTCGGTATCTGACTCGATATACGTAATAATAAATGGACTTATGGCTTGAGTAGAGAGATGATCTAAACATTTATGAGTCATAGCTATCAAAACTCAATGCATAATGGATATTATATTGATTAAAAACAGTGTCTCATGCCAAAGTAAAAATCTAGTATAGTGTTATATAGTGTCATGCAGTGCCGATTCTTGATATTTTGCAACCGTTCATTTCAAAATCAACGGAAGTGACCACCATCGCTAACTATCCTAATGGGCCTTCATGTCATTGACCATGCCTTGGAAGAATTTAAGAATCAGTTGGACAATGTTTTACAAAATTTAAACATGAATAGACAATATGGCTCCCACAAGAGAATTCAAGAGCCAAAAAATCCCTAAAGGTAGGATCGGTACCGATCCATACTCTTGATTGATTTTTGCCACTTTTCAATTTTCTTCCTCGATCTAAGGCACGACCAACCAGATGGAGCTTGTCGAAGACTGTCACTGCCACCATTGCCTGCCTAAAGTTGCCCAAGTATGAAGAAAACAATTGATTCAAGCTTTAGGTCACGAACTAGGTTTTGTGCCATATGGTTTGGGTATGGACCAAGGAGGACAAGTGGCGAGTGAGTTTGTAAGGAGGAGGCACTGGTTCGACATGGTGATATCATAAGGCAGGAGGCGGTGGTGCAAGGTTGGGAGCAAGAAATGTTAATGGCAGAGAAAAAGCTTAAGCTTGAATAAGAAGGCAAAGTGAGAAGAGAAAGAGGAATAACTAAGTATATATACTCTCGACCTTAAAGAATAGGCATCAAACTCGCCTATTTCTAAGGCTATGGATCAATACCGGTCCATGCCTATAGATCGACACAGATCGATTGATGTTCAAAAATGAAAAACGAAAAATGAAAAATGGCATACATATATACATACGTACGTACATACGTACATATATGTGCGCATACATATGTATCTGGTGCTTCATAGGAGCCAATAGGTATGTAGAACTAGGGCACGATGGAAAATCAAAGCATCTATGTATGTGCATATTATCGATAAATAGAAACCAAATAAAGTCAAATTAACAATTTAAAAATCCAAAAAAGAAATCAGTTTAAAACTATCGAGTTCGAAACAATTGATTATGAGAGCATGCTCTAGTTTTATAGTCTCAGATGCTAGAGAAGCGTCATGACGAATGACTTTAAATACAACACTATACCAAAAAGATCTAAAGAAAGCATAACAACTATTCAAAGCATAAACTAGAGTTCGATACGCCAATCCCAATTTGTCTCAATTTAAAGCATGCAACAAGATGCACTTTGGGAGGTAAGTGTTTTCCAGCCTTTTGACCAGGCGGTATCTAGACTGATTTGATAAACAAAACTTGAAATCTATCAAGGTAGATGGCATGGAGAGATAACCAAAAAGTCTAGAAACCAAGTATAATCAAGACTACAAGGCTAGGACAATGCCGGAACAAAAGAATCAAAGGTCAATCCGTCAAAGTGATGGATTTGTACCGATCTATAGCTATGTATCGGTACGATCCATAGGATCTCCCCTATTCGCTTAATTTTCCTCTTACAACCAAGTATTGATATTAAATATCCCATTCCTAACTCCATGGATCATTCGTATGCTATTTGATATCAGGTAGCTCAAGCACAAGGAATTAATAACTTAACTCCTCCACCGATCCATCCCATTGGCCAAGAAACATGCTCATTAACGTACAAACAAGTTAAAAAACATGAAGCTAATGATATATCAATTCGATCCAAAATGGCTAGAACAATCCATAAGATGATCTTATGGATTTGTACCGATCCATGCCTATGGATCGGTATCGATCCATAGCTGATTACTAACTTGGCCACTTTTTCTCTAGTACAACTACTACTACATCATGGAGAATAGGAGGAAGACGTGCTAGACTTTTCCTGATGACCTAAAGCTTTAAATAGGCATGGAGGGGCATCATTTGGAGGATCTTTTTAGCTCTTTTGCAATTTTACATATATTTCCCTTTAATTGGCTACCGAGTCGTATCGAACTATGAAAACAACAGCAGTAAAACAGAGATATCATCAATAAAATATCAAGTGGACGTTGGCAACGATTATCTGGTTTTTCATTGCTCCCTCGTTTTCATTTACCTTTCATCACTATTTATTCCCTACATAATCCGTTAGGTGTTTGTCCTATTTTTTGTACAAACAAATACTAGACTCTAAACAACAACACAAAACTATTCCTCCTCCGAAGAGCAAGAGCCACTCCACTCACTTAGAGGTTTAGGCCCAATAACACAAAGGATAAAAAATAAGACATGCTAAAGTAGGAACAAAGTCGACTAAATCAAAGCTGTAAATGAATATTCGATCCCAGGAATCATCCGTAAGAAGAGAGTGATTAAAATCACTAAACCAACCAAGTACCGTGAGGGTAAGATCCTCCGCCTAAACATGATAAAATATTCTTCTATCCTCTTCGTGTCCACTAACAAACGTTTAAAAGCTAACATCTTTTAGGTCATGCCACATTTCAAAAGGCCCATGAAGTCATGCTTGGTCAGACAGATCCTATGAAGTTCCAGATGAAGAAGGAACCGTAGTAAAAGCAACCAAGGTATCATTATTAATAACATTAGAGTGATCACCAAAGATCGAAGGTAGAATCTCAAAGGGGAAACAACAATAACTGAAGCAAATAGGAACCCACTTCATGGAAGGAGGATGAGGAAGAGGAATCCTTTCAGATAGCGAAACATGTGCAATCACAGAATATAAAGTACAAGCTTCCACAAGGTGACTAAAAGAGTGACAAGATGAGCATATATCAGCATCCAACTGTAATGAACACCAACAACTAAAACATGCCCCTCAGCAACGCATATATGAATCTTGGAAGGAAAGGCTTGTCGGGAGATACATTAATAAGAACCTTAGCATATGTCAACTTATTTCGGGCTACAATATTTGTATCGAAACACTTGAGCTTGCCGACAACGCTCGCTAACTGGTTTAACCCAATCAAGGGCTACAAAATGGACATAATATGAGTGAAATAAGCCAAAACCAGAATAGAGAGAATTTGTTCCCTAGCTTTGTCCACTGTAGTACTCCATAGGGGTAATAATGAAAGGCTTTCCAACAATAGTAGATGGATCCACCTCAAGCATACGGATCCTTTCTTCTTTTCTAGAGAACTTGAAAAAGAACATGCAATTATCAAAGTGTACTTGAAGTCTGCCATTTATATTCCAATGATTACGGCAATGGTCACGCAATTTGTAGTAAGGAGGGTTAGAATAAAGAAAGAAACCAGCTAAATACTCTAACCAAAAATTAGCTCTAGCTTCTAACACCTCGGTTGGAGGAATCATAGCACCGTTTTGCTCTAAAATATCGAAGGAGCAAGGAACTTAAGCACCCACGATAATGCACTAAAGAGAGAAGACCAAGGACAAGATGGCGTAGTAGGACCTGGAACATTGGGTACCAAACCAATCTCAAGAGAGTTATCAAGCAAGCCACTACATAAAACATAAGATAATTTAACATGACGACTAAAACTTCTAGCGGCAACAATATGGGGCTAGACAATAACATAAGCACATGGCATGCATTTTGCATATACTTGTAACCCCACTACATTCAATACAGTACTAACCAAAGATCTGCCGCCTATATCTACATCATCTAAACCATACTCAACTACATCACCCATCATACCAGATAAAGGCATTTGTGTTACCAATCATTGGCCAACACTGGCAATAACAGCAACTGCCAAAAGGAGGTACCAACTCAGCCGAAGGAGTTATGCTAGTAACCAGAGTAGCATTCATGAAACAAGCAGATGTCAAATTCAAAGCAGTAAAAGGGTTCAGTGAAATTATAGAGCGAGAGACCAAAGCAGGACTTAGTCGACTGGCAGGAGAGGAACCTAATGGCAGGAATAGGGGAGCAGTAGCGTTAAATGGCAGAGGCTGAGGAGGGTTTGATCGGCAGGGAGATCGAGCGATGCTTCAAAACATCTTGGTCATCGAAGGAGCTTTACAAGTAGAAGGATCAAGCGATACTCAATTAGGAAAGGACATAAAAGGGTAGTGAATGATAAGCAAAGGGGATCCAGGAAATAAAAGGAAAAGAGGAGAGCAGAAGAAGCGAAGTTGCTCAATCGCCTATAGAAGAAGACGTCATTGTATTGATGTTATTTGTTTAATTTATATTCAATTAAATATAATGGTACACATATGTATCATACATACATATGTATGTGTCTGCATATGTAACATAATAATCCATGCAAGGTATAATATGCCCATATATAAATGTCGTGATTTGCATCGCAACGGACATATTAACTCATCTTGTATGCACTGTATGATATCCAAATATATGTATGTATATAAAGTTGTTATTTAAATAAATATTAAGACTATATATATAAAACATGTGTATTGCATAGATGTAAAATATTAATAACACACACACACACACATATATATATTGAATTAGATGTTAATTAAATAAATGACTATATAAATACATAAACATATACACACACACATATAATACATAAAGTTTTTTTAAATATGATATACATGCATATTTTTCAGCAACAAATATATATATATATATATACACGTATATGTATATGTATATATGTATGTATATTTGTATCTTTATATAATTACATTTATAATATCTAAAGTATTAATAAATATAAGCATTTAAATATATATATATATATATAATTATATTAATTATGAAAAATAAATAAAAATTGATATTTTTATTGCATTCCAGATCAAATACACAGCACATGAAATAGTTAACTCTAATTATATATTATTACCAAAAAGCATAAAAATAATTTCATAATATATTTTACAATTTTAAATTTTCAAAAATTCAAACATGATATTTTAAGGTCAAGAAAAAAATTCCATAATTTTTTGAGGTAAAATTAATTTTTCATTATCGACCGCATATATATATGGTCTTTTAAAAATAAAAATTTTAATTTTTAAATTCTATGATTTTGGCTGAGAGAAAATACGATGATGAATTTTTTTATAAAATTAAAATATAATTTTTGAAACATATATTATTTTGAATGATTTACTCAACTTTTAATTTGATTTAAATAATATTAAATAATAGCAAATTATTATTAAAAAATACTTTTCTATTATCTAAATTATAATTAGTGTAAATACGCATATATACAATATAAGATCAATATTAACATGATATGATGACATAATTAAATATAAGTGATTTAATTTATGATATATGACATAATAATATACGTATATAAATAGATATATAGATTAATAAAATAATAATAACTAAATAAATTTATTTGGCTGTATATGCATCAAATCAATAAAAGAATGGTTTTTTTTATAATAGCATATGTACATGTAACTAATCTAATATATGACAACATTGATACTTATAAGAATCTCACTTAGCTAACTATATAATATTGATATACAAACAAATAGTATTATATTACATAGTAATCATAAGTCATATGCTATAGTAAGCACATATCAAAACCTATGTCTTGAAGTACACCTTGTAATGATGAAGCTCCCATCTCATAACTCTTCTCGATTCGGCAGACTGCTAATCCTTGAATAGTAGACAGTTGACTGCCCAATAGTTGTTGCTTTGAAATTGATTTGAGATGAATTTGTTGGAGCTTCTATATAGATAAATTTGGCTAGCAATGATGGGAAATGGCAGCCAAAAAGTCATTTTTGCATTAGGGTTATGAGTCCCTTCATAGTGGAAGGAATAAAGAGAAAGGTGGATTATATCTCACACTCTTTCTCCCTTAATCTGAGCCATCCATCTAAAATACCCCTAGCCCATTATTAGCCATCTCCTACATCCTTATTGTTACCAAAATATCACCATAATATTATGGGATAATAACCCATTTAGGTCCAAATAAATATTATTAATTAAATTTGATTTACACTTATTGATGTCACATATCGATCGATATATTTATAACTATTATAAATATATTTCATAGTATTTATTCCTTAAATCATGTTCAAAATTTTATAATTAATATTTCACGGATAAATTAATTTAATTAATTCATAACAATAATAAAATAGTGAAATCATTTGGTCTAAAGAAATTCATCATTCCAGTTGTGTGACTCATCAGGTGTAAATTTGGTTAGCGATTAATATCGAACTATTCGAATGTTAGTGTTCGCACATCACTTACCAGGTGCTATGTTATCTATTTATGAATATATCGAACACTCCACCACTGACAAACAAAAATTTAATAAAACTTTGAGATCTTTGCGTATTTCATACGGATTTTACACGACTAGGAAGCAAAATATTTTAGGATATAACCCAAGTTTCTGCTAATGACCACTCGGGACTACTTGAGGTAAAGCCTATATGCCAGTCCTGCTACTAAATACCGAGGTTTACAACAATACTAACATAGCCCGCTAACATCTTATAGTCGAAATCCCGTTTAGACTTACTTAGTATAAGTCAAGGAAAATGCACGTTCCAGTTACTTAATACCTCTTAGTAGAAATAAAGCAGGCCCCATTTCCCTATTAGGCACTATCGTAAGTTATTTAAGACTTCTTATATAGGGAGGAGACAGACCATACATCCATTTAATACATTCCATCTTGAAGTAAATCCCTTGACATCTCTAAAGGTATCGAGCTATTAATACTTCAAATCCGAGGCGAACCCTTAGTATATTTTCCCATACCAATATGTGAACGCATGTCCCTTCCCCGTTGGTCCTATAGTTGGAGATATCCCACATTACATATACACAACCACTAGTAGCCTCTAGGTAAAGGAGATACTTTTTTTTTGTAACGGTACTAACCTCACATCCCAATCTATACTAAACCAAGCCATCTATCCTAAATCTAAATATTAAGCTAGCCCCACTAATTTACACTCATCCTAAATGTATCATTGAGGCCATATATTTCCATTATGGAAATTATAGTGTTTCCTAAGTTTATTTATTAGTATTAATTTACTTATTCTCTATGATCCTATTCTTATCTTATACACTTATTTCCTATATTCTTCATTTCCTTTTTATATCCCATATATACCTATATATATAAGTATATTCTTATTTTTAACTCATTAGTTCCTATGCTTAGGAATACTAGAATGTACACTTACGTGTAGAGTCTACAAAGAACATTCATTTCCACATTTTGATACATGAGAGTTATATTTTCCAAAAAGAATTACCATTATAACTTTTCATAAACTACGTAAAATAAGGCTTTTGCTCCATTTGAAATTACAAGGAATTATCTATTTTGTTTAATTGAAATGATGCAAACTATAGAGAAACATCTGTACTTTACACATCTGTTTCATTTTAGTAGATTCATCATTATCCCAAAAGATGCACTTTTTATACTTATAGAGTTAGGTAATATGTGGAAATTTACATGGAAATATATAACTAAATTGTACCCTTGATACTTTCAATAAATTAAAACATAGAAATTTACATTCTAGGTCAAATTAGGAACATCCAAATGAGTACTAGAAAATTTAAACATACATCTAAAATTAACTTCACAATTTTATAAACATCATACTTTAACAAATTTAGAGAATGATTTCCAAATTTTCAGATTAGGGTGTATACTATTGTATTTGCACCTTAAATGATCACAAACACCCAAGTATAATTTTTTATAGGAAGTAAGTAAAGAAAAGCAAATTAAACTGAGTAGACGAGTAAATAAACAATGGAGAATAAGAAATAATCAAAGACAGAGAAATTCATAGTGGTTCGGCGTTGTATGCCTACATCCATTTTAAAGATTATCCTTTATTAATCAATTTTGAATCTGATTATAAAGGTACGAATAAATTAGCACTTGATTACAATGGAGTCTAGAGTAACATGCAGCATAAAGATCATCAGAATCACCTATCATGCTAGTATTCATAGATGAAGATAGCCAAATATTTCTCTGAAATCTCGATCGATGGACCTTCTAAACCACATAGGCCAACTTGAGGGATCGCTAGGCCCAATTCCCAAAGAGGAAGGATCAGTACCAATCCCTTCTTTGGTCAAATTTTGAGAAGTTATCCCAACGGTGGCTTCCTCATGCAAAAATACATATAGCCTTCAAATTTCATATCATTTGGATCATTGGAGCTTGAGTTATTGCTTGATCTTTGATTCAACATTGCTTGCATGTTGCTCTCAACCTGTGATGACCCGGAATTTTGGGGAATATCAATTTTATAATAAATTTCATATCATTTGGATCATTGGAGCTTGAGTTATTGCTTGATCTTTGATTCAACATTGCTTGCATGTTGCTCTCAACCTGTGATGACCCGGAATTTTGGGGAATATCAATTTTATAATCTGTATTTAAAATTAAATTGATTTGATAAATTTTGTTAATAAAATTTGACTTGATTTAATAATCCAATTAAATAGATATTTAATTGGTGAATTTTATCTTTTTAAAAGCTAATAAAATGCTTTCTATTTATAATGTGTGTGTGTGTATACATATATTTATATATATTGTAAATAGATAAGCTTGGATTTGAAGTTTAATAAACAAATAAAATCTTTTTTTTAAATTCTAATATACATTTTGATAATTTAGAAATTATTATTTTATTTACTATATAACTTTTCAAAGTTATTTAATAAGTGACCATATGGTTTTAAATGCTTAAGGTAAGTATTAATTTGTTTAAATTATATCTTAGTTTGAGTATAAATTAATAAAAGGTTTATTTCATTTTCTTTTAAATATAGCTTAATAAATATAATTTGAAATTTTATATAGAAATTTAAGATACAATTAACATGTGAGATTTTATTTCATTTAAGTAAGATAAGTAATAAGTAATTTATAATCTCTTTTATAAATTATTTAAATATGATTACTGTGTTATTTTCAAACAATATTAATAAATGTATAAATATAAATATAGATAGGTTTTAAAAGACAACATTATTGTTATTTTTAAATTTAATATGATGATATACGTTAGTTTTAAATTGGATTTTAAATTTATGATTGGATTGAATTTGAATTAATTTTGAATTCAAACATTTTAAATTATTTGGATAAGCTTTCATTTTTATATAATTTTTTTATTTCATTTTCTTTTAAAAGAAATGCACATATACATTTACATATGAAAATAATTTTTATATATAAGCATTTAACAAATAAAGAAAAGGGTTTTATTTACTTTTAAATTAAATAAAAACAAATAAAATTACTTATAAGAAAAATGTTAATATATTAAGTCGTATAATGACATGTGTTAAAGTTTTAAGCATGTTGAGACATGTGTTAAGTAATTAATTAAAATATGACAAGTGTAGTTAAATTAAGTAACTAATGTAACAAATGTAAAAAATTAATACAAGTGTCATATTTGTTTTATGTTTTTTCTTTTATTTTAAAATAAATCATCTTAACTTATATAAGCATGTTTTCTTCATTCCCTCATTCTTCTTTTCTAATCTTCATTTTCAAAAGCTAAGAAAAGAATTTCAACTGAACCAAAATTGAAAACAAATCAGTAACCAAATTACTCCAACCAAAATCATGTTCAAATTTGATTTTCAAATCTCAAACTCCTCACAAAAAACAGAATTTCAATACAAGCATGCAAACCCTTCTCAATCAAAAGCCTGAAAACATCTTCATAATGCAATCTGTAAGCCACATTCAAATTGAAGATCAGATCAAAAACCTGTGATTATTTTGCAAATTTTCAAAAGAATGCAAATCTATGAAGCATCCTCAAAATCAAATCTCGTCAAGCCTGCATTTTTAAATCTGTTCAAACATGCATTTTCTTCCATCTGTCTAAAAGCCATCTCTACATGCAAGTCTAAACAACAACAACTTAAGTTTTAATCAAATTCAAAGAAGCATTCAAGTTTGAAGTTTCAAAAGCTAAAACTGCCTCTGTTTCATGCAACGTCAGGTGAGTAACTTTTAAACTTAAAATAAATTTGGTTACCTGCTAGTTTTCCGTGATAAATATTATATTGTGTATGTTTATCTTCTGTATATGAATGAATATATGAGTGTAGACCGTTGTTTTATGTTACTTCAGTTTTTAGATTCTAGGTTCATAATTTAGTCAAAAATCAATTGCTCTTGAATCAACCTTTATTAGCATTTGAGTCTTGAACAAAATATGATTGTTATATCATAGATTTTAGTTTTAAAATTTGTTTAAATAAGAACAATTATGTATTGTCTCTATAAATTCAAATCATCAGTGCATTTCTAGTTCATCAGAAAATAGGAATTGGGGGATTTTCTTGTGATCTATGTGATTTTGGAGGTCGGGCTTTCTTCTGATGATGGATGGGTGATCGGTGAGTGGAGGAAAAATGGTGGAAGTGGTGGCAAATCACTGTGGAAGCAGTGGTGGTGGGATTTGATCTGTAAACCTAGTTTTGGGTAGTGCAGCAGGTTTTGATCGGCATGGTTGCTTTAGATGATCGAGTGCTAAAATATTTAAGGAGATGGTAGCTTGGGTGTTGAAGAAGGGATGGACGGAGTTTCAAAGCCTCCGATGGCTGGTGGTGTGAGGACGAAGAGCTTTCAGGTTTGGAGGGGTGCTCCTGGTTAGTTCCAGGTTGTGGTTAATATGTTCGATTTTGATTTCGAGGTGTTTGTGAGGTTCTGATGGTCGTTGTTTGATCTGAGGATGATCGACGACTTGCTTAAGGCAGTGATGAAGAACGGAGAGGGTCGGAGCCACCGTGCATATGCACGGTGTAGTGGTTTGTGTCAGGTGATGTTTTGTTTAAGGGGATTGTGTACTCGAGTGATTTCATCATTTGCTCGACGATAGTTTAGGTGGGACTCGAAGTAAATAGAAGAGTGGATCGGGTATTAAGGTGGTTACAGGTTTCTCTGGAAACCTGTTTGTTTTCAAATTCAAATTTAGTTTTAAATTTGAAAGCATGTTTTGAACAGAGTTTAAAACCTAAAATTTAAAGTATGGATTCGAAACTGAGTTTGAATCCTAGTTTTAAAATTTAATTAGATTGTATAAATTAAAATGTTTTAGACAATTTTAAAAGGGTTTAAAATAGTTTGGATTTAAAAGTAAAGCTTTAAAATAAAAGTAGAGATTTAACCTAAGTTTAAATCTGGATTCAAATCCAAATTTGAATCATAGTTTAGAAATAAAGGAAGTTTTTAAATTTAAATTGTTTTAAAACAACTTTGAATGTTTAAGGTATAATTTAAAATATGATTTGTATTTTAAAATGAATTTGGGTTTTAATTCATTTAAACTTCTTTTATAAAATAATAAATTCTTTAGCATAAGTTTTAAAGGGTTTTTAAATGTTTTTAAATTTGTTAAAGTTAAGTTTGACTTCATTTTAAATCTTAAATTTAAAATGAAATTTGAAAACAAATTTAAAGTAAATTGTTTTAAATTGCTTTGTTAATGATAATTTAATCATTAATAAGAAATGTTTTTATTTTTAGTTAATACAGATTTAATGTTTTTTTGGATTCATTAAATTAGTAAGGTAATTAAATGGATGACTAATTAATCTATTTAATTAAGTAATTAAGGGTTTGAATAAATTAATTATGGTTAAGTAATCAAGATAATTAATTTGAAATTAATAATGATTAATTTGAGTTAATTATTTAGGAAAAGTAATTAATGAATTGTAAATAGTTAATGAAGATCATTAACTTAAGATTATTTAATAATTAATTAATGTGATTAATTTTAATGATTAATTAGATTAATTAATTAAAGATAATCATTTATGGAAATTGGTTAAAAATCACTTGATAATTTGATTAGTATAATTACTTGGTGAAGTAATTAATAGATAATTACTGGATGTAATTAATTAAATGGTGATTTGTTAAAGGAAGTAATTTGAGTATAATTACTTTGTGAAATTAGTCAAGGGATTAATTAAGATAATTAATGAAGGGGTAATTAGTTTATTTAATGCAGTAATTGAGGGTAGTTAATTACTGAATGAGATTAATCAAGAGTGATTAATAATTATGGTTTAATTAAATGGCTAATTACTTAATGTAATTAATTTAAATAGAATAAATAATTAAAGATGTAATTGGGGATAATTAATGATGTAATTAAGGTTGATTAATTAGGATCAATTAAGCAATGATAGGTGATTAAAGTAATTAATTAATGTAATTAATTAAGGATTAATCTAATTAATTATAGTTAATTAATCAATGAAGTAAGGTTGAATCAGAATCAGAGAGATTCGTCTCTCCGGATTGGCTTTCGTCCTTGAGATAAAGGTTAATTACTGTTTTTGGTTAAGGATAATTAATTTGTGAAATTAGTTAAAGATAATTACTTGAATATAATTAAAGGATAATTAATCAAGGGTGATTAATTAAGGTGATTAATTTGAGGATAATTAATTAATTGATTTGTAATTAATTAATGGTTATGTAAGCAAGATTTATAATGATGAAGTAATTAATTTAAAGTAAATTTAATTTACTTTAAATTAATTAGAGACGAAATAATTAATTTAATTCACTTTAAATTAATTAGAGATGCAAGTAATTAATTTAATTCATTTCAAATTAATCATAGTGTGATTAAGTAAATCCTTGTTTATATATGGATGATATAGATTTCCTTGAATGGTTTGAGATCTCAGATATGAGATAAGTAATGCTGTGTGATATGGATGTTTTGGATCGCATTATGATGATAATATGGATCATCTTTTGATAATGATAATATGGATTATTTGTTGTGATGATAATGATGATTATCTATTGTGATGATGTGAATTATCTATCTATGTGTATATAGATAATTAAATTGAATTGTTTTAAACTTAAAACAACTTGGACCTAAAAGATACATTTTGGATTTCGATGAGACCGGGATCGGGTTTCCATATTTGGATATACGAAAACCACATCAATCCAAATCAATGATAGGCCGTGAATCTCAAGTGAAGATAAAGATTCAGAGTGCAAGGGTTATCGTCGTTAACTCTGAGGGTGATTCCAAAATGAGTGTAACAAGGTAATGCCTTCGGTTTCGTTCGAACCCGGAACGAACTTGTATGGATTGAATGCTTTCATAACATCGTCAGGTGGACGATGAGCATTCTAAGATAGATGTGTTCTATAAAGGTAATCGTAGCCTCAAGCCTCATCAACCGAGAATGGCTAAAACAACGGAGGTGCAGCAAGACTAAGTGGGTCATGCCCAAGTAGGACAAGATTTTCCCCTGTCTAGAAGTTCCTTTATATTCGGCTATGTGGGGCAGTTGATTCGCGACAACTGCCGGGGTTGTCTTGTTCGAGACTGTCCAGTAAGGGATGTTTCCAGCCTTGTGTTGCAGGGGATTTAGGGTGGATCCTCGGTACGTTGATCTAGGCCATATACTGTGACGGGAGGTACTCCAGTAGCCCTGCCATTGTATGGAATCCAAAATCCAATAAGTGCCATCGTTTTTGATTGTATTACCCACTTTTGTGGCTAGTAGCTGCAATTTAATCATGTAACAATTTCGACTATTTCATATTTACTTGAAAACCCTAGACCTATTATAATATCACTGGATTTCCTGTCAAATGTTTTGGTTAGCGTAAGGTAAAAACTTTTCCATGTTTATGTATGGGAAGTCTTACGTGATACCTTTCTTTTCAAAGGTTTTCAAAAGTTAAGCAACTTTGACCTGTTACTCACACCAGAACCATGTCTGACCCTGAGTTTATCTTCTGTTTTCTTAAACTCTTGGATACTCAAATTTTTACGAGTAGCGAAGGGATTCAAGTTAGCTTTGACGAATTGTGGAGGAGCAATGGAGCAGGAGGCTTCAGCGTTGTAGATATTTATAGTGTTCCGCTATGTGTTCTCCGAGTCATTTATTTGTGTTGTATTGAATTATAATAACTAGACAGGTGTTTATTATTATCTAGTATGTATTGTATAAGCTGTGTAACTCTGATGTATACGATACTATGTAATATTTACGTGATTTATATAATTTATTCGTTCCGCTGTTGAGATTCTGATGTTGTTCTTCTTTGTTCTCTATCTTTCTATTCTCTATCCCTTTCTTTCTTAATTCATGATGCGTCTTTCTGGGATAGTGGAAGATGGGTCGTGACAGTTGGTGTCAGAGCGCTAGGTTGAGTGAATACCTAGGCTTTGGAGTGTTTTCTTTCTTGAGAGAGAACGTAATTGTAACTTTGATATATATATATATATATATATATATATATATATCTATTTCTACCTATTTATTGGGTTACCTGTTCGGGTTTTCCAATATAGGTTATAAAGGTAGATAAGGTAGTGTTGTGTGTAACACAACTACTACCATTGGTTGGAGTTTGAATGTTTGAGGTTGGAAGTGTATATGTCGGGACTGTAGACCTAATACCGTCTAGGGTGAGCTTTGCTATGGTGAAATGATTTCTTTTATCTCTGAAGGAAACCTGTTAAGGTTCGGAGTCTATCTTTGAAGATGGTTGAGTAAAGTTTGGATCTGTTAGTTGGAAGAAGCGAGTAATGGTATCTTGATACATCAGGAAGTAGTAGTTGCATGGTGAAATGTAGTGACTATGGATATTTCCGAAGATGTTTCTTTGGAACAAGTTTAAGGAAACGTGTCTTCTTCGGTATTGTGGCCGAGTTCAGCAGGATGTTTCTGTTTGTTTTGAGGTCCGAGTTTCTCGAAGAGCTTTGGTAAAGAAGTCTTGGGCATCTGTGTCAGCAGTGTAGTTCGGAGTGTTCTGGGTACCGGCAGGAAGGTCTTTAGCTGAGTAGTTTTTTTGGAGGTGGAGTTCAAAAGCAGCAAAGTGGATCCATTTCTTCGATGAATTGGTTAGATAAGCGTAAGCTGTTCTGATGGTAAAGTGAAAGCAGTTTTCTTTGGATATTAGTCTGGGTTGACCGCAAAAGTGACATGCGATAGCTGAGTGTTCTCTTGGGTTATTAGAGATTTTCTAGATGTCTTCAGGGAAGTTAGAGGTTTGTCCGTATCTGGAGATTGAGTTTTCTTATCGACTGGATTCCAGGAGTAATTTCGGTGGTTCAGCTAGTTGTAGGATGGTTCCTTGAGATAGAGTTTGGTGAAGCAGCTCAGGTGTTGGTGGAACTTCTGAGTTTTGTTTATGGGTCTGTTGAACCATATTTTTGGAATGTGTTGTTCAGTCTGTGCTCATGTTCTTCATCAGCATTTTCTTCTATTCCAGATCAGAGCTGTGCAGCGGAAGCAGTTTGGGAGTGCATCTGTTTTGTCTTTTCCAGATAGGAGAAGTAAGTTCAGTCTTCTGTTGTTTGTGGAGTAGAGTTGTGTTCTTGGTTGATGGTAGATCTTGAAAGGATCATTTTGATGGGTTATTTCTTGTCTAGTTTGTTTTTAGAGGCATCAGCAAGGGTTGAGCTGATCAGGAAGGATGTAGGAAGCCCAGGATCGTTAGAAGAATTTTGAGGATAAGAGACGAAGGAATTTGGATTCTGAAGTCGGAGATTTGATTTTGAGTAAGTTTTCTCTGATCCAAGGAGCTATCAAATTGGGTAAGTCTGGGAAGCTAGCTCCGAGGTATCTTGGATCTTTTCTGTGTTCTTGTGAGAATAAGTGCTTTGGTTTTCAAGAGTTGAATTGCCAATTTGGATAATTGGGATACGATGTGTTTCACATATCTCTGAGGGAGTATGTGTATCTCTGGTTGTGGAACCAGCTGTTCAGGAAGGTTTGGTTGTTGAGTTAGACTCGTCTGTAGTCCGATATCCTGTTTAGTTTTGTAGATCTAGATGAGTAGTAGCTCTGTAGCTTAGTAGTGTTGTTTGTTTGGATTCTATAGAGCGAGTATTCCGGTATTTATACCTGGGAAACTCTAGAAAATTCTATCTAGAATTTTGTCTGGATAGTTAGATTTGTTTGATTTGATGAATTGGTTGCTATGATTGTTAGCATATGGTTGTTAACATATGCTTGTGTTTTAAAATTAAATCTTTAATGAGATTATTAAATTACTTTTGCTTTTAAATTTCGGGGACAAAATTCTTTTAAAGGGGGAGGAATGTGATGACCCGGAATTTTAGGCAATATCAATTTAATAATCTGTATTTAAAATTAAATTGATTTGATAAATTTTGTTAATAAAATTTGACTTGATCTAATAATCCAATTAAATAGATATTTAATTGGTGAATTTTATCTTTTTAAAAGCTAATAAAATGCTTTCTATTTATAATGTGTATATATATATATTTATATGTATTGTAAATAGATAAGTTTTGATTTGAAGTTTAATAAACAAATAAAATCTTGTTTTTAAATTTTAATATACATTTTGATAATTTGGAAATTATTATTTTATTTAATATATAACTTTTCAAAGCTATTTAATAAGTGACTATATGGTTTTAAATACTTAAGGTAAATATTAATTTGTTTAAATTATATCTTAGTTTAAGTATAAATTAATAAAAGGTTTATTTTATTTTCTTTTAAATATAGCTTAATAAAAATAATTTGAAATTTTATATAGAAATTTAAGATACAATTAACATATGAGATTTTATTTCATTTAAGTAAGATAAGAAATAAGTAATTTATACTCTCTTTTATAAATTATTTAAATATGATTAATGTGTTATTCTCAAACAATATTAATAAATGTATAAATATAAATATAGATAGGTTTTAAAAGACAATATTATTGTTATTTTTAAATTTAATATGTTGATATAAATTAGTTTTAAATTGAATTTTTAAATTTATGATTGGATTTGAATTTGAATTAATTTTGAATACAAAAGAATGAACATTTTTAAATTATTTGGATAAGCTTTCATTTTTACATAATTTGTTTAATTTCATTTTCTTTGAAAAGAAATGCACATATACATTTACATATGAAAATAATTTATATATATAAGCATTTAACAAATAAAGAAAAGGGTTTTATTTACTTTTAAATTAAATAAAAACAAATAGAATTACTTATAAGACAAATGTTAATATATTAAGTGGTATAATGACATGTATTAAAGTTTTAAGCATGTTAAAACTTGTGTTAAGTAATTAAAATAGATGACAAGTGTAGTTAAATTAAGTAACTAATGTAACAAATGTAAAAAATTAATACAAGTGTCATATTTGTTTTATTTTTTTTCTTGTATTTTAAAATAAATCATCTCAACTTATATAAGCATGTTTTCTTCATTCCCTCATTCTTCTTTTCTAATCTTCATTTTCAAAAGCTAAGAAAAGAATTTCAGCTGAACCAAAATTGGAAACAAATCAGTAACCAAATTACTCAAACAAAAATCATGTTCAAATTTGATTTTCAATTCTCAAACTCCTTACAAAAAACAGAATTTCAATTCAATCATGCAAACCCTTCTTCAATCAAAAGCCTGAAAACATCTTCATAATGCAATCTGTAATCCACATTCAAATTGAAGATCAGATCAAAAACCTATGATTATTTAGCAAATTTTCAAAAGAATGCAAATCTGTGAAACATCCTCAAAATCAAATCTGGTCAAGCCTGCATTTTTAAATCTGTTCAAACATGCATTTTCTTCCATCTGTCTAAAAGCCATCTCTGCATGCAAGTCTAAACAACATCAACTCACGTTTTAATCAAATTCAAAGAAGCATTCATGTTTGAAGTTTCAAAAGCTAAAACTGCCTCTGTTTCATGCAATGTCATGTGAGTAACTTTTAAACTTAAAATAAATTTGGTTACATGCTAGTTTTCTGTGATAAATATTATATTGTGTATGTTTATCTTCTGTATATGAATGAATATATGAGTGTAGACTGTTGTTTTATGTTACTTCAGTTTTTAGATTCCAGGTTTATAATTTAGTCAAAAATCAATTGCTCTTGAATCAACCTTCATTAGCATTTGAGTCTTGAACAAAATATGATTGTTATATCATAGATTTTAGTTTTAAAATTTATTTTAATAAAGAAAATTGTGTATTGTCTCTGGAAATTAAAATCATCAGTGCATGCTCAATAAAAGTAAAAACTCAAACATAATAATTTATAGATTTAGGATTATAAATCGAATTCCTAAACTAAAATATGAATTTTAAAACTAGAATCACAATTTTTAGCTAAGTTTTGAATGAGCAGTTCTAGTTCATCAGAAGATAGGAATTGGGGGATTTTCTGGCGATCTATTTGATTTTGGAGGTCGGGCTTTCTTCTGATGATGGATGGGTGATCAGTGAGTGGAGGAAAAATGGTGGAAGTGGTGGCAAATCACTGTGGACGCAGTGGTGGTGGGATTTGATCTGTAAACCTAGTTTTGGGTAGTGTAGTAGTTTTTGATCGGCATGGTTGCTTTAGATGATCAAAGTGCTACAATATTTGAGGAGATGGTAGCTTGGGTGTTGAAGAAGGGATGGAAGGAGTTTCAAAGCCTCCAATGCCGGTGGTGTGAGGACGAAGAGTTTTCAGGTTTGGAGGGGTGTTCCAGTTTAGTTCCAGGTTTTGGTTAATATGTTCGATTTTGATTTCAAGGTGTTTGTGAGGTTCTGATAGTCGTTATTTGATCTGAGGATGATCGACGACTTGCTCAAGGCAGTGGTGATGATCGGAGAGGGTCGGAGCCACCATGCATATGCACGGTGCAGTGGTTTGTGTCAGGTGATGTTTTGTTTAAGGGGATTGTGTACTCGAGTTTTACTCGAGTGATTTGATCATTTGCTCGAAGATAGTTCAGGTGGGACTCGAAGTAAATAGAGGGGCTCGGGTATTAAGGTGGTTACAGGTTTCTCTGGAAACCTGTTTGTTTTCAAATTCAAATTTAGTTTAAATTTGAAAGCAAGTTTTGAACAGAGTTTAAAACCCAAAATTTAAAATATGGATTCAAAACTGAGTTTGAATCCTAGTTTTAAAATTTAATTAAATTGTATAAATTAAAATGTTTTAAACAATTTTAAAAGGGTTTAAAATAGTTTGAATTTAAAAGTAAAGCTTTAAAATAAAAGTAGAGATTTAACCTAAGTTCAAATCTGGATTCAAATCCAAATTTGAATCATAGTTTTGAAATAAAGGAAGTTTTTAAATTTAAATTGTTTTAAAACAACTTTGAATGTTTAAGGTATAATTTAAAATATGATTTGTATTTTAAAATGAATTTAGGTTTAAATTCCTTTAAACTTCTTTTATAAAATAAGAAATTCTTTAGCATAAGTTCTAAAGGGTTTTTAAATGTTTTTAAATTTAAAGTAAATTGTTTTAAATTGCTTTGTTAATGATAATTTAATCATTAATAAGAAATGTTTTTATTTTTAGTTAATACAGATTTAATGTTTTTTTCGTTTCATTAAATTAGTAAGGTAATTAAATGGATAATTAATTTATTTATTTAATTAAGTAATTAAGGGTTTGAATAAATTAATTAAGGTTAAGTTAAGTAATCAAGATAATTAATTTGAAATTAATGATGATTATTTGACTTAATTATTTAGGAAAAGTAATTAATGAATTGTAAATAGTTAATGAAGATCATTAATTTAAAATTATTTAATAATTAATTAATGTGATTAATTTTAATGATTAATTAGATTAATTAATTAAAGATAATCATTTATGGAAATTGGTTAAATATAATTACTTAATGAAAGTAAATAAAAGGAATTGATTACTCAAGGTATTTAATTTAGATAAATTTGATTAGTTTAAGTTAATTAATCAAGTTTAATTAAATTAGAATAATCACTTGATAATTTGATGAGTATAATTACTTGGTGAAGTAATTAATAGATAATTACTGGATGTAATTAATTAAATAATGATTTGTTAAAGGAAGTAATTTGAGTATAATTACTTTATGAAATTAATCAAGGGATTAATTAAGATAATTAATGAAGGGGTAATTAGTTTATTTAATGTAGTAATTAAGGGTAGTTAATTACTAAATGAGAATAATCAAGAGTGATTAATAATTATGGTTTAATTAAATGGATAATTACTTAATGTAATTAATTTAAATAGAATAAATAATTAAAGAAGTAATTGGGGATCATTAATGATGTAATTAAGGTTGATTAATCGATGATAGGTGATTAAAGTAATTAATTAATGTAATTAATTAAGGATTAATGTAATTAATTATAGTTAATTAATCAATGAAGTAATTAAAGGTTAATTACTGTTTTTGGTTAAGGTTAGTTAATTTGTGAAATTAATTAAAGACAATTACTTGAATGTAATTAAAGATAATTAATCAAGGGTGATTAATTAAGGTGATTAATTTGAGGATAATTAATTAATTGATTTGTAATTAATTAATGGTAATGTAAGCAAGATTTATAATGATGAAGTAATTATTTAAATTACTTTAAATCAATTAAAGATGAAATAATTAATTTAATTCACTTTAAATTAATCAGAGATGCAAGTAATTAATTTAATTCATTTCAAATTAATCATAATGTGATTAAGTAAATCCTTGTTTATATATGGATGATATAGATTTCCTTGAATGGTTTGAGATCTCAGATATGAGATAAGTAATGCTGTGTGATATGGATGCTCTGGATTGCATTATGATGATAATATGGATTATCTTTTGATAATGATGATATGGATTGTTTATTGTGATGATAATGATGATTATCTATTGTGAAGATGTGAATTATCTATCTATGTGTATATAGATAATTAAATTGAATTGTTTTAAACTTAAAACAACTTGGACCTAAAAGATACGTTTTGGATTTCGATGATACTGGGATCGAGTTTCCATATTTGGATATCCGAAAACCACATCTATCCTAATTAACGATAGGTCGTGAACCTCAAGTGAAGATGAAGATTCAGAGTGCAAGGGTTATGGTCGTTAACTCTGAGGGTGATTCCAAAATGAGTGTAATGAGGTAATGTCTTCAGTTTCGTTCGAACCCGGAACGAACTTGTATGGATTGAATGCTTTCAGAACATCGTCAGGTGGACGATGAGCATTCTAAAGATGTGTTCTATAAAGGTAATCGTAGCCTCAAGCCTCATCAACCGGGAATGGCTAAAACAGGGGAGGTGCAGTAAGACTAAGTGGGTCATGCCCAAGTAGGACAAGATTTTCCCCTGTCTAGAAGTCCCTTTATATTCGGTTGTGTGGGGCAGTTTATTCGCGACAACTACCGGGATTGTCTTGTTCGGGACTGTCCAGTAAGGGATGGTTCCGGCCTTGTGTTGCAGGAGATTTAGGGTGGATTCTCGGTACGTTGATCTAGGCCACATACTGTGACGGGCGGTACCCCAATAGCCCTGCCATTGTATGGAATCCAAAATCCTATAAGTGCCATCAGTTTTGATTGTATTACCCACTTTTGTGGCTAGTAGATGGAATTTAATCATGTAACAATTTCGGCTATTTCATATTTACTTGAAAACCCTAGACCTATTATAATACATTGGATTTCCTATTAAATGTTTTGGTTAGCGTAATGTAAAAACTTTTCCATGTTTATGTGTGGGAAGTCTTACGTGATACCTTTCTTTTCAAAAGTTAAGCAACTTTAACCTGATACTCACACCAGACCCATGTCTGACCCGGATTTTATCTTCTGTTTTCTTAAACTCTTGGGTACTCAAATTTTTACGAGTAGCCAAGGGATTCAGGTAAGCTTTGACGAATTGTGGAGGAGCAATGGAGCAGGAGGCTTCAGCGTTGTAGATATTTATAGTGTTCCGCTGTGTGTTCTCTGAGTCATTTATTTGTGTTGTATTGAGTTGTAATAACTAGACAGGTGTTTATAACTGTCTAATATGTGTTGTATAAGCAGTGTAACTCTGGTGTATATAATACTTTGTAATATTTATGTGATTTATATAATTTGTTCGTTCCGCTGTTGAGATTCTGAAGTCGTTCTTCTTTCTTCTCTATCTTTCTATTCTCTATCCCTTTCTTTCTTAATTCATGATGCGTCTTTCTGGGATAGTGGAAGACGGGTCGTCACACTACCATCCCTTCCAAGGGATATATATTGAACCCTCCAAACTTTTTCTTTTGATGTGCGATACCTAGGGTGGGTTTCCCAGGGTCCTTATATATTGCTCTTTAAATTTCAAAGGCATTAGACTTATAGATCTTAAGATATTGATTGTTTTCCACAAGAATGCTCTTGTACTTTGAAACATATCGATCCCTCTTCTTAGAGCTAATCTATGTCGATCCCTCATATACGTTGAACCATATTTCATATTTTGAACGTTCTAAATTATGCATCTACCAATTCTATTCAATGCTGACTTCATATTTCCATCTTACTTGACTTCTGGGTCTCATAATCACCACTCTGGAGTCATGGACCTTGATGGCAATCAAATCTGACTAGTGTAATATGTTCAATATGACCAGTTAAAATTCCAAATAACACTTGCCCCCTAAAATACATCTTATGATGAACATGATGTGCTTTGAAACGAAGCAAGTTAGATTCGTTGATAAGAAAATCGTCCAATTTCTAAATTAGCTGCCATCCATTCGCCGAATCATTTTTCCAAGGTGTTGTATATTTTATTGATCATTATAACGCTTGGTCGATTTGCAATGGTATAAATCCATCGCTATATTCCATTAGTTAATATATGTAATCTGGTTCTGCAAGTCTAACTAGTTTTGATTATTTGGTCCAGCTTCGAACATGAAAGCTTCAGCTTTGATTTCAATTTCTATCGATTTCAAAAATTGAAATTTTTTGGTCATATACATGTATGTTAGTGTATATGTTCTTGTCGTTGGCTCCCGGACGTGCTCTTATATTCACGGGTCGTTGCCAACTTTCCTACATTTTGTATGTTCATGTTTTTTTTAAATTTTCGTGCTTTTATTCATTTGCGTGCATGTTCATGGCCGATCCCTCACTCTCTATTTTCCTCTTTTTTTCTTTTTTCATTTTGTACGAACCGACACATGCTTAGTCGATCCATCTTTTCTATACCTTATGCTTACAGGGATCAGCATATTGCTAGCCGACCCCGCTCTTTTTCTTTACATTTGTAGGGATCAGGATCTTTGATGCCGATCACTCTTCTTTTTCTTAAAAATGTAGGCTGGCCCCTTCATTCCCGTATATAAACTAGCATCCTTTCTTTCAAATATTCACGTATCCAATACTTCTACTTTCTTCCCATTCATATCCTTATAACCGAACCCTCTTACACCATAAGAAATATGAACCCTTCCTTTGCTAATCAACATTTCCTTCGTCCAAACATTAACCTTTCGATTTAGCTTTAAATGAACGCCTCGCCTTTCATTTGAACCATACTTCGTTCCTCTTCCTCAAATCACTCGTCTCTAGCACATTCAGGTCGGTTATTCGCTTTTAAACTTTGATTTTTATGACGAGATGGTGGATTATATTCTATCGGCGATAATATGGTGTTTGACGTGATGGAAAATCAAAGGCCATAACTACTTGATGGAGAGGAGAAGTTTAATGCAATGGGCTTCAGTTATAAAATTGGAAGGCTTGCATGGGAAGGTGGAAGGAGAGGACTGTTGCTTTCGATTCACAAGGAGGGTTTGGTAGTCTTAATGGATTGGGGAGGAATTGGTATCCTTGTTGAACAAAGGAGTGGGCTAGCGTGGAAGGTCCGATATTGGAAGTTAGGAAAGAAGGGGTCGTTAAAGATGGGTAGTAGGGTTGGATCGATAGAATTGTAGAAGGAGAAAGGTCGGCCATGTTGTTTAACATAAGGGAATGGTAGGATTAGGGACCGACAAGCTTTTAGGAGAGGGATCAGTTGAGCCGCTTTGGGATAGGGATCAGTATAGAGGGTATAGGTTGGAAAGTAGGGTTCGGTATTTTGGGATCATCATATGTGCACTTTGAATTTAAAATCTAATCTAAACTTACTCATTTAAGCAATTAATACCAATTCACCTCAACAAACTTGAACATATGATGACGATGAACAATAGAACTTCCATATTCACCATCGAACTTGAGATTGAACAATCAAATTCATGGAACTTTCAACATGAACTAAAACTTAGCATACGGACCTGAATGAAAGATTTCACACTTTGATATGCCAAGAGTCGGTCCTAAAGATTTCACAACCAATCAATCTCCTTGCTAGTTGAGACAGTCAATGATGACGTTAACTCTGGTCGGAATCCAAAGTCTCGTCATTTAACTGCATTCTCTTATTTAAAGTTTTTTATTTCTAAACTATACCTCACTAGCTCACACTTAGCATGGCGAAACATGCAAAATTTCTAATCTTTATGGTCTGTCGAGTATAGTTAACATGGACTTCAGATGCTTAGAGCATTTATCTGCAATGTCTTCAGGACCAACCTCACAGCTTGGCAATCCTGAAGCAAAATCGAGCTCCATGACTATATCTGGCAGGCTTTCTCTTAGTCATCAGGTCAAACAAATGGAAGTTTCTGGCCTGTCATTCAACCATTTTTCAAATATTCCCATCCTCCCAGCAGAGATTGTATGTCTATGCCCGACGCAGTAGAAGGCGCCAATCTCTTAGATACCCAACAGTTTTCTGGATATGCATCATTGTGTACTTTATGCACTACTTGTGCATTTCCCTCTAGCTATGTATTTTCATTTTCACTTGCACTATTTTCTCTTCTTGTTGTCACGTTGTTGTGCATTTTTCATTACTTTGGTGTTTGTACCACGGTCTTGTGCACTTGGTTGTTTGTTGCATGTTGTGCCTCACCTAGTTGCATCTTTTTGTACTTGACCTTGTATGGTGCACATTTAGTTTCATCTTGCCTCTAAATTTTTCTATACTGTTTCACTTTTGCTTGTGTTGAGCCATTTAGCTTAACCTTGCACTGTTTCTATTGAGTTATCCACTAATTCAAAAATATGCATAATAAATATAATTAAACTCCAACATCTACTTAAATATTATATATAAACATCAATATAATTTAAAGTTTATAAATCAATAAAGTCAATAAAGTGAATTTTATTGTATTATTGAACGATAAATAGGTTGATAAATTCTTATGTATAAAAATTATCAAAGGTTCTTATAAAAATCGGTAAAGATTACATGACTTATATTATAGACTTTTAAAAATAAATTCTAAGACGTATACATCTATTTAATCGAAGGTTATCTTATATAGTCTATTAAACGATGCTTACTTTAATAGAATAATTATCATGTTTTCCATCTTACTGTTTATTATTATTCCTCTCCTACAATTGATTTGAATATATAAATTATTCACTGTTAATATTGAACGTAACAGATTAGAAAAAATTAAAAATGCAAAATTTACCTTCTGCCGTAAGCCGTCGCAAACCGACGCCGTATCGAGCATGCAGATCAAAAACCATGCGACTTTTCTAGTCTTTCCTGCTTTCTACCAAAACGTCGTGCCAAAAAAGAACCCCAACCCTCATCACCACCGCCGCTCCACCTCGATAACTTCCGCCTGCCAACACCTTCAACTAAGGCCTCTAAAGCTTGTCGGAATCCTCATTCTCCTCAATTTCCGCTTAATTGAGGTATAATTAAAACCATAATTTTGAAATTTAGTTGATTATGAGTTTTAAATTGATGGTTATTGTGCATTAGCTGATGATAATAGTGATTAGTTGATTTGGGGATATTAATTAGTGGTTTGATTGTATAATTTGTTATTAAAAATTAGGGTTGATTTAAAATTCGAAAATTAGTATATAATTATTGATTAATATGTTTATTGATTAGTTAACACGAATGTTTGTTATAGTTTAGAACAATATTTGTTATAGTTTACATGAAAATTAGTGTATAAATATTTACAAATATGCCACTAGATTGGTACGGTTAAATATAATTAATATTAATTAATTAGTGTATGTTAATTGTAAGTGTTAGTGGTTAGTATAAAACAAAGTTATTTTAATTTATTATAAGTGCAAACTTCAAATTTTAGTTTATAAAATAGTTAAATTAAAAATTATAATAGTTACATGAATTTTAAAATATGTTTGAAAATTTCAAATTTAGTTATTAAAATAATTAAATAGTTGAATGAATTATATAGTATGGTTGAAAATTTATTTTGTAGTTGCTAAAATAGTAATTTGTGTACTTTTGGAATGGTTTGAAATAATAAATTTCTTTTGAAACAAATATTCAACTAAAATTTATTTTCTAGAAAATTAAGAAATGAATATAACATTTATTTGAAAATAAATGTTAAGTATTATTTTAACTAACACAACAATAAAAAATTAAAGCCTTTAGATCCAAAAGACTTCAATTTATTATAGAAAATACAACAACACACCCTTTGGATGCAAAGTTATACGTAGAAGAGAAAGAAGCGAAGTGTTGTCGCAATTAGATAGAAATGTGGCGTAAGAAGTCTTTAGTCCTGAAAGGCTTTAATTTTTTAGACAAAAGTGAGGTTTTGTCAAAATTAGTAACTATATTTTTAAATTATTAACAATGTTCGATTATTTTATTAATCGTACTTGGATATACGAAGTCATAACTGGTATGGAAGGTTCGGTAAAGGAACATTTCTACAATGGGTACATGAATTTATTAGATTCGTTATATCTAATAATCAAAATAACGAAGAAATTCGCTATCCTTGCAGCAAGTACCAACATTTGAAGCATTGAAAACAAAATATAATTAAAATACATTTGTATGCTTGTTTTGTGCCATATTATTATTTGTGAGATCGTCATGAAGGATTCGTGCACCTACACCTAATCTTGTTGTGTTAAAGGACGATTACGTTATGGTGAATCATTTAGAAGATATGGTGGAAGATGCAGCATGACCAATATTCCCTACTATTCATGTTGATGATGAAGACGTAAATATCGAAGAAGAGCCGAATGTGGAATCGAAAATAATCTATTAGTTATTGGATGTTGTTGAGAGGCCATTATGGGATGGTTATAAAAATGGAACCGAATTATCAGTGGCCGCTAAATACATTACTAAAAATCAAAATTCAACTATACAGAAGCTAAATTTACAGCAGTTGTACAAGCTGCAAAATGACATATGCCACCTCATAATCTGATGTGCGATAGTCATCATAAAGTGAAAAGACTTATGTCGGCTTTCGGTCTGCTGTACCAAAAGACAAATACATGTATAAAAATTTGCATGTTGTGTTGGAAAGATCACATTAACCTTAGGAAATGCAAAATAAGTAATGTGAAAAGATATAAAAAAAGAAAAGGAAGTTCTATACAAGAGAATGCATCATTTACCCATCACTCTTAGACTTTAAATGTTATATGCGTCTTTTGCTACAACATTTCATATGTGATGGCACAGTGTGAGAACATAAGAAGAGGGAATTTTGACACATCATCTGATAGACAAGCATGAAAACATTTCGACAAGTTTTATCACACGTTTTATGCAGGGAGCCGTAATGTCAGACTTGGTATATGCACGGATTGATTTTTACCATTCTCTCAGTTTGGTAGTAAATATCTATTTTGGCCTATTATCGTTACGCCTTATAATTTACCTTCATGGATGTTTATAAAAACTCTATATATGTTTCTCACTATTTTTGTCCCTGACACAGATGATTCAACACAAGGAATCAAATTTTATTTACAACCGTTGATTGAAGAGTTGAAAACACTATAGCATGAAGGAGTTAAAACAAATGATACTTTGAAAAAAAGAATTTTTGTATGTTCGCTTTTTTGTTATGGACTATTAGTGATTTTCCTATGTATGCAATGCTTTTAGATTGGAGTATGGTCAGTCGTCTAGCTTGTCTTATTGCATGAAAGAAACACGAGCATTTCCTTTACCGCACGATAAGAAATATTCATGGTTTGATTGTCATTGTTATTTTCTCCATCCCAGTCATACTTTTAGAAGCGACAAATTTTTTACATCTAACAGAGAAGAGATTATGCGACCACCAAAGATTTGGTCAAGCGAAGAAATATACGAACCTGTAAAGGACTATCCAAAGATATATGAAATGGAATACAAACTAAAATTCCATGTAAATTGCATATTCATAATTGTGCAGATAAAGTATATTTTTGGGAGTTATGTTATTGGATAATCTCATACTTCGACATAATATTGACATGATGGACAGTGGAAGAACATGTTTGATAACATGCTTAATGCAATTTTGAACTCTAACGGGAAAATAAAGAAAATCTGAATTCTAGACGTGATATAGAAAACTTTTGTAAATGTCCCGAACTACATATGAAGCCAAATAACAATAAAAAACCCATAACATGGTATAAGCTAGACAGTAAGTAAGTAAAACTCATGCTAAAGTGGGTGGAAGGACTGAGATGTCCTTGTGAAAATTCTTCTAATCCTCTAATTGTGTCAACTTTAACAATGATAAATTAAGTGGGATGAAAAACCATGTTTGCTATATCATGATGGAATATCTGTTACCCATCATGTTCAAAGAACAGTTGCCCGTAAAGTTCGGAGTTTTATAACAGAATTAAGTTTATTTTATAAACTACTTTGCTTGATGATGTTATAAGTTGATTGTATACGTAAAGTTGAAGTAGAAATCCCTATACTAATTTGCAAACTGGTTAAAATATTTCTACTAGGCTTCTTTAATGTAATAGAGCCTTTACCGGTTCACCTTCCATCTTAAGCACTTCTTCGAGGTCCCGTGCAATATGGATGGATGTATCCATTTGAGAGGTAACATTGGATATTCATAATATTAATTTTAGTTAAAAATTTAGATATAGTTCATATTTACATAAGTAAATTTAAGTCAAATTAATTTTGTAATAGGTACTTGAATTACCCAAACAAAAAAATTAGAGCAAAAGCATGAGTTGAAGGTTCGATTTGCAAATGATATCTTGAAGAAGAGATTATTCTTTTTCCCCTCATTACTTCGGTGACCATGTGAACTTATCATTTATAAGCGTTTCTCGTAATGATGAAGCCATTGAATAAGATTCTTCTCAAAAAGTGTTATCTATTTTTAGACAACATGGCCATCCCGTCGAAAAATGTGTGGAAATATGGTTAGACAATAAAGATCACCATGTAGAACATATCTCTCTGTGTGTGTGTGTGTTCCTTATAATTATGCTGAAGTTGCACTATTTGTTAGGTAATAATATATTCATATTTATTTCAATTATGCTTCTTGTTTAATTATAATGGAACATATAATATATATTAATCGCAACATCCACTTGGTGATCTCAGTAAATAATTTGCGAATGGTTTTGAACTATGTTTATGATCCAAGAAATTACGTCGACAATGAAGGATTACGACATCTTTTGCTCGAACCAAAAAGAAATATTAGGACTTATTCAATATCCTTCACAACAGATTTAAATTAAATATCAAGGATTATAGTGCCGAAAAATTAACATATAAAATCGGTGTATTTTCAAAGGTACGAGTGATCTAGATAAGTGTATAAAAGATTTTTACAACATCTTAACATAGGTTTTAGAATTGACATATTATATGTAGCCTGCTGAAAGAGTTTTTTTTATTCATATGCAATTGGTTTGGTAATGCGCGTGGTTCTAGAATCAATATGCAAAATGATTATAAGCTTATTGAAATAAAGCATACCTCACATTACTGTAAGTATGATCCTTTCGTATTAGCTCTGCAAGCATTGTAAGTTTATTTTGCTCCGTATCCATCCTTAAAAAGAGATAAAGCGGATTGATCGGTTGTTTTTAAAACAAAAGCATGATTTATATTTAACAGATATATAATAGTACTAGAGGGATCAACTTATCAAGTGGATCCTGAGCCAAATAATGAAATAATAATTACGACGATATTGATTTAGGGTCATTGAATGATGAACCAAATGTTTTAATAAAAACATTTGAGAGTACAAAGGAAAACGACATAGAGTACGAGATCGAGTCTGGATCAGAAAACGATGAATAGTGGTAATTCTTAATATTTGTATCGCTTGTTGTATAATGTATACTATGAGTTTCTTGTTACAGAATAAAGAGAATGGAGGCAATTAGGGAGAGAACAATTCTATTGAATTGAGAGATATATTTACAATACAATCAAGCTCCATATTTATAGACTACTTATGCAGTGCAGATTACAATAATGCCCTTTCATATTTAGCATATTCATCCCTATTATTAATGTATATTACAACACTCCCCCTTGAATATGCGTATGTAAAGATGATAAGAGTAATTGCCTCATTAAAAACCTTGTTATAAAAAACCCAGTGGGAAAAAATCATAAACAAGGAAAAGAGTACAACATGATTTCATCTTTAAGTAACATATATTTTATAATGTTACTACGAGGGTTGATTCTTCTAGATCAAGATAATGCCTCATTAAAACCTTACTAATAAAAACCCAGTGGGAAAAATATTAGTGAAGGAAAAAGAGTACATTATAGTGTATTTCATACGCTCCCCCTGGATTATAGCGCATTATTCAATTAGTTTGTTGATGCAGCTGATGCATACCAATTTTGTACACCATCTTTTGAAATGTTGATTTTGGAAGCGCCTTTGTGAATAAGTCCGCTGGATTTTCTTGGGATCGGATTTGTTTCACTTCTATCTTATTATCCTTTTGTAGCTCATGTGTGAAGAAAAATTTAGGAGAAATGTGTTTCGTCCTATCACCCTTAATGTAACCCGCTTGAATTTGAGCTACACAAGCTGCATTGTCTTCATAAATAATGGTTGAGGTCAATAATTACTTCGCATTTCTTCGTGCTGATAACGTGTTACAGAATAAAGAGAATGGAGGCAATTAGGGAGAGAACAATTCTATTGAATTGAGAGATATATTTACAATACAATCAAGCTCCATATTTATAGACTACTTATGCAGTGCAGATTACAATAATGCCCTTCCATATTTAGCATATTCATCCCTATTATTAATGTATATTACAACATTTCTGTTGTTATTAATGATGATGACTATGTTGTGAGCTATGTTTTATTCTGTTTTGTTAATTTTATATATGTATTCAAGAGATTTTGTTCCATTTTAATGGAAGTTTTATGTTATGATTAATCAGACAAGTTTTCTAATAATAAAATGATATGTTTTTTCATTATATGAAATGATATATTTGTGGTAGATATGTCTTATAGAAGACATTCTAGCAGATCTCAGGCTTCTCCTTCTCCTAGTGTGGGTGTCAGCGGTAGAGCACCAGATTTACGCCCAAAGGAAGATGTCATTCCGAAGAGTGCAGGGTAAGTATCAAATTTATTGCATGTATATTATTTGAAATTTACTGAATGTCTGCATCAAAATTAATATAGAGGTTTTAATGTATAGCCTTCGGACTACATTCTTCAAGTCTCTAGGAAGGCATTCAAGAGTCGAATGTCAGGATGTTGGGCTCATTAGGGCAACATCCCAAACCATGTTACTAACGCTAAATGGACCGACTTGATGGTAAGTATAAATTTATAATTCATTTAAAAAATAATATAATATATATAATTCAATCAAATTTTAATATATAGGCCGCAGTATCTGTTGATCCAAAAGATATGGACGTTTTTACTAATCACTGGAACCCAAGGATGAGGAAAAATTATTAGGACACTCACTCAAAAGCAAAAATGGCGAATAAAAAATAAGCTTGCATGAGCGCTAATATTTGGGCCAAATTTCTGCAGCTTTTACTCTTGAAGTGAAAGTAAGTTATTTAATTTCATATTGTTATTATAATTTGTCTAAATATTATATTATAGTTGCATTAATTTAGTTGTTCATATATTTAAATTTATAGGAAATTTTCGAGTAGAACGCAGTAAACAGGAGTAAAAATCTTGTTGTACATCGCAGTTGCTCTAAGTCTTTCTAACAATATCGGAGCGAATTGGTAAGTTCATGGTTTACAATTACATGTAACATTAAGTAATCATATTGGTAACAATGTTTATCCATATATATAATTTAGGCTAAGGAGAAGGGTCGTGAGCCTAAATTAATAGAGGTCTTAACATAGACTCATGCCGTCGAGCAGATAAATGAGGATGGCTCAGTTTCATATTCTTGGTTGGACAATAAATCCTAAGCCGTAATGGTAAACATGCTTAAATTTTCTTTTAATTAACATTTCATAAGCTATAAATTGAATATTTATTGTGGCAAACTTTTATTCCTAAGCGTGGGAAAGATATAAAGCGGAGCGAGCTCGAGTAGCGTAGTCCACCGACCAAAAGCAGTTGACTTTTGAGGATGAGAACCATAAATGGGATGCTCTAATTGACCCGCCCATGCAAAAAAGGCAATATAGCTACAACAATCCAAAGGTAATGTTTACCAAGTTCAACTGCTTCATTAACTAATATATAATTTTTTTAATATTAAGCATAAACTATAATTAGCTATTAACTAATTTACAAGCGCGGATGTCTCAAGACAATTATAGGAAATCACAGACTGAGGAGGAGATAGCTCGGCTCAAAGAGTAGGTAGTAGAGTTAAACGATCGGATTCCTTTCGGAAGATTGGCTGCAATGCTAGATGAGCAGATTGCGGCATATTTTGTAGAGCATGGGAATATTCTTGCATATGGTTCGGAAAATACCAATGATGAGTAGGTATTATTGTATTCGTGATGGGTTTTGATTATTTTGTATTGTACTTATTTGACATGTGTTGATGGACTTAATACTTGTTTGATGGCTATGTTGTTTATGGATGTTAGATGGATTTGTGGTTTTGTTTGATGGACATGAGTATTTGTAGGTATGGTTGTGTTGTTTGACGGAATATTGATGTTGTTTGATGGAATGTTGATTTTTTTGTTATATATATGCTTGTGTGTGATATGTACGAGATTGTGCGATGGTTGTAGTTGTGAAATTGGGTATATATGTGTTGTAGATGGGGTGGATAGAGATATGAATATATATATATGCGGTTGGGTGGCCTAAATAGCAACTGTTTTGCAAAATAGAAATTCTAGTCTTGCATCGACTAGCGTTGGCCAATTTGCACAGGGCCGTGACGGTTTACTTCAGCTTGCAATGGCGAATTTGCATAGGTTTGCATCGATTAGCTTTGGCCAATGACAACCCATTGGTTCATCTATCTTTGCCATATATCTAATTTTCCATCTCGAACTGATGCTAAAGTAGCGACAATGCCGACGCTAAAGCCGATGCTAAATCCAGTTGTGTCGACTTGGTGAGTGTTGGATTTTATCATTCTTTGCGACGGCTCGCTTCGATAACCGATGGATTTTTGCCAATGCTAAAGATAATGTTTTCGTAGCGTTTAAAGTTCAATGATGGAGCACTTATTTTGATTCTTCTTTCATCTTGCTCTGATTATTTTACACCTATTTCTTGCATTCTCTATAATAGCTAGGAACCCTTTTTGCTTTATCCACATGAAGCTTTTCAAACAAACATGAGTAAATCATACAATTTGATAGCCGGAGGATGAACTTTATTGAATAAGTTACCAAGAAGAATTAATATCTAACTTAGTTGTTTGTCCAAAATGTATTAAAACATTACTATAACATGGTTCAGCTTTCAAATCTCAATAATTTGCTTTCGAATCAATTTATCAAAAAATAATCTCTTTGAGATATATACACTATATATATATATATATATATATATTACTTTCAAGTTATTTATATTTGAATGACCGTTGTCTATTCCATATTTTGTGTCATTTTGGAGTTTTAGTTTCAATTGAACATGTAGAGTTCTCTAGCTGGTATGAAGTGGGAGTTTGGAGCTAAGTGGTCATGAGTTCAAACCGTTATAATCCCTACGGGTGTTATCCTATAAATTACCTGAAGTACATGTTTATCGGTTTTGTGAAGTGGAGACTTGGCGCAACAGTTAGGACACCCACATGGTGATCTGGGCATCCAGGTTCGAGTCTCGATAAAGCCTCTTCGAAATGCAAGGGAAAGGCTGTATACATTATCGACCTCCCTAGAACTTGCTACCATGTGGAAGCCTCATGCACTAATTTCCACCTTTACATGATTATCGGTTTTGTGCATGGTTTCTTCAAGTTTCCAACCTAAGCTTGATTTTCTAAACATAAACAAAACTATGTGTATGTTTATGTTTCCTTAATAAATTACTTATTTCTTATGTTTATAGTGAACGTAAAATATTGGTTAAGAAATCATTTACCTTTTGTTGGTTCTTTATGCAAGCTTAATTGTTTTGACTTAGGATTCGAAGTTTGCATTTCATTTTTCAAATGAATTAGAAGAAGGATAGAAATATACACTACCGGATATAGTAATCATTACTTACACCAATATTTTTTGATCTGATTTTTCCATATCATGATTTATACTTTTACAATCAGTTTATATAGTGACTATATTCCCTAATATTGAATGATGTTTTAAAAATATATAGTCATACTATAAAGAAAGAGTCTGGACTATTATTTTTTTAATAAAATGAATAATTATTGCTATGGTTGTGCACCAATAATCAATAATCATTGTGCTTATAAACAAAGTGTATATAAAGCTTATTTTTTTCCCGATGATATGCTGCCTGCTTTGTATTGTAACATGCTGTAACAACCCAAAATTTAAGATATAGTAATTAATTAATGAGTAAATTAAATAATAAAATAAGTTTATGAAATTTTCAGAATTGGACCAAGGAAGTTGCACCATGGTGTCTGTGGTGATTTTTTCATCAATTTTCATGTACGGATTGTCAAAATTTGAGTTAATATGAAGAAGATACGCTAGAAATAAGAATTGGACAAAACGAACGAAAAAAATGTAAATAGGTCAGGTCGACCCAGAATGAAGCCAGGTCGACCGTAGGGTAGACCCTCATAGTACTAAGGTCGACCCTCACTTTTTCTAGGTCGACCTGCCCCATTTCTTTGACATCGATTTGTCCAGGTTAATAGATGATGAGTTTTTCCAATTTTGATCGGTTGTTCGCCCAGTATAAACATTGGCCTATGGTCGCCTCGATTCCAATAGAACCGAAAAAGTAGGCTTCAGGTCAACTCCCTACCTAACTTAGAGGCTAGGTGTATTGGCTACTTAGCTGCACCCAAGAATCAGTCTTACCTCGCTCTGTAATTGGATAGTGGCGTTAACAAAGGAATCATGTGCGTTCGTGCTTCCATCCGATGGTTCCAATCGAGCTTATGACGTGGTTGCACCAGATTTAATCTCAAACCCAATGGTCTGAGATCCATAAGTGGCACTTAAATATGACCCTAGGCCTAACTATTTTTCTCATTCAGAATTTCTCCATCCACGTTCCTTGCCTGAGGCTGGATACTAAAAGGAATATTTTTCCAAGGAGAAGAAATTTTAATTAAAATATTTTCCACCCTTCAAGTGGATCCACGATGGCCAATTGAAAGAGTTAAGGACCACAAGTGAGTGTTTAAGTAATTATTTAGATTTTTAAGTAATTTAAAATAATAAGGTTTTCACCAGTTGTAGTTTTTATACAATTTTGAGACTGCTTTTATACAAGTTGTTTACAGTTAACTTTTAATGTTCTTTTCAGTCTATTTTATTTAGCTATTTTATTTATTTATTTACAGTTATTTACTATCATTTATAGTTATTTGTATTTTATTTACATCCATTTTGGGTTAGATTTCAGCCTGTAATTTTTAGTTCCTTTTATTCCTTTTATGCAAATAAATTAATAAAAGGTGCATATTCGCTAATATGGACTAAATTTTAAGAAAATTAAAACTATAGAAAATTAGATGTAAATAAGTAGAACTGTAATAAAAGAACATAGACTAAAATAGGTAAATTTGACATTTGCAAGCATGTTATAACTAGTAGATTATAACTATAAAGACAAGATAAAAGAGAAATTTTAACGTAGGTTATAATTAAATAAAAAGAATATAAAGAGGTTTATTTTAAAGACTTACACTAAGTTAACTAGAAAAAATAGCAGTGATAATGGAGAGGCTTATTTGAAAGACTTAGAATAAATTAATAAGCAAATAGAGCAGAATGAACAGAAGAGGCTTATTTAAAAGACTTATATTACGTTAAAAAGAAAAAATAGAAGTAGGTCCCATAACCAATAGCATTCCCTTTTAGACTAGGAATGATTGTTTCATAATAGGTGAGGCTAGGCATGACCCTTTCAGAGTAGGACTTATGGTCTCACAGTAGGTGAGGCTGGGCATAACCCATTCAGACTAGGACTGATGGTCTCACACTAGGTTAGGTGAGGCTGGGACCGCTTATGCTAACTAAAGTAATTAAGGGGCCAATAGATAGAAGTTCAAATCAGGGGATTTGGGCAAAGGGCGCAACTAGATTTTGTTTGGTGGGACCCGAATTGGCAGCATTCCCATTCAGACTAGGACTAATGTTCTCACAGCACACTTAGGTAAGGCTGGACATGACCCTTTTAGACTAGGACCTACAGTCTCACAATGGAGGAGGTTAGGCTTGTAAGTTACTGTGCTATAGGATCAAGAAATATGGATAAGCTACTTATGCAGAATATAAACTAAGTTAGTAAATAATTAAAGCAGTAAGGAAAATGACACCAGAGATTTTTATATCGGTTCAACCTCCCGTTCTACGTCCAGTCCCAAATTCCTTCTGTAATTAAAGCTAGCAACCCTCACTTAATATAGAGGAATAGGTTTACACCGCCTGATCAATCGAACAGGACTACTACCGCCTAAGCAACCGAATAGGACTTCTACCGCCTGAGCAATCGAATATGACTTCTTTACAAATAACAAAAGTATCCGACTGTAGTATGCTCTTTTTAATAGAAATGATAAGTCATTTAAGTACAACCTTCCAATAATCTTCTCCCTTTTGATATATAGTGTAATGTGCTTTGAGAATTGTGGAAGATAGAGTGATCAACGATTAGAGAATGTAAGGTGTAGTTTGAAAATAGAAAATATATAAGAATTCAAGAATATTAAAATCAGTTTCGATGAATTGTTTGTTGAATTCTAAAATATATTTATAGAGATTAAAAAATTGCAACCTTTGTTGAAAGGTAATAAAAAGAAATAGGTGCAACTGTTGGTTTGAAGATGTTTCTCTTCGATGAAGAGAACTGTCTTTTCATAAAAAATAGCTGTTGAAAATATTCAGCTAGCTGAATGAATTTATTCAGCCTTCTGAATTTTAAAAATTGAAAACAAGAAAGAAATAGGCTATTTTTGGCCTAATTCAGCCGTCTGAATGAATTCATTCAGCCGCCTGAATATTGTGAAATAATAAATTTGTTTCAGCAAACAGCCGTCTGAATGAAAGCATTCGGCGGGCTGAATTCAGCCTGTTTATATGGTAATGCATGTGTGTATATGTTTATATATATATATATATATATATATCTTTTTAGGACAGATTTTAAAAATAGAATGCAAACTAAAGTTAGTTGTAAAGAGAAGAGCAGTGTAGTGGTAAGCACCAGATTTCCAAGAAGAGATCCCGAGTTCGAGTCTTTGAATATATATATATATATATATATATATATTAAAAAATTATGAATTATTTAGGGATATAATTCCTAATTCTGTTCTTAATTTTATGAAGATGTTTTCAATGAAAGGTTTTGTAAATATATCTGCCAATTGATTTTCAGAGGATATAAATTCCAGTCTAACTAAATACTTTTCAATATTGTCACGAAGAAAATGATGACGTATGTCGATATGTTTAGTTCGTGAACGATCGACAGGATTTTTAGGTAAGTTTATAGCACTAGTATTATCATAAAATATTGTTGATTTAGATAAATTAAAACCAAAATCTTGAAGTGTTTGTTGTATATAAATGACTTGAGCACAAGCTAAGGTGGCGGAAATATATTCTGCCTCATAAGTTGAGAGTGAAACACAACTTTGTTTCTTGCTAAACCAAGAGACTAAGGATTGTCCAATGAAGTGACAAGTCCCACTAGTACTTTTTCAATCCGTTCGACATCCTCCAAAGTTAGCATCACTATATGAAACTAACTCGAAAGGAATTCTTTCGGATAGATAAGTCCAAAATCTTTGGTTTCGCTTAGATAATGCAATATGCATTTTACTGCTCGGGTACGTGATTCTTTAGGATTTGCTTGAAATCATGCACATAAACAAACACTCACCATTATGTTAGGTCTACTAGCAGTTAGATAAAGTAATGATCCAATTATACTTTGACATAATTTTTGGTCAACACTTTTGCCATCTTCTTCTTTATCGATCTGGACAGTTGTACACATTGGAGTTGATTTAACAGAAGTATTTTCCATATTAAAGCATTTAATTAGATTACTACAATATTTTTCTTGATTAATAAAAATTCCATTTTCGAATTGTTTAATTTGTAGTCCAAGAAAATAAGATAATTCTCATATATGTGACATTTCAAATTCTTTAGTCATAATTTTTGGAAATTCCTGACATAATTTTTCATTTGTAGAGCCAAAAATAATATCATCTACATAAATTTGAATAATTAAAATATCCTTTTTAGTTCTTTTAATAAAAAGAGTTTGATCAACCTTCCCCATTTCAAAACCAGAATCAATTAGATAGCTCTTAAGAGGTTTATACCAAGCACGAGGTACTTGTTTTAGACCGTATAAGGCTTTCTTAAGTTTATATGCATGGTCTTGAAATTTTTCATGAGTGAATAATGGAGGTTGTTCAACAAAAACATTTTCATTTTATAACCATTCAAGAAAGTACTTTTAATAGCTATTTGATAAAGTTTTAAATTATGAAAACATGCAAAGGCCAGTAAGATACGTATTGCTTCAAGTCGTGTAGCTGGAGCAAATGTTTCTTTGTAGTCAATTCCTTCTTCTTGATTATATCCTTATGCAACTAATCTAGCTTTATTCCTAGTTATATTACCTTGTTATCTGTTTTATTTTTAAAGACCCATTTAGTACCAATGACTATTTGATCACTTGGTCTAGGAACTAGTTCCCAAACTTCGTTTCGTTCAAATTGGTTTAGCTCTTCTTGCATGGCCATAATCCAATAGTCATCAGTTGATGCTTCTTTTTCATTTTTAGGTTTGATTTTAGAAAGAAAAGCTACATGGCCCATTTGACATGTGAATTAATTTCTCTTATGACATTTTCTACTGGGTGATCTCATAAAATCCTAGGAAAAGATCTTAATTCATTTTCATTATGAACAATGTTTTCATTTTCTTTAAAGTTATAAATAATGCTTTCATCTTCTTCAAAATTATTTTGAGTAACTGTATTTGTGACCGTCTTAGGTATAGCCTCATCATCCTTAAAATTATAATTAAATTTGAAATTTTCGTCGAATGAATCATGAATTCATGTTTCTTCGATTGTTTTTGTTCTTTTATTGAAAATTCGATAAGCTTTGCGTCGTTCTGAATATCCTACGAAGGTTCCTTCATCGGATTTTGGATCGAATTTTCCAAGATGATCTTTTTTGTTTAAGATAATAAAATTTGGACCAAAAGTATAAAAATATGAAATGTTTGGTTTTCTTTGATGAAAAAGTTCATATGGAGTGGGTTTTGTTAAAGGTCGAATGGAAACACTATTTAGAACATAGCAAGCAGTGGATACAGCTTCTGTCCAGAAATGTTTTGGTAATGTGTTTTCATTTAACAAAGTTTTTGCACATTCTTGTAATGTTCTATTTTTCCTTTCTACAAATCCATTTTGTTGTGGTGTTATAGGAAAAGAAAAATTATGGTAAATTCTTTTTTTATTAGAAAAATTTTCAAATGCTTCATTTTCAAATTCACCTCCATGATCACTTCTAATATTCTTAATTTTTGAAATTTTGAATTTTCTTTGCAAAATTCTTGAAATTTTCAATAGGATCAGTTTTATGTTTTAAGAAAATAGTCCAAGTACATCTTGAGAAATCATCTACTATAACAAGTACATATTTACTATTATTTATAGATTGAATTTGAGTTGGACCAAAGAGATCTAAATGTAATAGTTCTAGTGGTTGTATAGTAGAAATATTTTTTGTCATGACCCGACATTCTACTCCCGGAAAATCGCATCATGAATTAAGAGAGAAAGGGATAGAAGAAGAAAAGAAAGAAGAGAAAGAAGAAACAACACAAGAATCTCAACAGCGGAACGAATAAATTATATTAATAACATAAGTATTTACATAATATACAATACCAATCAGAGATACACAGCATACACATCACACATACTAGACAGTTATAAACACCTGTCTAGTTTTTACAACTCAATACAACAACACAGAGAACATACAGCGGAATACTATATATATATCTACACGCAGAAGCCTCTTGCTCCAATGCTCCTCCACAATTCGTCAAAGCTAACCAGAATCCTAACCTGAATCCCTTGACTACTCATAAAAATTTGAGTACCCAAGAGTTTATGAAAAACAAAAGATAAACTCCGGGTCAGACATGGGTCTGGTGTGAGTAACAGGTTAAAGTTGCTTAATTTTCAAAAACCTTTTGAAAAGAAAGGTATCACGTAAGACTTCCCACACATAAACATGGAAAAGTTTTTACCTTACGCTAACCAAAACATTTGATAGGAAATCCGATGATATTATAATAGTGTCTAGGGTTTTCAAATAAATAAGAAATAGTCGAAATTGTTACATTATTAAATTCCAGCTACTAGCCACAAAAGTGGGTAATACAATCAAAACCGTTGGCACTTATTGGATTTTGGATTCCATACAATGGCAGGGCTACTGGGGTACCGCCCGTCACAGTACGTGGCCTAGATCACCGTACCGAGGATTACTCCCAATCCCCTGCAACACAAGGCCGGACCCATTCCTTACTGAATAGTTCCGAACAAGACAACCCCGACGGTTGGAGCTCAAAAACCGTCCACACAGCCGAAATAAAAGGAACCTCTAGACAGGGATCAATCTTGCTCTCCAGTGGGTGCGACCCACGAAGCCTTGCTGCACCTCCCCTGTTTTAGCCATTCCCGATTGATGAGGCTTGAGGTTACGATTACCTTTATAGGACATATCATCTTAGAATGCTCATCGTCCGCCTGACGATGTTCTGAAAGCATTCAATCCATACAAGTTCGTTCCGGGTTCGAACGAAACCGAAGGCATTATCTCGTTACACTCGTCTTGGAATCACCCTCAGAGTTAACGACGATAACCCTTGCACTCTAAACCACCATCTCGAATCTATAAGTATTATTCCGTCAAACTCATTACGGAATCACCCACAGAGTTATACTGACGTATAGCCCTTACACCTCGAGTCTTCACTCGCTTCACTTGGATTCACGACCTAAAGTTATTTGGAATCGATGTGGTTTTCGGATATCCAAATATGGAAACCCGATTCCGGTCTCATCAAAAACCAAAGCGTGTCTTTTAAGGTCCAAGTTGTTTTAAGGTTTAAAATAATTCAATTATAGTATCTATATACACAAATATAGATAATTCCACATTCACAATTGATAATTAACATTATCACATAACAGGTAATCCACATTATCAATATCAAAATAGATAATCCATATACTACCATCACAATAGATAACCTATGTTATCATCACAATACAATCAAGCCATTCCTACCACACAATATTATTTATCTCATTACTGAGATCTCAATGCGTCCAAGTCAAACAATGACATCCATTCATACATAAGCAAAGATTTACTCGACACAATATAATTAATTTAAAATGAATTAAATTAACTATCTCTATCTCTAATTAATTTAAAATGAATTAAATTAATTGCCCCAATTTTAATTAATTTAAAATAAATTAAATTAATTACTTCATCTTTAATTAATTTAAAATGAATTAAATTAATTACTTCACCAAATTATAACTTGCTTATCCATCTATTTAATTGATTACAATTAATTAATCATTCGAAATAAATCATCCTAATTAATCGCTCTTGATTAATTACTCTTAATTACATTTATGTAATTATCTTAATTAATTTCATAAATTAATTATTCTCAACTAAATAGTAATTAACCTTTAATTACTTCAATTAATTAATTAATCATAATTAATTTCTTTAATCCTTAATTAATTATATTAATTAATTATCTTTAATTACCTATTATTGATTAATTAATCATAATTAATCAATTTTAATTACATCATTAATTAAATAATTAATGATCCTTAATTACTCTAAGTAATTAACTAACTTAATTACTATATTAAATCAAATTAATTATCCTTAATTAATCTCTTAATTAATCTCTTGATTAATTAATAAGTAATTTAGACCAAATTACTTCACACTTAAACATCCCACTTAATTACATTTTGTAATTATTAATTAATTACTTAACTAAGTAAATACCCAAATCATTAATTACATAAAGTAATTATTTATAAAACCCAAGTGTTTATAATTAATTAAACATAATTAATTAAAAATAAACAATCATATTAAACTAAATTAATTACATTAAGTAATTAATTCCTTAATTACTTTATTAAGTAATTATACTCAAACCATTTACAATTGATTATTAATAAATTAATTAATCTAATTAATTATATAAAAAAATTAACTACATTAATTAATTATTTAAATAATCCTGGTTAATGACCATCATTAACCCTTCTCTAATTATTTTATAAAGTAATTAACTTAAATTAATTACAAATTTAATTAAAATTATCTATAATTTAAAGTCTAATTATTTAAATAAATTAACCTTGATTAAAAACTTAATTACTTAATTAATAATTTATTAATCATTAATTAATAATCTAATTAATGATCTAAATTCCAAATTGATTAACCCCTAAATCAATATGTATTAAACCTTAATAATTAATTAAATTAATTAATTATTTATTTATTAATTACCTTTTTAATAAATTAATTTCAAAACATTAATTCTTAATTTAACTTTAAAATAAAACATTTCTAAATTATGCTTAAAACAAATTTTATTTAAACAAAGTGTTTTGAACTTGCTTCCAAATTTCATTTAAAATACAAGTTTTGAAATGAAAATAATTTAAACTTATCAAAGTTTAAACAATTTATAACTTTAGCATCTCAATAACTCAATTTATTTTTAGTTTAAATTTCCCAACTTCAAACTTTCTTTTAAATTTCAAAAACTGAATACACATTCTACTTTGATCCCAGATTTAAACTTAAGATTCAAAGTAGCATTTGAATTCAAATTTAAATTTAAATTTTAAACTCTGTTTAAAACCTTAAACTTCATATTCAAAACATTATATAAAATACTTTAACAAATTTCAAAGTTGTTAAAAACCTTCTATCTTTATAAACTTATATATTTTTAAATCTATAATTCAAACTCATTTGAATTAAGATTATAAACTTGTTTTAAAACTTGCTCTACACCTTTTTTTTTTAAATTCAGTTAAATTTTAAAAAAAAACTTCATACTTTCAGGTTTATAAAACAATTTTGATAAAACAAGTTCAGGTTTATAAATTCTGTAAAAATTCTTTCCTTTAAACTTTATTTATTTAAACTGGGGTGTAAAATTATCTTGAATTCAAATAAATTCAAACTTGAATTCGAATATGTTTTAAATTTTCTTAATCATTTAAAGATTCAGGGTTTATATATTTTTAAACCCAGATGTTACAGGTTTATAAAACCTGTAGAACAAATCACCTAACCCCCACAGAATTTACTTCGAGTCTGCAACCCCACATCCCCGAGGAAAACACTACTTCACTTCGAGTCAAAGCAGAGTTTACCCGAGACCTCCCTCAACTAACCAACATCACCTGTACCCTACTTCACTGTGCATATGCACGGCGCCTCCGGCCATTGATGATCGCCAACGACCATCGCATCTCATCAGATTCCAACCTCACTTCCCACTACGACCTTCGATTCATGCTTCAAACAACTAATTCAATTTTGAGGGTCTTAAACCCAAACCTGGAAACAAAACACAGTTTCCCCTTCCAAAACCTATCAACGATCAATACTCTTCCCTCCGACCACCTGTCGATGAACTACTCCGCCCACGTCTTCAACTACGGCTAAACTTCCAGCCCTCAAAAGCTTGTGACACTCGGTCCATCCTTTAAGCAGAAATGATCGGTTCTTCAAGACACTAAAAACTAGGGTTAAAAAGTAAAATTCCCGAATCTGCCATTACTCAGATAATTATAACAACATCCAAGATTTTTCCCTTACTCCCCACTCAATCTATTCCCTTCAGGAAGAACCCCGAGATCTCCCATTCAAAAATCATTAGAATTTACTAAAATTCCATTTTTAGTTCAAAACCCAAAAGCAACTTCGTCTATTACCTAAAAATTCCAATCTTTGATTTAAAAATCTAGTTACAGATAATATTTTTGGTTTATGATACTGAATAAATAAATAAACATGTTTGGGATTTAATGAATTCAACATGCATTGATGTTGCTCTGTGTTTTCAGAGACAACTCCAAATATTTTAATTTTCCAAATCATAAATTCTTAACTTACATAAAATTTTAGTTATTGATTTAAGATAATCAACACTTCACTTTATACACTTCATTCCATCAGAAACTTAACTAAAAGATGAAAATTTAATTGATGTTTGGTGTTTGGGAAATTAAACAGAATAAACAAATAAAACACAGCATGCACATATTATATCTCACTTCAGACTTTTATCAAAACACAACAATACATATTTATATCAAGACAAACAAGCAAGCAACCTAAGTAAGGATTTAAATATTTTAAAGTTACTCACTTATTAACAAATGCAGAGCTGTTTTGATCCCTTGAATTTTTGCAGAAAACAAATATGCAGAGCTTGCTCCTCTGTTTAAATCTGAGTTTTGAATTGATATGCAGGTTTGACTAATTGTTTTCTCTGACCAAAATGCTTGCATGCAGGTGCTAGTTGATGCAACTTCTTTGATTTTGTAAAAGTGGAGTATGCAGAATTTTGGATTTGCACAGGGTTTAGAATATACAGATAGATTTTGAATATGCAGGTTTGCTGATGAATAAAAGCAGATTAATTTTTATGAAGAGGAACATGCAGGTTGAATAGGGTTTTGATTATGCAGATTTAAATTTTAGGTGTGCAGATTTTGCATTGGACTTTCATATGCATTTGTGAATGCAGATTTGGATTTTAGTTTTGGATATGCAGATTTACATGATTTTGATTCAAGAAGTTTGAAGAATTTCTTTTGATTAAAGAAGAATGAAAATGTTATATGAATGGAGATGCAATCTTAATTAATGTATTTTCAGATTTAATGGAAATAAAAGAAAATAAAAACAAAATTAACACTTGTCTATTCTTTTAACACTTGTCAAATTGAATGCAAAAGAATTTAACACTTGTATCTTTAAGATAATTAGTACTTATTGTAATTTAATGTTATGTAATCCTAAGTTAATATGTTAGTTTATATAAGATATGTGTATAAATTTACAATAGAAAAATAAAAACAAACTATGTTAATAAATGAAACTTATACATATTAAAGATTAAAACAATTTAGATTTTACACTTTGGAATTTAAATTCAAACCAAATTCAAACCAAATAATTTCAAATTAAGTTATGAATAAAAATTCAATTTGAAATAAACATTACAAATCTTATTCAAATTTATTTATAAAGATAATACCATATCAATATTGTTTTTATAAATCTCTTTTATTAAATAAAAATCATTTTACAAAATATTCATTTTATTAAGCCATAAAATCAATTTGTTAAATTTATTCTAAATTTAAAACAAAACCAATTTATTTAAAATACAAACCAAATATGTATTTATAAATAGAAATCAATTTATATCATTTAAAAGATAAAATAACCAATTTAAATAATTATTGAAGAAGATTATTAAATTTATCTGAATAATTATTAGTAGAATATCAATATCAATTTAATTTTAACCACAGATTATTAAATTGATATTGTTAAAAATTCCGGGATGTTACAATCCTTCCCCCTGAAAAGAATTTCGTCCTCGAAATTTAAAACAAAGGTAATTTAATAATCTCATTAAATTTTAATTTTAAACACAAGCATACATCAAATCTATGCTAACAACCAAAACAACCAATTCAAACAAATCTAATTATCCAGACAAAATCTGGATGAATTTCTATCGAGTTTCCTCAGGTGTATATACATATCCACCGGGATACTCGCTCTAGAGCATCCAAACAAACAATACTATGAAGCTACAAAGCTCCTATACAACTATATCTATAATACTAGACAAGATATCAGACTTCAAACGAGTCTGACTCAACAACCAAAACTCCCAAACTGCTGGTTCCACAACCAGAAATAGATTCTACACGTACTCCCTCAGAGATACGTGAAACTCATCGAATCCCAGTTATCCAAACTGGCAATTCAATCCTGTAGATCAATCACTTATTCTCCAAGATCCAGAAAAGATCCAAAACACTTCAGAGCTGACTTCTCAGACTTACCCAATCTTATAGCTCACTTGATCGGAGAAAACTTATCCAAAATTTAAATCTCCGACTCTTATCCACAAAATCTCTTTCAAATAATCCTGGGCTGTCTACAACCTATCTGATCAGCTCAACCCTTGCTGATGTCTCCAGAATAGACTAGACCAACAACTCAACAAAATGATCTCCTTAAGATCAACCAAAACCAAGAACTCAAACTCAACTCCTCATCATCAGAAGACATCAACTTCTTCTCCAGTCCGGGAAAAGAAAAGCAGATACACTTCCAAACTGCTTCCGCTGCTCAACACTGATCCGAAGTAGAAGAGAATGCTTGAAGAAGAACACAAGCACAAACAGGACAACACACCCCAGAGATATGGTTCAACAAATCCATAAGAATCATTCAGAAGTTCCTCCAAAACTCCGAGCTGCTACACCAACTCAATCTTCTAGAAACCATCCTTCTAAAAAGCTGAACTACCGGTACCACTCCTGGAATTCCAGTCGATAAGAAAACTCAATCTCCAGATACGGACAAAACTCTGACTTCCTGAAGACATCAGAAAAACTCAGATAATCCAAGAGAACACTCAAACAATCGCAAGTCACTTTTGCGATCCACCAAACCAAATCCAAGGAAAACTGTTCTTCCTTAACCAAACGGAACAGCTTAAACTTAATTAGCCAACCCATCGAAGAAACGGGTCCACTCAACTGCTTCTGAACTCCATTCCAGAAAAATTGCTAAGCCAGAAGATCTCTTGCCAACACCGAGAATACTCAAAGCTGCACTATTGCCACAGATGCCAAAGAATTCCAAAACAAAGCCCTTCGGGAAACTCGGACTTCAAAGCAACAGAAACTCAAGTTGACCACAGCCACAACACTAAAGCAGGCTCACTTCCTTAACTTGTTCCAAAGAAGACATCTTCAGGAACATCCATAGTCACTGCATCTCATCACGCAGCTACTACTTCCTTAAGGTAGCAAAATACCATTACTTGCTTCTGCCCAACCAACCGATCCAAGCACTACTTATCCAACTTCAGAAATGAACTTCGAACCTTAACAGTTTTTCTTCAGAGATCAATGAAGTTCTTCATCACTACAGAACTCACTCGAGACGGTATTAGGTCCACAGTCTCGACAAAACACTTCCAACCTCAAATATTCAAACTCCAACCAATGGTAGTCGTGTTACACACACTACTACCCCATCTACCTTTATAGCTTATATTGGAAAACCCGAACGGGTAACCCAACAGATAGGTAGAAATAAATAAATAAATATATATATATATATATATATATATATATATATTTAAAATTACAAATACGCTCTCTCAAGGAAGACACTACTACAGAGCCTAGGTATTCACTCAACCTAATGCTCTGATACCAACTGTCACGACCCGACATTCTACTCCCAGAAAATCGCATCATGAATTAAGAAGGAAAGGGATAGAAGAAGAAAAGAAAGAAGAGAAAGAAGAAACAACACAAGAATCTCAACAGCGGAACGAATAAATTATATTAATAACATAAGTATTTACATAATATACAATACCAATCAGAGATACACAGCATACACATCACATATACTAGACAGTTATAAACACCTGTCTAGTTTTTACAACTCAGTACAACAACACAGAGAACATACAGCGGAATACTATATATATATCTACACGCAGAAGCCTCCTGCTCCAGTGCTCCTCCATAATTCGTCAAAGCTAACCAGAATCCTAACCTGAATCCCTTGACTACTCATAAAAATTTGAGTACCCAAGATTTTATGAAAAACAAAAGATAAACTCCGGGTCAGACATGGGTTTGGTGTGAGTAACAGGTTAAAGTTGCTTAATTTTCAAAAACCTTTTGAAAAGAAAGGTATCACGTAAGACTTCCCACACATAAACATGGAAAAGTTTTTACCTTACGCTAACCAAAACATTTGATAGGAAATCCGGTGATATTATAATAGTGTCTAGGGTTTTCAAATAAATAAGAAATAGCCGAAATTGTTACATTATTAAATTCCAGCTACTAGCCACAAAAGTGGGTAATACAATCAAAACCGTTGGCACTTATTGGATTTTGGATTGCATACAATGGCAGGGCTACTGGGGTACCGCCCGTCACAGTACGTGGCCTAGATCACCGTACCGAGGATTACTCCCAATCCCCTGCAACACAAGGTCGGACCCATTCCTTACTGAATAGTTCCGAACAAGACAACCCCGACGGTTAGAGCTCAAAAACCGTCCACACAGCCGAAATAAAAGGGACCTCTAGACAGGGATCAATCTTGCTCTCCAGTGGGTGCGACCCACGAAGCCTTGCTGCACCTCCCCTGTTTTAGCTATTCCCGGTTGATGAGGCTTGAGGTTACGATTACCTTTATAGGACATATCATCTTAGAATGCTCATCGTCCGCCTGACGATGTTCTGAAAGCATTCAATCCATACAAGTTCGTTCCGGGTTCGAACGAAACCGAAGGCATTATCTCGTTACACTCGTCTTGGAATCACCTCAGAGTTAACGACGATAACCCTTGCACTCTAAACCACCATCTCGAATCTATAAGTACTATTCCGTCAAACTCATTACGGAATCACCCACAGAGTTATACTGACGTATAGCCCTTACACCTCGAGTCTTCACTCGCTCCACTTGGATTCACGACCTAACGTTATTTGGAATCGATGTGGTTTTCGGATATCCAAATATGGAAACCCGATCCCGGTCTCATCGAAAACCAAAGCGTGTCTTTTAAGGTCCAAGTTGTTTTAAGGTTTAAAATAATTCAATTACAGTATCTATATACACAAATATAGATAATTCCACATTCACAATTGATAATTAACATTATCACATAACAGGTAATCCACATTATCAATATCAATATAGATAATCCATATACTACCATCACAATAGATAACCTATGTTATCATCACAATACAATCAAGCCATTCCTACCACACAATATTATTTATCTCATTACTGAGATCTCAATGCGTCCAAGTCAAACAATGACATCCATTCATACATAAGCAAAGATTTACTCGACACAATATAATTAATTTAAAATGAATTAAATTAACTATCTCTATCTCTAATTAATGTAAAATGAATTAAATTAATTACCCCAACTTTAATTAATTTCAAATAAAATAAATTAATTACTTCATCTTTAATTAATTTAAAATGAATTAAATTAATTGCTTCACCAAATTATAACTTGCTTATCCATCTATTTAATTGATTACAATTAATTAATCATTCAAAATAAATCATCCTAATTAATCGCTCTTGATTAATTACTCTTAATTACATTTATGTAATTATCCTTAATTAATTTAATAAATTAATTATTCTCAACTAAATAGTAATTAACCTTTAATTACTCCAATTAATTAATTAATCATAATTAATTTCTTTAATCCTTAATTAATTATATTAATTAATTATCTTTAATTACCTATTATTGATTAATTAATCATAATTAATCAATTTTAATTACATCATTAATTAAATAATTAATGATCCTTAATTACTCTAAGTAATTAACTAACTTAATTACTATATTAAATCAAATTAATTATCCTTAATTAATCTCCTAATTAATCTCTTGATTAATTAATAAGTAATTTAAACCAAATTACTTCACACTTAAACATCCCACTTAATTACATTCTATAATTATTAATTAATTACTTAACTAAGTAAATACCCAAATCATTAATTACATAAAGTAATTATTTATAAAACCCAAGTGTTTATAATTAATTAAACTTAATTAATTAAAAATAAACAATCATATTAAACTAAATTAATTACATTAAGTAATTAATTCCTTGATTACTTTATTAAGTAATTATACTCAAACCATTTACAATTGATTATTAATAAATTAATTAATCTAATTAATTATATAAAAAATTAACTACATTAATTAATTATTTAAATAATCCTGGTTAATGACCATCATTAACCCTTCTCTAATTATTTTATAAAGTAATCAACTTAAATTAATTACAAATTTAATTAAAATTATCTATAATTTAAAGTCTAATTATTTAAATAAATTAACCTTGATTAAAAACTTAATTACTTAATTAATAATTTATTAATCATTAATTAATAATTTATTAATCATTAATTAATAATCTAATTAATGATCTAAATTCCAAATTGATTAACCCCTAAATCAATATGTATTAAACCTTAATAATTAATTAAATTAATTAATTATTTATTTATTAATTACCTTTTTAATAAATTAATTTCAAAACATTAATTCTTAATTTAACTTTAAAATAAAACATTTCTAAATTATGCTTAAAACAAATTTTATTTAAACAAAGTGTTTTGAACTTGCTTCCAAATTTCATTTAAAATATAAGTTTTGAAATGAAAATAATTTAAACTTATCAAAGTTTAAACAATTTATAACTTTAGCATCTCAATAACTCAATTTATTTTTAGTTTAAATTTCCCAACTTCAAACTTTCTTTTAAATTTCAAAAATTGAATACACATTCTACTTTGATCCCAGATTTAAACTTAAGATTCAAATTAGCTTTTGAATTCAAATTTAAATTTAAAATTTAAACTCTGTTTAAAACCTTAAACTTCATATTCAAAACATTATATAAAATACTTTAACAAATTTCAAAGTTGTTAAAAACCTTCTATCTTTATAAACTTATATATTTTTAAATCTATAATTCAAACTCATTTGAATTAAGATTATAAACTTGTTTTAAAACTTTGTTTAAAACTTGCTCTACACCTTTTTTTAAAATTCAGTTAAATTTTTAAAAAAAAAACTACATACTTTCAGGTTTATAAAACAATTTTGATAAAACAAGTTCAGGTTTATAAATCCTGTAAAAATTCTTTCCTTTAAACTTTATTTATTTAAACTAGGGTGTTAAATTATCTTGAATTCAAATAAATTCAAACTTGAATTCAAATATGTTTTAAATTTTCTTAATCATTTAAAGATTCAGGGTTTATAAATTTTTAAACCCAGATGTTATAGGTTTATAAAACCTGTAGAACAAAACACCTAACCCCCACAGAATTTACTTCGAGTCTGCAACCCCACATCCCCGAGGAAAACACTACTTCACTTCGAGTCAAAGCTGAGTTTACCCGAGACCTCCCTCAACTAACCAACATCACCTGTACCCTACTTCACTGTGCATATGCATGGCGCCTCCGGCCATTGATGATCGCCAACGACCATCGCATCTCATCAGATTCCAACCTTGCTTCCCACTACGACCTTCGATTCATGCTCCAAACCACTAATTCAATTTTGAGGGTCTTAAACCCAAACCTAGAAACAAAACACAGTTTCCCCTTCCAAAACCTGTCAACGATCAATACTCTTCCCTCCGACCACTTGTCGATGAACTACTCCGCCCACGTCTTCAACTACGGCTAAACTTCCAGCCCTCAAAAGCTTGTGACACTCGGTCCATCCTTTAAGTAGAAATGATCGGTTCTTCAAGACACTAAAAACTAGGGTTAAAAAGTAAAATTCTCGAATCTGCCATTACTCAGATAATTATAACAACATCCAAGATTTTTCTCTTACTCCCCATTCAATCTATTCCCTTCAGGAAGAACCCCGAGATCTCCCCATTCAAAAATCATTAGAATTTACTAAAATTCCATTTTTAGTTCAAAACCCAAAAGCAACTTCATCTATTACCTAAAAATTCTAATCTTTGATTTAAAAATCTAGTTACAGATAGTATTTTTGGTTTATGATACTGAATAAATAAATAAACATGTTTGGGATTTAATGAATTCAACATGCATTGATGTTGCTCTGTGTTTTCAGAGACAACTCCAAATATTTTAATTTTCCAAATCATAAATTCTTAACTTACATAAAATTTTAGTTATTGATTTAAGATAATCAACTACTTCACTTTATACACTTCATTCCATCAGAAACTTAACTAAAAGATGAAAATTTAATTGATGTTTGGTGTCTAGGAAATTAAACAGAATAAACAAATAAAACACAGCTTGCACATATTATATCTCACTTCAGACTTTTATCAAAACACAACAATACATAGTTATATCAAGACAAACAAGCAAGCAACCTAAGTAAGGATTTAAATATTTTAAAGTTACTCACTTATTAACAAATGCAGAGCTGTTTTGATCCCTTGAATTTTTGCAGAAAACAAATATGCAGAGCTTGCTCCTCTGTTTAAATCTGAGTTTTGAATTGATATGCAGGTTTGCCTAATTGTTTTCTCTGACCAAAATGCTTGCATGCAGGTGCTAGTTGATGCAACTTCTTTGATTTTGCAAAAGTGGAGTATGCAGAATTTTGGATTTGCACAGGGTTTAGAATATACAGATAGATTATGAATATGCAGGTTTGCTGGTGAATAAAAGCAGATTAATTTTTATGAAGAGGAACATGCAGGTTGAATAGGGTTTTGATTATGCAGATTTAAACTTTAGATGTGCAGATTTTGAATTGGACTTTCATATGCATTTGTGAATGCAGATTTGGATTTTAGTTTTGGATATGCAGATTTACATGATTTTGATTCAAGAAGTTTGAAGAATTTCTTTTGATTAAAGAAGAATGAAAATGTTATATGAATGGAGATGCAATCTTAATTAATGTATTTTCAGATTTAATGGAAATAAAAGAAAATAAAAACAAAATTAACACTTTTCTATTCTTTTAACACTTGTCAAATTGAATGCAAAAGAATTTAACACTTGTATCTTTAAGATAATTAGTACTGATTGTAATTTAATGTGTATGTAATCCTAAGTTAATATGTTAGTTTATATAAGATATGTGTATAAATTTACAATAGAAAAATAAAAACAAACTATGTTAATAAATGAAACTTATACATATTAAAGATTAAAACAATTTAGATTTTACACTTTGGAATTTAAATTCAAACCAAATTCAAAACAAATAATTTCAAATTAAGTTATGAATAAAAATTCAATTTGAAATAAACATTACAAATCTTATTCAAAATTTATTTATAAAGATAATACCATATCAATATTGTTTTTATAAATCTCTTTTATTAAATAAAAATCATTTTACAAAATATTCATTTTATTAAGCCATAAAATCAATTTGTTAAATTTATTCTAAATTTAAAACAAAACCAATTTATTTAAAATACAAACCAAATATGTATTTATAAATAGAAATCAATTTATATCATTTAAAAGATAAAATAACCAATTTAAATAATTATTGAAGAAGATTATTAAATTTATCTGAATAATTATTAGCAGAATATCAATATCAATTTAATTTTAACCACAGAAATTCCGGGATGTTACATTTTTCTTTGATTTAAAGGATGATTCTGATAATTTTTCTAATTGACAAGAATCACAAATATTGCATACATTAAAGTTCGTTTTTGGTAAACCTTTTACTAAATTATTTTTAGATAATTTATTTATAATATTAAAATTAATATAACATAATCTTTTGTGCCATAACCAAGGATCATTTTCTTTGGCTATTAAACACATACTTGTATTGTGATTTATATTCATAGTTAAAACCTAAATATTTTTATCTCTCAAACTTTCAAAAATAAGATTTTTATTTTGATCAAAAATGCTACACCTATTTTTAGAAAAACAAATATTGAATCCTTTGTCACATAATTGGCTAATCTAAGTAAATTATGCTTTAAATTTTTAACTAATAAGACATCTACAATAAGAGGTGAATTAGATATACCGTTATTGCTCACATCACCTTTGTCGATAACATATCCTTTGGAATTATCTCCAACTGTGACAGAACCTCCATCTGAGTAATTAATGTTTAGTTGCATCCCTTTCCTGTCATGTGTTTCGAGCAACCACTGTCTAGTATCCATTTTCCTCTCTTTTTGGATGGTGCCTGCAAAATATAGAATTAATATTGGTACCCACCATTTTATTTTAGATCTTAAGAGTTAGGTTTTAGAAAGCCAAACCCAAGAGGGTTCAGAATTCCTTTTGAAAATGAAATCTTTATTTTCATGAACAGTTTTTATAAAAGATTTTATATACTTATTTCTATTGAAGAGTTATTTGTTTTAGGAACCCAAATTTTAATTGATGTATTAAAATTTGAAATTTTAGACCTAGGTTTTTTAACTTTATTATTCCTTTTATATGAAGAATTCTTTTTCTTTGGAATAATTTTAGGGGATTTTTTATATCCTAGTCCTCTTTTATTTGAAATAGTTTGAGAATTTTCTATTATTTTGGAAAGATTTTCTCAACCTTTATTAAAATTAAATACATTTTTAGTAATGTCTTCTAACTTTTTTTTAAAGCTAGAATTATCAAATTCTAAAATCTTGATATTTGCTTTAAGGTCATGATTTTAAATTAATAAAGCATTATTTTTCTTTCTTTCTGAGTTCCTATCTCTTGACTTAGCAGAAAAAGTTGAGATGTCATATTAGAATAAGATTCTTGAGTAACTTGGAGTTCTTCTAAAATTTTCTTTTCATCTCTTAGCATTTCTACTTCGATTTCAGTTTTATTTATTTTTCAAGAGCTTCTTTGTACTTTCTATTTTTGCCTTTTAGTTTGTCATGTAATTCTAAATTGATTTCCTAAAGGTCGTTAAAAGTTAGATCACTTATCTTGTCTTTCGTAGCCATAAAGAAAATGTTGGCTTGTTCTGAATCACTATCTGAGCCGCTTTCTAATGATGAAGATGATTGTGTATCCTGCCATGTGACAGAGAAAGCTTTCTTCTTGAATTTGTCCTTCTTGTGCTTATACTTGTTTTTCCTTTTCTCAGGATAGTCTTTCTTGATGTGACCTTTCTTGTGACATTCATAACATTCTATAGTAGATGATGATGATTTGTTGGTGTTGTTATTGTTGCTGGAGTTGTTCTTGTTATTTCTAAATTTTTTGCTCATTCCAAATTACAAAAACTTTTCGAAATTTTTAGCAATAAACTCCATATCTTCTTCATCTGAATCTGATTCATCCTTTCCTGCATGGAATGCAATATTTTTCTTATCTTGAGCCTGTACTCGTTTTTCCTGGAGAATAACTTCATAAGACATTAGATTTCCAATCAACTCTTCCGGTTTTATGGTCGAAATGTCGTTAGCTTCTCCGATGGCTAAAACTTTTCGTTCCCGCTCATCTGTTAGTGAATTGAGAATTTTTGAAACAATATCAAAATCTGTGTAAGTTTCTCCTAGTGCTATTAAAGAATGATATATATCTCGAAATCTAGAATTCATTTCATTGATAGTCTCATCTTGTTTCATTTTAAAATTTTGGAACTGATTTTTAAGCATAGAAATTTTACTTTGTTTGACTTTGTTAGTTCCTTCATGTGTAACTTTAAGTACCCCAAAATTCATTAGCAGTTTTACGCATGCTTATTCTATTAAACTCATTTTTGTCTAATGCATAATATAACATATTCATAGCTTTAGCATTTGCAGTAGCATCTAATTTTTGTGCGTTAGACCATGCTGAATATTCAGTAGTAGGAATAATATATTCAGATTGCACAATGTTCTAGGTTTCATGACTACTTGTTTGTATATAGATTGTCATTCTAGTAGCCTTATAGTTGTATTTCATTCCACTGAATAGAGGTGATCGTGCAGTAGATTGACCTTCTAAAAAGGTAGTGTTAGACTAGTGTTGTTTTCCATATTAAAACAATATCAGATAACTATGTTTTGGTTATATGATGGCATTGCACTGATACTAAATGTAAGTTACTATGCTATAGGATCGTGAAATATGGATAAGCTACTTGTGCGGTATATAAACTAAGTTCGTAAATAATTAAAGCCGTAAGGAAAATGACGCAGGAGATTTTTATACTGGTTCGAACTCCCGTTCTACGTCTAGTCCCAGACTCCTTCTAGAATTAAAGTAGAAATCCTCACTTAACTCGGAGGAATAGGTTTACATCGTCTGAGCAACCGAACATGGCTTCTACCGCCTAAGCAACTAAATAGGACTTCTACCGCCTAAGCAACCGAACACGGCTTCTTTAAAATTAACAAAAGTACCTAACTGTAGTATGCTCTTTTTAAATAGCACAGATAAGTCAGTTAAGTGCAAACTTCCTATAATCTTCTCCTTTTTGATATATAGCGTAATGTGCTTTGAGAATTGTGGAAGATAGAGTGATCAACGATAAGAGAATTTAAGCAGTTTGAGTGCAGTTTGAAAATAGAGAATAGATAAGAATTCAAGAATATTAAAATCGGTTTTGATGAATTGTTTGTTGAATTATGAAATCTATTTATAGATATTAAAAAGTTGCAACATTGTTGAAAGGTAACAATGAAAAGAAATAGGTGCAATTTTTGGTTTGAAGATGTTTCTCTTCGATGAAGAGAAGTGTCTTTTCATAAAAAATAGCCGTTGAAAATATTCATTCGGTTGAATGAATTTATTCTGCCTTATGAATTTTAAAATTAGAAACAGCAAAGAAATAGGCTCTTTTTGGCCTAATTCAGCCGTTTGAATGAATTCATTCAGCCGACTGAATATTGTGAAACAATAAATTTGTTTCAGCAAACAACCATCTGAACGAAGGCATTCAGCCTGTTGAATTCAGCCTGTTTTGTATGGTAATGCATGTGTGTATGTGTTTATACATACATACATATATATATATATATATATATATATTCAGGAGAGATTTTAACATATTACTAAATGATATACAAGGACTCTATATAAAGGACTATCGGCTTCAAATCCGTCTGAATATGAATCTGTAACAAATCTTCTACATAAATGATTACTACACGTAAATATTTACTTATATAGTTTGTCACAATCAAAACGATGTAAAATTGAGATTCCAACAAGGCTAGGCACGCTTATGCTGTTTAGGGTAAGAGGGAGAGACAGATAGTGCGAGCCTAACGGTGGTCGTGCATGCGGCCTCGGTGCGGGGATATAAGTCACTATTGAGTTCCAGAGCGCTAGCAGGTGTCTTTTTACTGTGGGACCCACAGGATGGGACTAGCTCATAGTGGTACCACAGAGATAGAAGACCAATCAAAAGGGTAGAGTTAGGACTTCATCCTAATTAAAGTAGGATTAGGATTTCAACCTAATCAAAGCAGTTATATAAGACAAGTGCAAATAATCGAAATAATCGAAGCAAATAGTATTTTATTCCAGCTTTATCTTTTCCTTTGTTTCCTTTTATACTAGAACTGTTTCTCCATCTATTATATTTATCTTGCTTAAAAATACTAGTAATTACTTTCAGTCACCAGAATTTTAGTCCGACCCACGTCTCTATTTTCCTCTATTCCCCCATAGGCCAACAGAGGCAAGGACAGTAGATTTTTAGCTTTCTTGGAGGGAAAACCTTGGAGATTCTTCATGTATTCTTCTTTTCAGTTTTTATTTTCATGTACTGGTACTTGTTGAGAGGGATGATTTTATGTACTCACTCTGATATTGTGACTGAGATGGTGTTTTTCATAAGACATATGTATTTTCTATTTCGAGACTTATTTTGGTTATGACCCATTTTATGAAGTTTGATTTTTAAATAAGTTATTGTTTTAAGTGTTTCCATTGTTTTATTTATTCATGTATTAAGGGTTGTAGGGTGTTTCATTTGGTATCAGAGCCTAAGGTTATAGGATTTCAAAAACTTGTTTTGAAAAATAAAATATTTTCCAAAAGTAACCTATTTTTAAAGTAGCATATCTTCAAACTAGAAGTATTTTTAGAAAGAAACTCTTATTATAGAAATATTTTTTCAAGTATAAAAGAGAGTTTTTATAAAAATCCTCTCAAAGTCTAGTTCAACCTTCTTCCGATTCCTTCGAGCCTAAATTCTCTTTCTTTGTATAGTATGGCTAACTGGTTTCATAGAGCTACGGTACCAGAGGTGCACGATCAAGCGCCCAACATAGCACCGGCAGGTGTAGATCCCTTTAATCCACCTACAATAGCCAATTTTTCTAAGCTATGTAAGGACTTCACTAGTCTATGAAGAAGAACGTTTTTTGGCACAAAGGATTTCGAGGTGGCACAAGCTAGGTTGAAGGACATAGAGCGAATGTTTGGGCTATTAGGATTGGAGGATCGACAGAGACTTCAGCCTAAATCTTGGCAGTTGAAAGGAGAGCTTAAAGAGGTTCCTAAGTCAAAAAATTCTATGAAGCCGTGGCAGGAAAGTAAGAAGGAAAATGACAATAGGAAAGAAGGAGGACCTTAGAAGCAGATCAAGAAAAGCAAGAAATACAATAGCTATGGACTGGTTGATCATTACGCAAAGGGCTTTAAGAGTAAGATGATGAAATGAAGGTGTTATAGTTGTGGACAGCTTGGTCACCTTAGTAGAACTAGTTCTCGGAGAATGGGGCAGAGAGCAGGTGCACCTACAGCGTAAGTACAGGCTTTGGATGCAGCACCTTCTTCTAGTGGTCCAGACCAAGGTAAGAAAGTCTCTGTAGTAGGTTTGATCTTTATTTTTGATTTTCCCATTCGAACTCTTTTCTATTCTGGAGCATCGCACTCTTTCAGTACGAGTCTTTTTGTTGATTGTTTGCACTTAGATATCTCCTTAGTAGTAGACCCCATAGTTATTTCAAACCCCATAGGAGGATCAGCTCATTTATCTATGATTTGTAGGGGTTTGAATTTTTTTTATCCTAAGCGTAGAGTTTGATTGTGATGTTGTGTATTGGAATTCGGGGTATGGGATGATTTTGGAAATGAATTGGCTATCTACTTATGGAACGATATTGGACCGCGAGAGGAGAGTCGTTAGACTAGAGACATGCAACAGTAGGACTCTCGGGGTTTCTTGCGACTTGCAGGGGTCAGTCATGTTGTGCTTCCTTTATTCCCTCAATTCACCATCAATAGAGTTATATTCTATTCCAGTCATTAGAGATTTCTTAGACATCTTTGAGAGGTTAGGGGACTACCCCCAAGAGAGAGATCGACTTTAGGATCTATTTGAGTGACAATGTTAAGCCAGTGGCATTGCCCATGGGACATATGGCACCTAGGGAGAGGAAGGAGTTAAGTAATCAGATTAGGAAGCTATTGGAGAAATGCTTCATCAGCAGAAGCATATCTGAGTGGGGAGCGCCGGTTGTATTTGCTACAAAGGCAGATGGTTCCCTTCGACTTTGCGTAGACTATAGAGAGTTGAATAAGCTCATGAAGAAGAACCATTATCCACTTTCTAGAATAGATGATCTGTTGGATCAGTTGGTTGGCTCTTTAGTATTTTCTTAGCTTGATTTAGCCACTGCAATTCATCATCTTAGAATCGCTAACGATAGCATCGATAAGACAGCATCTAGGACACTCGATGGATTCTTTGAGTGGTTGGTTATGCCATTTGGGCTAACGAAAGCCCCAGCCTATTTTGTAGATTTGACGAGCCGTGTTTTTCGTGAAGTGCTAAATAAGCTAGTCTAACGAACCGTGTTTTTCGAGTTGTGTTTGTAGATGACATTTTGGTGTTTTCTAAGAGTATAGAGGAGCATGTTGTTCATCTAGAGGAGGTTCTTTGTACACTTCACGTTCATCAGTTGAAGGCAAAATTCTTGAAGTGACACTTATAGCATAAGGAAGTACGTTTTTTGAGGCATAGAGAATGCCTACATGGTAGGAGTTTAAGAAATGATTTTGTACATTTAGGTTTAGATTGTGGAAATCCAAAGAGAGGTAGATAAAGATTTGTAACATTCCTGGTTTTTAAGCCAAAATTTATTTTACGATTTAATACAATTTTTGGAAAACGTTGTGAAATTATTTGAAATTATTTCCAAAACAAATATAAAAGATATGTTTGCATAGATTGGAAATAAAGAACTAAATTTGGAAATTCAAATGTAGATGTTTTATAAATAAATTGAAGTTAAAAATCTTTATATTCAAAAGAAGCTATGGTTTAAACTCACTTCTTTTTCAAAAAGTTATTCAAAGTCAATATTTTCAAATTCATTGGAAATAGATATTTATTTATTTAAAGTAATAGCAACTTGAGTTTAAAATTGAAAATAAAATTTGTATTTATGCATAAGAATATTTTAACTTAAGATTAATTTAAATAAGAATTAATAAAAGTTTAAGAATACTTTCTTTTATGTATACTTGAAGATATAGTTAGTATATATGTAAATAAATATAAAGCTTTAATATGAATATATATTTTGAAAAGTATAGGTACAAAAAGGCTTAACAAATAATAGTATATATATAAAGATTTAAAAATGCAAACTTATGTAAATATAAGGTTTAAAAATACATAACATATATGTAAGATTTTAAGTAATTTATAAACAAGGTTTAAACCATAAATTTTAAATTTATTTAAATAAAGGTCTAAACCATAAATAGTATGGATTTGAACATTTGTAAGAAAATTAACATATGTGATTACATGTGTTAGCTCAACAATTACAAGTGGCATTTATCTTTTAATTTGAGTTAGATAAAACATTTTGAATTTGAGATAGTAACCAGGTTATTCACCTCTTATCTTTAAACTACAAAACTGAAAAAGAAATTGAAGCCTGTAAATTGAAAAACCAGATAAATGAAATAAAAACCCAAGAAAGTTTCAGATCCACTCAAATCTGATACAAAAAAGACCACCTCTTTCAAATCTAGAATCTGAAACAAAATTCAACAACAATTTAATCCTGAGATCAGTGAAAATACAAAGGAAAGATCCTCTCAAAAGTTTAATTAGCAATCAAAGCAACAAGTTTGCAAAGTTTCCAAAACCTGAGTAGCTTTCAACCTCAAGTTCTCAACCTGGAAACAAAGTAAAAGTTTCAGGTTGGAAATGCAGATCAAAACAAAAGTAAAATTTCAAATCTGGAAAATCAAAGGAAGCAATAAATTCAACAATACAAGGATCAACTTCAGTAATCAAATGGACAGATCAAATTTAGAATTTTCAAATTCCAGAGCATCTCCAGGCTTTTGCTTCCTCTCTGTCAACATATCATGTGAGCAAACACACTTGAACATGTTTATATATTGTGATTTTTGGAATGACACTTGAGGTGTATTTTGAATATGTTTGTTTATTCTGGCTGCATGGTTGAATACACACACACACAAACACACACACACACACAGACACATACATTGATATGCATGACTGTGTATATGAACATGTTGAGCCTGTTCTTTAGTTACAGGTTTATCTTAACCCAAATAAATCAATGTCTCTTTGTCCAAACATTTCAGGCCAAGATTTCTAAAGGAAAAGTGATCATAAGAGTGTAATATCAATTTTAAAAATAATTTCCAGTATTTAAATTTAGTAACTAATTCAAAAATGGAAATTTACAGTTAAAATCAACTCAGGGCAGAATCTGGAAATTGTGTTTCGACTCTACAACCTGATTCGTAGTGGAAATTGATGAATTTTGATAATAAATTCATGATTTTTAGTGTTGTAGATTGTGGGAAATTACAACTTGAACAGAAAATGTATTTTTGTAAATTTTCGATAATCAACGAAATGGAGTTCGTCGTACTTGGGTCAGATGATAGTTCGAGTATCAAGGATTAATGGAAAAATACTAATTGAATTTATAAATGATCAAGGCATTGCAACGATGTGGATTTAGGGTTTTATACCCAAATTTGGTCATGATCGAAAATCGAATTCCTGCGTCATCGATGGTGGACTAAATTCAATCGCACCAAGGGGATTTGATGGGGTGTGTCGTAACGTGGTTCTGGGTGGAGCAGCACAATTTCTGGTGATCGTGGGTGGAAGTTCGAGCCGTTTAATTGATTAACGGTGTTGGGTTCCAGTTCATGTCGATTTCTCAAATTTGGTTTCTTCGAAATTTTCTTCGATCTGAGTTATAGGGAACATCAGCGAGGTTGTAGGCAACCTGAGGGTAGTAGCGGTGAAGGTTGGATCGTCGCCGTGCAACTGTACACGTGCACGAGTGTCATATGTATCTAGTTGTTTTACAAAGTGGGGAAGATGAAGTTTTATCAGGAGTTACTCGGGGAAAATGATGGTTTTGCTCGAAGGAAAATAAGCATGTGGGAACTCGAGTTTGGGCTCGAGAAAATTACAAATTGGCTCGGGTTTTTGATAAATTGTCTCGAGTCTGGTTTTCTAATAACTAATCCGATTTTCAAAATTTAAAATAAAACCTGTTTCATGTTTTAAAATTAAATCTTTTAAACATTTTAATCCATGTTTTCAAATGATGATTTTGATTTAAGTTTGAATTAATTAAGGTTTTAAGTATGATGTTTTTAAAGTAATTAAAATTTATTTATTTTTGTCACATTATTTGATAAGTTTATTTGTATTAAATGAATAATATAAGTAAAAAGGATAGTTAAGATAAAATGTTATTTAAAACCTTAATCTTTTAAATTAACTAATGTGATAGTGATGAATCATTAAACAAGGTTAAAAATAATAATAATTAAAGTAATTAATAAAGATAAAAAGATTTATCTTTAATTTGTTAAGTAATTAATGAATTGTTAATATAATTACTTAAAGAATAGTTACTTAATTAATTAAAGGCTAATAAATTAATAAAGGTGATTAAGGAATGATTATTAATTAAGGATTAATTAATTAATTATTGTAATAAATTAAGGATAATTAATTAAATGGTGATTAATTAAGGGTTAATTAATTAATGTAATTAATTTAAAGATAATTAATTAAAAGAATAATTACTTAATAAAAAGTGATTTAAAGACTAATTACTTAATTTATTCAAGGATAAATAATTAGCATGATTAACTAATTAATGTAATTAACTAAAGGTTAATTAAGTAGTTAATTAATTTAATTAATTAAAAGTAAATTAATTAAAGGATAATTAATTAATGATTAAAGGTCGATTAATTAAAAAAAATTAAAGATTAATTAATCTATTATTAATGGTTAAATAATAAATGATTAAAGAATAATTAATAAAATGATTTGTAATTAACTAATATTAATTAACCAGGATTAGTAAATTATTCATAAGTAATTGATGTGATTTAAATTAATCGGATGATTAATTGAACTTACTTATAGATGCTTGAATTCTATTGATTGTTGAATTATTTGATATACTTGATATGTTATGCTTTGTGCCATGAATTGTTTTGATCTGAGTTATGATGAGTGTAAACTTATTTATCTGTAATGAATGTAATTTAATTATCTGTAATATATTTATCTTATCTGTGAATCTATGAATGGAGATAAGCGTTATAGATTATACCGCTTATCAATATTGATGTGCTTATATCTGTGATAATTGATGATGTCGCACTATTTTGTAAAACCCCTGGACTACACCATACACACACAAATATGGATTGCACGAGGAAATCGGTTAAGTCGCAGATTTTAGAAAATAATTTTTAAATTGAATTTTGAATTAAAATATTTTTGGAAATGGATTTGGGTTAAATATAAAAAGCTTTTGAAAAGGGATTTCAAAGGTAAAAAGTTATTTCGTATAACTTAATAAAGTTTTAAAATTTAAATAATTTGGTTTGAATTTGAATTCAAAATTCAAAATTGAATTCTATGTTTGGAAATTATGATTTGAAAAGGTTATACAAGTTATAAATATGTTTATATGGGTTTTACACCATTTAAAATGTATTGTTTTGAGAATTTGAATTTAAACCAAGCTTTATATTTGAATGGCTTTAACTTGTATAAATGTAACCAGGTTTTTCCGAAACGAAATCTATTTGTTTTCAAATAATAAAAGCTTTCTTATAAGGAAAGGGTTTTCAATTTGTGTTGAAAAGTTTCAAGTTTAAAATAAAATTGTGAATTGTTTTTGAAAGATGTGAATGAACCTTTGTAAATGATTGTTAACTTTGTTTTAAAATTGAAGAGGATTTTAAATGGTGTATCTTTTATATATAAAAGATTTGAAATGGGAATTGTTTCGAAAGTTATGAATGGATCTTTGGAAAAGTTTTGAAAGCTATAAATTGAGTCTTTGGGTTAATAATTGGATGAGACAATCCAATTTGAAAAGGAAGTTGTTTTGAAAAGCTGTGAATGAATCTTTGTGAAATATTGGTGAACTTTGTGAAATGAATCTTTTTGTTTAAAGATTTGGAAATGGTAATTTGTTTAAACCATCTAAAAGAAAAATTTTGGGTTTTAAGTTGTGACTTAACTGAAATCCAATGTCCATATGTTTTTAAATATTGCGCTCATTATTCGTTTAGCTGGAAGAGGACCTTGTGTCATATAACCCATTACGAATAATGATACGTCGTTATGGATGGCATATGAAGACTGGTGGTGAAGACCGAGTATTTTCGAGAACGAAAGGATAACCTATCGATTGTCTCTGCACTGAGTCACGCCGGTATAGAGATCTCCATATGTGATGGGGAGTCCGATTGGGGTTGTGAATACCCGGATTGCAAGGGCTTCTTCGAAAGTGCCTTCGGTTCTGTTTGAACCCAGAACAGACTTGTATGGATGTGTGTCTGACATTACACTTTGAGATGTAAAACCAGTTTCTATCAACTACATTTCTGTTTGGTGGCGGAGATTTATTCTCTTAGCTTAACACCCTTCTCTGAGACGTACGAGCTCAGAGGTTTTGTAGTTGATGGTTACTAGTGATACATTCCCAATTTGGTAATGCGGCATACGAAGTGCTGCCGATCATTTGTGGATCAAAGCATGGCTTTGTGAAAAAGTGTAGCTTTGTGGACGAGACTTCATCAGGACCTCACACCCTGGAAATGGTCGAAACAGGAAAGATGTGGCAAGGTTGCAGGGGTCACGCCCCTTGGGTATGTCCATTCCTTCTGGAAAAGGGTGGTATCATGGTATAGAGCTCAGATACTTAACTCATATGGACACTGTATATTTATTACTGTGTGATGTTGTTTTATGGTTGTGGATCCTCGGATAAAGGTCGCAAACGACCGGGAGTGGCATATCTTTAGGTATTACTCCCGGGTAGGGAGGAAACCAGTCTTGTGTTAGCAGAGAGCTGGGTAAGTTCTCGGGGCATCCCTCCAGAGGCGTACCCATGTGGCAATGGGAAGTTCCTTGGCCTGACCATTTGTTGGAAAATTCAATCTCCAATACGCGCCCTGTACGGTTTTAGTTGTATAACCTGCCATCTACTTATGGTGGCGCCCGACTATTTGGATGGTAGCTATGGTAGGCATAGTTCGAAATGTCTATGCTGGCTACGATTAATACTATACTTTCGAAATGTTTTCCCCTATGCATTAATAATAATATCAAAAGAATCTTGCGTAGTAAGCATTTTTGACTATCATAAGGAGAAATCACCTCAAATTCTGTGTTTGCTTGGTGTGTGTGGCGGGAGGCCTTATGGTAGTTTCATTTTCCGAAAAGCATTATGGATTTCATTTAAAATCTTTTGTTGTTTGTTTTAAATATAAACTGTTTTTGTTTGCTCATTCCAGTCCCATGACTAACCCAGAGTTTATTGTTCCCTTCCTAAACTCTGGGTGCGCACAATTTTCCACATGGACAGTCTAGATTGGGTTTTTCAGATAATCAAATAATAGGTGTAGAATTCGATAGCATCCAGCATTTGGTTTTGGTGATTGCATTTGGATCGAGTTGCTTCACTTCAGTGTTGATGGTGGTTCGAGCTTATTGGTTGGAGTCCTCGTAGCCTTTGGGATGAGTTTTTGATTTGGAGTTGCAGATTTTGGATTCATTCTTCATTGAAGATCATATTTGAATTATCTCTTCTGTTGTTATCATATTCCGCTATGTATATTTGTCTTTGATATTGTTGTATCATATTGTATCAGATATTGTATTCATTGTTGTATAAATGATATATTATTCATTTCTCCCTCTACGTTGTTGTACTTAATGTGTTATAAGCACCGGCGAACTAGACTCGACGTTTGGATCTGCGGCATTCGAATACGGGTGACGTATTCGGTGCCGATTTTCGAAAGTCGAGTCTGGGTCGTTAGAATTAGTATCAGAGGTGAAGGTTGAAACTTTAGCTCAGGAGTATAGCACATTAGGTAACTCATTAGAGATAGGGTGAAGTATACCCTAGAATGAGTATATCCCTAAGATATCTATTCGTATGCCTCAGTAAATTATCTTGCTATCCACTGATAGTAAGTATGAGTGCAAGAAGAAGACGAGATAGGAGACAAGGGAGTACCACTACAATGGTCAATACCCTGTAACAACAACTGAAACAACTTTTCTTTCGATCTTCTTTGATCCAATTTCAATTCTTTGATGGCTTCGTGGCAGCGACAAGGAGAAGTATTGCTGTAGTGGCTCTGCAAATCATTATAGATAGGTTCCTAATTCGTATTCTTTTCATCAGTTCTCTATCAGTTTATCATTTTTAACTCTAATCAATTTGAAATTTTAATTGAAATAAATTGATTAACTAATATGAAGTTAAATTTGAATTTGTATCAATAAACCAATTTCGGTTAAAACCAAACTTTGGAAAGTTTTGTTATAATTTCTTGTGAGAATCAAAAATCCAAAGAGGGACAAGTTGATGTATGCTTTTGGATTGAGTACCCATTATCTATTCTTTGGGGTCCAGATATATTCTACGAACGGTTAGTTATCCCTTCAGACTAACCAATGCCCTACTTATTTCGTAGACCTGGTAACCCGAGTATCTTGTGAAGTATAGAATGAGTTAGTTCTCATAATTATTGGTGATATTCAGAATTGGTAAGCCAAATGCAGAATAACCATTCAGTTTGATCTGGTGAACCATTTCTCTGTGTGTTCATCTATCTCTGTTTTCTCCCTGGCAAATTTCGAGGACGAAATTTCCTAGGAGGAATCTGTAACATTCCTGGTTTTTAAGCCAAAATTTATTTTTGTAATTTAATACAATTTTTGGAAAAAGTTGTGAAATTATTTAAAAAAAATTCCAAAACAAATATAAAAGATGTGTTTGGATAGATTGCAAATAAAGAATTCAATTTTGAAATTCAAATGTAGATGTTTTATAAATAAATTGAAGTTAAAAATCTTTATATTCAAAAGAAGATATGGTTTAAACTCGCTACTTTTTCAAAAAGTTATTCAAAGTCAATATTTTCAAATTCATTGGAATATTTATTTAAAGGAACAGTAACTTGAGTTTAAAATTGAAAATAAAATTGTATTTATGCATAAGAATATTTAACTTAAGATTAATTTAAATAAGAATTAATAAAAGTTTAAGAATATTTTCTTTTATATATACTTGAAGGTATAGTTAGTATATATGTAAATAAATATAAAGCTTTAATGTGAATATATATTTTGAAAAGTATAAGTACAAAAAGGCTTAACAAATAATAGTGTATACATAAGGATTTAAAAATGCAAACTTATGTAAATATAAGGTTTAAAAATACATAACATATATGTAAAATTTTAAGTAATTTATAAACAAGGTTTAAACCATAAATTTTAAATTTATTTAAATAATGTTCTAAAACATAAATTGTATGGATTTGAACATTTGTAAGAAAATTAACATATGTGATTACATGTGTTAGCTCAACAATTACAAGTGGCATTTATCTTTTAATTTGAGTTAGATAAAACATTTTGAATTTGAGATAGTAACCAGGTTATTCTCCTCTTATCTTCAAACTGCAAAACTGGAAAAGAAATTAAAGCCTGTAAATTGAAAAACCAGATAAAAGAAATAAAAACCAAAGAAAGTTTCAGATCCTCTCAAATCTGATACAAACAAAACCACTTCTTTCAAATCTAGAATCTGAAACAAAATTCAACAACAATTTAATCCAAAGATCAGTGAAAATACAAAGGCAAGATCCTCTCAAAAGTTTAATTAGCAATCAAAGCAACAGTTTAGTAAATTTTTCAAAACCTGAGTAGCTTTCAACATCAAGTTCTCAACCTGGAAACAAAGTAAAAGTTTCAGGTTGGAAATGCAGATCAAAACAAAAGTAAAATTTCAAATCTGGAAAATCAAAGGAAGCAATAAATTCAACAAAACAAGGATCAACTTCAGTAATCAAATGGACAGATCAAATTAAGAATTTTCAAATTCCAAAGTATCTCCAAGCTTTTGCTTCCTCTCTATCAACATGTCATTTGAGCAAACACACTTGAACTGTTTATATATTGTGATTTTTGGAATGGCACTAGAGGTGTATTTTGAATATGTTTGTTTATTCTGCCTGCATGGTAGAATACACACACACACACATTGATATGCATGACTGTGTATATGAACATGTTGAGTCTATTCTTTAGTTACAGGTTTATCTTAACCCAAATAAATCAATATCTCTTCATCCAAACATTTTCTGGCTAAGATTTCTAAAAGGAAAAGTGATCATATGAGTGTAATATCAATTTTAAAAATAATTTCCAGTATTTAAATTTAGTAACTAATTCAAAAATGGGAATTTACATTTAAAATCAACTCAGGGCAGAAAAATTAATTATCTGGAAATTGTGTTTCGACTCTGCAACCTGATTCGTAGTGTAAATTGATGAATTTTGATAATAAATTCATGATTTTTAGTGCGGCAGATTGTGGGAAATTGCAACTTGAATAGAAAATGTATTTTTGTAAATTTTCGATGATCGATGAAATGGAGTTCGTCGTGCTTAGGTCAAATGATAGTTCGAGTATCAAGGATTAATGGAAAAATACTAACTAAATTTATAAATGATCAAGGCATTGCAACGATATGGATTTAGGGTTTTGTACCCAAATTTGGTCATGATCAAAAATCGAATCGCTGCGTCATCGATGGTGGACTAAATTCGATCGCACCAAGGGGATTTGATGGGGTGTCTCATAGCATGGTTCTGGGTGGAGCGGCATGATTTTTGATGATCGTGGATGGAGGTGCGAGCCGTTTAATTGATTAACGGCTCGGGTTCCAGTTCATGTCGATTTCTCAAATTTGGTTTCCTGGAAATTTTCTTCGATTTGAGTTATAGGGAACATCGGCATGGGTTATAGGCGACTTGAGGGCAGTCGCGGTGAAGGTTGGATCGTCGCCGTGCAACTGTACACGTGCACGAGCATCATATGTATCTAGTTGTTTCACAAAGTGGGGAAGATGAAGTTTTATCGGGAGTTACTCGGGGAAAATGATGGTTTTGCTCGAAGGAAAATAAGCATGTGAGAACTCGAGTTTGGGCTCGAGAAAACTACAAATTGGCTCGGGTTTTTGATAAATTGTCTCGAGTCTGGTTTTTTGGTAACTAATCAGATTTTCAAAATTTAAAATAAAACCTGTTTCATGTTTTAAAATTAAATCTTTTAAACATTTTAATCCATGTTTTCAAATGATGATTTTGATTTAAGTTTGAATTAATTAAGTTTTAATTAAGATGTTTTTGAAGTAATTAAAATTTATTTATTTTTGTCACATTATTTGATAAGTTTATTTGTATTAAATGAATAATATAAGTAAAAAGGATAATTAAGATAAAATGTTATTTAAAACCTTAATCTTTTAAATTAACTAATGTGATAATGATGAATTATTAAACAAGGTTAATAATAATAATAATTAAAGTAATTAATAAAGATAAAAAGATTTATCTTTAATTTGTTAAGTAATTAATGAATTGTTAATATAATTACTTAAATAATAGTTAGTTAATTAATTAATTAAAGGCTACTAAATTAATAAAGGTGATTAAGGAATGATTATTAATTAAGGATTAATTACTAATTATTGTAATAAATTAGGGATAATTAATTAAATGGTGATTATAATTAATTAATGTAATTAATTTAAAGATAATTAACTAAAAGAATAATTACTTAATAAAAAAGTGATTTAAAGACTAATTACTTAATTTATTCAAGGATAAAGAATTAGCATGCTTAACTAATTAATGTAATTAACTAAAGGTTAATTAAGTAGTTAATTAATTTAATTAATTAAAAGTAAATTAATTAATTAAAATTAATTAATTAATTCAAGGATAATTAATTAATGATTAAAGGTTGATTAATTAAAAAACTAAAGATTAATTAACCTATTATTAATGTTAAATAATAAATGATTAAAGAATAATTAATAAAAATGGTTTGTAATTAACTAATATTAATTAACCAGGATTAGTAAATATTCTTAATAATTGATCCGATTTAAATTAATTAGATGATTAATTGAACTTACTTATAGATGTTTGAATTCTATTTATTGTTGAATTATTTGATATCCCTGATATGTTATGCATTGTGGCATGAATTGTTTTGATTTGAGTTATGATGAGTGTAAACTTATTTATCTGTGATGAATGTAATTTAATTATCTGTAATAAATTTATCTTATCTATGAATCTGTGAATGGAGAAAAGTGTTATAGATTATACCACTTATCGATATTGATGTGCTTATATTTGTGATAATTGGTGATGTTGCACTATTGTGTAAAACCCTTGGACTACACCATACACACACAAATATGGATTGCACGAGGAAATCAGTTAAGTCGCAGATTTTAGAAAATAATTTTTAAATTGAATTTTGAATTCAAATGGTTTTGGGAATGGATTTGGGTTAAATATAAAAAGATTTTGAATAGGGGTTTCAAAGACAAAAAGTTATTTCGAATAACTTAATAAAGTTTTAAAATTTAAATAATTTGGTTTTGGATTTGAATTCAAAATTTGAAATTGAATTCTATGTTTGGAAATTATGATTTGAAAAGGTTATACAAGTTATAGATGTGTTTATATGGGTTTTACACCATTTAAAAAGTATTGTTTTGGGAATTTGAATTTAAACCAAGCTTTATACTTAAGGGCTTTAACTTGTATAAATGTAACCGGATTTTTCCGAAACGAAAATTATTTGTTTTCAAATAATAAAAGCATTCATATAAGGAAAGGATTTTCAACTTCTGTTGAAAAGTTTCAAGTTTAAAATAAAATTGTGAATTGTTTTTGAAAGCTGTGAATGAACCTTTGTGAAAAACTTTTAACTTTGTTTTAGAATCGAAGAGGATTTTATATGGTGTATCTTTTATATATAAAAGATTTGAAATGGGAATTGTTTTGAACATTATGAATGGATCTTTGGAAATAGTTTGAAAGCTATAAATTGAGTCTTTGGGTTAATAATTGGATGAGATAATCCAATTTAAAAAGGAAGTTGTTTTGAAAAGCTGTGAATGAATTTTTGTGAAATATTGATGAACTTTGTTAAATGAATCTTTTTGTTTAAAGATTTGAAAATGGTAATTTGTTTAAACCATTTGAAAGAAAAGTTTTGGGTTTTAAGTTATGACTTAACTGAAATCCCAATATCCATATGTTTTTAAATATTGCACTCATTATTCGGTTTAGCCGGGAGAGGACCTTGTGTCATATAACCCATTCCGAATAATGATATGTCGTTATGGATGGCATTTGAAGACCGATGGTGAAGACCGAGTATTTTAGAGAACGAAAGGATAACCCGTCGATTGTCTCTGCACCGAGTCACGCAAGTATAGAGATCTTTATATGTGATGGGGAGTCCGATCGAGATTTTGAATACTCGGATTGCAAGGGCTTCTTCGGAAGTGCCTTCGGTTCTGTTCGAACCCAAAACTGAATTGTATGGATGTGTGTCTAACATTACACTTTGAGATGTAAAACCAGTTTCTATCGAATACATTTCTGTTTGTTGGCGGAGATTTATTCTCTTAGCTTAACACCCTTCTCTCAGATGTACGAGCTCAGGGGTTATGTAGTTGATGGTTACTAGTGATACATTCCCAATTTGGTAATGTGGAATACGAAGTGCTGCTGATCATTTGTTGATCAAAGCATGGATTTGTAAAAAGCGTGGCTTTGTGGACGAGACCGCATCAGGACCTCACACCCCGAAAGTGGTCGAAACAGGAAAGATGCGGCAAGGTTGCAGGGGTCGCGCCCCTAGGGTATGTCCATTCCTTCTGGAAAAAGGTGGTATCATGGTATGGAGCCCAGATACTTAAATCATGTGGACATTGTATATTTATTACTGTGTGATGTTGCTTTGTGGTTGCGGATCCTCGGATAAAGGTCGCAAACAACCAGGGGTGGCATATCTTTAGGTATTACTCGTGGGCAAGGAGGAAACCGGCCTTGTGTTGGCAGAGAGCTGGGTAAGTTCTCGGGGCGTCTCTCCAGAGGCGTACCCATGTGGCAATGGGAAGTTCCTTAGCCTGACCATTTGTTGGAAAATCCAATCTCCAATACGCGCCCTGTATGGTTTTATTTGCATAACATGTCATCTACTTATGGTGGCTCCCCACTGTTTGGATGGTAGCTATAGTAGGCATAGTTCGAAATGTCTATGTTGGCTAAGATTAATACTATACTTTCGAAATGTTTTCCACTATGCACTAATAATAATATCAAAAGAATCTTGCGTAGTAAGCATTTTTGACTATCATAAGGAGAAATATCCTCCAATTCTGCTTTTGCATGGTGTGTGTAGTGGAAGGCCTTATGGTAGATTCATTATCCAAAATGCATTGCGGATTTCTTTTAAAATCTTTTGTTGTTTGTTTTAAAGATAAACTGTTTTTGTTTGCTCATACCAGTCCCATGATTGACCCGGGGTTTATTGTTCCCTTTTTAAACTCAGGGTGCCCACAATTTCCTTCACGGGCAGTCTAGAGTTGTATTTTTCAGATAATCAAATAATAGGTATAGAATTCAATAGCATCCAGCCTTTGGCTTTGGCGATCGCATTTTGATCGAGTTGCTTCACTTCAGTGTTGATGGTGGTTCGAGCTTATTGGATTGGAGTCCTCGTAGGCTTTGGGATGAGTTTTTGGTTTGGAGTTGTAGATTTTGGATTCATTCTTCATTGAAGATCATATTTGAGTTATCTCTTCCGTTGTTATCATATTCCACTGTGTATATTTGTCTCTGATATTGTTGTATCATATTGTATCAGTTATCGTATTCATTGTTGTATCAATGATATATTATTCATTTCTTCCGCTGTGTTGTTGTACTTAATGTGTTATAAGCTCCGACGAACCAGACTCGACATTTGGATCTGCGCATTCGAATGCGGGTGACGTATTCGGTGCCGATTTTCGAAGGTCGAGTCAGGGTCGTTAGAAGATTGGAGGTGTACAATAGATTCCATTGATAAGAAAAGAAGAAAGACCATGTGTAGATAATTGTAAAAATTTATAGTTGTTTCAGATAAGTGGATTTAATGGTAGTGTCTTAAAATAAATATAAGCATAAAAGAGGAATAGGAATAAAAGACTTTAGTAAGGAAATGAGATTTCCAAGGTTTAGAAAGGGTACTTCTAGGGTAGTATGAAGAAAATCCACTTTATGCCTAGCCCAATAAAATGAAATCGTTAGAATTGAAAAGTTGAAAAATATAATTGTTAATATTTTTAAGAAAGTAAATATTAAGTCTTTGAAAAAAGAAAAGAAAAAAAAGTAGTATGAAATTTAAATTGGTTTTTATATTTAAAAGTGAAATTCTTTTTGGAGAATTATAGAGTGTGTATATATATAGCTCGCTAGTTTCTTTGTATGTAAACAAAGATTTTAAATATAAAAACATAAAGTGTATTAATTATCGAAAACATAGGTTAAATCATTTATTGCTGTAAGATGTTTTCGTGAAAAATAAGGGAAGCATAGACTATAACACTATTGTTACAATAGGTGACTCCCAAGGGAAATGTTTTTACATAGTAGGCAAGGTTTATTAGTACTTATTATATCCATACAGTAGTTATTTTAGGTTGCAGTAATAGTGTTTTATGCAACATCTGTTTTGACCCAAATAAAAATGTGTTTTGGAAATAATTTCTTTGTACAGAAATTGTGAAAAATACAGATTACGGATCTTGAGGCTAGAATTAACACTAGATGAGCGGTGAATAGTGTTTTAAGGAATTACTAATTATTTTTGAGTTTATATTAATTTGAACACAAATGTATGCAATATTCAGACACAGATATGATCACAGAATCAAGCATAGATGGAGATATAAAGTAAAAGCAACAAAGGAAAGAACACACCGGATTTTATACTTGTTCGGAATTACCCTACATCCAGTCCCGCAACACAAGTATGGATTTCCTTTCAAAATTAATTCTTACAATTACACCCTCGATTTCAAGGCCACGAGATACACCACTCCAGATTCACAATACTCTGGGTAGAAATACTTGATTTTACGGGCAACAAGTTCACCCAATTGATTTCCCAAGCTACAATCACACCTTTTCTCGCTTGATTGATTTTACAGGCTACAATCACACCTTTTCTCACACAATTAATTACAAAGAAGTCTATAACTCTGAATAGCACTGGAATCTTGTTGAGATAGTGATAGAGAATCAAACCAGAAATGATCTAGTTAGATTCAATGGTGTTGCGGCAGAGTAATGGTAAAAATGTATATAAAGAAATGTGGAAGAAGAAGAGGAGTGAAATCAGAGAAAATATGAATATAAATTCATTTAAAACAGCCCCTATCTATAGTAGAACAACAGCCATGTCCATTCATGAAAGGATATGACGAATAGACACTTCCTTTGAAATTCAAAATTTTGAAATAAACTGTCACCTTGTCGACAAGGGTATCTTGGGGTTGTCGACCGGCCTAAGTATATTTTGGTAATTTGTTTTTCTTTGAAAATAACTTCAATCTTGTATTAAAACTATTTTAAACTTTATAAATATACTTAACTATAGTTAAAATACATAAATAAGTATAGAGAATAATATATATATAATTTTACTATAATTTTATATTTAAATATAAATATAAATATTAAAAGTTAAATATATTATAATTAAAAGATAGTTTAAAACCAAGGATAATTTGATTTTGAAAATAAAGATTATTTTGAGGCTAAAAGTATTTTCAAACCAGGATAGATGTTTCTTAAAAGGAAGATTTTGAAATTCATTTTGAAAACAAGATATAATTTTATAAAACATTTGAATAAAAGTTAGTGGATACAAAACAATTTCCATTAGATTTTTCGTAGGTTCCATCCTACTTAGGATTCCATCCCTTTAACGGGCTCGAAGTGGATTCCAATCCACGAATAAAACGGATTTTAAGATGTCAGTGCTTTTCTAGAAGTTTTAAAAAAATTCCTAATTAAATTACTTATATTGAAATCTTGAACTCTTGATAATCTTGATACTCATGAGTCTTGAATCTTGATACCTTCGATCTTGATTATCAATTCTTGAATCTCTATACTGTACAGTCTTCATTCTTTGGTACCTGTATATATATCCTGCATATACATATATATCTAAACAATAATGTTAGTATTTATGTTTTACAATCTTATTCTAAGGTTGTTGTCATCAAAACTAACTTTCCAGAAACTAACAATCTTCCCCTTTTTGATGATGACAACCATTGTTTATAAAATATTACTTATGTCCTAATAACTCCCCCTAAAACTATAACTCCCTCTCAATCTATGCCTAACTATCCTATTTTATACTTCTCCCCTTTGTCATCAACAAAAACTAACTCCAAACTATATAACTTCACCTTAATCTAATACTATATGAAATGTGATTATAATGATAGTGTTAACATAAATAATCAACACTTAATTCTGAAACTAAAACTTAGTCCTTAATTAATAACTATCCTAACTAAGAATCCATATATGATAATACATATAATAGAGATAATGTGATAAATCAAATATAAGAACACAAATAATTTATTAATTATATATTGTTATATTTACATTTGCGTAGAAAATGTAAGTAAGATCATATAACGATAAGAAAGAGAGAAAAGAAACTAATGTGTGTCCTTGAAAATGGGAGATCTATGAACCGAGAAATTTGGGTAGTGGAAACAGAAATTTCCACGTTGTTCAACTAGATTTCCATCCTTGTCAAAGCACGCTTCGCCAACAAAAACAACTTTGTCGTCGTCTTCAGCGTGCTCTTTTTCCATGAAGGCTTCTTCTTCTTCTTCCTCACTGTCCTCTTGTACTTGATCACCTGAAGATTCTTCATCAATTAAGATGGGATTGGCGTGATTGTCCATTAGAAATTTTGCATGTTTCTAAGGATTTTGCCTTACTGTTCTTGTTCTTTGTCCATTCTGATTTGCACTACTTGAATTTCAGTCATAAGTTGCAATGCATCCTTCAAGGAATCCACCATTTTGATCACTCGTGCAGGCGTATTTTGTCGAAATGGTCCAGTAGAAGGAGAAGGAAACGAAAAGATTGAATTTTTATATGATTTAGTGGAGGAGGCCATTGTTTTATTGTTTTCAGAAGTAGATTAGAGAAAGGACAGATAGAATGAGCAAAATTTCGAAATAAGAAGAATATATAACCATTCATTTGAATTTTGGTGGAAAATTTTCAAAAGAAAAAAAAATCGTTATACGTCGACAGGGGGTAAGGGAGGGTTGTCGACAAGTACCTGTATTTTTAATATTTGATTTATTTTAATTTAATTTTGTTATTTATATTACATATTTCGGTTATTGAACAAATACCTAATTCTCTTCTTAATTTAGTAAATACAGATTCATTTAAGGGTTTTGCTAAGATATCAGCAATTTGGTTCTCGGAATTGATATTGTTTATATTTCTAAATACTAAAATGTAAATAGGTAATATAAATAAAAATATTATATACATAATCGAGAGAAATTACTTCCTTACTTATATTATCTCTGAGAAAATGATGTCTGATATCAATATGTTTAGTTCGAGCATGATGAGTAGGATTTTTTGATAAATTTATTGCACTAGTATTATCACAATAAATTGGTGATTTTGAGATATTTAAACCAAAATCTTTTAAAGTTTGTTGCATATATATTACTTGAGAACAAGTCAAAGCAGCAGAAATATATTCTGCTTCAGTTGTTGATAAAGAAATTGTGTTTTTCTTTTTACTAAACCAGGAAATCATAGAATGCCCCAAAAAGTGACAAGTTCCACACGTACTTTTTCGGTCTGATTTACAGCCAGCATAATCAGCATCACAGTAAGATATTAATTCACAAGAATCATTTTTAGGATAAAATAAGCCACAATCAAAGGTGTGTTTAACATATCTTATGATACGTTTTATAGCTTTTAAGTGGGTCTCTTTAGGTTGGGTTGATATCTTGCACAGAGTATGCATGATATCGGGTCTACTAGCAGTGATATAGAGTAGTGATCCAATCATTCCTCTATATAATTTTTGATCTACACCTTTCGAGAGATTTTCTTTACTTAGGTACTCATTGGTTGCCATGGGAGTGGGTTTTCCATTTGCAGTAGTCAAACCAAATTTACTAATTAGGTTTTTAGCATATTTTTCTTGACTGATAAAGATACCATTATCTAATTGTTTTATTTGCAATCCTAGAAAGAAGTTTAATTCACCCATATGACTCATCTCAAACTCTTTTGTCATTATTTCAGAAAATTCTTTATTCATTTCAAAATTAGTTGATTCGAAAATAATATCATCTACATAGACTTGTACTAATTGAATATCATTTTTATTTCTTTTAATAAAAAGAGTATTTACCAATTTCAAAGTTTGATTGTAATAAGTAAGATCTTAGTCTATCATACCAGGCTCTAGGAGCTTGTTTTAGACCATATAGAGCTTTCTTAAGTTTGTAAACATGATTTGGTAATTTTTCATTTTCAAAAAGTGGTGGTTGTTCAACATATACTTCGTCTTTTACAAATCCATTTAAAAAGGCATTTTAACATCCATTTGAATTAATTTGAAATTATTATGATTTGCGAAAGCAAGTAGAATCCTAATGGCTTCTAATCTTGCTACGGGAGAAAAGATTTCATCAAAATCTATTCCTTCTTCTTGACAATAACCTTGAGCGACTAACCGGGCTTTATTTTTAACAACCTCACCTTGTTCATTCATTTTATTTTTATAAACTCATTTAGTTCCAATTATAGTTTTATTTTTAGGTCTAGGAATAATTTCCCAAACATCATTTCTAGTGAATTAATTTAGTTCTTTTTGCATAGCCAAAATCCATGAATCATCAGCTGATGCTTCTTTTGGATTTTTGGGTTCAATAGTTTATATAAAGGTTACATTGCTTATTTTACTTAGTTGATTTCTAGTTGTAACAACAGATTGCATATCTCTTAGTATATTTTCTATAGGATGGTCTTTTAAAAGTTTAATCTTTTTATTAGGATGATTAATTTCATTATTAGTTTCAGTTGACTCTTGATTATGAGTGATTGCATCCTCTTCATCATTTGTATCTTAAGAATTTTTGAGACCTTCATCGAATGAAACATGCATTATTTCTTCGATGGTGTTAGTTCTTAAATTAAACACTTTGTAAGCTTTACTTCTATTAGAATATCCGATAAAGATACCTTTGTCTGATTTAGGATCAAATTTATCGAAGTTATCTTTTGTATATAAAATAAAACATTTACTTCCAAAAATTCTAAAATAAGATACCTTAGGTTTCTTTGTGTGAAGAAGTTCATAAGATGTCTTATCAGTTAAAGGTCTAATTAAAATTCTATTTAAAATGTAACAGGCGGTAGAAATTGCTTTTGCCCAAAAACATTTTGATAATTTACTATCTGAAAGTATAGTTCTCGCACATCTTGAATCGTCCAATTTTTACGTTCTACTACTCCGTTTTGATGTGGAGTTCTTGGAAATGAAATTTTTTGAGTTATTCCCTTTTTATTGCAGAATTCCTCAAATTTTTCATTTTCAAATTCACCACCGTGATCACTAAGGATGGTTATTATTTTTACGAAAAGTAGATTTTGAATCCTTTTTGTAAAGTTCTTAAAACATTCAAAAGTATCACTTTTATGTTTTAAAAATATTGTCCATGTAAATCTAGAATAATCATCTACAATTACAAAAACATATTTATTATGATTTATTCACAGAATTTGAGATGGATCAAATAAATCAAGATGAAGTAATTCAAGAGGTTTTGAAGTTGAAATAATATCTTTTAATTTAAAGGAACTTTTTCTAAGTTTTTCTAATTGACATGCATCACATAAACTATCTATTTAAAATTCATTCTATGGAGACCTCTTACTAGATCATGTTTTGACAGTCTAGATAAGAGTTTGAAATTCAAATGCCCAAATCTCTTATGCCAAATCCAAGCGTCACTTGTATTTGCCAAAAGACACAGGTTATCATTTGAAACTTTCAAACTAAGAATATAAATATTCTTTTTCCTAATTCCCTCAAATATTATGGTTGAATTATCATCTTTAATGTGACACTTATCTTTTTCAAATTTAATTTTATATCCTTTATCGCAAAGTTGACTAATACTTGGCAGATTATGTTTCAGATTCTTAACTAGCAAAACATTAATAATAATGGGAGTTTCAGAGTTACCGACTTTGCCGATGCCAATCACATATCTTTTTGAGTTGTCTCCAAAGTTAAACCAGTCCTCCGTCTTTGTATATTATATCATTCAGCATATCTGGATTACCAGTCATGTGTCTAGAGCATCCACTATCGAGTATCCATTTATTCTTTTTGATCTGCGCAATTTGTCCATTGTGGATTGATTCCTCAACACCCATAAAACTTATTTCCTGCACATCATACAATTTTGGTAGACAACTTGAATTTGAATATTGATTATATGCAGACTCAAGAGACAATGATGATCTGAATATTTCTAAACTTGTATTAACAAGTTTTTTTAAACATAGCCATTTTAAAAGCTTTTTTCAAAAATCATATTATGAAACTTTGAAAACCATGCTCTGATACTAAATGTGAGAAATGCGGATTACGGATCTTAAGGCTAGAATTAACACTAGAGGGGGGTAAATAGTGTTTTAAGGAATTACTAATTCTTTTTGAGTTTATCTTAATTTGAACACAAATGTATGCAATATTCAGACACATATACGATCACAGAATCAAACACAGATGCAGACATAAAGTAAAAGCAATAAATGAAAGAACACACTGGATTTTATACTAGTTCGGAGTTACCCTACTTTCACTCCTGCAACACAAGTATGGATTTCCTATCGAAACCAATTCTTACAATTACACTCTCGATTTCAAGGCCATGAGGTACACCACTCCAGATTCACGATCCTCTTGGTAGAGATACTTGATTTTACAGCCAACAAGTTCACCCAATTGATTTCCTAGGCTACAATCACATCTTTTCTCGCTTGATTAATTTTACAGGCTACAATCACACTTTTTCTCACTCAATTAATTATAAGTCTATAACTCTGAATAGCACTAGGATCTTGTTAAGATAGAGATAGAGAATCAAACCAGAAATGATATAGTTAGATTCAATGGTGACTTCGGTAGAGTAATGGTAAAAATGTATATAAAGAAATGTGTAAGAAGAAGAGGAGTGAAATCAAAGAAAATATGAATATAGTTTTTGTAAAACAACCCCTATTTATAGTAGAACAATAGTCATGTCCATGACGAATAGACACTTCCTTTGAAATTCAAAATTTTGAAATAAACTGTCACCTTGTCGACAAGGGTGTCTTGGGGTTGTCGACAAGCCTAAGTGATTTTTGGTAATTTGTTTTTCTTTGAAAATAACTTCTATCTTGTATTAAAACTATTTTAAACTTTATAAATATACTTAACTATAGGTAAAATACATAAATAAGTATAGAGAATAATATATATATATATATAATTTTATTATAATTTTATATTTAAATCTAAGTATAAATATTAAAAGTTAAATATATTATAATTAAAAGATAGTTTAAAACCAAGGATAATTTGATTTTGAAAATAAAGATTATTTTGAGGCTAAAAGTATTTTAAAACTAGGATAAATGTTTTTGATTCTTTTAAAAGGAAGATTTTGAAAACAAGATATAATTTTATAAAACATTTGAATAAAAGTTAGTGGATACAAAACAATGTTCCACTAGATTTTTCGATGGAACAGTTTCATCCCTTTAACGGGCTCGAAGTGGATTCCATTCGACGAATAAAATGGATTTTAAGATGTCAATGCTTTTCTAGGAGTTTTAACAAAATTCCTAATTAAATTACTTATATTGAAATCTTGAACTCTTGATAATCTTAATACTCATGAGTCTTGAATCTTGACATCTTCGATCTTGAGTTTATCAATTCTTGAATCTCCATACTGTACAGTCTTCATTCTTTGGTACCTGTGTATATATCTTGCATATACATATATATCTAAACAATAATGTTAGTATTTATATTTTATAATCTTATTCTAACGTTGTTGTCATCAAAACCAACTTCTCAAGAACTAACAGAAATAAAGTGGTCCATGAGTACACATATTATTTAAATAAGTATAATAAAATGTTTTCTAATTATGGAAATACTAAAACTGTTTTAAAATTGAGTTTTTCCGAGAAAAAAGGGTGAAGTTAGGAAATTAATAAATTTCATAGAAAATGAATATAGAATAAACATACTTTAATCTATTGAAATGAAATGAATAATGACATAATTTTCTGTGAAACGAAATCACAAATAAAGATGTTTTGTGCAAGTTATAAGGAATACGTGAAAGAGATGTACAAGGTATGGGAAGCAACATATTTTGTATAGTCTATTTCAAGAAATATAAAATAAGTTCCTTGTAATTTCACATCAAAATGAAGTCCTCTTTTAAAGGATTCATAAAAGGTTTTAGCATTAATAATTTCTCATAAGGGAAAGTAGTTCCAATACGTTAAGGTATAAAACCATTAGGTGGAATAAGAAGATGTTTTGAAAACATGTAAGGACATTTTAAAGGTATTTTAAAGAAAAATGGTTTGGTTAAGAAGTAAATAAGTTTTTGGAAGCGAAAAAATTAATAACAGTTAAAATTAAAAATCCAAATTTTTATAGAAAGTTGTAAAGATCTTTAAAAGAAAAGGAGGAATAAGTTTTTAACTTAGAATTTAAAGGTTTTTCCTCTCTAGGTTTGGGGAATAATGTAAATTCAAAAAACTATAAGGATGCAGGTCTGGAAAGATAAAATGTTAGGTAACCAAACACCTCTGGATTTAGAAGAAACTTGAAAATAACACTTCTAAAGATAAAAAAAATTTGGGATTTGATGTTTAAAAAAAAATTAATAGCCTTAGTCATCGAAATAAATGATAAATACCAAACCAAACTATTGAATGTGGAGTAGATAGGAATCGTTTCCCAAGCGTGACAGAAAAAGTGTAAGGCTATAGCAGAAATTTCTTTTAGAAGTAATAGTAGAAGTTTCTGTAAAGTGTATAAAACACTATTGAGAACCTAGGAGTGTTGTCTCATGTGTATTAGACTATAGAAGAATAGTAAGGTGATGTTAGTAAGATAGTAAGACGCATGTGGTTGAGGATGTATATTCCTGATTGTGGAGGAACTTGTAAGGAGCATCTTCCTTTAGTGGAATTCACGTATAGTAATATTTCAATCTTGCATTGGAATTGGCACCTTTCGAAGCTCTTTATGGATGACCATGCAAGTTGCCTTCGTGTTGATTAGAGTCTACAAAGAGATTTCTTTTTGGTCCCGACATGGTTAGAGAGACTTTAGAGAAGATTGATTTGATTAGGAAAGAATAAGTACCTCTTATCCACATCACTTTGATAATAAATTTTGTATTTCCTATTTTCATCTTAGTTTTGAAATGGTTCTTTCCTTTATTATCCATTGGGAGGGTAGGATTTGATGTAAATATGTTAGTAGAACATATTATGTATGATGGATACTAGTGGTTGCAAGTGGTTGCTAGTGGATGTTAATGTACGCATATACTTACACTAGGCACTATTATCTCTGCCTAATTAGGACAATAGAGCATATGTATATGAATGTGTGCGCATTTGCATTTATTTTTATCTTATTTCCATGGTTGCTATAAATGGATGATTATAACATGATTGTTGCATTTTTATGATGATTGTATCACGCATATAGAATTATCAGTTATCATTAGGGAATTTGCATTCATTTGGATACATGGCACGGATAAGGAGGTCGACTGAATCGGTAGACCGTCTAATCTCATGCATTAGTTAGGGACATTGACACCACACTATTTGCATATGTATCATAAATCGCCTTAGAAAAATTAAGGACAATGGATGTAATAGATGATGGCAGAGTAGCTAGTTGTAGAACATGAATGAAAACATTTATTTCATTCTTCTATCATTAGAGATTTCAGAGACGAAATCCTTAAGGAGAGGAGAATGTAACAACCCAAAATTAAGCATAGTAATTAATAACTAAGTTAAATTAAATAATAAAATAATTTTGTGAAATTTTCAAAATTAGACCACGGGAGGTGTGTGTATGCGGTGATTTTCTGATCAATTTTTATATATAGATTGTCAAAATCCGAGTTAATATGAAGAAGATACGCTAGAAACAAAAATTAAACAAAACAAAAAAAATGTAAATGGGTCAGGTTGATCCAGAATGAAGCCAGGTCGACCCTAAGGTCTACCCTCACATTACTAAGGTCAATCCTCACTTTTTCTTGGTCGTCTACCCCATTTCTTTGATGTGGATTCATCCAGGTTAAAAGATGATGTGTTTTTCCAATTCTGATCGATCCCGTGCGTTCGTGCTTCCATCTGACGGTTCCCATCGAGCCGATGACATTGTTGCCCCAGATGTAATCTCCAAATCAAACGGTTTGAGATCCACAAGTGACACTGTTAATAAGACCCTAGGCCTAGCTATATTTCTCATTCATATTTTCTCCATCTGGGTTCGTTGCCTGAGGCTGGACCCTAGAAGGAATATTTTTTTGAGGAGAAGATCTTTTTAACTAAAATATTTTACACCCTTCAAGTGGATCCGAGAAGACCAAAGGAAAGAGCTAAGGACCACAGGTGAGTGTTTAAGTAATTATTATAGATTTTAAAGTAATTTAAAATAATAGGATTTTCAATAGTTGTAGTTTTTCTACAATTTTGAGACCGCTTTTATACAAGTTGTTTACAGTTAATTTTTAATGTTCTTTTCAGTCTATTTTATTTACCTATTTTATTCATTTATTTATAGTTATTTACTATCATTTACAATTATTTGTATTTTATTTACATCCGTTTTGTGTTAGATTTCAGCTTGTAAATTTTAGTTCTTTTTATTCCTTTTACGCGAATAAATTAATAAAAGGTGGATAATTCACTAATATGGACTAAACGATAAGAAAACTAAAATTAAAGAAAATTGGACGTAAATAAGTAGAACTGTAATAAATAATATATGCTGAAATAGGCAACTTTGACATTTGCAAGCAAGTTATAACTAGTAGATTATTACTAGAAAGACAAGATAAAAGAGAAATTATAACATAGATTATAATTAAATAGAAAGAATAGAAAGAAGCTTATTTTAAAGATTTAAACTAAGTTAATAAGCAAAATGATTTATCCTTTTTCCTGCCTTTTATTGATTGTAGAATGCAGAAGCACAAATAAATAAAATTGGCTTTACTTTATATAGCCTACTAAGTTTTGTTTTAAAAACCCTACTTTAGTAGAAGGCTAGGGATTTAAGAAGTTTTGCCATTGCCCCACCTCCTTTTAACTTAGTCTCTCACAACCTCCTTTTAACTTGGGCTCTCACAAATGCACTTTTCGATGGATAGAAATTTTTATTCTAACTTTTCCCAACTAAAATATAATGAGTTTTACTTCCATAATTTTTCATTTTTCTTAAGATGGGACTTGCTTTTACAATTAAAATTGGTAGACTGGTATAAATGCATGGAATCATATCATGGTACTTTGGATCTAGCAAAAATGTTGGTTATTTTTATACAAGACAATCTTCTTATCGTTTATTTAAAATTTTAATTTTTTATGTAATTTGTCAACCTTTTTATATTTTACACTTGGAATTGCATTATTGGAGGGACAGAGAATAGGATATGCATATGGTAACTGCATCTACAAAATGGTTAAAGGGATTGATGAAATAATACAGTAGCAAAAACGAAGATCTCCTTTTAAGGGTTCTGTTATACGATATACCGTTCATATTTTTTTCGTTATATGCTGTGTTGGAAGTTTCTTCAATAGCAAATTGATTTGATTTTAGAAGCAGATAGATAAGAGGTCGGAGAAAAAAAATGATTTTTTCAAAAAGATAAAAAAAAACTTTATTGTTAAACTTTATTACAAAAGTTCACATTTTTTTCTTACATCCAAAATGAGTGAATCCTCCTCTATTTATAGGAGTTCACATCTCAAATAAACGGTGGAGATTCACTTAATCTAACAGTTCTCTATAAGTATCTCGTAAATATTTTCTCATAAAATTTCAAATATATTATTCTATAAATATGTCCTAAATATTATCTCACACAATTTCAAATATATTATTTCATATATTCTAGATTCTAGATTTTTCTTATATGAAAAAACTAGATTTCAACATTAAGTTTACTTCCAACACCCTCGCTTAAACCTGATTTTGCTGCTCCAAGCAGACTCCTCAACATTACAAAATCTTTGTGCTTGAGAGACTCGATAAAGATATCGACTACTTGATCATGTGTCTTTATGTACTCTAGTTGCACATCCTTTTTTCCAACACTCTCTAATGTAGTAATAGCGTGTAACAATATGCTTGCTTCGATCATGGAAGATTGGGTTCTCGGCCAAAGCAATTGCTAACTTGTTGTCCATGAAAATTCTGGTCGGCTCCTCTTATGGCAAATTCAACTCTCTTAATAGGTTTCATAACCAAATCGCATGGCAAACACATGAAGTAGTAGCTAAATACTCCGCTTCACATGTTGAAAGAGTGACAATCGACTGCTTCTTCAACATCCATGTAAATGATGTGTCTTCTATTTAGAACACTTGTGTTTTTTTATTATCTATATCTCCACTCCAACCGCTATCTTTGTATCCAACAAGCTTTTAATTATCAGAAATAGAGTAGTACTGATCAAAGTTTGTTGTCCCTTTGATATAGCAAAGAATCTTCTTCGTCGCCTTCAAGTGAAGAGTTGTTGATTTTCCATGTATCGACTGACAACTTCTACTACATATAGAATGTTGGGCCATATGCACGTTAAGTATCGCAAGCTTCCAACCAGTGTTGGGTCCACCTTTTCTCCTTCCTCGTGTTTTGACAACTTGATTCCATATTTCATTGGTGTGCAGACCGGAGTCATCATCTTGAACTTCTTTAATACTTCCTCAGCATAGCCTTCTTGAGTGATTAGGGTGCCTTTGTCTTGTTTTACATCAATTCCAATGTAGTAAAACATAAGTCCAATGTTGTTTATCTTGAACTCCTTCATCGTCTCTTTCGTAAACTTCTTAAACATACTTGGATTGCTACCAGTGAAAATCAAATCATATACATACAAGCATACAATCAATATATCACTGTTTTGGATTCTGATATAGAGTGTATGCTCACACTTGATGAAGTTTCTGTCTTGAAAGTAGTTACCAGTACGAGCATTCTAAGCTCTAAGGGCTTGTTTCAACTCATAAAGTGCCTTCTTTAGCTTCAAGAGCTTGTCTTATTCTCCCTTGATTTCATAGCCTTATGGTTGCTCGATGTAAACTTCTTCTTCAAGAACTCCATTTAGAAAGACAAATTTCACATCCATTTGATGTATCTTCCAATAGCTGCCAATGAAATAATTAGTCTAACAGTTTCTATTCGAGCGACCCAAGCGAATACCTCATCATAGTCAATGTCAGCTCTTTGACTATAGCCTTTTGCCACCAATCTCACATGTATCTTTCAACTTCTCTTTTGGTGTTCTTCTATACATTGTATACCCACTTTACACCGATTGCCTTGTGCCCTCATAGAAGTGAAGCTAACTCCCACGTGTTGTTTTTCTTGATCACCTTTATCTCTTCATCCATAGCATTTCTCCAACTCTTCTTTTGCCAAGCTTCTCGAAAGTTCATGGGATCAAAATCCACAAATAGACAAAAAAGAGTAAGATAGTCTTGGTTTTTGGTTACTTCATATATTTCTTAAAGGCTTTTAAAGCGTGAAGTTCTTTCACTTAAGCTTTCGTCTTCTTGACAACTCGCGGCTGGTGAAGCTAGTGGAGAACTATGCTCCTCTCTTGATTGTTCCATCCTTGGCTGTTGCATGTCATCTTCTTTAAAATGTGGAAAGAAGTTGTAGTCTTCATTATGTAGGCTCCAATCATATTCTCCTTCTTCATCGAAAACATTTAGACTAATGATTATGTTCCCCTAATCAGGATTGTACAGCTTGTAGCCTTTGGTGTTGGTATCATAACCAATATGGATTACTTCTCACTTTTGTCATTAACTTACTTCGCTTCTCGTTCGGTATGTGTACGTGAGCTATGCTTCCAACACTCCTAGATGGGAAATGTTGGGCTCCCTTCCAGTCCATGCTTTTTGTGGTGTTTTTCTCTACACACTTCTTGTTGTAGATTGGTTTGATAAATAAATCGCATATGCCACTACTTCCACCCAAAACGCCTTTGGCAGCCCCTTACTTTAGAGTATGTTCCTCACCATCTCAAGGATTGTCATGTTCTTCCTTTCTGCTACTCCATTTTGCTCGAGGGAACTAAGCACCGTCAATTGTCATCGGATTCCATTATCTTCACAATAATTCTGGAGTTCCTTTGATGTAAACTCTCCTCCACGATCAGATCTCATGGCTACAATCATAAGGCCACTTTTTTTCAACATAGGCCTTGAACTTCTTGAAGCTCTCAAACATATTTGATTTCTTCTTTAAAAAATAAACCCGTGTTTTTCTTGAAAATTCATCAATAAAAAGAAGAAAATAATTATTCTTACCAAGAAAACTTGGCTTTATCGGATCACACACATCCATATATATGAGTTCCAATGGTTTTTAACACTTGAGTATGACTCCATCGAAAAGCACATTTTAAATTGCTTTCCAAGTTGACATCTTTTGCACACTTGATCGGGATGACCGATGCAAGGTAACCCTCTTACCATTTCATTCCTGGAGAGCAACTCTAATTTTCTGAAATTAAGATGTCCAAATCGAAGATGCTAAAGCTAAGAAGTATCTTTGTAACATATCTTAAGATATTGTGCGACAACATTTTGTATGTGAACGAACATTCTATTTTTTGTCATCGACACCTTAGCAATGAAGTTACTTGCACTGACTCTTATTTAAAGGTTTTTATCTTTTAATCGAATATCATAACCTTTCTCTAAGAGTTGTTCTAGGCTCAAGATATTTCTCTTCATATTTGGCACATATTAAACGTTATAAATGAATCAGCGCTCTCCAATCTTTAATTGAATGAGAACATTTCTTTTACCTGTCACGTCTACTTTTGATTCATCTCCAAATGCCATGATGCCCTTCATCAATTCATCAAGCTCCACAAACATGCATCTTCTTTCGCACATATGGTTGCTTGCACTGCTGTCTAGATACCATTGATTATCCTCACTCTTTCATTTTCCTTGTAAGCCAGGAGTAATGTTTGTAGCGTTTGATGCGTGACTTGTCATGCCTTGACTTTGATTTTCCTCTCCCATGACATGTTGTTGGTCTTTCTCCTCTATGGATGTTGTTGTCATAGTTGTTGTCTTTATTATGTTTTCAACCTCGTCCGTGTCGATATTCACGACCTCGTCTTCGTTTTCGACCACAATCTTGTCTTTTTTGGCTTCGATTGATTTCTTCCATTTTTGAATCAATCCGTGTCTTAAGTTCTTGCTCCAAAATTTCTTTCTTTTTCCTTTTCTTTTCTTCATAAGCTTGCAACGAACTAAGAAGTCCCTCTATTACAATGGCCTCCAAGTGTTTTGTCCCTTCAATAATGGCAACAATATGTTCGAACTTTAGATCCAATGATTAATTGTCTTCTCCATAATTCTTAAATCATTTATGTTCTCACTATTGCTTTTTAGGTTATTAGTAACTGTTAAAACTCTTGAGAAGTAATCGGAGACAAGTTCACAATCTTTTATACGCAAAGTCCCAAACTCTCCCCTTAAATTTTGAAGACGTGCATTTTCAACTTGATCGGATCCTTTGTAAGATGTTCGAAGCTTTTCTCATTCTTCTTGACTGACTTTGATCCTGAAACCTTCTCAAAAGTATCGCCATCCATTGCTTGATAGATTAGATAAAGTAGGGCTGTTATGGTAATGGTTACCACTACCATTTTGTAAATACCATTACGTATCATTTTTACTGGTAAGCTAAAATTGTTTACCATTACCGATTGACTGGTATGTCGATGACTGGTATATCGATAAACTAGTAAGCATTATACTGGTAATGGTAAATTACTGTTCGTATAGAAAAATAATAAGTTGATATATGTTTACACTAAATGATGCTTCCTTATATATCTCATTGGGTCACTTAATAAAGGACATAGAAAAGAAGTGTATTTATCATCATTTGAGTTGAATTACTGAAATAAATTGAACTGTTTTCTTGCTTTTAAATGTCTGTAATACAACACCTTACATGAATATCAATGTATTATGAATGGACTGGTAAATTACCATTATCGCTAGTTTTGAAAAAAAATTTACCGATATTTTACCCTAAAAAATGATAATTTTACCGTTACCATACCAATTATGCTGGCATACTAGTTTACTTCAAAATGGTAACCAATTGACTAATAATGTTATGGTAATGGTAAATTTATCGTAACCATAACAACCCTAAGATAAAGAGCCTTCTTATCTCTCTTCCTCGAGTCTCTGAAACCATCCCTTTGTATTTGAGATACACTATCTTCATTCTCTTATTCACTGTAGGCTTTCCCGACTTCCTCCCTTACATCGTGTGCTCCAAGGAGAGCCATCGTCCTCAAACTCCAATTGTCATAATCGATCTTGGTGAGCATGGGGACTTGTTGTAAAGTAACGTCGCTATTTGCTATCTTTTTAGAAGGATCTTTAAGCTCTGATATCACTTTGTTGGAAGTTTTCTTGAATAGCAAACAGATTTGATTTTAGAAGAAGTTAGATAAGAGGTTGAAGAATAAAAAATGAATTTTTTATAAGGAGAAAAACTTTTGTTGCTAAACTTTATTACAAAAGTTCATATTTTTTTCTTATATCCAAAATGAGTGAATCCACCTCTATTAATAGGAGTTCACAACATGCTTTGGGTCATTCTACTTGTTGATTTGTACAGAACAAAGAAGATTTTCAAAGTAAAGAAATAACAAGGTATTTTGCACATAAGGTACTCTATGGCTATTTATCATTGACAAGTACACTTCTTTTTTTCCAGCCTTCTCTCAGTTGATTCTAAAGGTAGGAGTTGAAGTAATGTATGCATGTTTAGTTATCCAGATAAGCACAGATGGATTGTCTTCCATCACCTTACCTATCAATTTGTCGATTGTGCATCAATTTTTTTATTGCTTTGTACTCAGTAACGAACAAAAAATATGTAACCTATGTTTTGTACTTTACCTATTATGTTTTCTGATATAGGGGTTGATCTGGTGTTAAATATATAGTGGTTTATTTTGAAAATTTAATATCTTTTTTTTGAAAATGGGTTAAAGGGGCCCAAACCCACAATGTAATAAACAGGTATAATACCCAAAATTTACACCGCCTTACTCTTCATATCAAACCCTAAAAACAAAGAGGGCAACAGCGCCTCCATGATACTTCTTCCTCTCACAAAAATAAAAATGGCGAACCAAAAAAAACTGTGTGCGATCATAAAATCATTGAAATTAAAGCTTCAATGAGGCTTACATTCCTTCATAGCTTTACATTGTAGCCCTTGAACATTGGAACAGGGCAAAACTGGCTGTGATAGGCTGTTTTTATCTTCGTATCCATAAAGCTAGTCGCTTTACTTTCAAAAATGTCGCCAAGCTTTGGATTTGAGGTGATCTTAGTGCAAGTAGCCAAATTTGAGGATTCTGAGAGTAAATCAAAACTGGTTTCTTTTGCTTTAGCTACAAGAAGGCACGTAGCATGGTTTGCCCTTGGTTTTGCCATTGGAACCTCAAGTAGTGCGACAGTTGAATCTACAGTAGAGGTAGTACTGGATGTAGAGTAGTGCTAGGTTCTCCTCTAACCCAGTCAGATAAGTGATAGATCTGGTTATTCATCTTGCTTAAATAAAAGAAATCTCCTAATCTTTGATCATTGATGGCCAGAAGAAACTTACTGTCATGGTCCATATGTTTGTAACACTTCATGTTTAAATCAGGTAGATGATTATTTACATTAGCATATGATTCATTTAGATAGATGGAATTGTTATTATCAGTAGTCTTGTTACTTCCTATGCAAGCTATAAGTTGACATTCAAGAGGGACATCCCCAATAATGTTGTCTGCGCTATTCTCTTGAAAAAGAGATAAGTGATCGTTTTGCTTTTAGACTTGGCTTTTAAATCAGCAGCAATTGACTTGATGGTTTTGCTTGCAAAGTACCAGTTATCATTTTGCAAAAGCTCGAAGTTGGACGAGCGGTAATTCCCATTCAAATCAGGCAAGTAATCAATATTGTTAGTAGTAGAATTATTTACATTGTTTGATATAAGACTAACATAATTATTGTTATTTCCCTTATAGAAATATTTTTTGGTTTGGATAATGGAGTGGCCGCCTTCAACTGAAGCACAGGAACGACGATGATTTGATGTCTTTTTTAAACAACAGTTACTATTAAGTTGGAGTGAAGACATAGTGGAAAATGTCCCCCTTTTTAAGTATTCCTCAACTGATTCCTCAAATTTATCAAAATCATATATATTGTGACTTTGGTTGCTGATGTTGTTATATTTTCTAGCCTTTTGAAGAATGATGTTGTATTCAATTTCAATAGCCTTCCATGGTTGAATGCTATATGTTTCTATTTTATTGTGAAGTCTATTGTTTCTCTCTTTCCATAAAAAGTAGATAATTATAGTAAAAACTGCAGTTGCTTTATTGAATTCGGTTTTTCTATCTTTGAAAATTTTCTGAATACGAAGGATGCCATCTCTAATATTTTAGAAAGCCAAATGTTGATTAAGGTTGAGTTTCCTTTTGGATATGAATCAAATATGTCTTGAATACTTACAGTCAAAAAAGAGATGGTCATTATTTTCAATTTCTATTTTGCAAAGAAGGAAGTTGGAGTTTCCATTGTTTTTTGTCCCATTTTCCACACTTTTCTCTAGTTGGTAAGTGGTTTAGTATTGCAAAGTATGTACAGAAAGCCATTTTTGGACAATTAGCTGAATTCCAAAAAGTTGTGAACCAATCTACTTCAATTTCTTCCCCTTTTAAGAAATTCCAAGTATTTTTATGAGATAATTTTCCTTTTGATGATAGTTCCAACTTCAATTGTCTTCATCTTGACTAGGATCAATTTCAATTTTACATATTGTAGAGTTAAAAATAGATATTGTTGTTGAGATTGTGTGTTCCAAGATGAATTTTGAATGATGCTTTCTACTTTTGCATTGGCTTCCCTAAAATACCAGAGATTATCCAATCCTAATAAATTGATTAGAGATTTTCCATTGATTCAAGGATCAAACCAAAGGCTTGTATGATTTTCATCTTTAAATTTTCTTTCAATTAATTTGACACCTATTTCCCTGCATTTTAGAATATTTTTGCAAACATAAGAATAATGGTTTTCTATAGGCATGGACCTGAAGTTTTTGCTTTTGACATATTTAACTTTCATCCATTTAGCCCAAAAAGATTTGCCTTCAATAACTTTTCAGAAAAGTTTGTGCTTGCAGGCTTCATTTATGCCAGCAAAGTTTCTAATTCCTAATTCCTAATCCACCGGCTTTTTTTATTTTTGTAATTGTTTTCCAAGAGTTTTGTGGAATTTTTCATCCCAATGAAGTTAGCATATAATTTTTCAGTTTTCTCCATAGCTCTAGTGGAATATAGTGAGATTCCAACAGTACATGAGCATTACTATGATAACCGTATGAATGAGTTCAACTCTTCCTACAGTTGATAATAGTTTACTGGACCAATTGTCTATTTTACTTTGAATGATATCATGTAGTTTGGCACAATCTCCTTCTTTGATTTGATTATAACTGAGGAGGAGTATAAGATATTTGATAGGAATGTCACTTTGTTGAAACTTTAAGATACAGAGAATCGCCTCCTTATTTTTATATGCTTATATCTTGCTCTTATTTTCATTAATTTGAAGATAGCATGATAACTGGGGCAATCAAAAATATTTTTAATGGTTGTAGCATTTTGAGTATCTGCATTTAAAAAAATTAACAAATCATCAATGTATAATAGAAGAGTAATACAAGGAGCAATTGAATTTACTGGTTTTAGATTTTTATTCAACTACTCCTTTTCCATTTGTAATGTAAGATATTCCATGGCTATGGTAAAAAGGTAAGTATATAAAGGATCTCCTTGCCTTATTCCTCAATTACTATGGATGAATCCAGTAACGACCCGATTTTTCGACGCCCGAAAGTCGACATCGATACATCCATGGTATCCAATGTCGCACAGTCGAATGCCGGAAAACCGAACCGTTAGGGTTAAATAAGAAGAAGAACAGAAACAATAAACAGAATCTCACATTTCGCAGTGGAACAATATACAATAGATAAATGAATATCTTTAAAGCAAAAACACTATATCAGTTTATACATACATTAGCAGAATGTACAACAACACAACAGCGGAAAGGAAATATTACATATACTAGTGATACGCCTCGCCATCCAGCTTGCTCCTGATCTCCACGGCATCTCTTTTCTGACTTCGCTCCAGAATAACTGATAACCTGACACTAGGTTGTCCGTGTGGAAATTGGTGGGCAGCCAGAGTTTAGTAAGGGAACAATAAAATCCAGGTCAGTCATGGGACTGGTGTGAGATCTTAAAAAAAGTTATTTTCACAAAGAACCCGGTGCAACCCAGAGTTTAGAAAGGGAACAATAAAATCTTCATACCTAAGCAACCCAGTGCAGAGACATTCTACGGGTAATCCTTTCGTTTTCGAAAATACCGGGTCTTCAACACCATTTTCAAATGCAATCCCATTTCGTCGAATAATTATTCGAAATGTGTTTTATGACACAAAGTCCTCTCCCGGCTAATCCGAATAATGAGCGCTTATTATTTTTTATTAAAAAATGTTTCAATCAGATTTCAAATAAATCACAACAAATTTCCACTTTGATTTTTTAAATAAAAGATACGTCACAATCACAAAGATTCGATGTGGTTTTCGAATATCCATTTGAAATCCGACCCCCGGTCGCATCGAAATTCAAATGCCATTAAAAGGCCAATATTGATAGTCGGTTATTTAACTATCAATCAACATTCACAACAATTACCATATTTCAATAACTTCCCCCAAATTATCTATTTTCAAAATACCTTCGCAGGATATAATTTTAACACTTCAACCATTTGAAAACAAATTTCAAATCAATTTCCACATTTCAATTCTTTGAAAACAAATTTCAAATCACTTTTCACTTTTCAAACCTTTGAAAACAAATTTCAAATCACTTTTCACTTTTCCAACCTTTGAAAACAAATTTCAAATCACTTTTCACTTTTCAAACCTTTGAAAGCAAATTTCAAATCACTTTCCTCACGTGGAATAAATTTCCAAATATTTATTTAATTCCACTGAAAATTTGCCGAGTTAAAATATTTTAAAATACTTATTTAAAATTTTAGCTATGAAAACTTTATACCAATATCTCATATAAAACTTCAAATACAAATAAATTTTTAAATAAAATTAGTGGATAAGGTATAACAACTTAAATATCCATTTTCTAAATCAAATATCAATTTTAATCTTTAAAATAATCCCTTCTATAATTAATTAAATAAATCTTTACTTTAAAGATTCGAAACCAGCTTAAGAAAATAATTTCTCCACAAACATCTTTTTTAAAACCAACTTCAAAACTTTTAATTTTGAAAGCTACTTTAAAACATACTCGGCTTTCCAGGTAAAATACACCTTCCATTTCAAAATGGACCACTTAAATCAATTTATAAATCTATATAGATTTATTTTAAATTTACGTTCCAAATTCGTAAATTATTTTCCACACTTCTAAAAATAAACCGGTATTTATTTTTAAAACAAAATTTCCTTTCTTTTATAAAATTCCCATTGTGGATATTAAATTTTCAAATTTCCACTGATATACGATTTTCAAATCGATTCCAAATATTCACTTTCAACACCACATAAATTTTCAAATCTATTTCAAATATCAAACCAAATCCCAAATTGATTTTCCAAACATTTATTTCAAACACCCAATCGATTTCGAAGTTTATTTCCCAAAATTTATTTTTAAACACCAAAACAATTTCAAATTTATTTCTAAATTTATTTCAATTACCAAATCCAATTCCAAATTGAATTTCTAAATTTATTTTAATCCACAAATCAATTTTCATATCAATTTCCCAAAGGTTTATTTTTAACACCAAATTAATTTTCAAATTGATTTCTAAAATCTTTTCAAACACTAAATTAAATTCCAAATTTAACTTCTAAAATTTATTTCCCTTTACCTCTACCAAACTAATTAAAATCCATATTTTTAATAAATTCTTCAACTTTTGAATAATATTTCTCGAAATCCATTGATTAAGCCTTTTTCCCATATTTTGGAATTTATGCAATAGGATTCAAAAATTAAAACTTTATTCTTTTTAAAATTCCTTCTTTTAAATTTACCCAATTTTCAAAAATAATTTTTTACCATAACTTTTCAACTTGAATTTCAAAAATCCAATTTTACTTATTTTCGGTATCCTACGATACAAAAAATAAATTCGGCTATACTGTAGCCTTCAACAATTTCAATCACAATATATTCACACACAGATTGTAAACAAATCAACACACGATTATTGAAACAATTCAATCATTCTAGGAATCCAGTTGGATCCGTCCAACATGTTTCCCTACATCTACAGACATTAGCACAACAATTAAATACCACTTCCACTTCGAGGTGGAATATCGTGGTATATGAGATTTATAAAACATTATCCGCTATTATGAGGCACATAGGGTCTCACTTGCTATATAATGCGGGAAATCAATCACTCCAAATACATATATAATACCAATTCCACTTCAAGGTGGAATATCGCGCTATATGGATTTAATATAATATCATCCGCTATTATGCGACGCATAGGGTCTAATTCCATTGATAACAATCATCATCCAAGCAAATAACCAATAATTTAAATTAACTACTTAAATTAAATCCGGTATCCGATTGAGTGGGAAAACCTCACCTTTTATTTGCAATCCGTTTCCAATCCCGACTTATCTTCTTTACAGTATTAAACCTTGTATAAACAATTATACAATTTTATTAATATTCGAATAAATCGAACTGTTCAATTTGCCATTTAATGATATAAATTCAACTAATGATTTAGTTTAGAATAATGATTTAAATTTTAAACAAATAATCAAATTTTATACCAATTTTCTTTTAATAAATTTATTTAACTAAAAATTAAATTTAAAACTAAATTTCCTTTAATAAATTATTTTTAGTAACTAGATGAATTAAATAAGCTTATTAAACAAATTAATTTCCATATTGATTTAAAACATGAATAAATTTTTTTACTGCTTTTTTAAATGGATATATATATATATATATATATATATATACTTATACACTTCTGAAAATAGTAACAAAAATTATTCTATTGTAGATTAAAAATAATTTTTTTTCTAACTTATACTTTACTGAATATATATACATATTTATAGAAATCAAAACAAAAATAAGTTTAAGCCATACAGTGATTTTTCCTTCTTATAAAACTCGTCACGGTAAATTATTATTTTTATTTAAAATCAAAATTACCTCGATTCGATCAAAACCTAGCCTCACAATCTTGACTTCAACTTTATCATCGCATGCCCTCGCGTGACGACTACAACTTGCACGCACCTCATCTCCATCTTATGGCGACGATGAGATACCAGACCAATTAACCCACGTCGACAATCCCTTCGAATCGCCTCAATGTCGCCGCGTTAGAAATTCGATCGCGACTTTCGCAAATGCCCTCAAGTTGATTTTCGAGCGAGCTCGACTTCGATCGATGCACGCCCTGCCGATGTCGCGATTGAGCTTCAACCCAATACACGTGCTCACGAGATTCTCTAACGCCGTGCTCGAATGCCATCCAGGCGTCGCTGCTTGCTTGCACGCGACTTCGCGATTTTGAACTCCTCCATTTTTTTCTTTTTTATTTGGGAACGAAATCGACTTTCGAATTAGGGAAGGGCCGTGATTTGAAAAGAATAAAGCCCGGCCAAATTTTTTTGTTCTGCTTTTGATTTTATCTGGATTTTGATTCTTTTTAGGAGCGGCCATTATTCATGCTTTTGATTTCGTGTATTTTTTTCCTTTTCGTTTCGTTCTTTACGAGATAACCAGTTATTTATTTATTTAAACGCTTGTCATTAATTCCTGCCAAGTGTTTGAAATGAGACACAACGTGTAATTGCCTTGTGATAATAATATTATATTAGTTATTGCATATATATATATATATATATATATATATATATATTACATTCAAATTCAACTTGTCGCGATATCCACAACACACAATCTCAATCTCCAATCCAGGCGTGCCGCCAGGCATTTATAGGGTTTACCCCTATTCCGAATGCAACGGAAAATGTTTCGAGTCTAAATTCGATCGTATGGAGAAGATAGCTTTTTGGACCTGTTACCAAATTGAATTTTCAATATAATTTTCAGTGCGTTTGTTTGTCGTACGGCCAAACGATCACTCCAAATACTATGAAAATTGAAATCCGATAATAATATGATATTACAAATCCAATGGAATTGGTTTCATCGAATTTCCGAGACTGTGCCTCGGAAGGCTATTTTTAAATATCGATTTAAATGATCCAAATTAAAAACTGAACAAAACAATTTCAAATTCAACTCTTAAGCTTATTATGTTCAGCATCAGCAATGCAACTTTTCGAAGCCTTGAAAAAAATTTTAACAAGCATAAAATTCAAGATTCAATATTTTACCCAACTTCAATAAATTAAATTCAATAATTTGATTGCCAAATCCATAGTTATACTTTGAAATTCGAGTTAAAATAACTTCCAAATATTTAAAATCATTTAAATATTTCAATTTCAAATGTTTAAAATTCTAGGTCGTCGCATCCTTTCCCCTTAAAAGAATTTCGTCCCGAAATTACTAGTTAAGAAGAATGATCCTCAACCCGTTACTATTTTCCCAAAACCCAACAGTTTCAACCTTTTTTTGTCAACACAAATCTTTTTATTGAAGAATCATTATCACTTCAACTATCTTTCTGAATTCAGTCATAAGTTTCTAACAACGTTATTTTCTCAACAATTCAAATTTAAATTTAACTTTTTCAAAATTTTCTAACTCCCTAAATTTTCAAAAAATTTCGCCAGCATCTCCTTTGCACGGCTAGCTCATTACGACTACAAAATGCCACAACGGGTCCCCAGATTCAAAAAGGCAAGCGGCTAGGCAAGAAAATCATCAAATTTCATACTGGAATTTAAATACATACCTTTTCGAGCAATTCAGTTTTATCTTCGAAATCAAATCCCAATTTCATTTTCCTTTAATAAACCTGTATGCTATTTAACAACCATATCCATTTTCTACATCCAAAAATCATTTTACACATTCCATTACAAAAGTTTGAATTCTTACTTCTTATATCATTTTTACTTCTCTGTTGAAGTTATATATCCTTTATCATTCAATCTTACATTTTCAATTTAATTTGAATTCAATTCTATTTGGACTCAATTTACCTTCTGAATATTGAATTTTATCAACTATCTTTCATTAGTTTCATTTACTAATCTATTACAAATTTCAATTCATTTTATCTCAAACCATTTTTTTATTTCCACCTTTATTATCTTTAGTTCACTTCGAACTAATTTTACAACTTTATTTTATTTCACACAATTCAAATTGGTTTTCAATATTCAGTTTCAATTCCAGTTTTATTCTTTTGTTCATTTACAAATTTATTTTCAATTCACCATTTTGGTTTATAATCACTTATGTTTAAAATGGATTTCAAATTCCATATGAATTTAGTTTACCTTATATTTATAATTATTGAATTCATTTCATTCCAAACCATATCTATGTGGTCATTCCTTCAATTATTTTCACTTACTAATTTTATTTTAATACTTTGCTTTACAAATCAAATTCAGTTCCAATTACAGCTCTATTTGCTTACTAAATTGAAATGAATTTTCAACATTCTATTTCACTTTCATTTAATTGCAATTGTAAATTTATTTATTCTTTCACAATTTTATTTTTCACCTTAAAAAATTGTATTCCATAACTATCTTTATCAGATTCCAGAGTACTTTCCAATATTAAAAATCATTTTGGAAATCAATTCAAATTATCTTTTGAATTTCCAAAACCAAACCCAGTTTACAAACAACTCTCATTTAAAATCATTTCGCAGCAATTTCTCTCTTGGAAACCCGAAAATGAATTCCGATGATGTCGTGATCCTCATCGGAATTATTTTCCAGCGACCAAAAAGAGTTTAGAGCTTTTCATCCCTTCAAAACATTTTTCCAAAACCTTTGAAAACCATTTTCAAACCAAAAGGAATTTAACCTTTTCCAAATTTCAAACCCTTTCAATTTTTACTCAAATATTACTCTGGAATCCCATTTAAAATTACAAATCACATTTACAATTTACACTCTCAAATTCCATTTGTATGCGAATTTATTTCTTAACTTTTGCGTGACGATTTCAATTTCCTATTCAATGATTAATGATAATAATTTAGTATTATCACTTCCTAACAAACAATCAACCATATACTAGAATAATTTGTGGAAAATCATTCCTTTTATATACGAAAATAGTTTGGGTAAAATTATTTCATTTACCCTATTTTTAAAACAATATTGTGTCGGTTTATCTTGTTTAAGAGTTTAGAACCTCTATCGACACAGTCGGCCAAACTGCACTGACCAGAATCTATAAACAATCAACTGATAAGTCAGCACAATATAAAATAATTTTTATATTCACTAACAAATGACCGCTCATATCTAATATTACACTCAACTCATTCTAGAGTACTACTGACTCTATCTCTAATGAGTAATCCCCATCCGAGCCAAGGTTGTCGCTTAACCAAATGCTCTGATACCACATGTAACGACCCGATTTTTAGACATCCGAAAGTCGACATCGATACATCCACGATATCCAATGCCGTACAGTCGAATGTTGGAAAACCAAACCGTTAGGGTTGGAGAAGAAGAAGATAAAAGAAGAACAGAAACAATAAACATAATCTCACATTTCACAACGAAACAATATACAATAGATAAATGAATATCTTTAAAGCAAAAACACTATCAGTTTATACATAAATTAGCAGAGTGAACAACAACACAACAGCTGAAAGGAAATATTACATATACTAGTGATACCCCTCGCCATCCAGCTTGCTCCTGATCTCCACAGCATCTCTTTCCTGACTTCGCTCCAGAATAACTGATAACCTGACTCTAGGCTGTCCATGTGGAAATTGGTGGACACCCAGAGTTCAGAAAGGAAACAATGAACACTAGGCCAGTCATGGGACTGGTGTGAGATCTTAAAAACAGTTATTTTCGCAAAGAAAAGGAAAAGAAACCCATTTTGCTTTTGGAAAATGAAACTACCATAAGTCCTCCCCGCATACACACAATGCAAGCGCACAATTGGAGGAGATTTCTCCTTATGATAGTCAAACATGCTTGATACGCAAAATCCTTTTTAATATTATCATTAGTGCATAGTGTGGAAAACATTTCGAAAGTATAATATTAATCTTAGCCAGCATATGTACCATTATATTATGCCTGCTATAGCTACCTCCTGAGGAGGCGGGTTATACAATTGCAATCGTAAAGGGCTTGTATTATTTCATTGGATTTCCAACAAATGGTCAGGCTAAGGAACTTCCTATGCCACATGGGTACGCCTCTGGAGGGATGCCCCGAGAACTTAACCAGCTCTCTACCAACACAAGGCCGGGTTACCTCTGTAACTACTACACGAGTATGCCATCCCTCGGTCATTTGTGACCTTTATCCGAGGATCCTCAACCACAAAACAACAACCATAAAGTATAATAAATTTGCAGCAACAACATAGGTAAAATATCTGGGCTCCATACCATGATACTACCATTTTCCAGAAGGAAATGACATACCCTCAGGGGGGCGCTACCCCAAAATAACTTTGCCGCATTCTTCATGTTCGACCATTTCCGGGGTGTGAGGTCTGACGAAGTCTCGTGCACAAAGCTACACTTTTCACAAAGTCATGATTTGATCAACAAATGATCAGCAACACTTCGTATGCCACGTTACCAATCTGGGAATACATCACTAGTAACCATCAACTACATAACCTCTGAGCTCGTACGTCTCAGATAAGGGTGTTCAGCTAAGAGAATAAATTATCCACCACCAATAGAAATGTATTTGATAGAAACCATCTTTACATCTCAAAGTGTAACGTCAGATAGACATCCATACAAGTCCATTCCGGGATCGAATGGAACCGAAGGCACTTCAAAGAAGCCCTTGCAAATCCGAATATTCACTAATCACGTCCGGAATCCCCATCACAAAGGGTGATAAAATCTCTACACCTAAGCAACCCGGTGCAGAGACATTCTACGGGTAATCCTTTCGTTTTCGAAAATACCCGGTCTTCAACACCATTTTTAAATGCAATCCCATTTCGTCGTATCATTATTCGGAATGGGTTTTATGACACAAAGTCCTCTCCCGGCTAATCCGAATAATGAGCGCTTATTTTTTTTAAAATAAGTGTTTCAATTAGATTTCAAAAAAATCACAATAAATTTCCACTTTGATTTTTTAAATAAAAGATCCATCACAATCACAAAGGTTCGATGTGATTTTCGAATATCCATTTGAAATCCGATCCCCGGTCGCATAGAAATTCAAATGCCATTAAAAGGCCAATATTGATAGTCGGTTATTTAACTATCAATCAACATTCACAACAATTACCATATTTCAATAATTTCCCCCAATTATTTATTTTCAGAATACCTTCGCAAGATATAATTTTAACACTTCAACCATTTGAAAACAAATTTCAAATCAATTTCCACATTTCAATTCTTTGAAAACAAATTTCAAATCACTTTTCTCTTTTCAAACCTTTGAAAACAAATTTCAAATCAAATTTCACTTTTCAAACCTTTGAAAACAAATTTCAAATCACTTTCCTCACGTGGAATAAATTTTCAAATATTTATTTAATTCCACTAAAAATTTTCCGAGTTCAAATATTTTAAAATACTTATTTTAAATATTAGCTATGAAAACTTTATACCAATATCTCATATAAAATTCCAAATCCAAACTAATTTTTAAATAAAATTAGTAGATAGGGCATAACTACTTAAATATCCATTTTCTAAATCAAATATCAATTTTAATCTTTTAAATAATCCCTTCTATAATTAATTAAATAAATATTTACTTTAAAGATTCAAAACCAGCATAAGAAAATAATTTCTCCACAAACATCCTTTTTAAAACCAACTTCAAAACTTTTAATTTTCAATGCTACTTTAAAACATACTCGGCTTTCCAGGGAAAATACACCTTTCATTTCAAAATGGACCATTTAAATCAATTTATAAATCTATCTGGATTTATTTTAAATTTACGTTCCAAATCCATAAATTCCTTTCCACACTTTTAAAAATAAACCAGTATTTATTTTTAAACAAAATTTCCCTTTCTTTTATAAAATTCCCATTTGTGAATTTCAAATTTTCAAATTTCCACTGATATATGATTTTCAAATCGACTCCAAATATTCACTTTCAATACCAAATAAATTTTCAAATTGATTTCCAAATCTAATTCAAATACCAAATCAAATCCCAAATTGAATTTCCAAACATTTATTTCAAGCACCCAATTGATTTCAGAATTGATTTCCCAAATTTAATTTTTAAACACCAAATCAATTTCAAATTGATTTCTAAATTTATTTCAATTACCAAATCCAATTCCAAATTGAATTTCTAAATTTATTTTAATCAACAAATCAATTTTCATATCAATTTCCCAAAGGTTTATTTTTAAACACCAAATTACTTTTCGAATTGATTTCTAAAATCTTTTCAAACATTAAATTAAATTCCAAATTTAATTTTTAAAATTTATTTCCCTTTATCTCTACCAAACTATTTAAAATCCATTTTTTAAATAAATTCTTCAACTTTTGAATAATATTACCCAAAATTCGTCGATTAAGCCTTTTTCCCATATTTTGGAATTTATGCAATAGGATTCAAAAATTAAAACTTTATTCTTTTTAAAATTCCTTCTTTTAAATTTATCCAATTTTCAAAAATAAACTTTTGCTATAACTTTTCAACTTGAATTTCAAAAATCCAATTTTACTTATTTTCGGTGTCCTATGATACCAAAAATAAATTCGGCTATACTATTGCCTTCAACGATTTCAATCATAATATATTCACACACAGGTTGTAAACAAATCAACACAGAATTATTGAAACAAATTCAATCATTTAAGGAATCCGTTGGATCCCTCCAACCTGTTTCTCTACATCCACATACGTTAGCACAACAATTAAATACCAATTCCACTTCGAGGTGGAATATCGCGGTACATGAGATTTATAAAATATCATCTGCTATTATGCGGCACGTAGGGTCTCATCCGCTATATAATGTGGCAAATCAATCACTCCAACATATACCAATTCCACTTCAAGGTGGAATATCGCGGTATATGGGTTTAATATAATACCATCCGCTATTATGCGGCGCGTAGGGTCTAATTCAATTCAACTGATAACAATCATCATCCAAGCAAACAACCAATAATTTAAATTAGCTGTTTAAATTAAATCGGGGATCCGATTGAGTGAGAAAACCTCACCTTTTATTAGCAATCCATTTCTAATCCCGACTTGCCTTCTTTACAGTATTAAACCTTGCATAAACAATTATACGATTTTATTAATATTCGAATAAATCGAACTATTCAATTTTCCATTTAATGATTTTAATTCAACTAATGATTTAGTTTAGATTAATGATTTAAATTTTAAACAAATAATCAATTTTAGACAAATTTTCTTTTAATAAATTTATTTAACTAAAAATTAATTTTAAAACTGAATTTCCTTTAATAAATTATTTTTAGTAACCAGATGAATTAAATAAGCTTATCAAACAAATTAATTTACATATTGGTTTAAAACATGAATATATTTTTTTACTGATTTTTTAAATGGATATATATATACACTTATGCTCTTCTGAAAATAATAACAAAAATTATTCTATTGTAGATTAAAAATATTTTTTTCTAACGTATACTTTATTGAATATATATACATATTTGTAGAAATCAAAGCAGAAACAAGTTTAAACCTTACTGTGATTTTTTTCCTACTTATAAAAATCATCACAGTAAATAATTTTTTTTCTTTAAAATCAAAATTACCTCGATTCGATCAGAACCTAGCCTCACAATCTCGACTTCGACTTTACCATCGCACGCCCTCTCATGACCACTACAGCTTGCACGCGCCTCATCTCCATCTTATTGCGACGACGAGACACCAGACCCATTAACCCACATCGCCAATCTCTTCGAATCGCCTCAATGTCGCCGCGATAGAAATTCGATCGCGACTTTCGCAAGTGCCCTCAAGTTGATTTTCGAGCGAGTTCGACTTCGATCGATGCGTGACCTGTCGATGTCGCGATTGGGATTCAACCCAATCCACATGCTCACGAGACTCTGACGCAGCACATGAATGCCATCCGGGCGCCGCTGCTTGCTTGCGTGCGACTTCGCGATTTTGAACTCCGTGATTTTTTTATTTGTGAACGAAATCGATTTTCGAATTAGGGGAGGGCTGCAATTTAAAAAGAACAAAGCTCGGCCAAATTTTTTTTGTTCTGCTTTCGGTTTTATCTGGATTTTGATTTTTTTTCTTGAAAAGAGCGGCCATTTTTCAAGCTTTCGATTTCGTGTATATTTTTTTCTTTTCGTTTCGTTCTTTATGAGATAATCAATTTTTTTTATTTATTTAAACACATGTCATTAATTCCTGCCAAGTGTTCGAAATGAGACACAACGTGTAATTGTCTTGTGATAATAATATTATATTAGTTATTGCATATATATATATATATATATATTTATATATTAAATTCAAATTCAACTTGTCGCGATATCCACAACACACAATCTCGATCTCCAATCGAGGCGTGTCGTCAGGCGTTTACAAGGTTATACCCCTATTTCGAATGCAATGGAAATGGTTTCGAGTCCAAATTCGATCGAATGGAGAAGATAGCTTTTCGGACCAGTTATTAAATTGAATTTTTAATATAATTTTCAGTGCGTTTGCTATCGTATGGCCAAACGATCACTCCAAATACTTCGAAAATTGAAATCCGATAATAATTCAATATTACGGATCCAATGGAATTGGTTTCGTCGAATTTTCGAGACTGTGCCTCGGAAGGCTATTTTAAATATCGATTTAAATGATCTAAATTCAAAACTGAACAAAACAGTTTAAAATTAACTCTGAAGCTTATTATCTTCAGTATCATTAATGTAACTTTTCGAAGCCTTGAAAATATTTTAAACAAGCATAAAAACCCAGTTCAATATTTTACCCAACTTCAATAAATTAAATTCAATAATTTGATTGCCAAATCCATAGTTATACTTTGAAATTCGAGTTAAAATAACTTCCAAATATTTAAAATCAATTAAATATTTCAATTTTGAATGTTGAAAATTCTGGGTTGTCACAAATCCATAAGGGAAGCCATTAACGAGAATGGAATATGATACATTACAGATACATTCTTTAACTAGTTTGCAGAATTTTCATTGAAGCCTAGTTGTCTCGTCATGTAAATAATAAAATTCCTGTTAATTTTATAAAATGCTTTGTGTAAATAAACTTTAATGCACATATTATTTTACCAGATTGATTAAAATTTCTTAAGAACTCATGAGCTAGCAATGTATTCTTAACAATGTAACTGTCTAAAATGAAAGCACTTAGGTTCTTAAAAAAAAGAAATTTTAAAAAAATTGATTCTTTTACTTAAAATAGAAGCAATAATCTTGTATAAGAAATTGCAACAGCCTATTGGGCTATATTTTCCAAGGAAGTTGGGATTTTTGGTTTTTGGCACTAAAGTAATAAACGTATGATTTATGTTCTTCAAAAGTTTGCTAGTGGAGAAAAATTCATTGACAGCCTCAAAAATCATGCTTTTCATTTCATCCCAATGAGTCTTTTATAGAATCTGGCCCTAAAACTGTCAGAACCAGGGCTTTTGTCATATTTAGTAGAGAAATTATTTTTAATGTCATCTAAACTAATTAGAGCAAGGAATATTTCCTTACTATTTGCATGTAGCAAGAATTTAGAGGTAATATTAGGAAAAGAACTTTAACTCTTTACAGAACTAAAAAAATCAGAGAAGTGCACATTAGCTTCCTTCTCCAAATGTGAGGCTTCATTAATAATAGATCCATTGCTATTAAGTAATTTTCCTATGTCATTATAATGTTTTCTACCAGATATTTTTGCATAGAAAAATTTACTTGGCAAGTTCCCATAAGTAAGCCAATTTACTTTGGCTTCTACATGAGATTAATAGCCTCAATATGGATAGATTTGGAGAGATTTCTTTGCATATGAAATTTTTTTTTTATAGAAGTACGGTCTGAGCAATCTAAGTCTGCACTGTCTTGCAATCACTCACATTCCTCGCTGATTTGATTGATTTCATCACTGTTTTTGTTAAGATAGGTTTTATGTTTAGCTTTAGTATGTTGGAGAAGTTTCCTTAATTTATATAATATTGAGCAGAGCCCTCAGTTGAAGATTGGAAATAGTTTTGGGTGACTATTTTATAATCTTTATCATATACCCAACCATTTTTAAATCTAAAAGGGAAATTATGCTTTATAGTACTGTTCTGAGAAAAATTAAGTTGAATCGGGGTATATTCACTAGTAGATTGGGGTAAAGTATAACATTTAAAGTTGGGGAATTCATCAATAAAATCATAACTAACTAAAATTCTATCAAGCTTACAATGAATATTTCTAAATTCACCTGATTTCCAGGTGAATTTATTGCTTTTGATAATGGGCTCAATCAAACCAGTTTTAAAAAGAAAATTAGGGAGGAATTCTAATTTCATAAAAGGAATTGGAAGTCCACCACTTTTTCAGAAGCTTTCATAACAGTGTTAAAATCCCCCATAATAGTCCAAGATAAATTAATGTTAAGATTAATTGTTCCAAAGAATTCCAAAGCAGAATTCTTTCCTTTTTAGAGTTAGAAGCATAAGTAAAAGAGACATAAATTTGAAGGCCCCCTTTATTTTTAAAATAACCGTGGATAAATTGAAAATTAAGAGAATAATGGCATAATTCTCCAATGTTGGGATCGCAAGTAGCAATAATCCTACCATCACCCCCATAGAATTTTTATGAATTAAATTCCAATTGTTAAGATAATTAAGTTGAATAAAAGCAATATTCTTATTGGAGAGCTTATGTTCTAAAATGCCAGCTAAAGTAGGCTTATGAGAGTGTAATAAATTTGAAAATCTAATTTCCTTCACGGGAATTAAGTCCCCTAACATTCCATGAAATTATATACATAATTAAATTTATAGTAAAAGGATACGTGAATGAATATCACAGCAGCTACAATACAATGAAAGATTGCTGCTAACTTCTATGCTTTTAAAAGCTTTTGCTCCTCTTTTTTGCAGTCTTTTTTGCTTTGGACTTTTAAGAACTCCTCCCTTTAGGATTTTTGATGATATATTTCTTCTCAAATGATTTTGAACTTGAATTGTATGCAACATTATTTTTTATGATATCTTGTATATTATTTTTTCTTGCTTTTTTCCTTCTGTTGTTGACAGGGGAAGAAGAGGAGGAGAGTAAAAGGCCTACATTCTCTAATAAGGATTCAGATAAGACCGAGCCCTTTAGAAGGCAGTTTTTGGGTGAAATTGTAGTAGTTTCCTTTTGAGAATCTTTTGAGACCGTCTGTAACTAAATTTGCTACTTTCTGTTGGGGAGAAGAACCAAGAATTGTGCATAATTACCCCATAACTCTGACTGATTTTCTATGATTTCTTTGTTATTGCCATTTGGAACTAAATTATCAACATAATCAATTATTTCCTTCTGCTGATCGATATCCATGGCTACATTAAGACTAGAATCTTTCTCCTTGGTGTTTTTTGAAATCTCTTGCAAATTAGACTCTCAGATTGCTCATTAGTACAAATAAAATCCATATCGTCTTTTGAGATTTCTAGGTTTGGGTTTGGAACAGACTCTTTATTTTGAAATATTTGAGAATTATCTGAGCTTGAAGTATTATCAAGAATGGAAGGGATTTTAGAAAGATTATTAGTTTCAAAAATAGCAGCATCTGAAACCTGATTGCTTTTTTTTCTTGATAAGAATTTCTTGGATTTTCTGTAACTGGTGATTTTCTCTTATCGGTGCTGAAATCTAAATTCTCTTTTTCTTTCCAAACTGATTTCGATTAGTAAGCTTCTGTGAAATGTCCAAAGCAAGCACATTTCATACATCTTGGTGGGATCCATTCGTACTCAATTTTTTGTATCTTGTTTTCTCCATCACGCATAGTAATGTAGGCAAGGTCTGGTAGATCTTCATTAGCTTTGATTTCAACCAAGATTCTAGCATTGTTGCGTCTAGTCTCATTGACCGTAGGCTCATCTAGCTTTATTAGATTTTCTACAACATTAGCGATAACAGTGAAAGCTTCCCTGTCTCATAATCTGAGATTTAATTCAGGTAGCCTTATCCAGTTTGGATAAGTAGAAAATAAATCACGATCAAGAACCATTTTCTTGTCCCACTTTTTCAAGATAATAAGTTTTCCACTAATAAAAAAGGACCGTTTTGGATGACTTTGTTGCAGTCGAATTCATCTAAAAATCTGATGATAGAAAAACCATTATTTCTTGTGTAGATCTTGAAATTGCCAACTAGGTTCCATGTACAAAATCCTTGAAATGGTCATAATAGAAACGTGTTCCAAACACTTAAGCTACTATAGAATTGCTCCATTTATCCTCGATTATTCGGCTAATCTCCTCTTTAACAACAACAATTCTCTTATCTCCTAATTTGATAGGAGCTGAATAGTTCAGATCTGCAATAGCTCTGAGGCCGTCTTTCTTGACTAAATCTACCCAAGAAGATGATAGTTTTGCTGGATTGATATTGTCAAATGAGCAAGATCTTGTGGGATTAGGGGTTTGATTATTTCTTATCTATTAGTGAATATAGTTCTGGTTGGATCTTTGCCCTCTAGGTTGAGAACTTGCCGGAATATTACATGTAAGCCCTTGCGATCTCCTTTGAGATCTTGTTGGTTAGCTCTTGTGGAGATTTCTGACCGTTTGAAAACCATCTTTTTCTTGATCAAGTGGTTTGTCTTTATGATTTGAGAGAGAAGAGAGAGGAGGGAGAGCCGGAGAATCAAGGAAGGGAAGAGAAGATCCCTTAGAGATCTGATCATGGTTGTCATCGAAAATTGGATTGTTCTTGATGGTCGTGGTAGCCATTAGTTTTTAACTAGCTAACAATGTAATGCAAGATGTATTGAGCTTGCAATTTTCGATTGAAGGTTTCAAGGCAGAAGCTATATTACTATATTTAATATTTTCTTTGGCGTAATAGGTTTTTCTTGCACTTTAATTCAAAAATTGACTCTACTTCTATTTTTAATTGTTTTCATTATTTAATGCACACACTTTTGTCACTTTACATTTTAACACCTGCTTTTCCCTTGAATTCAGTTTAACATATGCTTTCATTTGATTAACTCCTGTCAAAATCCATATGGCATGTTATGCATAATGATATTCCAAGTATTAAATGGACATAAAAACTGGATTAAAATTGCTTTATAATTTGCCTATTTTTTCACTGGTGAAAATGGAAAACCCACTAATTATTATCACATGTCAATTATAAGTCTTTCTCAATGAAAACTTGAATCTGAAAATTAATGTACAGTGACAAAATTATACTTTCTATCTACTAATTAATAGTTCCATATGCTCAAATATGGAGCGTTATATATATAGATTATGAATATTGATTTTTATGCACAAATCAAAAAATTGAGATTGCTTATTCACTTGGTACACAAGTTTATAATAATGGGAAATAATTATCTCCGCGTATGAGTTATTTAGAGACCATCTTTGTTGTATATAATATATCGTGTGTTCTCTGTTGAGACTTGAGATGCACTGTCTATTATTGTTATATTATCTTTAACTTGCAGATCAAAGCCTCTAATGGTCAATCTCTAACATTTGGTGGTGATATTTTCAAAGAAGCAGACGTGGATTTTATGATGAAAGCTGTGAGACTCATTTATCTATTACAACTTGGCTTTGTTTTTTGGATAAATCTAAACATTCATTACTCAATTATCATACATCCAGATAGATGATGCATGGGGAAAAGTGATATTCTAGTCAACGATGCAGATAAATTTTCATAAACACTGAAAATAACAAGTGACCTATTGTTTGTATCATTTTAACTTTATTTTTTCTTGGACTCAGCAATTACTGAAGATACTTTGCTAATGAGAACGAAGAAATCAGTTTGGCAGAATGTAATCGACTTGAATCTTACATGTGTCTTCCTATGTACATCGGTATGCAAAATAAATAAATAAAATAAAAACAATAGAAGTCTCAAACAATTTTTGTATTTCATTAAATTTATTTACTAAATACGGTCTTCTAAGTAATTTGTGCCATCTTTAGTAGGCTACATGCAAATTGATGATGAAAAAGAGAGAGATAAACCTAATCATTTTTATCTTTTATGTCTTTAGAGTTTAGACTCACTCGCCTTCTTAAATATCTTTGAAACAACCATCGACTAGTTGAGATAAAGTAGTATAATGTGCTTTATCTCTAGCATCTTTACTACTAATAATGAAAATTCATTGTATTATTTTCAACCGTGTCTTTCTGAAATTCTAAGAATGACCTTGCGTTTCTTTATGTTTTCATACGCACCTATGCCTTTCCATCGCTTTCATACATTCCCTTCTCATTCTCCTCCCCAAAGACCTAATCGATTTCGTCCCCAAATTCTCCTGATAGAATCCTCAATTCCATTCATAACTCCCATATTCCATATCGCAAGCAGCGTAGCATCCGCGATAACTTTCTTCAACATCAATCTCCTTGATCTGTGAATCACCAGCTTCGATCCTCGGTTCTTCAGTGGTGTAGCATCCACGGTCGGCGATTGGATTAGCTGGAAGAGATAGTTCACCCTATGGCAGGCAGTTGAATTAGCTGGAAGAGATAGCTCACCCTAGGGCAAGTGATTGGAAGCCAGAAGAGATAGCTCACTACTCACCGATCTGACAGCAGAGAAGATATCTCTTACTTTCTGTTTTCACTCTGAGATATACTTTTGTAGAACATATATGCTTTGACTAAACTGTTTACCTGGTTCGATTGCTGACACTTTTGACATCATCACTCCCTGCTCTTCATTCTCACTTATCCGATTTCTCATCTGTTTAGGGATCTGGAAAAAAAGGTCAAATGAACAAATATTTTGAGTACTCATTATTTATTTTAGCTGGTAAGATCATATATTCATTGAGGATTATATAAACTAAATAGGTAGTTCTTATTGTAATGGTTAATGATGCATACAATGATTTTCTCCTATTTACTAATAAGATTGCTAATGTAAACATTATCCTTCATTGCTTTAAATTAGTACATAGTCCAATTATTGCAAAGTTTAGTGTATGGATCACATGAGGTTTTGTTCAACTCTATTTGACAAAACTATAACTGCACATATCTTGGAAAGTGCTTTTGTACTACGAAGTCCTAATGAGAATTTTTACCATAGATTAATGTAAAATTTACATATAGTTACTATTAAGTTAACGGAGTAATAGCGGTAGGTTCTACACGGCTGTTGCGTTTTTATCCAAATAACAACAATATATTTAGTATTAGCTGTATATTTACTGTTGTATGAGCTATATATTTGGCATGAGAATGGGTTCAGAACTACCTATGCTTCTTAACTGCAAGTGATGTGGTGATATTTTTTCCAGTAGAAATGTGAATTTGTATGTTACAACGCCATCTCAGCAATCATACATCGATGAATTCTAGCTTTTGGGTAAAAATTGTTTGTATGAGTACACTGGATAGTTAATTATTTCGTAATTCTCTTGAAATGTTTTTCTTTAACTATAAGGATCATCAAAAATCCCTCAATACCTACTACAAATAAATATAGTTCACATAGCGTTAGTGATTCCTTATAGAGCTATTGACTTATTCCAGTATGGAGTTGCGGTTTAGATGGAGCTAAGGACTATCAATATAGGACCATTAACTAAAATCAGGAATGATAAAATTACATTAATACCGGTCCATAATAATTTATATGTTACCTCCGTTTGTATGATGTAAATTAGTTGAATCAATAATCGATAAATAGCAATCTATTGCACTTATAGCCTATTGAAGCAGATAATGAAACTGTGGGAAGAATAGAACAAGATACCTAAAGATATCCAAATACGGTGTACAATATTTTTTGAAGAAATATTTTAATTCTTCTATAATTCATCCAGTTCACCCAAAAAAAGTGTAGTATTGAGTACTTCATTGTTTCTAATTAGTTATCTCTACCTCATGCTTTTATTTATTTTTAATAACATAGGAATCTATAGTTGATATTGCTGAAGCAGATGGGGAACAAAAGAGAAAGCGAAAGAAATAGATCTACAAATGTCCAAAAGACAGAAAATAGTAAAAAAATCAAGGTCCAATCCTGATTTTAGTTTTAGACAGGTACATGAATATTTAGCCATTTTACCTTGCTTATATAACTTTTTTGTTGTACATTATTTATTTGCAACTGTAGTGAACCTTTTTAATTGATGCATTTCATTTTAGCAATATTTTCCAGTACCGCTTTACATTTGGGAACTTCGGATTGGTTGTCATCATCCTTTATTTTATTTAAAATAGCATTACTATATGCATGATATTTCTTTTATTTCATGCCTAGAACATAACTACCTATCATTTGACATTCATATCTTTCCATTAGATCAGGTTATCATGTTTATTGCAAGCGTAAAATATAATGCCTATCATTTGGCTCGCATATGTTTCCATCAAATTGGGTTCCCATGGTACTTAGTCATATTGTTGTGCTATCATTTTGGATGTTTGAATTAAAATGAAAAAAAAATTCTTATTACTTTCACCAGTAAAGAAGATCATCACGTACAATTTGTGATAGTTGATGCCTCAACCATGATGAAGAACATGGATGATATATGTAACAAAATACTATTTAAACTTTTATTTTAATCTTAATTTTGAAATGGAAAATGCATATTATATTTTGAATAATTTCAAACTTGGTAAAAACTCGTAACTTTTTCACAATATATGATCAATTTTTTTCACTCAAACCCTCATTGGCATTTATTAATAGAAAAAACAAATGGAGTGGGGTATACATTTAACTAATTTTTTTGTGAAGGAGCCATGAATTATAACTTTTATCTTCATTTTCCCACCACTATCAAAAATATCAATTTTGTATTAGTTGTATGTAATAAATGTGGATGCTAATTTTATAGGATTTACTGATTTTCATTTTTCAGTTGTTTTTTATATAACTTAATGATTCTTTGCCGTTTATTTGATATTAGGTTGTTTTATGGTTTATTTCTCAAGAACTCTAAGCTTTTAACAACATTCATGGTATAAGTTTAGATGGATGTGCAATAAACATCAGTGTTATATTAATATGAACGGAAAATCAGTACTCTTACCAGTAAATACTCTACCTATTTATACCCAGAAGTTTTATAGTATTCGTAGGAATGCTCTATATTGACCGTGCATTTAACTTAATAAAATTAGCCAAACTCATTAGTATTTTCGTGTGTATATTTCATATATAAATAGTCTAAGATATTAAAGAGAAAATTTCTTTATTACATTCAAACATTTGCAAAGAAGTACAAAACTAATTTTGAATATAATAATTAGTTAGAAACGTGTAGATACTTCAAACTCCCATACCAATTACGAAAACAAGAAGGAAAGTGGAACATAGATAATTAATTCCCTTCTAATATCTTAACTTTCACACAACTGCATTTTATTCATGCACTCTGGCTGTCTTTCCTTCTTTCAAATATAGGTTTCTTTGGTAGAGTCAAAGATAACTAATAATTCATGAGTATTTTCACTCCATGATGGTGATGGCCCATACCTGAATTGGAAATATTAGAAGAATTTTACATGTATACTAATGTCATAGGATATTAGCAAGCCATTAATATATTCATACATGTGAGAGTGAAGTGATGCAATCCTTATGTCCACTTACATAGAGTCAATGTTATGTTAACATCAGTGGAAAATAAATTCCCTTACTGATAAAATTTTTAATCCAGAATCTCATTATGGAATAATTATTGCTCACATAACTAACTGACTAACTATATGTACATACAACATTCATAAATGCATGTGTGTGTGAGAGAGAGAATGCTTCATGGTGTGCCTTTTCATGTCGAAGATGTTGAGGAATAACTTGAGGTCACTTTTATATTTAACCAGTGTGTATTTATTTTTATTTTTTATTATAATGTAAAATGGTAGGTGCCTTTTTTGCAGCTAACTTTGGTTGGTTTGGATTCCGATAAAAAGATCCAAGTTCGATTCCTACCATGCGCTTTCCTATCCTATATAAATTTACCCAGAGATATGGGGACTTGGATCAACGGACGGCTTTACTGTTCCCTCCTCGGAAGTTTACCGTCCTGCCGAGTTCTTATGGGTTTTCCAAAAAAAAAAATTGGTTGGTTTGCACAGGTCCAATAACAGATGCCAAGTATTTGATTTCAAAGGTAACATCATTTAAACTTCCTCTTGAGCCTATTTATACTATTTGTTTTTAGAGTATGATTCTTTGATATTTACAACCTGAGCAAATATTTGCAGGAGTTTATCATAGCACATCGGAAATCTTATCTCAAAGCTTGATCACACTGTCATGACCATTGATATATGGGTAACATTACCATAGTTAGGTTTGACCAACCCTTTCTTTATGATTTTATCGATAACTTTGTTAAACTGCTATATGATCATCACATTTTGATATATCATGCATTTGAATTATGTATACAATAATAATTTCTACAATATTTTGATGCATAGTTAGTAAATGGGATGCACTGAGATGGTGAGTCTGGCTGAAATCAATTCAAATGATAAAACAGAAGATGAGACAAAGGAAAAGGGAATTGAATGGTGGTGTAGATAAATTCCTAACATGCAGTACATTCTACGTGAGTGTACAACAGATTTGATTGCATCTTTGTTTAATTATTAATGTTTCTATGATATTTTTGGATCAAACCTTGCCTAAACTAAATGAAAAATTGTTAGCTTAAATATATTTTTGTACCTTAAATTTTTAGTTCCATCATGGTGTTCGTTATAACTGCTTCTAAAGTTACTACGTATTTATAGTGGATCACATTAAAAGTTAATTAAACATCACAGTAATGGCATCTACTTCTCTGATATTAAAGCCTACTCAAAATTGGCTCTGACCCAAAAACTAACATATACTGAGTTGTATGACAACAGAATGTGAATCGACAATTACAAATACAATTCAACCTACACATAACTTTAAATTTGTTACTATTAATAATTGGTTTAAACTAAAATGAATGCATAGAACACTGTTGTTAGTTTGTTACAAGTCGGATCTTACTATTCATGTATGCTGAACCAATCCACGAGGCAATTGGCTATATTTGAATGTGGTGATAAGGCAAGCGATCATTGCATTAATTTTTTTATAATTATTTTTTAATGGTTACGTTAACGGCTCAACGGTAAAATGCAGGTCCATCTGGATGTTACCGTTCGTCGAGAACGCACCCTTAGCAATATACTTATTTTTTTCAAATAGAGTTGATAGAGTGTTTAAATTGATGCATCAACCACTAACTGACCGCAAAGCATGTTTAGATGTATATTACGTAAGATATTATAATAAACTATTTAAAGCACATGCATTTTTACATCTTTACAGTAGGAATGCATGGTATAAACTGGTTTAGTAATGCATTGCATAAACTAATTGAAGATCCTAATGAGTGAGTAAGATGTGTGAAAAGAATGTTAGTTTGATCAATGTCCTTGCTCTTTAAATGTTAACCTGGAAGTGTCATTGCCTAAACCCAATCAAAGATAAAATCGTGTGCACTCTTTCCATTAACAAAGACATGACAGCATCGGCAATTCAAAACATACACATAACAATTGATATAGTATGCTAAGTCAGGTCATGAGTTCTTCAATTGGTACGCTATATACTTTCATTTGCTTTGCCTACAGTTCGATCTCAACTAAACATAAGGGCTCTTGATATGCTTTTGTGAATTTGTTTAGTTTAAAAGTCTAACAATAGAAGGTGTGCATATATTCTTTTAAACCACTGACTACATCTATTTTTTCTTCCTGTAATAATAAACTTATTAATTTATCATTTTTATTTATCATGTATAGAGAAAGAATGAACAAAACACATGTAGTCTCCATAGATACCATGTCTACTTGTATTAATTGGTTATGTTTTGTACTTTACCTCCCTATTGATTAAAGAAATAAATGTATCAAGTTTGATGTTTTCTTGCATAACTATAATATAAACCATACAATAACTTTTATTTTTGTGCAAAACACATGCTATAGTTGAGAATTTACTGCTCAATTTGCAACATCTTTGTCAAGCAATTTGCAATAATGGTTGTTAGTAGTGAACTTTCCTTTTGTTTACTTTGACAAAATCAGTTTTTACTTTCAGTAACCATCATCATGCTTTCCATTTTAGAGGTTGACATTCATTGAGGTTTCCTTAGTATGGGTAGTGTACAACCAAAAGTTGATTGGTTTTTCTACGGTGTTGGATATAATAGCACGCACTTTGAATTGCAATAGTAAAAGTAAGAAAGATGTATTTAATGAAAGAAAATGGCTGTAATCATGGAACAATTACAACTCATAGAGTTGGCATGGTTTAAAATGATTTAGTCAGCCTAACTCTCACAAGTTGACATGGTTTAAAATTATTTAGTTAGCCTAATTACTCTCACAAGGTAACAAAAAATTAGAAAACTGCAAGAAAACCTTTCAAATATTTGTGTTGAAATGCCAGAAAAATGCAATGCTTTAGCAAGGAAGGTTACATTTTGTATTGTCTGCCCATGGATCTATTATTTTTTTGCATTTCTTGGCACAACTTCAAGGATGTACGAGAAGAAAAACCTTCAAATCTAATCTAGCTCCTTCTAAAATTCACGGTATGAAGAGGCTCTATGTCAGACTAACAATTATGGTGACCGATGAGAATTAATTTCACATATTCATTACTCCAAATGGGAATGTACTAACATTTTTGTTGAATTTATATAAATGGCATAGTTATGAAATGAAATTCATGATTCATATTTGATGAGCAAATTGTATGAGTTCTGAGTTGTGTACGTGGATAAAATAATGGCTTATTTATAAATATCTTATATATATATATATATATATATATATTATTGTAATATACATTAATAATAGGGATGAATATGCTAAATATGAAAGGGCATTTTTGTAATCTGCACTGCATAAATAGTCTATAAATATGGAGCTTGATTGTATTGTAAAGATATCTCTCAGTTCAATAGAATTGTTCTCTCTCTAATTGCCTTCATTCTCTTTATTCTGTAACACGTTATCAGCATGAAGGAATGCGAATTAATTATTGACCTCAACATGTTCACCTTCAAACTTTCCAACTTCTCAGCAAGTAAAGGAATTGTTCTTGCATTTCTTTATAACTCGTTACTTTTCCTCTCTCCAAAAAGGTAATTGTCAATATCATATTTTTTTGATAAAGCTATCAAGTCAGCAGATGCTAGTTTGGGGTTCGCTTCTATATTTTTCATGCTTTTCTTGTATCACTCTTATTTTTATTCTTTGGCTTCTAAATTCAATATTATTATTTTTTTCCCTTTGCGGATCTATTGCCAAATAAAATTCAAAAGTTTGGAATGGAATATACGCAAAAGCTGACTTTCCTTTCTTATTTGATAAATACATGAAAGTTGCAAAATCCAAATGTTTGGTTTTGTTGATACAATTTTTTTTGGTATAGTTGTTTGATACCATGAATGAAGACTTTTCATTTTTCTTCTTCTTTTTAGCTGGAAACAAACAAATAGTGAATGCTGTTGTGGCGAATATATTCACCTTATGCAATTTATTTTATGAACATTTCACAAAATGACAAACATCGCCAAGCTTGAATTTAAAGCTTTGGATATATCTGGAGACAATACTTATCATGGATACTGAATGCTGAGATTCATTTGCAATCTTAATGCTTAGAAAATGCCATTAAAAATGGCAATACTATGTCCCAGCAGGACAAAGCAAAGGCTCTAATATTTTTAAGATGTCATATCCATGACGATCTAAAAATAGAATATTTGACTGAAAAAAACCCTATCCACTTATGGAACTCTCTGAAGGAGCGTTATGACCACCAGAAGACGGTCATACTTCCAAACACTAGGCAAGAGTGGTTGAACCTGAGGTTTCAGGACTTTAAGTCCGTAAGAGAATATAATTCTGCAATGTTTAGAATCACTTCTAAACTGAAATTATGTGGAGAAAAGGTGGATGACGCACAAATGCTTGAAGACTTTCTCAACATTTCATGCCTCGAATATACTCCTGCAGCAGCAATATCGAGAGCATCATTTTACAAAATATTCTGAACTCATAGAATGCTTACTAATGCTGAACAAAATAATGAATTGCTTATAAAAAATCATTCCTCAAGACCAACTGGTTCAACTGCATTACCTGAAGTTAATGCTAATTTTGCCCACTCTAGAAGAGGTAGGGGTCGGGGTCGAGGTCGAGGTAGAGGACATGGTCGTGGACGTGGATATAACTCTAGCAGAGGTGGTTATGGTGGTTTTAAAGGTAACAAAACCACCAACTTTAAAAAGCAACAAAATAAAATTGAGCCTAAAAAGAACAATGATTCAGCTTCAGAAAATAAAAGGCATTATGAGGAAGTTTGTTATAGATGTGGACAATCTGGTCACTGGTCACGTACATGTAGATCATCAAAGAAAACAGTTGAAAAATATCATCGCTCGAAGAATATTGAGGCAAATAATGCCGAAAAGTTACCTGAAAACACTAACCTGAAGTTAGATTATTTCTTCGAAGATGACGATGGAAATTTCATTAATGATGAAAATCTAAGTGCAATGATCAATGATATGACCGAGTTGATCAATTAGAAATGTCTTGAAGTTTGTTATGTGACTTTCGTTTTATTTCATTAGCTTGCATCAATAAATCAGTTTGAAGTTTGTGTTCATTTAATTGTATTTCCCTTTGCAGTACTAGTAATGTGTAATGTGGATGTTGTTTTTAATCAATACCTATTTTAATCATATTACTTTGTTTGTTTATATTACATTTATTTATGCATACAAATTTTTAATGATTGACCAATCATTGTCTTTAATTCTTAAGGTATGGAACGTCATTTGGGTGATGATATATGCTTACTAGATAGTGCAACTACTCATACAATTTTGAAAAACCAGAAGTTTTTCTCTAAACTATCTAAAAATTTCTCAGCTAAAGTCTCCACTATAGCTGGATCTGCTAATATAATTGACGGGTCCGGAAGAGCCCATATAATATTACCAAATGGTACACATATCTTTATTCATAATGCATTATACTCAAGCAACTCTAAAAGAAATTTGCTGAGTTTCAAAGACATAAGAATGAATGGATACCATGTTGAAACTATAAATGAAAACAACAAAGAATATCTTTGTGTTATTTCTAGAATTGAAAGCCAGAATCTTATCCTAGAAAAATTTGGTACAATTTCAATTGGTTCATATTTTACAAAAATTGGCATAGTTGAATCTCACTCTATAAACATGAGCCAGAAGCTCACAAATACAAAGACATTGATTCTTTGGCATGATCGCTTGGGTCATCCTGGATCAACTATGATGCGTAAAATTGCCAAAAACACAAACGGACTTGATTTATCAAACCAATTGAATTTACCAAGTGATTACTTATGTGCCCCATATGCACAAGGAAAATTAATCACTCGACCTTCATATAGTAAAATCACTTCTGAATCTCCAACATTTTTACAAAGAATTCAAGGTGATATATGTGGCCCAATCCACCCTGAATGTGGACCATTCAAATATTTTATGGTATTGATTGATGCATCAACTCGTTGGTCACATGTCTGTTTACTTTCTACAAGAAATTTGACATTTGCCAAGCTACTTGCTCAAATAATAAAATTGAGAGCACACTTCGCTGATCATCAAATTAAATCGATTCGACTAGATAATGCTGGAGAATTTACTTCTCAAGTGTTTGATGATTATTGTCTATCATTGGGGATTGAAATTGAACATCCAGTAGCTCATGTTCATACTCAAAATGGTCTAGCAGAATCATTAATTAAGCGCTTGCAACTTATTGCAAGACCGTTGCTTATGCAATCAAAACTACCTGTTTCAGCTTGGGGGTATGCAATTTTGCATGCATCGAAATTGGTTAAAATTAGACCAACAGCTTATCATCAGCTTTCACCATCACAGCTCTTAACTGGATTTCAACCAAATATTTCACATTTACGAAAATTTGGTTGTGCTGTGCATATACCTATTAATCCCCCCACTTCGTACTAAAATGGGTCCTCAACGACGGTTGGGAATTTATGTGGGATTTGATTCCCCATCGATAATTCATTACCTTGAACCTCTTACAGGTGATGTCTTCACTGCAAAATTTTCAGACTGTAAATTTGATGAGACAATCTTCCCGCCTTTAGGGGGAGAAAAGACTGTTCCAGTAGAACGGCATGAAATATCATGGAATAATCCATCTATGTCTTATTTGGATCCACGTACTAAAAAATGCCAATATGAGGTACAAAGAATTTTGCATATTCAAAATATTGCAAATCAAATGCCGCATGCATTTAATGACACTGCAAAAATAACTAAATCTCACATTCCAACAGCAAATGCACCAGCAAAAATTGATGTCCCTGAAGGATCAAAAATAAATATAGCAGCAAATGAATCTAAAGCAAGACAAAAACGTGGAAGGCCAATTGGTTCAAAAGACTTGGCGCCTAGAAAACGAAAGTCTAATGAAAAATCATCAATTAAGGAACCTCCTGAAGAGATTATAAATGATCAAAAGGATCACTCAAATGAAAATCCCAATTCTCCTAGAAGCGCGGAAGGAAATATTATCCCAGAAGAGATAAAAGAAGATTCCAACGATAAAATGGTACCTAATAATAATGAGATCTCAATATTTTATAGGAACTACGGAGAAATATGGGATCGAAGTAAAATAATAATTGATGATGTATTCTCATTCGCAGTAGCTACTGAAATAATTGAAAGTCATGACCATAATGAGAATAATGAGAATGATGATAATGAACCAAATAGTATAAATGAATGTCGAAAAAGACACGATTGACCAAAATGGAAAGATGCTATCCAAGTGGAACTAGATTCACTTCAAAAACATGGTATATTTGGACCAATAGAGAAAACACCAGAAAATGTTAAACTAGTAGGTTATAAATGGGTATTCGTTAGAAAACGAAATGATAAAAATGAAGTCGTGAGGTACAAGGCACGACTTGTCGCACAAGGTTTCCTGCAGAGACCAGGTTTTGACTTTAAGGAAACTTACTCCCCTGTCATGGATGTCATAACATTCCGATATTTGATAAGCCTTGTAGTTTCTGAAAAACTCGATATAAAATTAACGGATGTTGTGACAGCTTATCTTTATGGTGAATTAGATACCGACATTTACATGAAAATTCCAGATGGATATAAATTGCCTGAAGCAAAATCAAAGTCCATGTACTCATTAAGACTAAGACGATCACTATATGGATTGAAACAATCTGGAAGGATGTGGTATAACCGTCTTAGTAAATATTTGGTAAAAGAAGGATACGAAAACAATCTCATTTGTCCATGTGTCTTTATAAAGAAATCGGTAAAGAGATTTACTATCTTAGCAGTTTATGTTGATGACATAAATTTGATTGGAACTCCAGAAGAGATTGATAAAACAATAAATTATTTAAAGAAGGAATTTGAAATTAAAGATCTTGGCAAAACTAAGCACTGTCTCGGTCTACAGATTGAGCATAGTACTAATGGCATATTAATCCATCAATCAAACTACATTGAGAAAATTCTAAAGCGTTTTCAAATGGATAAAGCATATCCACTTAGTACCCCAATGGTTGTTAGATCTTTAGATATTAAAAAGGACCCTTACCGCCCAAAAGAAGAAGATGAGAATGTGCTTGGCCCGGAAGTGTCATATCTTAGTGTCATTGGTGCATTATTATATTTGGCCCAATGCACAAGACCAGATATTGCATTTTCAGTAAATCTTCTAGCAAGATACAGTTCAGAACCAACAAAAAGACACTGGAATGGTATAAAACATATCATGAGATATCTTCATGGAACGACAAATTTGGGTTTATTTTACTCTAACACAGGCAATAATCCAAATCTAGTTGGCTATGCTGATGTAGGTTATCTTTCTGACCCACATAAAGCAAGATCACAAACTGGATATGTATTTAATAACAGCAATGCAGCAATTTCATGGCGATCTACAAAACAAACATTGGTCGCGACATCATCCAATCACTCTGAAATACTAGCACTACATGAAGCAAGTAAAGAATGTATTTGGCTAAGATCACTGATTGAGCATATTCGAAAAAGCTGCCAACTTCCATCAGTAACGGAAAGGTCAACCATTATTTATGAAGACAATGCAGCTTGTGTAGCTCAAAATCAAGCGGGTTACATTAAGGGCGATAGGACGAAACACATTTCTCCTAAATTTTTCTTCACACATGAGCTACAAAAGGATAATAAGATAGAAGTGAAACAAATCCGATCCCAAGAAAATCCAGCGGACTTATTCACAAAGGCGCTTTCAAAATCAACATTTCAGAAGATGGTGTACAAAATTGGTATGCGTCGGCTGCATCAACAAACTAATTGAATAATGCGTTATAATCCAGGGGGAGCGTATGAAATACGCTATAATGTACTCTTTTTCCTTTACTAATATTTTTTCCCACTGGGTTTTTATTAGTAAGGTTTTAATGAGGCATTATCTTGATCCAGAAGAATCAACCCTCGTAGTAACATTATAAAATAAATATTACTTAAAGATGAAATCATGTTGTACTCTTTTCCTTGTTTATGATTTTTCCCACTGGGTTTTTCATAACAAGGTTTTTAATGAGACAATTACTCTTATCATCTTTACATACGCATATTCAAGGGGGAGTGTTGTAATATACATTAATAATAGGGATGAATATGCTAAATATGAAAGGGCATTATTGTAACCTGCACTGCATAAATAGTCTATAAATATGGAGCTTGATTGTATTGTAAAGATATCTCTCAATTCAATAGAATTGTTCTCTCTCTAATTGCCTTCATTCTCTTTATTCTGTAACATATTTCACATTGTTTTCTTATTTATTTATAGATATAGATGTGCTACCCATGTGTTGGTCCACAAAATTTATGATTAATAAGATGGTCATAAATGTCTAACAATGTAAAGTTAAATTTCGATTTTCAAAAGTAAAAGACTGTCTTTCCATGTTTCCAAACCGATACCTAAGAAACTAAGAAAATAAGCTTTTGAACTAAAATTCTTGACCAAGTGATTTTAAACTAACGTGATGGTATTTTTTTTCTAAAATATGTTTTCTTTATAACTACTCATTAAAAGAATTAAACATCGATTTTCTAAAGGCAATTTACATAGGCACATTGTGCGTGTACTCGTTAAAAGAATTAAACATTGATTTTATAAAAGCAATTTACATACGCACATTTTGCGTGCCACTATACATGATACATTTATTTCTTTGTTAATGATTGATTAGTGAACTGTAATAATTCTGCCATAAATATTTGTGTTGGTAATTGACTAATGAGTGAAATAATATTTTGTATCTTTGTGGAAGGATAAATTTGATATGCATTTAATATATTATGAAATGTCGATCTTGCAAATTCGCTTTTTAATTTGACGAAAATTTTCAAAGTCCGTCGAAGGAAATTAGAAAAATATGGTTAGCTAAAAGAAGTGCGGAATTGTAGTCGGAAAAATAAAGTAGCAACGACAAAAAAAAGAGCTGAAGAGGCATACATGCGTTAGTAGTATTTGATTGAGTGAACTACAACTGTTGGATGAGTATGAATAGGCATATGTGGACTGAGAGTATGGAGAGCATGACGTGAAATCCGGTGAAGGTGAGCGAACTTGAATCATGCACAAACCTATAGCAACTTGAAGCAAGCTGAAGCAAACTAGATTGTCATCTGAAGCAAACTAGACTGTTACTTGAAGAAAACTTAAGCAATGTAAAATTGAACTGCAATGTAGATACCAAGAAATCTGCAGGAGCCCTACGCTTTAAGTGTATGTGTGCAATGGCAATATACGCTGCAAGCAACCTGAGAGAAAAGCTATGTAAATAATGAGCTACTTCAAGCAATGAAAAGAGAGGCACATCATGCAGCTGTGGTAGGAGCCTAAATAGGTGGGCGGTGCTAAGACAAGCAAAGCTGAAGTAGAAAATTGACTATAGCATGTTTGACTACAAACGTATTAAAGCCAAAAAGGAGCAGCAAAAGGTGGTCATGAAATGGAATCTAAAACGGGATGAAGCACTTACTCGAAATAAATGAATAAATGTAGCAAATATAAACACATGCACGTTGTGATTAAATGCAAGTCCATCTGGAAGTGCATATATACTCGTCTTCATGACTAAAACTTGGACAGTTTCTCATTTGGCTAATTAAAACATGAGAATTGGATCATTTACTCTTGTTTTAACCAAGCAACGATTTTTTCACGATTTAATATAAACATAATTTATGTGATGTGGTTTACCTTAATGTAAACTTGTGGTCATGTTTATTTTACTTGTTCAACAATTGTTTGGTTAATTTAAAATTAATTCATAAAGGACGAAATCAGTTGGCAACTCAATTTTGGACTCGGATTTAAATGCTTATTCGTCAAAGAGTTCAATGTATCTTTGTATCAATCATAATATTTATGTTCTGTGAGCAATTTCTGTGAGGTAAGCACTATGAGAACGGTTCGTTATACTTGTATCAATCAGCATATTTATATGATCTTACACCAGGATAAATGTATACGTCTACTCAGGTGAATGCTGTCGCCCCCTAGATTTATTGTATCTGATATTATTTCTACTCTTGGAGACGAGATCGAGAAGAAAATCTTGCAAGCTATTCCTCTAGGTAAATCTGAGATGTTAATATTTTGGTTCTTAAAATTTGTGCACGTTTCATGTCTATATATATTATATACCAGTAGAATATGGGTTATGCACTGATAATACACAAAATAACGATAAAGAACATATCTATTATAAGGCTATATATAGGTTAGACTTTATTTGTTAATGTATGGCACTGTATAATTCCTTCTAAACTTTGAAAAAATCTGTACATAAAGATTTTTCACATGCACAAGCCAGTGGAGTGTTGGAAATGAATTATTTTCTGCTCCCCTTTTTCAGTTTTCCTCATATCTGATAATGGGTTATATGGAATCGCATGATATACAGTCACAGTTTCATATTTCAAAATCAACCGTTTTGTATGGTTAAAAGTTTTATACTTTCATTTTGAAAAAAAGGGTACGTTGGTAGAAGAAAATGTGAAATATTTCAAAAACTAGCTAGAAATATTAAAAGTATTTATATATAGTGAAAAATACAAAATATGTACACTACCTAGGACCCAAATGCAAAAGCCCAAGCATGATCAATGCTAGGATTTCAATATACTTTTAGACCGATTAATCATTAAACTCTAAATCTGAATAGGTGACACATATCTATCTATGCTATAATGCAAAATCCTGGTCAAAGCAGTCAAACTAAAGCCTTTTTGGCAGTCTCCATTTTACCCAGACATTCTGACCACACTGAAACACGTGCGCACAAGGACACTTCTGTCTTTTTCCAGCCACTTCCCACGTTGCCCCGTCATCTTTTCTGTTCTTCTTCCCTGCTTTCCACTTTCTCTTTCTACGGCATGCGATTTGACCTAACCCCAAAAAAATGGCATGCTTCCTCCTCCACCTCCCTAACCGCCACTCCTACGTTGCCTTCCTTTCTTCCCCCTTCCCGTTCTCCCTTCTTCCTTTGCACCCTACGTGTGCCATATTGCCCCCTTGCAGTCAATCATCGCTGTCTACTCCCCTCCTAACCAATTTCCCCTTGAATCGGTTCAAATGTCCTAGATTTTAACCTAAGCATCGTAAACATGTTAGCTGACGTCTAAGCCTACATCTGCAGCCGAATTGACGACATAGTCCATCTACTGCCGCTCCTGTCTGAAATTGATGTCGTCGCCGACCGAAAACCATGCAAATCGACCGTCACCCTAAACCGGAAGTGCTGCCCATGCCAATCTATGCCGTACCTACGACGCTACAGCTGAGATGGTAATAGTCCTCACCGTCACATCGCAATTTCTAACTCTTCTGCTAAAGATGTCGGCAGTTGGTCGCCTTCTGCTTCTGCGCTCATCGTCACCAAGGTACGATCTCAGCCTCCCTCCCTCTATTGATTTTTTATTTCTTTCGATTTTTTCATTTCATTCCACTGTACGACCCCTCCCCAATTTCCCTTCCCTCCACCTCCACTTCTTCCTGCTCCGTCGCACTGTTTTTATGGTAACTGCTTTATACTATGTTCCACACATACAACGGCTTCTTCCCTAAAAGGTGGCACCGGTGATAAAAATCCCACCTCACGGCTATTACCATCCCATCAACGGTTTTATGGCCCTTGAACCCACCCTTTTTTCCTGATTTACATGCCTTCGACTCCTTCAACCATTTCCCTTCTCCATATGTCATTTGTATAAACATCTACTCCACACTATATAGATATGTGATTTCCACAGCTACCTCCTCCCGCTTCCTCCCTTCACACCCAACTCCTTCCCCATTAACTTCTACATCAATATTCCTCCACCTTTATGCAACTGCCCACTACTGTGTCCACCTTTCCGTTTAAAAACTGACATTTGTACTTTATTATGGACCAACAACAGAGGGAACGAGGACGAGTTACTCAGCGTGCACGGTGTCAACATGCTAGGCAGTCTGCCCTTGCAGGTAGAAGGACAGGCATGGGTCAAAGCCAACGTCCGAAAATTCATCCGTTATTTTCCTCATCCCTTGCCCATTTGGTTATGCCTGTCTATGTCAGTTATATGTTTCATTTTCAAACACTACTGCTTCACATGCACACATTGCTATGTCATTATTGCCACGGATTACTAAATCTTTTCTCTTCCAAATGCTTTACTTCATTTACATGCCACATCATTAATGGGTACCTATTTTAACTTTTCAGCACCTCGACTAAGAAATTTAATATTTTTCCCTCTGCAAATATGAGCAAGCTGTTATACGTTTTCATTTACAAACTGTTATGCCTTCCCTAGGTTTTGTTTACATCATTTCTGCCCTACCTCATGTTAAGCGAGAACTTTACTTATGGTTTATTTCTTTCCTACCATACTTAAAATTTGAAAATTTGACTTTTCCTTCACCGTTGCATACCAACTTTACTTTAACTTCAGAAGTCAGAAGATTTGGTTTATTTCTACTGCTATGTTCTGCTCATCCATTATGAAATTTTATTCTGTTGCAACTTTTATTCTGTTTTAAAACGTACCCTAATCACGGATTTGATGAATATACTGTTCAGAGCAAAAATATGCTTTTTTACAACCTTTTTAATATTAAAAACCGGAGTATGATTATGCTTATTCCATTTGATATGCATCCATCACCTGTATAAGATTTACGCATATGCAGCTCTAAATTCATGTTAGTTGTCTACAAATTTTTTAACTACACTCCACCATTGATTCAAGTTTACCAGTTTGACGTTTTCCACAATTTCACTTCCATTTAATTATACTATCCAAACAGATTTGTCATTTCAGAGCAAAAAATGTTTGTTTACAAACATCTTGAATATTAACAACTGCACTATTTAGTAACTGAGTTTGTTTTAGCTATTCAATTTCTGTTTTTCAAATTTTCCAGCTCTTACAACAATTCTCTTAATTTTTAAATCCTTATTTTCCTTCCATTGTTGGAAACTATGTATTACTATTTGTACACGGTTTGTAACTAGGTTTCTTTGAAGTTTAACATTTGGAATTCAATTTTTTCCACTTTCTTCATTCATTCGCTTATTTAAAATTTTGTTCTTTTCTACCAAAATTATTTATAACTAATTTTATACCCCAATTTTATTTCCATTTTTATGGTCTGACAGTACTCTTTATCCACCTGTTATGAGTTTTATTCTGCTTTAAAAATGTATCCTAATCACCGATATGAGGAATATACTGTTCACAGCAAAAATATGCTTTTTTACAACCTTTTTTAATATTAAAAACTAGAGTATCATTATGCTTAATCCATTTGATATGCATGTATCAACTGTATAAAATTGACACATATACAGCTCTAAAATCATGTCAGTTGTGTACACATTTTTTAACTGCAATCAACCATTGGTTCAAGTTTACCAGTATGGCGTGTTCCACAATTTCACTTCCATTTGATTATACTCTCCAAACAGATTTGTCATCTTAGAGCAAAAAATGTTTGTTTACAAACATCTTGAATATTAACAGCTGCACTATTTAATAACTGGTTTTCTTTGAACTGTTCAATTTTCAGCTTTTCAAATTTTCTAGCTCTCACAACAGTTCTCTTAGTTTTTAAATCTGTATTTTCCTTCCGCTGTTAGAAATTATGTATTACTATTTGTACGCCGTTTGTAACTGGGTTTCTTCGAAGTTTTACTTTTGGAATTCAGTTTTTTCCACTTTCTTCATTCAGTCACTTATTTGTACACTTTTGCTGCTACAACGCAACTTCTAACTTCGCACATATATAATTCCCCATCTATACTACCGAACCTGTCCTGCTGTCAACTTACTTTCGCACACACGCTTTTTACGGTCACGTGCAGAGCACGTGCATGCATACTCGTTCATATGATTGAAAAGAAACAAAGGAAAGTAAACGTGTTATAGGAAAACATACCTGAATTCACAATTGCTATTGGAAATGTAAATTTGGTTTGGTTTCCATATTGACACAAACCCTAGACATTATATTAGATCTGAATTCATAGTTGCTGCTTTCATAGACTGATTAAGAGAACAAAAAAGATCTAAAAGATAAGAGTTGGATTTAATCTTCCAAATAAACATAAACCCAAGATCTGAATTATTTCCATAGAACAGATTAGGAGAATAACTGAAGCTTATGTAATTTGGGGACAAATAACCTCTTATTTATAATGTTGGCACTTTTTAATTTGGCCCTTCAATATAATAGAAATGCCTCAGTATCTACACATTAATACCATAACAATTATATATGTAAGCCTTTTAACTTTAATTCATAATTTGATCACTTTAATTAGATTTTACATCAAAATAGCACGACACATTTATTTTACATATGTGGCCCACATATTGAAATTTTTCAACAATCTTCCCCCGAGCCATCTATGTAATAACCTTATAAATGTGTTTAACTTTATGAGCTTCAAAATTTGCTATTTATAACATAAGGTGTTTCTAAAACAATCTCGTCCATTAACTATGATGACAAAGGATCAAAATGGCTTTCGTTACCTTTAGTATAACTAAACCAATCAATGTTCACATATACCGGCACAATCAAATGACATAGATCAATCATGGATGCGTAGCATAGAATTACATGAGATGTGATCTATACATGTCTATTTCCAACTGGTCCGACTTTAGTAAGATCAAAACGTTCAATATTTGAACAACCTGGAATGTAAACAAAACTTTATTGCATTATTTCTGATCGGAAAAGAACTTGATATATATATCTGTAACCAAAGTATGGAGCAACGTATCATATGACAATACTAAATACAAACTCACCTTGAAACAAAATATTCTTACAGTTACACCAATTGAGCAAGATGTACATGCAAGACCTTGGATGATAATCCTTTGTAAGTGGATCCACCATAGTGGAGTTTGTCACATTATCTCTATGAATTACAATTTATTTTACAATATCACATTACTGAAAAATAATATGTTATTTATTGTTACAATATTACTTTAATGATCTTTCAATTTCTTTATTCAATAGTCCATTACTTTATGAAAAATTATACAATTATTTTCCATCATTGGATGTTCGATAATGGAAAATAGCTAAGAAGGCTATAAGTATCTGTATGACAACTTTCTTTATGTAACTTCATCCAAAAAAATAATAATGACAACAATAATATTATTATTATCTGAAGTCGATCTTTTGTACTCTTGGCATCCAAAATATTCAGATCGTAATCCCTTATGATCTCTAACGAATCCGTCTTGAGCATACAATCCTTTGTTTCCTAAAGATATCGCATAATCATTTTGTTTACTAATAATTGATCCACTTTACATGTCAGTAAGATACCTGCCAAATAAGACACGCAATATCCATCTATGTATATGATTTAGCATGCATTAGACTACACACCGCAAATGCACGAGGAATCTTTTGCATTTCTTTAGCTTCAAGAATGTTCTTATATTACTGTATAAGACAATGTTTGTCTATTTTGGCAAAAGAGAATTGATTTGCAGCTTGCATACCAAACCCTTTTTCTTTTGTTTTTTTTAATGCCTTATCTTCCTAGCCCTTTTATGATAATCCAAATAGCACTCCATGAATGATAATAGTATATTTGAATCCCTAATACAAAAAGGTAATCCATAAGTGGTTTTCTTAGTTGTTTCATCAATGTCTCCATTGAGTACTTTAATATCCCTTCGATATTGCTTAAAATCATAATCTACAACAAGTTTCAAAATAATTCTAAACAGTCTTCTAGCAAAACCAAAGAGAAAGCCTCTTTAAAAATAAAACATGGTTTTCCTTTTTTTGAGTATAGTCCTTACTGTAATGAGCCTTATACCTTTCCACATTACTCACCTGATCCATTTTTGTTTTGAATAATTATTCATAGCCAATGATCCTGTTACCTTAAGGTGGTGGAAAAGATCTCAAACTTTATTATCCTTATAGATTTAGACTATATATTTATACCTTAAATCTGTATCTCAAATTAGTACCTTGTATGGATAGATGCAAGTCCAAAGAATCATCTTCACCAATCCAATATTTATCTTTATTAAAAAACACTATATAGTCATCGGAATAGTATTTCTTCTTTTCTAGTGGATTTCCTTAGTGACCTTGCACTTTGAGGTTGTTGAGTTTGTTTTCTTGAAACACTATATATTATCTGAAGAAGTAACTATAGTTGAATCAAAGATAATGATTCTCCTTAAAGACAACGATACATACCTTGAAATATTGTTTAACATTGTTTTATTATGATTCTTAATTTACTTCTTGTTAATGAAAGGAAACAAATCATATGCACTATCCAAAAAAGTACATGTAGTTGAATCGAAGATAATGATTCTCCTTAAAGACAATAATCCGTAGTTTATTTCTTCCCCCAAACTCAACATCCTAAAAAATTGTAGCATTTCACATCTTATAATTTTTTTAGTGTAGGTATATAAAACTTGTATCTTTTAAGTCGCTTAGAATACAGATAAAATATTTGCTATCTTTAGTGCCACAATCTACAATTATTTAATAAGCTGAAACAAATAATCATATTAATCACCGAATCAAAATTTGAGACTTCATTATAAAAGGTATTTAGCATAAGTAGATATATATAAGTTATATTTTAACATTAAGCGCTTTAATTCCAACAATGTTTGAATTCATTCATAAATCAATTCTTATTATTTTTAAATAAACAATAATAAGCCAATTTGTTCATATTAGAAATAGAAAACCGAAATCTATCTAAATGACAGTATAACAAAGATATCAAATAAATCCAAACAATATTACTGAAATCTCAATAATATCTTTAAAATATCTAGTAAACTTTACTTTGTATATCTATATATATCTTATTAAAGAAACAACTATAAATATATTTATATGTTATTCCTTTTCTTCTAGATCCTTAGAGACTTCTTTATCCTTATTTATACATTAATATATAGTGTACGATAAATAAGTACTTTCTATCTTATCATGCTTCAATCTCTCTTCTTCTTACCACAATGTGAAATGAGCTAAATAAAGGTCATTTTATTCTTAGAGATTTAAATAATAATCTTAAAATGGACATACTGTGAATAAAGAGAGTACAATAAAAATTACAATAACTTTAGGGTCTTTAACTTTTGAAGCAATATTTTCCATATAGTGTTTATTTATGTTTCGTTTATTTTGACTTTATGGAATCAAGCAATATAAAGCGTGCTTGTTTCTCCTTACCATTTCAAAAAAAACTCTTGTCATTCTCAATAAAGAACTCCTTAAAATTAGTTATCCGTACAAGTACCACATCTTTGAAACTTTTTGAAATATTTTACTTTATGATCTTTTGACTCTTTCCTTTTAAATTGTCTCACCTTTGAATGTTCTTCATGGAATTATAAGAGTATTCAACAACAATATGAGTGTGTGAGACCTTCTTAATTGCAGGAGCTAGACCCATAAAGTCAAGAACAAACAACATGTTTTCTTAATTATCATTTGAGTTAGTCTCAAACAAGTTGATAGCATTAACATTGGTAGACGCATGAGTCAAATTAGTTGAAAATTGAACAAAAATTAAGGTTTGATCATATATGCCCATATCTGAATATCATCCATGGTAAATTCAAATAATTGGTAAGTCTCTTCTTAAGATACCTAGCATAATATTAATATCAAATCTTTCGATAGTACTATTAACTGTAAGTGGTACTCTTGTTGTAATGATCAAACACCGATAATAAATTCAAGTCAAATAACAATCTTCCTTTAGGAAAATTAGTTATTCACTTGCAAAACCTTATAATTATCACATATTTATCACCACACATGTGTTAGTTATTTGGCCAAATATTAGTCTTTCTTTGGCTGGCTAACATCCGCATGAATAAATACACAAAAATATCAAACATTTTCATGAACAAATAAAATAAGAGAGGTCACTTTGGTGATATGTTATTTCAATTAGCTTACTTGGAATATAGGATATTTATAATTAGTTTGCAAAGAGATACCAAAACTATATTTGAATTTGTTTCTTAGTGTACTTACAATATTTCAAGTGCTATAAAATACTCCCAAAAGCATTTTAAGTCCAAATGACACTTGAAAATCTCAAAATTATAGTTGTGGCACAACTTATTTTAATCATAGCTATTATAGTCTTTTATTTAAGTATGTGGTTACATTCATGAAATTTTCTAAATAAGTATGATACAAGATATCAAAAATAAATCACCTAAAAAATGTCACAGATGAACGTCAGAATTTAATGTCATATAAAATTATGCATGAATGACATAGTAACTGTCAGACTAAATAACATGCAGTAGTTGTAAAGTACATCTGAACCATAATATAGCTACGTAGTATGCTGCTATGTCACTTTATCTTTGGTTTATTATTGAATACTTGGTTAAGGTCAGTAACCATGTATTTTGGCAAAATATGGAAACTAATGCTCCTTTTATTTTATGCTACCAATGCACGAAAGTGAAACATGTTTTCATTAAGCATAGTTCAAACATATAAAATATAATATGTAACTCTTAAACATAAATGCATCAAATAATAAACCATATCAAATACAAACATGCTGCATCATTAAATTTATTGCAACTTGTGCGTTTACCACATTTACTGCATTTTTTATAATTAATTAGTAAATTAATTTATTACCATAATAACCACATTTAATGCAATTATGATAAAAATAAATGCAATGGACCAGTTATGTGGTCTAAAATGTAAATTAGTGTCATGTTAAAATTTATTTAATAATAAAATAAACACAAACACATTAAATGGGCATACTTTATTTCTAATTAACCAAAATTTCTGAAATAACCTAAATACCTCATATAAATATCCAAATTACTTAATCAAAAGTTAAGTAAGGTAAAATAACCATAGAACCAGATTTACATTTCTTGCATAAATGGTTCTAAATTATATATATCACCATTTATAAACATTAAAAAAATGATTGTACATATCAGATCCAAAACAATCCTCACCTTAAAAATTCACAGCTTATTTATAAAATATACAGTAATAAACATGTGAATTTTTTGACGAATATAAATTATTTTTCAAAATTTAGAGGTAGTTAGATTATTTCACATAATTTAATGATTTTAAAATTCTATCATATTTCATAAATAACATACAGATCATTTAGATCTATCTATCTTTTTACACCAAAACAATTTCATAAATTAGCCTTCCAAATTACAACAAAAAATTGATACTAAACAAATCCAAAATCATCATCGAAAAGTCCTTGATGCATAGATCAAGCAGATCTGAAACTTAAGTAAGATTATTACAGGACTTCTTAAAAAAACAAAGTTCAATTCAAACTTACTCATAATTAAAAAAAAATCCATTTAAATTAGTGATGAGTGATTCTAATACCACTTGTTAGGATTTCAATATACTTTAAGACCGATTAATCATAAAACCCTAGACCTGAATAGATGACCCATATTGATTTAATTGAAAAAAAGAGGAAAATAAATGGGTTAGCGGAAGCCATAGCTGAATTCATAGTTGCTGTTGGAAAAGTAATTTTGGTTTAGTTTTCCATATTGACACAAACCTTAAACCTTATATTAGATCTGAATTAATAGTTTCTACTTTCATAAACTGATTAAGAGAAAGAGATAGATCTAAAAGATAAGAGTTGGATCTGATCTTCCAAAACCCTAGATCTGAATTATTTCCATACAAGAGACTGGTAGAAGAACTGAAGCTTATGTAATTTGGAGACCATTAACCCCTTATTTATAATGCTGACATTTTCTAATTTGTTCCTTCAACATAATAGAATTTCTCAGTATCTACACATTAATACCATGACAATTATGCATGTAAGCCTTTTAACTTTAATTCATAATTTGGTCACTTTAATTGGGCTTTGCACCAAAATAGCACGACACATTTTTTTACATATGTGGCCCACATTTCAAAAATTTTCAACAATCCAATGATAGTTCTGCAATTTCCCTCAATTAAATAAGAACTAAGAAATAGTTAGAAGAAAAGTTACAAGTCACCGTCCTCCTCAAAAGAAGAAAGAAATAAGCAAGTTGTAGCGCAACTTCTTTTTTGCACTAGAATAAAATTCAAATACTGAGTTGCATGATGCTTATTGCAATTCATGCTTATAGCCATATATACTTTGTAAAATTTTATAAATATGATTATAAGAATTATGAATCAAACAAAAATAGGAAAGGATATGGAATTATGTAGACAATGTTGCTATTTTTGTTGCATACGGCAATCAATAATACTCGCATTATGGATTTGTACTATAGTATTGAACCAAGGCAGTAGAAATGGAAATTATGGATTTTCATAACCAAACATATGGCTGTTTGAATTGAAAGCAAGAGTCTTCCTTTTTAGTTCGGAAGCAATGCTTGAAAGCAGCTCCCTATACAGGTAATTTCATTTAACATCCAAAAAAATAAGAGTAAAAGGAGGGAGAGAGAAACAATAGAAATGTATATCTACCATCAATTTTGGTTGTAAGTTAGATGTGTTATTTTAAATTTGTATTTGATCACTAACTTTTGAATTTCTTCATTATAGGTAACTAAAGACTTTTGGATGCAAAAATATAAAGATTGACATGTTCTTTAAGTTTTTGAAGCTCATTTGTGTTAGTAATCATATGAGACTTTTTGATACTGCATTTTGTTGTTAGCATATGGTACAAACTTTCTTTACGAATATCTTGTCTTTGTCTATAGATGTTGTGCCTTTATCTATGGATATTGTGTGAAGTTGATTTATGGATGTTTTCTTTGTTTATGAATATTATGTAAACATGGTTTATAAATGTTTTCTTTTCTAATGAATAACGTGTTACACTTAGTTTATCAAAATGATTAATAATTGTGCTTATATGATAGTTTTTGAGTTTGATTCGAATGTGTTATATATATTAACTTGTTGAAATATATTCAAATGTAGTTCTGTAATAAGTTATAACAACAATTATCAAAGATCGTAGAAAACTATTAACAACTCAATGGAAATGCTGTCAAACTGGGTTTTTTATAGCATTTTTTTCAATTGCTATTACAAGTTCTGTATCTACGATAGTATGTTGCTATACAACGTTCTAATGACATTGTCATATCCTATTACCGTGTTTTACTGAACGTGGTTAAAAGCTATTTCTGGTGTAGTGTGTGCCCTCCTAGGTGGTAGGTTATATAATACTAGCTTGGGTCAATTCTTCACTTTAGTAGCCTTCTCACATTCTAGGGTCGGTGTAGTACTTGTATCAAAGGTTGATGAATCAACACATTTATCATATGGGCATGAAAGTAGGATCCTAACTTCCTCAAAGTAATCACCAAGTATTAAGATAGCTTCTCGAACTTTAGATAGTTCTTCTCTGCTTTAGTGAGTCACTTCCTGATGTAATATCATGCCTTTGAATTACTGACTCCTCACGTATCAGGGCTGCACTTAATGTGTGAGCAGACGCTACCAAGTACACAAACAATTACCCTTCCTCCAAAAGCTTTGATAATACTGGTAGCATCTCCATATGGTCAAGTAATTCCTAGAAAGCTTTCTGACCTTCCTCCGTCTAGATTAACTTCCCTTTCTCTTTCTTGAGGGCATAAAAAACAACTCACATTTATCTATAGCCATTGAGATGAATCGACTCGACGCATCTATCTTTCTATTTAAGCCCTGCATTTCTCTCCTTGTCTTTAGGGCTTCACCATCTCTCGATGCTTTAATCTAAACTTGATTAGCTTCTATGCCCCTTAAATTTACTATGAAAACAATTTTTTCCCTAACATGACTTTGGAAGAAAATTTTAACGAACTGAGCTTCATCTTGTACTTCCTAAGCGAATCAAACATCTCTAAGAGGTCTAGCATATGGTTCATTGATCGCTTTGACTTCATTAGCATATCTTCCACATAGACCTCTATTGTGTGTCTAATCCGATCCTTGAATATCGAATTCACCAATCATTAGTAGGTACTATGGCTTTCTTCAGACCGAATAGCATCACTCAATAACAATATAGTCCTAAATCAGTGATAAAATTGGTATGTTTTTGATCTGGAATGTGTATTGCTATCTGATGGTGGCTAAAATATGCATCCATAAAGGATAATAGTTCATGTCCTATAGTTGGTTCCACAAGTTTGTCAATCTTCGGTGGCAAGAAGCTGTCTTTTGGACATGCTTTCTTCAGGTTTAAATAATTGATACATGTTAGCCATTTTCCATTTGGCTTTTTAACCAATTCTAGATTTGATACACATTCAGGATACATGGTATCGTAGATAAAATCATTCGCCTTTAGCCTATCCACTTCTTCATTCAACGTAGCGGATCGCTCTGGACTCAGGCTGCACCTCGACTACTTCACAAAAGGGCATCGTAGGTCCACATCCATTATATGGCATGCTACCTTCGATGATATTCCATGAAAATCAGAATGTGTCCAGGAAAACACATCCATGTTTGCCTAAAGGAACACTACTAGCACCTTTTTCATCTTCAGGCTAAGTTGAGATATGTTAAGGATAGTCCATACCGATCAAGGTGATCGCAGAAACCACGACTCGATAATTCCACATTTGTTTAATAATATTAAATTATTATGTTTGAAAAGAAATCCAAGAATAAACTTCTTAAGGATCTAGTAGCCACTTGCCGCACACCAAAAGAGAATAAACTCTAAAGTGTCAAATACTATCACCTTTAGTAATCACTAGAATTTAACCAATACATCTCATACCATATGGTGAAATTTAAGTATTTACTAAAAGCTAGTAAATATCACTTATTACAGATACCATTGGAAAACCTAAACCATATTTTCTTAAGGATCTAGTAACCACTTTTCGCACACCAGAAGAGAATACAACTCTAAAGTGTTAAGTACTTTCCCAAATACGATAACAAGAATTTAACCAAGGCATCCCATACTACCCGGTGAAATTCGAGTATTCATTAATGGGCTAGTAAATTCCACTCAAACATTCTATTCAATGAGTTATACCACATTCGACGAAGCATAATTCGAAAGCATTTAAACCAATCGATGACGCTAAGTCGATTATTAGTACTCCTCAAATTATAGAATTAAGGTTCTCAAAATATATTTTTCTCTTTGATTTTATTGTTTAGAAACACTTGTTATAAATTTCCCTAAGTTTATTTACAATTTTGAATAAAATAAATTTTCACTTATTTGATAAAATATTCCATAAACCCGAATTATTCCAATTGTACATCTATGTACACAGTGTCTCAAATTTCCATACAAAACAATTTGTAATAACCCGCAAAATTTCTGAAATATTTTACATGAAAATTTATTTGAAACTTCGAACATGATTATTTTAAAATGTGAAAAATTTAGAAATTTAATGTAATATTTTGAGTTTTGATGTGAAATATTTTTTCCAAATTTAATAAACTATATATTCTCTCAAAATTCAAATTTTGGTCAACTTTTGTCAAAGTTTGACTTTTTGTTGAAATTTTGAATTTTGAATTTTTAACTTTTACTTTTTTTTTATGAAGATGAATTTAATTCTAACATTTTCTTTGCTTTTCATTTTATTAAATTTTGATTCCTACTTCTCAAAATTTACAACTTTTGGCGTATTACACGTAGTTAACATTCATCTTATTTACATTGTGACTTTGGGCTTGTACTAATGGGTTAGGAATTCCTTTAGTAGATGAGAAGCCACATGGTTGAGTAGGTTATATAATATCCTAGGGTTTTGGTTAGACTCATCATCGTCCTTGTGCCTCCGTAGAAAGAAATCAATGTAAGTTTTCTTCTTCATCTTCTTCCTCAAAACCCTAGACTTCCTCTTTTCCTCTACAATTTTCCTCCTCCTCCCCTCAAAATTTTCAGCCACACCTATCTCCTCTTCCTCCAACCATAAACCGTTGCCAAAACCCACTTCTCCTCCTTCCTTTTCCCCTTTTCCTCTTCACAAATTTCGGCCTCCACCTTCTATTCCTCCAACCAAAACCCTATAGCCGAACCACCTCACCCCTTCCCTTGCTTTTGCCTTGGCCGTGACCTCCATCACCACCACCAAACCCTAGCCTAGCCGAACCCAACCCCAATTTCCTAACCCTAGCCATGACCTCCCTAAATCCTAACCCTAAGCTACCAAGGCCGAACCTACTCCTAAACCCTGGCCGAAACCCTTGTTTAGCCTAAGGCCGAATCCACCTAACCCAAAACCTAGCCATGGCCAAGCCTAGCATAGTCCAAACCCTAACCCTATGGCCGAACCCAAACAACCCATAGATCGAGCCTATGCACCCCTTAGAGAATCCCTTTCATATGTTTACAAAAATATATTTTTCTACTTTTATTTCTATGTGAATTATTTCTTTACGTATGGAATTATTTTAAGCTTGTCTGTAATTTTCATGCTTGTTGTAGTCGTTGTGTTGTGTTTGGAATCACTTCTCTAACCAAAGAAAGGTGAGTAATCACTCTTAACAACATTCTTATATTTTGGTGAATTGATGACAATTGGATTGTGTGGATATGTATATGCAAGTTTGAAATTCCACATATGTTTATATTATGTTATTTCATATGATTTTATTATGTTATTTCATATGATATTAAACCTATTGTGATCATATGCCATGATATGTTATTTATTGTTCTATTTATTTCATATTCTGTTCTCACACTGCAAGTTCCGTCAATAGGGGTCGAATGATACATACCCGAATGATCGTTAGATTAAGGAAAATTGTTATGGGCTGAAATGATAGGCCTGAGCAATTTTATTTGACTTGAGATTGCGGGTTTGAAATGGTATAAAACTAGAAAAAATAAAATTGAGGATTGAAATGATATATGTCCGTATATACTTGACCCTAAGGTAGAGAATTTTATACAAACTCCGTGCTTGATTTGAATGATTTTCTTAAAATTATTGAGTATTTTGGATTTTTATATATGAATCTCAACTAAAATTTAATGTAATGATTTTTTTAATTTGTTTATATGGGTTAAATTTTTTTAAGAAATAAATAGTTGGAAATGTAAATTTGGAATCTAATTTACAATATGAAGGTTAATTGAAATTTAATAATCCGATTTGACTTAATAATGATATTTTATTCTAACCTATAAATTGTAAGTTTTAATTGATGCAATAGTGATTAAAATGATAAATGGTTTTTGTGGAAAAAATGTAAGTTACAACGTACATTTGACATGTAAGATTTAACTAATGTAAATGGTATAACGTGGTTAATAAAAATGATAAATGTTATTTACCGAAAAGAAAATAAAGTGTAAGTTAATAACGTACTTTTAACTTAGCATAAGGATTTCCGTTTTAAAATTTGACATTATAGTAATAAAATTGTTTAACTAAAGGTGTGGTTTCTTTAATGACTAAATAGCTAAAATTAGAGTAATATAATAGGAATGATATAATGAATATGATAAAAACTGGAAATATATGTACTATTTGATTATATAAACTACTGTAGTAGGAAGTATTACAATAACAATTCAAAACTGCCACGATTTCTTATAGTAACAATTCAAAACTGCTGCGATTTCGTACTGTAACAATTCTGCACTCTGTGAATTCTATAGTAAGAATTCTGCACCATTGCGAATTCTTACAGTAACAGTTCTGCACTGCTGCGAATTCTTACAGTAGCACTTCTGTACTGCTGCGTTTTCTTAAAAGTGACATTTCCAGAATGCTACAATTTTATATAAGGTTATAGTTCCGAATGTTATGGTTCTAAAGGTTACATTTTTAAAGTGCCTCTAAATTATTACGTTTCAAGGGGTTATAATTAAATGAATTTGGAAGCGTTACGACTTTGGAAAAATGAATATTATTTAAAAAAAGAACAATGATTGGAATTTATACGGTTTGAATGGAAAATGTTAGATATGAAATATAAACCATTTGAAATTTATATAGCCACGTTTTATAATAACGATTGGTTGTTAAAGAGATCGTGATCGGATATGGGCATATTCTCTGTCGATGCCGAAAACCACTTTAACAACTGTGTACGCGGTGGGGATTCCAGAATGAAGTAAGATGGTGGCAACGATCCTAAAGGTATATTTACGTGGACCTAACTCCGGTGAGTTAACATAAGGTGGCTAAAACAGGGGCAATCGACGGGCCAAGTGAGGTAGCTCCTCCGATCGGACACACTTGACCGTTAGCCATTCTATTACATTATAATTGATTTGGTGCACACCTTTGATTCAGGAGTGTGGATCGAGTTGGATGGTAGTTGCAGCTATGCGTTACCAACAGTCTGGAAGTGTAATTGGTATATCTACCATGGCATTTCCTAGTTGTGCCGTGTCACCTACCCTAGCGCGCCTTCTACGTGTTTATTTTGTACCATACCTATGGAGTGCCCTTTGACAGTGTCTAGTACGGGCGGGATTACGGTACTGTATAGACTATGGGAATATATAAAATATATTAAGAGGGATATGGGAAACGCCTTAACGCTATTTTAATAGTTTACTTTACTTTAGACGTTATTATAATAGCGTATATTCTACTAGTTTAACGAATCCTTAAAGGATGGACGATCCCAAGCATCCTTTAAGTTAATGATGCATTCTTTTGCAATTCACTTGACTTGATTTACATTTTATAAGCATGTATGTCCTAACTCGAGTGTTTGTGTTTTTCTTTATGCTCGGATCAGCCTGAGTTTCACAGCTTTAGATTCATCCTTTTTGGAGCTAGAGATCAATCGGAGATTTAGCTGTCTATTTGATATTTCCATTTCAGTTATTTCCATTCAGCTTTTGCTTTTATAGTAGAGAACTTATGTACCTTGAATATCCAAGTGTATTTATTTTCAGACTTTGGTATTATGTATTAGTTTTGAGACTCTATATCTAGTAGCTTCATGAACTACTATAGTTATTTTATTCCGCTGTGAGTTATTCTGATATTCTGTGTCTGTGATTCTGTAATTGATTTATTTGCCGCAAATTTTATTAACAATCTGTTATTTCATCTGACATGTGTGGTTTTATTGTCGATTTGAATGGTCCAAAATGGTGGGATGTTACATTTGGTATCGGAGCTTTGGTTTTAGGCAAATCTTAGCCTATGGGGCAGAAACTCATTAGAGATAGGGTAGAAATACCCTAGAATGAGTAAAATCAATCTTAGAATCATTCTTTGCGAGATAGCATATTTTCAAGTATAAAATGGTTTTCAAATGATTTTCAAGGATTATTTTAGATATAAATTTTTTCTTGTTTTAAAATTCCTTTTCTTAGAATTTCGTTCTTTTCGAACCCACCTTGTTTAACAGAAATCTTTGATTAGCATTTCCATTCTACTTGAATCTTGTCTTTTGTCTTTCTTCTCTATCTTGGTCCTAAAAAAATTTAATTCTTGAATTTCCAGGATGAATCGTAGGAATGCCAGAGGTCAGGGTCGTGATGTTGCCCCAGTTCCAGCACCAGTTGCACCCATTAGGTTTACCGCTCTCTGTAAGAAGTTCACTCAGCTAGCTGGTACTAAGTTTACTAGATCAGAGACCATCATTGAGGCTCGGTAGTGGCTGATAAGTTTGTAAAGCATTTTTGTTGGTTTGGAGATTACCGACACTCAGATGCATCAGTTAGCAGCTTGGCAGTTGCAGGAGGCAGCCCTGATTAGTGGGAATCTGTTACAGCCTACACTACTGAGGCAGGTATTTCTTGGGAACGGTTTAGGGAGGCTTTTGTGACGAAGTGGATGCCAGAAGCTGGGAAGTCTTAGCTATATAGGGAGTCTATGGATCTTAAGCAAGGGGATATGTCATTTTCAGAGTATGAGCGGAAGTTCAACGAACTTTTCAAGTTTGGTCCTAGTTTGATTGATACTCCTCTTAAGAAGAATGAGAAGTTTATAGCTAGGGCTTGCCCAGAGTTTTATGATCGTTTGATTTCTCATGTGCACAACCCTTTTACTGGATTGGTGGATATGGCCATTGGATATGAAAACCCCACTTCTAAGGAAGCATCTGTTGCTCGTGCACCTTCATCTTAGCCTTCTTCAGGCAACTCTAAGAAGAGAAAGTCTAATTTCCATCGTCAGAAGCAGAATTGGCTTAAGAATCCAGGTTTAGGATCTTCTTCTTCGCGGAGGCAGCCTATTGATCTTTCTTCCATCACTTGCTTCAAGTGTGACCAGAAGGGGAATTATGCCAATAGTTGTCCTACTTCAGTTAGAGCTATTCTTCCTCCAGTTCAGGTGGCTATGCGTGATCTTTGCCATATTTTCTTGCAGCCTGGCCACTTCAAGCAAGATTGTCCTACTCAGCAGAAGGGCAAGCCACCTGGTATCTTTGTAGTTACTTCATCCACGCACCTACTCCTAGTGATACCCAAGCTACTCTCCAGAGCATCTTTACCTTGTTTAATCTTCCTGTTCCTGTTTTATTTGACACTAGAGCTACGCATAGTTTAATTTCTGTGGACCTTTGTGATAAGTTTGAGCATATCCTTTCACCTAAGTTTGCATCTGCACTTTTGTGTGTTATTAATCCTACTGGTGGTCCTGTGAAATTTAGTAGGATTTGTAACAACATGAAACTCTACCATTCTGGCTATCGTTTTTCTGGTGATTTCTATGTTGTTGGTTTTGATGCTTTTGATCTATTGCTTAGAGGAGATTGGCTGAAGAATCATGAAGCTGTTATTTCTTGTAAAGCCCGAACCGTTTATCTTATTGGCGATAAGGGTGTTCCTTTGGCGATTCAGTGTCGTATGCCTCAAGAGTATGCAGGCAGTTTTATCTATTCTCTTGATTCTTCCCCTAGTGATATTGATTCTACCCCTGTGGTCAAACTCTATTCCGATGTATTTGGTGAAGTCACTTCTTTACCTCTTAAATTGGAAATTGAATTCCGTATTGATCTCATTCCAGGAGCTCGACCTATAATTCTTCCTTCCAGAAGAATGGCACCCCGTGAGAAGTGTGAGTTAAGGAAGAAAAACGAAGACTTGTTCTCCAAAGGTTTGATCAGACCCTGTCATTCCGAATGGGAAGTAGCAGTGGTTTTTGTCATTAAGTCTGATGGTTCTTTGAGGAGTTGATTAGAGGGAGCTGAACAAGCTCATTATGAAAAACATATATCCAATGGCTCGCATTAATGATATGTTCGATCAACTTTACGGAGCAACTGTATTCTCTTGCTTGATCTTGCCACTGGTTTCCACCAGCCCAGAATTGCCAAGGAAAGTATTCCCAAAACCGCTTTCCGTTCTGAGGATGGTTTCTTTGAATGGTTAGTTATGCCTTTTGGTTTGACTAATGCCCCGGCTTTCTTTGTCGACCTTATGAATCGTATTTTTCGTGATGTTCTTAACAAGTTTGTTCTAATCCCCATCGGCGATATTCTTGTTTTCTCTAAATCAGAGGAGGAGCATGAATCTCATTTGAGCTTTGTTCTGGGGACTCTTAGAAGTCATTAATTGAAAGTCAAATTCTCAAAATGCCATTTCTGGAAAGATGAAGTCCGATTTCTTGGATGTATTGTTTCTGGTAATGGAGTTTCTGTTGATCCAGTTAAGATCGCTGCGATGATTGTAAGTCTATCTTCTCTTGTTTCCTTTGTACATTAATTATTCTATCTCTTTCTCGGTTTCTCCTTATTCTATTTTAGAATTGGGAAACTACTAGGACTCCATCTGATATTCCTAGTTTTCTGGGCCTTGCCGGTTATTATCGGAGATTCATTGAGAATTTTTTCAGATTGCTGCACCTCTCACCGCTCTAACTCGTAAGAATACAAAGTTTAGACGGAATGATAAGTGTGAAGCTGCATTCAATGAGTTGAAGCACAAGCTTACTTCTGCACTAGTTCTTACCATTCCAAATGGAAATGAGGGAATAACGGTATACACCAATGTCAGTCGTGAAGGTTTGGGAGCTGTCCTGATGCAGGATGGAAAGATTATAGCTTATGCCAGTCGTCATTGAAGACTCATGAAGCCAGTTATGCAGCCCATGATTTGGAATTTCTTTCCGTAGTTTCTGCTTTGAAGCTTTGGAGACATCATCTATTGGGAACTAAGTTTGAGCTCTTAACGGATCATAAATCTTTGAAATATATTTTCACCCAGAAGGACTTGAATCTGAGGCAAGTTAGATGGCTTGAGTTTCTAGCTTCTTATAACCTCAACATCAACTATACCCTTGGAAAAACTAATGTTGTAGTCGATGCTTTGAGTCGAAAGAAGGCAATGTTATGTCAGCTTTTTGGTTCTTCTCCTCTTATGGATCGTATTATTGGTATGCAAGATAAGGATGAGATGCTTAGGCTTATTAAGGAGAATGTTCGTATCAGAGTTGGTGGTAATAGCCATGATGGAAGTGGAGCTCATATCGATGATAGAGGGATTTTGAGGATTAATAATCGCATTTGTGTCCCGAATGTCGATGGATTGAGGCAAGAGTTACTTCGGGAAAATCATCGGTCCAGACTTTCTATTCATCCAGATGAGATGAAACCATGATATATAGAAGCTATATTGGTAGAGTGGTATGAAGCGTGATATCTCTCTTTTTGTTAGTAGATGTGCGATTTGTCAGCAGGTTAAGGCTGATCATCAGAAGGGTGCTGGATTATTGCAACCCCTTGAGATTTCCAATTGGAAATAGGAACAGATTTCTATGAATTTTATTGATGGATTAGCGAGGACTAGAAGAGGTAACGAGATTTTTTAGGTAATTGTGGATAGATTGACCAAGTCAGCTCATTTCATTCCGGTTAGGTCCAACCGTTCTGCTTATATGAGAGAGATTGTTCGTCTTTATGGTATTCCAGTCAGTATTGTTTGTAATAGAGACCCCATCTTTACCAGTCAGTTTTGGAAAGCTTTTTAGGGATCTTTAGGTACTGGTCTGAATCTGAACGCTGCTTACCATCTGCAAACCGACGGTCAAATGGAAAGAGTGAATCGGATTCTGAAAGATCTTCTTCGTGCTTGTGTCCTTGATTATGGAGGATCTTAGGAAGATCGTCTCCATCTCGTTGAATTCACCTATAACAATATTTATCAGGCTAGTATCACAATGGCTCCATTTGCTGCTCTTTATGGATGCCCTTGCGAATCTCCATCTAGCTAGATTGAATACATAAATCGTTTGGTTCTTGGTCCTGATATGATTTTAGAAGCATCTGAGAAGGTTGAGAAGATTAGGAGAAAGATGAGGATTGCTCAGGATAGACATAAGAAGTATGCTGACAGGTGTAGGAGGAGTTTAGAGTTTTCTGTTGGTGATCATGTTTTCCTTAAGGTCTCTCCATTAAGAAATGTGATTCATTTTGGTCGGAAAGGGAAGCTCGCTCCTAGGTTTTGGGGACTTTCCAATAAGTGCCTAACGTTGTTGCTAGAAATTTTTACCTTTCAAAAATCAGATTACGGGTTTTCAAAAATATGGATCTAAAGGCTAGTTTTACACTAGAGGGGGGATTAATGGTGCTTTTTAACTTATGTAAATCTTTTTAAAAAAAATTGAAGATTAATACTAAATCATATATTAACAATATAGAAATATTAACAGTTGGTCATAGATGCAATCTGAGATAAGTATAAAGCAATAAATTAAAGTAAAAGTTAGAGAGACGACACCGACAATTTTATACTGCTTTGGATTCCTCCTACGTCCAGTCCCATACAAGCAATTGTACAGATTTCTTTTCGAATGTCAATCTTTAAACCAGGTAGAAGGCAAACTAGATTACAATCTCGATTTCGAGTCTACCAGACACCCTTCGGTATTCTGAGTCCAGGGTAAATTCCTTTGATTTAACAGGGCAACAAGATCACCCACTAGATTTATATGGCTACTAAGCACACCCACTTAATTTGAACGGGCTACAAGCACACCCAAACAAACACGAGTAGAGTTGATAGTTTTTTCAAAGATAAATTCTTGTACTTTGAATACAATGGATCCTATAGCCTCTTAGATAGCACTTTGATCTTTGAAATAAGAGAGAAATGTTTCCAAAACAGTAAGAAAGTAGTACTGAATTAATACAATGAAGTATGAATTGATTCTAAATGATTTTCAATAGAATATATTATATTTTTCTAGGGAATTTTCAAGAGAGTAAGGAGTAGGAAGAAAGAAAGTAATTAATTCTTAAAAGTTGTTTGCACACCCCTTTATATGGTAAATGAACAGATTTATCCATTTGTGAAGAGTTGTGTACAAAAGACATATCTAGTCAAAATTTAAAAAACCATCCAATGGTCTGTATGTCGACGTACATAAAACAAGTATGTCGACATATCCCAGTGATTTTGAAAATACTTTTCTTTTTAATTTTTTTGAAAATCCTATACTTTGTAAAATTATTTGAACATAGTTTTTAAATATTTCAAACTCTAAAAAAAATTTGTAAAATAATTTTTAAAAATATATTTTGAAATTAAAATAAAATATATTTTGAACTCACAAGTTAATGTCACAAATCTAATTTTAATTCCGAAAACATCTCATGCTTCCTCTGTAAGCTCTTTCAGACCTGTCTCCTGTTGCAATGTAATATACAAGTGTATATCAACAATTATATCAACAAGACTTGTTGCTGTTCTACCTGGCCTAATATCACCTAATCAAGTAGCATTTCTTCCCAACGGGAATATTTTAGACAATGTTCTCCTAGCACATGAACTTCATTTTGGTTATGGTAGATCAAACAATCCCACTGCTGCCAAGTTGAAGCTAGACTTAAGAAAGCATATGACTCGGTTCACTGGATTTCAATAGTCAGAATAATGGCTTTAATGTGTTTTCCCGAGCCTTTTGTTGGATGGGTGTTTGAGTGTATTTCTTTACCTTGCTTCTCTCTCATACTCAATGGTCATTCTGTTGGCTATTTCAAGAGAAAACAAGGAAATCGACAAGGGGATCCAATTTCCTCTTATATTTTTATCCTGGCATGGAAGTTTTCACTAGACTGATCACCTAGAGGTATAACTCCAATCATATTAGGTTCCATCTGAGGTGTAAAGATCTTGAAATAACCTCTCTAATATTTGCTGATGATATAATGATATTTACAAAACCACACTTGCCTTCAATTCAGTGTATTGTATCAACTTTGTCGTCCTTTTCTACTATGACCGGCCTCAAACTTAACATATCAAAATCAAGCATAATCTTCTCTGGTATTCCCATGAATCTATCATCTTAATTGTCTTTTTCTTTTGGTCTTCAGCTAATGTATGCCCTACCTTGGTTTGCCCCTCCTCACTTCCAGAATTTCACTTGCTGACTGCCTGCCCCTTTTCAACAGAATCACCACAACCTTGGATAACTGGGCAAATAAGATGCTATCTCAAGCTGGCCGCCTTATATTAATCAAGTCCGTTAGGTTCTTCATGACTGTTCACTGGGCCAGAGCTTTCATTTTACCTAATAAGCTTATGAGACTGATCAGAAGTGCAATGTTGAGGTTTTTTTGGAGCGGTAGTATCCATCTTAAATAGCCTATGCCTTGCTCTTTCAAATTTTTTGAAATGCCAAGGTGCAAAGGAGGGTTGAGTGTTAAGAATTTATGTCTCCGGAACAATTCTGCATTCAGCACCCACTTTAATTTAATTTTATCTAGGAAGGAGAGCATCTGGATGAGATGGGTCTGGGCGCATAAGATTGGTTTGAAAAATTTCCGATGTAAGGAAATTCCTTAGTCCTGTAGTTGGACTTGGAGAAGATTGCTTGGTTTAAGAGAAACTTTCCTCTCTTTCATTCTCATGAAAATGTCTAAGCTTTCCCTTGTTAAATTCTGGTATGATCCATGGGGTGCTTATAGTATGATACTATTTAAACACTTGAATTATCAGAACATATTTCAAACAGGAATTGCAAAGGAAGCTAGGGCCTCTGATTTTATTGTGAATGGCCACCTTCATCTGTCATACTCATCAAACCAAGTCATAAGAGTTGCATGGGATCTCTTGTAAGAAAAAACATATCCTTCTGTCTGTCAAGATCTTGTTTTATGGAAGGGGAAATCACATATTGTTTCCCTTGTATACAAACATTTTTCCTATGAATGAAATATATCCAACTTGCAGATGGATGAAAATAAATTGGAGCAATGACACTACCCTAAAGGAAAATCTTATGTTTTGGAAGGTGCTAAATAAGGCTTTGCTAACTAGGGATGTGCTGCTACGGTATGGGCTTGATCATGGCGACTGCTGTTTTTTCTGTGGTGATAGCAATGAGTTATGTAATCATATTTCTTTGGCTGTGATGAGAATCTTATCCTATAAAGAACGATGAGGTCAGGGCAGGTGACAACTTACTATCTGGAGCGGATGAAATCAACTGGAACTTGATTTATAAGTCAACTAGACGGAGAACTTCAACTTCTCGTCTCATTACACTTTGTGTCAAGAAATATCTTATTTTGATCTATAAAGAAAGAAATCTGATATGTTTTGAAAGGAAAAGGAGAGACAGTGAAACACTTTGGAAAATCTTGAAAAATAAGATCCTGAATGCAATATTGAGAGTGATAGTTTTTTCTGATGTCATGATTTCTGCCTGGAGTTAACCGCGTCCTAGCTTCGGGTTCATCTTGTGGTTTTGTTGGGTTCTTCTTCCTACATGTGTCTTTGTGTGTATGTTTCTCTTCTTTAGTTTTTTCTCTTGCGTGTATTTAGCTCGGAGCATGTTTCAAGCTATGTTGATTTTATTGTTGCTTTGCAATAAAATCTAGTAGGAGATCAGTTAACCTCGCTAGCCATGTTAATTTTTTTTTTTTTAAATATCAAAGATTAGAAATTGGAGATAAAAATTAAGATTGCTATCAAAGACTTTTAATTATACATTCTAATGACTCTAAACACTAAGTTACAACCATGGGATTTTCATTTTTTTATTTTTAAACTCATGAGTCTTCATATCTTTTGCTTGAGCCTTTATACTGTATAGTCTTTGATACAAAACATGTGTAATAGTTTGCACTATATAATATATATAACTTGAAAAAACATTAATATCAATATTTTATATGGTTGTTGTACCAAAATTAACAACATGGTATTAACATGACCTTCGACCCTCTTGGGTCGACCTATCCCTTTATTAATTTAGGGATTTTTTTATTTTTTTATTTTTTTCGATTCTTCCAACGTCCATAACTTCTTTATACTAACTCCGATTTTGAATTGTTACACACACACATATATGAAAATCGTTCGGAAAATCGCTACGAACACAATGGTGAAAATTTTGCAACCAAATTCGAATGTCTATGAAACTTTTTTTAGTCCTTGATTTATTTAAATTAAATTTTCACACTAAATTTTCATTAAATTTTCGGAGCATTATAGGTTAATGGAAATGGTTACCTGGTGCAACAGAAAAATTCTCTTTGAAGTCCGCCTGAAACACTATTAGAGTAAGAGCTCGTGAACTAGATTAGTATAAAATTATATGAAATAAACACTGTGCATGGAAAATGTCAATTTGCATGCTACTGACTTTGATCAACACATTAGATACTAAAGACATGCTAGCTAGGTGGAATGTTGAGATCTACTAGACATGTGTTTTACATGAACAATACGCGAAAACAAGTACTCATTTATTTTTTGCCTACGAGTACTCAACAAATTTATGGAAAGAATATAGTAGTAAAAGTACAACTTCAAAACGTATTTACACAATAGAAGATATTTTTAACCAAGCAACAATCATGCAAAAATAACCACAAAGTAGAGACCATTTACAGTATAACAACTACAAGAGTAATGTGGCACACCTAAAACGAGAGAAACAATAGATGTTTTAGAGGCGTAAAGATGCCATACCAAATTCAACAAGTACTTGCTACCCCAGAAAATATGGACCTTCTGCAAGCTTTGATTGTCAAACCGGACATGGTCTACACTGTGGAATTAGTACTCACTAACTTCAGGCTAGCTATGGAATCTGCTCCGTCATTAATCGGCGACCTTTACATCAGTTCTAATTAAAGCTCTTTTTAGACTTTCCAAGCTGAAGAAGAAAAAAAAAGATTTTGTGAGTTGCCATTTTGGGAAAGTTCTACTTATAGGAGTAAACGTATAGTTGAATTTTCAAAAAAACATTTTATAAAGTACCGTATTTTCAAAAAAACATTTTATTAGAATAACTTACATATTTCCATCTGCTTGGTAAAATGCTTTAAGCTCAACAAAATCTGCTCTTATGTAAGCCATTTTCTTGCAAGCTTGCATTTTTCAACCAATATCTTTATCTTCTTTGATTTCAGACCTGTCATGATTAGATTTTATGCTTTTGTCCAATATCACTTTAGGCTGAGCCTTTTGATCTTCTTTGTTGATACTGCTTTTTTCCGATTTCCTTTTGTATTGTCATTTTGTGTAGGAAATTCATAATGAAAATCTGGATTTTTTTAGTTTTTTTCTCGTTTTGTTTTTTGTTACTCTTTTTGATAGCGAAGGAGAACTTTTCTTTGTTTTCTTTTCAACATTTTCTCCTCATTTTCAAGCATGATTTTATAATTTTCGACCACTTTTTGTTGGATGTTTTCTGATTCTTGAATTAATTTTTGGCTGCTTTCTTGGCTTTTGCTTGACGTTAGTATTTTAAAAGCTGGGTAGTCAATATCAGATCAATCTTTATTTTGGATATCTGTTATAATCGAATAACTAGTACATGCTAAATATTTGACATTAATTTTATTTTATATATAAAAAACTTTTGGTTTATATGATATACCTTTTTGTACTACTTTTCTTGCTTCTTAACTTAAACTTCTTGATGTAATATGTTTATCATGTTCCAACTTTCCTGAATTTCTACAATAAATGTACCATTAGTGTCTGGCAAGTATTTGACATATTGAAATATTTATATTGGCTACGTACCTTTTTGCTTCAAAAGAGTCTTCATCTTTTATTTTTTAAGTTCATTCTCTGTTTGCTTTCTTATACATTTTGTTGAAAGTTTTCTGATTCTTGAGTCAAATTTTGATCGCATTCCTGGCTCTCGCTTGACATTAGTAGCTTGATAGTCAATACTAGATATGTCATTTTTTATTTTCTATAAAAGTAGTGGAATTGATATATGTCAAAATTTTAGTGTAATTTTTTTTGCGAAATTATCTTTTTTATTAGAAGATTTACCTTTTCTATGATGTACTTTTGACTTCCTTCTCCCCCAAGCTTCTTGAATTTTAATTTTTATTGAATTTGCTATAGTTATAGTAACTAATTTTTGTTAAAATAATTATTTTTGAATAAACAATTCTTCGTCAAATCCTTGGTTAGGAAACATCTGTATGTCAAACACATGTCGAGCAATTATTGAATATAAAAGTTTTATGTATTTGGATATTGTACCTTAATACTACGAAGGTGTCGTTTTTTCTTGATTTATGTCCTTCTCTTTACTGTAAAAATCTTCTTGATTCATCATCAACTTATCCAATTTTTTACCTGGTTAGTCAAAAGTTTTCAGGTGTTAAATATTTTATTTTCTAACACACGTTTGGCAAATTTTATTAGGCAAATATTTGTCTGTTTGGATTTTTATTAGTAAATTTGTTTTTTTGCAAACATTTACCTTTTTGTGTCCATTTTTTTTCTTCGGCTGATATTTTGATTTTGTTTTCAGCTTTCTCCTTTTCTTCCTCGCCTTTTGTTATTTTTTGCATGACGCTCATTTCATATTAACTAATGTTTGGGTCATCACTATCATCTATTTCATTCATTGTACATATTTGTTCAGTTGCATTTTCCTTTCTAGTTTGAATTTCCACTATCTTTCCAACTTCAGTGTTTTTTTTCACTTTTATTATCATCATTTATTTCATTGTTATCAACCTCATCTCCATCTACATCTTTGTCATCATTTTCTCCTATTTATTAGCCTCATCACAGTCTGTTATCATCATTTTCCCTTTTTTTCTAGCCTTATCTCCATCTATATCTTTGTTATCATCTCCATTGTTATTACATTGTCATCTCCATTGTTATTATCCTTATCATCGTCATATTTATTAACTTGATTAGCCAAATCGAAAATTCAAGTTCATTAAGGTATGGATCGTTGGTGTTAGCATCTTGTAAATAACAAAAGCATATCATAGCACTATTGATATAAACTCACAACGAAAATAGTAAAGTATAATAAAATATATAATTACCGACCAAGGCTAATACCTCTGATATCTGGTGCCATTGTTAGTGCCAAACATGCATAAAAAAACCTATCCTTCCATCGTTCCTACCTTGTACCAGCATCTATCTCCCGAAATCTATTCTGTGGGTAGTAACGAGGAGGAGGTCAAACAACGTTTTGGTGACTAGAAAATTATGTAGTTTATACATGATACTTATGCCAACTGCCTTTCACTATTTGTTATGTCAAATATTTCAACTTAGTCATCTTGACTTCATGTAGGTGTACGATACGCCTCACCTACTCGAGGTATACAAAAACTACATATGTATATATATAAGTACCATAGTCCCCACATGGACCATGATACATTCCCGCTAGTATCTTTGATACCGTACCACGCCAAGTATCCACCATCTGTGTCTAGGCCTAATTATCCTGTACAACGAGAAACTTCTCGTTAGTGCCAAATAACAACATTATGACTATTTAACCATACATTACTCGTCTTGAACATTCATGTAGAGGTTATCTAGCATTGCCTTGTAACTACAAACAAACTAATAAGCAACTGTGAGGTGGTGCATGTCACATACGTGATCTACACTACTAGGAGGTGTAGTCCATATAAGCGTAATCCGAGTCTTTATACCGACGCTCTAGTACCGATGACGCACTCGACCTATGTGTATAGCCCTACTCCTCACATATATGGTATCAACCTTGTTGATATAGCACCGAGCCTACGCACACCATCCCAATTTAATTGCCTAATGCAATCAAGGAAATTATCACTTGGTTACTTAATACATACCCCACAAGGATTGAAGTAGACCCTTGGCCCTTTAACACTTCAACTGAGGTGAACCCAACTTTGGTATTCCATTCACCTGTACATGAATATATAATCCTATAGGTCTACAGTTGGAGATCTCTCACATCAGTACAATATACATATAATTGATGGTAGCCCCTTTCGCTAGGCAGATTTCTATTGTGTAACACTACTGACCTCGCATTCTAACCCATACTAATGACACTGTCATTTATAATTAATTTGAATATTGGCTAAGTCCAATAATTTGCGCCCGTCATAAATGCATACTTAAGGCTACATAAACTTTATTGATTTACTACACCTCTTACATTCAACTATTGGTATTCGATTATTTTAGATAACTTCTTATTTCGTCAATGCTATTTAATGTCATTTACTGCTTATTTCTAATTTAATAGGTTAAATATCTTTATTGCTTAATTTCCACTTAGCATTATTAGATATAGCTTACTATTTGTATTCAACTATTAATTATCTTTCTTTGATTACTATAGCTTCTCAATTCCTCGTTTCTTTATTTATATTTCATTACTTATTACTTTTAATCTAACTCATCTTAAATTGTAAGTTAAATTGAAAATTAAATTATTACTGTTATCTTTACATACATTACGTTGGTTTATTCTTAGGGGTTTCTATATTTTAATGCGTTGGAATTATATCTTTCCAAAAGGAAACGTTAACATTATAATTTTCCATAAAATATCTAAAAGGGGACTTGTGTCATGTTTGGAATTTCAAGAATTCCAGAATACAATCTCGATTTTAAGGCTATGAGATACCTCCCATCTTACGAGTTTGGAGAAAAATCTCTTGATTTACCGGACAACAAGACCACCCACTTGATTTGAACTGATAATAAGCACACCCACTTGATTTGAATGGGCAATAAGCACATGCAAACAAATAAGAGTTGAGTTGTTGATTTCCAAATACAGATAGTTGTACTTAGGAAAAAGATATCTTATAGCCCTTCTGATAGCTGTTTGATCTTTGAGTTTGTAAAGAGAATGCTTCCAAAACATTAGATAGTTTGTGGAGAATCAATCTAGTAAAGTTTGGATTAATCCTATTTAGATTTTAAAGAATATGGAAAATAGTTTTCAAGAAATATTTCAAGAGAATAAGGAGTAAGAAGAAAGCAATAAAATTAGCTAAAAAATTAGTTTTCACTCCTCTTTGTATAGCGAATGCATAGAAGTGTCCATTCATGAAGAGGTGCATCGAAAAGACACCTCTTTTCAAAAATTAGAAAAGCAACCAATAGTCACGATGTCGACATATTTAGGAGGGGTATGTGGACATACCATTGTCAATTTTGAAAAATGATTTTTCTTTTAAATTATTTTCAAACTTCTATATTTTTGTAAAATAATTTAGAACATAATTTTTGAAAACTTTGAACACATATAAACATTTATAAAATATTTGTATAAATATATTTTGAATTTAAAATAATTTATTTTAATTAAAATATAAAAGATAAAAAATTTATGATAAGGATCAGAATCTGCTATCAGGGACTTTAACAATTTATTCTAATAACTCATATTAAAGTTTTGTGCTCTTCAAGTCTTCTACCTCTAAACTCATGAGTCCTGATCAACATCCCTAAATATTTATTCTTGGTCTCTATATCGATCAACCTTCAAGTTTAGTCATTTTGTACCTATGTAACATTTCTGCAATATATGCTATACAATTTGACAAAACATTAGTATATATTTTTATGGTCGTTGTCAACAAAATTAATATCTGAGGTATTAACAATCTCCTCCATTTTTATGATAACAACCTTGTGAATATTCATGTATAAAAAATATAATATAACTCCCCTTGAGCTAAATGACCCCCTTCCCTTAATGTATGCGTGTGTTTTATTTTATATTTTTCTCTTCCTTTGTCATTAACAAAAAAGGATGATAAACAAAACTCCCCTTATATATGATATACATATGAATTATGGAGTCAAAACCAATATTTAAATACTAAATATTGGAGACATTTAAACAACACAAAACAATCTTTATTAATAAATTAAACTGTTACACAATTCAAACAATACCTAACAAGCAAATTCAATCCATACGATCCAAATCAAATATTATATACAAAGTCATACCAATTCGAACCAAACTAATTTTTTCTCAAACCAGTCAAGTTTAAATATACAAGTTTTAAAACATGTACTCATAAATTATAAAAAAATAAAAACACTAAATTTTCCTTGGAACTTCAATCCATCCTTTGGATCCAATGATTGGATTTGTTTTGATGACATCCCAAACTTCTTGTTCCACGTTCAAATGTGAATTTATTTGTAACCTTTTCATTTGGGGTCGGATTCAAGAGAAATAAGTCATACTGGATTCGTATCAACATCATCTATGAAATAGAGTTGGATTTGGACTTGTTAAACTTTGACAAAATTTCAGTTTCAAATATAGGTGAGTGATTAAACCCGCTCACGAATACAAAAATATTTATAATGTTCGTTAAATTGAAATCATGATTGTTGTTTGGTAATTTAACCGACACAGAAATCGACATAGAAATTGACCTGTTAAAAATTTGAATTAAAGTTAAAGGGAAACTAAAATTGAACTGCTAGTTAGACTTTCAATTTAGATAACTAGTTGACTGTTGTGATATTTTGACTGATTTAGATGTTGATTGTGATGGATGGCTATTTGTTGACATTTTAGAATGATTGGATGTTTATTTATATATATGTGTGTGTGCGCGCGCGTGCGTGTGTATCATGTTATCACCCTGCATATTATTTTACAGCATATAAACTGTTATTTGAATTATTTCGAATAAATTAAGAAATACGTTGAAATGATATATACCAATGACACTTTGATTTGGATTGAAATGATATATATCCATCCCTGAAATTAAAATCCAAATAACCGATCGTTTAGCCAAAGGATAGAAAATTATGTACGGACACCAGGTTGGTTAAATTAAATGGGTTTTAATTCTTAAATTCGAATCTATTTAAACGATTTTATTTTAATGAAACAAAAATCGAATTTATAAAGATTGAAATATTTTCAAATTTGAGCATTGAAATATTGAAGGTGAAATTTGTAAAAGAAATTGTTTTAAAGAATTAAATTGAAATGTGAAGTTATAATCGACATATGACTTGAATTATGGAAATTGAATTGTTTTAAAGGTTTGAACTTTATTTGAACTTTGAAAATTTATCTAAGTAAAAGTGATATAAATGGAAATTTCAAATTTTAGGCTCGGAATTGAACTATTTTAAAGATTGGACTTTAAATTGAACATTGAAGTTAAATTTTAAGTGATTTAAATCCGTAAATTAAAACTTGACTTGAAATTTATATAAATTGAAATGGTTTAAAATAAGAATTGAATTGAAATTTAAATCATTGGATCAAATCGTTGAATCCAATTTGAAAGAAAAGAACGTTTCATAGTAGAAGTTAATTCGAATTGAAATCGAAAGTGAAGTTGATTTGAATTGAAATCAAAATTGAGTCGAGTTAAATTGATTTGAGATCGAAGATGATTTGATTTGAATCAGTTTGATTCATATGTGGACTTGAATCTAGATTTATTGGAAATGAAAAGAAACGGTTTTAAAATTTGAAACTGCTTTCATTATAAACTATTTTACTATAAACTGTTTTAAAAATCATCTTTTTAAATTTTCAAATCATTTAATATATAACCTATTTTAATATCTAAACTATTTTAACTATTCAAACTATTTTATATCAAACTATTTTAATATCTAAACTATTTTAACTATTTGAACTATTTAAATTATTTTATATCAAACTATTTTAATATTTTAACTATTTTAATTATTCAAACTACTTTCAAAGTTTCAAACTGTACAAGTCGGGAACTATTTATGTTTAAATCTTTAGTTTAAATACGAATGTGGTAAAATGAAGTTATAACCTAAGTTGAAATTCGAAATGGAAATTCGAATGAAATGATTTTTAAGTGAAAATGACATACGAAGTAAATATGACGATATTAAAACGAATGATATTTTGAAGCGTATATGATATTTTGATATCAAGTATGAATCGTTTTTGAAATGTAAAAGAACCAACTGGTGTATAAAACCACGTTTAGTTGTTAAAGAGACCGGGGCTGATTATTGGCATACACTCTATCTATGTTGGAATCACTTTAACATCTGTGTACGTAGAGGAGACTCCAGAATGAAGTGGTTGGATTTGGTGTACGCTGTTGTTGGATTTAAAGAAAGAGAACGATGATGGATAGCCCAGACACTTGTGTCAATTTGAAACGACTAAAACATGACGGCTTGAACCAAGCCAAGTGGGCTAGCTAAACCTAGTGGACACATAACCATTGGTTTTTCTTGTAGACTCGGTCCATACTATTACCTTTGTTGTTGGTTTTGATTGTTGCACCTTGATTTGGAATAACCACCCTTTGAGTCGATATGAGATAGGTGGACGTGATGGGCGGTCGTTGCGGTAATGCGTTTCCACTAGCCCGACGACTCGAACTGGTATCATACTACCTTAGGCATTGCCTCACATGCCTTGTCATACTTTTATCCTCATACGAGACCACTATGAGTTTGGTTTAATGTTGTCGTATCACGGTGCATCCCTCCCTACCTACGTTCTACTGGCTGTGTTATATGCAAACTGTATGATAATACTTTAAAATGCGTTAAGGAGGATTAATCACTACAATAAAAACCATTTATAGTTGCAAAAATCGGTGGCGTTTTATTGTAAATGCAACAAAAAATAGAGTACCAAATAATAGAAACGTGGCAAAAAATAATGCACGTTTCCCGCTTCTAAAAAAAGAGTTCGCGCGAACTAAATAAACGTAACCTATCATTTTACTTTCGTACTTAACAAAATTCTCGTCCCTAATTTGCTTTCTTCTTCAGAAAATTTTTTTCCCCTTTTAATCGTGTTAAATTTTCACCACACTCAAGTATCATCGTCAACTCCGTCGTTTCTCCCTTACTCAACATCGAGTCGCGGCAGCCAGCAGATCTAGGTATCATTAGTTATGAATCTTTTAAATCGATTAGGTATATTGAGGTATGAATCTGTTAAATCGACTTTGTGATTCTATTTGGCTTTTATATGAATTTGAATGCATCTTATTTTCGTATTTTTTCCTAAACTATTACTGAAATGGTTGATTTAACCCTAATTGCAATGATCTGTTGGGATATCTGCTTTGATTTCTTTGAGTATATGAATGTTCTTTTGAAGTGGTTCAGTGAATCAATGGTTGCTTGCTGAGAGGAGGTTGAGGTTGTATCAGTGCAGTAGTCAGTAGGTTGTAGAATAGTTATTGAAGCAGGCTACAGGAATGTAGGCAAGTGGATATTGTCTTTGGTGATATGAATGAATGTGGTGTGTATGAGATGAAAGTGGGTATTGTTATAGGCTGGTATGAAACTGTGTTGTTGTGAGGTGTGAATGAATTGTTTAACAGTGGAGTGGGGGAGTGATTGCAGTGTTGAAGAATATTTATGGAAGTGGTTGAATTAAACAATGTTGTGAGAAGTGGTAAAATAGGAGGATTGAGTAGTATGGTGATGAGAGGTTGCTGCGTTTTTTGAAAGTTGCAGCAATGTGTGGCAGCGGAAATGTACCGGCGTTTGTTGGTGATAGGTGGGAGGAAGTTTGGTCAGTGGTCTGTGTGTAATGGTGAAGTGCAGAGATTTGCAAAAGTTTTGTTGAAGTGGAGTGACTGGAATGTTGTTTGTTGAAGTGGAGCGTTTGTGGATGGATTGACAAAGGAGGGGCAGATAGCTGTAACTGTTATGCAGCAGTTTGGAGGGTTGTGACTTGGTCAGTTATGTGTGGGTAGGAGTGTGGTGTTATGCATGGATTAATTATAAATACATGTAAATCTGAGGTTAAATGCAAAATATAAGTGTAAAATTTATATTTTTGGAAAAGTATTCTTTGCCTTTGTCAGCTAAACCACCATGGTTATATGCAGTAGTGCTACAAGTATTTGTACTTCAACGTCTAGTTATTTTTTTGATTACAACAGATAACCAATTTATACGTCAAAGATTGGAAACTTATTTGCCTTCAAATGTCGATAATGGAAAAAGGCTGGGTTTTTTTAAACAGGTGATAAAACCATGATTAACTTAATATGTATTTTGAGAATTAGAACATATAATCTAATACTAAAGATCACTTTTTTTTTACTTTTTTCATAGAACTAGTATAGAATACCGACAAGGAGCAATGAATTTCGTGCATACTGCAAAGAGGAATGTAAGGAGCGTAGAAAAAATTTTATGCCCTTGCAAGGATTGTCGAAATCTTAGTCGTCATGATGACCAAATCATCGTTGAACATTTAATTATAAAAGGAATGGATCCTAAATACATTGACGGTGTATGGTTTGACCATGGTGAAGAGATAAATGTAGAGAATAAAACAAATACGTTTGACGTATATGAACTATTCAAGATGATTCACTATGAAGATGAAGATTTTTTGAATCAAGATTTTTTTTATGATGATAAAGACGATGTTGATTCTCGAAGAAAAGAGGATGAGTTAGTCAAGAACTTGGAAGATGCAGAAACTCCATTATATCCTGGTTGCACAGATCACACAGAATTATCTGCCATCACCGTCTTGTATAATCTTAAATGCGAGACTGGCTTGTCCGATAGTGGTTTTGATAAGCTTTTAGCTATGCAACATCTATTTCTGCCGAAGGATAACGTGCTTCCCAAAACCTTATATTAAGTCAAGAAATTTCTTAAAGCATTCGACATGGGTTTTGAAAAGATACATGTTTGTGAGAATGATTGTTGCCTTTTCAGAAAAGAATACAAAAATTTAAAAATTTGTCCAAAATGTGGTTCCTCGAGATGGAAGAAAAATCAAGATATTGAAGAGGTTTTACAAGGTGTTCCAGTTAAAGTATTGAGACATTTCCCAATTATTCCGAGGTTTAGACGAATGTATAGATCTCAAAAGATGGCTGAAGAATTAAGATGGCATTTTAATAATAAAAGTAACGATGGAAAAATGCGTCATCCCGTGGATTCTATGACATGGAAAATGGTGGATGAAAAGTATAAATCTTTTTCATCTGATCCACGCAATCTTAGGCTTGGTCTTGCTACAGATGGATTCAATCCATTTTCCATGTTGAGTTCGAAATATAGTTGCTGGCCGGTAATGCTTGTGACATACAATCTCTCGCCTATGTTGTGTATGAAGAAAGAAAATATTATGTTAACTTTACTTATTCCAGGCCCGAAGCAACCCGGGAATGATATTGATGTATATTTGGCTCCTTTGGTGGAAGACTTGCATCACTTGTGGTCTAATGGAGTTACTGCTTATGATGCATTTAGTAAAACTTTATTTAAACTGAATGCAATTTTGTTATGGACGATTAATGATTTTCCGGCTTATGGAAATCTTGCTGGATGTCGTGTGAAAGGGCAAAAAGCTTGCCCATTATGTGGTGTCAATACCCATTCTCGTTGGTTGAAACATAGTCGAAAGTTCGCCTACATGGGACATAGAAGATTTCTACCTCCTTCAGATTCACGGAGGAAACAAAAGGCATTGTTTGATAATACCGTAGAGACAGATGGTGCTCCTAGAATGCTTTCTGGGAGAAACATCTATGCATTATTGAAGGATTATCCAAATGATTTTGGAAAAGGAATAGAGGAGAAAAGTAAGAAGAGAAAGCATGTCTATGATAAAGAAGATAAATATGATGCTACTAACAGTTCTACAGAAGTAGAGCATCAAGGTGGAAAAAACGATCAATTTTCTTTGATTTGCCTTATTGGGAGGTTAGTGGTTAATTTATTTATTTTTCATTGTTTTAATACAAGAAAAACCCAATAATGCATTATTGTTTTGGTTTTCATAGGAACTTCCATTACGTCACAATTTAGATGTGACGCATGTGGAGAAGAACATTGGTGAAAGCCTATTGGGCACAATGTTGCATGGAAATAAATCCAAAGATGGAACCAACTGTAGAAAGGATTTAGAGGATTGGGGAATTCGAAGTGAGCTTCATACACAACCTCGTGGGAATAAAACATATCTTTCACCGGCTCCATATATGTTGTCAAAATCCGAGAGAAAAATATTTTGCAAAAGACTGTATGATTTCAAAGGACCGGATGGCTACTGTTCAAATTTAAAAAATCGGATTTCGTTGTCGGATTGCAAAATTAGTGGATTGAAGTCACATGATTACCATGTATTAATGCAACATTTATTGCCAGTAGCATCGAGAGGGTTCATGGCAAAGAAGGCAAGAAAAGCGATAATTCGCTTATGTTCTTTTTTCAACAAATTATGTCAACGTGTTCTTGATAGAGAGAAGGTAGAACAAATCAATGTTGAAATTATTGACGTTTTATGTGAGCTTGAAATTTTTTTTCCACCATCTTTCTTTGATATAATGATACACTTATCCATTCATCTTGGAAAAGAAGCACAAATGTGTGGACCTATTCCTTTTCGATGGATGTACCCATTCGAAAGATATATGAAGACACTCAGATTATGTCAGAAACTATGCACGACCAGAGGGATGTATTGCAGAATCGTATCTTGCAACAGAATGCATGTTGTTTTTCAATGAATTTTTGAAGAAATCAGGACATATAGAGGAGAAAGGATCTCGAAATGAAGATTATGAAAGTTGTAGAATATTAGAGGGATGTCCAATTTCAGTATCGAAGACAATTAAATTGCCAGTTAATGAGAAAGAAAGTGCTCATTTAGCTGTGTTAATGAATATGGCCGTGGTGGAACCGTTTATAGAGTAAGTTTATGTTATATTGTTTTAAATATTTTGATGTGTTCGCAATGATATATATAACTTATAATCAATTGTTCAATACTAGTTTGCATTTGGAGGAATTAGAAAATTCAGACCAACGCATGACAAAAAATGCGACCTTACTTTGGGAAACACATGCAAAAAGTTTTGTCGATTGGATTAAAAGGAAGGTTAGTTAGATTTCAAATATATTCTCATTCAACTATCAATATTACTATATAAATTTACATGCTAAATGAAATTGGTTGTAGATACCTATTACCTCCAAGGATCATAATGACATGTTAAAATGGATTGCTTATGGTCCGAAGGATGATGCCATGTCTTTCAAAGGATATATCATCAACGAGAAACGTTTTCATGTAAAAGATTTAGGTAGAGAAACTCAGAATTGAGGGGTGACTTTTGATGCAACTACTATGTGTAGAGCAAGTGCTAAAGATATGTCCCAAGTGGTTGATGTGGTCACTTATTATGGAATATTGACAGATATAATTTTATTAGATTATCATTTGTTTTATATTCCAGTTTTCAAGTGTCGTTGGACGTATAAAGGAAATGGAGTAAAAGTTGATGATGATGGGTTCACTCTTGTTAATTTACATCAAGCATCGTTTTCACGAGACCCATACATACTTGCATCTCAAGCAAAACAAGTATTTTATTCAAGAGAGAACGATGTTTCTAATTGGTACGTTGTAATGAAAGCACCATCAAGAAGTTTTAATGATATAGAGGAGCACGATTGCATCGAGGAAGATATTCAAGTGGTGGAAGCTGAAATAACTGAAGCGGATGATGAAGATGTTTGCTATGTTAGAGAGGATTGCGAGGGCATAATTGAGTAGATTATATGTTCTACTTGAGCATAGTTGTTCATTTGTTTTAGTGATGGTTGAACTTATATATTAAATCCGGGCTATTTGGAAATTTCATTGAACTTGTATTGATTTTCTTTAGTGATTGTACCATTTAATTTTCTAATTCATTGCAAATTCATGTACCATTCAATTTTTGTTCTTTGTGTTTTGATCTTTGTATACTTCCAGAGACAAAGCATTATATGTTCTTATCAATTCTGTTTGCATATATTGCTTGATAATGAGTAGTGTTCTTATCAATTCTGTTTGCATTACATGTACATTTTCTCATAAAATTACAAATCTGTTCATCATCTCAAGGCTTTTAGGCCTGCTTGTTTGGTTTGCAAACTGCCACATCTCTTTTCAGCTACATGTTGATGATATTTAAGTGTTGTTTGTTAATATTTATCGCTGCTTATTGTTTACATGTGCTTATTGGTTTATACTGTGTTCTCTGTCACTTGCAAAAATATATGTCTACAACATCTGTACGTACCCGCTTGCAGAGAAAGGCTGAAGAACAAGCAGTCAAAGGTAAGAACAAACAGTCAAAGCGAAAACGTAAAGTTCCAGCTAGTATAAATGAAATAGAAGAACAACCAGACAATGCTAAGAAGCAAGCCACTGTTCACAATGAAGAAGACGAACAACCACTAGATGATATCCCCTCTGACCCAAATGAAGGACTCCGCTCAGAAAATGAAACCCGTCCTGAACAAACTGCTGATGCCGAGCTGGAAATTGGGAAACAAAGTGAAGTTGAAATCGGAAGTACATCTCGGAAAAGAGGCGGTAGAGGTCCAGCAAAAGCAAAAAGACTCCCATCATGCAGTTAGGATCGAATTGAAGTTGAGTTCAATGATCTAGGTATACCAGTATGGCAAGGGTCGGTATATTTATCCTCTTTTCTTGGACCGCTTGTGCGGGAGCAGGTTCCATACACCATTGATGATTGGAGGAATATTAGTGATGACTTAAAAGAAGTTTTGTGGCAGTCGGTTCTGGTATGAAGCAGGCATCTATTATTTAACATTCTGACTCTAATATGTTTTGAAAATGACTTCTAATATTGCATGGTCTTGCCAATTATAAATTGAAATTGCCATCTAATAACTTATGGATAAATTGAAAAATAGTTCTTGCCAATTATAAATTGAAATTGCCCTCTAATAACTTCAGAAAACCTTTCAGATTTAATTAGATCTGTCGTATTTAAATTAAATAAATTTTACTAATATCATGTTTTGATGTATTGTTGCAGATTAGATTTAAATTGGAAGAGGAATGGCAAAGAAAAGCTATATTTCAACAAATAGGAGTACTTTGGAGATCGTCAAAAAGCAAATTGGTTCGAAATTTGCAAAAAGCGGAGAACGATGAGGAAAGACTTAAAATGAAACCTACGAGCATAAAAAGCATAACAGATTGGAGGAAGTTTGTGAAGGCGAAAACAAGTCCGAAGTTTAAGGTAAATCATTCCTACTGAACTCGTCTGGCATGTTTCTGCAAATCCATCTACATAGTTAGCAACCGATAAATTTCTTTAGAAGTGAAGTCCAAGTGTTAGTGGATGCTGAGGGTTCCTGTTTAGGTATTAGCTGCAGGAACCTATGACAGTACAAAATACAAATGCGTTATGACAAGCACAGGAACATTTTAAATGAAGTAAAAAAAAACACTTTGCAAGTTAGTTCAATCTATAAATATTATTAGTAGATATGGAATGCTGTATATGTCACTGAGTTATCCAGCATTAATAATACCAAATAAGTATATGACCATGATGAATTGATTTTCAAATAAATTGCAATCCTCACCATACATATTTACCCTGCATTATAAATATTAGATAGTTCTTTTTTTATGATTTTGGTTATTAAATTCTAGCATCTTTCAACATTTTTAGCAAAAATGTGAGAAATATTCAGCCCTTAGGTACACACAAATTCCGCATACAACCGGTCATAAGGGAATGGCTAGAAAGACCGAAGACATGGTAAGTTAATTAACTATAGCATTATTTAACATTATTTTATACCTGTCAGTTTATTAATTTAATGTTATTCTATTTTTAGAAAAAAGAAAGTGTGGATCCATCGTCCATAAGTAGAGCTGATGTGTGGATTAGATCTCACATTAAAAAAACTGGTGAACCAGTGAACATGGAAGCTAGGAATACTATTGTAAAATTGTTTTTAATTTTATTGGTATTTTTTTTTGAAACTATGATATTTTTACCATTGTACATTATCTATGTGTATTTATTTATATAGGACGAGATCAAAAAATATGGTAGCCTATCCCAATCCGGCTCGTCACAGACTGATATTGGAAAAGATGCTCTTGTACATGTACTGGGACAAGATAAACCGGGACGGTTAAGGGCATTGGGTAGGGGTTGCACTTTAACCAAGCTAGCTTTGGCCCAGTCCAAAGATAAACAAGTGTCTCGGTGTCGAGAGGAAATAGCAGAATTGAAGGGAATGATACAGACTCTGATGGACCAGAAGGTAAATTTTTGGAAATTAATTTATATTCGTAAAATATTAATTTATATTCGTGCTTCGCTGCAGGGTAAAGAAAGTTCGAGAAGGAACTCACCTGATTCGGTAAAAATAATATTTATATTACTCAATAAATGAAATTTATATTTTAATTTTTTAATCCAGTAATTGATTTAATTTTCGGTTGATTAATTGTAGAGCGACGACGAAGTATGTTTGCTGTTGAATTGGGATGGAACCTCTGGAGTTGTTGCCCATGGGAGGCTGTTGTCCATGGACCCAGATGACGTTGTCAATGGCATTCGTCTGGGACCAAATGCCGGGAGCGTTGTTATAGATTCAGTGGATAAAGCAGATACTTATTTATGGAGGCCTACACCTGAAATGGCAGTCTTAGCAGACGCTAAGAATAAGGTAGTTGCTTGGCCATTAGTTTGCATCAAGGTCCCGCTGCGAACACAGTTGAACTGTAGTGCAGCCAATACGGTAATTTTTTTCACGTTAATTATATTAGTGTAATATGCTGCGAGCTTATTGATGTCTAAAATGCCGCGAGCACACCCCCCATCTGAATAAAAATTTAACACATATTCGTTGTTTTTGTATAGCATACTAAAGTCTTGAATTTCACTTCTCATTTTTAGAGTACCAGCATCATCGAAGACACTTGCAAGATTTACGGTTGGACTGAGGGTGAAGGTGTAATTGCCGAAGGAAGAATCCATGCCACTGATCCAAAATATACTGTTAATGGTATTCCACTCGGTCCGTCTGCTGTTGTGATTTGGGTGGACAAAGTAGTAAATAAAGATGCTTATTTGTGGCGACCCACATCTGATATGTCGTGCATTGGAGATGCAGTTGGTATGAAAATAGCATGGCCAAGATCAAAAGTAGAAGCTGATCAAGAAAAACTAGATGAGAGTCGTGATGATACTGAAAATGTTGTGAATTCTCCCATGAAATCCGCACATATGGTCATGAATAAATCGCAAAATGTAAGTATTAATTTTCAAATTTGAAGAAGTTAACTGTGTATGAAAGTTTATTTAATGTGCATGTATACATTGTGCATAATAATCTCTTTTCTTTCAGCCAATTGCAACCATGCAAAAGGATGCCAAATGCCAGTTGATCGATTTGGGTGGAGCAGACGTAGTGGCGGAAGGAAGTATTGCATCAACTAATCCGATAACGATGGTCCATTGTCGTCCACTGGGACGTAATGCTGTAAAAGTTTGGATTGAACTGGTGATAGTTCCAGATGCAGAGATATGGAGACCAACATCGGGTCTGACGTGCATGTATGATTGCTTTGGCGTTACCATAGCTTGGACAATGGAAAAAATCATTATTAAGTCAAAATGAAAGGTATATAGTTTTTTTTATATATACATTAGGAATGCTAGCAGCTAAAGTGCAGATAGATTTTTGGTAAACTGATAAAAGTACATAAGTAGGGGTGTTATATTCGAATTGTGATTGAATGATTGTGATTGGTGAGGAGTTATGTATGGATTGTGGTGGAATGTTAGTGATGCAATATCATATCTACTTAAGAACTTTCTCTATGATATAAAATATCTCACGCATATTCACTTTAACAGGATTCACTCATTCTTCTTCTGGAATTAATTAAAACCTATTATTGTCATTTTCTAAATTAAAAATAAAATCCAAGAAATTATTATAAATTTTGATATTCAAGCATATTCGAGCAAGCTGTTTTGTTTTGTGTTTTCCCAAGTACTATGGTGTTTGAGAGTGTGTGCATGCTAGCCTACTAGGTATATGTGTTGCTACTGCCTTGAATTTCTATGTGCATGAAGAGAGTGTGTGTGTGTTTTAGTGTTTTGTATTGGTGTGCATATAGGTGTGTGTTGCCTGGAGTATATGTGTTCTTACGTACGATCTGTGTTTTCGTGTGTACAGATGAGCGTGTGTGTTGATTAATTTGTATGTGTGTAACCTGTAGGTGCGTGCGCGATTTTGTATATATGCGCTAGTGTGTTTATGAGGATGTGTGCTTACCCAACTGTGTGTATGTGAGTGTGATTGTGTTAAAATTATAATTTGTCTACTCAATATCATACTACTGAGTAAACAGATGATAATTTAACACAGTATATGGCACGAATAATTTTTATTACGGTACATTAGCATAAAGTAGCGAGAAACTTATAGTAAGTAAATTCCTAGTTATAACTAGAAGTGTTGGATGTGCCATATTATTCACTAATTAATTTTTTATATATATAAACCTTGTCTTAAGCGGTTAACTATCATTTAAGGCCATGTAACCATGATTAAGCAATGTGTGTTCTGCATTGTGTTGTGTGTGTGCATTCAAATGCTATATGTTTATGCTTGAGTGCATTTGTGTCTGTGTGTCTATATATATAGTGTTATGTATTGTAAGAACTGTTGTGTTTATATTGAATGGATGTTGTGTGTGTTTGTGTGTTGTCTTCATATATTTGAGTTTCAGTTTTGTTGTTGTGTATCTCACATGCATGGGGTGTGCTTTTTGGTGTTTTAGACTTGTTTAATTGACCGTTACACTGTTACAATACTCTTACTATATCATATCTTGTCCATTTTGTAGAATTGATTTCATTTCTTTTATGCGTAGGTACATCCCTATTTATCTATGCAAGTTTTAGTAATTTATATTTTTAAAATACATATGTCTGTATATTTATTCAGATACCACTTTAGTATAATTGATGGTGAGGAGTTATGTATGGATTGTGGTGGAACGTTAATGATGCAGTTTTAAGTTTAGGTTTTGTTTTCTCACTCTTTTGTTCTGTTCTTTGTTTACAGGTAGTTCAGGTTTTGAAGACATCAGCAATGACAGGTAGTTCAGGTTTTTATGGTGGTTCAGGTTTTGCTCGGTACTTTGGTTATTTCAGACGTTTATTTCAGACGTTTATTTTAGATGTATATGTACGGTTATGACACTTGTGGTAGTTTGGTTATAACACTTATGGTAGTTTGGTTGTGTATGTGTATGGGTAGCTTTTTGTCGACACCTATGTATGTGGATGTATGAATGTCTATGTATCTTGTGGATCTTCAATGTGTATACGTATTTTGTAGTTGTTTAATATATTGTGTTCAAAAGTGTATGTGCTTGCGTATTCTGTTATTATATAATTGCATGCTAGATCAATGGTAAATCTGGAGGAGCAGGTGGAGGGAAACAAACGCTACTGGATATTATTTATTTTGGTAGCGTTAAAATGTCGCTACAAAAGAGTGATTAAAAACTCAAGTACACTTATGCTGGCATTTATTAAGCGCTACAAAATAGTGATTAAAAACTCAAACACACTTATGCTGGCGTTTATTAAGCGCTACAAAAAATGTATATAACACCATGAAAAAGTAACGTGGAGGAGAAAACCCTTTCGGTGGCGTTAAACAGGCGCTACAAAAAATTTAGATAACGCCATAAAAAAGTATCATGGAGGAGAAAACCTTTTCGGTGGCGGCAAATTGGCGCTACAAAAAAGGAATTCTATGGCGTTATAAAAACGCTATCAAAAAAAAAATGGTAACGTTTAGAAAAGTGCAACTAATACTCGAGGATTTTTAATGGCATGTTTTTTCGTAACGATTATCGAAACGCCACTAAAAATACTTAGTGGCGGTTTTTGGACGCTACAAAAAATCAGTTTTCTTATAGTGAATGTAAAGCCTTGATGCTAGGAAAAATATTTATATTATTGAATAGACATTACATATATAGTGTATTATACTATATATAGATATTTTGACGGATCCTTAAGAGATGGAAAATCCCGCAACATCTCTTGAATTATTGCACGTACGTTGTGCACTGGATAGGAGATGTAAAACCCCGTAAACATCTCTGACGCTATCACACTCTTGTTATATGTGATATTGATTCGACTTACATAAGAATATTTTAGTTCTAACTTGAGATTGTTTTACTTTGTGCTCGGGTCATCCCTGATTATTTCAATCCACTGAAGATTATTATTCTAGAGGATGAAGACGAAGATTGGTATTGTTAGCGCATTACTAGTATTATTCCACCACATTGTTTGTTCCGTTGCATTATTATATTGTTCTATTATATATATAACTCTGATAGATGTTGCCAAATTTTAATCAAATGTAGATTATAAACAGCTTCATAAACTGTATATTTGATTATTAAATTTTGTCAATCCGCTAGAAGATTCTATGTTGTTTTCTTCTTTTCTTATTTTATTAATAAAACTCCATTGATTATCTATGTTTTGGATTGTTTTGAGTTGGACATGTTTGGTTTATTGTCGACTTAAACCTTTCGAAACGTGGGTCGTCACATATACTTTTGCCCTTGATCAGGTAACCTAAGCTCCGGTACCAAATGTAATAACCCTCTCTGGAAAATGCCTAAATTCAGATCTAGAAAAGTCCCATCGAAACTTAGATCTATTATAAAATTGGCTGTTGGTTGGTAAAAATAACAAAATAGAGCTATCTATCTATTCTTTCAAAACTTACAGTGGAAGGAATAAAATATAATAACAATGGTAGTGTCCATTTATTTCATATCATTTCAAATGTCATAAAACATTACATAATGTCAATCGTGACAACATTTTGTTTTAAAGTACATTATATGGGTAAAATAGGAAATAACACAAAAGGATAGACAGTAACTTCCACAAGCTTCGCTCTCACCTTCTTCAAGCATCATCAACTCCTTCTCCAACTTGTGTTTTAATGAGAAGGGGATTAAAACAACAAGTGTCTAGTGAATGGAAATCAGCCTTACTACTTCAACACTTGGGTAGTATAATTTAAATAAGAATATGCTTTACATGTATAAAACCATTTAATACTTCATATAAGGAAAGGAGGCGGGTCCTTGATCAACCACTCAATACCTTTCATTCTCGAAGCAGGTTTCTAAAATGCATAACCCATAACAAACGTCATAAATGTTTAACAATACGAGAGATAGTACCCAAGCCACTTAATACCTTTTGAAGCAAAATAGGCAGACTATAGCAATTTAAAACCTCAATTGAGGCAGATCCCATCATTTAATACGTATTCCAAAGGTGGACTCCTAAATGGTGACTATCAAGCTGACATCGCATGGAATCTCTTAAGCCACTTAATACTTCTTTTTGGAAAGGCGAACCCTCAATCAGTTACTTAATACCTTATCTCGAAGCGGATCACTATCGAGATACCACCTAATGTGCCTAATAACTAGCCCCTTGGTCATTTAATACTTCATTTGGGGAAAAGAGGCAGACCCTCAAACAACCACTTAGTACTACAAGACCCCAAGTAGGCCCTTTATATTATGACCCATACTCATAATGACGTCTCAAATTAGTCTGACTAATCGTAGGAATTGGTAGCCAGATTAGCTGGGTAGATTTATCCTACAAAATTTGGGGCTAACCTCACATTATTATAAATAATTATCATGGGAGATCTCTCACATCGGCCTCAAATTTACACTACTAGTTGCTAAATTAGCTGGGCAGACTTCTGTGTGCCTATTGACTGACCTCACATTTCTATGACTTGGTCATAATTTAAATACTCTATACATAATAGTCATCTCACCATTCCATAATTAAAACCTTATAAGGAATCTTACTTATTACGCCTTAAATATTAATTACTTTCCTAAGAAAGATTTAATGATAATCATTACCTAATTAATTACGCAATTATACGTTCATTATGCTAATACTTATTATTATGCATGTAGAGATTACACTTTAACTAACATTAAATGTCTATTCCTATTTATCATAATAATACAAATCTTAGCTTTTTCTTCCATTTTACCAACAATGTTCAAATTCCAATATCCATAACAAGGGATTCTAATAACCATAAAAGGATTCAATACACATACAAAAAATTGTAATAAATAGACTTATATATAGAATTTAAATCCAATTTATCTCATATTAAGACAATGGAATAAACCAAAAATGGAAAATTACAATTTAATCAATTTTACGCTCTATTCAACTTCTTTTACATGAATTTAGACAAGCAAAATTCTATTAAATTTTGTAGAAATAGGAAGCCTAAAATATGAATAAAGATTCATCCTTTACACACTATTTCTCAATTAAATACCTTAATCAGATCTGGAGAATAAGAATAAGAAATGGAATAGAAGGGATAGTGCATAAACTGCAAAATCCACAAAACTCCATTATTTTAACACAAAACAGTTAAGATTTCAATCCTATGAATTGACATTTCGCATTAGGGGAATTTTGGAGAATTTTAGTAAGATGTTTACGCAATCCAAAACTCCCCAAGGCATATATCAAATCCAAATTATAATATTTAACTACAAAAATAGAAAAAAAAACAAGATTGTCACTTACACTTAGTCCTTAGCTTTGCTTCTCTTTGGATTTGCAATGCCCATTATAATCTCCTTCAGATCTCTTCTTTCTGATATATATAATAAGGGATTTGTATATATATTAGATTCAAAAAGCTTGGAGGAGAAGAGGTTTAGAAATCAAATGATAAACAAAGATAAGTATATAGGATTTCTTACTTGAAACCCAAATGAAGTTTTCTGAATCTAAGAAGAGATGGACTAGTAGAGTTTGCTGATGTTTCCAAAGTGTCTGCGAATAAAAGTGAGAGGTTAAGGTCTTATTTTTGGTGGTTGAAATGCACCTGAACCATAGGATGAAACTAGGTTGAAAACAGATAAATCTGGTGCATACAAAACAATCAAAACCCTAGTCGCCAAGAAGGAAGCGGTTGACCTCTTCATTCCAAACGGTCGACCTCTTAAAGTCAAGGGGTAGGCCTCTTTCCCCTATTCTGGGAAGATTATTTAATTTCAACCGTTGTTTATTTAATTCCCTAATTAGTGTTAACGTTAATTGTTAACTTTAACATTTTCCTAACCCCCAAGTCTAATCGCAATTAGTTTAAAATTTAAAATTTGGGAATTAACTATTTTATTTGAATCTGAATTTTATTTAGATTATTATAAATATGAAAACTCCAAATGCCAAGAACTTTATCGTTTAAGCTCTGTTTCAGCATTTTATATATGAAAATTGATTAGAATTTCACCATGAACGCAACGACATAATTTTTGTAGTCAAATTCTAACTTTTGCAAAATTTACATTTTTATCCCTATTCTAATTAATTGAATTTATGTTAATTTACTTATTTAGTTAGGGTTGATTTTACGGGGTATTATATCAATCACCTACAAACTTCTAAACACGACCAACCAATACCTTATACAAACCCACTGCCTACAGCCAATCGCGACCACTGTGTCCGCAATCAACTAGCAATCACTCCTACCTAAAACACCACCAACATCTCCATACAAGTCTTCAGCATAACCTCCACCATGACAGCTAGGACCAACCAAACACCACTCAACCATCTGATGACCATCTCCTATCAGCAATTCACCCAAAACCAACACCCTGCTCCTTCATCATTCAATTCAACTTTCGCCAACATAGCGAACAATTTCATCAACACAACAATGACCAATATCCATCAACCAAAAAACCCACAATCTTCTTCACCACAAATCCAACCGGAACCAAAGTCAGCAAACCCTTACACCAATCCAAAATGTGACCTCCTTTCCACCACTGCAACCAACATCCTCCAACCTAGCTTCAAACCACCAACCAAAAAAAAACTCAAACCACTCCATCAACTCATTTACAGTACCCCAATTCGCCTACATAACACCAATCTCCTGCAACCCTTATATGCCACCACTTCATAACTCAACACCTCAACCTGAAGTCGAGTCAAGCTATGATTTCACCTGAATCCCGATTCCTCATCGACACCCTTTGCCAAATCCCTGCCTTTGATCTTGAACCAACCTGCAATCGAAGCAATCAACCTGCAACCATCTCCTTAACATATCAACCAATCGCAACTGCGATACCCCACCACCACGGCGACCCAAACTCCAATCCCAATCGCAATTTCCAAATAATCTTAGCGACTCTGTCTCTACGATGAGTGATAGCAAATGAAGCTAGTGACTTTGGAATTGAAGTAAGGCACGATTATATAGAAGAAGTGAATTGGAATTTTTTTTAGGGATTTTAAGTGTATTTGTCGGAAGCAGTATGGATTCAATGGGAAGAATGACATGCTCTAGGAACAAAGTGTGGTTATAGTGATAATTCAGGGTTGGAGCAAAAAGTTTGGGATTGGAACCAAATTTGAATTAAAAAAATTTGGTTTGGAACCAAAAAATAAAAACTTGTATATGTCAAAGAAGAGAGTTGCAAAAGAAATTTTATAAATTCATATGAAAAAGATATTCTGTAGAAAAATATTAAATGTTAATTATAGAAGTAATTATTTTATAGAAATTATTATTTATTTAATATTAATTATTATTTATTTAACATATTTATTACAACTTTTTAGAAAAAATAGCTATTAAATATTTATTAGTAAGATCACTTAATAAAAAAGTTTTTGTAAATCAAACTTTACCATTTTTAGAAAATATTTCAGAGTGGAGTCAAAATTTTAGTTATTTGAAACTAAATAAACTTGTATATGTCAAAGAAGATAATTACGGAAAAACTTATATCAATTATTAGTTACTAATTATTAATCATATGTCTTAATTGTTAATAATTAATTATCAACTATTTAATAGTAGTTATTTAGTATTAAATATTAAATATTACTTCCTATATATCAGTATTAATTATTATTTATTACTTTTTATTTATTAGTTGTTAATTTATTTTAGAAAATTTTAATTTTTATGAAATACTAAATATTATTATTAATTATAATTCTTAAATATCAAATAATATATAGTAAATGTTACATATTAATTATTAATTATTTCAATTATTAGTTACCAAATACTAAACTATAATGAATTATTAAATAAAAAATTTAAAACCGTAGATTAATTAAAAATTAAATGTTAAACATTAATTAATAAATATTAATTATTGAAATTTATTTATTAAAAATTAATAGTAATTATTTAATTGTAATTATTAATTATATTTGTTAATTATTAAATTTAATTAATTAGTGTTAACTTTAATTTACTAATTATTAATATATAATTATAATAAATTATTAAATATTAAATAATTGTTAATTATTGATAATAATTAGTAGTTATAAATTATTTATTGATAATCCTCAATTATAATAAATTATAAATAATGACACATATAAGCTGTCATATGGCGCTAGTTGTAAATAACTAACTATAATAGAGTTATTTATTAAAATGTATATTAATTAAATATAATACTATAAATAGTTTATTAATTATTATTATTAATTATTAAACTATAATAAATTAGTAAATTTTAATTACTAAAATTAATATATTAATTAATTAAATACTATATGTTAAAAATTCATTATTAAAAGTTAATTATTAATTATTTAATCTTAATTGTTAATTATATATACTAATTATTAGATGTAACTTACAAATTATTAATAACTAATATAATGAATTACTAAATCCAATTCAAAGTAATAACCGCAAACTTTAACATAATAGCAAACAAATGGATATAGAGATAGATTATGTGAGTTATGAACTCACCTAAATCTTCACTAGCGAATTTATAGCCACCTCCATGCCTTAGATCACCACATCCATTCACTACCTCGTCACCATTGTCACCGGTAGCTGATGACCAAGTCTACCTCTATTGCCATCGATTCACCGCTCTCCAAAATCATCATGCACCTCCAAGTCGCATCTGCCTCACCTAGGACATTGCGCTCCTCACCAGACTCACTGTGCTGGCGTTTGCCCTGGCCACTGCTCCACCACGTTGCTGCCTTGTCCTCATGTGCTGCTATGCCGGGCTATACCTTAGGGCAGAACCAGATTCGCATAGATTGAATTTAGTAATTAGGGAATGGGATATACGGATTTGATTTTTTTAATTTGAGACAAGAGATAAGAGAATGGAGCAATATTTGTTTACAGGAAATAAATTGAGAAGAGAGGAAGTAAACGTATTTGTTTACTTAAGTTATAGAATTTGGTTAAGGTACTAATGGGCTTGATTTAATATTAAGGCCCAATTGATTTAAATAAGTGAATTCTTTTCTTAGCTTCACTAATATATTTAATTAGCTTAACTACTTAAATCGACTAAGCTATGTTAAGTTAAATTTTCATAAACCAATTTAGTTATAAATTTATAAATCCAAGGATTGATTCAGATAATATTTCGATTAAATTAAAATATACAATTTTAAATCATTCATTTATACTAGATTGAATTTCGTAATCAAATTATAGAAATTCCAGATTTTAAACTTATCAACGCTAATTAATCGTAATTAATTAGGTTATTAATAATGAGGGTGTTACAAAAGCTGAGCAATCCAAGCCTCCAAGACTAAGGCCGAGCTCCCTAGGAGCAATTGAGCTAGTAGTCATGAGCTCCAATTTTGAGACAGCGGAGCTATACCATTTTAAAGTTAGCCCGATCAAAAACCAAGTGAGAAACTCTATTTCTATATATGTGTATATATAATGATGATGAAGTGATACGATTACTATAGATGTTTACTATGCTTTGATCATCAAGTATTGGTTGTCTTAATATAGTGTTTAACGGTGTAAACAAGCAACGTTAAGTACACGTCCATATTACATTAGGAAATCACTTTCTGAATCAAGTTATTAAAGTGATACAGAATCAATAAACCCCTTTGAAATTATTTAAAATGGTTTAAATACATTAAAATCCAATTTAGGGATGTTTTGACAAGTTATGAAAATTGAGTCAAAAATAGGCGCGTCACATAACGGCAGTTCGCGATTTTACGCCCTAGAAAGTTAAATTCATTTATACGATGGATTCGAAGTCTGAATTCTTTGTAATAAGAATTTTCTAAACTCTTATAATCATAGATTTCAAGCAAAAGAGAAAGATTGAGATTTTAATTAGTATATTTTGAAATATGAGCAAATCAAGTTTTCAAAATAGTCGCGCTTTGGCAGTTTGGAAATCAAAACGATAAATTCTTTTAAAATGATATTTTTTATTTTAAAAAAACATGAGATAAATTCTATAAATATTTTAAAATGCTTTAAAATAGATTTGAGTTATAAAATAGGTTTCTAAATGATAGAAAAGTTATTTTCATCAAATAAGCTTAAAAATACTATTCGTAGCACTATTTGCATTACTTTTAATAACTTGGAAATATGGTTTTTAACCTTAAGTATTCTTTCCCAAATATTTTATACATGTTTTTAAATAAATAACTAATTATTTTGAAAATAATTTGGAGGTTTTATAATTTATTTTAGAGGAGTTAAATAAATGATTTAAAGAAAAACTTTTATAATTAAGTGATTTAATCTTAGCTCTAAAAGCCGATGAGTATACTAGACTTTTCTATTCATGAGATCTAGATGGTAGATGATTAAACTAAGTATATGTTCTGCAACAATCAATGTCCAAGCTCATCTGGACTCTTTCCTGCACGAGGAATAGAAAGGTCGCAATTTCGAAGATGAGGCATGTATAAAAGATTCAAATTTACAAATTTAATACAACGTGGATTGTATTAAAATAATTTTCATATACTTGTATTAAATTTCAAGGCGGGAACCCGTACTATCCATATGAATTCATTCGACGTATGGTAAAGGTTGAATATGCAAATTGATGTTGAGTAGAATTAGTATAATTTCTATCGACCCTTTTTACTCAATTTTTTTTTCCAATGTGATTTATGAGAAATAATTTTGATTTGGTATTTCAAAGTTAAAAAGATGTTTAATGATTTCATATATACCGGAAATAAATGCTTTAAAGATATATATCTCTAGACGTTATTTTTGATAAAGAGAAAAGTAATTAGTCAAATAATAAACACCTATTTACTTGACATCTTTTTATTGATGATTGGTTCGAAGGAACCAGGATTAGATTTGGGCAATTCCTATCCGAAAACCACTTCGAACCAATTCACGAGTTCGAATTTGAAGATATATTAAAGATAATGAAGTTGAAGGAAAGGATCATCATAATGAAGGGGCTGCTTGTGGATAATTTCGGAGTAGCTCTTGAGATAAATAAATAGCAATGGTCCCTTCGTTCTAGGATATTCGTATGCAAGGACTACTCAATACTAATCCAAGGGGATGTGGTGGAAAGAGCCTTTGGTTTGTCCTGTTCCTAGGAACCTTGTATGGATAAGATTACATTTCTAATATCACGGTACGTTGAACTCTATAAAAGTACATCTATTTGGTGGTGTAGGAGGTAACCCCTCTTATGCTTAACACCCTCATCTAATATGTACGAGCTCAGAGGTTGTACTCTATGGAAATCAATGGTGTGTTGGAAAAGACAATGTGGTGTTTAAGTGAAAATTTTCTAAGAAAGGTAAACGTTACCTCAAACCTCATGCCCAGGGAATTGTGAAACAAGGGTTACTTTAAAGCTAAGTGGATCGCAACCATTAGAGTATGATATCATCTTTCTAGATCTATTTATTTCTTTCCTCTATGACGTCGGGTTTAAATTATGTGGTGTATGCTATGGGATTCTGGATAGGTTGGTAACAGCCGGGGTGATATCATATTCGGTTCTATCCGCCACTAGATAGGTTTGCAAATAGTCTGATCTTAATTCGCAAAGGTTTTTCGAAGACGTCGATCCTCATTGCATTGCTCTAGAAATATACTATACAAGAGGTAGTCCCTTACCTCGCTATTCCTTAGAAATCTAAATCTTGAATAAGTGCCTTTGGTTTTAATTGTAAACCTATTATGCCATCAAATATAACCAATGAAACAAATTCAGCTCTTTAAATATGTTTTTTTGAAAAGTTTTCAAATAATGTCATTAAAAATGATATCACTAAAGTTTATGTATAAAAGATTTCATATCATAAGATAAAAAACCGTTCCGTGTTTATGTGCGGCGTGGTCTGATAAGATACCCTTTTATTTTCTAAATACTCGTATTTTGAGTTTCTCACACCAGTCCCATGATTAACCCAGTGTTTATTTTCATTTTTCCTTGAACTCTGGGTGCCCGGGCAGCCAAGTAGTCAGGATGCTTGGAACATTTTGAAGGGGACAATGAAGCATGAAAATTGGAGGGTCCTTTTGCCAATAGTGATCTATTTCCAATTTTAGCTTTATCATATAGTATATATATTGTATCCACCATCCTCTGTAAGGGTAGGCATATATAACTATCCATGGTTGGGTTAGTACTTATAGTAACTCTGATGAATCATTTGGAGTGATTGTATGTACTTTACATATGTATATTTAATGTGAATGTGATATTCTGTTGTTATTTTATCTTTAATCTTTATTTCTTTTAAAAACCCCTGATTATCTGTCACTCCGGCACTTGAATTTGCGGCACGTAAATACCGAGGTTGCATTAGTGTCGACCTTCAAGGGTCTAAAAGGTGGGTCATCACACTATCTCTAAGGACCCTTAGATTAATCTCAACTGCCATCTCAACCACTCATCTAACCCTTCTCTACCAAGCAACTAATCCTGGCCATTTAAACATGCTATAACGAAGTGGTTAACATTCATTTTTTATCAACACGGTTCGATCGCTTATAATTAGGGGCTTGGGATGACCACTACTAGTCGACCTGGTACCCTTCTAGGTCGACCCAACTCTTATAAATTTTTAAGCTTATTATTTTTTATTATTTTTTTTCAAAATACATTCTAACTACTGTAACTCCTCTATACTAACTCGGATTACGAAGTGTTATATATGAAAATCGTCAGAAAACTTGCTATGAATGCAATGGTACAAGTTCCGTAGCCAAATACAGACGTGTGTGAAACTTTGCTTTTAGGTCCTTGTTTTAATAAACTTTAATTTTCTTATTAAATTCTCGTTTTAAATCTCTTTTTAGTTGTTGTTAAATTTCACGTAAATTTCTGAGGTATTACATTGTCGGTAGTGAAATGGATGGATACGATCCAAAGAAGAAACTGATTACATAAGATGAAACGAAATTAACCAAATGTAAATAAATATAACACGTTAGAATGTCTAATAAGTGTTTTGGCATATTAAAGAGAAACTATGAGTTTCTTATCAATATCGAGAATAGATAATCCTCGGCTGTTAATTAAGCTATTAAGAGTGTTGTTATGGAGACGAATTCTTTCTTGAATAATTTCTCACTTCTAGTGCTTTCACTCTCCCAACTACATTTGTTCGATGGATGTCGTGCCATGATTTAACTATAATCAAAGTAAAATTTTCACTTTAAAACTCAACAATATTCTAAAGTCGAGGAAACTGGGCTGTATTGCCACATCAGTATTTTCTATTTGACTTTAGTTATATTAACCAACATAAACTATCGAGTGAGTCATTTCATGGTTATCTAATAATTATTTGTACATGACCCCTTAGTATCCCAAGCAACAATGAGTAGAATGCCCAACATTTAAAGAGCGTTACGTACTCTAGTTTCGATGGATTTATCAATATTCAGTCTGTTAGTCCTTAAGATAATGGTTTTAATGACAACAAACTTAGAATAAGATTATAAAATATAAATACTAACATTATAGTTTAGATATATATCTGTGTATCTATAGGATTTAACCATGCAGGTACCAAGAATGAAAACTTTACAATATAGAGATTCAAGAAATCAAGATTGAAGACTCATGAGTATCAAGATTATCAAGAGTTCAAGATTTCAATAATAAATAATTTAATTAGGAATTTTGTTAAAAATCCTAAAAAAGAACCGACGTCTTAAAATCCAATTTATTCGTGGAATGGAATCCACTTCGAGCCTGTTAAAGGGATGGAACCCTAAGTAGGATGGAACCTATGAAAAATCTAGTGGAACATTGTTTTGTATCCACTAACTTTTATTCAAAATGTTTTACAAAATTATATCATGTTTTCAAAATGTTTTCAAAATATTCCTTTTAAAAGAATCAAAAACATCTATCCTGGTTTTAAATATTTTTAGCCTCAAAATAATCTTTGTTTTCAAAATCAAATTATCCTTAGTTTTAAGCCATCTTTTAATAAAAATATATTCAACTTTTAATGTTTATATTTAGATTTAAATATAAAATTATAATAAAATTTATATATATCAAAATATTATTCTCTATATTTATTTATGTATTTTAACTATAGTTAAGTATATTTATAAAGTTTAAAATAGTTTTAATATAAGATAGAAGTTATTTTCAAAGAAAAACAAATCACCAAAATTTCCTTTGGCATGTCGACATCCTCAAGTATCCCATGTCGACATGGTAGCAGTTTATTTCAAAATTTTGAATTTCAAAGGAAGTGTCTATTCGTCATATCCTTTTACGAATGGACATGGCTGTTGTTCTACTATAAATAGGGGTGGTTTTGAACGAATTTGTATTCATATTTTTTGGGTTTTCACTCCCCTTCTTCTTCCACATTTCTTTATACACATTCTTACCATTACTCTATCGAAATCAACAGTGAATCTAACTAGATCATTTCTGGTTTGATTCTCTATCATTATCTCAACAAGATCTTAGTGCTATTTAGAGTTATAGACTTCTTTGTAATCAATTAAGCGAGAAAAGGTGTGATTATAGCCTTGAAATCAATTAAGGGAGAAAAGGTGTGATTGTAGCCTTGGAAATCAATCAAGCGAGAAAAGGTGTGATTTTAGCCTTGGAAATCAATTGGGTGAACTTGTTGCCTCTGAAATCAAGTATCTCTACCCAGAGGATTGTGAATCTGGAGTGGTGTACCTCATGGCCTTGAAATCGAGGGTGTAATTGTACAATTGCTTTTGAAAGGAAATCCATACTTGCATGCTGGACTGGATGTAGGGTAACTCTGAACCAGCATAAAATCCGATCTATTCTTTTTTTTATTGCTTTTACTTTATTTTTGCATTTGTGTTTGATTCTGTAATCATATTTGTGTCTGAATATTGCATACATTTGTGTTCAAATTAACAAAAAATCAAAAAGATTTAGTAATTCCTTTAAACACTATTCACCCCCCTCTCTAGTGTTAATCCTAGCCTTAATATCCAGTTAGATTTTGTTGATGACAAAGGGGAAGAAGTATAAAATAGGATAGTTAGGCATAGATTAAGGGGGAGTTATTAGTTTTAGGGGGAGTTATTAGGATATAAGTAATACTTTATAAACAAAGATTGTCATCATCAAAAAGGGGGAGATTGTTAGTCCTTAAGATGATGGTTTTGATGACAACAAACTTAGAATAAGATTATAAAATATAAATACTAACATTATAGTTCAGATATATATGTCTATATGCAGGATTTAACCATGTAGGTACCAAGAATGAAGACAGTACAATATAGAGATTCAAGATATCAAGATTGAAGACTCATGAGTATCAATATTATCAAGAGTTTAAGATTTCAATAATAAGTAATTTAATTAGGAATTTTGTTAAAATTCCTAGAAAAGCACCGACATCTTAAAGTTCAATTTATTTGTGGAATGGAATCCACTTCGAGCCTGTTAAAGGGATGGAACCTACGAAAAATCTAGTGGAACATTGTTTTGTATCCACTAACTTTTATTCAAAATGTTTTACAAAATTATATCTTGTTTTCTAAATGTTTTCAAAATCTTCCTTTTAAAAGAATCAAAAACATCTATCCTGGTTTTAATTTTTCTTAGCCTCAAAATAATCTTTGTTTTCAAAATCAAATTACCCTTAGTTTTTAAACTATCTTTAATAAAAATATATTTAACTTTTAATATTTATACTTAGATTTAAATATAAAATTATAGTAAAATTTTATATATATCAAAATATTATTCTCTATATTTATTTATGTATTTTAACTATAGTTAAGTATATTTATAAAGTTTAAAATAGTTTTAATATAAGATAGAAGTTATTTTCAAAGAAAGACAAATCACCAAAATTTATTTTGGCATGTCAACATCCTCAAGTACCCCATGTCGACACGGTAGCAGTTTATTTCAAAATTTTGAATTTCAAAGGAAGTGTCTATTCGTCATATCCTTTCACGAATGGACATGGCTGTTGTTCTACTATAAATATAGGTGGTTTTGAACGAATTTTTATTCATATTTTTCTGGTTTTCACTCCCCTCTTCTTCTTCCACATTTCTTTGCACACATTCTTACTATTACTCTGCCGAAATCAACATTGAATCTAACTAGATCATTTCTGCTTTGATTCTCTATTACTATCTCAACAAGATCTCAGTGCTATTCAGAGTTATAGACTTCTTTGTAATCAATTAAGCGAGAAAAGGTGTGATTGTAGCCTTGAAAATCAATCAAGTGAGAAAATGTGTGATTATAGCCTTGGAAATCAATCAAGCGAGAAAAGGTGTGATTGTAGCCTTGGAAATCAATTGGGCGAACTTATTGCCCCAGAAATTAAGTATCTCTACCCAGAGGATTGTGAATCTGGAGTGGTGTACCTCATGGCCTTGAAATCGAGGGTGTAATTGTACAGTTGCTTTTGAAAGGAAATCCATAATTGTGTGCGGGACTGGATGTAGGGTAACTCCGAACCAGTATAAAATCCGGTGTGTTCTTTCTTTTATTGCTTTTACTTTATTTCTACATCCGTGTTTGATTCTGTAATCATATATGTGTCTGAATATTGCATACATTTGTGTTCAAATTGACAAAAACTCAAAAAGATTTAGTAATTCCTTTAACACTATTCACCCCCACCTCTATTGTTAATCATAGCCTTAAGATCCGTATTCCGCATTTCTCACACAGTCAAGGTACATATTGACCAGGAATATATAAAATAGTATATTTATTTACTGTGATAAATCATTCATGATTACAACACATTGTAGTTATTGTCACAGAACATACAGTTTATGATTTTTTATATTAAATATTCTGATAATTAAAGTAATTAAAATAACACATTATATCGAGTATATAATAGAAAGAAAAAACTTTTTATTTCGAACGAGATTAGTGCTCGAGTTAGATGTAATAATTACATAATTATCCTCTGGGCATACCCTTAACTCTATCTATGTATGCTAAATTTTCATAGCGTGTTCAATCATGTAATGTTATCAGGTAGCTGACCTATCACTAGATGTGGGTGGAGACATATTACATTTTCACTGTAAATACTGTTACTTTTGTGTTCAATCTAAAGTAATGAAACAAAGCTAGCCATATGCATTGTATTTTCTGAAAACTCTTGAAAATTTTCACTTGTTTGGGTTAATTTTATTGTATAAAAAAGAATAAACTAAAGATATTCTTTTGCTATAACTTAGATGTAAGGAGGAATTTATAGACCAAATATTAAGTATTTAAAATTACCATTATTACTATTTTATCGTCATTGTATTGACTCTGTTACCATGGGCAAAAGGCAAGATGGAAAAGCATACAACATCAAATAGTATAATGAAAAAAAATGTACATAAGCACATAACAAGAAAATTACCCTATTGCAATTAGCTATTTACAACTGACGCCATATGATAGTTTCAATAAATGATCTTTAACAATTGGCATTTCTTGACTGTTGCAATAAATTATCTTTAACAACCGACATTTCTTGATAGTTGTAATAAACGTATTTTTAACAATTGCTTTTTGCCCATTGCAATAAACATATTTTAAACAGCTGTATTTTCCTGCCAATTGCGATAAACGTATTTTTAACAACTGTGTTTTCCTGCAAGTTGCGATAAACGTATTTTTATCAATTGTTTTTCCCTGTCAGTTGCAATAAATGTATTTTTAACAATTATTTCTTTTAACTAGTTCCAACAGAGATCCATAAAAACTAATTAAACTTGACTATTGTAAATATTTATTTATAATCATTGTCATACTCATAAATTTTAAGTGATTAAACCAGGTAAACTTCGCTAATTACAAACAAAAATCTGAGTGAGCACAAAGGTTTTCACTTTGATATTTTAATTAAAAACAAATAACCAATACTTACTTAAGGATTTGTAAATATTAATTTATAATTAATAATTATAAATGACAGCTTATGTATGTCATTAGTTATAATTTATTATAATTAATAATTATCAATATATAATTTATAATTACTAATTATTACCAATAATCATTAATTTTTTCACATTTAATAATTTATAATAGTTAATTATTAATAATTAGTAAAATATAATTACTATTTATTAATTACATTTAATAATTGATAAATATAATTAATAATTAGTATTAAATAATTATTATGAAATAATTAATCACTAAATTTAGTAACTAATATTTAATAAGTAACATTTAACATTTAATCAATTAACAGTTATAATAATTAAAATTTAATAATTTAATATACTTTAATATTTAATATTTAATAACAAAGCAATAATTAATTTACTATTTAATAGTGTATCCAATAATTGATGATTAATAATTAATGATTAATAATCACTATTAATTATTACTTATTAATAATTTATACACAATTAGTAGTATTTAGTAATTAATAATTAAGATTAATATTTAACAATTATTAATTAAAGAGTACTATTTAATAATTACGAAGTAATATTTAATAATTATTAATTAATAATTATAGTTAAATAATTAATTATAATAGTTATATAATAACTAAGACTAATAGTTAATAATTAATAATAAAATTTGATAATTATGAAGTGATATTTAGAATTAATAATTATTTTTAAATAATTATTAATTAATAATGACTATTAAAATAATACAATTGATAACTATGTTTTATATTTAATATTTCAAACAATTTAAATTTTTGAATTTTATAAAAATAATGAAAAATTATTAATTAAATTTAAAACCATACTTTTAAAATTTTCATAAAATTAAAAGGCCAAAAATTGAAATTTTAAGTAAATATATTATTTTATAGTATATTCAAAATTTTAGAAAATTAATTATTGTAAAAAATAAAATTAAAATTGAAAAAATATAAACATTAAGTTGCAAATTATTGCCTTCATAAATATATTTAATAATTAATCATTTTTAATTAATATTTAATAAGAAATATTTAATAATCAATTTTTAATATTAATAACTAATAATTACTATTAAGTAACAAATAATAAATACTAGATTATTACTATTAATAATTAACATTTAATAAAGTATGAATAAATATAGCAATAATTTATATAATTAATATTTTTTATAATTAATTATCAATAATTAAGAAACTATAGTTAATAATTTATCATAGTAGGGTATATAAAGCGATATATAAATAACAATCTATACTATTAATAAAGAAAATTAAATGAATAACATTTCAACTGTGTCTTTGTGATATTCCGAAAGTACCCTATGCACATCAACGAAATATCACCATTAATTTCCAACCTCTCCCCCTATCCCTTTCCCGGCTATCCATCAACGAAATTTCATTATCAATTTGCAACCGACACCACTAACAAAAATTGGTTGAAATAAAAGTGCTATATGCGCCAAAGTTTTCGCACTTATAGCACACACCCATCCATTAATATTATATTAAATTAAACAAAATAAAAAGTAAATCTCCCTAAGCATTAGATGCATGTACGTGCAATCTATGCTAGTATTTTTATATTACAATTGTTGAAATTGGGCCAGCCCGCAGCGGTAGTGGTGGGTGTATTTCAATTTTTTTTATTCTATTGGATCTTTATTGGGCCTGTGAAGTCTAAATCATTTAGAACAATGCTAATTTTTTTAAAATAAAATCATGTATTTTATTTAAATTTAAGTATTTTGTAATGTAAAACTAATTTGAATGATTTAATATATATATATATACACACACACATACATACATACACCTGTATCATATAAATATACATATATATGTGTGCATGTGTAACATAATAATCCATGAAGGGTATCACATGCCCATATATAGATGTTGGAATTTACACCACAATTAACACATTAGTTCATTTCGTATGTATTGTATATTGACTAAATATGTGCATAAACCTATAATGCAAAGTATATTTATATAAACAGTATACATATATTTAAAATATATTTTATAACTAGAAGTCCCAAAATTAAATATATATATATATATATATATATATATATATATATATTTTAAAACATTTAAATAAATATATGTACATAATTAAACATATAAAATTATACATACATACATACATGCATACATATATAAGGTTAAATAAAAGATATATATATGAATAATTAATTAAATTCAAATACTTAAAATATATATATATATATATATATATATATTTTAAAATTATTTCTAAATCGAAATTAGCATAACAAACATAAAATAATAATTTTATAATTTTATCAATATATAGTTATATAATAAATAGTTTTGATCATAATAATTAAAAATATTAGTAAAAAATATTAAAAAATAAATATTAAAATGTTTAAAAATTTAGGATCATAAAATACAAGTTCAAAATTTTTTCCATGGTTTTTGAAGAAAAATATTATTTTAATAAATAAAAGAAAGGTTCGATGGAAGTAATTTAATTATTAAAATATTAAATATTAACAAAATATTCTAAAAAAAATTTCGTGGGTTACTGCATAGATGTAGTAATTTAAAAAAAAATCAAATTTTCAGTGTAATAGTTATTTTAGATATAATAAACAATTCAAATAATCAATAATAGATAATTTAAAATTATTTATATATATATAAAATTATTTTTGAAATTGATAATTCATATTATGTATAAATAGGTGGAAGGAAAAATTCCAAGTTGTTTATACATTATAAATATACATATATGTAATTATATGTTTAAAATATACATTACTCGGTATTTAAATTAACATATAAATATACATAGAATAATTAATAATAACGAAATTTAATTTTTTTACAGTGAATTATATTTTTTATACGTAAATTATAACACATAATAATATAACCGTGCACATAACCAAACTAATTTGTGACAACTACATATACCTACAAAAATCTCACCTAACTCAATATAGAACATTAATATATACATATTTAGGATTAATATATATTAAATCATAAAATATGATAAGATTGTTGTAATATATAAATAAAATAACAATTGATGATGCCTTTGAGTCCACTTGAATCAGTGAATTTCCTGTTGAATATGCGAGTATATGATTTTTGTTTGATGATAATAAACACACACACACATACACACACACATATATATATATATATTCATTTAAATGTATTTGTTAATGTACTATTTTATTCTTCACATAATTAAATAAATATTTGCTGAATAAAATAAATAACACAGACTTTAAATTAAAACAGATATTTTATTCGAACAAATATTTATTACAATTTTGAATAGTACAAATTTGAGCTCTCACATATATATACACAATTTCGATTACAATACAATTTTGACTACATCACATTTTTCATTTACATTAGCACATCACTACATACCACTCATTCACTCGTATTTATCTTCAACTCCATTCTAGATTGATTCCAGCATCTGAGCGATCTGCAAAAATACACACGGACGCGGTAAAATTGAAAATGAAATATTTTTGCAGTGTAAAATAAAATGTATTTTAAAAATATTATTTGCCTCAGTTGTTTGGGTTGTTCATCATCATTCAATTTTGAATTCATCAAACACAAATAATTTGTGACATGCACAGTGTATCACTGTACATGCCACAAGATCGTGCACACCAATATACATTTGACAAGATTGCAGGGATAGGTGAGCACAAGGTCAAACCCAAATCAAAAGTCAGGTTCAACTCGATTGAAAGTCACGATATTAGCACAACGTCAAACCTGAGCTTTAAGCTGGATTCAACTCAGGCACACTACAAAACATCACAAAACCGTCGAGCACAAGAATTCAAATACAACCAAATGGGAATACAGTCTCAACCAAAACAGCACCATAATCGACCAAAACCACTTCTAGCAGCAGTAAACGAAAAGGCAGTGCAACAGGACGACTCGGCTAGCATTAACCAGATATACAGCGACCAATGCAAAGTGGTGAATGCAAAAACATGCACCAGTGAAACAAGCAAAACAAAGTATAGACTGCAATAAGATAACTGAGACTCATGGAAATGCAAGCACAAAAATGTACACAATTCAACATGCTTAGTTCACATGAGTCAATGCTACAAAGACCAGACCCAAATGTACAAGAACACTTGCAATAGAAAGTGGTGCACATGCAACCAGAACCAAGGCAGGAGTAACAGACTACAAAAAGACAAGGCTACAACTTCAAATACAACACAAATTCAAGTGAAACACGTATGATCAGTCTGCACAGTCAAATTGCAACCACCAATGGAACTACAGACTCGACAGTGGAGTTGAAACAATGTCAACCAGAATAATGAACCAGTGAAGACACACATGATCATAGTAATCAAGTGAAGACATATCAATGAAATCAAGCTACAACATGTAAACAATGACAGCCAATCAGACTATACATGAAACAAGTTATGCAGTGAAACCAAGTACAACTCAATGCAAAAACAAGACCAAATCGTAAACAACAAATGTAGTAAAGAGGAGCAGTTCATAAAAAGTCAAAGTAAAAATCTAAGTGGCCGATATCAACATCATAAAGATCGAACTAAAGTCAACAGCAGTTTCAAACCAAAGTCAGAGACATAATGGCCGAAGTCAATACTCAAAGCAAATGCAAAGTCAAAGTAAATTCTCATCTAAAAATATTTTCACAAAATCAAGTTTGCAAATTTCAAACCAAAGTCAGTATCGTGATGACCAAGGCAACATGTAACGTCCCGCCTTTTCGCATGCTTCAAATCGACACACATGCCGATTTAAACCATACGGAAGGCGGATTGTTATGGGGTAAATAAGAAAAACAGAGAAGAAATAAACAAAATAGAATCTCACAGCGGAAGGATAAAATATAATAATAAAATATACAGTTTATAAAACTGTTTACAAACATTTATATAATACGTATCAGAGTTACACATACCAATAACAATGCAGCGGAAAAATATGAGTGTAGTGGAATAATAGTAGATAATAGTAATACAAATCTTCGTCTTCGTCCTCCAGAGCTAAAACTTCAAATCCTGAAACGCGCGGACTGACCCGAGCGAATTGAAAAGACAAAACACTCGAGTCAGAACTAAAAGATCTTATGTGAGTTAAATTAACAGAAATAAATATGAGTGCAGTAACTCAAGAGATGCTTGGGATTTACATCTCCTAAGGATCCGTTAAACTATTTACTATGTAGTATATTGCGCTATTATAATAGTGTCTATTTTTAAAATAAACTTACTTTTAAATAGCGTTAAGGGGTTACCCATATAGCCCTTATAATATATTCCCATAGTCTATACAGTACCGTAATCTCCCCCGTACTGGGCGTCGTCAGAGGGCACTCCATAGGTATGGTACAAAACCAAAATCGTATAAGGCGCGCTAGGGTAGGTGACACGGCACAACTAGGCAATGCCAGGGTAGATATACCAATTGCTATCTGGGCTGATGGAAACGCATAGCCGCAGCTACCGCCCACCTCGAACAAACTCCCCCAAAAATCAAAATAAAAGTGGCCACTGAAACAATCCAAAGTCAAAGTATAATATCGAAGAGGAGTGTCCGATCAGATGAATGACCTCATTGGCCCGAGAATCGCTCCTGTTTTAGCCACCTTATGCCAACTCACGGGAGTTGGGTCCACGTATTTACCTTACAGGAATCGTCGCCACCAACCTACTTCATTCTGGAATCTCCACCGCGTACACGGTTAGTCAAAGTGGTTTCGGTATCGACAGAGAGTATGTCCATATCCGATCCCGTCTCTTTGCCAACCCATCGTTATTATAACACCGCGGTCATTTTAAAAATAGTTTATACCTTAAAACCAGAATAAAAATTTCTATTTCAAAACTATAAATACGATATCATTTTAAAAACCCAAACAATATGATATCACTTTATCTCAAATATAATCCTTTTCCAAAATCATACTGCTTTAAAATTTATAATATCTAGAAACCAAACATTTGAATTATACTTTCAAACATAATATTTCTGAATTCATACTTTTTAAAAACCATAACTTCTAAAACTTGAATGGTTTGGATATTCAACGGTATATAAAATAAATGGTTTAACTTTAAGGTTACTTTGTAAAGAAAATAATTTCCATAGTTTTACAAATATGTTTCTTTATTTAAAGTCTGAACCAAAATTTAAATATCACTTTCAAGTTCCAAACCACTTCAATTTCTATATATATATATATATATATATATATCCATTTAGAGTAATAATATTTCAAACTAAAGTTGGAATTTATTCTTCCAACAAATTAAATGCTCTATTATTTAGTCTTGAATATTCACATAAATCCATAAATAAAACTCCAATTTTTTTAGCAATTAAAAATTTTCTTCAATTTAATTATACTAGAATATTCATTTTAAATTTCTCTTGGAAAAATCTAGTTATAAATATCATATCTTAAAATTTCCAACTTAAACATTTAACATATAATATAAATCATCAAACTCCATTTTCTCAATTTTTCCATTTTTATTTAAGAGATTTATACACAGCTTAAATTCAAAATTTCTAACTTCATATGTATATATATAGAAGAAAATATCAAAATTAACTTATTATAAACCGTATCTTCCAAACCATAGAAATCATTTTAAAATATTTTATATATAGACCACGGTGCCTGTATAAAATTTTCTATCCTATGATCAAGTGATACGGATATTTATCATTTCAATCCGCAATTTAAAAGATATAAAATTTTGCGGTTGTATATCATTTCAAACCACAATCCCGAATGAAATGAAAAATACATGATAACTTGCAGTTTACTGATATGAAACAAAACATCCATTCATCCATCATCAATCATCAACCAAATTATCTCAAACATCATCAGTTTAAACAAACATCAATATATGGCATATACAATATAACAGGAAATAATTGGCAGTTATTAATTAACATTTCATATTCAATTAAATTTATAACTGTTTAACTAGCAGTTTATATGCACATAAATAAATTCTAACTGCCAATTTATATGCAATACATAAAAGAAATTAACAGTTAATTTAATAAATGCGATTTAAAAGATATGCTGAATAAAACATGCCAACAGTCATAAATAAATTTCTACTCATATCTAAAATAAATTTAACAAACATAAAAACTTTTTAGAAGTTGTGAGTGGGTTAAAACACTCACCTTTTGAATTTAAATCGAATTTAAATCCGATTTAAACCCAAAATTTGACAGTCTCCAAATCTGTCCAAACCTGCGTCATCAGATCCGGAATTTAAATACAATCCTAACAAAACAAATTTCACGCGAAACGGATAACGTATGAGCAAGTTATTCGAGTTCAACGATTAAAAAAAATCAAAATAAAAATTGAATTATAAACAAACAAACCTAATTATAATAAAGCCACGTCAACATAACTGGAGACTCACGTGAAACCATTTTGAAAATAGTCGCTCCAAATCAAAACGTCCAAATTGACTTAGGTTTCGAATTTCCTGATTTTGACCGTGATTTGCCGCTGACTCGAGTATTGATTTCGAATACAGAGACTGCGCGTAGATTCGTATGGATGAAATCTACAGCATATATTTTTTTGGAATTTTTATGAGATGTTTGAATTTTCATTTGAAATTTGAATAGAAATAGATCTAGGTTTGCATCCATTTGAGGAGGAGAAGGAGTTGAAGAAAAGAACGTACAGACAAATGATAGAAGATGGAGGCTAGGGTTTTTGATCGTCTATTTATAGATGGATCGCAAAAGAATAGGTGTGCACGAATTTTAACGTGCAAACGGAAGTGGTCCCAAAAGATAAATAATATTAATTACACACGTTACGGATTTAGGAAATAAATAAATTCCTTATTATTTACATATTATTTTAAACGTATTTACAAATGTAAATCTAGACGTTTCGTTTATGTTTCAAAATATATCCACAATTTTATTAATTTCCAAATTGATCTAAACAAATTTAGATGTAAATTAAAAGCTGATAAATCTACCCATTGCAGTGTTAATTTCTCCCCTTCCTTATATTTAGAAATTATAAATTAAGTTTTCAAAAACCTATCTTTGATTTTCAAACTTTTATATACTCATCTTTTACCAGTAATAAGGATGCATTAACATTTGTTCATGGTTTCACCTTATTATCCTCAAATTCCATTTTAATTTTCAATAATTACAATTGTTGAATGTTGATACTTTAATTAAATTTATACATCTTGCTTTCTATAACCTATATCAACAAATGGTCCAATTATAAATAGAATTAGTCTTAACTTCATCTTATAGGATTAACTACTCCAATTACAAATCTATGCTAACTGCCCGATTTAAGTCAATTAATTGTAATTGAGTCTACATTAAATGTTATAAATTATAAATTGGAACCTCAATAAATTCACTTATTGATTTAAAAATCGTCCTGTTCAGTAAATAGACATTTTATGGGTATAAATAACATTTGAATTATAACACATGTCATTAGTGCATGTTTCATTTCTTATAAACTCCCCTTTATTAACTAGAACACATTAACCAAAACAAAATAATTAATTTAGATTTATTTCAATCGATTGCCATTCTTAACTTATCATACTCAAAATGGTTAACCTAAATAATTGTTACCCTTTTACATTCAAATTCACTTACAATCATCATTACAACAATGTTGCCATAGATTTAGATTTAATTAATTAAATTAGATAAATGGGTAAAGTTTTGTAATTATCACTAATGCCAATTATATATGCATTAATTACTACTTATTATCATGAATTCATTTATTAATTTACTAGTTGCCTTTGTCTTCTTATATCCTATTTACTACCAAACTTTCTATTCTTAAATCTATACTCCCATTGATTTATTAAATTTGCACTTATTATGCATACTTTTAGCAACTCATATATACTTTGCATCTATTCCCTAAATTTCACATTCTATTGTTACATAAATTTGCATTGATTACTATTTATTATTACTTTACTGATAAATTAGATATTTGCATTGGTTTTGCTTATGCTAAATAAATTTCCCATAATAAATAAGGTTTTAAAACAGTTAATAACATTTCCTTATCCCAAACCCCGTTTACCAATTATTTTCCTTCAATAATTCATGTTGCTATAAATACGTACATTTACACTTTATAGTTATTCTAGTATACCTATTCCAACACTCTTAACCCTTATCTTTACGTTCACCCACTTGTATATATTAATTATATTTATTACAATTCAATGTTGGCATTTATTACTATTAATTTATACAATGTTTATTGCCCTTATTTCAATTTCTTCCTTTTCAGTTGCTACTCTACTATTCACAGTTTCTTTTGTATACTCCTTTCCTATATAATCCAACATACACAAATTCCAATTAAATCCAATTATTACCTTTAAATAAAACATAACATTCGAATACCTCTTATTAAATTGGAATGTTTCATTTAAGTTTATAATTGATCTACTTGTATTAACATAAATTTTTATTTTCAAATTTATTCCCATTTACGGTTAATCAATGTTATTTTACATTAACCAATTTTAATATTCACCTTTAATTTCACATCTTCAAAGTATATCTAAGGAAAAATCTTTCCACCGCTTAATTTACTGAATCTTATGCAGTCTTACTATAAATAAGTTTTAAATTACCATTACTGTACATTCAATTACTATCCAAAGTATTTATTCATAAATCAATTCGATATATACGTTTGTTTCCTTCTATTTGATTTATACCTAGTATACATTTTCCTAAATCCTGTTTCATTACCTTCATTAAATGGTTATCGCATTGAGATCAAATTTATTAGCTTATATCGCATTATTACCATTAATTAAAATTGGCTTACAATTTTTTTTAATTCAATACTCTAAATAAATAACAAATTATTCCATAATTACTCTTGTTTTCACATATTCCATTCAAAAATTAAACCACAATAATTACATTATTTTATTGAATTGGAAATCTCATTTTAAATTGTTAACTTTTAATAAGAACAAATGGCAACACCAAATTCCTAACATTCATTTTATTAAAAATTATGGAAAATATGACAAATTTAGTTAACGAAATTTTCGGGTCGTTACACTCTCCCCTACTCAAAACTTTTTGTCCCCGAAAAGGAAAAGAAGGGAGAAGAAAGAATTAAATAACAATACATCTTATTCAAAATATTTAACTTATAAACAGTAATTTACTAAATTTATTACCTTAAATAAAATATACCCGTTTTATAATCATTATATCCTTTTATACTTAAATAATTAAAGTTTGAAAAATATTTTCAACATAGTTCTAAGTGCAAAATTTACGGAAATTTTTGGCAGAGTCTCCTTTGTACGGAGAGGCTCGGGAAAATATAATACCAAAATATAACAAAGTATCATATAGAATATTCAAAATAGTATATCCCAACACGGGAAATATATAAAAATATCGCTACAAAACGTAATCCGGAAACGTACCTATTTGTCGGGCAAATTACGCTTAATTTATGGAACCAAAATCAGTAGCAATTGCTTCCATACCTGCATTTCCCTTATATAATCTAAAAGGTTAACTATTTATATTAAAGTGAAATATTTTCATAGTTTCAACTACTAACAATAATCAATACACAATCATCGATTTCAACAAACAGCATACACACAAACAAAACAACCATTCAGTCAAACAAGCAAATAGTTGTTCGGGTTCAAAACTTGAAATGGTACGGAATGAAAAATAATCATCCAGTGCATCATTTACTCAACAGTCTTGGATGAGACAGAATTAGATTATTTATTCATCCAACAACTTCAAATTTCCTTACCCAGCCAACCATAAAGCAAACAATATCGATTTAAACCAACAAATCAATTTAACTTATTATAAATTTATATTTCATACATTAACAGTTTGATCTTTTCATTCATATAACAGTTTATCTTTTATTTTCATTTATTTCTTTAACTTATCCTTTTATAATTTACATTTATTTCCAACAACCTTTAATTTTATTCACTCCTCCAATTATCCGTTTCCATTTATTTAGGTCATGTAACTTTCTTCTATTTTATTACATTTAATGCACTTCTCACTTTCAATCATTTATTTAATGCTTCCATTTCTATTACATTTAATTATAGTAACCCTTTTTAATTTCACTTAAATTTTTAATCTTATAACATCCATTCTTATAAATAAAGGATTTTATTAACTCATTAACAAGGGTTTGCAGTCATCTATTTATATTACCTACTTTTATTATATTAAACTAGTAGCATTTATCATACTTAGGTTTATAACCTTACACATCAATCCTTATTATTAAAGAATTTCATTTTATTTACTTAAGTTTAAAATCACCTATTTATAATACTTACCTTTAATTTTGGTAAAATTTCAATTTATAACTTAAGTTTATAACATTAAATTCTCATTTATAACAGAAGTTCATTTAATACTTTATTATTTCCAAAATTTCTACTTGTATAATATTCTATTCCAATCTCTTATTTAACATTTCAACTTTTCATATTTGGTAAGTTATTTATGTTAAAGAAAATGCAAATGAATTTATACAAGTTTTATCTCTTCTTTTAATTAATTTAATGTTCAATAAATCTTAAATTTTCCCTTATAAGTTGAAAAATTAACTTCCTTTATAGCTTAGTATTTTAGTCTCTTATTTTATTTAGGGTTTCAATTATTAATTTTTTTCTGTTTCACTACCATAATTGAAACAATTAATTAATGGAAATTAAGAATTAAATACCGGGTTAAATTTCAATAGATAAGTATATTCTTATAACTTATATACCTCTAATTATATTTAAACAATTAAAATTTAGATATTTCAAAATAAATCTGCAGTAGAATTTACTACAATGGCCTTTCCCTTCGAACTCGAAAATGAAAGTCGATGATGCGGCCGCCATCACCGAAATTATTTTCCAGCGACAGAGAGGAAAGTACGAAACTTATTTTCTCCAAAATATTCTTTAAAACAATTCTTCCAAATTATACTAAATATTTATATAAGAAAATACATATAAACAAAATTATTATAATTCATAAATCCTTTGAAAGCAAATTTCCAAAATCCCGTACTTAAGTTCTAAAATTTCCAAATTTCATTGATTTTAATTTCAATCTCATTTTACCTATTATTTAAAATTTTATTCCTAACAACCAATCTATTGCAACCAACAATATATATATATATATAATACCTTAATAAAATATTTTATATATAGAAAATATAATAGGCGAAGTTATTTCATTCACCTATATTAAAAACAAATATTATGTCGGTCTGTCCTATTAAGTGTTTAGAAATCCCTATTGATGTCATAGCGTCTCATGCACCAACCAGAATTTATAAATACAAAACGGAACAGATTAACACAATATCAAAATCTTTTTATAACACTAACAAATACGTTCTCTCGTATATACACTCAGTGACTCCCATAGGGTATTACTACCCTATTATAAAAGAGTCAAACCCCACGAAGCCAAGGTTTATCGCTAAACCAAAGCTCCGATACCAACTGTAACGTCCCGCCTTTTCGCATGCTTCAAATCGACACACATGCCGATTTAAACCATACGGAAGGCGGATTGTTATGGGGTAAATAAGAAAAACAGAGAAGAAATAAACAAAATAGAATCTCACGGCGGAAGGATAAAATATAATAATAAAATATACAGTTTATAAAACTGTTTGCAAACATTTATATAATACGTATCAGAGTTACACATACCAATAACAATGCAGCGGAAAAATATGAGTGTAGTGGAATAATAGTAGATAATAGTAATACAAATCTTCGTCTTCGTCCTCCAGAGCTAAAACTTCAAATCCTGAAACGCTCGGACTGACCCGAGCGAATTGAAAAGACAAAACACTCGAGTCAGAACTAAAAGATCTTATGTGAGTTAAATTAACAGAAATAAATATGAGTGCAGTAACTCAAGAGATGCTCGGGATTTACATCTCCTGAGGATCCGTTAAACTATTTACTATGTAGTATATTGCGCTATTATAATAGTGTCTATTTTTAAAATAAACTTACTTTTAAATAGCGTTAAGGGGTTACCCATATAGCCCTTATAATATATTCCCATAGTCTATACAGTACCGTAATCTCCCCCGTACTGGGCGTCGTCAGAGGGCACTCCATAGGTATGGTACAAAACCAAAATCGTATAAGGCGCGCTAGGGTAGGTGACACGGCACAACTAGGCAATGCCAGGGTAGATATACCAATTGCTATCTGGGCTGATGGAAACGCATAGCCGCAGCTACCGCCCACCTCGAACAAACTCCCCCAAAAATCAAAATAAAAGTGGCCACTGAAACAATCCAAAGTCAAAGTATAATATCGAAGAGGAGTGTCCGATCAGATGAATGACCTCATTGGCCCGAGAATCGCTCCTGTTTTAGCCACCTTATGCCAACTCACGGGAGTTGGGTCCACGTATTTACCTTACAGGAATCGTCGCCACCAACCTACTTCATTCTGGAATCTCCACCGCGTACACGGTTAGTCAAAGTGGTTTCGGTATCGACAGAGAGTATGTCCATATCCGATCCCGTCTCTTTGCCAACCCATCGTTATTATAACACCGCGGTCATTTTAAAAATAGTTTATACCTTAAAACCAGAATAAAAATTTCTATTTCAAAACTATAAATACGATATCATTTTAAAAACCCAAACAATATGATATCACTTTATCTCAAATATAATCCTTTTCCAAAATCATACTGCTTTAAAATTTATAATATCTAGAAACCAAACATTTGAATTATACTTTCAAACATAATATTTCTGAATTCATACTTTTTAAAAACCATAACTTCTAAAACTTGAATGGTTTGGATATTCAACGGTATATAAAATAAATGGTTTAACTTTAAGGTTACTTTGTAAAGAAAATAATTTCCATAGTTTTACAAATATGTTTCTTTATTTAAAGTCTGAACCAAAATTTAAATATCACTTTCAAGTTCCAAACCACTTCAATTTCTATATATATATATATCCATTTAGAGTAATAATATTTCAAACTAAAGTTGGAATTTATTCTTCCAACAAATTAAATGCTCTATTATTTAGTCTTGAATATTCACATAAATCCATAAATAAAACTCCAATTTTTTTAGCAATTAAAAATTTTCTTCAATTTAATTATACTAGAATATTAATTTTAAATTTCTCTTGGAAAAATCTAGTTATAAATATCATATCTTAAAATTTCCAACTTAAACATTTAACATATAATATAAATCATCAAACTCCATTTTCTCAATTTTTCCATTTTTATTTAAGAGATTTATACACAACTTAAATTCAAAATTTCTAACTTCATATGTATATATATATATATATAGAAGAAAATATCAAAATTAACTTATTATAAACCGTATCATCCAAACCATAGAAATCATTTTAAAATATTTTATATATAGACCACGGTGCCTGTATAAAATTTTCTATCCTATGGTCAAGTGATACGGATATTTATCATTTCAATCTACAATTTAAAAGATATAAAATTTTGCGGTTGTATATCATTTTAAACCACAATCCCGAATGAAATGAAAAATACATGATAACTTGCAGTTTAATGATATGAAACAAAACATCCATTCATCCATCATCAATCATCAACCAAATTATCTCAAACATCATCTGTTTAAACAAACATCAATATATGGCATATTCAATATAACAGGAAATAATTGGAAATTATTAATTAACATTTCATATTCAATTAAATTTATAACTGTTTAACTAGCAGTTTATATGCACATAAATAAATTCTAACTGCCAATTTATATACAATACATAAAAGAAATTAACAGTTAATTTAATAAATGCGATTTAACAGATATGTTGAATAAAACATGCCAATAGTCATAAATAAATTTCTACTCATATCTAAAATAAATTTAACAAACATAAAAACTTTTTAGAAGTTGTGAGTGGGTTAAAACACTCACCTTTTGAATTTAAATCGAATTTAAATCCGATTTAAACCCAAAATTTGACGGTCTCCAAATCTGTCCAAACCTGCGTCATCAGATCCAGAATTTAAATACGATCCTAACAAAAGAAATTTCACGCGAAACAGATAACGTATGAGCAAGTTATTCGAGTTAAACGATTAGAAAAAAATCAAAATAAAAATTGAATTATAAACAAACAAAGCTAATTATAATAAAGCCACGTCAACATAACTGGAGACTCACGTGAAACCATTTTGCAAATAGTCGCTCCAAATCAAAACGCCCAAATTGACTTAGGTTTCGAATTTCCTGATTTTGACCGCGATTTGCCGCTGACTCGAGTATCGATTTCGAAAACAGAGACTGCGCGTAGATTCGTATGGATGAAATCTACAACATATATTTTTTTTGGAATTTTTCTGAGATGTTTGAATTTTCATTTGAAATTTGAATAGAAATAGATCTAGGTTTGCATCCATCTGAGGAGGAGAAGGAGTTGAAGAAAAGAACGTACAGACAAATGATAGAAGATGGAGGCTAGGGTTTTTGATCGTCTATTTATAGATGGATCGCAAAAGAATAGGTGTGTACGAATTTTAACGTGCAAACGGAAGTGGTCCCAAAAGATAAATAATATTAATTACACACGTTACGGATTTAGGAAATAAATAAATTCCTTATCATTTACATTTTATTTTAAACGTATTTACAAATGTAAATCTAGACGTTTCGTTTACGTTTCAAAATATATCCACAATTTTATTAATTTCCAAATTGATCTAAACAAATTTAGATGTAAATTAAAAGCTGATAAGTCTACCCATTGCAGTGTTAATTTCTCCCCTTCCTTATATTTAGAAATTATAAATTAAGTTTTCAAAAACCTATCTTTGATTTTCAAACTTTTATATACTCATCTTTTACCAGTAATAAGGATGCATTAACATTTGTTCATGGTTTTACCTTATTATCCTCAAATTCCATTTTAATTTTCAATAATTACAATTGTTGAATGTTGAAAATTTAATTAAATTTATACATCTTTCTTTCTATAACCTATATCAACAAATGGTCCAATTATAAATAGAATTAGTATTAACTTCATCTTATAGGATTAACTACTCCAATTACAAATCTATGCTAACTGCCCGATTTAAGTAAATTAATTGTAATTTAGTCTACATTAAATGTTATAAATTATAAATTGGAACCTCAATAAATTCGCTTATTGATTTAAAAATCTTTCTATTCAGTAAATAGACATTTTATGGGTATAAATAACATTTGACTTATAACACATGTCGTTAGTGCATGCTTCATTTCTTATAAACTCCCCTTTATTAACTAGAACACATTAACCAAAACAAAATAATTAATTTAGATTTATTTCAATCGATTGCCATTCTTAACTTATCATACTCAAAATGGTTAACCTAAATAATTGTTACCCTTTTACATTCAAATTCACTTACAACCATCATTACAACAATGTTGCCATAGATTTAGATTTAATTAATTAAATTAGATAAATGGGTAAAGTTTTGTAATTATCACTAATGCCAATTATATATGCATTAATTACTACTTATTATCATGAATTCATTTATTAATTTACTAGTTGCCTTTGTCTTCTTATATCCTATTTACTACCAAACTTTCTATTCTTAAATCTATACTCCCATTGATTTATTAAATTTGCACTTATTATGCATACTTTTAGCAACTCATATATACTTTGCATCTATTCCCTAAATTTCACATTCTATTGTTACATAAATTTGCATTGATTACTATTTATTATTACTTTACTGATAAATTAGATATTTGCATTGGTTTTGCTTATGCTAAATAAATTTCCCATAATAAATAAGGTTTCAAAACAGTTAATAACATTTCCTTAGCCCAAACCCCGTTTACCAATTATTTTCTTTCAATAATTCATGTTGCTATAAATATGTACATTTACACTTTATAGTTATTCTAGTATACCTATTCCAACACTCTTAACCCTTATCTTTACGTTCACCCACTTGTATATATTAATTATATTTATCACAATTCAATGTTGGCATTTATTACTATTAATTTATACAATGTTTATTGCCCTTATTTCAATTTCTTCCTTTTCAGTTGCTACTCTACTATTCACAGTTTCTTTTGTATACTCCTTTCCTATATAATCCAACATACACAAATTCCAATTAAATCCAATTATTACCTTTAAATAAAACATAACATTCGAATACCTCTTATTAAATTGGAATGTTTCATTTAAGTTTATAATCGATCCACTTGTATTAACATAAATTTTTATTTTCAAATTTATTCCCATTTAGGTTAATCAATGTTATTTTACATTAACCAATTTTAATATTCACCTTTAATTTCACATCATCAAAGTATATCTAGGGAAAAATCTTTCCACCGCTTAATTTACTGAATCTTATGCAGTCTTACTATAAATAAGTTTTAAATTACCATTACTGTACATTCAATTACTATCCAAAGTGTTTATTCATAAATCAATTCGATATATACGTTTGTTTCCTTCTATTTGATTTATACCTAGTATACATTTTCCTAAATCCTGTTTCATTACCTTCATTAAATGGTTATCGCATTGAGATCAAATTTATTAGCTTATATCGCATTATTACCATTAATTAAAATTGGCTTACAAATTTTTTTAATTCAATACTCTAAATAAATAACATATTATTCCATAATTACTCTTGTTTTCACATATTCCATTCAAAAATTAAACCACAATAATTACATTATTTTATTGAATTGGAAATCTCATTTTAAATTGTTAACTTTTAATAAGAACAAATGGCAACACCAAATTCCTAACATTCATTTTATTAAAAATTATAGAAAATATGACAAATTTAGTTAACGAAATTTTCGGGTCGTTACACAACAAGAACGAACCAAGTCAGAAATCAAACAAGCCATGGTGGCCATGAGAGAAATCAAGCCATGAAAATCAAGCAAACAAAATATACGAATTAGAACAAGTCAGTAATCATCCCAAGCATCCAAACGAAGATCAATAGCCAGAACAAAATTATTGATAAATTAAAATGAATATATACAAACGAAAATATAGGAATTCGAATCCTATAAAATCCAAATCATCATCGGCCTCAGAGATCATTCGAGTTCAAGTAACAATAGTGCAAAATCAATAACTCGAATTATCGATCGAGTTTCAAGCAAACTAACGAGTAAAGCAAAAGGCATAAATTACATACCGAAGTCAAAATTGAACTAGATCGAGAAGCCGTAGTGTGTAACTCACAAAGACAGTCGATTAACAGAGCAAAACATATATAGTTCAACCTTCAATCAACTACATAAGTCGGCGGCTTCAACAAATTCACTAAACCCTAATTTTCATAAAGAGGAACGAAGATGAGCAGCCATTTTCATCAAGCAAGGAAGCGAGCCAAAGGAATAAAAGAAAAAGGGAGAATAACGTATTATTTGTTATCAGACCGGTTTTTAAATTGTTAATGGGCTTTATTTAAAATAGGGTCTATTTTTTTTTGAAATTCTTTTGTATTTTCCTTTTAAACCTGTGTAATTTCTAGTCGTGTGACTAGAGGATGAGCTACGGTGGTGTAGTTCGAGAATTCACAACTCAGTGGCTGAGTTATGGCAGGTTTTTGAGTGTAGAGTTAAGATTAGTCAATAGCGAGTGTTGCGAGTTTACATGTGTAAGCGTCTAACTACTTAATTTCTAGTAGAAACCTTGGAGGTAGCACGTATGTAGGGTTTTGCCGAAGCTGGGTAAATCTGTGTGTTCTATTTTCTGCTTTTATTATTCTGCTATTATCTGTGCTGTTATTATTATGGTAATGTCTGTGTTGAAATTATTTTATACTTTCGCATTAAATTTTTATAATTAATCATATCACCATATTCACCCCCTCTAGTGTGAAATCGATCCTACATTTCCTTCTCTAGTTATGCTCGATTCGTCAGATTGCAAGTCTGAATCATCGATCTTTTCTATCAAATATTTCTTTTACTTAACTTGAATTGATTTGAGATTTTTACAACAGATATGGGGATTAATTTCGACCAGCAAACTTGATAATTATGGCAGCCAAAAGTTGTTTTTGATTAAGGGTTTAGAGATCCATATATATAGCCATATACAAGAGAGATATTAAGAAAATCTCATTACATATTCTCTCTTAATCTTAGTCATCCATCTCTAGGTCTAATACTAAGTTTTAGCTGCCTCTAATAACTTGTCAAAAACAAAATTTGCTACCCGGATGATGGGCTTTAAACGTATTTATGCTCAAGAAAAAATGCTATGCAATTACATCTAATTTGATCGCTTATTGATATCGTATATCGATTTGTACATTTGTAGCTATTATAAATATATAACAATTTCTATTTCTCAGCCATATTCAAATTATTATAATTAATTTTTCATAAATATTAATTTATTTAATTTATTTATAATAATTATAAACTAATTAAATCATTCGGTCTTCAAGAAATTCATCATTTCAGCTGTGTAACTCTTGGGTGTAAATTTGGTCAGCAAATAACACCAAACTATTCGAATGTTAACGTTCACACGTCACTTAGCAAGTGGTGTGACATAATGGCCAAATTTATCACTTATTCATTTTCAATAAAATCTTATTTGATTTATTATGCATTACCTTTTAGTGACATTTATATACACCAATTCTCTTCATCAAAACTATACCAATTTGGATTTATAGACTTTGGTAGTGGTCAAAATTCCAATATTGTCCATATTCAACTCTATAGTCCAAACACAAAATCCTTGGTTCAATAATAACAATTATTATTAACCGTACTACTCGGGCCAGAGATTTTGACTTTGGGTTGACTTGAGTTGACCATGATACTAACCTCATATAATTGAAGTGACGAATCATCTCTTGAATAGTGTCTTCCTTTCAATACTTCCACTCGACCCAACTACAATAACTTGATGGATGTCGTTCCATGATTTGACTATAATCAAAGCAGAGTTTTTCATATTGAAAGTTGATGGTGTTCTCAAGTCGAAAGAATTGTGTAAATTAGTCACATCGATATTTTCTGTTTGACCTCAGTTATATTAACCAACAGAAAACAATCGAGTGACTTGTTCTATAGCTATCCACTAACTATCAGTACATAACCTATAGGTGCCCCAGCAGTCATGAGTAAAACATTACCAACCATTTGGAGAGCATTACGTACTCTAGTCTCAACGGATATATCGATATCCAGTCTCGATGCATCTTGACTAGGAACATTTAAAATGACGTGTTTTGTAACAACGTGATCCAATACTCATGATTACAACAAATTGTAATAACTATCACAAACACGTCATTTGTGAATTTTTTGTTAAATATATTTAATTATTTATAGCATATTATAACAAATATATAAAAGAAAGAAGAAACACCTTTATTTCAAACAAGAATTGGTTTTGGAGTTAATAAATTATAGAATTGCCCCTAGGGGATACCTCTAACACTATCAATCTTCCACTTGCACTTGGGGCCGATTATGAAATCTCAATCCCATCCTATCAATCAGTTTCTCGAGAACTGGCCGAGTTTGATATTTAGTGAATGGATTTGCTGTGTTGTCCTTGGTATCTATCCTTTGAATCACAACTTCTTTCTTCCCAATGAATTCTCTAATCAGGTGGAACTTTCAACGAATGTGTCGTGACTTCTTATGTGCTCTTGATTCCTTTGCAATCTGTATCGCTGCATTGTTGTCACAAAACAATGCCATTAGATTCTCAGTATCGAGAATCACTCCAAGCTCACTCAAAAACTTGTGCATCCATATTTCCTCTTTTGCTGCTTCATTGAGGGAGATATACTCGGCCTCCATCGTGGAATCAAAAATTGTTTCTTGCTTGGAACTTTTCCAGCTAACAGCTCCACCATTTAGTGTAAAGACATAACCGAACACTGATTTACTATCATCTATATCACTTTGAAAGCTCAAATCTGCATGCCTCTTCATAAGGAGGCCTCCATTCCCAAAAATGAGGAATAGGTCCTTAGTATTTCTTAAATACTTAAGTATACATTCTACGGTCGTCCAATGTCTTTCTCCGAGATTAGACTGGTATCATCTTACACATCAAAATGCGTATGCTACATCCGGTCTAGTACATAACATATCATACATTATGGATCCTGTGGCCGAAGCATAGGAAATCCACTTCATATGCTCTTTCTCATCATCGGTATGAGGAGCGTCCTTTTTAGAAAGGAAAATTCCAGATTGCATTGGAACATTTCCACGCTTGGAATTCTCCATACTAAACCTTTTTAGTATAGTGTCTATGTACAGGAATTGGGACAATCCCAATAGCCACTTAGACCTATCTCTATAGATCTTTATACCAATTATATAGGCTGCTTCTCCCAAATCCTTCATGGAGAAGTTTTTGGAAAGCCAAGCTTCATTTATTGCAATAATGAAGTGCCATTGCCAATCAATAATAGATCATCAACATAGAGTACTAAGAATATAATAGCATTTCCTTGTTCCTTTTTGTATATGCACGCTCCCTCTGTGTTCTGATAAAAACCAAACTGTTTGATTACTTTATCAAAACACTTGCTCCAACTCCTTGAAGCTTGTTTGAGTCCATAAATGGACTTTAACAACTTACAAGCTCTACCTTCACTCCCACTGACTACAAAATCCTCTGGCTGTGACATATGGACGATTTCTACTAAATCGCCATTTAGAAAAGCTGTTTTTACATCCGTTTGCCATATTTCGTAGTCATAGAATGCAACAATGGCTAATATAATCCGAATAGAATTAAGCATGGCTACGGGCGAAAAGGTCTCATCATAATCAACACCTTAAATTTGACGAAATCCTTTTGCAACTAGCCTTGCCTTATAAGTCTCAACTTCTCCATCCACACTTAGCTTTTTCTTAAAAGTCCATTTGTACCCGATGGGTTTTATCCCTTTGGGTACGTCCGACAAAGTTCAGACTTTGTTTTCATACATGGAGTCCATCTCATATTTCATAGCTTCAGGCCAGGGTGCAGAGTCTTTACTTTGCAATGCTTGTTGGAAGGACAAAGGGATGTCGCCATCTAAGACACGGCCCTCCTTATGCCATCCACGAGAAAACCGTAGTATCTCTCTGGTGCATGAGATTCCCTACTAGACCTTCTAATAGGTTGCGTATTTTCGTATACAAGTGACCTTGTTTCTCCCACTATTTCGACTTCAGTGTTAGTTTCTAGAATCTCACCCAAGTCTACAACTTCATTGTTAATCTCTTTTAATAAAAATTCCTTTTCTAAAAGGACAGTGTGTCATGAAATAATGATATTTTGTTCCTCAGCATTGTAGAATATATATCCCATCGAGTTTTTGGGATATCCTGTAAACTTACATAGTACCGATCTTGCCTCAAGTTTATTTGGACCAACATTCTTAACGTATGCCGGATAACCCCATACTATCAAATAATTGAGTTGGGATTTTTAGCACACCACATCTCATATGGTGTTTTGGGCACAGATTTAGTGGGTGACATGTTTAACATATATGTCATAGTTTCTAGCGCATATCCCCAATAGGACAGAGGTAACTCAGCCTTACTCATCATGGAACGAACCATATCTAATAGGGTTCGGTTCCTTCACTCTGACACACCATTGTGTTTCCAAGTATAGGGTGGAGTAACCTAAGAGATAATCTCATTATATTTTAAGTATTGTTGAAAATCCTATCCAACATACTCACCTCCTTGATCTGATCGAAGAATTTTAATTTTATGGCCCGTTTGGTTTTCTACTGCCTTTTTGTACTCAACAAATTTTTCACAAACATTGGATTTGTTCTTCATAAGATATACATATCCCGGTCTTGAGAAATCATCGGTGAAAGTAACAAAGTAAGAACTATTATTTTTGGTTAATATAGGCATTGGGCCACATACCTCACTATATACTAACCCTAAGAGTTCATTAACTCTTTCATTGCTCCCATTGAAGGGGTGCTTGGTCATTTTACCTTTAAGACATGTCTCATAAGCTTCAAACGATTCAGAATCAATCGACGGTAGAAAACCATCGGTTTTCAATTTGTGTAGTTGTTTCTTACTAATATGACCAAGCCTACAGTGCCAAAGATAATTGTCCTTTAATTTATTAGAAACTTCATTCACAGGACATACGTAATTAGCAATAATCACATAAATGCCATTTTCAAGGACACCTTTGCAGACTTTATTTCCATCCAAACTAATGTTCATAACATTATTTGTACAATGGAAAATATATCCACTCTTAATCTAGAAACGGAGATAATTCCACAAATAAAGTCTTTTACATAATAGAAATTATTTAATACTAATACTAATCCACTTGAAAAATCTAAATGATAGTCTCAAACTGCCGTTGCATTTACTACAGATTCATCAGCAACTTGGAGCTTCATTTATCCTTTTGCCACGCGATGCCAGTTCCTAAGCCCCTACAACGAATTACATATATGAGTACCAGATCTAATATCTAAAACCCATGACATTTTATTGATTACAAAACATTTTTGAATCATAAATGTACCTGATGGAGTTGCAGAGCCATTCTGCTTCTTTTCCTTAACAATTTTCAAGTAGTCAGGACAATTTCTCTTCTAGTGACCTTTCTTGTGGCAATGGTGACATTCACCCTTGTCAGTGGTCTTCTTACATTCCTTTTTCTTACTATCTCTTTTCCTCTTCTTCGAACATTTCGATGATGATGCATTTCCCTTCACAGCAAGTACGACACCTTGATCTTTAGATGTTGACTCGGCTGACCTCAATATATTGAGGAGCTCCACGAGATTCACATTTAATTGGTTCATATTGTAATTCAGTATGAATGGTTCATACCGAGGAGTGAGAGTACCAAGGACCAAGTCTACTTGCATTTCACTTCTTATCTACATGTCTAATTGTGCAAGTCTATCAATATAGCCTTTCATCATTAGAACATAATCGTCCACTTTCTGTCCCTTGGTCATTTTGGTGTTAAATGGTTTTCTCGAAAGCTCGTACTTTGTTGAATGGGACTGTTCAGAAAAAGAGCTTTGAGACTATTAAAAATCTCATGGACAGACATGTTCTCATGTTGCCTTTGCAACGGTTTGTCTAAGGTAGACAACACGAAAACTTGGACGATCTCTAAGTCAGATTGCCACTTTAAATAAGCAATTCGTTCTTCAAGGTCTGCACCATCAGCGGGTTCTGTTTTGGGTTCACATGTAATAGAAGTCCAAAGGCGCTCGTAAGTCAATGCTATTTTAATTGCTTTTAGCCAGTCGGTATAGTTAGGTCTGGTGAGCTTATCACTTTCAGAAAACAGTTTTGAAGTTGACATTTTCTGCAAGTTTAAATGGTAAATTACTACAATACATAATAAATGTTCTTACTATATTAGTAAAGTTAAACACTATGTTTCATTTTACTAATATGCTCCCACTAGTCTATTATGTTTTGCCAAACCCGTAGTCAAAACATAGAAGTCTTATGACTTCACTAGTAGGTGTTAGGACTTGTCCATCTTGGAATTCTGACCTTGAGTTTGCACAACAAGTCATAGTTCCACGAACAATGGATAACCTTTTATCAGTTGTATCACATACAACTCTTAACCCTTAGAACCTTGTCCTAATTTCATAGTAACCTTGAGTTTTCTCAACAAATCGAAATAAAATTATTCACTCGTACCTACCATATCGTGATGGCCTAGTTATAGCATATGTACCTTGAGTTTGATCAACAAATACATATAGTTATCTTACCTCATCTGTTCAATATATTAATAACACTACATATAACATCCTTAGCTTGAGGTTGCTCAACAACTAAGGAGTATGCAAGTAATTTATTAACATATACATGGTAGAAGACAACATTAAATTGAGCGATATCGACTCATGAAATAATGTAATTCTTATGAAATACCATCGTGATTCAAGTGTCGAACACATCAGAAATCACGATATACGTACAACTACGTATGTGTTTATTTCTTAAGTCTATTATGGGTTTTATACATTCATATTATATAAGTTTTATTTATATAGTTTTTGTATTTCACATTACTTATATAATAGTCTTATGTATAATATTATATTAATTAAATCATATTTAATTAACTTTGATTAATTAACATTTTAATTAATCTTATATTGATATAACATTTATATTCATTATGTACTATAACCTTTATAGTATAATACATAAATCATATACGTGTGTAATTACAATTTCAATTAATTAACCTTTTAATTAAATTATCTTGATTTTGAAAATCATTATTCATATATATATCTGTGTGTGTGTGTGTATGCATATTATGATATCTTAAATGTTTTAAAATATCATAACATATTTCATAATATATTTACAACATGCACATACATTTAATTAATTAACTTATTAATAGAATTTATAATTTTTGAAAACTATGTTATTTTGTCTTTTAAAATTTTTGAAAAATATGTTACATTATAACTATTATAATAAACATATATTTTATTTTAAATTTAACAATTAAATTTAAAATCTTTTACTTTATTTTTAGGACAATTTTGAAAATTATCCCAAGGTCCAAATCAAGTTGGGCCTTTTTTATTAGGGGCAACCTTTGTGCTCACTTCACCTTTCAGGCTAGGCCGATAACCAGGTAGGACAGGGTATTTGATTACCCAATTCCAACCCTATACATTACCTTTCAAGACACCGTACTGAGTAGGCAAGCTTAATAAGTTAGCCCTAACATGACTAGTTTAGACCGCATAGGCTAATGGGCTCCGATACCATTGTTGGAACTAGTCTAGCCCACAACAATAGTGGTGGGTGTATTTTAATTTTTTATCCCATTGGATCTTTATTGAGCCTATGAAGTCTAAGTCGTTTAGAACAACTCTAATTTATTTTTTTAAATCATGTATTTTTTTTTAAATTCAAGTATTTATAATGTAAAGTTAATTTGAATGATTTAATTTATATGTATACGTGTATCATATAAATGTACATATGTGTGTGCATGTGTAACATAATAATCCATAAAGGATATAACATGCCCTTATATAGATATTGGGATTTACATCGCAACAGACACATTAGCTCATTTCGTATGTATTGTATGTTGTCCAAATATGTACATAAATATATAATGCAAAGTATATTTATATAAATACGTATACATATATTTAAAATATATTTTGTAACTAAAAGTCTCAAAGTTAAATATATATATATATATATATATATATAATTTAAAACATTTGTATAAATATATATACATAATTAGGCACATAAAATTATACATACATATATGTATAATAATTAAAATTATATATATATAAGGTTAAATAAAATGTACATATATATGAATAATTAATTACATTCAAATACTTAATATATATATATTTATATATATTCTAAATTATTTCCAGATCAAAATTAGCATAATAAACATAAAATAATATTTTTATAAATTTATCATTATTATATATATAATAAATAGTTTTGAACGTAATAATTAAAAATACTAGTAATAAATACTAAAAAATCAAATTTTAAAATCAAAAAAATTAGGATCATAAAATATAGGTTCAAATTTTTTTCCATGATTTTTGAAATAAAATGTTATTTTTAATAATTAAAAGAAAGTGGAAATTAGGTTAAGGCTTCTATTTCTAAGGTAATAAGTTTTGAGGACAACATTTCTGAATAATTAGTTTTAAGGACAATTTGTAGGATAATGATACGTTCATTTATCTTTTTAAGTTATACACGGAAAAGATAAATCATTTTATCATCATTTCAGTATAACTGAAATTGATAAATTCTTTTAAATTTTTCCTGTAAAATGTCCTTAAAACTAATTTTTCAGAAGTGGTGTCCTTAAAACTTATTACCCTACATAAACAAGCCCTTGAAGTGAAAATCACCTAAAAGAAATGTTCAACCAAAGTAATTTAATTATTAAAAATATTAAATATTAACAAAAAATTCTAATTTTTTTCTGTGGTTTACTACATTAATGTAGTAATTTTAAAAATATAAAATTAAATTTTCGGTGCAATAATTATTTTAGATATAATAAACAATTCAAATAATCAATAAAAGATAATTTAAAATTATTTATATATATAAAAAAATTATTTTCGAATTTGACAATTCATATTATGTGTAAATTGGTGCAAGGAAAAATTCTAAGCTGTTTATACATTATAAATATACATATATGTAATCATATGTTTAAAATATACATTAGTCTATATTTAAATTAATACATAAACATATATAAAATAATTAATAATGAAAAAAATTATTCTTTTACAAAAATTAGATTTTTCTATACATAAATTATAACACATAATAATATAACAATGCACATAACCAAACTAATTTGTAACAACTACATATACCTACGACAATCTCACCTAACTAGATATACAACATTGATATATATATGCAAATTTGAGATTAATGAATATTAAATCATAAAATATGATATGAATAATGTAATATATAAATAAAATTCTAATTAATGATGCCTTTGAGTCCACTTGAAGCAATGAATTCCTTTCTCTAGTTATGCTCAATTCGTCAGATTGCAAGTTTGGAATCGTTGACCTTTCCTATCAAATAGTGCTTTTACTTAACTAGAATTGATTTGAGATCCTTAGAACTGGCATGGGGATTAATTTTGGCCAGAAAACTTGATAATTATGGCAGCCAAAAGTTGTTTTTGATTAAGGATTTAGGGATCCATATATATAGCTTGCACAAGAGAGATATTAGAACAATTTCATTACCTATTCTCTCTTAATCTTAGCCATCCATCTCTAGGCCTAATCCTAAGTTTTAGCTGCCTCCAATAACTTGTCAAAACCAAAATTTGTAGCCCTAATGATGGGCCTTATATCCATTTACGCCCAAGCCAAAATGTTGTGCAATTAAATCTAATCTAATCACTTATCGATATCGTATATCGATTGATACATTTATAACTATTATAAATATATAACAATTTTTATTTCTCAAACCATACTCAAATTTTTATAATTAATTTTTAATAAATATTAATTAATTTAATTTATTTATAAAAATTATAAACTAATTAAACCATTCGGTCTTAAGGGAATTCATCATTTCGGTCGTGTAACTCTTGGGTGAAAATTTGGTTAGCAATTAACACCAAACTATTCGAATGTTAACATTCACACGTCACTTAGCAAGTGGTTTGACATTATGGACAAATTTATTCATTTTAGTAAAATCTTATTTAATTTAATAAGAGTTACCCATTAGTGACATTTATTTACACCAATTCTCTTCGTCAAAACTGTATCACTTTGGATTTATGAAATTTGGTAATGGTCAAAATTCTGTTACTGTCCATATTCAACTCTATAGTCCAAATAAAAAAATTCCTTGGTTCAATAATAACAATTATTATTAACCATACTGCTCTGGCCAGAGATTTTGACTTTGGATTGACTTGAGCTGATCATGATACTAACCTCATATAACTGAAGTGATGAATCCTCTCTTGAATAGTGTCTTCCTTCCAATACTTCCACTTGATCCAACTATAATCACTTGATGGACGTCATTCCATGATTTGACTATAATCAAAGCAGAGTTTTTCATATTGAAGGTTGATAGTATTCTCAAGTCAAAAGAATTGTGTGATTAGTCACATTGATATTTTCTGTTTGACCTTAGTTATATTAACCAACAGAAAACAACTGAGTGAGTTGTTCTATAGCTATCCAATAACTATCAGTACTTAACCTCTAGGTATCCCCAGTAGTCATGAGTAATACACTGCCTAATATTTGGAGAGTATTACGTACTCTAGTCTCAATGGATACATCGATATCCAGTGTCGATGCATCTTGACTAGGAACATTTAAAATGATGTGTTTTGTAACAATGTGATCCAATACTCATGATTACAACTAATTGTAATTACTATCATAAACACATAATTTATGGTTTTCTGTTAAATATATTTTAATTAAACATTTAATTATTTATAACATATTATAACAAATATATAACAGAAAGAAGAAACACTTTTATCTCGAACAAGAATTGATTTGGAAGTTAATATATTACAGAATTGTTCCTAGGGCATACCCCTAACACTATCAATAATAATGTTGTCCGTAGCCCTAGTGCGGTTGGCAAGGGTTCCTAGCTCCTCGGTAGAGGGTGAGAGTTTGAGTCATGGCAGCCGCACTTCAACGGCCTGATATTTGTGGAGGCATGTAATAATCCTTTTAATGAGTTTAAATCTCGAAATTGAAAAGTATCTCTCTAAGGGCCTTGGAAAATCTATGTGGATCAAGTAATATGATTATACCTACTAAATAAAAACTTATATCAAACTAGCAGTATAAAAATTTCAATGAGTAAAGTGCACCAGAGATTTTTATATTGGTTCAAACTTCCCATTCTACGTCTAGGTTCAGACTCCTTTTAGAATTAACTAACTATACCCTTATTAACCCAGATGAACAGGTTTATAATCTGCCTAAGCTGGCGAATAGGACTTCATGCACATAACAACTTCAACAGGACATCGACTATAGACGGTAGAAAATTTCATGACTGATTGTGTTCTAGACAACACGGATAAGTCTATTTGAGTACACCCTTCCTCTTATCTCCTTGAGATGATGATTTAAACGTGCAATTGTAGGAGGTAAATAGTTAAGAATATTTGTAAATCACAAGTAAGTATAGATCAGAAGGATAGAAAGAATTAGTGAATTAAAAAGTGAAATCTCAGCTCTATTTATAGATTTGAAAATTTCTAAATCAACAGTTGCAACCATTTGAATAATTGCAACTCTTGAGAAAGAAGACAACTCTTCAAAATTTGAATTTCTGTGAAGAGCTCTCTCTGTTTGTCAGGTCTAAAAGCCTGGGAAAAAGTTACCAGATGTCTGGATGAATATAAAAAAAATTCTAGAAAGCACAGGAATAAAAGTCACCTAGGTGTCTGGAATTTTCGTACCAGACGTCTAGATTCAATATAGACATCTAGTATAAAAAATTCAGACATCTGGAATTAAACTAAAAAGTTCTTTTAAATTGAAAGTATAGCGACGTCTGTGATGAAAGTGACATATGTCTAGAACTGAACTATTTTGTTCATTTCATATTGTATTTTAACTTAAATGTTCACAAACGCCTGGGATAAATTTCCAAACGTCTGAAATGAACTTATTTGTTTATTTTCTTTGAAATGCTATATTTTCTTTATAAAATGATATTTTGACTATTTTCTTTGAATAAATTCATGTATTATAAAATTAATATATCGCAAATATGATTTTCAAAATATGATTTTCAAAATATATTTGTACATGTGCATAATAATCAAATTGGAGATTGTACATAAAATCTAGATCGACAAAAATTAAGTATGAAACCTAATTTTAGCTCGTTTTTTAGGTCTATCGTCATATCTCCTTGTATATATATTCCTGCACATATGTTGATTGTATATATACATATGGAAATATATAGTTGTCTCATTGAAACTGAAAAAGCAGTATCTACCATTCTCCATTTAAATTGAAAAAGCTAGATCTAACATTCTTCCCCTTCTTGATGATGACAACTATATATTTCAATTAATTAGAGTGCAAAGTAAGTGTTACTCCCCTTATTAATATATCCAAATATTCTCCCCCCTTATCATTAACAATAGGAATATATGTATCCGACTTGTAAAATACCATATTATAAGATCATAACTAAAACAGTACAACATATGAAATGATGATATGGCATAATATAGTCATATAAAGAAACAAGAACATGATATAAAAGACCATTTATGAGTAGAACAATACAACTATGACATCACAACTAAAATAGCAAGTACCCATAACATTACCATAAGAAGGAAACATCACTTACACACTGCATATATTCGTCACATTAAGTACGAACATAACCAAAGTTTTAACGGTATACAACAAGACTTACCATAAGTTCATCAAAAACTTAAAAATTACACGAAAACAACAATAACATACCGTAAAACAATACCAACTTAAACTTACGAAAATCCAAAACAACTTGAAAATGTAGGATGTCCAGAAAAGCATAGAATCAATCCCTGAAATGAAAGTCCCGTTCCTATGAAAGCCTACCAAAACAATGAAATTTTGAGTATGAGTATTACGTGTTTTGGAGTAATAAACTTAAAGAAGACCAGTAATTTTTTTAAGTTTACCTTACCAATCACCCCAAGTCGGTGATGGTGGTGGTGACCATCCACCACTTCAATTCTTCTACGTCCTTTTGAGAATTGTTTTGACATTTTTGATCTCATTTTCGTTTTATCCGATCAAGACGGAAGTTGATGTTAGTCCGTGAGATGATGGTTTTGATCACAACAACCTTAGAATAGATTATAAAATATATATACTACCAGTATAAGTTTAGATATATATGTATATGCAGGATTTAACCATGCAGGTACCAAGAATGAAGACTATACAATATAGAGATTCAAGATATCAAGATTGAAGACTCATGAGTATCAAGATTATCAAGAATTCAAGTAATTTATTCTTTAATTAGAAATTTTGTTAAAACTCCTAGAAAAGCACTAACATCTTAAAATCCATTTTATTCGTGGAATGGAATCCACTTCGAGCCTGTTAAAGGGATGGAACCTTAAGTAGGATGGAACCTACGAAAAATCTAGTGGAACATTGTTTTGTATCCGCTAACCTTTTATTCAGAATGATTTTTCAAAATTATATCTTGTTTTCAAAATGATTTCAAAACCTTCCTTTTAAAAGCATCAAAAACATCTTTCCTGATTTCAAATACTTTTAGCCTCAAAATAATCTTTAATTTCAAAATCAAATTATCCTTGTTTTTAAACTATCTTTTAAATATAATATATTTAACTTTTAGATGTTTATACTTAGATTTTAAATATAAAATTATAGTAAAATTTTGTATATATTATCCTTTATACTTACTTATGTATTTTAAATATAGTCAAGTATATTTATAAAGTTTAAAATAGTTTAATATAAAATAAATGTTATTTTCAAAGAAAATCAAAACACCAAAAATCCCTTTGGGATTTCGACATACTCATGTACCCTATGTCGACATGGTGTCAGTTGAGTTCAAAATTTAAATTTTGAAAGAAGTGTCTATTCATCATAACTCTTCATGAATGGACATGAATGTTGTTCCTCTATAAATAGGGGTTAGTATCAAAGAATTTTAAGACAGTTTTTCTGATTTTTCACTCCTCTTCTTCTTCCACAATTCTATTTACAAATTCTTATCATTACTCTGCTGAAATCAACATTGAATCTAACTAGATTATCTCTAGTTTGATTCTCTGTCACTATCTCAACAAGATCCTCAGTGCTATCCAGAGTTATAGGCTTTTTGTAATCAACTTAGCAAGGAAAGGTGTGATTGTAGCCTTGGAAATCAATCGTGTAAAAGGTGTGATTGTAGCCTTGGAAATCAATTGGGTGAACTTGTTGCCTGGGAAATCAAGTATCTCTACCCAGAGGATTGTGATTCTGGAGGGTGTACCTCGTAGCCTTGAAATCGAGGGTGTAATTATAAAGATTATTTTTGAAAGGAAATCCGTACTTGTGTGCGGGACTGGATGTAGGGTAACTCCGAACCAGTATAAAATCCGGTGTATTCTTTTCTTTACCGATTTTACTTTATATTTGCATTTGTGTTTGATTCTGTGATCATATCTGTGTCTAAATATTGCATACATTTGTGTTTAAATTAACAAAAACTCAAAAAGATTTAACAATTCTCTAAAACACGATTTACCCCCCTCTAGTGTTTATCTTTAGCCTTAAGATCCTTAATCCGCATTTCTCACATTTGGTATCAGAGCAAGGTTTTCAAAGTTTCATAATCTGATTTTTGAAAAAGTTTTGAAATGGCTATGTTTGTTAATACTAGTTTAGAAATATTCAGATCATCATTGTCTTTTGTGTCTGCATATAATCAATGTTCAAATTCAAGTTGTCTATCAAAATTGTTTGATGTGCAGGAATCATGTTATATGGATGTTGAGGAATCAATCCACAACGGACAAATTGTGCAGATCAGAAAGAACAAATTGATACTTGATAGTGGATGTATGTTCTAGGCACATGACTGACAATCCAGATATGCTGAATGATATAATATACAAAGACGGAGGACTGGTTAACTTTGGAGATAATTCAAAAGGATATGTGATTGGCATCGGCAAAGTCGGTAACTCTGAAACTCCTATTATTACTAATATCTTGCTAGTTAAAAATCTAAAACATAATCCGCTAAGTATAAGTCAACCTTGCGATAAAGGATATAAAATTAAATTTGAAAAAGATAAATGTCACATTAAAGATAACAATTCAACCATATTATTTGAGGGAGTTAGGAAAAAGAATATTTATATTCTTAGTATGAAAGTTTCAAATGATAACTTATGTCTTTTGGAAAATACAAGTGACCCTTGGATTTGGCATAAGAGATTTGGGCATTTGAATTTCAAACTCTTATTTAGACTGTCAAAACATGATCTGGTAAGAGGTCTTCCCAAAATGAATTTTAAAGTAGATAGTTTATGTGATGCATGTCAATTAGGAAAACTTAGAAAAGGTTCCTTTAAATTAAAAGATATGATTTCAACTTCAAAACCTCTTGAATTACTTTACCTTGATTTATTTAGTCCATCTCAAATTCTGTCAATAAATCATAGTAAATATGTTTTTGTAATTGTAGATGATTATTCTAGATTACATGGACAATATTTTTGAAACATAAAAGTGATACTTTTGAATGTTTTAAGAATTTTCAAAAAGGATTCAAAATCAACATTCTCTAAAAAATATAACCATTCGTAGTGATCACGGTGGTGAATTTGAATATGAAAAGTTTGAGGAATTCTGCAATAAAAGGGAATAACTCACAGTTTTTCATTTCCAAGAACTCCACAACAAAACGGAGTAGTAGAACGTAAAAATAGGACGATTCAAGAGTGTGCGAGAACTATGCTTTTAGATAGTAAATTACCAAAGAATTTTTAGGCAGGAGTAGTTGCTACCGTCTGTTATATTTTAAATAGAATTTAGTTAGACCTTTATCTAGTAAGACTTCTTATGAACTTCTTCACTCAAAGAAACCTAAAGTATCTTATTTTAGAATTTTTAGAAGTAAATGTTTTATATTAAATACTAAAGATAACTTAGATAAATTTGATTCTAAATCCGACGAAGGTATCTTTATCGGATATTCTAATAGAAGTAAAGCATACAGAGTATTTAATTTAAGAACTAACACCATCGAAGAAACAATGCATGTGTCATTCAATGAAAATTTCAAAATTTTTGAAGATACAAATAATGAAGATGATTTAATTACTCAAAATCAAGAGTCAACTGAAACTAATAATGAAATTAATCATCCTAATAAAAGGACTAAACTTTCAAAAGATCATCCTATTGAAAATATACAAGGAGATATGCAATCTGTAGTTAAAACTAGAAATCAACTAAGTCAAATGAGTAATGTATCTTTTATATCAATTATTGAACCAAAAAATCCAAAAGAAGCATCAACCGATGATTCATGGATTTTGGCTATGCAAGAAGAACTAAATCAATTTATTAGAAATGAAGTTTGGGAACTTGTTCCTAGACCTGAAAATAAAACTATAATTGGAACTAAATGAGTTTATAAAAATAAAATGAATGAACAAGGAGAGGTAGTTAGAAATAAAGCATGTTTAGTCGCTCAAGGTTTTTTCCAAGAAGAAGGAATAGATTTTGATGAAACCTTTGCTCCCGTAACAAGATTAGAAGCCATTAGGATTCTACTTGCTTTCGCAAATCATAATAATTTCAAATTATTTCAAATGGATGTTAAAAGTGCCTTTTTAAATAGATTTGTAAAAGAAGAAGTGCATGTTGAACAATCACCACTTTTTGAAAATGATAAATTACCAAATCATGTTTACAAACTTAAGAAAGCTTTATATGGTCTAAAACAAGCTCCTAGAGCTTGGTATGATAGACTAAGATCATATCTATTACAATCAAAATTTGAAATTGGTAAAGTAGATAATACTCTTTTTATTAAAAGAAATAAAAATGATATTCAACTGGTTCAAGTCTACGTAGATGATATCATTTTCGGATCAACTAATTTTGAAACGAATAAAGAATTTTCTGAAATAATGACAAAAGAGTTTGAGATGGGTCATATGGGTGAATTAAATTTCTTTTTAGGATTATAAATAAAATAATTAGATAATGATAACTTTATTAGTCAAGAAAAATATGCTAAAGACCTTATTAGTAAACTTGGTTTGACACAAGTAGAAAACCCACTCCCATGGCAACCAACGAGTACCTTAGTAAAGAAGATCTCTCGAAAGATGTAGATCAAAAGTTATATAGAGGAATGATTGGATCACTACTCTATATTACTACTAGTAGACCTGTTATCATGCATAGTGTTTGTCTCTGTGCAAGATATCAATTCCAACCTAAAGAGACCCACTTAAAAGTCGTAAAACGTATCACAAGATATGTTAAACACACCTCTAATTATGGCTTATTTTACCCTAAAAATGATTCATTTAACTTAATATATTACTGTGATGCTGATTATGCTGGTTGTAAATCAGACCGAAAAGTACAAGTGGAACTTGTCACTTTTTGGGGCATTCCCTGATTTCCTAGTTTAGTAAAAAGCAAAATACGGTTTCTTTATCAATAACTGAAGCTTTCTGCTGCTTTGGCTTGTTTTCAAGTAATATATATGCAACAAACTTTAAAAGATTATGTTTTAAAATTTTCAAAATCACCAATTTATTGTGATAATACGAGTGCGATAAATTTATCCAAAAATACTACTCAACATGCTCGAACTAAACATATTGATATCAGACATCATTTTCTCAGAGATAATATAAGGAAGTAATCACTCTAGATTATATCAATTCTGAGAATCAAATTGTTGATATCTTAACAAAACCATTAAATGAATCTATATTTACTAAATTAAGAAGAGAATTAGGTAGTTGTTCAACAACTGAAATATAAAATATAAATAAACAAAGTATAATTAAAAATTAATTCAAAACAAATTAAATAGGCAAAAATTCAAGAACCATGTCGACATACCCCTCTACCTTATGTCGACATATAACGTTTTTAATTTTTTGAAATTTTTCCCACCAATATTCAAATAATTGGTTATATATTCTTCACATGTTCGAAATTTTATTCATCCTTTATGTTATATCTCTGTTCTTTTCTCCGAAATCAAATAATCAATGGCCTCCTCTTTTAAATCAAACATAAAATCAACCTTTTCATTCCCCTCTCCTACGTCTGGTCCATTTCAATGTACTACTCTCGCTCGTGTGACTAAAATGGAGGATTCTCTAAAGGATGCACTTTAGTTAATGAATGAAATTCAAGTAATGCAACTTCGAATGGCCAAGGAACAAGAGGCGAGGCAAAATCCTTAGGAACTTGCAAAAATTTCTAATGGACAATCATGCTAACCCAATCTTGATTGACGAAGATTCTTCAGGAGATCAAGAATAAGAGGCCAACGAAGAAGAAGAAGAACCCATGGAAGAAGCGCATGCGGAAGATGACGACAAAGTCGTGTGCGTTGGAGAAGTGTGTTTTGACAAAGATGGGAATCTTGTCGAATAACGTGGAAATTTCTGTTTTCAACATCCAAACTGTTCGATTCATAGATCTCCTATGTTCAAAAACACACATTAGTTTCTTCTCTTTCTTTACCATTATTGTTTATTCCTTCTTATGTTTACAACGAAAATGTAAATATAACTATATGATTAATAAATAAATTGTGTTCTTATATGCGTTCTTCCTTATTAATGAATATAACTATATAGTTATCATATACTTATAATAGTTAGTAGTTTAGGATTAGGTTTATTATTAGATCTAAGTATTGATTATTTATGATAACACTATCATTATAATCATACATCATGGAGTATTAGATTTAGGGGGAGTTCTATAATTTGGTGTTATATAGTGTAGAGTAAGTTTTTGTTGATGAACAAAGGGGGAGAAGTATAAAATACGGTAGTTAGGCATAGATTAAGGGGGAGTTATTAGTATTAGGGGGAGTTATTAGGATAGAAGTAATATTTCATAAACAAAGGTTGTCATCATCAAAAAAGGGGAGATAGTTAGTCCGTGAGATGATGGTTTTGATGACAACAACCTTAGAATATATTATAAAATATAAATACTAACAGTATAAGTTTAGATATATATATATATATATATATATATATGCAGGATTTAACCATGCAGGTACCAAGAATGAAGACTGTACAGTATAGAGATTCAAGATATCAAGATTGAAGACTCATGAGTATCAAGATTATCAAGAGTTCAAGTAATTTATTCTTTAATTAGAAATTTTGTTAAAACTCCTAGAAAGCACTAACATCTTAAAATCAAATTTATTCGTGGAATGGAATCCACTTCGAGCCTGTTAAAGGGATGTAACCCTAAGTAGGATGAAACCTACGAAAAATCTTGTAGAATATTGTTTTGTATCCGCTAACCTTTTATTCAAAATGATTTTTCTATATCTTATTTTCAAAATGATTTCAAAACCTTCCTTTTAAAAGCATCAAAAACATCTCTCCTGATTTCAAATACTTTTAGCCTCAAAATAATCTTTAATTTCAAAATCAAATTATCCTTGTTTTTAAACTATCTTTTAAATGTAATATATTTAACTTTTAAATATTTATACTTAGATTTTAAATACAAAATTATAGTATAATTTTGTATATATTATTTTTTATACTTACTTATGTATTTTAAATATAGTCAAGTATATTTATAAAGTTTAAAATAGTTTTAATATAAAATAAATATTATTTTCAAAGAAAATCAAAACACTAAAAATCCCTTTGGGATGTCGACATACTCATGTACCCCATGTCGACATGGTGTCAGTTGAGTTCAAAATTTAAATTTCAAAAGAAGTGTCTATTCGTCATAACTCTTCATGAATGGACATGAATGTTATTTCTATATAAATAGGGGTTAGTTTCAACGAATTTTAAGACAGTTTTTCTAGTTTTTCACTCCTCTTCTTCTTCCACAATTCTATATACAAATTCTTATCATTGCTCTGCCGAAATCAACATTGAATCTAACAGATTATCTCTGGTTTGATTCTCTATCACTATCTCAACAAGATCCTCAGTGCTATTCAGAGTTATAGACTTTTTGTAATCAACTTAGCGAGAAAATGTGTGATTGTAGCCTTGGAAATCAATCAAGTGTAAAAGGTGTGATTGTAGCCTTGGAAATCAATTGGGTGAACTTGTTGCTCGGAAAATCAAGTATCTCTACCCAGAGGATTGTGATTCTGAAGGGTGTACCTCGTAGCCTTGAAATCGAGGGTGTAATTGTAAAGATTGTTTTTGAAAGGAAATCTGTACTTGTGTGTGGGACTGGATGTAGGGTAACTCCGAACCAGTATAAAATCCGGTGTGTTATTTCCTTTACTGCTTTTACTTTATATTTGTATTTGTGTTTGATTCTGTGATCATATCTGTGTCTGAATATTGCATACATTTGTGTTTAAATTAACAAAAACTCAAAAAGATTTAACAATTCTCTAAAACACTATTCACCCCCCCTCTAATGTTTATCCTTAGCCTTAAGATCCTTAATCCGCATTTCTCACAGTTGATGTGTGAAAAGCCCTTGGACATTTGACATTCAAGCTTCTTTTGATTCTTTAATAGAGTGATGTCAAATTGAAGTTTCTCCTTTTTAGTGTAGGATTTGTAATCAACCTTGATAATTTGCATGAATTCATTATCACTTTCTTCTTGCGGGTCTATATTTTCTCCTTTACCAACATCTCCTTCTCCATGCTCAATTTCTCCATTTTCTTCGATCATTGGGCCTTTACCTTCATAGATTTTTATTGCTCCAGTGGGAGATATTTAGGAATATCTTCCAGTACTGCATTAAACTAGAAAACCTAATTTTAGCAAGTTGAATTGTGCTACGATCTGTTCTATGACCTTGAACATTGTAGGCATTTAGAATCCTAGTGGTGTAAGGAGCATAGACTAAGGTTTGTTTCTTAATGTCGAAATAAGTCCATAGCTCTTCGTAAATGAAATTAGCCCAATCTATTTTTATGTTGCCAAAGATAGCGTATAATGCTCTAAATTCATTATCATAAATAACTTCATGGCTACCTTGCCTTGGAAATATTGTTTGTATCATCATTCGGAGAAGGAGCCTAGGTCTTGGGTGAAAATTGATGGATTTGAACTTGGTTTTACCACTTTCCCATAAGTGATGCAAAAATAGATCATGGTATTTTATGAATCCTACATCATTTAAATCAATACTATCATGATGACATTTAAGAATTCAAGCTATGTACCTACCCTTAATTGTTAAAATGTTTCCAAAGATATTAGTCCAAAGAGCCCGTTTATCTCGATGTAATCTAATAGCTGGATTATTTATGTCGGCTAAAAAAAGAAGAATGCTAAGGTCACAAACTGAACTTGATTATCTCTATAACCAATCAAACTAGTGATTTAAGCTTCTTTGGCAAAAGCCAATAGATTATATTGAGGATATTTACGAAGATCATGAAAAATACCGTGAAAAACTTTCAATTAGGATAGTTGCTTGAATCTAGCCATAACCCTTTTTTCATGATATAGCCAAGCCTCTAGTTGATCTTCAATTGAAGGAGGATTAGGAAGAGGAGCGCTTGAGGATTCAACATTCTTTCTCTTTCTTTTTGTATTTTAAGGAGGCGTTTTTGTTTAGAAATAGAGTATAAAAATTGAGATTTTGAAAACTAGGGTTTGATAAAGAGGTTAAAACGTGAATGAGGAATGAATAGAAGGCTGTCTGAGATGAAGAGATGGGTTAAATTGATGAAGGGGTAGGTGAAAAGTAGGTTTGAATATTTATTTTTTGAATTCAGCATCCTTGCAGATGTCTGGAAAAATAATCAAACGTCTACTAGAAGCAAGTTTCAATATAGAGAATAGTCAAAAAAATTTAACTGATTCCAGATGTTAGAAATAAAATTTCCAGACGTCTAATATAGTAAATTCGAAAATAGAGAACACTAGAGCAATTTGAACCGTTTCTAAGCTTTTGGAATTTTTGATCCAAATGTCTATACGAGGTAAAAATTGAAAATTTTGTTATCTACAATAGTCAAGACGTTTGGAGCTTTTGTCCAAGCGTCTAACATACTACGTTTTTCAGACATGTACATGCTGATATATGGATTTACGTTTATCTTTGTTATATTTGATTTTAACTGACATAAAGCAAATAATTCTATTATTTTTATTTTTATTTTATTACAACAAATAATATGTGTGTACATATATATAAGATGAAATATTGGTACGATAACATTATTTACTTTTCTGCGCTCGGCTCGGATTCGTCAGTAGAAAGGCATTCTCGTGAACTAGGTTTAATCTTTTTTTGCTCATTCAGAGATTTAAGTGGAGACCATATATTTGTTTGAATTGGAGTGTGATTCCAATCGTTGTTTGATGGATCTTGTTCCCATGAATTTCTTGGAGTTGAATCGTATTTATCTATTGGTATTTCCGTTGGTTGAGGAGAATTTTTCCGTATGCTATTTTTTTATGCATGTTTGCAAATAGCCAAAACACATCTTTCCAGAAAATTTGGATGTGCTCATTGTCTTCTTTGCTAATAATACATTCCTTTTTGTACTTCTGTCATCTCTTGTTGGTAATGAAATATTTCATCGATTTTGGTATTGGAAGATGAAGATTCAAAATTGATAGACCGTTTGACTTTCTTACCCTTAGGAGAGTAACCTGTGTGATAGGTCGACGATGGAATGATATTAACCGAAGATGATTTATTTGATAATGGAGTTGTCTTGGTTGGTGTTGAATGAGAGCTTTTTGAAGATGCTGAGCTACAATTAATAGACGAATATGCCGAGTCGTGGTTTGAGGACAATGTTTGAGTTTTAAGTTGCATTGTAAAAAATATATTTGAATTTGGATATATGTATATATATGTATAATTAAAAAAATGATGTTTATATATAACTTATATTTTGTTGAATTTAGAATCAATTTTAAAGGCTGAAAATCACTTTAAAATTACAACTTATTATATTTTAGTTATATATCTTTATTTTAATGGCCGATATAAGATAAGTTTAAGGTCTTACAATTTTTATGTATTCTTGTAAGTTTTTAGTTTGTTTTATTTTTTAAATGATATAAACAAATATATATATATATATATATATATATATATATATATATATATATATAAGCTTTCCCAAATATTTAAAAAAAATTATGTAAGATTTTTACTCCATTGTAACCATTTTTTTTATGATATGTAGAGTAATTATTGTAATTCATGTGGTGATACAATGCCAAGTTCACGTCTTAGCTTAATAAATGGATTTTTATTTAGTGTTTTTGTAAAATTGTATACGATCTGATTTCAGACGATACAAAATACAATGCTATCACATCCTTTTCAATGTACTATTTATGTGGATCGAGTAATATAATTATATTTACTAAATAAAAACTTATCTCAAATTGACAGTATAAAAATTGCAACAAGTAAAGTGCACAAGAATTTTTTATATTGATTCGAACTTCTCGTTCTACGTCCAGTCCCATACTTCTCTGGAATTAAATTACTATACCCTCACCTAGCCCGGAGGAAAAGGTTTACAATCGTTCTATGCTACCGAATAGGAGTTCATGTCTATAACAACTTCAATAAGATTTCGACTATAGATGGTAGTAAATTTCTTGACCGATTATGTTTCAGACAATATTGATAAGTATATTTGAGTACACTCTTCCTATAATTTGAGATGATTATTTGAACGTATAATTGTAGGGAGTATATAGTTGGGAATATTTGTAAATCACAAGTAAGTATAGATCAAAAAGATATAAATATTTATTTAATTAAAAAAAAAATGAAATTTTAACTCTATTTATAGATTTGAAAAGTTCTAAATCAATAGTTGCAACCATTTGAATAATTGCAACTCTTAAGAAAGAAGATGACTCTTAAAAATTTGAATTTCTGTGAAGAGTTATCTATGTTCGTCAGGGCCAGAAGTTTGAGCAAAAGTTCCTAGATGTCTGGACAAATATAAAAAATTCCAGAAAGCATAGGAACAAAAAACAAACCACCCAGACGTTTGGAATTTTCGTATTAGATGTATAGTATAAAAAATTCAGACGTTTGGAATTGAACTAAAAAGTTTTTTAAAATTGAAAGTATACCGATGTATGTGATGAAGGTGACAGACAGTTGGAACTGAACTATTTTGTTTATTTTATATTGTATTATTATTTAAACGTTCGCAGACATCCGGGATACAAATCCCAGACGTTTGAAAGTGAACTATTTTGTTCATTTACTTTTGAAATACTATATTTTCTTTATAAAATGATATTTTGACTATTTTCTTTGAATAAACATGTATAATAAAATAGATACATTGCAAAGATAATTTCTAGAATATATTTTTGTGGGCGTATTTATTAAATTGGAGATTGTAGACAAAATATAGACTGACAAAAATTAAGATATATAACATATATATATTTTCTTCAATTTCAGACCGGTTTTGAAGTCGATCTTCATATCTCCTTGTATATATTTTTGCACATATAATGATTATTTATATACATATGAAAATATGTGGTTGTCTCATAGAAACTAAAAAAGCAGGATTAAACAGGTCGGAGTTAAATGGAAGTGGGACAATGATGGACCTTCTTACATCCTTGCCCTGAAAAGCTGGTTTTAAATAATAATGTATTAGTAATTTTAGAACCACTGCTTTACCCCCCAAAAATTTCATAACCCACCATTCAAACTCGGAACATTTGTATTTTACGCAAGTCTCTTCTTCTCTCTTCCCATAAACCCTCGTTCCCAGATCATCCTCTCATGCCTCTGCTTTTGTCTTCCAATGAAATAAAATTTTCATATTTTTACCGAACCGGGCTGCACTCTCAGGCTTGTCACCATGTTAGCTAATCTGCCTTTCTCCTTGGTTTAAAATGGAACCAGCATGTTGCCTCTCCCTGTTGAATCGTTGTCGCTCTGCCTCCACCATGCCCTAGTTCCGAAGTTGTGTCGCTGGACCGAGGTAACTTATAAAAATAGTTACTTAATTTGAAGTGAATTTGTATAATTTAAATATAAAATCACCTATGTATTTAATTTGAAGTGAATTTGTGCAATTTAATCAAATTTTGGTGACTTGATAAGATAAATTTTGGAATCTCGTGTAAAAGATGATGAAGGGGTTTCTCTTCAGCCGATTTATTTACAAGTATTTATTTTAATTTTCAAAAATTGGATATATGACACACATTGCCGGTTATACTTGAGATGAATTCCCAAACATACTCAGGCATTGATATAAAAAGATCAAATTTGGATATTTGAATTAGTATATGTCTTTTTTATCGTATTGTATGGTCATCCTTTTAAACTTGCTTATCATTAAAAGTTCAAGTCTAGATAATTGTATGCTATTGGTTGTAGACGTTATTTTCGGAAGGGAAAAAAGGATTGTTCTATGTGGGTGGTTTGGATTCAGATCAAAGCACATACATATTGGGGATCTGACATAGATACACAAATGGTCAGCACATTCTTTAACATAATTCAATTATATATTATGGATAGTTACAAGATTTGAATTACTAGGCTACATAACATCATAATTATGATGATTATCCTATAGTTTCTTTTCTTATATATATGTACCCTTATTTCTTCAGCTACTTATATGTAATAAAACTTTCTATTTAAAGGGTACATGTTTAACTTTAAATATATTCTTCATTATATTGTATATGGCTCAACAAAATAGGGTTGCATCTCATATTTTATTGTGCATAATCATGTGCATAATCTTCGTCTAATGATTCAGTTCCCAGTCTTAATGAAGGCTTTTAATTTGAAATCTGATTTTTTTAGTCACTGTTTAACTAGAAACTATTTAATTCGAGTCCATAAGTACTTTGGGGCACTTAAGCATTAAGTTTTTAAATTGAAAGTTATCACACATTAGGTGATGATTTGCTTAAAAACTTTACATCAATAATTCCCTCTTAAACTATCTTTTTATTATTATATATATATTGGTTCTGATTGTGATGTCCTATAAGTATTGAATGCAAAATTGATTGTTTATGGCATTGATTTAAAGTAATAAATTTGGACTGGTAATTCGTTAAGCAATATACAAAGAAAAAAGAAATAATGGATTCAACTTAAGATCTTTATTTTTATTACCCTTTTGGTGCTATGTTTTCTCAACTAATGCAATTAGAACAGGGTCCATGATAGATCATCTTAGTTTGGATATTACTAAATTGTAGACTCTAAGTAAACATGTGTTTTTTCATAAAAAAGCAAAGCATTTAATTAACAAATACAGTAATAAAGGTTTTGACATAAAAAATATTGTTGGTATGGAAGCTAATTACTGTTGTTGAATTTATAAGTAAAGGAATAATGCGAAAACATGTGGATTTAAATTTATTAGGTTCTTACTATCAAATTTAAGATATTCCTAAGTTTTTTTTCTTCTAACAATGGGGAGAGAAAAATGGAAATTTGAACAAGTGCAGAAGAGTCCTACTGGATGTTGATCAGGAAACTAATATTGACAGTTTTGATTCTGTGTTTACATTTGCAACTGTATACTTTTGTTTTGTTGACGATATGGTCTGGAAAAGTATACTGTATATTAAGTTATATGCAATACATGCTTCTACTATATGGTCTGGAAAAGTGTAACCTATTATCTCCTTTCATTTATATTGCTTGTATATATTAGGTTTTGACGCTTGAAGCATTGGCTTATAGAAGATTACAAGGGAAAATAAATAATATATATTGATGATCTTGTGGAGGACCAGATACCATAGATTTGGCAACCGATGAAAGCATGATAACAAGACGGGACTGAAGCTAGAAGCATGGAACAATAAACTATATGAAGTAGATGTGAATGATGACATGAGCAGCTGCATGCCAGAGAATAAAGTAAATGCTGGACATGGAATTGGGGATCTGGCATGGGCAATGAGTGTAAGTGGTGAGAATGGTTGAGAGAGTGGAGTGGTCAACGATTCTTCAAGCCTCGTTAAGGAGATCAAATCGATGTAAGATTTTGACTGGAAAGGAGAAGGTTCAGCATGGTTGCATTAGGGCTTTTTTTTGTTCAAGAAAGAAAAAAAAAAAGTGTAATCTAGAAAGGAATCAAACGTATTAAATAAAATGAATATAAAAATTGTGGTTAAATAACATTACCGATAAAAAATGTGTTTTATAAAATTTGTTATGTGATTTAGAAACGAATTATTAAATTATTCTATAATATTATTGGTTGTTTTATAATAATATTGTTTCAATCATTAAATTATTAAATATTGTTACAGTTTTACAACTGACATTTATAGCTGTGAAATAATTTATTGCAACTGCTTTTAACTGTTGTAAAAAATCTTTACTACAACGGTCTTTTGCAACTATCATTAACGTAATCACTCTATTGCAACTTTGTATATTAAGATCGACGGTTGCTAGTTGTAATAGGTCTATTACATCTGATATTGGCAGTAGCAATAAAGGTATTTTATTGTGGTGATAGATTCATAAAAGTGCTCACTAATATTATAAAACACATCACAGTTATATAATTTAGCATGGATATTATTTTGATTGTGCAAAACAAATCATGCACCCCTCTTTCGTCTCATATTATTCGATATCAATTACAAAATGTATGCGTTTAATTTGTTTAATCCACACCTTTGGACAAACATTGTGCTATAAGCATGTTTAAGCACCACTTCATGTGTTTAGCTCAAAATGCATATAAAGTCAAACGACAAAGGCATCATTATCTCGTAAGTGCACCTCCAACACCATGGGACATATAAACATAAACACATACACACACACATATGTGTGTACAAATTCAATTTTTCCATAACTCGCATGTAGATATGCAGTATTGTTAAAAAGGTGATATTCTATTATTGAACTTTTTTACCATTTACTATATAGACGTCATGTTGGATATTTTCAACATTTGGCCTCTAGTTTTGTTTTGAAGGAAAGAAGAAGAAGGAGGGAAACTATTGTCCCACACCATAGGAAAGAGGAAGCAAGTCTATATTTATATAGATGTTTCTCAAATGAAGGGTTGGGCCATTTGGGCACCCTAAGCTTGCTCCGTTGTGAGGAGGGAGACCATTCACCGTCTCCACACACGCGCGCGCCGCCGCCGCCGTCCGACCGACCGGGCCGGGTTTCGGGTTCGGGTCCATACGATATAATTTTGGACTGGATCTGCAAACACTAAATAAGCCAAGTTTGGCCCGTTAAGTACCCAGAACTGTTCGAATAGTTTTGGCGGGAGACGCAAGCAAACGAACGGATACGGGCGCAACGTTCAAACGGTTACGGACGCGGCTGTTAACGAATGGAAGCATCCATTCGTTGCCTATAAATAGCAACACCCAGGGCTGTTGCAAATCACTTCTTCCTCCTAGCGGGTTTCGTAACGCTTTTCTCTGTTACGAAATTAGCAACGTCCAGAAACTGTTGCAAAACAGTTCTCTGCTCAGTTTTTGTAACGTCCCTCAGGCGTTGCAGACCAGAAACGTTGCTAATCTATACTTCTTCTTTCTTCATTCGGTTTCTTGCTACTTGCATCAATTCAAAGATTATATACAAGGTGTTCTTGGTCGGATCAAGAACCGTACAATTTTTGAATCCGATTACACTGTTTGAGGGCTTGATTGAATCCTGAAGGCTATAGTTCGATACCCGATTGTACGTGGTGGGTTGAACTATCGTCTAAAAGAATCTACTCCTAGATCCTTCAAGTCCGTAGTACAGTTTCATCGCTATCTCCATCGTCTCGAACCGTAAATTTACCAACAATTTTAGACGATAGCCTTCAACCATGGAAGGTTCGAGCGCGTTGCAAGTGATGAATCGACATTTGACTCGATTGGAGCGGTTTGACGGGGATAACTTCACTCGTTGGAAAGAGACAATGAAGTTCTTCTTGATCACCGTCAAGTTGTTCTATATATTGGAAGACGGATTGGAGGAGATTCCAGAAGAAACTGACAAGGACGATGCTGCGCTGAAACTGAAACGTGCCAAACGCAAAGAAGACGACTTCCTATGTAGAGGGCACATCCTGAATGCATTGTCAACTTCTGTGTACAACGCACATCGAAGCCTGGAAACTGCTAAAGCACTTTGGACTGCACTAGAGAGCAAATACCGTATATCCGAGGCAAGTAATAAGAAATTTCTTATTTGTAATTTTATGGATTTCAAAATGATCGCCAATAAGTCCATAGTGGGACAAGTAAGTGAAATCTTACTTTTGGTAAATCAACTTAAAGATGCTAGTATCGATCTCCATGAATCTTTTGTTGTTGGGGTCATAATTTCTCGACTTCCTCACTCTTGGAATGATTATAAGAAAAAATTGAAACATGCGGAAACAGATTATGATTTAGATGGTTTACAGCGTCATCTTCGTATAGAAGAAGACTCTCGTAAACGCGAACTAGATGATAATCCGCAAACTGAGTCTCATACGAAGATTAATAATGTCGAAATAACTAACAAGTTAAAGCCTAAGAATGAGACACATTTTAAGAAGAAAAGTCATCCCAAGAACAACAAAAAGAAAGGCGCTTGTTATTTCTGTAACAAGCCCGGCCATTATGCCCGAGACTGCCGTCTGCGGAAGAAACAACAAAAAGTGAATATGGTCGAAGACTCGCTTGTGGCTGTAGTACAAGAGGCAAACTCCGTTAGTGGCATAGATAATGATTGGTGGCTTGATACTGGAGCAACCATTCATATTTGCAAAGACCGTAGTCTATTCAAGACCTACGAAGAAAATGGAGAAGCAAACGAAGTTACTGGAGCGAACAAGGTTCCGAGTAAAGTCATGGGAAAGGGCACTATAGAACTACCACTCACCTCTAGGAAAGTTCTTACTCTAGTCAATGTATTTTATGTACCAGACATTTGTAAGAATTTGATATCTGGATACCTTCTTAACAAAGGAGGATTCAAGATGGTGTATGAGTCTGATAAGTTAGTGTTGTCCAAGAACGGCAAATTCATTGGACAGGGATACTCTTGTAACGGCATGATTAAGTTGAATCTAATAAAGAATTCCTTAGTTTATATTGTTGATTCAGTTAACTTATGGCATAGTAGGTTAGGACATGTTAATTATAATTCCCTTAAAAAAATGCATAAGTTAGGATTAATTTCTGATTGTGATTTCAATTCTATCTCTAAATGTGAAATTTGTGTTCAAGCAAAAATACACCGAAAATCTTTTAAATCCGTAGAAAGGAAAACCGGTTTGCTTGATTTGGTATATAGCGATGTGGGTGACCTAAAAGGTCATATCACCTATGGTGGTAACCAATACTATATCACATTTATTGATGATTATACTAGATATGCTTATGTTTATCTAATGAAAACAAAAGATGAAGCCTTTGATAAATTTAAGATTTACAAAGCCGAAGTTGAAACACAATTAGGAGTTAAAATTAAAGTATTACATTCAGATCGTGGTGGTGAATATTTCTCAAATGAGTTCACGTTGTTTTGTAAACAACATGGTTTAATTCACCAATGCACTGCCCCTTATACACCACAACAAAATGGTATCGCTGAAAGAAAAAATAGAACTTTAGTAGAGATGGTTAATGCCATGCTTATTAGTTCTAATTTACCTAATAATTTGTGGGGAGATGCTATGTTATCTACTTGTTATATTTTAAATAGAGTACCACTTAAAAAGAATAATATTTCCCCTTATGAATTATGGTTTAATAGAAAACCTAATTTGAATAGATTAAAAGTTTGGGGTTGTTTAGCATATGTTAGAAAACCAGACCCCAAACGACCAAAGTTAGGGAATAGAGCTTTTAAATGTGCTTTTATAGGTTATTCCCTTGCCAGTATAACTTATAGATTCTTAATGCTTGACACCTTAGATATTATAGAATCAGTAGATGTAGAATTTTTTGAAAATCAAACTGTTGAGATTCCATTGAGATCATCTAGTCCTGATACGACTAATGATGTCAATGACGATGAGTATACTCCTGCTCAAAACAAGGATGTATCAGTACCAGATCATAGTACTGAACAAAGGAGAAGTAAAAGAGCGAGAATTGAGAAGGACTATGGTCCTGACTTCATAACATATCTTATAGAAGGTAGTAAGGACGAAGTCCTTAATGTAACTAGATATGTAATGAACGTCGATGATGATCCTAAGACTTATTCTGAAGCTATGAATTCCAGAGATTCCATTTTTTGGAAAGATGCTATCAATGATGAAATGAACTCCATATTGTCTAACCAAACCTGGGTTTTAACAGATTTACCTCCTGGTGCTAAACCAATAGGATGTAAATGGATATTCAAGAAAAAATTGAATACAAATGGATCCATTGATAAGTTTAAAGCCAGCTTAGGTTCTAAGGGATATAAGCAAAGACACGGAGTAGATTACTTCGATACTTATGCTCCTGTTGCTCGCATTTCGTCTATACGTTGTTTAATAGCACTTGCATCCACTCATAAATTGGTCGTACATCAAATGGATGTAAAGACCGCTTTTCTAAATGGAGATTTAGAGGAAGAGATATATATGGAACAACCAGAAGGTTTCAAAACCCCTGGCCAAGAAAAGAAAGTTTGCAAATTGGTAAAATCTCTTTGTGGCCTGAAACAAGCTCCTATGCAATGGCATGAGAAGTTTGATAAAATAGCATTGTCATATGGCTTCATTGTTAATGATGCTGATAAATGTATTTATAGCAAATCGGATAATACCGGCGATGTTATAATATGTTTATACGTTGATGACATGCTAATATTTGGTTCTAATATATCATGTGTAAATGAAACTAAAAGGTTTCTATCCTCTAAGTTTGATATGAAAGATCTAGGTGAGGCTGACGTAATTTTAGGAATTAAAATCATAAGGAAAGAGGGGGAGTTATTACTAACCCAATCTCACTATATTGAGATGTTCCTTGAGAAGTATGGTCATTATAATGACAAACCAGCCCCAACACCTCTAGATCCTAGTATTAAATTACTAAAGAACACTGGACGTACCATTTCTCAACTTGAGTACTCTAGTGTTATTGGGAGTCTTATGTATGCTATGCATTGCACCAGACCTGACATTGCACATGCCATTAGTGTGCTATGTCGATTTACGAGTAATTCAGGTTACGAACATTGGAAAGCTATTTCCAGAGTTCTAGCATATCTAAAAGGAACCATTGACTATGGTTTATCTTATAAAGGATATCCTGCTGTTATAGAAGGGTATAGTGACGCAACTTGGAACAATGTAGAATCCAAATCCAAGTCTACATCTGGATGGATCTTTACATTAGGGAGTGCAGCGGTATCTTGGGGTTCCAAGGAACAAACTTGCATATCTGACTCAACTATGTTATCAGAATTAATTGCATTAGCAGATGCATGTAAGGAGGCAGAATGACTTAGGAATTTATTAATAGAAATTCCACTATGGAAGAAGCCATCTCCAGCAGTCTTGATTAATTGTGATAATCAGGCTACGATATATAATGTCTCTAATAAGACATATAATGGAAAGTCTAGACACGTGAGTCTAAGACATCAGATGATAAGACAATTACTCAAACGAGGAGTAATAACTGTTGGCTATATAGAAACAAAGAAAAACTTGGCTGATCCTCTTACTAAGAGTCTTCCAAAGGCAATGGTTTCTATAAAATCAAAGGAGATGGGACTAAGGTCTGTGAATGAAGTTTGATCGTCCTTAACAGAAACCCAACTTATGTCTTGAAATGGATAGACAAAGTTCAATGGGTACCAACAAATTAAGAGAACGATTATGGAACACTAAATCAAAAACTCCCATAGTATTTAGTGTTGGATTCTGCAAGAACAAAGGATGGATAATAGATCCTTAATAAGTCTAGAAAATTAAAAGGTGTATCGCAGAAACACCTTAAGAGACATACCTATATGAGTACGGAAATCAGGCCGTTTCCTAAGAAAATAAGACCGCTTTCTAAAGTAGACTCATGAATCCAGGATTAAAGCACATGGCCACTAATGTGCTAGCAATACAGAACACTTTACCTAAGAGAATCAACATGTGTGATTGTTCCGGTTTTATCATTAGGGATACTTGGTTCAAGATTCGTTCACCATAGAATCTCGATAAGGTTTTGAATGGTTTACACTAAGTGAAGGTTCAAATCCAAAAGATACCTATCATGTATGTGTTGGTTTTCACGATGATGCAAATTCTTGTCCCTGAACTACGTTAGGCTTGATCCCACTTGGGTACGTAGGCAATCACTCAAGTGATGCAGTCATTCCGTTTTTAAATTAAATTGTTGTAATTATCCAATCTTGAAAATAGGGGGAGAATGTTGGATATTTTCAACATTTGGCCTCTAGTTTTGTTTTGAAGGAAAGAAGAAGAAGGAGGGAAACTATTGTCCCACACCGTAGGAAAGAGGAAGCAAGTCTATATTTATATAGATGTTTCTCAAATGAAGGGTTGGGCCCTTTGGGCACCCAAAGCTTGCTCCGTTGTGAGGAGGGAGATCATGCACCGTCTCCACACACGCGCGCGCCGCCGCCGCCGTCCGACCGACCGTGCCGGGCCGGGGTTCGGGTCCATACGATATAATTTTGGACCGGATCTGCAAACAGTAAATAAGCCAAGTTTGGCCCGTTAAGTACCCAGAACTGTTCGAATAGTTTTGGCGGGAGACGCAAGCAAACGAACGGATACGGGCGCAACGTTCAAACGGTTACGGACGCGGCTGTTAACGAATGGAAGCATCCATTCGTTGCCTATAAATAGCAACATCCAGGGCTGTTGCAAATCACTTCTTCCTCCTAGCGGGTTTCGTAACGCTTTTCTCTGCTACGAAATTAGCAACGTCCAGAAACTGTTGCAAAACAGTTCTCTGCTCAGTTTTTGTAACGTCCCTCAGGCGTTGCAGACCAGAAACGTTGCTAATCCATACTTCTTCTTTCTTCATTCGGTTTCTTGCTACTTGCATCAATTCAAAGATTATATACAAGGTGTTCTTGGTCGGATCAAGAACCGTACAATTCTTGAATCCGATTACACTGTTTGAGGGCTTGATTGAATTCTGAAGGCTATATTTCGATACCCGATTGTACGTGGTGGGTTGAACTATCGTCTAAAAAAATCTACTCCTAGATCCTTCAAGTCCGTAGTACAGTTTCATCGCTATCTCCATCGTCTCGAACCGCAAATTTACCAACACGTCAAGCTAACTCAAACAAATCCTCTCAACAGAAAAGATACTTATGATCAGGTACATCAATTGGCATGGAAAACTTACCCAGAGCTGTATTGCATCTTCAAGAGTTGTATAATATGCTGTATAGGAAAATGAATAGCAACAGATTAGCATTACTTTGAAAAAAAAACTAACTACTATAGTGACAAAAAACTCAACAGGTAATTATTAGTTGACTCTCAAATTCATAACGTTATGGTAATGTTAACAGTTGATTTTCCAAAACATGGTTGACCAAAAAAACAACGGTATGAAATACGAAACTGATTCCAGCGAGAAAAAACGAAAAGATCTTATATATTTTGAAGATGATAAGTCATAGTAATTGCTCTCATTTGGCTGCCATAAAGTTTACGAGTGACAAAACAAACATAAAGAATTTTGATTGGAAATACTACGAAGAAAATAGACATTAACCATTGACAGTTTGTTTATCCAAACAGTTTTGATCAGCAACACTGAAAAATAAGAAGAGACAGCTTCAAAATTATCAAAACGGCCGTTAGGAAGGATTGCATTTCCCGTATTCTTCTTCCCGTTTCCATCCTTGTCGAATAGAACGCTTGATCTTCCGCCCTACTATTTCTGTGCGCTTCAGCCCTTGTCTAATAGAATGCCTAATCTTCCGCTCTACTATTTCTGTGCTTCAGGTTTACCATTCCTTTCTCAATTTTACAGCTATTGTATTTCTACCCCAATCTCCATTACTTATTCAAACAAACCTCGCCATCGACTAACATCAGCAGATCCGTTTCTAATTCGTGGCTATTTCGGAGCTGTCTCATCACGAACTTCTTCACATTGTGAGCAGCCTCATCATAAATTGCAATCAGGTATTATAAATTATATTTTAATACTCAAAATATATTTCGATTTTCACTATAATTGATCTTGATAGATTGATTTTGTTATAAGATGTTTAGATTGATAGCAGTACCTTTGGTAGATAGCAGTATCTTTGATAGATGTTTAGATAGCTTTGCCAAGCTGCATTCATGCAAGTACAGCATCTAAAAATATATATTTTCATTTGGTTAACTCAAGTGGTATATTTTCATGTCATAACATATAGTTATTTGTTTTACAATGGTCTTTTTTTTATAAAAGTTGCATGAATAATCTGGCGAGTATTATAATTATGTTTTATAATTTGGGGTATTCCGATTCACAGAAGTTTTATAATTGTTGTGTATATTTGATCTAATTCACAGAAGTTTCTTTTACGTTGATTTTGATTTCAACAATTTGTTGTTTTGGTATAATTATGTTGATAAAACTTCAAAACTGAAGTGCGCTATTATTGGGCATTTATGGATGTTCAAATTATGTATATATGCATTTTGATGAAATTTGTGTTTTGATTTAGTGTTTAAATTTAGTTACAGCTGCTATGCATACAGTAAACGTTGATCCAGTTCACTTCTATTTGATATTTTAATACTGGTATACAAAAGTATTCAAATACAATAAATAGTTTTATGTTTTAAAAATATTTTTAATGCAGCATTTTGATATGTATTGGCTATGTAATTTATAAAGATGCAACCGTTTTTAAAGGCTTCTTTTTTCTTTGCAGAGCAGGGTTGAATTCACAAACCAGGTTGTATTGCCAGCACTTGGAGTACCTGCAGCAGGTAGTGGAATGATTGTTTGTGGAGGAAAATATGCAATTTTTAATCATTATAATTTATCAGCATTTCAGCTCAGCTCGATTAGATTCATGATTCATCTAGTCTCTTTAGCACAACAACTCCGTCGAGGATTCATTATCGCAATCTACTTATATTCTCTATACTCACTTAATGCTACATGTTTTGCCATCAGATTCTGCCTTCACCCAGCGCATCAGTAGCAGAACAGTTTTAGAATCATTTTTCAGCAGGTTACGGTCAGACTTCTACTTATGCCTGCACTTTTTCTTATGCCTACTCAGAGTTCTACCCTGCTAACACATCATGCTTGCACTTCATTAAGACATGCTTGTGTTGCTCCACGGCTTCATATGCTCATTCCAGCTCCACCTTAGGTTCAGCGCTTTATATGCTCTATTGAATGCAAATCTCTTCGGTTTAATTATCTGTGTACATATATGTTGACGGTAGTAACGTGGCTTGTTATAGAATAGACTATAGTATGAATCTATATTGTATAGATCATCCAAATGCCGATCCTATGCTTTAAATCATTTTTATCAACAATCGTAATGTCACCAATTAGACTTCTTGATGGTTCATAGTTTATTAATTTAATAAAATTTGAATTGTTCTACTCGCTAAGGGAACCATTCTTTTAGTAAAAAAAGAACCAGTTAACCCATCTTTACTACTACTAATGAAAACAGTTCGAACTGATTTCAAGCACATCCTTTTGAATTACCGAAAATATCCTTTTGGCAAATTTATCCCAAGAAACCCTAAATCGTTATCAAAGATCCTCCTCCTATGTCTCCTCTCTCCATACCGCATTCTTTCCAACCTTGCATTCTTTCTATCGAACAATTAGAACCCTAAATCATTATCAGATTCAACACATAAATCATCATCCACACCTTTTATACTGTCGACATCAATCGGAGATTTACGCCATCATACTTCTATCGGACAATTCATCAACTATAATTTTCTACGCGCTTCTCTTGCCTCATGTTTTCCTTACGAGGTATGCTTCTGTACACGCTTCGACTACTGCCAGTTTTTACACGGCGCCACTATTTTCCATTCTTGCTTATTTGATTTCTCTGATTTGATTTATGATCCACGAAATGAGCTTCTTCGATTTTAGAAAAAATGCGAGGTCGGAGAGAATGCGTGGTCGAAAATTTGTTGATGGATATATAACACTTCTGGTTTAATTATAAAATCAAATCTAATAAGTGATAAATAATAGAAGGGTTATCATTCATATTGTTTTATATTTACTGAAGTCTATAATTATATTCACATATAATACTTTACATCAATAAAAAAGCTATCTTAATGGTTGAAAAGTAAGAAATTCATGAGAAGATTTGGTCTAATCTACTTAGTTTTCCATTCACACATTATGTGAGAGTTATTATGTACGTTTTACTTTTCTTCTGCTGTTCTGCTTTTACATAGCAAACCAGAACTAAGGCAAAAAGGTTATGTTTTGTACCGTGTAATAACTCGGCCTTTTTTTTATGAGACAGACCCTTTTTTTTATATTAGTTAAGTTGTGTATTCAAGTATAACAGAGGACTTTATGTGTGAATGTATACTTAAGATATCAGAACGGAACATTGGTTTGGAAGAAACAATGCTACATTAACTCAAGTTTATTTTAGCCTTCTGATGAACTTTACCTTCTTGAGAGTACATAATAATATTAAGTTCATCGAGACTCTCTTTATACTCTTGAACTATGGGCTCATTTGAAGAATCGTCTATTAATTTAAATAGTAAAGTATTGTTTTTTCCTTTAATGTTATCACATCTCACTTTTAAGCTTCTATTGCACTTCACATCTTAAGATGTCTTTTTACCATTTTTTATCTACTGTATAACCTATAAAGATCATCAACCATAACTTCAATTGTAAAAGCATAGTCAACTACATCAAAGCATCCGTTAAGAGAAGTCCGAGCATTATTATATTTAAAAGGAGTTCCTTTGCCCATATTGTGACTTGGAATCAATTTGAAAAAAGAAAAAGAAAAAAAAAGCATGATCACCAAAAGAGCGATCTAGACAATATTCTTGATAATTATAAAATTTGTTATGAAACTCAAAGTTCCCAATCATTCTATCAAATTTTGCTAAAAGTTTTTTTTTTTTTTACTTCCCCTCTATATGAATTTAGCACCGATAGTTTTCAATTCTTGGTCACCAACATCAGTATTAACATTTCAAAAATGTTCATCTACATTATTGAGATTGTTATTAGGTCCCTTCCTTACATTATTAAAAAGAACAGTGTTAAAATACTCAAGAACAAACCGCGTCATTTTAACAATTTTAGCTTCCAAAACCGGCTGCTCTTAAATTCATCATTACATCCATATACATTGGTAACAGCTTGCTATAATCCACCCTTAGCAAACAAAAATTTTCCTGAGTTATACTTGATACAGATTTGGCTGTCTAAATTTCAATATTCCAAAATATAATAATTCTTCTTTTATGAACTCCAGTCTTAATGGTCGCACATGTCCGCTATAGATTGAAACTCTTAGAAAATTTATGAATATCAGTACCATCAAGTTTATGCTCCAATAAACCAACAAATGAAGCTATAAGTTTATCCTATGCTCTCTCTCACCAAGCATTTTTTTAGGACCATTTGACACCTTAATTTTCCAGCCTAACAGGGACATATTGAAAGTTTTCCAGCCTAACAAACTAACAGTTTCTCAAAATTAATAAGCAGAAACTTCCAATGCTACTTGATTTGATATTGAGAGTTTCAAGTAGCTATGAAAGTGTGTCTAAGTATATTTTAGAAAAAAATATACTGTAAATGTTAGCATACATGTTATAACACTATACCTTTTTCGTAGTTTAAATATCAATTATGAACGTGCTTATATTTATGTGACTGAAGCTGCTTTCGTAATTAAAAATGTAGCTAATTATTTAAATGAAATTTGAAGCTATTCAAGTCATGAATTTATTTGATTTAATAAATGATGGAACCTAATGCATGAGGCTTCCGCATGATAATGGGCTCCGAGGAGGTCGACAATGTATGCAGCCTTTCCTTCGCATTGCGAAGAGTCTGTTTCGGATTCGAATTCCAGCGTTTAGATTACCATGCGGGTAATCTAATCGTTTCGCCAAAGCTCCACCTCTTTTATGCTTTAGTAAAATTCCCTAAATAATATCAATTCGTAGATAAAATAGAAATATTGTTAACTTTATTTTTTAAATATCAAGAAGCATATAAAAATTATGCATAAATGACTTTGCAGGTTTTGTTTTAATGTTGCTTTCTAAATTTGTTTATCTATATTTAATGTATTTTTATTAGTTTCATTTAGTGATGTTTTTATAAATTGTATTTAGTGATGCAAAACATATCTATTTATTGGTATTTATAAGTTGTTATTTATGAGAAACATTATTAACTATCTGTTTTTTTGCTATGACACTATAATATGCATCAAGTCAAAATGATATTACAATCTGAATAAAGATATGATGCACGCATCATATTGGTTGTATGCAAAAATTAGACTAAATATTACTAAAATGGCACGTTGTTGGTATTCATAAAAATAATATTTATTGTCACTATAATCATTGTTTTTCTGCTATGGTACCATACGATAAGTCCACTTAAAAGGATATTTATTCTAAGAAAGATATATGACAATCATTAGGTAGTTGCATGCAAAAGATATTTTGCTAATGTGATGCTTTATGACCCGTTTGATCTAAACTGGGAAATCAGTTAAGGGCCCACATATTATTACCATCTGGTTTTATTTGGGTAGGAAATCTATACAGTGATTAACATTTCTAAAATTTTATAACATCGTTAAATATTCAAATACGTAGTTTGACTAGATAAGATATATTGACCAACTTTGTGAATAAGGTAACAACACCATGAAACCTGTCTATCATCTTATGAAATGCTATATCTTTTCATTTATTATACCTATTAATTATCCTTTATGAGACTTAACCAAAATTGTTTGTCTTTTTTAGAATAATTTTTCAATCTACAAAAGTAATTATTAGGTAACCACATGACATGCTAAATATTTATCATAGTTTATGATATTTAGTTGAAGCTTATTCTTGATTAAAAATATAATATCTCATGATTTTAATCGAAGTTTATTGCTACAAAATGCCGCTTTAGAAATACATGATTTAGGAAGACATCATACATGAGATATATGAAAATTTTCAATAGATTTTTTTTTCATATTTCTTTATAAATTAACTTATGCCAAGTCTAAAATGTAATGAATACGGTTTGTTCTAATTTTTATTTTCGATTTATTAATTTGTTACTATATTCAGCCTTATTGAAAACTTCTCCTAATTTTACTGCATATTCTTTGAGCCTTAAAATATTTATTTCATGTTGATTAAGTTGGAGCATGCTGAAGTGACCTCTACCCTCGGTCAGCTAGAAACATGTTGCCTCAGAGACTGGAATGTTCAATAGCAGGCTGAGCATGAGTGTTGTTACTACGACATGTGCTAAAACTGAAATGCTGCATTGCTGGACATAAATGTTGGACTGGGATGTTATACAAACTAAAATGACTGTACTAGAATGCACTATGCGTGCTGACTGGAATGTGGTTTTGAACAAGCCTTGAAGATTAAGGAGAGGAATATGGTTTCGAATCAAGTCATAAATGAAGTGGTAAGAAGTAAATAACCTATATAATGTGATGGATGCCTGCACTGACATTGAAATATAAGGATGGAAAGCTATTTGAATATAGTGTTGGGGTAGATCAAACGTGTTGGATCCACTCAATAAGATTAGGATATTATGGACTGGTGGCTAAGGTAGGGAATGAGTAATCCGTAAACGCAAGAGGAACATGAAAAATCCTATAAATTAAACTAAAAATATTAAAATAAAATAAAATATAATTTTCATTTTAAATACGTTTAAAATAGTGGAACTTTTGTATCGATCAACTTTTAGGTCTATTCCATGCCTGCTTAACGTTTAAGAATCCATTATCATATTTGAATAGGGCCTTGCATGAGACTCTGCCTACTGTTTTCTTTATTTTAAGGATTAAGAAGTTTATGAATATACTTTTGTGTATATGCATCAATTGCTATTATTTCAGCTGTTATTTGAACTTTTTTGACCGAACAAGTTTTGATTATGTATTTTAGCAGCAATGCTTTCATTTTCTTCTACTTGGGATGGAAATTTATATTATGTATTTTAACAGAGGTTATTACATATTCACATGATTTAGATTTTAAATCTGCAGATCATTAGGCATGCTTGAGCTTCCAGAGTTACATTTCTTATATGCAAAATCCCATATTTCAACAGCATCCGACACATGCATCACGTACTTCTCAACCTTAGCTTATACAGGATTTGTCATACTATCATAACTTCTCATATCCATAAATAAATAATCAAAAATTAACAATGAACAATGGCTTAAAAGTCATTCAATGGATCTTAAGACCAACAATTTTGAACTCAATTCAATTTCCAAAATTGAAATTAACCAAGTAAAAAGGCAAAGTCTTGATCAACTTCAGATGTTGGGCCTGAAAAGGGAATTCATGATTTACCGTCTGATAATGATACTAAAAATCGACAAACATATCAAAAGCTGATTTTTTTTCCACTCATAGCCAATTCAAATATATTGTAATACCTTATTACATATAGTCATATTAAAGTTTTTCATTTGATTACTTTTCTTATTGTTGCATATAGTTACCGAATGTTGTCTCGGTCTTATTAGTATGACAACCACGACATATATAAGATAAAATAGTCATTTTAATTTGATTTTTGTTTACATCGAGGAAAAATGATCTCCATACCCTTTTAATTTTGTATTATCTTGAGTTCAAAGATAATTCAATGAAATTTTCAAAAAGATGTGAGATGTATTTTTTTTAAGCAGATAAGAAGGCCCAAGGCCCAAAATGATACATAATTATAACAGGTTAAATCAAAACAAGAATAACAAAAGCATAGAAACTATAGTATAGAATTACCCTCTATGTGACGAAACCATCTATATTTATTCTATACCTCATGCAAAAGTGTATTGTTGAATTAATGCATGCATATTGTGGTTCCGTGTAGGCCCATGGGATGTGCATATACACTCGTATGCATAGTACGAGTTTCATACAACTAGGTACTAGCTGTTGTTCTTTTATGAATTTAAGTGGACTATAACTAATTTTATACACCTTTGATCTAAATGCTCACGATACCCTTCAGTTATGCTTGGCAGAGGAAAAGTTTTTCAGCAAGTTTGGTCTTCAGTATAGTATTTTATAAGCAAAAATATTAAATATTTGACACGACAGTGTCAATATGTGTGTTGAAAATTGGTAAACTGTAAATATGAAATCTATGCTCAAGAACTAATGTTTCTCATATGATCTCATGTTTGTTACGTATTATATAATAGCTTTTTACACCTTTTCTACTGAATGTATGCATGCCTTAATGCTGGCGCTTCAAAAGGTCTTCAACTCGCTAGATCCAGTTAATGACGTACTTAAAGCAAATAAGCTTCAGCTAAACATTTTTTCTTGTTCTTCATGAAGTAGGCAAAATGCTTGAATGGGGTTAATTTGAACCTCAAGTTCTTATTACAATGAAAGAGAGATTCCTCCATGCAGACAAACACAAATGTATACTGTAATTTGGTTAAAAGAGGTGGAGAAAATAGCTGAGGATTTATTGGTAATCATGTCTAGGAAAATATTGGATGTGATGAGCTTTCTGCCAGCAAATCTGTTAGACTAGTATAACCGCACAACAGTGGGAAAACCGACCGATCGGGTATGGTTTAAGAAAACAATAATATTTTTATTTTCTTATTAGTTTGAATTAAATAAAATAAAGACATCTACAAATACCTCTAGTATTGTAAACACAATATTTTATATAATTTTATCAGTAGAATAATGAAAGTCAAATGAATATTTACCTCTGGTAAGTGTCAAGTCCCAAATTAGATATAAGACACATTTGTAACTTCATTTGCCTTTATTACATCGCAAATCCAAATATTGTAACTGTATTAATGACCATTTCTGATTTCCCTAAAAATATTTAAAGTAATAAGGACATTTGTAAACACCTCGATTGATAGTAGACATAGGAAACTGCAAGAGTACTAACTTATGCTATTGCCCCTAATGAATGTGCAATTTAAAACACCATATTCATGTACATATATATTACCCGATAACAAATAATATCAAAGACTAACACTTACTATAATATGAACAAGCAAACTCTTAAAAAACATTCCATTTGAAAAAAATTGTTAACAAGTAAATAAAATTGCCTCAAAAGTACATTTCTGAAAATAAAACCATCCTTTAGCAGTAAAGTATTTATCTACTTTGAATCAAATTTTTTAGTTGTATGTACACTAGACCATAAAAGTAACAACAATACACTATTATAATATACTTTGAACTAGACCAATGCACAACAGTAATTATTTTCAATATACAAAGAATACAAAATTAGAAAAAACATATAGTTCTTCTTTGGCATTAAATTGTACTAGACTCTCAAATAAGAAATCTATTAAATGGTAAATTTCACTATATGAATGTTGTTCTCTACTCATTGCTGCAATGTTGTTGTTCTCCACTCATTGCTGCAATGTTGTTGTTCTTGACCAGTATCATATAACAATTGCCGGGATACTGAAAAAGAAAGAGAGAATCTGCAATCATCTGTCAAATGCATGTAAATACATGAAATATAAAATGTGCATTAAAAAGAAAAGAAGAAGAACCACGGCAATGTTAGAATCTAGACCACCCAAAATCTACATATCCGGAAAAGAGGTTTGGTGCAGCAGCTTCGATCATTCAGAAGCTTCTAGAAAAAGAGGAGTCTTTTTGACCAATACATGTTGGAGAGTACAAGCTATACATATCAAGATCGTTGAAATGACAAGATTGTTATACGTTATTATACACTGTCTAATATCACATTGTGCACATAATGTCTTGTAACCACGAAGTATTTAAGAAATTTGAGAACTGCATAAGCGTGCATGTCAATGTCATGTCCATGCATTAGTTTATAATGCAATTATTACATTTTACCCGCATAGCTTTCCCCAGCTATATAGAAGTCATGAGATTTATACTATGGGTGCATCTTAAACCAGTTAACAAGGAACGTGTAAGAATTGCATGCTTTAATAATTTGTGATATCAGGTCAGTGTGAGAATTACATAATAAATTTTCCAAAAACAAAATTGAAATACGAAGAGAATGGGAGTAGCAACTGATATACCAGTTATGGAATCTCCAAGGTTATCCAAATCAGAGCTCATACTGGAGTGGAAGAATCCACACCAATAGGTGTGTCAAGGAATAGTTAATTGGCCACTACGAATGGAAGATGTAAATTAACACACACACACACACATATATATATATATATATATATATATATATATATATATATAACTACAAAAAATGGGATCCCATCGGGAAAAAAATTCAACCTTATTTTTCATGAATACATTGTACGAAATCAATTTTTCAATGAAGTTTAACTTGGTTTAACCAAAAACATTCTTTTTTTGGTTACCTTTATTCCATTAATTTTTGTTAAACTTGAGTTCTGGAACACCTTCTGTGTCAAAAATGGCCCAAGCTCCTCTGCCTTTCCATATCCAATTGAAGAACAACCAGGTCCTGCAATATTTAAGGCAGTATTAACAAGATATTCAAAATTGTATCCAGTATCTACATATATTTTAAAGATTTACATGACATCCGATTTCTATGTTATAATGTTTTGAATACAATCAGGCTCACTAAAATTCAAATTAGTTGACGTAGATTGTCTACAAAGGTGCCTGGCCCAAATAAGGAGTACTTGGTTACATTAACTTCGATATTTGACTTCATTTGTCATAGTTGATATAATAAGCATTGAAGTTAGTTAACTGCTAAAAATCAACCAACTTAAATGCAAAGATTCACACCTTGTGTTCAAATACGCACGCGCGTACAAACACACACACATACACGCACGTACAAGCACACACATATATCATACCTCATAGTTATATAACAAAAATTAAAATTAGTGAAAATATGCAGAACGTACCGACTGATACATAATAAGTAACGTTGGGAAGATTTCTTATTTGCAAAAGGCATCATAGTAACAAAAGCATCGATCCTAACTTGATAAAATATCTCATTGTAAGTTATCTTCTCAATGACTCTAGATGGAATAAATTTGGTAGCACAACATGAAGGAGCAACTACCATGCAATTACTTTTATTCTTGAAAGTTGATTTGTGCTTTAAGAAAGAAATCTTCAAATTCTGTAGAAGAGATGAAATAAAGCATGATATGGTTTTTTTTCTTCTAACAAAGATCATGTAAATTGGTTTGCAAATAGGATACAAGTCCATCTGCCCAAAAATTAAATATTAGAATATAATAATACAACTGAATTGTGATTGTAGTGAGACGATACAAACAGAGATAAAAACCAAAACAGACAGCCACAAGACAACCACAGATCTATGCAATGCAGAAAATAAATAACACCAGTATTTATAGTGGTTGCACTACCGCAAGGCAGTGTATGTCCACTTGGGGAGAGAAGATTTTATTAATCATTGAAAGATTAGAGTTACAAGACTGATTCACTTTTGAAGGCTATAATAAGAAGAATTAACAATACAGACAATACAGAGTTTCAGCTCTTTAAAATGACTGTCATTGCTATTCAGAAGCTCCACTATTATATAGTGGAGAAATGAGGAGGGATAGCTGCTATATAGCAGCTCTGGGGTTTGGTTTGGCATCCATCTGGACCATCGGCACACAGTATTTGGACCGGCATCACCACTTCAGTTTGGACTGGCATGCCCTAAATACCGGACGAGATATTTCGTTCGGCATCATCAAATCACCAAACGATAATATTGGTTCGGCATCCTATTTACCGCTCCAAAAAATTCTTTACTACCGAATGAAAACATTACTTCCTCAAATTCATGTTGCCGCTCCACTTCTACCGCCTCTTCCATCGAACGAGCTCACCACCAGACGAGAAATCTCGTCCGGTCCTGCACTCCACCGCTCCAAATTTGGAGCAGCAGTTGCTCCTCCACCGTCGAACCAAACTTTTGGTTTGGCAATCCCTAGCTCTGATTTAGGACTTCGCGAATTCCTCATCCGCTTCACCGACAATGATGTCGAGCTTCTGCCTCCTCTTTCTGCTAGTGCGACATGGAATTGAGGTAGCAATTTCAAACACTTATTAATTACAATTGAGTATAAACCAAATCTTTTTGTGCCTATGGATTGTATTGTTGGTTGAACGTTGTTCTGTCATTTTCACAATTTTATGAGAGCACCCAATGAAGAAAGGGGAAATATTAAAATCTCCATACCATTTTAACGTTGAGATGGAGTTAAAAATTTAATAAAACTTTAGTAGTTCAAACCTTATATTAACTCAAAAATACAACGAGGTCAGGTTTGAATCAATTTGACCATTGTGTAGCGCACACACATATAAATGCTAGAATGAATATATGAATCTAAAATCAAGTAAATTTAGACTTGTGAGCTTCACTAAATTTTAAAGAAAACATATGTGTTCTCATTTGATTCTTGTGACCCCATTTGAGCCTGATCAATAAGAGCACGCCTACTCAACATCTTAATAATTGAGACTACCTCTATGATGTTTTGGGCTGTAAGTGAAATGTAAGCCTGAGCAAGAAATTCCCTGCTAGAAAATCAAGCTACACGACATACAACTTTTTTTCACATTCAAAACTTTTTCATTTGAAATGAAGTTGAAAAATGATTACCTTATTACCCATGACAGAGTTAAGAGAACTAATACTGCGTTTTTGTCCGCATCATCCAATACATCATGTTCTCTCAACAAACACCAAGTGAAAATAATACACAATTGAATACACTGAAATTAAACATATAGAATGTAGTTGTGGTCTTTTTTCCTATAGGTAGAGCTACCGAAATCAATAAACTTAACTGCACTTGATTTGGGTAGCCTCTTGAAGGAAGCATCTTTAAAAGTCTGAGATCAGCCCAGTTGCATACAGATGAACAAATATTTTTTTTAGAGAGCATGAAATTTAGGCATAAACACAATGAACAATATATACAAGGATATTAAAACAGTAAAAAACAAAACAGGTGGATTAAAATGCATGGAATTTCAAAATTTTAAAAGAAATTGAAATTTGAGCGTGGAGTTATAAGCAATATACACATTTATCAATTGAATTCCTCAATCGAATATTTAAATTATATCTTGTAATCAGGTATTTCTATAAGCTTCGAAGAAGCAAGTGGTATATTTTCAAGCTTCATATCTGTATGAATGAGGAGTAAATCATGCATAACTGAAAGCAGGTAAATTGTAAAACAAATAAACTTAAGCTAACAATTATTATTTCATCATAATACCAATCAATGTACAGTAGATATGATAAAGGTTATTTTATGATAAATGCTTAGAAATATGGAAAGAAAAAAAGGTTTTATCTTTCCATATATATAAAAATGAAAAGTTACAATAATAATTAAACTTATGCAACTGGATGAAGTGCTATCTAAACACATGCTATACATTCCTAAAGTTGTTTTGCAATCTTACGAACAAGATCAATGGAAAATGAGTGATAACAGATTTTTCGTAGGAAACTACATAAGCTTGGGCCAAGCTTCTCAAAAACCTGTCAACATCATTTTAATTTTACATTATAATTATCCATGCTAGGTAGGAAATTATCATAAATTCATTTTTTTTTAATTTTAAACTTGGAATATAGGTATTTACGATAGTCAAACTAGTTCCATATTTGTACACAACTGCAAAAATAAATCAGCTTATACATATATAGCCTCAAATCTATAATAATACATAGCAAACAGGAGAAAAATGAAAAGGAAAAATAATTACACATAAATCGCTCACCCGCTGCCCTTTTTGTCATGTTTCCCAAGTTGTAGAAGAACTTCAATTTCTATCATGGCAGCATCTCTATATTCTTAATGGATCGAACAATTTTAATTACCACCATTTCCTTTCTCTTCCAATCCCAACATTCCATTACCTATCCAAAAGTACCTGTTACAATAAAGAGAACACAAATTTTAACCATATTAAAAAAATAAAAGAATGTGCTATATAAAAATTATGAAAAGCCCAACTGTATAGTACTATCACAACATCCAAAAACAACACTCTTGTTATTGTATCATTGTTGATCCTTGCCTTCTATGCACATTTAATCAAAAACACTCATGCGCATTCCAATATCTGACTGCCAACAAGCTCATGCTACAATATTCAAAAACTCGGATAAAATTTAGATAAAAATTTCTATTTCAACATATCATTGCTAATCAAATATAAAAAATTGGCAATAAGGAGAAATGATGCATGTTAGCCATGTTGCCACAACATTTGATTTCAGATCTAAATAGATCAAATAAAAACAAGAAATACTTTGGTATTAAACTCAACAAACCTAGCTTATAAATTGAATATGTAGAAAAACAGTTGCAACCTGAAAAAATAGAAAATAAAATCATGCAAACAGTACCTTTGGATGCGAGATCCAAGATAAAAATGGATCAAGACGAGAAGCGTGGTCGAACAACCAGGGGAGGTTCGAGAGGAGGAGCGTTCGGGAGGAGGAGCGTGGTCGAACAATCTCTGGCACTGGATTAGGTTTTTGTTTGGTTTAAGGATAAATAAAAAGGAGTAATAACCGCGGAGAGGAACGTAGTAAACGGAAGGGAAAATGTCAATCGCTCGACAGAGGGGAAAACGTCAAAGAATACGCGATTATGGTCAAGAGGAGAAAATTTGGGGAGGAGAAGCATGCGGAAACCAAAAAGAAATAGCAGCAATATTATTTGTCAATGACATAATTGTATGTTTTTTTCCATGAATTGCATATATGTCTCCTATTATCCATATTATTTTTAGATATATTTGAAACAAATTTCTTTACGTAAATGACTTTCTTTTGGTTATGTAATTTATAATAAAACTCACACTTTTAAAATTCAATTTTTTTAAGTTTTAAATTTGGAGAATTTTCGAATTCAAAAATAAAAACTTTAACCACTTTTAAAATTCAAATTCTAAAATTTGGAGTTATTGATTGTTTATTTTATTTTTTCCATACATAGTCTACATTCTTCAGCGTGTTTGCTTGCATAACTTATATTAAAAGTCAGAAGTTGTGGTATCAAGCCTGTAAGAGTAGCAAAAAAAGGAAACCGAAGTTGCAGGATTGGGTTATTGGTGTGAAGCATGACAAGAGAATGAAAGCACTTATACTTTGAGGTAAAAATTTAAGAATTAATTATTTATAGTAACCAGTAATATATTTAATAATATGTTTGTTTAATGTAGATATATTATGGTAATGAAAACTAATGATCCATTCGCTGAAGCTTGAATTACTGTTTTCAATGAACCAGTAGAGGAAATCATAGGTTTTAGTGCTGATGCTCTTTATAAGATTAAGAATGATGAAGCCGAAGGTATATACGAACAAAAACTAAAGGAGCTGTTATGGATCCCTTGTTTTTTTAGAGTTGGTATTGCCCAAATTGAGTACATGAATGAAAAACAAAAAATCAACAATAGCATAATCCAAATTTTAGTTTTTTTGTTTCAATAATGTCAGTTGTTTTTTCTTATTTTAATTCAGCAATGTTAGGGTTTTACATAATAATGGTGCTTTTAGGTAATTTATTTAAACATGTAGTTCAATAATATGAGATTTATTTATTACATCAATTTTTGTATTTTTCATCTTCTTTAATTAAGTATTTAGAAATATGATGATGTATATTAAAGTAAAATTTGTTTGATTTTTTTTCAAATTCATTAATGTGTTAGAGCTACAAATAAGCTCAAAATTAAGAGTATATTGAACCTTCTTGATACATATACGTGTGTGTGTCTATGATTGGCTCATATCAATACATTGACAGTAGACCTTTAGTATCAAGTTGGCCTACATTTATTGTCTTTATTATAATCGGATTTACACATTTTCAATTACTTTCAGTTTTTCTCAAAAATACAGTTAATTTGTCATCAAATTAATAATAAAGGAAAGAAATAACAAATACTTTTTTCTTTCATATCAAATAGCATAACGGTTGGTTTTCCCACCATTGTGCGGTTATACTGGTTAAATCTAAAGGTACCCGTGTGCTTAATACGTGAATTCATATAACACTGAGTAAAATTATACACACTGTAATTTGTATTGGTCAAAGGGATTTCATATCCATAACTTTATAAAATGCAGTAAAAAAAAGGGTAGATGTGACTTTATATTGATCAGACAATTACAAATTGTACAACATTTATTACAATGGTCGAAAGAAAATATTGATATTCATGCATATCAAAAGCCACAAACATGTTACATAAGTCATGTTAAGTTTTTGCTACTTGTCATCTTCTTTGTTCCACTACACAAATATATATATATATATATATATTATATATATTTATATATATTTATTTAAATCACATAATGAAGTGAGCGAAAAAAGGAAATGCAAAACATTTGTATCATTTTTAACAAAATATGAGGACGTTTTATCGCTTGAAGATGTAAAAATAAGACTGATTACCTTCTGTCTACTTGAATAGATGGCGGCATACTTGAATATTTTAATACAAAAACACCTAACACCGATAGTAACCACCATAGAAGAAAAGAAATAAATTTTTATAGCGTCGATGAGAAAATTGGATATTAATAGCGATCTTTATACTTCAAATTCAATTTAGAAAGCATATAACTTGTGAAATTATCGTTTTTCTATTTGATACTAATATAACTTACTTATATTAAGATACAACATTGTAAAATATCCATAACATAATGCAAATACTTTTAGCAATACTAGAACAACAGTAAATAGTGATGGAGGCTTCCGACGGCCGCCGACAGCTTTTTTCAACGGCTAGCGACGGGTGTCGAACTACGTGGCGTTTTGTAAATAGAATATACTAGTTGTCGCTAGCCATCAAAAACTGAAACAACTAAATCGTCGGTGACTATCGCTAGCCATCAAAAATTATCGTGCATACAGGCCTCCTGGCCGGGAGCTGCTGCTTCATTTTCATTTTCCTCCAAATCAAAATAAAAACTCTACCACCACCTCCTCCCCGTATTCAACCAGCCGCCATGCCTCCTCGAGCTTCTCCAGCTTCATCATTCTCCAATCTCAAACAAGCCTAGTCCCTTCATCAATGTCCAATCAGGATTTATTCCTAAATCCTAATTAATTTTGATTTGTTAAATTAGAGTTAATTCGTTATTATTGTTGTATAATACCCCACTGATTGTTTGGTATACCCTATTGACTGTAATTAGGTTGTTATTGTAATTGTTTATCATTGAAATGTTGAAAAATAAATTTTGTTTAGTGTATATATGCGTTAATTGGTGTATATGCGTTGATTAATTGGTGATACGTGCATTAGGGCTACTTTGGATTTGTTAGAGTCCATGTTCAGAATTTGGTGTATGCGTTTTCAAGAGGACGAAAACAACGACGTAGTGTATGCGTTTTTAAAAATATAAATTATTGTAAAAATTGTTGTATTATACGCTTTACTTTTTGTAAATCCCTTAGATAGTTTTTAGCCCCTTCTGATAAATATTGTATATGATCGTTGTGTGAATATTCGTTTTTATCACAGAATAGACATTTATATTCATCCGATATAATATTTATCGAATTTGTCCCTGTATTGGACAGGTTACGAACACAGTAGTAAGTATATTTTACAAATCATATTATTTTAAATGATTCATAAAATTTCGAAAATACTTTCTTTTTGTTCCCTGTGTACACACTATGTGTACGATACAGGGAGCAAAGGGAAAGTGCTGCCGAAAATTTGTTGAATCGTTTAAAATAAAATGATTTGCAAAATATAATTACTATTGTCTTTGTAATGGAAAGTAGGATGACCAACCATCAAAGTGCAAAACAATAACCTAAAAATTATAGATTATATTCATATAATAATTTAGGAAAATACTTTTTTAAAATTAAATTAATTTAAATAATATTATATATTTGCGAAAATTTAAATATATGATTTATTTGAAAAATAAAATGTCAAGACGTAAATGATTAAATACATTTTTATGTTTTAATGTAGGAAAAACGGTCAATTATTTTATCGATCGGAGCTGGATGTTCCAACAAAGAAGGGAAATTGGAGGCTCAATAAGTGAATACTTTCAAAATGGTGTACATATCTTTATTGAATTCGCTTTACATAGTAATGAAAACGACGAAGAAATTTGTTGTCCATGCAGTAAGTGCAAACTATTGAAGCATTTAATACCGCATATGGTAATAATTTATTTGCGTCGATATGGTTTCATACCGAATTATTTGGTATGAGATCGTCATGGAGAACTTATAGCACCTAATCCTGTACATTCGAAGGAGGTGGTGGATAATGAGCTTGTTCCGACAAATCTCATAAAAGATATGGTTGAAGATGCAGCACGTTCAATGTTCCATACTGTTGAAGTTGGTGGTAACGATGTTAATATCGAAGAAGAATCTAGTATTGAAGCAAAAAAATTATGATTTATTGGAGGCTGCTAAGAAACCCCTTTGGGATGGTTGTCAAGCGGTATTTAACTATTAGTAACCGTAGAATACATTGCGCTGAAATCAAAATATAACTTCACAGAAGCCGGGTTTACAACTATAGTACAAGGTGCAAAATGGCATATGCCACCCGATAATTTAATGTGTGAAAATCATTATGAAGTGAAAAAACTTATGTCTGCTTTTGGTTTGCTATCTCAAAAAATAAATATATTTTTAAATGGTTGCATGTTGTTTTGGAAAGAAGACATCAGTCTTAGGAATTTTAAGACATGTAATCAGGAAAGATATAAACCAAGAAAAAACAAGTGAAAGGAAGTTCCGTACAAGCGTATACGTTACTTACCCATCACTCCTAGGCTTCAAATGTTATGTGCATCTTATGTAACCGCGCATCATACGAGATGACACTGTGTGAGAACACAGGAAGAAGGTACGTTAACACACCCAGCTGATGGAGAAGCATGAAAGTATTTTGATAAGACATGCCCTGCTTTCGCATCGGGAAGCCGTAATGTTAGACTTGGTTTATGTACGGGTGGATTTTCACCGTTTTCTCAATTTGGTTCAAAATATTCATCTTGGCCTATAATTGTTACGCCTTATAATTTACCTCTATGGATGTGTATGAAAACTCCGTATATGTTTCTCATTATTGTCATCCCTGGCCCTGACGATCCGATACAAGAAATCGACATATATTTTCAACCATTGATTGAAGAGTTGAAAAAACTATGGTATGAAGGTGTCGAAACGTATGATATTTCAGAAGACAAAAATTTTCGTATGTTCACTTCTTTATTGTGGACTATAAGCGATTTTCTATGGCTAGTCGCCTAGCTTGCCCTTATTGCATGGAAGAAACACGAGCGTTTTCTTTATCGCATGGGAAGAAAATTTAGTAGTTTGATTATCATCGGTGTTTTCTCCATATTAATCATTCTTTTAAAAATGATTATTTTTTTTTACAAGTAATAGAGTTGAGACCTTGCGCCACCAATGATTTGGTCAAGCAAAGATATTTATGACCTTGTAAAGGATTATCCAAAGATACATGAAACCGGCGCATAAATTGAAATTCAAGGTAAATTGACAACTCATACTTGGTGCAAACAAAGTATATTTTGGGAGTTGCCTTATTAGAAAAATCTCCCAATTCATCATACTATCGACCTGATGCACGATGATAAGAATGTGTTCGATAATGTATTTAACACAGTTCTGAATGTTAAAAGAAAGATACAGACGATTGGAAATCAAGGCGTGATACAGAAGCAATATGCAATCGTCCTGAATTTCATATGAAGCCAAATGACACAAAAAAACACAAAGCATGCTAAGAGCTAGATGGTAACCAATTTAAAGTACCGTTAAAGTGGATGGAAGGATTAAGATTTCCTGATAGGATTTCCTTTAATCTTCATAGATGTGTCAACTATAAGAGCGGTAAATTGAGTGGGATGAAAAGTCATGATTGCTATGTAATGATGGAACATTTATTACTCGTCGCTTTCAAAGAACTGTTGCCTACAAAAGTTTGGATGGTTATAACATAACATAGTTTGTTTTATAAGGATCTTTGTTCAACTATCTTAAAAGTTGATCATCCATGTAAACTTGAGGAAGAAATTCCTATACTACTCTGCAAATTGGAGAAAATATTTTCTCTTATTTTCTTCAATGTAATGGAACATTTACATGTTCATCTTTCGTTTGAAGCACATCTTCAAGGTCCTATGCAATATGGATAGATGTATCCATTTGAAAATATTAATATTGAGTTGTTAAATTTTAGTTTAATCCATGTAATAAAATTTAATTATAATTATTGTTAGAAGGTACTTAAATCATTTGAAGAAAAAAGTGTGATAAAAAGCACGTTGAAGGTTCAATATGCAAATCATATATCGAAGAAGAAGCTTCGTTCTTTTTCTCTCATTATTTCAGTGACCATGTGAACTTATCTTTTGAAAGTGCTACGCGAAATGATGAGAGCACTGAACAAGATTTTTTTTAATCAATTGTATCTATTTTTGGACAATAGGGATGCCTTGTTGGAAAATGTTTGGAAGTATGGTTAGACGACAGAAGTTGCTCCATTTGTTAGGTACTAAAGAATGACACATTAAAATTACTTACTTGAATAATACATGTGTGAATTAATTATAATGTAATATATTATCTGTATATGCAGTATTTATGAATCACGACATCGAAGTGGGGATATTAGCAAAAAAATTGCTACTTGATTTTCGAACCACGTATATGATCTAGTAAATTGTATGGTCGAGAAAAGGTTGAAATATCTTGCGACGGGACCAAAAAGAAAAGCTAAGACATGCCTAGTATTCTTTGTCAATGGATACAAATTCAGTACCAAAGAATACGAGGCTGAAAAATTAACTAATAACACCAGTGTATAGGTTAAAGGTGGTGATGATCCAAATGATCACATAAATGATTTTTATGCCATGTTAACTCAGGTTTTGCAATTAATATATTTCGCCAGACCTACAGAAGAAGTTTATCTGTTTAGATGCAACTGGTTCAATAATGTTCCAGGTTCTAGAATCAACGTGCACTAAAATTATAATATTATTGCGTTATCATAAGTATGGTCCATTTATACTAGCAAAATAGTCTCTACAAGTTTATTATGTTCCTTATCCATCTATAAAAAGAGATAAACCAAATTGGTCCACGGTTTTTAAAACGAAGGCAAAATTTATATTTGATGGAAAGAATATTCCAGACGAATAAGCATGCCAAGTAGATATCAATAAAATTGGCAATTTGCAATAACAGATGGTCAAACTGATTTAGGACCTCTAATTGATGAATCAAATATATTAGTAGAAGCATTTGAGACCACAAAGGAAAATAATACAGAGTATGAGATAGATGCGATCTTTGACTCTGTTACGGACCCGAACAAGTGAAAGAGGCGTTACGGCTACGGCAACCAATCGGTAATTTATAAAAATTAACTACGTTAAGTAATGAATTAAACATATTTTGACTTTTTTGTAGGCTCGAACATCACAAAAGGCTTACCGAAGGGATCAGGACAACGCGGAGATTAACGAGCTTAGACAGTAGATTGCACAGCTGTAGGAGGATGACCGCCTTCGAGCAGTGCAAATAGAGCAGCTCAACCAGGGTTTGGCCAAGTATGTGGAGCGTCATGAACATTCCCTTCGTCTGGTGGTTCCGGAGCCGATGATGAGTATGAGGTACAATTTACATTTTTTTTAAAAACCAGTGTATATAAACATCGAGTGATGGTGAGGTTAATTTATGGACATGTGGTGTTTGACATTGATTTGCGTGGTTGATTTGTGGAGTTGAATTGTGTAGTCTGATGTTGGATGTATATATTGTACATTGATGTTGGATATAAATATTAGAGTTGGATGGGTGAGACAGATGATGGAAGGTATGTTTTGTATTGAATGAATATGTTTGTGTTTGATATGATGATGTTTGAGTTTTATATTGATATTGATTTCAGCTTATATATCTGACTTTTATATTGATTTTGATGAGTTGTGTTATATATTGGTATGAAAGTGATGCTGTGCTGTAGAATAAATTTTTACCCAGATTTCCGACGGCTTCCGAAGTCCTATTGGCCATTTTTTCGATGGCAAGCAATGGCTTTCCGACGGCTTTGTGGGAAAATTTGCGATGGCTTGCAATGGCTTAATGGAAAATTTTCATGCCATGTGGTCGTCTTTGCCGTTGGAATAGTCGTCGGAAGTGTCGTCGGAAGAGACGTCACAATACCTTCGTTGAAGCTGTTGGAAGTGGACGAAATGCGTGGTCCGTATTCTGACGGCTTGCGACGGCCGTCGACGGCTCCAAGTTGTTGGATTGCCCTTTCTCTTGTAGTGTTGGTGAACCTTTTTTTGCAATACTACAACTCCCTTTGCATGAATTATTTAAAAAAGTTGGATCCTTTTAATTAATTCTAAAATAACAGTAACGCCCGTGAATGCCATTTACTAAATTATCGGCTACACCCCCTGATTTCAATCACATGTTATGAATTAAATATTACATCTTCTCTCTCCTAAAGTGAAAAGTGAGAAAAGTTATATTATTTGATAAGTAACATGTGCTGAATTACTAGTTTTGATTCATGACAAGACAGTTCAGAAGCTAAAGAAGAATTTGCATTCATACGTGACAAAAAGAAGACAACAGAGGATCTCTAGGCTTAAAGTAACTATTATAGATATTGAGTCTTAGACATATGTTAAAATCAATCCTCAAGTTTTAAAATTTTAAATTTTTCTTTACAAACAGAGTTCACTGTGCAATTTATGCACAGCCAGTCGACTGACTGTGCATATGCATAGTAGTGAACACTGTTCATATTTTTGAAACGACAAATATTTTAAATATTCAAACACCAGTCGACTGACCTAATATACCAGTCGACTGAACCGGCTTCAACTGCAAAATTTCTCAATGGACATCTTCTTCCATGAAGAGTTGCAATTTATCAACAGTCGTCTCTCTTGGCTGAAACTCTTCAGTAAGAGTTGCATCTCTCTGATAACTATATATAGAAGTTATCTCATACTTCATAATCACCAATTTCTGATTCTAATTCTTTCTACTCTCTCTTGTGATTACTCAAGTGCTCTCATACTCTTCATTGCTTTGAATCTTTAAGTTATATTCTATATACTTTGATTCATAGCAATATTCTTCCTTTTTCAACTCTTTACATACTCTTCATACTCTTGAGGAATTGATTATAGGAAGTTTGTAATCTTAATAGACAAAACAGTGTTATCAAGAACACATTAAGTCAACTACATTTATACCGTGTTAAAGTCCTGTTCTACTGCTCAGGCAAGGGAAAGTCCTCTTTTGCTGCTGAGGCAAAAATCATGTTCTGTTGCTCAGGTGTTGTTTACCTATTCCTCCGGGTTAAGTGAGGGTATTGTTAGTTAAAGCCAGAAGTTAGTCTGGGACTGGACGTAGGACGGTGCTCTGAACCAGTATAAAATCTCTGGTGTCATTTTACTTACTGCATTTATATTCCACGTTATTTACTATCTATACTTTTGTATTACTGTTTATCCATATTATACGGTCCTATATACTTTCATTTGGTATCAGAGCAAGGCATCTTATAACAATTACAAAGTTATCTGATATCTTACTAATATGGAAAATAACACCAGCGCTACCACTAACACTAGTTTTATCCACTGCACAACCTCCATTCTTTAATGGTTTAAACTATAATTATTGGTCTACTCGTATGAGAATCTGTATGCAATCAAATAGTTTTGAATCATGAACACACAAAATGAATACAATCTTCCTACTGGAGAATATTCCACTTGGTCAAACACACAAAAACTAGATAATACTGCCAATGCTAAAGCTATGAACATGTTATTCTGTGCACTAGATAGAAATTAACTTAATCGTGTTAGCATGTGTCAAACTGCTTATGAAATATGGAGAACGCTTAAAATAACTCATGAAGGAACTAACAAGGTCAAACAAAGCAAAATCTCCATGCTCAAAAGTCAGTTTCAAAACTTTAGAATGAAACAAGATGAATCCATCAATGATATGTACTTTAGATTTCAAGATATCCATCATTCACTATTAGGATTAGGAGAAAAGTACACTGATTTTGATGTTGTATCAAAAATCCTAAATTCTTTAATGGATGAATGGGAAAGAAAAGTCTTGGCTATTGAAGAAGCTAATGACCTCTCTACCATAAAACCTGAAGAGTTAATAGGAAATCTAATGTCCTATGAAGTGAATTTGCAGGCAAATCGAGTACAAGCACAAGATAAAAAGAACATAGCTTTTCATGCTGAAGAAGAAAAAGATGAAGATTTGGATGAAGAAGATCTAGCATTTATTGCCAAAAATTTCAAAAAGTTCATGAAATTCCGAAAAAATAACAAAAATAATGGAAAAAGGAATTTTCCAAACAAACCATCATCTTCAGTTCTAGAATGTCTCAATTGTCATAAGAAAGGTCATATTCAGAAGGAATACCCAGAATTAAAGAAGAAATATTTCAAAGGCAGAAAAGACAAGAAAAAGAAAGCATTATCAGTAACATGGGATGATTCAGACACTTCTTCATCAGAAAATAGTAGTGACAGTGAAAACGAGCAAGCACATGTCTACTTCATGGCTACTGAAAATGAGGTTAGTGATTTTACTTTTGGTGATATGATTGAGATAATTCGGAGCTAGTTGACACTCTAAAAAATCTCAAAAGAAAATATAAGGAGACTCGTGAATAGCAGAACAAAGCAGAATTCGAAAGTGATATATTTAAAGATGAGAAGAAATTATTAAAGGAAGAACTTCAAAAATTACAAGAATCATTCTCTAATATCAATTCTCAACTCACTCTCTTGAGTCAAGAAATTGAAACTCAAAAAGAGAAAAATGATGCTCTTGTTTCTGAAAATCATGAACTAAAAAAAAAAAAAATTAATAGAATTGGATAATACTAGTCTCAAAACTAAGTTAGAAAGCATCACCAAAAATGTTTCGAATTTTAATAAAGGAAGAGAAACATTATCAAAAATTATTGATAACTCTCAATCTGTGTCAAGTAAGAAAGGGTTAGGATATGTTAAGAAAACAACAACTCCATCTAAAAAGAAAATTAGGAGAAATATTAATCCTACTAAGGTTCAGACAAAAAGGAATTCTTACTCAAAAAGCATAAAAATTTGGGTTCCTAAAACAAACAACAGTTTGATTAAAAAGAAATATATACACACCTTTTTACAAACTGTTCATAAAAATAAAGATTATATTTTTAAATGGGATACTGAGCCCTCTTGGGTTTGGTTTCCTAAGATTTAACTCTTAGGACCCTATTAAAAAGGTGGGTGCCAATATTATATTATATTTTTTATAGATCCCACTCAACAAAAGAGGAAAATGGATACTCTACAGTGGTTTCCCAAAACATATGACAGGAGATAAAGATATGCTATCAAATATTATTTACACAGATGGAGGCTCCGTCACATTTGGAGACAACTCTAAAGGATATATCATTGGTAAAGGCGATGTGAGCAACAATGGTATTTCAAATTTACCTCTTATTTCAAATGTTTTACTTGTCAAAAATTTAAAACATAATTTACTTAGTACCAGCCAATTGTGTGACAAAGGATTCGGAATCACTTTTCCTGAAAATAAATGTAGTATTTTTGATCAAAATCAAAATCTTATCTTTGAAGGAAATAGAGACGGAAATATCTATGTTCTGAATATGAAAATAAAACATAATTCAGACATGTGTTTAATAGCCAAAGAAAATGATCCTTGGTTATGGCACAAACGATTATGTCATATTAATTTCCAAACTATAAATAAGCTTTCTAAAAATGATTTAGTAAAAGGTTTACCAAATATGAATTTTAAAATAGATCATATTTGTGATGCATGTCAGTTAGGAAAATTAACTAAATCATCTTTTAAATCTAAAAAGGTTATTTCAACCTTACAACCACTTGAATTACTGCATATGGATTTATTTGGACCAACTCAATTACAATCCATTAATCACAGTAGATATGTGTTTGTAATTGTTGATGATTTTTCTAGATATACTTGGACTAATTTTATGAAAAATAAAAGTGATACTTTTGATAATTTCAAATCCTTTGTCAAAAGAATTCAAAATTTTAAAGGTTTGAAAATTAAAAACATAAGAAGTGATCATGAAGGTGAATTCGAAAACAAAGCCTTTGAACATTTCTGTAAGAAAAAAGGAATATTCCATAATTTTTCGTTTTCTAGAACTCCACAACAAAATGGGGTTGTAGAACATAAAAATAGAACCTTACAAGAATGTGCAAGGACTTTGTTAAATGGAAGTACATTACCAAAATATTTTTGGGCTGAAGCAGTTGCAACAGTTTGTTATGTTTTGAATTGTATTTCTATTCGACCACTAACAAAGAATACTCCTTATGAACTTCTAAATGGACGAAAACCAAATATTTCCTATTTTAAAATTTTTGGTTCGAAATGTTTTATGTTAAACACAAAAGATCAGCTTGGTAAATTTGATCCAAAATCCGATGAAGGAATCTTTTTAGGATATTCGGATCATAGCAAAGCTTATCGAATTTATAATAAAATAAAAATATCATCGAAGAAACTCTTCATGTATCTTTTGATCAGAATTTTAAACCAACTCCGAGTATAATAGATGATGAAGATTTCCCTGATAATACCACAAATAAAGAAACTACAACTTTTGAAATTAATGAAAACATTGCTCACAATAACAATGAATTAAGATCTCCACCTAGAGTATTAAGATTATTGGAGAACTAAATTCATCTGTTAGGAAAAGAAGTCAATTAAATCAAATGGGTCATGTAGCTTTTCTTTCTCATATTGAACCTAAAAATATTAAAGATGCATCTACTGACGAAAACTGGTTAATCGCTATGCAACAAGAACTAAACCAATTCGAAAGAAATGACGTTTGGGATTTAGTTCCACGACCTAGTGATCAATCAGTTATTGGTACAAAATGGGTTTTCAAAAATAAAGCAGATGAACAAGGAAATATTACTAGAAATAAAGCTAGATTAGTTGCTCAAGGTTATAATCAAGAGGAAGGAATTGACTATGAAGAAACGTTTGCTCCAGTTGCTAGACTAGAAGCAATACGAATCTTACTAGCTTTTGCATGTTTTCATAACTTTAAATTATATCAAATGGATGTCAAAAGTGCTTTTTTTAAATGGTTTTATAAAAGAAAATGTTTATGTTGAACAACCTCCATTATTTATACATGAACAATTTCCTGACCATGTCTATAAACTCAAAAAGGATTTATACGGTTTGAAACAAGCACCTCGTGCTTAGTACGATTGTCTTAAAAGTTATCTAATAAATTCTGGTTTTGAAATTGGAAAGGTTGATCAAACTCTTTTTATTAAAAGAAATAAATATAATATTTTAATTATCCAAATATATGTTGATGATATAATTTTTGGATCTACAAATGAAAAGCTTTGTCAAGAATTTTCTAAGATAATGACAAATGAATTTGAAATGTCACATATGGGTGAGTTAAATTATTTTCTTGGTTTACAAATAAAGCAACTAGAAAATGGTATTTTTATTAATCAAGAAAAATAATGTAACAATCTAATTAAACGCTTTGGTATGGAAAATACTTCTACTAAACCAACTCCTATGAGTACAACCATACATCTTGATAAAGATGAAAATGGAAAAAGTATTGACATAAAATTATATCGAAGTATGATTGGATCGTTTCTATATTTAACATCTAGTAGACCTGACATAATGATGAGTGTTTGTTTGTGTGCACGATTTCAAGCAGATGCTAAAGAATCACATTTACGAGCAGTGAAACACATATTACGGTATCTTAATAGAACCAAGGACTTTGGGCTATTGTATCCAAAGGAATGTCCTCTTGAATTGGTATCATACAGTGATGTTGATTTTGGAGGAAGCCAGACAGATAGAAAAAGTACAAGTGAGACTTGTCATTTTATTGGATGATCTCTTATATCTTAGTTTAGTAAGAAACAAAATTGTGTTTCATTATCGACATGTGAAACAGAATATATTTCTGCCACTCTGGCACGTGCTCAAGTTATATACATGCAACAAACACTACAAGATTTTGGTTTTAATTTAACTAAATCAACTATTTTCTGTGATAATTCTAGTGCTATTAATTTATCTAAAAATCCTGTTAATCACTCACGAACAAAACACATTGACATTCGTCATCATTTTCTTCGTGATAATATTGAAAAGAATTTGATAAATCTAGAATTTGTTTCCTCTGATAAACAATTGGCAGATATATTTACAAAACCTTTAAATGAAAATATTTTTGTTAATTTAAGACGAGAGCTTGGTATTATTTCTTTTAAAAATTTATAAAATTATATATATATATATATATATATATATATTTGTAGCTTCTAATAACACATCTTGGCAAAAAATATATATAACTTTCACTCAAATTTCATCAAAACAAAAATAAAAATTTTAAGACTCTATCACGGCTTGAACTCATAACCACTCCTATGTTTTCAAATACTTCTTACCATTTGAGCTATGATTATTTCTTGTTTCATGTAGAAGTTTGGTTCTATTTATTCTGAATATTTTCGTTCAAAAAAATACAAAATAACATAGCCACGGGGACTTGAACCTGGGTCTCCTAGCAGGTAACTCCATAGCTTACTAGTTATGCTATGGTTGCATTTCCTGCTGAGTCATATGCTTCATACATTCTTAACCATATAACTTTCATATCCTTAAATTATTCTGCCCCACTATTTTTTTTTGTTTAATCTCTGGTTATTAACTTTTGAAGGTCTATAACCATTCATTCTAAGCTCATATTCAACTATATAAACTGCACTCTTCTCAGTTATTAATCATCATTACAAATTTTTTTAAAATCTTTACAAATTAAATCGTCTCATCAATGGCATCTCCAAACTCTCATGATTCTTCTAACTCAAAATTATCCTTTTCTACTCCAACCTCTTCAAGTAATCATGATTCATCCAGTAGCTCGACTCCATCATTGCCAACTCCTACCCCTATTCATGAACCCAGAAGATATCACACCGATTTTTTGCCAAAACCAAAGAAGTCTCGAAGATCGTTGTTTCTTTCTCCAAAAACAAAAATAAAAATTGATGAAATACATCACTACCAACAGGAACAAGTCAATTTACAATGAGAAATGTTTTACGAACAGCGGATGAATTCAAATCGTCTAAGCATGATGTTGTTCCTACCGATGCTACCGATGCTCAAATCGCACAATGGCTATACAATGATGTAGCTGTAATAAGATGACATAAAATGAAAAACTCAAGGATCTTTGAAGGTCTTTCATGGTCTACAGCGATTTCGTACAAGAACTTATGCGTCGATCCGAATTGGAATCTCTACATGACTTGAATGCCAATTCTCACAAGATCAACCACCTCATGGTAAAATTATTCTATGATAATTTAAATCTTCCTCATCAACGTCCATCGAATAGGGATGATTGTGTTTGGAGTTTAGTGTGTGGTCAACAAGCATTCTTCTCCTTAGATCGAATGGCACACATACTTCAAATTCCCAATCATGGCATTCCACTAGATGATGTCGAATGTAATATTCGACAAAGGGATCGGATTAGCCATATTATAATGACCCGTAAATTTCGTTAATTAAATTAGTCATATTTATAAGATTTTGGAATTAAATTATAAAGAAATATAATTGTTATAATTGGTAACGAAGTAAATGTTAATAATTAACCTATGAAATATTACATTGGTTGTAATAGACTTAATTTAAAAAAAAATTGCAATTTATAAACCATATCCGTTTGGAACCTTATTTGTTGATATGCTAAAGTATAATAAATGAGTTATTACAAGAGATTGAAATTTAAATAGAATTCTAATGAATGAATAGTGGAAAGGATTATACAGGTGTATAATTTAATACGAGAAAGGAAAGTATTTAATTGATTATGTAATAAAAACATTGTAACGGTAATTGGAATAAATTAAGGAATATGTTAGTATAAGTTAAGTATTAAAAACTTGAAAGGAAATCCAACCAATTCGAGTTAAAAGTACACTTGGTTATAAATATAATATAAGAGAACCAATAAATTTTGGAATAGTTTGTAATAAATGTTAATTGAGTAAAACCAGTGTTGTGTAAATAATTACAATATTGGGGTGTAATTAATGAACCTCTAAAAGTGTAATTAAGAGTTAATGACAATATCTATTGTGCGTTACTTATTTGGTTAGGGTGTTAAGTTAATTTGTAATCAATTTCAAGTAATTCACTAATTTGTCGTATTAATTATGAGCGTTACTTTAATGATTTGGATTAATCGAGAAATTAATACGAGAAGTATGTAAAGTAATAACTAAAAAGGAAATGCGTTATAAATTGATTTTAACCTAAACTTAAGTGTAAGTTAAAGGTTGAAATTGAATCTAATCCGTTAAATTTGAAACTTATTAGAATAAAATGGGATTCAATTTAAAATAAGGGGTTATTTTTATAAATCGAAATAAATTCTATAATGAGTGAATTTAAGCTACTTTAAATTGAGACGGGAATTGGTTTAAAGAATTATAAATTAATAAGTAAATCAAGATGATGAAATATATGAATTATAGAATTTGAATTTTTAAATAGTGCGTTAATCTATTTAATTTATAATAATTGGATTCATTGCAAATGAATGAAATCAAATAGGTAATTAACGTTAATTTAAAAATTAAGTTGAAAAACGGGAAATATTTATGTGATAATATTTAATCCAATGGTAAACCCTTCTATTTGAAATTACGAATGGAATAATTATGGGTAAATTCAATTTAAAGGAAATTTTGTAAATTTATCTATAATTTTGAATTTTATGAAAAGTGAAGATTTCTATTGATAAATCTTTAATAAATTGACTTTTAAAAATTGTTAAATCATTGTAAATGTTTGAAAATTATAAAGTGATAAAGATTGCAAAGTTCAGAATTTTTAACGCGAAATTTGATTTAATTAATTTATTTTAAATTTATTTAATTAATATAAAAGTAGCCATTTTGGTCACGGACTCGGATGTAACAACCCGCATATTTATCGATTTTATATTTAAATATTTTATTTAAATATTTGTCATTAATCCGATATTGGTCCGAAAAGCTACTTTTTGCAAATGGTCAAACTAGGACTCGAGACCACTTCCATTGAGTTCGAAATGCCGTTTACAATTTTTTTAAGTATAAAGATTGATAGGTTTGGAGTTAGTGGAATTTCACTTACTTTTTCCGCTTTGGACTTTGGGTTAGATTAGCCATTATAACTCAAACCCACTTCTCTCCTTCTCCTCACTCTTCATAAATTTTCTAACAACCAAGCTTTAGCATTAATGGTGAGTGGAAGGGGAAATTAATATTCCAAGCTCAAATTCTCTTGCAAATCCAACATTCAATTCCAAATTCAAGAAGAAGATATTGGATTCAAGCTTGTGATTGCTTCTCCATTGCTTTCAAGCTTTTCTTTATAAAAATGGTGCAAAGCTGAGATTTTTATCTCATAATTCTAGCCTATAACTATATTGGACTGTTGGGAATGATTCCCTCTCACTTTTGCATGTACATTTGCATTTGGTTTGGATTGGATTGGCGAAAAACTCCAATTTTTAACGATTTGTTGAATTTTCTGCATTTAGGTCGCACTGCCTGGAAATGTCGCCTCGGAATTAGGTCATAGGTCTGGCCTATAGGTCGCTAGGTCGCTAACACTTAGGTCGTTTCTGGCCTTAAATCCCCTCTGCAGCGTTAGGTCGCTCAGCCTTTCCCTGTTAGGTCGTTACCAGCGACAAAGGTTAGCACATTAGGGCCTTAGGTCGTAGGCCTTAGCTCGTTAGGACTTTAGGTCGTAGGCCTTCGTTCCCCTTTTGGGTCATTCCCTTTCTAGGTCACGATATTTGTTAGGTCGCTCAGCCTAGTTAAGGCGTTAGGTCGCGTGGCCTTTAAACCCTTAGGTCACTCACATAGATAGGTCGCATGACCTTAATTCCAGTTAGGCCGCACGACCATTGTATCGTTAGGTCGTTTGACCCCCTTTCCCATTAGGTCGCCAAGACTTCTAGGTCGCAACCACTAGGCCGCTGGACCATTTTAGTTTGTTGCCCCCTTAGGTCGCGTGCCGTTGGGTCGTTCCACCTTGACCCCGCTTGAATCCATTAGGTCGTAGGTCGCCGGACATTAGGTCGCTAGGCCTTCAACCTTAGGCCGTTCTATTTAGGTCGCTCGACCGTGCTAGTGATAGGTCATGAGCTTCTTAAGTCGCTCGATCCTATCCTTCCTTAGGTCTTCAATAGGTCGTACCGTTTTGGACGGGGCGCTGCCCCCTGGACCCCCGCGACCTGACTGGGCAGGTCGAACCCCGTAGCGGGGGCGTTGCCCCCGCACCCCCACCTTGGGAGGTTGCCACCCCCTTGGACCTCCCCTCCGTAGGGGATCTTATCTGAAAAACATTCAATAAAACTTGCTTTGTTGAGATGCTGAGTTGACCATTCTTCGAGACAAACTATCTTTGGCTTCTCGGTCGATTTTATGGTATCACGGCCTTGTTAAAAAGGCGGGATAACAACTTTAGAAATATGAAGGTTTCAATACTAGTAGTAAATATCAAAGCTCTTTCAACAAAATGATTTCAACTTTATTTTCAATAACAAAGCTCTTTTCTTAAACCGTTTTCCAATCTACTAGTATATACAAACCTTTACCTCACTCGGATGAGAAATCTAATTAAACGGCTTAGTAAAACAAGTGGTATGAAACGCTTGCGTTCACTTCGTCGATTAATTCTTGGACTTGTTCGATTGAACCTCTTGTGACAATTTTCTAGTAAAGATTTACAGTTTGTTCGCAAATATTTAAGTTAAGCAAGTGATTATGGGACACGAAGATAAACTTTTATATTTACTAGCTTAGTGTAATTGACACTTCTCGTTGATCATAACGATCATTTTATGATTTAGACTAGCAATTGTGCGATGTCTCTTTGTTTGCAAGGTTAGACTAGACCTCATTGGTGTGATTCCGACTCACACATATCTCTTTGTCCGCAAGGTTAGTCTAGACAGCATTTGTGTGATTCCACTCACACATACCTTTTTGTTGCGAGGTTAGACTAGATACCATTTGTGTGATTCCACTCACACATACCTTTTTGCTTTTTGGTTAGCTTAGACCTCATCTGGGTGATTCCGACTCACCCATATGGGGTAGCTCCCCATGGTCTTCGGACCGTCATGTGATAGGCCTCTTTTCCTTTTTCTGTGATTTTTGGATTTCTTTTGTTGATTTCTGGAATTTATGTCATTGACTTGTTATGAGTACAAGTTTGGGGTATGATGCCCTCTATGTATCTTTGAGAATATTCTTGTGATATTGATTTATCTCTTATTGATTGATCTTCTGTTGATCGTCATTTGCATACTTATAGTAGTATGTCAGTATGGATATTTTATGTTTATGCCATATCTTTTATTTTACATCATGTCATCTGATATTTATAGCTAGACTGATCCGTTTATTATTTTCTTAAATAATACTCGGGTCAGACCGAGATGTTACAGGTGCTTCTGCTTGACTTCTTCCCGGGATTTCCTACTCTGACTTTTGGCTAACTATTTAGATTAGCAGTTTTTGTTATATACACTTGAGATATAGACTCATAGTTGTATTCTTTTGTATAGCACGTGTTGCTATTCTTTTGTATTATTGTGGATCTTTTTGACCACTACTCTGATGTACACTTTCATGTGTTAGTTATATATTCATATATTCTTCCGCCTTTGTGATATGGATGTCTGTGACTGATTTGTGTTATGCTTATTTCTATGTTTGTTTCCGAAGATTATTTATAGTCATCGTGTGATAAGCAATTACATGGATGGTCGCTCCTCAACAGCCTTATTCTCCGTGCTAGTTGACAGCACTACACCGTAGTGTTCTTGGCTAGCGTGGGTATAGAGGTGGGGCGTCACATCGGATTTCGACGAAACCAGTTTCATCGGATCTCTAACAGTGAATTATTATAGGGTTTCAAGTTTCATAGCGATCGGACTTGTCGTTGGTCGTACGAACGCGAAACGCCTTAAAATCGATTTAATTAAAATCAATTTGAAAATATTGATTTCAGCATAACCTCTTCATACGATGGAATTTGGACGTAAAACTTTTTCCATCGCGTTCAGAATATTTTAAAACACCTATTTCGATATATGGTTTTATCTAATTTCGTTCCAGGGTCAGAATGGGCTTTTTGGGCCACATTAGCAATAACACGTATATCTATCAAGCCGATCCATCTACTCTATTTCTAACCTAGCTATATAAATTCAGTTATAAACCCTAGCCTCCATCTATTCTCATTTGTTTGCGCATTCATTTCCTCAACTCTTTCTCTTCCTCAATGGATGCAAATCCTAGATCCAAATACAATTCAAAAATCAAATCCAAATCCTAAAATTTAAAGTCCTCATAAAAATTCCAAAAAAATATATGTTGATGCTCTCGATGAGTGTAATCCCCTGGTGGTATTCGTTTTTCGATTTGGGCTGTGGTTTAACCAGGAATTTGGCCTTTTGTTCCGGCCGTTCATCACAGCATGATCAACGATGATGGATCGTCAAATTGACGGCATAGGTGGAGGGAGATGATCGTGCGTAGCTCATCCTTGCTGGCCGTTTGTCGAGTTAACGGTTAGATCATCGCAAATTATTGGATTAGGGTTTTTATTTGTGGCGGCCGGTGGAGTTTTTGGACGTCGCAACTTCGTCATGGGGGTCGGCATGGTGGCCAGTGGGGCGTCGTGGCAGAGGCGATCTCTGGTAGCCCACGATTCGAGGCGCTGCGGCCTATAGCGGCTGCGGCCTGTAGTTATTTCGCGAGGACGAGAGTAGGGTTTGGGTTCATTGTTTACTGCAGGGAAGCATCTGTCGCACGCGCAAAGAATTACAGGGTGACGTGGCTATTAAATATTGGTTAGTTTTAATTTTAATTTTATTTTGTTTTCAAATGATTCGAACCGCTATAACTTTTACATACGAATTTCGTTTCACGCACGATTTTTTTCGTTAGGATCGTAATAAAATTCCGGATGTTTTGGCGCTGGTTTGGACGGATTTGGAGACTGTCAAATTTTTGGGTTTAAATCGGATTTAAATTCGATTTAAATTCAAAAGGTTAGTGTTTTAACCCACTCACAACTTTTAAATTTTCTTATGTGTGTTAAATTGATTTAAGATATGAGTAGAAATTTATTTATAACTGTTTTGGACATTTTATTCATCATCTCAGTTAAATCGCATTTATTTAATTTAATTGTTAATTAATGTTATTATTGCATAAAAATTGACAGTTAAGATTTATTTATTTTGCATATAAACTGCTTGTTAAACAGTTATTTATTTATTTATATTTTGAATATAAAATGTTCATTGATAATTTTTATATTTTATGTGCTCTATATGGATGTTTGTTTAAATTGGATGATGATCGTAATAAATGGTTGAAGATTGATATTTGGATGGATGGATGATATATTTTATATTGTATAAACTGCAAGTTAGTATGCATTTTATTTCATTCGGGATTGCGGTTTGAAATGATATACGACCGCAATTTTTTTTAAATTGCGGATTGAAATGATAAATATCCGTATCACTTGACCATAGGATACAAAATTTTATACAGGCACCGTGGTCTATATATAAAATATTTTAAAGTGATTTCTATGGTTTGGATAGGATACGGTTTAATAAATATTAAATCTTGATATTATATAAATATTATTTTATATATACATATATAGTTAAATTTTTGAATTTAAGCTATGTATAAATCTGTTAAATAAAAATAAATAAGTGGAATAATGGAGTCTGTTAATTTATATTATATGGTTAAATACAGGTTTAAGATATGGTGTGTGTGTATGTGTATATATAAAGTTTAATGATTTAAATCAATTAAGATTGGAAGGTAAATCGGAAATTTATTTGGAATTGAGCTTATTTAAAAATTAAACTCCATGAGTTGATGTAAACCTTACTAAACTTGGAAATTTTAAAGAATGATATTTATAACTGGATTTTTTTTCAAGATAAATTTAATGAACATTTCTAGTATAAATAAATTGAAGGAAATGTTTAGTAGTTAGTAATTGGAGTTTATTTTAAATGATTATGGATTTATTATGTAATATTTCAAAACTAAATAATCGGACATTAAATTGTTGAATAGAAATTTCCAACCTTAGTTCCAATTGTTTAATATTCAAAGTATGAAATATATTGAAACTGAAGTGGTTTATTGAAACTGGAATAAAAATTATGGATTTAGACTTAATTTAAAGAAAATAAAATTCTAAAGTCGTGGAAATTATTTACTTTATAAAGTAATTTTAAACTCAGACCATTTTATTTATATACTGTTGAATATCCAAACCATTTAAGTTGGAGTTATGGTTTTAAAGCTATGGATTCGAAGTATTATGTTTCGAAGAGTTATAATTTAAATGGATGGTTTCGAGATATTATAAATTTTAAAGTGGTATGGTTTTAGAAAAAGATATATTTAAAATAATATCAATATTGATTTGATTTTTAAAAAAGGAAAATGATATCGTATTTATATGGTTTTAAAAAGGGATATTATATTCTGGTTTTAAGTATAAATTATTTTTAAAAGACCGCGGTGTTATAATAACGTCTGGTTGTTAAAGAGACCGGGATCGGAAGCTTTCATACTCTCTGCCAACTCCGAAAACCACTTTAACAACCGTGCACACGGTGGAGATTCCAGAATGAAGTAGGATGGCGGCGGCGTTTTCCTATGAGGTAATTACATGGACCCGACTCCCGTGAGTTGGCATAAGGTGGCTAAAACAGGAGCGATTCTCGGGCCAATGAGGTCATTCCTCTGATCGGATACTCCTCTTCGATACTATACTCTGACTTTGGATTGATTCGGTGACCACCTTCAGTTTTGATTTCTTTGATTTGGGAGAGTTTGTCCGAGATGGGTGGTAGTAGCAGCTACGCGTTACCACCAGCCCGGATGCGTAATTGGTATATCTACCCTGGCATTGCCTAGTTGTGCCGTGTCACCTACCCTAGCGCGCCTTATACGATTTTGTAAGTTTATTTTACAATTGGACACTATTATAATAGCGAAATATACTACATAGTAAATAGTTTAACGGATCCTTAAGAGATGTGAATCCCGAGCATCTTTTAAGTTACTGCACTCATATTTATTTCTTTTAATTTAACGTACATAAGATATTTTAGTTCTAACTCAAGTGTTTTGTCTTTTCAATTCGCTCGGGTCAGTCCGAGCGTTTCAGGATTTGAAGTTTTAGCTCCGGAGGACGAAGACGAAGATTAGTGTTACTATTATCTACTATTATTCCATTACACTATTTAATTCCGCTGCATTGATAATTATTGGTATGTGAACTCTGATATATATTGTATAAAGAAGAATCAATTGTTTTGTAAACAGTTTTATGAACTGTATATTTTTATTATATTTTATCCTTCCGCCGTGAGATTCTATTTTATTTTATTTCTTCTCTGTTTTCTTATATACCCCATAACAATCCGCCCATTCGTATGGTTTAAATTGGCACGTGTGTCGATTTGAAGCGTGCGAAAAGGCGGGACATTACATATATGTTTATGGGAGATAATATGACGGAAAAAAATATATTCTCCTTCGACCAAAAGCTAGAATTCTTCACAAAGCTTTTATGAGGAGTATACTTCCAAGAACAGGGTCATATGAACTTATCTACCCAGAAAATTTCAAAGCTTTATATGCGATATGGGGAGGAATTCAAGTAAATTGGCTACGACGAATATTAGATGAGTTTCTCTCCTTCAACAACGGTAACATGAGAACAATTTATTTCGGTGAATATATAATGTGATTTCTTTCAAATGTGGGAACACCTCAACCAGAATCCGAAACTTCTTCCGTTGGAGTTATCAACATTCGCACAATAAGCCTCATGAAACTACCGTCAGCTCCTCCGACATTTACCTTCTATGACGAATGGCATCAGCAACATCAACGTCAATCAGGCGGACCAATTATTCAAGAACGACTGTCTCATCCCAAAGAAGACGACGATATTCGTCTTGCACAATCAGCTAGTTTGCGAGAATCCATGGAGATCCTTTCTAGAAATCAACAAATACTAGGATCTCGTTTAAAGAAAATAGATGAAAAATTAGACAAAGTAAAAGGATTCTTTTCTTTCATATGGGATGCAATTTCATGTTCGTCTTCCACAACTGCTTCTTCCATAGCATAGGTAAACGTCTAGAACCAAGATTTACATGGTCAACTTCCGAAGAGCATACTAGTAGTGATACTAGTGGTACAGGAAGTGGTGCTCGTGGAACTTCTAGACTTGGAAAGGAGCCTGCACCAAAGGGAGATGAGTAGGTTCTTTTCGTAAGTAAGTTGGATATGAATTATTTATAACTCTATTGACAATTTAAACATATTAAAACTTGCAACTTATTTATTTATTGAGACTTGTACTAAATAGTCTCTCTTTTAAATATTTCTGCACTTTTCTTTTATATTTTTGTTTGCTGTGTCTCCTTTTTGTCGATGATAAAGGGGGAGAAATGAAAAGTATGTGCACTAACATATTTGATGCAGGAAAAAGATATCATACATTCAGGGGGAGAAATATTTTCTCTCTAACATATATACAGGTTGTCATCAATCAAAAAGGGAGAGAATGTTGAATTACTAGTTTTGATTCATGACAAGACAATTCAGAAGCTAAAGAAGAATTTGCATTCATACATGACAAAAAGAAGACAACAGAGGATCTCTAGGCTTAAAGTAACTATTATAGATATTGAGTCTTAGACATACGTTAAAATCAATCCTCAAGTTTTCAATTTTTAATTTTTTCTTTACAAACGGAGTTCACTGTGCAATTTATGCACAGCCAGTCGACTGACTGTTCTTGCCAGTCGACTGACTGTGCATATGCACATCAGTGAACACTGTTCATATTTTTGAAACGGAAAATATTTTAAATATTCAAACACCAGTCGACTGAACCGGCTTCAACTGCAAAATTTCTGAATGGACATCTTCTTCCATGAAGAGTTGCAATTCATCAACAGTCGTCTCTCTTGGCTGAAACTCTTCACTAAGAGTTGCATCTCTCTGATAACTATATATAGAAGTTATCTCATACTTCATAATCACCAATTTCTGATTCTAATTCTTTCTACTCTCTCTTGTGATTACTCAAGTGCTCTCATACTCTTCATTGCTTTGAATCTTTAAGTTATATTCTATATACTTTGATTCATAGCAATATTCTTCCTTTTTCAACTCTTCACATAATCTTTATACTCTTGAGGAATTGATTATAGGAAGTTTGTAATCTTAATAGACAAAACAATGTTATCAAGAACACATTAAGTCAACTACATTTATATCGTGTTAAAGTTATGTTCCGCTGCTCAGGTAAGGGAAAGTCCACTTCTGCTGCTGAGGCAAAAATCCTATTCTGCTGTTCAAGTGATGTTTACCTATTCCTCCGGATTAAGTGAGGATATTTTTAGTTAAAGCCAGAAGTTAGTCTGGGACTGGACGTAGGACGGTGCTCCGAACCAGTATAAAATCACTGGTGTCATTTTACTTACTGCATTTATATTCCACGTTATTTACTATCTATACTTCTGTATTACTAGTTATCCATATTATACGGTCCTATATACTTTCAACATGTGGTTGAAATCAAGCGGGATTGGAGGTGTAGCCGATCTTTGTTGTATGTATGTGTGTGTAAACATGTATACATATGTATATGTTTGTGTGTGTGTGTGTGTATGTACACGTGTATACATATGTGTTACATACGTATATGTATGTGTGCGTATAAACATGTATACATATGTATATGTATGTGTGTGTATGTATGTATATGTATGTGTGTGTATATGTATGTATATATATGAGGGCATGAATGTGTATATAGGTATATACATGTATACATCTGTATATATGTATATGTCTACATGTTGTGTATGTATATATATGTATATGTATGTATATGTGTATATGTATTTGTGTGTATGACAATAACTTTATGCAAAAGTTTAGGAGAATGAAAGATGAATAAACCATGTTATATCTTACAAAAAATCTGCATTCCAAGATGAAAATATCTCACTACTCAAAAAATAATCTTTTTCATTTAATGTCTTTCCAAATTATCCTTCTTTGACCGCTGAGATAAGAAAATCCAAATTTTTTGAAGGAAGATTTCAACGATAATATATTCATTGCTTTTTACTTATTTGTAGTAGCGATCTTTTGTTCAAGAGTCCATGTATTTAGTGGTATAGTCATAGCTACACCATTATCGAAAAATATTTGTTAGTTATAATTATCTTTTAACCTAAGACAGTGGTACATTTCTACTTTCATGGTTAAGCAATCCCCAAGGCAGTGGTACAGTTATGCTAAAGTGAAAGAGAAGCATGTTAAATAACTTATATATATATATATATATATATATATATGTATATATAGGTTGGGATCGGCTACACCTCAAATCCCCTGATTTCAATCACATGTATTGAATTACATATTATGTCTTCTCTCTCTTGAATTGACAAGAGGGAGAAGATATATTATTTAATAACAAACATGTGGTTGAAATCAAGGAAGATTTGAGGTGTAGCCGATTCTTGCCCTATATGTGTGTGTGTGTGCATGCGCATGTATACATATGTGTGTGTGTATGTGCATGCACATGTATACATATGTGTGTGTATATATGTGTGTATATATATATATGTATGTATGTGTGTGTATACATGTATATACATGTATACATATGTGTGTATATATGTATATATGTGTATACATGTGTGTACATATATATGTGTATATATATATATATATATATGTTTGTGTGTGCGCGCGCCTATATACACACATGTATACATATGTATATATATGTGTGGAGGAGTTTTCAATGACACCCAAAAAAGTACAACACCCATATTGCCCCTGCTTTCTACCACACAATCCGAATTAAATTATATGGTTTTCTCACTCTTTCCACTAGCCATATTATTTAATTTAAATTGTGTGGTGGAAATCAAAGTGTTATAGAGGTGCTGCACTATTTAGTGTGTCATTGAAGTTTGAACGCTCCTCATATATGTGTGTTTGCATACTTCTATACATATGTAGTATACATACGAATATATGTATATGTCTATATGTTTGTGCGCGTGCACATGTGTCTATATATATGTATATGACAATAACTTAATGCAAAAATTTGAGAGAACAGAAGAATAAACCATGTTATATCTTACAAGAATGCAGAGCACATGTGTCTATATATACGTATATGATAATTACTTAATGTAAAAATTTGAGAGAACGGAAGATAAACAAACCATGTTGTATCTTATAGGAATCTGCATTCCATAATGAAAATGTCTCACCGCTCAACAAATAATCATTTTCATTCAATGCCTTTCCAAATTATCCTTCTCAGACTATAAAGATAAGAAAATCAAAGTCTTATAAAGGAAGATTTTAGTGAATTTCATTTTTGTTAAAAACTATTTCAAATAAACTATCATCACTATATTCAAACCACAGTTTCGTGTTAATGGCATAAATTGGAATGATGTATTATGCAAACCATTTATACAAAAATCCCATATGAGTAAATTTGACAATAACATGGGCTTATTTAATTCTTCTTCATACCAAACTGTAGGTTCTGAATATAACATTTAACAATGAATACTTCCTTACTTTAACTTCATAGTCAATGTCTAATACTAATAGCTTCACTAGCTTAGAAGACACTCCTTTTAGTACATTTGTTACGGGATTATCTTTTAATATCAACCGCCTAAGCTTTTTTAGATTTCACAACTTCACGGGATGGTCTGTGATTTAATATATATGTTCAAGGACACTTTCATCTAGATTTATGCTGATTGCATTATGCTTGATTAGGTGGAAATGGATTTTTTTGGAGAAATATGAATAATAGCCTTAGAATATTTCATCATAACCTGCCAACACGAAAAAAAGGCTGCGAAGAAATAGAAATGATAGCCTTAGAATATTTCATCATAGGCTTTAAACGGGAAAAATAAAATAAAAGGACAACATCCATTACGCAGTTGTCAGCTATACTTGGTATTTAGCTTGCAATTGGGGAGTAACTAGACAATTATAATTTTGGAAATAAGCAATGACTAGTAGAATTATAATTTAGGAAAAAATAATGACTAGTAGAACTATAATTTAAAAAATAAGCAAGATCTGATAGAATTAGGCTATATATAATCATGTACCGAGAGCTTGTAGAATTAGAAATTAGCAATAAAACTAATTATTCATCATATCCGACCTTCTCCTTGAAAATTCAATATGGTATCAGAGCGGATCAGATAATGACTCAAAAGTTCCACAACAACATAAAATGTTGCAAATAACAAAAAACTACAGTCAATTCAACATGTCTCAATCCAACAACGCTAATCCAAAAAAATATCATACTCAATGGCAACAAAAATTATATTCCCTGGTCCAGACCATTAACAGTTGGTCTTGGTGGCAAAGGGAAATTAAGATTTGTCACTGAAAAGGCAAAAACCGAAATCAACAAAGCCAACTGAGCCAACTCCCGATGAGAAAGCAAAAATAGAAGAATGGGAGATAACTGACCAATTAATCATGTTATGGCTACTACGCACAATGTAACCCAAGATTTCAAATGTACTCTTGTACTTCAGTACATCACAGGAGGTTTGGGTCAAAACCAAGAGAAGGTACGGTCAACAAAATAATTTCGCCCATATCTTTAGCCTTAAACAAGAGCTTTCCCAAATTAAATGAAGTACCAAAAGTAATAACGAACTAGTGATAAAATTTGTGTCAAAATAGAAAGAGCTCAATGTTTATCTCTCAGCAACAACATATCCAATTGAAAGCCAAAAAAGATCCGAACAAGACTTAATTTTTACCTACTTAAGGGTTTTCGATTCAAGCTATGAATCAATCAGGTCTCAAGTTTTGGCATCAACCAGGATGCCAAGTTTTGATGATGTAGCGATAAGAATTGAGCAAGAGTAAAATCGACGAGCCCTCGTGAACCCTCGATAGTCGAATAATCAAGAGAACAAGGCATTTCAGTTAAAATACTCAAACCCTAGTTTTTAGGACACGACCAAATGGAAGGGAGCTTCGAGCACCAAGTTTCGCGACCACTGCAAGAAAGCATGACACAACTACAATGGCTGCCATTTCCTCCATTCCCACCTTCGGCTAGTCAGAGAAAAGGGTGACAAAGGAGATAAGTGGGGCACCGCAAAAAGGGAGAATAAATTTAGTGATTTTAGCAAAGGAGCGGAGATAGAAGGGGATGTATCTGAATCGACTCTACGGACTCAACCAAATAATAGCTCCGCTTTGGAAGGATCTTCTGTAGCTCAAATGATGCAACCAAATCAACTACTAACTCAATTAAACAGTTTGTTACAGCAACAAACTTTAGGTTTTGTACATTTTAACGCTATTTGTAACTCATCCAATATCAAAAACAATTTTGAAATTGCAAGTATATGTCAAAATACGAATAGATGGTTGGTTGACTAAGGTGCTACCGATTACATGATATTGAACAAAAATAAATTAACTAATGTTAAACAAAATAAAGACCCTCAAAATGTAACTGTTACTGACAGAGATAAAGTTCAAATTTATGTTTTTTGGTATAACCAAGTTTCTTACAAAAAATGTGAAAAATATTTTATATTTGTCAGGTTTTAACTCAAATTTATTATCAATTAGTAAGATAACCCGTAAATTGAATTGCAATGTTATATTCTCATCGTATAAAGTGACATTTCAAGATCGAGAATTGGGTAAGATGACTAGTGAGGGATGTCTAAAAAAGGGCCTCTTTTATCTTAATGAAAACACAAACAAATGTTATGTATCATTAAATTTAGTAGATCTTGACAAATTGCTACATTGGAGATTTGGTTATCCACTTGATCAAATTTTGGATAAACCATTTTATTATAAATTAGATTCCAAGAAATTACGATATTTGTGATCTTTGATAACAAACTAGATTGTCATTTTCTTTATCTACAAACAAGTTGGAAAAATATTTTGATTTAATTCATTTTGATGTTTGGAGTCCAGCATCTATTGATTCTTATAATCATTTCAAATATTTTGTCATATTTGTTGATGATTTTTCTCGCACTACTTGGGTTTACCTTTTAAAAAGAAAAAAAATGGAGTTTTTGTTCATGTTTTCAAGAATTTTACAATATTATAGAAAATCAATATAATGCAAAAAAGTAAAAAAATTGTTCCGATAATGGGACAGAACATGTAAACAAAAATTTCATAGATTTTTTAAACAAAAAGGAATTTTACACCAAATCATTTGTATTTATACACCCGAATAAAACGACGTTTAGAAAGAAAAAATCAACATTTACTTGAAGTCACTATATCTATTCGTTTTCAAACTAATTTCATAAATTTTACTAGTCAGATGTTATGCTAACTGTTACTTATCTCATAAATAGATTATCAAGTGTCACGCTTAAAAATATGAGTCCCTTAGAAATTCTTAAGAATATGAAAATTGATCTTAATCACATAAATTTTTATAGGTGTACGTGTTTCATATGTAAGAAATGAGGATTACGGATCTTAAGGCTAGAATTAACACTGAAGGGGGGGGGGTGTAAATATTGTTTATAAAGAATTACTAAATCTTTTGGATTTATGTTAATTTAAAAACAGATGTGTGCAATATACAGACACATATATGACCACAGAAACAAACACAGATGCAGAAATAAAATAAAAGGCAGTAAATGAAAGAACACATCGGATTTTATACTGGTTCAGAGTTACCCTATTAGTCCCGCAACACCATAACGGATTTCCTTTCAAAAGCAATCTTTACAATTACACCCTCAATTTCAAGGCTATGAGGTACATCCTCCAGAATCACAATCCTCTGGGTAGAGATACTTGATTTTCTGAGCTACATGTTCACCCACTTGATTTTACGGGCAACAAATTCACCCAATTGATTTTCCAAGGCTACAATCACACCTTATCATGCTTGATTGATTTTCAACGCAACAATCACACCTTTTCTCGCTAAGTTGATTACAAAAAGCCTATAACTCTGAATAGCACTGAGGATCTTGTTGGGATAGTGAAAGAGAATCAAACTACGAATGATGGAGTTCGATTCAATGTAGATTTCGAAAGAGTAATGGTAAGAATATGTATTAAGAAAAGTGGAAGAAGAAGAGGAGTGAAAAACCAGAAAATCTGATGTAAAATTCGTTGAAACTGACCCTTACTTATAGTTGAACAACAGTCATGTCCATTCGTGATGACTTATGGCGAATATACACTTCTTTTGAAATTGAAATTTTGAACTCAACTGACACCATATCGACATGGTCACCAAGAGTATGTCGACATCCCAAAGCATTTTTTATGATTTGATTTTCTTTGAAAATAACCTTTATCTTATATTAAAACTATTTTAAACTTTATAAATATACTTGACTATAGTTAAAATTAATAAGTAAATATAGAGAATAATATATATATATATATATAATTTAACTATAATTTTATATTTAAATCTAAGTATAAATATTTAGAAGTTAAAAGATAGTTTAAAATCAGGAGTAATTTGACTTTGAAATGAAAGATGATTTTGAGGCTAAAATTATTTAAAATCAGGATAGATGTTTTTGATGCTTTTAAAAGGAAGGTTTTGAAATCATTTTGAAAACAAAATATAATTTGAAAAATCATTTTGAATAAAAAGTTTAGCGTATACAAAACAATGTCCCACTAGATTTTTCATATGTTCCATCCTCCCTAGGGTTCCATCCCTTTAACATGCTCGAAGTGGATTCCATTCCATGAATAAATTGTATTTTAAGATGCCAGTGCTTTTCTAGGAGTTTTAACAAAATTTTCTAACTAAAGAATAAATTACTTGAATTCTTGAACCCTTGATAATCTTGATACTCATGAGTCTTCAATCTTGATATCTTGAATCTCTATACTGTACAATCTTCATTCTTGGTACCTGCATGGTTAAATCCCGCATATATATATATATATCTAAACTTATAATGTTAGTATTTATATTTTATAATCTATTCTAAGGTTGTTGTCATCAAAATCATCATCTCACAGACTAGCAATCTCCCCCTTTTTGACGATGACAACCTTTGTTTATAAAATATTACTTCTATCCTAATAACTCCTCCTAAAACTAATAATTCCCCCTTAATCTATGCCCTAATTACCCTATTTTATACTTCTCCTTCTTTATCGTCAACAAAAACTAAATCACCCTCATTCTTGGACTAAAATACCTGCATTGATAAACTATACAAAGAAATATATAATAAATAGATTAAGAAATAATTATACTTATGAACATGATAATTTAATCAAAGACTATATACAGTTCAATGTATATTTACATGTTTTACACATCAAACATCGAACCAAATTAAGAAATCAATCCACGCCAAGTATTAATCTAAACCAAATCAAATCAATTCAAACAAACAATTCAAACTAAGTAATAAAATTTAAACGTTACGAGGAACTTCCACCCATCCTTCTTTTCCAAAGACAGGGCCTGCTTTAATAGCATCCTAATTTTCATTGTCATTGGTGAGAGAGATAGGAGGATGTGCTTCGTTATCATCCTTGTGTAGGGAGGAAATCATCCATCGTATTGCATCGAAATGCCTTTCTTGCTCCTTGATCATCTGTATTTGACTCAATTCTAAGTGTCGCTGGTTACGAAGAATGAACGAGAGAATATTCTTGAATGAATTAAGAGTTTCTTCAAGATTTTCGGATAAAATGTGAATTGGATTAGCCATAGTTGAATTTGTGAATGAAATGAAGGATTAGAAGATAATAAATAATTTTCAGTGAAGAATTCTGGAAGAAATAGGTATATAGGTGTAGAAATTTGTTTGAAATGAATAGATATATGGTAGTTATTCAAATTTCAAATTCAAAATGAATTGTCATTTCTGACCAGTACATGTCGACATGGTCATAGGAGGTACATCGACATGGGTTAGTGAACAAAATATGACTAATTAGATTTTGTGAATAATTGTGTGTGTATATATATATATTTATACAATATACTAACATTTATTCTGGATATAAGATAAGCTAGATAATAGAAATGAAATTTCATTTCATTGCATACTAAGATGATACAATGATTAAACATATGAAACTACATGAACTTTCGAATTAAAACAAGCTAAAACACATACAACAAAATACGAAAAGATAACACTTGTTAGAGGATGATGATGATGAAAGCCCAAGTTTCTTGCTGACTTTGGAAATGAACTTGCTCATCTTGGATGAAATTTTGTCCAACTTCTTGCTAACGGATCGTTTAAAATCCATTGATTCTCAACAATCGTCTTTTGGTTTTTGAGAAGGGTTTTGATGGATGGATTAGAAGGATAGTCGAGCTTTCCAAAGAGGTTTCACCTTCTTCTTCTTCAATTTCCGTTTCAACCCCTTCTTCTTCTTCTTCTTCTTCTTCTTCTTCCTCTTCCTCTTCTTCCATTTCCTCATGAGCCAAACGCTCTTCCTTTTCGGCAAGGGTCTCATAAGGTTGAAAAAAAAATGGAATTTTCATAAGTTAAATGTTGGAATGATTGAAAAATTTTCTAGAAACAAATTCTTCGCCGTTGAAATCCACTCCAAAATAGTTGAAAATCTGAGTGAGATAAATTCCATGATACAAAGTATTCTCACCCATTTCAAGATTTTTAGGACGAAGTTCATCCAAAATAACTTGCGTCCAATTTATGTCATAATTTCCAAAAATAGCAAAAAGTGCTTTGCAAACTTTTGAAGTAGGATTATTAAAATTCCCCGATCTTGGGGCCAAAGTATGCTGCAAAATAAGATTGACAATTCTTGCCTTTGGTCAAAAATTTCGATTTTTGAGTATCATTCCCTTCGAAAATGTGATGAAATGTCTCATGATCATTTTCATCGATTTTAAAATTAGATAGATCTATTCCCATACACTTGCAATTGAGAATGGTACCCAAAAGATCACAATTCAAAACAATTCTAGTGCCTTTGACACTACTCCAAATTTTATCCTCATTTCCATTATAAAATCTACGGTTTAAATTAGCATAGAAAATTTTGACAAGATTTGGATAGCAAACAAAACCATTTTGAGAAGCATCAATAAGACTAAGAACTCCACTGTTTGCAAAAAGATAATCAAGTTCATAAGAAGGAAAATCTTGAAAAATAGCAAACTTTCCGGGATGGACTTTGGCATAATTAGCATAATTGATGTATGCTTTTATTACCTCCGGATCATTGAAGAGTTGCTCTTTTGTTTTTTTGAAAATTCTCATGGTGGAGGGGTTGCTTGAAGAAGCCATTAAAGTAGAGAGTAGAGAGCTTGAAGTTTTGAAGAGAGAGTTTGAATTTGAAAATGAGAGTGAAAAGATATGATAACAGATAGTGAATAAATAGATTCTCAAAGGACATATTCTCTGGTCAAAAGGTAGCTTTTCAGTGAATTGAATGAAGTGAAAAGATGGAGGGAAATTCAAACATTTGAATCCAAATTTTGAAATTCAAGTTCTGGTACCCATGTCGACATCATGGTAGGGACCATGTCGACATGTGCCAGTGAATTTTTGTGAATTATTTTTCCTATGTTCTCTAATAAATTTATATACTCTATTATATATTTTTGAAATATTATTGGACTAATAATATATTTCAGAAAGTATTACTATACTATTAAAAATAATATAAAATAATAAAATAATAATAAAAAATAGATTTTTTTTAAAAATTTAAAAAAACACCAATTCAAAATCAATTAATCAAGCAATCAAACATCTCATTCCAAGCAAGCAATTTCAACAAATTATATTGCAAATGTGTACCTTTTTCTGAGTTCGTTTCTCTGAATTCGTCGAAGTCGTGAACTGCCATGAAATACAAATTTGAATTATCTGTTTTCTGATCATCATCACTTGAGGACGAGTCTGAGTCATCTAGGGTAGCAGTAAATGTACGTTTCCGTTTCTTTGCTGGATCATTATTCATAGGAGGATTTTGCCTATCTGGATATGGACAGTCTCTTTTGATATGGCCTGGTTCATCACAGTTGTAACATTTGACATTATTTGGCACTACATTCTGATTTTTAGAGTTCTTATAGTTGTTTCTCTTGATATTATTCATCTTTCTGTATTTCAAGAATTTCCTAAAATTTCTAGTCATTAAGGCTATTTCTTCATCATTATCGCTGTTTGAATATGATCCATCATCAATGCATTGAATGCCATTGATTTCTTTTCAGATGCTTTGCTTTCTCTTCTCCCGATCATTTGAACTTCATAAGACATTAGATTTCTAATTAATTCTTCTATCTTTAAAGTACTGATGTCATTTGCCTCTTCGATAGCAAGTGTCTTTTGATCCCATTCTGGAGTAAGAGAATTTAAAACCTTTCTGACTTGATCTTCTTCAGAAAATTCCTTTTCCAAAGATATTAGAGAGTGCACAATATCCTGAAATCTACTATACATATCTGAAATAGACTCATTAGAATTCATTTTAAATAATTAAAACTGATTTGTGAGCATGGAAATTTTGGTATGTTTAACTTTGCTTGTTCCTTCGTGAGTAACTTGCAAAGTTTTTCAAATTTCATATGCAGACTTACAAACTGACACTCTATTGAATTCGTTTCTATCTAATGAACAAAACAAAATATTCATTGCCTTAGAATTATTTTGTGCAACAGTCTTTTGCTCAGCAGTCCACTGTGCAAAATCAGTTGTGGGTTCAGAATATTCAGTTTGTGTAATATTCCAAGTGTCTAATCCTATAGATCGTAAATATATTTTCATCCTACATGCCCAATATGCATAGTTACTGCCATTAAAAAGTGGTGCTCTGACAGTAGACTGACCTTCTACATATGAACTAGTGACAGAGATACTAGTGTTAGTAACAGTACCAGTGTTGGTAGCCATTTTGAATTTTTTTTCAAAAATTAGATTATTAAACTTTGAAAACCTTACTCTGATACCAATTGTGAGAAATGCGGATTACGGATCTTAAGGCTAGAATTAACACTAAAGGGGGGTGAATAGTGTTTATAAAGAATTACTAAATCTTTTGGATTTATGTTAATTTAAACACATATGTGTGCAATATACAGACACAGATATGATCACAGAAACAAACAAAGATGCAGAAATAAAATAAAAAGCAGTAAAGGAAAGAACATACAGGATTTTATACTGATTCAGAGTTACTCTACATCCAGTCCCGCAACACAAGTACGGATTTTCTTTCAAAAGCAATCTTTACAATTACACCCTCGATTTCATGGCTACGAGGTACACCCTCCAGAATCACAATCCTCTGGGTAGAGATACTTGATTTTCCGGGCTACAAGTTCACCCACGTGATTTTACGGGCAACAAATTCACCCAATTGATTTCCCACGGCTACAATCACACCTTATCACGCTTGATTGATTTTCATGTCTACAATTACACCTTTTCTCGTGAAGTTGATTACAAAAAGCCTATAACTCTGAATAGCACTGAGAATCTTGTTGAGATAGTGATAGAGAATCAAACTACGAATGATCGAGTTCGATTCAATGTAGATTTCGGAAGAGTAATGGTAAGAATATGTATTAAGAAAAGTGGAAGAAGAAGAGGAGTGAAAAACCAGAAAATTTGATGTAAAATTCGTTGAAACTGACCCCTACTTATAGTAGAACAACTGTCATGTCCATTTATGAAGAGTTATGGCCAATATACACATTTTTTGAAATTGAAATTTTGAACTCAACTAACACCATGTCGACATGGTCACCATGAGTATGTCGACTTCCCAAAGCATTTTTTTATGATTTGATTTCCTTTGAAAATAACTTTTATCTTATATTAAAACTATTTTAAACTTTATAAATATACTTGACTATAGTTAAAATTCATAAGTAAATATAGAGAATACTATATATAGAATTTAACTATAATTTTATATTTAAATCTAAGTATAAATATTTAATAGTTAAATATATATTGTATTAAAAGATAGTTTAAAATTAGGAGTAACTTGACTTTGAAATTAAAGATGATTTTGAGGCTAAATTTTTTTAAAATTAGGATAGATGTTTTTGATGCTTTTAAAGGGAAGGTTTTGAAATCATTTTGAAAACAAGATATAATTTTGAAAAATCATTTTGAATAAAAAGGTTAGCGGATACAAAATAATGTTCCACTAGATTTTTCGTAGGTTCTATCCTACTTAGGGTTCCATCCCTTTAACAGGCTCGAAGTGGATTCCATTCCACGAATAAATTGGATTTTAAGATGCCAGTGCTTTTCTAGGATTTTAAAAAAATTTGTAATTAAAGAATAAATTACTTGAATTCTTGAACTCTTGATAATATTGATACTCATGAGTTTACAATCTTGATATCTTGAATCTCCATACTGTACAGTCTTCATTCTTGGTACCTGCATGGTTAAATCCTGTATATACATATATATCTAAACTTATAATGCTAGTATTTATATTTTATAATCTATTCTAAGGTTGTTGTCATCAAAACAACCATCTCACGGACTAACATCATACACATAAAAAACATGACAAGCTAGATAAAAAATGCTGTTAAAGCAATATTTTTAGTGTAGTCATCCCCAAAAAAGGGGTATAAATGTTATGATCCAAAAAATCATAAATTTTATATCTCATAAGATGTATCATTTTGTGAAAATGAACTATATTATCAAAAAAGTGAACGAGAAAATACATAAGATAAACCGGTCTAATTTCTTCAAATAATATCATGTTTCTTGAAGAAATAAATTAAGATTAGGCTGAGCATACAAATGAAAACAAGTTGGCGAAATAAGTGCAATTCTTTTGAGGGGAGAAGAAACTCATGAAGAACCAACTCATGAAGAACAAACTCAAGAAGAAAATGTTATAAGAAGATCTACAAGCCAAACTCGATCTTCTTTCCAATTAAGGGATTATGTATCTCAATATGTGATGTATCCAATACAAGATTTTATTTCATATAATATGATATCCCCTTCACAAGCCTACTTGAGTAACTTCATTAACCAAATGGAACCAACCAACTTTAGTGAAGCCAGTCGAAGTCCAATTTGGCTTAAGGCTGAGGACGAAGAACCTCAAGCCTTAGAAAAAATGGCACATAGAATATTATTAGTTTACCAAAAACCAAAAAACCCATAGGTTGCAAATGGTTATACAAATCAAATACAATAGTGATGGTACTATTAAAAGGTACAAAGCTAGGTTAGTGGCCAACTGATTTACCTAAACTTATGATATTGACTACAAAGAGACTTTTGCATCAGTAACAAAAATGAACGCGGTTAGAATTATGTTATCAGCAACGAACATCTTAGGATAGGATTTGTCTCAAATGGATGTAAAAATGCATTCCATCAAGGAAATTTATAAGAGTGAACCTGTATCACTCTTTCGTCAGGCTACAAAGTGAGTCAAACTCATCGCTGATGTTTAAATTAAAAACGGCGATGGTCTAAAGCAATCTCCAAGAGCATAGTATGCTAAGCCAAATTTTTCCGTTTTAAAGATTAATTTTTTAAAAAGTACTGTTGATTGCTCTATGTTCATCAAACACTCGCAAAACACCACTACTAGTATTATGGTTTATGTAGATGACATTATCATCACTATAAATAATAACAAAGAAATTAAAAGCGTTAAAAAATATTTGAAAAATGAATTTGACCTTAAAGACCTTGGTAAACTTTCATATTTTCTTAAAATAGAAATAGCCCACTCAAATAAATTATTATTTCTAATCTAAAGAAATTATGTCCTTGATTTGTTAAAAGAGACTGGTAAATTGGAAGCTAAACCAGCTAGTGCCCCTATGGAGACTTATATTAAACTAGGAATTAAAGAAGGTGAGATATTATCTGACATAGGACAATATCAAAAGAAGATAGGAAAATTAATTTACCTTTAAGTAACCAGACTTAACATTGGCTTTGCGGTTAGTGCCATAAGTCAATTTATACATGCCCCATGTACCATACACTTGAGTGCAGTTGATAAGATACTGATATACCTTAAAGGCACTCTAGGTCAAGGAATTTAGATGAAGAAAAAATTCTAACAAAGTGGTTGGTTTTTTTAATGTAGGTTGAGCTGGAAGTTGCGATAAAAATTCTACCATAGGGTGTTCTACATTTGTTGGTGGTTACTTGGTCTCATGGAAAAATAAGAAGCATAATTTTTGGCTAGATCAAGTGTACAAGCAAAATATTGAGCCATGACATCCACAACAAGTGAGCTTATCTGGATTAAGCAATTACTCAGCGACATCAAGATAGAGCAACAGGAACAATGCAAATGTACTCTGATAATCAAGTTGCATAACATATTGCATCAAATCCTGTCCTATGAGAGAACAAAACATATAGGGTAGATTGTCACTTTATCCGAGAAAAAGTGGAATCGGGGAAATAGAAACTCCATTTGTCAAAAGCATGAGCAACTGGTAGATATTTTCACAAATGCACTCAACAATGCCTGTTATTTGAACATAGTCGACAAGTTGAGTTCCATATATTTATTTGAACCCCACTTAATGGGGAATGTGGAGAAATAGGAATGATAACCTCAGAATATTTCATTATAGGATGTAAACAAAAATAAAATAAATGCTAGCGTCCACTATATGGCTGTCATCTATACTTGGTACTTAGCTTGTAATTAGTATGTAATTAGGCTTATAATTTGGAAAGTAAACAACGGCTAGTAGATTTATAATTTAGTAAATAAGCTTCATCTAGTAGAATTAAATTATATATAATCATGTACAGAGAGCTTGTAAAATCAAAAATTAATAATAAAACTAATTATTCATCATATTCAACCTTCTCTAAAAAAAATTCAATACTAAAAAATTCAATAGATTTATATATCAGTTACACCTGCAAAAATTATTTCCACCTACGTATCAGAATTCTTATATAGTAGGGATAAGCATGAACACTTTTTACCTTGAGTATCCCATACTAATTATGCACACTCAAAGCATTTAGTTTTGTTAGAAATCTCTTATGTAATTCAAAGAATCACTAACGAAAAGTGAAGATCTTTTTTTTGAACAAATTTAAAGTTATAATTAGCTTACAAATCTTGCATGGTTTTTGACAGCATTTCTTTAAGTTCTATTATGCTATTTGAAAAACAACTATATAAATTTCAATAATGAACTATAGAAATAGATTAAGAAATATATAAATAAATAAATAAAAACTACCATAGCCAAGTAGTGGCAAAGTTTAGTGTTAGTGATCTCATGAGGAAAAGGGATTTCATTCACTATAATGGCATGATCATCTCCGACTCCACTGCACACGTATAAATGCTAAGATGGTAAGATTGTAAAGTTTTGCACAAACAATAACTAGAACTGTTAATATATAGTTTTGAACAGTGCATATTGGTTGGAAATAAAAGTATTAACATATTATATAATAGCAAAAATGTTACGAAGGATTACAATGACAAAACTTACTTGCTAAAATCTTTTATATGAGTGATAGGAGTGAATCTTAAAAATAGGTAGTACCAAGATGGAAAAAACAGATGAATGAAGCTTTGTATAACATTTAAGGAGATTATCGAGGTTAAGCAATCCCCAAAACAGTTGTACAATTGTGCTTTCATAAGGAATTGCCAACAGTTACAAAGCCCAGTATGTTATTTTAGGAGATGTCAGATCAATATGATTTATTTGCTACTATATGCAGATGATATGTTGATTTCTTCATATTGTATGGTGAGTATTGTTGAGTTGAAGGCGGAGCTCAATAGGGAGTTTGAAATGAAGGACTTAGGTGTCATGGTCTAGGCTTTTCAACCATCAACAACGGCCACTCTCCGCCATGGTAGACAATGGTACCTCGTAGTTTCTTTTACAGCCATCCTCTCGACCCCCTTAACTGGTAAGCCAACCCCTCCCTGGGGACATGTAGGGGTAAGAGTCTTATATTCGCCACTAAAAGCGTATCGGGAATCCCCAATCATGCTGAACTTGTAGCAAATGTGATCCATTTCAAGTTTCCATCATCACAGAACATAGATCAATATAAAAGGTTGGGTTTAAAATGGTGTGTACTCACCTGTCAACCTGAACTAGAGAGCTGGAACTTGAATATAGTTTTGACCTTTGAATTTGATTTTTTTTCCGCTTGTAGTTGATGTTGATTTGCTTAGCTCCTGATGGATTAACCTGCTTGATTACAGAGCTGAATCCTCTTTAGTTGCTTGATCTGTGCTTTGTTAAATTTGTTTCTCTGGTTTGAAATTTGCTTTTGATTTCCTTTGAGTTCCTTTCCTCTAATTTTAAGTTATTTTACAGATTTCTATTTTTCTCTTTGATCTGGTTTAAGTTTTTATTTTTCTCTAGCTTTAGATTTTGGAAATGAAGCATAAAAGACAAACGAAGGTGTAGGAGTGGAAATTCTTATAGCCTTGTTTTCTTAATTTTTAGAAATAAAAGAAAAATAAAATCGACACTTGTCTTTACATGTATCAAAATTTTAACACTTGTTTAATTTCTCATTTATAATGTTACACTTGTTAATTGATATGTTAAATTTTAACACTTGTAAATTTCCTTGCAAGAGAAAATGTTTATACATTATTTTCGAATTGTACTTCTTATTTTATGAATACATTTATGTATATTATTATAAATTGCATTTTCTATTTATATAATCACATTCCCTTTGTTATATTCACACAATTTTTTAAAAGAAAATGTTTTAAAGCAATTTTATACATTAATGAAAAATCATACATATATATTAATGTTTTGAATCCAAATATTTTTAAGATATTTTGTATTTTGAATTTCAAATTCAAATTAAATTCAAATTAACTCCAAAATAAATTCCAAAATTCATATCAATTACTAATTTAAATTTGATTTAAAAATGAGATCGTTACATTAGGAAAGGAATAACGAATACTGGATATGAAGATTATCAACGATAAGCAGAGAAGAGTGTTAAGACTCAATCAGACACAATATATCGAGATCTTTTTGCTCGATATGACATGGAGAAGGTGAAACTGATTGCTATTCTATTAAGCTCTCGGTTTATTTTAGCTCGTCATATATCTCCTACATCGGACAAGAATAAAGTTTTTATGGAGAAAATTTCATATGCTAGTATTGTTAGGAGTTTTATGTATGATATAGTGTGCATTAGACTAGATTTGGCTCATTCAATAGGTGTTGTGAGTCGGCATATATCCAATCTGAGCAAAGGTCATTGACAAGCAGTTAAGTGAATTATTAGATATTTGAAAGAAACTTTGGATGTTGTTTGTTATTGGGGGAGTTAGTAAGGATCCTATCCTTACTGGATATTTTAACTCAGATTAAGTGGCAAATAGGGATAGTCATATGTCGGTGTTAGGCTATGTGTTTACACTTGGCATAGGGTCCATTACATGGAGATCGAAGCTACAATTTATTATTGCTTAGTCGACTACCGATGTGGAGTTAGTTGTCATTGTGGAGGCGACTAAGGAGGGGTTGTACTAGTTATATTTGCCAAAAAATCTTGGTATGATACAGAAGCTTGTGAAGATTTATTCAGATGGTTAGAGTGTTATACAGCTGATGGATAATCAGGCTTACATTGAATGCACGAAACATATAAATATGCATTGGTTCTTTCTTATGTTGGAAGAAGAGCATCAGAAGATTAAGTTAGCAAAGGTGCATACAAAAAATCCAGTAGTACGATGACGAAGTCAGTTTCAAAAGAAAAGTTTGAGTGCTCAAACTTGAATAGCTTGGTTAGAAGTTAATGGCGTCCGATGGCGCGAACCTATTGAAATCTTTCCTTTAATTATAGAGCGGTGAGTTGAGATGGATAATGAGATGATAAAAATTTGTATATTGATTACGTTTGAGTGTTGAAATTATCCCTATAATATATCAAACCAAAAGGTTATACCGAGTCAAAGCCAGATGTTAGTTCAGGGAGATATTTTCTAATGTGAAACTTCAAAGTTTCTTCTTCTTGAAGACAAGTATCTTCTATATAATTTCATAAGCTTCAACCATTGTAATCAAACAAATAAAATGATAAAAGTCCGGTAATCTTTTCTTAATTTGTATTCTCTTTTGTGTCTCCTTAACATTCATTAATAAAGAAAAGATCCGAGTGCAATTTTATGTTTTTAATTGAATACATAAGTATTCATATTATCAGATCTTTTAGTCCCCTAATCAGTGTTTTAGATCGATTTAGTAATATTACACTTACATTGCCACCACTATCATCATCATCAGACTAATCATCTTGATAATCTAACAACCTCAAAGAAACATTCAATGGTAGTTGCCACCATCATAATCATCAACATCAACATCATGCAGCACTTTCTTCTTCATGAGCGCACTTGTTAAATACGGACAACGTGCTGGACTTTGGAGCCAAAGTAAAACGGAAACACTGATGACACTATGGTGCATATATATATATATATATATATATATATATATATATATATACACACACACACGATTAGATATACAGTTTGTTCTCGTAAATGCAAATCAAAATATGTAGATTCTTAAACTATTAAATTATTTTTTTCGTAGGCGTTCTGGAAAGGCTCATAAAGAACTTGCTTCAGTGCTCAAATCACAAGCCCAATAAATTTTTGACAATCTATGTGATTACAGCTATTTATAGCAAAACATTTCATTAAATCAGGGACAAATTTTCAAAAAACAACTTGAGTTATTAACATGAGAGAGAAATACTCTTACTTACCCTTAGCGTATTGAAACACTTATTAACTTAGTCCATATCAAATTAATACTTCAGAAAAATATGGAACAGTGGAAAAAGTAAGATACATTGATTGTTAACATTAGTAATTTACTAGTAGAGCAGACCTGATTCACATCTGCATGATTTAAGTTTGAATTCTGAACACAGCAATGAAACTCCATTTTAAACAACACTTGCCTGATGGGGATGCATGCCTGTACTCATTGTTGAATTTTTAGCGACACAATATGGAAAAATTGAAGTTGTCGGAAGTAACTTGGTGACGGAGAAAACAATTTGAAAATTGAAGTTTGGAGGAGGAAGATATGGCAGAAAGGGGAGTGCTATGGACAGCAACAGGTGACAGATGTCTGTCATGGGGTGACATACGTCTGTGACTATAGGGTTCGGAACCTAAGAGTTTGGACAGATGTAACGACCCGAAATTTTCAACCCCAAAAATTCGATACTAATACGTTCACTGTAGAAATGCCGAGCAACCGAACGCCAGAAATTCCAGATTGTTAGGGTAAAGAAGAAAAGAGGTAGAAGAAGAAACAGAAAACTGAAAGAAGCTATGCGGTAGGATCGTATAATATGGAATAGTGAAATGGTCTAAGTAGATAGCAATAAGCAATAAGTAAAGTAGACACCAAGACTTTATACTGGTTCAGACTTCTTGTCCTATGTCCAGTCCCTAAGCTCCTCTTAGGAGTTCTACTAACTAACAACCCTCACTTAACCCGAAGGAATAGGTTTACAACTTACCCAAACCACTGAATGAGATTTCTTGCCTCAACTACCGAAGAGGACTTCAACTAGGTACAAAAAGTATTTTTTGACTTGTTGTGTTCTTGATAACACTAATGAGTCAAATTGAGTACAACTTTCCTATAATCTTATCCTCAAGAATATGAAATGTGTTTATGAAGATTTAGGAAATATGAATTGCTATGAATCAAACGAATATTTAAGATAAATCAGAGATTCAAGCAATTGAAGTGGTTTTTGAATGCTTTTTTTATAAACTTTAAGAAATCAGAAAAGATGATCAAGATAATAGAGAGATTAAAGCAATTAGAATTGATGATTTGCAAATGATAGAATCATGTATTTATAAGTGTAGAAGATGTGTATCTATTTGCATAAGATTCCGACAAGATATGCATCCATTTCCTTTGGAGAATGGTTGCAACTCTTGGGAAGAAGGTGTTTTTTCATAAAAAATTCGCAGGTTTGAATTCAGTCGACTGAAAAGGCAATTTCAGTCGACTGAAACTATGTGCATGTTATAGTCCTGTAACAGGTTCAGTCGACTGAAATGTTTTGTTCAGTCGCCTGAATTGGTATTTTATGCACAGTGAATATTTAACCAAAATATTAAGTTATAAAAATGTGTTCTTGTGTGTTTGTGCAAGCTTCTTGAGGATAGATTTTAACAATAAAACTAAGACTACGAGATATATATATATATATATATATATATATATATATATATAAAATACTTATGATGGTCTTCATAGTCCTTCCTTTAGTTTTGCACATATCTCTTCCTATTTGTTGAAGCACATTGTCATTGATCAAAATATAGCGTATCAACATTCTCCCCCTTTTTGGTTGATGACAATACCTATTATCTTCCCTCCCCTTGAATATATCCTACAACACAAAGTTAGTGACATAGATTTTTCTCCCCCTTTGTCATCGACAAAAAGGAAGTAATAATTTATAGAAGTATATAATTGTTAAACAAAGTAACCACATTGATGCATAACCATAGAGTACATTATACAAATCATAGTCTCATGAATAAAAGAAGGCTATTTATACGAGCCTTTTTAGAAGTTTGAAGATTAATAAAAAGTTTCGAAAATCAAACAATCAAAATGATCAAGGATCTCTGTCCCAATCATAAGAGCCTTCACGTCCTCCTTCTGGTTCACGAATAACAGGTCCACCGGTTGGTTGTCGAAAAAATCCTCCTCTTTAACCACCACTATTACCACTAGTGCTGCTGCTCGGATTCTCCTCGGAAGATGTCCACGTGAACGTGGGAGCTGGGCGCTTGCCACGAGAGGTAGAAGCAGAAGTGGTGCTGGTGCATGAAATGACATCCCATAGTTTGTTGAAGAACCCTTTAATCCTATCCAGTTTGTGATCAACCTTTTTGAGACGAGTATCAAGGATTTGTTGATTCCTTGATAGAATTCCTAATGATTGATTTGTAGTAAAATCTGGTTGAACTAGACGGATTTCATCATCTTGATCAAGTGGTTCTTGTTGTGGTGCTTGAGGTTGAGGTTGGTGAGGTGCTTGTTGACGTGCTTCCCATTCGGCTAGAGACATGATACGAGGAGGCCTTACCGGTAGTTGCATTAGGCTTATAGTCCGATGGTTGATTTGATGAACCATCATATTTTCTGAATTTGGTAGTGGCATATCAACGTCTAGGAGAAGTCGCATTATATATTCACCAAAATATATCGTTCTCATTTTTCCACTGTTGAATGAAAGAAATTCATCAAGTATCAATTGCACCCAATTGACTTTAATATTTCCCCATGTAGCGTATAGTGCCCGTAGTTATTCGGATACACTATTTCATAGGAGTCGGTATATGGGGTTATGGTCCGCATAAGAGCTTTGTGTATAAACCTTGCTCTTAAGGAAGTTGATTTGATATCTCGGTTATTGATATCATCTTCTAAAAATTAATGATTTATATTGTCACGAATACGAGGATTAAAATCTATTTCCTCAAGCTTTATACCAATGTTTGGGGATCCTAGAATGTGAGCAATGCGATCAAGTGAAAACCATACCTTTTTCCCGCATACCATACTCCAAACACTGTCATTTGGATTTCGTGGAGTTTGGTGTCCGAGGTTGAGGTTGGCATAGAATAACTTGACCATAATATGGTTGATGGCATAGTCATTTCGATTAATGTCTAGAAGTGATGGAAAATTTGCTTGGTCTGCCAAAGCTTGAACATTGTTGGTTTGAAGACCTTGGAAATCAACAAAAGAGTGCTCGAAGATCCTTGATTTCTTTATCTTGTTCCACCGTGTGACCGCAACTCTATTGTAAAGCCATTGACCGATTTGGGCATCAATTGGCTCGGAGGAGGATGAAGTTGAAGCTCTAGAACGTTTAGGAGGCATAATTGTTGAAAGTTTGAGGAAGAAATTTAGAAAAATGGAAATTTGGGGGCTAGGGTTTTCTTAGAATTGGGAAGACGAAGTTTGGAAACGGTGAAAAGTAAAGGTAAAAATGTAAAAGATGGCTAATTAGGGTGGACAAAAAACTGGGTAAAATGCGTTCAGTCGACTGAAATGTTCTGTTCAGTCGACTGAAAAGGAAGCCGAAGTATTTCTGGCTAAAATTCAGTCGACTGAACAGAGATTTTCAGTCGAATGAACTATTGGTTGAAAGTCTCTGTTATATATTTAGTTGACTGAGTAGGAAATTTTAGTCGACTGAATTATGCATTTTTGGTTTTTCTTCACTCATTTGAATGCAAATGTTTTATTTAATGAAATAATTACAATTATTATTAATATTATGATACAATGACAGTATTTTGACCACAAAACCATCATTTCTTGGGGGATGGAGTCTTGGGAGATGGACTCTTCTTCGTTGGTATTTTATATCCTTCATTTGCCATATAGTTCTTGTCCCATGAATATGTACTATATTGAGGTCTTTGAGGCGAGACCCAAGGATTTATTGGGTCGTTTGATGTACGATACGACGAAGATGGATCAAACGGATTAACTGGTCGAGGTAAGGGTTCACTTACATCCTTTTTCTTCGAGCTACAAAATTTCAAACCAATTTGTTAAGCGTTTAGCCATTACTTTCTGTTCAAAATACAACTCTCGTTGAAGGTCTATTTGCTGCTGTTGATAATGATGAATTTCATCGATCTTTTTCTTCGTATCGGGAGAAATAAATAGCAAACGTTTGGCCTTCTAGGAATCCGGTGTATAACCGGTTGGATACTTTTCCCATTTATAAACAGGCTCGTGTGTTGGTGTAGGAAGATGAGGTGAATCTACTGAGCTATCAGTTGAAAAAGTGATGATGATGGGTGAGTTTGACTTGTTGGATGACATTTTTCTGCAGAGGTATATTATTTTTATTTTTTATTAACATGTATATGAAGGTTTAGAGTTATAACAAAAATGTGGTGTAAAATCATCAAGAATTTAGAACCATAGATTGAGTTAATGGTTAATAATTTATTTTGAAATGGATGGTTATGTTTTAGTGTATGAAATATTAATTCAAATGTATAAATTAAATGATTAAGTTTTTAAACCCATAGTTATGTAAACTAAATTCATGACTGACTTTTGTTTAGATGAAGTTAATTAAGTATGAGATATGTTACTTATGTATTAGATTCCTTACCATTATAATTCTTGTTATAAAATATCTTTGAAGGATATTATTCCTAATTCTCGTCGTAATTTTATGTGTTGAATGCGCTTATATGATTTTTGTTTGATGATAATAAATATATATACATTCATTTAAATGTATTTGTTAATGTACTATTTTATTTTTCATAGATTAAATAAATATTTGCTGAATAAAAATAAATAACATAGAATTTTATTCAAACAAATATTTATTACATTTTTGAATAGTACAAATTCAAGCCCTCACTATACATATACAATTTTGATTACAAATACATCACAATTTCATATTTACATTTAACCTCACTACACATCACTCATTCACTCAATTCGTATTTTATCTTCAACTTCATTCCAGTTAGAATCGAGCATCTGAGCAATCTGCAAAAATATTCACTAAAGCAGTAAAATTGAAAAAGAAATATTTCTGCGGTATAAAATAAAAAGTGAATTTTGAAAATAATATTTGCCTCAGTTATTTGGGTTGTTCATCATGATTTATATTTAAATTCATCACACACGAACAATGTGACATGTACAGTGTATCACTGTACATGCCACATGGCCGTGCACACCGATATACACTTGATAATGTTACAGGGACAGGTGAGCACAAGGTCAAACCCAAAATAAAAAGACGGGTTCAATACAGGTGCAATATAAATAAAATCTCGTCATCAGCACAAGGTCAAACCCGAGTTTTTAAAACTGTGTTCAACTCAAGGTTAATGCACAGTCCAACTATAAAGTCAAATGCTCATGAAAGACTGCAAAATTCAAGAAGGCACCAAACAATAAACTGAATGCAAAGGTCAAGCCATTGTTGTCATGACACAACTCAAATGCAAAGCTTCGACAAATCAAGACAGCATACAAAACAAACTTCAACCAATAACCAAATCCAAACAGCACCAAAGCACAAAGGCTCGAATGACCAAATGCACCAGAGGTATGGCAACACAGAAACAACTACAAGGCAGACTACAATATCAAAGTTCAGGTCAGAGCAAACATCAAGACCAACTGCATAATGCAAATGAATTCGAACCAAGTCCATGAAGCACAAAGATTCCAAGCCTTCAAGCTACAACTCAAATGAAACAGATCAAGTGACATGATGAAGCAGTGCAAACTCAAATGAGCAACTGCAACAAAGGAATAACAACAATACACAAAGGCTACAACAACCAAAGTTAATGCAAACAGTTCAAAGTGGAAGTACCACCAAAGTCTAACTAAATTGAAATGCAATACACAGTGCACATATGTCAAGTAAAGACTCAAGACCACATAAGTCGACAATGCAAACAATGGACAACAAAAAGACTTCAAACCAGTGTTACCAGTGGAAACCAGACGAGTAAAACAAGCGACTTGATGAATTTAACACCAAGACCACAAGAGATATCATCAAGCACATAAATGTACGACACTAGCATATCTGATTATATATGTGAGCATATATATATATATATATATATATATATATATATATATATATATACATACACACACACACACATATGCGCAGGATACAAGTGGTAAAATATCAAAAGTAACCAAAGTATCAACCATGAACAATGCCGAAGTCATGGAACAATTCAAAATCAATACCGTGGCTATAGCATGATCAGAACCAGGTAAAGTCGAAGTAGTGACAGTACTGCAGACGCAGAAGTCAAAATAAATAACCAAGACAAAAATCGATCAAGTTCATATTTTCACAAAATCAAAGTCAAAACCGAAGTCACAGTAAAATCACCACAGTCATCTCAAACGAATAAGTCAAATTCGAAACCTTGGTAGCAAAGGCAAATTGACCGAGTTAAACATCAAAGCTGCGGGACGCAAGGGTCATAATATACGAATTTGAAAAAGTCAGTAAAATCTCAAGCATCAAAACAATATCAGATGGCCGAAACTAAAACGCTGAAGAAATCAGACGAACGCAATTCTAGGAATTCATATCCTATATAAACCACTCATCATCGGCAATTTCAATCATCGGAGTTCAATCAAGCATAATTGAAAAGCACAAAGGAAAACCACATACCAAATTGAAGTCGAACTCCAAAAGCAGCCGAAAAGACGAACAAATATTCTCTCAATTTACAACCAGATTGATCAAACAATCGGAAGCTTCACGAAACCCTAGTTCGGATCGAAGAGAACGAAGCCCTAAATTTGCAAAAGGAACGGCCGCCATTATTCACGAAAAGGAACAAAGCAACTAAAAGTCGAATGGGCCAGAATAGAATAAGGGGGCCGGTTTTTTTTAAAAGGGCTTTTTATTTTATTTTTAATTAGGGTTTTCTTGTCTTTGTTTTTAATTTGCTTTTTAAATTTATTTTTAAATTTTAAACCGTTATATTTTCTAGTCGTGTGACTAGGGCACAACGTACGTGGCGTAGTTTGAGAATTCGCAACTCAGTGGCTGAGTTGTGGCAGCGTTTTGAGCATAGAGTTAGGTTTATTCGATAGCGGGTGTCGCAAGTTTACGTGTGTAAGCGTCTGACTATCTAATTTCTAGTAGAAACCTTGGGGGCAACACGTAGGCAGGGTTTTGCCGAAGCTGGGTAAATTCTGTGTCGTTCTATTTCTGTATTTTATTATTCTGCTATTTTTCTGTACTACTATTCTGTGATCTTTGTTAAGATTATTTATAAGCTTTCGCAATTAATTTTTATAATTAACACTATCACCCTATTCACCACCCTCTAGGGTGAAATCGATCCTACAAGTGGTATCAGAGCTAGGAATAGAAGTCAATTTTCGTTTTAAAAATCCGTGTTACAAAAATCAATTTTTGTTTTAAAATTTTGAATTTTTAAAATGGCTTCTTTTAATAATTCTTTTGCTGAGGGTCAGTCCATAGTTGGACCACCAATATTCAATGGTGAATATGCTTACTGGAAAAATAGGATGGAAATTTTTCTAAAAACCATTGAGGCTTGGGATATTGTTGAGACAAGGTGTAAAGCACCAACTATAATTGAAAATAATCAGGAAATAAAAAAACCAAAGGATCAATGGACAGAACTAGAAAATAAATTATAAAATGCTAATGCTAAAGCCATGAATTCTATTATCTGTTCATTAGATCAATCAGAATTTAATCGTGTCTCACATTGTCTAACTGCGTAGGAAATATGGCGTACACTAGAAGTGACTCACGAAGGAACATCTCAAGTCAAAGAATCTCGCCTTGCCATGCTAAGCAGCGAATACGAGAACTTCACAATGGCGAAGGAAGAAAATGTCAAAGAAATGCATGGACGACTTTCCAATATTGTATACAAATCAAAAGCTCTTGGAAAATCATACACAGAGTTGGAGATAGTCCGAAAAATCCTCAGCGTCCTTCCACGAAAATTTGAAGCAAAATTGACTGCCATGCAAGAATCGAAAGATTTAAAACAAATGAAAGTTGAAGAACTCATCGGAAATCTCACCACTTATGAGCTAGAAATGAAATTCAAGGAAGAACGTGAAGGAGGAGACACTCGAAGAAAATCAATAGCTCTTAAAGGGACAATTGAAAGATGATGATGATAATGATGATGATTGTGAAGCAGAACTAGCACTATTAATAAGAAAATTCAAAAGGTGGAGTCGTAAATATGGCAATCCAGTTAGAAATCAACAAGCAAAGAGCAGATTAAACAAAGCAATAGACAACCCAGAAGAACAGAAAATCATCTGTCATAAATGCAACAAACCCAGTCATATCAAGCCAAATTGTCCCCGAAATCGACTCAGTCAAGGAAAGAAACTGAAAAGGAGAAGTTTTGCAGCTAGTTGGGATGAAAGCGACGTAGATGGAAGTGATAGCACTGGCAGTGAAAGTGAAAAAGCAAATTTGTGTCTTCATGGTGAAATAACTGACAGTGACGATGACGAACTAAGTGAGGTATCAAAACTTACTCATTCAAAATTACTTATACATTTTCACGAGGTAAATGACTGTTTTGAACGACGTAGGGAGAAGTATGCACCACTAGAATCACAAAATGTTATTTTGATAGAATTGAATGAACAACTTGACCAATTAGTTCAAAACTATCAAAGAAGGATCCCTAAGTGCGATAAGTGTCCAACATTTGAAGAAGAAATTAAAAAATTGGAAATTAATATAAAATCACTTGAAAATGAAATTCTGATTTTAAAAGAAAGTGAAAATACTAGGAGAGAAAATTCTATCAAAAAGTGCACACAATTATTAAACGAAAATGAATCTCTCAAAACACAAGTCCAACAATTGTCAACGACTTTAGATAAATTTTCAAAAAGTGAAAAATCGTTGGATATGCTATTAGGAAAGCAAACTGTTAATACGGTTAGACAAGGACTTGGATATAATCAATCTAAAAGTGTTGAAAGCAATTTTAATCGAGTTAATTCTATGTGCACAATTTGTAGAAAATATGGACACAATCACAATAATTGTTGGTATAAACCCAAACATGTGAAAACTATACCGATTTGGGTTCCAAAAGCACAAATATAAAATCTCTCAAAGTTAAACAAATTTGGGTGCCAAAGGGAACATATATAAATAGTTTTGGGTCCCCACAAAATTATCTTTCTAAATATTCTGCCACTAACAATCATGGAACTATAAAAACAAATAGGTTACTAAACTCTCTTCTCGTGTAGGTATGCTGGCAGGCTAAGAAACAACAGCAATGGTACTTGGATTCTGGCTGTTCCAGGCACATGACAGGCGATAAATCAAAGTTCCTTAGCCTAGAAAAGTACAAAGGTGGAAGAGTCACAATGGGCAACAATGACAAGTGTGAAATTGTCTGTAAAGGTAAAGTAGGTAACAATACATTTACCTTGAATGACGTACTATATGTTGAAAATCTGCACCACAATTTGATATCAATCAGCTAGCTATGTGATAAAGGTATGAATATCATCTTTGATTCTGACTTATGCAAAATTGTTGACAAATCATCAAAAAAAAAATCTTATTTTCAGGTAAAAGGGAAGGTAATATATATTCTCTATCTTTTGATGATCTCACCCTCTCTAAATGTTTGGTAGCTAAGGATATAGAAGTGAATTTATGGCATAGACGTTTAGGGCATGCTAGTATGAACTTGTTAAAAAAATTAAAAAGGAAAAGTTTGGTAAGAGTGTTGCCATCACATGAGTTTGAAATAGAAAACATTTGTAAAGCATGTACCTTGGGAAAACTTAAAAAATCATCATTTCATGCCAAAAACAATGTAAGCACTTCTAGAATTCTTGAACTAGTTCATATGGATCTGTTCGGACCTAACGATATTGCTAGTTTAGGAGGTAAGAAATATTGTTTTGTGTTAGTTGATGATTACTCAAGATATACATGGGTATATTTCTTGGCTAAAAAATCAGAAACTTTTTCATCCTTCACAAAATTCGCAAAATTAGTGCAAAATGAAAAGGAAGTCCCTATTGTTACGTTAAGAAGCGATAATGGTAGAGAATTTGAAAATTATGAAATCGAAAACTTCTGTGATGAAAACGTTTTAAACAAGAATTTTCTGCACCACGTACTCCACAACAAAATGGAGTAGTTGAAAGAAAGAATCGAACATTGCAAGAGTTAGCTAGGTCTATGATAAATGAGTATAAGCTACCTTTGCATTTTTGGGCAGAAGCAGTAAATACATCTTGTTATGTAATGAACAGAGTTATGATTAGACCAATTCTTGACAAAACACCCTGTGATCTATGGTTCAAAAATAAACCAAACATTGACTATTTCAAAGTATTTGGGCGTCCGTGCTATATTCTCAATACAAGTGATCAATTGGGAAAATTCGAAGCAAAAGCTGATGAAGGCATATTCATGGGATACTCTTCTAGAAGTAAAGCTTATAGAGTCTACAACAAAAGGATAAAACAATCATGGAGTCAATCAACGTGAAGTTTGATGAAGGCATTAATGAACAGCAAATGGTCAAAAGCAACGTTGAAGAGGAGAATGGAAAAGATGAGAACGAAAAACCAAAAGAAACCGCAACAACAAACGAAGTCCGAAGGAATCTAGATCCACAAAAATTGAAATTCAAAGCAGATCATCCTCCAAAATTGATAATAGAAAATCCTATCCCAGGTGTTCAAACTCGTTCCTCTTTTAGAAATTTGTGTGATCTGTGTTTATATAGTGGATTTATCTTAGAAATAGAACCCAAAGACATAGATACAGCTCTTAATGATGAAAATTGGTTTATGGCTATGTAAGAAGAGCTAAATCAATTTGAGGGAATGATGTTTGGAGTTTAGCACCTAGACCTAAGGACTATCCAGTCGTAGGAACGAAATGGATTTTCAAAAATAAATATGATGAATCTGGAAATGTGATTAGAAATAAAGCTAGACTAGTCGCTAAAGGATATAATCAAATTGAAGGAGTTGACTTTGATGAAACTTTTGCACCTGTAGATAGATTAGAATCAATTAGGATATTGCTAGCTTTTGCTTGCTACAAAGGATTTAAGTTAAGAAAAATGGATATTAAAAGTGCATTTCTTAACGGAATTTTAAAAGAAGATGTATTTGTCGAACAACCAGAAGGTTTTGAAAGTCATGAATATCCTAACCATATATAAACTTAAAAAGGCATTATATGGATTAAAACAAGCTCCTAGAGCTTGGTACGAATGCCTCAGTACTTATCTTCTTGAAAATGAGTTCAAAAAGGGTTGTGTAGACACCACACTATTTCCGTTGCATGAAAACGATAATATTTTAATTGTTTAAATACATGTTGATGACATTATTTATGGTGCTACTAACAATTTGTTGTATGAGAAATTTGAAAAAGTTATGCAGGAAAAGTTCGAAATGAGTTTGGTTGGAGAATTGAAATTCTTTTTAGGATTTCAAGTCAAACAAAGCGATAAAGGTACATTCATTTCTCAAACAAAATATATTAAGGAACTTATCAACAAATTTGGGTTAAAAGATGCTAAACCAGCTAGAACCCTCATGAGCACAACAATTAAACTTGACAGTGATGAAAAAGGTAAGGCAGTTGATCAAAAGCAATATAGAGGTATGATTGGATCACTCCTTTATCTTACCGCTTCTAGGCCTGACATCATGTTTTCTGTCTGCTTGTGTGCACGATTTCAATCTAACCCAAAAGAATCTCATTTAAAAGCAGTTAAAAGAATTATAAGATATTTGTTGCACACCTCATGGTTTGGTCTTTGGTATCCAACAAACGATAACTTTGAATTAAAAGGTTTTTCAGATGCTGATTATGCTGGAAATTTAGTTGATAGAAAAAGTACTAGTGGAGCATGTTTTATGTTAGGACATTCATTAGTTGCATGGTCAAGTAGGAAACAGAATTGTATTGCATTATCTACAACAGAGGCAGAGTATATTGGTTGCTCTGCTCAAATCTTATGGATGATACAAACTTTGCAAGACTATGGTCTAAATTTTAAACGTGTACCACTAATGTGTGATAGCAAAAGCGCAATTGATCTCACAAATAATCCTGTACACCACTCACAAACAAAACATATAGATGTTAGACATCATTTTATTGGAGATCATATTTCCAAAGAAAATATCTGCATAAATTTTATTTCAACTGATTTTCAATTGGCAGACATTTTTACAAAACCTCTACCGGAAAATAGTTTTTGTAAACTACGTCTCAGCTTAGGTGTGTTAGAATTTAATTTGCTGAATACTTAACATTTTTTTCCCCTACTAATTATTGAAAAGATAAATAGTGATTGAAAAAGTGATGAGTATTGATATTTATCATACATTATTACTCGAGAAGGTATAATTAGTAAACTTTTTCAGTTTAAACAAGAGTTATAAAACTTTTGTTGGCAAAAATTCCATGACCATCTCTATTTCTATCATATTTCTAACGACCATCACGCATCAAAATTCTATATAGTTTGTCGATATGTGGTACTTTAAACGGGAATCGTTCGTTTTTTCATTTTATATTTCTTTTAATATATATATATATATATATAAATACCAAAGTATTCACTCTCATTTAAAAGTTCTCACGGTTATGCATGGGTGAATTACTTGGAATTTGTTATGTGCTTCCATGCTCATTTAAAAGTCCTCACGGTTATGAATGTATGGAACGCATATCAAAAGTTGATAATAAACAAGTTGATTCTAATCCCATTTAAAAGTCCTCACGGTTATGCGTGGTTAGAAGACACTTGAATTCATTTTTTAAAGTAAAATTGGAATACTACTAATCTCATTTAAAAGTCCTAACGGTTATGCATGGTTAGTAGGTATTCAAATTCTTGATATAAATATACCACAAATAGACACAACTACATGGTTTTATATGATGACATAATTCCCATCATTCTAAAAGTGGAATATGCGCCTAACAAAATATTTATGATTCTTGTTTGATTTTTTTTTGAAATTTAATTTTTATATTCGATTGAGTTTTAATTTTGAATTAATATCGATCACTTTATCTCTATTTTCTCTAACACTAATATTCTTTTGCTGATAACAAAAGGGGGAGAAAGAAAAGTTAAGATTTTGTCAAATGAAATCTAGCAAAAGTCAAACGTTTTCCATTAGCATCTAGGCTCATTTGCATATTTTTATGCATATATGTAGGGGGAGCTTCGTATAGAGAGGAAGTATTTAAATAGGGGGAGAAATTAGAGCATATGAATGATCAAATACATTTAACATATTCAAAATCTTAAATATATGTTTGTTATCGTCAAAAGGGGGAGATTGTTAAATATGCGCTTATATGATTTTTGTTTGATGATAATAAACATATATACATTTGTTTAAATGTATTTGTTAATGTACTATTTTATTTTTCATAGATTAAATAAATATTTGCTGAATAAAAATAAATAACACTGAATTTTATTCAAACAAATATTTATTACATTTTTGAATAGTACAAATTCAAGCTCTCACTATGCATATACAATTTTGATTACAAATACATCACAATTTCATATTTACATTTAATCTCACTACACATCACTCATTCACTCAATTCGTATTTTATCTTTAACTTCATTCCAGTTAGAATCCAGCATCTGAGCAATCTGCAAAAATATTCACTAACGTAGTAAAATTGAAAAAGAAATATTTCTGCGGTATAAAATGAAAAGTGAATTTTGAAAATAATATTTGCCTCAGTTATTTGGGTTGTTCGTCATGATTTATATTTAAATTCATCGCACACGAACAATGTGACATGCACAGTGTATCATTGTACATGCCATAAGGCCGTGCACACCGATATACACTTGATAATGTTACAGGGACAGGTGAGCACAAGGTCAAACCCAAAATAAAAAGACAAGTTCAACACAGGTGCAATATAAATAAAATCTCGTCATCAGCACAAGGTCAAACTCGAGTTTTTAAAACTGGGTTCAACTCAAGGTTAATGCACAGTCCAACTATAAAGTCAATATGCTCATGAAAGACCACAAAATTCAAGAAGGCACCAAACAATAAACTGAATGCAAAGGTCAAGCCATTGCTGTCATGACTCAACTCAAATGCAAAGCTTCGACAAATCAAGATAGCATACAAAACAAACTTCAACCAATGACCAAATCCAAACAGCACCAAAGCACAAAGGCTCGAATGACCAAATGCACTAGAGATATGGCAACACAAAAAAAAACTACAAGGCATACTACAATATCAAAGTTCAGGTCAGACCAAACATCAAGACCAACTGCATAATGCAAATGAATTCGAACCAAGTCCATGAAGCACAAAGACTCCAAGCCTTCAAGCTACAACTCAAATGAAACAGATCAAGTGACATGATGAAGCAGTGCAAACTCAAATGAGCAAGTGCAACAAAGGAATAGCAACAATGCACAAAGGCTACAACAACCAAAGTTAATGCAAACAGTTCAAAGTGGAAGTACCACCAGAGTCTAACTAAATTGAAATGCAATACACAGTGCACATATGTCAAGTAAAGACTCAAGACCACATAAGTCGACAATGCAAACAATAGACAACAAAAAGACTTCAAACCAGTGTTACCAATGGAAACTAGACGGGTAAAAAAATTGACTTGATGAATTTAACACCAAGACCACAAGAGATATCAACAAGCACATAAATGTACGACACTAGCATATCTGATTATATATGTGAGCATATATATATATATATATATATATATATTTATACATGCGCAGGATACAAGTGATAAAATATCAGAAGTAACCAAAGTATCAACCATGAACAATGCCGAAGTCATGGAACTATTCAAAATCAGTACCGTGGCTATAGCATGATCAGAACCAGGTAAAGTCGAAGCAGTGATAGTCCTGCAGACGCAGAAGTCAAAATAAATAACCAAGACAAAAATTAATCAAGTTCATATTTTCACAAAATCAAAGTCAAAACCGAAGTCACAGTAAAATCACCACAGTCATCTCAAACGAACAAGTCAAATTCGAAACCGTGGTAGCAAAGGCAAATTGACCGAGTTAAACATCAAAGCCGTGGGATGCAAGCGTCATAATATACGAATTTGAAAAAGTCAGTAAAATCTCAAGCATCAAAACAATATCAGATGGCCGAAACTAAAACGTTGAAGAAATCAGACGAACGCAATTCTAGGAATTCAAATCCTATATAAACCACTCATCATTGGCAATTTCAATCATCGGAGTTCAATCAAGCATAACTGAAAAGCACAAAGGAAAACCACATACCAAATTGAAGTCGAACTCCAGAAGCAACCGAAAAGACGAACAAATATTCTCTCAATTTACAACCAGATTGATCAAACAATCGGCAGCTTCACGAAACCCTAGTTCGGATCGAAGAGAACAAAGCCCTAAATTTGCAAAAGGAACGACCGCCATTATTCACGAAAAGGAACAGAGGAACTAAAAGTCGAACGGGCCAGAATAGAATAAGGGGGCCAGTTTTGTTTTAAAAGGGCTTTTTATTTTATTTTTAATTAGGGTTTTCGTGTCTTTGTTTTTAATTTTCTTTTTAAATTTATTTTAAATTTTAAACCGTTATATTTTCTAGTCGTATGACTAGGGAACAAACTACGTGGGGTAGTTTGAGAATTCGCAACTCAGTGGCTGAGTTGTGGCAGGGTTTTGAGCATAGAGTTAGGTTTAGTCGATAGCGGGTGTCGCAAGTTTACGTGTGTAAGCGTCTGAGTATCTAATTTCTAGTAGAAACCTTGGGGGCAGCACGTAGGCAGGGTTTGCGGAAGCTGGGTAAATTCTGTGTCGTTCTATTTCTGTATTTTATTATTCTGTTATTTTTCTGTATTGCTATTCTGTGATCTGTGTTAAGATTATTTATAATCTTCCGTAACTAATTTTTATAATTAACACTATCACCCTATTCACCCCCTCTAGGGTGAAATCGATCCTACATTACGAATGAGTTTTCTAGTAATGGTTTAGTAAATACATTGGCAATTTGATTTTCGGTAGAAATATATTCTAAATTGATAAGTCCTTTTTCGATATTGTCACGTAGAAAATGGTGACGCATATCAATATGTTTTGTACGATAGTGATTTACTGGATTTTTAGATAAATTTATTGTACTTGTATTATCACAATATATTGTAGAGTTTGTCAAATTTATATTAAAATCTTTAAGTGTTTGTTGCATATATATGACTTGAGTACTAGCTAAAGCAGCAGATATATATTCCGCTTCACAGGTTCAAAGTGAAACACAATTTTGTTTCTTACTAAACCAAGATACAAGTGATTTTCCAATGAAATGGCATGTACCACTTGTATTTTTTCTATCAGTTCGAGATCCACCAAAATCAACATCACTAAATGAAACTAATTCGAATGGACAATCTTTTGGATAGAAAAGACCAAAGTCCTTGGTATTATTAAGATATCACATAATTCGTTTTACGGCTCTTAAATGTGATTCTTTAGGATTAGCTTGAAAATGTGCACATAAACATACACTCATCATTATGTCTGGTTTACTAGCGGTTAAATAAAGTAAAGAGCCTATCATACTTCTAAACAACTTTTGGTCTATACTCTTTCCATTTTCATCTCGATCGAGATCAGTTGTGGTACTCCTAGGAGTAGGTTTTCTAGAAGTGTTTTCCTTCCAAAATGTTTAAGAAGATTGACACAATATTTTTCTTGGTTTAAGAAAATTCCATTTGTTAATTGTTTAATTTGAAGTCCGAGAAAATAAGTTAATTCTCCCATATGAGACATTTCGAATTCCTTAGTCATTGTATTTGAAAATTCTTTACACAATTTTTCATTAGTGGAACGAAAAATAATGTCATCTACATACATTTGAATTATTAATATGTCTTTAGTAGTGTTTTTAATGAATAGAGTTTGATCTACTTTTCCGATTTGAGATCCTGAATCTATAAGGTAGCTCTTAAGTCTTTCATACCAAGCACGAGGTGCTTGTTTAAGACCATATAAGGCTTTCTTTAATTTATATACATGATTCGAATATTTTTCATGAGTGAATAAAGGCGGTTGTTCAACATATACATTTTCCTTAATATATCCATTTAATAAAGCACTTTTAACATCCATTTGATAAAGTTTAAAATTATGAAAACAAGCGTAAGCTAATAGAATACGTATTGCTTCTAGTCTTGCAACAGGAGCAAACGTTTCTTCATAATCGATTCGTTCTTCTTGATTATAACCTTGTGCTACTAGTCTTACTTTATTTCTAGCAATATTTACAAATTCGTCTGCTTTATTTTTATATACCCACTTAGTTCCAATAACTGATTGGTCATCAGGACGAGGAACTAACTCCCATACATTATTTCGTTCAAACTGATTTAATTCTTCTTGCATGGCAATAATCCAGTATTCATCTGTTGATGCTTCTTTAGGATTTTTAGGTTCTATTGTTGAAATAAAGGCAACATGTCCTATTTGGTTTAGTTGACTTCTTGTTTGAACTTGCGAGTAAATTTCTCCAATTATATTTTGTGTAGGATGATCTCGTAGGATTCTAGGAGGAGATCTAATTTGAATGTTATTGATTTGATTAATATTTTCATTATTTTCAAAACTTATATTTTCTGTGTTGTATATAATTTCTTCATCATCTTTGATGATTGTATTTTTATTAAAGTTTTCATCAAAAGATACATTTAAAGTTTCTTCTATTACATTTGTTCGTTTATTGAAAACACGATATGCCTTACTTCGTTCTGAGTAACCTACAAAAATACCATGGTCAGCTTTTGGATCAAATTTTCCAAGTTGGTCTTTTGTGTTAAGAATAAAACATTTTGAACCAAAGATTTTTAAGGACGAAATATTAGGTTTTCTTCCATTAAAAAGTTCATATGAAGTGTTTTTAGTTAAAGGTCGTATGAAAATACGATTTAATACATAGCACGCAGTTGCTACAGCTTCTGCCCAAAAATTCTTTGGTAATGTACTTCCATTTAATAACGTTCTTGCGTATTCTTGAAGAGTTCTATTTTTCCTTTCTACAACTCCATTTTGTTGGGGAGTTCTAGGAAATGAAAAATTATGATTTATTCCTTTCTTTTTACAAAATAATTCAAATGACTCATTTTCAAATTCGCCTCCATGATCACTTCTTATATTTTTGACTTTTAAATTCTTAATATTTTGAATTCTGTTAATAAATTTTTTTGAAATATTCAAACGTACCACTTTTGTTTTTCATAAAAATCATCCATGTATATCTTGGGAAATCATCAACTATTACAAAAACATATCGATCATGGTTAATAGATTGAACCTGTGTTGGTCCGAATAAATCCATATGTAATAATTCTAATGGTTGTAAAGTTGAAATAACTTTCTTAGGTTTAAAAGATGATTTAGTTAATTTTCCTAATTGACAATCATCACAAATATTATTTATTTTAAAATTTATTTTTGGTGAGCCTTTGACTAATTCATTTTTTGAAAGTTTTTGAATTGATTTAAAATTAATATGACAAAATCTTTTATGCCATAACCAAGGATCGTTATCTTTGACCATTAAACACATATCTTTATTATTATTAATTTTCATGTTTGAAACATAAATATTTCTATCTCTTTTTCCTTCAAAAATAAGATTTTGATTTTGATCATAAATACAACATTTATTTTCAGAAAAAGTTACTTTAAAACCTTTGTCGCATAATTGACTTATGCTTAGTAAATTATGTTTTAAGTTATTAACTAAAGAAACATTTGTAATAAGGGGTAAATTTGATATACTGTAGTTGCACACATCTCCCTTGCCAATGATGAAACCTTTTGAGTTATCTCCGAAGGTAACAGAGCCATTATTGAAGTATGAAATATTTGTAAGCATTTCTTTGTCTCCAGCCATGTATTTTGAGCAAACACTATCCAAAATCCATTTTCTTTTCTTGAATGGGACCTGCAAAAAATATTAATAAATATATTGGTACCCTCCTTTCAATAGGGTCCTAAGAGTTAGATCTTAGGAAACCAAACCCAAGTGGGTTTAGTATCCCTTTTATAAAGATAATTACTATTTTTGTGAACTGTTTCTATAAAGGAATTTATATATTTGTTCCGAATTAAATTATTGTTTGTTTTCGGAACCCATATTTTGATTTCCTTTTTCTTTTTAGCGTGTCTTGGTATGTTACTTTTTAATACTATACGATGTTTTGAATTATCTTCCTTCTTAAAATTAGCATTTTTCTTTAGAAGAATTTTTGATTCCTTTTTAAAACCAAATCCATTTTTATTTGAAGAGGGTTGAGAATTTTCGAGAATTTTAGATAAATTTTCTCTTCCTTTATTGAAATTATAAACATATTTAGTAATGTTATCTAATTGAATTTGAAGACTAGTATTGTCTAATTCAACTTGTTTTATTTTATTTTTTAAATTGCGATTTTAGAAATAATTTCATCATTCTTTGCTTTTTGAGTTTCAATTTCTTGGCTCAAAAGTAAAAGTTGGCTATCTGAGTTTGAGAGAGATTCTTGAACTCTTTCAAGTTCTTCTTCCAATATTTTTTTTCGTCTTTTAACATTTCTCTTTCAAATTCAGCTTTGTTCTGATTTTCAAGTGTCTCTTTAAGTTTCTTTTTGAGAACTTTTATAGTATTTAAAAATTCAGTGTTTACTTCTATTAAATCATCATAAGATAAATCACTAACCTCAGAGTCTTGAGCCATGAAGCATACATTTGCTTATTCATTGTCACTATCACTATCACTTTCGGATGAAGATGAATCTGAATCGTCCCATGTGACAGAAAAAGCCTTCTTTTTAAATTTGTCTTTCTTATTCTTGTTGTTGAAGTTTTTCTGATTCTCCCTCTTTTGCTCTGGAAATCCTTGTGCATGTGCCCTTTCTTGTGACAATTGAAGCATTCTATATTTAAGGATGAAGGTTTGTTCAAGAAATTCTTTTTGAAATCGTTTTTATTTCATTTTCTATATTTTAAGAATTTCTTGAAATTTTTGGCAATAAATGGTAGATCCTCATCTTCAGACTCCGATTCTTCCTTTTCTGCGTGAAAAGCCATAGTTTTTCTTTCCTGTGCTTGGTCTTTCTTAGCTTGCATGTTAACTTCATAAGACATAAGGTTTCCAATTAATTCTTCAGGTTTCGTTGTAGATAGATCATTTGCTTCCTAGATTGCTAAGACTTTTCTCTCCCATTCATCAGTGAGTGAATTTAGGACCTTAGATACAATATCAAAATCCATATACTTTTCTCCTAATCCTACTAAGGCATGATGAATGTCTTGAAATCTCGAGTACATGTCATTGATGTATTCATTCTGTCGCATTCTAAAGTTTTGGAACTGGTTCTTTAGCATGGAAATCTTTGTTTGTTTGACCTTGTTTACGCCTTCATGTATGGTTCTAAGTGTATTCCATATCTGATGTTGTAACAACCAGGTATTTTCAACCATTCGCATCCATTATAAGTGTATAGGTAGACACTCATGCCGGAATTGAATTGCTCAAAATACCGCGTTGTAAATAAAAATTTGGCAAATCTCAGAATATACAGTAAATAAAACCACAGATCACAGACACAGAGTAATGATAATGCAGCGGAAGTAAAAGAGATAGTAGTTCATGAAGCTACTTTATAAATATATCAGAGTTACATAAGATACAATAGAAGAAATAAAGTATAACAGAAGTTTAAATATGATAACCAAGTACAAGCTGAATAGAACAACCGAACTGAAAAGATGAAACTTGACAAGTAGATAATCTCCAGCGATTCCAATCTCCAGAAAGTGGAAATCCAAATCTGTGAATAGCTCAGGCTGACCCAAGCGTAAATAAAAATACAAACACTCGAGTCAGGACATACATACTTATACAATATAAACCAACTCAAGTGAACTGTAGCAAAGATACAAGTAACTTAGAAGATGCTTGGGACCGCCCATCCTCTAAGGATCCGTTAAACTATTTACTATGTAGTATATTGCGCTATATACAGTAGTGTCTAATCAGTAAAGTATAATCATATAGAAAATAGCGTTAAGGGGATGGTGAACCTTAACGCGGTCGGATCTTTAAAACCAAAATCGTAGTGGGCTCGCTATAAGGAGATGACACGGCACGCGAGGCAATGCCAGGGTGGATACACCGTTTGCACTCCCGGACCGGTGGTGACGGCAAGCCAGCAGCTTCCGCCCACCTCGAGACATACCCCCGAATCAAAGTGGCGCCACATATCGAATCACGAAAGTAATAAAATGGTTTTCAAAGAAGCATGCTCGATGAAAGGGTGCGACCCTTTGTGCAGCTCGGTATAGCTCCTGTTTTAGTCATATATGCCAACTCACGGGAGTTGGGTCCACATAATATACCTCGAGAACGTGGCCACCATCCTACTTCATTCTGGAATCTCCACCGCGTAAACAGTTGTTAAAGTGGTTTTCGGTATTGGCCGGCTATAAGACAATATCCAGTCCCGGTCTTTTTAACAACCAATCGTTATTATATCCCGTAGTTATAACTTTAAAACAATATTTTATACTTCAAAATAAAATATCCTTTCAATCCAAATCTTTATCTAAAGAAAGATTAAATCATTTCTAAACCATTTCAATATATCAACATACCATATCTTTCAAATTCAAATATTTATCAAAATAAATATCAAGTCATTTCAAATCATTTTTAATATATAAATATCATATCTTTCAAACTTCATTTTTGATTCATTTTAATTTCAAAATATCATAACTTTCAAAACTTTATTTCAAATCATTTAATATATATCAAAATATCATATCTTTCAAAAACTTCATTTCAAAACATTTAATATATATATATATATATATATATATATATATATATATATGTATCAAAATGTCATATCTTTCCAAAGCTTCAGTTTTAACTCATCATATAAGTTCAAATCCAAATATTCAACTTTAAATACCTTTTAAATTCAAAGATATCATTCATTTATTGTCATTCCAAATCACCTTCTATATAGCTTATATTTTAATCAAAATAATTCATTTAAACCATTTAAAAATTAAGTTTATATACTTTCAAATCAAGTATTCAATTTCCAAAGTTTTAAACCATTATGAGTTCATTTACTAAGTTAAACCATAAACATTGAAAATTTCAACCTTTTACAGCATTCAGAAAAAGGTGCTGAATGTTATACTTGAAAACATTTCAATTTAAACCATTTAAACATTATCGAAAACATATTTTAACATTCAAAGATGTTCATTAAAATACTCTTTTAATTAATGATTTTTATAAAGCAACATTTTATGGTTAAATCAAATTTCACAAATCCACTTAATAAATTCAAGTGTAAACTTTCCTATTTTTACATTTAACACTTTATTACCATTTACGTTTTTCAAATTATCATTTCACAAATTAAACTAAATTCACAATTTATTTAATTAACTTAAAACTTTAAACAAAACCAAATTCCACATTTCCAAATCAAGTTGTATTTTAAAATTTCACTTTTAAGCATTCATTTACTTAACCATTTTAATTCATAGAAAAAAACAATAATACTTTATTAAATCATTCAAATTCAAATTTAAATCAAATTATCATATTTACCATTTTCAAAATAAGAATAAATTTCCATTTTATTTATATAACATAAATACCGTTTTAACAAAAATTCCAGATTTCCAAACTTAAGTTATATTCAATAATCCAATTTAACCATTCATTAATTACATTTTTAACTCATAGAAAAATCATAATTTATTTATTTAAAAACATTTTAAAAAAAATCTATTTAAATCAAATTTTGTAAATTTATATTTTAAAATACTTAAAAATATCCAAAATACTTTATAAAATAACCACGAGTCTGTATATAGTTTTCTAACCTAGGTCAAATGATACGGATATGTATCATTTCAATCCGCAGTTTAAAAAGAAAAATCCGAGTTTCATCATTTCAAACCCGCAATCCCAAGTTAAATAAATTAATTAAAAACCATTCAGTCCTATCATTTCAGTCCATAACGATTTTTCCCTATTCTAAAGTCCGTTCGGGTATGTATCATTTCAACCCATAGTGATTTCTAATCAACATGGAACTTGCAGTATGATAAACATATATAAATGAACAGTAACAACATATGTATGATAACATATGATACGACATGAAATTTAACAGGTTTAACATCATATATAAAAAAAATCACATGGCAGTTATAACATCATATATAATTCTACACATTCAGTTGTTGTTGTTTCACAACTGTATAAGTATAAATGTCGTGTGAGCTTTACTCATCTTTTTTGGCTGGAGATTACAATACAAATGGCACAACGGATTCCAGAAGGCAATAGCACGATTTTTGATTTGAGTGGAGAGCAAATCCAAGCCATAGAACTTGTGTTATAACCCAAAACAAACAAAATAAAATTATAATTCAATACAACATTGAATAGGAATAACTTTGAATTGAAAAGCAATATGAATACACAACTTTTTGCCTTGCTTTCTACCTAGCACAGCTTAGGGAATGTTTTGGCTCAGGTTTGGACATACTTTGGTTTAGGTTTGGGTCCTATAAGGCATGGCTACAAGGTATTGAAGTGGTGGAGGAGTTACTACGTATGAATATGAAGAGGTTTATGCAAAATAGTGGTTTTTGGTTCATTTTGGGCTTGGCTACATGAATCTATGGCTCGGCTATGGCATGTTTCAGATCTGGACAGAGGATGAAGGTGATGGTTAGGGGTGTGTCAAGGTGGTGGTGGAGTAATAGGAGGTGGCCAAGGTTATCTAAGGTGATGGTGATGAAGACTAGGTTGTTAGACATGCTTTTTAAGGAGTTTTAACATAGTTTTTGTGGATTTTGCATCATGGGATGGTCATGGCACTTGCTGGTCATAGGAGGAAGGGTTTTGGTCATGAATGATGTGGGGAAGGAAGTGGTGGTGGTCGGTGGAGGAGATGGTGGAGGTGTTAGGCCAAACAAAGCAAGAGAAGCAAGGCAAAAATCAAGCAAAATAATAGAAAAAGGAAGAAGAAAAGAGAGAAGAGAGGAGGCCATTACCAAGGAAGTTTGAAGAAGCCATGAAAATGAGAAGTGCTGATTTTTTTTCACGTGAAAATTGAAGGGAATACACAGCAAGTGAAAAAAAATGCACGGCCTAGAGGAGTAATGGAGAGGTTATGACAAATGAAACGACTTTGGATAATGAAACGTCTAGAAATGAAACGTCTAGAAATGAAACGCATTTCCGTTTTCTAAAGATAAAAAAAAAACAACAATAAATCAGCAATACATTAAAAAACCGAAACCAAGTGAAACAATAAGAAAATAAATAATTAATTTTAAAGAAAATATAAAAAGGATGAAAGAAATTGCTTAAAAATACAAAACAGTGTCTAGAAATTACAAACAAATCACTACTAGTCTTGGGAAAATATCCACTTCATTTTAAAAATATTATGAAGTGAAATTTGAAATAAAATAATTTACTTATCATTTTCAAAATAAAATAAATAATTATATTGGAGAAAAACAGAAAAAGAACTAAAGAAAATGTTTAAAAATTGAAACGGGGCATGGAAATTACAAGAAAAATACTAGTAGCTCTAGAAAAATTTCTACCTCACTTCAAAAACATTAAAAGACAAAAATATACATAAAATAACATATTAATACATATTACAATAAAATATGACAAAGAAAATAAAATTTATACTATTTAAAATAACAAAATTGCAGAATAAGCAAATTGCACTCAATATTGAAATATACATAACTTTCACAATTTAAATCCGTTTCCAACGAAACAAAAAGCAGTGCTCTTAAAATTTTATGTACTTTCATAATAAAAGATAAAATTTAAAATTTCGAACTTTTAAAATTTTAAATTAAAAGTCAAAGTTTGACTATTTTGGCCAAAAATTCACTTTTTGGAAAATATTCTTTTTAGTCATGCTTTGGAATGATAATTCATATCAAAACTAAAGTTTATATTTAAAAGAACAAAATTAATCATTCAAAATAAATAAAATAAGTTTTTAAATCAAAATTCAATTAAAATAATTAAAATATACAATTAAAATAAATCATAAAATACAGGGTTTTAACACTCTCCCCCACTCAAAACTTTTCGTCCCCGAAAAGGAATGAGGTACGGGAAAGCACAGAAAAAAATAGAAATGAAATAAGATTAAGACAAGGTGACAAGAAAATTGAAATTATACCTGATAACTGTTGTTGTAGGTAAGTTTAACTTGGTGGAGATGATCTTACCAAGATTCTCCAAAATTGAGAACACAAGCACGCAAAAATAGATTCAAAATGAGTACCAAAGATTATCAAAGATTATATAAAGATTTCTAAACAGGAAGATTATAGAAAGATGCCTATACCAGTCTATAGCAAGATAAGGATGATAATGACAACCAAAAGATAGATTGAAAAACAAAATAAGGAAATAAATTTGAAAGCACGGAAATTTCAACTTAAATAGAGAATAAATCTTTACACAAGTTAAATAAATCTTAACTATCTCAAATTTCATTATCTTATTATCCAATCATCTTAAATTAACAATTTTTAAAACCATGGGTTTTGAAAAATAATCATTTAATATACTCTTAATGTACTTAATAAATTTAATTCTTCTTTATTTCTAATTAAAATTAAATTTATCCCTCTCAATATATTTATCTCTCATGTTAAATATGCTTACACTTATTATAACTGCTTTATTTTATTCTTAGTTCTTCTAACATTTATTTATTGTAAGTTATTCAATTACCCTTTATTATATTTACCTCTGTTAATCGTTTTAAAATTTAAGTGTATAACATTTATTATAACTACTCAAATTTTATTTATAAAATCTTTTTATATTGTATATTATCCAACTACATTGTTAACTTCTGAAATTTAGGTAAGTTATATTTGAATGCAATTGTATTATACAAATAAACTTTTCAATTAAATCATTTCATGCTTGATATTCATCTAAAATTTTGATTGATTTTCTTTTATAATTGAAATTATTCTTTAAAATAAAATTTAAGAACTAAATTTCCGATTACATTCAAACCATTTAGAGATAAGTAATAATATATACATAATATGTCAAATCAAATTTCAATCATATATCTATATATATATTATAAATCAAGTCATATTTTCGAAATTCAAATCAATTAAATTTCCCAAAACAAAGCTGTAGCAAGACTACAGAACAGTCTCTTAACTTCGAAACTCGAAAATGAACGTCGATGATGTCGCGATCATCACTGAAGTTATTTTCCAGCGACAAAGAGAAGAGCATTTTGAAATTCTTTGAAAACAAATTCTATTTGAAAATACTTTAAATAATATATCCCTTTTTAAAACTTTAAACCAAAGTTCAAAATAATTGGAATTTAAATTCTCAAATTCTTGTTTTAAATTCATTTCAATTTCCAAATAAATTTATAAACAACTATTTATAGATTCATTTGTAGAACAATAAATGATAAATCAAGTATTATCATTTCAAATTATCAATTTAAATCATTTTATTAAGTTCCATAAATATATATATCAAAATTTTATTTCATTAACCAAATTTTAAAATAATATTGTGTCAGTTTGTTCTGTCAAAGTGTTTTGGAAATCTTATCGATAGCGTTGATCAGACGAATCCCTCGGAAACCCAAATCAACATCAACAACTCAAACAACACAATATATAAAACATTTTAATTTTAAATATTAGTGTACAAATACACTATACATGAATAGATTTCAAAGAAGGGTAGAGATTCAAATATGATTAACTAAAATCAAAGGAAATTCTGATTTGAAAATAAGTTAGAAACAAGGATGACATGATTAAATAATAGAATAGGAAGATGGATAAGCTTATATATATCGCGGGCAACCTTAACCGGGTCAACCTAGACTTAAAGAATAAGATCGATATGGATTTTCTAGGGTAAATCTACATTCGATCTCAATAGATAAAGTTTGGAATAACAAAAGGTATTAGCATCTAAACCAAGGATAGATATAAATCTCTGGTGAATCGATGCTAATTGTAAAGGAGTTTTCGCCCTTTTTCAATTCAATTTGAAATTGGCGAGACCGCCGACTCACTAAAAGATCATTCAAAGCGGAGTTATAGGATACTCCAGAATGAAAAGTGAAGGACATGAATGGATTTTGGAACCGCAGGGAACGTTCCAAAATTCAAAGGAATCGAGTCAAAAAGGACGAGATTCAAACTCGAATGAAAGTGATTCTGTAAAAACATTCACTCCATATGCTGAGTTTTGCCTAGAGTTACCAAAGCTCTGATACCAACTGTAACAACCAAGTATTTTCAACCATTCGCATCCATTATAAGTGTATAGGTAGACACTCATGCCGGAATTGAATTGCTCAAAATACCGCGTTGTAAATAAAAATTTGGCAAATCTCAGAATATACAGTAAATAAAATCACAGATCACAGACACAGAGTAATGATAATGCAGCGGAAGTAAAAGAGATAGTAGTTCATGAAGCTACTTTATAAATATATCAGAGTTACATAAGATACAATAGAAGAAATAAAGTATAACAGAAGTTTAAATATGATAACCAAGTACAAGCTGAATAGAACAACCGAACTGAAAAGATGAAACTTGACAAGTAGATAATCTCCAGCGATTCCAATCTCCAGAAAGTGGAAATCCAAATCTGTGAATAACTCAGGCTGACCCAAGCGTAAATAAAAATACAAACACTCGAGTCAGGACATACATACTTATACAATATAAACCAACTCAAGTGAACTGTAGCAAAGATACAAGTAACTTAGAAGATGCTTGGGACCGCCCATCCTCTAAGGATCCGTTAAACTATTTACTATGTAGTATATTGCGCTATATACAGTAGTGTCTAATCAGTAAAGTATAATCATATAGAAAATAGCGTTAAGGGGATGGTGAACCTTAACGCGGTCGGATCTTTAAAACCAAAATCGTAGTGGGCTCGCTATAAGGAGATGACACGGCACGCGAGGCAATGCCAAGGTGGATACACCGTTTGCACTCCCGGACCGGTGGTGACGGCAAGCCAGCAGCTTCCGCCCACCTCGAGACATACCCCTGAATCAAAGTGGCACCACATATCGAATCACAAAAGTAATAGAATGGTTTCCGAAGAAGCATGCTCGAGGAAAGGGTGCGACCTTTTGTGCAGCCCGGTATAGCTCCTGTTTTAGTCATATATGCCAACTCACGGGAGTTGGGTCCACATAATATACCTCGAGAACGTGGCCACCATCCTACTTCATTCTGGAATCTCCACCGCGTACACAGTTGTTAAAGTGGTTTTCGGTATTGGCCGGCTATAAGACAATATCCGATCCCGGTCTCTTTAACAACCAATCGTTATTATATCCCGTAGTTATAACTTTAAAACAATATTTTATACTTCAAAATAAAATATCCTTTCATTCCAAATCTTTATCTAAAGAAAGATTAAATCATTTCTAAACCATTTCAATATATCAACATACCATATCTTTCAAATTCAAATATTTATCAAAATAAATATCAAGTCATTTCAAATCATTTTTAATACACAAATATCATATCTTTCAAACTTCATTTTTGATTCATTTTAATTTCAAAATATCATAACTTTCAAAACTTTATTTCAAATCATTTAATATATATCAAAATATGATATCTTTCAAAAACTTCATTTCAAAACATTTAATATACATATATATATCAAAATGTCATATCTTTCCAAAGCTTCGGTTTCAAATCATCATATAAGTTCAAATCCAAATATTCAACTTTAAATACCTTTTAAATTCAAAGATATCATTCATTTATTGTCATTCCAAGTCACCTTCTATATAGCTTATATTTTAATCAAAATAATTCATTTAAACCATTTAAAATTTAAGTTTATATACTTTCAAATCAAGTATTCAATTTCCAAAGTTTTAAACCATTATGAGTTCATTTACTAAGTTAAACCATAAACATTGAAAATTTCAACCTTTTACAGCATTCAGAAAAAGGTGTTGAATGTTATACTTGAAAACATTTCAATTTAAACCATTTAAAAATTATAAAAAACATATTCTAACATTCAAAGATGTTCAATAAAGTACTCTTTTAATTAATGATTTTTATAAAGCAACATTTTATAGTTAAATCAAATTTCACAAATCCACTTAATAAATTCAAGTGTAAACTTTCCAATTTTTACATTTAACACTTTATTACCATTTACATTTTTCAAATTATCATTTCATAAATTAAACTAAATTCCCAATTTATTTAATTAACTTAAAACTTTAAACAAAACCAAATTCCACATTTCCAAATCAAATTGTATTTTAAAATTTCACTTTTAAGCATTCATTTACTTAACCATTTTAATTCATAGAAAAAAAAAACAATAATACTTTATTAAATCATTAAAATTCAAATTTAAGTCAAATTATCATATTTACCATTTTCAAAATGAGAATAAATTTCCATTTTATTTATATAACTTAAATATCGTTTTAACCAAAATTCCAGATTTCCAAACTTAAGTTATATTCAATAATCCAATTTAACCATTCATTAATTACATTTTTAACTCATAGAAAAATCATAATTTCTTTATTTAAAAACATTTTTTAAAAAAATCTATTTAAATCAAATTTCATAAATTTATATTTTAAAATACTTAAATATATCCAAAATACTTTATAAAATAACCACGATTCTGTATATAGTTTTCTAACCTAGGTCAAGTGATACAGATATGTATCATTTCAACCCGCAGTTTAAAAAGAAAAATCCGGGTTTCATCATTTCAAACCCGCAATCCCAAGTTAAATAAATTAATTAAAACCCACTCAGGCCTATCATTTCAGCCCATAACGATTTTTCCCTATTCTAAAGTCCGTTCGGGTATGTATCATTTCAACCCATAGTGATTTCTAATCTACAGGGAACTTGCAGTATGATAAACATATATAAATGAACAGTAACAACATATATATGATAACAGATGATACGACATGAAATTTAACAGGTTTAACATCATATATAAAAAAATCACATGGCAGTTATAACATCATATTTAATTCTACACATTCAGTTGTTGTTGTTGTTTCACAACTGTATAAGTATAAATGTCGTGTGAGCTTTACTCATCTCTTTTGGCTGGAGATTGCAATACAAATGGCACAACGGATTCCCGAAGGCAATAATACGATTTTTGATTTGAGTGGAGAGTAAATCCAAGCTATAGAACTTTTGTTATAACCCAAAACAAACAAAATAAAATTATAATTCAATACAACATTGAATAGGAATAACTTTGAATTGAAAAGCAATATGAATACACAACTTTTTTCCTTGCTTTCTACACTAGCTAGCACGGCTTAGGTAATGTTTGGCTCAGGTTTGGACATACTTTGGTTCAGGTTTGGGTCCTATAAGGCATGGCTACAAGGTATTGAAGTGGTGGAGGAGTTACTACGTATGAATATGAAGAGGTTTATGTAAAATAGTGGTTTTTGGTTCATTTTGGGCTTGACTACATGGATCTATGGCTCGGCTATGGCATGTTTCAGATCAGGACAGAGGATGAAGGTGATGGTTAGGGGTGAGGTGGTGGTGGAGCAATAGGAGGTGGCCAAGGTCATCTAAGGTGATGGTGATGAAGACTAGGTGGCTAGACATGCTTTTTAAGGAGTTTTAACATAGTTTTTGTGGATTTTGCATCATGGGATGGTCATGGCACTTGCTGGTCATAGGAGGAAGGGTTTTGTCATGTATGATGTGGGGAAGGAAGTGGTGGTGGTCGGTGGAGGAGATGGTGGAGGTGTTAGGCCAAACAAAGCAAGAGAAGCAAGGCAAAAATCAAGCAAAACAATAGAAAAATGAAGAAGAAAAGAGAGAAGAGTGGAGGCCTTTACCAAGGAAGTTTGAAGAAGCCATGAGAATGAGAAGCGCTGAGTTGTTTTTCACATGAAAATTGAAGAGAATACACAGCAAATGAAAGAAAATGCACGGCCTAGAGGAGTAATGGAGAGGTTATGACAAATGAAACGACTTTGGATAATGAAACGTCTAGAAATGAAACGTCTAGAAATGAAACACATTTCCGTTTTCTAAAGATCAAACAAAAACAACAATAAATCAGCAATACCTTAAAAAACCGTAACCAAGTGAAATAATATGAAAATAAATAATTAATTTTAAAGTAAATATAAAAAGGATGAAAGAAATTGCTTAAAAATACAAAACAGTGTCTAGAAATTACAAACAAATCACTACTAGTCTTGGGAAAATATCCACTTCATTTTAAAAATATTATGAAGTAAAATTTGAAAAAAATAATTTAGTTATCATTTTCAAAATAAAATAAATAATTATATTGGAGAAAAACAGAAAAAGAACTAAAGAAAATGTTTAAAAATTGAAAACAGGGCATGGAAATTACAAGAAAAATACTACTAGCTCTAGAAAAATTCCTACCACACTTCAATAATATTAAAAGACAAAAATATACATAAAATAACATATTAATACATATTACAATAAAATATGACAAAGAAAATAAATTTTATACTATCTAAAATAACAAAATTGCAGAATAAACAAATTGCACTCAATATTGAAATATACATAACTTTCACAATTTAAATCCGTTTCCAACGAAACAAAAAGCAGTGTTCTTAAAATTTTATGCACTTTCATAATAATAGATAAAATTTAAAATTTCAAACTTTTAAAATTTTAAATTAAAAGTCAAAGTTTGACTATTTTGACCAAAAATTCACTTTTTGGAAAATATTCTTTTTAGTCATGCTTTGGAATGATAATCCATATCAAAACTAAAGTTTATATTTAAAAGAACAAAATTAATCATTCAAAATAAATAAAACAAGTTTTTAAATCAAAATTCAATTAAAATAATTAAAATATACAATTAAAATAAATCACAAAATACAGGGTTGTTACAGATGTGCAGTAGTACAAATGCTAACACGATTAAACTCATTTCTATCCAAAGCGCAGAATAGCATATTCATAGCTTTGGCATTTGCACTAGCTTCATTCTTATGAGTTTGTGTCCATGTAGAGTAATCAGTTGTGGGTATAACAAATTCTTCTTGAGTTGCATTCCAGGCTTCAAAGCTTGTTGCTTGCATATAAATCCTCATCCTTGTATCCCAATAATTATAGTTTAGTCCATTGAATAGAGGGGGTCTTTGGGTAGATAGTCCTTCTGCAAATGTAGAGCTATATGCAGTTGTTGTGCTTGTGCTTGTTATTATCAATATGTCAAATAATGGTGTTATGGTTATAGGACAACCTAGCTCTGATACCAATTGAAAAAAGCTATGCGGTAGGATCGTATAATATGGAATAGTGAAATGGTCTAGGTAGATAGCAATAAGCAATAAGTAAAGTAGACACCAAGACTTTATACTGGTTCGGGCTTCTTGTCCTACGTCCAGTCCCTAAGCTCCTCTAAGGAGTTCTACTAAATAATAACCCTCACTTAACCCGGAGGAATAGGTTTACAATTTACCCGAACCACTGAACGGTATTTCTTGCCTCAATTATCGAAGAGGACTTCAACTAGGTACAAAAAGTATTTTTGACCTGTTGTGTTCTTGATAACACTAATGAGTTTATTTGAGTACAACTTTCCTATAATCTTATCCTCGAGAATATGAAATGTGTTTATGAAGATTTAGGAAATATGAATTGCTATGAATCAAACGAGTATTAAAGATAAATCAGAGATTCAAGCAATTGAAGTGGTTTTTGAATGCTTTTTAAAAACTTCAAGAAATCAGAAAAAATGATTAAGATAATAGAGAGATTAAAGCAATTAGAATTGACGATTTGTAAATGATAGAATCATGTATTTATAAGAGTAGAAGAGGTGTATCTATTTGCATAAGATTCAGGCAAGAAATGCATCCATTTCCATTGGAGAATGGTTGCAACTCTTGGGAAGAAGAAGGTGCCTTTCCATAAAAAAATCGCAGGTTTGAATTCAGTCGACTGAACAGGCAATTTCAGTCGACTGAAAATGTGTGCATGTTGTAGTTCTGTAACAGGTTCAGTCGACTTAAATGTTCTGTTCAGTCGACCGAACTGGTATTTTATGCGCAGTGAATATTTGACCAAAATATTAAGTTATAAAAATGTGTTCTTGTGTGTTTGTGCAAGCTTCTTGAGGATAGATTTTAACAATAAAACTAAGCCTACGACATATATATATATATATATATATATATATATATATATATATATATATATATATATGATGGTCTGCATAGTCCTTCCTTTAGTTTTGCATATATCTCTTCCTATTTGTCGAAGCACATTGTCATTGACCAAAATATAGCGTATCAACAAAAACAACAGCACAAAATCTCACAATCACAGCGGAACAAAATATAATATACAAATAACAGCATTTACATAAAGAAAGCTGTAAATGTCAATTTATAAAATATATCAGAATACAACCATTCACAAGAAACTCGACAATTGTAACAACTTGTCCCTGAATACAATCAATAAAAATTCTAATACATAGCGGAATCAATACGTCTATGCCATCCAGCTCGCCTCCTGAGCTACAGAACGTCCTAACCTGCAAATCTGTAACACTCGATCTGACTCGAGCATTATAATAAAGTAACACCCGAGTCAGGATGGGAACCATCATGAGTAAACCCATATAACTTGAAATACTAAGTTATAAAACTTCTTCGAAAACCAGGGTAACTCCTACCTTACTACGAGTTCCTATCTTGTTATAGTCAAACACTTATTTCGTAAAATAATATCTACATACCGTTACTTAGTTATCAGTGGTCCGGTTTACTTAATTTATTCCATTCCAGCCTATTTGATTCTATAATCAAATCAATAAAGAATTAAAGATAGTTACTAATCGAAGTGGTTCCAGATATTGCTGATATCTGACCCCGATCTCTTCGAATTCAATGCCATCCTTTAAGCCAAATGGTTTAAGTAAAACAATTCAATTTTAAATTCAGAATATCATATTTACATAGTACTTCATCACAGATATCTAATTAAATAAATGATTCACATTTATTAACGGATCAATCCAGTCATTTCACATCACAGAATATCACAAATTAACAGACTAGAGATATTAATCAATCCAAGCACTTAATACAATTTAATCATCCATAAGCAAGATCAATTAATCACACAATTTATAATTAATTTAATTTAAATAAGTTAATTATTTATTAATTTATTACTTATAATCCCACTTAATTATCATTGATTAATTACAAGCCATTTTTAATTTTAATTAATTATTAGAATTAATTAATTATCATTTATAATTACTTAAGACCTTAACTAATTAAAAGCTTAAAACATTTTACTTCTTTAATCAACTACTTAATTACACTGTTTAACTTCACTTTAATAAACTTAGGAATTAAATAAAATAATGAAGATATAATAAAATATTCCAAACTTAATTAATTTAAAATAATTTATTATATAACCGTTAACTAACCCAACACTTAAAAAAAAATTAATAATTTAAAGAAATTGGTTGAGAAAATTGTTTTTTCTAAAAACTTGTTTCTGTTTTTTTTTTACATTTTAAAACCTTGCCAATACCCTGTGTACAGACCTAAGTCAATCCCTATACTAACCCGAGCCCAAAACCGATACTTCTTTCCCTTTTTTTCTTTTAAAACTCGAGCCAAAACCTATCTTCCACGAGCTCTCTCTCGTACCTGATCCTATCTCCATTACAAAGCTACAAACCCAGACATATCAGAACCACATGCATGTGCACACCTGGTCAGAGCGTCTCCGCCCATCGCCGCTACCACTGCAAGTCGACGACGTCTCCCTCGTTTGACCCGACCACCCAAAACTTGGACCCCACCTTCAAACAGGAAACGAGCAGCACGAACACCCACCTGGGACGAACCGAACACAAAAAAATTCCATGCATCGCCGAATTCCGACCACTAGAAGCTATGCCATCGTGCCAGCAGCTGCGCCTAACACCCAGCCTTCTTTCCCCCCACCTCCGGTCCAACTTGATGCTTTTCCAAAGTCGCACTGGTCTCGAATTCGACATCGACCCAATCAGGGTTTTAAACCCTATTTCGCCACCGTCTTTCCACCAGGTGATCTAAAAAATCAAAGACCATTTTTCCCATGATCCCTGACCTTCAAGCTACCTCCAGCAAAAACCACGACGTTCCCCTTTGCTCTAATCGCCAAAAATCGAGCAAAGTCTCGATTCCGTTTAAATCGCGAATTCTCTTAATTTACAAACTTAAAAATCTTATTATTATCATTAAAAATCATGGTTTCCAAAACCAAAACTAATGATATAAACAAACTCAAGATTTAAACAATTAATTTTCTGACTTAATTTGATTTTTACTGTAACATCTTATTTTCCATTTAATTACTTTCTAAGTACACTTTAGAGCATTTTTAAAAACAAGATTTAGTTAATACAAACATTTTTCCTTTAAACACCATAATCTAATTTAGTTTATATGAAGAGGAATTAATTTAGAGTACGTTTGGTCTGATTGCAAACTAAACAGAGACATGCTTACAGATATGCACACGGTACTCATACTTATATACATGCAAGCATATTTATACATTCATGCAAACATTTCACAACATTACTTCAAGAATTTATCACATGCATCAGGACAAATAAGTAGATTTGGTTTAAAGGGTGAATGTTTACTCACCTTAAACTTGAACAGAGAAAAGCTTTTGAAAATCTCGAACTACTCTTGAAATTTGAAAAATGCTACAGATCTTTGAAACTGTAGTTTGATCTACTTTGAGTTGAGTTGAACTTGAATTAATCTTTTGTTTGCTTCAGTTTGAAGTTTGGAAGAGTTGTTTGGTTTTCTTTTATATTTTTTTTCTCTGGTTTTAGTTTTTGATTGCAAAATGAAAGAAAGAAAAGAGATAGGAGTAGAGATATATATACCTGGTTTCTTATTTACATTTTATTTATATTTTGAAAATGAGGAAATTCATTTAAACAAGCATTTTGTGACACTTGTAAATTTTCGTGTTATCCTTAGCTTACAAATATCAAATGCATGCATTTTATATTTTCTTATGTTTTTATATTATATTTTATATTTTTATTTATACATTCCTATTTTACTTATTTGATGTAACTTTAAAAGAAAAATATTAAGCCTATTTATTTGTTCTTATTTTAGCTTAAGCTATTTGTATTTTAATTAATAACTATGTGTATATACTTTAGTGTTTTAAAAATGAAGAGTTTTTAAATCTTATTTATTTTTAAGATACTTTATTTTTGAATTTCAAATCAAAGTTCCATTTACAATCGACATATATATAACAACAGAAATTGGAAAGCACATTTCAAATATTTTGAAAAGAATAGGTTTTGCAATTTTTTAATTAGAAAATTATCCCATTTATATTGCTAAAAATTAGGGTTGTCACATTCCTCCCCCTTTAAATCTTTTCGTCCTCGTAAAGGAACAAAGAAAGAATTTTAATTATACTGTTAGTTATCAATTAAATTATCCTTTACAAATTCTTAACTCTTTACTCTTTTCATTCTAAAGTTTTAAAACAATTTAAAATCTACATAATATTACAAAATATCTTTATAAAAATAATATTTATACTCGATGTCTCAATAAGTCCATTCTTGTTCTCATAGAAATTTGGTCATACGTTGATCAGGCGTAGGACCGAATATCTATAAGTACTTAGTAGACCTGTTTTCAACACCCAGTGAAAATAGTTGGAAAAGTTTTGTGAAAATATAGAAAATATTTTTGGTGAGAATGCTCTAGAAATCATCACTCTCTCCATGGTCGCAGTTAGCCCGATGATTACGTCGCCATCCTGGCAAAACCATAAAAAACTGTAGGCCTCCACGCCCCCTCTATTACACCATGGAACCGCCACAGATCGCAGCTACACCCTGGGTTACGTTGCCATCATGGAAAAAACCTTGTAACTGTAGGCATCAACTCCCTTGAATTTTGCCGCCAAATGAAACTTCACCACACAGACCACATAGATTGCAGACTACATCAGTTGAGTCCCAATGTAGCCTGTAGGCACTCACTGCCACACGACTTTCGCTATGTCTTCATATATCGCAGTCTACCGATGTTACGTCGCTCTCCCAGCGAAATCAAATGTAGACCTTAGGCAATCACTGCCTGTAACGATCGTGATTTTTCGAAGCTCGAAAACCGACATCAATACGTCCACGGTATCAACTGCCGAGCAATCGAATGTCGGAAAACCGAAATGTTATGGTTAAAGAAGAAGAAAAAGATAGAAGAAGAGAGAAAAAAAAGAAGAAGAAACATAGAACAATATCAAAATCTCACAATCGCAGCGGAACAACATATAATAGATAAATGAATAATCTTTAAACAAAGGACTATATCAGTTATTACATTACATTACATCACATTACATTACATCATCAGAGTGTACAACAACAAAACAGCGTAAAAGAAATACTATGACTAGTTGATACGCCAAGCCATCCAGCTTGCCTCCAGCAACTGCTGAATTCCAGAATATCCTGATAACCCGACTCTTGACTGCCCGTGTGGAAATTGGTGGGCACCCAGAGTTTAGGAAGGAAAACAATAAACTCCAGGTCAGTCATGGGACTGGTGTGAGACCTTAAAACAGTTTATCTTTAAAACAAACAAAGAATAATTTTTGAAGTCAATTCGTAATACTTTATGAAAATGTAATTACCATAAGACCTCCTACCACACACACAATGCAAACGCAGACTTGGAGGAGATTTCTTCTTATGTTAGTCAAAGATGCTTACTACGCAAAATCAAATCATTTTTGATATTGTTATTAGTGCATAGTGTAGAAATCATTTTGAAAGTAGAATACAAATCTTAGCCAGCATAGGTACCACTATATTATGCCTACTATAGCTACCATATTAGATGGCAGGTTCTACAACTAAAACCCTACAAGGTTCGTATTGTTTCTTTGGATTTCCAACAAATGGTCAGGCCAAGGAATTTCCGATTGCCACATGGCTACGCCTCCTGAAAGACGACCCCGAGAACATAACCTAACATTACGGTTAGATCTCTGCCAACACAAGGCTGGGTTACACTTCAAACTAGGTAACTACTGATATGAATATGTCATTCCCCGATCGTAACAGATCTATATCCAAGGATCCTCGATTCCAACAACCACAAAGTAATAAATTTGTAGCAACAACATAGGTTATGTATCTAGGCTCCATACCATGATACCACCTCTATCCAGAAGGAATGACATACACTAAAGGGGCGCTACCCCCTAATAACCTTGCTGCATCCTTCCTGTTTTGACCATTTTCGTGGTGTGAGGTCCGACGAAGTCTCGTCCACAAAGCCACGCTTTATACAAAAGCTGTGTTTTGTTTAACAAATGCTCAACAGCACTTCGTATGCCACATTACCAATTTGGGAATGTATCACTAGTAACCATCAACTACATAACCTCTGAGCTCGTACGTCTCAAAGAAGGGTGTTAAGCTAAGAGAATAAATTCTCCGCCACCAGTAGAAATATATTTGATAGAAACCAGCTTTACACCTCAAATTGTAATGTCAGACACACATCCATACAAGTCCATTCCGGGATCGAACAGAACTGAAGGCACTTCCAAAGAAGTCCTTGCAATCCGGATATTCACTAATCACGTCCGAACTTCCCATCACTAAGGGTGATAAAACCTCTATATCGGAGATCAGCCGATGCAGAGTCATTCGACGGTAATCCTTCCGTTTTCACAAATATCTGATCTTCAACACCGGTCTTCAAATGCAATCCATAACGACGTATCACATATTTAGAATGGCTTATACGACCCAAAGGTCCTTTCCCGTCTAACCCGAATAGTGAGCGCTTATTTTAAAAATAAGTGTAGCATTCAAATTCAAGCAAATCACAACAAATACCTATTTAAAGGTAAATATTGATAATCGGTTATTTAACTATCAATAGACATGCACAGCATCATCAAATTCCAAATAATTTTTCAAATTATTTATTTTCCAAAATATCTTTACTAGACATATAATTTCCACACTTCAACCATTTGAAAAAAAAATTCAGATCACTTTTCACCTTTACCTCTTTTGAAAACAAATTTCAATCATTTTCCTTACGCAGAAATACTTTCATTTCAAAATGGTTCATTTAAACCAATTAAATAAATCCTTACCGATTTACTTTATATTTACGTTCCAAATCCGTAAATTTATTTCCACACTTCAAAAATAAATCAACGTTTATTTTTTAAACAAATTTCTCTTTCTTTTATAAATTCCATAGTGAATTTACAATTCCAAAATATCTATGAATATATGATTTCCAATTCGATTTCTAATATTCATTTTCAATTTATCTTTAAAAGATAAAATCTCAAAATATTCACCTCATATTGGAAAATATTTCCATACTTATTTAATAATAAGTAATTCACAAATCCATTTATTTTCAACACTTGAAAAATATTCAATATACTTAATCGAAATTAAGTATATATTTCATTCTTTAAAGAAAACGTGCGCTTAAACACCTTTGTTTGAGTCAAAACGAATGTTGCGTAAAACATCATTACGACGACCCAAAATCACTAGTATAGGGATTCGAAATTAATATAGATATATAAATCCCAATACTATATAAAACATTTCCTTTCAGAAATCATTTACTATAACAACAGTGTTATAATCCACTATTTCTATTTCTCGAAAACGTCTATTTCAACAATGAATGTTGAAATCTATGGTTTCGACACTTAAAGCATTTTAAAACATCTTTAAATCGTTTTAATTCTATTTAAAATATCACTTTCCCTAAACACTTTAATATATTATTCACTGTCCCAAAATCGTGAATATTCTTCGTTAACCAAATTCAACATTTTTCTACACATTTTGTTTAAAGGATTATCCACCGTCCAAAATCGTGAATATATCTCCTTTAAAAATCTAAAATAATTGACTTATCAAAATGAGTCGGTTTTGGATTTATAAAACAATGTTTATAAATTCCCATTTATATTTTATAAAGACTTCAATTTACAAAATTTAAAAATCTTACTACTTATAAAATTCCATTTATAACCTCATTTTCAAGATTAACAGAACTCCTTTTATAATTCCATTATTTCGATTTATAAAATATATATTTTATAAATCTCATCTATAAACCATTTATACTTATTCGAAAATCTCAATTAAAATGCCAAAATCCGATTTATAAGTTAATTACTTATAAATCTTTTATTTTACAAAAATCTATTCATTTTATAACTTCACAATTTATAAATCTATAATTTTCATTCACTTATGAAATCCATTTATACTTCATTTTAACACTTATAAAAACTCGTTTCATAATCCCAATATTTTAATTTATAAATATTAATTTTATAAATCGTGTATAACAATTCAAAAATCCCAATTTAAACTATTTTATAAATTTATTAACTACTTATTCCAAAAATCACATTTTCGCTTATATTTTACCAAAAATCATAATTCCGTAACATTAAATTTTATAATGTTTATTTATTTAAAATGAATCAATTCCAAAATTTAATAAATCGTATACTTTCAAAAATCACTTTAAAATCCTTTTAAATTTTGAAAATCATTCCTTTAACATTTTTAAAACTCCAAAATAGGCCCAATAATGCAACAACACCTAATAGTCAATCACGACATCCAAACATCATATATCAATATGATAACAGAATATATATCAATATCTGTAAATAAATCAATACAATTGAGGAATCCAGTTGGACCCCTCCAACCTGTTTCCCTGCATCCACAGATGTTAACACAATACCAATTCCGTTCCAATACGGAATATCACGGTATATAGGATTTATAAAATATTACCCGCTATTATGCGGCGTAATAGGGTCTCATCCGCTATATAATGCGGGAAAAATCAACTCCAAGTACATATATAATACCAATTCCAATCAAGATGGAATTATCGCGGTATATGTTTTTAATAAATAACATCCGCTTAATATACGGCGTATAGGGTCTATTACTATACAACAGATAATAATTTATCATTCAATCATACAAATCAGCACAATCAATCAATTTTAAATCTAACTATTTAAAATCGAAACAAATTCGATTGAGTGAGAAGTTCTCACCTGATTCCAATAAAGGTTTCAGCGTTTAATTTCGAATAAAATTAAACGCGCGTTTAGTTTCATTCGAAATTCAAACTAGCTCCAAACGACTCCAATCCAGTTCCATTGCGTAGTGTTCGTCAATACGATTCCAACGCAATTTGTTTCGCGCGTTTTCGACCTCGTATGAAGAAGATATCGCATTTCAAAGATTGTACAATTTATAATACAATATAATTTACAATTTTTATTAAATTTTAAACCCTACACTTGATCTGGGCCGCACGTTTTCAAACTCCAACATCAGACCGTCCCCCCTTTTCTTTTTCCCCCAGATAAACACGCGACCAAACTACAAATTGCCGCCGAAATTCACATGAACTATGCTCCCAATTCTTTAATCGAGACGACGATCAACCACCCTCACCTTGAAGCTCGCAACACCCCGCATCTCCACCTACCACCATACGAAGCTCGGCCCCCTTACCATCTCGAAAAATGCGCCTAGAACGAGCACGAACGCGGCCATGCAGCTCCTCCACGTTGTTCCATTGACGATCATCTCTTTATGGATTTGAAGCTCTCATCGTCCTTTAGAAGTTTGTAGTTGAAGAATTTTGCTCATTTTTTGTATATTTGGAGATTTTAGGGGAAGAAAGAGATTAAATTCTGGCCATAGACAGAAAAATGGAGGCTAGGGCTGATAGGGTTAGGGTTTATTGCAAAATTGAAGAATGGGGATCCTTTTATAGAAAAATTCTCAAATTACTATTCATCCGAAATTTTCCGAACTCCAAACGAAGCGTGCCGGCTGACATTTCTAGGGTTTACCCTGCGTTCCGGACATAATGGAATAGGTTTCGGAGGCTAATTAGATCATCTGTGCGAGTTACGAAAATAAACGATCAAATTTAATTTAAATCGATTAAACCAAATTTCTATGCGTTTTGGCTTGCCCCGGACAAACCATAAATCCGATTGACACGAAATTTGAAATCTTACAATAATATAACATTACGGATCCGATAAAATTGGTTTCGTCGAAATCCGAGATTGTTTGAAAAATGGCTATTTTAACTCGTCAATTAAATATTAAAATATTCAATTTTCACAAATCAACTTTTAATTCAATTTTAAAAGTTCACAAACATTGTTCTAACTCCAATATGATATAATAAAATTTTACGAATCATTTTCAATCATATTAAACCCAATTTTCAATTATTTTTGGAATTTCTTATATTAAATTATCGATTTAAATTATCCAATTAAATTCAATTATTCGAAATAAAATTTATTCGACTGTTTAGTTTAACTTATTAATATTTAAAATCAATTAAATATACAAATTTTAATTGATAGAAATTCTGGGTCGTTACACTGCCCCTCGACTTATGCTATGGAGCGTAGTAGATCGCAGTTACACCGAGTTACACTATCGTCACAGCATAACCCCAATGTCTCTGTAGGCATCAGCGCCCTTGACTTTCGCTACCCCAACCACAATCCTCAACAACTTTGGTTAGTCGGGACATCCTCTGGGATCAAAACTTACAACCCCCCTTAGGGCTCAAGGCAGAACTACACTGTGGATCTTCTACTAAGTTTAAATTCTAAATGGGAGCGCCTTTTTCCCCACAGCATTCTCAAAAGATTTTTATACTATACACATATAGTATCTTTCAAATCATACTCTTATATATATCACATATAAATCCCATTTACACAAAATTGATATCTCAAAATCGATAATTTCCAAATGTGGCTTTCCAAATTCCAAAAATTGATCTTTCCTAAAATCAAAAGCCTTTCAAAATCAATGGGTTCCAAAAACCTTTTTCCCAATTTCATAAAATCATTTATATATATATATATATATATATATAAGTTTATTCTTTTAAATAGAACAAATATTTTTTGAATCACTTCCTACTTATATAAATTCCATTTTATACTTCAAGATTTTTCAAAGATCTTTTCTTCTGGTTATAGATTCAACAAGAGGAGTTTATCATTTATAACAAATATATATAACTTTATTTATGCCAAATCAACATTCAAATTCAATTTCTTTTATAAAGTTACTTTCCACGTTTCTAACTTTTTATAAAATGAGTTTCAATTATAGTAATATCCAACATCCACTTTTATTCATCATATATTTCTCAAATTATACTATTCCATTTCAAAAAAATCATTTTTACATTCTTTTCAAATTTTCAATATCTATTTCATTCAAGCACATACGACGTATACATATCATCCGTATGCAATATCAAATTCGATCGCTCACTCGATCACACAATTTCACTTTCGAACTAGTATCGTCTATCGTCCACCCGACTTCCTAGTGCGGACTCAGATCTAGTTACTTGATCAGAAACTGTCATTCTCCTTGCATAGCCATAACTATAACAGAGAATTTGCAGAATCAATCAAAAATCCATATCCTGGGTTCGCCGTCGGAAATCGAGTTAAAAATCCCAACTCGGATCGATATACTACCTCGAAATTTTGTGCTCAAATCTGCATCAAATCGTTATGCGAATAGAATAATATACGTTCATCCTACGCATTTATCTTAATTGATCATCAGCTATATCAATTCTCTTTTTATTCACCTTCATTTTGATTTCTATTCACTTATTCACAATTGCTTCAATTTCCATTTGGGTTATCACTTCCATTCTGATCTCAATTGGTGTATAATTATAAACAGTTTGTACTCTGATCAGTTTGAATTTAGAAAATAGCTTGAAAAGTTTAAAATAGTTAACTGCTGTAAAGTAGTTATTAGTTGAAAATAGTTGTAAATAGTCAAGTAGTTTTAAAATAGTAATTAGTTTGTAAAATAGTTGTAAAATTGTAGTAAAATAGATAGATTGTTTCAAAATAGTTGTAAAATAAGTCTAAGATTGTTTGGATTTAAAAAGAAAGGTTGTATAGTAAATAGCTAGGAAAAAAATAGATTTAAGATAGGTTATATTAAAACAATTTATTTGAAAATAGTTTCAGAGTCAAACTGGTTCAATTTCCCAATCTCCACTTCCACTCAATTTCCCATCCCATTAAATTGATGCAATTCCAATTCAATTAGAATTAATTTCAATTCCCTTTCCAAATTCAAATCAATTCTCATTTTGAATTTAAACTTATTCTACTTCGATTACACTCCCAATCAAATTCCAATACGAACTAATTTCAATTCCAATCTCAACTTTAAACCATCTCGAATTATATAAATTCGAGTTAAATTTTTAAACATTGATTTAATCCTTTAAATCAAATTAACCTTTACTTTTAATTTAACAACCTAAGTTTTTAAACAATTTAATGCTGAGTCTTAATATCCATTTAAATTACTTTTACTAAACTTATTTTCAAGGTTCAAGTGAGAGTTAACTATTTTAAACAAATCAATTTTCAAAATCCAATTTATTACCCATTTTAACTTCAAACTTTGAAACCAATTCTTAACAATTTCAGTCTGCAAGTTCATTTTTAACATTTAAATCTTAAGTTCAAAGTGATTCCATTTCCATAATTTCAATTTTTCGAAAATCAAATCTTTTAAATAGTTTTTTAAAATAAGGTTTATTTCCATTTAATTTCAGTAATGGATATATATTATCTTAATCCACTTATTAATTTATTTAAAACAAACCAATTTGCAGTTTCATAGATTATTAATAACAATAAGATGATAGCAAGATATGTCAAAGTAAATAAACATCCAATTTATCTAAAACATCAATTAATAGCATCCATTACCCTTTTCCAGAACTCAAACCTGTTTGAGATCACATAAACTCTCATTTCAATTCAACCCACTTAACTTCCCTAAGTTAAATCTCAATTTCATCTTGAAAGTTCCAACTCAGGTTGCTCGTTCTAAACTTATTTCACTTCCCCTAAGTTAAATTCAACTCATTTAATCCAGTCAACTTTACTCAATTTAAATTCTCTATTCAAATTTAATTTTTCCATCAATATTACTTCCACTTATAAGTTCAGAATTTATTTTACTTTGGGTTATTCATCTCATTCTAGGGAATTTAGAATTCAACACTTAGTATTTATTTCAAATCAACATTGTATATCCTACATATATATACATATTTATTTCATTTTCTCACCAAGTCATACTTTCAATTTTAAACTATACTTGGTTTTAATTCAAAACAAATTCCTTTAAAAAATTTAAAACAACTCTTTTTTAAAATAAGGTTCCTCCATTCAAAAATATTCTGAATAATATTATTTATTATATCTTTTAACCCTTTGAAACAATTTCAAATTTTTTGGACTTAAATTTTAAAACGTCACAATTTAAATCCTTCTCAATTTATAACTTATACTTATAAATTGTTACTTCCTTAAAACATTCTATTTTTCTTTATCATTATTTACTATTAGAAAACAAACATCCTATTATTAGACGCAACAACCATTTTATGATAATAACCAAGATTATCATATCTGGAAACCAATTCACTATATATTATCTCACAATTTGTTAGAAAATAAATCAGAGAAACTTAATTCAGCATTCTGAAAACACTTCTACAAATTTTAGGATCTATTTTCTGGTTTGAATCTATTTCTAGCTTATCTTATTTGTATAGTTCATATTATCCAATTCCTATTTGGATATATATATATATATATATATATATATATATATATATTACCACTTAAATTCTCATGATCTTATTCAATTTCAGTAGCCAACAACCAATTATTTTAATATATATAATAATAAGAAAAATTATTGGTTTATGTACCAAAATATAGGCTTATATAAAAACTACTTTTAAAACCATTTTTAAAATCATTATATAAGCAAATAACAGGTAACCCTCATATAATACACTCAACTCATTCTAGGTTACTACTGACCCTATTTAAATGAGTAACCCCCACCAGAGCCAAGGTTCTCTCTTAACCTTCAGCTCTGATACTAAATGTAACGACCCGAAATTTTCGACCCCAAAAATTCGGCAAAAGTACGTTCACTGTAAAAGTGTCGAGCAATCGAACGCCGAAAATTCTAGATTGTTAGGGTAAAGAAGAAAAGAGGTAGAAGAAGAAACAGAAAACAACAGCACAGAATCTCACAATCGCAGCGGAACAAAATATAATATACAAATAGCAGCATTTACACAAAGAAAGCTGTAAATGTTAATTTATACAATATATCAGAATACAACCATTCACAAGAAACTGGACAGTTGTAACAACTTGTCTCTGAATACAATCAATACAAATTTAAATACATAGTGGAATCAATATGTCTCTACCATCCAGCTTGCCTCCTGAGCTCTAGAATGTCCCAGTTTGAAAATCTATAATACTCGGTCTGGCCCAAGCATTATAATAAAGTAACACCCGAGTCAGGCTGGAAACCAGCACGAGTAAACCCATATAACTTGAAATACTAAGTCATAAAACTTCTTCGAAAACCAAGGTAACTCGTACCTCACTACGAGTTCTTATCTTGTTATAGTCAAACATTTATTTCACAAAATAATATCTACGTACCATTACTTAGTTACAAGTGGTCCAATTTACTTAATTTATTCCATTCCAGCCTATTTGATTCTATAATCAAATCTATAAAGAATTATAGATAGTTACTAATCAAAGTGGTTTCAGATATTGCGGATATCCGACTTCGATCTCTTCGAATTCAATGCCATCCTTTAAGCCAAATTGTTTAAGCAAAACAATTCAATTTTAAATTCAGAATATCATATTCACATAGTACTTCATCACAGATATCTAATTAAATAAATGATTCACATTTATTAACATATCAATCCAGGCATTTCACATCACAGAATATCACAAATTAGCGAACTAGAGATATTAATCAATCCAAGCAGTTAATACAATTTAATCATCCATAAGCAAGATTAATTAATCACACAATTTATAATTCATTTAATTTAACACAAAATAAATTAATTATTTTTGTATTTATTACTTATAATCCTGCTTAATTATCATTGATTAATTACAAGCCATTTTATTTTAATTAATTATTGGAATTAATTAATTATCATTTATAATTACTTAAGACATTAACAATTAAAAGCTTAAAACATTTTACTTCTTTAATCAACTGCTTAATTACACTATTTAACTTCAATTTAATAAAATTAGGAATAAAATAAAATAATGAACATATAATAAAATATTCCAAACTTAATTAATTTAAAATAATTTATTATTTAACCTTTAACAAACCCAATACTTGAATAAAACATTAATCATTTAAAGAAATTGGTTAAGAAAATTGTTTTTTTTTAAAAGTTGTTTTTATTTTTTGTTTTTTTACATTTTAAAACCTTGCTAATAACCTATTTACAGACCCGAGTCAATCCCTATACTAATCCGAGCCCAAACCCGATACTTCTTCTTTCCCTTCTTTTCTTTTAAAACTCGAGCCAAAACCTATCTTCCCCGAGCTCTCTCTCGTACCCGATCCTTCTTCATTACAAAGCTACAAACCCAGACATATCAAAACCACGTGCACATGCACATTTGGTCAGAGCGTCTACGACTATTGCCGCTACCACCAGCAAATCGACGACGTCTCCCTCGTTCGTCCCGACCACCCAAAACTTGGACCCCACCTTCAAACCCGAAACGAGTAGCACGAACACCCACCAGGGACGACCCAATCACCAAAAACATCCACGCATCGCCAAACTCCGACCACTGGAAGCTACGTCATTATGCCAGCAGCTGCACCTAACACCCAGCATTCTTTCCCCGCACCTCCGTTCCAACTTGACGTTTCTCCGACGTTGCACCGGCCTTGAATTCGGCATCGACCAAATCAGGGTTTTAAACCCTATTTCGCTATCGTTTCGCCACCGCGGTGACCTGAAAAATTAAAGAACATTTTTCCCATGATCCCTAACCTTTACTCTACCTCCAACAAAAACCATGACACCCCTTGCTCCGATTGCCAGTAATCGAGCAAAGTCTCGATTCCGTTCAACTCGCGAACTCTCTTAATTTACAAACTTAAAAATCTTGTTATTATCATTAAAAATCATAGTTTCCAAAACCAAAACTGATGATATAAGAAAACTAAAGATTTAAACAATTAATTTTCTGGCTTAATTTGATTTTTACTGTAACATCTTATTTCTAGTTATTTACTTTCTAATTACACTCATGAACATTTTTAAAAACAAGATTTAGTTAATACAAACATTTTTCCTATAAACACCATAATCCAGTTTAGTTTATATGGAGATTAATTGAATTTAGAGTATGTTTGGTCTGATTGCAAACTAAACAGAGACATGCTTACAGATATGCACACAGTACTCATACTAATATACATGCACACATATTTGTACATTCATGCATACATTTCACAACATTACTTCAAGAATTTATCACATGCATCAGGACAAATAAGTAGATTTGGTTCAAAGGGTGAATGTTTACTCACTTTAAACTTGAACAGAGAAAAGCTTTTGAGAATCTGGAACTGCTCTTGAAATTTGAAAATAGCTACAGATCTTTGAAACTATAATTTGATCTACTTTGAGTTGAGATGAACTTAAATTAATCTTTGCTTTGCTTCAGTTTGAAATTTGCAAGAGTTGTTTGGTTTTTCTTTTATATTTTTTTCTCTGGTTTTAGTTTTTGATTGCAAAATGAAAGAAAGAAAAGAGATAGGAGTAGAGATATATATACCTGGTTTCCTATTTACATTTTATTTATATTTTGAAAATAAGGAAATTCATTTAAACAAGCATTTTGTGACACTCGTAAATTTGCATGTTATCCTTAGTTACCAATGTCAAATGAATGCATTTTATATTTTCTTATGTTTTCATATTATATTTTATATTTTTATTTATACATTTATTTTTTACTTATTTAATGTAACTTTAAAGAAAAATATTAAGCCTACTTATTTGTTCTTATTTTAGTTTAAGCTTTTTGTATTTTAATTAATAACTATGCATATATACTTTAGCGTTTTAAAAATGTAGAGTTTTTAAATCTAATTTATTTTGAAGATACTTTACTTTTGAATTTCAAATCAAAGTTCCATTTACAATCTACATATATATAACAATAGAAATTGGAAAGCATATTTTAATTGTTTTGTAAAGAATAGGTTTTTCAATTTTAGATTAGAAAATTATCTCATTTACATTGCTAAAAATCCGGGTTGTCACAACAGGCGTCTGTCACCCTATGACAGACATTTATGGCTTCAGCGAATTTTTCCCGAGACTTATGACAGATGTCTGTGATGACTTTCTACCAATTTTTGGGCTCGGGCTTGGTATGAAGATTTGTGATATTCGAAGGGACAATTTTGGAATCTTTCCTAGGTTTTCTATTCTCCTATATAAGTTAACTTTAGGTTTCAGAGATCTTATTGAACTACGTGACTGAAAAACAACCGTTTGGGTTTTAGCCTCCATCATTAGGGTTTTATCTAAACCTATTTTTCTTCAGTTCTCTTTTCCACAAATAAATTCTATTAGAATTTTGATCATTGTAATCAATCTCTTGTACTTATCTCATTGGTATTAATAAAAGCTTTCTCTCAAAGTGGATGTACACTAACATAACGTTAGTGGAACCACTATAAATCGGTGTGTGCTTTATTTTTCGTTATTGAATCTATATTATATTATTTGTTTTGGAGATTTTGATTGGTCTTGGATTGAATTGAGATTAGGATTTAGATGTTGATTGTTTTTTTACACTTCTTTACATGATCTCGTTTTCTGCTGTGCTTTGTGATTTTGATTTGATTGGTCTCTAGTTGAAATTTCCCACAACATTTGGTATCATAGCTTTGGTGTTAGTAGGGGTTGTAGAAATGTCAGAATCATATAATCCCTCAGGTAGTTCCTCAATGGTTAGTCCAAGTGGTGTAGCGCCTTATGTACGTGGATCATATGTGGCTTCGGGATCATAATTGGTTATAGACAAGTGGAATGGTGATAATGATTTTAAAAATTGGCAATGGAATACTAAAATGCTTCTAAGGAGGAATCGGGTGCATCGGGTAGTGTTTGAGACACATTTATTGTTGGTAGATATCATGAATGTTGAGAGAGAGGAAATGGAAGAGTGGACATTCACTACACCTCAACTTGCTATACGAGAGAATGTTATCTTCAAAATTAGTGTTGAGACTGCCGCTAAGGGTAATTGGGACAAGTTAGAAGAGTTGTATATAAAGAAGTCATTAACTAATCGTTTGATCTTGTTACGAACGTTCTTCACCTATAAGATGAAGGAAGGTACTTCGCTTAAGGCGCACTTGAATACATTTGATATTTCTAATGAAGATGAAGGCGGTAGATTTGAAGATTAAGGAAGAACAAAAGGAAATGATATTGTTGTGTTCGTTGTCGGACGTTATATGGGTTTCTCAAATAGTTTGACCTATAGCCGTGATACTTTGACTCTAGATGATGTCAAAACAGGTCTTCTTAGCAAGAAGTTGCAGGTTCAAATGAAGAAGTTAGGTGATGGAAGTAGTAGTCACAGTTTATTTGTGGAGAAGGAGAGATATGTGAAGAAGGAGAACCGTGGGCATTCTAAATCAAGGAGCCTCAGTTGGAGAAGAAAGTTGAAGGAAAGACAGGGCAAGTGCTATAATTGTAAGAAGCCCGGTCATTGGAAGAATTAGTGTCGAGACAAGGAGAAGGAAAAGAAGGAAGTAGCATCTTCATCCGTAGCGGTGGAGAGTGGAGTTGATAAGGGAGACATAGATGAGTTGTCAGCGGTAGCATCAGATTTTTCGGGTAGTGAATGTGTGCTCGATTCGGGGGTATCTTATCATATGATGCCGAATAGGAATTGTTTTTCTTCTTATATAGACAAAGAAGGAAATTCAACTGTAATGGGTAATGGTGATATTTGTAAGTCGAAAGGCATTGGTTCCGTGCAAATTCGGATGTTTGATGGAGTGGTTTATACTCTCATTAATGTACGCTATGATCCAGCACTTCGGAAGTCTCTTATCTCTTTGGGCAGCTGGATTCTTAAGGTTGTAAGATCACTATTGAGAGTGATAGCATGCGGGTTTTGATGGGTGTGCTTGTGGTGATGAAGGGTGCTAGGACTCATGGTGTTTATTCGCTTCAGGGAGTGACTATAGAAGGTGTAACTTGTGCGGGAGCTGATAGTTCTCGTGGCTTGGATGCGGTTAGGTTGTGGCCTTTGAGGTAACATCATGTCTCAGAAAGGAGTTTGGATATTCTTCGAAAGAGGGAGATGATCGGTGGAGAGAGTTTCAACAAACTAGAGTTTTGCGAGGAATGTGTCATGGGGAAGCAAACTAAAGTATCCTCAGTGAGGAAACACGATTCGAGAAGAGTTCTTGAATACGTTCACATGGATGTTTAGGGACTGGCACCAGTAGCTTCTTTGGAGGAGCTCGTTATTATATTTATTTTATTGATGACTTTTCTCGAAAGGTATGGGTGTATGTAATGAAGGCCAAGTTAGAGAAATTTGCAAAGTTCAAAGCATGTAAAGCTCTTGTTGAGAATGAGAGTGGCAAGTCTTTGAAGGTTCTAAGGTCCGACAATGGTGGGGAATATGTTTTTGGAGAATTCTTGGAGTTTTGCAAGCCTCAGGGTATTCAGAGGTATTTTACTATACTGGGATATCTGTAGTCGAATGATGTTGTAGAGAGGATGAACTGTACTCTACTTAAGAAAGCTCGATGCTTGAGATTGACATCGTGTTTGTCTAAGGGATTTTGGGCCGAAGCATTGTCAATCGCAGTGCATATTATTAATCGAATTCCATGCTCGGCTATTGGTAACAAAATTCTGGAGGAAGTGTGGAAGGGAAAGAGCATTGAATTGAGTTATCTTCATGTGTTTGGTAGTCCGATTTATGTGCATAATCCAAGAAATGATAAGCTTGGGCCTAGAGCTTTCAAGAGGGACACTGATGGAGTAAAAGGCTATTGGATTTGGAATCCGAAAACGAAGAAGGTTGTGCATTCTTTTCATGTTACCTCTGATGAGTCGGCTTTTTTCAAAGAGAAAGAGAGCTCATCGCATGTTCTAGATATGATTCATAGTGAATCAAAGGAGAAGGAAGTTATTCCCATATTTTGTCCAAGGAGCAGAGAGAGTAGAGTAGTTGGAAATGCTTGCAAGGAGGAAGAGGTTGATATTACATCACATAGTCCATAGGGTTCCTCAAGTAGTGTTGGCGATGTGCATGATTCTAAGGAGGATTTGGTTCAAGGTGGAGCTAAAGGAAGTTTGGGTGTTGGTATTGCTAGTCGAGTTGGTCTTCATGCTATAAGGCCACCCGATAGATATGGTGATTGGAACTATCTTAGCATTTTCAATAATTTGGACTATGCTCTTCATGTAGTCCAGATGAGCCGATGTACCTCGATGATGTCATGGAGTTGAGTGATAACTCGAAGTGGATTTGTGCCATGGAGGAAGAGATGCAATCGTTAATGAAGAATTAAACTTGGAATTTGGTTCTACTTCCTAAAGGAAACCATGCAATTGGGTGCAAATGGATATACAAGGTAAAGAACAATAAGAGATACAAAGCTAGGCTTATAGCTAAGAGGTTATCATAGGAAGGGAAAGGAGTATGATAAGATATTCGCGCCGGTTGTGCGCCATACTTCAATCTAGATATTACTTGTTATAGCTGCCATTGATGACTTGGAGTTAGAGCAATTTGATGTGAAAACTGCCTTCTTGCATGGCTACTTGGATGAAAACATCTACATGGAGCAATCAGAAGGTTTTGTTGTGGATGGTAAGTCAAATTTGGTTTGCAAGTTGAAGAAATCACTATATGGTCGAAATCAATCACCTAGACAATGGTACAAGAGATTTGATCATTTTGTGCTTGAAAATGGTTTTGATAGAAGCATCAAGGATACTTGTGTATATTTCAAGAAGTTGAAAAATGACTGTTGGCAGTATTTACTCTTGTATGTGGACAAATGCTCATTGCTTCTGAGGATAAGAATGAAATCAACAAGATAAAATTGAGTTTGAAATTAAGGGACTTGGAGAAACAAGGAGGGTACTGAGCATAAAAATAGAAAGGGAACAAAAGCATTTTGAGTTAAAATTAACTCAAAAGGATTACATTGAGAAAATGCTTTGTCGGTCTAGCATGGAGGATGCAAAGGCGTCAAACACACCTTTACCTTTTCATATGAAGCTTTCGAGTAAGTGATCACTTATCGTGGAGAAAGACAAGGCTTATATGGCAAAGGTGCCTTATGCTACTGCGGCAAAGGTGCCTTATGCTACTGCAGTTGGAAATCTAATGTATGCTATGGTATGTAAAAGGCCCGGTATTGCAAATGCTGTTGGGACGGTTAGTCGGTATATGGCTAATGTGGAGAAATCGCATTGGGAAGTTGTAAAGCTTATGTTGAGATATCTTAGAGGTACATCATCTCATGGTCTTGCTTTTGGCGGTAGTAAGGGGATAATTGCAAGTTGGTTGGTTATTGTGATTCGGACTATGCCAGTGATAGGGATCGAAGAAAATCAACTTTCGAATATGTCTTCACAATTAGTGGTACGGCTATAAGTTAGAGACGGAGATTGCAGACCGTAGTTACTTTATCCACTATGGTAGAGGAGTTGATAGTCACGGTGGAGGTGGCAAAGGATGAACTTTACTTGAGGCGATTGTTGTGTGACCGGGGATACAAGCATGATAGTATCGACATTCGATGTGATAGCCAAAGTGCTATTCACTTGGCGGAGAATTTGGCATTTAGCTCACGGATTAAGCATATTGAAGTGAGGGAGTCATTTCTAATAGCCATGGATGAAGATAAGAAAGTACGTCTTTGAAAAATGTACATAAAGGATAATGAATCAGATATGTTCACTAAGACATTGCCGGTTGGAAAGTTTGAGTGTTGCTCGAGCTTGATTTTCTTGGAGAAGTGCTAAGTGCCACGGGGTAGCACGATCGAGGGAGGAGCTTGGTTAGTAATGAGGAAGAGTATCGATAAGAGGTTGAGGTCCTACCTTCTTAGTGAGTTTTAGTCTTTGGCAAGATGGTCTAGGATTTGGATGTTTTCAACACTTCATTGGTTAGTGGGGGCTTTGCCTGTAACTGCCTAACTTGAATAACGGCTATGAAAAGTTTTTAGAAATTATAAATATACTAGTATAAACTATTTAGTGTCTACACCATCTTAATTTGATTTAAACATTTTAGTATATTTGTATCACACACACATAAACATTACAAACAAAACAAATGGTATATGTAAATATACATTTATATTCATAAATATGTATATGTCAGATGGCATGAGATGGTGAAGAGAAGTGGCATCAAATGGAACATACATGTGTCATAAGATTAAAGGAAATAATGACACATATACCTATTAGGTGTGAATATGTAGAACCATCTTAATACAAGTAAGGAGGCATGTGTCAACATCCCAAAACTTGCATAAATGTAAGGTTGTAACAACCCGCATATTTATCGATTGTATATTTAAATATTTTATTTAAATATTTCATCGTTCGTCGGATTTTAATCCGAAAAGCTACTTTTTGCAAACAGTCGAATTAAGACTCGAGACCACTTCCATTGAGTTCGAAACGCCTTTTGCGATCTTTTTAAGTGTAAACCTTGATATGTTTGGAGTTAGTGGGATTTTGCTACTTTTTCACTTAGGGCTTTGGTTAGGGCTGAGCCCATTAACTTATGTCTTCAGTCCCAACCACTTCTCCTCTTCATTACTTCATTCCTCATTTTCTAATACTCAAGCTTTTATAACAACGGAGAGTGGAAGAGGAAATTAAAACTCCAAGCCCTAGTCTTCTTTAGCAAATCCAACTTCTAGCTCCAAATTCAAGAGAACCCATTGGTAAGCATCTTCTTCATCTTCTCCAACTCTTTCTCCATTCTATTTCAGAAATTCCTAAAACCTAATTTGGGAAATATTTCTCTTTTAAGCTTAGAATCAAGCTTCTTGAGTTGGGATTGAAGAGTGGTTGATCATCCTTTGTTTTCAAGCTTCTCAATCTTGTGCTTTTGGGTTTAAAAGTGGGATTTTTATCTCACATCTATGCTTATAATTATTTTCGATTGTTAGGTATGAATTCCTAACACTTATTCATGTGCATTTGCTTTTGGTTTGGAATGATTTGGTGAATATTCCAATTTTTGGTGTTTTGGGTTCAATTCTTTAAAAATCATAGCTCTGATGTTTTGATCATGTTTTGGTGATGAACCGAAGAGCTTCTATGGCCGGGTAGTCGATTGGCGTAAACCCTTAGTGCCATTGCTCGACCGTTTGCAAATTGAGGGAGTTTGCACCTCTTTTGAAATAGGGTAGGAAGTGCAAGAATACAGGTTCGGCCGACCGAACCACTGGGCCGGTCGACCGACCTGCTACTAAAAGTGCATAGCACTTCTCTGTCACAGGTCCGGTCGACCTACTACAGAGCTCAGTCGACCGACCTGCTACTAAAAGTGCATAGCACTTCTCTGTCACAGGTCCGGTCGACCTACTACAGAGCTCAGTCGACCGACCTGCTTCCCGAGAATTTTTCTAGAACAGGATCCGGTCGACCGAGCTCTGTAGCCGGCCAACCGACCTGTTGCTGTTTTGCCTATTTCGCCTATTTTGCGTGGTTTCCAAATTTAATCGATTCGTGTTATTTCCCTATTTGTTGTTATCATTTGTTCTTGACTTTGATGACTTCTTTTTTTGGGGAATTTTTGGAATATCCATTTTGATGGATTCGGTATCGATTTCTTTGGATTTTCATTCACGTCTCCAAATGTGAATTTTAGTGATTGATTGTTCCTACAATCTTCTTTGTGATTTGTCACATTAAAAATATAAAGGTTTCAATACTAGTAGTAAATATCATAACCCTTTCATCAAATGATTTCAACACTATTTTATTACAAAACTCGTTCTCTTAAACCGTTTTCCAATCTATTAGTATATACAAACCTTTTCCTCACTCATATGAGAAATATAATTAAACGACTTAGTAAAACAAGTGGTATGAAACGCTTGCGTTTACTTCGTTGGTTAATTCTTGGACTTGTTCGATTGAATCTCTTGTGACAATTTTCTAGTGGAAATCTACAATTTGTTCGTAAATATTTAAGTTCAGCTGGTGGTTATGGGACATGAAGCTAAGCTCGTATATTTACTAGCTTACTGTAGTTGACACTTCTTGATGATCGATGATGATCATCTTATGGTTTAGACTAGCAATGTGCGATGTCTCGTTGTCCATGTGGAGTGCTGTAGTTCATTTTATTGAGCTTCGTCTCCTTTCACGCATGGGTCGTACCTATTTAGGTGCGTCGATGTTTGTTTACTTCGTGGAGCAATCGGCTCAAGAAGTCAGTGCATGGGGTATATCTTTCTAGGTACGTCGATGTTCGACTTTGTATGGGGTGTATCTTTCTAGGTGCATCAATGTTAGGCATTACATGGGGCGTATCTTTCTAGATACGTCGATGTTGATTTATGCATGGGGCGTATCTTTCTAGGTACGTCGATGCTTATTTATGCATGGGGTGTATCTTTCTAGGTGTATCGATGCTAGATTACATGGGGCGTATCTATTTAGGTGCGTTGGTGTCTGTCTTTGCATGGGTCATACCTTTCTAGGTGCGTCGATGTTTGACTGTGCATGGGGCATCTCTATTTAGGTGCGTCGATGTTCGGTCTATGGAATAGCGTTCCGTTTGGGATTGGCCATCCTTTTCTTGTGATTTCGGGATTTCTAATTGATGATTTCTGGAATTTATGTTTCACCAACTTTTACAATTGGCATTGATATGTATGTCATTTTATTGTGGCTTGGTGAATGAAATAAAGAATATGACATTCTTTTGATACTATGAGATTCTTGAGATATTGTATGACTTTTGTGGATTTTTTAATGTATACTTGTCGTAGTATGACATTTTTTTGGTTATCATACATCTTTTTATTATATCTCTTCTTATATCTCATTTTATCTGATAATTATAACTAGACTGATCCGTTTATTATTTTCTTATTAAATAATACTCGGGTCAGACTGAGATTTTACAGGTGCTTCTGCTTGACTCCTTATCGGACCATCATCTGATCTTTTGGTTAACTACTTAGATTGTAGTTTTTGGTTATGTACATTTGAGATATTGACCCTTTGATGTATACATATTCTTTTGTCTTGCACTTGCATCTATTCTTTTGTGTTATTGTGGATCTTGTTTGACCACTACTCTGATATACACTTTTATGTGTAATATTCATATTTGTTTCCGCCTTTGTGATATGAATTATCTATGACTGATTTATGTTATGTCTATTTCTATATTTGTTTCCAAAGAATATATATAGCCACTGTGTCATAGCTTTGAGTTTGTATCGGTATGTCGGATTTCCTCCTTGAATGAAATATGCTTTACTATCTGACATATCGGTGCTCGCACAAAGAAATTACACGGATGGTCGCTCCTCAACAGCCTTATTCTCCGTGCTAGTTGACAACATTACTCCGTAGTGTTCTTGGCTAGCATGGGTATAGAGGTGGGGAGTCACAAAGGTGGACAAGTGTCCAAAGCAAAATGACAAAACTAGCCTTAAGAAATGCTATAAATAGGAAGGATATCTTCATTAGTTTTCCATGCTTTCATAAACTAAAACAAAAATGAGATAAATAAGAGAAGCTTGGAGAAAGCCAAGGAAATAAAATACAAGTTAAAGCTACAATTTTAAGGTGAGAAAAACTATTCAAATATATGTATTCATGTTATTCTATGAAGAGATTATGTAACTATTAAGAATGAATGATAGTGGCCTGGATCTGTCAAAATGATGTTCGGTAAATCAACCACAAATTCCGCAATTCTTAATGAAATTTTGATTCCCTTAATGTTTTGGAAAGATAACTCATAGACCTAAAACTTTCGTGTTTATCACTTTTGCAAATTCTTAAATATATATTCTTGAAATCGAACCTCAGCACGAAACGAACTAGTGTATTTTTAAGAAAATACCTTACTTTGTCGAATTTTTATACTTATACTGATAAATAATTTTAAATGTTTCCTTTCATGGTAATTAAGTAAACTAAGTACGTTACTTGCTGAAGAAAATTTGGGGTTAAAATCTATGTTTATCATAGAGAAATCGAATCAAATACTTTGCGGAAAACTGGTCAAAAACCAGAATTTTAGAAATTAGCAACTCTTCTGCAAATCGCAACACTTTTTAATTGTTACTAAAGTAGAAGTGTAATATAAGGCCAGAATTTGCAACGATTTAGCCATCAATAATTTTAGCTGCTGCAAAACTTTCAGTGTTTTCGGAATGCTACTGTTTATATTTTAAACCTAAAATTAGCATTACTTCTGATTTGGAACATCCCATAACTGCTTCTAATCTAAAGCATAAATTTTAGTATTTAACTTGACCAGAACTTTTCATAGCACGTCCAAACAGTTGTCTTTTCTTTTAATTATTTATAAAGTGATCTAACATGCCCAGAACTTTCCATGGCACATCAGAAAGGGTGCGTAGCTGTTTTGAGTCTAAAACAATTTTGAACTACTATAGAATTTTTCATAATGCTTTATAATCTACAGCGGTTTTTATTTTAACACCCTTATTGATGTAGAAACTTTTTATAGCAATTTCTGAAATGTTTTCTTTTTTGTTTGGGACTTTAAAACAGTTTTAAATGGCTATTAACTTAACTATTCACTTCAGTAATTTTGAGATCTTTCCTAACGTATATCAGAATATTCCTAAAGCGGTTTGGGATTTGTCATAAACCCATACATATATGAGTTTGGAAATGTATTTTAAGTTACTTTTGGAAATATTTCTTCAACGATAATTACTTCGGGGATGCGATATAAGACAATAGATCTTGGATAGTGCACTATTACTCTTTGTTGATATCGAGCCAAGTAGAGTACATCCCTAGTTAGCGACGGGATGCCAGTCGCAATAGGATAAGGTATCCTAAGATCTAATCCAAATCAAAGGTGTGGTTTAGATTCGTGATTGAATATTTAGATAAATCTTGGTTTTGGTTGAAAGAAGTTTGTTTTAAAATTTCTATTACAAACTTGTTTACTTTAATATTTCGAAGTCTTCCTTGAATATTAATTTGGACTTTGAATTGGTAGAATCTCCAAAGAAGTAATTTATAATGAAACTATAATATGAAAACCTTGTGAATACAACCCATAATGACAAGACTTGAAAACTAGTTTAAACAGCTATCTCACTGGGTCTGTGTTGCTCATGATGCTACACTTAAGCATTTCAGGTTTAGATGGTTAGTGGTTCTACCTTAGAAGTTAGATGGATGCATTGAAGTGAGAAATTATATTATGTAGATTATCTCATTTATGTACTCATATGCATAAGAATATGATGGTTAGACTTTTGTATCTTATGTAATCATGTTATATGGTGATGTAAATGTATAATAACTCTTTCATGAAAAATCATATACTCTGAATGATTTTATATTCTAACACACCTTTATTAATTTTTGATATTCTATTAGCATCATATCTATTAGATGTAACATCGTTGCCTATGGATAAGTTTTCCGAGCGAGGTGTTACAGTTAGTGGTATCAGAGCTTAGGTTTAAGGGGTGTTTTAAAAAACTTTATGGTATCCCATTTTAATTTATCAGAATAGGAAGTTTATACATTTCATTGACATTTTATAACTATTTGCAGTTATAAATTATGGCAAGTAACTAAACTTGTTGTACGGGAGATTTATGGGGTGGTGTTAAGTGCACCACTCTACCGAACGAATGATTAATTACTGCAAGTCCCACGATGGAAAAACAAGCACATAAGAGCAAAGAGATTTCTCCTTGATGAGATGTATGAAGTTTACAATAGGGAAAATGATTATGAAGAAGTTTTAAAGAGGGATCTTGTTCTCTACCGTTTACATCAGAAAAAGAAGCAATTAGAGATAATGACAAAAATGGTGAAAGGACCGACTATGGAGAAGCTTTAGAATTTCTATGGCAAAAAGGAGCACTTCCACAACAAATGGAGAATGTGAAATGTAGAAGGTTCCCAACTAAGATAATGGAGCAGTATGACAAAGAGGAGTCTAAGTCAGTTGGATCTAATGATTACTTTCAAGAAATACTAGACCTCCTCGTGCAGTGAATGGTAAAAAGGGTCCTTTTCCATCAAATGGATGGATAGTGATAGGCTGGGAAAAATGAACTAAGAAGTTAAATATTAATTAATAGATCAAGTAGTATATATGATAATCTAAATTTTTAGGGAGGTTGTGAATTAACACCCAAAATTTGTTTGTAAATAAGAGTTATAAGTAATATAACATGTTTGTGTATACATGACTTGAGTATGTCATTAAATATTCTTTATAATTGAAGATATATTTGATTTTCATTCATGACCATAACGAGAATTTTTTAAAATTTAAGGTCATGAAAAATCAAAATAACTCGACAACTCAAGTTCAAGAGGCTCAATCCTTGACACAAACAAATGCTATGGAGTTGTTCATATCTTTTATCAAGAAAATGGAGCATGTTTCTTCAACATCTTCAACCAATAGTCTTTTGAGCCATTTTAAAAGTTTGAAACTAGAGAAATTTATTAAAGACGCTGATCCTGTTAAAGTAGAGCAATGGGTCCAACATTTGGAAGATATATTTGAAGTTTTGGAATGTACCAAAGTCGACAAAAGGAAGTTGGAAGTCTTTCAATTATCAAAAGAAGCTCGAAATTGGTGCTAGCTTGTTCGAACAACAACTAGTCTAGAAGAGATAGAACGAATGATCTAGGAAGAATTTAAGGAAAAATTCTTGGATAAATATCTCCTAGAAAATGGAAGAGAGAGAATTGAAAAAAATTCCAAAATCTTACCCAAGAAGGTATAATGGTAGCTCAATACCAAGATAATTTTGAAGCATTACCCCGATTCAGAAGCCGTTTGATTAATACACCTGAAAACGAGCTAGAAGATTCACAATTAATTCGTCCAATAAGAAGACACGTTATTGGTGATCAGCGTAAGACTTATGAGATAATATTTAATGAAGCTTTAAATCTAGAAGAAGATTATATTGAGTTTCAGCAAGAAAGAGAGACTTCAAATAAAAGAAAACCAAATAAATTTTCTAGCAATCAAAAGAAATCAGATTGGAAAAGGAAGAAGCAAAATAGAGAAAGTAAAGGATCAGGAGGACAAGAAAAGGAACATGACAAAACTAGGGGATGTTACCTGTGTAATGGGACATGGCATATTGCCCCTAAATTTTATAAACGAAGTTGTGTGTTACAATTGTAATGAACCTGGGCACATTAGTTGGTACTACAAGAATCCAAAGAAGGACAATAGGATGCAAAAAGGAAATCAAGGAAGAGTATATGCAGTAGTTTCTAAACAAGCTTAAGTGGAGGGTATCATACTTCCTTTTGACTTTAAAGCTAAATTTTTTTTCAATACTGGTGCTACACATTCTCTTATATCAGGAATGTTCGCTACTAAGTTAGGATTACCCATTGAGAAACTACCGAGCCCTTTGGTAGTAGACTATTTATTAAGAGGAAAAACTAAACTTAAGAGTATGTGTAGGAACTGTATCCTTAACTTTAAGAGTAAGGATATGATGGCTTATCTAATTGTCTTCCCAATGGAATATTTGGATATCATCCTGGGGATGGATTGGCTTTCCAAATATCGAGCCATCTTGAATTGCCATGACAAGACCATTATTTTTACAATTCAAGAACATGAAACCTCCGTTTACTCATGTGATAAATTTAAAGATGCTTTTATATCTGGATATGTAGCTCATATCAATATTGAGGATAAGACTCAACTGATAAACCAAATCCCCATAGTAAAGGAATTTAAAGAAGTTTTTCAAGAAGTATCCGGATTACCACCAAAAAGAGAAATTGATTTTAGTATCGACTTAATCCCTGGTCCACTCCTCTTTCTAAAGCAACTTATTGTATGTCTCCTATGGAAAATCAAGAATTAAAGAAACAAATTAAGAAGATGAAGGACCAAGGATTTATTAGACCTAGTAAATCTCCGTAGGGAGCGCCAATGCTGTTTGTAAAGAAACATGATAGAACATTTTTCTTGTGCGTAGATTACGAGAGCTTCATAAAGTAATAATTAGGAAAAATACCCATTACCTCGAATCAATGATTTATTTGATCGGCTCCAAGGAGCTACAGTATTTTCGAAAATTGATTTAAGATCTGGGTATCATTAATTAAGAATAAAATAATACATTCCAACTACAACATTTCAAACACGGTATGGACACTATAAATTCTTGGTGATTCCTTTTGGCCTTATCAATGCTCCGTCAGTATTCATGGGTTGATGAATCGTGTGTTTCGTCCATACCTTGATCAGTTTGTCATTATGTTTATTGATGATATCCTAATCTACTCTAAGACAAAGGAGGAACATGAATACCATGTTTGTATATGCAAACATTAATAGAATACCAATTATATGCAAAATTAAGTAAATGAAAATTCTGGTTGAAGGAAGTGAAATTTCTTGGACATGTTGTCTCAAAGAATGGGATAGGAGTGGATCCACCAAATGCTGAAGCAGTGTTGAAATGGAACCCTCCGACAACACCATCAGAAATTTGGAGTTTTCTAGGATTAGCTGGTTACTATTAGAGATTTGTTCAAGATTTTTCAAAGATAGCATCTCCACTAACGAAGTTAACTCGTAAGGAGACCAAGTTTATTTGGAATGAAAAATGTGAAACAACATTTAAACCCTAAGGTTGATTGAGGAACCAATGCTGTCCTTGCCAAGAAGCGGAGTCCCATATAAAGTATATTCTGATGTATGTGGACAAGGATTAGGATGCGTACTAATGCAGGAGGACAAAGTTATTTCTTGTGGCTTTCGTCAGCTAAAACCACATGAAGTCAATTATCCAACTCATGACCTAGAATTGGCTGCAATCATATTTACCTTAAAAATTTGAAGGCATTATCTTTATGGGGTAAAATTCCATGTTTACTCAGACCATAAGAATTTAAAATATATTTTTCCCAAAATGAATTAAATATGAGACAAAGGAGATGGTTATAATTTCTAAAAGGTTATGACTTTACCTTGCATTATCATCCAGGGAATGCAAATGTTGTTGCAGATGCATTAAGCTGAAAACCCTATGGCATAGTAGCTAATTTAATGATAAGAGAATGGAGAGATCTAGAGACCCTAGCTGAAATGAACGCTTGAACTAGGATGATTAGTGGAACAAGGGTTAAAAAGGTAGCTTTTTATGTAACCTATTATTTATCCAACTCTTATACGTAGAATACTACAAGCCAACAGGAAGATAAGGAGTTGAAAGAATTATTTTATGAAGATGAAGGACAAGGAACCTGCAAATTGGAACATTGGTAAAGATGGAGGTTATAGATTCAAAAATTGACTTTGTATTCCAAATCAAACTGAATTGAAAAATGAAATTCTAAGTGAAGTACATCGCTCAAGGCTTACAGTGCACCTAGGAAGCACAAAAATGTTTAAAGATCTTAAGCATCAATTTTAGTGGAATGGAATGAAGAAGGATGTCGCTGAATTTGTGGAAAAATGTTTTACATGCCAACAAATTAAAACTGAGCAACAATGACTAATAAGACTTCTACAACCACTTCCTATCGCTGAATAGCAATGGAAGCATATAAAGATGGATTTTATCGTTGGATTACCAATGACAAAACATGGTCATGACGCAAAATGGGTAGCAGTGGATCACTTAACAAATTCGACACATTTCATACCTTACAACATGACCTACTAAATGGAGAAACCGAGTAGACTCTATTTGAAAGAAATTGTTCGACTACATGGCATACTAGTCACCATTATTTTAGATAGATACTCGTGATTCACTTCAAGATTTTAGAAAAGTCTTCAAAAAGCATTAGGTACATCACTAAATCTGAGTACAGTCTTTCATCCTCAAACCGACGGACAAACTAAAAGGGTGAACCGAGTCATAGAAGATATGTTAAGATCTTGTATAATGGAATTTGAAACCATATGGGAAACTCACATACCATTAATAGTATTTGTATATAACAATAATTATCATGCAAATATTGGTATGGCCCAATACGAAGCTTTGTACGGAAGACCTTGTCCTTCGCCGGTATGTTGGGCAGAAGTTGAACATCGTGAACTTCTCAGTCCAGATCTAGTAAAAGAAACAACAGAAAAAATTTCTATCATAAGGGAAAGTTTGCATGCAGCATAATATAGGCAAAAGAGTTATGTGGACCATAGAAGAAAGGGTTTGGAATTCAAAGTAGGGGATTAAGTTCTTCTTAAAGTTTCTCTAGTACGATAATGCGATTTGGAAAGAAGGCAAAGTTACCACCTAGATTTATCGGATCGTATTACTAAGAAAATTGGTAAAATTGCATACCAAATAGATTTACCTGATAAATTATCGGATATTTATAATATATTTCATATATCGATGCTACACAAATATATTCCTGATCCATCTCATGTGATTGATTTAAGCGGCATTGAAGTTGACAAGGGAATCAAGTACATGAAAGACCTGTTCGCATTCGTAACAGAAATGTTAAGAAGTTAAGTACAAAAGAAATTCCCTTAGTAAAAGTACAATGGAACCATCACAATGAGGATGAAGCATCATGAGAGGTTAGTCAAAAATCCATAGAGATTATCCGGAATTGTTTGAAACTCAGATTTCGAGGACAAAATCTTTTTCTAAGGGTGGTGGAATGTAATAGCCTAACTTAAATATCGGGCATGAAAAGTTTTTAGAAATTATAAATATGCTAGTATAAACTATTTAGTATCTATACCATCTCAATCTAATTCAAACATTTTTGTATACTTGTATAATATATATATATATATATATATATATATATATGTATACACAAACATTACAAAAAAACAAATGGTATATGTAAATATACATTTGTATTCATAAATATGTATAGGTTAGATGGCATGAGATGGTGAAGACATGTGACATCAAATAAAACATACATGTGTCATAAGATTAAAGGAAATAATGACACATATATATATTAAATGTGCATATGTAGAACCATCTTAAGACAGCTAAGGAGGCTTGTGTCAACATCCTAAGACTTGCATAAAGATAAGGTGGACAAGTGCCCAAAGTAAAATGATAAAACAAGCCTTAAGAAATGCTATAAATAGGATGGATATCTTCATTAGTTTTCCATGCTTTCACTAGTAGAAAAAACGAATCAGATGACTAATATGCTCTTTTGTATGAATGAATATCTAGCTGTCGTTTATTTCCGTGCCATCTCATTACATATAAGACCACAGATATAAACGTTGTCTGATGTCATAGTATCATTTCTAAAAAAATTTGTTAGACAACAAATAATTATTGACTGATATGCATACCAATTACACTTATGTTATATTTGCAAAATGAAATAATGAACCATAATTTTATTTAAACATTTCAAATCAAATTCAAATACAATACAACTTTCACTATACTTACATTTTAAAATACAATACAACTTTCACTATGCTTACATTTTAAAATACAATACAACTTTCACTATTCTTACATATTCAACTACAATACAACTTTCATTATCACTCTCATCTATACAAATTTTCTCTACACTCTCATATACAACATTTTTTTTACTAGCACTCACTTTCACTCACTCGAGTTTTTTTTGATATTGATCTTCATTTGCTTGCTCCAGCTTGTGTCCAGTCATTTCTTATACCTGTTAAATAAACAATGCAGTAAAATGGAAAAGGGAACAAAACTAAATTTCAAAAATTAAATTTGAATATTAATATTGCCTCATTTTATGGGTTTGTTTTCTCTTCATGTTTTAGACATGGCAGAAAAAATATATGTGCACGGACAACTTATGAGATGCACAATGTATCGCTACGAATATCACAAGGCCGAACATCGATTAAATCTCATGGATTATGCAACGCCCCACCTCTATACCCACGCTAGCCAAGAACATTACGGTGAATGCTGTCAACTAGCATGGAGAATAAGGCTGTTGAGGAGCAACCATCCGTGTAATTGCTTTGCGCGAGCATCGACATGTCAGATAGTATAACATGCATTTCTTTATCAATAGGGAAATCCGACATACCGACCCAAACTCAAAGCTACTACACAGTGGCTATATAAATCCTTCGAAAACAAATATAGAAATAAACATAACATAAATCAGTCACAGACAATTCTTATCAAAAAGGCGGAAATAGATATGAATATAACACATGAAAGTGTACATCAGAGTAGTGGTCAAACAAGATCCACAATATAAAAAAGAATAGATACAAGTGCTAGACAAAAGAATAAGTATACATCATAGAGTCTGTATCTCAAATGTATACAACAAAAACTACTAAACTAAAGTAGTTAGCCAAAAGTCAGAAGATGGTTCCAGATAGGAAGCCATGAGGAAGCACCTGTAATATCTCAGTCTGACCCGAGTATTATTTAATAAGAAAATAATAAACGGATCAGTTTAGCTATAAATATCAGAAGAAATGATATAGAATAAGAGATACGACTAAACGTATAATAATCACAATGCCAAGCTTTGATAAATAACTAATTGAAAAATCAATAAGAGATTAATCAATTTCGCAATAATCTACTCAAGATAAAAAGGAATATCATACTCCTAATTTCATTCACCAAGCCACAATAAATGACATATATATCAATGCCAATCGTAAAAGTTGGTGAAACATAAATTCCAGAAATCAACACGCGAAATCCAGAAATAATAAAAAGGGAAAGAGGCCTACAAAAAGATATGTGTGAGTCGAAATCACACAAATGGTGTCTAGGCTAACCAAAAAGCATAAAGGTATGTGTGAGTCTAAATCACACAAATGGTGTCTAGCCTAACCTTGCAAACAAAAGATATGTGTGAGTCGAAATCACACAAATGGTGTCTAGGCTAACCAAAAAGCATAAAGGTATGTGTGAGTCGAAATCACACAAATGGTGTCTAGCCTAACCTTGCAAACAAAAGATATGTGTGAGTCAAAATCATACAACTGGTGTCTAGGCTAACCAAAAAGCATAAAGGTATGTGTGAGTCGAAATCACACAAATGGTGTCTAGCCTAACCTTGCAAACAAAAGATATGTGTGAGTCGAAATCACACAAATGGTGTCTAGGCTAACCAAAAAGCATAAAGGTATGTGTGAGTCGAAATCACACAAATGGTGTCTAGCCTAACCTTGCAAACAAAAGATATGTGTGAGTCGAAATCACACAACTGGTGTCTAGGCTAACCAAAAAGCATAAAGGTATGTGTGAGTCGAAATCACACAAATGGTGTCTAGCCTAACCTTGCAAACAAAAGATATGTGTGAGTCGAAATCACACAACTGGTGTCTAGGCTAACCAAAAAGCATAAAGGTATGTGTGAGTCGAAATAACACAAATGGTGTCTAGCCTGACCAAAAAGCAAAAAGGTATGTGTGAACGGAATCACACAAGTGGTGTCTAGGCTAACCGAAAAGGTATGTGCGAATGGAATCGCACAAGTGGTGGTTAGCCTAACCTCGCAAACAAAGAGACATCGCACATTGCTAGTCTAAACCACAAAGATGATCGTCATGATCAACGAGAAGTGTCAATTACACTAAGCTAGTAAATATAAAAGTTTAGCTTCATGTCTCATAACCACTTGCTTAACTTAAACATTTACGAACAAACTGTAAATCTCCAGTAGAAAAATGTCACAAGTGGTTCAATCGAACAAGTCCAAAAATTAACCAACGAAGTAAACGCAAGCGTTTCATACCACTTGTTTTACTAAGTCGTTTAATTAGATTTCTCATACGAGTGAGGTAAAGGTTTGTATATACTAATAGATTGGAAATCGGTTTGAGAAAACGAGCTTTGTAATAAAATAGTGTTGAAATCATTTGAAGAAAGATTTTGGATATTTACTACTAGTATAGAAAACCTTTATATTTCAAAGTGACAAATCATAGAAGTGATTGTAGAAACAATCGGGCATAAAAATTCACATTCGAAGACGTGAATAAAATCCAAAGAAATCGATATAAAATCCATCAAAGTGGATATATCTAAAATTCCCAAAGAAAAGGTCATCAAAGTCGATAATAAATGACAACAACAAAAGGGAGACAACACGAATCGATTAAAGTTGGATATTCAAACGAATTAGCAATATAGGCTAATCTGACAAATAGTAGCAGGTCGGTAGACCGGACTCCCTGAGTCGGTCGACCGAACCAGAGGTTGGAAGTGCTCGGGGTACCAGGTCGGTCGACCGGCCCAGGGGGCTCGGTCGGCCGAAGCCTGTAACCAGCACTTCCAAACAGAGGCAGGAAGTGCCTGGACTACAGGTCGGTCGACCGGCCCAGGGGCTCGGTCGTCCGAACCTGTATGTTTGCGCTTCCTACCCTATTTCAAAAGAGGTGCAACTCTCGATCAAATTGCAATTGCACGAGCAACAGCGCTAAGGGTTTATGCCAATCGACTACCCGGCCCTATATGCTCCTCTATGCATCACCAAAAACATGTTCAAACATCAAAGTTAGGATTTTTAACGAATTGAACTCAAAACACTAAAAATTAGAATATTCACAAAAGCAATCCAAATCAAAATCAAATGCACAGGAATAAGTGTTAGGAATTCATACCTAACAATCGAAGGTAATTCATAGACTTAGATGTGAGATTAAAAATCTCACCTTTGAACCCAAACAATAGAAGAAGAAGCTTGAAAGAAAGCTAAGATCAATTCCCCTTCAATAACAACTCAAGAAGCTTCAATCTAAATTTAAAAGAGAAACATTTCCTAAATTAGGTTTAGGAAATTTCTGAAATCAAAGAGAGAATGAGTTGGAGAAGATGAAGAGGAAGCTTACCAATGGGTTCTCTTGTGTTTGGAGCTAGAAGATGGATTTGCTAATGGAAACTAGGGCTTAGGATTTCCTAATTCTTTTTCTCTTCCCCCATTTTTGAAGAAGCTTGAGTGTTAGGAAAATAGAAAAGAAGTGAATGAAGAGGAGAGGGGTTGGGACTGAATACATAAGTGGGCTCAGCCCAAACCAAAACCCTAAGTGAAAAGTAGCAAAATTCAACTTTCTCCAAACATATCGAAGTTTATACTCAAAAAGGTCGCAAACGTCATTTTGAACTCAATGGGGATGGTCTCAAGTCCCAATTCGACTGTTTGCAAAAAGTAGCTTTTCAGACCAAAATCCGACGAACGATAAAATATTTAAATATAAAATCGATAAATATGCGGGTTGTTACAGACTCCCCTCCTTAAAGAAATTGCGTCCTCGCAATACTTAAGAGGAAAATAAGAAGTAACAACCAGGGAAGCATATCAACACAAAAGAAAATTGAAATAAGAAGTTCACCATAAAGAGCACGAAAGAGTTAGCATGAACGGGATCGCTCGATGAATTCTCTAGATTCCCAAGAGTAATCCCTAGGATTTGAGAACCACTGAACTCTCACAAGAAGAACATCTTTATTTCGAAGTCGCTCAACCTCCGAAGCAATGATGCGAATGGAATGTTGCTCATAAGTCAAACTTAGTGAAACTTCAATTTCTTCAATAACACCGGGCTCAAGAATGGAAACCGGAATCCCTAAGGCATTTCCGTAGATAAAAGACGTGGGGAACGTCAAGAATAGCAGAAAATTGAGCCAGTGTAACGGCGTAGTACAAAAACGGTACGCCCAATGAACCGATAATCTGGAACAATGATGTAGTATAATAATGGTACATCCATTGATCCAGATAAGATGGAACATTGATGTAGTATAATAACAGTACATCCGATGAACCGAACACCATAAAAGAACATCAGACGCGAGTCCATAAAAAGAAATGAGATGAAACTCAATAAAACGAAGTACATCAAAACATTCGATGAACTTGACAAAGAGATAATTCCCTTCAGACATCATCGAAGAACCAACCACTTGTTGCTTACGACTAAACGCATTGGCAACACGATTTTCCCTTTCGGGAATAAAAGAATATCAAGATCATAAGATGCTAGGAACTCGAGTCAACATGAAGTTCCTTATAAGAAATAAATATTCCTAAGATTTATGATCGAGGTAGAGAACAAATTTCTTTCCCAAATATGATGATGCCAAATTTTAAAAGTAAAAACAATAGCCGCGAGCACTAGATCATGAGTGGCATATCTAGTCTCGATAAGCTATAATGATTTAGAAGCACAAGTGATAGCACGTTCTCCTTTGCAAGAGAATGACATCCAAACCAATACGACTAGTATCAGTACAAATAGCAAAGTCTTGGTTCCCCTTCAGGAACCACAAGAATAAGAGTATCGAAAAGAAAGAATTTCTTTTAAATAATCTTCTTTCCTGAAAAGTTAAAACTTTCAAAATTACATTTATCATTATGTAATAATCTTTCTAGAAAAATTTACTATTTTCAAGTTAATATACTGTGTCTGACTGTCTCATCAAAGTGTTTAGGAGATTCTTATCGATAACGTTGATTAAGCGCATCGACCAGAATTCTTAACACACTAAATGGTCAATACAATCACAAAATCGTATTCTATAGGATAAGTAAGCTTCTCAAAAACTTCTAAGAATATTCTTTGTTTGTTTTAAAAACAAAAATCCAGTTATACTTCTAAATAAATCTTATGAAAAAGATTTTGCAAAAATTTTAAATTGCTATTTTCATCCAAAAATCAATAAATAAAAGAATGGTCTCATCGAATATTCATAGAATATTCGATTTATAAAATGGATGAAATAAGCTGGACAATTTGAATGACATAATAAGTCATTCATAAGAATCATAACGAGTGCGGAATGCGGTAAGTGGAATGCTAATTTCCGCAACTCGTAGCAAACGAAAACCGGTGGTAAAGTCAAACTGAAAAGACCTTAACACCACACAAAAGATTTCTTAGGTGATAATCCTAAGAACAACTCAAAACTACCGGAAAATTTCTCAAACTACATGAATGAGAGAAATAACACTTTCCTTATAAGTGGGCTTAAGGAATAAAATGATGCCATCAAGTTGGAATCAAAATCATAAAGGAAAAATAGAAATCTGCTTAACAGATTGAAAATGTCAAAGATGAATAGTCCACTCGAGAAATAGGATATGGGCTTCACAATGATTAAGCCGATCCTTACAAAAATCAATTTCGAAGCCTAAGTAAAAATATCGGCTCGGAAAGAAAAATCACATAAAATAATTTCGACATCAATAGAAAGCAAATTGAGTGTTGCAGATCTACCATCCGGATTCGCAACTCTCAAAGAAGTCATCAAGCCCAAAATGTTTAAAGAAAAAGAATCAACAAGTTCTTTTGATATAAAATAGTGAGATGGAACCCATATCAAAAAGAACTCAAATAAGAAGATCACGAAATAAAACAATGCCATCAAGGATTGAGTGAAAGATACCTTGACCAAGAGATGTGTTGCCAGGGGCTTGGGCAACATTTAACTTTCCCTCCATCTTGCCTTCAAGTTTGAGGCATTGATGTATATAATGATCCGGGCTCTTACAATAGCGACAACAACGGGGTTTTGAACACTTGTTCGCAAAATGGTCCCTAGATCCACAGTTGAAGCATTTCCCACTACTAGGAGAAGGAGCCTTTGCAGCAGGAGTTGCTTGCTTACTCTTTTTGTTGGGATTGGGGCCTTTGAATATAACAGGCCTCTTCATGTTGTTGTTGAAGTTCTGTTTGGCACGCACAACTTCATTATCGCTTTCTCTATCGGCCTCTTCAAGACGAAGAGCGATATCAATAAGTTGATCAAAAGAAACTTCGAGTTTCAAAAGTAATGGCTTCTTGAGGTTCTTATTCAACCCATAGACGAACCTCTGATTTTTCTTCATCGGAGTATTAATATACTCAATCCCGTATTTAGAAAGAGATTCGAAAGATGCGACATAGTCTGTTACAGAAGATTCACCTTGAACAAGGTCAATAAAACGCCGGGCCAAAGTTACTTTTTCAGCCTCCGGCACAAATTTCAATTCGAATCTTTCTCGGAATTGCTCCCAAGCGAGATCCGCCTCAACGATTTCAGAAATTAAAAGCTCATACCAATCTAATGCTCTTTCTTGGAGCATGCTAGAAGCTACTTGGACTCGATGTAGATCAATAAGGTTCATGCGAGAAAAGATGCGATCGCATGATTTGAGCCAAGCTTGAATTTCAATAACACTCTCGGATCCCTTGAATGGCCTTCCACCCAAATCGGTGTAGTCTCTGCACAAGCGTGCAAAACCGGATCTAGGATGAGTAGGCTCTGGATTGGGTCCGGCAGCTTGAGCGTCTTCACGAGATCTAAAAGCTGCTGAGCAGACATGAATACTCCATCCTAAGGAGTAGCACTAGATTGACCGGCGCTGGAACGGCCTGGTCTAACCATTTCTCTTCTTTAAGAAAGAAAGAAAGAAGAGGAAAAAGTTATTCTCAAGATAAATATCAAGCAATTCTTGATAGATAAAACAAGGAATCATAAAGGAAAATAGGGTGAATCGGTACGAAGACTCGAATAAAATCCTAAAGCACGACTCCTAAGAAAGACTTAGGACGATGATCCTTGTTATAATATTCCATATTGTTCCGAAGTTTGGCTCTGATACCAAGCTGTGACGCCCCACCTCTATACCCACGCTAGCCAAGAACATTACGGTGAATGCTGTCAACTAGCACGGAGAATAAGGCTGTTGAGGAGCGACCATCCGTGTAATTGCTTTGCGCGAGCATCGACATGTCAGATAGTATAACATGCATTTCTTTATCAAGAAGGAAATACGACATACCGACCCAAACTCAAAGCTACTACACAGTGGCTATATAAATCCTTCGGAAACAAATATAGAAATGAACATAACATAAATCAGTCACAGACAATTCATATCACAAAGGCGGAAATAGATATGAATATAACACATGAAAGTGTACATCAGAGTAGGGGTCAAACAAGATCCACAATATCAAAAAGAATAGATACAAGTGCTAGACAAAAGAATAAGTATACATCATAGAGTCTGTATCTCAAATGTATACAACAAAAACTACTAAACTAAAGTAGTTAGCCAAAAGTCAGAAGATGGTTCCAGATAGGAAGCCATGAGGAAGCACCGGTAATATCTCAGTCTGACCCGAGTATTATTTAATAAGAAAATAATAAACGGATCGGTCTAGCTATAAATATCATAAGAAATGATATAGAATAAGAGATACGACTAAACGTATAATAATCACAATGTCAAGCTGTGATAAATAACTAATTGAAAAATCAATAATAGATTAATCAATTTCGCAATAATCTACTCAAGATAAAAAGGAATGTCATACTCCTAATTTCATTCACCAAGCCACAATAAATGACATATATATCAATGCCAATCGTAAAAGTTGGTGAAACATAAATTCCAGAAATCAACACGCGAAATCCAGAAATAATAAAAAGGGAAAGAGGCCTACAAAAAGATATGTGTGAGTCGAAATCACACAAATGGTGTCTAGGCTAACCAAAAAGCATAAAGTTATGTGTGAGTCGAAATCACACAAATGGTGACTAGGCTAACCAAAAAGCATAAAGGTATGTGTGAATCGAAATCACACAAATGGTGTCTAGCCTAACCTTGCAAACAAAAGATATGTGTGAGTCGAAATCACACAAATGGTGTCTAGGCTAACCAAAAAGCATAAAGGTATGTGTGAGTCGAAATCACACAAATGGTGTCTAGCCTAACCTTGCAAACAAAAGATATGTGTGAGTCGAAATCACACAACTGGTGTCTAGGCTAACCAAAAAGCATAAAGGTATGTGTGAGTCGAAATCACACAAATGGTGTCTAGCCTAACCTTGCAAACAAAAGATATGTGTGAGTCGAAACCACACAAATGGTGTCTAGGCTAACCAAAAAGCATAAAGGTAAGTGTGGGTCGAAATCACACAAATGGTGTCTAGCCTAACCTTGCAAACAAAAGATATGTGTGAGTCGAAATCACACAACTGGTGTCTAGGCTAACCAAAAAGCATAAAGGTATGTGTGAGTCGAAATCACACAAATGGTGTCTAGCCTAACCTTACAAACAAAAGATATGTGTGAGTCGAAATCACACAACTGGTGTCTAGGCTAACCAAAAAGCATAAAGGTATGTGTGAGTCGAAATCACACAAATGGTGTCTAGCCTGGCCAAAAAGCAAAAAGGTATGTGTGAACGGAATCACACAAGTGGTGTCTAGGCTAACCGAAAAGGTATGTGCGAATGGAATCGCACAAGTGGTGGTTAGCCTAACCTCGCAAACAAAGAGACATCGCACATTGCTAGTCTAAACCATAAAGATGATCGTCATGATCAACGAGAAGTGTCAATTACACTAAGCTAGTAAATATAAAAGTTTAGCTTCATGTCCCATTACCACTTGCTTAACTTAAACATTTACGAACAAATTGTAAATCTCCACTAGAAAAATGTCACAAGTGGTTCAATCGAACAAGTCCAAAAATTAACCAACGAAGTAAACGCAAGCGTTTCATACCACTTGTTTTACTAAGTCGTTTAATTAGATTTCTCATACGAGTGAGGTAAAGGTTTGTATATACTAATAGATTGGAAATCGGTTTGAGAAAACGAGCTTTGTAATAAAATAGTGTTGAAATCATTTGAAGAAAGAGTTTTGATATTTACTACTAGTATAGAAAACCTTTATATTTTAAAGTGACAAATCATAGAAGTGATTGTAGAAACAATCGGGCATAAAAATTCACATTCGAAGACGTGAATAAAATCCAAAGAAATCGATATAAAATCCATCAAAGTGGATATATCTAAAATTCCCAAAGAAAAGGTCATCAAAGTCGATAATAAATGACAACAACAAAAGGGAGACAACACGAATCGATTAAAGTTGGATATTCAAACGAATTAGCAATATAGGCTAATCTGGCAAATTGTAGCAGGTCGATCGACCGGACTCCCTGAGTCGGTCGACCGAACCAGAGGTTGGAAGTGCTCGGGGCACCAGGTCGGTCGACCGGCCCAGGGGGCTCGGTCGGCCAAAGCTTGTAACCAGCACTTCCAAACAGAGGCAGGAAGTGCCTGGACTACAGGTCGGTCGACCGACCCAGGGGCTCGGTCGGCCGAACCTGTATGTTTGCACTTCCTACCCTATTTCAAAAGAGGTGCAACTCTCGATCAAATTGCAATTGCACGAGCAACGGCGCTAAGGGTTTATGCCAATCGACTACCCCACCCTATATGCTCCTCGATGCATCACCAAAAACATGTTCAAACATCATAGTTAGGATTTTTAACGAATTGAACTCAAAACACTAAAAATTGGAATATTCACAAAAGCAATCCAAATCAAAATCAAATGCACACGAATAAGTGTTAGGAATCCATACCTAACAATCGAAGGTAATTCATAGACTTAGATGTGAGATTAAAAATCTCACCTTTGAACCCAAACAATAGAAGAAGAAGCTTGAAAGCAAGCTAAGATCAATTCCCCTTCAATAACAACTCAAGAAGCTTCAATCTAAGCTTAAAAGAGAAACATTTCCTAAATTAGGTTTAGGAAATTTCTGAAATCAAAGAGAGAATGAGTTGGAGAAGATGAAGAAGAAGCTTACCAATGGGTTCTCTTGTGGTTGGAGCTAGAAGATGGATTTGCTAATGGAAACTAGGGCTTAGGATTTCCTAATTCTTTTTCTCTTCCCCCATTTTTGAAGAAGCTTGAGTGTTAGGAAAATAGAAAAGAAGTGAATGAAGAGGAGAGGGGTTGGGACTGAATACATAAGTGGGCTCAGCCCAAACCAAAACCCTAAGTGAAAAGTAGAAAAATTCAACTTTCTCCAAACATATCGAAGTTTATACTCAAAAAGGTCGCAAACATCATTTTGAACTCAATGGGGGTGGTCTCGAGTCCCAATTCTACTGTTTGCAAAAAGTAGCTTTTCGGACCAAAATCCGACGAACGATAAAATATTTAGATAAAATATTTAAATATAAAATTGATAAATATGCGGGTTGTTACAGATTATTGCAAAGGTCAAGCTTGAAGGCTCAACACAGTGCAAATGTGCACAAGGTCAAGCCCAATCCTCATTGGGCTCAACTCAGGTATACAAGGAAATGCAACACAAATCAGAAAAATTGAACTAAAGGAGGCAACACAGTTCAAAATTGTAAGTTTCAACAATTCAATAAGCTTCAATTCAATAAGCTTCAATAATTCAATAAGCTTCAATCTAACCATAATGCACAAATAAGTATAGTGTACATATACAAGTATAAACCAAAACCAAAACCAAAATATACATGTATAAACCAAATCCAAAACCAAAATCAAAATATACAAGTATATATGAAATCACATTTCATATAAACAAAAGCCAATACCAAAATATACATGTATAAACCAAATCCAAAACCAAAATATACAAGTGTATACAAGTACGTACAGTTCAGCTATATGCACATATATGCATACACACACAAGTATATATGTATATATGTATACAATTACATTAGACATGGAAAAGGCATAAAGTACAATAACTGGCCAGAGACAGCAACAAAAGAATACAATAATATAACACACATACCAATATATACACACACATACATGTGTATATGTATACATATACTTGAGGTAACGGAGGAGTGCTATTTATAAACTAAGATGAACATAGTGAATAACACAAGGATAATAGCTCACACAAGTCAAGGCAGGATACAAATAGTTCAGAGATGAATAATGCAACTTAAGAGTTTAAATTTATAAAGGGTTAAACAAGAAATGTGGCATGAAAGCATCAGCAATATCAAAGTCGAAGCATGGAAATACATATGTATGTAAAAATTCAAAATGGTTTACAAATAGTAACACATATACACACACATATGTATGTAAATACATGCATGGAAGTTTTACAAAGGTGCAACACATATCCATTTTAAACAAAGCATGAACAAGGCTGAACAAAGCATGCATAAATATGTATGTATATATAAACATTAACACATATATATACACATATGTATGTATATACATGGATGTGTTGCATTTATACATGTATACATACAAACATATTCATGGATGGTTCATAACTGAATTGGTTCAAGCTCAAGTATATACAAGTGTATACAAGTATATACAAACAACTCACACACCAACACACTATAAATACAAGCATCTGTTCACACATATAAGCAAGTTCAAGTGCAAGTTCAACTGCAAGTCCAGCAATGACAAGCCTAAACATACAAGCAGTTGTTCACGCGTATATACATACAGTTGTTCACACATATATACATACATATTTATGTATGTATATATATGAAACATCTAGTATGGTTCAGCCACATGTCCAGACTCAAAGTAACAAGGCTATCTACAAGTCTAGACTCAAAGCCACAAGTCCAGACTCAAAGCCACAAGTCCAAAAGGTAACAAGTATAGGTTCAACAAACCAAGAACATATACAAGTATAAGTACAAACCGATTGCAATAGATATACAAACAAGAAAGAAGACTATAGGTTTGGAAAGAAACTCAAATGCACGAATGGACCAACAACTAACATAAGCATCAAAGGAATTAAAGGAAACAAGGCAAGGATGTTTACAATGTATACATAACTTCAACAAGGCAAGGATGTATACATGTATATATGTATACATAACTTCAACAAAGCAAGGATTAACATAAGAATCAACAGCCAAACAACATGACTGATTGTAGTCCAAAATGATGACTAACCAAACCATTAAAATAAACAAGAACCCAGCTTAATATAATCCAAGTTGAATTCTTTCAAGTTAAATAATCATACATCAAATAATTACTAACGAACTTTTAAATAATCACAATAGGTAAGAACAATCGATATAAGAAAATGTAGGTATGGATTTCTACTAATGAGCTACCAAACTAACTAGAACGTTACCAGTAAATCCATCATAATGAACTGTTCAAAATCAAAATCAGAATTTCTACCAAAGTCAAAGTATATTTAAATATAGCGAACGTATATATCAGCCAGCGACCAAGCCAAAAAGCATCCCGTTCAACTAGAAATCAATATCCAAAGTGTAGAAATTCCAAAATCAAGTTTGAGCATTTCAATTCAAAATATAGGAAATTGATTCCTATATATACCCATATCATCGTTGGCATTAAAAGTGAACGAGTTCAAATAAAACTACAAAGAGGAAAAATTGATATGCGTAACCAATTAGTACAGCATCGAACAACTCGACCATTGAACGATTAGGGTTTCATCGTCGCTACTAGGGTTTCGCCACCGAGATTTAGGTTTTGCCGAGATTACATTCGGGATTAGTAGCAGTCGGGATTGGATTCGAGATTACAACTCGACCATTGAACGATTAGATTCTAGATTATAAGGAGGAGTGGAAAGAAAGAAAGAAAGAGGGGAACGAAATGGAAGAAAAATAACGGAGGAATGAAAATAGAAAGAGCGGAAACAATTAAAAGAACCAGCGGCCACGAAATAATTGTGAGGGAAACCAAAATAAATATTGAGCCAAAACTAATTTTTTTTATCACTTCAATCAGACAACAGATAAAATATTGTCTGAACAATAAGTACAAAAATTGAGATTTCAAGGGCTATGACACACAACAGATGGTCTTTTATGCGTTGTGTGAAACAGTGATAGATATTGGGATAACAGCAAATCTACCTTATGTTGTGTAATGATTGTTATCTGATTCACTTTGTGGCATAGTGTTTCATAAACTAAAACAAAAGTAAGATAAATAAGAGCAGCTTGGAGAAGCCAAGAAAATAAAATACAAGTCAAAGGTACAATTTTAAGGTGAGAAAAACTATTTAAATCCATGTACTTATGTTATTCTATGAAGAGATGAGGTAATTATTAAGAATGAATGATAGTGGCATGGATTTGTCAAAATGTTGTTCGATAAATCAATCACAACTTCCGCATTTCTTAATGAAATTTTAATTTCTTTAATATTCTAGAAAGCTAACTCACAGACCTACAACTTTCGGGTTTATCACATTTCCAAATTCTTAAATATATATATATATATATATATATATATATACACACACACACACACACACACACCTGAAATCGAGGTGCAAAGTCGGGTTTAATCTCAGCTCGAAATGAACTAGTGTATTTTTAAGAAAGTACCTTACTTTGTCGAATTTTTATAATTATATTGATAAATAATTTTAGGGGTTTCCTTTAATGGTAATTAAGTATACCATGTAAGTTACTTGCTGAAGAAAATTTGGAGTTAAAATCTACTGTTACCATAGAAAAATCGAATCAAACATTTTGCGGAAAAACTGGTCAAAAGCCTGATTTTGAAAAATTAGTAACACTTTTGAAAATTGCAATGCTTTTTAATTGTACTAAACTTAGGCTTGAATTTGCAACGATTCAATCCAGCAGCGATTTTAACCGTTAAAAACTTTAGATAGTGTTTTCTATATGCTAATGTAAACTGTTTAAAGTTTTGAACCTGAAATTAGCAACACTTCTGATTTACAACGCCTCATAACAGTTTCAAATCTAAAGCATAAACTTTGCGTTGAGCTTGACCAGAACTTTTCATAGCTCATCCAAAACACTGTCTTTTCTTTTAATTGTTCATAAAGTGATCTAACATGCTTAGAACTTTCCATAGCACATCAGAAACGCTGCTGTAGCTGTTTTGAGTAAAATCATTATGAACTACCACCGAACTTTTCAGAACACTTTATAATCTGCTGAAGTTTTTATTTTAACACTCTTATTATGCAGAAACTTTTTATAGCAATTTCTGAAAAGCTGCTTTTCTGTTTGGGACTTTAAAATAGTTTTAAATGACTATTAACTTAACTATTCACTTTAATAATTTTGAGATCTTTTCTAACGTATATCAGAATATTCCTAAAGAGGTTTGCGATTTGCCAAAAACTCATGCATATATGAGTTTGGAAAGGTATTTCAAGTTACTTTTGAAAACATTTCTTCAATGTTAATTACTTCGAGGATGCGGTATAAGACAACATATTTTGGGTGGTGCACTATTACTTTGTGTTGGTATCGAGCCGAGTAGAGTACGTCCCTAGTTAGTGATGGGATGCTGGCTGCAATATGATAAGATATCCTAGGATCTAATCCAAATCGAGGGCGTGGTTTAGATTCATGATTGAATATTTAGATAAATTTTGTTTTTAGTTGAAAGTAGTTTATTTTAAAATTTCTATTACAAACTTGTTTACTTTAATATTTGAAGTCTTCCTTGAATATTACTTTGAACTTTGCATTGGTAGAATCTCCAAAGAAGTAATTTATAATGAAACTATAATAAGAAAACCCTGTTAATACATTCCATTATAACATGAATTGAAAACTAGCGTTAATAGCTATATCACTGGGTCTGTGTTGCTCATGATGCTACACTTAACATTTCAGGTATAGATGGTTAATGGTTCGACTCTAGAAGTTAGATGGATGCATTGAAGTGAAGGCTTACATTATTTATATTATCGCTTTTATGTACTCATATGTATAAGAATGTGATGGTTGGACTCTTGTATCTTATGTAATCATGTTATATGATGATGTAAATGTATAATAAATCTTCTTCTAAAAATCATATATTCTGAATGATTTTATATTCTGACATACCTTTGTTAATTTCTGATACAATTCTATTAGCACCATTTATTAGATGTAACATCGTCGCTTCTGGATAAGTTTGCGGAGCGGAGTGTTACAGTTAGTAGTATTAGAGCTTAGGTTTAAGGGGTGCTTTTAAAAAACTTTATGCAATTTAATTTATCGGTTGTTGATGATGGTATGGTACCATTGAAGTTGGAGATGGATATAGTGTCGAAGTGGAGAAAAAAGCAGACGAGCATTGCTTAAGTCACCATGTGTGGGTTAGTTAATAGTTGAAGTCTCTTATGCCGGCGTCTCAATTGAACATCTCTTCGTCGCCTCCATCGAGCATATAATTGTTCTTGGTAACACATTGTAACAAAAAATCCCCAATGTTACACGCCACCAATCCCATATATATAGCACGATTATTTCAAATATTATATGATGTGAGACTTTTAACCCGTTCAATTCATGCACCCACTCCATTTACAATGCGAGTCACACCTAGCACTCATGATCTATGAGTGTGTGACCGAATTCTTTAATATTTTAGCAAAATCAACGATATTTATTATGTCAAATATGAAATGTAAAAGCATATGAATCTAAAACAAGATGATGTAAAATATATATTCCATTTTCTATTTACAGGTAATGTCGAATCAGATATGATCTTTTTATTAAAAGAAAACTGCAAAATGATCACTTGACTCCAGCCTCTCCCTTAGCATTTGCAAATGTAAAGTCATTATCATCGCTATAGTCGTCTACCTTCAAATGATTCTCAACTGGTGGTTCAGTATCAACCTTCACTTCTTTATGCTTAAAACTGGGTATCAAATTTGTGGTTGATGAAGGCGAGGCCATCTCAAACATTCCTTCATCTGATAACTCTTGATCTGAAAAATACGAAGATCTAGAAGGTGCCTGTGATCTAGTTGAATTTCCAAAGGTTCTAGAAGGAAAGAGGTACTGGTGAGGTGAGGTTGTGCTTGGACTTGTTATTGCGCTAGTGCTTGCTGTTTCAGATACTTCTTTCTTTCTTTTTTTACTTTTAGCTGCTTTGAGCCAATTTTTTAGTGCTTTGCTTGTTTGTTCATCGAACATTGATTTTTTCATGTGTGATCCCATCTGCAAATATTAACAAAATTTTTTTGTAAATTTAGACGACTGGAGCAATTAATTTTAATTTATTTATAACTGATAAAAGTGTAGATAACAGAACAAACAACTGTATAATTCTGTGTAATGATATAAATTAGTCTTGTGGGGATGCACTAGCAAGTAGTGTTAACTTCTTTTTTGAAAGACGAACCTGAGATACAAGGGCATACAGTGGAAGAGTAACGTAGCTGCACAAGAATAATGTAGCTGCCCTGCATAAGTATTGTAAAAGAATTATGTTCACAGAAAATTCTAACTTAACATCACAAAATTTTCAGTAAGAGAATGCAAGAAATAAAAGAACTGGTGAAATGAAAAATTAGCGCTTAATTACCCGAGGTTCCTGTAAATGTGTACCTGTAAATGTGGCCAATACAATAGTACTAAGTCTTGGGTTCACTTCCTTGTTGCTGCTAACATTTGGTCAAAGCTATATAGTAAAAATATGCGTACCTGTAAATGTGGCCAATACAATGCTACCATGCAAGCTTAGACAAAATACAACTAAAGATGAAGAAAATTCACATAAAAGAAGAATTCTTTGGGAGTTAGCTAACTATGCTCTATCCAGCAGCCTTAGGATATTGTCCGCTGAAGCATCTAATTCATGTCCCAAAGTAAGTAAAATTACCATTACTATATTTCAGAATTTCAATTATAATGAAACTATATGTTACAGCCATGCAACAAGCTATTCCCTTCAATCTTCAATTGTTGAGACAAAATGATAAACTTCTGAAGTATATATAAGTTGCTCCTTATGAGTACAAAAATTCTTTACAATAAAAGCAGCAAATGAAAGTGTAGCTTCATACGTTAAATTTGTTTTGTCTATCTATTTCATACGTTAACTTAACTTACAGATTGCTTGGAAGTGTAGTTTACTATTGCTACTTAACACACATCTAAGCTTTTGCTTTTTAGGATCTAGCATATTTTGTGTAGCAAAAGCTTACATGAAATTTTATGGATTTTAGGGAAAGGTGCCAATTGTTTCCACCAATGGATTGCATGAGCTACATTTTAGCAAAAGCTCCTGTCGTCTAAATTTACAAAACAATTTTGTTAATATTTGCAGATGGGATCACACATGAAAAAATCAATGTTCGATGAACAAACAAGCAAAGCACTAAAAAATTGGCTCAAAGCAGCTAAAAGTAAAAAAAGAAAGAAAGAAGGATCTGAAACAGCAAGCACTAGCGCAATAACAAGTCCAAGCACAACCCCACCTCACCAGTACCTCTTTCCTTCTAGAACCTTTGGAAATTCAACTAGATCACAGGCACCTTCTAGATCTTCGTATTTTTCAGATCAAGAGTTATCAGATGAAGGAATGTTTGAGATGGCATCGCCTTCATCAACCACAAATTTGATACCCAGTTTTAAGCATAAAGAAGTGAAGGTTGATACTGAACCACCAGTTGAGTATCGTTTGAAGGTAGAAGACTATAGCGATGATAATGACTTTACATTTGCAAACGCTAAGGGAGAGGCTGGAGTTAAGTGATCGTTTTGCAGTTTTGTTTTAAAAAAAAGATCATATCTGATTCGACATTACTAGAAATGATAATGCGAACCAAAACAAAATGAAGTTTATTTTCTGTAAGGAAAAAAGTACCTGACCAATGTGCTGAAGACCTTTATCGAGTAAAATGGATATCAAAACAATGATGGCACAAACAGAAGCCACAACCCATATGGCTGTTACGTTTGATCTAAATTTCTTGCATTTTCTCCATCCCCCGTTCTTTTCTTCTTATTTTTTTTTCTTTTCTTTGTTGAAAACTTAGAAAACCAAGCTTCACTCATAAACTTTAACAAAGTAGATTCTGACATGAGAAGTTAAAATAATGTTGTTTTTATAGGGAGAACGTAGGTTTGAAAAGGCAAAAGAGGGAGAAGATCAGTTCTAGGAGTGGACTTTTTATTTGATTTACTTATTTTTTCAAGACTTATTCAGTAAAAGCAACAGTGCTGCTATGCTATATTTGTATGTTGATGTTCATTTATTCACTCCGTGTTTAGGTAGGAGTTCTTTGCTATAAAAGTTATGAACTCTTTTACTTCAACCCTAAGTTGTCTTTTAGTTTCACCTGCTCCTTCATGAATTTGGATGCAGCAAAAATTTATAATCGATCTTACTTGTGTTGTTGATAATATTTTGAAATAAAAAATAGTAGCAGTTACAACGTATTTGACGGCGAGAAGTGTAATCCATTTATTTATTTATTTTCCGTAAATATGCAAAGAAATTTGCAAATATTTGTGGAAAAAAAAAATCAGCAAACATTTGTAGTTTTTTAACAAATTCAAGAAAAAAAATAAAAAATATTTATTTTAATCATAGATACATATGATTGCTATTCAGATTTAATTTCCGACAAAAAATATTTTTTTGTAACGAAAACAAAATTAAAGATACAATTTAAGACATGTCATTTTGGAAGGGTTTTCACGTATTAATTTAAAATTAAGGGCGAAACCAAATTTCCACTACATTTTTATTCCCATTTGAAATTGCTAAAATCACGCGGTCTACCCGCACAATCTTGTAAATTATCCGCTACAACATCAATATATACTATTCCTCCTCCAAAAAAAATAAAGAAACATAAAACCATATGATATATAACAGTATATCCAAAACAAATATACATGTAGATGTAAAGAAACATAGAATATGTGAAATCGAACGGATGAAGTAAAATATATTTTGGTGGAAAGGCTAAGGACCAAGAATGTTATTGGTTATAATGTTGTCCTTACTATTGGATTTGTAATAGGACTTTGGGGACTAAGTGTATTATTATTATAGGTAAAATCCTAGCTAGACTTCAAGGGGCCAAGAGTGTTATCAAGTAATAATATTATTCTTAGTGTTGGAATTTAATACCTAATTCATTGTTTGAAGTCGCAGATGCAAAGATAATCCGGTGGAGTGGGAAGACCGGACAAGAGTTCTCATCCGGTGGTAGATGCCGCCGCTCCAGTTGGAGCGGTAGAGAAGTGACCGGACCAGATATTTGCTTCGGTGGTGGAGGCTGTTGGTTTGGAAGTGAAGCGGCATTGTTTTAGAGCAGTGTAGGATGGAGACCGAACGAGGAACTTCGTTTGTAGTTGGCTGATGGTTGGAGCGGCACAGGAGATCTCGTTCGGTGGAGGAGATGTCGGACCAAAGATTTGGTTCGGTGGAGTTCGTTCGGTGTAAGAAGAAGGAGCGAAGGTAGAGTAGCTATTGTCGGACCAGATTTGTGGTTCGGTCATGTTTCGTTCGGTGATAATGATTCGACAGTGGATGAGAAGAGATACATTTTCGTTCGGTGATTTGGAGTGTGCTGGACCAGAATTCTTCATCGGACATTGGCTGTCGAACCAAATGCCAAGCTTTGTTGGACCAAACATATTGGGCTTTGCCGAACAGAGTAATGCCGAACCAAGTGAGCTAACCAAATCTTGTCGAACCAAATAGATGCCAAACCAGATGCCTGAGCTGCTATATAGCGGTTAACCCTTATCATTTCTTCACTCTATAAATAGAGAATCTTCTGGACAACAATGGTAGCTGAAATTGAGAGCTAATTTCAGCTAATTTCAGAGTCAACCTAGAGAGTTGAAACTCTGCATAATTATTGTCTGTATTGTAAATTCTTCTTATGTATGTCTCCAAAAATGAATTAATCTTATAACTCTAATCTTTCAGTGATTAATAAAATCTCTTCCCCCCAAGTGGATGTACACTGCTCGCGGTAGTGGAACCACTATAAATACTGGTGCTATTTATTTTTTCTACATTGCATAGATCTGTGACTGCGTGTTCTGATGTTTATCTCTGTTTGTTTCGTTTCACTATAATCATGATCCAGTTCGTTATTTTTCCGGTACGTTGGGTTTTTTATTCCCTTAGATTGATCATTGAAAAGGATTTTCCCCTACAGTCTGGTATTGGAGCTGCAAGGTTGATTGAGGAGTGTTAGACGCTATGGCAGTAGATGAAGCAACTTCAGTTATTACAAGACCCTATACTAGAGGGATATATATCGCGTTAGAATCACAATTGGCAATTTTGAAATGGAATAGGGATACAGACTTTGAGAAATGGAAATGGAGGAGGAAGGCTGTTCTAATAAGAAATGAAGTCCACCCAGTAGTGTTTGCCCTTAGAAGTTGATGGTTGACACCTCAGTCGCGGAAAGGAAGGAGATGGAGAAATGGACATTTACTACTTTACAACTAGCTATGGGAGAGAATTTTATCTCAGAGATTAGCAGTGAGACCACTGCTAGAGGCATTTGGATCAAGCTAGAATATCTCTACTTGAAGAAATATCTGACTAATCGTCTGATATTACTGAAGACAAATTTCACCATGCAGATGAGAGAGGGTACTTCAGTAAAGGAACGTCTTAATTTTTTTTATTAACCCGTGATGAAGATAAAGAGCGTTGACTTGAATATGGACGAGGAGCAAATGACAATGATTCTTTTATGCTCTCTTTCGGAGCGATACACAAGTTTCGCTAACAGCCTTATCTTCATTAGAAACACATTGACAGTAGAAAATGTGAAGTCAGGGACTCTATCCGAGTGCTTGGGAGATCAGATGAAGGAGATAAATGAAAGAAGCTGAGATGGAAGTAGTAGTCATGGCCTTTTTGTTGAAAGAGTTAGAGAAGATAAGAAGAATTGACATTCTAGAGGGCGTTCCAAGTCCAGGAATCCCGGTAATGGCAGGAGAGGAACGTCTAAGGACGGGAAGTGCTTTATCTACAAGAAACCTGGTCATTGGAAAAAGAATTGTCCAGATTTGAAGAAGAAGGAAGAAGATGGATCCTCATCGTTTGCGTTGGAGAAGTCTGTATCTAACGATGTATTGTCTATAGTAGTGTCGAATGTCTCAGACCATTAGGTGCTGGACTCGAGGGGCGTCTTTCCATATGACGCCTAATAAGGCTTACTTCATTCCTTTAGTTGGACGAGAGGGAAGCTCTATTCTTATGGGTAATGATGCTAGCTATAGAGCAATGAGATAAGGTACAGTGAGGATCAGGATGTTTGACGAATCGATACCACTTTGACAGGTATCTGGTATGTTCCAGGTCTTCGAAAATCTTTAATTTCTTTAGGACAATTAGCATCTTTGGGATGCAAGGTAACTATCAAGAAGGATAGTCTGAAGGTTTCAAGAGGTGCACTAGTTCTTATGAAAGGGGATGTGTTCCGAAATTTGTATTTGCTGAAAGGAACCACAGTTCTTGGAGAGTCGTGTGTTGGAGTAGACAGTTCTCATGCATTGGATGTCATAAAGCTTTGGCATCTCAGGTTGGGTCATATTTCAGAGAAGAGCTTAGAGTTACTTCGAAGACGGAAGATGATCAAAGGAGAAAGCTTCGACAAGATGGACTTTTTCCAAGAGTGTGTGTTAGGCAAACAAACTAAAGTATCTTTTGGAGTTGGATTCCATAGATCAAGGCGAGTACTTGAGTACGTGCAAACAGATGTTTGGGGACCGGTTTCTACAATTTCTTTTGGAGGATAAAAGTATTTTATCTCTTTCATTGATGAATTTTCTCGAAAAGTATGGGTGTATGTGATGAAGGCCAAACCAGAGAGTTTTAAGAAGTTCAAAGACTGAAAAACGCTTGTTGAGAACCAATTTGGTTCTAAGTTGAAGATGCTAAGATCGGATAATGGCGATGAATTTGTCTCTAGGAAGTTCCTCGATTTCTGTAGACAACATGGTATTTAGAGACATTTCACTACACCCGACGATCCGCAATCCAATAGGGTTGCAGAAAGGATGAACAAGACTCTACTGGAGAAGGTTTGTCGCTTGAGATTGACAATGGGCTTGTCTAAAGGCTTTTTAGCTGAGGCATTATCAACTGTGGTGCATATCATAAATCGAATTCCGCGCTCAGCCATAGATGGGAAGATTCTAGAGGAAAAGTGGAGAGGTAAAGCAGTGTATTTTGGTTACTTACGAATTTTCAGTTGTCCTATGTACACTCACCATATAGCTGATGATAAGTTGGAGGCTAGAGCATACAAGGGCATACTAATACGATACACCAATGGTATCAAAGGGTATCGAATTTGGAACCCTGTTGATCGAAAGATTTTTATTCCAGACATATTACTTTTGATGAGTCTGCTATGTTCAATCCGAAGGAGAAGCTACCTACCAGATCAGAAAATTCTGATAGGCCTAAGGAGTTGGAAAAAGTTCCCGTGTTCCAGCCAAATAGTAGAGTTGTTGTTGTTGATGCTATGAGGAAAACGCAGTTGATGAAACATCACAGGATAGTCCACGAGTACCTTCTAGTAGTGCTGGTGATGCGCATGAATCTAGAGGAAGTTCAGTTCAAGATGGATCTGAAAGGAGTTTAGGCGAAGCAGTACCTACCCGAGTTAGTCATAGGACTAAGGCCGCCCGAAAGGTATGGTGATTGGCAGTTTGTGAACCTTAGCCTTGGTTATCAGTTTGACTATGCCCTATATGTGGTTCTTGATGAGCCACTTGACCTTGATGAAGCTTTGAAGTCATGTGATAGTTCGAAGTGGATGTGCACTATGGAAGTGTAGTTAGAGTCGTCGAAGAAGAACAAGACTTGGGATTTAGTACCACCTCAGGAAGCTGAGCCATACGTTGCAAATAGGTATTCATGATGAAGGATGATAGAAGATATAAGGCTAGACTAGTTGCTGAAGGGTTTTCACAAAGAAAGGAATTGGAGTATGATGAGATATTCTCTCCAGTATTGAGGCATAGGTCCATTCGCATTTTGCTCGCTATCGTCATAGCTCATGACTTGGAGCTGGAGCAACTGGACGTAAAAACTGCTTTCTTGCATGGAGACTTGGATGAGACCATCTACATGAAGCAGCCATAAAGATTTATTGTAGATGAGAAAGAAAATTGGGTTTGCAAATTGAAGAAGTCGTTATATGGACTTAACCAGTTGCCTAGACAATGTTACAAGAAATTTGACTCTTTTATGCTTTCACTTAGTTTTGATCGTAGCATCAAAGATGCTCGTGTGTATTTCAAGGGTTTAAAGAATGGTAGATGAGTGTACCTACTCTTGTACGTAGATGATATGTTGATTGCTTCCAAGGATAAAGCTGAAATCGATAGTTTAAAGTGAAATCTAAAAGCGTAATTCAAAATGAAAGACCTTAGAGAAGCAAAGAAAATTTTAGGTAGGAAATCCAAAGGGATAGAAATCTAGAACTTTTGAGCCTCACTCAAAAGGAGTACATTCAAAAGGTGCTTGCTTGGTTTAGCATTGAAAAGGCAAAGGCAATCAGCACACCCATGCCTTTGCACATACAACTTTCTAGTAAAGACTCTCCAATCTCGGAAAAGGAAAAGGTTTATATGATGAAGGTCCCATATGCAAGTGGAGTTGGCAGCTTGATGTATGCCATGATCTGCACTAGGCCTGACATTGCACATTCGAGTGGATTGATGAGTGCGTTCATGGCAAATCCAGGAAAAGCATATTGGAAAGCTGCGAAGTGTATCTTTAGATACCTCAGAGGAACTCCAAACCATAGACTTGTCTTTCGCGTTAGAAGTAGTGATTTCAGCTTGGTTGGATTTTGCGATTCCGACTATGCCGATGATAGAGATCGAAAAAAGTCAACCTCCAGATATGTGTTCGCCATTATTGGGACAACGATTAGTTGGAGAGCGAGGTTGTAGACGATTGTGGCTTTGTCTACCATAGAGGTAGAGCTCATAGCTGCGGTTAAAGCAGCTAAACAGGCGCTTTATTTAAGACGATTGTTGTGTGATTTAGGCTTCGTATATGAAGGCGTGGATGTGTACTGTGACAATCAGAGTGCAATTCACTTAGCTGAAAATCTGGCATTCAGCTCGAGGATGAAGCATATTAAGGTGAGAGAGTCGTTCCTTGTCTCGATGTGTGAAGAGAAGCTAGTTCGTCTTCAGAAAGTTTACACAAAGGAGAATGCAGCACATGTTTAACAAGTCGTTTCCTACTGTAAAGTTCGAGAATTGATCGGACATGATTTTCTTAATGAAGTTCTAGGTTTCACGGGGTGCCACAGGGGGAGAGTTGAGATGGTTCATGGAGACGTTTGTTTTCATGGTGGAGATTGATAGGTTCTACACGGACCGGGTACTTCGAACACTTTTTGACGAGCGGTGGCCTTGCCTGAGTTAGTTGATAGAGTGTAATGGGTGATGGCATTGTCGAAGCTCATTGGCTAAGTATTCAATGCCTGGAGCATGAAGGTGTAGATGGAGTTGGAAGGCTTGTATGGAATTTGGTATCAGGATGGAGATTATTGGAATTTGATACCTAATTCATCGCTTGAAGTCGCAGAAGCAAAGATCGCTCAGTGGAGTGGGAAGACCGGATGAGAGATCTCGTCCGATGGTAGCTGTTGTCGCTCCAGTTGGAGCGGTAAAGAGGTGACGGGACCAGATATTTGGTTCGGTGGTGGAGGCTGTTGGTTTGGAAGTGAAGCGGCATTGTTTGGAGCGGTGTAGGGTGGAGATCGAACGAGGAACTTCGTTCAGTAGTTAGCTAATGGTTGGAGCGGCATAAGAGATCTCATTCGTTGGAGGAGATGCCGGACCAAAGATTTGGTCCGATGGAGTTCGTTCGGTGTAAAAGAATAAGCGAAGGTGGAGTAGCTATTGTCGGACCAGATTTGTGGTTCAGTTATGTTTCATTCGGTGATAATGATTCGGTAGTGGATAAGAAGGGATATGTTTCGTTCGATGATTTGGAGTTTGTCGGACCAGAATTCTCGTTCGGACATTGGCTGCCGAACCAAATGTCAAACTTTGTCGGACCAAACATATTGGGCTTTGCCGAACCAGAGTAATGTTGAACCAAATGAGCTGATCTATTTGCCGGTTCAAATCTTATTGTTTGTCGAACCAGATGCCTGAGCTGCTATATAGCGGCTACCCCTCCTCATTTCTTCATTCTATAAATAGAGAAGCTTTTGGACAATAATGGTAGCTGAAATTTGTTGAATATGCGCCTTGCGCTATATGATTTTTGTTTGATGATAATAAACATATATACATTCATTTAAATGTATTTGGTAATGTACTATTTTATTTTTTATAGAATAAATAAATATTTGTTGAATAAAATTAAATTACACAGTATTCGAATTTGAATTCAAACAGAACAAGTTAAACAGATTTTGAATTCAAACAGAAATTTTTATTCAAACAAATATTTATTACAACTTTGATAGTACAATTTCAAGCTCTCACTATACATATACAATTTTGACTACAATACATGACATTTCACATTTACATCAAAACCTTACTACATATCGCTCACACTCATATTTTTGTCTTCAACTATAATCCAGTTTGAATCCAGCATCTGAGAAATCTGCAAAAATATTTTCAAACGCAGTAAAATTGAAAGAGAAATATTTTTGAAATTTGAAAGAAACGATGATTTTGAAAATATCGTTTGCCTCAGTTATTTGGGTTGTTCGTCATCATTCACACTTGCATTCATCACAAAGTCGTGCACATAGATATTACAGGGACAGGTAATCATAAGTGGCTGCAATACACACGTGTACATTCATACACGTGTGCATTGCCTCGCCAACTCGTGTGCACAGCTCCAACCAGAAATTTAAGGCAACAGAGACCAAGCAATGAACAACTCAAAGCAACAGTCAACTGGCCAAGACTACAAGTACAAGCAGCAGCGTGCAACTCGAAAATGTACACAAGTGAAAGCAGAAAAATCAAGACAGCATCAAACAGCAACAGTGAAAACTGCATAAGTGCTACAAGCCAAATCATCACAATGAACACCACTGACCGGTGAATACAATGTCAAGTTCAGATCAAACAACTCAAGACCAAGTTGCGACAAAGTTCAAAAGTGCATCAAAGGCAGTTCAATGTGGATAGCAACAGCAAAAAGGGACTGCAACAAACATATATGCAGCATCAAGTCAAAGTATGCAACTACAACGATGCAAGCGAAGAACCAAAGTCAGTGGCAAGCTTCAAACTGCATAAGTGACCATGAAACTAACTCGAAGCAGTAGTGACAGTAAGCATGAATCAAGCTCAGTGGCAAATGCATAAACAGCTCAGAGTACATGCATGAAACAGTGCAAGACCTCAAGTGACACAGTGAAAGTAGCACAAGTACAAGAAACTTGAATACTGCAACAACAAGTATGGTGAAGCACTTACACAAGATTGCCACCAACATAGTAGCAAGTACATGAATGCAAAATACAGGCAGTTAAGAATATCAAGTCAATGGTACAAAGTTAATCACAAAACCATCAAGCTACAACTCAAATTATACAAGCCCCAACAGAAGTATCAAATGAATCAAATACCACCAAATAGACCGTGGAATAGCAGGTAATATGCAAACTACAACTAGACCAAGTGCAGCATCAATGCGAACAGCAAAGTGATCGAACAAACAAGATCAGGGCAGTGGACAGTACAAGCCAGCAAATGCAACAAACTCAAAATGTCCAGTTATAGTCACAAGACCATCAAGCAGTGAGCAAGTGCAAATCGAGCTCCAGAAATAACAAATGCAGACACAAAATTTCAACAGTGCAGTGAAATGCAGTGGTATGCAGCAGAGAAAATATAAAAGCAATGGTGATGACCGAAGCTAATACAGAGTAGTGGATTCACATACCCAAAATCAACAGTCGAAGATATGCGTGTGACAAAGTCAAATATCACAAATCACGAAATCAATTCAAAGCCGTGTGAATCAAGCTACTAGAAATACGAAATTGACAAAGTCAGATTAATCCTCAGCATCAAAGCGTAATCGAACGGCAAAGCAAGAATTTTTGAAGCAATCAGTCGAACGCAAAAATAGGAAATCAAATCCTATTTAAAACCCTAATCATCATCGGCATTTAATTCGATCGAGTTCAAGTATCAATTTATAAAAGCAAAAGGAGACAGTACATACCGAATTCACAAGCATCGAACTCGATCAAGCAACTGCAAACAAGCAAAAGTCAACCATCAGAGAAGCAGCGAGCTAGGGCAACAAATCACAGATCAATTGAAAAAACCGAAGCCCTAATTGGAACAAAGAGCCGAAGCCCTAACTGGAACAAAAGGGAACGAAGCCCTAATCAGAACGAAGCCGCCATTATTTCTCACGAACGAGACAAGAGAGGATCGGGTGAAATAAGGAAGTGGGCCGGTCTTAAAATCAAAAGGGGGTTTTGTTTCTATAGGCTTTTATTAATATTGTTAATTAGTTTAGGGTTATTTTATATTGTTCTTAATTATTGTTTTTATTTACGAATCAAAGAGTTTAGGTAAATCACCACCTAGGTTTTAGGTTGTGTCTGATTGTCTATTTAGAGTTAGTTCAGTAAGCAGGGGTTGCGAGTTTGCAAAACTCTATAGGCGGTAGCAGGGTTTGCAAGTCTGTTAGAGTGTTTGTAAGCGTGATACTGTTTAATTCTAATAGAAATTTGGGAATGCAGCAGTAGGCAGGGGTTGCCGAAGCTGGGTAAATCTTGTGTGTGGTTTACTTTTCAGTATATTTATTTCTGCAGTTTATTTTTGTGTTTAAATCAAGAAAATTTGCTATAACCCTATTCACCCCCCCTCTAGGGTTAATTTAGATCCTACAAGTGGTATCAGAGCCCGGTATATTTTTTTAAACTCTAGAGTCATGAGTCTACAAAATAATGCTTTTTCTGAGGGGCAATCTATTGCTAGGCCACCCATGTTTAACGGGAACGATTATGCTTATTGGAAAGTTAGGATGGGTATCTATCTCAGTTCTGTTGATTATGAAGTTTGGGATATTATTGAAACTGGCTATAAACCCCCCACTATAATCGTTGGTGATACTGAGATTCCTAAACCTAAGGATAGGTGGGATGCTAACGATAAGAAATTGAAAACAACAAATGCTAAAGCCATGAATGCTTTGATATGTGCTCTTGATAAAAATGAATTTAATAGAATTTCTCATTGTACAACAGCACAGGAAATATGGCATACTTTGGAGGTGACACACGAAGGAACTTCTCAAGTCAAGGAGTCTCGGCTAGCCCTTTTCAGCAATGAATACGAAAACTTTGTGATGGACAAAGGCGAGAGCATAAAGGATATGTTTGGACGCTTTTCAACCTTGGTATACAATGCTAGAGCGCTTGGGAAGGTATTCACTGAGGTAGAGCTTGTGCGGAAGATACTACGAGTTTTACCAATGAACTTTGAGGCAAAAGTCACAGCAATCCAAGAATCGAAAGATCTGAGCAAACTAAGCATGGAGGAGTTGATTGGCAACTTGATGACATATGAGCTTGAGCTAAAAGCAAAGGAAGAATGCAACAACTCCGAACCAAAGAAGAAGACGATTGCCTTAAAGAGCAAAGAAGAAAGCGATGAAGAAGAAGAAGATCCAACTGAAGAGCTTGCAATGGCTGTCAATAATCTTAAAAAATGGTCAAGATTCAAGTCACGAAAGAAGAAAATAAGTGGTAATAAGTCAAAGAATTCTGACGATTCCGATAATGAATTGACATGCTATAACTGCAAGAAGCCTGGCCACTTCAAACAAAAATGTCCACTTCTCAAAAACAACAAAGGAAAGAAAAAGAAAAAGAAGGCCTTTGCAGCAACTTCGGATGATGAAGAAGGAGAGGAAGTTTCGAATAATAGCTCAGATGAGGCTAACTTGTGTCTTATGTCAAAATCGGATTCAGAAGCAAGCTTAGAGGAATCTAGTGAGGTAAGTAACTATTCTTATAAAGAACTTGTTTTAATGTGTTGTGATTTTACTAAAATGATTGATACTCTTGAATCTAAAATTGAAAAACTAAAATCTGATAGGAGAGAACTTGTTCATGAAAATTCTAGGTTAGAAACTGAAATTGAAAATATTCAAAACCTAGAATGTAAAAAATGTAAGATTTTAGATTCAGAATTATCAAAACTGAGGAATAACTTTGAAAGTCTTGAAAATGAAAACTTGAATCTTAAGGAAACCATCGATACTAGGAGAAAGGATTTTATTAATCGATGCACCTCACTTGTTACTGAAAACTCAACATTAAAAACCAAAGTCCAAAATCTTGAGAAATCTTTGAATAACTTTTCAAGAGGCGAAAAATCTTTCAACATGCTATTGGGAAATCAAATTTTTACTAACAACGGAAAAGGACTAGGTTTTGGGAAAACACAAGTTGATGATAATGCAAAATATAAGAATGTCTTTGATAGATGTGAAATATTTAGATGTCGTGCTGAAAATTATAGTCATAGGAACAAGAACACAAAATTTATACAAGTTTGGGTTCCTAAGAATTCTACAAACAAATTTCATGTTTATTGGAATAAAAATAAAAGGACTAAACAAGTATGGATTCCAAAGGGATTGTTTATTCACAATGCTTCTATCACTAATAACATTGGACCTAAGAGTTTCTCTAGGTCATCTTCCTCTCTTCTTATGTAGGTCTGTTGGCGGGCTAAGGAACAACAAGAATGGTTTCTAGATTCAGGTTGTTCTAGACATATGACAGGTGACAAATCAAAGTTCCTTAGCTTAGAGAATTTTAAAGGTGGAAATGTGATCATGGGAGACAATAGCAAGTGTAAGATTATTGGCAAAGGTGAAGTTGGTAACGGTATTTTTTCCTTGACTAATGTTTTATACATTGAAAATCTGCATCACAATCTCATTTCTATTAGCCAACTATGTGACAAAGGTATGAACGTGATTTTTGATAGTGATACTTGCAAAATCATTGATAAATCTTCTAATAACATTGTTTTTATGGGCAAAAGAAAAGGGAATGTTTACTCACTTTCATTTGATAATCTAAATCTTTCTAGATGTTTGGTAGCCACTGACGAAGAGGCATATTTATGGCATAGGAGACTTGGACATGCTAGCATGAGTCTCTTAGAAAAACTCGAATCAAAAGAATTAGTCAGAGGGTTACCACATCAGAAATTTAAAAATAATAAAGTGTGCAAAGTATGTTCCTTGAGCAAGCTTAGTCGATCATCATTTCGTCCTAAAAACATTGTTAGCACATCAAGGGTCCTTGAACTAGTTCACATGGATTTATTTGGACCAAATGAAATTTCAAGCTTGAATGGAAAACGTTATTGTTATGTATTGGTTGATGATTATTCTAGATTTACATGGGTTTACTTTTTAGCCAAAAAGTCTGAATCTTTCGAATATTTTTCAAAATTTGCAAAACTTGTTCAAAATGAAAAAGGAGTTACAATTAAAACCTTGAGAAGTGATCATGGAGGCGAATTTGAAAATTTTGAATTTGAAAATTTTTGTGAAGAAAATGGTTTAAAACATGAATTTTCTGCTCCACGAACACCTCAACAAAATGGGGTGGTTGAAAGGAAAAATCGTACATTACAGGAATTGGCTAGATCCATGTTAAGTGAGTATAAACTACCTCTAATCTTTTGGGCAGAGGCAGTGAATACTTCGTGCTATGTAATGAATAGAGTAATGATTAGACCAATACTTGGCAAAACGTCTTATGAATTGTGGCATGAAAGGAAACCTAACATTTCTTATTTTCGTATATTTGGGTGTCCTTGTTTCATTCTTAACACAGGTGATCAACTTGGAAAATTTGAATCAAAGGCTGATGATGGAATTTTCATGGGCTATTCAACAAGGAGTAAGGCTTACAGGATATATAACAAACGAACAAAGACAATTGTTGAGTCAATCAATGTGAAATTTGATGAATCTGATTTGGAAAAAACGACTGAAAGGATGGTTGACGATGGAGTAGATCCTGAAGGCACTGAAGAAGGGACATTTAGTGAGAAAACTGAAAGAAGGACTGTTGATGCTGATAAATTAAGGTTCAAACCTAATCATCCTCCTGAATTAATTATTGGTGATCCTACAGAAGGTATACGTACTCGTTCCTCATTTGATGAAAATTTGTGTGCGTTTTGTTGTCATAGTGGTTTTATTTCTGAAATTGAACCTGATTCTGTTGAAATGGCTCTTAATGATGAAAATTGGTTTTTAGCAATGCAAAATGAACTTAATCAATTTGAGAGAAACAAAGTTTGGAATTTAGTTCCTAGGCCTAATGACTATCCAATTGTAGGGACTAAATGGGTGTTTAAAAATAAATTTGATGAATCAGGAAATGTAATTAGAAACAAGGCTAGGTTGGTTGCAAAAGGTTATAACCAAATAGAAGGCATAGACTTTGATGAAACATTTGCTCCAGTTGCTAGGTTAGAAGCCATTAGAATCTTGCTAAGTTTTGCATGTTACAAGGGTTTCAAACTTAAACAAATGGATGTAAAAAGTGCCTTTTTGAATGGTGATTTAAAAGAAGAAGTTTTTGTTGAACAACCACCCGGTTTTGAAAATCATGAATTTCCAAATCATGTGTATAAGCTAGAAAAAGCATTATATGGTCTTAAGCAAGCACCGAGAGCTTGGTATGACTGCCTCTGTACATATCTTTTGGAAAATGGTTTTAAAAAGGGAAGTGCTGATACGACTCTGTTTCTATTACATAAAGAAAGTGATTTTTTGATTGTTCAGATTTATGTGGATGATATTATCTATGGTGCTACTAATGAGCTTTTGTGTGAGAATTTTGAACAAGTCATGCAGGCTAAATTTGAGATGAGTTTGGTTGGTGAATCGAAATACTTTCTTGGATTTCAAATTAAGCAAAGTAGTGATGGTATTTTCGTTTCACAATCCAAATATGTGCTGGAGCTATTGAAGAAATTTGGAGTCGAAAATTCCAAACCATTGAGAACTCCTATGAGCCCATCAACAAAGTTGGACAAAGATGAGAAAGGAATTGCAATTGATCAAAAGAAATATCGAGAGATAATCGGTTCACTTCTCTATCTTACTGCTTCTAGACCTGATATTATGTTTTCTGTGTGCTTGTGTGCACATTTTCAAGCTAATCCCAAAGAATCTCATTTAAAAGCTACTAAACGAATTTTGAGATATCTTTCACACACACACAAATTTGGACTATGGTACCCTTCTTGTGAAAATTTTGATTTAGTAGGTTATTCCGATGCTGATTATGCTGGTTCATTAGTTGACAGAAAAAGCACTAGTGGGACATGTTTCATGCTAGGACATTCATTAGTCTCATGGTCAAGTCGGAAACAGAATTGTGTGGCATTATCCACCACTGAAGCAGAATATATTGCTTTGGGAAGTTGTTGTGCTCAAATTCTATGGATGATGCAAACTCTTTCTGATTTTGGCTTAGTCTATAAACAAGTTCCATTAAAATGTGATAGTAAGAGTGCTATAGATTTGTCAAATAATCCTGTCCATCATTCTCGCACAAAACACATTGATGTGAGACACCACTTTCTTCGAGATCACATTGCTAAAGAAGACATTTGCATTGAATATATTTCAACAGAAACTCAACTTGCTGATATATTCACAAAACCTCTCCCCGAAGACAGATTTTCCAAATTACGTTTAGATTTGGTAATTATAGAGGTTGACTAATCATTTTTTTTTTAAAAATTTGATTTTTGAATTTTATTCTAAATGACAATTTTTTTTAACTAATCTAACTCCCTAATGATTATCGAAAAGATGAATAGTGATTGAAAAAGTGATGAGTGTTGATATTTATCATATATTATAACTCGAGAAAGTATAATTAGAAAATTTCTTTAGAATTTCATAACAAGAGTTATAAAATTTTTTTGTTGGGTAATAATTCCATGACCATTTCTATTTCTATCATCTTTCTATCGACCATCACTCTTCAAGATCATATTTAGTATGTAAATTTGTGGTAGTTTACAAAGGAAATCATTTGTTCTTCAATATCTTTATATCTGTGAAGGAAATTATTTGTGCTTCAACTTATTATATTCAGCAATTAAAAAAAAAATATCCAAAGTATTCACTCTCATTTAAAAGTCCTCACGGTTATGCATGGGTGAATTACTTGGATTTATGATTATGTGCTTCCATGCTCATTTAAAAGTCCTCACGGTTATGCATGTATGGAACGCATATCAAAATTAATTAATTAAATAGACAAGTTGATTCTAATCCCATTTAAAAGTCCTCACGGTCATGCGTGATTAGAAGATACTTGATTTCATTTTTAAAAAATTGTGAATACTACTAATCTCATTTAAAAGTCCTAACGGTTATGCATGGTTAGTAGATATTCAAATTTCCTGAAATAAATATACCACAAATAGACAGAATTGTATGATTTTTGATGATTTTTTATCCCCATCACTTCTGAAAGTGGAATATGCGCTTGACAAGGGTAATTATGATTTTAATTTGAGTTTTATTGAAATTTGATATTTATATTTAATTGAGTTAAATGTTTGATTCATGTCTATCACTTCATCCCTATTTTATAACACTATTATTCTTTTGCTGATAACAAAAGGGGGAGAGAAAAGTTAAGATTTTGTCGAATAGAATCAAGCAAAGATCAAATAATTTTCACTATGCATATAGGCTCATTTATATATTTCTATGCATATATGTAGGGGGAGTACTGTGTAGAGAGGGAGCATTCAAATAGGTGGAGCAAATTGAAATTATCAAATAACATTTGATATATTCAAAATCTTAAATATATGTTTGTTATCATCAAAAGGGGGAGATTGTTGAATATGCGCCTTGCGCTATATGATTTTTGTTTGATGATAATAAACATATATACATTCATTTAAATGTATTTGGTAATGTACTATTTTATTTTTTATAGAATAAATAAATATTTGTTGAATAAAATTAAATTACACAGTATTCGAATTTGAATTCAAACAGAACAAGTTAAACAGATTTTGAATTCAAACAGAAATTTTTATTCAAACAAATATTTATTACAACTTTGATAGTACAATTTCAAGCTCTCACTATACATATACAATTTTGACTACAATACATGACATTTCACATTTACATTAAAACCTTACTACATATCACTCACACTCATATTTTTGTCTTCAACTATAATCCAGTTTGAATCCAGCATCTGAGAAATCTGCAAAAATATTTTCAAACGCAGTAAAATTGAAAGAGAAATATTTTTGAAATTTGAAAGAAACAATGATTTTGAAAATATCGTTTGCCTCAGTTATTTGGGTTGTTCGTCATCATTCACACTTGAATTCATCACAAAGTCGTGCACATAGATATTACAGGGACAGGTAATCATAAGTGGCTGCAATACACACGTGTACATTCATACACGTGTGCATTGCCTCGCCAACTCGTGTGCACAGCTCCAACCAGAAATTTAAGGCAACAGAGACCAAGCAATGAACAACTCAAAGCAACAGTCAACTGGCCAAGACTACAAGTACAAGCAGCAGCGTGCAACTCGAAAATGTACACAAGTGAAAGCAGAAAAATCAAGACAACATCAAACAGCAATAGTGAAAACTGCATAAGTGCTACAAGCCAAATCATCACAATGAACACCACTGACCAGTGAATACAATGTCAAGTTCAGATCAAACAACTCAAGACCAAGTTGCGACAAAGTTCAAAAGTGCATCAAAGGCAGTTCAATGTGGATAGCAACAGCAAAAAGGGACTGCAACAAACATATATGCAGCATCAAGTCAAAGTATGCAACTACAACGATGCAAGCGAAGAACCAAAGTCAGTGGCAAGCTTCAAACTGCATAAGTGACCATGAAACTAACTCGAAGCAGTAGTGACAGTACGCATGAATCAAGCTCAGTGGCAAATGCATAAACAGCTCAGAGTACATGCATGAAACAGTGCAAGACCTCAAGTGACACAGTGAAAGTAGCACAAGTACAAGAAACTTGAATACTGCAACAACAAGTATGGTGAAGCACTTACACAAGATTGCCACCAACATAGCAGCAAGTACATGAATGCAAAATACAGGCAGTTAAGAATATCAAGTCAATGGTACAAAGTTAATCACAAAACCATCAAGCTACAACTCAAATTATACAAGCCCCAACAGAAGTATCAAATGAATCAAATACCACCAAATAGACCGTGGAATAGCAGGTAATATGCAAACTACAACTAGACCAAGTGCAGCATCAATGCGAACAGCAAAGTGATCGAACAAACAAGATCAGGGCAGTGGACAGTACAAGCCAGCAAATGCAACAAACTCAAAATGTCCAGTTATAGTCACAAGACCATCAAGCAGTGAGCAAGTGCAAATCGAGCTCCAGAAATAACAAATGCAGACACAAAATTTCAACAGTGCAGTGAAATGCAGTGGTATGCAGCAGAGAAAATATAAAAGCAATGGTGATGACCGAAGCTAATACAGAGTAGTGGATTCACATACCCAAAATCAACAGTCGAAGATATGCGTGTGACAAAGTCAAATATCACAAATCACGAAATCAATTCAAAGCCGTGTGAATCAAGCTACTAGAAATACGAAATTGACAAAGTCGGATTAATCCTCAGCATCAAAGCATAATCGAACGGCAAAGCAATAATTTTTGAAGCAATCAGTCGAACGCAAAAATAGGAAATCAAATCCTATTTAAAACCCTAATCATCATCGGCATTTAATTCGATCGAGTTCAAGTATCAATTTATAAAAGCAAAAGGAGACAGTACATACCGAATTCACAAGCATCGAACTCGATCGAGCAACTGCAAACAAGCAAAAGTCAACCATCAGAGAAGCAGCGAGCTAGGGCAACAAATCACAGATCAATTGAAGAAACCGAAGCCCTAATTGGAACAAAGAGCCGAAGCCCTAACTGGAACAAAAGGGAACGAAGCCCTAATCAGAACGAAGCCGCCATTATTTCTCACGAACGAGACAAGAGAGGATCGGGTGAAATAAGGAAGTGGGCCGGTCTTAAAATCAAAAGGGGGTTTTGTTTCTATAGGCTTTTATTAATATTGTTAATTAGTTTAGGGTTATTTTATATTGTTCTTAATTATTGTTTTTATTTACGAATCAAAGAGTTTAGGTAAATCACCACCTAGGTTTTAGGTTGTGTCTGATTGTCTATTTAGAGTTAGTTCAGTAAGCAGGGGTTGCGAGTTTGCAAAACTCTATAGGCGATAGCAGGGTTTGCAAGTCTGTTAGAGTGTTTGTAAGCGTGATACTGTTTAATTCTAATAGAAATCTGGGAATGCAGCAGTAGGCAGGGGTTGCCGAAGCTGGGTAAATCTTGTGTGTGATTTACTTTTCAGTATATTTATTTCTGCAGTTTATTTTTGTGTTTAAATCAAGAAAATTTGCTATAACCCTATTCACCCCCCCCCCTCTAGGGTTAATTTAGATCCTGCAAAATTGAGAGCTAATTTCAGCCAATTTCAGATCCATCCTAGATAGCTGAAACTCTGTAGAATTTTTATCTGTATTGTAAATTCTTCTTATGTATAGCCTCCAAAAGTGAATCAATCTTGTAACTCTATTCTTTCAGCAATTGATAAAATCTTCTTTCTCCAAGTGGACGTACATTGCCTCGCAGTAGCAGAACCACTATAAATACTAGTGTTATTTTTTTTTTTGCATTATATAGATCTGTGACTGCCTATTCTGGTGTTTATCTTTGTGTGTTCAGTCTCACTACAATCATGATCCAGTTCGCTGTTTTCCGCTGCATTGGATTTTTTATTTCCTTAGACTGATCCTCTAAAGGGATTTTCTCCAACACTTAGTACTATTACATTTATAAAATTCGAATATGACTATTAAGGACCAAGAGTGTTATTGGGTAATAATATTGTTCTTACTATTACGAACAAGCTTTATTTATAGATCCGATAGAAAAACCTATTTCAACTTTACGCGTCATTACGAACTTTACAAAAATATTTCTGGTTTTCATTATGCTAGAATTTATACTTTTTGCAATTTTAACGCATAAATTTACGATTTTACCTGCGCAATCATAAATTTTTTTTGATCATTCAATTTTTGAACGAGCCCTAATGTTGAAATAGGTTTTTCTCTTCGCTCTTGTATAAAATTTATACTATTGTTGCATTTATAAAGTTCCAGTATAACTTTTAAGGAGAAGGCGTTGATATATAATTATGGTTGAAGATATACTATAAATGGGCGGTGACCATCCTCTAAAAAATGAACTAGGAATAGTGAAAAGTATTGCGCATATACTGGAATTTAGAATACTTAATTTAGTAACATGTTAGTTGCCAAACGGGTGCTGATTTGGAAAAAGCGAAATAAATGGTGCTTAGGGAAAATACAAGTCCTAACCACTAAAGCATGGAACCATTTGTACTAATTTAAACTTTGTTTCATACATATAAAGGATATTTGTAGCGATTCTGACTCGGCCTTCGAAAATCGACACCCGTACTTCCACTCGTACTAGAATGCCGCAGATTCAAACGCCGAATCTGGCTCGCCGGAGCTTATAACACACTAAGTATAACAACACAGCGGAAGAAAAATGGATAATACATTTAATATACAACATTTGATACAATATCAGATACAAGATGATACAATGAATATCAATATACATCAGAGGTATGATACAAGAAAATAGCAGCGGAAATAAAAGATAACATAACATAAGCAGCGGAACAAGATCTCCAATAGAAACAATAGTCTTCAGAAAAGAACTCCAAATAGTAATAGCAACTCCAACCAAATATGTCAATCCAGAAGCTCGAACCACCATCAAGTGTTGCACTAAGCTAAGCAAGTCTCGTCCGCAAGCGATTGCCAAATCCTAGGCTGAAAGCTACCGAATCTATACCTACTATTGATTATCTGGAAAACCCAACTCTAGACTGCCCGTGTGGGAAAATAGTGGGCACCCAGAGTTTAGGAAAGGAACAATAAACTCCAGGTCAGTCGTGGGACTGGTATGAGCAAACAAAAACATTTGATCTTTTAAAACAAACAAAGGAATTTAAATTTGAAATCCGCAATGCTTTTTAGAAAATGAAACTACCATAAGGCCTCCCGCCACACACACAATGCAAACGCAGACTTGGAGGAGATTTCTCCTTATGATAGTCAAATATGCTTAATACGAGAAAATTTCTTTGATATTATTACTAGTGCATAGTGGAAAATCTTTCGAAAGTATAATATTAATCCTAGCCAGCATAGGTACCATGATATTATGCCTACTATAGCTGCCATGTTAAATGGCAGGTTCTACAACTAAAACCGTACAAGGCACGTAATGTTTTGATTGGATTTCCAACAAATGGTCAGGCTAAGGAACTTCCTACTGCCACATGGGATCGCCTCTGGCGGGACGTCCCGAGAACCTAACCGGATCTCTGCCAACACAAGGCCGGGTTACCTTTGTAACTAGGTAACTACTACTCGAGCATGCCACTCCCCGGTACTTTGGGACCTTTATCCGAGGCGCCTCAAAACCACAAAGCAATCACAAAGTAATAGATCTGCAGTATCCACAAGAGTAAGTATCTGGGCTCCATACCATGATACCACCCTTTACCAGAAGGGAATGACACACCCTAAAGGGCGCGACCCTCATAACATTGCCGCATCTTTCCTGTTTTGACCATTTCCGGGGTGTGAGGTCCTGATGCAGTCTCGTCCACAAAGCTACGCTTTATAAAAAGCCATGCTTTGATCACAAATGATCAACAAATGATCATCAACACATAGCAGCACTTAGCATGCCACACTACCAAATTGGGAATATATCACTGATAAATATCAACTACATAACCTCTGAGCTCGTATGTCTCAGAGAAGGGTGTTAAGCTAAGAGAATAAATTCTCCGCCACCAAGCAGAAATGTATTTGATAGAGATCAGTTTAATATCTCAAAGTGTAGTGTCAGACATACAACCATACAAGTCTGTTCCGGGTTCGAACAGAACCGAAGGCACTTCCGAAAAAGCCCTTGCAAATCCGGGTATCGACAATACCGATCGGACTTCCCGTCACTAAGGGAGAACTCTATACCGGAGCAACTCAGTGCAGAGTCAATCGATAGGTTATCCTATCGTTCTCGAAGACACCCGGTCTTCAACACCGGTCTTCAAATGCAATCCATAACGTCGTATCACTATTCGGAATGGGCTATATGACGAGGTCCTCTCCCGGCTAAACCGAATAATGAGCGCAATAGTTTAAAACATATGGATATGGGATTTCAGTTAAGTCACAACTTGAAAATCCAAAGCTTTTCTTTCAAATGGTTAAACAAATTACCATTTTAAATCTTTAAATAAAAAGATTCATTTCACAAAGTTCACCTAGTTTCACAAAGATCATTCATAGATTTCAAACAATTCCATTTCAATTGGATTAACACATTAAATCTTTAAATTAAAGATTTAATTTATAGCTTTCAAAACACATTTCCAAAGATTTATTTGTAACTTGGAAGACCGTCTTTATTTTAGGCTTGAAATCCTTCTTACACAAATTAGAAATTCATTCCTTATGTGAAAGCTCTTATTATTTGAAAACATATAGTTTCCATTTCAGAAAAATTCAATTATATTTATACAAGTTAAAATCTTTGGGTTTAGAATTTAAATTTCCAATCAACGCTTTTAAAATGGTTTAAAAACCCATTTATAAGTTGAATAACCCTTTTGAACCATAGTTCCAAGCCATAGAATTCAATCCCAATATTGAATTCAAATTTAAATCAAATTATTTAAATTTCAAAACTCAATCAAGTTATTCAAAATAAATTTTATTTTTGAAAAATTCATTTTCAAAGTTCCAATTCTAATTCCAAAACTATTTTGGATTAAATCTTTAAAACAATTTCAAAAATCTGTGACTTAACCCATTTTCACGTGCAATCCATATTTATGTGTGTATAAGTGTGGTCCAGGGGTTTCGCATAATAAAAGTGCCTCATCATCAATCAGCACAGATCCAAATACAGCAATATATTTGATAAGCGGTATAAACTATAACGCTTATATTTGATAAGCGGTATATACCATAACGCTTATCTTCCATTCACAGATCAAAGATATATATCACAGATGATAAACTACATCAAACACAGCTCAAATCAAAGCAGAACATATCAGGGTATCAAACAATTCAATCATTCAATAGAATCCAAACATTCATAAGTAAGGTCGGTTAATTGTCTAATTAATTCAAATTAGATAAATTATTTATGAATTACTAATCCTGGTTAATTAACATTAATAAATTACAAATCATTTTGATTAATTATTCTTTATCATTTATTATTTAACGATTAATAATAAATTAATCAACCCTTAAATTTTAATTCATCAACCTTTAATTATTCAATAATTAACCTTTAATTAACTACCCTTTATTAATTTCACTAAGTAATTAGCTTTTTATTCAATTACACAAAGTAATTATCTTTTATTCACTTTCATAAATAAATTTATCTTAAAATTACTTGTCCTTTATAAATCTTAAATTAACTGCTTATGAATTAATTATCAATTCTTGATGAATTAATTGGAAATCATTTGATGAAATAAATCAACCTTAATTATTTATCTTAATTAATAAATTTCTCCTTAATTAATCACATTGAATTAATCATCATCTTATTAATTACTTTAAATAAAAAAATCTTAAGTTAATTACACAATTAATTAACCCTTAATTAATTAGCATTTAATTTATTAACCCTAAATTAATTATCGTAAGTGATTATCCTTAATCTCTTTCACTAATTAATTATCCTTATATTTAATTATTCTCTAATTAATTACCTTAATAATTAAATAAATCTTAGATCATTTAAAACTTTAATTAACTTTCAAGATAAATCCTTTATCATAATAATGACTTAATTATCATTATAACCTAATCCAACTTAAATCTTAGGAAAAACCAACTTTTAATCCTTTATTTTAATGAAAAATTAATACACTCCCTTAATTACCTTTTTATCACAACATTAAATCTTCTTGAACACACTTATTAATTTATTTAATAAGTAAACTAATACATTATTTTTAAATACTAAAATAACTTGGAAAATATTCTCAACTTTCAATCTAATCTTTAAAACCTTGTTTAAAACTTGTTTTAAAAATTTAATTTGAGACTTAATTTATATTTCTTTGAAGTTTTAAAAAACTTGATTGATAAATTTCCTTAAGGCCCAAACAAAAAATGTGAACCCGAAACATATTTCCCAACCACCAGAAAAATCGGGCCGAAGCCCAAATTGAAGGAAACCAGCTGATGCCTAACTTTCTTCTTCTCTGCCTATCAACTTCCAGATCACCGAACAATTTAAATTCCGATGCCACGAAAATTCAAGAAGCTCAACTCCGATCGACTCAACCACTGACAACAAACATCGATGCTAGCGAAGTGATCCAGCCCGGAACGAAACCGTTCTTATCGCCTATCTCTAATTCGTCCCTGCCGAGATATCATGTGCACACGGTGCACGTGCACCACCTCTCCGATGACCCATCCGACCTCGCAAGCCCCTAAGTCGACGTCTCTTCATCTACTGATCGACACTGCCCTATCTACGATGAAGTGAATCCTCCCCAAACGAAAAACAGTCCTTGCTTGAAACATTGGAGAAACTCCGGCCCACATCTCGGCGAACTGCTCCCACCAAGTTTCTCTGATCGAATCAACACCACCACCGATCGAAAGCCTTGTCCTGGTGCTACCTCTCTGCCAAAATCCATACGTTCCGATCATGCCATGCACTCCTAAATTGATCGCGACTCCACCCCAACCGAAGCCGACGCTAAACCCTAAAATGCGTCGCTTGAACCCCACAATGCACTGGAATTTTTTTTTCCAATTTTTTCGACAACCACAATTACGTCAGCCATCTCCTACATCGAACTCGAGACTCCTAACCACCGTTATCATTGGGATTCGACCAATTTCCCATTTCCGATCAACACGAGATTTCTTAATGTTTAGGGATTTAAAAATCATGAAACTTCTCTTAAAAATCATCATTTAACAATACGAATCTGACCCAATGATCAGAATTTTAGAATTAAAATACTTGAATTTTACTGTTTCGAGTATTTTCTCTGTAAATTCTAAAATCTCAAATTATTCATCACATATTTTACTTTCTATTGTTTTTAAAAATAACTTCACAACATTATGAACGTTTTTCTTTCAGAGATCCTAGCCTAATACTAAGTTGTTTGAGTGATATGGAATTTCCTTTGTTTGTTCTTGGGTGTGGAAAACACAACAGGGTATGTATATATATCTAGTCATGCCTACTATATATAGCCTAGTAAAATTTTATTCAAGTGAATACATCCAGAAAACATATACACACATCATCATCACACAGGTAAATCTCATGTATCAGTATCAAAGATTTAAAGTTGAAGGTTTGCTCACTGTTTTTTTTTCTTTTAGATGATGAGCAGAGGACAGGGGTCTGTCTGTACACACAGTACCCCATATATATACATACAGGTATATTTGCACTCGTGCGAGAACAATCCACAACCAAACATCCAATGCTAATTACATGCAACATCAAATAAAAATAAAAATGGGTTTGAGAGTTTGCTCACTTGTTGATGATGCAAAGACCAGAGAATAGCAGAGAACTAGAAATTTGCAAACCGGGAGATGATTTGTTCTTGTTTGAAACTGGATGTTGATCCTATTTATTTGAATTGATTTTAATTGAATTTGCTTAAACACTGTTGTATACTTTTGTTTATTTAATTCATCAATAACAAACAAAGATTTCAGGCCTTACTTACAGTTTGAATTCCCTTTTTTTATTGAACAGAGAGCTTTCTTTTCTGGAACTTGAAACTGGAAATAAATTAAGATCTTGATCTTGATTACTTTGCTGCAAATAATTAATGGATTCAATGGTTTAAATCCTTGTTTCATTACTGTTTAACAAACTCAATTTAATTTATTTTTTGTTTAAAGAAAACTTCACTTGCCTTGAATTTGTTTTAGAAATCACTGCACTGCTTTCTTGGCCAAAACCTAAAGCATTGTCTAACCTGCAGTTTTGAATTTATTTGTATTAAAACTTGAGTTTAAAATCATAATTTCAGTAAACAATAAAGTTTAAAACTACCTGAAAGATGGAATTTGTAGACCATAGCTTGAGTTTTTTTTTCTTCAGATTTACAAACTTTGGATTGAAGAAGAGAGCATTCCTATTTTCTGTTTTTCTTTGTTGAGATTCGAAATGCAATATCTTTTATTACTGTTTGTTCAGATTTGCTGAGATATCAATTGATTGCATTATGGGAAAATGAAGAGTTCTTGTAATTTTTAATTCTATTATTTTATTTAAACAATTAAATTGAATGCCATTTGTAACAAAATAATCATGAGATCTAACACTTGTACAAATTCAAACTTACATATGTATGTTTACTTCTTCACTTCCTTATGTAAATATTTACATTTACAATTTTCAAAGACAATCTTTTTATATCATATTTATTTTATAAATGAACACACCTCTTAATTCATTTGTATGTGTGTATATACATATACAATGTCAAAAGAATTTTTTTCTTAGCCAATATTTACATTATATACATTATATCTCAATGAATTTTAAATTCCATTTATTTTTTATAAACATTCACTTTAAAATTAAATCCGAATCTAAAATTTTAAATTTTGAAATATAAACCTTTATATCCAACACTTCTACTTATACCAATTTTAAAGAAAGAAATGATTTTAAAAACTGATTTTTATTAATAAGTGATTTTTTTCTCAAAAGAAAATACGTATTACATATATATAAGTATTGAATTCAAATGATTTTTCAAGATTTTTAAACTCAAAATAAATTGGAATTTATTTATGTATAGTTTTTCACTTTATTTATTTATTTAATATTTTTCTTTATATTTTCAAATTAAATTTCCAAAAGTTTAAAATATATTATTAATTTATATTGTCAAATTTTAGAATGTTATTTTATTTTATTTTACTTTATTTATAAGGTATTAAATATAGAATTTCAAATCCATAGTTAAATTTTTAAAAATCAATGCCCAAATGACAAATATCCTATTTTAATTTTAAAAATTCAAATTAATCTACAATTTTACACCAAAATTCATTCTAATTATCAATTTAAATTTAATCAAAAATCGAGATCGTTACAATATTGTAATTCTTAGAAAACAAGTAAAAAATTAAAAATAAATAAATAAAAATGAAAATAAAAATAAAAAACCTATTGATAAATAAGCACTTGGTATGCTACTGGCTGAAGAAAACCCATATGAAAACAAATAATTTATTATTATGTATCATTAGTCGATCGTGGAAATAAGTGCCACAAAACTTGACAATGATTCTTATTAATCAACTACGAAATGAAATTAAGAAATTACCTAAATATTTTTCAATTTTTTTTGGAAAAAAGACAGGTTCTGTAAATTAAACCCTCCTTGTCTTTGCTATTGTACATCGTCATTTTTATACAAAAACACAAACATATAATGCTATGTTGAAAGAGTCTTGAATTCAGATGGAAATTTATGAGCATGTGGGCTTATTTTTTTCTTGAATTAGTTTTTACGTGAAGAATATAATTTCGAGACTTTTGTTGTTTCTTGTTGAAATTATGCCTGGATTAAATGGTTTGGAATTTACAATTAGACGATTGACCACCTCATCAAGATTAATCTTTTTAATAAATATTCTAACTATCTGACGTGATCCCCTTTCAGAATACATTAAGAGAGGTAAATATTTATTAAACCCTATTTTTTTTATATATTAACATTTGTGTAATTCTTTAGCGCATTTCATGTATTCTTCGTACTTTCTATATTTTATCATGGATGTTGTAGACTTTTATCTGCTTTGTAATGAATCATGGGTTTCAATTTTCTGGTGATTTTATTTGGAAGACTCCTTTGTGTTGTTTAATTTTATGTTTTGTTAATTTATTTCGACTAGTCCATTGCAAGGAGTAAAGAAACAGGCCATCATTAAAAGGGCTGAAGTAGCAACGCCCATAAACAAAAACGATAAATTAAATGAGTATAATATGAAGAAAGCCCGAAACTCTATATCATCCGGCCCACAAAACTTAACGCTAGCAGTCCAATGTCTCGAAACACATAACGGCTATATTCTACGACAAATAGCTATTCATAAACAGAAGAGCTACAGGTCCCTTTTTTTTATGTTGGTATAAGAAAAGCTGATGTAAAATTGAATGTATAAATTTGGCCTCTATTTTTTAAAAATAAAAAAAACGTAAGGTGTGTTGCACTTTCTGATTTTGATTTTTTTTTTTTGAAAATTTTGAAATTTCTGAAAAGCACTTTCTATCACCTGATTTTGATTTTTTTTTGAAAATATTGAAACTTTTAAAAGCGCAATTTAACTTGTGCTTTTTCCCAGGAAAGTGCAAGCTAGTTTTCACTTTTTGATCTAGAAATTATTTTTCAAAAATTTTAAAACTTTTGAAAAGCGCAAGTCAACTTAGGCTTTCTCCTAGGAAAGCGCAAGTAGTTTATGTTTTTTGATCTAGAAATTTTTTTTCCAAAATTTTTGAAACTTGAAAAAAATTGCAAGTTAACTTCTGCTTTCTATCAGGAAAATGCAAGCAAGTTTGCGCTTTCCAATGTAGAAAAACTGGGACCTATTACATACTCATTATTTCAAGGACTTTTCTAGTAACAGCATCAGAAATAGGGACCTTATTTGCGAAGCCCCATTCAAAAATTGCTTCAATCTAGAATTTATCTCATTTCCTTAACTTCTAAAAAACCAAAGTCAAATGCGGAAGCATGAGAACATTGGACTGATTCTTGCCACAGCCTTGTCAAAACAGAGTAGATCGAACACTAAGTAAACAGTTTCATTTGACATCTCTTTTAGAGCAAAAAAAATTAAACATATAACCAGGACTGGCTCTGCATCTTGAGATGCCCTAGACAACACATAGATTAGTAATAGAAAATATAAGAAAAAAAAATAAAAAGTTCTTGAATTGAAGTCCAGACCTTTTGCAATGTATGTTAGCACACAACTAACCGAGCTACTGAACCTTCAAGAAATAGAGTGCATCAATGTGTATGCGTAAATTTAGTATTCATCATAAACACATTTTCCTATTATTGTTGCCCCATTCAAGGTGTTTGTCCTAGATGATTGTCTAGTTAGCCTAGCCTTGAACCCGACCCTGCATGTAGCATGATCGACATATAAATAAGTAATTACTTAAATTGATAAATAAATTCGAAGTTAGGTTCTCTATCAAATTTGTTAAAATTTAAATCTTTTGTGTTAACAAGAACGATGACTATTTGATCAAGTATTTTTTTCTTCATTCTCTATGTCTCCTTAAATGGTAATAGGAAGTGTATTGTAACACCTCATATGTTTAGTAACATTATCTAGGATAATTAATTAGTTAAATTAAATTAAATAATATGTTGATTAATGGATTGAGATTTGTGGTTAAATTAAGGGGTAGCCATGCCATATTAATGAATAGATATATGAAGTAAAGTGGTCTTAAGTGTTAGGAAATAGGGAAGGGCAAAATAGGGAAAAGGGATTTCCTAATACCCTAAACCCTTAGAGAAAATGAACACACCTTCATTTCATCTTATCACAAACAAATATATCAAAACCAAGGCCGATCACCATTAGCAAAGGAGAGAAGGGAAAGCTAAAGTTTTCAAGAGGAAAATCGAATCAACTTAATCAAGACCAAATCTCATATCTTTGATCACAAAGCTAAGGTGAATATTGAATATATCTCACTTTTTTATATGTTTTCGATTTTAAGATGAAATCTGAATTTATCTTGCATGATTTAACCATGTTTTAGAAGAGCAAAATGTTATATATACCTGTTGACGATTTACGTATATTTATATTGATTGTTACGATATGTTTGACATGAAAACCCTATTAAATGACATCCAAATGCTTTACAAATTTATATGTAGATCAAAAATAATATTTTAGAGATGATTTTCTGTTTTTATAATTTTTAAAATTAGTGTGCATTTTATATTAATTTTCTTCCGAAAAAATGATTTATTGGGTTATAAATTATTTACGAAAAAATACATGATTATTTGGCTCTAGAATTTATATATGTTAGAAAACATATTGAAAAGGAATTTTTGGAATTTTTATAGAATTTTTTTAAGTGTTTTGATGAACATATAAAATTATTTAAGGTATGAGACTTAAATGTTTTATATATTTAATTAAGGAGAAGGGGTATTTTGCAAAATAAAATCATTGTTTCATTCTGAAAACATTGACAGCACTTTTGAAAAAGGCATTTAGCAACCAATAAAATTTTGACAAACAATAGCAGGTTAGTTAGAAAAGTTTCTCTTTTAAGTTAAAAACAAAAATAACATGTTTTTAGTGTATTCCGTCACTTTCGGCACAAGAGGGTTCCGACCCAAACCTTCGCCACCATTGGTTTCGAAGCTAATGCGCATGGTATCAAGCTACTTGATATGTAGTGCATTGGATAAGGGCAAAGGGTACCTGGTTGAAACGCTAGGTTCCGAAGTGGTTGGAGTATGCTTTGTTTTAAAATAAAAGGTAGCACCTGCTTTGCTTTTGAAAGGTTGGGTATCGACCCAGTTGGCTTTCGACCCAGTTGGCTTTCGAACCAGTTGGCTTTCGACCGGGGCAAATATTTTAAAAGGGAAGGTTTTGAATGGGTTGCACTTTTTTAGTTTAAGTAATGCTTTCGAAGGAGTCGAAACCCCTAGCTGCCGCTTTTCTACCTTTCGAAGTCAATGGTTTTGGAAGGTATACTTTGTTTTAAAAATTAAACACTTCTCCAACGCTTTCGAACGAATGGTTTCGACACCATCACCTCTCCACTTAGGAACATGTTTCGAAAGCAAGGCTTTCGACTTAGATGTTTTAAATGACCCTTTTTATTCTGATTGAAGTATAACCCAAAGGTTTCGAAAGAGTTGGTATGAATGGTTTCGAAAGATGTTTTTCCACATGTTTTAAATTGAACCCTAGTGCTTTCAAAAGGTTTGAATTTCTAAAGGTTTGATACTTTCGAAAAGTATTTAAAATGGTTTCGTAGAGGTGGTTCCCCCAAAGTTTTAAAGGTGTCAAAAAGTAGTGTTTCTGATGGTTTCGAAAGGGTTGAAATGGAAGGTTTTTCCAAGGTTTTTAAAGGTAATGTTTTGAAGTATTTTGAGATATGATGTCAAAGGTTTTAATGCTTTCATAATGAAGGTTATCAAAAGTTTCGAACGGGTTTAAGTATGGTTTCAAAAGTGAAGCTTTGGCCTTTCAGCCTAGATAAATAAAGGGTTTTACTTGGTTTTGAAAGAAATGCTTTCAATAGAATCGAAATGGGTACTTTCAAGTGTTAAATGTTTTCATCAACTAAGGTTTGAGTAAAGTGTGTATATGTATGTCTATATATGTGTGTGTATATATATAACATGGCAAGGTTATTTTGAGTAAAGCATAGAATATAAACTTACTCCTTGTTTGAATTAGGGTTTAAATCAATTTTAGATCAAAAAAGTTTACATGGAAAATTTTGGGAAGATATTCCTAAGTAAAATGCCTCAAATATTAGAATTCTAGATAGGACTGGTGTAGAGTTGCGCCCTAAACATTAGCCATTGGCCCCAACTAATTTAGTCCAAAATTCCAGTGTGTAGGGCTTTGTTACAGGTAAGACTAAAATTTATGATTACACACAGAAGGGAATATATATTTGTATACAGATAGGTTATTGGTGAGCCCGCAAAACCATTAGATCAGGTGATCCTGGAAGATGTAAAGTTAGGGACAGACCATCCAAAAGAGAAGTATTTAACAAATAGCTATGGATAGACTATCAAAAAGAAGAGTGTCTAACAGATGTTAGATTATTATTTTTATACTGTCTGGTAGGCTTGAGTCAGCCAAAGGTTAATAGTTAGCCAAACAAAACTAAAGTGTTTGAACAGATAGTTCTTTTATTACTTGATATGTATGTTTACATAATGATGCTTTACAATATTTGACCAGTTTTGGGTTGCAGGAAAAGATTTGTAAAAGATATGTTTTAAAAAAATGTTAGCGAGCGAAATCCCATTTCGCTAAGCGGCATGGTCTCACTTAACATTAATGACCAACATGTATGGTATTATTCACACTAGGCTATATGTCTGACTCAAAGTTTATGTTTTCCCCTAAACTCTCGGGTGCTCAAAATTGATTTGAGTAGGCTGAGGGGCGAGGTTCTTTTAAGTTTTAGTAGGATGACGAATAAAGCTACTGGAGGCGAGCAGGATGCCAACGGATAACTATGTAGGAGTTGCAGTTCTTTTTATTGTGTTTATTTCTACTGTGTATGTATTAAGTCAATTGTGTCTATATGACTCTGATCATCTAAAGGGGCATCTTCATGTGTCGTTTTTGGCGTATTTTATAATAAGTATATTTTATAATTGCTTGAGAAACGTTATGGGATTATGTAATATGAATATGGGACATGTGTTTTTAAATGTAATGGAAAATTCTATTTTGAAATTTGTGATTTGTTTCATATTCAAGTACTTCTAATATTATAAATACCATTAACATAGCCGTATTTAGTCGTTGGAAGTTATACTATAGATGACTGTAGCATCTGTACTGCTTAGCTTTGGGACTCTATATAGGGGATTTTACAACTTGGTATCAGAGCATACGTTTATGAAATACTTTAACTAAAAATGAATTTTTGAAAACATAATCCCTAGTATTCAGATTTAAGATCGAGGTATGGGATGACGTTATAGTAACATGCTTGTATTTGTTGTATATACAAGTGTACGCGTTATCTCTAGACTCTTATCTTTGCTAAGCTACTCTTCTGCATCTCACTAGGCTTGAATACAGATATGGGCGAAAGAAGAGGCAGAGTTAATCTAAGAGAAGACATCACCACCACAAATAGAAATGCCTAACCAAATGCTAGAAGAAGTCAAGGTCAGGCTCAGCCTAAGAATGTAGGTGCTAGGGTTCCCCAAGTGGACATGGGAACCATGTATTAGTTTTTCGTAAACATGATGCAAGCTAAGATCGCAGTCGGAATTGTTGGAGGAAATGCTGTGGGAGGAATTCAAGAAGCTCCAGTAGTCAACCAGTATCCTATCTTGAGTAGAGACTGTACTAGGCTTGGAGGAAAGCTATTTATTAGGACTGAGGATGCTACCGAGGAGGAAAACTTGCTGCTACACTGTGAAAGGATTTTTTTTCTGACCTAGGGCTCAATGACGAGAAGAAAATAAGACTTGCTTCAAGATAGCTTTAGGAAGCTGCTTCGTTTTGATGGAATACTATAACTGCTGGTATGGATGAAGAGGCTATGACATGGGCAGAGTTTAGGAGGAGGTTTCAAAAAAGGTTCATATCAGTAATGGTACAGTCTGTGTTGGTCATCAAGTTTGTTGAGCTGGAACAAGGAGAAATGTCATTTTTAGAGTATGCTGGAAGGTTCAAAGAGTTAGCCTGATATGGGTATGCCACTGTTGACACAGTGTTGAAAAGAAATGAAAAGTTTATTATAGGGTTGAAGCCGGAGTTCGCTAGGGCTACTTTACCGCACGTAAGAGATCAATGTGATATGGTAATGGAAATGACGTTGAGACATGAGGAGATGCAAGCGAGTTTGGAGAAGAAGAAGGAAAGGGAGGTCCAGGTTGGATAGGGCCAAAAAAAGAATTTTTCCACAAGAGGAATGCTCAAAAAGGAGGAGCAGCGAAGAAAGGAAAGTCTGAGGTGGTCTGTTATAAGTGCGACAAGAAAGGATACTACGCCCATGAGTGTCGTACTGGAAAGGAAAAGAAAAGGAGGTGATTAGAAAGAAGAACATAAGGTGTTTCATCTGTGATCAAGTTGGGCATTACAAGAACTAGTGCATAGAGCCAGCTAAAGGAGATAAGGACCAAGTGTTTTTGTAACGACCCAGAATTTTTAGAAATTACAATTTGAATATTTAATTAATTTTAAATATTAATAAGTGAATTTATAAGTCAAATAAATTTTTATTTGAATTTTTGAATTTAATTGGATTATTAAATCGATAATTTAATATGTTAAATTATGGAAATAATTGAAAATAGAGTTAAATATGACTGAAAATGATTTGTAAAATTTTATTTTATCATATTGGAGTTAGAACAATATTTTAGAACTTTTAAAATCGAATTTAAAGTTAATTTGTGAAAATTGAATATTTTAATATTTAATTCGACTAGTGAAAATAGTCAATTTTTGAACAGTCTCAGAATTGAACGAAACCAGTTCCATTGGATCCGTAATAGTTAGTTATTACCGGATTTCAAATTTCGTGTCAATCGGAGTTATCGTTTGATCGTGGCAGCTCGAAACGCATCGAATTATTTTTAATTTAAATTTGGCGAGCTAAAATAGCCATTTTTCAAAAAGTCTCGGATTTCGACGAAACCAGTTTCATCGGATCCGTAATGTGATATTATTGTAAGGTTTCAAATTTCAAGTCAATTGGATTTACCGTTTGTCCTGTACAAATTAAAACGCCTAGAAATCGACTTAAATCGGTTTAACTCAAATTGAGCGTTTACAGCCATAACTCGCACAGATGTCCGAATTAGCTTTCGAAACCTGTTCCATTGTGTCCGGAACGCGGGATAAACCCTAGGTATGTCAGTTTCGGCGCGTAAATCGGAGTTCGGAATTTCCGGATGAATAGTGTCGAACGAAACTCTATAAATAGGCCTCATTCACAAAAATAAAAAAAATAAAATAAAATGAAACCCTAGCCGCCACCCACATAACCCACGGCCAGAAACACGCGACATTCATCCCTCCAAATCTCCAAATCCGTCGACAATTAGCCTTAGGTTTCAACTAACAAATTGAAGAGGACGTCAAGCTCTACAGATTCAACGGTTATGATCGAGATAGGAGTTGTAATTTGTGAGAAAATTGGTCGCGTATGGCTTTGGTTTGGCACGGAATTCGAGCATCATGGGGGGGCCGAGTTCACCACTGTTCAGGCCGAGCATAGCTTGGGTCGAGAGCTTCGCGATGGTGGTTGTTTGATGAAGTATAGTTGAGCGATGTGGCAACGGCATGTAACCCTAGTTTTCTAAATGGGTTCATGTATGCGCGTATGTTGTCTGGGAGAGGAGAACGAGAGGGAGAGGAAGAAGAGAGGAACGGCCCTGATGGGTTTTGTTTGGATCCAACGGCTGTTAATTGCTTTGGGTATTAAAATTGTTAAGTATGTTGAAATTAGTTTATATAAATCGTGTACAATCTTTAAAAAATTATAACTTTTTCATACGAGGTCCGTTTTGGACGAAACCAGTTGCGTTGGAATCGTATGGACGAGCACTACGCGATGGAGTTGGTTTGGAGTCGTTTGGAGTTAGTGAGAATTTCGGGTAAAATTAAACGTCCGTTTAATTTTATTCAAAATAAATCGCTAAAACAGAAATTAGAACCAAGGTGAGAATTTCTCACTCAATCGAATTAGTTTCGATTTTATTTTAAATAGCTAGATTTAAAATATTTGAATGCATGTTTGAATGTTGATTGATATCTATTGATTGTTAAAATAGACATTATGCGCCGTTAGTAAGCGGATGTTATTTAATAAAAACATATACCGCGAATATTTCATAAACAGTGAAATTGGTATTATAAATAATATCAATATATATATATATTGGCATATGTATATATTGCAGTTGTTGATTCCCCGCATTTTTTAGCGGATGAGACCCTATTACGCCGTTATTAAGCGGATAATATTTAATAAGAACATATACCGCGATAATTTCTTACTGGAGCGAAATTGGTATTGTGCTAATGTTTTTGGATGCAGGAAAACAGGTTGGAGGGATCCAACTGGATTCCTCAACAGTTTTTATTTGATTTCAGATATTTTGATATTTGATGGATTTTCATATTGATATATGATATCGTTGTAGTCGTGATTGACTATTTGGTGTGTAGCATCATTGGACCAAATTTGGAATTTTAAAATGATTTTAAAGTGATTTTTGAAAAGTATACGTTTTATAAAATAATTTTTGAATTGATCCATTTCAAATAAATAAACGTTATAATTTTTTAAAGTTATAAAAATTATGATTTTGAGAAATACGGTTAAAGATTGATTTTTGAAAATACGGGTTAATGATGTTATAAAATAGTTTAAACTGGGATTTTTAAATTTATTATAAAAAGTTTAAAAATAGGATTTATAAAAATTTGATTATTTTATAAATCAAGAGAATGATGAAATTATAAAGGGAATTTATAAAAAAGAAGTTTTTATAAATAAATAGAAATGGAATTTATAGAACTATAAACGGTGAAGTTATAAATGAGATTTATAAATAGTAAGATTTATAAATTATGAAGTTATTAAAAGAATATTTTTGAATAAATCATTGAATCTTATAAGTTATAAGATTTATAATTATGAAGTTCAAAGAACGATTTTATAAAATAATCGTTTTATAGGCATTTGACTTATAATATGAACTTTTAGTTTATAATTGAGTTATAAACTGGAATAGGTTAATAAAAGAATTTATAAAAAAGAAGTTTTTATAAATAAATAGAAATGGAATTTATAAACGTTGTTTATAAATTCGCAAATGACTTATTTTGATAAGTAAATTGTTGAAACTTATTAATGGAGTTATATTCACATTTTTGACTGTGAATAATCCTTTGAATTAAAATGTATAAAAGGATGAAATTGTTAACGTAGTATATTCACGTTTTTGAATAGTGAATAAGATGTTAAAGAAATTGTTTTGAATGTGATATTGAAATTGAATTAAAACGATCTAACGAAGTTTTAATTGTGTTGAGATTCGAAACCATAGATTTCAACATTGATTGTTGAAATAGACGTTTTCGAGAAATAGAAGGAAATGGTGGACTATAACACTGTTGTTATAGTAAATGATTTCCGAAAGGAAATGTTTTGTATAGTATTGGGATTTATATATCTATTTTAACTTCGAATCCCTATACTAGTGATTTTGGGTTGTCGTAACGATGTTCTACGCAACATTCGTTTTGGCCCAAATAAATATGTTGAAGAGAATGATTTCCTTAATAGAATGAAATATATACTTAATTTCGATTGAAGTATATTGAATATTTTCTAAGTATTGAAAATAAATAAAATTCGTGAATTACTTATTTAATAAGTATGGAAATGTTTTCCAATATAAAGTGAATACTTTGAGAATTTATCTTTTTGAAGATAAATTGAAAAGGAAAATTGAAATGAATGATTGAAATCGAATATTCATTGATATTTTGGAATTATAAATTCACTAAGGAATTTATAAAGAAAGTGGAATTTGTCTAAAAATAAATATTGATTTATTTTTGAAGTATTGAAATTATATATCTAGTGAAGATATTTTTGGAAAATAAATAATTTGGAAAATTATTTGGAATCTGGTGATGTGTGCATATCTATTGATAGTTCAATAACCGACTATCAATATTTCCCTTCGAATGGGTAATTGATGTGATTTGATTGAATGTGAATGCTACACTTATTTTTGAATAAGCGCTCACTATTCGGGTTAACCGGGAAAGGACCATGGGGTCGTATAACCCATTCCGAATATGTGATACGTCGTTATAATTGCATTGAAGATCGGTGTTGAAGACACGGTATTTGCGAGAGCGATAGGATGACCTGTCGATTTACTCTGCACCGAGTTGCTCCGGTATAGAGTTCTCCATATGTGATGGTGAATCCGATCAGGATTGTGAATATCCGGATTGCAAGGACTTCTTTGTAAGTGCCTTCGGTTTTGTTCGAGCCCGGAACAAACTTGTATGGATTGTATGTCTGACATTACAAGATGAGATGTAAAGCCGATTTCTCTCAAATATATTTCTGTTGGTGGCGAAGAATTTATTATTTTAGCTTAACACCCTTCTCTGAGACGTACGAGCTCAGAGGTTATATAGTTGAAGTTATCAGCGATATATTCCCAATTTGGTAATGTGACATGCTGAGTGATGCTGAAATGATCATTGTGTTGATTATTGTGATAGGATCGTTTATTTGATCGTCTATCCTTGTGATCATTGTGTTGATCATTTGTTGACCCAAAGCATGGCTTTTGTATAAAGTATGTTTTTGTGGACATGACTTCGTCGAGCCTCACACCCCGGAAATGGTCAAAACAGGAAAGATGCGGCAAGGTTATGAGGGGTAGCTCCCTTTAAGGTATGTACATTTCCTTCTGGATAGAGGTGGTATCATGGTATGGAGCCCAGATATTTAACCTATGTGGTTACTACGAATTTATTACTTTGTGGTTGTTGGCTATCGGGATCCCGTGAGAAAGGTCGTTTACGATCGGGGAATGGCGCGCTCGTGTCAGTAGTTACCCAGTTAGGGGTAACCCGGCCTTGTGTTGGCAGAGTTCCGGTTTGGTTCTCGGGGATGTCTTTCCAGAGGCATTCTCATGTGGCAATGGGAAGTTCCTTGGCCTGACAATTTGTTGGAAATCCAATTCCCAATACGAAACTTGTACGGTATTAGTTGTAGAACCTGCTATTCACTTATGGTGGTCACCACTGTTTGGATGGTAGCTATAGTAGGCATAGTTCGAAATGTCTATGTTGGCTAAGATTTATATTCTACTTTCGAAATGAATTTCTTCTACACTATGCACTAGTAATAATATCAAATGTTATTTTAAATGCGTATCAAGCATCTTTGACTATCATAAGGAGAAATCTCCTCCGATTCTGCGTTTGCATTGTGTGTGTGTGCGGGAGGCCTTATGGTAGTCTCATTTTTAAAAGCATTGCGAATTGAATTTAAAAATATTCCTCTATTTTGATTTTAAAGATAAATAAACTGTTTTGAGTTCTCACAGCAGTCACATGACTGACTCAGAGTTTATTGTTTTCCTTCCTAAACTCTGGGTGCCCACCAATTTCCACACGGGCAGTCAAGAGTAAGGTTTATCAGGATATTCTGGATATTCTGGAGTTGCTGGAGGCAAGCTGGATGGCATGGCGTATTACTAGTTTATATAGTATTTCTTTTTCCGCTGCACTGTTTGATGTTGTTGTTGTACGCTCTGATGATATGATGTAATATAATGTATAAAATGTAATAACTGATATAGTTCTTTGTTTAAAGATTATTCATTTATTATTATATGTTGTTCCGCTGCGAATTGTGAGATTCTGATGTTGTTCTGTTGTTTTCTGTTCCGTTCTATTTTCTATGTTCTCTATTTTCTTTCTGTTCTATTTTGAAATTTTCTATCTTCTTTTCCCTATCTAAATTTTCTTTCTTTTTCTTTTTCTTTTCTTAAATTCTTTTTTAAAAAAAAACCCTCAGTGTTCGGTTTTCCGTCGTTCGATTTCTCGGCAGTCGATAAAGTGAGTGTCGATGTTGAATTTTCGGAAGACGAAGAATCGTGTCCTGACAATGTGGTATCAGAGCATATGGTTAAGCGACAACCATGGTTCTGTTGGGTATTACTCATTAGAGATAGAGTCAGCAGTACTCTAGAATGAATTTGAGTGTAATAATAGCTATGAGAGCGTATTTGTTAGTGAATATAAAATTGTTTTATATTGTGATGATTGGTTTGTTGAGTGGTATATGAACCTTCGTCAGCACGGTATGTACAACTATGCCGAAGGGGTTTCTAAACACTTGAATAGAAAAATTCGGCACAATATTGTTTAAATTGGGTAAATGAAATAATTTTACCTTGAGTATATTTTGTATATAAAGAAATAATTTTTCAGAATTATAAAAGTGTATATAAGTTGATTGTTTAGTTGTTTGAATAATCTAAATAAAAGAATAATTGTATAAGTAAAAAGAATTATAAGAATTGAATTATAATCAAAGTGATTTACAATTGTGAAATAAACTTATATAAATAAAAATGAATATTTAAAGTTAAATGGAATATAACTTAAGTGATATTGAATGAAGTTGATATTAGTATCAAAGTAAAATAATGAAGTTGATTGATAAATGTGAACTTAAGTTATATGAAATGAAATTCAACTTTAGAAATTGAATTGAATGAATGGATTGAATGTTAATCAATTGAATGTGAATAATTGATATGAAATAATGAATATAAGTATTAATTCATTAAAATCTAATGTTATTGAAAGTTGAATAATTGAATGAAGATCAATTTAATTTAACCAATTGAAAGTGAAAGTGTTAAACCAATTGAAAGCAAAGTAATTTGGTTGTAATTAATATACATTGGTTGTTATATGGTTGTTAGTTGATTGTATATAATTCATTAAGTGTTAATGAAATTGAAAGCTAAAGTAATTGAATTCAAATTAGAAGTAAATAAATTTGAATAGAATTGAATTTGATTGGAAGTGAACCAGCTTGAATATGAATTAGTGAATATAAACTAATTGAAAATGAATGTTAGTAAAAACATCCAATGTTAATAAATCAAATGTGATTTGATATTGAAAACCATTTCATTGAATATTAATAAGAATATGAATGAATATCTATTGGTTATGGATGTTAGTTGGTTGATGGTTGATGTTTGCATTTGTTGTTTGTTTACATTTGCTATGTTGGCATATATAGTTATTATGTTACTATATGTTGTATATCGATATTATTATCTATATGCATGATTCTCATGTTGTTTGTTGAGTGATTAGTAGGTGCGGATCGCGTTTGCTTCGCATTTGGAGCTCGCTTTTGCGCTATATTAGCCGTATATGCTTGCTAATAAAATATAAGGTACATATCTCGGATTAAATATCGTACTTTTACACTTTTTTCCCTGCGGGATGCCTCATTACTTGATGAGATGTATATTTGTGATATATATACTGTCATTTTTTTTTTCGGATCGAGCCGCGCAAAGGAGACTATGGCGAATTTTTCGGAAATTTAAGGCGTTAGAAAAAATTTGAGAAAATTGGAAAATTTTGAAAACTTTAACCTTTGATTTTGGAATTGAAAGTTAAACAATAGTAATTGTTTTTGAAAAGAAAACTAAGTATGATTTGAAAACTTAGTAAAGTTTTGTAAGAAGTTAAATTGTTTTGGGAAAATTAATAAATTCTATAACTTTTCTTACTGATAATTTCGAGGACGAAATTCTTTTAAGTGGGGAAGATTGTAACGACCCAGAATTTTTAGAAATTAAAATTTGAATATTTAATTAATTTTAAATATTAATAAGTGAATTTATAAGTCAAATAAATTTTTATTTGAATTTTTGAATTTAATTGGATTATTAAATCGATAATTTAATATGTTAAATTATGGAAATAATTGAAAATAGAGTTAAATATGACTAAAAATGATTTGTAAATTTTATTTTATCATATTGGAGTTAGAACAATATTTTAGAACTTTTAAAATCGAATTTAAAGTTAATTTGTGAAAATTGAATATTTTAATATTTAATTCGACTAGTGAAAATAGTCAATTTTTGAACAGTCTCAGAATTGAACGAAACCAGTTCCATTGGATCCGTAATAGTTAGTTATTACCGGATTTCAAATTTCGTGTCAATCGGAGTTATCGTTTGATCGTGGCAGCTCGAAACGCATCGAATTATTTTTAATTTAAATTTGGCGAGCTAAAATAGCCATTTTTCAAAAAGTCTCGGATTTCGACGAAACCAGTTTCATCGGATCCGTAATGTGATACTATTGTAAGGTTTCAAATTTCAAGTCAATTGGATTTACCGTTTGTCCTGTACAAATTAAAACGCCTAGAAATCGACTTAAATCGGTTTAACTCAAATTGAGCGTTTACAGCCATAACTCGCACAGATGTCCGAATTAGCTTTCGAAACCTGTTCCATTGTGTCCGGAACGCGGGATAAACCCTAGGTATGTCAGTTTCGGCGCGTAAATCGGAGTTCGGAATTTCCGGATGAATAATGTCGAACGAAACTCTATAAATAGGCCTCATTCACAAAAATAAAAAAAATAAAATAAAATGAAACCCTAGCCGCCACCCACATAACCCACGGCCAGAAACACGCGACATTCATCCCTCCAAATCCGTCGACAATTAGCCTTAGGTTTCAACTAACAAATTGAAGAGGACGTCAAGCTCTACAGATTCAACGGTTATGATCAAGATAGGAGTTGTAATTTGTGAGAAAATTGGTCGCGTATGGCTTTGGTTTGGCACGGAATTCGAGCATCATGGGGGGGCCGAGTTCACCACTGTTCAGGCCGAGCATAGCTTGGGTCGAGAGCTTCGCGATGGTGGTTGTTTGATGAAGTATAGTTGAGCGATGTGGCAACGGCATGTAACCCTAGTTTTCTAAATGGGTTCATGTATGCGCGTATGTTGTCTGGGAGAGGAGAACGAGAGGGAGAGGAAGAAGAGAGGAACGGCCCTGATGGGTTTTGTTTGGATCCAACGGCTGTTAATTGCTTTGGGTATTAAAATTGTTAAGTATGTTGAAATTAGTTTATATAAATCGTGTACAATCTTTAAAAAATTATAACTTTTTCATACGAGGTCCGTTTTGGACGAAACCAGTTGCGTTGGAATCGTATGGACGAGCACTACGCGATGGAGTTGGTTTGGAGTCGTTTGGAGTTAGTGAGAATTTCGGGTAAAATTAAACGTCCGTTTAATTTTATTCAAAATAAATCGCTAAAACGGAAATTAAAACCAAGGTGAGAATTTCTCACTCAATCGAATTAGTTTCGATTTTATTTTAAATAGCTAGATTTAAAATATTTGAATGCATGTTTGAATGTTGATTGATATCTATTGATTGTTAAAATAGACATTATGCGCCGTTAGTAAGCGGATGTTATTTAATAAAAACATATACCGCGAATATTTCATAAACAGTGAAATTGGTATTATAAATAATATCAATATATATATATATATATTGGCATATGTATATATTGCAGTTGTTGATTCCCCGCATTTTTTAGCGGATGAGACCCTATTACGCCGTTATTAAGCGGATAATATTTAATAAGAACATATACCGCGATAATTTCGTACTGGAGCGAAATTGGTATTGTGCTAATGTTTTTGGATGCAGGAAAACAGGTTAGAGGGATCCAACTGGATTCCTCAACAGTTTTTATTTGATTTCAGATATTTTGATATTTGATGGATTTTCATATTGATATATGATATCGTTGTAGTCGTGATTGACTATTTGGTGTGTAGCATCATTGGACCAAATTTGGAATTTTAAAATGATTTTAAAGTGATTTTTGAAAAGTATACGTTTTATAAAATAATTTTTGAATTGATCCATTTCAAATAAATAAACGTTATAATTTTTTAAAGTTATAAAAATTATGATTTTGAGAAATACGGTTAAAGATTGATTTTTGAAAATACGGGTTAATGATGTTATAAAATAGTTTAAACTGGGATTTTTAAATTTATTATAAAAAGTTTAAAAATAGGATTTATAAAAATTTGATTATTTTATAAATCAAGAGAATGATGAAATTATAAAGGGAATTTATAAAAAAGAAGTTTTTATAAATAAATAGAAATGGAATTTATAGAACTATAAACGGTGAAGTTATAAATGAGATTTATAAATAGTAAGATTTATAAATTATGAAGTTATTAAAAGAATAGTTTTGAATAAATCATTGAATCTTATAAGTTATAAGATTTATAATTATGAAGTTCAAAGAACGATTTTATAAAATAATCGTTTTATAGGCATTTGACTTATAATATGAACTTTTAGTTTATAATTGAGTTATAAACTGGAATAGGTTAATAAAAGAATTTATAAAAAAGAAGTTTTTATAAATAAATAGAAATGGAATTTATAAACGTTGTTTATAAATTCGCAAATGACTTATTTTGATAAGTAAATTGTTGAAACTTATTAATGGAGTTATATTCACATTTTTGACTGTGAATAATCCTTTGAATTAAAATGTATAAAAGGATGAAATTATTAACGTAGTATATTCACGTTTTTGAATAGTGAATAAGATGTTAAAGAAATTGTTTTGAATGTGATATTGAAATTGAATTAAAACGATCTAACGAAGTTTTAATTGTGTTGAGATTCGAAACCATAGATTTCAACATTGATTGTTGAAATAGACGTTTTCGAGAAATAGAAGGAAATGGTGGACTATAACACTGTTGTTATAGTAAATGATTTCCGAAAGGAAATGTTTTGTATAGTATTGGGATTTATATATCTATTTTAACTTCGAATCCCTATACTAGTGATTTTGGGTTGTCGTAACGATGTTCTACGCAACATTCGTTTTGGCCCAAATAAATATGTTGAAGAGAATGATTTCCTTAATAGAATGAAATATATACTTAATTTCGATTAAAGTATATTGAATATTTTCTAAGTATTGAAAATAAATAAAATTCGTGAATTACTTATTTAATAAGTATGGAAATGTTTTCCAATATAAAGTGAATACTTTGAGAATTATCTTTTTGAAGATAAATTGAAAAGGAAAATTGAAATGAATGATTGAAATCGAATATTCATTGATATTTTGGAATTATAAATTCACTAAGGAATTTATAAAGAAAGTGGAATTTGTCTAAAAATAAATATTGATTTATTTTTGAAGTATTGAAATTATATATCTAGTGAAGATATTTTTGGAAAATAAATAATTTGGAAAATTATTTGGAATCTGGTGATGTGTGCATATCTATTGATAGTTCAATAACCGACTATCAATATTTCCCTTCGAATGGGTAATTGATGTGATTTGATTGAATGTGAATGCTACACTTATTTTTGAATAAGCGCTCACTATTCGGGTTAACCGGGAAAGGACCATGGGGTCGTATAACCCATTCCGAATATGTGATACGTCGTTATAATTGCATTGAAGATCGGTGTTGAAGACCCGGTATTTGCGAGAGCGATAGGATGACCTGTCGATTTACTCTGCACCGAGTTGCTCCGGTATAGAGTTCTCCATATGTGATGGTGAATCCGATCAGGATTGTGAATATCCGGATTGCAAGGACTTCTTTGTAAGTGCCTTCGGTTTTGTTCGAGCCCGGAACAAACTTGTATGGATTGTATGTCTGACATTACAAGATGAGATGTAAAGCCAATTTCTCTCAAATATATTTCTGTTGGTGGCGAAGAATTTATTCTTTTAGCTTAACACCCTTCTCTGAGACGTACGAGCTCAGAGGTTATATAGTTGAAGTTATCAGCGATATATTCCCAATTTGGTAATGTGACATGCTGAGTGATGCTGAAATGATCATTGTGTTGATTATTGTGATAGGATCGTTTATTTGATCGTCTATCCTTGTGATCATTGTGTTGATCATTTGTTGACCCAAAGCATGGCTTTTGTATAAAGTATGTTTTTGTGGACGTGACTTCGTCGAGCCTCACACCCCGGAAATGGTCAAAACAGGAAAGATGCGGCAAGGTTATGAGGGGTAGCTCCCTTTAGGGTATGTACATTTCCTTCTGGATAGAGGTGGTATCATGGTATGGAGCCCAGATATTTAACCTATGTGGTTACTACGAATTTATTACTTTGCGGTTGTTGGCTATCGGGATCCCGTGAGAAAGGTCGTTTACGATCGGGGAATGGCGTGCTCGTGTCAGTAGTTACCCAGTTAGGGGTAACCCGGCCTTGTGTTCGCAGAGTTCCGGTTTGGTTCTCGGGGATGTCTTTCCAGAGGCATTCTCATGTGGCAATGGGAAGTTCCTTGGCCTGACCATTTGTTGGAAATCCAATTCCCAATACGAAACTTGTACGGTATTAGTTGTAGAACCTGCTATTCACTTATGGTGGTCACCACTGTTTGGATGGTAGCTATAGTAGGCATAGTTCGAAATGTCTATGTTGGCTAAGATTTATATTCTACTTTCGAAATGAATTTCTTCTACACTATGCACTAGTAATAATATCAAATGTTATTTTAAATGCGTATCAAGCATCTTTGACTATCATAAGGAGAAATCTCCTCCGATTCTGCGTTTGCATTGTGTGTGTGTGCGGGAGGCCTTATGGTAGTCTCATTTTTAAAAGCATTGCGAATTGAATTTAAAAATATTCCTCTATTTTGATTTTAAAGATAAATAAACTGTTTTGAGTTCTCACACCAGTCACATGACTGACTCAGAGTTTATTGTTTTCCTTCCTAAACTCTGGGTGCCCACCAATTTCCACACGGGCAGTCAAGAGTAAGGTTTATCAGGATATTCTGGATATTCTGGAGTTGCTGGAGGCAAGCTGGATAGCATGGCGTATTACTAGTTTATATAGTATTTCTTTTTCCGCTGCACTGTTTGATGTTGTTGTTGTACACTCTGATGATATGATGTAATATAATGTATAAAATGTAATAACTGATATAGTTCTTTGTTTAAAGATTATTCATTTATTATTATATGTTGTTCCGCTGCGAATTGTGAGATTCTGATGTTGTTCTGTTGTTTTCTGTTCCGTTCTATTTTCTATGTTCTCTATTTTCTTTCTGTTCTATTTTAAAATTTTCTATCTTCTTTTCCCTATCTAAATTTTCTTTCTTTTTCTTTTTCTTTTCTTAAATTCTTTTTAAAAAAAAAAACCCTCAGTGTTCGGTTTTCCGTCGTTCGATTCCTCGGCAGTCGATAAAGTGAGTGTCGATGTTGAATTTTCGGAAGACGAAGAATCGTGTCCTGACAGTTTGCATTGGAGCCTTCTACTTCAAAGCCGATGGTGCAGGAGAAAGGAAAAGCAGTATTCGGAGGCACGCTTCAGATCCATGACACATTTATTAGCGTTTTATTTGATACTAGTGCATCACATTCTTTTATATCTCGATGTTTGGTAGATAAACTTAACCCAAAACCCACATATTTAGTTACTTCCTTAAAAGTTGCAAATCCAATAGGAGGGCATGCGACGGTTGGGATAAAGTGTGACCAATTAGAGTTTGACTTGCTTGGTTACGCCTTTGTTTGCAGTTTGCATATATTCGAATTTGTAGGGTTCGGAATTATATTGGTTATGGATTGGTTAAGAAAATATGATGCTAGGATATTTTGCCAGGATAGGAAAATATCACTTAGACACCCAGATAGTAGTGATCGGATAGTTTATACCGTAGAAAACCCTAGTTGTGTCTGTAGGATCGATTTCTTCCTAAAGGAGGGGGTGAATAGGGTGATACTATTAATTATAAAAATTATTGCGGAAGTTTATATAAAATAACTGCAACACAGATTTAGCAGAATAACAGCAGCACAGATAATAGCAGAATATAAAAAAGCAGAAATATAACAAACACAGAATTTACCCAGCTTCGGGAAAACGCTGCCTACGTGCTGCCCCCAAGGTTTCTACAAGAAATTAAGTAGTCATACGCTTACACATGTAAACTTGCGACACCCGCTACCGACTAACCTAACTATACGCTCAATATGCTGCCACAACTTAGACACTGAGTTGCGAATTCTAGAACTACACCACCTTAGTTCGTCTCCTGGTCACACGACTAGAAAATACAATCGTTTAAAAGGAAAACACAATTAAAAAATAGTTTAAAATCAAAACCCTAATTTTTAAACTAAAGGCCTTATATCTATATATAATGGGAATACCCTCAAATGAAGCTTTTGAAATACCAATAAAAACCTTCTGCTTTTTGTACGATGATAAGGACGTTTATGTAATTTCTGTGATGCACGTTCTTCTCCACCACACACAAGAGACAGTTATCCTACCGTGCCAAAATTTTCCACTCATTTGCTGTTTGCTTCCTCCTTCGATCTATAATAAATACCATCCGTACTCATCCTCTCTCCTAGATTACGAAACAGTATCTCGCTTTTATCCATTGCGGTTCACCTACTTCCTTCCCAAAGCAAGGATCTAGGTTATTGTCAGTCTTCTGAATTGTTGATTTCGGTACCTTTATGTTAACTCCACGTCAAAAATTAGGGTTTCTTACTCAAATTATGCACCTTCATGTTTAATTCGTATTTCAGATGGATATGGGCGGTCAGGATCATTTTTGTCTTAGGCTAGCTGCTTGCTTTTTCCATGGAATTGCAGAACCGGATTTCAACTATCCATCCCTGTCGCTGCACCTATGTTAAATATTCAGGTACTGATTATAATCGTTCTCCTAAATTCACTTTCAAATTTTCTTCATCTTTGTCAGTTTTAAACCTTTAGGGCTTGCTTAAATAACTTTTTTTGGCGATCTCAAATTTTGAATGCCAGATCTGATTAGATGTTGTATATTTCGGTCCATAATGGCTTGCAATTCTTAGGTTATTTTTCAATGGTTAGGTAGATGCTGAAGTTCTAGATAGTAGCAACTCCAGTTCGTGGAGGATTGACAACTAAAACTGTGAGGCAGAGGGGGTATAGCATTCAGGTGTGTATGTTGCAAAGTTAGGCAATTTGATTTTACAGATTAATTGTTTTTAGTATTTTCCTATTGAAAGAATAAAAATTAATTTCATCTTCTAGAATTCATATAATCTTACCAGTACCACATAATATCCATCTTACTATAAACTTCATTGATAATGGGTTAGTTACTCTACATAATACACTGTTCTACACAAATAGAGTGATGAAAATTCTACAAGTTTTTGATTGCTCGCACCTATTTTCATGATTTTGAAAAGAAAAAAAAGTTGATGTTTATCAGTTTGTCCGTTGTTGTTGATAAGCTATGTAAGATGATGTGAGTTGGCTTTTAACTGATTTTGTCTCATATTTTTATGTTTAGGCCTTTGACTTTTCTTATACATAATTTGGATGTCTTTTTTTGTTGCTTGCATCTAGATGTTTGTATATCTCATTCAGATGATTTTTGTGCGTGCATATATCAGTGCATGGAAAAGGCTTATTTTACCAATTTCAACTAACAAATAACTTTGTTTAATACAAATCTAAAGTGTTGAATGAGCGCCTTTACTATCTTTATTATGCAGGTTTTAATGGACTTTGAGAACCTTAAAAAGTGAGCAGAATAAGTGCAACTTCGTTGGGCAAGAAGATTGTTTATGCCTCATATATGTCTTCAAGTTCAAAGAGTGGATGCATTTCATCTAGCAAATAATAAAGGTATGTTCTTCACCTTAACATGATTGTGGAATGAATGATGCAGTTAGGAATAGCATACCTGAAGACCGTGTCTGTATAAGTTTTAATTTTCTTAGTCAAAACTACATAAAGGAAATGATATATTGCTAAAATTGGTTTCCATGCTTTTTTTACATTATGTTTTCAAAATGAGTATTGGCTTTGTGTTTGCATTTGCATATGTGATTAATTAATATCTACAATTTCTATAGGATTTAGGGATTCATCAAAATGATACATATACCACTGCAAAGTTGCTGCTTAGATTCCCTATCCAAGCCATATTTTCAGTAATCAGGTTATCATTACTGAAAAATCTTTTGACTCAATTCATTTATCAAGTTGTAAACTTCATTTTTACATATTTTTGAGACTATACAATCACATGAATCAATGTATGTCCAGGCGAAGGCATCAACCTTTTTGAAGAGTGGATTGAAACAATTTGAGCACCTTATCAAGCAAAGGTTTACGCGAATTACGGAATATTGACAGTGACACGAATCAAAGGCAACGCGTTTCCTTTTGTGATTAGATCCAGGTCGGACTGTAACTTCAAGGTGCAATCAATTTTAGATTCAAGCACGAGCAAATCCAGACACCGTTTTTGTGAAGAAGATTCATATATCTCGAGGAAGTTTTTGTTACCATTTAAAGGGTGTTATGAACTTCTTCCGTGTACAAATAGGTAATGTACATATGTAATCTCATAATTTTTTTTCCATAGTATCTGTGTTCTTTAATTATTATAAATTCACTATAAATAATTGTAAACTTGCAAATTTCATCTATATATAATGGCAATACCCTGTTTTGAAGCTTTTGAAATTACCAAATTGCCTACTCCTGTTTTCAGTGATAAAAAGGTTAATTCGTGGCCGTTTTAGTCATTCACTTTGAACATGTCCTAATTACGCACGTTTGTTCGCTCTAGCTTCTGTCCTCCTTACTTCCATCTCTCCCCTTATGGATACACTCCTTGAAAATTTACAGTACCACTTTTGTCTAGAACTCACACATCAAAAAAATATTTTTCTTCAAAATCAATGCTTCTAACGATTGCCAGCTTCCGATATTGCTTCATCCTTTACTTCATCGAAAGTATTCAGACTCATTCACCAATAAAAGGGTATTCGAAGGGCGGTAAATATTCAATCTTTATCGTCATCTTAATTTTGATGTAAATTTTTTTATTTGGAAATTTGTTTGTAATCACGAACTGTTTGAATTTTTGCTATATAAGAGCTTGAATCGAAATAAAATGAAGTAAAAAGGCAAATTGATTTTAGTTACTGAGTTCAAATTATCAGCCGATTTTATAGAAGATTGAATATTAGTTCATGAATCTGATTTCTATGAACTCAAACTCCATCTGAAAAATGAATTGCGTCTCTTAATAAAATATAATACGCCTGCCTTGCTGTAGGAATTTGCAGATTTGGATGTATTTGAGTTTTCTAATGCATATAGTTCTTCCTTGAATTGATTAACATAATCCAAATTTTCCTTTTTATAGAAAAAATAATGATATACACAATGGTGCAAAGACGTTAATTCTTGCTACATATGATCAGTGGCAAAGCCACCTCAACAGAGTCAGGTATGGAATTTTCTAATATAGTTATAAGAAGAGTTTTTTCCTTAACAAAGGAATGCTTGAGCTTATATGTATGTATGTCGTTATCTTTTAGTAATGCTGGTGTTTTTATTGAAAAACAAAATGGCAGGTTGGGCTAGCTTGCAAACAAAGAATTGATATTGCATAATAATTAGTGATTTCGTATTAGATTGAACTACTAGAATTTATGGATAACTGTAACTGCTACTTAGCCAGCTGATAAAATGTTAGGATGCGCTAGAATTATGTATGTTCTGTTGTTGCCTAAGTTTTGGTTTGGGTATGACTCAAATTATTTTATGTATCGGTTGTAAGGGATTATGATATATTTAAACAGGGAATCTTCCATAGCTAGGCCAAGACTGTATTTGCCTCTGTTTATGACTGATAAAAATAAAACACTATTGAAAACTAGAATATTGGATTTTGGTTTTGTATCCTTTTATGTACACCCTTTTCGGACTTAATTTTTTAAGTTGGAACTTAAAAAATTAAGTACTGATACTGTTATAATTTGTTCCTAACATCTAATTTGTTAGCTATTCAAGCTCTTCTCCCCTGCAAATCATGAAAAGTGATATTTTCGATCTCCGATTCTTCTATTTATAACAAAAAATTATATACTCTCTTTTTCAATGGTTTATAATGTGAATCTACTCTTTATTTTGTGCGTATTTACGGCCGCTGTTAGCTTTTCATGTTGCAGGATGAATTTGCATTGTTTTTGTTATATGAATGTGCATGTTTTGGTTTAAAATATTGTTTTGAAATTGATTTCACAAATGTAGATTCATGTGCACCATTTAAACTTTTTTATTCTTATATAAATGTGTTTTTTTATGGAAATTATGAGCATAAGTAATAGACTATCAAACCTTTTATCTAAGAAAATGGTAAATATAACATACTAATTATGCTTAACGCACAAGTATGAAATGGTAATTATGCTACATTGTGCATTGCAGTTATCTACATAACTATCCACCGATGAAAATGTGTTTTCTATTTCCATATTGCTTGACATTTTCCATCGATGACACTCATTGCCATATTTGTTTTACATTACCATTGTTGACACTTATTTCAATGAGAAGCATAACTTAACAGTATATTTTTTCACTCCGGTAACTATACGAGAACCAAATTTATTAATACAACAAGTACATCAAATTTTGTTCGCATCTGTACATGCTATTTTGCATTGAAAATTTGACTCACGTTTTTCTTTACACACGTCCAACGGACGTGCCATACATACTGGTGATTATAAACCCAAAACAAATAAAAAAGGCCGGCCCAAATATTAAAGCTATTATTCCCTTTTTCATTTATTCCTTCGACTGGCTTTCTCTTTTATTTGCGATAATGGCTGTCTCTTATTTTCGTTGCTCGTTTGTTCTTTTTTGCTCTAAAATCAGAACTTTGTATTTTGAAGCGTCGTTTCTAATCAATTGCCAGTCGTTCCTCAGTTGACTTCAATGCTTCTTTAATTTAGCTTGTGGTCGCTTCCAATTAGTCGAGTTTGATTGTTGAAATAAATTGTATGTTTGTTCCTTTTTGATTTATACAATACTCGACTTGATTCGAGTTCCTAATTGATGTTGCGATCTGTGATATGTTTGAACTCGATGAGTATTGGCCCATGATGTTTTAGGGTTATATAGAGTTCGTTTCCCTAAATTTCGTTCTTATATTTTATATGAATTCGTCTGATAAATTTATACTAGAATTAGTCTCGACCACTTGATTATGCTTGAATGCTGATGATTTTTCTGACTTATTCAAATTCGTGTATTTTGTTGCCTTGATTCTCATGGCTTGGGTTTCGACTTCCTTGGCCACCACGGTATTGAATTCTTTGATGATGTTGATTTCGTTCTTTGTTTCCTTTGACTCCGGTCAATTGCTCACGGCTTTGACTTGAATTTTGATATTACCTGACCTCGGCATTGATAAAACTGTTTCTTGTTTTTTGTTTTTTCACCCTGATGCTTGTAGTTGTCTGACTTTGTTAGTATGCACTTCCCTGTCTTTGTTAACTATTCTCGTGTTTTTGCCTGTAGTGTTGCAGTCTTTAACTTATTGCACATATATCAATGTGCATACGTGATTGAAATTGTAGCCTTACTTGCATATAGTCTGGTTGTTACATATGCATGTGTATTCAGTGTTGTTTCACTGTTTTGTTCTGCATCGAGTACATGTTGTTGCCATTCATTTGAATTCGGTTGCATTCATCTGGTTCAGTCTCGTACCACCTGCTGTTCACTTGTCCTTTTGGTTCATGCTATATATATGTGCATTTGTATCCACATGTATATGATATCACCTCTGTTGACGTTGGTTACTTTGATATTGAACTGCAGCTGTCTTTGTGGTCTACCTAAACCTGTTGTTGTATTGTGTATATCCACACATCTCTCAGTTGATTGCATTGGTTACTGGTCTGGTAGTTACATTACTGATTTGTAGTTTGACATTTATATGCTGTCTTGACGGGTTCTTGACCATGGGTGATATGTGCTTGTATATTGTATATGTTGGCCTGGTTTTGCACTTTGTATGTTTTCTGGCATAACTTCGGTTTATATCATGTGGTCTTCTTTGCACAATGTAACCTTGCTATATTGTTGTATACATTTGATGCTATGAACTGCTTCCATTGTTGCCAGATAAAATAAAAGAGTAGAATTTATATTTCAATGATGTTTTATGGTCAGGTTGCTCTGTTTTCATTTAGTCTGATTGCACTTGAGTCATGTCTAATACAATTGAGTCGCTGTCTTGAATCGAACTATTCTGGTTCATATGTACACTTTGATTGGCTACCTCCTGACCATTTTATTTAAACTTGTATATTCTGACTGCACCTGTGTTGAATCCAGCTTATAGCTCGTGTTTGACCTTGTGCTCGTGTCGTGACTTTTTGTGTTGCACTTGAGTTGAATCCGGCTTTTAATTTGGGTTTGACCTTATGCTCACTTGTCCGTGTAGATTTATTAAGTGTATATCGGTGTGCATGGCCTTGTGGCATGTAAAGTGATACACTGTGCATGTCACAAACTGTTCGTGTATGATGAATTCAAAATTAAATGATGACGAACAACCCAAATAACTAAGGCAAATAATATTTTCAAAATTACATTTTATTTTTCACTGCAAAAATATTTCATTTTCAATTTTACTACGTTGGTGTATATTTTTGCAGATAGCTCAGATGCTGCATTCAATTTGGAATGGAGTTGAAGTTAAATACGAGTGAACGAGTGATATGTAGTGTGGAGCTAATGTAAATGAAAATTGTGATGTAGCCAAATTTGTATTGTTTGAAAATTGTGTATATAGTGAGAGCTCAAATTTATACTATTCAAAATTGTAATAAATATTTGTTTGAATAAAATATCTGTTTGAATTTAAATTCTATGTAATTTCTTTTACTAAGCAAATATTTAGTTAATTATGTGAAAAGTAAAATAGTACATTAACAAATACATTTAAATGAATATATATATATATATATGTTTATTATCATCAAACAAAAATCATATACTCGCATATTCAACAGTGAGGCGAATGCTTTGTTGGGTATTATGGAGGTAGAAGATGAGTTGAATCACGTTTAAGTATTTAGAGAATGCGTAGATGTTTTTGAGTCGGTAGTTGGGCACCGAAAATAGCTATTGCGTTTTGGATTGATTTAGTGCCTGTAGCAGAACCGGTAAGTAGGCCTGCAAGCAGGATGACGCTAACATAGATGAAGGAGTTAAAAGGCCAGTTGATAGATTTGGATGACAAGAATTATATTAGACCGAGTAGTTCGCCTTGGGGAGCAGCAGTATTACTTGCTAAGAAGCTGGACAAATCGTTAAGGCTATGTATCGATTATCATAAGCTGAATGAGAAAACGATAAAGAACTAATACCCGTTGCCTAAAATTGATGATTTATTCGATGAATTTAGTGGAGCCAAGGTATTCTCTCAATTAGATCTAGCGACACGACATCAGCTGAGAGTGCTAGAAGATAGTATACCTTTAATGACATTCAGAACAAGATATGGGTTATTCGTATGGTTAGTCATGCCATTCGGAATCACCAATGCGTCGGCATTCTTTGTGAATTTGATGAACCAGATTTTCCACGAGCACTTGGATAGATTCGTATTGGTTTTTATAGATGATATTCTGATATACTCTAAAGATGAGAAGGAGCATGAAGTTCATCTTCGAGTTGTACTTGACATGTTGAGGTAGCATCGGCTAAAGGCAAAGTTTTCAAAGTGCCATTTTTGGAAAAAAGAAGTGAAATTTCTTGGTCACGTGGTTTCAGAAAAAGGACTGTCAGTTGATCAAGAAAAGATTGGATCCGTTAATAATTGGAAGAGACTAGAAAAGGTAACTTAGATAAGAAGTTTCTTAGGATTGGATGGGTATTATCGGTGGGATGGGTATTATCGGTGCTTCATAAAAGATTTTTCGTGGATAGCAGAGCCAATGACCAAGCTGACATGAAAATATGTAAAGTTTTTGTGGACCGATAAGTGTGAGAAAGCATTCCAGAGCTTGAAGCACTTGTTGACCCATGCACTTGTGTTGGTGGTTTCGAAGGGGAATCATAATTTAGTTGTTTATAGTGATGCATGTGGTACTGGATTATGAGCTGTACTAATGTAGAGTGGTAAAATGATTGCCGACTGTAACGACCCTACCCCGACATCCTCAGTTAGGAGTCGAGATGTTACTTCCTAAAACATGGTGCTATCACAATAGTATCACAACTAAACGATAAAATATCGGAATATAAAATCATTCAGGGTACATGATTTCAAACGGAAGTGACTTTATACATTCACACCATAAATACAACAGTCTTACGTAAGATCCATAGGTCTAATAACCAAATAATTATACATTAAGTTCACTAAGGAGATGTTATGCATAACATGAGTCTTCACTACAATGCATTCAACTATCTTCCAAGGTCAAACTACTGACCATCTAAACCTGAAATGTTTTAGTGTAGCATCATGACCAACACAGACCCAGTAAGAAGGCTATCTAGTCTATAGTCTCCAAGTCAAGTCATAATGAGTCATTTATTAAGGGCTCCCATGTTACATCTCAAAATTATTTCTTAGAAATATTATTATATCAAAGTCAAAGTAATATTCAAGATAATTTCCAAACAACCAAACTAGTTTTCAATGATAACTTCATCATCAAGTTCTTTTACAAAGTCAAAATGATATCTTTCCAAAGGCATATTAATACTTAGTTATGAATCTAAACCGCACACTTAGTTTGAATTAGATCCTAGGATAATTTATCCTATTGCGGTCGGCGTTTGAACACCAAGTAAGGACGCACTCTGCTTATTGCAGTACCGATTTGTACCATAGAGTAATAATGCACTACCTAAGATATGTTGCCTTATACCGCACTTCCAAAGATAACCATAATTACTAATCTTACTCAAAAGTTCTTTAACATGTAAAGTGGTTCCACAAAATACCAAATATTTTATAAACGTCTTCAATATGTTTAATCGCATTTTTATTGAAGATCCAAACCTTCAGTTTGGAAAATAATTTAGGGTGTATTATTCAAAATAATAGCAGCCAATAAAATAATATATCCAAATCATTTATCAGATTCTAAAGATATTACATAAGTCAATAGTTATGGTGTTTGCATTGAAAGTTGTAAATTATGTCTAAATCATGTATCTGTTTGTGAAAGGTTTCGGGATGATAAACATTCGAATCAGACAAGTGTATAAAATAAAAGTTGTAGGTAATTGAACTAACATTCCAGCAAGATAAATTTCGACAAAATCTATTAAAGGAGTCAAAGTTTATGGTCAATATACCACAGGGTGTTTTTGATTGGCCTTCTTCTTCATTTCGGCCTGTGCACATACCCTTACTCTCACCACGTTTTCAGTTATTAAGATGTCCGAACTTGGAAAAGTCATAAACATGAAAGTGGTAGCCATATGTGTTACCTTTCTAGATCATCATGAAAATTCAAATTTTGATAAGAATTTCAAAATTTAGGGGCTAATTATAGAAGGTTGTTTTCTAATTTCAGACATCAATATTATCAATGTCTAAACAACTTGATTACCACATCATGGAATGACTTAAACACATAAATTAAATAGCATTTCTCACCCCAAATGTTGTGTAGTCCTTTTTTAGTCCCTTTAGTCTTCCTTATTAGCTTCACTTGCGTTTAATAGTGATAATACTTTGTTTGAAATGAAATGGTGGTTTAGAAAATGAGGAGAAGAAGAAAGATGCAAGAATCCATATGCTTTCTTTCTTTTTCTTTTTTTTAGCATGGAACTATATTTATAAAGTGAGAAAGCTTTCAAGGGAATCTCTTCCAAAGGCAAACTTTTTTTGAAGAAGGCAACCTAAGATTCCAAAAGAAACTTTGTGAAGCTTAATAAAAAAAAGCTTCCATGAGAAGCTAACAGGATAAGCTTTTCTCAAAAGCTTATTAAGATTTAAGATAAAGTATTCAATGATACTCTAAACTACATGAAGGGTGTACAAGATGCCTAAGATAAGATTGGATTTTTCCGAAAAGGTAACAAAACTTTTAAGTGAAGTTGTTAAAACAGAATCCACTAATGTTGTACTCTTCTACACAAATTCACGTCCGTGTATGAACCATAAACAGAAACAAAATACAATTATTTTAAAAATTTATGGAAACTCATTATACTTGATATTTCAAGTTAGGCCATTACGTTCCATCCTTCTTAGAAAAAGATTTCGTGCTTGAAATCTAAGTTTTAAACAATTCTGGATAATCTCTATGGATTTTTGATTCATCCTCCCAAGAAGCTTCGTCTCCATTGTAATGGTTCCATTATACTTTTACCAAGAGAATTTCTTTTCGTTCGTAGCTTCTTTACTTTCCTATCAAGGATTCGAACTGGTCTTTCGATGTATTTGGTACCTTTCTTAAATCGAAGTCATCTAAATCAATCACGTGAGATGGATCATGAATATACTTCCGCAACATTGATACATGAAAAACGGTAGGAATATCTAATAATTTCTCAGGTAGACTGAGTCGGTATGCAACATTACCAACTTACTCGGTAATATGAAACGTTCCAATAAATCTAGTTGATAATTTTTCTTTTTCTTTCCAAATCGCATCACCCTTCATACTGGAGAAACCTTTAGAAGAACTTGGTCCCTACTATGAATTCCAAATTATTTCTTCTCTGAACTGCATAACTCATTTGTCTTACATTATGCCACATGCGATCGTTTCCTTATGATTGAAACTTTCTCTGTTCTCTCTTTTACTAAATTTGGATCAAGAAGTTCACTGTCTCCCACATCTGCCCAACATACTAGTGAACGACAAGGCCTTCCATGTAGAGCTTCATATGGAGCCGTACCAATACTTGCATGATAACTATTGTTATATGAAAATTCTATTAGTGGTATGTGAGTTTCCCACGTGGTTTCAAATTCCATTATACATGATCTTAACATATCTTCTATGACTCGGTTTAACCTTTCAGTCCGTCAATCTATTTGAGGATTAAAGGCTGTGCTTAAACTTAATGATGTACCTAATGCTTTTTGAAGACTTCTCCAAAATCCTAAAGTGGATCATGAGTCTCTATCTGAAACAATGGTAACTGGTACACCATGTAGTCGAACTATTTCTTTCAAGTATGTTCTTAATGTCTCCGTTGAGTAGGTCATGTTGTAAGGTATGAAATGCGCTGACATGGTTAGACGATCCACCATTACCCATATCGCATCATGACCTTGCTTCGCCATTGGTAATCCAATGATAAAGTCCATTACTATATCTTCCCATTTCCATTCAGTGAAAGGAGGTGGTTGTAGAAGCCCGGCCAGTCGCTACTTCTTTGCTTTTATTTGTTAGTACGTAAAACATTTAGCCACAAAATATACAACATCCTTTTTCATTCCATTCCACCAAAACTGACGTTTAAGATCCCTAAACATCTTTATGCTTCCAGGGTGCCCTGTGAGCCTTGAGCGATGCACTTCACTTAGAATTTCATTTTTTAATTCAACTTGATTTGTAACACAAAGTCGATTCTTGTACTTAAAACCTCCATCTTTACTAATGTTCCAATATACATATCCTTTTTCCATCATTTTCTTAAATAATTCTTTCAGCTCATTGTCTTGCTCTTGTGCTTGTAAGTTTCTACTTACTAGAGTTGGTTGAACAATAAAACTACATAAAAGTTCTACCTTATTAACCGTTGCCTCCTTATTCATCCTTGTGCAAGCATTCATTTCAGCTAGAGTCTCTAAAGCTCTCTATTCCCTTATCATTAAACTGGCTACTAATCCATTGGGTTTTTAACTTAATGCATCTGCAACTACGTTTGCTTTTCCTGGATGATAATGCAATGTAAAGTCATAATCCTTTAGAAATTCCATCCATCTCCTGGAAGCACACAGATGATAATGTAATGTAAACTCTTATGGTCTGAGTAAACATTCCCCATAAAGATAATGCCTCCAAATTTTTAAAGCGAGTACAATTGCAACCAATTCTAAATCATGAGTTTGATAATTGATTTCATGCAGCTTTAGTTGGCGAGAGCCATAAGCAATAACTTTGTCCTCCTGCATTAGTACACATCCAATCCTTTTCCACAAGCATCCGAATATACCTTATATAAGACTCCACTCCTTGGCAAGGACAAGATTGGTGCTTCTGTCAACCTTTTCTTCAGTGTTTCAAATGCTATTTCACATTTTTCATTCCATATAAATTTAGTTTCCTTACGAGTTAAATTGGTTAAGGAAGATGCTATTTTTGAAAAATCTTGGATGAATTTTCGATAATAACCAGCTAATCCTAGAAAACTCCGAACTCCTGATGGGGTTCTCGGAGGGTTCCATTTCAATACAGCTCGAAATTTTAACGAGTCTACTCCTATCCCATCCTTTGAGACAACATGGCCCAGAAATTTTACTTCCTTCAACCAAAATTCACATTTATTTAGTTTTGCATATAGTTTATTTTCTTTTAGTGTTTGGGGACATAAACGCAAGTGATATTCATGTTCCTCCATTGTCTTGGAGTAGATTAGAATATCATCTATAAATACTATGACAAATTGGTCAGGGAATGGGAAGAATACACGATTCATTAAACCCATAAATACTGCTGGAGCATAGGTAAGGCCAAAGGGCATCACCAAAAATACATAATGTCCATACCGGGATTGGAAAGCCGTCTATTGAATATCTTCCTTCTTTATTCTTAATTGATGATATCCAGACCTTAAATCAATCTTTAAGAAAATTGTAGCTCCTTGGAGTTGATCAAATAGATCATCAATTCGAGGTAATGGGTATTTGTTCTTAATTGATACCTTATTAACTTCTCGGTAATCAGCACACATGCGGAACGTTCCATCATGTTTCTTTACAAATAATACCGGTGCTCCCCATGGAGATTTACTAGGCCTTATAAATCCTTGATCGTCCATCTCTTTGATTTGTTTCTTTAATTCCTAATTTTCCACAGGAGCCATACGATAAGCTGCTTTAGCAATAGGGATGGCACCTGGGAATAGATCAATACAAAACTCAATTTCTCTTTTCGATGGTAATCTTAGTACATCCTGAAATACTTCTTTGAATTCTTTTACCACAAGAATTTGGTCTATCAATTGACCCTTATCCTCAATATTGATATGTGCTACATATGCGGATATAAAGGCATCTCTATGTTTGTCACAGAGTAGTCAAATGTTTCATGTTCACGAGTAGCAAAGCTAATGGTTTTTTCATGGCAATTCAAAATGGCCTGATATTTGGAAAGCCAGTCCATTCTAAGGATGATGTCAAAATGTAGTATTGGAGAAATAATTAGATTGGCTATCATATCCTTAACCCCAATGTTAAGGTTATAGTTTTTACATATACTTTTGAGTTTAGTGTTTCGTCCTACTAAATTATCTACTATAAAGGGCTTGGTATTGCTTAGTGGGTAATCCTAACTTAGTAGCAAACATTACTGATATAAGAGAATGTGCAGGACCGGTATCAAATAAAACTTTAGCTTGAAAGTTAAAAAGAAATATGGTACCTTCCACTCGATCTTGTTCAGAAACTACCGCATATACTCTTCCTTGATTTTCCTATTGCGTCCTATTATCCTTTTTTAGCCTTATGTAGTTTCGACTAATGTGTCCAGGCTCATTGCAATTGTAACATACAATAGCCTATCTTGGACAATTGGGAGCAATATGTCCTTTCTCATTGCAGTTATAACATTTCTTGAGATTGTCGGGTCCTTTTTCTTTTCCCATTGATCATTTACTTTTTCCATTTTGTTTCTTCTTCTTCCAGTCCTGTTTCTTTTGATTGCTATTCCACCCTTTTCCATTTGGTTTCCTATTGTTTGAATTGTTTCTTTCTTTCTAAAATTTGACATAATCCTCCTCCAGATTTAAAGCTTCAACGACTATCATCTCATATGTCTTACGTTGATCACCAATAACATGCCTTCTTATTGGATGGACTAAACCTTTGGCAAACCTTCTTGCTTGTTTTTCAGCTTTATCAATCAAATGGTTTTCGTATCGGGATAGTGGTTCAAATTTATTTTTGTATCGAGCCAATGTCATATCTTCTTGGGTAAGACTTTGGAATTTTGTTTCCATTTTCTCTCCTTCATTTTCTGAGAAATATTTTTCCAAGAATCTTTCCTTAAAGCTTTCCCATGTCATCCCTTCTAGCTCTCCTGAGTTAGTGGTGGTTCGAACTAATTCTCACCAGTTTTAAGCTTCTTCTGATAATTGGAAAACCGCCAGCTTCCTTTTATCAACCTCGTTACATTCTAAAATTTCAAAAATACCCTCCAAATGTTGGACCCATTGCTCTGCTTTTACTGGATCAGCATCTCCAACAAAATTTTCTAGTTGCAAACTTCTAAAATGACTCAGCAGGTGGTTGGATGAAGATGTCGAAGAGACATGCTCCATTTGCTTGATAAAAGTTGCAAACAACTCCATAGGGTTTGGTTTTCTGGAGGATTGAGCCTCTTGACTTTGAGTTGTCGAGTTATTTTGACTCATGACCTTCAATTTACAGAATTATTATTATGGTCATGAATGAGAATCAAGGATATCTATAATTATTATAGACAAAAGACATTAAATGGCATACTCAAGCCAAGTACACACAAACTTGTTATATTACTTATATCCCTTGCATCTACAAACAAAACTTGGGTATTAGTTTACAACCTCCTAAAATACACACACACACATATATGTATATATATCATACTACATCTACTTAAACCACTAACTAGATTTTAACTTCTTAATACATATTCTTTATATTCAATTCATCCATGCATCGTGGAAAATTGCCTTCTATATTTGCATGATGAGGTCCAGTAACTTCTTGAGAGTAATCATTGGAGCCAATTGTCTCAGACTCCTCCTTATCATATTGGGCCACTATCTTGGTTGGGAACCTTTTACGTTTGACATTTTTCGCTGGTAGTGGAAGCACTCCCTTCTATCTTAGTAATTCTCGAACCTTACTATAGTCAGTCCTTTCCGCCATCTTTATTGCCTTTTCTATTTGCTTCTTTTTTTGACGTAGAATGTAAACAGCTAAATCCCTTCGTAAATCTTCTTCATAATTATTGTCCCTATTAATTACTTCATACATCTCATCAAGAAGAATCTCCATGCTCTTCCCTTGAGTATTTGTTTTTGCATCATTGGACTCATAGCAATCAGCCCTTCATTAGGTTGAGTAATGCACTTAACACCACCCCATGAATCACCAGTATACCAGGTTTTTTGGCTAGCCATAATTTATAACTGTAAATAGTTATAAATATGTCAATGAAATGTATAAAGTTCCTATTCCGATAAAGTAAATTGTGATACTATAGAGTCTCCTAAAAAGCACCCCTTATCCTTGGCTCTAATACCACTAACCGTAACGACCCCGCCTTAGCACCCTCGGCTAGGAGTCGGGATGTTGCTTCCTTAAACATGGTGCTGTCATAATAGTATCACAACTAAACAATAAAATATTAGAATATAAAATCATTCAGGGTACATGATTTCAAATGGAAGTGACTTTATACATTCATACCATAAATACAATAGTCTTACATAAGATCCATAGGTCTAATAACCGCATAATTATACGTTAAGTTCCCTAAGGACATATTATGTATAACATGAGTCTACACTGCAATGCATCCAACTATCTTCCAAGGTTGAATTACTGACCATCTAAACCTGAAATGTTTTAATGTAGCATCATGAGCAACACAGACCCAGTGAGAAGGCTATCTAATCTATAGTCTCCAAGTCAAGTCATAATGAGTCAGTTATTAAGGGTTTCCATGCTACATCTCAAAATTATTTCTCAAAAATATTATTATATCAAAGTCAAAGTATTTTTAAGATAAATTTCCAAATAATGAAACTAGTTTTCAATGATAACTTCATCATGACATTCTTTTACTAAATCAAAATCATATCTTTCCAAAGACATGTTAACACTTAGTTGTGAATGTAAATCGCACACTCGTTTTAGATTAGATCCTAGGATATTTTATCCTATTGCGGTTGGCGTTCGAACACCAAGTAAGGACGTACTCTTCTTATTACAGTACCGATTTGTACCATAGAGTAATAGTGCACTGCCCAAGATCTATTGTCTTACACCTCACTTTCAAAGGTAACCATAATTACCAATCTTTCTCAAAAGTTCTTTAAGGTGTAAAGTGGTTCCACAAAATACCAAATATTTTACAAGCGTCTTCAATATGTTTAATCGCATTTCTATTGAAGATCCAAACCTTCAGTTTAGAAAATAATATAGGGGGGTATTATTCATAATAGCAGCAGCCAATAAAATAATATTTCAAAATTATTTATTGGATTCAAAAGATATTACATAAGTCAATAGTTTTGGTGTTTGCATTGAAAGGTGTAAATTATGTCTAAAACATGTATCTGTTTGTGATAGGTTTTCGGGATGATATACATTCGAAATTGGACAAGTGTATTAAGTGAATGTTGTAGGTAATTGAACTAGCTTTCCAGCAAGATAAATTTCACCAAAATGCATTCAAGGAATCAAAAATTATGGTCAATATACCATAGGGTGTTTTGGATTGGCCTTCTTCTTCATTTCGGCCTGTGCACATACCCTAACTTGCACCACGTTTCAGTTATTAAAATATCCGAGTTTGGAAAAGACATAAACATTAAAGTTGTAGTCATATGAGTTATCTTTTCAGATCATCAAGAAAATCCAAATTTCGATAAGAAATGTACTAGTTATGGGCTAATTACACTAGGGTATTTTCTAATTTCGGACATCAATATTATCAATATCTAAACAACTTGATTACCACATCATGGAATGACTTAAACACATAAATTAAATAGTCTCATCCCAAATGTTGTGTAGTCCTTGCTTTGGTTCCTTTAGTCCTCCTAATTAGCTTCACTTATGTTTACTAGTGATAATACTTCGTTTGATGAAGATGGTGATTTAGGAAATGAGGAGAAGAAGAAAGATGCAAAAATCCATATGCTTTTTTTAGCATGAAACTATATTTATAAATTGAGAAAGCTTACAAGGGAAGCTATTAGGATAAGCTTCCAAAGGCAAGCTTTTTTTAAGAAGTCAACCTAAGCTTCCAAAAGAAACTTTATGAAGCTTAACAAAAAAAGCTTCCATGAGAAGCAAACAGGATAAGCTTTTCTCAAAAGATTATTAAGATTTAAGATAAAGTGTTCAATAATACTCTAATGTACATAAAGGGTGTACAAGATTGGATTTTTTTGAAAAGATAACAAAACTTTCAAGCGAAGCTGTTAATACAGAATCCACTAATGTTGTACTCTTCTACATAAATTCACGTCCGTGTATGAATCTTGAACAGAAACAAAAACACAATTATTATAAAAATTTATAGAAACTCATCATACCTGATATTTCAAGTCAGGCCATTACATCTATGCTTCTTGACAGCTTAGACCTCATGAGGTTAGATATCCGACGCATGACTTGTAGTTAGCTGCAGTTATATTTGCGTTGAAGGTGTGGAGGCTTTACATTTTAGAAGAGAGGTTTGAGCTCAGTACCAATCATAACTCATTGAAATACTTGTTCTCTCAGAAGGAGCTGAACATGAGACAACAGTGGTGGTTGAAGTTTTTAGTCACTTATGTTTTTGGAATAGAGCACACACTAGGGAAGGGCAATAGGGTTGTAGATCCACTTAGTAAGAAGCATCAGAATGTAGAGTTAGCCATGATAGCAGAATGGAAAGATTTAGAAACCTTGACAGCTTATAGAGTACAGTGGAGATTCGAGGCTGAATCTAGTGGGGGATCTGCTATATTGTCTTATTTGGATGTTCGACCAGTATTGGTTAAGAAGATTGCTTCTAAACAGAAGATGATCCAGTGTTAGATGAAAGGATCAGGGAATTAAAGGATCGAATAGAGAGCGATGACTTGAAAGGTTTCGGTCTTGACCAAAGTGGATGGTTAAGAAAGAAGAAAAGATTATGTGTTCAAAATATAGGAGATGTGAGGACCCGCAAATCCGTACTCCTTGAATATACACTAATCTCCATAGATTAACTCAAGATGAACAGAAATACGAATGCTCAATGTTTAAGAAAAAGAGAAAGGGAGAAGAAGAGAGAAAAGATAGAAAATAGGGAGAAAAGGAAATAGAAAATAGAACGGAACAGAAGAAAACAACAGAACAACAACAGAATCTCACAATTCGCAGTGGAACAACATATAATAAATAAATGAATAATCTTTAAACAAAGAAATATATCAGTTATTACATTTTATACATTACATTACATCATATCATCAGAGTGTACAACAACAAGCAACAACAAACAGCGAAAAAGAAATACTATATACTAGTAATACGCCATGCCATCCAGCTTGCTTCCAGCAACTCCAGAATATCCTGATAAATCTTAACTCTTGACTGCCCGTGTGGAAATTGGTGGGCACCCAGAGTTTTGGAAGGAAAACAATAAACTCCGATTCAGTCATGTGACTGGTGTGAGAACTCAAAACAGTTTATTTATCTTTGAAAACAAAAATAGAGGAATATTTTTAAAGTCAATTCGCAATGCTTTTAAAAATGAGACTACCATAAGGCCTCCCGCACCCACACACAATGCAAACGCAGAATCGGAGGAGATTTCTCCTTATGATAGTCAAAGATGCTTGATACGCATTAAAAAGAAACATTTGATATTATTACTAGTACATAGTGTAGGAAAAATTCATTTCGAAAATAAAGATATAAATCTTAGCCAGCATAGGCATTCCGCACTTATGCCTACTATAGCTACTATGTTCAATAGCAGGTTACCGCCACATTCCATAGCAGGTAATACAACTAAAACCGTACAAGTCTCGTATTGTTTCTTTGGATTTCCAACGAATGATCAGGCCAAGGAACTTCCCATTGCCACATGAGAATGCCTCTGGAAGGACATCCCCGGGAACCAAACCGGATCTCTGCCAACACAAGGCCGGGTTACCCCTAACTGGGTAACAACTGACACGAATATGCCATCCCCCGGTCCCATTGGACCTTTAACCGAGCGCTCGTCACCATCATCACACATAATAATAAGTGTTTCAACATGAGTAAGTATCTGGGCTCCATACAATGATACCACCCTTTCCAGAAGGAAATGCACATACCCTAAAGGGAGCTACCCCTCATAACCTTGCTGCATCTTTCCTGTTTTGACCATTCCGGGGTGTGAGGCTCGACGAAGTCACGTCCACAAAAACATACTTTATACAAAAGCCACGTTTTGGTTCAACAAATGATCATAGAAATGATCACCAAGATAGACGATCAAATAAATGATCCTATCACAAATAATCAACACAATGATCATTTCACAGCAACACTCAGCATGTCACATTACCAAATTGGGAATATATCGCTGATAACATTCAACTACATAACCTCTGAGCTCGTACTCTCAGAGAAGGGTGTTAAGCTAAAAGAATAAATTCTCCGCCACCAACAGAAATATATTTGAAAGAAATCTGCTTTATATCTCAATTTGTAATGTCAGACATACAATCCATACAAGTCTGTTTCGGGCTCGAACAGAACCGAAGGCACTTACAAAGAAGTCCTTGCAATCCGGATAATCTCTAATCACGTCCGGACTTCCCATCACATAGGGAGTCTCTATACCGTAGCTACTCGGTGCAAAGACAATCGACGAGTTGTCCTTTCGCTTTCAAAAATATCCGGTCTTCAACACCGGTCATCAATGCAATCCATTACGTCGTATCACTATTCGGAATGGGTAATCCGAATAACGAGCGCAATAATTTAAAAATAAGTGTGCATTCAAATTCAAGCAATCACAGCAAATACCTTTCAAAGGTAAATATTGATAGTCGGTTATTGAACTATCAATGGATATGCACACATCACCAGATTCCAAATAATTTTCCAAATTATTTATTTCCCAAAAATATCTTTACAAGATATATAATTTTCACACTTCAAAAATAAATCAATATTTATTTTTAAACAAATTCCCTTTTCTTTTATAAATTCCATAGTGAATTTATATTTCAAAATATCTATGAATATACGACTTCAATTATTCATTTCCAATTTATCTTCAAAAAGATAAATTCTCTAAACGTTTCATTTCACATTGGAAAAACATTTCCATACTTATTTATTCATAAGTAATTCACAAATTTTATTTATTTTCAACCCTTGGAAAATATTCAATATACTTAAATCGAGATTAAGTATATATTTCATTTTTTAAGGAAATCATTCTCTTAAACATATTTATTTGGGCCAAAACGAATGTTACGTAAAACATCGTTACGACAACCCAAAATCACTAGTATAGGGATTCGAAATTAAAATAGATATATAAATCCCAATACTATACAAAACATTTCCTTTCAGAAATCATTTACTATAACAACAGTGTTATAGTCCACCATTTCCTTTTATTTCTCGAAAACGTCTATTTCGGCAATGAATGTTGAAATCTATGGTTTCGAATCTCAACACAATTTAAAACATCGTTAGATCGTTTTAATTCTATTTAAAACATCACATCCAAAACATTTTCTTTAACATATTATTCACTATTCAAAAATGTGAATATACTTCGTTAACTAATTTCATCCTTTCTATACAATTTATTTTAAAGGATTATTCACTATCTAAAACGTGGATATAACTCCATTAATAGGTTTCAACAATTTACTTATCAAAATAAATCGTTTGCGAATTTATAAAACAATGTTTATAAATTCCTTTTCTATTTATTTTATAACAACTTCCATTTATAAATTCCTTTATTAACCTATCTCAATTCATATCTCAATGATATACTAGAAATTCATATTATAAGTCAAATACTTATAATTTATTTGTTTGAAAAAATCGTTCTTTTTAAACTTCATAATTATAAATCTTATAACTTATAAGATTCGTTTATTTATCCAAATCTATTCTTTCAATAACTTTATAAATTTTATAAACCTACTGCTTATAAAATTCCATTTATAACTTCACCGTTTATAATTCTATGAATTTCATTCATTTATGAAATTCATTCACAATTCATTCTAACACTTATAAAACTCGTTTTATAATTCCAATATTTTAATTTATAAATTATCAATTTATAAATCTTTTATATAAATCAATTTATATTATTATTTTAAAACATCTTTAATCTCCTTTATAACTTCACCATTTTGATTTATAAAATAATCAAATTTCATAAATCCTAATTTTAAGCTTTTTATAATAAATTCAAAAATCCCGATTTACACTATTTTATAACATTAAATTTATACGTTTATTTATTTAATATGAATCAATTCCAAAATATTTTATAAACGTGTACTTTCAAAAATCACTTTAAAATCATTTTAAAATTCCAAATTTGGTCCAATGATGCTACACACCAAATAGTCAATCACGACTACAACGATATCATATATCGATATGATAATCCATTAAATATCAAAATATCTGAAATCAAATAAAAACTGTTGAGGAATCCAGTTGGATCCCTCCAACCTGTTTTCCTGCATCCACAAACATTAGCACAATACCAATTCCGCTCCAATACGAAATTATCGCGGTATATGAGATTTAAAATATTATCCGCTTAATAGACGGCGCAATAGGGTCTCATCCGTTATACAATGCGGGAAATCAATAACTGCGATATATACATATGCCAATATATATATATTGCTATTATATATAATACCAATTTCACTGTTTATGAAATATTCGCGGTATATGTTTTTAATAAATAACATCCACTTACTAACGGCGCATAATGTCTATTTTAACAATCGATAGATAACAATCATCATTCAAACATGCATTCAAATATTTTAAATCTAACTATTTAAAATAAAATCGAAACTGATTCGATTGAGTGAGAAGTTCTCACCTTGATTTCAATTTCGTTTTAGCGATTTATTTCGAATAAAATTAAACGGACGTTTAATTTTACCCAAAATTCTCACTAACTCCAAACGACTCCAATCCAATTCCATCGCGTAGTGCTCGTCCATACGATTCCAACGCAACTGGTTTCGCGCGTTTTCGACCTCGTATGAAAAAGATATGCATTTAATAAGTTTACACGATTTAAACTATAATTTATTTACAATTTATTTTATATTTTTAAACCTACGCTCAATCCTAGCCACTGGATCCACTGCCTCCAAATCACGACCGCACGTGCTTTCTTCCTTCTCACGTTCGTTCCTCTCCAGTAACTACATCACGCACGCAACCCATTCATCAAAAATTAGGGTTAGATCTCGCGCCACCTACACCACGCTAAAACTCGATCAGGAGCTTCCACCTCGAAGAGCACGACACAAGCTACTCTCGGCCATGACATGGTGGAGCTCGGCCCCTCCTTGTGCTCTGAAATGCGTGCGCAACATCAGGGAAACGCGGCCATATATCTCACAATTTTTAGCTCCATTTCACATCTTAACCATTGGATACGTAGAACGTGTTGTGCTCTACAAGATTGTAGTTGGGGGTTTCTGACGGTTGTTGATGGATTGAGAGATCGGAGGGGAAGAAGTTGAGAAAATTTCGGCCTTTCATTTGTTGGTGGCAGCGGCTCTGTTAGGTTTAGGGTTTAAATTTATTTATAATTTGTGAAAGGTTGGTCTATTTATAGAAAAACGAACGACACTATTCATTCCGGAAATTCCGAACTCCGATTTACGCGCCGTAACTAGTGTTTCTAGGGTTTATCCCTCGTTCTGGACACAATGGAACAAGTTTCGAAAGCTAATTCGGACATCTGTGCGAGTTATGGCAATAAACGTTCAATTTAAATTAAACCGATTTAAACGATTTTCTAGGCGTTTTAATTTGTACCGGACAAACGGTAAATCCGATTGACACGAAATTTGAAACCATACAATAATATCACATTACAGATCCGATGAAACTGGTTTCGTCGAAATCCGAGACTGTTTGAAAAATGGCTATTTTAACTCGCCAAATTAATAATTAAACAATTTCGATGCGTTTCGAGCTGCCACGATCAAACGATAACTCCGATTGCTACGAAAATTGAAATCCGGTAATAACTAACTATTACGGATCCAATGGAACTGGTCTCGTCCAATTCTGAGACTGTTCAAAAATTGACTAATTTCACTAGTCGATTAAATATTAAAATATTCAATTTTCACAAATAAACTTTTAATTCGATTTTAAAAGTTCTATAATATCGTTCTAACTTCAATATGATAAAATAAAATTTCACAAATCATTTTCAATCATATTTAACCCAATTTTCAATTATTTCCATAATTTAACATATTAAATTATCGATTTAATTATCCAGTTAAATCCAATTATTCGAAATAAAATTTACTCAACTTATAAATTCACTAATTAATATTTAAAATTAATTAAATATTCAAATTTAAATTAATAAAAATTCTGGGTCGTTACATACTTTCCCCCTTAAAAGAATTTCGTCCTCGAAATTAACAAGTAAGAAAAGTTACAGAATCTATTAATTTTCCCAAAATCCATAGTCAAACTTCTTACAATACTTTACTAAGTTTTCAAATCATACTTAGTTATCTTTTCAAACACAACTACTATAGTTTAACTTTCAATTCCAAAATCAAAGTTATAGTTTTCAAAACTTTCCAATTTTCTCAAAAAAATTTCTAACGCCTTAAATTTTCGAAAAAATTCGCCATAGTCTCCTTTACGCGGCTCGATCCGAAAAAAAATGACAGTATATATATCACAAATATACATCTCATCAAGTAATGAGGCATCCCGCAGGGAAAAAAGTATAAAAGTACGGTATGTAATCCGAGATATGTACCTTTTATTTTATTAGCGAGCATATACGGCTAATATAGCGCGAAAGCGAGCTCCAAATGCGAAGCAAACGCGATCCGCACCTACTAATAACTCAACAAACAACATGAGAATCATGTATATAGACAATAGTATCAATATTCAACATATAGCAACATAATAACTATATATGTCAACATAGCAATTGAAACAAAAGCAATATATTCAACCATCAACCAACTAGCATTCATAACCAATAAATATTCATTCATATTCTCATTAATATTCAATGAAATAGGTTTTCAATTTAATCACATTCGATTCATTAACAGTGGATGTTTACTAACATTCATTTTCAATTAGTTTATATTCACTAATCCATATTCAAGTTGGTTCACTTCCAAATCACATTCAATTCTATTCAAGATTCACTTAACTTCCAATTGGATTTTAATTACTTTAGCTTCCAATTCCATTAATTCAATTTCATTAATACTTAATGAATTATATACAATCAACTAACAACCACATAACAACCAATGTATATTAATTTCAACCAAATTCCTTTGCTTATATTCATTCATTTTGGTTTAACACCATCACTTTCAATTGGTTTAATTAAATTGATTTTCATTCAATTATTCAATTTCCAATAACATTAAATTTTAATGAATTTACACCTACATTCATTATTTCATATCAACTTAATTTACATTTAATTGATTAACATTCAATCCATTAATTTAATTCAATTACTAAAGTTGAATTTCATTTACATAACTTAAGTTCATATTTATCACTTAACTTTATTAATTTACTTTGATACCAATATCAACTTCATTCAACATCTCTTAAGTTATACTTCATTTTTATAAACATCATTTGTTTTTCTTACTTAACTTGAATTCCCACTTATAAATAAATTCAGATTCCAATTCTAAAGTAAATTTCCATTTAACTTTAAATTCATTTTTATCTACAGCTCATATTCATAAATATATTCATATAGTTTCACTTCTTATATATATATATATATATATATAAGTTTATTTCACAATTGTAAATCACTTTAATTATAATTCAATTCTTATAATTCTTTTGCTTATACAATTATTCTTTTATTTAGATTATTCAAACAACCTTTTTCAACAACCAAACAATCAACTTATATACACTTTAATAATTCTGAAAAATTATTCCTTTATATATAAAATATAATCAAGGTAAAATTATTTCATTTACCCAATTTTAAAACAATACTGTGTCGAATTGTTCTATACAAGTGTTTAGAGATTCCTATCAACAACGTTAATTACTCGTATTAACCAGAATCCATATACCACTCAACAAACCATCATCACAATATAAAACAATTTTATATTCACTAACAAATACGCTCTCATAGCTATTATTACACTCAAACTCATTCTAGAGTACTACTGACTCTATCTCTAATGAGTAATACCCAACAGAACCATGGTTGTCGCTTAACCATAAGCTCTGATACCAAATGTAAGGACCTGATTCTTCGACTTTCGAAAACTGACATCAATACGTTCACAGTATCAACTGCCGAGCAATCAAGGGACGAAAAACCGAACACCTAGGGTTTTAAGAAAAGAAAGAGACAGAAGAAGAGAGGAAAGAGAGAGAAAAGAAAATAGAAAATATAACGGAACAGAAGAAAACAACAGAACAACAACAGAATCTCACAATTCGCAGCGGAACAACATATAATAAATAAATGAATAATCTTTAAACAAAGAACTATATCAGTTATTACATTTTATACATTACATTACATCATATCATCAGAGTGTACAACAACAAGCAACAACAAACAGCGGAAAAGAAATACTATATACTAGTAATACGCCATGCCATCCAGCTTGCTTCCAGCAACTCCAGAATATCCTGATAAACCCTAACTCTTGACTGCCCGTGTGTAAATTGGTGGGCACCCAGAGTTTAGGAAGGAAAACAATAAACTCCGAGTCAGTCATGTGACTGGTGTGAGAACTCAAAACAGTTTATTTATCTTTGAAAACAAAAATAGAGGAATATTTTTAAAGTCAATTCGCAATGCTTTTAAAAATGAGACTACCATAAGGCCTCCCGCACCCACACACAATGCAAACGCAGAATCGGAGGAGATTTCTCCTTATGATAGTCAAAGATGCTTGATACGCATTAAAAAGAAACATTTGATATTATTACTAGTGCATAGTGTAGGAAAAATTCATTTCAAAAATAAAGATATAAATCTTAGCCAGCATAGGCATTCCGCACTTATGCCTACTATAGCTACTATGTTCAATAGCAGGTTACCGCCACATTCCATAGCAGGTAATACAACTAAAACCGTACAAGTCTCGTATTGTTTCTTTGGATTTCCAACGAATGATCAGGCCAAGGAACTTCCCATTGCCACATGAGAATGCCTCTGGAAGGACATCCCCGAGAACCAAACCGGATCTCTGCCAACACAAGGCCGGGTTACCCCTAACTGGGTAACAACTGACACGAATATGCCATCCCCCGGTCCCATTGGACCTTTAACCGAGCGCTCGTCACCATCATCACACATAATAATAAGTGTTTCAACATGAGTAAGTATCTGGGCTCCATACCATGATACCACCCTTTCCAGAAGGAAATGCACATACCCTAAAGGGAGCTACCCCTCATAACCTTACTGCATCTTTCCTGTTTTGACCATTACGGGGTGTGAGGCTCGACGAAGTCACGTCCACAAAAACATACTTTATACAGAAGCCATGTTTTGGGTCAACAAATGATCATAGAAATGATCACCAAGATAGACGATCAAATAAATGATCCTATCACAAATAATCAACACAATGATCATTTCATAGCAACACTCAGCATGTCACATTACCAAATTGGGAATATATCGCTGATAACATTCAACTACATAACCTCTGAGCTCGTACGTCTCAGAGAAGGGTGTTAAGCTAAAAGAATAAATTCTCCGCCACCAACAGAAATATATTTGAAAGAAATCTGCTTTATATCTCAATTTGTAATGTCAGACATACAATCCATACAAGTCTGTTCCGGGTTCGAACAAAACCGAAGGCACTTACAAAGAAGTCCTTGCAATCCGGATAATCTCTAATCACGTCCAGACTTCCCATCACATAGGGAGTCTCTATACCGTAGCTACTCGGTGCAAAGACAATCGACGAGTTGTCCTTTCGCTTTCAAAAATATCCGGTCTTCAACACCGGTCATCACTGCAATCCATTACGTCGTATCACTATTCGGAATGGGTAATCCGAATAACGAGCGCAATAATTTAAAAATAAGTGTGCATTCAAATTCAAGCAATCACAGCAAATACCTTTCAAAGGTAAATATTGATAGTCGGTTATTGAACTATCAATGGATATGCACACATCACCAGATTCCAAATAGTTTTCCAAATTATTTATTTCCCAAAAATATCTTTACAAGACATATAATTTTCACACTTCAAAAATAAATCAATATTTATTTTTAAACAAATTCCCTTTTCTTTTATAAATTCCATAGTGAATTTATATTTCACAATATCTATGAATATACGACTTCAATTATTCATTTCCAATTTATCTTCAAAAAGATAAATTCTCTAAACGTTTCATTTCACATTGGAAAAACATTTCCATACTTATCTATTCATAAGTAATTCACAAATTTTATTTATTTTCAACCCTTGGAAAATATTCAATATACTTAAATCGAGATTAAGTATATATTTCATTCTTTAAGGAAATCATTCTCTTAAACATATTTATTTGGGCCAAAACGAATGTTACGTAAAACATCGTTACGACAACCCAAAATCACTAGTATAGGGATTCGAAATTAAAATAGATATATAAATCCCAATACTATACAAAACATTTCCTTTCGGAAATCATTTACTATAACAACAGTGTTATAGTCCACCATTTCCTTTTATTTCTCGAAAACGTCTATTTCGACAATGAATGTTGAAATCTATGGTTTCGAATCTCAACACAATTTAAAACATCGTTAGATCGTTTTAATTCTATTTAAAACATCACATCCAAAACATTTTCTTTAACATATTATTCACTATTCAAAAACGTGAATATACTTCGTTAACCAATTTCATCCTTTCTATACACTTTATTTTAAAGGATTATTCACTGTCTAAAACGTGAATATAACTCCATTAATAGGTTTCAACAATTTACTTATCAAAATAAATCGTTTGCGAATTTATAAAACAATGTTTATAAATTCCTTTTCTATTTATTTTATAACAACTTCCTTTTATAAATTCGTTTATTAACCTATCTCAATTCATATCTCAATGATATATTAGAAATTCATATTATAAGTCAAATACTTATAATTTATTTGTTTGCAAAAATTGTTCTTTTTAAACTTCATAATTATAAATCTTATAACTTATAAGATTCGTTTATTTATCCAAATCTATTCTTTCAATAACTTTATAAATTTTATAAACCTACTGCTTATAAAATTCCATTTATAACTTCACCGTTTATAATTCTATGAATTTCATTCATTTATGAAATTCATTCACAATTCATTCTAACACTTATAAAACTCGTTTTATAATTCCAATATTTTAATTTATAAATTATCAATTTATAAATCTTTTATATAAATCAATTTATATTATTATTTTAAAACATCTTTAATCTCCTTTATAACTTCACCATTTTGATTTATAAAATAATCAAATTTCATAAATCCTAATTTTAAGCTTTTTATAATAAATTCAGAAATCCCGATTTACACTATTTTATAACATTAAAATTTATACGTTTATTTATTTAATATGAATCAATTCCAAAATATTTTATAAACGTGTACTTTCAAAAATCACTTTAAAATCATTTTAAAATTCCAAATTTGGTCCAATGATGCTACACACCAAATAGTCAATCACGACTACAACGATATCATATATCGATATGATAATCCATTAAATATCAAAATATCTGAAATCAAATAAAAACTGTTGAGGAATCCAGTTGGATCCCTCCAACCTGTTTTCCTGCATCCACAAACATTAGCACAATACCAATTCCGCTCCAGTACGAAATTATCGCGGTATATGGGATTTAAAATATTATCCGCTTAATAGACGGCGCAATAGGGTCTCATCTGCTATACAATGCGGGAAATCAATAACTGCGATATATACATATGCCAATATATATATATATTGCTATTATATATAATACCAATTTCACTGTTTATGAAATATTCACGGTATATATTTTTAATAAATAACATCGGCTTACTAACGGCGCATAATGTCTATTTTAACAATCAATAGATAACAATCATCATTCAAACATGCATTCAAATATTTTAAATCTAACTATTTAAAATAAAATCGAAACTGATTCGATTGAGTGAGAAGTTCTCACCTTGATTTCAATTTCGTTTTAGCGATTTATTTCGAATAAAACCCAAAATTCTCACTAACTCCAAATGACTCCAATCCAATTCCATCGCGTAGTGCTCGTCCATACGATTCCAACGCAACTGGTTTCGCGCGTTTTCGACCTCGTATGAAAAAGATATGCATTTAACAAGTTTACACGATTTAAACTATAATTTATTTACAATTTATTTTATATTTTTAAACCTACACTCAATCCTAGCCACTGGATCCACTGCTTCCAAATCACGACCGCACGTGCTTTCTTCCTTCTCACGTTCGTTCCTCTCCAGTAACTACATCACGCACGCAACCCATTCATCAAAAATAAGGGTTAGATCTCGCGCCACCTACACCACGCTAAAACTCGATCAGGAGCTTCCACCTCGAAGAGCACGACACAAGCTACTCTCGGCCATGACATGGTGGAGCTCGGCCCCTCCTTGTGCTCTGAAATGCGTGCGCAACATCAGGGAAACGCGGCCATATATCTCACAATTTTTAGCTCCATTTCACATCTTAACCGTTGGATACGTAGAACGTGTTGTGCTCTACAAGATTGTAGTTGGGGGTTTCTGACGATTGTTGATGGATTGAGAGATCGGAGGGGAAGAAGTTGAGAAAATTTCGGCCTTTCATTTGTTGGTGGCGGCGGCTCTGTTAGGTTTAGGGTTTAAATTTATTTATAATTTGTGAAAGGTTGGTCTATTTATAGAAAAACGAACGACACTATTCATTCCGGAAATTCCGAACTCCGATTTATGCGCTGTAACTAGCGTTTCTAGGGTTTACCCCGCGTTCCGGACACAATGGAACAGGTTTCGAAAGCTAATTCAGACATCTATGCGAGTTATGGCAATAAACGTTCAATTTAAATTAAACCGATTTAAACGATTTTCTAGGCGTTTTAATTTGTACCGGACAAACGGTAAATTCGATTGACACGAAATTTGAAACCATACAATAATATCACATTATGGATCCGATAAAACTGGATTCGTCGAAATCCGAGACTGTTTGAAAAATGGCTATTTTAACTCGCCAAATTAATAATTAAACAATTTCGATGCATTTCGAGCTGCCACGATCAAACGATAACTCCGATTGCTACGAAAATTGAAATCCGGTAATAACTAACTATTACGGATCCAATGGAACTAGTCTCGTCCAATTCTGAGACTGTTCAAAAATTGACTAATTTCACTAGTCGATTAAATATTAAAATATTCAATTTTCACAAATAAACTTTTAATTCGATTTTAAAAGTTCTATAATATCGTTCTAACTTCAATATGATAAAATAAAATTTCACAAATCATTTTCAATCATATTTAACCCAATTTTCAATTATTTCCATAATTTAACATATTAAATTATCGATTTAATTATCCAATTAAATCCAATTATTCGAAATAAAATTTATTCGACTTATAAATTCACTAATTAATATTTAAAATTAATTAAATATTCAAATTTAAATTAATAAAAATTCTGGGTCGTTACAGGAGACATAAGGAAGAAAGTATTGGGGGAATGCCATCGTTCGAAGTTCACTATTCACCCAAGAGGAATGAAGATGTATCCGGACATGACGAGAAGCTTCTTCTAGGAAGGAATGAAGATGGATGTTGGCTTACGGGTGAAACAGTGTTTGAACTATCAACAGGTAAAAGTCGAACATCAAAAGTCGAGTGGATTGCTTCAGTCATTAGATATTCCAGTATGGAAGCGGGATTCTATTTCTATGGATTTTATTGATGGGTTACCAAGAGTGTCCATTTCATTTTAGTTAAATCAAATAGGGCGGCACCTATATTGGCTAAGTTATTTATGAAGAGCGTGGTTAGACAACATGGAATTCCTAGTAATATTGTTAGTGATAGAGATTCCTTATTCACTAACTAGTTTTGAAAGAGTCTATAGGAAAGTTTAGGAACCAAGTTCAAGATAAGTACTGCTTACAATCCGTAGACCGGTGGGAAAATGAAAAGGGTTAACAAAATCTTGGAGGACTTGTTGCGTGCTTGAGTATTAGACTTCGGGGGATCATGGAAAGACTACTACACCTAATCGAGTTTTCGTATAACAATAATTATCAGACTAGTATAGGGATGGCACCGTTTGAGGCTTTGTATGGAAGACTATGCAAATCCCATGCAGTTGGTTAGAGACCAGAGATAGATTAATCCTTGGTCCTGATTTGGTAAAAGAAGCATAAGAAAAGATTGAACTAATAAGGGAGAGAATGAAGGAAGCTCAATCTAGGCAGAAAAGCTATGCAGATAGAAGAAGAAAAGATTTAGAGATCTCTGTTGGAAATCATGTTTTCATCAAAGTATATTCGATGAAGGTGTTATCAGGTTTGCGAAGATGGGTAAGTTAGTACCAAGGTTCGTAGGACCATTACCTATTTTATAAAGAATTGGGAAAATCGCATATAGAGTAGAGTTACCGAGTAGTTTGGCGGGAGTCCACAATGTTTTCCATGTATCTCATCCAAGGGAAATGTGTTAGGGATCCGGACACTACTATAACACTGACCGTGTCAGAAGATTTAGTAGTGGAACCAGATATAACTATAGTTAGGAAGCCTATCTGGATAGTCGCGAGAGATGAGAAGAAGTTGAGGAACAATACAGTCAGATTAGTGAAAGTCCAATAGAGTGACGATGCCGGAGACTGTACCTGGGAGACTAAGAGCAGGATTAGAGACACTTATCCTGATTTATTTGACGGTATATTTTACCATTGATTGTTTTCTTGTGTATCTTATCGTAATTTCAAGGATGAAATTGCTTAAGTAGGGAAGATCGTAACTGTTGGAACTATACTAGCCTACAGCGGAAGTTATGGGTGAATTTCATAAAATTTACTCTATTGGATCTTTATATGGCCTATAAAGTCTAACTAAATTAGAATATTTCTAAATTTCATTTAAATAAAATCATTTATTTTATTTAAATTCAAATATATTAAGATATGAAATTAATTTTATTTGATTTAGTTTATACATAAATGTATCATATACATATATGTGTGAGTGCATGTGTAACATAATAATCCATGAAAGGTATAATATGCCCATACGTAGATGTTGGGATTTACATCGTAATAAACATATTAGCTCATTTTGTGCATCAAGTATATGCGTTACAAAACACACACATATGTATGTATAAATATATTATATATAATATATGAACATAAAATATTTGTATATAGATAAATATATATAGAGAGAGAGAGAGAGAAAGAGAGAGAGAACAATTACTAAAAATCATTTATAATTCAAAATTAACTTAGTTTGCAAACATAATGATTTTAATATTTTAATTTGTATATATTATGAATAGAGGAAATTAGTTTAAAGGAAAAAGTTTAATAAAATTTAATTTTAACAGACATTAAAATTAAACTTCCGTCTCAAGGACAAGCGCCAAAATTTCTCGATCGTTCCTGCATTTTAGTTTCCTTTCTTCTGTAAACAAAATTTCTTCTTCATCAAACAATGGCAACCCGAACCGAAATCAATATTCTTCTCAAACTGATTTACAAGCACAATCAACTTTAGAATCTAAGTTGATGGAGGTAAATCAAAACATTTCAATAATACCTGAACAAATAAACGATGAACCTACGATTCCAAAAAGTAGGGCTTCGAATGCTATGCATACAGCCGTAAAGAGAAGGCGAATAACTAATTCATCCATGGTTGTCGATTCGAATGATATTCACGAAGATACAAAGAGGACGAAAAAATCTAGGGCATGTAAAACTATGAATGAAGACGACACGAAGAAACAACAGCTTAGTGATGAAATCGCCAGCAGAAAAATGAAGACAAAGGTATAAAAGCTGATTTATTTTTGAAATAAAAGATAATTTTACAATGATAGTTCAATTATCATTTGATTTATCATTGAATGACAAATCAATACACTACTTGATTTGTTACATGTATAATATTGAAATATCAGATGATGGATGAACATAGCATTCAGTTTTTGACAGATGATAGACAACAATAAGATGAATAGTTACAGAATGATAGACAAATATAGCATTGAAAAAAATGATAGCCAAACATAGCATAATAGAATGATGGTTGAATATATCACTTTATTTATTGTAGGTGTAATTATGCAATGATAGATAAAAATAGCATTTCAATATCGGATAGACAGTAGAAAATAATTAGATGGATACTTATTCGATAATAGTTCAATATATCATTTGATTTGTATGCGCCATATTGAAATATGGCATGATAGATGAACATAGAATTCATTCTTTGACAGATGATAGACGACAACAAGATGAATATCTATAGAATGATAGAAAAATATAGCATTGAAAAAAATGATAGACAAACATATCATGATAGAATGATAGTTGAATATATCATTTTATTTACTGTATTTGTTGTGATGGTATGATAAATGATAATTATTGAATGATAGTTCAATATATCATTTGATTTACTGTATTGATAGTTATTGAATGATAGTTAAACATAACATTTGATTTACTGTATTGATAGTTATTGAATGATAGTTCAATATATCATTTGATTTGTATGCATCATATTGAAATACGAGGTGATAGATGAACATGGCATTCAGTTTTTGATGGTTGATAGACAACAATATGATGAATAGTTACAGAATGATAGAAAAATATAACATCAAAAAACATGATAGACAAATATAACATTCAATCATTCTACTTTAGAAGAGTACATTGAAAAAAAGTAATAATAAACAAATATAGCATTTGAAAAAAGAATGATAGATGCATATAGCGCTAGTAAATTATACATTCATATTTGAAAAGATTGATAGATAAAAATAAGAAAGCATTTCAAAAATGAGACATGAAAATAACATTATTGTTTGTTAAATACCGAATTATTCATTGACCAATTTTTGTACAGGATCAAAAGGTAAAACATTGAAGAAAGCAAAAACAACAGAAGGAAAAAAAAACTAAAGAAAGTATCTTAGAAACAAATTCAGTATAGATGTAGCTTACTTCCAATAATAAAAAATTTCAGGAAAATTAAGGAAAAGGAAGGTCATCTTGTAGATCAATTGAATTATTTAAAACAAAAACCCTTCGAAAAATTTATGCTAGTGTTTTTCAAAGAAATTTTATCCATAGCTGCTTTTACAAAATCATCAACAACCTTAGATGATATCATAGATACATTTTCTATCAATAACGAAGATTTTAAAGTGGGGTATATTTGTTTAAAAATCAAACTTGAAGATGTTTCAATTCTCTTTAGCTTACCTTTATCTGGAATAAATATTTTTCCATTACCAAAAATGAGTTTACAAATCCTTCCAAACAATTGTGAAGATTTTGTGCTGAGAAATTTTGGAACAATAGAGCACATCACAAAGGATCTTACAATTTCGAAGATAAACAATGTGCCGGAAAATCAATAATTTCAACATGAAAATGATTTTCTAAAACTGCTTATTATTCTTACAATGATAACCTTCTTCTTTCCTGATAACCAAAGATACTAACCATGAGGATGTATTCCCTATATCCTTGATCAAAAAAAAATGAACTCAGTATCTTGGCCAGCTTCAATTCATCATTCATTGATTAGTGCTTTGACGACTTTCAAAACAAAGCCGAGAAACATGTCGGGTTGTTGCATGCTCCCAAGTATAAGTACAACATTCTAACTTTACGTTAATGCATCTATCTCTATAAATTAAATTATACACATTATATGTTTTAACAAGTAATATTTCATTTGTAGTTTTTCCTATGTGAGCATGTGAATTTGATATCTCCATTAACAACATACTGTTCTACCTTACATAGATTTGGGAGGTGGAATATCGGAAGCTTGAAAAAGGTCATCTTAAGAGAAGCATTGATGAACATGGACAATAGAAAGGTATTATTTATCACACTAGTATAAGAAATATATAATGGTAGATAAATATATCATACATAGTGTATATCAACAGTTTTCATTTTGTTATTATACAATTATGATTTAAATGATAGTTACATATATATATATCAGTTTTGCACAAATACAATTTCTGTAGGTGCTACTGAAGAATGATAGTCAGATATAGCATCACATGAAAAATGAAAATTATATATAAAATTAGTTCTTCCATTGTATGTTACCTCATTCATTACTATTTTTGTTATTACATAGATTTTTGTTGAAATAAGAAACCAGACTGAAGATGAAAAATCACTTCTTCAACAAACTACCCAACAAGAATTTGTCCAGCTAGATACCAACGAGAATATTGGGATGCACAAAATAGAAAATTTGGAAGAGACATCAGAAAAGCAAGTTGACTCAATGCAGCAGTATATTGAAGATTCGAAAAATAAATTGAAGAAAAGTGAAAAAGAATTAGAAAAGGAAAAACAGAAAAGAATACAAGCAGAAGGCACTATCATACAGTTGAGAAAAGAAATCAAGATGTTGAGACCAAAAGTAGAAATAGAACCACCATTATTTGATCTCAATATAACTCAGGAAATTAAAAAGATGCAGCAAGAGAAAGAACAACAGGATCAAAAGAAACCTTCAGAGCCGACAGAAAAATCACCAACAGTGCATGAAAAAACATAGAAGAAACCAAGCTCTTTAGTTTTAAGGGTTAAAAAGCACCAACGTTGGAATAAAATTGATTCTAATTGCCAGTATGAAATTGTTCACAGAAAAACAAAGAAAAATGTTTACAATAAAAACCAAACGCAGCAACTTGAAACAAAGGAAGGTCAGAAAGAAATTACAAATGAACAGGAATCTGAAACTGAAACTGATGAGCAAGTCACTACAATTGAAAATGAAGAAATTATTGATGTTGATGGGTACTCGCAATCAAGTAAAACCTACAAGAGTAAAGATATCACCAAAAGCAGTATTCTACAATTATTTAATGAAGAACAGCAAAACAAAATTCTTACTTTCTTCAAATTTAACGAAAATAAGAAGTAAGATTTCTGATATATTTTCTTTCATTATATTTGCAATTAAATAAAATTGAAGAAAAATCAACTTGTCAATTATTGATTTTCAATTATAGAACTCCAGCATATGAAAAAGATGAAGGACACAAAGGAGGAATCACAATAGTGAAATCTATGCTGGAAGCCGTTCTATTTGAGGGGGTTACAGATGGACAGGTATGCATCAAATTAGAATTATGATAGTAAAAAACTAAATATAAATATATAAAATGAAAGAAAGATAGGTAAACCTAGCGTTCAACTTTTCAAAATTCATATGAGTGAATTGAATGAGAGAGTGGCAGCTAAAAGTAACATTAGTATTTGTAAAATGCAGATAACTTTATACGATGGAGAATGATTGATAAAATTAGCATTCATAGTTTCTTTAAGTGCATATAAGTGTGTATGATGAGAGAATGATAGATAAAACTAGCATTCAAAGTTTCAAACTGCATATAAATTTATTGAATGAAAGAATGGGAGTTAAAAATAACATTGATATTTGTATAGGGCATATAAATATATAGAATGTCCAAGATGACTGTTTAAATGATCATTTGCATTTTTCAGTGCATACAATGCGGTAAACATGTAAATGAAAGTGAATACTAGCATTAATATTCCTCGTCCAAAAAAAAATTAATTATCCCATGAACTTACAACCTTCGTTGTTTGGTTTAACAGCATACTGATTGGTTTTATTAGAATCAGGAGATGTATGAACACGGTTACTAGTTCACCACAATGATGATGGTAGTATAAGCTTTCCAATATAAATGTTAAAAAATAATATAAAGTATTCTAATACATATGAATGTGCAGAATGCTTTAGTACATGACCGACAAACTGTGATCAAAGACATAGTTATACCAACAATAGATGCCATTGTCAAAGATGAATTTACATAGAAAATTTTCTTCCCTCCACATTACATAAACCATTGGAGCTTGTTGATGCTAAACTATGAAACAATGCAAGTCATTATGATTCAACCAAACCAAAAACTAGATCAACAAGGACTTCAAACTCTAGCTATAACCAAGCCATTATTCTTGTAAGAAAAGTATAATTTTGAAATCACTCTAACATTAATATACAACATTAATTTTTATTCTTGTAGAAAGACAAAATTGAATTGATGTTCAAGAAGAAATGGGCAGAATTAGGATTACTGAACAAAGAATTTCACAAACCTAAAGTGTTGCAGCCAAAAAGCCCACCACAGGATTCAGATTCGTAAGTAACTAATTTCATTTCTTCTCTTGTTTAAACTATCATTTCTATTTTTAAATTGCAATAGAATGCATTAAATATGCAAACTGATAATTAAAACTAGCATTGCCAATTGACAGTTCATTGATCTGCACTTATTGAACAAAAAGATTATGTATAAGATGCACATTCCACACGTAGCAATGATGTCTCTATGAATGCATTGATTAATATTGTGATCAAAATATAAAGCTATATTTTAGAATTATAGAGTAAAAAATGCAATATTATTTTAGCATTAGGTTTTACTATAATATTAACTAATATTTCTATATTTGAAATAGACTTGATTGTGCGTTCTTTGTCATCCTAAATATGAAAAAACTGGACAAGGATGAGATACCAGAAAAATATCCGAAGGAAATGCTTAGAAATCTAAGTGCTGTAGTGGTGTATAACATACTCAATGATCCACAATATAGTTGGTCTATGGAGAAACTCCGCAAAGATTCTACATAAAATAGCTGTTGCATTTTAACTTCTTAGAACTTTGGATATATTTGAACTGAACCACTTCTGCTAATTAAACTTAGATGGAGTCTGATATGGAGTCTGAGATGGATTCTGAGATGGAGTCTGGGATGAAGTCTTATATGTTTTCCAATGATTGTGTTTTGTTCTTAGTGTATAAACTGCTAGATGAATTTGAACTTCTTGATTTGAATTTGATTTGATTATAGTTGTCTGTTTTCAATGCATGAACTACAAAGTATAAACTATGGATATATTCAAGTTTCATTTTTATGTGTTTTTAATGCTTTTACTATGTTTCAGATGTGTCGAATAATGTTTTATACTGAAATGCTAGATAGAACTAGTATTACGCGAAAATACATTTCTCAGTGATTGAACTGTGATCAATAATGTGTGAATTTATCCATATAGAATTTTCATATGATTTTCAATGTTTGAACTCCGTTTCAAGTGTGATGACTACTGTTTACACTATAATGCTAGTTATAACTAGCATTTAACTAAAATGGTAAGCAAATATAGGCAGCTACGGAGATGGTAGGTACTGGGGTAGAAAGATGGAGATGGTGGTTTTTTTGGAAGTTATGAAGGCAGAGGCAGTGGGTTGTTGTATGGTGATAATGGAAGTGTTGATGCATGCAGAAACTGGTGGAGTTGGCAGCAATTTAGCGGTGGTAGTCTGAGTGTGGGATATATAGCAACATCAAAGTAAAGATGTAGTCACCACAAGAATTTTGATTTTTAGTAGCGCACAAAAAACGCTACTAAAAGTTTTAGCAGCGTTTTGATGAACGCTGTTATAAAGCCCGCGACTAAAAATATCCGATTTTTAGTTGCACTTATTTCAACGCTACCATAAATCGTTTTACTGCAGCGTTTATGAAACACGACTAAATTCTTTTTTTGCAGCGTGTATAAAACGCTACCAAAAGGTTTTTTGATGCTATCAATGGAATTTCCAAATTTACTCTACTTTACGGTTGCGTTTACTCAACGCTACTATATGTATTTTCGTAGCGTTTTTGAAACGCTACTAAAACTTATGGATCATTTTACACCATTTTTTCATGCTATTATTTCCTGTTGATGGTCTATTTTATTTCTACTATATCAATCAACAATCACTCACATAATCATCGTATTCGAACAATTAAAAAAAATATTAATCATATAATCAAACAAGATATCCATAACCATTCTAATACATTAGATTTTTATAAAATGACCAACATACAATAACCATTCGTATATAAATTAACACGTCTAGCACTAACAAAATGTTATACCAATCCGATGCTAGCAAAACGCTTGATTATCCATAATTCTTTGTTGCATGCAGAAGTGAAAGCTAGAACTACAAAAGTTCAACCTTGCCCACTTCGAAAGTCCAATGCCTGCACAAGTGAAAGCACAACGTATAGATAAACAATTATGTTAATTCGTAGGACTACATTCTGATATCAAACATCTACAACATTGTACAACTGTCGTTCCCATCTACGTGTATACTAGTCTTGTGTTCAACTGAATATGCACAACTGAATTTGAAAACTAAAATAATGTGCATGTTAGTTTTGGCCAAGAATAAAATGAAAATGAAGATTTGTCATTAATGTTTTGTACATTTTCTCTCTGCCTGTACATTTTCATATACTCAAACACAGAATTTCATATACTCGAAAACAGATGAAAATATAAGTGTACATGAATTATTTTAGATAGTGAAATTAGGTAGCTGTAAGAAGTCTGCCAGACCTATATGGTTACAGCCAAACACGGATTCAAAAATTTCATAATGATAGATGCATTTGTTGAAGCATGTATTGACTTTAACTTTCCTTTTGAAATGACATACATCATGCAGAATCTGGCAATGCATTCTGAGAGTCTAGATGAAACTTTGGTGCTTTTGAATTGGCTATAAAGTATATATATAACCTGGTCAGTTAATACCATCGGAATAAGGCGGTATAGATGATCCGAAACTAATACCTAATAAAAATATTTCTAGAAGAAGCTCCTATGACAAATAAACTGATTGAACAACAAATGAACTTTCAATTAATAAAAAATAAAATTCATTATTTCTATTGAAACATTAATAAAAAATCTAAAAGAGAGAGGAACATAATAGATTTTTTCTATTGAAATTACATTAATGAAAAGGCCAAAAAGAAAGAGGAACAGAATTGTATCAGTGCTTAATAATAATTAACTGTAAAAACACCTGTAATAAATGCTTCATATAGTTAATAAATGAGCACAATATAATAGTGCCAAATTAGTTTATTCAGTGATAGATGCATTGTACTCAAATTTGATCCACTGCTTAATTCATTCAGTGACAGAAACGCAATAAGTAAACTAAAGTACACAAAATAAGTTCATCGTCTCTGGTCATAGTTTTCGAAACGTTTTATTTGCAAGAGAAATGTGGCCTAATTTGAAAATAACTCTCACCTGTTTATAACAATGTTGTCGATGAATCAAGAACTGCCAAAGCATAGTTAGATACCATATAGCAGATTAATATTGTTGGTGTATATAGGTATATAACTTTGTCAGACATGTTTATAGTTATTCTGTTGTAGTGACTTTGTACGTATATAGCTACGTTATATCTGCACGTATATACATGGAAAATTGCAGATTGTCCGTTAATTTCAGATAATTTTGTTGTCAAAAGGAAAGGATGTTTTTGGTAATAGATTAAATTAGCTACTGCGAATTTCCAGGGATTATATTTCTGTCCATATTAATTTTTGTCAGTTAACTAATACCTTCTGATAAATGCTCGTTAAATTCTGATAAATAGATTATTTTCATTTTATTTATTTATTTTTGTTGTTGTTGTTGTATATACAAAATTTATGTCGGTAACTAGGATTATATGAATGAAAAAAATGAACAGCTAGGGGTACACTCTATACAAAAAATAATTTGTTGCCGTCATCGTCGAAATTTTGGACATATTTCTGGAAACATCATGTTACAAGTGGAACGTGGTTCAATTGAGAAGAACTTACATCTATCAATAACAATGTTTTTGATGAATTAAGAACTCCTAAAAAATATATATGTATATGTATGTATGTATGCATATTGCACGTTAATGTTGTTATTGTATAAGGTTAATTATGATTTTTAAGATTCTACTAAAATAGCATTGTGAGAGATACTTATACTTTTTTTATAGCGACTTTGCTTGTATATAGCAACGTTACATCGACGTATATACACATGGAAAACTGCCAATTATCCACTATTTTCGGATAATTTTGTTATCAAAAGGAGTGGCTCATCCTAGGAACAAATCAAGTTAGCCATTGCTAATCACCCGGAAATATACATATATACTTATATGATGAAGACAAGAATGTTTAATTTTGGTTTGCTAACTTAATACACTTACCGTTGTGCACTTCTCATAATTTCTTCTCTTTTAGGTCCAACATTTTGTCGAGCGCTGCCATCAGATATATTTGAGTAAGGAAGAAACAATCTACACCCTAGAGGAGGAGGAAAATACTAATCCATATTTTACCAGAATAGGTTGTTATCTCATTTTAACAAAAGATATATTCAAATCAGAGTTCCTAGTATTTACCTGACGTTCACATACTATAAGATGAATCTCCCTTCCGACATTATCAGTAGCCTTAGAAACATTCCTGAGAACCTATCTAAACATAACTCCAATCATTACTTCCTAAATGTATATACTAAAATAACATAAATGTTAAGAGCTTCAATTGATAATACCATTTCGCGGAGATATTAAGTGCAGGAATTGTTCCCGCACTACATAATTGTCTTAAAAGCTCATCTTGCAAGGTTGAATCAAGCCCTATAGATAATAGAGTGAGCATAAACTTATAATAATAAAACAGTGCAAGAAAAAATAGTTCAGTATCTTAAGTTTAATATTAAGTATTTTCAATATTACCCTGATAAACAATTGGGATGCCAGTACATTAAACTTTTCATGATATCAGTTCTTGGCACTGGACTGGTGCTTAGACATTAATGAAAGAAATGCGTGGATGACTTTTAATAAACCCTCTATATTGGGAAAGGCTTATTAAGCTACTCAGATGAAGCTTGTTTTTTATGTGTTGAAATATAGAAGTACGGAGTATAAAACAGTTTAACCCAAGTGAAAAGTTATCACTAGATGATGAGGCATTTTCCATTTGAGCTAATTCATGTAATGTCTCAGATTCTTCCTTTGTTTTTAATCTTGTATTGGACAGTACACCAAAACCAAACATGATTAGTTTACAAAGATCTTTTAACAAGGCAAACTTTAAAACATTATCAACTTTAAAAGGATTTACAAGCATATTAAGAAGATAATAGTCTTTGCAGTAACTGTTAACATTCACAAACATTAAACAATTAATTTGGTTCAAAGTTCAAACAACTATACATATGAAAGGTTCAAGGGTAAGTTAAATAAAAACACACTTTTTCCACTAAAGATATTCTACAAAAACAAAACAAAAAGCAAAAGCTCGCCTACACGCTAGCTGTTGATGGTAGTTCCTTGCAAGTAGTCATTTGTGCAGAGAAACTAACCCTTTTAAGTGCATAGAGTTCCGAAATTGGTGCATTACCCAGTACTAGCCATCATGCTTCATCTTTTAACCGATGATTCAAATAAGAATTAGAGTTACACATATAGCCTTAAGTATCAATTATTAGAGATGATTTTACTCAAAACGGAAGGCTGTTATCATCTAAAAAACAAACTCAACCAAAATGAAGGTTTGAAGTCGTAGTTTTATCAATGGAAAATTGCAATAGCTAGCTTGATGGAACATGTGATGAAATATATAAATTCATCTTGTGTTGTCAACTAATTAATAATTGAATTATGTAGCACATTTTCCCTAGAAACGCATATATTGCAAATCAGATAAATAAGCAACCTTGTATAAGTTGTTTTCCCCAGAAATACATATATGAACCTACCACTTAGGATATCAACAAATTGTCCAACCGTCATTTCCCAGGGGGCCAAATATCTAAAATAGTATTATACATTAATGAACTGCATTGGGTGATGTTTATATGCATTTTGACAATTTTATGGTTAAATATAGAAGAACATTTTCATTTACATCTAATATACATTGTTTTCAAGCCAAACTACTCGATTGCATTCAACTTTCCACTTCCTTTTATCTATTTCAAAAAATAAATTAAAGAAATAACATATACAACTAAAATATACCATTTTACTCATATGTCCAATTGGAATTACAAAGTAATCTTGATTGGGTCGACTACTAATGAAAACATCTAAAATTTTGACAATTATAGAGTAACCTTGATTATTATGTCAATTGAATGAAATAATTAATGATGTATTGAGAATTATATATTTGATAAAAACGTAGGACAATAAAATAAGTGGTGGTTGCGAATAATTGAAGAAGATTAGGAATGTTAACTGATAAGTAATATAAAATAGTTTTTTTATTCAAGTTGATGAACTAATGATACATTTCTGGTATTTCCATATCCATTAAAAATCCATTGGTAATTGAAAGCATGTGCAGAAATATGTGACTACAAGTTTTTAAACTTCAATTTCACAGGCCATGAACATATCATATATAAAACAGGAACAAGGAACATAAAAAAAGATTTGAATACCAATAGTGGGTTGATTTGAACCCACTCATCTTTCGGTAGCCATTTTTCTAGAGACACTCTCGTGGCTTCAGGATTTGGAATTTTCTGCAGAATATTTTTTTGCATGCGTGCGTGTGTGAACAATTGGTATAAGTCTTACAGATCATCACTAATTAGTACATATAGTGTATAGTATATGAACAAACCAGCTTTGTCCCGGGTTTTTAACCCATCCATGTCGATTACATACTCGATGTGCCTGGGGTTCGCAATTATGCTATTGCCTGCAGTTTATGCTATTGTTAGCGCACACACACACACATATTTTACTATATGCTAGCACATGCATTTCCATAATTTGTCATTGGTTCAGCACATGGAAATTATATTATTGCCCATAGTTTGTATTTTGGAGGACTTCTGATTTACTAATGCCTATAGTTTTCAAGTTTATACTTGGTCTATTATGGTTTTAGCACATGCACATTATCTCCTATTGTTTCAATTCTTAACTCTGGTTGTCTCAACTCTCAGTATAACAATATTAACGTCCAAACAGATAAGGTGAAAGGGTGATTGAAATTGTAATTCCATCATAACAATGTTTAACACAAAATGCGCATCAATAAGTAACCAACAAAACAAGGTTTTTTACATGATTAATATCAAAGAACTTACATGAAATAAAAGAAGTAACATTAACAATATTGAATTTAAATAAAAAATTATATTTCCTACTATCTATAGATGTTTATAAACAGAAGCAAAACATTATATTAAAATACCCAAATCATACTAATATTAGAATTCCTCAAGTAGGAACAAAACAATGAGAAATCCTCTCTTTCTCAATTCGCAAAAACTTAATAACAACATTCAAAATAAACACCAGAAGTAGTAATATCACTAATAATGATAAAAACTCAATAACAACATTCAAAATACACAAAACATATGAGATTGTCAGTAAAGTATAAAATGTTGGATTTTCACTATTTTATTCAAGTTTCATCAACCGAAGAAAATTCAATTCTAGCAGAAACAAGTTTAATATAACCGTTGATCATTCGCTCAGCATATTGAATCAAACCTAACAGAGTCGTAACATAAAATTCAATTCAAGCAGTAAAAGCAACCGTCTTCCATAAAATTGAGATCTACTAAAAATTGAGACAAAAAAATGGTGGACGGAAGTTTGACACCACAGATCATAAAGTATAGATCTGAAGAAGGCAATACAATTCAAATTGGAACGAAAAAGAGGAGAGAGAAGTTGATACTTAGGCTTCTTAGTAACTGATACATGTGAGCTTCCATAAACCAAATCTAATTCATGTAATGAAACTCTAAATAGTTTTTTCTACTATAAATTATTGGTTTCCATATTAACAACGGTAACTCGTCATTACGAATTAAAGTTAAAATTGGTACCTAGGTTGGGTTGGTAAATCGAAAAGCTCGCCAACGTCGGTGAGATGAAGATTTAGCTTTTGGAATGTAATTTGCCAATAGATCATAGCCAAACAGATCGTCGAAAATCAATTTAGGTTTCCCACTTCATCAGCAGATCGATCACAAAGAGGGAAAATTTGGAAGACAAAGACGAGGAATTTTGTGATGACGAAGACGGGTGATTTAGAAAACGAAGATGAGAGAGATAGGGGATAAAGGATTGGCCATTGAATTTCAGCCACGAGGTAAAAAAAATTAAGTGTTTAAAAGAGATAAGGAGCGGCCACATAAAATTTTTGGAAAATTTTCACGAATTGTTGCCGAAAACCAATTGGCCGCGTTTATTTGTTCATTTTTATGAGTTAACTTGACCAAAGATTGCATAATCCTTGAAACACTACCAATAAATGCAACTAAAAGCATATATTCTTGTAATGAGTTTAAAATGAAGTAGTAAGCAGTAGTGGTAGTTTAAGAAGTAAAGGGTAGTATGATGTTAGGGTGGTGATGAAGTATGTAGGGTGGAAGAAGTGATTGGTATGGGGATGACTGGTTTGCACAGTTGTGACTGAAGTAAGGAGATTAGTTTGCACAATAAGTGAAGTAGTTGTTGAAGACATTGTTTGTTGTGTAGCAGTGTATGTTGTTTTTTGTTATTTTCTGAAACAGAGAGATGTAGTCTGCATAATGAAGATATCCCATTTACAAATTAGTGTTAATTCTTTTTTCTAACTGATGTTTCTAACTATAAGGGAAGATATTCCATTGCAGTATAGAAGAAATATGGGAGCAGTTGTTCCCACATATCATATAAACAGTACATCATCATACTGGCAAATCATTACAAAACCACTTAAATAATCTCATCAAATAATCATACAAACAGTATATCATCATCATCAAATCCTTTGTTCTTTCTCAACAGCTTACTTAGTTTTATGCAATGACAGATGATGGGTTTCAATGATAGAGAGATGCATACTGATTATAATGAAATGCTAGTTACAACTGACATTCGACTGAAATGATAAGTACATATAACATTAAATAGAAATATTATTACCGAAATGCAGAGGAACGGCAGATATTAGAAATTAAAACAAAATAACCAAAACACTTCACATTTTATTTTCTAATGATTTCACAAAGTCCGACTTCATTTTTCTATAAGCTTTAGCAGCTGTACACTTAAAAAACTTCTCAATTACACTTACAAAACACATAAATTTTCTTAACTTTTGGAAGAATGAAGACAATTCCTTTTGTTGTGGCCAACTTCATTACACTGACTGCATCTGTTTCTTTTACTTTGAGAATATTCAAAACCACCACGCCTCTTTGTAGATGGTCTTCCAGCACCACGAATTTCTTTAGGAGGCCTAATCAAAACATCATTTTCAGCAGCAATTGGCTTATCAAAATCTGGAATTGGATTGATAGCATTAGCATACGAAGATCTGAAAGCAATTACAGTAAAATAGTCCTCCACAAAACCATAGACTGATAATCTACACTTGTTAATGCACTTAATTGCATGGGCACATGGAAAACTAGTAACTCTCTATTGATTACAACTGTATAAATGATTTTTAAGATCAACAACCTGTGACTTAGGAGATTTAACTTCAAATACTAATTCCGAAGACTTATAAACATCCCAACCAAAGCCATCATCTACTAACTTTGACAAACGTTCCTCCATAACAGGACAAATGATATGTTGTCTATAGACAACATTCCTCTCTTCATCTCGCCATTTGCTCCATAACTTTCACTCGAATACCATACAAACAAGAAGTTATAGGAATAACTCTATCTTCCAAAATCCATAAGTTGAAACTTTCTTCAACATTTGAAAAATATTCACCGTAACGCTTTCCTTGAAAAAACAAATCTGCCCAATGGTCAAAAGGTTTATCTCTTAAAAAAAATTCTGCAGATGTACCCCCAATATCTTTAAATTTAGAAAGATATCGCTCAAAATCATACACATTAGAAGCTCTAGCACAAAGTTTGAACAACTCCGCCGCCTTGACAACAGTACCTATATTCTGTTCCATGTGAAGTAAACAATAGCTATGATATGAAGAAGGAAATATTTTGAAAACACCTAAAATGAGACCCCATTGACGATCAGACATAAAAACTAAAGACCGGTCTTCATTAAGCGTTCCTTTCAGATGGGATAAAAACCAAGACCAATTAGATTCATTTTCATGTAGAATAGTACCCATAGCAAGGGGAAAGAAACCTATAAAATAAATAACTAATGAAAGCTCAGTACTAAGAAACATGAATTATATTATACATCAAAACCTGTATTAAATGTTAATAATTTCTATTATGCACAATTAAAGTAGATTCAAAATGATATATGAATATAGCATATGTTATTTTAAAGTCTTTTAGTTACTACTGCATAAAATTTTAGTTCTTATTTTTGTAAACATTTCTACCATAAACTTTTCCAATGTAACCAGGTCAATCATTGAATAAAATAAAGCCAACAATTCTTGTGTAAACATGGCTGCATTATAATTATGTACAACTTTGAACAATGATAGTTTAATATATAATTACTAGAAAAACAAATAAGTAAATAAAACAAAACAAAACAAAAATGAAACTCATACCTTGATTACCATTTTTAGAAGTAGCAGCTAACAAAACACCCGATCTTCTCTTCAAAGCAGTTGCATCTAAAAATATTAATGGCCGACAGTGTTTAAATCCAAGTAGACAAGCACCAAAACAATACAAAACTCTCTCAAACTAATTGGTTGAAGCATTAACTTCCATGGCCACGTAACTACTAGGATTATACTTTTGCAACACATCTATATACCAATTTAAATCATTATATGACATGACATCATCCTCATATATTTCTTTCAATGCCAACTCTTTTCTGCTATAAGCATAATAATATGAAAGATTAAAATTATACTCTCTTCTAAATTCCTTCATAATATCTTTTGGCTTCTTCGTAGGAGCATCTCGAATCTGATCAACAATCAAAGATTTGACGAATCTACTTAAAATATTAACTTTATTAACATCTCTAAGACCGGCTCCACAGGAATGATCAAAATTGTAAGTTCTAATAAAAAACTGAGAGAGTAGACCAGGATCCGAAGAAGCATTAAGATAAAACTTACAACCATCCTTCAACCAAGAGCTATTAACCGAAATTCTGTCTGGAGAATCTCTTACAAAAATCAAATAATAACCATTTTTTATTTGATATGCCATTAAAAACTTCCGAAAATCCTCAGCTCCATTAAAACAAAAACTAAGAAAATCCACAATAGTTTTTTGAGAACCTTTCTTCAACTTATCTTTCAAATAATAAGAAGAATCAACATGTGAATCACTATTTGATCCAGAATTACTACCAATTGAAGTGCTTTGAACACTTGCATTGCCTAAACCACAACCAACAATATCAGCTTCCTTAGCACAAACATTTTCCTTAACAGTAAACTTAGAATATTGACTCTTTTTGAAAATTAGAAAACACAGAATACTAATCAAATCTAAATCAGCATCAATGATTATATTCTTATTCTCAAGAACATAAGATATCTCAATAGAAAATGTACTAAAATGAGGCCAAACTTCACAAATTTCTGTCTTAACATCAAAAAAGAAGAGCCCGTGGCGAGTCGAGTAGAATAACAATTCTCATTATGTTCAAAAATAACTAGCAAACTATTTGCTTCATCATTGTAGATATCAGTACTGCAAAAGAAATTAAAAAACCAATTAACAAACTTACTTAATGTTATGAATACAGCAACAACAAAAAATGTTAAATTAACATAGCATAATAAATCGAAATCAGATTAAGAGCTAAATGAAAGAAATATAAATTAATTGAAAAGCAGATGATAAATGAACATAGCACAACCAAATTAAAACAAAATATGAATACAACGGCAAAGAATACTATATAAATATAGCATAACGCTACAAACTACATATGAAATTCACCAGAATGATAGATGAACAGTAAAATTGTAAAACCTTAAACTATGGTGAAGAAACAGAATGATGCATAATAAAATCTTATGTTGCCATTGAAACAAATCCAAAATAGGAACTGAAATCTGGAAGAAGACAAACTATGCAACCTAGAAAAACAAATATATACATAATAATCGAACGATATTATATTAGAGAAAGGTAAGAAGAATATCGAAACAAATAAAAGCAATATACCTGAATTTAAGGAAATTGTTTGATAAAGATCCAAGCACGATGAAGATCGACGATAAAGAAACACGATGAAGATTGATGACAATCGAGAAGATCGAATACAAAACGCATCCTTGAATCGAGAAGATCGATGAACTAAGATTAGTAATATCAGAATGAAGGTGGAGAAGAAATTAAGACGAAAGTTTAAATTTTACATAAGTATGTCCTTAGAACGAAAAAATAAAGCCCGCGTCCTTCAAACGGAAAAAAATAATCCGCTTCCATAGGCCCAAAAGGAGAAGTAAAAACTTCCTCCAGCCCATTTTCCTGTTATGAATAATATGTTTTCGTCCATAAATAATTAACATAAAATAATTTATTGATGAAAATTCAAATTTTACGTTCAAAAATCTAGGATCATAAAATAGAGCTTAGGAAAATCTGGAGATTTTTCAAAGCTGGATTATTATTTTTAAAAACAAATACATTAATTTCGGCATTAATTATTTAATAAAAAATAATATATTATTAAAATTTCAAAATTTAAAATTTTATAAATTCTAAGATTATGAATGAAAGGTAATGAAAATTTTTGAAGAATTTTTCAATTAAATTATTATTTTTAATAAATCATAAACAGTTTTTCTAAACAATATTAATTATCAAAAACAATAAACTTTATTGAAAAATTCCTAAATTTTTCTATATGTTTCTGAAATGATATAATATTTTTTAAATATAAAATTGAACTTTAATGAAATAATTATTTTATATATAATAAACAATTCAAAAATTCAATAAATGTTATTAAAAATATGAATATGTGCATGATAATTAATTTTAGAAAATTTAAATTCATATTATTTATAAATAAGTGTACTAATTTTTTTAAATCATTATATATATATATATATCCTATATATGCATATATGCTATTATGAGAGAGAAATATATACTAATATATATATATATATATATATATACACACACACACATATATGAATTTATTAATAAATATATATAAAACAATTATTAATGATAAAAATTGATTTTGTATAGTAAACAACATTTGTCTATACATTAATCAAATAGTATCTATATAACAAAACAAATCAGTTTTAGTGGAAGAAATCAACAGAAGACTACCAAATGATAAAGATAGATCTGACTTAAAGTTGGAAAGACATCAAATAGATAGAAATGTTCCAGCTGATTTCTGATATAACTCGGTTACACAGTCATATTCAAGACTATATTTTCACCACTTCCCACATATCTCCACTTTCCACTGAAATAACCCCTTGCCCACTTCTTCATGAATGTTTCCCATTTATTTATGCTATAATTATTTTCTTCTAACTTATACGTTTCTCCATTCACTAATATAATTTTCAATTCTTGGGTAACTCTTTTTCTTCTCCATTTACAATCGGCATATTCCTTCCATCCTCTTATTCATTGCAGCCAAATCTCTTCCATTATTCGCTTTATGTTTACACAGAATCTGTTTGACTTTATGCATACATGAAGCAATGCTTAAGCTACCTTACTAACTATGTGTTCATTTGTTTTTTAATTTTCCTCCAGCATTCAATCAAGTATTACAACATGAAGCAGATATTTTCCTATCATTTTTTACTTTTGTACAACTTTTTTTTTCCATTTCTCCCATATTTCATATTTTCAAAATGGAAGAAAACAATGGCTCGGAGGAGAGAAGCATCGAAGGGAAAAACTACTGACTCCCATTGTAGTGAAGGTAGAAGTAGATGACGTACCATCAAATAAAGAAGAAGTAAGATAGTTCAAATAGAAGAAGAAGATGCAGTTGTGTTGATGGGACAAATGGATTTAAAGGAGATTGCTAAAGTTGTAGTGGTTGATCCACTACTAATGGAAAAATCGTTTGCTGGTGCGGAAAACGAGAATCTTGAAAATCATGGACAACCTTTATCACTCTGTATCCTTGAAGATTCAGATGATGATTTCGCTGTTGCTGTGGTAATATAATTATTTGTGCTTACAAGTACTCAGTTGCTAATGTTTCTTATGATCCATGTTCATTGTTGTTTTTCTTCCCCTTCATTCCGCCTATTTTAATTATGTTTTTCTTTGTTTTTTTTGTTGCATTTGCCCTCTGTTTATGGTTTGTTAACACTGGTCTATTGTGTGCAAATGATTTTAGATCATTTGACTATGTTTTCTAATGAATTTGGATGAATTATTTCTCTTTCATATGTACATGTTGTGTCCGAATAGTTTTTTGCACCGTTTCTACTACATGCTACCTATTTGTCATAATTGTGTTCTGCTACAATAAGGGATCTATGGATGTACCTAAAATAATTCAATATGCTACATTTAAACAAGGTTGTTGTATGTGAAATGTTTTTGCTTGCGTTGGAGTAGACATTTAATAAACAATATAAACTGCTTTAGTGCTATTATAGATTTTTTTTACTAAACAAACGCTATATATGGAAATTTATATCGTACTCTCCTTCCTCCGTCTCTATGTTGTTACTAAATGCTTACTTGCTTTATCAAATTACCATCGGTATTTATTGATTCACTTACTCTAATTTTAATTTTTGACCAAAATAAAAATAGTGCACAATGTTTCTTCCATACCAAGTGACAAAAAAATCTAGATTTCTTTTACACTTCATTTTTTCTCTTTTCTTTCATGACATTGACATGCACACTAACATTTATAATGTGCATAAATTGCTGTTAAATATTAACAGTGGCTGTGTGGGAGATAAGGCTCATGAAGAATTGACAGAGCATTTCTTGTATCTTTGTCACGACCCAAAATCCAGCGTTCAAAAGTCGACATCAAATACCTCACTTGTATTCGACTACCGAAGTTCAAACGTTGGACTCCAGTTCGGATGGAGATTATAACAACAACAGATGAATATAAAATAGCGGGAACAAAAGATGATCTCATTTATCACAACACTGATATAATATGGGATACAACATCATCACAATATTTGATTACAACAGTTCACCACCTTCATCGGAGTGTTATACACATGATACAACAACAAGTCGATAACACCACAGCGGAAAAGATAATAGAGCTATAATAACTACAACAGAGTCTTCAAAAGAAAGAGCGATAGCGAGATTCAAATATAAGCACCTTCAAATCAAACTTCAAAGCTTCCAAGACTTCAAACCAAAAGATTCCAAAATCCGACAGCTTCCAAAAGACTTCTACATCCAACTAGCTCCAAAACATGGATAACCTGCTTCTAGGCTGCCCATACGGAAATTATTGGCATCCGGAGTTTAGGAAGGGAACAATAAACTCCGGGTCATTCATGACACTGGTATGAGCAAACAAAATAGTTGTTTGTACCAAAACAATTTAAAAAGAAATCCGATATGCTTTTGGAAAATGAAACTACCATAAGACCTCCCGCCACACACAAAATGCAATCGCACAATTGGAGGAGATTTCTTCTTACGATAGTCAAACATGCTTGATATGAGAAAACACTTTTTGATATTATTATTAGTGCATAGTGTAGAACAATTTTTGAAAATATAGTATTAATATTAGCCAACATACCACCATTATGGTATACCTACTATAGCTACCATGTTTTATGGCAGGTTACCGCCACGTTGCATGGCAGGTTATATAATTAAAACCGTACAGGGCTCGTACTGTTTCTTTGGATTTCCAACAAATGGTTAGGCTAAGGAACTTTCTTATCGAATGGGAACGCCTCTGGAGTGATGCTTCGAGAAACCAACCGGATCTCTGCCAACACAAGGCCGGGTTATCTCTATAACTAGGTAACTACTACACGAGTATGCCAACCCCCGGTTGTCACCGACCTTTATCTGAGGCCTTGACACTAACAAATTCCAACAACCACATAGGTTAGATATCTGGAATCCGTACCATGATACCACCTTTTATCCAGAAGGAAATTCACATACCCAAAGGCGCGCTACCCCCAATAACCTTGCCGCATCCTTCCTGTTTCAACATTTTTGGGTTGTGAGGTCCGATGAAGTCTCGTCCACAAAGCTATGCTTTTCACAAAAGTTATGCATCGGTCAACAAATGATTAGCAGCACTCAGCATGTCACACTACCAAATTGAGAGTATATCACTAATAACCATCAACTGCATAACCTCTGAGCTCGCACGTCTCAGAGAAGGGTGTTGACCTAAGAGAATAAATTCTCCTCCACTAACAGAAATGTATTTGATAGAGACCAGCTTTATATCTTAAAGTGTAATGTCAAACGTACAACCATACAAGTCCGTTCCAGGTTCGAACGGAACCGAAGGCACTTCGTCCAATAAAGGAAAAAGCCCTTGCAATCCGGGCATCCACAATCCCGATCGAACTCCCCATTACATATGGAGATCTCTATACCTGAGGAACTCAGTGTAGAGTCATTCTATAGGTTATCCTATCGTTCTCGAAGACACCCAGTCTTCATCACCGTCTTCAAATGCGATCCATTTCATAGTATCACTATTCGGAATGGGTAATATGACACAAAGCCCTCTCCCGGCTAAACATAATAGTGGGCACTTAATTTTAGAAACATGTGGATATATCAATAACAAAGATTCATGATTAATATTCGATGTGGGTTTCGGATAATCAACTGGAATCCGACTCCCTGTCGCATCGAAATTCAAATGCCATTGAAGGCCAACAGTTTTCACATTCACATAGAAATATATATCATAGATCAATTCACAACAATTCACATCACAAAGTATCAGTCACATATCAGGGGTATCTATCATTTCAAGGCAATCAATAATAATCAATCATCTACAAGTAAGATGAATTAACAGTGTGATAACAATCAATTAATCACATAATTATTTTCATTAATTATCTTTAATTAATGATTATTTATCCTTAATTATAATTTAATTAGTCCTTTATTACTAATTAATTAATTTTAATCACCTTTATTGATTAATTATTCCTTAATTAATTACATTAACCAATTAATCTTTAATTTTAAATTAATCAACCTTAAATTAATAATTAATTTACCTTTAATTGATTATTCTTTAATTATTAAGTAATTATAAATCATTTAGCTTAATTAATCATAAATTTTTTTTAATTAATAAACCTTATAATTTATCATTATTAACATAAGAGATTAAGGTTAATTAAGAATTAAAAACAATATTTTATCTTAATTTATTTTATAAATAATGAATACATAATTAAAATAAACTTAATTACTTTAAACATAATTTCCTAAAAACCTTTATTAATCTAAGTTTAACTCAAAACAATTATTTTAAAAGCATGGGTTAAAATGTTTAAATTTTGAATTTATTTTAAAATTTTGAAAACTGTTTTCAACCCAACCCGAAGCCTCCCCGAGTGTCACCCAAGACACCTGCATGCTTTCTTTGAGTCGTTCCGGAGCTAACCCTAATTTTCAATTTCAAAACTATGATTTTTTTTAAGTTTTATTAAACCTGGTATGCATTCAAAAATACCCGAGACCTTCCTCGAGCCAGCACCCTAATCCCCCGAGGACTACTTTGAGTCCAAAACTTTCTTCCTCAAACCCATATCCCTGACACAACTTAACACCGTGCACATACACAGTTGATCTCGCCACCTACGACCGGTGCTCCGACCTTCCATACATCGAGGATGACCTTCACGAGCCTCACGACTACCTAGAACCCCTGAACGACGGCGACACACGATCGAGTTATCTGACCACACCAGGAACAAAATCGACACTCACGAAACCACTACGTGCTTCCGCCTCCGACCATCAGAGGTCATGCGAACCTATCTGAAGTTTCATCGATGTACGATGCACCGTTCCCCCGTGTCTTGTGTGGTCCAGTTCGACGACGACGTTGCAGTTGAACAAATTCCGACCAATACCAAATGTGAGCTTTAAACCCTAGTTCATCGAAATTTAGCCACTACGATGATCGAAAATTTTTCCGAGCATTTTTCTCAAACTCCCCGACCTCCCAGCGAGCTTCAGCCATGATCGCGAGACGAACCGTGTCGTCGATCACCAGAAATCATCAAAAAACCCGAATCCGATCATCCTTGCATTTCTTAGTGAATACTTGCTTAAAAATTATTATTTTACTTTCAAAAATCATTATTTTCAAAAACATTTCAATTGATAAATTTGAAATAAGAGATCATGATGGTTGAATTTTTAACCTATATTTGATTTGCCCTTATTTTCAAATTTTCCAGAGAAAACTTTAAATTATTTACTTAAATTTATTTTTAGAACTTGAATCTTAGTTAAGAAACAAATCTTATTTAGATCCTAAAGTCTAATAAGGATCAAAGGAAGAGCAATCAAATTTTGAATAGGTTTGAATTCCTGTAACCTGGAACAAAGGGTACTTATGCCTGTAACTGACATGTACACACAAATATTTGCAGATAATATACATGCAAGCGTTTCTAACAACCATATATTTATCATTTATCACATGCATCAAGAGTTCAACCCAAATTCAAGATTTTAAAATAGTGTTTACTCACTTGTCAACTTGACAACAGAGAGCCTGTAAATTGATTTGTTCTTGAGTTTTGAAATCCTGAGTTTTGATCTTGTTGTTTTTTATGATGGAAACTTCAATTTGTTTAGTCGAAGCTTTGAATTGTTAATTATTGAGATGGTCCATGCTTTGCTTAATCACTTGATGGCTTGAGATGATTTCCAGGCTTTAGACTTTGAATTGTAAAAGGGTTTAGTTCCCAGGTTTTGCTTTGTTTTTGTTTTGATGATTTTCCGGTTTTGATTTTTTTTTTTAATTTTCTGGTTTCACGAGCTTTTGATTTTTTTCTCAGATTTTCAAAGTTTTGAAAGTGATAAAGAAATGAGAAAAAGAAGTTGAAATGGTTTATATAATCTTGTTATCCATTTTTATTAATTTTTCTCAAAAATAAAAACAAAACATGACACTTGTAAATTTCATGCTTTATTAGTTAACACTTGTTAACTTATGTATTATAAACTAAACACTTGTCTTTTTTATATTTTATATTGTTTTTAAAATTATATTTCCTATTTTTATAAAGGCAATTACTTTATATTATTATTATATACTAATTAAAGAAAATGTTTTAAAACCAACTACACATTAAATAAATTACATATATATTATTTTCAAATCCAAATCATTTACTAAGATATTTATTTAAATTCTAAAAATTCAAATTCAAATTCAAATTCAAATTTGAATTACAATCCATTCTATATATACATGGATATATAAATAAACAAACATATATTCATTTGTTTTGAAAATTTAAAACTGATTCAAATTAACTCCAAAATTTTTTATATTAATTATTAAATTAATTTTGATTTAAAAACAGGATCGCTACAGATTCCCCCTTAAGAAAATTTCGTCCTCGAAATATAAAAGGGAGAAAGTGAGACAAAACAAAGAATATAAGAATACAGAAAAAGATAGGGAAATGACTTACCAATCAAGCCAGAATATCCACTCTGCAATTGGGATAGGACTTCTGCATGCTATCCTCTGTTTTCCAAGTGAAGTCATTTGGATCACCACTCCATTGCACTTTAACCAGTTTCACAATTTTATTTCTCAGCTGCTTTTCATCTCGATCAATGATCTTTAATGGATCCCTTTTTACTGCCAAATTTGGTGTGATCTCCAAATCCTGCTGTCCGGCTTCTTCAATAATACAATTTGGATCATGCATATATTTCCGAAGGTGAGAAACGTGAAACACATTGTGTACGCCAGATAACCCATTGGGTAGCTGCACTCAATATGCCAAAGGACCGATCCTCTCTAGTATAGGAAAATGACCAATATAACGCGGTGCCAGCTTACCAGTCTTTCCAAACCTCAACACACCACGCATTGGAGACACTTTTAGGAAAATAGAATCTCCAACCTGGAATTCTAAAACCTTCTTCTACGATCGTAATAACTTTTCTGAAAACTTTTAGATGTTTTCAATTTCTTTCAAATAAAATCAACCTTTTCAGTAGCTTCCTTTATCATATCTGGTTCAAGGACGAGTCTATCACCTGACTCGATCCAACATGCATGTGATCGACACGGACGACCATATAATGCCTCGAAAGGAGCCATTTCGATACTGGCCTGATAGCTATTGTTATATAATAATTCAGCCAGATGTAAATGGTCCTCCCATAAACCACCAAAGTCAAGACTACAAGCACGCAAAAGGTCTTCTAAGATTCATTTAATCCTCCCAGTCTTCCCATCAGACTGCATATGGTAAGCAGTACTAAAGTTCAGCTTTGTTCCAAGTGCGGCACGAAATGCCTTCCAAAATCTGCTAGTGAAGATCGGATCACGATCACTCACAATACTGCTGGGTACACCATGGAGACGAATAATCTATTTTATATATTGCTCTGCCAAACTTACCGCTGTTCGGGTAGATTTTACTGGGATAAAGTGGGCAGTCTTGGTTAGATGGTCCACAATAACCCAAATTGCTTCATTCCCCTTTCGAGTGCATGGCAACTCGTCTATGAAATCCATAGACACTTGATCCCATTTCCACTTAGGTACCTCCAATGGTTGGAGTAAATCCGCCATCTTCTTTTGATCACATTTAATTTGCTGACAAGTTGCACAATGGCTGACATAGATAGATATATCCCTTTTCGTTGTTTTCCACTAGAAAGTCCTTTTGACATCTCGATACATCTTATTAACTCCTGGATGAATACTAAGTTTGGACTTGTGACACTCATCCAAAACTTCCCATTTTAAATCTGGGATGTCTGGGACACACATTCTTCCTTCCAGTCTTATAATTCCTTTATTATCGATTCCAAAACTGGAATATTCACCATGACATGTTCTTCTATAAATTTTTCGAGGGAACTTGTCTTCTATCTGCTTGCTAGTTTTCTTTTCAAGAAGAGTAGGAGTGACAACAAGATATGTGAGAATAACATGTCTTCTACTCAAAACATCGGCTACTATCTTGGCTTTTCCGGGTGTATACTGAATATCTAGGTCATAAGATGCTAGAAATTCTAACCATCGTTGTTGCCTCGGATTTAGATCTTTCTGGGTGAAGAGATACTTCAGAGATTTGTGGTCGGTGAATAATTCGACTTTTCACATAAAACAAGGAGGGTTTATTAAGTATATATTAAGTTACGTTAAACTTTAAATTTTTAGGAAAGTTGAAAGAAATTTTTACCCAGAAGATAATGATGCCATATTTTCAAAACGAAAATAATAGCCAAGACCTCTAGATCGTGGGTTGGATAGTTTTTCTCATGTGGATGCAATTGTCTACTCGAGTAGGCAATCACTTTCCCATCTGCATTAGCACAACACCCACACCATCGCCATAAGCATCTGTATAAATAGATAAGCCTTGATTCTCGTTAATAATAGCGAGAACGGGAGCAGTAGTCAATCTTTTCTTTAACTCCTGGAACGCTTCATCACATTTCGAAGTCCAGTCAAACTTAGCATTCTTCACAATTAGCTTAGTCAACGGACCAGACAACTTGGAGAAATCTTAAAAAAAAATTCTGTAATACCCTGCTAATCCCAGAAAACTCCAAACTTCTTTTGGAGTTATGGGTTGCTTCCAGTTTAGAATAGCGAAAATCTTGCCGGGGTCTATAGAAATTCCCTCTTCATTAACAATGTGCCCGAGAAATCTAACTTACTTGACCCAAAAATGACACTTAGAAAATTTGGTGAATAAAACGTTCTTCCCCAATATCTCTAAAACAATTCTCAAGTGTTTAGCGTGCTCCGTTTTGGTTTTGGAATAGATCAGAATATCGTCAATGAATATAAAGACGAACTTATTCAGCACTTCTCGGAATACACAGGACATTAAGTCTACGAAGTATGCGAGAGCATTGGTTAGTCTGAAATGCATGACTAACCATTCGTAGAACGTGCCAGGACCCCTGAAAGCTGTAAAATGAATACAGTCTTCATCAATTCGCAACTGATGGAATCCTTGGGCTAGATCCATCTTTGAAAAGAATCGAAAAGAATCCTTGGGTAAAGGAAATTTGTTTTTGAGAGTTAATTTATTGAGATCTCGGTAGTCTACACACAATCTCAAGGATCCGTCAGACTGGCTACGACCACCACAGCTGAACCTCAATTGGAAACATTAGGACGTATTAATCCTTTTTCTAGCAAATCTCGAGTTTTAATGACTAGTTCTATTCTTTCCTAGGTGCCATCCTGCGGCTTGCATGAACGACAGGACGAGCATTGGGAACTAAGTCAATTCTGAATTCAATTTCTCTGTGTGGAGGTAAAGATTTGACTTCTTCGAATACGTTTGGAAATTCCTGGACAATAGGTATAGATTCTAGACTAGGTTTGGGATATCCAAGAGTATACATCAGCTTATCTCTCTTAGGACTCGGATCCTCACAAGAGATTTCAATAAAACTTCCAAATTTGGTTCTGATCGAAATCATTTGATTGTTACAATCTAATTTGGCTTCGTATTTTGTCAGCCAATCCATTCCGAGTAAGATTTCAAATTCATTAAAATCGAGAATAAAGAAACTAATAGGATGATGACAAGAATACGAGGTAGGAAAGGTTCGCAGGACCACCAACCGGATTCTTCACACAAATAGGTTGTCGACAAATTTGGGTTTAAGTTTTAATTCATTTATGGTTTGTTGGGAGATAAAGCTATGTGTAGCTCCCATGTTAGACACAACTCTAACAACTCTGTCATAAACAGTAAGGTTACCTTCTAAAACTACTTTTCCTTTATCCACCTTTGAAGTTGAGGGGTCATCTTTGATCGCGTATACCTTTGATACCTAAGCTTGATTCATTACTAGGCAATCTTTAACTATGTGACCTGGCTTGTGACAGTAAAAGCATTCTCTAGTTCCTTGACTTGTCTTCATAGGTTGTTTTTCTTTACTTGTTTCTTTGGATTCTTGTAGCTATTTGAATAATGGTCCTTTTCCCGACAATTGTAACAAGTAATATCCCTCGTCGGGTTTTCCTGATTGTTCATCTTCTCTTTGACTGGATACGGTTTCTTCCCTTCAAACTTCCTTTTCTTCTAATTCGGATTGCTTGCATTTCCTTTCCCCTCCATAATTTCCTGCTTGTCCAGAGTAATTCAGAAAAAAATTCCTTCATGTGCGTAGTCGTCCTTTCGTGGTACTTCTTATTCATTCTCCAAATAAATCTTTCATTCTTCTTCAAGGGCGTGTTCACCAGCTCCGGACCAAATCGAGATAATTCGTTGAATTTGTTCAAGTATTCCTTAAACGATAAGCTCCCTTGCTTCAAGTCTATAAACTCCTGGTACATTCTAGAGATACCAGCAGATGGCATATATCGCTGCTCAAACACCTCTTTGAATCGACTCCAAGTGAACTCATCTTTCGGCTCATCCACTGTAACAGTCTCCCACTAGGCTAGAGCTTCCTCTTGGAGTTGCCAAGAAGTTATCAATCGCATCTGATCGTCTTCCAACTTCAATCCTCTGAAAATTCTTTCACATTAACGAATCCAGGCTTGTAATTCGATAATAGACTCCTTGCCTGTGAATGGCTTTCCACCAAGTCTGGAAAAACTTTGATATAGATCAGCCAGATTCGGCTGAGGTTGAGTGGGAATAGCTGTTTCCGTTGTTGTTGGGACTTGACTAGTTGTAGTGTTATTTTCCCATCCCTTACGTCGTCCTCTTTGCTTGCTCATTCTCACTATCTGTAAATAGTAAGAGAAATCTATTTAGGTATACAGACGAGATATCTTAGGGAATATCAACAGTTCAAACAAATAGACCAAGAAATTTTTAGGTTTTCGGTCTTTCGGGATATACTCATTCTAGGGTATTCTTTACCCTATCTCTAATGAGTCACCTAATTTGTTATACTCCGTAGCTAAATTTCTTACACAACCTTTAGCTCCGATACCACTTGTCACCACCCGAAATCCAGCGTTCAAAAATCGACATCAAATACCTCACTTGTATTCGACTCTCGGAGATTCAAACGTTGAACTCCAGTTCGGATGGAGCTTATAACAACAATAGATGAATATAAAAACAGCAGAAACAAAAGATGATTTCATTTATCACAACATTGATACAATATGGGATACAACATCATCATAATATTTGATTACAATAATTCACCATAATCATCAGAGTGTTATACACATGATACAACAACAAGTCGATAACACCATGGCGGAAAAGGCGATACAGCTATAATACTCCAACAGAGTCTTCAAAAGAAAGAGAGCGATAGTGAGGTTCCAACATAAGCACCTTCAAAATCAAATTTCAAAGCTTCCAAGACTTCAAACCAAAAGCTTCCAAAATCCGACAACTTCTAATAGACTTCTAAATCCAGCTAGCTCCAAAACACGGATAACCTGCTTCTAGGCTGCCCGTGTGGAAATTATGGGCACCCAGAGTTTAGGAAGGGAACAATAAACTCCGGGTCAGTCATAAGACTGGTATGAGTAAAAAAAATAGTTGTTTGTACAAAAACAATTTAAAAAAAAATCCGATATGCTTTTGGAAAATGAAACAACCATAATACCTCCCGCCACACACACAATGCAATCACACAATTGGAGGAGATTTCTTCTTATGATAGTCAAACATGCTTGATATGAGAAAATACGTTTTGATATTATTATTAGTGCATAGTGTAGAAAACCATTTCGAAAATATAGTATTAATATTAGCCAGCATACCACCATTATGGTATACCTACTATAGCTACCATGTTTTATGGCAAGTTACCGCCACGCTGCAGGCAGGTTATACAACTAAAAACGTACAAGGCTCGTATTCTTTCTTTGGATTTCCAACAAATGGTCAGGCTAAGGAAGTTCCTTACCAAATGGGAACGCCTCTAGAGGGACACCCAAAAACCTAACTGGATCTCTGCCAACACAAGGCTGGGTTACCTCTGTAACTAGGTAACTACTACACTAGTATGCCATTCCCTGTTGCCACCGACCTTTATCCGAGGCCTCGACACCAACAAATTCCAACAACCACATATGTTAGATATTTGGGCTCCATGCCATGATACCACCTTTTATCCAGAAGGAAATATATATACCCTAAGGGGCGCTACCCCCAATAACCTTGCCGCATCCTTCCTGTTTCAACCATTTCCGGGTTGTGAGGTCCGACGAAGTCTCGTCCACAAAGTTACGCTTTTCACAAAAGGCATGCTTCAATCAAAAAATGATCAGCAGCACTCAGCATGCCACACTACCAAATTGGGAGTATATCACTAATAACCATCAACTACATAACCTCTAAGCTCGTACATTTCAGAGATGGGTGTTAAGCTAAGAGAATAAATTTTCTGCCACCAACAGAAATGTATTTGATAGAGATCAACTTTATATCTCAAAGCGTAATGTCAGACATACAACCATACAAGTATGTTCCGGGTTCGAAGGGAACCGAAGGCACTTCATCCAATAAAGGAAGAAGACCTTGCAATCTAGGCATCCACAATCATGATCGGACTCTCCGTCACATATGGAGATCTCTACACCAGAGCAACTCGGTGTAGAGTCATTCGATAGGTTATCCTATCGTTCTTGAAGACACCCGCTCTTCATCACCGTCTTCAAATGCTATCCATTTCGTTGTATCACTATTCGGAATGGGTTATATGACACAAAGTCCTCTCTCGGCTAAACCGAACAGTGAGCGCTTAATTTAAGAAACACATGGATATATCAATCACAAATATTCATCATTAAGATTCGATGTAGGTTTCGGATAAACAGCTGGAATCCGACTCCCTGTCGCATCGAAATTCAAATGCCATTAAAGGCCAACCGTTTTCACATTCACACGGAAATATATCACAGATATCACAGACCAATTCACAGCCACCACGATGATCAAATTTTTTTTGATCATTTTTCTAAAACTCCCCGACCTCCTAAGGAGCTTCAGCCATGATCGCGAGATGAACTATGTCATCGATCACAAGAAATCAACAAAAAAAACTCGAATCCGTTCATCCTTGCATTTCTTAGTGAATACTTGCTTAAAAATTATGATTTTACTTTCAAAAATCATTATTTTCAAAAACATTTCAATTGATATATTTGAAATCAAAGATCATGATGGTTGAATTTTCAACCTATATTTGATTTGCCTGTATTTTCAAATTTTCCAGAGAAAACTTTAATTTAATTTACTTAAATTTATTTTTAAAGCTCGAACCATAGTTATACAAATAAATCTTATTTATATCCAAAAGTCTAATAAGGATCAGAGGAAGAGCAACCAAATTTTGAATAGGTTTGAATTCCTATAATCTGAAATAGAGGGTACTTATGCTTGTAACTGACATGCACACACAAATATTTGCAGATAATATACATGCAAGCCTTTCTAACAACCATATATTTATCATTTATCATATGCATCAAGAGTTCAACCCAGGTTCAAGCTTTTAAAATAGTGTTTACTCACCCATCAACTTGACAACAGAGAGCATGTAAATTGATTTGTTCCTGAGTTTTGAAATCCTGAGTTTTGATCTTGTTGTTTTTGATGATGGAAACTTTTATTTGTTTATTTGAAGCTTTGAATTGTTAAATTACTGAGATGATCCATGCTTTTCTTAATCACTTGATGGCTTGAGATGATTTCCAGGCTTTAGACATTGAATTGTAAAAGGCGTTTAATTTCCAGGTTTTGCTTTGTTTATATTTTGATAGTTTGCTGGTTTTGAATTGTTTTTAATTTTCTGGTTTCACAGGCTTTTGATTTTTTTCTCAGATTTTTAAAGTTTTGAATGTGATAAAGAAATGAGCAAAAGAAATTGAAATGGTTTATATAATCTTGTTTCCATTTTTATTAATTTTTCTCAAAAATAAAAATAAAACATGACACTTGTAAATTTCATGCTTTATTAGTTAACACTTGTTAACTTATGTATTATAAACTAAACACTTGTCTTTTTATATTTTATATTGTTTTTTAAATTGCATTTCCTATTTTTATAAAGACAATTACTTTATATTATTATATACCAATTAAAACAAAATGTTTTAAAACCAACTACACATTAAATAAATTACATATATACTACTTTTAAATCCAAATCATTTACTAAGATATCTATTTAAATTTTAAATTCAAATTCAAACTCAAATCCAAATTGGAATTTGAATTACAATCCATTCTATACATATATGGATATATAAATAAACAAACACAATATTCATTTGTTTTGAAAATTTAAAATTAACTCTAAATTTTTTTATATTAATTACTAAATTAAATTTTATTTAAAAATAGGATCGTTACAATCTTGATGGTGTTATGAACAAAACTAAAAATATTAAGATTGTCGACAGCGAAGTGGTGAAGCCAGGGAAGGTACATGGGTTTTTATTGATTTTATATAAAAGTTTGAGTTGAAAAATGTCATGTTGACTCTAATGGGTTTAAAGAATGGCGGTGATAATTTTGTAGTAAGGCATGCTGATTTGAATTAATTGATGTGTATTGCTACTATGATAATGGTGTGCACAAGCAAAATGCTTTGGCACGTTTGAATGATGACGTGTCATGCATTGTTAGCAAATACGCATAGAAAATTGAGTAAGCATGTAGGCAAAATGATGGTACCAGGGAATAGTAATAAAATACATGCCAAGCTTTGGTTTTTGAAGATGGAATAGACTTTTATGTAAATCGTATGCAAGAGGAGCCAAGTGTGATTGAAAATGGTAGGGCAATTAATGTTATGGATGGTAGGAAAATGCAACCACTGAAGTAGAAAAGGATGAGAAAATGGCAAGGTTGGTAAAAGTGATACAAAAGTGAGGAGGGGAAATGCATGTCAGGTTATGCATACTAAAACAAGAATAGATTTTTGCGCAAAATGTATACATGAGAAGGGAGAATTGAAGATGGTCTTTGCTTTAAAGATAGAAAGGGATGATAAAAATAGGCTACTTAATATTAAATTTGCTCGAAGTTACTTAAATGTTCAAAAACTGGTAAATGTACAAATGTGTGTTTTTTATACAAGACAAAGCGCACTAATAACATTCAAGTTAATTAACAAAGTACTCACTTATCAAGTTTTATTGTTTATAAAAAACAAACCGAGAATGTATTTTGCTTTACATTTTTTCAAAATAAATAAATAAAACAACAACAAAATTTACTTTCAAAATGATTAATATTTAACTTTCATTTTTATACATAATGATACTAAAAATACTATACAAACCTACTTTATACATAGTTAAACGCTATTAACTCTGGAATGCAATATATTTATTATCATGCTTATTTAAAAACTTAACAAAATTTACTACTTGCTTAGCTTAAGAGCATCATCTAAGTGTGGAATGCAATAAATTTTCTTAACGCTTTATCTCTAGGTATTAGTAGTATATTATATGCATCTTTGTTTCTTTGAATGTTAATTATATGTCATAAGTAATGTCTAACTTAGATTTGTCCCATGCTATCGGCACGACCTTCATACTAGTAATAAACAAATTATGCAGATAACCAAACTGATTTGTGACAACCACATCTACTTACAAAATCTCACTTAACTAAACATATAATATCAATATATTTAAATAGAAATGAAATTTCTCATTATAGGATCATAAAATATAATTTAATTACTGTAACATAACTTAAAATTACCAATTTAATGATGCCTTTAAATCCACATTGAGGTAATGACTTCCCTTCCTTTTACTGTTCTTGATTCGTCGGATTGCAAGTCTGGAATCATCGACCTCTAACTATCGAATAGTAATATTTTAACTTGAAATATATTTGAGAATGTTGGAGTGGATTGAGGCTATTTTTTAACCAACAATGTAGAAGGTAATGACGACCAAAAAGGTTAGTTATTATTTTGGAGATACATACATTCATACATATATATATATATATATATATGTATGTATGTGTGTGTGTGTGTGTATATATATAGGGTTGTATTAGAGAGAAACGAGGAAAACCTTTTTATCCATTCTCACAGTATCTCAACCCATTATCTCCGAGCCAATTCCTTATGTTCTAGCCACACCTAGACTTTCCTAAAACCGAAATTTTGCAGCCCTAATGATGGGCCTTAAACCCATATAAGCCCAAGCCAAAATACTACGCAATTAAATCTAATTTAATCGCTTGTCGATATTGTATATCGATCGATATATTTATAACCGTTAGAAATATATATAACATTATTTATTTCTCAAGTCATATTCAAATTTTATAATTAATATTTCATAAATATTGATTAATTTAATTAATTTATAACAATTATAAACTAATTAAATCATTCGGTCTTAAGGGATTTCATCGGCTATGTAACTCTAAAGTGTAAATTTGGTCAGCGATTAACACCGAACTATTCTAATGTTAACATTTACATGTCACTTAGCAGGTGGTGTGACATTATGGCCAAATTTATCACTTGCTCCTTTTCGGTAAAATCCAATTTTAGTTTAATAAGCGATACCAAATCGTGACATTTGTTTACAACAATTCTCTTCATCAAAACTATATCACTTTGGACTTGTGGAATTTGGTAATGGCCAAAATTCCAACCTCATCCACATTCAACTTTATAGTCTATATACAAAGTCCTTGGTTAAATAATAACAATTGTTATTAATCGAAATGCTCTGGCCAGAGACTTTGACTCTGAGTTGACTGCGATACTAGCCGCATATACCTAAGGAGACGAATCCACTCTTGAATAGTGCATCACTTCCAGTACTTAAACTCGACTCAACTATAGTCACTCGATGGATGTCATGCTATGATTTGGATTTAATCAAAATGGAGCTTTCATATTGAAGATCCACAGTATTCTCAAGTCGAGAGAACTGTGTAAATTAGTCACATCGATATTTTCTATTTTACCTTAGTTATATTAACCAAAGAAAAACCATCATGTGAGTTGTTCCATAGTTATCTAATAATTATTAGTACGTAACTCCTAAGTTCCCCCAGCAGTCATGAGTAATACACTGCTCAACATTTGAAGAGCGTTATGTACTCCAATCTCAACGGATTCATCGATATCCAGTGTCGATGCATCTATCTAGGAACATTTAAAATGGTATATTTGTTTCGTTGTGATAAATTACTCACGGTTACAACACTTTGTAACTACTATCAGAAAATATACCACTTATGGATTTTTTTCTATTAAATACACTTTTAATTAAGTTAATTAATTAATATAATCACATTATATCAAGTATATAATGGGAAGAAAGTACCTTTTATTTCGAACAAGATTGGTCAACGAGTTAGATATATGTAACAAATTACATAATTGCCCCTAAGGCATCCTCCTAACTTTATCAATAACACACCATATTTTTAGTAACATTATTTAGGATAATTAATAAGTAAATTAAATAAAATAATGTTTACTTAATGAATTGAGATTTGTGATTAAATTAAGGGGTAGCCGTGCTATATTAATGCATAGATAAATGAAGTAAAGTGGACTTAAGTGTTAGGAAATAGGGGAGGGAAAAATAGAAAAAAGGGATTTCCTAATATCCTAAACCCTTAGGGAAAATAAACACACCTTCATTTCATCTTATCGCAAACAAAAATATCAAAGCTTAGGCCAGCCACTATTAGCAAAGGGTAGAAGAGAAAGCTAAAGTTTTCAAGCGGAAAATCAAGTCAACTTAATCAAGATAAAATCTCACATCTTTAATCACAAAGCTAAGATGAATAATGACTACATCTCACTTTTCTATATGATTTCTATTTTAAGATGAAATCTGAATTTATCTTGCATGATTTAGCAAAGTTTTGGAAGAGCAAAATGTTTAAATATACTTGTTGATGATTTATGTATATTTATATTGGTTGTTATGATATGTTTGACATGAAAACACTATTAAATGACATCCAAATGCTTTGAAAATTTATATGTAGATCAAAAATAATATTTTAGAGGTGGGTTTTAATTTTTATAATTTTTTGAATTAATGTGGATTTTATATTAATTTTCTAGTGAAGAAAATGATTTATTGGGTTATATATTATTTACAGCAAAATACATGATTATTTAGGTCTGGAATTTGTATATATTAGAAAACATATTGAAAAAGATTTTTTGGAATTTTTATAGAATTTTCCTAAGTGTTTTGATGAATATATAAAATCATTTAAGGTATGGAACTTAAATGTTTTATATATTTAATTAAGGTGAAGGGGTATTTTGCAAAATAAAATCATTGTTTAATTCTGAAAATATTCATAGCACTTTTGAAAAAGATATTTAAAGACCAATAAAATTTTGACATACAAGAGCAGGTTAGTTAATAAAGTTTCTCTTTTGAGTTAAAAACAAAAATAACATGTTTTTAGTATGTTCTGCCACTGTCGGCACAGGGGCTTCCGACCCAGACCTTTTGCCACCATTGGTTTCGAAACCAATGCGCATGATATCAATATACTTGGTAGGTAGCACATTGGATAGAGGTGAAGGGTACTTGGTCGAAACGCTAGGTTGCGAAGGGGTTGGAGTATGCCTTGTTTTAAAATAAAAGGTAGATCTTGCTTTACTTTTTAAAGGTTGGGTATCGATCCAATTGGCTTTCGACTCGGTCTAATATTTTAAAAGGTAAGGTTTTGAATTAGTTGCACTCTTTTATTTTAAGTAATACTTTCGAAGGGGTCGAAACCCCTAGCTGCCGCCTTTCTACCTTTCGAAGTCAGTGGTTTTGGAGCTATACTTTGTTTTAAAAATTAACTACTTCTCTAATGCTTTCGAAGGGATGGTTTCGAAACCATTACTTCTTCACTTAGGAATAGGTTTCGAAAGGAAGGCTTTCGACTTAGATGTTTTAAATGGCCCTTTTTATTCCGATTGAAGTATAACCCAAAGGTTTCAAAAGAGTTGGTTTAAATGGTTTTAAAAGGTGTTTTTCCATATATTTTAAATTGAACCCAAGTGCTTTCGAAAGGTTTGATGCTTTCGAAAGATATTTAAAATGGTTTCGAAGGGGTGGTTCCCCAAAAATTTTCGAAGGTGTCGAAAAGTAGTGTTTCTGATGGTTTCGAAAGGGTTGAAATGGAAGATTTTTCCAAGGTTTTTAAAGGCAATGTTTTGAAGTATTTTAATATATGATGCCAAAGGTTTTAATGCTTTCAAAAGGAAGGTTTTCAAAGGTTTCAAAAGGGTTTAAGCATGGTTTCATAAGGGAAGCTTTGGCCTTTTGACCTAGATAAATAAAGGGTTTTACTTGGTTTTGAAAGAGATCTTTTCAAGGTTTTACTCAATAGAATCGAAAGGGGCACTTTCAAATGTTAAATGTTTTCATCAACTAAGGTTTGAGTAAAGTGTGTTTGTATGTATAACATAGTAAGGTGATTTTGAGTAAAACACGGAATATTAATATTTTCCTTGTTTAAGTTTGGTTTAAAAGGGTTTAAATCAATTTTACATAAAAAAGGTTTTTAAGGAAAATTTTAGGAAGATATCCCTAAGTAAAATGACTCAGGTATTAGAATACCGGATGAGACTGTTATAGGGTCACGCCATATACATTAGCTATTGGCCCCAGCTAATTTAGTCCAAAATTCCAGTGTGTAGGGCTTTGTCACAGGTAAGACTAAAATTTACGATTACATACGAAAGGGAATATATATCTGTATATAGATAGGTTATTGGTGAGCTTGCAAAACCATTAGATCAGGTGACCTTGAGAGATGTAAAGTTAGGGACAGACCGTCCAGAAGAGAAGTATTTAACAAACAGTTAAGGACAGACCATCTAGAAGAAGAGTGTCTAACAGATGTTAGATTATTTTTTTTATATTGTCTGGTCGGCACGAGTCAGCCAGAGTTTAATGGTCAGCCAAACAAAACTAAAGTGTTTGAACAGATTGTTCTTTTGTACCTGATATGTATGTTTACACAATGATGCTTTACAGTATTGGGCCAGTTTGGGTTGTGGTAAAAGATTTGCGAAAGATATGTTTTAAAAGAATGTTAGTGAGGGAAAACCAATTCCGCTATGCGGCGTGGCCTCACTTAACATTAATAACCGATATGTATAGTATTATTCACACTATGCTTTATGTCCAACTCAAAGTTTATGTTTTCCTCTTAAACTCTCATGTGCTCAAAATTTATTTGAGTAGGATGAAGGTTGGGGTTATTTCAAGTTTTAGTAGAATGACAAATAAAGTTATCGGAGGCGAGCGGGAGGCTAACAGATAGCTACTTAGGGATTGCAGTTCTTTGTTTTGTGTTTAAATCTGCTGTGTATGTGTTAAGTCAATTGTGACTATACGACTCTGAACATCCATGGGGGAATCTTCATATGTTGCTCTTGCCATATTTTGTAATAATTATATATTATCATTGTCTGGGAAATGTTATAGGATTATGTAATATGAAAATGGAACATGTATTGTAAAGTGTAATGGAATATTCTGTTTTGAAATATGTAATTTGTTTCATATTCAAATGCTTCTGATATTATAGAAACCATTAACATAGCCGTATTTAGTTGCCGAAACCTAGTACTATAGATAACTACAGCAATTATAGCGCTTAGATTTGGGCCTCTAGAAATGGGATGTTACATGTATATAGTAACGCTCTTTATTTAACTGGAAATTGATGACACGTTCTTCTATCTATTATTTTATAAATTACATTCCTCCTAAACTTACATTATGTTTCGTGTTCCTATTTTTGCTTTTGAAAATTCCATACATGCTCAGATTTCCATATCCACTCCTCTACTTTCAAAATCAGTGCTCCACGCTCAAAAGTATTGTTTTCACCGCTTTTAATTTTGTGAAGATTACTTTATTCATCTTGTCCTGATTCTTCCATATCATGCTCATTTGGATCCTGTGTTTTGCTAGATCTTATGCTCTTCTACATCTTGAGCTACTTATTGATTAGAATAGTTTTTAAGTGAATTTAATTTAATTTCACTTCTTCTTTTTCTCTATTGCATTGTTTAAATGGGTTCGAGGTTAGTTATTTTTTTATAGTTAATTTTGTTTTGTTTAATGTTTTTTATAACATCATGTTAACTTAAATGTGGTTTCTTTCGTTGTTGTTCTAATTGGTTAGCTTATTTATGTTGTATTATTATTATTATGGCTGTCAATGTATACTCAAAAAAATCTGAAATCCTCCGCATCTATATCCGAAAAGTAGATAAATATCAGATATGAAGACATCGCATTCAAAATATATACGTCCGATGTTTTTCAAGATTATAGTTTAAATTATGTGTATTTTAATACAATGAAAGCTATTTATTTATTGTTTTCTTAAGTTAGAAGTTTATATGCATTAAATGCATATTAACTGCTCAAAACTATTTATTATCACCATATATTTTTATTTTTAACACTTAATAATCAATCGGGTTGAAAAAAGTTTATGCTAAATTAAAATTTATCATTTATAATTCTTGATTATTATAGTTCAACTATGTTGTTGGCATTGTATGACAAAGATCTGCCACCGAAGTTTATGCAGACCATTATTTGTGTGGCAAATATTTGCCTATGTTGAATTGATTATGGTTATTTTTTCATTTATATTTCAACTATGTTGTTGGTATTGTATGATATGAAAAGTAAAATATTTGTCAGTGAGGTTTTATGCAGGTCGTTATTCGTATAACAAATATTTGCCATACAAATATTTAACTGGAAAATATTTGCTGTAACATTTTTCTTATTTTTTTTTCCTTTGTAGTACTTTTATTTTAATTTCATATGAATTTTCGCAGGCATGATCCTATTGACGTTCCTGTCATTTTTATGTTGGATAAAGATATATATAGTAGTGGCTAGTTTGAATGATTGTGTGTTAAGATTGAGAAATGATATTTATGATTATTGGCCTGAATTAACATCTGCTTTTGTTGAATTAGTTTATGAAAGAGATGATATGAAAGAGTAATTGAAACTAATTCTGATCTGCATAGTATGTTGTTGATCATAACCTTATATCTAGGCAGTGCATAAGTAGTTCGGCTGATGTTAGTTTTTATAGTTCTTCATTTGCTAGTTCTTTACCTTGGTGTGTTTCATCTACTTATTCCATGGTTGGTTCTTTGGTTGATCCTAGTTCTATTTTGAAACAATTGTGAAAAAATGATTCTAGCAATCCAGTGTTTACTGACGTTCGTCCAAAATTCCCTGGTGTCGTTGAAGAGTTCCGATTTTTTCTTATGATATATTGTATTAAGAATGAATATAAAGTTAATGTTGTTAAAAATGATAAGGAGCGTGTTACAGCTATTTGTTCACGTCAAGGTTGTACATTTCGTATTCATGCTTCTTGTAAATTTAACCTACCAAATTTTTATTAGAATTAGGTTAGCCCACAATGGAGGAAATGGGTAAACTTAAAAAAAAATCATTGTTGGATCTTTAGTGGTCTTTGTAGTCTAATTCATTTAGAACTTTTCTAAATTTTCTTTTAAATAAATTCAATATTTTATTTGGATTTTATAAATGAAATTAATTTTATACAGTCTGCAATATATTTCATATATGTGTATCATACGCACACATAGATACGCGTGTGTGCGTATATGTGTGTATGCATGCGCGTGCATGTGCAACAGAATGATGTGTACATTGTAACGAAAGGGATTTTTTGCGCTCGAAAATCGACATCCATACTTTACATCGTACTCGAATGCCGCAGATTCGACCGTTCAAATCCGATTCGTCGGAGCTTATAACAATATTAAGTAAACAACACAGGAGAACAAAAGAATAATACATTGATATACAGCTTTGATACAATATCTGATACAACAGATGATCCAATAGATATAAATATACATCAGAGATACAATAGAATAGCAGCGGAACAAATAACTCCAGATAGTATTCAAAAGAGAACTCTAGCAGCAGCTCGAACCAACATCACGATTCACCAAGACAAGCAAGCCTCGTCCACATCCAAAGACTAAACTAGCTCCAGATAACCTACTAATCTGACTAGCTGAAAAACCCAACTATGGACTGCTCGTGTAGAAAATTTTTGAGCATCCAGAGTTTAGGAAAGAGCCAATAAACTCTGGATCAGTCATGGGACTGGTGTGAGCAACAAAAACAGTTTATCTTTTAAAACAATCAACAAAAGATTTCAAAGTCAATTCGCAATGTTTTTTGAAAATGTAACTGCCATAAGACCTCCCACCACACACACAATGCAAACGCAGACTTGGAGGAGATTTCTTCTTATGTTAGTCAAAGATGCTTACTACGCAAATCAAATCATTTGATTATTATTATTAGTGCATAGTGTAGAAAACATTTCGAAAGTAGAATACAAATCTTAGCCAGCATAGGTACCATTATATTATGCCCGCTATAGCAACCTCCTGAGGAGGCAGGTTCTACAATTTGCAATCGTAAAGGTTCGTATTGTTTCTTTGGATTTCCAACAAATGGTCAGGCCAAGGAACTTCCCATTGCCACATGAGAACGCCTCTGGAAGGACGTCCCCGAGAACCTAACCGGATCTCTGCCAACACAAGGCCGGGTTACCCCTAACTGGGTAATACTTACACGAGTATACCATCCCCCGGTCGTAACCAACCTTTATCCGGGATCCCGATAACCAACAACCACAAGGTAATAAATTTGCAGCAACAACATAGGTTAAGTATCTGGGCTCCATACCATGACACCACCTCTATCCAGAAGGAAATGCACATAACCTAAGGGGCGCTACCCCCAATAACCTTGCCGCATCTTTCCTGTTTCGACCATTTCGGGGTGTGAGGTCCGACGAAGTCTCGTCCACAAAGCCCCGCTTTGGTACAAAGCCATGCTTTGGGTCAACAAATGATCAAAGTAATGATCACAAAGATAAATGATCAAACAAATGATCATGTCACAAATGATCAAATAATGATCATTTCACAGCAACACTCAGCATGTCACATTACCAAATTGGGAATATATCGTTGTTAACCATCAACTACATAACCTCTGAGCTCGTACGTCTCAGAGAAGGGTGTTAAGCTAAGAGAATAAATTCTCCGCCACCAACAGAAATGTATTTGAAAGAAATCTGCTTTATATCTCAATTGTAATGTCAGACATACTATCCATACAAGTCTGTTCTGGGTTCGAACGAAACTAAAGGTATTTCCAAAGAAGCCCTTGCAATCCAGATATTCACTAATCACGTTCGGACTTCTCATCACATATGGAGTCTCTATACCGGGGACTAGTCGATGCAAAGACATTCGATGAGTTGTCCTTTCTTCTTCGAAAATATCCGGTCTTCACCACCGGTCTTCAAATGCTATCCATAACGACATATCACATATTCAGAATGGGGTATATAACATAAAGGTCCTCTCCCGGCTAAACCGAATTGTGAGCGCAATATTTCAAAAACATATGGATATTGGGATTTCAATTAAGTCATAACTTATTACCCAAAAACTTTCCCTTTCAAATAGTTTAAACCAATTACCATTTCCAAATTTTAAAAAAAGATTTATTTCACAAAGTTCACCTAGTTTCACAAAGATCCATTTATGGATTTCAAAACAATTTCCATTTCAACTGGATTAACTCGTCAAATCTTTAAATCAAAGATTTAACTCATAGCTTTCAAAATTCGATTAACTTGTTGAATCTTTAAATCAAAGATTCAACTTATAGCTTTCAAAATCATTTCCAAAGATTCATTCATAGCCTTTCAAAAACAATTTCAATTCAAGTTGGATTAACTCATTCGGTCTTTGAATCAAAGACTCATTTCATAGCTTTCAAAACATTTCAATTCTATTTCAAACTTGAAACCTTTTCAACATAATTTGGAGATCCTTTCTTTAAAATGAAAGCTATTATTATTTGAAAACAAGTAGTTTTCGTTTCTAAGAAATTCAATCTCATTTATACAAGTTAAAATCTTTGGGTTAATTCAAATTCCCAAAAAAAACACCTTAAAATGGTTTAAAACCCATATAAACTGGTATACCATTTAATATCATAAATACTGAATATAGAATTCAATTTCAAATATTGAATTCAAATTTAAATCAAAATATTTAAATTTCAAAACTCAATCAAGTTATTCAAAACAAATTTCATCTTTGAAATTTCATTTCAAAAACTTTTCACTTAAATTCAATCCATTTCCAAAACATTTGAATTTAAATATTCAAAATTAAAACCATTTCAAAAATCTATGACTTAATCGATTTCCTCGTGAAATCCATATTGGTGTGTGTATAAGTGTGGTCCAGGGGTTTAACACAATAGTGCAACATCATTCAATCGTCACAGATCAAACACAGAAAAATAGTTGATAAGCGATATAACTATAACGTTTATCGCTCATTCACAGATTCACAAATAATATACAAATGTAAATAAATGAGTAATCATACACGGCTCAATCTACAATACAAAATATCACAGATCAGATAGGGCAATCAATTTCAAGGCATCTCATACAATACAATCATTCACAAGTAAGGTCGAGCATTTAAAAATCATTTATAAGCTGAATTAAATAGATTGATTAATCCTAATTGATTCAATTTATTTTCAAGTAAATTAATTACTTAGGAATTAATCACCTAAACCTGATTAATTAATTACAAATCATTTGATATAAATTAATTTATCAAACACTTTAAATTAATTAATAAATTAAATTATTCTTAATTAATCATATTAATTAAATTAACGTTTAAAACAATTTCATAATTAATTGACTCCTTAGTTAATTATTTTAAGAAATTAAACCTTTAATTACTTACCATAAAGTAATTACACTTACGCAATTTCTTAATGATTATCATTAATTTCTTAATCTAAATTAATCATTAAAAATTTATCACATTATCCTTACATTAATTTTTGCTTAATCACTTGATTTATCAATTTTAATCATTAGTTAATATTTAATTAAAAATCCTTAATCATAAATTAATATTTAATTGATAACCCTCAATCACCATTTAATTTCTTCAACCCTTAAATTACATCTTTAATTAATCCAATCATTAATATATTAAATAATTAAATTATTCATTTTAATTAACTTAATTATAAATCATTAAATCATTATTACTTAACGAGTATATATGCACGCCCAGGTGGGCCTGCATCTAATCACAATATCTTGTTACTAAATCACCTGGTTCGTCCTTTTTAGTACTCCATGGTCAGTGGTCTCTCATACATCATTTACGTTGTTTGTATTAGAAAACGTTGTTTGTAATGTTTTATTATCTTACAAAATGACTTTTACATGGACGTAATGTTGCATTTTTTTATGCGTGTACATACACAAATCAATTGTTTACCAAAATGTGAATGAGACTAAGTTATTTTAGGAAATTATCAAACATGTAAAGAAAGTAATCAACCATTACATGAATATCTAAAGAAATGTAGCAAATATTAAAATTAGCATTTTCAATAATTTAGAACTTAGAAAACTTGCATTGTCTCTTTTTTTAAAAGTTTTAAACCTCCATATTAACATATAGAGAATTTTTCCTATCAACCATAAAGATTGGACTTCCTATGATACTCACTTCCTCAGAACCCCATCAGTACTTGCTAAAGTATAAAACTACTTGGTGCTAGTGTATAGATTTTGAATTTTCCTTTACATTAATTCCCTCATAAAAATTATAACACTTAAATTGATGTAATTATTTTTTTCTATGCTTTTTCAAAGCTGATGTCAAAGGCAGTAGCTGGTAACTAACCTGTAAGAACTAAATTACAGTTGATTACTAACCACCATTATCATGCTTTCCACTCATCTACCAATCAACAACGCAACCGTTGGGATAATATTGCTCAGAAAAGTTAACTGCTTGTTGAAAGCGGTATAGCTAACTCACCCTCTCTCATTAATAAAAGCTATCAGATGTATGTAATGGTAACAAATTGAAGATATATGAGTAACAACGCATGGTTTTGATAAATTCTATTGGAATAAAATAGAATGATAGCTTGCTGAACAATAAATGCGTTATGATAAAATTCCTCGGTGACCATTTTTTCATTATTATGGTACATACTTTTCTCATAGAAAAATTCTATTAACTACCTTTATTCATTCGTTTGTAGTCATATTTACAAAATTTAATTTCCACAAATTATAGAAGGATATAAAAAATGTTACAAAAGCATAACAAACAAACCGAAAGGAGCTAACTTAATGTAATTTCACGTCACCAATTAACAATTGGCCTGCAAATATAACATTAACCTAACTTTTATAGTATTTACATATATATACAAAGGTATATACAACAAAAATAGACATGCTGCTCAAGCCAAGCCTTCCTTCCTTGATAACAATGGTAACAGAAGCTTCATCCTGTCATGTATTGGAATTAAGGTATCACATCAAATATATGTAACATTGTTAAGAGATTATCAATATGTAGGTAGTTGCAGGCTGCAGTGAATAGCTAAATTATGGTTTTCCATGCATAAACAAAGTATCATTTAGAAGTCAAAAATCTTAGCGTAATAACAGTTTCAAAATTCTCTAGTAAACTATGATAAAGAAGTGATATGAGAAAATATGTCTATACATTACCAATACGGTAGGAGTTTTCTGATGTAGTTAAACATCCAGTGAAGCATATAAATAATAGTGAAGCAGTCGGTACTTCAAATTTAACTTTTAAACAAATGTTAAAGGATGAAATTTTCATTTGGTTTCATGATCATGTTATATAAGATATACATTGGCTTACGCTCAATTATATATTTCATCGAATTTTATGAAACATATATGAAATGTATACTTTTTATTAGAAATCAATGGAACACCAGGAAGTTGTTTACAGTAAATTACTAAAAAATTGAAGTTTATATTAAATCAATTATTACACATTCTTTTCAATAGAGTGAAGATATTGACAAACTATAAAAGAATTATATTTAATCCCAGTTTAGTTGTACCACTCATTGTAGATTTTACTGGATGAAGATGGAACTTAAAATGTACCTGTAGCACAAAAGATGAATTAAGCTCCTTTTACCATTCTTAACTTCAACATAATTTCTGCATCTCTTTTCTTCTATCTCATGTTTCTCAAGTCTGCCCACCTGCGCTGAGGTCTTTCCTTGACCTTATTAAAATTAGCTAGAATGAGTAACGTTAAAAATATTATATTGTATAAAAATCATTCATTTAAAATCCATACTGTGTTTTTACACTAATTTGAAATCAAATGGAAGTAGTAATATTTTACATATAACTATTGTTGACCACTTCCTTTAAACCTAAAAGTGAAAATGAATAGAGGATGTTAAAAATTATTGCATAGCATGCTTGATCTTCCTACCTGAACAATAGTACCCATCTAATATGATACTATGAAATCCAAAATCATTCAAATAAATAGTTCATAGTGGATAAAAGCTGACCAATTCCCCATTTCATTTTAAACCAAAAATCAACATAATTATTGATTTAACTCTAAAATGGATGGAATTTTTTCTTAGTAGTAGATGAATTGTTATGCTCTCGTGCTTCTCAATAGTTTTCAATAGACAAAACCATAAAAAATCGAAAACAGTAAAAAATACTACGAAATAGAAGAAATCACCATTTTTAGTTCCACTTTTAAGTATTTCATATTTGTCTCCTCCAAAGTTCTTTCGCATTATATATGTATATGAGTAGTTATAATATAAAGCTATTTATAGACTCATCCTCTTATGCCATAAGAAAATGTATTATGCCATAACAAATAAATTAACTTCGGACAGAAGGGTTCATAGTAGAGACAGAGTGTAAGAGAAAATTATAGGTCAAACGTAGTTATGGGAAGTGTAAATACAGTGGGCACACCATTTAATCCTAGTAACAACTACAACACTTAAAGAATCTTTATGGATAATGGACAAAACATATTACTTTCACTGTCAGTAATGTCAACTTCATGCATAGATATCATAGTCCATTTATTACTAATGTAATCAACAACGTAAAACACACACATGCTTTGGAGAAGACATATACAATATACAAATAGCCTAAGCATCCAACAGTGTAATTAGAAATTGGGACTAAATTAAAGAATGAGAGAAATATTTGTATATATATAGCAATAAAAGCATTCCAAAATGAATTCATTTCGCAACAATAAGAACAATATGTTAAGTTAACTATGCAAGTACTTCGTACGGGCATTGGATATAACAGCTTAACAATTGTATATAAGTAAAAAGGACTCAATTAGGCTAACCAATGAATATAACTTGACCAAAACGAAAGAAACTAATAATAACAATGTAGAAACAATGGATAATCCCAAATTAGGAATTTTTCGTGATAGAAATAGGAAGAAGATTTGTAGTTAGTTCTCTAAATTAAAATTTGAAAGAAAGAGAAAACACAGTCAAATTCGAATAAAACCATATTGATAAGTATTACATGGTAACATGTATCAAAAACAATTTATTTAACCGATAATGTATATGGGTAATGGGTTAGAAATATAAGGCAGGCGCACATAATTAAATAGCATTATTAATCAAACATCCTGTAATTTGATTTTGATTACTCAAGCACTGATACAGAAGTTCTAGTGCATTTTAACAACTTTTTGAACTACTCAATATACTATAATACAGTAATTTGACTTTGATTACTCAAGCGTTGATACAAAAGCTCTGGTATATGGATGAACTATTTTTTGACCATAGCAGAAGATCCAAATCTCTTATAAAGATGGTTGAAACTCCATTCATTTATAAATATTATATTTCACCAAATGTAAATAATATACATACCTATCTCTGACAAATTTCCACTTTTCTTTATCCAGTGCATCCATGCCAAGATGTTTTTTAAGGAAAGGAAGAGGAAGATTATTTCGAAAATAAAGGACAATGTAGCAAAAGCATGTCCATGCTGATCATGCAAAAAATAATTTAGTAATCAAATAAAGTTTTATTTAAATGTATTCAAAGATATTTTACAGACTTTATGGTAACCCTTGAACTTTCAGTCACATTGTGCCAAGTACAGTGTGACATAACTACACCGCAAAAGAATATTGTAAGAATGCTACTTAAAAGCAACAACTGCAATTTAAGTTGAATATGTTAAAATAAACTTAACTTTCTACAGCTGAAAATCACTCAACAAAATAAATAGTAAAATATGCATGTGTAGCCTACACACTTCAGCTAGCATATATCAAAGGTAAGCCGCAAGTGAAACTTCACGATCTGTAGAATGCCCGGTACCGTAAGATATGTCAACAAATATATTTAAATAAGATTTCACTACAAGGAAACATTAACATTTTTAGACTTGCTAACTCTGCATTTTTCAAATTTGCCACATGTAAAAGATTTCATAGCATTAATTGATCTCATTCCACCTACATATTGTAAAGCATTTTCAAATGATACCAAAGCTAGCAAAATATGTTTATATCGGTTTCATTTCATGGTAATTTCATGGAAATTTGATATCATTTCTATGTAGGTCAACAACACTACATATTTTCCATGGAAGTCAATTTGAAGCCTATCAGAAAAACTAACTGCTAATTTAAATAGTGACGAAACCCTACCACAGCAAATCCTAATATCCGATGGTTACAGAGAAAAATACATTGCCAAGTGAAAAAATAACATCTAAAACAAAAAAATTCTAACCTAAACCAAACAGCGGTGCCTAATCGAACAAATTTGACAAACTGTTTAACTCATGTAATAAGTTCAGTTGATCAATTCAACTAAATCCAGCATCACTGCAGCAGTAGTCAATAGTGTCGGTGTATAAATGGGCGGCGAAAGTTGATCCACATCTGAGATCTGGGTTGATAAAAGCGTTTTCAAATCAAATTTCAACAAAAGGATGGAAAAAAAGTGGGTGAAGAAAAGAAGGGATATAATCCACCGACGAATGGGAGATTATCTCGTTGGCACACCGTCATGGCATGGGATGCATTAGGATTTTCTATTTTTCAGGAAGACTGGGTAGTATGATTAGGAATGGGGTGATGCGGAAAGGGGTGATGTGGAAATGCAAAGGGTATTTATGGTATTCCAAAAAGACACGGTTGAAAACATATGGATTGAATTTACATTATTAGTAGTAAAGATAAAGATGAGGCTATCATTTCAAATATAAATGGAATAAATCTATTTATCATTATTCATGCCTAAGATCATAAAATTCCTGTAAGTTACTCATGAAGCATTATTTCTAAAGCATTATGCTCATGTAGGATTCCAAACATGATAGGTGCTTATTAGAAGTAGAAGTTTAGAAACAGGTTAGCGTATGCGTATATTTTACATTGTGATAAACCGTGGTTGTTTACAAACTCATCACAGTATATGCAAAAAAAAACCACTTCATAAACTTACAGGATAAGCCGCCTTCTTCATATCCATTTCCTCTCTGTCCAAATCTTGCCTAGCAAGCATCTTCACAGGCCCTGCTTCAAACTCTTCATTGCTTCCATGCTAGCAAGCGCCACCGCAACAGTACTAATAATCAGAATCTCATAAGAAAGCACAAACCGCCTCAGTATCCACCCATCCTTAGAATTTGACTCATCACCCGAACTTGTAATCACCACCAGCTGTATCTTCCCACTGACGCTACATCCCTTGAACCGAGCCCTCGCTCGAGCAACTCCGGAACCCTTTCCGCTTCAATCCCTTCGAGGTCGATGAGCTAAGCTGTTCCTGAAGATCAAAAAGCTAAGTTTAATCATAGCCGATAACGAAAAATCTTCGAGAAGACATTAGATATTGAAGAGGAGAAAATTAAATCAGGGTTTTTTGTAGTCAATGCGGCAAGAGAAATTGGGCTCTTTTCTTAATTGGAAAGACGAATAGAAGAGAGATAGGGATATTTCAGGAAGTTCAAAAAGACACGGTCGAATTCAGTTGATAGAGTTTCTTTTATTAGTGGTAAAGGTTATTATTATTAGTAGTAAAGATATAAGTAAATTATAAGGAAAAGTCATGCCAATCAACATGACATAGCCTAAGGTAGGCATACAATATAATATTATGTAGGTATTGCCACAAATTCATATCTATAAATATACAGTTGCAGATATGTGGATAAATGCTTTTTTTTCTTACCTACTTCGTTTTGATTCAATAATATTTCCTTCTTATTCTTTCTTTAGATTTTGAGATCTTACTTCCCATAATCCAATCTATTTTTAAACCTTCATCACCTAAGCTTTATAGATTAATTAGGCATCTATTATCAAAAATTTCCATGGATTCTGAAGTTCTTTACACCAACAGAACTTGGTATAAGCTTTCATTATATGGGCTGTAATCGAATATGAATCCCATATCACAATCATTGTGCACATATCCAACTTAAGAACCTATTCTAGTAACATATAAAAGAATTATGAATAAGAATCATAGTAATAATTAAAATGTTTACACAAAAGATTGTTTTTGAAGCAGCCAACTTCAAAATACTGAATCTTAACAAAAATGCATATCATTACAAAATAATAAATATAAGCTGAGCACAATAACCAATGAATTAGAAAAACATGAATAGCTTGAAGAAAAAAGGACTGTATTGCTTTTGAAATAACAGATTACCATACATATTATAATTTCCAACAAAATGTAAAATGTATTTTCTCCTAAAAAATAAAACAAAATTAGTAATCTCGTCCACCAACAGTACAGTTTAAGAACTTTATGGTTGGGAACAAAAATATGAACAACAGTATCTCAAATAATAATAAAACAAAATAAGTAAGCAAAAAAGAAGATAGAAAAACAAAAATAATCAAAGTAAACCATACTATACAAACAGAATACTAACACTGACAGATACGTACAGTAAGACATGCAGGTCCATGTTGTGAAACTTATTTCCAACAATATTAACATGCATACAAATATCAATGTAAAGTTTAAAACATACAAACCATGGACAGCAGCCTATACAAACTCATTAGCCCTCAACGTATCCAAACTCATAAGTACTGGAACTTTTCAAAGTAAACCATAATAAACGTCTAAGTTGTCTGTAACTGGAAATTTGCAAAGGAACATAATAAGTTCTTGTTTAAGCATCCCATTGCTCTATTGCATTACAAAATTTAACATAATAATTTAATTGAAAGTAAACAAAACAAATTTTAACTGATGTAAGTAGCGTTATGACACATAAATGTATTCATCATGTGATACTTTTGAATATTAAATTATAAAAGATAAATATTTATCAGGAAATACTTTTTTGAAATTGCATCAATATTTACCCATGGTAGTTGAGAAAGCTGAGCAAAAGAAGAAATAAATATTTGACCAATGGAATCATATCGCTAACGATAAAAAAACATACAAAAAACCACTTTTGAATCTCAGATTAGAATAGTAACATTTGTAAAACTTGGGAGAAGAAAAATGGGCATAAAATAAGGTTACAAAAAAACTCGTTAAAATGAGTTTCCTCCTAACATTGTGAATTAAAGAAGTCAAACATTGTAATAGTAAAAAAATATATGAAATGCTCACAAATAAATAAGGGGTATATTATTCATTGCAATAAAAAAAGTCAAACAGTATAATATGTATTATAGTAAAATAACTATTCACAAAGTCTCTCTTAGCTAAAGTCACTTGTGAAGGATGCAAGAATATATGATAAGATTCAATGCATAATTAAGGAAATATCTTTGTAATTAGTTTCTGTAATGGACAAAGTTCACCTTCCTAAGTATGATAAAAAATTATTTGATTTAGACTAAGAAACCAATTCGCAAAATTGCACATTTTGCTATTAACTAAATATGTAATTTGAAACAGTTTACAATTTACATGTCCAATGCATGTATGTATGTTTATGTATGCATATATGTATATGTATATATATGTGTATGTATGTATATACGTATATATGTGTATATACATATATGTCTATTACTGTAAATCTACATGTATGTGGAATAAGACGTTAAATATTTATTAGCTTCATTCGAAAACATTGGAAAATGAATAAGCTCGTGAAGATGAACAATTTAAAGTAAGTGACGAACATAACAACATCCAAGATCCGATTATATGAAGGGAAATTAAATGAAAATAAGCAAAAAAAATGTTAGATCTAAGAATTTTGCATTAACAAATGCTACATCTAAGAATTTTGCACATTGAAGCATTGCATATCGCTTCCCTTTAATAATTTTATCAATATTTGAAGCACCAAGGGCTGCCTGATGCATGTAATTCATGAGAAGTATATGTAAAATGCTCAATTAAGTGTCGCATATAGGTATATAATTATGAGCAACCTGTGATGGCCATGGCTGCCTGGTTTGTCAGTTTTGTGTACAATATGCTCATCCTAATAAGAAGAATCTGTGTAATATGTTAGTGGAAAAATATTTTTTTGCATGAGGAAGTATCATTACTTTGTGAGTTATTATCAAGCAACTTGAATTGTATAAAAATATAGTATGCACTCACATTATAAGTGATAGTTAGATATTAATAAATGTTTATTGTGGTGCATCTCACTTTCATTTGTCCAAGATATGTATGAAAATGTGTTATTTATACTATTATAGTGGTGCTCCTTCTGGTCTCTTCCTAGTTGTTAGTTAGACATTATGGTACATATTTTCTTTATATTAAGATTCTGGTTGCTCACATCCTGTTGCAAAAACATGAGTAAGATGAAATAGTTAGCTTAACACAAATTGATCTAGATTTAATGCGCAACATAATACCTCAGTGGTCAAGTTTTCCCCCTTAAAAGTTACATCGTCTAAGGAAGTATGTAAGGTGTCAAATATGCCTAATTGCAACATAATACTGGGTGACAATAGCATATGGTGGTAAAGTATTGTTATTGAATCCATCTGACTAATTACAACTTAATTTTTAAATTCATATGCCAAATGTTTATATAACGTTGCAGAAAACTTCGTAGCATTGTTATGTGTACGACTGTAATTAACAACATGAAAAATAGACAGTGATTGTCAATTAACTGATGCCATACCATGTCCAAGCAATCCATTACCTGATAATGAACTTAACTGGTATATCAACACTCTTGGTTAAATTTTTCGATGTCAACTGTAGCTGTAGTGGTAACAAAACATCAAGATCATTTATAATGGTGAATCTACCGATTATTTGTTAATCGAAACCACTGATTATGCTAAATAATAATAAAATTAAGTTTTAAAGGATAGAATCAACACCCAAAATAGGAAATTATAGCGGAAAAGATAAAATCATCCCCAAAGCAGATAAAGAAAATGAGCTTTGTATATTTTCTGAATGTGATTGATTGATTGATGGAGCAGAATTAAAACGTTACAATTACTATTTTTCTGAATGCATAGTTTTAACAATGAGTTAAGGTGGACCTTTCTTTGAATGAGCGAACAAAAATCTGCTTTACATTTGCATTCTTTAACTCGTCATCAATTTAAAAAATGCAAAAATAAAAAGTCTTATTCTTTGAGATTCAAAAAATAGAAGTAAATAAAATAAAATCAATTTATGTTGTCATTAATACTGTTTTGGCTAGATGAAGAGTATATTAGAATTATGAATCAAAGATATAAATTAGTTTTTGTCGAGATTGTATTGCCAGAAGAATGTGTTCGTTGAATAGGATGTTATTGCAACTTTATATAAGGTTGTAGAGCATAAACGTTGGTGGCTCTATTCAAAGTGTGGCTCTATTCAAAGTAGTAACGCAAGTGTGAATCATCATAACATGATTCTGAGTCGTCGTCAATTTATAAAAGATACGAAATCATGTTATATTCCAATGTTAAGGAATGGAAAAAAAAGGTGCTTTATTTGAAATACTTCTTGTCAGGTGCTAACATTTGGCAAGCTAAGGTTTTTAAAATCAACTTGATACTTTTAAAAGTCCCTTTTAAAATTGATCACGTCTGTGAACTAATTCACATGAAACATCAAAATTCTTACCCCTTAAGAAACAAACCTTTTTGTTTCAATCATTCAATTTATGTTATATGGACCTTGGGATGACCCATGTTTTAAAAGATTTGTTGTTCTCATGTGACCTGTCTCTAAAAAAAACTGAATATCTAAATACATGTTATCTTCCAATGTATTTCACATATGTTGTTTCTAAAAAAAATGATCATCGGTTGCAGTGAATAATCTTAAAAATACTGCATAATCAAAAGATAGAATCATCTCAAACCAAAAATTACCGTACGCAACTGTAAATGAGCTTAGTATAATTTTTGTTGCTTAGGGAAAACTGGAATAACTTGTACAGCTAAATCTCATAGGCAATAACAACTTTATTGATTTTAATTGAACTTAGCAACAAATTCAAAGCAAAGCTATTGAGATATAAAACTTTAAATCGAGGAAAAGGTACAGTATTAAGAACCAAGCAATTTAGTATCATTTATCAACAGCAGTCTCCGTGAAAAATATAAGAGCAACCAAGCAAACATACGAATGTTAATCATAACAATATCAAAATGATTCCAACAGTTTAAAAAAAATTCAAACTACAATGGAATATAAAATAGTTTGATATTGCGGCTCCTTTCACCACGTCTTAGGATTTTTATTTTAACACTATCAAATTGTTTGACTTTGCTATACAAATCAAACTATATACGACAAAATCTTCAATATAGCATAAGAAACACATAGTATTGGTAAATGTTAAATCGAGAACCGTAAATTAGTGACTAACCTTAATCAGTCGTCGATCAATCCGTAAATGTTGATCGTACGCCGAAGTTGGAGAATACGTTGTTTGGAATAGCGTCGAAGTAACCCTGCGATTCGCTGGAGAAGACGGTGGGGCTGCAATCGCCTTCGATGTGGAATCGCCCCCGAAGCATCCCGTTCGTTGGAGAAGACATTAGGTGAGGAATCGCGTGGATCTGGAATTGCGTTGCTAGGGTTTTTTAGTTCTCGGTTAGCAAACAAAAGCGAGAGAGCGAGGTTAAGATGTACGAAGGGCAATATGGGAATTTCAGAAAGACACGGTTGATTTTCTTTACATTGAACTATTATTATTAGTAGTAAAGAAGTATGGCTCATTCATACTTATGATTAAATTATTATTTACAATGTGTTTGGAAACATTGTTTTCAAATCCTCTTCTAGTTTTCAAATTAAATTTCAAGCTTTAAAATAATTACCAATTTATCTTTAATAAAGTTTAAAATCCAAATAATTTCTAACTTTTAATTTCTCATGTTAAAGTAATATTTTTGTTATAAAGAAATTTCAAGAGTAAAAAAAATATCAAATTCTTTTTCTTGAATTCACATCTTTAAAAAAAAAAAATCAACATTTAAATCTAATTTAATTCATTCAAATGTATAAACGTTATTTCATTTCAAAACTGCACTTGAATTTGTGTTTGTACTTTGTTTCAACACCCAATTTAAACCTTGGTTTATAAAATTTAAATTTAGTTTTAAATTTCAAAACAAAACAGGCTTTGAAGCCTGTTACAACCTCTACCCGAGCCACTACCTTCCTTGCTTCGAGTCCAACCCTTAGAAAACACGTACCTACTTCGAGATTTTCCAGAAATATACCCGAGTGACCCAGAATTTAATAAAAAAAATTCTAATTATTTCACTTAAAACCAAATTCCTGCTTCGAGCCAAAACATCACGTACCCGAAGTAAACTTCGAGCTTCCACCCTCCTTCTCCCAACAACCCAACAGTTAAACCCAAACAATACACCGTGCCACTATGCACGTGCACCACCATCGGGGCAACTCCGATGAACTCCCTCATCGCCAACAAATCGCACACCACCCCTACATTCGATTACCATCCACTTGAACATCGTTGTTCTTCGAAAACGAATTCGACCCAAACTTGAAACCTAGAACGCTCAAACCCATCTCCTCCCATACCTGTCATCACCGCCATCTTCCAACCTCGACCATCTGACGATCAACAGCTCCGGCAATGAACGCGACTACGACCGAGCTACCTCCTCACGAAACCCCGCTGCACTCGATCGCTTGATGGCGACGAACGAGACCAATTACTTCGACCCCTCCAAACTAGGTTTACGAGCAAAAATTGCTCACCGCCTTCACCACGTTCATCGAACCACCACACGAATATTTTTCCTACAACCACCCTTCACTCTTGCACCTTCGTCTAAGATCCCATCCACCACCAACCCGTGGATCATCAGAGATCGACAAAAACCCACTTCTCGATCAACCTAGAACTGCACTTCCAATCCCTATCTAAAAATTCTGATTCAAGCTTTAAAAATCAAGTTTTAGTGTACTAATTCCATTTACATACTTGAATCCATGAACTATCAGGTTTGGATTTTGACTGATTTAAAGCTTTCCTATGTGGTTCAGTATTTCCAGAGCAAAAATGCAAATTGTTTTGAAATTTAATAATTTTAAACTAAAGCCAATGATATAGCAAATATATTTATTCAAACTTAGGTTTAAATCAAATCTTTAATCAGGAACAAGTAAATTTGGGTTAGCTTTGAACCTGGAACCAAAGTCAGGAAACAATCCAAACACAGAGCAATGTACACACACCCATTCAAATACACACAGAAATATCTTTACAAACATTCTTAAATTCAGAGAATAAGCATACCACCATTTAATATATACTTAAAACATCTAACTGATGATGTTACTCACAGTTGTTGTTTAGAAGATGGACAGAGCTGCAATTTGATCTGCTTTATTTCCAGGCTGCAGACTTTACTCTTGAACTTGATTTTCCTTTATATCAACTTGCTTGACCCTCTGGTTTTGATGAATTCATATAGTTGTTGAAGTTTAAATTGAATTTTTGTATGAGTTTTCACTATGATGCTTGCTCCCATTTTACTCAGTTGTGATAATGAACTGAAAGGAGGGTTGATGTATATAAAAGATAGTGTGCAGGTTGAGGTTAAGTACAATAGGTATGTTGCATTAATTACCTTAGCTTGGTTTATATTATATATTTTTTTATAGGTCAGAGCTATTCTTCCTTATGGGGGCTGAGATGATCTTTGGCTAGTACTAGAGGTGAGGGTATTATACTTTATTTATTTATGGAGGCTGATGATGATCTTGCATTTAATGCTTAAGTCCTTTGATCTTTTGCCATACCTCCTTCCATACTTTATGTTTTTATTTGCAATACTTGGTAACTTCGGCTGAAGATTATATTTTGTTTTCATGTCCTCTTGTATGCATACTTTTGTTTATGTAAGGTTGTGATGAATATTGTTTTGGCATATATATTGTTTTCTTTTGTCTTTCTATTTATTACTTGAGTATATTTTCTTAACTTTGGCCTTATTACTTTCAGGATATAAAAACATTTCTACTTTCATTAAATATATTACTTATCATCTTAAGTATATATATATGGGTTTTATGTTTTACATTATTTTGTACCTCTAGTATGTATTTTATTTTATTGTTTTTACTTATTCCTTGCATATACATATGGTTGTAGTACATATATTTCCAGCCTGCAAATACATGTATACTATATAAAATTCTAGACTCACTTAAGTTCTCATTTTAAAGTTGTTATGTTTATTTTTATTATATTAGCTTGTATATTTATTTCTATTCTTACATGACTACTTATTTCTATTTATTTTTAAAACCATTTATTTAAGATTTTATTTCAAATCCAATATATACATATATATTGACATATATACAAATTTTCAAATTCATATGACTTAATATATTTTCTATTTGAATCGGGGAAACTCGCTGCCATTTATAATCAATTTTACAATTTTAATTCGAAAATTCATTTAAATTATCAATTTAAATTCATAAAAATCCGGGGTCGTTACAAACTTCCCCCCTTAAAAGAATTTTGTCCTCGAAATTCGCCGGTACGAAAACAACAAAGATAGATGAAAGATAGAGAAATATCTTCTCAGATCAAACTGGGTATCAATTCTGCATTTGGCTTACCAAATCAGAATATCAACAATAGATACAAGATATTATAATAGAATTTCAAATTTGGTTTTAAACAAAATCATTTTATCGATACAATTTAAATTTATCCTTCATATTCTGTTAATCAATTTAACTCAATTTAAAATTTCCAATTAATTCTAAATTTCCAATTTATATTCATTAAGGTTTAAATAAAAAACAAATAAGAAACCGATGAAGATACAAAGTAAAAATTTCCTACAATGATTCGTAGGGCCACCACCGCATTGAAACTTCTTTCTGGAGCTGTCTCGAAGAAATCAAAAGAAATTTGGACACGAATCAAAAAGAGATTGAGAAGAAAGTTGTTTCCACTGTTGTTACAGAGTATTGACCAATTATAGTCGTATTTCCCTGTCCTCTATCTCGTTCTCTTCTTACACTCATGCTCACTATCAGTGGATAGTAAGAGAATTTACTGAGGCATTCGAACAGATATCTTAGGGATTACTCATTCTATGACATACTTCATCCTATCTCTAATGAGCTACTTAACGTGTTATACTCCTGAGCTAAAGTTTAACCTTAGCACTGATACCAAAATGTAACGAAAGGGATTTTTCACGCTCGAAAATCGACGTCCATATTTTACATCGTACTCGAATGCAGTAGATTCGACCGTTCAAATCCGAATCGCCGGAGCTTATAACAATATTAAGTAAACAACACAACGGAATAAAAGAATAATACATTGATATACAGCTTTGATACAATATCTGGTACAACAGATGATCCAATAGATATAAATATACATCAGAGATACAATAGAATAGCAGCGGAACAAATAACTCCAGATAGTCTTCAAAAGAGAACTCTAGCAGCAGCTCGAACCAACATCACGATTCACCAAGACAAGCAAGTCTCATCCACATCTAAAGACTGAACTAGCTCCAGATAACCTACTAATCTGACTAGCTGAAAAACCCAACTCTAGACTGCTCATGTAGAAAAAATTTGAGCATCCAGAGTTTAGGAAAGAGACAATAAACTCTGGACCAGTCATGGGACTGGTGTGAGCAACAAAAACAGTTTATCTTTTAAAATAATCAACAAAAGATTTCAAAGTCAATTCGCAATGCTTTTTGAAAATGAAACTACCATAAGACCTCCCACCACACACACAATGCAAACGCAGACTTGGAGGAGATTTCTTCTTATGTTAGTCAAAGATGCTTACTATGCAAATCAAATCATTTGATTATTATTATTAGTGCATAGTGTAGAAAACATTTCGAAAGTAGAATACAAATCTTAGCCAGGATAGGTACCATTATATTATGCCCGCTATAGCTACCTCCTGAGGAGGCAGGTTCTACAATTTGCAATCGTAAAGGTTCGTATTGTTTCTTTGGATTTCCAACAAATGGTCAGGTCAAGAAATTTCCCGTTGCCACATGAGAACGCCTCTGGAAGGACGTCCCCGAGAACCTAACCGGATCTCTGCCAACACAAGGCCGGGTTACCCTTAACTGGGTAACTACTGACACGAGTATGCCATCCCCCGGTCGTAACCAACCTTTATCCGGGATCCCGATAACCAACAACCATAAAGTAATAAATTTGCAGCAACAACATAGGTTAAGTATCTGGGCTCCATACCATGATACCACCTCTATCCAGAAGGAAATGCACATACCCTAAGGGGCGCTACCCCCAATAACCTTGCCGCATCTTTCATGTTTCGACTATTTCGAGGTGTGAGGTCCGACGAAGTCTCGTCCATAAAGCCACGCTTTGGCACAAAGCCATGCTTTGGGTCAACAAATGATCAAAGTAATGATCACAAATATAAATGATCAAACAAATGATCATATCACAATTGATCAAACAATGATCATTTCACAGCAACACTCAGCATGTCACATTACCAAATTGGGAATATATCGCTGATAACCATCAACTACATAACCTCTGAGCTCGTACGTCTCAGATAAGGGTGTTAAGCTAAGAGAATAAACTCTCCGCCACTAACAGAAATGTATTTGAAAGAAATCTTCTTTATATCTCAATTGTAATGTCAGACATACTATCCATACAAGTCTGTTTAGGGTTCGAACAGAACCGAAGGCACTTCCAAAGAAGCCCTTGCAATCCGGATATTCACTAATCACGTTCGGACTTCTCATCACATATGGAGTCTCTATACCGGGGATCAGTCGATGCAACGACATTCGACGAGTTGTCTTTTGTTTTTGAAAATATCCGGTCTTCACCACCGGTCTTCAAATGCTATCCATAACGACATATCACATATTCGGAATGGGATATATAACACAAAGGTCCTCTCCCGGCTAAACCGAATTGTGAGCGCAATATTTCAAAAACATACGGATATTGGGATTTCAATTAAGTCACAACTTATTACCCAAAAACTTTCCTTTTCAAATGGTTTAAAACAATTACCATTTTCAAACTTTAAACAAAGATTTATTTCACAAAGTTCACCTAGTTTCACAAAGATCCATTTATGGATTTCAAAACAATTTCCATTTCAATTGGATTAACTCGTTAAATCTTTAAATCAAAGATTTAACTCATAGCTTTCAAAATTCGATTAACTTGTTGAATCTTTAAATCAAAGATTCAACTTATAGCTTTCAAAATCATTTCCAAAGATTCATTCATAGCCTTTCAAAAACAATTTCAATTCAAGTTGGATTAACTCATTCGGTCTTTGAATCAAAGACTCATTTCATAGCTTTCAAAACATTTCAATTCTATTTCAAACTTGAAACCTTTTCAACATAATTTGGAGAACCTTTCTTTAAAATGAAAGCTATTATTATTTGAAAACAAGTAGTTTTCGTTTCGAAGAAATTCAATCTCATTTATACAAGTTAAAATCTTTGGGTTAATTCAAATTCCCAAAAACAACACCTTAAAATGGTTTAAAACCCATATAAACTGGTATACCATTTAATATCATAAATACTGAATATAGAATTCAATTTCAAATATTGAATTCAAATTTAAATCAAAATATTTAAATTTCAAAATTCAATCAAGTTATTCAAAATAAATTTCATCTTTGAAATTTCATTTCAAAATCTTTTCACTTAAATCCAATCCATTTCCAAAGCATTTGAATTTAAATATTCAAATTTAAATCTATTTCAAAAATCTGTGACTTAATCGATTTCCTCATGAAATCCATATTGGTGTGTGTATAAGTGTGGTTCAGGGGTTTAACACAATAGTGCAACATCATCCAATCATCACAGATCAAAAAAAGAAAAATAGTTGATAAGCGATACAACTATAACGTTTATCGCTCATTCACAGATTCACAGACAATATACAAATGTAAATAAATCAATAATCATACACGGCTCAATCTACAATACAAAATATCACAGATCAGATAGGGCAATCAATTTCAAGGCATCTCATATAATACAATCAATCGTAATTAAGGTCGAGCATTTAAAAATCATTTATAAGCTGAATTAAATAGATTGATTAATCCTAATTGATTCGATTTATTTTCAAGTAAATTAATTACTTAGGAATTAATCACCCAAACCTGATTAATTAATTACAAATCATTTGATATAAATTAATTTATCAAACACTTTAAATTAATTAATAAATTAAATTATTCTTAATTAATCATATTAATTAAATTAACCTTTAAACCAATTTCATAATTAATTGACTCCTTAGTTAATTATTTTAAGAAATTAAACCTTTAATTACTTACCATAAAGTAATTACACTTACACAATTTCTTAATGATTATCATTAATTTGTTAATCTAAATTAATCATTAAAAATTTATCACATTATCCTTACATTAATTTTTGCTTAATCACTTGATTTATCAATTTTAATCATTAATTAATATTTAATTAAAAATCCTTAATCATAAATAAAAATTTAATTGATAACCCTCAATCACCATTTAATTTCTTCAACCCTTAAATTACTTCTTTAATTAATCCAATCATTAATAAATTAAATAATTAAATTATTCATTTTAATTAACTTAATTATAAATTATTAAATCATTATTACTTAAAGTATAGCTCATTCATACTTATGATTAAATTATTATTTACAATGTGTTTGGAAACATTGTTTTCAAATCCTCTTCTAGATTTCAAATTAAATTTCAAGCTTTAAAATAATTACCAATTTATCTTTAATAAAGTTTAAAATCCAAATAATTTCTAACTTTTAATTTCTCATGTTAAAGTAATATTTTTCTTATAAAGAGATTTCAAGAGTAAAAAAAATCAAATTCTTTTTCTTGAATTCACATCTTTAAAAAATATATATATATTTCAACATTTAAATCTAATTTAATTCATTCAAATGTATAAAACGTTATTTTATTTCAAAACTGGACTTGAATTTGTGTTTGTACTTTGTTTCAACACCCAATTTAAACCTTGGTTTATAAAATTTAAATTTAGTTTTAAATTTCAAAACAAAACAGGCTTTGAAGCCTGTTACAACCTCTACCCGAGCCACTACCTTCCTTGCTTCGAGTCCAACCCTCAGAAAACACGTACCTACTTCAAGATTTTCCAGAAATCTAGCCGAGTGACCTAGAATTTAATATAAAAAAAATTTCTAAGTATTTCACTTAAAACCAAATTCCTGCTTCGAGCCAAAACATCACGTACCCGAAGTAAACTTCGAGCTTCCACCCTTCTTCTCCTAACAACCCAACAGTTAAACCCAAACAATACACCGTGCCACTGTGCACGTGCACCACCATCGGGGCAACTCCGATGAACTCCCTCATCACCAGCAAATCGCGCACCACCCCTACGTTCGATTACCATCCACCTAAACATCGTTGTTCTTCGAAAACGAATTCGACCCAAACTTGAAACCTGGAACGCTCAAACCCATCTCCTCCCATACTTGTCATCACCGCCATCTTCCAACCCCGACCACCTGACGATCAACAGCTCCGGCCATGAACGCGACTACGACCGAGCTACCTCCTCACGAAACCCCGCTGCACTCGATCGCTTGATGGCGAGGAACGAGACCAATTACTTCGACCCCTCCAAACTAGGTTTACGAGCAAAAATTGCTCACCGCCTTCACCACGTTCATCGAACCACCATACGAATATTTTTCCTGCAACCACCCTTCACTCTTGCACCAACGTCCAAGATCCCATCCACCACCAACCCGTGGATCATCAGAGATCGACAAAAACCCACTTCTCGATCAGCCTAGAACTGCACTTCCATTCCCTATCTAAAAATTCTGATTCAAGCTTTAAAAATCAAGTTTTAGTGTACTAATTCCATTTACATACTTGAATCCATGAACTATTAGGTTTGGATTTTGACGGATTTAAAGTTTTCCTATGTGGTTCTGTATTTCCAGAGCAAAAATGCAATTTGTTTTGAACTTTAATAATTTTAAACTAAAGCCAATGATATAGAAAATATATTTATTCAAACTTAGGTATAAATCAAATCTTTAATTAGGAACAAGTAAATTTGGGTTACCTTTGAACCTGGATCCAAAGTCAGGAAACAATCCAAACACAGAGCAATGTACATACACCCATTCAAATACAGACAGAAATATCTTTACAAACATTCTTAAATTCAGAGAATAAGCATACCACCATTTAATATATACTCAAAACATCTAACTGATGATGTTACTCACAGTTGTTGTTGAGAAGATGGACAGAGCTGCAATTTGATCTGCTTTATTTCCAGGCTGCAGACTTTACTCTTGAACTTGATTTTCCTTTATATCAACTTGCTTGACCCTCTGGTTTTGATGAATTCATATAGTTGTTGAAGTTTAAATTGAATTTTTGTTTGAGTTTTCACTATGATGCTTGCTCCCATTTTACTCAGTTGTGATAATGAACTGAAAGGAGGGTTGATGTATATAAAAGATAGTGTGCAGGTTGAGGTTAAGCACAATAAGTATGTTGCATTAATTACCTTAGCTTGGTTTATATTATATTTTTTTATAGGTCAGAGCTATTCTTCCTTATGGGGGCTTAGATGATCTTTGGCTAGTACTAGAGGTGAGGGTATTATACTTTATTTGTTTATGGAGGCTGATGATGATCTTGCATTTAATGCTTAAGTCCTTTGATCTTTTGCCATACCTCCTTCCATACTTTATGTTTTTATTTGCAATACTTGGTAACTTCGGCTGAAGATTATATTTTGTTTTCATGTCTTCTTGTATGCATACTTTTGTTTATGTAAGGTTGTGATGAATATTGTTTTGACATATATATTGTTTTCTTTTGTCTTTCTATTTATTACTTGAATATATTTTCTTAACTTTGGCCTTATTACTTTTAGGATATAAACACATTTCTACTTCATTAAATATATTACTTATCATCTTGTATATATATTTATGGGTTTTATATTTTACATTATTTTGTACCTCTAGTATGTATTTTATTTTATTGTTTTGACTTATTCCTTGCATATACATATGGTTATAGTATATATATTTCCAGCCTGCAAATACATGTATACTATATAAAATTCTAGACTCACTTAAGTTCTCATTTTAAAGTTGTTATGTTTATTTTTATTATATTAGCTTGTATATTTATTTCTATTCTTACATGACTACTTATTTCTATTTATTTTTAAAACCATTTATTTAAGATTTTATTTCAAATCCAATATATACATATACATTGACATATATACAAATTTTCAAATTCATATGACTTAATATATTTTCTATTTGAATCGGGGAAACTCGCTGCCATTTATAATCAATTTTACAATTTTAATTCGAAAATTCATTTAAATTATCAATTTAAATTCATAAAAATCCGGGGTCGTTAAAAACTTCCCCCCTTAAAAGAATTTCGTCCTCGAAATTCGCCGGTACGAAAACAACAAAGATAGATGAAAGATAGAGAAATATCTTCTCAGATCAAACTGGGTATCAATTCTGCATTTGGCTTACCAAATGAGAATATCAACAATAGATACAAGAAATTATAATAGAATTTCAAATTTGGTTTTAAACAAAATCATTTTATCGATACAATTTAAATTTATCCTTCATATTCTGTTAATCAATTTAACTCAATTTAAAATTTCCAATTAATTCTAAATTTCCAATTTATATTCATTAAGGTTTAAATCAAAAACTAATAAGAAACCAATGAACATACAAAGTAAAAATTTCCTACAATGATTCGTAGGGCCACCACCGCATCGAAACTTCTTTCTGGAGCTGTCTCGAAGAAATCAAAAGAAATTTGGAAACGAATCAAAAAGAGATTGAGTAGAAAGTTGTTACCACTGTTGTTACGGAGTATTGACAAATTATAGTCGTATTTCCCTGTCCCCTATCTCGTTCTCTTCTTACACTCATACTCACTATCAGTGGATAGTAAGAGAATTTACTGAGGCAATCGAACAGATATCTTAGGGATTACTCATTCTAGGGTATACCTCACCCTATCTCTAATTTGCTACTTTACGTGTTGTACTCCTGAGCTAAAGTTTAACCTTAGCACTGATACCAAAATGTAACGAAAGGGATTTTTTGCGCTCAAAAATCGACGTCCATACTTTACATCGTACTCAAATGCCGCAGATTCGACCGTTCAAATCTGATTCGCCGGAGCTTATAACAATATTAAGTAAACAACACAGCGGAATAAAAGAATAATACATTGATATACAGCTTTGATACAATATCTGGTACAACAGATGATCCAATAGATATAAATATACATCAGAGATACAATAGAAAGCAGCGGAACAAATAACTCCAGATAGTCTTCAAAAAAGAACTCCAGCAGCAGCTCGAACCAACATCACGATTCACCAAGACAAGCAAGTCTCGTCCACGTCCAAAAACTGAACTAGCTCCAGATAACCTACTAATCTGACTAGCTGAAAAACCCAACTCTAGACTGCTCGTGTAGAAAAATTTTGAGCATCCAGAGTTTAGGAAAGAGACAATAAACTCTGGATCAGTCATGGGACTGGTGTGAGCAACAAAAACAGTTTATCTTTTAAAACAATCAACAAAAGATTTCAAAGTCAATTCGCAATGCTTTTTGAAAATGTAACTACCATAAGACCTCCCATCACACACATAATGCAAACGCAGACTTGGAGGAGATTTCTTCTTATGTTAGTCAAAGATGCTTACTACGCAAATCAAATCATTTGATTATTATTATTAGTGCATAGTGTAGAAAACATTTCGAAAGTAGAATATAAATCTTAGCTAGCATAGGTACCATTATATTATGCCCGCTATAGCTACCTCCTGAGGAGGCAGGTTCTACAATTTGCAATCGTAAAGGTTCGTATTGTTTCTTTAGATTTCCAACAAATGGTCAGGCCAAGGAACTTCCCATTGCCACATGAGAACGCCTCTGGAAGGACGTCCCCGAGAACCTAACCGGATCTCTGCCAACACAAGGCCGGGTTACCCCTAACTGGGTAACTACTGACACGAGTATGTCATCCCCCGGTCGTAACCAGCCTTTATCCGGGATCCCGATAACCAACAACCACAAAGTAATAAATTTGCAGCAATAACATATGTTAAGTATCTGGGCTCCATACCATGATACCACCTCTATCCAGAAGGAAATGCACATACCCTAAGGGGCGCTACCCCCAATAACCTTGCCGCATCTTTCCTGTTTCGACCATTTCTAGGTGTGAGGTCCGACGAAGTCTCATCCATAAAGCTATGCTTTGGTACAAAGCCATGCTTTGGGTCAACAAATGATCAAAGTAATGATCACAAAGATAAATGATCAAACAAATGATCATATCACAAATGATCAAACAATGATCATTTCATAGCAACACTCAGCATGTCACATTACCAAATTGGGAATATATCGCTGATAACCATCAACTACATAACCTCTGAGCTCGTACGTCTCAGAGAAGGGTGTTAAGCTAAGAGAATAAATTCTCCGCCACCAACAGAAATGTATTTGAAAGAAATCTTCTTTATATCTCAATTGTAATGTCATACATACTATCCATACAAGTCTGTTCTGGGTTCGAACAGAACCGAAGGCACTTCCAAAGAAGCCCTTGCAATCCGAATATTCACTAATCACGTTCGGACTTCTCATCATATATGGAGTCTCTATACTGGGGAACAGTCGATGCAAAGACATTCGACGAGTTGTCCTTTCGTTTTCGAAAATATCCGTTCTTCACCACCGTTCTTCAAATGTTATCCATAACCACATGTCACATAATCGGAATGGGATATGTAACACAAAGGTCCTCTCCCGGCTAAACCGAATTGTGAGCGCAATATTTCAAAAACATATGGATATTGGGATTTCAATTAAGTCACAACTTATTACCCAAAAACTTTCCTTTTCAAATCGTTTAAACCAATTACCATTTCCAAACTTTAAATAAAGATTTATTTCACAAAGTTCACCTAGTTTCACAAAGATCCATTTATGGATTTCAAAACAATTTCCATTTCAATTGGATTAACTCGTTAAATCTTTAAATCCAAGATTTAACTCATAGCTTTCAAAATTCGATTAATTTGTTGAATCTTTAAATCAAAGATTCAACTTATAGCTTTCAAAATCATTTACAAAGATTCATTCATAGCCTTTCAAAAACAATTTCAATTCAAGTTGGATTAACTCATTCGGTCTTTGAATCAAAGACTCATTTCATAGCTTTCAAAACATTTCAATTCTATTTCAAACTTGAAACCTTTTCAACATAATTTGGAGATCCTTTCTTTAAAATGAAAGCTATTATTATTTGAAAACAAGTAGTTTTCGTTTCGAAGAAATTCAATCTCATTTATACAAGTTAAAATCTTTGGGTTAATTCAAATTCCCAAAAACAACACCTTAAAATGGTTTAAAACCCATATAAACTGGTATACCATTTAATATCATAAATACTGAATATAGAATTCAATTTCAAATATTGAATTCAAATTTAAATCAAAACATTTAAATTTCAAAACTTAATCAAGTTATTCAAAATAAATTTCATCTTGAAATTTCATTTCAAAAACTTTTCACTTAAATCCAATCCATTTCCAAAACATTTGAATTTAAATATTCAAATTTAAAACTATTTCAAAAATCTGTGACTTAATCGATTTCCTCGGGAAATCCGTATTGGTGTGTGTATAAGTGTGGTCCAGGGGTTTAACACAGTAGTGCAACATCGTTCAATCATCACAGATCAAACACAGAAAAATAGTTGATAAGCGATATAACTATAACGTTTATCGCTCATTCACAGATTCACAGATAATATACAAATGTAAATAAATGAATAATCATACATGGCTCAATCTACTGAACAAAATATCACAGGTCAGATAGGGCAATCAATTTCAAGGCATCTCATACAATACAATCATTCATAAGTAAGGTCGAGCATTTAAAAATCATTTATAAGCTGAATTAAATAGAATGATTAGTCCTAATTGATTCAATTTATTTTCAAGTAAATTAATTACTTAGGAATTGATCACCCAAACCTGATTAATTAATTACAAATCATTTGATATAAATTAATTTATCAAACACTTTAAATTAATTAATAAATTAAATTATTCTTAATTAATCATATTAATTAAATTAACCTTTAAACCAATTTCATAATTAATTGACTCCTTAGTTAATTATTTTAAGAAATTAAACCTTTAATTACTTACCATTCTTAATGATTATCATTAATTTGTTAATCTAAATTAATCATTAAAAATTTATCACATTATCGTTACGTTAATTTTTGCTTAATCACTTGATTTATCAATTTTAATCATTAATTAATATTTAATTAAAAATCCTTAATCATAAATTAATATTTAATTGATAACCCTTAATCACCATTTAATTTCTTCAACCCTTAAATTACTTCTTTAATTAATCCAATCATTAATAAATTAAATAATTAAATTATTCATTTTAATTAACTTAATTATGAATCATTAAATCATTATTACTTAAAGTATAGCTCATTCATACTTATGATTAAATTATTATTTACAATGTGTTTGGAAACATTGTTTTCAAATCCTCTTCTAGATTTCAAATTAAATTTCAAGCTTTAAAATAATTACGAATTTATCCGTAATAAAGTTTAAAATTCAAATAATTTCTAACTTTTAATTCTCTTCTTAAAGTAATATTTTTGTTATAAAGAAATTTCAAGGGTAAAAAAAAATCAAATTCTTTTTCTTGAATTCACATCTTTTGAAAAAAAATATTTCAACATTTAAATCTAATTTAATTTATTCAAATGTATAAAACGTTATTTCATATCAAAAGTGAACTTGAATTTGTGTTTGTACTTTGTTTCAACACCCAATTTAAACCTTGGTTTATAAAATTTAAATTTAGTTTTAAATTTCAAAACAAAATAGGCTTTGAAGCCTATTACAACCTCTACCCGAGCCACTACCTTCCTTGCTTCGAGTACAACCCTCAGAAAACACGTACCTACTTCGAGATTTTCCAGAAATCTACCCGAGTGACCTAGAATTTAATAAAAAAAATTTCTAAATATTTCACTTAAAACCAAATTCCTGCTTCGAGCCAAAACATCACGTACCCGAAGTAAACTTCGAGCTTCCACTCTTCTTCTCCCAACAACCCAACAGTTAAACCCAAACAATACACCGTGCCACTGCGCACGTGCACCACCATCGAGGCAACTCCGATGAACTCCCTCATCGCCAGCAAATCGCGCACCACCCCTACATTCGATTACCATCCACCTGAACATCGTTGTTCTTCGAAAACAAATTCGACCCAAACTTGAAACCTGGAACGCTCAAACCCATCTCCTTCCATACCTTTCATCGCCATCTTCCAACCCCGACCACCTGACGATCAATAGCTCCGGCCATGAACGCGACTACGACCGAGCTACCTCCTCACGAAACCCCGCTGCACTCGATCTCTTGATGGCGACGAATGAGACCAATTACTTCAACCCCTCCAAACTAGGTTTACGAGCAAAATTGCTCACCGCCTTCACCACGTTCATCGAACCACAATACGAATATTTTTCCTGCAACCACCCTTCACTCTTGCACCTCCGTCCAAGATCCCATCCACCACCAACCCGTTGATCATCAGAGATCGACAAAAACCCACTTCTCGATCAACCCAAAACTGCACTTCCAATCCCTATCTAAAAATTCTGATTCAAGCTTTAAAAATCAAGTTTTAGTGTACTAGTTCCATTTACATACTTGAATCCATGAACTATCAGGTTTGGATTTTGACCGATTTAAAGCTTTCCTATGTGGTTCTGTATCTCCAGAGCAAAAATGCAATTTGTTTTTAACTTTAATAATTTTAAACTAAAGCCAATGTTATAGCAAATATATTTATTCAAACTTAGGTTTAAATCAAATCTTTAATCAGGAACAAGTAAATTTGGGTTACCTTTGAACCTGGAACCAAAGTCAGGAAACAATCCAAACACAGAGCAATGTACACACACCCATTCAAATACACACAGAAATATCTTTACAAACATTCTTAAATTCAGAGAATGAGCATACCACCATTTAATATATACTTAAAACATCTAACTGATGATGTTACTCACAGTTGTTGTTGAGAAGATGGACAGAGCTGCAATTGGATCCGCTTTATTTCCAGGCTGCAGACTTTACTCTTGAACTTGATTTTCCTTTATATCAACTTGCTTGACCCTCTGGTTTTGATGAATTCAAATAGTTGTTGAAGTTTAAATTGAATTTTTGTTTGAGTTTTCACTATGATGCTTGCTCCCATTTTACTCAGTTGTGATAATGAACTGAAAGGAGGGTTGATGTATATAAAAGATAGTGTGCAGGTTGAGGTTAAGCACAATAAGTATGTTGCATTAATTACTTTAGCTTGGTTTATTTTTATTTTTTTTATAGGTCAGAGCTATTCTTCCTTATGGGGGCTGAGATGATCTTTGGCTAGTACTAGAGGTGAGGGTATTATACTTTATTTGTTTTCATGTCTTCTTGTATGCATACTTTTGTTTATGTAAGGTTGTGATGAATATTGTTTTGACATATATATTGTTTTCTTTTGTCTTTCTATTTATTACTTGAATATATTTTCTTAACTTTGGCCTTATTACTTTTAGGATATAAACACATTTCTACTTTCATTAAATATATTACTTATCATCTTGTCTATATATATGGGTTTTATATTTTACATTATTTTGTACCTCTAGTATGTATTTTATTTTATTGTTTTGACTTATTCCTTGCATATACATATGGTTATAGTACATATATTTCCAGCCCGCAAATACATGTATACTATATAAAATTCTAGACTCACTTAAGTTCTCATTTTAAAGTTGTTATATTTATTTTTATTATATTAGCTTGTATTTTTATTTCTATTCTTACATGACTACTTATTTTTATTTATTTTTAAAACCATTTGTTTAAGATTTTATTTCAAATCCAATATATACATATATATTGACATATATACAAATTTTCAAATTCATATGACTTAATATATTTTCTATTTGAATCGGGGAAACTCGCCGCCATTTATAATCAATTTTACAATTTTAATTTGAAAGTTCATTTAAATTATTAATTTAAATTCATAAAAATCTGGGGGCGTTGCATACATGGTTTGATACACTAGTATGTTGGTTTTGGGATTTACATCACAACGGATATGTCAGCCCCTTGTGCATACTAATGTATTATCTAAATACACATATATGTGCATCGAATTTTTTTATATACATACATACATACATACATACATATATATATGTATATATATCTGTATGTGTGTCTGTATGCGCATGTGCACGTATGTGGTTGTGTATGTATGTATTTATATTAAATTTTAGAATTATATTAAATATTAATTTGTAAAATAATTTTAAACCTTATCATATATTATGAAATATATATATATATATATACACACACATCAATATATTGTATATAAACATATAACTAGTTAATATATATGTATGTATGTATATGTATATTGTTGGAACTAGGCAAGCTCGTAGCGGAAGATATGAGTGAATTTAAAAAAAAATTCCCTAGTATATCTATATTGGAACTATAAAGTCTAATTTATTTAGAACATTTTTAAATTTTATTTAATAAAATTTCTTATTTTATAAAAATTATATTCAATTTTATTTAATTTATATTCAGTTAAATGTAAAAGTACATATACGCTACATATACATAAATATATGTGTGTGCGTGTGTAACATAATTATCTATGCAAGGTATATCATGCTCGTATATAAATGTTAGGACTTACGTCACAATGGACATGTTAGCTCATCCTATATGTATTAAATGTTGTCCAAATATATGTGTGTATGCAAACTTGTTATATATATATATATATTTGTATGCAAACTTGTTATTTATATAAATATAAAAAACTATGTAAATATGTATGTATGTATTTACATATGTATATAAATTAATTTTAAAATATTAATGATTTATATCTATATTTTATTGAATAAATATAAATATATATACACACACACAAACATACACACACACATATATATATATATTATGTATGTATGTATTTATGTACATAATATTTTGTTTTTGAAAACTCATTTTACACATACACACACATATGTATGTGTGTATGCATGTATTATAGTAACAAAATTATTATTATTATATTTAAATACAATAAGTATATTTATAGTATTTAAATATACATACATACATACATACATACATATATATATATGTGTATATATATATGTGGTATATTAATTAAGTATTAAAATATATATACATATTTTAACCTTTCCAAATCAAATGCACAACGCACAAAAAAATTATTTATGTTTTATTGCATTAATATATATATATATTATTCAAAATACAATAAAATAATAATAAAAATATTTTTTTGTTATATTATTTGAATTTTAATTTTTTAAAAATTAAGCATGATATTTTAAAGTTACGAAATCTTTTTTCAGAATTTTTTCGGTCAAAATAATATTTTTAATGAATTAATTGATTTTGGCCGTTTATTAAATTAATTTTTTTAAAATGAAAAATTTACTTTTAAATTATGATTTTTTGGCGAGATTTTATTTAATGATATAAAAAAATTATAATATATAAAATTTAATTTTTGACACATATTTTATTTATATGATTTATTTAATTAGTATATTGATTTAAATAATATTAAATAATATTAAATAATAGTAAATAAATATTAAAATTAATTTGCAGCCGTCGAAAAATATAATATATATTTCTATTTATTTATAAAATATAAGTTTAGCTAAAAACATGATATGGTGATATAATTAAATACAAGTCATATAATAAAATTTAGGTAGTATATTAATACATACATACATACATATATATATATTATAATAAAATGGTCATAATTAAAATAAAGTTTATTTGGTTGTGCACTCCAGATCTATATATAAAATTCATTTTTTAAAAATACATATAACCAATCTAATATGCGATAACATTGATGATGTATATGTGAATCTCGCATAACTAGCAATATAATAATGATATATATATATATATATATATATATATATCTACAGTATTATCTAGAAATTATAAATCATATAGCCTAGTAAATACTTACCTAATACTAATGCCTTAGCGTATACCTTGTAAGGATGAAGTCTCCCTCCTTTGAAATCTTCTCAAATCGACAGATTGCTAATCCTTGAATTATAAACCTTTAGCTAACCAATAGTTGTCACCTCTTGAATTAATTTAAGACGAATTTCTTGAAGCTCCTTATTGATGAGGTCAACCAGCAAAGATAGGGAAATGGGAAAGGGTAGTCAAAAAGTTCTTTTTGCATTAGTGTTAGGGGTCCTTTTATAGTGGAAGAAATAGAGAGAAGTACGGATCCCGTCTCATATCATTTCTCATCAAATCTCAACCACCCATCTCCAAACCATCTAGCCTTTTCATCTGTCACCTACAAGCCCTACTGCTGTAAAAATTCATCTTAACATCATAGGCTAACAGCCTAATTAAGTATAAATAAATATTATTAATTGAATCTAATTTAATTGCTTATCAATATCGTATATTAATTAATATATTTATAATTATTGTAAATATATACAACAATATTTATTCCCCAAACCATATTCAATATTTTATAACTAATATTTCATAAGTATTAATTAATTTAATTAATTTATAACAATAATAAACTAATTAAATCATTTGGTCAAAAGAGAATTTCATCATTTTGGTTAAGTGACTCGTCATGTGTAAATTCGATCAGCGATTAACAACGAACTATTTTAATGTTCATGTTCATACATCATTTAGCAGGTGGTGTGACATTTTGGCCAAATTTACTGCTTATTTAGACTTAGTAAAATCCAATTTTATATTATAAAGCATTGTCCAGTTGTGACAGTTATTTACCCTAATTCTGTTCATCAAAACTATATCACTTTAGACTTATAGAATTTGGTAATAATCAAAATTCTAATATCGTCCATATTCAATTCCATAGTCCAAACACAAAGCCCTTGGTTCAATAATAACAATTATTATTAAACGAATTGTTTTGACCATAGACTTTGACTTTGAGTTCACTTAAATTTGACCATGGTACTAACCCCATATAACTGAGGTGACGAATCCTCTCTTAAATAGTGCTTCACTTCCAATGCTTCCACTTGAGCCAACTATAGTCATTTGATTGACCCGGTTCCATGATTTGACTATAATCAAAGCAGGGCTTTCATATTGAAGACCCATAGTATTCTTAAGTCGAGATAACTATGTAAAACAACCACATCAGTATTTTCTGTTTGACTTTAGTTATGTTAACAACAGAAAACTATCGAGTGAGTAATTCCATAGTTATCTAATAACTATCAGTATGTCACCTTAAATGCCCTTAGCAGTCATGAGTAATACACTGCCCAATATTTGGAGAGCATTACGTAATCTAGTCTCAAGTGATACATCGATATTTAATCTCAATGCATCTTGCCTAGGAACATATAAAATGGTATATTTATTTTCACTATAATAAATTACTCATGATTACAGCACTTCGTAACTACTATCACAAAACATAACATTTATAGATTTTCTACTAAATGTAATTTTGATTAAATTAATTAATTAATATAACACATTATATCAAGTATATAATAGAATGAAAACTCCTTTTATTTCGAATTAGATTGATTATCATATTAGAATATGTAAGAAATTACATAATTGCACCTAGGGCATAACCCTAACTTCATTCATCTCCCACTTGCACTTGAGATCAATTATGAAATCTTATTCCAACTTCTCCAATTGGTTTTCTCAAAACCAATTGGGTTAGTCCCTCAATGAATGAGTATGCTATTATGATTCAGTTGTCTAACATGCCAGTCAACTCTCTTCGATACTGATAAAATTCCTTTATCATATGGAATAATTCGAAGTATGTCTCTCGACTTCCAGTAAGCTCTAAGTTTTGTTACGAACTATATCGTGGCATTGTTATCATATAACAATGTTATGTGATTCTCAACATTTGGTGTTACCCTTGGCTCGGTTATAAATTTACGCATTTATTGTACATGTACATTGTTTTATAGATGCGCTATTCAAGTCAATAATTTAGCTACTATCTCTTCTATTAGGAAAATTTCCAACTTAAAGATTTGTAATTTATTATTAACATATCATACTCAATATCACTTATGAAATTGGAGTCCGAACATTTCTTCATAAGGATTTCGCTGTAACGACCCGGAGTTTTGGGCAATAACAATTTAATAATCTGTGTAAATAATTAAATTGGGTTGATGATTTTTCTTTATAATTTCAATTTAAATTGATAAATTTAATCTTTTAAAGGTTAAATTTTTAATCTGGCAATATTTGACAAGAATTTGTTTTTTTCAAAGCTAATAAAATGTTATTCTGTTTATAATATATATATATATACATATATATATATATATAATTGATATATATTGTGAATAGAAATATCTTTTGGTTTTAAATAAAAGATTGAATTTTTAAAATTGTAATATATATGTAAGTATATGTTATAATTTGGATTGTTTTGAAATTTAATTCAATCTATTGATAATTTTGAATAAGTAATTTAAAGTTTTGTTTTAAAATTTTATTTTTTTCAAAAGTTAATTAAAATTTATTCAATTGTTTTCAAAGTATAAGATTTGTTATTTATTTTAATATGATAATTTAAAAAAAAGTTTAAATAAAGTTTTGTTTTGTTTTCTTCAAAAGTGTTTAATTTTAAAATGGTTATAAATGAAAATATAAATATTTTAGATTTTTTAAATATATATATAATAATTGTTTGCATTTTTATTAGTATTAGAATATTTCTTTAAAGGGTAAGCTATTTATAAAATAAAGGGTTACAAAGGTTTCACACTTGTATTTATTAAAATCCAAAAGCTTATAACCATAAAAACATTTCACTAATGCATATAAACATTTCATAAATACATATAAATACTTTATGAATACATTTATAATTTAAATAATTTAGTACATTAAAGTTTAACACTTGTAAATTGAGAAGTGCATGCAATTGACATTTGTTTGAATTAAAGAACATGTGGCAACATTTACTCTTATTTAGAATTTAAATTTATATAAAAGTTTTTTTTGAAGAGAAAATTTGTTTTCCACTTTTATTTTTCAGCTCAAACTCATTTCTTTTCTTTCTTCATTCTTTCTAATATTAATGGCAACCTGAAATATTTCTCAAATTTGAAATGGAAACTAAAAAGCAAAATTAAAAATCTGCAACTTCAAATTGCATTTCAAAGTTCAAACCAACCGACAACTTAAACATGCAAATGAAGATCTGCATTGTAAAAAGCTACAACCTGCAAATCAAAACCTGCAATTAAAAAGGAATCAAGAACAACTGAAGTTTCTGCACTTTAAAATCAACAATTTGTATGCATACAAAGGATTTTCAACAACAAGCAAAATCAAAGCATTCTTTCCAGATTTAAATTTCAAGTGCCTGGAATAATAAATCAAAGCCTGTTCTGGTCTGCATATTATAAAAAGGTGAGTAAACTTCTTTTAAAAACAGTTTGATTTGTTTTTAACTACCATGCATGTGATGTTATAACTTGTATTGAAGTCTGATGCTTTGAATTTATATGAATTGTGTTGTGTGAGCTTGTTTATTCAGTTATCTATTGTTCAATTGAGTGTTCTGGTAAAAAAAAAATATAGAATTCATATTCCAAATCTAATCCATATTAGGCTTAAGTATTTGAATGGAAACTGTTTGTAATTGTATGATGGAGATTATAAAATAGTTTCAGGATTTTAAATACCACAAAATTTTGTTAAATATAAAATTAACAGTGAAACTTAAATTTTTGTTAGAAATTTATTATCTTAAATTTAAAATTTAACTATATGAATGTGATCTTGATGTAAAATCATGAATTTAGAGACGAAGTTTGTAATTTATAGTTTAGTAATTCATTCGAAATTTGGGTTTAATGGGAATTTTGTAGATTTCTGATTATATGTACATTAATTTGATTTGATTTTTGATTCGTAGCTAGCTTGTAGGTCATAGATTATAGGAAAAATACAATTTAATTTTTCCATAAAGTGAATTGTATGAATTAGAACAAACTAGGGTTTTAGTTACAGTTTGTTTTGGTTGTACTTTAATGGCTTATGGGACTTGGTTAATGAACCGAGTTCAATCGCATTGGGGTGTTGAAGCTCGTGGTCATGACGAGTTGATGTGGGGGTCGGCGGAGTTAACCGGCGTTGGGATGGACGGCATTGGGCTTGGAATTGAGGGTGTTGTCTCTGCAGTTTTTCAAGTGGATGGTCCAATTTTGATACGATCGAGTTTTCATGGATCTGGGTGTATTTTGTGGCTCGCGAGTGGTAGTGTGGCCGACGTCGATGGTCGCGACAGCCCACTTTGGTCGGAGGTGTTTGGAGATGTGCACGAGTGTTGATGTTGTGCACGGTTTTAGGTTCTGGGCATATTAGTTGGGGAAGATGATTGAAACCCGAAGGAGCTTCCGCGTTTTCTCGAACGTGGCTCGAAGTAAATGAGATGGAGGGATTGTCTCGGAGCGTATGTCGGGAATGTTTGGGGTTGTCTCGAGTTTTGGTGATTTGTTCTGTATAATGCAGATAAACTTGTAGTTGAATAATTTAGGATCAGGTTTAAAATTATAAAATAGTTTTATAAAATATACAAATTTTCAAAGTTGAAAGTTGTTGTTTTAAAATAAAAGAATAAATCAAACTTTTAAAAAGTATTAATTAAATTTTATTTAAATTTAAGTTGTTAAGATGTTGGGTTTTTGAAAGTGAATATCTTAAATTTGAAATTCAATTAAAAAGAGTGTTTTGAATTTAATTATTAAATCAAAGTTTTAAGATAAATTTTTAAGTAATGTTTAAAAACCAAATTCAATTTGTATTGAAATAAATAGGTTTGAAAATTAGATGATTTAAGTGTTTTAAATTTGGAAATTTGTTTCTGAATACCTTATTTTCAAATAAATTTTAAGTTATAATTATGAAAACCAAATTGAATAAATTTGTCTTTAAGAATAATAAATTTGATTTAATTTCAAATAATTTAATTATGAAGATAAATAGGATTAATTTATCTTTGTTATTAACTTGACAATATTTAATTAAATATGATTTGAAATCAAGTAAAGAATTAATTAAGATAAATGCTTTCTTAATTTATTAAGGATTTTAAAATATAAGAAATTAATTAATTGTTTAATTAATTTTAAATAATTAGTTAATTATTTATTTAATTTTAAATAATCACTTAATTATGGAATAATTAAGTGTAATTACTTAATGAAGTAATTAATGGTTAATAATTGAATGTAATTAAGAAGGTAATTACTTATGGAAGTAATTAGAGGAAATTACTCATGGGTTAATTAAATGGAAGTGAATTATGGATAATCGCTAAATGTTACCAATTAAGAAAATTGATTTGTTTTGAAGTTAATTAATTATGGAGTAATTAATTGATTAATGAATTAAGGATTATATAATGATGGAATTAATTATTTGTTAAGTAATTAATTAAGGAAGTAATTAAGATTGATTAATGAAGTAACTGGAGATAATTACTTATGTAGATAATTAAGAGTTAATTGCTTAAATTTATTTTAGTTAATTAATTAATGTGATTAATTAATTTAAGAATGTGATTAATTACCAAGTGTAATTAATTAAAATGTAATTAATTAATAAGGTAATTAATTAAGGATTTATTTATTAATCTAATTGTTTAATAATTACTTAATGAAGTAATTAAAGATTAATTAATTGAATTAATTAATAAAGGATTAATATAATTAAATTAGAAAATAATTAATTAAGAAGTTAATTAATTAAGATAAATAATTACAAATTGTTAATTACTGTTTAGGATTAATGAGATGATTAATTATAAGTTAATTATTTAATTAATTAAAGGGTTAATTAATTAATAAGGATCATTAATTAATGTGATTAATGATATTAATCAAGGTTGATTAATATAAGTAATTAATTTAATGGTGATTAATTATTGTAATTAATTGAGATATAATGAAATTAATTATAGTTAATTAATAGAAGTAAATGAATGATCATTAATTATTGTGATTAATGATAGTAATTAAAGATTTAATTACTGAATATGGTTAAGGATAATTACTTGAATGTAATTAAAGATAATTAATCAAGGAAGATTAATTACAGAAGATCATTAGAGATGATTAATTTATTTATTTGTAATAATAATAAATGAAAAGGATTTAGGTAATCCAGGTGATTAAGAGTTAATCAATTCTATTTTGATATGGATGATTAATATTAGATGATTGATTGATATTGGATGTTGAATGATATTGGGTGATTGGTTGATATTGGATGTTGATTGATATTGGTGATTGGTTGATACTGGATGATTTGGATATCTCTGACATATGTGATATGCTGCTTTGTGAGATGAATGTTTGATTTGAATTATCTGTTGTGATAATATGATTCATCTATCTGTTTATCTCATCCTGAATATGAGTTTAAATTGTTTAAACCCTTAAGTACAACTTGGACGTTAAAATGGCGTTTGGTTTCAGTGAGACCGGGATCGGGTTTCCATATTTGGAATCCAAAAACCACATCGATTCCAATTAAACGTTAGGTCGTTAATCCAAGTGGAGAAAGTGAAGATTCGAGGTGTAAGGGCTATATGTCAGTATAACTCTGTGGGTGATTCCGTAATGAGTTTGATGGAATAGTATTTATAGATTCGAGATGGTGATTTAGAGTGCAAGGGCTATGGTCGTTGACTCTAAGGGTGATTGCAATAATGAGTGCAACGAGATAGTGCCTTCGGTTCCGTTCGAACCCGGAACGAACTTGTATGGATTGAATGCTTTCAGCACATCGTCAGGTGGACGATAAGCATTCTAAGATAGATGTGTTCTATAAAGGTAATCGTAACCTCAAGCCTCATCAACCGGGAATGGCTAAAACATGGGAGGTGCAGCAAGGCTTCGTGGGTATCCCCCACTTGAGAGTGAGATTTACCCCTGTCTAGAGGTCCCTTTCTATTTCGGCTTAGTGTGTGGTTGGTCGCGCCAACTACGGGGTGGTCTTGTTCGGAACTGTCCAGTAAGTGATGGTTCCGGCCTTGTGTTGCAGGGAGCGGGCGTACTCCTCGGTACTGTGATCTAGGCCACGTACTGTGACGGACGGTACCCTAGTAGCCCTGCCATTGTATGGAATCCACAATCCAATAAGTGCCAATGGTTTTGATTGTATTACCCACTTTTGTGGCTAGCAGCTGGAATTTAATCATGTAACAATTTCGGCTATTTCATATTTACTTGAAAACCCTAGACACTATTATGATATCACCGGATTTCCTATCAAATGTTTTGGTTAGCATAAGGTAAAAACTTTCCATGTTTATGTGTGGGAAGTCTTACGTGATACCTTTTCTTTTCAAAGGTTTTTCTAAAGTTAAGCAATTTTAACCCATTTACTCACACCAGACCCTTGTCTGACCCGAGTGTTTATTTTCTATTTTATTAAACTCTTGGGTACTCATATTATGTATGAGTAGTCAAGTGGATCAGGTTAGCTTGATGAATTCTGGAGGAGATATGGAGCAGGAGGCTTCGACGTGTAGATATATTATGGTTCCGCTGTGTTTGTTTGGTATCTGTTTCTCTTATACTTGAGTTGTATGGTTAGACAGACATTTATAACTGTCTAACATATGTTGTATAAGTTGTGTACTCTGATGTAATAAGATACTATGTAATATTTTATGAGGTATATTATATTTCATTCGTTCCGCTATGAGTTTTCTGATGTTGTTCTGTTTCTTCTTTCTCTTTCTTTTCTTCTTCTATCCCTTTCTTTACTCAAACTCATAATCTCACATTCGCAGCGGATAAAAATATAACATAATATAAATAACGATTTTACAAAGAAGAATCATCATCAGTACAATTATATTTTTATACATCAAAGTTTACAAACTTTACAATACACCGGACAGTTGAAAATAACATGTCCAAGTTAACTATACTATACATAGTAGTAAACACTCCAAACGTTCCAGCCATCCAGCTCGCCTCCTGAGCTCCAGAACGTCCTTACCTGAAAATCTGTAATACTCGGTCTGACCCGATTTCTGTAAACAATTCTCTAGTATTTCATAAATTCATGAGAACACTTTAAAAAACCATTTAGTGATATCAATTTGGATTTGATACTTTATTCATGTATCAAATTCATAAACAAATCACAATATCATATACATCATAAAAAGTATGATAATTTCTATTGCCACTGCATAAGGAATCAATCTTATATGTTCCGTATTAAACATTTTGATAAGGAGTCCCTGCATATCTTTTGGGACATTCCCGATATCTTTTATACTTACTATAAAAGACATTAATTACAAATTCAATGTTGAGTATTAAAATAACTAAAACTAATTTAAACACGAGTACATGATTAACATTAATCAACCGTGCATTGTTTACTTACGGTTTAGAGATATCTATATACGTTTTAACATTCTTTCTTATGAGCACACACTTCCTCTACATTTGATTGGTAATCAAACTATTTGATATTTCTATCAAAACACTTATTTAATTTTGATGCATGTTGAATGACACTTTCGAGTCAATCTAGTTGTTATATGCAAGCAGTCTATTCTAAATCATTATTTATGATTTTGTTTTTCAGAACAAACCTGCCAAACACAAAGTCATACTAAGTGATGATTTATGAGTAAAATCCAAACAAATTTGAGCGTATCGAATGGTGAATCCGTTACATTAATTTTCAACAATTGAAATTTACGGTATCATTCTTATCAATGTGTCTCACTATATTACGACTACATTTGTATTTTTATTAGGGCACATTTTCGGCCAATGGATCATATCCTTTCGGATACTACTATCAAAATTACATTTCGAAAATGTACTTGGAATCTATTTTGGATTAATGCATCATACCATATCATAGAGTCAATAGTATTAATGGCCTAATCTACTTATTACATGGTTGGTTCTAATATATTTGTGTTCATTTAGGTTCGGTCAATTTCATTTCATCCCTTGTAATCAGTTTTATCATTATGTCATATCCAAAGCATTTTACTTCCAATAATTTCTCAAAGGAATTCCTTCATTTTAAAGTTGGTATTTCTTGAAACAATAGCTGTCCCTCGGTGCAATGAAATTGGTATTAATAAAAATTTAATGAATTTCTTAATACATAAGACTGATTTGGTTTTAGTTTACAAATCTTATGTTCAAAACATAAATATTCCATCCAATGACAATCCTTCTCAAACTCCTTTTGGAGAGATTATTATAAAATCCCTCATGGACAATTATTATGTGTAGACTTTCTACTTGCACAACTGCCAACTCCTTAGCCTAGGTACATTGGGGTTTCTTACAAACTTTTATCTTGTATAATTTTTCAAACTATTATTTAGATGAAATATTATTAACCTTATGTACTACTCTTAAGTACATGACCTTATAAAATGAAATTAACTCAACTTAACTAACAATTGATTGTGCTTTGTCCAAAAAAGTTAAATTACTCCTTATCGATACACCATTATGAATCATGCGAGGAAGTGACTTTTAAGATTGAATCTTTATTCATTTTTAGATACATTTGGAACTCTTTCCAATATACTCACCCATCGATCAAATCAAATCATTTATGTCACATGTTATTTTATTTACTTCCGTTTTATATTCTATGAGCTTATCATAGACTTATACATGTATATCAAATACACATGTCCATGTCTGTGATAACTCATTGGTGAGTGTGGCGAAGTACATGGAACTGTTTTGGTATTAATAGACTTATAATTAAATACATCTATATGTGTCAATCCAAAGAGTTTACCAACTCTTATGACACTCCCATTAAATGGGTGCATAGCCTTAAATTGTTTGAGATACAATCAACTAGTATCATATGATTCATAATCATATAATATAAATTATTTCTCAAAACTACGACTTAGTCTATAATTCTAAAATAATTGTAAATAATTTTAGATACTTCAGTATTTTCTAGTGCATCAATTTTATTGTTAAAACAATACCACATTATACTTTTTATTTCTTAGCAAATATTCATAATATTCGTATTGAACTATAACTAAATCTATTTCTAGTCGACATTGAAAAATAATCATCATTTCATAAATATTGTTGGGAAAGTTTTACGAAAACAGTTTCTGTAATTTGATGTATTTAATATGTGCTATACGAAATGCTCTCACTATTTCCGCCATTACTATAATATCATACATAATTCAGAGGTCCATTACTCACTTAATATAGGTTACTTATTTCATACTATAACTAATTTAAAATGGAGAGTTCTTTGATCAAATATCTTGAGCTCAAAGAAATAAATCTCGTAGAAAATTATTTTTTTATATGAAAATACATTTCGAAATAGAAATCTTATTTCCTATTGCAATGTTAAGTGCCAACTATTATTATTCCAATTCTCAATTTTGATGTTTATTTATGAAGCAGAAGTGACTGTTCACTCTCTTCATTCCAACTGTACCTTAATTACATTTACTCTTTTACATTCATTTTCATCTAAATGGTCGAACCATTAAAAAGAAAACCCTTAATACAACATCATAACAAACTCTTTACAAAAGCATACTCGATTATCCTTAACATTTAAGGATATAAATTATGCTACACTGTATGTAAACTGATCAAACTAACATTTTGACGATCGAGTTCTTAGATTTATAAGTAGGTTTGTCTTGTTATACATTTAACACAATACGATCCTTTTGTAATCAATAAAATTGAATATTATATTTCATAATACTGTCTGTTGGCCATTTCGAATGAACTAACTTCATCAAAGTATCATATGTTATGAAATGTGACCATTCCCAAATAACACTATATGCGATAATGTATGGATCAAACATCCATAGTCTTCTATAATTTTTAGAGTTCGAAACTCATAGAATGCAATACAAGGACTTGACCAAATAAACACGTAAGTAACCAAATTACAAATGTATTCAGTAGTTGTAAAATTAGGTGCTTGCATGAGTATTAAAACATTAACATGCAAGAAGCACTTATTAGTACGTATATGTTATATTTCTATTTGTTAATTGTAACAACCCATAATTTTGTAAATATTTTAACTAAATTTTTATTTGAAAACTTTGATTTTTAAATCATCTAAATTTGAATTTTTGGGATTTTCCAATGTAAGTTTGGAATTTTTTTGTAATTTATTTTTCAATTACAATAGAATAAACATTTGCTGAAAATCTTATATTTTTGGTCAACTGGAAGTCAAAGTTTGACCACAGTTGAAATTTTTAAATTTGAATTTTTAAATTGTAATCTTTTTATTTGGAACTATATTTGATTCTGATATTTGTTCTACTTCTCATTTCGTCAAATTCCGTTTTATACTTTGTAAAATTGATAAAATTCAGTGTTTTACACGTAATTATTTTTTTGTATTTTATTTTCTTTTCCCTATGTTCATTCTCTATTTTCTATTTTATTTTGTTTAGACTTTTTATTTTATTTATTGCATTCTTATTTGTCTATTTTGATAATTGGGCATAGGAAAATTCAAGTGTCTTATGTTACTTGTTTTAATTGTGCCTTTTCATTTGCATAGCCTCTTCACTTCTTTTCTAGCCGTTCACCAAATCTTTAGCCGTTCATTTTTCTCATAACCATAGCCGCCACTATACTGTGTAAATCACGTACAAAAAACTTCTCATCTCTTTTCCTTTTCTGAATGTGAATAACCTTAATTTCTATCATGTTTTCTTCCTCTTTTTCGTTTTAATTTCTCCTTTGTTCTCAAAGCTATGCTCGGCCTCCACCATTCCATGCCTCTAGCCGACCTCATCTCCATCACACCACCACCATGACCGACCACATCACCTCCTCATCTCCACCAAACCAAGGTCGAGGCCACCATGATGCCATACATCACCAAAACTTGATGCAAACCTAGCCAAGCCATGTATATGCACCACTTCCTCTTCCTATTACCTCGGCCACCACCCACACCATGACTCCCATTACTTGCTGTGACCAAAAGAACCCTAGCCGTGCCTAGTTGACCAACACGTAGTCCAGGCCGAGCCATGCAAGCCATGGCCGAAACCATGTGTGCTTGTGACCTTCCAATGCCTTGCCTCTTTGCCTTCCATAACTTGTAACTTGCACCTCTTCACATTCCCAAACCATAGCATGCCTTTTGGAACCATGGCCGAGCATGTTGCCTTGAATCAAGACATGGTCGAGTCCTTTGGACCATGGTCTAGCCAATAGTGAAGTGACCGAGCCCACTTGAAGAGGTCAAGCCTTTTTGCTTCATTATTGGTTCATATTTGATCATTGTTTTGATTCATATTCTTTTGTACTATATAGTTATTTATGTATGTAATATTTTATTTGTTTGCAAGATTGGATCTTGACTCCTCATCCACTCAAAAATCTAGTCGTTCCTTTTCGTGCTTTGCGAAGTTTGGATTTGTGTCTTGAATTTTCAATTCTAGCTTTAAGAAGGTGAGTTTATCACTCTCGACATCCGTACTCATATAATTGTGAAATTATTACAAATGAATGTGTAAAATTGATATGTTATGTTAATTTGTTCATACATGCCAATGATATGATTATATGTTGTTATAACCTGATATTTATTCGTTACATCACCTGATATGATATGCTTTATTATACTGTTTATTTATTTACTGTTTCTCACACTGCAAGTTCCCTGTTAAAATAGAATCACTATGTGTTGAAATGATACATACCCGAACGGACATTAGAATAAGGAAGAATAGCTATGAGCTGAAATGATAGGCTAAAGCGATTTTTATTTTATTTATTTTACTTGGGACTGCGTGTTTGAAATGATAGAACCCGGATTTTCTTTTTAAATTACGGATTGAAATAATACAGATATGTATCGCTTGGCTTAGGTTAGAAAATATTATACAGGCCCATGGTTAATATTTAAAAAGTTGCATTTTCCTAAAAATTTATTGAGTATTTTGAATTTTTAGAATATTTGAAATTTTAACTTAAAATTTGATTTAAAGATTTGAAATATAAAGAGATATTGGTTTTCTATAAGTCAAAATTTTATAAGTTGATTTTGGTTTTAATTGTAATTTAAAAAAATATATTTGGTTTTAAATTTGTAATTTAAAGATTTTATGTATGATAAACAACTTAAAAATGAAATTTGACTTGATGTGGAATTCTAAATTTAGCCTAGTGATTGTAATGAATTTTATTTCATGAAATGGATATGTTTTGTATAAATAAGTTTACAGTGATTTTCTATAAGTTAAATTGTATAAGTAAAATGTATGAAATGTAATTTAAATATGACTTAACTTGATAATTGGAAATTGGTTTCCAAATGGAGATTTTAAGTTAAGTAAATAATGTATTTTGAAATGATAAAAATGAAATATAATTTTAATTGGACATTGTGTAGTAAATTTATTTAACTTGAAATCATATTTAATTGTTGTCCAAATGAATAGGTTTCTAAAGAAAGTTGATTTTTGTATTAACTATGATAACTTATTTTATTTTTGAAATGGGTATTTTAAAATAAAGTATTAAGTCATTGGTTAAAAATAAAAGTTAAGTAATAATGTATTTTTGACTTAATAAATGAATTACAGTTTAATTTGGATATTTATTAATAAAATTTTATTTTATTAAATCATAAGTTAAATGATATCCAAATGAATATTTTCTGAAGCGTGAAATATGATTTTTATATGTTAAAATGGCTAAAAATTAAAATTTTAATATGGCTGAAATATTATTATAAATCTGGAATTAATATTGGTAGCACTTCAGAAATGTTTTTGTTTAAGATAGCATTTGCTAAGTGCTACCAATTTCGAGACTTAACTATATTATGAAATATTAATAAAGCTACTACAGCACTTTGTAAGTGCTGTTGTTGCTTAATGTAACTTGTTTTACAATACTAGTAAGCTACTGTAGCAATTTGTGAGTGCTGTTGTTACTGAAAAGTAAACTATTTTGAAATAATAACTAAATACCTACCATAGCACTTTATAAGTGCTGCTGTTTTTGAATTTGATAATGTTTTTGAAATACCAATATATCTACTGTAACACTTTATAAATGTCGTTGTAGCTGAAATTTACAATGATTTAGAAATTTTATAATTGAATGAATGAACTTAGAAATATTACAACTTTGAAATGAATATTATTTGACATTGTATTTAAATGGTTTAAATGAAGAGTTTTTAAAGGTGTTATGATTTTCTGAGTATTATGATTTTCAAAAGAATAACTTTTCCAAAGTGTTATGATTTTAAGTAGTATGATTTCCAAATAATAACATTGCTAAATTGTTATGATTTCAAAGTATTATGGTTTCAAAATGTTTGGTTTCAGAGTTGTTATAACTTTGTTAGTATTATGGTTTTGGGAATGAAATTATTTGAAATTGTATTTAATTGTCTTTAAATATATTAATTTGAAACTTATTGAAAATGAAGATTTAAGAATATGACTTCATAAAGTGGTTGGTTTGAGATTCAGTGATTTGGAAATTTGGATTTTATTTAAATGTTATATTGATTTGGTTTTGGAATTTAAATGATATATTATTACTTTGGTCTTGAAATGGAGATGATACATTGATTCGGTTTTGAAATGAAATAATATAGTATTTAGTTTTGAAATGGATATGATATTTCGGTTTTAAAGTATAAATGATTTTGAAATAAATATCTATGGGTTATAATACGGTTGGTTGTTGAAGAGACTGGGATCAGATATGGGCATACCCTCTGTCGATACCGAAAACCACTTTAAAAACCATGTATGCGGTTGAGATTACAGAATGAAGTAGGATGGTGGCGACATTCTATTGAGGTATGTAGGTGGACCCAACTCTGGTGAGTTGGCATAAGGTGGCTAAAACATGAGCGATTCCGGCCTAGTGAGGTAGCTCCTCTTATCAGACACACTCGTTCAATACCATTCTATTACTTTGTGATTGATTAGGGCCCTTCAATTTTTGGGGGAGTGGCTCAAGGTGGGCGGTAGTGGCTGCTATGCGACACCGCCAGTCCGGATGCATAATTAATATATCTATACTGCCATTGCCTCGTTTGTCGTGTCACCTACCCTAGGCTGCCTTGTACGAGTTTGGTTTTTTGCCGTAGCCTGTGGTGTATTTAGGATAGCCTCCCGATCTGGAGGTACGCTGATACTAGATAGACTACTGGGACTATTTATGTGTTAAGGTGGAAAATGTAAAGCCTTAACGCTATTTTAAAGTAAGTTTATTTTACTGTTAGACATTAGTATAACAGGATGTATTACTACATAGTAAGTAGTTTAACGGATCCTTAAAGGATGGGCGACCCCAAGCATCCTTTAAGTTACTTGTGCATTTATATTACAGTTCACTTGAGTTGGTTTACATTGTATAAGTATGTATGTCTTGACTCGAGTGTTTTGTGTTTTGCTTTACGCTCAGGTCAGAATGAGTGATACAGCATTTGAAACTCACTTTCGGAGTTGGAGATTTGCTTGAAAATCGAGCTATCTGTTTTGCTTTCAGTTATCCCGTTGATTCCAGTTATCCGGTTGATTCCAGTGATGTATTCTGATTTATAATTGATTATCATATTGAGACTTCTGTTGTATCTTGTCACTTCTGTTGTATCTTGTCACTTCTGTTGTAACTTGTTTAACTCTGATGTATATATATAATAGCTTCATGAACTGCTATCTCTTTGCTTCCGCTGCATTATTATATTACTCTGTGTCTGTGATCTGTAATTTATTTATTTACTGTATATTCTGAGTTTTTCCAAATTTAAATTAACAATCTGGTATTTTGAATTATTCAAGTCCGACATGTGTGTTTTCATTGTAGATTTGAATGGTCCAAAATAGCAGGTCGTTACGGGTGGTATCAGAGCTTTGGCCTTAGGCAAACATAGCATATATAGTAGATTTATTTCCAGAATCACTTTCGTTCGAGCTTGAATCTCTTTTTCTTTGACTCTGTTTCCTTTGAATTTTGTAATATTCCTTCGGTTTCGAGATTCATTCTTGTTCCTCACTATTCGTCTTCTTTTGATTGTAGAGTATCTCATAACTTCACTTCGAATGAGCTTTATAATGAGTCGGTGGTCTCGCCAATCTCAAATGGATTTGTAAAAGGGGGGAAACCTTTACAGCAGGCATTGATTCACCAAAGATTTCTATATATCCTCTATTATTTGCTAGTATCTCTTGTTGTGTCGAATTCTATCTCTTGAGATCGAATGTAGATTTGCCTTAGAATTCCACATCGATCTAATTCTTGATGTCGTGGTTGACCCAGTTAAGGTTGCCCGCGATTTATATAAGCTTATCCATTTCCTTATTAATTTAGTTAATCATCTTAGTTTGTTCCAAAATTTTCTTTGATTTGAGTTAATCTAATTTGAATCTCTTTCCTTGCTTTGATAATCTATTCCTATATAGTGTATTTGTAAACCTATATTTAAAATGTTTTATATATTCTGTTGTTTGAGTTGTTGATGTTGATTTGGGGTTTCGATCGATTCGTCTGATCAACGCTATCGATAGGATTTCCAAAAGACTTGACAGAGCAAACCGGCACAATATAGATTTCAAATTCAGTAAATGAAATAAATTTTGTATACTTATATTGTATATGTATATATGTATAATTTTCTGAATTTTGATAGTTAATTGAATTGGATGTTGAGAAATAATATCTGACTCTGTATATATAGCTTGTAACCATTAGCTTTTGTTTCATATATAAATAATTTATCTACAAAACATGGCTATAAATTAGTTTGGAAATTTAAATAAATTTAAAACAAGAAACTAAGAATTCAATTTTCGATGGTTTCAAACTTTGTGTTTAAAGTTTTAAAGGGTGTATTATTTAACTACTTCAAGTAAAAATTGTTTCAAAGAATTTTTAATTTGTAAATCAGTGCTTTTTTCTTTGTCACTGGAAAATAATTTCAGTGATGATTGCAGCATCATCGACACTCATTTTTGAGTTTCGAAGTGAAGAGACCATGCTGTAGTTTTGCTACAGTCTTGTCTTGGATAATTAAATTGATTTGGATTTCTAAATTATAACTTGATTTATAATATATGTGATATATGATTTAAGATTTTATTTGATATATATTGTGTATATTTATTTATCTCTAAAATAGTTTGAAGTTGATCGGAAACTTAATTCTTAAATTTTATCTTGAAGGATAATTTCAGTTATAAAAGGAAATCAAATTTATGAATAAATATTTAAGTTTGAGATAATTGAATTATAAAGTTTTATTTGCATAATATTTTATTGCATTCTAATATAACTTACCTGAATTATTAGAAGTTAACTATGTAATTAAATAATTACAATATAAAATTTTGTTAAAGAAATTTATAAATAAATTGGAATAGTTATAGTAGAAGTAAACATGCTTGGTATATGTGATTAGATTTATTAGGTGGAAAAACTTAATAATAATTTAGATAAAGAAGAATTAAACTTATTGAATTTTTTTTATGAGTATAATAAATTATTTCCAACTCTATGATTTTAGAAATTGATAATTTAAGATAATTGGATGATAAAATAATAAAATTATAAATAGTTAACATTTATTTAAATTGGGAGAAATCAAATGGATGATATCAATTATTAATTCAAGTTGAAGTTTTCATGCTTTTAAAATTTATTATATTATTTGTTTTTCAATTTATTTTCTTTCGGGTTGTTTCTATTCCCCTGCATCCTAAGCGGAAAATTGATTTCTGAATGGATCTTCTTCCTGAACTTCGACTTGTAGTTATTCCTCGCAGAATAACTTATCTTTACCTTTAAATTTGGAAAACTTTTTAAGAATCTTTGGGTACTCACCTGAATCTGAGCATTGCTTACCATCCACAGACCGACGGTCAAATGGAAAGAGTGAATCAGATTCTAGAGGACCTTCTTCGTGCTTGTGTTCTTGATTATGGAGGATCTTGGGAAGATCATCCCCATCTTGTTGAATGTACCTATAACAGCAGTTATCATGTATAAATTCAATTTCCTCTTCATCTTGTCTTAATCCTATCCACTCTATCTTGTTTTCTCTGTTTTCGTGTCTCGTTCCCTTTCGAGGACGAAATTTTTTGAGTGGGGAAGAGTGTAAGAATACATAATTTTGTAAAATTTTAATTAAATTTTTATTTGAAAACTTCGGTTTTTAAATCATCTAAATTTGAATTTTTGGAATTTTTCAATGTAAGTTTGGAATTTGTTTGTAATTTATTTTCCAAATACAATAAAATAACATTTGCAGAAAATCTTATAATTTTGGTCAACTGGAAGTCAAATTTTGACCACAGTTTAAATTTTTTAATTTGAATTTTTAAATTTAAATCCTTTTCTTTGGAACTATATTTGATTCTGATATTTGTTCTGCTTTTCGTTTCGTCAGATTCCGTTTTATACTTAGTAAAATTGATAAAATTCAACGTTTTACACATAATTATTTTTCTGTATTTTATTTTCTTTTTCCTATGTTCATTCTATATTTTTATTTTATTTTTTATTTTATTTTGTTTAGACTTTTTATTTTATTTATTGGATTCTTATTTGTTTATTTTGATAATTGGGCTTAGGAAAATTCAAGAGTCTTATGTTACTTGTTTTAATTGTGCCTTTTCATTTGCCTAGCCTCTTCATTTATTTTCTAGCCGTTCACCAAATCTTTAGACATTCATTTTTCTTATAACCCTAGCTTCCACTATAATTTGTAAATCACGTACAAAAAACTTCTCATCTTTTCTTTTTCTGAACGTGAATAACCTAAGTTCTATCATGTCTTCTTCCTCTTTTTCATTTTAATTTCTCCTTTTTCTCAAAGCAAGGCCTCCACCATTCCATGCCTCTAGCCGACCTCATCTCCATCACACCACCACCATGATCGACCACATCACCTCCTCATCTCCACCAAACCAAGGTCGAGACCACCATGATATTATCATTACCAAAACTTGATGCAAACCTAGCCAAGCCATGTATATGCACCACTTCCTCTTCCTATTGCCTCGGCCACCATCCACACCATCACTCCCAACACTTGCCGTGACCAAAACAACCCTATTCGTGCCTAGTTGACCCATACCTTGTCCAGGCTGAGCCATACAAGCCATGGCCGAACCCATGTGTGCTTGTGACCTTCCAACGCCTTGCCTCTTTGCCTTCCATAACTTGTAACTTGCACCTCTTTACATTCCCAAAACATAGCATGCCTTTTGGAAGCAAGGCCGGGCATGCTGCCTTGGATCAAGACATTGCTGAGCCCTTTGGACCAAGGTCTAGTCAATGGTGAAGTGGCCGAGCCCACTTGAAGAGGTCAAGCCTTTTTGCTTCGATATGAGTTCATATTTGATCATTGTTTTGATCCATATTCTTTTGTATTATATAGTTATTTGTGTATGTTATATTTTATTTGTTTACAAGATTGGATCTTGACTCTTCATCCACTCAAAAATCTAGTCATGCCTTTTCGTGCTTTGCAGAGTTTGGATTTGTGTCTTGAATTTTCAATTCTAGCTTTAAGAAGGTGAGTTATCACTCTTTACATCCATACTTATATAATTGTGAAATGATTACAAGTGAATGTGGAAAATTGATATGTTATGTTAATTTGTTCATTTATGCCACTGATATGATTATATGATGTTATAACCTGATATTTATTCGTTACATCACCTGATATGATATGCTTTATTATATTGTTTATTTTATTTACTGTTTCTCACACTACAGGTTCCCTGTTAAAATAGAATCACTAAGGGTTGAAATGATACATACCCGAACTGACATTAGAATAAGGAAAAATCGTTATGAGCTGAAATGATGGGCTCAAGCGATTTTTATTTTATTTTATTTGACTTGGGACTGCGGGTTTAAAATGATAGAACTCGGATTTTCTTTTTAAATTACGGATTGAAATGATACATATCCGTATTACTTGACCTATGTTAGAAAATATTATACAGGCCCATGGTTAATATTTTTAAAGTAATATTTTCCTGAAAATTTAAGTATTTTTTATTTTTAGAATATATGAAATTTTAACTTAAAATTGGATTTAAAGATTTGTAATATAAAGAGATATTGGTTTTCTATAAGTTAAAATTTTATAATTTGATTTTGGTTTTAATTGTAATTTAAAAATCTTTATTTGGTTTTAAATTTGTAATTTAAAGATTTTATGTATGATAAACAACTTAAAAATGAAATTTGATTTAATGTGGAATTCTAAATCTAGCCTAGTGGTTGCAATGAATTTTACTTCATGAAATGGATATGTTTTGTATAAATAAGTTTACAGTGATTTTATATAAGTTAAATTGTACAAGTAAAATGTATAAAATGTAATTTAACAATGACTTGACTTAATAATTGGAAATTGGTTTCCAAATGGAAATTTTAAGTTAAGTAAATAATGTATTTTGAAATGATAAAAATGAAATACATTTTTAACTGGACATTGTGTAATAAATTTATTTAACTTGAAATCATAGTTAATTGATGTCTAATGAATAGATTTATAAAGAAAGTTGATTTTTGCATTAACTATTAAACTTATTTTATTTTTGAAGCGGGTATTTTAAAATAAAGTATTAAGTCATTGATTAAAAATAAAAGTAAAGTAATAATGTGCTTTTGACTTAATAAATGAATTATAGTTTAATTTGGATATTTATCGATAAAATTTTATTTTATTAAATCATAAGTTAAATGATGTCCAAATGAATATTTTCTGAAATGTGAAATATGAATTTTATAAGTTAAAATGGCTAAAAATTGAAATTTTAATATGGTTGAAATGTTATTATAAATCTGGAATTAGTATTGGTAGCACTTTAGAAATGCTGTGGTTTAAGATAGCATTTGCTAAGTGCTATCAATTCTAAGACTTAACTATAATTTGAAATAATAATAAAGCTACTGCAGCACTTTGTATGTGGTGTTGTTGCTGAATGTAAACTGTTTTGCAATACTAGTAAGCTACTGCAGCACTTTGTGTGTTGTTGTTGCTAAAAGTAAACTGTTTTTAAATAATAACTAAATACCTACTGTAGCACTTTATAAGTGCTGCTGTTTTTGAATTTGACAATGTTTTTGAAATACTAATATATCTACTGTAACACTTTATAAATGTTGTTGTAGCTGAAATTTACAATGTCTTGGAAATTTTATAATTGAATGAATGAACTTAGAAATATTGCAACTTCGAAATGAATATTATTTGACATTGTATTTAAATGGTTTAAATGAAGAGTATTTTAAAGGTATTATATCTTTTTAAGTACTATTGTTTTCAAAAGAATAACATTTCCAAAGTGTTGTGATTTTAAGTAGTATGATTTCCAAATAATAACATTTCTAAATTGTAATGATTTCAAAGTATTATGGCTTTAAAGTGTTTGATTTTAGAGTTGTTATAACTTTGAAAGTACTATGGTTTTGGGAATGAAATTATTTGAAATTGTGTTTAATCGTCTTTAAATATATTAATTTGAAACTTATTGAGATTGAAGATTTAAGAATATGAATTTATAAAGTGGTTGGTTTAACATTCAGTGATTTGGAAATTTAGGTTTTATTTAAATGATAGATTGATTTGGTTTTGGAATTTGAATGATATATTGTTACTTTGGTTTTGAAATGGAAATAATATATTGATTTGGTTTTGAAATGAAATAATATAGTATTTAGCTTTGAAATGCATATAATATTTTGGTTTTAAAGTACAATTGATTTTGAAATGAATATCCATGGGTTATAATAATGATTGATTGTTGAAGAGACCGGGATCGGATATGGACATACTCTCCATCGATATTGAAAACCACTTTAACAACCATGTACGCGGTGGAGATTCCAGAATGAAGTAGGATGGTGGCGATGTTCTATTGAGGCATGTACGTGGATCCGACTTCCATGAGTTGGCATAGGGTGGCTAAAACATGAGCGATTCTGGGCCAATGAGGTAGCTTCTCTTATCGGATGCACTCCTTCGATACCATTCTATTACTTTGTGATTGATTGGGGCCCTTTGATTTTTGGAGGTGTGGCTAGAGGTGGGCGGTAGTGGCTGCTATGCGTCGCCACCAGTCCGGATGTGAAATTGGTATATCTACCCTGGCATTGCCTCATTATGCCATGTCACCAATCCTAGCGCACCTTGTACGAGTTTGGTTTTGTGTTGTAGCCTCCGGAGTATTTAGGGTAGCCTCCCGATTTGGAGGTACGCTGATACTGGATAGACTACTAGGACTATTTATGTGTTAAGGTGGAAAATGTAAAGCCTTAACGCTATTTTAAAGTAAGTTTATTTTACTATTAGACATTATTATAATAGTGTTTATTACTACATAGTAAATAGTTTAACGAATCCATAAAGGATGGGCGGTCTCAAGCATCCTTTATGTTACTTGTGCATTTATATTACAGTTTACTTGAGATGGTTTAAATTGTATAAGTGCGTATGTCTTGATTCGAGTGTTTTTTGTTTTGCTTTACACTCGGGTCAGACTGAGTGATACAACATTTGAAACTCACCTTCAGAGTTGGAGCTTTGCTTGAAGATCCAGCTATCTGTTTCGCTTTCACTTATCCAGTTGATTCCAGTTATCGGGTAGGTTCCAGTGATGTGTTCTGATTTATACTTGATTATCGTATCGAGACTTCTGTTGTATCCTGTCACTTCTATTGTAGCTTGTTTAACTCAGATGTATATATATAATAGCTTCATGAACAACTATCTCTTTTCTTCTGCCGCATTATTATATTACGCTGTGTCTATGATCTGTGATTTATTTATTTGCTGTATATTCTGAGTTTTTCCAAATTAATATTAACAATCTGGTATTTTGAATTATTCAATTCCGACACGTGTGGTTTTATTGTCGATTTGAATGGTCCAAAATAGCGGGTCGTTACATGTTATGACTGTGAAAGTACTATGGTTGTGGGAATGAAATAATTTGAAATTGTATTTAATTATCTTTAAATATATTAATTTGAAACTTATTAAAATTGAAGATTTAAGAATAATACTTTATAAAGTGGTTGGTTTAAGATTGAGTGATTTGGAAATTTGTGTTTTATTTAAATGATATATTGATTTGGTTTGGAATTTAAATGATATTTTATTACTTTGGTTTTGAAATGGAAACAATATATTGATTTGGTTTTGAAATGAAATAATATAGTATTAGTTTTGAAATGGATATGATATTTTGGTTTTAAAGTATAAATGATTTTGAAATAAATATCCATGGGTTATAATAACGGTTGGTTGTTGAAGAGACTGGAATCGGATATGGGCATACTCTCTATCGATACCAAAAAATCATTTTAACAACCATGTACGCGGTGGAGATTCTAGAATGAAGTAGGGTGGTGGCGGCGTTCTATTGAGGTATGTACGTGGACCCGACTCCCGTGAGTTGGCATAAGGTGGCTAAAACAGGAGCGATTCCGGGCCAATGTGGTAGCTCCTCTTATCAGACACTTTCCTTCAATACCATTCTATTACTCTGTGATTGATTGGGGACCTTCGATTTGGGGATATGGCTCGAGGTGGGCGGTAATGGCTGCTACGCGTCACCACCAGTCCAGATGCGCAATCAGCATATCTTACATGGCATTTCCTCGTTGTGCCATGTCACCTACCCTATCGCGCCTTGTATGAATTTGGTTTTGTGCTGTAGCCTGTGGAGTATTTAGGGTAGCCTTCCGATCTAGAGGTACGCTGATACTGGATATACTACTGGGACTATTTATGTGTTAAGGTGGAAAATGTAAAGCCTTAATTCTATTTTAAAGTAAGTTTATTTTACTATTAGATATTATTATAATAGCGTGTATTACTACATAGTAAATAGTTTAACGGATCCTTAAAGGATAGGCGGTCCCAAGCATCCTTTAAGTTACTTGTGCATTTATATTACAGTTCACTTGAGTTGGTTTACATTGTTTAAGTATGTATGTCCTGACTCGATTGTTTTGCATTTTTCTTTACTCTCGGGTCAGACTAAGTGATACAGTATTTGCAACTCAGCTTCAGAGTTGGAGTTTTACTTGTAGATCCAGCTATCCTTTTCACTTTCAGTTATCTGGTTGATTCTAGTTATCCGGTTGATTCCAGTGATGTATTTTGATTTATACTTGATTAACATATTGAGACTTCTGTTGTATCTTATCACTTCTATTGTAGCTTGTTTAACTCTGTTGTATATATATAGTAGCTTCATGAACTACTATCTCTTTTCTTCCGTTGCATTATTATATTACTCGGTGTCTATGATCTGTGATTTATTTATTTACTGTATATTCTCTGTTTTTCCAAATTTAAATTAACAATCTGATATTTTGAATTATTCAAGTCCGACACGTGTGGATTTATTGTCGATTTGAGTGGTCCAAAATAGCGGGTCATTATAGGTGGTATTAGAGCTTTGGCTCTAGGCAATACTTAGCATATATCGTAAATTTATTTACAGAATCATGTTCGTTCGAACTTGATCTCTTTCTCTTTGATTCTATTTCCTTTTAATTTTGGAACGTTCCATCGGTTCTGAAATCCATTCTTGTCCCTCACTATTCGTCTTCTTTTGATTCTGGAGTATCCAATAACTCCACTTCGAATGAGCTTTATAATGAGTCGGCGGTCTCGCCAATATCAAGTGGATTTGTAAAAGGGGGAAACCCCTTTACAATAGGCATTGATTCACCGAAGATTATATATCCTCGGTTTAGATGCTAGTATCTCTTGTTATCCCGAACTCCACCTCTTGAGATCGAATGTAGATTTGCCTTAGAATTCCAAATCGATCTAATTCTTGAAGTCATGGTTGACTAAATTATGGTTTCCCGTGATTTATATAAGCTTATACATTTCCTTATTCGGTTACTTAATCATCTCATCTTTTGTTTCCAACTTATCTTCAAATTAGAATTCTCCTTGATTTAAGTTAAACCAATTTGAATCTCTATCCTTGCTTTGAAAATCTATTCCTGTATAGTGTATTTTTAAATCTATATTTAAAATATTTTATACATTGTTTCGTTTGAGTTGTTGATGTTGATTTAGGTTTCCGATCGATTCGTCTAATCAATGTTATCGATAGGATCTCCATAAAACTTGAACAGAGCATACCGACACAATATAGTTTTCAAATCTAGTAAATGAAATAAATTTTGTCTAATTATATGGTATATGTATATAAGTATAATTTTCTGAATTTTGATAGTTAATCGAATTGGATGTTGAGAAATAATATTTGACTTTGTATATGGCTTGTAAACTATTAGCTTTGGTTTCATATATAAATATTTGAACAATAAAACATGGCTATAAATTAATTTGGAAATTTAAATGAATTTAAAACAAGGAACTAAGAATTTGATTTCCGATGGTTTCAAACTTTGTGTTTAAAGTTTTAAAGGGTGTATTGTTTAAGGTATTTCAAGTAGAAATTGTTTTAAAGAATTTTTAATTTGTAAATCAGTGCTCTTTTCTTTGTCGTTGGAAAATAATTTCAGTGATGACCACAGCATCATCGACATTCATTTTCGAGTTTCGAAGTGAAGAGACCATGCTATAGTTTTGCTACAGTCTTACCTTAGAGAATTAAATTGATTAGGATTTCTAAAATATAACTTGATTTATAATATATGTGATATACGATTTAAAATTTGATTTGATATATAATGCGTATATTTATTTATCTCTAAAATAGTTTGAAGTTAATCGAAAATTTAATTCTTAAATTTTATCTTGAAGGATAATTTCAATTATAAAAGGAAATCAAATTTGTAAGTAAATATTTAAGCTTGAATAATTGAACTAGAAAATTTTATTTGTATAATACTTAATTACATTCCAATATAACTTAACTAAATTATTCAGAAGTTAAATATGTAATTGGATAATATACAATATAAAAATGATTTTTAAGAAAATTTGAGTGATTATAATAAATGTTATACACTTAAATTTTAGTTATAAAAGATTGATAGAGGTAAATAGAATAAAAGGTTAGTCGAATAATATACAATATAAAATGGTGTTGAAGGAATTTATAAACAAATTGGATAGTTATAATAGGAGTAAATATACTTAACATACGGGATTAGATATATTAAGTGGAATAATTTAATCATAATTTAGAATAAAGAAGAATGAAATTTATTGAATAAATCATGAGTATAATAAATGATTTTCAAATTCGCGATTTTAGAAATTGTTAATTTAAGATAATGGGATGATAAGATAATGAAATTAGAAATAGTTAAGATTTATTTTGGGTGAAATCAAATGGATGAAATCAATTATTAATTCAAGTTGATATTTTCATGGTTTTAAAAATTTATTATCTTATTTGTTTTCCAATTTATTTTCTTTCGGCATGTTCCTGTTCCCCTGCATCCTAAGCTGGAAATTGAATTCTGAATTGATCTTATTCCTAAACTTCGACCTGTAATTCTTCCTCCCAGAAGAACTTATCCTTACCTTTCAGTTCGAAATTTTTTTCAAGAATCTTTGGGTAATCACCTGAATCTGAGCACTGCTTACCATCCACAGATCGACGGTCAAATGGAAAGAGTGAATCAGATTCTAGAGGAACTTCTTCGTGTTTGTGTTCTTGATTATAGAGGGTCTTGGGAAGATTATCTGCATCTTGTTGAATGTACCTATAATAGAAGTTATTAGGTATAAATTCAATCTTCTCTTCGTCTTGTCTTAATCCTATCCACTCTATCTTGTTTTCTCTGTTTTCATGTCTCGTTCCTTTTCGAGGACGAAAAGTTTTGACTAGAGGAGAGTGTAACAACCCATAATTTTGCAAATATTTTAACTAAATTTTTATTTGAAAACTTTGATTTTAAATCATCTAAACTTGAATTTTTGGGATTTTTCAATGTAAGTTTGGAATTTGTGTGTAATTTCTTTTCCAGATACAATAAAATAAACATTTGCTGAAAATCTTATATTTTTGGTCAACTGGAAGTCAAAGTTTGACCATAGTTGAAATTTTTGAATTTGAATTTTTAAATTCTAATCTTTTTCTTTGGAACTATATTTGATTCTGATATTTGTTCTGCTTTTCATTTCATCAAATTTCGTTTTATACTTTGTAAAATTGATAAAATTCAGCGTTTTACACGCAATTATTTTTCTGTATTTTATTTTCTTTTTCCTATGTTCGTTCTCTATTTTTTTTATTTTTTATGTTATTTTGTTTAGACCTTTTATTTTATTTATTAGATTCTTATTTGTTTATTTTGATAATTGGGCTTAGGAAAATTCAAGAGTCTTATGTTACTTGTTTTAATTGTGCCTTTTCATTTGCCTAGCCTCTTCATTTCTTTTCTAGCCGTTCACCACATCTTTAGCCATTCATTTTTCTCATAAGCCTAGACACCACTATACTTTGTAAATCACGTATAAAAAACTTCTCATCTCTTTTCTTTTCTAAACATGAATAACCTAAGTTCTATCATTTCTTCTTTCATTTTATTTTCTCCTTTGTTCTCAAAGCTACGCTCGGCCTCCACCATTCCATGCCTCTAGCCGACCTCATCTCCATCACACCACCACCATGGCCGACCACATCACCTCCTCATCTCCACCAAACCAAGGCCGAGACCACCATGATGCCATACATCACCAAAACTTGATGCAAACCTAGCCAAGCCTTGTATATTCACCACTTCCTCTTCTTATTGCCTCGGCCACCACCCACACCATCACTCCCAGCACTTGCCATGACCAAAACAACCCTAGCCGTGCCTTGTTGACCCACACCTAGTCCAGGCCGAGCCAAACAAGCCATGACCGAACCCATGTGTGCTTGTGACCTTCCAATGCCTTACCTCCTTGCCTTCCATAACTTGTAACTTGCACCTCTTCATATTCCAAACCATAGCATGCCTTTTGGAACCATGGCTGAGCATGTTGCCCTGAATCAAGACATGGCCGAGCCTACTTGAGGAGGTCAAGCCTTTTTGCTTCAATATTGGTCCATATTTGATCATTGTTTGGATTCATATTCTTTTGTATTATATAGTTATTTATGTGTGTTATATTTTATTTTTTTCCAAGATTGGACTTTGACTCTTCATCCACTCAAAAATCTAGTCGTGCATTTTCGTGCTTTGCGGAGTTCGAATTTATGTCTTGAATTTTCAATTCTAGCTTTAAGAAGGAAGGTTTATCACTCTCGACATCCGTACTTATATAATTGTGAAATGATGACAAGTAAATGTGTAAAATTGATATGTTATGTTAATTTTTTCATATATGCCAGTCATATGATTATACGATGTTATAACCTGATATTTATTCGTTACATCACCTGATATGATATGCTTTATTATACTGTTTATTTTGTTTATTTAATATTTTATTTACTGTTTCTCACACTACAAGTTCCCTGTTAAAATAGAATCACAATGGGTTGAAATGATACATACCCAAATAAACATTAGAAAAAGGAAAAATCGTTATGAGCTAACATATAGGCTCAAATGATTTTTATTTTATTTTATTTGACTTGGGACTGCGGGTTTGAAATGATAGAACCCGGATTTTCTTTTTAAATTACGAATTGAAATGATACATATCCGTATCACTTGACTTAGGTTAGAAAATATTATACAGTCCCATGGTTAATATTTTTAAAGTAATATTTTTATAAAATTTAATTAAGTATTTTGAAGTTTTAGAATATATGAAATTTTAACTTAAAATTTGATTTAAAGATTTGAAATATAAAGAGATATTGGTTTTCTATAAGTTAAAATTTTATAAGTTGATTTTTGTTTTAATTGTAATTTAAAAATCTTTGTTTGGTTTTAAATTTGTAATTTAAAGATTTTATGTATGCTAAACAACTTAAAAATGAAATTTGATTTAATGTGGAATTCTAAATCTAGCCTAGTGGTTGTAATGAATTTTATTTCATGAAATGGTTATGGTTTGTATAAATAAGTTTACAGCGATTTTCTATAAGTTAAATTGTATAAGTAAAATGTATAAGATGTAATTTAAATATGACTTAACTTGATAATTGAAAATTGGTTTCCAAATGGAGATTTTAAGTTAACTAAATAATGTATTTTGAATTGATAAAAATGAAATACCGTTTTAATTGGACATTGTGTAATAAATTTATTTAACTTGGAATCATAGTTAATTGATGTCTAAATGAATAGATTTATAAAGAAAGTTGATTTTTGTATTAACTATGACAACTTATTTTATTTCTGAAACGGGTGGTTAAAAATAAAAGTTAAGTAATAATGTGCTTTTGACCTAATAAATGAATTATAGTTTAATTTGGATATTTATTGATAAAATTTTATTTTATTAAATCATAAGTTAAATGATGTCCAAATGAATATTTTCTGAAGCGTGAAATATGATTTTTATAAGTTAAAATGACTAAAAGTTAAAATTTTAATATGGCTGAAATGTTATTATAAATTTGGAATTAGTATTGGTAGCACTTCAGAAATGCTGTGGTTTAAGATAGCATTTTCTAAGTGCTATCAATTATGAGACTTAACCATATTCTGAAATAATAATAAAGCTACTGCAACACTTTGTAAGTGGTGTTATTGTTGAAAGTAAATTGTTTTGCAATACTAGTAAGCTACTGCAGCACTTTGTGGGTGTTGTTGTTGCTGAAAGTAAACTGTTTTGAAATAATAACAAAATACCTACTGTAGCACTTTAAAAGTGTTGCTGTTTCTGAATTTGGAAATGTTTTTGAAACACTAATGTATCGACTGTAACACTTTATAAATGCCGTTGTAGCTGAAATTTATTATGTTTTGGAAATTTTATAATTGAATGAATGAACTTCGAAATGTTACAAATTTGAAATGAATATTATTTGACATTATATTTAAATGGTTTAAATGAAGAATATTTTAATGGTGTTATGATTATCTAAGTATTATGATTTTCAAAAGAATAACATTTCCAAAGTGTTATGATTTTAAGTAGTATGATTTCCAAATAATAATATTTCTAAATTGTTATGATTTCAAAGTATTATGGTTTCAAACTTTTTGGTTTTAGAGTTGTTATAACTTTGAAAGTACTATGATTTTGGGAATGAAATTATATGAAATTGTATTTAATTGTCTTTAACTATATTAATTTGAAACTTACTGAAATTGAAGATTTAAGAATATGACTTTACAAAGTGGTTGTTTAAGATTCAGTGATTTGGAAATTTGGGTTTTATTCAAATGATATATTGATTTGGTTTTGGAATTTAAATGATATTATTACTTTGGTTTTGAAATGGAAATGTTATATTGATTTGGTTTTGAAATGAAATAATATAGTATTTAGGTTTGAAATGTATATGATATTTTGGTTTTAAAGTATAAATGATTTTGAAATAAATATCCATGGTTTATAATAACGGTTGGTTGTTGAGGAGACCGGGATCGGATATAGGCATACTCTATATCGATACCGAAAACCACTTTAACAGTCGTGTACATGGTGGAGATTCCAGAATGAAGTAGGATGGTGGCGACGTTCTATTGAGGTATGTACGTGGACCCGACTCCCGTGAGTTGGCATAAGGTGGCTAAAACAAGAGCGATTCTGAGCCAGTGAGGTAGCTCCTCTTATCGGACACACTCCCTCAATACCATTCTATTACCTTGTGATTGACTGGGGCCCTTTGATTTTCGGGGGCGTGGCTCGAGGTGGGCGGTAGTGGCTACTACGCGTCACCACTAGTCCGGACGCGTAATTGGTATATCTACCCTGGCATTGCCTCGTTATGCTGTGTCACCTACCCTAGCGCGCCTTGTACGAGTTTTGTTTTATGCCGTTGCCAGTGGACTATTTAGGTTAGCCTCCCCATCTGGTGGTACGCTGATGCTAGATAGACTATTGGGACTATTTATGTGTTAAGGTAGTAAATGTAAATCCTTAACGCTATTTTAAAGTAAGTTTATTTTACTGTTAGACATTATTATAATAGCATGTACTACTACAGTATCTTAACGGATCCTTAAAGGATGGATGGTCCCAAGCATCATTTAAGTTACTTGTGCATTTATATTACTGTTCACTTGAGTTGGTTTACATTGCATAAGTTTGTATGCCCTGACTCGAGTGTTTTGTGTTTTGCTTTACGCTCGTGTCAGACTGAGTGATACATCATTTGAAACTCACATTCGGAGTTGGAGCTTTGCTTGAAAATCCAGCTATCCATTTTCGTTTTCAGTTATCCCACCGATTCCAGTTATCCGATTGATTCCAGTGATGTATTCTGATTTATACTTGATTATCATATTGAGACTTCTGTTGTAACTTGTTTAACTCTGATGTATATATATAGTAGCTTCTTGAACTACTATCTATTTTCTTCCGCTGCATTATTATATTACTCTGTGTCTGTGATCTGTGATTTATCTATTTACTCTATATTCTGAGTTTTTCCAAATTTAAATTAACAATCTGGTATTTTGAATTATTCAAGTCCGACACGTATAGTTTTATTGTCGATTTGAATGGTCCAAAATAGTGGGTCGTTACATCAATCTTTAATGTAGTTCATTTATATATCTTAATTGACAAACATTTTAGCAATCATATTAAATGCACAAATTTATCAAGGTAGATTATTATAACACTACATAACATATATTCTTACAATATTGGAAAGGTTAAATGTTATCATTTCAAATAAGGCTCCTATTAGTCTGTTATGTTTTGCCAAACCCCAAGTCGAAACATAGAAGTTTTCGACTTCACTAGTAGGTGATATGACTTATCTTGGAATTCCGACCTTGAGTTTGCTCAACCTGTCATAGCTCCACGAACGTTGGATAATTCCTTATCGATTATATTATATACAACCCCTAACCCTTCGGTACCTTGTACTAATCACGCCTCGACCTTAAATCAACTTGAAATGAAATTATTCACTCATACCTACCATATCACAATAGCCTAAGTATAGTATATATACCTTGAGTTTGCTCAACAAATACATATAGTTATTTTACCTCATCTATTCAATATATTATAATACTACTCATAACATTCCCAGCTTGAGTCTGCTCAACAACTAAGGAGTATGCAAGTAATTTATTAATATACATATTGTAGAGGACAACATCATACCGAAGATTAATAATCTTTAATCTATTATATAGAGTGACGTCGTTTTATGGAATAATGTGTTTCTTATGGAATACCCTCGTGATTTAATTGTCAAACACATCAGAATTCATAGTATACATACATTTACATATGTATTTATTCCTTAAATCTATTTAGGGCTTCTTTAATGTTCCACCTTTAATTTATATATTCATATCGTACAAGTTTTTATCATATAACTTTCATGTCGCATACTACTTATATGATAATCTTATGTGTAATATTATATTATTAATTTTTTTATAATTACTTTTAATTAACTAACATTTTAATTAATTTTATATTATTTTAATATAACATTTATATTAAATATTTATTATATACTATAACATTTATAGTATTACACATATACCTTATATATGTGTATATTCATTTAATTAATTAATTTTTAATTTATATATTTAATTAATTAATCTTCAATTGATTTATTTAATTAATTTTTTATTAAATTATATTAATTTCAAAATTCAATTCATATACATACATGTATACTTATGTTATTTTAAACATTTTAACACAACATAACATATATCATAATATATTGTTTACTAATTAATTAGATTATATTTAATTAATTTATTTTATTAATCTTATTAATATATTTTGAAATTAATATTTATTTTCAAACATTTTGAATTATTTTATTATGTTATAATTTTTATAACATTTGTATGTCATAATTTAGATCTAACTTTTAAAATTAAAATCTTATAATTTAATTTTCAATTTTGAAAATTAGCCCAAGGCCCAATTCAAATTTTAGTCTTTTCTATTAGGGACAACTATTAGGTTTCGAGTTTAATAGTTAACCCTAAAATGACTTGTTTAAACTGCATAGGTATTGGGCTCTGATACCATTGTTGGAACTGGCTCAGACCGCAACGGAAGATATGGGTGAATTTTAAACTACTGGATCTATATTAGTCTATTAAGTCTAATTTATTTAGAACATTTCTAAATTTTATTTAAATAAAATCCCTTATGTTATTTAAAATTATAAAATGTATACAATTTTATTTAATTTGTGTTCAATTAAATATAAAAGTACATTTATATATCATATACGTAGATGTATGTATGTACATGTGTAATATAATAATCCATGCAAGGTATAACATGCTCTTATATAAATATTAGGATTTATATCACAATGGACATGTTAACTCATCCTATATGTATTAAATTTTGTCCAAATATATGTATATACATAAACTTCATATTTATATAAATACCGAAAACAATGGAAATATATATATGTATATATACACACGCACATATGTATGTATAACTTATATGTATAAATATTAACGATTTATATATATTGTGTGTGTACTGTTGCATTAAATATTATAATAAATATATATAGGTATGTATATGCATATACATAATATAACATTTCTTAAAATAATTTTACCCACATACACATATACGTATGAATTACAATAATAAAATTACTATTATTAAATTTAAATAAATATATATATAAGCATATTTATAACATCTAAATATGTATATATGTAGTACATTACAATGTATTTAAAATTTACATATTTTACATCTTTACAGATCGAATGCACAAAAAAAATTATTTATATTTTATTGCAGTAATATGTATATACATACTACTTGAAGTACAGTATAATAATAATAAAAATATTTTTTTTGCAATATTATTTGAATTTTGAATTTTTATAAAATCAAGCATGATATTTTCAAGTTACAAAATTTTTTCCAAAATTTTCACAATAAAAATAATATTTTAATTAATTGATTAATTCTGACCACTTACTAAATTGATTTTTAAAAATAAAAAATGATTTTTAAATTCCAATTTCTTGATCGAGAGTAGATATGATGATAGAAAAATTTAACATTTAAAATCAAAACATATTTTATTTTACATGATTTATTTAATCAGTATATTGATTTAAATAATAGTAAATAAATATGAAAAATTAATTCACAACCATCGAAAAATGTAATCTTTGTGGGCATCTATTTATAAAGTACAAGTTCAACTAGTAACATGATATGATGATATAATTAAACACAAGTCATATAATTGAACATAAGTCATATAATTAAAATTAGATAATATATTAATACATATATGTATTAGTTAATAAAATGATAATAATTAAAATAAAATTTATTTGGATGTACACTTCGAATCTATATATAAAATGTGTTTTTCTGATAAATTAGAACATACATATAACCAATCTAATATGTGACAATATTGATGATACATATAAGAAGCTCAACTAACCAACAATATAATAACGATATATATATGTATATGAATAATATAATATTATACAGAAATTGTAAATCATATAATATAGTAAATACATACCTAATACTAATGCCTTAGAGCACACATTGTAATGATGAATTCTCACTCCTTGGAAATACTCTCGATTTGCAAGATTGCTAATCCTTGAACCGTAAACCTTTTGCTATCCAATAGATGTAACATTTTAAATTAATTTAATGAAAATTTGGAAGCTCCTTGTTGATGAGGTCGGTCATCAGTGACGGGGAAATAACAACTAAAAAGTTCATTTTACATTAGGGTAGGGGTCCTTTTACAGTGGAAGAAATATAGAGAAATATGTATCACATCTCATACCATTTCTCATCAAATTTCAACCATCCATCTCCAAATCCCTCTAGCATTTTCAGTCACCTTATACAAGCACTATTTCTGTCAAAATAACATCTTAACATCATGGGCTAACAACCAATTTAAGCCTAAAAAATATTATTAATTAAATCTAATTTGTTGCTTGTTGATATCACATATCGATCGATATATTTATAGCTATTATAAATATATACAATAATATTTATTCCTCAAATCATATTCAAAATTATATAATTAATATTTCATAAATACTAATTAATTTATATCAATTATAAACTAATTAAATCGTTTAGTCTAAAGAAAATTTCATCATTTTGGTTGTATAACTCATCAATTGTAAATTCAGCCAGCGGTTAATATCAAACTATTAGAATATTAATGTTTACACATCACTCAGTAGATGGTGTGACATTTTGGCTAAGTTTATCGCTTATTTAGTTTCAGTAAAATCTAATTTTATATTATTAAGCATTACTCGATTGTGACATTTATTTACACCAATTATCTTTATCAAAATTATATCACTTTGGACTTATGGAATTTGGTAATAGTTAAAATTCCAATATCATCCAGGTTCAACTTTATAGTCCAAAAACAAATTCCATGTTTCAATAATAATTATTATTATTATTAACCAAACTACTCTGCCTAGAGAATTTGATTTTGAGTTGACTTGAGTTGACCGTGATACTAATCCCTTATAACCAAGGAGACGAATCCCTTCTTGAATAGTGCTTCATTTTCAATGCTTCCACTCGATCCAACATAGTCACATAATGAATGTCATGCCATGATTTGACTAATCAAAGCGGTGCTTTCTTATTGAAGATCCACAGTATTTTCAAGTCGAGTGAACTGTGTAAATCAGTCGCATCGATATTTTCTATTTGACCTTAGTTATATTAACCAACAAAAAATTATCGAGTGAGCCGTTCCATTGTTATCCAATAACTATCAGTACGTAACCCCTAGGTGCCCCTAGCAGTTATGAGTAATATATTGTCCAACACTTGGAGAGCGTTACGTAATTTAGTCTCAATGGATACATCGACATCCAGTCTCGATGCATCTTGATAAGGAATATCTAAAATGGTATATTTATTTTCAATATGACAAATTACTCATAGTTATAACACTTTGTAACTACTATCGCAAAATATACTGTTTATGAATTTTCTATTAAATATAATTTTAGTTAAATTAATTAATATTACAACTATATTAAACATAGAATAGAAAGAAAATACCTTTTATTTGAAACAAGATTGGCTATCGAGTTAGACATATGTAACATATTACATAATAGTCCCTAATGTATACCCCTAACTCTACCGTGTGTATATAATTATTTTTTTATTAAATATGTATTTGCTACTGCATATGGACAAGTAAATATTTTTTTATTTTTCGGTTTAAATTATTTTTTAAATAAAATGTGCTTCAAAAATTAAAATCAGGTGGATTTAATAATAAAAAATTATTTAAAAATTATTTCTAAGGTAAAAATAAATATTTTACATTATATAGTTTTTTTAGAATATTACATTATTTATAAATGTATTATAAATATATTTTGTTTGTTTAACTAATTTTAAATCAAATAAATAATTACACATACACAGAAATGGAAGATTGGTCGATTTACGGCGACTGGGGGAATTTTGGGTGTCGTGGCTTTCGTCGAAGTTGGATTGTCATCTGGGGGTATCGGGAAAAATAGTGGAGGTGGAGAACGATGATCGTGGCACCGGCAGTGGTTGAAACTAGGGTTTAAGGATGGTTTGTAGTTTAGTTTGGGTTTTGGGTTACTGCTTCATCCATAGAGTGTCGAGTTCGATGTGGCATGGGGGAGAGACGTTGGAGTCGAGGACGAAGACGCTGGCGAAGTTCTGGTAATTTTGGTGGCCGGAATTGCCTCGCCGAGGCAGTTTTAGATGGAATTGAATTTCCAGTTTTTTGGATGGAGGGTCGATTTTGGGTTTGTTGATCAGTCTTGGTTGCTGAGTATTGCGATGGTTTGGGGACGCCGTGGTCGACTTAGCGATCAGGGTTGATAGTGCTGGAGGGCCGCTGGCGGCGTGTGCAGGTGCACTGGTCAGTCAGTGCACATGAGTTTGGGTGTGAGTGATGAAGTCTTCTCGTGTTGATACTCGGGTCGAATGGGTTTCTGTTCGAGTCTGTACTCGTGTTCGTGAAGCTTACTTTTTCCTGATTTGTTTAAAGTTTAATCTTAACCTAAACTTAAAAGAAAAGGAAGATGAAGAATGGAACTCGAGTTTGGTCTCGAGTTTGGGTCAGGTCGGACCCGAGGTTGGTTTAGTGTTTTGAAAAGGCTTCTTAAAACTAGTTTTAAAATTTAAATTTAAAAATAATTTAAATTACTACATGATAAATGTTTAAACTATTTGATTTTAAAGAAGTTTATACTTTGTTAACTAAATTTGACATGGTTAAGTATTCTTTTAAATTGAATTTTTAAAAGTAATGAAGTATAAATAAGATGAAATGTTTTAAACATGTATTAATTTTAAGTAATTAAAGAAATTGTTTTATTTTGAAAGTTAATTAAGTTTTTATGATTGAAGATTACTTTAATTAATAAGGTAATTAAAGTTAAATTAATTAATAATTTTTGGATTAATTAATTTATAAAGGTTTAGTTAATTAAATATGGATTAATTAATTAATAATTAAGAATTAATTTAATTTTAGTAATTAATGATTAATTAATTTAAAATTAAAATTAATTAAATAATTAAAGATTAATTAATGAATGATTAGTAATTAATTAATTGAGGGATTATTGATTAATTAATTAATAATTAAGAATTAATTAATCAAGTAATTAGGGTTAATTAATTAAATAATTAAGCATTAATTAATTTATAATTAATAGTTAATTAATTAAATGATTAAGGATTTATTAATCATGTAATAAGGTTAATTAATTATGGATATGTGAAATGTATTATATTTTGTTCTGTTTCCGCTGTGAGATTCTGATGCTGTTGTTCTTTCTTTCTATCTTTTCTATTTATATCTCTTTCTTTTCTTATTGATGATACGTCTTAAGATAATTTGGATGATATCATCCTATTGTTATTAATAATCATTAAACTGTGAATTGGATTTGTTTAAACGAATGAAGAAATGGATTATGGTAATATATCCATTATAGAGAGAAATAAAAATTAAACTCTAATTTGAAATAAATTAAGGTAATTTTGATTTTTGAAGATAAATTTGAACTTGTGAACGTAAAATCACTTTGAACTTAAGTTTTTTCAATTGAAATTGCCGAAAATTGGTTTTGAAATTGAAATTGGGTAATAAATTGAATATTGATGATAAAATTGTTTGAACTCTTACTTGAACCTTGTAATGGGTTAGGTAAAGGCAATTTAAATTGGAGTTTTGAAATTTGGACTCAAATTTAAATTGTTTAAAAAGATATAGGCTGTTAAATTAGAGGTAAAGGTTAGTTTGATTACATCAACAATTGAAATTTAACTCGAATTTATATAATTCGAGATGGTTTAAAGTGAAATAGAATTTGAAGTTAGTTCAAATTGAAATTTGATTTGAATGATTTGAAATTTTGATTAAAGTTGAATAAGTAAATTCAAATAGAATTTGATTTGAATTTGGAAAGAAATTGAGGTTAATTTAACTTGAATTGGGGATAAATCAAGTTCAATGGAAATTGAAGTTATTTTAATTGGAATTGAGTCAATTTAAATGGAAGTGGAAATTTAAATTGAATTGTTGGGAAGGGAAATTGGGAATTGAACAGTTTGGCTCTGGACTATTTTCAATATAAATTGTATTAATAGAAACCTATTTTTCCAAGCTATTTATATATACAACCTTTCTTTTTAAATTCCAAACTATTTTATACTTATTTTATACTTTTTGAAATTATTTAACTATTTTACAACTGTTTTATAAACTAATTACTATTTTCAACTATTTTATAATTAATTACTAGTTATAACTATTTTACAATTATTTAACTAATTTATAACAATATTATCATTACTTAACTATTTTATAGATGTTTTGCAAACTGATAATTATTGTTCAACTACTTATCTATTTTAAAACTTTTAGAGCTATTTTCTAAATTTAAAATTAGTCAGAGTGCAAACTGTTTATGATTAAATATCCATTTGAGATAAGAATTGAGATGATAATCCAAATGGGGATTGAGGCAATTGTGAATAAATGAATAAATATCTAAGTGAATGTGAATAGAATGGAAATTGATTTGGCTAACAACTAATGGAGACAAAAGCGTAGGATGTACATATATTATTCTATTCGCATAATGATTTGATCCAGATTCAAGCACAGAATTTCAAGATAGTTATATCGATCCGAGTTGGGATTTTTCACTCGATTTTCAACGGCGAACCTGGGTATGGATTGTTGATTGATTCTGGATATTCTCTATCATAGTTATGGCTATGCAAGCAGAATGACCGTTTTTGATCAAAAAACCAGATCTAAGTCCACTCTAGGAAGTGCGGTGGACGATACTAGTTCGGAAGAGAAATTGCGTGATCGAGTGAGCGATCAGATTGATATGCGTATGGATGATATGTGTACCTTGTACAGATTAGAATAAAATTAATACTGGGAATTTGTGTATAAGAAATGTGAAATGTTTTTTGAAATGAAAGGTATATTTTGTGAAATATATGATGAAGTAAAGTGGAAATTGAATATTTCTATGGTAAAAATTTACTTTATGAAAATTTGGTAAGTGACTTTATAGAGTAATCAAATTTAAATATTTTATTTGACATAAACAAGATTACATATGATAAGCTTCCCTTGTCGAATCTTTTGCTAGAAAAAAAGGGTTTTGAAAATATTTGAAGTATAAAAGTGGTTTTATACAAGTTTGAAATGATCCAAAGAGTTTTCGAGGTTATATATATATATATATATATATATATATATATATATATAGGATCTTATGAGAATGATTTGGAGGAAAGGTTTTTGGAACCTATGGATTTTGCAAAGGCTTTTTGATTTTTGGGTAAAATCAATATTGGACTTTAGAAAGACTAGTTTGACAATTATCGATTTTGAGAAAGGAGATTTATATGAGTTTCATACTAGGTGTATGATTTGGAAGACACTATATGTGTATAGTATAAAGTATTTTGAAAATGGCTCTGGAGAAAAAGGCGATCCCTTGAAATGAACTTCTCAGGAGTACCATAGGTTGGTGCTGCCTTAAGCCTCAAAAGGTGGGAGGCTCTAAAGTGGATCATATGAGGAAGTCCGGACAAATTGAAGTTCTTGAGGATTACTGGGTAGTGAAAGTCGAGGGCGCTGATGCCTATAGAGGCATTTGGGTTATGCTGTGACGACAGTGTAACTCGATGTCGCTGTGATGTACAGTAGACCATAGCGGAAATCGTGTGGAGGTGAGTGTCAACGGTCTACGTTTGATTTTGTCGAAAAGGCAATGTAACATCGGTGGACTGCGATCTGTGGTCAAGTGGAGTGGTGAAGTTTCATTTATTTGGCAACGAAATTCGAGGATGCTGATGCCTACAGTTACATGGACTTTTTCTATGATGGAAACGTAACCCAAGATACAACTACGATCTGTAGCGGGTTCCATGGCGTAATCGAAGGGCGCGGAGTGCCTATAGTTATCTATGGATTTTGTCGGGATGGCAACGTAACCATCGGGTTAACTACGACCGTGGATGGGAATGATGATTTCCAGAGCATTCTCACCAAAGATACTTCCTCTATTTCCAAAATGTTTACGAAATTTTCAATAAAATTATTTTCAGATATTTTCACTGGGTATTGAAATGGGTCTGCTAAGTACTTATAGATTTTCAGCCTTACGCATGATCAACATATGACCAAATTTCTGTTAGAACGAGGATGGACGTGTTGAAACATCGAGTTATAAAAATATGTTTATAAAAACTATTTTATAATGTTTTAAAATGTTTTTAATTTTATCAAAGAGTAATTTTTCTAATAATATTCATTTTAATAAATTCTAGCTTCGTTCCTTTTCGTGGACGAAAAGATTCTAAGGAGGGAGGAATGTGATATCCTGGAATTTCAAACCAAATTTAAATGAGATAATATCCATTATAAATGAATAAAAATTGATAAAATTGTTATTTAAATAATAATAATAATTGTGTTGTGTATTTATATAGATTTTAAATAGAATTATTATATACAAATGGAATTTGGATTTGTAAAAATAATATGTATCTATCAATTGGATTTTTAAATTTAATTTGAAATTTAATTTGAATTTGGATATTTAAATTGAAATTCAAAAGTTAGTTATTTATATCTTAAATCATACTTTGGTTTTAAAATGTATTTTCATGATTTTATTTAGAAAATAAAATTATTTTATATTATTTTCTATTTAAAGAGATTTATTTATATAAATTAAATATGTATTTATAAATTAGAAAAAAAATTAATTACAAAAGCTTTATTAAACATTTAAAATTCTAATTATGCATGAAGATACATGTGTTAACTTCTAATCACTCCTAAATACATGTGTTAAGAAATTAAATGAGTTTAGTGACAAGTGTCATTTTTATTTTAAATTTTCTTTTATTTTTTAATAAATCTAATTTAAACTTATATAAAAAAACAACTTCCTATTCATTTCTTTTTTTCTATCTTCTTTCCAAATTCTAAGAACCAAAGGCTGTAACCATTTTACAAATCAAAGAGAAATTACCAAACCTGTAAGCGAAATTCAGTAAAATTAAATCAAAATCCCAAACCATCTTCTTTGCAAATTCAAAACTTCAAGGGCAAAAAATAAAATCTTCTAGCCAAGTTAATCTCAGATTTGGAAATCTGCAACCTCTGATCAACTCAACTATCAAGAACACTTCAAATTCAAAGTTAAGGCAAATCAAATTCAAGGCTTAAAGCTACTCAGCAATGTAGTTTTAAAAATCACTGCATTTCAAAGTTTTCCAGTTTGCAAAATTTATTTTTAGTCTCTGCTTCAAACAGTCTGGTGATTAAACTCTACATTTTAATTTAAATCCGAGTGCATGAATAGAATTTAGAAGCTTGATGAAAATTTGTTTGCATGCTGTTGTACTAGATATATTGAATGGGAATCTGTGTGTATGTGTTGACATATCAGAGTTCATCTCTGTTTAAAAAGAAAAGAGTTCAAATTTGAATAAAATTTCAATTCCTCTTCATCTAATCTTTGTTAGGCTAGGGTATTTAAACAAAATGTGTTTGTTTAAGATTAAACTAAGATTTAAAAATATTTTTAAGTTTAATAAATAAAAATATTGTCTGGAAAAATAAAAAGAATAGAGGAATTGCAGTTTTTGTTAAAAATCAAATACATTGATTTGTAAATTCATTCACATAATCTGAATTCCCTTTACAAAATTTGATTTTTAATGCAAAAATGTAACAAACCCTGATTTTGTAAATTAAAATAAAATTGAAGATTTTAAATTGTTTATTGGGAATAAACAATGAATTTTGGAAATTAAAATAAGAAAAAAAAGTTTCGAGCTTTATTTTATTTGTTTGAGTCAATAATAAATGGAAAATAGTTTTTATTTAGAGAAAATGCAATAATTGTATTAATTATTGCCAATTACTTCTTCTAATAATTTTTAAAAGAAGTATTTGTTTTTTTAAAGGTTGTTTAATCAAATAAAAAGGTGGAAATTGATATAAAAATGATTTTTAATTATAAATTTGAGTTTATAATGGTTAGATATATTTTTCTAAGCAAGAAAAATATTTTGTTGAATTTCAGAAGCTAAAGTGTAGACTTTTACATTTATTTGGTAAAAATTATGCATTTTTGTTAAATAAGAGAATTTAGTAATAAAAATATTTTAAAAATACAAATTTATCTCTTTATATGGTATAAAATGTTTTGTTTTATAAGTATATAAGTTTACATATTTTTCTTATGTTAAAATATGAAGAAAACTGCATTTTGTTTTGTGTACATGTTATATTTGAAGCATTTTAGTTTATAAGTGAATTAATTAACCAAGGCCTTTTTTCCTCTTTTAATTGTTGGGTCTAGGCCCACTTAGGACTTAACCAGGTGAGAAATGAGAAAATAGAAATCACCTATACGTTCATTTTCCTTTTCTTTCTCAACTCCTTCTTGCTCCTTCAGCCTACAACAATATACAGTAAACCCTTCCTCCAAATTGCAAAATCCAACTAAATTCTCAATTGAAATTCACCAAACTAAAGTCCTTTTGTAATCTAAAGATAAATCAAAGGTAATCAAACTCCAAATATCTTAATTTCATCAAAAATCTCTGATTTGTGAAATAGGTTTCAAAATTATTGCAGTTTCGCTCTTGCATGTTTGTATAAACTCTTTTTAGGTTGTTGAAGCTTTCTCAAGGCCAAAGTTTGCATCTTCTCTCCAATTAGCTCTTGTTGCTCTACTATTTTGTGGGGTGAGTTACTGCTCATAATTTCTAGCTGAAGCAAAAGCTTCAAAATGACAATATATAACCAAAAATAGCTTAAATACAATGATTTCATGTTTTGTTTTTGTGAAATCTGAGTTGGTATGCCACTTTGCACATCATTTGCTTCCAATTCCGGCAACGAAACGCTACCGGATTTTCTTCAGTTGATAGCCTGTGTATTGTAGTATATGCATGTCAAATTTCATTGCAAAACATGTTCGTATGATGCCTGGAAACTGCAGTGTAAAATCAATGCACAACCTGAAATTTTCTGTGCACATTTTGTTGTGTTGCTGCAAACATGACCTGAGTCCATGTTTGAGACAACATAACTCATTTACTTCTTATTGGAATTCAATGATACTTTTTTTTTGAAAGATAAAGTTTTCTAGTATATGTCTACCAATTTTGAGCTCAATCCGAAATTATTTGTTCTTCTATTTTATGCCTGGAAGTTGAACCCACGATGGTTTCAGGCCTGTACATTTTTGGTTTTTGAACTGTTGCAAACATGGCCTGAGTCCATGTTTGAGTCATCATAACTCATTCGTTTCATATCAGATTTGAGTGATTCTTCTTCTAGATTGAAGTAGGAGTGTTAATTTACATTTACATAAAATTTCATGGCAATCTGGATTGGTTTTCTATTTCTAAACAACTGTCGAACTTGTACTCACAGCTTGCTGTAATTCACTGTTTTAAACCTTGTTTTGGTCCGACTTTGAAACGACGCAGATTCTTCGTTTCAAATCGGATTTGAACAATTCTTTTTGCAGATCGAAATAAAAGCATTAGTCTAGGATTATACCAAATTTCACCAAGATCTGGTTTCATTTGCCCCTTCGAACTCATCGTCGAAGTTGAACCTTTACGTTGTTTTTACACAGCAGTTTACAGTGGTTTTAGTCCAACTTCGGAACGACACAGTTTTTTCATTTCAAGTCGTAATTGGGTGAATCTTTTTTCAGATTAGAGTAGGAATGTTAAAAAATATTCGTATAAAATTTCATGTCATTTGGATTCATTTTTTAGGTCCAAACCTGCTGTTGAACTTGGGTTCGCAGCATGTTTTCAGCGGTTTTTATACGGAATAATTTCCGCCATTTTTGATATTTTCCCGAATTCTTGAGTTTTATCTCTAGATTTCGTGCACGGGTTTTATAAAGAATTTTAAAGTGTTTTTCAAACAAATTGGCTTGTGAAATTATTATTTTGTATTAATTTAATTATTAAACTATTTACTCCATAATAGGAGAATTTCAAAGGCAATTACCAAAGTGTTTTCAAACGATTTCTAAACTTGTTCCAAATTATTTTATAAGTAAAATTACACTCTTTTACACTTCGAACGAAGTGGGAAGGTAATTAAATGGTTGGATAAAACACGTACTATGGAATACGTGTGTTTATCTTTCCAATTAATTCATAATCTATTCGTTTGATCATTTTGACCTTCGGGTCTAGTTTACCGATGACATGAGGTAAACTTTGTACTGCTTTGAGTGTGGAATTGACTAACGGTTAGTAAACTGCTTAGTGAGAACGTGTGATATGGGACACAAGTTAACACTTTTCGGGTTCCTTTTCGAGAGTTTCTGACACATATTGCCAGTTAGTAGTGTCCAGTACTGGGCCTCCGAACCTTCGCCATTACGGTTTGTTGCCTTCGGATTTGTACCTTTGGCTTTGTTGCCTTTGGGTTTGTTGTCATATAGTATCGCTTTTGGAGTTGGTCCATCGTCACCGCTCGAGAGATACTTGGGTTTGTTGCCTTCGGGTTTGTTGCCCATAGTATCGCTTTTGGAGTTGGTCCTTCGTCACCGCTCGAGAGATACTAGGGTTTGTCACCTTCGGGATTGTGGATCCTTGTTTATACAGTACTGATCACGTGCATCTTTTGTTTCATTGATATTTATATTTCCCTAGAGTATCGCCTTTCGGAGTAGGTCTTTTGAACCACTCGATACATAGCGATTACCTTGTGGAAACTTGTGTTACCTTTATTGGTATTTGTTATTTGCCTTTTTGGCTTGATTTAGGATATTCACATCCTTTGTTTATTTCAGTTGCCAATGATACGAGGCTTATTACGATTCATCTTTCATTAAATGATCGAATTATCTCTTTTAGAGATATTTGTGATACTTTATGACCTTGCTTGTTCATTATCATTTAGTTCATCTAACTGATTTGTTTAGCTAGAATGACCGTGTATTTTTATACTCGGGTCAGACCGAGGTGTTTCAGGTTAGGTACATTCAGACTTAGCCTATTCTGCTTCCGCATGGACTATTCTGCTAGCTCTTTTTGTTATAGCTTTTTATGTAGTCCTTTTTGGTTTGCTACTCTGATATGTATATTCTTTTGACTCGTGTTTGTATTGTGGTCGTCATACCACATATGTGATGTATGATTTTGTATACTCTGTGATCTATCTGTATATATGTGTATATATGGGATTATCTGTTGTTCTTTGATGTGTTTTACATTTAAGTTGTTGTATTTTGTTCTAATAGATCCTATAGCCACCTATGGCTTTGTATTAAGTATTTATTGGATATGCCGATCCACAAAAAAAATTGTATTGTCGACGTATTCAATAGATATTTAAGACAAGACTATAGATGGTCGCTCCTATCCAGCCCTATTCTCTGCATTAGCAGATAGTATCACCCAGTAATACTCTTTGTTAATGTGTGTCTCGGGGTGGGGCATTACAAAAAATCTTGAATTTTAGTTGAGTTTTTGGATTGCATTTCTGAGATGATCAGAAATGGAAGTAGGTCGATTTATGAAGGGGGAATTTGGGTGTCTTGGCTTTCGTCGAAGCTGGATTGTCATCTGGGGTTATCGGGAAAAATAATGGAGGTGGCGAACGATGATCGTGGCGCCGGCAGTGGTTGAAACAAGGGTTTAAGGAAGGTTTGTAGTTGAGCTTGGGTTTTGGGTTACTGCTTTATTCTCAGAGTGTCGAGATCGATGTGGCATGGGGGGAGACGCTAGAGTCGAGGAAGAAGACACTGGCGAAGTTCTGGTAATTTTGGTGGCCGAAATTGCCTCGCCGAGGCAGTTTCAGATGGAATTGAATTTCCAGTTTTTCGATTGGAGGGTCGATTTTGAATTTGTTGATCAGTCGTGGTTGCTGAGTGGTGCGATGATTTAGGGACGCCGTGGTCGACTTGGCGATGAGGGTTGATAGTGCTGGAGGGCCGCCGGTGGCGTGTGCAGGTGCACCGATCAGTCAGTGTACATGAGTTTGGGTGTGAGTGATGAAGTCTTCTCGTGTTGATACTCGGGTGGAATGGGTTTCTGTTCGAGTTTGTACTCGGGTTCGTGAAGCTTACCTTTTCCAGATTTGTTTAAAGTTTAATCTTAACTTAAACTTAAAAGAAAAGGAAGATGAAGAATGGAACTCGAGTTTGGTCTCGAGTTTGGGTCAGGTCGGACCCAAGGTGGGTTGAGTTTTTAAAAAGGCATTTTAAAACTAGTTTTAAAATTTAAATTTAAAAAAATTTAAACTACAACATGATAAATGTTTAGACCGTTTGATTTTAAAGAAGTTTATACTTTGTTAACTAAATTTGAGATGCTTAAGTATTCTTTTAAATTTATTTTTTAAAAGTAATGAAGTATAAATAAGATTAAATGTTTTAAACATGTATTAATTTTAAGTAATTAAAGAAATTGTTTTATTTTGAAAGTTAATTAAGTTTTTATGACTAAAGATTATTTAATTAATAAGGTAATTAAAGTTAAATTAATTAATAATTTTTGGATTAATTAATTTATAAAGGTTTAGTTAATTAATTATGGATTAATTAATTAATAATTAAGAATTAATTTAATTTCAGTAATTAAGGATTAATTAATTTAAAATTTATTATTGATTAAATAATTGAAGATTAATTAATAAATGATTAGTAATTAATTAAGGGATTAGTGATTAATTAATTAATAATTAAGAATTAATTGATCAAGTAATTAAGGTTAATTAACTAAGTAATTAGGGTTAATTTACTAAGTAATTAAGCATTAATTAATTTATAATTAATAGTTAATTAATTAAATGATTAAGGATTTATTAATCAAGTAATAAGGTTATTAATTATGGATATGTGAAATATATTATATTTTATTCTATTTCCGGTGTGAGATTCTGATATTGTTGTTCTTTCTTTCTATCTTTTCTATTTCTATCTCTTTCTTTTCTTATTGATGATACGTCTTTCTGTGGAATGAAAGACGGGTCGTTATAGTTAATTAAGAATTAATGTAATTAATTATAGTTAACTAATTAATAGGAGTAAGTAAGGTTAATCACTATAATTGTTTGAGAATAATTAATTTGTTTAATTAATTAAGGATAATTACATAATGTAATTAAAGAATGAATAATCAAGGATGATTAGTCAAGATGAATAATTAAGGGATGATTAATTAATTGAACATAGTTAATTAATTTTAAATAAGAAAAATTTATAGTAATAAAGTAATTAATTTAATTCATTGGTAGTTAATTAAATTAATAAGAAATGGTATGACTAATTTATCCTGCTTATGAATGATTGAATGATATTTGAATGCCTTGGATTATTTGTTATCCCTGATATGTGATGGTGATGCTTTGTAAAATGAAATGTTTTTGTAATATGAGATGCTGGGTTGAACAGAGATAATGTGGTTATCTATGATGAATTGCTGTGTAAAAGTGACATCCAGTATTTTAAATTTAATCACTTGGATAACTTGGGTTAAGATGACATTGGATTCGAAGAGACCGGAGTCGGGTATTAGTTAATATCCGAAACCACTTTGATTCTTTATAGATTGATATGTGAAATCAATAGGCTGGAATGGAATGATTTAAGTAAATTGAACTATTTAATCTAAGTTTTGGTACTTAGAAATTGATGTGTGAAACAAGTGACGTCTATAACAAATTGTGAATTTGTAAATTGATGCGAGTTACCCCGGGTTTTATGTAAGTTTCATGTTGTTGTATTACATGTTAGATGGGTTTACTCACGCTGGTTTAGATCCTCACCCGGGTGTTACTTTGATATATTGCTCGGGTCAGACCGAGTATTACAGATTTTCAGGTAAGGATGTTCTGGAGCTCAGGAGGCGAGCTGGAAGGCAGGAACGTTTGAAGTGTAATCTGCTGTGATATATCGTAGTTTATATGGGACAAGTTAATCTTAATTGTCCAAAGATTGTGTAAATGTTGTAACTCGGATGTATTAATGTAAATTAGCTGATACAGTTTTTCCTTGTATAACTGTTATTTTATTTAATATTATATTTTTAATCCGCAGCGAATGTGAGATTTTGTGTTTCTTTTCTATTTCTTCTCCTATCTCTTTTCTTCTTTTCTTAACTATCTGGAATTTTCGGGATCGAAAATTTCGGGTCGTTGCATTTGGTATCAGAGCGAGGTTAAGCGAGAACCTTGTCTCTGGTGGGATTACTCATTAAGGATAGGGTCAATGGTAACCTAGAATGAGTTGAGAGTGTGTGTGTGTGTATATGTATATGAGAGCATACTTTTTATTTTCTTATATAAAGATTTTAAATGATTTAATAAGTATATATTTTGATATATAAAGCAATTTTTCTTTTTAATAAATATTAAGGTAATTGGTTGTTAAATTATTGGAATTAAGTTAAGTGGTAATAGAAATACAAAAAAATTGAAATTAAATAAACATAAGTTTGAAATGGATTCAAACTAAAATTTAAATCTTGAATTTGGGAAAGAGTTTTAGATTGAGATAAAATTGAATTGGTTTACAGATATGATAATCTTGGTTATTATCATAAATGATTGTTGTGTTTAATAATAAAATGTGTATTAGTGAGTAAACTTTTAAGATAAGTATAACTTCTAAATAGAAGTGGCTTTTAAATTGTGAATTTTGAATCCTAAGTTTAGAAACATCTGAAATTGTTTCCAAGGTGTTAAAAGAAATTCAGACTAATTTTGAATGTAATCTTATTTTAAAATAAGAAGATGTTTGAAAATTTTAAAGAGAATTTGTTTTGAATTAAAACCAAAGGTGATTTAAATTTTAAACTTTGGCTTGGTGGACCAAGAAGTAAATATGTATATTTGAAAAAACTTTAAGGTTGAGTTTTGAATTTTCCTTGGAATGTGATGTGAAAACCCAAAGTGAAATAAGTTTTTTAAACTTAAGTGTGAAGATTATTAATATGAAGTTTAAAATTTGAATTGGGAATTCAAATTGGGTAAGTTGTTTGGATTAAATTGAAGTGAATTTAATTTTGGGAAAAATTAAATAAATTTAGAAAAAACAACTGAATTTGAAATTTCAAGGTGAAATTGAGATTTAACTTAGGGGAAGTTAAATCGTTGGTTTGGAATTGGGATTTTGTGTCATCCGAAAATGGGTTTGAGATCTGGAAATTGGGGATGGATGGATGTTTTAAAATAATTTGGATGATATCATCCTGTTGTTATTAATAATCTTTAAACTGTGAATTGGATTTGTTTAAATGAATGAAGAAATGGATTGTGGTAATATATCCATTATAGGGACAAATAAAAATTAAACTTTAATTTGAAATTATTTAAGGTAATTTTGATTTTTGAAGATAAAGTTGAACTTGCGAAAGTAAAATCACTTTGAACTTAAGTTTTTGCAATTGAAATTGCTGAAAATTGGTTTCAAAATTGAAATTGGGTAGTAATTGAATATTGAAGATAAAACTGTTTGAACTCTTACTTAAACCTTGTAATGGGTTAAGTAAAGGCAATTTAAATTGGAGTTTTGAAATTTGGACTCAAATATAAATTGTTTAAAAAGATTTAGGCTGTTAAATTAGAGGTAAAGGTTAGTTTGATTAAACCAACAATTGAAAATTAACTTGAATTTATATAATTTGAGATGGTTTAAAGTGAAATGGAATTAGAAGTTAGTTCAAATTGAAATTTGATTTGAATGGTTTGGAATTTTGATTAAAGTTGAATAAGTAAATTTAAATAGAATTTGATTTGAATTTGGAAAAAAATTGAGGTTAATTTAACTTGAATTGGGGATAAATCAAGTTCAATGGAAATTGAAGTTATTTAAATTGGAATTGACTCAATTTAAATAGCAGTGGAAATTTAAATTGAATTGTTGGGAAGGGAAATTAGGAATTGAACAGTTTGGCTCTGGACTATATTCAATATAAATTGTTTTAATATAAACCTATTTTTCCAAGCTATTTACATATTCAACCTTTCTTTTTAAATTCCAAACTATTTTATACTTATTTTAACTCATTTTTGAAATTATTTAACTATTTTACAACTGTTTTATAACTAATTGCTGTTTTTCAACTATTTTATAACTAATTACTATTTATAACAATTTTACAATTATTTAACTATTTTATAATTATCTTATCATTACTTAACTATTTTACAGCTGTTTTGCAAATTAATAATTATTTTACAACTAATTATCTATTTTAAAACTTTTCAAGCTATTTTCTAAATTTAAAATTAGTTAGAGTGCAAATTGTTTATGATTAAATATCCATTTAAGATAAGAATTGAGATGATAATCCAAATGGGGATTGGGGCGATTGTGAATAAGTGAATAAAGATCTAAGTGAATGTGAATAGAAAAGGAAATGGATTTGGCTAATAATCAATGGAGATAAATACATAGGATGTACGTATATTATTCTATACGCATAATGATTTGACCCAGATTCAAGCACAAAATTTCAAGATAGTTATATCGATCTGAGTTGGGATTTTTCATTCGATTTTCGACGGCGAACCTGCATATGGATTGGTGATTGATTCTGGATATTCTCTATCATAGTTATGGCTATGCAAGGAGAATGATGATTTCTGATCAAGAAACCAGATCTGAGTCCGCACTAGGAAGTCGGGTGGACGATACGAATTCGGAAGAGAAATTATGTGATCGAGTGAGCGATCAGATTGATATGCGTACGGATGATATGTGTACATCGTATGGATTAGAATAAAATTGATACTGGGAATTTGTGGATAATAAATATGAAATGGTTTTTGAAATGAAGGGTATATTTTTTGAAATATATGATGAAGTAAAGTGGAAGTTGGATATTTCTACGGTAAAAATTTACTTTATGAAAGTAAGTAATTTTGTAAGTGACTTTATAGAGTAATCAAATTTAAATATTTGATTTGACATAAACAAGGTTATGTATCTTTGTTATATATATGATAAACTCCCCTTGTTGAATCTTTTGCTAGAAGAAAAGGGTTTTGAAAATATTTGAAGTATAAAAGGGGTTTTATACAAGTTTGAAATGGTCCAAAGATTTTTCATGGTTATATATATATGTGTGTATATATATATATATATATATATATATATATATATATATATATAAAGGATCTTATGAGAATGATTTTGGAGGATAGGTTTTTGGAACCTATGGATTTTCGAAAGGCTTTTTGATTTTTGGGTAAAATCAATATTGGAATTTAGAAAGCCTAGTTTGAGAATTGTCGATTTTGGGATAATCGATTTTGAGAAAGGAGATTTATATGAGTTTCATACTAGGTGTATGATTTGGAAGATACTATATGTGTATAGTATAAAGTGTTTTGAAAATGGCTCTGGAGAAAAAGGCACTCCCTTGAAATGAACTTCTCAGGAGTATCATAGGTTGGTACTGCCTTGAGCCTCAAAAGGAGGGAGGCTCTAAAGTGGATCCTGCGAGGAAGTCCAGACAAACTGAAGTTCCTAAGGATTATTAAGTAGTGAAAGTCGAGGACGCTGATGCTTACAGAGGCATTTGGGTTATGCTGTGATGACAGTGTAAATCGATGTCGCTGCGATCTACTGTGGACCATAGAGGAAATCGTGTGGAGGTGAGTGTCAATGGTCTACGCTTGATTTTGCCGGGAAGGAACGTAACATCGGTAGTGTGACGACCCTGATTCGGCCTTCGAAAATCGGCACCGAATACGACACTCGTATTCAAATGCCGCAGATCCAAACGCCGAATCTGGTTCGCCGGAGCCTATTCCCTATTGTATCTACTTACTTACTTCAACAATAACAACAATTTTGATTTTTTTTTACTTACAGTTTTGAATGACAGAGAACTTTCCCCTTTTTCTCTGCAACTTAAAAATAGAAATCAGATTTGTTTTGAACTTGATTCTTCCTGCAACTAATAAATAGAGTTGTTTAAATGTTTGTTTTATTTACTGATTATTAACATCAAATTCAAATTTAAAGAAAAGAAACTTGCCTTTTACTTATTTCCAGAAAGCTATTGCATTGCACTGTCAAAAACCTGAAACTTCACCTCTAAGGCAAATCTGCAGTTTTGATTTAAATTTGTTGTTAAAATATGACTTCAAAATCACAATTTCATTAACTACAAAGTTTTAAAATAAAACTTACCTGAAAGATGAAGGTATCACTATAGTTTGATAACACTTCAGATTTTTAGCTTGAATTGAATTGAAGAGATTTGCAGTTTTCCTCTTTTTTTCTGAACTTTTTTTTTTCTCTTCTTACTCGAGTGTTTTGAGTTAAGATTGCAAGATCTCTAGTTACTGAACTTTTCAGAGATGAGGAGGTTTAAAAATTTGAAATGGAAAGATGAAAAGTTTTCTGAAATTTCCTTTTCATTTGATTATTTAATTTGAGCAATGATGGCTTGTGCCATTTGTAAAGAGACATCTTAAGCCTTAGATTTTGTTCATTATTCCACTCCATTGTGAATGTATATTCAGCCTTTGATGTTTACAAAGCAAATGAATTTTTATAAATTTTATATTTATAACTTATACACTCTAAAAGTAAATGTGCATCTTTATTCTTTTGTATATATATACATACATGTATAAGGTATGAAAGAACTTAACTAATATATATATTACATCTTCACAATATTAAATGCTACTTACTTTTTAAAACATTTATGATAAATTTAAATTCAATCTTTAATTTTTTTTTAAACTTGAAATATAAACACTTATGTCCATTTATACATTCACCATTTATCCTGAACAAATTTAAATCAAATTTTAAATATGCATTCAATTTACTCATATTTGTAATATACATATATATAGGATTTTAAATTTAAATGACTTTTATAAACATTTATTATTTCAATAATTTTAAACTCAAAATAAAATTGGAATTTATTTATATATTATTATCACTCATTTTCATTTGTTTTTCGAATTTTCTTAATTTATTCCCAAATTAAATTCTAAAAGTTAAAATATATTATTAATCTTAATTGATAATTTTTTTTGGAATGTTACTTTTTACCTATAAGATTTTAAATATAAAAATTCAAAATCTCAATTAAATTTTAAAATCAATACTCAAATAAACAAATATCCTATTAATTTGAGAAATCCAAATTAATTTACAATTTTATTCAAAAATTTATTTCCATTATCAATTTAAATTGTTATAAAAAAAATGGGGATCGTTACAGATTCCCCCCTTAAAAAAATTTCGTCCTCGAAATTTGCAAGGAAGACGATAAAGAAAAGATGAAAGATAGAGAAATATCTTTCCAAATTAAACTGGATATCAATTCTGCATTTGGCTTACCAAATCAGAATATCGACAATATGAGAACAAACTCATACAATATTACACAAAATATTTGGGTCCACCGGTCTACGAATATGCAAGGGCATTGATTAGTTCGAAGGGATAACTAATCGTTCGTAGAGTATATCGGATCCCAGAGAATAGATAGATGGATTCAATCTTTTACAATTTCTCAAACGCTAGGTATGGATTCCAACTTTGGTTTTGACTGTTATCGTTTTATCGATACAATTCAAATTTAGTTTCATATTAGTTAACCAATTTACGTAATTTAAAATTTCCAATTTATTTAAAATTTTCAATTCCAAATTCATTAGAGTTTAGATCGGAAAGCTGATAAGAAACCGATGAAGATACGAAATAAGAATCTTCTACGATGATTCGTAAGGCTACCATCACATCGAAACTTCTTCTAGAGCTGCCACGAAGATATCAAAAGAATTTAGGAATCGAATCAAAGGAGTTTGAGAAGAAAGTTGTTTCCACTGTTGCAGGGTATTGACCATTTATAGTGGTACTTCCCTGTCCCCTATCTCGTTCTCTTCTCGCACTCATACTCACTATCAGTGGATAGTAAGAGAATTTACTTAGGCGTTCGAACGGATATCTTAGGGATATACTCATTCTAGGGTATACTTCACCCTATCTCTAATGAGCTACTTAATGTGTTATACTCCTGAGCTAAAGTTTTAATCCTCAGCTCTGATACCGAATGTGACGACCCTGACTCGGCCTTCGAAAATCGGCACCGAATACGACCCTCGTATTCAAATGCCGCAGATCCAAACGCTGAATCTGGTTCGCCGGAGCTTATTCCCTATTGTATCTACTTACTTACTTCAACAATAACAACAATTTTGATTTTTTTTTTACTTACAGTTTTGAATGACAGAGAACTTTCCCCTTTTTCTCTGCAACTTAAAAATAGAAATCAGATTTGTTTTGAACTTGATTCTTCGTGCAACTAATAAATAGTGTTGTTTAAATGTTTGTTTTATTTACTGATTATTAACATCAAATTCAAATTTAAAGAAAAGAAACTTGCCTTTTACTTATTTCCAGAAAGCTATTGCATTGTACTGTCAAAAACCTGGAACTTCACCTCTAAGGCAAATCTGCAGTTTTGATTTACATTTGTTGTTAAAATATGACTTCAAAATCATAATTTCATTAACTATAAAGTTTTAAAATAAAACTTACCTGAAAGATGAAGGTATCACTATAGTTTGATAACACTTCAGATTTTTAACTTGAATTGAATTGAAGAGATTTGCAGTTTTCCTCTTTTTTTTTCTGAACTTTTTTTTTTCCTCTTCTAACTCGAGTGTTTTGAGTTAAGATTGCAAGATCTCTAGTTACTGAACTTTTCAGAGATGAGGAGGTTTAAAAATTTGAAATGGAAAGATGAAAAGTTTTCTGAAATTTCCTTTTCATTTGATTATTTAATTTGAGCAATGATGGCTTGTGCCATTTGTAAAGAGATATCTTAAGCCTTAGATTTTGTTCATTATTCTACTCCATTGTGAATGTATATTCAGCCTTTGATGTTTACAAAGCAAATGAATTTTTATAAATTTTATATTTATAACTTATACACTTTAAAAGTAAATGTGCATCTTTATTCTTTTGTATATATATACATACATGTACAAGGTATGAAAGAACTTAACTAATATATATATTACATCTTCACAATATTAAATGCTACCTACTTTTTAAAACATTTATGATAAATTTAAATTCAATCTTTAATTTTTTTTTTAAAACTTGAAATATAAACACTTATGTCCATTTATACATTCACCATTTATCCTGAACAAATTTAAATCAAATTTTAAATATGCATTCAATTTACTCATATTTGTAATATACATATATATAGGATTTTAAATTTAAATGACTTTTATAAACATTTATTATTTCAATAATTTTAAACTCAAAATAAAATTGGAATTTATTTATATATTATTATCACTCATTTTCATTTGTTTTTCGAATTTTCTTAATTTATTCCCAAATTAAATTCTAAAAGTTAAAATATATTATTAATCTTAGTTGATAAATTTTTTTGGAATGTTACTTTTTACCTATAAGATTTTAAATATAAAAATTCAAAATCTCAATTAAATTTTAAAATCAATACTCAAATAAACAAATATCCTATTAATTTGAGAAATCCCAATTAATTTACAATTTTATTCAAAAATTTATTTCCATTATCAATTTAAATTGTTATAAAAAAAAATCGGGATCGTTACAGGTAGACTGCGATCTAAGGTCAAGTCGAGTGGAGAATTTTCATTTATTTGGTAGCAAAATTCGAGGATGCTGATGCCTACAGTTGCATGGACTTTTGTTGTGATGGCAACGTAACCCAGGATGTGACTGCGATCTGCAGCAAGTTCCATGGCATAATCGAGGGGCGCGTAGTGCCTACGGTTATCTATGGACTTTGTCGGGATGGCAACGTAACCATTGGGTTAACTGCGGCCGTGGATGGGGGTGATGATTTCCAGAGCATTCTCACCAAAGATATTTCCTCTATTTTCAAAAATGTTTTCGATATTTTCAATAAAATTATTTTCCAAATATTTTCACTAGGTGTTGAAATGGGTTTGCAAAGTACTTATAGATTTTCTGTCCTACGCCGGATTAACGTATGACCGAATTTCTGCGGGAACGAGAATGGATGTGTTGAAACATTGAGTTATAAAAATATCTTTATAAAAACTATTTTATAATGTTTTAAAATGTTTTAAATTTTATCAAAGAGTAAATTTTCTAATAATATACATTAAATTCTGGCTTTGTTTCTTTTCGAGGACGAAAAGATTCTAAGGGGGAGGAATGTGATATCTTGGAATTTTAAACCAAATTTAAATGAGATAATCTCCATTATAAATTAATTAAAATCGATAAAATTGTTATTTTAAACAATAATAATAATTGTGTTGTATATATATAGATTTTAAATAGAATTATTGTATACAAATGGAATTTGGATTTGTTAAAATAATATGTATCAATCAATTGGATTTTTAAATTGAATTTGAAATTTAATTTGAAATTGGATCTTTAAATTGAAATTCAAAAGTTAGTTATTTATATCTTAAATCATACTTTGGTTTTAAAATGTATTTTCATGATTTTATTTAGAACATAAAATTGTTTTATATTATTTTCTTTTTAAAGAGATTTATTTATATAAATAAAATATGTATTTATAAATTAGAAAAAAAATTAATTATAAAAGCTTTAATAAATATTAAAAAGTTAAATTATGCATGAAGTAAATGTGTTAGCTTGTAATCACTCCTAAATACATATGTTAAGAAATTAAATGAGTTTAGTGACAAGTGTCATTTTTATTTTAAATTTTCTTTTATTTTTAATAAATCTAATTTAAACTTATATAAACAAACAACTTCCTCTTCATTTCTTTTTTTCTATCTTCTCTCCAAATTCTAAGAACCAAAGGCTGTAACCATTTTACAAATCAGAGAGAAAAATTACCAAACCTGTAAGCCAAATTCAGTAAAATTAAATCAAAATCCCAAACCATCTTCTTTGCAAATTCAAAAGTTTAAGGGCAAAAGATCAAATCTTCTAGCGAAGTTAATCTTAGATTTGGAATCTACAACCTCTGATCAACTCAGCTACCAAGAACACTTAAAATTCAAAGTTAATGCAAATCAAATTCAAGGCTTAATGCAACTCAGCAATTTAGTTTTAAAAATCACTACAGTTCAAAGTTTTCTAGTTTGCAAAATTTATTTTTAGTCTCTGCTTCAAACAGTCTGGTGAGTATACTCTACTTGTTTTAATTTAAATCTGAGTGCATGAATAGAATTTAGAAGCTTGATGAAAGTTTGTTTGCATGCTGTTGTACTATATATATTTGAATGTGAATCGTGTGTATGTGTTGATATATCAGAGTTCATCTCTGTTTAAAAAGTACAGAGTTCAAATTTGAATAAAATTTCAATTCCACTTCATCAAATCTTTGTTAGGCATCTAATCTTTGTTAGGCTAGGGTATTTAAACAAAATGTGTTTGTTTAAGATTAAACTAATATTTAAAAATATTTTTAAGTTCAATATATAAAAATATTGTCTGGAAAAATAAAAAGAACAGAGGAATTGAAGTTTTTGTTAAAAATCAAATACATTGATGTGTAAATTCATTCACATAATCTGAATTCCCGTTACAAAAATTGATTTTTAATGCAAAAATCTCGAATTTTAGTTGAGTTTTTGGATTGCATTTCTGAGATGATCAGAAATGGAAGTTGGTCGATTTACGGCGACTGGGGGAATTTTGGGTGTTGTGCCTTTCGTCGCAGCTGGATTGTCATCTGGGGGTATCAAGAAAAATAGTGGAGGTGGCGAACGATGATCGTGGCACCGGCAGTGGTTGAAACTAGGGTTTAACGATGGTTTGTAGTTGAGCTTGGGTTTTGGGTTCATCCTCAGAGTGTCGAATTCGATGTGTCATGGGGGAGAGACGCTGGAGTCGAGGACGAAGACGCTGGTGAAGTTATGGTGGCCGGAATTGCCTCGCCCAGGCTATTTCAGATGGAATTGAATTTCCAGTTTTTCGACTGGAGGGTCGATTTTGGGTTTTTTGATCAGTCGTGGTTGCTGAGTGGTGCGGACGTAGTGGTCGACTTGGCGATGAGGGTTGATAGTGTTGGAGGGCCGCTGACGGCGTGTGCAGGTGGACCGGTCAGTCAGTGCACATGAGTTTGGGTGTGAGTGATGAAGTCTTCTCGTGTTGATACTCGGGTGGAATGCATTTCTGTTCGAGTCTGTACTCGTATTCGTGAAGCTTACCTTTTCCAGATTTGTTTAAAGTTTAATTTTAACTTAAATTTAAAAGAAAAGGAAGATGAAGAATGGAACTCGAGTTTGGTCTCGAGTTTGGGTCAGGTCGGACCCGAGGTTGGTTGAGTGTTTTAAAAAGGCTTTTTAAAACTAGTTTTAAAATTTAAATTAAAAATATTTTAAACTACTACATGATAAATGTTTAAACTATATGATTTTAAAGAAGTTTGTACTTTGTTAACTAAATTTGAGATTCTTAAGTATTCTTTTAAATTTAATTTTTAAAGTAATGAAGTATAAATAAGATGAAATGTTTTAAACGTCTATTTATTTTAAGTAATTAAAGAAATTTTTTATTTTGAAAGTTAATTAAGTTTTAACGATTAAAGATTACTTTAATTAATAAGGTAATTAAAGTTAAACTAATAAATAATTTTTGGATTAATTAATTTATAATGGTTTAGTTAATTAATTATGGATTAATTAATTGATAATAAGAATTAATTTAATTTTACTAATTAAGGTTACTTAATTTATAATTTATAATTAATTAAATAATTAAATATTAATTAATAAATGATTAGTAATTAATTAATTAAGGGATTAGTGATTAATTAATTAATAATTAAGAATTAAATAATCAAGTAATTATGGTTAATTAATTAAGTAATTAAGCATTAATTAATTTATAATTAATAGTTAATTAATTAAATTATTAAGGATTTATTAATCAAGTAATTAAGGTTAGTTAATTATGGATATGTGAAATATATTATATTTTGTTCTGTTTCCGCTGTGAGATTCTGATGTTGTTGTTCTTTCTTTCTATCTTTTCAATTTCTATCTCTTTCTTTTCTTATTGATGATACGTCTTTCTGTAGAATGAAGGACGAGTTGTTACAGTTAATGAAGAATTAATGTAAGTAACTATAGTTAATTAATTAATAGGAGTAATTAAAGGTTAATTAGTATAATTGTTTGAGAATAATTAATTTGTGTAATTAATTAAGGATAATTACACAATGTAATTAAAGAATGAATAATCAAGGATGATTAATCAAGATGAATAATTAAGGGATGATTAATTAATTGAATATAATTAATTAATGTTAAATAAGCAAGATTTATAAGTACTAAAGTAATTAATTTAATTCCTTGGTAGTTAATTAAATTAATATGAAATGGTATGACTAATTTATCTTGCTTATGAATGATTGAATGGTATTTGAATGCCTTGGATTATTTGTTATCCCTGATATGTGATGGTGATGCTTTATGAAATGAAATGTTTTCGTAATATGAGATGTTGGGTTGAATAGAGATAATGTGGTTATCTATGATGAATCGCTGTGTAAAAGTGACATCCAGTATTTAATCACTTGGATAACTTGGGTTAAGATGACATTAGATTCGAAGAGACCGAAGTCGGGTATTAGTTAATACCCGAAACTACTTCGATTCTTTATAGATTGATATGTGAAATCAATAGGCTGGAATGGAATGATTTTAGTAAATTGAACTATTTAATCTAAGTTTTGGTACTTAGAAATTGATGCGAGAAATAAGTGATGTCTAAACAAATTGTGAATTTGTAAATTGATACGAGTTACCCTGGGTTTTATGTAAGTTTTATGTTGTTGTATTCCATGTTAGATGTGTTTACTCACACTGGTTTCCAGCCTGACCAAGGCGTTACTTTGATGTAATTCTCGGGTCAGATCAAGTTTTACACATTTTCAGGTAAGGACGTTCTAGAGCTCAGAGGCAAGCTGGAAGGCAGGAACATATGGAATGTATTCTGCTGTGATATATCATAGTTTATATGGGACAAGTTAATCTTTACTGTCTAGAGATTGTGTAAATGTTGTAACTCGGATGTATTAATGTAAATTAACTGATACAGTTTTCCCTTGTATAACTGTTGTCTTATTTAATATTATATTTTAATCCGTTGCGGATGTGAGATTTTGTGTTTCTTTTCTGTTTCTTCCCCTATCTCTTTTCTTCTTTTCTTAACTATCTGTAATCTTAGGGATCGAAAATTCTGGGTCGTTAGAGGATATATGGGGTTAATGTATATAGGTAAAATTCCACCTTTTAATCGTGCTTTATTTTCACTTTTATTTCCATTTTAACTATCTCTTCCTTTTCTTCTCCCATTCTTTCCTCTTCTTTTTTTTCCTTTTTTTAAATATTTTCGACTCAATACCGAGTTATGAGTCCTGAATCTGTACCAATCTAAACTTTGAAATTCAGGTGTTTAGTTATTTAAAAACACTTAAGTTACCTTCTCCTCTTCATCTTTACTTCCACCTTTGTTGAGCCAAAAATGGAACGACACGCCAAAATGAAATATGGAGATCTAGAAAAATAAAATAAGAAACACGTGAATTTTTTAGTAGTTTGGCTAATCTAAGGCCTACATGCACTTTAGTCTTATTACTTAGTGATTTTGGCCACATGTACAAGGATTTTACCAACCTAATAGCTTAGAATAACAAAAAAGTAACTTCCTTTATGACAAGGTCTTGTGTAGAGAGAGGGCGATGAAGACAAAGTGCCAAAAGTCCTTTTTGAGTTGCCATATGCTTGTTATTTATAGAGATATTATCCAACGGAATTTTCGAATCTCGAAATATCAAGTCTCCTTCGAATCCAAGAATGTAGGAGGGAAGATGAGAGCCCCTAGTCAATAAATTCATCACGATACCAATCAGAAGTGATCGGTGCCAACATGATTTTATGATGGCAAGTTATGCCATCCCACTTCACTTGGTCTTATATTATCAATCCTTATAATTCCAAGCACTTTGTCCTAGAAACTAGGTTGTTGCCGAGAGGTTCTAACATCTTCATTAGTTAGTCATATTCCTTTAAAGCTTCGTTAGAGTTGTTCACCTACTCCTTTAGAATTGGGCCCTAGAACATTCATTTTGATAAGAAATCAGGAACATATAAGTTGCTTGGTCATATGAAAGCTACTTAGTCTAAAATTTGCTTACAAAATTTGCTTCTACCAAAATTTGCCTTACAAAATTTGCTTCTATCAGAAAATAAGAATGCTTTGGAACAAGACTAGCATATGTCATTGTTCATAGAAGTTTATTAGCTATCCAAGAGTTGCTTCAAAACGCCGTATTTATCCCATGAGCATCCGCTTAATTTTTGTAAACAGTAGTAGTTCCATTCTTCATGCCAAGGATAAGATGTACACTCTATAGACCATTCCACACTTTATCCAGGTACGGGTTGCCTCTCCTTTTCCTTTGGTTTGGAGTCGAAATTTCATGTCAGTATTGACCTTTTTTGGTTGATACCGAGTTGTTTTGCTTTTCCATTCAGGTAATTATACATATGCCGAGTGCTTAGTTTATTTTTCCTTATGTCTTCATACTTTATGTTCGTTTACTTTCAAATTTCTGATGCCGATTTCCGATGATTCAGATCCTCAATCTAGGACAGTCCGTCACCATCAAACCACCACTATTGTCACTGCCGCTTTGCTACTGCCACCACTTGCTACCCAGTCTGTCCACTTTTGGCTCCTTAAATAAATTCGGTTATAAATTATTCCTACTTCAAGATCTAGACCCAATTTTCTATGGTGGGTTGCTTTAGTTTCCACTATGGCAACGTTTGTGGAATTGACTTTGACTATGGCCAAAGGTCATATAAGGCAAGCAAATGGTCGAGGGCTTCAATTTTGTGATCGGCCTATGTTCCATCTCTTGGTTGATGTGAATAAATGAATTTCCCCAAGGGAAACCTAGGCATGACTCAAAGACCCTAAGGAATCCTAGGCTTGACCTAAAGTTCGCTTCGCCACTACCCAAACCACAATGGCACGATGTTTTTCTAAGGTTGGCTTTAGGATTTTTTCGACTTTGCTCTAGTTTTTGCTCCTTTATTACAAATTCAAGCCTATGTGCACTTTAAGATGCATTGGAATTCCTTTTTCAAGCTCGGTCGATCTCAAATCATAGTTAAAATCCTAACAAGACGGTTCTTTCCCAAATATCATCGCATCGAATGCACTACATCATCCGAACGTGTAACAAACCACACCTTAATGGGCTCGAATTTCAATGACATTGAAACTCAAGTCTGTTAAAGTATGAATTTTTGTGTTGGTAACTTATAACTAACATAAGTATATCAGAAAGAAAAATCACAACGGAATAGTAAAATATAATAGAACACATGTATATTAACTAGGGCTACTGCTATGGAATCAATATTTGTTCCATGAATATCTAATTGCCTTGCTAGTGCCGAGCATGAATGACACTACATCAAAATGAACACAATTCGTACTTCTTAAGTCCAAATGTTTTTTAGTGTGACAACATACCAGCAGGAAAAAAGTGTGAGCGTACCAGAAAAGGTGTAATCGAAAATAAACAATACTTTTTATAAATTTTACAACACTTTCATTATGATTTGCAATGTAAAAATATGTTAGAATACCTGTTAAGTTGGTAAATAAATCGAAATAAGGTGGATCATTTAGTAATTTTAAAAAATGCTTTCATTTCCTATGCTTTCTAATTCACGGCAGCGTTTATTTCTTTTCATTCCTTCTTCTAGGGTTAGTGTGCTAATTGATCTTCTCCATCTTCATAGAGATAAAATTTTGTCATGCTAGGTGAATGTAATAGCAATGCATAATCAAATTATCGGCTTGACCTCTCCAATCGCTGTTAACCCGCCTTTTTACAAGGCCATGGACATGCGGGTTTAACTTAATCGGCTGCATGTTTGTCGAGGCCGGTGTACGATGGATTCAGTCCACTAGATGGATGGATGACGCAACTTGCTTGGGAGATGGAAATATGATTGGATAAAGATGAATCAACTATAATTTGGGTCTAGGAAACATGGTTCGGCATTGAGCATGGTTCGGCATGGTGGAGGTTCGGCACAAATGGTCTGTCTCGCATTCACGTTCGAATAACATTCAAGAGTACTCGGCATACTTAGAGCGTCCGGCATACATGAGTGGTTCGGCATTCCAGGAGCACTCGGCATTCAGTAGTGCTCGGCATCCAGGAGCGCTCGGCATTCAGTAGCGCTCGGCATCCAGTAGCGCTCGGCATTAGAGATCGTTTGACACGATGGGCGCTCGGCATTAGAAACGGTTCGGCATCAAACATGATTTGGCTTCAGACATGGTTCGGCATGATGGAGGTTCGGCGTTACGGATCGTCCGGCATTGGATGTGTCGTTCGGCATCTGGAGACGTTCGACATTGGATGGATCGTTCGGCATCAGGGAGCGTTCGACGTACGAGTGCGTTCGGCATGACAACCTCGTTCGGCATACGAGTGCATTCGTTATGGCATTTTGGTTCGGCATCGGCCGTTCGGCCCTGATGGGCTCTGGTTATTCAGAGAGCCTAACAACTACCTGGATTTGTCTATAAATAGAGCATGTAGGGCTTCAAGAAAGGGATATTCTCTTTTGCTCTCTGACTTTCTAAGACTAAGGCTAGTCTACCACTTTGTAACTGTAATCAATTAATACATCAATAAAAGAAAACTTCTGGAGTGGACGTAGGCCGGAGTTAGCCGAACCACTATAAAAACCAGTTGTGCTTTACTACTTAATTTCTATTCTAATTGTTCTTCATATTATTACTCTCTACACACACTTTATCTATTATCAGTGACTGTTAGTTGGTGCTTTCATTTACATTTGGGTGTTAGGGACCAATTTCGGTGCTTTCACTGCGAACGCAAGCACTCGAGAATTTTGGAGTTAGGAACTTGGATTCTAAGGAGAAATGGCTAGGCCATCAACAAGGAAGCAATTGATAGGAAGAAGCAATCAAGAGGGTAGTCAGGAGGCTTCCTCGGGAAATGGATCAGGTCATACATCCGTCTACATCACCAGAGAGGAGATGGAAGCAATGATGAAACGGCAAGAGGAAATGATGCAGGCTCTTCTTAGGCAATTTGGATAATCAGGAGCTGCAGGTACTCAAGGTCTTGGGGTTGGACCAGAGGAATTCAATCAGCAGGTTGATGGAGTGATTCAATAGGGGGCAGTCCCCAATCGATAGACAGCTATCAATCTGGAAGGACCTGGGATCGAGGGCACACCACCAGGAAATGGTGGACCAATTCATGGAGGGATTCCAGTTAGCACTACACAACAAGATGCTGGAAGGAATGTAGGAGCTCGAGATGAAGAGCATGTACCAGAATTCCCTCGGGGACTCGGGGGGCAACCTTTGACGGACAACGATGGATTAGCCGAGATCATCTGGCGAACAATGCGCGGATGTATGGCCAATAGAGATCTGGAAGGAGTAAACAAGAGTCTGTTCGCTCGTGAAATCAGGATAGCTTGGAATCCGCAAGATTTCAAGCTACCTAATGTGGAAATGTACAATGGCAAAGCCGATCCAACAGATCAATTAATGAGATATACAAGACACATGGAGGTGCTGGGGGCATCGGAAGAAGTTATGGCTCGATGTTTCTCTTTATTCTTGACGGACGTAGCTGCTATGTGGTTCAGGCAGCTGGAAGAAGGATCTATCGGGACATGGACAGAGTTGGTGGACAGGTTTCTGAAGCAGTTTCGGGTACATATCAAAAGGCCAAAGAATGTAATGACGCTGACATCAGTAAAACAGAGGACAGACGAATCACTTCGATCTTTCTTAACTCGGTTCAATGCAGAGGTTGCTTCGATGGATCGGCCGGATCCATCGATAGTTTTAATGGCGGCGGTGTCAGGAGTTAGAGAAAATTCAAATTTCAAAGTGTCACTGATACGGGACCCTCCAATGCATCTCGGGGAATTCTTTCACGAAGTTGAGAGATTCGGCAGGAAAATGCATGCTCAAATATGAAGTTAAAGGAGGTGAACGCTGCTGAGGATGGAGGGCCATCCAACGGAGACTTGGAAAAAGATAAAGATAAAGGAAAAAGGAAGCTGGACGACGAATTAGGAAAGGCTAGGAAGCGGTGGAGAGAGAAAAAATTCTCCACCTACACAGGATTGATTGAACGAGACGTTGGGACGGATTTATTTGAAGACTCGGAATCGCCTTCCCTACCGAACGCCGGCTAGGAGCGAACCCTCCGAACGTGAGAGGGCATCAGGAAAACACTGCCACTTCCATGATTTGGATGGCATGATACCAACAGCTGCAGGCACTTAAAGGACGTAATTCAGGAGCATGTAAGGAATGGACAGTTGCGACAATACGTCGAAGCTCAAAATGCAGCGGTGGGGTAGGAGCAACCACCGTCTACCTCACATAGTGATGGTGCGAGGCACATGAATAATGGTCGATTGGTCATCAATTGACTGGGATATTATGAAATAAGTAGCAAATTATGGGCAAACGGCCAAGTCATTTACTCATGTACGGGGACAGAGATAGCTCCTAGGCATGCTCTGAGACGATGATAAGCCACGACGCTCTAGTTTGTGAAATCTGCTTTCTCCTTTACGGCTTGGACACTTGCTTTTTTCTGATTTGGTTTGAACTTCTGGTTTTGCTTGTTTCTTGGTTTGGACTTTTATTTGGATGATTGTTTTCTGGTTTGGATATTGGTTTGGATTTTCGATATGGATTTTTTGTTTTTCGATTTGATCTGGATTTTGGATTTTCTTTTGATTGGATTTTTGTCTGGTTTTTGGTAAACGGTCGTCGGGTATGGAATGTGCTCGGCAAGGGGTAAGTCTCTTCGCCCAAATGCGGCGAATCGACTTATTCTGGTCGTCGAGTATGGACTATGCTCGGCAAGGGTTCGAAGAGACCAGGATTCGGCCTTGGACTTCGGCCCCAAAATTATCGGTTACTATTTCAGGTCGTCGAGCATGGACTATGCTCGGCAAGGGTCCTGAGAGACCAGGATTCGACCTAGGACTTAGGCTCCAAAATTATTGGTTACTATTTCAGGTCGTCGAGCATGGACTATGCTCGGCAAGGGTCCGGAGAGACCAGGATTCGGCCTAGGACTTAGGCCTATATTATTAGTTATTATTTCAGGTCGTCGGGTATAGACTTTACTCGAGAAGGGTCCGGAGTGACCAGGATTCGGCTTAGGGCTTAAGCCGTGGCATTACTCAACGTCCAGAGACACTGGACAACAGTCGTCATGTGGAAATTACTCTTGGAAAGAACCCGGAGAGGTTACGGATTCGGATATTGACTCGGAGAGGTCATGGATTCGGTTACTAGTTATTGGATAAGGTTGGATTAAGACTCGGTTATCGAGTCCGGACGAATATGGTATTAGCTATGGACTTTGGATGTCAGATTTGGAATTATTCAAAACACACCTTCCGATAGTAAGGCATGTTTTCGGGGGTAAGTATTAACCCACCTTTTGGCAAGGCCATGGACAGGCGGGTTTAACTTAATCGGCTGCGCATTTGTCGAGGCTGGTATACGATGGATTCAGTCGACTGGATGGATGGATGACGCAACGTGCTTGGGAGATGGAAATATGATTGGGTAAAGATGAATCAACTATGATTTGGGTCTAGGAAACATGGTTCGGCATTGAACATGGTTCGGCATGGTGGAGGTTTGGCACAAATGGTTCGTCTCGCATTCACGTTCGAATAACATTCAAGAGTACTCGGCATACATAGAGCGTCCGGCATACATGAGTGGTTCAACATTCCAGGAGCACTTGGCATTCAATAGCGCTCGACATCTAGGAGCGCTCGGCATTCAGTAGCGCTCGGCATCCAGGAACGCTCGACATTTAGAAGCGCTCGACATTAGAGATCGTTTGACATGATGGGCGCTCGGCATTAGAAACGGTCCGGCATCAAACATGGTTCGGCATCAGAAATGGTTCGGCATGATGAAGGTTCGGCATTAAGGATAGTCCGACATTGGATGTGTCGTTCGGGATTTGGAGACGTTCGGCATTGGATGGATCGTTCAGCATCAGGGAGTGTTCGGCGTACGAGTGCGTTCGACATGACAACCTTGTTCGGCGCAAGAGTGCGTTTGGTATGGCATTTTGGTTCGGCATGGGCCGTTCGGCCATGTGGGGCTCTGGTTATTCAGAGAGCCCAACAACTACCTGGACGTGTCTATAAATAAAGCATGTAGGGCTTCAAGAAAGGGATCTTCTCTTCTGCTCTCTGGCTTTCTACTTTCTAAGACTAAGGCTATTCTACCACTTTGTAACTGTAATCAATTGTTACATCAATAAAAGAAAACTTCTGGAGTGGACGTAGGCCGGAGTTAGCCGAACCACTATAAAAACCTGTTGTTCTTTACTGCTTAATTTCTATTCTGACTGTTCTTCATATTATTACTCCCTACACACACTTTATCTATTATCAGTGACTGTTAGTTGGTGCTTTCATTTACATTTGGTGTTAGTGACCAATTTTGGCGCTAACAATCGCGCTTCAGCTTCTCTCATCGTGTTTTTGTTTCTCCAAGCACCAATATTGAGGGTAAGAGAGATGGCACGGCTTCTTAAAATTGCGAATTGATTTTTTATTTTGTGTTTTATTAAAACCTTAATCACTACACCTGCCTCAAACGATTATGCAAATGGGTGTTTTATGGATTTTACAAGTGGAATATAACAAATTGGTTAATTTGGGTACCTTAATTAGTTGATTATTATTTTAGACAATGGAGTAATATATATTTTTCAAATATGCAAAAAATTGATCTTGAAGTTTAATGGAAACAAAAATTGAATGTGTTTTAAGGTGAATAGTTGTTAAAGGTTATTTTGTGTTTTCGAGTTAGGTAGTGTGATGCCATTGAGATTGTCATTTGCATTCAAAAAATTTGTTGAAATACTAGAATGGATTATGATTTAGAAAAAATAAAATATGTTTATAGTTAAATAAAATTACATAGGAATTATAACAACCATAATTTTAAATAACATTATTTAGGAGATTTAATTGGATAATTAAATAAAATAATATAAAAGGGTTAAGAAGATTAAGGTTTGATGATTAGTATAGGTCGAGCCTTAATTAATGAACTAATAGAATTAATTAGGACATTAATAAGAAGGAAGATATTTGAGGAGGGAAAAATAGGAAAAGAGTATAATTCCAAAATATAACCCTTCCCATTCTCATTTCATCGCTCAAATAGCTTCGTATAGACAAAATCAAAAGGATAGGTCGGCCATTGCTAGGAAAAACCAAGGAAGGAAAAGCTAGGAAAATCTAAGGTAGATTAAAGGAATCAAATCAAAATACAAATCTTAACCTTCTTAAACCATTTAAGCTGAATAATAGTTATGTATCTCATGTTTTAATGCTTATTTTCTGTTTTAAGTTTAAACCCAAATCTTTTGCTTATATTATGTCATTTTATGATAGGTTGAATGATTATATGCTTATTGGTGAATAAATTTAGTTTATTTATGAAATTATTTGATAAGTTTGAGTTAGAAAACCTATCATATGAAACCCAAATGACTTGAGATTTTGATACGATGTTAGGAAAGTGGTTTGAAAATGGGTTATTAATTTCATAATTTTTTGAACTTATTAGTATATTTGGTGAATTTCTTAAGGTTAAATAAAAAAGATATTTTGGGTTTAATTATTTAAAATAATTAAATTATGTATTTTGTCCAAAAATTTTATATGTTAAAAGATATAATATATTGGATTTATTATGATTTTTGGGGATTTTTCCAAGTTTTTATGATTTATATAAATTAATTGAACTAGAAAAGCTGATGTATAATATTAAAATATTAATATACGGGTTAGTATGCAAATTGTTTTGGAAATGAAATTTCTAACTTACAGCAGTTTTTTGATAAAGGTTTTGATAAAGAAAGTATTATCCAATAGAATTTAGTAAATAAAAGGAGAATTGGTGAAAAGAAATGTAACGACCCCACTTCCTACCCCAGGAAGAAGCATCGTTATTAAGAAAGAAAGAGGTGAGAAAATAGAAAAGATAGAGAAGAAAGAATAACAACATTAGAATCTCACAGCGGAACGAATAAAATATAATAATCACATAAGTATTTACATAGCATATAACATCAATCAGAGTGATACATATAGTACATCACATACTAGACAGTTATAAACACCTGTCTAGTTAATACAACTCAATACACAATACATCACAGAGATACCACACAGCGGAACTATATATATCTATAACGCTGAAGCCTCCTGCTCCATTGCTCCTCCAAAATTCGTCAAAGCTAAACCTGAATCCCTTGGCTACCCATAAAAATTTGGGTACCCGAGAGTTTATGAAAAACAAAAATAAACTTCGGGTCAGACATGGGTCTGGTATGAGTAACAGGTTAAAGTTGTTTAATTTTGAAAAATCCTTGAAAACAAAAGGTATCACGTAAGACTTCCCGCACATAAACATGAAAAAGTTTTTACCTTACGCTAACCAAAACATTTGATAGGAAATCCAGTGATATTATAGTAGGTCTAGGGTTTTCAAGTAAATAGAAAATAGCCAAAATTGTTACATTCATTAAATTCCAGCTACTAGCCACAAAAGTGGGTAATACAATCAAAACCGTAGGCACTTATTGGATTGTGGATTCCATACAATGGCAGGGCTACTGGGGTACCGCCCGTCACAGTACGTGGCCTAGATCAACGTACCGAGGATTACTCCCTTCATCCCCTGCAACACAAGGCCGGAACCATTCCTTACTGAACAGTCCCGAACAAGATAAACCCCGCAGTTGGATGCAGACCAACTGCCCACTAAGCCGAATAAAAAGGGACATCTAGACAGGGGAATATCCTTGTCCTGCGTGGGCATGACCCACCTAACCTTGCTGCACCTCCCCTGTTTTAGCCATTCCCGGTTGATGAGGCTTAAGGTTACGATTACCTTTATAGAACATATTTCTTAGAATGCTCATCGTCCGCCTGACGATGTTTTGAAAGCATTCAATCCATACAAGTTCGTTCCGGGTTCGAACGAAACCGAAGGCATCATCTCGTTACACTCATTTTGGAATCATCCTCAGAGTTAACGATGATAACCCTTGCATTCCGAACCTTCATCTTCACTTCAGATTCACGACCTATCGTAGTTTGGAAACGATGTGGTTTTCGGATATTCCTAATGCGGAAAACCGATCCCGGTCTCATCGAAATCCAAAGGGTGTCTTTTAGGGCCAAGTTGTCTATTTAATCTTAACAATGAATTCAATATTAATATGCACAGATAGACAAGTCACATCTCATAATAGATAATCACATCATCATAAACAGATAACTAATATCATCATCCAAATAGATAATTAAATATTATCACACTTAAACTATACATCCATATCACATAGACATTATCCAACTCATTTCTGAGATCACAATCAATCAATGAAATATCAACATCATCCATCAGCAATGATTTATGAATCACCATACTATAGTTAATTTAAAATGAATTAAATTAATTACCTCCAATTTTAATTAATTTAAAATAAATTAAATTAATTACTCATTCCATAAATCCTGCTCTCACAATTATTAATTAATTATAAATCAAATTAATTTATCATTCTCCAATTACAAGAAGTAATTTAGTCCTTATTTTATTTCTCAAATGAATTATTCTAAATCATTTATAGCAGATTAACATTTAATTACTTACCCATTAATTATTCCTTAATTTACAATTCTTAATTACATCATTAATTATATTAATTAATGATCTTCTATTTATATTCAATTACTTATTTAAAATAATTAAGTGATTAATAACAAATTACTTAAACACAATTATTAATCACCTCTTGATTAATAACAAACCAGTAATTATCTACTCTTAATTACTTATTAACAAATTAATCATTCCATGATTAATTAATTTCATAAATCAATCCTTTGATTTATTACAAAAGAAATTACTCACATTACTTTACTTACAAATCATCTTGTATTAACTTCATCAAGTAATGATCATCCAATTATTATTCTGAGTAATTATGCTCCATTAATTACACTAAGTAATTACACATACCAAATCATCAATTACTTATATATTCAAATTAATCATCTTTGATTTAAATATACTTGACTGCATTCCAGTAGTTTTTATTTATTTATTTACAGTAAATTAATCTTGAATAAATCCATTAATTACATTTATATTTAATTATCTTGTTGATTTATTATTCTCAAATAGATCAATTTCTCTAATTCTCATTATTAATTATATCAATTAATGATTTCTAATTACATTTCATTTGTTAATTATATTAAGAATACACACCTTCAATACACAAATATTAATCCTCTTGATTAATATATACAGTAATTAATCGTTCATAATTAATTACTTCTCAATAACACTCCTAATTAATCCCCTGATTAATTTTAAGTAATTATATTTCAATTGCTTCTATTAACAACATCACCCAATTAATTTCATCCTGTAACTATCCTTCAATTACTTCTCTAAGTAATTTAATTCCAAAATGTCAGTTAATTAAAATTAATTAACTCAAATCAAATCAATTTACTCAGTAAATAAGTAATTAATTAATTTCTTAATTACTTTTCAAATAAATAATTCACATTTAAACTATTACAATGATTATTATTGTATTAATTAATCCAATTAATTAAAAAAAAATCAATTACTTTAATTAATTATACAAAATCTTGTTAATGATCTTCATTAACACTTATTTAATTATTTTCTTCTAAAATAATTAACTTATATTACTCATCATAAAAATTTATTAATTTAAATAAATATCTAATTTATGGTTCTTAATCTCATATTAGTTAGTTAATTCATTAATTAACTTTAATTACTACCTTTAAACTTATAATTACTAAATTAACTAATATTCATCATTAAGTATTCTTGCCTAATTAACTTAAAGATTAAAACATATAAAATTCCAAAACTTCATGAATTAAAGTAAATTGTTCTTATAATTGATTTAAATTCTTATTTCCAATATGTTTAAACATTTATTTCAATAATTTAAATTTCATCTTAATACAATGTTTACACTAATTTATTTTCAAAAACCCCCTTTAAACTTACATATTTAATTACACCTAAAATTTATTTAAATAAATTTAAATTATAAAACTTTATTCTAGTACCCAAATTTAGCTTTTCATAACTAAATCCTGATTTCCTTGGAGTTAACTTGACCAAATACTTCCTTAACAATCTTTATCTTGAAATTCAACTCCTTTGAATTTACTTAAATATTTAGCACTTTTGAATTAATAAAATAATTTAAATTATGAAACTTAATTACTTACAACTATATTTCAAAAATATCTTAAATTCACTATTTAAATTTCATTTTAGCACTAGTTCAAAATCAGTTTAAAACACAAGTTCAAATTCAGTTGAAACTGTAAAAAAAACAGTTCCAGGTTTATAAACCTGTACACTAAAACCCGAGCACCCCCCCTATTACTTCGAGTAATACGCGAGTTTCCCCGAGTAAAAACTCAAGCCGCTTCGAGTTATTCTATGCGCGCAAAACAAATATAGGAACACAACTAAAAACCTAGAAAACACTAACCCAATCACCCCTCCATACCTCTCAACGGCACGCACGCGGCGGTCCCACCACCGGAGGCCACCAAACTCCGGCTACTCCTTCGACTATCTCTCCCCTACCTCCCTGCAAAACCACGCGACACTCGGTCGCCTATGCTAGCCGCGGTGATCCCAAACTCCAAGTGCAGTGAAATTAGGTTTCAAAACTTGAAACCCCCACCAACGCTTCCACCACCATTTGCGCCACCATCCCCTATTTTTCCTAGCACCACGGCACAGTCCTCTACCTCCAGACCGAAGCTCAACCCCCCATATCCACTTGATCGACCATGGCAAACCTAAATACCCAAAACACTAAAACACTAACTGCTCTCCTAAAACACCATTAAAAATTCCAAAACTTACCTTAAAAATCATATTTTTGCATATGAATTCAGTTTATATTCATGAATTTGTAATTCATTAAACTTGAATTTTTACATGTTTGAAGATGGTTCTGTGTTTTAGCTCCTCCCAGTGACAACGCAGGTTTAATTTCTTAAAACAAAATTTTAAACACAAATTTATAGTGTAACAAATATATTTCATTCAAGGCTTAAGGTTTAACATGGATTGAACAAGATCAAATAAATTTTTGAACAAAGTTTGGCCATGAAAAATTGAACAGAGTTTCTAAATTTTACAGTAATGCACAGTACATGTATATATCTACATTCAGGTGATTCATTGCAACATGTACTTGTATGCTTACCTTACATATCATCACAGAAAACACATACCACCATTTTAACTTAAGTTATGTTGAATAAAACAAATAAGAAAAATGTTACTCCTAGAGAATTCAGTCTGCAGAAATTTATTTTACAGTTTACCAGAGAAAGGAAGATGTATAGATGCACACAATCATGTTAAGCATCCAAAAAATTTAGCTTGCAACAGATTTAAATCCTAAGAAAGTTATAAAAGTGTTACTCACCAATATATGGAAGAACAGAGGTACTTTATTGAAGCAGGCATGAAAACAGCTGAAACTTCACTTTTGCTTTGCTTTAGGCTTGCAATTTACCAGTTTGAACTCCCCTGTTTCTCAGTTGAATTGAATTTTGAGTTGTTGTTTAAACTGAAGCTTTGTTTGTTTGAGTTTGAAATGAAGTTTACTTTACTTTTTAATTAATTCGAATTGAATAAAAATGAAACTGCTTTATAGAAAAAAAAGAAAACAGGGTATATGATTATGTTTCATGAAACTGTACAATATTGTATACAATCTTGTGTTTGTACAGTTTTTCTTACCAGAGATATTTTATTTAGGGTGGCTGATATGAATACTTAGTGTACTAAAAGATTTTTACATTAATTACTTTTTGTTTGTTAGCTTAAAGATATTTAATACTATCTTCCTAACCAAGCTTCATACATATACACAGTTTGTTTATTTATTTGGCCTGCATACTTTTGATTTGTTTATGTGACATATATATACTTATTACTGTCATTTGTTTTATCTTACCTAGTTTTGGCCTGCACACACATATATTTGTTCATGAATTTTGTGTGTACAATAGATATTTATCTAGAGGCTTTAAACATATACATATATATATGCTGCAGTTTATTGTTAATAGTTTACAAACTTAAAAACTTATTTGTTTTCTAGTTTATTTGTTGTCCTGTCATTATAATTGAAATGTATGAGAAGTTCTATAAATTGATCCTATATGTTTATTTCTCATTTAACTTATTACATATAGTATGTTAACTTCTAATTTATAGCTTTATGTATATTTTATTTTATTTCTATGTTTAACTTATTACTTAAAATCTTGCATCCCTATATATATATACATTCTTACTTATTTATATTATAAAACATATGATCAACTTGAAATGATAAATAAAATAAATCACCTTTCTATTATAAACTACATATTTTATTAATGTATGTTGATGTATTGTTTGACAAAAATATATTTAAAACTCATATATATTGTTTAAATCCATGTTTTAATCAAGTTATACTAGAAGAAAAGTAAACAATTCTTTTTGTTAATAAATTTAAATTTAAACTTAAGTTAAAATGAGTCTTGAACTATTTAAACATTTACTTATATATTTAAAGCTCTATATTGATTTATTTAGCCTTTGAAAAGTTTATATTAAATAAAACATAATTTCTAATTCACTAAAATATATATTAGTATTTAAAACAAAATTTATTAGTTAAATTTTAAAACAAATTCATCTATTTACAATGTATACAAATATATACATATATAAATAGAAAACAAACAATTAATTTCTAACAGATAAAATTTATCAATTGAATATTTATTAAAAGAAAAGTATCAATTCAAATTTTATTATCAATCAATTTAATATTTAATGCAGATTATTAAATTGATATTTCTAGAAAATTCCGGGTCGTCACATTCCTCCCCCTTTAAAAGAATTTCGTCCCCGAAATTTAAAAGAAAAGGTAATTTAATAATATATTAAGATTTTAAATTAATTTTAAACCATAAGCATATATCAATCACATGCTAACAATCATCACAACCAATCTACTCAATCAACAAAGCTAATTATCCAGATAAAATTCTGGATAGAGCTCCCTAGAGTTTCCCAGTATAACACCGGAATACTCGATCTATAGAATCCAATCAGTCTATACTCCTAATCTATAGAACTCCTTTGGATCAGAGAAAATTCATCCAAAATGAAATCTCTGATTCCCAAATCCAAATTCCTTCGTCTCTTATTCACCAAATACATCTGACAGTCCAAAGCTGTCTTCAATCCACTGATCAGCTCAACCTTCGCTGATAACTCCTAAAACAATCTGAATCCAAAAACAATCCGATAGAATAATTTCCTCAAAACCAACCAAAACCAAGAACTCAACCTCTACTATCATCAGTAGAAAACATCCTCTCTTTCCCAGAAAAGAAAAACAAATGCACTTCCAACTGCTTCCTCTGCACAACTCTGATCTGGATGGATGAAAATGCTATTGATGCACATAAGCATAACTGGACAACACATGACAAAAATATGATTCAGCAGATCCAAAATAGAACTCAGAAATTCCTCCAAAACTTGAGTCGCTTTACCAATTTCTTTCTCTAGAAACCGTTCTATTACTAAGCTGAACCATCGGTATTATTTCTGAAATCCAGTCGATACCAAACTTAACTCCTCAGATGCGAAGGCAAACCACCTACTACTTCAAAGATATTCAGGAAAAATTTCTGCCATCCCAGAGAACACTTAACTATCGCAAGTCACTTTTGCGATCAAAAATCCCAAGAAAACTGTTCTCTCCTTATCAATCTAAACAGCTTAAACTTACCCAGCTAATCTATTGAAGAAATGGATTCACAAAACTGCCTCTGGACTTCACCTCTAGAGAACTGCTGACAAATGACTCCTCGCGTGCCGGCAGAACAAATCTGAGCTGCAACACTGCTACTGATGCCAAAACTCCTTAATCCAGAAATTCCTCGGAAAACTCAGGCCTAAATGCCAAACACAACATTCCGCTGAACTCAAACTCAAAACTAATGCAGACACACTTCCTTATCCAAAGATCCCTGAGAACTTCTTCGGAAACAATCCATCGCTACTGCATCTCAACGCACAACTATTTACTTCTTGAGTTACCAAGATAATATTTCTAGCTTCTGCTCAACTCACCAAAAATCCAATTCTACTCATTGCCTGTGCTTGATCTCTGAGTCTAATAATCATCTCTTTGGGTTGTCTTCCTCGATGATCGTCTAGTCTAACTTGTCTAGTCAGTGTGAATATAGCCTGGCCGAAAGGTCGGATAACACTTGGCAACAACTATCTAAACACTGGACTTGTCGGCTATGGTCGGACGGTTAGTGAGAGAAAGCTAAGTTATAACCAATGATGACCGGGGAATCTCAAAAAGTCATACCCCATTCACTGATAGTGTCCTGCATGCAGAGTATCTAAGAAGGTTCAACATGCCATCGAGGCCTGCCTACGAGGGAAAAACCAACCTCAGGCAGCACATCATGAGAAATGAATGGCTGACCAATTCTACATGAGCAGATGATGCAACTAAGTGTATATGTTTTCCCAAGACTCTCTTTGGAGTAGCAATGATATGGTTCACAAGGCTACCCCCACAATCGATCTCTAGATTTGAGATTTGGTAACAAGGTTTGTGGAGTAGTTCCGAATGCACGCAACTCGCCCCAAGGATGTAATGTCCTTGTCCAGTGTGATCCAGGCCCCAGGAGAATCGTTAAAAGATCATTTGGAGAGATTCCAAACAGTTGTTACAGAAATTAGCAATCTAAATGACCATGCAATATTGATGATTGTAATAAGATGGATTGATCCAAAATCTGATATTGGCAATTGGTTAGCTGGCAAGCCGCCCGTAACATTGGAATGCTTTTATGCCAAGGCAGTCTAATATTTGAGGAAGGAGGAAGCCAGATCCTTCAGGAAGAAGAATCTTGCGAGATCGATTGGAGAGGGAGTACAGAGTAATATTGCTATAAAGCAGTCTGATGATAGCTCTAGAAATGTTCAAGTGAATGTCCAGAACAAACCGAATCAACAAAAGAAAGGTGAAGATAGGAGTCGAGAATGAAAGAAAGATTTTGGAAGAGGAATGCCTAGGATTCTGATGTACAATACTTACATGCCACTGAATATGTCCCTAGATAATATCTACTTGTCTACCTGCAATAACATGCAGCATAGGAAGCCGCCTTCAAAAGAATCAATAGAAATGCAAAAACAAACCGGAAAATATTGCCGATTTCACGAATGCTATGGGCATAACACAAATGATTGCAGGCATCTCCAGGATATTATCAAAAAGCTGATTCGAGAAAGGAAGTTACGGAAGTTTTGAAAACCCCACAGGATGGCGGGCATGGGACATCTGATCTCAATCGAGGAAAAGCACTGCACAGGGTTGAGGAGCCTGCACGGACCGATGGAAAGTTGGTAATTAATACAATAGTCAGAGGACCACATATGGCTGATAAAAGTTGGCATGGGATGGAGCTCTATGCTAGCACGATTAAGCATTTGAATTTTGAATAATACAGAAGATGGAGCTCTGGCAAAGCAGCAACATACAGTGGCAAATGATATCATGTTTAGAAAAAGATGCATACAAGGTGGAAGCTCCAACAATTGACCCAATGATTATTTCAGGCATAATCGACCTTGCTTTTGTAAGAAGGATATTAGTTGACCATGCAAGTTCTGTAAACATAATTTTCAAAAAAGCTTATGATCAGTTGGGGATGGAAGCCAAGGACTTGAAACCGTATAAAGCTCGCGTTCATGGCTTTAATGATGCTACAATTGAAGTTTTGGCTACGTTGAATTACCTGTAGAGTTGGTAGAAGGTGAACGTAGGAGAGTGCATATTCTATATATTTTTGGATGTCGACTCTCCAAACAACACTTTATTAGGCCGATCAGTCCTAGTTGAGTTCCGGGCAGCTCTTTCCCTACGGTGTTTGGCTCTGAAGTCCCCGATAGATAATGGTGTTGGAGTTTTTTATGGTGATAGGCGACCGGACGTGCCTGGTATGTAGTTGAGTCGGGGGATGCTCAATGGAAGGAGAAAGGTAAGGGTGTGGACAAGTCAGTCCGCATCTAAGTAACTAAAGATTAACAACTAGCGCTTGAGCCTTGGCTCAAGCGCCATAGTCGGTTCTATTGAGAAATAGATCAGAGAGATGACGAAGAGGAGCCCAAAGAGACCAAGGCTGTATTGGCTAAGCTGAAGATTGACACTATAGTTAGCCGCGACGACCCGTAATGGGTCCTAAATATCAAATCATAGCTCAGCACCCCTATGATGAAAGAACTTGCTAGGTTTCTGCGACCACGGCAGTTGTGGATAATATGCTTATAAAGTCACGATAGTCTAGCGACCATAATAGAGACTTGGCGAAAATGTTTGATATCCTCCGACATTACAAAATGAATATTAACCCTTTGAAGTATTCCTTTGGCGTTGCATCAGGGAAGTTCCTAGGTTTTATCATTAATGCCTACAGAATCGAAGCTAATCCCTAGTAGATCCAAGCTATTCGCAATATCCAAATGCCAAAGATTATCAAACAAGTACAGAGCCTGAATGTGAAGGTTGCTGCCCTAAGCTGATTTATTTTTAGAGTTACCAACAAATGCATTTATTTCTTTAACTTGATTAGGAAATGAAAAAGGAATTTTGAATGGACATAGGTCTTTAAAAATGCATTTCAAGCTTTGGTGAATCACTAAGAAAGACCTCACATCTTGTCAAAGGCAGTGGATCATGAAGATTTATATATATATTTGGTCGTGTCGGTACATGCTATATGTGCCGCATTGCTACGTGAAGAAAATAAAATCCAGAGACGGGCCAATTATGTTAACAAGCGAATGACATATGCTGAAAGGAACTATCTGAAGATAGAGAAACTGGCATACTGCTTGCTGATTGCATCATGAAAGTTTCGCCCACACTTTCAGGCACATACTATTAATGTTCACATTGACCAACGGTTACGATGGGTCTTCCAGCGACTTAAGACATCTGTAAGGTTACTCAAGTGGAATATCGACCTTAGCCAATTCGACATCACTTACCTTCTCGAAGGACTATCCAAGGTCGGGCACTGGCATATTTTATAAAAGCATTTACTATGCAGGATGATCTTCTGGGGAGTAGTGAAGTCCCTACTATACGGTGGAAGTTGTATACAGATGGAGCATCCAACAATCATTGTTCTGTAGCAAGGGTTACGCTAGTAACCCACGAAGATTGGTCAATTTGCTATGCTTTAAAGCTTGATTTTCCTACAACAAACCACGAAGCCGAGTATGAGGCTCTGATTACTGACTTAAACTCGCCAAGAGTTGTTGATTGACTTTGAGTATTATGACATTACGCACATTCCTCGGGATCAAAATAGAGAGGCTGATTCATTGGCAAAGTTCGCTAGCACCAAGGATGCATAATAGATGGGCTTGGTTCTAATCGAGGTATTAAATGCTCCAAGCGTAAGCCTGATAGAAATTGACCGGGTATTAGAGACGGAGCTTAAGAAGGAGACGTGGATGACTCCGATTAAAGACAATTTACTACAAGGAGTTCTTCCCGAGCGAAGGAATGAAAAGCGGCAAGTCCTTCGCAAAGCTTCATCGTATATCATACATGAAGGAGTTATGTATAGAAAGGGTTTCTCCGTTCCCCTTCTCCGTTGTATCGCCCATAATGAAATAAAACGAGTCCTAAAGGAAGGTCATGAAGGGGAATGTGGCGATCACACTAGGGGGCAAATCTAGCAAAGAAAATACTTCAGTACGTGTATTATTGGCCGACTGTTAATCGAGATGCTACTGATTATGTTAGGCGAGGTGACACGTGACTGATATATGCCAAAGTTCCAAAAGCTCCACCGATAGAAATTACAAAAATGATTAACCCGTTTCCATTTCCCATGTGGGGTATAGATATTAGCGGTTCCTTACCAATCTCTAAAGGTGGTGCGAAGTATGCTACTGTCACAGCTGATTACTTCACTAAATGCACCGAAACGGAACTGTTGGCTTATAAGAACCCTTCGGAGGAGGGGACCTAGATCTTGATCGATGCTTATCTTGAGATGGTTCATCCCTATCGCTTCTCTCCTGATGCATCTAGTCCTAACCGAAGCGATAACTAGATTCATAGTATTCTCGATGGCTACCTTGACGTACGAGCTAGAGCATGAACCAGAGGATTAGTGGTGTATATCCTGAAGGGAATCAAACGTATTTATTTTCTTCACCATTGTTCTAGCAAAGGAAAACAAAAGTTAATCAATTTTAAGCATTAAAAGGCACAAGTGGAGCACAATGCAATGTTGAGGAGTACAAGTGTCCTTCTGTTTCCCCTCGACCACCCCTCGACCAACTACATGCTGGAGCATTTCTCATTGGAGTAATTTCCCCTTTAGAAGTTGGAATTTCAATGCCAGTTCTGGTGGGAGATTTTGACTGGTTAACACTCATTTCAGTGAAGAGAAAAATGCCCAAGTCATGAGGGATTGGCAGACCAGACAAAGAATAAAGTGGCAGACTTGAACGCTCCAACGGTTGAGAAAAGCATTCATCTTGAACAACCTTGGAAGTAGTTGAAAACTTGAGTTAGTTAGAAAGGCGACTTTTAGGAAATTTATAAACAAGTGTTTTCTCTTTTCCTTTATCGAGAGCTAAAGGCTATGAGGTCTGCGAGGACCAAACCTCGACTCCTAGACTAGACCCGCCATCATTGCAACCAAGCACATCGCCTTTATCTCCTTCGACATCAATATCAGTGAATTCCTAAGCATCAATAGCTGAGGGCACAATAGGATCGATTTGATTGCCCCCTTTGACTGGCTATAGCCCACGGTCTTGCCACTACAGCTTGAGCAACTTTTGTTAGCCCTACTTTGAGGCCCTCTTCTATCAAACAAAAAGTAACAAGGCATTCGTCCATGAGAAGATATTTGATGTTCCTATCTTCAGGTAGTGCATTCTTAAGAGTCATGACCGCCTCCTCATACAGATTACCGCTGGGCCATGTGATGGTTTCTATAAAACACTACTACAAAATACGCATGTTGCTTCCCCTCATTTGCATCGGTTGTTACAACAACCGATGCTAATGGAAGTATTTGCATCGGTTACGCTTTAACAACCGATGCATTTGGTATGTGGAAAGCAGTAGATAGTAAAAAATAATAATTTGCATCGGTTATCATCGACAACTGAAGAAAATATACCGATGCAAATAGTGTTAGTTGCATCAGTTTTATTTACAACCGATGCAACAATACCATTCCCAAAACCGAGATGATAAGTTAGCGGTAAATTATTTCGTCTCCCTCTCATTTTCACCGTGAACATTTTTTTTCGTCCTTCACTTGAAAACCCTAAATCCCTCTCTATTTTCATCTTTCCCAAAATGGGCAAAACCTGATCTAAATTTAAATCCAAGCTCCATCCCCGTAAATAATTTCCTCTATCACGAGCTCTCCCCACCTCTCTTTCTTCCTCTCCATTCTCCTCTCCCTCAGCTCTGAATCCAAGCCCGAACCCTAATCCACTTACAGTGAAATTGGAAATTCGTTGCTTTCAGAATTCGTGAATTAAAATATAAGCAAGCACCCAAAACTAATATTTTAACCCATTACACACTCTACCCTATTCATGTTCTTCCTTCTTTAACAAAACGCGAAACAAAAAAAAGGCAAATGCGAAAAAAAGTTTAACGGCGATTTGGGATCGTAGCTGTGAGGTTGCGATTGGGTATTTCGGGTTTCAACCGAAGGGATTGAAGTGGTGCGTGGAGTTTGAAATCAGATTTGGATTTAAGGATGGTTTCATATTTTGGGTGTTGGGCGATTGATGATTGGTCGATTGTTGAGGCATTCGAGGGTGGAGGAATAGTTGGGTACGGAGTTGCTTCGATTGCGTTGTTTAGGTTGCAGCGCGTTGTGGTCAAGGTTCGCTTGCGACTAGAAGTTGTTTGATTGAGAAAATGAAGGTTGTTTGGTATGGTGAAGATTATAAGCAGTGATTGGATTAGAGGTTGTAGTTCGATTAGGTTGTGGATTGGGAGGTATGGCAGGAGTAGTGTACCAGGCGGATTGCAAGAGTTTGGGTGAAGTATGCAGTGAGTTGAATGAGATGGTTATGGGTAACTGTTATCATCGTTTGGTCCTGGAGAGCTGTTATCATCGATTTGAAACACCGCCTCATTGACTTCATTCATTTCAAAAGGTGCAAAAGAATATCATTCCTTGTTTATTCCGAATAGAGCAAGTGATATATTGTTCAATTTCATGAATAACAGACACATACCATCCTTTTTTATCCCATAAAATCATTATTCTACCCTTTTCTTGTTGATCTTTATTATACGTGTATCCGTTCATTATTAAGATAAGTAGCTACTTTTTTATTTTATCCTCTGTTAATTTGTGTTTTGATAGTCCAACTATGGAGGCTTGTCTATATTTTAAGGTTTGTACAACATAAAGTTGTTTATAAGGGGAATTTAAGCCACTTATATTCCACACCATCATATTCATTAAGCTAACTGAGATAGGTTGCTCCCTAAATCTATATGAGAAGGAGTGCTCATGTTTGCCTTTGTACATTTCACTATTACCCTTTGATTTTAAATATGAAATCATATTATGCCACGTAGGGTTTTCGATCACATCCACTGCCTTTGTAGCCATGAATTTAAAAGGTGTGTCCTCCCGACATTGCTTCCTATGTTATTTGGCTCTGGTATGTATACCAATGTTTGCCTCTGACTGGTCATTGCTAAGCTCATGTTATGTTGTTTGTCCTTGGTTTTCCTCTATCAATGCTTTAGTAAGCTACGGCTCATTACATTCATGTATATGTTTGGATATGCTTATATTACCTTCAGACTCCTTTATATACTTTAATGTAATTTTTGTAGGCTGAGTATTATTCTTTAAAACCGAGACTATGTTTTGAATTTGTAATAACCTACTATTTTTTTGTTTATGTTTGAACTGCATCTAAGAATATATTTGATTTGTGTCATCAGAATTTGACAATGTTTTATGACATTCTTGTTTAGTTTCAGCAGTGTTATGAGGTAGTTATGTATGCTGCTTTGTCGTGTAAGTTGAGTCTCCATTTGTATGTCTGCTGTGCAATTTTTGAGGCAAGGATTATCTATTGTATGGTCATTTGAATTAATTTGTGAGCTTGTTCTTTGTTTTGTTTGCATGTCACAATATTATTTTGTATGCTGTGTGAGTTTTCGCCACTCCAGATTTGATTATGTTGCACTTGTTTTGAATTCATTGAGTTATCCGTGCCCATGCAATCATTTGAGCCATATTTTTCATCTGATGGCACTGTAATAATAAGTAAAATTAAATTAGTAAACAGATAAGCGATAAGTGTATAAGGTAACGTAAAATGTCATATTACAGTCAGATGATATTAGTGATTACAGCTTCACATTAATAGTTTTGCTTATAGACAGTTGGGAACCAATTTGAAATTTTCGAGCCATCTAAATATGATTACTACTTTATTGCCAACCTAAACCTTTTGGAATAAATCAACTTTCTTTTCAAGTAATCTACATCAGTTATTAAGCTCGATTGTCAATTTATCCTTTTTGCATTGAAGCTAACTTATAATTTGACAGTGAACAGACTCGAGTAGTATTGACAAGTGCCGCATTTGTTCACCTGAAAGAAGCAGATTTCTCTAAGCACATGCGTAATCTTGCTCCTGCAAGTCAAACAATCCTGCAAGGGCGAAAAAAAGGAAAAAAGGTAGGCGAAAAAAAGGAAAAAAGGAAGGACAATGGAAAGCGTGGGCGAATCATTTTTGAAGCAACTAAACTTTGGAACAGAGCCAAATTACGACCAATCGAGCTCCAGTAATGGATCAAAAAGGTTCAAGAAGAAGAAGGAATGCGATGGTTTAAGTAGCAAACATCACAATGGTAATACATGAATGCGAAGAAGAGAGTAATAGCGGTGATAAATGATAGCGCAAGAGCAAAGCATGCAATGATGTGGGCTCTTACTCACGTTTCAAAAACCGGAGATCTGCTCACTCTTCTTCATGTTTTGCCTCCTATTGATAGACATGCTTATTCTTCTAATCTTGCTGATTCTCTCGGTTCTCTTTGCAATGCCCGCAAGCCTGAGGTACTTTTACTACATTTATTTTTTTTGTAAAATAGTTAGAAGATTTTTCTCTTTGCAGCTAGCAATCATAGTTGAGTTGCTTGTGGTTTTGAACAGAATCCATTGCTTCTGTGAAACCAAGCCTTTTTTTTCAAGTTCAGTAGCAATTTTTTGCTAATTCAAAGTTTTTACTCGAGCAGATTAAAGAAGCTACATGAAACCAAGGGAAAATTTCCCCACTTATTTCTTTCCTTTGATGTTGTACGTGAAATGGAAAAAAATACAAAATTTTACTATTATTTACACTTCTAATTAATTTGGATTACGCATTTATCAAGACTTGTTTGCCTTCTAGTGTTTTGCTCATTTACCAAGATCTAACTGCTTATATAATACTTCAACAATTGAAAATATGTCTGTTGAGATAACTAATAAACTAGTTGATGTTAGGACGTCACATGTGCTCATTAATCACATATTTTCAACAAACAAAAATGAAGCATCATAAGTTCAAAATTGAACTTGCCTTGATTAAAAAAATTAGTTAAACTTAGTATGTTAATTTTTCTTCTGTAGTCTTTCATGTGTAGATTATTTTATTTCTGCCCCAACACTTAATTTTCTTGAAAGCCTCATCATTACAATTCAAATAAGATTTATGAATTTCCTTTTCATTTTGTTTTTTCCCTCAACTTTCATTATATATTTCGTACTTTTCACTGGCAAACAAATAATAACGAAGAAAGGACTTGGCCGTTTTGGCTTCATGATAAAGCAAACTATTGTGTTTCAAAATTTCCAACTTGTATCAAAAGGTAAACAAGTCCTGAAACCAGTTCTAGCACAACTCAAACTCAAAGTAGTCTTTTAGTAAGGCGATTTTTAATATGATGCACCCAAGTGTTTTAATCTATTTTAGACTGTTGAGAGAGTTTTAAAGTTTGATTGGTAACTTTTGAAAGTGCACCATGGATTTAAAACTGTATAACAAAAAGAAACTGAACAATAGAGGACTAAATGGAATTTCAGGTTGAGGTAGAAGCACTTGTGATACAAGGACCTAAACTAGCCACAGTCTTAAGCCGGGTCAAAAAATTAGAGACCTCTGTTTTGGTGCTCAGTCAAAGCAAGCCCTCTGCTTTCTCTTGGTAAGTCGCTATATTAAAATTTAAAATAACTGCAAACATAAATTTAAGCTTTGTTATGTAAATTCAATTAAAAATAAATGATACTGTTATTATTTCAGCTGTTGGAAACTGTTCAAGAGCAGAGATGAAGAATTCGTGGAGCAATGCATAAAGAGAGCAGCATGCTTGACTCTTGCAGTCAGAAAACAAAGCAAAGGAATTGGTGGTTATTTGGTCACCACCAGATGGCAAAAGAACTTCTGGCTATTAGCAAAAATATTGAAAACAATGTTCTTTCTGAAACTCAGGTATTCACTTTCAGTAATCCTCAGTTTTTTCTTATACATATTTTGGGTGTCATGTGGAGCTCTTTCTACACTTTGTATTTATTACAACTCAAAATCAAATGTTTTTAACTCATGATGGTATTTTGATCAATGTTTAAAGAGAGTATTCACAACAATTTTCAGGAAATGATAGGAGAAGGGTAGAGAATGACTTGTACATGACTGACACGTGCAATCCATATTTATTAATCCAAGTAATGTGTAGATGGATGCACCTGCTGTTAACTTGTACATATTGTGTTTTCATGAAATGAGGGACTACAAAGTAGCTGCACTCTTTTGTGACGTGTATGTATAGAATACATAAGTCTAACTATAGAACCCATTGTTTTGTTAATGAGCAGATAGCTATGATGCATAAGTCTAAATGACGTCTGTAAATAGAATACAAATATACAATTGACTTGCTTCTGAAATTTATATGTGTTCCTCTTTTGTGATGTCTCTTTCGGAATTATGTTAAGAGTTCTTCTATAGTAGCAACAGCTATGTCAGATACTGGATATCGTTCTATAGTGTTTGGTTTTCTTTCTGTTAGAGTTCAATATTATAGGTTAGGCACATTTTTTTTACACTGCTTTTGGAAATAACAATAGACTAGTCATGGTGGTTAGGAAGATACGGGCTATATTTGCTAAATATTATAGCTTAATTTCGACGTATAGTAAGTACAGTGTTGTCGGCGAGTGATGTATTGTTATAACTGAAGTTGTCGCCAAGCTTCACTTGCTTATAATTTATTAAATCCCATTCATCGTACAAACTGTTGAAACATATACTAAAATAGTCTCTTTTGTTAATTGAAAGAGCCTAAATTCACTTACATAAAATAACTGCGACCTGATTGATTGGTTGAGAAAGAAAGAAATGTTGCAGCAATTAGGTGATGTGAAGTGAAGTATAGAGAATGGCAATTCTCTATACTTTTCTATACATCCTCAATCTGCCCCACATTGCTGAGCATTACAATGGCAATATTGAGATTTGCTTTCGTTGGCAAGCAACGTGTTGGTGGAAAATGGATGATAGCCAACAAGGAAGCGATAAATTCATGTAGCAGGTAGACTATGAGGACCCCCACATTGCTGAGCATTAGAGGTAGTGAACATGCATTAAGCGATGAACTCGGCTTCTATTCAATAGGTTAATGGTAACTTAGGATGAACATAATAATTAATTTGTTTATAATAATGTAAACGATCAAGTGCCTATTATAATTTAAATTACGTAAATGAGTAGATGCGATAATCAAACAGTTAAATTAACATTGCGGTGCAGTATGAACTTTATGGACATAATACAAATGTTGAAATATTGTGCTGTAGGTAAGTGTGAGTAGCAAATGTGCATGTGACACCATCACCCTTACACTTTTGTACGTCATGTATATTGTGCAGTTGTTACTATCCATGTATTATGATTGTATTACCTTGCTATGTGTTAGTGTTACACCTTCATCCATTTATATGCCTAGTTATATACGTTACATTATATTTTGGATATTGATACACTCACATCTGACGTAGCCTGCTGAACCAAGGTTTTTCGTATGTTCTGATTTACATATAACTTCCCGTAGATTGAAAGGTTATTCGTTTGTTTTGATTTACATATAACTTCGGGTAGATTGAGGATTTATAGAAAAGTTTGGTTGCAGCAATTAGTTGATGAAGGAGCAGGAAGTTGAAATGTGGAATGGCAGTAGGTTGGAGGCACTGATGAGGCAAGGATGGATGTTGCAGTTTGATGTGTAGTGGTTGATTATGGCCAGTGAAAAAGAAGAGAGCAACATGCAACAATGAAATGAAGACAATAAAAAAAAAGAGAGCAATATGCAACAATGAAATGAAAATGAATGTATGAACCATTATTTTGTATAGATTATTAACACTTTAATTGATATATGTTTATTTTGGCATTATGTTATTCAGTTTGTATTTGCCATCAAATTTAATTTTGAATGATTGCAATATTGCATGCAATAATTGTTTGTTATAATCAATAATATGTGTGTGTGTGTGTGCACTGTAATAATGGTTTCTGAGAATGACTTTTTTGCATCAGGTATAAATAGCTGATGCAATAGAGGGATTAGTGTGCATCGGTTGTTATAAAAAACCGATGCAACAAGTTACTTTGTTGCATCAGTTTTCATTACAACCGATGCAACATGGGGGCTGTGTTCAAGCAAACAACCATGATATTTTGCATCAGTTGTTAGTAATAACCGATGCAAAAAGGACCTTTTTGCATCGGTTTCAGAACTGATGCAAAAGTGTTAAGCCTGTTGCATCGGTTGCATATGCATCGGTTGTTGAACTGATGCAAAAGGGGGTAAACAACCGATGCAAATGGCCTGTTTTGTAGTAGTGAAAAGAATTACTTAGTTAGTAATACATCCTGGATATCGGTTTTCCATGCTAATATAAAAATGATGGATAACACTTATGTCTTTCCAGCCATTGTCGAGCAAAACCGAAAGGACATCGAACAAAGAGCCACTCGCTTTTAAAAGTGCTTAATTTATTCCATGCGCTAGTTAGAATCTTACACTTCTTTGTTGACTCAAGAAATGTAAATGAAAGACTCCCTACCCGTAGCATGAAAGAGAATATGAACCGAATGTCATCGATCGTTGGAGGATGATGTAGGAACTCCATAAATACTATATTAATACAATTGAGAAGAGCGTAGCTGTTCTGATGAAGCTGTGCTGGAGCTATCCTCAAATAATGAAGAATTTCTCGAATATATAAGTTAAATGGTGGGATGCATCTAGCCCAGCACATGAATTTATTGCACACCTTCTGGAGGTTTATGAGCCCTATCATCTTGTGATAGAACCGGTACATTGTCCAAAGGAATTCCATGCCTTATGCAGATTTTGGAAGAGTGTTTTCCTTAATTTTAGATGCTACGGAATCAGCAGGATCCTCCAGAATGACTGCATCCACCAAAGTGTCAGAAGCAGGATCAACAACTTTTGTTGGAAGAATGGGAACTACAGAGAAAAAAAATCAAACTATGGGCCTGGGCTTTGCGATTGTTCTGAATGACGGCCGAAGGACGGACAACAGACTTAGTTGTAGATCTTGATTCCATGCAAGGATCATCCTGCTGAGAAGATGGTCCAGCGGGCATAGTTGTAAGACGCTTAGAATGTCTAGAACCCGTTACAATTCAGCTCAATAAAAAATCATGATTAGATAATGTAACCTATACCACCCCCCCCCCCGGTCCATAGTGAGCGCTAGTGTGGTGAGGTGATGTGCTATATAATACAATAATAAGTTGTATGAAATTAAAGATGGAAAAGAAGACAAGACTTCGAGGTTCGACCTAAGTGATCGTCGTTCCTGACCGTCTCAATCGTTTCTCTATGTCATTAGGGACCGATGCAGTTTAAGTTTCACGATCGATTGTCTGCAAGTAGAAGTTTGATTTTTATGTTCAAGTCGCTGATGAGCCTTAATAAAACTGTCAAAGGCATTAATTCATATCAAATTTTAATGCCACACGTTATCGAATATGCAGTTTAAGTCTTGTACAATTCATATATGTTCATTCGAACATGCAAGGACGAAGCTCATCACTGAGTTTAAGTCCATTTATTTAAGTTCCATTTTTAGAGCCTATGTGCTGAACTCCGATCGTTCACTTGATGCCTCATTACCAAACATTCCCCTAGACCACATTTGCCAATCGTTCATAATTGGCCAAGTCCACCGATCATTCTCCTTAACCTTCCATACCGATCGTTGTCTCCACGCCAACTATCGATCGTACCACTCTATCCATTCCACCTTAGAATCCTCTAACTCCGAAGCATCACCGATCGTTTAAGAATGATCATCCAACCTCCAAGTAATAGCTTCACTCACACTGATCAGTTGAACACGCATCAACTTCTCCAACTTCGTCCTCCTCAACAAATGATCGGTTAAGGCCACTGCTTCCTCCAGTCTCCATCTTTATCAAACTTTTTCAATCATTTTACCGATTGATTCCATCATAGAAGACAAAGGCAACGATATTGGTGAAGAACAAATTATTGTCCTTGAATCATAAAGCAAGTTCAAATAGTCCTACCTAAGTTTGAGATCTGAGAAAAGGAGATAGATTCGAACTTGAATCGAAGTGAGATCTGGAGAAGTACGATAATGGTTAGTGAATAAAGAAAATTGATTTTTGGAGTTCGGATAGTTGTTTGGATCGGTAAGGGAAAAAAGGATTTTCTTTTTCTACCTCAAGTCTGAACGATACGAAATAAACCGAGGGATGAAAAAATAGTTAAGTATGAAAGCTTGCATATACTAATTGTTCAACCCATCAAATATGCCGATCGTTCAAATTGGAATTCCTAATGATCGTTCCACCATCCAGAACGATCTGAAACTGCTCTATATGTACTAACAATCGGTAATAATCATTAAAAAAAGAGAAAGAATAACAATTGATGATAATCATTTTTACAAAAAAATAGAAATAACGACCGGTAGAGATTGTTTATAAAAATTTCAAAACTTGCAACGGCCTGTGAATGTGTAACCATGATCGAGGGTTAGGTACAAACACCTATACGTGCTAGAATATGTTCCAAAATTCAATTTTTTGAAACTGACAGAAATTGATTGTTCACCTAAAATCGACTAGAGAAAAGTTAAAACCAGATTGCTGGAGCTTAGAAATCACTAGAAACAAAACAAGATGATCAGCAATAAGTTAAGATCCCATATTTATACTATTGGAAATATACTGATAGTCATGACAAATAAGGGGATTACGACCCTCAACAAGAAAGTAACTCAATGAAAGGATAATGACAATTTAATGAACTGAATGAAATCCTTTTCGATGATTGAATATTGCGACTTTTCAAAGCACATTATGTACGAAAAATACATCCTTTGAGGGGAAAATGTTATCCCGCCTTTTGGCAAGGCCACGATCTCATCGACTTGGCCAGAAATGAATGGTTGCCTGCCTTGAGTATCAGCTATATACAATACTATGGATGATGGTCGAATAGATCAGGATCGGGTTTTGATCGAGGTGCAATCAGTATGAAGTGGCAGGCATGAACCCATGAAGCTACATTTCGAATTTCAAGTCAACCGGAGGTCGTATGCTCAAGTTACGGACAAAGCAAGGATTTGCATGGATCAATCAGGAATGATCCATAAAATAGCATAAATCAACGAAGATCGATCGATATCTCAGAATCCACAAAGCTAATACACTTGAAACTTTCAGAGCATTAATATATTAAAGAGTGGAGTCTACAAGAACGACCGCAGGACATAATCACCAAATTACACTCTCACTGATCGTTCACTACCAATCGGTATAAGACTTCCAATGTGCCATATTCAATAAAGATCGATGGATGTCTCGCAATCTACAGCTCAGAATGGAACCATATTTTAGGAGCAAGGTCTAAAGGCATATTGCACTCCCTACAAACGATTGCACTTCAATCAGATGTAAGAATAACGATTGGTATAACTCTTATCAATCATTCTAAAACAATGAAGTATGACCACCAATCATTTTGGTGGGCCCCTATGGGCCTGGAGAGCCCTTTGCCAAAATCTTATCGAAATATCTCATCATCTTACCCTATAAATATAGGCTTAGTAATTCATTTTTAGGACCTTTACATTGCTTGTTAACCTAAACTCCATTGTAATCAAGTGCTAGCTTTGTCCTTCTATTGTAATCAGAATCATAAGAGATCAATAAAGCATAATCTTCAAAGTGGACATAGGCACACAACGCTGAACCAATATAAACCTGTGTATCTTTGATTACCACTTATTCTCCATTGCTTACTTATTCATTTACTCAATTTAATTTTACTTTTCTTTGTTTAATTCTCTACAAAAACTATTCTTGGGTGTTTGTGACCATTTTTGGTGCAATCATTTACTATCTAATTATAATTATTAATTATTTATTGCAACATGTGAAATAAAAAGGTTGTAATAGGTATCTATTATAACTAGCATAAAAAAGAGTTGTTAAAAATTGACATCTATTATAATGGCGAAAGAAAAATGTTGTAACAAGCATCAATTACAACTAGCAAAAAAAGGAGTTGTTGAAAAAAAAACCTTTATTACAATGGGCATTTTGTGGCAGTTGTAAAAAGCGGTTATAAGAGTCTTCCTATCATAGTGCATTTTCAAATAAATTCATAATCTACAAAATAAATTTTTATTAATTACAAATTGTAGAATATCATTCAAAATCGCTTATATACAATCAAATTTATTGATAATACACCTATAAGGCACTTAAATATTAAGGAAAATTATTTCATATTTTCTAAATAATATATAAGGTTTATAAATAATAATTTTGAAAACTATTCTTAGAATTAAAATACAATGATTATAATGGCGATTTTGAAAGGATTTTGAAAACAAAAGAACTATATTTATAATTAGAAATAAATTTCTATAATATACTAAATAAGTTGGATTAAGTAAAACTTTAATAAATTATTTATAAAATACATCAATATGATATTTTAAATCTTTTAAATAATTTTTCGAAGTTTTAAAACGAAAATAAATAAAACATCCATAAAAAGCACTTGCATTAATATTCAACTTACATATATTTATAGTTCAATTCGCAAATGGACAGAGTTCTATTTGCACATTGACACTTCCGACCAATACAAAAAACTGGCTATCACTAAAACAACTAAATATAATCCAATATGCCATAAAATCCATTCATCTCATTAATTCAATCCAACGATAAACAATATAATTTCAACCATACAAACCATATCGTATCATAGCTTAAACAAGACAAACTAGCACTGATAATTAAACATTTTGTGAGTATATAAAAAATACTCATCGAATGGCCGAGCGAAGCTAAAATACATATGCCCTATTTTGTTATCTCGGTTTTCCACTATCGAGCACTAGCCTTCGCTTCCTAAAGTAGCAATGTTAACTTCCACATTCTTACACGTCGTTAGAAGCTCACGTGCCTCCACCTCCAAGCACCTAGGTTGCGGCTTCCTATCGAGCTTATCTCCTTCGATCGCAACAGCACCAACGCCATCCCGCAACTCGACCATCACTCTCCCCATCATTAGTGCAACTTAAACTTTCTTGTGTCGCTTGCTTCTTGATGTCGAGCGCAATTCTCTTTTTCCGTTTGTGAATCCATTTCAGAGAATAAGAGGGTTCGGGTATGGAAAGTGGAGGGTTCAGGCTTAATTCATGAACGAGGTAGAGAATAGAAGAATAAGGAGCAAATAAATAGGATTTGAACGTCTTAGGCCTTATTCATTTGGCCCTAAATTTCAATTTACTTTAGTTCGATGAATTTTTCTTTTTACAACTTCTTTTAATTTATTTGTAAATAAAATTTCAATTTGATTTAAATTAATTTACAATACAATATATTTTGTATTTTAAAACACCTTATTCTATATAAACAAGTTTGTTTGATTTCAATAAATCAGACTCTATTAATTTTGTTCAATTTATTAAATTAAAATCTTTTATTAAATATAATATAATAAACAAAAAATCAAATTTCAAATTTTTTTAATTATCACAAATCGGATTAGAACAATTTTTTTAGTTAAATTTATTTATTTGTACTGCATAGAAAACATGTTGTTACAAACTCCCCTCTTAAATGAATTGTGTCCTCGCAATTCCTATATAAGGAGAATCTCAAACAACTCATATAACAAAAGATGAATCATTACTTCGTTAGTTAACGTGATATATGAATAACATCCTCATAGAAAGATTTGTGTAACGTATGTACATAATCATCATACCACATGCATCCATAGCGATAAAATAAATTCTCATTATTGAATTTAATTTATATTACATACGTGCTATTTATTTATTCAAATTTTTATTTTAAAGATTTGTATTTAACTCGTAGATGATTAAATCCTTAAATATATTCTAAGTGTCGAAATTACGAAAAATTCAACAAGGCCACGCAACAGGGCCTCCCTTGCGTGGCCCGCGTTTCAAAGAATTAAAGCAGAAAATATAAGCCTCAAATGAGGTCTTTCCTATTTGTGACTTCCTACACGGGCCATAACAATAAATATACACACATTTATACAATATACATTATCATATGCATAAAATATACCTTCTTTTCACAATTTTTCTTATTTTTAGTAAGCAAATTTATTTTCTTCTTTTAACAGAGTATTTAAAGCGAGTGATCTTTATGCAATCCATTATTGCTTTGTGGTACATATAAGAAGCTCAAACATTAAATACAAATCAAATTACAATATTTCCATTGATGGTTTCTATGTTGTACCATGTTCATACCAAATTTTAAAAGTCAAAATGTCAAAATTTAAGGTAGCAACCAAAAGAAAAGTCGTAGTGCATTGAATATAGTTGTCAAAACATCGTATGAATATTGAGGAAAAAAAATTACATCTCAAATTATGGAGGATTTACCAAAGACATGTAGCCCGGGTTTTAATAAAAATGCACAGGACCACCATTGTAATTTACCTTTTTAGCCTTGAAAAGTTCAAAATTTTGCAAAATACTTATATCAAAAATTGTTTCTTAGAGTCTTAGCTTTTTGAAATGGCTAAATCATCAAAATCAGATAAATTGTTCCAAAGTTATGGTCAAATGAATGAACGCAAATACATTTTCCTGACAACATAGCATCAAAACAAAACATCATCTAACACATTAGTGCCAGAATATTTCCTTATGCATAGATGTTTAACATATTTTATTTCTGTAAATGGATAATGCCAATCCTTGTTACGTAGAATAAACAAGCAATGTGAATAATCGCCTAATGAATGTCTAAAAAATATTGTCATGACGGTTTCTAGATAGAAATGTTGATGTCACAATATTGACATAAATTGTTTTAGTTAAATGCTAAACATAGTATGAAAGAAAGCTAGTTAGTTTGATGATATTTTAGCTTATCATTGTTGATAAATTTTTTCCAAAAATCCCAACTATTACCATAGTTGTCATGTAGATAGCATTTTACATGTTATATATTCTACCTATATCAATTAAGTATAAGTTTTCCTTTACTTTATTTTTTGATTTGAGCATTTAGTTGCATTTGTATATATAAGTGTAATAACACATTTATTTTACATGTATAGAGCACATAGGTTAATTTTTTCCCAACAAGGGTTTCATACAGAATCAAGTGTGAAGTTTTGTAAATCCAATACAAGTTCACTAAGAAAGCTACAAGGATAAAATCTTTGAAAAAAAATAAGTTACTAGACATGACATATACATAGGCTAGAATACGTAGTTTCAAATGTTCTTGCCTATGCTTTAGTGCATAAAAGGTTGAAAAATTAATTTCTACTTTAGAATTATAGTCATCCTTAATTTAGATTTATGTCTGGATCACATAAATTTGGTTGTCTCTTATGCTAGTCAATAATAAAAATCATATTCATAGCATACCATCTGTGTAATTTAAAATATGTTAAACTATTATAATATTTGATTGGAGTTAGAGCATTTAACAAGGTATGAGTTAAGATTTCATCACCTATTTGATGTAGAAATCAATATCATAATTTGAATACTTAGATATAACTATGATAAATTAGTATGTTTGAACTTTAGCCTTGAGTTTCTTCCAAACTCTGATTAATTTCATACAATATATTGTATAGACTAAATTTTCAAAATAAAAAAATGGGTTAGTTAAATTTGTAATTATCAAATTTTGCATGGAGAGAAGCAGTCCCTAATGTAGATTTAAGTCTTGTTTGCATTATATATTCATTAAATAATAGTAATCATCCATACTTAAGAAAACCAATCAAGGATATGATATATAGAATATGAGCATTAAACAACAAAACCCTTTCAATAAATAATCTAGTTGTCTGATTGGTACTTAATTGCTTCAAATACTGCTAGGTTAGATTCATAAATGTAATGACCAGCTTTATCTATCCAATTAAGCAACTTGAGAAAGAGCTGCAAGGTATCTAAAATCTATCTGCTATGTTTTAGATCAGTTGATGTCCCTTTTTTATTCTTAGACATAATAACAAAGTAATAAAATCTTTATCTGATATTTATATTTGAAAAAGAAAAGAGTAAAAATCTATTGAAAAATACATCACTTAACCAAAATCTCAATGAAATATTCGGTTACGTTGCATTTAAATGTGTCGTCCATGGTTAAAATGCCATTTTTCTTAGAAGAGATGTCTCTTTCAACATCATTAGTGCTAGCATCATAAGTTAATTGGGATTAAATTTTAAGAATATACTAATGGATCAAAGGAATTCAACTCAAGTCAAAACAATGTCTAAACCTTCAAAATTTTGAAGATAACTTCTTCTCACAAACTTAATTAAAAATACGTTTCAAAAAAAATTCATTTCTAAAAATATTTTATATCACTACGTAGAGCTTTATCAAAATCCTTTTCAAAATGTAATTCAAAACATTTCATCTCCTTTTAAAGCTTTATAGAACATTCAAAAATTTACAAAGCTTATCGAAACTTCACAAAAAAATTTCAAAACTCTGTGTCCATATGTCACGTCCTAGTATTTAGGAATCCATATTGATAACGTTGGCCAGACGTATCGACCATAAATCTTAACCTACACAACGAAAAAGTTAACACAACTTCATTTTAGAAATATCCATAAGTAAAACTTTCACAAATTATTTAATATAAATAATAAATCTTTTACTTGTTCACTTTAAATTTTTAACTCAATACCACACTTATAATATATATACACTTTGAAATTTGCTTATTGTATTTGACTTCCAAATTCAAAAAAAAAAAGTAAACTATGTCCTTGTATAGGAAAAGTATTTACTCTTATTAACACTTTAGTAATTTCAAAACAATTTCAAACCACCTCTAAATACACAAAAATTTCAAAATTAAATTTAATACCACCAATCATAAATATCCAAACAAAAATAAGAGACTAAAATGAATACACTCGATGGAAACTGATACATAGATTTCTATTGCACACCCTGATCAAAATCAAGTCAAAACTCAATTATAATATCAAACCAAATACCACTATGTAATATTAAACCATCCAAAGTGAAAACACAAATTTCACTAGTTGGACTAACTCCTTTCGTCCTTGCTACGCCAACCATTTTATACCGCATACTTGAAAGAAAAGAAATTAATTAAATATTTAAATACATACACTTGTAAAACCAAAAATACATCCCTTGATGTTTACCTCAGCAATCATCATATATATATATATAATATAATATGCTAACTCTTATTATAGAAAATTACCCAACACTCCCAATGGGACAGGGACTCGAAGTCTCATCTAAGGCCATGACATGTGTTTCTTATATACGATGTATTATTCTGAACCTGCTCTGATATCAAACGTAACCACCCTACCTCAATACCCATACCATCCAAGAGTAATACTGTCAAAAAATTCGGAGAATGAGATTATATAGGATACACACGTGACAATCCCCTTGGACTAACACTGGTGTATTAAAACATCAAATAAATATCTCATTATTGGTACAAAGCAATAATCATGTATGCCTACAGAACAAAATAATACATAAAATACAGTGAATAACATAGAACATAGAGTCAAAATCATAGCGATAACATATAATATTTGATTTATGATACAATAAGGGTACAACTTAACCCAAGTGCCAATTATCTCAATATGATGTGATGAATAATCAATATACATCTAAGTAACAAATTATACAATAAATCGGTGTCATATAAATATCATACAACATCCTAATACACCTCCTTTGAGCCCAATAAAATAAATACTGGTCATTATGTCCCTGTAACTAAAATGTCTCCGACCAACCCGAACATTATAAATATAACACATGGGTCAGACTATGTCTAATCAAGGATTTATAATTCGGTAACATAGATATACAAGAAATAATAATAAGATAATACTGCTAGAGATAACCATCCCTGCATCAAGTCACAACGAATGACTCAAACCATACAAGGAGGCCAACTCTAATATCAAAAGATGTCATCGCCCATACAATAACACATCAAATCAAAAATCACAATCAACACAAATGGATGAATCATACATATATAGAAATAATCATCAAATCTGGAAATCAATAAATGAGATATCACCGAGTATAATCAGGCTAGCATGAAGCATTACCAAAATATATCTCTCAATCTCGATAAATAAAACATCATCATCAATATACATAAAATAGGATAGGCTGCCTATCAATAATGAGAATCCACTATACACTGACATATATCACAGGCATAATCTCATTTTCTCATATCTATTTTATCAGACAATATCGTGACGAGATATGGCCGTCCAACAGACAAGAAGTCCCAAGTAGAGCCATCTATCTAATAATATGTGGAACTAGCCCATATCAATACTACGTGTGGGTCATCTTACCCATATCCATGTTATAATGAGGTTTATCAATCGTATATGACAATCTACTACTCCGTTGTACTAAAAGGGAGACTGGTAGCACACACGCAGTCATCGTGACATGCATCTATTTGTGTTCGTGTCAACACGAGGACTAATAAGTCACGACACTCAAAATTTTCCCTATAGGTAACGGACTATTGGCCTAGGTAACACAAGAGGCAAACACGCTCATAAGGTAGTATGAAGCAGTATAATATAGTGTGTCATAGATTGAGGGTGCAACCCTATATTTAGGCAGCAGGGGTGGATTCTAGCCATTTAGCCCTCTCCAAACATATAGAACTAATAAATATAAATCTGAATTCTCACTAACAATCGGCATGAAGCCGTATATCACTATATATCACCTCACACTATCCACTCTATTCCCTTCACATGATTGTCATCTACTAATAATGAATAACCGAATAAATATCACAACAATGTCCCACACCACTACGTTATACTCAAACGTTTATTCATTGTTTATAAATTCCACTTCACCCTCAAATTATTCCATATAATGAGTCCAAAGAATTACTGGAAAAATATTACTAAATGCCTTATTCCAAATGGTATTATAACCCTATTTATTTACATTATTCGTCATACAGATTAAATCATCGCAAAATCATATAGAAGGATGTCATCACCATATCATATTAAAAATATTAATCCAATCAATATCAACGATGAATCACGCATGACATTAAACACAACATAGATATTATGAAAACATTAAAGAGCGAAATAAAATATAGTTAATCAAATATATATGTATATATATAATATACTCTTATTTAAGTTTATTAAATTGTATACATATTTATAGTACTTAATAATACATGAAATATTTAACCAAAATATGATTTATAATTTCCTATAAATTATATCACTTTTAAAATGTTATTTAAAACTGAAGTATGAATTAGTTAAGTGAGTATATTTATAAAAAAAATTAAAAGACTTCTTGAATCAATTTTTTATATTCTAAAATAATAAGAAACTTTGAAAAATATATTATTCATTGAATAATTCATTCCACTCATTTATATAATCCAAATTAGAGATATAAATATAAAAATTTACTTCAACCCTTTACTGATATATTTTAATACATTCAGGAACACTTTACAAATCAAACATCTTTTATGCAAGTCTTTCTACAACTTTCTGTAATTGGTTTCTACTTTAAATAAATATATAAATTTCAAAATTATTTCTTTTTGTTCCAAAATATACAATAGAATTCAAAGCCTCATTTTACATTTCAGTTCATGAATAACTATATTAAAATCAATTACAAGTCTTTTTATTATTTTTAATAATCATAAACCATTTTCAAATAAATTTATAAGCTGAAAATAAATTTTTATTAATTACAAACCATAGAATATTATCCAAAATCTCTTAAATACAATCGGATTTATTGATAATACACCCTTAAATCATTTAAATACATTTAAAAAAATAATTTCATATTTTCTAAATAATATATAATATTTCTTGTTAATAATTTCGGTAAATATTCAAAAATTAAGATACAGTGCTTGTAATAGCGGTTTTGAAAGGATTTTGTGAACAAAAGAAACTGTATTTATAGTTAGAAATAAATTTCTAAAATATACGAAATAAACTGAATTAAGTAAAACTCTAATAAATTATTTATAAAATATTTTTTATTATATTTTAAATCTTTTAAATAATTTTTTGATGTTTTAAAACAAATATAAATAAAACATCCATAAAAAGCACTCACATTAATATTCAGCTTATATATATTTATAGTTCAATTCGCAAACGAACAGAGTTATGTTGACACTTACAATAATACAAAAACCAGCTATCACTACAATAACCAAATTCAATCCAATATGCCAAACGATCCATTCATCCAATTAATTCAATCCAACAACCAACAATATAATTTCAACCGTATGAACCATATCGTATCATAGCTTAAACAAGATAAACTAGCATTGATAATTAAACATAGTTGTGAGTATATTAAAAAAGCTCATTGAATTAATAAGCGAAGCTAAACTGCATCTTCCCTATTACATTGTCTCAGTTTTCCACTACTGAGCATTGGCCTTTTCTTCCCAAATTAGCAGTGTTAACTTCCACATCCTTTCACATCGCTTGAAGCTCACGCGCCTCTACCTCCAACTGCCCAGGTTGTGGCTTCCTGTCTAGCTCATCTCCTTTGATCGCAATAGCACCAACACTGTTTCCCCATGTTAGCCATCACTCTCCCCATCGCGAGCATGACTTAATCTTGCATGTGTCTCCTGCTTCCTGATGTTGAGCACAATTCTATGTTTTTGGTACGTGAACCATTTTGGAGAATAAAAGGATTCCGGTATGGAAAGTGGAGGATTTAGGCTAAGTTCGTTAATAAGGTAGAGAATACTAGAATAAGGGAGAAAGAAATAAAACTTTGAATGGCTTGGGCTTCATTCATTTGGGCCTAAATTTTAATTTACTTTAGTTCAATAAATTTTCTTTTTACAACTTCTTTTAATTTATTTATAATTAGAGATTTAAATTAATTTACACTCCAAAATATTACATATTAATTAAAACACCTTATTCAATTTAAACCATTTTGTTCGAATTTAATAGATCATTCAAGAGTATTTTAATTTAAATCAATTTATTAAATTAAAATCTTTTATTAAATAGAATTCAATTAATTAAAATTTAAAATTTAAAATTTGTAATTATCACAAATCGAATTCAAACAAGTTTTTTTTTATTTTGATATAATTTATTTATTTATACGGCATAGGAAATAGGTTGTTACACATTTTCAATAGGGAACTTCTAGCAATTGCATCAAACCACTAGGCTTCTTCTACTCTACCTTAACCAACTGGTAGTTCATGCACTTCGAGATGAATGTCCTAACATCTTTCTTCAACCCTTCCCGATAATAGGTCTTCTCCATATCATGGTACATCTTATTACTGTCGGGATGGACAGTCAATCCCGAGTGATGGCACTCTCGTAGTACCTTATCCCCCAAACCATCGACATCCGGAACAAACAATCTCCCATCTTTCTTGAGCTAACCATCTCGGTCAAGTCCATGCTGTCTCATCTCTTTAGACTCTACTTTGTCTTCGATTTTAGCAATGATCTTAGCTAATCTAATATCATACCTTCGACTAGTACTGACCACTCAATTAGAAAATGCTTAATGGTCAAGTTTGCATTATCTCTGGCTCTAAGTCGCATCTTGGTCGGAAACCATAATTAGCGATATACTCTAACCACATCCACCCTAAAAACATAGCTCCCAAGCCAGCCTGTCATTCACTCAATGCATCAACAACTGCATTCTTTTCCACGGTGTATATGAAATATCAAAGTCAAAGGAGGTTATGAACTCTAACCATCAACTCTGATGAAGGCTAGATCCTTTTGTGAAAAGAGATACTTCAATGGTTTATAGTTCATGAACATCTCGAACCTCTCTCTTAAAATATAATGTCTCAAAAATTTCAGTGCAAACATTATCATTGCTAACTCTAAATCATGGGTCAGGTATTTCTTCTCACGTGGCTTCAATCGTCGACTAGCATATGCAACAAATTTGACTCTCTGCATGAAACCACGTCCAATCTGAAACAAAAAGCATCGGTGTATACTGCCAACTCTACATTCCCTCTTGGAATGGTCAGTAATGGTGCACTCATCAACCTTTTATAGACCCATGAATGTATGTTCACATTTTGCATCCCAAGTAATAGTTTGATTCTTTTCCATTAATGGTGCAACTAATTTGGAAAAGTCATGGATGAATCATCTATGATATCCAGTTAACCCCAAGAAACTTTTCACATCTATAGCATTTTTGGGTCTAGTATAATCTTGAATTGGTGCAACTTTTGTAGGATCCACGACAATGCCTTTCTCAGAAACTACGTGACCCAAGGATCACACTTCCCTCCTTCAGAAGTGACACTTTGAAAACTTTGCTTTCAGTCAGTGCTCTCTCAACACCCTAAGTAAGATCCTCAATTGCATCTTGTGTTCTTCCTCTATATGTGAGTAAATGAGAATATCATTGATGTACGTAAGAACAAATTTATTTAGCTGGCCCCTGATAATGCAGTTTATAAGATCAACGAAGTACACCAACAGTTAGCCTGAATGGAATAACCAACCACTCATAGAAACATTATGGCATATAAAATATTGTAATCAGCATTCTCTCCTTCTCTACTCTTAGTTGGTGAAATCCCATCGCAAGATCCAACTAAGAGAATACTCTAGCACAATGCAGTTGATCAAACAAGTCATCAAGAAGTAGAAGTGGATACTTGTTCTTCCTCGTTGCTTTATTTAGCCTATGGTAATCAACGCACAATCTAAGGGAACCAACTGTCTATGTGGTGAATACTATGGGTGCTTCCTACTTAGCAATACTCCTTCGAATAAATCTTTAGTGTAATAGGTCATTCATTTGCACCTTAAGCTCCCACTATTCTCTAAGTGCCATCCCCTTCAAAGGCTTCACATTGGTCTAGCGTCTTTAATTGTATTAATACATAACTTGATTCGTTCTCTATGTGTGGTAGAAGTCCAGTCATTACTTCAAATATGTTCAGATACTCCCCTAGCAATTGGTACCGATGACAACTTATCATGTGGGATATTAAGCAAATATAGAAAGCTAACCATTACCTCATTGCCTGGTAGGCAGCCTAACACTCTCATCCGTCCATTATCTACCCTATCATCAACAATGACTTCTCGCAATCCATTATCACTTCATATGTATAAAGCCAGTCCATACCCAGAATAATACCAAATCTAACGAAACCCAAAATAAAGCAACCACAATAAAAAAACATGCATGACTCTTTAAGACCAAACCACGACAAACTATACACAAGCTACTAAGGCCTTCAACAGAGTTTGTCACAGTCAAATGTTGGTCAACAATTTCAGGTTTTGATCCTAACTTATCTACCAAGTAACTAGATATGAAGGAATATGAATCCCTAATATCAAACAAAACATGTATAGGAACATCAAAAATGGAAAGCATGCATTGGATAACAATGATCTTCCCCTTCTCTTGTTAGAAATGCGGACTACAGATCTTAAGGCTATAATAACACTAGAAGGGGGTGAATGATGTTTTGTGGATTTTCTAAATCTTTTTGAAACTTATGCAATTTAATCACCAACAAATGCAATACACGGACACAAATATAATCACAGAATCAGACACAGATGCAAATAATAAATAAAAGCAGTAGATGAAAGAACACACCAGGATTTTATACTGGTTCGGAGTTACCCTACATCCAGTTCCACATAATTGTATGGATTTCTTTTCAAAATAATCTCCCAGATTACACCCTCGATTTCAAGGTCATGAGGTACACCTTCCTGTATTCGAGTCTGGGGCAAACTCTCTTGATTTACCAAGCTACAAGATTTCTGGGGCAACAATCACACCCAATTGATTTCAAGGCTCAACCGCACCTTTTACACAATAGTTTGATTTACAAATAATCTTGTAACTCTGAATAGCACTGAGATCTTATGAAGAGAGGGGTAGAGAATCAAACAAGAGATAATCAAGTTTGATTCACTTGGTATTTCGGCAGAGTATAGTTTGGGATTCTTTTGAATAAACGTGGAAGATGAAGAGAGGAGAAAATGAATGAAAATCTGGTAAAAATTCATTTAGAACTTACTGGTATTTATGGAGATCAACAGCCATCTCAATTCGTGAAAGAATAAGACGAATAGACACTTCTTTTGAAAATTTGAAATTTGAAAATTAACGGGCACTATGTAGACATGAGGGGTAGGAGTATGTCGACATGCTCTAGGCAAAAAATGGTGACTTTGATTTTCTTATTAAAATTGGTTTTTATAATTTTTCAAAACAATTTCTAAACTTTTATAAATATACTTGAATATAGTTTTAACATATAAAAGAGTTTAGAAAGTAATTTTTAATATATAATCTTAATCTATAAAGTGATTTAAAATCTGAGTATATAAATATTAAAAGCTAAATATTAAAATAAGAGATAGTTTAAAAACAAGGACAATTTTGAAATCCAAAAATGTTAAAATGATAAAGATAATTTTGAGGCTAAAGTATTTCAAACAGGAGAGGTGTCTTTTTGAAAAGAAGGTTTTGAAAAATATTTTTAAAATAAGAGATATATTTTTGAAAAGCATTTTCATAAAATTAGTGGATATCAAAATAGGACCACTATATGTTCCATTAGATACTGTCATGGGTTCCATCCCACTAGGGCTCCATCCCTTTAACAGGCTCGAAATGGATTCCATTCCACGAATAAATTTCGAATAAAGATGTCAGTGCTTTCAAGAAGTTTTAACATAATTCTGGACTCAATACTTATCTTGTACTTTGAAATTTTAAACTCTTGATATCTTGATACTCATGAGTCTTCAATCTTGATATCTTCGATCTTTAAATTCATCAGTCTTATATCTTTATACTGTACAGTCTTCATTGTTGGTACCTGCATGTTTATATCCTACATATACATATATATCTTTTTCTATAGTGTTAGTATTTATATTTTATAATAAGTCCTAAGGTTGTTGTCATCAAAACCATCATCTCAAGGACTAACATCTCTTTCGTCGATGAAGCACTCAAGGAAGTAGGGACAGCGTTGAGAGCATATGCTTTCACAACACTCTTCTACTTAGGTAGCTCTAGAAAAATCCTTCTTGAGATGCCCAAACTTATTATGGACGAAACACTTATTCCCCTCATCTTTGCGTTCTCTACTAAAGTGACCATTTTCCAAAAAGTTATAGAATATTAGCCCGCTTTTGAGCTTCTATTTTTGGTCCTTTTTGTTTTGAAACTACTTCCTCTTGTTGCTGTTATTCCATTTCTTCTTGCCTCCCCTGCACGATTGTGGCCTTGGCTCTTCTTTAGAAATAATAGCTATCAGATTTAAATAAAGACTCTCATGTCTTAGAGCCTTCTCAACTATCATCACGAAAGGCTCATCAATATGACTCACGAGTTTCTCTCCCAAGTAGTCATCTAAGTTGATGATGAACTACTCATTCTTCTTTAAAGGAATGTCAATAAAAGACGTCCAATATTTTGACAAGGCATCAAACTTAACAATGTACTCAGAGACAGTCATATCCCTTTGCTTCAGATCCACAAACTTATGGAATAGAGCAGACTTTTGAGCTATAGGGATAAATTTTTCCTTGAATCTTCCTTGAACTGGTCCCAAGTGAACTAATCTCCAGAGTGGTAGCCCTCATTGCATTCCACTAGTTCATGCCTTGCCCTTGAAGTTGTCGGGAATCCAATTGCCTTTTCAGAGCATCATTCAACTCTAACTATTTCCTTTCCATAACATCATTCAACTCTAATTCATCGAATATCCTTTTGCAGGTATCACGCCAATCATGTACTTCCATCGACGCCTCCATTTATTAGAACAGTTTGCCATCTGGACTAGCAAAGTCTTTGTTTAGCTTAGCAAAATTGGCATGGGTGCCTGCACTGGAGCAACACCATCAATAATGACATTCAAAGTAGCTATTGAGCATTATGCAGCGCATTCTACATTATTTTATTGAATATCGTCTATAGGTTAGGATTAGCAGCTCCCGAGTCTGCTCCTACTTCGTCTCCTAAGATGGAGTTCCATGTATCATTTCTTGTTTGGGGACTCATCCTTCAATCTGTTTTAAGGATGGTCAGTCTCTCTATAATGAATTCTACTTATCATGTGTGCCTGTGCAGTTAATGTCCCGCTATTATCCTGCTATAATCCTACTATATCTCATAGCGGATTTTTACCGCTATGATTTTTTCATATAGCCCCAAATATAGCCATTCCTCTTTAAACCCCGCTATATCCCGTTATATTTTGCTATTTTCGCTATATCCTCTTTAAAAGAAATGAATTGAAAAATGACATTTATACATTATAAAAAATATGAAATAAATTTATTTGATTGAATTTTAATTTATTTTCAGAAATAAAAATATTCTAATATTCTACTAATTGAATTATGTTATATGACAGTTTTACTTTTATTTACAATATATTTACACATGTTTTTATTTAAAATTATTTATGTATTAATTATAATTCAATTGAATGTTAATTTTTCATTTAATTACTATTTATATATTTGTAAAAATATTAAGTACAAGTTTTATATGCTATTTTATGGTCATCCGCTATATTCCGCTATATCCTCACTGTACCCCCGCTATGACTTTTTGCACCTCTACCACATTGAATCTTTCGAACACTTTAACTGCACAGGTGCATGAAGTACGACTTCGTAATATATATATATATATATATATATTACTATATAGTTTAGAAAATCAAATAGGCTCGCGCTCTTATACACAGACACACTCCAGATCCAGTCTAAGGCGAGAACTTCTACCCAATCTCTATCGAATTATGGTATCCCTTAGGTTAAACTACATAACCTAATTCTGATACCAAATGTGATAATCGCCCTACACCTTCAGCACCTAATATAATCTATATTACGCACTGCAACGATGCCCGACCGATGTAGGACAATTTTCAAGGTTGTAGTAAAGTAAATCGATCATGGAACATGTCATATGTCTTAGAGAGCATAGAATAAAGTACAATAATAAACATCTCTGATGTAAAATAGGTGAGACAATAATAACTGAATGAATCGCAAAAATCAGGGTACTTAGATCCGTACAACTATACAACATAAGTGATAGAGTTTATACAACCATAATAAACTTAATATAGGTAACAGTCTCTAAATATATAATAGCACTAGTAAGCTCCATAGTGCTACTCAGTGGAACAATAAGCAATAACAGCTAAATAGAGTAATAAGAGAGTATAGCCTCATACCCGTCTCCCATCCAACTCAATATGCTCATCAGACCTAAAATCCCTAATCTACTCATTTAAGAGCACCTAGAATAATAGGAAGCAAAACATAAAATCCTAAATCAAACAATAGTCTGGTGCGAGCGGTAGAAAATCTCAAATAGTATAAAGTCAATATAGTAGAACAAATGGTATGGAAAATCATACTGAAAGTCTACAGGGTGGATCGTGCAGTGTATATGCAAGTATATGTGACAAAATATATGATGCAACTAAAACAATATTAATCTAAGTAATATAAAATAAGCACACCAAGAATTTATACTAGTTCGGACCTCCCGTCGTACGTCCAGTCACGAAATTCCCCTTCGGAATTCGACTATCAAACACCCTCACTTCTCCCGGAGGAATAGGCTTGATTACAATAGCTTGTTCTTGTCAAGTATGTGTTTTATAACACGTATATTGACTAATAAGTAAAAATTCTTCCAATATATATCTAGAGAATATTGATTGTGAAGAACTGAATATATGGAAGAGTGAAATACAAGTATAGATTGCTAGAGATCAACAGTATAATAGAGTATGTAAGTAAATAGCACAAGTAAGTAAGGTCGTAAGGTAGTTGTTTCCTTTGATTCTTGATGATATATATAGTTTTAGAGAGGTTCCTTGAGTAGTTTCATCCATTAACAAGTGCTTCTATAGTTGCTTCTGTTGATGATGATGAGCCGCAGTGAAGAGAAGTGAAGATGTCTTTTCAAATGTGGCGGTTGAGATTTGAATATATATTCCAAGTTCAAAAGAAAACGCCTGGTATTTGTATCAAACGTCTGACACTACATACTTTTTGTATATAGTAGTCTTTCAGATGTCTGAATGCGTCTACCAGACATTTGGTTCTGTCTGTTTTGGTGTTCTAGAAGACTTTCCCAGATGTTCTGGCTTGTGCACCTAGACATCTTAAACCTGTGCATGTCTGTTTTGTGCATCTTTCTTGTTGCTTCTTCGATCCTATCGACTTCTAGTCTCTTATAGCACTCTTTGAACCTTGTTCTTATCTTTCTAGATGTTACTCTAGCAAGTACCTGTAAATAGAAATATATATGCATATTCGATTTCCATTGCATAGTTGTTGTCATAGAAACCGTAGATTTGATTTCCTAACAATCTCCCCTTTTATTGATATGTATTTATATATAATTTTATAAATCTCCCCCTGAATATATGTTTTCCATAATTTATTTGTGATCCCTATTATTTCTCCCCTTTTGGCATTATCAAAAAGAATATATAACTTTTTAAATTAGAAATGATTAAATATCGACCAATCGTTGTAATACAAAGATGTACATAGAAATAACATATTAAAAGAGAAATTTCATTAATTTACGATAATCGAGTACAATTATAGATTTTTAACAATTTTACATAAGATGGAGTCCTAAAAATCTATGAGTCTTTTGGGGAAGCTTTTTGTTGATCATCTCCTTTATCTTCATTTTTGAAAGAGCTAGGTTGCTTCGTAGGAGATGTCAGAACTTGTTCTAGAGGTTCGTTCTCCTCAAATAGTTTGGAATGTTTCGAAGGAGGAGAAGGCACTGGGGTTGGCCAATCTTCGAAGGGGGTGTAGGGCCACGAACCCTTTGAAGAACCTCTTTAAGAACCAATAATATAGTTGAAAGTGATGTTTCAACTGTAGCTAGGTGTGTGGCAAAAGATGTTTCAAAGCTGTCAATGCGGTTAGCCAAAACTTTTTGATTTCGGGACAAGATATGTTGATTTTGAAGAGTGAGATGTCGAATACTTTCATTTGGATTCGTCTTTGTTCGAGTTTCAAAAATCTCATCGTGGATCGTATAATAGATGGTGCAGGAGGAGTTGTCTCACGATGTTGTTCCACCTCTTGTGATGGTTCATGGTGTGGTTGAGGTGACGACCCAGCTTGTCTAGCTTGGCGATGTTGCATCCAGTCTTCAAAAGACATAAACTCCAGAGGATTTTCCAGTAGGTGCATTAGTGAGAAAAACATCGTGGAAGCATATTTTGGGGAAATTTCTTCAAAAGTGGATAAGTAGGAGGAGATATTGTGAGCATGTAGAAGTCTCATGATGAATGTGGGGTAGATAATAGACGGCCGTGATCAAGTCCAAAAATGTTTGAGCTTGTCAAATATACATTTGGCCCAATTCACCCATGTTCCGCTGAATAGAGCATATAAACCCTTGTTTTCTAACTCCGTTATCTGCTCATGACTACCTAGGCGAGGAATGATAGCGTTGATGATCATTTCAGTAAGAAGTCTCGCCTTAGGTCGTAGATATTTGGATGCAAATTTAGACATTTCATCCTCCCATATCTGATGTGTTGTAGTGTCCCATGGTTTGAAACGCATATCGAGAATATTATATAAATCTTCGCCCATGTCAGAACATCCGAGAGTTCTGCCTATTATTTCTGGAGTGAGCCTAATCATATTGCCATAAACGCTAGACCATAGCCAATTATCTTCGTTTTCAGTGTTTCAAACCGTTGTGCTATCCAAATTAGCGTAGAACAGAAATATAGCCAACTGATCAATTCAGTTGTTATTGGGATTGAAAGATATCAAAGTTTCTAAACCGGCATTTTCACACATTTAATCTAAATCGTACATTAGGAACTTGATTAAGTTATAAAATTGACCTATGTGGAGTTTCTTCTTCTGAATATCCCCATACCTATTGAGTGAATGTGGTGCTCAATTCATCCATCGTTCGATTTGATCATCTGAACAAACTTGTGGGTTTGAGGAAGTTGGTTGGTCTTGTTTTTTCTTGGAGACTTTAGAATTTTTTGTCTTGGGAGCCATCAGATTTGTTTAAGTTTGAAAAAAAAGATTTTAAAAAAATCGATATTGAAGGAAGAATAAAATGAAACAAAGTAAGAAAGAGTAAAAAAAATAGACGTAATCTGGGCGTTTTAGAGTGTAGATTGAATTTCAGACGTTTGGAAGGTATTTCAGATGTTTGATTTAACCTAATTTTAACACAGTAAATAGATTTAGACGTCTGGTTTACTTTGGTAGACGTCTAGATTTGATCGAGTTGTAAAATTTGGTAGTTAGAGAGATTTTCTCAGACGTCTGTTTGTATTTTCAGACATCTGGAATAGATCGAATTTTCATTTTCAATTGGTAGATAGTTTTCCCGGACGTCTGGTATAAAAAGTAGACGTCTGAATTTTTATAATTTGGTGAAAGAAACTTATTCAGACGTCTGGTTTATAGTTCAGACGTCTGAAATAGTCTGGTTTCTATTTTTTAGCAATAGAGACAATTTTCAGACGTCCGAAAAGTTTTATAAGACGTATGACATATGCATAATGGTGTAAAATTTGTGTGATATCAGAGTGTCAGACGTCTGAGGGCAATGTCCAGACGTCTGAAATGACCAATTGTTCTAAAATTGGCCTAAATTTGAAGGGTGTTGCTTATTTTCGATCTTTTATTTTTGTTAAAAAAATATTGTATCATATTTGTGAAATAGAATTACAAATATACGTAGATACACATAGAATGAAAATAATTTAATCTATTTAGATGGCGATGGAGTTTTGCGATCTTCAGACTTGTCATCCTTCCATAGCTTGAGCGGAGACCATATATTTCCACGTTTGTGGGTTCTCGGGGAACCAGAGAATCGCCTTGGTGAAGGATCCAAAGGTGTACGATACGAGGATGAGGGATCTAAAGAACTACAAGGAAGCGTAAGTGGTTTATGCATATCCTTCTTCCGTGAATTACAAAATTTTATCGCTACTTGCCCCAAAAAACTTAGTCGTCGTGCCGTGACTTTTTGTTTAAAATTTAATTCTCATTGTAGATCTATTTGTTGCTTTTGACAGTGATGTATCTCATTAATTTTTTCCTTGTTTTAGGAGAAACAAATAGAGCTCGTTTGGACTTCTTGTTATCGGGAGTGAATCTGTGTGGTAGGAGGACCACCTATACATCAGTTCTTGATTTGGTGTTGGGGTAGGAAGGCGTTAAGGTGTATCCGCGGAGCTATCCATTGTAGGAGTCGAGAAGGATAGATGAGAATTTTCAGAAGATATGATTATATATTATGTTGTAAAAAATGGGAAATCAATATATTTTTACTTCTTGTTGTGTAAAGATTTATATATAATTTCAAAAATTATTTATAGATAATTTTCAGAAACTAATCATCTAAAAAACTTGAGGTGAAGGAGTTATGAATTCTAATTTGTGGATAAAAATTATTTTTAGCTAAACATAGAATAAATGAAGATGTGGTTATTAGTTTAGAAGATCATTAAGAGAGCATATTCCTAAATCGCGTCGTAGTTTAACAAAATTTTGTTCGTTTAGTGGTTTTGTGAAAATATCTACTATTTGATTCTCTGTATTTACATATTCTAATGAAATAATTCCTTTTTCTATATTGTCACGTAAAAAATGATGTCGTATGTCTATATGTTTAGTTCGCGAGTGATTTACAGAGTTTTTTGATATATTTATTGCACTTGTGTTACCACAATATATTGGTGATTTAATGATAACTTTGCCGAAATCCATAAGTGTTTGTTGCATGCATATGATCACTTGTGCACATGCTAGAGCTGTTGAAATATATTCGGCTAAGCAAGTAGATAAGGAGACACTATTTTGCTTTTTGCTAAACCATGAAACTAATGATTGTCCGATAAAGTGACATGTTCCACTAGTGCTCTTACGATCTGTTTTACATCCACCAAAATCCACATCACTATGTGAAACTAGTTCAAACAATGATCCTTTAGGATAAAACAAACCGTAATCACTAGTATTAGATAGATATCGTAAGTCACATTTAGCAGCTTTTAGGTGAGATTCTTTTGGTTTTACTTGAAATCGGGCACAAAGACGTACACTCATCATAATATCGGGTCGACTAGCCGTCAACTAGAATAAGGAACCAATCATGCTACGATATAATTTTTCATTGAAATCTTTTTCGTTATCATCTTTTTCCAAGTGAACGCTGGTACTCATCGGTGTTTATTTGCTTGAAGTTTTATCCATCTCAAAACGACGTAATAGATCGTGAATAAAAATACCATTATCGAGTTGTTTTTTATTATCGAAAATATTACATCTTTCAAAATTGATTTGAAAACCTTTATCGCATAATTGACTAATACTTAGTAAGTTGTGTTTTAGATTTTCTACTAACAAAACATTGTAATAATGGGAGAGTTAGAAATACCGGAGTTGATGACTTCTCCAATGCCCACAACGTATCCTTTTTAGTTATCTCCAAAAGTTACTGTTCCAACATCGATGTATGTTATATTTGATAACATTTTTTAATTAACGGTCATATGCTTGGAGCATCCGCTATCTAGTATCCATTTCTCCTTATTTTTTATTTTAGATACCTGCAAAATAAAAGATGATTTAATTGGTACCCATATACTTTGTTAGGTTTCTAGATGTTAGGAGAAGTAGGTAGCCATACCCAAGAAGGTTTGGTACCTTTATGAATATAATTCTTATTGTAGACTACATTTTCTAACAAATTATTAATATGTTTTTGTCCAATCAAATTATTATTTGTCTTAGGAATTCAAATTTTCATATTTCTGGTATTCATATTAGACTTAGGTGAACTTTTAGTTTTTTTTATAAATACAACTATATTTCTTAATATCATTCCATCTTTGTTTAGGAATATTTTTAAATCCTATTCCATTTCTTTTACCTGATTGTTTTGAAGTTTTGATATGATTTTCCAAATCCTGCTTTCCTTTATTAAATTTTGAAACATTATTTGTAATCTTATCTAATTTTTCTTTTAATTCAAAATTTTCAATTTTCATTATTTCAATATTACTCTTTAAGTTCACATTTTCTTTTAACAACTTATCCTTTTCTAATTTAGTTTTATCAAAATCAATAGCAATAGCCTCATTTTCGACCAAATTATTTTTAATTTTTTCTTGAGATAATTCTGGTTCTTCTTCTAAAATAATTTTTTCATCTTTTAACATTCATACTTCAAGTTCTAATCTATTTATTTTGGCTATATGTTCTTTGTTCAATTTTTAATTTGTCTAAATTTGTCATCCAATTCCATGCTAAGTTATAATAATTCATCATAACTAGGTTCGGGGCATACCTCATCAGTTTGTACCATAAAGCACACATTAACTTGTTCTCCGTCACTATCGCTATCACTATTCGATGATGAAGAATCCGAGTCATCCCATGTTACTTTGAAAGCCTTCTTCTTTTTGAATTTTTCAAATTTGTTCTTCTTTCTATCATTATTGAGCTTGAGATAGTCTTTCTTCATATGTCCAAATTGGCCGCATTCATAGCATTTGGTTGATGTTTGATTTGCTGAGCTTGATTTTCCTCCTTTCTGAAATTTAGTCATTTTCCTAAACTTCTTGAATTTGTTGTAGTTTTTGGCGATAAATACAATTTTTCCTTCGTCTAAGTCGGATTCTTCATTTGTTGCTGGGAATGCTATATTCTTCTTTTCCGAATTTAGTTCTTTTCATGCCTACATATTAGCTTCATAGGACATTAAATTTCCTATCAACTCTTCAACTAAGAATGTTGAATGATCATTAGCTTCTTCGATTGTTAATACTTTTCTTTCCCACTCTGGAGTTAAAGAATTGAGTATTTTAGATACTAAATCAAAATTTGTGAATTTGGCTTCAAGTGCCATTAAATAGTGTTGAATGGTTTGGAATCTAGAGTACATGTCTACCATAGATTCGTTTTGTTTCATTTTAAATGATGAAAATTGATTTTGTAAAATTGAAATCTTAGTTTATTTAACTTTGTTTGTGCCTTCTTGTGTAACTTGTAAGGTACGCCAAATATCAAATGCAGTGTTACATAACATGACACGTGAGAATTCATTCTTATCTAGTGAAAAAATTGAACATTTGTAGCTTTGGCTTATTAGAAGCTGCGGTTTTTTGTGCATCGGTCCATGTGTTCATAGCAGTGTCAGGTGCTTCATATTTATTTTGAGTGGCCGACCAAATTTATAATCCATTAGCTTCCATAAAAAAATTTATACATGTTGACCAATATACATAGTAAGAACCATTAAAAAGTGGAGGTCTTGTTGTGGATTGACCTTCTTGAAAAATACTTGCCATATTTTATTGATTCAAAAATGTGTTACTATATTTTGATCTAACGTTGCTCCGATACCAGTTAAAAGTCTACATGGTGGATCGTGTAGTGTATATGCAAGTATATGTGATAAAATATATGGTGCAACTAAAATAATACTAATCTAGGTAAATATAGAATAAGCACACCAGGATTTTATACTGGTTCGGACCTCCCGTCCTACGTCCAGTCCTGAAGCTTCCCTTTGGAATTCGACTATCAAACACCCTCACTTCGCCCGGAGGAATAGGCTTGGTTACAGTAGCTTGTTCTTGTCAAGTATGTATTCTATAACACGGATATTGACTAATAAGTACTAGTGCTTCCAATATATATCTAGAGAATATTGATTGTGAAGAACTGAATATATGGAAGAGTGAAATACAAGTATAGATTGCTAGAGATCAAGAGTATAATAGAGTATGTAAGTAAAGAGCACAAGTAAGTAAGGTCGTAAGGTACTTGTTTCCTTTGATTCTTGATGATATATATAGTTTTAGAGAGGTTTCTTGAGTAGTTGCATCCATTAATAAGTGCTTCTATAGTTGCTTCCGCTGGTGATGAAGAGTTGCAGTGAAGAGAAGCGAAGATGTCTTTTCAAATGGGGCAATTGAGATTTGAATATAAATTCCGAGTTCAAAATCAGACATCTGATATTTGTATCATACGTCTGACACTATATATTTTTTGTATACAGTAGCCTCTCAGACGTCTGAGTGCTAGACATTTGGTTCAGTCTATTTTGCTGTTCCATAAGACTTTTCCGACATCTGGCTTGTGCACCCTGGCGTCTGAAATCTGTGAATGTCTGTTTTGTGCATCTTTTTTGTTGCTTCTTTGGTCCTATCGACTTGTAGTCTCTTGTAGCATTCTTTGAGCCTGGTTCTTGTCTTTCTAGTGATGTTACTCTAGAAAGTTCTTGTAAATAGAAATATATACGCATATTCGATTTCCATTGTACAATTGTTGTCATCGAAACCGTAGATTTGATTTCCTAACACATACCTGACCTGTCACTGCATCCATAGAGTTATCACATAACGTAGAATATATGCTATTCCATATCGTAATCATCATGGTGCATTATGCATCAAGGTACTAGTGGGTGTCTAGGTATCTACATCAATAATATCTACATTCCGTGACATCCCAATGGTAATAAGCAACCAATGCAAACATAGCATCCATCATCCATCCTCACATTCATTCCCTCAATGCATTGGATATATGACACTCATATGACCCTCCCCCCTCCTATTTAGTTAAGCACTACTTAATAACTCTGTTTCGCATTACTCGAATCCATGCCTTAGTAGTCTAGGAACTAAACTTCCATCGCATCCAGTCTAGGGTAAAACGAATTGAAACATCGTGTGATCCGGAGCACATCGCACTCCTAAGTGAGCATCATTGCATACTCCTGCTTTACGAGTACACCTCAAGACCTAAGAATTTCAGTGATGCCTTTGCACACATCATCCATAGTAGAGCACATCCTAGAATTGTCCTTCAACTCCCGTCTGAAGTCCTTCAATCCATAGTTAGTCATGTACTTTAACAGTTCCTTTAATCCGACTCATAGTCCTCTACTTTGTGTCTCAAAGTACAGCCATCCCGTCGTCGAACCTGTCACGTCCCATCATGGAAACATTGTCACCAAGTCACGCATTGCCTTTGCCAAAAATAACCACCAAGCCTCATGGTTCGCTACTGACCCAAAACTTAGCTCGAAGTAGATGTGTTTTGGCTCGAAGTAGAAGCCAAACTGAAAACACAAAGTGTTCCTGAGTTAAGCCTATAGCAAACTCACAAATTGCCCGAAGTAAGCATTGGTCCACACTTCACCCATCCAAACGCCTCTAATTCATAGATATAACTTTATCGATCTGACCCTTAGTAACCACCTATCCATAGCCTAACTAACCCAATGTCGCCACCGACCCATAGCCTCGTTGATTGGAGAGACCTTATGGATCGGGACCAATTCATGGGTACCAATCCCACCCTTAATGGATTCAAGCCTCGGGACCCTCCCCTCATCGATCAAGTCATCTTCTCTACAACTCAAAGTAGCTCCCCTCATTGCTAGAAGCATGGATCACGACCGATCCCATACTTGTAATTTTTCCCACCTTCCTCACACGACCCATGCATTTTCACATGCGTCGCAAAGTAAACCTTTCAAGAACTCGAAGCAATCTCTACCACCAAAGATTTGAAGTCACCGACCCATTTTTTGCCAATAACTCAAGCAAACAATTCTAAATGACTTGAAATTTAGAATGCAGCCTTTTGAGGCCTTCCTTGTCACCCTATATAGATCGCACCAAATGCATGTCAATTCGCCTTCATGGATCATCGTTGATCCATGACTTCATTCCTAGTTCTAAATCGCCATTCGATCGACATTTTCAACCGAACAAACACCATACATTCAAGCAATCATTACACATAATATATTCTAACAAGCATACATCCATACATATAAAAGTAAAGCATAAATCTAATGGAAGAACTAGAGAATAACTATGAGAAAAAAGGAGATCCATATGAACATAAATTTATTATGCATTGTAATATCATTTTAAATTAATGTATGTGATTCGCTAAGGTTTAAAATATGTTTTAAGACCCAAAAATCATTTTAAACATCATTTTAAATTGTATAATGACTAATTAGTAAGTGAGAGGTCCTAACCACTCATCAAAATCCAGATAAATCCAAAGCGAATCCAAAAGTGCCCAAATCTCGAGATGAACAGCAGCTCTAAGATGACTCCAATAGAAAACCTCTAAATCCAAGTGCTGATTTTGCTAATCTCTCTTTAATGATAGAACTTGGCTAATTAAAGTAGGCTTTATGGTAGCTTTTTGGCTAGAAGTGACTAATGGAAGTCTATCTCAATTTTAGGATGTGAAAATGATGGAGAGAAGTCCCATCAACCCTGTAATGATGCTAAACTTGAAAGGGTCTTTAGACCTAGGCATTAACTTACTAATTACCCATTAAGATGTTCCAAATCAAGTGAAACTTAAAACAGACTTAATTTCCAAACGATAAGTCCATTTTCCTATAACGACCACTCTGTGGAAAGAGAAACCATCATCTCGATCTAATGTAAGTTTTTTCAGATCCTAATTTAGCTCCTATCAAATATTATAGGCCATATAAGTGTTTCAAGGTCAAAAATGACGGATAAAGATTCTAAGAATGGGAAATGTCTCTAGTGTTCATTTTTCGAAGTTATATAACTGTACGACCCAATATAGAAATAATATTAATATTTTACTATACTTCTATACATAAAATATGGATCGTTATAATTGTTCTAACTTGGTCATAAATTGGTCTTCTTAGGTACTCGATTAGAGTTTGTAATCGATTGTGTTATGGTATTGGTGGTAAGCTCGGTTAACCAACATTAAAATATTATATATCAATATTTTTACTAATTGTCAAATATTTTGCTATTGTCAGCAAATATTTCCCTAAAAGCTTGGTAAATAAATACCAGATATATATTTATTTAGCAAATCTTTGCCGACCATATATTCGAGCTAAATATAGAAAAGTAGTGGCAAATATTTACTAATATATGCAGTCTAATTAGCATCTTTAGGGCCAGCTACTTAAACCCACATATTTGATGGGTGTCTAAAAAGGTTGTGTCTAGGCTTAGGGTTGAATAACCGAGTATTCTCCTCTCCCTAACTATTAGCCTAACCCTATGAGTGAGTGAGTCCAAAAGCTTGGCCTAATTTTACAAGCCCATGTTTTGGGTCTTGCACTAATTTTCAAAATTAAAATTGAAAGTTTGAAATATATTTTAAATTTAGAAGTTAAGTTTAAAATATAAAACAAAATTTAGAATGGTTACAAAATAAATTTGATGTTTTCAAAATTGTTTTGAGAAATTTAAATAATTGATTTTGAAGTTTTAATATATTTGATTATTTTGATTGATTAAGTTAAATTAAATTAATAGTTAAAAGTTAATTGATTAAAATATATATACATGTTGATGTACGTAAATATAACTGTTCTACATATATATTTATCATAAAAAATTTAAGATAAATTATATTAAAATTTTGAATTAATATAAATGTTTAATTAAATTGTTTAACTAAATAAATGAATTTATTGAATAAATTGATTAAAAGTTAATTAGTTATTAACACGTATTAATATATTGATATGTATATATATGAATAACTATAAAATTTATATTTGATTGTTTGTATTAAATAGTTTGAGATGAAAAATATAAAATTCTAGAAATTTTATATAAAATAAATTATATCAATTAAATATGATATAATTGATTAATTAAAATTAATTAAAATGATTTAATTAATCAAATTAAAATTATCAAATATTATTTAATTATTAAGAATTAAATTTAATTTCATACAAATAATTGATGTTGAGCCAAAAAGTGGCACAACACCCCAATATGGATGAAAGGGAATAGATCTAACTAAAAATTGCAAGTAAACAATAGAAAGTAGGACAATATTATAGTAGTTCGGCTAATTTATGGTCTACTTCTACTTTAATCTTGTTATTGAGTGTTGTTGCCACAAGTACAAAGGATTTACTATTCAAAGCAGCCTAGAATAGTAAAAAGTAACCTCCTTACTGAAAAACTTGGGTAGACAAAAGAAGATGAAGAATTGAAGAGCCAAAAAGGTCCTTTTTCAATTGCTTCAAATCTTCTATTTACAAAGGAATTGCATAAGTAAATCATTGGATCATAACATATGAGCTCAAACTCTTGATCCAGAAAAGTAAGAAGGGAGATGACATCTCTAGAATGATAAAATCATCTCGGCACCGATCTGACAAGGTCATACCGACCTGATTTTTCGATTGCAAATCTTAGACTTCATCTTTCTACTTTAATCCATCAAGTTTCAAGCACTTTTTCCTTAGAAATCAAGTTGTTACCGAGAGGCTCTAACACATCCAATACTTGTCCTTTTCTGTAAAGCTTCATGGAGTTGTTTACCTACTCCTTTAGAAATAGGCCCCATGACGATTATTGTACCTAACTATATCTTAGCTCCAAAGTCCCCTAAAATGCCTGAAATCGTATCGGCACCCACCTGAAAAGAGGTAGGTGTCGATCACTACCTTTGCATATTTTTATGCTCCGACTCCTTGAAGCCTCTTTCTTTGTTCTTTCAAGCATGCCTCCAAATCCTTGAACTATTTAATCTTTGTCTTCGTCTTCATCCCAAAGTCTAGATTCTTTTGAAAGCCACTTGGTCTACATGCTGGATAACACTTGTCCTCTAAAATACACTTTATTGGAAATAAAGCATGTTATGGGCCAAGAGAAGAACATACCATTATCCATACAAATCCATTTGTCATCTAAGAGTAGCTTTAGAACGTTGTCTTTATTCCATTTGTATCCATTCAACCGCTTTAGTTGCAGTCATACCACCTCCTATGCCAAGGTCAGCATCTACATTTTCCCAAGATTGTTCCATATCTTAGCCAGATGAGCATTACCTTCCTTTTTCTCTTTTTCTTTTTTTCTTTCATTTTGGGTTCAAAATTCATGTTAGTACCGACCATATTAGATCGGTACCGACCTGAAATGCATCAGCACCAACTAAAATGCTAAGTTATTAGACTTCTTTTTAAGTTAATTCTCAAAAAAAATTAAGCTATGCTTTCATACTCTCCTGCCTTAAACCTCTTGACCTCGACTACTTGCAATCCAACCTACTTGGCAAACATCGATCGTCGTCGACTAGTCTAAGCCAGACCACCTTCCTTTAGTAGATCATCGCCATCAGATCATGTCCTCGACAACCCTAATTCCCTTTAAAGATCTTAACCTCGACTTCTTCCACGTCCAAATGTAGATCCACGCATAAAGGTGGGTTTCTGATGTATATTGCCTTAACGGCGGTCCTTAGTTCATCGCCAATCATGTCAGAGGTCGCCTGTGGTCAATGTGTATCCAAACTTCAACGCTTGTGATTCAACCACGCCATAACTTTAGCTATTGCAAATACATGAACCACCCTAGGAATAAGACCAACCATGATTTAACACAACAGTTACCCAAGCTTTGATAGTGTAATATCCTACTAGTGTTAGCTTCAAGTTTTAATCATCCTTGCTTTGGGTTTTCGTTACTACTGCTTTGGTCATTTCATTTTGCAATGGACTAAGACATAGATCCACCCAAGATGCACACGCGAAACTCACCACAGCATTGTCTGTTGCTAGTTAGCATTTTAAATTATGACGAGATGGTTCTTTTCCAAAGAGTGATCATGTCAAACGCATTTTGAAATTCAAATAACTCCATCATATAACACTTCTAGTTTTCTCAAAATCCTGTATTCCTTCAAATGGATGCTCCGCATCAGTCTGGACAGTGGTTTCATTATCAATTATCAATGATAATGGGTAAGATCCTATGCACAATTCCATCATGCGATGAAGCTCGTTTTCCAATATGAGCGGGCTATCTATGTAGAATGGTTCGCTCGTCATGCACATGACACTGGATACACACTACATAGATTGACACATTCAGTTTACCCTTTTCGACAATCAAAATCTGATTGGCCAACGCATGTCGATTTTTGTTGGATTTTGAGTACCGGTCACATCGGTTCACATTAAAATATAATTTTAAACTAAAACATTCCCAACCTGTTTATCATAAAGTTTTTCAATCAAGAATAACTCACCATTCACTGTGTTTCAACATTGGCACTGGGCCATCAACTCATCCTAAAGCAAGGTCTACCACGATTCAAGCTTCCACTTCCATGCCTTATGGAACCAAACTTTCAATCATGGTCGAGCCGTAGAGGATGATAGTACAAGAAGGTTTAATTTAGGATGCCCTTCTTCCTCTAAAGGAACAAATTGGTTTAAGGGTTCTAGATTATCCTCCGGAATAAATGCCAATAGTCCCAACTGCCAAGTCGCTTCGAACTATATGCTTCGAACACAGATTACTAAAAAGTAACTTCCTGGTCCCAATAGTTAATCAATGTGAGCATAACCCTCCATAAGTTTACATGGCCTGCAACAAGTATATATGTTTGGGTGGAGTTAACTAATCCATTCCTTCGAATGATCCTTTAATAACTTGGATCACACCCACTCAAGTTCATCTCAATGGATACACCTTATTGTATTCCCTGTATGTCCTATTTATGAATCAATTTCATCTGCCTCCAAACTTTAGGAAGCAAATACACCTTAGAGCTTCAAATAACGAAGTGACTTGCCATGATTATAAAAGCCTGGTGTCGATGTAAATTCATCGAAACACTTCACAACAAATGATCATATATCAAAAATGAGTATTTCTATGTTTGATATCCATATGGCTACAAGCAGCTCCGGTTGTTTAGAAATAAGACTCCTTTCTTTCTTTCCTTATACTTGGACTCTAGTCGTCAAAGTGTCTAACTTTCTTATTCATTTTCTTCATAGATATTCCTACACGAGATAAAAGCAATGTGCACTTTGAGACTCTAATGCCCATTAAAAGAGTCAACATCCGATTCCACATCACCTCTTACCTTTTGAAGAATGAGAACGGATGTCAACATGACCTCCCACATCTTGAACAATTCATCATTCTAATCGAACTTCCACCAAAGGGGTCTAGGGTCTCCACCAGGTCTTCCACCGCCATTCATAGTTCTAGCAAGATATCCAAGGAGACGTTGAATGTAATGGCCCGCAAACCCGTACCCCTTGAGTCGACAGTATTCTCCATCAATCAACTCAAGATGAACGGAAATACGAACCATTTGGGTTAAAAGAAGAAGAGGTAGAAGAAGAAAATAGGAAACAACATCAAGAGAATCTAACCATCGCAGCGGAATAAAATATAATAGATAATAAATGATCTTTACACAAAAGTGAATACATCTGTTTATACATTACATCATCGGAGTACAGCATCAGAGTTCAACACAAACAACAACACAACTCAGGACGGTTATAATATCTCGTCCTTCCCAAAACTGAATACACGGCGGAATATTCCATACAAATACGGAAGTACGTATCGCTATCCAGCTCCACAGCATCATTTCCTGTAATTTATAATACTCGGTCCGACCCGAGCATTATAGTTAAATAACACCCGAGTCAGTCTGGAAAACCAGCATGAGAAAGCCACACTCAATTGGATTATTAAAGTTCCAAAAATCCTTTTGAAAACAAAAGCATATCGTAAGACCACGCCACAAATAAACATGTCAGGTTTTTACCTTACGATAGCCAAAACACTTTTTTATTAAAATCCTCTAATATTATAATAGGGTCTATTTATAAATACTTATTCAAATAGCCGAAATTGTTACATTTATTAAATTCCAGCTAATAGGTATACAAACAAAACCGTAAAGGCACGTAGGAAGAATGGATTTCCAACTAATGACTAGGCACTAGGGTACCACCTGTCACAGTACGTGGCCTAGATCACCGTACTGAGGATTACTCCTAATCCCCAGCAACAAAAGACCAGGAATACCCCTTACTAGATAATCCTGAGTAAGGTCACCCCATGGTTGGGATCAGCAACCGCACCACTAAGCCGGAAAAAAAGAGACATCTAGATAGGGATGACCTCACCCAAATGGGTGCTACCTACTTAGCCTTTCTGCATAACCCAGATTTTCAGTCATTTCCGGTTAATAAGGCTCAAGGCTAAGCATTATCTTTTTAGAACGTTTCACTTAGAATGCCCATCGTCCACCTGACGATGTTCTGAAAGCATTCATCCATACAAGTCCGCCCCCGGTGTAACGACCCGTAAATTTAACCGGTTTTAGTAACGTTTTAATTCAAATTTGTGGAATTTTAAAACTATAAAATTTTGAAATATAAATTTAATATTTGGAATGCGTCTAGTTAAACATAGCAACTGGTAAATTTTCGTCCGAAAATACGAAAGTTTATTTCGCGCGTAAATTTACTTCAATTTAATGAGTTAAAAAGCGATGAAAATAAAACTTTTTCAAAACCAAAATATTTTTACATATAAAAATTTTAAACCATCTTCTGAGCAAGCCGTCAGTTTGTCGTTTTTCCAAATTCGAAAATCTTTAGCTCCGTCGATCTTATTTTTCAGCGTTTTTCTTGCATTTTCCGCAATTAGAAAATTTCGAATTTTTAAAATTCAGTCGTACTACCGATATCTTTATACCGTTTTGATCGTCTCGCCATGCTGATATTTACGGTATAATTATTTCTGTGTTTCGGTGTCCGATTCTCGGTGAAACTGCGAAACGGCTAACTGTACTGGTTCTGCAATTTGGGCTTTTGGATTCTTACTGACCATTCATTGCTCGACCTTATTATTTCAAAAGACATTTCTTTTTCTACTCTTGGAATCAACGTATGACCTTTCCACTATACATTAGTTAATGTATATTCTTGACTGTTCAAAATTTTCTTTCAAAATAATATGACGATCTCATATTTACCTGCATTCTCCCACTGTTATCATACAAAAGCCTATCAAAATTCAAGTGCGTGAACAAAACGTTGTGTATTGGGACTGCCATGAATTTGCAGTATCCTTTGATCCAAGCAAGGATAATGCAAGCTGTATAATGTTACATGTGCCTGCGCATGCTCCACTGTGTCAACAAATACCCACCAACCACCATTCATTCGCCCAACACCCTGAAGCTGCGCCTCTCCGAACTCACCTTGATCTGCCACGTCATCCATCTCGACCATCCGAGAACCAATGTCAGCCCCTCCGCCTTGAGACCGAGACCACCATCCTCCTTCTGCCGTACTAAAAACTCCTTCTCCCCTCCTGCATCACCAACGACAGTCTCTAACGCACCATAGTCGAGCATCTCGCCCACGTGAGCACGACCATCAACTTGTCAACAGCCGAACCCCATGCGTATCACCAACTCGGCGTTGTATTTTTTTTCCGCCGTGCTTCAGCTTATCAGCCACCACCGAAGCTATCATGGCCAAGCAATTGAACCACCTACCCAATGACAGCATGGCCGAAGTCCACGGCCACGTCAACCACCGATCGGCCTCGTCGTTAACCCATCAGCTCCTCCTCTCGCGTCCTTCCCCTCTGATCCACACACGCAAGCTCGGCCGTAGCCCACCCAAGCCCACATACATCTCCTCGCCCATCGCCTTCCACCCGCGTTTTCCCACTCCACTGCAGTTTCATATATTGGTAAATTTTAATATATATGTTACTGTAAGTTATATGTGTGTATCATATTGTTGCTTATATATATATATAGGTTGCTTATAATGTTACGTAAAATGTTTAAAATACTTCATTGTTTATAGTTCTGTATGTTTAAGGGTGGGTATAGACTTTATCAAATTAAAAATATACAGATGTATATGTTTCACTTACGCATGATACCGTACGTAGGTATATATTCGCATATAGTTTATATAACGTTTGTTGATAGGTATACATTTTGTTATTAATATAAAGTATATATTTTACGAGATCTAAATTACATATCTAATGTATATGTTTGGTTCTTTTAAAGTATATATGTACTTACTAGTTCCCAGATCGGCATATATAAGGATAGTCCAAAAAAAAAATTATTTTAGATATGTGCATTTATATATATACACTGTTTTATGAAATAGCCTTATGATAGTGTGACATATAAATATATCTTTGGGATTGAATACATGGGTTTTAAAGTATATATATACAAGGAATTAATTTTTTTTGTGTTCAGAATTAAATGTTGAATTTTATTTTATATAGATATGTAGACGTTGTCTTGATGCGTGTTTGGGTTTAATACTGGTTTAGAATTTATGTGTATAGATTATCATTTTTATGTTACATTAAAATTTATTGAGTTGGGATATATATTTTATTTTAAAAATATGTTTAAGAATTGGTTTTTTGAGAAATTTTATAATATATATTTTATTATAGTTATATCAAGATGGTTCTGATTCTTTTTCGTCAATTCTTATCTATTAGCTTGTCGAATTCGTGCCCATCTTATTCGCTTTGGAATTAGTGCTTGGATTCATAATACATCTCAGTCTCATTCATCTATCTAGCCTCGAAAGGTGAGCAATTACTCATGATTAATATTCTTTTATTTATTAAATTTGATTTCAATTGAAACGACAATTGAAATATGCCGCTGTTAGTTATGTACACTGTTATATATGTTTTTACCTGCATCTGTTCACCTATGACATCTGACACCATTATCTGTTAATTACTATGCGATGATAATACAGTTTGGATGATAAATTGATTGATTGATTGATTGTTGTTTATATTGGATGTTAAATTTTAATGTATAAAGTGATAAATATTATGTAACTGAATTTGACGTAGGATAGTTAAAAATTTGAATCGACTTATGTGTTGGATTTGATCTGTTAAATTTGTAAATATGACCCCTTAAATGTTTGATTATTTGACACGTAGAAAAATGATTAATTACCCTTGAACAATTTTAATTTATGTTGTATTAATTGAATTAAGTATGAAATTGAATATTTGATGTCAATCGAAGAACCGTGTAAATATTGGTGTAATAATCTTTAATCTACATGAAATGATAGTGTAGATTCTAGAAATAATTATATTAATTCGCACAAAAAACAATGTGAATTAATACGATTCTTTCGGGATTATTTGAATTGATTATTGGATTGTGTTTGATTGTTGTTATTGCTTGTTTATTTACTTTGACACCATCCCAGTTATCACACTACAAGTTCCCTTTGTTATGTTTTGATTTTTTTAATTGGAATTGGTATCGGGTTGAAATGATAAATACCCAAAATGAACTTGACTTAGGATAGAGAATTAAATAAACCCGATTGGTCAATAATTTGATTTGAAATAAAATAAAGATTTTATTTGAATAATAAGGTTTTGAAATAAAAATTGGACGTAAATTTTGATTAAAGTAAATTTTTAATATTGGAATTTGAAACAAAATATTAATGTAATAAATGATGAAGAGCGTTGTTTGAAATGAATTATTTGACGATAAAATTTGGAATTATTCATTGAATTAAGTTTGAAATGATTTAATAATTAAGTCGAATTTATAATTAAGTTTGAAATTTTTAGGTTTTGAAATTATTAATAATTAAGATCGAAATTATTTAATAATGGAAAAGATTGAATTATTCGATAATTGAATAAAAATTGAATTCTTTGATAAGAGAAATTGAACTTTTGAATAAGTGAATTCGAACTTCGTTAATAAATGAAATTGGGTTTCTTCTTTAATTAAGTTTGGAAAATTTAAGTAAGTGAATAAATCAAATTGAATTTCTTTAACAAGAAAAAAAAATGCGTTTTATTGTAATAACCGTAAGACTTGTAATTTAAAGAATTGATTTGACGAATCTAATTGAATTTAATGTGTTAGTTGTTATAATGAGGTTGAACTTAAGTAATTGATTTAATGAATTGGAAATTTAATGGAAACTGTTTGAATGATAAACTAACTTAACGAATATTGAATGAAATCGATTAATGAATTGAAATTGATTTTGAATGTTAAATTAAATTAATTTAAATGTTTTCGGAATGAACTAATATTCGAACTTGAATTAATATTTGAATTGTTTAAATAAAAATTGAAATTGAATTGTAAGACTTTGAAATGGTAATTTGGAATGTTGAAACGTAAATTATGGAAATCGATTTCGAAAGATAAATGAAATGTTGATCTACGAATTCTAATTATAATTGGATTTGATTTGGTTTTGAAATTTATTAAACGACCAATCGGTGTAAAAATTACGAAAGTTATTAAAGAAACCGGAATCGGTTTTGGATATACTCTCTATCTAAACCGAAAAGCACTTTAATAACTATACGCGGAGTGATGATCCAGAATGAAGTGGTTGAAATGATGTACGTGATGACTGAAGAAAGAGAACGATAATGGATAGCCTTGACACTTGTGTCAAATTGGAAATGACTAAAATCAGGAGCCGTGCCGGGCCAAATGGGGTTAGCCACCTCGAGCGAACACACTTCTTCGTAACTACTACTCATTACTTGTGATTGACTGGTGCACCCTCGGAATTTCAGGAGTGTTGTTTCGCGGTGTTGCGATCGCTGCGGCGATGCGTTCTCACCAGCCCGGATCAGGCGAACGGTAGTTTCACTACCTTGGGTATTGCCTCATGTGCCTTGTCATACTTGTATCCCTATATACGCGACCACTACGAATTTGTTTTGTGTTATACCTATGGAGTACTCCCTGATATCCCACCAGTTTACGGTGGAGTTTACAGTGCTGTATAGATTATGATGCTTATAAAATGTGTTAAGGGGGATAATGGTAACGCCTTAACACTATTTTGATACTTTATATTACTGATAGACATTATCTATTTAGCGTATACTACTACATAGTAGATAGTTTAACGGATCCTTAGAGGATGGTGATTCCAACATCCTTTGAGTTATTTGTATTTCGATTGCTATTTCATTTGAGTTGGATTTATTGATATGAGAATATTAATCCTGACACGAGTGTTTTGTGTTTTGCTTTACGCTCGGGTCAGACTGAGAACACCAGCTTTCGAGACTCACCTTTGGAGTTGGAGCTTTGCTTGAAGATCCAGCCATCTATTCTGCTTCCAGTATTCGATGATTCCAGTTATGTATTCCGATTTGTATATGATGTATTGTGTTGCTCTTCTGCTGTAAACTCTGATGTATCTTATATATTTATATAGCAGCTTCATGAACTACTATCTCTTTTACTTCCGCTGCATATTATTACTCTGTGTCTATGATTCTGTGATTATTTATTTACTGTATATGAGTTTTGTAAAATTTTAAATTAACAATTCGGTATTTTGAATTATCCAAGTCCGACGTGTGCGGATGCGAATAGTCCAAAATAGCGGGTCGTTACAGTTGGTATCAGAGCTTTTGGTAGCTCTAGGCAAAACTTAGCATATATGGTAAATTTATTTACAAAATCACTCCCACTCGAGTTTCAATCTCTTCCTTTTGACTCAATTCCTTTGAATTATGGAACGTTCCCTGCGGTTCCAAAATTCATTCGCGTCCCTCACTTTTCGTCTTCTTTCAATTCTAGAGCATCCTATAACTCCACTTCGAATGATATTTATAATGAATCGGCGGCCTCGCCAATCTTCGAATTATTTATAAATGGGTGAAATTCTTTTATAATAGACATCGATTTACCGGAGATTTCTGCATCCTCGGTTTACGACGCTATCTATCTTCTGCTATACCTAAATTCTATTTCTTGAGGTCAAATGTAGATTCGCCTCGGAATTCTGCATCGATCTTATTTTTGAAGTCACGGTCGAGCCTGTTAAGGTTGCCCGTAAATTAAATAAGCTTATCCATCTCCCGATTTGTAGATTGAATAATCTTATCTTCAGTTTCGAACTTATCGAATCAAAATTCTCTTTAATTTGATTTCCATCAAATTTGAATCGCTATACTTATTTTGAAATCCATTATTATATCGTCGAGCGAGGAAGTGTATTTATAAATTAATGTTAAATTTTTTATAAATGTTGTGTTGTTTGAGTTGTTGATGTTGATTTGGGTTTCCGATTGATTCTTCTGATCAACGCTATAGATAGGATTTCCAAAACGCTTGAGCAGAACAAACCGACGCAATAATATTTTCAAATTGGTGAATAAAATGGTTTTGTGTAATTATATTATATACAAGTATAAATTTTTCTGAAATTAAATGTTAATGAATCTGTCGTCCGAAATGTGAAAATTTTATTTCCATTTATTGCTTTATAAACCATTGACTATTTCATAAAATAAAATAAATAAATAAATTTATAAAACTTAGTTATGATTTGATTTGGAATTTGAAGTGAATTTAAATCCAGAATTTGAGAATTTGATTTCCGGTGGTTTCAACTTTGGTTTTAAAGGTTTTAAACGTGTATTATTTAAAATATTTTCATATAGAAATAGTTTTCAAAGAATTTTAAATGATTAAAATCAGTGCTCTTTTCTTTGTCGCTGGAAAATAGTTTCGGTGATGACGGCCGCATCATCGACATTCATTTTCAAGTTTCGAAGTGGAGAGACTATTCTGTAGCTTTGCTACGGATTGTTTTGAAAATAAATTGAGTTGAATTTCTTAAAGTATGATTTGATTTGAAATACATATATTGATATATGATTTAAAACTGATTTGATATTATATATTTATTTATCTCTAAATAAATTTTGAAGTTACTCGAAAATTTAATTCTTAAATTTATGTAAAGGATAATTTAAATTATAAAATGAAATCAAAATTTTAAATAAAAGTTTAAGCCTGGATAACTAAATTAGAAAATTTTACTAGTGTAATACTCGATTGCATTATATATAACTTACCTAAATTTTCAAAAGTTGACTATGTAATTGAATATTATACGGTAGAAAATGATATCAAAGGAATTTATAAATAAATTTGAGTGGTTATAATAAATGTAAATATTATGTTAGGATATATTAAGTAGAATAAATTTAATAATAATTTGGAGTAAAGAAGAATTAAATTGTCGAATAAAATATGATTATAATAAAAGACTATTCAAATTTATGATCTTTGGAATTGTTGATTTAAGAAAATTGGACAATATACAATATAAATTGTCTTCATAAATAAAATGTGAGTGCGTACAATAAATGTTATTCACTAAAAATTTAATCTGTTATGGATATAAATAGAATAATAAGTTAATGGAATAATGGATGTGATTAATAAAATTTAAATTTTGTTTTGAAAGTTAATAAAATTGTAATTAAATCAACTTATTGAGATGTCTTGAAATAATGGAATTTAAATTGAATTTCATTGGGAAAGAAACCTTTTGTACCTAACATTAATAAACGTGATATCAAATCGATTAATGAAAACTGTGAATTTAAAACAAATTGTTGAATATAGGTTATTTAAAATTGGAAGTTAAGGCTTAAACTAATTATTTTATGTTGTTTTCAAATCTATTTTCTTCTACTTATTTCTATTCTCCTACTTCCTTCCTTTTCGAGGACGAAAAGTTTTGAGTGGGAGAGAGTGTAAGGACCCGTAAATTTAACCAGTTTTAGTAACGTTTTAATTCAAATTTGTGGAATTTTAAAACATAAAATTTTGAAATATAAATTTAATATTTGGAATGTGTAACGTCTGAGAGATTTTCGTCCTTCGAAAATTCAACATCGATACTCACTTTATCGACTGCCGAGAAATCAAAGGCCGAAAACCGAGATGTTATGGGTTTTAAAAAGAATTTAAGAAAAGAAAAGAGAAGAAGAGAGAAAAAGAAGAAACAAGAAGATAGAAAATTTTAAAAATAGAAGAAATAGAAAGAAAAAGAGAATAGAGGAAAAAGAAAACAAAAGACAGAAAAGAAAATAGAGAATTTGAAAATAGAAGATAGAAGCATTTTAATAATAGAACGGACAGAAAGGAAACAACAGAACAACAACAGAATCTCACAATTCGCAGCGGAACAACATATAATAATAAATGAATAATCTTTAAACAAAGAACTATATCAGTTATTACATTACATTTCATTTCATTACGTCATATCATCAGAGTGTACAACAACATACAACATCAACAAACAGTGCAGCGGAAAAAGAAATACTATATACTAGTAATACGCCATGCCATCCAGCTTGCCTCCAGCAACTCCAGAATATCCAGAATATCCTGATAAACCTAACTCTTAACTGCCCGTGTGGAAATTGGTGGGCACCCAGAGTTTAGGAAGGAAAACAATAAACTCCGAGTCAGTCATGTGACTGGTGTGAGAACTCAAAACAGTTTATTTATCTTTAAAAATCAAAATAGAGGAATATTTTTAATCAATTCGCAATGCTTTTAAAAATGAGACTACCATAAGGCCTCCCGCACACACACACATGCAAACGCAGAATCGGAGGAGATTTCTCCTTATGATAGCCAAAGATGCTTGATACGCATTTAAAATAACATTTTATATTATTACTAGTGCATAGTGTAGGAAAAATTCATTTCGAAAGTAGAATATAAATCTTAGCCAACATAGACATTTCGAACTATGTCTACTATAGCTACCATCCAAACAGTGGTGACCACCATAAGTGAATGGCAGGTTCTACAACTAATACCGTACAAGTTTCGTATTGGGAATTGGATTTCCAACAAATGGTCAGGCTAAGGAACTTCCTACTGCCACATGGGATCGCCTCTGGCTGGACGTCCCGAGAACTTAACCAGCTCTCTGCCAACACAAGGCCGGGTTACCTTTATCACTAGGTAACTACTACACGAATATGGCATCCCCCGGTCCCATCGGACCTTTAACCGAGCGCTCGTCACCAACAACACCACACAGAAAAAGATATAGTGTATCAACATGAGTAAGTATCTGGGCTCCATACCATGATACCACCCTTTCCAGAAGGAAATGCACATACCCTAAAGGGAGCTACCCCTCATAACCTTGCCGCATCATTCCTGTTTTGACCATTACCGGGATGTGAGGCTCGATGAATTCACGTCCACAAAAACATACTTTATACAAAAGCCATGCTTTGGGTCAACAAATGATCAACACAATGATCACTAAGATAGACGATCAAATAAATGATCCTATCACAAATAATCAACACAATGATCATTTCAGCATCACTCAGCATGTCACATTACCAAAATGGGATATATCGCTGATAACTTCAACTATATAACCTTTGAGCTCGTACGTCTCAAAGAAGGGTGTTAAGCAAAGAATAAATTCTCCGCCACCAACAGAAATATATTTGAAAGAAATCGGCTTTATATCTCAAATTGTAATGTCAGGCATACAATCCATATAAGTTTGTTCCGGGATCGAACAAAACCGAAGGCACTTACAAAGAAGTCCTTGCAATCCGGATATTCACAATCCTGATCGGATTTCCCATCACTTATGGAATCTCTATACCAGGAGCGACCCAGTGCAGAGACAATCGATAGGTCATCCTATCGCTCTCGCAAATACCGGTCTTCAACACCGATCTTCAAATGCAATTCACGTCGTATCACATATTCGGAATGGGTTATACGACCCCATGGTCCTTTCCCGGTTAACCCGAATAGTGAGCGCTTATTCAAAAATAAGTGTGCATTCAAATTCAAACAATCATATCAAATACCCAATCAAAGGGAAATATTGATAGTCGGCTATTGAACTATCAATTGATATGCATACATCACCAGATTCCAAATAATTTTCCAAATTATTTATTTTCCAAAATATCTTTATAAGATATATAATTTCAACACTTCAAAAATAAATCAATATTTATTTTCAAACAAATTCCACTTTTCACATATAAATTCCATAATGAATTTATATTTCAAAATATCCATGCATATTCGATTTCAATAATTCATTTCAATTTATCTTCAAAAAGATAAATTCTAATTATTCACTTCATATTGGAAAACATTTCCATACTTATCAAAAATAAGTAATCGACAAATCTTTTTATTTTCAACCTTTGAAAATATTCAATATACTTAAATCGAATTAAGTATATTATTCATTCTTTAAGGGAAATCATTCTCTTAAACATTTTTATTTGGGCCAAAACGAATGTTGCGTAAAACATCGTTACAACAACCCAAAATCACTAGTATAGGGATTCGAAATTAAATAGATATATAAATCCCAATACTATTCAAAACATTTCCTTTCGGAAATCATTTACTATAACAACAGTGTTATAGTCCACTATTTCCTTTTATTTCTCGAAAACGTCTATTTCAACAATAAATGTTGAAATCTATGGTTTCGAATCTCAACACATTTAAAACATTGTTAGATCGTTTTAATTCAATTTAAAACATCAAACCTAAACATTTTCTTTAACATATTATTCATTATTCAAAAACGTGAATAAACTCCGTTAACAAATTTGATTCTTTTATTCATTTTAATTCAAAGAATTATTCACAGTCTAAAAACGTGAATATAACTCCATTTATAAGTTATAACAATTAACTCATCAAAATAGGCCGTTTGCGAATTTATAAAACAACGTTTATAAATTCTATTTCTATTTATTTATAAACTTCCTTTTACAAATTCCTTTATTAACCTATTCCAGTTTATATTATAAGTTAAATACTTATAAAACGATTATTTTACAAAAATCGTTCCTTTAAACTTTAAAATTATAAATCTTATAACTTATAAGATTCATTTATTTATCCAAACTATTCTTCTAATAACTTTACAATTTTATAAACCTACTGCTTATAAAATTCCATTTATCACTTCACCGTTTATAATTTTATAAATTTCATTCATTAATGAGATTCATTTTCACTTCATTCAAACACTTATAAAAACTCGTTTTATAATGTCTATATTTCAATTTATAAATATCCATTCATAAATCTCTTAATATAAATCAATTTATATTATTCTCTAAAACGTCTTTAAATTACTTTAAAAACTTCATCATTCTCTTAATTTATAAAATAATCAAATTTTATAAATCCTATATTTAAACTCTTTTAAATAAATTCCAAAATCTCAATTTAAACTATTTTATAAAATCATTAATCCATATTTCTCAAAAATCAACTTTTAACTATATTTCACAAAATCATAATTTTTATAACTTTAACTATTATAACGTTTATTTATTTAAAATGGATCAATTCCGAAAATCTTATATATTTTCAAAAATCACTTTAAAATCATTTTAAAATCCCAAAATCTGGGTCCAATGATGCTACACACCAAATAGTCAATCACGACTAACAACGATATCATATATCGATATGATAATCCATCAAATATCAAAATATCTGAAATTAAATAAATACTGTTGAGGAATCCAGTTGGATCCCTCCAACCTGTTTCCTGCATCCAAAAACATTAGCACAATACCAATTTCGCTCCAGTACGAAATTATCGCGGTACATGTTTTTAATAAATATTATCCGCTTAATAACGGCGTAATAGGGTCTCATCCGCTAAACAAAAAATGCCTGCGCACGTCGCCACATCGAAGACGAACCCCTCCATCTCCACGCGCCGCCCCATCGAGCGCCGCCCTAGCCGCCACACTCGCGCGCCACCGCGACATGAATCCCCCAATCGCGAGCCACATCTGGAGCTTGCCGATCTCGGTTCGAGCTTGCGAATATATTTTAGGTTTTCTTTGACTGATTTCAAATTTGAAGAGAGAAGAAATTGGGAAAAAGGGGGAAAGGCTCGGCTATTACATTTGATCTGCCATTTTTTTTCAATCTGAAGGCTTCGGCTTTGATTTCGAACTGCTTTGCAAATTTGTTTTCTTTTGTTTTTGAACATGAGAGAGGCTTCGGCCATTTTGTTTTTTTTTTCTTTTTTTTTTTTTTTTTTTCTGCTGAGGAACGAAACAGAAGGGGGGAAGAGGGCTCGTGTTTTAAAGAGAAGGAGAACGTGAATTTGCAGAATTGAAGGCGTGTTTGTAGCTGAAAGGAGTAAGGCCATGTATACTTCTTTTTATATTCTTTTCATTTATTATTATTATTATTATTTTTTTATGTTATATTATTATACATATATTTCTTATTTTATTTAAGTTAAAGAATGTTATTTAAACTAACCTCAAATTTATAAATTTACATAAATAATAATTCTCAAATCAATTATTATTATTCCTAGTCATTTGTTCAAATTTTAAATACGAATTCAATATTCAAATTCAACTCCAAAGTCAAATTCAATTTTTTATTCAACTTTTAAATAGATTAAATTCTAAATTTTAATCACCAATTCATCCTGATAATTTGAAATTTAAGTCAAATTATCATTTAAATATTTAAATTAAATTAAATATTTACAAATTTAAATTGTTCAAAATTTAGGATCGTTACAGAATGCGTCTAGTTAAACATAACAACTGGTAAATTTTCGTCCGAAAATACGAAAGTTTATTTCGCGCGTAAATTTACTTCAATTTAATGAGTTAAAAAGCGATGAAAATAAAACTTTTTCAAAACCAAAATATTTTTACATAGAAAAATTGTAAACCATCTTCTGAGCAAGCCGTCAGTTTGTCGTTTTTCCAAATTCGGAAATCTTTAGCTCCATCGATCTTATTTTTCAGCGTTTTTCTTGCATTTTCCGCAATTAGAAAATTTCGAATTTTTAAAATTCAGTCGTACTACCGATATCTGTATACCGCTTTGATCGTCTCGCCATGCTGATCTTTACGGTATAATTATTTCTGTGTTTCGGTGTCCGGTTCTCGGTGAAACTGCGAAACGGCTAACTGTACCGGTTCTGCAATTTGGGCTTTTGGATTCTTACTGGTCATTCATTGCTCGACCTTATTATTTCAAAAGACATTTCTTTTTCTACTCTTGGAATCAACGTATGACCTTTCCACTATACATTAGTTAATGTATATTCTTGACTGTTCAAAATTTTCTTTCAAAATAATATGACGGTCTCATATTTACCTGCATTCTCCCACTGTTGTCATACAAAAGCCTATCGAAATTCAAGTGCGTGAACAAAACGTTGTGTATTGGGACTGCCATGAATTTGTAGTATCCTTTGATCCAAGCAAGGATAATGCAAGCAGTATAATGTTACCTGTGCCTGCGCATGCTCCACTGTGTCAACAAATACCCACCAACCACCATTCATTCGCCCAACACCCTGTAGCCGCGCCTCTCCGAACTCACCCTGATCTGCCACGTCATCCATCTCGACCATCCGAGCACAACTGTCAGCCCCTCCGCCTTGAGACCGAGACCACCATCCTCCTTCTACCGTACTAAAAACTCCTTCTCCCCTCCTGCATCACCAACGACAGTCTCTAACGCACCATAGTCGAGCATCTCGCCCACGTGAGCACGACCATCAACTTGTCAACAGCCGAACCCCATGCGTATCACCAACTCGGCGTTGTATTTTTTTTCGCCGTGCTTCAGCTTATCAGCCACCACCGAAGCTATCATGGCCAAGCAATTGAACCACCTACCCAACGACAGCATGGCCGAAGTCCACGGCCACGTCAACCACCGATCGGCCTCGTCGTTAACCCATCAGCTCCTCCTCTCGCGTCCATCCCCTCTGATCCACACACGCAAGCTCGGCCGTAGCCCACCCAAGCCCACATACATCTCCTCGCCCATCGCCTTCCACCCGCGTTTTCCCACTCCACTGCAGTTTCATATATTGGTAAATTTTAATATATATGTTGCTGTAAGTTTTATGTGTGTATCATATTGTTGCTTATATATATAGGTTGCTTATAATGTTACGTAAAATGTTTAAAATACTTCATTGTTTATAGTTCTGTATGTTTAAGGGTGGGTATAGACTTTATCAAATTAAAAATATACAGATTTATATGTTTCACTTACGCATGATACCGTACGTAGATATATATTCGCATATAGTTTATATAACGTTTGTTGATAGGTATACATTTTGTTATTAATATAAAGTATATATTTTACGAGATCTAAATTACATATCTAATGTATATGTTTAGTTCTTTTAAAGTTTTTTCTTAAAGTATATATGTACTTACTGGTTCCCAGATCGGCATATATAAGGATAGTCCAAAAAAAAAAATTTAGATATGTGCATTTATATATATACACTGTTTTATGAAATAGCCTTATGATAGTGTGACATATAAATATATCTTTGGGTTTTAAAGTATATATATACAAGGAATTAATTTTTTTTGTGTTCAGAATTAAATGTCGAATTTTATTTTATATAGATATGTAGACGTTGTCTTGATGCGTGTTTGGGTTTAATACTGGTTTAGAATTTATGTATATAGATTTTCATTTTTATGTTACATTAAAATTTATTGAGTTGGGATATATATTTTATTTTAAAAATATGTTTAAGAATTGGTTTTTTGAGAAATTTTATAATATATATTTTATTATAGTTATATCAAGATGGTTCTGATTCTTTTTCGTCAATTCTTATCTATTAGCTTGTCGAATTCGTGCCCATCTTATTCGCTTTGGAATTAGTGCTTGGATTCATAATACATCTCAGTCTCGTTCATCTATCTAGCCTCGAAAGGTGAGCAATTACTCACGATTAATATTCTTTTATTTATTTATTTGATTTCAATTGAAACGACAATTGAAATATGCTGCTGTTAGTTATGTACACTGTTATATATGTTTTTACCTGCATCTGTTCACCTATGACATCTGACACCATTATCTGTTAATTACTATGCGATGATAATACAGTTTGGATGATAAATTGATTGATTGATTGATTGTTATTTATATTGGATGTTAAATTGTAATGTATAAAGTGATAAATATTATGTAACTGAATTTGACGTAGGATAGTTAAAAATTTGAATCGACTTATGTGTTGGATTTGATTTGTTAAATTTGTAAATATGACCCCTTAAATGTTTGATTATTTGACACGTAGAAAAATGATTAATTACCCTTGAACAATTTGAATTTATGTTGTATTAATTGAATTAAGTATGAAATTGAATATTTGATGTCAATCGAAGAACCGTGTAAATATTGGTGTAATAATCTTTAATCTACATGAAATGATAGTGTAGATTCTAGAAATAATTATATTAATTCGCACAAACAACAATGTGAATTAATACGATTCTTTCGGGATTATTTGAATTGATTATTGGATTGTGTTTGATTGTTGTTATTGCTTGTTTATTTACTTTGACACCATCACAGTTATCACACTGCAAGTTCCCTTTGTTATGTTTTGATTTTTTTTAATTGGAATTGGAATCGGGTTGAAATGATAAATACCCAAAATGAACTTGACTTAGGATAGAGAATTAAATAAACCCGATTGGTCAATAATTTGATTTGAAATAAAATAAAGATTTTATTTGAATAATAAGGTTTTGAAATAAAAATTGGACGTAAATTTTGATTAAAGGAAATTGTTAATATTGGAATTTGAAACAAAATATTAATGTAATAAATGATGAAGAGCGTTGTTTGAAATGAATTATTTGACGATAAAATTTGGAATTATTCATTGAATTAAGTTTGAAATGATTTAATAATTAAGTCGAATTTATAATTAAGTTTGAAATTTTTAGGTTTTGAAATTATTAATAATTAAGATCGAAATTATTTAATAATGGAAAAGATTGAATTATTCGATAATTGAATAAAAATTGAATTCTTTGATAAGAGAAATTGAACTTTTGAATAAGTGAATTCGAACTTCGTTAATAAATGAAATTGGGTTTCTTCTTTAATTAAGTTTGGAAAATTTAAGTAAGTGAATAAATCAAATTGAATTTCTTTAACAAGAAAAAAAACGCGTTTTATTGTAATAACCGTAAGACTTGTAATTTAAAGAATTGATTTGACGAATCTAATTGAATTTAATGTGTTAGTTGTTATAATGAGGTTGAACTTAAGTAATTGATTTAATGAATTGGAAATTTAATGGAAATTGTTTGAATGATAAACTAACTTAACGAATATTGAATGAAATCGATTAATGAATTGAAATTGATTTTGAATGTTAAATTAAATTAATTTAAATGTTTTCGGAATGAACTAATATTCGAACTTGAATCAATATTTGAATTGTTTAAATAAAAATTGAAATTGAATTGTAAGACCTTGAAATGGTAATTTGGAATGTTGAAACGTAAATTATGGAAATCGATTTCGAAAGATAAATGAAATGTTGATTTACGAATTCTAATTATAATTGGATTTGATTTGGTTTTGAAATTTATTAAACGACCAATCGGTGTAAAAATTACGAAAGTTATTAAAGAAACCGGAATCGGTTTTGGATATACTCTCTATCTAAACCGAAAACCACTTTAATAACTATACGCGGAGTGATGATCCAGAATGAAGTGGTTGAAATGATGTACGTGATGACTGAAGAAAGAGAATGATAATGGATAGCCTAGACACTTGTGTCAAATTGGAAATGACTAAATCAGGAGCCGTGCCGGGCCAAATGGGGTTAGCCACCTCGAGCGAACACACTTCTTCGTAACTACTACTCATTACTTGTGATTGATTGGTGCACCCTCGGAATTTCAGGAGTGTTGTTTCGCGGTGTTGCGATCGCTGTGGCGATGCATTCTCACCAGCCCGGATCAGGCGAACGGTAGTTTCACTGCCTTGGGTATTGCCTCATGTGCCTTGTCATACTTGTATCCCTATATACGCGACTACTACGAATTTGTTTTGTGTTATACCCATGAAGTACTCCCTGATATCCCACCAGTTTACGGTGGAGTTTACAGTGCTGTATAGACTATGATGCTTATAAAATGTGTTAAGGGGGATAATGGTAACGCCTTAACACTATTTTGATACTTTATATTACTGATAGACATTATCTATTTAGCGTATACTACTACATAGTAGATAGTTTAACGGATCCTTAGAGGATGGTGATTCCAACATCCTTTGAGTTATTTGTATTTCGATTGCTATTTCATTTGAGTTGGATTTATTGATATGAGAATATTAATCCTGACTCGAGTGTTTTGTGTTTTGCTTTACGCTCGGGTCAGACTGAGAACACCAGCTTTCGAGACTCACCTTTGGAGTTGGAGCTTTGCTTGAAGATCCAGCCATCTATTCTGCTTCCAGTATTCGATGATTTCTGTTATGTATTCCGATTTGTAACTGATGTATTGTGTTGCTCTTCTGCTGTAAACTCTGATGTATCTTATATATTTATATAGCAGCTTCATGAAGTACTATCTCTTTTACTTCCGCTGCATATTATTACTCTGTGTCTATGATTCTGTGATTATTTATTTACTGTATATCTGAGTTTTGTAAAATTTTAAATTAACAATTCGGTATTTTGAATTATCCAAGTCCGACGTGTGCGGATGCGAATAGTCCAAAATAGCGGGTCGTTACACCCGGTTCGAACAGAACCGAAGGCACTACTCCTACTACATCTATTTTGGAATCACCTCAGGATTAGTAGCGACTAGCCCTTGTACTTCACTGCTCCATCTTCGACTCCGAACTCGTTTTCCACACGAAAACAGACAAACCGAATCTAAGTTGTTTTCGAGAAATTAATCCCGATCCCGGTCTCTTTGAAAAAATCAATGCATTGGCCAATATTGATAGTTGGTTATTTAACTATCAATTAACATTCACAAACAACCATCAACCATAAATAATTTCTTCTGAATTATTTATTGACCTCAAAATATCTTCACAAGATATATTGCCATTTTCAACCCTTTTGAAAACAGTTTTCAAACCATACTCTTCTCATGGAATAAATTCCCAAATATTTATTCCCACTGAAAGCACCAAGTACAAAGCTTTAGATTTTTAAAATAATTTAGAACTCTTTGTTATAAAATATACTTTAACATTTAAATTGAAAACTACTTCAATACTTTATTAAAAATATATAATTTAGGAATATTTCAAATGAGGTTACTTATAAAATATAAAACTAGATTTCTCCTTTAAAACAAAATACCAAGTCACCTTTATATAATTACTACGATAATAGATTTGAAAAATACTTACTTCAGAATTTAAACATTTAGAAATAATAAATTTTCTAAACATGCTTTTTAAAACAACATAACTTATATTTAAAAATTTACTTTGAAAACGTACTTAGCTATCCAGGGAAATATACTTCTCTTCGGATCCTTTAAAAATAAATCACTATTTACTTTTAACAAATTTCCTCATTCCTTTAATAAATTTCCATCGTGAATTTATTCTTCAAATATCCACTGATATATTACTTCACTTTTATAAACCCAGTTTATAAATTTCAAGTATCACTTCTCTTTTAAAAATTCCGGTTTTACACTCTTAAATCAATCACCAAATTGATTTTCAATTTCACTTCACTTTTAAATAAATTTCCTTACTTACTCCATTTATTCCAAAATCCATTAACTTCAGATTTTATTTCTTCATTATGATTTAAAATATTTAACTAAAAATACCAATTCATATTTCCCAAATTTCTTCTTATCCTTTCAAATAAATTTAAACCTTGAATTTTAAAATAAATTCTTTTATTACTTCCAATAATATCTCTTTAACTTTAAAATTCATTCTCTCTCTATTTATTCAAAATTCTTATACTCGAAATTTATTAATTAAGATTTAAAATCACTTTTATTCTGTTCCAATTCATTCTTAGATTTATTGAGATGCTCTAAAATTATTTTACTTAAAAATCCACTCCTTTATTTTCTTTTCAAAAATCCATTTTTATATTTTTGGTAACTCAGTATACCTAAATATATTCGATCAACCTGTAGCATCCAACGTTTTCAATTATCAATATAATTCATCCCAGGATATCTAATAATCATAACAGAGAATATTAAATAATCTAAATAAATGTTGAGGAATCCAGTTGGATCCCTCCAACCTATTTCCCTGCATCCACAGATGTTAGCACAATATAAAATACCAATTCCACTTCAAGGTGGAATATCGCGGTATATGGAATTTATATAATATCCTCCGCTATTATGCGACGCATAGGGTCTCATCCGCTATATAATTTGGGAAAATCGATCACTCCAATATAGACTATATATACATATTACTATATATAATATAGCACATCAAATCAATTCAATCATTCAATCAATTATTTAAATTTAATCATTTAAATTTAAATAGCAACCAGATGGGTGAGATTAACTCAACTTTGATTTTGATTATGCAATCCACTCCAATTGACTTGATTCTTCATGATTTAAGACCTTTGAATAAATATTAGATGATTTTATTAACATCCGAACAATCAATCGTCATTTAAGAATTTAATTTAACTAATGATTTAAATTTTAATGAATAATTAAATTTCAAACTAATTTCCTTTTGAATAATCTTTTAGTAACTAAAATAATAAGTCAATTAAACACATAAATCACTATATTCCATTATTTTAAAATAAATTTAGAATTTTAAAATGTACATATCTATATTTGTTATATTTTTCTTTTGAAACTACAAATATATTTAAAAAAATCTATATAGCTTCCAAAATCATACTTTATATAGACTATCAACTATTTTAAAATTTTCTATATATATTTTTCCCAAACCTTTTCTATATATACACATATATATAAAGATAAACCCTTAGATTTAAAAATAAATAAATAAAATTTGTTTACGAATCTTACTGTGTCGTTAAAACCGAATCAATCTGTATATATTTTAAATCTCATCAGTAAATTAATGTACTGTATGCAATTAATTGAGTCAAAATTAATTTGTAAAAATTAAAAAGGATTACCTTACTGCTCGATCTAGCATATGCCGCCATCGTGAAAAATAGTCGCACGCACGAGATTGGAGCGATGACGATCCATACCATCGAGCTCCACGAGCACGCCGCCCTATCACACGTGAGCCTCCACTCTCGCGTCGCCGAACTCAGGCAACTTTATCGATGCCTCCATTGCCTAGTACGAATTCCCAAACCGTGCTCTCCTCGTCGAAGATAGTGAAACCCTCGAGCTCGACCACACGAGTCGCCTTCGACTTTGATTCGAAATCGAGTCGAATTGATTTCGTACCCTCGTATTGATTCCGCCATCTTTTATTTTTTTTGTTTTGATGTGGATGCAATTTGATTACAAAGCTCGGCTTTATTTTCTTGAAAACAAGAAAAAGGTCGTGATTTGAATGGATATAGGATGGCGTATTTTAGAAGATAAGCTACATTATCTTGCTTATATTATTTATATTAAACAAACTTAAATTCACATTTAAATCGTTTCGATTCCCGCACCTCACAATCTTGATCTCCAATCAAAGCGCGCCTTTAGGCATTTATAATGTTAAACCCCTATTCCGAACGCAATGGAAAAGGTTTCGAGCCCTAATTCGATCGTATGGAGAAGATAGCTTTCTGGATCGGTTATTATATTGAATTTTCGATATAAAATTTCAACGCATTTATATATTGTATGCTCACACATCTACTCCAATCACTATGAAATTTGAAATCCGATAATAATACAATATTATGGATCCAATGAAACTGGTTTCGTCGAATTCCGAGACTGTGCCTCGGAAGGCTATTTTTAAATATCGATTTAAACGATATATTTTCAAAACTGACCAAATCACCTTTAAATTCAATCTTAGCACTTTTACTATCTTTAGTATTATTAATTAAATTTTACAAGCCTTCAAATTATTTTTAACAGGCTTAAAACTGAAGATTCAATAATTTACCCAGTTTCAGTTTTTTAAATCCAATAACTTAATTGCTAAATAATAATAATATTTGAATTCGAGTTAAAAATTAAGTTTTAAATATTTAAAATCAATTAAATATTCCAACTTCAAACATTCAAGAATTCCGGGTCGTCACATTCCTCCCCCCTTAAAAGAATTTCGTCCCAGAAATTGCTAGTTAAGAAGAATGGTCCAATACGCGTTTACTATTTTCCCAAAACCAAATAGTTTTTGACAACAACCAAACAATCTTTATTAAAGGCACTATCCACCTTACTAACTTTTCAGACTTTTCCATAGTTTCCAAACAACTTTACTTATTCAACCATTCAAACTATAATTCAAAACCAAGTTTTAAATTTTCAAAATTCCTCAAAAATTTCTAACTCCCTATATTTTTGAAAAATTTCGCCAGCGTCTCCTTTGCGCGGCTAGCTCGGTATAACTACAAAATGCCTCTACAGACTCACAAATTCTAAATGAAAACAAAAGGCCAAGTGGCTAGACTAGAAAATCATCGAATTTCATACAGAAATTTAAATACATACCTTTTTAGTCGGACAATTCAAATTATCTTCTAAAATCAAAAACATTCATTTATCCTTTGCCTTAACACACCTGTATATCCTATTTAGCAATAATGTCAAATTACAACACTTAAAATCATTTTGTGCATTTCCTTTCGACAGTTTCAACTAAACAATTAGCTTCAACCAAAACAATTAGCTTAAATTTCTATTTCCAAAATCCCTTATTTCAATTCCAATTTGAAATCGTTTTGTCGCTAAGAAAAATTTTCCAAAAAATTTCAAAAAATTTCTAACTCCCAAAATTTTCGAAAATTTTTGGCAGAGTCTCCTTTGTATGGAAGAGCTTTTTCAATCTGACAATAGGTATAAATATATATACATCGACCCACACGGTCGGAAAAACAAAAACAGTTCATATTTCCTATTTTTATTGCGTAGGCATACGTTTGTTTAGCATTTTTAAGCAAGCGGCTTATTAATTTAGCAATTTAGCGCAATCAAATCCAGCCAAACGGCTTCCCGGTACCTGTACTTACTCAATTCAAACATGTAAGTACTAAATATATGAAATTTATTAACATTTCACTTACTTTCATTAGCTAAACACATGCATTTCATAAACAACATACACAAAACACTTTCCATGAGCAATTTATATGATTTCAAAACTAATTCAATTGCTTTCAACCAATTCATATGCCATTTCATTCAATTTTAATGGTTTACACTTCAATTTCTTACATTCAATTTATTCTTAATCCAAACAAGCTCATATTCAACTCAATTGATTTCAAAATAAATTTTATTTCACTTCTATCAATTCATAGAATTTTATTTAATCTCGTTCTCGTCAAACGACAATTTATTTCTACGCAATTCGACTATGTTCATGTGAATAAATAATTACTTAAGCTTATAACAATTTTAAATTGATTTCAACTCAATTTATACTTAATTCCTCCTATTTTAATTCATTCACCAACCATACATTTGCATTTCATTTCATCTCCGCATTGGTTTCATTTTAAAACCATTTCATTGAGCTTGACAACATTCAATGCTTATATCAATAATCATTTTCCAAATTAATTTAACCCAAACTTTTATTTACTGAACTTTTACCCTTCCTCGAAGCCAAGCTTCTATAAATTTTAAACTTAAGTTAATTTACTTTAATTTATTCCAACTTCAAACTTAAGTTCACTTCTATTTGATTCTCATCCAATCAAATTCCATTTAATTCAGTTAGCCCATCCATTTTATTTTAATTCACCTTCTCACTTTATCAAAATAATATCCAAGCACATACTTAACTCATTTATACTAGAATTGGATTTTATTTGTAACTCAAATCATTTCTGTTATAATCCAATTCCATTTTATTTTTTACAACATCTCTACTTATTTTAATTCGTTATCAATCCAAGTCGAATTCTATTTATAATTCGAGTTTATTTCCAAACTTCATTATTAACTTACAATCCATTTTATTTAACCGAGTTAAATTTTATTAACATACTCTATCAAATAATTTATTTAGCTAATTAGCTTACTTCCAACTTTTAAATCAATACTCGATTTTATTACAAAAATCACTTTATTAAATTTCCTGAGTTCAATTTTTTTTTCATAATTCCAGCTTGGATTTTCTTTCATTTTCCAAAATTCTAACACTTTTATTTCGGCTTATTTATTCCCTTTTTACATTTTTATAAGCTACTCACTTATAAATATTCATACTTCTCCATCCATTTACAGTCAATCACATTTTCACTTTACTTTTAACTAGGGATTATATTTTTATTTCAATGCTTTTCAATTCTTTTATAAGCTTCCAAAGCTTATTTATCCCAATTCAATACTTAGTTTACACTTATTTATTTAAGTAAGAATTTTATTCCATTCAATATTATCTATAACTCAACTGAATTTATTTCAATTCAATTTTATTTAACTCAACTCCAGTAAAATCTAGCTACGTACCATTCTTTTGAATTTTAGCAAGGAATTAATTCCATTTAATATCATCCCACACAATTCACTTTTATTTCATTTCAATTCTTTTTAACTTACTTCAAATCCAATTCATTATTATTAACTTTGCTTAAGTTAATTTAATTCTAATTAATTTTATTTCTCAATCCAAATTAGATTTTTATTTTCTCATTCCAATCACATTCAAGATTTACTAATTATTTCTCCCAATCATCCATTAAATTTCCACAATTTAATTTTTCCAAATTAAATTTATATAACTTTTTCACTTCAAATTTTGATTCCAACATTCAAAGCTCATATTTTCCTCCCTTATTTAAAAATCAACTCAACTTACAAGTTTATAACTTACCTCATCGGGATTTTCAATTCAAATAAGGATTCAGGATTTCAAACACCCGGCTTTTGGTTCAAATCATTTGAAATCACCATTATCCCAAAATCACATTTCTCAAATTTTTAAACCAAACCTGCTTTTTATCCCCAACAAAGTTCCTTAATTTCAAAAACAAAACTAGTTCTCCTGAACAAATCAATTTGGCAGCAATCCGTCACTTAGAAACTCAAAATTGAACATCGATGATGCTGCAGTCATCACCGAAATTATTTTCCAGTGATTAAAGTGAGTTCAATGCTATATCCCTTCTCAAAATTTATTTGAAACAATTTCCTTCCAGAAATACCTTCAAAATAATAATGCTATTATTTTTCTTCAAAAAACTTCGGAAAACACTTCCAAAATCTCCGGGGTTTTAAATTTCCAAATTTTGACTTAAATCAAATTTTAACTATAATTCATTTGTATAATTTATGCTCATACAAATTCCCATTTGATTATCCAAGTCATTCCTATTTTTATAATCTTATTTGTTTAAAAAATTATCATCCAAACATCCAAGTTATATAACAATTTAAGAAAATATTTCCTTTATATAAAAATATATTTTTGGGTAAAATTATTTCATTCACCCACCTTTAGAACAATACTGTGTCAATTTACTGTGTCAGGTGTTTATGAACTCTTCTCGAATAGTGGCCAACTTACTCAATCAGATTTCATATTCCACTCAACCAATAAGTCAACACAATATTAAAACAATTTATATTCACTAACAAATACGCGCTCATATCCGTTAATACACTCAAACTCATTCTTGAGTACTACTGACTCTATCTCTAATGAGTATTTCCCATCAAAGCCAAGGTTCCCGCTTAACCTTCAGCTCTGATACCACTGTAATGGCCCGCAAACCCGTACCCCTTGAGTCGACACTATTCTCCATCAATCAACTCAAGATGAATGGAAATATGAACCATTTGGGTTAAAGAAGAAGAGGTAGAAGAAGAAAATAGGAAACAACATCAACAGAATCTAACCATCACAGCGGAATAAAATATAATCGATAATAAATGATCTTTACACAAAAGAAAATACATATGTTTATACATTACATCATCAGAGTACAGCATCAGAGTTCAATACAAACAACAACACAACTCAGGACGGTTATAATATCTCGTCCTTCCCAAAACTGAATACACAGCGGAATATTCCATACAAATACGGAAGTACGTATCGCCATCCAAATCCACATCATCATTTCCTGTAATCTATAATACTCGGTCTGACCTGAGCATTATAGTTAAATAACACCCGAGTCAATCTGGAAAACCAGCGTGAGAAAACCACACTGAATTGGATTATTAAACTTCCAAAAATTCTTTTGAAAACAAAAGCATCTCGTAAGACCACGCCACAAATAAACATGTCGGGTTTTTACCTTACGATAGCCAAAACACTTTTTATTAAAATCCTTTGATATTATAATAGGGTCTATATACAAATACTTATTCAAATAGCCGAAATTGTTACATTTATTAAATTCCAGCTAATAGGTATACAAACAAAACCGTAAAGGCATGTAGGGAGAATGGATTTCCAACTAATGACTAGGCACTGGGGTACCATCTGTCACTGTACGTGCCTAGATCCCCGTACCGAGGATTTCTCCCAATCCCCTGCAACACAAGACCGGAATTACCCCTTACTAGATAATCCCGAGTAAGATCACCCCATGGTTGGGATCAACAACCGCACCACTAAGCCGGAAAAAAGAGACATCTAGACAAGGATGACCTCACCCTAATAAGTGCTACCCACTCAACCTTGCTGCATAACCCTTGATTTTCAGTCATTTTCGGTTGATGAGGCTCAAGGCTAAGCGTATCCTTTTTAGAACGTTTCACTTAGAATGTCCATCGTCCACCTGACGATGTTCCGAAAGCATTCATCCATACAAGTCCGCCCCGGGTTCGAACGGAACCGAAGGCACTACTCCTACTACAACCATTTTGGAATCACCTCAGGATTAGTAGCGACTAGCCCTTGCACTTAACTGCTCCATCTTCAACTCCGAACTCGTTATCCCCACGAAAACGTACAAACATGATCGAAGTTGTTTTCGAGAAATCAACCCTGATCCCGGTCTCTTCGAAACGATCAACGCATTGGCCAATATTGATAGTCTGTTATTTAACTATCAATTAACATTCACAAACAACCATCAACCATAAATAATTTATCCTAAATTATTTACTGACCTCAAAATATCTTCGCAAGACATATTTCCATTCTCAACCCTTTTGAAAACAGTTTTCAAACCATACTCTTCTCATGGAATAAATTCCCAATTATTTATTCCCACTGAAAGCACCAAGTACAAAGCTTTATATTTTTAAAATAATTTAAAAATCTTTATTATAAAATATACTTTAACATTTAAATTGAAAACTACTTCAATACTTTATTAAAAATATATAATTTAGGAATATTTAAAATGAGGTTACTTATAAAATATAAAACTAGATTTCTCCTTTAAAACGAAATACCAAGTCACCTTTATATAATTACTACGATAATAGATTTGAAAAATACTTACTTCAGAATTTAAACATTTAGAAATAATAAATTTTCTAAACATGCATTTTAAAATAACATAACTTATATTTAAAAATTTACTTTGAAAATGTACTTGGCTATCCAGGAAAATATACTTCTCTTTACATCCTTTAAAAATAAATCACTATTTATTTTTAAACAAATTTTCCCGTTCCTTTATCGTGAATTTATTCTTCAAATATCCACTGATATATTACTTCACTTTTATAAACTCAGTTTATAAATTTCAAGTCTCACTTCTCTTTTAAAAATCCCGTTTTTACACTCTTAAATCAATCCCCAAATTGATTTCCAATTTTACTTCACTTTTAAATAAATTTCCTTACTTACTCCATTTATTCCAAAATCCATTAACTTCATATTTTATTTCTTCATTATGATTTAAAATCTTTTAACTGAAAATACCAATTTCATATCTCCCAAATTTCTCTTATCCTTTCATATAAATTTAAACCTTGAATTTTAAAATAAATTCTTTTATTACTTTCAATAATATCTCTTTAAGTTTAAAATTCATTCTCTCTCTGTTTATTCAAAATCCTTTTTTCCATACTCGGAATTAATTAATTAAGATTTAAAATCACTTTTATTCTGTTCCAATTCATTCTTTGATTTGTTTAAATGCTCTAAAATTATTGTACTTGAAAATCCACTCCTTTATTTTCTTTTCAAAAATCCATTTTTATATTTTTGGTAACTCAGTATACCCAAATATATTCGATCAACCTGTAGCATCCAACATTTCCAATTATCAATATAATTCCTCCCAGGATATCTAACAATCATAACAAAGAATATTAAATAATCTAAATAAATGTTGAGGAATCCAGTTAGATCCCTCCAACCTGTTTCCCTGCATCCACAGACGTTAGCACAATATAAAATACCAATTCCACTTCAAGGTGGAATATTGCGGTATATGTGATTTATATAATATCCTCCGCTATTATGCGGCGCATAGGGTCTCATCCGCTATATAATGCGGGAAAATCAATCACCCCAATATAAACTATATATACTACTATATATAATATAGCACATCAAACCAATTCAATCATTCAATCAATTATTTAAATTTAATCATTTAAATAGCAACCAGCTGAGTGAGATTAACTTACCTTTGATTTTGATTATGCAATCCACTCCAATTGACTTGATTCTTCATGATTTAAGACCTTTGAGTAAATATTAGATGATTTTATTAACATCCGAACAATTAATCGTCATTTAATAATTTAATTTAACTAATGATTTAAATTTTAATGATTAATTATATTTCAAACTAATTTCCTTTTGAATAATCTTTTAGTAACTAAAATAATAAGTCAATTAAAAACATAAATCACTATATTCCATTATTTTAAAATAAATCTAGAATTTTAAAATGTACATATCTATATTTATTATATTTTTCTTTTGAAACTACAAATATATTTTAACAAAATCTATATAGCTTCCAAAATCATACTTTATATAGGCCATCAATTATTTTAAAAAATTTTATATATATTTTTCCCAAACCTTTTCTATATAGGCATATAAATATAGATAAACCCTTATATTGAAAAATAAATAAATAAATAAAATTTGTTTACGAATCTTACCGTGTCCTTAAAATCAAATCAATATGTATATATTTTAAATCTCATCAGTAAATTAATGTACTGTATGCAATTAATTGAGTCAAAATTAATTTGTAAAAATTAAAAAGGATTACCTTACTGATCGATCTAGCATCTGCCGCCATCGCGAAAAGTAGACGCATGCACGAGATTTGAGCGACGACGATCCATGCCATCGAGCTCCACGAGCGCGCCGCCCCATCACACGCAAGCCTCTACTCTCGCGTCGCCGAACTCAGGCAACTCTGCCGACGCCTCTGTTGCCTAGTACGAATTCCCCGGCCACGCTCTCCTCGTCGAAGACACTGAAACCCTCGAGCTCGACTTCACGCGTCACCTTCGACCTTGATTCGAAATCGAGTCGAATAGATTTCGTACCCTCATATTGATTCTGCCATTTTTTTCTTTCTTTTTTTTTTTTTTAGTTTTGATGTGGGTTCAACTTTATTACAAAGCTCGGCTTTATTTTCTTGAAAAAAAGAAAAAGGGCGTTATTTGAATGGATATAGGATGCGTATTTTTGAAGGTAAGCTACAGTATCTTGCTTATATTATTTATATAAAAAAATTAAATTCACGTTTAAATCATTTTGATTCCCGCAGCTCACAATCTTGATCTCCAATCGAAGCATGCCGCTAGGTGTTTATAATGTTAAACCCCTATTCCGGATGCAATGGAAAAGGTTTCGATCGTATGGAGAAGATAGCTTTTTGGATCAGTTATTATATTGAATTTTCGATATAAAATTTCAACGCATTTATATATCATATGCTCACACAACTACTCCAATCACTACAAAATTATAATTCCTATGATAATACAATATTACAGATCTAATGAAACTGGTTTCGTCGAATTCCGAGACTGTGCCTCGAAAGGCTATTTTTAAATATCGATTTAAACGATATATTTTCAAAACTGAAAAAATCACCTTTAAATTCAATCTTAACACTTTTACTATCTTCAGTATTATCAATATAAATTTTGTAAGCCTTCAAATTATTTTTAACAGGCTTAAAACTAAAGATTCAGTAATTTACCCAATTTCAGTTTATTAAATCCAATATCTTAATTGCTAAATAATAATAATATTTGAATTCAAGTTAAAAACTAATTTTTAAATAATTAAAATCAATTAAATATTTCAATTTCAAACATCCAAGAATTCCGGGTCGTCACACTGATGGCCCATCGGGCATGGTGAATAATGATGAACTCATTGGTAGAGCAGTGGAAGTTAATATATCTGATAGGGTGTACATAGAGGGAGAAGAAAGAGTGGAAATGGAAACAATACATGAGGGATGACAAGAAAGAGAAGAAGAAGGAGAAGAGAAACAAGAAGATGGAGAAGGCAACGAAGAAGACGGCGATGATGAGGATTTCGATCATGGGGGAGATGAGCCATATGGAGAGACGTCTCCAAAGGGTATGGAATTCCTATCCCATCATGTCTGAAGCGAAGAGTCATTAAGACCTTCCAGTAGTCTGCTGAACTGAACACGACACCAACAATTAAGGCGACTCCTCCAACCGCTTACTTAGAAAATATCTTCAACTCATTGAGTGATCTTGACATTTTTATCGATTATGTTCTCAAGGAGTATCCTTTGGTTTTAGCTTTCTATCTAAGAGCCTTCCAGCCAAGGGAGATGAGACTCTATCTTTACTACCTTCTGAACATAGTCTGTAGAGTACTTAGGGCAATAACAGCACTATACACTCTTTTAGGTTCATGAACTCTCACATCTTTTATTCACCTTTATTTCTGTGTTAAAATGTTGATATGTTTCTTTATCTTTCATTTCAGGTGGAATGGGAAGAGACCACTTCAGCTAACTTCATTCCGCTGTTTTTGAATAAAGGATATCAACTTTTAACCATATCAATCTTGTCCCAGCTCTTACGGAGAAAGGGTGTCAGTTAAAGAGAGCGCACGGAGGAAAGATAGAGAATGCCAAAAGGAAGGAGCTTGCCAAGCAATAAAATATAGAAAGAAATGACATGCGGAGGAGAAAGAATCCTATGATCGTAGAAAAAGGCATAAAGACTTGTATGACCAACATAGTCCTTCCCTCGGTTTTCCCCTACCATAGTCACAACCGTAGCTTTCTTTGCAACAACTTCCAGCATTACTCTCTCTAGCGATCACTATTTCTTTACCCCATCAATTCGAGGAGGTCTCTAATTTCCCCGCTTCACCTCCACCTATGAAGCAGAATGCACAGCGCCTTGTTGAACCGTTGTCCGACCAAAGTGAATTCGACTATGACCTTAAATATATTCTGAGGGAAGAGGCCAACCATAGGATCGGAGGAATCTAGGAGCTGATAAACAAAGGGCATGAGTGGAAGAAATTCGCCTTTGTCCTCTCTGACTTCAACATAATCCACCATACTAACATCTAATTATTTGAGTCAAAAAGGAAGAGCTACGAAAAAACTATAGAGGTATATAAGAAGGAATTAGTTAAAGCTATAAAAGAAAGAGACATAGCTCGAACATCAGTTAAGAACTCCAAAGAATTGATCAAAGAGACGATTCAAACTCACAATCGGGACAAGATTATAATAAAAGTGTAACACCTCAAGAATTTGATGGAATTGAATAAGAAAATTAAATTAAAATAAAATAAGGACTAAAATGAAAATTTCCATACGCATCCAAATTTGGCTATAAAACTTGCACCATTGCGTTCGTAGTGATTTTCTAGAAAATTTTCATATATAACACTTCAAAATCAAAGCTAGTACGGAAAAGTTACTGGTAAAGGAAGGTTTGAAATAAAAATAAATTTAAAAATGAAAAAGTAAGATATACAGGTCGACCCTTGGCATGGCAGTCAACTGGTATAGGCCGACCTTGGGGCCTAAGTGGTCGACCATTCAATGTGAAAAGTAGTAACTAGAGCGAATTGCATGGATGGTTGTGATCATTCCTTTGGGGCTAAGTTTTTGATCAGCGTATGTGATGTTCGCAAAATATTCTCCAGTCCAAATCGACACCCTAAATTCATTCCTAACTCATATAAATGCAAGCCTAACTAACCCTAAAAATCTAATGGAATATTTTTTGTAACCAAACTCAACCCAATTCTAACCTCACCACTAATCCTAAAATTCTTCAAAAATCAAAATAAAAGAACACAATCAACTAGATCTAGATGGAGCAAGCATACGAAGAGGCGATTCTCTAGCAAAGCAAGTAGGAAGAGCTTAGGAATCAGGTGAGTGGGAATAGGTTTAATAAGATGATTATTTCCAGTTAAATTTAACCTATTCTATCTGTTCTACGGTGTTAGTTAAAAAATCTAGAAACTATAAACCCTAATTCTTAGATCTAACTTCTAAACCTGAAATCTGAATTAAACTGGAATTGATATAAATTGGTTAATCTCATCTAAACCCTAGTTAAACTTTTTTTAATCTTATTGAAGTGTAACCTTAAAAATCAGTTAACTGTTAATAATTCAAAATTTAAACTATAAAACCCTATTTGAAACATATAATCTAGGGTCAAAATTAAAGTTACAGTAATTTGATAAATCCGGCATTGATGCTATCATAGCCCTTAATTATTTAACTAAAATCATCATGAATTATTAGATCATATGCTGTATATACCCTTTTAATTATTTAACTATAAACCCAAAAATCTACAACCCTAAACCTGTAAACCCTAGATTGAATAATTGAAATTAAAATTGGGAAATTTGGACTGGTCGAATTAGTGCTTAAGGTTTACTGTAAACTTAAATCAACAACCGAAATTAACAACATTAAACTGACATAAGGAAATAATGGAACCCTAATTTTAGTCTATGACTGATCGACCACTGTTCTCCAATGGTTGACCAACAGCGGTCAATCGATCGCCATGTAAAATGCAGAATCCAAACCTTGGCCTAAGGTCTAGATTAGTAATAAAAAAATTATAAGATAAAAATTATATAAGTTGTAGATTGTTGTATGAGCCTATTTTAGGGCTAAGTAGTTGTGCTAGAGTAGTTGGGAAGCTAGTTCCCTATGAGAGGACACAAGGTCGTTATGGTGTTGGGTAAACGTTGTCCAATTGAGAGTTAGTTATTCGACTTGGAGTGATTTTTATCGCAAATAGCACTCACAGAAGGTTCATGGTAGATGCGCAATACTGACGAGGATACTTGATGAAGTGTGGCCCGGCATAAAAAGAATCCTAATATGCACGATTTCTGACATGATGTTTTACAGTTTTGATAGAGGATCCAATGCATGCAATAAGATGCCATAACTACGATTGAGAGGTAAATATATGTAGATGATGAGGCACTTTGATAAGTCGGTGCATTATGGTTTCCCCCTCGATGTGTAGTAGGGTTATGCGAAGTGTCATAGTTAGAGAAGATATCGATTCCCTAGTAACATAGTGGCGGTGATATTAATGGTGAGTAGTCTTCACAATAACATTGTGCGGTTCTATAGATGGAAATTTATTTCCACAGTAGCCTAGCGGCGATGATAGTAGTGGGAACGTATTCCTACAATAGCCTAGTGGCGGCGTTTTACATATTTAGTAGCTCTAGGAGCGGTGATGGATTGTTAGTTGTGAGGTTCGACGAGTACTTCGATCATTGTAGTTGCCTATATAAGTTATAGTGTATGTGATGTCCCGGAAATTTAGGCAATACTTATTTAATAATTTCCATTAATAATTATTTTAAAATGTGTAATATTGATTCAATAATCTAATTATCTTTTCAAAAACTAATAATTTAATATGACAAATATAATCTTTTCAAAATTTATGATAATAATAATAATTTAATTTGGCAAATTTTCTTCTTTTCAAAGTTAATATATTTAATTGATATAATTTATCTTTTTAAGCTAATTAATATGTATTCTATTTATAATGTATATATGAGTGTATACATTGTGAGTAGGAAGTTTGGTTTTAATTTAATAAAATTGTTTTCAAATTTATAATATATATATATATATATATTGTGAATTGGAAAATTTGATTGAATTTAGTAAAAAATTTCAAAAGCTTATTTAAAAATCTGTCTAATATATCCAAAAGTACTTAAAGTGAAAATTCATTTTTTTTAAAAATATAATAGCTTAAAATAGTATATTATAATAATTGTTTAATTTTTTTTCTTTTAAAGAAAAATTGTTCTTGAATAAATTTAGTTTATATATATTTAAGCATAATATTTTAGTTTGAAACTTTAAAATAAGGTTTAATTTAATATTCTTTTCTTTTTAAATTTTCTTTCTTTAAAATTTAGCTTTGAAAAATATATTTTTAAAGATATACAAATAAACATAAAAGTATGTAATTGTATAAAGGTAATTTTTATATATAAACATTAAAAGCAAAATTGAAATAAACATTAAAACATGTTAATATAAATAAGAAATCAATTTAAATGAATTTTTAAAACATTTATAAAAGTAAGAAATTATTTTAATATTGAAGTGAAACATGTGTAAGACTATTAAGAGCATATAAGTGTACTTGTAAGCATTTTAACAACTTAAGTTTACAAGTGGCATTGTATTGTTTATTTTTGAAAACATTTATTAATAAATATATTAAGAGAAAACTTGGCAAAATCATTTTACGCTCGAAGCTTTTCTTTCTTCTCTTCTAAAAACTGAAATCAAACCAGATTTTTAAAGAAGTTTCAAAGCCAAAATCAAAAATCAGTTCAAAATTTTTAAATCTATGATCAAAGTGAAGATCAGCAACAAATCAAAACCAAAACATTACAGCAAGGTTTTCTGGAACTACAACAAACTCAATAAATCTGAAGTTCAAAAATATGTAAAGTAAAGCCAGTAATCAAAATCTCAAGCTGTAGCAAAAGTTTCATTTTCAATGCAACCTGGAATTAAAATCTTACAGCATTCAAATTTCCAGTAATCAAAACAGCAAATTCAAAACAGTGTCCTCTTCTTCTTCAATGATTTGTGAGTAAAGTTTTATTTAAAAACGGTTTTTAGGTTTTGCATGTGATGATCTTATGTGATAAAGTTGTGATATGGTTTTCATGCTTTATTTTATCTGAATATATGTTTGAAAATGCTTGATACATGTGTGAATATCTGTATATATACATATCTATGCTCTGTTATTAGCTACAGACTCAACATCATCATCAAATAAATTCTTATCTTCTTAAACACTCAACATTAGACTTTGAATTCTGAAAATAAAATGTGAATAATAGTATGATCTTGTTTTAAAAAATAGTTTAAAGTAATTATATTTAGTAAATAGGCTGTAAATATTGGGATTATAGTAAAAATCAAGTTTTTGTTAAAATCAATATCAATAATTTCACCTTTGAATTATATAGTCTGATTCGTGTTAATGAATCATGAATTTGGTAATTTTTCATTAAGTATCGGCCGAGAATTCGAGAGATGCTTGTTTATGGGATTTTGGGTAACTACCGTTGATCGGCAGTGATTGGTTGCTCGGGGTTTGGCTTGAAGGTGGTTGAGAAGTCGGTGGTCACTGGTGAAATATAGATGGATTTGTCTATTGGCTGTGATGATCGGAATTGGTCAACGTAAGGTTTTGCGTTGTGATTGTGTCGTCGATGTTTAGGGGATTCGAACGGTGATGGTGGCGCACCGAGTTTGATCGCATAAGTGGGAATGGCCTCGGTGGCTCATGAGACATCCGTGGTCATATCAGTTTGGGTGCTGGAGGCATGGTTCGTCGGCAGCTGGTGGTTTCCTGATCAGGTGCATATTTCAGTTTCGGTGCGAATGTCAATTTTGAGTTTGCTTTCGTTTTTCGTTGTTCTGTTTGGTCGTAATGGTTGTCGAGATCAACTATAGGTTGGCGCAGGTCGGATGGTTGGTCGGCGTCGTGATTTCTTGCCGTGCATGTGCACGATGGCCATTTCGTGTATCTGTTTAGTTTTGAGTTTGGGGAAAACGTTGTGGCCCGGGAGTTTTAGTGCTTTTCCTCGTGTTCGTCTCGGGGTAGTTGCGATGATTTGTTGCTTCAAGTTTTCGTGAGGGTTGTCGCGAGTCTGTCTCAGGAATATGTTGTTTACTCAAGTCGTTTTGTTTCCAAAAATTTAAAAATTGTCCAGATCATTTTAACCAAAATGATTTCAAATTTTTAAAAGCAAACCAAATTTTAAAGCAAAGTTTTAAACAGTTTTAAATGTATAAAATGTTTAAAGTTAGAAAATGATGTTTTAAACGAATTTAAATTTTAAAGGTATGGATTTTAAAGTTTTAAATCTTATTTTAAAAATAATTTTGATTTATATAAATATTACATTAGAGTAAATTTGTAATTAGTTTTTAAATGTTTTCAACTCAAATATAATTGTTGAAATATAATTATGATTTAAGTAAAAGGTATTTAACTTTAATAAAGGATGATGATTTTAAATAAATCAAATTCAAACTTTAAGTTTAATTTAATTTAAATGAAAGTTAAAGGTTAATGTAATAAATGATTTATCTTAATTTAATGTTTTATTAACTAAATTAATTGTAATTAATTAAGTGTAGTTTATTACTTAATTAATATTTGATTAATCAAGGTTAAGCAATTAAGAAATAATTAAGTAATGGTTAATTACTTAAAGTTAAGAAGATTATTAATGGGTAATTACTTAATGAAGTAATTAAAGGGAATTAATTACTCTGTATGATTAATTAAGTTAATATGGTTAATTTTAGTTAATTAATTAAGTTTAATTAATTTAAGGAAATCATTTGATGATGGATTAAGTAATAATGTAATCAACAAAGTGAAATTACTTAGTGAAGTAATTAATGAATAATTACTGGATGTAATTAATTGAAGGGGAAATTACTTGATGGGAAGTAATTAAAGGATAATTACTTAGTGGAAGAGATTAAGTTATGATTACTTAGTATAATTAGAGGGTTAATTAATGTAATTAATCAAGGAGTTGATTTAATTGATGTAAGTAATTAAGGGAAAATAATTACTGTTATGATTAATCAAGGTTGATTAATGGAAGTAATTAAGTGTTAATTACTCGGTGTAATTAATTAAAGGATTTATTAGTTAATTAATTAATTAATTAATTTTTGTAAGTAATTAAGGGTAGTTAATTACTGAGTGGAATTAATCAAGGTTGATTAATAATTGTAATTAAGTTAAAGGTTAATTGTTAAATGTAAGTGGAAAATAGGCGCAAGGACAAATTTTCATAAAAATTTAGGCTGAAGGACAGCAACTTTCATTTTTAGACTGTTGGACAAACTTTGAAAGAAAATTAGGCTGAAGGACAGTGCTAAATACAACTAGCATTTTGTACAATGTAAAACTGGATATAATGCTAGTTATAATTAGCATTTTGTACAGTGTTTATACTGTACAAAATGCTAGTTGTATTTAGCACTGTACTTCGGCCTAATTTTCTTTCAAAGTTTGTCCTTCAGCACAAAAATGAAACTTCGTGTCATTCAGCCTAATTTTTTTTCAAAGTTTGTCCTTGTGCCTAATTCCCTCTAAATGTAATTAGAAGAATAATTAATTAATGAAAGTAATTAGAGGACCATTAATTAATGTAATTAATGATAATAATCAAGGTTTAATCGATTAACAAATGTGATTAATTATGAGATAATTAATCAATGAAGTGATTATGGTAAAATTAATTAATGTAATTAATTAAGGAATAATGTAATTAATTATATTTAATTAATTAATGGAAGTAATTAAGAATAATTACTAAGTGATTAAAGAATAATTAATTTGTGTAATTAATTTAAAGGCTAATTACTTAATGTAATTAAGGAATAATTAATCAAGGTTGATTAATTAAGAGAATAATTAAAGGATAATTAATCTGTAATTAAAGATTAATTAATTGGTTTCTAAAGTGATTAAAGGTTGATTAATTAATTAAAAGTTGTAATTAATTAATGATTGTTTAAGCAGGATTGTGTGATTAATTCTCAAGTAATTAATTTAATTTAAGTTGGTTAAATTAATTATAATAAGGGTTAATGGTTCCTGTTTGTGGATGATTGATTGAGTGGAATGGCTGAATTGAATGATGCTTATAGTTTGAATAATCTGTGATATGCTATGATATGATATTGATTATAGCTGTAATAAAAGTGTGATATTTATCTGTGAATGATGCTGTGTGAATTCAGTGTTTTAAATTGAATTAAACTATTCAAACTAAAACCACTTAGACATTAAGATGGCGTTTGGATTTCGGTGAGACCGGGATCGGATTTCCAAATTTGGAATTCTGAAAACCACATCGATCCAAATTAAACATTAGGTCGTGAATCTCAAGTGAAGAGTGAAGACTCGAGGTGTAAGGACTATTCGTCATTAAAACTCTGAGGGCGATTCCAATACGAGTTTAACTGGATAGTACTTTTAGGTTTGAGATGAAGATTCAGAGTGCAAGGGCTATTGTCGTTAACTCTGAGGGTGATTCCAAAATGAGTGTAGTGAGATAGTGCCTTTGGTTTCGTTCGAACCAGGAACGAACTTGTATGGATTGAATGCTTTCAGAACATCGTCATGTGGACGATGAGCATTCTAAGATAGATGTGTTCCATAAAGGTAATGTAGGCTCAAGCCTCACCAGCCGAGAATGGCTAAAATAGAGGAGATGCAGCAAGGCTAAGTGGGTAGCACCCAAGTAGGACGAGATTTACCCCTGTCTAGAGGTCCCTTTTTATTCGGCTGTGTAGGCAGTTGGCGACGGCCATCTGCGGGGTTGTCTTGTTCGAGACTGTCCAGTAAGGGATGGTTCCGGACTTTCTGTTGCAGGGGATTGAGAGTAATCCTCGGTACGGTGATCTAGGCCCCGTACTGTGATGGGCGGTACCCCATTAGCCCTGACATTGATGGAAACACATTCTTCCTACGTGCCCTTTACGGTTTTGATTGTATACCTATGCATGCTGGAATTTAATAAATGTAACAATTTCGGCTATTTCATATTTACTTGAAAACCCTAGACCCTATTATAATATCACCGGATTTCCTATCAAATGTTTTGGTTAGCGTAAGGTAAAAACTTACCCATGTTTATTTGTGGGGAATCTTACGTGATACCTTTTGTTTTCAAAGGTTTTCAAAGTTAAGCAATTTTAACCCGTTTACTCACACCAGACCCATGTCTGACCCGGAGTTTATTTTCTATTTTATTAAACTCTTGGGTACTCAAATTTTTATGAGTAATCAAGGGATTCAGGTTAGATTTGATGACTTCTGGAGGGGATATGGAGCAGGAGGCTTCAGCATTTGTATATATATAGTGGTTCCACTGTGCTAGTGTTGTATCTGTTTCTCTGTGATGTATTTGAGTTATAGTAACTAGACAGTTGTTTATAATTGCCTAGTTTATGTTGTATAAGCTGTATAACTCTGATGTATATGATACTATGTAATATCTTATGTGATATAATATAATTTATTCGTTCCGCTATGAGATTGTGATGTTGTTTGTTCTTTCTTTTCTAACATTTCTCTTTTCTATCCCTTTTTTTCGTCTTAATGATGCGTCTTTCTATGGAATGAAAGGTGGGTCGTTACATTGTGGTATCAGAGCCAGGTTGAGTGAATACCTAGGCTTTGAAGTGATTTCTTTCTGAGAGAGTGTGCTATACACACACACACACACACACACCTATTTTATTGGGTTACCTGTTCGAGTTTTCCAATATAGTTCTTGAGGTAGGAGAGGTAGTGGTGTATGTAGCACGACTATCACTAGTGGAAGAAGTCTGAGTAATTGAGATTGGAAGTGTATCTGCCAGGGCAGTTTTGGGTGTCTTGGGTAAGCTTTTCAGTATAGTGAAGGATTTCGCCAATCTCTGAAGGAAACCTTTTCTAGGTTCGAATTCCATTTTTGGGGTGTAAGCTTGATTTCACTCGTGCAAGCGAATTTTCTAGAGTTTGGATCAGTCGGAGTGATGAAGCAAGTGATGTTATCTTGGCAACCGTAGAAGTCTTGTCTGTATTGGAATTTGAGACTCAGTTTAGCAAGATATTTGTGCTTGGTTTGAAGACAAGTTTCCTGAGAGATATCTGCCATCTTGAAGACTCTTTTTTGGAGTTGGCTGATATAGATTTGTGATTTGAGGATCTTTTAGATAGGAAGTCTTTGGTAGCAGTAGCAGCTCAGAGGTGTTGAGTGTGGTCTCTTGGCTTAGCAGTATCCTAGAGGTGAGTCCGGAAGCAGTAGAGTGGTCGTTTCTTCGATGGTTCAGGAGTCCTTGTTATTCTTCTGTCTGTAGGTCGGGCAGATGGTGAGGATTGCCCACTTCTTCTAGAAGCTCAACTGGGTTTGATGTTTGTGGTTGAGGGTGGACTATCAGTTTCTTCTTTTTGGTTAGGAAGACTTAAGCTGTTTTGATTTGTGAAGGGAGAACGGTATATTTGGAATCTGAACTGGGTAGAATCGCAAAAGTGACTTGCGATAGTACGGTAGTTCTCTTAGTAATCTTTTGCTATGGATTGAGGAATCTCTAGAGGATGTTGGAGCTATCAAAGAGGTTTGAGATTTTCTGGATGTCTTCGAAGAAGTCAAGATTTGCATCCGCATCAGGAATTGAGTTCTGTATCGACTAGGTTCTTGGGGCTTTTCTAGTTGTTCAGCCTAGTAGGAAGGGGGATGGCTCCTAGAGAGAGGTCTGGTTAAGCAGTCAGGATTGATCGGATCTAGTTTTCTAGTTGAATTTTTGTTGTGGTGTTTGTGACCAAATCAGATAGGTCATTAAGATTTTATGGAATTTGATGGACATTGTTTCCAGGTTGAGTGGATCAAGTCTGTGCTTGCGTTCATCAACAGCATTCTCATCTTCTTCATATCAGAGTTGTGCAGCGGAAGCAAGGAGCAACTATTCCAGAATAGAAGCAACCTCGGATTCCTCAGAAGTTTGTGTTTATCTTGGATCAGAGGATTTCTACAGGAAATTCATTCGGGATCTCAAGGCTTGGTTGTCTAGTGCATCTGTTCTGTTTTCCCAAATAGGAGTAGTATGTTTGAAGTCTTCTGATGCTTGTATAGTAGAGTTTGTGTGGTGGATTTCGATCAAGAAGGGTGAAGGCAGCCCAGGATCGGCAGAAGAGTATTGTGGATAAGAGACAAAGGAATTCAGAATTCGGAGTCGGAGATTTAATTTTTGGATAATTTTTCTTCATTTCGCGTATCTCTAAGGGAGTATGTGCATGGTCTATCAATGGTTTTTAAACAGCAGCTCTGAGAGATTTGAAAGATTGAACAGGACTTGTCTGTGGTCCGGTATCCTGTTCAGATTGTAGATCTAGACATATAGGAGCTCTAGATCTGAGTGGTGTAGCTAGTTTAGATTCTGCAGAGCGAGTATCCCGGTGTTTGTACCAGGGAAACTCTAGGAAGTTCTATTCAGAATTTTGTCTGGATAGTTAGTGTTGCTTGTTTGAATTGGTTGTTATGGTTGCTTGTATATGGTTGATAGCATATGCATGCTATTTTAAAATTAAAATCTTTATGGGATTATTAAATTATCTTTGCTTTTAAATTTCGGGGATGAAATCTTTTAAGGAGGGAGGAATGTGATGTCCCGGAAATTTGGACAATACTTATTTAATAATTTCCATTAATAATTATTTTAAAATGTGTAATATTGATTTAATAATCTAATTATCTTTTCAAAAACTAATAATTTATTTTGACAAATGTTATCTTTTCAAAATTTATAATAATAATAATTTAATTTGACAAATTTACTTCTTTTCAAAGTTAATATATTTAATTGATAAAATTTATCTTTTTAAGCTAATTAATACATATTCTATTTATAATGTATATATGATTGTATACATTGTGAGTAGGAAGTTTGGTTTTAATTTAATAAAAAATGTTTCAAATTTATAATATATATATATATATACAAATATATATTGTGAATTGGAAAATTTGATTGAATTTAGTAAAACTTTTCAAAAGCTTATTTAAAAATCTATCTTATATTTCCAAAAGTACTTAAAGCACATATTTATTTTATTTAAAAATTAAATAGCTTAAAATAGTATATTATTATAAAAGTTTAATTTGTTTTCTTTAAAATAAATTTATTCTTGAATCAATTTAGTTTATATATATTTAAGCGTAATATTTTAGTTTAAAATTTTAAAATAAGGTTTAATTTAATATTCTTTTCTTTTAAATTTTCTTTCTTTTAAATTTAGCTTTAAAAAATATATTTTTAAAGATATACAAACAAACATAAAAGTATGTAATTGGATAAAGGTAATTTATATGTAAACATTAAAAGCTAAATTGAAATAAACATTAAAACATGTTAATACAAATAATAAATCAATTTAAAAGAATTTTTAAAACATTTATAGAAGTAGGAAATTATTTTAATATTGAAGTGAAACATGTGTAAGACTATTAAGAGCATACAAGTACACTTGTAAGCATTTTAACAACTTAAGTTTACAAGTGGCATTGTCTTGTTTATTTTTGAAAACATTTATTAATAAATATATTAAGAGAAAACTTGGCAAAATCATTTTGTGTTCAAACCTTTTCTTTCTCACTTATAAAAACTGAAAATCAGGTTTTATAAGAAAATTCAAAACCAGATTTTTAAAGAAGTTTCAAAGCCAAAATCAAAAATTAGTTCAAAATTTTCAAATCTGTGATCAAAGTGAAGATCGGCAACAAATCAAAACCAAAACCTTACAGCAAGGTTTTCTGGAACTACAGCAAACTCAACAAATCTGAAGTTCAAAAATATGTAAAGCAAAGCCAGTAATCAAAATCTCAAGCTGTAGCAAAAGTTTCATTTTCAATGCAACCTGGAATCAAAATCTTACAACATTCAAATTTCCAGTAATCAAAACAGCAAATTCAAAACAGTGTCCTCTGCTTCTTCAATGATTTGTGAGTAAACTGTTATTTAAAAACAGATTTTAGGTTTTGCTTGTGATGATCTTATGTGATAAAGTTGTGATATGCTTTGCATGCTTTATTTTATCTGAATATATGTTTGAAAATGCTTGATACATGTGTGAATATCTGTATATATTCATATCTGTTCTTTGTTATTAGCTACAGACTCAACATCATCATCAAATAAATTCCTTTCTTAAACACTCAACATTAGACTTTGACTTCTGAAAATAAAATGTGAATAATAGTATGATCTTGTTTTTAAAAATAGTTTAAAGTAATTATATTTAGTAAATAGACTGTAAATATTGGGATTACAGTAAAAATCAAGTTTTTTTTAAAAATAATATAAACAATTTCACCTTTGAGTTATATAGTCGGATTCTTGTTAATGAATCATGAATTTTAAAATGAATTTGGTAATTTTTCATTAAGTATCGACCGAGAATTCGAGAGATGCTCGTATTTGGGATTTTGGGCAACTGCCGTTGACCGGCGATGTTTGGTTGCTCGGGGTTTGGCCTGAAGGTGGTTGGGAAGTCGGTGGTCACTGGAGAAATATTGATGGATTTTCCTATTGGATGTTATGATCGAATTGGTCAAGGTAGGGTTTTGCGCTGTGATTGTGTCGTCGATGTTTAGGGGATTCGAACAGCGATGGTGGCGCATCGGGTTCGATCGCATGAGAGGGAATGGCCCCGGTGGCTCGAGGCATCTGTGGTCATAGCAGTTTGGGTGCTGGAGGCGTGGTTCCTTGGCGGCCTGTGATTTCCTGATCAGGTGCATCTTCCAGTTTTGATGCGAATGTCGATTTTGAGTTTGCATTCGTTTTTCGTTTTTCGTTGTTCTGCTTGGTCGTGATGGTTGTCGAGATCAACTGTAGGTTGGCGAAGGTCGGATGGTTGGCCGGCGTCGTGATTTCTTGCCATGCACGTGGACGATGGCCATTTCGTGTACCTATTTATTTTTTATTTTGGGGAAAACGTTTTGGCCTGGGAGTTTTCGTTCTTTTCCTTGTGTTCGTCTCGGGGCAGTTGCGATGCTTTCTTGCTTCGAGTTTTTGCGAGGGTTATTGCGAGTCTGTCTCGGGGATATATTGTTTACTCGAGTCATTTTGTTTCCAGAATTTCTGAAACTTGTCCAGATCATGTTAACCAAAATGATTTCAATTTTTTAAAAGCAAACCAAAATTTAAAGCAAAGTTTTAAAAAGTTTTAAATGTATAAAATGTTTTAAGTTAGAAAATGATGTTTTAAACAAATCTAAATTTTAAAGGTATGGATTTTAAAGTTTTAAATCTTGTTTCAAAAATAATTTTGATTTATATAAATATTACATTAGAGTAAATTTGTAATTAATTTATAAATGTTTTCAACTCAAATATAATTGTTGAAATATAAATAAGATTTAAGTAAAAAGTATTTAACTTTAATAAAGGATGATGATTTTAAATAAATCAAATTAAAACTTTAATTTTAATTTAATTTATACGAAAGTTAAAGATTAATGTAATAAATGATTTATCTTAATTTAATCATGTTTTATTTACTAAAGTAATTAAAGTATAATTACTTAATTAACTAAATGATTAATTTGGGTAATTAAATTAAGATAAATTAATTTGTATAATTAATTAAGTGTAGTTTATTACTTAATTAATATTTGATTAATAAAGGTTAATCAATTAAGAAATAATTAAGTAATAAGTAATTAAGAGGTTAAATACTTAAAGTTAAGAAGATTATTAATGGGTAATTACTTAATGAAGTAATTAAAGGGGATTAATTACTCAATGTGATTAATTAAGTTAATGTGGTTAATTTTAGTTAATTAATTAAGTTTAATTAATTAAAGGAAATCATTTGATGATGGATTAAGTATAATTACTTAATGTAATTAATGAAGTGAAATTACTTAGTGAAGTAATTAATGAATAATTACTGGATCTAATTAATTGAAGGGGAAATTACTTGATGGGAAGTAATTAAAGGATAATTACTTCGTGGAAGTGATTAAGTGATGATTACTCGGTATAATTAAAGGGTTAATTAATGTAATTAATCAAGGAGTTGATTTAATTGATGTAAGTAATTAAGGGAAGTTAATTACTATTGTGATTAATCAAGGTTGATTAATGGAAGTAATTAAGTGTTAATTACTCAGTGTAATTAATTAAAGATTTATTAATTAATTAAGAAATTAATTAATTTTTGTAAGTAATTAAGGGTAGTTAATTACTGAGTGGAATTAATCAAGGTTGATTAATAAATGTAATTAAGTTAAAGGTTAATTGTTAAATGTAATTAGAAGAATAATTAATTAATGAAAGTAATTAGAGGATCATTAATTAATGTAGTTAATGATAATAATCAAGGTTTAATTGATTAACAAATGTGATTAATTATGAGATAATTAATCAATGAAGTGATTATGGTAAAATTAATTAATGTAATTAATTAAGGAATAATGTAATTAATTATAATTAATTAATTAACGGAAGTAATTAAGATTAATTACTAAGTGATTAAAGAATAATTAATTTGTGTAATTAATTTAAAGGCTAATTACTTAATGTAATTAAGGAATAATTAATCAAGGTTGATTAATTAAGAGAATAATTAAAGCATAATTAATCTGTAATTAAAGATTAATTAATTGGTTTCTAATCTGATTAAAGGTTGATTAATTATTTAAATGTTGTAATTAATTAATGATTGTTTAATAAGGATTTTTTGATTAATTCTCAAGTAAATAATTTAATTTAAGTTGATTAAATTAATTATAATAAGGGTTAATGGTTCCTGTTTGTGGATGATTGATTGAGTGGAATGGCTGAATTGAATGATGCTTATAGTTTGAATAATCTGTGATGTGTTATGATATGATATTGATTATAGCTGTGATAAATGTATGATATTTATCTGTGAATGATGATGTGAGAATACAATGTTTTAAATTGAATTAAACTATTCAAACTAAAACCACTTGGACATTAAGATGGCCTTTGGATTTCGGTGAGACCGGGGTCGGATTTCCAAATTTGGAATTCTAAAAACCACATCGATCCAAATTAAATGTTAGGTCGTGAATCTCAAGTGAAGAGTAAAGACTCGGGTGTAAGGACTATTCTTCGTTAAAACTCTGAGGGTGATTCCAATATGAGTTTAACGGGATAGTACTTTCAGGTTCGAGATGAAGATTCAAATTGCAAGGGCTATTGTCGTTAACTCTGAGGGTGATTCCAAAATGAGTGTAGCGAGATAGTGCCTTCGGTTTCGTTCAAACCCGGAACGAACTTGTACGGATTGAATGCTTTCAGAATATCGTCAGGTGGACGATGAGCATTCTAAGATTGATGTGTTCTATAAAGGTAATCGTAGCCTGTGCAGTAAGGCTAAGTGGGTCGCACCCAAGTAGGATGAGATTCACCCTTGTCTAGAGGTCCCTTTTTATTCGGCTGTGTGGCAGTTGGCGACGGCCGTCTACGAGGTTTTCTTATTCGGGACTATCCAATAAGGGATGGATTCGGCTTTGTGTTGCAGGGGATTGGGAGTAATCCTCGATACGGTGATCTAGGCCCCGTACTATGACCGGCGGTACCCCTGTGGCCCTGCCATTGATGGAAACCCATTCTTCATACGTGCCCTTTACAGTTTTGATTGTATACCTATGTATGCTGGAATTTAATAAATGTAACAATTTCGGCTATTTCATATTTACTTGAATACCTTAGACCCTATTATTATATCACTGGATTTCCTATCAAATGTTTTGGTTAGCGTAAGGTAAAAAATTACCCATGTTTATTCGTGGGGAGTCTTACGTGATACCTTTTGTTCCCAAAGGTTTTCAAAGTTAAGAAATTTTAACCCGTTTACTCACACCAGACCCATGTCTGACCCGGAGTTTATTTTCTGTTTTATTGAACTCTTGGGTACTCAAATTTTTATGAGTAGTCATGGGATTCAGGTTAGCTTTGACGAGTTCTAGAGGAGATATGGAGTAGGAGGCTTCAACGTTTGTATATATATAGTGGTTCCGCTGTGCTAATGTTGTATCGTTTCTCTGGATGTACTTGAGTTATGGTAACTAGACAGGTGTTTATAACTATCTAGTTTGTGTAGTATAAGCTGTATAACTCTGATGTATATGATACTATGTAATATCTTATATGATATAATATAATTTATACGTTCCGCTGTGAGATTCCGATGTTGTTTGTTCTTTCTTTTCTAACTTTTCTCTTTTCTATCCCTTTCTTTCTTCTTAATGATGCGTCTTTCTATGGAATGAAAGGCGGGTCGTTATAGTGTAGGTACGTATTAGAAAAAATTCCTTAGGCAATGGACCTTAGGAATTTATGGACACTTGTATTAAACCATGTCTTCTAGGGTAGAGTTAACGTTAACTGCACTTGATCGCTATATATTAAATTTGCACTCATTCACCAGACTTTTGTCAGAACCATCCCCTTCTTTCCATTTTCCCTACCATAAGATGACGGGCTAGTAATTGATTAGGCATCGTATATTAAGAAAGGATCTACACATTGGATTTTTCATATTATTTATTGTTCATCATGGAGTTATTTTTTTTATTAATATCCTATAAAATTCATAACTTGAAAACAGCGTATATGGAAATTATGTATTTTAGAGACTGTTTTTCTTAAATGTCTATTTTTCAGTAATTATAATTTAATTCCTTTCACAATGAAATCTAAAAGTGTAGAATGTCTTAGAATTTACCCTTGCTCTATAATGTTTTGAAAACCCAACAGCTTGTATATCTTGGCATGACGCGGGTCCAAAAGTCATTTTAGGCTTTAGATCGGCGTGTCGGGAGGTTCGGGTTATAATAGAAAGACCAAGTAAGGACCACTCATAAGAAAATTCCCATCTCAAGGTATAGAATGAGACCAAGTATCAGGCTCTCCAGGAAAAAGACTAGATACTTCAGGCCAAGGAAGCTGATATTCCACTTCAGGCTTTCCACTTGGATTTTGATGATGATCATGAGATTGTTTTTTTGTCCTTTTTTGTTGTATCCTTTATTTTTCCTTCTTGTGCATTGGCCGCGTTTTTGCAGAAGCGGTCCTCGCAATCGATCTGTCTAAAAATTAATGCAATGAAAGATTGATTTTCCTTTTTAATATCTATTTCATTTATATTTTCGCATATTTACATTATACCATCCAATGTATAAATTCCTACATATATAATATAACTTCTTGTATTATAGTTTATCTATGTATTATATAATATAACTTCTTGTACCGTGGTTTTATCTATATTATACATGCCTATGTCTTCGCAATACTTTTACTTATTATAACTCGTACATATAAGTAAACTCTTACGATTGCTTTAGATACATTTTGCTACTTAGTTTCGTTTTCTGTTTTGATTTTTTTTTTTTGACTGAACAAAACTTATATTTAACTAACTCTGTGGATATTCTTGTTTGCCCTTAATCGAGCTTCACTTAACCATTTATAAGATATAAATAAACCAAGTTCCATGCCATTTCCTATCTCTAGGAAATAGTGGTTTGGACGTCTATCTCCTGATGTCCTTGACTTGGCCAATAACCGGGCATGATCAATATCATCCATCAACAATCCTTGCATATCCTCAGCCAATCATGTCCTATAGGTTGTAAGCACAGTCATGAAAATCCTGGTCATGCATCGGTTCCTATTTCTTGGAACCGGTGCTTCGGATGCCTATCTCCAAGCATAGCTTTTAGTCTCACCTATCTTCGGATGTTGACTAAGAGTATCATTGTCCTTGCTTATCCTTGGCCAGCCATGTCCCGCTAGTTAGCAAGCTTGGTCGTTGAAACATCGATTGTGTACCATTTTCCATCATCATAAAGTAGTGCTTTATTCATTTGATTCTAGGCATCCCTCGTTGAGTTTTCTATTCTCTGGGCATTAGTGAATACCCAAGGGATAAGGTTGAATTATTTGATTGACCCTTGTGATTATACACCTTTGTCCCAATCATAGATCAAAGGAGTCGGTACCTATCTCTGGTAATCTGATTGTACTAATAATTACATAACATAAGATTTTGAGTATAAAAACATGGTTCAATCAGTTCAAGAAGCTTATTTTATTTATAAACAAAAGTCATGGCGAGTCCTACTCAATATATTTCCTTTAATTCACTGGGGTGGCTTTTTAGCAGGAAACATATTAAATAAATCTAAGTGAAGTAGTGTCACAATAGGTCATTATTCCATGCTCACAGAATTACGATCCCATAAACGATTGTTATTCAACATAATGGATTACTCCAAATCCAGGCTGCATATCATTTGTTTTATAGGAGGATATATTGGGTTCACATTCAGTGAATAACATGCTACCTCTGATGATATCCCACACATATGTGAATGCGTCCAAGCAAACACATCTAGGTTCGCTTGGATAAAAGCGACCGATTCCTACCTCAATCCGGTGATGAGCTAGAACACAGTTCAATTGTCTAGGTTTACTATTTATAATTCAAAATTTAAACTGTAAAACCCTAATTTTAAACATATAATCTATGGTAGAAATTGAAGTTGCACTAATTTGATAAATATGACGTTGATGGAATCATAACCATTAATTATTTAACTGAAATCAATATGAACTGTCAAATCAGTTGCTAGTACACCCTTTTACTTATTTAACTATAAACCCAAAAGTCTACAAAACCTAAACCTGTAAACCTAAGTTTTAATAAGTGAAATTAAAATTGAGAAATTTGGACTAGTGAATTAGTTCTTAGGGTTCGCTGTAAATTGAAATCAACAACCCAAATTAATGAAATTAAAATCGACCTCAAAAAGTATTGGAACCCTAATTTTAGTCTACGACAGGTTGACCACTAATCCCCGGAGATTGATAGGTAGTAGTCGATAAGTTAGGATTAGCGATCGACTGGTCGACATGTAAAATGCAGAATCTGACCCTCGGCCTAAGGCCCGGATTAGTAATAAAAATTATGTAAGTTATAGATTGTAGTGTGAGCCTATTTTGGATCTAAGTGCATATGCTAGAGAAAGCAAGGAAGCTAGTTTCATATGAGAGGACGTTAGGTTGTTGCGGTGTTAGGTAAATGTTTTTTTATCCAATTATGGGTCTATTATTCGATTGGGAGTGATTTTTATCGCAAATGGCACTCGCAGGAGGTGCTATGGTGGATGCGCAGCACTAACAAGGATGCCTGATGAAGTGTGTGTTGAGACTTGGTTTCGATTCATGACACAAAGATATCACTACAACATACAAATTTGATGACTGTTATGACAAAAACAGAATATATACTACATGGAGACATGATATCAAAATCGGTGCATCAATTTTTATATTATCTTGTTTAGAGTCTAAGTCAATTTTGTTAAGGTCTCTCCTTGTTTAAAACACTCACATATATAATCTTTCTATTTCCAAATGATTTATACATATAAGCATATAATATATATATATATATATATTATCAAAGTTTTTCTTTAAAATCATATATAATATACATGTAAACCTATGAAAACTGTGCAAATTCACAAGAATTTATCAAGTCAGTCGACTGACCTGGTAGATCAGTCAACTGACCTGACAATTTCGGTGCAACATGCACTGGTGCACAAATAAACAAATATATATTAAAAATTCGTTTGAATATCCAATCGATTGACCCAGAGATTTAGTTGACTGAATTTCTATAACAGCTATATTTTCTGAAAAGACATGACTATTTGTGAAGAGTTACGAATCTCTACAAAAAGATTTGGACACAACACTTCAACCGGAACTCTTCTTCAATAGTCGCTGCTTTTTAACATCTATAAATACATATTCTAACTTGACTCCAAACTTTCGAATTTTCTTATCTTTCTTACTTAACTCTCTTGAACATACTTGCAACTATACTCTCAAATATTCTGCATTAACATATTCTAAGCAATATTATACCTTTCTAGTCTTCATATACTTCAAATATATATATTTATACTCGAGGAGAAGATCATAGAAAAGGTGTACTATAAACAGACTTATCTGTGTTATCATAACACAAAAAGTCAAACAATCTTTTGTATTCGTTGAAGTCTTTTTCTACTGCTCAGGCATGTGAAGTCCTCTTCGGTTGTTGAAGCGAAATCCTATTCCGCTGCTCAGGTCCCTGTTCGGCTGCTTACGGGTTGTATAGGCCTATTCCTTCAGGTTAAGTGAGGGTTGTTGTTTTAGTGAAATTCCGAAAGGAGTTTGGGGCTGGACGTGGGACGAAGCTCCAAACCAGTATAAAAATCTCTGGTGACATTTTTATTATACTGCTTATATATTCCACACAATTTACTATATAGCTATTACCACTACACTTTGTATTATCATATATCCATATTACACGATCCATTGCACACTTTCATTTGGTCAAAGCAGGTTATCATATAACCGTAACACAGTTCTCTGATAATCTAAAAATATGGAAACTAACACTAGCACTAACATTAAACTAGCTTCATTGAAGGACAATCCACTACACGTCCACCACTATTTAATGGCATGAACTATAACTATTGGGCCACACGAATGAGCATATATATGCAAGAAAATGGTTTTGATTCATGGAATATAACTCAGAAAAAATATATTATTCCTACTGAAGAGTATTCTACTTGGACAAATACACAAAAACTAGATGCCACAGCAAATGCAAAAGCCATGAATATGTTATTTCATGCCTTAGATAAAAATGAGTTTAACCATGTTAGCATGTGCAACACTGCATATGAAATATGGCGTACACTCAAAGTTACACACGAAGGAACTAGCAAAGTCAAACAAAGAAAAATATCCATGCTCAAAAGTCAGTTTCAAAACTTTAGGATGAAAGACACTGAATCTATAAATGATATGTTTTCAAGATTACAGGGTATCTTGGTATTGTATCCAAAATCTTTAACACTTTAACGGAAGAATGGGAAAGAAAAGTACTCGCTATTGAAGAAGCGAACGATATTTCCAAAATAACTTTGAAAGAGTTAATAGAAAATCTAATGTCCTATGAAGTAAATTTGCAGGCTAAACGAGTTCAAGCTCAAGAGAAAAAGAATATAGCGTTCCATGCATAACAAGAAGAATCAGATTCAGACAAAGACAACCTAGCCTTTATTGCCAAAAACTTCAAGAAATTCTTAAAGTATAGAAAAGGAAACAGAAATAATAGCAAGAGAAACTCAAACAGCTGTAAACCACCGTCTTCATTAGTTCTGGAGTGCTTTAACTGTCACAAAAAGGGGCATATACAGAAGGACTGTCCGGATCAAAAGAAAGAATATCACAATAAAAGGAAGGATAAATTCAAGAGGAAAGCTTTCTCAGTTACATGGGATGATTCAGACTCCTCTTCCTCTTCAGAAAGTAAGAGTGACAACGATAATGAACAAGCCAACGTATGCTTTATGGCTAAAGATAATGAGGTTAGTGATTTAACTTTTGATGACATGATAGAGATAAACTATGAACTGTTAGATACTTTAAAATGTCTCAAAAGAAAATATAAAGAGGCTGTTAAAAATCAGAACAAGCTAGAATTCAAAAGAGATATGCTTAAAGAGAAGAAGAAAATATTCGAAGAAGAACTTGAGAAAACTCAAGAATCACTTTCAAATGTTAATTCTCAACTGATATTATTGAGTCAAGAAATTGAGACTCAAAAAGAAAGGAATGATGTTCTAGTTTTTGAAAATCATGATTTAAAAACTAATATTAAAATGGTAGAACTAGAAAATTCATCTAAAGGCCAAACTAGAAGGAATCTCTAAAAATGTTTCAAATTTTAATAAAGTCAGAGAAAATTTATCTATAATTATTGAAAATTCATAACCTATTAACAATGAAAACGGATTAGGTTATAAGAAGAAAGTCAAGAATTCACAATCTATTAATTTAAACAATGGTAAATCTAATAAAACACCCATATTTTCAAAAAGATTAGTTTCTAAAACTGTCAATATATGGGTTCTTAAAACAAATAACAAGTAAATAAGAAATAAGTATATTAGATCATCCATAGAAAACGTTCATAATAATAAGAATTATATCTATAAAAGGGATACTAAACCCACTTGGGTTTGGTTTTCTAAGATCTTACTCTTAGGACCCTATTAAAAAGGTGGGTACCTACGTTATCTCATATTTTTTATAGGTCCCACTCAAGAAGAGAGGAAAAAGGATACTCGACATTGGTTGCGCAAAACACATGACAAGGGACAAAGATATGTTGACAGACATTACATACTCAAACGGAGGTTCTGTCATTTTTGGAGATAATTCCAAGGGATATATCATCGACAAAGGCGATGTGAGCAATTACAGTACATCTAATTTACCTCTTAAACGTTTTATTAGTTAAGAATCTAAAACATAATCTATTAAATACAAGCGATAAAGGTTTAAAATATCTTTCTCTGAAAATAAATGTAGTATCTTCGATCAAAATCAGAATCTTATTTTCGAAGGAGATAGAGATAAAAACAATTACGTTTTGAATATGAAAGTTAATCATAACTTAGACATGTGTTTAATAGCCAAGAAAATGATCCCTAGATATGGCACAAACGATTCTGTCATATAAATTTCAAAACTGTAAATAAAATTTCTGCAAATAATCTCGTAAAAGGATTACCAAAGATGAGGTTAATAAGATATGTGATACATGTCAATTAGGTAAATCAACTAAATCTTCGTTTAAATCTAAGAAAGTCATTTCGATATTACAACCACTTAATTACTTCATATGGATTTATTCGGACCAACCCAAGTTCAATCCATAAATCACAATAAAAACGTATTTGTAATAGTTGATGATTTTTCTAGATATACATGGACTATCTTTATGAAAAATAAAAGTGATACTTTTGAAAATTTCAAAACATTTGTTAAATGAATTCAAAATTTAAAAGCTACTAAAACTAAAAATATCAGAAGTGATCATGGAGGTGAATTTGAAAGTGAACTATTTGATAACTATTGTAAAAAGAAAGGAATATTTCATAACTTTTCATTTCGTACAACTCCACAACAAAATGGAGTTGTAGACTGAAAAAATCGGACTCTGCAAGAATGTGCAAGCACGAAAGCATGTTACCAAAACATTTCTAGGTAGAAGCCATTGCAACTGCCTGTTATGTGTTAAATCGTGTTTCTATTAGACCCTTCACTAAAAATACGCCTTACGAACTTATTAATGGTAGAAAACCAAACATATCTTATTTTAAAATATTTGGATCAAAATGTTTTGTATTAAATACCAAAGATCAGCTTGGCAAATTCGATTCAAAATGTAATGAAGGTATATTTCTTGGATATTCGAATCGAAGCAAAGCTTATCGTATTTTTAATAAACGAACTAACACTATTGAAGAGACACTCCATATATCATTTGATGAACACGTTAAACTTATTTCAAAAACAAACGATTAAGATGATTTACTTGATAATAAAGCGAATATAGAAATAAATAATTTAAGGGAAGATGAAAATATTGTTTATAATTCTAGAGAAGATGAAAACTTTGTTAATAATTTAGAAAATAGAAATAGTTCCAATACAATGAGATCTCCTCGAAGAATCTTATGAAATCATCCTACAGAAAATATAATTGGAGAAATAAATTCAAATGTTCGAACTAGAAATCAACCAAATTTAATGGGTCATGTAGCTTTTCCTTCTACCATAGAACCTAAGAATACAAAGGAAGTATCATCCGATAAAATTGGATTATTGCTATGAAAGAAGAACTAAATCAGTTTGAACGAAATGAAGTTTGGAAACTAGTACCCAGACCGACCGATCAGACTGTTATAGAAACTAAATGGATTTATAAAAATAAATCAGATGAATTAGGAAATATAACTAGAAACAAAGCGAGATTAGTAGCACAAGGGTATAACCAACAAGAAGGAATAGACCACGAAGAAACGTTTGCTCCAGTCGCTAGACTAAAAGCAATATGGATCTTACTGGCATACACATGTTTTTATAACTTTAAACTCTATCAAATGGATGTTAAAAGTGCATTTTTAAATGGTTACATTAAAGAAATGTTTTTGTTGAACAATCCCTTTTATTTGTTCATGAAAAATATCCAGATCATGTCTATAAACTTAAGAAAGCTTTATATGGTTTAAAACAAGTACCATGTGCTTGGTATGAACACCTTAAAAGCTATTTAATTTAATCTGGATTCGAAATAGGAAAAGTAGATCGGCCTTTATTTATAAAACACTCTAAAAATGATATTTTAATAGTTCAAATATATATAGACGACATTATATTTGGTTCAACTAATAATAAATTACCTAAAGAATATTTTGAAATAATGACTAGAGAATTTGAAATGTCCCATATGGGTGAATTTGAAATGTCCCATATTGGAGAATTATCGTATTTTCTGGGTCTTCAAATAAAACAAATTTCAAATGAAATATTTATAAATCATGGAAAATACTGTAATAATCTTATTAAGCGATTCGGAATGGAAAACACTCCTGCCAAACCAACACCTATGAGCACAACATCACATCTTGGTAAAGATGAAAACGGCAAGAGTGTAGACCAAAAACTATACCGTAGTATGATAGGATCATTACTATACCTAACAGTAAGTTGACCGGGTATAATGATGAGTGTATGTTTATGTGCAAGATTACAAAATGGCCCAAAAGAATCACACTTACGAGCCGTAAAAAGAATACTATGTTATCTTAGTAATTCTAAAGATTTCGGACTATTCTATCCAAAAGATTGCTCGTTCGAGTTAGTGTCATATAGTGATGCTCATTTCGGAGGATCACAAACGGATAGAAAAAGTATAAGCGGTACATGTCACTTTATTGGTAAATCATTAATATCGTGGTTTAGAAAGAAACAAAATTGTGTCTCACAATCAACTGGTGAAGTAGAATATGTTTCTACAGCATTAGCTTGTGCGCAAGTAATCTATATGCAACAGACACTTAAATATTTTGGAGTTAGTTTATTAAAATCGACAATTTACTGTGATAATTCCAGTGCAATAAATATATCCAAAATTCCAATAAATCACTCTAGAACTAAACACATAGATATTAGACATCACTTTCTATGCGACAATATAGAAAAAGAAGTTATAAATTTAGATTACGTTCCATCTGAAAATCAATTAGCTGATATTTTTACTAAACCATTGTTAGAGAACATTTTTATAAAACTACGTCGAGAACTTGCTATAATGTCAATTAAAGATATATAAATTATAAAATACAAAATTAAAAACTCGAAAATAAAAATGTTGATAAAAATTCATTTTTCTGACCATGTTGAGACTCGAACCTAAGACCTGTTGTGAATAGCCCAGATGTCTTAACCACCTGAGCTATTGATTATTTTCAATACTGTCTAGGCGGTGATTTTCTTATATGGTGACAACTATACTCTAAATTGTGTATAACACCTACCGTTATAGATATATGTTTTCTGCATATTACATTTACATAGATAAATCACAATAACAGAAAACCACCAAAATAGCAACTACCATTCCTAACTAACAACTTTGTTGTAGCTAAAATCAATACAATCCATTCATTTCATCCTTTTTATTCTCAACATTAGCCTATAAATAGGTATACTTATTCTCCGTTATTCATACAAACTAGCAAAAATACAAACTAACTATCATTATGTCAAACTCTTCACAATCAACTCACTCCACTGAAATTCTAACCTCTTCTGAATCACCAAAAACACCCGTCCATCATTCTGCACAACCTTCTACTTCTCATGATCATACCGGATACACTCCAGAGAAAAAGAAAGGTAAGAAGATGATGTTTGACGTATCACCAAACACTAAACAAAAATAAGTGATTTGCATCACTATCAGCAGGAGTCATTGATGCTTCAGCGCAAAATATATTACAAGCAGAAAATCAATTCGAGACATCTAGGTATTGTAGAACACACTACTATGAAATTTTGCAGTGCTTCATCACATCCAATAGACGAATACGTCGTTTCACCTATTCGTTGACCTTCTACTTCATCCCCGCCACGACCATCGGTCTCACCAAACTCATGGGATCGAAATGAAGCATCTAATGTTCGACGCAAACAACTACAGGGCTACAAATCACCTAGTCCTTCAAAATAAGAGTAGTTGTTTTTATATGTTATTTTTCGAATAATTTAATAAATTATGTACAATTTTTTTTAGAGTAAATCATTTCTTTTCCTTCATATTTTTTTATCAACTCATAAGTTGGTTCTAATATTCAAATAAATAAATTTACAGCATCATAGGTATGAATATATAAAACATTATATAACATCAGGCTGATTGGGAAAATTTACACAGGTCAGTCGACTGGACCAGTGTATCAGTCGACTAGTACTGGATAAAAAAATTATTAACCATTATTTAGTCGACTGTCAAAGTGGATCAGTCAACCGGACCATAAGATAAATTTTTAAATAACCTAGATTCGGTCAACTGAATCAGGCCTTTAGTTGACTAAACCATTCAAAAAATTTGAATTTAAGGTTCGGTCTACTGAACAACTGATTTAGTCGAATGATTCGTAGATCTGAGCCAATTTACAGCTCTTACCCGCCCATTCTCACCTTTTAACCTTCAATTTCCCCTTAACTCTTCACTCTCATTTTAGATTTTTCATTTCTTATAAAATCCTAGTTCTTTAAAAATCTAATTTTAACCTCCAAACTCTCAAACTCAATGGCTCCAAAAAGAAAAGAACAAGCATCTTCATCTCCCTAACCTCCTTCCAATGACCAAATCCAACAATGGATTTTCGATGATACCGCAGTTAGAAGATGGAGGAGAATGCAAGATTCTCATTTGAAGGTTTGTTTGCAAAATTTGCCGATTTCTCTCCTTATCATATACAAGAATTGGCTCGTCGAAGCAATTTGGAGTCTTTGTTCAATATTGATGAAAACAAGCATAAAATAAACCAAATAATGGTTAAGCTATTCTATGCTAATCTTAATTTAGGTCACCAAAACATTAAAAATAAACATGACTGTGTATGGAGTTTGGTTTGTGGAAAACTGGTATTTTTCTCGTTAGATTGAATGGCTCACATTTTAAAATATGAAAATGATGGTGTTGAATTAAGTATTGTTGATTGTGATATGGTCGTTCGTGACTGTATAAGCCATTTATTTTTGGAAGGTGATATGCGCCAACTCAAGTCTATGTTCTTAAGGCCTAAAGCTAGAATTATACACTGTGCATTAATGAAAACCGTAACTCCGAGAATTGGAAGTTACAAACTTGTTTGTGAACACAACTTCAAAGCCTTATATGCCATCTTCAGAAATATCAAATTTAATTGGCTTCATTTAATTCTTGATGAGTTCTTAAGCTTCAACAATGGTCGAATGAATGTCATATACTACGGTGAGTATATTATGCGCTTACTAAAAGAATGTGAGATTTTGAAACCCGACTCACCGGTTTCTACTGTCGGTTACTTAAACACTCATACTCTAGCATTAATGAAATTACCGGTTGCTTGACCTCCTCCTATCGTTAATTTTGTAGAATGGACTCAACGCCAATTACCTCAAGATCAACCACCACAACAACAAGGCGAAGCATCTCACCGTCAACTCGCCAAAGATCAATTATTCGTCAACAAGACATAATTATGATTCCTAATCCTGTCCTTCCTCCACATGAGTCTATTTCCATGATATGCCGTAACCAACAAATTCTTTAATCCCATATCACTAAGGTTGGCAAAAAGCTTGATAAAGTTAAAGGATTTTTCACAAAGTTATGGCAAGCTATCTCATGTTCATCCGGCACTTCCACAGCTATACTAGGTGATCCCGGTAAGCAACCCGTCTTCACTTGGTCTTCCTCTTTTGATGATCAAGCAAGTAGTAGCGACAACGGTGGAAATGGAGGCAATAGTGGTGTCAAGTTCTCATGGTCATAAGGGTAAGCGTACAATGGAGTAAGTCATTACTTTCCTTATATCATAAAAACATTAGTCTTTTATTTCACAACATTATGCCTTGTGCTAAATAGCCAATCTTTTCGTATTATTTCAAGACTCTTGTTTGTGATATTGTAATGTATGTATGTTTGGTTCTTTCTATCAATACATCATACTTTTATTTATGTACTTTATTCCTTTTTGTCGATGACAAAAGGGGAGAAATATTATCACTAACATTAAGAATGCAAGATATATATCGTCAAAGATTTAGGGGGAGTAAGTATTTATATTATATATACAGTCAAAATCTATATCTATTTACATGTTGTCATCAATCAAAAAGGGGTATAATGTTGAGACTTGGTTTTGATTCATGACACAAAGCTATCGCTACAACATACAGATTTGACGACTGTTACGACAAAAAGAGAATATATATACTGCATGGAGACAAGACATCAAAATCGGTGCATTAATTTTTATATTATCTTATTTTGAGTCTTAAGTCAATTTTGTTAAGATCTATCCTCGTTTAACTTATATATTAGCTTATATACAATCTTCCTATTTTCAAATGATTTATACATATAAGCATATAATATATATATATATATATATTATCAAAGTATTTCTTTAAAATCATAAATAATATATATATAAACCTGTGAAAACTGTGCAATTTGCACAAAAATTACCAGGTCAGTCGACTGACCTGACAATTTCTGTGCAACATGCACAGGTGCACAAAAAAAATATATTAAAAATTCATTTGAATATCCAATCAATTGACCTAGAGGTTTAATTGACTGAATTTCTATAACAACAATATTTTCTGAAAAGTCACGACTATTTTTGAAGAGTTATGAATCTCTACAAAAAGATTTGGACGCAACACTTCAACTAAAACACTTCGTCAATAGACGCTGCTTTTTAACATCTATAAATACATATTCTAACTTGATTCCAAACTACTGAATTTTCTTATCTTTCTTATCTAACTCTCTTAAACATACTTGCAACTATACTCTCAGATATTCTGCATTAACATATTCTAAGCAATATTATACCTATCTTGTGGCAATCTGAAATTTTCGATCCTAAAGATTTCAGATTATTAGGGAAAATAAGAAAAGAGATAGAAGAAGGACAGATAACAAAACACGGAATCTCACATTCGCAACGGATAAAATATAATATCAAATAATAGTAGTTATACAAAGGAAAACTGTATATGTTTATTTACATCAATACATCAGAGTTACAACCATTACGCAAACACTAGACAGTTAAAATCAACTTGTCCCAGATAAACAGCAAAAATATACACAGCGGAATACTCAATACGTCCTACCATCCAGCTCGCCTCCTGAGCTCCAAAACATCCTAACCTCGAAATCTATAATACTCGGTGTGACCCGAGCATTACGTCAAAGTAACACCCGGGTCAGGCTAGAAACCAGCATGAGTAAAACCCATCTAACATGAAATACAAATGCATAGCTCATTTTACCCGGGGTAGCTCGTACTTCACTATAAGTTCACAACATGTTATAGTCAACAACTATTTTCACAAATCAATACCTAAGTATCCTAAATTAGTTTAAATGGTCCAGTCATTTAAATTTATCCCATTCCAGCCTATTTGATGCACATATCAAATCTTTAAAGAATTATTAAAGATTTTAAATCGAAGTGGTTTCGGGTATTCACTGATACCCGACCTTGGTCTCTTCGAACCCAACGTCATCTTAACCTAAGTTATTCAAGTGAATATAATTAAATTTTAAATACAGGATGTCACTTTTACATAGTAATTCATCATCGATAGATAACCTCATTATCATTGTATCACCCAACATACCATATCACAAAACATTTTATATCAGAGATATCAATCAATGCAAGGCATTCCATATAATCCAATCATTCATAAGCAGAGTTAATTAATCACATAATTTATTTAAACCAAATAAATTAATTACCTAACCCTACTTAATTAATATTAATTACAAACCATTTGGTATTACTTTAATTAATTAATGAAATTAATAAATCATCCTTAATTATCCAGCTTAAGTAATTATCCTCAATTACTTAATTTTCTCCTAATTAATCACATTAATTAACCTTTGATTAATTTATTACATTAACAAATTAACCCTTTAATTACTTACATCAAATAATTATCTTTTAAGTAACTAATTATCCCCTAATTACTTCATTAAGTAATTATCCCATTGGTTAATTATCCTCAATTAATTAACCTTTAATTATTAATTAAATTAATTAACCCTTAACAAATTAATCCTTAATTACTTACATTAAATTATTATTTAAGTAATTACTCTCTAATTACTTACATTAATTAATCTCTAATTACCAATCAATTAACCTCTAATTATCAATTTATTAATCTATAATCATTAATTAATTAACTTCTCTTTAATTCATTAATTTAATTAATTTTTAATCACCAATGACCCTAATTAACATTATGATAAACCATTTATCTTTATTTATTACTTAGCTATCATCAACATATAAATTTAAACTATTTTACTTTAATTATCTGTTAAATTAAAATTTAGTTTAAAATAACTTAAGGATTTAACTTAATAAATTTAAGTTAAACAAATCATATAACTTTCTTAAAATTTTGTTAATACACTATGAAAAATTGATTAATTAAAGTTACTTTGCTTTTAAAATCTTATACGTGCCTTTTTTAAAATTTCAAACCAGGAAACTAAAGTAAAAATCCCGAGATCAACCAAAACTTCCTCGAGCAAAATCTCGTGCCATTCTCGCCACCATTATCACACGAAAACTCGAGTTCGACAACGAGATAAACCATCATCTTTCCCGAAGCAAAACTCACATACAATCCTCTGACACATGATGACACACGTGTACGTGTACAAATGGTCGGAGTATATCCGACCCTTGCCACAACCTCCGGTAAGTCGACGACAATACTCACCTACGGTTCCGACCTCCAGAACAACATAACAATCACCAGAACGAAAATGAGCAGTTCGAATGAAACCAGGAACCAAGTCGATCACCGAAAACTCCCCAGCATCACCATCACAGACCATCGATGATCACGAGACTCCGGCCAAAAGTTCGTCTCCCTACACTCCAGCTATTCCCCCTATACCGCATCCTTCAAAGCTCACCGCAACGCCGCCATTGCCAGGAAAATGGCCTCGACTAAAACTCGAACAAAAACCCTAAATCTACACCACCGTGCCACCACGACGACTTATAAATTTCCCGAGCATTTTTCCTGACATCCCTGTCCTACCGCCTTCCTTTGGCCTTAATCCCTAAACCTCCGACCTACGCGATCATCAGAGTTCACCAAAATACCCAAATCCAGTCGACTCACGATTTCTCATTAACCATTAACATAAAAATTGTAGGATTATCATCATAAATAATCATATTCGAATTCGATTAATATGATCAAACCTTGAAAATTTAAAAATCAATTTTTTGACTTGAATTTTTTTCTCTACTATTTCATCTTTTTAAAAATAATTTCTAGATATATATGCTACGAAACATTTTTAAAAGTTTAATCTGGTAAACGTAAATGAATTTTCCTCAAAAATCTTAACATAAAATAGGTTATATCAAGAGATATAGATTTAAAAAAAACTTGTTTAGTCTGTTTGAAACAAACAGAACCCAGATATTTACACAAAGACCTGCACTTATATATATTCAATAATTTAGCTATTTCCCAAAACGAAATACATTCATGAAATCCCTTATTCACCATCACGACAAGATCATATTACATGCATCAAATTTTTACCTTTTAAAAGTTGTAGATTACTTACTGTAAAAATGTTTTGGCAGAGAACAGAGTAAATCACTTGAACAGGTATAAATACTACATAATCTTGTACTGTTTAATAAATTCTACTTACTCACTGATTCAAATAAGATTTTGATTTAAAGATGAAGTTTACTCACCTGTCAGAGAAGCCTGGATTCGAATTTGGTTTGAACTTGAAAACTGATCTGGGTTTGAATGCTTTGACCTTGCCACTTGATTCTGCTTTTGAAACTGAGCTTCTTGATTTTAATTTGTAACTGGGTTGAATTTGTTTTAACTTGCTCCAGATTGTATTTGTGAAGAGATTGCTTTGAATTTCTTTGTTGAGTTGAAGTAGTTTAGATATGATCTTCTTTGGTTTATATTTTCTTAGGTTTTGATTTCTTTGTTTTGAAGTTGAAGATAAAAGAGAAAATGAAAGAGAGGGATGGAGAGATGTTTATATACCCTTGTTTAATCTTTTATTAATTATTTAAAAATAAAAATAAAAAAAATGACACTTGGTAAATAGGCTTAAAAATGTCATATGCATGTTATAATTTAACTAACATTTGTCATTTGCATGAACTAAATCTTTTATATATGTTTATATTAATATATTTATAATATTATAAATTTGATCTTATATTTAATAATGTCTTATGTTTTATAATTAAACTTTTCAAATCCAAATTCTCTTTTAAAATCTATTTATGTATATATTAAAATTAATATTTATTTTATTTTCTTAGAAAATAATAATTTTAGATTATAAAAGAAGATTATTACATTGTTTATTTGCCTAAAATTCTGGGATATCATATTCCTCCCCAATTTGAATCTTTTCGTCCTCGAAAAGGAACGAAGCCAGAATTTATTCAATACTTAAAATCAGATAAATTATTCTTTAATCATTTTTAAAACACTTTTGAAATCTATATAATATTACCAAAATAGCTTTATAAAAAATTTACTTTTTATATCTCGATGTTTCCACAAGTCCAACTTTGTTCTCATAGAAATTCGGTCATACGTTGATCAAGCGTAAGACTGAAAATCTATAAGTACTTAGCAGACCCATTTTCAACACCCAGTGAAAATTTATTATTATTTTTGAAAATATTTTCGAAAACTTTATGAAAATGTAGAAAAAAAAATTGAAATAGAGGACATAACTTTGGTGAGAATGCTCTGGAAATCATCACCCCCATCCATGGTCGCAGTTAACCTGATGGTTACGTCGCCATCCCGGCAAAATCCTTAGATAACTGTAGGCACTCCGCCTCTTAATTACGCCATGAAACCCGCTACAGATCGCAGCTATATTTGGGGTTACGTTGCTATCATAGCTAAAACCCATACAACTGTACGCATCAACGCCCTCGAATTTCGCTGCCAAAAAAATGAAACTTCTCCACTCGACCATAGATGGTAATCTACCGATGTTACGTTGCGTCCCGACAAAATCAAGCGTAGACCGTTGACACTCACCTTCACACGATTTCCGCTATGGTCCATAGTAGATCGCACCGACATCGAGTTACGCTGTCGTCACAGCATAACCCAAATGCCTCTGTAGGCATTAGCGCCCTCGACTTTCGCTACTCAATAATCCTCAGGAACTTCAGTTTGTCCAGACTTCCTCACAGAATCAACTTTAGAACCTTCACCGAGGGCTCAAGGCAGTACCAACCTATGGTACTCTTAAGAAGTTCATTTCAAGGGAGCGCCTTTTTCTCCAGAGCCATTTTCAAAACACTTTATACTATATATATAGTATCTTCCAAATCATACACCTAGTATGAATCTCATATAAATCTCCTTTCTCAAAATCGATTATCCCACAATCGATAATTCTCAAACTAGGCTTTCCAAATTTCCAAAATTGATTTTCCCCAAAAATCAAAAGCCTTTCCAAATCCAAAGGTTCCAAAAACCTTTTCCCAAAATCATTCTCATAAAATCCTTCATATGTATATAAGGATATATATAACTTTGAAAATCATTGAATCACTTCATACTTGTATAAATTCTCTTTTTATACTTCAAATATTTTTAGAAACCCTTTTTTATTTTGCTATAGATTCAACAAGGGAAGTTTATCAATTTATATATACATTACTTTGTTTATGTCAAATCAATGTTAAAGCTTGATTACTCTATGAAGTCACTTACCATATTACTTACTTCCATAAAGTAAATTACTATCATAGAAATATCTAATTTCCACTTTATTACATCATTTATTTCACAAAATATACTTTTCATTTCAAAACCATTTTACAGTTCTTATCCATAAATTTTCAATATCAATTTCATTCAAACCCGTACGATGCACACATATCATCCGTACACTATATCAATCTGATCACTCACTCGATCACACAATTTTACTTTCGAACTAGTATCGTCCACCCGACTTCCTATTGCGGACTCAGATCTGGTTTCTTGATCAGAAACCGTCATTCTCCTAGCATAGTCATAACTATGATAAAGAATATCCGAAATCAATCAAAAGTCCATATCCAGGTTCGCCGTCGAAAATCGAGTGAAAAATCCCAACTCGGATCGATATACTATCTCGAAATTTTGTGTTAGAATCTAGATCAAATCACTATGCGGATAGCATAATATATGTCACCTTACGTATTTATCTCTATTGATAATTAGCCAAATCAATCTCCTTTTCTACTCACATTCACTTTAATTTCTATCCACTTATTCACAATTGTTTCAATTCCATTTGGACTATCATTTTAATCCATATCTCAACTGGTAATTAATCATAAACAGTTTGCACTCTGACCAACTTGAATTTAGAAAATAGCTAGAAAAAAATTTCAAAATAGGTAAGTAGTTGAAAAATAATTATTAATTTGTGAAATAGCTATAAAATAATTAGGTAATTGTAAAATAGTTATAAAATAGTCAAATAATTGCAAAATAGTTGTAAATAGTAATTAGTTATAAAACAGTTGAAAAACGATAATTAGTTTATAAAACAATTGTAAAATTGTTAAATAGTTTCAAAAATAATTGTAAAATAAGTATGAAATAGTTTGTCTTTAAAAAGAAAGGTTGTATATAGTAAATAGCTTGGAAAAATAGATTTGGGAAAGCTTATATTAAAATAATTTGTTTGAAAATAGTTTCAGAGCCAAACTGTTCCACTACCCAACCTTCGTTCCAATCAACTCAAATTTTAAATTTCCGCTACCTCTTATCATTGATTCAATCCCAAATCAATTTAAACAACTTTATTTCAACTCCTGTTTGAAGTAATCCTAATTCAAATTGAATTAACCTCGATTCTTTCCAAATTCAAATCAAATTCCATTTGAATTTAAAACTATTCAACTTTAATCACAAATCCAAATTATTTAAATCAAATTTCAATTTGAACTAATTTCAAATTCAGTCTCTCCTTAAATCATCTCGAATTATATAAATTTGAGTTAAATTTCAAAGGTTGATCTAATTTCCTTAAATCAAATTAACAGTTACTTATTAATTTAACAACCCAAGTCCTTACACAATTAAATCTTTTGAGTCCAACATTTTAATATTTGTTCAAATCACTTTTACTTACTTATCTCAAGTTTAGAACCCTTTAAACATTTAATTCTGAGTCCAAATTTCAAAATTCTATTTTAAATTACCTTTACTTCTCCATAAACCTATTTCTTGGTTCAAATAATAATCCAAATCCTTTTTAAACAATTTATCTCTGAAATTCAATTTATTGCCCAATTTCAATTTTTGAAACCAATCCTTAACAATTTAAATTTCCAAGTTCCTTTTGAACAGTTAAATCTTAATTTCAAAGTAATTTCGTCTCCACAAGTTCAATTTCATGATTAAAGTTCTATTTCCATTTAATTTCTGCAATGGATATATATATATATATAACTCGAATCCATTTCTTAATTCATTTTAAACTACATAATTCACAATATCAAAATTATTGATAATAACAGGATGATATTAGGATAAATAAACATTCAATTTATTCGAAAACGTCCATCAATAGCATTCACTACCCCTTCCCAGATCTCAAACCTGTTTGAGATCATAGGTAACTCCCTTCCAAACAACCCATTTAACTTTCCTAAGTTAAATCTCAATTTAATCCCGTTAACCTTCTCAAATTTGAATTCCCACTTCAAATTTCAAATTTCTATCACTTAAAAGTTCAAAAACTTATCACTTTAGGTTTCACATCACATTCTAAGGAAAAACTTAAAACTCAACACTAAGAGTTTATTTCAAATCATCTGTGATATTATGCATATCCTTCATATATACATATTTATTTACTTTGCATACCAAGCTATACTTTAAATTTTTAAACCACCTTTGGTTTAATTCAAAACAATTTTCTTTAAAATTTTCAAACAACTTCGTATTTTTCTAAAATAAGATTACATTCATAAATTGTCTGAATAATATTATTTATTCTTTTCTTTTAACACTTTGAGACAATTCAAATATTTCTAGACTTAGGTTTTAAAACTTCACAATTTAAAACCCACTTCAATTTACAAGTCATACTTATCTAAAGGTTACTCCCTTAAACATTTTATTTGCTTTATCATTAATTATTATTAGAAAACAAACGTCACATTATTAGATATAATAACCATTTAATATCCTGGTTTGAAACCAATTCCAGTTTATCTTATTTGTATAGTTCATATTATCCTTCTTATTTGGATATATATATATATATACCACTTAATTCTTATTCAATTTCAATAACCAACAATCAATTTCCTTAATATATAATAATTGGAAAATTATTTGCTTTATATATCAAAATATAACCTTTTATAAAAGTCATGTATTTTTAAAACCATTTTTAAACCTTTATATAAGAAAATAACAAGTACGCTCTCATACACACACACACGCGCGCACACTCTCAACTCATTCTAGGGTACCATTGACCCTAGCCTTAATGAGTAAACCCACCAGAGCTAAGGTTCTCGCTTAACCTTCAGCTCTGATACCAAATGTGACGACCCGAAGTTTTCGATCCCAAAGATTTCAGATTGTTAGGGAAAAGAAGAAAAGAGATAGAAGAATGACAGAAAACAAAACATAGAATCTCACATTCGCAACTGATAAAATATAATATCAAATAATAGCAGTTATACAAAGGAAAATTGTATCTGTTTATTTACATCAATACATCAGAGTTACAACCATTACGCAAACACTGGACAGTTAAAATCAACTTGTCCTAGATAACCAACAATAATATACACAGCGGAATACTCCATACGACCTGCCATCCAGCTCGCCTCCTGAGCTCCAAAACGTCCTAACCTCGAAATCTGTAATACTCGGTCTGACCCGAGAATTACATCAAAGTAACACCCGGGTCAGGCTAGAAACCAGCGTGAGTAAAACCCATCTAACATGAAATACAAATGCTTAGCTCATTTATTGCCTGGGGTAACTCATACTTCACTACAAGTTCACAACTTGTTATAGTCAACACTTCTTTTCACAAATCAATCCCTAAGTATCCTAACTTAGTTTAAATGGTCCAGTTATTTAAATTTATCCCATTCCAGCCTATTTGATGCACATATCAAATCTTTAAAGAATTATTGAAGATTTTAAATCGAAGTGGTTTCGGGTATTCACTGATACCCGACCCCGGTCTCTTCGAACCCAATGTCATCTTAACCTAAGTTATTCAAGTGAATAAAATAAAATTTTAAATACAGGATGTCACTTTTACACTATAATTCATAGTCGATAGATAACCACATTATCGCTGTATAACCCAACATACCATATCACAAAACATTTTATATCAGAGATATCAACCAATTCAAGGCATTCGTTATAATCCAATCATTCATAAGCAGAGTTAATTAATCACATAATTTATTTAAACCGAATAAATTAATTACCTAACCCTCCTTAAGTAATATTAATTACAAACCATTTGGTATCACTTTAATTAATTAATGAAATTAATAAATCATCCTTAATTATCCAGCTTAAGTAATTATCCTCAATTACTTAATTTTCTCTTAATTAATCACATTAATTAACCTTTGATTAATTTATTACATTAGCAAATTAACCCTTTAATTACTTACATCAAGTAATTATCTTTTAGGTAACTAATTATCCCATAATTACTTCATTAAGTAATTATCCCATTGGTTAATTATCCTTAATTAATTAACCTTTAATTATTAATTAAATTAATTAACCCTTAAAAAATTAATCCTTAATTACTTACATTAAGTAATTATTATTTAAATAATTACTCTCTATTTACTTACATTAATTAATCTTTAATTACCAATTAATTAACTTCTAATTACAAATTTATTAATCTCTAATCATTAATGAATTAATTTCTCTTTAATGCATTAATTTAATTAATTTTTAATCACTAATGACCCTAATTAACCTTAAGATAAACCACTTACCTTTATTTCACACTTAGCTATCATTAACATATAAATTTAAACTATTTTACTTTAATTATCAACTTAATTAAAATTTAGTGTAAAATAACTTAAGAATTTAACTTAATAAATTTAAGTTAAACAAATCATATAACTTTCTTAAAATTTTGTTAATACACTTTGAAAATTTGATTAACTAAAGTTACTTTGCTTTTAAAATCTTGTGTGTCCCTTTTTTAAAATTTCAAACCGGGAAATTAAAGTAAAATTCCCAAGATCAACCAAAACTTCCTCGAGCAAAATCCCATGCCATTCTCGCCACCATTATCACACTAAAACCCGAGTTCGACAATGAGATAAACCATCATATTTCCTGAAGCAAAACTCACATACAATCCTCTGACACATGATGATACACGTGTACGTGTACAAATGGTCGGAATATTTCTGACCCTTGCCACAACCTTCAGTAAGTCGATGACAATACTCACCTAGGTTCCGACCTCCAGAACAACATAACAGTGACCAAAATGAAAACAAGCAGTTCGAATGAAACCAAGAACCAAGTCGATCACTAAAAACTCCCCAGCATCACCACCATAGACCATCGATGATCACGAGACTCCGGCCAAAACGCGTCTCCCTACACTCCAGCTATTCCCCCTATACCGCATCCATCAAAGCTCACCACGACGCCGTCATTGCCAGGAAAATGACCTCGACTAAAACTCGAACAAAAACCTTAAATCTACCCCGCCGCCCCACCACGACGATTTATAAATTTCCCGAGCATTTTTCCCGACATCCCTGGCCTACCACCTTCCTCTGGTCTCAATCCCTAAACCTTCGACCTATGTGATCATCAGAGTTCACCGAAATACCCAATTCCAGTCGAGTCACGATTTCTCATTAACCACTAACATAAAAATTATAGGATTGTCATCATAAATCATCATATTCGAATACGATTCGATTCATATGATCAAACCTTAGAAATTTAAAAATCAATTTCTTGACTTGAAATTTTTTCTCTGTTGTTTCATCTTTTTAAAAACAATTTCTGGATATATACGCTAGGAAACATTTTTCAAAGTTTAATGAGGTAAATGTAAATGAATTTCCCTCAAAAATCTTAACATAAAATAGGTTATATCAAGAGATATAGATTTAAAACTTGTTTATTCTATTTTAAACAAACAAAACCCAGATATTTACACACATACCTACACTTATGTATATTCAATAATTTAGCTATTTCCCAAAACGAAATACATTCATGCAATCATTTATTCACCATCACTACAAGATCATATTACATGCATCAGATTTTACCTTTCAAAAGTTGTAGTTTACTTACTTTAAAAATGTTTTGGCAGAGATCAGAGTAAATCACTTAAACATGCATAAGTACTACATAATCTTTTACTGTTTAATAAATTTTACTTACTCACTGATTCAGATAAGTTTTTGATTTAAAGATGAAGTTTACTCACCTGTCTGAGAAGCCTAGATTTGAATTAGGTTTGAACTTGAAAACTGATATGGGTTTGAATGCTCTGATCTTGCCACTTCATTTTGATTTTGAAACCGAGCTTGATTTTAATTCGAAACTGGGTTGAATTTGTTTTAACTTGCTCCAAACTGTATTTGTGAAGAGATTGCTTTGAATATCTTTGTTGAGTTGAAGTAGTTTAGATATAATCTTCTCTGGTTTATATTTTCTCAGATTTTGATTTCTTTGTTTTGAAGTTGAAGATAAAAGAGAAAATGAAAGAGAGGAATGGAGAGATGTTTATATACCCTTGTTTAATCTTTTATTAATTATTTAAAAATAAAAAGAAAGAAAAATGACACTTGGTAAATAGGCTGACAAATATCATATGCATGTTATAATTTAACCAACATTTGTAATTTGCATGAACTAAATGTTTTATATATGTTTATATAAATATATTTATCATATTATAAATTTATTTTTATATTTATTAATGTCTTATGTTTCTTATTTAAACTTTTCAAATCCAAATTCTCTTTTAAAATCTACTCATATATATTTATTCAAATTAGTACTTATTTTATTTGCTTAGGAAAAGAATAATTTTAGATTATAAAAGAAGATTATTACATTATTTATTTGCCTAAAATTCCGAGATATTACATTTCTATTCTTCATAAACTTCAAATATATATTTATACTCGAGGAGAAGATCGTAGGAAGGGTGTACTATAAACAAACTTATCTGTGTTATCAGAACTCAAAAATTCATACAATCTTTTGTATTTGTTGAAGTCCTGTTCTACTGCTCAGGCGTATGAAGTCCTCTTCGGCTGCTGAGGCGAAATCCTGTTCCCCTGCTTAGGTCCCTGTTCGGCTGCTTAGGGGTTGTGTAGACCTGTTCCTCCAGGTTAAGTGGGGTTTGTTGTTTTAGTGAAATTCCAGAAGGAGTCTGGGACTGGACGTAGGACGAAGCTTCGAACTAGTATAAAAATCTCTGGTGTCATTTCTATTTTACTGCTTTTATATTCCACACTATTTACTATATAGCTATCATCACTACATTTTGTTTTATCATATATCCATATTACACGATCCATAGCACACTTTTAGTGTGGCCTGGTATAATGGGAATCCTAGTATGCACGATTTCTAACACAATGTGATACATTTCTAATGGAGGATCCCGACATGCGGAATAAGTGGCCAACACTACGATCGAGAAGTGGATATAGATGTAGACGATGAGATAATTCAATGAGTCGGCATTGTGGGTTTCCTTTAATGCGTAGTCGGGTTACATGTAGTAGTCGTAGTTCGGGGAGAATCAATTCCCCAGTAGCCTGCTGGTGGTGATATTAGTGGGGAGTAGTCTCCAAAATAGAATTATGCGGTGATATAGGTGGAAATTTATTTTCAGTAGCCTAGTGGAGGTGATAGTAGTGGAAACGCATTTCCACGGTAGCCTAGTGGTGGTGTTTTACATATTGAGTAGCTCTTGGAGCAGAAGCCGACTGTTAGTTGCGAGTTTTGACACATAGTTCGATCATGTAGTAGCCTAAAAGTAGTAGTATAGGTATGTATTTGACAAGAACCTTTATGTAATGGACCATAGGAATTCACGGACACTTGTAGTACACCCTTTGTCACCCGAGTTAGAGTTACAGTTAACTGCACTTGATCACCACATATTTAACTTGCACTCAATCGCCAGACTTTTGTCTGACCCACCTCCTTTCTTTCCATTTTTCCCACCACAGATGATAGGTTTTCAGTTGATTAGGCATAGTATGTGGAGAAAGGAGCTACACGTTGGAGTTCCCGTATTATTTATTGTTTATCATGGAGTTATTTATTGTATTAAAAGCGCATATATGGAAATTATGTATTTTTAAGACAGTTTTTCTAAAATGTCTATTTTTAATACTTATATTTTAGTTACTTCCGCTGTGAGATCTGAATGTATCGAATGTCTTAAAATTTACCCTTACAATTATGCTCTATAATGTTTTAAAAACCCGCCAGCTCGTATTTTTTGGCATAATGCTTGTCCAAAAGTCATCCTAGGCTTTGGATCGGTGTGTCAGAAGGTGCATGTTGTTATAGAAAGACCAAGTAAGGACCGCTCAAAATAAAATGCCCATCTCAAGGTACAGAATGAGACTAAGGATGAGGCTCTCCAATCAAAGATTAGGCGCTTCAGGCCAAGGAAGATGATATCGAAAAACTCCAAACCGAAATTGGGAAGCTTGTGTCTACCTTACTGATGGAAAAAGTGGAAAAACTATAGGCTCGGGTTGATCATGCTAGGGCATTGACTAAGCTAAATGGGTTAAAAGATTAGATGGCTAAGGAAAAAGAAGATCAAGGTTCCACACTTCAGCAGTTCTTCACCCACTTTATCCAATTCAAGAACCTAAATGGTTTGGAAGTACTGCTCGGTCTCTCTACTTGACGCATGGGAAAAGATAATGCACTGAGTGGTTACATCCAGTGAAGGTCTCACCTAGGACTAATTGAAATCCAGGTACCTTACCGCCGATGACATTGAATGGATAGAAGAGGGAAAAGCAATTGTAGTTGCATAAAACATTGTTTTTGTTAAAGCTTCCACTGTGGTTCCTACTGGTTCAAGTGCATCAAGCCAAGCAGAATCATCAACTTAGAAAATCTAAGAACCTATATTGGATGTTCCACTTTCCACAAGTGCTAGCTCCAAGATCATCCTTACTACAACTCCGTTTTTACTGCCATAGTCACTAACGAACTCTAATTTCTATTTCTCTACCCATCTGGTTAGCAATATAAGAGAGTGAGGTCGATACATCTTCAATTAAGGAAACTCCGACTAGTGAAGGTATTTCTCTTGTCTCCCTGGTGTTCGAGAAGCTTCAGTTCTCGTCCGAGACACTTACAGATCATCCATTGCTTCCTTCTCATCTACCGCCAATCACACAAGGCATCATTTTGTTGAAATCTCTATCGGGTCAACATATGTTACCATAGGATGGATCACCCCAACCCTTCTCTCCAGCTCCATGCATAGCCCTGATTCAGAGAGGACTGCAGCTTTAGAGGGATCGAATGACACTTCATAGTCTCTATGGAAAAAGATGTTACCGTCACAGTGCTATGGGGTTAAACGATCCTATTTACATGGCAAAGATATGGAAGATTGACATGTCCAAGGTAAAAATTAAGATTAAGCCTGGACTAGAAAAGCAAGCTAGCGCAAAACAGCCAAAGCCTACTCTAAGAATTCCTCTATTAAGCCTCCTAAAGGAAATAATGTCAGTGCCTCCATAAAGACATCGGATGCCCCTATTGAAAAATTTGAAGATCCAAACGTTACTATTACTAAAGGAGAGAACATTCCCACTGAAGGCAGTACTCCCAAGGGAAAACCCAAGGATGGCGAGGGCCAAAAGCGACCACGTAAAGGTTCGAGCAACACTGGTGACAAGAGCAAGAAGAAGAAGAAGGAATGGAAGAAATAGACATTCCACTTGGCTTTTGATGATGATGAGATAGTTTCTTTTTTTCCTTTTTTGTTGTACATTTTGTTTTTCCTTGTTCTACATAGGTAAATTTTTGCGGGAGCAGTTCCCGCAACCGATGTATGTAAAAACTGATGCAATGAAAGATTGGTTTTCTTATTTAATGTATGTTTCATTTACATTTCTATATATTTATATTATACCATTCAATGTATAATTTCCCGCATATATAATAAAACTTTACATTTATCTATATTATACATGCCTATGTCTTCATGATGCTTTTACTTATTGTAATTCTATACATATTAGTAAACTCTTACGATTACTTTAGCTGCATTCTGCTACTTAGCTTCTTTTTCTTATGTAAAGTATTATTGCTAGGCTAAATAAAACTAATGTTTAACCAACTCTGTAGTTATTCTTGTTTACCCTTAGACCCTCGACCATTAACAAGATATAAATAAACCAAGTTCTAGGTCATTTCCTATTTCCAGGAAACATTAGTTTGGACGTTATATCCTGATGTCCTTGACTTGGCCAATAACATGGCATGATTAATATCATTCACTAACAATCCTTGCATATTCTCAACCGAGCATGTCCTGTTAGGTCGTAAGCGTAGTTATGAAAATCCTGGCTATACACCGTTTCCTATCTTCGAGAACCGAAGCTTCGGACGCCTATCTTTGGGCATCCGCTCTTTGCCTTACCTATCTTCGGATGTTGACTAAGAGTATCCTTTAATTGCTTATCCTCGACCGGCTGTGTTATGCTAGGGTGCAAGCATGGTCATTGAAACATCAATTTCGTATCAATTTCTATCATCGGGAAATAGCGCTTTAGTCGTTCGATTCTGTGCATCCCTTATTAATATTATCTATCTCTAGGCATTAGTCAATATCGGAGGGATAAGGTCAAATTATGCTTATTTCTCAGTGTCTGATTGTACGCTAACCACACAGCACAAGATCATGATTATAAAAACACAGTTCAATTGCTTCAAGAAGCTAATTTTATTTATAAACAAAAGTCATGGCAAGTCCTACTTCATTACAATGCCCCAAATTCACTAAGATGGATTAGTAGTAGGAGCTAAATTAAATGAACCTAATTGAAATGGCATCAAAATAGATCGCTATTCCCTGCTCATGGAATTATGATCCCATAAACGATCGTTATTCAAAGTAACAAATCATTCGGTATCCAGATTGCATCCCTTTATTTTATAGGAGGATATTCCGGGTTCACATTTAGTGTATGGCATGCTATCTCCAGTGATATCCCGCACGTATTTGAATGCATCCAGGCAAATGCGTCTAGGTGTGCTTGGATAAAACCCGATTGATTCTTACCTCAATTCGGTCTTTAGCTGAGATCCGATCTTAAGGACCTAAATAGAATCGTTCATATTGATCTTTAGCTCAGTTGGTGCTTCCCGTGCTTCCTCTAACTACTTCATGGAATCCATAGACATACATAACTTGTTATGGTTCTTGAGCTAAGGCTTGGGCATTAATTGATATGCATCCATTTTCTTGATGCAGATGGTTCGCTATGCATTCTTCTTTCTCCCATTGCTTTGACTCTCTAAGCTCAATGACGTAACATTCCTAATTGGCACTTTGGTCACCTCAAATCAATGTAACCCCATTCTCCATAGAGGACTTCTTTATTAAGCACAAAGAAGCTAGCGTTATTCAAAACTAATAAGGGCCGGTCGGCCCAAAATGGCTATATGTCGAAAACTCATCCACAATCACAAACTTCTAAACCCACACAATCTCGCAATCTTCATCCCCCCAACTCCATGGATAAATCAATAGTCCCAATGGATTTCTTCACCTCATCGATGAATTCTTGAATCCTGTATTTACAAGGCTTGATGTTCTCCAAACTTATCCTCATCTGATCAAAAGCCTTTTTGAATAGAATATTCACCGAGCTTCTGCAATCCACCAAGACTTGGTGTACAGTAGCAGAGCATACCATGACTATTATCACCATGGGATCAAAAGGTTGGCGCTTCAACTCAATTAGAATCCCTATTTTAGAAAAATATATCATCAACTATTAACCTTTATTGGTTAGCCGAAGCTTCGTCCTCGATGGCAAAGCAGCTCTCCTACAGCATGTGTCTCAACGAACTCGCATACCACTCCATCTCATTCCAACTTTTCTCCCCCGGATGAGGTCCTTTAATTATGGTGTTGATAACAATCTTTCCTCTAACCACTTGGGGCCCTCTTTGTTAGATCCAGGCTGGTTCCTTTGGGCATTCGGTCCTTGGGGTCTAACATTATGTTTGTCATCCTACGGCTCTCTAGCTTCTTGCTACAACATTTTTCATACCACTTCTTCAATGAAATCTTTAAGATGCCTACACTTTTTTGTATTATGCCTATGATTTTCATGAAATCAACAAAATTTTCTAGAGCGCTTTTCTTCCTCAATCGCCTCTCTCCTTAACAGCTTCTTATACCTTTTTGTGCCTTGTGTAGCAAGGTGTAAGTTTTAGAGAATATCGTTTAGAGGCATGTACTCCTCTGGTCTCATATTGTTTGGATGCTTTTCGGCATAATTTCGCCTTCCCCCAATGCCTTGATTTTTCTTTCTTTGGTGACTAGAATTTCCAACATTCAATGCTACATTACCGACGCTCTCACCTGTTTGTTTAATAGCTACATCACACTAAATAACTTCTTTTGACTATCCACCACTAGTATTTCCAGCAACCTAGCTTGCCTCTTCCGAATACAAGAACTGGTTAGCCTTTCAACGAAACTCCTCCCTAGTAGTCGAGTGCTTCTTCCTCAGCCACTTCTCAAAATCTACAACTGGACGTTTCCCTCAAACCAAAGTATGCGATACCATATCTTCATTTGGATTAATTATGTCGGTAGCTTCAACATTAAACTTGTTCAGGAAACTCTTTGATGACTCTTTAGGTCTTGGTCCTAGTAGTGTGGAGCCTGAACTGTTTAGAACTTCTTAGTTAACTCCTCAAAAGTCAAGATAGACCTCAGTGAGAGTCGATTAAACCACATCAATGCTACCCCATCTAAAAAGATAGGGAAACACCTACATTGATCTACATCTTTCGCTCTGGCACTATTCATGTGTAGCTCATACTTGAGTAAGCGTTGTCTGGGTTTAATCATCCTATTATACGATGGCAATGAAGACATCGTAAACTTCCTGGGATACTCTTCCCAAAATATGTTTCTGTGAATGGAGTTCTACTAGATGCACAACTCCAATCTTCGTTCTTCCTCCAATGGTTTTCTTCCATCAACCATTATACCATATCAGCACTATGCTCCTTACTAGCCTGGTAACAGAAAAGATGACTCTCAAGAGCTGTTGAGTGTTTGTGTAACAACCCGCATATTTATCGAGTTTGTATTTAAATATTTTATTTAAATATTAACTCGTTAATCGGATTTTGGTCCGAAAAAGCTACTTTTTGCAAACGGTCAAATTAGGACTCGAGACCACTTCCATTGAGTTCGAAATGCCGTTTACAACTTTTTTAAGTATAAACATCGATAGGTTTGGAGTTAGTGAAATTTCACTAACTTTTCCCGCTTTGGACTTTGGGTTAGTTTAGCCTATTAAGCCCAAGTTCCAACCCTCTTCTCCTCACTCTTCATAAATTTCCTAACTAATCAAGCTTTGGCATTAATGGTGGAGGGAATGGGAAATTAAAATTCCAAAACTCAAATTCAATTGCAATCCATCTTTCTACTCCAAATTCAAGAAGAAGACATTGGATTCAAGCTTCTTGTGCTTAGATAGAAGAAGGATTGATTCTTGCTTGCTTAAAACTTCATTTTCATTGATATTTGGTGCAAAGGTGAGATTTTTATCTCACAAATCTAGTCTATAACTATATTGGACTGTTGGGAATGATTCCCTATCACTTTTGCATGCACATTTGCATTTGGTTTGGATTGGATTGGCGAAAAACTCCAATTTTTAGCGTTTTGGTGAATTTTCTGCACTTAGGTCGTTCTGGCCATTTTCGTGTGTTCGGAGTTAGGTCGCTCGCGACCTAACCCTTAGGTCGTAGGTCGTTTCTGGCCTTAAATTCCCCTTGCAGCGTTAGGTCGTTAGCCTCGGAATTAGGTCGTTGAGCCTTAGGTCGTAAGTCGTATGGACCTTAGGTCGTAGGTCGTCCTGGCCATTTCTAACGTCTTCGGAGTTAGGTCGTATGGACCTTAGGTCGCTAGGTCGTATGGCTTTAGGTCGCTAGGTCGTATGACCTTAGGTAGCTAGGTCGTATGGCTTTAGGTCGCTAGGTCGTATGACCTTAGCTCGTTAGGTCGTATGGCTTTAGGTCGCTAGGTCGTATGACCTTAGGTCGTATGACCTTAGGTCGTTAGGTCGTATGACTTTAGGTCGCTAGGTCGTATGACCTTAGGTCGTTAGGTCGTTTGGCTTTTAGGCCGCTTCCACGCTAAGTCGTTCGACTCTTAGGTCGTAACACTTAGATCGCTCGCCTCTTAAGTCACTAGGTCGCGTTCCTTTATTAGGTCGCGTGCCTTTGTTAGGTCGCTGACCTTCTTAACTCGCATGACCTAACTCGTAGGTCGTTGGACCTCGATTCTATTTAGGTCGCTGCTTCTTTTAGGTCGCTCGGCCCCTTATTTTCTTTAGGTCGTTTGAGTGTTAGGTCGCGAACCCATTTTAGGTCGCATAACCTTAGACCCTTAGGTCGCGAGCAGTTAGGTCGTTAGACCTAGGTTGCCTTTTCCCCTTAGGTCGTTGGACCGATAGGTCGCTTCACCTGTGCTCACGTTAGGTCGTTCGACCCAATCATCTTTAGGTCGTTCCACTTGCCTATCTCGTAGGTCGCTCACGAGTTAAGCCTATAACCCGTTAAGTCGCGAATACTTTTAGGTCATTAGACCCCCTTTTTGCCTTCACTAGGTCGTACCGTTTTGGACGGGGCGCTGCCCCCTGGACCCCCGCGACCTGACCGGGCAGGTCGAACCTCGTAAGCGGTGGCATTGCCACCCCCCTGGACCCCCCCCCTCCGTAGGGGATCTTATCTGAAAAACATTGAGCTGATTTCCTTGGATTTTATTCACATCTCCGTATGCGATTTTTGTGACTGATTGTTTCTACAATTGCTTCTGTGTTTTGTCACTTTATAATATAAAGGTTTCAATACTAGTAGTAAATATCAAAACTCTTTTAACAAACAATTTCAACTCTATTTTTAATAACAAAGCTCTTTTCTTAAACCGTTTTCCAATCTATTAGTATATACAAGCCTTTACCTCACTCGGATGAGAAATCTAATTAAACGACTTAGTAAAACAAGTGGTATGAAACGCTTGCGTTCACTTCGTCGGTTAATTCTTGGACTTGTTCGATTGAACCTCTTGTGACAATTTTATTAGTGAAGATTTACAGTTTGTTCGTAAATATTTAAGTTAAGCAAGTGGTTATGGGACATGAAGCTAAACTTCTATATTTACTAGCTTATTGTAATTGACACTTCTCGTTGATCTTGATGATCGCTTTATGAATTAGACTAGCAATTGCGCGATGTCTCTTTCATTGCAAGGTTAGACTAGACACCACTTGCGTGATTCCATTCACATATACCTTTCTGCTTTTTGGTTAGTCTTGACCTTAATCTGTGTGATTCCATTCACACATGTGGGGTAGCTCCCCTTGGTCTTCGGACCGTCATGTGATAGGCCTCTTTCTCTTTTCTATGATTTCTGGACTTCTTGCATTGATTTCTAGAATTTATGTCATTGACTTGTTATGAGTACAAGTTTGGGGTATGATGCCCTTTCCGAATCTTTGAGAAGATTCTTGTGATATTGATTATCTCTTATTGATTGATCTTCTGTTGATCATTATTTACATACTTATAGTGGTATGTCATTATGGATGTTTATGTTTATGCCATATCTTTTATGTTATATAATGTCATCTGATATTTATAGCTAGACTGACCCGTTTATTATTTATTTAAATAATACTCGGGTCAGACCGAGATGTTACTGGTGCTTCTGCTTGACTTCTTCCCAGGGATTCATCACTCTGACTTTTGGCTAACTATTTAGATTAGCAGTTTTTGTTGTATACACTTGAGATATAGACTCATAGTTGTATTCTTTTGTATAGCACGTGTTGCTATTCTTTTGTATTATCGTGGATCTTACTGACCACTACTCTGATGTACACTTTCATGTGTTAGTTATATATTCATATCTTCTTCCGCATTTGTGATATGGATATCTGTGACTGATTTGTGATATGATTATTTCTATGTTTGTTTTCGAAGATTATTTATAGCCACCGTGTGATAAGCAATTACATGGATGGTCGCTCCTCAACAGCCTTATTCTCCGTGCTAGTTGACAGCACTACTCCGTAGTGTTCTTGGCTAGCGTGGGTATAGAGGTGGGGCGTCACAGCTTGGTATCAGAGCCAAACTTCGGAACAATGTAGAATAACTTAACAAGGATCATCGTCCTAGGTCTATCTTAGGAGTCATACCATAGGATTAATTCGAGTCTTAATACCGATTCATCCTATTTCCTTTATGATTCCTTGTTTTATCTATCAAGATTGCTTGATGTTCATTGGTAAATAACCTTCTTCCTTCTCTTCTTTCTTTCTTTAAGGAAGAGAATGTCTAGACCAGGCCGTCCCAGAATTGGATCATCTGGTGCTGCTCCTCCGAATGGAGTTTTTATGACTGCTCAACAGCTTCTTGATTTAGTAACTAATACTCAAGCAGCTGGAGCTAACCCGGAACCTACTCACCCAAAGTCGGGATTTGCACGCTTGTGCAGCGATTACACCAACTTGGGTGGGAAGCCCTTCAAAGGTTCGGAAAATATCATCGAGGTCCAGGCTTGGTTAAAATCATGCGATCGAATCTTTTCTCGCATGAACCTTATCGATCTCCACCGCGTTCAGGTGGCTTCCAGCATGCTCCAGGAGAGAGCATTGGACTGGTACGAACTCCTTATTTCAGAAATTAATGAAGCGGATCTCACCTGGGAGCAATTTCAGGGACGCTTCGAGTTAAAGTTTGTACCAGAAGCTGGGAAAGTAACCTTGGCTCGACGTTTTATAGACCTCGTTCAAGGTCAATCCTCTGTGACTGATTACGTCGCAGCCTTCGAGTCGCTTTCCAAATATGGGGTTGAATACATCAACACCCCATTGAAGAAGAACCAGAGGTTCGTTTATGGCTTAAATAAGAATCTTAAGAAGCCACTGCTCCTGAAACTAGAAGTCGCATTTGATCAACTCGTCGATATCGCTCTTCGTCTTGAAGAGGCTGATAGAGAGAGTGATGTTGAAGTGGAAGGCGCTAAACCAAACTTCAACAACAAGAAGAGGCCAAACAAATTCAAGGGTCCTTATCCCAACAAAAAGGGTAAGCAGGCAACCCTTGCGGCAAAGTCTCCTTCTCCTAGTGGTGCGAGTTGCTTCAACTGTGGGTCTGCGGATCATTATGCGAATAATTTCTCTAAGCCCAAATCTTGTCGCTATTGTAAGAGCCCGGATCATTACATACATCAATGCCTCAAGCGTAAAGGCAAGAAGGAAGGAAAGTTGAATGTGGCTCAAGCCCCTGGCAACACATCTCGTGGCCAAGGTATTTCTCATTCCATTCTTGATGGTATTATTTTATTTCATGATCAACCTATTAGAGTTCTCTTTGATACTGGTGCGTCCCATTCTTTTATATCAAAGGAACTGGTAGACACTTTTTCCTTAAGTGTTACTGTATTGATGACTTCTTTAAAAATTGCGAATCCTGTTGGTGGATCCGCAACTCTTAGTTTGCTTTGTAAAGATGTGGAGATTATTTTATGTGATTTTTCTTTCCTAGCCGATTTGCATGTCATGCGTTACTTAGGCTTTGGAATAATTTTGGGAATGGATTGGCTTAACCGTTATCAAGCCCATATCCTATGTCCTGAGCGGACTATTCATCTCCGACATCCACTATCTGTTAATCAGATTTCTGTTAATCTTAAAGATTCAGAATCCTGTTTGGTGGCATCTTTATATTCTTTAAATCCTCGTGATAACGATGATGATGATGAAGATGATATTATTTCTTGTATTCACGTTGTTCGTGAATTTTCCGACATATTCGAGCCCGTTTTAGGTTTACCACCTAAACGAGCAATTGAGTTCAGAATTAATCTTGTTTCTGGAGCTCAACCTATTACTCGTCCTCCTTATCGCATGTCCAATAAGGAAAATGAAGAGATGCGCAAACAATTATCTGAATTGGAGACGAAGCAATTTATTCGCTCTAGTTCCTCGCCTTGGGGAGCTTCGGCTATTTTCGTAAAGAAATCCAATGGTACTCTTAGGCTCTGCGTTGATTATCGCAAGCTTAACGATCTTACTATTAAAAATAAATATCCTTTACCTCGGATTGATGATCTATTCGATCAACTTAGTGGTGCTAAGGTCTTTTCACAATTGGACTTGGCTACCGGTTTCCATCAGCTTCGTATCGCAGAGGATAGCATTCCTTTGACATCATTCCGTACTCGATATGGATCTTATGAATGGCTTGTTATGCCATTTGGGTTAACGAATGCTCCAGCTTATTTCGTTGACCTCATGAATCGAGTTTTCAAAGATTTCCTCGATCGGTTTGTTCTCATCTTCATTGATGATATCCTTGTGTATTCTAAAACCGAGGAGGAGCATGAAAAGCATCTTCGGATTGTATTGGAAACTCTTAGGAGCATTCAATTAAAGGCGAAATTTTCTAAATGCCACTTTTGGCAATCTCGTGTGAAGTTTCTCGGTCATATTATTTCCGAATCCGGAATCTCCGTGGATCCTTCAAAGATTGAAGCGATTCAAGATTGGAAGAGACCGGAGAGTGTGACAGAGATTCGTAGTTTTCTCGGATTGGCGGGTTATTACCGTCGTTTCATTAAAGACTTTTCTAAGATTGCCGTGCCTCTTACTGGCTTGACTAAGAAGGGAGTTAAATACCTTTGGTCGCACAAATGTGAAGCCTCTTTTCAGAAATTGAAAGAACTCCTTTCCGATGCTCCTATTCTTGTTATTCCCGAAGGGAATCAAGATTTTGTTGTTTATACTAATGCTAGTCACGTTGGTTTGGGTGCCGTACTTATGCAAAAAGAACGTGTTATTGCTTATGCCTCTAGGCAATTGAAGCCGGCCGAGACTAGATATGCTACACATGATTTAGAACTCGCGGCTATTGTTTTCGCCCTTCGAATTTGATGTCATTATCTATTAGGAGAGAAATTTATTCTTTACACGGATCATAAGTCTTTGAAATATTTATTTTCTCAAAAGGAACTCAATTTGCGTCAACAGCGTTGGCTCGAGTTCCTTGCACCTTATGATCTTGATATTCTTTATACCCCGGGTAAGGGTAATCGTGTCGCCGATGCTCTTAGCCGTAAACAACAAGCAGTTGTTTCTATGATGATATCTGAATGGAACGATCTCGAGATTTTATCCACTTGTGAGATTCGAGAGCGCGTATCCGATTTGTGCTCATCACTTGTTTTATGTAGCCTTGAGGCTCATCCTTCCCTCTTAGACCGCATTCTTGAAGCTCAAAGGCTAGATCCTGAATTGGTTCTTCTTGGCCAAAATATTAAGGATAAAATTGACATTGAAAGTTTGAAAGACTTTGATATTGATTCTCGTGGAGGCATTCGAAAATTTGGTAGACTTATCGTACCAAATATTGGTGATCTTCGTAAAGATATTTTAGAAGATTCCCATCGTTCTAAATTCACCATTCATCCTGGTAGTAGTAAAATGTACGCTGATATGAAGCGACTTTATTATTGGGAGGGAATGAAATCTAGTATTGCTAACTTTGTTAAGTGTTGCATGACTTGCCAACTTGTCAAGGCCGAACATCAAAGGCCTGGCGGGTTATTGCAACCTTTAGAAATTCCAATTTGGAAGTGGGATCAAATTTCCATGGACTTTATAGATGGCCTTCCCCGTTATCGTTCGGGTCATGATAGCTTATGGGTGATTGTTGATAGACTTACTAAATCCGCCCATTTTATTCCGGTTCAGTCTAACCGAACCGTTCCTCTTTTGGCCAAACTATTTGTCAAGGAAATTGTAAAATTGCATGGAGTTCCTACTTCTATTATTAGCGATCGTGATCCATTGTTTACTAGTGGATTTTGGAAGAGTCTTCAAAAAGCTTTAGGAACGAAGCTTAATTTTAGCACCGCTTATCACCCCCAGTCCGATGGACAAACCGAGCGTGTGAATCAAACTCTTGAAGATCTTCTTCGTGCTTGTGTGCTTGATTTTGGTGGAAGTTGGGAAGATCATATTTCACTTGTTGAATTTTCCTATAATAATAGCTTCCAATCTAGTATTGGTATGGCACCTTTCGAGGCACTCTACGGAAGGCCATGCCGATCTCCTTCTTGTTGGCTTGAGGCCGGTGAGAAGCTGGTTTTAGGTCCAGACTTTATTCGTGATTCCACGGAAAAGATTGAACTTATTCGACATAGGATGAAAGAAGCCCAAAGTAGACAAAAATCCTATGCCGATAATCGAAGAAGGAAATTAGAGTTTTCTGTTGGGGATTCTGTTTTTATTCGTGTTTTACCTATGAAGGGTGTTGTACGTTTCAGTCGATCGGGGAAGTTAGCGCCTCGATATATTGGGCCATTTCCTATCACTGAACGTATTGGTTCCATGGCTTATCGCCTTGCATTGCCGGCTCGGTTTTCTGCTATGCATGATGTATTTCACGTTTCTCAATTACGGAAATGCCTTCGGGATTCCGATTCTATTCTTGAGCCTGCTGTTGTGGAAGAAATTGAAGTTTCGCCGAATTTAACTTATGAGCAGCATCCTATTCGAATTATAGCTTCTGAGGTTAAACAACTTCGAAATAAAGATGTTCCGCTTGTGAAGGTTCAATGGTCCTCAAATCCTAAGGATTGTTCTTGGGAATCCAGAGAATTCATCGAGCGTACACATCCGGACTTGCTTACTCCTGCTCCTTGAGGTGAACTTCTTATTTCAAAATTCCTCTTGTGTTAATATGCTTTTATGGTTGTTACTTTTTATTTCCATCTTATATATATTGCGAGGACGCAATTTCTTTAAGGAGGGGAGTTTGTAACAACCCGCATATTTATCGAGTTTGTATTTAAATATTTTATTTAAATATTAACTCGTTAATCGGATTTTGGTCCGAAAAAGCTACTTTTTGCAAACGGTCAAATTAGGACTCGAGACCACTTCCATTGAGTTCGAAATGCCGTTTACAACTTTTTTAAGTATAAACATCGATAGGTTTGGAGTTAGTGAAATTTCACTAACTTTTCCCGCTTTGGACTTTGGGTTAGTTTAGCCTATTAAGCCCAAGTTCCAACCCTCTTCTCCTCACTCTTCATAAATTTCCTAACTAATCAAGCTTTGGCATTAATGGTGGAGGGAATGGGAAATTAAAATTCCAAAACTCAAATTCAATTGCAATCCATCTTTCTACTCCAAATTCAAGAAGAAGACATTGGATTCAAGCTTCTTGTGCTTAGATAGAAGAAGGATTGATTCTTGCTTGCTTAAAACTTCATTTTCATTGATATTTGGTGCAAAGGTGAGATTTTTATCTCACAAATCTAGTCTATAACTATATTGGACTGTTGGGAATGATTCCCTATCACTTTTGCATGCACATTTGCATTTGGTTTGGATTGGATTGGAGAAAAACTCCAATTTTTAGCGTTTTGGTGAATTTTCTGCACTTAGGTCGTTCTGGCCATTTTCGTGTGTTCGGATTAGGTCGCTCGCGACCTAACCCTTAGGTCGTAGGTCGTTTCTGTTCCCCTTGCAGCGTTAGGTCGTTAGCCTCGGAATTAGGTCGTTGAGCCTTAGGTCGTAAGTCGTATGGACCTTAGGTCGTAGGTCGTCCTGGCCATTTCTAACGTCTTCGGAGTTAGGTCGTATGGACCTTAGGTCGCAGGTCGTATGGACCTTAGGTCGCTAGGTCGTATGGCTTTAGGTCGCTAGGTCGTATGACCTTAGGTAGCTAGGTCGTACGGCTTTAGGTCGCTAGGTCGTATGACCTTAGGTCGTTAGGTCGTATGGCTTTAGGTCGCTAGGTCGTATGACCTTAGGTCGTTAGGTCGTATGGCTTTAGGTCGTTAGGTCGTTAGGTCGTTTGGCTTTTAGGCCGCTTCCACGCTAAGTCGTTCGACTCTTAGGTCGTAACACTTAGGTCGCTCGCCTCTTAAGTCGCTAGGTCGCGTTCCTTTATTAGGTCGCGTGCCTTTGTTAGGTCGCTGACCTTCTTAACTCGCATGACCTAACTCGTAGGTCGTTGGACCTTGATTCTATTTAGGTCTTGCTTCTTTTAGGTCGCTCGGCCCCTTATTTTCTTTAGGTCGTTTGAGTGTTAGGTCGCGAACCCATTTTAGGTCGCATAACCTTAGACCCTTAGGTCGCAAGCAGTTAGGTCGTTAGACCTAGGTTGCCTTTTCCCCTTAGGTCGTTGGACCGATAGGTCGCTTCACCTGTGCTCACGTTAGGTCGTTCGACCCAATCATCTTTAGGTCGTTCCACTTGCCTATCTCGTAGGTCGCTCACGAGTTAGGCCTATAACCCGTTAACTCGCGAATACTTTTAGGTCGTTAGACCCCCTTTTTGCCTTCACTAGGTCGTACCGTTTTGGACGGGGCGCTGCCCCGCACCCCGCCGGGGGCGCTGCCCTCTGGACCCCCGCGACCTGACCGGGCAGGTCGAACCCCGTAAGCGGTGGCGTTGCCCCCGCACCCCCACCTTGGGGGGTTGCCATCCCCCTGGACCCTCCCTCCGTAGGGGATCTTATCTGAAAAACATTGAGCCGATTTCCTTGGATTTTATTCACATCTCCGTATGCGATTTTTGTGACTGATTGTTTCTACAATTGCTTCTGTGTTTTGTCACTTTATAATATAAACGTTTCAATACTAGTAGTAAATATCAAAACTCTTTTAACAAACAATTTCAACTCTATTTTTAATAACAAAGCTCTTTTCTTAAACCGTTTTCCAATCTATTAGTATATACAAGCCTTTACCTCACTCGGATGAGAAATCTAATTAAACGACTTAGTAAAACAAGTGGTATGAAACGCTTGCATTCACTTCGTCGGTTAATTCTTGGACTTGTTCGATTGAACCTCTTGTGACAATTTTATTAGTGAAGATTTACAGTTTGTTCGTAAATATTTAAGTTAAGCAAGTGGTTATGGGACATGAAGCTAAACTTCTATATTTACTAGCTTAGTGTAATTGACACTTCTCGTTGATCTTGATGATCGCTTTATGAATTAGACTAGCAATTGCGCGATGCCTCTTTCATTGCAAGGTTAGACTAGACACCACTTGTGTGATTCCATTCACACATACCTTTCTGCTTTTTGGTTAGTCTTGACCTTAATCTGTGTGATTCCATTCACACATGTGGGGTAGCTCCCCTTGGTCTTCGGACCGTCATGTGATAGGCCTCTTTCTCTTTTCTATGATTTCTGGACTTCTTGCATTGATTTCTAGAATTTATGTCATTGACTTGTTATGAGTACAAGTTTGGGGTATGATGCCCTTTCCGAATCTTTGAGAAGATTCTTGTGATATTGATTATCTCTTATTGATTGATCTTCTGTTGATCATTATTTACATACTTATAGTGGTATGTCATTATGGATGTTTATGTTTATGCCATATCTTTTATGTTATATCATGTCATCTGATATTTATAGCTAGACTGACCCGTTTATTATTTTCTTAAATAATACTCGGGTCAGACCGAGATGTTACAGGTGCTTCTGCTTGACTTCTTCCCAGGGATTCATCACTCTGACTTTTGGCTAACTGTTTAGATTAGCAGTTTTTGTTGTATACACTTGAGATATAGACTCATAGTTGTATTCTTTTGTATAGCACGTGTTGCTATTCTTTTGTATTATCGTGGATCTTACTGACCACTGCTCTGATGTACACTTTCATGTGTTAGTTATATATTCATATCTTCTTCCGCATTTGTGATATGGATATCTGTGACTGATTTGTGATATGATTATTTCTATGTTTGTTTTCGAAGATTATTTATAGCCACCGTGTGATAAGCAATTACATGGATGGCCGCTCCTCAACAGCCTTATTCTCCGTGCTAGTTGACAGCACTACTCCGTAGTGTTCTTGGCTAGCGTGGGTATAGAGGTGGGGCGTCACAGCTTGACGCTACAAACAGTCTCAACTTGCCTATTAACATCTAGGTTCTCCAATCTTTGGAGAACAATTTCTTCGGTTATTATTTGACATCTAGTTGGCCCATAGTGGTTGCTTGAACATCAATATCTTAAGTTTTAGCATTTGGTCCATCCTCATTGCTAGCATCCTGCAAATCATAATCGGAGTCTGATAAGTTGACGGCTATAGGCCTCTGCCTGTGATGTCCCGGAAATTTGGGCAATATTTATTTAATAATTTCATTAATAATTATTCTAAAATGTGAAATGTTGATTTAATAATCAAATTCAAACTAAAATTATCTTTTGAAAACTAATAATTATTTGGTTTGTTAAATGATATTCTTTTGAAAATTTATAATAATAATAACTTTTGGGAATTTTATTCTTTTCAAAAATTAAAATATTTAAATGATAAAATTGTTTTTCTAAGCTAATTTAAAGAATATTTTATTTATAATGTATATATGTGTATACATTGTAAATAGAGAATTTGATTTTAATTTAAATCTAAACTTAATAAAGATATTTTCAAATTTATAATATATATAGATGTATAATTTATGAATTGGTTAATTTGATTTAAATTAATGTCGAAACTTTTCAAAAGTTAATTTAAAAATCTATATTATATTTTAAAAAGGAAGTATAAGTAAATATTTATTTTGTTATAAATATAATAGTTTAAATTGTATTTTAAAATGAAAGTTCATTTTGTTTTATTTTAAAAAAATATATTTTGAAATAGACTTAGTTCATATATATACATTAGAGTATAATATTTTAGTTTAAACTTTGGAGTAAAATGTAATTCAACATTCCTTTTTCTTTTAAAAATTTCTCTTTTAAAAATTAGCTTTAAAAATATTATCAAAATATTCAAGTAAACATTAAAATGTGTAAAGGTAATTCATTTGTAATCATTTAAAGGCTAAATATAAATAAAACATATAAAACATCTTAAATTAAATTAGAAATGGTTTTAGAAGAATCTAAAAACATTTATAAACAAAGAAATTTATCTTTATATTAAAATCATACATGTGTTAAGCATTCATATTATAAAGAGGACACTTGTAGTTAATCTTCAAACTTAAGTAACAAGTGGCAATACTAAATCATTGTTGAAATTAATTATTGTAGATAAGAAACTTGACTAATTCATTTAGTTCAAAAAAATTATCTTCAAATGAAATCTGAGAATCGGATTTAAGGAAACTGAAAACCAAATATACCCTAAAAATCTGCAAAACAAATTTACTCAAAGATCTGCAAATACAAACTTCAATCTGCAAATCTGAAATTCTGTAATCTGTTGAAATTCAACTCATATTCAAGCAACAAGAATTGGAGTTCAATTTCAACTCTAGCAAGGAAGAATGGGGAAGCATGCAGTTTAAAATTATCAAAATGCAGTTTTTAATAATCAACAACAACAGAAAATCAACTTCAACTGCGGAAGTTTTAAGATCAACATCAACAAGCAGATTAAAATTTCCAGAATCATCAATGCAAATGCAAGTCTGGTTCCAGGGAGATGTGAGCTTGCATCTGGGTTGTTCTCTGCCTCTTTTATCATGAGGTGAGTAAATTTCTTTATTTTAAAAACAGTTTTTTCATTTAAAATCAAAGCTAAACAATTTTCCACTACTCAAGTCTCTGATTTAAACTGTCTTCCAAAACTAAAACAGTTAAAGAAAGAAAGAAAAAACTGCAATGCTTCATTTTTTTAGGTAACTAATTTCAAAAAATTTAAAAAGAAAGAAAGAAAGAAGCTTTAAGTTATCTGTTGCATGAGAATATATAGGGATAAATATGTATGTTTGTGTGATTGAATATTAATGAATGTTCTATGTATATATATATATCAATATACACATATGATTGTTACTGCCAGGCATTTGCATGCCTGTTTATGTTTTAAACTAAAATTTTAAGTAGAAAATCTTTACCTTTGAAATTGATCTCTGTTAGAAGTTAATAGGTAAACAAAATTTGTTTGTTTAGTATAAATTCAAGTTTATAATTATAATTTAGTTTAATTAAAATCTGTTGCCTCTGAAAACCAAAAAAATCAGTCATGATTGAAAATAAAACATATACCAAACATCTTAAATCAATAAAATAGTTTTGTAACTTGAATGCATGTTTGAAAACATGAATTTTAAAATAAATATCACATTTTTAAAATTACTGTGAAGTTAGCAATTCTGTTTTGTGCAAAATTTGGAAATCTGGATTTATCTAATTTCCTAGTGATTGTGGGAAGTTGTAATGTTTCCTGGAGGTGGAGTGCAGATGTATGAGCAGGGGAATTTTGTCTGATGCATTATCAGTGGGTGGTGGCGACAGTGGTGGCTAATTTTAGGTTTCAAGCCCTAGTTTGGAGTGGTCAAGGTTTTGGTAGCTTCTTGATGTCTGTGATGCATCGAGTGAGGTAGGATTTTGGGAAGTTGCAGAGGGAGTGTAGATGGAGCTATGGCCAAAATCGCATCGACGAAGATGGTCGGAGGTGGGTTTCCTCAGTGTTGACTGGTTTGGAATGTTTTGGGTGCAGTTGTGTTTCAGGTTGATTTTTAATTTCGAATTTTAAATTCGAACTGCATCGAGTTCTCTGGAGGTTGTTATCAAGCTGAGGGATGGACGGCGTCTTGGAGGGGTTGGTTAGGGTGGTTGGAAGCCACCGGAGCACCGGTGCATATGCACCGTGCATATATTAGGCCTGATGAACTTTGGGGTTGTGCAGGGTTTTATGACTCAAAGATACACTCATGTAGATCGTGTAGTGACTCGAAGAAGATAGGGTTATAACTCAAAGTGTTCTGTTGTTGTCTCGGGTATTGTTGAGTACAGGTTGTAAAACCTGAACAGTTTTGTTTTTTTTAAAATTTGAAGGAAATTCAATTTTTAAAAGCAGGGATTTAAATTCAGGTGTAAGTTTGAATTTGATTCAAGTGAACTTTAGAATCCAAGTTTTAAAAATGGAAATTTTAAATTGTAAGCAAGATTTAAATTTAGTTTTGAAATCAAGTTTAAATATATTTTCAGGTTTACTTTGAATCCAGATTGTATTTAAAACAGTTTTTGTGAATTTTAAAATGATGGACAAGTTTAAAATGTTTTAAAAGTAGATTTAAAATGAATTTGATTTCAAATGAAGGTTTAAATTTGGAAGAATTCTTTCCTTTAATATTTGAATTTAAGTTATGAAATGTTTAACTTTAAATTGAAAAGTTAAAATAATCTATCTATTTTAAAAAAAAGCTTGATTTCTTTAGTAAAATTAAGTAGTTTAGATTTTTAAACTTTTCTAATATAAATAATGATGGTTCTTTACTTGTAGGCTTATAAATTAATTTTAAATTTGGATAATGTTTATATGGTTAAACATTTTTTTTAAAATGGAAGTTGAATTTAATTTAGGAATGTATTGTTTTAAATACATTTGAATATTAATAAGTCATTAATAAGTAAATGGATTATTTTGGAAATAATTAAGATAATTAAGAATTTACTTATATAATTGATTTTAATTAATGTTTTGGACTAATTTATAATTAGAGATGATTAATGAATAATTAATCTAAGATAATTTTCTTAAATAAGTAATTAATGAAAATGTTGTTAATTAAATAAGATAATTATCTAAGGATAATTAAATAATTAATTAATGTGATTAATTTTGATAAATTAATTAGATTAATTAATTGAAGATAATCAATTGTAATTTGTTAAGTATAATTACTTGATAAAAGTAATTAAGGGATTAATTACTTATTGTAATTAATTCTGATAATGTGTTTTTTTTAAATTAATTAATTTAGTTTAATTAATTTAAGAAATCATTTAATGATTTAATGATAGTAATTACTTAATGTAATTAATGGAGCAATATTACTAAGAGAAGTAATAATTACTGGATTGTAATTATTGAGAGATGTTTTATTTTAATAACTAATTTGGATAAATTACTTTTTTAATTAATCAAAGGATTAATTAATGAAGATAATTAATTATGGAATAATTAATTTGTTAATGAGTAATTAAGGGTAATGAATTACTAGATTAATATTAATTAAGGTGATAAATAATTGTAAATTAATTACTAAATGTAATTAAGTTTAATAAAGTAATTAATTTAAATATAGATTAGAGATCATTAATTAATATAATTAATGATGTAATTAAGGATTTTTTAATTAAGTAATAATTAATTAATTAAGTGGTTAATTAATATAATTAATTAAGTTAATTAATTAAGTTAATTAATAAATGAAGTAATTAAATGTTAACTACTTATAATTAAGGTTAATTAATTTTGTGAAATTAATTTAAGACTAATTACTTATTATAATTAGTGAATGATTAATCATAGATGTTTAATCAAGTTGAATACTTAATGAATGATTAATTAACTAGGTTAATTAATCAATGGATATATAAGCAGGATTTATAAATGAGTAATTAATTTAATTTATTTTAAACTAATTAAAGATAGAAGTAATTAATTTAATTCATTTTAAATTAATTATAGATGATGGTTAATAAATCTTTGCTTATGGATGATATTGATTGGATGGATGTGATCTCAGTAATGAGAGAAGCAGTATCCGTATGATATGGATGCTTAGTTATAGTATGATAATATGGATTATTTGGTTCTGATGATTGTCTGCTATGATGATTATCTATTGTGATAATGTTACGGGTTATCTGTTATGATGAGAATGTGATTATCTATTGTGATATGTGATTTATCTATCTGTGTGTAAATAGATAATGATGAGTGAATTAATTGTTCAAACTAAATTCACTTGGACATTAAGATAGCGTTTGTATTTCGATGAGACCAGGATCAGATCTCCATATTTGGAATTCCAAAAACCACATCGATCCAAATTAAACGTTAGGTCGTGAATCTCAAGTGAAGAGTGAAGACTCGAGGTGTAAGAACTATTCGTTAATGTAATTCTGGGGGTGATTCCGTGATGAGTTTGACGAAATAGTACTTTCAGGCTCGAGATGGTGATTCAGAATGCAAGGGTTATCGTCGTTAACTCTGAGGGTGATTCCAAAATGAGTGTAACGAGATAATGCCTTCGGTTTCGTTCGAACCCGGAACGAACTTGTATGGATTGAATGCTTTCAGAACATCGTCAGGTGGACGATGAGCATTCTAAGATAGGTGTGTTCTATAAAGGTAATCGCAGCCTCAAGCCTCATCAACCGAGAATGGCTAAAACAGAGGAGGTGCAGCAAGGCTTCGTGGGTAGGCCCCACTAGAGAGTGAGATTTACCCCTGTCTAGAGGTCCCTTTTATTTCGGCTGTGTGGACGGTTGTGAGCTCCAATCATCGGGGTGGTCTTGTTCGGAACTGTTCAGTAAGGAATGGTTCCGGCCTTGTGTTGCAGAGGAGCGGGCGTACTCCTCGGTACGGTGATCTAGGCCACGTACTGTGACGGGCTGTACCCCAATAGCCCTGCCATTGATGGAATCCAAAATCCAATAAGTGCCTGTACGGTTTTGATTGTGTCCAACTATGTTGGAACGTGAGATGTAAGCATTCCAGCTATTTCTGTATTTTATTTTGAAAACCCTAGACACTATTATAATATCACTGGATTTCCTATCAAATCTTTTGGTTAGCATAAGGTAATAACTTTCCATGTTTATGTGTGGGAAGTCTTACGTGATACCTTTTGTTTTCAACGGAGTTTCTAAAGTTAAGCAACTTTTAAACCCGTTTACTCACACCAGACCCCTGTCTGACCCGAGTGTTTATTTTCTGTTTTATTAAACTCTTGGGTACTCATATTTCGTATGAGTAGTCAAGTGATTCAGGATTGCTTTGACGAGTTCTGGAGGAGATAATGGAGCAGGAGGCTTAAGCATGTAGATATATATAGTAGTTCCGTTGTGTTTGAGTTGTATCTATTTTCTTTGATGTACATGAATTGTAATTGCTAGACATATGTTTATAAATGTCTAGTTTGTGTTGTATTAGCTGTATATCTCTGATGTAAAGATACTGTGTAAAGTTTTATGTGATATAATATAATTTATTCGTTCCGCTGTGAGATTCTGATGTTGTATGTTTCTTTCTTTTCTTTCTTTTCTCTTTTCTATCCCTTTCTTTCTTCTTAATGATGTGTCTTTCTATGGAATGAAAGGCGGGCCGTTACATTGCCCCTCTATAACTATAATCGCTTATGCATTGGTACATTGAATGAGTATTAAATCCGAATTAGGACCGATAAAGGGTAGGTAAGTGTATTGTAACATACCTTTTGGAAAGTTAACATAAAGATCTTTTAGCATAGTGGTTAGTGCACAGTGTTGATTTTTGGGATGGCAAGGTTCGAATCCCGCGGTCATCACATTTGGTGTTAGAGCTATACCTTTTCCGAATCATGTATTGTAATGTTGTGGATATCGGTTGGTGTAGTACTGATATGGGTTACAAACAAAATGCATGGGTGATGAGTAATGATGAGCCGATGAGAATGTTGGGCTCTTTAAGAGGAGTAATCAATAAAATACCTTACAGAAAGTTAGCATAAATATCTTTTAGTACAATATATAATATGTGGTATTACATTCTAAGATAGCAGGAGTTCTGATGTGCACGTAAATGTGCATATTTTTACCACCGTATTTATTCTAATTAATTTAAATAAATGAGCATATTGGGTATTTTAACTTGTTTTAACCAAAATCCATATTAATTCCAAATTGTCACATATCCATCTTCATATAGGGGCAAAACGGTCATTTGTGTGCATATATTTCTTTGAGAAAAATTAATTGGAAATTTATATATATTTGTGTAGGAATTTGATCTCAAATAAGTGTGATTTCATGAAGAAGATATGCATGCACAAAAGAACACAAAGGAATGAAGATGAAAATAATTCAAAGTGAAGAACATGGAAGACCCTACTTACCCACCTACTTTAATGTACAAATAGAGGCTAATGCACATGCTTATGGAATTAATGGCTTTATGTACACTTAAATGATGATTAATAGAAGCTAATGATTACTTGATCTCTATAATTTCTAAAGGGTATTTTGGGCATTCACCAAAAATATGAATTAGGGTTTAACACATGTATATATACCTCTTATGTTTCATGTAAATCTCCTCTTCCTTAGTCTCTCATTCAGGATCCTTTACCTTAGTCTCTCTTAGTTTAGTTTAGGCTCAAAATAAAAAGACAAGCTCTCTTTCTCTTTTTATGGCTACTTAGCCATTTTTATTTCATGTATTTTCCTTTCTTTTATGCAATGTTAATTAGTATTTTATTTTACTTACATGCTTTATTTCTTTCATGTTGTAGTGTAGATTAACATTCATGAGTAGATTAGTTTTAATTCTTGTTAATTAGCTTCTCTTTTCCATTAGCTTTCATTTTCTTTTCAATTTTCTTTCATGTTGCTAGCTACATTTGTTAATTAAATGACAAATATGAGAGGCTAAACCCCTTCAATTTAGGGGTAATTAAGCTCTCTGATTATGTAGCTTCAATTATTTGTTAATTCATGCTCTCTTTTTGTGCTTAATAATGATCAATGAAGTGTTTTATTTGTATTCTTGCTTTGAATTTGATAGCCTGTATTGTTGACACCAAATAGGCTATGCTTAAATAATCACTAACACAAATTCCTCTTCATCAAAATATGATTATGGAATAATAAAATGATTTGAAATTCAAATCTGATGGTCTATATTTCTAATTAATAGTTAATAGGCCATATTTAAAATAGATTTCATTTTCATTTTCATTGTTAAGTTTCATGAAAGTTAGTAAGTGGTTTAAGGAGTGTGTTATAGTTTGATGGCTTATGTTGGCTAATCAATAGCACAAATATGCCAGACTTATGATAAGCACATCAGTTAAAGCACTTATGACCATAAAAGAGAGATCATGATTTCATATGTGTTGAACTACATGAACTAGAGAGTGGATTTATTCTCTAAATTGTCACTTAACTCTTATATTTGCTTCTCTTTTCTTTTAGTTAGTTAGTTAATTCTCTAATTCTCCAGCTTAACTTTCCATCGACTTTGGTTTAATTTGATTGAATAGATTTTTAAAATTAAACAATTCTCTGCGGATTGACCCGTACTCGTATGCATGCTACATTCGTACACCGTGCGCTTGTGGTTATTTTAATTTGATTTTTTTTTGACTATTTTCTAAATTGATACAAAAATAGCTGATTAACAAGTTCGAATCACGTGGTCTTATAGGTATTCTTGGGTATTTGTGAAATACAAGATAATTGTTTACAGTAACAAACAACTCCTTAATGAAGGGATATTCAGACTCGAACTTCATAACTGATATTGAGCAAAATTCATACTCAACCTTGGTTAAGGAGCTTTAAATTGGAAATATTATAAACATGAGTTGTAGCTAATTCAACCAATAGGCTATGTACATCTCATTAAATAGCGCCACAATAAAAGCAATGTATACAAATATAAATGCACAAATATAAAATTGAGCTAGGGTGATTTCAAATGTTGAGAATTCCATAATATTGTTGCATCATAACAATGTTATCCCATAGATCATGAAAGAGCCCAAAGCTCACTAGTAGTCGAGAAATATACTCCGAAAGGTACCATATGATAAAGGCAATTTATCAATGTTGGAGAGAGTCAATTGAAGGAGTGGATAATTAAAACAACATAGCATATTGTTTCACTAAGGAACTAGGTTGGTTGTTTAGGGGAAACCGATCAAAGGAGAGAGAATAAGAATCCACAGTTAACAACAAATGCAAGTGAGAGATTGATAGGTTCAGGGTATGCTCGAAGGGAAATTGTGTAATTTGTTACAGGTATCTAAGTTTGTAACCAACCTTTTCCATAATAAAGATATTTGATTATGTTATATACTTTGATATATAGAGATGTAATTTATTTATTTAAGGTATATATTTAAGAAAAATCCTTAAATGAAATGCTATGTGAGTGTAGTTGCAAATAGTTGCAATCGTGAGTAATTAGTTGCAATATAAATAACATTTTATTCTAACAATTCTTGGTCAAGATGTTTTGACAAAGGATATCGATACATTCGTTAAGACTAGAGCATACAATGCTCCTTAAATGTTAAGCAGGATATTACTCATGGTTGTTGGGAACACCAAGGGGTTACGTTGTGGTAATAATTGGATAACTATGTAATGACTCGTCCAAGAGTTTATTGTTGACTAACAACTAGGTCAAATGGGAAATCTCAAAGTAACGATATTACAAAGTTCTCTCGACTTGAGAATATTGTTGAACTTTAATATGGAAACTCCACTTTTATTATAGTTAAATCATGGCATGATATCCATCAAACGACTATAGTTTGATCCAAGTTGAAGTGCTGGAAGTAAAACACTGTTCAATAGAGAATTTATCTCTTTACTCACATGAAATTAGTCTCTCAGTCAACTGTAGTCAACTCAAAGTCAAAATCTTTGCTTAAAGTAGCATGGTTAATAATAAATGTTATTATTGAGCCAAGGACTTTGTTTATGAACTAACCAAGTTGAAGGTGGACGATATTGAAATTTTGATCAACACCAAATTTCGTATATAAGTCTCAACGTGATATAGTGGTAATGAAGAGAATTAGCGCAAATGATCATTACTAAAGGGTATCGCTTAAGAAAATATATAATATGATTAATTGATGAATGAAAAACAAATTTAAATAAATATGATTTTATTTAATTACATGATTAGATTAGTGAAACTCATTAGACTCAATAAGCCTACTATGAGGCTAATTAGGAATTTTTTTAAACCTATCTGCTTCACCTAATGCAGACCAATCTAATTCCTTAAATTTGATATGTGTGTGTGTGTGTGTGTTCTGTCTATATATATCGACACACATGCACCGCATATAGTTTTAAATATATTTAATAATTAATGAGAAAATTAAAATAACATAACCCTAACTGTAACCTTCAAATTCCTTTCGATGCACTAAATGGGATTTAATGTACTAATTTATTAATAATAACATGCCTAAAGAAAACTTTTAAATTTATTTTTAGTACATTAAACATGATTTATTGTACTATCTATTAATACTAACACACTTAATGTAACCTTACAAATACATTTCAATACATTAAATGTATTTAATGCCCTAATTAATTAGCATTAACACACTATAAGATATAGTCCATTAATCGAAGATTATACACAAATGCTATTCCAGTTCATAAATGATATTGTGATCTATACAATGCAACTAAAAAGTAGCATTATGGGTAGAAATATACATAACTACTTTTTTCAATAGAAAAATAAAATAAAGCGATAACCTAATCTATGTGCTCATCCGTAACCACCATCACCACATCATCTCCAAATTTAGTCATCCTCTCCATTATTATTGTCATCACTGGAGCACTGTAACATCAAAACATTAACAATGTAACATTAAATATTATATTTAAGTTTTAGTTCACATAACACATTACTGCAACTATAAAATGCTACTACAACTCAAAATTTTACTACAATCTGTAGAATGATCTATAAAATAACATTAAAGACAAAAATACTCATAATTACTTTTCTTACAAAAATAAGATAAAAATAAAATGCTACTAGATAGTAGCATTACTAATTGTGATCTTCTTATTCCCAAATTTGAAATTACAACTTCATGAACACCATCAAAACATCATTTGAAAAATCCTATTTGTCCACTTTGAAGCAATCACGAACAACTGCCATTGTGGGACACTAACTTTTAAACCACCGTCACTGCTTCAACTCCAAAATCCTTGTCGACCACCATCACCATAGCAGTAACTGATGCTTTCTCGCTACTTGACCTAGACGCCTCCTTTATGCCCCTTCTGTGGGCATCAAATGAAAGTTAAAAGATATTAAATTTTGCACCTTGTTCTTCAACCAAAATTTTCACATTTCTAATATATTTTTGTTATAATTTTGTCCTTGAAATAAAGAAACAAACAGAATATATTTACGACTAAAAAACCATGTATTTGTCTTCACCTAATTTTTTTAGACAAATGGATGTGCTTATTCATGGCATAAAAGAAACTGCTTACTCATACATTCATTATTTAAAATTTTATGAGGTTGGAACAATTTGTCATTTGAATGTAATAGGTAAAAAACCATCGATTTGTCTTTTTATTAAAAACTTTACTAAATATTAGTCATTTAACACTCTTAAGTAAGGATATTGGTTATACATATAAAGTAATGGGAATTTTTATAAATATTATATACGGCTTTCGGTTGATGTTCAAAATACCTAATGGCAAAACTTGGTTCTCAAATGTAATGTTATGTGATTTTTTAAATGAAATGCTATGTGATTTTGTAACTTTTTTGGAATAAAAGTGATATTTGTTTGAAGAAGAGCACTCATTTTGATGTCCCGAGGTTTGAACCTATAATCTCTATAGCCTCAACATAGTACAATTTATCACTTAAACTAGTGGTCATTGGCATGATTTTGTATAAAAAGTGAATTAATTTAAATTATGTCAAATAAATTCATGATACATAAATAATTCGAAAAATGTAACTATATATGCATGCAACCTTAGTTATGTTAATTTTGATTGCAAATACATTTCATAATAGTAGAGACAAAAGTTTATAAGTGTTAGACCATATGTTAAAGGTTCTTAATTACAAACAATGGAAAACCGTGGACACTGTCACTGAAAAAACTTGTTTATTAACACCAAAAAGGTGTCAGACCAGCGTCGGTAAGTGGACCAGCGGTTTATCGACGTCGCGTCGATGCTAACATAGGTGTTGATAAAAGAGGCATCGAAAAAATTTTATCGATGCCTTAATGATGTTTTCTATTAGGTACTTACTGGTAGTACAGACGTCATGTTTTGAACGCCTTCGTGATTCCCTATCGAAGCCAAATGTAGACACCATTGTTATGATATGTCGGCACCATTTGGATTTAACTGTCAACCCTAAATCGACGCTTTACTTGTGCCATATCGAATCGTTACCGATGCCACTTTAAAATGCTAAAATTGGAATTTTCGATGCCTTGCCAATGCCTCTATAAAATGCTAAGATTGAATTTTTTGATGTCATACCAAAGTTGTAGTCGAAGCACTTTTGTAGCATTTATGCAGAATTTCTCACCTCAATTACAAATTCATATATATTTGAAGTATAATCATACAAATATTACATAATAACATCCAGCAACATCCAAACATTAATAAATCAAACAATACTCAATCAATATCCAATAATAACATCGAATAATACACAATAATAACATCCAAACATTATCATCCAAATACAATAATATCCAAACACAATACAAACTACTCTCCCGCTCAATAGTTCCATACACAACAATATCCAAACCATAACATCCAATCACAATAACATCCAACACAATAATATACAAACAAAATGATTACTAACTACTCCCTTGTAGATTGCTCACTAGTACCATCATCATCAGAAGAAGAAATGTCATCATCCAAAAACCTTTGCATAAATGCGTCCGTAAGCTTACTGAGCTTCTTCTCCAACTCAGCGACATATGACTTTAATCATCGATTTTCATATTTTATGTTAGTAAAGATCCAATGTTTATATAATGATGATCTCTATATTTTAACCAAATTTCTTTGTTAAAAATAAGCAAATTTTATTTTAACTATTGTATTTATGTATCTAACAAAATCTAATTTTTAACTCAAATAAATTTATTTAATTTATTGAAATAAAATTTATAACATAACAAAATTATATATTTATTTAATATTGAGTAATTTTAACTTATTTATTTGTTTAATTTATTGGGTGATTCAACAAGGTCTATGTTTTGACTCAAATAAACTTGTTTACTTTATTGAAACAGTGTAATTTAAATTCACTATATATTTGTTTAATTTATTGAGTGATTAAACTTGTATATTTGTTTAATATATTGAAATATTTAAAAAGGCCTATATTTTAACTCAAATAAACTTATTTAATTATTGAAACAAATATAATTTAACTTAATTATATATTCGTTTAATTTATTGAGTGGTCTAATTTATATATTTCTTTGATTTATTGGATGTTTTAATCAGATCTACATTTTAACTTGAGTGATTTGTTTAAATTTATTGAAACAAACTTTATAATTTAACTTAATTGTATATTTGTTGAATTTATCGAGTAACTTAACTTATATATTTAACTTAAACTTGATTTATTTTTAAAATGACAATTTATAATTTCTTGTAGGAATGAGGATTAAGTTAAATGATTGTAATAAGTATGCGTATAAAACACATATATATGCATATGGTTACTGGGATTTATAACCAATGTATACATACATATAGTATATTATACACACACATACACACATATATATGGTTTTGCATACGTATGTGCTTAATGATATATGTATACAATGAATGTTTAAGCTATTACCTTTGGAATATTGTTGTAGTTGGGCTTATGATCCATCTTTTTGGGAATAACCCTGGAGGGTGCGTGGAATACTTCTTCGTTCACTTCATTTATTATCTCCACACCTTGACTTTGAAGCTCCTCAATCCTAGCTTGGCATTTTGCCCAAGATGTGTGGAAGGAGGGTGATGGCTACATAATGCCCTGACTTCAGTGATCGAAATATCAGAGGGAGTTTACCGTCTAATAACTCGGATCAATATGCATGGAAGGAGCGATCTCTCTTATACACTACTTTAGGTCAACATGAACTGGTGATACCTGAATACATTTGAAATACTATATGTCTCATTTTGTCATAAGGCAATGTACACGAGTTCTAGAATTGAATAATATAATATTAGAGATACAAATAAAAATTTCCCAACTAACAGAATCAGACTATATAAAAATGATGAATTTCATATCAGATTTGAAAATATGATACATCATCTCATACACACACATAACTCATAACATCATATCGACTAGTATAATGACATTTCAATATAAGTAAAAAAAAAGTAAATATTCGCCATCGTCTTTTGCTCCAACTCCATTTTGCGGCCCATAAAGTACATATAGTCATAATATTGACATGTTAAGCAACCTCACTTTAACCCGAGGAGACGTCACAAAACAAAACCTCGAGTTAAGCTAGATATATAGCTGTGAGTATAAATTCTTTAACATAATATAAATAAATATGTCATGCCGGTTTCAATGAGGCATATAATTTACACATAGGGTTACTCACACCAAACAAATTCCCAAATCATTATTTTCACAAACCAATTATAACACGCATGTACAACACTGTTCAATATAGCATACATTATTAAAACTCTAATCATCTGGGATATCATATCTATAATTTTACTTATGAATTTCCCTTTTTTGTAGAATTTCAAATCGATATTTGAAATAATCATAGTACGAAGTATACGGTAGTTCTACTTATACTCATGAGAAGGCTAAATCATCTTCTCATCTGGTGAATCCTAGGAGGATTGTAAGCTAAAAAATCTCATCTGTGGATTTACCCTCTACATAGACTAATCTGCATCGGTAAGTCATCCTGTTTTTTTTCATTCATATGCTTTCATTTGTAATGTGCACTTCACATGACCCCTTTGTTGTCGTACCCTTCAGGTATCTGGAGGCATAATAAATCTAGCTAGTTTTGTAGTCCATGTTGTCATATCTTCATCTGTGGCTCTACTTCTCTTTATTTGCCCTACATTCTTGACGATCTTCATTATTCTTGATAGCTTTATATATCCTGACAATAGATCATTTGGACACAGTGACGAGGAACGAGATCATCACGATTTAGGTTGTAACCCTTGAATTAGTCCATTGGGATGGATGTCAGTAGAGTAGTAGTTAATATCCTATGTCATTCTCAATAAATGTTAAATTTATTAATTTTAAAACTATTTGATCATTTCAAACGACATTTATTTTCGAAATGTCCTTTAAAACCATCATATAGCCTATTTGGTTAGTCTTATTCATGCAATATGGTTTAATTTGCACATAACAGCATTATATATAACAAAAGCAATTCGAAACACAACACTAAATATTAACAATCGAGCTACAATAAAGTAAATAACTTAAACTAAGTGAACATGTATAATATCGTTCGAACAAGTATATAATCACACCAATTTATATTATTCCAATCAAGGTGAATTTCTGAATTATTAAACAATGATTTATTCTTTTAAGCCTAGTTAAAATTCAAATAAATATTAAATATTTCAAATTGAACCTTTAAAAATATGAGTTTCATCCCAATTCAAATATGGTTCAGGAATTTTAAAATAATAAGTATGAATTTTATTTATTTTCCCATATTTAAAATTATTTAAACACATTAAATCAAATTTAAATTCAAAACAAGATTAAGTGTCTCTAATTTAATCTTTAAAAAATGAATTATATTCCCAAATATTTCAATCATTAACATACATTAATCATCCGTAGCATATATTCTCATGTATTTAAAAAATTAGATAACATTTTGAATTAAATTGTGTGTAGTGCACTACATGTCATCCTGCATGTGCATACACATTTTCCAAAGGACTGAAGTGAAATATCTTTTATGGTTTCATATTGTAACGACCCGAAATTTTCTAACCCGAAAATTCCAGATAGTTATGGAAAAGAAGAAAGAGATAGAAGAAAAGAACAGAAACACCAAACATCTCACATTCGCAGCGGATAAAATATAATAATAAAAAATAACGGTTTACAAAAGAATACTATATCTGTCGATTACATTTAATATACATCAGAGTTTCACATTAATAGTCACTGAATGTTTACAATTATCATGTCTAAGATTTACAATAAGATAAATACAGCGGATATACTCTATATGATATTGCCATCCAGCTCGCCTCCTGAGCTCCAGAACGTACCTACCTAAAAATCTATAATACTCGGTCTGACCCGAGCATTACACCAAAGTAACACCCGGGTCAGGCTGGAAACCAGCATGAGTAAACCCAACTAACATGGAATACCAAAGCAATCAACTTATATAAAACCCGGGGTAACTCAAACCAAATTTACAAGTTCACAATATGTTTTAGACATAACTAACTTCACACATCCATTTCCTAAGTACCAAAGCTTAAATTTAAATAGTCCAATTCCTTTAAATCACTTCACTCCAGCATATAGATTTCACATATCAATCCATAAAAATATTCGAAGTGGTTTTCGGGTATTTCCCAATACCCAATTCCAGCCTCTTCGAGTCTCACCTCATCTTATTCCAATTTATCCATACGAAATGTACGACATTTCATATTAGAGGTATCAACTCATTCAAGCATCCAATACCATTTAGTCATCCATAAGCAATGCTTAATCACATATAAATTAATTCAATTGATTCTAAGTGAATTTCTAACCACGTTCTCTTAGATTCCTTTCTTCAATATTAATTAATTTCAATTCAATTAATTCGTCATCCCTTCATTTATCATCTTAATTAATCACCATGGATTAATTACTTCAATCGCATTTAAGTAATTATCTTTATTTAATTTCATGATATTAATTATTCCTGACCAAATCAATGAGTAATTTTTAATTACTTCACAAATTAATGAATTATTATCAATTACACTAATTCTTAATTACTCATATTAATTAATTTCTCAGGCGTCACTTATGATTAATTCATCTTAATTAATCAATCTTTAATTACATCGTTGATTACACAAATTAATGATTCCCGATTATGTTTTGATTTGTTCTAATCTAAATTTATTACTTTAATTCAACCCCAGTATTAATCATTCTCGATTAATCTCAATCTGTAGTTAATTATTCTCTTATTTACTTCATTAATAAATTAATTACTTCTTAATTAATTATCTTAATTAACCTCTTGATTAATTTCACAAAGTAATTATATTTTATTAATTACATTAAGTGACTACCCTTCAAACCATCCATTGGTTATTCCAAATTAATCAAACTTAAGTAATTAATTTAGTCCATACTTAATTAAATCAAACCCTTAATTACTAAATTAATTAACCCAAATCTTAAATTAATTTAACTAATTAATTATCCATTTTATTTACCCTTCTAAATTGTTGAATCACAAATCATTAAACCCTTATTAATAATGAAAACATTTTCTTATTCATAACTTAAGTTCAAAACAATTTAAAACCCCGATACTTCGAGTTAATCAACAATTTACCCGAGAAGCAACCAAACCAAAGTCAACAGATCATTAATTCACAATGCACATCAATTCAATTCAATCATTCAACCAATTATTAAATCTAACTATTTAAATTTAAATAATACCAGACGAGTGAGATTTACTCACCTTTGTTTTGTTGTTTGCAAATCCGATCCAATCTTGGCTTGGCTTCAGGGTTTCGACCTTGTATACACATTTTATAATTTATTAATAATTTGAACTTATTGAACAATTTCTTCTCTTTGATAATTTACCTAGCTAATTATTTATTTAAATTACCTTTCTTTTTATAAAATATCCTTTGGTAACTAAACAAATAAATGAGTTTTATTAACAAAATTAAATCACCATTAAATAAATAACTCAACTAATAATTTAGTTAAACTAATTTTCTTTTACAATTCTTTAGTAACTAATAAATAAGAAATTAAATATGTTAACCATCTTAGTATTTATTTTTCAATTGAAACAGCAAGTGTAATTGTATATATATTTATCGGATTAAAAACAGAAATAAGTTATACTTTACTGCTAATGTGGTATGCAGCTCAACAAACATCCTAGAACCCCGCGAGATGCTCCACGCGAATACACCCACCCAGATCGCGAACCCCACAGTACTCGACCAAGTCATTGCCGATAGCCACGACATCCCACAACCGCAAGCCTCCCAAATAAACATCAGCGACTCGTCTCTTCGTTCATTGCTCTGCTCTACCATGCTCGCGACGCTTCCTCTCGGCTTTCAATCGATCGCCCTCGACCCCACTGATGCTCAAACTCAAGCCCTTTGTCGCCGCCGCCTTCTAACCTTTGCCGTGCTCGAGTTCGTGAAGAACGAAGAGGTTGTCTCGAAATTCGTTCGATTCGAATTGGGGAGAGGGTGCGGCCATTTTTTTTATCTTGAGCGATTTGATTTTATGATGAGATCGATATCGGTCTCCAAGTATGAGGGGACGAAGACGAAATAAATAAAGAGGGGAATGGCTTTTGGGTACGCCTGACCATATATAATTAAATATTGAAAATATCACATCGTATAGCGCGAAATCCCAAACCCGAATCAGACATGCTGCCAGACGTTTATAAGGTTTTACCAGCATTCCAAATACAATGGAACATGTTTCGGAAGCTAATTCAATCATATGTGAGAGTTACGGAATTAAACGATAGATATTAAATTAAATCGATTAAAATAAATCTTAGCGTTTTGAGCTGCCAGGGTCAAACGACAACTCCGATTGCTATGAAATTTGAAATCCGACAATAATTAACTATTACAGATCCAATGGAACTGGTTTCGTCTAATTCCGTGACTGTGCCTCGAAAAGCTATTTTCAAATACCGATTTAAACGATATATTATTAAAATTGAACAAATCACTTTTAATTTAAATCTCAACCATTCTATTATCTCTAGTATTATCATTATAAGCTTTATAAGCCTTCAAATTATTCAAACAGGCTTAGAAATTTCAGATTCAACAATTTACCCAATTTTCAATTATTAATTCAATATTCATACTATATAATTCAATGATTTAATTATCCAGTAAATATTGTTACCTGGAATTCAAGTTAAAATTAACTTTCAACAATTTTAAAAATAATTAATTATTCCAATTTAATTCGTTAAAATTTCCGGGTCGTCACATTTCTTCCCCCTTAAAAGAATTTCGTCCCCGAAATTACTAGTGAGGAAGAATGGACTAATACCCATTTACCTTTCCCAAAACTCACAATTCAACCTCCTACCAATTATCTGTTATTAAAGGCCCACTATTACCTTAACCAATTTCCTAAAACCATTTATATTTTCAAATACTACCCTTTTTGTTTAATCATTTAAATTTAAATTTAACCAACTTTTGAATTATAAAAATTTTCTCAAAATTTTTCTAACTCTCTAAATTCCCGAAATTTTTTGTCAGCGTCTCCTTTGTGCGGCTAGCTCGGTACAACTACAAAAGGCCTCCATGGGCTCCCAATTCCAAAAGAAAACAAAAGCCAAGTGGCTACATCAAAAACCCAATCCAATCTCATCTAGAAATTTAAATACTTTTTGTCGGGCAATACAAATTTATCTTTTGGAATCAAATCCAATTCCTTTTTTCCCCTTTAATACCTGCATATCTTACTTAGCAACAATATTCAATCGTAACATTTCCAATCATTTTATATATCTTCTTACATGTTTTATATCTATTTCAAATTAGTTTTCCCCCTTTTCATAAGAATTTAATTTATTTTCAATTTTGAATATTGAATTTCATCTTTCATTTAAAACTGATTCATATTAGTTTCATCTACAAATTACTTTAAATTTCCAATTTGAAATTGTTTTGTCGTTTAACAAAAAATTTCCCAAAAATTTTCAAAAATTTTCTAACTCCCAAAATTTTGGAAATTTTTTGGCAGAGTCTCCTTTGTACGGAGGAGCTTTTGCAATTTGACAAGAGATATAAATATATATACATCGACCCACATGGTCGAAAAAAGCAAAAACAGTTCATATTTCCTATTTTTATTGCGTAGGCGTACCTTATTTCGCATTTTAAGCGTGCGGCTTATTTATTTTAGCAATTTGTGCAATCCAAATCCAGCCAAACGGCCTTCAGGTACCTGTACTTACTCAATTTAAATATGTAAGTGCCATATATAGAAAATTTATTAGCATATCATTTATATTCAATAGCTAAACACATATATATCATAAGCAACAAGCACGCTTCCTATAAGCTATTTATATAATCTTAAAGCTAATTCAATTGCTTTCAACCAATTTATAAACCATTTCATTTAATTTCAATGGTTTGCAACTCAATTTCTCACATCCAATTGATTTTAACCCAAACGAGCTCATATTTACTTCAATTAATTTTAAAACCAATTTATTTAATCTCTCTCAACCCAAAGAATTTTAATTTCTTTTGTTTGCAACAACGACGATTGTTTTTATATATAATCGGCGATACTCGCTTAAAGGAGTATCTATTTCAGTTTATAATCTACTTTAAATTAATTTTCAACTCATTCTGAATTTAATTTCATTTCATTTCTAATTTATTTATCAACTGTACATTGCATTTTATCTCATCCCCACATTGGATTCATTCCAAACAATTTATTAAGCTTGGCACATTCAATACTTATAAATTAATAACCATTTTCCAAATTAATTCAATCCAAGTTTTTATTGAATGGGCTTTCACCCTTATTCGAAGCCATGCTTCCATGAATTTTTAAACTTAAGTTAATTTACTTTAATTTATTCCAACATCAAAATTAAGTTTACTTTTATTTGATTCTCATTTAATCAATTTCCATTAAATTCAGTAAGCCCATCCATTTTAATTTTAATTTTAATTCATCTTCTCAATTTATCAAAATAATATCCAACCACATACTGAACTCATTTATACTTCAAATTAATATACCACCAAATTTAAGTTCAGTCTGATAATCCAATTCCAATCACAGCTTTGATTTAGTTTTTATTCAATCAGACTTTATCCATTGATCATTTAACTCAATTAACCCGTTTTAAATTTTTAATTTTCTTACTTAATTCGTTATCGAATTTATTTTATTAATATAAGGCCACTCTCAATTTATTTCTATTCACTTGGGTTTTGTTTTGCAACTCAAAACATTGCTATTATAATCATTTTTCTTATATCCAATTTTCTTGCAAATTTCATTGAACATTATTCAAATCACCCTTGAATTTTATTTGTAATTCAAACCAATCACATTTTCAGTCCAACTCTATTTTATATTTTATTTTACAACATCTCTTCTTATTTATTCATTATCAAATCCAAGTCGAATTCTATTTACAATTCGAATTCATTACCAAATTCCATTATTAATTTACAACCATTTGTTTACCCAAGTTAAAATTTATTAACATACACCATTAAATAATTTATTTAGCTGATTGGTTTACTTTCACTTTTAATTTAATATTCGATTTCCTTAAATTACAAAGAATCCCTTCATTAAATTTTTCCCGAGTTCCAATTTTATAATTTCAGTTTGGATTTCCTTTGATTTTCCAAAATCCCAACACCTTTATTTCAAAATTTTAGAAAAGCTTTTAAAGTCACATAATACTATTAAAATAACTCTTTATAAAAATACTTTTTATAACTCGATGTCTCAACCAGTCCATCCTTATTCTCATAGAAATTCAGTCATACGTTGATCAGGTGTAGGACTGAAAATCTATAAGTACTTGGTAAACTCGTCTTCAACACCCAGTGAAAATACTTGAAAAATAATTTTATTGAGATATAGAAAATGGTTTTTGAAAATAGAGGAAATATCTTTGCTGAGGATGCTCTGGAAATCATCACCCTCATCCATGGTCGCAGTTAACCCGATGGTTACGTTATCATCCCGACAAAATCCACAGATAACTATAGGCCTCTGCGCCCCACGATTACACCATGGAACTCACGACGGATCGCAACTACAACTTGGGTTACGTAGCTATCACAGCAAAAACCCATATAACTGTAGGCATCAGCGCCATCGAATTTCGCTGCCAAAAATGAAACTTCTCCACTCCACTTGACCATAGATCGCAGTCTACCGATGTTGCGTTGCCTTCCTGACAAAATCAAGTGTAGACTGTTGGCACTCATCCTCCACACGATTTTGCTATGGTCCCACAATAGATCGTAGCGACATCGAGTCACACTGTCGTCACAGCATAACCCAAATGCCCCTGTAGGCATCAGCGCCCTCGACTTTCGCTACCCAAAAATCCTCAAGAACTAGTTTTGTCCGGACTCCTCACAGGATCACTTTAGAACCCCCCCTGGGGCTCAAGGCAGGACCACCCGTGGCAATACTGAGAAGTTCATTTCAAGGGAGCGCCTTTTTCCCCAGAGCCATCTTTAAAACATTTTATACTATACACATATAGTATCTTCAAATCATACACCTAGTATGATATCATACAAAGCTCCTTTACATAAATTGATTATCTCAAAATCGATAATTCTCAAACTAGGCTTTCCAAATTCTCATATTGATTTTATCCAAAAATCAAAAGCCTTTCCAAATCCAAAGGTTCTCAAAACCTTTTCCAAAATCCTCATAAGATCCTCTATATATATATTCAAATATATATAATTTTTAAAACTTTGGATCTTTTCAAACTTGTATAAAACTCTTTTTATACTTCAAACACTTTCAAAAATATTTTCTTCTGGCTATAGATTTATCAAGGGAGTTTTATCTCATATAACAAAGATATATAGCTTCATTTATTCAAAATCAAATATTCAAATTTGACTTCTCTTTCCAATACCAATTTTATTCAAATCCGTACGATATACGCATATCATCCGTACGCTATACCAACCTGATCGCTCATTCGATCACACAATTTCACTTCCGAACTAGTATCGTTCCCCCGACTTTCTAGTGCGGACACAGATCTGATTTCTTGATTAGAAACTGTCATTCTCCTTGCATAGCCATAACTATGATAGAGAATATCCAGAACCAATCAACAATCCATATCCAGGTTCGCCGTCGAAAACCGAGTGAAAAATCCCAACTCGGATCGATAAACTACCTCGAAATTCTATGCTCGAATCTGGATCAAATCACTATGCGAATAGAATAATATACGTACATCCTATATATTTATTTCCATTGATTATTAACTAAATCAATTTCCTTTCCATTCACATTCACTTAAATTTTCATTCACTTATCCACATTTACCTTAGTCCCCATTTGGATTATCACTTCAATTCCCATCTCAGTTGGGTATTAAATCCATAATAGTTTGAACTCCGACCAGTTTATATTTAGAAAATAGCTTGAAAATTTTAAAAATAAATAAGTAGTTGAAAAATAATTATTAGTTTGCAAAATAGCTATAAAATAGTTAATTAATTATAGAATAGTTGAAAATAGTTAAATAGTTTCAGAAATTTTTAAATAATTGCCAAATAGTTGTAAAATAAAAATTAGTTTGTGAAATAGTTGAAAAATAGTAATTAATTTAGAAAACCGTTGAAAAATGGTTAAATAGCTCCAAAAATAATTGTAAACCAAGTATAAAGTAATTTGGCTGTAAGAAAGAAAAGTTGTATATATATTTAATAGCTTAGAAAAATAAGTTTATATCAAAACAATTTATATTGAAAACAGTCAAGAGCCAACTGTTCACTTCCCCAACAATTCAATTTAAATTTCCATTTAAATTGACCCAATTCCAATTCAATAACTCCAAATTCCATTGGACTTGATTAATTCCCAATTCAAGTTGAATCAATCTTGATTCCTTCCCAAATTTAAATCAAATTCTAGTTGATTTTAATCCTGTTCAATTTTAATTATAATTTCATATTATAATTATCAATCTGAATTATTATCAATTGAATCCATTTCAAATTCAAATCATTTCAATTTATCTCTACTTATATTTTCCAGGTTCAAATAAGAGCTCAATACAATTTTATTTGTTTTCAAAATTTAATTTATTATTCAATTTTATCTTCCAGTTTGAAGCCAGTTCTTAAACAAGTTTATTTTACAATTCAATTATTCAAATTTATTTTATTTATACACTACCATTCTCCATTTCATTATTTTTATTAACAATAGGATGATGTCATCCAATTTATTTTAAAACGTCCATCCATTTCAATTATTTTTTTAAATCTCAAACCGTTTTGAGGTCACACAAATTCCCTATCCAAATCAACCATTTAACTTTCCAAGTTAAATTCCAATTTACTCAATCCAATTAACCTTACTCAATGTGAATTCCCGCTTCAAACTTCAATATTCTTTCCCTCTTATAAGTTCACAACTTATATCACTCAGGGTTTTTACATCACACTTCAGGGAAAATCAAAAATCAACCTCTTAGAGTTTATTTCAAATTATCTTGATATCATACATATATACATATTGTTTTCTTGGCCCTCCCAGCCATGTTTTAAAATTTTAAACCACCCTTGGTTTTAAATCCAAATCAATTTTCAAACAACCCATTGTTTCCAAATAATACTTATTTATTATTTTTCATTACTTTGAAACAAAATTTCAAATTTTGGAACCAGATTTAGAATTTCATTTTCAATCACTTAAATTTTAATTTAGTTGTATTTTTGTTCCTACTTAATTTAATTCCAATTCTAAACTTCAGTTTCAGTTTGAATCCATTTCAAACTTATCTCTATTAAATTTCAATTTGGTTGTATTATATTATTCCCTAATTTTAATTCCAATAATTAACAACCAATCACCTAGATATTTATTAGAAGGAAATATTAATTTATATATATCAAAATATATATTTTATATAAAATCATTTAAAATCTTTATATAAGAAAATAACAAGTACGCTCTCATATATACACACACACACACACACACACACACACACACATATACACTTAACTCATTCTAGAGTACTACAGACTCTATTTAAACGAGTAATCCCCACCAGAGCCAAGGTTCTCGCTTAACCTTTCAGCTCTGATACCAAATGTAACGACCCGAAATTTTCTAACACGAAAATTCCAGATAGTTATGGAAAAAAAGAAAGAGATAGAAGAAGAAGAACAGAAACACCAAACATCTCACATTCGCAGCGGATAAAATATAATAATAAATAATAACGGTTTACAAAAGAATACTATATCTGTCGATTACATTTAATATACATAAGAGTTTCACATTAATACAATCACTGAATGTTTACAATTATCATGTCTAAGATTTACAATAAGATAAATACAGCAGATATACTTTATACGATATTGCCATCCAGCTCGCCTCCTGAGCTCCAGAACGTACCTACCTGAAAATCTGTAATACTCGGTCTGACCCGAGCATTACACCAAAGTAACACCCGGGTCAGGCTGGAAACCAGCGTGAGTAAACCCAACTAACATGGAATACCAAAGCAATCAACTTATATAAAACCCGGGGTAACTCAAACCAAATTTACAAGTTCACAATATGTTTTAGACATAGCTTACTTCACACATCCATTTCCTAAGTACCAAAGCTTAAATTTAAATAGTCCAATTCCTTTAAATCACTTCACTCCAGCATATAGATTTTCACATATCAATCCATAAAAATATTCGAAGTGGTTTTCGGGTATTTCCCAATACCCGATTCCGGCCTCTTCGAGTCTCACATCATCTTATTCCAATTTATCCATACGAAATGTACAACATTTCATATTAGAGGTATCAACTCATTCAAGCATCCAATACCATTTAGTCATCCATAAGCAATGCTTAATCACATATAAATTAATTCAATTGATTCTAAGTGAATTTCTAACCACATTCTCTTAGATTCCTTTCTTCAATATTAATTAATTTCAATTCAATTAATTCGTCATCCCTTCATTTATCATCTTAATTAATCACCCTGGATTAATTACTTCAATCGCATTTAAGTAATTATCTTTATTTAATTTCATGATATTAATTATTCTTGACCAAATCAATGAGTAATTTTTAATTACTTCACAAATTAATGAATTATAATCAATGACACTAATTCTTAATTACTCATATTAATTAATTTCTCAGGCGTCACTTATGATTAATTCATCTTAATTAATCAATCTTTAATTACATCGTTGATTACACAAATTAATGATTCCCGATTATGTTTTGATTTGTTCTAATCTAAAGTTATTACTTTAATTCAACCCCAGTATTAATCATTCTCGATTAATCTCAATCTGTAGTTAATTATTCTCTTATTTACTTCATTAATAAATTAATTACTTCTTAATTAATTATCTTAATTAACCTCTTGATTAATTTCACAAAGTAATTATATTTTATTAATTACATTAAGTGACTGCCCTTCAAACCATCCATTGGTTATTCCAAATTAATCAAACTTAAGTAATTAATTTAGTCCATACTTAATTAAATCAAACCCTTAATTACTAAATTAATTAACCCAAATCTTAAATTAATTTAATTAATTAATTATCCATTTTATTTACCCTTCTAAATTGTTGAATCACAAATTATTAAACCCTTATTAATAATGAAAACATTTTCTTATTCATAACTTAAGTTTAAAACAATTTAAAACCCCGATACTTCGAGTTAATCAACAATTTACCCGAGAAGCAACCAAACCAAAGTCAACAGATCATTAATTCACAATGCACATCAATTCAATTCAATCATTCAACCAATTATTAAATTTAACTATTTAAATTTAAATAATACCAAACGAGTGAGATTTACTCACCTTTGTTTTGCTGTTTGCAAATCCGATCCAATCTTGGCTTGGCTTCAGGGTTTCGACCTTGTATACACATTTTATAATTTATTAATAATTTGAACTTATTGAACAATTTCTTCTCTTTGATAATTTACTTAGCTAATTATTTATTTAAATTACCTTTCTTTTTATAAAATATCCTTTGGTAACTAAACATATAAATGAGTTTTATTAACAAAATTAAATCACCATTAAATAAATAACTCAACTAATAATTTAGTTAAACTAATTTTCTTTTACAATTCTTTAGTAACTAATAAATAAGAAATTAAATATGTTAACCATTTTAGTATTCATTTTTCAATTGAAACAGTAAGTGTAACTGTATATATATTTATCGGATTAAAAACAGAAATAAGTTATACTTTACTGCTAATGTTGTATTTAATAAAAATTGAAACTAATACCTGCAGCTCAACAAACATCCCAGAACCCCGCGAGATACTCCACGCGAATACACCCACCCAGATCGTGAATCCCACAGTACTCGACCAAGTCATTGCCAATAGCCGCGACATCCCACAACCGCGAGCCTCCCAGATAAACATCAGCGACTCGTCTCTTCGTTCATCGTTGTGCTCTACCATGATCGCGACGCTTCCTCTCGGCTTCCAATCGATCGCCCTCAACCCCACTGATGCTCAAACTCAAGCCCTTTGTCGCCGCCGCCTTCTGACCTTTGCCATGCTCGAGTTCGTGAAGAACGAAGAGGCTGTCTCGAAATTCGTTCGATTCGAATTGGGGAGAGGGTGCGGCCATTTTTTTTTATCTTGAGCGATTTGATTTTAAGATGAGGTCGATATCAGTCTCCAAGTATGAGGGGACGAAGACGAAATAAATAAAGAGGGGAATGGCTTCTTGGGTACGGCTGACCATATATAATTAAATATTGAAAATATCACGTCGTATAGCGCGAAATCCCAAACTCGAATCAGACATGCTGCCAGACGTTTATAAGGTTTTACCCGCGTTCCGAATACAATGGAACATGTTTCGAAAGCTAATTCAATCATATGTGAGAGTTACGATCGATATTAAATTAGATCGATTAAAATAAATCTTAGCGTTTTGAGCTGCCAAGGTCAAACGACAACTCTGATTGCTACGAAATTTGAAATCCGACAATAACTAACTATTATGGATCTAATGGAACTGGTTCCGTCTAATTCCGAGACTTTGCCTCGGAAAGCTATTTTTAAATATCGATTTAAACGGTATATTATTAAAATTGAACAAATCACTTTTAGTTTAAATCTCAACCATTATATTATCTCTAGTATTATCATTATAAGCTTTATAAGCCTTCAAATTATTTAAACAGGCTTAGAAATTTCAGATTCAACAATTTACCCAATTTTCAATTATTAATTCAATATTCATACTATATAATTCAATGATTTAATTATCCAGTAAATATTGTTACCTGGAATTCAAGTTAAAATTAACTTTTAACAATTTTAAAAACAATTAATTATTCCAATTTAATTCGTTAAAATTCCCGGGTCGCCACACATATAAATACATACATACATACATACATACATACATACATACATACATACATACATATATATATATATGTATGTATGTATGTATGTATATGTGTGTGTGTATATTGTTATGCATTTTATTATTGTTTTATTAATATATTTTTCATGTGCATGAAACATGTGCACGTACCTTTTCCTTCTCCCAGGCATGAATGCATATGACCCCTTCCTCGTGCCTTTCATCATTATTAAAAGTAAGTATATTAAAAATGCAACTTAGACTATGTCACATGTCAGCAGATTTTATAGGCCAAGTGAAGGTCGAACGATGTGGTGAAACACCATATGTTTTTCATTTTTAACAAGGGATAATACATTCCAGTACTGATTTTAATATTGACAATCCTTGCATTGATAAGCTATTGAGGTATAAACTCATGAAAATGCCATATAATTCTTATCTTTGATAAGTTTCTCTAGTGTATATATATGAGTTAAGAATGATGAATATGGTACCAGCTAATTAGAGAGAAAATGAAACAAAAAAATAACTAAAGGAGGAGTATACTCACATATTTTGATGTAGATGTGTAGCAAGTGTTGACGAAGCTAAGGTAAAAATGTTGATGAAACGGCTGATGGTAAGGATGGTGAAAACAAAGCAGGCGGTGATATCAAGAATGGTTGTGAAGTTTGATTCTTGTACGGGAGGAAGGAGTAAAGGGGTTTGATATGTTAATTGTGACGCCCCACCTCTATACCCACGCTAGCCAAGGACACTACAAAGTAATGCCGTCAACTAACACGGAGAATAAGGCTGCTTGGAAGCGACCATCTATAGCCTTGCTCTAATTATCCATCATATACGTCGACAATAATCAAGATCGACATATCCAATGCATACTTAAAACAAAACCATAGGTGGTTGGATCTATCAGAACAGAATATAATAACTCAAATGTAATATACATCACAGAACAGTAAATCATCATATACACATATACTGATACATTGCAGAGTATACAAAATAATACATGTCAAGTGGTATAGCAAACCACAATATACAGACGAGTTCCAGATGAATACATATATCGGAGTGACAACAAAATGGGACTACACAAAAAGCTATGATGAACAAGAAACTAGCGGAATAGTCCATGCGGAAGTAAAAGAGGCTAAGTCCAAAAGCACCTAACCTGAAACATCTCGGTCTGACCCGAGTAATTAATACACGGGTCAGTCTAGCTAAACAAATCAGTTAGATAAACTGAACAACAATAAACCTGCAAGGTTAAAAGATATAGCAAATATCTCTAAAAGAGATAACACAATCATCTAACAAAAGATGGATCATATGATAACAAGCCTCATATCATTGGCAACATATAGAAACAAAGGATAAGAATATCCTGAAATAAACCATAAGGCAAATAACAAATACCAATAAGGTATACAAGTTCCACAAGGTAAACGCTACTCATCATGCGGCTCAAAAAGACCAACACCGAAGGACGATACCAAGGGAATATAATATCAATGAAACATCATGAGCGGTGGTGAAGAAACCACTCCAATATCTCTTGAGCGGTGGTGAAGAAACCACTCCAATATCTCTTGAGCGGTGGTGAAGAAACCACTCCAAAAGCAATACTAAAGGTAATCGACAATCCCAAAAATCTCTCGGGTCGGGGCAAAGGACCAACTCCAAAAGCGATATTAAAGGCAACAATCCAGAGGAGACAGTCCGAAGACGCTATCCCAAAGGCAGCATGTGTCACAAACTCCCAGAAAGGAATCCGAAAAGTGGTAACGTGAGTCCCATAACCACCCGTTCGCACTAAACGGTTTACTATCCATTAGTTAATTTCACACTCGAAGCATTACAAAGTTCACCTCATCTCATCGGTAAACCAGACACAAGGGTCAAAACGATCAATCGAATAGGTCGGGGATTAATCGGAAAGATAAACGCATGGATTCATGGTCCGTGTTTTACCTAACCATTTAATCTTCCTTCCACTTCGCTCGAAGTGCGAAATCGTGTGTGTGCATTATAAATGGAATTTATGAATTGGAGACGGAAGCTTTTAATACGATTTAGAGGGATTATTTATAAAACCCGTGAATGAAATCAAAAATAAGTTATCAAAATCAAAGATGCAATAACAAACACTAAAAACCAACTTGAATCGATAAAATCCGGAAAATCAATCAAATATGCAAAATAGGCAAAACAGGCAGAACAGAGTAGGTCGGTCGACCGGACTACAGGGCTCGATCGGCCGGCCAGATGCAGGAAACAAAATATGGCTCGGGGCAGCAGGTCGGTCGACCGGCTACAGGGCTCGGTCGGCCGAACCTGATGATTTTGCACTTCCTGCCCTATTTCAATGAAATGCAAATTCTTTCCAAATCCAAAGCAATGGCACATGCATACTTGTCAAGAATTCATACCCAATACCCATGACATCAAGAGAGGTAGATGTGAGTTCAAAACTCACCTTTTTTACACAAAACAAAGAAGATGAAGAAGCACAAATGCAAGGAATCAACCAACTACACTCCACTTCAACACTACAAGCTTAAATCTAGAATCAAAGAAAGTATTTCCTAAGTTAGGGTTAGGAAATTACTGAAATTGAAGAGGAGAAGAGATTGAGAAGATGGAGATGAACTTACCAATGGATTCTCTTTGATTTTGGAGCAAGAATCAAGTTTACAAGAAGAAGCTAGGGCTTGCTAATTTCTATTTCCACTTCTTTTCCCCCATTTCAGTTTTTAGCTTAAGAAATGAAATGAAATGAAATGAAATGAAATGAAATGAAGAGAGATGAGGGGAAGGGGCTGAAGTAGAAGGTTAAGTGAGTTAGCTAGCCAATGGGCTGAACCCAAACCCAAACCCAAAACCCAATAGAAAAAGGGTCAAAATTTCACAAACTCCAAACATATCAAAGATTATACTCAAAAAGATCGTAAACGCCATTTTGGAACCAATGGAGGTGGTCTTGAGCTCCAATTCGACCGTTTGCAAAAAGTGACATTTCGGACCCCAAAATCCGAATAACGACGCCATATTTAAATCAAACATTTAAATATGTAATCGTTAAATAGGCGGGTTGTTACAGATCTCCCCTCCTTAAAGAAATTGCGTCCTCGCAATTCTTAAGAAGAAATAAGAAGTAACAACCACAAACATATCAACACAAAAGAATAACAGAATAAGAAGTTCACCATAAAGTGCACGAAAGGATAAGTTCGAGCTTGCTTGCTCAGAGAATTCTCTAGATTCCTAAGCTCAAATATTCGGAACACCGACGTAATGCAAACAATACGTCAATGAACCGAAGCCCAACAAAAAGAAGCACAATAAAACGTCCGATGAACTTGGTAAAAAGATCATTCCATTCGGACATCAACAAAGAAACAATCACTTGTTGCTTACAACAAAGTGCATTGGCAACACGATCCCCCTTCCGGGAGTATACAAAGAATATCAAGGTCATAAGATGCAAGGAACTCAAGCCATCATTAAGCTCCTTATGAGAAAATAAATATTCCAAAGATTTATGATCGAGGTGGAGAACAAATTTCTCCGCCATAAATAAACGATGATGCCAAACTCTAAAAGCGAAAACGATAGCCGCGAGCACTAAATCATGAGTGGCATATCTAGTCTCGATAGGCTATAACTATTTAGAAGAATAAATGATAGCACGTTCTCTTTTGCAAGTGAACGGCATCCAAACCAATACGATTAGCATTGGTACAAAAGATAAAGCATTGGTTCCCTACGGGAATAACAAGAATAGGGATATCGAAAAGAAAGAGTTCTTTTAAATTAATTTTCTTTCCCAAAAAGCTAAGACTTTCAAAAATTACAATTATCTTTATGTAATAATCTTTCAAGAAAAATTTACTTATTCCAAATCAATTTACTGTGCCTGATTGTCTCATCAAAGCGTTTAGGAAATTCCTATCGATAACGTTGATCAAGCGCATCGACCAGAATTCTTAAAGCACTCAATGGGCAATACAATCACAAAATCATCTTCTATATGATAAACATGTTTCTAAAAAACTTTTAAAAATATTCTTTGTTCGTTTAAAGAACAAAAATCCAATTATACTTATAAATAAATCTTATGAAAAAGATTTGCAAAATTCTTTAAATTGCTATTTTCCATCCAAAATCAATAAATACCAAAATGGAATCATCGAGATATTCACAGAATACTCGATTCATAAAATGGATGAAATGAGCTAAACAAGCTGAATGACATAACAAATCATTTATAAGAATTACAACGAATGCGGAATGCGGTAAGTGAGTGCTAACTTCCGCAACTCGTAGCCAAATGAAAACCAGTGGTAAGGTCGAGCTAAAAAGACCTTAACACTACTCAAAAGATTGCTTAGGTGATAACCCTAAGACAAGACCAAAAATACCAGAAAATTCTCAAACTACAAGAATGAGAGAATCAACACTCTCCTCATCATGAGGGCTTAAAGAAATAAAATGATGCCATCAAATTGGAAATCGAAATCACAAAGAAAATAGAAACCTTCCAAAATAGATGGATAATCACAAGGTAGATATTTCAATACGGAATACTACGGAATAAAATTCCTAGACGTATTCCTATATCCTATCTAAACTTCAAAGGAAAAGAAGGAATAGAGAGAGACACGATGATTCAAAGATTTGTATCACTTATCACACTCTGATGTATCGTAATATGTGCTCTATTCTGTGTTTATCATATTTTGCTCTGAACTCAGCTTTGATACCACGCTGTGACGCCCCACCTCTATACCCACGCTAGCCAAGGACACTACAAAGTAATGCCGTCAACTTACACGGAGAATAAGGCTGGTTGGGAGCGACCATCTATAGCCTTGCTCTAATTATCCATCATATACGTCGACAATAATCAAGATCGACATATCCAATGCATACTTAAAACAAAACCATAGGTGGTTGGATCTATCAGAACAGAATATAATAACTCAAATGTAATATACATCACAGAACAGTAAATCATCATATACACATATACTGATACATTGCAGAGTATACAACATAATACATGTCAAGTGGTATAGCAAACCACAATATACAGACGAGTTCCAGATGAATACATATATCAGAGTTACAACAAAATGGGACTACACAAAAAGCTATGATGAACAAGAAACTAGTGGAATAGTCCATGCGGAAGCAAAAGAGGCTAAGTCCAAAAGCACCTAACCTGAAACATCTCGGTATGACCCGAGTAATTAATACACGGGTCAGTCTAGCTAAACAAATCAGTTAGATAAACTGAACAACAATAAACCTGCAAGGTTACAAGATATAGCAAATATCTCTAAAAGAGATAACACAATCATCTAACAAAAGATGGATCATATGATAACAAGCCTCATATCATTGGCAACATATAGAAACAAAGGATAAGAATATCCCGAAATAAACCATAAGGCAAATAACAAATACCAATAAGGTATACAAGTTCCACAAGGTAAACGCTACTCATCATGCGGCTCAAAAAGACCAACACCGAAGGACGATACCAAGGGAATATAATATCAATGAAACATCATGAGCGGTGGTGAAGAAACCACTCCAATATCTCTTGAGCGGTGGTGAAGAAACCACTCCAATATCTCTTGAGCGGTGGTGAAGAAACCACTCCAAAAGCAATACTAAAGGTAACCGACAATCCCAAATATCTCTCGGGTCGGGGCAAAGGACCAACTCCAAAAGCGATATTAAAGGCAACAAGCCAGAGGAGACAGTCCGAAGACGCTATCCCAGAGGCAGCATGTGTCACAAACTCCCAGAAAGGAATCCGAAAAGTGGTAACGTGAGTCCCATAACCACCCGTTCGCACTAAACGGTTTACTATCCATTAGTTAATTCACACTCGAAGCATTACAAAGTTCACCTCATCTCATCGGTAAACCAGACACAAGGGTCAAAACGATCAATCGAATAGGTCGGGGATTAATCGGAAAGATAAACGCATGGATTCATGGTCCGTGTTTTACCTAACCATTTAATCTTCCTTCCACTTCGTTCGAAGTGCGAAATCGTGTGTGCATTATAAATGGAATTTATGAATTGGAGACGGAAGCTTTTAATACGATTTAGAGGGATTATTTATAAAACCCGTGAATGAAATCAAAAATAAGTTATCAAAATCAAAGATGCAATAACAAACACTAAAAACCAACTTGAATCGATAAAATCCAGAAAATCTATCAAATATGAAAAATAAGCAAAACAGGCAGAACAGAGTAGGTCGGTCGACCGGACTACAGGGCTCGGTCGGCCGGCCAGATGCAGGAAACAAAATATGGCTCGGGACAGCAAGTCGGTCGACCGGCTACAGGGCTCGGTCGGCCGAACCTGATGATTTTGCACTTCCTGCCCTATTTCAATGAAATGCAAATTCTTTCTAAATCCAAAGCAATGGCACATGCATACTTGTTAGGAATTCATACCCAACACCCATGACATCAAGAGAGGTAGATGTGAGTTCAAAACTCACCTTTTTTACACAAAACAAAGAAGATGAAGAAGCACAAATGCAAGGAATCAACCAACTACACTCCACTTCAACACTACAAGCTTCAATCTAGAATCAAAGCAAGTATTTCCTAAGTTAGGGTTAGGAAATTACTGAAATTGAAGAGGAGAAGAGATGGAGAAGATGGAGATGAACTTACCAATGGATTCTCTTTGATTTTGGAGCAAGAATCAAGTTTACAAGAAGAAGCTAGGGCTTGCTAATTTCTATTTCCACTTCCTTTCCCCCATTTCAGTTTTTAGCTTAAGAAATGAAATGAAATGAAGAGAGATGAGGGGAAGGGGCTGAAGTAGAAGGTTAAGTGAGTTAGTTAGCCAATGGGCTGAATCCAAACCCAAAACCCAATAGAAAAAGGGTCAAAATTTCACAAACTCCAAACATATCAAAGATTATACTCAAAAAGATCGCAAACGCCATTTTGGAACCAATGGAGGTGGTCTTGAGCTCCAATTTGACCGTTTGCAAAAAGTGACATTTCGGACCCCAAAATCCGAATAACGACGCCATATTTAAATCAAACATTTAAATATGTAATCGTTAAATAGGCGGGTTGTTACATTAATAAAGGCAGAAGTTTAGATTCCTTCTGGTTAATGATAAATAGAAATGTTAAATCATAATTACAAAAATGATAGGGATGAAAATAGTTGTCAAACTAGAAATTTTCTTATTTATTTTAAATAATTTCGCACTCTTAACCACTTCATTAATTGATCGTTATTCCACCTTCGATTAAAATTCCACTTGATGGTGCCATCTTCTCCCGTACCTAGCATACCTCCCACTACTGTTCCTCCTGCAACCGTACCTCCTTACCATACCCTGTCTAATACCCATCCCATCGTTCCGACAACCCTTACTCTGGCCACCTACCATCCTGTCGTCGTCAATCCTCCTAACCAAGCCTCCGACCTACCATCTACCAAGACAAAACCACCACCATACCCTCCTGACCCACCATCACTTTCCAATTCCGCATCACTGTTGGGTAGACCGCCTCCATTGCTCTCAAATGCCAACTCCTCCTTACCCCCACCTGAGTCTCTATCCTCATCCCTCCCTGGCTGCAGTCAACAAGCTTGGACTTCTTTATTCAAACGCAAACCACTTAATGCGGGGAAGTACAAGCCTATTGACTTCGAACCTACATTCTCTGATGATGTTCTTGACTTGGTCGATGAGGTAGTTCAGGCCGGATCCTCAGTATGGAAGGATTACTTAGTGGGTTTTTTCCTGGATAAACCACTGTCATATTATTCAGTGGTTGCAAAACTGAAAAGCATCTGGAAATTGAAGGGATCAGTGCAAGTGAAATCAGATGGAGTAATCTTTCTCTTCCTGTTGTCGTCTGAAGAAGACAAAAACAGAATTTTACATGGTGACCCTATTATCATGAATAATAAAGTGTTTATCATAAGGCCTTACGATGCTAATATCAGTAATGTCTGTGGTTCGGTACCATCAGTGCCTGTATGGGTTCATCTTCGCAACATTCCTATCTTTGCATGGTCTCACCTGGATATAAATTGGGTTTGTAGTCATATAGGAAAATTGCTTTGTATGGACGAAAGGACTGAGAGACTTGAAAGGTTGGAATTTGCGAAATGCATGATTGAAGTCAAGCCGAATAGGGAGCTTCCAAATGATTTCTTAATTAGTCTGGCCGATGGTGGTGTTCAACGTATTTACGTTGAGTATTTATGGCAGCCTAACATTTGTGTTCTTTGTAACTCCTTTGGTCACTTTAAGGAGACGTGTGACAAGAAAGTTGTTCCAGCTGTTGCTATGAGTGGAAAGGCTTCAGGAAACAAAATCAGTGAAAAGCAATCGAAAAGAAAAGTAAAGATTAACAAACAAGTTCAAAAATGGCAAAAGGTGCGGAAAAACAAAAACATAACGGGGTTATATAGGAGTTTTGGAAGGGTGAGGGGCAATGAAAGTAGCCAGGAAAGTGAAAAAGGAAAAGACAGTATAAGTGGAAAAGAAGAAGCACAGTTTAAAGCAAACTTAGTTCAAAATATAGAGTGTGATAAGGAAGGATCGCTCCAAAATTTAACTGAAAATGTGGTATTGGCTATTGACATTCCTGCAATAATTAATGAGGCTCCAACTGCATCAGTTTCGGTTTTAGAGACCACAGTCAGTAATAGGTTTGGCATACTTCAATACTTGGATGAAGAGAACGAAAATGACAAGGTAGTAGAACAGGAGTTTGATAAACATCAAATGGAACAAACTCAGGTGGTCAATATATTGAATGAAAGGGAAATCCAGGCTTCAGATGAATATGCGTTCTCTGTAAATATAGGAACTGTCTCAAAGTACAAAAAAAATAGTGCAAAGGAAGATACAATAATAGAAGGAACGAAAGATCTCAGAAATTTAACAAAAGGAAAAATAATGGGCAGTGATAATATTAAAGATGACATTAATACTTCGAATCAAGAGCAGTTAAATGCGGGAGTGTCCACAATGTACTCCAGAACATCCACCGCTAAAGCCACTGAAGTTCCAACATTTATTATTGAAGAAATCTCCACAACAGATAAACCAACTTCACCCAGTAAAGTTTCCAACATGCACAACATGCATGTGCACGTCAGAGACGACCAAATCCCACCCCCGGTTATTCAACTTATTGCATTCACTCCTCCCTCCTCGTCTCCGGCATCAAATAACTGTTCTCAAAACAACACCGACCAACTTTCTTCTATACCAATCTCTCCCTCAAAAAATATCATGCTAGCTTCGGATTGCATCCCACTGAAATCTGCTTCTCCTACCCAACACCAAAAATCCAAATTAACCAAAAATTCTTCAGACTCACCAAATATCTCCCAAGCTTCGACGATGGTCCTTCGTAGCAAGAAATCAATTACCCCTTCTGGAAATTCGTTTACCCAATGATGCACACCATCGGTGCTTGGAATGTTAGAGAGGCACACCACGAAACAAAACTTTCCCAATGTAAAAACTTAATTACTCAGCATAACCTTTGTATGTTAGCAATTCTTGAAACTAAGTTAAATATTGACCTTTCTTTCAAAGCGGCGAATTACATAAACCCGGGGTGGGAAGTCGTTCATAACCATGACGAGGCACCCTTCGACAGAATCCTCATTGTATACGACCCCAATGTGATTCTCCTTTCCAAAGTTCATGCTACATCTCAAATCATTCACTGTCGTGCAAAAAGTATCATCAACCCATGCTCCTTTTATATAACACTTGTTTACGCAGCAAATAACAAAGCAGCCAGAACTTCCTTTCTCCACGACCTTCCCATGTTGAGGCAAGATTCTCATCCTTGGATCATTCTTGGCGATTTTAACTGCTGTAACAAACTTGAAGATAGGATAGGTGGCAACCCACTCTCTCTTAAGGAAATTGAACCGCTACGATCTGCAGTTATGGATTCTAATTTGGTGGAAATTAAGTCAACTGGAATGAGATACTCGTGGAACAACAAATGTAGACTTGGCAGCAGGACCTACTCTAAAATCGACCATGCCTTTGGTAACCACCTTGCCCTATCCAAGTGGCCTACCATTTACAACCACCTTCCTCCTCCCTTACTGTCAGACCACTCACCTCAATTAATTCACCTAAGGGAAGATGGCATTAAAGTCAAATCAAGTTTCAAAATTTTTAATTCTAGGGTTAATGAACCCGACTTTTTTGACATTGTTAAAGAGGTATGGGCGAGACCAACTTACGGTAATCCTATGTCTATTTTGCAGGTCAAACTTAAAACCACTAAAACGGCTCTCAAGCAATGGTCCAGCAACAGATTTGGAAAGGGAAGCAAACAAAGTTCTTTCTGGAAGTATAAACTGGAAGAGATTCAATTGAACATGCAGGACGACCCACTTAACTCTACCTTCAGCGCTATGGAGACGTATATATCTAGACAGTACTATGAAGCTCTTAATTGTGAGATTTCTATGATCAATCAAAAAGCCAGGTTGCAATGGAGAACTGAAGGTGATAGAAACAGTGCTTTTTTTCACGCTAACTTAAAAGCCAAACATTCTAGAGAAAATATCGTGTCCATCCTTGACGACGAAGGTAATGCTCAAACAACTGTTGATGGTGGGAATGAGGCATTTATTAGACATTTCAAAACGCTATTCAGCAACTCGGGTAATTTTGAGCCTGATCTACACATCATCGATCATTTAATCCTTCCTAGAATTTCAGGCGATGAGAATGCCTCCTTAAGTGCTGATGTTTCGGATGAGGAGATCAAGTACGCAATGTTTTCTCTTAATAGGAATTCGGCTAGTGGTCCGGATGGATTTAATGCTCAGTTCTATTTTATATGTTGGGACATTGTCAAATTAGACGTGCTGAGAGCTGTTAAGAATTTTTTCAAAAACTCCAAACTGATACCTTCATTCAACAACACAAATATTGCCATGATTCCTAAAATATGCAATCCCGACAACGTTTCCTCGTTTAGGCCTATCTCGTGCTATAATTCAATCTACAAATGCATCTCCAAAATCATAGCTATCAGAATGAAAAAGGTCTTGCCCAATATTATCTCCCCTAACCAATCTGCATTTTTACCAGGAAGAAATATCCTTGACAACGTCTTACTTGCTCATGAGCTTCTAAATGGTTACAATCATAAGAACTCTTCCCCTAAAGCCATGTTAAAACTGGATATCATGAAGGCTTTCGATATGCTCCAGTGGAAAACTATTGTCAAAGTTATGCAGTGCATGAACTTTCCTGATCTTTTCATTGCTTGGATTGTCGAGTGTATCTCTACGGCGCGGTTCTCTATCAATGTTAATGGCAACAGTGTCGGCTTCTTTGGTAGCAAGCAAGGCATACGTCAAGGTGACCCGATATCGCCGTATATTTTTATCATCATCATGGAACTTCTCACGCAACTGTTTAAAAACAAATCTGCAGCTGGGTTTATCAAGCTTCATCCAAAATGTTCAAACCCGGAGGTGATTACCCTAATGTTCGCTGATGACCTGGTCATCTTCTGCTCACCTGATTATTCAACGATGCAGTCTATTATGGATACTCTTCAAACATTTCATGCTATAACTGGACTATCTGTCAATCTGGATAAATCCGAAATGATAACTTCTGGCCTCAATTCTTCCCAAAACAATACAATTATGGCCATTACTGGTCTGTCCATTAGTGATAACACCATCTCGTATCTTGGCCTTCCGCTCACCTTCTCAAGAATAACAGTTAACCAATGCTTACCTTTGTACGAAAAGATCACCAAGAGACTTGACTGCTGGACGAGTAAAATGTTAAGCCAAGCGGGTAGAGTCACCTTATCTAAGGCAGTGATCTTCTCCATTCAAGTTTATTGGGCTAGAACATTCATATTACCACAAAAGCTTATTAACATGATACGATCTGCAATAATGAGATTTATATGGACAGGGAAAACTGTGGGTCGATATTTAGCCCCGGTTAGTTTCAAGAGATTGGAAATGCCTATTGCTAAAGGCGGGCTGGGTATCATCAGCATGCATCACTGGAATCAGTCAGCCATGGCTAGGCTAATCTACGATTGCATAAATGCCAAGAACAGCACGTGGGTTAGATGGTCCAATATTCATGTGCTTCGTGGATGTAATTTTTGGAAAATGGGAACTCCTAATAACGTCAGCTGGACATGGAGAGCAATAATTAAGCTTAAGGAGATTATACTTCCCCTAGTTCGTTACCCAGTGAGCAATAATAATGTGGTTAGTTTTTGGGATGATCCCTGGATTGAAAGTGGTATGATCTTGAGGCGTGTTCTTTCTTACGCCGACATAGTTCAATCAGGAGTGCGACAGGATGCTGTCGTTCAAAGTTTCATTCAGGGTTCTACATTGCGGCTTCCGAGGACTTCAAACTCACGAATTCGACAGCTCTGGAATAAGGCGGGGGACTGTACAATTCGAACTGAGGGCCAGAGCTCGGTTCAATGGGGATGCAAAGAAGGCAGGTTCAGTTCTAAAGAAACTTACTCTTTCCTGACGGGTGATGTTGGTGATAACTGTAAGTGGCGAAGAAGAGTATGGAGTAAAGATAACACTCAGAAGGATAATCTCTTCTTGTGGAAAGTACTGAATAGAGCACTGAATACTAAAATGAAGTTGATAACTAGAGGAGTTCATGTTACAAGCTACTGTGTTTTCTGCAACCAACTGCCTGAGATGGTCGAACACTTGTTTTTTGAATGCACCTTCGTGAATGCATTATGGAAGACATGGATTAGAAGAATAGGAAGAAGATGGAAAGGAGCTAACAACGTTGTGCAGTGGAAGTACATATACGACAATTCAGGTGGTAAAACTGATGCGAACAGACTTTTCTTGTTCGTCACAAAGAGATTTATGAATGTGATTTGGCAAGAAAGAAATAGGCGCATCTTTCAGCCTGATAAAGGGATGTCAGACGATCAATTCGAGAGGCATATGAAGCAGGAAATAAAGTGTGACTTATGTCTGGTTTCGTTTGCTTTTGACCCGGGCATCCTCAGTTAAATAGGTTCTCTTATTTTTTCTTTTTTCTGCTGTTGTGTTTTCTTTGTTTTCCCTGTTTTTGTTGCACTTTGTTTCTCTGTATTTCTTGCAAGCGTTTGCTTGTTTCTCCTTTCTTCTCTTGGTGCAGCAATAAAATGGTAGGGGTCCATTTCACCCCGTCGGCTTTGCCAAAAAAAAAAATTCCACTTGAGGCATTTTAATCCAAATTTTATTTTATATGTATAATAATGTACTTTTACTAAAATATTATTCTTTTAATTTTTTACAATAATATAATAATTTTTTATTTCCAAAATAATTTCGATATCTTACAAATATTATTTATTTTCCAAAAGTAATTTTCCAACAACTTTTTGATTTTAAAAATGTAGTTTAAATTTCAACATTGAATTGTTGTTATTTAAATAAATTTCAAAATTGGTTTTATAAAACTAAATTCCAAAATATTCCTAAAATTATTTACTAATTTTATTTATTATTTATTTCAACCTTATATATTAAATAAAAAATTATTTTTAAAGATTTAAATCTTATTAAAATTCAAATATTTAAAATTCCAAAAATTTATTCATTTATTTAAAGTTCCAAAGAAAAATATAAAATAAATAACATTATAATTAATAAGGTAACAGGATGTTACGGACTTCCCTCCATAAAGAAATTACGTCCTTGCAATTTACTAGAGACTACTATTTATAGATAGACCTAACATTTATTTTATTTTTCCTAAAATTGTATATGCCATTCATAATCAAACATCCAAATAAATCATATTAATCATCAAACAAGCATCCATTTCATCCAAATAAAATTCATTTTAGCACTGTACAATCATATACAAATATTCACATCATACGTGTGAATGTTACTTTATTTTATTTTCAAAGAACAAATAACCTTTATAATAAACTTTCAATACAAATACATGTATATATACTTACATGAATATTGTACCTGATGATAGACCCTTTCAGTCATTCACAACTCACACATCATAAGTGAGAGTCGTATATACAAAAGGTAAATTAACCTAAGTCTCACACCTCTACAGCCAAAATATATCTCTATCTTTGTATTATTCTAACATCGGCTCTGATACCACGATATAGCACCTTGGCTCCAATGACCAAAATATCAGAGGGAGTTTACCATCAGGTAACTTGGATCAATAGGCACGGAAGGAGCCATCTTTTGTCTACACTCGTTGGTCAATGTGTATACATTTTGACCTGGATATATCTAAAATACTACAATCTCGTCTCAACATAAGGCAATGTATACGAGTTCTAGAATTGAATAATATAGTATTGAGACACAAATAAAAGTTCCCCAACTAATAGAATTAGAGTAAAGGAAAATGATGAATTTTATATCATTTTAGAAATCTGATGCATCATCTCATATATGTACATAACTCATCATAACATATTGACCAATATAATGACATTTTAATATAAGTAAAAAAATGTAAATATTCGCCATCGTCATTTTCTCTAGCTCCATATCATAGCCCGCAAAGCATATATAGTAATAACATTGACTGTAAAACAATCTCATCTGACCCGAAGTGATGTCATAACACAAAACCTTGAGTCAAGTTAGATATCTAGTTTTGAGTATAATCGTGCAATAGAATATAAATGAATGTGTTGTGTCGAGTTCTATATGGCATATAAGTTACACACATGGTTATTCACACCAAAAAAATTCCCAAATCCCCATTTTCATAGATCAATTTATAATGCCATGTCATGACACTATTCAATATAACATATATAGTTGCTACTCTAATCGACCAAGATAAGATGTCCTGTCATCTTACTTATGAGTTGCCTTGTGTTGTCTAAGTTCAAATCAATATTCGAAACAATCATTTTATGAGGTATATGAGATTTCTACTTATACTTATAAGAAGCTAAATCATCTTCTCATCTTGTGAATCTCAGGAGGATCGCACGTGGTAAATATCATCTATGGATTTACCCTCTACATAGACTAATCTACCCTGGCAAGTCATCCCGGTCTTTTTCATCAATATACTTTTGGTTAGTTGTGATGTTCAGTTCACACGACTCCTTTATTATCGTAACCTTCAAGTATTTGAGGCATGATAAATCTTACTAGTGCTCAATCCACTTCATCATATCTCCATTTATGGCACTACTTCTCTTTGTTTACACTACACCTCTGACAAACTTTATTATCCTCGGTAGCTTTATATGTCCTAACAACAGGTCATTTGGACACAGCGACGAGGGATAAGGTCATGTTATCACGATTTAGGTTGCGGCCCTGGAATCATTCCACTAGGATGAATACTAGCAATCTAGTAGTCAATATCCTATGTCGTTATCAATACATGTTTATTTTATTGCTTTTAAATTATTTGATCATTTCAGATGACATGTATTATCTAAATGTCACATTAAACCCATTATATAGCCCATTTGATTATTCATGTTCATGCAATACGATTTAACTTGCAGGTGATAACATTAATAATAACAAAAGTAATTTTAAATACGATATTAAATATTAACAATTGAGCTGAAATAAAGTAAATAATTTAAACTGAATGAATATGTATAATATCATCCAAACAAGTATACAGTCACACCCATTCATACTATTCCAATTAAAGGGAATTTTTGAATGATTAAATAGTGTTTACTTTTTAAATCCTAGTTTAAATTCAAAATAATATTAAATAATTCATAATAAACCTTTAACAATATGAACTTCAACTCAAATGACTTTAGGAATTTTAAAAGAATAAGTTTGAATTATATTTATTGTTCCAATCATTTAAACTCTTTACTTCAAATTTAAATTCAAAATAAAATCAAATGATTTCAATTTAACCTTTTAAAAAAAACGAATCATACTCCAAAACATTTCAACCATTAATACATACAAACTATTCGTAGCATATACTCCCGTGCATTTAAGAAATTAGATAATATTTCAAATTAAATCTTGTATAACGAATGGTGTGTCGTTGTGCATATGCAATCACCTTTTCCAAAGGAATATGTATGTATGTATGTATGTATGTATGTATATATAATTTTTTTGTTTTGAAACATTCCCACATCCCCTTTTTTCCCTTCTTCTTCATTTTTTTTTACTTTTTCTTCCTTATACCGAAACAATGCATGCATGCGAGCACTAAAACATTCCCTTTCACATGTTTGTTTATTTATTTTTTCCCCGGCCGCTTCATTCTTATCTCTTTTTTCAGCTTGATACCATGTCGTGCCTTCCTTCTCCATCCAACTAGACTGCCTCCGACCATAGAAGATGAACAGACACCATCACGAGGCTCAGCACGCCAAAAGGACTTCACGCATACCAAGTTCAACCACTCTGGTGCATTCTATTAGGAATGAGCCTCTTCTATACCGCAACTCCTAATAGCCACCACCTTCACCTCTGACCACCCGTGGTAAAATAAACATCGGCAATATAGTCTATTCGACACATCTCACCGGCCGCCGCCTTTGCTAGAGCCTTTACATTCATCTACGCAAGCTTCTGATGGATGGCGTATGTGTGTGTTTTGCAGTCAATTTGTTCAGTTATTTATAAAATTCAATCTTTGATGGTGGAACTACTTGCTACAATTTCATTTCAAGTGGCTTTATATACTAATAGGATAGGAGAGCACCAAATTGTGTGTATTTATATATATTGTCATTTTTGATCCAATTTTGGTTATGGCCACACCACCTCAAGCCACTAGCGATCGAACCGAAACCTTTGCTGAAGTCAACAATGCAATAGCTCCTATGGGCACATTGTGTTCCAACCCTAGCACTTTCATCACTACAGGACACATGGTAAATAGCAGTGGGAAGGGGCGACGGCCGTCGATGGTCCCGTCGGCTTGTTTTGATGACTAGTGACGGCTGACCATTATATTAATTAACCAATTAAATAATTAATTGATTTAATTCTTATTACATTTTAAAAATATTTAAAAATACTTATTTAATTCAAAAAAAATAAAAAAGATATTTAGCACATCCATTCAACCTAAGAACGGCTTATGATCGGTTAAATTAGTATTTTCGATAATCTATCGTCGTGTAATTCAAATATTTATTGTTACTGAAAATCTAACTAGCATGACCAATCTATGCGACTTTAACTCGTCCATTAAGCAACTTCGATAAAGCTGATTATGTGCAACATTTTTATGAATTAAAATATTTTTTAAACAATTATGTAGTTAATTATTAATTTTTAAATGTATTTAGTATAATAAACTTATATAAAATAAAATATTCAGTAGAAAAATAAACTTATTGGATCATATGTCGATCTAAAGTACTTTGGACCTATTTCCAAAAAATGATTAAAAAATAAACAACTATAAGGTGTCAATTTTGAATTTTAAACTTCTATCCATTCGTCGATATTAAGATTAAAAACCCTTCATTCGAAGGCTAGACGACCTTCAAATGAGATCAAATCTAAACAACTGATACTTTTAATGTGTTAATCCAATCTATATGGTCGGATTTGTAAAAAATGGCCGGAAAAAAATTAAGCTTGAAGCATGTCATTTTGTTGGGCTCCCGGCAAAATGATCGGTTTCGAGCTTAATTTTTTTCAAATCCAACCGTACGAATGGGATTAACATATTACAAAGTATTAGCGGTTCGGATTTGGTCTCACTTGAAGGTCTCTGGACTTTGAATGAAGGGTTTTCAGTTCGAATGAAGACGAAAAACTACAAATTTAAAATTCAAGGTCGACACTCTACAGTTGTTTATTTTTAATCATCTTTGGGAAATAGGGCTGAAGTACTTTATATCAACATAAGATCCAATAAATTTACCTTTCTACCATATATTTTATCTTATATAATTTTATCATACTAAATACATTTAAAAATTCATAATTAACTACCCAACGGTTTACAAGAATATTTTAATTTATAAAAATATTACACATAACCAACTTTATCGAAGTTGTTTAATGGATCGACTTAAAGTCGCATAGATTGATCGTGTGAGTTGGATTTGCAATAACGATAAATATTCAAATTATACGAAGATAGATTATCGAAAATACTAATTTAACCGATCATAAGCCATCTTTAGGTTGAACGGTATGCTAAAATATCCTTTTTATTTTTCAGAACTTTAATTAATATTTTTAAATATTTTTTAAAACGTAATATGAATAACAAAAAAACTAAAAAATGCAAAATTAATAGGCCAATGGTATCTGTCGCTAGCCGATGGCATGTTGAGTATACAGAGTACCCAACCGTTTCAGTTTCTTCAGTTTCCAATCTTCCCCGAAATCTCCTAAAACGAAAAACAAAAAACCAAATCCGTAGCTGACGCAACCGCCTGGAACCTACCACCACTCGTCGACTTTGCCATAGGCCGCCATAACTCGTCGGAATCTCCTTCCTCCCCATTTTCATCTCAAATTTGCTAAATTTTTAACCCTAATTTTGGATTTGAGACTAATTTTTTATGATTATAGATTTAAATATGATGCTTATTGCGTATTAGTTGGTGGTAATAGTGTATTACTTGATTTAGGGATGTTAATTTGTGATGTAATTGTTTAATTTGTAATTATAAATTAGGATTAATTTAAAATCCAAAAATTAGTATATAATTATTGATTAATATGTTTGTTGATTAATGTATGTGATTGTTTACTATAATTTTGAATAATTTTAAGGCTAATATGTATGGTTAAATAGTGAATATGTTAAATATAAAGCTTACGGTTAAACATAATTTTATGTTAATTAATTAGTGTGTGATAATTATAAGTGTTAGTGATAATTATAAAATAAAGTTATTTTTAGTTATTAATTAATTTGTGTGCATTTATGCAAACTTCAAATTTTAGTTTACAAAATAGTTAAATAAAAAATTGAAATAGTTAAATGAATTATAAAATATGGTTTAAACTTTAAAATTTAGCTAATAAAATATCCAAATAGTTAAATGAATTAGAAAATATGATTTCAACTTTAATTTGTAGTTGGTAAAATAGTAATTTGTGTGTGTATCTTTTTGGAAGTAGTTTTAAATAATAAATTGCTTTTGAAACAAATATTCTACTAAAATCAATTTGTAAAAATTAAGAAATAAATATAATGTTTGTTGGAAATTAAAGGGTAAATATTATTTTAACAAATACAACAATGATAAATTAAAGCCTTTAGTCCCGAAAGGTTTTAATTTATTTTAGAAAGTACAACAACAACACACCCCTTGGATGCAAATTTATGTGTATAATATAAAGAAGTGAAGTGGTGCTAAAATCTCCAACATATATTTTTATATTAGAAAAAACATTCGATTATTTTCTCGACCGTAGTTGGATGTATGAAGACCGAACTATTATGAATGATTCAATAAAGGAACATTTCTACAATAAATTTATTACATTCACTAAATCTAATAATAGAAATAATGTAAAAATTCGTTGCCCTTGTAGTAACTGCAAACATTTAAAGCATTGGAAATCAGGTATAGTTATAGTACGTTTGCGTCAAGTTGGTTTTGTGCTAGATTATTATTAGTGAGATCATCATGGAGAACTTGTTGTACCTCATCTTGTAGGGTCAAAGGACGAGGTGAATAACGTTTATTTTATCGCGAATCCAATAAAAGATATGATGGAACAGGCAGCACGATCAATGTTCTCTACAATTCAAGTTGATGATGATGATGTAAATGTCGAAGAAAAACAAACCGTGGAAGCGAATAGAATCTTTGATTTGTTAGATGCTGCTAGAAGGCCATTGTGGGATGGTTGTAAAAGTGGAACTGAATTATCAGTAACTGCCGAATACATTACTATGAAATCAAAATTCAACTTTATAGAAGTTAGATTTATAGTAGTTGTACAAGCTACAAAACAACATATGTCACCCAATAATCTAATGTGCGATAGTCATTATAAAGTGAAAAAACATATGTCCGCTTTGATCTACCATACCAAAAGATATATACATGTATAAAAGGTTGCATGTTGTATTGGAAAGATGACATTAACCTTAGAAAATGAAGAGTATGTAATGAGGAAAGGTACAAACCAAGGAAAAAGAAAGAAAAGGAAGTTCCATGCAAGATAATGCATTATTTACCCATCAATCATAGACTTCAAAGGTTATATGTGTCTTCTTTTATCCATCTCATATGATATGGCACAGTATGAGAACATAGAAAGAGGGAACTTTAACACATCCATCTAATGGAGAATCATAGAAACATTTCGATGAGACTTATCCTGCGTTTGCTGTAGAGAGCCAGTATATACAATTCATTTTAATTTCAATGTGTAGGCTGTAGTTGTTATAAAGAAAGAAGATCAATGGCTGTTTAGGAACCACTGGAATGAGAAGATAAAGAAAAACTATACGGACACCCCCTCCGGCGTAAAACGCAAAAACAAAAATCTGATTGGATGAGTGTTCCTATTTCGGCGGATTTTCTTGAATACTGGCAAACTCCCGCCTTGAAAGTAAGTTTTGTAGTTTCATAAGTTTATTATAGTTTGTTTAAAGCTTGTATAATAACTGCATTATTTTAGTCAATCATATATTTAAGTAGTTGCAGACGGTAAATATAACCTTTATGTTAAATTTATGGGAAGTATCTGCGTGGAGTTCGACAAACAGGAATAAAAATTCTTTTACATACCACAGCGGATCAAAAACCTTCCAATATATAATATCGCAATGAAACGGTAAATTTATAAATTACGATTATAAAATACTTATAACATTGTTTATTTATATATATACATTGTTTAATCATATATAATTTCAGAGGAAGGAGAAGAGTTGTGACCCTACATATTTGGAGATCTTTACTTGCACGCACACCCTCAAGCACACTAATGAAGATGACTTGGTTTCATTTATTGGACAAACCCCAAATCACAAACTATCATGGTAAACATGCTTTAAATTTTTTCTCTTATTTAACATTACATAAAATTTAAATTTAATATTTATTTTGGAAAAATTCTATTTCTAATAACAGGCAAAGTTTGAAACGGAGCGAGCTCAAGTGTTGGAGGCAATTGGCTGATTAAGTATAAACCGAGCGAGCTTAGACAATAAACTACACATGTCTAATTCAAACCATTCAAAAGGGAGGATTGTTAATGGGGTAAATAAGAAAATAAAAGAAAAGGAGGAAAAATAAAACATAGAATCTCGCAGCGGAAGGATGAAGTATAATACAAAAAAATATATACATAAATAGTTCATGAAACTATTTTCAACAAAATCAGAATTTACACTTTTTTCAGGAAGAATAAACAATTGCTATAATAATAGTAGATACGGTCCTCGACTGCATCTTCTTCTTCAAATATAAGTGTCTTCTCTAAACTGAAATACTCGGTCTGACCCGAGCGTAAAGTAAAACAAAAACATTCGAGTCGGGACTAACATTCTTATGTAAGTAGGTAAACTCAAGTGAAATGTACATATAACTCAATAAGTGAAATACTTAGGTTTAAATAAACCATCATCTTTCACACTATAGATCGGTTCAGTTCAAGTACCGACTTTATGTTCATTTCCAATCGATTTATTATTAAATCTAACTTCAGATTTCAATTCTTCTCTTAGAGATATTAAGTTATGAATCAAACAAGTTTAAATCCAATAAAAAATTGATTAAATTTCAATTTCATAATTTTAAGTTCAAACATAAATTCAAACTTACAATATTCCAATTTTATTCCTAAATCATTTTATTTAAACCCAAAGTTGTTTTATATCGGGTATACATCATTTCAATCCAAAGTGATTTTGTTAAAGAGAACTTGAAGTGTGAGAACAATAATAACATACATAACATAACATGACGTTGATCAACATATGTGCATAATTAACAACTTAATATATACACATGCATCACTAATATATCGCATGTGTCACATATCGTAAACAACATAAGTGAATATTTCAAATTCTGACATGTCATACACTAACATAACATATAAACATATAACACGACATATATACAAGGAACTTGCAAGGTGAAATAACATGGCATCTCATTTTTCCCAAACATAACACATTATTTACACATAGCATATGTGACATATTATTAACATAGTATGTATAACATATGATTTTATTAACTAACTCATTTTTTTTAACAAAGCATATGTGATGTATTTCAATACAAGGCATATAAAAATTTCTAACGTAACACATTTTTTTTACATCTCATATGTGACATATTTAACATACATATATGGAAATCAATCAAATCAGCATAATATACTATTTGTGACATATAAAACAACATGTGCATGTGAATATTATAACACAAGTTAAAGAGAACATAACAACATATATCACATATTCATATCTAAAGCAAACATTTCAATCAATGTTATTTACCTAACAATAAAAATGTTAATCGTGAGTGATTGCTCACCTTTTGAGGTTAGAGAGTTTTTGACAACACAAATTGATAGATTCTAGATGAAATCCAAAGACGACAAGCTAACCAATCCTATCCATAGCAACAATCTACTAGCAAAGCAAATCACGACAACGCAAGTCGAACAAACTGAGTTTTTTTAGAGAGATGAAGCAAGAGAGGAGTGATGCAGTTTGACGTTTGAAGAGAGAAGGGATGGAGTTTGAAGTTCGGGAATTTGTGGATTTGTGGATTTAGGAATTTTGAAGTTTCTGTATTTGTGAGGAAGAAGGAGAAAGTGTGAGCAGAAAGCTTCAGATAGAGTAATGAGAAACAATCTGCACGTACTTTGGTTTTGTTCTCTAGTGGAAAACCCAAAGAGGCATGTATTTAATAAAAGAAAGCAATAAAACCAAAATGTGGAAATAGTAGCAGGGGTATTGAATAATAAGGAAATGAAGGGACCACATAGGATTTAATTAATTACATGTTCCACTCAATTAAATATAATAGCACCAAATATATTGTTATACACCCGTTTTAAACAAAATTAACATATAATAAATAAATTTGAATACAACAACCAATGTAACGTTACACAAAATAAAAGATGATCCAAAACTCAAATTCAACTTATATGAAATATTAATAAAATAGTATACACACACACACACACACACACACACAAATTTAATAAGAAAATATATAAAATAAAACGTTTATTGGCTCATATTACCAAATTCCTAGGGGAAGGATTGGAAAACACTAAATTAGGCACTCATGCATATTCTTTTTGTTTAAAGCATGCAGAAGGTATAAATGTTGGAAGAAATAGACAAAATAATGAGAATGAGAAGAAATAAATTTGGAGGAATAACATAGTTTTTGAAAGGAGGAGGTGACAAAAGAATATAAAAATACAGTAAGCTTTTCAAAGAAACGATGTGGTTATGTGTTTAATAAATATAAACATGGACATGCTAGCATGAATGATGCATGTGCATTAATTGTTAATAGATGAATTAGTGCAGGCAGAAGTTATGAAAAAGAATGAATACTAAAAGTTGTAACATGCAATAATAAATGCTTAGATGCAAATACAAGAGGTATACAAGAATTAGGCTTAAAAAAAGTAGGTGGTAGAACATATATCTAATAATAATAACGGAAAATGAATATACAGAGGATAAATGAAAGTTTTATGAAATAAAGAAAGAGGTTTTTTTGTGAATATTTGAAATGTGAAAGTGAGCAAGGCAAAAAAACATGAATGTGATAGTAGTTAGAAACAAAAGCAATAGAATATGAAATGTGCATGAATATGAATTCGCGATGAACATCACCTTTCATACTTCAAAATGAATACAATGCCACATTAATCCAATATGGAAATATATTTCAATTTAATTAATTTCGTTAATCCCAAATCAACTCAAATTTACGCCTATTTAAAAGTTTTATTAACATACAAAAAAAATCTAAATACACCAACCAAGGTAACGAGGACCACCGCTACATAAAATAAAAGATGAACCATGATTCCAAATTCAAACCAAAGTCGGCCTTTTTCTCAGTGCACAATCATGAACATAAAATATTTAATTTATTCTAAATTTTACGATTAGCATTATACCTCTATACTATCAAAGACTACTATTTAACGACCATAAATGTGGCTTCAATATTCAATTTTTCTCTTTTATAAAATTACGCTTACTTTAAAAACAATAACATTCATTTTGTTTTCATTAAAACATCCTTTTTATTTTAACAATAATGTATGTTTCTTTTGTTAAATCCATTAATTACAATTAATGTATTTTTTTGCCTATTTAATATTAAAAGATTCCAAATCGACATAATTGTAATTAATTTCCAAAATTACACTTTAAATTGGATCTTATCAAACGTACATTTCTTTCATTAAACATCATTAATTTCAGTTAAATTCTCTTTCCCTTTTATTCAAAGATTGCAAGTTAAATTAACGGCAATAAATTTCAACATTAGAATTTAGAACGGAACATAATTAATGGATAGATAATTAAACAATTGAAATCTTTTTACAGTAACTTAAATACATTTATAGAATTGTTGTTTACATATAAGATAATTAAAACAATTGGAGTCTTTTTTTTACAGTAACTTAAATACATTTGTAGAATTGTTGTTTACATATAAGAGTTATAAATTAACTTGCTTAAATAGTATCAATAACATACAAACAACAAAATTTATATTTATATTTTATTATTATTGAAATTTTCACCAAACTTCAATAGTTTAAATTCTATTAAATTTAGTAGAGTTCTTAATTAAATACAATTTCAATTAATTCAACATTATCTTCTCAATTCCTGAATCGTTTAACTAATTAAGTCTTGTTAAATTACAATTCATACTTCTTTCCTTTTATGTAAAATCCAATTATACTAAATTTTATTAACAAATTAATTTCAACAGGTTGATATGTAAGATGAGCGAAAATCAAGACTAAAATTTGAATAAGTTTGAATATTAATTATACATTAATTGCTTACAAATAGATTAGAAGTTAATTTACAATTAAAACCCAATTCTAGTTAATTATATATTGATTTCATGCTTTACATAATATAAAATCTATCCAATTAAACTTTTATTAAACCATACGTTTGAAATCACATAAAATAGTTGTCACTTTATTAAATCAAAATCAGTTGTTATAATTCAAAGTAAATTTTACTTAAAATCATAAATTTTTAATTTCTTACTGTATTAAATTCTATAATTTGAATTTTCTTCTTTTTGAGAAATATGGGCCGTTACACTCTCCCCCACTCAAAACTTTTCGTCCCCGAAAAGGAAGGAGGTAGGAGAATAGAACAACCAGAAATAAAAGTAGACTGAAAGTTAAAATTAACAATTAATTTGAAACTATATAAATTTTACCTGAAATATTCATACTTTTCAAAACCTATTTGTAAAATTTCCTGCTTCCTCTACAAATATCATTTATATGTTTAAATAACACCTTTATAAATATATGAAAACTATTTGAAAACAATTATTTACATCATTACTTATATTTACAAAGAAGCTATTGAAAACAATAATCCATAATTCATAAGTTTATAAATTTTATCTCAAGATACTTTTCAAATATTATTAATAAATCAATAATCATTTACTTTAAATATGTTTTATTTAATTAATAGCTTCTAAAATATTTATAACACTAAAATTTTCTATTAAACAATGTAGTATATAAATAAAAAAAATTTAAAAAGGATATAGTCAATAAAGAAAAGAAGGTAGATTCCGAAAAACAGAATATAGGTGAATAAATAAACTGAGCAGATAAGGTAGATTCAAAAGAATAGTATCGGGCATGAAGAGTTAATCCAATACGGAATTTCTTTGTTGGAAATACCATTATAATAAAATACCTTTATATCGAAACAAATTTTCCTTTCGAAAATACTTCTATAACTCGATGTTTCAACAAGTTTATCATCGTTCTTGCAGACTCTCGCCATGCATTGATCAGGCGCAAAGCTAGAATTCTTCAAGTACTTAGTAGACTTGTTTCAACACCTAGTGAAAATACTTGAAAAACTTTTAAAAACAGATATGGAAAGTACAATCCAAACAAATCAACCAAACCATTTTTTCAACCACGGATCGCAGATACACAAAGGTTACGCCTGAATCCCCCAGGAAACACCCATATCCGCAAGCTTTCTCAGCCCTGTGAATTTCGCCATGATGACTAGTAGACCGCAGAGACATAAAAGTTACGCCTGAATCCCCCAGGAAACATCTGTATCCGTAAGCTTTCTCAGCCTTATGGATTTCGCTACTAAAAACGACCTACGTAGATCACAGGATACACAATGGTTACGCCTGAATCCCCCAGGAAACATCCGTACCCCTGGGCCATCTCAGTTAGGCGAATTACGCTACGCAGTCGCGCCAAGAAAAGAAAAACCATGGGTTACGCCACGGTAGGACACTCAAGTATCACATCCAAAAAACCAAAATCAGAGAGAATAATATCAATAGAATGAATCCAAGATGTGGCCACAAATCAGATATCAAGCAGAAGGCACTTTCCATATCTTTACTTCGAAAATATGTATCATATAGTACCTTTTCAAATCACTTTCAAATATCATACTTATATAGACTTCGATAATATAAGATTTCACTTTTCAAATTGAGTACCTTTCCAAATCAATAGTTTTCGAATCAACTTCATACTTATAAAAATCAGTTTTATATAAGTTCGATAACTCCCAAATCAAGTATTTAGTAAAATAAGGTTCTCAATTTCAATTTGTTTCAATATTTGATCAGTTTCAAAGCCATATACTATTTCACCAAAATACTACTTCCAAATTTAATATCTTCACTTTCAAAAGTTTCCAAAATAATAGTTAGAAAATAATCCTAGCTCCCATATCACATAATTTACGTCAAACAAATTCATTTCCAAAGTCATCGTATAAATACTGGGTCTTAAATTCCAAACCTATTTTCGAAACCAAATATTTTCTAAAATCAATTATACCTAAAATGATTTCCAGTTTAAAACACTCCCTTTTTAAACCTTTAAACTATTTATTTCTATTCAAAAGATCAATTTACTTTTCAAACTATTTAAAACTAAATCTTCAAAACGATCCAAACTAAATTCCATATCAGTATAATTCAAAATAGTCTTATTCATTTAGTTAACAAAATAGTTTCAACTCATTTACCTAATCGAATGATTTATATTTTTCTAGGATTATTTAGCTTTGAAAATTAAACCTTGATTTGGAAGTACTCGAACCTTTAAAAATAGTCGAAGAAACCAAATTTTTAAATCCAAGAGTTGGAATTCAGCAACAAATCTATAAATCAATTCCAATAGATAAGGTTATAGCAAAACAATTTGAACCTCGAGGACTGGACACCGGTTTACTTTAAATCATTTCAAATATATATATATATATATATATATATATATATATATATATATATAAATATATATCTTTCGAATATCTCTGAATAAAAATTTGTTTCACATAATCGCTCGCATAGCAAAGCTACTAGAGTGGCCTCTCCCCCACTCTGAAACTCGAAAATCAATGTCGATGATGCGTGAACTCATCGTCGAAATTATTTTCTAGCGACACAAGTGAGTTCTGGACTTCTATTTTCTTGAAAACTTCTTTGAAATTTCTTTAAAATCATTGGAACTCATTTGAGTCGTTTGAAACACTTCTTATTCAAAAAATACTTTCAAATCGTATTATTATATATTTTCAAAAATCTTAAAACCAATTTCAAAACACAGGAATTCAATCTCTCGAATTTCAAATTAAAACCCTTCAGTTATAAATCATTTTTATATAAATCAAATTTCTTGTAAAATTTTCAAAATTTCAAATCTTTTCGAAACTTCAAATTCTTAATCCTTATCGAAAGCAATTTCTTTTTCATATATAGAATATAATGATACTTCATATTTGTTTTATAGAATTTCTTCTTTTGATATAAACATTAATATATCCATTCTCATAATATTGCTTATATTTCTCTTTAATTTAAATTACATTCATTTCACACGTAATATTTCTCATTTGTACTACATTTATTTGCAAATCATTTCATAAGGAATTTTCTTACGTTTATAACCAATTTATTAAACTTAATTCCTTTTCATAAGATATTGTTCGAGCTTAAATTTATCACAACTTTATTTATAATCATTTACTGCAACATCCATTTATTTCATAATAATTTACAAGTCATAGCTTTATTTGTAGTTATTTCAATTTTAATTCATATTTGCTTATTCCATTTAGTTTCACCTTTACCTTTCAATTTATTTATGACACGTTTCATAAATGTTAATTAAGTTTATAAACATATTTTTCCAATTTAATCTCATTTACAACATTTCCTTGATCACAATTTTAATCTAAAGATCCCAAGGCTTAAAGTTCACACTTGCATATTATTATATTACATGCCAAGAAAGTATACCCAAATTCTATTCATTTACTAAACATAGATATAACAAATTAAACCTTGTTTTACTTGCTTTAAAATTAAGGTTATCAAGTCAACTATATAATCCAACCCAATTATCAAGTTTCACTCATATATTAATTCAAAAGGTTTCGATTATCCAAAATATCCAAATATTCCATTTTTTCAATAGTTGAAACTACATGTCAACAAACAACAAAATTCACAACAACATTTCAATTTCATAAACAAATATCCTAATTATTCATTTCATTCTCTTTAATACACCATTATTAAACTAATGTTTAGCCCATTAATTCAATCAACAATAATGTTTATAATTTGATTAAATACAACAAGTCAACAAAAATGATAATAAATATTACCATTTCATAAATCAAACACATTACAAATAACTGTATTAGTCATAAAATATTATTCCTTTATATATATCATATAATATTAGGAAAAATAATTTCAATTCGAAATTTTTACAAAACATTTTTACAACACTAACAAATATGCGCTCTCGTATATACACTCAGACAACTCATTCTAGGGTATTACTACCCTATCCCTAATGAGTCAACCTCAACATGCTAAGGAATGTCTAAACCAAAGCTTTGATACCAACTGTAATGACCCACCTTTTTGGATGGTTTAAATCGACAATAAACTACACATGTCTAATTCAAACCATTCAAAAGGAAGGATTGTTAATGGGGTAAATAAGAAAATAAAAGAAAAGGAGGAAAAATAAAACGTAGAATCTCGCAGCGGAAGGATGAAGTATAATACAAAAAAAAATATACATAAATAGTTCATGAAACTATTTTCAACAAAATCAGAATTTACACTTTTTTTCAGGCAGAATAAACAATTGCTATAATACTAGTAGATACGGTCCTCGACTCCGTCTTCGTCTTCAAAAATAAGTGTCTTCGCTAAACTGAATACTTGGTCTGACTCGAGCGTAAAGTAAAACAAAAACACTCGAGTCAGGACTAACATTCTTATGTAAGTAGGTAAACTCAAGTGAAATGTACAGATAACTCAATAAGTGGAATACTTAGGTTTAAATAAACATCATCTTTCACACTATAAATCGGTTCAGTTCAAATACCGACTTTATGTTCATTTCCAATCGATTTATTATTAAATCTAACTTCAGATTTCAATTCTTCTCTTAAAGCTATTAAGTTATAAATCAAACAAGTTTAACTCCAATAAAAAAATTGACTAAATTTCAATTTCATAATTTTAAGTTCAAACATAAATTCAAACTTACAATATTCCAATTTTATTCCTAAATCAATTTATTTAAACCCAAAGTTGTTTTATATCAGGTATACATCATTTCAATCCAAAGTGATTTTGTTAAAGAGAACTTGAAGTGTGAGAACAATAATAACATACATAACATAACATGTCACTGATCAACATGCGTGCATAATTAACAACTTAATATATACACATGCATAACTAACATATCACGATAAGCACCATTGTCCCAATGGATAAGTGATTTGGCTTTGGTGTGAGAGGTCACAAGTTCGAAACTTGCCTAGCGTGATTCGAACGTTTATTGACATGTGATATGTTGTCACAATGATTTGTTGTATATAAAGTACAATTTCAAAAAAAAACCTAACATATCACATGTGTCACATATCGTAAACAACATAAGTGAATATTTCAAATTCTGACATGTCATGCACAAACATAACATATAAACATATAACACGACATATATACAACGAACTTGCAAGGTGAAATAACATGGCATCTCATTTTTCCCAAACATAACACATTATTTACACATAGCATAGGTGACATATTATTAACATAGTATGTATAATATATAATTTTATTAACTAACTCATTTTTTAACAAAGCATATGTGATGTATTTCAATACAAGGCATATAAAAATTTCTAACATAACACATTTTTTTTACATCTCGTATGTGACATATTTAACATGCATATGTGGAAATCAATCAAATCAACATAGTACACTATTTGTGACATATAAAACAACATGTGCATGTGAATGTTATAACACAAGTTCAAGAAAACATAACAATATAAATCATGTAAGGACCCGATTCTTCGTCTTCCGAAAATTCAACATCGATACTCACTTTATCGACTGCCGAGCAATCGAACGACGGAAAACCGAACACTTAGGGTTTTAAGAAAAAGAAAAAGACAGAAGAAGAGATAAGAAGGTAGAAAATAGATAGAAAAGAAAATAGAAAATAGAACGGAATAGAAAATAACAGAACAATATCAGAATCTCACAATTCGCAGCGGAACAACATATAATAATAAATGAATAATCTTTAAACAAAGAACTATATCAGTTATTACATTTTATACATTTCATTACATTACATCATATCATCAGAGTGTACAACAACAATAAACAGTGCAGCGGAAAAAGAAATATTATATACTAACAATTACGCCATGCCATCCATCTTGCCTCCAGCAACTCCAGAAATATCCAGAATATCCTGATAAACCTAACTCTTGACTGCCCGTGTGAAAATTGGTGGGAACCCAGAGTTTAGGAAGGAAAACAATAAACTCCGAGTCAGTCATGTGACTGGTGTGAGAACTCAAAACAGTTTATTTATCTTTTAAATCAAAATAGAGGAATATTTTTAAAGTCAATTCGCAATGCTTTTAAAAATGAGACTACCATAAGGCCTCCCGCACACACACACAATGCAAACGCAGAATCGGAGGAGATTTCTCCTTATGATAGTCAAAGATGCTTGATACGCATTTAAAAGAACATTTGATATTATTACTAGTGCATAGTGTAGAGAAAATTCATTTCGAAAATAAAGATATAAATCTTAACCAACATACGACCATTATCGTATGCCTACTATAGCTACCATGTTCAATAGCGGGTTACCGCCATATTCCATGACAGGTTATACAACTAAAACCGTACAAGGCTCGTATTTGAAGAATGGATTTTCCAACAAATGGTCAGGCCAAGGAACTTCCCATTGCCACATGGAAACGCCTCTGGAAGGACGCCCCGAGAACCACCGTTCTCTGCTAAACAAAGTCGGGAACCCCTTTTCCCAAGGGATATTACAAACCCTCAGATATACCACCCCCGGTCCTTTGGAACCTTTAAACGAGCGCTCGTCACCATCATCACACAATCATAAAGTGTTTTCAACATGAGTAAGTATCTGGGCTCCATACCATGATACTACCCTTTTCCAGAAGGAATGGTCATACCCTAGGGAAGCGATCCCTGAAAACCTTGCCGCACAATTCATGTTTCGACCATTACCGGTTTGTGAGGCTCGACGAAGTCACGTCCACAAAAACATACTTTATACAAAAGCCATGCTTTGGGTCAACAAATGATCATAGAAATGATCACCAAGATAGACGATCAAACAAATGATCCTATCACAAATAATCAACACAATGATCATTTCACAGCAACACTCAACATGTCACATTACCCAATTGGGAATATATCGCTGATAACATTCAACTACATAACCTCTGAGCTCGTACGTCTCAGAGAAGGGTGTTAAGCTAAAAGAATAAATTCTCCGCCACCAACAGAAATATATTTGAAAGAAATCGGCTTTATATCTCAATTTGTAATGTCAGACATACAATCCATACAAGTCTGTTCCGGGATCGAACAGAACCGAAGGCACTTACAAAGAAGTCCTTGCAATCCGGATAATCTCTAATCACGTCCGGACTTCCCATCACATATGGAGTCTCTATACCGTAGCTACTCGGTGCAAAGACAATCGACGAGTTGTCCTTTCGCTTTCAAAAAGATCCGGTCTTCAGTATCACATATTCGGAATGGGTTATACGACCCCATGGTCCTTTCCCGGTTAACCCGAATAGTGAGCGCTTATTCAAAAATAAGTGTGGCATTCAAATTCAAACAAATCACATCAATTACCCATTCAAAGGGAAATATTGATAGTCGGTTATTGAACTATCAATGGATATGCACAACATCACCAGTTTCCAAATAATTTTCCAAATTATTTATTTTCCAAAATATCTTTACTAGATATATATAATTTTCACACTTCAAAAATAAATCAATATTTATTTTTAAACAACTTCCCTTTCCATTTATAAATTCCATAGTGAATTTATATTTCACAATATCCATGCATATACGATTTCAATTATTCATTTCAATTTATCTTCAAAAAGATAAATTCTCTAAATATCCACTTTATATTGGAAAACATTTCCATACTTATTTAATAAGTAATTCTTAATCCATTTATTTTCAACACTTGGAAAATATTCAATATACTTAAATCGAAATTAAGTATATATTTCATTCTTTAAGGAAATCATTCTCTTAAACATATTTATTTGGGCCAAAACGAATGTTACGTAAAACATCGTTACGACAACCCAAAATCACTAGTATAGGGATTCGAAATTAAAATAGATATATAAATCCCAATACTATACAAAACATTTCCTTTCGGAAATCATTTACTATAACAACAGTGTTATAGTCCACTATTTCCTTTTATTTCTCGAAAACGTCTATTTCAACAATAAATGTTGAAATCTATGGTTTCGAATCTCAACACATTTTAAAACATCGTTAGATCGTTTTAATTCTATTTGAAACATCACATTCAAAACAATTTCTTTAACATATTATTCACTATTCAAAAACGTGAATATACTTCGTTAACAAGTTTCATCATTTCTATTCTTTTTATTTCAAAGGATTATTCACAGTCTAAAACGTGAATATAACTTCATAAATAAGTTATAAAAATTAACTTATCAAAATAAGTCGTTTGCGAATTTATAAAACAACGTTTCTAAATTCCATTTCTATTTATTTTATAACTACTTCCTTTTATAAATTCCTTTATTAACCTATTCGATTTATAACTCAATTATAAACCAAAGATTCATATTATAAGTTAAATGCTTATAAAACGATTATTTTACAAAATCGTTCTTTTTAAAGACTTTCCAAATTATAAATCTTATAACTTATAAGATTCAATTATTTATCCAAATCTATTCTTTCAATAGCTTTATAAATTTTATAAACCTACTGCTTATAAAATTCCATTTATAACTTCACCGTTTATAATTCTATAAATTTCATTCATTTATGAAATTCATTTACAATTCATTCTAACACTTATAAAAACTCGTTTTATAATTCAAATATTTTCATTTATAAATTATCAATTTATAAATCTTTTTATATAAATCAATTTATATTATTCTTTTAAAACATCTTTAATCCCCTTTATAATTTTACTATTTTGATTTATAAAATAATCAAATTTTATAAATCCTATATTTTCAACTTTTTATAATAGATTCAAAAATCCCGATTAAACTATTTTATAAAATCGTTAGCCTCATATTTTCAAAAATCAACATTTAACTATATTTCTCAAAAATCATAATTTTTATAACATTAAAAATTATACGTTTATTTATTTAAAATGAATCAATTCCAAAAATATATTATAAACATATACTTTCAAAAATCTCTTTAAAATCCATTTTAAAATTTCAAATTTGGTCCAATGATGCTACATACCAAATAGTCAATCACGACAACAACGATATCATATATCGATATGATAATCCATCAAATATCAAAATATCTGAAATCAAATAAATACTGTTGAGGAATCCAGTTGGATCCCTCCAACCTGTTTTCCTGCATCCATAAACATTAGCACAATACCAATTCCGCTCCAGTACGGAATTATCGTGGTATATGGGATTTAAAATATTATCCGCTTAATAGACGGCGCAATAGGGTCTCATCCGCTATACAAATGCGGGAAATCAATAACTCCAATATATACATATGCCAATATATATATATTGCTATTATATATAATACCAATTTCACTGTTTATGAAATATTCGCGGTATATGTTTTTAATAAATAACATCCGCTTACTAACGGCGCATAATGTCTATTTTAACAATCAATAGATATCAATCATCATTCAAATATGCATTCAAATATTTTAAATCTAACTATTTAAAATAAAAATCGAAACTGATTCGATTGAGTGAGAAGTTCTCTCCTTGATTTCAATTTCGTTTTAGCGATTTATTTCGAATAAAATTAAACGGACGTTTAATTTTACCCGAAATTCTCACTAACTCCAAATGACTCCAATCCAACTCCATCGCGTAGTGCTCGTCCATACGATCCCAACGCAACTGGTTTCGCGCGTTTTCGACCTCGTATGAAAAAGATATGCATTTATGAAGTTTACTCGAATTTTATAATTAAAATTACAACATAAATTAACTAATTTTAAACCTAAGCTAAATCATCACCGTTGATTTCAATCCCAAGCCCATCAGGCCGCACGTCCTTTCTTCCTCTCCCCTTCATTCCAGCGCACGTAACAAACGCACCAAGGAACCCATAAGCACGAAACTAGGTTTTGATTTTGCAACCCAATTACTCGCTGAAAATTCGATCAGAGGTCTCCAAATTGAAGAGCAAAGCACGAGCAACCACCGCCCCAAACCCTATGCAACTTGGCCCCTCCTCCTCTCTCAATTTGCGTGCGCAACATACGTGCGTCGGCCCCCCATTGCTTCCTCTACGTTGCTCCAAAACCCATCATCACCGTATGGATTTCAAGATCATCTCGTGCTCTTCATCTTTGCTTTAGAAAGTTTTTGATAATATTGCATGGATTGAGAGAGATTGAGGAGAGAAAATGGTACAATTTCGGCCTTACATTGAATAAGAGGCGGCTGATAGAATATTAGGGTTAGGGTTTTATTTTTCTCAAATTTGTGAAATAGATGGTCTATTTATAGGAATTTTCGAACACTATTCATTCGGGAATTCCAAACTCCGATTTACGCATCGAAACTGACGTTCCTAGGGTTTACCCCGCGTTCCGGACACAATGGAACAGGTTTCGAAAGCTAATTCGGACATCTGTGCGAGATATGGCAATAAACGTTCAATTTAAATTAAACCGATTTAAACGATTTTCTAGGCGTTTTAATTTATACCGGACAAACGGTAAATCCGATTGACACGAAATTTGAAACCATACAATAATATCACATTACGGATCCGATGAAACTGGTTTCGTCGAAATCCGAGACTGTTTGAAAAATGGCTATTTTAACTCGCCAAATTAATATTAAAAATAATTCGATGCGTTTCGAGCTGCCACGATCAAACGACAAATCCGATTGCTACGAAATTTGAAATCCGGTAATAACTAACTATTATGGATCCAATGGAATTGGTTTCGTCCAATTCTGAGACTGTTCAAAAATTGACTATTTCACAGTCGATAATTAAGTATTAAAATATTCAATTTTTACAGATTAACTCTTAATTTGATTTTAAAAGTTCTAAAATATCATTCTAACTCCAATATGATAAAATAAAATTTTACAAATCATTTTCAATCATATTTAACTCAATTTTCAATTATTTCCATAATTTAACATATTAAATTATCGATTTAATTATTCAATTAAATCCAATTATTCGAAATAAAATTTATTTGACTTATAAATTTCACTTATTAATATTTAAAATTAATTAAATATTCAAATTTCAATTACTACAAATTTCTGGGTCGTTACAAATCACATATTCATATCTAAAGCAAACATTTAATCAATGTTATTTACCTAACAATAAAAATGTTAATCGTGAGTGATTGCTCACCTTTTGAGGTTAGAGAGTTTTTGACAACACAAATTGATAGATTCTAGATGAAATCCAAACACAATAAGCTAACCAATCCTATCCATAGCAACAATCCAATAGCAAAGCGAATCACGACAACGCAAGTCGAACAAACTGAGTTTTCTTCTTCTTTTTTAGAGAGATGAAGCAAGAGAGGAGTGATGCAGTTTGGCGTTTGAAGAGAGAAGGGATGGAGTTTGAAGTTTGGGAATTTGTAGATTTAGGAATTTTGAAGTTTCTGTATTTATGAGGAAGAAGGAGAAAGTGTGAGCAGAAAGCTTCACATAGAGTAATGAGAAATAATCTGCACGTACTTTGGTTTTATTCTCTAGTGGAAAACCAAAGAGGCATGTATTTAATAAAAGAAAGCAATAAAACCAAAATGTGGAAATAGTGGCAGGTGCATTGAATAATAAGGAAATGAAGGGACCACTTAAGATTTAATTAATTGCACGTTCCACTCAATTAAATATAATAGCACCAAATATATTTTTATACACCCGTATTAAACAAAATTAACATATAATAAATAAATTTGAATACAACAACCAATGTAACGTTACACAAAATAAAAGATGATCCGAAACTCAAATTCAAGTTATACGAAATATTAATAAAATAGTGTGTGTATATATACAAATTTAATAAGAAAATATATAAAATAAAACATTTATTGGCTCATATTACCAAATTCCTAGGGGAAGGATCGAAAAAAACTAAATTAGGCACTCGTGCGTATTCTTTTTGTTTAAAGCATGCAAAGGGTATAAATGTTGGAAGAAAGAGACAAAATAATGAGAATGAGAAGAAATAAATTTGGAGGAGCAGCATAGTTTTTGAAAGGAGGAGGTGACAAAAGAATATAAAAATACAGTAAGCTTTTCAAAGAAACGATGTGATTATGTGTTTAATAAATATAAACATGAACATGCTAGCATGAATGATGCATGTGCATTAAATATGAATTGTTAATAGATGAATTGGTGCAGCAGAAGTTATGAAAAAGAATGAATACTAAAAGTTGTAACATGCAATAATAAATGCTTAGGTGCAAATACAAGAGGTATATAAGAATTAGGACTAATAAAAGTAGGTGGAATAATGTATATCTAATAATAAAAATGGAAAATGAATATACAGAGGATAAATGAAAATTTTATGAAATAAAGAGGGAGGTTTTTTTTGTGAATATTTGAAATATGAAAGTGAACAAGGCAAAAAAACATGAATGAGATAGTAGTTAGAAAAAAAAGCAATAGAATATGAAATGTGCATGAATATGAATTCGTGAAGAACATCACCTTTCATACTTCAAAATGAATATAATGCCATATTAATACAATATGGAAATGTATTTCAATTCAATTAATTTCGTTAGTCCCAAATCAACTCAAATTTACGCCTATTTAAAAGTTTTATTAACATACCAAAAAAAAATTTAAACACACCAACCAAGGCAATGGGGACCACCGCTACATAAACTAAAAGATGAACCATGATTCCAAATTCAAACCAAAGTCGGCGTTTTTCTCAGTGCACAATCATGAACATAAAATATTTAATTTATTCTAAATTTTACGATTAGCATTATACCTCTATACTATCAAAGACTACTATTTAACGACCGTAAAATGTTGCTTCAATATTCAATTTTTCTCTTTTATAAAATTACGCTTATTTTAAAAACAATAAAATTCATTTTATTTTCATTAAAACATCCTTTTTATTTTAACAATAATGTATGTTTCTTTCGTTAAATCCATTAATTACAATTAATGTATTTCTTTTTTTTTTTGCCTATATAATATTGAAAGATTCCAAATCGACATAATTGTAATTAATTTCCAAAATTATACTTTAAAGTGGATCCTAACAAACGTACATTTCTTTCATTAAACATCATTAATTTCAGTTAAATTCTCTTTCCCTTTTATTCAAAGATTCCAAGTTAAATTAACGGTAATAAATTTCAACATTAGAATTTAAAACGGAACATAATTAATGGATAGATAATTAAAACAATTGAAATCTTTTTACAGTAACTTAAATACATTTATAGAATTGTTGTTTACACATAAGATAATTAAAACAATTGGAATCCTTTTTTTTACAGTAACTTAAATACATTTATAGAATTGTTGTTTATATATAAGAGTTATAAATTAACTTGCTTAAATAGTATCAATGACATACAAACAACAAAAAATTTATTTATATTTTATTATTATTGAAAATTTCACCAAACTTCAATAGTTTAAATTCGATTAAATTTAGTAGAGTTCTTAATTAAATATTATTTTAATTAATTCAACTTTATCTTCTCAGTTGCTGAATCATTTAACTAATTAAGTCTTATTAAATTAAAATGTATACTTCTTTCCTTTTGTGTAAAATCCAATTATACTAAATTTTATTAACAAATTAATTTCAATAGGTTGATATGTAAGATGAGCGAAAATCAAGACTAAAATTTGAATAAGTTTGAATACTAATTATACATTTATTGTTTACAAATAGATTAGAAGTTAATTTACAATTAAAACTCAATTCTATTTCATTATAAATTGATTTCATGCTTTACATAATATAAAATTTATCCAATTAAACTTTTATTAAACCATACGTTTGAAATCACATAAAATAGTTGTCACTTTATTAAATCAAAATCAGATGTTATAATTCAAAGTAAATTTTATTTAAAATCATAAATTTTTAATTTCTTACTCTATTAAATTCTAAAATTTGAATTTTCTTCTTTTCGAAAAATATGGGTCGTTAAAAAACAACGGTTGTTTTATAAAACAACACTTCCAGGCTAGTGACGGTTTATTGGCAGCATGATTAACGACACTAGCGATGACCCAATGACAAATTCATGATACGTAGATATTGACATGTGTGCTTCAGCTAGTGACGATCAATGTTGTCGATAGCCGTCGAAAAGTTGTTGACAAGGCTATTGCTAATGCCGTCACTCTTTCTTGGATCATTGAGTAAAATAGCGATGGCTATTTACGTCGGCTAGCTATGGCCATCGACGGTAATTAACCATCGTTAAATAGTGTGAGTCTTGTAGTGCATTCACACTACTAGAATAACAGACATTTCTGACGGTAGCTAGCTATCGGCAATCGTCGCTAGCCATCGAAAAAGCCGTCGCTATGGCATACGCGCTTTCCTTTGATTAGCGACGGTATCGATGAGTATTTGGCAATGACTACTTACTGCACTTTCCGACGGTTTTGTGATACATCTCGATGTCCACATGCCTCCAAGCCACCATCGAAAACCATCGCTAGCCGTCGAAAATTGACGACCAAAGTGCCGTCGCTAGCCGTCAAAAACCATAGGAAATTTGGGTAATTTTTTTTGGTTCTTGCCGCCATTCGATTCCTACACTACACATATATATCAAAAGTCAATTTCACATATATCCAGTATCCAAACTCAATCAACACATAATCAACTTATATCCAATATCCAACTCAATCTCCACTAATTCAATATTTAAAGCAAAAAAAAAACAATACACTAAATAATCAACATCCAACATCTAATATATACAATCAACATCCAACATGTCAAAACAAACCAACCAACATAGTGTCAAAACATATCAGTCATATCCAAATACATCAATTTCAAAATGTCCAAACATAAACGTAAAGTAACATACCTATCTAGACTCATCGTCAGCTCCAGAACCACCCGACGAAGAAAATAACCCACGCTACTCCACCTCAGCCAAGCGCTGGTACAACCTCCCTATCTCCACAGCATGACCGTAGTCATTCTCCTGCAGCTTTGCAATCATAGATCTAAGCTCTGCGGTCTTTTCTTTGCCTTGATCTTTTTGATATGCTTTTTGCGAGGACCTAGCATGTAGATAATCAAGAGATATGTCAAAAAATCAGAAATGTATTTTAGTGGCTAGTGTAAATTAAGAAGGAACAAATAAGTAAAGCATAATCATTCGTTAAAATAGTAATGATATATTTTTTTCTATGACAACTTTTTCTGATTATTGGTTTAAACTTATAAGTTGGTAAATTTTTTGAAATTACCGCTTGATCCAAAGCCATAAAGCCTATTTCACGACGTGGGTTCCTTGATAGACTCAAAAAACACGTCCTCCCCATCAATGGTCAAGGAATCCAATCTTGATCCCTCCAACATCTATGCTCATGCTTCTAAAAAAAATTTCTACAATGGAAAAAAAAATATAACTGAAATTCACACAATATTATTTTAATTATTCTTTATAACTAATTAAGTAAACTGATCAATAATAACTTCTAATTTAAAATATGCTTATATAGGATTTGCTTGCTTTATCGTCACTCCATGTGTACGATATTCAGCCATTTACATTTATTTGCTTGGTGGCATGAGTATGAGCAAATATGCCCATATAGGAGATGAGATAATCGTGCTCTCTTTCTTGAAATAATTAGTACGTATTATTATTGTTTATACAAAACTAAATAAGTTAATAAATGTTTGTAATTGCAATTGATAAATTTACCAGATCCTCACGATGATGTTGGAATGACTTGGAGCCACCGCGATGTATAAATGGGTTCTTATTCCTATTTGCGGAGTTCCTCTCCGACTTCGCCTGCAAATTTAAATTGAACATTTTATATTTCAGCTTTAAATTATGTATTATATAGGGGAACAAATTAAAATGATATACGATAAAATTACCTTGAATTCATCACTTTCCACCAAGCAACCCAAGCATCCCACATGTCAGCGCCCATCCAGTCAGGGTTCTTCATCGATTTTCTTATGCCAGAAATTGTGTCCTGGTAATTCTTAGACATCTTGGAAGTCCTATGGCGCTGGCAAAGGTCAAGGACTTCTTCCTGCAAGTCTACCGCCCCATGTACGTTGAAATAATATAAGTTATACATACATTTATACTTAGCTAGCAAATTGTAAAGTGGTCATATATAAAGATATATAAATTTATACTTACAAGGAAGTTCTGCTAGATACTCGCCTTAACGGGGGCTGGGATCTTACCCCACCTAGGCCAACAATTAGTCATCCTGCTCATATATGCCTACTTGGAAATACTAACGACAATTTGTGATAGCTCTAGCTCGAATCCCCTGTGTTAAATATGATACAAACCTTTAATAAATAATGACTAATATATCGTATAGAAAATATTTATAACACTAAATTAAATTTAATACTTACGATCCATCTGCTTTCGGTTGCAGCTTACAGTAAGTGGTCGATGCTCTGATGGGCCGTTGCCATCACCTCTTGCATTCCTCTCAATCCGAGTAGAAGAGAGGGAACCTAAATGGGAAGAACCACGACGTCAAAAAACGGCATAATACCCATTATAGATATATTATTTTATTTTGGCAAAAATATCATTTAATTATGAGAAAACATGTCTTTTTTTAATAAAAATGTAACATGAATAATCACATGCATTACCTTCTATCAAAATGTACATTATTAATCTATCCTCGTCGTTTTTTGATTCAGACTCGGTCTCATACTCTATATTATTTTCCTCTGTAGTCTTAAATGCTTCTACTAATATGTTTGATTCATCGTTTAGAGATCCAAAATCGATTTGGTTGTTGGTTATTATTATTTTGCTACTTTTTTGATATCTGCTTGATAAGCTTGTTCGTTTGAAATATTCTTTCCATCAAACGTAAATCTTGCCTTCGTTTTAAAAATCCCTGACCAATCTGTTTTATCTCTTTTTAGAGATGGACAAGGAGCTTAATAAACTTGCATCGCTTGTTTGGCTAGTATAAAAGGATCGTACTTATGATAACGCGATGTATGCTTTATTTCAATAAGATTATATTTTGGGTGCATGGTAATTCTAGAACCTGAAACATTGCTAAACGGTTGCATCTAAACAGAAAAACTTCCTCCCAAGGTCTTATGAAATATGTCAATTACAAAACTTGGGTTAACACACCATAAAAATCATTTATATGATCATTTGGATCATCACTACCTTTAACAAATACACCGGTATTATTAGTTAATTTTTCAACACCATATTATTTAGTTTTGAATTTATATCCATTGATGAAGAATATTGGATACTTCTTGTCTTTTTTTGAGTCCCATTGCAAGATGTTTCATTCCTTCATCGACCATATAATTTCTCGGATCAAAAACGTAATTTGAAAACAAATTAGCGAATTCTTTACTGATATCGCCGCTTGGATGTTGTGATTCGTAATCACCGCAGATATATATAATATATTGCATTTTAATAAATGTACACACGTAATATTTAAAAAATATTTGGACTTATAATTAAATAATACATACGAATGGTGCAACTTCATCACAATTAAGAAGAATATATATGTGTGCTACGTGGTAATCTCTATCGTCTAACCATACTTCCACACATTTTTTATTAGGTCGGTCATGTTATGTAAAAATAGATAACATTGCTTGAGAAGATTCTTATTCAACTCGTTCATCATTACGCGTAGCACTTGCAAATGATAAGTTCATAAGGTCGCTGAAATAATGAGAGAAAAAGAAAGAAGCTTCTTCTTTGATATATGATTTGCAAATCAAACCTTCAATTCAAGTTTTTTGTCTAGCTTTTTTCTTTAGATGATTTAAGTACCTATAAAATTTACTTATATATGTAATTAAACTAATATTTAACATACCTAATATAAATAATACCTCTCAAATGGATACATCGCTCCATATTGTACACGATCTCGAAGACGTGCTTCAAATGAAAGATGAATAAGTAAATGCTCCATTACATTAAAGAAACCCGAAGGAAATGTTTTCTCTAGTTTGCAAAGCGGTATAGGAATTTTTTTCTCAAGTTTACGTTGATGATTAACTTTTGACGTAGTCGAACAAAGCTTCTTATAAAAAAAACTAAGTTTCATTATAACTGTCCAAATTTTTATGGACAATAGTTCTTTGAAAGCGACTGGTAACAAATTTTCCATCATTATGTGGCAAACATGGCTTTTCATCCCTCTCAGTTTATCATTTTTATAGTTGACACATCTACGAAGATTAGAAGAAATCCCATCAGGAAATCTTAATTCTTCCACCCATTTTAACAGAACTTTAACATGGTTACTGTCTAGCTCATAGCATGCTTTGGGTTTTTTTAGTGTCATTTGGATTGATATCAAGCTCGGGACGATTACATACTGCTTGAATGTCATGATTTGATTTCAAATCATCCTTAGTCTTCCCCTTAACATTCAAAACTGTATTAAAAACATTATCAAACATATTTTTCTCGTTGTGCATCACTCAATATTATGACGACTAAGGAGATTTTTCTAATAAGGCAATTCCTAAAATATACTTTGTTTGCACCAATTATAAACCGTCGATTTACCTTGAATTTCAATTTTCTCTCCGGCTTCATGTATCATTGGATAATCCTTACAAGTTCATATATATCTTCGTCCGACCAAACGTTGGTGGTCGCAATGTCTCTTGTCTATTAGTTGTAAAGTTTTTGCTATCTTTTCCAAAATGATGATTAATATGGAGAAAACACCGATGGCAATCAAACCATAATATTTTCTTTCCTTGCGTTAAAGAAAATGAATGTGTTTCTTCCATACAATAAGGACAAGCTAGACGACCGGCCGTACTCCATGTGGAAAGCATTGCATACGTAAAAAAATCGCTAATGGTCCATAACAAAGAAGCAAACATATGAATTTTTTTTTTTGAAATGTCGTATGTTTCATCTACTTCCTACCATAATGTTTTCAACTCTTCAATCAATGGTTGTAAATAAACATCAATTTCTTGTGTCGAATCATCAGGGCCAGTGACAATAATAGTAAGAAACATATATAGCATTTTCATAAACATCCACGGAGGTAAATTTTCAGGTGTAACTATTATAGGCCAAGATGAATATTTAGAACCAAATTGAGATAATGGTGGAAATCCATCCGTACATAAACCAAATCTAACATTACAGCTCTCCACTGCAAAAGTAGGATATGTCTTGTCAAAATGCTTTCATGCTTCTCCATCAGTTGGGTGCGTTAATGTATCTTCTTCCTGAGTTCTCACATTGAAGCCTAGGAGTTACAGAGGATGCTTATAACATTGAAGCCTAGGAGTTACAGGTAAGTAACACATACACTTGTACGGGACTTTCTTTCCCTTTTTTTTTCTTGTTTTGTATCTTTCCTCGTTACATATTCTACACTTCCTCAGATTGATGTCTTCTTTCCAAAACAATATGCGACCATTTAAACATGTATCTATTTTTTGATATGACAAACCAAAAGAAGGCATAAGTTTTTTCACTTCATAATGACTTTTGCACATCAAATTATCGGATGGCATATGCCATTTTGCAGCTTGTACAATAGTTGTAAATCCGACTTCCGTGAAGCTGTGTTTTGATTTTATCGTAATATATTTTGTAGTTACTGATAATTTGGTACTGCTTATACAGCCATCCCAAAGAGCTTTTTTAGCAGCATCCAACAAATCATATATTTTTTCTTCAATATTTGGTTCTTCTTCGACATTAACATCATCATCAACAACTTCAAAAGTAGGGAACATCGATCGTACTGCGTCTTTAACCATATCTTCTATGGGATTCATCGTAACAATTTCATTACTCACCTCCTCCTCTACATGTACATGATTAGATGCTACATGTTCTCCATGACGATCCCACACAAGATAATTCGGCACAAAATCGTATTAGCACAAATAAACTTTAATCATATCTGGTATCAAATGCTTCAACAATTTGCAGCTACTACATAACAATGAATTTCTCTGTCATTTCCATTATTACTTAAAGCAAATTCAATAAATACGTTTACACCATTATAAAATGTTCTCTTATTGAGTGATGTGCACGTAAATGTGCATATTTTTACCACCATGTTTAATCTATTTAAATTAAATAAATGGTCATATTGGGTATTTTAACATGTTTTAACCAAAATCCATATTAATTCCAAATTGTCACATATCCATTTTTACATAGGGGTAAATTGGTCATTTGTGTGCATATATTTCTTTGAGAAAAATTAATTGGAAATTTATATATATGTGTATAGGAATTTAATCTCAAATATGAGTGGTTTCATGAAGACACATGCATGCACAACATGAATATAAAGGAATGAAGATGAAAATAATACAAAGTAAAGATCATGGAGGACCCCATCTACCCACCCCTTAATGTACAAATAGAGGCTAATGCACAAGCTTATGGAATTAATAGATTCATGTACACTTAAATGGGGATTATGACATGCTAATGATTACTTGGTGGCCACACTACCTCAATGGCATTTTGGGCATTCTCCAAAAATATGAATTAGGGTTCCATACATGTATAAATACCTATATGTTTCATGTAATCTCTCATCTCTTCCTCTTATTAGTTAGTTTTAGCTTAGAAAATAAAATCAAAGCTCTCATTCTTTCCATGGCTACTTAGCCATTTCTTCTCTCATTTAATTTTTTTAATGCAATTTAATACATGTTCATTTTCTTTTCTTGTTTATTTCCTTTCATGTTGTGGTGTAGATCTCTTTTATTTTATGCAAGTAGAATAGATTTTCATTTAACTTTCCTTTTCTTTTTCTTTCATGTTGCAAGCTACATTTGTTGATCAAATGACAAATATGATAGACTAAACCCCTTCAATTTAGGGGGTAATGAAGCTCTTTAATTATGTAGGTTCAATTACTTGTTAATTCATGCTCTCTTTTTGTGCTTAATGATGATCAATGAAGTGTTTTATTTGTTGTTTTTGCTTTGAATTTGATAGTTTATATTGTTGACATCAAATAGGCTATGCTTAAACAATCACTAACACAAATGCCTCTTAGTCAAAACATGATTATGGCAAAAGAAAGTAATTTGAAATTAAAATTTGATGGTCTATGTTTCTAATCAGTAGTTAATAGGCCATACTTAAAATAGATTTCATTTTCATTTTCTTTGTCAAGTTTTATGAAAGTTAGTAAGCGCTTTAAGGGATGTGTTATAGTTTGATGGCTTATGTTGGCTAATCAATAACACAAATATGCCATGCTTATGATAAGCACATCAATTAAAGCACTAATAACCATAAAAGAGAGATCATGATTTCATATATGTTGAACTATGTGATCTAGAGAGTGAATTTATTCTCTAAATTGTCATTTAACTCTTATATTTGCATCTCTTTTCTTTTAGTTAGTTGGCTAATTTCTAATTTTCTAGCTTAACATTCTCTTCAACTTTGGTTTACTTTGATTGAATATAATTTTAAAATCATCAATTCCCTACAGATCGACCCGTATTCTCTACGTACTACATTCGTACACCGTACGCTTGCGGTTATTTTTAATCTAAATTCGTTCGACGGTTTTCTAAAACGATAGAATTTCTGTCGACGAACATTGAGCCTATCATTTCCCTTCGAGGATGATACATCCAGGTCTGAACGACAAAATAATCGATCATTTTTCCTATTTTAAAAATATATGATAGAGATTTAAAAAATATTAATCATTTATGGATTGACATTTAATTTTTCAAATCATTTATTAATTAATATTCTCAGGGATTGACACAAATTATGAATAGAGTATTAAATTTTTAGTTTATTATTTTCTACTTCGATGGCCCGTCATCCCACTTTTCATTAAAAACATAGTAGTAATTACATTTCGTAACTCATTTCATTTTAAATGATTCAACAAAATTTCGACAGAACTTCCCATTTGTTCCCTGTATCATACACAAATGCGTGTACATAGGGAATAAAAAGGAATTGTTGTCTAAATTTTATTAACCGTTTAAAATGAAATGATTTATAAAACGTAACTACTTTATTGTGCTTGTAAGTTGTCCAATACAGGGACAAACCCTACAAATATTGTATCTGACGAATATAGATGTCTGTACTATGACAAAAACAAATATTCATATAACGATCATATACAATACTTGTTAGACGGGATCAAAAACTCTCTAAGGGGTATTAACTATATACATAACATATATTAGCATATATAATTCATTTATGCATTATAATATTTTCATAATTCTACAAATATTATTTTTTCCATTTTTTATAAAACCTTATATGTTTTCAATCATAACGGATTATGGATATAATATTATATTTCAACAAAATAAACTTCATTATACACTCATTTATTTATAAATTTTATCAGATTCGACATCCAAATAAACTAGATTTCTTAAGAAAAATGTGTGACCTCTACGGTTAGAGGAGTGCACACATGCAAATATGTATATATCACGAATATAAGGTGCTGCCAACATGCCTGGAATGTAACAAAAACCAAAAACACATACAACAAATCTTAGCTACTCCTAAGATGAGTCTCAGCAAGGCCACCATCCAACACACCCCAATATCGAGCTCTGGCATGGCCACCGTCCGATACTAAGGTGTTAGAAGTACCTAGAAAACTAGAGGAAAAACAAAAGCTACAAGATGAAGTCCCAGACTGGTGAGGAAACTCCAACCAACTGAATCGGAAGAGGTGAATAAGCAACTGCACTAAAGTGGGTCTGCTGAAAAGAGAAACCACTCTGAAGTCTATGAACAACAGAAAAGTGGTACCAAACTGAAGAATATATCCTCCTGGATATGGATACTTTGCTTTAGTGAATAAGCATCTGCACTGAAGTGGATCTGCGGAAAAGAGAAACCGCTCTGAAGCCTCTGAATGGTAGAAAAGGGCAGCAAATCGAGGAAGATATCTTCCTAGATGAAGATGCCCAGCTCTGGTAACCTCTCTACCCTCTGATGTCCAGCAATCTGAACGAAGGAGACCTGCTAAATGAACCTGATATCCTATCACCCATACCTGTAATTGAAAAATGACTAAAGAAAAAATTAGAATAATACATACATATATATATATATGTATGTATATTTACATAATAAATATACATATATATGTAAAAGGAAGGAATTAAAAACGTAAATAAGATTAACTGGGCAATAACAGTATAAATGAAATGCCTAAAAACCAATATCAAACAAAGACTAGAACAAATTATTAAGATGGATATATCTTATGAATCTTTAATCATAATTAAGTTATGATTAGAAGTGATATCATCATCTAAATTAGAGAAAATACTAATAATACTATTATTGATGTTAAAAAAATTGTTGTTGAGTTTAAAAAAATTGATATTATGATTAACTTTATTAAGGTTTGTTTTGAAAAGGTTATTTTTAGCTAATTTATATTTGGGGTTAGAGATCCAATTAAGACAAAATGAAGAAATTGTAAAAATCAATTTGTTTAAATGACAATTATTATTATTGAAAATTCTTTGATTTCTTTCAAACCAAATAAATCAACTAATAATAATGAATAAAGTGTTTAATAAAAACATAATATTCCTTTTAAACTTGAATCTATAATTATTCCAATAGAATTCACAATCCAAAATTTTATTTGTTATATTAAAGTTAAAAATTTTAAGAGTATTAATTAGAATGTAATTAGAATCCATATAATTAAAGTATAAATGATTAATGTCCTCAAGATACATATTACAGTAATAACATTTTTTATCATTTTGAATATTTTTTCTCTTTAAAAATTCAATTGTATTAAGTTTTCCATGAAGAATTAGCCACATATGAATTTTAGATTTGGGAGGAGCATTAGATTTTCACATATATTTAAATGAGTTATTTATTATACCCGAAAATTAATGAATCTGTAAAAAGAATTAGATGTATATTTCTTACTCTTATCCCACTCCCAACTAATAGAATCATTGTCGTTATCAATATTATAGAGATTTAATCTGGCGTAAAGCAAAGAAAGTTATTTAAAAGTTGAATCAACTAAAATTATGTTAAAATTGAAATTCCAAGGATGATCATTATTAGGAGAATAAACTTCATTGATTAAAGCATATTTAAAGTTACAAATTTCATACAGATCCTTAAATTCTGTCTTAAGAGGCAATATCGAAGTCCAACGGTCATGTCCAAACGAAGTACGATTACCAGAATAAACAATTGTGTTTATTCCTTAGTTAAAAATCTCATTACATTTTAAAATGTTTTACCAAAAGTTAGATATATTATGAGTGACTGGAGAAGTAATTTGACATAAATTGCTATTTCCATAATAGTAATATTTAGAAATGATCTCTTTCCAAATAGCGTTATCATTAAAATCTTTAAATTTTCAAAGTCATTTACCTAACAGAGACAAATTCATGTTACGCAAATTAATAACACATAAACCACCTTCCTCTGGCCTTACATACGGTGTCCCAATTTACTAGACATTTAATATTATTATTAGAATTTTCGCCACCCCATAAGAAATCTCTTCTAATCTTATCGATTTTATCAATAACCCAATCCGGGAACAAATGTAAAGACATCCAATACATCGGAAGAGGTGATAAAACCGAATTTATTAAGACTAGTCTACCTGCTCTGGATAGGAATCTCCCATTCCAGTTAGAAATCTTATTTTTAATTTTATCAATGATAATAAACCAATCTCATGTTTAAGTTTGGTGGGTCTAATCACAAAACCAAGGTAATCAAAAGGAAAGTTCATAATTTTGCAATTAAGAATATCAGCAACTAATTTTGCAACTTTATCAAAATCATTTAAAACTAACACGAAACTTTTGTCAAAATTAATTTTTAGTCCTAATAAAAGTTCAAAACTGTAAAGGATAAACTTAAGGATAATGATGTGACTAGGAAGATGAGAAGAAAAAAGTAAAGTATCATCTGCAAATTGAAGAACCGATAAATCATTATGCGAAATTTCATTGCCTACACTACCAAGAGAACCATTATCCACTGTTCTTTTCATAATTTTAGCAAAAACATTAGCAGCTAAGTTAAACAATAAAGGTGATAAGGGATCTCCTTGCTTTAAACCTCTCTTAGATTGTATTCTATTACCTAAAATACCATTAACCATAATACTAGAGTTTCCAGTTCTAAGCAAAGTCAAAATCCAATCGGTCCATCTATGACCAAAACCTCTAGCATGAAAAATATTATCAAGAAAATCCCAATCTACTGAATCAAAAGCTTTAGCAAAATCAAGTTTTAAAATCGCACAAGTTATGTTATTCTTACAATAGTAATTAATATATTCTTGGACAACTGCCACTCCATTAGTAATATTTCTCCCTTTAATAAAAGTCAGTTGAGAACAATCAATTAATTCATTCATTCTTTTACTAAGTCTATTAGCTATAACTTTTGAAATGATTTTAATTGAACAGTTAATCAAAGAAATAGGTCTAAAATCTTTTAAGTTTTTAGTGCCTACTTTTTTATGTAACAAAATAACATTTGCGAAGTTAAATCTCCCTAATTGCAAATTAACATCGTAAAATTCATTGAACATATTAACTAAGTCAAATTTTAAAACGTCCCAAAAAGTATTATAAAATAAAATAGGAAACCCGTCAGGTCCCAGAGATTTATCACTTGGCATGTCACTTATTGCTTTTCTAATTTCTTCTTTAGTAAAAGATTATCCAACTCTGATAAATCGATAATAGAATCAGATGGATACAGATCTATCTATCTAACATTGATTCTATGATTGATTTTAGAACCAAAAATATACTTATAATCGTCTGTAAAAGCCTTGTTAAGATCTCTTTGATCAACAAACTCTATATTATTAACAAATATAGAGTTAATTGTATTACTACATTTTCTACCATATAGCTATATTATGGAAAAAAAATTGGTATTATTATCACCTTCGTTGATCCATTGAATTCTGGATCGCTATTTCCACATAACCTCTTCCTTTTCTAAAATAGAATTTAACTCATCTTTTAAATTAGCAAGAACATTACGTTCACCTATATTTAAAGATCTAGATTCTTCTAACCTATTAATTTTAAGCATTTCATTAAGAATATTTTCTTTTTTATTTTTAGATTGCCAAAAACATTTTTGTTCCAATTTTTAAGAAAACTCCTAAGGTCCCTAAGTTTAGAAACGAAAGCTTTAGCAGAATTTTCCTTATTTCTGATATTATGGAAACTCAAAGAAACCAATTTGCCTTTAACTAGATTCACAAAGTTAGATTTCAAAAGCCACATCTTTTCAAATTTAAAATTGTTAACAATAACTATGGTATTCACAAGTAAGAATAATTGGACAATGATCGGAGTATGTATAAGGTAAACCATTGACTCTACATATTAGGAATTTGCCTTCGATTTCATCACTAACAAAAAATCTATCAAGAAGAGCCATGGATGGAGACTCTCTAGTGTTATTCCAAGTAAACTCTCTATTAGAAAGGGGAATTTCAATCAAATTAAAATTAATAATAAATTGATCGAATTCCTCCATTGCAGAGTAGCCCCCTTCCCTGGGATAGCGCTCACCAATGAAACGCGTAACATTAAAATCATCCCCCAAAATCGAAGGACCCGGTGCAAAGGATCTAAAATCAAGGTATTCATTCCATAAAATTCTTCGATTAATTTTAGAATTAGGGCCGTAAACATTTGAAATAGTTAAAAAAGAGTTATCAGAAAGATTAAGAAGTATAACATGAAGAGAATGCTATTTAACAATACATTGAAGTAATTTAAAATAATTATCCCGCCGCCGTATTATTAATCCCCCTGAAGTACCCACAGAAGGTAAGAAAACCCATTTTTTAAAATGAAACCCACATAATCTTCTAAAAAATCTAACATCATGACAACAAATTTTGGTTTCTTGAAGCAAAGCAATGTCAATCGAATAATCTTTAAAGAACGCTCTAACCTTATCACACTTATTCAAGTCGTTTAGGTCTCTAATGTTCCAACTAATGATTCTCATAAACCAATAGAAGTAGCCCTCTCTAATTCCTTATGTCCAATGAACTCCATATCCATCTCGATATCAGAGAAATTAAATGATGTATTATGGGCTAACTGGCTAAACTCAGCAGATGATAAACTACCTAATGCGTATGTAGAATACGTACTACCCAAAATAGAAATCATACCTGAGCCTGAATCCGTAGCGCCATTTAAGGCACTTGAACCAGGTAACTCACCTATAGGTCGCGACTGACTGCTGCGAATCCTAGCACTCCGACGGATAGATCCAGAAGAGACTATGGACTTCTTACTCCTACTCTTCTTTGACTTGGAAACAGAACTACTACCGCACTCCATTCTTTTATCTAACATAATATTTGAGACCTCTGCTGAAAAATTCTCAGAAGAAAAACTCGAAGCCGCCACAGAATTCACAGGATTCACGAGATAATTAATCTTCAATAGTAATATTTGTTATATAAACTAGATTTGTTATATAAACTTTCAATCGATAATTAATCTTCAATGGTAATATTTGAATTGACGTTGACATTTTAGCACACTAATTAGCACCAAATCTTATCACTAATTCAACACATAAACTAATTAACCTAAGTTTAGCCATAATTATATATTAATTATCGGATTTACACAATTATAACCGTAATTAGCATATCACAATCAATCAACATACAATTGCAAACACTCAAGTGGGTAGTATCATCAGATGCAACTACAAATTAACATTAATTTAACATAATTTAACATATTAATGTAAATTGGAGTTAGCAAAAAAATACCTCTTTTTGTCGAAATTGAAGTACTGGAGGCCGGAGAGAAGAAGTTGGAGATGTTTCTAGTGGTGGCGGGGCAGTGGCGGTCAAAGGTGGGCGAATTTAGGGGAAGACGGAGGGTTTGGAGAAAGATTTGGGGGAAGGAGATAATGAAAATAGCTCTCGGCCGACTCAAGTAATTCAAGACATGTGTCGGTATGCGGCGACAAACTTTCAATGGTTTGCGACGGCAGACTTTCAATGGTTTGCGACGGCAAACTTTCAACGGTTTGTGACGACAAAAGTTCTGTTATTTAATTGTTACGGTAAAACCACACTGTCGGAAGTAGCCGTCGACGGCCGGCGCTATCATCTGTCGCGATAAACAGCAATTCTAGTAGTGTCACGATACGGACACGAATATGCCGGTGTTATTTCTGATTACCACGAACCTTGAAAATAAGGCGAAAGCTAATTGATTTATTCGTCTCACCTTTTCTCTACAATTTCTCATTTGGTTACCCGCTAAATTCTTTTTAAATTTTGAGATTAAGGGGATTAAAGTTTTGAAGGAGAATATGTATGTTGTATCATTAAGTTTGCATGGATTTTACAGTATTTTTATTATATTTCAATATTCTTCGGAAGGAGGAGTGAAGTAAGCCTGGTCACCATATGTATAACGTGGTTAATGTTCTACTTGTAGTTTTTCTAATAGTGTAGTTTTTGATACGTGTATGTGTGTGTCCATATATATATGGATTAAAAGTTCATTATTAAAAGTAAGTACATTAAAAATGAAACTTAGACTCAAAGTCACCGTGCAGCCTCAAGCGAATGAATGTAGAATAAGGTGGTGAACTACTGTGTGTTTTTCATTTTTGTCTAAGGATAATATAAATTCTAGTACTGATGTTGATATTGATAACCTAGTGTTGATAAGCTATTAAGGCTTAAACTCATGAAAATGTCATATACTTCTGATCTTTGATAAGCGTCTCTGGTGTGTATATATATGAGTTATAAGATGACGATCATGGTACGGGATATACTTAGAGATCATGGTACGGGATATACTTCTGATCATGGTACCAGCTTCATTGCGTAGTGTTCGACCATACGATTGCAACGCAAGTCGTTTCGTGAAATTCCGACCTCGTATGACATAGATATAAATTTTTAATACACAATTTAATAAACAATTTATTTTTAATTTCTTTTCAATTTTAAACCTCAACATATCTGAGCCGTGCATTTTTGAGACCAGATCGTGACCATTCGCATTGCCTTCTCCCATCTCACGCACACGTCCAGGATATTCATGCAAAGATGAACTCATTAACTCACGTACAACCCCTCCATGTTGCGGCCACCACAAGCGCCGAGAAGTTGATCAGAAACCTTCATCTCGAAGCCCATCACCCATACTACTCTCGGCTAAAGCAGGGTGGAGCACGGTCTCCCCTGTGCCTAGGAAAGCATGCGTGATTCTCTGATGAAGGCGGCCACAATGCTCCTCCTCCGATCGACGATAGCCAATTTCTACCGTTAGATTTATAGAGCTCGTTGACCTCTACAATGTTGTAGTTGAACATTTCTTGAATTGATTTGTGGACTGGGTGGAATCAAAGGAAGAACGAGAACAAATTTTCGGCCATTGAATGTTTTAAGCGGCGGCCTGAAACCCTAGGGCTTAATGTTTGCAAATGAAATAAGCCAAGGCTTTTTATAGAAAATTTCCAAATTACTATTCATTCGAAATTTTTCGGACTCCAAATCTCGAGCGGTGACCGGCATTTCTAGAGTTTACCCTGCGTTCCAGACACAATGGAATAGGTTTCGGAAGCTAATTTGATCATCTGTGTGAGTTACGGAAATAAACGATCAAATTTAAATCAAATCGATTAAACCAATTTCTGTGCGTTTTAGCTTGCCCCGGACAAATGGTAAATCCAATTAACACGAAATTTGAAACCATATAATAATTTGACATTACAGATCCGATGAAACTGGTTTCGTCGAAATCCGAGACTGTTTGAAAAATGGCTATTTTCACTAGTCGATTAAATATTAAAATATTCAATTTTCACAAATTAACTTTAAATTCAATTTTAAAAGCTCACAAACATTGTTCTAACTCCAATATGATTTAATATAACTTTATAAATCATTTTTAACCACATTAAACCCCATTTTCAATTATTTACGCGATTTCAAATATTAAATTATCGATTTAATTATCCAATTAAATCCAAATATTCGAAATAAATTATTCAACTTGTAAATTTTACTTGTTGATATTTAAAATCAATTAAATATCTGAATTTCAAATGACAGAAATTCTGGGTCGTTACAGAATGAATGTAGAATAAGGTGGTGAACTACTGTGTGTTTATCATATTTGTCGGAGGATAATATAAATTCTAGTACTGATGTTGATATTGATAACCTAGTGTTGATAAGCTATTAAGGCTTAAACTCATGAAAATGTCGTATACTTCTGATCTTTGATAAGCGTCTCTGGTGTGTGTGTGTATGAGTTATAAGATGACGATCATGGTACGGGATATATTTAGAGAAAATGAAATAAAACTATTAAAGGTAGAGTATACTTAACATATGTTTGATGTAGTTGTCGTAGCTAGTGTACCTAAGGCTGAAAATGTTGCGAAGATTGATTCTTGCACAGAAGGGAGGAGCAAAGAGGTTTGATGATTATAAATAGGCAGATAGGCTAATGATAAATAAAAACTTTAAATTATAATTATGAAAAATGATGATAAGGATGAAAATTGTGGTCAAATAAGAAAAAAAATTCTTATCTGTTTTATTTCTTTTAAATAATTTCTCACCTTTAACCACTTTATCACCTGACCGTTAAAATTCCGCTCAAGGTGTTTTAATTAAATTATTATTATATATTTACAAAATTTTCATTTATTAAAATATTATTGTTAAAATTTTAATAATTATAAAACAATTGTTCTATTTCTAAAATAATTTTAAAATTTCACAAACATTATTTATTTTTCTGAAGTAATTTTCCAAACGATTTATGGATTTAAAAAATGTAGTTCAAGTTTCAAATTTTAAGTTTAAATTATTATTATTTCTTAAATAAATTTCAAAATTGGTTTTATTGAATTAAATTCAACAAAAATTCCCAAAATTATTTTCCAATTTCATTTATTGTTTATTTCAATCTTATATCGATTTTTTTTAAATTCGAAATTTAAAACTTATTAAAATTCAATATCTTTTATTTAAAATTTCAAAATTCATTTATTTAATTAAAATTCTAAACATAAATCCAAAATAAATATTATTATAAAATGAGGTAATAGAATGTTACAGACTGGATGCTCGGGGAGGCGTTGCTTGGAGAGGCGACTTTAAGGGGGAGGCAACAACTACAAGTCGTTGGGCAACGTTAAGGTAGAAGCGGTGCTGGAGGTGGTTATTTATTTAGTTATCTCATCGACGGTGGCTGAAATACGATTGGGAGCGACCATATTCTGACGTCGTGCTAACGTCATTTTATAGGCGTCGATTAGAGATTGACAAGCTTACATGTAAATACCATTATCTTACTGATGACGCGCCGACACCTACAGACGTTGCATCGATGTCATATTTTAGATGTCAGCACAGCGTCCGTAATAATATGCTAAACAGTACATTTTTGTAGTGCATACATCTAAAAAAAATGATGATTAAATCTAAACAAGGCCACGAACTGAAATGAGAAGAATAAGAACAAGATATTGTGCATTTGACCGCCGGTTGCATCTAACCACGACGACGTTCAAACGCTGCATGTGCTAGGTTAGACGGCTGAAAGTTGCCATAACTAGGTGCAGTCGGCGATAAACCGCAGACCACGGCTAGTCAAAACTGCGGCATCCTTGAATTATACACAACATTGTTCTCATGTCGATGCTGTTGCTTGCAAAAGGAATGGATACGAGTGAGGCCGCGTTATTGGTTTTATAACCGTTTGGTTTGTTTCATTTGCATTGTCAAACTTTGCTTCTTATTTTGCTTCAGCGCTACAAGTATCATTGTACCCTTTATCACTTGCTTAATTACAGTATTACTCCAGGTATGCCATTTCAGACGATAAATATTGATCTCTTGGTTTCAGTTTAAACAGATTAGTGGGAATACGTATGATTATCTGGACTTTCAAGCAGTTTATTCAGCTACGTGACAGCAAATTACGTTTTGCACTGGAATTTGGGATGCTCTGAAATGCAAAACATATGAATTTCTTCTTACAACTTTTGATGATTTAAAATATGAAATAAATAGAAAGGGTGCTACGGTAGTGTAATTAGAATTTAAGTAAATTAAGAATTTACCTTCTTCAAATAGTCTTTATTTCCCAGAATAAATATATATGATATATACATTTATGTTCCATATAAGGTGATTCTTTTTTATTGGAGTAGTGTTCACTACAACATATAGTTACTTGTTAAAGACAAACCAAAACTTGCGAGAAAAAGAAAAAGGATCATCCAAGTATGTAAAATTCTTATTTTGTACTGGAATAAATTTCTACAAATTACATCTTTATTTTTTAAAAACAGCAAATTTTCCTCAAGGACAATTTTTAGGGATTTTTTTAAATGTAGGACAGCCCGTTAATTATTTTCTCATAAGGACACACGCATGTATTTTCCTTCCAGCCCATTTTCGTGCACTTCTTCTTCTTCCTTTCGATCTATTTTTTTTGTCGCGATCCAATATTACTATCGCAATCAAAATATCGATCAACCTTGTTCGGTCATTTCAATTTCATTCTTCTGAAAATTATAGTTCATCTATCATATTTTTCTCATACGCGTTAGTCGATCTCGTTCTTTTCATATTTCTACTGTGATCTCGTTTTTCTTCAAAGTTTTGATATAAAATTGTCTGGTTTGTATATAAAGTTGTGATAGAGTGGAAAAATATCATAATTTAGGTTCAGTTTTTGGGTTTCATTTTTATTTTTTTCTCATTATCATTTTTTTGTTATCAGTAACTAGGTATCAGTTTTGTATTCGGTAGGTATCAGTTTTCTGAAACTGAATAATTAATGTTCTACATTGAACATATTTTTTACTAACGTTTATTTTTTATTTTTTTTGGCAGTGGGGATAACAGTCTTCTTTGTCTGTTTGTGTTGAATAATAACACTTTTAGCACTCGATTGTCTATTGATTGCTCTTTGTATGATTTGAAGAATGAGATACAAGCTTGTGATGATTGGAAAAGTATCGTTAATTGGGTTGTAGCTTGTGATAGAGTGGAAAAGTATCATATCTTAGAATCAGTTTTCTGGTATCATTTTTATTTTTTCTTAGTATCAATTTTTTGAATATCAGTAACTAGGTATCAGTTTTGCATACCATAGGTATCAGTTTTCTGAAATGGAAAAACTAATGTTCTAAACTGAACATGTTTTTACTAATGTTTTTTTTTGACAGTGGTGATAATGTGGCGTAGGTAGGCCATCGGTTAAGTCTAAAGGAGAATTTTCATATTTTCAGAACAAGCATAACAGATGTGGCGAGTGCAAAGCATCTTGGTCATAATAAATGGAATTGTCAAGCTTCGAAGAGGATATGATTTGATTTTTCATTTTGAATTTGTTCAGACTAATAAGTGGATGTGTGACTTGTTTTGGTGGTTTATTATAATCGAACCTTTTATTATTAATTTGTATTCAGTATAGCATATTATCAAATTGATTTTAATTTCAAGTATTTAGTATAAGTGATAGTATCAGTTTTAGTATCAGTTAAATGTTTTTACAGTATCAGTTCTGGTGTTTGTTTTTATAAATAAGAGCAGCTTTGTTTTAAGAACATAACATCATTACTTCATAAGTATCAAATTGCAACAGAACATCATTACTTAACAAGTATAAATTTCAACAGAATTACATTACTTTACAAGTATCAAATTTAATTGTGAAACATCACAATGTGAATTCTGTTCTTTCCTTTTCTTTCTTCTTCTAAGCTTGATACATATTTAGATAGACTCAAGCAATGTTCATCATTTGTCAATATTGCATGTACAATCCTAGCTCTTGTGGATTATATTTCCTTCTTTTCAAGTTTTATTGGTATTCTGCTTTTGTTCAGTGAAACGATGAATATCATTACAAATATTCCATAGTCAAGCGTGTCGAAACCAAAATGGAATGTTAGTATCAGTTTGCATAAGTTGTATTATCAGGTTTACAATTAATACGAAACATTGAATTTCAGGGATAATGGTACAAGCATATAGTATGCTTTGAATTAAAATATTTAACAGTTTTACTAGCACACTTATTATCGATTTGTGTATGAATTTTTGCATTTGTAGCTATTACTTTAAGATATATTTGCTAAATATTTTGTTTTATTTTTTATTATGTAGTTATCTTTTTTGTTTTTGTAGGTGTCAGTTTTGTTTTTGTAGGTATCAGTTTCTTTTATGTAAGTATCAGTTTTGTTTCTGTAGGTATCAGTTTCTCTTATATAGGTATTACTTTTGTTTCTGTAGGTATCAGTTTCTTTTATGTAGGTATAATTTTCTTCATGTGGTAATTGTTTATTTCTGAACTAACTGTTTTTGAAATTGAGAGATAATATTTTTAATATTTTGTTATGAATCAAATTCAGTTAAATATAAAAGGCATACAATGATGTGCAGAATTATGCATGAAATGTTATAATGCAAAAACACAGATAGTTTGAATAATGAGCAACTTTCAGTTGATTATGACTAGTAGTTTCAATTGTATTATTCATTTTGTTGTCAGTAGATATCATTTTAACCAAAAAAAACTTACGTGTCTTCTGCTTATTGTGCACACTTTATTTGATACATATCATCTAGTTTCACCTCCATGCCTGCTATGTTATTGCTTTTCCAGATTTCGTTGAGCATTTCTTATATTTTTTGTGTCTAATAAAGACAAAATGTTAAAAAGTTAGGTCATATTCACCTTTTTTATCTGTGATAAGTACTATTTTTTAAAGAAAGAGAAATCTCATACCAATTGCTCGTACCAATTTCATAGCTTCTTTTAAACTGGGTGTGGATTAACAAAATCATCATCATCCTATTATTTCAAAATAAAGACAATACGTAATTTTTGAAACAAATTATGTTGAAATGTAACAATAAGTTGTGTATTAGCTGCAACGAAATATTTTCAGTCAAATATGTAACGATTTCAAGTTTGCAGTAATTAGATATCAGTTTGTATTAAGTAAGTATCAGTTTTCTGTAAGTATGTGTCATTTTTTTTCAAGTAGGTTGCTCCACCTTTCTGCATATACAACAAATTGCTTCTCCGACTTCACTGCTCAAAAACCCAACTCATCTGCCACGGCCAGACTCCAATCCACCTTCCTCGACCAACACAATCATCGCCAACAACTCGCGATCTCAATCTCGACCAAACCCTGACCTAATCAAAATTTTCTCCTCACCGCCTCCTGTAAAACACCAATCACAACCGCGACATCAAACACAGACTCAAAGAAATTGAAAATTGTAATTTTGGTTTAGGGAAAGTGATTTTTGTTTTGGGGAGATTGTGGAAATTGATTTTGCTTCTGAGCAATTGAACGAGAAATCGATTTGTTTTGATTTAATTTTATTTTTAAAAGAAAGTTCGTCAAATTCTGAGTGAAAACGAGGAGGAGGAGACGAACAGAATTCTTTGTTTTGTTTTAACTTGTATCTACGCTTTGGGCTTTGTTCTTACGGTAAAAGTTTTTTTGCGCGTTTTCTTGTGAGCATTTATTTACTTTAATTTGTCCTTTAAAATTATTTCTTCTTTTTAAAACTCGCATGAATAATAGAAAAACATTAAAAATTAACATGTAATACAAGTATTTCTTTCGTTCTTTTTTACATTCACATGTATTTCATCAAAACATAAAAGGAAAAAAAAAGAAGATAAAATGGTTAAATTAATAGAAACATTTTTGTATGTCACTAATTTTATAAATACTTAGTAATTCTATAAATACTTGTATAAAAAATCACAAATATCTATAGGTATTTATGTGAATTTTTGCAAAAAAAGAAGACAAAATATCAGCATTTTATTTTAACTTTGCAAAAATTTACAATTAAAAACAAAAATTTATTATTTTTCTCATTTGATTTTTGCTTAGGTTTATATGCAATTTCAAGGTATATTTTGACTGTGGGTAAAAGGAATAAAAAAAATGATAGGTAATGTAAAATCGTTGATTGAGAAAAACTAATTGAATCAAATTTTAAAATTAAATGGTTACCTGAACAAAAAATTGAAACACGATATGAATTAAGAAGTTTTAGGACGGTCTCTCTTACACCTACACCCGAATTTTTTTTAATAGTGCACGTAAGTGCGTTTATCAACCCTCCTGGCTCTTGTTAACGGTTTGATCTGTCTGACGTTGGAACATTAACTAGTGGCGTTTTGGTAAATACAACTAGAATCTAAAGGCAAATAAAATGGCGACTGTGAAGAAGTACGATTAGCAAGGAAAGAACACGACAAGCCTTCTCAGCCATTTATATTCATCCCTTTCCTCCTCCCACTCCTATTGATCCCAAAGAAATTCAGCTTGCAAAATAAGCAGCAATCGTAAATTTTAATACTCTTACAATTTTGGTGAGAAAAAGTGTGGCGGTGCGAGAATGTGGCGGCGCTGTGTGTCTAATGCACTTCGCATTTCGGCGAAGAACAGTCGACGTTTCTCTTCGGATTCGGTATGAATTTTTATTAGATTTGTTTTTTCCTTTTTCGCATTCGTTTTGATATGAAGAGTTATTTGATCTTTTTGAACTGATTGTTAGCTTGTGATCCGTCTGTGTTTTTTCTATCACTTCTATTATTTTTTAAATTTGTTTAAATCTGTAACAACTGTGTTGATTTAAATCGATAAAAGCTATACTTTTTTGGTCAGATCATAAAAGTGGGAACTAGGTACCTATTCATCAACATGTTTACATCTTGTTCATCTGTATCAGAAATAGTAGAAAATGCGTGAAATTCGATTTTGATGTTGGGAATAGTGTTGCAAAAGCATGGATTCTGTTTCGATTAAATGGTGTCAAAATATTTGGGGAAGCCACTGCTTTTAGTTACTGCTCTGCATTTGCAAGTCTTTCAGAATATTTTGTTTTGTGCATGAAAAAAACTCTATTTTGCACAATTTCCTATTGGCTGTCGGTACTTACTGAAGCCGATTGGTTATATCCAATATGATTCTTGAAGGTTTTCATAAAAAATAACAAATACTTGTGTAATCCAAGGATCTTGTAGCTACATGTTCACAACTTTTGTTTATACACCAACTCTAAATTTATCCACATTATTTTCAACAGATGTGAGATATTCAATCTCCGTTTTATCTAGTATTTGTATTGATTTTTTTCTTTATTGAAGACTTGTAACACGTCATGCTCACCATTCAACCATCACTTTGATAGCATGTTGGATTTTGATGCTTGGTACTGACATGGTTGAGTATACCCATACATCAATTTTTGAAGCGTTCGCATAAGAGCTGAAAAATGCTATTGTAACAAATATAGTTTCTAATATTATATGTCTATGAACTCTTACTTATATATCATGTTCTCCAGTTTATTTGTCATGTAAGACTCAACTAAGTTCAATGTTCATAAAGAGATGTCGGACACTTCCGAACATGCATGCCTAGCATTTTTAGCCAGCAAGATGCATGTATTGAGTGATGCAATAAACTGCAGTCTTTTGAGTTTTTTTACATATGGATTCAATGGCATCTATACACACACATGGTTTGAGTTTTCGACCGAAACACCTTGATTCCGGTCGTTCCATTTAGGTATTAGTAGGGGCGGAACAGAACTAAAATTCCAATTCAACAAAAAAAACCTATTGAACTTCAAATTATACAGAGAAAACTCAAAAATGGAATTAATTTGAATTTTCAAATATAGGAATATTTAAAATATGAAATTTTAACCTAGAAAACATACAAATTCACAAAATATATAAATGATGTAACTAAAAAAGTTGAAAACGAAGTAATGAATGAATATTTTTTAGTGTTTTAAATATTTATAATTAACCAGTATTGTTTGTGAATATCTTATTTATCAATTAAATTTAAATTATACGTTTTGTTTCAATAAATTAAACAATTATATGTATAATTATATGAAAATTAAATACCGAGATCCGAAACTGGAATCGAAATTTCCAAAATCTACGAATTAAGTCGAAATTTCTAAATTTACAAAAGACCGAAAACGAGACCGAAACCGAGATCTCGAACCTTTATATGTGTGTGTATGTGCGTTCAATGACATCTCAAATAGTGCAATAGCCCTGTAACTCTCTGTTTTCCATCCGAATTAAATAATATGGTTTTTCTTCTTTTCCCACTAGCCATATTATTTAATTCGGATTGTGTGGTGAAAACAGGGGGCTACGGGTGTGCCATTGAGCCATCCCAAATATGTATGTATGTATGAAAAATCTAATGAGACACAATTGGTGACACAATAGATCTCCACTATTGCACTGCTCCTGATTTCCACGTCTCATATAGGGACAAAAAGATCCAACGTGTCCAACTCACTGATCACCTTTGTCCTAGGCTTCACCATGCGACGTTGGTCCAAGTAGATAATAAATCGAGTAGCAATGCGTCTTTAAGTTTGTATGTTTTTATTCTTGTATATTAATCATTAATGAAAATTAAATTCCATTCTTTTTGCATATCTTGCTATTAATGCATTATATATATATATATATATATATATATATGTGTGTGTGTGTGTGTGTGTGTGTCTATTTAGACACAAATATAGACACAATTGGCGACATAAAGAATTTCTGCTCCCTGAATCCAACCTATCCCATAAAGACAAAAAAATTCAATGGTCCAGATCTTTTGTGTCATCATTTTGTGTTTAATTTTGTGTTCAAATAGCCGGCCCCGTATATTTATAACAAATATTATACTTTGATGTATTGATGATAAAATTATTATTTCTTAGAAAGATTGGTCAAAATTTACCAACCTCCGTTTAGACATACATGAACTTTCTTCTTCTTCCTCTTTTTTTTTTGTGCTAATTAATGCAAATATTATATCCTGAAGTGTAGTTCCCTGGATTTAAATTCCCTACCCTAAAAGGTTACTTTTTTGCCCCCTATGAAGATACTACCTCTGGTTAATCTGACCACCCATCACTTAGAAATCATATAGTACATGCCTAGTTGAGATGAATAGAGTTGCATAACAGAGTAACCATGCACCTGAAAAAAGTAGTTGAACCCTGGATGTGGCTCAGATCTTGCAGTCTTGCACATAATACGTGTCTAAGTAAACATCACATAAAGTTCTTGTCTATTTTCTGTAATTCAATATGCCAAATGTTGATAATGTTTAATGAAAGATTTCATGAACTTTTGTCGTCTTCAGAATATTTGTTAGGAATTAAAGAGAAAAGATGGACGATGGCTTAATATATGCATTTGTAGGAACACTTCATGGGTTGCATAATCCAGTGGCATTCACAGAGTATAGATAGAAATGAAGGTTAAAAAACCTTATGAACACTGTAAACAAAAAGTAACATTTCATTTCGAATATTGTTAGTTGTAAGATAATCACAGCACATAATATGAACACAGTTAAAAAATCTTCGAATGTCATTTGTATAAGCTACTGTTCACAATGCAGTAGACGAATTTTTCTTTGAAGAAGTTTAACTTAGGGCATCAATAAAATTTATATAAAAAACGAACATAGTATAAATGGCGCAGTAACATATGAACATAGTATAATCCTAGCGTTTGGTCTTTGACCAATAGTACTATTAGTACCATTATCACTATTAGTATTATTATCATCATTTTTTTCCTTTATACATACATATATATATTTATTTTTATTTTTATTTTACTTAGTTATTATTATTATTATTAATTTACGTATTTACTTATTTGACTTTATTTTATTATTGTTATTGTTATTATTATGACTTTTAAATTGACTTTGTCATTTAGTTTTGGGTTCCACCTCTAGCCGACCCTAACTTGTTTGAGAATAATGCCTTAGTTGTTGTTGGATAAACTAAATCCTCGGCATGACAAAGTCCTAGTTCACTGCTGCTAAAACAATTTCCTCCTTTTTTTCTTTTGTATTATTTCAAACTAACTCCTCCTTTGCTCTTTCATCAAAAATTCTAATTTTAGTAGGGAGAATATTATTAAATTGTTTACAGTGAAATAATGTTTTCTTCTTTTCGTGATATTTTGTATAGTTTTCTTTTTGTTATGTATTTTCCCCTATTTTTACTTCATTGTTTTGATTTTGTTTTATTTTGAAGTAGATTTTATCTAAAGGATGATTTATCTTCTTATAGTGTTCTAATATAAAGCATAGTAAAAAAAAAAGATGCTGCACAGATGTTAGTATTGTATGTATGCTGTAGGTTGGAGGGCGTTCATCATATACCATTGTGGACCATACATATGATGCTGTAGTTGTAGGAGCAGGTGGTGCAGGTCTTAGAGCAGCTATTGGTCTATCAGAACATGGGTTTAATACTGCTTGCATAACTAAGCTTTTTCCTACTCGTTCACACACTGTTGCTGCTCAGGTATTGAATAGTTTTTATCTCTTAATTTGTCAACAGTTGCATACTGTACTTGCTTCGAAACTTGGAACGAATCTCCCAGGCTCTTTGTATAATGTGACTAAATAATAGTTAGCAGCACTGTTTAGATATTGTTTAATTTATTTAGTGGCGAATTCTTCTTGATGTTGTAGGGAGTTGTTTTTGCAACTGAAGTATAGTTTTATAAATTTAGAGGGAAATTACAAGATTAGACGGTAACAATTTTTGCAGATCAAGTAGGCAAATGCACCAACTGTAGATCGAAGTGGGCATTGCCTACGCTCTGAACATGGCATTTTTGTCACATTGTGTAATAGTAAATTCTTCAATACACATAAATATAAATTGAACTTTCTTACAGTGAAAAATAAAGCGCTAAGTTTTGGCTTAGCAGTTTTTGTCAAACATGTTTAAGAGCTAATTCGATGTATTATGACAACTGAGAAGGTTTATTTTATTTTTATGATTTCTGGTTTGTCATGTAGCTTATAACCTCGATATAGTGCTAAATTGTGCTTATTTGTTACAGGGTGGTATAAATGCAGCTTTGGGAAATATGACCGAGGATGACTGGAGGTGGCATATGTATGATACAGTAAAAGGAAGTGACTGGCTAGGTATGTTATTGATTTCTATTATGATTTTTTTTTTTGGTTCACATTTTCATTTCATTTTTTAATATATTAAAAATTAAACCATTGATGTGTGGCGTCGTGTAACTTGTTTAACATTAGTTAAAATTGTGTAATATTTTTGGTAATTATTATAAAATCTGATGATGGTGACTCTGGGACTTGTTCCTTTGCCGAAACCACAAGCATAAGTACATGATGGTCAGCCTCATCATTAAATTCTGTAGTTTCTTGTTCCCGCTATTAAATGTTGCCTACAATGTTGTAAATTTATCAGGTGATCAAGATGCTATACAATACATGTGCCGAGAGGCACCGAAAGCAGTAATTGAACTTGAAAATTATGGCTTGCCTTTCTCCAGAACGGATGATGGTAGAATTTATCAGCGGGCATTTGGAGGTCAAAGTTTGAACTTTGGGAAAGGTAATATAAATTTTAACTTGAGTTCTAACTTTTCCTGGCTTATGAATTTGAAACCTGTTAATAGGATTCATCACAATCTACAGGTGGTCAGGCATATCGTTGTGCATGTGCTGCGGATAGAACAGGCCATGCATTGCTGCACACACTTTATGGTCAAGCTATGAAGCACAATACTCAGTTTTTTGTCGAATACTTCGCCTTGGATCTCCTTATGGATAGCAGTGGTAATTGCTTTGCTTTAAATGGTTTCTGTCAAAAGTATTTGTTCTCATCAAATTTAACTACTGATAAACTTGATGCGTGTTCCTTTGGCATATTGCTGCCTCGCATTTGAATGATTAGGAGACAGGAGTGTCTCGGGACATAGTTTCTTTTTCTTTTCTTTTTTAATCATTGGGATTATAGCTAAGATGATGATGATGCTGGTGTTCTAAAATCGTATCTTCTAACATGTCTATTCTCATCAAATTGCTTAGGAACATGCCAAGGGGTGATTGCACTTAATATGGAGGACGGAACCCTTCACCGATTCCGTGCCACCTCAACTATTTTGGCTACTGGGGTAACCATTATTAGTAATATTAACATATTTTTCCTAGTTGAAATGTATCTTCCATTGGAAATATAATTGCAATTTATTTTTAGGGTTACGGAAGAGCTTACTTCTCTGCTACCTCAGCTCATACATGCACTGGTGATGGAAATGCCATGGTTGCACGAGCTGGATTGCCAAATGAGGTATATTTTTTCTGTTACTTTTGTATCTACTACGATACCCTTCTTAGTTAAGTACAGCAGCATGTGGTGCTTAATTATTTGTATGCAGGATCTTGAGTTTGTTCAGTTCCATCCCACTGGTATATATGGTGCTGGCTGCCTCATTACTGAAGGTTTGTACTTGTAAACATCAGGCTACTAGTTATACATCGTACGACTAGTTCCGCTTGAAATTCGTGTATCGTCTTATAGTTAAAAAAAAAAAAAGTATGGTTATATATATAGGATATAAATTTCTTCATTTTGACCATGTACCGTGCAATTTCAGGATCTCGTGGCGAAGGTGGTATCCTAAGAAACAGTGAAGGTGAACGTTTTATGGAAAGATATGCTCCTACTGCTAAAGACCTTGCTTCACGAGATGTTGTTTCAAGATCTATGACTATGGAAATTAGAGAAGGTCGTGGTGTAGGTAAGTGCTTTTTAGTTTTTTAACCAACTGATGTTTCTAGTGAATGGAGCTCACGCTGGTATTCTGGTTTATCTTATTAAGCCCACCTTCATGATCATCTACCTTTTGAAAAAAAAAAAGGAAAAAAAAAAGTTGTAAGACTTCAGAAATTCTTTAGAATGAGTATAATGAGGCATAAAGCTGGTTATTAGAGAATTTCGAATCACCTACCTCTCATATTGATTCATAGTTTTACTCAAGGGTTGTACCAATTTAGAAGTCACCAACAACCTGATGCTTTCCATATGAGGGGTAGGTGAAGTCACCAACAAAAAAGGGGTAAAATATTTATTTCAAAACATTCTATGAACTTATTTAGGGATTTGATAATTTTATATGTTGAAGAACTCAATAGCATAATCTATTTATTTACATGGAGAGTGGCTGGCTGTTCATTTTTCCCCCCTTTTTCTCAGGACCCCTGAAGGATCATATTTATCTACATTTGAATCACCTGCCACCAGAAGTTCTCAAGGAAAGACTTCCTGGCATATCTGAAACTGCTGCCATATTTGCTGGTGTCGATGTTACCAAAGAGCCTATACCAGTTCTACCAACAGTGCACTATAACATGGGTGGTATACCCACAAATTATCACGGCGAGGTAAAATTCATGACATCCTGTTGATATTTATCTTGTATATTAGTATTTGAGTAAATCCACTACATTAGCTTATTTCGATATTTGATTAGCTCTTCATGATTCATAGCTTGACAATTACATGTACAACATCCTCCAATTTTTAAACAATGTCCATTCAAATGGCAATGGTACTCATTGTCCCAATTGAAGCAATCTACCATATATGGAGAAACTTGTAGCAGATTTCAGTTTTTCTGGGCGCCTAAAATTTTTAAGACATGGGTCATGTTTTGTTGGTTAATTTTTTTTTTTCTTTCTTTTCTAGGTAGTTGATGTTAAAGGTGATGACCCGGATGCTATTGTTCCTGGACTTATGGCTGCAGGTGAAGCAGCTTGTGCATCAGTTCATGGAGCGAATCGCCTTGGAGCAAATTCCCTTCTTGACATTGTTGTCTTTGGAAGAGCCTGTGCAAATAGGGTGGCAGAAATTAGCAAGCCAGGTAATATTTTTTCCATCTTCACAATAAAAAGAGCAGTTCTTCCATCGTTCGTTGTTTTGGAAGTATTGTTCAATATCATGATGTCATAAATAGGACAAAAGCAAAAGCCTCTAGAGAAAGATGCGGGTGAGAAGACCATCGCATGGTTGGATAAATTAAGAAACTCAAATGGCTCGCTCCCAACTTCAAAGATCCGACTCAACATGCAACGAATCATGCAGAATAACGCTGCTGTCTTCCGTACTCAAGAAACTCTTGAAGAAGGTATTTACATCGACATATTTCTAAACACATTTTTCTTTGTCTTCTTCTTAAATCTGACAGGCTAATCGAACTCGTATGATTATAGGTTGTCATTTGATTGACCAAGCGTGGGAGAGTTTCCATGATGTGAAGGTCCAGGATAGGAGTTTGATATGGTATATAATTTACCTCTATGTTCCCCTTCTGTTTCAAACGTTTTTGCTTGTAAATGTCACCTTATGATGTTTGGTTAAATAGGAATTCTGACTTAATTGAGACTATTGAGCTGGAAAATCTTCTTATAAATGCATCCATAACTATGCATTCTGCTGAAGCAAGAAAGGAGAGCAGAGGAGCACATGCCCGCGAAGATTTTACGGTTAGACCGACTTCACAAATATGTACTCTTCCCTTGTAGTTGTATCTAATTTCTTACTAATGTGATCTTCTTCCTTAAATTGCAGAAAAGGGACGATGAAAACTGGATGAAACACACATTAGGGTCAGTATTATTTTCTAGTCTATTTCAGCGCTTTATCTCACTTTTAAACATTTCAGAATAGCTTGTACACACGGAATTTCTATGATCTATCATGTGTCAATAGTGCCAATAGTGTGGAAAAATTGTGTAGTTTATCATATAAAATCTTGCATAAATCTTTGACTCAAATATAATAACCGTCTCCCACAATGTACTGCTATACTATATTAAGATTGCAATCCATTAGTCAAAAGTTGGATCTATAATTGTATTTAAGAGACAAGATGGCAATAGACAAGTCTGACTTGTAGTATCATGTAGTTGATCATGACTTATTATCTGCTGTTGCAGATCAATGTATTTTCATCTAATATAAATTTTCACATGTGTAAATAAAAATAGATGTACTGATTACTGGTATTTCATTTTCATCAGGTACTGGGAGAACGAAAAGGTCAGGCTAGCATATAGGCCTGTGCATATGAATACTCTTGACGATGAGGTCGAATCATTCCCACCCAAAGCCCGTGTTTACTAATACAATGCTTTGTTGTTTGGATAAAAGGAAGAAACATTAGTCAATAAAAAGGTTATTGTAAGTTCTAAATAAGTCGAATGAAAGAATCCCATTCTTGCGTAGTAATAACGGAAACCCATTATTGTGTTAGAAAACCTATTCATGAATATGTGTTGGCATTTAAATAAACTTTTGTTGACTTGTAAACATTATGCTCAGCTATGCAATTTGTTAAATTTTGTAGATCCTATGTACAATTTGTTGAATATAGCCCTTCGTGTTTGCTTTAAAAAAAAAAAAAGGTTAACTAGACATTTTGACAAACATTGAAAAGAATTTGGATTGAAGAACTAACAATTTTTATTTATTTAGTTTTTATTTATATTAATGATTGAAGAACAGTGCTAATTATAACTAGAAAGTATTCTGCTGTGTAGTATAAAATTAGTTAAAACCGAATGTTGTATGGTATAAACATTAAATATAGTGTAAACATTGAATATGATGCTACTTTTAATTAGTGTTTCATCCTTTAATCCAAACTTATATCATTCGGTTTTTTCTTTTTTTTCAAAGTTTGTCTTTTTTTCTAAGTCTCGGTACAAAAATCAATTTTGACTCTCTGCTGCGCATAGAGTGCAAGTCAAATTGTTCTTTCGGATACTTGTGATCTTCTATTCGTTCACATTGACAAGTTGGTTCTACGTAAAGAAAACTGAATTTGGGCGCACACCGGTTAGAAAATTGGTTATAAACACTAGTGTACATGCACGTCGATGATCTTATACAGTTAAATTTTTATTTGTTAATTGTAAAGATGACATAAGATCACAATCGTTGGTAGTGGGGTCATTGTAATATTTGGTTGATGGATGATGGACGTATATTTGGTTGATGGTTCAAAAATGTTTATTTTTAGGTTTCTTTAGTATACCGAATGAAATGAACTTGCATGTTGGGTATTTATAGAATACTTGAATGCAATTGGATTTTAATCCATCCAATTTACTTTTATAAAGGATTGCATTAACATGATTTATTAATTGCGCACAAAAAAAACAAAAAACAAAAACAAAAACAAAAATAAAAATAACATATTATTGCATAAAATGAGAATGTTGTAATGTTGAGATACAAAATATGCAAATTACGCAAACAATATAAGTAAAAAATAGTATTCATACTCAAAATCATAGCAATCATCTTATGGGATAACAACGATAATACTATACAACCATTACACATCAAAAATACAAATGACAACATCAATAATCAAATAAGAATATACATGCGCACGTGCACACACATATAACGTATATGCGTGCGCGCGCAAGATCTTCAGCTATAGTAATACATCATCAATGTAAGTATAAGCTATACTAATCATCCTAGTAAGTATAAGCCATACTAATCATCCTACAACGGTGACACATCAATCATCAATTCTGCACTAACTCACTCAATATTAATAACGCAACATCAATTATCAAATGTGCACTAATCCAATCAATGTTAGTAGCACAACATCAATCTTCAGGTAAGCACAATTGACTATCCATCATCTAATAGCAATAATGATAGAATATCACACACTCCTCGAAATGTAACGTCGTCATCAAAAATCAAATATATGTGATTATTACAATTGATAATTAATCATATTTTGCAACCATCTAAATAAAATATCTACAACCATTATTCTTTTAAGTATAAATTTATTTTTAGTATTATTTATTATATAATCACCTTTATTTTTATATCTCGAAATAATAATAACCTTTTCGAAATGAGAGTATACTTCAGAAACCCTTTATTATGCTTATGTTACTTCAAAACACCTTAAAACATCGTATTTTTAGTAAAAGTAGTAATTTATATCAAATTACTTTCAAAATAATAATATTATTATTTTTACGTGAAAATAATAATATATTATAACCACCTTAATATTTTCCAAAATCAATTTATCACTATTTATCTCAAATATAAAAATATCTTATTTTAAACCACCCAAATTCCTTTTTATTTCTATACATCTCAAATAGTAATTATTTTATCCAAAACATTTTTGAAGACATATTTTTACTATTATTATTATTTAGAAAAATGCCTTCTATTTTAATACTCTAATAATAATATTTCCTATTATAAATACCGTAAAATCAATTACTTTATCATCTACACAAAATAATATTATTTTCAAAAAAATTCATATCATTATTATTTAAATATATTTTTCGTTATTGTTTATGAAATTTTCCATAAATTCATAATAGACTTACTAAATTTTCATACTTTAATTTTAGTAAGATTTACTAGGTCATTGTTATTTACATATATCATCCCAAAATTCGTAAATAACCTTGTTTATCATTTATTTATCTAATTTTTTCATTATTATCTATTCTGTTTCAATTAATTATCTTACAGCTCAAACCATCATTTAACTCCTCTTGTGGTTCCAACCAGATCTAGACCAACGTCGATGTTTAATTCTACCTAGATTGGAAACCCCCAGTTCAGTCGAGCCCCAATTCGCCACCACTGATTTTGACCAAAAATTCTTGCCACTCCAAACATTTTTTAGATAAAGGAACACCACTACTAACTCAGTTCGTTGAGAGCTTCGCAATGATATGTAATTTGAACCAATTTGTAGTTAGCAAAAATCATCGGCCATTAAAATACGATTAAGAGAAATTTAGGGATTAAGGAAGAGAGATAAAAGTTACAGCTGCCTTTTAGGGGTTTTCAGCATAATTTATATAGGAAACATGACGGGTTTATGTAACAGTTCGACCAAAAGTGGTTGCGTACTCTATTTAAACATTATAACGCCTCTTTTCACAAACCGTAATTCCAAAATCCTCAAGACTATACACCAAATTTAGAAAGACCTACGCAACAAATTTGGATATGACACCCAATTCATCTTTATATGAAAAACCTAATTAATTGAATATTAAAAGTGTCAAATTTGCAAGTCGTTGTATATTGTTTCGTTAATGATTGTTTAATTGATTGTATTGCCTTCATGGATGTTTGCTTGATTTTGTGGTTTTCTTATTGACTTAGTTTATGTTGGAACTGGTGATTGGTGTGTGATATAGGTTCACTACAATGATATATCTTTAAGTTGTGCATGTTAAAACGCTTATCGGTTCTATAGCGGTAGAGATGCAAAATGTTATAGCAGGGTTAAAACAGGGATATAGTGGGAAATGACAGAGGTGCAGAAAACTTCATTAAATATAAAATCAAATATTTAACATTAATTTTTTCTCATTTTGACATCATCTGTGTAGGAAAAAGAAATTTTTTTAATCATATATAACAAAACCGAATAATAGCATGATTTTTGCATGGGAACTACAATAGATTTATAGCTTGTATTGAACATTTATGCCTTAAAATTAGGTCTCTATCCTAACTTTGTTGATGTAGTTTAAATGGTAACTAGTTAAATCCACCTTTGTATATTAGTGTTGCTAAAGCGAGTGCTAAAAAGCCTTGATTTAGTGGATGTAGCGAAAAATAGTTAGACTTATAGTGGATCTATAATTTAACAGCGTTAAATAAAAATAACGTAGCAGTCGAAGAGTATTATGCGACATAGGGCTATTTTGGGGGGCTATAGCGGGGCTTTAACTGTATAGCTTTAAAGTTCATTTCAAAAATGGACGAGTATCGGACATCAAAGCACAAAAGTATAAAAAGCGAAAATTAAATCACATAGTCGATTTATACCCGTTAACACTCCTCTGGCCTACATCCAGTCCGAGATCTTCCTTTGTAATTTTACTAACACCCTCAGTTAACCTAGAGGAATATGTATCCATGCAACTTCCTAAACAATCGAATAAGGCTTCCACCTATTCATGAATAAAAAAAAGGGTTTTCACCTCTATGTAGTAAAATAAGCTCTTTGATAGCTATATTGTGTCTCTAATACTCTGACTGATCAAAATTTGAGCCCAACATCCTTTATAACCCTCATAAATGATGTTGGCTTGAATGTGCAAAGCCTAGAAGAGACTAAGTTGCTTCTAGATATAATGTGGAGTTGAATGCATTGAGAAGTATGGTAGAGAGCGATCTGAGGTCTTCTATGTGAATATGAGTTAGTGACCGAGATGATCAAGAGCGATTGATTAAATTGAATCTGATATAATGATGCAGATGAAAAAGGAGGGCAGGTATTTTGTAGTGGACTTAGGGATGAGTCTCTTGGGTTGCAACTCTCCAGGACAGCCATTGGAGAAAGTTGATGTATTCTGGAATAAAGAGGAAGAAGCAAGAGTCGCAATGATTCAAACTACGACCCATTATAGGAAAATTCACGACAATCGGTTATGTGCTAAGCGGTCAAACAATTTTTGTTGGTTTTATATGTTTTAGACAACAACTAAATGCTGCAATTTTTATTGATTTCACTGCTTTAGAAAATCCTAGAAAATTCTTAAATATGCTAAATGATATTTCAGTTCATATGGTAAAATTATGAGAGATTTAGATATTATCTGTGTGCTTTAACAAATTGTGTATGAATTGACTTGATAAGGACTCAATATCTAACATACTCATTTAGAGGTCTAAAATCTATCTTCGAGCGAATCATTGGAGTTCATTTGACTTATCAATCCTGCCTTTATCACTTGAATGATCGTACCCACTATATATGCTTAAATGATCTGATATGACCTTGATTCTTCTTTATTTTTCCTTTTTGCATATGTATTTACTTCAATCTTTAATCTCTAGTTGAATCTACTTGATAGCTATTAAATTTGTAATAGCTCGATAATCCCATTAGTAGCATTACTGTAATGGTATTATCATCAAAATTTAAAATACTAGTTTTTACATTCTCTTCCTTTTTTATGACAATGACCATATAGCTTTATAAAATAAATAAATAAATTTACTCCCCTTAAATTAATGCTCTCTATGTACCTAAGTCCTACCCCTATCTATATGCCCAATTTTCACCTGCTTCGGTATCAACAAAAAGGTTGGAGAGAACTATATAAACGAGGATATGTATGTAGTTTTTTAGTCAAAAATTGATATAAATAATATCGAAGGTGATATAGAGTAAAAATTAGGATAAAATATATTTAACTACATGGTATTTAGAATAATTTAAGCATAGTAAGCATAAAGACACACATAAAATTCTAGATATTAGGTGACCATATTTTATGATTTAATGCATAAATAGTCAAATAGTTTTCTATTAAAAAAATTTCCCATATTTTAAGAACCCATACATAAAATAAAAGACAATATTATTAAATTGGTTTTGCACTTCTATCTTGAAATTCATATAAAGTGAAGGAAAAATTTAGGACATAAAAGAATTTTTACTTTTTCACTTAAGGTCTTCTATTAAATAACCAAGGATTTACAAAAGTTTGAGTTACATTTCTAACCTTGTTAAAATTTAGTGGGACTATTTAGAAATCAATTAAAGTAACATTATGGTCACTTTTACTTAAAAATAATATTTTTAGATATATGATTTTTTATCAGATTCTAATTTATCATACTTAACACCTCGATGCCTAATAATCAAGAGTTAGAATTGCCAGGTAAAATATTTTCTCAAATATTATTTTTAATTCATCATATTTCCATCAAAGAATATATTTTTTGGAAAATCACTTTTAACAATATAATCCTTTTGTAAAAATATAGTTATTTTCTAAGATTTATTTTTCAAAATGTGAATTTTAAGATCATAATATACTAACTAATATGTACCTATGAAGGTTGCAAAATTTGGAAATTTCAACATATTTCTTATAAATAAAATATCCATAAATATTAGAGTGTACCCGATTTGTTGTTAAGCCTTTATTAGTCATCTCTATGTAGCACTTTTGTTATTCTTGAATCAACCGATTCTTCTTCATATAGCCACCATCGTATGGTTTTATGATATAATAGAAGCACAACCCCGATACCACTTGTTGGAACAGGTGACCAATGTGCGCTATATGTATCCAATGTTGTGATATAGCTTTAAAGTTTAGATTAAAAATGACCAAGTATCAAATATTGAAGCACAAAAGTAAAATCACATTGTTGATTTATACGAGTACAAATATCTTCGCTCTACATCAATTCTAAGAGCTCCCTCTAGAATTTCACTAGCAGCCTTACTTAACTCGGACGAACATGTATCCATATGACTACCTGGAAACAAATTTAGCTTTGAACTCTGTCCGAACAGTAGAACATGACTTCAACTTTATGTTGTAGAACAAAGTTCTCTGACAACTATGTTGTGCCTTTAATACACTAATTTGTCAACTTGAGTCCAATAACTTTATATCTCTCACAAATGATGTTGGCTTGAATGTGCATAGGATAAGGGAGGCTAAGTTATTTTTAGGTATAATGTGGAGTTGAACACAAAGGGAAGTAATGGTAGAGAGCAATCTGAGATCATCTGGACTAATCTGAGTTAATGCATGAGATGATCAAGAGTAGTTGTTTGGATTGGATCAAATATAATGATGCATATAAACATTGAGGCATGGTGATTTTATAATGGAGTTAGGGATGAGTCTCTAGGGTTGCAACTCTTTGAGATTACCAATGGTGAAAGGTGATGTATTCTGAAATGAAGAGGGAGGAGCAGGAGTCACAACGATCCAAATATGTCCCATTACAAGAAATTCATGACAATCGGTTTTGAGATAAGTGGTCGAATGGTTGTTTCTGGTTCTGTTTGTTCCACATAACAACTGAATGCTGCACTTTTTACCGGTTTCATTGCTAAGAGGTATTTCAGGTCCTTTAGTAAAATTGTTAAAAATGTTAAAGGGTATTTTAGGTCATGTGGTAAATATTGAGTGATTTGGGAAAATTTGTGTGGTTTTAATAAATTATATCTAAATTGACTCGATAAGGACCCAACTTACAACATACTCATTTAAAGCTCTATAGTCCATCTTCGAGTGATTCACAAAAGTGCAATTGACCTGTTAATTTTGCGTTTATCACTTGAATGCTCGTACCCACTCTGTATGCACAAATGATCTAATATGACCATCATTTTACTTTATTTTACCTTTTTCATATGTGTTCATTTCAAGCTTTAATCTTTACTTAAATGCTACTTTATATACTAATAAACTTGTAATATCTTAATAAACTCATTTGTCAAATTTTTGTAACAATGTTATCATCAAAACCCAAAATACTGGTTTTACCCTCTCTCTCTCTTTTTGATGACTACAACCTTATAGTTTTATAAATTAAATAAATAATTTTACTTCCTCTAAATTAATGCTCCCCTTATACCTATGTACTCCCAATATTGATATCCAATTTTCACTACTTTGGTATCAGCAAAAAGGTTTGATAGAACTATATGGATGAGGTTTTGGTTAAAAGATTTGATATAAATAATATAAAACACGATATCGAGTAGACAATAAAAAATCTATTTGATTACAAGGTATTTAGAATGATTTAAGCATGGTAAACATAGAGATACACTAGAATTCTAGGTCATACGTCACAATCTGTTTTATTATTTAATGTATAATTAGAAATACCCCTAAAAAATTGCTTACCTTTTAAGAATCCATATAAAAAATAAAAGCCATTATTTTCAGAAATGGGTTTTGCACTTATATCTTGAAATCTATATAAAGTGTAGTAACAACATAGGATATAAAGAATTTTCACTTGTTCGCTTAAAGTTTTATATTTAATAACCAAGGATTTACAAAAGTTTGAGTGACATTTCTAGCCTCAGTAAAGTCTAATGACATTACTTAAAATGAATTAAAGTGAGATTATGACACTTTTACTTAAAAATAATATTTAAAGAAAAATATTGTTTGGAAAATCGCCTTTTAATAATGCAAGCTCTTTGTGAAAATATAGTGATTTTCTAAACTATTTTCTAACTTTCAATTTTAAGCTCAGAATATACTAGCTAATATGTTTCTTTAGAAATTATGAATTTTGAAAGTTTCAACATAGTTCTAGTAGATAAAATATCCATAACAATTAGAGTGCACCTGGTTTGTTATTAAGCCTTTAGTAGTCATCTCTACGTAGCTCTTGTGTTGTTCTTGGATCGACTAGTTTTTCTTTATATGACCAACATTCTATGATTTTGTGATAATCAACAAAATCCCAAGCTTTAAAACCACTTGTTGGAACAGGTAATCAGTATGCACTATATGTTCGAAATGTTGTGATATGGCTTTAAATTTCAAATAGAAAGTGGCCAAGTATCAAACATTAATACACAAAAGTAAAATCACATAATTGATTTAAACTAGTATGGATATCTTCATCCTACATCTAGCCCTGAAGCTCCCTTTAGAATAGCATTAATAGCCTTACTAACCCAAAGGTATCCATACAACCTCCTAAACAACCGAAAATAGCTTCAACCTTCATTACTTAGTAGAACAATGTTCTTTGAAAATTATATTTTGCCTCTAATACATTGAACTATCAACATTTGAAGAAAAAATCTTCTATAACCATCACAAACGATGTTATTTTGAATGATCAAAGTCTAGAAGAGGCTAAGTTGCTTTTGGATGTCATATGGACTTGATTGGACGGGGAACCAGTAGTAAAGAACAATGAGAGATCATCTACGTTGATTTGAGTTAATGCCTGAGATGATCTAGAGTGGTGGATTAAACTGGATCTTATATATAATAGTGCAAATGAATAAGGAGGCTAGGAGATTTTATATTGGAGTTTGGAATGTGTCTCTAGGGTTGTTGCTCTTTAGGATATCCATTGGGAAAAGGTGTCATCTTTCGAAATGAAGAGGGAGGAGTGGGAATCGTAGCGATTCAAATTGCAGCCTAATACTGCCCAAATTCATGACAACGGTCGACTGCTTCTGTGCTAAGTAGTCGAACAGTTTCCATTGGTTTTGGTTCAAGATAATAATTGAATGCCATACTTTTACCGATTTTATTACTTTGAAAAATCCTAGAACATTCTTAAGAAATGCTAGATGATATTTCAGATCATATGTTGAAGTTTGGAATGATTTGAGTATCATTTGTGAGGTTTTAACAAATAATCCAAATTGACTCAATAAGCACTCAATATACAACATACTCATTTGACACTTATAGTCCATCATGACTCAATGCATGACATACTCATTTGAAACTTACCATCCATCTCCGAGTGATTATCTGAAGTGCAATTGACTTATATCAGCGGAAGCAACTAATAAAGAAATATCAATACAAAAAGTCATAATACATCAACTCCACACATATGGAGCCCTTAATAATATATGATATAACAAGTTTCATATATAAATAACACACACATATATGTGTCATGTACTACCATAATATAAAGTATATATACAAAATATCAACATCATGCCTCCAAAATGCTCTAGCTTCGCCACTCTGAATGCATGTCCCCAAAAGCATATGACTTTCAAACTACTCAATGGAACACCTGAGAGTTATCATGACATAAACAGACAAAGACAAAACGAGGGTCGGACTTAAAGCCTAATATGAGGTGAACTATCTCAAAATATTGTATATATAAACTATAGGAAACTATTATGGGAAAGTCGGTCCTCTCCATGAACGTGGCTCAGAGATAATCTGGACTGCCCGCAGTCAAGTAAATTAAAGCTATCCCAAAGGATAGGGAACCATACCTCATCCCGATCTTCCCCTGTAATCAATGAGTTAGCGTAACTAAAATATGACTACTATGTAACAATGTACTATAATAAAGGTAACCCAATATTCAAATGTAGGGATAATACAGATATCATAATATAAGGCTATCACGAAACATACAATAATAATATCAACTAACTAATGTAACACATGCACAACGTAACGATATACAAAAAATAGAGAATAGAAATTGGTACCCATCATCGCTGATGAGTGGAGTCCTCCATAAACAGCTTTCATGATCCAATGATTATCTTCAAGGGTTCAAAATAAATAGAATCATTACCAAATTGTACTATAGACCTTAAGATGCATCCAAATTTGATCAAACTCAAGTAGATTTCGCTGTATCCCATATCGAGTATATGACATACTCTAGACATTTGAAACCTTTTTGGTTCTCACCGTATTCCATATTAAACATAAGTGATATATGACCTAATCGTAGGCGATCGTCACGGTCTCGCCCTCCTTGTCATCATGGATTACTCAACTAATTCGTGTTATGCCTCTATAAAAGAGAATGAGGTGTGTCCCGTGTTATCATAGCCATAAAGAAACTTCCATACCGTATATGTATAACATCACGTAATCATATATGCACATCACTAACAAAAACTGATATCTTATCATTATCTATATTTACGTATGGTCACTAATATAAGACCAATACAACGTATAGTCACTAATATAAGACCAATACCGGGTATATAAGACCAATACGATGTATGGTCACTAACATAAGACCAATATCGGGTATGGCCACTAATATAAGACCAACACCATTCAACAACACATATATACCTCAAGGTCAAAAGCAAGAGGATTGACTCATTCCGTGCTTCGCCTTACATTCCACTTTCAAAAGTCTCCTCGAAGTCATGTTAGAACCTATGTCAAACCACGCTCAAAACTGGGAGAAAATACCCTATTATTGCTCCTTGCCCTAGCCACATTTACCTGGAGTAAGTCCTACTGGTGGACCGATTAGGCTCCGCTAGTGGTAGCTTGCTCCTAGGTAGTAAGCTTAGGCAGCAAGCTTTTGCTTTCCACTGACCACCATTTTGCTCCCCGTTTCCTCTGTTGCTACGCCCAAAGAGTCATCTATCATGCCTAGCCTACCTTTAGCACATTATTCCTCTTCTTGAATTCATTAGTTGATATTTTGAAAGTGGTTTCTTTTGTATTCGAAAACCGATTTAGATACGATTCCTACTCTTTTTCACGCAGAGTTCTTGGGCGACTCTTTCGACCTGACATCCTCTCTCATGCCAAAACGTACTCAACCAGCCTTCACACCTCGTGTGATGCTCATGCGCATTCTAGTACAACAATTTGTGCACATTTATACATACATGCATACACAAACACACCTGCACTTCATAAATCACATAATAAGCTTCACCATTATTCCACCCGATATTCTCTCACATAATATAGCATACACGATAGTCGCTTTAACTACATGAGATGTCGTAAATGTGCTTGTATAAAAATATAGATGTTCACATACACACCCATATAATTATTCACATAATTACACTTATATATACATATAATAATAAACAATACTTCTAATTACAATAGATGAATTACCTTAATAATCATATAACTTCAAATACATGTATAAGTTTACGTATACCTATCCACTTACATGTACATACATGTATATTTGAATAAGAATTTCAACTAATATGTGATAAAATCTTACTTTTATTTATCAAATCTTGTCTATAAAGGTCTAATATTGTTTTCTATTGAACTATAAAAACTTCTTTCATAAAATATCTCATTCACACATTTTATAAAATCATGCAACCACTTTATAAAATACATTATTAGCTTATTAATCATTTTAAGCCTTTTCTATCACCTAATCTATTTATTAAAGTCAGGTATTCACATCATAATTCATTTATAAAACCTTATAACCATTTTTATAAAATATTTCTTTCACTTATAAAATTATTTCATGACTTAAATAATATTATAAACACTAATTAAGCTTTATGAAGCCTCTAATCACTTTAATAATAAATGTAGAGTTCAAAACTCACTTAATTAGCTTACTAACTTTCTAAAAGTCATCTTTAAGTTCATTAATAATTAATTTGTTAACATAACCATGTTTACTACATAATTATAAGCTCAAATCATTACACATTATTCATTAAGCAGTTATTAGTAATTATGATTACTTACTAGCTTTTTAAAGCCAATTCAAATGCTTAACTGATACTAATTAATGATATGTTCGTAATCATATCATTGAATTAGCCTCTAATCAATAATAACATCATACCAAATCATTCAATTTGTAACGACCCGAAAATCCGTACCCTTTGAATCGACAATAATCCACACATGTCCGACCGAAAAAGCACAGACCGAAGGAAAGTCAAGAGAAAGAAAAGAAGAGAGAAGGAGAGAAGAGAAGAAAGAGAGAAGATAGAACCAAAAGAATAATATAGAATCTCACATCGCAGCGAAAAATATATAATATCATATAAATGATCTTTACAAAACAGAAACTGTATATACATACATCAATCAGAGTTCAACAATCAATCAGATTTATCGGCTTGAACAGTTATAATAACCTGTCCTCACAATTGCCGATAATATACAACATCAAACAAAGCACAACGGATAATCAATAGTCAAAATAGATACGCGTATACAAAATGAAGATCTCCAGCTCTCCTGCTGAAGCTCCAAAAGCACCAAAGCATAACCTGTAAATATACTCGGTCTGACCCGAGCATTGAAAGGGAAGAATGCCCGGATCAGTCTGGTAAACCAGCGTGAGAAACACACTCAACTGAATTTATTAAATTACCAAACTTTTCCTTAGTTTTCAAAACAAAAGTATCTCGCAAGACAAGTCCACACATAAACACGGACATGTTTTTACCTTATGATAACTAAAACATTTCATATCAAATCTCATGTTATATTATAGTAGGGTCTACTATATACAAATAATACTAATCATAGCCGAAATTGTTACATTGATTAAATTCCAGCATATAGCCCAATTGGGTAATACAATCAAAATGGCAAGCATGTAGTGGAGTTTGGATTTCCATACAAATGACCAGGTGAAGGGACTACCTTCCGAAGGGGTACACCTCTAGATGGATCTCCCGAGGCACAGAACATCTGCCCTCTACCAACACAAGACCGACCCACCTCTATAACTAGATGGTACCGAATATGTCATCCTCCAGTCGTTAGCGACCTTTACCGAAGGCCCTCATAGCATACAAACTACAATAATCAGATACACGACATCATAGCGTGTAAAGATATATCTAGAAGAGGATAATCATATCCTACTTGGAAATGACCCACTTAGCCTAGCCGCATCTAATCCTGTTTTGGTCATTTCCGATTGATGAGGCTAGAGGTAACGATTACCTTTCGCAAAGCACAATCACATCACTTAGAATACCACACGGCCATTTTCGTTGACTACTAATCGCCTTCCACAAAAATACAACCCTTAAGCTCATACGTCTTAAGGAGGGTGTTAAGCTAAGAGAAGTTGCCTTCTCCACCAGCACTGATGTACGTTTGTAAAAACCAATGTACGTATCTATAGAAATGCAATGTCAGACAAACATCCATACAAGTTGTCCAGGAACAGGACAAACCAAAGGTACTTTTCTACCACATCCTGTCGGGAAATCCCTAGGATTAGTAGCGAGTAGTCATTGCATTGGATATTTCATAATGAAGAGACCACTGCTACTGGATGTATATTGGGATTTTAACCCCAAAAGATCAACAAACAGTCATGAAAATTCGGAATATCAATATCATCACAAAGCAACCTGCATAATCGTCGCATATACGTTGGTCCGAAGTGGTTTTCAGATAAATTTGATCCCGGTCTCTTCACACCAATAACGCAAAAGCATTTCTCAACCTCACACAGAAACTAAGCCTCATAGGCTTATCACGTCTCCAACTTTCAACTTGCTATCTTTCGGGCCAAGAAGGAAACTCGATAGATTGAAGTAATACTCCGCACTATACGAATCAACATCCTCAACACAAATGATAATCAAACATATATAGAAGGCAACACACTAAGTGTACGGCTAAATAGTTCCCACATCAAGTCGAGGAACTAAAGTTTTTGGGAAATTTGATAGTCGGTTATTTAACTATCAAAGCAAACAAACATTCAGCACTGTATACAATCACTAGGCCCTTTTAATTAAACTTTTATTAATTAAATCACTTGCCAAATATTCACTTCAATTTATTTATAAAAAAGATATATTCTCAAAACATTTCACTTCATATTGGAAAACATTTCCAAATACTTATTTAATAATAAGTAATTCACAATTCAATTTATATTTTCAACACTTAGAAATATTCAATATACTTAAGACACGATTAAGTATATATTTTATTATATAAGGAAAACATTCTGTTAAACACATTTATTTGGGTCAAAACGAATGTTGCGTAAAACATCGTTGCGACAAACCAAAATCACTAGTATAGGGATTCGAAATTTAGATAGATATATAAATCCCAATACTATACAAAAACATTTTCTTTCGAAAATCAATTACTATAACAATAGTGTTATAGTTCATCATTTCTTTACTTCTCAAAAATGTCTATTTCAACAATGAATGTTGAAATCTATGGTTTCGATCCTTAATACATTTAAAACACCTTCAAATCATTTAATCCATTTAAAAGATAACTTCCTAAAAATATCCATTTTTATTTAATAACATATTCACGGTCCAAAATCGTGAATATAGTTCTCATCCAAATTCAACATTTCTACACCTTTAATTAAAGGAATATCCACTATCCAAAATCGTGGATATAATTCCCAATTAAATTCTTCATTATTACAACATTTAATTTTGAAGGATAATTCGCTGTCCAAAATCGCGAAAATATCTCCTTTAATAAACTTCTATATTTAGTTTATCAAATTCAATTGATTTCGGATTTATAAACAATGTTTATAATTTCCTTTTGTATTTTATAAAAACTTCAATTTATAAAACTCTTTTATTAACCAATTCCGTTCATCTCATTCATATGCCAAATCCAATTTATAAGTTAATTCCTTATAAATTATTTATTTACAATTTCGTTCTTTCTTTAACTTCACAAATTATAAATCTTATTCACTTATAAAAATCCATTTATAACTCATTTTAACACATATAAAAATCCTTTATAATTCTAACACTTTGATTTATAAAATATCAATTTTGTAAATCTTATATATATACCGTTTATTATAACTTCAAAAATCTCGATTTTTAATTAAACTTATTCTTTTAATAATTTCAAATTGTTATTAAAACTTATATAACTCCAAAAATCATACTTAAGCTTATTTTACCAAAAAACATAATTTTTATAACGATAAAAATTATAACATTTATTTATTTAAAATAAATCAATTCCTTTACAATTCAAAAATCAATAAAACGTTTATTTCAAAAATCACTTTAAAATCCTTTTAAACTTGGAATTCATCATGCAACATCCCGCCTTTTCGCACGCTTTAAATCGACACACGTGCCAATTCAAACCATACGGAAGGGCAGATTATTATGGGGTAAATAAGAAAAACAGAGAAGAGAAAAAACTAAACAGAATCTCACAGCGGAAGGATAAAATATAATAATAAATATACAGTTCATAAAACTATTTACAACATTTGATTCTTTTTATACAATAAATATCAGAGTTCACATACCCATAAATATCAATGCAGCGGAATTAAACAGTGTAGTGGAATAATATAGTAGATAGCAATACTACAAATCTTCGTCTTCATCCTCCAGAACTAAAGTCTTCGATCCTGAAACGCTCGGACTGACCCGAGCGAATTGAAAAGACAAAACACTCGAGTCAGAACTAAAAGATCTTATGTAAGTTAAATCAACAGAAATAAATATGAGTGCGGTAACTCAAGAGATGCTCGGGATTTACACCTCCTAAGGATCCGTTAAACTATTTACTATGTAGTATATTGCGCTATTATAATAGGTCTAATTGTAAAATAAACTTACTTTTTTCTTAGCAATAAAGGGTTACCCATATAGCCCTTAACACGTAATAGTCCCAGTAGTCCATCCAATATCATAGTCCCTCCTGATCGGGAAGCCACCAGAGGATACCACACGGGCTACGGGAGAAATCCAAACTCGTACAAGGCGCGATAGGGTAGGTGACACGGCACAACTAGGCAATGCCAGGGTAGATATACCAATTGCTATCCGGGCTGGTGGAAACGCGCAGCGCGCAGCTACCGCCCACCTCGAACAAACTCTCCAAAATCAAAAATAAAGGTGGCCACCGAATCAATCCAAAGTCAAAGTATAGTATCAAAGAGGAGTGTCCGATCAGAGGAATGACCTCATTGGCCCGAGAATCGCTCATGTTTTAGCCACCTTATGCCAACTCACGGGAGTCGGGTCCACGTATTTACCTCAAAAGAAACGCCGTCGCCATCCTACTTCATTCAGGAATCTCCACCGCGTACACGGTTGTTAAAGTGGTTTTCGGAGTTGGCAGAGAGTATGACAACTTTCGATCCCGGTCTCTTTAACAACCAAACATTATTATAACACCGCGGTCATTTAAAAATAATTTTACTTTTAAAACCAGAATAAAATATCTATTTCAAAACCGTATAATTACGACATCCTTTCCATTTCAAGACAAACTCATTTGATATTATTTTTATGAAAACCCAAATTAATATAGTATCATTTTATTTCAAATGTATATTTCTTTTTTCCAAATCATATTGTTTTCAAATTTGTAATAATTGGAAACCAAACATTGAATTATAACCTTCAAACTATAATACTTCGAAAATTCATAGCTTTAAACCATAACTTCTAAAACTTGGATGGTTTGGATATTCAAACGGTATATAGAATAAAATAGTTGATTTCATATTACTTTATAAAGTAAATAATCTTCACGGCTTTACAAATTTATTCATTTAAAATTTAGTCTAAATCCATAAATTTTAAATTCACTTCCAGTTAAATAAAGCACTTCAATTTCAATATATTCCTAACTTTGAGTATTTAACAATTTCGAAACTTAAGGTTGGAAATTCTATTCAACAATTTATTGTCCTATTATTTAGTTTTGAAATATTCATAAAATAAAACTCAAAATTTCTAACAATTAAATATTTCCTTCAATTTATTTATACTAGAAATATTCATTTAATTTATCTTGAATAAAATCCAGTTATAAATGTCATACCTTTAAAATTTCCAAGTTTAAATAAGTTACATCACTTATAGAGTTTAATTCTTAAATACGCTCAATTCCAATTAAATTTTTAATTTACCTTCCAATCTAGATTGATTTAAATCATTAGAACTCCATTATTCAACTTATTTAGTTTATTTAACAAATTTATACATAGCTTAAATTCAAATATTTAACTATATATGTACATAAAATAAGATTTTATATAAGGTCAAAAATTAATATTTATTAAACCGTATCCTATCCAAACCATAGAAAAATTATTTCAAAAATAATTATATATATATATATATATATATATATATATATATATATATACCGCGGTGCCTGTATATAATTTTCTATCCTATGGTCAAGTGATACAGATATTTATCATTTCAATCCGCAATTTAAAAATAAAAATTACGGTTATATATCATTTCAAACCGCAATCCCGAATGAAATGAAAAGCATAACAACTTGCAGTTGATATAATAATCATCCATTCATCCATCAATCATATATCCATTTATCAAAATCATCATCCAATTTCAAACAATACATCAATATATAACAGGTGATAAATAACTGGTACTCAAATAAATTTAATAACTGTTAATTGGCAGTTTATATGCAAAAATAAATATAATTAACTGACAGTTAATATGCAATAATGAATTAAATAACGCGTAAATTAAATGAATGCAATTTAACTGAGAAAATGATGAAATATATACCAAACAGCTATAAATAAAATTTTAAACACATCAAAAATCAATTTAATAAACATAAGAAATTTTAGAAATCGTGAGTGGGTTAAAACACTCACCTTTTGAATTTAAATTGAATTTAAATTCAATTTAAACCTAAAATTTTGACCATCTCAGAACTTGTCCAAACTAGCATCATCAAGTCCGGAATTTCAATACGATCCTCACAAAAGAAACCACGCATAAAACAGATATCGTATGTGAAAGATATATCGATAATTGTGATTGAAACTCAATTTATAAAATAAAAGAAAAAGAACACATTTCTCAACAACATTTGACACGTCACCTGCTAATCTTCTTCCAGCAAACAGAGAATGCATGCAACCCACGTTGTTCAATTGAAACCCTACCGCCCGTCGCCTAAAACTCCAGCCCGCCACCGCACGAAGCCCCTCGCTGCCGCCTCCTATTGATGCGCTGACTCCTCCCCCTGTCCTCAGACCCCTGCGCGACCACTCGACGTTGAGTTTCGTCCCAAAAAAACTGCAGCCGCCATGGGTAAAACGAAACCCTAGTGAATTTTTGCCGTCAATCTAGCCGTTAACTCAACGAACGAACACCATTGATGCACTCCCCGTCGTCCGCTCTACAATACCCATAAGGGATTTTGCGATCCGACACCGTCCATCGACGCGCGATGAACGGCCGAGAATTTATTTAGAAATCCTGGACAAATGGTGCATCGAATCAAAAAACGAATCACGGATTTGAGATGCGCTCGTCGGATGCTTCGACATATATTTTTCTCAGAATTTTCCGAGGAGTCTGAATTTTTGACTTTGATTTGATTGTAATTGGATCTAGGGTTTGCATCCGTTGAAGAAGAAGAGAACTGATGAAATTTTACGCGCAGATAAATAAGAATAGGCGGAGGCTAGAGTTTAGCAGGGTATTTATAGGAAAATTGAAAAATAGATGGATCGGGTTGATAGATATACGCCCTACCGCTAACGTGGCCTAAAAAGCCCGTTTTGACTCCGGAACGAAATTGGGTCAACCCGTATATCAAAATAGATATTTTAAAATATTCTGAACGCGATGGAAAAAGTTTCACGTCCAAAATCTATCATATGCAGAAGTTATGACAAAATCAAATTATTTAAAATTGATTTCAATTGCATAAATTTCCAGGAGTTTCGAGTCCGTACGATCAAATGAAAAGTCCGATCGCTACGAAATGTGAAACACTATTATAATTCACCGTTACGTATCCGATGAAGCTGGTTTCGTCGAAATCCGAGTTAGTGGCCAAAGTGGCTATTTTGTATTAAATTAAATAAATTAAGAATTTGTAATAAATCCAATTTTTATATTTCAATTTTAGAATTGAAAATTTTTATCACTTAAAATCCTTACTCATTTATCCAAATTTAGATGTTTCTTAAATGCTGATTTAATTATTAAATTTCAGCGTAAAATTTCAATTTCATTATATTCACCCCTTTATAAATTTAATATGCAAAAATCCCCTTTAATTGACTTTTCATTCAATTATTCAATCATTCAATCTATTAGTATCCAATAGATGGGACTACCATTGGATTCATACTCTATTACGTAAACATCTTCAAATTTCATCTAAATTTATATTTACATAATATCTAAATATTTAATAATTAATTTACCACCTTTAATTTCAATATTTATAAACTAGTAGATTTTTGTCATTTTTAATCCCTTAGATATTTATAATAACTAAAAGCAAATTCACATATCAGTTTAGTGTCAATTATTCCAGTAAATACAGTGTTCAAATGTCAACTGCAATTAATCAAATTAATTGCAAATTAATTCCAATAAAGTTTGATTTTATTCGATTATAACTTAATATTCAATTATTACTTTATATTAACATTAACATCATAATTTATTTATATTTATTGCAATCGGTTGCCAGTTATACTTTAATACACTAAATAAACGGTTATCCTAAATAATTGTTACCATTTAACATTTACTTCCACTTACAAGCTATTATTAACCGAAATGTTGTCATTGACTTAGCTCTAATTAAGCAAATTAGATAAATGAGTAAATTTTAACAATTATCACTAAATGCCAAATCTACTCACATTCATACTTAAATATTAACTACAATTTATTAAAATTACTTACCTAGCCTTGATTCAATCACATTGCAATTTATTACTATTTCTCGATTAACATAAGCTTTGAATTTAATTCCCAATTTATTTAATGCAATCAATTACGACTTTTACAACTTAAATACATTCATTGGTTCATAGTTATTTCATAAATGCATGCTTCATTCCAAACTATTTAGTTATATTTGCCAAGTATGCACACTAATTACTATTTATATTCTTAATCCATTTATTTTCTTGTGTACAATTTATAGCCAAACATACATTTAGATTAATTGGAATTTTATGCAAGTTCATAAATCATTAACCTTAAATTTGCATTGTTTCTATTAAATTTTCATTCACCTCCGTTACCCTTTTTATAATCATTGAGGTAACATATAAATTCAACAATGACCATTTAAAATTACTTTTCTAACATTTATTGTAATTGGTTTTCATAATTTGGTATTCGCTAATTTAGTTAGCCATAACGTTATTACATTAAATATACATTCAGTTTCAATTAATAGAGAATTTAATTCTAATTACTTACCATTTAATTCATAAATTATTGATTACCTTCAAAATTAGATAGAATTTGATTTGATTGCCATCTTCACTATGTCCATTATTACTTAACTTCAAATTTACAATTTCACTCAAATATAACTTTACAAATTTTCCCCAATTAATAGGTATTGCACAAATATCGTTAATTATCAACTTGCACAAACCTTTTCACATACATTTTCATTCAACTACTATTCAATATATTTTATTTCAGCTTTCATTTTAATATTAACTTATAAAGTTTTTTTTAATCTAAATTTAAATTACTAAATTTTAAATTAAGATAAAAAACTTAATTAGTAAAAATTCATGGGTCGTTACACATCACTTAAACATTTTTTAATTTCCAGAAATAGGCCCAATGCTGCCACAGCACTAAATACATCAATCACAGTATCCAAAACATCATATATCATATGATAACAAAATATATCACAATATCTATAAATAAAATCAATACTGTTGAGGAATCTAGTTGGATCCCTCTAGCCTGTCACCTGCAACAAATATACATATTAGAATATGTGTACAATGTCTGCTTCAAAGTAGACGCGCGTGCAAAGGGTCATCCGCTCATACACGGGAATGTGTAGGGTCATCTGCTCCACTAGGCAGGTATATATCCACATATCAATCAATATATCATATATAATCCAAACAATCATCATATAATAAATTATTTTCATACTTATATAAAATTATCAGTGAGGCAGAAAGAGTGAGTTGTACTCACATTGCGTCCAATAGCATTTGCCTTGTTTTATTCCGAATAAAATTAAACTAACGTTTAATTTTACCCAAATTTCACACTAGCTCCAATCAACTCCAACCTAGCTCGATCGCGTAGTGTTCACGAATACGGTTCCAACGCAATTTGTTTCGTGCGAAACGGACCTCGTATCAAAAAGTTATAGTACTACAAAGTTAATATATATACAAATTAATTTCAGTTTATATTTTAATTTTAAACCCTAACCAATCCAGGCCGTTCGATCTTCTTTCTTAAATCAGGGCTGCACGTGTTCTTCTCCCCACCCAGGCTTCTTCACGAACTAACAAAACCCAATGAGCCGCCAACATTCGTCAATTAGGGCGACCTCCTCGTCGATCTAAACGTTGATCAGAGCCTGCCATTTCGAAGCCTTTCACGCGAGCAACCATCGGCCAGAGCCTTGTCGATCTCGGTCATGCCATAGCCAATAAATTTGTTCATGAACGTTGTGTGTTCATTGCCAAATTGCCGTCGATCCGTAGTTCCATTTTCGATCACAGCCGTTGAAATCGTAGATCTCGCGAAGCTCTTCAATGTTGTAGTTGATAAATTTTCGTAAATGTTCAAGGATTGAGAGATTTTGGGGGAAGAAGACAGTGAATTGCTGGCCATTGAAATTGAAAGTGGCGGCTACAAACCCTAGCTAGGTTTTAATGAAAATATAAAAACTTTGAGGCCTTTTATAGAAAATTCTCGCGACACTACTCATCCGGAATTATTCCGAACTCCAAATGAAGCGTGCCGCCTGGCGTTTATAATGTTTTACCCCTATTTCGAACGCAATGGAATATATATCAGGAGCCACTTCGATCGTATTTGAAAGATAGGTTTTCAAATCGAATTATTTAAATTTACAATTCACTTAAACTGATTTCTACGCGTTTTAGCTTGCCCCGGACAAACCGTAAATCCGATTGACACGAAATTTGAAATCTTACAATAATTTAACACTACGGATCCAATAAAACTGGTTTCGTCAAAATCCGAGACTGTTTGAAAAATGGCTATTTTTACACCAAATTAAATATTAAAATATTCAATTTTTACAAATTAACTTTTAATTTGATTATAAAATTTCTGTAACATCATTCTAATTCAAATAGAATTTAATTCAACTTTATAAATCATTTTTATTCACATTAAATCCTATATTCGAAATATTATTTATTCAGCTTATAAATTTACTTATGCATATTTAAAATCAATTAAATATACGAATTTGAAATGAAAGAAATTCTGGGTCGTTACATTCTTCCCAACTTAAAAGAATTTCATCCACGAAATTATTAAGAAAAAATCACTAAATCCATTAACTTTTCAATATAATTCGTTCAAATTAGATTTACCAAATCTATTTAACCTATTAACTTTTCCCAACCATTAGTTAAACTTCTTACAAAATCTTTTCTAAGTTTTCGAATCTATATATAGTTATCTTTTCAAAATCAACTTATATCGTTTAAATTTATAAATCAATATCAAAATTTAGTTATCACAAATTTTTCAAAAATATTCTAACGCCTCAAATTTTCAAAAAAATTCGCCATAGTCTGCTTTGCGCAGTTCGATCCAGAAAAAAATAACAATATATATATATATATATATATATATATATATATATCACAAATATACATCTCATCATCGAGGATGAGGTATCCCGAAGGGAAAAAAGTGTAAAACTACGATGTGTAATCCGAGATATGTACCTTATATATTATTAGCGAGCCTATACAGCTAATATAGCGCGAAAGCGAGCTCCAAATGCGAAACAAGCGTCATCCGCACCTACTAAACACTCAACAACAATGAGAAACATGTATATATGAAAGTAATATCAATATACAACATATACCACTACAACTACTATAAATGCCAATATAGCAAATGCCATCAATAAGCAACAAATCCAACCATCAAACAACTATCATCCAACTAACATCCAACAAATCAACATTTATCCAATCAATCCATAACCAAATCAATATGCATTCACTTCTCATTGATATTCATTTAATTGATTTTCAATTTAATCACATTTGATTCATTAACATTGGATTTTACTAACATTCATTTATTCATATTCAATTAGTTTACATTCACTAATTTACATTCAAGTTGGTTCACTTCCAAATTACATCAAATTCAATTCTATTCCAATTTACTTACTTCCAATTTGAATTCAATTACTTAGCTCTCTATTTCATTAGTTCAATTTTATATGGATTTTCTATACAATCAATTAACGTCCATCTAACAACCAATGCATATCCAACATAACCGAGTTAATTCACTTTACTAATTTACTTCGATATCAAAATCAACTTCATTCAACATTACTTAAGTTACATTTCATTTACCTTCACTTTCACTATACAACTTAAGTTCATCTCTAATTCATTTCAAATTCTATTTTATTTAACTTTTACTTAAGTCAAATTCATATCACTATTTAAAATCAAATTTTGTTTTGCCTAACCAAAAGCGTTTAACCATTTTAACAATTGGTTTTACTTACATTTTTTCACTTTATAAGTTATACAACTTATTTATCTAAACTTCCAAATGCATACCACTTAAACTTATATTCATACTTCATTAACTTATCTAATCCAGCTAAAATTCAATTCAATTTATTTAACTTTCCTTTAATTAAATTTAAAATCATATATTTATTACGCTAACTCACATTTATTTCAACTTTACCAAATTACATTTTTATTATTTCATATTCTGAGTCCAAAACTCATTTCACTTATTTTTACCAATTACTACTTGGATTTTAAATCAAATTTGTTTATCATAACAAAACTTCAATTTTTAATTTACTATTGGTAGCAAATCCATCACACAGGAACTTGAAAATGTTACTGATGATGCTGCAGTCATCACCCTTATTATTTCCCAGCAACAGTAGTAAATTCAATGCTTTATATTCTTTCAAAAAAAGTTCTTTCATTTATAAATCACATTTATAAATATTTACTTATATAATTTCACTATTTTACTCTACTTATATAAGATTATTTCACTTATTTATCTTATCTAGATTTATAATAATATAATCTCTTTAACTTTTGAAAAACAACTTTCAAAATAAACGGGATTCAAATTCCAAATTCTTAGTTTAAACTAATTTTTATTTATAATTATATTTAGGAATACACTCATGTTGTTTAATTTCTTATATATAAGATCATTTCACAATTGTAAATCATATTAATTTTAATTCATTTGCTTGTACAATTTATTCTTTTACAATTGTTGTTTTTATTTAGATTATTCAAACATCTTTTATCAACTTATATATATTTACATTTTCAAACAACCAAACAATCAGTTTATATACACTTTAACAATTCCTAAAAAATTATTCCTTTATATGTAAAATATAACAGAGGTAAAATTATTTCATTTATCCAATTTAAAATAATACTATGTCGACTTGCCTGTTTAAGTGTTTGGAAATCCCTATCGATAACATGACGTCCCACATACCGACCAGAATTCACAAACAACTCAACGGATAAGCAAACACAATATAAAAAAATTTATATTCACTAACAAATACGTGCTCATATATATAATACACTCAACTCAATTTAGGGTGCTACTGTCCCTATCTATACTGAGTAGACATCAAAGCTTAGGAATATACGAAATCTAAGCTCTGATACCACGTGTGATGACTCGAAAATCCATACCCTTTGAATCGACAATAATCCACACATGTCCGATCCAAAAAGCATAGACTGACGGAAAGTCAAGAGAGAGAAAAGAAGAGAGAAGAAGAGAAGAGAAGAAAGAGAGAAGATAGAACCAAACAGAATAATACAGAATTTCACATCGCAGCGGAAAATATATAATATCATATCAATGATCTTTACAAAATAAAAACTGTATATACATACATCAATCAGAGTTTAACAATCAATCAGATTTATTAGCTTGAATAGTTATAATAACATGTCCTCACAATTGCCGATAATATACAACATCAAACAAAGCACAGCGGATAATCAATAATCAAAACAGATATGCGTATACAAAATGAAGATCTCCAGCTCTCTTGCTGAAGCTCCAAAAGCACCAAAGCATAACATGTAAATATACTCGGTCTGATCTGAGCATTGAAAGGGAAGAACGCACGGATCAGTCTGGTAAACCAGCGTGAGAAACACACTCAACTGAATTTATTAAATTACCAAACTTTTCCTTAGTTTTCAAAACAAAAGTATCTCGTAAGACAAGTCCACACATAAACACGGATATTTTTTTTACCTTACGATAACTAAAACATTTCATATCAAATCTCATGTTATATTATAGTAGGGTCTACTATATACAAATAATATTAATCATAGCCGAAATTGTTACATTGATTAAATTCCAGCATATAGCCCAATTGGGTAATACAATCAAAATGGCAAGCACGTAGTGGAGTTTGGATTTCCATACAAATGACCAGGTGAAGGGACTACCTTCCGAAGGGGTACACCTCTAGATGGATGTCCCGAGGCACATAACATCTGTCCTCTACCAACACAAGACCGGCCCACCTCTATAACTAGATGGTACCGAATATGTCATCCTCCGGCCGTTACCGACCTTTACCGAGGGCCCTCATAGCATACGAACCATAATAATCAGATACACGACGTCACATCATGTAATGATATATCTAGAAGAGGATGATCATATCCTACTTGGGAATGATCCACTTAGTCTTGCCGCATCTAATCCTGTTTTGGTCAATTTCGGTTGATGGGGCTAGAGGTAACGATTACTTTCACAAAGCACAATCACATCGCTTAGAATGCCACACGGCCATTTCCGTTGACTATAAATTGCCTTCTACAAAAATACAACCCTTAAGCTCATACGTCTCAAGGAGGGTGTTAAGCTAAGAGAAGTTGCCTTCTCCGCCAGCATTGATGTATGTTTGTAAAAACCAGTGTACGTAATGTATAGAAATGCAATGTCAGACAAACATCCATACAAGTTGTCCAGGAACAGGACAAACCGAAGGTACTTTCCTACCACATCCTGTCGGGAAATCCCTAGGATTAGTAGCGAATAGTCCTTGCATTGGATATTTCATAATGAAGAGACCACTGCTACTGGATGTATATTGGGATTTTAACCCTAAACGATCAATAAGCAGTCCCCCACTATGAAAATCCAGAATATCAATATCATCACAAAGCAACCTGCATAATCGTCGCATATACGTTGGTCCGAAGTGGTTTTCAGATAAATCTGATCCCGGTCTCTTCGCACCAACAACGCAAAAGCATTTCTCAACCTCTCACAGAAACCAAGTCTCATAGACTTATCACGTCTTCAACTTTCAACCTGCTATCCTTTGGGCCAAAAAGGAAGCTCGATAGATTGGAGTAATACTCCGCACTATACGAATCAACATCCTCAACACAAATGATAATCAAGCCTACACAGAAGGCAACATACTAAGTGTACGACTAAATAGTTCCCACATCAAGTCGAGGAACTAAAAATTTTGGGCAATTTGATAGTCGGTTATTTAACTATCAAAGCAAACAAACAAATATTCAGCACTATATACAATCACTAGGCCCTTTTAATTAATCTTTTATTAACTAAATCACTTGCCAAATATTTAGTTCAATTTATCTTTAAAAAAGATATATTCTCAAAACATTTCACTTCATATTGAAAAACATTTCCAAATACTTATTTAATAATAAGTAATTCACAATTAAATTTATATGTTCAACACTTAGAAAATATTCAATATACTTAAAACACGATTAAGTATATATTTTATTATATAAGGAAAACATTCTCTTAAACACATTTATTTAGGTCAAAACGAATGTTGCGTAAAACAACGTTCCGACAACCCAAAATCACTAGTATAGGGATTCGAAATTTAGATAGATATATAAATCTCAATACTATACAAAAACATTTCCTTTCGAAAATCAATTACTATAAGAATAGTGTTATAGTCCATCATTTCCTTACTTCTCGAAAACGTCTATTTCGACAATGAATGTTGAAATCTATGGTTTCGATCCTTAATACATTTTAAAACACCTTCAAATCATTTTATCCGTTTAAAAGATCACTTCCTAAAAATATCCATTTTTATTTAATAATATATTCACCGTCCAAAATCGTGAATATAGTTCTCTTATCCAAATTCAACATTTCTACACCTTTAATTAAAGGAATATCCACTATCCAAAATTGTGGATATAATTCCCAACTAAATTATTTATTATTACAACATTTAATTTTAAAGCATAATTCGCTGTCTAAAATCGCGAATATATCTCCTTTAATAAACTTCTATATTTAATTTATCAAATTCAATTGATTTTGGATTTATAACAATGTTTATAATTTCCATTTCTATTTTATAAAAACTTCAATTTATAAATCTCTTTTATTAACCATTCCATTCATCTCATTCATATGCCAAATCCAATTTATAAGTTAATTCCTTATAAATTATTTATTTACAATTTCATTCTTTCTATAACTTCACAAATTATAAATCTTATTCACTTATAAAAATCCATTTATTACTCATTTTAACACTTATAAAAATACTTTATAATTCTGACACTTTGATTATAAAATATCAATTTTATAAATCTTATATATATACCGTTTATTATAACTTCAAAAATCTCGATTTTTAACTAAAATTATTCTTTTAATAATTTCAAATCGTTATTAAAACTTATATGACTCCAAAAATCATACATAAGTTTATTTCACCAAAAATCATAATTTTTATAACGTTAAAAATTATAACATTTATTTATTTCAAATAAATCAATTTTTTTACAATTCAAAAATCAAAAAAACATTTATTTCAAAATCACTTTAAAATTCTTTTAAACTTGGAGATCATCACTTAAACATTTTTAAATTTCCAAAAATAGGCCCAATGCCGCCACAACACTAAATACATCAATCATAGCATCCAAAACATCATATATCATATGATAACAGAATATATCACAATATCTGTAAATAAAATCAATACTGTTGAGGAATCCAGTTGGATCCTTCCAACCTGTCACCTGCAACAAATATACATATTAGAATATGTGTATAATGTCCGCTTCAAGGCAGACGCGTGTACAAAGGGTCATACGCTCATACACGGGAACGTATAGGGTCATCTGCTCCACTAGGCAGGTATATATCCAAATATCAATCAGTATATCATATATCATCCAAACAATCATAAATCATCATATAATAAATTATTTTCTCACTTATATAAAAATATCAGTGAGGCAAAAAGTGTGAGTTGTACTCACATTGCGTCCAATAGCAGTTGCAGTGTTTTATTACGAATAAAGTTAAACGAACGTTTAATTTTACCCAAAATTTACACTAGCTCCAATCAATACCAACTCAGCTCCATCGCGTAGTGTTCGCGAATACGGTTCCAACGCAATTTGTTTCGTACGAAACGGACCTCGTATCAAAAAGTTATAGTATTACAAAGTTAATACATTTCTATATACAAATTAATTTCAATTTATATTTTAATTTTAAACCCTAACCAATCTAGGCCATTCAATCTGCTTTCTTAAATCAGGGCCGCACGTGTTCTTCTCCCCACCCAGGCTTCTTCACGAACGAACAAAACCCAACGAGCCACCAACATTCGTCAATTATCGCAACCTCCTCGTCGATCTAAACGTTGATCAAAGCCTGCCATTTCGAAGCCCTTCACGCGGGCCACCATCGGCCAGAGCCTTGTCGAGCTCGGTCATGCCATGGCCAACAAATTCATGCCCGAACATTGCGCATTCATCGCCAAATTGTCGTCGATCCGTAGCTCCATTTTCGATCACAGCCGTTGAAATCGCAGTCTCGCGAAGTTCTTCAATGTTGTAGTTGATAAATTTTCGTAAATGTTCAAGGATTGAGAGATTATGAGGGAAGAAGACAGTGAATTGCCGGCCATTGAAATATGAAAGTGGCGACTACAAACCCTAGCTAGGTTTTAATGAAAATATAAAAACTTTGAGGCCTTTTATAGAAAATTCTCGCGACACTATTCATCCGAAATTATTTCGAACACCAAACGAAGCGTGCCACCTGGCATTTATAATGTTTTACCCCTATTCCAAATGCAGTGGAATATATACCGGGAGCCAATTCAATCGTATTTGAAAGATAGGTTTTCAAATCGAATTATTTAAATTTAAAATTCACTTAAACCGATTTCTACGTGTTTTAGCTTGCCCTGGACAAATCGTAAATCCGATTGACATGAAATTTGAAATCTTATAATAATTTAACATTACGGATCCAATGAAATTGGTTTCATCGAAATCCGAAACTGTTTGAAAAATGGCTATTTTAACACGTCAATTAAATATTAAAATATTCAATTTTTACAAATTAACTTTTAATTTGATTTTAAAAGTTCTGTAACATCATTCTAATTCAAATAGAATTTAATTAAATTTTATAAATCATTTTTATTCACATTAAATCCTATATTCAAAATATTATTTACTCAGCTTATAAATTTACTTGTGCATATTTAAAATCAATTAAATATACGAATTTCAAATGACAGAAATTATGGGTCGTTACACAATTAACCCCAAATCCATCACTAAGCTTGCTAACTTTTCCAAAAGCGGTCATTAAGGTCCCTAATAAATAGTTTGTTAATATAATCATGTTTACAATGTAAACATAAGCTCATGTCAACAATATAATTCTCTAAACCACTTCGCATAACTCTATAATCATGTAAACATAAATCTATGAAGTATAGTAAGAAAATGTAGGTAGATAATCATCGCACTCGCCTTCTTCTTTCCCAAATCAACCTCTAATCACCAAAACCCAATTACAAGCCAATCAATGATAGGTTTTGTGGGGAGCAGGAAGAGAAGAATAATTGTGCTTTATTAAGATTTGCTGGAATTTATTTAAGCATGGATTAACATATTTACGACTAGGCTTAAAGTATGGATTATGAAATTAATTAGCAGATGGAGATGAAAGGTCATGTTTAGTGAAAAGTGAAATGTAGAGGTTAGCCACTTATAGGCTAGTTGATGGACTTTAGCCCAAAATTCATTTCATTCAAACAAAAGCAATATCCACCCTTAAAACTTGTTGACTCCAAACATAGCCCGACTTATACTCATTCTTCTCGCGATGGAATTGCAGTCTGAATGGTTGGGTTCCAAGTTCCAATTCACTCATCTCTAAAAATTGAGTGTAGTGAGTGTTTTATTAGTTAATGATTTAATATTTAAATATCCAGTCATTAAAAATATGGGCTATTACATTCCCCCCTCCTTAAAAGAATTTCATCCTTGAAATTCCTACGAATACGACAAAAACTTAACTGATTAAAATTCCCAAGCTTCAACTATGGAAAATTTCAACAGTACCTCCCATATGCGACTCGCATTATGAAAACTGCCAAGTTAATATAAAGTACGCTTCAAAACATGTGATAAAATATATTATCCCGTATTTCTCAAAAGCTCATACCTTTTTTAAGAAAGCTTATAACCATGTAAATGCAAATCTATACAAGTAAGCATTTAGGTAGCCTTTTCTCTCTAGTACCTACTTATACTATAAGAGGATTATGCACCAATTCAATGAAATCACAAAAATAAATATGTATAATTTATCATAGTAACCGATATTACCACAATCATACATGACTATCTACTAAGAGTCAACAAAAATAAGTTAGTATCTAAATCTATAATGGACTCCAAGTCACATCAAAATGCAACATACTCGTGTACAAAAAGAATCTATACCAACAAGTATGGTAACCAATAATAGTCAAACGTGCATGTCCAACTATAAATTCCCATGAGTCTGTTCGACATCTAAGGAGAATCAAATGCCTAAGTGATGCAACCTCTTTCATGAACATAATACATGAAAGACTATTTCACCTCCCCCTAAAAAAAGGAAAACTTATATGATATGCCAGGTCAATGATCCTTAAGACTTTCAAATAAATCTAGTAATCTAAGTCTCAACTTTACTTTTCTTCCGAACAGAACTCATTCTCCCATAGAGAAAACTTTACGATTAATCAGTAAATGACGATCTATAGACACTTGGGTTAGCTTTGGCTCAAACTCATCTCAACCGTATAATGTTAATAAGGATAATATACTAAGTGTACTACAATGCTCGCCTATGTAAGTATCATATTGTCACTTAGAAAACTATCCAAATCATCACAAAACTAGTCGAGAAGTCCTTCTTTGAACTATCACAAGCAATCTTGACTATACTATACTTTATTTTACGATGATTAAAAATCATCCAAAATAATATAAAATGGCCAATCCAATCCTTTCTTTTCTTGCTTGATTTCTTTGTAGAACTTGGATGGGTCACCTGACTCCTCTCTTGGAAACTCCAATTCGGTTCTTTGATCTAATCCCTAAACTTTTCTCAAATGCTAGAATCATGCTTTATAAATCTTATAATCACCTCAAGAATTCGACTCAAGTGCTTATCTATAAGAATTGAGTGAAAAACACTTACCTAACTAGTGCAAATCACTTAGAAAACCTGCGCTCAAAGTAAGGATTATGAACTGGTATGTGAATGGACTGGTCCCTATAAAACACCTCTTCAATACATAGATTAACCTTAGCACTAAGATTTACCAACACAAGAACAAACACATTTAACATGAATAAAATATATGCAAAACATTTATAAGTCATTCTCTCAGTCTTTTCTCATTACTTAGCATCCATCAAATCCTACCTAGATGCAAATCTAAGTCACTCTTCACCGACTAACCTCACTCAACTTGAAAACTCATGTATGTGTTCGAATGACAGTACTCTCGTTCGCTATACCTTAGCTCATTAACTAAGGTTACTCATATATGGTTTAATGAAAGAATTTACCTACAATGTAAAGTGTCATATTTAGTCTATCTACCAAGTAACAAGCGAAAAATGAACATACAACTCAAGTATCAAAAAGAAAATAAGCAAGTAACTTACAATTAGAGCATACCATGCTGCATGAACTTATTTCCATACTCTTGTGCAGGTTTTCTAGGACTCTGTAATGCTTGAAACGCATAAGTCATCATCGCTTGCCTACCCCTTTAAAGTGTAGGACAATCCTTCTTCAAGTTACCAAGTTGATTGCAGTTGAAGCACTTACACTTAACCTTAGCTCTAGAACATTCCGTAGCGAAATGCCCCTTTATGTCACAATAGTGGCATAATGTATCATCCCTCTTCTTTGCACAAGCTTGATCTCTCCCTGTATCTTGGCATTTGCACTTCAGTTGGAACTTTGGAAAGTATAAAGTTAGTGGAGCAAGAAATATAGGCGATCCAAGGGCTACACCACCTCCAACACCTACCGCAGCTGCTGGAATGTTCGAGGGAAGCGAAACATCCTATGCGGTAACTAAATAGTCTCCAAACCATTCAGACATTTAAGACTTCCGATCCATAATCACTTGTGTACTCCATCTACTCGTACTAATAGCCTGAACAAAGGTAGCTTAGTAACTTGTGATAGAAATAGATCAAAGTCCAAAAGACAAGTGGTGTATGCAGTATTATATAATAGAAAAATACAAGTATACAATCTTAACGTATCTCCTTCTATCAGATTATTTAACTCAATTTGATCTACTTGGTCTTGAGTGTTTAGCCTAAGCTCTAATACCAAATGTAACAAATCACCCTTTGTAATACCCTAAATCAACGTCGAATGACAAAGTCTGACTTCTGAATACCACAAAAGAAAGTTTATCAGGGTAAATTTAAAACTAAACACCATAACCAAGGCATATCTACAGAATCTCACAATGGTATGATAACATAGAGTATATTGATTGTACATAACATAACTGAATAAACAATATATAAGAGACTGTACTAGCGGAAGCAATTGATAAATAAATGTCAATACATAAAATTATAATACATCAACTCCACACATACGGAGCCCTGAATAATATCTCATACAATAAGTCTCATATATAAATAACATATCCAACATGTACTACCACAATATCAAATATATATCCAAAGTATCGACATCCCGCCTCCAAAGTGCACTAGCTATACCACTCTGATAGCGTATCCCAAAAGCACATGACCCCTAAACTACTCAATTGAGTACCCTAGAGTTTTCATGACATTAACAAACAAAGAAAAAATATGGGCCAAACTTAATGCCTGGTGTGAGAGTAACTACCTCAAAATACTATACATGTAAAAAAAATTCTATTACGGCATAGCCAGTCCTCTTCTCGAATGTGGTTTAAGATTAATTCAAACTGCCTACAACCAAGTAAAGTAAACCTATACTAAAGGATAGTGAACCATACTCCAATCAGATCTTCTTTTGTAATCAATGAGTTAGCATAACTAATGTAATGTGACTACTGCATAACAATATACTATGATAAAGGTACCCAATATACAAATGTATGGGTAATATAGATATCATAATATAAGTCTATAGTGTAATACTTAATAATAATATCAATTAACTATACACCACATGCATAACGTAATAATATATGAAAAATATAGAATATAAATTTGTACCCATCATCACCGATGAGTGGAATCCACATTGGACATCTATCATGATCCAACGATTCCTATCGAGGGTCCAAAATAAATAGAGTCGGTACCAAATTATGCTATAGACCCCGATCCATAACCGAATATGATCAAACTCATGTAAATCTCACCATACCCGTATCAAGCATAAGTGATATGTGACCTACTCTAGATATTTAAAACCTACGTAGAACTCACCGTACCACATATCGATCATAAGTGATATATGACTCACTTGTAGTTGATCATCATTATCTTCTCTTTCGTAGTAATCATGGGTTTCTCAACTAATTTGTGTTACACCTCTACAAAAGAGAATGAAGGGCATGTCCCATATATTATGCTATTGGGGCCACAAATAAACGGCAATGTCATATATACACATATACGCACACACATCACGTAATCATACATGCATATCACGAATGAAAATCGATATTATCGTCTATCTATAGTATAGTCACCAATATAAGACCAATACGATGTATGGTCAATATAAGACCAATATTGGGTATAGTCACTAATATAAGGCTAGTACCATTCAACAAAACATATTTACCTCAACGTCAAAACCTAGAGGTATATACTTGCATCACGCTTCTCCCTGCATGTCACTTTTTCGAGTATCCCAAAGTCTATCCGAAGTCATGCCACGGCCTTACAACGAACCACGGTCGAAATCAGGAGAAAAATCCTTCGTTATTGGCCCTTGCCCAGGACATATTTTCCTGGAGTAGGTCCTACCAGTGGACCAGTTGAGCTCCATCGGTGAAACGGTGGAAACTACTCCCAGGCAGTAAGTTTGGGAAGTGTGCTTCCACTGACCACCATTACATGCCTCCCTTCCTCGGTTGCTTCGCCTGATGCGTAGCCTAGCTTTCCTTGCCTGCCTTCACCACATCAGTCCTCTTTCAAGGTTCATTAATTGATATTTTGGAAGTAGGTTTCTTATGCATTCGGGAATCGATTTCGATACAAATCCCATGCTTTTTTGCATGGAGTTCTACGAGCAACTCTTTCAACCCAGCCACCTCTCATGCCAAAACGTATTCTACTGGCCCTCACGCCTCGTGTGATGCTCACAAGTGTGCCAGTACACCATTTATGCACATTTGTACACATACACATACACGTACACAAACACTCCTTCACCTAACAAATCATGTTTTGAGCTTCACTGAAGCGATTGCTTGACCCCATATTCTCTCATGCAACTTAGTGAATATGATAGTTGCTCTGGCTACATAAGATGCTTGCAAAAATGTTTGTACACAAATATAGATGTTCACATCCACAAATATAGAATTATTTACCCAATTACACTTAGATACACGCTTATATACACGAGCACACAACCACATACAATAATTCTACATGAATTGTCTTGGTTATTATATAACTTCAGATACATGTATACGTATACCTATCCACGCACACACACACATACATTGTGACAACTCGAAAAATTTGACAAATTAAATTGGAATAATTAATTGATTTTAAAATATTTAAAAGTTAATTTTAAACTTGAATTCAAGATATCAATATTTACTTGGAAATTAAATCACTGAATTATATAGTTTAAATATTGAATTTAATAATTGAAACTGGGTAAATTATTGAATCTGAATTTCTAAGCCTATTTAAATAATTTGAAGGCTTATAAAACCTATAATGATGATACTGAAGATATTAGAATGGTTGAAATTTTAATTTAAAGATGGTTTGTTCAATTTTAATAATATAACGTTTAAATCGATATTTAAAAATAGTCTTCCGAGGCACAGTCTCGGAATTCGACGAAATTAGTTCCATTGGATCCAAAATAGTTAGTTATTATTGTATTTCAAATTTCGTAGCAATCGGAGTTGTCGTTTGACCCTGGCAACTCAAAACGCTTAGAAACTATTTAATCGATTTAATTTAAAATTGATCGTTTTCTTCCGTAACTAACGCATATGATTGAATTAGCTTCCGAAACATGTTCCATTGGGTTCGGAATGTGGGTAAAACCTTATAAACTTCTGTCGGCATGTCTGATTTGGGGTTTGGGATGTCGCGTTGAAACACGAGATATTTTCATTATTTAATTATATTACATCAGCGTACGCAGGAAGCTATTACTAATTCCTTATACATTCTCGTTCCCCTCTCTATCAAAAGGGCAGATCGAACGCACGAGAAAGCAAAAAAAAATTAAATCATGGCCGCAGCCTCATGGTCCTGCGCGAGATCGACTCGGCAGAGAAGAGGCCTCCTGAGGGGGGGGGGATTGGTCGTTGAGCTGCAGTAGAGAGATGGAGTATGGACATCGGTGTCATCATCGCGTGGCTTGGGTAGACCGATTAGGGTTGCGATGGGGGTGTAGCTACAGGCGCCGCGTCATCATCGACATGGCCGAGAACGATTTGGGCTTGGGTTTGCTTGATAGTTGAATTGAATCGCGTGGAGCCACGACTTGATTTTTTTGAGGGCTTTCGGGTCGCGAATCATAGGAGGCGACGGCCTGACCCGGAGTAGATACCTCGAGCACGCGTGTGATTCTCGACATAGCAGTGAGGTGAGGTACCTTCTATTTTAAAGTGACTTAATAAATATTGTACACTTTCAGAGTTGAAGATGTTTAGGAAGAAATCCAATGTTAAGCTAATTTAACCTTAATTTATTTGGTTTGTCAGTAAGTAAGGCTAACTAAATTTTCTTAAAATAGGAGATTGAGGTGATTCACTTGTTAAAAAAAAGGGAAAGAAGAAAAGAAATAGTGATTAATCTGTCTAATAAACCTGTTTAATTATATGCCACTAAAAATAATGTTATTTAAAAGGAGATAGTTTAAATTAAATTATTGATTAATTAAATTTATTCAATGGTAATTAAGCATTCAATTATTCCAAATGTTAATAAAACTATAAATTGTTATTTAAGGTTAACAATCTGAAAGGAAACAGCTGGTTGGGTTGGATTGCAAATCAGAAATCAAATGTGAGTAAATCTCACTCTGTTGGATTTTATTTACTTAAATTTAAATAATTGGTTGAATGATTAAATTGATTGGATGTGCATTGATGATGATGTGACTTTGGTTTGGTTGGTTCTCGAGTTACTTGTTGCTTGACTCGAAGCATTCGAGTTTTAAATTTGTTTTAAACTTAAATTATGAATAAGAGAATGTTTTCATTTAAAGGCCAATAAGTGTTTAATGAATTGTGATTCATTTAAATAGTAGGTAATTCAAACGGATAATTAATTAATTCAATTAATTAATGATTTGGTAATTAAGGGTTTGAAGTTATTCATTAGGGATTAAGTTAATTAACGAAGATCAATCAATTTAGAAAAATCAATGGATGGTTTGATAGGTAATGACTTAATGAAATTAATAAAATATAATTACTTTGAGAAAATTAGTCAAGAGACTAATTAAGATAGTTAATTAATGACTAATTAATTTATTTAATGAAGTAAATAAAAAGGTGAATAATTACAGGATGAGATAAATCAGTGATAATATTTGCGGTTTAATTAATGATTAAGTATTTAAGGTAATTAATTTAGCTTAGGATAAATTGAAATATAATTGGCAATCAATGATTTATAAAATCAACGATGTAACTAAAGACTGATTAATTAAGATGAATTAATCAGTAATAAATAACTTATGAGAAGTTAATTAATATAAGAATTAAGGATTAATGTAATTTAAATAGCTAATTAATTCACGAAGTAATTAAGATTACTTATTGATTTTGGTTAAGAAGAATTATTATCGTGAAATTAATTAATGTTGTTACTTGAATGAAAATTGAAAAATAATAATTAATCCAGGGTGATTAATTAAGGTGAATTATGAAGGAATGGTTGATTAATTGATTTGAAACTAATTAATGTTAAATGAAGGAATATAAATGGTTGAGGATAGAAATTCCAATAGTATAAATTGAGTTAATTTGGAAATGATCAAATTTGATATGAATGATGGAATGGTATTGGATGCTTGAATGAGATGATATTCCTGATATGAAATGTTGAGTATTTCATTTTGATAATTTGGGTTTGGATGACACGAGTCTCGAAGTGGAATCGGGTATTAGGCAATACACGAAACCACTTCAACTATAGATTGGTATGTGGAATTCATATATTGGAATGAAGTGATTAAAGGGAAGTGGACTATTTAAATCTAAGCTTGGGCTCTTAGGTAATAGATGTGTGAAATTAGTTATGCCTATAACATATCGAGCACTTGTAAAATTTGTTTGAGTTACCCCGGGTTTTATATACGTTGATTGCTTTGGTATTCCATATTAATTTGGTTTGCTCACGCTGGTTTCCAGCCTGACCCGGGTGTTACTTTGGTGTAATGCTCGGGTCAGACCGAGTATTACAGATTTTCAGGTTAGGACGTTCTGGAGCTCGGGAGGGGAGCTGGTGGCAATATCGTATAGAGTATATCCGCTGTAATTATATTATTGTTAATCTGAGTCATGATAATTGTAAATATTCAGTGACTGTATATTATGTGAAACTCTGATGTATTTGAAATGTAACCGACAGTTATAATATTCTTTTGTAAAATGTTATTATTTATTATATTTTATCCGCCGCGAATGTGAGATGTTGGGTGTTTCTGTTCTTCTTCTTCTATCTCTTTCTTCTTTTCATAACAATCTGGAATTTTCGGATTCTGAAAATTTCGGGTCGTTACAGTTGGTAACAGAGCTGAAAGGTTACGCGAGAACCTTGGCTCTGGTGGGGATTACTCATTAAATAGAGTCTGTAGTACTATAGAATGAGTTGAATATATATATTCTATGAGAGCGTACTTGTTATTTTCTTACATAAAGATTTTAAATGATTTTATATAAAAGTATATTTTGTTATATACAGCAATATTTCCTTCTAATGAATATTTAGGTGATTGATTGTTAAATTATTAGAATTAAGTTAAGGAGTAATATAAAATACGACCAAATTGAAACTTATAAACAAAGTTGAAGAATAAGCTTATATAACAAAATGGATTTTGAAATATAGATTGCAAATGTAATTTATAAATTGAAATAAACTTCATAAATAAATGAGATTATAATTTGAAATAGAATTCCAGAGAATATTTGAAATAAAGTAAGATGGAAATTTCAGAGTAATGTTTAAATATGAATCGGATGGATTGGGAATTTGGAATTTTTGGGAAAATTTAAAATTCCTTTGGATTTGAAAGTGGTTTCCAAAGGTTTCGGAAAAATAATAGTATTATTTCAAAAATATTATTGTGTTGAATTTGAAATCTGGGAGATTTGAAATTAAAAATATTTGTAAATGTTTTTTTTAAAAGAGATAAAAGCATTGAACTCTTTCGGTCACTGAGAAATAACGTCGGTAATGACTGCAGCATCATCGATGTTTATTTTCGAGTTTCTAAAAGAGAAATTGCTACCAAATTGTTTAAAATTGGAATTGTTTGTGAACTGTTTGGTTTTGAAATTCAAAGGGATAATTGAATTTGCCAAAGAATTTTGGATATAGTTGAATTTTAAGGTGATATTGAAATTTTGGAAATTTGTTAAACTCTGGAATCTTGATTAAAATGTTTATGGAATAAAAAAAATATATTGGCTAAATGAAATGTAAAATTCCAAGTTAAAAACAAAATGTGAATGTAATTGATTATTAATAGAAGTTGTAAAATTGAAATTATAATTAAAACTATACAAGTTTAAAGATCAAATGGAATTTGACTTGAAGTTGGAAGGAAATTGAGAACCAATTCAACTTGAATTGGGATTAAATCAATATTTCAATGGAAATTGAAGATTATTCAAATTGGAATTGAGTCAATTTAAGTGGGAGTGGAAATTTAAATTGAATTATTGGGGAAGTGAACAGTTTTGACTCTGGACTAATTTCTATGTAAATTGTTTTACTATAAACTTATTTTTCTAAGCTATTAAATATATACAACCTTTCTTTCTTAAAGCCAAATTATTTTATACCTGTTTTACAATTATTTTTGGAGCTATTTAACCATTTTTCAACTGTTTTCTACACTCATTACTATTTTTCAACTATTTAACAATTAGTTAACTATTTTACAGCTATTTTGCAAACTAAAAAATTTATTTTTCAACTACTTATCTATTTTAAAATTTTCAAGCTATTTTCTAAATATAAACTGGTCGGAGTTCAAACTGTTATGGATTTAATACCCAACTGAGATAGGAATTGAAGTGATAATCCAAGGCAAAACTGATAAGTGAATGGAAAAGAAATTGATATTGAAAAGAGTAATCAAATTGGAATATTTGATTTTGAATAAACAAAGTTATATATCTTTGTTTTATTTAAGATGAAACCCCTTTGTTGAATCTATTGTTGGAAGAAAAAGGATTTTGGAAGTGTTTGAAGTATAAAAGGAATTTTATACAAGTTTATAGTGGTCGAAAGTTTTAAATTTTATTTATATCGGTATATATATAAAGGATCTTATGAGGATTTTGGAAAAGGGTTTGGGAACCTTTGGTTTTGGAAAGGCTTTTGATTTTGAGTAAAATCAATATTGGAATTTGGAAAGCCTATTTTGAGAATTATCGATTTTGGAATAATCGATTTTGTGTAAAGGAGCCTTGTATGAGATCATACTAGGTGTATGATTTGAAAGATACTATATGAATAGTATAAAGTGTTTTGATGATGGCTATGGGGAAAAAGGCGCTCCCTTGAAATGGACTTCTCAGGAGTGCCACTGGGTGGTGCTACCTTGAGCCCCAATGGGGGATTCTAAAGTTGATCCTGTGAGGAGTCCGGACAAAACTAGTTCCTGAGGATTATGAGTTGAGTATACCATAGCGTAAGTCGTGTGTGCCGCTGAGAGCCAACATGTCTGCGTTTGATTTTATATAGACAGACTACGACCTATGGTATAACATAGCGAAAGTCGTGTGTGCCGCTGAGAGCCAACATGTCTACGTTTGATTTTATATCGGCAGACTGCGACCTATGTAGGAGTGGAGAAGTTTCATTTCGACAGCGAAAATCAGAGGCCGCGGAGAGCCTGCAGTTGCATGGACTTTTGCTGTGACGGCAACGTAACCCTGGATGTAACGGTGGTCTGTTGTATGGGATCCATGGCGTAATCGAGAGGCCCGGAGAGCCTACAGTTGCATGGACTTTTGCTGCGACGGCAAATAACCCTGGGATGTAACTGTGACCATGGATGAGAGTGATGATTTTCAGAGCATTGTCACCAAAGATATTTCTTCTATTTTCAACAAAATTGATTTTTATATTTTCAATAAAATTATGTTTTTCAAGTATTTCCACTGGGTGTTGAAAACGGGTTTATCAAGTACTTATAGATTTTCAGTCCTACGCCTGATCAGCGTATGACTGAATTTCTGTGAGAACAAGGATGGACTGGTTGAGACATCGAGTTATAAGAAATATTTTTATAAATAACTATTTTAATAGTATTATGAAAATTTAAAGGCATTTCTAAAATTTTAAAATAAAAGTGTTAGAATTTTGGAAAAATAAAGGAGAATCCAAACTGGAACTATGAAAAATTTTGGCACTCAAGAGACTTTCATAAAGTGATTTTTGTAATAAAAATTGGAAGTAAGCTAATTGGTTAAATAATTGTTTGATTGAGTACGTTAATAAAATTTAACTCGGGTAAATAAATGGATTGTAAATTAATAATGGAGTTTGGAATTGAATTCGAATTTTAAATAGAATTCGACATAGATTTGATAATGAATTAAATAAGAAGAGATGTTATAAAATTAAAATAAATAGAGTTTGATCGAAATAATGATGGTTTGAATTACAAATAAAATTCAAGAATGTTATAAATAATATTAAACGTAAATTGCAAGTAAATTAGATATAATGGAAGTATTGTCAAGTGAGATGAAATTGAATTATAATAGAAATGGTTAGGTTGCAAAAAAAACCCAAATGAATAGAAATAAATTGAGAATGACTTTGTATTAATAAAATAAATTCGAAAATGAAGTAAGTAAATTAAAAATTTAAAATGAGTTAATTGAATTAAATAAAATTGGATGAAGTCTGATTGAATAAAAACTAAATCAAGTTGTGATTGGATTATTAGACAGAACATAAATTCGGTGGCATAATAATTTGAAGTATAAATGAGTTAAGTATGTGTTGGGTAATATTTTGATAAATTGAGAGGGTGAATTAAAATTAAAATTAAAGTAGATGGGCTAACTAAATTAATGGGATTTGATTAAATGAGAATCAAATCGAAGTAAACTTAAGTTTGATGTTGGAATAAATTAAAGTAAATTAACTTAAGCTTAAATTTATGGAAGCTTGGCTTCGAATAAAGATAAAATCCCATTAAATAACAGCTTGGATTGAATTAATTTGGGAATGACTAGTAGTATACAAGAATGGAATGTGTCGAGCTAAATAAAAAGGGTTGAGAATAAATTTAAATGGAATGGAATTAAATGAAATTGAGTCGGAATCAATTTAAATTGGTTATAAAACTTAAGTAATTATTTATCACATGGATACCATCAAATTGCGTAGAAATGATTGTCGTTTAACGTAAACGAGATTTAATTAAATTCTATGAATTAGTGGAAGCAAATATTATTGATTTTTGAATCAATTGATATGGATACGAGTTTGTTTGCTTAAAAATGAATTGAATGTAAGCAATTGCATTGTAAACCATTAAAATTGAATGAAATGGCATATAAATTTGGTTGGAAGCAACTGAATTAGCTTTAAGATTATACAAATCGCTTATGGAAAGGTTTGGTGCTTGTTGCTTATGATATGCATGCGTATCAATTGAAAATAAATGAAATGCTAATAGATTTTATTTATATGGCACTTACATATTTAAATTGAGTAAGTACAGGTACCTGAAGGCCGTTTGGCTGGTTTGGAATGTGCTAATTGCTTAAATTAATAAGCTGCATGCTTAAAACGCTAAATAAGGTACGCCTACACAATAAAAATAGGAAATATGAACTGTTTTTTCTTTTTCCGACCGTGTGGGTCTTTGTATATATATTTATATCTCTTGTCAAATTGCAAAAGCTTCTCCGTACAAAGGGGACTCTGCCAAAATTTTGGGAGTTAGAAAATTTTTGAAAATTTTTGGGAAACTTTTTGTTAACAACAAAACGATTTCAAATTGGAATTTAAAGTAAATTAGTAAATGAAACTAATGTGAATCAGTTATAAATGAAAAATAAAAATTTAATATTCATAATTGAAGACGAATTGAATTCACATGAAACAGGGAAAAACTAATTTGCATAGAAGTATATGTGAAAACTTCTGTAAGAAAAAGCATGAATGATTTGAAAGGTTACAATTGTATATTGTTGCTAAATAAGATATGCAGGTATAAAAAGGGGAAAAGAAAATTGGATTTGATTCCAAAAGATAAATATGAATTGCCCGACAAAAAGGTATGTATTTTAAATTTCTAGATGAAATTGGATTGAGTTTTTGATGCAGCCACTTGGCTTTTTGTTTTCTTTTGGAATTTGGGAGCCCGTAGAGGCCTTTTGTAGTTGTACCGAGCTAGCCGCGCAAAGGAGACGCTGGCAAAATTTTTTGAAAATTTAGAGAGTTAGAAAAAAAAATCTGAGAAAATTTTGATAATTCAAAATTTGGTTTTAAATTGAAATTTGAATAAGTGGAGTAAGTAATGTTGTTAAAAGCTGTAGAAGAATTTGGGAAGTTAGTAAAGAATGATAAGGAGTCTTTAATAAAAGATAGTTGGTAGAATGTTGAATTGTGAGTTTTGGGAGAAGATAAACGGGTATTGGACCATTCTTCCTATCTAGTAATTTCGGGGACGAAATTCTTTTAAGGGGGGAGGAATGTGACAACCCGGAAAATTTGACAAATTAAATTGGAATAATTAATTGATTTTAAAATATTTAAAAGTTAATTTTAAACTTGAATTCAGGATATCAATATTTATTGGAAATTAAATCACTGAATTATATAGTTTAAATATTGAATTTAATAACTGAAACTGGGTAAATTATTGAATCTGAATTTCTAAGCCTATTTAAATAATTTGAAGGCTTATAAAATCTATAATGATGATACTGAAGATATTAGAATGGTTGAAATTTTAATTTAAAGATGGTTTGTTCAATTTTAGTAATATATCGTTTAAATCGATATGTTTAAATCGATATTTAAAAATAGTCTTCCGAGGCATAGTCTCGCGGAATTCGACTAAATTAGTTCCATTGGATCCGAAATAGTTAGTTATTATCGGATTTCAAATTTCATAGCAATCGGAGTTGTCGTTTGACCCTGTCAACTCAAAACGCTTAGAAACTATTTAATCGATTTAATTTAAAATTAATCATTTTCTTCCGTAACTCGTGCATATGATTGAATTAGCTTCCGAAACATGTTCCATTGGGTTCGGAATGCGGGTAAAATCTTATAAACGTCTGTCGGCATGTCTGATTTGGGGTTTGGGATGTCGCGTTGAAACACGAGATATTTTCATTATTTAATTATATTACATCAGCGTACGCAGGAAGCTATTACTAATTCCTTATACATTCTCGTTCCCCTCTCTATCAAAAGGGCAGATCGAATGGACGAGAAAGAAAAAAAAAATCACGGTCGCGGCCTCATGGTCCTGCGCGAGATCGACTCGGCAGAGAAAAGGCCTCCTGAGGGGGGGGATTCGTCGTTGAGCTGCAGTAGAGAGATGGAGTATGGACATCGGTGTCGTCATTGCGTGGCTTAGGTAGACCGATTAGGGTTGCGATGGGGGTGTAGCTACAGGCGCCGCGTCATCATCGACATGGCCGAGAACGATTTGGGCTTGGGTTTGCTTGATAGTTGAATTGAATCGCGTGGAGCCGCGACTTGATTTTTTTGAGGGCTTTCGGGTTGCGAATCATAGGAGGCGACGGCCTGACCCGGAGTAGATGGCTCGAGCACGCGTGTGATTCTCGACATAGCAGTGAGGTGAGGTACCTTCTATTTTAAAGTGACTTAATAAATATTGTACACTTTCAGAGTTGAAGATGTTTAGGAAGAAATCCAATGTTAAGCTAATTTAACCTTAATTTTTTTGGTTTGTCAGTAAGTAAGGCTAACTAAATTTTCTTAAAATAGGAGATTGAGGTGATTCACTTGTTAAAAAAAAGGGAAAGAAGAAAAGAAATAGTGATTAATCTGTCTAATAAACCAGTTTAATTATATGCCACTAAAAATAATGTTATTTAAAAGGAGATAGTTTAAATTAAATTATTGATTAATTAAATTTATTCAATGGTAATTAAGCATTCAATTATTCCAAATGTTAATAAAACTATAAATTGTTATTTAAGGTTAACAATCTGAAAGGAAACAGCTGGTTGGGTTGGATTGCAAATCAGAAATCAAATGTGAGTAAATCTCACTCTGTTGGATTTTATTTACTTAAATTTAAATAATTGGTTGAATGATTAAATTGATTGGATGTGCATTGATGATGATGTGACTTTGGTTTGGTTGGTTCTCGAGTTACTTGTTGCTTGACTCGAAGCATTTGAGTTTTAAATTTGTTTTAAACTTAAATTATGAATAAGAGAATGTTTTCATTTAAAGGCCAATAAGGGTTTAATGAATTGTGATTCATTTAAATAGTAGGTAATTCAAACGGATAATTAATTAATTAATTAATTAATTAATGATTTGGTAATTAAGGGTTTGAAGTTATTCATTAGGGATTAAGTTAATTAACGAAGATCAATCAATTTAGAAAAATCAATGGATGGTTTGATAGGTAATGACTTAATGAAATTAATAAAATATAATTACTTTGAGAAAATTAGTCAAGAGATTAATTAAGATAGTTAATTAATGAGTAATTTATTTATTTAATGAAGTAAATAAAAAGGTGAATAATTACAGGATGTGATAAATCAGTGATAATATTTGCGGTTTAATTAATGATTAAGTATTTAAGGTAATTAATTTAGCTTAGGATAAATTGAAATATAATTGGCAATCAATGATTTATAAAATCAACGATGTAACTAAAGACTGATTAATTAAGATGAATTAATCAATAATAAGTAACTTATGAGAAGTTGATTAATATAAGTAATTAAGGATTAATGTAATTTAAATAGCTAATTAATTCACGAAGTAATTAAGATTACTTATTGATTTTGGTTAAGAAGAATTATTATCGTGAAATTGATTAAAGTTATTACTTGAATGAAAATTGAAAAATAATAATTAATCCAGGGTGATTAATTAAGCTGAATTATGAAGGAATGGTTGATTAATTGATTTGAAACTAATTAATGTTAAATGAAGGAATATAAATGGTCGAGGATAGAAATTCCAATAGTATAAATTGAGTTAATTTGGAAATGATCAAATTTGATATGAATGATGGAATGGTATTGGATGCTTGAATGAGATGATATTCCTGATATGAAATGCTGAGTATTTCATTTTGATAATTTGGGTTTGGATGACACGAGTCTCGAAGTGGAATCGGGTGTTAGGCAATACCCGAAACATTGCCCGAAACCACTTCGACTATAGATTGTTATGTGGAATTCATATATTGGAATGAAGTGATTAAAGGGAAATGGACTATTTAAATCTAAGCTTGGGCCCTTAGGTAATAGATGTGTGAAATTATTTATGCCTATAACATATCGAGCACTTGTGAAATTTGTTTGAGTTACCCCGGGTTTTATATACGTTGATTGCTTTGGTATTCCATATTAGTTCGGTTTACTCACGCTGGTTTCCAGCCTGACCCGGGTGTTACTTTGGTGTAATGTTCGGGTCAGACCGAGTATTACAGATTTTCAGGTTAGGATGTTCTGGAGCTCAGGAGGCGAGCTGGTGGCAATATCGTATAGAGTATATCCGCTGTAATTATATTATTTTTAATCCGAGTCATGATAATTGTAAATATTCAGTGACTGTATATTATGTGAAACTCTGATGTATTTGAAATGTAACCGACAATTATAATATTCTTTTGTAAACTGTTATTATTTATTATATTTTATCCGCTGCGAATGTGAGATGTTGGGTGTTTCTGTTCTTCTTCTTCTATCTCTTTCTTCTTTTCATAACAATCTGGAATTTTCGGCTTCTGAAAATTTCGGGTCGTTACATACATACATACATACACACAGACATACATACATACATATGCATAAGCATATATCTAAATAAGTATTGCAACTACTACTTAATCGAATCTTGCTTTTATTTACTATATCTTCTTTATAAAAGTATAATATCTTTTTCTACTATTTTATAAAATCATCTTTTATAAAATATCTCTTTCTTACTATTTCATAAATTTATGCAACTATTTTATAAAATACGTTGCTGGCTTATTAACCATTTTAACTCCTTTTCAACATTTAATTTCTTTACTAAAATTAGGTATTCATCTCATAATTATTTTATAAAACCTTATAACCATTTTTATAAAATATTTTTTCACTTAAAAAAATTATTTCTTCACTAAAATAATATTTTAAGTACTAATTAAGCTTCATTAAGCCTCTAATCACTTTAATAAGTGTAGAGTTCAAAACTCACTCAATTGCTTAGAAACTTCTACAAAAGTTATCTTTAAGGTCTTTAATAATTAATGTGTTAATATAACCATGTTTACTACATGATTATCAGTTCAAATCATTACAAATTATTCATTAAGCAAGTGTTAGTAATTATAACTACTTCCTAATTTTTCTAAAATCTGGCTTAGTTAATACTAAATAATGACATATTTATAACCACATCACTTAATTAGCCTCCAATCAATAATAACATTGCATACAATAATTGAGTTAGCCCCAAATCCATTTCTAAGCTTACTAACTTTTTCAAAATTAACAACTAAGGTCTCTAATAAATAGTGTGTTAATATAAACATGTTTACAATGTAAACATAAGCTCAAGTTAATAATATGATTCTATAAATTACTTTTCATCACTCCATAATCGTATAACCACAAATCTATGAAGTATAGTGAGCAAATGTAGGTTGAGATTCATCTCACTCACCTTTTTCTTCCTCAAATCAAGCTCTAATCACCAATAACCTAACTTTGCTCACTTTAAATTTGAGAAGATGGTGCAAACTTCACTTCTAGCCAATCCAATAATGGGTTTTAAGAGAAACAAGAAGAGAAAAATTATGGTGATTTTATCTGGACTTATTAAATTTATTTCAACATGGATTAATGCATTCAGAGCTAGGCTTGAGGAATGGATTATGAAAGTAATTAGGAGATGGAGATGAAATGTTACATTGAATGAAAAGTGAATGAAGAAGTTAGCCATTTATAGGCTAATTAACAGACCTTAGCCAAATATACATTTAATTTAAATAAAAACACTATTCGCCTCTTTATCTCTAAACATAGCAGATTTGTACTCATTCTTCCCATGACGGTCTCAACGTAGGAAACTTGAGTTCCAACTAATCCGTCTCTAAAAATTGAGCTTAATGGGCGTTTCATTAATTAACAATTTAATATTTAAATATCCAGGTTTTAAAACGCTGGCTGTTACATGGTTACAATGTAACGACCCGCCTTTTTGGACAGTTTAAACCGACGATCAAATACACATGCCGGTTCCAAACCGTTCAAAAGGGCAGATGGTTATTGGGGTAAATAAGAAAAGAAAAGAAAGAGAAATAAAGGAAATGAAACAACACAGAATCTCGCAGCGGAACGATAAAATATAATAGTCAAATAAATAGTTCATGAAGCTGTTGACAATACTTTGATCATTATTTATACAACCTTTATCAGAGTTATACATATACAACGGAATAAATAAAATAATGCAGTAGACAACATGATGCAAAGATAATAAGAGTAATAGTATACCAAATCTTCGTCTTCATCCTCCAGAATAGATCTTCAATAAGCTGAAAAACTCAGGTCTGACCCGAGCGTAATGAAAAGACAAAACATTCGAGTCAGGACTAAAATATCCTTATGAAAGTTAAATCAATTGTAAATAAATATGAGTGTAACGGCGTCAGAGATGTTTACGGGGTTTGACATCTCATATCCAGTGTCAACGTGAGTGCAATAACTCAAGAGATGCTACGGGATTTTCCATCTCTCAAGGATCCGTTAAACTATCTACTATGTAGTACAATACGCTATTATAATTTGTCTACAGTAAAGTAAAAGTATTAAAATAGCGTTAAGGCGTTACCATAATTCCCCTTAACACATTTTATAATGCCATAGTCTATACAGCACCGTAAACCCCACCGTAAACTAGTGGTTATCAGAGGGTACCCCATAGGTATAACACAAAACAAAACGTAGTGGTCGCGAATAGGATAATCAGTATGACAAGGTACATGAGGCGATACCAACTAGCATACTAGTAGTTGCGCGTTCCGGACTGATGTTGAGCATAGACAACAGCTACCTCAACACCGGGAAACAACACTTCCAAATCGAGGGGTGCACCCAAATCGAATCACAAAAGGAAATAGATATGGTATCGAAGAAATGTGTCCGCTAGAGGTGGCGAACCTCAATGGCTCGACGCGGCTCCTGTTTTAGTCATGTCAGGGGTCATCCAATATCGTTCTTTTTCTTCAATCAACGCGTTCACCAAACCATCCACTTCATTCTGGATCAACACTCCGCGTATAATAGTTATTAAAGTGGTTTTCGGCATCGACAGAGAGTATGTCCATATCCAATCCCGGTCTCTTTAATAACTACGTATTGTTATACCGGTGGCTCTTTTACATTTCAAATCGATTCATAATTTATATCAAATATCATATTCGCTTAAAAAAAATCAAATCCTTTTCAAACATCATCATATCTATTCAAAATGTAAGGTTCCGTTTCAAAATCATTTTTCGCCTCAATATCTCATTTCGATTTCAAAATCATTTCGAATTTTAATTTAGGTTGCAACTTCATTTAACCCAATTCGTATTTACATTCAAGATTTAAACATAAACTTTCACCTTATTGATCAGCTTGAAATTTAGAAAATAGTTTTAAGTAGTTTTAAAAGTAGTTTTAAATAATTTGTAACGACCCGCCTTTTTGGACAGTTTAAACCGACGATCAAATACACATGTCGATTCCAAACCATTCAAAAGTGCAGATAGTTATTGGGGTAAATAAGAAAAGAAAAGAAAAGAAATAAAGGAAATGAAACAACACAGAATCTCGCAGCGGAACGATAAAATATAATAGTCAAATAAACAGTTCATGAAGCTGTTTACTATACTTTGACAATTATTTATACAACATTTATCAGAGTTATACATATACAACAGAACAATTTAAATAATGCAGCAGACAGCATGATGCACAGATAATAATAGTAATAGTGTACCAAATCTTCGTCTTCGTCCTCCAGAATAGATCTTCAAAAATCTGAAAACTCAGGACTGACCCGAGCGTAATGAAAAGACAAAACACTCGAGTCAGGACTAAAATATCTTTATGAAAGTTAAATCAATCGTAAATAAATATGAGTGTAACGGCGTCAGAGATGTTTACGGGGTTTGACATCTCATATCCAGTGTCAACGTGCGTGCAATAACTTAAGAGATGTTACGGGATTTTCCATCTCTCAAGGATCCGTTAAACTATCTACTATGTTGCAATGTACGCTAAGTAGATAATGCCTATCAGTAATATAAAGTATCAAAACAGCGTTAAGGCGTTACCATAATCCCCTTTAACACATTTTTATAATGCCATAGTCTATATAGCACCGTAAGCCCCACCGTAAACTGGTGGTTATCAGAGGGTACCCCATAGGTATAACACAAAACATAACGCAGTGGTCGCGAATAGGATAATCAGTATGACAAGGTACATGAGGCGATACCAACTAGGATACTAGTAGTTGCGTGATCCGGACTGATGTTGAGCATAGCCAGCAGCTACCCCAACACCGCGAAACACCACTCCCGAATCAAGGGGTGCACCCAAATCGAATCACAAATGTAATAGAAATGGTATCGAAGAAGCGTGTCCGCTAGAGGTGGCGAACCTCAATGGCCCGGCGCGGCTCCTGTTTTAGTCATGTCAGGGGTCATCCAATATCGTTCTCTTTCTTCAGTCAACGCGTTCACCAAACCATCCACTTCATTCTGGATCAACACTCCGCGTATAATAGTTATTAAAGTGGTGTTCGGTATCGACAGAGAGTATGTCCATATCCGATCCCGGTCTCCTTAATAACTACGTATTATTACACCGTTGGCTCTTTTATATTTCAAATCGATTCATAATTGATATCAAATATCATGTTCACTTCAAAAATCAAGTCCATTTCAAATATCATCGTATCTGTTCAAATGTAAGATTCCGTTTCAAAAATCATTTTTCGCATCAATATCTCATTTCGATTTCAAAATCATTTCGAATTTCAATTTAGGTTGCAACTTCATTTAACTCAATTCGTATTTAAATTCAAGATTTAAACATAAACATTTCACCTTATTAACCAGTTTGGAATCTTAGAAAAGTAGTTTTAAGTAGTTTAAAAGTAGTTTAAATAATTAAAATACTTAAAATAATTAAACTCATAAAATGGATGTGAAATAGATAAATTAGTTTAAAATAATTTAAATCGGGTTAAGTTGATTTAAAATAGATTAAAACAGTTTAAGTATCCAAAATGGTTTATATAACCGAGTAATTTGGAAAATAAAATAAACAGCTTCAAAACCAATCTATTTCAATTTATAACTTCCCAATTCAAATCAATTTCAATTTCCATTCTACCGATTCAATTTCAATTTCAATTCAAAACAACGTCAACTTCAAATTCAGATCAATTCAATTCTACATTCACCTTCAATTTATTCAATTTCAATTTTTATCGATTTGGAGCTTGATTTCAAAATATCCATTTATAACACTTAACAAATTTTCCATCAATATTCAAGTTTAAATCCAAATTTCAAATATGGTTCAATTCCAAGCTCGATTTCAAAATATCATTTTTATATCACTTTTACTTAGTAATATTCAAAGCTCGAATTAAGGTTAAATCTTTAAACAAATCAATTTCGAAATTCAATCATAACCTGATTTAAATTCCAAAGTCTCCACTTAATTTTTTTAACAATTTCTTTTAACCAAAATTAATTTCAACATTCCAAACTCAAATTTTCGATAAATTCGATTTCTATAAATTGATTTCTATTTATAACTTTTAAAACATACATTTAAACAAATTTCAAATCGACGATTTTTAAAATTATTAATTTAGCCAATTCGGTGTCCGTATATAATTTTCTATTCTATGGCCAAGTAATTATTTATTTCAATTAAATGTCAGGGATGAGTATATATTACTTAAATTAAATCACAGTATCATATGTATGCATAACAGGTTATATATAAGCAAATAAACATCCAAACATTTAAATATCAACCAATAGCATCCATCGAAATAAATCATCCAATAGACAATACAATTCATGACAATTTCATAGTTATCAATGTCAGGTAATTTAATCGCAATTCAATTTCAATTTCAATTTAACTGTCAATTTAATTTTCAACGGTTAATTCAAATGACAATCTATATGACAATTAAATTCTATCAAACAACGACAAATAAAATCATAACACTTCATAATGTCAAATTTAACTAGCATAAAGATATTTAGTACGTTGTGAGCGTTATAAAACACTCACCTTGATTTCAATGCAGTCCCAGCGTTTTATTTCGAATAAAATTAAACGAGCATTTAATTTTACCTGAAATTTTCTTTAGCTCCAAACGACTCCAATCCAACTCCGTAGCATAGTGCTCGTCAAAAAGATTGCAACACAAAAAGTTTCATCGAATTCCGACCTCGTATGAACAAGTTATACACGTTTAAACATTGAACAATTTATATTAAAATTTACAATTCCTTAAATAAAATTTCAACCTAAGAAATCAAGACCGTAGATCACAAGCCCCAAACCCAGGCCCGCGCGCGTATGCTTCCTCTCCCCTCGTTCTTCTTCTTCCAGTAAATAACGCAACCCATTCTTCAAAACTAGGGCTAAAGGCCGCTCCTCCCTCAGGCCATACGAACTCGATCAGGCGCTCTCAAATCGAAGCCACTTGGAGTCCTCACCTTCGGCCCGAGATTCGAGGAACTCGGCCCCATCTAGGCACAGAAAAACGTGCACGAAACGTGGCCGTTTAAGCTTGATTTTCTGGCGATCCACCGCATCGATTTCCATCATAGCCGTTGAAGTTGGAGATCGCTTCGAGCCTCACGTTTTCTTAGTTGATACTTTTCTCAAATTGTTTGTGGATTTGAAGAGATTGAAGGGAGAAGATCAGTAAATTTCAGCCATTAACTTTATAAGCGGTGGCCGGCTATAGAATAGCCCTAGGTTTCTTTTTATTTATTTATTTATTTTTAATTTGTGATAAAAGGCTATTTATAGGAAACGACGAATACTATTCATTCGGCTTTTCCAAACTCCGAATTTCGCGCGGTAATTGACGTTTCTAGGGTTTACCCCGCATTCCGGACACAATGGAACAGGATTCGGAAGCAAATTCGATCGTCTGTGCGAGTTACGGAAATAAACGATCGATTTTAAATTAAATCGGTTTAACTAATTTCTAGGCGTTTTAGCTCGCCCCGGACAAACGATAAATCTAATTGACACGAAATTTGAAATCTTCCAATAATATCACATTACAGATCCGATGAAACTAGTTTCGTCGAAATCCGAGACCATTTGAAAAATGACTATTTTAACTCGCCAAATTAATATTAAAACAATTTCAACGCGTTTCGAGCTGCCACGGTCAAACGACAACTCTGATTGCTACGAAAATTGAAATCCGATAATAACTAACTATTACGGATTCAATGGAAATCGTTTCGTCCAATTCTGAGACTGTTCGAAAATTGGCTATTTTTCAGTCGATAATTAAATATTAAAATATTCAATTTTCACAAATTTACTTTTAATTCGATTTTAAAAGTTCTACAACAACATTCTAACTTTAATATGATAAAATAAAATTTTACAAATCATTTTTAATCATATTAAACCCGTTATTCAATTTATCCAATAAATTCCAATTGCAAAATCTTATTAACTCTATTATAATCCCAATATAACTTACATTCACTTTGGAAACCAATTTGAATCATATTAAATCAAATTTTAATTATTCACTCTATTTCATATATTAAATTTCAATATCAAATTAATCATATCAAATTCGGAATTTAATTATTCAAACATTTATAATATTAAATTTAACCAATTTGATTATTCTTAAATCACTATCTTTTGAAATATTCAAACGAACTTATAAAATTTAACAAATTCAAATTATAGAACAACCATTTTCATTAAAACAGTTATTCAATTCCCGTTATTCAATTAATTCAATAGATTCCAAATATTAAATTTAAACAATTTAATTGTTCAATATTTGACGGCTTTCAATATTGGATTTTTAAATAAAATTTTATTATCAGTCGATTTACTATATTACATCAAAGGAACTCTACATTATTATAAATCAACAGTTAGAGATAATGCACTCAACTAATATATGAACTTTCATTTCAATTTTAATTGGTTCAGAAATTCAATTCGACTAACTAAATGCATAGGTAACTTAAATAATTATCACCGTTAACTGTTAATTACTTATAAGTTTATTATTTACAAACAAGCGTCATAATTACCTATACAATACAAATTCATTCAATTACCTTTGACTACATATCATTTCGATTGATTTGGGATTTTATTCAATTCATAAATAATTAACTTAGGTAAAATCTTGTTGCATTTCATTCTAGTTATTATTATTCCAAACGACTTACAATTTTTTTCTAACACTAAATCACGAAATCTTATTAAATTAGCTATTTTAATTATCGAAAATTTACGGGTCGTTACACTCTCCCCCACTCAAAACTTTTCGTCCCCGAAAAGGAAAAAGAAGGGAAAAGGAACTAAGTATAGAATTCATCACTAGCTATATTTTATTCAAAGTTATCGACTTATAAAACAATGAAATTCCATTTATAAATCGTTACTACACTTCCACTAAGTTACTCCGAACGGTTTTCTAACTCTAAAAGTTAGTTATCAAAACAAGTTATAAAAATTTTAAAAAAAAAAAAACTTGAAAATTTTTCTAACACCCGGATTTTATGGAAAATTTCGGCAGAGTCTCCTTTGCGCGGCTTGATCGGAAAAAAAATGACAGTATATATGTCACAAATATACATCTCATCAATGATGAGGCATCCCGCAGGGAAAAAGTGTAAAATACGATATGTAATCCGAGATATGTACCTTATATATTGTTAGCGAGCATATAGCGAGCTCCAAATGCGAAGCAAGCGAAATCCGCATCTACTAAACACTCAATAACTAAGTTAGAACCATACATATAAAGATAGATCGATATACTTAGCCTACACAACATATATATTACATATTTAGCTTCAAAACTGAGATTCCAATTTCAGGACAGAAAACAAATCTTAGTTTTAGGACACCTAAACGACAAAATTCGGCAAAAGAATCTAAACAAAAGTTGTTTCATTCATTTCAGGCTTTCCGGAATGTCCAAAATCATTGAATTCGGACCATACGTTCAAAAATTATGGCTGTTTTACTTAGAGGATACGCCTCAGCCTGGGCAATGACTTGCGCAGGTCAGCAACGTTCACCCGCGTTTTCGACCTTCTAAACTACATCAAAACACAAAACACTTAAAACAAAAGTTTTAGATTAAGTTCTTAGATTTCCAGAAAGTGCAAGATCATCAAAATCCGAAAAACCAGTCAAAAGATATGGCGAAAATACTAAGGGTGTATACTACTGATTTTACTTATTTTTACGCAGGACAGCGAGTAACATTCAAGTTTTTAATCTAGTAAACGAAGGAATTTTCTCAAGTTATCCAAAACAAAAGTTGTGCTGTAATTTCTAAGATTTTCGAAAAGTCCAAGATCGTCAAATTTCGTTCAGCCATTTAAAAGTTATGGTTGTTTTCTTTTCAGCATATATTGGACAATTTTGGATTTTTTCCCCAAAAATTTGCTTTTATTATTTCAAAGTGCAAATCATCAAAACTTCAAATTTTCTAAAGAACAATCATAAAGACAAAGTCATTTATTTTCTTATTCATCCATGCAATAGGTTTACATTTAATTTGTTTCCGATTTATTCAAGTTTGTTTCATTCACATTTTAAATTCAAGTCAATTTGCTTCAATTTAAATTGAATTCAATTATATTTAATTTCACTTTGCTTCAAATTTGAATTTAATTATTTTAAAATTTTGTTCCGTTTATTCAATTCCATTAACACTAATGAGTTCTACTTAATCAATTATCATCCATCTAACAACCAATGCATATCAAACATTAACATCCATCAAAAATCTACACTAAATTAATTATACATTTCCAAGTCAACTTTAATTTCATACACTTCCAAGTTTATTGACATTTAGTTATATTCAAATTTAATTAGTTTCCAATTACCAATTTTATATTTCATTAATTTTAAATTTTATTTATTCACTTAGATATATCATTCATTTTACAGCTTAAATTTCTTCTATATTTACAACTATCAATAGATCTTCACATTTTATTATTCACTCTCACACTGGTATATTTTTTCTCTACTTATCCTTATTAGCATTTTAAACCTTTTAAGCATTTGGTAAGTTATAGTTATGCAAATAGAATGTAGTTAAACAACATACAACTTCTTTTCATTTAAAGTTGAATTTTCAATTAATTTATTCTTAAGTCATTACTTAAATTTCACTATAATTTAATTTCACATTTACATTCACATATAGTATTTCCATTTTATATTAACATAATTGTGAATCACCTTTAAATGTTAATTTAAATTCCAATTATTTACTAACAATTTTATTTATATTTGCAAACCATTAATTAAATGCATATTTCATTATTCAAACCTATACTTGTATATTATCCAATTAATAATTCATATAACATTTTTGAACTTCTTAAATATTTTGGTAAGTTATATCTATGCTATAGAATGAAATTTAATACTATGCGAGTTTTACAGTTTCAATTTTTATTTTAAGTTCATAATTTCCTAATTCTAAGGATTTCTACTTCAATTGATATTTTCACTTAGCTCTTAGGTTCATTTCTCATTTCACAATTCAGAAGTTCCTTAATGATTCAAGTCTAAATTCATTTCAATCATTTAAAAATAATATTTAATTATTAAAGGACTTAAGAATTCCAATCCCGGTTTCATTACAAATCAAGTTTTGAAATAATATATACTTATATAATTTATATATCAAATCATACTATAGAGAATACAAAATAAAATAAATTTGAATCAAAACAAGGTTTAGACAAGCTATTAAGTGGTCTCCCCACTCGGACTCTTGAAAATAAACGCCGATGATGCGTGCACTCATCACCGAAATCATTTTCTAGCGTCGAGAGAAGGGAATATAACACTTATCATAAAAAAAATCCTTCGAAACAATTTCAACTCAATTATACTATCATATAATACTCATATTATATTTTTCAAATTCTTGTAAGTCAATTTCAAACACCGGAATTTAAATTCCCAAATCCAAGTTAAAATTCATTTATATTCATTATCAATTGTGTTTACAAGATTTCATTTTCCTAAATCCATTGTTATTAAATCAATTGTTGCAAATATTGACTGATCAAACAATAACGATAATAATCTAATATTATCATCTCCTAACAATCAATTCCATCAAAATGAATACATATTCAAATAATTCTTTTATATAAAATAAATTCCAAACGATATTGTGTTGGTTTGTCCTATTCGAGTGTTTAGAAATTCCTATCGACGCCTTGGCGTCCCAAGTATCGACCAGAATTCATAAATACTCAACGGAACAAAGTTAACACAATATAAAACCATTTTATATCAAATAACAAGTACGCTCTCTCATATACACTCAACTCATTATAGTTTACCTCCATTTCAATGAGTTATTCCCCACTAGAGCCAAGGTTTATCGCTAAACCAAAGCTCTGATACCAACTGTAACGACCCGCCTTTTTGGACAGTTTAAACCGACGATCAAATACACACGTCGATTCCAAACCATTCAAAAGTGCAGATAGTTATTGGGGTAAATAAGAAAAGAAAAGAAAAGAAATAAAGGAAATGAAACAACACAGAATCTCGCAGCGGAACGATAAAATATAATAGTCAAATAAACAGTTCATGAAGCTGTTTACTATACTTTGACAATTATTTATACAACATTTATCAGAGTTATACATATACAACAGAACAATTTAAATAATGCAGTAGACAGCATGATGCACAGATAATAATGGTAATAGTGTACCAAATCTTCGTCTTCGTCCTCCAGAATAGATCTTCAAAAATCTGAAAACTCAGGACTGACCCGAACGTAATGAAAAGACAAAACACTCGAGTCAGGACTAAAATATCCTTATGAAATTTAAATGAATCGTAAATAAATATGAGTGTAACGGCGTCAGAGATGTTTACGGGGTTTGACATCTCATATCCAGTGTCAACGTGCGTACAATAACTTAAGAGATGTTACGAGATTTTCCATCTCTCAAGGATCCGTTAAACTATCTACTATGTAGTAATGTAAGCTAAGTAGATAATGCCTATCAGTAATACAAAGTATCAAAATAGCGTTAAGGCGTTACCATAATCCCCCTTAACACATTTTTATAACGCCATAGTCTATACAGCACCGTAAGCCCCACCGTAAACTGGTGGTTATCAGAGGGTACCCCATATGTATAACACAAAACATAACGTAGTGGTCGCGAATAGGATAATCAGTATGACAAGGTACATGAGGCGATACCAACTAGGATACTAGTAGTTGCGTGATCCGGACTGATGTTTAGCATAGCCATTAGCTACCCCAACACCGCAAAACACCACTCCCAAATCAAGGGGTGCACCCAAATCGAATCACAAATGTAATAGAAATGGTATCGAAGAAGCGTGTCCGCTAGAGGTGGCGAACCTCAATGGCCCGGCGCGGCTCCTGTTTTAGTCATGTCAGGGGTCATCCAATATCGTTCTCTTTCTTCAGTCAACGCGTTCACCAAACCATCCACTTCATTCTGGATCAACTCTTCGCGTATAATAGTTATTAAAGTGGTGTTTAGTATCGACAGAGAGTATCCCCATATCCAATCCCGGTCTCCTTAATAGCTACGTATTATTACACCTGTAACATCCCGCTTTTTCGTGCGATTTAAATAGACACACATGCCGATTCAATCCATACGGAAGGGCGGACTGTTATGGGGTAGATAAGAAAAACAAGAAAGAAATAAAAGAAAACAGAATCTCGCAGCGGAAGGATAAAATATAATAATAAAATATACAGTTTATAAATCTGTTTACAAAACATTCATATTATACATATCAGAGTTACACATACCAACAACAATGCAGCGGAACAGTGTGTAGTGCACTACTATAAATAATAATAATATACATCTTCGTCTTCGTCCTCCAGAGCTAAATCTTCAAATCCTGAAACGCTCGGACTGACCCGAGCGAATTGAAAAGACAAAACACTCGAGTCAGAACTAAAAGATCTTATGTAAGTTAAATTAACAGAAATAAATATGAGTGCAGTAACTCAAGAGATGCTCGGGATTTACAACTCCTAAGGATCCGTTAAACTATTTACTATATAGTATATTTAGCTATTATAATAGTGTCTATTTGTAAAATAAACTTACTTTTTAATAGCGTTAAGGGGTTACCCATATAGCCCTTAACACAAATAATGCCAATAGTCTATACAGTACCGTAATACCTCCTGATCGGGAGGCTACCAGAGGATACTCCATAGGTACGACACAAATAGAAACTCGTAGTAAAGGCGCGGTAGGGTAGGTGACACGGCACAACTAGGCAATGCCAGGGTAGATATACCAATTACGCTTCCGGGCCGATGGAAACGCGCAGCGCGCAGCTGCCTCCCACCTCGAACAAACTCCCCACATCAAAGAAATCAAAAATGAAGGTGGCCACCGAATCAATCCAAAATCAGAGTATAGTATCGAAGGGAAGTGTCCGATCAGAGGTGCTACCTCATTAACCCGTCAATCGCTCCTGTTTTAGCCACCTTATGCCAACTCACGGGAGTCGGGTCCACGTATTTACCTTACAGGAAACGCCGCCACCAACCTACTTCATTTTGGAATCTCCACCGCGTACACGGTTAGTTAAAGTGGTTTTCGGTATCGACAGAGAGTATGTCCATATCCGATCCCGGTCTCTTTGCCAACCAATCGTTATTATAACACCGCAGTCATTTAAAAATAATTATACTTTTAAAAAATAAAATATCCATTTAAAACCCATATAAAAACGATATACATTTTTATTCTTAAAACCCCAAATCAATACGATATCATTTTATTTTCTAATACAAATTATTTCCAAAATCATAGGGTTTCCAAAGTATTTAGAAATCAAAACTCTTGAATATAATATTTCCAACTTATACTACTTTGAAAAAAAAACATAGCTTTGAAACAAATTTCCATCTCTTAAATGGTTAAATATTTAACTACTTTTATAAAACAAAATAGCTTCTTTAGATTTCACAAATCAATTCTAAATATCGTTTTAAACTTCCAAATACCATTTCAATTCTTATGGTTAAAAGCTTTAAATATTTCACCATTTCAAAAACAAACTTATTTGACAAACCCATATGTATCAAATCCAATTACTTATTATTTAGACTTGAAATGTTTACTTATTGAATTCAATATAATTTAAGCAAACCTTTAACTTCACATAACTGAAAAAAATTTCAATTTATTTAACTTGATATATTCCTTTAAAACAACCTGATACTTATTTAAATCACTTTACACAAATCAAGTTATAAATCATATCCTTTAAAAATTTAACTTTTATTTAAATTCTGATTTAACTTAATATTCAACTTCCAATTTTATTATCATTTAAGTCAATAGAACTACCAGAAATTAAATTTTAATTAAATGCTTAATCGTATTTGATCTTAAAATCAAACTTAGGTTTATACTTTAAATCAATTTTTATACAAAGCCTAAAACCGGAAAATTTCTCTATATATATATATATATAGCTTTTATTAATGATCAAATCAAAACCCATAAACCATATATATATGTATAGCTTTACAAAACCATAGTAAAACATTTCCAAAAATAATTTTATATATTTACCGCGGTGCTTGTATAAAATTTTCTATCCTATGGTCAAGTGATACGGATGTTTACCATTTCAATCCGCAATTTAAAATTAAAAAATGTGGTTGTATATCATTTCAAACCGCAATCCCAAATGAAATGAAAATGCATGATGACTTGCAGTTTATACAATATAAATATAGCATCCATTCATCCAAATATCAATCATAAACCATTATTTGCAATCATCGTCCAATTTAAACAGTCATCGATATAGAGCATATAAATTATACAGGTAATAAATAACAGTTTATATTCAATAATAAATTTAATAACTGTTAACTAGAAGTTTATATGCAAAATAAATTCTAACTGTAAATTTATATGCAATAATTAAAATAATAAACAGTTAAATAAATAAAAATGCGAATTAAATGAGAAGATGAATAAAACATGCCAAACAAATCGTATATAAATTTCTACTCATACCTAAAAATCAATTTAACAAACATAAAATATTTTAGAAGTTGTGAGTGGGTTAAAACACTCACCTTTTGAATTTAAATTGGATTTAAATCCAATTTAAACCCAAAATTTCGTAGTCTCCAAATTCATCCAAACCAGCGTCAACAGATCTGAAATTTCAATACGATCCTAACAGAAAAAATCTCGCGTGAATCGGATACGGTAAGTGAAAATTACACAAGTTAAACGTTAAAGAAATTGTATTGAAAATCAAATAAACTAAAATAAAGAATACCTCTCTTCGAGAACTATGACATATAAATTTTTCTGAAATTTTTAGAGGACTTTGAAATTTTTATTTATATTTTGGACTGTATTTGGATCTAGAATTTTGCAGCCATTGTAAAAGAAGAAGTTGAAGAAAAGAACACACAGAGAAATGAAGATAGATGGAGGCTGGGGTTTACACAGCCTATTTATAGACAAAGTGAAAACGAATAGGTAGGCACGAATTATAAACGCGCAAAACGGTTGTTGGCCCACCAGAATATTTCATATTAATTGGATACGTTACGGATTAGTAAATAAATAAATTTCTTCCTCAAACATTTACATTGAATTTTAAACGTATTTACAAATATAAATTTAGACACTTTATTTAATTTTCAATATAATTTCATTAAATTTCAAATTCATAAATAATTTCCATTTTTAATTAAATTTCAAATTACCGTAATAATTATCTTAGATTCTTATTCATTCGCAATAGATTTAACTATTGTAAATCGACTAAGTTTACATACTATAAAATCCACATTCCTATGTATATATAGGTTTTGAATTTCATACTATAAATATTTTATTAACATTTCGCAAATACATAAATTGGTATTGCACTGTTACTTAAATAAATAGCCTATACCAATCACTAATTAAATGGGTTACCAAATTTTGGATTGGTTAATAATTATTAATTATTGCTTCATTTCTTAATTATACACTTGCATGGGTTATGCTTGTCTAATTATATTCCCATATTAATTAATGTTTCCAACAAACAATAACCTTTCCTTAGTCCCACCCTTTTTACCAAATATTTCCCTGCAAATAATTCATTTTCCCATACATACTTCCATTTACACCTAAACTTATTATACCTCTTTATTTTCTCAAACAAATTACAATGATTAACAAATTTAAATGAAAATTTGAGTTGATAGATTCATATATTCAAATGTTTACTTTATTTCAATATCTACTAAACTTTGAAATTATAACATAGACTTCAAAATAAAATCCTCTACTCTAGTCATACAAGTCTTATTGAAATAAAATGTATCTACCCTATTTTTAGGTCTTGGTTCCTAATATCCACCCGTTTTGACTTAATTTAAAATAGTGTACAAATTACATTACCTTTAATTGCAATAAATCCTATCATTGCCATTTATATTCCAAATGAATAAATTATAATAGGTTAATTGAATCAGATTTACAACTCAACTTTAAATATTTGCAAATTTTGTTAGTTTGGATTACTTGGTAAATTTAGAACCCCTTAAACAACTTCCTACATAAATTTATTATAGAATAATTCAAAATTAACGTACAATTCCAATTTATGCAGCGATTACAACTTAAATTTCAAGGAATTTATTTATTTAGGTTTAAATCCTATTATTCACTAAAATTGTCATCCCATGTATACAATCCACATTGGTTTGTATTTATTCCATTTACCTCTTTAGTCATAGCGTAAATTTCTCATTAGTACACATTAAAGTCCGCTAAATTTCAACTGCCTCTTAATTTCCATTTATAAGTCTTAACACCCTAAATTTGACCATTTCTAACATGATATTACTTTTCATATTAAATGTAACTTTTATTTAGTGTATTAACATTTATTTCTATTTAAATTTCATCAACCAAATTAAACATGTAACTTATAACTATTTCTTACAATCCAAATTATTACACCCATTGTCATATTCTGAATGGAGCCAGCATTTAATTACACAATTTTTCTAAATTACATTAGGACAATATTTAATTCTCTTTGATAATATTAAATCCCCAATTTATTAAATGGAATCAATATATCTTTCTTTATATATTGTACGTCTAAATATCTTAATTATCAAATTTCAACTTATCCCTCAACCCCCAAATAACGTTATCAACAATTTCATCTTGTAATTAATACTTACCTTTATTTCATCTTATAGAATCAACTATCTTTATTGACAAATTAACCTACCTTACAACACAACTTAAGAAAATTAATTGCAAATATGATCTCACATTAGACTTCATAAATTATCAGTTGAAATCTACATAAAACCATTTATTTAATTAAAACCATTATACATATTGACTCTTTACATGGAATTAGATTACATTCCTTAATTTCATTAAAACTTTATTTCTCACCTAAATCGCAAAATAGTAAATTTTGCTTACTATAGAAATTTTATTTAAGATGAATTTGAATCCCAATCAATTGTTATTGCACTCCTTATTACATTAAATTACATTCAGTTTACACATTTTAGAATTAAATTCAAATTACCGACAAATCTTATTTCATTCATAAATGCCATCATCTACCACATTATTGCATGGTTTCATTTAATTATATTCAGGCTATTCATGTTTCTATTAAACTTGCATACATACTTCCGTTATTATTTAATCAATTATTAAACATTATGACCAAATCATCTAACAAAATTGTATAATTTTCCATTTATTAACATTCAGTTACTATTCAACATGTTTAATTCATTAGATAAATCAAATAATTACGCTTGCTTTTCTCATTTGATTTTATAACCTAATATACCATTCATATTAAACCTATTTCATTCAATTCATACAAATTCAGCTAGATTTTACTGTCTAGATTTTCATGCAGTTACTTTTAATAAATCGAATATTGCATTGGATAATTTTACTGCTTACCTTTCATATATAAAAAAAATTCAAAGTGTACGCTCTCACTACTACCTTTATTAGGATTTATTCCCTATACTAATATTTAGTTTTATTTACCCTTTATATTTCATCTCTTTTTAAATTAAATTACAAAATCTTAATTAAATTAACCAACTTAAATTGTCGAAATTTACGGGTCGTTACATTCTCCCCCACTCAAAACTTTTCGTCCCCGAAAAGGAAAAAGAAGGGAAAATAAGGATATTAGAATCTACATATCTTATTTAAAACATTACCTTATAAACAATTAAATTTACAGTATCTGTTACTTTTCTTAAAATATACAAATTACAACATTATCTTTTTGTACTTAAATTTATTAGAGTTTGGAGAACATTTCAAAATATTTCTAAGTCCAAAATTTAAATATCTAAGTAGTTCCAATCACTAATCATCCAAATTAATACAACAACCATCAATTTCCTCGAACAGCATACATACAATTACAAAACAACCATATAATCACACAAATCAAATAGTTGTTTGGGTTCAAACTTGAAATTGTACGGAATGAAAAATAACTATCAAGTGCATCATTTACTCAACAGTCTTAGATGGAATAAATTATTTATTCATCCAACAATTTCAAATTTCCTTACCCAACCAAACATAAATCAAACAATAACCATTCAACCCAACAATCAATTTAACTTATTATAAATCTTTATTTCATACTTTAGTTGTTTGATTTCCTTTCTTTCATTAATGAATGATTACCTCATTTATTTTCATTTATTACTTACAATATTCATCTTCCATTTTAAATGTCATGTAAGTTTCTTTTTATTGCATTCCATTTATGTATTTCTAAATTTTATTTATTTATTTCTCACAGTTTCATTTTGTGACGCCCCACCTCTATACCCACGCTAGCCAAGAACACTACGGAGTAGTGCTGTCAACTAGCACGGAGAATAAGGCTGTTGAGGAGCGACCATCCATGCAATTGCTTATCACACGGTGGCTATAAATAATCTTCGGAAACAAACGTAGAAATAAGCATAACGCAAATCAGTCACAGACATCCATATCACAAAGGCGGAAGAAGATATGAATATATAACTAACACATGAAAGTGTACATCAGAGTAGTGGTCAAAAGATCCACAATAATACAAAAGAATAGCAACACGTGCTATACAAAAGAATACAACCATGAGTCTATATCTCAAGTGTGTACAACAAAAGCTGCTAATCTAAACAGTTAGCCAAAAGTCAGAGTGATGAATCCCTGGGAAGAAGTCAAGCAGAAGCACCTGTAACATCTCGGTCTGACCCGAGTATTATTTAAGAAAAATAATAAACGGGTCAGTCTAGCTATAAATATCAGATGACAAGATATAACATAAAAGATATGGCATAAACATAAAATATCCATAATGACATACCACTATAAGCATGTAAATAATGATCAACAGAAGACCAATCAATAAGAGATAATCAATATCACAAGAATCTTCTCAAAGATTCGGAAAGGGCATCATACCCCAAACTTGTACTCATAACAAGTTAATGACATAAATTCTAGAAATCAATGCAAGATCTCCAGAAATCATAGAAAAGAGAAAGAGGCCTATCACATGACGGTCCGAAGACCAAGGGGAGCTACCCCACATATGTGAATGGAATCACACAGATTAAGGTCCAGACTAACCAAAAAGCAAAAAGGTATGTGTGAGTCGAATCACACAAGTGGTGTCTAGTCTAACCTCGCAACAAGAGACATCGCACAGTTGCTAGTCTAAAGCATCAGAATGATCGTCATGATCAACGAGAAGTGTCAATTACACTAAGCTAGTAAATATAGAAGTTTAGCTTCATGTCCCATAACCACTTGCTTAACTTAAATATTTACGAACAAACTGTAAATCTTCACTAATAAAATTTTCACAAGAGGTTCAATCGAACAAGTCCAAGAATTAACCGACGAAGTGAACGCAAGCGTTTCATACCACTTGTTTTACTAAGTTGTTTAATTAGATTTCTCATCCGAGTGAGGTAAAGGTTTGTATATACTAATAGATTGGAAAACGGTTTAAGAAAAGAGCTTTGTTATTAAAAATAGAGTTGAAATTGTTTGTTAAAAGAGTTTTGATATTTAGTAATAGTATTGAAACCTTTATATTATAAAATGACAAAACACAGAAGCAATTGTAGAAACAATCAATCACAAAGATCGCATACGGAGATGTGAATAAAATCCAAGGAAATCAGCTCAATGTTTTTCAGATAAGATCCCCTACGGAGGGGGGGTCTGGGGGGGGTGGCAACCCCCCTAGATGGGGGTGCGGGGGCAACGCCACCGCTTACGGGGTTCGACCTGCCCGGTCAGGTCGCGGGGGTCCAGGGAGCAGCGCCCTCGGCGGGGTGCGGGGCAGCGCCCCGTCCAAAACGGTACGACCTAATGAAGACAAAATGAGGTCTAACGACCTAAGGGTCTAAGGGGTCAAGCGAACTATCGGGATAAGGTCCAACGACCTACGAGTTAAAGGTCCAACGACCTATAGGGTTATAAGGTCATATGACCTAACGAGCTATGGCCAAACGACCTAGTGTTGACTCACGAGCGACCCAACTGAAGCGACCTAACCTATAGGGTTATAAGGTCATACGACCTAACGACTCAAGGGTCTAACGACCTAACGACTCAAGGGTCTAACGACCTAAAAGTATACAGGTCATGCGACCTATCGGTTTAAGAGGCGAGCGACCTAAGTGTTGCGACCTAAGAGTCGAACGACTTAAGGGTTAGGCCAGGAGCGACCTAACATGGCCGACCTAACAGAGGTTGCGACCTAACATTATAAAGGCCAAACGACCTAAGGCTTAATTCGCGAACGTCCTACTGCCTAAGGCTTAACTCGCAAGCGACCTACGGCTTAACTCGTGAGCGACCTACGACTTAAGGATTAACTCGTGAGTGACCTACGACTTAAGGATTAACTCGTGAGCGACCTATGACTTAAGGATTAACTCGTGAGCGACCTACGACTTAAGGATTAACTCGTGAACGACCTAACTCCGAAGTGCCAATATTTCCAGAATGACCTAAAGCCCTGCGACCTACGACCCAGCGACCTTGCGACCTATCACCGAACGAGTCAAGTGGCCAGAACGAGCTAAGTGCAGGAAATTTCCAAAAATGCTAAAAATTGGAGTTTTTCGCCAATCCAATCCAAACCAAAGGCAAATGTGCATGCAAAAGTGATAGGGAATCATTCCCAACAGTCCAATATAGTTATAGACTAGATTTGTGAGATAAAAATCTCACCTTTGCACAAATTCAATGAAGAAGGAGCTTGAAACAATGGAGAAGCAACTACAAGCTAGAATCCAATGTCTTCACTTTGATTTTGGAGTTGAATGATGGATTTAAAGTTGAAACCTAAGCTTGGAGTTTTATTTTCCTCTTCCACTCACCATTAATGCAAAAGCTTGGTTGTTAGGAAATTTATGAAGAGTGAGAAGAAGGAAGGGGGCTTGGGCTTGAGTTATAATGGCAATCTAACCCAAAGTCCAAAGCGGGAAAAGTTAGTGAAATTCCACTAACTCCAAACCTACCGATGTTTATACTTAAAAAAATTGTAAACGGCATTTCGAACTCAATGGAAGTGGTCTCGAGTCCTAATTTGACCGTTTGCAAAAAATAGCTTTTCAGACCAATATCCGATTAACGACAAAATATTTAAATAAAATATTTAAATAAAAAATCGATAAATATGCGGGTTGTTACACATTTATTATAGAATTTCATTCTATTTACTTAAGTTTTAAAATCATCTAATTATAATACTTACCTTTAATTATGGTAAAATTTAAATTTACAACTTAAGTTTATAACAATTGATTCCCATTTATAACAACAAATTCATTGAATACTTTCATTATCTCAAGCTTTACTTGTAAGATTTCCCCCTTACATTTTCTTACTAACACTGTAACTTTTATTATATGGCAAGTTATATATATGCTTTAAGAATGTAAGTGAAAATTTATACAAGTTTCTTCTCAATTCCTTTTATTATTTTTAGTGGTTCATTAATTATATATTCGTTTTATAAGTTACATTTTCAACTTACTTTTACTTTCATTCATTTATTTAATGCTAATATTTAATAATAGTAACATTTTAATTACACCTAATTTGTAACCTTATAACATCAATTCTAATAAATAAAGAATTTCCTTTATCCATTTACTAAGGTTTACAACCGTTTATTTACATTACTTCTCTTCCTATTGTACTATTAATAAATCTGGAACTTAAGAACCAAATACCGGGTTAAATTTTAAATCATTTAAAATAATAGATAGATATCTACACTTAACATATATATCCAATTATAATTAAAACGATAAAATTTTCTAAACAATTCTGCTGTAAATTACTACAGTGGCCTTCCCACTTCGAAACTCGAAAATGAATGTCGATGACGCATGCACTCATCACCGAAATTATTTTCCAGCGACAGAGAGGAAAGTACAAAACTTATTTTCTCCAAAAATCTTCTTTAAAACAATTTCTCTTAAATTATATTAAATATTCATATCAGAAAATACTTATAACAATTATATTCCAAAAATTTTACGAAAAATTCCAAAACCCCGTATCTTAAGTCCTAAATTTCCAAATTTCATTTATCTTATTTTTAAATCTTATTTCTATCATTATTCAAAACCTTCATTACCTAACAACCAATCTATTACAACCAAATGTATATATTATTTTGAAAAATTATTTTATAGAAAATATAATAGGTAAAATTATTTCATTCACCTATATTAAAACAAATATTATGTCGGTCTGTCCTATTAAGTGTTTGGAAACCCCTATTGATGTCACAGCGTCCCATGCACCAACCAGAGTTTATCAACACAAAACGGAACAGATTAACACAATATTAAAACCTTTTTATAACACTAATAAATACGCTCTCTCATATATATACACTCAGTGACTCCCATAGGGTATTACTACCCTATTAGTAAAGAGTCAAACCCCACAAAGCTAAGGTTTATCGCTAAACCAAAGCTCTGATACCAACTGTAACATCCCACCCTTTCGCATGATTTAAACAGACACACATGCCGATTCAATCCATACGGAAGGGCGGACTGTTATGGGGTAAATAAGAAAAACAAGAAAGAAATAAAAGAAAACAGAATCTCGCAGCGGAAGGATAAAATATAATAATAAAATATACAATTTATAAATCTGTTTACAAAACATTCATATAATACATATCAGAGTTACACATACCAACAACAATGCAGCGGAACAGTGTGTAGTGCACTAGTATAAATAAAATAATATACATCTTCGTCTTCATCCTCCAGAGCTAAATCTTCAAATCCTGAAACGCTCGGACTGACCCGAGCGAATTGAAAAGACAAAACACTCGAGTCAGAACTAAAAGATCTTATGTAAGTTAAATTAACAGAAATAAATATGAGTGCAGTAACTCAAGAGATGCTCGGGATTTACATCTAGTAATGATCCGTTAAACTATTTACTATATAGTATATTGCGCTATTATAATAGTGTCTATTTGTAAAATAAACTTACTTTTTAATAGCGTTAAGGGGTTACCCATATAGCCCTTAACACAAATAATGCCAATAGTCTATACAGTACCGTAATACCTCCTGATCGGGAGGCTACCAGAGGATACTCCATAGGTACGACACAAATAGAAACTCGTAGTAAAGGCGCGGTAGGGTAGGTGACACGGCACAACTAGGCAATGCCAGGGTAGATATATCAATTACGCTTCCGGGTCGATGGAAACGCGCAGCGCGCAGCTGCCGCCCACCTCGAACAAACTCCCCACATCAAAGAAATCAAAAATGAAGGTGGCCACCGAATCAATCCAAAATCAGAGTATAGTATCGAAGGAAAGTGTCCGATCAGAGGTGCTACCTCATTAACCCGTCAATCGCTCCTGTTTTAGCCACCTTATGCCAACTCACGGGAGTCGGGTCCACGTATTTACCTTACAGGAAACGCCGCCACCAACCTACTTCATTCTGGAATCTCCACCGCGCACACGGTTAGTTAAAGTGGTTTTCGGTATCGACAGAGAGTATGTCCATATCCGATCCCGGTCTCTTTGCCAACCAATCGTTATTATAACACCGCGGTCATTTAAAAATAATTATACTTTTAAAAAATAAAATATCCATTTAAAACCATATAAAAACAATATCATTTTTATTCTTAAAACCTCAAATCAATACGATATCATTTTATTTTCTAATATAAATTATTTCCAAAATCATAGGGTTTCCAAAGTATTTAGAAATCAAAACTCTTGAATATAATATTTCCAACTTATACTACTTTGAAAAAAAAACATAGCTTTGAAACAAATTTCCATCTCTTAAATGGTTAAATATTTAACTACTTTTATAAAACAAAATAGCTTCTTTAGATTTCACAAATCAATTCTAAATATCGTTTTAAACTTCCAAATACCATTTCAATTCTTATGGTTAAAAGCTTTAAATATTTCACCATTTCAAAAACAAACTTATTTGACAAACCCATATGTATCAAATCCAATTACTTATTATTTAGACTTGAAATGTTTACTTATTGAATTCAATATAATTTAAGTAAACCTTTAACTTCACATAACTGAAAAAAATTTCAATTTATTTAACTTGATATATTCCATTAAAACAACATGATACTTATTTAAATCACTTTACACAAAATCAAGTTATAAATCATATCCTTTAAAAATTTAACTTTTATTTAAATTATGATTTAACTTAATATTCAACTTCCAATTTTATTCTCATTTAAGTCAATAGAACTACCAGAAATTAAATTTTGATTAAATGCTTAATCGTATTTGATCTTAAAATCAAACTTCGGTTTATACTTCAAATCAATTTTTATACAAAGCCTAAAACCGGAAAATTTCTATATATATATATATAGCTTTTATTAATGATCAAATCAAAACCCATAAACCATATATATATGTATAGCTTTACAAAACCATAGTAAAACATTTCCAAAAATAATTTTATATATTTACCGCGGTGCCTGTATAAAATTTTCTATCCTATGGTCAAGTGATACGGATGTTTATCATTTCAATCCGCAATTTAAAATAAAAAATGCGGTTGTATATCATTTCAAACCGCAATCCCGAATGAAATGAAAATGCATGATGACTTGCAGTTTATACAATATAAACATAGCATCCATTCATCCAAATATCAGTCATCAACCATTATTTGCAATCATCGTCCAATTTAAACAGTCATCGATATAGAGCATATAAATTATACAGGTAATAAATAACAGTTTATATTCAATAATAAATTTAATAACTGTTAACTAGCAGTTTATATGCAAAATAAATTCTAACTATAAATTTATATGCAATAATTAAAATAATAAACAGTTAAATAAATAAAAATGCGAATTAACTGAGAAGATGAATAAAACATGCCAAACAAATCATATATAAATTTCTAACAAACATAAAATATTTTAAAAGTTGTGAGTGGGTTAAAACACTCACCTTTTGAATTTAAATTGGATTTAAATCCAATTTAAACCCAAAATTTCACAGTCTCCAAATTCATGCAAACCAGCGTCAACAGATCTGAAATTTCAATACGATCCTAACAAAAAAATCTCGCGTGAATCGGATACGGTAAGTGAAAATTACACAAGTTAAACGTTAAAGAAATTGTATTGAAAATCAAATAAACTAAAATAAAGAATACCTCTCTTCGAGAACTATGACACATAAATTTTTCTGGAATTTTTAGAGGATTTTGAAATTTTTATTTATATTTTGGACTGTAATTGGATCTAGAATTTTGCAGCCATTGTAAAAGAAGAAGTTGAAGAAAAGAACACACAGAGAAATGAAGATAGATGGAGGCTAGGGTTTACACAGCCTATTTATAGACAAAGTGAAAACGAATAGGTAGGCACGAATTACAAATGCGCAAAACGGTTGTTGGCCCACCAGAATATTTCATATTAATTAGATACGTTACGGATTAGTAAATAAATAAATTTCTTCCTCAAACATTTACATTGAATTTTAAACGTATTTACAAATATAAATTTAGACACTTTATTTAATTTTCAATATAATTTCATTAAATTTCAAATTCATAAATAATTTCCATTTTTAACTAAATTTCAAATTACCGTAATAATTATCTTAGATTCTTATTCATTCCCAATAGATTTAACTATTGTAAATCGACTAAGTTTACATACTATAAAATCCACATTCCTATGTATATATAGGTTTTGAATTTCATACTATAAATATTTTATTAACATTTCGCAAATACATAAATTGGTATTGCACTGTTACTTAAATAAATAGCCTATACCAATCACTAATTAAATGGGTTACCAAATTTTGGATTGGTTAATAATTATTAATTATTGCTTCATTTCTTAATTATACACTTGCATGGGTTATGCTTGTCTAATTATATTCCCATATTAATTAATGTTTCCAACAAACAATAACCTTTCCTTAATCCCACCCTTTTTACCAAATATTTCCCTGCAAATAATTCATTTTCCCATACATACATCCATTTACACCTAAACTTATTATACCTCTTTATTTTCTCAAACAAATTACAATGATTAACAAATTTAAATGAAAATTTGAGTTGATAGATTCATAGATTCAAATGTTTACTTTATTTCAATATCTACTAAACTTTGAAATTATAACATAGACTTCAAAATAAAATCCTCTACTCTAGTCATACAAGTCTTATTGAAATAAAATGTATCTACCCTATTTTTAGGTCTTGGTTCCTAATATCCACCCGTTTTGACTTAATTTAAAATAGCGTACAAATTACATTACCTTTAATTGCAATAAATCCTATCATTGCCATTTATATTCCAAATGAATAAATTATAATAGGTTAATTGAATCAGATTTACAACTCAACTTTAAATATTTGCAAATTTTGTTAGTTTGGATTACTTGTTAAATTTAGAATCCCTTAAACAACTTCCTACATAAATTTATTATAGAATAATTCAAAATTAACGTACAATTCCAATTTATGCAGCGATTACAACTTAAATTTCAAGGAATTTATTTATTTAGGTTTAAATCCTATTATTCACTAAAATTGTCATCCTATGTATACAATCCACATTGGTTTGTATTTATTCCATTTACCTCTTTAGTCATAGCGTAAATTTCTCATTAATACACATTAAAGTCCGCTAAATTTCAACTGCCTCTTAATTTCCATTTATAAGTCTTAACACCCTAAATTTGACCACTTCTAACATGGTATTACTTCTTATATTAAATGTAACTTTTATTTAGTGTATTAACATTTATTTCTATTTAAATTTCATCAACCAAATTAAACATGTAACTTATAACTATTTCTTACAATCCAAATTATTACACCCATTGTCATATTCTGAATGGAGCCAGCATTTAATTACATAATTTATCTAAATTACATTAGGACAATATTTAATTCTCTTTGATAATATTAAATCCCCAATTTATTAAATGGAATCAATATATCTTTCTTTATATATTGTACGTCTAAATATCTTAATTATCAAATTTCAACTTATCCCTCAACCCCCAAATAACGTTATCAACAATCTTCATATTATAATTAATACTAACCTTTATTTCATCTTATAGAATCAACTATCTTTATTGACAAATTAACCTACCTTACAGCACAACTTAAGAAAATTAATTGCAAATATGATCTCACATTAGACTTCATAAATTATCAGTTGAAATCTACATAAAACCATTTATTTAATTAAAACCTTGCTATTATACATATTGACTCTTTACATGGAATTAGATTACATTCCTTAATTTCATTAAAACTTTATTTCTCACCTAAATCGCAAAATAGTAAATTTCAATTACTATAGAAATTTTATTTAAGATGAATTTGAATCCCAATCAATTGTTATTGCACTCCTTATTACATTAAATTACATTCAGTTTACACATTTTAGAATTAAATTCAAATTACCTACAAATCTTATTTCATTCATAAATGCCATCATTTACCACGTTATTGCATGGTTTCATTTAATTATATTCAGGCTATTCATGTTTCTATTAAACTTGCATACATACTTCCGTTATTATTTAATCAATTATTAAACATTATGACCAAATCATCTAACAAAATTGTATAATTTTCCATTTATTAACATTCAGTTACTATTCAACATGTTTAATTCATTAGATAAATCAAATAATTACGCTTGCTTTTCTCATTTGATTTTATAACCTAATATACCATTCATATTAAACCTATTTCATTCAATTCATACAAATTCAGCTAGATTTTACTGTCTAGATTTTCATGCAGTTACTTTTAATAAATCGAATATTGCATTGGATAATTTTACTGCTTACCTTTCATATATAAAAAAAATTCAAAGTGTACGCTCTCACTACTACCTTTATTAGGATTTATTCCCTATACTAATATTTAGTTTTATTTACCCTTTATATTTCATCTCTTTTTAAATTAAATTACAAAATCTTAATTAAATTAACCAACTTAAATTGTCGAAATTTACGGGTCGTTACAACACCGTTGGCTCTTTTATATTTCAAATCGATTCATAATTGATATCAAATATCATATTCGCTTCAAAAATCAAGTCCATTTCAAATATCATCGTATCTATTCAAATGTAAGATTCCGTTTCAAAAATCATTTTTCGCATCAATATCTCATTTCGATTTCAAAATCATTTCGAATTTCAATTTAGGTTGCAACTTCATTTAACTCAATTCGTATTTAAATTCAAGATTTAAACATAAACATTTCACCTTATTAACCAGTTTGGAATCTTAGAAAAATAGTTTTAAGTATTTTAAAAGTAGTTTAAATAATTAAAATACTTAAAATACTTAAACTCTTAAAAGGATGTGAAATAGATAAATTAGTTTAAAATAATTTAAATCGGGTTAAATAGATTTAAAATAGAATAAAACAGTTTAAGTATCCAAAATGGTTTATATAACCGAGTAATTTGGAAAACAAAATAAAACAGCTTCAAAACCAATCCATTTCAATTTATAGCTTTCCAATTCAAATCAATTTCAGTTTCCATTCTACCGATTCAATTTCGATTTCAATTCAAAACAACGTCAACTTCAACTTCAACTTCAAATCAATTCAGTTCTACATTCACCTTCAATTTATTCAATTTCAATTTTTATCGATTTGGAGTTTGATTTCAAAATATCCATTTATAACACTTAACAAAATTTCCATCAATATTCAAGTTTAAATCCAAATTTAAAATATGGTTCAATTCCAAGCTCGATTTCAAAATATCATTTTTATATCACTTTTACTTAGTAATATTCAAAGCTCGAATTAAGGTTAAATCTTTAAACAAATCAATTTCGAAATTCAATCATATCCTGATTTAAATTCCAAAGTCTCCACTTAATTTTTTTAACAATTTCTTTTAACCAAAATTAATTTCAACATTCCAAACTCAAATTTTCGATAAATTCGATTTCTATAAATTGATTTCTATTTATAACTTTTAAAATAAACATTTAAACAAATTTCAAATAGACGATTTTTAAAATTATTAATTTAGCCAATTCGATGTCCGTATATAATTTTCTATCCTATGGCCAAGTAATTATTTATTTCAATTAAATGTCAGGGATGAGTATATATTACTTAAATTAAATCACAGTATCATATGTATGCATAACAGGTTATATATAAACAAATAAACATCCAAGCATTTAAATATCAACCAATAGCATCCATCGAAATAAATCATCCAATAGACAATACAATTCATGGCAATTTCATAGTTATCAATGTCAGGTAATTTAATCGCAATTCAATTTCAATTTCAATTTAACTGTCAATTTAATTTTCAACGGTTAATTCAAATGACAATCTATATGACAATTAAATTCTATCAAACAACGACAAATAAAATCATAACACTTCATAATGTCAAATTTAACTAGCATAAAGATATTTAGTACGTTGTGAGCGTTATAAAACACTCACCTTGATTTCAATGCAGTCCCAGCGTTTTATTTCGAATAAAATTAAACGAGCATTTAATTTTACCCGAAATTTTCTTTAGCTCCAAACGACTCCAATCCAACTCCGTAGCATAGTGCTCGTCAAAAAGATTGCAACACAAAAGGTTTCATCGAATTCCGACCTCGTATGAACAAGTTATACACGTTTAAACATTGAACAATTTATATTAAAATTTACAATTCCTTAAATAAAATTTCAACCTAAGAAATCAAGGCCGTAGATAACAAGCCCCAAACCCAGGCCCGCGCGCGTATGCTTCCTCTCCCCTCGTTCTTCTTCTTCCAGTAAATAACGCAACCCATTCTTCAAAACTAGGGCTAAAGGCCGCTCCTCCATCAGGCCATACAAACTCGATCAGGCGCTCTCAAATCGAAGCCACTTGCAGTCCTCACCTTCGGCCCGAGATTCGAGGAGCTCGGGCCCATCTAGGCACAGAAAAACGTGCACGAAACGTGGCCGTTTGAGCTTGATTTTCTGGCGATCCACCGCATCGATTTCCATCATAGCCGTTGAAGTTGGAGATCGCTTCGAGCCTCACGTTTTCTTAGTTGATACTTTTCTCAAATTGTTTGTGGATTTGAAGAGATCGAAGGGAGAAGATCAGTAAATTTCGTCCATTAACTTTGTAAGCGGCGGCCGGCTATAGAATAACCCTAGGTTTCTTTTTTTTATTTTTAATTTGTGATAAAAGGCTATTTATAGGAAACGACGAATACTATTCATTCGGCTTTTCCAAACTCTGAATTTTGCGCGGTAACTGACGTTTCTAGGGTTTAACCCGTGTTCCGGACACAATGGAACAGGTTTCGGAAGCTAATTCGATCGTCTGTGCGAGTTACGGAAATAAACAATCGATTTTAAATTAAACTGGTTTAACTAATTTCTAGGCGTTTTAGCTCGCCCCGGACAAACGATAAATCTAATTGACACGAAATTTGAAATCTTCCAATAATATCACATTACGGATCCGATGAAACTAGTTTCGTCGAAATCCGAGACCGTTTGAAAAATGACTATTTTAACTCGCCAAATTAATATTAAAACAATTTCAACGCGTTTCGAGCTGCCACGGTCAAACGACAACTCCAATTGCTACGAAAATTGAAATCCGATAATAACTAACTATTACGGATCCAATGGAACTCGTTTCGTCCAATTCTGAGACTGTTCGAAAATTGGCTATTTTTCAGTCGATAATTAAATATTAAAATATTCAATTTTCACAAATTTACTTTTAATTCGATTTTAAAAGTTCTACAACAACATTCTAACTTTAATATGATAAAATAAAATTTTACAAATCATTTTTAATCATATTAAACCCGTTATTCAATTTATCCAATAAATTCCAATTGTAAAATCTTATTAACTCTATTATAATCCCAATATAACTTACATTCACTTTGGAAACCAATTTGAATCATATTAAATCAAATTTTAATTATTCACTCTATTTCATATATTAAATTTCAATATCAAATTAATCATATCAATTTCGGAATTTAATTATTCAAACATTTATAATATTAAATTTAACAAATTTGATTATTCTTAAATCACTATCTTTTGAAATATTCAAACGAACTTATAAAATTTAACAAATTCAAATTATAGAACAACCATTTTCATTAAAACAGTTATTCAATTCCCGTTATTCAATTAATTCAATAGATTCCAAATATTAAATTTAAACAATTTAATTGTTCAATATTTGACGGCTTTCAATATTGGATTTTTAAATAAAATTTCATTATCAGTCAATTTACTATATTACATCAAAGGAACTCTACATTATTATAAATCAACAGTTAGAGATAATGCACTCAACTAATATATGAACTTTCATTTCGATTTCAATTGGTTCACAAATTCAATTCGACTAACTAAATGCATAGGTAACTTAAATAATTATCACTGTTAACTGTTAATTACTTATAAGTTTATTATTTACAAAGAAGCGTCATAATTACCTATACAATACAAATTCATTCAATTACCTTTGACTACATATCATTTCGATTAATTTGGGATTTTATTCAATTCATAAATAATTAACTTAGATAAAATCTTGTTGCATTTCATTCTAGTTATTATTATTCCAAACGACTTACAATTTTTTTCTAACACTAAATCACGAAATCTTATTAAATTAGCTATTTTAATTATCGAAAATTTATGGGTTGTTACACTCTCCCCCACTCAAAACTTTTCGTCCCCGAAAAGGAAAAAGAAGGGAAAAGGAACTAAGTATAGAATGCATCACTAGCTATATTTTATTCAAAGTTATCGACTTATAAAACAATGAAATTCCATTTATAAATCGTTACTACACTTCCACTAAGTTACTCCGAACGGTTTTCTAACTCTAAAATTAGTTATCAAAACAAGTTATAAAAATTTAAAAAAAAAAATTGAAAAATTTTATAACACCCGGATTTTACGGAAAATTTCGGCAGAGTCTCCTTTGCGCTGCTCGATCGGGAAAAAAAAATGACAGTATATATATCACAAATATACATCTCATCAAGTGATGAGGCATCCCGCAGGGAAAAAGTGTAAAAATACGATATGTAACCCGAGATATGTACCTTATATATTGTTAGCGAGCATATACGGCTAATATAGCGCGAAAGCGAGCTCCAAATGCGAAGCAAGTGAAATCCGCATCTACTAAACACTCAATAACTAAGTTAGAACCATGCATATAAAGATAGGTCGATATACTTAGCCTACACAACATATATATAACATATTTAGCTTCAAAACTGAGATTCCAATTTCAGGACAGCAAACAAATCTTAGTTTTAGGACACCTAAACAATAAAATTAGGCAACAAAATCTAAACAAAAGTTGTTTCATTCATTTCAGGCTTTCCGGAATGTCCAAAATCATCGAATTCGGACCATACGTTCAAAAATTATGGCTGTTTTACTTAGAGGATACGCCTCAGCCTGGGCAATGACTTGCGCAGGTCAGCAACGTTCACCCGCGTTTTCGACCTTCTAAACTACATCAAAACACAAAACACTTAAAACAAAAGTTTTAGATTAAGTTCTTAGATTTCCAGAAAGTGCAAGATCATCAAAATCCGATAAACCAGTCAAAAGATATGGCGAAAATACTAAGGGTGTATACTACTGATTTTACTTATTTTTACGCAGGACAGCGAGTAACATTCATGCGTGCACACGAAATAGAGAAGAACCCATACATGCATGCACGATTCGATAGTGACTCGGAGCTACAGGCGATGAAAATCGAAACCGATCGCGCCGCCAAGCTTCTCCTCTCGATCTCCATCTCCCGGACCCCTCACATCGAAGCTCGCACCTACCAATCAAATCGCATGCGAACCATCCTTCTTGCTACAGTAAAAAGTCGTGCGCCCTAGGAGTGGCCGCATGTCACCAAACTTTGCACCCATGTGCTATTCTTCGTGACAAATGCGATGTCGCAAACCTCGCTCTTTATCGATGGCCAAAGCTCAAGAAACAAGCAACCCTAGCTCTACTGCCTATTCGACCTTCATAGTCGAGCAACCCAGATCGAAGCCGCACCTTTCAAGTCGCACACCAATTCGAAGCAAATGAAAAGTTAGGATTTTTAAAACTAGTTTCATGATTTTACGTTGAGTATATTATGAGTAATTATTTTTCTAAGTTGCCATTTTCTTTTAGCTTTTTCTTTTTTTTCTTCACTGCCATCTGCGCATCATAAAGGAAGGGAAGACGTGATGCCTTGCATGCAGAAGGCATGCTACAGTGATTTGAAATGAAATAAAAGAAGCTGATGTGAAAAATTGACTAGACAATATATTAATTTAAATTTCAAAATATCCCAATTTTGCAACTCAAAATCTCGAACCCCTATCGAGGTGTGCCGCTAGGCGTTTACAATGTTATACCCCTATTCCGGACGCAATGGAACATGTTTCAGGGCCTAATTCGATCGTATGTGCGAGTTACGGAAATAAACGATCAATTTTAAATTAAATCGATTAAATTAATTTCTAAGCGTTTTGAGCTGCCGCGGTCAAACGACAACTCCGATTGCTATGGAAATTGAAACCTGATAAAATATACTATTACGGAACTGGTTTCGTCGAATTCCGAGACTGTGCCCTGGAAGGCTATTTTTAACTCGTCGGTTAAATCATGACTTTTCAAAATTTACAGAATTGCTAAAAATTCCAATTTTAAAATCTTATTAACTTTATTATAATCCAAATATAACTTATATTCACTTTGGAAACCAATTTGAATAATATTAAATCAAATTTTAGTTATTCACTCTATTTTCATACATTAGAATTTCAATATCAAATTAAACATATCAATTCGGAATTTAATTATTCAAATATCTGTAATATTAAATTTAAACAAATTTTATTATTCTTCAATCACTATCTTTTGAAATATTCAAAACGAACTTATCAACTTTACTTTTGAAACAAATTCAAATTATAGAACAACCATTTCCATTAAATAGTTATTCGATTCCCGTTATTCAATTATTCAATAAATTCCAAGTATTAAATTTAAAAAATTTAATTGTTCAATATTTGACGGATTTCAATATTGGATTTTAAATAAATTTTCGTTATCAGTCTATTACTTTATTACATCAAATGAATTCCACACTATTATTTAACTACAGTTAGAGATAATGCACTCAACTAATATATAAACTTTCATTTCAATTGCAATTGGTTCACAAATTCAATTAGACTAACTAAATGAATAGGAAACTTAAATAATTATCACCGTTAACTTTTAATTACACTTATAAGTTAATTATTTACAAACAAGTGTCACAATTACCTATACAATACAAATTCATTCAATTACCGTTGACTACATATTGTTTCAATTGATTTGGGATTTCATTCAATTCATAAATAATTAACTTAGATAATATTTGTTGCATTTCATTCTAGTTATTATTACCATACATAAATTACAAATTTTTAATTCTTCCAACATTTAACCATGATATCTTATTAAATTAACATTTTTAATTATCGAAATTTTACGGGTCGTTACATACAATAAGTTGGACTTTAAATAATAGGGGAATATGTCAATGTAAGAATACAACTACCAGTAAGGGAGGCAAAAGGTCGATTAGAAATGAGTTTAGAGATTACAGAAAAGCAAAAGAGCTGCATGAGAAATAGGATACAAATTGAGGATCCTCTTCTGCTAGGACAAATGTGCTAGAGAGCTTTAATGACTAAGGCCAAGCGGAGTTTCATAAGGAAAACATTGCTAGAGATAGGGACTCCCTCCATATGGACTTCAGTAATGAACTCATCGGCGTGGTCTTCGTTGTTCATAATTTATTGGCGATAATAAGCTATTGGAAACAGTAATTAGATGTCATCTAGAAAGCTATTGGAAATAGTAAGGAGAGGATGCCTTAAGACACAGACAGATGCCACTAGATATCCATGAATCATGCTTCAAATATGCTTCAGAAGTAAGAGTTGAAGACTCTATAATTGGTTGTTACCTGGATATGATAAAGGAGCAAGAATTAGAGACTTTATTTGGAAATTGGATACTTAGATGGTATTACATATTAGTACTACAAGTCATAGATAGTATACAACATACTACATATCAATATACGTTCGAATCACGCTACACAGATTTCGAACCTATGACCTCTCGCACCAAAGAATCAGAGACTTTATATCTATTATTTGAGTATATTGGAGAGTATAAGTTAGGCACTTTATGATTTTTTGTTATATATACAAATTATAACCATGGTATATGATTGTGTAGGTTAGTATACCTATTTTATTTAATCAAGATTGGGTCTGCTTCAAAGAACAAGTTATAATTAAAGTAAGTCTCTGAAAACATGAATGGTGGGAATCATCGACTAAGTGTTAAACCACTGAAGCACTCAAAATCCATAGATCAAACAATGATGTGGTGCACGTTTTTCCTTTTTTAGAGTATAAACCTAAGTTATACTATATTAATTGTTGATGTGTATGTAGTAGTTGGGTTATCACACATATGTTACTTTTCAGTATATTGTAAATGATGATAATACTTTGTTGCCTTTGAGTGTGTGTGTGTGTTCTGTTTTGATAGGCTATATTGATTGTTGGTTTATATATCTACTTGTATATGCACATTTGAACCAACATAAATTTTACTTATGGACTACTATGATTGATTGCTTCACCCTTTGTTGATAGAGTGCTATTTTTGGAATGTTATAGTATTGCTTATATTTTTGTAAATTGTATTCCTTACTTTGGATATGAATCTGATTGTGTCATAGTTACTCATGCTATATGATTTTCATATGCTACTTTAGAAGTAGATGACATGTACTTGGGACATTTCCCAATATTTTTGAATGTTTATATGGTTAAGCGTATAATATGGTATGATACTTATTGCGTTATGATAATAGTTTATTCTTTGGGTGAACTTCGAGGGCCAATTTTTACAATGTATGAGATGTAACAACTCGCAAATTTGACACGTTTATTACTGATTGATCAACGATGGTTATTTTTACTAAATTGATGATAAGAAAATTTGAGTAGAGCTATCATTTTGACCATTTTGAAATTTGTATAGCATTTAAAATATCCATGAAACAAATTTTGATATATGATATGTTAGGGTTTGGACACATTGATTGAAATGAGTAGTTTTGGTCTTAGAATTGGTTTTGACCCAAAAATTAAATACAACCGTAAATATGCAATTGACATAATCCTAGCGACGACCAAGTTCATTTGTTCTTCATAATCCTTAAATCCTACTAGAATTATATCTTAATGGCGGATAATCTTCACTGGTTATAAATTATTTTCAAAATTTACGGAGCCCAAATCCATCAAATCACATGTCAAATTGTTTGTCTCAATGAGAAAAAGAGAAGATAATTGTAACGACCCGGAAATTTCGATCCCGAAATTTCCAAATAGTGAAGAAAAGAAGAAAAGAGAAAGAAGAAGAAAACAGAAACAAGACACAGAAACCTCACATTCGCAGCGGATCAAATATAATATCAAATAAAATAGCAATTATACAAAGAAAACTATATCAGTTAATTTACATTTAAATACATCAGAGTTACACATAAACTAAATACTGGACAAAACAATCATGTCCAGAGACTACAATATCACAGTGAAAACTCTCCATACGTCCCTGCCATCCTGGGCGCCTCCTGAGCTCCAGAACGTCCTTACCTGAAAACCTGTAATACTCGGTCTGACCCGAGCATTACATCAAAGTAACAGCCGGATCAGGCTGGAAACCAGCGTGAGTAAACCCATCCAACATGGAATACAAAAGCATACAACTTAAATAAACCCAGGTAACTTGTATCAATTTACAACGTCACAAGTTGTTATACGCATCACTTATTTCACATATCAATTCTAAACACCAAACCTAGAATAAATGGTCCAATCCACTTAAATCATTCCATTTCAGCCTATTAACTTCACATATCAATTTATACAGATTCGAAGTGGTTTCGGGTATTAATTAATACCCGACTCCGGTCTCTTCAAATCCAATGTCATCTTAACCAAAGTTATACAAGTGAAAACCATTCAATTTTAAATACAGGATGCCAACTTTTACACAGTAATCCATCAGTGATAGATAACCACTTTGACATTGTTCAAACTAAACACATTATACCACAATCATCTCATATCAGAGACATCAACAAATTTAAAGCATCCAATACCATTCAATTATCCATATGCAAGGTTAATTAATCACTCCATCTCTGATTTAAATTAATTACTATAAATCCTGCTTGCTTAACCATTGATTAATTACAACCCAATTAATTAATCATCCTCTAATTATCCATCTTAATAAACCATCCTTGATTAATTATTCTCTAATTACATTAAATAATTAGCCTTTAATTAATTTCACAAATTAATTATTCTTAACTATTTACAGTAATTAACTTTTAATTACTTTCATTAACTAACTAACTATAACTAATTATATTAATGCTCAGTTAATTACATTAATTAATTATTCTATAATAACTTATTATTGATCGATTATAATTCAAATTAATTACATAAATTAAACCTTAATTACAATCTTTAATTTTATTAACCAGTGATCCTCTAATTACCATTTTAATTAATTATTTTCAAATTGATCACATTTAGTAATTAATCTTAAATCACTCACATTCATTAATCAATCTTGATTAATCACATTCAGTAATTAAAAAAAATCCTTAATTACTTACCCTAAATAACTCTTAAACTTTATTAAACCTTTAATTGATTACACTAAGCAATTAATCCTTAATTACTTCCCCAAAGTAATTAACCTTCTTATTAATTATACAAAGTAATTAAACCCAAATTACTTCCATTAATTAATTTTCCTTCAATAATAATCCAATAATTACTTGCACTAAGTAATTATGCATTATAGATTACATTAAGTAATAACACTTTAATTACTTTATTAATAAGACCTTGGTCAGGGAGAACATTTATCTTAACTAATTAACTCCTTAGTTAATTATTACTTAATTTAAATTAAATGTTCGGAATACAAAATCACCTCAAGTCGTAGCAATTTAAACTCAACACAATGGAATTATAATTTAATTTTGAAACGCATTTGAGAATTTGACAAATATTTATGCTTTGAGGACTTGTTACTAACCAAACTTGAAACTGGTATCAAAACTTAAAACCAGCTAAAATATTATTAAAGCTTGCAAAACTTGGGGCTTATAGAAACAATTCCCGAACCCAAAACCCAGAAACCCCCACCCATCAATTAAATTGAAAACGAAATTACTTTTCCAATTAAACTAAATTCCCAAAGCCCAAACAAAAGAATCCCGGCCCATCCTCTTTTTTCTTTTTTTTTACGGGCCAAACCTTCTTCTTTACTTCCCTTTTACCTTTCTTACTTCTCCCCTTTATTCCATTTCCTGACTGCTACAACAACCAGATGCACGAACAAGCCGTGCAAGTGCACCGACAATCGGCTTGACTCTGATCAATGTCAATGACTTCACCAAGTCCCCCTGGAACATCTCGTCCCAAACTAACCTCCAGAATGCTCAATGATCACCAGAAACGAAAACGAACAATTTAGGCAAAATCAGGTATCAACCATGTCGAACAACTCGCCTCGCACCACCCTGTTCCATCCACCAGAAATCTTGCTACCCTGCCCATAACTTCGCCGCACGGTCAACTTCATTTTCCCCACCATCTTGGCTGACTCGATGCTGCCCTGCTGCCGCTCCAGCCCTTCAAATATCGATGTCCATAACTAAACGCAAAACCCTATTCCTCCCTTTGACTACCATTTCGATGATCAGAAAAATCATTATTGATTTTTCCCGAGTTCACTAGCAATGCAGCCATCCCTTAACCAAATGCCTACTTCCATCATCTGGCACTTTGCTAGAAATCGATTTAATTTCATTTTCTGATCAACTCGCAACCCCTACCTAAACCCAAACTTAAAAACCAAGAAATACTTATTAAAATTTGCTATTTCAAAATATGGCTCTGATTATGTAATCAGATTTTAAAATCCCCTTGTTTGATTTTTCTACTAAATCATGATTTTACTGTAAAAATCATTATTCATCAATATTTACTTAATATTTTTATCCACGGTTCTTTTTATAAATGAAATTACATAGCTAGGATCATTTTCTTTTAAAGATCTTAGTCTAAATCCCACTGTAAAAGAGAAATTAAATGAAATCTTGATTTAAAATCCTGTAACCAAGAACAGAGGTTTCATACAAGCATACATATTCAAGTATCTGCATATATGCAAACATAATCTCATCATGCAAGCAATTTCCACAAAGTTATTCAATGTTTTATTCATAAGCACTAATTTTATCAGGATTAAACATGATTAAAAGTAGAAGTCCACTCACCTGAACAGCTTAAAACAAAATGTTTCTTCCAGGAAGCAGTTTTTGATGAATAAACTTAATCTATTTTGAGTTGCATTTTCTTGCTAGATGATGCAGGCTTTGATTTGTTTAAACTGATGATCTGAAGCTCGGTTGACTCGTTTAAATCTTTGATTTGCTTCAGGGTCTCTTTTTTTTTCTTTTTCCTGTTGATTTGCTTGAGAATGTTTGATGGCTTTAATTAAATTTTTTTTTCTGTAAAGTTTTACAGGTTTGTGTTCTCAGGCTTGAATGTTTAAAACTGAGAAAAATCCTTTTTCTTCTTCTATTTATTCAAATTAAAAGAAATAATGCCACTTGTCTATATAGCTAACATTTGTTTATTCTTCAAATTAGATGATTTACATTTGTTACTTTTGTGTTTTAGATCTTAACACTTGTCTATAGCATGATAATTTTTATTATAATGTATATATCCTTTATATTACTTATATTTTGTTTCATTTATTTATATTTTTAATATATATATGTGTGTGGAAATTTATATTTATACTTCTCTTTTATTTGCATATATATATATATATATATATACACACATACTTTGTGAAAATAAAATTTGAAACTAAATTTATACATAAATAAATAATCACATCCTCATATATATATATATTTAAATCCAATTTAAAGATATTTTATTTTATTATTATTTTTGAATTTCAAATTTAAATTCAAATCCCTATTCAAAATTTACTCACAATATATGTTTATCCTTTGAATTCCAATATTCTAATCCAAATTCAAATCCAATTTAAAATTTAATTTAAATCCAACTCAAATATAAATATCCAAACAAAACAAAAATTCAAATTGGTAAACAGAAATTTTACATAAAATCTATTTATATATATATAAATTAACACATTATTATTATTGTTTCGGAAACATTTAATTTTATCAATATTAAATAACTATAAAAGAGATTATCACATTTATTTGTTCAATATTTTCAGAAGTCAAATTAGATAACTGTTCAATTATCTACTTCCTGAAAATCAGGATTATCACATTCCTTCCCCCTTTGAATCTTTTCGTCCTCGAAAAGGAACGAAGCCAGATTTATTAAAATGCTTGTAATCAGATAAATTTCTTTTTGATTATTTAAAATAATTTTAAAATCTATATAGTATTATAAATTAGTTTTTATGAAAGTGGTTTTTATAACTCAATGTTTCAATAAGTCCGTCCTCGTTTTCATAGAAATTCGGTCATACGTTGATCAGGCGTACGACTGAAAATCTATAAGTACTTAGCAGACTCATTTTCAACATCCAGTGAAAATACTTTGAAAATAATTTTTTATTGAAAATATAGAAAACAGTTTTTTTTTAAATAGAGGATATATCTTTGGTGAGAATGCTCTGGAAATCATCACCCCCATCCATGGTCACAGTTATATTCCAGGGTTACGTTGCCGTCGCAGCAAAAGTCCATGTAACTGCAGGCTCTCCGCGGCCTCTCGATTACGCCATGGAACCCACATAACAGATCACAGTTACACCCAGGGTTACGTTGCCGTCACAGCAAAAGTCCATGTAACTGCAGTCTCTCAGCGGCCTCTAATTTTCGCTGTCGAAATGAAACCCCTCCACTCCTACATAGGTCGCAGTCTGCCGATATAAAATCAAACGCAGACTGTTGGCTCTCAGCGGCACACACGACTTTCGCTATGTTATACTATAGGTCGCAGTTACATCCTGGGTTACGTTGCCATCGCAGCAAAAGTCCATGTAACTGTTGGCTCTCAGCGGCACACACGACTTTCGATATGTTATACTCAACTCATAATCCCCAGGAACTAGTTTTGTCCGGACTCCTCACAGGATCAACTTTAGAACCCCCTTTGGGGCTCAAGGCAGCACCACCCAGTGGTACTCCTGAGAAGTTCATTTCAAGGAAGCGCCTTTTTTCCCAGAGCCATCATCAAAACATTTTATAAATATATTGTATCTTTAAATCATACACCTAGTATGATCTCATACAAAGTTCTTTTACACAAAATCAATTATCCCAAAATCGATAATTCTCAAACTAGGCTTTCCGAATTCAATATTGATTTTACCCAAAAATCAAAAGCCTTTCCAAATCCATAGGTTCCCAAAACCTTTTTCCAAAATCCTCATAAGATCCTTTATATATATACAGATATATAATCTTTAAAACTTTGGATCATTTCAAACTTGTATAAAACACCTTTTATACTTCAAACATTTTCAAAAACTCTTTTCTCTTGGCAAAAGATTCAACAAGGGGAGTTTCATTTTATATAATCCAAGATATATAACTTCATTTATCCAAAATCAAATATTCAAATTTGATTACTCCTTTCAATATCATTTTCATTCAAATCCGTATGATGTACACATATCATTCGTACGCTATACCAATCTGATCGCTCACTCGATCACACAATTTCACTTTCGAACTAGTATCGTCCACCCGACTTCCTAGTGCGGACACAGATCTGGTTTCTTGATCAGAAACCGTCATTCTCCTTGCATAGTCATAAATATGATAGAGAACATTCTGAACCAATCAACAATCCATATCCAGGTTCGCCGTCGAAAATCGAGTGAAAAATCCCAATCGGATTGATATAACTATCTCGAAATTCTGTGCTCGAATCTGGATCAAATCACTATGCGAATAGAATAACATACGTACACCCTACGTATTTATCTTTATTGGTTATTAGCCAATTCAATTCCATTTCTATTCACAATCACTTTGATTATCATTCACTTACTCACATTTGCTTCAATCCATTTGGATTATTACTTCTATTCTTATCTTGATTGGGTATTTAAACAATAACAGTTTAAACTCTGTCCAGTTTAAATATAGAAAATAGCTTAAAAAGTTAAAGAAATAAATAAGTAGTTGAAAAATAATTACTAGTTTGTAAAATAGCTGTAAAATAGTTCAGTAGTTGTAAAATAGTTAAATAGTCGCAGAAATTTTAAATAATTGCAAAATTGCTATAAAATAGTAATTAGTAGTTGATAATAGTAATTAGTTTATAGAATAGTTAGAAAATTGTTAACCAGTTTCAAAAATAATTGTAAAACAAGTATAAGATAGTTTGGCTTTTAAAAGAAAGGTTGTTTATTTAATGAATAGCTTGGAAAAATAGGTTTATATTAAAATAATTTATATATATAAAAATAGTCCAGAGTCAAAACTGTCCACTTCCCAATTTTCATTCTCATCAATTCAATTTAAATTCCCTTTTACATTTAAATTGACCCAATTCCAATTTAAATAACTTCAATTTCCATTGAAATTGATTCAACCCCCAATTCAAGTTGAATTCCTCAGTTCTTTCCAAATTTAACTTTATTCAACCTTCATCTCAAATTTTACTAATTCAAATAAATTTTAATTGAACTAATTCCAATTTCAAGTCATCTCAACTCCCGTTTGAATTAATCCCAATTTCATTCTCCATTTCCAAATCAAATTGAATTATTCATGATTTCCTCCCAAATTCAATTCAAATTCCATTTGAATTTAAAACTATTCAACATTAATTATAATTCCATATTATTCCAATAAATTTGGACTAATTTCAAATTGAATCCAATTCAAATTTTCCTTTTGAATCTTATACTCATACATCTTCAATCACACTTCCAATTACTTCAAATCAAATTCAATTTGAACTAATTCAAATTTCAAATTTAAACCATCTCTCATTCATTTAATCAATTCCAATTCACAACTTAAAGATTTTTAACAACAATAGGATGATATTATCTAATTTATTTTAAAACATCCATTCATTTTAAATTTCTAGATCTCAATCCCAATTTGAGATCACTCAAACTCTCAATTACAACCAACCATTTAACTTCCCAAGTTAAATTCCAATTCCATCTTGAAATTCCCAAATCATGTTGATCATTCCAACTTATTTAACTTTTTCCCAAGTTAAACTCAATTCTCTTAATCCAGTCAACCTTACCCAATTTGAACTTCCTTTTCAAATTTTAAACTTCACATAAATAATCTTCCCACTTATTAAGTTCAAAAACTTTCACTTTAGGTATCATATCTCATTGAAAACTCAATATTTAGAGTTTATTTCAAACTACCTTTGATACTATGTATATCCACCTATATACATATTAATTTCTTATACATAACAAGTTACATTTTAAAATTTTAAATCATCTTTGGTTTTTAATTTAAAACAAATTTCCTTAAATTAATTTCGTCATTAATTAATTCCAATTAATCACATTCGGTAATTAACTTATTTCTTAATTACCTTCATTAAGTACTTGTCCTTTAAATTACTTACCTTTAGTTACTTCATTAAGTAACTCCCTCTTTATTAATCATTTCCAATTATTATCCATTAATTAATCTTATTAAATAAAGTTTAATTAAGTATATAAATTAATTGATTATCCTGAACCCTTTCCCAATTTCTAGATGTAATTCCAGTTTGAATCCATTTCAAACTTGTCTTTAATTTAATTTCAATTTGGCTGTAATTCTATTACCACTTAATTCTTACTATTACTTTTAATTTAATTAATACTATAACCAATTTCCTTAATATAGTAGATAATCTATTTCTTATATAAGATTCGTTTACTTTTGAAATCATTTAAAAACCTTTATATAAGAAAATAACAAGTATGCTCTCTCATATATATATATATATATATATATACACACACACACACTCAACTCATTCTAGGGTACCACTTACCCAATCCTTAATGAGTAATCCCACCAGAGCCAAGGTTCTCGCTTAACCTTCTGCTCTGATACCAAATGTAACGACCCAGAAATTTCGATCCCGAAATTTCCAAATAGTTAAGAAAAAAAGAAAAGAGAAAGAAGAAGAAAACAGAACAAGACACAGAAACCTCACATTCGCAGCGGATCAAATATAATATCAATTAAAATAGCAGTTATACAAAGAAAACTATATCAGTTAATTTACATTTAAATACATCAGAGTTACACATAAACATAAATACTGGACAAAACAATCATGTCCAGAGACTACAATATCACAGTGAAAACTCTCCATACGTCCCTGCCATCCTGCTCGCCTCCTGAGCTCCAGAACGTCCTTACCTGAAAACCTGCAATAGTCGGTCTGACCCAAGCATTACATCAAAGTAACACCCGGGTCAGGCTGGAAACCAGCGTGAGTAAACCCATCCAACATGGAATACAAAAGCATACAACTTTATTAAACCCGGGTAACTTGTATCAATTTACAACGTCACAAGTTGTTATACGCATCACTTATCTCACATATCAATTCTAAACACCAAACCTAGAATAAATGGTCCAATCCACTTAAATCATTCCATTTCAGCCTATTAACTTCACATATCAATTTATACAGATTCGAAGTGGTTTCGGGTATTAATTAATACCCGACTCCGGTCTCTTCAAATCCAATGTCATCTTAACCAAAGTTATACAAGTGAAAACCATTCAATTTTAAACACAGGATGCCAACTTTTACACAGTAATCCATCAGTGATAGATAACCACTTTGACATTGTTCAAACTACACACATTATACCCCAATCATCTCATATCAGAGATATCAACAAATTTAAAGCATCCAATACCATTCAATTATCCATATGCAAGGTTAATTAATCACTCCATCTCTGATTTAAATTAATTACTATAAATCCTGCTTGCTTAACCATTGATTAATTACAACCCAATTAATTAATCATCCTATAATTATCCATCTTAATAAACCATCCTTGATTAATTATTCTCTAATTACATTAAATAATTAGCCTTTAATTAATTTCACAAATTAATTATTCTTAACTATTTACAGTAATTAACTTTTAATTACTTTCATTAACTAACTAACTATAACTAATTATATTAATGCTCAATTAATTACATTAATTAATTATTCTATAATAACTTATTATTGATCGATTATTATTCAATTAATTACATAAATTAAACCTTAATTACAATCTTTAATTTTATTAATTAGTGATCCTCTAATTACCTTTTTAATTAATTATTGTTCAAATTGATCACATTTAGTAATTAATCTTTAATCACTCACATTCATTAATCAATCTTGATTATTCACATTCAGTAATTAAAAAAAATCCTTAATTAGTTACCCTAAATAACTCTTAAAATTTATTAAACCTTTAATTGATTACACTAAGCAATTAATCCTTAATTACTTCCCCAAAGTAATTAACCTTCTTATTAATTATACAAAGTAATTAAACCCAAATTACTTCCATTAATTAATTTTCCTTCAATAATAATCCAATAATTACTTGCACTAAGTAATTATGCATTATAGATTACATTAAGTAATAACACTTTAATTACTTTATGAATAAGACCTTGGTCAGGGAGAACATTTATCTTAACTAATTAACTCCTTAGTTAATTATTACTTAATTTAAATTAAATGTTCGGAATACAAAATCACCTCAAGTCGTACCAATTTAAACTCAACACAATGGAATTATAATTTAATTTTGAAACGCATTTGAGAATTTGACAAATATTTATGCTTTGAGGACTTGTTACTAACCAAACTTGAAACTGGTATCAAAACTTAAAACCAGCTAAAATATTATTAAAGCTTGCAAAACTTGGGGCTTATAGAAACAATTCCCGAACCCAAAACCCAGAAACCCCCACCCATCAATTAAATTGAAAACGAAATTACTTTTCCAATTAAACTAAATTCCCAAAGCCCAAACAAAAGAATCCCGGCCCATCCTCTTTTTTTTTTTTTTACGGGCCAAACCTTCTTCTTTACTTCCCTTTTACCTTTCTTACTTCTCCCCTTTATTCCATTTCCTGACTGCTACAACAACCAGATGCACGAACAAGCCGTGCAAGTGCACCGACAATCGGCTTGACTCTGATCAACGTCAATGACTTCACCAAGTCCCCCTGGAACATCTCGTCCCAAACTAACCTCCAGAATGCTCAATGATCACCAGAAACGAAAGCGAACAATTTAGGCAAAATCAGGTATCAACCATGTCGAACAACTCGCCTCTCACCACCCTGTTCCATCCACCAGAAATCTTGCTACCCTGCCCATAACTTCGCCGCACGGTCAACTTCATTTTCCCCACCATCTTGGCTGACTCGACGCTGCCCTGCTGCCGCTCCAGCCCTTCAAATATCGATGTCCATAACTAAACGCAAAACCCTATTCCTCCCTTTGACTACCATTTCGATGATCAGAAAAATCATTATTGATTTTTCCCGAGTTCACTAGCAATGCAGCCATCCCTTAACCAAATGCCTACTTCCATCATCTGGCACTTTGCCAGAAATCGATTTAATTTCATTTTCTGATCAACTCGCAACCCCTACCTAAACCCAAACTTAAAAACCAAGAAATACTTATCAAAATTTGCTATTTCGAAATATGGCTCTGAATATGTAATCGGATTTTAAAATCCCCTTGTTTGATTTTTCTATTAAATCATGATTTTACTGTAAAAATCATTGTTCATCAATATTTACTTAATATTTTTATCCACGGTTCTTTTTATAAATGAAATTACATAGCTAGGATCATTTTCTTTTAAAGATCTTAGTCTAAATCCCACTGTAAAAGAGAAATTAAATTAAATCTTGATTTAAAATCCTGTAACCAAGAACAGAGGTTTCATACAGGCATACATATTCAAGTATCTGCATATATGCAAACATAATCTCATCATGCAAGCAATTTCCACAAAGTTATTCAATGTTTTATTCATAAGCACTAATTTTATCAGGATTAAACATGATTAAAAGTAGAAGTCCACTCACCTGAACAACTTAAAACAAAATGTTTCTTCCAGGAAGCAGTTTTTGATGAATAAACTTAATCTGTTTTGAGTTGCATTTTCTTGCTAGATGATGCAGGCTTTGATTTGTTTAAACTGATGATCTGAAGCTCGGTTGACTCGTTTAAATCTTTGATTTGCTTCAGGGTCTCTTTTTTTTTTCTTTTTCCTGTTGATTTGCTTGAGAATGTTTGATGGCTTTAATTAAATTTTTTTTCTGTAAAGTTTTACAGGTTTGTGTTCTCATGCTTGAATGTTTAAAACTGAGAAAAATCCTTTTTTTTCTATTTATTCAAATTAAAAGAAATAATGCCACTTGTCTATATGGATAACACTGTTTATTCTTCAAATTAGATGATTTACATTTGTTACTTTTGTGTGTTAGATCTTAACACTTGTTTATAGCATGAGAATTTTTATTATAATGTATATATCCTTTATATTACTTATATTTTGTTTTATTTATTTATATTTTTAATATATATATATATGTGTGTGTGTGGAAATTTATATTTATACTTCTCTTTTATTTGCATATATATATATATATACTTTGTGAAAATAAAATTTGAAACTAAATTTATACATAAATAAATAATCACATCCTCATATATATATTTAAATCCTATTTCAAGGTATTTTTTTTTTGAATTTCAAATTTAAATTCAAATCCCTATTCAAAATTTACTCACAATATATGTTTATCCTTTGAATTCCAGTATTCTAATCCAAATTCAAATCCAATTCAAAATTTAATTTAAATCCAACTCAAATATAAATATCTAAACAAAACAAAAATTCAAATTGGTAAACAGAAATTTTACTTAAAATCTATTTATATATATATATATATATAAATTAACACATTATTATTATTGTTTCGGAAACATTTAATTTTATCAATATTAAATAATTATAAAAGATTATCACATTTATTTGTTCAATATTTTCAGAAGACAAATTAGATAACTATTCAATTATATACTGCCTGAAAATCAGGATTATCACAATAATGATTCATTCTGTGATATTATTCTTGCATTGGTTATAAATCATGGCTAAAGCTAAAGATATGAATTAGGATTTAGAACTGAGCAATTTTTAATTGGGAATTGATTGGTGAAATTGAATACATAGTTTTATAGCTTGAAAGGTAAGGAGTCAAACACTGGTTGGATTATTCCCTAGTTCCCAATTCACTAGAATTTAGTGATAAAGGTCGATTGACAAGGTTTTCAAGAGAAACAATCAATGGCGATGAAGCTTAAAGTGATGATGCTAACTGATAGAGCAAGTGACAGTAAGTCTAGCGAGGTTGTTTTATTTGAATCTAGTCGGTTCTACAGCGGGTAAAATGAGTAAATTTTAACAAAAAATCCCTAATTGGATTGTAGTGGGCTTATGAAATCAACGTTTAATACTATATACAATTTAGTGGTTTAATGAAATCAAATTTTATTAATATTGTCTTATTCTTAATCGATTAAATCTATGTTAATTAAGCATGTTATATGAATAAATATGAACTATCAAATATATTCTTATTTTAAAATGATATGACATCATATGAAATATATGGTGGTATAATTACTTGGTGTTTAAAGTTGGGAACAAATATGAAATTAGATTTAAATATAGTTACATCAAGATCTAAAGAAAAAAGATAAATATTGCATCATTAATTGATTCTGCCTTCCTCTTTTGTAACATTTAATTGATACTGCATCTAAACTTTATAAAGGAGATGGTACATGAAAAAAATAAGTTTAATATGAAAAAAATAACAAACAAGAACATGATCGATATAAGTCTCTATGTGTGGGTGTTTGGATGTTGGAATTTTTATCTACTATGAATATTTCTGTATTTATACACACGCATACACATACATACATATATATGGCCTCAATTGTAAATTATTTAATGTGAAATAAATTTTTGGATAAAAATTGGTTATAAAATATGTAATTAGATAATATAAAATATAACGTATACACACATAAACATAAGATGATTAAGCTAAAATTATGTATAATTTGATTTGAAACGTACATTCATATTACATTGAACTTTCTGATGTATTTGTAGACGCACACACACACATACATAAATACATATATACATACAATTTTAGCCCTATTTTTTAATAATAATATAAATTATAAAACCAAAATTGCATATATCGAATTAAATATGATATCCACATTCTCAGCCAGTATGATTGTCTTGGTTGGTTGTTAGTTCAGACTATAAGGTTAAAGGTCTCAAGTTTGATCCTCAAGATTGACACTTGTTGCCATTGATGAACCACATTAAAAAAAATATCAACAATCTTTATGTTTTAATATTGATAAATATTCATGAAAAAACATTTGAATCATTAAATTTTATAATATTCTAAAATATTATTATAGGCAATCTTAAAATATATATTCATAACCAAAAACATAATTTTATGCACATATAAATTTTGTTTTTATCAAGTAAAAGCAGATTATATCATTAATATATTGTTCAAATTGTAGTACTAATTTTAAATCAAGGTGAGGCAATAATATTTATATACAAAATTGTGATATATATTACATCAAAGAAAATAAATCAAAATTTGATCATACCATACAGATTTGGCCAAAAAGTGACACTTTATTTTGGAATTTCCTCCTTAGATCCTTAAATCAACACCCAATTTTGAAGGAATTTGACGAACCGTGTAGTTTATAATTTTATTTGCATTCTTCTATTTTTTTTGAGTTGATTTATTTAAAATACGAAGAAGAAAATTATGACCATGGATAGAAGAAAAGGAAGAGAAAAAAAACAACCAAAGTTAAATTAGAGGATTTGTTTTAACCTTTCTAGTTCTTTTAATTAAAATTTCTCTAATTAATTCCTCCTTAATTTTCACTTACTTCGCCCATTTCTCTCCCATTATGTGGCCGGCGTATATTGCCATTTATATGTTGCAAAATTTACAAAAACACATCGAGTAATTATGTCTCAGTTAAACTCAATTTAAAAGTATATCAATATCATATATCAATAAGCACAAATATAACTTTTGTACATGCTTTCAAATAATTAATAGCAAAACCCAAAACATAAAAAAAAATTAATATTTCACAAATATTAATTGACTTAATCAATTTATTACATCTATAAAATAATTAAATGTTATGGATTTTCGAAGAATTCAAAAATACGGTTGTGAGACTCAAAGGTTCGAATTTAGTCAGCAATCAAATTTGAACAATTGAAATATTAATATTCACATGTCGCCTTAATTAATTGCTTGACAGTTTGGTGAATTCCTTGCTTATAGATTTTTTTGGATAAAATTTAGTTTTGAATTTTCTTAAGCGATAATTTTAGGAATGATTATTTACACATGTTCTTTTGGTCTAAACTATATCACTTTAGGATATATGGAATTTGTTATTGGCCGAAATTCCAATATTATCCATATTTACCTCAATTAGTCTAAAAACAAAGTCTAATATTTATTATTAACTGTAATACACTGGCCATAGATTTTTACTTTGAGTTGACTATAATTATCTATGATGCTAATCTTATACAGTCGAAGAGATGAATTCTCTATTGGATAGTGCTTCACTCCCAATATTAAACTTAAATCCAACTATTTCCGCTCGATGGATCGCTATTCTATGGTTTAATTGTAATCAAAGTGGAGTATTCATATTAAAGTTTCACTATATTTTCAAGTCGAGGGAACTATATAATGTCATCACATTTAAGATTTCCTGTTTGACATAGTAGTTATCAACCAACAATGTAACTCCTTGATGCCCCTAGCAACCATGAGTAGTACACTTCCCAACATTCAAAAAGCGTTATGCATTTTGGTCTCATAGAATGAATCAATATGATTTTCTCAAAACATCCTAACCAAAAATATTTAAAACAAAAGGATATTTTATTTTTTGATAATTACGAATGATTGCAACTATTTGCAATTGCAATCATATAACATTTCGTTTAAAGATTTCCTATTGTATATTTTAAATTAGTTACTTTAATTAATTATACCACAGTACCACAAAGTATATAAAGGTAATAAACACCGTTACTATAAACATGATTAATTACATAGTTAGAATATAAGCCAAATTATATAATTGCCTCTATAATAAATTATTTACTCATTCAATCTCCTACTTGCTCTTTGAGTAAATCATGGAATCTTAGTTTCATTTCTCTTACCAGTTCGAAACTGATCGCTCTAGTTCCTTCGCAAATAAACCTGCTATATTTTTTTACTATTTACTCTATTAGCCAACATGCCTCCATCATTCTAAAACCACTTTTGTCATTGGAATTTTCAAAGTATGTGTTTATACATCTTATAATCCCTAGGTTCGTTTCATGATCTTTATCACAGGACTGTTTTTACAAAACAAAATCTTGAGATTCGCAGCATTTGGATTCGCCTTTAGCTAAGTTATAAATTTATGCATTAATTTTTATATTGATTTTAATAAGGTTATACTCAATGTGATATACTTTACCTTTGATTAAATCAGCCACCAGCTCTTGTTTGGAACATTTACAACACAAAGATTCTATTTATGGTTGAATATAAATTTAGGATTGACATATAATATTCAATATCACTTATGAAGTTAGAGACTAATACCTCTTCATAAGGAGTTCATTGTTTCCATAAATAATGCTTTAGCATTTCACAAATAATTGATAATAGTCACAACTGCCATTCGGTTATGATTGAATTTTACATAATGCCTCTATAGTCACACCACCTGTCAACCCTTTGATTAAGACATGTAAGGTTTCATCTTAATTCATATCATGTATGATTTTGTCAACTTTGCTTCATATAAAATTAAATTTAACATATGTATTTACTATTAGGTACATTCCTTATAGGAAGAAGTTAACTCAACTTCACTAATCTTTAGTCATACTTTATCTAAAAAAATTCTATCAGTCCTTGTCAATACATGTTAAGTATCATAGGGAGAAGTGACTTTGAGATTGAATTTTATTCATTTAGGTACTTTTGAAAATCTTTCAAATATACTCACCTATTCGATAATCTAATTATTTTACTTCCTTTTGCGTAATATGTTTTCTACTTCATTTTCAAATTTTATGGACTTATCAAAGATACACTACTTATTTATCAAATATACATGTTCATATATGTGACAATTCATCGGTGAATTAACAAATTAGACCTTGGATTGTATACATATAGATGTATCGATACGAGGGGTTCATTAATTCTTTTGTCACCCTACTTTGTGAGTGATTTTCCTTTAATCTTTTGAGATATAATTCATGAGTGCCATATAGTTCATAGTCATATGATTAAAGAATTATTTCTTAAAAATACGGCTTGATCCATAAGTCCAAAGTAATTCTAGAAAATTTTAGATGCTTCTGTATTTTATATAGTTAATGCTTCGCTATTGTTATAAAAAAAACACTACCATTATAATAGATTTACGTCACAATGAATATTCATAAATTCGTATTAAAATAAAATTATAACCATTTTTAGTCAAAACTGAAAACTGTTGTTATTTCTTAAATAATATTTTAAATATATAGAAAGCAATCTTTCACAAGTTGATGCATCCATTAATAAGTTCATATGGTATGCCCCCGCTATTTCCACTATTAACATAATGGTATATGAAGCACAAAGATCCATTAAATCGCTTATTATAGGCTATTTATTTCTAATACTATATCCAATTCACAATGGAGAGTTTTAGATCAAATATCTTGAACTAGAAAAACGACTCTTATAAAAAAAATTGTATAAGTAATAATGCATTTGGAATATGAATCACATTTGTAACACCATGTAGAATTTAAATAATATAGAAACGAAAATTTTGTAAATGTCAAATTTTGACCATGGGAGTTGCATCATTGCATCCGTGGCAATTTTTGATCAGATTTCATATATAATATGTTGAAATCGGAGTTCAAACGAAGAAGTTATGGACGTTTGAAATTTTCAAAAATGTTTAAGTTAATTTTAAATATAACTTTTAACGTATAAAATTAATTAGGTTAGTAAATATAAGAGAGAGAAAACAAATAATCTTAACCAAAATTGAATGATTGGTCGATCGGCTTACTTAGGCCGATCGACCATTGGTGACCGACTGCTCAGGAGGCAACGGTCGACCGGTTGGTGGGTTGCGGGTTTAAAAACCCTAGGCTAGGATGGCTCGAATTTGATTGTTTTTAATCCAACAGTTCTAGTTCCTTCTTACCTCTATAACTAAACCCCCAAGACCCCCACTTGTCCTTCATAAACTTCCATAACAACGACGAAGCTCTATCAAAATATTTCCTTTAGGGTTTAAAAACAGTAAGCTTTCGGATAAGTAACTCTAATTTCTTGTCTCTAATTTAAATTAAATTCCCAATCTTTCTCCTCTCTATCTTCCGACTTCTGAAATCTAATATATATATATATATATATATATATATATATATATATATGAGTGTGTGTATATGTATGTATATATATGTATGTATATATATGTATATATGTATTTATAGAATTTATTTGTTATATACTCAAAAATGATAAGATCTAATAGAGAATTAGGAGTGGTATAAATTAGATCTCATTATCTTCTTCTTCCTCATATTTTAGAATCAGTTGGGATTTTTAGGTAAGTGGTTTAGATGTTTAATTTTTTAGTTTCGAATTCTATTCCTCTTTAATCTATGATTTTAGATCCAATTTCTATATACAATTCACTTTGTTGTATATTCCAAATGAGGGAGATCTGAAAGCAATTTAGGCATGGTGGAATCAAATTAAGTTAGGAAGCGAACAATTCTCTATGAGTGAAAATATAAAGTTTTTCACATTTTTTAATTGAATAGTACTTAGTTGGATATGACGTATGCCTTGGGAAATTTTGGTAAACAGAAACATAACATCTAAAACCCCCAAAATTTCCCTAAATAATGCCAATCTTTGAATATGTTGGAATTTCAATTATTTTGTATTGATATAGTAGAATCATGCCCGCGTTGAGGTTTAAGCTTTTATAATTATTCCACTTCATCTCTTTTGATTTCTCTTGTAGTGTTAAAGGATTCTAAAAATAAATAGATCCAGAAATTGTATGCATAGCATGACTTTTGATTATTTATAGTTTACACTGCTTATTTTTGTAAATTAAGATAGGTATGTATTCCTTTTTCACTCCAATGTGGTAATTGCAAAAGTGGGACATAATAAATAAGGTTCAAATTATAAAGTTTATTCCTTGAATGGAGGAGTTAATTATATTATATTAATATGAAATGAGTTTGGTATGATTCCTTTTTGTATACGAGTCAAGTTGTTAGCTAAAAGTATTAGCTATTTCTTTGTTTGGAGTTTGGAACTTGTATAAGTTTGACACTTAATTAATAAGCATTTTCCTTCCACACGATTGGAAATATTTATTTGAATCTCGTGTGTGTATATATAGTATATATGTGACGACCCGTAAATCCGTACTCCTTGAATATACAATAATCTCCATAGATTAACTCAAGATGAACAGAAATACGAATTATCAATGTTTAAGAAAAAGAAAAAGTAGAGAAGAAGAGAGGAAAGAAGATAATAGAGGGAAAAGAAATAGAAAATAGAGAATAGAACACAACAGAACAATATCAGAATCTCACAATTCGCAGCGGAACAACATATAATAATAAATGAATAATCTTTAAACAAAGAACTATATCAGTTATTACATTTTATACATTACATTTCATCATATCATCAGAGTATACAACAACAACAACAAACAGTGCAGCGGAAAAAGAAATACTATATACTGGTAATACGCCATGCCATCCATCTTGCATCCAAAAACTCCAGAATATCCTGATAAACCTAACTCTTGACTGCCCGTGTGGAAATTGATGGGCACCCAGAGTTTAGGAAGGAAAACAATAAACTCCGAGTCAGTCATGTGACTGGTGTGAGAACTCAAAACAGTTTATTTATCTTTGAAAACAAAATAGATGAATATTTTTAAAGTCAATTCGCAATGCTTTTAAAAATGAGACTACCATAAGGCCTCCCGCACACACACACAATGCAAACGCAAAATCGGAGGAGATTTCTCCTTATGATAGTCAAAGATGCTTGATACGCATTAAAAGAACATTTGATATTATTATTAGTGCATAGTGTAGGAAAAATTCATTTCGAAAGTAGAATATTAATCTTAGCCAACATACGACCATTATCGTATGCCTACTATAGCTAACTATGTTCAATAGCAGGTTACCGCCACATTCCATAGCAGGTTATACAACTAAAACCGTACAAGTCTCGTATTGTTTCTTTGGATTTCCAACGAATGATCAGGCCAAGGAACTTCCCATTGCCATATGAGAATGCCTCTGGATGGACATCCCCGAGAACCAAACCGGATCTCTGCCAACACAAGGCCGGGTTACCCCTAACTGAGTAACAACTGACCGAATATGCCATCCCCCGGTCCTTTGGGACCTTTCAACCGAGCGCTCGCAATCAATTCACACAATCATAAAGTGTTTTCAACATGAGTAAGTATCTGGGCTCCATACCACGATACCACCCTTTTCCAGAAGGAAATGCACATATCCTAAAGGACGCTACCCCTCATAACCTTGCCGCATCTTTCCTGTTTTGACCATTCCCGAGGTGTGAGGCTCGACGAAGTCACGTCCACAAAAACATACTTTATACAAAAGCCATGCTTTGGGTCAACAAATGATCATAGAAATGATCACCAGGATAGACGATCAAATAAATGATCCTATCACAAATAATCAACACAATGATCATTTTACAGCAACACTCAGCATGTCACATTACCAAATTGGGAATATATCGCTGATAACCTTCAACTACATAACCTCTGAGCTCGTACGTCTCAGAGAAGGGTGTTAAGCTAAAAGAATAAATTCTCCGCCACCAACAGAAATATATTTGAATGAAATCGGCTTTATATCTCAATTTGTAACGCCAGACATACAATCCATACAAGTCTGTTCCGGGCTCGAACAGAACCGAAGGCACTTACACAGAAGTCCTTGCAATCCAGATATCCACAATCCTGATCGGATTCCCCATCACATATGGAGAACTCTATACCGGAGCAACTCGGTGCAGAGTCAATCGACAGGTCATCCTATCGCTCTCGCAAATGTCCGGTCTTCAACACCGATCTTCAAATGCAATTCATAACGACGTATCACATATTCGGAATGGGTTATACGACCCCATGGTCCTTTCCCGGTTAACCCGAATAGTGAGCGCTTATTCAAAAATAAGTGTGGCATTCAAATTCAAACAAATCACATCAAATACCCATTCAAAGGGAAATATTGATAGTCGGTTATTGAACTATCAATGGATATGCACAACGTCACCAGATTCCAAATAATTTTCCAAATTATTTATTTTCCAAAATATCTTTACAAGATATATAATTTTCAATACTTTAAAAATAAATCAATATTTATTTTCATACAAATTCCACTTTCTTTTATAAATTCCTTTATTGAATTTATATTCCAAAATATCCATGCATATACGATTTCAATTTATCATTTCAATTTATCTTCAAAAAGATAAATTCTCAAAATATTCCCTTTATATCGGAAAACAATTCCATACTTATTAAATAAGTAATTCACAAATCTATTTATTTTCAACACTTGGAAAATATTCAATATACTTAAATCGAGATTAAGTATATATTTCATTCTTTAAGGAAATCATTCTCATAAACATATTTATTTGGGCCAAAACGAATGTTGCGTAAAACATCGTTACGACAACCCAAAATCACTAGTATAGGGATTCGAAATTAAAATAGATATATAAATCCCAATACTATACAAAACATTTCCTTTCGGAAATCATTTACTATAACAACAGTGTTATAGTCCACCATTTCCTTCTATTTCTCGAAAACGTCTATTTCAACAATCAATGTTGAAATCTATGGTTTCGAATCTTAACGCATTTTAAAACATCGTTAGATCGTTTTAATTCTATTTAAAACATCACATTCAAAACAATTTCTTTAACATATTATTCACTATTCAAAAACGTGAATATACTACGTTAACAAATTTCATCACTTCTATTCATTTTATTTCAAAGGATCATTCACAGTCAAAAACGTGAATATAACTCCATAAATAAGTTATAACAATTAACTTATCAAAATAAGTCGTTTGCGAATTTATAAAACAACATTTATAAATTCCTTTTCTATTTATTTTATAACAACTTCCTTTTATAAATTCCTTTATTAACCTATTCAATTTATAACTCAATTATAAAACAAAAGTTCATATCATAAGTGAAATACTTATAATTTATTTGTTTGCAAAAATCGTTCCTTTGAACTTCATAATTATAAATCTTATAACTTATAAGATTCAATTATTTATCCAAAACCATTCTTTTAATAACTTTATAAATTTTATAAACCTACTGCTTATAAAATTCCATTTATAACTTCACCGTTTATAATTCCATAAATTTCATTCATTTCTGAAATTCATTCACAATTCATTCTAACACTTATAAAAACTCGTTTTATAATTCAAATATTCTAATTTATAAATATCCATTTTATAAATCTTTTATACAAATCAATTTGTATTATTATTCTAAAACGTCTTTAAACTTCTTTATAATTTCATCCTTTTGATTTATAAAATAATCAAATTTTATAAATCCTATATTTAAACTTTTTACAATAAATTCAGAGATCCAATTTAAACTATTTTATAAAAATCATTAATCCCATATTTTCAAAAATCAACCTTTAACTATATTTCTCAAAAACCATAATTTTTATAACATTAAAATTATAACGTTTATTTATTCATAATGGATCAATTCCAAACATATAGTACATTTTCAAAAATCACTTTAAAAATTCATTTTAAAATTTCAAAATTGGTCCAATGATGCTACACACCAAATAGTCAATCACGACAACAACGATATCATATATCGATATGATAATCCATCAAATATCAAAATATCTGAATTCAAATAAAAACTGTTGAGGAATCCAGTTGAATCCCTCCAACCTGTTTTCCTGCATCCAAAAACATTAGCACAATACCAATTTCGCTCCAGTACGAAATTATCGCGGTATATGGGATTTAAAATATTATCCGTTTAATAGACGGCGCAATAGGGTCTCATCCGCTATACAAATGCGGGAAATCAATAACTCCAATATATACATATGCCAATATATATATATATATTGCTATTATATATAATACCAATTTCACTGTTTATGAAATATTCGCGGTATATGTTTTTAATAAATAACATCCGCTTACTAACGGCGCATAATGTCTATTTTAACAATCAATAGATAACAATCATCATTCAAACATGCATTCAAATATTTTAAATCTAACTATTTAAAATAATAATCGAAACTGATTCGATTGAGTGAGAAGTTCTCACCTTGATTTTATTTTCGTTTTAGCGATTTATTTCGAATAAAATTAAACGGACGTTTAATTTTACCCGAAATTCTCACTAACTCCAAATGACTCCAATCTAATTTCATCGCGTAGTGCTCGTCCATACGATTTCAACGCAACTGGTTTCGCGCGTTTTTGACCTCGTATGAAAAAGTTATGCATTTTACAAGTTTACTCGATTTTTATATAACTAAATTACAACAATTATTTATAATTTTATACCCAAGCCATCATAGCCCTTGGATCTGGATTGCTCATCATCAGGCCGTGTATCACCCTCTTCCATCTCACGTTCTTTTGCACGTATAGAGAGAACCCATCAGCCGCCTACCAAGCCCTAATTCACGCACCCCAACGCTTCACTTCCACGACGATCAAAGCACACCACATTGAAGCTCGTGACAAGCTACACTCTCGGCCCAAGAACAAGCAAGCTCGGTCATCTCCTCCTCCTAGAAATGCATGTGTGATGGCAGGCCTTTGAGCCCAAATTCCCATCGATCTACAGCTCCGTTTCCAATCACAACCGTTGGATTGGTAGATCTCAGTGTGCTCTACAATCTTCTAGTTGGAAGATTCTTGTAATTGTTAATGGATGAGGAGAAAAGAGGAGGAGAAGATAAGAAGTTTTCAGCCTTTCGTTTTGAAAGTGGCGGCCGGTCTGATAAACCCTAACATATTTTTCTTTTATTTTTTTGTGAATTTTTAAGGCCTATTTATAGAAAATCGAACGACACTATTCATTCCGGAATTTCCAAACTCCGGTTTACGCGCCGTAACCAGCGTTTCTAAGGTTTACCCCGCGTTCCGGACACAATGGAATAGGTTCGGAAGCTAATTCGGACATCTGTGCGAGTTAGGGCAATAAACGTTCAATTTAAATTAAACCGATTTAAACGATTTTCTAGGCGTTTTAATTTGTACCGGACAAACGGTAAATCCAATTGACACGAAATTTGAAACCTTACAATAATATCACATTACGGATCCGATGAAACTGGTTTCGTCGAAATCCGAGACTTTTTGAAAAATGGCTATTTTAACTCGCCAAATTAATATTAAAAATAATTCGATGCGTTTCGAGCTGCCACGATCAAACGATAACTCCGATTGACACGAAAATTGAAATCCGGTAATAACTAACTATTACGGATCCAATGGAACTAGTCTCGTCCAATTCTGAGACTGTTCAAAATTTGACTATTTTCACTAGTCGATTTAGTATTAAAATATTCAATTTTCACAAATTAACTTTTAATTCGATTTTAAAAGTTCTAAAATATCATTCTAACTCCAATATGATAAAATAAAATTTTACAAATCATTTTCAATCATATTTAACCCAATTTTTAATTATTTCCATAATTTCACATATTAAATTATCGATTTAATTATCCAATTAAATCCAATTATTCGAATTAAAATTTATTCGACTTATAAATTCACTTATTAATATTTAAAATTAATTAAATATTCAAATTTTAATTAATTAAAATCCTGGGTCGTTATAATATATGTATAATACTAGAGTATTGATTATTAAAGTTAATAATAATGTAATTATGATAGCGTATTGAATGTATTGATTAGAATTATTAGGGTAGTGAGTAATATATTTTGTAGAAAGGTAGTTGACGTTAATTGTGGGAACTAATCCATAATTAAAGTTATAATGTAACACCCCTATTTTTGATGACATTATTCAGGAGATTTAACTAGATAAATTAAATAAAATAATATAAATGCTAAGTGATAAGAGTTCTCTGCTAGAGAGGTCAAGCGAGTAAAGATAACTGAGCATGTCTTTTGGCCTCGACTCACAAAGAATAACCAACTGCACATCGCTAATTCTAAAATTAACAGTTCTTATTTCATAATTAAGTATCCACCATGCCTGGTCCTCCAACCATACCAAGAATAATCCTCTACCTAGAAATATCCAATGCAAAAGAATCACAAGCAAGGTGGAAATTACCATATGAAAGTTGGATTTTTTATGAATAATAGATAAATAAGTTGACCCACTTATGGGATATGATATTATAAATGGGTCATTAACAATGTAAGGAATAAGGAATCATGAATCAACTAGCTTACTGGCAATAAAGGAGTGAGATGTTCCTATATCAAATAAAGCACAAATAGATAAATTATTGATGGAAATTGAAACTTTCGTTATAATGCTCTTGCAGTTGTCAAGTTGTGGTGGGGGCAGAATACTAGAGGTAGGGGTAACACTGATTACATTTGCTTGCACAATCTACATATTTTTGTTTTGTTAGGAACAAATGTAAATGGTATGCCCCATCTTTCTATGGATACTACACTTCTTCTCTAAATTTACTTTGCAACCTTCAACTAAATGGCTAAAATAGTCATATCCAGGACAAGCAGGTTTTTTGTTGTTGTGCTTCATTTTAAACTTGTTATCATTCTTTTGCCCAAAATTCTTTTTATTCTTATTGTCAAATTTGGGATTGGAATTGTTTTCCTTTGTGTTTGCCTAAGATGATTCTTGAATCAATGTGATTTCAACAATCTTTTCGAAGTAAGTTCTGGCTGGAATGTGACTGATAACAAATTCTTTCAATGAGTTATTAAGGCTTTCTATGCACTTCATGCATTTATCCTTCTTAGAAGAATTAATAAGATTGATAACGTATCTAGTGAGACAATGAATTCAACTACTTATTCCTTAATGACATGCTTCCTTGCTTTAGGTTTATAAAATTTTCAAATTGTACTTCTTGTTTATTACAGAGATAAATTTGGCTTCAAATCTCAACATGAAGTTTCCTAGGTCATACTAGTCTCATTATTATCAACCATAATAAGCTCCCGCGAAGATAATGCTTTATTCATTAGACTCCAAGAAGCTAGCTTAGATTTCTCATTATAGGTGTCTATCTCCAGTACATTGAAAATATGTTCCAAATCTCATGCTAATTTTCAGTTGCAATAAAGTTCTTTATACCATTCCACCAAGGGTTTGGATATCATCGTAGAGTTTGGTAAAATTTATGGATTGAGGGTTTGGGGTATTTATGGTATTAATAGAAGGAGGACGTTCATCATTTCTAGTTGAAGTTTGAGAAGTAGGTTGTAGTTGTGGTAGTGCCAAGAATCAGATATCCATTTACATAACTACACAACAATCTTGGGAGGGGCTACCACATATGTAACACCTTGTAATTTGGTGACAGTTATTTAATTAGCTAGTTAGTTAATTAATCAGGCTCCAAAAATGAAATTTATGCCAATGATGGAATTTGACCAAGAAACTTATGTCATTGCGTTTGTGGTGAAATTATGAGCAACTTTCATACTTGAAGTTTTGCAATCGGAGTCCAAATGAAGAAGTAATGGACGAAAAACGAATTCAGAACAAAAATAATTAAAATAAGAATATTAACTAAAATTACCTGGACACACAGATCGACCATCATGTGTAAGCGATCGACGAGGGGCGGTCGACCTTCCTCTATGTGACGGCTCTAGTAACCCTAGGCCATATACGGCCTGGATTTTAAATCGTAAGGTTCAGGTTGATTCTAGTGCCTATAAATTTAGGCATAGCCCTCCCTTCTCTTCTCATATTTTTCTGAATAGAGCAATGAAGCTCTATCATTTCTGGTTCTCCATTTTCTTTCTAAATTATAAAATAAGATATTTATATTTATATTCATTGAAAATGGAGAAGAATAGAAATCAAATGAAATGGAGAAAAGAAAAGAATCAACTATATGCGTATTTGAGGTAAATTATGTATATTTGTTTTAGTTTTCTCTCCCAATCCCAAATCTCTTCTTCGATATGTAATTTTGATATATGTATATACCTTTTTTATACATATTTCTTGGGTTAAAAAGGATTTTGAGAGAATCAAAGGCTCTACTTCAAATATATAGATTTGAATTGTTTTTAAAAGGTGAGTAGGAAATTTTTTACATTATCTATTGTTATAAATCTATTCCATTGGCATACGTTTGATTTTCATGCATAAATCAATTTTATTTGTAGGCTTAAATTAGTGTATAAAACTATTGCATACATATTCTTCTTTTAGATCTAATTTGAAATATGTTTACACCTAGATTTGGAGATCAGTCCCAAAGATTTTAGAATTTGAATGTTGCTTATTTTTTATTCTAGATCTGTACTTGGGTGTAAAATAGAATTTTGGATTATTGCCCAATTCCTGCTATGTTATAGATTTTTCATAGTTTATTTTGGGGGAAGAACATCCGTTTGATTTTTATAAATACGTTTACTTTTTCCACTTTTCATTCAAAAGGGCGATGTTTGATTTAATAAGGAGCACCCATAAACAAAGAGGGAAGAGATGTGTTGTGATGACCCGTAATTTTGGGCAATCTCAATTTAATAATATGTATTAAAAATTAAATTGATTTGATAATCTTTGTTAATAAAAAAATTTTAATTGATTTAATAATCTAATTAAATAAATATTTAATTAGTGAATTTATCTTTTAAAAGCTAATAAAATGTTTTCTATTTATAATGTATATATATTTGTACATATTATAGATAATCCTTAATTTGAAAATTTAATAAATAAATAAAGTCTTGTTTCCAAATTCTAATAATATATTTAATAATTTGGAAATTATGATTTAAATTAATATTAAGCTTTTCAAAGCTATTTAATAAATAACTATATAGTTTTAAATACTTAAGGTAAATGTTCTTTGTTTAAAATTATATCTAAGCTTAAGTTTAAATTTAAATAAAAGGTTTGTTTTATTTCTTTTTAAATATTACTTGATATATATGATTTGAAAATAGAAGTTTAAAATACATTATAACATATGGTATTAATTCATTCAATAATAGAAGTAATTTATAATCTCTTTTATAAATTAATTAAAATTGTTAAATTTGTTATTTTCAAATAATAATTATAATACTTAGTTCGTATAAACATAAATAGATTTTATAGAAATAGAATTGTTATTTTTAAATTTAATAAGTAGTTATATATGTGTATATATAACTTGCTTTTTAAATTGGATTTTATAATTTAATTTGAATTTGAATTAATTTTGAGATTCAAAAGGATAGACATTTTGAAATATTTGAACAAAAGATATTTGTTTAAGCTTATATTTATAAATATAATTGATTTTATTTTCTTTAAAATTATCTCTATATACAAACAAGTATTTATAAACTAATAAATTAATATAAACGCTTTTCTATAAACATTTAATATGAAAAGAAAATACTTAAAGGACATGTGTTAATATATTAAGTAATCTAAACAACATGTGTTAGTTAATGAACAAAGGTTTATGACAAGTGTCATTTAATTTTCATTTTTTTCTTTTATTTTTGTGATATCAAATTCAGCCTTTATAAACATATTTTTTTCCCCTTCATTCTCTTTTCTCTATCCATTCTTTCAAAATCAAAAGCTAAGTGAAACAAAGAAAACAAATTTGAAAACTCAAAGACATCTCAAAAACAAAATCTGTAATCTCATTTGCAAATCAAAACAAGTTCAAACAAATGCCTGCATTTTCCTTAAACTAATTCCTCAAAGTAAAATCAGAAATCAAATTCAACTTCAAAGTTTCAGATCCAAAAATCTATTAATCAAACGCCTGTAATTCATTGTCATTTTTTTTCAAAAAGCAAACCTGTAACCAAGTTTGCAAAGATCAAAACTAAATCTGAAGCAAGTAATCAAAGCCTGTATTTATTTTCAAATCTGGAAGCCTACATGCAACTACAAGTTTGTAAATCAAAGCATTTCAGTTTCAAAACATCTCAGCACTCAAGTTTTTAAAGTTTTAAAGTTTTCAAAGGCAAAAAAACATTCCAGTTTCAAGATTTCAAAAATATGCTCTGTTCATCATCTTAAACCAGGTAAGTAACATTCTTTTCTAAAAATCTTAAGTTTCCTTAAATCTGGTTGCATGTTAATTCTCTGGAAACATGAATGTTCTGTGTGATTTTATAAGTGAATTATCTGGATGTATTTATGAGGGCATGGCTATTATATTAGTGTATCTTTGTTTACAGTTTCATGCTCAAGTTTTATGATCAAAATTCATATTTTCCTGAACCAATTGTTGTTAGGACTTAAGATCCAAATAATTTTTTTTTGTTTGATCAAGATGTAAAATTTAAAATTTGATTTAAATAAATTAAAATTTAAATCTGCTCTGGAAAACTCAATATAACAGTGCAAGATTATTTATGTTAAATTTCAAACATATTAATTCACTGATCTAAATATATAATCTGAAAGCTTATTCAAAATCATGATTTTTAAAACTAAAATCAAAGTTTTTAGCATTAAATCAAGCAAGCAGTTCTTGTTGATATGACTATGGTGTTTGGGGTGTTTTCTAGCGAACGAGGTGATCTGGATGGTTGTTGTCATCACTGGAGGTAGATGGGTGAACGGTGAGATCAGGAAAAATGTCATGAAGGTGGTCAGTGGTCGGTGGCGATGGTGGTTGACCTGGGAAGTTTGTAAACCTAGTTTGAATAGGTTGTACATTCTGGATCAAAGAAATTGCTCTGGTGGACCGAGTACTACTCTATTTTGGGAATTGCAAGAATTGGTATTGGAGAAGGTGCTGATTGATTTTCAGACGATCTAATGATCGAAATCTCGAGAGCGATGGTCGATTCCAGGTTTGGATGTAGTTCCAGTTTTGGGTTCATTTGCTCAATTATGATTTTGAGTAGATGAAAGTTCTGGCGGTCGGGGTATGGTGCTTGGATGATCGTTGACATGCTCGAGGGTTTGGTGATGACTGGAGGTGGTCGGGGGCACCGTGCATGTGTACGGTGCACTTTGTGTTCTGGTGAAGTTGAGATTGAGCTAGGAGAAAGGTTTTCGAGTTGCTCGAGTTTTTAGCGTAGATTACTCGAAGACTTGAGGAGTTTGACTCGAAGTCATTTTAGTCTGGCTCGAGTTCAGTTTTGGTTACAGATTTCTTTTAAAACCTGTCTGGTTTGATTTTAAAAATGGATATAAAATTTAAACAAGATATAAACAAAGTTTTAATAAGTTTAAAGTATGGATTCAAGTTTTACTTTGTATCCTAATTTTGAATTAAATAAATTTTATATATTTAAATGTTTAATACAAGTTTAAAATGTTTAAAGTAGTTTTTTTAAATGGTTTTAGTTTTAAGATGTTAGAGTATATTTTAAATATGTATTTGAATTTAAAATGTGAACTTGTTTTAAATTCCTTTTAAATATCTTTTATAAGAAAAATATTTCTTTAACATGTAATACAAAAGGATTTTGAATTGTTTTTTAAAAAAACTTTGTTAAAGTTAAAATTGTATTCATTTTAAATCTTAAATTTAAAATGTAATTTGAAAGTAAATTTAAGTAAATTGTTTTTAAATACCCTTGATAATGATAATTTAATCCTTAATAAGAATAAAGTTTTATCTTAAAGATAATTAAAAGTTATTGGTTTACAATTCATTAAATTATTAAGGTAATTAAGATGGATAACTAATTAATTTAATTAATGAGTTGGATTAATTAATTAACTAAGTAATTAAGGGTTTAATTTAATTAATTAAAGGGTTAAGTAAATTAATTAAGAATTTATTTATTTATTATTAAGAAATCATAAATTAGATAAGATTTGATTTTAAATTAATGATTAGAGGATAATTAATCAAGTAATTAAAGATTAATTAAGTTATAGTTAAGCACTTAATTAATTAAATAATTAGAGATTAATTAATGGGTTTTTAAAGATTAATTAAATTATAATTAAAGAATTGTTAATAGTTAATGAAGGTCATTAACTAAGAATTATTAAATAAATAATTAGTGTGATTAATTTTAATAATTAATTAGATTAATTAATTAAAGATAATCATTTGTGAAATCATTTAAGTGAAATTACTTAATGGAAGTAATTAAGAAATTAATTACTAATTGTAATTAATTAAGTTTAATTTGATTTGTTTAAGTTAATTAATCAAGTTTAATTAATTTAAGATAATTACTGGATGATTTGATAAGTAATTACTTAATGTAATTAATGAAAAATAGTTACTTAGTGAAGTAATTAGTAATGGTAATTGTAGGATGTAATTAATTAAGGATTGAAAGTAATTTTGGATTTAATTACTTTGTGAAATTAATCAAGGATTAATTAAATATAATTAATTAAGAGTAATTAATTTATTTAATGAAGTAATTAAGGGTAGTTAATTACTGGATGTGATTAATCAAGTGTGATTAATAAATGTGGTTTAATTAAAGATTAATTACTTAATGTAATTAATTTAAATAAAGTAATTAATTAAAATATAATTAGAGATCGTTAATTTATATAATTAATGATGTAATTAAGGGTTGATTAATTAAGATTAATTAATGAATGATAAGTAATTATAGAGTAATTAATTAATTGTAATTAATTAAGGACTAATGTAATTAATTATAATTAATTAATAAATGAAGTAATTAAGGTTAATTACTGTATTTGGTTAAGGATAACTAATTTGTGAAATTAATTAAAGGTTAATTACTTAAATGTAATTAGAGGATAATTAATCAAGGGTGATTAATCAAGATGGATAATGAAAGGATGACTAATTAATTGATTTGTAATTAATTAATGGGTAAGTTAAGCAAGATTTATGTGATGAAAGTAATTAATTGATTTTATTTTAAATTAATTAGAGATAAAGTAATTAATTTAATTCATTTTAAATTAATTATAGAATGGTGATTAATAAATCATTTCTTATGAATGTTGATTGATATTGATTTGCCTTGAATGGTTTGAGATCTCAGATATGAGATAATTGACGCTATGTGATATGAATGCTTTGGTTAAAAATATGATGATAATGTGGATTATTTATTTGTAATGATAATATGGATTATCTATTTGTGATGATAATATGGATTATCTGTTTGTGATAATGTGGATTAACTGTTTATGATAATAATGTGGATTATCTATTGTGATATGTGAATTATCTATCTGTGTGTATATAGATAGTAGAATTGAATTATTTTAACTTTAAAACAACTTGGCCTTTAAGATACGTTTTGGATTTCGATGAGACCATGATCGGGTTTCCAATTTGGATATTCGAAAACCACATCGATCCAAATTAACGATAGGTCGTGAATCTCAAGTAAAGATGAAGATTCAGAGTGCAAGGGTTATCATCATTAACTCTGAGGGTGATTCCAAAATGTGTGTAACGAGATAATGCCTTCGGTTTCGTTCGAACCCGAAACGAACTCATATGGATTGAATGCTTTTAGAACATCGCCAGGTGGACGATGAGCATTCTAAGAGATGTGTTCTCTAAAGGTAATCGTAGCCTCAAGCCTCATCAACTGGGAATGGCTAAAATAGGAGAGGTGCAGCAAGGTTAAGTGGGTCATGCCCAAGTAGGACGAGATTTACCCCTGTCAAGAAGTCCCTTTATATTCGGCTGTGTGGGCAGTTGGTTGCAAACAACTGAGGGTTATCTTGTTCGGAACTGTTCAGTAAGGAATGGTTTCGGCCTTGTGTTGTAGGGGATTTAGGGTGGATGCTCGGTACGTTGATCTAGGCCACGTACTGTGACGGACGGTACCCCCGTAGCGCTGCCATTGTATGGAAACCCAATCTCCAATAAGCGCCCTCGGATTTGATTGTATACCTATTAGCTGGAATTTAATAAATGTAAAAATTTCAGCTATTTCTTATTTATTTGAAAACCCTAGACCCTATTACAATATCACTGGATTTCCTATCAAATGTTTTGGTTAGCGTAAGGTAAAAACTTACCCATTTTTATGTGTGGGGAGTCTTACATGATACCTTTTGTTTCAAAGATTTTCAAAGTTAAGCAACCTTAACATGTTACTCACACCAGACCAATGTCTGACCCGGAGTTTATCTTCTGTTTTCTTAAACTCTTGGGTACTCAAATTTTTACAAGTAGCCAAGGGATCCAGGTTAGCTTTGACGAATAGTGGAGGAGCAATGGAGCAGGAGGCTTCGGCGTTTGATATATTGTTTCCACTGTGTGTTCTCTGAGTCATTTGTTTGTGTTGTATTGAGTTGTAATAAATAGACTGGTGTTTATAACTGTCTAGTATGTGTTGTATAAGCTGTGTAACTCTGATTGATGTTGTATACTATGTAATATTTATGTGATTAATATAATTTATTCGTTTCGTTGTTGAGATTCTGATGTTGTTTCCTCTTTCTTCTCTATCTTTCTCTTTTCTATCCCTTTCTTTCTTAAAGATGATGCAACTTTCTGTGGAGAGAAAGCCAGGTCGTCACAGTCGGCATTAGAGCGCTAGGTTGAGTGAATACCTAGGCTTTGGAGTGATTTCTTTCTTGAGAGAGCATATTTTTAATTTTGATATATATATATATATATATATATTTCTACCTATTTGTTGGATTACTTGTTTAGGTTTTCCAATATAAGTTATAAAGGTAGATGGGGCAGTGGTGTGTGTAACACGACTACTACCAATGGAAGGAGTTCAAATGTTGAGGTTGGAAGTGTATCTATCGGGACTGCAGACCTAATACCATCTTGAGTGAGCTTTGTAAGTGGTGTAAGGATTTCATTGATCTCTGAAGAAAACCTTTTAGAGGTTCGGAGTCGATCTTTGAAGTTTGGAGAGTAAGTTGGGATCTGACGATTGGGCCGAAACAAGTGATGGTATCTTGGCTATCTCAGGAAGTAGTAGTTGCGTGATGAGATGCGGTGACTATGGATTATCTCCAAAGATGTTTCTTTGGAACAAGTTTAAGGAAGTGTGTCTGCTTCGATGTTGTGGCTGAGTTCAGCAGGGTGATTGTGTTTGGCTTTGAGGCCCGAGTTTCTCGAAGAGCTTTGGATAGAAAGTCTTTGGCATCTATGTCAGCAGTGCAGCTCGGAGTGTTCTGTGTGTTGGCAAAAGGTCTTCTGGCTTAGCAGTTTTCTAGAAGTGGAGTTCAGACGCAGTAGAGTGGATCCATTTCTTGGATGGATTAGCTAGATTAGCATTTGGAGATTGAGTTTACTTATCGACCAGAATTCCAAGAGTGGTACCGGTGGTTTAGCTAGTAGGAAGATGGCTTCTAGAAAGAGGGTTTGGTGAAGCGGCTCAGGATATCATAGATCTTCTGAGTTTTCTTTTTGTGGATCTGTTGAACCATATCTCTGGGTTGTGTTGTCTAGTCTATGCTCGTGTTCTTCATCAGCATTTTCATCTACTCCAGATCAGAGTTGTGCAGCGGAAGCAGTTTGGAAGTGCATCTGTTCTGTCTTTTCTGGATAGGAGGAGTAAGATCAGTTTTCTGATGTTTGTGGAGTAGAGTTAGATCTTGGATTTGGTTGATCTTGAATGGATCATTCTGTTGAGTTGTTTTTGGTCCAGTTTGTTTTAAGAGGCATCAGCGAAGGTTGAGCTGATCAAGAAGGATAAAGGCAGCCCAGGATCGTCTGAAGAGTTTTATGGATCAGAATCGGAGATCTGATTTTGGATAAGTTTTCTCCGGTTTTAGGAGCTATAAGAGTTGGTAAGTCTGGGAAGTCAGCTCCGAGGTGTTTTGGATCTCTTCTATGTTCTGTTTTAGATAAGTGCTTTGGTCTGCTGGGATTGAATTGCCAGTTTGGAAGACTAGGATTCATTGTGTTTCATGAATCTCTGAGGGAGTACGTGTGTGATCTATCTCTGGTTGTGGAACCAGCAGTTTTGGAAGCATTTGGTTGTTGAGTCAGACTTGTCTGCGGTCTGATATCCTGTTTAGCTTGGTAGATCTAGATGAGTAGGAGCTCTGTAGCTTAGTAGTGTAGATTGTTTGGATTATGTAGAGCAAGTATCTCGGTATTTATACTTGGGAAACTCTAGGAAGTTCTATCCAGAATTTTTTCTAGATAGTTAGATTTATTTGACCGAGGGTATTGGTTGCTATGGCTGTTAGCATATGGTTGGTAGTATATGCTTGTGATTTAAGATTAAATCTTAGATAGATTATTAAATCACCGTTGCTTTAAAAATTTCGGGGATGAAATTGTTTTAAGGGGGGAGAAATGTGATGACTCGGAATTTTAGGCAATCTCAATTTAATAATCTGTATTAAAAATTAAATTTATTTGATAATCCTTGTTAATAATTTTTTTTGAATTGATTTAATAATCTAATTAAATATTTAATTAGTGAATTTATCTTTTAAAAGCTAATAAAATGTTTTCTACTTACAATGTATATATATTTGTATATATTATAGATAATCTTTAATTTGAAATTTAATAAATAAATAAAGTCTTGTTTTCAAATTCTAATAATATATTTAATAATTTGGAAATTATGATTTAAATTAATATTAAGCTTTTCAAAGCTATTTGAAAAATAACCATATAGTTTTAAATACTTAAGGTAAATGTTATTTGTTTAAAATTATATCTTAGCTTAAGTTTAAATTTAAATAAAAGGTTTGTTTTATTTCTTTTTAAATATTACTTGATATATATGATTTGAAAATAGAAGTTTAAAATACATTATCACATATGGTATTAATTCATTTACTAATAGTAGTAATTTATAATCTCTTTTACAAATTAATTAAAATTGTTAAATTTGTTATTTTCAAATAATAATTATAATACTTAGTTCTTATAAACATAAATAGACTTTATAGAAATAGAATTGTTATTTTTAAATTTAATAAGTAGTTATATATGTATATATATAACTTGATTTTTAAATTGGATTTTATAATTTAATTTGAATTTGAATTAATTTTGAAATTCAAAAGGATAGATATTTTGAAATATTTGAACTAAAGATATTTGTATAAGCTTTTATTTATAAATATAATTGATTTTATTTTCTTTGAAATTATCTATATATACAAATAAGTATTTATAAACTAATAAATTAATACAAACGCTTTCATGTAAACATTTAATATGAAAAGAAAATACTTAAAGGACATGTGTTAATATATTAAGTAATCTAAGCAACATGTTAATTAATGAACAAAGGTTTATGACAAGTGTCATTTAATTTTCATCATTTTCTTTTATTTTTGTTAAATCAAATTCAACCTTTATATACATATTTTTTCCCCTTCATTCTCTTTTCTCTATCTATTCTTTCAAAATCAAAAGCTAAGTGAAACAAAGAAGAAAAAATTGAAAACTCAAAGCCATCTCAAAAACAAAATCTGTAATCTCATTTGCAAATCAAAACAAGTTCAAACAAATGCCTGCATTTTCCTCAAACCAATTCCTCAAAGTAAAACCAGAAATCAAATTCAACTTCAAAGTTTTAGATCCAAAAATATGTTAATCAAAAGCCTGTAATTCATTGTCATTTTTTTCAAAAAGCAAACCTGTAACCAAGTTTGCAAAGATCAAAACTAAATTTGAAGCAAGTAATCAAAGCCTGCATTTCTTTTCAAATCTGGAAGCCTACATACAACAGCAAGTTTGTAAATAAAAGCATTTCAGTTCCAAAACATCTCAGCACTCAAGTTTTTAAAGTTTTAAAGTTTTCAAAGGCAAAGAAACATTCCAGTTTCAAGATTTCAAAAATATGCTCTGTTCATCATCTTAAAACAGGTGAGTAACATTCTTTTCTAAAAAGCTAAAGTTTCCTTAAATCTGGTTGCATGTTAATTCTCTGGAAACATGAATGTTCTTTGTGATTTTATAAGTGAATTATCTGGATGTATTTACGAGGGCATGGCTGTTATATTTGTGTATCTCTGTTTACAGTTTCATGCTCAAGTTTTATGATCAAAATTCATATTTTCCTGAACCAATTGTTGTTAGGACTTAAGATCCAAATAAAATTTGTTTGTTTGATCATGAAGTAAAGTTTAATTTTGATTTAAATAAATTTAAATTTAAATCTTCTCTGGAAAACTCAGTATAACAGTGCAAGCTTATTTATGTTAAATTTCAAACATATTAATTCACTGATATAAATATATAATCTAAAAGCTTCTTCAAAATCATGATTTTTAAAACTAAAATCAAAATTTTTAGCATTAAATTAAGCGAGCAGTTCTTGTTGATGTGAATATGGTGTTTGGGGTGTTTTCTGGCGAACGAGGTGATTTGGACGGTTGCTGTCATCACTGGAGGTAGATGTGTGAACGGTGAGGTCAGGAAAAATGTCATGAAGGTGGTCAGTGGTCGGTGGCGATGGTTGTTGTCCTGGGAAGTTTGTAAACCTAGTTTGAATAGGCTGTACATTCTGGATCGAAGCAATTGCTCTGGTGGACCGAGTGCTACTCTATTTTGGGAATTGCAAGAATTGGTATTGGAGAAGGTGCTGGTTGATTTTTAGATGACCTGATGATCGGAATCTCGAGAACGATGGTGGATTCGAGGTTTGGGTGTAGTTCCAGGTTTGGGTTCATTTTCTCAATTATGATTTCGAGTGTATGGTAAAGTTCTGGCGGTCGGGGTATGGTGCTTGGATGATCGTTGACGTGCTCGAGGGTTTGGTGATGACTGGAGGTGGTCGGCGGCACCGTGCATGTGCACGGTGCACTTTGTATTCTGGTGAAGTTGAGATTGAGATTGAGCTAGGAGAAAGGTTTTCGAGTTGCTCGAGTTTTTAGCGTAAATTACTTGAAGACTTGAGGAGTTTGACTCGAAGTCATTTTAGTGTGGCTCGGGTTAAGTTTTGGTTACAGGTTTCTTTTAAAACCTGTCTGGTTTGATTTTAAAAATGGATTTAAAGTTTAAACAAGATATAAACAAAGTTTTAATAAGTTTAAAGTATGGATTCAAGTTTTACTTTGTATCCTAATTTGAATTAAATAAGTTTTATATATTTAAATGTTTGATACAAGTTTAAAATGTTTAAAGTAGTTTTTTTTAAATGGTTTGAGATTTAAGATGAATTTTAAAACAGGAAGTAAGACTTAAACCATGTTTTTAAATCTGGATTCAAAAATGAATTTGTATTATGGTTTTGAAATAAAAGAAAGTTTTTGGATTTAAAATGTTTTAAAACAACTTTGAATGTTAAAGTATATTTTAAATATGGATTTGAATCTAAAATGTGAACTTGGTTTTAAATTTCTTTCAAATTTCTTTGATTAGACAAATATTTCTTTAACATGTAATACAAAAGGTTTTTGAATTGTTTTAAAAAAAATTATTGAAGTTAAAATTGTGTTCGTTTTAAATCTTAAATTTAAAATGTAATTTGAAAGTAAATTTAAGTAGATTATTTTTAAATACCTTTGATAATGACAATTTAATCATTAATAAGAATACATTTTTATATTAAAGATAATTAAAAGTTAATGGTTTATAATTCATTAAATTATTAAGGTAATTAAGATGGATAATTAATTGATTTAATTAATTAATGATTTAGATTAATTAATTAAGTAATTAAGTGTTTAATTTAATTAATTAAAGGGTTAAGTAAATTAATTAAGAATTTATTTATTTATAATTAAGAAAGAATTAATTAGATAAGATTGGATTTTAAATTAATGATTAGAGGATAATTAATCAAGTAATTAAAGATTAATTAAGTTATAGTTAAGCACTTAGTTAATTAAATAATTAGTGATTAATTAATGGGTTTTTAAAGATTAATTGAATTGTAATTAAAGAATTGTTAATAGTTAATGAAGGTCATTAACTAAGAATTATTAAATAAATAAATAATGTGACTAATTTTAATAATTAATTAGATTAGTTAATTAAAGATAATCATTTGTGAAATTGTTTAAGTGAAATTACTTAATGGAAGTAATTAAGAAATTAATTACTAATTGTAATTAATTAAGTTTAATTTGATTTGTTTAAGTTAATTAATTAAGTTTAATTAATTTAAGATAATTACTGGATGATTTGATAAGAAATTACTAATGTAATTAATGAAGAATAATTACTTAGTGAAGTAATTAGTAATGGTAATTATAGGATGTAATTAATTGAGGATTGAAATAATTTTGGATTTAATTACTTTGTGAAATTAATCAAAGGATTAATTAAAGATAATTAATTAAGAGTAATTAATTTATTTAATGAAGTAATTAAGGGTAGTTAATTACTGGATGTGATTAATCAAGTGTGATTAATAAATGTGGTTTAATTAAAGATTAATTACTTAATGTAATTAATTTAAATAAAGTAATTAATTAAAATGTAATTAGGGATCATTAATTTATATAATTAATGATGTAATTAAGGTAGATTAATTAGGATTAATTAATAAATGATAAGTAATTATAGAGTAAATAATTAATTGTAATTAGTTAAGGACTAATGTAATTAATTATAATTAATTAATAAATGAAGTAATTAAGGTTAATTACTATATTTGGTTAAGGATAATTAATTTTTGAAATTAATTAAAGGTTAATTACTTAAATGTAATTAGAGGATAATTAATCAAGGGTGATTAATTAAGATGGATAATGAAAGGATGATTAATTAATTGACTTGTAATTAATTAATGGGTAAGTTAAGCAAGATTTATGTGATGAAAGTAATTAATTTAATTTATTTTAAATTAATAGAGATAAAGTAATTAATTTAATTCATTTTAAATTAATTATAGAATGGTGGTTGATAAATTATTGCTTATGAATGCTGATTGATATTGATTTGCCTTGAATGGTTTGACATCTCAGATATGAGATAATTGATGCTATGTGATATGAATGCTTTGGTTAAAAATATGATGATAATGTGGATTATCTATTTGTAATGATAATATGGATTATCTATTTGTGATGATAATATGGATTATATGTTTGTGATAATGTGGATTAACTGTTTATGGTAATAATGTGGATTATCTATTATGGTATGTGAATTATCCATCTGTGTATATATATATAATAGAATTGAATTGTTTTAACTTTAAAACAACATGGCCTTTAAGATACGTTTTGGATTTCGATGAGACCGGGTTCGGGTTTCTAGATTTGGATATCCGAAAGCCACATCGATCCAAATTAACGATAGGTCGTGAATCTCAAGTGAAGATGAAGATTCAGAGTGCAAGTGTTATCGTCGTTAACTCCGAGGGTGATTCCAAAATGAGTGTAACGAGATAATGCCTTCGATTTCATTCAAACCCGGAACGAATTTGTATGGATTGAATGCTTTTAGAACATCGTCGGGTGGACAATGAGTATTCTAAGAGATGTGTTCTCTAAAGGTAATCATAGCCTCAAGCCACATCAATCGGGAACGGCTAAAACGGGGGAGGTGCAGCAAGGTTAAGTGGGTCATGCCCAAGTAGGACGAGTTTTACCCCTTTCTAGAAGTCCCTTTATATTCGGCTGTGTAGGCAGTTGGTTGCAAACAACTGCGGGGTTGTCTTGTACGGAACTGTTCAGTAAGGAATGGTTCCGGCCTTATGTTGCAGGGGATTTAGGGTGGATCCTCGGTACGGTGATCTAGGCCATGTACTGTGATGGGTGGTACCCCAGTAGCCCTGTCATTGTATGGAAACCCAAACTCCAATAAGCGCCCTCGGATTTGATTGTATACCTATGTAGCTGGAATTTAATAAATGTAACAATTTTAGCTATTTCTTATTTATTTGAAAACTCTAGACCCTATTATAATATCATTGGATTTCCTATCAAATGTTTTAGTTAGCGTAAGGTAAAAACTTACCCATGTTTATGTGTGGGGAGTCTTATGTGATACCTTTTATTTTCAAAGGTTTTCAAAGTTAAGCAACCTTAACCTGTTACTCACACCAGACCCATGTCTGACCCGGAGTTTATCTTCTGTTTTCTTAAACTCTTGGGTACTCAAATTTTTACGAGTAGCCAAGGGATTCAGGTTAGCTTTGACGAATTGTGGAGGAGAAATGGAGCAGGAGGCTTCGGTGTTTGATATATTGTTTCCGCTGTGTGTTCTCTGAGTCATTTGTTTGTGTTGTATTGAGTTGTAATAACTAGACAGATGTTTATAACTATCTAGTATGTGTTGTATAAGCTGTGTAACTCTGATTGATGTTGTATACCATGTAATATTTATGTGATTAATATAATTTATTTGTTCCGCCGTTGAGATTATGATGTTATTTCTTCTTTCTTCTCTATCTTTCTCTTTTCTATCCCTTTCTTTCTTAAAGATGATGCGACTTTCTATAGAGAGAAAGCCGGGTCGTCACTTGTGTAAAGTATATATATATATATATATATATATATATATATATTTGTCGTACTTTATCTGTCTATTTCAATTAAAAACAAATTATCTATTTCTTTTAATTTCAAACGGAGTCAATCTTCCCTTTTGTGTTAAACCAATTTATGGTAATCACAGCGGAAAATCTTCTTAAGTAATTTAATTCCGTCAAATTAAATATTGATAGTATATTCCACTTACATATTTATGACTAGAATATATTTGGTTATGAATAGGTAGTTTTATTAGGTACTTTATATGTATTTATTGCGTTAATAATGAAGAATAACATTTATTCGTGCGTTATTTATGCATAACGTTTGTTAGTTGTTATTATATTTAGGGAACCGAATAGTTAGAAATAAAAAATATAGTAATTCGTATTAATGAGAAACAAATTAGGAATACTATTAGTTAATGGGCAGTAATGAGAAATAATGGATAGTACTAAACTAAGGGATACAATTAATAGAGATAAATGGATTAATGAGACGAACAAAAATGGAACAGATATAAAATGTTATGAATTCTAAATTAGTAACCATATATAAATATCTTAGGAAATGTCCGTTAGGATTTTATGGATAAATTGACATTTATGAGTGTTAAAAGGGGATTTTGTGAGTAGACTAAGTATTTAAGGCAAATCTTCTTGCCTTAAATAAAAAGGAATTAGTAAGCTAAGTCCAATGTCAACCTAAGATAGTATAAGTAAAGACATAGGATGGTTAATTGGACTTAGTATGTTAGTGATGGGAGGTCAATAGAGTCACTCAATGGAAAATTTCCCTTCACTTTGAGGCTAAAAGCAGTCGGGTGCACTTACTACTGATATGAGATATCAATAATCCTAGACCTGTGACGACGTGAGAGATTGGACTTGCTTCCTTAATTGGAAAGTGTTAAATGGTCTAAATTTGAAATTAGGAACAACGAGGGATATCTCTAAAAGAGTTTACTTCAGTGTTGAGTGGTTATCTTAGGGCCTGTCTTCCCACTGAAAGAACTAATCTAATGGGATTCCATATTTATAAGATTGACACTGGATATCTCAGGAGAGGCTCGCTTTAGGTTTGAATTATTAAGCGGCTGTAAGGTCCGCTTCTTTCCTATAAAGGAAGTATTATGTAGCCCAATGGGATTTTCAAGCAATGTCAGCTAGATTGTACCATTAAGGAGTCTGCCTTAGGGTTAGGTATTAAATGGCAAAGGCCTACCAATAAATAGGTGTTAAATGGTCAGAGCCCTGCCTAGTCCTTATTAATGAGGTATTAATTGGCTTGGGTACAATCTCCTACATTGCTAAGAATTTAATAACGATAGATGTGCTAGTGGTATGGCTACTATAAATTATAAGGCAATATAAAAGGGTCAAAGTTCATTGTAGTTAGGACCAATATATCAATAATGACGATGTTAAAAGTCAATCTTGTGAATAAGTCTTAAGTGACGGAGTCTACCTCGATTGAGTTCATAAATGGAAATATCTATATATTTCTCTTTTAAAGAATTATGTGCAATAGTAGAATCCCGCTTCATATTTAGAATTATCAAGTGGCTATGGACTTAGAAGTATTGGGTGGTTGATAAGGCTTCGTCAGAATTTCATACCTTGGGAATGGGTAGGTAAGTAATCGTGTGTGCAGTGTAAGGTTGGATTAGAATTGCTAATCAGACATAACAATTAAACGAAAACCGATCAGTATAAATTTATGTTATGGATAATTTCCTAAATTTTCCAATCACCAAAACTTATTCTGACCTCTCCTCGTTACAACCTACAAGATAGAATTAAAGGAACAGTTCACTAGAGCTGGATGTGCTTAGTTCTTGGAGAAGTCTTTATTTCTCTCATGCTCGATGCTGACGTGATAATCTGTTATCTAATGAATACCATTAATTCCAAGATAGTAGTCATAATCAGTATTCTTATCCAATTATTGCTTCCACTATGAGTTTAGATTTCTATCAATCTTTGATAATGCTTATGCTTGTTTGCAAGTACCAAATTCAATGATTTGTACTTTGATGGACTTGGATTTTGATTTTTTTCTAAATTTAGGCTTATTAAGGTACGGGTGGTTACAACATGAGTAGGCTGGATAGGATTCGGTGTAGTATTATTTTAAGTCTCATTATTAGCAGGCTCTTCATTCTAAACATTTTCTTGAGAATTTTAAGCATTAGAGGTTGATCATGAACGTCTTCTTCTAGCCTTTAATCAATATAAGTAGGTTGATTAACAATAAAAATGTGATAATCTACTTTAGCTACTAGCATGTTCGAAGGAGATATTTTTGAAAATATTTCTATAACATTAACAAGTACGCTCCCTCAATTTTGAAAAGTTTATATATATAATAGGGGAAACTATATAGTAAATTGGTCGATTAGGTATAACCAAAGCTCTGGTACCAACCGTGATGACCCGCCCTTAATTGTACATGGAAATCTAGAACCATAATTGCATCTAATTTCAAAATACAATTAAGGGAGAACTGTCAAGCTAAGGCTAATAAAAGAAAACAACTATCACTAAAAAATGTACAAGTAGTGTACATATATCACACAACGAATGGAATAAAATTTAGTAAATAACTTCAAAATACTTTACTTGTAATGAAAATAAATACGAGTAATAATGAAAATGGGAAAATAAGGCAACACATGTGCAATAAAGTACATGAAAGTTACAACAAACTTCAAATCGAAAAATATAGATAAATATACGCTACTATGAAATTTCCTCTTGAGTTTGCATAGCATATCTCTTTAGAATATCTTACCTGCACCTATTATCCTATACGGTTGGGGGGGGGGGGAAAGGAGAGGAGTCAGACGAAGCTGAGTAAAAATAGTCAATTTCATAATGTATGACATAATATATAAATGCATTATAATTGCACTAAAATAAATAAATACATAACTCCTTGTTCACTACTATATGAAACAAGTTAAGATGATAATAAGAAGGTAGATAAGCATAATTAAATTGATAAATGATACTATTAATCCCCTTAGAGGTTAATCACAAATAAGAGGCAAATGTACCCAGGCATTATGCCTAAGATCACAAGGGATAAGTGTATTCATATGTAAATAAATTGGCGCAACTGTTAAATTGTCAAAAGTCTTTGTCTACTGGACACACGAGATTGTAAATAGGCTGACCAAGTGTTAGCATTTAACGTGAAAAAGTTCATATATATATATATATATATATATATATTGTCATTTAATGCCATAAGGAAGACCAGTTCTTATCTTATTGTTAAATACATATATGTTCTAAAATAATAGCAATTGATAAATAATAATAAATTGTACGTGCAATGGTGGTTAAAGTAAAGTAATTAAATGACAAAGGATGGCACTAACGAAGTTGGAGGTCATTGACACTTGCCCCTTAATGTCTCATAACAAAGAAAATATGAGAATGGCTTATGCATATGATGCGGTCTCTTAACTCAAAGTTTTATAACTAAAAATAAACATTCTCCTTCGTTAGGATCACTATTTATAATAATTTTTGTTATTTTTGTAAAAAGAATTTGTATAGACAATGGCGGCCAAAATATCAATTAAACATGCAAGGTTAGATATAAAATATATAACATACATTGGTTGGAAACATATACGTGGCAATCCCAAAAAAATACATAATATAATGTTACCAACTATTAAATTAGCTAGTATACTGTAACATCCCTACTTTTTGACAACATTATTCAGGAAATTTAATTAGATAAACTAAATAGAATAATGACGATAAGGAGATTGAGATTTGAACAAATTATATATACAAGGCTGTGCTTATTAACAAGATAAATGGGCTTTAAATTGGTTTATTGGTTAATTAAACTACACATGGGCATATTAGTAAGTTAGCCAGTTTATTATACACGGTTATATCTTTTTATAATTTTTCATTTACGTTTCATTTTCCACGTTCACAAACAAAAAATCTAAAACCTAAACCAAAGCCGGCCATTACCAAGGAAGAAAGGAAGAAATTTATCTAAAGCTAGAGAAGATTAATCAATAACAAATCTCAAATTCTTTATCAAGTCTAAGGTGAATAATAATCTCATACCATCTCTATTTTTATTCCATGATTATATGGTTATAGATTTATGATTTAAATTTGTTTTTGTGATAAAATGGATGATGATATGCTTGAGTTATATTATGTTGATTTATTTTAATTCATATGCATATGAATTTGCACGGTTTTGATGTAAAATCGAGAATTTATGATTTTGGATTGCCATGGAATTTTTTTATGTTAAGTAAAACATGAATTGGAGATGGTTTTAAATTTTCAGAATTTTCCAAGCCATGAAAATTTTATTATGAATTTTTGATGAAAAATATGATATAATTGGGTCTAAAATTTATTTAGAGAATTTCAGGAAGAAATTGGGTCTAAAATATTAATATATTTGATTATATAATGAAAATGAATTTCTATGATTTTTAGGGATTTTTCCTAACTGATTTACTAAGGAAAATAAATTATTTTAAAACGAGGACTTTTTTGAAATAATTGGTTTTAGTATATGGAAGGGCTTAACCGTTAAAATTTTATGGTTTTGATCTGATGTAAATGTTATAGTTTTAAACGTAAAGTATTTGAAAAGTTTTTATGATAGCCAATCAATGTTTTTCAAATAGGCAAGTTGTTATAAAGTAATTATTAAAAGTTGCAACAAGCCTTTAACCTAGAAAAAGGTGTTCTACCTCAGATATTAATTATCTTTCAACTCCGTTGATTCTGCATCGTCCAAGTCGAAACCAACATAATCGAAACCAATATACAATATATCACTGAGACGATATGTAGCGAATTGGAAGGAGGACGGAAGCCTTGGTGTCGAAAGGATAGTTTTCGATGGAATTCAAAACCCTTTTTTGTTTTCACAAGTTAAAATTCTTGCCTTGTTTTACTTAAAGCTTTCGACATACTCGAAACATATGCTTTCGAAAGGGTTTTATAATTAGCTTTCGAATAAGGTTGTCGTATTATGTTAAAGTATTAGCTCTTGAAGGAGTACCTTTTTCCTTAAACAAGAGCTTTTAAAAGGGTATGTTTCAACCTAGTCAAGACTCGGTCGCTATGCTACCTTTCGATTGTGATGCTTTCAAAAGGTTATCTTTGTTTTGACCAAAGTTGGCCACTTTCAAACTGCTTTCGAAGGGGTTAAGGGTTTTGAAGGTGATGGAGCCGAAAGGGAGTTTTGACTCTCTAATTTGAAGTTTTGATTTTAAAGGTCTTTGCTTTCGAACTTGATGGTTCCAATACCATCAACTTTTCCCCATATTTACTTTTGTTGGTTTCCAAAGAGATACTTTCGTATATAACCATGTTGACCCAAATGTTTGTTTTGAGTCAACCCAATTCTTTTGAATGGGTATTGTATTTGTTTTGAAGCAATGTTTTAATGAATGCTTCTTGATACCATTGAAAGGTATCATTAGTTTCGGAAGGTATATACTTAGAGTTTTGAAAAGCAGTTTTCTATGCTTTCGAAGGAGGTCATCAAGTGGTTTCGAAAGTGATCTTATAAAGTTCCAAAAAAAAGACCCATTCCATTTTAAAGGAAAAACCATGGCATAAATAATGATTTTGAAAATGTTATTCACATTGTTATTAACCCATAACTGTATTTCGGGGAAAGGGAAGAATAACCAGCTAGGTTGACCCAATAGTGAATTTAACTTAACAGATGTTAAAATCTTAATTTAAGATATTGGAAGGGACCAATAAGTTTACAATAAGCCTATGAAAACTGTATGATATTGGCAAGGGCTAATAGGTTCATAGTCAGTCCATGAAAACTATGATTTGATACTAGCAAGGGCCAGTAGGTTTGTAGTTAGCCCATGAAAACTGTATCCAAATTAAGATATTGACAGTTAGTCAATAAGTTCCTAGTTATCCCATAAAAACTAAGATATGAAATAAGATATTAGAGTTACTAATAGGTTCTTAATGATCCCATGAAAACTAAGTAATTAGTCTATAAACATTTAACAGGTTAATAGTAACCCTAGAAACTATAATTGAGACAGATAATCAGAATGAATGGGGATGGGTAATCCAAAATTGATTTATTGGTCTTGCATATCATCATAATATTTTGAAATACTATGTTTTAACCATTGTGGATGTAGGAACATAGTATAAGGTTTTATACATGTTTTAGCATACTAGTGAGTGGAAAACCTGTTCCGCTAAGCGACGTTGTCTCTCTAGATATCTAAATGGTTTGGGATGGTAAATTATTATTCATAATAGACTTCATGTTTGGCTTGAAGTTTTTTCCCCCTTAAACTCTCAGGTACTTAATTGATTTTGAGTAGGTTGAGAGTTAAGGTTTATAGATGTTCTTTAAAGAATAAAGCTTCCGAGGGTATGTAGGGGGCAAGTATATTATTAGAGTTATTATATTTCTGCTGTGTTTCTTGTTTGTAAAGGCAAATTGTTTTCTTGCCTATCTATATATGCTAATCTACCAAGGGGCATCTTCATATGTCGCTCTTAGTGTATTTCATAAAAATTATATGTTATCTGAACATGGTCTACAAATTGGGATTATATAATCAATTTGGAATATCTTCAAAAAGTATGTAGAAATTGTTTGCTGTTTAATTTTTTCTATATTCTTATGTTTCTGTATATCAATGTATCTAATATCACCGTATTTGGTCATCGAGGATTAATAACTATAGATAACTGCAGCATCCGTAGCCGTTAGTTTTGAGCCTCTAAGTAGGAGGATGTTACAAGTGGTATCGGAGCATAGGTTTATGAAATTTTAAAAGAAACTTAAACCTAAAAGATTTTCCAATCACAATCCAATAAATTAGATCATAAGATTAGGGTTTAGGTTAATGTTATAGCAACATACTTGTATTTGTTATATAGTTATATACATAAGTACGTATTCCCCGCTCTCTTAGACTGTTCTTCTGTATCTTACTAAGGCTCGTATGAAGATTTACGAGAAAGGAGATATGAAAGCAGGAAATGGAAGATAAAATCTCGGTGGAGGAAGCACCACAACTAATGGAAATTCTTGACCCACTACCAGGAGAAACCCGAGTCGACCGGCTAATGCTAGTAACCAAAATGCTGAAAGCAACGTAGGTGCTGGAAATCCACCAGTAGATACGGGGGCGATATATCAGTTCTTTGCCAGTTTGATGCAAGTTGGAGTTGCTGCTGGTGTTGTTGGAAATGTAGGAGGAGCTAATCATGTGGCTCCAGTTGGGAATATTGCTTTGCTGAGTAGAGATTACACTAGTTTGAGTAGGAAGCCATTCTGGGAAACGAAAAGTGCCATAGAAGTTCAGAACCGACTGTTGCATTGTAAGCGTATTTACTGATCTGGGTCTGAATGATGGGCAAAAGAGAAGGTTGGCCTCTAAACCGTTGCAGAGGTCAGCACTACATTGGTGGAATAGTATCACTGCCGAAGTGCTGGAAGAGCAGTTAACTTGGGCTAATTCTAAAATGAGATTTGACCAAAAGTTTGTATCTAAGTTTGCCAAGACTGAGCTGATGAGGAAGTTTATGGATTTAGTGCAAGGAGAGACGTTAGTAGTCAAGTATGTTACTAAATTTGAAGAGTTGTCTAGACATGGTTATGCTACTATAGATACTGACATTAAAAGGAATGAGAAATTCATTCGAGGACTGAGGCCTGAGGTTGCTAGAATGAGCATAACACATGTCTGTGATCCTTGTAATATAGTGGTGGAGATGGCCATACGCCATGAGGAGTTAACTGGATTTTATGTAGGAATTGATTAAAATATTTGAATTATGAATTAATATTTGAATAGTGTTACAAATAATTGGATTTTTAATTAAATGATAATTTAATTGGTTTAATGGTCTTCTTAACTCTTTCTAATTGATAAATAATGGTGGAAAATTCATTTTGTAAACTTATTTATAGTACTAAATGGTTCAAATAAATAATAAGAAAATCTATTTCTATTTTTATGACTCGATTTTTATTGTGATATATTTCTTTTAATTTATTTGGTTTTTCCATAATTTTAATTTGAAAATTATTTCATGTTTCGTTTGACGATTTTTCGACAAACAGTGGTGTTTTTGTGATTTTACAGAATTCAATCATCAGTGTATATTATTATTGTTTGGAAGTCACGTCACTGTTTTGAGCACGACCGTATTTTTGTTTTGTCATTCGTGTTCGTACGTGAAAAAAATCTATGCGGCAAGATGTGGGAAATTAATAAACAAATATAAGTAAAGATTTAAAAAGAAAAATCAATCAACCCCGACTTTTCTATCTCCGTACCGCTCCATTTATTTTCACAAAACAAGAAAACCAATTAACCCACTTCTTACGAAAATCAAAACAAAATCAACTAGTTAGCAAAAAATAAAAGGCTCGATTCTTTGGCTTAGTAGACTTAGATCTACATATTGGTGGGTTTGTGATGGTTGCGTCTTCTTTTTGCAGTGCTCGATAATGTATACGTGACTAGGGTTTGGTTTTCTGGGAATTGTGGTCAGCTATTTATGAATCGAAGTGGAGATTTGGGTTTGGGAAGTAGTGCAGCACTTACGGTGAAATTTTAGCCATGTTCGGGCCTAAGATGCAAAATGAGACTTGATGGAGTTGCGTGGGAAGGCTGTTAGGTGGTGATGAGGTTGGGTTCGTGTAAAAGAGGCCAGAGGAGTCGAGGTGGTAGGGGATTGGGTGCTTCGTCGAAGAGTAAGCCATAGATGATGTCGGTTCGAAGAATGGTGTATAACTAAAGTTCTAATGTGCATAGACGAGTGAAGGGGATGTGTCTTTGTGCCGGGAGAAGTACTACGGATTTGAAGAAGATGGATTAAGGCTTAGTTAAGGGTAATTATCTTAATAATGTAATTAAGTTAAGTAATCGTTTTAATTATTCGATAACTTATAAAATTCTACATCTTGCTCATATGAGGTCCAATCAAGATGAGAATTTTTGTGTTGCACTCATAATGATGATAGCTTCGCGAGGAAACTAGTTTGGTTGAGTTAGAGCAAGTAAAAATTTGGACAAAATCGGATGTCATTTGATTTTAGTTCAAAACCGGAGCGTTTCGGTGCCAATTGAAATACCAATGAGTTAAACTTGTCTTTTTAGTTAATCCGCAAGATATATCGTAGGTAAAATTTATTGTTTACTTTTAGATGAATTTATTGTTGATTTGGTTAAATATCCGCTTTTGAAAGGTTTTGTTATTTAAAACTGAAATACAAGAAAACTTGTCGAGAAATCCGGATTCTGGATATAGTTACTTTTAATTTTCTAGTTATTTACCTGTTGATTTATTTCAGTTATATATCTGTGATAAAGATTGTTAAATGCTGAAATTGATTACTGGTTATTTTGGATGTAACATCGGAATTTGTGAAAATTGAACCTTTTTAGTAGAAAATGTTGTTATAGCACTGGTTAAGTTCCGTAGTAACTATTTGGCCTCGATATTGCATTTCTGAAATACTATATATTGTTGATTTGGTGTGGAAATTATTTTTAGTTTGGGAAAATAATTTTAAATTTGACCGCTTTGGAATATCTACGATATCTTATTTAAAAGAGTTTTCAAACTTTTCTATTTTATTTCAATTTCTTTCATCTATCTTTTCTAATGCGTATAATTAAGTAAATGTTTTAATAATTATCTTTAGAAGTATTTGTTTTAATAGAAAATTATTATGATAATAATAGTTATATGAAAAAGTAAATAAGAAGGGGCTATCTTTTATTTCAAAGTTGTTTTTTAAAGGAGATGGAAATATTTTGAAAATAAATATTTATGAGACATTTTGTATAAAATATTGTAAATAAAAGAATAGATTTTTAATGGTATCTTAAAAATTTAAGGAGAGTCTTATAAGTGATATTTTATAAAAAGGGAAGATATTTCCATTTGATAAAGTAGGTGGATTTATAATAGCAACATTTTCTCTAAAAAGGTATAAGCATTGCTATAACAACATTTATGGATTTATAATAATATGTGGAATGGTAATTTTAGATAAAGTAGGTGGATCTATTTTGGAAACCGTAAGTGTGATAAATTTGGAGATGTATAAGCAGTGTTTTATAAATTGAAATTAATTTATAAAAGGAAATTAATATCATTTTGATAAATTGGAGTAATGAATTCCATTTGAAAATTAATTGAAATATATGGAATGATCGTGTTATGGAAAGCATACGAGATTTATAATGATATTTGAAATTTGTTTGTATCTGGAGTTTGGTGTTATTTTTGAGTTTGATTTAAAAAGGGAGTTTTGGTATTTTTATTTAGAAAGTTTATAAAAGGAATTTTATAAACTAATTTGTAGTTTTATACAGAGTTGCAAATAAGTCAGGGATTTATATAATAAGTTGTAAATGGTATTTTATAAAAAAGGTTTTTATAAATAATATAAAAGGTGTTTATAAAGGAGACATTAAGTAAAGTTTGGGATTTTATAAATAGAGACTATAATTATGTTTCATATATATAAAAGGAATCCATAAATGATATTTTAGAAAAAATTCTAAATGAATTTAGAGCTTACACTTATAAAAGGGTCTTATAAATTATTATAGAGATTAATAAGGGAGTTTTATGACTTGAAAAGCGATCTTGAAATTTGGGAAGTAGTTTTATAATGATTCTGGATATTTATAAAAGAAGTTTTATAAATGATTTTGGATATCTGTAAAAGGGTTTTATAAGTGTTTTTGGATATTTATAAAATAGTGTTATAATGCACTTAGAGATTTATTAAGAGTTTTGTAAATGGATTTGGAATTTCAGTAAATGAGATGTTCATAAATGAAAAGGGATTATTAAAAAGGATTCATTGAAGTAATTTACAAAAGAAATTGAGATTGGATTTCTCCAAATTGACCGTTTTAATTTTGGTGGTGTGGACATTTGTTCCGAGCTTAACACCAAAGGAATGACATATGGGTCTATCCTTATCTTCGTTTCTTTTAAGACAATATTTGTTTAAATCCTTTTATACGATTTTAAAATAAGAAATATTTCATAATGTTTTTGTGAATGTACTTATACCATTGAGAGAATATATGAATACATTTTCTAAGTAGGAAAAGTGTAGTGTTTTTATGAATATACTTACACCTTGAGATATGTATATGGATTTTTTTTTCAGGTATTGAAAGGACTATACAAGGCTTGTGAATATATCTTTGGAAAATTATTTTAATACGAGAATTTATGAAGTAGCTTCAAATTAATGAAAATATAAATTTAAGAGGCTTAGGGTTGCTTTTTCTTAACTAGTGTCATTTTCCTTATGGATAAAAATATTTGATTGGATTGTTTAATCATTTGATAGTTAAATAACGAACTATCAAATATTGACCTATTTTAAACTATCGACGTCGGTTCAGAGAGCCCGAGATCAGATATATTATCCATAAACCACTCCAAACTGGTATAAGTGCTTTGAAATTGGAGTATCTTGAATTTTTTTGAAGATGGAGCTCTTTGAAGTATAATGACTACTTACTACTAATCCTGATGATGATTCCAAAATGGATGCAGTAGAAATAGTGCCTTCGGATCGTTCTTGTCCTGAATAACTTTATGAATGAATGTTGGCATTGCATTATTGCCTAGAGGGCAGTGTTAGCATTCTAAGTGGATTTTCTATTTTAAAGGTGAAACGTAGACTCGAGCCTCATCAACCGGGAATGACTAAAATAGGCTAAGTGGGCCACACTCGTTATGGTATTATCATCACCCTTTCTAGATATATACATTTATTGGTTTGATTGTGCATGAGAGCTATCGGAAAAGGTGGCAAAAGCAACTGGGGTGATGAAATATTCGAAACTATCCGGTATGGGGTAGGGCCGGTCCTGATTCATAGGGGTTTATATGAAGTCCTCGGTACATTTTCTAGAGGTGTACTATGGTAGGTGGTATCCTAGTGCCTTGTTGTTGGATGGAAATCCATTCTCCAATAAGCGACTTCGGACTTAGTTGTATATAATTACGCTAGAATTTAATTAATATAACAATTTCAACTATAATTTAATATTTATTTTAAACCTTAGATATTAATATTATATCAGAAGATTTTGTATGAAATATTTTGGTTATTGTAAGATAAAAACCTTCCCATCTTTATGTGTGGCATGATCTTACGGGATACCTTTATTTTGAAAGTTTATAACATTAAAATTCATTTGAGGTGTGTTTCTCATGATGCTTTTCCAGATTGATTCGGATGTTATTTCTTATAATGCTTAGGTCAGACCGAACCTATTTTCATATCTACTTCGGATGCCTTGGAGCTTCAGGAGTCGAGCTAGATGTATACGACGTATCTCTTATATATTCTTTATTTCCACTGCATGTGTTGTTTTATTTGTCAGCATTTGTGAGGACCGGTTTTCACAATTGTCTAGGCTGATGATTAATGATTAAGCTTACTCTGATTTTGATGTTTGTATATTACAATTTTCTTTTGTAAAGATTTATTGTAATTTATATATTACTCATCATGATGTGAGATTTTGTTCCGTCCTTTCTTTCTTTTTCCTCAACAATTTGTCTTTTCGGCACTTGGATGCTTGACCGATGAATACGTGGAGGTACTAGTGTCGACTTTTGAAGGTCGAAAAAGGCGGGTCGGTACATTCTTATTTGCTAAATATGTTGAATATGCCGGTATATGCTTTTTATTTGATGATAATAAACATATATATATATATATATATATATATATATATATATTCATTTAAAAGTATTTGTTATTGTACTATTTTATTTTCACATAATTAAATAAATATTTGATGAATAAAATAAATAACACAGAATTAAAATTCTAGCAAATTTTTTATTCAAACAAATGTTTTATTACAATTTGAATAGAACAAATCTGAGCTCTCACTATATACACAATTTTCATTATAATACAATTTCAAATTATAATACAATTTTTCACTATACATTTGCACCTCACTACATCTCACCCGTTCACTCGCATTTGTTCCTCAACCTTATTCCAATTTGTATCCAGCATTTGAGTTATCTACAAAATAAACACCGAAGCAGTAAAATTGAAAAAGAAGTACTTTTGCAGTATAAAATAAAATGTGTTTTTGAAAATACTATTTGCCTCGGTTATTTGGATTGTTCGTCATCATTTCTGAATTCATCTACACAAACAACCTATGACATGCATAGTGTATCGCTGTATATGCCACAAGGCCGTGCACACTGATATACACTTGATAAAATTGCAGCGATAGGTGAGCACAAGGTCAAACCCGAGCCGAGGCTGGATTCAAATCAGGTGCAATACAAGTACATCACAAAATTGTCGAGTACAAATTCTCATACAACAAAAAGCCAAAACCAGACCATGCTAACAAGTGCACAAATGTGTACACATGAGAACAGACTCGACAGGGGAGTTAAAAAATAACTTCAACCAGAATAAAATGTACAAACCAACTGATCACAAAACTTCAAACTTAAACTCAAATGTCCAATAACAAAATGTAGTCAGACATCAACACCAAGTACAATGCAGCCTAGACTTCAAAGGTACAATCCAAAATGAGCTAACATAATGCAAACATTTCCAGATCACTTTAAGTCTAACAAGGCAACTCAACACAAATTGAACTACAAACCAGATCACATGATGATAGAAGCTCAAAGACATAATGATATAGGACAGAAGGACAATGCACAACACCAAATATTCAGGCATTCAATCACATGGTTCATGGATGAACAAGAGCATGCAACAGACTCTTGACCAAAACAAAATGTACACACATGTAGACATATACATATTTAGTATGGAACGAAGACAGTGAAAACAAGTCAAAGTTTGTCAAGTTAAGTTTATCTCAAGTCTAGAAAATCACAGGTTCAAAAAGGGGATTTTAGATGAACACGACATCAAAGAGTTTGAACAATTCCAGATAATGTTGCAAGTACAATAATCAAGTCAAGTACCAAAGTCAGAGATGTCAACGGAGAAAAGAACGGAATAAATTCCAAAGCAAATGCAAGACGCGGAGACCAAGCAAGCATAACAGGAAAATATACGAATTAAAAAAGTCAGAAAACATCACCAACATTCAAGTTAAATCGAACGGCCGAGCAAAATTAGCATATGAATTCAAACGAAATATTCAAACGATAATTTAGAGAATTAAAACCTATAAATACCATTAACATCATCGGGATACGATCATCGAGTTCAAGCATATCAATGAGAGTAATAAAGCAAAATCGCATACCATTATTATTCGATTCGAACTCGATCGAGAAGCAGCCGCAAAGGAATGAAAGCAACAGAAGATTCAAGCATTATTTCCTACAAGCGTGGAGCATTCAATTCGATTAAATTCAAGACAGCTACTTCAATTTCCAAAAGCCCTAATTTCTTAAAGAGGAATGAAGAGAAATAGACATTGTAAAGCAAAAGAGAGTGGTCGACGTTTACAACAGAGAAGACAAGCCTTTCATAAATTATATTCGGCCGATCACTTTTTCTTTGGGCCGATCTATTTTTTTATTTGGGTTAAATATATATAAAGGGGCTTTGTTTTGTTTTTTAGTTTTATTTTATAATTTTATCTTTTACAATTTTATAACTTTTTAGTCGTGTGACCAGGGACAAACTACGAGGAGTAGTTTGAGAATTTGCAACTCAGTGGCTGAGTTGTGGCAGGGTATTGAGCATAAAGTTAGGTTAGTCGATAGTGGGTGTCACGATTTTACGTGCGTAAGCGTCTGACTACTTAATTTCTAGTAGAAACCTTGGGGTAACACGTAGGCAGGGCTTTACTGAAGCTGGATAAATCTGTTTTGTTCTGTTTCTGCTTTTATTATTCTGCTATTATTATTTTGCTATTATCCGTGTTGCAATTATTTTATATATTTCTGCATTAATTTTTATAATTGTTAGTATCACCCTATTCACCCCCCTTCTACGGTGAAATCGATCCTACAAGTGGTATCGGAGGTAGGAACAAAAGCCAATTTTTGTTTTTAAAATTTTATTTTTCAAAAACAAACTGCTATTTTAAAATTTTGAATTTTTTTAAAATGACGTCTTTTAATAATGCTTTTGTTGAGGTTCTGTCTATAGTTAGACCACCTATGTTCAATAGTGAATATGCTTACTGCAAAAATAGAATGAATTTTTTTTTGAAAACCATTGATGCTTGGAATATATTTGAGACAAGATATAGGACACCAATTATAGTGGTAAATAATCAGGAAATAGAAAAACCGATGGATCAATGGACAAATCTTGAAAATAAACTACATAATGCTTATGCTAAAGCTATGAATTCTATTGACTGTTCATTTGATCAAATTGAATTTAATCGTGTCACACACTGTCTAATTATGCAGGAAATCTACCACACACTTAAAGTGACTCATGAAGGAGCATCTCAAGTCAAAGAGTCTCACTTTGCCACGCTTTGTAGCGAATACGAAAACTTCACAATAGCCAAGGATGTAAATGTCAAAGAGATGTATGGACGACTTTCCAATCTCATATACAAATCAAAAGCACTAGGAAAACCATACACAAAAATGGAAATAATTCAAAAAGTCCTCAAAGTCCTTTCATGAAATATTGAAGCGAAAGTTACAGCCATTCAAGAATCAAAATATTTGAAACGAATCAAAGTTGAAGAACTCGTCGAAAATCTCACCATTTACGAGCTAGAAATCTAGTTCAAAGAAGAACGTGAAGGAGGTGATACACGAAAGAAATCAATAACTCTAAAAGGAACAACGAAAAGTGATGATGACGATGGAGCAGCTGAACTAGCACTACTAATAAAGAGATTCAAAAAGTGGAACCGCAAATACCGAAATCTAGCTCTAAATCAACAATTAAAAAGCAGAATAGTCAAAGTACTAGACAACTCAGAAGAGCAGGAGATCATTTTTCACAAGTGCAATAAACCCAGTCATATCAAGCCCAATTGTCTTTAGAATCAACTCAGCCAAGGAACGAAACCGAAAAGGAGAAGTTTTGCAGCCACTTAGGATGAAACTGATGAAGCTGATAAAAGAACTGGTAGTGATAGTGAAAAAATAAAATTTGTGTCTTCGAGGAGAAACAACTGATAGTGATGATGATGATGAGCCAAGCGAGGTATCAAAACTTACTTATTCGGAATTACTTATATATTTTCATGAAGTAAATGGCTGTTTTGAAAGACTTAGGGAGAAATACGCTAAAATTGAATCACAAAGAGATACTTTGATAGAATTAATAAACAATTTGACCAATGAGTCAAATACTATCGAAATAAAGGCCTTAAGTGTGACAAGTGTCCATCATTCGAAGAAGAAATTAAAGAATCAGAAATTAAAATTAAATCACTTGAAAACGAAATTCTGATTTTGAAAAAAATGAAAACATAAGGAGATAAAATTCTATTAAAAAGTGCACACAATTATTGAATGAAAATGAATCTCTCAAAATACAAGTCCAGTAATTGTATACAACTTTAAGAAAAAATTTCAAAGGAGAAAGATCGCTAAATATGCTATTACGGAAACAAACTGTTAATCTTATTTGACAAGGACTTGAGTATATCAATCTGAACGTATTAGAGGTGAAATTAATCAAGTCAAATCCGAGTGCACAATTTGTAGAAAAATTGGATACAATCAAAACAATTGTTGGTATAGACCCAAAAACGTAAAAAACATACCAACTTGGGTTCCAAAAGGCACGAATATAAAATCCCTTAAAGTCAAACAAATCTGGGTGCCAAAAGAAACAAATATGAACAGTCTTGGGTCTATACAAACATATTTTTCAAAATCTTTTACCACTAACAACCATGGACCTATAAAAACAAATAGGCCACAAAAATCTATTCTCTTGTAGGTGTGGTGGCAGGCTAAGGAACAACAACAGTGTTACATGGATTCTGGCTGTTTCAGGCACATGACGGGTGACAAATCAAAGTTCCTTAGCCTAATACAAAGGTGGTAGAATCACAATGAGTAACAATGAAAATTATCATGAATATAAAGTAGGTAACAGCATATTTACCTTGAACGATTTATTAAATGTGATAATCTGCACCATAATCTGATTTAAATCAGCCAGTTATGTGATAATGAATGTTGATTATGATTCTCATTTATGCAAATTGTTGGCCAATTATCTTTTTATGCCGAGAACACTATAAGTGTCTCTAAGAGCATTTGAACTAGCTCATTTAGATTTGTTTGGAATAATGATGTTATTTTCATTGGTTGATAATTATTCTAGATACACGTGGATATATTTGAGCCGATATTATATTTTGTGGTTGCTTTTTTGCACGGTTTCAACTCAAGTCCAAAAGAATTTAATTTAAAAGTTGTACAAATGATTTTAAGGTATTTCCCCACACTCCACGATCTGGTCTATAACATCCAACTATTGATAATCTTGAGTCAAAGGGAAATTCGGATGTAGATTACACTAGTAATCTAGTTGATAGAAAAATTACTAGTGGAACATGTTTTATGTAGAGAAATTTATTAGTTGCATCACATTTTCAAAGAAAATATCTGCGTATTTTTCATTTCAACCGATTTTCAATTAGCAGACATTTTTCTTATAAACCTCCTTCCAGAAAATAGTTTTTGTTGACCTTGTTTCATATTAATCATTTTAGAAAATTTGATTTTATAATTATTTTTGGATTTGATCTTAAATGGCAACATTAACTAATCTGAATCCCTACTAATTATCGAAAAGATAACTAGTGTTTGAAAAAGTGATGAGTGTTGATATTAATCATATATTGTAAATTGAGACAGTATATTTACTAAATTTCTTTAAAAAATTAAATAAGATTTATCATAACTTTTGATTGGTAAAAATTCCATGACCATATCTATTTCTATCATATTTCTAACAACCATCACTCATCAAAATCCAATATATTATGTCAATAGGTGATATTTTAAACAAGAAATTATTCATTTTTCATTTTATTTTATTTTTTAGCAAGAAAACATTCAAAGTATTCACTCTCATTTAGATCTCACGGTTATGCATGGATGAATTACTTGAAATTTTTGATTATATGCTTTTATGCTCATTTAGAAGTCCTCACGGTTATGTATGTATGGAACACATATCAAAACTGATTATCAAATAAACAAGTTGATTCTAATCCCATTTAAAAGTCCTCACAATGAGTGGTTAGAATATGCTTGAATTTTTTTTAATAAAAATAGGAATACTAGTAATCTCATTTAAAAGTCCTGACGGTTTTGCGTGGTTAGTAGATATTCAAATTCCTGATATAAATATACCACATATAGACACAATTATATGGTTTTATATGCCGACATCATCCCAATCATTCTAAAGTGGAATATGCGTCTAACAGAGTATTTATGATTTTTGTTTGATTTTTTATTGAAATTTAATACTTATACTCGATTGGGTATTAATGTTGTATTAATTTCTATCACTTTATCTTTATTTTTCTGGCATTATTACTCTTTTGTTAATAATAAAAGAAGGAGAGAAAAGTTAAGATTTTGGCAAATAAAGTTCAAATATTTTATTTTTTACTTGCATATAGGATTATTTGCATATTTTTATTTATTTTCTTGCATATATGAAGGGGAAGCTAGGGGAAGCATTCAAATAGGGGGAGCAAATAGAGTTCATAAATAAAAAAAATACGTTTAATAAATTCAAAATCTTAAATATATGTTTGTTATCATTAAAGGAGGGAAATTGTTGAATATGCCAGTATATGATTTTTTTTATGATAATAACATATATATATATATATTCATTTAAACGTATTTATTATTGTACTATTTTATTTTCATGTAATTAAATAAATATTTTCTGAATAAAATAAATCACATAGAATTTAAATTCAAACAAATATTTTATTCAAACAAATATTTTATTAAAATTTTGAATAGTATAAATTTGAGCTCTCACTATATATACAATTTCCATTACAATACAATTTCAAATTGTAATAAAAAATTTGACTATACATTGGCACCTCGTTATATATCACTCGTTCACTCGTATTTGTTCTTCAACCATATTCCAATTTGTATCCAGCATCTGAATTATCTACAAAATAACACTGAAGTAGTAAAATTGAAAAAGAAATATTTTTGCACTGTAAAATAAAATGTGTTTTTGAAAATATTATTTGCCTCGGTTATATTGGTTGTTCGTCATCATTTTTGAACTCATCTACACGAACAACCAGTGACATGTACAGTGTATCATTGTACATGCCACAAGGCTGTGAACACCGATATACACTTGATAAAATTATAGGGATAGATGAGCACAAGGTCAAACCCAAGCCGAGGTTGGATCAACTCAGGTACAATACAAATACATCACAAAATTATCGAGTATAAGTTCTCATACAACAAAGCCAAAACTAGACCATGCTAACAAGTGCACAAATGTGTACAAATGAGAACAGACTCGACAGTGGAGTCATGAAACAACTTCAACCAGAATAAAATGTACAAACCAACTGATCATAAACTTCAAACTTAAACGTGCAACAACAAAATGTAGTCAGACATCAACACCAAGTATAATGCAGCCTAGACTTCAAACATACAATCCAAAATGAGCTAACATAATGCAAACATGTCCAAATCACTTCAAGTCTAACAAGGAAACTCAACACAAAGTGAATCACAAACCAGATCACATGATGGTAGAAGCTCAAAGACATAATGGTACAGGAGAGAAGGACAATGTACAACACCAGACATTCAAGCATTTAGTCACATGGTTCAGGGATGAACATGAGCGTGCAACAGAGTCTCGACCAAAAAAAATGTACACACATATAGAAATATACATATGCAGTATGGAATGAAGGCAGTGAAAACAAGTCATAGCTTATCAAGCCAAGTTTTATCTCAAGTCTAGAAAATCATAGATTCAAAAAGGGGATTTTAGATGAACATGGCATCAAAGAGTTTGAACAAGTCCAGATAATATTGCAAGTACAATAATCAAGTCAAGTACCGAAATCAGAGATGTCAATAGAGAAAAGAACAGAACAAAATCCAAAGCAAATGCAAGCCGTGGTGACCAAAGAAGCATAACATGAAAAAATACGAATTGAAAAAGTCAGAAAACATTGCAAACATTCAGGTTAAATCGAATGGCTGGGCAAAATTAGCTTACAAATTCACACAAAAATATTCAAACGCTAATTTAGGAAATTAAACCCTTTATATACCATTAACATCATCGGCATACGATCATCGAGTTCGAGCATATCAACGAGAGTAATAAAGCAAATTCGCATACCATTATTATTTGATTCAAACTCGATCGAGAAGCAGCCGCGAAGGAACGAAAGCAATAGAAGATTCGAGCATCATTTCCGACAAGTGTGGAGCATTCAATTCGATTAAATTCAAGGCGGCTACTTCAGTTCCAAAAGCCCTAATTTCTCAAAGAGGAATAAAGACAAGCAGACATTGTAAAGAAAAAGTGTGATATCCCGGAATTTTTGGCAATATAAATTTAATAATCTGTGTTAAAAATTAAATTGATTTGATAATTTTTGTTAATAAAATTTGAATTGAATTACTAATCTTCTTTTAATAAATATTTAAATTTGTAGATTGTATCTTTTTAAAGTAAATAAATTATTTTCTATTTATAATATATATATAATTGTATATATTGTAAATATATAAGCTTTGGCTTGGAATTTAGTAAATAAAGTAATTTCCTAATTCTAATTTTGGTAAATTGGAATTTTTGATTTAAATTTAACATTTAAGCAATTTAATAAATATCTATATGGTTTGTAAATAATTAAGGTAAATCTTATTTGTTTAAATTATATTTAGTTAGCTTAAATATGAATCTAAATTAGATTAACATAAAAGCTTTGTTTTATTTTCTTTTTAAGATATTGCTTGAAATTATATATAAGAGTTTAAAATACAATTTACATATGATCTTAATTTATTGAGTAATAGAAGTGATTTATAATCTTTTTTATAAATCATTTAAAATTGTTTAATTTGTTATTTTCAAATAATAATTATAATACCTAGTTTTTTTTATAAACATAAATAGATTTTTAGAAATAGGATTTGTTATTTTTAAAATTTAATGGTAGTTATATATGCATCTATATATAAATTGATTTTTTTAAATTAGATTTTATAATTTAATTTAAATTTGAATTTGAATTTAATGTTTTGGAATTTAAAAGGATAAGTATTTAAAAATATTAGAATAAGCTTTTATTTATAATTTGTTTTGTTTTACTTTTCTATAAAGAAAAAGAGGGAGAAATTTAATTATATATACATAAAAAGTAATAAATTTAGATTTAAAAGCTTTTATAAAAAGTTTAAATTAAATTTAAAATACTCTTAAAACATTTGTAAATCTCTTAACATCCAAATGACATGTGTTAAGTCATAAAATAAACAAAGTGACAAATGTTAGATTTTAGAACAAGTGTCCTATTTGATTTTATTTTTCTTTTATTTTAATTAAATCAAAATCTACTTATATAAACACATCTCTTCTCAAATCATTTTCTTTTTCTATTCTTCTTCTTCAAAATTTAAGTAATCTTCAGCTGAAAATCTGAAAATCATCTTCTTCAAATCACATCTAAAATTTAAATTCTTTGATCATCTTCTTCAAAACAGAAAATTCTGTTCAAACACAATCTGTATTCCCCTCAAAAAAAATCTGAAACAATATTTCCCTCTAACCAAATCAAACCAAAACTATCTGAAATTATCTTTAAACCTGAAGTACAAATCATATAAACCTGTAGCCTCTTCAAATTCAGTAGGAAATTCAATTCTGCAACTCAAAAGACCTGCATGCAACTGCAGATCTCTGCATTTCTATTTTGAAACTTTATCCAAGCCTGCATTTTTTTTATCTGGAAGCATGCATGCAATTGTTATCAGGAAGCAAAGCATTGCAGAAAAACAGGATTTAAAGTTTACAAAATATAGAAGCAAATCAAGATTTAAAGTTTTTTAAGGCAGATATATGCAACTGCAGTTTAAATTCAAATGCAAACTACAGCACACAAGTTCAAAGCACATTCCAGTTTCAAGATTGTCAAAAACAAAGTTGCTCTGCTCATAAATTTCTGGTGAGTAACATTTATTTAAAACTAATTTAAGTAAATATAGTCGCTTGATTGTTTCCTGTGATAATCATGTTTGAAGTGGATGAATATGATAGAATTCTATGAAATATGTTGGTTTCTATATGCATGCCTGTGTTGTAAACTTGTTTTTTTTCTGTTCTAGATTTAGGTTTAAATCCTGATCAAAATCATGATCTCATGTTCAAATCCTTGTTAAGGTTTAAGATTCAAACAAAGTATGGTTATGTAACATAAGTTAAAGTTTTAATTTTATTTAATATGAAGAAAAAACCTGTAATGTATCTGAAAACAAAAAATATAACAGAACAATCTTATGTAGGTAAAAATTTGATCATCCAGATTCATGGATTCAAGAGTATAAATCGATTACTTAAACTAATACTTGAATTTTAAAACCTAAATCAGAATATTTAGTTTGAAATTGATCGGGCATTACTAGTTTAACCAAAAATGTTGTTTTGGGGTAATTCTATCAATCTAAGTGGTCGGGGTGGCCAGTGTTTTCTCTGGTGATGGAGTAGTGATAGGAGAATTAGGGGAAAATAAATGGAGGTGGATCTGTGCATTGAGGCGACGGTGATTTAGGATTGAAATTTTTAACCCTAGATTTTTCTGTGATCAGAAAATTGATCGTCGCGACGTCTATAGGCGACCGAGCTTTCCTAAATGCAGGGGGATGATTGATGGGTTGTGGAATAGGTCATGGTCGGAGGTGAAGTTTCTCTGGTGATCGGAGTTTGGCGTTTGAGGCGATTTCCAGTTCGACATTGTTCCAGTTTTTGAGCTCATAAGCTCGTTTTTGATTTTGTGTTTCTACAATTGATTTGATGGTTGGAATTAGATTAGGGGATGACCGTCAACTTGCATGTGTGGTCGCGAGAGGTCGGAGTTGGTTGCAGCGATGGTGCAGGTACACGGAGATCATGATGTGTCAGCTGTTGATTCGGGGAAAGATGGGTACTCGTGTTTTGTTCGGGTTATTTCGTGTTTGGCTCGAAGCGTGGGAGTGTTGGTCTCGGAGGAGTTGATGTGTGGGCTCGGGTGAGTTTGGTTGTTCGGAATTTTGTGTAAAACTGTCTGTACTTTAAATTTTTAATGTTTTCAAAATGAAGATGTTAATAGAGTTTACTCGAGTTATTTTGTGTTTTTACTCGGGCTAGGTTAGGTTAGGATTGAGTGAATTATTTGGGGTTTGAGTTAGTTTTGTTACAGGATTGAAAACTTTTTCTGTTTCCATGTTTAAACTGAAATTTAAAATACTAAGCAAAGATTTAAAATAAGTTTTAAATCCAATTTTAAATAATGGATTCAAGTTTGATTTAAATTTTAGCTGGAAATGAATAAGGTTTTTAAATTCAAATTTGTTTAAAATACGTTAAAGGGGTTAAGTGTTTAAAAATGTTTTAATAGAATTTGAATTTAAATTGGAGTTTGAAATGTAAAGGAATGTTTTAAACAAAGTTTAAACTGATTCAAATCTAAAGTTGAATCTTTGTTTTAAAATAAATTTAAGTTTTGTAAATTTAAGTGTTTTAACAAATTTTAAATGTTTTGAATTTAAAAAGGAACCTGTTTTAAACTCTTGTAAAATTTCTTTTGTAAGAGAAAGTATTCTTTATCATGAAATTTTAAAGTTGTTTTAAATTGATTTTAAATTTTGTTGAAGATAAATTGAGTTTCATTTAAAAACTTGAATTTAAAATAAAATTTGAAATTTAAATTTGGAAATGAATGTTTTCAAATAATATTTGTGAATGATAATTTAACCATTGATAAGAAAAAGGTTTTATTTTAAAGTTAAATTGGAATTTAATGATTTGTTATTCATTTAATTATTAGGGTAATTAAATGGATAATTAATGAATTAATGAAATGGATAATTACTTAAAGTAATTTAAGGGTTTTAAACTTAAAGGTTTAAGATTAATTATTCTTAGAATAATTAACTTGTAATTTATGAATCATTAATTAAATAAGATTAGATTTGAATTAATGATTAGTAATTAATTAATCAAGTAATAAAGGATTAATTAAGTTACAGTTAACACTTAATTAATTAAATAATTAGGGGTTAATTAATGGGCTATTAATGATTAATCAATTTGTAATCAATAATGATTAAAATAAGTTAATTACTTTAGAAAAATAATTAATGAATTGTTAATAGTTAATAAAGGTTATTAACTAAGGATTATTTAATAATTAATTAATGTGATTAATTTTTAATAATGTAAAGACCCGTTTTCCCGCACCCTTTGAATCGACAATATACCACACATGTCCAACTCAAATTGCTCGAAAAGACGGATCATTAAGGGTGATAAAGAAAAGTAGACAGAAAAGAATCTCACACGAATGGAATAACATATATTATTTCAATAATAATCTTTACAGCGAATTTTTTATATATAATACAATATCAGAGTCTAACATAAATTCAGCTTGGACAGTTATAAAACCTGCCCTTACAAATGCTGAAAAACATCAAACAAATACACTAAGCAAAGCGGATAATAGAATATCTACATACGTCGATGAATATCTCCAGCTCTCCTCTGGAAACTCCAACCGTCTTCGACTATCCTGAAACTACTCGGATCTGACCCGAGTATTGAAAATACCCGGATCAGGCTTGATAAACCAGCGTGATAAAAACTCAATAATAAATGACAGTGTCATATATCAGCCTTTTTATAAAGATCCTTTGAAAAGAAAGAGTATCTCATAAGACCACGCCCACACATAAATACAGACGGGTTTTTACCCTAAAACACTTTTATAACAAAACGTTTGATATTATTTCTAATGACATTCTTTGAAAACATTTGCAAATAAACTTATTAATCTTAGCAGAACTTGTTACATTGATTAAATTCCAGCATAATAGGTTTACAATCAAGTCCGTAGGTTCTTATTGGAGAATGAGTTTCCATACAAATGGCCAGGCGCAGGATCTACCTTCCGAAATGAGTACATCTCTAGATGGATGTCTCGAGAAACCATCACAAAGCTTCTCTACCAACACAAGACCGGCCTACCTGTTTAACTAGATAGTATCGAATATATCATCCCCTGGTCGTTACCGACCTTTAACCGAGCACTCATTTTCCATACACCACATTAATATACATCCTGAACGTCATAGCGGGAAGAAATATATCTAGAAGGGGATGATCATACCCTAATTGGGAATGACCCACTTAGCCTTGCTGCATCTAATCCTGTTTCGGTCATTTTCGGTTTGATGAGGCTTGAGGTCACGATTACCTTTTCACAAAGCATATATCACATCTTTGAATGCCACATTGCCATTTCCGTTTAACTACTAATTGCCTTCCAAAAAATACAACCCTTGAGCTCGTATGTCTTAAGGAGGGTGTTAAGCTAAGAGAAGTTGCCTTCTCCGCCACCACTGATGTATGTTTGTAAAAACCAATGTACGTAATCATTAGTAATGCAATGTCAAACAAACGTCCATACAAGTTGTCCAGGAATAGGACAAACCGAAGGCACTTTCCTCGGCCATTACTAGGCGAGAAGCCCTTGCAATCCGCAAAATCTCTATCACGAGGAGACCACTGCTATAAATAACTCTATAATGGGGGCCAACCAGAGCATGTTATACAAGCAGTCTTCACGCTAGGAAGATCCACGGTCTTCAATCACCATCTTCAATATGTCTTCATGTTCGAACGTATACATTGGTTCGAAGTGGTTTTCGAATAGGAATTAACCAAATCCGACTTCGGTTCCTTCGAAACCCAATCATCGACAAAAGTGAATACGAGCATATAGGATTTATTAAGTCTCTTTTCACTTTAATTCTTTTCGGATGATTTCGAAATCTCTTTCTTTTAACTTAGAGTAATTCTAAGAAATTTTTTCTTCTGCTTTTGAAAATATCCCAGATTTTCTTACTTAATTCTTGATCCAAATTTCTTTACTTTTAAGCGGGTCAAAAACAATGTTATTTAAGACATCGTTTACGATAAACCCTAAATCAATCTTAACAAACATTTTGAAGTAAATAGGATCGCAGAAATCATTCATTTTGGAGATTGCTTAACTTTTGGATAATACCAATCTTCTTTTAATTCAAAAACTTAATACAGAATCTTTTTATTTAAGAGCATCCGGGCTTTCCTTTCGATCTGTTCCACCCCTCGCCTAAGAAAAGAAAACATAGGCCAGGTAAGTTCAGGGCACTGGTTGCTCCATCCCTAACCTTAGTCAAACAACTTGTTTTATCTTCCCAGATCTCACAGGCAGGACAAATGTACTAGTCGTTTCCGCATACTCAGATTTTCAACTTTATTTTGGAATTGCTTATAAATATTCCAAAATATGTTTCAAAATGCTTAATTATCCTTTTTAAAACATTCACATTTTATTCTGGGAAATGTCGTTACATTTAAACTCATATCCCAAAAGTTTTAGAATTCGCAACATTAAGTGCTACGGAAAGTGCTAAATAAGCTTATTTTAAATTAAACAACTTTTAAACATTCGATAATTCATATTTTCCAATCCCAATCTCTTTTAAATCATTTAAATAGATTTATCAAATTTATTCCATATTTTTCCATAATTAAAAACATCCATTTAAATAGATTTTCTGTTATGGTCACTAAACTGCACTAGCGTGATTTTTCTTGAAAATTAATTTAGACTTAATTCAAAATCTACTTATCGAAACTTTGATTTTCTTTCTTCGTTTAGAAGATATAGATATAATAGTCCGGAATTTTCTTATCTCGAAGAATTCCGAGCCATATTCCACTCTATACACTCATTTGAACTTTTCGACGCGAAATCCCCAACTACCGTTGCGCGACGCGTCTAGTTTTAACTTATTTTTCAATACTTGAAATAATCAATTCAAATTTGATTTCAACACTTATAAAACCATTAGAAACCATTTTAAATCAATATTTTCACTTTTTAAAGTATTTAAAATATATTTTCACTATTCCCATATTATAATATTATTTTATTCCCATTATTTTAATATTAAATTTTAAATTCCAATTTCAACTCAATTTCAATTCTAATCTCAAATTGAACACATTTAAAACTTAGATTTCAAATCTAATCTCAATTTAAACTTCAATTCAATATCAAACTAAACTTCACTTTTTCAAAATCGATTTCAATTTCACTATTCATCTTAATTTCAATTTCAAATTACTATTCTTTGCAAATCCGATTCACTTCAAATTTCAAATTCTCTTTCATTTTAACTTTAATTTCACTTTTAAATGAAAAAAGACTTATTTTTCCACAATTTCTCATATTACTAAATATGGTCTTACTAAACAAAGTGATTACTTAACTAATAGAAATTTGATATCCAAATTATCATAACAACCATATAACATCCATATAACAACAATATTTTCCATACGGTAAATGTCATAACATTACTACGGATTATCCAACATATTCAAACATTCAATCAAACATCCATATCATCAAATGGTGATTATTTAGCATAACAATTTAGCATGATAATCAATATAATTTAAAAAGCGGCGAGAATTTCTCACCATAATATCCACTCCGTCAATCTTTAATGCGAGATACGCGTTTCTCGCTAACATGCTACTTTCCAACGTCTCGCCTTATTGCTTCTTTTCCGAATGCTTTTGTTTCCCTTTCTTTTTCTTTCTCTTTTCTTTTTTTCTTTTCTTCTCTCTCTTTTTTTTATATAGAGGACGTGGGTTTTTTGGGAGGAGGAGAGGGTGTGGTCTTGGGGTTTAGGCGTGTAGGAGGGGGGTATAGGAGGGTATGGGCTCGGCTTGGCTTGGAGGGCTTGGCCTTGGGCTTTGGAGCTCGGCCTTGGGGTTTGGAGGTAGGCCGTGGGGTGTAGGGGTGAGAAGGAGGTGGGTAGGTGATTTTGGAGAGGGGTAAGGTGGTTAGGTGATGGTTTAGAGGTAGAAGGAAGAATGGAGGTGGAAGAGAGGTTAGATGTCATGGAAATGAAGGTGAAGAAGAAGGAGAAAGTGAAGAAGAAGGAAGGAATGAAATGTGAGAAAGTGAAAGGTATGGATGCTTATTTATATTTGAGCTTTGGATGTCAAATGACTAAAATACACTTCTCCACTCTTTGACTTTTTAATTTACTTTTCTACCATTGATTTGACCTTTGCTTAATGGAGAAGAAATGGTTTGATTTGAATTTGTGCTTAAGAAATGATGTTTGAATTTGATTTATGTACTTATGAAATGATTTTGCTTCTTTTTCTTACACTTTTAAAATGTTAAAATAACATTTGCTCATTTTCCATGCATACACATCACATCTCATTAATGTTATTTGAATTTGTGAAATGATTACTTTCTTTTCTTTCTTAAAGTTTATGTTTTAAATGGAAGACTTTTGCATGATTTGACTTGCATTAAATGGATTTGTAAGTATGCATTAATGGTGAGCATATGTGTCATTACTTCCTTAAATTAGCTTTCTTTTTACTTTTTTATTTGTTTGAATTTTAGGTGTATATGTTACATCATGTGTAAGAAAAGAGATGGTTATGTAATGATGCTGTTTAATTTGTTTACTTTTACACTATTTTGTCAAATCATAACTTTTACATTCTTTTCATATTTATGTAAATATTTTCAAAAGTAAACTCTTTTTGTTTTTAGTGCTAAATGTATAATGTTTATATAGTTTGTAAACTTGTATTTATAAGTTTAGAAATGTATCAAGTTGCAAACTTGTCGACAACTTGTATTGGTTAAAAACGGCGTTTTTGACGACAAATTATACAGTCAAAATTTGACGTTTTTATTAGGCTATATATTGAAGTAAAATAAACTTTAAAATGAACTTTTTTCTTCTTTAAATAAAATAAAACAAGTCTCTTTATATTTTAAAACCATATTAAATTAATATCAAAATCTCTAATTTTACAGTGTATGTAAATCTGACAAAATGCGACAAATTTTTGGTTATTTTTGTAAAACGATTATTAACAAACTTTTAAATCTTTTAACATACTTTTATTATCTTTATTAGATGTTTAAATAAGATATATCTTTTTAAATAAATATTTAAATTCATTTATTTAAGCCTTTATTTATTTTTGACAAAACTTAACTTTTGTCAATTTGTTCCAAAATCCAAATTTATACTTTTTAAACTTATTAACTATAAGAATAGATAATTGTTATTAGATATAACATATTTGTTTAAGATTTAAACTCCTTTTTAAATTTAAATTGAACGAAATCTCTCATTTTCGAAGTAGAGAAATTATGGTTCGTTACAAATAATTAATTAGATTAATTAATTTAAAGATAATAATTGGTGTAAATTGTTAAGTATAATTACTTATGGAAGTAATTAAGGAATAATTTCTAATTGTAATTAATTGAGTTTAATTTGATTAGATTAAGTTAATTAATTCAGTTTAATTAATTTAGAATAATCATTTGATGATTTGTGAAGTATAATTATTTAATATAATTCAACGAAGAGAAATTATTTAGGAAAGTAATTAATGGGTAATTACTGGATGTAATTAATTGAAGGTGATTTGTTGATAAAGGTAATTTGAGTATAATTACTTTATAAAATTAATCAAGGGATTAATTAGAGATAATTAATTAAGGAGCAATTAATTTATTTGGTGAAGTAATTAAGGGTAGTTAATTACTGAATGGGATTAATCAAGGGTGATTAACAATTATGGTTTAAATAAAGATTAATTACTTAATGTAATTAATTTAAATAGAAAATGTAATTAGAAATCATTAATTATTATAATTAATGATGTAATTAAGAAGGGATCATTTGGAAATAATTAATAAATGAAGGGATTAATTAATGTAATTAATTAAGGATCAATGTAATTAATTATAGTTAATTAATTTATGAAGTAATTAAAGATTAATTACTGTATTTGGTTAAGTATAATTAATTTGATAAATTAATTAGTGGATAATTACTTGATTGTAATTAAAGGTTAATTAATCAGGGATGATTAATTAAAATGAACAATTGGTTGATGATTAATTAATTGATTGATAATTAATTAATGGTAATGTAAGCAAGATTTATATTGGTGAAGTAATTAATTTAATTTACTTTAAATTAATTAGAAATGATGTAATTAATTTAATTCATTTTAAGTTAATTATATTTGGTGTGATTATTAATCATTGCTTATATGAATGGATGATATAAATTTACTTGAATGGTTTGAATCTCAGATATGAGATAAATAATGCTTGTTAATATGGATGCTTAGGTTGCACTGGAATGAGAATATGGATTATGTATTTGTAATGATAATAAGGATTATCTGTTGCGATGATAATGTTGATTATCTATTGTGAATCTGTGAATTAGAAAACCACATCGATCCAAATTAACGATAGGTCGTAAATCTCAAGTGAAGAGTGAAGACTCGAGGTGTAAGAACTGTCTGTCAGTATAACTCTAAGGGTGATTCCAAGATAAGTTTGGCGGAGTAGTACTTTCAGATTCAAGATGAAGATTCAAAGTGCAAGAGTTATCATCGTTAACTCTGAGGGTGATTCCAAAATGAGTGTAACGAGATAATGCCTTCGATTTCGTTCGAACCCGGAACAAACTTGTATGGATTGAATGCTTTCAGAACATCGTCAGGTGGACGATGAGCATTCTAAGAGATGTGTTCTCAAAAGGTAATCGTAGCCTCATGCCTCATCAACCGGGAATGGCTAAAACAGGGGAGGTGCAGCAAGGCTAGTGGGTCATTCCCAAGTAGGACGAGATTTTCCCCTGTCTAAAAGTCCCTTTTTATTTCGGCTGTGTGGGCGGTTGGAACGTACGCCGACTATGGGGTTGTCTTGTTCGGGACTGTCCAGTAAGAGATGGTTTCGGCCTTGTGTTGCAGGGGATTGGGAGTGATCCTCGGTACGTCGATCTGGGCCTCGTACTGTGACGGACGGTACCCCGGTAGCCCTGCCATTGTATGGAATCCAAAATCCAATAAGTGCCAACGGTTTTGGTTGTATTACCCACCTTTGTGGCTAGTAGCTGGAATTTAATCATGTAACAATTTCGGCTATTTCTTATTTACTTGAAAACCCTAGACCTATTATAATATCACTGGATTTCCTATCAAATTTTTGGTAATTTTAAGGTAAAAACTTTTCCATGTTTATGTTTGGGAAGTCTTACTTGATACCTTTCTTTTCAAATGTTTTTCAAAGTTAAGCAACTTTAACCTGTTACTCACATCAGACCCATGTCTGACCTAGAGTTTATCTTCTGTTTTCTTAAACCTCTTGGATACTCAAATTTTTACAAGTAGCCAAGGGATTCAGGTTAGCTTTTGACGAATTATGGAGGAGCAATGGAGCTGGAGGCTTCGGTGTTAGATATATAGTTTCCGCTGTGTGTTCTCTATGTTGGTATCTCTTTCATGTATTGTATTGAGTTGTAATAATTAGGCAGGTGTTTATAACTGCCTAGTATGTGATGAAAATTCTGTGTAACTCTGATTAGTGTTGTATACAATGTAATACTTATGTTATTAATATAATTTATTCGCTCCGCTGTTGAGATTCTGATGTTGTTTCTTCTTTCTTCTCTTTCTTTTCTCTTTTCTATCCCTTTCTTTCTTCAAGATAATGCGACTTTCTGAGGTGAGAAAGTCGGGTCGTCACAGGTGGTATCAGAGCGCTAGGTTGAGTGAGTACCTAGGCTTTGAAGTGATTTCTTTCTTGAGAGAGCGTATTTGTAATTTTGAATATATGTGTGTGTGTGTGTGTGTGTGTGTGTGTGTGTGTGTGTGTGTGTGTTTACTTCTACCTATTTGTTGGGTTACCTGTTCGGGTTTTTCAATATAAGTTATAAAGGTAGATAAGGTAGTGGGGTGTGTAACACGACTACTACCAACGGTTGGAGTTTGTATTGAGGTTGGAAGTGTATCTGTCGAGACTGTAGGCCTAATACCGTCTCGAGTGAGTTGTGTAGAGTATAGAGATTTCATCGATCTTTGAAGGAAACCTTTTAAAGGTTTAGAGTCCATCTTGGTAGTGCAAGTTGGATGAGTAGAGTTGGATCTGTCGGCTAGGCAGAAGAAAATAATGGTATCTTGATACCTCAGGAATTAGTAGCTGTGTGATGAGACGCAGTGACTATGGATGTCTCCGAAGATTGTTCTTTGGAATAAGTTTGGGAAGTATATCTGCTTCGATGTTGTGGCTAGGTTCAGCAGGATGTTTCTGTCTTGTTTGAGGTCTGAGTTTCTCGAAGAGCTTTGGATTAGGAAGTCCTTGGCGTCGGTGTCAGCAGTGCAGCTCGGAGTGTTCTGTGCTAGCAAGTAGGTCTTCTCGTTAGCAATTTTTCTGGAGATGGTGTTCAGAAACAGTAGAGTGGATCCATTTCTTCGATGGATTGGCTAGATAAGCATAAGCTGTTCTGATTGGTAAAGAGAGAACAATTTTCTTTGGATATTAGGTTAGGTTGATCGCAAAAGTGACTTGCAATAGTTTGAGTGTTCTCTTGAGTTATCGGACGTTTGTCCGCATCTGGAGGTTAAGTTTTCTTATCCACTAGATTCCAGGAGTGCTACCGGTGGTTCAGTTCAGTAGAAGGATGACTTCTTGAGCAAAGGTTTGGTGAAGCAGCTCAGGATCAGGTGGGACATCTGAGTTTTATTTTATGGATCTGTTGAACCATATTTCTGAGATGTGTTGTCCAGTTTGTACTCATCAGCATTTTCTTCTACTTCAGATCAAAGTTGGGCAACAGAAGCAGTTTGGGAGTGCTTTTGTTTTGCCTTTTCCGGATAGGAGAAGTAAGTTAGTTTTCTGATGTTTGTGGAATAGAGTTGGTGTTCTTGGTTTTGGATTGATCTTGAGGAGATCATTCTATTGGGTTGTTTTGGTCCAGTTTGTTTCAAGAGGAAGCAGCGAAGGTTGAGCTGATCGGGAGAGATGAAGACAGCCCAGGATCGTCAGGAGTATTTTGTAAATAAGAGACGAAGAAATTTGGATTCCGGAATCGGAGATTTGATTTTGAGTAAGACTGGGTAAGTCAGCTCCGAGATGTTTTGGATCTTTTCTGTGTCCTTGTGAGGATTATTGTTTGATTTTCAAGGTTGAATTGCCAGTTTGCATAACTGGGATTCGATATGTTTCACGTATCTCTGAGGGAGTGTGTGTATGATCTATTTCTCGTTGTGGAACCAGCATTTTAGGAGGATGTGATTGTTGAGTCAGACTTGTCTGTAGTTTGATATCCTGTTTAGTTTTGTAGATCTTGTTGGATAGGAGCTCTGTAGCCTAGTAGTATAGATTGTTTGGGTTCTGTAGAGCGAGTATCCCGATATTTTTACTTGGGAAACTCTAGGATATTCTATCCAGAATTTTGTCTGGATAGTTAGATTTGTTTGATTCAGTAAATTGGTTGCTATGGTTATTAGCATATGATTAATATATATTTGTGTTTTAAAATAAAATCTTAAGATAGATTATTAAATTACCTTTGCTTTTAAATTTCGGGGGCGAAAATCTTTTAAGGGGGAGGAATGTGATATCCTGGAATTTTGGCAATATAAATTTAATAATCTGTGTTAAAAATTAATTTGATTTGATAATTTTTGTTAATAAAATTCGAATTGATTTAATAATCTTCTTTAAGTATTTAAATTTGTAGATTGTATCTTTTTAAAGTAAATAATTTTTTTTCTATTTATAATATATATATAATTGTATATATTGTAAATAGATAAGCTTTGGTTTGGAATTTAGTAAATAAAGTTATTTTCTAATTCTAATTTATTTTTGGTAAATTAGAATTTTTGATTTAAATTTAACAGTTAAGAAATTTAATAAATATCTATATGGTTTGTAAATACTTAAGGTAAATCTTATTTGTTTAAATTTTATTTAATTAGCTTAAATATGAATCTAAATTAGATTAACATAAAAGCTTTGTTTTATTTTCTTTTTAAGATATTGCTTGAAATTATATATAAGAGTTTAAAACACAATTTACATATGATCTTAATTTATTGAGTAATAGAAGTGAGTTATAATCTTTTTTATAAATCATTTAAAATTGTTTAATTTGTTATTTTCAAATAATAATTATAATACCTAGTTTTTTTTATAAACATAAATAGATTTTTAGAAATAGGATTTGTTATTTTTAAAATTTAATGGTAGTTATATATGCATCTATATATAACTTGATTTTTTTTAAATTAGATTTTATAATTTAATTTAAATTTGAATTTAATGTTCTGAAATTTAAGAGGATAAGTATTTAAAAATATTAGAATAAGCTTTTATTTATAATTTGTTTTGTTTTGTTTTTCTATAAAGAAAAAGAGGGAGAAATTTGTTTATATATACATAAAAAGTAATAAATTTAGATTTAAAAGCTTTTATAAGCAATTTAAATTAAATTTAAAATACTCTTAAAACATGTGTAAATCTCTTAACATCCAAATGACATGTGTTAAGTCATAAAATAAACAAAGTGACAAATGTTAGATTTTAGAACAAGTGTCCTATTTGATTTTCTTTTTCTTTTATTTTAATTAAATCAAAATCTACTTATATAAACACATCTCTTCTCAAATCATTTTCTTTTTCTATTCTTCTTCTTCAAAACTTAAGTAATCTTCAGCTGAAAATTTGAAAATCATCTTCTTCAAATCACATCTAAAATTTAAATTCTTTGATCATCTTCTTCAAAACAGGAAATTATGTTCTAACATAATCTGTATTCCCCTCAAAAATAAATCTAAAACAATATATCCCTCTAACCAAATCAATCCAAAACTATCTGAAATTATCTTCAAACCTGAAGTGCAAATCATATAAACCTGTAGCCTCTTCAAATTCAGTAACCTGAAATTCAATTCTGCAACTCAAAAGACCTGCATGCAATTGCAGATCTCTGCATTTCTGTTTTGAAACTTTATCCAAGCCTGCATTTTTTTATCTGGAAGCATGCATGCAAATGTTATCAGGAAGCAAAGCATTGCAGAAAAACAGGATTTAAAGTTTACAAAATATAGAAGCAAATCGAGATAAAAAGTTTTAAAGGAAGATATGCAACTATAGTTTAAATTCAAATACAAACTACAGCATACAAGTTCAAACACATTCCAGTTTCAAGCTTGTCAAAAACAAGGTTGCTCTGCTCATAAATTTCTGGTGAGTAACATTTTTATTTAAAACTAATTTAAGTAAATATAGTTGCTTGATTGTTTCCTATGATAATCATGTTTGAAGTGGATGAATATGATAGAATTCTCTGAAATATGTTTGGTTTCTGTATGCATGCTTGTGTTGTAAACTTGTTTTTTTCCTGTTCTAGATTCAGGTTTAAATCCTGATCTCATGTTCAAGTCCTTGTTAAGGTTTAAGATTCAAACAAAGTATGGTTATGTAACATAAGTTAAATTTTTAATTTTATTTAATATGAAGAAAAAACCTGTAATGTCTCTGAAAACACAAAATGTAACAGAACAATCTTATGTAGGTAAAAATTTGATCATCCAGATTCATGGATTCAAGAGTATAAATTGATTACTTAAACTAATAGTTGAATTTTAAAACCTAAATCAGAATATTTAGTTTGAAATTGATTGGGCATTACTGTTTAACCAAAAATGATGTTTTGGGGTAATTCTGTCAATCTAAGTGGTCGCGGTAGCCAGTGTTTTCTCTGGTGATGGAGTAGTGATAGGATAATTAGGGAAAAATAGATGGAGGTGGATCTGTGCATTGAGGCGATGGTGATTTAGGATTGAAATTTTTAACCCTAGATTTTTCTGTGATCAGAAAATTGATCGTCGCGACATCTATAGGCGACCGAGCTTTCCCAAATTCAGGGGGATGATTGATGGGGTGTGGAATAGGTCGTGGCCAGAGGTGAAGTTTCTCTGGTGATCGGAGTTTGGTGTTTGAGGCAATTTCCAGTTTGACATTGTTCCAGTTTTTGAGCTCATAAGCTCATTTTTGATTTTGTGTTTCTACGATTGATTTGATGGTCGGAATTAGGTTAGGGGATGACCGTCGACTTGCGCGTGTGGTCGCGAGAGGTCGGAGTTAGTTGCAGCGATGGTGCAGGTGCACGGAGATCATGATGTGTCAGCTGTTGATTCTGGGGAAGATGGGTACTCATGTTTTGTTCGAGTTATTTCGTGTTTGGCTCGAGCATAGGAGTGTTGGTCTCGAAGGAGTTGATGTGTGGGCTCGGGTGAGTTTAGTTGTTCAGATTTTTGTGTAAAACTGTCAGTACTTTAAAGTTTTAATGTTTTCAAAATGAAGATGTTGCTCGAGTTTACTCGAGTTATTTTGTGTATTTACTCGGGCCAGGTTAGGTTAGGCTTGAGTGAATTATTTGGGGTTCGAGTTAGTTTTGTTACAGGATTGAAAACTTGTTCTGTTTCCAAGTTTAAACTGAAATTTAAAATACTAAGCAAAGATTTATAATAAGTTTTAAATCTAGTTTTAAATAATGGATTCAAGTTTAATTTAAATTTTAGCTGGAAATGAATAAGGTTTTTAAATTCAAATTTGTTTAAAGTACCTTAAAGGGGTTAAGTGTTTAAAAATGTTTTTAAAGAATTTGAATTTAAATTGGAGTTTGAAATGTAGAGGAATGTTCTAAACAAAGTTTAAACTGATTCAAATCTAAAGTTGAATCTTTGTTTTAAAATAAATTTAAGTTTTATAAATTTAAATGTTTTAATAAATTTTAAATGTTTTGAATTTAAAAAGGAATTTGTTTTAAACTTTTGTAAAATTTCTTTTACAAAAGAAAGTATTCTTTATCATGAAATTTTAAAGTTTTTTTAAATTGATTTTAAATTTTGTTGAAGATAAATTGAGTTTCATTCAAAAACTTGAATTTAAAATAAAATTTGAAATTTAAATTTGGAAATGAATGTTTTCAAACAATATTTGTGAATGATAATTTAACCATTGATAAGAAAAAGGTTTTATCTTAAAGTTAAATTAGAATTTAATGATTTGTTATTCATTTAATTATTAGGGTAATTAAATGGATAATTAATAAATTAATGAAATGGATAATTACTTAAAGTAATTTAAGGGTTTTAAACTTAAACATTTAAGATTAATTATTCTTAGAATAATTAACTTGTAATTTATGAATCATTAATTAAATAAGATTAGATTTGAATTAATAATTAGTAATTAATTAGTCAAGTAATAAAGGATTAATTAAGTTACAGTTAACACTTAATTAATTAAATAATTAGGGGTTAATTAATGGGCTATTAATGATTAATTAATTTGTAATCAATAATGGTTAAAATAAGTTAATTACCTTAGAAAAATAATTAATGAATTGTTAATAGTTAATAAAGGTTATTAACTAAGGATTATTTAATAATTAATTAATGTGGTTAATTTTTAATAATTAATTAGATTAATTAATTTAAAGATAAGAATTGGTGTAAATTGTTAAGTATAATTACTTATGGAAGTAATTAAGGAATTAATTACTAATTGTAATTAATTGAGTTTAATTTGATTAGATTAAGTTAATTAATTCAGTTTAATTAATTTAGAATAATCATTTGATGATTTGTGAAGTATAATTACTTAGTGTAATTCAATGAAGAGAAATTATTTAGGAAAGTAATTAATGGGTAATTACTGGATGTAATTAGTTGAAGGTGATTTGTTGTTAAAAGTAATTTGAGTATAATTACTTTATAAAATTTAGTCAAGGGATTAATTAGAGTTAATTAATTAAGGAGCAATTAATTTATTTGGTGAAGTAATTAAGGGTAGTTAATTACTGAATGGGGTTAATCAAGGGTGATTAACAATTATGGTTTAAATACAGATTAGTTACTTAATGTAATTAATTTAAATAGAAAATGTAATTAGAAATCATTAATTATTATAATTAATGATGTAATTAAGACGGGATTATTTGGAAATAATTAATAAATAAAGGGATTAATTAATGTAATTAATTAAGGATCAATGTAATTAATTATAGTTAATTAATTTATGAAGTAATTAAAGATTAATTACTGTATTTGGTTAAGCATAATTAATTTGAGAAATTAATTAGTGGATAATTACTTGAATGTAATTAAAGGTTAATTAATCAGGGATGATTAATTAATTGATTGATAATTAACTAATGGTAATGTGAGCAAGATTTATATTGGTGAAGTAATTAATTTAATTTACTTTAAATTAATTAAAACTGATGTAATTAATTTAATTCATTTTAAATTAATTATATTTGGTGTGATTATTAATCATTGCTTATATGAATGGATGATATAGATTTCCTTGAATGGTTTGAATCTCAGATATGAGATAAATAATGCTTGTTGATATGGATGCTTTGGTTGCATTCGGATCATAACATGGATTATCTATTTGTAATGATAATATGGATTATCTGTTGTGATGATAATGTTGATTATCTATTATGAATCTGTGAATTAACTATTTGTGTGTATATAGATAATGAATTGTTTTAAACTTTAAACAACTTCGCCTTAAAAGATATGCTTTGGATTTCGATGAGACCGGGATCGGGTTTCCAGATTTGGTTATCCGAAAATGACATCGATCCAAATTAACGATTGGTCATAAATCTCAAGTGAAGAGTGAAGACTCGAGGTGTAAGAACTATTCGTCAGTATAACTCCGAGGGTGATTCCGAGATGAGTTTGACGGAGTAGTACTTTCAGATTCGAGATGAAGATTCAGAGTGCAAGGGTTATCGTCGTTAACTCTGAGGGTGATTCCAAAATGAGTGTAACGAGATAATGCCTTCGGTTTCGTTTGAACCCGGAACGAACTTGTATGGATTGAATGCTTTCAGAACATCGTCAGGTGGAAGATGAGCATTCTAAGAGATGTTTTCTCAAAAGGTAATCGTAGCCTCATGCCTCATCAACCGGGAATGGCTAAAACAGGGGAGGTGCAGCAAGGCTAAGTGGGTCATGCCCAAGTAGGACGAGATTTTCCCCTGTCTAGAAGTCCTTTTTTATTTCGGCTGTGTGGGCGGTTGGAACATATGCCAACTGCGAGGTTGTCATGTTCGGGACTGTCCAGTAACGGATGGTTCTGGCCTTGTGTTGTAGGGGATTGGGAGTGATCCTCAGTACGTTGATCTAGGCTACATACTGTGGCGGAAGGTACCCCGGTAGCCCTGCCATTGTATGGAATCCAAAATCCAATAAGTGCCAACAGTTTTAATTGTATTACCCACTTTTGTGGCTAGTAGCTGGAATTTAATCATGTAACAATTCCGGATATTTCATATTTACTTGAAAACCCTAGACCTATTATAATATCACTGGATTTCCTATCAAATGTTTTGGTTAGCGTAAGGTAAAAACTTTTCCATGTTTATGTGTGGGAAGTCTTACGTGATACCTTTCTTTTCAAAGGTTTTTCAAAGTTAAGCTACTTTAACCTGTTACTCACACCAGACCCATGTCTGACCCGAAGTTTATCTTCTATTTTCTTAAACTCTTGGATACTCAAATTTTTACGAGTAGCCAAGGGATTCAGGTTAGCTTTTGATGAATTATGGAGGAGCAATGAAGCAGGAGGCTTCGGCGTTAGATATACAGTTTCCGTTGTGTGTTCTCTATGTTAGTATCTCTTTCTTATATTGTATTGAGTTGTAATAACTAGATAGGTGTTTATAAATGTCTAGTATGTGATGAAAATTCTGTGTAACTCTAATTAGTGTTGTATGCTATGTAATACTTATGTTATTAATATAATTTATTCGTTCCGCTGTTGAGATTCCGATGTTGTTTCTTCTTTATTTTCTTTCTTTTCTCTTTTCTATCCCTTTCTTTCTTTAAGATGATGCAACTTTCTGTGGTAAGAAAGTCGGGTCGTCACAAAAAGAGAGTTGCCGACATTTACGATAGAGAAGACAAGCCTTTCATAAATTATATTAGGCCGATCTCTTTTTCTTCGAGTCGATCTATTTTTTTATTTGGGTAAAATATATATAAAGGGCATTTGTTTTATTTTTAATTTTATTTTGTAATTGTTTCTTTAAAAATTTTGTAACTTTCTAGACATGTGACAAGGGACAAACTATGGGGCATAGTTTGAGCATTCGCAACTCAATGGCTGAGTTGTGGTAGGGTTTTGGGCATAGAGTTAGGTTAGTCGATAGTGGGTATTGTGAGTTTATGAGTGTAAGCGTTTGACTACTTAATTTCTAGTAAAAACCTTAGGGGCAGCACGTAGGCAGGGTTTTGCGAAGCTACGTTAATCCGTGTTGTTCTAGTTCTGCTTTTATTATTCTACTATTATCTGTGCTGCAATTATTTTATATATTTTCACATTAATTTTTATAATTGTTTGTATCACCCTATTCACCTCCCCCTTCCCACTCTAGGGTGAAATCGATCCCACAAAATTGTTCCTATTTGATAATGCAATGCTTATTATTTGTTTCAAAGATACAATGTTCTCTTTTGTCGATTTACATTTTATAAACTTTTTTCTTTATTTAAAAGATAAATTTTTAATCAATGCTAGGTATTCTTCCAATTTTGATCATTCTTTCATATGTAAATGATAATTATCCAGAAAGAGGGAAGCGCGAACTTCTGTACATTAATCGCATTAATAATCTTTACTTAAGTCTAATGGGTTTGTATTAACTAAATTATTTTGTTATACGTATAAGATTCATTACCTTATCTTTTTAATTATTTGATTTTTTATTCCATATTTGCATCTCAGATTGATTCACTAATAATCCAGTCATTGTGAGTAAAAGACCTACTTTTCATTAGACTGTCGGCACAATCTCATACCTTTATGGAATCAAACGCTCAGATAATTAATTAACTAAGTAAATCATAATTCATTATTTTATTTGAAATTTGAATGTACTTTATTCACATTTAATGTGTATTAATGTCATTAAATATCATTTAATGTCACTTTTCAAATTCAATAGTTATGTGTGTTAAGTTTATAATAATTACATACGAAAATACTTTTATACATAAAATAACAAATGAAGTGTGGCTTGTATGTAATTGATTTACACAAAGGTTAATTCCATATGAAAACATAAAAGTGAAATTAAGATCATATAATTCGAACGAGTTAGCTAATTCATATTGATTATGAATATCTTTATCTTTCAAGCATATATTTGTATGAAGTCATTTAGAAACATTTTATAAATCAACAATGGTATATACATATATACATATTACAAAATTAAATTTTCAATACATGTACCTAAAATAAATAGTTGTAAATCATATGTATTGATTGCAATATATAATTTCATAATATAACTCAAATCTATGCCTATGTATGCACATAATTATAAGGATATGATTTTTAATATATATTCATATGAAGTAAAAACAATTCATATAAAACTTGATACAAGTTTGATTTTTGAATAATATATATAAACTTTCGTGAATCAAATTGATATACACATAAATGTGTTTATATCTAACTTTGAAACTTATGTGTGCATAATATTCAACTAATTATATGTGCAAACTTGATTAACACCAAATAAATCCAATCGATTCAAATCTCAATATTATTAAATACCCAACACTTAAATCTTTCGATATAAATATTCATGATTCAAACTCAATTTCAATACTAGTATCATAATTAACCAAATCAATAATTTCATTGAACAATATTAATTCCAATCAAATGATCTGCAAATTTAATATGAATATGAACTACAATCTCATGATAATATAGACAAAAATTCTAACTTAATCATCAATCTCAATAACATAATAAGAATCTAAGTTTCAAAGATTTGGAGAACTAGGAGAACAAGTATAATTATTAAATTAGAAACTCATGTAGATTTTTGTACCCGAAATATTTAATTTGCTAGAATTTTATGTATAAATCAATGTAAATTGATATTAGAGTTTAAATATGTTTTAATTTGAGAAAATGGTCGAAAATGGAAAATGGCGATTGGGAATATTAGGGTTTCAAAAATATGTGAATAGGCAAGGAGATTGAGTGTTTATGTAAGCACCAAGAGCTCGATTTTGGGCTTTCTGGTGTCTAGATTCAATCCCGCTACTTTATGTTATAATATTTGTTTGATAAATTCACTGAATTATTTTTGAATGTTTTAGGTATTTCCTTAGTAACTTTTTTATACGAACTTGGATTGAGACGAACCAAAAACAAATATTGACCAGAACAGTGAGATGGATGCATGTAAGTTTATCTTAAAATTCTACCATTTGTGAAAGTTCTATTTTTATACAATTATAACAATTTTAAATTTATTCCAAAAATTACGGTTTTAAATGTTCAAACTTGTGGGATTGTTACATTACCCCTTAAAGAAATTTCATCCTTAAAATTATATTTATTTACAAGTAAAAAAATTTAAGGTCAAAAAACTCTTCTCTCAATGGTACTGATATATCCTAAGAATGACATAAAAACTAATTGTGAACATTCATAAGCATGGATATATCAGTGTATAACATTCAAGCAAGCAAATTAATAATGTGTCAACCAGTGTACGAAAACATAAGTAGGTATGAATACATAGGGAGACTAACATATAAATAGGTATATGCATACATAAACAGTGATATTTGTGAAGTCTAGTGGCCTAAGGAGTAAAAGTAAGCATACCATTGAAGAGCTCAGGAAGAGAAATATGAATCCTCTTCTTTTCAGGCTCCAAAGCAAAATCATTTAGATTATTGCTCCATTAAACCCGAACACGCTTTGCTATTTTATTCCGAAGCTTCAACATGCTTTTCTATTTTATTCCGAAGCTTCTTGGCACAATGCCAACACCCTTAAATTCGTAAATGGGCAAGGTACAAGGGGTGAGACCAGAGGTAGGAAGCTTGAATGCTTTAAAAATATATATGAACATGATGTTGACTGAGCTGCCCCATCCATGAATGCTCGGTGTAAATTCGATTTTTTCATTGTAAGGGCGATAACCATAGGATCATGGTGGGGGTAAGAGATGGTTTCCTTATCCACTTCTCCTTAGCTCCAGGACTATAATACCAGGCTTCTTCCAATCACATGTGGACCTCCATGGCTGCGTAGTTAATGCCTCGTTGAGTCCCGATAAAATTCCTTTTATCTGCTTTAAGCATCACTATTTTATGCTACACCCACTAAATCGATGCTCTTTAGCACCTACGTTAGCAACATTATTATACAAATGTCATTTTAACTAGTTCTCTTTTAAACCAAATCAATGAAGTTAGGGTAAAGATATAATTTTAAGGTATAAGCGCTTAATATAACTTAGAAATCTATTGCAGTCACCAAATATAGTCTTCACAAATCTTGATATTCTTCGGTTTTTTTTTCCTTTTCCAATACAAATGATGTGAGAGTGAGAATAAATTAACAATAAATATTTGGTTTTATATCTAATGAAGCTTTTTACCCCTACGCTTTTTCAACCATATCTCCGCTATAACTTTTTGCACCTCAACTGCTATAGAACCGCTATATGCTTTAACCGCATAGCTCCATAGGTGGCGAATGTCAGTTATGGCTATGATATTATTGTTGAGTAGTTGGGGTTGAGTCGGTTGGTTGTTACAATCCATTCTTTAATCTTCTTGATGCTAATCATACTTTAGAATCAAAGAAATTAGCTTAAAAATCAAAGCTTTTAAGGAGTTTGAAAGGTGAAAGGGTAGAAAAACAGAAAGATTGCCCCTAAATTCTTACGACCCAAAATGTTTCACATAAGAAAAGCCATTCTTGTAGAAAATATATAATAATGATATTACTTCCAATCAAATCATCGATAAATGCATGAAGCTTCTTAAGCAAACACCACTGGAATGTTAGAGTCAAGCTCTAATAGGAAATGAAGTCGTTTTCGTACTCCTTTTTAGATCGGCTTTATTGCCTCATCCTTTAGTACATGATGTTTATTGGTGAAGTGACTGTTATTTGATGGAATTCTTGGTATTTTCCATTACCATGCGGTTCCTCCTACTTTTCACTTCCTATATCGGGTGATCTTTAGTATGGTACCTAGTCCTTGGTTATAAGATATACCAATTCCATATCTATATTTAAGGAGACAAAATTTGTACACCTATGCTTGTATTAGGTGTCGTCTTTTTTGTTGTTGTTATTCTGCCAATCATTACCTCGATTGACTGCACTTTCATAGGAGCTGGCTTTTCTAGAACTAGGGCCTTATCATCGATGTTTAAGTAATCAGCATGTTCCATTCGCACGATGTTGTTTGCTCATTGATGAAAATCGACTAAGGACATAGCTGGCTGATTTTGTAACTCTTTTTAAATTTTTATCTATTATCTTAACCCAAGCAAGAAATCAAAACTCGGTTGTTCTTGTTAACACCCCTAACCTAGGTAGACCCTTTATTAAAGTGGTTTACATACAAACAAAGAAGTTAACCCATGCCTGATGTTACATAACTCACTAGTCATCATGACATGAGACTTTGAAGCAAAGAACCTAGTTTTAAAGTCTGCACATAATTAGGCCCAAGAATGAATTTGCTCGGTTAACGATGTAGGAACTAACGGTAGGCCGTTCCTGTAAGAGTCGATGGGAAGAGTAGACATTTAACGGGGCTAAAGAGCTGACCCCCCATGTGATGCATTTTATAGTGGTGATGTGGTTCAATGGGTTAGCGTTGCCTTAGTATTTCTCGATAGATAGGAAGGTAGACCATCCATGGATGTGTATACTCAAGATTTCCTCAAAGAATGACTCTCCATTCTTGTCGTCAAAAAAGTTTCTTATTCGACATTCCAAGCTCGCATTTTATTGAGTTGTTGGCAAAGAAGGGTCATTTCCTTTCAAAATCAAGACTCCGCCTATTGTGGATGTGTTTGACCTCCAACTAGTGAAGGACTCAACTAGCGTATTTATGGAGCAGGAGATTGGTGTCATCTGTATGATGGAGAGGGGCGATGGTGATGATGGAATGGAGAGCGAGGCCTTCCTCTATATATAGAGAAGGTGACCATGAATGCCTGGCTTGCCTTTTCTTGGATATAGGCCTGGCTACCCCTATGGGACTAGAAGTGTGCTGATGGCGCCCCATATTCTCTATTGATAGCATGAGTATCACCACTAAGATGATCAAATCTCAAGTCTCAAGCTCTATTTACTACTCAAAGACATTCAAAAGCAGATGGTCATTCCGTTGAAGGGGATCGACGATTCCTTCATTCTTTATACGTGGTCAATTTTGGTCCATAATGTCAGTAACATGAGTGATCTTGCGCACATTATGCATTCTCTATTGGAACAAAACTACCCCAGTTCGATCATCGAGCACCATCTTTTCTTGGGCGGTATTAATAATTACAAGCACTGGGGATGATAGGCTAGGTAGGAGTTAGATTAGCTGCTAAAGAGGGTGGATGATCAAAGTTTATGGTCATCTAAGCATCCAACCTTGTCCTTGACTCATTAACTTCATGGGCCAAAGTTCCCACATTAGTTAAGCTATAAAGCACACTTCACTACGTATTGTTGCTTAGCTTAAGGCTGGGATTAGCAGCTTTGGCAATATGTTACCGTTAGTGTCATGGCCATCAGAGTGATACTTTTGCTATCAACATTAGCATGCACTTTGAAAACTAGAACAAACTTTAGTACAGGAGAGGAAAGAAAGAAAAGTGATATCTTTTAGGAGTTCCCTTCTAGTGTAACACCTTGGAAATATTAGAAATAAATTAAAACAATAACGAGTGTAAAAATGCAATTTTACATATAAAGGAACATCAATAAATTTTCATAAACTTTGGTATTAGGCCTCAGGGTCTATTTCATTACTCCAGGAATGTTGTTTACATCTAGGAGACATTATAACTTGTCGAGTTTGATGAAATGGGTCAAAATTAGTGGAACAGGGCCCAGTGGCATTTTCATAGTTAGTGATTTTGGGATTAAGCTTTATAACTTTAATTTTAAACTGTAATTAAGTGGTTAAGACTTTAGTTCTTCATTTTCAAACCCTAGCCTCTGCCTCTCTCATTCTTGATACTCTCTTCTTCTTCCTCAAACCCTAAAAACTATTCTCTCAAACAAATTTTAAACCTAAATCCAAGTGAAAAAAAGTAATAGACCTCAAATTGAAAGTAAAGAGTGGTAAAATTGAAACAACGAAAGGTTAGGAAGAGGAAGAGAAGCGCTAAAATTAAAAGGGAAATCTCTACAAAAAGTATTTCCAAGTGAACGAATCTATTATGGTGTGTTATGATGTAAACAAGAAGTTGAATTTCTTTTGTATATTTAGAGCGAATTAGTAATTCATAAATTTATTGATTCATATAGATTAACATGTTAAAAAACCCTACGCAATGACTTTGGTTAAATAAATTGATGAAATTTTGGAAAAAGGGTAAATTTGATTGAAACTACCTCTAATTCCATAGGTCCGATTTTTACATGATAAATTCAGAATGATTTTGAAAATAAAAAGTTATTGAAATACACCTTAGAAATTTACCTACAATTAATTCTATTAACCTTGAAATATAAATAGATTACTGTGTTACATCCCAATTTTCCGCCGTCACAGAATAAACTCAAATAGATATATTGGACTAAAGATTAATTAAGGAATAGACCCAGGGACTTAGAGAAACTTCAAGAATGATGGAGGAAAGAAGCACAAGAAGATTGGATAAATTTTGAGCAATCAAATCATGTCGGTACTGGTATGATCTAGTCAGTACCGAGATGATTTGGAGCATGACATGGCAAAGCTTGAAAGGAGAGTACATGAGATATGAAGAAATAATTGGAAAATTGACCAAGGAAAGAGGTCAGCATCGGGAAAGAACAGGTCAGTACGGAGTTGATTTTTCTCTTATGAAACATGGAACATAACTCGGTCTTCATGCTTGAATATTCGAATCCAAGAATTATGATGATTTCAAACCTGGATGGCGAGATCTATGCTGGATTTGGCCTATAAATAGCAAGCTACCTACAATTCGGAGAGGGCTTCATCTCTTTTTACGCTTTTCTTTTGAACTTCTCTTTCTATCTATTTCTTTCCTAAACTCTTGCGAACCCGATATCTACTAGATTATGGTTGGATTCGAATTTTTACCTTTGTATTTCAGAGAGAAAACATAAGCTAATAAGATTAAAATGGACATAGACCGGAGTATTCGTCGAACTATTAAAAAAATGTTTGTTCTTCTCTTTCTTCATATGTTTCTTGATAGGTTAGGAAATTAATCTACTTTGGGATGTTGTATCAATTTTTGGCACAATGTTTTTCATGATTTCACTGAGGGAGAACTAGTTTTGACAATCTAAAGCACAGATTGAAGTTTCGAAGAGTTGAAGAGGTCTTCTTCTAGAGCGATCATAGGAGCAAGTTAACTAGAGCATCAGGGTAGTTAGGAGGTATCCTTAAGTTCAAATCCATCTGCCTATGTGACCAAAGAAGAGATGGAGAGGATGATGAAAGAGATGCAAGACGAAATAATATCTTGATGGCAGGAGATGCTAGATGGACATTTCAGAAGAATATATCAAAAAAGAATAGCTGGAGTAGTTGGAATTTAGAACCAATGGCTAAAAACTAGTTACAAGCATCTGATGTTGGAGTGGAGAAAACTAGAATATTGCCCCCACCATTTAGATTTTGGACGAGCTGGAATGCCGAGTGTGGACAACGATGGAGCCAGAAATGCGAATCAGAGCGAAAACGCACAACCTAAGGTGTATTTGCCAAAATTTCCCTATATGAATGGAGGCATAATATAGTTATGGATCAGAGACCTCCATTAGACAAAAACGATCGAACAACAAAAATGATCAAAGGAATGGTGAGATATGGACCTCCAAACCAGAGGATGGAGGATGTGAATAGGAATCCATTCACCCCTAACATTTGGTACATAAGGAAGCCACCCAATTTCAAACCGCTGACAGTGGAAATGTATAACGGAAGGACAGATATGACCGTTCATCCAATGAGAAGCATATAACATATGGAGATATTGGATGCTTCAAAGGAAGTGATGGGACAATGTTTCCTATTATACTTGATGGAGTTGGCTTCTACGTGGTACAAGTAATTAGAGAATGAATTCATAAGCACATGGACTAGATTAATAGACAGATTCATGAGATAGTTCAGTGTTCACATTTCTCAACCAAAGAATATGATGATGCTTTCGAGCGTAAAGCAGAGGGCTAAAGAGACCCTAAGGAGTTACTTAACTAGGTTTAATGTAGAAGCCGCTACTGTTCATAAGCCAAATCCATCGATTGTTCTAATGGTTATAGTTTCTGGAGTTGCAAATAAGACTGACTTCAAAATTGCTTTAGAAAGAGATCCACCAATTTATCATATGGATTTTTACTGCGAGGCCGAGAGATACTTGCTTCAAGAGGTCGTTGAAGCTAAGAAAGCTGAAGTTCATGTTGTGGATGATAGTGGACCATCAGGAGAAGGGTACAGTAAGGACAAAGGAAAGCAGAAAGCTAAAGATAGCTTTAGATTGTCGATGCAATATGGAGGAAATTAAAATTCCCTTCTTATATTGACCTAATGGAAACCCCAAAGAGGATTTAGTTAGATACTAGAGGGAATACCCCCTACTAGAAGCCAATTAATCATGGATCAGAAAAAAGGATCGGAAGATTTTGCATTTTCTATCAGATGGACTGACATGAAATGAACTAGCGCATACACCTTTGTGATTTAAAAGAAGAGCAGGTTTGGAACAACCATCTATAATAATATGTGAGGAACCAAATTACAATGGTACGGCAGTAGCAGCCGCCAACTACAACGAACACATCTAGATTCGACCATAGAGCTGGGTGAAGAACGATAATCCCTTGATTGGGGTGGACGCGATTAAGATTTGATTCCTTAGTTTTTCTATCTATTTTGAATAAATAAGACAATAATCACCTCAAGACACTTACACGTGTACGACCTCCATTGGTCTCTAAATATGCTTTTAGTTGGATATCTAGGATGGATGTTTAGGATATTTATTTATTGCTTTAATTTTGATTTTACAAAATGAGTATTTGATATTGGAAATCACTGGAACATGATGAATGGTATTTATTGAACATGGTAGTTTTGTTCGAAGAGATGGGGAAATGGCCATAAGGTGCAAGTCCCCTTACCAGAGAATGGATGGGTTGAACTCGTACAAATAGCCAGTCCTCTGGTCAGAGATCGAATGGATGAGTTAGCTAGGACAGTAAGTTTCATTATCGGAGAGTGAGCGAATGGACTTGGTTGGATATTGGTCCCCCTCATTAGAGAGTGAATGAATTAGACTTAGCATAGATCTGGAGAGATCTAACCTAAATTGGATGTTGAACGATCCAGAGAGATCAATACCTAGATTGGATTTTGAATGATTCGGATAGATCGAATCCTCCATTGGATGTTGGACAATCTGGAGAGATCAAACCTTGGATTGAATTTTAAATAATCCAAAGATATTGGACCTTAGATTGGATGTTGATTGTGTGATCCGGAGAGATCTAGACTTGGCCTTAGGATTTGAACACACTATGATATAAATATTGATTTATGTAACTTAACCCCGGGCAAACAAGGGATGACTGTGACAGTGAAATATGATATGATAACTCTTAGATAACATGAGTTGGTTATGATTTATGACTAACACTTAAGCAAGGACTAGAGTCCTTAACTATGATGGTCCAGAATGACTTTTGATCTACAGGTGAATCTGAAGGAACAAGATGATTCATCGCGATTGAAATCAACAGACAGCTGAAAAGCTCGACTACAAATGATTGATTATTACTCAAACTTGCTCTTTAGAAAAGCATACCTTACATTCATATGGCATACTATAGGGGTAAGTGTCGCATCAAAATTTTCTATCATCTCATAAAAAACTCAAATAGATAGATTGGACTAAAGAGTGATGAAGCAATGGACTCAAAGACTTGGAAAAACTTCAAGAATGATGGAGAAAATAAACACAAGAAGATTGGATAAAATTGAAGCAAGAAAATCATGTCGGTTCTGACATGATCTAGTCAGTACTGAGATGATTTTAAGCATGACATGGCAAAGCTTGAGGGGAGAGTACACATGCTATGAAGAAAGACTTAGAAAATTGACCAAGGAAAGAGATCAAGATCAAGAAGAATAGGTCAGTACTAAGTTGATTTTTCTCTTGGGAAACGTAAAATTGTCTCAGAATGGATATTCAGATCTTGGAGTTATGATGATTTCAAATAAGGATGGCGAGATCTGTATTGAATTTGGCCTATAAATAGCATGCTACCTACAACTTAGGGAGGGCTTCATCTTCTTTTGCACTTCTCCTTTTGGACTTCTTTTTCTATCTTCTTCTTTTCTAAACCCTTGTAAATTCAAGATCTACTTAACTGCGGTTGGATTTGAATTGTAACATTTGTATTCTGGGGAGAAAACGTAGGATAATAAGATTAAAGTGGATGTAGGTTGCAGTATTTTTTGAACTACTATAAAAAGTGTTGTTTGTTCTTCTATTTCTTCATATATTGCTTGATAGATGATGAAATTAATCTATTTTAGGATGTTGTATAAATTTTGGCGCAACATATTGATTAAAAAACAATTGTAGTCAAATCCATGCTAAAAATAAACCTTTACATCTACATGTGAATCAGCAAAGAACTTGAACGAAATGAATAAGGTAACTAAACTAAAAATGCCGATTCAAATGTCTGAATTCCAAACCAGATGTCTGAATTTTAGAAAATGCGAAACTAAAAAGAATCGGTTCAAATCTAAATAGATTTAAATCTTTGAACCACTATTCAGACATCTAAAATTAAAGTCCGATGTTTAAATATTGGATCAGACATCTGAATTCTTGTAGTCAAATTTTTATACAAGGGAACAACAGTCTGAATTAAAACTCAAACGTCCGAATGGCTGAAGTAAGCCCAGGTCAAACTTGGACCTAGTGCAAGTCAAGTACGGTGGATCGGGGAAACCGGTTCCCATTTCTTTAACACTGGGGAGTCCATGCAATTAAATAAAGTCGTGCAACAAGATGGAATACTATCACTATTGGTGATGTCCTAGGTTCTCATTTCATGAAGTTGTTAAATGTGACACTCAACGCGGCATACAATTCTATCGCAGTTAAATTCTTTGGAGCACACGGGCACTAACGAGGAGGTTACTCAATACTTTAGGGGCCAATGGGCCATTATAGTGTATACTAGGTGTGTGCATAGTTATAAGCACCGATAGGGAAGTCGCTCAATGCTTTAGAGGAAAGTGAGCTCGGGTATTATGATGTATACTCGGTGTTGTACATAGAATATTAAGCATTAATGGGGAGATTACTTAATATTTTAGGGGAAAATGGGCTTAGACATAGTAATGTATACCCAGTATTGTACATAGTTTAATAGACATTGATGATGAGGTTGCTTAATCTTTTAGGGGCAACATGGGCTCAAACATTATAGGGATACTCAGCAGGACACGTTGACCATCGGGACCGTATATTTAAGATTCGCATTAGAGAGTATATTCATTAGATGGTTCATCATATAAGATGTTTACTTGATGCACGATCAAATACATAAGAGATTGTTGCACCTTGGTGTGTAGATTGACTAATTCTTCATACATAGTCCACAAACACAAATGAATACCCAAGGTCATGTAAATTGTAACTGAAATATTTTTACTTACAAACACCATAAACTAGTGATACAATTCACTCACCAGAACTTGTAGATCCCATCATTTTCTTCCCTTTTGTGTCTATTACAGTAGTACATAGCATCAATTGAGTTGATTTGGAAAAAGGTGCATGGAGATGGCAACATGACACATAGAGACTCATCTATTTATAGCCATTCTTTTACATACCTTATTATATCTATAAGAAATAGATTTACTACATTGTTAACTAGGGATTCTATTTTGTCAGTTATTGTATGTACCACGGTTATCTTGAGACTCTATTACTTCAGTTATTTTTCGGTACTTATATTCTATTTCCTTCCGTTGTTAGATTTGAAAGTTTTGAATGTTTTAAAATCTTATTTGTCTCTGTATCATGTAAACCATAATCCTACAATTCATATTCCTTAGCATAACATGAGTTTTGATTGAGTTAGAGGTATGTCCTAAGGACGATTATTTAATTTGTTACATATATCTTACTTGATAACCAGTCTTGTTCAAAATAAAAGGTGTTTTCTTTGTATTATATACTTGATATAATGTGTTATATTAATTAGCCAATTTAATTAGAAGCATATATTTAATAGACAATCCATTAATGGTTTGTTTTTAGTGATAGTAGGTACAAAGTGTTATGACCATGAGTAATTTGTCGCAAGAAATCAACCATAATGTTTTAAATATTCCTAGTCAAGTGCATCAAGACTGGATATCGATACATCCGTTAAGACTAGAGCATGCAACGCTCCCCAAATGTTGGACAGTGTATTACTCAACTATTAAGGGCAACAAGGTTTTACATACCTATAGTTATTGGATAGCTATGGAATGATTCTATCAATATTTTTCCATTAGTTAATATAACTAAGGTAAAATAGAAAATATCAATGTGATAATATTACACAACTCCCTCGACTTGAGAATACTATCGAGCTTCAATATGGAAACTCCATTTTGATTATAGTCAAATCATGGCACGGTGTCCATCAAATGGCGGTAGTTGGGTCGAGTGGAAGCATCGAAAGCGAAACACTATTCAAGATAGAATCCATCTCCTCGGTTATATGAGGTTAGTATTATGGTCAACTAAAATCAACTCAAAGTCAAAGTCTGTAGCCAGAGCAGTTCACTTAATTATTATTATTATTATTGAACCAAAGACTTTATGTTCGGACTATAAATTTGAATATGGATGATATTAGAATTTTGATCATTTCCAAATTCCATAAGTCTTAATGTGGTATAGTTTTGACGAAGAGAATTACTGTAAATGATTAACACTAACATATACCACTTAAAATAGTAAAATTATATTTTACTAAGAAAATATATAAGCAATAAATTTCCCTACACTGCCTCACCACTAGATAAAGTGACATGTGAGCGTAAATATTCGAATTGTTTGATATCAATCATTGACTGAATTTACACCTACGAGTTGCATAATCGCATCGGTACATTCTTTGATATACCATATGGTTTAATTGATTTATAATTATTATAATTTAATTTATTTAATTAATATTTATGAAATATTAATCAGTTGTTTATTTAATGTATTGTGTTCCGTCAGTATTTTCTGGGTGTAAATAACAATTAATTAGGTGTGTATATAAACCTCATATATGTACGAATCAATATTCGATATCGACATGCATTTAAACTGGATTTAAATGTGATTAATTTCTCATGGGTTCAGGAATGATTAAGGCCTATATAGCTTTATCTAATGGCTATAGGAAAGCAAGAGAGTGCACTAGTACACAATATGTCTGTTGCTTTGCCTTATTTTCTTTTGTTGTATTAGCAACCGAAGCAAATAGATCTGCTTCAGTTCCACCGTAATAACCAAAGTGATAGACCCCTGCAAACCATCAGGTCATTCATTTGCTTCAATTGTGTTAATAACTGAAGCAATAGACCTCTCATTTGCTTTGGTTATTATGAAAACTGAAGCAATAGAGTGCTTAGTTGCTTTGGTTGTTAACACAACCTAAGCAATAGAGCACTTGTTTTCGGGCCGTACATCTTACCCTACATGTTTTTCCATTTCGTTTTACTTTCCCTTTTCAAATAAAATATCAAAATCTCAAACCCTAATTGAAATCTCTAATCGAAAGCTCTCTACATCTACCATCATCTCCATAACTTGGCATAGAGCTACATCTCCTGTTACAGTCGAACTTTCCACCGCATCTCTGGTGGCCAGTTCGAACTCACGTTCTGAAATCAGTTTCCTCTCCTTCTTTACAATAATCCCTCAATACTTGCTGGCTCTAATTTCAGTAAGACAAAACTTTATTTCAGTTTTTTATTTCTTAATCTTATTTTATTTTTTGATAATAAGGAATATATGACTTTGTACATGTTGTCAAGTAGTAGAGCATATATACCAAATGTTTGTTTTGATTTGGATAATATAACATGTGTTTTGATTTGGATAGTACAATGTGTGTTATGTAATCTCTTTAATAGTGTTAAATGCGATACTTTTAGGTAAATAGTGGAGGTGCATTCAAAACTGAAAGATGAAATATTGAATTTCCCAATGGGAGTTGCAACTTGGATTTTTTCATAGGAATTTTCTTATGTAGTTCACTAAATGATTATCCAAAAATAGTTTAGTGTGGAAGAATTTTAAAAAACTCATTTATACCTATATAGGTAATTTAGAGTAACAGCAATTATTAATTTTAAAATAATTGGATTGGCTGTTGTTTTAGAGTAACTACATGACTTACTACAAATGTTACTTTAAAATGAAAATAAGTTGGGAGTTGTTCTTATTGGTAATGGATTCATCTGCAATTGTTATGTCTAATTATGGTTGCTAATAATATTTTCAATATTATAAAAGGATTTAATTTATAGTTATAATCTAATTTAATTATTTAGATTAATAGCTAACCTAAGTATTATACTACAGAATCTTCGCTATCAAGGATTTAAAATTATCACTCATTTGAAATTAAATATTTTTCAAATGAACCCATATGTTATTACAGGTAGTTGTCTTATTATAATCTGTTGTGTTGTTAAAAATCCCCATATTTAACTAATTCACACTGTAAAACCATCTAATACAATGTACGAAGAAATTAGGAGAGCAAATGTGTTAGCCATAAAATCTACTTAAGCACAGAAGTACGAAAGAAGGTTAATGAAATTATTAGACTTCGATGGAGTTACAAGCATGGGTTTTGCAAAAGGTCACAAGTAGACATTTCTAAAGCATTAAGAAGCTTTTGAAGAAGTCGGAGTCACCAGGTACCTTACCAAAAATAAACAGTGTGAAGGCATTCAATTCAGATGGAAGCAGGATTACCCTTTTGCCACTTTCAACTTTTCGATGTAGATGGATTCACGTATTTAAAAAACACCAGGACGGCCTCGAAATCACTTATTGAAGGAAAAGAACATCAGCTACTCATATGCGCGTCAAATGTTTTGGAATTAAAGGTTTCTCCTTCATAACAACCCTTTCGAAAGCAAATACAAGCCTTTCGAACCGGTCGAAGCCAATTACCTCAGGAGAAGGTTCTTCATCAATCAACAGGCATGCATTTTGAAGCTTCCAACTGCATCAAAACCATTGTTGCTTCAATATCTTCGAAGCCCCTATGAAAAACCCTTCGACAGAATCGAAAGGCTTCCATCTTTACTACCAATGACAATAAGGCAACATGAAGAGAAAGGCACATTTAAAGATCTTTCGACAATGTTGAAAGCAATTCTGGAGAAAGCAGAGAAAAGGAATACAAAAGACTTAACAAAGGCAAAAGGTTGACAGAAGACACTTTCAACTTGGTAAAAAGGTCAAGAGAAAGATAAAGAAAGTGCAAGGTAAATCAAATGACTCGAAAGAGAAGCCTTTCGACTACGTTGAAGGTAGACGAGGCCTTTTGACAAGTCGAAAGGTATGAGACGACATATAAAAGGGACCTTTCGATTGGGCTGAAGGAATAGGCGCGGAAGGAGGACGACCTGCATCTATAAATAAGACCCAAAGGTTCCAGTTTTGAGGACTGGATTTTGGAATCCTACACTCATTTCTCTTACTCAAATTTCTTAGCTACAATAAAATACTTGTAAACCCTAAATAGATTTTGGGGAAAAAGCTCTCATAATTGTAACTCATTTTTGATTAATAAATATGGAGAGATGGAAGATTCATTAAGAATTTGGATTTTGAGGAAGAACATTACGATCATTAGCTAGACTAATGATACATGTACATGATTCTATCTTATTCTCTTAACTTCTTTTTGTCTATGCACATCACCATTGAAACCAATATCAGTCAATAGAAATAAAAAGGGTGATGGTGTTTCGACATCGATGAATTTATAAACTTAGAAGTATCCAGGTTAATCTTAAATAGATTAAATTGAATGAAGCTTAGTCTACTGCATTTTGAACCTGTTTCGAAAGGGATGAAGCTCCTTTTGACCTGGTCGAAAGGGGCGTTCCGAAAGGAATTCAGTCTGTAGTTGGCAAGCGAATGTCAAGAATAGAGTTCATTCGAAAGGGGCTTTACCCGTCATTACATATTCAACCCTTTCAACGGGATTCATCAATCAAAAGTGCGAGACTAATGAATTCGAAAGCAGCTATCTCGTTCAAATAAACCTGCATACATTCTGATGGATCGAAAGGATCTAAGCAAATCTTTCGACCCGGTCGAAAGCTTTTGTAAATAGTTGACATCGAATCTTTCAAAAGAAAGGTTTCAAGTTAGATGTTGTTTCCTTAGTCTGCATTTCAAATTTAACCATCAAATCTGTTTCAAGTTGGTCAATCAGGTTGAAAGGTGGGCTTCGAAAGAAGCAATTTCTTTGACCTCTTGATCATATATAACCAACCTAGTAATTCATATAGCATTATGGATGTTGACAAATTTTCTTGTTCATGTTTTTAGCACTAGAGAGAAGGGTCGAACCTCCAACCTTGTTACAATCTTATAGACTAATTTTGGATCATTTTATTTGGCGTAGAAAAATGAGATCTAAATGACTAAGCAGAATAGAGGAAAGAGTCATCCATACAACAACTCTTGAGGAGAACATAGCTCCGTCCTTTAATTTGGATGAGGTTGTTCAAGGATAGCCTTTGTCGCCAGCTCAACAAGATGAGAATACAAAGATTAGACACTTGGAGCAGCAGCTGCAAGAGATGCAAGAGCTCCATAAAATGGCATGATCTCAAAAATCTTTAAAGACAGCAAAACCAACTCAGGGAGATGAGGTGGTTTTCCCCAAAACGAACTTAAAAGCCCACTCTAATGAAAACGAAAGCAAAATAGATCTAACATCCTCCAAGAAGAAAGAGCGTTATCAATCTAGAGCCAATCACCAAGGGAGAATTCTCCATAAGTCACTTGAACAATTTAGAAGCTCAACATCAAAGGAATATTTTTCGAAGCAGAAAAATTATTGTAGTGTTGATGCTTATCCAAAAGATGCAACTGAAAAGTCAATAAAGAATGCAATGAATATGAAAGGGAAGAGGACAATGGATTAAAATACCAATGATAATGAACGAGTACCGCCCTTTTCTGATAAGATCATGGCAGCGGTCATCCCGCCTTATGTGAAGAATCCAACAATGAAATATCATGGAGTTACGGATCCAGACGATCACTTAGTGGCTTTTGATAGCCAAATGAATTTATACAATGCTTCGGGAGTTGTCAGATACCGATTATTCCCGGTCAATCTCCAAGAAGCTGCGGTAAAGTGGTACAGACGGTATTTAAAGAAAATCATCTATTCATGGAAACAGTTCTATTATGAGTTCTCCGCCCAGTTTTGCATTTGTAAAGATCCCACTATAGATTATACCATCTTGGCCAAAATAAAGTAAAGATATGGAGAGTCCGTGGGAGACTATCTAAGGAGGTTCAACGCTGAAGCTCTAAAACTAAAAGATATGAATGACCGAGACAAGCTTAACGTGGTACATTCGGGCTTGATAGAAAACACCCCTTCCGGAAGCAGCTCTTCATTAATGGGTGCAAAGATTTACAAGATTTCCACTTCTAAGCCGATAAGTTCATTCGGATCGATGAGCTTTTCTATGCTAAGAGGAAATTAATCCCCAAGAAAAAAAGGGGAAGATTTGGCTTAAACTGAGGACATAAAAGAACAAGATGGAAAGAGCCAATTGCCAACGCACTCGCTTTACACAAGCCACTGTCTTACATTTATGCCGTAGCCAAGGAAAGAGTCAACTTCCCCACCTACTTTAAGGCCAAGAATAACCCTGAGAAAATAAAAGGAGGTGATTACCGTACATATCATAAGGAAAATGGCCACAAAACTGATGAGCGCAGGGTTTTGGCTGGAATTATCCAGAAAATGATCCACGAGGGTCATTTGAAGGAATTTTTTCAAGATCAGCAGAAACCCCAACAGATAGGGGATGGTCCACAAAAACACCCTGGTAACGCCGTTAATATACTGGAAGATGAAGACTTCCTGAGCTTGAGCCCACATATAAATTGAATTGACGTAATTCACGAGGGCTGCAACCGACAGGGAACAGTAAAGGGGCTCGAAACAGACACTTTAGGGAAGCTAAAAAAGGCGACTTTTCAATCCAAGAGCCCTCATCGTAGAATCCACGACTCGATGTTTAAACGTAGAATCTTGTTGTCACCCCTCAGGAGACGAAAAAAGGGGTTCACCACCCGCATAATGATCTACTGATGATTACTGCTCAAATCAGGTTGTCTGTCATCTCCAAAATTTAGACACTGGCAGTGCAGTTAATGTTATCTTCGAGCATGACTTTGATCAAATGAATATCCCTGAGGACAAATTGAAGCCTAGCATGGAACCTATCTTCAGATTTGATAACAAAGGGTCGACCCCGATGGGGACAAGTGATGTTGCTTGTGCAAATGGGGGTGCCATGAACTTGCAGAACTTTTGAGATAATTTTTATGGTCATTAATCAACCTTCTTTGGCAGGACGACACTCTATGAAATAGATGCATTCGTCTCCCCAAAATATCTCATGGTAAAATTATTGACAAAGAAACGATGGGGCACCGCCCGCGGGGAGCAGTTCAGCTCCCGAGAGATGTATTTTGCTACCCTAGATTGATATAAAAGGGAGTATTCCGCTTATTTTGATTCTTCCACTATTTTACTGCCTTTGGATGATGGATCTTTACATCCAATATTCGAAGAAAAAGTTAAGATTAATAAATCGAACAAGCGTATGTATCAAAGGTGCATTCCACCTGGAGGCAAAAGGAAGAGAATCGATGCTAATTCTGTTGAAGAAAGCCCAATCATCATTGAATTTGATTGTAGAGGGGAAACAAAAAGGAAAAAACCAATTGAGGATCTTGGGGAGGCATGCGTAGATTCAAATGATAATGCTAAAGTAGTTAATGTAGGAAAAGATTTGGATGGTAAATTGAAGAAGGATTTAATCCAATTTCTTAAAATCAACAAGGACAAATTTGCCTGATCACATTCTGATACGGTGGGGATTGATCCAAAGGACATGTGTCATGCACTCAACATCAATCGAGAAGCAACCCCTACTAGGGAGAAAAAGCGACAGTTTGATAAGGAATGATCAGATTATTTAAAAGAAGAAGTTAACAGACTCCTTGAGAATGGGTTCATTCAGGAAATATACTATCCAAAGTAATTAGCCAACCCAATTCCGGTGAAGTAATCAAATGGAAAATGGAGGACTTGCATTGACTATATAGACTTGAACAAAGCATGTCCGAAAGATTCCTTCTCGCTACCATGAATTGATCACTTAGTAGATGCAACAAGCGGGCATAAATTATTGTGTCTCATGGATGCCTTATTAAAGTTACAATCAAATACCAATGTTCAAGCCAGATGAAGAACACACTAGCTTCATAATCAAATAGGGAATTTATTGCTACAAATCAATGCTATTTGGACTAAATAATGCGGGGGCAACATACCAAAGGCTGGTCAATAGAATGTCTAAAGAGCAAATTGGCTAGAATATGGAGCTTTATGTGGATGACATGCTAGTAAAATCTGGCGAGGCTTAGGACCATCTTAAGGACCCAGAAGAGATGTTCAGGATATTAGAGAAATATTAGATGAAATTGAATCCACAAAAGTTTAGAGTCCATTCGAGAAAGTAGGCTACCTTGTAAGTGCCCAAGAGATTGAGGCTAGTCTTGATCAGATTCAAGCCATTAAGGACATGGCCGAACCCAAAACCAGCAAGGAGGTAATGAGCTTGAATGGAAGGGTGGCCTCTTAAGTAGGTTTATTTCCAAAGCTACCAACAAATGTATTCTCTTCTTTAGCGTAATCAAGAAGAAAAACTTTGAATGGAGAGAAGATTGCAGAAAAGCTTTTCAGGAATTGAAAAGCCATTTGGAAAAACCACCAATACTTTCTAGTCCCGAGAATAGGGAAGTCTTGTACTTGTATATGGTAGTTTCAGAACATGCGGTCAGTTCAGTATTAATTAGAGAAGGAAATGGAGCTCTATTTCCGGTATACTATGTAAGTAGACGATTAATGGATGCAGAAGTTCGATACCCAGTGATAAAGAAGCTAGCTTACTGCTTGATTCTCACATCGCGAAAACTTAGAGCATATTTTCAAGCACATCCGATCAGGGTATTGGCTAATTTCCCCCCAAAGCAAGTTTTCAGTAGACCAGAAACTTCAGGAAGATTGGTAAAATGGGGAATCGAGCTTAGCTAATATGATATAGAATTTCAGCTGCGAGCCGCAATAAAGGGTTAGACATTAGCAGATTTCATTAATGAATGCACTAACTTCATCAAAGAGCGATCGAAAAAGGAAAGGGATTAGAAGCCTATGTGGCAATTGTTTGTTGATGGTAAATCAAATGAACAGAGAGCTAGCATCGGATATGTGATAAGACTGCCAGACGGACTCCGCCTACATTATGCCATGAAATTAAGGTTCCTCGCAACGAAAAAATATGGCAGAATATAAGTCTATGGCAACGGGGTTAACCTTGGCATTGGAACTCAAGATACCGTGAATTTAGATCTTTAGTGATTTCCAACTAACGGTAAATGGATTGAAGCAGATATATCAAACAAAGGACTCTAAGCTATCTTTATATGTGAAGAAGATACTTAAAATGCTTGCCTTTTTTGAAGACTTTTCAATACATCAAATCCCAAGTGTGGAAAACACACAAGTAGATTCACTAGCAGAACCAACTAGCTCAAGGGGAGCCCCGAAAACATGAATTGTTCCGATAAGGTCCCGAGCTATGCAACAAGGGACGATGGGGAAAGAAATTGATATAGAAATATCAAATAAGAAGGATGACCAATCAACAACAAGTAACCCATACGATAACACTTGGATGTCACCCATCATTGAATATCTTACTAAAGAAATGCTCCCCCTAACAAGGGTGAAGCAAGAAAAATCAGGCTACAAGAACCAACTTTTACAATAATGGATGGGATCCTTTGTAAGAAGGGGTATGCGCTTCCCTATTTAAGATGCATAAGTCAAAATGACGGAGTAAAATTGATGGCTGAAGCACATGCGGGATTCTATAGGGATTACTCAAATGGAACAAAATTGGCAAAGAAAATAATGAGATAAGGATTTTATTGGCCTCGTATGGTGAGCCAAGCCATCGATTATGTGAGAGGATGTGAAAATTTTCAAAAAAACTCAAAGATTCCTTGATTCCTCCCAAACCAGTTAACTCCAATTGCAAGTCCATGGCCCTTTGATGTATGGGGAATAGACTTAATGGCCTATTGCCATTCTCAGAAGGAGGAGCAAAGTATGCCGTAGTCGCTATAGACTATTTCACTAAATGGTTGAAGCGAAACCACTTCCAAAGATTACTTCTAGAAAGGTACTCAGATTTTTCATCAAAAGTTTCATAACAGATTTCGAACTACCCAAAAGACAATTTTCGACAACAAGACATGATTTAAGAGTGAAGAATTCTCTTGCTTTTGCAACAAGAATGGAATCACTAAGAGCTTTTCATCCAAAAGTGAATGGGGCAGTTGAGGCTGTAAACAAAACCACAAAGACAATTCTGAAAAAGGGGATAAACAAAGCAAAAGGAAATTGGATAGAAGAACTACCACTTGTATTATGGGCTTATAGAACATCAACCAAAACAGCGACAGACATACACCCTATTCTTTGGCATACGGGTGTGAGGCGACGTTACCAGTTTAGATTGAAATACCCTCACATCGAAGAATCGCCTATGCATTCAGTATAAATCAAGAACTGAAAAGAGAATCCCTAGATTTGATACATGAACTGCGAGATGAAGCAGAGGTAAGAACCGCAGAGTATCAAAGAAGAATTTCGAAGTACTACAACTCAAAAGTGAGAATGCTATCATTTCACGAAGGTGATTTGGTACTTCGAAGAGTACTGGCGAATACTAGAAACCCCATAGATAGACCCTTGGGCCAAATTGGGAAGGACCCTTAATCATTTGTAAAGTGATCCCTTTAGGAATTACAAGTTATGTTGACCAGACGGTAATATGATTTCGAGAACGTGGAATGCTGAATATTTGAGACCATATTTTTCAAAGATAAATGAATAAAGCATCCCTTTCTTCAAAAAGAAAATCCTACAGAGTTGGGAGTGAAATAATCCTTAAATTTGGATACTACCTAAGATGGTAGAAAGCCTTTATCTACACTGAGTTAGCCAGGGTAGAGCACCTCCTAGAGAGAGGGCAGAGTAAGCCTTTAACCGTGCCATGCTATAGCTAGGTTAAAGCATTGGACAAGCCCTTGGTCACGCCTCTGGTCAGGTGAAGGCACCTCCTGGAGGAAGGACGGAGTAAGCATTTATCCATGCCACAATATGGCTAGGGTAAAGCACCGAACAAGTCACTATCTACGCCCTGCTATGGCCAAGGTAAGGCACCTCCTAAAGTAAGGATGGAGTAAGCCTTTATCCATGCCATGTTATGGCCAGGTTAAAGCACTAACCAATTCCCTGTCCACGCCACACTATGGCCAGGGCATGGCGCCTCCTGGAGGTAGGTTGGCTAAGTCCTTGGCCTCTAAGATGAGTTAACCAAGTGTACCTGACAACAATGGACTAAGATGTCCAAGCCCAAGAAGAGGCTCATCAAATAATGGACTAAGATGTCCAAGCCCAAGAAGAGGCTCATCAAACAATGGACTAAGGAATTTAAGCCCAAGAAGAGGTTCAGAAAACAATGGACTAAGATGTCTGAACCTAAAATACGATATATCTCTAATGGACTAAGATGTCCAGGCTCAAAAATTGGCACATCGGATTATGTACTAAGATGTCTAAGCTTGAGAAAAAGCCAATCAGATTACTATTATATAGGGCCTAATGGGTTTATGCATGTCAAAGAAGACAGAATCTAAGGAGTAAAACAAGACTCCGTCTATTAATACCCAAATCAGGGTTGGAACTCTCATTTCTAAATATCGTCTATTAAATGTCCGAATTTGGGTTTTGGTACTTTTATTTCTAAACTTCATCTATTAATACCCAAATCTGGGTTTTGGGTCTTTATCAATCACTTACAGCCTTTATTATATTCGAATTTGGATTTTGAGATTATCATTCAACTTTTCTTCAATGCCCTAATCTGGGTGAAGAGTTTCTATTATCAAAATAATTGCAATGAATTTTTGCTTATCCAACATATGTCCTAATCTAGGCCGAGGCGTGCTATTATGAAGATGATTACTATCGGATGCTGATTATCCCACATATGCCTAAATCTGGGCTAGAGATCCCCATTATAAAGATAATTGTTGATAATTTCTAATTATTCGATATATGCGCTGATCTGGGTTTGGGATTTTTGTCACGAAGGCAACTGGAATCTGGGTTTGAGAGTTCCATTCTAAAAACCACTTCTAATTCTTGCTTATTAAGGCTCGAATCTAGGTTCTAGATTTCTTACCATTAATAACCTCATAAATTCCTATCGAATCCCAAGTCTGGGATATAAAGTGGTAGAGTTGAAGTTGCAACAAATGTCAAAATCATCAACTAGAAACTTCAAACTTGCCTTCTTGGTACCCAAATTCGGGTTAACGGTTTATAACTCTAAATGATGCTCGCCAATATCTAGACGAAGACTTCGGGATCATCCTTATCTCCGAATTTTTTTCCATATATATGACAAAATTAATGGCCTACAAAGGCTTATTTTCAAATGAGAGCTTATAGTCCCTATTTACAGCCCTTGGCTGTTTCCCACAAGGAGTTCAAAGACCACAATTATCATATGCTTAAATAGTTATCGGTTGCAGACCTTGTATCCATTCTTAAACCAAACCTATGGTTAGATAACTAATTAAATTTTTAAGCACCCCTATATAATGGGTCAGCGATAGAGAATGTCACTTTTAATTTTGCATGAAGTCAGAGTAATTAAGAGTAAGAGAGTTCTAGCATTTTTGTCCTAAAGAACAAAAGCTTCTTTCATATAAGGGGGAGGGAAAAATGTTAGTCATAAAATCCACTTAAGCACAAAATTATGAAAGAATGTTAATGAAAATATCAGGCTTTGATGGAGTTAAAAGTATGGGTTTCGACAAAGGTCACAAAAAGACGTTTCGAAAGCATTAAAAAGGTTTTAAAGGAGTCGGAGGCACCATATGCCCTTACTAGTAATAAATAGTGTGAAGGCTTTCAATTCAGATGAAAGCAGGACTACCCTTCTGTCACTTTCAACCTTCTGATGTAGATGGATTCACGTATTTAAAGAGCACCAGGAAAACCTCGAAACCACCGTCGAAGGAAAAGAACGTCATCTACTCATATCCATGTCAAACCTTTCAGAATCAAAGGTTTTGCCTTTATAACAACCCTTTCGAAAGCATACACAAGCCTTTCGAAACCAGTCGAAACCAATGACATCAGGAGAATGTTCTGCATCAATCAACAGGCATGCATTTTAAAGCTTCAGATTGCGTCGAAACCATTGTTGCTTCAATATCTTCAAAGCCCTTATGAAAAACCCTTAGACAGAGCCAAAAGGCTCCCATCTTTACTTCCGATGACAATAAGACATCATGAAGAGAAACGTGCATTTGACAACTAATTGATTATGATGTGAATTAAATGTTCCAAAGCAATATTAATCTCATGAATCCATCGCCTGAACTTGAGAAGTATGGTGTTCTAATGCATTGTAACCCTTTGCAATTACAGTCTTTAAGAATTATCTACTCTTCTATTGTTTGTGGTAATATTTTCATATATGGATGATAGTGATCTTATTTTAACCCCATGAATTGATTTTTTTTTAACTGTCGATTTGAAATTTTATCCACAATATGTTAGAATTATTAAGAATAATTGAAATTTTGTAAAGATGATCATGAAGCATATAAGAACATATTTATGGAATTATTTTTTGATTTTGAGATATATGTATAAACGTAGGTACAACAAAGTGGTGTGGCGGAACATGCATACGAGAAACGTTAAAGAGTACTTAAAAAACGAGTGTAAATCCAAACCTTGTTTGGAAGGCATGTAGGTGGAAATTGAATAATTAATGCTATAAATTTTGCGTACTTACATCATCAGGCATCCATGATTATGACAAGCAAAAGCAGGAAAAATAAACTAACTCCATTAAATATCAAGATTAGCAAGCATATGACAACTAGAAAATTCTCAATTTTGAAATCAATGTAATAAACTTAAATCGTCAAAACAGCATACTTGAGATTAAAAGGCACCTATAGCATAAACGATGAAACAACACATGGGTATGGTTACTTTAAAACCTACATTTTCAAACTTCAATCAAATGAGTTAAAGGAAATTACCCTGCAAATAACTTAAACCTAGGCATGGTGACTTTAAAACCTACAACGCATAACTTACGATGTGGCATAAAGATAAACTCATGAAACAAGTGTCATCCAATTTTCCATTATCAGGGTTTTTGATTGAGCAAGGAAAATACAAGCTATCGTATTTCAAAAATATATATGTATCCGCTACCTTATTATTACTGGTATTCGAAATAGAACGTAGTTCCTCCTTTCTATGCAAAAAGCTTTATGTGTATCAACAATTTGCACTTGGTAAGCCATGAACCAAGTGGTACTTTTACCATTAAAATAGGAATATAAAACCTCCCAGATTATTTTCTACGAGTAAAGTTAGTAATCTTAATTCATAAGTTTATTTTACCAATGTCATTAATTAAAAAACTATCCAATCATTTATTTTTATATATAATTAGTAAATATTAGTGAAAAAAATAAAATAAGCTCACCAAATTCGTTAACAAACTTGTTTCCTAAGTTAAGCAACTAAGCATGACAACAAAATGACAGTCAACTATGTATATATTTGAGGATCATCTTGCATTGCATCTACAAGTATAAATGTGAAAATAGAAAAAAATTATTAACACTTACAACTATTTCTAATATGAATTTTAGATGTTATACACTATAGTTACACTAGTGAGACCTATTCTTATTAACATGTCTCTGTCAAACCAAATCAAAAAATTTATTTTAGCACATTTGTATCAACTGGCGATTGATATTGGTTGGTGCCTTTAAAACTTTGGATATAATAGTAAATGATTTTCAAATATGCACATATGCCAGTCATTTTATTCCCTTGATCTAATCTTATTTACATAATAATTAGTCTTTTTTATCTTTCAATTCGTTGAACCAATCAGTTCCTTCAGATCATGATCTACTAAAAAATCAAATCGACCTGAAGTGGTTTCGAAATGCAATGAAATAACTTATATTTTATTCAAAACATATATAACTAAAGTAGATGATAATAGCCCATTATTAGTTGCTATCTATTGTGCTTGTACAAGTGGTTGGTTTACCAATAATGTAGGTTGGCAATAGTTTTGATTTTGAACTAGAAAATGGACTTTGATTGTAATGTTTTCTCTTACCTAGCTAGTTACATACCAAGAAGAAAATGTTTCAATCGACTATTTTTACTATGTAATTTGACATACGCACACATAATAACAATAATAGTATTGTTACCAAATTAAAATAACAAAATAAATGATAACCAATAATGAATTGTGAAATCTAGCTCATGAGATTTCAACAGGCAAGGTTATGATACACGAAATGGAGACTACAAAATCAGGAACTACTGTACTAAAAAAAGTGCAAGCAATGTGAGAGTTGAGCATACATGTTTAACTTTAGTAAGTGTAAACAAACACAAGTATATTCTAAATAGAATATCCTTTCACCAGTCGACTATTAGTAAAGATCCCAAAATAATTAAAATACAAAAAGAAATCTACCATAAAAAAATTCAATTATTCTAGAAGAAAGGATATACATGGTTTTCTATCAACAGAAATCATAAATCATTATTTTTGCATGCATTAATGTACATAAAATTGAAGTAGAAGATTGCATGTTTGAAAATATTATACACCTAACACCAACTTGACTACTTGTTAATGATTTGTTCATTTATTCTATCTGTTATCATCTAATTATAAGATAGCAACATAGGAAAAACTTATTTGAATTATAGTTTCGAATGAATTTTTTTTGCAACCTATACAACTTGGTACTAATACAACAAGCTATATGAGTTGTTAAATTATCCAGCAAATATAAAATATTATCGGTTTTTTGTTGGAATTTCCTAGTTTCCACTCATACAAACTCCATGCCTTAATATCTATCACATCTACAGGTACCTTGTAATGTACATTTCTGACTGATTAGATGAAAAATAATGAAACAAGTACAACTACGTCTAAGAAAAATATATGGTACAGCTCAGTTCCAGAGAAGAGTCCATGGTGATCGAATTACATTTTCTATCAAAATTGCTTGTTTGGTTTTGAGGTTAGCTATAAATTATATGATAGAAGATAGTAGCAAATTATTTGAGAGAAGAAGTATGTTTTTTCATGTTACTTAAAGTTGTTAGTAATCTAGGGTTCAATAAATTTTTATATGGACTATAAAAAATGATAATACAGTCTTGAGGTTGATTTTTGTTGTTGGCTAACAAGATACCGGTACCTCGGTAGTCTATGTACCATGTGATTATGATAAAACAATTTAAAATGTCTATATATACTATTGTCATTTTATCATGAAATTGTGTTTATATGTCTACTTTTGTGCATTGATGTACATAGTATCTATGGGCATAATTAAATTATTAATATCTTTCTTAAACTGACATTTGCTTCGGTTATCATGTGACAGTCGAAGCAATTGACCTTCTTTTGCTTCCGCTGTTATATGACAATAAACAAAAGAGGATCATTTGTTTTGGTTGTCATGAAACAACCATAGAAAATGCCTCAATCTAGTGCTTTCATTGTTTAAAGAACAAAAGAAAATGACCCATAATGCTTCAGCTCAACATCCGAAGCAACAAATTTTAGCCGGTTGCTTTGCATTTGTTTACTACGGTTGTTGAATCGAAGAAACAAGTGATAAACAACCAAAATAAATGATCTATTTTGTAGTAGCAGTGGCTAAAAATTCAAAAAGTTGGATCTTGATTTGGTAATAGAGAAGGAATAAATCAAGGAGAGAATATCTCCATTACTCCCTCTATAAAAGGCTACACTACCCCCACTTAATTTGATGACATTTTGCTGTCTCACTCTTCGATGGTAACCTCCATTCCAGGCCTTTTAGGACAAAGATATCAGATACAAACATCAAATAAAAAATATCAAAAGGGGTTCTCAAAGATGTTACGAAGTTAGGAGCTCGAATCTGAATCGACTCTAAGAAAATCTACATCAAGGTGCAAATCTAAGGCAACATTTTTGAAGTAACATCCTGTAATATATGACTAATATGTCATTATGTTAATACAGTAAATATTATTTTGAACGAATTTATATGCACAATCGTTGCCCTGTTAAATTATGTTTTCATGCGTATGTATATGTAAATATAATCAAAAAAATTCATTATCTATTAATTCAGTTTGTTTGAACTAATAAAATTTTAAAATCCATACATATATATATTATAGTAACAAATTTTTAAATATAATTTTTAATTTTTTTTAAACATTAAAGCTATTTTAAATTGATTTAACACTGTCTAAACTAGAAATATAAATGAATAAATAAATATATATAACTATATATCTAAAATTGTTTTATTATGTATCATGAATTAATGTTATAGCAAAAAAATGAAAGTTTATTTTTATTTTATTTTAAGTATAAATTTTATATATACATTTACGTATTAATATTAATGTAACATGTATTAACTAGTATTACGTGTGTGTGTATTATTTTATAAAACTGAACTTCATTACTTACGGAATTAAATATATAGTTTTTTATATATGTTTTATTTTATTTTTGGCAGTAAGGCATTTTATCTAATACATAGATTTTAATTATCTTATTAATTATTTTAACGTATTATTATATATAATCTATTTGGGAAAATATATGATATAAATATTTTTATTTAATTATATGCATACATATATTTTAATTTAAATCTATAAATCCAGATCTGTTTTTAAACTATTTTAATGATTAGCAAATTGGATATTTTGAAAATGAATTTCGAATTTCAAAATTATTAACTTATTCAAAATAAATTATTTTATTCATATTTATGACATTTTTATTTAATTTTATAATATATTTATTTTATATTTATAGATCAAATTATTTCTAAACTGTTTTACTAATTAAACAAATTAGATGCTAAAATGAATTTTGAAATTTAAAATTGTCCGCTTGTTCAGTTTACAAAACAAATATTAAATTTTTTAAATATTATATATTATATATTATATGTATGTATGTGTGTACATATGTACATATATATATTCATAATTTAAATTTGTTTTGGATAGCAGTGAATATATAAAGGTCCAATGTGTCCATCGCGGTATACATCCCAACACTTTTACACAAGCACATTATACTATGTACACTTTTATATGTTACATATTTACACAAAATCAAATCTTTACATAAACTAATTAAATAAAATAAAGATATAATTTAAAATTATTTATATTGGATCTACATCAGTTTAGACTTCATGGGCCTAATAAGTTCTAAATGGTAAAAACATTTGAAATTCACCCATTTTACATGCTGTGCGCTAGTCCAGTTCCAACAGGTTCAAAGATGGGTTTAGGCTTTGGATAGATGTGTCGGAAGGTGTTGATTGTCACACTTAGGTTCAAGATTCCATGGTGAATATATGCATATTGAGAGAACATACTTGAATATTTTTAAAGTTATTATATATGTAAGAATTTCACCAACAAAACATTTAAACTTCAGTTATGCTTAATATTATTTGAGGAATGTTGCTAAAAATTCATATTTATATAAAAGTTAGAATGAGCAAGCAAATTAGAAATAGTTTCGGTGAAGCAGTTGATGTTCCAAGCATGAATGTTCCAGTATTGTTAAATCAGTATCTATAAGCAAGAGGGCAAGCTAAACTAAAACCCAATAGAGACCCGCACTAGCACATGAGGCAGCCCTAACTTCTATACTTGTTTTGGAATTTCTTAAGTTATTTCAGGATTTCCAAAGTCTAAGTGGAAAGAATTATTTTGAAAGCAAATCATTTGTTGAGATGTAGACATAACTAAGGAATTACAGTCATATATTTGCTATGATGGATGTGGAGGATGCAATAAAGAGGTAGTTAGCCTCATGGAACTTGCAAGGAGAGGTCTTAAATTGGTAGGAGATTGTCATTGATAAGACCAATGAGACTGGAATTACTTAGACTGCTTCTAAGAGACGTTTTGAGACTAAGTTTATTTCGAAGTCATAATGGGGAGTGGAGATAAAGAACTTCATTCATTTGGAGTATGGAGACCGTGGTACTAAGGGATATGTCAATGAATTTAAATAGCTAGCAAAGTCTAGCCTAGACCTTATCAATACACCAATGAAAAATAGCAAAAAAAATTGCTAAGGGATTAAGTCCATCTTTGAGGGATATTGCTTTGAGCCATGCACCCACTTAAGCTACTTTTGAGTACTTCGTTGAGATGGCACTATTGAATTCATTTGCCAAGGATGAACCTAAGAAGGTAGAAGGGAATTCTGTTCAGTAAAATCAATGGAAGGGTGGAGTCGGGGATCTAGGCAAGATAAAAAAAACAAGTAATCGAATGTTGAAGGTGCAATAACTAGAAGCATATAGAAAAGAATTGCAGAGTGTATCTTTCAAAGGTCAAATGCTATAACTCCAACCAATGTTTTCACGTAAAGGAATGTACAACCTTGTCTAAACTTCTATTGAGTTGGTTTTAGCTTATGCACTTGATATTGTCCCTAGATCAACTATAGCTCCAATTGTGAGAAGTGAAAGAAGGTCAACATAGAAGGTGCACTAATTCTTTTTGATTTATCTATCCGGACATTATTTAACACCGGAGCATCAGACTCATTTATATTAAATAAGTTAGTAAATGAATTACACTTAGAGACTGGTATAGTTACAGACCCAGTTATAGTGCCAAACCCTGTTGAAGGATTGATCCATTTGTCCATGATTAGTAAGGGTTTGAAATTATATATTTTGGATGTTGAATTATTGTGATGCTTTTGTATTAGGATTTTTTGGGTTTGGTTTAATATTAGGAATGGACCGGATGACTATATATAGAGCTATATTGGATTATGATAAAAAGATGGTTTGTATGGGTTTGTAACGGGCGTAACCTCGAGGTTTGTTGCGATCCTAAAAGTTATATTATGTTGAGTTACCTATCTTCTCTTGGCGTGTCACATGATCAGTTAGCTTTCATACCTAAGTAGTTAATATTACTATCCGATACATATCTTTCAAGTACTAGTATAGGATACTTTAAAGTACCATGATAATATCTATAAAATATAGGACATGCGTAGAATGTGTTATAAATAATATTGTACTATGTCAAATGTTATATTGATATTAAATTTTCTAATATTTGAATAAATAACATCAAATTGCTATTAAAGACTGATTGCACATAGTTTATAGATTACAATCCATTTACTGAGATATTTATATTAAATACAAATCATAATATAGGCTCATAAAAACAGGGAAATTTGTATATTATGAATATTTATTATTTTCTTTAGTTTTATACTATATTCATTATTTCTTTCGTTATCTACTCATCTATATTACTTTCCCAAAATTTTCATATACATAGTCTCATCATTTTCATTTTCACTTAATTTATCGAATAAGCAATGTTGATTTGACACCGATTAGTACTTTAGCTCATTTCTTATCGATACGTCAAATATTTATCTTTATTAATCTTCAACTTTTAGTTCTTAGTGAATGATTATAACTAATAAATGTACTTTTATATGCTAACTTACCAATTAGAAATAGTGAACATTAAAACAACTGAAAAGAGAAGTAGCTCTTTCATGATCTTGTTTTTAGTGATAAAGCCTTCATGGAAAATGAAAAATAAAAAATAATGAAATATGTAGAGTTTTCTTCATTGAAACACTAATTTAGAAGACTTATGCATAGTTAAAACTAAAAAAATAGTGCATTGGATTTCAAATATGTTCTAGATATTGTCATTCACTAGATACTAAAGACAAATCTTGTGAATGTGACGATATTTATTTGTAAATACATTCTCTCCAACACATACAATGATAAAAGATATTCTTTAAAAATAATGGGTATTTCATATAAAATATTAGAGCGATATATCGATAAATATCTGGTGATTATCAGTAATGATATTATAAGGGATATTTTGAAAGTATCGGCTTAGGAGCGATACGAGATATATCGACGATATATATGACATCCACCTCTATACCCATATCATTCAAAATCATTACAGAGTAACATTGTTAGATAGTACAGAGAACAAGGCTATTTGGGGGTGCATACGTAAATATTCTCTTAGACTAACATTGGTATGTGTTAAAACATTAAATGTATTGTAGAATATAATAGCCTATGATTTTTGTTTGATGATAATAAACATATATATAAATTCGTTTAAATGTATTTTCAATTGTACTATTTTATTTTTCCACATAATTAAATAAATATTTTTTTAATAAAATAAATAAATCAGAATTCATATTTAAACAAATATTTTATTACAAATCCAATAGTACAAATTTGAGCTCTCACTACATTTATACATTTTCAATTACAATACAACTACGATTAGAACACACATTTTATAATTTTACATACATGTTTCACCTCATTACAAATTCACTCATCACTCGTATTTTGATCTTCAACTTTGTTCTGACATGTATCCATCATCTGAATTATCTGCAAAATAAACATTGACGCAATAAAATTAAAAAAGAAAATATTCTACGGTGAATAATAAAGTATGTGTTTTGAAAATATAATTTGCCTCGATTATTTGGGTTGTTCGTCATCATTTTTGTTAATTCATCTTACACGAACAACTTATGACATACATAGTGTATCACTGTACATGCCACAAGGTAGTGCATATCGATACACGCTTGCTTGTTAAAATTGTCGTGGTAGGTGAGCACAAGGTCAAACCCAAGCTGAGACTGGATTCAACTCAAGTGCATGCAAACAAATTTAGTTTAGAAAGTACTCAAGACATGGTCAGAAGCAACAAAGTCAAAGCAACACATGAAGACCAACTTCAAAACATATAACCAGACAAACAATGGTGAATACAGTGCAACTAGACTCCAACAAGTGTGGATGTGTAATGCTCACAACAACACACATATGAAAACATGAAAACTCAACACAACAGCAACGCATGAACTAGAACCAAAACACAATACAGTAGATCAATGAAACAGTAAACAAACCAAGGCAGTGCAACAGCTCGACTCAAGTGCAACCATACAACAAGACCACTAGACATGCATACACAAAGACTAGACTTTGAGAGGTACAAAACTGGATGGAGCAAATGCAGACAACGGTTCAATATAACCAAACGTACTCCGGACATAGACATATATACATACATGTATGTATGTATGTATACACATGGTGAACATCACATGAAAGCAGACAAGTTCAAGGACAGAGAATACAAGTGACCACCACACAATGCAATAAAAACATCAATGAGCAAATTCATACTATCACAGTTCAAGTGCAACTTCAACATGAACTAGCACAGTATACATATGCAAATGGGACAACAGAGCTAGCAGTTCCACATGCTTACATGTGTAAAGTGCGGACTACAAATGTACAAAGACACAAGGCAACATGATCAAATGAGTTGACATGAATATGATGTGACCAGGCTTCTATTTCAACATGTACAAAGCTCAACTTCAACATGAACCAAGAAAACAATGCACAGTGACGTGCAACAGAGCAATAATATGATGGTGAAGCAGTTACATGTTTCATAATACAACATAGTATCAGTAGCAGTTCAAAAACGATTAAGAAATAGTTTTAAAAACAAATGAGCAACATCGTTGAATTGCTCAAAAATTTGAATATTTCTAGCAAAAAGAAAAAAATGGAACAGCAAATCATGGTGAACAAGTCAATGAACCAATTAACAAAATCAAGTGAACTAAATCAGGAAGTCAAGATTATCTCTAATTCAAATGCCAACAAGGTAGCGAACAATCAACAGGTCATAGGAGAAAAGAACGCAACATAATTCAAATATATCAGAGATGAACAAGTAAGGAATCTCACGAACGTGTGATCAAAAATCAACGCAAGAATTAAATCACGAAGAATTCAATCCAAAAATATACGAACGAAATTATAGGTACCCAAAAATCATCATTGCGAAAGAAATATGATTGGAGTTCGAGATCAATAAAAATAGAGACCATACCTAGAACAAATCTAAACAAATCCAAAACTCGAATCATCGAAGTCGAGCATAATCAAAATTGAAACGGGGAAAATCGCATATCATTTTTTATCATTCGAGCTTGACGCAATTGAAGCAGCCACAAGCTATCAAAGCCAGAAAATTGATTGACAAGAAAAATCGAAGTTAATTGAAGAATGAAAGGCAATTGATTTAAACTCCAAGCGATGGCCTCAAGCAAATCGAACCAAACCTTGATTTTTGAGAGCAAACAAAAGGAACGGCCGAAGCAGACCAATATCAAAAGGGAGATAGACTTTTCTTTTTTTATTTTGGCTGGTCTATATTTCTATTGGGTTTGTTTTTGAATAGGGTTTTGTTTCGTTGTTTATGTTTATCTATAAGCATTCTATTTTAAATTGTGTAATTTTCTAGTTGTGTAACTACGTACAAACTATGAGATGTAGTTTGAGAATTCGCAACTTAGTGGCAAAGTTGTGACAGAGTTTTCACCTTAGAGTTAGGTTAATCAAGTTATCGGGTATTGCAAGTTTACATGTGTTTGTAAGCGTTTGATTACTTAACTTCTAGTAGAAATCTTAGGGGCAACACGTAGGCAGGTTTTTGCCAAAGCTGGATAAATCTGTATGTGATCCCTACTACATTACTTTCTATTTTTATTTTCGTATTAATTTTTAGTACATTCTATTCATCCCCTCCCCCTCTTAGGTGAAAACGATCCTACATGTTTAACCTACCTTTACATGTACGCAATATCAGTACAAACCAATAGACACGTGTGCCTCTTGGACAGTACAATGCACATTATATAGCAAATAATGGGGAACACAAAGTTAGTTGCAATGATAACATATGATAAATAATATAGTAGAGTTATAAGAGTATAACACAATTCAAGGTGACAAATATCTTAATATAATATGACAAATAATCAATATAACTAAGTGTTAAACATATCAGTGAATCAGTATCTTATAAATGTCATATAACAACCCTAAAATAAAGCTCCTTTAAACCCAGTAAAACAACTGCCGGTCACGTAGTCCTTGTACCTTTAATGTCTCTGACTAACCCGAATAGTATAAATAACAATTATGTCAGGCTATGTTTATATCGAGGGTTAACATATATTTAATTCATTATGTGCAAGTATAATATAAGAATATAAAACATCCATCCCGTTGTTAAACACATAATAATGTATTTAATCACAATATCATAGATGACCTCAAATATATTTATAAATTCCAAATATCACAAATCACGTGTGCATGCGTATGTGTATTTACATAATCGCCCATATCGAAGTAAATCAATAATTTAGAGAATCAACTACAAGAAGGTGAATCATACAAGTCCAGATAATCCCATCAAAACTAAGAAATCACTAATTAGGAACATCAAATTATCCTACAGTCATACCCAAAATATATCATCATTTAATAATCAAATTATATCATTAATATACCAAAATAAGATAGGCTACCTATCAATACGTAATAAAAGATGTGAGGATCTATCATATTCTGGATACCTGTATAGATCTAATTTCATCTCCTTATAAATGAATAACATATGCTAATCCACAATACATATATAAGCCTGAACCAGATAAGAAGGATAATAGGACAGAACACGTCTTAGGAATCCAAGGTCTACTAGCCTCCCACTAGTAGTCGGATCTATTCCTACAGTCTTTAGTTACCTTGACAAACATCATGACCCCATCCACCAATAGCCCATCAATGTGAAGCCTCGGTCACAACCTTGCTTTGCCCCTATAGATAACAGACTGCTAGTCTATGCAACAAAAGGGGCTATAGGGCACCTACCCTATGGGTAACCTAACCTAAACCTTGTGATGCATATCAAATATAATACCCAAAAAAGTTTTCATGTATTTGGGCCGTGACCCCATGATCAGGATGCCAGGTTGGATACTTTCCAATCTAGTTACTCCCAAACCATAATGGGAGCTGGGCACAAGTGGATGACATATAGTACTTATATCCTAAATCAACATATAGCTCTAGACGTATGCCGACACACGGCTCTAGATAAGTCAACACATAACTGTAATATACTAGAGCTCTAATCCCTCGCCATCATACATCACTAACCATAAGCTAACACATTGCTATAATATACTCATCACGGCGAGTATCATCATATGAGTAATCCACGTTGAGTGACATATACTTACAATGAATAACATAACGATGTCCCATACCACCGCATGTTACTTGAATGCTCATAAACTACACTCAAAGCACACTAGATATTTCTATATAACAAGTCTGATGAAATCACCAAAATGTTACTTGTTTAAATTTTCCATTACATAGAATCTCATAAATTGAATAAAAGGATGTCGTCACCATATTATGTTAAATCAGAAATCGAAGCAGCTTCAACGGTGAATCACGCATATCATCAGAATCAATATAGAAAGATAAGAAATCAAAAATTAGAAATAAATATAAAAATTGATTATTCAAATGAGTATAAATAAATGAAATGGTACTTAGCAATAAAATATTCAAACATTTAAATTTATATAACAATATATTTGCTAAAAGATGATTGATAAATACATCCTTCAGAATTAATAAAATAATTATTTAAACTCAAGCATTGCTTAATATTTACAATATATAACTAATCACTAATTATCATATAAAATTAGTCAGTTATTAACTATTTATTGACAGCATTAGAAAACTCAATTTAGATCCCCAAATAGTGTATAAATTGAATATTATATCTATGTATGTATATGTATAATTTCATGAATTCTATAATAACATACTGTTTGAATAATATAATTAAAATCACCATATTATCTCTTTAAACATATATTTACATTCATGTCTCTAATTAATATCCTTTAAATGTTTATCAGAGTATAAGTATATTTAATTTAGTTTGTTGTAAAATATAAATAGGCACATTTATTTACAAATTCTAAATATCGGGAGTTAATGTCCACATGAAGTTGCATATAAACATACTTTATCACACACATAAGGCTACTCACACACACACACACACACACACACACACGTGTGTGTGTGTGAGAGAGAGAGAGAACGTATATAGGAACAAGGATAGTAAAAGAAAAGTTTACTCTAAAATAAAATAAAAAATAACAAGGAGGAAACATGATGCCTGACAAACCATCCCTACAAATGCTCCCATAATTCACGCAACTTCTAAGCAGCAGCACTCTTACATATATACTACTGCATAACCCGCTCGTTGCATACGGTATATCATAGAAAAATAATATTATATCTATTTTTAAAGATATAATTTATTATGCAATATTTGATGAATTTTACTAGGAAAACGAGTTATAAATTAAAATTACTATATTTATAATTACGTATTTTTGATATGAGATTTGTATATTTTTATATTTGAATAAAAACTAGATTATCATTTTTGTTGATAAAAAATAAGTTATATATCGATTTATTATTTTTTAGAATTCGTTATTTGACAATCAAATAAATGAAAGTAAGCATTCTTAACAAATTTTGAAATTAATATTTTTATAAAACTTCATAAGTAAATATTTATGTACATATATTCTGAAATTGATATTTCTGTTTGGATGCATTTGACTAAAGTCAAATGATGTATGCATTAAATTTCAAATATTACTTCAAAGAATGACAAAAAATACGCAAAAATTAGAAGTATAATACCGAAGTCTCAATATATTTGTATGCATTTATAGTTCTTGCAACATATATTTATCAAAATAATTTGATATTATTAGAGTGATAAAAAATATTTATTTAACTACTAAAAGAAATATTAAGTGAAAAATAAGACCTGAAGCATATCAAATCATATTGTAATTTTAATTATGTAAAAAAATGGTTTTTAATCCATTGTTTCATACCTTACTATTTTTACTTAATTATAAAACTTTTCAAAAAATATTTAACAATTATGTAAAAAAGATAATAAAATATGAAAGAAAAAAACACCCTACACCCCTTTGTATACCCAAAAGGAGGCACTAAAAGATGTGGTGTGCTTTAGGTATAGCTAAAAATTTACAGAGACTAGGATTCACAAGATAAAATAGATAAAAATAGTGGAAACTATTGAAACCAAACTTCATAGATACTTTATAAACCAAATAAGTCACAAAATACCAAACACATAGGATGTCCAAAAATGCCAAAACATGTCTTATGAAATCAAAACGTTAGTCTCATAAAAATCAGAGTACAAACTATCCCTAAAAGAGTGCCAGTACAACAAAATAAGTTAAAAATGAAAATGAAGTAAAAGAATACATGATAAAATCTCTGCCAAAGACGTCTCCAAGAGTCCACAATCTACCATCCTTGCTCTTGCTGGCCTATGGGGGGGAGGGGGAAAATAGAGGAATGGATCAGAATAAAAGTCTAGTGGATGATAGTAATTACTAGTATTTTTAACCAAAGTAAAGATAATGGACTTTGGAACGGTTCTAGTTATAAAAAGAAACAAAGGAAATAGAAGGAGAGGTAAAACTAGAAATAAATACGATTTAACTGCTAGATTAATTCAATTGGATAACTTCGATTGTTTTCACTTTTCCTTGATAGATGCTTGGTTAGGCTGAATTCCCAATCCTACTTTAATTAGGCCGAAGTCCTAATTCTACCCTTTCGATCGGCCTTCTACTATGTGCCTACTGAAGTTTAGGCACTAGTGCCTACGAAATGCACCTAATAAACGCATGCAACTCATAACGATTACAGAGCACCAACTGGAAGCCGTACGTGTGACCACCACTATGCTCATGTTACATGTTGCTCCACCTATTGAACCATTTATTTACAACTACTCCAGCATAAGTGTGCCTCATCTCACTTCAGGCTAATGTGAGACACCATGTCCATAGAAATAATAGGGAATGCTATTGCTACAGGCCCATCATCCAAACAATATCTAGTTGCCACTCTTGTCCAAATCCCCATGATTTGAACTTCTATTATTTGACCATTTATTTACCGCTTCTACAGCATAAGCATGCCCTCATCTCAGTTCAGGCTAATGTGAGACACCGTGTCCATAGAAATACCATAGAATGCTGTTGGTATGAGGCGTACTTTCATATTTTCTAATTAATTTGTATAAATTGTTTAAATAAACCTCTACTGTCATTCTTGCTATCATTGCTTACTAATTTATTCTAAGTCTCAAAATAAGCCTCTTTCTGTTTTGTTTCTAATTATAATCTACGTTATAATTATGCTTATAAATTTACCCAAGGTCTAAGTAAAAATTAAGCTACTTCTTCTTTTACTCTTTTTAGTCCTAATTTTACATCATAATTAGGCGTGCAAATATTTCAATTTTAGTCCAATTCCATTTTATTACAGTCTTTATATTTTACATCTTAATTTTCGTAATTTCAGTATTCTTAATTTATTTAATCTATATTAGCGTTTAACTATTTATTCCATTCGCATGAAAAGGAAAAATAGAAAGAAACTAAAGATTACATAAGAAAATCCCAAACGTAGAAAAAGATGTAAATAGAACACAAAGAATGGTAAATAATTAAAAATACTGCAAATAATTGTAAATAAATGGAGTAGCTATAATTAATAGCAATTAACCACAAATAACTAAAAAGAGTAGCTAAAAAAATAAACTGAAAAATAAATCTAAACTGAAAATAAACTGGTAAAAAAAAGTTATTCCAAAATCGTAGAGAAGTACAACTGCTGGAAACCCTATTAATTTAAATTACTTAAAAATCTAAATAATTCCAATAACTCACCTATGGTCCCAAGCTCTTCCCTTGGTCTTCCCGGATCCACTTGGAATTATTAAATATTTCAATTTAAAACGATTCTCTCCGCGGAAAATTATTCCTTTTAGGGTCCTTCCTGAAAAGGTGAACCTAAGATGGAGAAAATCTAGAATGAGAAAAATAGCTAGGCCTAGGGTCTTATTTATAGGGGTAGAAGTGGATCTCAGATCGTTGGATTTGGAGATTGAATATGGTGCAAGCACAGCATAGGCTAAATAGAAGCCGTCAGATGGAAGCACGGATGGATCGGATGAGAGAAAAAATCAAAAATGATGTGCAGAAATCATAGGTGAACGAAGAAATTAATCCTTCGCTCACCAAGAGCGGTGGGTCAACCTACTGTCAACCGTCCCCCTTCCTAGGTCGACCTAGGTGGTGGTTAAGTCAACCTGGTGGTCGACCTAGCCCTATTTATTATTATTATTATTATTATTCTCTTGTTTTCTTGTTTAATTCGTAACTCCTTCATACTAGCTCGGATTCTGACGTTCTATATATAAAAATTGACCAAAAAATTACCACGTACATAATGGTGCAACTACAGTGGCTCAATTCTGATAGTTTCATAAAGTTATTTCGTCATTTATTAATTTATTAATTAATTATTATAGCTTAAATTTTGAATTGTTACATTCTCCCCTCCTTAAGGGATTTCGTCCCCGAAATCTCTAAGATAGAAGAATGATCTAAATGTTTTCATCCAAGTTCAATAACCAACTACTCAACCATCATCCATTACATCCATTGTCCTTAAATCTTTCTAATATGATTTATGGTACTTATGCAATTAGTGTAGTGTTAATGTCTCTGATTAATGCAAAAGATTAGGCAGTTCACTGATTCAGTCGACCTCCTTTTATGCAATCATGTCTGTGCCATATATCCAAATGAATGAAAATTCCCTAATAAGAACTGATAGTTCTATGTACGTGCGATAATCATCATCCAAATGCAACAATCATGTGATAATCATCCATTTATAGCAACCATGAAAAATAAAATAAAAATGCAAATGCGCACATATCCATATGCATATGCTCTAGTGTCCTAGTTAGGCCGATCCCTAAAGGATAACAGTACCTAGTGTAAGTATATGCATCCATTAGTATGCGTCCATTAGCATCCACTAGAAAACACTTGTAACCACTAGCATTCATCATACATAACATGTTTTAATGACATGTTTACATTAAATCCTACCATCCATAGATTAAATCCTAAGTTCTACCCTCCCAAAGGATAATAAAGGAAAGAACCTATTCAAAACTAAAGATGCAAATAGAAAATTCTAATACTAACTACCGAAAAGAGGAGGATAGGAAGTACGAATCTTCTCTTCAGCCTCCCATGTAGCGTCTACAACAGCATCTCCCCACTGCACCTTTACTAACAGAACTTCTTTATTCCTAAGTCTCTTAGTGTCTCGTCCAATGATCTTTGTAGGAATATGAAGAACCGATGCTTCCTTTTCTTCTTCCGCTTCCCCTAAATGACTAGGCTCTACAAGCTCCGTCGAGTCATGTAAGAACTTTCTCAAGTGCAAAACATGAAAAACGTCGTGCGTTCCTACCAGCCTCTTTGGGAGCTTCACTCGATATGCCCTCTTCCCTACTCTTTATATGATAGGGAATGTTCCTACAAATCTACAGACTAACTTCCCACTTGATCCAAACCTTACCACCTTCCTTAGCAGGGATACCTTAATAAGAACTAAGTCTCCAACCCAAACTCAATGTCTCTCCTCTGCTTGTCCGCATAAGATTTCTGCCTATCTTGAGCTATCTTCATCCTCCTTCGAATCAAATCCACAAGGTTTCCCCAACCATGTCAGGACCAAGTAGCAACTTCTCTGTAGACTCCACCCAACATGAGGGTGATTTGCAAGGACTCTCATATAGAGCTTCAAATGGTGTCATCCCAATGCTAGCTTGGAAACTGTTATTATATGTGAATTACACCAAAGGAAGATGCTCCTCCCAAGTTCCTCCAAAGTCTAGAATGCACATCCGCAACAAATCCTCAAGCACTCTATTAACTCTCTTTGTTTGGCCATCCGTCTAAGGGTGGTAGGCCGTACTCAATCTAAGCTGCATCCCTAAATCCTCTTGCAAGCTTCTCCAAAACTCACTAGTAAAAATAGGGTCTCTATCGCTCACTATGCTAGAGGGAATTCTATGAAGTCGGATTATCTCATGAACATATAAGGATGCCAAATAAGATTTCGTCCACTTACTCTTAAACGGAATGAAGTAGGCACTCTTAGTCAAACGATCTACAATCACCCAAATGCTAGTATTCCCCTTCCTAGATCGGGGTAAACCATCTATGAAGTCCATTGAAACGTTGTCCCACTTCCATTCAGGTATATCCAGTGGCTGAAGTAGTCCACCATGCTTCTGCTGCTCCGCCTTAACCCTTTGGCACACAAGAAACTTAGCTACAAAATCTGATACATCCTTCTTCATGCCACTCCAATAAAACATCATCTTCATGTCTCTATACATCTTATCACCACTCGAATGAATACTGATACGAGAATGGTTTGCTTCCTCTAGAACCGCTCTTAACAAATTACTGATGCGGGGAACACAAAGCCTTCCATCTCTCCTAAGCCACCCTTTGCCATCAATGGAATAACGTTGGAGATGTCTAAAGACCTCTTCTCGGCTAATCCTATCCATAAGCTCTGAATCATCTCGTGCCTCAAGCTAACCTCATCTATAAGGGTAGGCCTCACCTCAGGCACGCTAACAATCCAGAGGTAATGTCCGTAGAGGTCTTAAAATCAAAAGTGGAAATAAACTCTAAGCTCCTCCACTCTACGAACAAAGGATTAAGGGTTGCTTTCTTTCTACTCAATGCATCCGCAACCACATTTCCCTTGCCAGGGGTATAAGCTATCTCAAAGTCATACAACGTCAAAAACTCTATCCATCTCCGCTGCATCAAGTTCAAATCCTTCTGTGAGAATAGGTACTTCAATGACTTATGGTTAGTGAAAAGCTCGAACCTCTCTCCAAGCAAGTAATTCCTCCAAGACTTGAGCGCAAAAACTATAGCAGCTAACTCCAAATCATGGGTAGGGTAGTTCTTCTCATGCATCCTCATTTGCCTACTCCCATAACATACCACCCTCCCTTCTTACATCAACAGCGCTCCAAGATCGTCCTACATGCATTCATGTATACTGTAAAAGGCTTAGCTCCATGGGGTAAAACTAACATTGGTGCACTAGTAAGAACTCTCTTAAGCTTCGTGAAGGAATCCTCATAATCCACGTCCTACACGAATGCTTTGTTCTTCTTAGCGAGGCGAGTAAGTGGTGCTGAAATCTTGGCAAAATCTCTGATGAACTTCCTATAATAGCCATCCGATCCTAGGAACTTCTAACTTCGGTAACGTTCTTGGAGACCTTCCAATCTTGCACTGCCATCACCTAAGCAGGGTCAACAGCCAAACTCTCTCTCGAGACTACATGTCCCAAGAAACATGCCTCCTCTCACCAAGAGTGACACTTCGAAAACTTTGCCCTCAATTGGTGATTATGAATTGTGCGATGAATCTCCTCTAAATGAATAGCATGCTCCTTCATACTCTTGGAAAACACCAAAATGTCATCCACGAATACCACCACGAACTTATTTAGGACATCTCTAAAAACATGGCTTGTTAAATATACAAAATAGGCTAGAGCGTTGGTTGGCCTAAAAGGCATGACTAACCACTCAAAGAATTCGTTGGGTGTCCTAAATGTGGTCTTGCTATCATCAGCGCCCTAAGCTGAGAGAATACCGAAGAGCGAACCAACTGGTCAAAAAGATCATCTATCCTACAAAGTGGATAATGGTTCTTCTTCATGAGCTTATTTAATTCTTTATAGTCCATGCAAAGTCGAAAGGAACCATTCGCCTTAGTAGCAAAGACAAATGGTGCTCCCCACTTTGATATGCTCCTTCTTATAAAACCATTCTTCAAAAGCTCGCGAACTTGCTTGCTCAATACGGGTAATACTACTGGCTTAGCATCATCAGTCAAATAAATCTGAAGTCAATCTCTCTCTTAGGGGGTAGTACCTTAACCTCCTCAAAGACGTCTGGAAAATCTCTGATGACAAGAAATGAATGTAACACTACTGATGATGAATTGAGGGAATAAAGGCAGCTCAACATAACTAAGACTTGCAGGTCGCAAGATGCCTCGAGAGTCCTACCGCTGCATGTCTCTAGTCTAACGACTCTCCTCTAGTAGTCTAATATAGCTCCATATGTGGATAGCCAATCCATCCCCTCATCCCATACCCCGAGAATCCCAATACATTGGCATCGCAATCAAATTCTACATCTAGGATAAAATATTTCATACCCCTACAAATCATAGACAAGTGTGTCGATCCTCCTATGGGGTTTGAAACAACAATAGGGTCTACTACTAAGAGATGTCTAAGGGCACATAATCTACCAAAGAACTAGAAATGAAAGAGTGTGATGCTCCAGAATCAAAAAGAGCCCGAATGGAAAAATCAAAAATAGAAATAAAACCTTTCACGGTGACTTTCCTACCTCTCTTTAGGACGATACGGGACGGTGCTGCATCTACTGCCTTGAATCTTCGCTGTCGGTGCGCTCACTCCCTGCCCCGTCTTCTGGGGACAATTCCTACTCATGTGATCGGGTTTCCCACAATTATAGCACTTTTCCTTCATCTTCTCCTTCCTGCAGTCCTTGGAGATATGTCCAACAATCCCACAACTATGGCACTTCACTCCTTTCTCGATTAGCTTCTGAGAGCCTTCTCTTTTCTTCTTCCCTTTACTGTTCTTCCACCATTTCTTCTTAGGAATTTTTGACTTAACAACTTCTTTAGACTCCCCCTCCTTAGCTGCATCAGACATAAGCGTCATCACCACCAGTGGCTCGTAGGTAACTCCCATCAATACATGAGTCAACAACAACCCTTGAAGGGGCTGATTTAACCCCCTTCACAAACTTCATAGCCCTCTTGTGTGGTGTTTTCACCAAATCCATTCCAAACTATGACAACTCATTAAATTGTTGATATACTCCTTCACACACAAACTTCTTAGCATCGAACTAATAAACCGTTCCAACTGTACACTTTCTTCTGCTTGAGATAAAAACTTCCTATCAAATCGCTCCCTGAACCCATTCCAATTAACCTCTCTTTCTTCCAACTCAATACCTCCCATAAATAAGAAGCCGCCTCTTCCAGCTGCCAAGATGATGGCTGAACCCTCTACTGATCCTTCAGTCCCAATAGCCCGAATATCCTCTCTGTGTTTCTTAATCAAGCTCGCGCCTCCACAAAAGTCTCCACACCAAAAAAATTCTTTCCTCCAAAATTCGCAAAATCCTTACAAATTTTAGAGAAATTGACTGCTGAAGGTTGGTTTGATGGGATTCCTACCTGTTGGTGCTGGATTGGACACTTGCTTGTGCACCTCCGGAGTCGTGGCTTATAGATACCTACGAAATCAGCCTGGGAATGGAATACCCTCGAAAAGATTAGGGGCATCCGCTATTCCATGCAAAGAAAAAAGAATTTAGGAAAGAGTCGAAGGGAGATTGAACTGGACTATTGAGGGGTTTTTTGTAAAAACTCTTTTATACTTGAAAAGTATTTCTATGAGTTCCTTTCTGAAAAACACTTTTAAAACAAGTTATTTTGGAAAATACTTTATTTTTATAACAAATTTTTAGGAATCCTATAATGTTGGGCTCTGATCCCAAATGAAACACCCCACACCCCTTAACATACCCAAAAGGACACACTAAAAGATGTGGTGTGTTGTAAGTATAGCTAAAAACTTGCAGAGACTAAGATTCACAAGACAAAATAGATAATAACAGCAAAAAATATTAAAAAAAAAATTCATAAATACTTTATAAATCAAATAAGTCACAAAATACCAAATAGATAGGATGTCTCAAAATGCCAAAACATGTCTTATGAAATCAAAACCTCGGTCTCACAAAAATCAGTGTATAAACTATCCCTAAAAGAGTGCCAGTACAATAAAAGAACTTAAAACTGAAAATGAAGAAAAGGAATACATGGGAAAATCTCCGCCAAAGAAGTCTCCAAGAGTCCACAATCTACCATCCCTGCCCTTGCTGGCCTATGGGAGGAAAAATGGGGAAATAGAGGAGTGGGTCAGACTAAAAGTTTGGTGAATAATAGTAGTTACTAGTATTTTTAAGCAAAGCAAAGATAATAGACTTTGCAACGGTTCTAGTTATAAAAATAAATAAAGGAAATAGAAGGAAATGTAAAACTAGAAATAGATATGATTTAACTACTAGATTACTTCAATTGCATAATTTCGATTGTTTGCACTTGTCCTTAATAGCTGCTTGACTAGGCGGAATTCCTAATCCTACTTTAATTAAGCTGAAGTCCTACATCTACCCTTTCGATCGGCCTTCTACTATATGTCTATCGAAGTTTAGAAACCAGTGCCTACAACAGGCACCTACTAAGCGCATGGAACTCATAACGATTACTGAGCAGCAACTGAAGCCGCACGCGTGACCACCACTATGCTCATGTTATCTGTTGCTCCACCTATTGGACCATTTATTTACCACTACTCCAGCATAACCGTGCCCTCATCTCACTTTAGGCTAGTGTGAGACACTATGTGCATAGAAATAATAGGGAGTGTTGTTGGTACAGGCCTGTCATCCAAACAATATCTGGTTGCTCTCCTTGTCCAAATCCCATGATGTTAACTTCTATTATTTGACCATTTATTTACCACTTCTCGGCATAAGCGTGCCCTCATCTCACTTCAGGCTAATGTGAGACGGTGTGTCCATAGAAGTACCATAGAATGTTGTTGGTGCGGGCCCTACTTTCATCTTTACTTATTTATTAACTTAGTATAAATTGTTTAAATAAGCCTGTACCGTCATTCTTGCTATCATTTCTTATTAATTTATTCTAGGTCTCAAAATAAGCCTCTTTATGTTCTTCTTTTAATCATAATCTATGTTATAATTGTGCTTATTAACGAAACTTAAGGTCTAAGTAAAAATATAAGCTACTTCTTCTTTTACTCTTTTTAGTCCTAATTTTACACCATAATTAGGCGTGCAAATATTTCAGTTTTAGTCCAAGTCCATTTTATTACAGTCTTTATATTTTACATCTTAACTTTCGTAATTTCAGTATCCTTATTTATTTAATCTATATTTGCATTTAATCTATTCTATTCCATTCGCATAAAAAGGAAAAATAGAAAGAAACTGAAGATTACAAAAGAAAATCCCAAACGTAGTAAAAGATGTAAATAAAACATAAAGGATAGTAAATAATTAAAAATACTATAAATAACTGTAAATAAATGGAATAACTATAATTAACAGTAATTAACTACAAATAACTGAAAAGAACAGCTAAAAAATAGATTGAAAAATAAATCTAAACTGAAAATAAACGGTAAAAAAAATTGTTCCAAAATCGTAGAAAAACTAAAACAATTGGAAACCCCATAATTTTAAATTACTTAAAAATCCAAAATAATTACAATCACTCACATGCAGTCCTAAGCACTTTCCTTGGTCTTCCCAGATCCACTTGGAGCTATTAAATATTTTGATTTAAAATGATTCTCTTGTCGAATTTTTTTTCCTTTTAGGTCCTTCCTGAAAAGGTTAACCAAAATGGAGAAAATCTAGAATGAGAAAAATAGCTAGGTCAAGGGTCTTACTTATAGGGGTAGTAATGGATCTCAGACTGTTTGATTTGAAGATTGAATATGGTGCAACCATGTCATAGGCTGAATAGGGGCCGTCAGATGGAAGCACGCATGGACCGGACAAGAGAAAAAATCAAAAATGACATGTAGAATTCGTAGGTGAATGAAGAAATCAATTCTTCGCTCACCAACATGTGCGGGTCGACCTACCTGTCGACCATCCCCCCTCCTAGGTCGACCGGCCGATCGACTTAGGTGGTGATTAGGTCGACCTAGCCCTATTTATAATTATATTTTCTCTTGTCTTCTTGTTTAATTCGTAACTCCTTCATACTAGCTTGGATTCTAACGTTCTATATATAGAAATTTACTAGAATATTACCATGGATATAATGGTGCAATTCCCATGGCTCAATTATGATAATTTCACAAAGTTATTTCATCAATTAATTAATTCATTAATTAATTATTATAGCTTAAATTTTGGGTTGTTACAAAAATATTTCTAATCAAAATATGGTATAATTTGTATCCATTAATTAACTCAAATTACAAATATCTATATTATAATATTATTAGTCAGTTGGATTTCAAGAGCACACAGACATCCTTCATATTTTGGAAAACGAACAGTCACGTTTTTAATTTGTTTCTATTCCAAACTTTAAAATGTGATAACTTTTTCTACATTAATTGGATTTAAGAATCGATTTCACTATTAAATCTAAAATTTAATATGTTTTCCAATGATATCCATTGTTGATAGCTACAGATAATTTTTTTACAATCATAGTTTTTCGGATTATTCATATTATTAAAGTTATTAAATCTGTTTGACTTTATTTCTTTTAACTAATCTATGTCATTGATTGTTTTGAAAATTTCCAGCCTCTAATTCTACTTTCACAAATTGCAGTCAAGTCTGGTGAAATCGAACATTACCAAAATACAACAACAATGTTAGATGGAATTAGAAATGGAACCAGAAAGCTCAAAAGCATTAAATACAATTATATGCTTCTTATTATATTGAATTTGGTTTGACTGTAAAAGAAATACAATGATATTCTTCGCATTAAAATAAATATTGTTGAATAATGGTTGTTGGTTCCAACACTTCAGACATAAAATATGTATGCTTTAGATTTAGCATATTTTTCACAAGAATCATTCAAAACAGAAATAAATCTCTTTATTCTCTAATCATATTATTTCAATAATATGATGCTGCATAATGTGTTCCTAGACATAGTTATGGGATCATCATCAACACTTGCGTTCTCATAAATCGTGTCAACTTTACTTTTGGCATTTTTGGATCAATGGTCAAGTGTAAACCAAATGTTGTTACATGCACTACTCTTATTGATAGTTATTACTGAAGCAACAAATGGAATCAACGACATCAAGTGTTAAAGGAAATGATTGATAAATGTATCTCACCAAATGAAGTTACATATAATACAGCTGATGCACACAATAAATTTATACGTATGTAATTTATATGTGTATTGTGTAGAAATTTTATCTTTGAAATTATTTTTGCTCGATATTTTGCAATTGTTTATCAAACACCAGTACTATCTGCATTACTGTTTTCAAAGATTTATACACAAGTTTTAGACAAAATGCAAACTTATTTGAAAATTGACAAAAAAAAATCACTATTTCTTAATCAATGAACCATATAAATTATTTAAATATGTTATGATGATAAGAGCTTGAGTACAGTCCGTATGCGAAGCACGGGTTCACACTAGTAATTAAATAAAATGTAACTTTTTATACAAAACCGCACTAATTGAAGATAACTATTCTTTTTTCAATATTATGGAATACAAATATTCATCACCTACAATTACTTTTAATGTTATTCTTCACAAAATATGGTTTAATAATGATAAAGGGTCCATTTGACATACCAGTTTTATAAAGAAAAAACGTTATATATGTTTATAATAATGTAAACAATTTTGAAAATAAATCTTTTTTATGTATTTGTTTGTACTAAAATGCCAACTTTAGAAAGAAAAAATTATGTACATGTTTTTTATATTAAATAACTAATTTTAGAAAGAAAGAAATCTTATGGACTTAAATATAGAAAAACGTAAAAGTATCAAAGATAATTTTGTACGTAATTGTAAAAATATTAAATTATATGAACTTGAATGGAAATATAGTTTTACCATTTATGGCAGTACAAATATGGTATACATATTGAATTATAATTTTTTATGACTTATTAGATCAATTAATAAATATTTGTTAATTGGATTTAGTTAAAAAAATTAATATCAAGATCAATTAATAAATTCAAAATATGGACTTAAATGTAAAATAATATAAGAAAACTTAGGAGAAATCCATAAGTAATAGTAAAAACTATTGAACGTTGGCATTTAAATGTAAAATGATAGGAGTTTGAATATTAGTAGAACATTATAATGGTTTATATATAATTGTGGAAATTTTAAGCTATCTCGACCTAAATGAAAAATTAGTTTTACTATTTTTATCAATGTGAATGTGGTACGCATATTGAATTGTCATTTTTTAAAATATATTAGACCAATTATTGAATATTCATTAACGGTATTTATTTAGAAAGCTTAAATTTTAAATAATTTTAATATATATGGATTTAAATATAAAATAACAGAAAAAACCTGGAAGAAATCTGTAAATAATTTTTAATGGTAGTATTAAGTTTTAACAATAGAAGAGAAAACCTGTAGGAATATTGTAATAATTATAATAAAATAAACTGCGAGAATGTGAAAATAAAAAAAATCTAGAGAGAATTAAGCAGATTAGAGAAAATTCTTAGAGTTAATAAAAAGAGCTTTAAATTCTTCTCCTTTACTATTATTTAATAGATACACACTTGGGTGCGCACACACTATTACCCATACTCATAGAAATGCACACATTCGCCCAGATTCACCCACACATGCACATAACCGGGTCCGCACACATAGTAGAAAATATGTATACTTAACTCCCTTTACCTATTCATTAATCTTTGTAAACAACTTTTCCATTAAAATACAATATATACTTATAAGTGTATGAGCGTATATATTTTTATTTATATAAGCATGGATTCCGGTTTAATTATTCTCAACTATCATTTGTATTTACTCGTGCCATTTTGAGTTTCTTCCTTTTCACATTCACATACCCAAACTCACTTTCTCGTGCTTACACAAACATAGTTATATATGTATATCTTTTCACTCATTCATCATCAACTCAAGCACACGGAGGGACTCACGAAAGCACTCGCCAACACATCTACATCTTTGCACACACGTACACATATATATAACCTTAGGTACACGTGCATAGTAGCTACACCCTTCAGAGCATTGACATTCATATTTAGTGCTTAGACTTATATGTTAGGATATAGATGTATTATTTTATAAATTTATTTTTGTTTATTGTTTTTTTTTTTTTACTATAATCAGGGGAACCCAACAGATCCGTAAACTTCTAAGAGAAATTAAGTTATGTATATTCTCTTCAACTCATGACACCAATAATCCTCGAGCTCTATTTTGTTTATTGTTCTTTAGTGTCTGTCTATATATATATATATATATATATATATATATATATATATATATATATATATATATATTTCAGTTTAGATAAGCATAACTGTTGGTTGTATGTTTTAGTTTACCACACTAAAACTGTTATATACTTTAGTTTATCCACATATGCAAAACTATAGATTTAAGTATATTAATAATATAGTTTTATAATACTTTAGTTTATCCACACTAAATACTCTTCACTATTTTTTTTTCTTTTTCACATTGCCAGAATTATATAACTTACATGCATACTACACTGCCATTCAAATTTCTTTGCTCATTCGCCTACAACACAGCTACTATGTAAATAAATATATATCCTTTCACACATATATCTTCAAGAGCTCATGCATAGGGAAGTATTCATGCACCCACGTTTGGCTACAACTCAAGAAAACACATGCACAAGGAGGGACAAACATGCATGCTTCAAACTACAATGTCTGCTTCCTTTACCGTTGCACTGGTTGATGATGAGCAGTCGACCGGTTGGTGGCAGGTGGGAGGTCATTCAAGCTACGGTGATGCGTTAGTAACAGGGTTTCCATCCCATTATTGTCTAATATCTTCTCCTACTTAGCCATTATTTCTATCCTATCTCCACTTCCTTATGTACAGTTGCGTGATCTAATTCAATAGGTGCAGGAGAATAGAATTGCAAATACAGAGCACGATAGGAAATTTAAATTTGAAATGAGACATAATTGTGAGGGATCCACTTATTGTTAGAATTCTTCAAAATTGATGTATGAAATATGTCCCACATCGTCAAAAATATGTTAATTTTCTGGTTTATATAATATACTCTCAATACCTGTATTGGCCCTTAGGGTTAAGTAATTTTGTGCGAGTGGAAGGTCCTATATGGCCATGTACTAACACGCGCCGCCCGTCCGACTGAACCGGATCGGGTGTCGGTCCGGAACAGTTGCAAACCGCAACAGTTTCTGGCCATTGCAAACGAACATACGTGACTGTTACGAACCACAACAGTTTTCGGCCGTTGCAAACGAAAAGGCGCGACTGTTGCGAACAGCAACAGTTTTCGACCGTTGCAAAACAAAGAGGCGTGACTGTTGCGAATAGTAACGCTTTTTGGTTGCAAACGAAGGGATGCTACTTTTCTCAACTGGTGTAGCCATTGGGAATTGGCTATAAATAAGGAGAAAACCTGATCACTTTTGTCACTCAATCCGTCCGACCGAACCGGGTCGGGTGCCGGTCCAATAAGATTGGACCGTGTTATATTTTTGCTGTACAGAAGTGAATGCTTTTCTACTGTTTAAATTCAAAAGGAAGCGACTACTAGATTTGACGCGACTGTTGCAAACCGCAACAGTTTCTGGCCATTGCAAACGAACATACGTGACTGTTACGAACCACAACAGTTTTCGACCGTTGCAAACGAAAAGGCGCGACTGTTGCGAACAACAACAGTTTTCGACCGTTGCAAAACAAAGAGGCGTGACTGTTGCGAATAGTAACGCTTTTTGGTTGCAAACGAAGGGCTGCTACTTTTCTCAACTGGTGTAGCCATTGGGAATTGGCTATAAATAAGGAGAAAACCTGATCACTTTTGTCACTCAATCTATTCCAAATTTTCTCTTCTTCCTCTTTGTTTCTTAATATTTACAATCCGTGCGCTTTTGCATATCACATAGAAGATCGTATGCATCACAATCTCGAGTAGAAATCGTCTATTGTATCTTGGAAGACTTTAAATAAAGTCTTAAGGAAATTGTTACGACAAACCTCAAATGAAATTTCCTTCTTCAACCGGTTAGTTTTCTAGTTTATTTATATACTTATATATATATATATATCATTTTCGTTTCTGCATTGTACTATTTCTTTGAATAGTATAACGTTTGATTTATCGCTATAGTTATTACTGCTATAATTGTTAGTTTGTTATTGTAATTAATTGCAACATACTTATTGTTAAAATAACTAATACAGAATTCCAAAGTAGTGGAAATCTGAGTTGTAAACTTGTGAGATACGTTTTTTATTGATTAGTCTCTGTTTTGGTATACTAGACGTATAACATCTTAAGACTTTACTGTTTTCGCTAAAACAGAGATGAAAAATGAAAACATTATCAAACTTGGGATTAATTCTCAAATTCCAAGTAGACAAGAACTACAAATGTGAGATATGTGTAGAAGCAAAAATTGTTAAAAAACCATTTCAATCTATTGATAGAAGCACCGAACCACTAGGTTTGGTTCATACGGATTTATGCGATTTTAAATCGTGACCTACAAGAGGTGGGAAAAAATACGTTATCACATTTATTAACAATTATATGTGATATTTCTGTGTCTATCTTTTGAATAGTAAAGATGAAGCAATTACATCATTTATAAAATACAAGACTGAGGTAGAAAATCAGTTAAATAAAAAGATCAAGATATTGAGATCTGATCGAGGTAGAGAATATAAATCACCATTTGAACAGTTCTGTGCCGAAAATGATATAATCCATCAAACAACAGCTCCATATTCACCACAACAAAATGGTGCAGCCGAGAGGAAGGACAGAACGTTAAAGACATGATTAATGCCTTACTTTTAACCTCTGGTCTACCGATGAACTTGTGGGAGGAAGCCTTAAATATGTCTAATCACATGTTAAACAAAATCCCTCACAATACATGAACAATTCCGTATGACATTTGGAAAGGACGCAAACCAAGCTTTAAATACGTCAAAGTGTGGGGGTGCTTAGCAAAAGTTTCAGTTCTGCCTCCCAAGAGAGTCAAACTTGGACCAAAAACGGTAGATTGTTACTATCTAGGTCCAGCCCAAAATAGTAGTGCCTGGCCAAAATAGTAGTTCCTACAGATTTTTGGTATTCAAGTCTGATATAGCTGATATTCATGTAAATACAATCATGGAATCTAGAAACGCCTTATTCTTTGAAGACGTGTTCCCACACAAAAGGAATGAAGGGAATAATGTCCCTAAAAGGACAAGAGAAGAATCAAGCAATTCACATGAAGATGAAACTCATCATGAGATTGAGGAAGTTGAACCAAGAAGAAGCGTAAGGGCTAGGACTTCCAAGACATTTGGTTTGGATTTTTTCACATATGTGTTAGAACACGAACCTTAAACGTACAAGGAAGCATGTCATCTTCTGAATCTTCATGTTGGAAAGAAGCAATCCATAGTGAAATTGATTCAATTCTAAGTAATAGAACTTGGAAAATTACTGATATTCCACCTGGAATAAAACCTATTGGCTGTAAATGGATTTACAAGAAGAAAATGAAAGCAGATGGCTATATCGACAAGTATAAAGCCAGATTAGTAGCCAAAGGATATTGTCAAAAAGAAGGAGTAGACTTCTTTGATACATATTCGTCGGTAACACGGATAACCTCTATAAGAATGCTAATAGCAATTGCATCAATCTATAATCTAAAAATTCATCAAAATGATGTAAAGACAGCATTCTTAAATGAAGATCTCGATGAGGAGATCTACATGGAGCAACCTGAAGGTTTTGTTTCTAAAGGAAATAAAAACAAAGTCTGTAGATTAGTAAAATCACTATACGGACTAAAACAAGCTCCAAAACAATGGCATACAAAATTTGATGGTGTCATGAAGAGAAATGGTTTACGTATAAATGAATGCAATAAGTGTGTTTATTATAAACAAATTAGACAATCATATGTGATGATTTGTTTATATGTTGATGATATGTTAATATTTGGTCCATATACTCATGTAATAGAGACCATAAAGAAGATGATAATTAGCAATTTCGATATGAAAGACTTAGGAGTTACATACGTTATTTTGGAAATCAAAATAATAAGAACACCTAATGGGATTAAATTATCTCAGTCACACTATGTAGACAAAGTATTTGAAAAAATTTCAAATTTTGGAATTAAAGGAGTAAGAACACCTTTTAATCCATCATAAGTACTGCATAAAAACACTAATGAGAGTGTAATGCAACCGGAATACTCTCATATAATGGGATGTCTCATGTATCTCATGAATTACACAAGACCAGATATATCTTATGTAATGAGTTGATTGAGCAGGTATACAAGCAATCTAGGAAAGGAATACTAGAAAGCACTAATGAGAGTGCTTGGATATTTAAAAAATACCACAAATTATTCCCTACATTATGGAAAATATCCTGCCGTATCAAAAGGATATAGTGATGAAAACTGGATTGCTGATTCAGAGGAATCAAAGTCAATGAGTGGTTATGTATTTACCTTAGCAGGGGCAGTAGTGTCATGGAAATCTACTAAACGAATATGCATAGCTCGATGCACTATGGAATCGGAGTTCATCGCTTTAGATAAAGCAGGCGAAGAAGTAGAATGGCTCGTCATTTTTTAGAAGATATTCCATTTTGGCCTAAACCTGTACCGACCATATGCATACACTCTGATGCGCTAAGCAGAGCGCACAACTTTGTATATAACGGAAAGTCAAGACACATTCGTCGACGCCATAGCACAGTTAGGCAGTTACTCTCAAATGGAACTATTTCCATAAATTATGTGAGAACAAATGATAGTCTAGAGGATCCATTTACTAAAGGTTTATCAAGAGAAAAAATTGACCGCGCATCGAGGGAAATGAGTTTAAACGCCTAAACCACCAAGAGTTATCTTATACGGAAACCTAACCTAGCGAGTAGAGATCACATGGACTAGGATCAATAGGCAAACCAGTTTTGAGTGGCTCAAGACGTAATGCATTTGCTTGGACATAGTCCAACTCCATTCCTATGGTGCACAATATAAATGCATGCCTACAGAAGTATTTAAAGGTTAAAACTATATTTCTAATGATGACCATATCTTGAAAATAACAAGTGGAGTATATGTAGGATACTCTTAATAGTTGTGATCACTTATGTTAGTGTGAGCTGGGTCAGCTCTATGGGAATATTGAACGCTTTTAATTCTCTAAAAACACTCATAGAACCAAAAATTGTTCTGCACCAAAATGAACACAACCAAGAGATTGGATGTAAAGGGAAATAATGCTTTGTAAAGTTTATTGTCTGGTTATACAATAATGGTTGATGGTTCAAGATGAAATAATTCACCGATTAGCCAAGTATATCTGATAGGTTTTAAATAGGGAAAGTTCGAAGTGAAATATCTACTTATCCTCGATATTGCATTATTTTCATATGAACTATGTGATATTACACTTTGTGTATGGGAGACATATATTGTCATTCATGTGGGGGATTGTTAGAATTCTCAAAAATTGATGAATGAGATATGTCCCCCATCGCCAAAAATATGTTAATTTTCTGATTTATGTAGTTTACTCTCAATCTCTATATTGGACCTTAGGGTCAGGTAATTTTGTACGAGGGGGGACCTATATGGCCATGGACTAACACATGCACGCGCGTCGCCGCCTACCTGTCCTACCGACCGAACCGGACCGGGTCGGGTGCGGGTGCGGATGCGGGTCTGATAAGAGTGGATCGTGTTATATTTTTGCTATACAGAAGCGAATAATTTTCTACTGTTTAAATTCAAAAAGAAGCGACTACTGGATTGGACGCGACTATAGCAAACCGCAACAGTTTCTGGTCATTGCAAACAAAGAGACGCGACTGTTGCAAACAGCAACAGTTTCTGGCCATTGCAAACGAAGAGACGTGACTGTTGCGAACCACAATAGTTTCTGACCGTTGCAAACGAAGAGGCGCGACTGTTGCAAACAGCAACAGTTTTCGACCGTTGCAAATGAAGAGGTGTGACTGTTGCAAACAGAAACAGTTTTTGGCCATTGCAAAACAAAGAGGTGCGACTGTCGCGAACAGTAATGCTTTTTGGCGCTGCAAATGAAGGGATGCTACTTTTCTCAGCAGGTGTAGCCAATGGGAATTCGGATATAAATAAGGAGGAATCTAATCACTTTCCTCACTCAATCTATTCCGAATTTTCTCTTCTTCCTTTTTGTTTCTTAATATCTACAATCTATGCGCTTTTGCATATTACACAAAAGATCATACACAACACAATCTCGAGCAGAACACGTCTGTTGTATCTTGGGAGACTTTAAATAAAGTCTTAAGTAAATTTTTACGACAAGCCTCAGACGAAATTTCCTTCTTCAGCCGGTTAGTTTTCTAGTTGATTTATATACTTATATATATATATATATATATATGTATCGTTTTCGTTTCTATGTACTATTTCTTAAATAGTATAACATTTGATTTATCACTATAGTTATTTTTGCTGTAGTTGTTAGTTTGTTGTTGTAATTAATTACAACATACTTATTGTTAAAATAACTAATACAGAATTCCAAAGTAGTGGAAATCTGAGTTATAAACTTGTGAGACAAGTTTATTATTGATTAGTCTCTATTTTGGTATACTAGACGTATAACCCTTATTTGAAATGACGAGCTTCTCTTACTCTTCGCTGCCCCTACTTCCAGCTCTCCCTCTCTTCGTTGTAAACACCCTCCTTACAGAACAGCAAACGATTCTTTGATTGCTATGCGGTGTAGTAATGTTGAGAAGCTATGGTTGAAGCTAATTTAATATGTAGGATTTGATTTGATTTTTATTTGAATTATTTAGGTGGTAAGATTTGAGGATGGAGGCAATCCTCTCTCGTTCTATAAGAAGAACACACGGTTTGTGGAATGGAAATGCCAAGAGAAGGAATCGTTTGGAATTTAGATTCATCAAGAAATAAGATATTTAGTGTTTAGTTCATGGGCTTTTAAGTTATTGGGCTTAACTTGTATTCTTTTCTTCCTTTTATTTGCTCTATGAAATAAAACATATAAGCCCAATTCAAAATCATATTACCTCACTAAGTCATTTTTTCACAAATTTTACTTTCCATTAAATTACACTTTTATCTATTTTGTCAAAGTAATTTTCCATAATTTTAATTATTTAACTAGTTATTTTATCTAAATCATTTGCTAATTAATTTCAAATCTATTATAAAGTTTATTCTTTCAACTTAATATTTCTTTTAGATTCCAAAATTACCATCATAATTCTAATTAATTAATACAAATCCCAAATAAAATTTTAAGTTATTAATTAATCTCTTCTCAACTACGGGTTGTTACAATATATCAAAAATATTACTCGATATTAACTACATAGCTCTATACCTATAGTTTGAGATTACCCCGATGTCTTTGTCGAATTTTTTGTTCTTCCTCCTTATCGAAAGATCAAATTTATTTGGAAGAGAATGCTAGACCTATTGCCTTACCCTTTAGGCATATGGCTCCTAAAGAAAGGCGCTAGCAGAATAAATAGGTAAATGAGTTGTTGGAGAAAGGCTATATTTGAAGAAGTATTTTAGAGTGGGGCACACCAATTGTCTATGCTACCAAAGCAGATGGCTCTTTAAGCCTTTACATCAGTTATCGTAAATTAAATAAGTTGATAAAGAAGAGTTGTTATCCTCAAACCAGTATAGATGATCTATTTAATCAGTTAGTAGAAGCAAAGGCATTCTCTTAACTTGACTTGGCTATCAGATTACATTAATTGCATGTGGCCAAGGGCAGTTTTTAGAAAACCACTTTTCATACCTCAGATGGACTTTATGAGTGGTTAGTCGGGCCATTTGGACTAACCAATGCACCAACATTTTTTATAGACCTTATGGGTCGATTCTTTAGAGGTGCAACAATCCATCTCGAAATAGGCCTAAATTATGACCCAAAAAAGACCAATCGAAACTTATGCTGATTTCAAAGCCGGTTGGTAAAAGTAATAACAATACAGAGCTATAACTATTCTTTTAGAACTCAAATGGAACAAATAATGTATAATAGCAAATTGTACCCATTTATCTCAAAATAAATTCAAATGTCATAATATAGAACAAAACATAATCTCCACAATAACCGTCAAATCATTTGTTTAAAAGTACTCTTTCATGGATACAGTAAAAAGCATCATAAATAAATAACAATTACTACCACAAGCTTTGCCTATGCCATCTTTAAGCATCGTCATCACTTCTTCCTTAACCTGTGTTGTAACGGGGAGTGAGTCAGAACAACTATGTCTAATGAGTAAAAACCTCGAGCCTTGTTAATTCGATACTTTGGCAGTATATGCCAAAATAGGAATATGTCTACATGTTCTAAAACCATTTGATACTTCATATAATGAAAGGAGGCAGAATCCCAAACAAGCATTATTACCTTCCATTCCCGAAGCTGATTTCCAAATCCCATAACCCATAACCAACGTTATGAATGTCTAACAATGCAAGAGATAGAACCCTAGCCACTTAATGCCTTTTAATGGAAAACAGATAGATCATGACCATTTAAGACATCAAGTAAGGTAGGCTCCCATCATTTAATACCTATTACCAAAGCGGACTTCACACAGGCATCTATCTAGTTGACATTGCACCAAAATATCTTCGGACACTTAATACTTTCTATTGAAGTGAAATTTTCTGAGAAATCCTTAACCATGCCTAAACCCAATCCCAACCATTTAATACTTCATTTGGGGAGAAAGGCAGGCCCTCAAACAACCGTACCTTCCAAAACCTCGGTGCAAGTTCTTCGTCTTATGACCCATACCCACAGTGACGTCTCATATTAGCCTGACTATTCGTAAGCACTGGTAGTCAGATTAACTAGGCAGATTTATCCGATAGAATTAGGACTAACCTTGCATCATCGTAGTTAATTATTATAGGCTATGTCTTACATTAGCCCCAAAGTCATGCTACTAGTAGTCAAATTAGCTGGGAAGACCTTCTTATGTCTTTTGATTGACCTTGCACCACTTATGATTTACGATACTCTTAGTATATTATCACACATCTCACTATGTCCATTAATTTGGTTATATAATAATTCCTTCTTACTTTGCCTCAACAAGCTAATTACCTTCTTAAATGGGATTTAATGATAGGTATTACCTAAATAATTAAGTAATTATACATTAAAATTATACACTATTTACGGTAATAAATATATAAATAAACGTGCACCTACTGTTTTCTATGCATGCGGAGATTTCACCTTAACTAACAGTTAAATATAATTCCTTTTTAACAATTAAAATAAAAGTCCTTTTTCATATAATCAATGGTACTACATTTCCAACCATAACAAGGGATTTCAATATCTTTAACAAAGGATTCAACATTCATATTCAAAAATTGTAATAAATAGACTACGCCTAGTAAAAGTCATAACTCAATCTATCACATCAAATCAGGTAATAATCTCAAGAATAGAAATTGCAATTCTAGTTTCCAATCTTTACTCCACCCGTCTTTACAAAGAATTTAAACAATGGGATTTCTCGTTATTTTCATATGGAATAAATGGTGTAAACTACGAATAAATTCATACTTTACACCCTATCTCCTAATTAAAACTTCATTATCAAATTATAATTTAAAGAGGAGTGGAATAGAATTAAAATTACCAAAAACTGCAAAAACTGCATATTCTGACAATTTAATGTAAACAATTGAGAATTCTAACAAGAACTGACATTTCAAATTGTAGGAGTTTTGTGGGTTTCATTTTATTTTGTTCGTAAACCCAAAATCCCTAATGCATATTCAAATCCATAATATACTAGACTATTACTAAAATAAGAAAAACTAAGATTTCCAGTCACATATTATCCTTAACCTTTCTTCTATGGATTTGTAACGCCAAAGCACTCTTTTTCATATCTCTTCTTTTGATATATAAACAGCAAGGGATTGGTACATATATAATTTTGTTAGATTTAGAGAGATTGGAAGAGAAGAGAATATATTAAAAGAATAATTAGAAATGAAATAGAATCCTTACATGAATTTCTAATTGAATTTCTAAATCTAGCTGAAGAGAGAAAATGGCAGAGTTTTGCTAAATTCCCAAACATTTTTGTGAAAAAAGTAGAGAGGGTTGGGTCCTATTTATAAGGGTTCAAACGTATAAGAACTGTATGAATAATATAGGTTAAAGAAGGATAAATATAGAACATTCGTTGATACGAAAACCCTAGCTGCCACTAGTAGGAGAAGTTGATTACCCTATATGAACCGGTCGACCGATTGGGATCGGTGGTCGAACGCTCCGCCTATTTTGGGAACGGAATTATTTTTGTATCATTGTTTTATTTAATTCCTTTATTATATTTTTAACGTTAATTTTAACATTAAAAACTCCTTAACCCTTAAGTCGGATCTCAGTTAATTTTCAAATTTCAAATTTAATTATTTATTTGAATTTGTATTAAATTATTTTAAACCTAAAAACTTCAAATGTCCATAACTTCTTCGTTTGAGCTTCGTTTTCAGCGTATTATATACCGAAACATATCAGAATTTTGCCAATAGCGCAATTTGGCCACAAAAATTTCGTTTTTACCCCTACTTAATGTTAATTTACTTATTTAATTCTAACTAATTTTATGGGATGCTACATTCTCCCCGCCTTAAAAAGGATTTCGTCCTCGAAATCTCTCCAAGGGGTGAACAGTGTAAACATATAATAACATCAATGTTACACAACCTAGTTATCTACTCATCCATCTACTCAACCAAAGTGCAATATTATTATGTACTGTAGATATACCAAAATGAGCTCAAACCTAGCATGTGTGTGTAATCGTGGCATGTAAATATGTATGAAAATAATCTAAACATGCATGAAAATTTCTGCATGAGTGTAAAGTAATGGTAAAAAAGTATAGAAACTATCTCCTACCATCAAATCTAGCAACCATGATGCAATCAAAACCTTAATTTTGGAGAGAAAATCTACGAGTGAAAAGCTCTACATGAGAGATCTTCATCTTCTCTTCAGGTTTCCATGTGCTTTCTACCGGGTTATCTCCCCATTGCACTCAGACCAATCTAATTTCTTAATTGCAGAGCCTCTTATTTCCGTAATGCATGTGGTAGAAGAGATGTTATTGGCTCTACCTCTATATCCCCTAACTAGTCAGGCTATACTACAATGGCGGTATCATGAAGGCATTTCCTACGATGAGAAACATGAAAAGCATCATGGACTCCTGCCAATCGGTTCGGGAGCTCCACGGGTAAGCAAGCCTTCCTATCATTTCCAAAATTTGAAATGGCCCAACAAATCTAGGCCCCAATTTTTTCAACTTGCCAAACCTAACAACTTTTCCAAGAGAGGGGACTTTGACCAATACCATATCTCATACCTCGAATTTTAGCTCTTTCTCTTATCTGCATAAGATTTTTGGCAATCTTGCACTACCTTCATTCATTTCCTGATCAATTCTAATTTTTCCATAGTATCACGGATCAAAGTGGGTTCAAGCAAAAAAATTGGTGATTTCCCACCAACAACTTGGCGATTTGCACGGCCTTTTATAAAGTGCTTCAAAAGGGGCCATACCAATCATAGCTTGATAGCTATTATTACACACGAACTCAACCAATGGTAGGCGCTACTCCCAATGCCATTCGAAGTCCAAAATGCAAGCTCTCAACAAGTCCTCCAATATCCTAGTTACCTTTTTGTCTGACCATCTTTCTATGAGTGGTAAACCCTGTTGAGATTCAATGAAGTTTCCAAAGCTTCTTGAAAACTCCTCCAAAACTCGCTAGTGAATAAGGGGTCTCTATATCTAACAACCATCGCTGGAATGTCGTGTAATCAGACTATCTCCTTGACGTAAATCTATGCGAGTGATGCTACAAGCCTATTGTTCCTAACAGGAATAAAATAGGCACTCTTGGTTAGTCTACCTATGATAACCTAAATGGCTTCATTAACCTCTAACTCCTAGGAAATCCTTCAATGAAATCCATCGAAATGTGTTTCCATTTCCAAGTCGAAATCTCTAAAGGTAACAGTAACCCTCCAGGCTTCCCTTCTTCAACCATTATTTTCTGAGATATCAAGCACTTAGCAACAAATTTAGCTACTCTTGTCTTTATTCGAGGCCAAAAGAAAATCTTATCCATATCCTTATACATTTTATCTCCTTTGGGGTGAATAGTCATTTTAGAGTGGTGGCATTTTATAAGTACTTTTTCTAATATGCCGTTAATCATTAGGATATAAAGGCATCCATCCCTTCTTAACCATCCCTTCTCATCTATAGAATATCTAATGGCATATGGAAAATATTCTCCTCTCTTCAGCTTCTCCAAAATCTCCACTAACTTCTCATCCTTCATCTGCTCAAGCCTAGTATGGTCTATTAAAGCCGATCTAACCTTCATTATGGCTAAAAAGGCTTGGATGGGTTCTGTTGGTGGTTGAAAGTTAAAATTTGAGAGATACTCCAACAACCTCCATTCATATATAGTGCTTAGGGTAGCGTGCCTTTGACTAAGTGCATCGACGACTGCATTTCCTTTTCCAGGGGTACATATAATACACCAAAATCAAAGGATGATATATATTACATCCATCTCGGCTGCCTAAGATATAAAACTTTTTGGGAAAATATGTATTTGAGTGATTTATTGTCAGTGAATAACTCAAACTTTTCTTGTAAAAGATATTGCCTCCGCATCTTCAAGGCAAAGATAATAGCTGCCCATTCCAAGTCGTGAACTGGATATCTTTTCTCATGATTCTTCAATTGCCTACTAGCATAAGCAACTACCTTCCCTTCTTGCATTAGAACTGCTCTTAATTCTATGTCACAAGCATCCGTGAAAACCAAGAAAGGTTTGGTCCTCCCGAGAATGGTGAGCATAAGTGCACTTGTCAATAACTCTGTCGAGAATGGTGAGCACAGGTACACTTGCCAAAACTCTTTGAGCTTCTTGAATGCCTTGGTGCATTCATTATCCCAAGAAAAGATAGGTTCTTCTTACACAAGTGGGTTAAGGGGGTTGCTACTCTTGCAAAGTTCTTTATAAACTTCCTATAGTATCCTGTCAATCCTATAAAACTTTTAACTTATGATGCATTCTTAGGAACTCTCCATCTTTGAACAACCTCCACCATGGCAGGGTCCACCGCCAATACTTGCTCAGAAATAATATGTCCAAGGAATCTAACCTCCTTCTTCCAAAAAGTGACACTCAGCAAACTTGACCTTAAGCTGGTGCCTTCTTAAAATTTCCAATACCCCTCATAGGTGGTCCCCGTCCTCCTTTTCTCTTTTGGAGAATACCAAGATATCATCCATGAATACAATGATGAATATATTGAGTTGCCCCCTAAACACCTTATTCATCAAATCTACAAAGTGTACGGGACATTTGTTAACCTAAAAGGCATTACTTCCATTCGCTGAGTTCATTTGGTGTGCGAAATGTAGCATTCGACTTGCTTTCTTTTGCAGTCCTTAACTAATGGAATATTCCAAGTCTAGTTGGGAAAAGACTTTGGCTCCCATAAGTTGGTCGAACAAGTCATCTATCATAGGTAGAGGATACCTATTCTTCCTTGTTGACTTGTTTGACTCCCTGTAATTGACGCAGAGATGTCTGCCTTAGTAGGGAAGATAATAAGGGAACCCTATTTTGAGGTACTTCGACAGATGAATCCTTTCTGCAATAGCTTGGAGATCTACTTGACTAACTCCCTTCTTTCCTTATGGGCCATATGTCTTAAGGGTGGAGCGACTGGTCTTGCATCCTTTTACAAATGATTCTAAACTTGATCTCCCTATAAGTTGGGAGACCAAAGACTTCCTCAAAGACATTAGCAAAATTCATAAACTATGAGTACAGATGATAGCTAACTAAATGATAAGCTTAGAGAGTATAAATAGCTTAACTCAACCTTGGGGTGTACAAAGAACTTCTAGCTCATAGCCTATAAAACTTTTTAATCATACGACCAATCAACCGCAGTCAAGAATCATTCATAATATGTTAACCAATCCATACCCGAGAAAATTCCATACCTTCAAAATGCATTACATATAAAATCAACATCGCATATGTCCATAATTAGGTCTTTACAAGTTAAACAGAGATATGTAGATCTCCTAATAAGATTGGAGAGTACTATTGGGCCGGTGATAATCTGGGTTTGAATGTTCAATAAGTTAATTACATTCCAAGCTATAAAGGAATGGAATGCTCCAGAATTAAATAGGGCACAAATAGTAATGCCAAAAATAAGAGTTTTACCTTCTAATGCTGCCTTCCCCTGATATATAAGTGGTCTACTCGAAGTAGAGACAACCTCGATAGCATAGACTTGTCCACTTGACCCTTCCTTTTGCCAAATTAGGACATTGGTTCTTGAGGTGCCCTTCTTCATGGAAATTATAGCACTTCCCATCAAAATCTTCTTTCATCAGACTCACCTTACAATTTTTGGCCTCATAACCCTTTTTCTGGTATATCATGCATACTTTACCATCCTTCTTGAATTTCCCTTTTGACTTCTTGTTTTCCCAAAAGCCTCTCTTTTGGACCCTTCACTATGCCAAAAAATGCATTAGTTGATAGATATGCTTTATTATATGAAAACATATCTATCTATCGTTAAATCCGGCACCGTCTTATTGCATACCAGACCATAGATATTCCCCGTCGTCTGATATGCACTAACACGACAAAAAATATTACGTTGCCTAATGTTTTAGTAACATTTCTAGAATTTCCTATTAAACAACATATAAATATTGACTAATATGAATATCAATTACAATTATATGTTGTTAAGGAATGAAATAAATATTTGCAGAACGAAATAAATGAATTGCACTTTTATTTAAACAAACATTTAATTTCAAATCACATTTAAATAGTGCACATTTGGCTTTCACTATACCTATATTTTCAAATACAATACAAATTTACTATCACTCCATTATACAAATTTCTCTACACTCTCGTATATATATTTTTTACTCACACTCACTTGAATTTGTTTTTGATATTGATTTGCTTGCTCCAGCTTATGTCCAGCCATCTCTTATACTTGTCATATAAATAATGCAGTAAAATGGAAAAGCAAACAAACCTAAATTGCAAAAATAAAATTAAATTTGAATATTAATATTGCCTTAGTTTATGAGTTTGTTTTCTGTTCGTGTTTTAGACAGGGACAAATATATATGTGCATGGACAGCTTATGATATACACAGTGTACCATTGTTAATATCACAAGGCCGGTCATCGATTAAATCTCACGGACTATTACAAAGGTCAAGCCCAAAGGCTCAATATAATGCAAATGTGCACAAGGTCAACCCCAAGCCTCCTCAGGCTCAACTTATTGCAAATATCATGAAACAAGTTTCAACAATTCAACAAGGGTGGTCAATAGCATAATCAAATCAACATGGGAAAAAGGCAAAAGTAAGTACAGAAACCAAACATGAGCATAACCCGAAACTTAGTGCAAACACATTGACAACAAGCGAAGGAATCAAACCATCGAGCATACAAGGCAGCAAAACAAATACTAGTTTAGGCTATAAATCAAGAGTACATCGTACATATAAGAGTAGCTCAAGGCAACTCAAGTGTACATATAAACATACAATTGTATACGAACAAAGTAGAAGATGAGGAACAGGCACTAATATGAAAACCAGGTGCAAGTGTAAGAGTATGTGCACTAATAAATGTGCAAGTATATACAAGTACATGGGTAAATAGCCATAAGTTCTCACACGGTAGCAAGTATATGAATTAAACCAAAGCACGCATGTACAACATCAATCGCCAGAAATACAAATACAAGTGCAACATACACACTCGGACACACTCAAGAAAACCAAGGCAAATCAAAATCAAAAGAAAATCAATAGCAATAGGAGCCAGGGCATTGTCTTGTTCAAGGTAGAGCACACTGCCTTGTTCAAGATAGCGCCAGTCAGCATTGCTTGAACAAACCAGCGACAAGTGCGATTACAAAAGTATAGGCAGATAAATAGTAGCCAGCAATAAGTAGATAAATCAATAGCGAACCAGTCAGCACTGCCGTGTACAGTAGTCATGTACATTAAGGTGCTAGCAAGATGAATCCATAGCCAACAAAATAAGATTAGCTAAGGTGCAGTCATATACAAGCAAAGGATTTGCAGTAATCAACCAAGCACAAAGATACTCGAACTGGCAAAATAATGAAGTGAACAAATTAGGTAAAGCATACATATCAGAAAACATAAACAAAAGATAAACAAGTCAGAATAACATCAAGCCATCAATCAAAAATTAAAACTCAAAACCAAAATCAAAGGGATTCAACCAATATCAAAATTCGTTTAAAAGATATTCAAATATTTACCAGAGGATGCAATATATATATATCGCAATATATTCTAACAGTGAACAAGTAGCAAGTTTCAGATAATCATTCGATAGAAATATAAGGATTCAATCCCTATAAAAACCCATTTCATCATTAGCATTGAAATAAGTCGAGAACGATACAAAATCGAAAGGGGCAGAAATCATACCAATTAGTTACCATCAGAATCTCTCAACCGTGGAAGACGGCTCGAAGAACTAGCAATAAACAAGTCAAGTTAGTGTTCTTCCACTTCGATTACCATCAAAATCGATAAAGGAGCACAGTCGATTTTTTTTAAATCGACGCTTTGATTTGGAAACCCTAATTCCAGAAGATAGCTTGAAGACAAAAGAAATAGAGTTTTTCGATTCAATTTTTGAGAATAAGGAAATAAATTTTGAGAACAGGGAAATGTTGAAAAAAAGGGAAACAAATTTTGAGAAGAGGGAAAATTTTGAGCAGAGGGAAATAAATTTTGAGAAGACGGGATGGAAAGAAAGAGAAGAGGGAAATAATTGAGGAACACGCGAACGCGAAAATATTGAGAGGGAAACTAAAATATTGATATGGAGCGAAAATTAAATTTTTTTGATAAATTTAATCAAATACCAGATAAATATTGTCTAAAAAAATGTTGTCTGATCCCAGTTTTGTCATGTAACAGATGATTTTTCCATATGTTGTATGAAAAAGTGGAATTACATAAAATTTACCATACGTTGTGTGATCGTTGTCGCTTGATTCACATTGTGGCATGGTGCTTATTGCTTTTAGGTAAGCCTAGCCTTCTTCTTCACATCCTTTTCTTCTACACTTGCTAACTACAACAAAGCCATCTCAACCAAAGTTTCATATGTAATACACGTAGGAACTTGGGTTAACAACATTTCTCTCAGTGGAGAATTTAGGCCCTTCATGAACTTCATGGCCTTCTTCATTAGGAACTTTTATCAAGCTCATCCCGCACTTAGCCAATTCCGTAAACTTGCTAATGTACTCCCTTAAGGTGGAGTCTTTTTAGCTAAGCTTATGAATTTCCCAAGTTGTACACTCACTGCTTTCGATATAAACCTTAACTCAAATCTATCCCTAAATTTCTCCCAAGTGAAAACCTTATCAGCTTTTCTTTGGAAATTAAGTTCCACCAATCTAAAGCTTTCCCTTTAAAGTGCCAAGCTATTATCTTCTCTTTAGCTGATCCTCCTATTTGAGTTCTTAGAATATTCTCTCACAGTCATTAATCCATGATTTGGCTTCCACATATCCTTCAATTCTAGAATATTTTTTCCTCCCATATTAGCAAAGTCCTTACATATTTTAGGGAAGTCAACTAGATGGGTGCTACATCGGCGAGTGGGGAAGCGGGTGCCAACGGTGCAGTTGGAGGGATAGGGAGTAGCTCAGCTTTCCTAAGGTACTATTTAAACCGTTCGGGCATCCCAAGAATGATGGGACTACCTTGGGTAGTGATCCCAGTTCTAGAAGAAGATTGATTATCGACCGAATCAACTATCTATAGGTTGAGTATTTAGTGACGATTTCCTAAGGCAATATTATATGCTGGAAGAAAAGGAGTTGCCTAGTGTGTGCGCATATGTTCAAAGAAACAGGGGTATAAATATAAATATATATAGCAGGACTTTTTGAAAAACCTTTTGAAAACTTTTTCAAAAATAAAAAATACGTCTCTCATAAGTATAATTTCCCCATTGAACAGGTAGACTAAGCTCTAATACCAAATGTAACAACTTACCCAAACATAGGCCTAAATTCCGATCTAGGAAAGGCCTATAGAAACTTAGGCCTATTCCAAAACTGGTTCTTATTTGGTAAAAGTGATAACAATATAGAGCTATAACTATTCTTTCAAAACACACAACGGAAGGAACAAAATATAATAGCAAATTGTACTCATTTATTTCAAAATTAATTCAAATGTCATAGTATAGAATAAAACAGTCTCCACGATAACGTTATATCAATTTTCTAAAGTATTCTTACATCATTTGTATTTCAGTACTTGGGCAGTATATGTAAAAATAAGAATATGTCTAAATGTCCTAAAACCATTTAATAATTCATATAAAGAAAGGAGATGGGCCTTCAAACAACCACTTAATCCTTTCCATTTTCGAAGTAGGTTTTTCAATCCTATAACCCATAACCAATGTCATAAATTTCTTACAATGCATGAGATACAACCTAAGCCTCTTAATGCCTTCCAACAGAAAATAGGTAAACTCTGACCATTTAGGACCTCAATTGAGGTAGGCCTCTATCATTTAAAACTTATACCCAAGGCGGACTCCACATAAGCATCTATCTAGCTGACATTGCACGAAAATCTCTTTGGACACTTAATGCTTCCTATTAAAGCGGTCCTTTCCGAGATATCCTTAACAATGCATAAACACAATCCTGACCATTAATATATCATTTGGAGAGAAAGATGGGCCCCTAGACAACCACTTAATATGTTCCAAAACCCTGAATCAAGTCCTTCGTCTTATGACTCATACCCATGCTGACGTCTCACATTAGCTCGATTATTCATAGGTACTGGTAGCCAAATTAATTAGGCAGATTTACCCTATAGAATTGGGAATAACCTCAAGTTATCATACTTACTTATCATAGGTGATGTCTCACATTAAACCTAAAGTCACACTGCTGGTAGCCAAATTATCTAGGCAGACTTCTATGTGTCTTTTGACTGACCTTGCATCACTTATGACTTAGTCATATTTTACAATACTCTTAATAAATTATCGCACATCTCACCATGTCAATCAGTTAGGCTATTAAAGAATTTCTTCTTATTTTGCCTTAACAAATCAATTACCTTCCTAAAGGGGATTTAGTGATAGTTATCGCCTAACTAACTATGCAACTATACGTTATAATTGTATGCTATTTATGGTAATAAATATATAAATATATATGCACCTACTATTTTCAAATCGTGTAGAGATTTCGCCGTAACTAAAGTTTAAATTTCAATTCCTTTTTAACAAGTATAATAGCAGTCCTCTTTCCATATTATCAATCGTGCCATATTCCCAATATCCATAACAAGGAATTTCAGTGTCCTTAACAAATGATTCAACATTCATATCCAAAAATCGTAGTAAACAGACTTGTACCTACTAAAAGTCTCAACTTAATCTATCACATCAAATTAGAGAATAATCTCAAAAATAAAAATTGCAATTCTAGTTTCCAACCTCTATTCAACCCAACTTTACAAAGAATTTAAACAATGTGATTTCTCTTTTATTTTCATATGGAATAAATGGTGTAAACCATGAAAAAATTCATACTTTTGCATCCTATCCTTTAATTGAAACTTCATAATCAAATTAGAATTAAAAAACTACAATAACTACATATCCCAATAGTTTAATGTGCATAATTAAGAATTCTAACAAGAATGATATTTCAAATTATAGGAGTTCTAGAGGTTTCATTTTGTTTTATTTTCGTAAACACAATGCCCCTAAGGCATATTAAAATCCATAATATACTAAATAATTATTGAAATAAAAATACTAAGGTTTCCACCCATAGATTATCCTTAGCCTTTCTTACATGGATTTGCAACGCCAAAGAACTCTTTTCCAGATCTCTTCTTTTGGTATGTACACAGTAAGGGATTGGTGTTTGTGTGTGTATAATTTTGTTAGATTTAGAGAGGTTAGAAGAGAAGAGAATAGATTAAAAGAATGATTAGAAGAAGAAAAATAGAATCCTTGCCTGAATTCCTAATTGAATTTCTGAATCTAACTGAAGAAAGAAAAAAGCAAAGTTTCATTGAATTCCCAAATCTTTTTTGAATAAAAGTGGAGAGGGTAGGGTCCTAATTATAGGGGTTGAAATGTACTAGAATCGTAGGATGAAAATAGGTTAAAAATGGATAGATCTGGAACATTTGTTGGTAGGAAAACCTTAGCCGCCACTAACAGCAGAGTCAACCACCCTAGATGCACTGGTCGATTGATTAGGGTCGACGATCGACCCCTTCGTCTATTTTGAGAACGAAATTATTTTTGTACCATTGTTTTATTCAATTCCTATATAATAATTTAAATACTAATTTTTATTGTAAATGATTCCTTAACCCCCAAATCTAATCTCAATTAATTTCAAATTTTAAAATTTAATTATTCGAATTCGAATTAAATTATTTTAAACCTAAAAGCTTCAAATGCACATAACTTCTTCGTTTGAGCTTCTTTTTCAGCATATTATATATGAAAACAGATGGAATTTCACCATGAATGCAATGATTTAACTTTCATGGCTAAATTATAACTTTTAAAAAAAAAATCTATTTTTACCCTATTTAATTTTTATTTAATTTATTTATTTAATTCTTACTAATTTTATAGGTTGTTACAAGAGGATTACTAAATAAGTTCATTGTGGTATTTTTTTATGGTATACTTGTCTATTTGAAAAGCAAGAAAGAGCACAACTTGCATTTAGGAGAAATTCTCAACACCTTTCATAGTAACATGCTAAGGGAGAAAATTTTCAAACGTCACTTTTGGCACAAGGAGGTTTGCTTTCTAAGACATACTGTTTTTCAGCATGGACTATCGGTCGATCCAAGTAAACTATCATACTGGATTGGCATGTACTAAAGAATCTGAGGTGAGAGGTTTTCATAAGTTGGCTAGATTTTATACGAAGTTCATTAAGGACTTCGCAAAACTTTCTACACCATTGACACACCTTACAAGAAGAAATTAATTTTCTCTTAGAAATCAGAGTATGAACATTCTTTTTATCAAGCTAAAAGAGTTGTTGATTGATGCACTTTTTTTAGTAATCCCTAATGGTTTGAAGGCGTTTGTAGTATATGTCGATGCTTGTAGGAGGGTAAACATCGGTAATTGGAAGTGCACGAGAGGAACTATCAAGTCCATGACATTGAGTTGGTAGCTACCATTTTTACCCTTAAATCTTAGAGGTATTATCTTTTAGGACAACAATTTGAGCTATTCATGGATTGTAAATCTCTTAAATATTTATTCTTCCAAAGATTCAAATTTATTGTAATATAGGTGGATGAGTTCTTGGCTTTGTATGATTTCAGTGTCTCATATACTCTAGGCAAAAGGTAATGTTGTAGCCGATGCTCTAAGCAAAATGCTTGTGATGCTAAGCCCTATGTTTCCAAAGTGGAAGCACTTGGAGTTTGTTTCTGTATTTGATTTTCGACCTTCATTATACATTACACCAAGGCCATTGGCAGTTTAGACGTTCGGCCTTCACTTATGAACTGTATTGGTTCGAGTCGAAAGTAAGACATTGAGTTATTAGGTATTTTTGAGAAGCTGAATAGAGAAGAGCGTTCGAGTCATTTTAACAGTTATTCCATTGGTTATAGGGGATGCATGTGAAAGGATGGAGGTTGTGTGTCCATTTTGTTATGGTGTTGGTTGCATTAAAATATGAAGAGCAATTTTACGAGCCAAGTATGAAAAGACATGTGGTAGAGTTTTTTTCTAAGTGCATGACTTGTCAATGAGTAAAGATGGAGTAGAAGAAGCCCGATGAATTAGTAAAACATTTGGATATCCACGATGGAAATGAGAAAGTATCTCCATGGAATTTGTTGATGGGCTATCTAGGAATAGAATGGGGAATGGAAGTGTTTGGGTCATCTTCGATCGACCGACAGAGTCCTTCATTTTATTCCAGTTAAGAGTACAAGGACATCTACATCTTTGGCAACCTTATATGTGAGGGAGATAGTTTGTTTGCATGGAGTTCCTTCTAGTATTATCAGTGATCGAGATTCCCTTTTCACTAGTGAATTTTGGAGGAGTCTTCAAAGTAGACCTTAGGTATTAAACTAAACTTGAGTATTGCCTATCACCTAGAGATGGGAGACTTAGAGGATGGATCGGGTATTAGAGGATTTTCTATTGATGTGTATCTTAGACTTTAGAGGTTTCTAGGATGATCGCTTACCGTTAATAAAGTTCGCATATAATGACAACTACCAAGAAAGTATTAGGATGGCACCATTCAAGGTGTTGTACATGAGGCCATGTAAATCTCTATCTTATAGGTGGCACCCTATGGATAGGATCATTCTTGGGTCAGACATGATTAGAGAGACTACGGAGAAAGTAGATTTGGTCTCTAGGAGGATTAAGACTATACATAATAGATAGGAATCTTATGTTGATAGGAAATGCATAGTGTTGGATTTTGCAATGTTCGCGGTAGGTGATATGTTCGTTGTGTATGTCTCGTCATTTAGACATGTTATGAAGTTTGATAGTTTGGAAAAGTTGGCACCAAGGTTTGTAGGGCCTTTTCGATCTGGAAGAAAGTAAGAAAATTATCTTAAAGATTACAGATTCCTAAAAGGCTGGCGAGGTTCATAATGTTTTTATATGTCATACTTGTAGAAGTGTTTACACTATTTACCTGTAGTGGTCGAGCCGAGTCAGTTGGAGAAAGTTGAAACAAAGATAGATTCACCTACCTGCATTGTTGAGCATGAGACAAAAGGATTCTATAATAAATTAATTATATTGGCTAGAGTGTAGTGGGAAGAAGATTAGCTAAAAGTACCAAGGAGCCCGAGGAGAAAATCCAAGTTACCTATCTAAAGCTCTTTTCTGATACATTTCTTCTTAAGGTAGTACGATGACTTGTGTGCATTATTTAGCTTAGTATAGTCTATAAATAGGTGTTTATGTTTATTAGGCATGGATGTGAACATGTCATTAGGACATTTTTTACATGATGGTTGCTAATGGACGTATTTTATTAGTTAGTGTTCCATATATAGGTTGATATGTTCATAATTAGCCTAAGCCGTATATCACCTTGACTATTTTATTATGTCAATTTAGATGCATAATTAGTTTGCACGTTGCATACGTATTGAATGGTTGCTCATCCACACACACACACACACAAAGATATATATAAGTGTGTGTGTATGAATGTATGTATATATGTGTGTGTATAATGTTGGATATATTTTAGATGCTTGGCATAACCGCTTGCATTTTAGGAGGTTGACTAGTTTAGGGGGTCGCCTAGTTTACATTACATATATGTTCATATGTATCCTATAACCTTATGTTCGGTATACATTAGAAATTTTAAAATTAAGGAAAATCTTTGCAAATGGTTGATAGTTGAATAGATGGTTGTAAAAATTGGTTTCCATAAGCAAGCTGTGTTTTTCTCATAGATATTTTGGGGACGAAAACCTTTTAAGTGGGAAAAGTAACACCCTAGAACTTTTAGTAATAAATTAGAACACTGATAAGGTTAAAAATATAATTTTACATATAAGAAGAAAGTATTACATTTTCAAAAACATTAAGATTAGGCCTTAGGGCCTATTACATAGCATTCAAAATATCATTCATAGTCAGGAAACATATATAAACTGTTGAATTTCATGAAACATGTCAGAATTGGTGAAAACTGGACCTAGTAGCATTTCCGTAATTGGTGATTTCGGGTTAGGCTTAATAACGCTAATTTTCAACTATAAATAAGTGGTTAAGGCTTGAGTTCTTCATTATAAAACCCTAGTCACCACCTCTCTCATTCTTTATACTCGCTTCTTCTCCCTCTAAGATTGAAAACTAGTCTCGCAAACAAATTTAAACCCAAACCTAACTAAAAGATAAAAGACTTCAAAGTGAAAGGGAGACAAAATAAAAACAATAATAATCTATGAAGAGGAAGAGAAACACTAATTTGAATCGAATTAAAAGGGAAATCTCTTTAAAAAGCATTTCCAAGTGAGTGAATTTATTAAGATGTGTTACGATGTAAACAAGCAATTGAATTTCTTTTGTATGTCCATTGAAAACTGAAAATATTATTTTGATCGAATTAGTATTAAATTTATTGATTCATGTAAATTAATGTGTTGGGTAAAAACCCCTAAGTAATGACCATGTTTATACAAATGGGTGAAATTTATGGAAAAAGAGTAATTTGATTGAAATTACCTCTAATTCTACAGATTTGATTTTTATATGATAGGTTTTGATTGACTTTTATATATAAAAAGTAACTAAATACAACCTTTGTACCAAGAATTGATTCTATTAGCCTCGAAATATAATAGATTATTGATTGAAATACATCTAAGTAATTGACTGAAATGTTATATACAATCATTGAAGTAGACTAGCTAAAGTTGCGTATGAAGAAAATAAAATTGTACCTAAAGCAAATTTTAAAAATGAACCCTTACATCTATATATGAATCCATTAAGAAGATAAACCAAAATAAATAAGGTAACAGACCTGAGAATATTGATTCAAACGTATGAATTTAAGAAAATACGAAATAGAAAAGAATAGGTTCAAATCTGACTATTCGGATGCCCAAACCACTATTCAGATGTTTGGAACCAAAGTAATACATATGCATATAGAATCAGACATCTAAAATGCCTATAGTTAAATTTTTATACAAAGGATCAGATATCTAAATTAATACACAAATATCGGAAAGGCTGAAATAAGCCCAAGTCGAACCTAGACCTGGTGCAGGCTAAGTAGAGGGAATCGGGGAAACTGGTTCCCACTTCTTTGGCTTTGGGGAGTCCACGCAACATAATATATTCACGCAACAAGATGGAATAGTATCGCACTTAGTGACATCCTAGATTCTCACTTCATAAAGCTGTTAAACATGACATTCAAACGTGGCATGCCATTATATTGTAACTAAATGCTTTGGAGCATAAGGGCATTAATGAGGAGGTTACCTAATGCTTTAAGGCTAGGCGGATTCGAGCTTTGTGACGTATACTCGGTGTTGTGCACGGTTATGGGCACTAGGGGGAGGTTACTCAAGGCTTCAAAGGTAAGTGTACTTAAGCATTTACCTGGGTGTTATGCATAGAATTTAGGTGTAAGTCCCCCTACTTGGAGGCCCAAAACTAACGGCTACGGATGCTGCAGTCATCCATAGTTATTAATCTTCGGTGAGAAAATACGGCGATGATAGATACATTGATACATAGATCGTGGAAATATGGAAAAAAAGTTCACAATTCAAAAAAAAATAACATTTCCACATTCAAATCAAAACTTTCAAGTTCATTACATCCCAAGATTATGTTAATCACGTTCAGCAAAATATAGTTATTACAGTTACGCCAAAAGTAGCATATGAAGATTTACCCATGGTTGATCAAAGTATATAGTAAGGCTATTAAATCTGCCTTTACAAATAAAACACACAGCGGAAAGAAAACTCTAAATATCTATCTGCCTCCTGCACACTTTCAGAAGCTTTATTTATAACGACCCAGAATTTTTAACAATTTAATTTGAGAATATTTAATTAATTTTAAATATTTGAATGATGGTTTGACGTGAATTTCAAATTATCAGAATGAATTGGCGATTAAATTATAGAATTTAATCTATAGAAAATTGAATAATAATTTGAATCTTCAATTTTAAGCCGATTAAAAATATTTCAAAGGCTTGTAAAATACATATTGATAATACTAAAGATAATAGAAGCTTCAGAATTTAATTTGAAAGTGAATTGTCCAGTTTTGAAATTAAATCGTTTGAATCGATATTTAAAAATAGCCGTCCGAGGCACAGTCTCGGAATTCGACGAAACTAGTTCCATTGGGTCCGTAATATTGAATTATTCTCGGATTTCAAATTTCGTATTTTTCGGAGTTGTTATGTGAGCACACGACATATAAACACGTTGAAATTTAATCAAATTCGATTTAAATTTAAATATAGAATTTGTTCAAAATCAAACACTGTAGCTCCCTTAAATTTCTCCTAGGATCACGAACGAAATCGTGCAACCCATCACACAACCATCTCTGCACGTTCTTTTTTTTTTATATGCAAACAGATCACTTTGAAGAGAAATCAAATGGCCGAAGCCAAGAATCAAAATAAAAAATGGCCGCTTCCCAGATAAAAGAAAAAAAAACTATTCTTCATTCAAATCTCGACCTTCCCATTTTCGAAAGAAAGAAGAATGGCCACCTCAAATCGCGAAAGCGAAATAAAAAAAAATGTAAATTGCGATCGATTGAAGGCTCGAAGTCGACGAAGGGGAAATGATGTCGATGCCATGACTCGCACGCGCAAATCGAGGCGATGGATTCGAGAGGGATGAGGCGCTCCTGTAGTGACGTTCGTGGTGAGGTCGTGGTGACTTCGCGGTGGCAGATGATGCGAGGCGGCGCTTGGAATTTGGGGGGCGGTGTCACGACAGTGGCGGGGGGACTCGCGATTGATGCTCGCGTGGGCGATCTCGAGTGCGGCGCCACGGTAGGGGGTGGAGGCATTCGCGTGTACAGTGAGGTATATTGTTTTTTTTTGTTTTTTTTTTGTTTTTATTTTTTTTGATTTAATTTAATTTAATTAACTGCAGATTTTTATTGATATTAAAAAAAATATAGAATGTGAAAACAGTATTTAAATTTTTACAGTAAGTAAATATTAAAAATTTAGCATCATAATTTGAAATTAGGAAATTAGTTTAAAACAAAATCATTGGTAAATTTAAATATCAAATAGAAGTTTGTTTAAATGTTAAGAAGTTATTTAAAAAAAATTATTTTTCGATTGTCTCGAATATTAATATATATAAAAGGTAGTTTTCTTTTTTTTAGGTTTTAATATTTGCAGAAAACAAATGTTTACAGTAGAAAAAATAATATAAGTAAAGTTTTAAAATTTATAAAAAAAAACAGTGAAAAGGATATAATATAAATTTTAAATGTTTTAGGGGATTATATATATATAAAGTCAAACCTTGGAAAAAAAAATATATTTCTAAACATTTATGTAAACATTTTGGTTTAATAGTTTGTTTTAAAATTGTTTTGAAAGTCAAATTTTAGTTAAATAAATTATTATAGAAAAATGGAATTTAGTTTTAAAATCGTAACCTTTAGTTAAACAAATTTAATTAAAGAAAATCAGTTTGAATTTTTAATTTTTAGTTTAAAATAAAAATCATTAACTTGAGATTGAAATAATTAGTTTGGTTTAAATTAACTTATTTAATTTTTAATGGTTAATTAATCTATTTAAAAAGGAAATTTAAATTATAGTTAAATAAAATTTTTGAAGACAAAATTGGTTTAAATAAAACCATCAGTTAATTTAACTGTTAAAATGAAATCACCGATGAATCGAAACTATTAAACGAAAATTTATTATTCGATTATTTCGAATATTAATAAATTATGTAAATATTTATACAAGGTATAAATCAAGAAAAAAAACCAAGTCAAGATGGAAATGGATGGCAAAATAAAAGCTAAGGTGAGAACTTCTCACTCAAAAAAATTTATAAGTTGGATTTGCAGTTATTTATTGATTGTTGTTAGTTGTGATATTAGATATAGTAGGATATATCTATATATATAGCAATATATGTTGGCATATGTATATATTGCAGTTGATTGATTTCCCGCATTGTATAGCGGATGAGACCCTATTACGCAGCCTATTAAGCGGATAATATTTTATAAAATCCCATATACCGCAATATTCCACCTCGAAGTGGAATGGGTATTGTGCTAATGTCTATGGATGCAGGGAAACAGGTTGGAGGGATCCAACTGGATTCCTCACAAATATTTATTTGATTCAAATATTGTGATATTTGATTGTTTATCATATCGATATATGATGTTTGAAAGTCGTGATTGACTATTTGATGTGTTGCATCATCGAATCCAATTTTTAAGTTAAAAATAACGATTTTGATTTTTAAGGGATTTCTAAAGTGATTTTTGAAAGTATACGTTTATAAAATATTTTTGGAATTGATTCATCTTAAATAAATAAACGTTATAATTTTAATATTATAAAAATTATGATTTTTGAGAAATACAGTTAAAAGTTGATTTTTGAAAATATGGGATTAATGATTTTATAAAATAGTTTAAACTGGGATTCTGAATTTATTATAAAAAGTTTAAAAATAGGATTTATGAAATTTGATTATTTTATAAATCAAAAGGATGAAATTGTAAAGGAGTTTAAAGACGTTTTAAAAGAATAATATAAATTGATCCATATAAAAGATTTATAAATTGATATTTTTAAATTAAAAATATTGGAATTGTAAAACGAGCTTTTATAAGTGTTAGAATGAATTGTGAATGAATTTCATAAATGAATAAAATCTATAGGATTATAACGGTGAAGTTATAAATGGAATTTTATAAATAAAATTTATAAAGTTATTTAGGGAATAGATTTGGATAAATAAATGAATCTTATAAGTTATAAGATTTATAATTATGAAGTTTAAAAGAACGTTTTTGTAAACAAATAAATCATAACCATTTAACTTATAATATGGACTTTTGGTATATAATTGAGTTATAAATCGAATAAGTTAATAAAGGAAATTTATAAGAGGAAGTTGTTATAAAATAAATAGAAATGGAATTTATAAACATTGTTTATAAATCCGCAACGACTTATTTTGATAAGTAAACTGTTGTAACTTGTTAATGGAGTTATATTCACGTTTTAGACAGTGAATAATCCTTTAAAATAAAAGGAATAGAAATGATGAAATTGGTTAACAAGTATATTCACGTTTTTGAATAGTGAATAATATGTTAAAGAAATGTTTTGGATGTGATGTTTTAAATAGAATTAAAATGATCTAAAGATGTTTTAAAAAGTATTAACTATCGAAACCATAGATTTCAACATTCATTGTTGAAATAGACGTTTTCGAGAAATAGAAAGAAATGGTAGATTATAACACTGTTGTTATAATAGATGATTTCCGAAAGGAAATGTTTTGTATAGTATTGGGATTTATATATCTATTTTAATTTCAAATCCCTATACTAGTGATTTTGGGTTGTCGTAACGATGTTTTACGCAACATTCGTTTTGACCCAAATAAATATGTTTAAGAGAATGATTTCCTTAAAGAATGAAATATATACTTAATTTCGATTAGAGTATATTGAATATTTTCCAAGTGTAGAAAATAAAAAGATTTGTGAATTACTTATTTTTAATAAGTATAGAAATGATTTTCCAATATTAAGTGAATATTTGGAATTTATCTTATTGAAGATAAATTGAAAATGAATATTAGAAATCGAATGGAAATCGTATATTCATGAATATTTTTGGAAATATAAATTCAATATGGAATTTATAAATGGAATTTGGAAAATGAGTTTAAAAATAAATATTGATTTATTTTTAAAGAATGGAAAAAAATATATCTTATAAAGATATTTTTGGAAAATAAATAATTTGGAAAATTATTTGGAATCTGGTGATGTTGTGCATATCTATTGATAGTTCAATAACTGACTATCAATATTTACCTTTAAATAGGTATTTGTTATGATTTGCTCGAAATTGAATGCCACACTTTTTTTTTTAAATAAGCGCTCACTATTCGGGTTAACCGGGAAAGGACCTTGGGGTCGTATAACCCATTCCGAATATGTGATACGTCGTTATGAATTGCATTCGAAGACCGGTGTTGAAGACCGGATATTTTCGAAAACGAAAGGGTTTCTTGTTGATTGTCTCTGCACTGGCTGATCCCCGGTATAGAGATCTCCATATGTGATGGGAAATCCGGACGAGATTAGAGATTATCCGGATTGCAAGGACTTCTTTGTAAGTGCCTTCGGTTCTGTTCGAGCCCGGAACAGACTTGTATGGATTGTATATCTGACATTACAAATTGAGATATAAAGCCGATTTCTTTCAAATATATTTCAGTTGTTGGCGGAGAATTTATTCTCTTAGCTTAACACCCTTCTCTGAGACGTACGAGCTCAGAGGTTATGTAGTTGAAGGTTATCAGCAATATATTCCCAATTTGGTGATGTGACATGCTGAGTGTTGCTGTGAAATGATCATTGTGTTGATTATTTGAGATAGGATCATTTGTTTGATCGTCTATCTTGGTGATCATTTCTATGATCATTTGTTGACCCAAAGCATGACTTTGTATAAAGCGTGTTTTTGTGGATGAAACTTCGTCGAGCCTCACACCCCGGAATGGTCAAAACAGGTAAGATGCAGCAAGGTTATGAGGGGTAGCTCCCTTTAGGGTATGTGCATTTCCTTCTGGAAAAGGGTGGTATCATGGTATGGAGCCCAGATGCTTACTCATGTTGAAACACTTATTATTATGGTGTGATGTTGCTGACGAGTGCTCGGTTAAAGGTCCCAAAGGACCGGGGGATGGCATACTCGTGTCAGTAGTTACCCAGTTAGGGGTAGCCCGGCCTTGTGTTCGCAGAGATCCGGTTAGGTTCTCGGGGACGTCCTTCCAGAGGCGTTCTCATGTGGCAATGGGAAGTTCCTTGGCCTGACCATTCGTTGGAAATCCAAAGAAACAATACGAGACTTGTACGGTTTTAGTTGTAGAACCTGCCATTTAATATGGTAGCAATAGTAAGCATACTATAATGGTACCTATGCTGGCTAAGATTTATATTCTACTTTCGAAATGTTTCCTACACTATGCACTAGTAATAATATCAAATGTTTCTTTTTAATACGTATCAAGCATCTTTGACTAACATAAGAAGAAATCTCCCCCAAGTCTGCGTTTGCATTGTGTGTGTGGCAGGAGGTCTTATGGTAGTCTCATTTTTAAAAGCATTGCGAATTGACTTTAAAAATATTCCTCTATTTTTATTTTAAAGAAAAATAAACTGTTTTGAGTTCTCACACCAGTCACATGACTGACTCGGAGTTTATTGTTTTCCTTCCAAAACTCTGGGTGCCCACTAATCCCACACGGGCAGTCAAGAGTTAAGGTTTATCAGGATATTCTGGAATTCAGGAGTTGCTGGAGGCAAGTTGGATGGCATCGCGTATTATTAGTATATAATATTTCTTTTTCCGCTGTTTGTTATTGTTGTGGTACACTCTGATGTAATGAAATGTAATGTGATGTAATGAAATAACTGATAAAGTTCTTTGTTTAAAGATTATTCATTTATCTATTATATGTTGTTCCGCTGCGATTGTGAGATTCTGATATTGTTGTGTTGTTTTCTTTCCGTTCTATTCTCTTTCCTCTCTATTTTCTATCTTTTCTCTCTTCTTCTGTCTCTTCCTTCTTCTTAAAACCCTCAGTGTTCAGTTTTCCGGCATCCGACTGATCGACATTCGATACAGTGGACGTATTGATGTCGATATTCGAGAGTCGAAGAATCGGGTCCTGACAATGTGGTATTAGAGCTTATGGTTAAGCGACAACCATGGTTCTGTTGGGTGTTACTCATTAGAGATAGAGTCAGTAGTACTCTAGAATGAGTTTGAGTGTAATAATAGATATGAGCGCGTATTTGTTAGTGAATATAAAATTGTTTTTGAATCGGGTAAATAAGATAATTTTGCCCAAAACTATTTTTTTTGATAAAGAAGAAATGATTTTCTATGAATTATTATAGTATATGGTTGCATGATTGTTAGGAAGTAATAATATTAAATTATTATCATTAGTATATGGAATTAAATAAGAAATAAAATGGATTGAATTCAAATAAACTAACTTGATAAATTATTAATTCTTGGACTAATGAATTGGAATTTGAATTGGTTAAATTAAAAGTTAGTTGTGAGCTAAATTTGAAGATAAATTTGAATTTGTATATAAATTCAAGTAAGTAAAAGAAATAAATTGAAATTCCCTTTGTTAGTAATTAAGTAAATTCGAGATGAATTGAATATTGAAATTTAAAATGAATAAGTGAATGTACTAATTGAATTAAATTAGTAAATGGAATAGATTTGAAATGGTTTGAATGAAATTTGTTTGGTTAATAAAATAAACCGAATGAAAATATGAAATGCAAATTGAACTAGAATGGATATTTTATTAAGTGAATATCATTAAATTTGCATAGAAATAATTGTCGTTCGACACAAAAAAGATTGTATAAAATTATATGAGTAAACGAAAGAAATAAAATTGATTTTTGAATCAATTAAAATAGTATGAATTCGTTTTGCTTAGAAATGAATAGAATGAAGAAAATGAGTTGTAAACGACTTGATTTAATGGAAATGTCATGTGAATTGGTCATAAGCGACTAAAGATGAATTGAAACCATATGAATTGCTAATGGAATTTATCTTGAATGTATTGCTAATGAAATCTATATATTTGTTATTGAAAATGAATGGAATGTTAATAGATTTCTTATATTTGTCACTGACATGGTTAAACTAAGTAAGTGCAGGTTTTGGAAACCGTTTGGCTGTATTTTGGGTTGTGCTAATAAGCTAATAATTAGCCGCTTTGCTTAAAAATGCTAAATAAGGTACGCCTACGCAATAAAAATAGGAAATATGAACTGCTTTTCTGTTTTCCGACCGTGTGGGTCGATGTATACATATTTATACATATTGTGAAATTGCAAAAGCTCCTCCGTACAAAGGAGACTCTGCCAAAATTTTCCGTGAATTTTGGGAGTTAGAAATATTTTTGAAAATTTTTGGGAAATTTTAGCTAACGACTAATCGATTTTGAAATTTGCAATTTGAAATGAATTAGTGAATAAAACTAATTTAAAGTAGTAATATGAATTGGTGAATGAAAATGAATATGTAACTTCAATAGTGAAGTAAAAATGTATAAGAAGCATATATTGGAAATTTTGTAATGGAATTAGCAAAATGATTTGAATGTTGGAATTGGATATTATGACTAGCAGGATATACAGGTGTATAAAGGAATTAGGATTTTGATTTCAAAGATAAAATTGAATTGCTCGACAAAAAGGTACGTATTTTAATTTCAGTATGAAATTTGATGATTTTCTTGTCCAACCACTTGGCTTTCTCTTTTCTTTTTGATTCTGAGGGGCCGTGGTGCCATTTTGTAGTCGTACCGAGCTAGCGGCGCAAAGGAGACGCTGGCGAAATTTTTCGAAAATTTAGGGTGTTAGAAAATTTTTGAGAAATTTTGAAAGTTTGAAATTTAGATTTAAATTTAAATTTGAATTGTTAGGAAAACAATGTTGTTTGGAACTTATAAGTGAAGTTGGAAAGCTAGTTGTAATGATAATGAGTCTCTAGTAAAAGGATTTAGGTTAGTAAGTTGATAAAACTATTTGGATTGTGAAAAATGATAGACGGGATAAGGGCATTCTTCTTAACTTGTAATTTCGGGACGAAATTCTTTTAAGGGGGAAGATTGTAACGACCCAGAATTTTTAACAATTTAATTTGAGAATATTTAATTAATTTTAAATATTTGAATGATGGTTTGACGTGAATTTCAAATTATCAGAATGAATTGGCGATTAAATTATAGAATTTAATCTATAGAAAATTGAATAATAATTTGAATCTTCAATTTTAAGCCGATTAAAAATATTTCAAAGGCTTGTAAAATACATATTGATAATATTAAAGATAATAGAAGCTTCAGAATTTAATTTGAAAGTGAATTGTTCAGTTTTGAAATTAAATCGTTTGAATCGATATTTAAAAATCGCCGTCCGAGGCACAGTCTCGGAATTCGACGAAACCAGTTCCATTGGGTCCGTAATATTGAATTATTCTCGGATTTTAAATTTCGTATTTTTCGGAGTTGTTATGTGAGCACACGACATATAAACGCGTTGAAATTTAATCAAATTCGATTTAAATTTAAATATAGAATTTGTTCAAAATCAAACACTGTAGCTCCCTTAAATTTCTCCTAGGATCACGAACGAAATCGTGCAACCCATCACACAACCATCTCTGCACGTTCTTTTTTTTATATGCAAACAGATCACTTTGAAGAGAAATCAAATGGCCGAAGCCAAGAATCAAAATAAAAAATGGCCGCTTCCCAGATAAAAGAAAAAAAACTATTCTTCATTCAAATCTCGACCTTCCCATTTTCGAAAGAAAGAAGAATGGCCACCTCAAATCGCGAAAGCGAAATAAAAAAAAATGTAAATTGCGATCGATTGAAGGCTCGAAGTCGACGAAGGGGAAATGATGTCGATGCCATGACTCGCACGTGCAAATCGAGGCGATGGATTCGAGAGGGATGAGGCGCTCCTGTAGTGACGTTCGTGGTGAGGTCGTGGTGACTTCGCGGTGGCTGATGATGCGAGGCGGCGCTTGGAATTTGGGGGGCGGTGTCACGACAGTGGCGGGGGACTCGCGATTGATGCCCGCGTGGGCGGTCTCGAGTGCGGCGCCACGGTAGGGGGTGGAGGCATTCCCGTGTACAGTGAGGTATATTGTTTTTTTTTTGTTTTTTTTGATTTAATTTAATTTAATTAACTGCAGATTTTTATTGATATAAAAAAAATAGAATGTGAAAACAGTATTTAAATTTTTACGGTAAGTAAATATTAAAAATTTAGCATCATAATTTGAAATTAGGAAATTAGTTTAAAACAAAATCATTGGTAAATTTAAATATCAAATAGAAGTTTGTTTAAATGTTAAGAAGTTATTTAAAAAAAATTATTTTTCGATTGTCTCGAATATTAATATATATAAAAGGTAGTTTTCTTTTTTTTAGGTTTTAATATTTGCGGAAAACAAATGTTTACAGTAGAAAAAATAATATAAGTAAAGTTTTAAAATTTATAAAAAAAAACAGTGAAAAGGATATAATAGAAATTTTAAATGTTTTAGGGGATTATATATATATAAAGTCAAACCTTGGAGAAAAAAATATTTCTAAACATTTATGTAAACATTTTGGTTTAATAGTTTGTTTTAAAATTGTTTTGAAAGTCAAATTTTAGTTAAATAAATTATTATAGAAAAAAGGAATTTAGTTTTAAAATCGTAACCTTTAGTTAAACAAATTTAATTAAAGAAAATCAGTTTGAATTTTTAATTTTTAGTTTAAAATAAAAATCATTAACTTGAGATTGAAATAATTAGTTTGGTTTAAATTGACATATTTAATTTTTAATGGTTAATTAATCTATTTAAAAAGGAAATTTAAATTATAGTTAAATAAAATTTTTGAAGACAAAATTGGTTTAAATAAAACCATCAGTTAATTTAACTGTTAAAATGAAATCACCGATGAATCGAAACTATTAAACGAAAATTTATTATTCGATTATTTCGAATATTCATAAATTGTGTAAATATTTATACAAGGTATAAATCAAGAAAAAAACCAAGTCAAGATGGAAATGGATAGCAAAATAAAAGCTAAGGTGAGAACTTCTCACTCAAAAAAAAATTATAAGTTCGATTTGCAGTTATTTATTGATTGTTGTTGGTTGTGATATTAGATATAGTAGGATATATCTATATATATAGCAATATATATATATATATTGGCATATGTATATATTGCAGTTGATTGATTTCCCGCATTGTATAGCGGATGAGACCCTATTACGCCGCCTATTAAGCGGATAATATTTTATAAAATCCCATATACCGCGATATTCCACCTCGAAGTGGAATGGGTATTGTGCTAATATCTGTGGATGCAGGGAAACAGGTTGGAGTGATCCAACTGGATTCCTCACAAATATTTATTTGATTCAAATATTGTGATATTTGATTGTTTATCATATCGATATATGATGTTTGAAAGTCGTGATTGACTATTTGATGTGTTGCATCATCGAATCCAATTTTTAAGTTAAAAATAACGATTTTGATTTTTAAGGGATTTCTAAAGTGATTTTTGAAAGTATACGTTTATAAAATATTTTTGGAATTGATTCATCTTAAATAAATAAACGTTATAATTTTAATATTATAAAAATTATGATTTTTGAGAAATACAGTTAAAAGTTGATTTTTGAAAATATGGGATTAATGATTTTATAAAATAGTTTAAACTGGGATTCTGAATTTAATATAAAAAGTTTAAAATAGGATTTATGAAATTTGATTATTTTATAAATCAAAAGGATGAAATTGTAAAGGAGTTTAAAGACGTTTTAAAAGAATAATATAAATTGATCCATATAAAAGATTTATAAATTGATATTCATAAATTAAAAATATTGGAATTGTAAAACGAGCTTTTATAAGTGTTAGAATGAATTGTGAATGAATTTCATAAATGAATGAAATCTATAGGATTATAACGGTGAAGTTATAAATGGAATTTTATAAATAAAATTTATAAAGTTATTTAGGGAATAGATTTGGATAAATAAATGAATCTTATAAGTTATAAGATTTATAATTATGAAGTTTAAAAGAACGTTTTTGTAAACAAATAAATTATAACCATTTAACTTATAATATGGACTTTTGGTATATAATTGAGTTATAAATCGAATAAGTTAATAAAGGAAATTTATAAGAGGAAGTTGTTATAAAATAAAAAGAAATGGAATTTATAAACATTGTTTATAAATCCGCAACGACTTATTTTGATAAGTAAACTGTTGTAACTTGTTAATGGAGTTATATTCACGTTTTAGACAGTGAATAATCCTTTAAAATAAAAGGAATAGAAATGATGAAATTGGTTAACAAGTATATTCACATTTTTGAATAGTGAATAATTTGTTAAAGAAATGTTTTCGATGTGATGTTTTAAATAGAATTAAAACGATCTAAAGATGTTTTAAAAAGTATTAACTATCGAAACCATAGATTTCAACATTCATTGTTGAAATAGACGTTTTCGAGAAATAGAAGGAAATGGTAGATTATAACACTGTTGTTATAATAGATGATTTCCGAATGGAAATGTTTTGTATAGTATTGGGATTTATATATCTATTTTAATTTCAAATCCCTATACTAGTGATTTTGGGTTGTCGTAACGATGTTTTACGCAACATTTGTTTTGGCCCAAATAAATATGTTTAAGAGAACGATTTCCTTAAAGAATGAAATATATACTTAATTTCGATTAGAGTATATTGAATATTTTCCAAGTGTAGAAAATAAAAAGATTTGTGAATTACTTATTTTTAATGAGTATAGAAATGTTTTTCCAATATTAAGTGAATATTTGGAATTTATCTTTTTGAAGATAAATTGAAAATGAATATTAGAAATCGAATGGAAATCGTATATTCATGAATATTTTTGGAAATATAAATTCAATATGGAATTTATAAATGGAATTTGGAAAATGAGTTTAAAAATAAATATTGATTTATTTTTAAACAATGGAAAATATATATATCTTATAAAGATATTTTTGGAAAATAAATAATTTGAAAAATTATTTGGAATCTGGTGATGTTGTGCATATCTATTGATAGTTCAATAACCGACTATCAATATTTACCTTTAAATAGGTATTTGTTGTGATTTGCTTGAAATTGAATGCCACACTTTTTTTTTAAAATAATCGCTCACTATTCGGGTTAACCGGGAAAGGACCTTGGGGTCGTATAACCCATTCCGAATATGTGATACGTCGTTATGAATTGCATTCGAAGACTGGTGTTGAAGACCGGATATTTTCGAAAACGAAAGGGTTTCTTGTTGATTGTCTCTGCACTGGCTGATCCCCGGTATAGAGATCTCCATATGTGATGGAAAATCCGGACGAGATTAGAGATTATACGGATTGCAAGGACTTCTTTGTAAGTGCCTTCGGTTCTGTTCGAGCCCGGAACAGACTTGTATGGATTGTATGTCTGACATTACAAATTGAGATATAAAGCCGATTTCTTTCAAATATATTTCTGTTGGTGGCGGAGAATTTATTCTCTTAGCTTAACACCCTTCTCTGAGACGTACGAGCTCAGAGGTTATGTAGTTGAAGGTTATCAGCAATATATTCCCAATTTGGTAATGTGACATGCTGAGTGTTGCTGTGAAATGATCATTGTGTTGATTATTTGAGATAGGATCATTTGTTTGATCGTCTATCTTGGTAATCATTTCTATGATCATTTGTTGACCCAAAGCATGACTTTGTATAAAGCGTGTTTTTGTGGACGAAACTTCGTCGAGCCACACACCCCGGAATGGTCAAAACAGGAAAGATGCAGCAAGGTTATGAGGGGTAGCTCCCTTTAGGGTATGTGCATTTCCTTCTGGAAAAGGGTGGTATCATGGTATGGAGCCAAGATGCTTACTCATGTTGAAACACTTATTATTATGGTGTGATGTTGATGACGAGCGCTCGGTTAAAGGTCCCAAAGGACCGGGGGATGGCATACTCGTGTCAGTAGTTACCCAGTTAGGGGTAGTCCGGCCTTGTGTTGGCAGAGATCCGGTTAGGTTCTCGGGGACGTCCTTCCAGAGGCATTCTCATGTGGCAATAGGAAGTTCCTTGCCCTGACCATTCGTTGGAAATCCAAAGAAACAATACGAGACTTGTACGGTTTTAGTTGTAGAACCTGCCATTTAATATGGTAGCTATAGTAAGCATACTATAATGGTACCTATGCTGGCTAAGATTTATATTCTACTTTCGAAATGTTTCCTACACTATGCACTAGTAATAATATCAAATGTTTCTTTTTAATACGTATCAAGCATCTTTGACTAACATAAGAAGAAATCTCCCCCAAGTCTGCGTTTGCATTGTGTGTGTGGCGGGAGGTCTTATGGTAGTCTCATTTTTAAAAGCATTGCGAATTGACTTTAAAAATATTCCTCTATTTTTATTTTAAAGAAAAATAAACGGTTTTGAGTTCCCACACCAGTCACATGACTGACTCGGAGTTTATTGTTTTCCTTCCAAAACTCTGGGTGCCCACCAATCCCACACGGGCAGTCAAGAGTTAAGGTTTATCAGGATATTCTGGAATTTAGGAGTTGCTGGAGGCAAGTTGGATGGCATGGCGTATTATTAGTATATAGTATTTCTTTTTCTGCTGTTTGTTATTGTTGTGGTACACTCTGATGTAATGAAATGTAATGTGATGTAATGAAATAACTGATAAAGTTCTTTGTTTAAAGATTATTCATTTATCTATTATATGTTGTTCCGCTGCGATTGTGAGATTCTGATATTGTTGTATTGTTTTCTTTCCGTTCTATTCTCTTTCCTCTCTATTTTCTATCTTTTCTCTCTTCTTCTGTCTCTTCCTTCTTCTTAAAACCCTCAGTGTTCGGTTTTCCGGCATCCGACTGATCGGCATTCGATACAGTGGACGTATTGATGTCGATATTCGGGAGTCGAAGAATCGGGTCCTGACATTGTGGTATCAGAGCTTATGGTTAAGCGACAACCATGGTTCTGTTGGGTGTTACTCATTAGAGATAGAGTCAGTAGTAATCTAGAATGAGTTTGAGTGTAATAATAGATATGAGCGCGTATTTGTTAGTGAATATAAAATTGTTTTTGAATCGGGTAAATAAGATAATTTTGCCCAAAACTATTTTTTGATAAAGAAGAAATGATTTTCTATGAATTATTATAGTATATGGTTGCATGATTGTTAGGAAGTAATAATATTAAATTATTATCATTAGTATATGGAATTAAATAAGAAATAAAATGGATTGAATTCAAATAAACTAACTCGATAAATTATTAATTCTTGGACTAATGAATTGGAATTTGAATTGGTTAAATTAAAAGTTAGTTGTGAGCTAAATTTGAAGATAAAATTGAATTTGTATATAAATTCAAGTAAGTAAAAGAAATAAATTGAAATTCCCTTTGTTAGTAATTAAGTAAATTCGAGATGAATTGAATATTGAAATTTAAAATGAATAAGTGAATGTACTAATTGAATTAAATTAGTAAATGGAATAGATTTGAAATGGTTTGAATGAAATTTGTTTGGTTAATAAAATAAACCAAATGAAAATATGAAATGCAAATTGAACTAGAATGGATATTTTATTAAGTGAATATCATTAAATTTGCATAGAAATAATTGTCGTTCGACACAAACAAGATTGTATAAAATTATATGAGTAAACGAAAGCAAATAAAATTGATTTTTGAATCAATTAAAATAGTATGAATTCGTTTTGCTTAGAAATGAATAGAATGAAGAAAATGAGTTGTAAACGACTTGATTTAATGGAAATGTCATGTGAATTGGTCGTAAGCGACTAAAGATGAATTGAAACCATATGAATTGCTAATGGAATTTATCTTGAATGTATTGCTAATGAAATCTATATATTTGTTATTGAAAATGAATGGAATGTTAATAGATTTCTTATATTTGTCACTGACATGGTTAAACTAAGTAAGTGCAGGTTTTGGAAGCCATTTGGCTGTATTTTGGGTTGTGCTAATAAGCTAATAATTAGCCGCTTTGCTTAAAAATGCTAAATAAGGTACGCCTACGCAATAAAAATAGGAAATATGAACTGTTTTTCTATTTTCCGACCGTGTGGGTCGATGTATACATATTTATACATATTGTGAAATTGCAAAAGCTCCTCCGTACAAAGGAGACTCTGCCAAAAATTTTCGTGAATTTTGGGAGTTAGAAATATTTTTGAAAATTTTTGGGAAATTTTAGTTAACGACTAATCGATTTTGAAATTTGCAATTTGAAATGAATTAGTGAATAAAACTAATTTAAAGTAGTAATATGAATTGGTGAATGAAAATGAATATGTAACTTCAATAGTGAAGTAAAAAGGTATAAGAAGCATATATTGGAAAAAATTTAATGGAATTAGCAAAATGATTTGAATTTTGGAATTGGATATTATGACTAGCAGGATATACAGGTGTATAAAGGAATTGGGATTTTGATTTCAAAGATAAAATTGAATTACTCGACAAAAAGGTACGTATTTTAATTTCAGTATGAAATTTGATGATTTTCTTCTCCAGCCACTTGGCTTTCTCTTTTCTTTTTGATTCTGAAGGGCCGTGGTGCCATTTTGTAGTCGTACCGAGCTAGCCGTGCAAAGGAGACGCTGGCGAAATTTTTCGAAAATTTAGGGTGTTAGAAAATTTTTGAGAAATTTTGAAAGTTTGAAATTTAAATTTGAATTGTTAGGAAAACAATGTTGTTTGGAACTTATAAGTGAAGTTGGAAAGCTAGTTGTAATGATAATGAGTCTCTAGTAAAAGGATTTAGGTTAGTAAGTTGATAAAACTATTTGGATTGTGAAAAATGATAGACGGGATAAGGGCATTCTTCTTAACTTGTAATTTCGGGACGAAATTCTTTTAAGGGGGGAAGATTGTAACGACCCAGAATTTTTAACAATTTAATTTGAGAATATTTAATTAATTTTAAATATTTGAATGATGGTTTGACGTGAATTTCAAATTATCAGAATGAATTGGCGATTAAATTATAGAATTTAATCTATAGAAAATTGAATAATAATTTGAATCTTCAATTTTAAGCCGATTAAAAATATTTCAAAGGCTTGTAAAATACATATTGATAATATTAAAGATAATAGAAGCTTCAGAATTTAATTTGAAAGTGAATTGTTCAGTTTTGAAATTAAATCGTTTGAATCGATATTTAAAAATCGCCGTCCGAGGCACAGTCTCGGAATTCGACGAAACCAGTTCCATTGGGTCCGTAATATTGAATTATTCTCGGATTTCAAATTTCGTATTTTTCGGAGTTGTTATGTGAGCACACGACATATAAACGCATTGAAATTTAATCAAATTCGATTTAAATTTAAATATAGAATTTGTTCAAAATCAAACACTGTAGCTCCCTTAAATTTCTCCTAGGATCACGAACGAAATCGTGCAACCCATCACACAACCATCTCTGCACGTTTTTTTTTAATATGCAAACAGATCACTTTGAAGAGAAATCAAATGGCCGAAGCCAAGAATCAAAATAAAAAATGGCCGCTTCCCAGATAAAAGAAAAAAAAACTATTCTTCATTCAAATCTCGACCTTCCCATTTTCGAAAGAAAGAAGAATGGCCACCTCAAATCGCGAAAGCGAAATAAAAAAAAATGTAAATTGCGATCGATTGAAGGCTCGAAGTCGACGAAGGGGAAATGATGTCGATGCCATGACTCGGACGCGCAAATCGAAGCGATGGATTCGAGAGGGATGAGGCGCTCCTGTAGTGACGTTCGTGGTGAGGTCGTGGTGACTTCGCGGTGGCTGATGATGCGAGGCGGCGCTTGGAATTTGGGGGGCGGTGTAACGACATTGGCGGGGGGACTCGCGATTGATGCTCGCGTGGGCGGTCTCGAGTGCGGCGCCACGGTAGGGGGTGGAGGCATTCGCGTGTACAGTGAGGTATATTGTTTTTTTTTGTTTTTTTTATTTTTATTTTTTTTGATTTAATTTAATTTAATTAACTGCAGATTTTTATTGATATAAAAAAAATAGAATGTGAAAACAGTATTTAAATTTTTACAGTAAGTAAATATTAAAATTTTAGCATCATAATTTGAAATTAGGAAATTAGTTTAAAACAAAATCATTGGTAAATTTAAATATCAGATAGAAGTTTGTTTAAATGTTAAGAAGTTATTTAAAAAAATTTATTTTTCGATTGTCTCGAATATTAATATATATAAAAGGTAGTTTTCTTTTTTTTAGGTTTTAATATTTGCAGAAAACAAATGTTTACAGTAGAAAAAATAATATAAGTAAAGTTTTAAAATTTATAAAAAAACAGTGAAAAGGATATAATAAAAATTTTAAATGTTTTAGGGGATTATATATATATAAAGTCAAACCTTGGGGAAAAAAATATATTTCTAAACATTTATGTAAACATTTTGGTTTAATAGTTTGTTTTAAAATTGTTTTGAAAGTCAAATTTTAGTTAAATAAATTATTAGAAAAAAAAGGAATTTAGTTTTAAAATCGTAACCTTTAGTTAAACAAATTTAATTAAAGAAAATCAGTTTGAATTTTTAATTTTTAGTTTAAAATAAAAATCATTAACTTGAGATTGAAATAATTAGTTTGGTTTAAATTAACATATTTAATTTTTAATGGTTAATTAATCTATTTAAAAAGGAAATTTAAATTATAGTTAAATAAAATTTTTGAAGACAAAATTGGTTTAAATAAAACCATCAGTTAATTTAACTGTTAAAATGAAATCACCGATGAATCAAAACTATTAAACGAAAATTTATTATTCGATTATTTCGAATATTAATAAATTGTGTAAATATTTATACAAGGTATAAATCAAGAAAAAAAACCAAGTCAAGATGGAAATGGACGGCAAAATAAAAGCTAAGGTGAGAACTTCTCACTCAAAAAAAATTTATAAGTTGGATTTGCAGTTATTTATTGATTGTTGTTGGTTGTGATATTAGATATAGTAGGATATATCTATATATATAGCAATATATATATATATATATATATATATATATATATATATATATATATTGGCATATGTATATATTGCAGTTGATTGATTTCCCGCATTGTATAGCGGATGAGACCCTATTACGCCGCCTATTAAGCGGATAATATTTTATAAAATCCCATATACCGCGATAATCCACCTCGAAGTGGAATGGGTATTGTGCTAATGTCTGTGGATGCAGGGAAACAGGTTGGAGGGATCCAACTGGATTCCTCACAAATATTTATTTGATTCAAATATTGTGATATTTGATTGTTTATCATATCGATATATGATGTTTGAAAGTCGTGATTGACTATTTGATGTGTTGCATCATCGAATCCAATTTTTAAGTTAAAAAAAACGATTTTGATTTTGAAGGGATTTATAAAGTGATTTTTGAAAGTATACGTTTATAAAATATTTTTGGAATTGATTCATCTTAAATAAATAAACGTTATAATTTTAATATTATAAAAATTATGATTTTTGAGAAATACAGTTAAAAGTTGAATTTTGAAAATATGGGATTAATGATTTTATAAAATAGTTTAAACTGGGATTCTGAATTTATTATAAAAAGTTTAAAAATAGGATTTATGAAATTTGATTATTTTATAAATCAAAAGGATGAAATTGTAAAGGAGTTTAAAGACGTTTTAAAAGAATAATATAAATTGATCCGTATAAAGATTTACAAATTGATATTTATAAATTAAAAATATTGGAATTGTAAAACGAGCTTTTATAAGTGTTAGAATGAATTGTGAATGAATTTCATAAATGAATGAAATCTATAGGATTATAACGGTGAAGTTATAAATGGAATTTTATAAATAAAATTTATAAAGTTATTTAGGGAATAGATTTGGATAAATAAATGAATCTTATAAGTTATAAGATTTATAATTATGAAGTTTAAAAGAACGTTTTTGTAAACAAATAAATTATAAGCATTTAACTTATAATATGGACTTTCGGTATATAATTGAGTTATAAATCGAATAAGTTAATAAAGGAAATTTATAACAGTAAGTTGTTATAGAATAAATAGAAATGGAATCTATAAACATTGTTTATAAATCTGCAACGACTTATTTTGATAAGTAAACTGTTGTAACATGTTAATGGAGTTATATTCACGTTTTAGACAGTGAATAATCCTTTAAAATAAAAGGAATAGAAATGGTGAAATTGGTTAACAAGTATATTCACGTTTTTGAATAGTGAATAATATGTTAAAGAAATGTTTTGGATGTGATGTTTTAAATAGAATTAAAACGATCTAAAGATGTTTTAAAAATTATTAACTATCGAAACCATATATTTCAACATTCATTGTTGAAATAGACGTTTTCGAGAAATAGAAGGAAATGGTAGATTATAACACTGTTGTTATAATAGATGATTTCCGAAAGGAAATGTTTTGTATAGTATTGGGATTTATATATCTATTTTAATTTCAAATCCCTATACTAGTGATTTTGGGTTGTCGTAACGATGTTTTACGCAACATTCGTTTTGGCCCAAATAAATATGTTTAAGAGAATGATTTCCTTAAAGAATGAAATATATACTTAATTTCCATTGGAGTATATTGAATATTTTCCAAGTGTATAAAATAAAAAGATTTGTGAATTACTTATTTTTAATAAGTATAGAAATGTTTTTCCAATATTAAGTGAATATTTGGAATTTATCTTTTTGAAGATAAATTGAAAATGAATATTAGAAATCGAATGGAAATCGTATATTCATGAATATTTTTGGAAATATAAATTCAATATGGAATTTATAAATGGAATTTGGAAAATGAGTTTAAAAATAAATATTGATTTATTTTTAAAGAATGGAAAAAATATATATCTTATAAAGATATTTTTGGAAAATAAATAATTTGGAAAATTATTTGGAATCTGGTGATGTTGTGCATATCTATTGATAGTTCAATAACCGACTATCAATATTTACCTTTAAATAGGTATTTGTTGTGATTTGCTTGAAATTGAATGCCACACTTATTTTTTTTAAAATAAGCGCTCACTATTTGGGTTAACCGGGAAAGGACCTTGGGGTCGTATAACCCATTCCGAATATGTGATACGTCGTTATGAATTGCATTCGAAGACCGGTGTTGAAGACCGGATATTTTCGAAAACGAAAGGGTTTCTTGTTGATTGTCTCTGCACTGGCTGATCCCCGGTATAGAGATCTCCATATGTGATGGAAAATCCGGACGAGATTAGAGATTATCCGGATTGCAAGGACTTCTTTGTAAGTGCCTTCGGTTCTGTTCGAGCCCGGAACAGACTTGTATGGATTGTATGTCTGACATTACAAATTGAGATATAAAGCCGATTTCTTTCAAATATATTTCTGTTGGTGGCGGAGAATTTATTCTCTTAGCTTAACACCCTTCTCTGAGACGTACGAGCTCAGAGGTTATGTAGTTGAAGGTTATCAGCAATATATTCCCAATTTGGTAATGTGACATGCTGAGTGTTGCTGTGAAATGATCATTGTGTTGATTATTTGAGATTGGATCATTTATTTGATCGTCTATCTTGGTGATCATTTCTATGATCATTTGTTGACCCAAAGCATGACTTTGTATAAAGCGTGTTTTTGTGGACGAAACTTCGTCGAGCCTCACACCCCGGAATGGTCAAAACAGGAAAGATGCAGCAAGGTTATGAGGGGTAGCTCCCTTTAGGGTATGTGCATTTCCTTCTGGAAAAGGGTGGTATCATGATATGGAGCCAAGATGCTTACTCATGTTGAAACACTTATTATTATGGTGTGATGTTGATGACGAGCGCTCGGTTAAAGGTCCCAAAGGACCGGGGGATGGCATACTCGTAACAGTAGTTACCCAGTTAGGGGTAAGCCGGCCTTGTGTTGGCAGAGATCCGGTTAGGTTCTCGGGGACGTCCTTCCAGAGGCGTTCTCATGTGGCAATGGGAAGTTCCTTGGCCTGACCATTCGTTGGAAATCCAAAGAAACAATACAGACTTGTACGGTTTTAGTTGTAGAACCTGCCATTTAATATGGTAGCTATAGTAAGCATACTATAATGGTACCTATGCTGGCTAAGATTTATATTCTACTTTCGAAATGTTTCCTACACTATGCACTAGTAATAATATCAAATGTTTCTTTTTAATACGTATCAAGCATCTTTGACTAACATAAGAAGAAATCTCCCCCAAGTCTGCGTTTGCATTGTGTGTGTGGCGGGAGGTCTTATGGTAGTCTCATTTTTAAAAGCATTGCGAATTGACTTTAAAAATATTCCTCTATTTTTATTTTAAAGAAAAATAAACTGTTTTGAGTTCCCACACCAGTCACATGACTGACTCGGAGTTTATTGTTTTCCTTCCAAAACTCTGGGTGCCCACCAATCCCACACGGGCAGTCAAGAGTTAAGGTTTATCAGGATATTCTGGAATTCAGGAGTTGCTGGAGGCAAGTTGCATGGCATGGCGTATTATTAGTATATAGTATTTCTTTTTCCGCTGTTTGTTATTGTTGTGGTACACTCTGATGTAATGTGATGTAATGAAATAACTGATAAAGTTCTTTGTTTAAAGATTATTCATTTATCTATTATATGTTGTTCCGTTGCGATTGTGAGATTCTGATATTGTTGTGTTGTTTTCTTTCCGTTCTATTCTCTTTCCTCTCTATTTTCTATCTTTTCTCTCTTCTTCTGTCTCTTCCTTCTTCTTAAAACCCTCAGTGTTCGGTTTTCCGGCATCCGACTGATCGGCATTCGATACAGTGGACGTATTGATGTCGATATTCGGGAGTCGAAGAATCGGGTCCTGACATTATTCATATGAGAAGAGAACCTGAAAACCCTAAACATCAAACTATTCAAAATCAATTGAGTACCCAAGAGTTTAAGAGAAAAACAAAAACTTCGTGTCAGGCATAAAGTCTAGTATAAACAATAATCTAACATCTTAATCCTTTTAGATATCTAGTGAGACCATGCCACTTAGCAGCATGGGTTTTTCCCCTCTCTAGTATCCTAAAACTTTTATAAAATCATATTCTGTATTCCTGCATACACAATGGTTAAAACATACATTTTCAGAATATTATGATGATATGCATACTTACAAACATTTAGGATTTCTCCATCCCCTACTAGATTTTAATTTGCCTTAAAGAGGGACTATCCATCCTATTTTCATTTTTCTTAAGTGGATGTGGACTGTCCATCTCACATCTCATAGTTTTCCTAGGATGACTATAAACCCTTCATCTAACATATGGAGATTATCCATCTCCAACATGATGTTGACTATCCATTAACCATCCCATGGTTTTCTCGGGATTACTATGAAAACTTCTTCAATTATATGGAGACTATCCATCTCCAACTTGATGTTGACTATCCATGATACATCCCATAGTCTTCCTAGGATAAACATGAACCCATCACTTGACCATTTAACTCATACTATCCACATGAATTTAATTATCTCATGCTTTCCACATGATTAATCTATTGCCATTAGTGTCCCTAATTTAGGTTATATCCATTTATAATTTACATTAGTATCCCCAATGATTGTCAAAACATATAATTGTTGATATCCCCAACTATTTTATTGAATTCATTAAACCCACACCGGTAACCAAAATTAAACAACATTTGTTTTATGAGGTTCAAAGAAAACAATTTTCAAACCCCTTCGAAAGTATCCCCTTCGAAACCTTTGCTTTCGAACCTTTAGAAAGCAATCTTTCGACCCCGTCAAAAGCATAAACCATAAATTTTAGAACTATAGGTTCCAACCTTTATAATTGTGACGACCCGGCTTTCTAACTCCAGAAAGACGTGTCATCAATAAGAAAGAAAGGGATAGAAATAGAAAAGAATAGAAAGAATAAAAACATCAGAATCTCACAGCGGAATGGAATAAAATATAATATATCAACATAATTATTACATAGTTATATATACATCAGAGTTATACAATATCATACAACATGACTATCATATACATATCTGTCAGAACATACGCCCCCAATATAATAAACTAACTAACACAGCGGAACTATATAGATAGCTACATACGTCTGGTCTTCTGCTCCAACTCCTCCAGAAAACTCTATACTCCGAATACCTATCACTTGGCTACTCATAAAAATTTGAGTACCCAAGAGTTTATGAAAAACAAAATATAAACTCTAGGTCAGACATGGGTCTGGTATGAGTAAACGGGTTAAAGTTGTTTAACTTCAAAAATCATTTAAAATAAAGGTATCACTAAGACTTCCCACACATAAATACGGGTAAGTTTTTACCTTACGCTAACCAAAACATTTTATAGGAACTTCAGTGATATTATAATAGTGTCTAGGATTTTCAAGTAAAATACAGAAATAGCTGAAATGCTTACATCTCACATTCCAACGTAGTTGGGCACAATCAAAATGTACGGCGCTTATTGGAAATTGGATCTCATACACTGGTAGGGCTACTGGGGTACCGCCCGTCACAGTACGTGGCCTAGATCACCGTACCGAGGAGCCACCCTAACTCCCCTGCAACACAAGGCCGGAACCCTTCCTTACTAAATAGTCCTGAACAAGATAACCCCGCAGTTGGCTGCAGACCAACCGCCCACACAGCCGAATAAAAGGGACATCTAGACAGGGGTATACCTCGTCCTGCTTGGGCATGACCCACCTAACCTTGCCGCACATCCCCTGTTTTATCCATTCCCGGTTGATGAGGCTTGAGGCTGCGTTTACCTTTATAGAACATATCTCTTAGAATGCTCATCGTCCGCCTGACGATGTGCTGAAAGCATTCAATCCATACAAGTTCGTTCCGGGTTCGAATGAAACCGAAGGCATTATCTCGTTACACTCGTTTTGGAATCACCCTCAGAGTTAACGACGATAACCCTTGCATTCTGAAAACACCATCTCGATCTTCACTTGAGATAACACGACCTAACGTTTAATTTGGATTGATGTAGTTTTCGGAATATCAAATCGATACCCGATCCCGGTCACATCGAAATCCAAACGCCATTTTAAAGGCCAAGTTGTCTAATTAACTTAACGGTTTAAATTTAACAATTGAATTCACATAGCAACTTAACACAGATAAATAACATCAGATAAATCATATAGCAATTTAACACAGATAAATCATATACAATCATCACAGATATATCCAGAATATCACAGAACATCACAGGCTATAAATTCATATCAGAATCAATCAAATAGAATCATCGATTCATATCAACATTTAGTTTGATTTATTTTAAACTTAATTGCATACTTAAGAGTAAACTATATTTTATTCCTGCTTAACCAATTACTAATTAATTAACTTATTTCAATTTATTAATTACTTATTAATTATTCACTTAATTAATTAATTAATTCTTAATTACTAATCAGTAACCTTAATTATTGATTTATAAAACTCAATTACACATTTAATTATTATTAATTATTTAATTACCCATTAATTATTAGTTAACTTAATCGTTTAATCCTTAATTAATTAGTTAACTACGATTTGTTAAGTTATTGGCTTTCAATGCTTAATGAATTTCTTAATTATAAATGGGTTTACACAAGATTATAATTAAAATCTTTAATTACTAATTTAATTAAATCTTGAATTACTTATTAAATTACAATTATCAATGTTATTACATTCTTAATTAACTTGGATTTAAATTAATTACTCGTTTTGTTTTCTGCAAAACTTCCTTACTAAATTTAATCACAGCCTAAACAATTGAACAACATTAATACTTAATTGATACTTAGCTTATATATCTTTTCAACTTAGTATTACATTAGGCAAACTTCTAGAATTGAAACTCGAAGACAACAACTTGCTCAACTCGGCTAGAACTCGAGATTATCCTGAACCCCTCTCGCGTTAATCTCCTGCACTTCCCTTTTTCTCCTTCCTCTGTTCTTCTTCCCGTTTCTCTTTTTTTTTAAAGCTTAAGTTTAAAAACTGCTAACACTTACTAATACACACGCGCCTATTCAAAACTCGACCCAGAGCAAAACTCAAAGGAATCCACGCGACTAACTCGAGTTTCACTCGAGTTGACACCAACCATCTCCTCCCCGTCGTCGTGCACGTGCACGGCGGTTCACCACCGTGCCAACGCCACTCGACTCCATCAACAAACCCCACGGCATCCCCTCACACGAATACGAAACCCAGAAATACACGACAACCTCGAAATCAAAAAAATGAAAGAAAATACGAACAGTAAGCCGAGTTCCATAGAGATAAACGTCATGTTCACTCAACCACGACCACCTGCGTTGACGTGGCTTCGGCCATGCCTTGCAGACATCACCTCCTAACTCCTCCCAAAACCTCAAGTCACTCAGTTGAGCTATGGTGACACGATCATCGAATGAACCGAACCCAAAAGCAATGAACCCGTAACCCTATTCTCAATCATCCCCAAAAATCCATGCATTCATAAATTTTTTAACATTTTTCTGTTAATCTCACATCAATATACTAGCTTTATGTAAAATTTCAACAATTATAATTGAGAAATTATCAGAATTTTATGGAAATGTAATTTTTGTTCACTAACCATCTGCTCTATGCATAGTTGTCTAAAAATTATAAATTTTGCCTTAAAAATCATAGTTTCGTATGTAGTTGCAATATATCAATTCAAGTTTACAATTCGAGATATTCAAATTTTTGATCTTTGGTTTATTTTTACTGTAAATTTGTATTTACAGTTCTTATATTTCACAGCTTACTAAAAAAAACCCAAATCTTAATCCTAAACTTAAAAAAATTTATTAGTTAAGATACTAATTAAAGACAAGAATTTTATATAAGGTTGGATATATTCACTGTCTTTTTTTCTTTGCCTCGGTAAAAAAATTGAAACCTAGAAGAACAACTATATGCACAACTTACAGTAAACATCCCAGAACTTTAAATATCAACGTATCAATTCTTCACAAATTACTTATTAAAAGTTAGATTTTAAATAAGTTTACTCACACAAGATTGCAGTTGAACAGAGGATGGTTGTTTGATGAAGAAACCTGCAGTTGAAGTTTTGAATTCCTGTAACTCTTCTTTGCTTCCTGACTTTATTTGAATATGAAATTTTGTTCATGCTTCCTTTGCTTTATCAGGTTTGGTTAAGTTATGGAATGAACTAAATGATATATATGCAAATAAAATGCTATGGATTTATAGCTAAGAACAGTTTGTATAGGATATTAGCTTCTTAAATAAGCCTTCCTTAGATATAATTACATTTTACTTAATTTTTATGTACTAGGACCTAAGAAAATTCAACCATTTCGGCTGAAAGATATTTCCAGACAGAAAATTATGCTAATTGAATGTTTGTGTTTGCATTTATGCTAACATATTATTGATGTTTGCTGACACAAACATTTGTACAAAGATATTTGCAGGTTTTTTTTGTATTTATACTAAGATGTTTTCATATAGGTGTACACTTATTATGTGTTGCTGACACATGGATTTTATAAAGATATTTGCAGCTCCTTATTTTTGAACTAAGATGTGAATATTTGGCTTACTTATGCATATAAAGTTTACTTGCATGTTTCATTTTGTCTTCATACTTATGTTAACATATAAATAAATGTTTGCTGACAAACTTTATAAAGATACTTGCAGATCCTTGTTTTGCCTAGTGTATATTTGTACAATGGTTTTGTTTTATTTTTTTGATGTGAATACTTGTTCTCTTAAGTTCACAAATAATTAATGTTCGCAGAAAAGTTAATTTTGCATATGAATTCTGCGTCTGATTTCATATTTTTATATTTACATAGTTACATTTTTATTTACATCTTATATTCATGTTATAGTTTTGTACTTATATTTGTAGACTTATGTTTATAGCCATATTTTATGTTATACTTATTTTAAATATTTATAAGCTTATTTTATTTTAATTACAAAAGCTGTTGCTAAAAACATTTCTTGATCTTATTTTTATTCAAAGTTAAATTTTCCAATATTTGATTTGTAATGTATTTATATTTAATAAGAATATAATTGTGTTATTATACTTATTATTATTATTAACTGCATTCATACATAACTTTTAATTTAATTGAATAAAACAGATTTAATTTTAAATATTGTTAAAAGAGTCTATTTTATATTTTAAAATTATAAATTCCTTTATAATACATATACAACTAATAATATCCAAAATCTTGTTTATTTTTAAATGAAAATCTCGTATTTTATTTAAATTTGATTAAAAACTTATTATAATAATAGGGTCAAAATTCCGGAATGTCACATTCTTCCCTCCTTAAAAGAATTTCATCCCCGAAATGTAAACAAAGTTAATTTCAAAAACTTAATATTAACAATCTAAACATACATATCATCCATACAAAAACATACAATCAAACAGTCAATTCTAACAGCATTACTAGTTATCCGGACATAAATTTGGATAAGCTTTTCTAAAACTACCAAGAGTTTCCCAGGTACAATCTTTGGGATCCTCACTCCATTGCACCTTGACGAGTTTCACCACCTTGTTCCTGAGTTGCTTCTCGTCTTGATCTACAATCTGAATAGGATCTCTAACCACAGTCAGGTTGGGTTCTACTTCTAAATCTTCCTGGACAACTGTTTCTATTACTAATGATGGGTCATGAATATATTTCCTTAAATGAGATACATGGAATACATTGTGAATCCCAGACATTCGTTCTGGTAATTCAATCCTGTTGGCTAAAGTTCCAATTCTTTCCAATACTCGGAATGGACCAATATATCTCAAAGCAAGTTTTCCCGTCTTTCCGAATCTTATAACACCTTTGATTGGCGAAACTTTAATAAAAACTAAATCTCCGATCTCAAATTCTAATGGTCTTTGACTCTTATCTGCATATTTCTTCTGATGATCTTGAGCAGCTTTCATCCTTTTCTTGATAAGCTCAACCTTCGCAGAAGCTTCACGAATTAGATCGGGTCTGAGCACAAGTCGATCATTCGATTCAATCCAACAAGATGGGGATCTACATGGTCTTCCATACAGAGCTTCATAAGGAGCCATCTTAATACTCGCTTGGTAACTGTTATTATAGGAAAATTCCACTAAATGAAGATGGTCTTCCCGCGATCCACCAGAATCCAATACACAAGCTCGCAGCATATCTTCCAGAATACGATTAAGCCTTTCCGTTTGTCCGTCCGTCTGAGGATGATAGGCCATACTTAATCTCAAACTTGTTCCCATTGCTGATTGCAGAGCTTCCCAGAATTTACTAGTGAAAATAGGATCACGATCACTTACTATGCTAATAGGAGCACCATGCAATCTGACTATCTCCTTCAAGAAAATCTCTGCCGAGGAAACTGCAGTACGAGTTGCCTTAACTGGAATAAAATGGGCACTCTTCGTTAAACGATCCACAATAATCCATATTCCTTCATTTCCTTTCCTGGTTCTAGGCAAACCGTCGATGAAGTCCATCGAGATCATCTCCCACTTCCAATCTGGAATTTCCAAAGGTTGCAATAGTCCGGCAGATTTTTGTTGATCTCCCTTCACTTGTTGGCAAATGGCACAACTATTTACAACAGCAGCTACATCCTTCTTCATATTCGGCCACCAGAAAACTCTCCTCATATCCTTATACATTTTCGAGATTCCCGAGTGAATATTCAATTTGGAACGATGACACACAGCTAAGACTTCTTGTCTCAATCCATCTATATTGGGCACACACAAACGAACATTAATCCTTAAAACACCTTGATCGTCTATCTTGAAATCCGAATATCGACCGTCTTTAGTACCAAAAATTATTTCCTCAAAAGATTTATCCTCTGTTTGCTTACTAATGATTCTTTCTTGGAGAGATGGAACGACTTCCAAAAGAGATAAGACTGCATTTCTACCAAGAGCATCCGCCACGACATTCGCTTTCCTCGGAGTATACAAAATATCCAAATCATAAGAGGCCAAAAATTCGACCCATCTCTGCTGTCTCAAATTAAGATCTTTTTGAGAGAAAATATATTTCAACGGTTTGTGATCCGTGAATAACTCAAACTTTTCTCCCAAAAGATAATGTCTCCAGATCTTCAAAGCAAATACAATAGCTAATAGTTCTAGATCATGCGTAGCATAGTTCTTCTCATGTGACTTCAATTGCCGACTAGCATACGCAATTACTCTGCCGTCTGCATCAGAACTGCTCCCAGTCCAACTAAACATGCATCCGTATATACTTCAAATTTGCTCTTCCCATTCGGAATAGCAAGTACCGGTGCACTAGTTAGCCTTGTCTTCAATTCCTGAAAAGCTTCTTCACACTGAGGTGTCCATTTGAATTTAGCTCCTTCCCTAGTCAGCTTGGTCAGATGCGAAGAAATTTTGGAATAATCCTTAATGAATTTTCTGTAGTAACCAGCCAAACCCAGAAAACTGCGAACTTCCGTTGGTGTCTTCGGCTGTTTCCATTGCAAAATAGTTTCAACCTTTGCTGGATCTACTGAAATGCCTTCACCAGAAACAATGTGTCCTAAAATTTTAACTTCTGATTTCCAGAAATGGCACTTTGAAAACTTTGTTTTCAACACATGCTTCCTCAGAGTCTCCAATACAATCCTCAAATGATGCCTGTGTTCTTCTTCCGATTTGGAGTAGACCAAGATATCATCAATGAATACCGGTACGAATTTATTCAACACATCTCTAAAGACTCGGTTCATAAGATCAACAAAATAGGCAGGCGCATTGGTTAACCCGAAAGGCATAACCAACCACTCATAAAAACAATTCGGTCCCCTAAATGCTGTCAAGGGAATACTATCTTCAGCTACTCTCAATTGATGGAAACCTAAAGCTAGATCTAGTTGAGAAAAGATAGAATCTCCATGCAACTGGTAAAAAAGATCATCAATGCGAGGAAAAGGATATTTATTTCGAATGGTCACCTTGTTCAATTCTCTATAATCAACACAGAACCTTAGCGAACCATCCGATTTGGTGACAAACACCGCAGCAGAGCACCAACAAGAAAAACTGAGTCTAATCAAACCCTTCTCCAAAAGATCTTGTGTCTGCTTAATCAACTCTTTTCTCTCTCTAGGAGGCATTCTCTTACTAGGTTGAATCACCGGTACTGCTCCTGGGATCAAATCAATACGAAACTCAATCTCTCGATGTGGCGGCAGACACTTAACTTCTTCAAAACATCAGGAAAATCTTGAACCACATCGATTTCTTCAACTTTCTCTTGAGAAGTCTCAACTCCTTGCAAAAGACTACTCAAGTGAAATCCAGAACTATCGCACGACACTTTGGCAATCCTACCCAAATCAGTCTCCAATGAAACTGTCCTCTCATCACAATTCAGGACTGCTTTATACTTATCGAGCCAATCCATTCCCAAAATAAGATCAAATCCTTTAAAATTTAACACATACGGGTCACAAGAGAAACCGTGGGACAAATAAGAAAGCTTCAAGTCCTTACAGATTGTATCCAATTTTGTTGCTCCACCTATAGGATTAGATACAATAATGGGACGATCCACCGTTCTAGGGTTGATAGAAAACTTTTCTACCGATTCCAGAGATATGAAACTCAAAGTTGCACCCGAATCAAACAAAACTTTAATATATATATATATATATATATATATATATATATATATATATGAAAATACAAATACGCACTCTCAAGATAAATATTACTCAAGAGCCTAGGTACTCGCTCGACCTATTGCTCTGATACCAGCTGTGACGACCCGGCTTTCTAACTCCAGAAAGACGTGTCATCAATAAGAAAGAAAGGGATAGAAATAGAAAAGAATAGAAAGAAAGAATAACAACATCAGAATCTCACAGCGGAATGGAATAAAATATAATACATCAACATAATTATTACATAGTTATATATACATCAGAGTTATACGATATCATACAACATGACTATCATATACATATCTGTCAGAACATACGTCCCAAATATCATAAACTAACTAACACAAGGGAACTATATAGATAGCTACATACGTCTGGTATTCTGCTCCAACTCCTCCAGAAAACTCTATACTCCGAATACCTATCACTTGGCTACTCATAAAAATTTGAGTACCCAAGAGTTTATGAAAAACAAAATATAAACTCTGGGTCAGACATGGGTCTGGTATGGGTAAACGGGTTAAAGTTGTTTAACTTAGAAAATCATATAAAATAAAGGTATCACTTAAGACTTCCCACACATAAATACGGATAAGTTTTTACCTTACGCTAACCAAAACATTTTATAGGAAATTCAGTGATATTATAGTAGTGTCTAAGGTTGTCAAGTAAAATACAGAAATAGCTGAAATGCTTACATCTCACATTCCAACATAGTTGGACACAATCAAAACGTACAGTGCTTATTGGAAATCGGATCCCATACAATGGCAGGTCTACTAGGGTAACGCCCGTCACAGTACGTGGCCTAGATCACCATACCGAGGAGCCACCCTAACTCCCCTGCAACACAAGGCCGGAACCATTCCTTACTGAATAGTCCCGAACAAGATAACCCCGCAGTTGGCTGCAGACCAACTGCCCACACAGCCAAATAAAAAGGACATCTAGAGAGGGGTATACCTCGTCCTGCTTGGGCATGACCCACCTAACCTTGCTGCACATCCACTGTTTTAGCCATTCCCGGTTGATGAGGCTTGAGGCTGCGTTTACCTTTATAGAGCATATCTCTTAGAATGCTCATCGTCCGCCTGACGATGTGCTGAAAGCATTCAATCCATACAAGTTCGTTCCGGGTTCGAACGAAACCGAAGGCATTATCTCGTTACACTCGTTTTGGAATCACCCTCAGAGTTAACGACGATAACCCTTGCATTCTGAAAACACCATCTCGATCTTCACTTGAGATTACACGACCTAACGTTTAATTTGGATCGATGTGGTTTTCGGAATATCAAATCGATACCCGATCCCGGTCTCATCGAAATCCAAACGCCATTTTAAAGGCCAAGTTGTCTAATTAACTTAACAGTTTAAATTTAACAATTGAATTCACATAGCAATTTAACACAGATAAATAACATCAGATAAATCATATAGCAATTTAACACAGATAAATCATATACAATCATCGCAGATATATCCAGAATATCACAGAACATCACAGGCTATAAATATATATCAGAATCAATCAAATAGAATCGTCGATTCATATCAACATTTAGTTTGATTTATTTTAAAATTAATTGCGTACTTAAGAGTAAACTATATTTTATTCTTGCTTAACCAATTACTAATTAATTAACTTATTTCAATTTATTAATTACTTATTAATTATTCACTTAATTAATTAATTAATTAATTCTTAATTACTAATCAGTAACCTTAATTATTGATTTATAAAACTCAATTACACATTTAATTATTATTAATTATTTAATTACCCATTAATTATTAGTTAACTTAATCGTTTAATCCTTAATTAATTAGTTAACTACGATTTGTCAAGTTATTGGCTTTCAATGCTTAATGAATTTCTTAATTATAAATGGGTTTACACAAGATTATCATTGAAATCTTTAATTACTAATTTAATTAAATCTTGAATTACTTATTAAATTACAATTATCAATGTTATTACATTCTTAATTAACTTGGATTTAAATTAATTACTCGTTTTGTTTTCTGCAAAACTTCCTTACTAAATTTAATCACAGCCTAAACAATTGAACAACATTAATACTTAATTGATACTTAGCTTATATATCTTTTCAACTTAGTATTACATTAGGCAAACTTCTAGAATTGAAACTCGAAGACAACAACTTGCGCAACTCGGCTAGAACTCGAGATTATCCTGAACCCCTCTCGCGTTAATCTCCTGCACTTCCCCTTTTCTCCTTCCTCTGTTCTTCTTCCTGTTTCTCTTTTTTTTTAAAGCTTAAGTTTAAAAACTGTTAACACTTACTAATACACACGCGCCTATTCAAAACTCGACCCAGAGCAAAATTCAAAGGAATCCACGCGACTAACTCGAGTTGACACCAACCAGCTCCTCCCCGCCGCCGTGCACGTGCACGGCGGTTCACCACCGCGCCAACGCCACTCGACTCCATCAACAAACCCCATGGCATCCCCTCACATGAATACGAAACCCAGAAATACACGAAAACCTCGAAATCAAAAAAATGAAAGAAAATACGAACAGTAAGTCGAGTTCCATAGAGATAAACGTCACGTTCACTCAACCACGACCACCTGCGGTGACGTGGCTTCGGCCATGCCTTGCAGACATCACCTCCTAACTCCTCCCAAAACCTCAAGTCACTCGGTTGAGCTATGGTGACACGATCATCGAATGAACCGAACCCAAAAGCAATAAACCCGTAACCCTATTCTCAATCATCCCGAAAAATCCATGCATTCATAATTTTTTTTTAACATTTTTCTGTTAATCTCACTTCAATATACTTGCTTCATGTAAAATTTCAACAATTATAATTGGAGAAATTATCAGAATTTCATGGAAATGCAATTTTTGTTCACTAACCATCTGCTCTATGCATAGTTGTCTAAAAATTATAAATTTTTCCTTAAAAATCATAGTTTCGTATGTAGTTGCAATATATCAATTCAAGTTTACAATTCAAGATATTCAAATTTTTGATCTTTGGTTTATTTTTACTGTAAATTTGTATTTACGGTTCTTATATTTCACAGCTTACTAAAAAAAACCAAATCTTAATCCTAAACTTAAACAAATTTATTAGTTAAGTTACTAATTAAAGACAAGAATTTTATATAAGGTTGGATATATTCACTGTCTTTTTTTCTTTGCCTCAGTAAAAAAATTGAAACCTGGAAGAACAACTATATGCACAACTTACAGTAAACATCGCAGAACATTAAATATCAACATATCAATTCTTCACAAATTACTTATTAAAAGTTAGATTTTAAATAAGTTTACTCACACAAGATTGCAGTTGAACAGAGGATGGTTGTTTGATGAAGAAACCTGCAGTTGAAGTTTTGAATTCCTGTAACTCTTATTTGCTTCCTGACTTTATTTGAATATGAAATTTTGTTTATACTTCATTTGCTTTATCAGGTTTGGTTAAGTTATGGAATGAACTAAATGATATATACGCAAATAAAATGTTGTGGATTTATAGCTAAGAACAGTTTGTATAGGATATTAGCTTCTCAAATAAGCCTTCCTTAGATATAATTACATTTTACTTAATTTTTATGTACTAAGACCTAAGAAAATTCAACCATTTCGGCTGAAAGATATTTCCAGACAGAAAATTATGCTAATTGAATGTTTGTGTTTTCATTTATGCTAACATATTATTGATGTTTGCTGACACAAACAGTTGTACAAAGATATTTGCAGTTTTTTTTTGTATTTTTACTAAGATGTTTTCGTATAGGTGTACACTTATTATGTGTTGCTGACACATGGATTTTATAAAGATATTTGCAGCTCCTTATGTTTGAACTAAGATGTGAATATTTAGCTTACTTATGCATATAAAGTTTACTTGCATGTTTCATTTTGTCTTCATACTTATGTTAACATATAAATAAATGTTTGCTGACAAACTTTATAAAGATACTTGCAGATCCTTGTTTTGCCTAGTGTATATTTGTACAATGGTTTTGTTTTATTTTTTTGATGTGAATACTTGTTCTCTTAAGTTCACAAATAATTAATGTTTGCAGACAAGTTAATTTTGCATATGAATTCTGCTTTGTCTGATTTCATATTTTTATATTTACATAGTTACATTTTTATTTATCTTATATTCATGTTATAGTTTTGTACTTACGTTTGTAGACTTATGTTTATAACCATATTTTATGTTATACTTATTTTAAATATTTATAAGCTTATTTTATTTTAATTACAAAAGCTGTTGCTAGAAACATTTCTTGATCTTATTTTTATTCAAAGTTAAATTTTCCAATATTTGATTTGTAATGTATTTATATTTAGTAAGAATATAATTGTGTTATTATACTTATTATTATTATTAACTGCATTCATACATAACTTTTAATTTAATTGAATAAAATAGATTTAATTTTAAATATTGTTAAAGAGTCTATTTTATATTTTAAAATTATAAATTCCTTTATAATACATATACAACTAATAATATCCAAAATCTTGTTTATTTATAAATGAAAATCTCGTATTTTATTTAAATTTGATTAAAAACTTATTTTAATAATAGGGTTAAAATTTCGGGATGTCACAATAATACTTTAAAACCCCTACTTTGAAACCTTTCGAGTTATTTGAAGTGTCATTAAGTAAGAGTGGAAGCCTATCTCCTAAACCATTTGTAAGCAAACCTTTCTAAAGCATTGGAAATCAAACATTTCGAAACTATCCAAAAGCAAACCTTTCAAAACCATTGGAAAGCAAACCTTTCGAAAGTGATCAACTTTTTTAAACATAAACCTTTCATAAGCATACTGGGTTCAATTTAAAATATGTGGAAAAACATGCTTTAAAAACCTTTCGGCTTCATTAGAAGCAGCCTTTCGACCTTGTCAGAAGGTCTGCTTCGAGAGCTTTAAAACATTTTATTTAAAACAACAGGCCACCGCCCTTAAAACAACTCCCTCAAAAGCTTGGGTTATTCTTCAGTTTATAAAACAAGGGTAATCACATAAATTGAAAGCTTCCTGTCAAAAGCATGGAGAAGCGGCTAATTTTAAAACAAGTAAACTTTTCAACCTTGTCGAAAGGTTCAAATCAAATCAAAACAAAAGTGGTCGTAACCTTTCGACTGTGTCGAAAGGTTTCAAAAAAGTAGTGATAAAATAGCAGTAACTTTTCGACCGTGTCAAAAGATTTAAAACCTTTATTTTAAATAATTGACCTAGTTGAAAGAAACCCAGCCGAAAGATCTTATTCGAAAGCAAAGCAGGTGATCCTTTGGCTTATAAAACAAACATACTTCAACAACTTTGGAAACCAACCTTTTGACTTAGAACCCTTCGACTATGTCCAATTCATTACATGCCAAGTAACTTGATACAAATGCATTGGTTTGACCTTGTCAAAATCTATGAACCTCTCGACCTTTTCGAAAGTTCAGGGTCGGAAGGTCTGATACCAAAATGGCTGAAACATGCTAAAAGCATGATTTTCCTTGTTTCTTACTTAAAATGGATAGCTTTCCAACTAACCTGCCTTTGTTTGTCAAAATCTGATTGGTTAACAAAGTTTTTCAAACAAGTGTTGCCATTAATCTTAGAAATAAGTAACAATTTTATTTTGTAAAATGCCCCTTCTTCTTAATTAAATATATAAAACATTTAAGTCTCATACCCTAAATAATTTTATATATTCATCAAAACACTTAGAAAAAATCTAGAAAAATTTCAAAAAATCTACTTTAATACGTTTTCCAACATATAAAAATTTCAAACCAAATAATTATTATTTTAGCCGTAAATAATTTATATCCCAATAAATCATTTTCTTCACTAGAAAATTAATAAAAAAATCCACATTAATTCAGAAAATTATGAAAATTGAAACCCATCTCCAAAATTATGTTTTCTACAGCATAAAATTTTATCATGGTGTTTAAAAATCATTTCATCTCGGTTTTACCCTAAAATCGTGTATATCCATTTTTAGAAAACTTGCTTAATCTATATAAATCATGATTCAAGCATATGATGATTCAATATATCACAAAAAAGATTTACACTAAATTCCAAAACCATATAATCATAAAACTAAAATAAAGATGTAGAAATTATTATTCACCTTAGATTGGATAACGAAATTGAAGTTTGGTTGAGATTGATTCTTTCTAGCTTGAATCCAAAGCTTTAAGTTGATTTTCTCTTCTCTTCTTCCTAATGGCCGACCTTGCTTCTCACGGTTATAAATTTTTATTTTAAGTAAATGAACGTGTATGGCCTAATGAGAATAGTATAATGGTCGTAAGTATGGTTATTTACTTTAATGTCCTTATGTTTAATTTCCAAACCATTTATACAAGTTCATTAGATTTTAAATAAGCACGGCCACCTAATTTATTAATCAACCTCAATCTCCTTATCTACGTTATTATATTTAATTTATTCTATTTAAATCTCTAGATAATGTCAATAAAATTAGGGGTGTTACATTAGGATATCTGTAACACCTTGGGAATTTCAATAATAAACTAAAATATTAATAAGGGTAAAAACGTAATTTGACATAAAAGGACGAAATAATAAATTTCACAAACATTGGAATTATGCCTTAAGACCTATTCCACTACGTATGAAATGTCATTTACTGTTAAAAACATTTATAACTTGTTATTTAATAAAATGGGTCAGAATTAGCGAAAACTGTAACCGATTGCATTTTCGTAATTATTACTTTTGGGTTTAGACTAGATAGCCCTAGTTTTCAACTATAAATTAGACCTTATCCTCACTTCTTTTTACTTATCTAGCCGCCACTTCCCTATTCTATGTGTACAGTTCTTCTTCTTTCTCCACAAAAACTTCTCAAATCTAAACAATACTTCCATTCTCTTTAAAATAATTTTCATTAAAAAAGAAATAAAACAATCTAAATCAAATGAGAAGAAGGGATAATCGAAATTAGAGGAGAAAGATAAAAGAAAAGACAAATCAGTCAACTTGGAGGCCTAAGGAAGGAGGTTCAAAATCAAATTAGAAGAAGGAAATCTTTGTAAAGGCGAGTGAGCTGATTACGACATTATGATGATTTCTAAGTAAGTAAATTCGTTCATAGTACCTGATTTAAAAATAAAATTGTTGAATTTGGAATACTAGTTTAACCTAGATTTTATTTGATTTACAATTTCAACTATAAATCAAAAGTGATAGTAGTATGACAAAACTTTAGCGTTAATTTAGTAAGAATAATTAATGAAGAAGGAAAAGGATAGAGTAGTGAAATTCATATCAAATTCTACGAAGATAAGTCTTTATTAATAAAGTTTGGTTTGATTAGATGAACAAAATGATTGAATATCCCTTTTATTATTCTTCGAATAGATTATATAACTTAGAATATATATATATATATATATAATATTCAAAAACCCTGACAACTCCCGACGACTAGTACTTCTTGGTACAACACGAGTTTGAAGGTCAATCTAGGTTTTGAATTAGTGTGTCTAAAGGAGCAGATCGTCATGATTGGTATTTGAGCTTAAGTTCAGGATTCTTTAGAGATAAGATGTGTATGAAGAGAGTGTACTTGCATATTTTTAAAATTTATTATTATATAAGTACACACCCTTATAGTTCCGGTGAAGCTTAGCACTATCTGAGGAAAGTTGCTAATAGTTCCTCTCTACATGTAAGTGAGAATAACTAATCAAACTATAATATTTTTGGAGAGGTAACTGAGGTTTTGAGGGTAAACGTTCTTATATGGTTCTGTGGATATCTTGAAGAAAGAGGCCATACTGAAATCAAACGCAATGGAGGACCTATAGTGCAAGCGCAAGTTGCAACCCCAATTTCTCCACCTACTTTGAACTTCCTTAAGCCATGTCGAGATTTCCAAAGTCTGGGTAGAACGAATGCACCTAAGACTTCTACCTAAGGGGTTCTAACATATGCACTTTGTGTTATTGCTATCTCGAGTGCTGCTCTAACTATGGATAAGGGAAAGAAGGTTCTCGTGGATAGTGTTTTAACTCTTTTTGGTTTATCGACTCATACTTATTTGACACTATAGCACAATATTCATTTATTTCTAGTAGACAGATAGATAAATTGCACTTAAAACCCTATTGGAGGATCGGTTCATTTACCCATTATTTATAAGGGCCTGAAGCTATATATTTTAGGTGTCGAGTTCGACTATAATGCTTTTTTTGTATTCTCAAGGTTTTGTTTAATTTTGGGAATAAACTAGATGATTATTTATGGAGTAGTGCTGAATTGTGGTAGGAATGTGGTTCGGTTAGGTACTTGTAGTGGATGTTGCCTTGACATCACTGCGATCCTAAAAGTTCAGTTATATTGAGTTACCTTTATTCTTTAGACCTTTCACACAGTGAGATGGCTTCGTACCAGTAGTTCGTGACTACCAAGATGTCTTTTTCGGGGTTTCTAGTCTTCCTCCCTATAGGAAGATTGAATTTTAAATTTATCTTGAAGAGAATGCTAGACTTATTGTCATACCTCTTGGGCATATGGTTCCAAAAGAAAGATGCGAGCTAATAAGCAAGTAAATGAATTGTTGGAGAAGGGCTTTATTCAGAGAAGTATTTCACAATGGGAAGCATCGGTTATTTTTTCTACTAAGGCAGATGTCTCTTTAATATTTTGCATCGAGTATCATGATTTGAATAAACTGAAAAAGACGAATCGTTAACCATTGCCCCATATAGACAATTTCTTTGATCAATTAGTTGGAGCAAAGGTATTTTCCTAAGTTGACTTGGCTACCGGATTCCGTCAGTTGTGTGTAACTGAGATAATTTCAAAAAAACTATTTTTCATACACCTGTAGGACTTTATAAGTGGTTAATCATGCCATTTGGATGGACTAGCGCACCAACAGATTTCATCGACCTTATGAGTCGAGTCTTTAGAGGATTGCTAAACAAGTTCATGGTGGTATACGTTGACGACATACTTATCTATTCGAAAAGCAAGGAAGAGCACGTGTTGCACTTAGAAGAAGTGCTCAGTACTCTCTATAAGCATAAGCTAAAAGGCGCAACTTTCCAAATGTCACTTTGAGCGTAAGGAGGTTTGCTTTCTAGGATATATTGTCTCTAAGAATGAACTAGTGATCGATCCTAATAAGTTTATTGCAGTAAAGGATTGGCATGTACCAAATAATGCTATAAAGGTGAGGAGTTTTCTAAGTGGCTGACTATTATAGGATGTTGGTTAAGGATTCACTAAAATTTCCACACGTTGACCCGCCTTACTAAGTAAATTTCAGTTTTCTTGTGGAACTCAAAATGCAAAGATGTTTTTATTAAGCCAAAGGCTTTGTTGACTAGTGTACTTGTTTTAGTACTCTATGATGGTACAAAGGCATTCATTGTATATACCAATGGCCGTGGTATAGGATTAGGCGCAGTGTTGATGCAGAAGGATAGAGTTGTTTGTTATGATAGTCGATATTTGAAGGTATACGAGGGAAACTACACAACCCATGATCTTGAGTTAGCAGTCATTGTCTTTGCTCTCAAATTTGATGATATCTTTTAAGGGAGTGATTTCAGTTACTCATAGATCATAAGTTTCTATATTATTTATTCATACAAAAAGATTAGAATTTAGAGCAGTAGAGATGGATGAAGTTCTTGACATCATATGATTTATGTATCTCACTCCAGGCAAGGGCAATGTTGCAGTCAACGCCTTAAGTAGGATGCATGCAATGTTAAATCCTATGTTTTGGAATGGAAACACTTGGAATTTATTTCTCAATTTGATTTTCGACCTACATTGGACAACACCCCAGATTATTGCCAGCTTTACATGTTCATCCTTCACTTATGGACCATATTGGTTCAAATTAGAGGCAAGACAATGTATTCTTAGATATTTTTTAGAAGCTAAACCTAGGAGAGCATTTTAGTCATTTGGATCGCTATTCCATTGATTCGAAAGGATGGTTGTGAAGAGATGGTTGGTTGTATGTTCCTCTTATTAAGGTGTTAGTAGATTTATTAGACTAGTATAAAGAGAGATGCAACAAAGTTTGTTTCCAAGTGTAGGGCCTTGTCAAAGGGTAAAGATGGAGCAGAAGAAGCATATGGGTTGTTATTACCATTTGATATTCCATAATGGAAATAGTAAAGTATCTCTATGGATTTTGTTGATAGTCTACTTAGGAGTATAAGGGGAATGAGAGTATTTGGATCATAGTCGATTGACTGACCAAATACGCTCATTTTATTCCAGTTAGGTGTGTGAGGACAGTTGCACCTTGGATGACCTTATAGTGAGAGTGATAGTTTGGTTGCATGGAGTTCCTTCTAGCACTGTCAATGGTCGAGATCTGCATTTCACTAGTGAGTTTTGGTGGAGCTTAAGGAGGCCTTGGGAATCGAATTAAATTTGAGTACTGTTTATCATCCATAAATAGATAGATATACGAAGAGAGTGAATAGAGTATTGGAGGACTTACTTCAGATGTATATTTTGTGTTCTGGAGGTTCTTGGGATGATCACTTGCTATTAGTAGAGTTTTCATATAATAATAGCCATCAAACAAGTATTAGGATGGCACTGTCCAAGGTGTTTTAGGGAAGGCCTTATAAATCATCGCCTTTTTAGTGGAACACTATAGATAGAATCGCTCTTGGACCAAATATGATAAGGAATACTTCAGAAAAAGTTTACTTGATTCATAGAAGGATGAAGACTGCCCAAGATAGGCAGAAACCATATGCTGATAGAAGATGCACAAAGTTGGAGTTCATAATGGGCGATATGGTCTTTGTGAAGGTCTCACCGCTTAGACACATTATGGGGTTTGGTTGCTCGAGAAAGTTAACATCAAGATTTGAAGGGCCTTTTATGGCCATGGATGGATTAGGGAAGTTAGGATGTAAAGTGGAGCTTCTTGAAAAGTTAGTGGAAGTTCACAATGTCTTCCATATGTCACATTTGTTTGTCATGCACTTACTCGCACTGTTGAGCATGCGATAAGAAAATTCCACAACAAAGCAATTAAATTGGTTAGCTTCTAATGAGAAGACGACACAGTTGAGAGTATATGGGAGCCCAAGGAGAAAATCTGAGCTACACCTCTAGAGCTCTTTTTTAGTACGTTTCCATTGAAGTTGGTATAATTACTAGTGCATGTAGCATTTGGACAGTATAATCCATAGGTACGAGTATTTGGATGCTAGGCATGGTTGTGAACAAGTTGTTAGGGCATGTTTTAGATGATGGTTGCAAATGGATGAATTTTACTAGTTAGCATTGCACATATGGGCCGATATGTTCACGCTGGTCTATGACACACATCACATTATCTATTTTATTTATCGGCTAAATGCATAATGGTTGTTGCATTTTTGCAAATGTATTAAATGGTTGCCAATGCATATAGAATTACAAGTATACGATATTGCATGCATTTTGTATATATGGCATAAGCTCTTACATTTAAGGAGGTGACTAGTTTAGGAGACTGCCTAATTTTACACTACATATATGTTCATATGCATTCCATACCTATATGTACATATTATATAAGAAAATTTGAATTTAAGGACAATATTTGCAAGTGGTTGATGGTTGAGTGGATGGTTGTAGATATTGGTTGCATAAGCAAATTATATTCTTTCATTCTTAGATATTTTGGGGGTGAAATCCTTTTAAGGGGGAGAATGTAAGGCTTTGAATTTTTTAATAATAAATTAAAATATTAATAAGGGTAATAATTTTTTTTACATAAAAGGGCAAGATAATAAATTTTCATAAATGTTGAAATTAGGCCTCCGGACCTATTCCATTGCGTCTAGAATATTGTTTACAATTAGAAAACATATATATATATATATATATCTTGTTAAAATTGATAAAATGGGCCAAAATTAGCGAAAACTATAACCAATGACATTGTTTTAATTATTAATTTTGGGCTTAGACCAGACAACGCTAGTTTTCAACTATAAATTAGATCTTGATCCTCACTTCTTTTCACTCAAAACCCTAACCCCACTTCTCTGTTCTATACTGTAACTCTTATTCTTCCTCTTCATAGACTTCTTAAATATAAACAGTACTTCTATTCTAGTAAAAAAAATCTTCATAAATATAAAATAAGACACATCAAATTCAAAGGAGAGTAAGAGAGAATCGAGATTAGAGGGGAGAGAGAAAAGGAAGGACAAATCAATCGATTTGGAGGCCTAGGAAAAAAGGTTCAAAATCAAATTTGAAGAAGGGAAGCTTTGTAAAGGCCTGTTAATAGATTATAATGTAATGATTATTCATAAGTAATTAAATTCCTTTATAATTCTATCTGATTTAAAAATAAATTTATTGGATTTGGAATAATAGTTTCTACCAAGATTTTATTTGATTTACAATTTCGGCTATAAATCAAAAGAGATAGTAATAATGAGAAAATCTTAGACGTTGATTTAATAAGATTGAAAAAGAGAAAAGGATATGCTGGTGAAATTCATATGAAATTCTATGAAAATAAATCTTTATTGATAAATTTTGGTTTGATTGGATGAACAAAGCAATTAAATATCCCTTTATCTTACTTCGAATTGATTTTATAACTTGGAATATATATATATATATATATATATATATATATTTGTGTGTGTGTATTAGTCAATGGTGTATAGTTAGTTTATTTAAAATATATATATATATATATATATATATATATATATATATATAATCGTTTGACTAGTGAATTAGTATGCACAAAGTTAGAGACCATCACAAGATTCGGTTAAAAATGAACCTCAAATCCATTCTCAAATCAACGAAGAAACCGTGAAATAAACAAAATAATCAAACATTATAAAATCTGCAAAACACTCAGCTACACGTCAAAATAAGAAATTAGATGTTGGATTTAAAATTTAGGAGTCTAGATTTCAAAAAATCTTAACCCAAGAGAAATTAGCTGAAATTCAACTCGATTCAAACACCTGGATCCTTTTTCAGATGTTTGAAACTGAAGTTAGATGTACAAGAAAAGAAGTTAGATGTCCCAATGCTTGAAAAACTATTTATTTAAAGAGGGTTAGACGTCTGAAGTAGATTTTCATTTTTTTGAATTATTGCAACAAACCCATGTCGAACCTGGACACGGTGCTGGCCAAGTAGAGCGAATATAGGGACTTGTCCTCCTTTCTTAACTGTTTGGAGTACGCATAGCTTCATGGAGTAGGTGCAACAAGTTGTGGATGAAGTACTTAGGTTCACACTTCATGGTGGGAAAAACGTGGAACTCGATTGTAAGAAGTTGAGGATGACGTACTTAGGTTCACACTTCATGGTGGGCAAAACGTGGAACTCGATTGTAACAACCCGAAATTTTCGATCCCGAAAATTCCAGATAGTTAGGAAAGAAGAAAAGAGATAGAAGAAGAAACAAAAACAAAACACAAATTCTCACATTCGCAGCGGATCAAAATATAATATCAAATAATATCATTTATACAAAGAAAGCTGTATTAGTAAATTTACATATAATACATCAGAGTTTTCAATATTTATACAAACACTGGACAGTTAATATCTCATGTTCTAGACAATCTACAATATATACACAGCGGAATACTCTCCATACGTTCCAGCCAACCAGATCACCTCCTGAGCTCCAGAACGTCCTTACTGAAAATCTGTAATACTCGGTCTGACCCGAGCATTATATCAAAGTAACACCCGGGTCAGGCTGGAAACCAGCGTGAGTAAACCCATCTAACATGGAATACAAAAGCATAAAACTTATATATATATATATATAACCCGGGTAACTTGTATCAACTACAAGTTCACAAATTGTTATAGACATTACTTATTTCACTCACAAATTTCTAAGTACCAAAACTTAGATTAAATAGTCCAATTCACTTAAATCATTTCATTCCATTTTTTTTGATTTCACATATCAATCTATAAAGAATCAAAGTGGTTTCGGATATTAACTAATTCCCGACTCCGGTCTCTTCGAATCTCATATCATCTTAACCCAAGTTATTCAAATGAAATATAGTTCAAACTTTAAATACAAGTTGTCATCTTTACACAGTAATTCTTCATCGATAGATATCCGTATTCACACAATTAAAACCAAACATATCATATCACATAGCATCACAAATCACATATCAGAGATATCAACAAATCTAAGACATACAATATCATTTAATCATTCATAAGCAAGATTAATTTGTCATACCATTTATAAATTAAATTAATTACCTCAATCACTATTAATCCTGCTTACTTAATACTAATTAATTATGAACCATTAGTTGATCATTCCTTAATTATCCTCTTTAATTACTTTGCCTTTATTTAATAACACAATTTAATTAATCTCCACCCATTCACACTAATCATATTTATCCTTAATTAATTACTCAAATTAATTATCCTATAATTACTTACATTGATTAATTATCATTTAATTAATCATACTCAAAAATTAACTAATCCTTAATTAATTTCCTTAATTAATTAACTTGATTTACTTTCCTAAATTAATTTATCTTTAGTTAATAATCAATCAATTAATTATAAATCTTAATCACCCAATCTTTAATTAATATAAGATAATTCGTTTATCTTAATCACTCCCTCCATCATCATTAGGATTCAATAAACTTGGGATTAGTTACCATTAACTTGTAATTTACAAAAGCTTTACGTTTAATGATGAAACACTTCATCCACTTTAATTATTGCTTAATTACATTATTAATAAACTTAAGATTTAACTAAATCAAAGTTAAAATGGATTACAATTACTTAATCAATCATTTAAATAGACCATTATTGATTAAAGGAGTAGTTCTAGGAAAATTAGTTTAAACTTGAATTTTTAGTTTAAATTTTAGAACTTAAGAATTATCTCACAACATACCTGAGACAAAACATAGGGTTACCTGACCCTAATTTCGAGCTCATTCCTCCTTCTTTCTTTTTTTTTAAAAAAAAACAGGCTTCCTAAATTTAACTCTGCAACACACCCACTAAAAACCCGGAATACAGCTCGAGTTATGCCTACATCTTCCCGAACCCTTGCCCGAGTTACTTCCTTCACTTTCCAAGCTCAGCAATACTGACACACAAAAAACTCTATGCACATGCACACTTCACTGGTCACCGTTCTGATCATCGACACCCTCGCCGCAAGTCAAACCAAGCCTCCTTACCCGATTATGATCACCAATGCTTTCATTCGAACATGGGAACAAAATCGAGTCGGAGAGAAACCTAACCAGTAACGAACCATGACCCAAAGTCTTCCCGCGTCGCCACCACCCACCACCAGAAACCCCTACACCCTGACTCGAACTTCGTCGTCGACCAACACTCCTTTTCCCCTCTTCCTGACCAAGTCCAATGTACCCCAGCCATCGCGATGAGCCTAAAAATGACGATGACCCACCCAGGTCTAGAACCCTACACTCATCTCATCCAGCCACCACTATCATTATAAAAATGCATCACCATTTTTCCTATAATCCATGACCTCCAAACTTGCTTCGACCGAAAACTCGACCCCTAATCCTTCGCCGTTCGCCAAGAATCGAGTAATTACTCGATTTCGTTCAAGTGGGAATTACTCTCGAATTAAAAGCCTAAAAATATTCATTAAATTTTTAGAAATCATCATTTCCGATAACAAAACAGAATATCAACTTAAATCATCCAATTATTAAAATCGAAATTTTGATATGGCTTAAATTGTACTGCTCTTCTTCTTTTGTTTTGAAACCAGCTTCAGAATTACTTGTAAATATATTTTTTCTCCTTTTTTTTAAAAAAAAAAATTACACCATGTTATAACAAACAAAATTTTGTCTATACATCAATGTTTAAAATGAATCAGGAAAGAGATGTTTAAATTATGATCAGGTTTGAAACCTGGATAACAAAACAGAGTATTGATTTGTATTCTGATAAGCATATCATGAAATCATACACACACACACACATATATATCTTCATGCAATTCATATAAATAAACATGCAAATACTTATCACATTCTGTTCCAAGAATTAATGCATGCAGCAGGATTTTTAACAGATAAAAACATGGATTGCTCACATTATTGGTGTTTGAACAGAGAGCCAGCAATCTTGCTTTTGAACTAGGTTTTGGTCTGGACATGATTTATGAACTTGATTTTGATTTGTTGCTTGATGATCTTGAGTTTGTTCAGGTTTTTGATTTTATTTCTTTTTCTTCTTCTTTTTTTTTCTGATCTATTTTGCTGATTCTTTGCTTTCAAACTTGAATTTTGTTGAGCTTCTATGATTTGCCTTTTTTCAAATTTTTGAAATTATGAAGAGATCTTTGAATTCCTTGATTTTTTTGTTTACTGGTTAAATGTTACAGGGTTTGTTTCTGATTTGTTTTGATGTGAACTTCTAAAAGAAATGAGGGAGGGGAGGGAAAAGGTTTACATTCTTAGTTTTTATCTTTTATTAATTATTTTAGAAATTATGAGAAAATAGGGACACTTGTTGAAATGATCCACATTTGTCATTAGCCTACCATTATTTGTTTACACTTGTATTAAATATACTCTTAGGCTTAGATTTGTAATTTCCATGTTTTAGATATGTTTTTAAATGATTTTTTATAAAATTTATATATATATATATATATATCCTATTAGGTAAATACATTATTTTAATTTATATAAATAAATCTTTTAAAGAAAATAACATAAAACCAATTATATAAATTTTAAATCCAAAATATTTTAAGATCTTTATCCTTTCGAATTTCCAATTCAAATTCAATTTCAATTTAAAACCAACCCATATTATATAGACATATTTTGACAACACATTATTTGTTCTAAAGGAATAATTTGCCAATGATAAATAATTATATTAGTAGATTATCAAATAAATATTTATCCAGATACTCCAAATTATCAGAATTCGTTATCCAAATAAAAATCAGATAATTATTCAATTACAAGATGACCAAAATCTAGGTTATCACATTCCTCCCCCCTTTGAATCTTTTCGTCCTCGAAAAGGAACGAAGCCAGAATTTATTAAAATGCATGTTATCAGGAAAACTACTCTTTTATTAAGAATTTTTAAAACACCTTTAAAATCTACATAGTATAACAATAATAGTTTTATAAAAGTACTTTTTATAACTCGATATCTCAACAAGATCATCTTTGTTCTCACAGAAATTCGGTCATACGTTGATCGGGCGTAGGACTGAAAATCTATAAGTACTTGGTAAACCCGTTTTCAACACCCAGTGAAAATACTTGGAAAATAATTTTATTGAAAATATAGAAAATATTTTTTTCAAAATAGTGGAAATATCTTTGGTGAGAATGCTCTGGAAATCATCACCCCCATCCACGGTCGCAGTTACATCCAGGTTTACGTTGTCATCACAGCAAAAGTCCATGTAACTGTAGGCATCAGCGCCCTCGATTTTTGCTGCCAAAATGAAAATTCTCCACTCCCACATAGATCGCGGTCTACCGATATAAAATCAAAAGTAGACTGTTGGCTCTCAGCAGCACACACAACTTTCGCTATGTCACCATAGGTTGCAGTCTACCGATATAAAACCAAATGTAGAGCACACACGGCTTTCGCTATGGTCTGCAGTAGATCGCAGTGACATCGAGTTACATTGTCGTCACAGCATAACCCAAATGCCCCCGTAGGCATCAGCGCCCTCGATTTTCGCTACACACTACACAAAATCCTCAGGAACTAGTTTTGTCTGGACTCCTTACAGGATCAACTTTAGAGCCTCCCCCTCTTTGAGGCTCAAAGAAGTACCAACCTATGGCACTCCTGAGAAGTTCATTTCAAGGGCGCGCCTTTTCTCCAGAGCTATTTTCAAAACACTTTGTACTATACACATATAGTATCTACCAAATCATACGCCTAGTATGAATCCCATATAAATCTCCTTTCTCAAAATCGATTATCAAAATCGATAATTCTCAAATTAGGCTTTCCAAATTCCAATATTGATGTTTTCCAAAAATCAAAAGCCTTTCCAAAGTCCATAGGTTCCAAAAACCCTTTCCAAAAATACACATAAGATCCTATATATATATATATATATATATATATATATATATATATATATATATATATATAATTTTTAAAAACTTTGGCTCTCTTCAAACTTGTATCAGTTCACTTTTTATACTTCAAATACTTTCAAAAACTCTTTTATTTCTGGCTAGATTCATCAAGGGAAGATTTATCTTATATAACATACATACATACATACATACATACATACATACATACATATATATATATAACTTTACCAAGTCAAATATTCAAATTTGATTACTCTTTTATAAAGTACTTAACCATATTCCCTTTCTACCATAGAAATATCAAATTTCCACTTTATTCCATCAAATATTTCACAAAATATACTTTCATTTCAAAAACCATTTTACAGTTCTTATCCACAAATTCCCGGTATCAATTTCATTCAAACCCGTACAATGTATACATATCATCTGTACGCTATATCAATCTGATCGCTCACTCGATCACACAATTTCACTTCGAACTAGTATCGTCCACCCGACTTTCTAGTGCGGACTCAGATATGGTTTCTTGATCAGAAACCGTCGTTCTCCTTGCATAGCCTATCTATGATAAAGAATATCCAAAATCAATTAACAATCCATATCCAGGTTCGCCGTAAAAAATCGAGTGGAAAATCCCAACTCGGATCGATATAACTATCTTGAAATTCTATGCTCGAATCTGGATCAAATCACTGTGCGAATAGAATAATATACGCACATCCTATGTATATATCTTCATTGATTATTAGTTAAATCAATTCCATTTCTATTCAAATTCATTTAGATCTTTATTAATTTACTCATAATTGCCTCAATCCCCTTTTGGATTATTATCTTAATTCTTATCTCAAATGGATATTTAATCATAAACAGTTTGAACTCCGTCCAGCTTAAATTTAGAAAATAGCTTGAAAAGTTTAAAAATATATAAGTAGTTGAAAAATAATTATTAGATTGTAAAATATCTGTAAAATAGTTACATGATGATAAAATATTTAATAATTGTAAAATAGTTATAAATAGTAATTAGGTATAAAATAGTTGAAAAACGGTAATTAGTTTATAAAACAGTTGAAAATAGTTAAATAGTTCCAAAAATAATTGTAAAACAAATATAAGAGAGTTTTAGGTTTGTAAATAATTTGGAAAACAGATTTATATTAAAACAATTTATTTTGAAAATAGTCCAGAGTCAAACTGTTCAATTCCCAACCTCCATTTCCAATCAATTCAATTTAATTTTCCACTTCCATTTAAATTGACTCAATTCCAATAACTTCAATTTCCATTAAAATTGATTTAACCCCAATCCAAGTTGAATTAACCTCAATTTATTTCCAAATTCAAATCAAATTCCATTTGAATTTTAAACCTATTCAACTTTAATCACAATTCCAAATTATTCAAATCAATTTAGATTAATTTGAAATTGAAAAAAATTCAATTTCAAATCATTTCAATTCTAGTTTAAATTAATCCCAATTCCCATTTGAATTTGAACTCATTCATCTTCAATTTCATTTCAAAACAATCCAGTTCAAATTTTCCATTTGAATTTTTAAACTTATCCATCTTCAATCACAATTCCAATTAATTCAAATCAAATTCAATTTGAAATAATTCAATTCAAATTTCAAATTTAAACCATCTTGAATTATATAAATTCGAGTTAAATTTTTAAATGTTGATTTAATCCTGTAAATCAAATCAACTTATATCTTTAAACCATTTCATTCTGAATCCAAATTCCATTTTTAACCTAATTCAAAGTTTGAATAATAATTCAAATCCTTTTTAAACAACTGAATCTTTGAAATTCAATTTATCATCAAATTTCAATTTTGAAACCAAACCTTTGAAGTTTTATCTTAAACATTCAAATCTTAAGTCCAAAATGATTCCACTTTATCTTAATAATGGATATATTACCACACCCCATTTCTTCATTCATTTAAACAAAACCAATTTTAGCTTAAAGATTATTAATAACAATAGGATGATATTATCCAAATTATTTGAACATCATCCATTTCCAATTTCCAAATCTCAAACCCATTTTGAGATCACACAAACTCCCAATTCAAATCAACCATTTAACTTCCCAAATTGAATTTTAATTTCATCTTGAAATTACCAAATTAGGTTGTTCATTCCAACTTATTTAACTTCCTCCAAGTTAAATTCTATTTACTTATCCAGTCAACTTTACACAATTTGAATTCCAATTCAAATTTTAAACTTCAGATTAATGATCTTCCCACTTAAGTTTAAAAACTTACTTCACTTTGGGTTTCACATCACATTCCAAGGAAAATTCAAAATTTAACCTTAGAGTTTATTTCAAATATACATATTTATTTTCCTTTACATACCAAGTTATCCTTAAATTTTAAATCACCTTTGGATTCTAAATTCAAAACAAATTCCTTTAAATTTTAAACAACTTTTGTTTGAAACAGGACCCTTCATTAAATAACATTTCTTTATCACTTTGAAACAATTTTCATATTCTAGACCCAGATTAAAACTTCACAATTCAGATCATCTTCAATTCCAATTTATAAATCATACTTACCTAAATATTTTACTTCTTTAAAACATTTCATTATTAAATACAACAACCATTCATGATAATAACCAAGATTATCATATCTGGAAACCATTACATTCTTATCTAATTCTGAAATTCTTTCCCAAATTCAAGATTTTAATTTCAGTTTGAATTCATTTCAAACTTATCTTTATTTAATTTCAATTTGGTTGTATTTCTATTACCACTTAATTTAATTTCAATAGTTTAACAACCCATTACCTTAATATTTATTAGAAAGAAATATTGCTTTATATAACAAAATATATTCTTATATAAAATCATTCAAAATCTTTATATAAGAAAATAACAAGTATGCTCTTATATATATACACGCACACTCAACTCATTCTAGGGTACCATTGACCCTATCCTTAATGAGTAATCCCACCAGAGTCAAGGCTCTTGCTTAACCTTTGCTCTGATACCAAAATGTAACGACCCGAAATTTTCGATCCCGAAAATTCCATATAGTTAGGAAAGAAGAAAAGAGATAGAAGAAGAAAATAAAAAAAACACAAACTCTCACATTCGCAGCGGATCAAAATATAATATTAAATAATATCATTTATACAAAGAAAGCTGTATCGATAAATTTACATTTAATACATCAGAGTTTTCAATATTTATACAAACACTAGACCGTTAATATCTCATGTTCCAGACAATCTACAATATATACACAGCGGAATACTCTCCATACGTTCCAGCCAACTAGCTCGCCACCTGAGCTCCAGAATGTCCTTACCTAAAATCTGTAATACTCGGTCTGACCCAAGCATTACAACAAAGTAACACCCGATTCAGGCTGGAAACCAGCGTGGGTAAACCCATCTAACATGGAATACAAAAGCATAAAACTTATATATATATATATATATATATATATATATATATATATATATAACCCAGGTAACCTGTATCAATTACAAGTTCACAAATTGTTATAGACATTACTTATTTCACTCACAAATTTCTAAGTACCAAAACTTAGATTAAATAGTCCAGTTCACTTAAATCATTTCATTCCATTTTTTTGATTTCACATATCAATCTATGAAGAATCGAAGTGGTTTCGGGTATTAACTAATACCCGACTCTGGTCTCATCGAGTCTCATGTCATCTTAACATATGTTATTCATATGAAATACAGTTCAAACTTTAAATACAGGGTGTCACCTTTACACAGTAATTCTTCATCGATAGATATCCATATTCACACAATTTAAACCAAACATATCATATCACATAACATCACAAATCACATATTAGAGATATCAATAAATCTAAGGCATACATATCATTCAATCATTCATAAGCAAGATTAATTTGTCATACCATTTCTAATTAATTTAAAATAAATTAAATTAATTACCTAAATTACTATTAATCCTGCTTACTTAATACTAATTAATTACAAACCATTAATTGATCATTCCTTAATTATCCTCTTTAAGTACATTAAGTAATTAGCCTTTATTTAATAACACAATTTAATTAATCTCCACCCATTCACATTAATCATATTTATCCTTAATTAATTACTCAAATTAATTATCCTATAATTACCTTCGTTGATTAATTATCCTTTAATTAATCACACTCATAAATTAACTAATCCTTAATTAATTTCCTTAATTAATTAATCTTGATTTAATTTCCTTAATTAATTTATCTTTAGTTAATGATCAATCAACTAATTATAAATCTTAATCACCTAATCCTTAATTAATATAAGATAATTCATTTATCTTAATCACTCCCTCCATCGTCATCAGGATTCAATAAACTTGGGATTAGTTACCATTAACTTGTAATTTACAAAAGTTCTTAAGTTTGATGATAAAACACTTCATCCACTTTAATTATCACTTAATTACATCATTAATAAACTTAAGATTTAACTAATCAAAGTTAAAATGAATTACAATTACTTAATTAATCATTTAAATAGACCATTACTGATTAAAGGAATAGTTCTAGGAAAATAGTTTAAAATTGAATTTTTAGTTTAAATTTTAGAACTTGAGAATTATCTCACTACATACCCGAGACAAAACATAGGGTTACCCGACCCCAATTTCGAGCTCATTCCTCCTTTCTTTTTCTTTTTTTTAAAGAAAGGCTTCCTAAATTCAACTCTGCAACACACCCACTAAAGACCTGGAATACAACTCGAGCTATACCTACATCTTCCCGAACCCTTGCCCGAGTTACTTCCTTCATTTCCCAAGCTCAGCAACACTGACACACAGAAAACTCTGTGCACATGCATACTTCACTTGTCACCTTCTGATCATCAACACCCTCGTCGCAAGTCAAACCAAGCTTCCCTACCCAATTATGATCATCAATGCTTTCATTCGAACATGGGAACAAAATCGAGTCTGAGAGAAACCCAACCAGTAATGAACCATGACCCAAAATCTTCCTGCGTCGCCACCACCCACCACCAGAAACCCCAACACCCTGACTCGAACTTCGTCGTCGACCAACACTCCTTTTCCCCTCTTCCTGACCAAGCCCAATGTACCCCATCCATCGCGGCGAGCCTAAAAACGACGAGGACCCACCCAGGTCTAAAATCCTACAATCATCTCATCCAGCCACCACCGTCATTACAAAAATGTATCACCATTTTTCCTGAAATCCATGACCTCCAAACTTGCTTCGACCGAAAACTCGACCCCTAATCCTGCGCCATTCACCAGGAATCGAGTAATTACTCGATTTCGTTCAACTGGGAATTACTCTCGAATTAAAAGCCTAAAAATATTAATTTTATTTTTACAAATCATCATTTCAGATAACAAAACAGAATATCTACTTAAATCACCCAATTATGAAAATCGGAATTTTGATATGGCTTAAATTGTACTGTTCTTCTTCTTTTGTTTTGAAACCATCTTTAGAATTACTTGTAAATATTTTTTTCTCCTTTTTAAAAGAAAATTTTTACACCATGTTATAACAAACAAAATTTTGTTTATACATCAATGTTTAAAATGAATCAGGAAAGAGATGTTTAAATTTGGATCAGTTTTGAAACCTGGATAACCAAAACAGAGTATTAATTTGTATTCTGATAAGCATATCATGAAATCATATATATATATATATATATCTTCATGCAATTCATATAAATAAACATGCAAATACTTATCACATTCTGTTCCAAGAATTACTGCATGTAGCAGGATTTTTAACAGATAAAAACTTGGATTACTCACCTTATTGATGTTTGAACAGAGAGCCAGCAATCTTGCTTTTGAACTGGATTTTGGTATGGACTTGATTTATGAACTTGATTTTGATTTGTTGCTTGATGATCTTGAATTTGTTCAGGTTTCTGATTTTATTTCTTTTTCTTCTGCTTTTTTTTTATGATCTGTTTTGTTGATCCTTTGCTTTCAAACTTGAATTTTGTTGAGCTTCTAGGATTTGCCGTTGTTTCAGACTTTTGAAATTATGAAGAGATCATTGAATTCCTTGATTTTTTCGTTTACTAGTTAAATGTTACAAGGTTTGTTTCTGATTTATTTTGAAGTGAAGTTCTAAAAGAAATGAGAGAGGGGAGTGAAAAGGTTTATATTCTTAGTTTTTATCTTTTATTAGTATTTAAAAATTATGAGAAAATAGGGACACTTGTTGAAATTATCCACATTTGTCATTAGCCTACCATTATTAGTTTACACTTGTATTAAATATACTCTTAGGCTTAGATTTGTAATTTCCATGTTTTAGATATGTTTTCAAATGATTTTTTATAAAATTTACATATATATATATATATATATATATCCTATTAAGTAAATACATTATTTTAATTTATATAAATAAATATTTTAGAGGAAATAACATAAAACCAATTATATAAAATATAAATTTTAAATCCAAAATATTTTAAGATCTTATCCTTTTGAATTTCCAATTCAAATTCAATTTAAAACCAACCCATATTATATAGATATGTTTTAACAACACATTATTTTTGCTAAATGGATAATTTGCCAAGGATAAATAATTATATTAGTAGATTATCAAATAAATATTTATCCATATATTCCAAATTATCAGAATTTCTTATCCAAGTAAAAATGAGATAATTATTCAATTACCAGATGACCAAAATCTGGGTTATCACAGCGATAAAGGTGCGACAATAGTGCAACTAAAAGCTCTTATTATTACTGTGAGGCAAAGACATTCGCAATTGTAGGGCTATACAATCGGACCTATGGAGGAATCATTATAGTGATTTCTTTAACTATAAATTAAATGATAAAGTGCATAGACACGTTTACTATTTAGAAGGTGATACGAATGCTTAGGTAGGCCATAAATCATCGAGGTAGTACACCTGATGTGAGCCTAGGCGGTGCGATGTTAGCTCAGTGTGTAAGTATGATTCATCATTGACAATGTTAATTCAGTGTTGCTTAGGAGTTATTTATCGGGATCATACACTAGGAACTGACCTAGAGTTATCATTTATTGGTTGTTCAATCCATGGTTGGAAACCTTTGTAAGTTTTTTATGTGATTAGGAGGAAATAGAATATACCCTATGATCTGTAAAGTAATCAATCCTTTATATGTAATACACGAACATAAATAAAACAATCTATGTATTACTTATTCTCCATGTATGATATGTTATATTATCATATGGTCAGACTTTATGTTTTATTTGGAGACATTATTGTACAAACTATGTATTACTAAGATTAATATCTAATTTTCTTATTTCCAGTATTTATATTTTATTTCCTTCTACTATAAGATCAAAAAATGTAGATCGCTTTAAATTTTGTATTTGTCTGTATCATGGGATGTTCAAAATCCTCAATGACTAGTACTTCTTGGCATAATGAGAGTTCGAAAGTCACTCTAGGCTTTGAATCGACGTCTACGGAGGCGTGGGTTATCATAATAACAGGCACAAATAGGGAGGTTATTCAATATTTTAGGGGCTAGTGGGCTCAAATATTGTGATGTATACCCAATGTTGTGCATAGGATAAAGACATTAACAAGGAGGTTGGTTAATGCTTTGAGGGCAATGTAGGATCAGGCATTATGAGGTATACACAGTAGGACACATTGACCATAAGGATCGTATATTTGGGGTTTGCATTAGAGGTTGTCTACTAGTGTATTCATTGGGTAGTTCATTATTTAAGATGTTTACTTAATACACAGTTAGGTACACTAAGGACTGCTGAACTTTGGTGTGTAGATCGATTAGTTTTTTTACACATAGTCTACAAACACAAATGAACATTCTAGGTCGTGTAGAGTGTAAATGAAATTTAATTACTTGCAAACATTATACACTAGTGATACTATTCATTCATCAGACCTTATTCGATCCCCTCCTTTATATTTCTATAGGAGGACAGAGTAGCATGTGAATTAATTTGGAATGGTGCATGGAGATTGCGGCATGATGTGTGGAAACTCATATATTTCTAGCCATTCTTCTATGAACCTTATTATGTCTATTAGACAAATATTTACTATGTTGTTACTTGGAGATCCCATTTTGTCAGCTATTGTATGTACCAGGGTTGTCTTGAGACTGTAGTACTTTGGGTTTTTTCCAATACTTATATTTTATTTCCTTCCCTTGTGAGATCTAAACGTATAGAATGTTTTAAAATCTTATTTGTCTATGTATCGTGTAAGCAATAAATCCTAATGATTCGCAATTCTTGGCATAACACTAGCTTAAATGTTATTTTTAGGCTTTGGTTCGGTGTGTCTAGAGGTGCAGATTATCAATCTAGTGCCAAGTTGTTGACTAAAATTTAGTCAACCTAGTAATTATGCTATTTGTAGACATTAACAAAGGTTAATTGATAATACTAGGCTTAAAATTGTAATGAGGAATAAATGAGCAATTAAATTAAATGAACCAAGATGTAAAGTGGTTCGGCTAAGCCTTCCTATGTCCATTGTAAATAAATTGCTATAGTGATCTCTCACAATTACAAGGAATTATGGGAGAATAACAAGAAATTAAGAGCACTTAAAATTACAATGTTTCTAAACTCAAGAGCCTTTGTATTATCTATGTTGGAAACGAATCCTAAACCTCAAAGTCAACCCTTTATGAAATTGCATGGCAAGTGGTATTTATAGCAACTGAGATTGTCCAATGGATGGCTGAGATTCTGCAGTTAATAGGTAGGATCATTCCTGGTTACAGATTCAGTCACTTTAGCCAATAGAGGATGATTGGAAAGGTGGTACAATCATGCGGCTTTGTGCATGTCAGCTGCCATTCCATACTAGCGGCGTGCTTTGCATAAGGCAAAGCAGCATGACATGAGAATGGGTGCGCTTTTGTAAGACATTCCATAGTAGTTGGTATACTCAGATGTACTTCTTGTCGTACTAGTACACTTTCCCAACCAACAAGATTGAAGAGAATCTTCATAGGCATAGTAATAGTCAGCTGCCTGTTGTTGATGATTACTAAGGACAAGGCCGAACAGGACAAGATGAGTCGTTCATGTGGTGATGAGATGGGCTGCATGGGACTAGTCGTAGGCGGGTTGAGATAGAGCCGAGCCAAAACTGGTCGCTTTTGAGCTAGGCCTAGTTAAGTTGATTGTATGTCATCTTAAGCTAGGTCGAGCAGTTGCATCTCTGGCATGTTTGTCATTTAGATCGACTTGGACCGGGTCGGATTCGGATGTGCTGGTAGGCTTATCTTTTACTTGTGAGTAAATTGAGAAACTACATGGTTCTCTCAACTTGAGAATACTGTTGAACTTCAATGTGGATGTTATACTTTTATTACGCTTAAATCATGGCACGTCATCCATCGAATGACTATAGTCGGGTCTGAGTTGAAACATTGAAAGTGAAACACCATTCAATTGAGAATTTATCTCCTCGATTATATAAAGTTAGTATTCAACTAAAATCGACTCAAGCTCAAAGTCTCCACCAAAGCACAACGGTTAATAATAAATATTATTATTTGACCAAGTATTATATGTTTGGACTAACCAAGTTAAATGTGGAGTGGGTATTGGAATTTTGACCAAATTCAAATTCCATAAGTTCAAAAGTGATATGGTTCTTGCGAAGAGAATTGATGTACTAATTGTTACTACTGTGCATCACTTAAATAGTAAAATTGGATTTTACCAAACAAATATGTAAGTGGTAAATTTGGCCAAAACTGCCACACTATTGGCTATGGTGACATGTGAACATTAATGTTTGAATTGTTTGATATTAAACACTGACTGAATTTACACTCATGAGTCACATAACCATAATGATGAATACTCTGAAATACCACATGATTTAATTAACTTATAATTGTTTTAAATTAATTGAATTAATTAATATTTGTGAAATATTGATTATTAAATTTTATTTAATATTTAGAAGCCATTGATAAATAATTAGATGTGTATATAAAGGTTATATATATGTCTGTATCGATATACGATGAATGGAGTAAGGGTTCAAAGAGCTTGAATTAGGATTGAAATAGCAAGGAAAGGATGCATAAAAAGTGGGAGATGGTATCTTTACTTTTATCCCTACTTGATATCGTTTAAACCACTCACTACCTTTATTATTTTGTTCCATTTTTTCCACCCCTATCCGTGAAAATGGTTTAAAATTTTAAGAGAAAAATCTAAAGAAAATCAAATGAATAATTAGGTAGTGTACATCTCTATATTATAGCAAAATTCGAAGGCCAATTCAGTCCGAACTCGAAGTTATTCAATCATTCAATTTGGTTATATATTTCATCATGAAAGTGTAGACTAGATCCCATGTATCTATAATAAATTTATATGTGCATGTACTGTCCGTTTTGATAAATATATTCAAATTCATTCAAAAAGACCATTACGACATCATTATAATAAAACTTATATCTTTAGCCATAATGTTTTATTTAATAAAACAACGTTTTTGGATTTTAAAACTACTTTTAACTACCTAAATTAACTTTATAAGTTTTTAAACACATAAATACAAGTATATTGTATTTATTAAAAATTTAAAAAATTATTTTATCAACATATTTATTTTCGGATTAAAAATAATAATTTTATTCTATAAATAATTTCTGAATATTAATAATTTATAAATATTATTGAAATCATTATAAATATATGGGTACATAAATCTTTACTTATCTATTTATTTAAAAAAAATTATATCTATATGGATTTAAAAAACAATCAATTTAAAACTTTATAGCCATACATATATATATATATATATATATAATACATATATTTATTTTGATAATAATATTATTAAATTTACTTCCTTCAAAAAAATTGCTAGATTTACAAATAAAATTGATTTTATAAAATTAAGTATAAACATACATGTATGTATTTGTGTGTGTGTGTATATATTTAGACATGAAAATAGGTTTTATATATATGTATATATAACTTAGAATTCAAAAGGATATTTTGTTTAAAATTCTAGATCTGATTTTGAATTTTTAAGTCAAAATTAGTTTTTAAGATATTAATTTTAATTTCAGCATATATATATATATATATGTGATCAAAATTATCTTTAATCAAAAATATACAGAGTTATCATTTTATTATGACTTCAGAATCAATTTATAGCTATATATATATATATATATATATATATATATATATATAATAACTAGGGACAGCAAAGGCATATATAAATAACGAATGTGTCCATTGCAATATGAATCCCAACACCCATAACCGTACTAATTAACTATGTACGTCATTTATATATTGAACATGCACTATACACATATGACTGTATTTGATAAACTCGTAATAATATAATAAATATAAATAAAATAAATTTTTTAAACAGACTAAATAAAATAATATTTTATTAAATTTTTTTATATCAGATCTGAAATGAATTAGACTTCGTAGGCCCAACAAAGATCCAAAATGTAATAATTTTTTGGAAATTCCCTAGTTTTACCCTTTATGGCCCAACCCGGTTCCTTCAATGGGATAAGGGTCTAATAGTCTATATGGTCTAAATTAGCAATATTATGGCTAAATCATCGAAGCTAACCTATTTTGTAGAGTATCTAGAAAGATGGTGCCTATGGTTGGGATTGGGTAATCAAGTACTTCACCATTAATTAGTGGTCTAATGCGAAGGATGAAGTACGCCCAAAGGCTACCTCAAATATAAAGGTCAAAATCAGTTTTAGGCCTGGGATATTTCTCAAAATTTGTTTTGAAAATTTAAATTATATGTCTACTACTAATAATGATAATTCCATTAACAGATTTCAACCGTGTTCTTTTTTTTGAAATACCCAAATTACCCTTCAACTCATGTTCCTTTCGCTCCCTCTTCGTCCTGCATCTTATTCTTTTCGCATCATTCCTCCCTAAGTTAAAAAACCTAAAAAGCCATAGCTCTCATATCTTCCTCGATTTAGGATGTAGATCTGATTCCACATCCAACCTAATTCAACATCCATCATCTTCCCCAATGTATTTCCCCACGACCTACCGATGGTTAGTCCACAGCGATTCCCCATCGGCTCATGATAATCGTCCATGTTCTTCATCAAAACGTTTTACCCTTATAACAACTAATTTCATTCCACATTTTTACGTAACAATTTTTTTTCTCCTTACAGTTTTAATCATAATTGTTCGGAATGATCCTCGACTAAATTTCTAATCTTTCCCCGATTTAATCTCACTTGCCACAAAGACATTCGAATTGATTGTCAACCTCAACTCCTCTGCAACATAATCGAGTTGAATTTAATTTCAATTTCAATATGAGTCCCAGTGATACTAAACAAATTTATAGGTTGGATTTGATCGGATCTAAACAAATGTCGTCAATTTTTGGATCGTCAAAGCCGGAGCTATCAAAACATCTATTCTACGTTTCTTTTTAGGTATTCCTTGATTTTACCCAATGCAATTGGAATCAATTTTATTTTGTTAATTATTAATACAGTTTACTTTGTTAATTGACTGTATTAAAAAATATCACATATTTCAATTTTAGATCAAACATTTATGACAGTTGTATATGCATTCCTCATTACTTTGTAATATTTTCATGTGTTACAATTTAGGATATGCTATAGGTAATATTTGTTACATGCATTCATAAAAACGTAATGGTCAGATCATTTATGACTTAGATACTTAAATGGATTATCAATATATTTTCGTATATACAAGCTGCAGTCATTTTTCTCTGATATTTCTGACTAATTATTTTAGTTTCACATAATGGGATTATTTAGGAGGATCGGTCATAATACCTTTGTGGTTGCTTACTTACTGTTATTTTAGTTCAAATTCATTCTGATAATAAACAATGCATCTATATAGGCGTTGTGTTGTAGTAAATGTGATAGTTAATTCTATTAACTGATATTATTATTATTTTTAGCCAATATCAGAAACAACAGTAAGAGCAACCTTACTTTGTTTAATCTCTTTGGCCTTGATTGTTGAGTGCCCATTCTCATTCAAAGTGGTCATAACAATTTGAAGTAATGAAAGGAGTGCAGTGCCTACTTAAGGTTTGAAATATTCTGAGGTATATATTGTATAGCCATTTATAATGGCACCTATTCTTGCTTTTAAAAATTAGTAATTAATCTTTAGCATCGACTAAATAACATATCAAAATGGTTGTATTTTCTATTTTGTAGCATTTTCGTATACACTTTCAAGTTAACCAAATTTTAATCTCAAACCATGTTTACTTTATAATAACTTCTACATTTATTTACTTACGAAATGAACAAATGTTCGTTTCTAGACATTAATTTAGTGTTTAATTGCTTTCTCCTTACAGGTAGATAAATAGGCATATAACTTGATTTCAATGACAATAGTATAGTAAAATTTAACTGTACAACTAGATAAACACATAGAATATCCATGATGTACTTCCACTCTAGACTTGAATAATATAGTTCAAGCAAGTTATAATTATGTTGTTTCTATCATATTGTTTTTATGATTCTAGGAAATACATCAATCGCCTAAACCGATATTTTTTATGTTTCTTTTCTAAATTGAGACTAATATCTATTTTAGATTCGTTAATTAATATTATGTGCTTTGATCATTTAAAGAAAGCTACAAGGACACGTTTGCAGGGTATCCCCAAAAAAGAATAAAAATATGTTTGCTAGATATAAGTTATGTTTTCACATAATTTGCATTTTTTTACTTATATATGGAAATGAAAATGATGTAAAGACCTAATGTTTTGTTGAATTCCTTTTGCTCTTTGTCTTACGTGCTGTAGAATATAATTTCAAATCAAATTTGAAGGATTCCGCTTCCTTAGGCTTTGTTTATGGCATTAAAAATGAATATTCCAAGGATGCAGATGCTCCACTTATACTAGATGGTTAAATAATTAAAAGCAAGATATGCCCAAACTTAAGCTACTCTTTTAAAAGTTTAATTTAATTTATTTCCCAAATTTGTTAAAATTGAGATATACGGAAATAATAGTAAAAAAATTATTAATAAACAATAAGATAACTTTTATTATTATAACTTTGAATTTCCATTTCAAAATGGAATTATTTGTAGTTTCTTTGATTACTATAGAGAAATAAATGTGGTTTCTTTATTTATTTTGGTCATTTGGCTTTTCAAATATTTTTTAATTTTTTGTTCTTCATACATCACTCCTAGACACTTAAAATCTGCATAAAGATTTTGCCTCTAACTGTTAGGCAATTGCCTTAGTTCTGAATCGAGGCTCAAAATTGATAAAGAAACGATTACGTAACTTAATATAAATGGTGTATAGAAATGAGCCACTTATAGTCTTATTTTCAACTTCAATTTGAACACTAAAAAATAAGAAAAGTTGAGTTAAGTACGTCAGTAGGATGCAAGTTACCCTTAATTTCTCTATCTTATATTGTTAATCAAATATGAGCACTTACACCCTGTAAGTAGTCATTATAAATCATTGAGTTCTTATTCTTAATTTACGAAGATTATAGTCATTGTAAATCGTTAAGTTAGTTTTCGGTATTTTATATACCCATCACTCATGTCAACTTTGAAACTTCCTGTTGATAGTATTTGCAATCATAAATGTACACATCAAAAGAATAGAGAAATTAGCAAAGATTACTTTACATAAACACTAATCAGTCAATTTAGGTGTGTATTACAATTAGTATAGGTCGACAAATATATAGCTATCTTTCAAAAGCAAGGTATCTACCAGCAAAATAGGCATAATATAAGTTTATAACTAATCTTACCTAACTATAAGATAAATACTGTTCCAAATAGTTGGGCTTTTTTGTTTATTCAATATCAATATGCAGTCTCAGCTTTGTCCTATAAAATAACAAACTTTTTGCTCAAGGATCAAGTATGTTTTCATTGAAATACTTAAATTCATGACTATACCATTTTTTATTGCATATTCAGGAATTGGTACTTTTCTCAGTGTCAATGAGTTGAAAACATTACATATGGGCTACCAGATGAAGATGTTTCAAAAGAAGATATAATAGAAGCATCTAAACTTGCAAGTGTTCATGAATTCATTATCTTTCTCCCTTGGGTTCACAAAATATTCGTTCACAGAGATAAAAATTCTATGGTTCTTTTAATTTTTTCTTTCCTTTCACTGAAGTACATGTCATTTACGATGAAGGGTTATGATACTCAAGTTGGTGAACGTGGAAGCCTCTTTAGTGATGGGCAGAGACAACTAATAATGGGCTCTGTTATAATATCAAACCTCTTCTGGGTAGTTTATTGTTTGATTACTTCAGATTGATTAACAAAATTTATAGAGACTATATGATTTCGTTTTGGATAGTTTATTGTTTGATTTGTGGACATAACACATTTCAATGCTTCTTCCTATATCTTCTCTACACTAATAAGGAGAACTCAATGAATAGAAAATCCATGGTGTCTTTTTGAAATACCCATAATACCCTTCCTATGATTTGTTCCTTCGTAACCTGCTTCCACCAACCTTATAAAAAAAATTCTTTTCTTCTTGCCTCATCAGCTTCAATAAAACGTAAATCACTTTTCTCGCCTTTCCACTTCTACAAACACAAATGAGGTCAGGTTTATAAAACTGCGTTTCCATATCTACTTCGATTGTTGATTATCGACTAAGATTAGTCTGCTAAAGTAGGATTCTCGATCTACTGTTATCTCAAACTTAGATTGTCAACTAAGCATAGAACTAATTTGGATTTACTGATTCAATGCAAATAAATAATTAAGCTCAACCATCATTTATAGGACATTTGTTATACTTCAATCTCAGATAAGTATTCGCCGATTTTCGTTAAGTCCTTCAGATTTTTTCTTTGATACTAAGTTAATTTAGTATGTTATCAAAGTAAAAATGAACTTAATACTATTAAGGGTAGTCTTGGATTTTATTTTTGTAATAATGATTGTACTCTTTTTCTTAAATATAATTAAGGGTAGTCTACAATTAAGGCTTGCGACTACGACCTCGTGGACGGCGGTGGTGATGGCATGTTGGAAACAAGTTTTTGTTTATTATTATTATTCGATAGTGAAACAGAAAGGGAGAGACGACTAGGTAAATTCTGGAAAGGACCGACTCCATATTGACGCTACACTTATTCCATTTTAATGACTTTGTAAAATCATTGTTAATAACGCGTAGGTAATTCTTTATCTATGTCATATCAACATCACGTCCACATATTCAAATAGGTAAATTGTCTATTTCTTAGTACCGATATGACTGAAAAATAGTTATCCAGCTGTGTATATAATGCAAGTAAACTATGATTGCATAATGTTAACCGAGCCCTATATTTCATGCATAAAAATATGACTAAATCAATGCGGTCTTATTTCTACTTCATAATTTTTAAAGCATGACATTATTTATTGCGACTTTGAAAAAGCATAAAATAATTAAAACTTCAACTATTGTATCAATAAACAGTTCAATCTAAAGGAAACGAATTCAAGCAATTAATTTGTATGTACTGGCATATCGATATGCATATCATTAAAAAAATTGTAATTTAATGATGGAATAATTTAAGATATTTCTACTAGAAGTTATCGCATATGAAAAAGTGGAATAAATGGGTTGCAATAATGGATAGTCGAGGACAAAGGAGGAGTGAGATATCATAGTTGCGATCTACTTTACACTTATACTATAAATTAGTGGTCTGAAATGATTAATTTTCTAAATTAGATTAATTTTCTGCATTTGTGCGTAAATTGGATGTATTTGTTGTTTCTGTTAAATTTTGGCGACACTATATGAAAATTTGGAGAGGTCGGAAGTAGCTTCGTAACGGAGAAAACGGTTCGCAAATCGGAGTTCGGAGGTGAAAGTTAGAAGAGAAAAGGCAAAGTGGGGGAAGTTTGGGGCAGAAACTTCTTTCAGACGTCTGACCAAAAGGGTCAGACGTCTGATTTGGACAGAAATTCTCCTAGAGCATTCTGTCAGATGTCTGACCAAATGGGTCAGACGTCTGATCTGAAGCGAATTCGCTCCAGTGAGTTAAACCAGATGTCTGCCTTTTTGGTCAGACGTCTGAAACGGCTTTTGTCTCTTTTCTCCCACACGGACTTGGATGAAAATTTGTGATATCTGCAGGGGAAATTTTGGAATATTTCCTAGGGTTTCTATTCTCCTATATAAGCTAGCATCAGGTCTCAAATCTAGATGCGTGCAAGCAACCGCAAGAGATTAGCCTCCATCAAAGTAGGGTTTATCAAAACCTAATTTTTCTTCAATTCTCTTCTCCACAAATTCAATTCTAAATAGAATTTTGATCATTGTATTCAATCTCTTGTACTCTTCACATTAGTATTAATAAAGACTCTCTCTTAAAGTGGATGTACACTAACACAACGTTAGTGGAACCACTATAAATCCCTGTGTGATTTATTTTTTCATTATTTCTTTGATTTCTATATTGCTTGTTTGGGATTGTGGTTGCTTTTGGATTGATCGAGGTTGGAATTGAGTTGTTGATTGGTTGTTTTTACACTTCTTACCATGATTCCGTCTTCCGATGTGTTTGTGGGGTTTCGATTTGAGTGGTCTTGTGTTGGAATCTCGCATCAACATTTGGTATCAGAGCATTGGTGTTGGTAGGTGGTTGTAGAAATGCCTGAATAAAGTAGTAACTCTAGTATCTCCTCAATGGGTAATCCAAGTGGTGTAGCTCCTTATGTATGTGGCTCATATGCAGCTTCAGGATCACAATTGGTAATAGACAAGTGGAATGGCGATAATGATTTTGAAAAATGGCAATGGAAGATGAAAGCGGTTCTAAGGAGGAATCTGGTGCATCGGGTAGTGTTTGACACACATTTATTACCAGCGGACATCTCAGATGTTGAGAGAGAAGAGATGAAAGAGTGGGCATTCACTATACTTAAACTTGCTATGGGAGAGAATGTTATCTCTGAAATTTGTGGTGAGACAACCGCTCAGGGTATTTGGGACAAGTTGGAGGAATTGTATATGAAGAAGTCACTGACAAATCGTTTGATCTTGTTGCGAACGTTCTTCACCTATAAGATGAAGGAAGGTACTTCGCTAAAGGCGCACTTAAACATTTTTGATAATTTGCTAATGAAGATGGAGGCGGTAGATTTGAAGATTGAGGAAGAGCAAAAGGCAATGACATTGTTGTGTTTATTGCCAGATCGATATACATGTTTCTCAAACAGTTTGATCTATAGCCGGGATACATTGACTCTTGATGATGTCAAGACGGGTCTTCTTAGCAAGAAGTTGCAGGATCAAATGAAGGAGTTAGGTGATGGAAGTAGTGGTGCTAGTAATGGTCATGGTTTATTTGTGTAGAAGGAGAGGTATGTGAAGAAGGAGAACCGGGGGCGTTCTAAATCAAGGAACCTCGGTTGGAGAGGAAAGTCGAAGGAAAGAAAAGGCAAGTGCTATATTTGTAGGAAGTCCGGTCATTGGAAGAATGAGTGTCCAGACAAGAGGAAGGCAAAGAAGGAATTAGCATCTTCATTAGTAGTGGTGGAGAGTGCAGTTGGTGAGGGAGAAGTAGATGTTTTGTCGGTGGTAGCGTCGGATGTTTGGGGTAGCGATTGGGTGCTCGATTCTGGGGCGTCTTATCATATGACGCCAAATAGAAATTGTTTCTCTTCTTACATCGACAAAGAAGGAAACTCAATAGTTATGGAAAATGGTGCTATTTGCAAGTCGAAAGGCATTGGTTTCGTGCAAATTCGAATGTTTGACGGAGTGGTTCGTACTCTCACTAATGTGCGCTATGTTCCGGGACTTAGGAAATCTCTTATCTCTTTGGGGCAGTCTTCATTTTTTTTCATGGTTTATTTTTGCTTTAAAATCAAAAAAAAATTAAAAAAAAAATCCCAAAAACAAATTTTCTTTTGATTTATTTTTAAAAGAAACACTATAAGATAAATATATGGCTTTGGTTTATTAAATTGAATTTTTTGAAAATTTATCGGTCTTAACAAAAATAAAAATGAAGTTTGATTACAAATAATAATGGTTTAACTAGTATCTAGGAAGATTCATATGTGTTAATTATGAAGTACATCCTAATTGAAAATCTTTGTTTCAAAAAGTGGTTGATTTAAAGTAAAGGATATAACATTTTTTTATGTCTTCTAAGTTAAATGGTGCTAAGATGATTTTGCAAAACTCCCTCTCAAAAAATAAAAAAATAAAAAATAGTAGCATCCAAGTATTCACTCTCATTTAAAAGTCCTCACGGTTATGCATGGGTGATTACTTGGAATTTTTGATTATGTGATTTCATACTCATTTAAAAGTCCTCACGGTTATGATGTATGGAACACATGTAAAAAAAGACTTAATAAAAACCACCTATGGTCGATAGTGTATGCATGAAAGTGTGTGCACTCGCCATGCTCTGTACTCCCCTCACATAAGCCCGAAAGGCAGTGAATGGGTGGTATATCTGGCCTCAGTTTATCTGAGCTAGGTGAGTAATTTTTCTTGCAAATAATGAGAGAGCAAGCAATTGAAATCCTAGCACTATTTTTACTTAGTTGATTTGACTTGTTATTGAAAAGAAATGAAAATACCACTTTGATAAACTTTGATAATCAACTAAGGATCCATTTCATAGTTACACTTTGTTATTAACCGAAATAACGAGTTAAACTATAGTCTATTTGATATGATAACTTGATTTTTGTTGGAAATTTTGACGAGCAAATGACATAAATTTTCAAGATAATAACCAAAACCTATATTTAACTTATTTGTGTAAATTTAAAAATAAATCCTTCATTTGTAAATATTTTCAAAAATTTGCATTCATCTCTTTGTAAATATATCTTGCATTTTGTAAATATTTTCATCCTGCATTTCGATTTTGTGGGTAGTATCCGCTGAAAACCCTCATGAGACAACACTCGTCCTACTGGGGACACCCAGAGGTTTAACGGCTTGTTGCATACGCTCAATGCAATCGTGCTTCCTACGAAAACGGATTTATCTTAGTTTTAGTTTATTCGAGGACGAATAAAAAGATAAGTGTGGGGGTATTTGATGTGCACGTAAATGTGCATATTTTTACCATCATATTTAGTATATTTAAATTAAATAAATGATCATATTGGGTATTTTAACTTGTTTTAACCAAAATTCATATTAATTCCAAATTTTCACATATTCATCTTCATATAAGGGCAAAATGGCCATTTGTGCGCGTATATTAATTTGAAAGAATTTAATTGGAAATTTCTATAATATTTTGTAGGAATTTAGCTTCTCATATTAGTGGGTTCATGAAGAAACATGCATGCACAAAATGGATATAAAGGAATGAAGATTGAAATAATTCAAAGTGAAGATCATGGAGGCCCCACCTACCCACCTACCTTAATGTACAAATTAAAGGCTAATGCACATGCTTTTGGACTTAATGTTTTCATGTACACTTAATGGGGGATTAAGACATGTTAATGATTACTTGGCCTCCACACTTCCTAAGGGACATTTTGGGCATTCCCCAAAAAGTGAATTAGGGTTTTAAAACTTGTATATATACCCCTTATGTTTCATGTAGCCATCTTCCTTTGAGTTAGTTAGTTTTAGTTTAGAAAATAAATCAAATCTCTCTTTCATTCCATGGCTACTTAGCCATTTCTTCTCTTATGTAATTCTTTTCTTTTATGCAATGTTAATTATTGTTTCTTTTTAATTACATGTTCATTTCCTTTTATGCAAGTAGTGTAGATTTTCCTTTATGCAATTAGAATAGTTTTCCATTTCACTTTGCTCTCTTTTCCTTTTCTTTTTCTCTCATGTTGCAAGCTACGTTTGTTCATATGATAACAAATATAAGAGGCTAAACCCCTTCAATTTAGGGGTAATGAAGCTCTCTAATCATGTAGCTTCAACCTAATTTGATGTTTGTGCTCTCTTTTTATGCTTAATGAGAATGATTGAAGTGGTTTAATGATGTTGTTTAGCTTTGAATTTGATAGTCTACGTTGTTTATAACAAATAGGCTATGCTTAAACAAACAAAACACAAATTGTCTCTTCATCTACATATGATTATGGCAAAGAAGTGATTGTTGAAATTAAAATTTGATGGCTTATATTTCTAATTAATAGTTAATAGGCCATGCTTAAAATAAATTTTGCTTTTAACTTTGTTGTCATATTTTATGAGATTTAAAAGTGTATTAGTGGTTGTGTTATAATTTGATGGTTTATATTGAGCTAATTAATAGCACAAATATACCATACTTATGATAAGCACATCAACTAATTCACTAATGACAAAAAAAAGATCATAACTTCATTTTGTTGATTTATGTGATCTAGAGAGTGGAAATTGCCACTAAATTGTCTAAACACTCTCATATTTTTATCATTTTCTTTTGCTAATTTTTGTTAGTTTCTTACATTTCTAACTATTCACTCTCGACTTCGGTATAATTTGATTGAATAGAATTTTAAAATCATCAATTCCCTGTGGATCGACCCGTATTCGCCACGCTACATTTGTACACCGTGCGCTTGCGGTTATTTTTAATTTGAACTTTTTCGACGGTTTTCTAACTCGATAGAATTTTTGTCGACGAACAAGTTTTTGGCGCCGTTGCCAACTTGTTCGTCGACGGAAATTCTATCGGTTTAGAAAACCGTCGAACGAATTTAGAAATAAAAATAACCGCAAGCACACGGTGTACGAATGTAGCACGTGGCGAATACGGGTCGATCCGCAGGGAATTGATGATTTTAAAATTCTACTCAATCAAATTAACCAAAGTTGGAAGAGTGATTAACTAAAAAAAGAAGAAAAATGAAAAAAGAAAATAGATAAAAATATGAGAGTGTTAAGACAATTTAGAGGCAATTTCCACTCTCTAGATCACATAAATCAACAAAATGAAGTTATGATCTCTCTTTTATTGTCATTAGTGAATTAGTTGATGTGCTTATCAAGAGTATGGCATATTTGTGCTATTAATTAGCTCAATATAAACCATCAAACTATAACACAACCACTAATATACTTTTAAATCTCATAAAATATGACAACAAAATTGAAAGCAAAATTTATTTTAAGCATGGCCTATTAACTATTAATTAGAAATATAAGCCATCAAATTTTAATTTCAACAATCACTTCTTTGCCATAATCATATGTAGATGAAGAGGCAATTTGTGTTTTGTTTGTTTAAGCATAGCCTATTTGTTATAAACAACATAGACTATCAAATTCAAAGCTAAACAACATCATTAAACCACTTCAATCATTCTCATTAAGCATAAAAAGAGAGCATAAACATCAAATTAAGTTGAAGCTACATGATTAGAGAGCTTCATTACCCCTAAATTGAAGGGGTTTAGCCTCTCATATTTGTTATCATATGAACAAATGTAGCTTGCAACATGAGAGAAAAAGAAAGGAAAAGAGAGCAAAATGAAATGGAAAACTATTCTAATTGCATAAAGGAAAATCTACACTACTTGCATAAAAGGAAATGAACATGTAATTAAAAAGAAACAATAATTAACATTGCATAAAAGAAAAGAATTACATAAGAGAAGAAATGGCTAAGTAGCCATGGAAAGAAAGACAGATTTGATTTATTTTCTAAACTAAAACAAACTAACTCAGAGGAAGATGGCTACATGAAACATAAGGGGTATATATACAAGTTTTAAAACCCTAATTCACTTTTTGGGAATGCCCAAAATGCCACTTAGGAAGTATGGAGGCCAAGTAATCATTAACATGTCTTAATCCCCCATTAAGTGTACATAAAGCCATTAAGTACAAAAGCATGTGCATTAGCCTTTAATTTGTACATTAAGGTAGGTGGGTAGGTGGGGTCCTCCATGATCTTCACTTTGAATTATTTCCATCTTCATTCCTTTATATCCATTTTGTGCATGCATGTTTCTTCATGAACCCACTAATATGAGAAGCTAAATTCCTACAAAATATTATAGAAATTTCCAATTAAATTCTTTCAAATTAATATATGCGCACAAATGACCATTTTGCCCTTATATGAAGATGAATATATGAAAATTTGGAATTAATATGAATTTTGGTTAAAACAAGTTAAAATACCCAATATGATCATTTATTTAATTTAAATAGAATAAATATAGTGGTAAAAATATGCACATTTACGTGCACATCAAATACCCCCACACTTATCTTTTTATTCGTCCTCGAATAAACTAAAACTAAGATAAATCCGTTTTCGTAGGAAGCACGATTGCATTGAGCGTATGCAACAAGCCGTTAAACCTCTGAGTGTCCCCAGTAGGACGAGTGTTGTCTCGTGAGGGTTTTCAGCGGATACTACCCACAAAATCGAAATGCAGGATGAAAATATTTACAAAATGCAAGATATATATACAAAGAGATGAATGCAAATTTTTGAAAATATTTACAAATGAAGGATTTATTTTTAAATTGACACGAATAAGTTAAATATAGGTTTTGGTTATTATCTTGAAAATTTATGTCATTTACTCGTCAAAATTTCCAACAAAAATCAAGTTATCATATCAAATAGACTATAGTTTAACTCGTTGTTTTGGTTAATAACAAAGTGTAACTATGAAATTGGACCTTAGTTGATTATCAAATTTTATCAAAGTGGTATTTTCATTTCTTTTCAATAACAAATCAAATCAACTAAGTAAAAATAGTGCTAGGATTTCAATTGCTTGCTCTCTCATTATTTGCAAGAAAAATTACTCACCTAGCTCAGATAAACTGAGGCCAGATATACCACCCATGCACTGCCTTTCGGGCTTATGTGAGGGGAGTACAGAGCATGGCGAGTGCACACACTTTCATGCATAAACTATCGACCGTAGGTGGTTTTTATTAAATCTTTTTTTTTACATGTGTTCCATACATCATAACCGTGAGGACTTTTAAATGAGTATGAAATCACATAATCAAAAATTCCAAGTAATCACCCGTGCATAACCGTGAGGACTTTTAAATGAGAGTGAATACTTGGATGTTATTATTTTTTATTTTTTGAGAGGGAGTTTTGCAAAATCATTTTAGCACCATTTAACTTAGAAGACAAAAAAAATGTTATATCCTTTACTTTAAATCAACCACTTTTTAAAACAAAGATTTTCAATTAGGATGCACTTCATAATTAACACATATGAATCTTCCTAGATACTAGTTAAACCATTATTATTTGTAATCAAACTTCATTTTTATTTTTGTTAAGACCAATAAATTTTCAAAATATTCAATTCAATAAACCAAAGCCATATATTTATCTTATAGTGTTTCTTTTAAAAATAAATCAAAAGAAAATTTGTTTTTGGAATTTTTTTTAATTTTTTTTTTGATTTTATAGCAAAAATAAACCATGAAAAAAAATGAAGATGAGTCCCTCCCACACTTGATTTTGACTGTGTCCCCACAGTCAACCCAAATGGAAGGGGAAAAAATAAAATAAAAATCCTATATTTACATGAAATATTACTATTTACAAGAGATGATAAAGTATATAGTCAAAAAGTAAATGAAACGGTCTTCCAAAGACCAATTCATTTGTCTCGTCAAATGTGTGAGACACGGCTTAAGCACGAAAAACCAAATCGTAAAAGAATTTGAAGTTGATTGTCGATTTGGAAAAACGAATGTCGTTTTATTAAAAATCGTACGAGTTGTTTTATTTTCGATGATTTTCAGGGTCGACAAAACAATTGATTGAAGTTCAAGTTTATTTTCACCAATTTGAAATTCAAGCTTATCATTGAAAACATTTTCACAATTATTGATTTCAAAATCAAAATGGTGATTTTCATCTTCCCCTTCGGAATTTAACAACTCGTCATCCAAAAGTCCAAAAAAATCCATGTTCATTAAACTCGTCTTCCTTTATTGGATTATCAACAACTTTATTACATGTCTCAAGTTCAAAATTCAAAGTTGGTGTATTCAAATTTTCAGAAAAAGGAAGATCGAAATTTAAATCGAGTTTCTCACCCTCAAAAGAATTGAAATCCAGCACAATTACCGTCTTTTCAACAACTTCGTTAAGATCATCATTTTCAGTTTCAAAAGTTGTTGTTTGAAAATCATCGATTTGGGTAAAAGATGGATTATCGTATGACTCGTCACACATTGAAACTTGATTTTGTTTCTCACGAAAATTTTCCAATGTTTTAATCAACAAATTCGTGTGATCATCGTAAATTTCATTCATTTGCTCAACAAAGTCAAATTTGTAATTATTAACTTGAAAATTTTCGATTTGGACTTGTTGAGAACAAGAATTGTCAATTTCGATAAACGGTAGATTATATTTGATTCTTCGTGGGTTGAGATTTGATTATGATTTTCACGATAAGTTTTGTATTTTTCAAGTAATAAATCCCCGTTATCTTTTTCCATTTCGTCAACAAATTCAGATTCAAGATTATTAATTTGAAAATTTTCACTTTGAATTTGTTGATAACCAAAGTTTTCAATCGTATCGCAATTGAAACTATTCCCTTTGCCAAATTTGTTTGAAAAGTTGTTCCCATTTTCATGTTGAGTTTGAAATTCATTTTGGAGTTCAAAATTAAATTGGCATGGGTTATAATCGTAATCGTTTGAATTTTGAATTGAATTCAAATTTTGAAATCCTTGACTCGAGTTATTACACAAATAAGAATTACATAAATCATTTATCTCTTGATTTTTTTCGTGTAGAAAGTTCGAGTAAAGATGAAATCATTTCAATGCTATTTTCAAGAGCCGAAGGTTGGTCATCGTTTTGAAAATTTTGTTGTTCAAAATTTGAATTATTTACACAAAATTTGTTGTTAAAATATCCATACGAATTTGGAGTAAACTCATATGGATTATATTGATTTTCACCATTAAATTCAAGTGAGTAAGGAAACTCGGATATTTTCAAGATTTCTTTTTTTTTTGGTTTTTCTAATAAAGAAAATATTTACAAGTAGAATTTATTTTTCAAAATGGAAAATTGATTTTGTTTTGTTTTTGAATTTTCAATTTTTTTGGGCTTTTGAAAAGATTTTATAAATTTTTTTTTGGATTTTTGTTTTTCTAATTTTTCTGGATTTTTGAAATTTCAAAGGAAAAGGATTTAAAAATTTCAACGAAAAAGAAAAGGAATATTCAAAAAAAATTTAGTTTTGGATTTTGAATTTTTTTTTGTTTTTTGTTTTTTTTAATATGCATGAACAAATGCAACTAAATGAATGCAAGGGTTAATGATAACCCAAAATTGTATATTCACAAATTGTCTTAGATAAACAAGATAGTTCCCAGCCAGGTAACGGACAGGATTTATCGGTGCACCACGAATCACCGTAGCAATGCAGCCGAAGGTTTAAGTACCTTCAGAGGAACAACCACTATAATATTTACGAATCACCATAATATTTATAAATGGTTATTACTCTACCGTAGCCTAGACACCAAGAAATTAAATTGTTCAAAAAAGACAAATTGTCAATATACAATTAAGTGTTATCGATGTCTAACCGTTATTATTAATCAAAATCTAAGATGAAATGCAGAACAGAAACTAAACGTGTATTAACAATGCAACTACGAATGAATTTTTTTTATTTTTTAAAATGCAAGCAACCAACAATTCAATTCAAATAAAACTAGAAATAAAAGAAGAATTTTTTTAGCAAGTAGAGCAATTTATTTTGGCTAGCTAAGGAAGCAATTTTCAACAAGCTATTCTTTCTTTATTTCCTGCTTTGGCAACCTGAAAATTAAAAACTAAGATATATACAATAATTATTTTTTTGGTTTTTCTCTTTTTTTTTGAAAGGAAACTTAAAAGTAGGTTTTTACTTAAAAAAAATTATTTTTTTGTTATCAAGAAGAAATCCAATCAAAACAGGACAAAAAAGTCAAAATGAAACAAACAAAACAAATTAAAAACTAAAAAAATTGAAACTTTTTTTTTTGAAGTTAGGATGGGACTAAAAAAAAATTAAAACAAAACAAATTTTTTTTCCGAAGGATTAAACAACAAAACAAAACGAAAAGCTACCTCTTTTTTTTTAAAGAGAAGAAAAACTAGTTGAAACTTAAAACTAATAAAAACGAAATAAAGAAAAAAAAGAATGAAAACCAATCACTCAGGTTTTCATCCGGCCCACTAAACAAAAAAAATTAACACACCTCCAACTTATTAATCATCGGATAAAACGACACAACTCTGATAAAAAAAGGAAAAATCGTCCAATGTCCAAAATCTTACACCCAAATTAAGTCGAGTTCTGCAAATTGAATTCGCGAGAAGGCTTGGTGTTCGAATACGAAATCGAGTTGCTGTGTGGTCGCGGATCTGGTTGTTCAAGCGTTTGATTTCGGTGACTGGTATGAAAGGCTGAGGAGATGGAGTTAGGTCGAAGGGGGCTCGAGTTCGTGGTAATGGAGGAATGGTCGTGACGGTCGAAGTGGCTATGGTTTATTCGGTTGCCGATTTGAGAATGACGTTGGCAAGTGGTAGTTTGCAGGTAAGGGGAGTTGCTTGTCGAGTCGATGTAGTTGAAGTTGCAGTTCGAATTTTTGGAGGAATTTTTGGTTGTAGTTCGAATGCGAGGCTAGTGGTTTCAGCGATTTCAGGTGAGTATGGAAATGTCGGCGATGGGTGATGGATGGAGTGGTTTGTTGAATGCTCTTTGGAGCTGAATGGTGAAGGAGGTGGGCAGTAGTTTGCTTGTGGATGGTGAATGTTGTTGATGGTGAAGTTTGTAACTGTGGGTGATGGCAGAAATTGAAGTGTTTGATGTAGAAGTTGTCCTCTGCACAGTGATGTGAAGTTGGCAGGCAAACTGTTGGAAATTTTGTAAAGGTAGCAGATTGTTTTGGAATGAAGTGATAGTGGTGTGGTGAGGGGTATGTATGGAGGGGGAGGTGATTGTTGGTAGGGTGGTTGAAGTTTGTTTGTTTCTCTGGAGCAGGCAGTTTGGACAGTGAGGGGATTGATGGAAATAGTCTGGAAGGGAATGGTGACAGAAGTGAATGAGTTTAACTGGTTGTTGTATGGTGGATGGCACTGTGCAGGCAGTTTAGGGAATGTATGTTTGGCAGTGAGTGATGGTCTGGATTGTTGAGGCAGTGTCAGGGATGTTTGTGATGTTTAGAAGTTACTGTTGTGATGTTTTGATGGTCGTTGAATGAGGCAATGATGGAGAAGGGTGATGTAGGAAGTTGAAGTGTGGATGGTTGTTAGCAGGGGATGTGGATGGTAGCTGCGTGTCACGGTGTGGTGATTTGAGAAGTTTGGTCGATTTTGGTTGTGGAAGCAGTTTGTCTGTGGGTTTGCAGTGATGTACTGTAAGGATGGAGATGGTTTAGAGCAGGTATGGTATCTGGTTGTTGCAGTGTGAATGAGTGCTGGAATGCAGTTGTTCAGAGGGGCAGTCTGTGGTGGTGAAAGTGTAATGGTATGTGAGGTTTAGGTTGAAGAAGTGATGAATGCAATGGTTGGTGTTAGTTTGTATTGTATTGGAGGAGTGGTGAAAATTGTGGGGAATGGTTGAAGACTGTGATGGTTATGATGGGAAGAAGGTGATATATGGAGGCTGTCGTTGTTGTGGAGAGGGTAGTTGTGATGCACAGATGTATGTGCACAGATGTTTTGGGTCAGTGGATGTCTGGGTATTGGAGAAAGAAATTGGGGTTGGCGAAGTGCTGCTGTAATTATGTGGTGGAAGGCAGTGAAGTTTTTGCAATTTTTTTAGGTGGTGAAGGGGGTCTAATGTGTTGGTGCAGCAGTTCGGGGATGTAGCAGTGAATGGTGGTTGAACAGCAGTCAGTATATTGATGAAAGAATTTGCAATGTCGTAGAGGAGGTAGTATACTGATCAGTGTGTAGTGGCAGATAGATGGAATGAATGTTGGAGTAGATGAAGTGAGTTGATTGTGGTCTTGAATGTAAGTAAGCAAGTTGTGCTGTGGAAGTGTGACAGAGAATGCAAATAGAAACTATGAACAGAGAGGAAAAAAAATGTAACAGTGAAAAGAAAATGAAGATGTATGTACAAATGGAAATCTGAATGACAATGTAAAATATAAAATGTGAAAAGGCAATTGAATAAAAATAAGTTTTATTTTTTAGTAGAAATGCTATGCAAAATGAAACTAGAAAATTAGAAATGCACACAATCACAAAAAAAATCACACACAAAAACAATTTTTTTTGTTTTTTTATAAATGCAAACACACAAAATAAACAAAACACACAAAAATCAAAGAAAACTAATTCGAAGAATAGAGAATTAAAATCAAGACAATTCCCCGCCAACGGCGCCAAAAACTTGTTCGTCGACGGAAATTCTACCGGTTTAGAAAACTGTCGAACGAATTTAGAAATAAAAATAACCGCAAGCGCACGGTGTATGAATGTAGCACGTGGCGAATACGGGTCGATCCACAGGGAATTGATGATTTTAAAATTCTACTCAATCAAATTAACCAAAGTTCGAAGAGTGATTAACTAAAAAAAAGAAAAATGACAAAAGAAAATAGATAAAAATATGAGAGTGTTAAGACAATTTAGAGGCAATTTCCACTCTCTAGATCACATAAATCAACAAAATGAAGTTATGATCTCTCTTTTCTTGTCATTAGTGAATTAGTTGATGTGCTTATCATAAGTATGGTATATTTGTGCTATTAATTAGCTCAATATAAATCATCAAACTATAACACAACCACTAATACACTTTTAAATCTCATAAAATATGACAACAAAGTTGAAAGCAAAATTTATTTTAAGCATGGCCTATTAACTATTAATTAGAAATATAAGCCATCAAATTTTAATTTTAACAATCACTTTTTTGTCATAATCATATGTAGATGAAGAGGCAATTTTTGTTTTGTTTGTTTAAGCATAGCTTATTTGTTATAAACAACATAGACTATCAAATTCAAAGCTAAACAGCATCATTAAACCACTTCAATCATTCTCATTAAGCATAAAAAGAGAGCATAAACATCAAATTAAGTTGAAGCTACATGATTAGAGAGCTTCATTACCCCTAAATTGAAGGGATTTAGCCTCTCATATTCGTTATCATATGAACAAACGTAGCTTGCAACATGAGAGAAAAAGAAAAGGAAAAGAGAGCAAAGTGAAATGGAAAACTATTCTAATTGCATAAAGGAAAATCTACACTACTTGCATAAAAGGAAATGAACATGTAATTAAAAAGAAACAATAATTAACCTTGCATAAAAGAAAAGAATTACATAAGAGAAGAAATGGCTAAGTAGCCATGGAAAGAAAGACAGATTTGATTTATTTTCTAAACTAAAACTAACTAACTCAGAGGATGATGGCTACATGAAACATAAGGGGTATATATACAAGTTTTAAAACCCTAATTCACTTTTTGGGGAATGCCCAAAATGCCCTTAGGAAGTGTGGAGGCTAAGTAATCATTAACATGTCTTAATCTCCCATTAAGTGTACATGAAGCCATTAAGTCCAAAAGCATGTGCATTAGCCTTTAATTTGTACATTAAGGTAGGTGGGTAGGTCCTCCATGATCTTCACTTTGAATTATTTCCATCTTCATTCCTTTATATCCATTTTATGCATGCATGTTTCTTCATGAACCACTAATATGAGAAGCTAAATTCCTACAAAATATTATAGAAATTTCCAATTAAATTCTTTCAAATTAATATATGCGCATAAATGGCCATTTTGCCCTTATATGAAGATGAATATGTGAAAATTTGGAATTAATATGAATTTTGGTTAAAACAAGTTAAAATACCCAATATGATCATTTATTTAATTTAAATAGAATAAATATGGTGGTAAAAATATGCACATTTACGTGCACGTCAGGTGGCTGGATTCTTTAGGTTGCAAGATCAATATTGAGAGTGATAGCTTGCGGGTTTTGAAAGGGGCACTTGTGTTGATGAAGGGTGCAAAGACTCATGGTATTTATTTGCTTCACGGAGTGACTGTAGAAGGTGAAACTTGTATAGGAGTTGATAGTACTCGTGGCTTGGATGCGACTAGGCTGTGGCATTTGAGGTTGGGTCATGTCTTGGAGAGGAGTTTAGATGTTCTTCGAAAGAGAGAGATGATCGATAGAGAAAGTTTCAACAAGTTAGAGTTTTGCGAAGATTGCGTCATGGAGAAGCAAACTAAAGTTTCATTCAGTGAGGGAAAGCATGATTCTAGAAGGGTTCTTGAGTATGTTCACACGAATATTTGGGGACCGGCACCTGTAGCTTCTTTAGGTGGAGCTCGCTATTATATTTCCTTTATAGATGACTTTTCTCAAAATTTTTGGATGTATGTAATGAAGGCCAAGTCGGAGGTATTTGCAAAGTTCAAAGCATGGAAGGCTCTTGTTGAGAATGAGAGTGGAAAGTCTTTGAAGGTTCTAAGGTCTGACAATGGCGGAGAGTATGTTTTCGGAGAATTTCTGGAGTATTGCAAGCATCATGGTATTCGGAGGCATTTTACTACACCTGGAGATTTGCAATCAAATGATGTTGCAGAGAGTATGAATCGTACTCTACTTGAGAAAGCTCGATGCTTGAGATTGACACTGGGTTTGGCGAAGGGATTTTGGGCTGAAGCTTTGTCGACCATGGTGCATATTGTTAATCGAATTCCGTGCTCAGCTATTGGTAACAAAATTCTGGAGGAAGTGTGGAAAGGAAAAGGCATTGACTTGAGTTATCTTCGTGTGTTTGGCAGTCCGGTTTATGTGCATGATCTGGGAAATGATAAGCTTGAACCAAGAGCTTTCAAGGGAATTTTGCTTGGCTATACAGACGGTGTAAAAGGCTATCGAATTTGGAATCCGAAAACGAAGAAGGTAGTGAATTCTCGTTATGTTACTTTTGATGAGTCGGCGATGTTCAAGGAGAATATGAGCTCATCGGATGTTTCGGTTTTGGTTCATGATGAATCAAATGAGAAGGAAATTATTTCCACATTTTGTCCAAGAAATAGAGAGAGTAGAGTAGTTGGAGATGCTTGTGAGGAAGTAGCGGTTGATGTTACATCACATAGTCCACATGGTGCCTCTAGTAGCGTTGGTGATGTACATGATTCTAGAGAAGATTCGGTTCAAGGTGGAGCTGATGGGAGTTTAGGTGATGGTATTGCTACTCGGGTTGGTCGTCTTACTGTAAGACCACCCGAAAGATATGGTGATTGGAACTATCTTAGCTTTTGTGATAATTTGGACTATGCTCTTCATGTAGTCCAAGATGAGCCGATGGACCTTGATGATGCCATGAAGTCGAGTGATAGCTCGAAATAGATTTGTGCCATGGAGGAAGAGATGCAATCATTGTTGAAGAATCAAACTTGGGATTTGGTTCCACTTTCTAAAGGAAACCGCGCTATTGGGTGCAGATGGATATACAAGGTAAAGGACGATGGAAGATACAAAGCTAGGCTAGTTGCTAAGGGGTTTGCACAAAGTAAGGGAAACGAGTATGATGAGATATTCGCACCGGTTGTGCGCCATACTTCTATCCGGATTTTACTTGATATTGTTGTTATTCACGACTTGGAGTTTGAGCAACTTGATGTGAAGACCGCCTTCTTGCATGGGGACTTAGATGAAGACATCTACATGGAGCAACCGGAAGGTTTTATTGTAGATGGTTAGTCAAATTTGGTTTGTAAGTTGAAGAAATCACTATATGGTTTAAAGCAATCATCTAGACAATGGTACAAGAGGTTTGATCATTTTATACTTGAAAATGGTTTTGATAGAAGCATCAAGGATGCTTGTGTTTATTTCAAGAAATTGAAAAATGATTGTTGGGTGTATTTACTCTTGTATGTGGACGACATGCTCATTGCTTCAAAGGATAAGAATGAAATCAACAAGCTAAAACTGAGTTTGAAATCGGATTTCGAAACGAAGGATCTTGGAGAAGCAAGAAGGATATTGGGCATGGAAATTGTAAGGGATCGAAAGCATTTTGAGTTGAAACTAACTCAAAAGGAGTACATTGAGAAAATGCTTTGCCGGTTTAGCATGGAGAATGCAAAGGCGTCAAATACATCTATACCTTTGCAAACGAAGCTTTCGAGTAAAGAATCACCTGTCTTGGAGGAAGACAAGACATATATGGCAAAGGTGCCATATGCTAGTTCGGTTGGAAGTCTAATGTATGCTATGGTGTGTACAAGGCTCGATATAGCAAATGCCATCGGGATGGTTAGTCGATACATGGCTAATCCGGGAAAATCGCATTGGGAAGCTGTGAAGCTTATATTGAGATACCTTAGAGGCACATCATCCCATGGTCTTGTTTTTGGCGGTAGTAAGGCGATGGATTGCAAGTTAGTTGGTTATTGTGATTCGGACTATGCCGGTGATAGGGATCGAAGAAAATCAACTTCTGGATATGTCTTCACACTTGGGGGAACAGCCATAAGTTGGAGATCTAGATTGCGGACTGTAGTTGCTTTATCCACTACGGAGGCAGAGTTGATAGCCGCAGTGGAGGCGGCAAAGGAGGCACTCTATTTGAAGCGATTGTTGTGTGACTTGGGATTCGGGCATGATAGTATTGATGTTCGATGTGATAGCCAGAGTGCTATTCACTTGGCAGAGAATTTGGCATTTAGCTCACGGACTAAGCATATTGAGGTGAGAGAGTCATTTCTAGTAGCCATGGATGAAGGTAAGCAGGTATATCTTCAGAAAGTGCACACAAAGGAAACGCGGCGGATATGTTCACTAAGGCATTGCCGTTGGAAAGTTCGAGCATTGCTCGAACTTGATTCGCTTGGAGAAGTGCTAGGTGCCACAGGGTGGCACGGTTAAGGGAGGAGCTTGGTGGTAGATGAGGAAGAGTATCGGTAAAAGATTGAAGTTCTATCTTCTCGGTAAGTGCTAGTCTTTGGTGAGATAGCTTAGGATTTGGATGTTTTCAACATTTCACTAGCGGGCGAGGGCTTTGCCTGAGCTCGTTGGTGGAGTGCAATGGGCCTTGGCTTTGCCGGAGTCATTGGGAAAGCATTCATGTTTGGTTGAAGGTAGAAGAGGTGATAGTTGGCGCTATCGGTTGTCGTTGATGGTGTGGTACCATTGGAATTGAAGATGGATATAGTGTCGAGGTGGAGTGTTAAATTTTGGCGACACTATATGAAAATTTGTAGAGGTTGAAAGTAGCTTCGTAACGGAGAAAACGGTTCGCAAATCGGAGTTCGGAGGTGAAAGTTAGAAGAGAAAAGGCGAAGTGGGGGAAGTTTGGGGCAGAAACATCTTTCAGACGTCTGACCAAAAGGGTCAGGTGTCTGATTTGGACAGAAATGCTCGCAGAGCATTCTGTCAGACGTATGACCAAATGGGTCAGATGTCTGATCTGAAGCGAATTCGCTCCAGTGAGTTAAACCAGACGTCTGACGTTTTGGTCAGACGTCTAAAAGGGCTTTCGTCTCTTTTCTCTCACACGGACTTGGGTGAAAATTTGTGATATCTGCAGGGGAAATTTTGGAATATCACTTAGCGTTTCTATTCTCCTATATAAGCTAGCCTCAGGTCTCAGATCTGGACGCGTGCAAGCAACCGTAAGAGATTAGCCTCCATCAAATTAGGGTTTATCAAAACCTAATTTTTCTTCAATTCTCTTCTCCACAAATTCAATTCTAAATAGAATTTTGATCATTGCATTCAATCTCTTGTACTCTTCTCATTAACATTAATAAAAGCTCTCTCTTAAAGTGGATGTACACTAACACAACGTTAGTGGAACCACTATAAATCCCTGTGTGAGTTATTTTTCGTTATTGCTTTGATTTCTATATTGCTTGTTTGGGATTGTGATTGCTTTTGGATTGATTGAGATTGGAATTGAATTGTTGATTGGTTGTTTTTACACTTCTTACCACGATTCCGTCTTCCGCTGTGCTTATGGGGTTTTGATTTGAGTGGTCTCGTGTTGGAATCTTGCACCAACAGTTTCCTCATTTAAACTTTGCTTTTTCCCATTATGGAATCTATAGCTAAATTTTTATTCCAGGCAAACATTAGAGTAACAAGACTGTGAATTGACATGATTTGAAATGGAGTTCTATAAAACAATTAGGAAACAGGAAAGCGAAAATAAAAAATTTGAAATTTATAAATGGAAGAATAGTTCTTGAAATGGATCATTGCACTTAACCTTTAATTTTCTATTTAACCAAAGCACAGCTAAAAGCCCTTCATCTTTATTAAAATTATCAAGAAAGAGTAATCTTTAGTTTGATACTGAATTGCCCCAAAACTACATTGTCTCTGTTGAAAAGCACATAAAACATCATAACAATAGGGAGTACATATATATAAGTATATAAATAGTAGATATGAAGTAGTCAGAAAGGCGAATACAGCAAGAGATAGGAGGCAAGTTGCAACTGGAAGGAAGGCGATTAACTATACTGATAGTACTGCAAACGCATATGTGCTTCATGGAAGTCAATGAAGCAGAGCACTATAAATGTGGTGGGTCATTTGTTACACCTGGAACAACATAGCACACGTGCTAAGCTTTCCAAGTCCATCAACACAATTCTACGCTGATGCAACACCAAGAAAGAGCACAATTGCTATTGCAATAATATTTTTCTAAATACACCAAGAAAGCGCACACACGCTAATATTTTTCTTTGATATTAAATTAATTCAGTATGTTATCAGACAAAAAAATATATAGATACCGGAAATTTTATTTTTTTCAAATATCATGGAAGCCAGTAGAAGCTTAGAGTCTTTGTTGTTTTGTTTATGTAATTATTTTTATTATTTAGTTGATGATCTATACTTGCATGGTTAGATACTATGTTAAAGGCTGGTAATACTATTTTTTAACCTTCGAAATTGCTTGTAATTTGAATAATAATATGGACATTAATGTACTACAATATGAATACTATTTTGCTACTACTAATAATAATACAGTTTGGCTGGTGTGTGCTGTTGTTGTGTCCTTGAAGCCTGTTTTTGCTAATAATAATTCTCTCATTAAGAATATGCTTAAAGCTTCTGATGTCTTTCTACAAGAAGAAGCCTTACCATGCATCTATGAAAATTTTGATGTAAAATCAAATGCCGAGGTATGTTTCAATTTGTATGCAAAAGTTGCTTCCCTCCGAGACATCGAATGGTTGTGAATTCAGCTGTTATTTTCTTTAAAATACCTCGCTTTTGAAATCCAGATGCTATTTTGTCCTACCATGCCCTAACATCTTGACTCAGACATTTCATTATAAATCCTTCTCAAAAAAAAAAAATTCTTTCTTATTTAACAAATAACATCCCTCCTATATTTTTGATTTATCGTAGACATCTAAATTTATGTCTTGAATGTGTTCACTTAAGGTAGTAATATTGATGAGTTAAAGGGGACACGAGCGCGGGTGCGTGCATGTACACATACACATTTGTGTGTTGAGAGAGTATTGAGAAAAAAATATAATACAATATGGTTTAGACATTCGATCTTATTGTGTTTATATAAAGGATTGAATTTGGTGGGAAATTCAATGATTCAGCTGATTTGCTGTCACTAATTTGTGTTTTAATAGGATTCACATATGTACATGTGTTCTTTCTCTCAATGAGGCACCTTCTAACTATATATCTCCCTCCTTTTCTATGCAGAGAGGAATGCAATAATAGCAAACTTATCTAGTGGAATTCGTTCATTGAAATGTCCATAAGTTTGGCACCCGAAGTCTGGTCGGTAATGTCGATACAGATGTTACCGAGACCCGACGTTCATCAATTTTTAATGGAGGTGTTGTCGTCATTTGCACTTCATTCCATATTTAAACTTCCTACAACGTTTTGGCTTGGTATTTATAGATTTCTTCATTGGCTCGAAGATAATAATATACGAAAATGATTAAATTTTTGACATTCTGATGAATCAATTTATATTGGGTATGTTTACCTTTTTCTATATTCTTTTTTTGAGAGAAATATTTATGTAGTATGAATTATAGATGGTTTTTAATTTTTGGTATAAATGTTAAGATTAGAAAATGTCATGCTTTCCTTTTCAATTTTACCCTTTTGCGTTTGTTTCCTGCTACCTTAAGGCCATCTCCAACCAACTAAAAAAATGAATTATGCCCTTAAAAACTATGCTGCCTTAAGGTTTACCATCCACACCTTCACTTTGTAGATTTTGAGTTAGGTTTTACATATGTACATGTTGTAGGTTATAGAGATTGATTTATGGAACCATGTTTTTATGACTTTCCCAGACAAATTAGAGAAGACAACTGTTTATGCTTAGCTTCTATAAAACTTTGATGAGGATAATATCGACGGTGGGATTGTCAAGCTCGCATACCTGCAATAGCATATTGCCAATAGATGTACCGTTGAGAGAGCATCCGTGTTCAACCACTTACCCCTAATTGGGTTCACGATGAGCATATGGATACCCGTCGGCAATAGAGTGTTAGTGCGTCGTAGCACATTTGATCCACAACTTTCATAGCACACCCAGGATCATCCATAGCATAACTTGAGCCATGTTTTGGGACTTCCCATGCCTATGGTTCATTGATCGACTACCCTTTAAAGCATCCACCTGATACTGATGTATCGAACGTTCCTTTCTTCATCAATATGATTCACAAGGTAATTAATTTGTCGTCAAAGTACTTTATACATCTAATGCAAAAATATTATGTGAATTTTAGAATATTTTCATTTGTATGTTATTCAGCTTTCCTTGAGAAGGCTACATGATATCTAGCTCCTTATTCACGTACGTTATCTCAGCGCCACACCGCATATAATATTTATGAAATGCAAGTTTGATGGTAGTAAGATGTTCATCATTGATAGCGGAGTCGTGGTTGTAAATTTGTTTGATAATGGTATGATAAATTTTAGTCGAAGGGTTTGCTAAAGCTTAACGTTCTTATGGATCGATCGAATGATAAAATTTAAGTATTATTTCCATTTCCAACAATATAAAGAAAATAAACTAGAAAAAAAGAGGAGTGATAAAACTTGAGTATTATAAAAAAAATAGTTTTATGACTATTCTTCAGTTTTCTCAGGCTGATTTAGGTTTAGTTTACTGTAATAGCACTATCAAATCTACTTTAAGGTGTACAACTATAAATGCATGCACATTGCGATTAAATGCAAACCCATCTGGACGTGCATATGTACTTATCTAAAAAAAATCTTTTGCATGTCTAGGTATTAGGCTTAGTGAGATTGCATAAACTGATTTTTCACGTTCCCTTTCCTTTATTGAATTGTTTTGTGATTATAGCCCATTATCAAATTAACCGAATCTCTTTTGTTGTTTTTTCTTAAATTCTTTGTAATGGGAAGAAAACAAAGGTTAGGAATTAAGAATGCCAATAACTGCATCAATCTATGCATTATACATCACCTGCTTATGTTAAATAACATTACAAATTTTTTAACAATTCTTTATAGTAAACAAAATATACATAATATCTGTAATATAAATGTATTTTCTGGTAAGTGATATATTGTTTTAATAAGATGGTTTTTCTTGATAAAATATTTGTGAAATAAAACTGCATTATACATTTATGTAATTTGTTATTATTGACCTCTCTCGGTACTACTAAAAAATCTATGTAATACAAAATACGGAATTTTCATACGGTGATTTATAATCTATTATCCAGCAAATGCATCTGAGTTAACTGCATGTGGAATTTAAATGATTAACTGCAGAATAAAATTATATACATGAATTAATATAAAATCAAAATAAACAGAGAAAGCATTGATAAAATAGTTTGACATAAGCTCATGTACAAAACAGTTTGAAAAAATAATTGGTTTAAACTAAAAGGGGTGCATAGAAAATAATTGGTTTAAATTAACTCAAAAGGCAATTGGCTATATTTGAATGTGTTGATATGGCAAGCGATCATTGCGCTAATTTTTTTTATCGTTTTTAATAGCTGCTAGATGATGTTGAAGCACAATTTGGTAGTTATATGTCAAATTAAAATGAATTAAAATGATGAGATTTTGTAAGAGTCCTTTCTAAACTACGTGCACTAAGGTCTTCATGCAATTTTGACTCACAAAACTATATTTCTACTAAATAAGGATATCGTATATTTTGACAAAGTAACATTTAGATAGATAACAGGTCCTAGATGTGAGATTTAAAAAATCGGCACAAGGAATTAAGGCCAAGTAGTTTGAACATCGAATTTGGCTATATTTTTATGTACAAGTATAAGGGAAAGGCCAAAGTATATTAGTCTGCGAAAATCCCTTTGTCTGATCTTATTATTCATGTGCACTAAACAAATTCATGAGGCAATTGACTATATTTGGATTTGTTGATATGGCAGGAAATCATTGCATTGATTATATTTCCATTGTTTTTTAATAGCTATGCTATAAAAATGTGGCTCATCGATCAAATGCAGGTCGAACTGGACGTGCGTATATACTCGTTTTAAATTATAAAATTAGGCTTAAAATGCATACAAGGAAATTTTATAAGTATTATAAAATATTCTTTAAAATTGTTTGGAAATTAATCAATTAATTTTGAAATTTTATTTTAATTCATAGGCCATAAGTAAATAAACAAATAAAAGTTAATTGATTAAAATAAAACGTATATGACAATATATGGTATTTAGCTTAAAAATTTTAAGGTAAATAATAATAATTTTTTAAATTAAAATTATTTAAATTAATTAAGTTTCAATTGATAAATCATATACATGTAACATGATATATATATATATATTACTATAAATATTATAGTCAATATTCATTCAAAATGTTTAGGATTAAAAATAAAATTAAGTGTTAATTAAGTAATTAATTAAACTAAAATTAAGTTAAATATGATTTAATTAAATAAAGTGGAACTATAAGAAACCTGACTTTGGTTTAAGAAACAAATACATACATATATACATATATATATATAGTACATCATTATTGCAGATGTGTTTGACACTTGAATCGCGATGGTGTTTCATAAGAAAATATATAATTCCCTAAATTGATATCACTCAAATATATATATTAAAGGTTATGAGTCTTTAATATAAATGTTGTCCTCATCCATTTATATATTGATAGATTACTTGTATACTCTTTATTTGTTGAGCATACTCAAGCTAGAGATGTTATATGATGTTTTATTAATATATTGAAAGATATGGTAAGATACATATATGCATTTATTGAGCAAACTCAATGTACATACATTACACTTAGCCTATTGCAAAATGGAAGCTATGAATGAATAACTTCTTTTGGTTTATTGCGCAAATTTAAGGTCGAAATGATATTAGGACAAAGAATACGGATTAGGAGCTGTATATTATATAACGGATAATATGTTATCCATCGCTTGTAGGCATATGATTTGTTGAGCAAACTCAAGCCGAATCCTAAAGGCTGGTGAGTCCTAACGCTCCCTAAAGAAGTCGGAATACTTCTATGTTTTTCCAAGGGTTTTGAGAAATATAAAAATCTAGTGGCATCCTTATAGAAAAATAAAACGAATACATTTAACACTTCCATTATTGTAAGAATATATGCTATGCAAGTTAAAATAATCTTCCTTGGTAAACTTTTACAACTAATATAATTAATAAGATGTTTTATCGATTAAAATATGAAAAATAAACTGAATTAATGTTGACATAGAAATATAAAACATACTTATCAATAAATATTTTGGCATGTTGTCACTTCAAGACCCAAGCAAGAGCTAAATAATATTATTACTAAATACATTCTAATCTTGGAAATAAAGGTTTTATTTGCTCGAGACTTTGTGTTATCTTCTATGAATTTTGAACTCTTAAGCAATACAGGAATATGAATATTTGATCACATATAAATATTATATGATGAACGGTCGTGGTTCATAATGTACGAAACCTTAATGAAATTAGTTCAATTGAAATAACCAAGTAAAATATGATACATGATCATGCATTCAATATGATTGATTGCAATAAGGACTTTGTTGTGTTAGTTATTGCACTAAATCGAGAACTACAGGATTTGGGTATGGGAATTCGGTTACTGAAATTTTAGTTTAATCAGTTTATGTACAACACAATTTATTTGATACGCTTAAATGTTAATAATGACCAAGTACATTTTTGTAAAGAGTTCGTTACGATTGTGTAGTAAGGATTTCCTTTTTTGAATGGCTCGACCATTTGTAAAGCAAAACAAATGTACGAGAGTTGGATGTAACTTAAGCTATGGTTGAAATAAATAGAGCGAATGGTCACCTCTGATTCATGAAGAGACATTAGAAACGAGCATTGTGTAAAATACTAAAGGATACATGACATGGTATAAGAAATACATTTCTACCAAATATATTTTTAAATGGAAAATTATTTTCTATAAAGGTTATTTCTTTGAGTTCATGATATATCATCTGAAACACCCAACTATAAATTAGTGTGAAGAAAATTTACCTGATAAGTGGTTGAATGAAACTTCATATTTTTGCAACCTATTACAGTAATGGTTTAAACAATGGTAGCATACCATAAAACACTTCTTTGTGGGCGCGTCGAGTTACAAAAACTTGCTTTCGTAAACATACCAGATATTATTAATAAAATAATAACTATTTTCAGTATTAACTAAAAATAGAGATAGTTTTTTTTGAATATGAATAATGTGAACATTCATTATAAGATAAAACTATAATAATGGTATATGTTTTCAAAACAAAAGTGATGCATTAGAAAATATAGAAGTATTTGAAATCATTACAATTATTTTTGAATTATGGATTAAGCCATGGTTTTGAAAAATAATTCTTTAATCGCATGATTATAAATTACATGTTGTGCAATTAAAACCCATTTAAATCCCCACAAAATTCCCTCTATAGCACGTAGCAATCTTCGACCGCTATGCTATTTCATTATCGCGCTAGTGAACAGTAGATTCGCTTTAAGCCCCACTATTTTTTACTAAACCTGCTAAATCAATACTTTTTAACATCTTCTTTAGTTATGTTAATATAACAAGGTTGATTTGAGTAGTTCTTTTTTAAACCAAATCAAAAAATTTAGAGCAAAGACTTAATTCTAAGGAAAAAGTGCTCAGCATAAGTTAGAAATCTATTGTAATCATCAAATCTAGACTGCATAAATCACGATATTCTTCAGTTTTGTTATATAGAATTAAACAATATTTATTCCTATACAAATGGTGTGAGAATGAGAATAAATTAACTTTAAATGATTGATTTTATATCTAATTATGCTTTTTACACCTCCGCTATTTTCCGCTATATCCCTACTTTATTCCCGCTATAACTTTTTGCACTTTCACCACTATGAAACCGCTAAGCGTTTTAACTGCACAGATTACATGGTACTGGTGAATTGTATTTCAAACGATTGATGGCAATGCAACCATTGATTGGAAGCAAAATAAGTCCTTGGATTGATACATAGAGATGCATGTAGTTCAAAGTTTAATGATACCAAAATGGACCCACTTCATTGAACTCACAGATGAATTATCATAGAAATGAACATGTGTATTTCGATATAAGAAGTGTATTTATGATAAATTCATCGAAGATGGAGCGGAAATAGAAACATAACATTCAAAGGAAATAGATGAATTTGATTTGATCGAATAAGTCGGTGTATTGAAAAAGGGTTCCAAAGTTCTAAAAAGACGAATAACATTCAATCTCAAATGTCTCTCCTCCCTATGATACATTATTATGTATCGACAAGGAGTAATCAGAGTTTGTTAAACAAAGTACGAATAATAATGAGTGAAGTTGAGTTAACTTTTTTATGTAAAGACGTGTACTTAAAACTATGCACACAAGGTTAAATCTGATTCATCTAAAGCATATTTTACAAGATCTTACAAAATAAGAGTTGGAAATGAATCCCTATTTATATCCTAGATCAAGACATGCGGTATGTGTCAATAAGCCGTGTGTAATATTTTTTATGAGGGAACTTGTGTAGATCACCCAAGGAATTTGGGATCAACCAATATTGATTGATCAAATTATGCTATGAACATAAGTTCGTTGATTAAAACCTAGTCCGTCATATATATAAATCCATTTCATAAGATGTTTATAAATACTAATCCATTTCATTAAGAAATAATTATTGTCACAAGTAAACTCAGCTTAACGATGAAGGAATTTTTTAAGATATTATTGGTAGTAAAATGGATTTGGATATGGTCTAAAGATAAAAAATTATTACGAAGGATAATATGGAATTAACCAAGCTAAATGGATACGGCTAATTTGAGTGTGCAAGAATAACTCTCGTACATCGAAGAGAAACTATGAGCTTCTTATCATTGTCGAGAAAAGAATTCCTTGATTATTAAGAAGCCAATATAAGTATTGACTCTGCTTGGCACAGAGCACAAATCCAAAATTAAATATGATTTTGATAGCTGTACCCAAAGAAATATGATCCAATGACTGCAAACATGTCTTTAAGAAGAAGACCAATATAGTTGGAATATAGTAAGCAATGTTAATAAGAATAACAATGTAAATTACATGTTGAAATTAACATAGCAGACCCATCGTTCAACGTGCTTAAGTTAATTTGGATTTTACTTACAAAATTATAGCTCGATATGATTTTGATTTTTGGGACATTTATATTGAAAATAAATTCTAAAATGATTTAGAATAAATTGTTTGCATATAATAATCAAAGTGTCTCGAAGTTAGTGGGAGCGATATAAAGTTTATGGATTTGGGTTTTGATCTAGGAACTGATACGTAAGTATCATTTAATAAGCATCAAAGTTGAAAAAATATTTGATAGGAAATATCAGATAGATTGAATTTAGTCAAAATGAAAGAAGCATATGTCCATAAGAAAGAACATTATAAGGTACAAACATGTTTCTAAAACCATAAGCAAACGAGAGACTTATGATTGTTAACGATGGACCATTGTTAAAATTTTGTTGGATGTTTACCTCTTGATATTGGATTTAAAAATGACACATTTTATAATTAGTATAAAAGGATGATGGGGTAGTCTCATATGACATACATCGACACCATATTAAAATGTTTATTGTGTAACAGAAATTACCACATATGTTATGTAGTCTACTATATCACATTTCGCTTATGTACCTAGACATTGAGTGAATATCAAATCCGAATAAGGATCACTAAATGGTACTTGAAAGTTTTCTCGAGAATTTGCAAAATACATGAGAATTGTTTAAATAAACAATGGGTTTCTTATGAAGGAGTGTTCAGACTCGAACTTCGTAAGTGTTATCGAGTATAATATGTAAATATTAACAATTCATGTTTAAACCTTAGTTAAGGGGCTTGAAATTAGAAATGTTCCAAACATCAAGGTTGTGGCTAGTTCAACAGAAATGCTAAGTACATCATCTTGAATAGCTATGGAATGACTCATTCGAAAGTTTCCTATTGTTTATATAACTTAGGTTTAGAAAGAGGTTATGTACCGGTAGTTATTAGAAAGCTATGGAATGAGTCACTCAAGAGTTTTCTGTTATTTAATATGACTAAGGTCGAACGGAGAATCTTGAAGTAATGATATTACGTGGTTCTCTTCTGTTGAGAATATTGTTGAACTTGAATGTGGATACTTTACTTTGATTTTAGTTAAAACATGACATGACATTCATCGAACAACTGTAGTTGGGTCAGCGTTGGAACACTGTTCAATAGAGAATTCATCTCCTCAATAATATGAGGTTAGTATCACGATCAACTATAATCAAATCAAAGTCAAAGTCTCCGGTCATAGCACTACGGTTAATAATAAATGTTACTATATAACCAAGAACTTTATGTTTGGACTAACCGAGTTGAATGTGAATGATATTGGTATTTTGATCAAAACCTAATTTTTTAAGTCCTAAAGTGATATGGCCCTGATGTAAATAGTCTTTACTATCGGTTATCGCTTAAAATAGTAAAATTGGATTTTACCAAAAAGTGTGCAATCGATAACTTTAGCCAAACTGTCACACCACAAACTAAGGTGATGTGTGAATGTTAATATCCAAATTGTTCGATATTAATCTCTGATTGAATTTAACCTATGAGTCACACAACCGTAATGATGAACACTCCAAAATACCATATGATTTAATAAATTTATAATCATTGTAAATTAATTGAAAAAATTATTATTTATGAAACATTGGTTATTAAATTTTACTTGATATTTTGAAGGCATTGGTAATTAATTGGATGCATATATAAAAGTTGTAACGACCCGCTTTTTTGGACAGTTTAAACCAACGATCAAATACACATGTCGATTCCAAACCATTCAAAAGTGCAGATAGTTATTGGGGTAAATAAGAAAAGAAAAGAAAAGAAATAAAGAAAATGAAATAACACAGAATCTCGCAGCGGAACGATAAAATATAATAGTCAAATAAATAGTTCATGAAGCTGTTTACTATACTTTGACAATTATTTATACAACATTTATCAGAGTTATACATATACAATAGAACAATTTAAATAATGCAGCAGACAGCATGATGCACAGATAATAACAGTAATAGTGTACCAAATCTTCGTCTTCGTCCTCCAAAATAGATCTTCAAAATCTGAAAACTCAGGACTGACCCGAGCGTAATGAAAAGACAAAACACTCGAGTCAGGACTAAAATATCCTTATGAAAGTTAAATCAATCGTAAATAAATGTGAGTGTAACGACGTCAGAGATGTTTACGGGGTTTGACATCTCCTATCCAGTGTCAACGTGCGTGCAAAAGCTCAAGAGATGTTACGGGATTTTCCATCTCTCAAGGATCCGTGAAACTATCTATTATGTAGTAATATACGCTAAGTAGATAATGCCTATCAGTAATATAAAGTATCAAAATAGCGTTAAGGCATTACCATAATCCCCCTTAACACATTTTATATTCCCAAAAGCATATACAAGACCGTAGTTTCCCCAAAACCGGAAGTCACCAGAGGGCAATCCATATACTCAAGGTACAAATCAAAAACGTAGTGGTCGCGAATAGGATAATCAGTATGACAAGGTACATGAGGCGATACCAACTAGGATACTAGTAGTTGCGTGATCCGGACTGATGTTGGGCATAGCCAGCAGCTACCCCAACATCGCGAAACAACACTCCCAAATCAAGGGGTGCACCCAAATCGAATCACAAATGTAATAGAAATGGTATCGAAGAAGCGTGTCTGCTAGAGGTGGCGAACCTCAATGGCCCGGCGCGGCTCCTGTTTTAGTCATGTCAGGGGTCATCCAATAATCGTTCTCTTTCTTCAGTCAACGCATTCACCAAACCATCCACTTCATTCTGGATCAACACTCCGCGTATAATAGTTATTAAAGTGGTTTTCGGTATCGACAGAGAGTATGTCCATATCCGCTCCCGGTCTCTTTAATAACTACGTATTATTACACCGTTGGCTCTTTTACATTTCAAATCGATTCATAATTGATATCAAAATATCATATTCGCTTCAAAAATCAAATCCATTTCAAATATCATCGTATCCTTTAAAATGTTAGATTCCGTTTCAAAATCATTTTTCGCATCAATATCTCATTCCGATTTCAAAATCATTTCGAAATTCAATTTAGGTTGCAACTTCATTTAATCCAATTCGTATTCAAATTCAAGATTTAAACATAAACATTTCACCTTATTAACCAGTTTGGAATTTTAGAAAATAGTTTTAAGTAGTTTTAAAAGTGGTTTTAAATAATTAAAATAGTTAAAATACTTAAAATGGATTTGAAATAGATAAATTAGTTTAAAACAATTTAAATTGGGTTAAGTAGATTTAAAATAGATTAAAATAGTTTAAGTATTTAAAGATGGTTTATATAACAGAGAAATTTGGAAAACAAATAAGATAGCTTCAAAACCAACCATTTCAATTATAACTTCCCAATTTAAAACAAATTTCAATTTTCGTTTTACCGATTCAATTTCGATTTCAATTCAAATCAATGTCAACTTTGACTTCAAATTTATTCAATTTTACATTCACCTTCAACTTATTCAATTCCAATGTATATCGATTTTTAGCTTGATTTTTCAAAATATCAATTTTTAACACTTAACAAAATTTTCCTTCAAAATTCAAATTTAAATCCCACTTACAAATATGATTCAATTTCAAGCTCAATTTCAAATATCATTTTATATCGCCTTTACTTAGTAATATTTAAAGCTCGAATTAAGGTTCAATCTTTTAAAACGAATAAATTTTCGAACTTCAATCATAATCAAATTTTAAATCTCAAAGTCTCCACTTAAATTTATTCAACAATTTCTTTTTAACCAAAATTTTATTTCAACATTTCAAACTCCAATTTTGCGATAAATTCGATTTTTATAAATTGATTTCTATTTATAACTTTTAAATCAAAACATTTAAATAAATTTCAAATCGACGATTTTAAAAATTATTAATTTAGCCAATTCGGTGTCTGTTGGGCGAATTCTCACCCATGAGATCACGAGGCCAAGGAGCATCAATTTCGTCCAGAATCACCATTTACATACGGTATCCATGTCCATCCGGTACCTATGCCTAGCCGAACCAAGGCCTCTCCACTCCATCACCGAACCATGCTCCACCGGACCTCCTCACCGGTCCAACTCCACTTCCCTACACCACCGAACCTAGTACCACTCCCCCCATTACCGAATGAACCCACTACCGAACCAGCCACCTTCCATCCACTGCCGGTCCAAAGCCTATCCACACAACACGGATCCGGTCCCATGACCGAACCAACCTACCACCGGACCAACCTCGCCTCCATCACCGGACCAATCCCCTGCCAAACCAACCCACGTCCACTCACCACCGGACCAACGTCCCACCGAACCAAGCTTCGGCCGAACCATCCTCCTCTATACAATACCGAACCAACCATCACCGGTCCAAACTCCACCCAACAATTACCGAACCAACCCCCTATGCCAGACCAGGTTGCTTCCGCCCAGGCCCACCGGCAGCTATATACATCCAAGACCCCTGCCCCTAACCTCACTCTATAAATAGAGGGGCAGGGGTACAACAATGGCAGATAAGTTTGAGAGCTCAAGCAAGGAAGGAACTTTCAAACAACTTTCTTATACTTGTACTTAAAGCTTTGTACTTGTAATCCGAAAGAAAAGAAAGAATAACATATAAAGTGGACGTAGGCACGTTCTGGCCGAACCACTATAAATCTGCGTGTCTTTTACATTTTAGTCCTTGTTTTTTACATATTTGCATAAGTAACCTAAAACCTTGAAAAATAACATATAATCAACTAAATAATACGGATTGGAGGTGTTTGTCCATTTTTTGTGCAAACATTTTTGGTGCTTTCACTGAGAATTTGGAACTCGAAGCTTCAGCTTCCCTCATTCAACCTTCTTTCCCAATAGCACCCTTCATTGCCTAGGAAACATGACTTCCAGGCCGAGAAAAGACACCAACAAGGGAAAGAACGTTGCAACTAGCAGCGCTCCAGATCCAGTGGATCCAGATCAAGAGAACCATCCCACTACGATAGCAGATCAGGCAAATCCAACAGCCCCTGCCGCGGAACAACCGGCAGCAATCACTAGGGCAGATCTAGACAGAGTTGTGACTGAAGTAACTAACCGCTTCGCATCCCAACAAGAAGCTTTGGTGAACCAACTCATGTCACACTTGAGGGATGCCGAAGAATCAAACCGCAACACTGAATCATGGGGCGAGTCTCAATCTGGAGGATCTCAGAGACAGCAAAGGTCTTCCCTCTTCGAAGAAGCTATCAACAGGAACAACAGTGATATGGGCCGCGCCCGGACTCAGCCCGAACTCCGACTCGAGGAAGCGCTTGGAACCGAACCCAATGGGGGAGGCACCAGGCGAGGGTCGGATGTAGCTGAGCCAGTCATGCCACCTAATCATAGAAACCCCGCTGAACGGAGCCGAGCTAGAACCCAGCCCGAAGTTGACCCCATGGAAATGCTCGAAACAGAACCCCGCAGGGGAAGATCAAGGCAAGGGGCAACTGTAGCTGGTCCTAGCATGCATCCGAGTAGCCAAAGACAGCCACTGGATAATGTCAGAAGTGATAGGCTATACCATCCCTACAGGTCATCCGGACGAGATCGATCCCGTAGGGAAGAACCAAGCTCATTCTTGTCCGCTCCAAATTCTGATGAAAGAATGGCACGATTATTTAGGGAATGCGTCCGACGGGAGCAAAGGGAGCGAGGGATAGGCGCTAGGGTAACCAGCCCTTTCACCCGCGACATCGAAACCGCCATCACCCCTCGAGAGTGGAAAATGCCGACGATGGAACCGTACAAGGGAACTTCCGACCCCATTGTACACTTGCAGAGATACACACAGCATATGCTCATGAGCGGGGCAACAGAAGGAGTATTATGCAAATGCTTTCCACTATTTTTAGCAGATCTAGCTACCTCCTGGTTCTGCCATCTACCCCAAGGATCCATCAGTTCATGGGAAATGTTGAAGGAAAAGTTCATTAGCCAGTTCCGCATTCATGTGGAACAACCCAAGGATGCTTATTCTCTATCCAATGTCAAACAGAAATCCGAAGAGACACTGCAGCAATATCTAACCCGGTTCAACGCCGCAGCGGCCGCAGTCCAAGATGCCGATGAGAAACTCACCCTAATGGCCCTCTGTAGTGGTGTGCACCCAGATACCAAGTTTGCTAGAAGACTAACTAAAGAAAAACCAGCTACCTTGCCCGATTTCTTTCATGAAGCTGGGAAGTACATGAGACTCGAAGAGGCTGCCACTAAAAGGCAGACAGGACCACAGGCTAGAACGGCCCATGGAAACGCCCCTGCCGCAGCGAAAGACATTCGGAGAAACGACTCCAGAGACAATGCAGGGGGCAAGAAGGGAGAAAAGCGCTTGTACCGACCAGGACCGAGATTTGACGCTTACACTCCCTTGAATGAAACAGTCGAGAACATCTTCCTGGCCACCCAGGACGAACTCACATATAAGCGCCCCCCGTACAAGAAAGAGTCAGATCGCGCAATCCAGTCCGGAAAATTCTGCCGTTTCCACGAGTCTCATGGGCACGATACCAATGAATGCCGCCATCTCCGAGACCTAATTGAAGAACACATTAGGAGAAAGAAATTAGAACGCTATGTGAAGGGACAGGACAGGACCCCAGCTCCTACCAAGGAAAACCCAGGGCAGCTCCTCCCAGAGACAGGCGGAGGAAATCGCAACACTAGCGGTTCCAGCCAAGAGAAGATAGTGGTCCATACAATATCAGGAGGGCCACACATCGCTGGCAAGAGCTGGGCAGAAATGGAAAGATATGGAAACTCACTCAGAAGCGAGGGAGACTGCGTCAATTCTGTTATGGAAGAACGCCACCCTAAACGGAAGGAAAGTAATGATATCACATTCAGCGGACGCGGCCTAGAAGGAAGGCAATACCCTCATATGGATCCTATGGTCATCTCTGCCTGGTTCGGTCCAGCCAAAGTTTTCCGAATCTTAATAGACACTGGAAGTTCAGTAAATATCCTATTCAAGCATGCTTTCGACAAAATGAAGCTGTCAATGAAGGATGTATCCCCCTGTAACAAACCACTACACGGTTTCACTGGAGAAGCAAAGATGCCCCTCGGACAATTGGATCTCTTTGTTGAATTGGGAAGTCATCCCCGCTCTGCCGTTCGGAAACAAACATTCGTGCTAATAGACAACCACTCGGCCTACAATGCCTTTTTAGGAAGACCAGCCTTATCCGACTTCCAAATTGTTCTTGCCCCATGGTGCCTGAAGATAAAGTTCCCAACGGATAATGGAGTGGGAGAAGTAGAAGGAGATCAAGACGCCGCTCGGGACTGCTATGTAACCGAACTTCGCAATAACCGCAAGAAAGATAAAGGGAAGAATGCAGAGACTACTCTCTGCATGAAAAGCTTGGAAGCATAACAACTAAAGAAAGCCCCTCCTCTTCGATATACAAGTGATCCCTTCAACGAACTAGATCCTAGGGACGGAGAGGAGGAGGCCACCGCCGAGCCTGCAGAGGCTATGGAATTCGTATCTGTAGACAAACACGACCCAAGTAAACTGCTGAGAGTCGGATCTCAGCTAAAAAGAGAATTAAAGAATCAACTCATTGATTTTCTTCGCCACAACATGGATGTATTTGCATGGACGCACGCTGATATGACCGGAATCTCCCCGGACATAGCATGCCACGCACTAAACATCGATCCTACCAAGGTACCGGTAAAGCAAAAGAAGAGAAGTATGGAGGCAGAACGATCAGCAGCCCTCGAGGAAGAAGTAAAGAACTTACTTGCCAATGACTTCATACGTGAAGCCATCTATCCGGAGTGGATCGCCAACCCGGTACTGGTAAAGAAAGCTAATGGGAAGTGGCGAACATGCATCGATTTCTCCAACTTAAATGACGCCTGCCCGAAAGACTGCTTCCCACTCCCCCGAATCAACCAACTCGTGGACAGCACTGCTGGACACGAACTCTTATTCTTTATGGACGCATACTCAGGATATAACCAAATCCCTATGCACGCCCCCGTTCAAGACTACACTAGCTTCATCACTGACCGAGGATTGTACTGCTACAAGGTAATGCCATTTGGACTTAAAAACGCCGGAGCTACTTATCAGCGCCTCGTCAACAAGATGTTTGAAGAACTAATAGGACGAACTATGAAAGTTTATGTGGATGACATGCTGGTAAAATCAAGAAAAGCCAACGATCATGTAAGCCACCTGGACGAGATGTTCCAAGTACTCCGCCAATATGGAATGAAGCTGAAACCTCTAAAGTGCTCCTTCGGAGTGTCATCAGGAAAGTTCTTGGGATTCATCGTCCATGCCAGAGGAATCGAAGCGAACCCCGAACAAGTCCGAGCCTTGCAAGATATCAAAATACCATCCACTCGGAAAGAAATGCAAAGCCTAAACGGGAAGGTGGCCGCCCTAAGCCGATTCATCTCTAAAGCAACAGACGAATGCATCCCTTTCTTTGAAGCACTGAAGAGAGACAAAGGAAAATACGAGTGGACCGACGAATGTTCAGCAGCTTTCCTTAACCTAATCAAGCACCTCCAACGGCCACCAGTACTCTCAACGCCAAATGAAGGCGAAGAACTATACCTATATCTTGCTGTGTCATCCCATGCCCTAAGCGCCGCTTTGGTAAGAGAAGAAAACCGCACACAACGGCCAGTGTACTTCATAAGCAAGAGGTTCACGGGAGCAGAAACCCGGTATCCCAAACTCGAGAAACTGGCGTACTGTTTACTAATCACATCAAGGAAGCTGCGACACTATTTTCAATCTCATCCCGTCAGAGTCCTAACCGACCATCCATTGAGGCAAGTGCTCCATCTCCTGACACCTCTGGGCGACTGCTCAAATGGTGCATCGAGCTAAGCCAATATGATATCACTTACCATCCTCGCACCGCTATCAAGGGACAAGCCATAGCTGATTTCATTGCCGAATTCACTACTGGCGAAGGTAAGGACCAATCTGAAATAGCAGAAGATATCAAATGGAATCTCTTCATAGATGGAGCGTCGAACGAACAAGGCTCGGGGGAAGGTGTTGTGATAATCACACCCAAGGGAAAGAAGCTGCGCTACGCCCTAAGATTGGAATTCGCTACCACCAACAATGACGCAGAATACGAAGCAGTGATAGCCGGATTAGAACTTGCATTGGAAATCGGAGTCAATTCTTTATGTCTCCATAGTGATTCTCAACTTATTGTGAATCAAATACTAGGAGAGTTCCAGACTCGAGGAGAACGACTCACAGCATACCTAAAGAGGACCAAGCTGCTACTTAACCAACTGGATCATTATTTGATCAGACACATTCCTCGAGAGGAAAATCGAGAGGCCGACGAGCTGGCAAAACAAGCTAGCATGGGAAATGACACCGCTTCTGGAGCGATAACTGTCTCAAGGCTGCTAACCCCGAGTTTCGAGCAAGTACACCTGATAGCTGCAACCGAAAAAGAAACATGGATGACCCCTATCCGAGAATACTTACAAAACCGCACCCTACCAGACGGGCGAAATGAAGTTAAGAAAATTCTAAGGAAAGCTTCCCGCTACACGATGCAAGAAGGCATCCTCTATCGGCGCGTCTTCTCTAACCCCTTATTGAGGTGCGTTGCTGGAAGAGAAGCCGGGAAAATTCTATCCAACATCCATCAGGGAAGTTGTGGAGACCACACCGGAGGGCAGACTCTGGCAAAAAAGATACTCCTATGAATATTTTTTGCCCACCTTGAACAAAGATGCCTTAGACTTCGTCAAAAAATGTGACAGACGTCAGAAATTTGCCAAAATCCCTCGACTACCAACCAATGAGATTACTCAGATGACCAGCCCTTGGCCCTTCGCAATATGGGGGATTGACTTAATCGGCGAACTGCCAACGGGCCGAGGCGGAGCCAAGTATACTAAGTGGCAGTCGACTACTTCACCAAATGGGTGGAGGCGGAACCTCTAAATAAAATATCTTCGGCAAAAGTTATCAACTTCTTAATCAAAAATATTCTGTGCAGGTACGGAACACCACTCAAAATCGTATCAGACAATGGACTTCAGTTTGACAGCGAGGAATTCACCAACTGGTGCCAAGAGCACGGGATTCGCAAAAGCTTCTCATCCGTGGCTTATCCCCAGGCAAACGGCCAAATAGAAGCTGTCAACAAAATTCTCAAAACCTTAATCAAGAAGAAACTTGAAAAGTCGAAAGGCGCTTGGGTGGACGAACTTCCTACGGCACTTTGGGCCTATCGCACATCTTACAGAACTTCAACAGGGCATACTCCCTTCTCTTTGGCATACGGATCGGAGGTTATGCTCCCAGTTGAAACTATAGTGCCCTCTCACCGTAGGATCCACTACAACCCGGAAGAAAATAAAGAACTCCTCCACATGTCTTTGGATCTAATTGAGGAGAGAAGAAATGATGCAGCACTCAAAGCAGCAGCTCACAGACAAAAAGTGGCGGCACTATACAACTCCAAAGTCAAACATCGCAGCTTACAAGAAGGAGACCTTGTCCTCAAGAGAATCTTTCCGCGCCCCGGGGCACTCGACCCCATCTGGGACGGACCATATGTAATTCATAAAGATCTCCACAACGGAGCTTATATTTTGTCAACAGTGGACAGAGAGGTGTTCCAGAAGGCATGGAACATCCGACACCTCCGTCGATACTTTTCTTAACTTGTACTGCCCATATGAAGTGAATTAACAAAGAGAATCAGTGGACGTAGGCATTTTCGTGCCGAACCACTTTAAAAAACTTGGCTCTTGTTAACTTGTTCCCTTATATCTTGGCTACTTGTTAAGCTTTATCCTTTGCTGTTGAACAAAAATCCTTTGCAGATGACATTTCACTCCAGAACTTCACAACATAACTCCACCTGGACAAAATCTAACAGGTACGCTGCGCTCCTATGCCCTCGCCAATGAGACACTTTGCTCCGGTATCCCTCTACCGCGAGTTAACTCATTGTTTGCCTCGGCCCTTAAAGCCGACTGTAATAAGCCGAGTATAAGTCATCATAAAAAAGGCCGACTATAGCCGATGGCAGCTCATTACAGCGATTCGGCTCGCCGGCGACTGTGAACCGATCATAAGCCCCAACATAAGGTGTGGCCAGCCAGGGGCAGTTCACAGTTGACGATCGGCCCCCACGCTAGCCGGCCACAGTAAATCGAATAATACCCACGATTACGGGCCATAATGGCCCGGGTAGTTACTGTGCGCGATCGGCTCCAATGTGTCTTAAGTGCGGCTGTGGTAAAAAAGAAAACTCCCCGCAGTAGGCGTAAGATGGGTGACAAATGTCTCCAAGACCCACAGCTAGGGAAAGTGACTACAAAACCCGTTTGCCACGAACTTAAGCACATCGACGGCCTTCCGTGACTGGAAGTTTTACTTTTCATATATTTCAATTTCATTTAAAACTTTTCTCCTATTCTACGTAACGGTGCTTGAAAATACATGACATGAAATAGGGAACGTTCGCTAATGGGAACAGAAACTCACAATCGGATAACGAGACACTCAACAGCATTCCGTGCTTAGTCTTACAGGGCACACGAAGTTGCCGTCCACAGCCGAAACATGAAGGGCGGTACCTTCTACTTTTATACATTAATGCATAGCTGTAGTTCATATTCACACATCACATTCACGTTGCAAAATGAGAAAATCATACTTTAAGCAAAAAACTTGGCATCAGGCACAGTCAAGTCACTAGTAACATGCATAGTTACATCACTTACACAGCACAACAAAATAGCGATAAAATTCCAACATAAAGGAATCAGCTTATGTTATGAAATTACATAATGTCATTTATCACAAACAATATTATTACAGTTACATCAATGTTTTGGACTAACATGAACAGCAATAAAAAGAAATCAAAAGGTAACCAGCTGTATTAGTGCTAACCACTACACCTCAGAACCAGCTCTCCGAATCTACTTGGTTGCTGGATCGGAACTCCCAGCATGTTGACCAGAGGTCCCACCTGTCCAATTCAGAAGAAGAATCCATCAGATAAACAACAAACGATCAAGTTGTGAAAAGCTAAAAAGGGAAAACTCAACGACTCCCGCTTCTTGGTCCTCATCCCCCAACTGCACATCGGCTTCCTCCGCAGCAAGCAGCCGCATCCACTCCTTCACCGCTACCTTCTCCTCCTTTGAGAACTGGGCGGTTACCACGTCCATCCTGAATGCCGCTCCACATTCCTTATCCGCATCGGCCTTGGCCTCCTCCAAAGCCCGGAGATATATCCTAGCCATGATCCGCGGATAGTCATCCATCCAGGATAGATTACCCTGCTTACAGGTACGGAAGTACATATCCTGCAACATCTCATCCATCATCCTCTCATTCTCCTCAAACTCCCTCACCCGGGCCTCGGAGGACAACAACTTAGCAACGGCAACATCCCTCTCCGATCGATATCTCAAGCGGTCAGCCTGGAGAGACCTCCTCATTTCCTCCATCTCTTCCTTTAGCTTGGCCTGAGCAAGCTCTGCGGCCTCAAGCCTCCCAGACAACTCTTCAATCCGCTCAAGATCCGCATTCCGAACCTCGTCCACTGTCGCAATGGCCATATCAATCCGCCCCTTGCAAGCAGCCTCCATTTTTCACAATTCTGCCCTGCTGGCCTTTTCCAGACTCTCCTTCAACTGCCTGGAGGCTGCCTCGTGCTGAGAAATCTGGATAGCCTGATCGGCAAGCTGCTTGTCCTGATCAGCAACCTGTAGCCGCAGCCGGATGTTAGTACTCTCGATTTCCTCCCCAGCCCTAGCCAGTCGAGCATGATGCTCCATCAACTTCTTGACCTCCTCCGCGACCCGGTCAATGTTGGCCTTGGCTTCGTCCCCCATGGCAGCTATCTGAGTAGTGAGCAGGTCCAAATCTAGGGACTTAGCCTCATCAAGAATCCGAACCATGGGATTGCGGGGGAGAAGATGCTCGCCCGTGGCCTCGTCAAATAAAATATCCTGAAGGCTTGGGTCCAAATCCGGGTGGCCGGCAAAGGGATTGCGAGGCACGTCGGGACGTTTTATGAGGATCACAGTAGGGTTCTCGGAAGGAGGCGGAGGGGGGACAAACTCCTTGGTCTTCTCCGTAGTATCTCGGGGAGGCTGAATAGGGGACCGAGGACCAGGTGGTGAATCAAATAAGGAACGCCTCCTCTTCCTCTGCTGGATATCTTCTTCAATGACTCCAAGAAGAGGGCGATATTTAACTACATCCCCGGAACGGCCAGTTGGCGGCTTAGTAGCAGCTCTCATCAATTTGAATTGTTCAAGGCGGTGTCGAACGTCTGAAGTTTTGGCCACCTCGCCTGCCCCTGTAATAAAGAACAAGTGTTACAAGCATACAATGGTCCATAATTCGAGAAATATGTTAAGTTAAAAAAGAATGAGAAAACACATCTATTATACAAACCCTGCGGAGGAGTAGGATCCTGCAATAAATCCTGGATTTCATCCCAGGACGAGAGTGAGCCATAAAATATTCCTAAATTCCCTGTCATAAATGGAGTCTGCAGAAGTCAAAAGTTCACCTTGAATCGCTGGAGCCGCCTCAGCTGAAGAACTCTTAGGGAATGGATCGACACCAACCCCAACCTTGTCACCCTCCTTTGCCTTCTTCACCGAGGCTGATCCTTCCTCCAACCCTTCAAAAGCTTGGCGGAAGGCATCATCCGTCCACTCCTGGATCTCCCCTTCCTGCTCAGAAGACAAAGGGCCGGCACCACTACCACCCTGTCCTTCACCTTCTCCATCTCCTCCGCTCTCCTCTTCGTCTCTTTCCTCCTCTCCACCTTCCTCTTCCGGAATGTCTGGGCATGTACTAGGAGAGGGTCCATCAGACTTCTTAAGCTTCTTTCCCCCAACGGCTGGAGGCACCGAGAAAGGTCTCTTCTTGCTACTCTTCGCAGTGGCCCCATCCTTGGCTTTAGCAGCCCTCTCCTCGGCTGTATCTCTCTGTTTAACCACAGATTGGCATGGCAGAATCAAGTTATACTCCAGAAGAGTGGCATTCCTGATCAAGTAAGAAGCCGACCGATCCCGTGCCGGAATGGCTCTTATTTCCGCAGCCGTATGAACCAAGGAATCATTCTCCACAACCGCAAAACCACCTGTCGCTAGCAAGAAATGAAAGCATATAAGAAGGAGCATTGTGATCGGGACAAGGGAAATATAGATAGAGTTCAACTTACAACCGGAAGTGAAAAGGCGGAAAGAAACAGAGTCATCCCTAATAAAAAACCATTCCTTCTTGAACATACTGAGCTTCGAGTACAGATCCAGAACAGGCTTGAAGGGCACGGCCGCTTCCAAACTGATATATGGAGACCCCTTCTTGTAGCCTCTCAAGTTGTACAGATACCGGATCTCCCGGTTGGAAGGGGGACGCCCATATCTCCTCTGAAAGATGACGAAAAGACTCACCAGAATGGCGTAGGAGTTAGGCTGAAGCTGGAATGGAGCCACCTTCAGATATGTGACAAAGCTAACTATCCAGGCATTGAGAGGCGGGATAGCACCACACATGCAATAATATCTGCTGTAAGCAAAGTAGCCTTCGGGGGGGTCGTACGGCATCACTCCGTTCCCCGGCAACCGCATAAGCGCTCTATCTATCCCGAAGGAACGAGCTATAGCGTCAAGTTGCTCCTCCTTTAAGGAGCTAGGAAAGCAATCGGGAGGGGAGACCAGAAGTTCCTGGGGACCATACCCATCCACTAGCGACCTTGGGGCGGGTCCATGTCGCGCCGGTCCTGGTTGGGCTGTGGGCACGGAAGAAGACTCCCCCCTATCCTTGGACTTCCTACTGCCTGATCGAGTTTCTGCTTTGCGAGACATTTATCTACGGCACAAGAAAAACAGGATATTAAAACGAGGAATATGGGAATATGGGAATATAAACGAATAGTTGTCAAGTCCATTCGGTGCCAAATGCTTCCATGTTTCATTCGGGATCAGGTCCATTCGGCACAAGCTCATTCGGTTGTATATCATGCAGCATTCGGCATTAAAAACCTTTCACTTTCATTCGGCAAAGGGATATATACCTGGCTCGACACGAGATTGATTCGGCAAGGGTTTGATTCAGCTAGGGTTTGATTCGGCTAGGGTTTGATTCGGCTGTCTCTGATTCGGTAAGGAATAACGAAGGGGTGTACCCCCTATTTATAGATGTACACAGGACAACCGAACCAGATGGTTCGGCACTGAAAACCGAATATAGCTACACCAACTGGAAGAAAAACAAAGCGCCACACCTGCAAGCACGTGACCCACTTTGGGGGGCAAATGTTGGGCGAATTCTCACCCATGAGATCACGAGGCCAAGGAGCATCAATTTCGTCCAGAATCACCATTTACATACGGTATCCATGTCCATCCGGTACCTATGCCTAGCCGAACCAAGGCCTCTCCACTCCATCACCGAACCATGCTCCACCGGACCTCCTCACCGGTCCAACTCCACTTCCCTACACCACCGAACCTGGTACCACTCCCCCCATTACCGAATGAACCCACTACCGAACCAGCCACCTTCCATCCACTGCCGGTCCAAAGCCTATCCACACAACACGGATCCGGTCCCATGACCGAACCAACCTACCACCGGACCAACCTCGCCTCCATCACCGGACCAATCCCCTACCGAACCAACCCACGTCCACTCACCACCGGACCAACGTCCCACCGAACCAAGCTTCGGCCGAACCATCCTCCTCTATACAATACCGAATCAACCATCACCGGTCCAAACTCCACCTAACAATTACCGAACCAACCCCCTATGCCAGACCAGGTTGCTTCCGCCCAGGCCCACCAGCAGCTATATACATCCAAGACCCTTGCCCCTAACCTCACTCTATAAATAGAGGGGCAGGGGTACAATAATGGCAGATAAGTTTGAGAGCTCAAGCAAGGAAGGAACTTTCAAACAACTTTCTTATACTTGTACTTAAAGCTTTGTACTTGTAATCCGAAAGAAAAGAAAGAATAACATATAAAGTGGACGTAGGCACGTTCTGGCCGAACCACTATAAATCTGCGTGTCTTTTACATTTTAGTCCTTGCTTTTTACATATTTGCATAAGTAACCTAAAACCTTGAAAAATAACATATAATCAACTAAATAATACGGATTGGAGGTGTTTGTCCATTTTTTTGTGCAAATAGTGTCCGTATATAATTTTCTATCCTATGGCCAAGTAATTATTTATTTCAATTAAATGTCAGGGATCAGTATATATTACTTAAACCAATCACAGTGTCCTATGTATGCATAACAGTATATATAAGCGAATAAACATCCAAACATTTAAATATCAACCAATAGCATACCTCGAAATACATCATCCAATAGGCAATACAATTCATGGCAATTTCATAGTTATCGATGTCAGGTAATTAAATCGCAATTCAATTTCAATTTTTAATTTCAAATTTAACTGTCAATTTAATTTTCGACGGTTAATTCAAATGACAATTAAATTCTATCAAACAATGACAAATAAAATCATAACACTTCATAATGTCAAATTTAACTAGCATAAAGATATTTAGTACGTTGTGAGCGTTATAAAACACTCACATTGATTTTTCGATTTTAAATCAAATCGAACGACGTTCGATTTAACTCAAAATTTTCTCTAGCTCCAAATGATTCCAATCCAGTTGCAATGCAAAGAGCTCGTCGATACGATTCCAACGCAAAAAGTTTCGTCGAATTCCGACCTCGTATGACAAAGTTATGATGGTTTAAAGTTAACACGAATTTTTATATAAATTAATTACAGCTTAATTAAATTTTCAAAACCCAACCCATCATCACCGTTGATTTCCTGCATAGCAAATCTGGGCCGCTCCTTGCTTTCCCACTCCCAATTCACGTTCAATTCCAGGCAACTCCATACGCACGCACATGCACAAACCCATCTTCAAAAACTAGGGCTAAAGGCTGCTCCCTCCACGTCGCTCGAAACTCCATCACACTACCGCCAAATCGAAGCCCTCACTCTCCTCTACCTTTGGCCAGGAGCAGGTGGAGCTCAGCCTCCTCTTTGGCCTTGAAAAACATGAAAAACGTGTTGACTTTGTGGTCAATTTCCCGACGATCCGTTGACCCAATCACGATCATGACCGTTGGATTTGTAGATCTCGTCGAGATCTACAACTTTGTAGTTGAGAGTTTTTGCTAATTCTTCACGGATTTGGAGATAATTAAGGAGGAAATTCGACAATTTCTGGCCTTCGAAAATGAAAGTGGCGGCTGGTCAAAAAGAGTTAGGGTTTGGAGCAAATGGAAGAGGATGGGTCCTTTTATAGAAAATTGCAAAAACACTATTCACCGAAAATTTTCCGAACTCCAAACGAAGCGTGCCGGCAGGCGTTTCTAGGGTTTACCCCGCGTTTCGGACACAATGGAATAGGTTTCGAAGGCTAATTCGATCGTCTATGTGAGATACGGCAATAAACGTTCAATTTAAAATTAAATCGGTTAAACAAATTTCTATGCGTTTTGGCTCACCCCGGACAACCGGTAAATCCGATTGACACGAAATTTGAAATCATACAATAATATCACATTACGGATCCGATGAAACTAGTTTCGTCGAAATCCGAGACCGTTTAAAAAATGACTATTTTAACTCGTTAAATTAATATTAAAACAATTTCGATGCGTTTCGAGCTGCCACGGTCAAACGACAACTCCGATTGCTACGAAAATTGAAATCCGATAATAACTAACTATTACGGATCCAATGGAACTAGTTTCGTCCAATTCTGAGACTGTTCAAAAATTGGCTATTTTTCAGTCGCTAATTAAATATTAAAATATTCAATTTTCACAAATAAATTTTAAATTCAGTTTTAAAAGTTCTATAACGTCACTATAACTCCAATATGATAAAATAAAATTTTACAAATCATTTTTAATCATATTAAACCCGTTATTCAATTTATCCAATAAATTCCGATTTTAAAATCTTATTAACTCTATTAAAATCCAAATATAACTTACATTCACTTTGGAAATCAATTTGAATCATATTAAATCAAATTTCATTTATTCACTCTATTTTCATATATTAAATTTCAATATCAAATTAATCATCTTTTGAAATATTCAAAACGAGCTTAAAATTTTAACTTTTGAAACGAGTTAAAATTATAGAACAACTATTTCCATTATACGGTTATTCAAATCCCCATTATTAAATTGTTCAATAATTTCCAAATATTTAATTTAAACAATTTCAATTATCCAATAATTCATTATCCTTTGAAATATTGAAATTGAACTTATAAGAATCAACCTTTAAAACAATTCACAATTTAGAACACTATTTTCATTTTACAGTTATTCAATTATTCAATAAGTTTTTAAATATTTAATTTAAACAATTTTCCTGTTCAAAATTCAATATTTGATTTTAAATAGATTTTACTTATCAATCAATTACTCTATTATACCCAATGAATTCAACATTTATTATTTTATTCAACTTTTGATTGCAAAGGCATTCACTAAGTAGCTTTTATTTTTCATTACTTGGATAATTATTGTTGCAATTCATTCCAGTTATTATTATTCTAAACGAATTACAATTTTTTTCTAACACTACATCACGAAATCTTATTAAATTAGCTATTTTAATTATCGAAAATTTACGGGTCGTTACACTCTCCCCCACTCAAAACTTTTCGTCCCCGAAAAGGAAAAAGAAGGGAAAAGGAACTAAGTATAGAATTCAACATTAGATATATTTTATTCAAAGTTACGAACTTATAAACAATGAAATTCCATTTATAAAGTCATTACTACACTTTTACTAAGTTATTCCAAACGCCTTTCTAACTTTAAAAGTTAGTTATCAAAACAAGTTATAAAAATTTTAAAACTTAAAAAAATTTCTAACACCCGGATTTTACGGAAAATTTCGGCAGAGTCTCCTTTGCACGGCTCGATCGGAAAAAAAATGACAGTGTATATATCACAAATATACATCTCATCAAGTGATGAGGCATCCCGAAGGGAAAAAGTGTAAAAGTACGGTATGTAATCCGAGATATGTACCTTATATATTGTTAGCGAGCATATACGGCTAATATAGCGTGGAAGCGAGCTCCAAATGCGAAGCAAGCGCAATCCTCACCTACTAAACACTCAATAACTAAGTTAGAACCATGCATATAAAGATAGATCGATATACTTAGCCTACACAACTTATATATAACATATTTAGCTTCAAAACTGAGATTCCAATTTCAGGACAGCAAACAAATCTTAGTTTTAGGACACCTAAACGATAAAATTTGGCAAAATAATCTAAACAAAAGTTGTTGCATTCATTTCAAGATTTCCGGAATGTCCAAAATCATCGAATTCGGACCATACGTTCAAAAATTATGGCCGTTTTACTTAGAGGATACGCCTCAGCCTGGGCAATGCATTGCGCAAGTCAGCGACGTTCACCCATATTTTCGACCTTCTAAACGACATCAAAACACAAAATACTTAAAATAAAAGTTTTAGCTTAAGTTCTTAGCTTTCCAGAAAGTGCAATATCATCAAAATCCGACAAATCAGTCAAAAGATATGGCGAAAATACTAAGGGTGCATACTACTGATTTTACTTATTTTTACACAGGACAGCGATTAACATTCAAGTGTTTAACCTAGTAGACGAAGGAATTTTCTCAAGTTATCTAAACAAAAGTTGTGCTATAGTTTCTAAGCTTTTCGAAAAGTCCAAGAACGTCGAATTCCGTTCAGCCATTTAAAAATTATGGTTGTTTTCGTTTTAGCATATATTGGACAATTTTGGATTTTTCCCAAAATTTTGCTTTTACTATTTCAGAGTGCAAACCATCAAAACTTCAAATTTCCTAAAGAACAATCATAAACACAAAGTCATTTATTTTCTTATTCGTCCATGCATTAGGTTTACATTTAATTTGTTTTCGATTTATTCAAGTTTGTTTCATTCACATTTTAAATTCAAGTCAATTTGCTTCAATTTAAATTGAATCCAATTATATTTAATTTCACTTTGCTTCGAATTTGAATTTAATTATTTTAAAATTTTATTCCGTTTATTCAATTCCATTAACACTAATGAATTTTACTTAATCAATTTTCATCCATCTAACAACCAATGCATATCAACATTAACATCCATCCAAAATCTACACTAAATCAATTATACATTTCCAAGTCAATTTTTTTCATACACTTCCAAGTTTATTTACATTTAGTTATATTAAAATTTAATTAGTTTCCATTTACCAATTTTATATTTCATTAATTTTAAATTTTATTTATTCACTTAGACATATCATTCATTTTACAGCTTAAATTTCTTTTATATTTACAACTATCAATAGATCTTCACATTTTATTATTCACTCTCACACTGGTATATTATTTCTCTACTTATCCTTATTAGCATTTTAAACACTTTAAGTATTTGGTAAGTTATAGCTATGCAAATAGAATGTATTTAAACAACATACTACTTCTTTCCATTTAAAGTTGAATTTTCAATTAATTAATTCTTAAGTCACTACTTAAATTTCACTATAATTTAATTTCACATTTACATTCACATATAGTATTTCCATTTTATATTAACATAATTGTGAATCACCCTTAAATGTTGATTTAAATTCCAATTGTTTACTAACAATTTTTTTTATTTATATTTGCAAACCATTACTTAAATGCATATTTCATTATTCAAACCTATACTTGTATATTATCCAATTAACAATTCATATAACATTTTTGAACTTCTTAAATATTTTGGTAAGTTATATCTATGCTATAGAATGAAATTTAATACTATGCGAGTTTTACAGTTTCAATTTTATTTTAAGTTCATAATTTCCTAATTCTAAGGATTTCTACTTCAATTGATATTTCCACTTAGCTCTTAGGTTCATTTCTCATTTCACAATTCAGAAGTTCCTTGATGATTCAAGTCTAAATTCATTTCAATCATAAAAAAAAATCATTAATTATTAAAGGACTTAAGAATTCCAATCCCGATTTCATTTCAAATCAAGTTTTGAAATAATATATACTTATATAATTTATATATCAAATCATACTATAGAGAATACAAAATAAAATAAAATTTGAATCAAAACAAGGTTTAGACAAGCTATTAAGTGGTCTCCCCCACTCGGACTCTCGAAAATAAACGCCGATGATGCGTGCACTCATCACCGAAATCATTTTCTAGCGTCAAGAGAAGGGAATATAACACTTATCATTAAAAAAAAATCCTTCGAAAACAATTTCAGCTCAATTATACTATCATATAATACTCATATCATATTTTTCAAATTCTTGTAAGTCAATTTCAAACACCGGAATTTAAATTCCCAAATCCAAGTTAAAATTCATTTATATTCATTATCAATTGTGTTTACAAGATTTCATTTTCCTAAATCCATTATTATTTAATCAATTGTTGTAAATATTGACTGATTAAACAATAACGATAATAATCTAATATTATCATCTCCTAACAATCAATTCAATCAAAATGAATAAATATTCAAATAATTCTTTTATATAAATATATTCCAAAACGATATTGTGTTGGTTTGTCATATTCGAGTGTTTAGAAATTCCTATCGACGCCTTGGCGTCCTAAGTATCGACCAGAATTCATAAATACTCAACGGAACAAAGTTAACACAATATAAAACCATTTTATATCAAATAACAAGTACGCTCTCTCATATACACTCAACTCATTCATATAGTTTACCTCTATTTCAATGAGTTATTCCCCACTAGAGCCAAGGTTTATCGCTAAACCAAAGCTCTGATACCAACTGTAACGACCCGCCTTTTTGGACAGTTTAAACCGACGATCAAATACACATGTCGATTCCAAACCATTCAAAAGTGCAGATAGTTATTGGGGTAAATAAGAAAAGAAAAGAAAAGAAATAAAGGAAATGAAACAACACAGAATCTCGCAGCGGAACGATAAAATATAATAATCAAATAAACAGTTCATGAAGCTGTTTACTATACTCTGACAATTATTTATACAACATTTATCAAAGTTATACATATACAACAGAACAATTTAAATAATGCAGCAGACAGCATGATGCACAGATAATAATAGTAATAGTGTACCAAATCTTCGTCTTCGTCCTCCAGAATAGATCTTCAAAATCTGAAAACTCAGGACTGACCCGAGCGTAATGAAAAGACAAAACACTCGAGTCAGGACTAAAATATCCTTATGAAAGTTAAATCAATCGTAAATAAATATGAGTGTAATGGCGTCAGAGATGTTTACGGGGTTTGACATCTCCTATCCAGTGTCAACGTGCGTGCAAAAACTCAAGAGATGTTACGGGATTTTCCATCTCTCAAGGATCCGTGAAACTATCTACTATGTAGTAATATACGCTAAGTAGATAATGCCTATCAGTAATATAAAGTATCAAAATAGCGTTAAGGCGTTACCATAATCCCCCTTAACACATTTTATATTCCCAAAAGCATATACAAGACCGTAGTTTCCCCAAAACCGGAAGTCACCAGAGGGCAATCCATATACTCAAGGTACAAATCAAAAACGTAGTGGTCGCGAATAGGATAATCAGTATGACAAGGTACATGAGGCGATACCAACTAGGATACTAGTAGTTGCGTGATCCAGACTGATGTTGGGCATAGCCAGCAGCTACCCCAACATCGCGAAACAACACTCCCAAATCAAGGGGTGCACCCAAATCGAATCACAAATGTAATAGAAATGGTATCGAAGAAGCGTGTCCGCTAGAGGTGGCGAACCTCAATGGCCCGGCGCGGCTCCTGTTTTAGTCATGTCAGGGGTCATCCAATAATCGTTCTCTTTCTTCAGTCAACGCGTTCACCAAACCATCCACTTCATTCTGGATCAACACTCCGCGTATAATAGTTATTAAAGTGGTTTTCGGTATCGACAGAGAGTATGGCCATATCCGATCCCGGTCTCTTTAATAACTACGTATTATTACACCGTTGGCTCTTTTACATTTCAAATCGATTCATAATTGATATCAAAATATCATATTCGCTTCAAAAATCAAATCCATTTCAAATATCATCGTATCCTTTAAAATGTTAGATTCCGTTTCAAAATCATTTTTCGCATCAATATCTCATTCCGATTTCAAAATCATTTCGAAATTCAATTTAGGTTGCAACTTCATTTAATCCAATTCGTATTCAAATTCAAGATTTAAACATAAACATTTCACCTTATTAACCAGTTTGGAATTTTAGAAAATAGTTTTAAGTAGTTTTAAAAGTGGTTTTAAATAATTAAAATAGTTAAAATACTTAAAATGGATTTGAAATAGATAAATTAGTTTAAAACAATTTAAATTGGGTTAAGTAGATTTAAAATAGATTAAAATAGTTTAAGTATTTAAAGATGGTTTATATAACAGAGAAATTTGGAAAACAAATAAAATAGCTTCAAAACCAACCATTTCAATTATAACTTCCCAATTTAAAACAAATTTCAATTTCCGTTTTACCGATTCAATTTCGATTTCAATTCAAATCAATGTCAACTTTGACTTCAAATTTATTCAATTTTACATTCACCTTCAACTTATTCAATTCCAATGTATATCGATTTTTAGCTTGATTTTTCAAAATATCAATTTTTAAAACTTAACAAAATTTTCCTTCAAAATTCAAATTTAAATCCCACTTACAAATATGATTCAATTTCAAGCTCAATTTCAAATATCATTTTATATCGCCTTTACTTAGTAATATTTAAAGCTCGAATTAAGGTTCAATCTTTTAAAATGAATAAATTTCTGAACTTCAATCATAATCAAATTTTAAATCTCAAAGTCTCCACTTAAATTTATTCAACAATTTCTTTTTAACCAAAATTTTATTTCAACATTTCAAACTCCAATTTTGCGATAAATTCGATTTTTATAAATTGATTTCTATTTATAACTTTTAAATCAAAACATTTAAATAAATTTCAAATCGACGATTTTAAAAATCATTAATTTAGCCAATTCGGTGTCCGTATATAATTTTCTATCCTATGGCCAAGTAATTATTTATTTCAATTAAATGTCAGGGATGAGTATATATTACTTAAACCAATCACAGTGTCCTATGTATGCATAACAGTATATATAAGCGAATAAACATCCAAACATTTAAATATCAACCAATAGCATCCATCGAAATACATCATCCAATAGGCAATACAATTCATGGCAATTTCATAGTTATCGATGTCAGGTAATTAAATCGCAATTCAATTTCAATTTTTAATTTCAAATTTAACTGTCAATTTAATTTTCGACGGTTAATTCAAATGACAATTAAATTCTATCAAACAACGACAAATAAAATCATAACACTTCATAATGTCAAATTTAACTAGCATAAAGATATTTAGTACGTTGTGAGCGTTATAAAACACTCACATTGATTTTTCGATTTTAAATCAAATCGAACGACGTTCGATTTAACTCAAAATTTTCTCTAGCTCCAAATGATTCCAATCCAGTTTCAATGCAAAGAGCTCGTCGATACGATTCCAACGCAAAAAGTTTCGTCGAATTCCGACCTCGTATGACAAAGTTATGATGGTTTAAAGTTAACACGAATTTTTATATAAATTAACTACAGCTTAATTAAATTTTTAAAACCCACCCCATCATCACCGTTGATTTCCTGGATAGAAGATCTGGGCCGCTCCTTGCTTTCCCCCTCCCAATTCACGTTCAATTCCAGGCAACTCCATACGCACGCACACGCACAAACCCATCTTCAAAAACTAGGGCTAAAGGCCGCTCCCTCCACGTCGCTCGAAACTCCATCACACTACCGCCAAATCGAAGCCCTCACTCTCCTCTACCTTCAGCCAGGAGTAGGTGGAGCTCGGCCTCCTCTTTGGCCTCGAAAAATATGAAAAACGTGTTGACTTTGTGGTCAATTTTCCGACGATCCGTTGACCCAATCACGATCATGACCGTTGGATTTGTAGATCTCGTCGAGATCTACAACTTTGTAGTTGAGAGTTTTTGCTAATTCTTCACGGATTTGGAGATAATTGAGAAGGAAGTTCGACAATTTCTGGCCTTCGAAAATGAAAGTGGCGGCTGGTCAAAAAGAGTTAGGGTTTGGAGCAAATGGAAGAGGATGGGTCCTTTTATAGAAAATTGCAAAAACACTATTCACCGAAAATTTTCCGAACTCCAAACGAAGCGTGCTGGCAGACGTTTCTAGGGTTTACTCCACGTTCCGGACACAATGGAATGGGTTTCGGAGGCTAATTCGATCGTCTGTGCGAGATATGGCAATAAACGTTCGATTTAAAATTAAATCGGTTAAACAAATTTCTATGCGTTTTGGCTCGCCCCGGACAACCGGTAAATCCGATTGATACGAAATTTGAAACCATACAATAATATCACATTACGGATCCGATGAAACTAGTTTCGTCGAAATCCGAGACCGTTTGAAAAATGACTATTTTAACTCGTTAAATTAATATTAAAACAATTTCGATGCGTTTCGAGCTGCCACGGTCAAACGACAACTCCGATTGCTACGAAAATTGAAATCCGATAATAACTAACTATTACGGATCTAATGGAACTAGTTTCGTCCAATTCTGAGACTGTTCAAAAATTGGCTATTTTTCAGTCGCTAATTAAATATTAAAATATTCAATTTTCACAAATAAATTTTAAATTCAGTTTTAAAAGTTCTATAACATCACTATAACTCCAATATGATAAAATAAAATTTTACAAATCATTTTTAATCATATTAAACCCGTTATTCAATTTATCCAATAAATTCCAATTTTAAAATCTTATTAACTCTATTAAAATCCAAATATAACTTACATTCACTTTGGAAACCAATTTGAATCATATTAAATCAAATTTCATTTATTCACTCTATTTTCATATATTAAATTTCAATATCAAATTAATCATCTTTTGAAATATTCAAAACGAGCTTAAAATTTTAACCTTTGAAACGAGTTAAAATTATAGAACAACTATTTCCTTTATACGGTTATTCAAATCCCCATTATTAAATTGTTTAATAATTTCCAAATATTTAATTTAAACAATTTCGATTATCCAATAATTCATTATTCTTTGAAATATTGAAATTGAACTTATAAGAATCAACCTTTAAAACAATTCACAATTTAGAACACTATTTTCATTTTACAGTTATTCAATTATTCAATAAGTTTTTAAATATTTAATTTAAACAATTTTCCTGTTCAAAATTCAATATTTGATTTTAAATTGATTTTACTTATCAATCAATTACTCTATTATACCCAATGAATTCAACATTTATTATCCTATTCAACTTTTGATTGCAAAGGCATTCACTAAGTAGCTTTTATTTTTCATTACTTGGATAATTATTGTTGCAATTCATTCCAGTTATTATTATTCTAAACGTATTACAATTTTTTCTAACACTAAATCACGAAATCTTATTAAATTAGCTATTTTAATTATCGAAAATTTACGGGTCGTTACAAAAGTTATATATGTATGCATTAATATACGATTTCAATGGAAACTCAAATTTGATTTGAAATAATTATTCATTAATTGAGCATGCGACTTTTGAAGGCTTGTCTAGACCCATACCATAGCCAGTTATCTTATGAACTGAGTAAGCATTTAAAGAGTTCAAATTAGATTTGAAATGACAAGGAAAAATTGAGTAAGCGAGGGAGAAAATTTCTTCACTTTTACCTCTTCTTAATACCATTTAAACCAGTTGCTACCTTCATTATTTTTGCTCCACTCTTTTCCTATTCCTAGCCATGAGTTTAAGTGGTAATGCTTGAAAATTTCAAGAGAAAAATCCAAAAAAATTAAATACTAGTGGTTTTCGCTGTAGGAACTTGGCTAGTTGGAAGTTTGTTATATGGGTGAACTTAAAAAAAATCACTTTGACCTTAATTAAGCCTATGAAGCCTAAATTGATTTTAGGTTTAATCTAGAATTTTGAATAAAATCTTCATTTTATTTCACTTGTTTAAAATTAGTTTAAGTTTAATTTTAGGTTGTATGTATCTTGTAATGAGTGCAGATGCACTCATGTGTGAAAGTTCAAGTGCAATATATAAAAAGTGTACATGGTTAATGTGAATGATGTTTAAGTGCTTTGATTTACGCCGCAATGGACACAATTCCCCTTTTTGCATGTCTTTGTCGTCCAAAACAAGATTTTTTGACAAATAAAATTTACATGTATATATTCATACATGTACACACACACGTGAAAGCTTATTAACTAAAGATATATTTTAATTGTTTGACATGTTTCAAATCAAAGTATAAAATTTAAAGTTGGTTTCAATTAAAACATGGTCTCAAACAAAATTGCAAAATTTTACACAAAATTCCATTTTGTGAACCATGAATTAAGAAAAATACATATATACACATATGTATACATACATACACTCTCACATATATTCATATACATATATAATAAACAAACCAACGTTTAAATATAGTACAACTTAACGAAATATACAACTAGTTTGTAATTTGAAAGATGTACCTTCAAAATAAAATAAATCCAATTTAGATACAATTTTTAATTTAAGATAGAAATAGAAAACATTAAATTTTCCTTTTTCTATGGGCAGCAACCAAAATAGCAATGTTACGTTGATTAATTGTTTTCAAAATAGTTTAAAACTTTTAAATTATATAACATGGAACAAAAATAACATGATTTCAATTTTTAGCTTTGTAATATGAAACTTAATCAATGAACAAGACTGCATACAAAATAAAAATAATTCAAACAATAGTTTCTGAAACAAAAATAAACTAGATGACTTAGGCATACATAAATTCATGATAATTGAAATCATTTCTAATTTAACATACAATATGAACGTACGCACACAAGCAATGATGAACCAAAGATTATTAACATAGATGACACATGAACAATAGGAGAGAAAGACAAGATGATTTATATTAAGGATTCATTAAACCAATCCAAGGGAAGAAAGGAATCTAAATTATTATTATTTTTGCAAAATTGATATGATTAAAAGAGATTCGAAGCATATGGATATGATGAATTTATATATAAATAAAATAGAATATTACCTTAATATGTAGCCAAGAGAAACACCTTGAATGTTGAACTAATTCCTAGATTCAATGAATCAATCCCTAGATCTTACAATAATTGAAACATAACGAACTTTTTTATTTAATTTTATTTGAATTTTGCTTTGGAATCGGAACCCTAGGCTAGCTTGAAAATTCAGTTGAAATAGATCCAAGAGGAGAGAGTAGATGATAGAGGAAAAAATAAAATAAAGGAGGAAATAAAGACGTCATCAAAGATATGTTGACTCACCTTCCATTAATTAAGATTTTCTTCTACATTACAAAAAACAAAAAGATCCACTTATCCCTCAAACCATTGTCCACCATGACATGGGTTGTTTGGGCCCCAAACAATTCAAATACCCAATTATCATTAATCCCATTTAAATCCAATTTAAATTTTCTATCGATATTGTATATTGACGTATGCATTTATAAATTTTATGTATATACTTTATTAAATACTAATGATGTCCAAACAAATCAAACAAAGTTCTAGTAAATAAAATTTAACAAGTATTAATTTATTTAAAGTACTTTTAGTATTTATTCTATATAAATCGAATTTAAAAATTATGCCAACGTCGTATATCGATGTATGCATTTATAACTTTTATATATGCACGTTTTTAAGTACTAATGGCATCTAAATAAATTTAATAAAATTTAATAACTAATATCTCAAAAATATTATTAATTAAATTAATTTTCAATGATTAAAAATTAATTAAATCATGTGGTTCATTCAGAATATTTATCATTTCGATTATGCAACTCAAATGTGCAAATTCAATCAACGACTAATATTGAACAATTCAAGTATTAGCAGTCACACACACACCTTAACTAGAGCTGTGACATTTTAGATGAATTTATCGCTTATACACCTTTTGGTAAAATCCAATTTTTCTTATTATGAGTGGTCCCTAATGGTAATGATTATTTATGCCAATTCTTGTCGTTAAAACTATATCACAGTAGGACTTTTGGAATTTGGCTTTTGGTCAAAATTCCAACATCGTCCACATTCAACTTTGTAAGGCCAAAAACAAAGTTTTGGTTCAATAATAATATTTATTATTAACTATACTACTCTGACCAGAGATTTGGACTTCAAGTTGAATACCGATAATCATGATATTAACCTCGTATAACTAAAGAGATAGATTCTCAATTGAATGGTGATTCATTTCTAATGCTTCAAATTAGATCCGACTGTAGTCATTCGATAGATGTGATGACCCAACTTTTTGGACAGTTTAAACCGACGATCAAATACACATGCCGATTCCAAACCATTCAAAAGGGCAGATGGTTATTGGGGTACATAAGAAAAGAAAAGAAAGGGAAATAAAGGAAATGAAACAACACAGAATCTTGCAGCGGAATGATAAAATATAATAGTCAAATAAACAGTTCATGAAGCTGTTTATTATACTTTGATCATTATTTATATAACATTTATTAGAGTTATACATATACACCTGAACAAATAAAATAATGCAGCAGACAGCATGATGCAAAGATAATAATAGTAGTAGTATACCGAATCTTCGACTTCGTCCTCCAGAATAGATCTTCAATAAGCTGAAAAACTTAGGTCTGACCCGAGCGTAATGAAAAGACAAAACACTCGAGTCAGGACTAAAATATCCTCATGTAAGTTAAATCAATCGTAAATAAATATAAGTGTAACGGCGTCAGAGATGTTTACGGGGTTTGACATCTCCTATTCAGTGTCAACGTGAGTGCAATAACTTAAGAGATGTTACGGGATTTCCATCTCTCAAGGATCCGTTAAACTATCTACTATGTAGTACAATACGCTATTATAATATGTCTACAGTAAAGCAAAAGTATTAAAATAGCGTTAAGGCGTTACCATTATTCACCTTAACACATTTTATAATGCCATGGTCTATACAGCACCGTAAACCCCACGGTAAACTAGTGGTTATCAGAGGGTACCCCATAGGTATAACACAAAACAAATCGTAGTGGTCGCGAATGGGATAATCAGTATGACAAGGTACATGAGGCGATACCAACTAGGATACTAGTAGTTGCGTGATCCGGACTGATGCTGAGCATAGCCAGCAGCTACCTCAACACCGCGAAACAACACTCCCAAATCAAGGGGTGCACCCAAATCGAATCACAAAATAATAGATATGGTATCGAAGAAGTGCGTCCGCTAGAGATGGCGAACCTCAATGGCCCGGCGTTGCTCCTGTTTTAGTCATGTCAGGGGTCATCCAATATCGTTCTCTTTCTTCAGTCAACGCGTTCACCAAACCATCCACTTCATTCTGAATCAACACTCCGCGTATACTAGTTATTAAAGGGGTTTTCGGTATCGACAGAGAGTATGTCCATATTCGATCTCAGTCTCTTTAATAACTACGTATTATTGCACCGATGGCTCTTTTACATTTCAAATCAATTCATAATTGATATCAAAATATCATATTCGCTTCAAAAATCAAATCCATTTCAAATATCATCATATCTATTCAAAATGTAAGGTTACGTTTCGAAAATCATTTTTCTTTCGCCTCAATATCTCATTTCGATTTCGAAATCATTTCGAATTTCAATTTAGGTTGCAACTTCATTTAACCCAACTTTGTATTTAAATTCAAGATTTAAATATAAACATTTCACCCTATTGACCAGCTTGAAATTTTAGAAAATAGTTCCAAGTAGTTTAAAAGTAGTATAAATAGTTAAAATACTTCAAATATTTAAATGGATTTCAAATAGATACATTAATTTAATATAGTTAAATGGATTTAAGATAGATTAAATATAATTAAACACGTAAATAGCTTTAAATCAGATTAAATATAATTAAAATAAATTAAAATAGGTTAATTAGTTTAAAATAAATTAAATTGGGTTAAGTAGATTTAAAATAGATTAAAATAAGTTGACATGGTTTAAGATAGGTTAAAATAATTTAATATAGTTAATGTAGGTTAAAATAGTTTAAGTATTTAAAAATGGTTTATATAACAGAGTAATTTGGAAAAGAAAATGAAACAGCTTCAAAACCAAACCATTTCAATTATAACTTCCCAATTCAAATCAATTTCAATTTCCATCCTACCGATTCAATTTTGATTTCAATTCAAATCAATGTCAACTTCCAAATTAATTCAATTCCACATTCACCTTCAATTAATTCAATTTCAATTTATATCGATTTGGAGCTTGATTTTTCAAAATATCAATTTATAACACTTAACAAAATTATCCTTAAATATTCAAATTTAAATCCAAATTTCAAATATGATTCATTTCCAAGCTCAATTTCAAAATATCATTTTTATGTCACTTTTACTTAGTAATATTCAAAGCTCGAAATGCTGTTCAATCTTTAAAACAAATAAATTTTTGAAATTCAATCATATCCAAATTTTAAATTTCAAAGTCTCTGCTTAAATTATTTATAACCAAAATTTATTTCAACATTCCAAACTCAACTTTTGCGATAAATTCGATTTCTATAAATTGATTATATTTATAACTTTTAAATCAAAACAATTTAAATAAATTTCAAATCAACTATTTTAAAATTTATTAATTTAACCAATCTGGTGTCCGTATATAATTTTCTATCCTATGGCCAAGTGATTAGTTATTTCAATTAAATGTCAGGGATGAATATATATCACTTAAATCAAATCACGGTGTCATATGTATGCATAACAGGATATATATATATATATATATATATATAAGCAAGTAAACATCCAAACATTTAAATATCAACCAATAGCATCCATCGAAATACATCATCCAATAGACAATACAATTCACGACAATTTCATGGTTATCAATATCAGGTAATTTAATCGCAATTAAATTTTTAATTTTAATTTGACTGTCAATTTTAATTTTCTAGCATTAAATTCGATGACAAAACTAGATGATGATTTTAGTTTACCAAACAACAAGTAAAATTGTATCACTTCATACTGTCAAATTTAAATAGCATAAAGATATTCTAGTACGTTGTAAGCGTTAGAAAACACTCACCTTGAGTTTTCAGTTTTAAATAAAATCGAACAACGTTCGATTTAACCTAAAATTTAACTAGTTTCAGATGACTCCAAATCAATTCCAGGACATGGGTTCATCGCCACGATCCCATCTCCGCTTGTTTCGTCCAATTCCGATCTCGAATGACAAAGTTATGCATTTTAGAAGATTACACGATTTTCATATAATCTAATTTATACACTTTTTATTTTATTTAACCTTTGTTAAATTAGAGGCGTTGATCAATGCTTCATCAAATCCAGGCCATAGGTTAGCTTTCTTCTCCAAGGCATGAACCCGGGCGTGAAAATCGCGCACGAACTGAAAGCTGCCTCCGATGAACTTCATATCGCAACCACCATCGACCTCCAGAAGACGATCAGCGACCTCCACTTGAAGCGTCCACGTAGCCTCCACCATCATTCAGAGGTCGACCAAGCTCGGTTGCTCCTCCCTCTCAAATTTCGTGCTCAAAGTCTCGACCTTCTCGAGCGGATTCCGGCGAATCCACGCCCCCGTTGACGATCTCGACCGTTGAATCTTTGGAGCTTGACAAGCTCTTCGACCTTGCAGTTGGAAGATTTTGTTAAAAGTCGATGGATTGGGAGAAATTTGATGGGGAAGATAATGATTCTCGGCCATTGATAATAGAAGAACCGGCGGCTAGAGAAATAGCTAGGGTTTCTGAAGGATACGCGTATATATACGCATACAAATTTATTTTAATATTATTTATCGACTTTTTCAGACGAACTCCAAATGATGCGTGTCACCAGACGTTTATAATGTTTTACCCACATTTCGAACACAATAGAACATGTTTCAGGGCCTAATTCGATCGTATGTGCGAGTTACGGAAATAAACGATCTAAATTAAATCGATTAAATTAATTTCTAAGCGTTTTGAGTTGCCACGGTCAAACGACAACTTCGATTGCTATGGGAATTTAAACCCGACAAAAATGAACTACTACGGACCTAATGGAACTGGTTTCGTCGAATTATGAGACTGTTCCCCGGAAGGCTATTTTTAACTCGTCGGTTAAATCGACGACTTTTCAAAATTTACAGAATTGCTTAAGATTCCAATTTTAAAATCTTATTAACTCTATTATAATCCAAATATAACTTATATTCACTTTGGAAACCAATTTGAATCATATTAAATTGAATTTCAGTTATTCACTCTATTTTCATACATTAGAATTTCAATGTCAAATTAATCATATCAATTCGGAATTTAATTATCCAAATATCTGTAATATTAAATTTAAACAAATTTGATTATTCTTAAATCACTATATTTTGAAATATTCAAAACGAATTTATCAAATTAAATTTTGAAACAATTCAAATTATAGAACAACCATTTCCATTAAACAGTTATTCGATTCCCGTTATTCAATTATTCAATAAATTCCGAATATTAAATTTAAACAATTTAATTGTTCAATATTTGTCGGATTTCAATATTGGAATTTAATTAAATTTTCATTATCATTCGATTACTTTATTACATCAAATGAATTCCACATTATTATTTAACTTCAGTTAGAGATAATGCAATCAACTAATATATACTTTCATTTCAATTGCAATTGGTTCTCAAATTCAATTCGACTAACTAAATGAATAGGTAACTTAAATAATTATCACCGTTAACTTTTAGTTACACTTATAGGTTTATTATTTACAAACAAGTGTCACAATTTCCTATATAATACAACTTCATTCCATTACCATTGACTATAAATTATTTCAATTGATTTGGGATTTCATTCAATTCATAAATAATTAACTTAGATAAAATTTGTTGCAATTCATTCTAGTTATTATTATCATAAATAAATTACAAATTTTTAATTCTTCCCACATTAAACCATGAAATCTTATTAAATTAAAAAAATTTAATTATCGAAACTTTACGGGTCGTTACACTCTCCCCCACTCAAAACTTTTCGTCTTCGAAAAGGAAAAGAAGGGAAAAGGAACTAAGTAAAGAATTTAACATTTGATATATTTTGTTCAAAATTATCCACTTATAAAACCATGAAATTCCATTTATAAAATCGCTACTACACTTCCACTACGCTACTCTGATTAGCCTATAAAGTTTACGAGTTAGCTATCAAAAAAGGTTATAAAATTTAAACTTGAAAAATTTTCTAACACCCGGATTTACGAAAAATTTCGGCAGAGCCTCCTTTGTGTGGCTCGATCGGTACAGCTACAAAATGGCTCTACGGGCCCCAAACCAACAAAAGAAACCCAAAAGCCAAATGGCTCAATCAAAAATTACCAAATCCAATGACAAAATAAACACGTACCTTTTGTCTGGCAGTCCACATTTTCTTGATTTTAAATACCTACATCTCATTTAACAATATATCCAATTATATAATTTAAAAGAATCGTTTTATATTTGGCATCTTCGATTTCCAATATTAGCTTTTAATTAAGTACGTAAGCCTTACATATATCATCCGTGAGTAATATCAAATCTAATCGCTTATTTGATCACACAATTTCACTTCCAACTAGTATCGTTCACACTACTCTCTAGTGCGGACTCAGATTTGGTTCCTTGATTGGAAACTGTTACTCTTCTTGCATAGCCATATACTATGATAGAGAATTCCAGAATCAAATCAAAAATCCATATCCAGGGTTCGCCGTCGAGAATCGAGTGAAAAATCCTAACTTGGATCGATATAAATCATCTCGAAATTTTGTGCTCGAATTTGGATCAAATCGTCATGCGAACAAAATAATGTATGTACAACCCACGTATTACCTTCAAATGGATTTATATCCAATTTATCTATACTAAATTATTTTATTGACTTTTATTTTTATTTACAATTAATTATTCACAATCCATTATTCAGTTAGTATATTCATTTCTTTACATACCATGTTCTTTAACATTATCTTTTCTTAAACTTCATATCATAGAATTTTCTTACTCAAGTTTATTTTAAACATTCTGTATAATTTAATTAAATTCAAATTCAATTTTCCAATTGATTCTTAGCTATACCAAATTCTTTTGTTTACATTTACTTCAATTTCATAATTTTAGTTAATAACAAATTTATTTATGGAACATTTTATTAACCAACACTTTAGTTTATTAATCATCCTATAAAAGTCTAATCTCTCATAAATGACTTTTCTTAGTTTACAGTTATCTTAAAGGTTACAAATTAAAAAAATTCCTTTTCAATTTATATTTATTTTCTGTAACCAATTTACAAAGATATAATACGATTCATTTATCTTCTTTCTTAAGTTCACTTACTTGTTCCATTTACCCATTCATCATTTCATGTTATATTTAAGTCACAACCAAATTTTCCATTTATATACATTTTAATTCCTTTTGAGTTTTCCTTACTTGTATACTTCAATTATTTCCAGGTTCTGTTTATTTATACAATGTCTCATTACATATCCAAACCATCATTTCAACTTCTTAATATTTGGTAAGTCATGTTATATGTTATTAGAATGCAAATTTTGTATTATACAAATTTATAGAATTTCATTTTACTTAATTAGAATGTTCACAAATTTGATTTATTTAAATACTCTTTACCTTTCAACTTTAAAGGTACACTACAACTCTAAAGTTTTCCTAAAACAATAAGCTTAGATATCTTAATCCTCTTATTTTATAATTCTGGTTATTCACATTTCATTCAAATAATTCGAAAATTATTAATTAACAGAACTTAGAAATTTAAATGCCCGGTTCTTTTTAAATCGTTTGAAATAAATATATACACTTATATCTTTAATATATCTAATCATACCTTTGGAGTTTAAACCAAAACCCATTTACCCAAAATAATTTCGAAGAAAAGCAAAGCTTCTTAGAAGTCTCCCCCACTTTGAGACTCGAAAATGAACGTCGATGATGCTGCGCAGTCATCACCGAAATTATTTTCCAGCGACAGAAGAGAGGAGTATTGAATTCATTCCTTCTTAAAACTCCTTTCAAAATATTTCTCATAAATATTTTCCAACTAATATCACAATATATTTTCTTCAAAGCTTTGAGAACCATTGTCAAAACCTCCGGGTCTTAAATTCAATATTTTTCAATTTAAATCTATTTCAATTTATAAGTCACCTTTATAAAATATTCTTATAGGATTTTCTTTCTTAAAACATTCCACAAGTGTTTTATCACTATTCATTTTGTAATTCACCTTATTTATTAAATTACAATATCCAATTAATGATAATAACCAATATTATCATTCCTAACAACCAGGTAACCTAGATAAGTCACAATAATTTCAAAAAAAAAATTCTTTATATACAAAATATAATTAGATCAAAATTATTTCATTTACCCAATTTCAAAACAATACTATGTCGAATTGTTCTATTTAAGTGTTTAGAGATCCCTATCAATGACGTTAATTACTCGTATTGACCAGAATCCATAAGCCACTCAACAAATCAACCGACACAATATAAAACTTTTTATATCACTAACAAATACGCTCTCTCATATGTATACACTCAGCGACTCATCATAGGTTATTACTACCCTATTTATAAAGAGTCAGACCCCACAAAGCTAAGGTTATCGCTAAACCAAAGCTCTGATACCAACTGTAATGACCCACCTTTTTGGACAGTTTAAACCGACGATCAAATACACATGCCGATTCCAAACCATTCAAAAGGGAAAATGGTTATTGGGGTAAATAAGAAAAGAAAGGGAAATAAAGGAAATGAAACAACACAGAATCTTGCAGCGGAACGATAAAATATAATAGTCAAATAAATAGTTCATGAATGTTTACTATACTTTGATTGTTATTTATATAACAATTATCAGAGTTATACATATAACCTGAACAAATAAAATAATGCAGCAGACAGCATGATGCAAAGATAATAATAGTAATAGTATACCAAATCTTCGACTTCGTCCTCCAGAATAGATCTTCAATAAGCTGAAAAACTTAGGTCTGACCCAAGCGTAATGAAAAGACAAAACACTCGAGTCAGGGCTAAAATATCCTCATGTAAATTAAATCAATCGTAAATAAATATGAGTGTAACGGCGTCAGAGATGTTTACGGGGTTTGACATCTCCTATCCAGTGTCAACGTGAGTGTAATAACTTAAGAGATGTTACGGGATTTTCCATCTCTCAAGGATCCGTTAAACTATCTACTATGTAGTACAATACGCTATTATAATATGTCTACAATAAAGTGAAAGTATTAAAATAGCGTTAAGGCGTTACCATAATTCCCCTTAACACATTTTATAATGCCATGGTCTATACAGCATCGTAAACCCCACCGTAAACTAGTGGTTATCAGAGGGTACCCCATAGGTATAACACAAAACAAAACGTAGTGGTCGCGAATAGGATAATCAGTATGACAAGGTACCTGAGGCGATACCAACTAGGATACTAGTAGTTGCGTGATTCGGACTGATGTTGAGCATAGCCAGCAACTACCACAACACCGCGAAAAAACACTCCCAAATCAAGGGGTGCACACAAATCGAATCACAAAAGTAATAGATATGGTATCGAAGAAGTGTGTCCGCTAGAGATGGCGAACCTCAATGGCCCGGCGCGGCTCCTGTTTTAGTCATGTCAGGGGTCATCCAACATTGTTCTCTTTCTTTAGTCAACGCGTTCACCAAACCATCCACTTCATTCTGGATCAACACTCCGTGTATACTAGTTATTAAAGTAGTTTTCAGTATCGACAGAGAGTATGTCCATATCTGATCCCGGTCTCTTTAATAACTACGTATTATTGCACCGATGGCTCTTTTACATTTCAAATCAATTCATAGTTGATATCAAAATATCATATTTGCTTCAAAAATCAAATCCATTTCAAATATCATCATATCTATTCAAAATGTAAGGTTCCGTTTCGAAAATCATTTTTCTTTCGCCTCAATATCTCATTTCGATTTCGAAATCATTTCGAATTTCAATTTAGGTTGCAACTTCATTTAACCCAATTTTGTATTTGAATTCAAGATTTAAATATAAACATTTCATCCTATTGACGAGCTTAAAATTTTAGAAAATAGTTCTAAGTAGTTTAAAAGTAGTTTAAAGAATTAAAATAGTTAAAATACTTAAAATATTTAAATGGATTTCAAATAGATACATTAATTTAATATAGTTAAATGGATTTAAGATAGATTAAATATAATTAAACAGGTAAATAGCTTTAAATTAGATTAAATATAATTAAAATAAATTAAAATAGGTTAATTAGTTTAAAATAAATTAAATTGGGTTAAGTAGATTTAAAATAGATTAAAATAGGTTAACATGGTTTAAGATAGGTTAAAATAATTTAATATAGTTAATGTAGGTTAAAATAATTTAAGTATTTAAAAATGGTTTATATAACAGAGTAATTTGGAAAACAAAATGAAACAGCTTCAAAACCAAATCATTTCAATTATAACTTCCCAATTCAAATCAATTTCAATTTCCATCCTACCGATTCAATATCGATTTCAATTCAAATCAATGTCAACTTCCAAATTAATTCAATTCCACATTCACCTTCAATTAATTCAATTTCAACTTATATTGATTTGGAGCTTGATTTTTTAAAATATCAATTTATAACACTTAACAAAATTATCCTTAAATATTCAAATTTAAATCCAAATTTCAAATATGATTCAATTCCAAGCTCAATTTCAAAATATCATTTTTATGTCACTTTTACTCGGTAATATTCAAAGCTCGAAATACTGTTCAATCTTTAAAACAAATAAATTTTCGAAATTCAATCATATCCAAATTTTAAATTTCAAAGTCTCAACTTAAATTATTTATAACCAAAATTTATTTCAACATTCCAAACTCAACTTTTGCGATAAATTCGATTTCTATAAATTGATTTTATTTATAATTTTTAAATCAAAACATTTTAAATAAATTTCAAATCAACTATTTTAAAATTTATTAATTTAACCAATCCGGTGTCCGTATATAATTTTCTATCCTATGGCCAAGTGATTAGTTATTTCAATTAAATGTCAGGGATGAATATATATCACTTAAATCAAATCACGGTGTCATATGTATGCATAACAGGATATATATAAGCAAGTAAACATCCAAACATTAAATATCAACCAATAGCATCCATCGAAATACATCATCCAATAGACAATACAATTCACGGCAATTTCATGGTTATCGATATCAGGTAATTTAATCGCAATTAAATTTTTAATTTTAATTTGGCTGTCAATTTTAATTTTCTAGCATTAAATTCGCAGACAAAACTAGATGACGATTTCAGTTTACCAAACAACAAGTAAAATTGTATCACTTCATACTGTCAAATTTAACTAGCATAAAGATATTCTAGTACGTTGTGAGCGTTAGTAAACACTCACCTTGAGTTTTCAGTTTTAAATCAAATCGAACAACGTTCGATTTAACCTAAAATTTTAACTAGCTTCAAATGACTCCCAATCAATTCCAGGACATGGTCTTCATCGCCACGATGCCATCGCCGCTTGTTTCGTCCAATTCCGATCTCGAATGACAAAGTTATGCATTTTAAAAGATCACACGATTTTTATGTAATGTAATTTATACACTTTTTGTTTTATTTAACCTTTGTTAAATCAGAGCCGTTGATTTATGCTTCATTAAATCCAGGCCATAGGTTAGCTTTCTTCTCCAACGCAAGAACCCGGGCGTGAAAATCGCGCACGAACCCAAAGCCGCCTCCGATGAACTTCATATCGCAACCACCATCGACCTCCAGAAGACGATCAGCGACCTCCACTTGAAGCGTCCACGTAGCCTCCACCATCGGTGAGAGGCCGACCAAGCTCGGCTGATCCTCCCTCTCGAATTCGATGCTCAAAGTCTCGACCTTCTCGAGCCGATTCCGGTGAATCCACGCCTCTGTTGACGATCTCGACCGTTGAATCTTTGGAGCTTGACAAGCTCTTCGATCTTGCAGTTGGAGGATTTTGTTAAAAGTCGATGGATTGGGAGAAATTTGATGGGGAAGATAATGATTCTCGGCCATTGATAATAGAAGAACCAACGGCTAGAGAAATAGCTAGGGTTTCTGAAGGATACGCGTATATATACGCATACAAATTTATTTTAATATTATTTATCGACTTTTTCAGACGAACTCCAAACGAAGCGTGCCGCCAGGCGTTTATAATGTTTTACCCACATTCCGAACACAATGGAATATATTTCAGGGCCTAATTCGATAGTATGTGCGAGTTACAAAAATAAACGATCAATTTTAAATTAAATCGATAAAATTAATTTCTACGCGTTTTGAGTTGCCACGGTCAAACGGCAATTCCGATTGCTATGGAAATTTAAACCTGACAAAAATAAACTATTACGGAACTAATGGAACTAGTTTCGTCGAATTCCGAGACTGTACCCTGGAAGGCTATTTTTAACTCGTCGGTTAAATCGACGACTTTTCAAAATTGACAGAATTGCTTAAGATTCCAATTTTAAAATCTTATTAACTCTCTTATAATCCAAATATAACTTATATTCACTTTGGAAACCAATTTGAATCATATTAAATCGAATTTCAGTTATTCACTCTATTTTCATACATTAGAATTTCAACGTCAAATTAATAATATCAATTCGGAATTTAATTATCCAAATATCTGTAATATTAAATTTAAACAAATTTGATTATTCTTAAATCACTATCTTTTGAAATATTCAAAACGAACTTATCAAATTAACTTTTGAAACAATTCAAATTATAGAACAACCATTTCCATTTAACAGTTATTCGATTCCCGTTATTCAATTATTCAATAAATTCCAAATATTAAATTTAAACAATTTAATTGTTCAATATTTGACGGATTTCAATACTGGAATTTAAATAAATTTTCATTATCAGTCGATTACTTTATTACATCAAATGAATTCCACATTATTATTTAACTTCAGTTAGAGATAATGCACTCAACTAATATATACTTTCATTTCAATTGCAATTGGTTCCCAAATTCAATTCGACTAACTAAATCAATAGGTAACTTAAATAATTTTCACCGTTAACTTCTAGTTACACTTATACGTTTATTATTTACAAACAAGTGTCACAATTTCCTATATAATACAACTTCATTCCATTACCATTGACTATAAATTATTTCAATTGATTTGGGATTTCATTCAATTCATAAATAATTAACTTAGATAAAATTTGTTGAAATTCATTCTAGTTATTATTATCATAAATAAATTACAAATTTTTAATTCCACATTAAACCATGAAATCTTATTAAATTAAAAATTTTAATTATCGAAACTTTACGGGTCGTTACGCTCTTCCCCACTGAAAACTTTTCGTCCTCGGAAAGGAAAAGAAGGGAAAAGGAACTAAGTAAAGAATTTAACATTTGATATATTTTGTTCAAAATTATCCACTTATAAAACAATGAAATTCCATTTATAAAATCGTTACTACACTTCCACTACGCTACTCTGATTAGCCTATGAAGTTTACGAGTTAGTTATTAAAACAAGTTATAAAATTTAAACTTGAAAATTTTTCTAACACCCAGATTTATGAAAAATTTCGGCAGAGTCTCCTTTGCGCGGCTCGATCGGTACAGCTACAAAACGCCTCTACGGGCCCCAAACCAACAAAAGAAACCCAAAATCCAAATGGCTCAATCAAAAATTACCAAATCCAATGACAAAATAAACACGTACCTTTTGTCGGGCAATGCACATTATCTTGATTTTAAATACCTACATCTCATTTACTATTGATATCCAATTATATAATTTAAAAGAATCATTTTATATTTGGCATCTTCGATTTCCAATATTAGCTTTTAATTAAGTCCGTGAGTCGTACATATATCATCCGTGAGCAATATCAAATCTAATCGCTTATTCGACCACACAATTTCACTTCCAAGTAGTATCGTTCACACGACTCTCTAGTGCGGACTCAGATTTGGTTCCTTGATTGGAAACCGTTACTCTCCTTGCATAGCCATACACTATGATAGAGAATTCCAGAATCAAATCAAAAATCCATATCCATGGTTCGCCGTCGAGAATCGAGTGAAAAATCCTAACTTGGATCGATATAAATCATCTCGAAATTTTGTGCTCGAATTTGGATCAAATCGTTATGCGAACAAAATAATGTATGTACAACCCACGTATTACCTTCCAATGGATTTCTATCCAATTTATCTATACTAAATTATTTTATTGACTTTTATTTTTATTTACAATTAATTATTCACAATCCATTATTCAGTTAGTATATTCATTTCTTTACATACCATGTTCTTTAACATTATCTTTTCTTAAACTTCATATCATAGAATTTGCTTACTCAAGTTCATTTTATCGAAACATTAAATATCAATCAATAGCATCCATCGAAATACATCATCCAATAGACAATACAATTCATGGCAATTTCATGGTTATCGATATCAGGTAATTTAATCGCAATTAAATTTTTAATTTTAATTCGACTGTCAATTTTAATTTTCTAGCACTAAATTCGCGGACAAAACTAGATGACGATTTTAGTTTACCAAACAACAAGTAAAATTGTATCACTTCATACTGTCAAATTTAACTAGCATAAAGATATTCTAGTACGTTGTGAGCGTTAGTAAACACTCACCTTGAGTTTTAAGTTTTAAATCAAATCGAACAACGTTCGATTTAATCTAAAAATTTAACTAGCTTCAAATGACTCCCAATCAATTCCAGGACATGGTGTTCTTCGCCACGATCCCATCGTCGCTTGTTTCGTCCAATTCCGATCTCGAATGACAAAGTTATGCATTTTAGAAGATTACACGATTTTTATATAATGTATTTATACACTTTTTATTTTATTTAACCTTTGTTAAATTAGAGCCATTGATCTATGCTTCATCAAATCCAGGCCATAGGTTAGCTTTCTTCTCCAACACATGAACCCGGGCGTGAAAATCGCACGCAAACCCAAAGCCGCCCACGATGAACTTCATATCGCAACCACCATCGACCTCCAAAAGACGATCAGCAACCTCCACTTGAAGCTTCCACGTAGCCTCCACCATCGGTCAGAGGCCAACCAAGCTCGACTGCTCCTTCCTCTCGAATTCCGTGCTCAAAGTATCGATCTTCTCGATTCGATTCCGGCGAATCCACGCCCCCGTTGACGATCTCGACCGTTGAACCTTTGGAGCTTGACAAGCTCTTCGATCTTGCAGTTGGAAGATTTTGTTAAAAGTCGATGGATTGGGAGAAATTTGATGGGGAAGATAATGATTCTCAGCCATTGATAATAGAAGAACCGGCGGCTAGAGAAATAGCTAGGGTTTCTGAAGGATACCCGTATATATACGCATATAAATTTATTTTAATATTATTTATCGACTTTTTCAGACGAACTCTAAACGAAGCGTGCCGCCAGGCATTTATAATGTTTTACCCACATTCCGAACACAATGGAACATGTTTTAGGGCCTAATTCAATCGTATGTGCGAGTTACGGAAATAAACGATAAATTTTAAATTAAATCGATTAAATTAATTTCTAAGCGTTTTGAGTTGCCACGGTCAAAGGACAACTCCGATTGCTATGGAAATTTAAACCCGACAAAAATAAACTATTACGAACCTAATGGAACTTGTTTCGTCGAATTCCGAGACTGTGCCCCGAAAGGGTATTTTTAACTCGTCAGTTAAATCGACGACTTTTCAAAATTTACAGAATTGCTTAAGATTCTAGTTTTAAAATCTTGTTAACTCTATTCTAATCCAAATATAACTTATATTCACTTTGGAAACCAATTTGAATCATATTAAATCGAATTTCAGTTATTCACTCTATTTTCAAACATTAGAATTTCAATATCAAATTAATCATATCAATTCGGAATTTAATTATCCAAATATCTGTAATATTAAATTTAAACAAATTTGATTATTATTAAATCACTATCTTCTGCAATATTCAAAACGAACTTATCAAATTAACTTTTGAAACAATTCAAATTATAGAACAACCATTTCCATTAAACAGTTATTCGGTTCCCGTTATTCAATTATTCAATAAATTCCAAATATTAAATTTAAGCAATTTAATTGTTCAATATTTGACGGATTTCAATATTGGAATTTAAATAAGTTTTCATTATCAGTCGATTACTTTATTACATCAAATGAATTCCGCATTATTATTTAACTTCAGTTAGAGATAATGCACTCAACTAATATACACTTTCATTTCAATTGCAATTGGTTTCCAAATTCAATTCGACTAACTAAATGAATAGGTAACTTAAATAATTATCACCGTTAACTTTTAGTTACACTTATAGGTTTATTATTTACAAACAAGTGTCACAATTTCCTATATAATACAACTTCATTCCATTACCATTGACTATAAATTATTTCAATTGATTTGGGATTTCAATCAATTCATAAATAATTAACTTAGATAAAATTTGGTGCAATTCATTCTAGTTATTATTATCATAAATAAATTACAAAATTTTAATTCTTCCCACATTAAACCATGAAATCTTATTAAATTAAAAAAATTAATTATCGAAATTTTACGGGTCGTTACAATATACGCCGTGTTATCATTCAACTATAATCAAAGTGGAGTGTCCACATTGAAGTTCCATAGTATTTTCAAGTTGAGAGAACCGCGTAACATTCTTACTTTGAGATTGTTTGTTTGACCTTAGATATATAAACCAACAGAGAACTCTCGAGTGAGTCATTCCATAGTTGTCCAATAACTATCAGCTCATGCCCCTTGGTATTCCCAGAAGATACGAGAAGTGTACTACCCAAATTTGAAGAGCGTTACATATCTAGTCTCAACGGATGAATCGCTTGAAACATCTTGACTAGGAATATTGAAAATAATATATTATTTCAAGTGTGATAAAATTCTCGTGATTATAATACTTTGTAATTACTATAACATAACATATCATTTAAGATTATCTATCTATATACTTTAAATTAATTTATTTATTATTTATATCATAATATAACAAGTATATAACTAAAAGAAAAATACCTTTTATTTTGAATTAGATTAGTCACGGAGTTGGATATATAAAATAATTTACACAATTATCTTATGGCATAACCATAACTCTATCTATCTTTCACTTGCACCTAGGGTTAATTAATCTTTATCGATCGATTTTCCCAAATACTAATCGCTTTAGTCCCTTAGTGAATGGGCAAGCTATTCTTTTTTAATTATCTTCTTTGTCAATCGACTCTCTTCGATGTTGATAAACTGCCTTTATCATCTGGACAATTCCGAGTAAGTATGTCGAATTGTAGTGAGCTCTAAGTGTTTTTATAAACTGTATTGTGATATTTTTATTATATAATAATATTGCAGGATTCTCAACATTTGGAATCACTCTTAGCTTAGCATTTATTTATACTTCTTACATTACAGCTGTCTTTAGTTGAATCAGCCACTGCTTATTGTTTGGAAGAGTTACTATATTTAATACCATTAATGAAGTTCATGTCCACTCATTCCTTCATATGGAGTTCATTTTTTCTATAAATAATTCTTTAATATTTCATAAATACAAAAGAACCCTCAAAGTATATGGTAATTTTAATTCGGATTTCATGCTTGTTAAATACATAAGCAAAGGTAATACTGTAAACAATTTGGCATGTATGATATTTCCTATTGTCAATGTGTAAGAAATCTAAATTGCATGCTCAATATTAAACAATTTAATATGATGCATGTGCATATCATTTTGGGACATTCCAAACATCCTTTTATACTAATTGTAAAAGATGCCATTTTCAAATCCAGTGTCGAGTATTAAACAACCAAATCATAGCGATTTTAACATGAATACATCATTAACAATCGCAAGTTTATTGTTTACTTATAGTTTTAAACTTACCTATTAATATTATTTATCATAGACACACGCTCTCTCAATATTTTGACGGAAATTCAAACTATTTGATTTCTCTATCATAATATTTCCTTAACTTTGGTGCTTATCGAATAACGCATTCGTATCATTTCTTGGACTATATCCATTACTCACAAACTCAATTATCAGTCCCAACAACTTTTAGATATCGGTTGTTATGTGCAAATAGTATATTCTAAATCATTATTTAGAATTTTTGTTTCAGCATTTATACACCAAAATTCAAAATCATACTGAGTGATAAATTTTGTGAGTAAAATTTGAATTAGCTAAAGCATGTTGAATGACAAATCTATAATGTTCATTTCAACAATTGAAATGTACGATGTTATTACTATCAGTGTGGCTTTTATTCCAATTGTATTGATCTTCTTTATGAAGACACTTTTGTAGTAGATGGATAATATCCTCTCGGCTACTAATATCAAAATCATATTTTGATTACATACTTAGAATCCATCCTAGATTTGCGCATCATGCCACACGATAGAGTCAATACTCTTAATGGCTTATTTAAGACCGAGGAAGTAATTCTTTGATAAAATTTATAATTTCTCTTTATTGTGCAAGATTTATCATTAGACATTCTAAAGTGTCGTGTCTATTTAGTTCAATTAATTTCATTTCACCCTTCATTATTGATTTTACCATTGGATTTTATCCAAATATACTACCAATAACTTCTAAAGGATTTCATATGTTATAAAGTTGGTGTTTCTTGAAATAACAATTATTCCTTGGTGTAATGGAATAGTTATTCATATACATTTTATAAACTACTTAAATATATGTATGAAACAGTTTTATTTTATGATACTTATACTCATTACATAAATCGATCAATCAACATTGATCAATCCCAAACCCCTTTGGGATGGTCCACATAGGATCCTTTACATGCAAATATTATGCGCAACCTCTCTACTCACACAACATGTCAAGTCCTTATTCTAGAATATGTAGGGGTTTCTTATAAACTTTTATCTTGTATGATCTCATAAACTATGCCCTGGATGAAATTAATTTTAACTTTATGTACTTACTCTTAAGTACATGACCTTACAGAGAAAAGTTAATTCAACTTCACTCATTATCAACTGTACTTTGTCCAACAAAGTCTCGTTATCGATAAATCATTATGTATCATAAGGAGGAGTGACTTAAGGTTGAATCTTATTTGTTTAGGTACTTTTGGAACCATTTCCTGATATACTCACCTATTCGATCAACTTGACTCTTCTTAGTTCTTTTGTACGCTACGTTTTCTGATTCTGTGTTATATTCAATGAACTTATCATAGACATACTACACATATACCAAACATATATGTTTAATTTTATGATAATTCATTTGTGAATTAAATGTTGTTCGTAGAACCGTTGTGGTATCATTTGAGTTTAGACTGCATGCATCTTTATGTATCAATCTTAAGGGTTCACCAACTCTTATGTTGCTTCCACCAAACGGGTGCTTTTTCCCTAATTCCAAAACCATCGTTAAAAATTATAAATATTTCTTTGTTGTGTAGCTAATGCAACAAATTCCATTATTCTAATGGACTTATTTCATAGTGAATATTCAAAACATTCACAATAAAATAAAACTATATTCACTTTCAGTCAATACTATAATCAATTATTATTTCACAAATAATATTTGGTATATTTATGGAAACAACTTTTTGTATCTTGATGCATCCATTGATAGTTTTGTATGGCATGTACCTACTATTTTCGCTATTACTCTAATAGCGTATAAAATAAGAAGCTTCATTTAACTATTTATTATGAATTATTTATTTCTTTTACAGAAACCTATGCAGTTGAAGCCCTATGAAATCCCCGCTATATCTCATAGCGCTATTCAACCGCTATGCTTTTTCAATTTATCACTATTAAACAGTAGATCTGTTTTAAGTCCTATTATTTTTCGTTAACCCCGGGGGTGACTGCAATGAGCAGAAATGTCACTCACCGTCCTAAACGACGAGCAAACACTACCCACAAAATCAAAGCTTTTAGCATTCGCTTTAGTAACACTAGTGTGTAAAGGTTGTTTTGACGAGTTCTCATGCTTTGGTATAAACAACTGGATCCAAGCGCCCCAATTTAGTTTCAGTGCAAGATTCCCTCGCTCATCAAGATTCCCTGCGACTTGAACTGAGTCCTATGATGCCTTTAGTCCACTAAGGGCACTACCCTTGATCAGACTATGCTCCTAAGCTCGGACTAAAGAAAGGTTGGAAAAGATTGGAATGAGCATAGAAACATGTATGGATGTACCAGATCGACTAATGCTCCCAGGTTGATGCGATGTATTCCACCAGTTGACTGGATACTTAATTATTGGTATATCGATTGGTCCAGCATGGATTGAAATAGGAGCCGGTTCGACAGGAAGCTTTTGAAAACGCATTTAAAACAAATTAACAAAGTTAAGGTAAAGACCTTATTCTAAGGCATAAATGCTTAATATTGGTTAGGAATCTACTATAGTCTCCAAATTTGGAATACATAAATGATGATATTTTCGGCTTTATTATATAATAATAAATAATATTTCTTTTTCCTACACAGATTATGTGAGAATGAGAATAAATTAAGTTTAAATATTTGGATTTATATCAAATGAAGCTTTTTGCACCTCGGCTATTTTCGGCTAAAACTTTTGCACCTCCAACGCTATCGAACTGCTAAGCGCTTTAACCGTGCAAACTGAAGCTAGTATACACTCGAGAATTTTTTATCATACATTTTAAAATCATTGAAATGACTTTACAGAAAACAATTCATTTGGGTTAACATTCATAATTCTTTCCCTTTGGGTTAAAAATCCTAATCCAGTTTCCTTCACTAGTTTATGATTCCTACTCCCTAGAGGATTAATAATTCTTAAAATGATGGATTTCTGCGCTGTTCTTATTTCTATCTCCCACTCATTGGTATTTAGGATCCGCTAAGAATGATAGGAGCTCATAATTGTGATTTTATCACTCGCCCTACTAAATGCCACGTCCACACTTCATAAAGTGCGAGCCTAGGAACTCACCAAGGCGGTCACGTTTCCCTCTTGACCACATCTCCATTTCACTGCGTGAACAAAGAACTGGGAACAGGTTCCCCCGATCCTTCCAACTTGGCTTGTACCAAGTCCAGGTTTTGACATAGGCATATTGGTATTTTTCATATTTTTGAATAATACTTTGGATGTTTGACTATCCATTTAAAAAAATATGCGTCGCGTTTCAGATGTTTGAATTTCTTCCTTAGATGTTTAATTTTGATTCTAATCGTTTGAAAAAGAATTCTGGTGTCTGAATTGAACTAAATTACTTTAGTCACTCTTGGGTTGTAAAAAAATCTGAAAGTAAGTCCGAAAAATAGTAATAAACGTTTGAAAAATGCATTCATACATCCGATAGGCATTTCCATAAACTAGTTCACTCTTTCCAGATTTTTAATACCCTTGGCTTTCTTTTATTTTATCGAATTTCTTTGTGGTTTTAATCACAAATTTAAGGATATATTTTCATAGTGATTTGATAAAATTCCAAGTTATTCTTCCTAATGTTTATATGTAGTTTCTATCAAATTTTCTATATGTGTTTCAAAGTAAATCTACTTATTTAAATTGGTTATCATAATTATTTTACAATAAATCGAATCAAATAAAAATAAAATTCAACGGATATGTTATGTGTACCTATCTATCATTTCAGGTTCATCATACAAATCAGATCTATGTGATTAAGGGTAGTTTCGAATCAAATTAATTCTTATCTATCAAATTCAACTCGAACAAGTTATATAAATTAGATCTACAAGATTGAAGCCAATTTCACTTGGTCATTTCTCATTACCAAGTGACTTTAAATAGATTCACAGATCCAAGAATTAAAACTGCATTTTTATTAGTAAGAAGGTGTCTAATTGAAGACTAATCACTTATCTCCATCTTGCGCATGTTGTTGATAAACTGGCTTACGTAATTTGTAAATATTCTCCTTTTGCCTTAGATTATTTGCTCCTCATAGTTATTGATTCATAACTCCTTCCTATTATTTTGTCTAATTTGATTTCTTCTATGTTTAATTTTAATTTTAATTTTTTTTTGAGAATTTGTTTGAAGAGAAACGAGATATTGTCTGTTGTTGGGAAGTTTTGGAGGAAAAGAAAGAAGAAATGTATGTATAAAGTGGCAACTCAGGTTTTGGGTGAGAAAAATGAGGGTTAGGGTCTTATTTATAGTTGAAATCTGGGGTTAGCCAAGTTATGTTGGAAATCCATTTATGAAAAATGCCACTGGCCATGTTTTTTCCTATTTTCGATATGTTTTACTATGTTTAACAAGTTACATGTGTTTAACTATAAACGACATTCCGGATGCAATGGAATAGGTCTTGTAGCCTAATTCTCAATTTTGTGAGAATTTATATTTTTACCCATTAATGTGAAATTATATTTTACCCTTATTATTATTTTAGTTTATTTATTAGAATTTTCGAGTTTCGATGTAAAAGATCAATACGAAAGCATCACAATTGAATTCGACACCCGGAATATACAACTTCAAACCCTTGCACATCATAAACAAATGAGTCGATCCATTAACGAGGCTACATATCAGTAGCTATACTAGTCTCTAAGTGCAATTCATATACTATTTTACTCGAAATATTTGAGTGTGATGTTTTGGTATCAAATAAAGTGTGAATAGATAAATCAAAGAGAGTTACCACGCCTTTGGTGATATCTTCCTTCCCCTTCTCCATAGTTGGAGCTACACTCGAGCTAGGAATAACATCTAGTGCATATGTTGGAGCCACATGGGTAGAGGTCTTAGACAAGGTTCAGACACTCTCTCTTCATGTGACCCACCTGGTTGCATTTGTGGCATTTGATTTTTGCCAAATTTGTTTTGTAGTTTCTAGCTATATGTTCCCTGAAGTTGCATCCCTTACGCCTGATTTCCTACTTCTTTATCTTTCCTTGAGCTTCCATTCCACCCTTGCATTAATTCTGTTGAATTTGCTATCTTTCTACTTTCTTAGGTTCCTCCTTCCCAATAGAATGCAGTGACGACATTTGACTAAGCTCTAAAAAGTAGCTCCAAAGGGTACATGGCTCAAAATAATACTTCTTAAAGTTAGATTCAAACCCTTAGCAAACTCCATTGCCTTCTTTGCTAGTGTGTTGATAAGGTCTAAACCATACCTTGCCAGTAGATTAAACTCATTCACATGCTCCTTGACACCGTGGTTATCTTGCTCCAAGTGAATGAACTTTTCTAACTCTGCTACCTATTTTGCTATAAAAATGAACTTAGTCTCAAAGCGTTTCTTGAAGTCAATCCAGGTAATACCAGCCTCTTCTGTCTTAGCCACAACAATCTCCTACTATTTTAATTCTCTCCTTGAAAATGGCACGAAACTAACTGTTTTTATTACATCCTCCAAACCCAACATAGCAAGTATCCTTTCACGATTCCTTAGCCATGCTCATGTCTCTAAAAATGATTTAGTTCCATAATAATTCTTAACATCTAGACTCTGGAAATTCTTACATAACAATAAAAGCCCAAAATAGGCGTAGCAGTTGGGGCTGCAACTAGTGGTTGCACTATGGGTCCTCCATTGGGTTGAGTTCAGTCTGGCCCCATACTTGAAGATACCCATAGAACCATATTGGAATGTTCACGCCTAGAACCTTAGCTGCCTCACCAAAACTATTTTCAATTTGATTGTTCATTCACGGTTATCTGTAAATTGGAATTATCAACAACTTTCCTTAAATAGCATTAAGCATTACCTGAATTATAAGGGTGTTATACATAGATACATACATATATGTATGTATATATTATTTTCTTAAAATATACAAGTATTCACTCTCCATATGCACTTAATCCTTAAAGAACCCGGAACGTATGCTTTATACAAACCGTGATAACCTACACCGCTGTACACATCAATTCAAAGCCTAAACTGACTTTTGATCTCATGTCATGCCAAGAAGTACGAGCCATCAGGGATTTTAAAACAATACACGGAATAGAGATAGATATAAATTTAAGATATTCTACACTTTTAGTTCTCATAGTGAAAGGAATAAATATAAATATGAAACATAACCAAACCATATAGTAATCTCAAAATAATGTTGCCCTCATTACAGTGTCTCTAAACAACAATACATAAAGTCTTATAATAAGAGCAACATAATATGAGTTTAAATACATGGGGAGTAATAATAATATATATGTTTTCGAGCACTACGCCTTCTTCTCCGTGTACAGTGCTTGGTCAATCCACCTACTGACCTATCCTCCTGTAATAAAGATAAATGGGAGAAATGAATAGGGTCGGACATAGTCTAGTGAGTGAATTATATCACTAATAGTATAGTGTGAACAAGCGGTTAAAGTTCAGTTATACCCTATACCAAAGGATGTCCTTCCATGTGCATGTTCTTTGTATAAAAGTGACTAACTATTTTCATTATATAGTTTAACTACTTCTATGGTGACAATATTCCATTTTTATTATCAATACTCGCCAGTGGAACATATCAACTGAATATTTTATAGGAGGACATTTCTGATATATAGCTAATGTCACATCCACCAACTTCATGAAGCGCGGGCCTAGGACCTCGCTAAGATGATCACATTTATAGCTTACTGCATGACCCAATTGCACTACGCGAATAAGGAAGTGGAAACATATTTCTCCCTACCCATCCTACTTGGTATGTACCAGTTCCAGGCTCAACCAGGGCTAACGGGTATATTTCAAACGTTGGACTATCTATTTAAAAAATGCATCAAGCCTTCAGATGTCTCAATTTCTTCCTAAGATGCCTTCTTTCGATTCTAAACATATGAAATAGAATTCAAACATCTGAATCAAATTGAATTACTTCGTCCACTCTCAGGTTTTAATTTTTTTGAAAATATACATCTGAAAAATGCATTCAGATGTTTGATTGGCATATTCAAATGTTTGGTTCACTATTCTGAGCTTTTTAATAAACTTGGCTTATTTTTATTTTATCAATTTTGTTCATGGTCAGTATCTCATATTCAGGGGTATATTCATAATGCTTTTTCAATGGTTCCATATGATTTTTCTTATTGTTTACACATAGTTTTCCATCAATTTTTCTATATGTATTTGGAAGGGTTATCTATATATTTAAATCGATTATTATATATATTTTATTGTAAATCAAATCAAATCAATATAAACATCAATACATATGTTCATTATCCTTATTTAGTTCATCATATAAATCAGATCAATGTGATTAAGGGTAATTTCGAATCAAATTAATTCTCATTTATCAAATTCAACTCGAACAAGTTATATAAAATTTGATCTATAGATTAAAGCCAATTTCGTTTGATTATTTATCATTTATAAAGTGATTTCAAAATAGATTCATGTATTCAAGAATGAAAATTGCCTTTTTATTAGTAAGAAGGGTTATAATTTAAAATCGATCATTTATCTCCATTATATGTATTTTGTAGATAAACCAACTCAACTTTTTTGTAGAAATTCTCCTTTATCCATAGATGATTTTTTTCCTCCTATTTATTGATTCATAAAACCTCCCTTTTTTTAAAAAAAACCCTACTCCAGAGAGCAGAGCTAGGGGATACAGTTGTCCGCCACACTGACCCCCCTTTTTAGTCAGCCTAGCCAAGAGCATTAATCCTCTACCTCGTTTCGGCTTTATTGAGGATAGACCGCTCAAGGCCTTAAGGGAAACAAATCTCAGCTGCAGGACTCGAACCCGCAACCTCCAGGAACTTTGTTTCATGGTTGCAAGGTAGTCCTCAACCAGCTGAGCTATGCTCGCGGACAAAAAACCTCCCTTTTTATTTTCTCTAATTTGATTTCTTCTTTGTTTAATTTTTTATTTTTATTTTTGGTTTGAACAAAAAAAGATATTAGTTATTGAGAAGCTTCCTGGAAGAGAAAGAAGAAGTGTAATACAGAATGAGGGCTAGGGTTTTAAGTGAGAAGAAATGAGGCTTAAGGTATTCTTTATAGTTGAAATCTAGGGTTTGCTGAGTTGGGCTCGAAATACATTTTAGGAAAATGCCACCGATCATATTTTTCACTATTTTCGACTCTTGGCCTAAATCATACATTTGTGAAAAATTGTATTTTTACTATTTACTATAAAATTACATTTTTTGCCCATATTATTTTAATTTATTTATTAGAATTTCCGAGGGTTATAATTATTCACTCATACCCAATATTTCACGATGTCCAAAGTATAATGCACATAACTTGAGAAAAGCTCAACAAATATGTGCAGTTATCTTACTCCGTCTATTCTATATATTAATAGTACATATATAACATTCCAAGCTTGAGAAAAACTCAATAACTAAGAAAACTAAGATGTATGCAAGTAATCTATTAATATATAATGGTAAAGGACATCTTTTTTATATCGTAGGTTAATAATCTTTAATATATTTGTTTAAGGATGTTGATTTAGGTAATAACGTATTTCTTTTGAAATACTCTTGTGATTCAAGTGTCAGACATGTTTGAAGTCACAGTATGTGTACTATTTATATGTACTTATTCCTTAATTATAATTTGGGTTTCTTTCCAATTCCACTTGATTTTATATATTCATATATTATACAAATTTAATTTATATATAACTTTTTATAATTTAATTAACTTATATAGCAGTCTTATATGTATTGTTAACTAAATCATATTTAATTTTTTTTAATTTTTTAATTTAATTAACTAATTAATTAAATTGTTCTTAAATTCAAAATTTTATTTTATTTATCCTAAATGATTTAAAATGAATATTAGCTACAACACTTATAGTTTTACATGCATATATCATTGTATATGTACATCTTATTTTATAATTTGACAGTTAATACATTTATTTATCAAATAATTGTTTTATTTAATAAAATAACTCTTATTAAATATTTCAATAAATTGAAAATTATTTTAATTTACCATAAATAAATTAAGATAAATGTACATACATGTCATATTATAACATTTATATTTATATGTGTGTGTGTGTGCACAAACGTACAGACACATACTCATGTATAGATAAATTTATAAACATACAGACACATAGATATATATAAATTTATATATATATATATATATATATATATATATCAATATATATATACATGTATGTATGTATATCAAATTATATATGATTTAATTTAATTAATACTTTCAATTAAATAATTATTTAATCAATCTAATCAATTAAAATTCAAATATTAATTTATTGTCAAAATAATTTGAAAATGAATTTTATAACTTTTAAAAATCTATTGTATATTTTAAATTTAACTTTTAAATTCAAAATATCTTTTAAACTTTTAAATAGATTTTGAAAATTAGCCCAAGCCCCAAATTCAAATTGGGTCTTTTCTATTATTAGGCTCAGTTTACTTTTTGGGCCAGGCCAATATCCAAATAGGATAGGGTACTTGATTACCCAAACCCTGCATAGACTCCATACTAAATGGATAGGCTTAATTGGTTGATTTTAACATGACTAATTATGACCGCATAGACTATTTGGCTCTAATACCAATGTAGGAACCGGACCGGTCGAAAGTGGGTTAAACGGGCGAATTTCAAAATAAATCATTTTGATTTTAGTTAAGCCTATGAAGCCTAAATTGATTTTAGATCTAATCTAAAATTTTGAAAAAAAAACCTTCATTTTTATTTCATTTGTTTAAACACATTTCAAGTTTAATTATAGGTTATGTATTTGTTGTAATGAGCGCATCAAATGCACTCATATGTGAAAGTGCAAGTGCAATATATAAGAAGTGTACATAGTTAATATGAACTTTGTTTGGGACCAGAAATTTACACCACAATGAACACATTTCCCTTTTATATATGCCTTTTACGTCTAAAACAAGAATTTTTTAACAAAATAAGATTTACCTACACATATACAAAATACGTACATACATATATACATATATATATAGATACACACACATACACACACATGTAGGCAAACTTCTTAACATTAAGATAAACTTTTATTGTTGACATATTTCATATCAAAGTAAACAATTTAAAGTTGGTTTCAATCAATACATGGTTTAAAATAAAATTACAAATTTTTACAGAAAAGTCTATTTTATTAACCTTGAATTAAGAATAGATATATACATATACATGCATATATATGTATACATATATATATATATATAAATAAATAAATATGTGTGTGTGTGTGTGTTCATATACATATATACGTATATAATAAATAAATCAATGTTTTCAAATAGATCAACTTGTAATGAAATATATAACTAGTTTGTAATATGAAAGACATGCCTTCAAAATAAAATAAATCCAGTTTAGATACAATTGTTAATTTAAAAAAGAAATCAATTGTATTAAAGTTTCCTTTTTTGTGAAAAACAATAAAAGTAACAATGTTATGCTAATTAATCGATTTGAAAACAAATTAAAATTTATAAATCGTAAAACTTGTAAAGTTGGCCAAACCCCCTCGAAACACAACACGTCGATATCGACTTATTCAGATAAGTTGGCATCGACCATAATGGTCAAGAGGAATGATCAACTTGGATTTTGAGCGAGTTGGAATACCAAAATGTGCAATGTTGAAGTCAAAGAAGGAGATCAGAGCGCAAACTTATGACAGCAAGGATTAGGACCAGAAATTCCCCTTAGGAACATGGGTAAGAAGAATATTTCAATCAAAGCCGTGTGGATCCATAAATATTTCAACTGAATGATAATGATAGAATCACTACCATAGTAATGCTTTGAAGTCAAGCCCCGGATCGGAGTTTGGAAAATGTAAACAGAAATCAATTTACCCCGAATATCCGATATGTTAGGAATCCATCTAATTTTAAGCTACTGACTTTGGAGCCATATAATGGAAGGACGGACCCAATAGTTGCATTTGATGAGAATTATCCAACACATAGGTGAGGAGGTGACGGGATGGTGTTTCCCATTGTACTTGATGGGTTTAGCAGCAATGTGGTTTTGCCAAATAGATAACGGGTCCATTATCACATAGGCTGAGTTAGTGGAGAATTTTATGAGTTAGGTAAGAGTTCATATCATTAGACCATGGGATGTGACTATGCTTTCGAGCATGAAGGAGAGGAAAGGTGACTCTTTATAGTGTTACCTCGCCAGTTTTAACATAGCAGCTGCTGTAGTGTAGAAACCAAATGCGTCAATAATCCTAATGGCAGTGATTTCTGGAGTTGCTAACAAGGTTGAATTTACGAAGGTTTTAGAAAGGGATTCGATGATGGATTTTTTAGATTTTTATTATCAAGCTAAGATATACTTGCACTAGGAGGATGCCAAGGCCAAAAAGGTTTAAGTAAACACAATGGAGGAAGGAGGATCATCTAAAGCAGGATATGGAAAGGGTAAAGGAAAGGGAAAAGTTGATAATGGCTTAGAATGACCAAAGCGACAAATGAAGGAACTAAAGTTTTCCTTATACCGGTCTGATTGAGACCTTAAATAGAATCTATTTTATTACTAGGGTAGATTCCCTAGAGGAAATTGGCTAAGAGAGAAATTAAAGAATGGGAAAGAAAATCTAGAAAGTACTGCCTATTCCATGAGTCAGATGGGTATGAGACAAATGAAATGCAGACATACGCGAGATTTGATTGAAGAGTAAGTTCAAAGAAAGCATGTGCAACAATATGTTAGGAATCATATTGTAGAGGCACAAAATAGAGTGGTGCCACACAAGTGATCGCCATTTGTGGCGGGAATGCTCGATCGTAACCGAGGATGTAGATAGGGGTAATCGCATGATCGGGATGGATCAGAGTTAGGTTTATTTCCTACACTTTACTTTTTTTTAAGTAAACTATAAAAGGGTATTTTCGGGCTACTTGCATTGGTATGGGATCTCGAACAGTTCCATAGATATGCTTTAAGTTAAAGCCTAAGAGTAATCCTTGGTTAGATTAGACACTTTAGATTTTTTCTCAAAGCATTTTGATTTGAATAAGGATATATGGATGATTTAATAGTGGATGTTAAATGATATTTGATTTTGATACTATTGATGGGTACTATCGTAAAGTTGTTATAATTTATGTTTGGTAGATTAACAGTTAGATGACGATTTCTCGAACGTAGAGACGGGGAGATATACCAAGAAATGCAAGTCCCTTTACTAGAAAGTGTAAGGATGGACTTGTATAGGATACCAACTCCCCTCTCCTACGAGCAAGCATATAGACTCTCTTTGGATATTGGTCCCCTCACCAAAGAAAGATTAGATAGTCTCACTCAAGATTTATGATTATATAATCCGAAGAGATCAAAAACTAAACTTTAATATTTGAATGCCTTTTGATTTGAAGTGGTCGATAATACGGCTGAATGATTAATGGTTATGATTGCCTCAATTTAGTTGGACTTACTTATGATGAGATGCTAGGCAATACTAGATGATTTGTAAGTAATGTTACAATCGAGGGTAATGTATCACTATGGTTAATGATGCATGATGACATGAAAAGTGATTATTGAAGATAGCTAAATCCCGAGGCGCAGGATGATTATAATTTATGACGAACACTTAAATAAGGACTTCGATTTTTAGTCATCATGGATTTAAAATGATATTTGATTTTCCATTGAATCCGAAAGAACCAAATGATTCACCACGATTGGTCTAGTAGATAGCCAGAGAGCACAATAGACAATTTGCCAGCATCGATACATGTTCTTGATCAAAGCGCATTTGTTTCCACAAAATTTTGTTTTGTGGGAAAGTGTTTCCACCAAATTTTCCACAATGTTGGAATTAGTATAATCATAGAATTATACTACAAAATAATGAAGGTATGAATAAAGAAGCTTGGAAGATGACATGATTAAAGAAATCAAAGGTTCGGCTAAGTTTTGAAAATGCATGATTTAGTTGGTGCCAACATGATTTAATTGGTATCGACATGATTGGTACCGACTTAATTTGGAAACCATTAAGAATAACCAAATGGAGAAGTGCAAGAGAGTTAATAAAAAACTAGCCAAGAAAAATAGGTCGGTACCAACCATATTTTATCATCTTGGAATGCACACAAAATGGGATGGGGTCTTACCATCGAGCAAAACTTAGAGATTTAGCTAAAAATAAGTTGGTGCTAACCATATTGTATCAACCATTTTACAGTTTGTGTAGATTTATTTGACTTGTTTGAGATTTGTACCCGATAACCCATTCTTCTTAGTGGACCTTCATATTTGGGAAAAAGATACATTCGGTCTAGAACCATGGGAATTGTGCTAGGATTCATCTATAAATAGCAAGGAACCTTCAACTAGAAAAAGGAACGATCTTCTTTACCAATCCCTCTTAAACTTCCTAGGAAAATCCAAGATCTGCTAAATTATAGTCGGAAATCGATTATAATTTGTTGTATTTTAGAGAGAATTTATCAAATAAAAAGAATAAGTGGGCGTAGGCGGAAGATTTTATCTAACTATTGTACAAACTCTGCATTTTATTCTCATTTACTTCATTTCCAATATTTTAATATTTTTTAATTCAGATTCTATTGGGGTGTTGTGCCAATTTTTGGAGACGAGGTTTGCTACATGTCATTGTGTTACTATCTATCTATTTCATCATTCCACTATTAGGTGATGAGTAATTTATGATAATTATTCATATATTTGGAGAAATAATTAATTAATTAAGAATAAGTGTAAAACTATAACTAGAGGCTAAATAAGATTGTTTATAAATTTCGGGGTAACATATTTAAATAATTTATAATTAATAATTTGAACTAAAATTAATGAGTAAATCGTAGTAAATTTATTATCTATAGATTTTTGGGAAAATTCATAATTAATATTATGAAAAACTTATTTTTTACGAAAATTGCGAAATTTACAATTATTTATATAATAAAGAAGATTTTAATAAAAAATAACATGATTTTTGGTAACTGTAGCTATTTTTGAGTTATATAGTATATAGTAAATATAAGGGAATTTAGGATAAATTATCACTGTTTGAAATAGATTATAGTTCCACACATTAAATTAAAATAGTAATGAGAATTATTATTGTTTTTTAGGTAGACAATAATATGAGTACTAGTTTATTGAGAAATGATATTATTATTTAAAGTAAATAGCAATGAGATATATTTAGAGCATAATAATAAAGAGATATTTCATAAAATATTAGGTTATATTAGTATTTTTATTAAGATGAATAATAATATAGTTAAGTATTTTAGAAATGGAATATTTAGTTTTGAAATTATTGATTTGGATTATTATTATTTTTGGTTAAAAAGGAAAAAATTATTCCGAAAGGATTTTTATAGAAAATTGTTATTTTAAGAAAAAGAAAGATGTTATCTTTTAAGGGAATTTAAATTTACTTACTATTATAGGATGGTGGCAATGAAATGGAATTGTTGGGTTTTTTTAGAAAAATAGCAATATGATGTTTTTAACGTATTTAAGGCGAACTAATAATTTTGTTTGTGATAAAAAACCATAAAGTGACCTTTGGATATGCGAAGTAAGGTATTATTAATTTTAAAGTTAGCAAATAGTAATAAACTAATTTACATTATTTGAAGTAAATTGATGATTATTGAATAGATAATAATAGAATGCTTCTACTACATTAGAAGTGAATTATCATCATCTATTATTGATTATTTGTTATACGAGCCATTGCTTACCATTCGGGGCATGCTGTCGGGGTAGGTATTTATTATCATGGTGGTATATCTTTTTATATTTACTCTATGGGAAGATAATTACTATTTGTGGTGAGTAATTTTTATTTATTGATATATTGATGTTAGTATTTGTGTTTCTTAGGATTTATCATTGGCAAGCATGTGTAATTGTTGGTTTTCACTGAAAGTTATTATCGTTCTTTAATATGGAGCTAGTGTAATTATTATTTCTAGATTACGCATTCAATTTTAGGTTGACCAATGGTGTTTGTTCAATACTTTTGATTGGCACTGTTGGAAATAAGGATTTGTGTGTACATTGAGATATTATTTCTGATTTGTATTAACATACTATGGTTGATCTGATGGTTATACCTATAGTATTATGCTGACGTGCTAACAATAAATGTTATTTGTACTAATTTGTGACTGTAGGAGAAGAGTAGGTCCATGTATGAAAATAGAACTATGTGGGGGATTTATCCTACTTGGGCGGGCACATAGGCAGTCCAAATCCCATTTTACTACTACAATGCATGTCTAGGTCAGGGCCTATCCCGGGTGCGTCACTAGAAGGATGCAGTCCCTAGATTAAACCTTTTCTCTGTTTTCCCCTTTCCCCTTTTCTTTTCCATTTTACTATCTATGTTGTATGTGCCTATGTGTGTGTGTGTATTTATGTGTGTGTGTTTTTCTCTCAAGGTTGTAGATAAAGGCAAGGGGATAGAATGAGGTGAATTTACGAATTTTGCTTGTAGTTGTACATTTTTATATTTTTTTCTTTAAGTATTTGTTATTCTATTTTATATATTGAAGAATCCATGAATTGTAATGTAGATATAGACAAATGCTAGATGTGCTATCTGTCACACTGGCCTTGTATAGAACATTATGTATTTAAATGTTTCTTCGGCATTATTCCATCATGAGGTTTTCCCATACGTCTATATTCTCAGCTTTTAAATCATAAACACAACGACCCACTGTTTTTGACATCTAAGATTATTGCACATAGTTGATGGCATTTGACATTAATTCCAAGGGTTAAAGGTAGTGAGACGTCATAGAAACCATTTCACAATAAATGAAGAATGTCTTCATTCATATAATTATGAACTATAAGATACTTATGAATTGTATCTCAAATTATTACTTGTGAAAGCACACATTCAATGAGAGTGAAAAACAGCTGATGAACTTTTAGGGTTGATACATATAAAAGTATGCAGTTCAAAGTCTGTAGATACCAAATACGGATCCACTTACTTTGTTAAATTTACCGGTGAATTATCAAAGGTAGGGATATGTGCATTTCACTATTTTGATAAATAAATTAGATGTCTATGATAAGTCCATAGAATGTAAAGTGGAAGTAGAAATACGTCATGCAAAAGAATTAAAATACTTTGATTTAGTCAAACAGATGAGTATCGAGATTTTGAGCTCCAAGAGTACATAAAAGAAGTAAGATTCTCTCCCAAGGTTATTTCCCCTCGTGTTATGTAATGATATATTGTTAAGGAGTAATCGAACTCTATTGGATAAAGTACAACAGATAATAGTAAGTTAATTTATCTTGTTTTTTTAAGGATATGTCTTAAAGTATTTGTTTCATCTAAATCTAATCTTACGACCTCCGCGTAAGGTACGATCCTTACCTTAAATACTTTAAGGTATAGGGTTATTCTAGTTATGTTGATAATGAAAGTCTATGTGAGCTTAAGTCTAGATCTATTATTTATAAGGTTTGTAGGTTACCTATGGTATCCTATAGAGACCTATTTTATCACACTCTGAAAAAAATACTTCAAGACATTCCACCTTTATATAGAAGGACTTTATTTTTATCGCAATGTGACGAACTTGCATATTAATCGAGATTCTAACATGAAAACTGATCATATGAACGTCTAATAAAACTATGAGTCTCTTAGTGATGTTGAGAAAAAAGATTGTTCATAATGATAACCTCCTCAGTTGTCAACTACCATGGAGAGTATAGACTCTACTACATAACATGATGCTTTAAATTAAAAAGGATTCCAAGTATGCTAACAAAATTTGATTTTGGAAGATGCATCCGAAATAATATGATCCAACAATTATAATTGAACCTTTGATATCAAGACCAGTGTAGTTCGAAAAGAATAGAATTGTAAAGCAAGGTTGATGGGAAATGATTTCGTCAACTTCAATTATTGACTTTGATAAAATTTGTTTTCACCAATCACTATGCTTAGCTTTTATTGGATTTCTCCTATATATTACCATAGAAACATGAACTTGATTTTTTGCATGTGGCCATCAAAATAGACATTCCAAACAATGATTCTAAGGATACTATTTGTACACCTAGCCAAAAAATCTTGAAGTTTGTGGGAGTAATATTAAAGCTTGTAAGTTTTTTAGACTAGAGTATGATCTTAAATAAGCATCCGAAGGTTGAGCAAGTGTTGTACAAAGAAATAAAATGGTTTGATTTCGGTCAAAATGAAGTGGAAGCATGCGTCCATAGGAATGAAAAAAATGGTGTTAAATATTTATACTACAATAAGTAGACAACATGTTATTGATTAGTAATGATGTACCTATGTTGCCATTAGTTAAAGCTTAGTTGTTTAATATTCAACCAGGGATTTGAAAAATGCATTCTTTATACTCCATATAAGAAAATTTGAGATTGTCCCACTCAATGTACATACACACCACATTTAAAAAAAATTAATATGGAGAATATTGAATGAAATCCTTATGCATCACAAAAGGAACCATCATGTATACCATGCCATGTACTAGATTAGAAATTGCAATTGCACTTAGTGTAGTTTGCGTATATCACTTATTCCAAGTGATAATCATTAAATGGTAGTTAAGAGTATGCTCAAGTTATTGCAAAATAATAGAGAATTATTCATGGAAATAACGAACTCTTTATGAATGAGCATTAAGATTTGAAATTCGTGAGTGATATCGAAATGGTGAGTCAATCTTATATCGTTATTCACCTTAACCAATAGGTTTTATGTTAGAAAATTCCAAATGAGAGGTTGAGGATGAATCAATTATTAAGGCTAAGTACATCATCTTAAATAGTGTCATAATTAAAGAAGTATGTGCTTGAAAATTTACAAAAAAAATTAAGGATGGTTTCCACCATCGAAAATCCAATAATATATCATTATAGCAAATCCAATAATGTATCATTATAGCAATGGAAAATATCCATAGGAATCGATTACACGATAAGATATTTGTGTAATACTATAATGACAAATAAAAAATGTGCATAGTGTATCACCGCTTAGGGTGCAACTTAAATGATTAGAAATAAGATTTTAGCTAGATGATATATAAACAATCAGACTAAAGTCCACTATCGTGTTTCAACAAAGTTCGGACAAGCTTTAATATCTAAAAGGTTTAAATACTACCGAGGATTGGGTTCACATCAAGGAGCCATACAACAGTATTTGTCATATATTTTCGAATTTAATCAAATTAATTTATCAATGTTATAAATTAAAATGAAAAAAATTTGATATAAATCTTATGGTAATTTATTATTGTTTCAATTTATTCAATTGAAACTTTAAATTTAGTTACCATACTATAAATGTTATACCTTAACTTAATTAAATTAATGGGCTAAAGTAAATATATATAATTTATAAGTATTATTAGTTAGACCAAAAATTTGCATACATGATATATTGAAAGGGTGCGAACATAAAAAAGAATCATGAGAATTTTTTTTTATTTGGGAAAGATATTTGGTAAGTAACTTATCAAGGAGAAAGAGAAGAAGAAAATTGTGGATATATTTTAGACCTTTCTCATCACTTTGAAGGCTAAAAATTCCACTTTATTTTCTCATTTTGTATATAATTCCAAGCAAAAGCCCTAGCATCCATTAGAGAAAGTTGATGTCTATAGCTTAGCCTTACAAGCCAAACTAGAAGGAGAAAGGAGAACACTATGACGAGGAAATAACTCGTAATACGATATGTAATCAGTCAACTAGATCAAGATAAATAGTTTAAATTCATTTAAATTTAATTGATGATGCCATTTTTAATGTTTAAATTAAGAAAAATTCTTATTTAGATAAATATGTATACATAAAATATTTTATACAAGTTTAATAATACATAAGTTATTTTATTATATAATACATACATATACATATACATATTAGATTTTATTTTTGGCCATGGGATTATTTCTAATTATTTGAAACTTTACATTTATGACTTTATTAATATATATATATATATATATATATATATTAAGAATATATGTACACATATACTAACTTTTAAATAAATTGATATTTAAAATAAAATAATTTCCAATGCGGAAAAGGATTTGGTTTTAAGTAACATTTTATATTTCAATGCAACCATATACAACCATATGAGTTAGAAAATCAAATATAACATTCCATATTTTAGTACTACCATATACAATCATTTCAATATTTATAATATTTTTGAATGCTCCATCATGCACGTTGTTGTTAGTTAGTTTTAAATAGCATCATGCTTTGTTATTATGTAATATTTCATTAGTAGCATTTTGTGAGTTAGAAAATCAAAAATAACATTTCATATTTTAATGTTATCATTCAAAGCATTTCATATTGTTTTTTATTCCTTTGAATAGTATAATGTTATTTTCGTATGGTATTTTGTACTTGTTGCTCATAATTTTTTCTTTGTATACTAAAATGGTTCATGTTGTTACATTCTTTTACATTTTTTTTTTGCATAATATTATTTTGTACTAGCCTTTTGTACTAGCCTTTTGTACTTGCTATTGTTTTTTATCCTTTTTTCATTTTTGTCATTGATGAACGACGAGGAAGTGGTGTAAGAGGAGGGGAGGAATACATAGCCAGGTCAAACAGCATAGTAAATGATTAACTATGACGCTAGGTTTAAAGTTTACTATGGTAGGAATAGGGCTTTGGTTCCATTTTTGTTATGATGATGACAATGGTGGTTGGGGGTGGCAGTGCCAACGATGGTAGCGTGTGGTGGGAGTACCAAATGTTGTGATGTTTGTTAGTGTGGTCACTGCAAATTGTTTTCCTATGCCATATAGACGTCGGTAAACATAGTTTTGATGTCGCACCAATGCCACATAGGGCATAGATAAGAAGGGAATTAGAAAAATGTAACGACTCGAAATTTCACCATTTTGATTTACGAATATTTAGTTAATGATAGATATTCAAACAATAGATTTTATAATTAAAATAAAACTCTTTTAAATAATAAAAAATGATGGTGAAATAGTTTTCAAAACTAGTTTACAAAATAATTAGTTCAAAGAAGAATTGAAATGTGACCGGAATTCGTTTTTTGAATTTTTGAAATTTCATCGAATAAAAGTTCTTGAAAACATTGTAAACCCTAGAGTATAAATGCTCACATACATTTATAATTTAGGATTATGTATTATAATAGTATGTGTGTGTGTGTGTATATAACATAATATTTTTGTATTTATAAATAATGGAAAAGGTGAATGTCATGTCATTAGAAACATGTTGGCTCACAGAGTTTCGGGGGGACAAGCTTGCAGGCATGAGTACCATGGGGTGGAGGGGATAAGGTGATGTGGTAACTAAGAATGGAGGGTAAGGTACAAGGGCATTAAGGTAATTTACTTTGTTCTTTTGCTTATATACAGCCCTTTCACTTCTTCAATTTCACCTCCTTCTCCTTCTACCACAACTTTCTCATACCTTATCCAAATGGAGCATTTCTTTTTTCAAAACGTAACAAATTCCAGTGGCTACAACTTTCATGTGTATCACCTCTTCAAATTATAAGCTTAGCCATCTCTAAATCTCATTTCTTTGCAGAGTGTTTTCGGACCCAGTTGTTTTATCCTGAGGATACCTTTTCTTCCTCATGTCATATATCCCTAAAAAAAGATGCAAATTGAGTGATTCTTTTTTTAAAATTGTATAGAAGAGAATTTGCAAGAACTTTCCATTTTCAAATTTTCCAAAAATTCCATGAGTAACTTGTCTAAAAATTAGTTGGATGATGACCCATTTACGGGTTTGATTTTTGTGAATTCGATGATAATTTGAAATCCCTCAACCTTTCAAGGCCAAGCTCCACCATACCTTGGGTCAAGCCATTTGGCAAAGAAAGAAGGAGAAGGAGAGTGGCATAGTTTTGTTGGTAGGGAGCATCTTGGGTCGCTATGGATAAGTTAGAGGCCTAATAGTGAGTAAAGCTCATTAATTTAATTAAAGCCTCTAACTTTAGTTATGTTAAATACTTTTAATTTAGTCATATGTGATTGGTTCGATATGGAATCGATTTGTGTGTGTGTGTGTGTGTGTGTTTGGAATGTGCTTGGTTGAAAATGACATATAACTTGAATATGCAAGTAATTACGTCAAGTTAGTTTGTTAAATATGTCCTTATTTGGTTGTGTTTAATTATGGCATTTATATGTTTGTAACCATGCATGGAATGTTGTAGGCTAAAGTAAGATTATATATTTAGTTCATTGCGTGGTGTGGCATCGAAATCTCTTATTTTGAAATTAATCTTATTTAAGTGTTTCTAAAATCGTTTTTGTAAAGATTTACTTTTTAAAATCCAAAACTTTATTTAAGTTGAAGAAGTAAATTTAATACTAAAAGATAATATTTTTGAAGCTATTTGATATTAAACAATTTTTGAAAATTTAGGGTCGTACAGCGGTAGTCCTTGTAAGTGCAGTTCATGAAAATGGTTTATTTTTAAAATCTAAATTTAATTCACCTAAGTATCTTTTGAAAATGTTTTCAAAACTATTTAAAAGAAATGAAAAGGTAGTTTTCAATATTTTATTTATTTCATGATTATTTAATTAACTAATTGGGTAAGGTAATTAGTACTTAATCATTAATTAAGTTAGGTTAATTAGCACTTAATTTTTAATGTAAGTTCATTGCAATTTGTTAGTTAATAAAATGTTAATAATTGATTAATTAAGGATTAATTATTATTTAAAGAAGACTAATTAAAAAAAATTATTTTTTATTTAAGGATTGCTTATTTAATTAACTGAGGTTAAATAATATTTAATTATTATTTAAAAGTTTAAATTATAATTAATAATTAATTAATGATTAATTATGGTTTAATTATTTATTTTTAAAGGTTAACTATTATTTAAATATTTATTTAAGGATAATTTTTTGTTTAATAGTTAATAATTATTTAATTATCAATTAAAGTTAATTATTATTATTTAAAAGTTTTTAATGTTATTTAATTTTTTAATAAAAGTTTTAAACTACTTTATTTCTAAAGATCAGTTTGTTTTAAAGGAAACTCTCTTTAAATAGAAGATTTTAATTCAATGGATTTCTTTGTCGATTACCTTAAGTAACCCAAATTGAATATGAAACCCAACGACGTATGTTTAGCAAAATAAACGTCATTCTGCTAATTAATTATATTGAATATATGTTTGGTAGAAAAATTCATAGTTATGCCATAATTCCTCAAGTAGACTATGTGTACATCTATCTAGCAGAATTAAAAAAACTCATTCTGCTATTATATTAACTTGGATATGTATTTAGCAGAAACAATCCCAGTTCTGCCATTTTGGTAGCTTGAATGTTTACCTATATGTTATTGATTGTTGGTTATGATTCCTTTTACAATTCTGATTTCTGTGTAAATATCCATGTTATAATTTGGATAAGTTAAACTCAATTAAATGAACCATTGTGGTCACTAAGCCTGTATCTGATTTTATGAAGTCAAATATTTCATTTTATCCATTTTGATAATGGTTTAAGTTTATTCCATTTTAAAATTTTAAAAGATTATTAAGAAATTATTTTATAAAAAGGTGTTTTTGAAGTTTATTGAATACTTTTTAAAATCATTGTTTTGTTAATATGGTTTAAAGATAATTAAATGGAGATGTTTTTAAATAATGACTTATTGTTTAGAGGTATTTTAAATAATCATTTTTTTATCAAAGGAACTTTATTAAATGAGATTTATTAAAGGAGTTTTGTTTGAAATAATGAATATTTATAAAGGAAATTTAATAAATGTTTTGGATATTTATAAAAGAGTTTTTTTAAATGATTTTGGAGACTTATAAAATAGTTTTATAAATAATTTTGGAAATTTATAAAGAAATTCTATAAAAGGTTTTGATATTTGTAAAAGAGTTTTGTATATGAACTGGGATATGTATAAAGTGTTTTAAATATATTTGGAATTTAAGTAAAAGAGATTCATAAAAGAAAGAGATTTGTTAAAAGGATTTATTAAAGAAAAATATAAAAGAATTTGAGATTTGGATTTCCTTAACCGACCTACTTAATTATGGTGTTATAGAACTTTGGTTATATGCTTAACACCGGAAGAATAGTGTTTGGGGTTATCCTTATCTCTAATTTAAATAGCGCTTGTTTTGATCCTTCTAATATGATTTTGAAATAAGAAATCTTTCATAATGTTTGTGGAATATAATTATGCCAGTAGGATAGGTATATGAATACTTCAATAAATATTTTGAAAAGAGATATAGTAAATGACAGATTTATTTTAAGGCTTAGTGGTTGCTATAGATAATTAATCTCTGAATTGTTGTTGTTTGATTATTTGATAGTTAAATAACCAACTGTCAAATCTTGACCTGTTTTGACTCAGGAAGTATGATTGTATATGCTAGTTCCCTAGGGAGGACTCGAACACTTGTTGTATACTTCCAGAAGAACCAAGAATGGGTCAACCGAAAATTACGCTGTTGGTTTGGAGAGGTCGAGATTAGATATATTATTTGAAAGCCACTTCGAACCAAGATATGCGTTCAAATGGTAGATATCTTGAAGATGATTGAAGACGATGCTCCTTGAAGAGCCTTTGGTTTCATTCAGACCTAGAATGAAGTTGTATGGATGAAAATTAGCATTGCATTTCTGCCTAGAGAGCAACGTTAGCATTCCAAAATGGATTGCTATGAGGAAATGGTAAGAGTGTAGCATTTCAAACCTCACACCCCGAAAATAGTTAAAATAGGGTTGTCGCAAGGCAATGTGGGTCGATCCCAGTAGGGTATGATAATTCCAAGATCTAGTGTCGATATCTCTATGTATGCTTCAGGGACCATTTTTAGATGTTGATCATAGCCAAGGGGTGATCATACTCGGTATTATCCAGTCATGGGCAGGTCGGTCTCGTTATGCAGGTTGCAAAGGAAACTACTGCCCATGGTTGCAAAGTTAACTATTATTTAAATATTTATTTAAAGGATAATTATTATTTAATTATTTATTTAATAATTAATTATTGTTTAATTATTAATTAAAGGTTAATTATTATTATTTAAATTTTTTTAAACGTCTACATATAGTTGCAGAAATGTCTGCAACTATTGCATATAATTGCAAACATTTCTACGATTATATGGTATAATTGTAGAAAAACCTGCAATTATTTCGTATAGTTTCATAAACGTATGCAACTATTGCATATAATTGTAGACATTACTGCAATTATATGGCATATTTGCAGACATCTCTGTAATTATTGCATATTTTTGCAGAAATGTCTACAACAATTGCATATAATTGTAGAAATGTACTGCCATTGTTTTTACATATGCACAATGCCACTTGTTAGAAAGAAAATAAAAATTATGATTTAATGGTGAAAACGGTTTGTCAATTCGTCGTTTCTGCAAGAAGTTATTGCGTTTCAATGATTGATTATTACTAGGGGCAAACTTTAATTATGGATGTGAGAATAACATCCGTATATGAAGAATCAATATTGCTGCAATGGAGAAGATGGGTATTGTAGGGAAGAAAATTGTAGTATTTGAAAATAGGGATGTAATTTATATTATTTTTTTGAGGAGATGTTTTGTGTATTAAGTTTGATTTTAGGGATGTGTCCCTTATTTTCACTTATTACAATATCATTGGATTTTATATATAAATGTTTTGGTAAATCCATCTGTGTTTATGTGCGGTTTGGTCTATGAGATACCCTTTGTTTTAAAGGTTTTTATAAAGTTAAACTTCTTCTTTACTCACACCAAACCCATGTATGCTCTGGAGTATTATTTTCTTTCCCTAAAACTCTTGGGTGCTCAACTTTGTATGAGCAACCAAGTAATTCAGATTTCCCAGGGATGCATTTTGGAGGAGCTTGGAGTAGGTAGCTTCATCGACAACTAGTTATTTATCTTGTTTCCACTGTGTCTTATGTACATTATATATGTTAAATTGGGATAGGTAGTTATAATTGTCCCAGTGTAGAATTTGTATTATTATGACTCTGATGTACCATTTTAGAAATGACTATGTGAATTTTTACATCAGTTAATATATATTGTTCTGTTGCATTATGAGATTCTGCATTTTTTTAGTTTCTTCTTTTCTTCCTTCTTCTTTCTTTCACCCCTAACAATCTATCTTTTGTATAACTATATGATTGACACATAAATACTGAGGATGTATTACGTATCGTCTTTAGGTGTGAGAAAAGCGGGTCATTACATTTGATATCATAGCAAGGTTAAGCGAAAACCTTGACCTTGGTGGGGTAAACTCTGTATGGATAGGGTAAATGACACCCTAGATGATTTTGAGTGCATTATATATCGAGTGCGTAATTGTTGGTGCTAAAAATGTTTTTTATTTTGTTGATTGATCTGTTGAGTGGCTTATGGATTCTGATAAATATGAATAGCTAACGTTATTGATGAGGATCTCCAAACAAACAAGGCCATCCAATACAATATTGTTTTAAAACTGGTAAACAAAATAATTTTACCTAGGAATATATTTATATATAAAGGAATGATTTTCAAAATTTTATATATTTATTTTGTTGTGTTTGTATGTTAGGAAATGAAAATATTTAGTTATTAACATAGGGTCGTAAATTCACCCGCAATCTTTCTTTTTAAAACCATAGGATGGGTAGGTAGAATTTGGGGACACATTGAATCAAACACCTTGTGGATTAAGTTTCACAGTTTGACTATAAGGCATTCGATGAAATGTGGGTCAAAGTTTGATTTACCAAAAGTTGTTGTTTAAAAGAAAATTAGAAGACTTTGACAATAAATATTTAGAAGTTGATTTTATAAAGCTTCATCAAAATTTAAAAATAAATTTTTGAGGATTTATATCTCGGTGCTTTTAGAAAATGGTTTTCAAGGTTTGGGAAAAATAGAAATAATTTTGCTTAAAAATACTTTAAGGTATAAATATTCTGAAAAAGGAATTTAAAAGCAGGATTTTCTTTGGATATTTCAGGGAATAAGTCTCAATCCATGTTGTGATGATCAGAATAATCTTCTAAGTGATAATGGCAAGTTTGCCTTGGCGAGGTTGTAGTGCACTTAGTAAATTATTTTCTTTGTCACTATATGATCAAAACAAATTCGAATGGATCCAAACAAGTGGATGATAAATGTTTTGTTAAAAACTATTTATGGGGAAATATATATAGTAGTGTTTCAGAGAGGGATTTGAAAAGAAAAGGTGTTTTTATATTAACTAGTTTGAGTGGCTCGAAAGTGACTAAAAATGCTCAAGGGATGTGTTCGGATGGTAAACACTTCTCTTGAGTATTACCCTTCTTAGTAAAAGGATTTATGATACTATTCGGTGGTATCCAGTGCCTTGATATCATTTTGGAGTTACTCAGACTATACATACATTTTCTAATGGTTAAAAAATAATATCATTCAAAAAGGTTTTGAAATAAAACCCGGGTATTTGGCTCCTAATTTTGTCATAATAATAAGGTATTTTGATCAAAAAATAGATTAATAAATGAAGTTCAAAATTGGGTTAAGTATAATAAGGATAGTTAATAAACTTTGTTTTACTAAAATGTGTCCTTTGATTATAACATCTAGGAAGTAAAAAAGTGTTTGATGTTATCGGGCCAGCTAATAAACGTCTTTACCTTAGAGGTGTTTAAGAAAAAGTATACTTTAGACGGAGTTTGGGTACCAGCATCCTATTCTTCTTAGCTACTTACAAACTCATTGGATAAAGATGTTGGATTGGTCGACTCAGTTTTGAGACCCAAATTATTTTCGGTCTACATCTGAGTAGTTTAAAAAAAGAGTAGAATTAAAATCAGATGTTTTGTATATACTCTTAGAATGTAGAAGAGTATTATACAAGTTAATTAATTAAAATTATTTTATAAAAGGTTTTATAAATAAATTGTAGCATTTAAATTGTATAAAAAAAATTCCTCATACAATTTCACAATTTATATATATAAGATTATTTTACAATTGTAAATCATTTTAATTATAATTCCATACTTATAATTCATTTGCTTATACAATTCATTCTTTTACAATTGTTGTTTTTATTTAACTTATTCAAACAATCTTTTATTGACTTATACATTTTTACATTTTCAACAATCAAACAATCAATTTAAATATTCTTTAATAATTTCTGAAAAATTATTCCCTTTATATAAAAATATAATCGAGGTCAAATTATTTCATTTACCAAATTTAAAACAATATCGTGCCGAATTGTTCTGAACAAGTGTTTAGAGATCCCTATTGATAGAGTTGTACAGACTATACCGACCAGAATCCATATACCACTCAACAAACCAATCATCACAATATAAAATAATTTTATATTCACTAACAAATACGCACTCTTATCTATTATTACACTCAAACTCATTATAGAGTACTACTGACTCTATCTCTAATGAGTAACACCCAACAGAGTCATGGTTGTCGCTTAACCAAATGCTCTGATACCAGCTGTAACGTTACGATTTTATCGGGATCCGAAGGTCGACATTCTTACGTCCACTGTATCAAATGCCGCATAATCGAATGCCGGAAAACCGTACCGTTAGGGTTAAAGAAGAAGAGGTAGAAGAAAAGGATAGAAGAAGTAAGAAAACAGAACAGAAACATATCAGAATCTCACAGATCGCAGCGGAACAACATATAATAGATAAATGAATAATCTTTAAAACAAAGAACTATCTCGGTTAATACATTACATTACATCATCAGAGTGTACAACAACAAACAGCAATAAACAGCGGAAAAGAAGTACTATATACTAGTGAATACGCCATGCCATCCAGCTTGCCTCCAGCAACTCCTGAATTCCAGAATATCCTGATTAACCTGACTCTTGACTGTCCGTGTGGAAATTGGTGGGCACCCAGAGTTTAGGAAGGAAAACTATAAACTCCGAGTCAGTCATGAGACTGGTGTGAGGACTAAAACAGTTTATTATCTTTTAAAACAACAACAACAAGGATAATTTTAAAGTCAATTCGCAATGCTTTTTAGAAAATGAGACTACCATAAGGTCTCCCGCACACACACGCAATGCAAACGCAGAATCAGAGAAGATTTCTCCTTATGATAGTCAAAGATGCTTGATACGCATTAAAAAGAAACATTCGATATTATTACTAGTGCATAGTGTAGGAAAAATCATTTCGAAAGTAAAGATATAAATCTTAGCCAACATACGACCATTATCGTATGCCTACTATAGCTACCATCCAAACAGTGGGGCGCCACCATAAGTGAATGATAGGTTCTACAACTAAAACCGTACAAGGTGCGTATTGTTTTATTTGGATTTCCAACAAATGGTCAGGCTAAGGAACTTCCTACTGCCACATGGGATCGCCTCTGGCGGGACGTCCCGAGAACTTAACCAGCTCTCTACCAACACAAGGCCGGGTTACCTTTGTCACTAGGTAACTACTACACGAATATGTCACCCCCCGGTCCCTTTGGACCTTTATACGAGCGCTCAATAACCAACATCACACAGTAATAAATATAGTGTGTCAACATGAGTAAGTATCTGGGCTCTATACCATGATACCACCCTCTCCAGAAGGAAATGACATACCCTAAAGGGCGCGACCCTCGTACCTTGCCGCATATTCCTGTTTTGACCATTTCTGGGGAGTGAGGTCTGACGAAGTCTCGTCCACAAAGCTAGGCACAAAGCTACGCTTTGATCAACAAATGATCAACAAATAATCATCACACAGCAACACTCAGCATGCCACATTGCCAAATTGGGAATATATCGCTGATAACCTTCAACTACATAACCTCTGAGCGCGTACGTCTCGGAGAAGGGTGTTAAGCTAAGAAAATAAATTCTCCGCCACCAACAGAAATGTATTTGAAAGAAATCTGCCTTATATCTCAAAATGTAATGTCAGACACGTAACCATACAAGTCTGTTTCGGGTTCGAACAGAACCGAAGGCACTTCAAAAGAAGCCCTTGCAATCCGGGTATTCACAATCCCGATCGAATTTCCCATCACAAAGGAAATCTCCATACCGTAGCTAACGGTGCAGAGACAATCGATAGGTCATCCTATCGTTTTCACAAATACCCGGTCTTCACCACCGGTCTTCAATGCTATCCATTACGTCGTATCACTCTTCGGAATGGGTAATCCGAATAACGAGCGCAATAATTTAAAAATAAGTGCAACATTTCAATTTCAACCAATTCACAACAAATACCTATTCGAAGGTCAATATTTGATAGTCGGTTATTTAACTATCAATCAAGATTCACAACATCACCCGATTTCAAACAATTTCCCAAATTATTTATTTTCAAAAATATCTTTATAAGATATATATCCCACACTTCAACCATTTGAAAACCAATTTCAAATAAATTTACACCCTTACAACTTTCATTTCAAAATGGTTCATTTAAACCAATTAAATAAATCCTTACCGATTTATTAAATTTACGTTCCAAATCCGTAAATTAATCTCCACACTTCAAAATAAATTAACGTTTATTTTTAACTAATTTCCCTTTCTTTTATAAATTCCATAGTGAATTTACAATTCCAAAATATCTATGAATGTACGATTTTTAAATCGATTTCTAGTATTCATTTTCAATTTATCTTTAAAAGATAAAATCTCAAACATTCCCTTCATATTTTAAAAAAACATTTCCATACTTATTTAATAATAAGTAATTGACAAATCTGTTTATTTTCAATATTTGAAAATATTAGATATACTTAAATCATAGTCAAGTACATATTTCATTCTTTAAGAAATCATTCTCTTAAACACATTTATTTGGGTCAAAACGAATGTTACGTAAAACATCGTTACGACAACCCAAAATCACTAGTATAGGGATTCAAGCTTAAATAGATATATAAATCCCAATACTATTTATAAAACATTTCCTTTCGGAAATCATTTACTATAACGACAGTGTTATAGTCCACCATTTCCTTCTATTTCTCGAAACATCTATTTCAACAATAAATGTTGAAATCCATGATTTCGATACTTAACACATTTTAAAACATTTTTAAATCGTTTTAATTCTATTTTAAAATATCACTTTTCCAAAATATTTCTTTAATATATTATTCACCGTCCAAAATCGTGAATATACTTCATTAACCAAATTCAATTTCTTCATATTTTATTTAACGGATTATCCACTGTCCAAAATCGTGGATATATTTCCTTTAATAAGTCATTTTCGGGTTTATAAAACAACGTTTATAAATTCCATTTATATTTTATGGCAACTTCAACTTTTAAAATCACTTTATTAACAAATTCTATCCATATTCCATTTACACGCAAAAAATCCAATTTATAAGTTAATTACTTATAAATCTTTTATTCTATAAAATCTATTCATTTTATAATTCCACAATTTATAAGTATACAGATTTCATTCACTTAAAAAATCCATTTATATTCCATTTTAACACTTATAAAAACTTGTTTCATAATTCCAATATTTTTAATTTATAAATATCAATTTTATAAATATTTTATATAAATCATTTATAATAATTCAAAAATCCCAAATTAAATAAACCAATCCTTTTAATAATTTACAAATCGTTATTAAAGCTTATATAACTCCAAAATCATACTTAAGTATTGTTTTCCAAAATTATCATTTTTATAATAATAAAAATTATAACATTTATTTATTTAAAATGAATAAATTCCAAAATTAAATTTTATTTTGAATTCTCAACTTAAGTTTTCAAAAAAAATCCAATTTTATTTAATTTCGGCATCTAACGATACCAAAAAATATATTCGACTAAAATTTAGCCTTTAACAATCTCAATCACAAAGATAATCACGCAGATTATAAATAGATCAACAAATAGATCAACACACAACATTGAAACCAATTCAAATGTTTGAGGAATCTAGTTGGATCCCTCCAACCTGTTTTCCGCATCCAAAGATGTTAGCACAATACCAATTTCACTTCAAGACGAAGTATCGCGGTATATGCGATTTATAAAATACTATCCGCTATTATGAAGCGCAATAGGGTCTCATCTGCTATATAATGCGGAAAATCAACTCCAAGTACATATGTAATACCAATTCCATACAAGTTGGAATTATCGCGGTATATGTTTTTAATAAATAACCTCCGCTTAATATACGGCGTATAATGTCTATTTAACACAATAGATAACAAATTATCATCCAATCACACAATCAAGCAATTTTAAATCTAACTATTTAAAATTCAAATCGAAACTGATTCGATTGAGTGAGAAGTTCTCACCTTGATTTCAATTTTCAGCGTTTCATTTCGAATAAAATTAAACGGACGTTTAATTTTACCTGAAATTTTCGCTAGCTCCAAACGACTTCAATTCAGCTCCATAGCGTAGTGTTCGTCCATACGAACCCAACGCAACTTGTTTCGTGCGTTTTCGACCTCGTATGAAAAAGATATCACGTTTTAAAGTTTACACGAATTTAAAACATATAAATTTACAAATTTCTTTTATATTTCTAAACCTAACAGATCCTAGCCATCCATTGCTTTGCCCAAGATCACGGCCGTGATTCATCATCTTCCCCCACGCGAACATCTACAGGCAATTACACGCAACCTTGAACCCATAAGCACCTATCTAGGGTTCCATTTCGCCTCCCCTCTCCTCGACTACATGACGATCAACTAGTGCCATATTGAAGTCCATCCCCTCCTCTACCTTCGGCATGAGCACGGCCAAGCTCGGCCCCCTCTTCCTCACTGAAAAACGTGCGCAAGCGCGTGACTTCCCTGGCCGATTACGGCGAATCCGAGCCACTTCAGCGCAAATCCACCGTTGGATCTGTAGATCTCAGAGTGCTCTACAACTTTCATGTTGAGAGGTTGTTGTAAATTTTGATGGATGAAGAGATAATTGAGGAAGAAGAAAATGTTATTTCAGCCATTGATGTTATGAAGATGGCGGCCTAAAGATGCAAAAATGAAATATAAAGGGGCTTTTATAGAAAATATAACGAACACTATTCATCCCGGAATTTCCGAACTCCAAACGAAGCGTGCCGGCTGGCGTTCCTAAGGTTTACCCCGCGTTCCGAACACAATGGAACGTGTTTCGGATGCTAATTCGATCATATGTGCGAGTTACGGCAATAAACGATCGATTCTAAATTAAATCGACTTAAACTAATTTCTATGCGTTTTGGCTTGCCCCAGAAAAACGGTAAATCCGATTGACACGAAATTTGAAACCATACAATAATATAACGTTATGGATCCGATGAAACTGGTTTCGTCAAAATCCGAGACTGTTTGAAAAATGGCTATTTTAACTCGTCGATTAAATATTAAAGTATTCAAATTTCACAAATTAACTTTTAATTCGATTTTAAAAGTTCTATAACATCATTCTAACTCCAATATGATTTATTAAAATTTTACAAATCATTTTCAATCATATTAAACCCAATTTTCAATTATTTCTGTAATTTCAACTATTAAATTATCGATTTAATTATCCAATTATATCCAAATATTCAAAATAAAATTTATTCGAATTATAAATTTCACTTATCAATATTTAAAATCAATTAAATATACGAATTTTAATTAATAAAAATTCTGGGTCGTTACAAAATATGTGAACCTAAGCTAAAATTTATGTGAAATGTTTTCATAAATATTTTGGGAGGGTTAATAGTAATGAGTAAATTAGAACCTTTAGATAAGTATGTAGACTGAACATATACCATTTTCCCTTCCACATAGTTCTCGATCCAAGATTGAGTACATGACTTGAGGTTTTTACACCATTTCGGATAAGGATTTATCATTGGATTTTTGACATCGAACACCTGATGAGAAGTCTTAGTGTGGAACCAAAAGTTTTCTGTCATATTTTATGACTATATAAGGAAGACGAAGGTTTCTAATTAAGAAGCCGAACCAAGTCTGCACTAAGAATTTGAGTGAACAATACTAGTTCAGAAGTAAAGCTATGGATTCGAGTGAGTAATCAAATCAGCCTTTGCATAGAATGATCTATGTAAATCATACAAACTGATGTATGTTGCTAGTTGTGCTTGGGATAATAGTTTCTAAGTTAAGGATGTAGTAAAATTTCGAGGTCGAAATTCTTTTAAGGGAGGAGAGTGTAACGACCCAGAATTTCACTATTTTGATTTTTGAATATTTAATTAATTTTAAGTATTCAAATAATATGTTTTATAATAAAATAAAAATCTTTTAAATAATAAATAATGATGTTGAAATAGTTTTCAAAATTAGTTTGTAAAAATAATTAGTTCAAAGAGGAATAAAAAATGTGACCGAAGTTCATTTTCCAAATTTTCGACTTTTCGTTAAATAAAAGTTGTCGAACACACTGTAAACCCTGAGTATAAATGTTCACGTACATTTATAAGTTAGGGCTATGTATTATAGTAGTGTGTGTGTGTGTGTGTGCTTGTGTGTGTGTTTAGGGTAATATATGTTGTATTTTATAAATAAATGGAAAAAGTGAATGTCATGTCATTAGAAACATGCTGGCTCATTGGGATTTAGGGAGGACAAGCTTGTAGGTGTGAGTAGCATGGGGTGGAGGGGATAAGGTAATGTGGAAAACTAAGAGTGAAAAGAACGAAGGGTAAATACAAGGGCATTAAGGTAATTTATTTTGTTATCTTGCTTATAAATAGTCCTTTCACTTCTTCAATTTCACCTCCTTTTCCTTCTACCATATCTTTCTCATATATTATCCAAATGGAGTATTTCTTTTCTTTCAAACCATAAAAATTCCAATGGCTACAACAAATTCATGTGTACTACTCCTTTAATATTGAGCTTAGCCATGTCCAAATCTCATTTCTTTGCAGAGTGTTTTTAGACCTGGTTTTGTAATTCCGAGAACACCTCTTCTTCCTCATGCCATATCTCCCTCAAAATTGATCTGAATTGAGCAATTCTTCTTCTACAATTGTAGAGAAAAGAATTTGTAAGAACTTTACCTTTGAAAACTTTTCCAAATTACCTGAGTAACTTCACTAAAAATCAGTTGGGAGATAACCCATTTTCGAGTTTGATTTTTGTGAATTTGATGATAATCCAAAGTCCCTTGACCATTTAAGGCCAAGCTCCACCATACCGTGGGCCGAGCGATTTAGCAAGGAAAGGAGGAGAAGGAGGGTATTGTTGTGTTATTGCTGGTGGGGAGCTTCTCGAGTCGCTTTGGATAAGTTGGAGGCCTAATTGTGAGTAAAGCTCACTAATTTAATTAAAGTATTTAACTTTAGTTATGTTAAATATTTGTTGATTTAATCAAATGTGATTGGTTGGATATAGGATTGATTTATGTGTGTGTGTGTGTGTGTTTATGTTTGGAATGTGCTTGGTTGAAAATGACATATAACTTGAATATGCAAGTAACTAATTCAAGTTATTTTATTAGATATGTCCTTTGTTGGTTATGTTCAATTATGACATGTATATGTTTGCAATCATGCATGGGATGTTATAGGCCAAAGTAAGGTTAGATATTTAGTTCGTTGTGTGGTGCGGGATCGAAATCCCTTACTTTAAAATTAATTTACTTATGTGCTTTTAAAAAAAATTATTAAAGTTTTAAAATCCTTACTTTTTAAGATTCAAAAATTTATTCAAGTTGTAGAAGTAAATTTAAAACTAAAATATAATATTTTTGAAGTTATTTGACATTAAATAGGCTTTGAAAATTTAGGGTCATATAGCGATAGTCGCAATAAGTGCAGTTCCTTAAAATGGATTATTTTGGAAGTCTGAATTTAGTTTCACTTAAGTTTCTTTTGAAGATGTTTTAAAAATTTGTCGTAAGAAATAAAAAAGTAATTTTTATTATTTTATTTATTTTATGATTATTTAACTAAATATTTGAGCAAGGTAATTAGTACTCAATAATTATTAAGTTAGGGTAGTTAGCACTTAATCATTTTTAAGTAAGTTAATTATATTTTGTTAATTAATAAAAGGTTAATCGTTATTTAACTAATTAATTAAGTATTAATTATTATTTAATTAAATTAATTAAAATTATTTATTTAAAGTTTTGTTAAAGATTATTTAATTAATTAGTTGAGATTAAATATTATTTAATTATTATTTAAAAGTTTAATTTATAATTAATATTTAATTAAAGATTAATTATGGTTTAATTACTTATTTTTAAAGGTTAACTATTATTTAAGTATTTTGATAATTATTATTTAATAGTTAATTATTGTTTATTATTAATTAAAATTTAATTATTATTATTATTTAAAAAAATAAATGTTTTTTATTTTTACTAAAAAATTAAAGTTTTGAACCACTTTATTTGTAAAAATTGGTTTATTTTAAAACTAACTATCTTTAAAAGAAGATTTTAGGCTAAAAGATTTCTTGTTGACTACTTTTAAGTAACCCCAATTGAATATGAAACCCAATGGCATCTGTTTAGTAAAATAAACACCGTTCTGCTAATTAAATTATATTGGACATCTATTTGGTTGAATAAATCACATTCTTGTCATAATTCGCCAAATAGATTATTTGGACACCTATCTAAGCAGAATAAGAAAAAAAAACCATTCTGTTATTATATTAAATTAGATATGTATTTAGCAGAACCAATCCCAGTTCTTCCATTTTGGTAACTTGAACAATTACCTATATGTTATTGATTATTAGTTGTTGATTCCTTTTACATATCTGATTTATAGGTAAATACTAAAAAGGGACAGCGGATTAAGGATCTTAAGGCTAATTTAACACTAGAGTGGGAGTAAATAGTGCTTTAATGGATTCTAAGACTTATATGGACTAATTTAAAATTATGACATAAACAAATGCAGAACTTAATCACAGGACAATCACAGAATCAAACACAGATGCAGAAAGTAAATAAAAAGCAGTAAAAGGAAAGAACATACCGGATTTTATACTGGTTCGGGGTTACCCTACATCCAGTCCTGTACCAAGGAAAACCACCTCATACAGATTTTGTAACATCCCCAAAATTTTATCAAATTAAAAATTAGTAATTTGTTTGAATTTCTGGAATTTAATTTGGAGTTAATTTGAATTAATTTTAAATTTTCAAAAACATATGAATATTGAGTTTGTTTATTTATATATCTATATATATAATGGATTTCAAATTTGAATTTGAATTTGAATTTTAATTTGAACTTGTATTTGAATTTAAATTTAAATATAAAATATTTTAAAAATATTTGGATTCAAAATGTTAACATATGTGTATGATTTTTTATTAATGTGTAAATTAGTATTAAAAACATCTTCTTTTAAAAGTTGCATAAACATAACAAAGGAATGTAAATTATATAAATAAGATAAAAAAAGTATTATAAAAATTTATTTAAACTTTATGCATGCACAAAAAGTGTTAGACTTATAAGTAAATGAATTCACAAGTATTAATGAATCAAGACAAGTGTCATTTTTCTTTGTTTTCAGTTTTGAAAATTTAATTAGAATAGAAACAAGCCTAAAAAAAACACTTCATCTCCTTCTTTCCAATTTCTTTCACCTTCATTTTTATTTACAAAGCCAGTACAAACTCTCAACCCAGAAAAAGAAGAAAATTAACAATCAATTCTAAAAACAAAGTCAAACCAGAAGCAAAGATAACAAGAACAAATTCAAGAAAATAAAAGATCATAAGCAATCAACCAAGTCTGGAAATAAACAGCCTAGCAAAGTCATCAGGTGATTAAATAAAATTCCAAAAAATGGAAATCATCTCAAGTTGTAAGATAAAGTTAACTCAGCAAAGCTTCAGCTAAACAAATCAAAGTTTCATCATCTAAACAACAGGGATCAGAGCATCATAATCAAATCCAGACACAAAAAGCAATTCCAGTTTTAAATAAGTAACTTCTAGATTCCTCTCTACTTCTTCACAGGTGAGTAAATCTTTTTAAAATCTTGGAATTTGAATTGTTGTTGGAATCAAGCTTGAAATAGAAATTGTAAAATACTTACATACATGCAAAGATGTGTATATGAATGTGCTGAGAATATTGTGCATGTCAGTTCAAGCTTAAATAACCTTTGTTCCAGGTTACAGGGATTCAAAATCCTGTTCAACATTTGATTTCTCCCTCCCTATTTCTTGTTAGGTTTTGAAATTCAAACAAAGGTTGTTTGTATAAACATGATTTAAGCTTTAAAAATAGATTTAAGCAAAACAAATCAAAACTTCTACTGTGAAATTTGAAAAATACAGGCAAGCTCAAAATATCTAAAAATTCATTTATCATCATTTCTGATTTTAAGCATGTCAATAGAAACGTTTTTGGAATTGATGATTTTTAAAAGAAAAATCAGAATTTTTAATAAAATATCCACTGAAAATTTATAAGATGAACGTGAGGTGGGTTCCATCAAAATTCTGGTGATCGGTGGGTTTACAGGTCTCAAGATCGGAATCGTAGCTAACTCGAAGGTTGGGTATCATCAAAAAAATATCTAATGAATTTATAAGCTACGGTGGCGACGGTACGACAGTGTTTTAGAGGTTTAGCATTGTTTCTGGTTGATCTCGTTGTCAAAGAATCTGCGATGTCATTGTCAAATCTGAATTCACGGGACCTATGGGGATCGAGGCGTGGGGTTGCGGCCAAGGTATGGTTGTGATCACGAGCACTCTGATGGCTTGAGTCATCGACACTGGAAAGATTTGTGGGTCGGAGTTGTTCCGGTTTTGTGTTGAACAGCTTAAATTCGTGTTCAACATCGCTGCATTGATCTGGATGGTCGGGAGGCTTAAGTGGATGGTCAGTAACTTGGGGAGGGCGGCGAAGTCAACTGGAGCTTGTCAGAGCTCTGGTGCGTGTGCACAGCACTTGGTTGGTGTCAGTGGAAAAGAATTGAGGAAGATGGATTTTAACTCGAAGCAATCTTCGGGAGGATCATGTGATAGCTCGAAGTTGGACTCGAGTAAATTTATTGATGCGTCGGGTAAACACTTAAGAAAAATTTAAGTTTGAAACAAAATTTAGGCACACGGGTTGATTTTTAGTAAAACTCGAAGCAAATGGGAAATTGTCTCGGGTATGACTCAAAGTGGGTCTCGGGTCCAATATGTAAAAACAGTTTTTACTTTAAAATAAAATTCAAACTTTTAAACATTTCTAATCCATGTTTTCAAATGATGATTTTTATTAAAGTTTTGAATTAATTAAGGATTAAGTAAAATGTTTTTAAAGGAATTAAATTTAATTTATTTTTGATACATTATTTTATAAAGTTATTTATATTAAATAAATAATGTAATTAAAAAGAATAATTAAGATAAAATGTTATCTAAGCTAATCTTAACCTTTTAAAGCAACTAATGTGATAAGGATGATTTATTAAACAAGGTTTAAAGGATAATCAAAGTAATAAATAAAGATAAAAAGATTTACCTTTTAATTTATTAAGCAATTAATGATTTGTTAACATAATTACTTAAGAATAATTACTTGATTAATTACTTGTTAATATTAAAGATTAATTAAATAAATAACTAAGGTTAATTGATTTGTAATTAATAATTAATTAATTAAGGGATAAATAATTAATAAAATTAATTAATATTTAATTAATTAATAATTAATGATTAATTAATTAAGATAATTAATTAAGAAATAATTAATTAATGAAGGTGATTAATATCTTAATTTATAATTAAGGATAATTAATCATTGATTAAAGATAATTAATGAAAGTAATTATGTGGTTAATTAATTTAAATCACACGATTAATTCATCTTAATTGAAGATGATTGATTATTATTGAATGTTGTGTATTGGATTGATATCTCTAATATATGATTATAACGCTATGTGATATGAATTGCTTTAAGCTGAGCTGTGATATCTGTGATGAATATATTACTGTGTCAATGTGAAAACCCATTGGCCCGTAAAACGGCACTTGAATTTCAATGCGACAGGGGGTCGGATTCCAGTTGGTTACCCGAAACCCACATCGAACCTTAATGATGGATCTTTGTGATTGATATATCCACTTTTTTTTAAATTGAGCGCTTGCTGTTTGGTTTAGCTGGGAGAGGAATTTGTGTCATATAACCCATTCCAAATATGTGATACGATGAAATGGAAAGCATTTGAAGACGATAGTGAAGACTGGGTGTCTTCGAGAACGATAGGATAACCTGTCGAATGATTCTGCACTAAGTTGCTCCGGTATAGAGATCTCCATATGTGATGGGGAGTCCGATCGGGATTATGGATGCCCAGATTGCAAGGGCTTCTTTGGAAGTGCCTTCGGTTCTGTTCGAACCCGAAACAGACTTGTATGGTTGTATGTGACATTACACTTTCAAATATAAAGCTGATCACTTTCAAATACATTTCTGTTGGTGGCAGAGAATGTATTCTCTTAGCTTAACTCCCTTCTCTGAGACGTACGAGCTAAAAGGTTATGTAGTTGGAGGTCATTAGTGATATACTACCGATTTTGTAGTGTGGCATGCTAAGTGCTGATGTGTGTTGCTGATCATTTGTTGATCGAAGCAAGGATTTTGTGAAAAGTGCAGTTTTGTGGATGATACTTCATCGAACCTCACAACCCGGTTATGGTCAAAACATGAATCGTTGCAGCAAGGTTATTTGGGGTTAGCGCCCCCTGAGAGTATGTCCATTTTCTTTTGGATTATAAGTGGTATCATGGTATGGAGCCCAGATACTTAACTTTATGGTTGCTGCAAACTTATTGCTTTGTGGTTGTTGGTTGAGAGGTGCCTCAGATAAAGGTTGGTAACGACCGGAAGATGGCATACTCGTGTCAATAGTTACCTAGTTACAAAGGTAATCCGGCCTTGTGTTGGTAAAGATCCGGTTAGGTTCTTGGGGACGTCCCTCCAGAGGCATTCCATTTGGTGTAGGAAGTTCCTTTGCCTGACCATTTGTTGGAAATCTAAACAAAACAATACAAGCCCTGTACGGTTTTAGTTGTATAACCTGCCATGCAGCATGGCGGTAACCTGCTACAAAACAAGCTAGCTATAATAGGCATACGACGAAATGTGGTATGCTGGCTAAGATTAATAGTATACTTTCGAAAATGTTTTCTTCTCTATGCACTAATAATAATATTAAAAGAGTTTTCTTGTATCAAGCATGTTTGACTCATAAGAAGAAATCTCCTCCAATTGTGCGATTGCATTGTGTGTGCGTGGTGGGAGGTATTATGGTAGCTTCATTTTCCAAAAGCATATCGGATTTCTTTTGTAAATTGTTTTTGTTCAAAACAACTGTTTTTGTTTACTCATACCAGTCCCATGACTGACCCGGAGTTTATTATTCCCTTCCTAAACTCCGGGTGCCCATAATTTCCACACGGGCAGCCTAGAAGCAGGTTATCCGTGTTTTGGAGCTAGCTTGGATTTTGAAGTCTTTTGGAAGCTATCTGATTTTGGAGAGCTTTTGGATTTGGAAATCTTTTGAAGTGATTGGAGTTTTGAAGGCCTTATCGAAGTTGAAGTATGTTGAAACTATATGAACTCTGCTGTTCCGCTGTGGAGTTGTCGTTTTATTATAGTATCATATATGTAGCACTCTGATGTTGGTAATTGTTGTCGTAATGGATATTGTATCAAAGTTGTATCTGTGTTGTGATCAATGATATTAATTTTGTTTCCACTGTTTATTTTCATCTAATGTTGTTATAAGCTCCATCCGAACTGGAGTTCAACGTTTGAATCTACGGCAGTCGAATACAATTGAGGTATTTGATGTCAATTATCAATCGCTGGATTTTGGGTCGTGACAAATTTTTATTATACCAATGTCGAAATTACAATCCTAAATTTGTAAAGGCCTTGAGGTACTCTCCTGTCTCACGAGTCCAGGGAAAACTCTCTTGATTTACGGGACTCAAGATTACCTAATTGATTTCCATGCACAACCACACCTTATAGAGAGACTCGATAAACTTTTGATTATAAATTGATCCTATAACTCTGAATAGCACTTAGATCTTCGAGAGAGGGCAGAGAGTCAAACAAGAATGAGATTCTAATTTAATTCACTTGAGAATTTGGCAGAATTTCGGCATGATCTTAAAATATGAAAATTTTAGAATATGGATTTGTAGAGAAGAAGTGAAGAAAAGAAGAAATTATTAGTTAAAAAATTTGTTTGTGAAGGCTATTTATAAAGCACCAACGGTCTTAACCATTCGTGAAGAGATTTAAACAAATAGACACTTCTTTTGAAAATTGAAACTTTTGAATTGAACGGCCACCATGTCGACATGGGGTATCCCATGTCGACATCCTTATGTTAAAAACAATGTAAAACTTGTTTTGTAAATGGTATAGAGAGGAAAACAAGATAAAATGATTCTGGAGTAAAAATGAAGTTTAAAACAACAGTTTATTTAAAAACAAAAACAAAGAACATTTTAAGGCTAAAAATCTTTTTGAAAATCATTTGAAAAGATAATTTCTAAGGCTAAAACATTTTGAAAAACAGTTTTGAAAATCATTTTGAAAAACCATTTTGAAGTAGTTTTGCAAGCTCTTCCTACAGAATATTTCATCACATCAAGACTCGAGAACTTGTACAATAAGTCACTTGTCGTAGGTTTGCAAGCTACTTGTCGTGGGTTTGTAAGCCACTAAGAAGGTAGAAATTGATTCCATCCCAAATGAAATTCAGAATGATGATTTTCATGCTATTATGAAGTTTTAACAAAAACTAGACACATATCTTGAAATCTTGATCTTGATACTCATGAGTCTTCAAACTTGATTTCTTCATTCTTGATCTTTATACTGTACAGTCTTCAATAATCAGTACTTGCCTTATATATATCCTGCATAATAACATTCATATATATGGACAATAGTGTTAGTATATAAGTTATAATAAAATAAGTTAAAAGGTTGTTGTCATCAAAACCACCATCTCCAGTTCCTAACAAATACCCATGTTACAATTTGGATAAGTTAAACTCGATTAAATGAACCATCATAGTTACTAAGCCTCTGTCTGATTTTATGAAGTCAAATATTTCATTTTATCCTTTTTGATAATGGTTTAAATTTATTCCATTTTAAATATTTAAAGGATAATTAAGCGATTATTTTATAAAAGGTGCTTTTGAAGTTAATTAAACACTTTTTAAAATGATTGTTAAAATGATTGTTTTGTTAATGTAGTTTAAACATAATTAAATGGAGGATGTTTTTAAATAATAACTTTTTTAAAGATGTTTCAAATAATCATTTTGTTGATCAAAGAAACTTTATTAAATTAGATTTATTACACGAGTTTATTTTAAATAAGGAATATTTATAAAGAAATTTTTTATAAATGGTTTGGATATTTATAAAAGAGTTTTTATAAAAAATTGGAGATTTATAAATAATTTTCGATATTTATAAAGTGTTTTCAAATATATTTGGAATTTAAGTAAAAGAATATTCCATAAATGAAATAGATTTATTAAAGAAAATTTATAAAAGAATTTGAGGTTTGGATTTCCCTAAACCGACCTTCTTAATTATGGTAGTGTGGAACTTTTATTCTATGCTTAACATCGAAAGAATATTGTTTGGAGTTATCCTTATCTCTAATTTAAATAACGTTTGTTTTGATCCTTTTAATATGATTTTGAAATAAGAAATCTTTATAATGTTTTATGAATATAATTATGCCAGTAGGATAAGTATATGAATAATCTAATAAATATTTTGAAAAAAAGATTTATTAAATGAAAGATTTATTTTAAGGCTTAGTGGTATTATGGGTAATTAAATCTCTGAATTGTTATTTCATTATTTGATAGTTAAATAACCGACTATCATATCTTGACCCATTTTGACTCAGGAAGTATGATTGTATATGCGAGCTCCTTAGTAAGGACTCGAATACTTGTTGTATACTTCCAAAAGAACCAGGAATGAATCAATCAGAAATTATCGTTGTTTTTTTGGAGAGACCGGGATCAGATACATTATCCGAAATCTTCTTCGAACCAACATATGCGTTCGCATGGAAGACACCTTGAAGATGATTGAAGACGATGCTCCTTGAAGAGCCTTTGATTTCGTTTAGACACTGAACTAACTTGTATGGATGAATGCTAGCATTGCATATCTGTCTGGAGGATAGTGTTAGCATTCCAAGATGGATTGCTATGAGGAAATGGTAAAAGCATAGCCTCTCAAACCTTATACCCCAGAAATGTTTAAAACAGGGTTTCCCCAAGGCTATGTGGATCGCTCCTATTATAGTATGATAATCCTAAGATCTAGTGTCGATATCTCTATGTATGCTTGGGGCCCATTTTTGGTTGTTGATCATAAACAAGGGGTGATTCAGGGGTAGGTCGGTCTTATCATGTGGGTTGCAAAGGTAACTACAACCCATTGTACATTTTATCTAAAGGTGTACTATACCAAAAATTGTCCCTTACCTTTCCATTTGTTCGAAATCCATTCTGCAATAAGCGCCTTCATTTTTGATTGTTTAATATTATTGTTGTTATGTACACACATCACAGCTACTTGATTATTGGAATTTTAAAACCCATAGACATTATTATAATATCACTAGATTTTATATAAGAATGTTTTAGTTATTGTAAGGTAAAAATCCATTTGTGTTTATGTGCGGCTTGGTCTATGAGATACCCTTTGTTTTAAAGGTTTTTATGAAGTTAAACTTGTTCTTTACTCACATCAAACCCATGTCTGATCTGGATTTTTATTTTCTTTCCCTAAAACTCTTGGATGCTCAAATTTGTATGAGCTTCCAAGTTGTTCAGATTTTCCAAGGATGCATTTTGGAGGAGCTTGGAGCAGGTGACTTCATTGATAGCTAGTTATTTATCTTGTTTCCACTATGTCTTATGTATCTTATACCGATTAAATTGGGATAGGCAGTTATAACTGTCCCAGTGTACAATTTATATTTATTATGACTCTGATGTATCATTTTGGAAATGACTGTAAAAAAATTTGTTAATTAATGTATATTGTTCCATTACGTTGTGAGATTCTATGTTGTTTAGTTTCTTCTTGTCTTCCTTCTTTCTTTCACCCCTAACAATTTATCTTTCATACGACTAAATGATCGGCACATGAATACCGAGGATGTATTAAGTGTTGTCATCTTTAGGTGTAAGAAAGGCTGGTCGTTACACAAAATATTCTCGATGCCTTGGCTACATATTTATCAATGCCGCATCTCTAATTCCTTTGCGGCACTTTTCCAACACCTTATTAGAGTGCTAAAATTGGACTCTCGGAACCCCTACTGATGCCTAAATTAAATGCTAAAATTGGATGTTTTTCAACACCCTATTGACCCCCTTGCGGGTACATTTTTGCAGCGTTTCTACTATATCTCTTATTCCAATCACAAATTCGTGTGTGTGCGTGTGCGTATTATTCATAATAATATCACTAATTCATGTATCATAAATATTACCTGATATAAAAAAGATATATATATATATATATACATACATACATACATACATATATATATATATATATCACCGAACCTTATCATCCAACAACATAAATATCCAACCAACACAAATGTCTGCATTTATACAAACATAAATGCACACCCGAAAACATAAATAACCAACCATGTGTCCGCATACAAACATACAAATGTCCAATGTCAAAAATATCCAAATAATAAAAAATATAACATGAAAATTATCCTATCAAACTCCCTTTAACCTTATCCAATATCATCATCATCAGAAGAATTGTCATCATCTGAAAACCTTCGAATAAATGCATCAATAAGCTTACGGGCTTCTTCTTCACCTTATTGATAATGGACTTCAACTGTCGGTTTCTTTTTCTACAATAGCATTAAATATTGCATTTCTAAATAATGACGATCACCACATTTCAACCAAATTTGTCTGTTAATAATAAGTAAATTTTTTAACTATAATATTTGTGTATTTAGCAAAATCCATATCTTAAACAAAATAACTATTTTAATCTATTGGATTTTTTATAGTTTAACTTAATTATATACTTGTTTAATTTACTATGTGATTTAACTTATAATTTTACTTAATTTATTAGTGATTTAACAAGATCTTTAAGCAAATCAACTTGTTTAATTTAATAAAACAAAACTTACAGTTTAAGATATATATATATATATATATATATATATATGTTTCATTTATTGGATGATTTAACAAAATCTATATTAACCCAAATAAATTTATTTAATTTACTAAAATGAAATTTACAATTTAACTTAATTTTATATTCAATAATTCATTAATTGACTTAACTTATATTTGTTTAATTTATTAGGTGATTTAACAAAATCTATGTTTTAACTTGAGTAAATTTGCTTAATTTATTAGAACAAAATTATAGTTTAACTCATTATATATTCATATAATTTATTGAGTGATTTAACTTGTATATGAGTTTAATCTATTGGGTGATTTAACCGAATCTATATTTTAACTTGAATAAATTTTCATAATTTACTGTAACAAGGTTTATATTTTAACTAAATTATAAATTCGTTTAATTTATTAAGTGATTTAACTTATATATTTGTTTAATATATTGGGCAATTTAAAAAAAAATTATATTTTACCTTGAATAAATTTGTTTAATTTGTTGAAACATAATTTATAATTTAACTTATATATATTTAATTTATTGAGTGACTTACTTATATAATTTAACTCAAACTCAATTTATTTTTAAAATGACGATTTTTAACAGCTGGTAGAAAATGAGGATTAAGTTAAATAATTATATTAAGCATGCGTATAAATACGTACATATGTATGTAATGTACATGCATACGTACGTACATATATACATACATATGTGTGTGTGTATGCATGTGTGTGTGTGCGTGCATGTGTGTGTGTTTGTGCACGCGTGTGTGGTTATTTGGATTTATAACCAATGTATACATATAAATAATATACTGTACATTCATGTGTGTGTTTGGTTTTGTACACACACACACACATAACATTATATGTTTATACTGAATGTTTAAGCTATTACCTATGAAATGTTATCATTGTTGGGCTTATGATCCACCCTTTTGGCAACAGTTCCAATGAGAATGTGGAGTACATCTTTATCCACTTCTCTTGTTACCTCCATACCTTGACTTTAAAACTTCTCAATCCTAGCTTGGTCGGTATTTCACATATTGCATTTTCATATTCATTAGAATTATATATACACACACTCACGTAAACATTACGTAAATGAAGTTTTATGGATAACGTACTGCAAACTCAGTGGAAGCATCATCTACCCAGCTATTATAGGTGGACCTATCTGATAATTCAATCTTGTTAATCCTGCAATATACTTGCCAAGATGGTGGCTCACTATGCTTCTCTTCATATTGAAATTTGAATTAAGTATAATATCACATAAACCTACTTTAATTTGTTTAAAATGTTAAAGGAATTTAACAAATAAATATGTAGCATGTCATTTGGATCATGTGCGTATAACAGGGAGCCCCGACATGTAGCATAGATTTCTATTCCTGCTTTCGGCATTTTGTTATGCTATTTTCTTGAAGTTATTTGCCACCCGATACTTCAATATCTGCCCATGCATCTTCCAAGCAAGGGATGAATACCTTTTGCCACTCCTATAAAAACCATACATCCATTAATGAGATTTTTTGGATGCTGCGATCTCTCAAGCCCTTCTCACAAGGTCTTTAGAAAATGCCATCTCTCTAAGAAAATTTTGTCTACAAATATAAATTGAACATATTATGAACAAAATGACATACAAATTTATATAGTGTATTGTGTAATAAAATTATTTTACCATAAATTCCTCAAACATGAATTTCAATACGTCGTTAGGTATGTCGCTAAAACTAGGCTAGAATGTCGTGATCCATGTAAGCAAGCCATCATGAATGATACCGAATTTGGCACCAGTGAATTATATATTTACGTATATGTGTATGTATGATACTTAATTAGTAACTTATCGTTTGTGTGTATATATATGTGTGTGTGTGTGTGTTTGAGTGTACATATATATATATATATATATATGTATACGTATGTGTACTAATGTTAGTATGCATATGACTTCAACTGTAATATTCAAATAGGTAATTATTCACTCTGATCCTCGTTCTCTCTATAATACATAAAGTCAGTGGATGAAGGAAGAGCCCATTTGAGATGCATGAGTGAGTGGACTGGTCTGAATAAATGGAGAAATTATACATACATTGATATTACCATTCTAGCTCTAATGAGTGGGAGCCACCCTTACTTGATGATAATGAGCCACCGCGGTTGTGTTGGCATCGATTGGATATATTTATTATAATGAACGCATATACAGATGTATATGATAAAATAAAAAGATATGTAACTTGTGTTTTACAATGGAATGCGGCCAGAGTAGTTATTAAAATAGGTCTAGGTTACATTACATCAAAATGATAATAAACCATAACTCCATCTTTACATTATAGTTGGTTGATAATCAACATATTCTACACACATCTTTTTTTTTCATTTATTGACCAAATGAAACTTATATCCCTATTGTAGATGATTTGCATCCAATAACATATTTCCAGCATAGGGAAAACACTGCACATATTTTTGTAATGGATAAAGAACAATTCATGTTTGTCTTTTCCTAAAATTTCAAGACTATTTCCATTTTAATCTTGAAGGTGGAGGAAAGAGACAAAATTGGAATGCTGATTATACCATTACAAAAAGATATGTAGTGTTCTTTAGACTAGAAATATTTTGTTTGGATGCAAATCATCTATAAGTTGCAGATTATCTAATTCAAAACTATATGTGTAAAACGGGTTGATTATCAATCAACTATAATATAAAGATGGATTTATTTACTTAGTAAGACAAACAAAGAAAATGAAAATAACATGCATATATAAAAACGGCCTATCAATAAATTATACATAAAGCTGTAAATTATGGGCATCATAATTAATATCATCATTTACAATATCATCATATTCTTATTCGTTAACTTCTATATCATCATCAACCTTGATATCTTCATCTAATTCAATTTCGTCAAATACTTCACTTTTAACTAATCTCATATAATAGGCATCTTCTGTTATTTGGAGTTTAATTTCATTATTTTTCAGATCGTTTTGCAAAGACTAATCGTCGTTTATGATCATGTCCCCATTGAATGACCATCTAAATTTTTATAACGACGGCCCGTGGTCATCTTTGCTATTTTTCATGAAAGGATAAAATGCATAATAAACTTATATTGCTTGCATCGCTAGCACAAATGTATCGTTTCCCTAATATTTCCTTTTATCGTAAACCTTAATATGGGGATAATCATTATATATACGAAGTACGTACTCCTACATCAAGGGTAGTATCAAACCAAGCCCATTTAAATAAAAATATTTTAAGATCCAGTACCATAGAATAAGCGAGTTCTGCTATTTACTGTAACACTCCATAATAACCTTGTAAATCATTACCATGTTCATTGCCTTTAACACATATCCCGCTATTGTAAGTTTTTTTTACTGGCCCCAAACTCCATTGTATGAAATTTAAAGTCATTTACGCATATGATTAAGCCTTTTTTGTGTTTCTTCATATGAACAACTACAAGAGTTTTTTTACAAATATTATAGATTTCATTACCAAAAACATATTGCACTAAATTAATACACATTAATATATGTAATAATTAAACTATTTCACACCAAGTCTAGTCATTAATTATATATGCTTACATACATCTAAAACCAAGCCTCAAATCCTTCACTAGGTTGAACCTTTGAATTTGTTGCTCAAATTAACTGTTAAACAATTGATACTTTTAAGATAAACATAATTATTATATATAACACGGTATTGGCAATAAACAAACAAACATAGTTTTACCTAACAAGATATGATAATTCTTCATAATTGAGAAGCGCCATTGTAATAGTTATGACAGACGCTTTAAGTATTTCCTTCCATTACCAGAAAGATGCCTTGTTTTTGAAAAATGGAAAGCAAGATGTCAAATGAATCATCAATAATATCATTATCACAAGGACAGTTTAGAATCCATCTTAACATAAACAACAAAATAATAACTGACAAAAATAAATGCTTCTTCAGTGTATGCATGACATATTTAACTTTCAATGTGTGCATTTTGTTTAACCTTTTTCAAGGTGACCTAAGGCACCTTCATACTGAAAAGGTAACAATTATACGATACTATATTGATTTTAAAAAAAGAGTGTATAAATCTTACCTGTATTTTACGTACCTCTCGAAAGGATACATCCGTCTATATTGCATCGGTCATCACATTAAAGTTATATTGGTAGATGTACGAGTAGATGATCCACGAAGTTGAATACTCCAAATATATTCTCTAATTTACATAATAATTTGGGCATGAATAATTATTTTGTTAAGTGTGGTTTAACACAACTTTTTATAGAACAAACTGAGCTCGGTAATAGGCATTCACACCTACGATGATAGTAATACCTTAAATAATATCGGGAAAATAGTCTCTAAAAATATATGGCAATCGTAACTCTTCATACCCGACTTTGAAGATTCTTCGTATCAACATTTTTTTTCACGTTGAGGTAATTCAATCTAATAACCTCAGATTGTGAACTGACTCTAATACTTATTGTCAATGCTTATTATAATAACCCAAAAATTTGATAAATATTTTAGTATAATATTAGTAAAGAATAATGTAACAATAATTGAACATAATTAATTGATAAATTAAATTAAATGTAAGGAGGAAAAAGGGTCATTTTTAGATATTAGAATTTGATGACGAAACCAATGCCATTATGACCATCACATTTTCCTAGTCTACGCAGTATCTTAGTTTTCCCCGTTTGGAGTCCGTATGAAGGAATTAAGGTCAAAACATCGTCGAATCTAATGGCGCAAAAGAACTATGGTTGAGTTCGAATTTGAAAATGAGCTGACTGTTTTCCCTCCAACTACTTAGGATACCAACACATATAATTAGTTCAAAAAACTACCTGACACTTCTTCCTCCTTTATCTTTTATTCAAACTACCTAAGATCAAATTCAAATATTTCTCTCAAAACTCGACTGAATCAAATAAGTCCAAAAGAATTGTGAAGTTATCGGACAAGGCTACATTCGAGGAATTTGGCGGCAAAATCTAAAGTAAAGAGATGCATCAGGCCGTGCAGCAAGAATCTAGACAGAAAAAATCATTTCAATGAGTGATCCATCATTTTATCTATATACAATGTAATCATAATGCTTTAATGACGATATGTAGGTTATAATACTATAGAATAGTGTAATTTAACACCTAAATTTGGATTGAAATGGGAATTATGAGGGATTTATATATAGTGGGTTAGAACTGGGTATTCATATGAATATGTTTAATTTGATGAGTTATGCTTAAATTGATGAAATAAATTATCAAACCAGACTTAGAAACTTTGGGTTAGCTCCTAAGTACATTCTCATACGATCAAAGGTGGAACGAAGGCAGAAATAATGATGAAAACATAAATTTCTCAAAATTTATAAACTACCGAAAACACATACACTTGTCCCTCGGTGGGCATCGACTGGTGCATTGGTAGCCGAGTCTGGGCAAAGGTTGAGCCTGGACCCAGAAGGTACTATATAAATAAATAACGAGTGATTCGAGCCTTGTTTCTCTTTTGTTTTGGAAGGTGATCCGAGGCTAGTGACGAGGCAAATGATGGCCTTATAAAGTAAACAAATGGGTATGATGACTGGTTGTTATTTGAAGTGAATATATATACATATATATATAGTTGTGATACAAGAAAGTTGTACGATGATGGACGAAGACGTGAACGAATCTAGGGCACGGTTAGATGACCTAGGGTGTGTGTGTGGATGTGTGACACAAATATACGGTATAGGCATGACGTTGCTCCACTGTAGTGCTTCGATAGACCAAGTGGAGGAGGGGGATGTTAGGCGACCCTGTAAGCTACGGACAATCTGCGGCATGAGTTCCTTTAGGTAACACAAGGACAGTAGACTTTCCTGTAGGCTTCGGAAGTGTGATGATCCGGATTTTTGGACATCTATTAATTAGTAATTAACTGATTTTAAACTCTGGAAAATACTAATTTATAAGTTGAACAAATAATTCTGATAATACATATATATATATCTGGATAAATATTTATTTGATAATCTTCTTTTATAATCATTTAAAATGTGCCAAAAACTAATTCTTCTTCAAACAAATAAAATATGTATTTTTTTTATGTATATACAAAGTAGATTGTAAATAGAAATTGAATTTGAAATTCAATATGTATATCTTAAAAATAAATTAGATTTAAAACTCTATATTTTGAAAACTAGTGTATATATATATATAAGATTATTTATTAGTGTATAATTTGTTTTAATCATTTTATTTAAAGACTTTATAAATATTAATAATGGGGATGTATTGATAAAATTGAAAAATATAATATAAAATATATAAAAACATAAGTTTATGCAATTTAACAAGTGTAGGCTAAATGTGACATGCAAAATACAAGTGTCATAATTATTAATTTTCTTTCCATTTTTATAAATAAATAAATAAGGCTATATATATTCACCTCTCTACTCTACTCTTTCATTTCTTCTCCTATCTTTCATTTTCTAAACAAACTAAAGAAAATAAACCAAAGAAAAGAGAAAAACTAAAATCAAAACTACTTCAAATCTTCACAAGTTTCAACCTAAAACTAAAGCAAAGACCCAGGATTTGAACACAACTAAGTACAAGATGAATCAAGCAGCAATTTCAAAATCAAGCATTTTCAGTTTTCAAGTTCAAACAAATTTCCATATTTCAAAATCTGTTCCAGAATTCTCTGCTCAAATATAAACGGTGAGTAAACAATTTTTTTTAAAAAAAAATTGGTTGTATACTTTGATGCATGTGATAAAGTAATATGGTAGATGTGTTTGCATGAGTAAATCAAAGTGGTTGCATGCATATAATTATGATATATATATCTGTGTGCATGCCTGTATATTGATGTACATCACTCTGTTTTGTTTTCACAGGTTAAGAATAAGTTCAAAAAATCAATTTCTTTCTTTCCAATACTTTTCTGGATTTGATTTCTAAAAAGAAAATGATTATAACGATGTAATATCAATTTTAAAAATGGTTTCAAGTATTTAAATTTAGTAATTATTTCAAAGAATAGGAAATTGCAGTAATAATCAAATACAAGTCAAAATTTGAATGCCCGGAAATCAAGTTTTGATTTCACCACCCGATTCGTATTGAAGAATAATGAATTTTGTTATAGATATAAAGATTTTTAGGTATGGGAATGTTGTGGATTTTTAAGTTGATCGGTATGGGGAGTTTCGTCGATTTCCGTCGATTGGCGAGGTGTTATTCATCGTGATTGATGCTGAAGGAGGCTGGAGTCTTGGGGATCATAAAAAAATGGAAGATGGATTTTTAGATGGTCGAGGCGTCTGGTCGGCGACGTATTAGGGTTTTATCGACCAGTTTGGTCGACATTGATTCTCGAGCTCGTACGACGTCGATGGTGCACCAAAGGTGATCGGCGGTGGGGGGAACGGAGCGTGGTGATGTAGTGCAGCTTTGGGTTGGTCGGCGAGCTTACCGGTGGTCGGTGGCGTCGGGGCGTGGCATTTTCGTCGAGGGTTTGGGTTCCAGGAATAATCGAGCAGCACGATTTTGATTTGTCGAGTTCATCAAACTGGATGGTCGGGATGACTGGGTTAGTGTCGGCGACTTGTCAAGGATCGAAAAGTTGGTCGGAGGTGCGTGGGCACAGCGTGCACGTGCATGTGTGCACGTTTGTGCCTGGTTTGTTTAAGGATTGGGGAAGAAGCATTTTTCTCAAGACGGGCTTGAAGTCGTGTGTGTGGTCTCGGGGAAGTGAAGAACGTGCATAGCTCGACGATTGGCTCGGGGTTTTGTTAGTTTGAGCTCGGGTTTGTTTTTGATAGCTAACCAGGTTTTTAAATTTTTGAAAGAAGCATGTCCAGATTTTAAATAGATAGAAATGGAAGTTTCAAAGGAAAGTTTTCAAGTATAAATTAACCAGGTTTTAAAAGTACGAACAAATTTTAAAAGCTAAGAAAATATAACCAAGCTTTAAAGTTTAAAAAAATGAATAAGTTTCCGAACAAGTTTCAAGGATTTAAAATGTTAAAATTTAGATGTTTTAAAAATTTGTTGTTTAAAAATAATCATGTTAGGTTAATTAATTATGTAATTAATTCCTAAATGTTTTTCAAATGAAATTCAAAGATGTAATTAAGAAATGTATTAAACTTTAATTAATCAAAGTTCTCAAATGATTTCAAGCATTTAATTAAATAAGTTATAAATGATGTAATTAAGTAATTAATCAAGATAAGGGTTTATCTTTAATTAATTAAGGTCTTGATTAATGAGAGGATAATTAATTAAGTTATTGATTAAGATAAATGGTTTCTCTTAGATTAATTAAGGACTTAATTAATTGATGTATTAAAGGATAATTAATGAATGTGATTTATTAAAGGATTAATTACTTAGTGTAATTAATTAAAGGATTAATTACTTAATGTAATTAATTAAAGGGTTGGTTAATTAATGTAATTAATTAAAGGGTTAGTTAATTATTGTAAGTAATTTAAAGAATAATTAATTAATGTGATTAATTCAAAGATACTTAATTAGTGTAAGTGATATAGGATGATTAATTTATGTAATTAATCAAGGATCATTAATTAATGTAATTAATTATAGTATAATTAATTAATGTGAATAATTAAAGGATGATTAATTAATTTCATTAATAATAAATGAATTGTAATTAATTAATGTTAAGTAAGCAAGATTTAAAAGTAATTAGAGTAATTATTTTAATTTATTTGGAGATTAAATTAAATTAATCAGGAATTGTATGACTATTAATCTTGCTTATGAATAAAGAACCTGAATTTGATGCCTTGGTTTGGTTGATATCTCTGTATAATTTGTGATGTGCTGTGATATGAGATGGCTGGATAGATCTGTTAATAAATGTGAATCATTTATTTAATTAGATATCTGCGATAGATTTCTGTGAGCATATGTTATTCTGAATTTAATTAAACTGTTTACTTAAACAACTTGACCTAAAGGATGACATTGGATTAGAAGAGACCGGGGTCGGATATCAGCAATATTTGAAACCACTTCGATTAGTAATCTACTATAATTCTTTATAGATTTGAGTTTAGAACTAAATAGGTTGGAATGGAATAAATTAAGTAACTTGGCCTTTTAACCGAGTAACAGTTATTGGATATTGTTTTGTAATAAGTAATGGACTTTAACAAGTTAAAAACTCGTAGGAAGGTACGAGTTACCCTGGTATTCAAATAAGTTTTATAATTTGGTATTTCAAGTTCTGTGGGTTTACTCACGTTGGTTTCTAGCCTGACTCGAGTATTACTTTAATGTAATGCTCGGGTCAGACTGAGTATTATAGATTTTCACGTTAGGACGTTCTGGAGCTTAGGAGGCGAGCTGGATGGTAGGAACGTATGGAGTATATTTCGCTGTGTATTTAAGATTGTATTGTTTGTAGTCAGGGACAAGTTGTCACAACTTTTTTATTTATTTGAGAATGATTGTACTCTGATATAATGCATGTAAATTGACAGTTACAGCTTTCCTTTGTATAAATGTTGTTATTTAATATTATATTTTGTTCCGCTGCGAACGTGAGATTATATGCTTTATTTCCTGTTTCTTCTTCTACCTCTTTTCTTCTTTACCCTAACAATCTGGGATTTCCGGTGTTCAATTTCTCGGCACTTCTACAGTGAACGTATTTGTGTCGAATTTTCAAGGTAGAAAATTCCAGGTCGTTACAGAAAGGTCCAAGGAATTGATTCATATGCACGATTTACGTGGTGATGGACAATAGGAGACTTTATAAGGCATGAGGCCGGACCAAGGAAGTGAGTCTGCATAGAGACGATACAATATGATTAGAGGTGCATGGTAGTTAGTTATGATGTGGTGACCACTACAACAAATAGGACCTTTAACAGCGTTTTAAAAACGCTATAAAAGCTTTTGACAGCGTTTTTACGTACGCTGTATATCGACATGCAGTTATATGTCAGGGATATACAATGATAGGAAATAAACGTTGTTAAAAGTCCTTTTTAGCAGCGTTTCTCTAGTGTCATGAAATTTTTTAATAGCGTTTGGTTGGGTGCAGTTAGAGATCTTTCTTAGCATTTTTTTCGTGCTAAGATAAGATTTTATAACGATTTTTCAATGTTGTGATATTTATTTACAGCATTTCGTTGTTGCAATAGATCGTGCTTTATGTTTTTAGATACAATTTAACGGCATTTTTAAAACACTGTTAAAACTTTCAACGATGTTTTAAAAACGCTGTGGAATGTTTCAATCACGTTTCAAAAACGTTGTGAAATGTTTCAACAGCGCATCAAAAACGCTGTGGAATATTTTAATTCCATTTCAGAAACATCCGCCATAATGTGCATATTTACCGCATTTCAAAATTAGCATATTATATCAATATCACATTTCAAAATCAACATATTATATCAATACCACATTTTGGACACATATTTGATAACCAATATATGAAATTTCATAATCAAAATACACAATATTCTTACACCAAACATAAATAGTTTGTCATCAATAGTTCAAAAACAAAATATAGAACAAGTAGCAATAGCAAAACAAAAGCAAGTAGTACATACGTTAAAACCAAAAAGTAGTTCTAGCAACAAAAATAACTTTGATCCATAACTCGTTGCAACCTTTTTTTGCATCACAGTCATCTATCTACCTGTAAAGCAAAAGTAATGATTGAGAATCAATTCATTAAAAAAGTGTACAAAAAGTTAAATCGGATTCATCATGCAAACACTAAATATTCATCACACTATTTCATTAGGCGATTGACTAATACAAAGTATACAACATGCCATAAATTCAAGTAGCATTTACAAGTGAAGTAGAGTAAAAAATAATAAACGAACTCGAAAATTTACTTGGCTGGTACTTACAGTTGTGTCACTCACCTTTTCTTCTTCTGCATATGCAAACCTCATGCTAGCTTATTCTACGTAGAACACCGCTGATTTGAAGGTTTCTTACATGTTGAAAAAAATCTATCCATCTCATTAAGAAAAAATGATTAAATTCAATAACTTAAAAACAAAATATAATTATACTCTACTAAAAAAAATACTAAGCAACAAATTTATTATATCTTAATCACAGTATCTATATTGCAGGGCCTGCCAATAGGCTTTAACGTACAAAATACATATTGTTAGGTGGGAATCACAGACAATTTTGACATCAATTTAATGAGGAGAAAATTGATCTGAAAACCAATTTACTAGATTTAACACAAATTATACGCATCAATAATTCAATATAATCCTTATTATGATATAAACAGGCTATCACTGACAAGCTGCATTATACCGCGATAGTTACATTATGTATGTAATAATATTTGTGCTATGGATGAAATTTATACAAAATGAAACCAAGTATAATATTTACATAGACATATTTTGATTGCCTCGTTTGTTTAACCCAGTTTCTAATCAATTCATCACAATAGTTTCATCAAAGAAATTACAAACTAAAAGGCATTTAATTGAAAACTTGCATTCAAATGTGAAGAGATAATATATCAATACCCTCATTTTAAACACTTCATTGAAGTTGCTTCAGTATGAAAAGCTAAGGAAACTTACTTGCGCATGTTTCAAATGATGTTGTTGCTATGTCACATATGGTGTAACGACCCGCCTTTTTGGACAGTTTAAACCGACGATCGAATACACATGCCGATTCCAAACCATTCAAAAGGGTAGATGGTTATTGGGGTAAATAAGAAAAGAAGAGGAAAGAGAAATAAAAGAAAGGAAATAACACAGAATCTTGCAGCGGAACGATAAAATATAATAATCAAATAAACAGTTCATGAAGTTGTTTACTATACTTTGATCATTATTTATACAACATTTATCAGAGTTATACATATTCAACAGAACAAATAAAATAATGCAGCAAATAGCATTATGCAAGGGTAATAATAGTAATAGTATACCAAATCTTCGTCTTCATCCTCCAGAATAGATCTTCAAAAATCTGAAAACTCAAGACTGACCCGAGCGTAATGAAAAGACAAGACACTCGAGTCAGGACTAAAATATCCTTATGAAAGTTAAATCAATTGTAAATAAATATGAGCGTAACGGCGTCAGAGATGTTTACGGGGTTTGACATCTCATATCCAGTGTCAACGTGCGTGCAATAACTCAAGAGATGTTACGGGATTTTCCATCTCATAAGGATCCGTTAAACTATCTACTATGTAGTAATGTACGCTAAGTAGATAATGCCTATCAGTAATATAAAGTATCAAAATAGCGTTAAGGCGTTACCATAATCCCCCTTAACGCATTTTTATAATGCCATAGCCTATACAGCACCGTAAGCCCCACCGTAAACTGGTGGTTATCAGAGGGTACCCCATAGGTATAACACAAAACATAACATGGTGGTCGTGAATAGGATAATCAGTATGACAAGGTACAAGAGGCGATACCAACTAGGATACTAGTAGTTGCGTGATCCGGACTGATGTTGAGCATAGCCAGCAGCTACCCCAACATCGCGAAACAATACTCCCAAATCAAGGGGTGCACCCAAATCGAATCACAAATGTAATAGATAAGGTATCGAAGAAGTGTGTCCGCTAGAGATGGCGAACCACAATGACCCGGCGCGGCTCCTGTTTTAGTCATGTCAGGGGTCATCCGATATCGTTCTCTTTCTTCAGTCAACGCGTTCACCAAACCATCCACTTCATTTTGGATCAACACTCCGCGTATAATAGTTATTAAAGTGGTTTTCGATAACGACAGAGAGTATGTCCATATCTGATCCCGGTCTCTTTAATAACTACGTATTATTACACCGTTGGCTCTTTTACATTCCAAATCGATTCATAATTGATATCAAAATATCATATTCGCTTCAAAATTAAATCCATTTCAATGCCGTCATAGCCATTCAAAATATAAGGTTCCTTTTCAAAAATCATTTCTCGCCTCAATATCTCATTTCGATTTCAAGATCCTTTCAGATTTCACTTTAGGTTGCAACTTCATTTAACCCAATTCGTATTTAAATTCAAGATTTAAACATAAACATTTCACCTTATTAACCAGTTTCAAATTTTAGAAAAATAGTTTTAAGTAGTTTTAAAAGCAGTTTAAATAATTAAAGTAGTTAAAAATACTTAAAGTCTTAAAATGGATTTAAAATAGATAAATTAGTTTAAAACAATTTAAATTGGGTTAAGTAGATTTAAAATAGATCAAAATAGTTTAAGTATTCAAAAATGGTTTATATAACTGAGTAATTTGGAAATCAAAATAAAACAGCTTCAAAACAAACCATTTCAATTATAACTTCCCAATTCAAAACAATTTCAATTTCCCTTCTGCCGATTCAATTTCGATTACGATTCAATCAACGTCAAACTTTGACTTCAAATTTATTCAATTTTATATTCACTTTCAATTAATTCAATTTCAATTTATATCGATTCGGAGCTTGATTTTTCAAAATATCAATTTATAACACTTAACAAAATTATCTTTCAATTTTCAAATTTAAAACCCAATTACAAATATGATTCAATTTCAAGCTCAATTTCGAAATATCTTTTTATATCGTTTTTACTTAGTAATACTCAAAGCTCGAAATAATGTTCAATCTTTAAAACAAATAAAGTTTTGAAATTCAATCATATCCAAATTTTAAATTTCAAAGTCTCAACTTAAATTATTTAACAATTTCTTTTAATCTAAATTTATTTCAACATTCCAAACTCAATTTTTCGATAAATTCGATTTCTATAAATTAATTTCTATTTATAACTTTTAAATTTAAACATTTAAATAAATTTCAAATCAAAGATTTTAAAAATTATTAATTTAGCCAATTCGGTGTCCGTATATAATTTTCTATCCTATGGCCAAGTAATTATTTATTTCAATTAAATATCAGGGATGAATATATATCACTTAAACCAATCATAGTGTCATATGAATGCATAACAGGTTATATATAAGCAAATAAACATCCAAACATTTAAATATCAACCAATAGCATCCACCGAAATAAATCATCCAAAAGACAATACAATTCATAGCAATTTCATAGTTATCAATGTCAGGTAATTTAATCGCAATTCAATTTCAATTTCAATTTAACTGTCAATTTAATTTTCAACGGTTAATTCAAATGACAATCTATATGACAATTAAATTCTATCAAACAACAACAAATAAAATTCATACCACTTCATAATATCAAATTTAACTAGCATAAAGATATCAGTACGTTTTGAGCGTTATAAAACACTCACCTTGATTTCAATGTGGTCCAGCGTTTTATTTCGAATAAAATTATACGGACGTTTAATTTTACCCAAAATTTTCACTGACTCCAATCGTTTCCAATCCAGTTGCATAGCGTAGTGCTCGTCAATACGAAGCCAACGCAAAAAGTTTCGTCGAATTCCGACCTCGTACGAAGGAGTTATGCTATTTTAAAGTTTACGCGAATTTAAATATATATATATATATATATATATATATATATATATATATAAATTTACAATTTATTTTAAATTTTATACCCAAATTAATCTGGACAGTCCATTCCCTTCCACTTCACATCTGGCCGCACCCCCTTCATCTTCCCAAACGTGAAAATCTCGTTCACAACCAACCCATAGCCTCCACCAAACCCTAATTGTTCCGGCCTCCTCGATGCACGAGATCCCATCACTCCACCACCATTCGAAAGCCCTCGCTTCACTCCATCTTCACCATCAATAGCACCAAGCTCGGCCTCATCTAGGCCTGGGAATTCGTGCGCAAAGGCAGCCCAAACGCGACCCCTTAACAGCATCCCCGTTGCTCCAATTCCGATTATCTCCGTATGGATTTGAAGCTCTCATCGTCCTCTATATCTTTGTAGTTGACAACTTTCTCTAATTGTTGATGGATCATGAGATATTAGAGGAGAAAGAGGATTGATTTCTGGCCTTAGAATATATTGGAGGCGGCTGGAAGAAGAACCCTACGGTTTGTTTGAAAACAAAGAAATGAAGTCCTTTTATAGAAAATTGCAAAACACTATTCACCCGAAATTTTTCTTAAACTCCAAACGAAGCGTGCCGGCTGGCTTTTTAAGGTTTACCCCGCGTCCCGAACACAATGGAATACGTTTTGGGAGCTAATTCGGTCATCTGTACGAGTTACGGAAATAAACTATCGATTTTAAATTAAATCGGTTAACTAAATTTCTAGGCGTTTTGGCTTGTCCCGGACAAACGGTAAATCCGATTGACACGAAATTTGGAATCTTACAATAATATCACATTACGGATCCGATGAAACTGGTTTCGTTGAAATCCGAGACTGTTTGAAAAATGGCTATTTTAACTCGTCAATTAAATATTAAAATATTCAATTTTCACAAATTTACTTTTAATTCGATTTTAAAAGTTCTACAACCTCATTCTAACTTTAATATGATAAAATAAAATTTTACAAATCATTTTTTAATCATATTAAACCCGTTATTCAATTGTCCAATAAATTCCAATTTTAAAATCTTATTAACTCTATTATAATCTCGATATAACTTACATTCACTTTGGAAACCAATTTTGAATCATATTAAATCAAATTTCAATTATTCACTCTATTTTCATATATTAAATTTCAATATCAAATTAATCATATCAAATTCGGAATTTAATTATTCAAAAATTTGTAATATTAAATTTAAACAAATTTGATTATTCTTAAATCACTATCCTTTGAAATATTCAAAACGAACTTATAAAATTTAACAAATTCAAATTATAGAACAACCATTTTCATTAAAACAGTTATTCAATTCCCGTTATTCAATTATTCAATAAATTCCAAATATTAAATTTAAACAATTTCGCTTATCCAATAATTCATTATCTTTTGAAATATTGAAATTGAACTTATAAGATTCAACTTTTAAACCAATTCACAATTTAGAACACTATTTTCATTTTACAGTTATTCAATTATTCAATAAGTTTTAAATATTTAATTTAAACAATTTCCCTGTTCAATATTCAATATTTGATTTTAAATAGATTTTACTTATCAATCGATTTCTCTATTATACCCAATGAATTCCACATTTATTACCCTATTCAACTTTTGATCTCAAAGGCATTCACTAAGTAGCTTTTATTTTTCATTACTTGGATAACTATTGTCACAATTCATTCCAGTTATTATTATTCCAAACGAATTACAAATTTTTTTCTAACATTAAATCACGAAATCTTATTAAATTAGCTATTTTAATTATCGAAAATTTACGGGTCGTTACACTCTCCCCCACTCAAAACTTTTCGTCCCCAAAAAGGAAAAAGAAGGGAAAAGGAACTAAGTATAGAATTTAACATTAGCTATATTTTATTCAAGGTTATCAACTTATAAAACAATGAAATTCCATTTATAAATCATTACTACACTTCCGCTAAGTTACTCCGAACGGCTTTCTAACTTTAAAAGTTAGTTATCAAAACAAGTTATAAAAAAAATTTAAACATGAAAATTTTTCTAACACCCGGATTTTACGGAAAATTTCGGCAGAGTCTTCTTTGCGTGGCTCGATCGAAAAAAAACGACAGTATATATATCACAAATATACATCTCATCAAGTGATGAGGCATCCCGTAGGGAAAAAGTGTAAAAGTACGGTATGTAATCCGAGATATGTACCTTATATATTATTAGCGAGCATATACGGCTAATATAGCGCGAAAGCGAGCTCCAAATGCGAAGCAAGCGCAATCCGCACCTACTAAACACTCAACAAACCATGAGAAACATGCATATATGAAAATAATATCAATATACATCATATAGCAACAAAACAACTACATGTGCCAACATAGCAAATGCAACAAAAAAACAAATGCATCCACCAAATCAATTATCATCCAACTATCATCCAACAAATCCATAATCAATCAATATAAATTCACTTCTCATTAATATTTATTCACTTGGTTTCCAATTTTAACCACAACTGATTCATTAACGTTGGATTTTACTAACATTCATTCTCCATTCAATTAGTTAACATTCACTAATTTATATTTACATTAGTTCACTTCCAATTTGAATCAAATTAAATTCTTTTAAATTCATTTAACTTCCAATTTGATTTCAATGATTTATAGCTTTCAATTTCATTATCACTTAATGAATTATATACAATCAACTAACAGTCATATAACAACCAAATCATACCCAACATAACCAAATTATTAATTTTACATTCAATTTGGTTTATCTCTTTCAATTCCAATTTATTCTTAGCCATACCAAATTCTTTTGTTTACATTTACTTCATATTCAGTTTCAGATAATAACCAATTTATTTGCGGAACATTTTATTAATGCTGAACATTTTATTAGTCATCACTTTAATTTATAGTCATTCCATAAAAGTCTAACTTCTTATATATGACTTTTCTTAGTTTATAGTTATCTCAAAAGTTGCATATCTACCTTCACATATTTGGCATCTTAAATTTCCAATATTAACCTTTAATTAGTCCGTAAGTCGTACATATATCATCCATGAGCAATATCAATCTAATCGCTTATTCGATCACACAATTTCACTTCCAAACTAGTATCGTTCACACGACTCTCTAGTGCGGACTCAGATTTGGTTCGTTGATTGGAAACTGTTACTCTCCTTGCATAGCCATATACTATGATAGAGAATTCTAGAATCAAATTAAAAATCCATATTTAGGGTTCGCCGTCGAAAATCGAGTGAAAAATCCTAACTTGGATCGATATAAATCATCTTGAAATTTTGTGCTCCAATTTGGATCAAATCGTTGTGCGAATAAAATAATATACGTACAATCTCACGTATTACCTTCCAATGGATTTCTATCCAACCTATCTATACTAAATTATTTTATTGACTTCTATTTTTTCCCACTTAATTACTCACAATCTATTATACAGTTAGTATATTCATTTCTTTACGTAGCATACTTTTTTTTAACATTATCTTTTGTTAAACATCATATCATAGAATTTGCTTACTCAAGTTCATTTTAAACATTCTATATAATTTAATTAAACTCAATTTCATTTTCCAATTGATTCTTAGCTATACCAAACTCTTTTGTTTACATTTACTTCAATTTCATAATTTTAGTTAATAACAAATTTATTTATGGAACTTCTTATTAACCAGCACTTTAGTTTATTAATCATCCTATAAAAGTCTAATCTGTCATAAATGACTTTTCTTAGTTTACAGTTATCTTAAAGGTTACAATCCCTTTGCAATTTATATTTATTTTCTATAACCAATTTACAAAGATATAATACGATTCATTTATCTTCTTTCCTAAGTTCACTTACTTGTTCCATTTATCCATTCATCATTTCATGCCATATTTAAGTTTATAACATTTTTATCACAACCAAATTTTCCATTTATATACATTTTAATTCCTTTTGAGTTTTTCTTACTTGTATATGTCAATTACTTTCAGGTTCTGTTTATCTATACAATATCTTATTACATATCCAAAACATCATTTTAACTTTTTAACATTTGGTAAGTCTTGTTATATGTTATCAGAATGTAATTTTGGTATTATACAAACTTATAGAATTTCATTTTACTTAATAAGAATGTTCACAAATTTAATTTGTTTAAATCCTCTTTACCTTTCAACTTTAAAGTTTTCCCAAACAATAGCTTAGATGTCTTAATCCTCTTATGTTATAAATTCTGGTTATTCACATCTCATTCAAATAATTTGAAAATTATTAATTAACAGAACTTAGAAATTTAAATGCCCGGTTCTTTTCAAATCATTTGAAATAAACATATATACTTATATCTTTAATATATAAAATCATACCTTTGGAGTTTAAAGAAAAACCCATTTACCCAAAATAATTTCGAAGAAAAGCAAAGCTTCTTAGAGGTCTCCCCCACTTTGAGACTCGAAAATGAACGTCGATGTTGCTGCGCAGTCATCACCGAAATTATTTTCCAGCGACATAAGAGAGGAGTACTGAATTCATTCCTTCTTAAAATCCTTTCAAAATATTTCCCATAAATATTTTCCAACTAATATTACTATATATTTCTTCAAAACTTTGAGAACCATTTTTTTTTAAACCTCCGGGTCTTAAATTCAATATTTTCCAATTTAAATCTATTTTAATTTATAAGTCACCTTTATAAAACATTCTTATAGGATTTTCTTTCTTAAAACATTCCACAAGTGTTTTATCATTGTTCATTTTGTAATTCACCTTATTTATTAAATTACAATATCCAATTAATGATAATAACCAATATTATCATTCCTAACTACCAGGTAAGTTAGATAAGTCACAATAATTTCTGACATTTTCTTTATATTCAAAATATAATTATAGCAAAATTATTTCATTTACCCAATTTCAAAACATTACTATGTCGAATTGTTCTGTTTAAGTGTTTAGAGATCCCTATCAATGACGTTAATTACTCGTATTGACCAGAATCCATAAGCCACTCAACAAATCAACCGACACAATATAAAACATTTTATATCACTAACAAATATGCTCTCTCATATATACACACTCAGCGACTCATCATAGGGTACTACCCTATTTATAAAGAGTCAGACCCTACAAAGCTAAGGTTATCGCTAAACCAAAGCTCTGATACCAACTGTAACGACCCGCCTTTTTGGATAGTATAAACCGACGATCGAATACACATGCCGATTCCAAACCATTCAAAAGGGCAGATGGTTATTGGGGTAAATAAGAAAAGAAGAGGAAAGAGAAATAAAAGAAAGGAAACAACACAGAATCTTGCAGCGGAACGATAAAATATAATAATCAAATAAACAGTTCATGAATTTGTTTACTATACTTTGATCATTATTTATACAACATTTATCAGAGTTATACATATTCAACAGAACAAATAAAATAATGCAGCAGATAGCATGATGCAAGGATAATAATAGTAATAATATACCAAATCTTCGTCTTCATCCTCCAGAATAGATCTTCAAAAATCTGAAAACTCAGGACTGACCCGAGCGTAATGAAAAGACAAAACACTCGAGTCGGGACTAAAATATCCTTATGAAAGTTAAATCAATCGTAAATAAATATGAGCGTAACGGCGTCAGAGATGTTTACGGGGTTTGACATCTCATATCCAATGTCAACGTGCGTGCAATAACTCAAGAGATGTTACGGGATTTTCCATCTCTTAAGGATCCGTTAAACTATCTACTATGTAGTAATGTACGCTAAGTAGATAATGCCTATCATTAATATAAAGTATCAAAATAGCGTTGAGGCGTTACCATAATCCCCCTTAACACATTTTTATAATTCCATAGTCTATACAGCACCGTAAGCCCCACCGTAAACTGGTGGTTATCAGAGGGTACCCCATAGGTATAACACAAAACATAACGTAGTGGTCGCGAATAGGATAATCAGTATGACAAGGTACATGAGGCAATACCAACTAGGATACTAGTAGTTGCGTGATCCGGACTAATGTTGAGCATAGCCAGCAGCTACCCCAACATCGCGAAACAACACTCCCAAATCAAGGGGTGCACCCAAATCGAATCACAAATGTAATAGATAAGGTAGCGAAGAAGTGTGTCCGCTAGAGATGGCGAACCTCAATGGCCCGGCACGGCTCCTGTTTTAGTCATGTCAGGGGTCATCCAATATCGTTCTCTTTCTTCAGTCAACGCGTTCACCAAACCATCCACTTCATTCTGGATCAACACTCCGCGTATAATAGTTATTAAAGTGGATTTCGGTATCGACAGAGAGTATGTCCATATCCGATCCCGGTCTCTTTAATAACTACGTATTATTACACCGTTGGCTCTTGTACATTCCAAATCGATTCATAATTGATATCAAAATATCATATTCGCTTCAAAATTAAATCCATTTCAATGCCGTCATTGCCATTCAAAATAAAAGGTTCCTTTTCAAAAATCATTTCTCGCCTCAATATCTCATTTCGATTTCAAGATCATTGCGGATTTCAATTTAGGTTGCAACTTCATTTAACCCAATTCGTATTTAAATTCAAGATTTAAACATAAACATTTCACCTTATTTACCAGCTTGAAATTTTAGAAAATAGTTTTAAGTAGTTTTAAAAGTAGTTTAAATAATTAAAGTAGTTAAAAATACTTAAAGTCTTAAAATGGATTTAAAATAGATAAATTAGTTTAAAATAATTTAAATTAGGTTAAGTAGATTTAAAAAAGATCAAAATAGTTTAGGTATTCAAAAATGGTATATATAACTGAGTAATGTGGAAAACGAAATAAAACAGCTTCAAAACTAAACCATTTCAACTATAACTTCCCAATTCAAAACAATTTCAATTTCCCTTCTACCGATTCAATTTCGATTTCGATTCAATCAACGTCAAACTTTGACTTCAAATTTATTCAATTTTATATTCACTTTCAATTAATTCAATTTCAATTTATATCGATTCGGAGCTTGATTTTTCAAAATATCAATTTATAACACTTAACAAAATTATCTTTCAATATTCAAATTTAAAACCCAATTACAAATATGATTCAATTTCAAGCTCAATTTCGAAATATCTTTTTATATCGTTTTTACTTAGTAATACTCAAAGCTCGAAATAATGTTCAATCTTTAAAACAAATAAAGTTTCGAAATTCAATCATATCCAAATTTTAAATTTCAAAGTCTCAACTTAAATTATTTAACAATTTCTTTTAATCTAAATTTATTTCAACATTGCAAACTCCATTTTTCGATAAATTCGATTTCTATAAATTAATTTCTATTTATAACTTTTAAATCCAAACATTTAAATAAATTTCAAATCAACTATTTTAAAAATTATTAATTTAGCCAATCCGGTGTCCGTATATAATTTTCTATCCTATGGCCAAGTAATTATTTATTTCAATTAAATGTGGATGAATATATATCACTTAAACCAATCATAGTGTCATATGTATGCATAACAGGTTATATATAAGCAAATAAACATCCAAACATTTAAATATCAACCAATAGCATCCATCGAAATAAATCATCCAATAGACAATACAATTCATGGCAACTTCATAGTTATCAATATCAGGTAATTTAATCGCAATTCAATTTCAATTTCAATTTAACTGTCAATTTAATTTTCAACGGTTAATTCAAATGACAATCTATATGACAATTAAATTCTATCAAACAACGACAAATAAAATTCATATCACTTCATAATATCAAATTTAACTAGCATAAAGATATTCAGTACGTTGTGAGCGTTATAAAACACTCGCCTTGATTTCAATGTAGTTCCAGCGTTTTATTTCGAATAAAATTAAACGGACGTTTAATTTTACCCAAAATTTTCACTGACTCCAATCGTTTCCAATCCAGTTGCATAGCGTAGTGCTCGTCAATACGAAGCCAACGCAAAAAGTTTCGTCGAATTCCGACCTCGTACGAAGGAGTTATGCTATTTTAAAGTTTACGCGAATTTAAATATATATATATATATATATATATATATATGTATATATATATAAATTTATAATTTCTTTTAAATTTTATACCCAAATTAATCTGGACCGTCCATTCCCTTCCACTTCAGATCTGGCAGCACCCCCCTTCATCTTCCCAAACGTGAAAATCACGTTCACAACCAACCCATAGCCTCCACCAAACCCTAATTGTTCCGGCCTCCCCGATGCACGAGACCCCATCACTCCACCACCATTCGAAAGCCCTCGCTTCACTCCACCTTCACCATCAATAGCACCAAGCTCGGACTCATCTAGGCCTGGGAATTCGTGCGCAAAGGCAGCCCAAACGCGACCCCCTAGCAGCCTCCCCGTTGCTCCAATTCCGATCATCTCCGTATGGATTTGAAGCTCTCATCGTCCTCTACATCTTTGTAGTTGACAACTTTCTCTAATTGTTGATGGATCATGAGATATTAGAGGAGAAAGAGGATTGATTTCTGGCCTTAGAATATATTGGAGGCGGCTGGAAGAAGAACCCTACGGTTTGTTTGCAAAACAAAGAAATGAAGTCCTTTTACAGAAAATTGCAAAACACTATTCACCCGAAATTTTTTGAACTCCAAACGAAGCGTGCCGGCTGGCGTTTCTAAGGTTTATCCCACGTCCCGAACACAATGGAATAGGTTTCGAGAGCTAATTCGGTCATTTGTGCGAGTTACGGAAATAAACGATCGATTTTAAATTAAACCGGTTAACTAAATTTCTAGGCGTTTTGCCTTGCCCCGGACAAACGGTAAATCCGATTGACACGAAATTTGAAATCCTACAATAATATCACATTACGGATCCGATGAAACTTGTATCGTTGAAATCCGAGACTGTTTGAAAAATGGCTATTTTAACTCGTCAATTAAATATTAAAATATTCAATTTTCACAAATTTACTTTTAATTCGATTTTAAAAGTTCTATAACCTCATTCTAACTTTAATATGATAAAATAAAATTTTACAAATCATTTTTTAATCATATTAAACCCGTTATTCAATTATCCAATAAATTCCAATTTTAAATCTTATTAACTCTATTATAATCCCGATATAACTTACATTCACTTTGGAAACCAATTTTTGAATCATATTAAATCAAATTTCAATTATTCACTCTATTTTCATATATTAAATTTCAATATCAAATCAATCATATCAAATTCGGAGTTTAATTATTCAAACATTTGTAATATTAAATTTAAACAAATTTGATTATTCTTAAATCACTATCCTTTGAAATATTCAAAACGAACTTATAAAATTTAACAAATTCAAATTATAGAACAACCATTTTCATTAAAATAGTTATTCAATTCCTGTTATTCAATTATTCAATAAATTCCAAATATTAAATTTAAACAATTTCGCTTATCCAATAATTCATTATCTTTTGAAATATTGAAATTGAACTTATAAGATTCAACTTTTAAACCAATTCACAATTTAGAACACTATTTTCATTTTACAGTTATTCAATTATTCAATAAGTTTTAAATATTTAATTTAAACAATTTGCCTGTTCAATATTCAATATTTGATTTTAAATAGATTTTACTTATCAATCTATTTCTCTATTATACCCAATGAATTCCACATTTATTATCCTATTCAATTTTTGATTTCAAAGGCATTCACTAAGTAGCTTTTATTTTTCATTACTTGGATAATTATTGTCGCAATTCATTCCATTTATTATTATTCCAAACGAATTACAAATTTTTTTCTAACATTAAATCATAGAATCTTATTAAATTAGCTATTTTAATTATCGAAAATTTACGGGTCGTTACATATGGCTGCTCCCGTTGCCCAGTCACAGTATTTTCTAATTGCAGCTGAAACACAAGCTCCCTCTTTAAACCACCTGGCGAGCTGGACCTGCATCGTACAATATCACTCCAAAGAAAGAAAACTCTGTACAGTAGACAGATAGGCCACCAAATGGCTACTAAGGACACAATCATACCCATGCAATTTTGTTTTACTATATTTGCTTCGTAACCAGTCACCAAGAGTTCACTAGTGATCAGTCACACCCCAACAACCACTGTTATTACTACCTCTGCCTCACCACATTGCCTACCTACCTTAATCAACCACCAAACTTCCTTCCTCTGTTGACAACAACTTGCGAATCAAATTCAAACCGCTGAGCTCACAACATTCCTGCCTGCACATCCCTTATGCAACTGTGCACCTTCATACAAAACAAAGGCCTCATTTCACACATCTTCTACCAGACCACAGCAACCACTTCAACATATACAAATATCACTTCAAACAACTGCCAGACTATAAACTTCGCCATTCCACCCGTTTACATACAAATAGCAGCTCCGTTGTTACCCACTGTCTCTTTCACCACATCCCCTGCCTTCCATCACTTTCCTACCCTGCAAATATTAACCAGTGCCAAATCACCAACTACTTCATACCAAATAACCCATACAACCATCTACAACTTCCCTCACCTCACCACTCATATACGCATAACAAACAACCCAAACAACTCATTACTGCAATCATACAACTATGCTTCCACTTCGCATCTTTGTGCCATTGCCATAACAAACTCTTAATCACACAACCACTATAGTACAACATATACATCATACTTCCTTTAACTTCCTACAGTAGTGTAACCCAAGTTCTTCAACAACTTGCCTTCAAGCCCATACAACAACATATCAAACTGACCCACTACCTAACCACATCATCACATATACATAAACAAGTATTTTGTTTGCTGCCATATTTCTTCCCCTCTACAACAACACGGTACAACACTGAAACCATCAACTCAACATTCACATCTACAATTCCTCATGGCCTTCCAATACATACCACCCTGGACAACAACTAACATACCTCAACCACTTCACTGTGCTACCAAAATTCAAACACTTCACACATTTCACCTCGACTGTTACATCCCTGTACACACATTGTCACTGCATACATACCACTGTTATATCCCCGTACACACAAAGCTACTACCCACACTTACATCACTTCTCTGCCAACCTCTTTCATTCATACAACGTCTTTCTAACTCATACTTCACTACACTGTATAATATCTCCACATACAAACATCACCACAACCCCCTACACATCTTCTTTCATCACCACCATAAACTTCAACCTGACCAACCTTTATCCCCTCCTGCATCACCAGTTGATACAACAAACATCCCATAACCCACAACCTACCCCTCTATCATCAACACCTGCTTGCCATCAACATCATCCCACAACCCAGTCTACCATCATCCACATCATACCACCAACCCTCTGCCTCAATTGTTCCTTGCCTTGCTCGCTAGCATCACCACTTCCTCCACCAGAGCTAACCACTCCAAACTCAAATCCTGACTTCAACCACTTGCGAAAATCCCTAAATCCACTCCTCAGTCGCCTTGCTAAAGTAGTCAATTTGATAAAATTATGAGTCTTATGATTGCGAGTCTTATAATACAGTTTTATTTTAGCAGCAGTAATAAGCAATAATTTGTAAATTGTAAAAGAGACTTGCCTTTAACTTCGCAATCAAGCATCCGTTCATCAATAAGAGTACTCCAACCTCTGCAACCAAAAGTAGGACATAAGAAGTTAACCATTATTCAACATTGCATATTTAAAAGCTACTCATTTGTATGATTACGGATACCGCACTTTGTATTTGATTATATGAACCATATGTTCTACTTTATTCAACTAGGAAATATTCCATTAATAATCTATATGCAAGCTTCAGATTTATCCATTGGAATGTTCTGCTATCAAGTTCTTCATACCTATAACATGTATTTTAACTAGTTACGAAGTAGAATGCATGATACTATAAATAATAATGTTTGTATCCATGTTATGTACTATTTGATCAGTGATTAACGTATATACATGTCAATACTATAACTTGTATTCTATAAACAAATTGCACATAAACCAGATCTTGGATTTGAGAACGATGATACAAACTTACTTAACAATCATACTTACAAGCTTCTGGATCCCTTTACTGGCATTTTTCATCATGCATTTAACAGAACTGAGTATATCTGTAGACTAAGCAAACAAACAAAAAAAACTGCCCATTAATACTAACAATTAGCTATCCAACCAACTTGTTCAAATGTTTAGTTTTAGCAAATATATTTTAAGAGAATCTCTTAATCTAAAATCAATAGTGCGACTTAGGGTAACCATCAATAATTTACTCCTATATTCCCTCAATCAAACTTCTTAAATTATTTTATACCAATTTTTTTTTAATTATAGAGTTAATTTAGACATTTTTAGCCATGTATGATGTTTAAATGTTCAATCACGGAAAAAGCAGTAAGAAATATTTAAACAGTACTCTGCATTTTAAAAAATAAATTATCAACTTTGTTGTGTGTCGACTGATTTAGTAATGAGGTTCATCTAACAAGACTCAAAATATAACAAGAGGCGAAAATATAGAAGTTTTGCACTCACTTTTGCCAGCATACAACTTACACGAACTGATAAACAAAGAGCTAAGCCTAGATGAACAGAGAACTGAAATAGTTCAATTACATACTATGGACCGAAATAAGTAGAACGAACTCAAATGATAAACGAATACAAATGACATAACAACTAAAGTGCTTAATTCACTAAGCAATTAACCAAATACAAATGACAGAAACATATATAATGAACAAAAAAACAAATATGTATCAATAGAATCAATCTTCATCATCGGACCCGGCAGTTCCTTTATTACTTCCATTATAAATGACAGATTGAAAAACAAAATCTACTTACATACTAACATTATTAGGGATGAAAAGTATTGCACAAAGCAACGAAACCCAAAGGAGAAAATCACATTCTCTAAGATCAAACTATCATTGATTTGTTTAATTTTCTAACTTAAGAATTATTTTGTTTGGACAAAGATTAGAGTAATGGTTTTTTTTAGTAAATGTAAATAGCAATTAATTCTATCGGATTAATATATTTTTTCAAATAATTGTTCTGAAGGCCCAATCTACTAACAAACCTTAAATCGATTGACCTAAAATGGGGATATGAAGATCAAAACTTAAACTATTACCTGACAAATAACAATTGAAGAAGAGAGATCTCGCGAAGAGTGGTGGGAGGAATTACTTCATTTATTTCAAGTTGCGTCGTTTTGAGAGCGATGAGTTAACCCGTCTTGTATGGTTTTAGATTTTTTTTAGGGAAGAAGAAGAACCTGAGGGAAAATATACTATGGAAATAGTACTGAAAAACACGGCCTCTAAATTAAATTGGAAGCCCGCCATATAAATTTTGGTATTACCGCGTTTACATTTATTTCTATTGCTTGTTAGCAGACTAAGACTGCATGGACTTTCAAACGCTGTTTTGAAATGCGATTAATTAGCAATTTTATTGCAGTGGACAGAACATGTGGTGGTCGAATGATAGACTCGTATCATGTTATAGTATTATTTTTATAATATATATAAAGTAGAGTATGGCTCACTCACCAGACTTATATCTGACCTACTCCTATTTTTCCTTTTTATGCATATATCTAGGTTGATTGAGTCCAAAAATGAAACGGTATCAGACATAAAGACTCATTTATAAGTTGTATCTATGGTGTATCATTCAGACATATGTATTCGACATTGTAGACATATTATGGTGATGTGACTATGGTATTTGTTTATGTATCATATTTTATTCCCTTTCGTTGTGAGACTCTAAAGTAGTTATTGAATAGTGTAGTTAGAACCGTATTTGATATTTAATATATGTCTTTGTCCATAATTGTATCTATGTGTATTCTCACCCTCTTTGACTCTTCTTTTTGGTTCTTAGGTTATTTGGCTTCGATTCATACATCGTACCCGAGGTCAAAAAGTTAGGTTAGTGCATTTGCTATCAAAGCATATGTTAGGAACTAGAATAAGATTTAGGAACGTATTAAGAGAGCATATTTGTATTTTTTATTATATATATATGTAATATAGGAATCAAGTACATAGGCATACACTCATTTACTATTCCAATTTTGTTTACTATGTATTGTAGAGTTGCTAATACCATTTTATAAATAGCTTAAATTGAGTAAATCGGTCAAAACTGGAACAGAAACCACACAGCCAATGCCGGTGGAATAGAAACTAGGGCTGGGACCGGCACTCGTGTGTATATACTGGATACTCCAAAAGTTAACATTACAGTATGGTTTAAACGCTGCCTTCCGGAAATGAGCCAAGCTAGTGCCTGCCCCAAAGGACTCGCAGCCGCCAATACCATTGCTAACTAAGGTGTGGTTCTAGACCTAACACCACCAACTATTAACTTTCCTAAGTTATAAAAGGATTTCTCCAGCCATGGTGGGAATACTTTTCTCAGGACGGAACCATACTTAGTGACTGTAGCATGGCTGAATGATTCTAAAATGATTTTCAACCTATTGGAATTTGGTGTTGGTATTAAGAGATAGTAAGCAACTTGGCATTTTAAGATAAAGCAGCATGTCGGTGGGAACTGGTAACAACTGAAGTGGATGAGAATACTATTACTTGGAGGATGTTAAAGTCAAAACTCGAGACATAGTTTCATTTTGGTGCCAAGAAGGACTTATTATTGGAGAAATTCACTTAACTAAAGTAGAAATAAATGACGATTGGGGAGTATGTAAGTCAATTTAATGAGTTAGCCTGATTTGGATTTGAATTAGTGAATACTCCAATGAAGAGGGCATTAAAGTTTGAAATGAGACTGAATTCACCTCTAAGCGAGTTAGCATTGAACCAGATACCATTTAGAGCTACATTTAAAGGATTGGTAGAGGCAGGATTACGGAATTCTTTAAATGGAACTTTGGCCAAGGATCAATCTAAGGAAGTAGGGGGACAACAATAGGGCAATCATAAAGGAAATGGACCACACAGAGGGCAAAGCAAAATCAAGTGGTTACTTGCCATAGATTTCAGAATGTGGGACACCTTGTAGAGAATTGTAAAAACGAACCTCTTAAAGATAAATGCTATAACTATAACCAAGTGGGACACATAGCTAATATTATATGGCATGCCTAGCTCGGAAGAAGTTAAAGTGCTATAATTGTGATCAGTTTGTGAATATACTTATACCGTTGAAATAAGTATATGGAATTTTTATCCAAATATCGAAAGATTGAAATGGTTTTGAGAACATTTATTTTTAAAGATATTTTGAGATAAATATTTGGAAAACGATTTAATTAATAAAGATTAATTAATTAAACAGGAAATTATTATCAAGGACAAAATTTCTCGGTATTTTAGCCTCAACGACAGACCTTCAGTATTTCAGCCTAAAGAACAACTTTCTTTAAGTACCAGTTTTTAGTTATTATTAGCAGTTTTTAGGTATCTGTTGTAGCTATTGGTAGCAGTTTTTAGGTATAAATTTTTAGTTCGGTAGCAGTTTTGAAAGAATTTTTGTCCCTATGAATAATTTAAAAGAATGTTTGTCCTTTTGATTAATTTTTAGGAGAATGTTTGCCCTTGTGGTTAAAATATTGAGGTCATGTCCATGAGGCTAATTTTTGTCCCTATGAATAATTTTAAAAGAATGTTTGTCCTTTTGATTAATTTTTAGGAGAATGTTTGCCCTTGTGGTTAAAATATTGAGGTCGTGTCCATGAGGCTAAAAATATACAAATTTTTGTCCTTTAAATTAGTTCCCCCTTAATTAAACAGGCCTAGAGACTACTTACATGCTAGATTGTATTTTTGGCCTTTTTTGGTTCCTTGATTTAATGTGGAAATTGATTCGTCGTGCACTAAGTACGAGGCCAACTGAGTAGGCTTGATTATCATTTGATGTTAAGAATGTTGATTCGACTAGTGTGGTGTAACTATGGTACTCCAATCTATAAAGCTTCCCCTTGGCCAAAGGATGGCAAGTTCATAGTTGGAAACGTGCTAAATCTACGAGTCTTAGTTTCCTTATTAGGTTAAGGGCCTACTATCGATTATTAGTCAGGAGACTAGGATCAGATTTATCTAAAAACCACTTCGGACCAACATATACGTTCAAAAGTATAGATTGTTGAAGATAATGATTTTGAAGATGGATATCTTTATGATGCAGGAATGCTTGCCACTAGCCCCGCGATTCCATATTATATATATATATATGGTGGTCATAGTGCTATGTGATGAAAATCTTCGATGCAAGGGCTGCTAGCTACTAATACTAGGGTTGATTCCTTATAGGATGTAGTAGGAGAGTGTCTTTGGTTTATCCTGTTCCTTGACAACTGGCATGGACGAATGTTTGACATTACACCTCTAAGAACCACGTACATCTATTTGGTGGTGTGGGAGGTAAGCTCTCTTGCACTTAACACCCTTCACAGAGGCATATGAACTCAGAGGTTGCACTTTTGTGGAAACCAATTAGTGTGTTGTTGGAATTGGAAATGTGGTATTCAAAGTGAAATATGTTATGTGTAAGGTAAACGTTACCTTATGCCTCGCATCCGAAAATGGCTGAAACATGGTATGTCGTAAGGTTAAATGGATTGCTCCTATTAGGATATGATCATCACCTTTTTAAATTACCCTCTATATTTTAGGCATGTTGTTTATGCTTGTAGCCATGGATAGGTCGGGAACGACTGGGGTAATGTCATATACGATCATATCCACCACCAAATGGGTCTGCGGGTAGGCCGGTCTTGCCAGATGCAGAGGTTTCAAGTGATTGATCCTTGGTACATTTTTCTAGGAATGTACTGTACAGAAGGTAGTTCCTTGCCTATTACTATATGAATCCATTCTCTAATACGAGCATTTCTATTTTAGTTGTAAGCCTATTATGTTGGAATTTAATAATGTAACAATTTCGGTTATGATTAATATGTATTTGTATCATAGATACTATTATGATATCAGAAGATTTAATATGAAATGATTTGATTATCATAAAGTAAAAACCTATATGTGTTTATGTGCAGCGTGGCCTTATGAGATATCTTTGTTTTGAAAGGTTTTTATAACTTTAAAAATCCAATTGAGATGTGTTTTATCATGCTGGTTTACCCAATTGGTCTAATCATTCTTTCCTTTTAATGCTTGGGTCAGGCTGAGTATATTTACAGATTCGGTTTGGATGCTTTGGAGCTTCCGAAGACGAGCTGTATGTCTTCAAGTCGTATTCATGTATATGTTTATTTTTCGCTACATTGATTGTTTAAAATTATCAACAATTGTGAGGACAGATTGTTATAACTGTCCAGGCTGATGATTAGTGGATTGTTGTTGTACTTTGATTGATATATGTATATTATAGTTTTTCTTTTGTAAAGATCATTGATATTATATTATATGTTGTTTCGCTGCGTTGTGGGATTCTATTGTTGTTTGGTTTTCACTCTTTCTTCTCTCTTCTCTTCTTTCATCTTTCTTTCCCTTAACTAATAATATTTTCATTCAATTCGAGTTGGACATGTGTGGTTTATTGCCAACTTGAAATATGTAGAATCGTGGGTCATTATAGCTGGTATCAGAGCTTAGGTTAGCGAACATCTAGGCCTTGTTGGAGTACTCATTATAGAAGGGTCAGTAACACCTTAGAATAAGTTTGAGTGTATGTGTGTGTCTGTATGAGCACATGTTTGTTAGTGTATAAAAATGTTTTATATTGTGTTGGTTAATTTGTCAAGTAGCTTATGGATTCCAGTCAATATGAGGTTGGATTTAAGGTATAATGTAAATAAAAGTTGTTTACTATTATGTAAATGAAGATAAACATTTGTGAAACGAGTTATATAAGAAAGTGAATTTATAAATGTGAATTATAGAGTATTGATTATAAGTAAAATAATCAACATTGTTGAAATGATATTATATAAGAAGTGAAATTATATAAGTATGATTTATAAATATATTAAAAAGGAAATGAAATTATATAAGTATATTTATAAATTTGGGTTATAAAATAAAAATGGACTTACAACAAGAAATTGAGAATATAAATCACGGTGATTTTGAAATTAGTTTTTTAAAGGTATTAGAAGAACAATAATAGTATTATTTTGAAAATATTTTGTTTAGAAATATTTTTAAATGGAATTTAAAAGATATAAAAAAGCACTATTCTCACTATGGTCATTGGAAAATAATTCAGGTGATGACTGTAGCATCATCAGTGTTCATTTTCGAGTTTCTAAGTGATGGGTTGCTACCATTGGAGTTTTGTTTTTATAAAACAAGTTTTGATTTTAAAATTCAAAAGTATGATTTTACATACAAAGGAATTATGTATATACCATGATTTCAAAGTGTTTTGAAAAACCAGGTGTTTGAATTCTGAAAGTTTTCATTCAAGCGTTTTGTGAAAATATAAGAAAATAATTTTTTGTAACTTATAAGTTGAAAATTAATAAATTAAAACAAAATTTAAATTTGTTAAATATTCTGATTAAGTAAGGCAAATTGGAAATTCTATTCACTCTTAGGATGTAGAAGACCATGAAATGAATATAAACGTTGTAAAGTGATTATATACCCACAAGTTGTAATTATAGAATGTGGATGAACTTAAGTAAATATTTATGAAATTATAAGTAAATAAGTTTATATAAATTATAAATTTGAGAAAATGGAAAGTAAAACGAAATTTTAAAAATGGTTAAACATTTTGGTTAACAAAAGAATATCTGAAATTGAGCTATGAAATAAATTTAACTTAAGTAAAGTTAAATGAAATTGATTGTGATTTAAAACGAATATGAACTTAAGCTTGGAAGTGATAATAAAAATAAGTTGTGTTGTATAAAATGTTTATAATAAACTTGAATAATGATTTTATGGAGTGGTTCCTAAGTGATATTAGTATTAAACGAAATATACTAAGAATGAAATGAATGAGAATAAAATGAACGTGAATAAAAATAATTTGGTATAGTTAAGGTAACTAATTGAAATAAATACGTAAGTTATATGTTGATCATTTTATTTGCATAACTTTTTGATCAAGATTCGAATACACAGTTTTGAGGTGATTTACACCGGTCTGAGTTAGGATTTTTCACTCGATTCTTGACGGCAAACACTGAATATAGATTTTTGATTTGTTCTAAAATTCTTTATCATGGTATATGGTTATGCAAGAAGAATGATGGTTTCTAGTCAAGGATCCGGGCCGGAGTCCGCGCCAGAGAAACCGAGTAAGCGACACTAGTTCGGAAGCGAAATTGCGTGATTGAGAGAGCGATCGGATTTGATATTGCTTACGGATAGTCTACGTACATCTTACAGGCATTGGTATGATTGTATGCTATGTTTAGCTAACTTTGTTTACTAGTAGTTGTAAACACTATTAAGTAAGGATGTGCGATGATTTCTTTGGTTGCATATGGTGGTTATATTAGTCTATGTTATATAGTGATTTTACTTTCCATATACTTGTTCTATTTTGCTGCTAAGTGTTTAGTAGGTACGAATGGTATACGCTTCGCATTTGGAGCTCATTTTCATATTATATTGATTGTGTACGCTTGCTAACATTAAGAAAAGGTACACATCTTAGACTACGTATTGTATTTTTATATTTTTTCCATCAAAATGCCTCATCCTTGAGACAAGATGTATATTATACATGTATTCTAAATTTTTCCGATCGAACCATGCAAAATAGATGCTTGAGAAATTTTTCGAAAATTTAAGGTGTTAGAAAGTTTTGGAGAATTTCGAGAAATTTGATTTTTATTTTATAACTTAGAATGATATTAGTTGGTATCGGTGAATGAATTTAAAGACTTAGAAAAATTTATAATCTATTTCAGCTAATGGATTTTAGAAAGTTAATGGGTTTTGTGGCATTTTTCTTACCTTGATAATTTCAAGGACGAAATTCTTTAAAGGAGGTAAGTCTGTAATAATCTAGGATTTCAGTTATTTAAATTTGAAATATTTAATTGATTTTAAATATTGAAAAGTTAATTTTATAAGTCAACAACTTAAATTTCAAATATAGCTATCTATTTGATAATGTGAATTGTTAAATTTACTAATTGGAATTGTTTAAATAATTGAATCTTGAATTTAATTTGAATAAATGGATTTCAGAAGATTGTTTAAATTTAATTTTAAATAATAAATGGTTAGGTAAGCTTTAATTTATAATTTAAAGTGACTAGAATGGTTTTAATAATAATTCGCTTTCTTAACAAATTTCATGGCAATCCGAATTTTGACGAAACCGGTGCTATTGGATCGGTAATAGCGAATTATTGTATGTTAACGAATTTTGTTGCAATTGGACGTACCGTTTAGTCGTGCGAGCTCGAAATGCATAGAAATTAATTTAAATGATTTAAATTAATATAATTTGATTTTGAAATTTAACTTCTGTATATAATGGAAGTGGGTCCCGATATTACTTTCGTTGTGTTCAGAATAGAGGTATTAAGTATAGAACGCCAAGTGGCACGCCTCGTTTGGAGTTCAAAAATATTAAAGACGAATAGTGCTTTGAAAATTTTTCTTTATAAGGTCCTCATTTTCATCCTACTTTCAAAAATAGAACCCTAGCCGCTGTTTCATCATCTTCATCTAATGACCGTCGTCGTTCAGGTCGCTTAGGGCATTTTTGATCAAAGGTCTTAACTAGCGAAAGGTGCAGGGGTAATGAGAAAAGGAGATCTGATGGTGGGATCATCATGGATCAAGGTGAGGAAGCCAAAAATCACAAATGAACGGCGGTAGTTGATTAGGTTTTTCACGGTGGTGGAGCGTCAATAGGGGCCATGCTGGTGTCGTTTGAAGCGTCTTGGTCTGGGTTGTCGCCGGTGAACTCGCTGCGAGCTTCGGTGGCACGTGGCAACGGCGATCGATTGAAGTAGCATGACATCAAAGCTTAAAATGCATGCGACCTGCTTTGGTTAACGTTTAAAATTTTATTTATTTAAGTTAATCAAAATTTAATCCCAACTATTCAAATGTCTGTATCATGTCCATACGAGATCAGATTTGGACGCAGTCGGTCACATTTTCTCATGTCGGCGATATCTAAGTTATGGAGTTGGATTGGCGTATTTTGAAACTTTTAGGAATTTGTGTTAAAATCGAATGTCCATTCAATTTAATTCCAACCGGAATGCTTTGGCGATAACTGGAATTTTGTTGAGTTAAACTCACCTCTCTAGCCCACTTATATTTTATATAAGCGTAGATTTTTTTTTTGGGAAAGCCAGCCTATTTTTATAGTGGACAGTCCACAATTTATTAAACCAAATCAAATACAAAGATAATAGGCTACAAAGCATGAAAATAAAAAATGATACAAATAGTCTAATAACACAGCGTCACATTAGAACAAAATTTTGAAAAAAAGAGCGGAAATAGTTGTGGAAGACTGCAAGAATCTGCGCGAATTCCTTTCCTCCCAAATCGCCGCTATCGTAAGCTTAAGGTATCGGAGAAGACGAGTGGAAGATATAGATTTCCACCTGGTTCATTGAAAGATACGAACCCATTCAGGATTGAAGTCTCTGAACGGAGGCCTCTCTTGAATGTGAAGAAGAACTCGTTTCCATAGATGGAAGGAAAATAGACAGTTGAAAAACAAGTGACCAACATTTTCTGAAGCTCGATTACAAAGGATGCACACAGAGTGATTGATAAATTGCCTTTTGACAAGATTGTCCTGAGTATGAAGAGCATTCATCAGGCATTTCCAGAGAAGGAGGTTGTGCTTAGGTTTCGATCCACACTTCCATATACGAGCATGCCAAGGAAAAGGAGAAGTTTGATACTTTTGAATTATAGCTTTGTAAACCAATGAAGTACTGTGGAGTTTGTCGTTCCATTTTAGCCCCGATTGATCCACATACTTAAATGAAGCAGTAATTGAAGACCAGAGGTTGTTCAACATGGGGGAACTGAATGAGGCAAAAGGAGATCCTCATTAACAATAAAGGAATTAGCATTAGCATTTTGAGATATACCAGAGTGATGAATGAGGTTATAATCAATCGAGTGGGCAAGAATCTTACCTGGAGCACACCAAGGGGAATACCAAAAAGAATTGTTAATGCTGCATTGCACCATAGGCAGGTAATGTCTTCTATTCTTCATAAGTCTTTTCCAAAGGAAACTAGCTACTTTATTAACATCCATAGTCCAGTAATTGCCACCTTTAAGGTTGTATTGCCTATTCCATACCTCCCACAACCCCATAGAATTACTAAGTAATCTGTTGACATGTTGAGAAGCAGTGGCAATGTTCCATATTTTAAGATTAATGATACCAAGGCCCACCATATTAAAAGGGAATATAATCTTCTTATATGCAATCGGTATGAGTTTAGTGAAGTAAATATTTCCATGCCACAGGAAATGGTTAAAGGCCCTATTTAACATGTCAATAAGCTTTGTAGGGATGATGAAAAGCCTAAAATAGTATGCACACATAGAAGTGGCAATGCTTTTTAGGATCACAAGCCTGCCAGCTTGTGAAAGATTATTAGCATTATAATTTTTGAGTCTAGTTGTTATTTTTTTGAATAAAGGAAGGCATTGCGCATTAGAAATTCTGGACTTACACATAGGAGCACCAAGGTACATGACATTCTGATCCATGACCTGCAGACCAGAAACCAAAAGAATATTCTGGTAATTGATATCAGTAACCCCAGCAATTTTTATATGAGATTTAATTTTATTTATGTGGAGACCAGTCATCTGATTGAATTTTTGAAGAGTAGAGAACACCCTTGTGATGGATTTAATATTAGGTTTAGTAAAGAGCAAGAGATCATCAGCAAACATTAAAGTGGAGATTTGATGTTTTTGACATTTAGGATGAAAATCAATATTTTTATTTTTGCATTCTAAACTAATCAGGTTTGTAAGAACTTCCATAACTAAGATGAAAAGAGAAGAAGAGATAGGATCCCCTTGCCTAATACCATTTTGAGTTTTGAAATAGCCAAAAGATTCACCACTAAGAGATAATGACACATATACAGTAGATATGCAAGTGTATATCCAGGCTAAAAAAGGAAGGGGAAAGTTCATCTTGGACATAATTGAAATGATAGACTCCCATCTAACAGAATCATAGGCTTTATGAATATCAAGTTTCAGGAAGCATCTAGGAGAGATGTTTTTTCTATTATAACCTTTAATAAGTACTTGAGAAAGTAAAATATTATCGGTGATAGATCTCCCATGTATGAATCCATTTTGATTAGGAGATATAACATCTGCAAGGCAAATTCTCATACGAGTTGAAATAATTTTAGCAATACATTTATATATGATATTGCAACAAGCAATGGGCCTGAATTCAGAAACAGATTGGGGAAGATTAACTTTAGGGATAAGGGCAAGTTTAGTATGATTAATACCATTCAGTAAGGTGTTGGTTTTGAAAAAATGTTGAATAGCTTTACAAAAATCATGATTTACAATGTGCCAGCATTTTTGGAAAAACATAGCAGAGAACCCATCAGGGCCAGGAGAGCTAGAGGGTTTCATTTTTAAAATAGTTGCATGAATTTCATCTGGAGTAATAAGCTTAATTAAATTACTAGCTTGTTCATTAGTGATTGTGTTTAAGGGCAAATCATTAAGGACATGTAAATTATCAACAGAATCAGAGTGATCAAAAAGATGTTTATAATAATTAAGAAAGGAGAGCTTTATACTTGAATGAGTGTTCACTTCAAATCCATGCATATCCTTAATAGTGTGGATTAAGGCAGAAGATTTCTTAAGTTTCAAGGAATTATGAAAAGTTTTAGTCTTTCTATCTCCTTCTATATCCCATTTTTGTTTATTTTTTTCACGGAGCATAAGGAGCTCAGATTTGATGGCTAATTTCAAGTTTTTGGTAAGCTCATGAACTTTATCAGAAAGTATTAAATTACTGGGATCTGACTGCAACTGTAAATGAACATCATTAAGTTCAGTGCTTAATTTAGAAGAAAATAGGTTACCAGAACCATACTTATTTAATGACCAAGCTTTAATAGCAGCTTTACAATCTTTAAGCTTTGATTGCAGGATATACATTGGATTGCCAAATTTGGGAGAGGCCCAAACATGTTCAATCAATGGAAAAAATTCTGGATCAGAAATCCAGCAATTGAAGAAATTAAACGTAGAAGGACCTTTATTATTTCTAACTCCCCAATCCAAAATGATAGGACTATGATCAAAAAGAGATGGAGTAGGGAAAAAAGAAATAAGTGAAGGCCAAGCATTGAAAGCAGAAGAATTAAAGTAAGAACGATCTAATTTACAAAAAGTTCTTATACCAGATCTGCTACAGTTATTCCAAGTATAGAATACACCAGATTTAGGAACTTCATGTAGCTGAGAAAGAAGGATGGCATTATTAAGAGGAGCAACATCACCCAATGACAGAGGCAACCCACCCATCTTATCATCAGAGCTTTGCATGCAGTTAAAGTCACCTAAGCAAATCTAAGGACTGGTAGCGTGCAAAGAAGGAAGTAAGTCAAGAAAGAACTGCCTATTAGCTTTCATGTTATCTGCATACACAAAGGTAGTGTTAAATTTGAAATTAGTAGGTAAGTGTACAATATTGCAGTGGATGAATTGTTTGTGTATTTCAGTAGCATTAACAGTGTAAGATCTGGAGTTCCACAAAACCAAAAGACGGCCAAAAGGGGCAGCAATATGATTGTGGATAAATTCCCACCCAGGAGCAATGCGTTTAGCAAATATAATAGTTTCTTCTTCAGAATATTTAGTTTCACTGATGCATATTATTCCCAGTTTGTTGCCTTTGATGAGTTGTTTGATTTCATGTATTTTGGCTTCATCATGCCCACCACGTATATTCCAATATCCTATATTATCTATCATCACTAATTTATTTTTGTTTTTTTGGCAGATTGCCTTGTAACTCTTTGTTGTCCCTGTTTTTTTGCAGAGGCTTTCTTTTTACCCTTTTTGGAGATCTTTGGATTGAGCTTGGCCAAAATGTGCTCGTGATTATATTCATAGCCTCCATTCAAATCATCTTCAGAACAAAAATCAGATTCTGATGATAATCCCAAATCAGATATAGCATTGTTATCTTTTGTTGGAGTAAACAGTGGGATTTCCTGAGGTGGCTTTAAATTAGCATAAGGACCGATTGTAGGACTATTATTCATAGCTGAAGTATCAAGTGCAGTATTATTAGTGTACTCAGGATTAGAAGAGCAATAATGAACTATTGTCTCCATTTCATTGTGTGTACCATGGTTTGTATCCTGCTGCTGGTTGTAATAACATGTTACAGGTTGAACATGTTGCTTCTGTGTACTAATGAAATTAACTGATTTGCCTCTACACCGCTGTTGTACATTATTGCTTGTTTCTACTTGCATGTTTCCAATTGTTCCCATATTTTCTTCTATACATTCACCTTCTTCAACATCAGATAGAATGGCAAAGGCATTACTTGTTTCAATTGGATCATGTGTTACACCCTGTAATTGTCTATCTTTGGTAGCCTGCAATGTTTCAGTATTTTTATCCTTATTTAAATCCATCTCTGTAGTCATTTTACCTATATTTGGTTCCACTACTTTTTGTTTCACTTGAGTAGCTTTGGGTTTCCATCTTTGTTGCTTATTCTTCATATAATCCCCTAAATATTTCCTGGGGGCAGTAGTCGTACTTTTAGCTGTAGGAGCAGTTTGTTTTGCCAAAATTTCTTTTTCAATGCTAACTTTCTCTTCATCACTATTTTTGCCCAAATCACAGTTTTTCGTGGAATGACCAAAAACTTTACAAGACGTGCAAATCAGAGGCCTCCATGAATACTCAATGTAAACTTTTTGACATGTCTCTTCAGCATCTCCTATCAGCAAAAATTCAGGTAATTCTTTGTCAGGAGTTATTTCAACTAAGCATTTAGCGTATTCCAATCTCTCACGCTTTTCCGTAGCTTCATTGAAGCAAACCAATTTCCCCAGATGACAGGCAATCCAATTAATTCCAATTAAAGTCCACGCTATATGGGGAATATTGTAAAGATGTATCCATATGGGAATTGATCTCACTAGAGATTGAACCGAGCCAAACGCTGGCTTCCAAGTAGAGAAAACAAACATTTGACCACGTATAAACGTAGGGTCTGAACGAAGAAAAAGTTGCTTATCCTCATCACAGCTAAACTTGAAAAAATAATTGGCTTCATCAGATTTGATGTCATAGGATCCTTTCAGATTCTAATTTTTTTTAATATGAGTAACCACTGCCATGTAATTTACTGGAGCTCCAAGAAAAAATCCCACTAAATAGCCTTCCCAATAGCTCATACCTTCTGACACCAGAATGTCAGGGGGAGGAAGCGGTGGTCCTTGATAATCAAGATTGAACTCGGTTGGAATATAGGATCCAGCGTTCCTCGGTTTAGATGCAAACAGTGATGACCATGAAGGCTACAAGGCTGAAGAAGATGGTTGCGGCGGAGGACAAGGAGGAGGCAAGATAGGGGAGGGAGTAGCCGGAGGAGAAGGGTCCGGAGGAACAGAAGGGAGAGGAGGCGGAGGGATGTGAGCAGGAGGGATAATGTCTGGATGGGGTAGAAGAGGAAGGCAAGATGAAGAAGAAGGTGGAATAGTGATGGCCGATATAGCCGTTATTTTGGACGCCATTTTTAAAGCGTAGATATTTTTATTTATGCTTATTGTTGATTGTTTGGATGATTTACTATTTTATTAGTTGGTATGGATTTATTCCCGCCCTTGGAAAGGAAGATCTTTTTCTATATACCCGCCTAGTTGCGGATGATCCATATTATATGATTATATAGTGTATGTGATGCAGGGGATAGGTTGGAGGGATCCAACAGTATTCTTCACTACCATTGATTTTACTTTCCATATATATTATGATATATCATTTGTTGGATGTCATACTTGATGACATGGAGATGATTTTTCTTATTTAGTGCTATAGTAGCACTCGGCCTTATTTTTGGTATTTCGAAATAATAAAGTGAAGACTTTGATTTAAGAGGATTTTAAAGCAATTTTGAAATAACATGTGTTCTAAATAATTATTCTTGAATTACTAAAAAAAGGAGTTTATTTTAAATAAATTAAAAAGCATGATTTTTGGTAGTATAAACTAATAAGTATATGAACTATGTTAAATAGAGATTTTTGAACTATAGGATAAAGGTTTTAACAACTTAACAAATAAGCCCATTATTATAAAGGAAATACAGTTTTAAAGAAGATAGAAATAGTTTGAAAACAAATATTCTAAAATGTTTTATATAAGAGATTTATAATAGTAATAGTTTATAAATAAAGTAATAGATTTATAAACGGATTTTATAAATATTAAGAATTTATTTGTAATTGATATTTGATAAATGTATTATGAATAGAATTTTATGAGTAAATGAGATTTATAAAGGAATCCATATTTATAAATGAAATTTTATAAATAAAAAGATTTTATAAATAAAGAGATTTTCTAAAGGGAAGTTTTATAAAATAGAATAGAGATTTATAAACATAGTTTTATAAATAAAGAAATGATTTATGTTGAGGTTTGAATATGGATCTTTATAAGGAAATATATTCACGTTTTAAAAAGTTAAAATAACCTTTTAAAGGAATCTTTTGAATGTGATAGTTTTAGATAAAGTTTAGTGGTTTTAAAAAAAGTGATTTAAAATGTACTAAGCAATGAAAACATAGATTTCAACTTTATCGTCGTAATAAATGTTTTCAAGAAAGAAAGAGTGCATATACTATAACGCTGTTGTTTTGGGTTATCTGTTACGATGTTTTACGCAACATTCATTTTGAACCAATAAACCATGTTTTAGAAAAGTGGAAATTAGGAAGGCATCCCTGTCATACTTTCATACTGTAAAGCGGGTCCCTGTCAAAGTTTCATTGTAAAGCGGGTCCCTGTTTTCTGGAAACGAATAAAAATTATTGCTGAAATGTCAGCAACTTTTATAAATGAGTGCTGATATTTCAGCAACTTTCCCTGTCAAAGTTTCATTGTAAATCCGGTCCTTATTTTCTAGAAACAAAGAAAAATTATTGCTGAAATGTCAGCAACTTTTATAAATAAGTGCTGATATTTCGGTAACTTTCATAAAATGTGTTTAAAGTGTACATAAATGTTGCTGAAATGTCAGAAACTTTTATAAATAAGTGCTGATATTTCAGCAACTTTCATACACTATGTTCACAGTGTACAGAAAAGTTGCGGAAATGTCAGCAACTTTTACGAAAAGTTGCATCATGCTCTGTAATAATCGTGAATGAAAAACATGGACTTAATTTACACTGAAATTTAATGAGGGACTTTTCGTGAATTTTGAAACTTAATAAGGACCTGTGCCAAAAGTACCCTTTAGAAAATATGAAGTTTTCCTCAAAAGCTTTGTAAATATACTTATTACGGATTTAAGTATATAGAGATATTTTCAAAGTGTAGCGAAAAAGAAATGGTTTGTGAATAAGTATACCGTTGAAATAAGTATATGAAATTGTTTTCCAAATATCAAAAGATTGAAGTGGTTTTGAGAACATATCTTTTTAAAGATATTTTGAGATAAATATTTGGAAAGTGATTCAATTAATAAAATATTAACTAATTAAACAGGCTTAGAGATTGGTTATGTGCTAGATTGTATTTTTGACCATTTTTTGTTCCTTGACTTGATGGGGGAACTGATTTGTCATGCACTTAGTATGAGGCCAACCGAGTAGGCTTGATTATCATTTGATGTTAAGAATGTTGATTCGAGTAGTGGGAAGTGACTATGGTACTCCAATCTATTGAGCTTCAATTATTGGCCGAAGGATAGCAAGTTGATAGTTGGAAACGTGATAATTCTACGGGACTTTGTTTTCTTATGAGGTTGATGGCCTCTTATCGATTGTTGATCTGGAGTGACTGGGATCATATTCATCTAAAAACCACTTCCGACCAATATATGGTTCGAAAGTGCAGATTGTTGAAGACAATGATTTTCAAGATGGAGACCTTCATTATGCAGACTTGCTTGCCACTAGCCCCACGATTCCATATTATATATACAAGGTGGCCGTAGTGCTCTGTTATGAAAATCTTCGCTGCAAGGACTGCTCGCTACTAATCTTAGGGTTGATTCCTAACAGGATGTAGTAGGAGAGGGCCTTCGGTTTGTCCTGTTCCAGTACAACTTGTATAAACGAATTCCTGACATTGCATTTCTAAGAACCACGTAAACTGGTTTTTACAGACGTATATCTTTTTGGTGGTGTGGGAGGTAACCCCTTCTTGCACTTAACACCCTTCTCCGAGGCGTATGAACTCAAAGGTTGTACTTTTGTGGAAACCAATTAGCATATTGTTGGAATTGGCATTGTGGCATTCAAAGGAAAATATGTTCCGTGAATGGTAAATGTTACCTTATGCCTTGCATCCGAAAATGACTGAAACATGGTATGTTGTAAGGCTAAGTGGACCGCTCCCATTAGGGTATGGTCATTACCTTTCTAAATTACCCTCTGTATTTCAGGTATGTTGTGTATGCTTGTGGTCACAGATAAGTTGGGAATGACCGAGGTAACGCCATATTCAGTTCTATCGCCACCAAATGGGTCGGCTGGTAGGCCAATCTTGCCAGATGCAGAGGTTTCAAAGTTGTTAATCCTTGGTACATTCCTCTAGAAATATAATGTGCGGAAGGTAGTTCCTTATATGTCATTATATGGAATCCATTCTCTAATATGAGCCTTTCGATTTTAGATGTAAACTTATTATGCTGGAATTTAATAATGTAACAATTTTGGTTGTGATTAATATGTATTTGCATCCTAGACACTATTATGATATCAGAAGATTTGATATGAAATATTTTGGTTATCGTAAGGTAAAAACCCGTCCATGTTTATATGCGACGTGGTCTTACGAGATACCTTTGTTTTGAAAGGTTTTTATAACTATAAAAATCCAACTGTGATGTGTTTTCTCATGCTGGGTTACCATACTGATCAAAATGTTCTTCTATTTTAATGCTCGGGTTACACCGAGTATATTTACAGATTCAGTTTGGATACTTTTGAGCTTTCGAAGATGAGTTGGATGTCTTCAAGTCGTATTCATGTATATGTTTATTTTTTGCTGCATTGGTTATATTAAAATTATCAGCAATTGTAAGGATGGGCAGTTGTAGCTGTCCAGGCTGATGATTAGTGATTTGTTGTTGTACTCTGATTGATGTATGTATATTATAGTTTTTCTTTTGTAAATGCCATTGATATTATATGTTGTTCCGCTACGTTGTGAGATTTTGTTGTTGTTTGGTTTTCTCTCTCTTCTCTTCTTTTTTCTTTCTTCCTTATTTCCCCTAACTATTCACCTGTTCATACAACTCAAGTTGGACATGTGTGGTTTATTGTCAGCTTGAAATGTGTGGAATTGCAGATCATTACAAATTTCTGTATCCCTCCTTGAAAAGAAATTGAATTTCGTATTGATCTCGATAATGGCCAAGGGTGATTGTGATGCCACATAGGCATATGACTTCTAATAAGAGAAGGGAATTAGATAAATAAAATTCAGACAGAAAGGCTTTATTCAGAGGAATATCTCAGAATGGGCAGCACATGTCGTTTTTGCTGCTGAGGCAGATTGTTCCCTCAATTTATACATTGACCATCGAGAACTAAATAATCCGACAAAGAAAAACCGCTATTCATTACCTCACATTGATGACCTTTTCGAAAATTGGTCGAGGTGAAGGTTTTCTCATAGCCTGATATGGCGACTGGGTTTCGCCACTTGTAAGTGGTTGGAGATAAATCTAGAAGACCGCTTTCCGTGCACCTGATGGATTGCTAGACTGGTTGGTCATGCCATTTGGGACGACGAATGCTCCAGCTAATTTTGTGGATTTGACAACTAGAGTATCCAAGAGAAGTAGAATAAGTTGGTCGTGGTCTACGTGGATGATATTGTTATTTATTCTAAGAGTGAGGCAAAGCAAGAGGTTCATTTAAGGGAAGTGATGGATGTCTTATGGATAAATTAATTGAAAGCTAAATTTTCTATGTTCCATTCCTAGAGAAATGAATTTCATTTCCTTGGGTATGTAGTATTAGCGGATGCATTGGCAGTAGACATAGAGCTACAATCAGGGATTCGAAGACTTTGAAGAATGCTTTAGAAGTCCGTAACCGTTTGGGTTTAGTCAGATTCTATCATAAGTTTATTAAGGATTTTGTGAAGATATTGACACTTCTAACCCGTTTGACGAACAAAATTTTGGTTTATAATTCTAACATGGGAACGTGATACCAATGACAGACAGATATAAACGAGTCTAGAGCATACGTACATGATCCAAAGTGTGTATGTAGATACGAATGCGGTCCTATGACATAAGTATGTGGACCACGCATGACATTGCTCCTTTGTAGTGCTTGGGTGCACCAAGTGGAAGAGGTAGATGTTAAGTGACCATGTAGACACCCGACGGTCCAGGGCGGGCGTCCAATTAGATAGCACGAGGCTAGCATGCTTTCTTATAGGCTTTGGGCGGTCCAAAGAAATGAGTCCTATATGCAATTTACGTGTCAGCGGATAATAAAGGACCCTGTGGAGCATGAGGCCGAATCAGGTAAGTGAGTCCGCATAAAGATGACGGGATATAGTTAGAGGTGTATGATAGTTAGTTCTGATTGGCGACGGAACATGTGATGGTTGAGCGAGAGACTCATATTATTTTATAGTGCTATTTTTATAGTATATGCAGAGTAGTGTATAGCTCACTCACCAGATTTATGTTTATCTCGCTCTTATTTTTCCTTTTTTATACATATATCATGGTTGATGGAGTCTAGCGATGGGATGGTATTAGAAATGTAGATTCATTTATGTGTTGTATCTTGATTTGACTTTGTGTATGGATTGGTTTGTACTTTATTATTTAGACATATGCATTCGACATTTTAAACATATTATGGTGACATGACTATGATATTTGTTCATGTGTTATATTACATTTTATTCCACTGTGAGACTCTGAAAACAGTTATTATATACTACCGATGGCGGGAAAGGTGGCACCGTTCGCTGACTTGTAAGAAGGAGGGGGCGGTGCCACTGCATGGAGGAGGGAGGTAGCGGCTTGCGTGTTGGTGCCGCATGGGGGCAGCAGCGACAATATTTGTCGAAGAAACATCGTTGAGGGTGATTTTTGGGTCGTGAATTTAATTTGGTGCAATTTTCTTTAAGAAAAACGAAAGTGGAAAAGAATAGGGACGCGTATGGATTTGGGTGGTTTAGTTCGATCGGGGGTCACGACATGTCGACACCAAAAATAAGGTGTCAGCATGATGTCATTAATTTTTGTAGGTTATTAATTATTGACAACCTATCGACGTTGCGTTGATGCATAGATTTTGGCACCGGCGCATTGGTAAAGCCAAGTCGATAATTAACACATTTTTTGGTAGTGGATGATGAGTAAGATTATATCTGCTTGAAGAAAGAAAGTGATCTTTTCCATTGTGGTTAATATTGAAATTTAGTGGTTTACATTCTGAAGTTTGTATATTTTGATCAAAAATAATTTATTTTAAGAGAAAAAACCTGGATGTTTATGATTACAATCTCGAAAATAAAAAGAGAAACTTGTTTATAATAGCAGCGAAAATATGAATTAATAGAAACAAAAATCTATTTTTATTAGAAAAATGAATGATCATTCCGAGAAGAATAGCTCTCTTGTAATTTTGTTCCACCCTCATAGATTGAGCTGCCAATAAGTTTAATAGATAGAAACAACACCAGTGCAGTAAAATGAAAAGAATCCCCTTCCAAGCATAAAGGATAAGTCTAAAGAATAGCAGCAAACCTAAAAACTGGGGTAGCAAGAAAAAAACCACATCATCCATTAAAAAAAAGAAGAGAAGTCCACATATATGAGTGTGCAAAGTCAACAACTTTATCATCCATTCACCTAATGTGTAGACAATAGCAACACGGTGGCCCAAAACTTCATGGTGCGTCGACAACAGTGAATCGATCACAACAATCCACTCTCAACTATCTAGCTACGTAGATGCCCAAGCATGAGCCGATCAACTCACAACAACCAGTCAAATTGAAAAGCTCAATGAAAACAACACGCATGTATATACATGGGTAGTTAAATACACACGTCACTAAATAAAACTTGAATGAATTAAAGAGCAAACTTAATTTTCCAGCAAGAGACGAATCCGTATTGAAATAAGAAATGAAATAGAAGGATCTAGTATAAATGATACAATAAGAAATGAGACGAAGAGTATAAATCTGTACTATAATATTATTATTGAGTTAGATTTCAATAGCACACATGCCTCCTTCATATTTTGAGAAATGAACAGTCACGTTTTTAATTTCTTTCTATTCCAAACTTTGAAATATGATAACTTTTTCTACATTAATTGGATTTAAGATTCGATTTCACTATTAAATCTCAAATTTAATATGCTTTTCAACGATATTATTATTGATAGCTAAAAATAATTTTTTCAAAATCATAGTTTTTCAGATTATTCATATTATTGAAGTTATTAAATTTGTTTGACTTTATTTCTTTTAACTAATCTATGTCGTTGATTGTTTTGAAAATTTCCAGCCTCTGATTCTACTTTCACAAATTGCAGTCAAGTCTGATGAAATCAAACATTACCAAAATACAGCAACAATGTTAGATGAATTAGAAATAAAATCAGAAAGCTCAAAAGCATTAAATACAATTATATGCTTCTTATTATATTGAATTTGCTCTGACTGTAAAAGAAATACAATGATATTCTTCACATTAGAATAAATATTGTTGAATAACGGTTGTTAGTTCCAACACTTTAGACATAAAATATGTATGCTTTAGATTTAGCATATTTTTCACAAGAATCGTTCAAAACAGAAATAAATCTCTTTATCCTCTAATCTTATCATTATACAATAATATGATGCTGCATAATGTGTTCCTAGCATAATCAGTTATGAGATCATCATCAACACTTGCGTTCTCATGAATCATGTCAACGTTGCTTTTGGCTTTTTTGGATCAGTGGTCAAGTGTAAACCAAATGTTGTTACCGGCACTGCTCTTATAGATAGTTATTACCGAAGCAGCAAATGGAATCAACGACATCGAGTATTAAAGGAAATAATCGATAAAGGTATCTCACCAAATGAAGTTACATATAATACAGCTGATGTGCACAATAAATTTATATGTGTATAATTTATATGTGTATTGTATGGAAATTTTATCTTTGAAATCATTTTTGCTCGATATTTTGCAATTGTTTATCAAGCACCAGTACTATCTATATTACTGTTTTCAAAGATTACACACAAGTTTTAGACAAAATGCAAACTTATTTGAAAATTGATAAAAAAAGATCACTATTTCTTAATCAATGAACCATACAAATCATTTAAACATGTTATGATGATAAGAGGTTGAGTGCTCGATATTATTGAGTTAGATTTCAAGAGCACACATGCCTCCTTCATATTTTGGGAAACGAACAGTCACGTTTTTAATTTCTTTATATTCCAAACTTTGAAATGTGATAACTTTTTCTACATTAATTGGATTTGAGAATCGATTTCACTATTAAATCTCAAATTTAATATGCTTTCCAATGATATCCATTATTGATAGCTAAAAATAAATTTTTTAAAATCATAGTTTTTCAGATTATTCATATTATTAAAGTTATTATATCTGTTTAACTTTATTTCTTTTAACTAATCTATATCGTTGATTGTTTTGAAAATTTCCAGTCTTTGATTCTAGTTTTACAAATTGCAGTCAAGTTTGATGAAATCCAACACTACCAAAATACAGCAACAATGTTAGATGGAATTAAAAATGGAATCAGAAAGCTCAAAAGCATTAAATACAATTATATGCTTCTTATTATATTGAATTTGCTTTGACTGTAAAAGAGATACAATGATATTCTTCACATTAGAATAAATATTGTTGAATAATGGTTGTTAGTTCCAACACTTTAGACATAAAATATGTATGCTTTAGATTTAGCATATTTTTCACAAGAATCGTTCAAAACAGAAATAAATCTCTTTATCCTCTAATTTTATCACTATACAATAATATGATGCTGCATAATGTATTTCTAGACATAGTCAGTTATGAGATCATCATCAACACTTGCGTTCTCATGAATCATGTCAACGTTGCTTTTGGCATTTTTGGATCAGTGGTCAAGTGTAAACCAAATGTTGTTACCTGCACTGCTCTTATAGATAGTTATTACCGAAGCAGCAAATGGAATTAACGACATCAAGTATTAAAAGAAATAATTAATAAATGTATCTCACCAAATGAAGTTGCATATAATACAGCTGATGCACACAACAAATTTATACGTGTATAATTTATATGTGTATTGTGTGGAATTTTTAATTTGAAATTATTTTTGCTCGATATTTTGCAATTGTTTACCAAGCACCAGTACTATATACATTACTGTTTTCAAAGATTACACACAATTTTTATACAAAATGCAAACTTATTTGAAAATTGATAAACAAAGATCACTATTTCTTAATCAATGAATCATATAAATCATTTAAACATGTTATGATGATAAAAGGTTGAGTGCTATTCGTATGCGAAGAACACACTAGTGATACTAGAAGAGCGTGTTCGGCTAGACCTCATTCTCCACCGGACAAATACAAACAAAATTGTATTTTTTTGACCACTTTACCAATTAAACAAATGTGCACGAGACTAACATGCACAGCGCTTTAAAGCACGAGGATCCCCACACCTAATTGGTTAGTTATTACAACAATTATAAATTCAATCGATCTGTTTATTTATGGACGTCTCCCCTCTTAGGATCCGAAAAGATCTTACTATTAATATCATAGGTATTCTTTTCACTTAAAGCTTTTTCATGGTTTGTTTTTCAGTCGAATGCTCAATAATTTGGCTTTTCTACATGAATGAAAGCTGTAAATTGTTATGCTAGCTGATTACTGCGTTTTCATAAAGTAGACTTGTTGAAAAACTATTTAGTTACCTCTTTTTTTTGGAGTTGGAAATTAGTGGGAGTTAAATTTAGTACCGTGTATTTTTTCTTTTGATTTTTTTTCCAGGTATTGTGAATTATAGGCGAGAAACTGGATGTTATTCATTCTTTATATTTTCCATATTTAATTATGAATTTTGGGTGAATGTGATGTGATTAATTTGGGGTTTTATGGGATTTCATGATTTGAGTTGCTTATTTCCTTTTCTGTGTGATTATCTGCTAAACTTTAAGTTGAATTACCATTTAGAATGGTTATTTTATTTTTCTTCAATTTGCTTAGAATAAATTTGAATGTGTCTCGTTGGACTTCATTTGGTTTGATATTATGTCCAGCTAATAGAGCTAGAACGCTTAGGCCAAACATAAATCCATGATCATTTTAAAACTGTTCTAGGTTGGTTCCAGTCCTGCATCCTATATTTTATTATTTATTTATTTTATTCTATCTGGACTGATTTTGTGAACTTAAAACAATTTAATTGGACTATAAATGAAAAAGAAGACAAAAAAATTAAGGTAATTAACGTTGCAATCTTCCCTTTCCATTTTAATCTAGCTTTCACTATTTATTTGGAGCACTACTAAACAAACTTACTTATAGTTCAAGGGTCACACATTTGTAAGGGGCATATGAATCAAGGAACCATAAGGGGAATGCAATTTCTTGAACAAGTATTTTCTACCTTTCTTCTTAATATTATCTTTATACAGTCCAATCCTTTCTTCTCCGTTCTAGAAATCATTGTAACCAACCCTGTAATTTCTAACATTATCATGTCCTTGGTTCTAATGGAGTTATGTCGCATTTATTGAGCTAGATCTTCATATAATCCAAAGTCCAAACTATGTATAAATTTATCATTTCATAAATCATTAAAACTCCTATTTCTCAAATCTGATTGGGAATAGTCTAGTATACTGTTATTTATCTGAGTTACACTAAAAGATCTCAAAATTTGTAATTTCGTAATTCTGTAATTTACTTCAGGATTTCAAAACATGATACAAAAGCATATGTTCAATTGTTGTATATTTCCCTCACTTGTTTGTTTCCTTATGTACCATCTCCTTTGTCATCATAACACCACCTTCTTTAAAAGAAAACTGCAACTACCTCTTGAATGTTTGGTTAGGACTTGGGGACAAATGGGTTAAAATTAAGATTTGAGTTCGGGAGAAGACGAGGGAGGTGATGCAAGTCTATGGATGGCAGGGATGTAAATGAAATAATTTAATTAGTCTTATCCTTCTTTACGAGTCTATATAGTAGTGCTCTTTATTTATTGGTAATATCAACTGACCTCTCCATCCTTTGTCATTGATTTGTTTCAATCTATGGAGTTAGCCAATAATGCTGTAGATTGCATTGTTTTGACTCTTGTGATCACTTTGAATTTAAGCTGCAAGTTCAATGACGATTTTTGTTGATGAGTCGTAACTTACAAATATGTCGTAGGAGTGTTTTTTCCCTCTTTCCAGTTAGTATCCATGGCAAATATAGTGCCTTGACTCTTTTATCTTTTTTAGGTGTAGTTGTTAATTTTACTAGTCATGTATAATAATAGAGTGGCTGTGCTTGAAAAAAGTGCTCCAATTTGTTGTTGGAGTATGCTTAATGGGTAAGTATAATTTATTTAGTTCCCTTTTGCTTCGTCTTCCCTTTTTTTCTAATTGGTGTAGAATTTGGTCGGTTGTTCTTTGATCTCATTTACTAGATCATACAGTTACATGAAATTTATTTTGAGTTATGAATAACTAGTGTTTAGATTATGTTAAAAATCAGCTGTTTTATTTTATATATCAACATTTTCTAGATAACATACACAATTAAAATTTTAATTAGCAAATAATACATTCATTATGATTTCATCATAAATGTTGAACTTTTGGCCCGGCCAATAATGATTAATGAATGGCTTTGATTTAATGATGCATGGAATGCAATGCTACAGACAATCGACTTGATTGAATTGGTGGCATTGTCATGTTTCGAAGAAAGCATAGCGCTCATGATGATAAAGAGAACGAGGCTGCACAACAGGGAGCCAAGGTAATTGAAACTACTCTACCCAATTTTTTTTTTGAATCATTAGATAAAATAGGTTTATATTATAGATGTTTGGAACTGCATTATCATGCTGGGTTAATATAACATCAGCAATCTGGTTATTTATATTTAAGTTGCGCACCAGATGAGTTGTGCATCAGCTTTACCTAGTGAAGTAAAACTTGAGGTAGGAAAGAAAAAATGAAACATATATATCAGAAAATCTCTATTTGGTTATTCATCTTATTCTAATCTGCAATTGTATGTACACAATTATTGACTCAAGAATCTACATTGACCTTCCTATATGGGCGGCGGGAAAAAAAAAAATCTCGATCCGTTTGGGTAGAGTAAGGTAGTATTCATAGGAAACTGAAAAAGAGTATGTTTTCCACTACTGCAAAATCCTTGACCAATAAAGTGAAAGATTTTCAGTACATAAGATTTATAGGCAATAATTAAAATAACATTTGAAGAATGATTATCTTTTCCAAACAGGTCAACGAGTTAAAGATTGCTTTAGGACCTTTAACTGGACGTAGTTTGCAATTTTGTGATGATGCGTGCATCAGAAGACATTTGGAAGCTCGAAATTGGAACATTGAAAAGGCAAAGAAAATGCTCGAGGAGACGCTTAAGTGGAGGGCGACTTATAAACCTGAGGATATTCGTTGGGTAAGAACCACCTTGTCATTTTATTATGAAATTAATTTTCTATTAAATAATGTTATATAGTGAGTTGATTTTCCATTTTATAAAGCATGAGGTTGCAAGTGAAGGGGAAACGGGAAAAGTGTACCGAGCAAACTTTAAGGATAAAGAAGGAAGAACGGTTCTTGTATTGAGGCCTGGAAAACAGGTGTGTATGTTACACTTATATCTCTCAGAATACTAGTATGCACTCCTTGTATTTGCTTAGAAAATTATATTCTAGTGTAAAGACCTTTGAAGTGTTTTTCTATTATAATGTTTTCAGGTGGCTTATAACCATAAATTATATGATAAATAAAGTAATTTAATCCTTTTAACATTTAGAAACAGCATATAACTTTATCTACTAGAAGCTGGTTCTGAATCATGGATCGCTTTATTGTATCAATTATTCAATATCATGTAAATTAAAAGATATTTTTTCCAAGCCTATAGAAACATAGATAGTTTTCCCTCTTTTTTGATGAATATGAGCTAATAGCAAGCATCTTGTTAAAAGAATTGCAAATTTACCTCCCCTTTAGACAAGCATGATAACTTCTCAAAAAATAATGTAATAATATATGATGGTTGTACAATAAACAAGTTTTCCCCTCTTTTCCAACTTTGTAGAATACATCATCGCATGATAATCAACTACGCCATCTAGTGTATCTTATTGAGAATGCAATCCTCAATTTACCTGAGGGCCAAGAGCAAATGGTGTGGTTGATTGACTTCAGTGGATGGTCTTTGAGTTTATCTGTTCCAGTTAAGACTGCAAGAGACTCTATCAACATTCTGCAAAATCACTATCCAGAGAGACTTTCAGCTGCATTTATGTACAATCCTCCAAGAATTTTTGGAACATTTTGGAAGGTAAGGTCCTCTTAAGCATTAATTTCATTTTGAGTAGCAACTGAAAAGAATAGTAAAAATTAGAAACTAAATTATGACCCATAGCCATCTGCAAACTTTGTATGTAAGGTACGAAAAAGAGTACAGCATGTACTCTGCTATACTGCATATCTATATCTGGATGCCTGTTTTTTCTTCTTCTTTTTTTCCGTTCCTTTTTCTTTTTCTCTTCTTCTTCTTCTCCTCTGTTGGTTGCTGTTGCTGTTGTAGAATTATCTTAGCTGAGTTCAGGGGTTAGCAATTATGTACCCCAATCATATACTGAACTATAAAACTAAAGCGTTACAGTAGACACAGTTAAGCCAGATATGTCCAAAAAAAATGAAATAAAATTCCAGTGATAAACTTTTTATTTCATTATTTGCAAGATGGTAAGATTAATTGAGTACCTCTCTCTCTTGAAATGGCATGTCAAATACTCCAAGTGAATTCGACAAGTGCAATTTTTTTAACACTTTTAAAGAGGGCGTTAATTTTTGTTATGTTATTGGACTTTTGGAGGTGGAAGGGTCCTGTTTTCAAACATTACAAATCAAATATAATTTTGTTCACATCAGTTTTAAAATAACATTGGTTGTAATTGGTGGAATTCAGGAGATCCCATGGATTCAATTGCATGGGACCCTTGAATTCCACCAATCACCACCGATGTTGTTCTAACATTAGTTTGAATAAAATTGCACGGGTTAAATTAGCACCATCTTTGAGTGCGTTGACAAAATTGCACTCCACTTTGGTTGTTCATAAGGCTAAATAAAAATACAAATGTCACATCTATTGGCATATTTAATGTCCAAAACTTCTGAGCTATTGTTTGTTACCCACTTCTGATGCATTGGGAAAATAATTACTCTTTTCCATTTTACTCAAATATATGTCATCAACCTTTTTGCTGATCACAATTCGACCTATTAAGGCATTGCTCTCGGATAACAGTTCATTGAACTATCTAGTTCAATGAACGATAGTTTGCTGAAAATGCATTCTTGCATGCTTTGAATGATAGAATTAAGTTTGGATGTGTATGTTTGTTATTTATTTATTAATTTAATTAATTAGTTATTATGAATTAGATAATTAGTTAAATTGATGGATATTAATTAGTAATTAATAAAAGAATACTTATAACTAATAAATTATAATTATTATTGTATTAATAATTCATAGTTAATCAAAATCAGTAATAACAGTTACTGTTAATAATTGAGTAATGGAAAAGAAGAAGATAAGAAAACAAAATTTCACAACTTCAATAATCAAGCACATCGTGCGTTCATATAATTACTATTAATAGTCAATGGTCGATCCACGTGAATGCTTGATCATCATTGACTATAATCTGTAGGCTCTTTCGGAAATCCTAATTCAAAGTTAATCTTGTAACCTCTCATCAAAGATAATTGGTCAACCCTATCATCCGGTCCACACAATCTTTAGATTCATCAAATTTGCGATCTATATTCACTGAAATCTCGAAAACTTTTGAAGAACTTGATTATTGTACCAAGTTCCTCTCTGCATCATATTCACCATATTGTGAACGCCTTCATAGTATGTTGCGTGTGAATGTCTTCTCTTTTGACCAGTAACATAAGCATGATAGTTAATGGATGAACAGAAGAAGGGTGTGCGTATCAATGTCGTTTAACTTAATAGCTTGAATTTCATTATTATTTAACGGTTGAGGAGGCAAGGGGTCATTCAGATTCCAATCATTAGAAATGGGATCATCTTCCCAGTTCAAGTAATCATGAGTGGAATTCGATTCAGTAATTGGTAGATCGTTCAACATCTCATTTTACTCATTTTTAGTCTCACCAATCCTAGTACAAGTGATTGTGCCCCTTCCAGTAGCCATACTTTGTGAAATTTATTCCAAATGTTCCAAAAGGACAATTGGTGCAAGATGTCATTTCAATATTCCATTTTCGAATTCCTATCGATAAATAATAATGAAACTTAAAAATGTGACATATTGACAGTTAAATAAATCTTATGAAAATTGTAAAATACCCTTGTTTGATGCTGCCACAATTTTTGGTCAACATCAATAGTGTTTTGAGTAACATCCTAACCCGCTCAGTTTTGTTTCTAAGCTTATTCCTCGTTTGAACAGTTGTCCAATAGATGCTACAAATTTTCTCGTCATACGATCGAAAATCCCAATTTTCTTTTTAGGACACTCGAATTCTTCTACAACAATCATTGCAAATATGGTGAAAGTAAAGCAGTCCAAGGAAATGAAGGTTTTTTTTAGATGTTGCAGTTTTTTTTGTTTTTTTAGAGGTGGAAGTCATTTTATTTTTCATAATATATGAGCTTGAGAATGAAATGACATATTGTTTGAAAAAGTGAAGAGAAATAACCAATTTTTAGAGGGGAAAAAGATTTGAAGCTTTATGTGTGATGTGCCTCATTTTACGTTGGACATAGGTTTTAAATTCTTCTTGACCCGTTAATTTTACGTTAGACATACCCTTTACGTTCTATGATACAGTCTTACGTCAGACATAAGGATCAACTGTCAAGTTTGCTGAATCACTCTAAATGTTCAAGAATATGGGTAAGGCTGAGATGCTAAGATGATGATATCATATCGTCATAGAATTTAGATAATACAATCACATTTAGAAAAGGAAATGCATATACGAAAGAAGTAAAAAGAAACTTTTGACTTCTCCAACTTAATAGGCATATATGGATAAGCATATTTTTCTCTTTAAATGGATTAATCAATTTATATGCTGTCGTATATATGTTGACTTGAGCATCGAGTAATTAATTGTATATAAATATAGCTTAAAGAGAGGGTGGAAAAACTATTGAAAAATATTTGGTGTTTCTCTTTTCTTTCATCATTGTTCTTCATTGCCATAAAGATGAATACTTCATTCTCAATTAGGTATTGATTCTGTTTTTGTTCTGTTTACATTTATTTAGTAGATTAACTATAAACAACTGTTTTTGAGAATCAATATTAACAACGATTGGATGGAATCTTGTGTTTTTTTATTGCTTTATGTTTTGCAACTATCATCACCATTGTCTGAGATCAAATATTATTAGTTTTATTTAACATTATCGCTTTGTGACTTGGGTGATATAAGATTCTGAGATGGACCTCCACAACATTTTTATCCTTTGGTTTTGCATAACAAAAGTCCTAACAAATTGCTATCAAAGTTAGAGCATCACAAAGATTAGGCTAACTTCATATTTAGATAATTGTTGAGATGCCAAACATAAGTTCCTCTTCAAAGATTGTTCTTCTAAATGGAAACAATTGAGGTATTTGAAAGCTTAAGATGAATGTTTTATACCATAATAACTTCATGTGCCGATTGAAAGTGATGGGAAGTGGACCTCAAATATAGAGGGAAAATGGAAGAAGACGAACAAGAAGGCGATTGCGTTAATTTGTTGGTGCCTTAACGATTTAGTTTTCCACCATATGGCTAGTTATAAATTCACGAAGACTTTATGAGACAAGTTTGTATCTTTATATGAGTCGAAAAGTGCTATTAGTAAGCCTTTTCTTGTTTGGAAATTAGTTCATGCGAGGCTAGATAGAGAGAAGTCCATGATAGCGCATTTTGAACTAATTTCAAGGTGTAATAATGCAGTTGACAAGTACGGATGTCAAATTTGATGATGAATTACATGCTCTTTTGTTGATGTCCACTTTCAGAGAGTTAGAAAACATTGGTTGTGTCATTGATGAACGCCACTGCTAGTGGAACTATCTCATTGATATTGTTCGAAATAGTCTCTTGAATGAAGAGCTTGGAGGGAAATGATCAATCTTGAAATTAGTTTAAGATGTATTTATGATAGTATGGGACTCAAAGTGGGACACAAAATCAAAGAATAACGTTGTTAATGGTAAATTTACGTTGAAAGATACTGTTTATTTTTATTGTCATAAAAAAGGTCATCTGTTCAACAGATGTGAAGCGTATAAGAGAGATTAAAAGAAGACTATGCATAATGACCGTGATAGCGATACACTGGTCAACATAGCTGAAGATAGCGAGAGTGATACTTCTTTTGATGTCCTCATCAGTGATGTTAAGTCTCTGAAGATGAATTTTGGTGCTAATTTTCACAAATGTAGTTATCAGAGCTGTTTTTCTTCTTCTGAGAAGATTGTCGACATGATCAAGTTCGTCAATGGAGTAGAACTGCTTGTTTGTGGTATTGGATCTATCTTTTTTCGTATGCATGATGGGGTGATTAGTGAGGTCTTCGGCATAAGACATACACGTACTAGTTTGCATCTCATTTCTCTTGATCGGTCACCGTTGGGTTGTACTTATGATATTTGAGATGGAGTTTTGAAAGTGATAAATGGTGACCATATTATGATAAGAGGAATATTAAACGATGAAATCTTATAGATTGGTTGGTCGTGTGGTCGATAATAGAAAACGAGCGACAATGGGAGAGTATAGTCCACAGGTAGGTGGAGATGTGAATGTGCGCACTACGTTTGATGGTCATGTTGGTGATTATATTTTCGACAAGAGTCTTAATGTTGATGATGCTCGAGGTATCAATGGTGACCGCGTGGAGAGTTCATGTCAAGTGGTAGACGGGTGTCGAGTTGGAAAATCCATGAAAACTTTATAGAGGGTTTTGTAGTATTACAAATGCTTTTGAGACCAAGTGTTGAGAAATGCATCACTTATAAACGGTGATAGAAATTTGTAAATTGGTGTGATTAAAATAAAGAGCTACGATTCGTCCGAAGATGATATGGTCGCTTTCTTATTTTTCGTTTTGAAGAGGCAATTTGGCTGAAGATGGAGATCAAGTGTATCTGAATATATATGATTTTGCATCAAGGTGGGGTGTTGAATTTTGGTGTTACAAAATCACATTTAAAAGCAAAAATTAATATACAAAATAAGGAAATAGACAATTTTTGCATCTCCAAATTAATAGACATATATGGATAAACATTTCTCTCTCGCTAACTGGATTAATCAATTTATATGTTGTCGTATATACATGTTGACTTGGACATTAAATAATTGATCGTTATAAATATGGCTTAAAGAGAGTTAAAAAAATGTAGAAAAGTATTTGGTATTTCTTCTTCAAACACCAAAAATACATTACTATAAGATCATGACTCGTTTCTCAATTTGGTTATTGATTTTGTTTTTGTTTTTTTTATATTTATTTGGCAGATTGATTGTAAACAATTTTTTTTTAGAATAAATGTAAATTGTGATTGGGTGGAATCTTATGTTTGGATTTTTTTGTTTTTTTTTGTTTTGTTTTGAACTATCATCACCATTGTTTGAGTTCAAATATCATTATTTTTATTCAATATTATCACTTTGTGACTTGTGTGATATAAGATCCTGTGATAGGCCTCTACAACAGTTTTATCATTTGTTTAATTTTGCACAACAAAAATTCTAACTACCATTTTCAACATGTCTATTGTAATTATATATTGCATACATTGTTTCAGAATTGTAACAATGGGCCTCAAACTTGCATCTTTCATATTCTTTTAATTTTTGGATCCACTCAGTTCATGTTTGGGCTATTTCATGGTCGCGTTTTACATGATATATTTGTTTTGTCTTGAGGGCATGTTTAATCTCCGTGCATCCTTGTCGGTATGGTTGCATTTATGTCACCACAATTCACATTTTAGCAAACGTTTTCTGTTTTGGTACGTACATTCTGAAACGCCATAAACAAACGATTCAAAATATTATGGCACACCATTTGATACACTAATTTTAACGTTTCAAAATGTTTAATTTGATATTTTAAAAATGTTGATTCTGATGTTCCAAAATGTTTATTTTGACGATTTGAATGCACTATGTTAATGTATGAAGTCATAATGATTTCCTATTGAAAATGCAAGCCATCAATTAATGATTATTTCCTAATGAAAATATAAACAAATAACGAAGAATGATTTTATATCAACATTGAGAAGACTAAAAGTCTTGTTTTCTACTTTATTTTAACTCTATCATTTATACTCATACGTGCTTCTCCTTTTTCACATGGTCTCTTTCTTTACATTCTTGTTTCAAAAACAACTAGTACATTAAAACATGGTATTTGAAAAAAGTAAAAGACATTGATGATAATGATAATATATTTGTAGAAGATAATATTGTGTCGATGTATGGAAACTAATCTGGCTTCAAAGTTCATGCAACATGGAGAGTTGTCATCAAGAATTGATAAAGGAAAAAAACATAATGCAACTTTGTTATAATTTTCAACTACTTAACAAAAACTAAGACATGATGCTAGCACTTATACACTAATATTTGAATATTTTGCAATTTTATTTTGTTTCAATTGATATAAGTTATAATTCACAACCAGTTGAAAATGGACGTTAATGGTATTGTTTATTTATACAAGAATGATTTTACTTTGTGTTCAGCCATTTGTATTGCATAATGATATTATATGAATTTTTATGTAAAGAGAGCGTTTTAAAAAATGTTCCACATTCTGGCTAAACTATTCTGTACAGACTAAGTGTTCTAGTTAAGCTTACTTCTAACGTCTTGATCGTAGTATGTACGTTTTCATTTTCGTTTTTGTTCCGCGTACCGAATCATTCCACGTACCAAGTAACATAGGGTTGCATATCGGTCAAGTACCAATATGCAAATATTAAACGATATGCGTACAATACAAACAACAACAAAGCCATTATTCCCAAACAAATTGGGGTTGGATAGAGATGAAACCCAAAACAAAATAATAAAATCAATTTAAAAGTTATAACAATAACAATAATAAAATAAAGTCAAATGAGTAAATTAATAATAATAACCGAGTAAAATTATATAAAATAAAAAGGTATATGTGTATATGAGAGGAATGATAATAATAATACTAATAGCGATAATGATATTAATAGTAATATTGGTCAAAGACCAAACCTACGTTTTAGGCTGCTATTCCCTAGTCCTATAATCTAAAACTTATAAAACTCAATGCTCATGGTTCTGGTTCGTGAATCGTTAACTTTCACTTGCTCCGATCCATCACCAGCTCCTCGGATATATCCCAATCCTTCAAATCTCTTTTTACTATTTCCTCACATGTCAACCGACCTTTACCTCTCTTTGAGCATTCAACGCGGCCTATAATTCCAACACAAACAGGTGCCTCGGACGGCCTTCGTTGAAGATGTCCAAACCATCTTAAGCGATGTTGAATTAGCTTCTCCTCAAATGGTGCTACTCCAAGTTTATCACGTATATCATCATTTCTAGTTCGGTCTTTTCTTGTATGACCGCAGTTCCATCGCAGCATACGCATCTCTGCTACGATTATCTTTTGGACGTGTTGGTTTTTGGTAGACCAACATTTTGCACCATACAACATCACAGGCCTGATTGCCGTTTTGTAGAACTTTTCTTTAAGCTTTTGTGGGACCTTCCTGTCACAAAGAATCCCAGATGCTTGTCGCCATTTCATTCTTCCCGCTCGAATTCTAAAACTAACATCTTCATCAATCTCATCATTATACTACAACTTTGATCATAAATATCGAAATGATTCCTTCTTGGGAACTAATTGTTCGGCCAGAGTGACATCTCCATCATTCAACCTGACACCGCTGAACGCGCACTTCATATACTCTGTTTTAGTTATGCTAAGCCTAAATCCCTTTGATTTTAAAGTCTATCTCCACAGCTTCAATTCTTTATCAACCTCAATCAACTAATTGTTCGGCCAGAGTGACATCTCCATCCTTCGACCTGACACCGCTGAACCCGCACTTCATATATTTTGTTTTAGTCTGCTAAGCCTAAATCTCTTTGATTTTAAAGTCTATCTCCACAGCTTCAATTCTTTATCAACATCAATCCTACTTTCATCAATTAGCACAACACCATCAGCAAATAACATACACCAAGGAATCTTACCTTGTATAACCTTCGTAACCTCATTCACCACTAGAGTAAAAATGTAGGGACTCAAAGCCGACCCTTGATGTAATCCTATGTTAATGGGAAAGTCATTGGTTTCACCATCGCATTCTTTGACACTAGTCACAACATCATTGTACATATTCTGGATAAATATAATGTACTTTGTTGGGACTCTCTTCTTTTACAGGACCCACCATATCACCTTTCCCAGTACCTTGTCATAAGCTTTCTCCAAATCGATAAATACCATGTGTAGATCCTTCTTTTGCTCCCTAAACCTCTCCATAGGTTGTCTTATCAAGAAAATCGTCTTTGTGGTCGACCTTCCAGGCATGAAGCCAAATTGGTTTTTTAAAACACTTGTCATTCTTCTTAATCGATGTTCAATGACTCTCTCCCAAAACTTCATTGCATGACTCATAAGCTTAATTTCTCTGTAGTTTGTGCAACTTTTGATCTCCTTTATTCTTAAAAATTAAAACTAGTATGTTTCTCCTTCACTCATCTGACATCTTGTTTGATTTGAAGATATTATTGAATAACTTAGTTAGTCAGACTATCCCTTCATCTCCAAGGCATTTTCACACCTCAATGGGGATGTCATCAGGCCCCAATACCTTGCATGCTTTCATCCGTTTTAGTGCATTCTTTACTTCGGATTTTTGAATTCTCCGAACAAAATGTCTACAAGTGTCATCAGAAGAGTCGCATATCTTGATCGTTGTGCTATCACCTTCTTCATTAAATAGCTTGTCGAAGTAATCTCCCCGTCTATTTTTTTATCTCCTCGTCCTTCACCAAAAGTCTATTATTGTCATCTTTAATGCATTTAACTTGGTTGAAATCTCTTGTCTTTCTCTCGCGGAGCTTAGCTATCCTATAGACATTTTTTCACATACTTAGGTTATGATATAAATCTTCATACGCCCGACCTCTTGCTTCATTCACCGCTCTTTTACAATATTGAAAAATATTTAATGTGTCATAATATCGGCATCGACCATATATCGATCAAGTACGGAATACAATAGTTAAGTACCAGACTAGCACAAGACATGTTAATAACAAGGTTATTATATTATTAAACTATGGAAAACATTATAAAGGTATTCATATTTTATAGTTTGTAACTGTGAAATTACTGTTTTCACATAACACCACATGGTTTATAGGTCATAATAAAGCATTCTTAAATATAGTCTAAACTATACTCATAATTATAATTTTGGTTCATACTTGTAAAAAAATGACAAAAAAAAAACCGTATCTTTACCATTTTTGTCATCTTCCTCTTCATTTATTGAGTCCTTCAGATATTTTTAGCATTTTACAACATTGTTATTCATGTCTATATTTCTCCATTTTCAGTTAAATGATTATATGATGGTTGTTGATTTGATTTGATTTTTATGTAAAGTTTTTGATATTGCAGCCTCTCTAAGATGTATTACATTTTTAAGGCTATCACATCATAAGTTGTAACTTAAGCTGCACATGAATATACGAATCTAATAAAAACAATTGTTTTGGCCTTATATGTATTGTCACAATTGAACATTCAAAGATATTAATTTCCAAATGACCAATTTATAAATTTCGTATGGCGGAAAATATATTTTTACCCACGGAATTTGTTAGACATATCAAAAAATATATTCAACCTCTTCCAGTTATAGAAATACTCTGCAATTTATGGAATTTCAAAATACACCCTCGTTTTTAAACATTATTTAAAATGCAACATTAAAATATGTTGAGTTATGCAAGTAAAACAATATTTAAAATAAAAATAAATGTTATGAACAATAGAATTTGTATAATTTTCTGTTCATATGCAATTTAATTGCTTTTACTGTATGTTGTGCACTGTTTATTGTGCGACACTCTGTCAATGCTTCATTTTATTGTATTATTATAGTACAATATGCATAGTGATTTTAAATTTGGATGTTTTTGCTAAAATAACTTAAGTTATAGTTATAAAATATGTTATATTTCATGAAGTTACATGATATAAACATAATACATGTTCAAAATTCTATTAATTGTGCTTTTTTATTTGTTATATTGAACGTTGCATTCTAAACAGTGCAAGCTACTTGATTCATTGTTTTTGAATTTAGTTTCAAAATTTTTGATTTGGAATTTTGATTTAGATTACTAATTTTGTGTTATAATGAATTTATACATGATTTTATTTTTGCAAATTTTGAGGCTTAATTTATAATATGATGAAAAGTTAGAAGAGTTTTGTTTTTCCCCATTGTGATAACTAATAAGGGTATTTTTCAAAAATTCTCTTTCGTACATGTAAAGTTTAGATTTAATTAATTATGTGAGGTTAGAAAAACATAGAGAAAGAATTTATAAAGACAAGATGATATCAGTTGATTGGCACTTTGAAATATGAATAGAGGAGAAAAAGGCTTACACAAATTAAGCTACAAAGATTAGTTGATATCATTAGTGTATCTTCTTGGAGAAAACCCTAGAATATTAGAGTGTTTATCCAGACTTAATGAGAGAAAATAACTCCAGAATATTTGTTGTTATTTAATACAAAAGCTTGAAAGCTAAGAAAGGTTGAGCATAGTTGTAATATAATCTTGTAGTAACAAAATTAATTTTCTTTCAACTTTCTTCTTTCTCTGAATTTGGTAATAGGGCTAGTCGGTTAGGGGTCGACGTGCAAGTGTTGCTGTATGGACACACATTGGGAAAAAAATTATCAATCGGAGACTATAAATTGATCAAGGACTAGGCTGGTAAGGTATGCGATAATGATTGATCTAATTAGTGTTATTGGTGAAATTTGTAAAAGTCATTCATGCTAATCATATAACATGGAGCACTTGTATGATGTCCTATTCAGGAAATATTCAGGAAATAGTTAGTACCACGGAAACCATGTTGCCATTCAAAGGAAATCTGAAACTAGGATGAAATTGAAGTGTAAAACATACAAAACATTGTGCTCAAGAATTTAGGATAGGTAAAGTAATTGGCACATATCCAGGATGCAAAGACGCTACAAGAAATTTATCATTTTAATATCATAATTCTCAAAAATTAATAATGCTCATTTACGGAAGTTATGAACTATTGACTATCACTCAAAACTAAATGTATATTAGTCAATATTTGAAAAATATAAAATCTTATTCAAAAATATCATTATTCCAAATCAAAAATCATGTGCAAAGAATAAAACGTGTAATAATCTATGGTCTAAAACTTGAATGTAACATGTTTATCGTGACCGTACATGATTGGTCAACTCAACAATGACTGTTGAGATGGAATATTTATTGGCCACTCAAAAACAATAAATATGCAAATGAGTAGAGTATCAATAATGAAGATGAAACACTCTTCAACTGTGGAAAAGAATATGCAATAAAATGAAAGAGGGCAAGAATAAGGGAGAAATGTGCAAAGAAAAAACATGATGACCCATAAGGGAGGAAGAAGCTTTTATACATGATGATTTTAACAAAATAATGACATGAAAAAGAGAAATGCCGATCTTAGAATTTGGAACACCAGAATATTGAGAGTATCACACGAGGAAAATAGATCTGCAAAAGGCTGCCATCAAAATAAGAGGGTAATAGAAGGTAATGTTTTGATATATAATTATTAATAATAGTGAAGGACTAACATTTTGACATCCTCCCTAAGGAAAGGGGAAACTTATTGTTAAAAGAAGAACCGATGCAGTAACTTTCATGTTTATCTTAAAGAATTTCGAGTCATTAATTACAACTATGACAAATTGAAGAGAATCAACTACAAAAATAATTGGATAGTGAATTCTTGTTGTTTTATTCATATGACTGTTGATAAAGAAAACCTTTATTGCATGGTTGAGTACAATGGTGGATGCGAAGTTGTAATTGCTGATATCACATATTTGGAAGATGATGTTTGCTTCTCATTTTAACACACCTCAGTGTGGTTGTTGAATGCCTACCACGTTCTTACATGGGAAAAAAAATTTCTATTGATTTCACAGCTACCATCAATCAAGAGTAATGTAGTTTTCGGAGTAAATACACGCTGTATGAAAAGAATCGTGGGAGCCAGTTTTGGAAGGAATTGAGCTAAGAGTCTATCTATGTGATGTTGGTATAATCTACATATGTGGACAAAATTCGTAGACATAAAACCATTGGCTTCTGACATGCTAGTTTGGATGTGTGCTACAGTTATCTCAAAATTGTAATAGAGAAATCAATGTTTAGAGGGTTACCACAACCAAAGATGCATGTGGATGCTATATGCGAAAGCTGTCAATTTGACAAATACATCAATTACCATACAGGGAGTAGGATTCCAAGTCTAAAGAATCATATGAGCTTGTTTGTTTAGATGTGTTTGATAGTACAAGTAAAATCTCAATAGGAGGAGTGATATACTTCATTGACCACCTTTTGAGGTTCTCATGGACGTTTTTTCTGAAAGAAAAATTAGATATTTTCAAATTTCGTAAGTTCATGGGTTTTAAAAAAATAAGCTGTTTATGCATTGATAATTTTACACGTGTATTCTGTTTATTTGTGGGAGCATAGAAAGAAGTGTTTGCTAACCATCCACGCCCCTTAGCAAATAGAGTTGCAAAAAATAATCATTGGGTAGGAATAAATCGATGTATATTACATGTCAAGAATGTTCACATAAACTTTTGGATAGAATGTAAGATGACAATGACACATGTTATTAACATGTTACCATAATCGATATTTGATTTATCTCATGATTTGAGAGATTATGAAAATTCAACCAACAATAGATCACTTTCAAGCATTTAACTGTGCTATATCTGCTTTCTTGATTATCTTTGCTACAAGTTTGATATAAAGGCAGTTGCTACATTTTTACTGGTTACAATAATGTGCAGAAAGGATGGAGATGCAGTGACAATAAGTCAGTACTATGACCCCATTCAAGGACAAAGAGAATGCTCAGGGAAAAGCGAATATCAGGGGTTACGTCGGACATATTGGGGTTATGTCCGACGTAAAGGTTACGTCAGAAGTTTAATGAAAAACATTTGCAAAAACTCAACGATTGGGAAGAATATAACTTTAACGTTTGACGTAACTTTGATATGTCGAACGTAGATCTAGATACAAGTAAATAAATACTTTATATTAGACAATACTTTCTATCCAACATATAATCAAATTTTTATCTACAAACGTCACAACCTCTAATTTCTAACTTCTAATTTAATTTGTTCTAATTTCTAACTTCTAATTTAATTTGTTCGTGAACGCATCCTATATTTTGAGTGATGTGATTTTTAACGAATCATATTTATTGTAAGCTCTATAAAAAGTTACCTTATCAGACCCTAAACTATAGAAGATGGAATCCAAGAGATGAACTGACAACAAAAGAAAAATGCAACAACTTGATGAAGTAGTGGGAGATATTTCATAGTCATCCAAAGCAAAAAAAAACAAAAAAAATCCAGATAGAGTGGTGTATATGACAAAATAACAACAGAATGTCGACCCAACTAGTCATGTTACAAGGAAAAATAGTCGTTAGTTCAACATCAAGATTTATAAGATAAAAAAAGCCAAATTTCTATTATGCATTGTTAGGGCTGTCTCACAAGATAAAAAAATGGATGGTGATTTGAAAATGGAGTAGTTTCACATCGCTAAATAACTTGAAGATGTGTAGACACATTAGTGGGTAAACACATAAAATTAAATATTTTTGTTGTTACACTACCGCATGGTTTCAAATCTCCTATATCTCATCTGAGATCTCCTTTTCGCACCTAGACAAGACGAGACATCAAATTTTATTTATATCTTTGACACTCATCTCATTCAAAATATTCAAATCTCACCTGAAATATGAATCAAAATATCAATCCAATATCTAATTCGAAATTATATCTTTTTCTTCATTTACATAATTTTTTTCATTTTTATATAGATACAAAAGAAAATATTCGTTCCGATTACTATTTATCAACTTTTTGAATATATTTTTACTTCTTATCTTAATAAATCACAATCAAAGACTTCATTTCTTTCTTATGTTCAAAAAAGATGATATTATTTAATCATTATGAAATATATTAAGTCAATTAAGCTACCACTCTTCTTCAAAACATTAAATTCATTTTTTTCTGTGCATATCAAATATGTAACCATTTTTATTTTTACTGAGAAAATTGTAATTGTTAAATAACTCTTTACAACATCAATTTTAGACACAAGTTACTTCGAGATATTCTCGAGATGTACCCGAGATACACTCATTTCGTTTGAGATCTCCTCCAGTACAAGATAGTTTGTGTGAAAATTACAAGATGAAATGCGACTGAAATCCGAGATTAAAACCTTGCACTAGTGCATACCATCGAAACTTAATATTGTATCAAAGTCGAATGTTACAAATCGTACCATGTAGATAAGAAAACATTGCTCTCAATATTCATGCTATTCAAGGGATTGTTAGGGAAATACATTGCTCTCAAAATATCCAAAAAGGGATGTGAGTTAAGTAGGAGATTATTAGGGTCGTCTTGCATGATAGCAAAATGGAACGGTAGTTTGAAAATGGAATAGTTCCCCATTGTTATATAACTTGGAAATGTGGTGTATAATATAAGCTAATAAAAACGTAATATCGAGAATTCCATTTGTTGCACTAGCAAGAAGATGGAGGGCTTGGTCCGACCGTCAAAACTCAACATGCACATGTTGCTATTATAGAGGTTAAGGAGAAAAGGAGCCATCGGCATGCGAAGAATCTTGCATAAAAAGAGAATGAAGAAAAATTATAAATAAAGTAATTCAAGCTTTGAAAATAACACTTATAAGTTGGTGCCAAAGTCCAAAGAAGTAGCTAGTGGATGCACAAGTTGATGACAATACTGGATGAGTTAATTGAAAGATTCTGCTTAAGGCCTCTTTCAACAGTGTAGACTGGACTATGATGAAATCTTCAGTTCAGTAAAAAAGATTGCAAGTATACGTCTGGTGATTGCTTGTAGCGGGTAAGTTATGGAAGTTCTATCAGACAAATGTATATGAAGCAGCCGAAGAGATGGATGTAGTTTGATTTACTTGTATTGTCACATCTCTTTGGTTGCTTCATATATATTTCAACAATTATCTGCAGATGCCTGTGTGTTAAGGGAAATGGTGAAAATTTATCCATTATAACTGTATATGTCTACAATCTTATAATAATCAAAGATGACGAAAGTAAGATAAACAAAATCAAAAGTAGTATTTTGATACTATTTCAAATGAAGGTACCAATTGAATTAAAGCATTATTTGAACTTGAAGTTAAGACAAGTGATAGATTGTTACTCTATCAGCGGAAATATGTAAAAGATTTACTTGAGAACCATTGATTGTTTGACTGCAAACCTACAGCAACTATGATGGAGATAAATGCAACAATTTTCTCAGTCGAACGATAAAAATTTCTGATGTAACTATGCATGGATAGTTGGCAGACAACCTAATATATCTAACACTTATATGATTGAACATCATTTATGTAGTTGAGTAGTTAGCTAGTTTAAGCAATGTCCAAAGAACCCTCATTTGTGCAAAATTCTAAAGTTCGTTAAATGCACAATTGATCATGTATTATATTATGAAAGAAGTTGGTTCATTGGAGGTGGAGCCTTGCCGCAATGGTTATGTCATCCGCATGGTGATATGGACGTCCAGGTTCGAGTCCGGAAACAGGTTCTCGCAATGCGAGGGAAATGTTGTGTATATTATCGACCTCCCCAAAGCCCGTTATCGCGCAGGAGTCTCGTGCATTGGGTTACACCTTTTTTTCGTAGTGTAGTAAAAATCAACCTGCAATTTCATTTTTAGGCATAGAAGTAGAGTACAGAGCAACAACGATAGAAGCACGAGAATGTTCATGCTTAATACTACAACTTATGAAAGTTCTTCATCTACAACTAGACGATGTTTAACTATACTATTAATCAATTAATAATCGAAAATTCATTTTTTTTTCATGTAAGAACAAAACATGTGGAGGTTTAGATCATTCTATCTGAGAAGAAGCACTGTAAGATGGCATCAAGATGAAACATACAAATACCAAATATCAAGTTGCATATAATATTTTCAAAAGGAATCAAGGATGCCAAGTTTGAGAAGTTTAGAAATTTTCTGAAATGGGAATGATCAATGGAACAACGATAAAATAATCAATAGTTCACGAGGAGTATTAAATATTAACTGTTATTCTAGAGCTAATTTTTCTCGTTAAGTATAATAACACAATCCATTATTTTAGAGTTTTCTCTCAAAGGTATTATTAATATTTGTTTCTAGACTTCTATCTGTGTAGAAAAGACAATAGAATATCCGTTAGAATGATTGATTTTTTTTTTTTTTTTTTTTAATTTATATATTTCGATTCATCTCTTAGTAAGAACAAGGGCCGTCCTTTATGTTCATCACTCAAGCAATAAAATCAAACGAGCTGTAATGAAGAAATGACTGCCAATGAAGAGTGATAAGAGAGTGAAGAAAGTTTGACAGTTAAGAAAACTTAGTTGTAACCTGAAGGAAATAATAATTAATTTTCTTACACTTTCCTTCTTTTCGGTTTTCGTTAACCACATAATTAGTATAGTTTTAATATTTTCAACAGGGCGACAAATTTGTATGCTAAGTAGCATTTCCGTTTAATGGTTTATGCCATAGAGATGTTATATGGATCTTGAGAAGCAATGCACATTTTTATGCACGTTTTCAATCCAAATTTATGAAAAGACTGATTTCAAGAACATATCGTTTTGGTAAAATCATTTTAAATATCAATCTAATATATATATGCATGCATGCATGCATGTGTGTATATGTATATATGGATTTCTATTTTGTACACTTATGCTCGATCATTACACCAATGTAGTGAATGAAAGAACTGATCATAAGCTATAAGCTAAAGCTTCCATTCTCAACCATTTTAAGAGGGTATCATACTGATTGAGACTGATGCTAAACAAATGCAAGATATAAGTTAATATAACACTTTTTGGATCAATGCGCAGATTGTCAAGTACTTTATGGATCCAAAAACATTTCAAAAGGTGAAGTTCGTGTACCCGAAAGATGCAGAAAGCTTAGAGCTTATGCATAAGACCTTCGATGTTGAAATACTTCCAGTTGCATTTGGAGGAAAAAACAATGTGGAGTACAACCATGAAGAGTTTTCAAAATTAATGGATAAAGACGATATAATAGCTACCACCATGTGGGATTCAACTGAAAAAACTAGCAACACTGATTTTGGGAATTCAACTTCTGAAGTTGCGCCTGAACCCTCTTCCGTTGCGCCCGCTAGCTAAATATGTATAAATTAATTGTATGCTAAGTGCAATATTCATATGAGTTGTCTTTTTATTAATTCATGATAATTTAATATGACTGCATCATATACAAGATTGTATTATCAACTGTATTAAAAAATATAAATGTTTAACTAAAGTTCATGCTGAATGCTGATATAATTTGGTTGCAGGTTTTAGGCTATTTTACTCTCTGAATGTCTCTATTTTTATTTTTGCAAGTTGTGTTACTCATTTTATATTTATTGAAGTGAATATCAAAACTTATCTAAGTAGGATGTTAATAGGATATATTTGATATGGTGGGTTGTATTAGGATATATTTGATATGATAGGTTGTATTAGGATATATTTGATATGTTGAGTTATATTAAGATATATTTTCTGCAATGACTGGTTGTATATTTGATCATATATTTTAGGAGATTGATAATGATATATTTTCTGGAATGACTGATTATATATTGGGTTATATATTCTAGGAGTTTGAGTGGAAATGCAATGTTATCTTCCTTCAAAAATTTTCTGAACTTATCATGGTATTAAAGCCTCCTAAATTAAGGCATAAAAAATAGTTTTTTCTCTCTTTTTCTGGTTCATGGTCCGTATTTCAGAAAATTAGTTTTGTGTGCTGTGGATTTGTGGTGTTTGCTTATGTTTCAAGCGGAGGTTTGTTTTCTTTTTCACGGTATAGAGAAAATTTGATTTTGCGATGAGTGAGGTGGATTGTTACCCACTCTCACTGATGCGCAAGTGCAGCAGCTCATCGCAGCTTTCAAGACTTTCTCAGCCGTGTCTTCTACTCCAAAGTTGCATGGTAAGAAATTTTCGGACCAATAGATTATGATACAGGAGCTTCAAATCATATGTCGGGTGATCTTGACTTGTTTGTTGATATCAAAGAAATTGCTTTAGAACCCGTTGATTTTCCAAATGGAAAAGACGACACTGCCACCAAAGAAGGCCGTATTAAATTAAGTCATGACTTAATTCTTGATAATGTTTTATATGTACCTACCCTTAATTGCAATTTGCTGTCTGTGTCTCAATTGCTTGAAAAACAAAATTTTATTGTATTTTTCACTAACAAGTTATGCATTATTCAGGACCGGAGTTTGAGGGACCTGATTGGCACAAGGGAGCAGTGTAATGGGGTCTATCTCTTCCGACCAGTTTGTAGTATTCAAGCAAATAACTCCACAGTTACAGACTCCGCTCAGTTATGGCATAGACAGCTGGGTCGTCCTTCCATGAAAGTGGTTCGTTCTTTATTACCTGTTGGAAGTAGTAGTAGTAGTACGAATAAATTTTGTGATGACAATTGTGATGTTTGTTTTATGGCTAAACAGCCACGTGACTCTTTTCCATTAAGTACAAGTAAAGCAACTGATTTTTTTGATTTAATACATTGTGATATTTGGGGTCCTTATCGTGTTGCTTCTAGTTGTGAAGCTCATTATTTTTTGACCATAGTTGACGATTTTTCTTGTGCTACATGGATATATTTGATGGTCGGTAAATATGAGGTTGACGAATTGATTCAAATTTCTTTGATATGGTCAAAACGCAGTTTAATAGGCTAGTAAAGGTTTTGCGTAGTAATAATAGACAAGAATTTAAATGTTTAAAGGATTTTTTTGCTCAATAAGGCACCTTGCATCAAACCTCTTGTGTCGATACTCCCCAACAAAATGGTAGAGTAGAACATAAACATAAATATGTTTTAAATGTTGCTCGTGCTTTGCGCTTTCAAGCTAACTTACCTATTAATTTTTGGGGGGAATGTGTCTTAACTGTCTGTCATCTTATTAATCGGATTCCCACTTCTGTTTTGAATGGTAAAACTCCCTATGAAATGCTTTTTGAAAGTCCACCTAGTATGTCTACTTTAAATGTATTTGGGTGTCTTTGCTATGCTGCGAATCAGCTTCGTGTTAAGGATAAATTTGGTCCTCGTTCTAGGAGATGTATCTTTGTTGGTTATCTTTTGGGTCAAAAGGGGTGGCGTTTGTATGATTTAGATGCTCATGTGTATTTTATTAGTTGTGATGTAAAATTTATCGAGCATGTCTTTCCTTTTTCTACCCATGATTCCTTTTCCACCTCCCCCAGTGAGCATTTGAATCAGTTTCTATCTCAGAATTCCACGAATGGTGTGTTTGATGATTATGATGAGTTGGGTGTTATATCTGATTTGGGTAATACACGAGATGTGGAGATCATAGAGGATGTGATAGTTGAAGATAGAGATGACGTGAGTGAGCAGTAGGTAGCAACCCCTTCCGCTGGGTAGCCGTGGAGCATGCTGCCCAGCAGCCTTGTACGCACGAGTGTGATGGTGTGGAGTCAAGGGGGAGTACGGGGGTTAATTTAGATGGTGTGGAGTCCAAGAAGAAATCAAGCATTGATTCAAATGGTGATAATCTTGGTCGTGGACACCGCATCAAGCTTCCCTCGTTTCGTCTTCGAGGATATGTTACTAACACAGTTATGTGCAAGATAGACCCCCGTACTGTTTTTCCTACTCCATCTCGTTCCTCAGGTAAACCTTTTAGTATAGCTTGTTATGTGAATTATGATAAATTTTCTATAAGACAAGCATTTTTTAGCAGCAATTACATCTCAAAACGAGCCTACTTTCTTTAAAGAGGACTTTCAGGATGCAGGTTGGTATCAGACAACGAAAGAGGAGATTGATGCACTTGAACGGAATGACACATGGACATTCGAGAATTTGCCACCTGGTAAGAAGACTATTGGTAGTGGTTGGGTTTATAAAATAAAGCGACGTGCTAATGGTGATGTTGAGCGTCTTAAGGGACGTTTGGTTGTGTATGGTAACCGACAGGTTGCTGGTATTGATTACAATGAAACTTGCGTTCCAGTTGCTAAGATGGGTACTGTTTGTATTTTTCTTGCTGTTGTTATTGCTTGTAATTGGGCAGTGCATCAGATGGATGTATGTAATGCTTTTCTTCATGGTGATTTGGAGGAAGAGGTCTATATGCAGCTTCCCCCAATAGTAGTCCTATTCCTGGAAAAGTGTGTCGGTTACGCAAGTCATTGTATGGTTTACGTCAAGCTTCTTGGCAGTGGCTTGCTACATTATCTAGTGCTTTGCTTAAATTTGGTTTTATACAATCCTATGCTGATTATTCATTATTTAGTTATCAGCAGGATCGATGAGGTTTATCTACATGTACTAGTTTATGTGGATGATTTGATTATTGCAGGTTCCTTATATGATGTGATCTTGAGGTTCAAGCAATACTTAAGTAAGTGTTTTCATATGAAGGATCTTGGTGTGCTGAAATATTTTCTTGGAATTGAAGTAGCCCGTGGTGATGAGGGTTTGTTTCTTTTTCAACGAAAGTATGCTTTGGATATATTGACAGAGACAGGTATGTTAGGTTGTAAACCTATTGATACACCAATGAAACAGAATCATCGGTTGACTTATGCGGCGAATGATCCTTATGAGCATCCGGAGCAATATAGACGTTTGGTGGGACGCTTGGTGTATATTTCTGTTACTCGACCTGAGTTGAGTTATTCCGTTCATACTTTTGCCCAGTTTTTGAGTAATCCTCGGGTCGCACATTGGAATGCTGTCGTCCGTATCTTACGATATATTAAAAGTCAACATGGTCAAGGTATTTTGCTTCGTCCCAATGATATGCAGTTGACAGCTTATTGTGATAGTGATTGGGCAGCTTGCCCTTTGACATGTCGTTCGGTGTCTGGTTATTTTGTGCTTCTTGGTCGTTCTTCTGTTTCCTGGAAAACTAAGAAGCAACCGATTGTTTCTCGTTCATCTGCGGAGGTAAAATATCGTTCTATGGTCATTGCAACTTGTGAACTTAAGTGGATAAAATCATTGTTGCTTCTCTTGGTGTGATTCATTCCAAGCCCATGCGGCTGTTTTGTGATAGTCAATCTGCTTTACATATTGCGAAAAACCCGGTGTTTCATGACCGCACCAAGCACATTGAAGTTGATTGCCACTTTGTTCGTGATGAGTTGCAGTGTGAAAATATTACTGCTTCGTATGTACTTACTGGTCATCAATTAGCTGATATTTTGACTAAGATCCTTGGTCATCAACAGTTTGGTTATTGGTTATACAAATTGGGCATTTGTGATTTGCATGCTCCAACTTGAGGAGGAGTAATATGATATATTTGATATGACAGGTTGTATTATGATATATTTGATATGGTGTGTTATATTAGGATATATTTCCTGAAATGCCTAGTTGTATATTTGATCATATATTTTAGGAGATTGATAAGAATATATTTCTTGGAATGACTGATTGTATATTGGGTTATATATTCTAGGAGTTTGAATGGAAATGCAATGTTATCTTTTTTCAAAAATTTTCTAAACTTATCAGATGGGAAGCACCAATACCCAAGTATAAGAGGTACATCATTTATCGATTATGTTCGGTGGTTGGTGAAAAATTACAATGTCATAATTACTAATTGCACAATGAATTATTTTGCTGGATTAAGCTAATATATTCTTGAATAAGACCAGCAAACAATTCTAGTCCATTTGAGGTTTTAATTGCTTTAAACTTATGATTCCAATTTGCTAATGCAATAAATTCAGCTCCACTATGAACCATCCGGTTTAATAGTTTCTTGGTGGTGGGATAATTAGGTTGTAGAAAATGATGTGCAGTTGTTTTCTAGATGAGGTGGAATGCTAAAAATTTCGTGTTCTTTTTGTTTGAGGCTTTTATAATTGGATGTCAAATTTTGTCATTAATCTAATATATTGTATGTTACTTTGAGATGACTGCAGCTATAAATTTAAGTTGCTTGGGCCCTTTCAATTCAAGGAGCTCAAACAGGTATGCTGTAAATATCCAATATTTAACTACTAAAACAGTTCGTGCTTTTAAATATGGGTTAATTTTACTGGACTTCAATGCATTTTTACTCATGATACTTTCAGTTTTACTTTGAAGATGTTAGCTATTTTGTCGACAGTCAACCAATATGTCTTTAAATAAAATCTTGTGCAGTGGGTTATAGCATGTGTGGTACATGGTGTTAACATTACCTTGGTGGCTAAGGATGCTGAAAAAGGAGGAAAACAATGTAAAGAGAACAAAGCAACATTTTCCTTGAGCTAAAAGACATACCATACTTATGCATAGAAAGCCTAAAAAGCAAGAATTTAACAAATGTCACTATATCTTATTCAATATGCAACTTCTTTCCTGCTCTGCTATCCTTTTCAGTACACGTTTCGTACTCTTAATCATTTTAATACATGCACAGTAATATGATTAATTTAATTTTCCTTCTTAAGAATGTACAGTATCATGCTATTTAGTATGTATTTCATTAAAATTTTTTTGGCCTTAAATCAGGTTTTGTGCCGCACAAAGCAAGCACATAATGAACTTTTTGAGAATCATTGTTTCAATAATGCAAACCCGTCCTTGTACTCCAACGTATATTTTTTCCATTTGCAAACTCACTCAAGAAGGTAAGCACAAATAGGTAAGTGCAATTTTTTTTGGCTCATTTGGTTACGTTAACATTAGTTTTACTTAATTTTATTATTTTCGTGCAAGGGCAAACTAAATTGAAGTAGTACAGCAAGTGCTATCATGCAACAATGTAAACTGTCTTTCTTTACTTGTTCTTTTTTATTTTCTTTTGGAAACATTTAAAATTTTCTGAATATATTGTAACATATTTTAGAAATCATTTTTTTTTTTGCAAAAAAATATTAAAATTGTTGGTTAAACTATAATATTTGAATTTTATCTTTCTTTGTTATAAAAAAAAACTTGAAACGATTGGATCGACTGATTTGAGGAGAGATTCAAAAAGAGATTGTTTGAATTTCATTTGAAAAGTTCTTAAGTTTTATAAGAAGTACTTTCGCCTTTATTCATTTGTTAAAGCAAATACATGAATTAAATTGTTTTAGAAATTTTGGAAGAAATTCGATGAGGACAGATACTATGCTCTCTGTTTTGTTTTCTGTTGGCCATAGATGCACAATTTTTTGTGTTTTTCTAACCGCTCAAGCTCAATAGTTAAACCTTTTTATACTTTTATCTATGGTAGAAGACAACAAGGACAATTATAAGAAAATGACGAGAAAACAGGGATAACTCTTGCAATAAACACTAGTTCAAGTATTCCATGCACTGTCACACCTAACCCCTTATTTATTTTATAATAATGAATACTTAGTCCAAGTCCAAGTCTTGATAAATCACACCAAGATCTTCCTTGCTCCAAACTTTATAAAGCCCTCTTGTTCCTCTCTTTTCCTTTGCACACATACTCCAATGGAAAAGAAGAAGAAGACCCATCATATCCCAGCACTTTTCACATTCATCCTCTTCTTCAGCTTCACAAGTAAGTACATATTCATTTCCTTATTACACCACATGTTTATACATTGATGAAAATCACATAACCAGAATCACAGTCATTCCTGGGAGTAAACTACGGGCAAGTAGCGGATAATCTACCACCACCCGCATCCACATCCAAGCTCCTCCAATCAACATCCTTCACCAAAGTCAGACTCTACAACGCTGACCCTTCCATAATCCAAGCCCTATCCAACACTGGCATCAGCCTCGTCATCGCCACATCCAATGCCGACATCACCGCCCTCGCCTCTTCCCCTTCGTTCGCCTCCCAATGGATTTCAACCAACTTCCTACCCTACACCCCCAAAACCAAAATTTCAACCATATCCGTAGGCAATGAAGTCCTAAACTCGGGGGACTCTTCTCTGTACTCCCAGCTACTGCCTGCCATGCAGAATCTTCAGAATGCTCTCCCTAATGGGTCGGGGGTGAAGATATCCACCGTTCATTCCATGGCCGTCATGGCCCAGTCCGACCCGCCTTCCTCTGGCGCATTGCATTCCGATTTGATGCCCTTTCTGGGACCCATTCTGAAGTTTTTGTCGGATAACGGGGGCCCATTCATGATCAATCCGTACCCATATTTTGCCTATAGGGATGACCCTAGGCCAGAGACGCTGACATATTGCTTGTTCCAGCCGAACTTGGGTCGGGTTGATCCCAATTCCAAGATCACTTACATGAACATGTTTGATGCACAGGTACATACGTTTCTTTAAATACCACTGTGCGTACTTGTACTGATAAATATTATGAATAAATAGGTCGATGCTATAAAATCGGCGTTGAATGTAGCTGGATATAGGAACGTGGAAATAGTGGTGGCGGAGACAGGATGGCCGTACAAAGGAGACGACAATGAAGTTGGAGCGACTATTGAGAATGCAAAGGCGTATAATGGGAACTTAGTGAAGCATTTGAATGCAAAGGTTGGGACTCCTTTGATGCCAGGAAAGTCCGTAGATACTTATATTTTTGCACTGTACGACGAGGATTTGAAGCCAGGACCGACCTCTGAGAGGTCATTCGGGATATATCATACCGACCTAACCATGATTTACGACGCCGGTGTTACAAAATCTGCCTCCAATCAGGTATGTAATAAGCATTTTCTATGAACTCATCATATAAACTTGCTAGTGATGAAACATGCATGACACAGGCTAGTCCTCCACCTCAAATTGCTACAAGTAATAGTACTCCTCCAACACAGCCTGCACAGCTGCAACCACACCCACCTGATTGTAACCGGGTTCGCGTTGGGTTGGGTTGCAACGGCCCAAGTTCCGCTAACCCGCCTTTTAAAAGCTCTGCTTTTAAATTCACGTCATCGGTTTTTCTTCCAGGAGTTGGTTTTAATGTAAGTTTTCTGTTTAGTGTGTTTCTATTACCTTTTTTCGTTTTGCTATGGTACTAGTGACCGACTTGTTAGATATGGGTTTCTTTTTGTTTCTTGTATGTGATTTGATTTTTTTTTTTTTTTTTTTCCTTTCTTATTTTTATGAAATTTATTGCCACGAGAAAGGGACGTGGTGTGTAAAAGAATCATTGATTACTGCATGTATATAAGTAATGCTTTGCTTCTTTTCACTTCTTCATTTGGTACACTTCTTTTTCTTTATTATTTAAAGAGGAACTTGGTGTCCGTTTATCTTACGCATGTTGAAAATAGATGAAAAATGTTAATTGATTTTCTAAATCGTTGATTGATTTTAAAGCACTGCTTAAAGCAATTGCTTTTAGGAGGTTGCTTAAACTAGTATGCGTTGGCAAAGTGAACCAGTTGATCTCAAGCAACGAATTTGTGTGTTGGAAAGGCAAGTTTTCTTTCCTGTAATTGGTAGCTTTAAAATCATAAAAATACAAAGGAAGCATATTTTCTTATTGTAGGGGGAATACAGCGTAAAGCATGATATTATCGGTAGGAGCTTCTTCTAACCCACATTTCTTATATTTGTCAACTGACAAATGTTTAAATCGTTATCATAAACCGGTTCTAATGCAAAAAATTATATTGTTTGAGCAAGGAGGAGTTAGTATTTGGATCATATAAACACTTTGTTTTGTTCCGTTTAACTCAGTAACTACTGCAGCTTGGACGGCTGATGAGCTGTCTTGGACTGTTTTAGACTAATCAATGGCTTGGGATAGGGTTTAGTCCAACTCAATTGTTGTAATTAGTAAGGGTGATAATCTGAAGGGGAACACTCATTTCGATATTTCAAAAGTTTGAACCGATGATCTTTAAAATCTAAGCACACTTGAATCTCAACCATTCATTACTAGATCTATGAAATAGGTTCATAAAAGAATAAGATAAAAATTAATGTCACCCATTCTATTGATTCATTTATTATAAATGTCAATCTAATCCAATCCACATAATATATGGATTACCTATTTAACTCATTTAACAAATTAAAGTGGATTTCACTTCTAAAAAAGTTTAGAAAATATACAAAAATTTCAGTTCTCCATTTTTACCTTTTGAATTATTATAAAATAATTAAAATTTCAAATTCAAATTCTAGCTTTCATCTAAATTTAAATTTTCATATTTTAAATTTTAAACTTTTAAATTTAAAGTCAAGATGAGAAATTCCAAAACTTAAATGTTCAAATGTAAACTTAAATTTTATAATAGTCAAACTTAGAACTAAAATTTTAGAACTTCAAATATACAAAATTCGAAATCAAAATATTTAGATTTCAAAATTTAAATGTAATGTAGATTTTTGCATGACTATCCAGTGATTCTGAGACGATTGAACCATTGAAGTATTGTTCGAATCGGATTTAAATGTGGAGATGCAATTTATTATTTGCTAAGTACAATTGTTAGTCACCATAGAAAGCTACATTGTACATTCAGAACATAAAGTATTTGATATTTCACGTTGTTTGTAATGTTGATGTGAGCTCGCTGGTCAAAGACTCATCTGATTTTGAGTTTGTATGAAGTTGTTGTAGTTTTAACAAAGAAAACAACGATTTCTATCTAGTCGCTCGAGTATAAATTTTCAGAATTCTAATTGTTACGAGTCCATATTATTTGTAATGTCGATACGAATTCATTGGTCTATAACTCGCCCTTTTTTGACCAAATATGAAGAAGTTACCACGGTTTGAAAAAAGAAAATAGTGACTTCTGCTTAGTCGTTCGAGTAAAAAAATTCAAATTTTAGAACCCCTAAATTTCAATATTCAAAATCAAAATTTCAAATTTTCAGATTTTGGATTTTTAATAAATGAGTTGGCCATTTATATCACATTTGATGAAGAGTCATACCCATTTACGGCCCTCTTGAAAAGAGATCATAAATGGATTGTCCCATCTTGTTTATGTGTAAGGTTAATGGATAGGGTAAATGGATCGAGTTATATTTTTGCAGGTCTATTCATTATAATCATTACTCATACCTACCATTTTAAAATAAATGTGATGATGTAGAAATCAACGGCCGATCTTAGTGAGCACATAAAAAATAATATTGAAAAGATTATATGTGAACTTTGCAGTTAAAACACTTAGCAGTTTTATAGCGTTGGAGGTGCAAAAATCTTTCTTTGAGATTAAATCAAATCTTCAAAATTTATTTATCCTCATTCCCACATCATCTGTGTCAAAAAAAGAAACATCGTTTACTCTTGTATAATAATACCAAAGAATACCACAATCTATGTAGTTCAGACCAGGTGAATAAAATATAGTTCTAATTTACGTTGTGCGCTTAGAACATACTTAGACTTATACCCTAAATTTGTTGATTTAGTTTATAAGAGAACTAGTCAAATTAACCTTTTTATATTAAAGTTGCTAAAGCAGAAGCTAAAACCTCAATATTTAGCAGGCGTTGTGGAAAATAGCGGAGTTTTAAGCGAATCTACTATTTAATAGCAGTAAATCAAAAAAGTGTAGCCGTCGGAGTGTGCTAAGTGCTTTAAAGGGGCACTAGTGAGGCTTTAGCGGGGCTTCAACTGCATAGGAATTTTAATATCTTAACTGCAGAGATTATTTAGAATATTCATCAAAATGTTATGATTTATTTATTTATTTTTACTTTTGAATGTTAGCTTGATGGGTTAAAAAAAGATATGTTATTGCTTTAACTATGTTAGTAATAGACATGTTTTATTAAAATAAAATGATTTAAATATATGTGAAGAAGGAAAATTCATTGATTGATTTTATCAATTAATTAATATGAGGAAAAATGAAGATAATTTTTTAATTAATTGATTAAATCAGATAATTAATGATGGAATAAGAGTAAGTAGGAAATGCATGAAGATGTGATGTACTTGGATACCAGATGCAAATATATGTAAAGATCTCACAATAAATTAAGCAATCAAGTATATGTGCATATGCAAATATCTCATCATTATTAATTAGGAAATCGACATAAATGTATATGGAAGGATTTTTAAAACTAATTGAGAAACTAATTATCCCTAAGCTAATGCATTTATCAAGGACTCTGTTACGTTTTCATATGTACGAGAGTTTTCCACCATTATCCTCTTGAATTAAAACCACAATTTGAGATGCAAATAAAATTAGAGATTTTGGGTTTTGCCAAGTATTTGGCAATCTGATTATGTTCCCTCTTGGGGTATTTATCTTGTAATCTCTGTCTAGAAAAAAATGTATTTGTTGTAATTTAAGTAAAGTATCACATTTTCATAAAGAATCATAAAATGCAAATTAAAATTGTTTTAAATTAAAATTAAATTTATAAGGGATGTGAATATATTTTTCAAAATTTGTATTTATAAATGAAATAAATAAATAAATAAATTTAACATTGTTTTAAAAAATGAAATAAATAAATTTAAACTTGTTTTCAAATTATATATATATGTTATATTTATAATTAGTTAAAATATTTTATTAATGAAATGATACACACGGATATATATATATATATATATATATATATAACTTAATGAATTATAAATGTTATAATAAATTTTATATATAAGTTATATGCACAAAAAATAGGAGATTAAATAAATTAAAACCCATAAGACTTAAGAAAGTATGCATTGGATGTATATAAAGACATATGATGTCATTAGTTATACTAATCTCCCTTGTATAGTAGATAATGATCTATAAAAATTATTTTGAATTATGAATTCAAATAGTAATGCTTTTCATCATTTATAATATAAACAGATTATATTGCATACATATGTTTGCTGAGCACCCTCAAGCCATAGAATATTTAAAGTGATGTTTATATTATCCCTAGATTAATAAGAATGTTATGTAACTTTGTTGAGCACCCTCAAAGGTTACAATAACTCCCTTTAGGATATCGTGAATGATGGGTCTAGTGCGTCCAATGTACTTTATGATTTGTTGAGCACACTTAAGATCGTAAAGGTGATTATGAGCATAGTTAAAAGTATGATTATAAGTTATATACGAAATATAATTAGTAAAGAGCTATTTACCGTTTATGGAAATTGTACTTTGTTAAACACACTGAAGACTATAGGAACATGATAAACGAATCTTAACCTCCATTGAAGGAATTTATAAAGTTATCTTATCTCTATTAAGGTTTTTGAAAGATGCAAAATTTAGTAGGAGCCTTACTAGATAATTATAATAATAAATCTAATAAGCATAAGAACTTATGTAATATTATAAAAATCTACTAAAATAATTTGCACAGCTAATATAATTAAAAAATTGTTTATCAATTAAAATACGCTGAATGAACCGAACTTAAAATTAATGAAGAAATGTAAAATATAATTACCTATAGATCTTTAGCATGTTGTCGCTTCAAGACCCTTGCAAAACCAAATTATATGACCATTAGAAACATTCACTCTTTGATCACTTAAGTGTTAACTTCCCTAAGATTATGCATTGTGTTCAATGAGTTTTGAACTCCAGAGCAATACGAGAGTTTGGACATACGATCCACACAATCACATACAAAAGTTGTATAGTGAAAATCAAGTTCGTAATATGTGAAATCTCAATGAAAATGTTCAATTTGGAATGAGAAAATAAACCATAATGAAAAATCATACGTTTAATATGATTAAATACGATAAGAATCTTGTTGCATTAAAGGCAACACTAGACTGAGGACTACAGACATACCTAGAAATTGAATCACTGAATTGTTGGTTTTGATTAATTTACTTAAGAGCAACTTATTTGATATCCTTAAAATGTTAAGGACGATCGAATGCATTTTTGTAAAGAATGCAAAATAATCTTCTAGTAAGGGGCTTCTCTTTTGAATGATATGACATTTTGAAAGAGGAAGCAAAAATTTGAGATGTAACAACCCGCATAGTTAACGATTATATATTTAAATGTTTTATTTAAATATAGCGTCGTTTGTCGGATTTTGGGTCCGAAATGTTACTTTCTGCAAATGGTCGAATTGGAACTCGAAACTACCTCCATTGGTTCCAAAATGGCGTTTGCGATCTTTTTGAGTATAATCTTTGATATGTTTAGAGTTTGTGAAATTTTGACCCTTTTTCTATTGGGTTTTGGGTTTGGGTTCAGCCCACTAGTTAACTAATACCCTAACCCAACCCCTTCTCTTCATTCATCCTCATTTCATTTCATTTCATTACTTAAGCTAGAACTGAAAATGGTGGAAGGGAAGAGGAAATAGGAATTGCAAGCCCTAGTTTCAACCTCCAACTTGATTTCTTGCTCCAAAATCAAAGAGAATCCATTGGTAAGCTCTCATTCATCTCCTCTATCTCTTTCTCTCTTCAATCTCAGAAAGTTTTCCTAAACCTAACTTAGGAAAATGCTTGTTTGATCTTAGATTGAAGCTTGTTGGGTTGTAATAGTGTTTGGTTGGTCTTCTCCTTGTTATTGAGCTTCATCTTCTTGTTTTTGGGTTAAAGGTGAGTTTTGAACTCACATCTACTTCTCTTGATTTCATTGATGTTGGGTATGAATTCCTAGCACTTGTTCATATGCACTTGCTTTTAGTTTGGATTGAATTAGTGAATACCCAAATTTTTAGTGTTTTGGGTTCAATTCTTTAGAGATCCTAACTTTGATGTTTTGATCATGTTTTGGTGATGCATTGAAGTGCTTATAGGGCCGGGTAGCCGCTTAGCGTAAACCCCTAGCGTCCGTGCTCGTCCGGTTGAAAGTTGGGAGAGTTTGCACTTCATTTGTTATAAGTAGGAAATGCAGGAAATTGGGTTCAGTCGACTGGATTCTCTGTTCAGTCGACTGAGCTGAAGCCCGAAATTTTTCTGGACAATTTTCAGTCGACTGAACAGGGATTTCAGTCGAGTGACCTGCTCCTGTTTTCCTGTTTTGCCTATTTATGTTCGTTTTGATTGGTTTTTCGGATTTTATCGATTCATGTTGCTTTTTTAGTGGTTGTTATTGCATCTTTGACTTTGATAACTTATTCTTGACTTCATCCACGGGTTTTTATAAAATAATCTTTCGAATCACATTTAAAAGCTCGTTTCTCCGGTTTATAAATTCTATTTAAAACACACACTTTCGCACTTCGAGCGAAGTGGAAGGGTGATTAAATGGTTGTGCAAAACACGGACCATGAATCTGTGCGTTTATCTTTCCTATTAATCCCTGACCTATTCAATTGATCGTTTTGACCTTCGGGTTTGGTTTACTGAGGATATGAGGTGAACTTTATACTGCTTCGAGTGTGAAATTAACTAATGGATAGTAAACCGTTTAGTGCGAACGGGTGGTTATGGGACTCACGTTACCACTTTTCGGATTCCTTTCTGGGAGTTTGTGACACATGCTGCCTTTGGGATAGTGTCTTCCGACTGTCTCCTCTGGCTTGTTGCCTTTAATATCGCTTTTGAAGTTGGTCCTTTTCCCTGACTCGAAAGATATTTGGGGTTGTCGGTTACCTTTAGTATTGCTTTCGGAGTGGTTTCTTCACCACCGCTCAAGAGATATTAGAGTGGTTTCTTCACCACCGCTCAAGAGATATTGGAGTGGTTTCTTCACCACCGCTCATGATGTTTCATTTATATGTATATTCCCTAGGTATTGCTTTTCTGTATTGGTTCTTTGGAGCCACACGAAATATAGCGTTTACCTTGTGTAACTCGTATTTATCTGTATTTGTTGTTTTCCTTTATGGCTTGCTTTCGGATATTCTTATCCTTTGTTTCTATATGTTGCCGATGATATGAGGCTTGTTCTATATGATTCATCTTTCGTTAGATGATGGTGTTATCTCTTTTAGAGATATGTATTATGCTTTGTAACCTTACATGTTTATTGTTGTTCAGTTTTTCTAACTGATTTGTTTAGCTAGACTGATCCGTGTATTTTATACTCGGGTCAGACCGAGTTGTTTCAGGTTAGGTGCTTTGGACTAAGCCTATTTTGCTTCCGCATGGACTATTCAGCTTGTTCCTTTTTGTCATAGCTTTTGTGTAGTCCCATTTTGTTGTAACTCTGATATATGTATTATTTTGGATTCATCTGTATAATGTGGTTTGCAATACCACTTGACGTGTATTGTTCTATATACTCTGTTATGTACCAGTATATGTGTATATGATGATCTACTGTTCTGTGATGTATATTGCATTTGAATTATTATATTTTGTTCTGATAGATCCAACCACCTATGGTTTTGTTTTAAATATTCATTGGGTATGTCGACCTGCTTGGTATGACTATTGTCGATGTATTCAATAGATAATTAGAGCAAGGTTATAGATGGTCGCTCCCAACCAGCCTTATTCTCCGTGTTAGTTGACGACATTACTCTGTAGTGTCCTTGGCTAGCGTGGGTGTAGAGGTGGGGCGTCACATCTTGGTATCAGAGCTGAGTTCAGAACAAAGTATGATAAACACAGAATAGAGCACATATTACGATACATCAGAGTGTATAAGTGATACAAATCTTTGAATCATCGTGTCTTTCTATTCTTTCTGTACCTTTGGAGGTAGATAGGATTGGGAATATGTCTAGGAATGCATTTCACTTCCGTAGTATTCCATATTGAAGTATCTACCTTGTGAATAATCTTGTTCTTATCTTACTTTCAGCGTATGGCTGGAAGAGGCAGGGGACGACGTTCGGATGCTGGGCAATCCAGTGGCACACATCCGGATGGCGTTTATATGTCTGCTGATCAGTTTTTGGAATTGTTTAGGAGCACTCAGCCTCCAGTTCCTCCTCGAGTGTCTCCACCTCGCAAATCTGCCTTTGCACGCCAGTGCAGTGATTTTGCTCATCTTGGAGGGAAGCCGTTTAAAGGCTCTGAATCCGTTCTTGAAGTCCAAGCTTGGCTTCGCACGTGCGAGCGTATTTTCTCTCGCATGGATCTTTCTGACCATGATAGATTTCTTGTAACTTTTAGCTTATTACAATAGCGTGCTCTTGATTGGTATGAGCTTCTTGTAGCCGAAATTGATGAGTCTACTCTTTCTTGGACTCAGTTTCGGGGACGATTTGAACTCAAGTTCGTTCCTGAATCTGAAAAAGTTTTATTGACCCGTCGCTTCCTTGAGTTGAAGCAAGGGAAATCTTCTGTTTCTGAGTATGTTGCATCATTCGAGGCTTTATCTCAGTATGGTCTTGAATTCATTAGCACTTCTTATAAGAAGAATTTGAAGTTTGTCTCTGGTCTTAAGAAATATCTCAAGAAGTCCTTGTTGCTCCAGCTTAAGCTTTCTTTTGAGGAGTTGGTTGATTCGGCACTTCATCTCGAGACCGTCGAGAAGGAGTGTGATAGTGGTAATGATGTTGAGGTTTCTAAGAACCCCAACAAGAGGCCGATTCCACTTCAGAAGTCCAGGCCTTTTCCTTCTAAGAAGAAGAAGACTGGTGGTCCTAGTTCTCAGCCTCAGTCTCCTGGAACACCTTTCGTTCGAAAGTGTTTTAATTGTGGTTCTCCTGATCATATGATTCGAGCTTGCCCTAAGCCTCTCTTCTGCCGCTATTGCAAGAGGGAAGGTCATCGTAGTTCCACTTGTCCCATTGCTCCGAATAATTCTTCATCTGGCAAGTTAAATGTCGCGAATGCTTCTGGAGGTCCTTCTCAATCTAAAGGTATATCTCCATCTATTTTGGAAGGTTCTATTTTATTTCATGATCATAGTATTCGAGTTCTTTTTGATACGGGTGCATCACATTCTTTCGTATCGAAAAAGCTCGTTGATGATTTATCTTCGGATGTTTCTTGTTTGGTTACTTCTTTGAGGATTGCGAATCCTATTGGGGGATCCGCGACCCTTAGTTTGCTGTGTGATGATGTTAAGATTGTTTTATGTGGTTTTTCTTTTCGTGCGAATCTGCACGTTATTTCTTGTCTGGGATTTGATATGATTTTGGGAATGGACTGGCTAGTGAGATATGATGCCAGGATTATTTGTTCGGAGAGAATTTTGTATCTTCGACATCCGGATTCGCCTACTCAGCTATCTCTTGTCCTTCGGGATGTGCAGAATTCCGAAATGGCTTTATATTCTCTTGACTCGCGAGATGATGATGATATATCTCGTATTCCTGTTGCTTGTGACTTTTCTGATGCTTTTGAGCCTGTATCGGGTTTGCCACCCAAACGGGCAATTGAGTTCTGCATTGATCTCATTCCAGGCGCGCAGCCAGTTAGTCGTCCTCCCACAAGGATATCTACAAAGGAAAATGAGGAACTCAAGAAGCAGATTTTGGAGCTTGAGTCCAAGCAGTTGATTCAGTCCAGTTTTTCTCCGTGGGGATCCGTGGTCGTCTTCGTGAAGAAGTCTGATGGAACTCTTAGGCTTTGCATTGACTATCGCAAGGTTAACGAGTTAACCATCAGCAATAGGTATCCATTGCCTAGGATCGATGATATGTTCGATCTATTGAGTGGTGCTAAGGTCTTTTCTCAGCTTGACCTTGCCACGGTTTTTCATCAGTTACGAGTCGCGGAGGATAGCATACCTCTTACAGCTTTTTGCACTCGATATGGTTCTTTTGAGTGGCTCGTTATGCCGTTCGGTTTGACGAACGCTCCTGCTTTCTTTGTTGATCTCATGAATCGGGTATTCCGGGAATATCTCGATAAGTTCATCCTTGTGTTCATTGATGATATCCTTGTTTATTCTAAGTCTGACGCCGAGCATGCTAATCACTTGAGAATTGTCTTAAGTACTCTCCGTCATCATCAGCTTAGAGCCAAATTCTCCAAATGCCACTTTTGGGAGAATAAGGTTAAGTTCTTAGGCCATGTTGTATCTTCCGATGGCATTTCTGTCGATCCCTCAAAGATCGAAGCCATCCAGAATTGGAAGAGGCCCGTGAATGTTCATGAGATTCGTAGTTTCCTTGGATTGGCGGGTTATTACCGTCGGTTCATTAAGGATTTTTCCCGTTTTGTGCTTCCTCTTACTTTCCTTACTCGGAAAGGCATTCGTTTTATTTGGTCCGACAAGTGTGAAGCTTCCTTTTTGACATTAAAGGAACTTCTCAATAATGCTCCTATTCTTGTGGTTCTCGAAGGGAATCATGATCTTGTTGTCTACACCGATGCTTGTGGTAGTGGTCTCGGTGCTGTTCTTATGCAGAAGGATCGGGTAGTTGCTTATGCTTCTAGGCAACTGTGTCCGAATGAAGTTCGCTATGCCACTCATGATCTTGAGTTAGCCGCCATTGTCTTTGCCTTGAAGATTTGGCGACACTATTTGTTGGGCGAGCGCTTCATTCTCTATACCGATCATAAATCTTTGAAGTATTTGTTCACTCAGAGGGAACTCAATATGAGACAATAACGTTGGCTCGAGTTTCTTGCTTCCTATGACTTTGATATCCAGTATACCCCTGGTAAGGGTAATCGTGTTGCAGATGCGCTTAGTCGCAAACATTATGCTTGCCGAATGGAATATTCTTGAGACTCTATCTTTTTGTGAAATTCGGGATCGAGGTTCATCTTCTGATTCTCCTATTCTATTACTTAGTTTGGGAGCTCGACCTATTTTATTGGATCGTATTGCCGATGCTCAGCGGCGTGATCCTGATTTGTTGCATTTTATTCATGTGAGTCTGGATCTTGTGATGAGGCGTTGCAAGATTTTAGCATTGATTCTCATGGGTGTCTTCTTAAGAAGAACCGTCTTTTTGTGCCTTCTGATCTTGCACTTAGGCATGACACTCTTGATGACTGTCACTGTTCTAAGTATACCATTCATCCCGGTAGTAGCAAGATGTATGCCGATATGCATCCTCTTTATTATTGGGAAGGCATGAAACGCGATGTGGCGAGTTATGTGAGTAATTGCATAACTTGTCAGCGTTTTAAGGCCGAGCATCAGCGTCCTTCGGGTCTTCTTCAGCCTCTTGAGATTCCATTGTGGAAATGGGATCAGATTTCTATGGATTTCATTGACGGCCTACCTCGTTCGAGATCGGGTCATTCTAGTATTTGGGTTATTGTTGATCGCCTCACTAAGTCTGCTCATTTTGTCCCTATTAAGTCTAATAGGACTGCTTCGCATTTGGCTAAGTTATATGTCAAGGAAATCGTGAGACTTCACGGTGTTCCTAGTTCTATTGTGAGTGATCATGATCCTTTATTCACGAGTCACTTTTGGAAGAGTCTTCAACAAGCTTTGGGAACGAAGCTTAATTTTTCTACAGCTTATCATCCGCAGTCTGATGGAAAGACTGAACGGGTGAATCATATCTTGGAAGATCTTCTCCGTATTTGTATTTTTGATTTCGGTGGTTGTTGGGAGGATCACCTACCTCTTGTAGAGTTCTCCTACAACAATAGTTTTCAGTCTAGTATCGTTATGGCTCCTTTCGAAGCTTTATATAGAAGGCCATGTCGATCACCTTCTTGTTGGTTGGAATCTGGGGAGAAGCTTATTCTTGGCCCGGATTTTGTGCGGGATTCTTCCGAGAAGATTGATCTTATTCGGTTGAGAATGAAAGAGGCACAGAGTCGCCAGAAGTCCTACGCGGACAACTGTAGGAAGCCTCTCGAGTTCTCGATCGGCAATCTTGTTTTTATTCGTGTTTCTCCTTTGAAAGGGGTTATGCGCTTCAGTACGACTGGAAAATTGGCTCCTCGTTATATAGGACCATTTTCTATTACTGAACGTATTGGCCCTGTGGCTTATAGAGTTTCACTTCCTGCTCATTTATCGGGTATTCATGACATGTTTCACGTCTCGCAACTTCGGAAGTGTCTTCGAGAGTCGGATTCTGTTATTGCTTCTCCTGATTTGCAAGAGCTTGAGATCACACCGGACTTATCTATTGTACAACAACCTATTCGCGTGCTTGACACGGAGGTGCGACACCTTCGGAATAAGGACGTGCCGCTCGTTAAAGTTCAATGGTCCGCTAATCCCAATGACTGTACTTGGGAAACCAGAGAGTTTGTCGAGCGATCTTATCCGGGTTTCTATCTTAGCTTGTGAACGGTGAGTATGTCTTTTCATCTCAAGCTTATTCCCTTTTTCTTTTGAATGTTGTATGTATGTAGTTGTTATAAGTATCGTCTCTAGGAATTGCGGGGACGCAATTTTGTTAGGAGGGGAGATCTGTAACAACCCGCGCAGTTAACGATTATATATTTAAATGTTTTATTTGAATATAGCGTCGTTAGTCGGATTTTTGGTCCGAAATGTTACTTTCTGCAAATGGCCGAATTGGAACCCGAAACTACCTCCATTGGTTCCAAAATGGCGTTTGCGATCTTTTTGAGTATAATCTTTGATATGTTTGGAGTTTGTGAAATTTTGACCCTTTTTCTATTGGGTTTTGGGTTTGGGTTCAGCCCACTAGTTAACTAATACCCTAACCCAACCCCTTCTCTTCATTCATCCTCATTTCATTTCATTTCTTAAGCTAGAACTGAAAATGGTGGAAGGGAAGAGGAAATAGGAATTGCAAGCCCTAGTTTCAACCTCCAACTTGATTTCTTGCTCCAAAATCAAAGAGAATCCATTGGTAAGCTCTCATTCATCTCCTCTATCTCTTTCTCTCTTCAATCTCAGAAAGTTTTCCTAAAACCTAACTTAGGAAAATGCTTGTTTGATCTTAGATTGAAGCTTGTTGGGTTGTAGTAGTGTTTGGTTGGTCTTCTCCTTGTTATTGAGCTCCATCTTCTTGTTTTTGGGTTAAAGGTGAGTTTTGAACTCACATCTACTTCTCTTGATTTCATTGATGTTGGGTATGAATTCCTAGCACTTGTTCATATGCACTTGCTTTTAGTTTGGATTGAATTAGTGAATAACCAAATTTTTAGTGTTTTGGGTTCAATTCTTTAGAGATCCTAACTTTGATGTTTTGATCATGTTTTGGTGATGCATTGAAGTGCTTATAGGGCCGGGTAGCCGCTTGGCGTAAACCCCTAGCGTCCGTGCTCGTCCGGTTGAAAGTTGGGAGAGTTTGCACTTCATTTGTTATAAGTAGGAAATGTAGGAAATTGGGTTCAGTCGACTGGATTCTCTGTTCAGTCGACTGAGCTGAAGCCCGAAATTTTTCTGGACAATTTTCAGTCGACTGAACAGGGATTTCAGTCGAGTGACCTGCTCCTGTTTTCCTGTTTTGCCTATTTATGTTCGTTTTGATTGGTTTTCCGGATTTTATCGATTCATGTTGCTTTTTTAGTGGTTGTTATTGCATCTTTGACTTTGATAACTTATTCTTGACTTCATCCACGGGTTTTTATAAAATAATCTTTCGAATCACATTTAAAAGCTCGTTTCTCCGGTTTATAAATTCTATTTAAAACACACACTTTCGCACTTCGAGCGAAGTGGAAGGGTGATTAAATGGTTGGGCAAAACACGGACCATGAATCTGTGCGTTTATCTTTCCCATTAATCCCCGACCTATTCAATTGATCGTTTTGACCTTCGGGTTTGGTTTACTGAGGATATGAGGTGAACTTTGTACTGCTTCGAGTGTGAAATTAACTAATGGATAGTAAACCGTTTAGTGCGAACGGGTGGTTATGGGACTCACGTTACCACTTTTCGGATTCCTTTCTGGGAGTTTGTGACACATGCTGCCTTTGGGATAGTGTCTTCCGACTGTCTCCTCTGGCTTGTTGCCTTTAATATCGCTTTTGGAGTTGGTCCTTTTCCCTGACTCGAAAGATATTTGGGGTTGTCGGTTACCTTTAGTATTGCTTTCGGAGTGGTTTCTTCACCACCGCTCAAGAGATATTAGAGTGGTTTCTTCACCACCGCTCAAGAGATATTGGAGTGGTTTCTTCACCACCGCTCATGATGTTTCATTTATATGTATATTCCCTAGGTATTGCTTTTCTGTATTGGTTCTTTGGAGCCACACGAAATATAGCGTTTACCTTGTGTAACTCGTATTTATCGGTATTTGTTGTTTGCCTTTATGGCTTGCTTTCGGATATTCTTATCCTTTGTTTCTATATGTTGCCGATGATATGAGGCTTGTTCTATATGATTCATCTTTCGTTAGATGATGGTGTTATCTCTTTTAGAGATATGTATTATGCTTTGTAACCTTACATGTTTATTGTTGTTCAGTTTATCTAACTGATTTGTTTAGCTAGACTGATCCGTGTATTTTATACTCGGGTCAGACCGAGTTGTTTCAGGTTAGGTGCTTTGGACTAAGCCTATTTTGCTTCCGCATGGACTATTCAGCTTGTTCCTTTTTGTCATAGCTTTTGTGTAGTCCCATTTTGTTGTAACTCTGATATATGTATTATTTTGGATTCATCTGTATAATGTGGTTTGCAATACCACTTGACGTGTATTGTTCTATATACTCTGTTATGTACCAGTATATGTGTATATGATGATCTACTATTCTGTGATGTATATTGCATTTGAATTATTATATTTTGTTCTGATAGATCCAACCACCTATGGTTTTGTTTTAAATATTCATTGGATATGTCGACCTGCTTGGTATGCCTATTGTCGATGTATTCAATAGATAATTAGAGCAAGGCTATAGATGGTCGCTCCCAACCAGCCTTATTCTCCGTGTTAGTTGACGGCATTACTCTGTAGTGTCCTTGGCTAGCGTGGGTACAGAGGTGGGGCGTCACATGAGAATGTTTAAAATATTGGCAAAGTTGGAGCGAAGAGAGAAAATGGTCACTATTTCTTCATGAAAAGACATCGAAAACACAATTAGTTATAATATTTATAGACACTTAATAAGGGAATAAGAATATGATTTCTATTCGAAATTTATTTTCTTTCTTATAGAAAATTGTTCTCTATAGGATTTATTTCTTTATGTTCAAGATATTTGACATCAAAATCTCAACTGTAAATTAGTTATGGTAAAAGAAAACAAATAGTCCGTAGTAAGTGGTTGAGTGAAGCTTCGTACTTCATGCATTGTTATTGTACCAACGAAAATAGTGGAACTATACCATATAACACTTACCAGTGGATGCGTCAAGTTTATGAAAAGATTACTTTCGTATATGTTAAATATTATTTAAGAAATAATAACCATTTTTTGTATTATTAAAAATAGAAGCATTTTGTTTTAATATGAATATTATGAATATTCATTATAAAATAAATCCTTGCTTTAGCATTTTAATGATGGTATTTGTTTCCATAAAATTAATGATGTGTTAGCTATGGAAAATAAAGAAGCATCTAAAATATTTAAAAATTAATTTTGGAGTTATGGACTAAACAGAACCTTTAAGAAATAATTCATTTTTATATAGATTTAACAAACTCTTCAGATTGTTACATTCAGATATATGCAGTCTAAGGTCTAATGATATAAAAAACCAATCCACTTACTTCATTTCAATTCACTAATGAATTATCTTAGATATGAACTTATGTATTTGATATAGAAGTTAGATATCTTCGATAAGTTCATAGAATATAAAACTAAAGTAGAAAACATAACGTTAACCCAGAAAATGGATCAACATCCAGAAATCACATGAAAGCGCCAGTTCTATTCAAAACAAAAGAAAATGCAGAAAAGTAAAAGGAGACATAAGAATTTTTATAGTGGTTCGGCATAATTTTCTGCCTACGTCCACTTCAATCTTTGTCATTAGTTGTTATCTCTCTAGATTACAACTAGTTATATCAAATCCGACCACTATCTCATGGATCTTAGATTTATAATGGAGTTTTTAGAGTGATTAAAGAGGATAAGAGTGAAGAAGAAGAAGGAGTCTCCAATGGTAGAGAGATCAGATCCAATTTTAGTTGCAGCTAGGCTTGTATTTATAGAGAAACAAAGGTATGGAGTTAGAAGCCTTCTTGTAGCATAGTCCAGAATCGGCCCAAAGTCACACAAGAAGTCGTAATGCCCCATAAGTTATTAAAATAACTCAGTACCAAGTTTTTTTAACTCGATACCGAGCTATTTCCTTTATTGGAAATAACTCCAACTCTCTTACATCATCTTTCTAACTTCATGTTGATTTGTCTCATGTTGTTTTCATCGATTGTTGGTTGATTCTAGTGATCGTTCCTTCATCACTTGAGTTATCCTATCGTTTTAGCTGTCACCTCTTCAACTATTGGAATTGCTTGTCGAAATCATTGAAAAATCACCTGATTGTGAGTTATTGAAGTTGCACAAGAGGCATATGGTGTTCAAAAGGCAGAAACAATGGGAGAAGTAGGTTGGGGTCGACCTATCCACTTAGTCAAATTTCCATCCAAACTTTTGGAGTTCAACTCTCTAGTCCTTCTGATTGTGTTTCCAAGTCCACAGGTTGTTTCATCCTCGCCTTAATCTTTTAAGTCCAGTTTAAATCTACTTTGTCTCAAAAAGCGGGTTAACACATAACATGCAAAGGAAATTAAAACAATGATTCGATTTGATGGAATAAGTAAGCATCTTGGATAAGAGCTCCAATGGTACATAAAAGCAAATAAGACTCACTCTCAAAGTCACTCCTCATGCTACATGATGTTGTATCGACAAGAAGTAATCATATTTTGTTGAATATTTTAGAACCTTATATTTTGATGTTTTGATAGTGACAACTATACAAGTATATATTGTATATACTAATCACTTTTGCAAGAAATGATATCAACTTTACGAAGAGACAATTATATCAAAATGAAGACAAAATTGATGCTACAAAATACTATCGTTCATAGTGTCTATGTCTAGAGGTATAAAGTTGTTAAAATCTCTTCTATGTAGTATACACACACACACGATTTTTCAAAAACTGAATTTTCAAAAATATCACAACAAACATGAAATTCAGCCGACTGAATCACCCAAGTCAGCTGACTGAATCTATGTATGTACACATGAATATCTTTGAATATTCAACCGACTGAATGACTATATTCAGCCGGCTGAAAACTACCTAAAATGAACTATTTCTTTATTGATTTCAAAATCATCGATTCAGCTGGCTATCACACTCTATTCAGTCGGCTGAATTTGTATAATAGCTAGTTTCCTGAAAGGGTATCTCTTCTTCATGAAGGGTTACATCTCTTAAATCAACAGTTGCAGTCCTAACTTTTCACCGTTTCTTTTCACGAATGATTGTGACTATTAAACTCTATATAAAGCAAATTATTTCATTGTTTTCATAATCAATTCTATTTGCAATTCTCTCGATCTTTACTATTGAACTCTCAGGCATTCAATTCCAAACTGCTTTATATTTTTGATCAGATGATCATTCAAGAATATTTTTTTATGATCAAAATTTCTTCCTTTCTCCACAAACTACATGAGATACCACAAAGGAGATGATTATAGGAAGAATGTAAGTTATCGACTTATCATTGCTGATCAAGAGCATACTCAATCAAATACATTTCTGCTATTTATAGTTGATGTTCTATTGAGTATCCTTAGGGGGTTGAAGTCCTATTCGGTTGTCTAGGTAGTTGAAGTCATATTCAGTTGCTCAGGCGGTGTAATATCTGTTCCTTCGGGTTAAGTGAGGTTATCGATTTAATCTAGAAGGAGTCTAGGACTGGACGTAGAATAGGAAGTTTGAACCGGTATAAAAATCTTTAGTATCATTTACTTTATTGCTTTTACTTTTATATTTATATTCTGCACAAGTAAATAGTTTAGTTAATATTTCATATTACACGATCCTTAGTCACTTTCATTTGGTATCAGAGCAGGTCATCATACAATCGTAAAAAAGTTTTTGACATTCAAGTAATATGGAAAATAACACAACATCTAGTTTTGTTGAAGGTCAAGCCACTGCATGACCACCACTATTTAATGGATTAAGCTATAATTATTAGTCAACTAGGATGAGAATTTACATGCAAGCAAATGGATACGACACTTGAAATATCACTCAACAAGAATATTTTGTTCCTACCACTCCTTATGAACAATGGTCAAATACATAGAAATAGATGCTATTGCAAATGCTAAAGCTATGAATATGTTGTTTTGATCCTTAGATAAAAATGAGTTTAATAGGGTTAGTATGTGTACTGCAGCATATGAAATTTGGTGCACTCTTAAAGTTACACATGAGGTACTATCAAGGTTAAATAAAGCAAGATATCTATGCTTAAGTATCAATTTTAGAATTTTAGAATGAAGATAGATGAAACCATAAATGAGATGTATTCCAGATTTCAAGATATATATCACTCACTTCTAGCATTAGGAGAAAAATATACTGATTTTGATATTGTTTGAAAAATCCTAAACTCTGTAATGGATGAGTGGGAATGAAAAGTCTTAGCAATTGAAGAAGCTAGCGACATTTCTACCATAAAACTAGAAGAGTTTAATAGGAAATATCATGTCATATGAAGTTAATTTGTGCAAACAAGTTCAAGCCCAAGATAGAAAAACAATAGCATTCCAAGCCGAAAAAGAAGAATCCGACGAAGATGAAGATAAAGATGAAGATGATATGGCGTTTTTAGCAAAGAATTTCAAAAAGCTTTTGAAATTTAGAAAGAACGGTAAGTCTGGGAATAACAGAAACAACAAATCATCATCCTTAACTCTTGAATGCTGCGAATGCCATAAAAAGGGGCATATGAAGAAAGACTGTCCAGATCGCAAGAAAGCTAGAAATAACTACTAAGGGAAGAGTGATAGATATAAAAAGAAACAATTTTTTTTCAGTTACATGGGATGATTCAGATTCCTCTTCCTTATCAGACAGCGACAGTGATTCAGAACAAGCCAACATATGCTTTATAGCCACAAACGATGATGTAGTGATCTTACTTTTGATGATTTAGTTGATATAAATTTCATGTCATTAGATAAACTAAGAAATCTTAAGAGAAAGTATAGAGATTCACTAGAAAGGCTAAATAGAAATGAAATCGAAGTTAGTATGTAAGAGATGAAAATGAAATCTTAGAAGAAGAACTTGTTATTTCACAAGGACCTTGTTCTACTATTGCTTCTCAACTAACTATACTAAGTAGTGAAATCGAGACTCAAAAAGAAAAGAATGACACATTATCAACAGAACTTATAAATTGAAATCAACTGTTAAATTACTAGAACTAGATGTTACTAGTCTTAAAACAAATTTAGATAATATTACCAAAAATCTTTTTAACTTTAATAGAGGCAGAGAAAATCTTTCTAAAATTATAGCAAATTCACAATCCACTACTAATAAAAAGGGATTAGAATACAACAAATTTTCAAAAGTAAAAACTAGTCCTAAACAGTATAACTCTCTATATACAAATGTCAAGAAGAAAAATAATAATCTTGATAAACCAATTTTAAAATCTATTAGTAAAAAATACTACATATCATTCAAAATCTATTATGATTTGGGTTCCTACGATTAATAATCATTTGAGTAGAAATAGGTATATAAAATCTTTTATGACTTTTGTTCATAGAAATAATAATTTTGTTTATAAAGGGAATTCTAAACCCTCATGGGTTTGGCTTCCTATTATATAATTATTAGGATGCTAACAAAGGAAGTGGGTACCAACGTCGTTTCTATATTTTTTGCAGGTATCAAATAAGAAAGGAGGAAAATAGATACTTGATAGTGGTTACTCAAAACATAACGAGAAATTAAAAATGTTTACAAACATTATCTACTGGATGGAGGATCTGTCATATTTGGAGATAACTCCAAAGGATATATTACGGAAAATGCGATGTAAGTAACGACGCTACATCTAGCTTACCTCTTATTACAAATGTTCTGTTAGTTAAGAATTTAAAACTTAATCTCTTAAGTATTAATCAACTTTGTGATAAAGATTTCAAAATTTGAAAAAGATAAATGTAATATTTAGGAAAAAGTTCAAAATTTAGGAAATCGTAAAAGAAATATATACGTTTTAAATATAAAAATTAATCATAATGAAAATTTATGTTTAATAGCCAAAGAAATGATCTTTGGTTATGGCACAAGAGATTTTGTCATATAAATTTCAAAGCTATAAGTAAATTATCTAAAAACAATTTAGTGAAAGGATTACCAAAAATGAGTTATAAATTAAATAACATTTGTGATGTTTGTCAATTAGGAAAAATAACGAAATTGTCTTTTAACTCTAAGAAATGAAGGGGGAGAATAAAGTAAGGACATACCGATAGGGGGAGTATCAAGTTAGGGGGAGAGTAACTCAATTAAAAATTGAACTTATACAGTTGTCATCATCAAAAATGGAGAGAATATTAGAACCTTATATTTTGATGTTTTGGTAGTGAAAACTATACAAGTATATATTGTATATACTAATCACTTTTGCAGGAAATGATATCAACTTTATAAAGAGACAATTATATCAAAATAAAGACCAAACTGATGCTACAAAGTACTATCAGTCATATTGTCTATGTCCAGAGGCATAAAGCTGTTAAAATCTCTTCTATGTAGTATATGCACGCACGTGATTTTTCAAAAATTGAATTTAAAAACAGCATAACACACTTGAAATTTAACCGGCTGAATCACCCAGGTCAGCCGACTGAATCTGTGCATGTACACATGAATATCTTTGAATATTCAACTGACTGAATGACTATATTCAGCAGGCTGAAGACTGCATAAAATAAACTATTTCCTTGCTGATTTCAAAATCGTCGATTTAGCTGGCTGTCACACACTATTCAGCCGGTTGAATCTGCATAACGGCTAGTTTTTTGAAAGGGTACATCTTCTTCATGAAGGGTTACATCTCTTAAATCAACAGCTGCAGTCCTAACTTCTCACTTTGCTTTTCACGAATGATTGCCACTATAAAATTTTATATAAAGCAAATTATTTCATTATTTACATAATCAGTTCTTTTTGCAATTCTCACTATCTTTACTATTGAACTCTTAAGCATTCAATTCCAAACAGCTTTAAATTTTTGATCACACGATCATTCTTGTAATCAAAATAACTTCCTTTCTTCACAAACTAGATGATATACCATAAAGGAGAAGATTATATGAAGGGTGTACATTATTGACTTATTAGTGCTATTCAAGAGCATACTCAATCAAATACATTTCTATTGTTTATAGTTGAAGTCCTGTTGTAATATCCTCAAGCGGTTAAAGTCCTATTCGGTTGTCTAGGCAACTGAAGTCATGTTCAATTGTTCAAGCGATGTAATACCCGTTCCTTCGGGTTAAGTAAGGGTATCGATTAAATCTAGAAAGAGTTTTGGACTGATAGAACGTGAAGTTCGAATCAGTATAAAAATCTTTGGTACCATTTACTTTATTACTTTTACTTTAATATTTATATTCTTCACAAGAAAATAGTTTAGTTAATATTTCATATTACACGATAAGATATAGTACGATTTATAATGAGTGAAGTTGAGTTACTTCTTACTATAAGGATATAAACTTAAGAGTAAGTATATATATTAAATTTATTTTCATCTGAAAACATAGTTTGCGATTTCATATAAGATATAAATTAGAAGGAAATTCAATTTTAATTGGAGTAAGATACATGGTTTTCTAATTTACGTTATGAATGCAAGTTTCGTATACTCAAGACTAGATATGTTTTATGTAATTTTATAGGCATGTCATGAAATATTTCGCATGTCCATTCCGTCTCACTGAGAAACAAATCATTGTTTCAAGATATGCTACCTTCTAGTCGAAATAATTTCTTTCTAGAGAAGTTAGTGGTAGTGCGATGGACTGGATACTAACTAAGATTCTAACATGGTAATCGATTAGGTAGATAAAGTAAATTTAACCAAACCTTAAATTGACACAGCTCATTAGAATGTTTAATAAAGAATTCTCACATATTGAAAATAAGCTATCTGCTTTTTATCAATGTTGAGAAAATGAATTGTTAGTAATAGCAGTATCCTTAATTATCACAAGCCATAAAGAGTATAAACTCTACTACATGGCATGATGCTTTAGATTCGAAATTGACTCCAAGTATATTGGCTAAATGTGATTTTGGTAAATGTATTCAAAAGGATATGATCCAACCGCCGCAAACGAGTCGCCAAAAGAAAGATCAATGTAGTTGGAATTGTATAAAGCGTCATTGATAGGAAATGACTTCATCGACTTAAAATGTATAAATTAATGGAGTAATTTCTCAAGTTAACATGCTTAAAATCATTGAAATTCTATTCGCATATTATTGCGTGCTATAACTTTGAGTTTTGAAACAAAGATGTTGAAACAAAACTTCAAAATGACGACTTAAAAGAAGCTATTTGCATACAAAAACCAATTTGTCTCAAAGTCAGTGGAAGCAATAATATTGTTTTTATGCTTATGGATATGATCTAAGAGCTCATACAACAACGAGGTTGAACGAGCATCTAAATGTTGAGTAATTATTTTGACATGGAAATCAAATTGTTTGGTTTGAGTCAGAATGCATAAGAAGCATATGCCCGTAAGAAAGAAAATCAAAGGTACTAAAACATTTCTAATGTTATAAGTAAGCAACATACCACTGACTATTATTGATGTACCCATGTTAAATCAATTTTTAGAATGCTTGTTTAATTCACGATGAAGGATTTGAAAGAGACATCTCTTGTACTTGGTATATGAGGATGTTAGGATTATCTCCATCTATATACACAAACATCACAATTAAATGTTTAATATGCAACATATGATGCAATGTTTGCGCATTTTGATAATAGGGATCATCATATATGATTTGTTATATGGTATAATGTGTTAGTTAAGAGCACTTTCGAATATTTATGAAATACTAAGGAATTGTTTACGGAAACAACGAACTTCTTATGAAGTAGTGTTCGGACTCGAACTTCATAAGTGACATTGAATATAGTAAGTCAATCTTAAATTTATATTCAACCTTAATTAATGAGCTTTACTTTGGAATGTTCCAAATAAGAAGTTGTGATAAATTCAACTATAGAGGCTAAGTACATCCCTTAAATAATACTATAATGAAAATAATGCATGTATGCAAATTTATAAGGAAGATAGGAGTGGCTTTGTCATTGAAAATCTGATAATATATTATGGTTACACAGATGCAATATAGATTTCAAAGAGAACTTACAAGTTGATAAATAATAGCGGTACATTCTCAATGAACATGCGATAAAAGAGTTTATCAGTGATGAGTAAGTATAGGCGTTGAATTATAACATCGCAGATCCATTCACTAATGCGCTTCTCAGTCTAGTTTAGGTAGATCAATCAAAGGTATGGGCAAAGGCACCATAATTAGCCTTAAGTGCAAGTGGGAGATTGATAGAATTTAGGACATGCCTTTAGGGTAGTTATATAATTCATTACATAACTTAACTGTTATAAGAGAATTTTGTAGTATGCGTCTAGTTTTATTTTCTTTAGTATATGTTGCTATATAGTGATATAGAAATGAATTAATTACAACGAACATATATAAGTAGAAAATTCATAGTCGAAGTGTTTTATCGATTATAGTTATGAATCTATATGTAACCATGTGAATTGGATCGATACACACACATAAGTATACCCATACAAAACTCTAAATCCTTAAATGTTCCTAGTCGAGATGTATTGAGACATGTATATCATACATCTATTGAGATTAGTGTATGTAGCGCTCTCCATGCGATGAACAGTGATTTATTCATGATCGTTGAGGGCACTAAAGGGTTATGTACTTGTGGTTGTTTGGAACAATTATATAATGACTCGATGAGGGTCTTCTATAGGTTAATATAACAAAGTCAAAATAGAAGATCTCATGGTAACAATGTACAATAGTCTTTTGAATTGAATGTATTGTCGACCTTGAGTAGTTAGGCTATACTTTGATTATGATTAAACACTTGAAATAACGACCTTGTTACGACCATAATTGCATATACACTAAACTACAGGGAGTGGGACACTACCCAAGAGAGGATTTGTTTCCTTCATTGTAAAATGTTAGTATCTCCAAATTAGTAGTTAACTTAAAGTCAAAATCTCTAGCTAGAGTAAATTAGTTAATTAGTAAATGTTATCGGATTGAATTAAGGAATTTAAAGTGCTCTACGCAACTAAAAACAAATGTTAGTAGAGTTCTTGACCTTAGACTAAACTATAGATATCTGAGTTATATAGTGATGATGAAAAGAATCATACATAAAATTTCGTTACTAGGTGAGCTTATTATAGATTAGAAACTAGATTCCACCTAAACGATCTGTAAGCATCAATGTTTAAATTATTCAAATATTGATTGAGGATTGAGTTCAACCTAAGAGTAAAAACAACTACGTTGTTATTTATTTCCAAATTCGACTAATAATAAAATGAATTTCTAAATGTTATAAATTAATAATTAATTAATGCATGTGTTGTATCAAAATTTTATGGCATTTTTAATTATTCATTTGAAGCCTAAAATGTATCAGAAAAACGTATAAAAGTTGTACATCAGTTTCATCGAAAAAGGAGCTAAAATAATATGTTAATCATTGATTCAAATAGAAGACAATTAATGTTTTTACCAAATATGATCGAAAGGGAGGCCAACCACATATTAAAGTGGGGGAAGCAGACCTAGTCTTCTTGGTTTAGAGGGAAAATGTGAAATATTATGGCTACGAATGGATGGCCTCCAGTTCTCTTCCCTCTATAGTAATTCCCTATAACTCTTACCCATATTAATCATTACTGAAGCCAAGGTGACAAATTTGCAAACTATAACCAAGGAGGAGAACAAAGGATCTAGGAGCAAATAACCAACAAATAACGTGTTAGACTATCAACTAGATTTCAAAGGTGATTTTGATTTCATTTTAATATAATGATTTTTAAATATACAAGTTCAACTTTGCCTCTCTTACCTATATTCAAATTCGGCCATGAAATTTAGAGAAAGTAGCTTGAAATTAATTTATTATTAAAAATTAACTTGTAAACAAAGTATTTTAATATATATATATATATATATATATATAATGAAAGTATAAATATATTTTTTGGATTTTTTATGGATATGTTCATAATATATATGTATGTATATATTTTAAAATAAGAAACTTGTATATTTACATTATTTAATGTTCAATACTATTATACACACATAATTAATAATGTTAAATTCTCGAACATGTAATTTTTATATATAAATATGAAATTTCTATGAAGAAATTGCAAATTAAAAAATATTGTATCTTTAGAAGGTTTTTGGATCTTTGTTTAAAAATACATTTTTTTATTTGTTTTAATGGTAAAATTTGCTTTAAATTTGAAAATTTCAAAACAATAAATATCCGATCGGATATTTAATTGATAATAATAATAATTAATTCTTTCTTTTATCAATGATTGCTGAAATTACACACAAACACATGCATATATTGACAAAGTCAATTTAAATTTGAATTTGAATTTATTATTTGTATATATGTTTAAATATAATTTAAATGTATATTTGAATATATATATATATATATATGTGTGTATGTAGTATTATATATATATAAATTAAACATATATAAAATAATAAATTTGTATTTAAAATATTATATTATCTATGTAGATGAGATACATATTTATATTTGTTTACAGGTTAGTTAATCATTATGGCCAAAATAATAATTTATTTAAATTATATTAGTGTAAATATAATATTGGTCATACAATGCGCATGTATATCCTTTGAATTATTTTGACATATGTCTTATCACTTTCACACTTATTAACCATAGGTCACAACGGTTAATTTTCCCATTATGTTCTTTGGTAATTTATACTTTTAATATAGTTACGATATTTGTATATTTTCAGTAAGAACATCTCTAAATACAAAAATATAGAATAAAATTAAAAATAAATAAACTAATTAATCATAAATATTATTATTATTAATAAACTAAATGCTATTTTGAAAAATATTAAATTTTTTCTCAAACTCTTTTATTAGTATATACTAAACATGATTTAGTATAATTAATTTTATTCACATAAACACAAAATAAGATATTGTTCAAATTAATAAAAAAGTTTTTTCAAATTCACCATTTTAACTCATCTGCCTATACACCTTACTAAGATTTTTCATGTTGTGAGCATTGGAGTGTAAGGTTTAGGATGTTTGATGGTGTTGTTAGGCTATCACAGATGTCAAGCATGTTTTGATGTTCCATTGTTTGACTATCACTGATGTTAAGCATGTTTTGATTTTCCATAGTGGTTTGCTATTAGTAGGATCTTTGATTAGACTTGGCTTTATGATAGTAATAGATGGCAAAGGATTCCTTTCTAGTGATGATGGGGCTTGAGTTGAAGATATTCATGCGCTTCAAGGAGAGACGGTCTTCAAAGAGTCAATAGTTTCTATTAATTCTAGATTTTGTCATATTAATGAACGAAGTCTTGATTTTTCTAGAGAAGCTAGGGTTGGTCGATAGTGTTTGTGATAGAGTTAAGGATGTTCTCTAGTAGTAATTATGCAATTTGATTCTTATAAGAAATCTCGTCTGAAATAAAATTATGTTTTTGGTGTTATTTTGGTTATATGTAATATACCTGATGTTAGGAGTACACTATAACATATAAATAGAAATGTTAGAACAAAGTGTTTAATCGATCACAATTATGAAATAGTTTGTAATATTAGTATTGGATCACAGGAAAAAAATTTGCTAGTTATTTGTCGAACCATGATTAATATTTGTGTTCTTTATTTTATTATTGGTGATTGGATATGAGTTAATTATTCATTATATACTCACTTTGTTCGGTATCATGTTAACTAGTATTGGTTTCTACTCGAAAAGATAAATCATTTGTTTTTGTGATATTTGTGAAAATTGCCGCGATAATTTTATCATGTATTTTTTACTAGAGTGACTAGCGTACATTAAGTAATTTTTATGTACAAATAGAATTTTTTAATTGTAAATTCAAGAAAATTCTTATTAGGTGGTCTCTTTTTTCTAGAGAAAAGTAGCAAACTTTTCTAACAACACTTTTAAAATGAAACTTATGCCAAAGAAGATATACTAAAAGGGTGCTACTTCCACTATAAATCGTTGCACCATTCATTTCCACACTTCCTATTATTGTAATTTTATATTTCTAGTAGTTAATCTTTGGGTTCACCATACCATTTTGCATTTTTATGCCATTGTGAAAGGTTTGTTTGACAAATTTATTTCATATTTGTTTTAGAGCCGAGCTTAAGAAAATCGATTATCACCAGATTTACATCTCATTACTCTAAGCTTTACTAAACCGCATATTGCAAACTCGAATTTTAAAGCCATGTTATCATATTTTAAAGCATCTTTGCCAACTCCCTATAAGTAATTAAAACTACTTAACAATAACTTATTTTGATTTTAGTGTTTGGAAATTTCTTATAAGTAGCTAGCACATGTTGCTCGTAAATGTAAATTTAAGAAGTAACTATATATTGCTTATGGATTATAAAGCAATTTCATACGAAAGTTTAACCAAACGTTCCTTCTTATAAATTAGGTGAATTCAAGCACTTCTACTTATATTTGATATTTGGAACTACGTAGAAGTTACCACTGAAAACTACTTTTTGGAGTTTAGTATAAGTTGTTGCCGGACGTGGTCTTAGTCTAGGTGTTGATTCAATTTTTTTGTTTAACTCATTTTTCATGGTTGATTTTTATGATGATTGGTACAAAAATTTTATGGCAACATTAAAAGGAATGAAGGACTACAATCGTAAGAAGTGTTCAAACTAGTATTACAACATTAAAAGATGGACCCATTTCATACCAGAAAGGATGGTGTCCAAGAACAGAAGTTGGAAACAGAAAATCACTAGTCAAAGGTATTTGCCGATTCTTCCTCAGAAATCATAGCTTCAAAAACGACAATGAAGACTACTTCACATTCTTGCATTCAAAGAGTCTACTTGAGATATTGTCACATCATCCAACAGTAAACAAGCATCTCAACACATGGTATAATTTTTTTTCTTCATCAATAAATATACCAAATCATTCTTAAATACCTTGGCTTACTCTGATGACGACGGCCTATTATGATTAATCACTTGGGTAGTCCATAACCTTCCATTTCCAACATTTAATATTTGTTAAAGCATATTTAAAGTATTTACTACCACAAGTGTATAGTCTATATAACTTATCATCGTTGTGTTATATATGTTAAATCGTTTGCTTATATTTAACTTCCCTTAGGTAAGGGGACTAGGCACTTTATACCATTTTCTTTCCTAATTAAGTTAAGAAATAAGGCTCTTAATCTTCTATGGATATAGGCCTCAGTGCGAGCCACATTAAAATTATTTATCTTTACTTCGTGCAATTTCAAATTTATCCCCATGGTTCATATATTCAATTGCTTGTTTGAGTTTCTTCCATTGACATGCAATATAATCAACTTACATAAATTGGCTAACCACGAAAACCATTGTATATAGATCGACGATCTATATACAATAGTCGTTGAACTATACAAGTTGTCAACTGGGAACTTGCACCTAACAATAGGAAGTTTAGGGTAAAATCATTTTTGGAAAAACGACGTTAACCATTACTGGAAAGTATTTAATTTCCATCGAAAATTGTTGATGCTCCACATCTATAATTCGTACCTCATCGCAAAGGCACTGACAATTCATGGTTAATTGTCTAATTTTTACGATGATCTGTACTATACTTCATGCTAATATTCACATTATATTTTGTGTAAAATTTTCCAATGTCTTTTCGATGAGGCATAGAAAAAATGATAGTGTTTTCTTCTAAAAAATAATAATCATTATTGCTATAAATAACATATTAAACTTTGGTACTTAATTAGAAAAACATTTATCATCATTATCACTCATCAATTATCATCATTTTCACTCATCAACTATGTATATAATAAATTATTCACTATTTTAAAACTGAAATAATATTTATTTATTGCTATGAAATTAATGTAAGAATGTTGAAAATGGTGATAAATCATTCTATATCTTGGTCTCATTCTCACGTACATGCCTACCATTCTTAGATTTAGTTGGTGCATTAACAAGAACACCCATCCTGAATAAAGACAAATAATATTAATAAATATCACTAGACTTAGTATGCATTTGTTTTACTACTGATTGTAGTAAATTTTTTGGTTTGAGTTTAGATTATTTTATGAGAACCATGCAAAAATCTCTATGATTGGCCATTTATTTAGCTATAATAGACTTAAGGGTGTGCCCTAGAGGTAACGATGTGATTTGATTATATAACTTAAATCTTATAATGAAGTTTTTTGAGATAATGTAAATTTTTGGTTTTATTGTCGATTTTATATATTTTTATATTGGGATATAATTAATGTTTTAAAGATATCAAATATACGCACATAGAAAATCCTTATGACAAGTATTTAATCGATTGAAGTTATGAATGTGTTACAATGAGTATTAGATAAATAAAATAAGTACCTATCCTTAAATGTTCCTAGTTAAGATGCATCGAGAACACGATATCGATATATCCATTGAGACAAGCACTCTTTGTATGATTAACGACAAATTACTCATGACTGTTGGGGCACCAAGCAGTTATGTTCATGTAGTTGTTTGGAATAGTTATTGGACAACTCACCGAGAGTGTTCATACGTTAAAAGAAAAATGGGAGATCTCACTTAACGTTGTGTAGTTGTCTTTTAACTTGATAATACCATGAATCTTTAGTGTCTAAATTATCCTTTGATTATGGTAAATCACACAACAACAATGATCGTGTTAAATCCATAGTTGAGTATTAGTTGAACCACCTGAAGTGAAACACTATTCAAGAGAGGATTCATTTCCTTCAAATAGATTGCTAATATCATCGTAATTATAGTCAGCATAAAGTCAAATTCTTTGACCAAGCAGAATGATTAACCGATATTGATTATCGAATATTATTTTTCGATTCGAGTATTTGATACTTGATCCAAGACAGTTCATAATCATTTATATTTAATATCAATTTAAAAAATATTAAAAATTTGAACAAAGTACCATTTGAAATTATGTTAAAACAATTTTATTAGTTTTATCATTCATATATTTATTATTTAAAATTAAAATTATACATGTATATATCATCATATATGAAAATTATTTAATTATTTAATTTACCATTGAGTAAATGTTATTTAATTTAATGATAAATTATCTTATTAAATATTTTAAACAAATAATAAAATTCCAAATAAAATTAACATTGTTAATATTATGGGAATATAATATATATTAAAATTTAAATCAGATTCATTCAATAAAAAATTAAATATGATTAAATATTAACAACATTATTCATGATAACACTATGATAGATATAGTGCATAATGAATTAAAAGGAAAATTTATGAAAATTTCTCTTTCTATCCTGTTGCCTGAAGCACCTGATCCAACATGCTTTTCTAGTAAATGTTGGACCATTAGCAGTTGCATGTCGAAGTATTTCATACTATAGAGGTAGTTTCGCTTCTTTTTCAAAATTGTCGTTTGTATTATTGTATGGATTCTTTTTTATGAGTTTACCATTCTTCAATCCTTTATATGAATTACTTTCCTTTGATTATTTTAGAATCTTTTACTTTAGAAGCTTTATATAAGCACAAGGAAAGTGTAACATCCTAAATTTAGGAGTGTCATAATATGAGAATTAAATTAAATATATGAATTATTAAAGGATAATAAAGATAATTTAGTTATGAAAATTACTTAAACGGAATTTGATTAATTGAGTATGGGACATTTCAAATATTAATTAAATGATCCAAGAGTGATTAGTGCAATTAAATTTGGCCTAAAAATTAAAGAAGTAAAATAGAATGTTTTAATATATGTGTATTATGTATTAAGGAAAAATGATTAATGAGACTAGACAAGATGAGACTTTAGTCCAAGCCCAAGTCATTAACTTGTACCCCTTAACACACTATCTTCTTTACTTATTTTCATTTATGCAAAACAAAGAGGCCGACCGCCATTTTTCAAGGGAAGAAGAGAAAACCAAATCAAAAGGAAAGATGTTTTCATTTCTAAAGAAAGGAAGGGTATTTAAACAAGTTTTTCTAATCTAGGTGAATAATACTTACTATAATTCCTCCAAACTCATTTAGGTTGGATTTGATGTATTTAATTAATATAAATATTTTTTTGTTTATGATAGGATGATTCCAAACATGATTGGATATTAAATGGCATCATTTTTGATATATTATAGGGTAAAACACGAGTTATTCAACTCCAAATGCTTTAAAAATTTAATAAGATGTTTTAACATTAAAATTGTGATGTGTATTAATTTTTGTAACTTTTGGATGAAGGAATAATTTATTATGATTTTTTCAAGTGGAAAAAGGTCATTTTGAGTTTAAATTAATGTTTAAAAATACTAAAATTAAATATTTTGATCTGAATTTTTACTGGAGGTAGATGATAACGTTTTCAAATTTTGGTGACCGTTAAATTTTTTGGTATAAAATTTGGAACAACTATGAATGAATGGCAAGGAAAAATATGCATTAATTAAGGAAAATTATTAAGGAAATTATTAATCAAAGAGGCAACTTTTTCAGTTCTGACTAAAAGGTACTGTTGAAAAATGAAAGAACAAATATAAAAAAAGACCACTGGATATAATTAGTCGAAAAGTGGTTGCCTTGATAAGGAAATATCAAAATTTTCACTTAATTATGGATTTTCCACAAGACTCACGATAGTCGTTTAGTTAGAAAGATGATAACCTTAAAATTTTAGAAGCATAATGGTGCTTGTATTAGACTGACGATGACAACCCTTACTCATAACATTACAGGCTTAAAATGTTAGGTGAACGGTTGCTTTATGTTAAGATTTACGATAACCTCAAGTTATGCACGATAGCTTTAAGTTGTGAATTATGATAGCCTCAATCTGTGATGTATGATACCTTTAAGTTGTGATCTACGGTAGCTCATGGATGGGATTTATGATAACTTTGCCAATGATAGCTTTTGAAACTTTATAGCCTTAGGGTCACGATAGCTCTAGATGCATGAAAGATTTTGATGCATGACAGCCTTAGGGGCATGATTACTATGTAGGCAATAACTAGGGGATGAGGGGTCCGTAGCTATAGAAAAGTCGATACACTATAGCTATTAGACTAGAAATACGATAACTAATGTTGAAAAATTCCATAAATATATAAGTGATGTAACATTTCGGAAGCCAGTTTCCAAGGCATTTAATTAAAATTTCATATAAATGAAATTTAAAAGAAAACTAATAATTTTAAAATGTAATAACTTATTAAAAATGGAGAAAATGAGTTAAGCTTAGGGAATCTAAGAGATGGAAAAGTTTTATTTAAAAAGAAACATAAAACATTTAGTCTAAATAATTGAAAGATCTTGATGTAGCATGAAGATCTATGGAATGTGTAGGGGTACACAATTAATGAATGAAAGAAATGAATTGAACCTAAAATCTAAAAATGTACCAACTCATGGAGTTATTGAATGGTTGGGGGCCAATGTGTCGGGAAGTCTACACTCAATGGTGTATGGTAGGGTACCAAGACTTAGGAAGTCAATAGGATTCAATTTAGAAAAAACCGAACTTTAGTGTAGTTTATGGTAGGTGCAAAGATATCAAAATGGATGTAATGAATGGATCAGCAACATGAACTGAGCGTTTCAAAACAAGAAGGGGATGTAATGACCCATATTTTATGTATTACAGGATCATAAAATCTTGTTTTTAAAACCATATCGGGTCGAATAATTTTATAATTTTTGAAATGTTAATTGACGACATTTCTCGTCCTTGGAATTTTTATTGAATGGTTTTGATCCTGAAAAACTTACAAGGCCTTTAACTTTTGATGTAAGTTGAATTAGGATCTGATACCACTTCCATTGGAAAGATACAATGGTTCGTTCCTCTATAGAGAGGTCATACTAATATTATGGACTTATCGTTTAGAAGTTCCGAATGTTGGAAATTCTGACCTGTTTTTGGTAGATTCGTGAGTATTTAATGGGTAATTATAGCAGCCCATTTGCCCAACTTGTGATTAGGATTAATACCACCTTCCTCCAGTTGCTGCCAATCACTTTTCTCTATTCGTAATTACCGTCTAATTAATGTCCGTTAATCCGAATTATACCTAAAAGCCATCATTTCTTCTAGTTAATTATCCTAGTTAAGAAATTTAAGTGAGATTAGCAAGGGGATGCTGTAGATCTACTGTTTGGAGAACTTGGGATTTATGTAGTCGCTGTTCCATATTAGTTTTTGCTTTGGGATTCATGTACTCCAATGCAAGGTGAGTGATTTTCCTTCTCTCAATATCCTATGCTTATTGATATAGTAAAAATGTATTTTTAATGTGAACTTTAAAGTTTAAATGCTATAAAACTTGGATCTTATATTGATAAAACCCTAGAACCGAATTTTAAAATAAGATAGATTTGCATTTTAATTCATTTTACGCCATTACCAACCTTATTGTCATTTTCATATAAAATCGGATCTAAGTAGATATACGTATTCGAATCATGTTTGGCTTGATTATGTGTGATATTTGAATGTTATGCAATGACGTATGGTGATTGTACGAATTTTTTGGTATGTTTGCTAGTCGATTAGGGTAGTTAGAAATATGGTCGTCATTTTGAACAAACTGATATCAAAAATGTTTAAACGTGATGCGACTGAAGAATTTTGTCACTTAAAGACTGGAAAGATCCCAAAAAATCGTATGAAATTTGGGTTTTTTTGGAGTAGAGGTAATCAAGTTGTCATGGGGAAGCAAATTAGGTCAGTGCTAACTTCAAAACATGTCAGTGGTAGATGGTTTTAGGTTGGAACTTGATATGCTTTGGGATATTTGAGTTGGATCTTCAGGCTTGAAAGAGGATGCTGAGAAGTAAGGAGTTATGGATCTAAAAATTTTGACTATGGAAATTTGCTTAGTATCAACCATATGGACCCAAGTTGATTTGGCAACTACTTCGAGGAAATGGAAACACTAGCTTTAGGCCGAGATAAGGAAAGAAGTACATAGTTGTGTACGTATCTAATGACCCAAGCTTGTATAAATTTATGAAACTATGTTCTAAGCTGTGATGGTGTGTTTAGTTCTATTTCTTACTTGTCTTTTCTATATATCTATGTTGATATTATTTTTTATTCGATGTGTTGTGAGATGTACGATTGGTTCTACGATTGTTTTATTTACTTTACCTCCTTGATTACCGTCCTACATCGATCAGACAACTTATAGTGCACTATATAGGTATATTAGGTGTGGGAGGTATAGGGAGGTCATCTCAAGGGCTATTAAGGCTTAGTAAGGATGCTTGCTAAAATGTATTCAGAGCGCTTACATTCAACCTCATAGGAAAGTCTGGATGGCTCTAGTTAGGGTGGCTCCTATAGTGAAATGAGTGGTCATTTCATCTATGAGGTGTTTAAGAAAAGATAAATTAGTGGTGGAATGAAAAAGGAAGTGATCACTAAATAAGGTTAATGATAACTTTAAGATTGACACTAAATAAGAGTCTCGGTGATCCATGTGAATGTGTTTGATGACTGAATGACATGGTTCACGACAAATTGTTAATAAGTATAATGTATATTTAAACCGAAATGAATGAATATATATGAATTGATTTATAAAGGAATATTAGTTGTGGCTTGAGAGTTAGCTAACCTTGGAGTTAGCCTAGTTGCACATTGAAAGCCAAAGTTACTTGCTAATTACTAGGCTTAAAAATGACAAATAAGAAGGAATGCAAGCGAAACAAAGTAAATAACACCAAATATAGAGTTGTTTGGCAAGCTTGCCTCCGTCCACTATGAAGATCTCTTATTATATTTATTTCTTACAATTCCAGGGCAGTACAAAGAGAACAATAAGAAATAAATCACTTAACACTAAAAGGTTAGCTAATCTTTAGTACTTAGTGCTTTGACTTGCTGTGAGATGAGCACTAAAAAAAGATAATGACCAGAATTCTAATAATTTCCAATTCGTCTGAAGTGGTAGTGCATGGGTTATTTATTGTGGCTGAAATGGATGATGAATGGTTGAGATTAAATGGTAAAACAGGCGAGAAGCATGCAGTAAAGGTAGAAAGGAATGAGTGGCTAAGAAGCATGCCAATTGTCCTTCTGTACCAGGTGCAGACTTTGCATTTAATGCACATTAAATGCTGTCGGCATAGAAAAAGGCACGCGGTTGGCCTCTTTGATGTAGCACCTCATATAATAGGCTGTACAGTTTGTCATTTACTTTTGTATGACCATGTGGCAAGGCGGATGAGTGACTTCAACCTGGTTGCTGTGATATTGGAAGTTGAATGCTGCTAAGGACCACGGTATAATAAAGTGTCGAGCCGGCTGCGATATGACGCGATAGGCTATGGTAATCTCGGGCTAGAGATTTTTCTTGCATGATTCGGTCTTAACAGATGAATTTGCTATTGAAGTCATCCTGAATGTGCCATCCAATTATGGAGACGATCTTGATAGGCTGGCCTAGAGCCAGACTGGATGCTGCCTACCATGAGTGGGCTAGATGTTTAATGCCTAAGTTTGTTGAGATCTGACTAGCACTGAGGAAAAATCTACAAGAGAGGTGTCAGACCGACTATGAGATGACGAGACGGGCTGCTTGGGACTGGAAGAAGGTGGCTGTGGTGAGACTGGGCCAAAGATGGGCTATGCTTGAGCTAGTCTCATCTAAAGAGCCAACCGGTAATTGACCTGGGGTGGTGCTGAGTAGATGGGTATACCTGGAGCCATATCGAGTGTGGGTTGGATGAGAGAACCGATGTCATTGGACAATTGGGTCGATGTGGATTGGGCTGGTCTTGGTTCTATCCTTATTCGATGGGTTAGCTATTGAAGGCACTTCGGTTTAAGCCGACTGGTGGTTCACTTGATGAGCTATTAAGATAATGGGCTGGCTTGGGACCAACCTTGGCCGATCGAAGATTAGATGGACCGACTTTAATTGGGTTGGATTGTGCTTGGATGGCCTGTTGATTACATATGAGAAAATGGGGAAAAAAAATTCCCCCCAAGCTGTCTCTATGAGCAAGGGCGGACTTGTCATTCCACAAAGATGACGTCGTCCAACCCTTCTGCTATGCATTTAACGTGTGCCTCGTGTGGCACTATGTCATTTGTCTTAACGGTTCACTTTTTGAAACATGCAAGGGGCTCACGTTTCCAACTTGGATGAGGTGACAATTGAATTCATTATACCTAGTTGGCCAAGATCTGAAGGCGATTTGAATCCAATGGCTGACATTAATGGGGTATGTATATAAAAGCTTCCTCTTCTCCATCCTTACCCTTTACTAACAAAGAAGAAAATATTATCGCCATCAAAAATCTTCAGCACTCTCTTTAAACTCCAACTCCTCGGCCTTTTGCTTGACAAAAGGTGCGGCCTTTCTTCTCCGCCCCTTTCTTCGCCATGGCATCGCCGCCATGGAAAATCCTTGAGGATTTTGTCATTCTTCTATATGTTTTGTTATTATTTGTTGCTATAGCCATTGTTGTTGTAGTGTTGAGGATGCAATGCTTTATTTTACTTACAGTCAGAATTTTCCTTATTTAGTCATCTTTTAACGTTGATCGACCATCACTGCCATGTCAACGATGGTCGATCGTTGTTGATGGGCTGGAGGCTACAAGTGTCAAACAAAGATATTAGTGATTATTTAGATAATGGGCTATGGGTTTGGCCCAATTTCATAAGTACGGGGTTTAAGTAAAAAGTAACAATCGTGTAGGAGCTGTAAGGCGTATACTTTGCTTACGAATTGAGTCGTGAACTAGTCTTCATAAGGTGCTCGACATAGGCATGCCTTGAAGATAGTCATTGAGTTTCCATCCCTTGTTGGGGGTTTTCCTCCAAGCTTTGCTAGACTTGGTCATTGGGCTATTGCATAAGCGAGCAATTTGTGTTTCAGATGGCAGCTTCTGGATCTACCTCCGTCGACTATTCGCCTTCAAACGGGGCCATTAGCTTCAATGCCTCCAAACAGGAATAGAGAAAGATCGACTTGGCCAAGCTTTTGGATAGCCTTAGATGCAATGTGGAGATGGCAAGCTACCCTACTCCTACTGATCGTCCTGACCATCCCTCTACGGACCACTTTGCCTACTCCATAGGCTACTTCAATATGGGGGTTATGTTGCCCTTCCACCATTACTTCGTGGCTATCCTCAATTATTATAGGCTTGCTCCAGATCAATTGACACCTAACAGTTATCGGTTATTATGCGGCGTATATTCTGTTTGTATAGGGCTTCACATTTTGGAGCCTAATGCTGATCTTGTTTAGATGGTCTTTTGGCTATAGAAAGAGGTCGGGTACCCAATCGTTACTTATTACCACTTCTAGGCTAATACTACGCCTGTAATCTTTTCAGGAATTCCTAGCAAAGCTACCCTCAACTGGATGAGATATTTCTTCAGTCCATATGGGGTCAACCTCAAGCTTGAAAATGTCACTTTCCATTACCCAAGTAAGTCTTTTTTTTCTTTTCTAGTTCCTTTATTTTTTATCCGCTTTCCTTTGCTTAACTTGTCTATTGGCAGGGGAAGAGCTCGATTACCTTAGCGTTGGATTTTCGATATTGAAAGACCATATGAACTTGTTGAAGACTACTACCCCAACCATTGGGATATGAGACATCTAGTGTTGGATGTCAATATCCATTAGGTTGGATTGATGAGGCTGGACAGGTTGATCATTGAGGAGGGGAACCAGCTAAGGATTAAGCTGACGGAGAAGGCGGTCAAATGGGAGAAGCTGATCAAAGTTAAGTAGGAGTGTTCCAAAGTCTAGTCTTTAAACCAAAATGTCAGGCTGATCACGGATATAAACCAAGGATATGATGACATAGTAGCAAGTATGGAGAAATAGGAATGGCAATAAGGTGACCTTAATAAACTGGGCAATGTTGTACCGACACAACAATAGGAATAATTTAACCCATGATAATTTTTCGATGCCCCGATCCCTCATTGTGAGCCGCTATCCAAGGAGTGAAATATAAGCTCTGAGGAAGTAGCATTGGGGAAGGGGATCAAGCATCGATGGAAACATTGGTCCCTCCTCTAGGAAAATTCCTTCATGTGACCCTTCATGTCCTAGATTTGAAGGGGGTTTCTGAATGAGCCTCAAGTAGGGACGAACCAGACTAGTGTAGGCGTCTCAACCTCATCGTGTCAGCCCCTTGTAAGAAATAGATACTAGTACGGTATAAATGGCAGCTTATTTGCATTTGTATTCTTTTTAATTAAATTTTGACTAACTCTTTTATTCTTCTTTGTTGATGTAGTGGCCGAAAAGTTCAACTTTGCCACCTTCGATCAGTCTAGCCTTGGTACCAAAATTTCTGTAACCGCCATGCCCAAAGAACCAACGGAGGTCATGGAGCCACCCTCATTCCCCAACTGTATGCCCCTAGAGAAAGAATTCAAGAGGTTGAAGAGATTCTGAGAGAGGATGTCTGATGGTACCCTAACTCCTTTTATAAGGCAGACTCATATTTTTGAAATGGAGGGGTCGCACGAGGAGGATAAGGCAGTCCCAATAAGCATGCATCCCTAGAGATGGACGCTACTTCAGACCATGATGACCTAGAGCTCCTACCGAGGTCATTTTAGATGATATCAGTTGAAATCCCATCATGAACCGATCGGGCCCAATCTAGGTGAAACTGGCATTCTAGGGAGAACGTTATCGATGCCTATACTTGAGACGCCATACTTATAAGCTTCTTTAGCATTGATCTTACTAGCTTTACTTAATTTCCTAATTGATCTATTTTTGTTAGACCACCCACCCTTCTGTCTACATCTGGGACGAATACCTGGCACCTAAGGACGAGGTACGACAATGTAAATAGGCCCAAGGGAAGGTCGAGGAAGCGACGGAGAAGACGACATCCGAAGCAGTCGAGGCAAAGGACTAAGTGGAGAAAGAGGCAGCATGCTCTAAGGAGAAGTTGGAGAGGGACAAAAGGGACCTAACCCACTATAACACGAAGTGCAAGTCTACTGTCGATATGGAAGTTGGCCAGTAGAAGGAGGATGATTTATGGTAGAATTGGCTAACCAACATGATCAAGGCCCTGCTCAGAGAAAATTACGATCTTCCCATCTTCATGAGCTGCCTAGATTCCAAGGCCTTTGCGACCCGGGACGAGGTTGCTACTGAGATGGAGGCGGTTGGGGAGGCCGTGACATCACTTTTGACTAGGGAGCAAATTGACTCCTTAAGCCAACCTACTGAGGAGACGCCCTTGTAAATAGTTTTCTTTCCCTATTTTGTAATCCTTGTGGGGGCAGGTTTATGCCCTGCGTTTTTGGAAATGAATAGAGTTGCATTTGTTAAGATTTTTCCAAGTATTTGATAGTTGTATATGTTCTTATTTGTTAGAACTTGGCATATAGGGTGGCATACTTTGAGTAATTGATAGTTCCTTAATTTGACCAACCTGTTGTGGTTGATAGGCTCGACTGGTTAATGGACTCGAATGCAAGCAATAACTATATAGCCTAGTTGTTTGTTAGGTCCCAAATTTAGAATATGATAGCAAGGCTTACTTGTGTTGGTCTTTTATTGGGCAGTTCCAGCATGAATCTAAGCATTGAGTGGCTAGAAAGTTACTCTAGGTTGACATGCTACAAGAAAGATTGAGTTATTCGAATGTTCTCCAGGGAGACATGTTGCCGGTTAAGAGGAGCATAGCTTGCAAGTCCTTGGCAGCAGAGGATGGAAGTCACCAACAAGGTAAATGAGCACATAATAGTTCATCCTTCATTAAATAGCTTGGGCAAATGTGTTAAACAATATTGGCTCTAGAGTCTTCGATGTGTTCTTCACAAAATATTTTTTACATAACCATATAATTGTGGTCGGATGTTATATGTGGTAGGCACGAAGGTGGATTGGGTTTTGAGTGCAGGAAATGTATGTTCCATCTAGGTAAGAGAGGCGGTAAGCACCATTTGTTAAGACAACGTTTAAGACATACGACTCCTCCAAGTTCTGGCCAAGCACTCGGTCGGGTTCTTTGCATAAGCGAACACCTGGTGAAGGACTAGGTTATCAACAATAAATTATCGAAGCTTCACTCTTAAGTGGTAGTGCTAGGCGATCTTTCTCTTATAAGCTTCAATGTGGAGCTCAGCTCTGGTTCTTCATTCTTTTACAATGTCGAGTCAAAACTTAAGTAGCTTGTAGTTTTGCTTGGGATCGAAAGTCAAATGCTGAGGTGATGAGATGTATACTTCTATGGGTAGCATGAATTTATACTTATAGGATAGCGAAAAAGGAGTAAGGCCCATTGGAGTGCGGCTAGAAGTGCAATAAAGTTAAAGAATGAGCGACAGTTCTATGGTACCTTAGCATTTGCGAGCGTTTCTTAAGCGTGGACTTGATAATTTTGTTGATGGCCTCTGCTTGTCCATTGACTTTAGATGGGCAATATAATAGAAGCACTTTCCGAGTCTATTCCTTGAGCAAAAACCTTGGAATAGGCTTCTCTCAAATTTAATGTCATTTCTAGATGATGATCTTCTTTGGCAGGTTGAAATGGCATATGATATTCTTAATAATGAATTTGAGAATTTTAGGGATGGTGACTCTAGTAAGGGGCTTGGACTTAATCCATTTGGTGAAATAGTCGACGATGGCTCTGGCATAGTTTTACCCTCCCTTGGCATTAGGCAACTTTCCAATTAAGTTGGTTCCCACATGTCAAGCGACCATAGGAGAGTCATAGGATTAAGGAGAGTAAGAGAGGCTCTAGGTATATTGGTGAACCATAGATACCGATCACATTTCTTCACATATTCCATATAATCTTTTATCATAGTAGGTCAATAGAAGCATTATCGGGAGGCCTTTTTTCAAAACTTTGCCCCCTAACGTGATCCCCATAAAATCCTTCATGTAGCTCTTTCAAGATCTGGCTAGCTTTGACTTTAGACATCACCACTAAAGTGCTATGGAGTACCCTTGTTTGTAGAGCCTCCCATCCATGATTGTGTAATGAGGGTTCGATAGAAGACCTTCCTGCTTCCTTGAAGTCCGTAAGAAGTTTCTTGCTTTCTAAGTACTTGATAAGGAGCATCATCCAGTTGTCCATGGTTGGCATGTCTATTTACATGGTTATTACACTTGACTTGTAGCAGGGGGTGCCCCATATCTCTATGGAGACCAAAGGAGTGACTTATTTTGGGTTGCTTGCTGCCTTAGCCAGTTGATTGACCTTTGCTTTCTTCTCTTTGGGTATTTATTCCAACTTGAACTCAATAAAGGTGAAGAATATCTTCTTGGCCTTGGGAAAATTTAAGGCCAATGCCTTGCCCTTCGCTTGAAACGCTCGTTGATCTGATTGACGAATAACATTGAATACATGATTGATTTCACATACAATTTCCTTGTCATCCTGAGGCCAACCAGACAGCTTCATACTTTGCTTCATTATTGGTTGCCCTGAAAGTAAGGCGGATCGCAAAAAATAACTCTCTTCCTTTGGGCATGATAAGGACCATATCGGCTCTTTCCCCATTCTTATTTGATGCCCCATCCACATGTAGATGCCAAGCTTACTGACTAGTGACGGTCTCCTCTTCATTATTTTCTAGGCTTGAACACTAGACAACAATAGTTGGTCAGCTATATATGGCTTGCGAAAGACTTGTTTTAGTGGTTGGTTGGTCAAGACTTTGGTGGGATAAGCCTAAAAGTATAGCCGGAGTATCCACTACCATTAGCAAGCAGAAGTAACCTTCTCTAGTTTCATATATCTTGGTCCTGGACCATTCAATCTCTTGCTAACATAGTAGACCGACCGTTGAATCTTTTCATCTTTTTTGATCATAGCAGTGCTTATCACGTGGTCAAACACTGCCAAATACGGGTACAAATGCCCCCTTCTACAGGCTTGGATAGTATCAGAGGAATGGCCAAATGCTGCTTCACCTCCTCGAATGCCTTAGTTCATTCATCGTTCTAGGAAAATGACTTTCCCTTCTTGATGAGCTCGAAGAAAGGGAGACACCGGTCGGTTGACTTTAATACGAACCAGCTTAGCGCTGCAACTATCCCATTTAGATTTTGCACTTGCTTTACAGTTCTAGGAACCATTATGTTCTGGATAGCTGGGATCTTATTGAGATTAACCTCAATGCCCTTGACACTAACAACATACCCTAGGAATTTACCGGAATGGATGGAAAATGAGCACTTCTTTGGATTTAGCTTCATGTTGTACTAGTGCAATATGTTGAAAGCCTCGACCAGGTTATGCACATGCCCTTGGCCCTTTCAAACTTCTCAAGCATGTCGTCCATATAAACTTTCATGGATCGACTGATTTTCTTAGAGAATATACGATTGACGAGACGTTAATAGGTGGCACTCACATTTCACAAACCACGTGGCATGGTACAGTAGCAGTACATGCCAACATTCTTGACAAAGGAGGTGTACTTTTGGTTTCGGCCTTGCATGGAAATTCAGTTGTACCTAGAATAGGCATCCATGAAGCGAGGAGCTCATATCCACTAGTCAAATCCACAAGCCAATCAATGTGAGGCAAAGGAAAACCATCTTTGGCGAAGGCTTTGATGTGGTCAAATAAGTCGGTACAAGTTCGCCAGGTCCCATTTGGCTTTCTAATCTGTACTAGATTAGCTACCCTGTAACGACCCATATTTTACGTATCAAAAGATCATAAAATATTATAATTAATCCATTTGAGGTCATATGACTCTACAATTTTGGAAAATGACCACTAAGGACATTTTCTATCCTTAAAATTTTATCGAACAGTTTTGACCCTAAAATCTTGTAAAGCTTATAATTTGTTATGGGAGAAGAATTGGGGTATGAAACTATTTCCACTGGATCGGGATGATAATTTCTCTTTACATAGAGTGGTCATCATAGAAAAATAGGTTTATCATTTAAGAGATGTGATCATTTTAAGTTTAGAATGCCGTTTGCTAGATTAATGGATAATTGGTAAAGTCCAAACTTAAGCCTACTAACCCATTTCAGGATTTGTGCCTAATTGGAGATAATGGGATATATCTAATCAGTTTTCCAACTTTTCCAATCAAGTCTAAATCTCTAATCATTTATTTTACATCAAAAAGATCCTCTTTTCCATACTATAATTAACCAAAAATCATCGTTAAAAGGTAATTACCAAAGGGGATTTCTAGATCTACTATTTGGCTAGATGGGGAATCATGCCACTACGTTACATCTATGATTTGAAGAAAATATTGGGTAATTTTGGTGCTGGGCGAGTTATATTACCTCTCTCACTCTACTATGCATGTGGATATAGTGAAATTCTAATTTTTAAAGTAATCTTCAAAGTTCAATCGTTTTAAAAGTTAGACATGATGTTAATTACAACCTATAACCATATTTAAAAGGATAGATTCGAATTTTGATATGATTCACACCCTTTACCCATCATAATTTTTATTTCGAGAAAATTAGATCTGGGGTGATTCGTGAGTTTGGATTATTTATTTTTGTTTTTTGGATGATTTTAGATGATATTTGGCTCTTGTTGGACTTGTTTTAATGTGTATACTAGTGCTTTAGATAGTTAGGAATATGACATGCCATTTGGTGCAAATGACATCAAAATGCTCGAAATATGATGAAATTTGGATATGATGTTCACGAGGTCGTAGGGAGTATATTCATAAAATTTCGAGCAATTTGGTACCTTAAATTTCAATCATCAAATCAGATCGGTGGTGAAAAATCAGAGTCGTGAGAACCACAAGTGGTCGAGGCTGGTAATGCTTCAGGTCAAGGAAGCAAAGACTTCGGGCTTTCAGGCTATGTGCTTTGGGTCAGGCTTGTGATAGAGCAGAGAAGAAATTTTGGACTTAGCTAAGTTTTGATGGGAGAGAGATAAATACCTATCATTAGGGCTTCGAGTCTTGAAGGAAGCAACTCCAGATCAAGGTCAAGGCAACTTCAAGATGACTGTGAAGGTAAAACGGCGTGGGGAGTTTGGAAACCTGGCCAAGTTCGGCCAACCATACATGGTTGGAATAAACAATATATGATCATCATGTTAGCGATGGGAAAATTGAAGTATGGCTCTAGAGATGTATACATGGTGCCTTGGTGTGTGTGCACATGTATTCACTTGATCATTTGATGATCGATTTCGATAGTGGAAGCATGGTGAAGATCGATAATAAAATGACGAGGTGAATGCACGATACTTCAACGTGATGACTTTGGAACTTTGATGTGTTGATTCTACGACTGATGTGGATGTCTAGAGGTTTTCCGATGACTATGGATTGATATTGATGGAATCATAATGATGATGATGATCCACCAAGGCAGGCTCATCAAAGGTAATTCATAGATAGAACTTTAAAGGGTTCTATCATGGAGATTGGGACATTGAAGGCTTCCTTGATGATGAATGGAAGTGGATGGAGCAGTAAAGGGCTAGGATACACAAGCTAAGGGATCATTAATACTCGAATCGTTTTCTAATGTACTCGTAAGCGAGGGTATCATGAGGATGCTTATTAGGTACTTTGATGGTTAGCCCAGATCATTGAAGGGATCCATATACCCTGGATCATTAAGGTGATCTAGTGTCAGTTGTGGCCTGGTGTTTGTGTACACAAAAAATCGTTAATCCCTAGCAACTATGACCTGATGTTTGTGTACACAGAAAATCGAATTTTTTCCATTAATCCTGGCAGCTGACGATCATACAAGTTATCATATATCCAAGTCACATTGAGTGATATTGAGGATTGTTTGATGTTTTCTATGTTTGCTATGATTACTGTAGTTGTTATTTGTCACTTTAGGGATGTTAGTGATGTATGTATCTAGGAAATCGATGCCCAGAGACTCGATAGTATACCTGGATGTTTTTATACTTTATGATGATGATTGTAGAGCAGCATATTCTTGTTGTTATGTGATAACTCTTTGGATGTAGGGACATGTCACGTATGGTTCTTATAATTTTTTCTTTCCTATATTGACTCATATAGTATTTTTATTTTGTTTATCACCCACACTAGACTGTTGTCTAACTCAAGGTTTTATGCTCCACTTCTTATTATCCTTGGTACTCTTGAATGAGCGAACTAGATAGCAAGGTTAGATGATACATGGTGCTGTGCAGATGAACGAGTAGGAGATGGTGCTTTCTTGTATTTACATGTTGCTTATTATTGCTTATTCCACTATGCGACACCGTGGAGCCTAGACAATATTAGCTATTTTATCTAGAGAAAGTTGTCTTGAGTTTTTTTCTAGTTGTATAGCTCTGTGAGCCTATGCATTCAAATATTTATGGTTCATTTAGTTATTACTATTTCTCTTGTTTAATATTTATAACGATTATTATATTTTATTCGATGTGCTATGAGATATATATAGGTTTAGTGATGGTTTTATCTACTTTACAACCCTTGACCATCGCTTTACATCGGCCGGGCACCATAGCAGTGCACTCCTTATGTATATTGGATGTCGGAGGTGTAGAGCAGTCCTCACATTGTTATCATAGCATAGGTTCGTAGTTAACCCGAGTTCATATCGTGGTCTAGTAGATATGGGGTAGGAGCTGTCACCTTAATAAAGATCAAGAATGTATACATACAAGAGAGCGTACTTGTTATATATATTTTGGTTTTAAAGACTATATTGTAGTATATATTATATATGATTTGCATTGCACACACGAGTCCACTGATGTTGTTTTCTTTATTAGAGACCGAACATTCTTGTTATAGGTCAAGAATGTGCCAACATACAAGATACGCTACAAAGAACTCCATCTCTTGAGTCAAGGAGGAAGGAGCGAGCGAGGGACTGCTAACCTTGACTTACAAGTAAAGTTCAATGCGATGACGACAAACGTGCTACAAAATTTCCAAGCATATGCTCTTAAAGTTGTTGTTTATGGTGCTACTCAAGTGTAGGTGCCTTGGGCTAATTTCTTAAAGCTTAATAATGACTTTACCGGTCTTAATGGAAAAACATTCCATGAAACAAAATCGGCTATGAAAGTGCAGGATTGGTTGGATACCGATAAGAGATTTTTTGATGAGTTGAATTAGATGATGTTACGAGAAGGAGGTTGCTTCTTGATAACTCCAAGGTATAGCTATGAATTAGTGGAATGTTATTAAAGTTTCTACTCCTAAGGATCGGTTTGCATAGGGCCGATTCAAATGAAAATTTGAGGAGAAGTTCATATCAGCTGCCTAGAAGTTAGTGCGGTTTAGGAAGTTTGCAGGCAGAGGACATGTTTATCTCCGACTATGTAGCCGAGTTTGATGCTTTGTCTAAGTGTGGGATGCCTTTTGTCGACACTCTATTAAAGAAGAAAAAAATTTCATTTTGGGTTTGGATGATTATTTGAGAGTGAAGCTAGTGGGTCACATTGATGAGCCTTTTGAGAAGCTTGTCTAAAAAGCTCTTCTCCATGAGAGTTTGTACCCTAAGTCCAAACCAGCTATTGCAATTAAGGAAGAGACAAAGCCCTAGCAAGGTGGTGGTGGTAAGAAGAAATATAATGGGATGAGTAAGCAGTCCCAGGGAAAGGATGCTCATAAGAAGATGAAGTGGCATCCTGTTTGGTATAACTATGGTGAACAAGGTCATCTGAGTATGCATTGCAAGTACGGAGAAGGAAAAAAATGTTAAAATTGTGGTAAGGCAGGACATCCGTATAAGAAGTGCCTAGAAGTAGTAAAGCAGAGGCAAATGGTGAAGTCATAGGCTTTGGATGTTGTTCTAACTTCGTCGAGTGCTACCTCGATGAAAGAGAAAGGGAAGGTTGTCACCATCCAAGGTATGCTTTCTATTTATGGTATTCTCATATGTGTTTGTTTGATACTACGGTTTGACATTCCTTTATATCTTGTGACTTGGTAGATAGATTTGGATTGAGACCTAAAATAGTTGACCAACATTTAGTAGTGATGAACCCAATTGAAGGCCACACTCTTGGTATGGTTTATTCATATCAAGTCATGAATGCTTTTTTGTTTATGATTGCTCTATTTTTGGTTTTGATGGGTTTGATATTATCTTAAGGATGGACTCGCTAAGGAAAAATGCTATAGTGGTGGATTGCAAGTTGTTGATGACGATTGAGGATGAGGAGGAGGCAGAAGGTAGAGATTGGTTTCCTACCAGAGAATGCGATTAGGTAAGCTTACTATTTTCACTAAAGGTCCATAAGATGAATTGTCATATGCGCCTATCGTTAGAGTGTATCCAGGCATATTCGAGGAGGCGACTAACTTACTGCCACACCGAGAGATGAGTTCCAGATAAACTTAGTGAAAGATACCAAACCGATTGAAACGACCCGCCTTATTCTCCATAATAAGACGCATCATTTTTAAGAAAGAAAGGGATAGAAAAGAGAAAGATAGAGAAGAAAGAAAGAAACAACATCAGAATCCCAACAGCGGAACGGATAAATTATATTAATCACATAAATATTACATAGTATTATATACATCAGAGTTACATAGCCTATGCAACACATACTAGACAGTTATAAACACTTATCTAGTTATACAACTCAATATACAACAAAAACAATCGACTTAGAGATCACGCAATGGAACTACTATATATCTACAACGCTGAAGCCTCCTACTCCATATCTCCTCCAGAATTCGTCAAAGCTAACCTGAATCCCTTGGATATTCGTAAAAATTTAAGTACCCAAGAGTTAAATAAAACAGAAATAAACTCCGGGTCAGACATGGGTCTGGTGTGAGTAAATGGGTTAAAGTTGCTTAACTTTAAAAAACTTTTGAAAGAAAAGGTATCACGTAAGACTTCCCACACATAAACATGGGTAAGTTTTTACCTTACGCTAACCAAAACATTTGATAGGAAATCCAGTGATATTATAATAGGGTCTAGGGTTCTCAAATAAATAGAAAATAGCCGAATTGTTACATTCATTAAATTCCGGCTGCTAGCCACAAAAGTGGGTAATACAATCAAAACCGTAAGGGCTCGTAGGATGAATGGGTTTCCATCAATGGCAGGGCTACTGGGGTACCGCCCATCACAGTACGTGGCCTAGATCACCGTACCGAAGATCCACCCTAAATCGCCTGCAACATAAGGCCGGAACCATCCCTTACTGGACAGTTCTGAACAAGACAACCTCAGTAGTTGGAGCTCAACAACTGCCCACACAACCGAATTAAAGAGACCTCTAGACAGGGGAAAATCTCGTCGTACTTGGGTGCTACCCACTTAGCCTTGCTGCACCTCCCCTGTTTTAGCCATTCCCAGTTGATGAGGCTTGAGGCCACGTTGCCTTTAGAGAACACATCTCTTAGAATGCTCATCATCCACCTGACGATGTTCTGAAAGCATTCAACCCATACAAGCTCGTTCCGCGTTCGAATGAAACCGAAGGCATTATCTCATTACACTCGTTTTGGAATCACCCTCAGAGTTAACGACAATAACCCTTGCACTTCAACTCCATCTCGATCTTGACTTTGAGATGTCACGACCTAACGTTTAACTTGGATCGATGTGGTTTTCAGATATCCAAATCTGGAAACCCAATCCCGGTCTCATCGAAATCCAAAACGTAACTTAAAGGCCAAGTTGTTTAAAGATTTAAACAATTCAATTCAATTCAATACTTGAATTCACACAACATTAACATAGATAAATATCACACATTTAACACTGATATATCAAATATCATATCACATAATATCACATCATATCATCCAATAGATACCAACCAATTCAGATATTCTACTCAAACAATCATCCATAAGCAACAATTATTAATCCTATTATAATTAATTAAATTAAATTAAATTAAATCAATTACTTAAGAATTAATCACCAACTTTGCTTAGTCAATAATTAATTAATTACAAACCTTTTAATTAATTAACCATTAAATATCCAACTTAATTAATCACCTTGATTAATTATCCTTCAATTACATAAAGTAATTATCCTTTAATTAATTATACAAATTAATTATCCTTAACCACTTACAGTAATTAACCTTTAGTTACTCTCATTAATTACATTAATTAATGATCATTAATTAATTACATTGATAACTAATTAATTACATTAATTAATTACATTAATTAATTACATCCATTAATCAATCTCAATTAATCATAAACGATAATTACCCTTCTGTAATTACTTACTTAATTAATTAGCTCCTTAATTAATTATATTTATCCTTTGATTAATTACACTAAGTAATTAATCCTTAATTACTTCTACTAAGTAATTACCCTTTAATTACTTCTTATTAAGTAATTCCCTTTAATCAATTACATCCTGTAATTATACATTAATTACTTCACTAAGTAATTATACTTATTAATCTCATTAAGTATCTATACTTAATTAATCATCAAGAGATTATCTTTAATTAATTACAATTGGGTAATTCATCCCTTAATTACCCTTAAAACAAATTAATTAAATCTTTAATTACATATTAATTAATTCCTCAACCGTTAATTAATAAACCTTATTTATTAATTAATATAACTTAATTACAAATTAGGTACTTCTTAATTATCTATTAATCAATCCTTAATTATAGTTAATTAACCCTGAATTAATCTTTAATTATAAATTAATTATTCCTTAATTATTAATTAATAAAACTTAATTCTTTATTAATAAAAATTAATTAAGAATTTCTTAATTACCATTTAATTAATCTCTAATTACTTAATTAATTAATTTCTAATTACAAATTAATCAATCTTTAATTACTTAATTAATAATCCTTAATTATAATTAATTAACCTTTAATTAATTAATTATAACCCACAATTGTAAATTAATTAAATTCTTATCATTAGTTAATTAAATTAATTAATTATTCTTAATTATTACTTAATTAACCCTTTATACTTAATTAATACTTAATTACACTTAAATTTCTAAATTAACTTAATTTATCTCAAATAAATAAAACTTAAAGCCTCTTAAGATAAACCATAATTATCTTAAGATAAAACCTTATCTTATATATGGCTTAATTATCATTAAAACATTTTATTTAAAAAAAATTTACTTAATTAAATCATTAATTAAGTTTTAAAAATACTTATTCAACTTGGTAAATTAAAAGTTACAAATCACAACTTCCCTTAAATGCTTTAAAAAATATCAAGTAGTAGTTTCAAATCTAGTTTCAATTTAAACTAATAAACTTGCTTTTTATAAAATCTTTAAAAATTCATTTCTACTTAAATTTAAAATAACTTTAACTTTATTTAACAAAATTTAAATTAAACAAAGTTTTCAAAACTTCTTAAACTATGCTAAAGAAAACAACTATTATATAAGTAATTTATATAAGCAAGTTTAAGCTAATTTTATTTTAAAAGTTCAAAAACGAAGTTTAAAACCTTTTTAAACATTTGCTTAACATTTGGTTCGAAACAAACCCGAAGATCACTCGGATCTAACCCGAGTTTCCTTTTCTTTGCAAATTTTAGTTTTAGTTTAGTTTTAAATTTTAAAACCTGTAAGCTATAACTATTAACAAATTTAAACTACCCAAAACTTACTCGAGTTACAACCCGAGATCAACCATCATCCCAAACAACACTCTACCCACTGACTCAAACTGCATGTGCATATGCACCGGCGATCAACGCCGCCGCGACCAACTCCAATAACTCCCACACGTCAGTGATCCACCCTACGTCCAATTCTGATGATCCCTACGTCACCACAGAACCCAAACCAAAAATGAGTTTCACGATCAAACTAGAAGCTACCCATCACTAGGAAATCCCTCGAAACCATGACGTCGTTCACTAGACCCCACTGTGATTTCAGCCATGACTTGCTAACCATCCACGTTGCCCCATCACAAAGTTTGATGCAACTCGATACATCCGAGACGTCGCAATGATCACGATTTCAAACATGCCGAAATTAGGTTTAAAAACCCAAATCTCCACCTCTACATTGCTTCGATGATCTGGAACACTTCCAGACAATTTTCCCGAACTTCCCACAACTGCATCCACTTCCAGAAGAAAATGCGAGACCCCTCTCTTTCTTGATCGCCAAAGGTGGCCCAAACATCCATTTCCAGTCAAACCCAAACTGCATACTTAATGCATTACTAAATATTTTGATTTTAGTTTTAAAATTCATAATTTCCTATAGATTCAAGTTACAACCCTGAATCAACAAATTAAAACATTTAATTTAACATGATTTTAGCATCACTACTGTATTTTACATATTCTAGCATAGTTCAAGTCTTTAAAATTCTTAAATCTATTTTTGGTACTTAAGTTATGATTTACAAAACTATTTTGTTTTAAATTCAGGTCTAACAATGATTAAATAAAAATATTTAGAATTTTTAATTGTACTTAAACTCTGTAACAATGAACAGAGAACCACTGATATACACAAATGAATCACACATGTACTCAGGTTTAAAATCTTCATATATTCATATATTCAAATTAAAACAACATGCATACATATTTTCTAACATACTTCATGAGTTTACTTTAAACATTTTGCATATGCATCAAATTTAAAAATGTTTCATGCGCATAGTATACAGTACAGAGGCATAACTAAGCATATAGATGATAAAATCAACTGAAATACACACAGGCTCACATATGTACAGATATATAAAGCAATCATCACACAGTAATTCACATGCAACATATATTTATTACTTAAGTTTTTAAATTTGAAAGTTTACTCGCCTTTTTGTATAAAGCAGAGAGTTTGAAATAGGAAACTGGAATGAACTTCAGATTTAAAAGATGCTTTGAAAAACTGAGATGTTGAAGCTTGATAAATTATGCTTGAACTTGTTTCTTGTTTAATTGACGCAGGTTGAAACTTAATTATGCTGAATGCTTTGAAAATCCAGGTCGCATTTGAAACTTGCACGCTTTGATTAATTTGCCTTGAAAATGAGATACAGGTTTTGCCTTTGATTTTGGAAAATGATTTACAGGTTAAATCTTTTGATTGAGAAATGAAGTACATGTTTTTGGTCCTTGAAATGAGAATGGTTACATGATTTGGAAAATGATTTACAGGGATTGTGTTATGAACTTGAGAGATGATTACAGTTTTTCTCAGTTTAGATCTGAGATTCTTTGTTTCTTTTGTTTTGAAAATGAGATTAGAAAGAAAATAGAAATGAAAGATGTTTGCTTATATAATCTAATTTATGATTTTATAAAAAAAAAATCAAAGAAAATGAAAATAAATCATAACACTTGTCCCATACTACATTCAATTTCTTAACACATGTTACTAAGTGAATTTATATGCCAACATTTGTAATGCATTTTTATATATTTTTTAAAATGATTTTAAAAAGCCTTTATATAAATATTCTAATGAATTAATACATTTCTAATTTAATAAATGCCTTTTCTAAATTTATAAAATAAAACCTTTAAAAGAAAATAAAAATAAAACCAATCATATCTTAAATAAAATCATATATAGTGTATCTATTCTATTTATAAATGTAAATATAATACCTTTGTATTTATTTACTATTAAATAAATACTTTCATAATTTATATAAATAAATTCTTTTAAGGAAAAAGAATATAAAACAAATTATATTCAAATGAAAATTTTATTCATATATTTTATATCTAAACTATTTCAAAATAATTATCCTTAAATTCAAATTTTGATCCAAATACTCAGTTCAAATTCAAATTTAGAAATCCAATTTAAAAATCAACTTAAACGTATCTATATTAATAAACTAACACATTATTAAATTTGTAAAAATAAAATTTCATTTAAAAATCTATTTATAACTATATTCAAAATCATCACATTATATTGTTTAAAATAACAATTTTACCAATTTTAATTAATTTAATAAGGGAGATTATCACATTTAAATTGCTTGAAATTCTAGGATATCACACCGATAGTTATGCCTTTGAGGTGTATGGAACCCAAGGAGCAGAAGGAGTTGGAGGTGCAAGTGAATGACCTTTGAGATAATGGTTTATTCAAAGGAGTACATCTAAGTAGGGTGCACCCGTTGTATTTGTTACTAAGATTGATGGCTCTTTGAGGTTGTGTGTTGATTACCATAACCTGGATAAGGTGACAAAGAAGAACAAGGATCAACTCCTGGGTATTGATACTTATTCGATTAGCTCCACAGTGCGAAGGTGTTCTCTTAGCTAGATCTTGCAATAAAATTCACCAAATGAGAGTAGTGAAGAAGAGTGTGCTGATCACTGTATTTCATACACCGTATGGATTCTATGATTGTTTGGTCATGCCATTAGTGCTGACCAACACACCGACATTCTCTATTGATCTTATGAACCGTGTTTTTAGGGATCAACTAAATAAATTTTTATACGTTCGTGGATGATTTTCTAGTCTTTTCTAAGATGAGTAAGGAAGACAAGACACACTTGAGGATTGTGCTTGAATTGTTGAGGAAGCACAGATTAAGAGTGAAGTTTTCAAAGTGTCACTTCTGGAAGAGGGAAATGAGATTCTTAGGTCATGTCATTTTTGAGCAAGGTATTGCGGTAGATCCTACAAAATTAGCAATGGTTCAAGATTGGAACTAACCCAAGAACGCTATAGATGCAAGGAGTTTCTTGGACTGGCGTGATATTATAGACGTTGTATCAGGACTTCTCCAAAGTAGCACCACTACTGAGTAATTTGGCGAAGAATAATCATGCCTTTATTTAGGATGTGAAGAGCAAGCGTGCAGTCATGAATCTAAAGGAGAGATTGACGAGTGCACTAGTGTTAACCATTCCTACCAGGAATGAAGAGATGATGGTATATGCAGATGTTAATACTGGGTTGGGTATAGTATCAATGCAAGGAGGAAAAGTTATTGCCTATGCTAGTCGATAGTTGAAGCCACATGAAAGGAAGTATCCAACCCATGATTTGGAGTTGGCGACGATAGTATTTGCTTTGAAGATATGAACGTGTTATCTACTTGGAGAAAAGTTTAAGTTATTCGCAGTCCACAAATCCGTTAAATAACTTTTCTCCTAAAAACATCTCAACCTTCATCAGCAACGATTGTTAGAGTTCTTAGCCTCTTATGACTTTAGCATTTCTCATATGCTTGGTAAAGGAAATGCATTTGTCGATGCTTCGAGTAGAGATATTCTTGTTCTGAAGGAATGTTCTTAGAGTGGAAGTAGCTCTAGTATATTGCTGGTTATGACTTCAAACCTCATCACAAATTAGATCCAGATATGTTGGCAAGTTTGACCACCAAATTAATTTTGGTCGAAGGAATTGGTACTAATCAGAAGCGAGATGTTAGACTAACATAGATCATAACAAATTTATAAAAAGAAGTAAGGTCTAATGAGATGAAGCAATACTGACTCGATCGAGACGGTTGGCTCCGTAAGGACATGAGACTGTTTTTTTCCAACGTGATGGATTATGAGATAAGGTACTATGAGATTGTCATCATTCTAGATCGATTATACATCCTAACGGTAATAAGATGTACCAACATATGAAGCAAACATATTATTGGGAAGAGATGAAGAAGGATGTTAGGACATTTGACTCTAAATGTATGAACTGTTGGTAAAGGCAGAGCAGAAGAAGCCATGTAGGTTGATGCAATCACTTAAAGTTCCTGAATGGAAGGGGAAACTAGTTTCGATGAATTTTGTTGATGGATTTCCTAGGTCCAGAGGAGGGCACAATAACATTTGGGTTATAATAGATAGATTGTTGAAGAGTACTCGATTTATACCCATTAAGTCTAAGAGAACGAGATCCAAAATAGCCGAGTTGTATGTGAAATGGGTGGTGTGATTCAATGGTGTGTCGAAGAACATTGTGAGTGAGTGAGACTCTTTATTCACTAATGGGTTTTGGAAAAGATTACAAGAGGTTTGGGGATCGAGCCGCATTTTAGTACATATTATCACCTGCAAAACAATGGACAGACTGAGAGGGTGAATTGTATAATGAAGGATCTCTTAAGAGCTTGCATTCTCGATTTTAGAGGCTCATGGTATGATCATTTGCATTTGGTGGAGTTTGTACACAATAATAGTTATCGGTTTGGCACTATTCAAAGCATGTATGGTCGATCATTTAACAATTCTTTGTGTTGGTGGGAAGCGGAGGAAAACCTAATACTCGGGCCAGATATGATTAAAGAGACGTCAGAAAAGATTAAAATGATTCGACAATAATGAAGGCTGCTCAGGATTGACATAATAGCTATGCTAGTAAGTGATATAGAGATTTGGGGTTTCTTGTCGACGATATGGTATTGTGAAGATTTCCCTGCTAAAGAATATTGTTCGATTCTGTGATAAAGGGAGTTTGAACCAAGATTTGTAGATCCTTTTTCAATAGTAGAGAGGATTGGGAACCTAGCATACGTGGTCGAGTTAACTCAAAAGATGGCAGGCATGCACAACATATTCCACATCTCTCATTTATGGAAGTTTGTATATGACTTAGGTGTGACGATTGCAACAGATCAACTTGATGATATTGAGATTGAACCAGAAGCTTCATGGCCTCGTAGGCCAATTCGTATTGTCGTATGTGATACAAAACAGCTTAGGAGGAAGATGATGAAGTTAGTTAAGGTTTAATAGGGTGACAGTGAGGATGGATGCACATGGGAAAACAGGGAGAGTATGAGGCTGCAAATCTAGAGTTCTTTACATGGTAAGGCTTACTGTTTAATTTACTTCCACATTTGATATTATATAGGATAGTTTAGCATGTTGCATGTTAGGATGGGTATAGTTATATTATTGATTATATGGCTGCATGTTTAATATGACTGATGGTTGCTTATGATTGTTAGACATGTGGGGTAACTTTGGTTGACTTTTCCTTGATTTATTTGGTGATTTAGGGGCGAAATTCCTAATGGGGAAAGTGTATCGATCCATATTTTGTGTATTGAAGGTTCATAAAAAATTATTATTTAATTCATTTTAGGTCGTATGACTCTATAATGTTGGAAAATGACTACCACAGACATTTTTCATCCTTAGAATTTTTATCGGATGGTTTTGACCTTGAAATCTTGTAAAGCCTATAACTTTTGATAAGAGTTTAATGGGTCCTAAAACGCTTCCATTAAATTGGGATGATTGTTTCTCTTTCTATAAATTGGTCATAATAGGAAAACAGACCTGCCGTTTAGGAGATATGGCTATTTTAAGTTTAGACCATTGTTGGCCAGATTAGTGGGTAATTAGTTAAGCCCAAACTTTAGCCCACTAATCCAGTTCCGTATTTATGACTAATTAGATGTGATGGGACATATCTAATCACTTCTTCTACTTCTCATTACAAGTCTAAACCTTCATTAATTCATTTCTATCAAAAATCTCCTCTTGTCTATACAATAATAAGCCAAAAATCATCATTAGAATGTAATTAGCGAAGGGGATCTCTAGATCTACTATTTGGCTACATAAGGAATCGTGCCACTACTATTTATCTCAGATTTGAAGGGATTATTCAGTAATTTTGTGCTAAGTGAGTGATATTACCTTTCTCACTTTACTATGCATATGGATATAGCAAAATTATGATTTTTAAAGTAATTTTCAGATTTAAATCATTTTAAAAGTTAGATCTAGTGTTAGTGATGACTTATAACCATATTTAAAAAGATAGATTCAAAGGTATAAACTGCTTACCAATCATAATTGTTATTTTTGGAAAATTAGATCGAGGCTGATTCATGTATGTAATTAGTGTTTGGATGATTTATATTTGTTGCTTGGATTATATTGGATGATGTTTGGCTCTTCTATGAATTATTTTGACGTAATGTGCTAGTTATTTTAGATGGTTAGGAATATGATCTGCCATTTGGTGTAAATGATACCAATAATGCTCGAAATCCGATGAAATTTTGATATGATGTCCTTGAGTCTGTGGGGAGTCTACTTGGAAATTTTAGGTGATTTGGAGTTGATTTGATGCCCCAAATTTTGATCGTCAAATTGGATCAGTGGTGAGCTCATCAGATTGATGAGAACAAAAAGTGGTCAGGGTTGGTGATGCTTTGGTTCAAGGAAGCAAAGACATCGGGTTTTAAGGTTATGTGCTTCGGATTAGGCTTGTGATGGACTAGGGGATAAATTTTGGACTTGGCCAAATTTTGAACGGGAGAAAGAGATCGGTACCAAACATAGGATCTTCGAGTCTTTAAGGCACCAACTCTTGGTTAGGATCAAGGCAACTTCAAGACAATTTTGAAGGCGAGCTGAAGTGGAAAATTTGGAAACTTGGCCAAATTTGGTCGGCCATACATGGTTAGTGCCGATCATGTCGGTGGTCGGAAAATTAAAGTATGGCTTTGGAGATGTATGCATTGTACCTTGATGCACATGCACGTGTGTTCTTTCGATCGTTCGACATTCAATTTTGATGGTCACCATGTGGTAAACATCAACAATAAAACGATGAGGCGAAGGAATTTTGCTTCAAGGTGATGGCTTTGGAACTTTGACGTGTTGATTCTACAAACGATGTGGACATCTAGAAGTGTTCCGATAATTATGTCTCGATGATGATGGAGTCGTGATGATGAGACCATGAGTGTAGGTTTGTTGAAAGAAACTCGTGGATAGAATGTTAAAGGGTTATATCATGGAGAATGGAACATCGAAGGAGCACCATTACAACGCACTCTATAAGTATACTGGATGTTGGAGGTGTAAGGTGGTCATAACATACCTAAACAGGATATTCTACCTCTTGAATGAAGCGATTAGCTAACAGCTCCTCCACCACTTCCTTGAGAGCTTGGTGTGTTTCTGGGTTAAACGGTTGGCCGTTTTGGCGAACAAAAGTGACCTTAGGATCAATGTTAACCACGTGGAAAATGGTCCTGGATCAATGTCGGTCATGTCAGAGTGTTCCTCTACGAAGACGTCCTTGCTCTGCCAAAAGAATATGATTAGATCCTTTTTTACTTCCACGTTAAGTTCTATGCTGATTTGAACTACTTTGTTGGGTTAGCACAATCTATAGAGATTTATTCCAAGGTAGTGGCCAACCCAATTTTAATTCTTGAGGCACCCATGTGGGGGTCTAGTGGTTGTCATTTGGATTTGAGCTTATTTACAAGTCGCACAGATCTAGACATAAACCATAAGCTTTGTGATATCCTTGGTCGGGACCGACATCCATGCTTGGGTTGAGGTTATGATGTTTCCTCGAAATTCATAGAAGAGTTTATTAGCGTTAAGAGTGCAGGAGTTGCTATATTGGATGCCCTTACTTGCCAACGGGGAGCGACTTTTATATTCCATGCAGTGATGAGTTCTCTAGTTTTTTGGGTAGCGACCAAGGATATAGGATTCCTACCATCCTTGCCTTCATAGTGGTTGACTATCCCGATATGACCTTAAGCACTATTGGGCTCGAGGGTACTCACGGTTGAAACATAGTTGGTTGATGTAGCTTCGAGGTTGAGGGTGTTCCCAGTACGATCTTCATTGTTGCTGGCTTGAAATTACTCTTGGGTGACACACAGTTAGAAGTTGTTTTTTCAATGGAAAAGGCAATCTCGGTACAACTTGAGTGTTTTCCGACTCGAGGGTATTCTCAGGTGACACGATATTGATTGCCATAGCTTTTCAGGTGGATTGTTGCTAGTAGAAGTAGTGAATGTGGATACTACAGAATTGAGGGAAGTCTTGGCATGAACCAGAGCGTTGACCAGTTAATGGTTCTCTCGAGTAACTCGCCGCAGAGTATTGCAAGCTCTTGCTCAAGCATGGGGGCTACCTTTCTTCACTTGTTTGATGGAGGTTCGGTAACACTCCCTAGCCTTCTGTTGATTATCTCGGATCTCTCCGATCTTGCCCTGCATAGAAAATTTCATTATGAGCCGGTTGCATGAGACTTTGGCATCTAGCTCAGCAAGTGGCGGTTGTCCTATCAAAATATATTAAACAGAAGTGCAATCAACCACTACCAAGTTTACTTGGATCTTTTTTACGATGGCATCTTGGCCGTAGGTTGTCACAAGTGACGTGGTGCCTATCAAAATAATGCCTACACCTCTAAAGCCATAATCCTACAAAGTATAGAGGGTGAGGATGGAAGCAGGAAGATTGAGAGCTTGAAAACATGTTTGAACATGACGTTGACCAAGCTGGCCCATCTATGAATTCTCAATGTGCATTTGAGATTTCTGTTGCAAGAATGATGACCATAGGATTATGGTCGGGGCATAAGACTATCTCCCAGTCCTCGGTTGTGAAAATAATGGGCAGCTTCGATTTCAACCTAGATGCTTTGGATGGTCGGTGCTCTAAAGAATATATCTAGTCGGGTGCGCCCACTTCCTTTCGATACCGGGATTGTGCTTCTTGGCCATTTCTGGCCACATGCAAACCTTTGCATATAGTTAAGATGTCGGTGATTGTTGTGACGTTATTAGGGTAGTGTCGATCGGTTGTCATGGTTGTTCCTCTATTCTAGATCACGAAGAAATTTTTGAAGGATCCCTTCCCTTATTTCATCCTTGAGCACCCATCACTCATTAATGGAATGGCTATTGATTTGGTGGATCCTCCGGTATTTGTTGTTACAACGAGACTCCTCCCTTCTTCTGTCCCCATCAGTTTTTGGTCTTTGAAATAGCACCTGGTCCTAGGCTGTGAGATATATTGTTTGGTCTTTGAAATAGCACCTAGACATATACTAAGATCCACCTTCGGCTCGTCATTTGGTGTTGTTTTACCGACCATTAGGTCGATGATGGGTGTTGTTGCGAGGACTGAGCTGGGTTATATGCCGGGATTCAGTATCGCTATTAGAAAGATCAATGTCTTACATTCTCATTATGTCGTTCATCTATTAATAAAAGTACTCAGGGATGTAGGCAGTTGCTTCTGAAGCTCTCCACACGTTCTAGACTTAAACCTGAGCCCCGAGTAGAATGCTACGACTAGGCTATTCATGTCGGCACCCTTAGCCCTGGTGGACTGTTGGTTGAAGCGATTGATATATGTTTGCAAGTTTTCAGTTTGCCCTTACATGTTGTTACCTAGTTCACTAGCCATCATAAAATGGGTCTTAATAATGCAGAACCTAGCCTTGAAATTTTCACATAGATGGGCCAAGAACTGATGATGCCTAGTTGTAGATGCAAGAACTAGTGGGATGTTGGTCCTTTGAGAGTGGATGGAAAGAGCAGGAATTTCATTGGACCGGAAAGCTAACCAGCATAGATGATGAAGTTAAATGCACTGGTGTGATCAGATAAGATAGAAATCCCATCATACTTGTCAATATGTGGCAAAACATACTGCCTGTGCATGTAAGTAGTTAATATTTCCTTAGAAAATGCCTGTTCATTCTCATCATTAGAAAATGCCTCGCCCCTAGTATTTCAGTCTTGAATTCTTTTGAGCCGCCGGTGAAGAATGCTAATTTTCTCCTTAAATCCAACATCTGCTTGGTGTAGGATAATCTTTCCAATTACTAGCTATGGGCTCAACTGATACTTTGGTGACGTGGGGGATCAAAGGCAGGAAGGGGGTGACGATGACGATGACGAGCTAGAGTGGGAGATCACTCTCCCCATGCACAGAGGGCGACCGTGGGTGACTGGCATATCCTTCCCTCGATCTATTCTTGATCACACCCCTATGAGATTTGGAGTGTGTCGAGGAATCCCCATGCTCCCTACCATGATCCGAAGCCTACCATTGAGGAAGTAAAAATCCGACGTCCATAGATACTCAAATGTAGATGGTCGTTCTATTGAGGGATAACGGTGGTGCCTAGGCTCTCTAGATGTGACCAAATCTAGAGCAATATCGACATGGATTGGCATGCACATAGAATACCTCCTTGAATGGGCATGAACATTCATAAGTGGGGTTTCAGGCACAACTCTATTTCAGGCCTCAATAGTGTTCATGAGGTCGTAATCCTCGAGAAAGGTAGGTTAGTGAACAGGTGGGTCGACAAGGTCGATTGGAGGAGAAACTGGCTGGACATGGTTTACGGTGGCTAAAGCATCCAACCGCATCCTCAGACTTTGCACTTCACGGACCAAAGTGTCCACATTAATTAACTGTTGTAGTATAGCACACCAAACATCATTGTTGAGCTTAGTCATAGGGCCGGCAGCACTGGCGATGGTATTGCCATTGGTTCTATGCTTATTGGAGTTGTTACCTTCACCTTGGGGACTAGGTCCATGGTAACAAGTTGGATCAGATTTTTGTAGAGAAGAAAAGTGATGAAAGGGAGAGCTTTAAGAGGAGGCCCTCCTTCTAGCACTAAAATATTGACTAGAGATTTAGATAACCTCAGAATTAGCCTAGTTGCATTATGAAAGCTAAGGTTACTTGCTAATCATTAGGCTTAAATGAAAAATGAGGAGGAACGCAAGCAAAGCGAAGTAAATGACACCAAATATAGAGTGGTTAGGAAAGATTTCCTACGTTCTCTATGAAGATCTCTTACTATATTTTTCCCTTACAATTATAGGGAATTACAAGAGAATAATAAGAAATAAAGTAATTAAAACTAAAATGTTAGCTAATCTTAAGTACTTAGGGATTTGATTTACTATGACGAGAGATTTGGAAAGAGTTAATGACCAGAATTCTAATAATTTCCAACCCCTTTTAAGTGATAGTGCATGAGTATCTAGTGGCTGAAATGAATAATGAATGGCTGAGATTGTGTAGTAAAAAAGATGGAAACGCATGCCTGGCCATTAATCTGGTCGCATAGGCTGATGGGAGAACCGATAAAGATATATAGGTATGAGTGTCTAAGAACCATACCAGTTTTCATTCTATACCACACCTAGACTTTGCATTTAATGCATACTAAATGCTGACAACAAGTTACATGAGTTGGCATGCAGCTGGGTGCTTTGCGATAGTACCTCATAGAGTAGGCTATACTGTTTGTCGTCTACTTTTGCATGCTTATGTGGCAAGGCAGATGAGTGAATTTGGCCAGGCCGTTATGATATTGGAAGTTGAATGCTACCAAGGACAAAGGTTCAAAGAACATGACGAACCATCTATGATATGATAGGATGGGCCATGGTAAAGTCGGGCCAGAGATAGTTCATTCTTGAGCTAGTCTTAAGGGATAAATTTGTTGTTGAAGCTCCCGTGAGTGTGTCTGTTGGCTATGGGCTGGCTTGATGAGCTGGGTTGGAGACAGAATAGACGCAAACCGCCATGAGCAGGCTGGTTGTATGATGCCTATGTTTGTTGAGAGTTGGCCGATGCTAAGGACCAAGTTACAAGAGAGGCACCAAACCAGCTATGGATGATGAGACTAGATGGTTAGGAGTGGTTGAAGGAGGTTGAGGTGAGGCTGGGCCAAAGACAGGTCATGCATGAGCCAGTTCTATCTAAAGAGCTGATTGGTAATTGATTTAAGGTGGTGTCGAGTAAGTAGGTTGACCTGGAGCTATACTGACTACCAGCTGGTACGAGAGAGTCGATCATTGGAAAGCAAGGCCGGTGTGGATCAAGCAAGCTAGGCTTGGTTCTGTCCTTGTTTGATGGGTTAGCTGCTGAAGCCGCTTCGGTTTGAGCTGACTGGTCATTGACCTGATGAGCTACTGAGCAGTTGGGCTAACTTAGGGCCAGCCCAAGCTTGGTTCGATAGGGGAGATCGGTAGAAGATTAGCCATGTCGGCTTTGATTGGGCCAGGTTGTGCCTGGATTGCCTTGCAAATTACTTGTGAATATCAAACAATAAATATTATATAGAATACTCAGTTTTGAAATGTTTCAATATGCACTCTCATGATGTAATGATTATTTATATAATATGAAGCAATTAATATTATTAATGTTAGTGAGGGGAAAACCTGTAACACCCCACAAATGGTAATTGATAAATAATTATTTAGACTGAATAATGAAATTTGAGCAAGCATTAGAATTTAGTCATGAAACTTACACTATTGTGTTCATGGAAATATTTTGAGCAACTTTCATATTTGGACTTTTGCTATCGGATTTCGAACAAAGAAGTTACCAGCGTTTGAAATTTTTGGAATGAAAATAATGAAAAAGGATTAAAAAGGAATAAATTATATTATTGCATGGCCCTATCAGTCGACACCATGGGCACGACTGGTCGAGCGTTGTCCATGATCAGTCAATCGATCGTGAGCATGGAGGCTAGGGTTGAACCTTGGCCAAACGACTTTAATTTTATTATTTTAAATTTAACGGATTACGATTGATTCGAGCGCTTATAAATACAGGCATAACTCCTCACTTTTCTTCTCATATTTTCTGATCAAAGTAATGAATCTCTGTCATGTTTCCTTATCCACTATTTTTATTAACTATAAAATATTATATTATATGTATATGTATAATGAGAGAAGGGCGGGTAATGAAAGAGAAGAAAAAGAGTGAACCAATACTGCGGAAAAAGGCAATTTCTATAATAATAAATCTATATTCTCTTTAACCCTAAATCACTTTTCAGATCTGTAATTCTAATGGTATGTATATATCTTGTTTCACATCTTCTTTTGGATTGGAAAGAAAAGGTAGTCAATTAAAGGGATGAATTTAGATTTGGGAGTTCTGGAAAGCTAGAAAGGAAAGTGGAAAATCATATGATTTTTATATTACATTGAAATTTATACTGTTGAGTTCTATTTAATTATTATGCCTATGAAAAATCTATGGATTTATAGGCTTAGGAAGAACGTGTTCAATATCGCTTACATATTGGATGATTAGGTAATTGGAATAGAATGGTATATATATATATATATATATATATATATATCCAAATACGGAAACTAGAAATCAGTCCCTAAAATTTGTTAAAGTAGAAGTTGATTCAAGATTTAGGATAATTGGGTTATAAATTATTAGTATAGATCTGAATTGCCTTAATTTGGTATGGAATATGAATTTTTATATTTTAATTTATTGGGAGTATTGTGGGTACAATTAGTTGTACCTTTTTTCTTGTAATTCCATAAATTATCTAATTCCACAACTATGTATGAAAATTGGATCATTTGAAATAATAAGGAATATTCCAAAATTGAAATAGATGTGTAAAGTACGAATGTTTTTCTCCATAATTTGCTTAAAAGAAAAGAGATAATTCCTCATAGTTTCAAATGGAGCAAAAGTCTCCCATTTTGGGTAATTTACGGGAAGTTAGAACGGTAATCCTTTTTGGAAAGGATGGCTTTAATATATTAGAATATGGAAATAAATGTTCCTTACAGAATGTATATATAAGTATGTTCTGGAATTCTTAAGTGTAGGAATTAATGAGTTAGAAATTGGAATACACACACACGTATAATTGCACCTATTGAGTAAAAATATAAACAATAATATATATAGCGTACTATATGACGATGTTCGTATTGACCAGTTAATAATAACATAGTAAATTAGAGGACTAGGAGGCATGGATGGAAAAGAGATAATAACTCCAATATTAGCAGGGCATTAAATGTGCAACTAATAGAGGTTTCAGGAATTAAATACGGACATAAGTAGCTTTAATGGGACAGATTAAGGAGTTTAATATGGCATTTATGGGAAAATGCAATAGACATAAAAGATTGAATTAGAATAAATAAATGTCATTGGTGATTGTACAATTTAAATAATAGTGACCCTTTATTGCGAGCAATTGACGTTTACGGGAAGTAAGAGGGATATAGAGAACATACCGAATACGTGTATAAGATAGAAATTATATGCTAGGAGGCCGTATACTTTTCATAATGGGAAATTATATAACGTTGATAATATGCTTAGGACAAGCATGAATTAGTGGACCTAGCCCAATATTTAAGCCTAGGGTGATTGGTTTGGTTTAGCAATGGTTGGGATGCAATGTCGGTAGGGTTACGCAACAGAAGTCTGTCCTTTTGTAACGACCCAGAATTTTTGTTAATTAAAATTTGAATATTTAATTAATTTTAAATATTAATAAGTGAATTTATAAGTCGAATAAATTTTTATTTGAATTTTTGGAATTAATTGAATAATTGAATCGATAATTTAATATGTTAAATTATGGAAATAATTGAAAATTGAGTTAAATATGATTGAAAAAGATTTGTAAAATTTTATTTTATCATGTTGAAGTTAGAATGATATTTTAGAACCTTTAAAATCGAAATTAAGTTAATTTGTGAAAATTGAATATTTTAATATTTTAATCGACTAGTGAAAATAGTCAATTTTTGAACAGTCTCAGAATTGAACGAAACCAGTTCCATTGGATCCGTAATAGTTAGTTATTACCGGATTTCAAATTTCGTGTCAATCAGAGCTATCGTTTGATCGTGGCAGCTCGAAACACATCGAATTATTTTTAATTTAAATTTGGCGAGTTAAAATAGCCATTTTTCAAAAAGTCTCGGATTTCGACGAAACCAGTTTCATCGGATCCGTAATGTGATATTATTGTAAGGTTTCAAATTTCAAGTCAATTGGATTTACTGTTTGTCCGGTACAAATTAAAACGCCTAGAAAATCGCTTAAATCGGTTTAATTTAAATTGAGCGTTTACAGCCATAACTCGCACAGATGTCTGAATTAGCTTTTGAAACCTATTCCATTGTGTCCGGAACGCGGGATAAACCCTTGGAACGTCAGTTTCGGCGCGTAAATCGGAGTTCGGAATTTCCGGGATGAATAGTGTTTCGTCGATTCCTTATAAATAGCCACCATTCACAAATAAGAAATATATATATATATACAAAACCCTAGCAAAACTGCAGCCGCCTCCATTAGCCATGAACGGCCAGAAAACTCCCAACTTCCTCCCTCCAAATCTTCAAATCCGTGAAGTATTACAACAAACTTCCAACTAGAAAGTCGTAGAGCACATCGAGATCTTGAAGTTCAACGGTCATGATCAAATATGGAGCAGCGGATTGACGTGAATTCTCGTGCAAGGGATGGCCGTTCGTTCTCGAACTGTGTGCAACATGGGTAGCCGAGTTTGACCGCATTTGGGGCGTGGGTGGTGCCGGGGGGCGCGCGCGTGATGGTGTTGCCTGATCGAATAATCGTCGAGCGTGGAGGTCGAGAAATCTAACCCTAAATCTCGTGTGTTGGGTTGCTTTGCGTCGTGTGCGGCCTGGAGATGCATACGAGGGAAGAAAAGGTTGGAGGGCCAGGATGCGTTGATTTCAAATGAACGGTAGATAATAGTTTAGGTTTAAAATTATTATAAATTTAGTGTTAATTGTATATATTAACTCGTTAAACTTTAAACCATGATATCTTTTTCATACGAGGTCGAAAACGCGCGAAACCAGTTGCGTTGGAATCGTATGGACGAGCACTACGCGATGAAATTGGATTGGAGTCGTTTGGAGTTAGTGAGAATTTCGGGTAAAATTAAACGCGCGTTTAATTTTATTCGAAATAAATCGCTAAAACGGAATTTAAAATCAAGGTGAGAATTTCTCACTCAATCGAATCGGTTTCGATTTTATTTTAAATAGTTAGATTTAAAATATTTGAATGCATGTTTGAATGATGATTAATATCTATTGATTGTTAAAATAGACATTATACGCCGTTAGTAAGCGGATGTTATTTAATAAAAACATATACCGCGAATATTTCATAAACAGTGAAATTGGTATTATATATAATAGCAATATATATATATTGGCATATGTATATATTGGAGTTATTGATTTCCCCGCATTTTTTGTTTAGCGGATGGACCCTATTGCGCCGTTATTAAGCGGATAATATTTAAATCCCATATACCGCGATAATTTCGTACTGGAGCGAAATTGGTATTGTGCTAATGTTTTTGGATGCAGGAAAACAGGTTGGAGGGATCCAACTGGATTCCTCAACAGTATTTATTTGATTTCAGATATTTTGATATTTGATGGATTATCATATCGATATATGATATCGTTGTTGTCGTGATTGACTATTTGGTATGTAGCATCATTGGACCAAGTTTTGGAATTTTAAAATGATTTATAAAGTGATTTTTGAAAATATACTATATGTTTGGAATTTGATCTATTTTAAATAAATAAACGTTATAATTTTTAAAGTTATAAAAATTATGATTTTTGAGAAAAATAGTTAAAAACTGATTTTTGAGAATATGATGCTAATGATTTTATAAAATAGTTTAATCGGGATTTTAGAATTTATTGTGAAAAGTCTAAATATAGGATTTATAAAATTTAATTATTTTATAAATCAAAATGGTAAAATTATAAAGGAGATTAAAGACGTTTTGAAATAATAATATAAATTGATTTATATAAGAGATTTATAGATGGATATTTATAAATTAAAACGTTGGAATTATAAAACGAGTTTTTATAAGTGTTTGAATGAAGTGAAAATGAATTTCATAATTGAATGGAATTTATAGAATTTTAAACAGTGAAGTTATAAATGAAATTTTATAAACAGTAGGTTTATAAAATTTATAAAGTTATTGAAGGAATGAATTTCGGATAAATAATCTTATGAGTTATAAGATTTATAGTTTGGGAAGTTAAAAGAACGATTTTGTAAAATAATCGTTTTATAAGTGTTTAACTTATAATGTGAACTTTTGTTTTATAATTGAGTTATAAATCGAATAGGTTAATAAAGGAATTTATAAAGGAAGTAGTTATAAAACAAATAGAAATAGAATTTATAAACGTTGTTTTATAAATTCGCAAATGACTTATTTTGATAAGCAAAATTGTTGAAAACCTATTTATGAAGTTATATTCACGTTTTAGACAGTGAATAATTCTTTAAGTTAAAATGTATAAAAACGATGAAAATTGTTAACGTAGTATATTCACGTTTCTGAATAGTGAATAATATGTTAAAGAAAATGTTTAGAATGTGATATTTTAAATAGAATTAAAACAATCTAACGATGTTTTAAATGTGCTGAGATTCGAAACCATAGATTTCAACATTCATTGTTGAAATAGACGTTTTCGAGAAATAGTAGGAAATAATGGACTATAACACTGTTGTTATAGTAAATGATTTCCGAAAGGAAATGTTTTGTATAGTATTGGGATTTATATATCTATTTTAATTTCGAATCCCTATACTAGTGATTTTGGGTTGTATAACGATGTTTTACGAAACATTCGTTTTGGCCCAAGTAAATATGTTTAAGAGAATGATTTTCCTTAAAGAATGAAATATATACTTAATCTCGATTTAAGTATATTGAATATTTTCCAAGTGTTGAAAATAAATAGGGTTGTGAATTACTTATTTTTAATAAGTATGGAATTGTTTTCCAATATAAGGTGAATATTTTGAGAATTTATCTTTTTGAAGATAAATTGAAATGAATAATTGAAATCGAATATTCATAGATATTTTGGATTATAAATTCACTATGGAATTTATAAAAGAAAGTGGGATTGGTTTAGAAAAATGAATATTGATTTATTTTTGAAGTATTGAAATTTAATATCTAGTGAAGATATTTTGGAAAATAAATAATTTGGAAAATTATTTGGAATCTGGTGATGTGTGCATATCCATTGATAGTTCAATAACCGACTATCAATATTTCCCTTTGAATGGGTATTTGATGTGATTTGTTTGAATTTGAATGCCACACTTATTTTTGAGTAAGCGCTCACTATTCGGGTTAACCGGGAAAGGACCATGGGGTCGTATAACCCATTCCGAATATGTGATACGTCGTTGTGAATTGCATTTGAAGATCGGTGTTGAAGACCGAGTATTTGCAAAAGCGATAGGATGACCTATCGATTGTTTCTGCACTGGGTAGCTCCTGGTATAGAGATCTCCTAAGTGATGGGAAATTCGATCGGGATTGTGAATACCCGGATTGCAAGGGCTTCGTGAGAAGTGCCTTCGGTTTTGTTCGAGCCCGGAACAGACTTGTATGGATTGTATGTCTGACATTACAAATTGAGATATAAAGCCGATTTCTTTCAAATATATTTCTGTTGGTGGCGGAGAATTTATTCTTTTAGCTTAACACCCTTCTCTGAGACGTACGAGCTCAGAGGTTATATAGTTGAAGTTATCAGCGATATATTCCCTGTTTGGTAATGTGACATGCTGAGTGTAGCTGTAAATGATCATTGTGTTGATTATTTGTGATAGGATCGTTTATTTGATCGTCTATCCTTGTGATCATTGTGTTGATCATTTGTTGACCCAAAGCATGGCTTTTGTATAAAGTATGTTTTTGTGGACGTGACTTCGTCGAGCCTCACACCCCGTGAATGGTCAAAACAGGAAAGAAGCAGCAAGGTTATGAGGGGTAGCGCCCTTTAGGATGTGTGCATTTCCTTCTGGAAAAGGGTGGTATCATGGTATGGAGCCCAGATACTTACTCATGTTGAAAACACTTTGTTATGATTGTGTGAATTGATTACGAGCGCTCGGTAAAAGGTCCCAAAGGACCGGGGGATGGCATATTCGGTCAGTTGTTACTCAGTTAGGGGTAACCCGGCCTTGTGTTGGTAGAGATCCGGTTTGGTTCTCGGGGATGTCCATCCAGAGGCATTCTCATGTGGCAATGGGAAGTTCCTTGGCCTGATCATTCGTTGGAAATCCAAAGAAACAATACGTGACTTTTACGGTTTTAGTTGTATAACCTGCTATGGAATGTGGCGGTAACCTGCTATTGAACATAGTTAGCTATAGTAGGCATAGTTCGGAATGTCTATGCTGGCTAAGATTTATATTCTACTTCCGAAATGAATTTTTCCTACACTATGCACTAGTAATAATATCAAATGTTCTTTTAAATGCGTATCAAGCATCTTTGACTATCATAAGGAGAAATCTCCTCCGATTCTGCGTTTGCATTGTGTGTGTGTGCGGGAGGCCTTATGGTAGTCTCATTTTTAAAAGCATTGCGAATTGATTTAAAAATATTCCTCCATTTTGATTTTAAAGATAAATAAACTGTTTTGAGTTCTCACACCAGTCTTGTTAAGCTTTGGGCTATGTGATGGGGGGTTCTCGCTTCGCGGTTTGGTGGCGAACGGGAGACTCTTACTCCCACACATCCTCTTTTAGGGGGTTGGTTAGGTGTAACCTGAGACAGTCGAGAGGCTGGCCGTAAAAGCAAGGTCTGGGGTACCAGTGTAAGCCACGGTGGGGCTGGGATGGTTGAAAAGCCTACCGGTTGTGACTGCTGTCGACGGTTGAAAAGCCTCGATTGTTACATTTGGTATCAGAGCTTATGGTTAAGCGACAACCATGGTTCTGTTGGGTATTACTCATTAGAGATAGAGTCAGTAGTACTCTAGAATGAGTTTGAGTGTAATAATAGCTATGAGAGCGTATTTGTTAGTGAATATGAAATTGTTTTATATTGTGATGATTGGTTTATTGAGTGGCATATGAACTTTCGTCAGCGTGGTCCGCAAAACTATGCCGAAGGGGTTTCTAAACACTTGAATAGAACAATTCGACACAATATTGTTTTAAAAATGGGTAAATGAAATAATTTTACCTTGAGTATATTCTATTTATAAAAGAATAATTTTTCAGAATTATTAAAGTGTATATAAGTGATTGTTTAGATGTTTGAATAATCTAAATAAAAGAATAATTGTATAAACAAAAGAATTATAAGAATTGAATTATAATTAAAGTGATTTACAATTGTGAAATAAACTTATATATATGAGAAGTGAAACTATGTGAATATATTTATGAATATGAGTTGTAATAAAGAAATGAAATTCAACTTTAGAAATTTGAATTGGATTGAATGTAAATCAATTAAATGTAAATTTAAGTTGATATGGAAAAATGAATATAAGTGTTAATTCATTAAAATCTAATGTTAGTAGAAGTTGAAAGATTGAATGGAAATCAATTTAATTAAACCAATTGATAAGCAAAGGAATTTGGTTGTATTTAATATACATTGGTTGTTATATGATTGTTAGTTGATTGTATATAATTCATTAAGTGTTAATGAAAGTGAATTGGCGAAATTGGAAGCTAAAGTAATTGGAATTCAATTTGAAATTAAGTGAATCTTAAATAGAATTGAATTTGAATTAGAAGTGAACCAACTTGAATATGAATTAGTGAATATAAACTAATTGAGAATGAATGTTAGTAAAAACATCCACTATTAATGAATCAAATATGATTTAAATTGAGAACCAATTCATTGAATATTAATGAGAATATAAATGAATATTTATTGGTTATGAATAATAGTTGGTTGATGTTTGCATTTGTTGCTTTTATTTCATTTGCTATGTTGACATATATAGTTATTATGTTGCTATATGTTGTATATCGATACTATTGTCATATATGCATGTTCTCATATTGTTTGTTGAGTGATTAGTAGGTGCGGATCGCGTTTGCTTCGCATTTGGAGCTCGCTTTCGCGCTATATTAGCCGTATATGCTCGCTAATAAAATATAAGGTACATATCTCGGATTACATACCGTACTTTTATACTTTTTTCCCTTCGGGATGCCTCATTACTTGATGAGATGTATATTTGTGATATATATACTGTCATTTTTTTTTCGGATCGAGCCACGCAAAGGAGACTATGGCGAATTTTTCCGAAAATTTAAGGCGTTAGAAAAATTTGAGAAAATTTGGAAAATTTTGAAAACTATAACTTTGATTTGAAATTGAAAGTTAAACAATAGTAGTTGTTTTTGAAAGGATAACTAAGTATGATTTGAAAACTTAGTAAAGTTTTGTAAGAAGTTTAAATTGTTTTGGGAAAATTAATAAATTCTATAACTTTTCTTACTTAATAATTTCGAGAACGAAATTCTTTTAAGTGGGGAAGATTGTAACGACCCAGAATTTTTGTTAATTAAAATTTGAATATTTAATTAATTTTAAATATTAATAAGTGAATTTATAAGTCGAATAAATTTTTATTTGAATTTTTGGAATTAATTGAATAATTAAATCGATAATTTAATATGTTAAATTATGGAAATAATTGAAAATTGAGTTAAATATGATTGAAAATGATTTGTAAAATTTTATTTTATCATGTTGAAGTTAGAATGATATTTTAGAACCTTTAAAATCGAATTAAAAGTTAATTTGTGAAAATTGAATATTTTAATATTTTAATCGACTAGTGAAAATAGTCAATTTTTGAACAGTCTCAGAATTGAACGAAACCAATTCCATTGGATCCGTAATAGTTAGTTATTACCGGATTTTAAAATCTTGTCAATCGGAGCTATCGTTTGATCGTGGCAGCTCGAAACGCATCGAATTATTTTTAATTTAAATTTGTCGAGTTAAAATAGCCATTTTTCAAAAAGTCTCGGATTTCGACGAAACCAGTTTCATCGGATCCGTAATGTGATATTATTGTAAGGTTTCAAATTTCAAGTCAATTGGATTTACCGTTTGTCCGATACAAATTAAAACGCCTAGAAAATCGCTTAAATCGGTTTAATTTAAATTGAGCGTTTACAGCCATAACTCGCACAGATGTCCGAATTAGCTTTTGAAACCTGTTCCATTGTGTCCGGAACGCAGGATAAACCCTAGGAACGTCAGTTTCGGCGCGTAAATCGGAGTTCGGAATTTCCGGGATGAATAGTGTTTCGTCGGTTCCTTATAAATAGCCACCATTCACAAATAAAAAATATATATATACAAAACCCTAGCAAAACTGCAGCCGCCTCCATTAGCCATGAACGGCCAGAAAACTCCCAACTTCCTCCCTCCAAATCTTCAAATCCGTGAAGTATTACAACAAACTTCCAACTAGAAAGTCGTAGAGCACATCGAGATCTTGAAGTTCAACGGTCATGATCAAATATGGAGCAGCGGATTGACGTGAATTCTCGTGCAAGGGATGGCCGTTCGTTCTTGAACTGCGTGCAACATGGGTAGCCGAGTTTGACCGCATTTGGGGCGTGGGTGGTGCCGGGGGGCGCGCGCGTGATGGTGTTGCCTGATCGAATAATCGTCGAGCGTGGAGGTCGAGAAATCTAACCCTAAATCTCGTGTGTTGGGTTGCTTTGCGTCGTGTGCGGCCTGGAGATGCATACGAGGGAAGAAAAGGTTGGAGGGCCAGGATGCGTTGATTTCAAATGAACGGTAGATAATAGTTTAGGTTTAAAATTATTATAAATTTAGTGTTAATTGTATATATTAACTCGTTAAACTTTAAACCGTGATATCTTTTTCATACGAGGTCGAAAACGCGCGAAACCAGTTGCGTTGGAATCGTATGGACGAGCACTACGCGATGAAATTGGATTGGAGTCGTTTGGAGTTAGTGAGAATTTCGGGTAAAATTAAACGCGCGTTTAATTTTATTCGAAATAAATCGCTAAAACGGAATTTAAAATCAAGGTGAGAATTTCTCACTCAATCGAATCGGTTTCGATTTTATTTTAAATAGTTAGGTTTAAAATATTTGAATGCATGTTTGAATGATGATTAATATCTATTGATTGTTAAAATAGACATTATACGCCGTTAGTAAGCGGATGTTATTTAATAAAAACATATACCGCGAATATTTCATAAACAGTGAAATTGGTATTATATATAATAGCAATATAAATATATTGGCATATGTATATTTTGGAGTTATTGATTTCCCCGCATTTTTTGTTTAGCGGATGAGACCCTATTGCGCCGTTATTAAGCGGATAATATTTAAATCCCATATACCGCGATAATTTCGTACTGGAGCGAAATTGGTATTGTGCTAATGTTTTTGGATGCAGGAAAACAGGTTGGAGGGATCCAACTGGATTCCTCAACAGTATTTATTTGATTTCAGATATTTTGATATTTGATGGATTATCATATCGATATATGATATCGTTGTTGTCGTGATTGACTATTTGGTATGTAGCATCATTGGACCAAGTTTTGGAATTTTAAAATGATTTATAAAGTGACTTTTGAAAATATACTATATGTTTGGAATTTGATCTATTTTAAATAAATAAACGTTATAATTTTTAAAGTTATAAAAATTATGATTTTTGAGAAAAATAGTTAAAAACTGATTTTTGAGAATATGATGCTAATGATTTTATAAAATAGTTTAATCGGGATTTTAGAATTTATTGTGAAAAGTCTAAATATAGGATTTATAAAATTTAATTATTTTATAAATCAAAATGGTAAAATTATAAAGGAGATTAAAGACGTTTTGAAATAATAATATAAATTGATTTATATAAGAGATTTATAGATGGATATTTATAAATTAAAACGTTGGAATTATAAAACGAGTTTTTATAAGTGTTTGAATGAAGTGAAAATGAATTTCATAATTGAATGGAATTTATAGAATTTTAAACAGTGAAGTTATAAATGAAATTTTATAAACAGTAGGTTTATAAAATTTATAAAGTTATTGAAGGAATGAATTTCGGATAAATAATCTTATGAGTTATAAGATTTATAGTTTGGGAAGTTAAAAGAACGATTTTGTAAAATAATCGTTTTATAAGTGTTTAACTTATAATGTGAACTTTTGTTTTATAATTGAGTTATAAATCGAATAGGTTAATAAAGGAATTTATAAAGGAAGTAGTTATAAAACAAATAGAAATAGAATTTATAAACGTTGTTTTATAAATTCGCAAATGACTTATTTTGATAAGCAAAATTGTTGAAAACCTATTTATGAAGTTATATTCACGTTTTAGACAGTGAATAATCCTTTAAGTTAAAATGTGTAAAAACGATGAAAATTGTTAACGTAGTATATTCACGTTTCTGAATAGTGAATAATATGTTAAAGAAAATGTTTAGAATGTGATATTTTAAATAGAATTAAAACAATCTAACGATGTTTTAAATGTGCTGAGATTCGAAACCATAGATTTCAACATTCATTGTTGAAATAGACGTTTTCGAGAAATAGAAGGAAATAATGGACTATAACACTGTTGTTATAGTAAATGATTTCCGAAAGGAAATGTTTTGTATAGTATTGGGATTTATATATCTATTTTAATTTTGAATCCCTATACTAGTGATTTTGGGTTGTAGTAACGATGTTTTACGAAACATTCGTTTTGGCCCAAGTAAATATGTTTAAGAGAATGATTTTCCTTAAAGAATGAAATATATACTTAATCTCGATTTAAGTATATTGAATATTTTCCAAGTGTTGAAAATAAATAGGGTTGTGAATTACTTATTTTTAATAAGTATGGAAATGTTTTCCAATATAAGGTGAATATTTTGAGAATTTATCTTTTTGAAGATAAATTGAAATGAATAATTGAAATCGAATATTCATAGATATTTTGGATTATAAATTCACTATGGAATTTATAAAAGAAAGTGGGATTGGTTTAGAAAAATGAATATTGATTTATTTTTGAAGTATTGAAATTTAATATCTAGTGAAGATATTTTGGAAAATAAATAATTTGGAAAATTATTTGGAATCTGGTGATGTGTGCATATCCATTGATAGTTCAATAACCGACTATCAATATTTCCCTTTGAATGGGTATTTGATGTGATATGTTTGAATTTGAATGCCACACTTATTTTTGAGTAAGCGCTCACTATTCGGGTTAACCGGGAAAGGACCATGGGGTCGTATAACCCATTCCGAATATGTGATACGTCGTTGTGAATTGCATTTGAAGATCGGTGTTGAAGACCGAGTATTTGCAAAAGCGATAGGATGACCTATCGATTGTTTCTGCACTGGGTAGCTCCTGGTATAGAGATCTCCTAAGTGATGGGAAATTCGATCGGGATTGTGAATACCCGGATTGCAAGGGCTTCGTGAGAAGTGCCTTCGGTTTTGTTCGAGCCCGGAACAGACTTGTATGGATTGTATGTCTGACATTACAAGTTGAGATATAAAGCCGATTTCTTTCAAATATATTTCTGTTGGTGGCGGAGAATTTATTCTTTTAGCTTAACACCCTTCTCTGAGACGTACGAGCTCAGATGTTATATAGTTGAAGTTATCAGCGATATATTCCCAGTTTGGTAATGTGACATGCTGAGTGTAGCTGTAAATGATCATTGTGTTGATTATTTGTGATAGGATCGTTTATTTGATCGTCTATCCTTGTGATCATTGTGTTGATCATTTGTTGACCCAAAGCATGGCTTTTGTATAAAGTATGTTTTTGTGGACGTGACTTCGTCGAGCCTCACACCCCGTGAATGGTCAAAACAGGAAAGAAGCAGCAAGGTTATGAGGGGTAGCGCCCTTTAGGATGTGTGCATTTCCTTCTGGAAAAGGGTGGTATCATGGTATGGAGCCCAGATACTTACTCATGTTGAAAACACTTTGTTATGATTGTGTGAATTGATTACGAGCGCTCGGTAAAAGGTCCCAAAGGACCGGGGGATGGCATATTCGGTCAGTTGTTACTCAGTTAGGGGTAACCCGGCCTTGTGTTGGTAGAGATCCGGTTTGGTTCTCGGGGATGTCCAACCAGAGGCATTCTCATGTGGCAATGGGAAGTTCCTTGGCCTGATCATTCGTTGGAAATCCAAAGAAACAATACGTGACTTTTACGGTTTTAGTTGTATAACCTGCTATGGAATGTGGCGGTAACCTGCTATTGAACATAGTTAGCTATAGTAGGCATAGTTCGGAATGTCTATGCTGGCTAAGATTTATATTCTACTTTCGAAATGAATTTTTCCTACACTATGCACTAGTAATAATATCAAATGTTCTTTTAAATGCGTATCAAGCATCTTTGACTATCATAAGGAGAAATCTCCTCCGATTCTGCGTTTGCATTGTGTGTATGTGCGGGAGGCCTTATGGTAGCCTCATTTTTAAAAGCATTGCGAATTGATTTAAAAATATTCCTCCATTTTGATTTTAAAGATAAATAAACTGTTTTGAGTTCTCACACCAGTCACATGACTGACTCGGAGTTTATTGTTTTCCTTCCTAAACTCTGGGTGCCCACCAATTTCCATACGGGCAGTCAAGAGTTAAGGTTTATCAGGATATTCTAGATATTCTGGAGTTGCTGGAGGCAAGCTGGATGGCATGGCGTATTACTACTATATAGTATTTCTTTTTCCGCTGCACTGTTATTGTTGTTGTTTGATGTTGTACACTCTGATGATATGATATGATGTAATGAAATGTATAAAATGTAATAACTGATATAGTTCTTTGTTTAAAGATTATTCATTTATTATTATATGTTGTTCCGCTGCGAATTGTGAGATTCTGATGTTGTTCTGTTGTTTTCTGTTCCGTCCTATTTTCTTCTATTTTCTTTCTGTTCTATTTTCTTCTTTCTTCTATTTTAAAAGTTTCTATCTTCTGTTTTCTCTCCTTCCTATTTTCTATCTTTTTCTCTTCTCTTTTCTTAATTTCTTCTTTCTTAAACCCATAACATTTCGGGTTTCCGGCCTTCGATTTCTCGGCAGTCGATAAAGTGAGTGTCGATGTCGAATTTTCGAAAGTCGAAAATTTCCGTTTGTTACACCTTTACTTAGAGGCTACCATCAGTTGTGTATACTTACTACTGATGTAGGGCATCTCCAATTATAGGACCCATGGGAATGGGATATACGTTTGCGTATAGATTGGGGAAAATATATCAAGGGTTCGCCTCGCATTTGAAGTACTAAATGCTCGGTACCTTTAAGTATGTCAAAGGGCCTCCTTTGGGGTGGAAGTTATTAAATGACCATTGGGTCTTGCCTCCATATTTAAGTAGTCTTAAATAACCTATGATGGTACCTAATAGGGAAATAAGGTCTACTTCAATTCTAACAAACGGAATTAAGTAACTAGGATTGTCATTTTCCATAACTTACATTAGTTAGTCAAAATTGGATTTTAGTTGTGGGAGGTCAGTGGGCTATGTCAGTATTATTGTTATATTTGGTATTTATTAGTAGGACTGGCATATATGCTATGGCCACCAGCGATACAGAGTGGTCGTTAACAAAGACTTGGGACATGCCCTTCGGATTTGCTTCCTACTAATTTAAAATATGTATGGGATATGCAAAGACATCATTATTTAATTAGTTGTTTATTTGTCGGATGTGGGCTAGTTTACCCTTAGATAAGTCTTTGAGATGCGTTAGTAATGCTTAATTAAATTATAAAGCCATATCTAGCGGTAGCAGATTCTCTAGCTAGAACCGATTGACTAGCGATTACTTTACGGAGGACCCTCTTTGAGGTTGAGGTATTAAATGGTCGATGGGTTTTTCTATAATGACCCTAATTTTGACTAACATTATTTAGAATATTTAATTAGATAAATTAATTAGAATAATGTAAAAGGATAAGAAAATTGAGATTTGCTAATTAAGTTTAGGCCATGCCTTAGTTAATAAACCAATTAGAGAAATAAAAGACGAGGATAAAGAGGAAAATGAAAAGGGCAAAATGGGAATAGCCTTCATTCCTATCCCTTAAACCCTTCTATTTTCATTTCCTTCATTCATATACACACATACAAACTGAACATAAAGAGAGATCGATGATAGCAAAGGGAAAACAAGAAGGACACTAAAAGATAAGGAATCAAAGCTAAAAGAAACAAAGTCTATACTAAATCTCATCTTTCTCATGCAAATCAAGGTGAATAATGAATATACATCTCACATTTTTGATTATATTTCAGTTTTAAGTTTAAATCCATTTCTTTTGCAAGTATTATGTCATGTTTTAGAAGTTTGAATGATTATATGCTTATTGGTGATTTTCTAGAATTTAAATACGAAATCTAACGAAATGTTTGAGTGGAAAACTATCATATGATACCCAAATGAATTGCAATTTTGAAACGATGTAAGAAATATCATGTTAGAAGTGTTTTTTTTAATTTTTTAATTTTCTAATTAAGTATGGGTTTTATATGAATTTTCTAAAGGAGAAATGGGTGAATTTCGGGTTTTAATTATTAAAAATAATTAAATAAAAATTTGGCCCTAAAAGTTTTTACATGTTGAAGAATATAGTTAATTTGACTTATCATGATTTTTAAGGATTTTTCCTAAGAGTTTAGGAATGATAAATAAATTATTGGAGCCAAAAAGGGCTTATTTCTTTGATTAAAATATTTATAATAAGGGGTCGTTTGTAAAAATGTTTGGCATTGAGAATTATGTTAGGTGACAAATTTTTAGTAAAGAAAATTGTTAGAGTTTTGCTAGCCAATGAGATCTCGACAAATTATAGAGGTTTAGGGAAAAGGAAACACTTTTTATAGTAATATTGTAATTTCCAAGTTGATTATCATTTTTCCATATCGACATCGGCCACGTCGAGTGTATCTCGCCGCATCACACTATCATTGATGTGGAACAGAGCAGTGCATATGATATTAACGAGTTTGGTAATAAAATGGATTAGTTTCGAACCCGTTAAGGTTATGGTAACAAAGATAGAGAGATGGTCCTCGACGTGGGCATGCCAATGCACATAAGTGCCGTGATTTTACAAAGAGGCATGTCGCCGTATATGTTTTATGAGTTGCCAACCTTTGTAACTTTGAGGTCACGTTGATCTGTTAAGTGACTTTGAGTTTCAGCCTCACCAACCTAGATGGTCATCAAGTCTACACTAGCCGCTTTTAATTTGTTGTCGAGCCTAGCCAGGCCACTTTTAGCTTGTTATCGAGTTTACCCTATGCCGCTTTTAATATTGTTGTCGAGCCTTATCAATGCCGCTTTTAACTAGTCTTCAAGCCTAACCTATGCTTTTTATAGTCATCGAGGTTAACCCATAATCTAAATTTTATACCCTCGATAAGGCCTTGGGTTAATGTTTTTATGTGTTATCGAAGTTCAATTTTTATAATTTTAACACTATGATTTATGAAGTAATAACTTCAACATCATCCCATGTATTTTTATAATAAAATACTTCAACGTGCTTTTGAATGGCCAAAGATTTGTAATGGCGATGACATTGATGAGTTTTATAATTGTAAAGGTCTTACATAGTTCTAGCCTTGTACCCTAAATTTTGAGAGGTTCGAAGACCCTAATGATTTTGAGTTTCATCAACAATGTTTTGTAGCATATATCATGGAATAAGTATTTTGAGTGAAGTAAAGGACCAATTTTTCCTTGTTTTTATGTATGATTTCAAGGGTGAAATCATTTACAAAGATTTTTTTTCCCAAAAAATATGGATAGGTAGTTAACCTAGAATTTCACTAAGAGAATGACTCAGAGATTAGAAAACTAGAAGGGACTGGTGTAGGGTTGCACCCCATCTTTCGCTAGTAGCCCCTAGCTAATATAAGTCCAAAATTCTAATGTGTAGGAAAATGTCATAGGTAGGACAAAGAAGATTACATATAGAATGGAATACACAGAGTAGATATAGGTTATTTGTGAGCCCGCAAACTGTTAGGATCAGTTGATCGTAGAAGTAGTAAGTTACAAACAGACCGTCCAGTTTTCCTCTAATAGTAAGTTAGAACATTATTATGTCTGGTAGGCCTGAGTCAGCCTAATGAAACTATGATGTTGGGATAGATGGTCAACTGATTACCTATTTTGTATGCATACATTTTATTGTTATATTGTTTGTTAGAACCAGTTTGGCTGTACAATTTTGATTGCAAATTATATGCTTTTATAAAGGATATTTGTGAGGGGAAAGCTGTTTAGCTAAGCACGTGGTCTCACTTAATATCAATAAATCAAGATGTCATTTTATTATCCACGCCAGGCTTTTTGTCTGACTCGAAGTTTATGTTTCCACATTAAATTTCCGAATGCTCAAAATTTAATTTGAGTAGGTTGAGAGTTAAGGATTTTAGATTTAGTAGGTTTTGACGTATAAAACTTCTAAAGACGTGCAAGAGGCAAAGATTAGCTATGTAGAAGATTATCTATTTATCTATTTCACTGTGATTGAATGTTGTATGTAAAGGCAGATGTTATATCTATCAATTTAGTAACTCTGATCATCCAAGGGGGCATCTTCATATCTCACTCTTGACGTATTTTTTTTAATAATTATATATATCTGAACCTGGAAAATGTAACAAGATTATATCTAAAAATGAAATGCTAATTTGAAATGTATTGAGAAAAGTTGTTTTGAAATTTTTTTTGAAATATTTCATATTCTTGTGCTTCTGATATTATGGATACCATTAATATTACCGCATTTTTTCATCGGATATTAATACTATAGATGACTGCAGCATCTGTATTGGTTAGTTTTGGGCCTCAAAATGGGGGATGTTACAACTTAATATTAGAGCATAGGTTTATGTAAAACTTAAAAGAAATTTAAACCTAAAAATTATTTTTAAAACATAATCCTAATGAATCGGAGAATAAGATTGGGTATGGGATAATACTATAGTGATGTACTTGTATTTGTTATACATAAGTATACCCATTATCTCTATTCTCCCATCTCTTTGTAACCGTTCTTCTGTGTCTTACTAAGGATCGAATGTAGATTTAAAGGAAAGTAAGATATGGAGGCAGTAAACAGAAGAGCAAATCTCAGTGGTGGAAGCACTACAACAAATGAAAACACCGGACCCAATACTAGAAGGAATCTGGGTCGGGCACAAACTGCTAAGGGAGGTGCTAGAACACCACAAGATGATATGGGAGCTGCGTATCAGTTCTTCGTCAACATGATGCAAGTGGTAGCTGCTGCTTGACTTGTAGGTGGAAATGCTGGAGGAATGAATCAGGAAGCTTCGGATGTCAACAACTATGCTGTGCTGAGTAGGGATTATGCAAGGCTTGGACGAAAGCCATTTATTTGAACCAAGGATGCAATTGAAGTAGAGAATTGGTTGTTTCATTGCGAGAGGATCTTCCCTGATCTTGGAAAGAATGATGAGCAGAAGAGGAGGTTAGCGTCCAAGCAACTACAAGGAGCTACGTTGTACTGGTGGAACAGTGTTACTATTAGAGTAGTGGAGGAAACCCTGACTTGGGCAGAACTTAGGAAAAGGTTTGCAGAGAGGTTTATGTCAGAAATCGCTAAGTATACCTAGTTGAGAATGTTTGCTAAGTTGATGCAAGGAGATATGACTGTGCTAAAGTATACTAAAGGTTCGAGGAGTTGTCCCGGTATAGGTGTGCTACCATGGATATAGTAATTAAGAGGAATGAGAAGTTCATTCGGGAATTAAGACCTGAGCTTGCTAGGGCAACTTTGCCACGTTCAAGTATGTGATATAGTTGTTGAAATGGCTATAAGGAATGAAGAGATGCTTGCTTTCTTTGGTAGTAACAAAGCAGCGGAGGCTTAAGGTGGGAAGAATCAGGAGATGAATTTCTTTCACAAGAAGGGAGCTCAGAAGAGTGGGGCTGCCAAGAAAGGAAAATATGAGATTATCTGCTATAAGTGTGATAAGAAAGGGCATTTCGCAAATGAATGTCATTTTGGAGATGGAAAGAAGGCGATTGGAAGGAAGAATATGAAGTGCTTCAATTGTGATCAAATTGGCCATTATAAGAACTAGTCCAAGGAACCAGCCAAAGTTGAGAAGGGCAAGATGTTTGCATTGGAACCGGCTACTTCAAGACCAATAACTGAGGAGAAGAGAAAGGCTGTGATGAGAGTATGCTTTTGATTCATGGTATACCTGTTAGAGTTCTATTTGATACTGGTGCATCACATTCTTTCATATCTTATTGTTTGGTAGATAAGCTTAACCTAGAACCCTTATACCTAGTTACACGCTTAAGGGTTGTGAATCCGATAGGAGGGCATGCAACTCTTGGGATGAGATGTGATTAGTTAGAGTTTGAATTGTTAGGTCATATATTTGCTTGTAGTTTTCATGTGTCTGATTTCGTTAGCTTCGGAATTATTTTGAGTATGGTTTGGTTAAGTAAGTACGATACTAGGATATTTTACCACGATAGAAAAATATCACTAAGGCACACTAATAGTAGTGACTGAATCATCTACTCGGTAGAAAACATGAGATGTTTGTGCTTTGTTGGGTGTAATGGAGGAGGACGACAAGTTGAATTGAGTTCTTATTGTGAGAGAATTTGTAGACGTCTTTGAACCGATAACAGGACTACCGTTAAAATGAACTATTGAATTTCGGATGGACTCTTGTACTAGGAGCCGAACCTGTTAGTAGACCGCTAAGTAGGATGACACCTACCAAGATAAAGGAGTTAAAGGTGCAATTGGTGGATTTAAAAGGATTTTTTTTATTAGACCAAGTCATTCGCCTTGAGAGCAGCTGCAGTATGTGTTATGAAGTGAACGGATCATTAAGATTATGTATCGATTATCATAAGTTTAATGAGAAGATGATAAAGAATCAATGTCCACTACCGAGGATTGACGATTTGTTTGATTAGTTGAGTGGAGCCAAAGTGTTTTCTCAATTGGATTTGGCTATAGGGTTCCATCAAGTTAGAGTGGCAGAGGATAGTATTCCTGTATCGACAATTAGAACCAGTTATGGATTGTATGAGTAGTAGGTAATGCCATTTGGATTGATTAATGCACCAGCCTTTTTCGTAGACTTAATGAGTCGGATCTTTCGAGAGCATTTGAATAGATTCGTGTTGGTGTATATAGACGATATCTTGATATATTCCAAGGATGAAAGAGACCGTGGAGCTTATCTTATAGTGCTTGAGACACTGAGACAACATTAGTTAAAAGCAAAGTTTTCAAAGTATCATTTTTGAAAGAAGGAGGTGAAGTTTTTTGGTCATGTAGTCTTAGAGAAAGGATTGTCAGTAGATCCAACTAAGAACGAGACAGTTAGTAATTAGAAGAGACATGAGATAGTAACTGAGATAAAGAGTTTTATTGACTAACTAGCTATCACCGGAGATTTATTAAGAATTTTTCACGGATAGAAACATCGATGACTAAGCTAACAAGGAAAGAAGTAAAGTATGTCTGGGTCAATAAGTGTGAAAAGGCATTCCAGAAGCTGAAACATTCATTGACCAATGCGTCGGTTTTAGTTGTTCTAGATGGGAATCAAGATTCAGTAATGTGTACAGATGCATAGGGAACTGGATTAGGAGTCGTGTTAATGTAGAGGGGTAAAGTAATTTCCTATGCTTCTCGACAACTCAGACCATATGGGGTTAAATATCTGATGCGTGACTTAGAGTTAGCTGCAGTAATTTTTGCATTAAAGGTGTGGAGATATTACCTTTTGGGAGAGAGATTTGAGTTGTTCACGGATCACAAATCATTAAGGTACTTATTCTCTCAAAAGGAATTGAATATGAGACAGCAGAGATGGTTAGAGTTTATAGTTGCCTTTGACTTTGGAGTTGAGTACACACCGGGGAAAGTAAATAAAGTTGCAGACGCACCTAATAAAAGACATCAAAATGTGGTATTGGCAATGATAGCTGAGTGGAAATATTTTGAAACATTGACTACATGTGGTGTGCAATTAAGAGCTACGACAAATTCAAGTCAAGAAACCACTACGTCGTCATGTTTGGAAGTTTGACTGATGATGATCGGAAGGATTTCTTCTAAGCAAAGAGATGACCCATTACTAGCTGAACGGTTAAAAAGGTTAAAGAGTGGTGCCGAGGTTGATGATTTAGAAGATTTCAGTCTTGACCAAAATGGATGGTTGAGGAAGAAGGAATGTTATGCGTTCTGAATATTGGAAACATAAGAAAGGAAGTTCTTAAGGAGTGTCATCAATCAAAGTTCACCATTCTTCTAGAAGGAGCTAAGATGTATCAGGATATGAAAAAGAAGTTTCTTCTAGAAAGGTATAAAGAAGGATGTAGGCTTATGGGTAAAGCACTGTTTGAACTGTCAGCAAGTAAAACCCGAGCATCAAAAATCGAGTAGTTTACTTCGGCCTTTAGATATTCTAGGATTCTATATTTGTGGATTTCATAGACGAGTTTCCAAGGTCAAATAAAGGAAACGAAAGTATTTGGATTATAGTGGGCAGATTGACTAAGAGTGCAAACTTTATACCCATTAAGTCGACTAGAATGGCGCCATTTTTAGCTATGAGATTCATGAAGAACATAGCTAGACTGCATTGGATTCCTAATAGTATAGTAAGCGATAGAGTTTCCTCATTCATTAGTGAGTTCTGGAAATGTCTACAGGAAGCTTTTGGTACCAAGCTCAAGATGAGTACTGCTTACCATCCACAAACCGATGGACAAACACAAAGAGTCAAAAAAGTCCTGGAGGTTTTGTTAAGAGCTTGTGTGCTAGATTTTGGAGGATCATGGGAAGACCATCAACACTTAGTCTAGTTTTTTGTATAACAATAGTTACCAGACTCATAGAGCGATGGCACTGTTTGAAGCTTTATACGGAAAACCATGTAAATCTCTTGTATGTTGGTTAGAGACCAGAGACATATTAGTTCATGGTCCAGATATGGTAAGTGAAGCTGCAAAAAAGATTAAGTTAATTAGGGTTAGGATGAAGAAAGCTCGGTTAAGGTAGAAAACTTATGCAGATAAGAGACGAAAAGACTTAGACTTCTCAGTTAGGGATCATGTTTTCGTCAAGGTATTACCATTGAAAGGTGTAATATGATTTGGGAAGTCAGGGAAATTGGCGCCTAGTTTTGTTGGACTATTTCCTATCATAGAATGGATCGAAAACTCACTTATCAGATAGAGTTACCAGATTGTTTGGCAGGAGCCTATAATTTTTTCCATATCTCTCATCTAAGGAAGTGTGTTCGAGACCTAGAGACTACCATACTCTGATTGGGTTAGAAGACTTGGTAGTGGAACCGGACATGACTATAGTTAGACAGCCAGTTCGTATAGTGGCTAGGGATGAGAAGAAGCTAAGGAACAAGACAGTCAGATTAGTAAAGGTCTAGAGGAGTGACGACGAGAGAGAATGTAATTGGAAAACAAAGAGCAAGATTAGAGACACTTATCCTGACTTGTTTGATGATATGTTTTACCTTTATGTTTGATTGATGTATGTACCTTATCATAATTTCGAGGACAAAATTCTTTAAGGAGAGGAGTCTGCAATGGACCTAATTTTGACAACCATTATTTAGAACATTTAATTAGATAAATAAAATAATGTAAATGGATAAAGAAATTAAATTTTAGTAATTAAGTTTAGGCCATGCCTTAGTTAATAAACCAATTAGAGAAATAAAAGATTAGGATACGAAGGAGCAAAATGATAAGGACAAAATGGGAATAGCCTTCATTCTTACCCCCTTTAACCCTTTTATCTTCATTTCCTTTATTCATGTACACACATAAAAACTAAACTTAGAGAGAGGTTTGCCATAGCAAAGGGAAAACAAGAAGGAAACTAAAATATTAAGGAATCAAAGAAAAAAGAAATCAAGTCTACACCAAATCTCATCTTTCTCATTCAAATCAAGGTGAATAATGAATATATATCACACGTGTTTTATTAAATTTCAGTTTTAAGTGTAAATCTATTTCTTCTGTAAGCATCATGCCAGGTTTTAGAAGTTTGAATGACTATGTGCTTGTTGGTGATTTTCTAAACTTTTAATATGTAATTATTTGATGAGTTTAAAGTTGGAAAACCTATCGTATGAAATCCAAATGAATTGTGATTTTGATATGATGTTAGAAATATCATTTTAGAAGTGAGTTTTTAATTTCATAATTTTCCAATCAAATATGGATTTTATATAACTTTTCTAAGTGGAGAAATCTATGAACTTTGGGTTTTGATTATTGAAAATAATTAAATAAATTTTTTGACCCTGAAATTTTTGCATGTTGAAGAATATAGTTAATTTGACTTATCTGGATTTTAGGGATTTTTTCTAAGAGTTTAGGAATGATAAATACATTATTTGAGCCAAAAGGGCTTATTTGTTTAATTAAAATGTTTATAATGAGGGGTAATTTGTAAAAATGTTTGGTATTGAGAATTATGTTAGGTGGCAGATTTTTAGAAAAGGAAATTATTAAAGTTTTGCTAGCCGATGAGATCTTGACAAACTATAGAGGTTTAGTGAAAAGAAAACACTTTTTATTGTAATATTGCAGTTTTCAAGTTAATTATTATTATGCCATGTCGACATTGGCTATGTCGAGCCTATCTCACTGCATCACCTCATTGACATGGAACAAAGCAATGCATATGATGCCAACGAGTTTGACATGAAATGGATTAGTTTTGAACCTCGTCGAGGTTATAGTAGAAAAAATAGAGAGATGGTCCTTGACGTGGGCATGTCGATGCACGTAAATGTACATGGAACAAAGCAATGCATATGATGCCAATGAGTTTGACATGAAATGCATTAGTTTTGAACCTCACTGAGGTTATAGTAGCAAAGATAAAGAGATGGTTCTCGACGTGGGCATGTCGATGCACATAAGTGTCACATTTTTACAAAGAGGCATGTCGCTGCATATGTTTTATGAATCGCCAACCTTTATAACTTCGATATTGCATTGTTTTGTTAAGTGGCTTAGATTTTCAGCCTCATTGACCCAGATAGTCATCGAGTCTGTACTATGTCGCTTTCAACTTGTTGTCGAGCGTACCCAGGCCGCTTTTAGCTTGTTATCGAGTTTACCATATACCGCTTTTAATATTGTTATCGAGCCTAGTCAATGCCACTTTTAACTTATCTTCGAACCTAACCCATGCTTTTTATAGTCATTAAGCTTTACCCATAATCTAAATTTTATACCTTTCATGAGGCCTTGGGCCAATGTTTTTATGTGTTATCGAAGTTCAATTTTTATAGTTTTAACACTATGATTTATGAAGTAATAATTTCGACATCATCCCCATGTATTTTCGAACAAAAGACTTCGGTGTGCTTTTGAGTGGGCAAATTTTTTAATGGCGATGACATCGCCGAGGTTTATAATTGTAAAGGTTTTACATATTGAGAGGGTCGAAGGCCCTAATGATTTCAGGTTTCATAAATAATGTTTTGTGAAGCATATATCATGGCATAAGTATTTTGAGTAAACTAAAGGACCAATGTCTTCCTTGTTTTAAGTTTGATTTCAAGGGTTAAATCATTTACAAAGATTTTGTTTTCGAGGAAACATGGATAGGTTAGTTAACCCAGAATTTTACTAAGAGAATGACTCGGAGATTAGAAAACTAGATGGGACTGTGTAGGGTCATGCCCCATACTTTAGCTAGTAGCCCTTAGCTAACATAAGCCAAAAATTCCAGTGTGTAGGACAGTGTCATGAGTAAGACTAAAAGAAAGTTACACATGGAAAAGAATACACAAAGTAGAGATAAGTTATTGGTGAGCCCACAAACCCATTAGCATTAGTTGACTGTAGAAGTAGTAAGTTACAGACAGACTGTCCATTTTTCCTCTAACGGTAAGTTTGAACAATTATTGTGTTTGGTGGGCCCCGAGTTAGCCATAGGTTTATAATTAGCCTGATAAAACTATGATGCTGGGACAGATGGTCCACTGATTACCTATTGTATGTATACATATTATTGTTATATTTTTCGTTATAACCAGTTTAGCTAGAGGATTTTGATTGCAAAAGCTATGCTTTTAAAGTATATTAGTGAGGGGAAACCCATTCTACTAGGCGGCATAGTCTCACTTAATATCAATAAATCGACATATAGATAGAACTTTCAATATATATAGGTTGTTTGCATCATATTTTCAAAATGTTTTTAAAAGAATGCATTCATATAGGAGGCTCCTTTTTGGAAATTCTTTTTCAACATACATATTAGAAGAGCATGAGCATGACATATAGAAGGACCTTGGAAGCTGGATGACACTTGACTCCTTTGTTGGGCCTCGGCTGCCTTATAATTATGGATTTCAATGGATTGCCGATTGGAGACGTACATTTCATCTAGACAAATGGGAAGGAAGAATCTACGTGTTGAAGCCTCCGAAAGTATGATGTGAAAAAGGATTGAACATTTCCTGCACGAAAGTGTGCAATAATCACGATAAGAGGATAGTTAGATTTTTAATATATACACTTTATAAGAAGAAGTTAAGAGTATAGAGAAAAGAAAAGTCCAAAAGAAAGGACAATTAAAGTTTATCTCCGAGTTCGACGCCATGTGAAAGAATTCGAAAAAAAGATTTTGGAAATTCCTTGAAATGTTTTGAATGGTTTTTCAAAGGATTTTTTGTCTGAAAGTTGTTGTTTTGAAAAAGCAAGAAAATATGGAAGTTTTAAATAGCTATTTAGATATTTCTATAAAGTTCAAAATTTGGTCGCATCAATAAATTTCGATTTGAAGTTTTTTGACAAAGGGATTTTTCATTTTTATAGATTGAATATAGAGCATATGTTTGGCTCGGTGATTTTTCTTACTATTGTAAATTTGGAAGTTCTTTTTCAAAATTCTTTTTAAGGGGTGGATAAAGGGAAATTGTACTTGATTGAAATAGGATAAAGAGAATAGAAGGGTAAGAACACCCGATAATAAAGATATGAGGTACATTCCCATATAAGAAAATTATGGGGGAAAATAACCGAAATAAATTTATACATATCTCTTTTCCTATTAATAGGGAGAAGCCCAATAACCAAACAAGCAGACGAATACACTGTAATGAGTCGATGGGGAAAACAATAAAAGAGGAAAAGAGTTATGCAAGGAGAAGCCACTTGAAGACAATTTAGATAGGATAATTTTAATAATAGCATATTACGAAATTTAAATAGGAATAACGTTAGAAATTTAGGTTAGTAACCTAGTTAGGAACTATGTGGGAAATTAGAGGTTAATATAGGAAAAACGGATAATTTCCATAAATATATGCAATAATTGTGCATATCTATTAGAAGCCCCCCATATGTGTTATTAGAATTTCCGCTAATGTTTAAAGCGGAAATAGCATGAGTAATAGGAAAATAATGTGATGGAAGTTTTCCTTGTCTACTCCATTTTTCATTGTTTAGAGTTATCGAATATGTTTTTGAAAATTGGTTTGGTGTAACACTTGAATTTTTGAATGCAAACATAGTAAAAATTTTGATTTTAAAAATCCTACTTTTGGAAACGTAATTCCCTATTTTAAAAAGTCTTTGAAAAGGAAAAGTTGGTTAGAGTAGGAAATTTTTCATGGCTCCTTTTAAACACCAAGCTATTTTCGAAAAAGGTTTCGATGTTTATATTTTCAAATATAAAGTTTTGAATTAAGTACTTCATGACTGTGAATTTTTTTTTAAAAATGTTATGAAAACTAAACCAGTTTTTAATATGCAGTAGATAAGGATGACTGCCTAGTTAAGACGGGGTAATGGTCAAGGCTATGAATAAAATAGCTACGAATGCTCAGAGGGTAAAATAGGAAATCCTCATTGAATATAAAGAAAATTGGCACAAACCTAGGAGCATTTGATTAGGCATATGTGAAAGCCATAAGAAGAGCCCTCAAAGGGATGTGGATAGTATTAAAGTATAATTTTGCAAGTCCTGGGATATACTCACATGAAAGATCAAGGATAAACAAAGTAATACAAAAGTTTGAGAATGCTATCAAGAAATTTTGATTGAAAGAAGATAGTAGTATGATTGGTGAAGAGGGTAATGGGATGACAAACACACATAAAGAGTGTTGGTTGACTCAAGGTTATAGAAGGCAAGACAGATGGTAGGAAATTTATTGCATCAAACCAATTTTTCGATGAGTTATTCTAAACGTGTATAATTTATATTTCTTACTCACTACAGTATGGAAATGCACAATTTATCATATAATCAGGTGTAATGATTGAAGTAATGGATAGACCTTATATATTGGGAGCTAAAGAGATAATTTAAGACATATGGATCATAGTTGAATGACATACTAGAAACATCCATCTTAATTGACTAAGAAGTGATAGGGCTACAACTTCATTAACACCAGTTGATGTTAGAAAGCAGCTTCCAGCAATTGTTTCTCTTAGGTTATTTGGGTTGTAATCGCTAGTTGCCTCCTTTCGGGTATTGGAAAAGCTTATGACATGATATGAGATATGTTTATATTTTATCAATGTGTTGATTTACTAGATGAACTTAGACCGCTATATAAATATTGAAAATAGTGAAATATCATAAGGACACTTAACTAGCGATAAAATGTAGGTAAAGCTGGAAATTTATAAAATGAATTGGGAGATTCAATTAGCAACAAGAAATAGAGAATGATCAAATTCCAAAAAATTTATAATTTTGGAAAATTTTGAATTTTAGCAAGTAGAGGACAGGGAAGGATTGTTGCAACATCATGGGTCACTATCCCTATGCCTCAAAAGCTGAAACTTATGAATAGGCATGCATGTTATTGTTGTTTTGAATAAAAATATATGTTTCCTAAATCTAGGATTAACTGTACAATGCTAGGGTCAATTATATGCATTAGCTGAATGATCGAGTTCCGATTACGTTAAGTTATGGCCTGATTTGTTTTAAAGATAGTGCGACAAATATTTTGAAAAATTGTAATCGATTGCTTTTGATTTTTTTCGTTTAACTGCTTTTGAGAAGTTGGTTCAAATGCTTTTGGAAAATTTTGTTCAAGTGCTTTTGAGAAAAAATGGTGTTTAAATACTTTTGGGAATTCAAATATTCAAACAATTTTGCAAGTTTGATTGGAAGGGGGAAAAGATTTTATTATGAAAAATGAATTTTCTTGTGCCATATGCGTAGAATAGGGAGGGTCGACATGTTAGTAAATATGAATTTTACTATTTGACAAGGGTGACAATATACAAAACATAGGAAATAACAAGAGAAAAGGTTTTTTTAGCATGAGAATTTCAATTTCCATACCTTTTTGATATGGAACAAAATTCGTGTTTAGAATAATTCCATTTTACCATCTAAAAATAAACCTTCTTATCCAAATTATACTTGGAAAAGTAGAAAAAGATTTGGGAACAAAATAGAAAAATAGAAGGTTCTAAGGTGCAACAACGTTGATATCCAAAAGAAGGGTGGAAATGTATAATTTTCCATTCCTTTTCTAACATAGGAGTATAAATTTACGAAAAACTAGATTTTCAAATTTTTGGATGTTAACATTTGCGCTAGGTATTGGATGGTTGGATTGGATGCAAAATTGGTTGAACCATACTCCTATTCGTAGGATTGTGGAAATTATTGTGTGAAAAATGATTTTTGATTTTTGAAAACTTGTGTATGTATAGAACTTCCAATATATATATATATATATATATATATATATATATATATATATATATATATATAGGTTGTTTGCATCATATTTTTAAAATGTTTTTAAAAGAATGCACTCATATAGGAGGCTCCTATTTAGAATTCTTTTTCAACATACATATCGTTTGCGTTGTGATAGACCATGCACTTGTACGCTGTTGGCTGCAAAATTGGTTGTACACTAATTGGTTGGGTTGTTTAGGTGGTTGTGTGTTATGTTACAGGATTCAAACCTTGAGAAATTTCGGAGAAAAATTCGTTTAAATGGGGAGAAAGTAACACCCCATAAAATTAACAATAACTGGTAAATAATTATTATGTCTTTTTAATCATATCATAATATTTTATTAATGAAATAATTGTGTACAGAATTATAAGTTGTCATCGTCAAAAAGGGGGAGGATATTAGAACCACTCTTATTAAATTTTAATGAAAAAAACTTTACAATCATCAAAGAATCTCTAAGTTAACATGTAGGTACACGGTGATGAAAAAAGAAGCTTTGAATATGCATATTTGGAGATATAAAGATATCAGAGACTCAAAATGCTACAATGGCATATCAACAAAGAGCTCACATGAAGATAAATATTTGTAAGCGTCGTATATCTTGTGTTAATGTCTTAAATATGCATGTACAATCTCCCATGAGTGATATGAGATGACACGTTTGGATCGAAATGATTTTAAACACTCAAAAAACAATTTTCGGCAAGTTTTAACCATCTTAGGTTTCTAGACGTCTGGCAACAAAATCCAGATGTCTGAAAACATGAATTTTTGAACTAAAATTTTCTAGAAAAACATTTTTAAAATCTAGACGTCTAAGGTCATGAATTTTTGAACTTTTTCTTTTTTGGAAAAACATTTTTAAATTTCTAATATTTGACTATAATTCCATACATCTGAGTTCATGATTTTTCAAAATATTTCTTTTCTGGAAAAACATTTTTAAAATCCAAACATCAGACTACTTAATCCAGACGTCTGAGCTGTTTGTAACAGTCATATTTTGAAAAGACATGTCTCCTCTTTTCCATTAGTTGCAACTCTTTCTTTAATGGTTTTCTTCAATGGGTTACAATTTCTGAAGGAGACTTTTAACATATATTCATACATGTCCAAGGCTAGAGTTTAGACCGTCTAATGGAATTGTATTTCTTATCTCTCTTGCTCTGTAAACTCTAGTGCTTTCAAATTTCAAAAATTGCTTTCAACATCACCAAGAGCTACATTTCTATATTCCTTGGCGATCTACTTCCAAAAACTCACGTGCTTTCTCTCATTCAACTCAAAGAGAAGATTATAATGGTAAAAGAAGTCAAAATCCTTGTTGATAGAACACAACATTATCAAGCTAGCAAACTCTTATAACGCCTTTTCCTCCGGGATAAGTGTAGGTGTTTGATTAGTGGAAATCCAAAATGGGAGCTTTGGGATTAGATGTAGGACGGGAGGTCCGAATCAGTATAAAAACTCTGATGCGATCGTTTTTTAATTTTTATCTTACTTTATTTTATTGCTATTTAACTTGATTGCAGTTATATACACTATTACATAAGTTATCCATATTAGAGATCCTTTGCACTCTCAATTGGTATCGGAGCAGAAGTTTTCACTAATAGTAACAAAGTTTTTTTAAAATATAATAATATGGCAAGCACATTTCTTGAAGGTCCATCACCTGCATGTCCGTCACTTTTTATCGGATCAAACTATGCATATTGGTCTACACATATAAGAATTTTTCTGGAAGCCAACGGTCTTGAGATTTGGCAAGCTACTCAAAATAAGCACCTGTCATCAAAATGAGTACCTGGTTAGATGCTCAGAAAACTACAACAACCGATAATGCAAAAGCTATGAATATTTTATTTTGTTTACTTGATGAAAATGAATTTTCTAGGGTCATGCTTTGCAAAATCGCCTATGACACATGGCATACGCTTCAAATTACACATGAAGGGACAAGCAAAGTAAAGAAAACTAAGATTTCACTTTTCAAATATCAATTTCAATTGTTTAAAAAGAAAGTTAATGAGTCAATCACAGATATGTATTCAAGATTTCAAACTATTCAACATGATCTTATGGCACTAGGTGTAACATTTACTGAATTTGGTCTTGTTGCAAAAATGTTAAATTCTTTAACAATTGAGTAGGAAAAAAGTTCTAGCGCTAGAAGACGCTAACTTTTTTCCAAACTTAAAGTTGAAGAATTAATTGAAAATTTGATGCCGTATGAAGCTAATTTACTGGCTAGGAAGGAACAAACTAAAAGCAAGAAGGGTATTGCATTTCAACAAAATGGTGAGAATTCAGATTTCGATGAAGATGAGATTATATTTATTACAAAAAACTACAACAAGTTCAGAAAATTCAAGAAAATGACGAAGCTACAAACTTTTGGAAATTCAGACTCAAACTAGAGCATTGAATGTGATAAATCTGAACATATGAAAAAGGATTGTCTGTAACTTAACAGAGACAAGAAGAAAAAAAAGGAAAATTTTAAAATTTTAAAAAGAAAATGAAAACATTTCAAGTGACTTTGGATGATTTAGATTCCTCTTCATCAGAGCGTGATACGATAGTAAAACGAAACAAGCTAATGTGTGTTTTATGGCCACTAGTGAGCTGAATTCCGATCTCTCCTATAATATCTTCTTGAAATTAGCATACAACTTGATGATAAATTTACGATTTTAAGGAAGTTGAATAAAGGTATTATTGGCAAGTTGAATAGAGCTAAGTTAGAAATTGGAATGTTAAAAGTGAAAAATATATTTTTGAACAAGAGTTAGAAAAATCACAAAAATCTTTTGAAACTTTAAGATCTCAAAATACGGATTTACTTGAAGAAATTAAGGCATATTAAGTTGAGAACGTTAAACTTTCAAAATAAGTTTGTGAATTTATGTCTAGCTTAGATTGTACTAAAAAGGAACTAATTGATTTAAAACAAAAGTTAGAACAAATAACTAGCAATGTTTCAAAATTTAATAAAAGAAAACAATATTCAGAAAATTTAATTAAAATTTCGAAACCATCTAGTAACAAAAATGGACTTGATTTCAAAAATTTAGGATAAATAAACAATAGTACTGAAAAGTATAGCACCTTATACACAAAGTTTAGTAAACCAAACAATATAAGTAAAATAAATACTCCAAACTCTAAAAATATTAAGATTTGGGTTCCTAAAACTAATAATAATTTGATTAGACAAAAGTATCTAGAAGTTTTCTAAAAAATGTATATTACAGTAGTAACTACATTTTTGAATATCCCAAACCTATTAAGTATGATTACCTTAAACCTAACTCCCTGGACCCTAACGTAGGAAGTGGATACCAAAAGGAATTCTTAGTTGTTTGCATGTATCTAGAAACGAACGCAAGATAAGATAGAATATGAATAGCAAATGTTCTGTATATCTGATGGAGAATGAGCATTTATGGAAAACGAAACTGCAGCAAATTCAGTATATCTAACTCATTTGGTTTCTCAATTATTTGAGTTTAGAATTTTATAATATTACTGATACTTTAAATAATAAATTATATATCTTTATATAAGACATTGCTTTCAAAAGAGTTAGAAATTTTATAAAGGATATTCCTTTATGCTAAATGAGTGTAAAAAATTACTTCAAGGAAAATAAAACTATTTTCTGAAAGTAACAAATATTTAAAAGAAAAAGGATATAACTATGCTTAATATTTCATAAATCATTTTATACCTAACATAGCTAATATTATGTCCGTTTTGTTAAAATATTTTCGAAATTGGCTTGTAATTACATATTTTTGGAAAAAGCATAAAAGGTAAAAGTTATATTAAGAACATATTTTATGGCCTATACTATTGAACTTGTTTTATATATATTTGTGCACTCTTGTAGAGGCATATATATATATATATATATATATATATTTCCATGTACATTAACTTTTATTTATGCATCTATTTTTATATATAGTCTTATGTGATTATATTTACTCTTGTGTTCAATTTGGTATGCATATGTCTTTTGCTTTTCATTGTAATTTTACACCTATTCATTGATGATAAAAGGGAAGAAAGTATGGTGAAAGGGGAAGCATTCAATAAGGAGGAGAAATATATCTGCATATTGATAGGTGGAGATGTTATACTTAGGGGTAGCCTTTTAATCTTATCATAATATATTTTTAATGAAATAATTATACATAGAGTTATATAGTTGTCATCATAAAAAAGAAGGAGAATGTTAAAACCTCCCTTGTTAGACTTTAATAAGAAAAACTATACAATCATATCGAAGAATCTCTAAGTTAATATGTAGGCACATGATGATCAAAAAGAAGCTTTGAATACACATATTTGAAGACACAATAACATCGAAAACCCAAAAATCTACAATGACATATCAATAAAGAGCTCACATGAATATAAATATTTATAAGAGTCATATATCTTGTGTTAATGCCTTAGATATGCATGTATGATCTCCCATGAGTGATATGACATGTTTGCATCAAAATGATTTTAAACACTCGAGAAAAAATTTCAAAAAGTTTTAACTATATTAGGTTCCCAGACGTCTGGCAACAAAATTCAAATGTCAAAGAATATAAATTTTTAAACTAAAATTTTCTATAAAAACATTTTTAAAATCCAGATGTCTGACTCTAAAATCCCAACATTTGAAGTTATGAATTTTTTAAATATTTATTTTTTAGAAAACATTTTAAAATCCAGATGTCTAACTACTTAATTCAAATGTCTGAGCTATTTATAGCATTATATTCTAAAAAGACATGTATCCTCTCTTTCATTGGTTGTTACTCTTTCTTCAGTGGTTTTCTTCAGTGGGTTGCAATTTTTGAAAGAGACTTCTCATAGTTATTTATACATGTCCAAGGCTAGAATTTAAGCAATCTAATGGAATCATATTTCTTGTTTTCATATTCTCTCTTGCTTTCTAAACTTTAGTGCTTTTAAACTTCTAAACTTGCTTTCAACATCATCGAGAACTACATTTCTATATTCCTAGGCGATCTATTTCCAAAAACACATGTGCTTTCACTCAATGAACTCAAAGAGGAGATTATAGGAAGATTGTTACAGAAATCAAAATCCATGTTGATATAACACAATATTGTCAAGTCAACAAACTCTTATAATGCATATTCCTCCAGGCTAAGTGTGGGTGTTTGATTAGTGGAAATCTAAAGGGGAGTTTTGAAACTAGATATAGGATGGGAAGTTTGAACCAGTATGAAAGCTCTTATGTGATCGTTTTTATTTTTACCTTGCTTTGCTTTATATTTAACTTGATCATTGTTATATACACATTTACATGAGTTGGACATATTAGAGATGCTTTGTACTCTCAAAACTGTCTCAAGAATCTATACAAATCTACCCCACATGCATATGGACCCATCCTCTAACTCCTGAACCACATAGCAGCCAACTCTATCAAGTACAATGGAAAACATCGCCCATTACTTCCTTTGAATCACCCAACACCTCCATATATCGGATGTGTCTCCTCAGGTAAATGGTCAGATATGTCCTTCTAACATATAGTTCCCATGACGGTAGCTAGAAATTGAGAGGATTCCTCACGTATCGGATGTTAGGAGCGAATGGATTCCTGTTCGCGCCCTTCAACCTCTGATCTGGAGGTCCATCTCTTGCTATTTTTCTGATTATCTCAGCCATTCGGTCAATGTTATCTAACAAAGTCTATGATCCATAACTATATTCTGCCTCCATTCCTAGGAGAAGTCTTGGCACATACTCCACTAGTTGCATGTTTGCATTCTAATTCGCATCTTTGTCTCCAATGTCATCCTCTCTCACATCCCATCTCGCCCCAAATCCAAATTGACACTGCCCCTTGTAAATTCATGTCGGTACCGACCTAATTCAAGTCAATACTATTTTGTTTTTATGGTAGGGGCACTTCTCTAGTTTGTTATGGCCCAGCTCCAGATGCTCCTACATTGGTTTATGACCTTTGGTTCTGAATTCCAACTGCTCCGTTGTTTTTTGTTGATCCATCCTTCTGAAAAATCCACCCAGCATCCCCTATTGTCGAACTATTATTCCATCTTGCATCTCTTTTATCATCCTCTCCATCTCTTTTCTGGTCACATAGATGAATGAATTTGAACTTGAGGACACCTCTTAACTGCCTTCATGCTCTCGTTGACTTGGCCTATGATTGATCTGGTAGAAGGCCTCTTCTTCTCTATCAAACTTCATATCTAAGCTTCAGGTTGTCCATTCTAGCTCTTTCTTGGTGAAAGCACCAAAAATGTTATGTCGAAAAATGGCATGACACCATAAGGTAGATTATATATAGCCGATTTAAACAAAAAGCAATAAGTGACATAATTTTTATAATGGTTTGACAAATTCTCCGGTCTACGTTTAGTTTAATTTTATTACCATATGTTTTCTCTCTAAATATAACGATTACAACTCAAATCCAATCATAATCTACTAATCTCGGATTAAGAAGTTTTGGGGAAGAAGAAGATAGAGAAAGAAGTTCCAAAAAAATCCTCTTCAAGTTGTAGGTAGCTTGTTATTCATTTGAAAAATCCAGCATAGATCTCGCAATGTAGCTCTAGATACATTCAAATCTCCAAGATCCAATAATCTAGTATGGAGACCAAGTCATGTCACGAGAAGAAAATCTTGTTGATACCGTCATGATCAGGTCAGTACCGACTTGAATTTATGCATGAAAAGCCAATTTTTTCTTCATGTTAGATCTTCTTTCGTCTATTCTTTTCAATTTCAAGTCTTAAATTCATGTTGATACCAACCAAATCATGTCAGTACCAACATGATTTGACTTTGGGTCATGCTTTAGGGCAAACCCTTGTTTGCTTCAGGACACGCTTCAGGCCAATTTGACGTTGAATTTCCCATGTGTTTTCCATCTGCTTTAGGCCAATCCTTGGTTCACTTCAGGTCGTGCTTAAGACCAGCTTGGTACCGATTTAAGGAACTCGACCAAAAATGTAATTTCCTAAATTTTCAACTATTTTTCGATAATTCTTTTTTTTACGATGTTTCCCAAGTCCTTGGGTTATTTCTTCATCGTTTGTTCATCAAATTCGATCCTTTAAGTTCGTTCGAAGACTGTGGAAAATTCGATCATATCATATTTGAAAAATAGTTCTGATGATAACTTCAGAATCATCGGCATTCATTTTCGGATCTCAAAGTATGGGATGTTATAGATAAGACTGGCACCTACATTAAAAAAGAAAAAAGGGCAATGACGTATACAATTTCAAATCAAAGATAAATTTGAAAAAACCCAACAAATTCAAATGAAGCAGATGTACTTACATCACACAACCAATGATCGGGTTCGAAATTAGTTATGAAGAACGTCGCCAAAATGGAATCTGGTTTGGATCAATCCAAATTAACAGTTATTACTATTTTAGAATTCAAACATATTCAAATAATCAAATTTAATAATTTTTTAGACTAAATTATATTATTGTTTAGATTAAACTATAAATAGAAAATAAAACAGTTCAAAATTAAAAAATTTATATATTAATTTATATATTATAAGCTGTATACCAATAAAATGATATAATATGTACGAATAATGTAACGACCCATATTTTACATGTCGAATGATCGTAAGATAATTTTATTTTATTTATGTGATGTTGTATGATTCTATAATTTTGGGATATGGCTATTGGGGATAGTTTACACACTTGAGATTTTTTTCGAATTTCTATGTGATAATTTTAACCCATAAAACATTATTTGGGCTATAACTTTTGATAAGAGTCGAATTAGGATCTCAAACTAGTTACAATACTTTAAGATAATGGTTTTCATTTCCATAGTCATAATAGAAAAACGTAATAACAATTAGAAAGTTATGCATGTTTTAAGTTTTAAAAGCCGTTGGCCGGAATTGTGTGCAATTAGTTAATCTCATTAGTTGGCCCAGGAGTGGGCATAAACCGCAATATTAAATGGGAACCGCCAGCATCAGACCGTAAAAACGGTGTGGAAACCCACACCGAATCTTCTAACCAAAGCAAATACCTCAAACCGGACCGACATCGATACAGTTTGGTTGATGTTTGGACGATTAAACCGACCATATTAAACTGGACTAAACCAAAAATTTACACTAGTAATCTTACGATAAAAATATAAGCAATATCTATCTTATTTTAGATTTTAACGACATATATTCTATTTTCAGTGGATGTTGTTGTTATATTGATAATAATCGTTGTCAAAAAGGAAGAAGTTATAGTTTTAATATAATATTTTTCTTTTCGTTTCTTAGGTAAATGCAAATTATAATATTATTCTAGTCATTGTACTTAATGGTTATGGATCGATCAACGTTGATGTTTGGTCAATCTAATAAAAAATCTCACTCGTAGCTAAATGCCAAATTGAAGTATTCATACAGTTAAGAACCAATCTTTCATTTCAGTATAACATTGCGTGTTTTAACCTTTAAATTTATAAGCTTCACATAGCTGCCTTTGTACACTAATCATTGATGGAATTAATTCTTTTATTTCATATCTAATATGGGTCAAACCGAAACGGATCAAAACCAGATCGCATTACATTAAACCGAACTGAAACAGAACCGTTTAAAAGATTGGTATATTGGTTTGTATTTTTGATTAACCGTTTGATGCGTTGCCGAAGCGATTTGAACTCCAAACCACACCAAACCGACCCACGTCCACTCATAAGTTGGTCCATTAGTCAAATTAGAGATTACTCTAAATAGGGGCTGTAGAAGTCAAATTAGACTTTTCCCTCTCATTCCAAATCAAACCTTAACCCTAATTAGTCCTAGATTCATCCTGATTCATCCAAATTTCTCTCTAAATCAAACTAGATTGTGGTTTTGAGATTAGATCCTTGATTAGAATCTAGATATAATCAAATTGGTTGACTAGAAGTGCTTTTCATTGCTGTTCGGATTATATGTACATTCAAATTGGTTGAATTTGGTAATTAGTAAGCGACTTATGCCTTCTCACTATCCTATACGTGTTTATAGGGTAGAATTGCATGATTTAACATGATTTTGATAGTAAAACATTTTCTATGTTAACTATACATATGACCTAAATGTAGAATATAATAGCCTGTTATTTTTGTTTGATGATAATAAAAACATATATTCGTTTAAATGTATTTGTTATTATACTATTTTATTTTTAACATAATTAAATAAATATTTGTTGAATAAAATAAACAACTTAGAATTCATATTCAAACAAATATTTTATTCGACCAAATATTTTATTACAAATTCAAATAGTACAAATTTGAGCTCTCACTACATTTACACGTTTATAATACAACTTTGATTACAACACAATTTTCAATTTACAATTTTCACCTCACTACATATTCACTCTCACTCGTATTTGATCTTTAACTCTGTTCCAGCTTGTATCTAGCATTTTGAACTATTTGCAAAATGAACACTGAGATGGTATAATTGCAAAGGAAATATTTTGCAGTGTACAATGAAGCGTGTGTTTGAAAATATTGTTTTCCTCAGTTATTTGGGTTGTTCGTCATCATTTATTTTTAATCCATCTTACACAAACAACTTGTGATATGCACAGTGTATCACTGTACATGCCACAAGGTCATGCACACCGGCGTACACTTGCTTGTTAAAATCGCAGGGATAGGTGAGCATAAGGTCAAACCCAAGTAAAAATTGGATTCAACTCAAGTTCAATATGCAAAACACCAATTCAAACATCACATGAAACTTCAAAAGAGCTAAGAAAGAGAAAGCATCAACATGACTTGCTCATAAATTCAACTGGACAAAATGCATCATACACATATGCATACTTCAATGGAACCAAACCATTCAAACTCGAGGCAAGAATAAGACAACATGAATTCAAACTAGACTCGAACAATACAAAACTGAGGTGAACACAGACCAAATTTCAAATGGGTCAAGACTTGGATCAAGTGGCAGAAACCACACAAGCACAGTGATGCAACATGAAGAATTAATGCCAGAGAATACAAGAGAACCAAATACAAGTAGTTGTGAACACAAGGTCGAACACACATGAAAGCATGTATCGAGATAACTAGACTGCAAATGTATATGCATACAAACCAACATGAAAACTTGGAACTAGAACTAGACCAGGTAAATGAAATGACTCAAAGCATCAGCTAGTTTTACTCAAAGCAACTCAGGAAACATAGACCAGAGGCACACATGCATACAACATGTACACCAGATTGTACACTGAAGTGCAATCACACCAGACATGTAACAAGACCAGCAAACGGTATGACTCAAAGAAACTGCATAGTCAACTTGAAGCAATGAAAGGAAGAAAGCAAGTAATGTAACCTAGACCAGAATCATACATGGAAGCAAGCACTCGAGAAATATGAAAATGGGGCATGCATGCATAGACATTTACAAATATGCAGTGAAAAAGTTTCAGTTACAAAGGCATGTAAAAATATGTGGAACCAAATATGCATGTGTGGACATTGTAGACACTGGAACAAGACCACAATACAGCATCAGTAACAACAACAAGCTTCGGGAACTCAAATGAAACCAGATAAGACCAGTGCATAAGTGAAGCCTCAACCAAGACATGGTGCAGACCAATTTTAACTTGCAGCAAACCAAGTTCGAATACCAGTTCACATGAACGTGCAGATAAGCTACATAGAACAGGTGAAATGCAATGAACATATACAACAAGATAGTGAATTAGGTTAAATAACAGTGAAGTAGTTTATATGTAAAACAGTTGCAAATTGCAGTTCGAAGTCAAGGAGAAGTTTACAAAAGAAATGATAACACAGCGGCAGTTCGAAGCAGCCATGGAATAGAAAAATATTGCAGTGAAATCAATCAGAGGAAACATGATGAACAAGTCAAAATAATATATCACCGAATTCAAATTCCAACAAATCAGCGAATTGAACAAGTCAAGATTCATAAAGTCCGGATTATCTTAAACTCAAATGCCATAGTCATAGGAATAAAGAACGGAACTGACTCAATCAACTCATTCAAATTCGAATATAGTCAACTGGAGAACAAGTTATAATGCATTAGAGATCGTGTGTTTACAAATCAACGCAAGTGATAAATCACGAAAGTACAGGGTTTTCGATCCTTATAAATTAAACCCAAATCATCATCTGCATTCTCATTCGAGTTCGAGACAAAATCGAAAAGTGTACTTAGAACAAATCACAAAAAATTTCCAAAACTCGAATCAGGAAGGTCGAGCAATAATCAAAATCGAAAAAGGAAAATCACATACCAATTCACAACATCATTCGAGCTCGACACAATTGGAGCAGCTGTAAGTGAACAAAGCAAGGAAATCGATTGATGTAACGACCTAGAATTTCGAACCGTTCAAATCGACAATCATCCACTCATGTCGGACTTGAATTGCTCAAAACAACAGATTGTTAGTTTATATTTGGTAAAACATAGCAGAAACAATAAATAAATAAATCACAGAATCACAGAGTATTACAATAATAAGCAGCGGAATAGATAAATAGTAGTTTATGAAGCTACTATAAAACATCAGATTCTGAGACAAAATACAACAGAATCTCAAATACTTAATAAGTAAGCAACTGACGAGTCTGAACATAAATGACTGGAATAAACTGAAATAACTAAAAGATGGATAGATAGATCTTCAAACAAAGCTCCAATCTCCAAAGATGAGTCTCAAATGTTGTGAAACTCAGTCTTACCCCAGCATAAAGCAAAACACAAAACACTCGAGTCAAGATTAACATTCTTATACCAGTAAATTCAACACAAGTGAAATGTCAACTGAAATACAAGTAACTTAAAGGATAGTTGGGGTTTCCATCCTTTAAGGAACCATGGAACTATCTATTATGTAGTAATATACACTATTATAATAAATATGTCTATAGTAAAGTAAACTATTAAAATAGCGTTAAGGCGTTATTCATATTCCCCTTATCACATTTTATATATTTCCATAGTCTATACAATGCCAAACCCTCCACCAAACCGGTGGTTTACCCAGAGGACACCCCATAGGTATGGTACAAAACAAACTCGTAGAAGACGCGATAAGGCATGCGACAAGACACACGAAGCAATGCCCAGGGTAGATATACCGTTTGCCGATCCGGATTAGTGGTAACACATAGCAGCTACTACCTCCCACCTCGAGACACACTCCCAAATCAAAGGTGCACCCAATCAAATCACAAAGTAATAGAATGGTATTGAAAAAATGTGTCCGATAGGAGGAATGATCTCACTTGGCTCGGCATAGCTTCGTTTTTAGCCACATCAAGCTCACTCACGGGAGTCAGGGTCACGTAAATACCTCATATAGAATCGTTCGCCAAACCATCCTACTTCATTTCTGGAACCTCCACCACGTACATAGTTGTTAAAGTGGTTTTCGATATTGGCATAGAGTATGTCAATATCTGATCCCGATCGCTTTAACAACCAAACACTTATTTCACACCGTGGTCATTTCATTTCAAATATTTCATACTTCATATCAAAATATCATATTCATTTCAAAACCACATCAATTCGATATCATTATTCACGTAAAAATATTCATTTACAGAATCGTAACACTTTAAAATTTTAACACTTTCGAAATCACTACACTTTCGAGATCATAACACTTTTGAAATCATAACACTTCCATAATCATAGCAGTTCCCAATTAAATAGTTTAGATATTGAAAATAGTATGTATATTAAATAGTTATAGATTAAAATAGTTTATATACTAAATTAATTTATATATTAAAATAGTTACAAATTAAAATAGTCTATATTTATTTAAAGAGATTCTACTGAAATAGTTTCTAAATTAGAATTGTTTCATCCAATTCCACAAATCGATTCAAATCAACTTAATTTCCAAAATTCATTTTTAATCAATCCTTGTTCAACGCTTTCAATTTAAAGATTAAAGATTCAATCCAAATTCTCAATAAACCATTTCAAGTTTTAGCAATTTCAAATCCAGGTTTGAACTATCACTTCAATTCCAATAAGATTCAAAGTTTAAATATTCAACATTTACAATATAAGTTTCATTTATTTTTCAACATTTAACTTTAATTTTATTCAAATTGGAAATTATTCACTTAATCATTTTAATAACAAATAAATAGAATTTCAATTTATAAATTTAAATCAACATTAAATATTCAGTCTTAATTTTATTTAAAATTGTAAATATTCATTTAATCACATTTTATCAAATCAAGTTATATATCATATCTTTCAAAATCTCCAAATCGATAGTTCAAATCAATTCTTATTTAAATTCGATTATTAACCAATTTAAATTCTAAGTCAACATTAATTTATCTTCCCAACCTCTATTATTAAAGTTATAAAAACCTATTTACAGAATGTTTATATAAATTTAAATAAATACTTAAAAATATTATAAACAATTTAAATTAAATTTTATTAAATTAAATCTTATTATTAAATTTGTTTCATATTGAATCTTATTTTATATATTTTAAAAATAAAATAAAATTACAAGAAAAATCTTAAAATTTCTATTTTTCAAAACTAAATTATAAATTAATATTTCTAAAACAAATTATTTAAAAATCTAAATTTTATACACATATAAAAATAGCATTTATATATTATAATTTAAAAATCAATATTTACTAAAACCCATATGTTTCCTTTCAAACTTTGGAAATCATTTTCAGAATATAGACCAACGGTGTCCGTACATAATTTTCTGTCATATAGTCAAATGATCAAATATTTATCATTTCAATCCCAAACTAAATATTTACGGGAATGTATCATTTCAATCCGCAATCCCGAAATTTGAATTCAATGAAAATCGCTTGGGTTTATCATTTCAACCCATAACTGTTTTCCATTAATCTATCAAATCGTTCGAGATTGTATCATTTCAACCTATGGGAAATTCTAAACTAACATGAAACTTGGAGAGTGAGAAAAATATGATAATAATACAACATATCAAGCACATTCATATATCATCAGTAACAAATTTAATATAATATGCATACAACAGATTATGGTGTCACATATTATAGGTAAACAACTACAAATAATGGCATATCATACCTAAAAATTAAATAACTCACAATTCAAAATTAACAGCATATTTCACTCATCATTTCAAGTGAATTAAATTTACTACATATAAGAATTTTAATCATGAGTGGTCGCTCACCTTTCGAGGCCAGAGAAATAACAGGAGTAAGATGCAGACGGATACGGATAGGCACTGATCGACATGCGAAAAAAGGACAAAGCTAAAAACTGTTGCTGTAACTAATTCTGGACAGTGGCGTGACAAATGCGAAGCATGATAAACTGGATTCGATGAAAATCAATTGTATAAATGAACTTATACACACATACACACACATATAAGCTATATATATTCATTTATTATTATTGTTGAAACCCATATATTTCCTTAGAATTATCAAATGAACCTTTAAAATATACCTAAAATGAAGCTATTACAAAAATCTATTTAAAATATAACATAAATATTAGTAAATATTTTGAACATATGTATATAACTGGCTTTAAAAAAAGTATTAATAATTCTATCGTAAGCATATATATATATATATATATATATATATATATATATATATATATATAGAACAAGACACGGCCCAGAATAGTAAAATATTTATAGTTCTTCTTTATATAAAGCCTCTTATAAAATATGTATGGTTGACATATATATATATATATATATACAATATTTTTATACTAATATAGGTACTGCATCCACATACATATATAATATATACTATGAAATAAATAAATATATATATAATATTTGAAAATTACTACTTATTTTTAAATCACTATAACTTGCTTTATTATAATATATATATATATACTAAATCAAACAGATCATATATATAATCACTAATATATATATACAAACAACCTTTTATATACGACTTATATAAACTAATATACATAACAAAAGATTATACACAAACTTGTATAACTTTATATATATATATATATATATACACACACCATAAATTATAGTTTGTTGAAACCAGATTATAACTTATATAACTATATATATATAGTTTAAAACTGAAACTCAATATATATGGAACCTACAATATATTTTTTCAAAAAGAGAGATTGACGAATTGAGGTAGAGGCACAACGGAGGCTGGTAGGCGAGTTTAGGGAAGCAGAGTGGTGAAGTGGCGATCTGCAGGTGGTAGGGGTAAGGCTAGCTCGAATGGCTGATGACGTGTCGTGTGGACGAACTGTTTGGGTTAGAGAAGCTTGCAGGGTGGGTTTTGGATCAGGTGTGGATTGAAAGGCAGGCGACAGTGTGTGGTGGCTTTTGGCTACATGGAGACGAGGTGGGTCAGGTGGCGGGTCAGTGGAGAACAGTGGAGAGGGAGGCTGGGTACTCGGGGTGATGGGAACTATTGCTTATAGACGGATGAGGCGGGGTTGCTGCTAGATGTCAGGATCAAAGAGGATGGACGTGGAGTTTGTTCGGCTGAAGGCGGGTGACGGAGGAAGAGGTTCGATATGGGTTTAAGTGAGAGGAGGCACGGATCTGGTGTGGGGAGCTATGTTGGAGGTTGCCGGGGGTGGTGGTCTAGAGGTGGAGCTTTGGGTTGCGGAAGGAAGTGATGGCCGGTGTGAAAGAAAGAGGAGCAGGGGAGGAGAGGCGGTCACGTGCGGTGATGATATAGCAGGTGGTGGAGATAGGTTGAGAGGAAGAGGTGGGATGTGAAAGGGGAAACGGTAGCAGATTCGCAGGCAAACAAAGGCAAACGTATATAAATTAAAAGCTTTGAATTATTATATTATTATATTACTCTTCTTGCTTGTGTATATTTTATTCGAACCAGAAGTTCGATATGGTTTCAAACCAAATGTTTTGAAAATTATCATGCTGTTTTGACAGGTTTGCATTGACATTGATTTATAAATAGAAATTAATAGTTTGGATCCTTGTAATAGTTTGTTCTAAAAATCACTAATTCAAATGAGAAAGAATATAAAATTTTTATAATATATATGTGATACGTGGACGCACGTATACATCCACATATGTAAATATTTAGCTAAGAACCTGAAGTTTGTTATAAGCTCATCTTATAGATTATGCATAGACATTATTTAGTGATTTAAAATTCAATCAACATAAATGTTGAATGACCTGAAGTCATGTATGTATTCAAATGATCTACACAATAAGTAAATTCCTCCAATTGCTTAGATCAATGAATGAGAACAAACTCTAATAATCAATATCAATTGAATGCATCTTACAAAAGAATTATCCTCCTATTATTAATATGTATGATGTATTTGCTAGTAGAAATATCGTAATGGATCAAAATAAGAATCCAAAGATGATTATTATTTAATGTGACAATGTTTGTCAACATTGAGGGGGAGGATAAAGGGATACAAGTTCATTTTGATCATCAGTGTTAAATATTTATTAAAATATACAATGATGCAAAATATTATCAATATTATCCCTAGTAGACTTTCTCCAATATAGATTTGAATCCCTGAAGGATCAAAATTTGTAAACCACATCTGAAATATGGTTCAAAAGTCAGTTCAAAATATTTTTGGAGTTAGTAATAAAGATGCCAAATAAAGGAGGTGGGTGTTCTTGAAGAAACACTTAAGGATGCTCTGAAAGAGATCCATGACATGATTCTCAAATAACCCTAGAAGCGGGTTAGGTACCTAAAACATAATTAAAGAGATCTCAATAATTCATGTCTGGAACTGACAAGAAATAATCATCGATGATAAATTTGCAAATAATAAAGCGCTTATATTTATAAATAGATTAAGAATCTTGAATTAGGGGAAAACATGACTGGCCATCATGAATTCCTTAACAGTAGAGAAATATGGACATGTAGTCCGTAAAGTACCGAAAGTACTTGAAATGCTTAATATACCCTGAAGGTATAAATGTGGCTTAAAATCATATTAAATAATGAAAGTATACAAATTCCTGAAGAATATAAATAACTTTCATTGTTATAAAGAATGCAAAGAACAAGAAGAGTAAATTTCAACCTACTTTTAAGTATTGTTGTAATGAAAATCTTGATATAATTCATGATGAGTAGATTACTTCCTGTTTTTAAGTATCGTTGTAATGAAACTCTATCTGATGCAGTAAATTATTGAAATATGACATATTATATTGTACTCTTTTTCCTTCACTAAGATTTTTCCCATAGGGTTTTTCTTAGTAAGGTTTTAATGAGGCATTATTTTGATCCTGAAGTATCAAACTCTTATAAGAAATATCATTTTTAGTATGATATTTATGATTTCACAAGTTGCACTCTTTTCCTCGTTCAAGGTTTTTTCCCACTGGGTTTTTCTAATAGAGGTTTTTAATGAGGCAAATCTATATCGATTGAATCGATAAATGCAAGCGAGATAATAATGAGGGAGAGCAATCATCATACATGTTTCGAAACGGAAATTTCCAAATTATCCGAGCATTCAAGATTTTGAAGACGCATATTCAAGGGGGAGTGTTATAATATATGTATATTATGAAGTGAATATGCTTGTACATTGTTTTGTTTAGTCCCACATCGTGGGATAAGTTCAGTCCTTACCTCTGAAGCCCTTATATAAAGTAGGCCATGTAATGTAAATAGATATCTATTCTCTGAATGAATAAAATTGTTCTCTCTCTCCAATGGCTTCTATTTTCTTTACTCTATAACACGTTATCAGCACGATCTGCAATTGTGATAATTTATTATGAAATCAGATCTATTCTTCTCCAGATCTAATTATAGATCTCAAAATGGTAATTTATTTTTCTAATATGATTGATCTAATCTTCCAAATTGTTATTTTTTATATATCTCATTTCATTCTAGATCTACTTCTTCAGATCTAAATCTATTGTCTTATTTTTTAGATTTTATTATACTAGTCTTATAATTTTAAATCTTATATAGATCTAAACTTTGAGATCTAATTCTTATTTTGTTGGTTATTATATTTCAGATCTAATTTGTTTGTTGTTGCTATTTTTCTGATCATATTATATTGTTGATCTCAATATCATGCTTATTTTTATGTTTTATAGTTCATTTATTTTGGAATGCAAGTTTGAACTTGACAAAATTTGATATTGTTGCTTCAACAAATTTATTGAATTTGATTGCATTTAGTTTGGATATGGATTTGAGAAATCAATCATGGTTGGTAAATGAAGTTTTCATTTTGAAAACCTTTTGATTTGATTTAGATTTGAATGAAGACTTTGGAAATTATTTTGATATATGATTTATATTTCCAGAAGAAATATTTTATTGTTTCTAAGAGAAACAAATATAAATATAATACGTATCTAGAAGATCGTATTAAGCGAATGGAAACATTTGTAAAAGCTTACATGATAAGCTTGATATCTTTCAATATTTCCTTTAAAAAAAAAGGAAAAGAAAATAAGAATTGAAAACCTGCAGTTTCTATAATGATAAATATTGAGTTTCCATAAATCAGTGAATTACAAGTTTTCTCAAAATAAAGAACCAGAAGTTCTAACTAAAAAAAAAAATTAATCGTCAAACGAAAATAGGTTTTGACAACAACCTGAAGTTGTGCAAAGAAACTATTTTATAAAAGTTGTATAACTCAGAGTTCAAGACCTGAAGTCTTGAATTATGAAAAGACTTTCTAATAAACTTTACAAGCTCGAATTCTTGTAAGTATTTTTTTTATTTGTCAGAATGTACAAGTCTTGAAATAAGAATAGACTTTTATTTTGTAACAATGTGGTAAAAAAAAAGGAGAAGTTACACAAAATTTGAGAACCTGAGGTTCATAACAAATTAATGAACTTGAAGTTCATGAATTAGAAGCCCGAAGCTTTATTGAAATTATGTAAAATGATAAGGTTGTACTTCCTGAAGAAGTTAAAGAAAATATAACAAATTATCATATAAGATAATGATGCTGCATTCAAGAGATTACAAAAATCTCCAAATAAGTTATACCTTACCTCATATCTTCACATTTACATTATATTAACCAAATATCCTGAAGATATTATGTTATATGATATTTCAAATATCATCTGATGTGTGTGTGCGCACATTAATCTCCTGCAGAGATGTTTTAGAGATTTATTGTAAAAAAAAAAAAAATATTGCAAAATCCAACATCCCAGAAGAGATGTTATAGGAATTTTATTTTTATTGCATTGCAATTCCTTAAAAGAAAACACTATATTCCCTGAAAGAATAACCATATAGTTTTTTTTTTGAAGTAATGAAAATAATTTATCCAAAAAAAATATGATATTTTATACTAATATTACACTCTAGAAGTAGTGGTTTTATCTCTTGCATCTTACTTTCATTTAGTGAATCTAATTTTGTTACTGTATTTAAAGTTTAGTATGCCATTTCAAAAGAAGTTACAACAAAAATCTCCAGCACGGATATTTTATGCTATTGTAAAGTAGTAATTATGTAGTTTGTATAAAAGAAATATTGTATATTAATATGACATTCCAATAGTGCATATATATATATATATATATATATATAAGAGATAAGTTCACTCCAGAAGCGGTGATATTAAAATATCTCTAGAAGTGATTTATAATTTTGAAAATGATAACATATCTCTAGAAGAGATTTGTTTATATATTTGGTAATTTTATTAAACCAAATAGGTGTACATAAATTTGATTATGAAGAATCCTAATTTAATTTAGATTAGATTCAAAAGGTTTAAGATTATCTCAAGAATACATTGTTCTATGTTCATATGTCTAATTATACCATAAAGGTTATATTCCTAGTTATTATTTCATAAGAAATATTATATGCATAATCATTTCTTGAAGAAATATATTTAAATATTCTCCTGAAGAGACAGTCTATATTTCATGTCATAACTTTTATGCAAGTTATACATACAGTCTTGAGGAGATCTGTATTTGTAACATTCCAAGTATCCAGAAGATACTCTTATTATTATTTTTGCTGCAATTTATTTTACGGAACTCTCAAAAAAGATGTATAGAAATGTCTATATGAAATTGTAAATTATTCTTTGATAAGTAATCATAATCAATGTTAAAAACTGATATTTGAGATATAATTGAGGAACAAACATAACAACTTGAAGTTGTGTGTATATTTTGTTCGAACCAGAAGTTCGATATGGTTCTAAACCAAATGTTTTGGACATTATCATTCAGTTTTGATAGGTTTACATTGACTTTGATTGATAAAAGGAAGTTAATAGTTTGGATCCTTGTAATAGTTTCTTCTAAAAAAAAAAGATCACTAATTCAAATGAGAAAGAATATGAAAATTTATAATATATGTGTGATACGAGGACGCACGTGTACATCCATATGTGTAAATATTCAGCTAACAACCTGAAGTTTGTTATAAGCTCATATCATAGATATTATTTCATGATTTAAAATTCAATCAACATAAATGTTGAATGACCTGAAGTCATGTATGTATTCAAATGATCAACATACGTTCTATTTCTTATTTCCTTTGAAACAGCAAGTATAGCCGACTGTTAAAGTGGCAAATCAAATAGAATTGTTCTTGCATTTCGTTATAAACCCATTATTTTTCCTCTCTGCAAGAAGGTATGGAACGCCATTTGAGTGATAATATATGACTACTAGATAGGGCAACTGCTCATATGATTTTGAAAAACCAGAAGTTTTTCTCTAAAACTATCTAAAATATTTTAGATAAAAATTTCAACCATAGCAAATCTGCTAATATAATTGAAGGGTCCAAAAGATCGCATATAGTATTACCAAATGGTACATATATCTTAAATCAAAATACATTATACTCAAGCAAATTTAAAAGAAATTTGTTGAGTTTTGAGGATATATAAATGAATGGCTACGATACTGGAACTATAATGAAAATGTCAAAGAATATCTTTACGTTTTTCTAGAATTGAAAGCCAGAAGCTTACTTTAGAAAAAATTGGTGCAATTTCAACTGGATTATATTTCACGAAATTTGGCATAATTGAATCCCATATTAAAAAATGAGCCAAAAGCTCACAAATATCACTTGAATGCATCTTATCATTTGATAAATGGATTATCCTCCTATTATTAGTATTTATGGTGTATTTGCTAGTAGCAATATGACAATGGATCAAAATGAGAATCCAAAAATGAATATTATTTAATATGACAATGTTTGTCAACATTGAGGGGGAGGATAAAGAGATACAGGTTCATTTTGATCATAGTGTCAAATATTTGTTAAAATATAAAATGATGCAATATTAAGTAACTTGAATAAATTATCAATAATATCCCTAGTAGACTTTCTCCAATATAGATTTGAATCCCTGAAGGATCAAAATGTGTAAACTACATCTGAAATGTGGTTCAAAAGTCAGTTTAAAATATTTTTGGAGTAAGTAATAAAGATGCCAAATAAAGGAGGTGAGTGTTCTTGAAGAAACACTTAAGGATACTCTGGAAGAGATCCATGACATGATTCTCAAATAACCCTAGAAGTGGGTTGGGTACCTAAAACATGATAATTAAAGAGATCTCAATAAATCATGTCTAGAACTGACAAGAAATAATCATCGATGATAAATTTGTAAATAATAAAGCGCTTATGTTTATAAATGGATTAAAGATCCTGGATTAGAGAAAAACATGATTGGCCATCATGAAATTCTCATAAATAAGAAATGTGAACCTGTAGTTCGCAATATATATATATATATATATATATATATATATATATATTATAGAAAAACACACTGAAATTGCTGAAGCACATGTAGTGCTACATCGTGTTAAATGCTTTATGCATATGTTTATAAATAATTGAATTTATCGAAGCAGTGAAAGTGTTTGAAACACTTAAAATACCCTGAAGGTATAAATATTGTTTAAAACATTATAAACAATGAAAGTACACAAATTCCTGAAGAATATAAATAATTTTAGGGCTATAAATAATGCAAAGAAAAAAAAAGAAGGCATAGATTACAACCTACTTTTAAGTATTGTTGTAATGAAAATCTTGATATAATTCACGATGAGTAGATTACTTCCTATTTTTAAGTATCGTTGTAATGAAGCTCTTGATATCCATTGAAGTGGTAGTTGCAATATGCAAATACTTATTAAAGTATACAAATTCCTGAAGAATATATATAACTTTTGTAGTTATAAAGAATGCAAAAGACATGAAGTGTAGATTACAACCTTCTTCTAAGTATTGTTGTAATGAAAATCTTGATATAACTCAAGATGAGTAGATTACTTCCTACTTTTTAGTAATGTTGTAATGAAATTTTTAATATTCATGAAAGATGTATAGTTGCAATGCGCAAAACTAATTTGAAGCATAATAATGAAAGCACATGAAGTGTTTTTTCATAAAAGTAGCATACAAATGCATAAAATGCAAACCATATTTGGAAGAAACAATCTTAGAAAATTTGACTGTATCAAAGAAAACTATTAATAAATTGTATTATGAATGAGATACATATTTATGGATCCAGAAGTATCTGTAACCAATTTAAGTTATCGAAAGACGAATATGAATTCAGAGGAAAATTAAAATCAGGGGGAGAATTCATAAGTATTTTATGATGCACTCTTTTTCCTTAACTAAGATTTTTCCCACTGGGTTTTTATTAGTAAGGTTTTAATGAGGCATTATCTTGATCCAGAAGTATCGACTCCCTAGTAACATTTGAAATAAGCTATAATGTACTCTTTTTCCTTATTTAAGATTTTTCCCACTGGGTTTTTCTTATTAAGGTTTTAATGAGGCATTATCTTGATCTAGAAGAATCAAACGTCTTTTCAAGAAATAACATCTCAAATATGTTATTTAAGTTAAATTATATTTTTATCCTTGACTAAGGTTTTTCCCATCGGGTTTTCCTTTGTAAGGTTTTTACTGAAGTATTAAATTGATCCAGAAGTATCAAACTCTATCTGATGCAGTAAATTATTGAAATATGACATACTATATTGTACTCTTTTTCCTTCACTAAGATTTTTCCCATAGGGTTTTACTTAGTAAGGTTTTAATGAGGCATTGGTTTGATCCAGAAGTATCAAGCTTTCTTTAAGGAAATAAGAAAATAAAATATGTCATTGTACTCTTTTTCCTTCACTAAGATTTTTCCCATTGGGTTTTCCTTAGTAAGGTTTTAATGAGGCATTATTTTGATCCTGAAGTATCAAACTCTTATAAGGAATATCATTTTTAGTATGATATTTATGATTTCACAAGTTGCACTCTTTTCCTCGTTCAAGGTTTTTTCCCACTGGGTTTTTCTAATAGAGGTTTTTAATGAGGCAACAGACAATATCTATATCAACTGAATGGATGTATGAAAGCAAGATAATAATGATGGGGAGCAATTGTTATGGACGTTTTAAAAGAAACAATTTCTAGCAACCATATGAGCATCCAAGATTTTGAAGACGCATATTCAAGGGGGAGTGTTATAATATATGTAAATATATAAGTGAATATGCTTTTGTGTTTTTCTATTAGTCCCACATCATGGGATATGTTCCATCTTATGCTTCAATGCCTATATATAAAGGAGCCTGTGTAATGTAATTATATGAATCAATCTGATATAACCAATTTCTGAATGAATAAAATATCTCCATTCTTTTACTCTAATGGCTTCTGCTCTTATTTCTTTATAACATATTCTTATTTGTTTATAACAAAAAGCTATCATTTATAATATATATTTTCATATTTTATAAACAAGAGTCAGAACAAACAAAAAGGAAAGTTGAGAAAACGGACCACTATATAATAAATGAAATGATGGAACATGGATGGTCATGCATTTATTTGTAGAAATATAAATGATATGGTCCATTAGTTTTTCAACGGTGGACAAATGGAAAGTCACGAACACCTTAGAGATTCAAAATGGTACCGGTACGCCGAACCATTTAACGGATTCCGCCGTGTACCAAACACCAAAATGCGTAGATGAATATACTGTGAAGATTAGCATGATGATACGAATAGAATGATATATACATATACATATACATATATATATATATAAGTGATACGATCATCTTATCAAAAGTCAATATTCATTTTCAAACTATTGGTAATTCGCCGAAAATAAGATAAATGGAGTTAGAGCAGCCAAAATTCAGCGAAACGAAATATGACATCTCACTTAGAAAATGATAAACACTTTTATTATATAAAAATATTTAGGTTTCAATAATATTTTATTTCATCTAATTAACTGATTCAAATTGAAATTGAAAATTACACAACAGAACTAACTTCTATTATCAATGAAAATTTACTATTTGCTATGTAAAATAGACACATATCAAATATCAAATTTCATTACCCAATTCAATTGTTTAAATTTTCACAAAAATTCAATTAATTATGTTATTTAATCGTTAAAATTTACGGGCCATTACAATTGACGAAGCAATTCAATACAAAATCATCACTTCAATTGATAAATTTGATCGGCGTCTTCAATTTCTAGAAACCCTAAATTCTAGAATGAAAAGAAAAGAGGTGGCCACAAGAATGAAAAAGGAAGAGATGTCTTCATTATAATTTTATTTGGGCTGACTTCTATTTTGTATTTGGCTTAATTTTTAATTAGGGTTTTGTTCTTGTTTTATTTGTATTTTCAATTCTAAAATTCTACAGATTTCTAGTTGTGTAACTAGGTACAAACCACGAGGCGCGATTTGAGAATTCACAACTCGGTGGCTGAATTGTGATAGGGTTTTGAGTTTAGAGTTAGGTTAGTCAAGTTTTCGAGCGTCGCAAGTTTACGTGTGTTTGTAAGTGTCTGACTACTTAATTTCTAGTAGAAACCTTAGAGGCAGAACGAAGGCAGGTTTTTGCCGAAGCTGGGTAAATCTATATGTGATTTCTATTGCATTACTTTATGCTTTTATTTTTATTTCTGCATTAATTCTTAGCACACCCTATTCACTCCCCCTCTAGGGTAAAAACAATCCTACGCTAAATTGTAGGATCGATTTCACCCTAGAGGGGGGGTGAATTGGGTGATACTAATAATAATAATATTAATAATTATGTGGAAATATATAAATTAATTGCAACACAGATAATAGCAGATTAATAAAACCAAATATAGAACAACACATATTTACCCAGCTTCGGCAAAACCCTACCAACAGGCTGCTCCCATTTCTACTAGAAATTAATTAGTCACACGCTCACATACGTAAACTTGTGACACCCGCTATCGACTAACCTAACTCTATGCTCAAAACCCTACCACAACTCAGCCACTGAGTTGCGAATTCTTGAACTACACCATCGTAGTTCGTAATCTAGTCACACGACTAGAATTTTACAAAAGTTTAAAAGACAATTACAAAATAAACTAAACAAAACCCTTTTTAATATATTAAGCATAATTAAACAATGACCCACTTAATTAATAAAATGCTGACTTTCCTTCTGTTTTATTTCATGAAATATCTTTGGTCGTGTTCTTGTTTTCCTCTTTCAAAATTAGGGCTTCGCTATGCTGAAGCCGTCGCCTTTTCTTTTGCTTCGATTGAAATATGCATTTGCTTTGGATTGCTTTGTCAATCGGTTTTGCTTTGTTCGACTTTGACTGCTCGAATTTGTTGAGATCGAATGGTTATAAAACTGGTATGCGATTGCCCCTTTTTTATATTGATTATTGCTTGACTTTGATTAGTGTTACAAATTTGTTTTCGATTCACAAGAATTCTCTGGATTTTTGTCTTGAACTCGAATCAATGATTTGCCGATGATGTAACCAGGTTATACAGGGATGAAATTCTTAAATTTTTGTTCGTATATGACATTTGAATTCTTTATGATAATTTTGTTCGGCCAATCGATTTTGATTGGATGCTGGTGATTACTCTGACTTGTTATTATTGACTTGCTTTAGTTGGTTCCTTTTTTTTCTGATGTGTTTGAATTTTGGTTCCGTAGGTTTTTGCCATGACTTTGGCATCATGAATTTTTGAGATAATTCTAACTTCGACCTGTTCAATTCAATTTTTCTCTGACTTTTTCATTTTGAAATTCACTTTCGACGTTATTTGAATCGTGACTTGCAACTATGATTACTATAACCATATAAGCATGTATATACATACATGTATGTATATATGTGTATGATTTTTATGCATATTCACTTGGTTGGCTTGATGTCTCTACTGTGTTGAGTTTTGTGGTTCCTCTTGAGTCTGGTCTGTGGTTCTGACCTCTGTTAATTTTTATCTCGGTCGTGGCTCATCGAACTGCTTATGTTTTATATATTTGGAATATAGTTTTGTTCATGTCTCGCATACAAGTCTGGTTCAAGTGTATTCATCATGTGTGTACATATATGTATGTATGTATGTATATGTATGTCCTAAGAATGTATTCATGTATGCAGTTGTTATTTTGAACTCCTGACCATTGCATTGAACTTGAGAGCTTCTGTTGTCATTTCTGTGTGGGGATTTTGCCTTTGTAAATTTGGAGTCTTGTTCCACTACTTTGATCTGAGTCTACATTTCATATTGATCTCCATGATCTGCTTCTTTGTGTTTACAACTGTGTTGTTGTGCTCTGTCCACTGTTCTGCATGTTTCCTTATGTTAGCTTTGGTTTATATGCATGTAGATTTTGTTGTCTGCACTTGTTTATGGTCTGTGTTTGCATTGCTTCGAGTCATTTTATGGTTCTATTCACTGTTTGCCTCTGAATAACTTATTCTGACCATTCACCTGTCTGAATGTTGCTTGTATATGATATCATATTGCCTTGTATTCTCTGAGTTTAACTTGATGCAGTGTCTGTTGCATGTTGATTTGAGTCTGTTGCACTTTGAATGTTGGTCATCTTGCCCATTCATTTGGACTGGGTTGCCTTGGCAGTTTGTAACTTGTTTACACTTGTATCGACTTGAAGTTGTTTATGAATTCATGCCTCATCGTTTGCTGGTCATTATCTTCTCATGCCTCTTCTTTGTTAACTCACTACCGAGTTGTTTTGGTGTACATGATGCCTCTTGCTTGAAATTTGAGATGCTGAGGCAATGCACATGTGTATGTGTACACATGTGTATATGCAGGCTCTTGTGCTCATTTCGTGACTTTATTTATATTGCACTCGAATATTTGCACTTGAGTTGAATCAAGCTTTTGGTAAAGTTTGACCTTGTGCTCACCTGTCCCTGTAATTTTATCAAGTGCATATCGGTATGCATGGCTTTGTGACATGTACACTGATACACTGTGCATGTTACAAGATGTTCGTGTAAGATGAATTCAAAATAAATGATGACGAACAACCCAAATAACTGAGGCAAATAATATTTTCAAAAATACACATTTTATTTTACACTGCAAAAATATTTTTTTTCAATTTTACCGCGTCAATGTTTATTTTGCAGACAATTCAGATGCTGAATTCAATCTGGAATAGAGTTGAAGATAAATACGAGTGAATGAGTGATATGTAGTGAGGTGAATATCGTAAATTGAAATTTGATGTAATTGAAATTGTAATTTCACTAAAATTGTGTGTATATAGTGAGAGTTCAAATTTGTACTATTCAAAATCATAATAAAATATTTGTTTGAATAAAATATTTGTTTGAATTTAAATTTTGTGTTATTTATTTTATTCAACAAATATTTATTTAATTATGCAAAAAATAAAATAGTACTATAAAAAATACATTTAAATGAATATATATGTTTATTATCATCAAACAAAAGTTATATATGAGCATATTCTACAATCTTCCCCTTTTGATGATAACAAACATATATCAAGACTTTGAATTTATTAAATGTATTTGGTCATTGATGAAATCTATTTGCTTTCTCTATTTCAATGCTCCCACTCTACAACAAAGCTCCCCCTTCATATATGCATGAAAATAAATAAAAATATGCAAATGAACCTAGATGGGAATATGCAAAAAAAATAAAATATTTGACCTTTATTTGCTGAAATCTTAAATTTTCTCTCCCCCTTTTGTTATCAGCAAAAGAGTAATAGTGTTAGAAAAATAGAGATAAAGTGATAGATATTAATACAACATCAAAAATCGAGTATAAATATTAAATTCCAATAAAAAACAAACAAAAATCATAAATACTCTATTAGGCGCATATTCCACTTTAGAGTGATAAGGGTGATGTCGGTAGAAAAAACCATATAGTTGTGTCTATTTGTGGTATATTTATATCAGGAATTTGAATATCTACTAACCATGCATAACCGTTAGGACTTTTAAATGGGATTAGTTGTATTTCCAATTTTTATATAAAAAAAATGAATTTCAAGCATGTTCTAACCACACATAACCGTGAGGACTTTTAAATGGGATTAGAATCAACATGTTTATTTAATAATCAATTTTGAAATGTGTTTCATACATCATAACCGTGTGGACTTTTAAATGAGCATGAAAGCACACAACCAAATATTCCACGTAATTCACCCATTCATAACCGTGAGGACTTCTAAATGAGAGTGAATACTTTGAATGCTTTTATTACAAAAAAATAAAATAAAAACGAATAACTTCCCATTTAAAATACCACATTTTGACATACTATATTGGATTTTGATGAGCGATGATCGTTAGAAATATGATAGAAATAGAGATGGACATTGAACTTTTACCAACAAAAGTTTTTATAAATCTTTTTTAATTTTTTAAGAAATTTACTAAATATACTGTCTCAAGTCATAATATATGATTAATATCGACACTCATCACTATTTTTCAGTAACTATTTGAGTCGGATTAGTTAATGTAGTCATTTAAGATCAAATCTAAAAATAATTTTAAAATCATTCTAAAATGCCTAATTTGAAATGAAGTCAACAAAAACTATTTTCCAGAAGTGTTTTTGTAAAAAAATGTCTGCCAATTAAAAATCAGTTAAAACGAAAATTATGCAGATATTTTCTTTGTGAATGTGATGTAACTAATGAAGGTCCCTACATAAGACACATTCCACTAGTAATTTTTATATCAACTAGACTACGAGCAGAATCAACATCAAAATACTCCTTTATATCAACAGTTATCATAAATTGAATATCATAGACCAGACCGTGAAGTTGCAACAAATATCTTATAATCATTTTACAGCTTTTAAAATGCAATTCCTTAAGGATTTGAATGAAAACGTGCACATAAACAACTAGTGAATATAATGTCAGAACTAGAAGCAGTAAGATAAACAAATATATCCATGTATATCTAGAGTAATCATCAACCAATACAAAATAACATCTCTTATCACCTAAACAACAATATCATTAGTCCAAAATAAATCTATATGAAATAGTTCGAGGATGAAAAGATGATTGGTCAACATTTTTGCACAAATCAGAAGCAAAATCAACATTTATTTCCTTATCACATAACTGGCCGATTTATATCAGATTATAATGCAGATTTTCGCATTTAATATATCGTTCAAGATAAATGTATTGTTACCTATTTTACCTTTACGGATAATTTTTTATTTGTGCTTATTGTGATTTGCTACCTTTATAGTAGGCTAAGGAACTTTGATTTGTCACCCGTCGTGTGCCTGGAACAGTCAGAATCCAGGTAACACTGTTGTTGTTTCTTAGCCTACCATCATGCCTACACAAGGAAAGATTTTTGTGACCTATTTATTTTTATAGGTCCATGATTGTTAGTGACAAATGATTTTGAAAAACAAGTTTGTGTAGACCCAAGCCAATTTATATTTGTTCTTTTTGGCACCCAGTTTTTTTTGACTTTAAGGGATTTTATATTCGTGCCTTTTAGAACCCAAATTGGTATTGTTTTCATGTGTTGGGTCTATACCAATAATTATTATGACTGTGTTCAGTTTTTTCACAAATTGTACACTTGGAATTGACTTGATTAATTTCGCTTCTAACATGTTCAGATTGATTATACCAAAGTCCTTGTCTAACAGTATTGACTGTTTGTTTCCCTAATAACATATTTAACGATCTTTCTCCTTTGGAAAATTTTTCTAATGTTGTAGATAATTATTGGACTTGAGTTTTGAGAGATTCATTTTCATTCAATAATTGAGTGTACTTTTTAATAGAATTTTCTCTGCTAGTATTTTCATTTTCTTTCAAAATCAGAATTTCATTTTCAAGTGATTTAATTTCTAATTTTTTAATCTCTTCTTCAAATGATGGACACTTATCACACTTAAGGCTCTTATTTCGATAGTTTTTAAACAATTGATCAAGCTATTAGTTCTATTAAACTATCTCTTTATGATTCAATTTTAGCGTACTTCTCCCTAAGTCATTCAAAACAGCCATTCACTTCATGAATATATAAGTAGTTCTGAGTGAGTAAGTTTTGATACCTCGCTTGGCTCGTCATCATCACTATCACTTATTTCTCCTTGAAGGTCATGTTTTTCTTTTTCATTTTCACTGCTAATGCTTTCATCACTTTCATCAGTTTCATCCCAAGTAGCTGCAAAAATTTTCCTTTTCGGTTTCTTTCCTTGGCTGAGTCTATTCTGAGGACAATTTGGCTTGATATGACCAGGTTTATTTCACTTGTGACATATGATCTCCTACTCTTCTGAGTTGTCTACTACTTGACTATTCTGCATTTCAATTGTTGATTTAGAGCTGGATTTCCATACTTTTGATTCCACCTTTTGAATTTCTTTATTAATAACACCAGCTCAGCAGCCCCATCATCATCATCACTGTTATCATCACTTTCCATTGTTCCTTTTAGACCTATTAATTTCTTTCGAGTACCAGCTCCTTCACATTCTTCCTTAAATTTCATTTCAAGCTCATAAGTGGTGAGATTTCCAATAAGTTCTTCATCTTTAATCTGTTTTAAATCCTTCGATTCTTGAATAGCAGTGACTTTGGCTTCAAAATTTCATGTTAGAACTCTAAGGATATTTTGGATTATTTCCAATTCTGTGTATGGTTTTTCAAGAGAACTTGATTTGTATATGAGACTAGAAAGTCGTCCATACATCTCTTTGAGATTTTCATCCTGGGCCATTGTGAAGTTCTCGTATTCGCTATTAAGCATGGCAAGGCTAGATTCTTTGACTTGGCAGGTTCCTTCGTGAGTCACTTCAAGTATATGCCAAATTTCCTGCGCAGTTAGACAATATGAGACATGATTAAATTCAATTTGATCCAATGAACATATAATAGAATTCATAGCTTTAACATTAGCGTTCTGCAGTTTATTTTCAAGGTATGTCCATTGATCCATCGGTTTTTCAATTTTCTAATTATCTACCACTATAGTTGGTGTCGTGTATCCTGTCTCAATAATATTCCAAGCATAAATGGTTTTCAAAAAGAATTTCACTCTATTTTTCCAGTAAGTATATTCACCATTGAACATAGGTAGTCTAACTATGGACTGACCCTTAGCAAAAGCATTATTAAAAGAAGCCATTTAAAAAATCAAAAAAATTTAAAATAAAAATTTGTTTTTGAAAAATCAAATTTTTAATACACAAATTGGTTTTTGTTCCTAGCTCTGATACCACTTGTAGGATCAATTTCGCCCTAAAGAGGGGGTAATAAATACTAATAATAATAAAAATTAATGCGGAAATATATAAAATAATTGCATTACAGCAGAATAATAAAAGCATAAATAGAACAACACGGATTTACCTAGATTCGGCAAAATCGTGCCTACGTGCGCCCCTAAGGTTCAACTAGAAATTATGTGGTCAGATGCTTACACACGTAAACTTGCGACATCCGCTACTGACTAAACTAACTCTATGCTCAAAACCCTGCCACAGTTCAGCCACTAAGTTGCGAATTCTCAAACTACACTACCGTAGTTCGTAACCTATTCACATAACTAGAATTTGACAAAAGTTTAAAAGACAATTACAAAATAAACTGAACAAAACCAAACCCTTTTTAATATATTAAGCCTAAATAAACAACAGCCCACTCAATTAATAAAAGGCCAACTTCCCATCTCTTCTAATTCATTAAATATCTTCGGTCGTGTTTTTGTTTTCCTCTTTCAAAATTAGGGCTTTGCTATGTTGAAACCGTCGTTTGTGCTTTTTCTTCGATTGAAATATGTGTTTGCTTTGAATTGCTTTGTCAATCGATTGCTGCTTTGTTCAACTTCAGCTGCTCCAATTTGTTGAGATCGAATGGTTATAAAATTGTTATGCGATTTGCCTTTTTTTGATACTAATTATTGCTCGACTTTGATTCGAGTTACAAATTTTTTTCGATTTACAAGAATGCTCTGGATTTTTGTCTTGAACTCGAATAAATGATTTGTCGACGATGTACCCGGTTTATATAGGGATGACATCCCTAAATTTTTGTTCGTATATACTATTTGAGTTTTTCATGATAATTTTATTCAGCCATTCGATTTTGATGGGTGCTGGTGAATGCTCTGACTTGTTCATTATTGACTTGCTTTAGTCGGTTCCTTCTTTTCCCTAATGTGTTTGAATTTTGGTTCCGTAGTTTTCTACTATGAGTTTGGCATTGTGAGTTTTTGAGATAAATTTGACTTCAGCTTGTTCAATTCCTTTTTCCTCTAACTTGTTCATTTTGAAATTCACTGTCGACGTTATTTGAACTGTGACTAGCAACTGTGATTACTGTAACCATATAAGCATGTATATACATAAATGTATGTATATATCTATATGATTTTTATGCCTATTCACTTGGTTGGCTTGATGTCTCTGCTGTGTTGAGTTTTGTGGTTCCTCTTGAGTTTGGTCTGTGGTTCTGACCTCTGTTAATTTTTATCTTGGTCGTGACTCATTGAACTGCTTCTGTTTTATATATTTTGGAATTATAGTTTTTTTCATGCCTCACATACAAGTCTGGTCCAAGTGCATTCATCATGTGTGTACATATATGTATGTATATATGTATATGACTTAAGCATGTTTTCATATAGGCGGTTGTCATTTTGAATTCCTGACCATTGCATTTAACTTGAGAGCTTCTGCTGTCATTTCTGTATGGGGCTTTTGCCTTTATAAATTTAGAGTCTTGTTCCACTACTTTGATTTGAGTCTACACTTCATATTGATCTCCATGATCTGCTTCTTTCTGTTCACAACTGTGTTGTTGTGCTCTGTCCATTATTCTACATGTTTGCTTACGTTAGCTTTAGTTTATATGCATGTACATTTTGTTGTGTGCACTTGTTTTTTGTTTGTATTTGCATTGCTTCGAGTCATGTTATGGTTCTGTTCACTGTTTGCCTTTGAATGACTTGCTTTTACCATTCACGTATCTGAATGTAGCTTGTATCTAATATCATGTTGCCTTGTATTCTCTGAGTATAACTTGATCAGCGTCTGTTGCATGTTGATTTGAGTCTGTTGGACTTTGAATGGTAGTCATTTTGTCCATTCATTTGGGCTGGGTTGCCTTGACTGTTTGAAACTTGTGTACAATTATATCTAGTCGAATTTGTTTTTGAATTAATGCCTCATTGCTTGTTGGTCATTATCTTCTCATGCCTCTTCTTTGTAAACTCACTGCTAAGTTGTTTTGAAGTACATGGCGCCTCTTGGATGAAACTTGAGATGCTGAGGAAATGCACATGTGAAAGTGTACACACGTGTATATGCAGGCTCTTGTGCTCATGTGGTGACTTTTTTTGCATTGCACCAGAATATTTGCACTTGAGTTGAATCCAGCTTTTGGTTGGGTTTGACCTTGTGCTCACCCGTCCCTGCAATTTTATCAAGTGTATATCGGTGTGCACGGCCTTGTGACATGTATAGTGATACACTATGCATGTTACAAGCTATTCATGTAGGATGAATTCAAAATAAATGATGGCGAACAATCCAAATAACTGAAGCAAATAATATTTTCAAAAACATATTTTATTTTACACTACAAAAATATTTCTTTTTCAATTTTACCGCGTCAGTGTTTATTTTGCAGATAATTCGGATGATGGATTCAATCTGGAATAGAGTTGAAGACAAAAACGAGTGAATGAGTGATATGTAGTAAGGTGAACTATTGTAAATTAAATTTGTGATGTAATCGTAATTGTAATGTAACTGTAATTGTGTATATAGTGAGTGCTCAAATTTGTACTATTCAAAATTGTAATAAAATATTTGTTTGAATTTAAATTCTGTATTATTTATTTTATTCAACAAATATTTATTTAATTATGAGAAAAATAAAATAGTACAATAGCAAATACACATATATATATATATATATATTTATTTATTTATTATCATCAAACAAAAATCATATTCTCGCATATTCTACATAAATTGACAAAGAAATCATTTTATTCATATTCATACATTTATCACTATATGTAGATATATGACAAAGATTAACTTGTTTATCTTATTTATCTGAATTTCATGTTTGAATGGATGAAACTGCTTGTTATGCTATAGTTGGATATTGTGCTTTGCTATTGTTTATTGGTGTTGTGGATGCATATGTAGATAGGTTGGTGATTTGCATAATTGGTCGAAATTGGACGAAATTAGGAGGGTGTCATACCAAAAACTCCCAATGGCAATAAATGGTGATTATATTCCTAAAGCCAAAAGAACCTACCCATTATCTTGTTTGAATCCCAAAGCATCAATTCAAGGTGGGAAGAATCTACATCGAGATGGGCAATGAGATGACGCATAGCCCAAATACAGAAGATCAAGCAAGTCATTAATCTACGTCACTTTAATAGCAACACTAGATGTTAGCACAAGCTCAGATAATAGCCCATCGATAAAAAACTTCAGCAATCCAAATAGTAAACCTTCCACCGTTGGCATTGCAACATTTCAGCTATAAATAGAGGGAAATCCTAAGGCACACGGGGTAATTTTCGAGCATGTAAAAGAACTGACATAAAATCATGGCATACTTTCATATATTGGAGCTTTATTCAAAACTCACTAATGGTGGAAATGCCTAGATTCAATGCAATAAGCTTTTTGGCTATATAAGAGTGACTAATTAATGAAAAGATAGTGGTCGTTGGAACTTTTAGCTCAAGCTCCTATAAGGGTCATGATGTTATTTACTTTCAATATTTACCTTCTTCTCATTTATCATCATGGCTCCATAGTTTAGCATTCCATAGCTCCTATTTAATTACATCACATCTCGATAATCTTATAAGCGGGACTTATAACCCTACTAGCCTTCAAAGCACTACCTTTAGATCTCGGGGTGTTGGTGTAGACAAAATTTTGCACTAAAATTTTTGGTGCTATAAGGAGGGATCGAACCTCCATCATTTTTCCCCCCTCGAAAGTCCAGTGACATCATTTCTCCAACCATGATTGACTTTGAGAATGAGGAAATTCTTAACCATCGCATCTAGCTTATTAAAGAAGACAATGATGAGCGTCTCACTTCCTTTATCTCCGAAAAAGACCGAGACCCATACTACGATCCCATCTATGAGCTTTAAACCTCCAGATCAGACAGCTTTCGGAGTATCTTCAGGAGTCTCTCCAAGAGTCTGATCAACTCCGAGGGACAATCAAGGCTATGGCAAATAAAATCATGGACTTAAATACCGTAGCAATGACAAATAAAGGATCATATCTCCCTGTTAAAAGAGCCCTTCTAGTTGCCTCTACTCTTTGATCTGAGAAGAAGGTCAAATGAGACCAAGTCCTTACTCTGCTCAATCGAAGTCTATCTTGGATCTTTCTAGAAACACGAAAGGAGCTCCATGATCCAAACTATTCCTCATCCATTAAAGAAGATCTAAAAGGGAGAAACTACTGTGTTTGGCATCAAGAAACTGGACATGAAATAGACGAGTGCGAAGAACTTTCTCAAGCCATAGAAAGCTTCATACAGAAAGGGAGATTGATTGAGTTTATTAAATAGTTACTTAAATATCTCATCTTTATGAATGTCTAACTTTTTTTCTATGTTTCAGGAGAAATTCATGTAGATATTTGACTAAATATATATATGCCCCCTTTTGAAGATAAAGGATGCTATATGGATCTTTATATTTGAAGAAATATCTTACCTTACTAAAGACGCTCCTTTCAGGTTTAGCTCTTCCCTCTTTCAGAGAAATTCTATAAATGTATTCAACTTAATGTATACACGCCCCCTTTTGAAGATAAAGGATGTTATATGGATCTTTATGTTTGAAGGAATCTTTGATATGACCAAAGACGTTCCTTTTGGGTTTAGCTCTTCGCTATCCAGTTTTCGGTACCCATGAAATTCTATCTAATATCTCTCTCTTTTAGTTATTTTTTATTGTCGTGTTTGCATTTAGAGTCTAAGGGCTGAAACTCTTCTATTGACCTGACGAGATTGATAAAGAGTTTTACTTTTTTTCTTAAAAGATGTTAATTTTCTTAACAATTCTCTATCTTAAACTTAAATTAAATATGTTTTCTACCAAGCAATGAGACTTACTAACTACTCAATTTTGAAATCCTTTTACAAAGTAATTTGAAAGCACACTTATTTTTCTTTTACTAAGTTACAATTAGCTTTCCGTTTAACCAGTTTTTTTAGAATAGATTTAAGTGGCTGACACTAGCCAAAAGTGGATGTAGATGGACGACACCAGCCAAAAGTGGATGTAGATGGCTGACACCCACCAAAAGTTGTTGTAGATGGATGATGCCCACCAAAAGTAGCTATAGGTTTAGACCAAATGATAAGTTGGTAGACCTTTCCATATGAGCATCTCCACAGCGATGTGCTACAAAGTTTAAGGCAAACTGATAGTGAGCCATGGTCAAATAGTACCATGAGCTGGGTAGATTCTCAGTTAGGTCAAGTAGTACCATGAGCTGGGTAGATTCTCAGTTAGGTTAGAATATTGGTTAGATTCCCAACGATAGTAAGCCATGGTCAAATAGTACCATACGCTGGGTAGATACCCAGTTAGATTAGATATTGGGTAGATTCCTAATGATAGTGAGCCATAGTCAAGTAGTACCATGCACTGGGTGGATTCCTAATTAGATTAGAGTATTGGGTAGATTCCTAGTTAGATTAGAGTATTGGGTAGATTCCTAGTTAGATTACAGTGTTTGATAAACCACGAATAATAGTGAACTATGGACAAGAAGGGCCATGCATTGGGTAGATCCGTAGTTAGATGAGAATATTAGGTAGGTTTCCAATAATAATGTGCCACGATTGAGAAGTATCATGCATAAGATCAACATTGGATAAAAGGTTAGAGTTTTATTAGTGGAGTTCCTAAATAAAAATGAGCATTGGGTGAGGATCCCAATCCGAGCTATAAGAATGGCATCAAGCTAGTAATAATAGTCATGGCCAATACAACAAGATGCCAAGGGGCAAGAAGGACCTTGAGATTGAATTAGAATGGACTGGAAAAATGGCTCGAGTTGAGTCAATCGAAAAGACAAATGGGGACCTCAAAGTTATAGATAGGTAATCCAAATGATTATTAGTATATTTGGAACGCAATATACAAAAGAAAAGAAGAAGGGGTAGCGTCTTATAAGCCTTCATACACATTCTCAATCCTTGTTTCAGCTTTCTCCATGACCCTCTCTAAGCAAGATTTGAAATGCTCCTCCATCTTGTCGTACGGTTTAGATATCCATTCCTTCTTAAATTGCCTGTATGAGATTCTTCAACCATCCCTGCTACAAACAAGAATGTTTGATGCATTAGGCACCAGAGCTGAGGAAGAATTCCCTTTAGGTTGGGAGTGTTAGGAACGAGACCCAAAAGAGACAATTGTAGTCTTGCGAGAAGAAGGAAACCCATACCAGCATACCCTCTACCCCTTCCTCTCCTCGAACCTAAAGGGTTGCAATCATGACTTCATTGGTACGCTTGCTATTAGTTTCGAGTTCTCATAGCTTGATTATCAAAAGCTCTTGGTGAGCTTTATCCAACTGATGTCTAAGAGTAGTCGCCGACTCCCAAAACCTCGAAACTACCTATTCTGAAGCCTGACCAGTAACTGTCACTACCTCCGAAATGCTAGAATTCTTTTTGGATAGTTCCTCAAGAATTCATTTCATAGATTCATTATCTTTCATGATAGCATGGATGTTAGCATCGAGATCGGGACTATTTCGTCAATTCGATTATCTTATCATTAAGACTCCACTACACGGAGGCAAGTTCTCTCTCTAATCTTAAGCAGTTGGGACATGATTGCCCCTAAAAAAGAGATTTAAGTTAGAGCCAGAAAAGGCAATTCATTATAAGAATAGCTCCATTTTATTCCACAGAGAATTTATATAGACAAAAAAGGGAGTATAGATTTTATGGTCCTCTGAGGTAAGCAAATTTCTCCTTAGTAGCTAAAATGATCTTAAGATCTCTACTTCTAGTATTAGGAAGGGACTCCAAGGGTCTAACCGTATTGGAAAAAGAAATGTCCTTCCCTAAACCACCCTTTGGTACAGAGAGTTCTGATGGAAAAGAGTCTACTAGAGGCAATTTAAGGTTGACTTGCGGAATACATTCGGGAAAGTATTCCAAAACATGTTCACTTTAAGGAGTCTTCCCTTCGGTAATAGCTAAGGGAGATAGGGTTACACTTTGGTAACCAGGAAGAGCCTTTGGAGTTATAGTTAGGCTTGGATCGTAGATCTTCTAAGGAAGGATAGACTTTTATTCTTCAACTATGAGTCTCCTGGATACAATTTAGAGAGTGGAGTAAACTCTTAAAAGACCTTGTCCTGGTCATCTAAAGTGAGCTTTAGTTATTCCTAAGATCCAATATTTGATTGGTTAACCTAGTACCTCTAAGCCTAAGGGACTTAATCATTCTGGCACAGGACCGATCATGTGTCCCTGTATCCCCTCGATCTTATTGGGCAAGTTTACGTTTTTTAGCCTACTAGATTTTAATTGGGTTTTAAGGGTGTTATGGTTGTTAACAACCTAGAGTTTTTAGTTTGGCTCCTCTTCCATAAACCTCATAGTGAGAGGTGAAATTTGATTTTCTCTATTTAAACACGGTTAAGGGAAAAAGTACTTCAAAATAGGCACAATGAAGATAGTAAGGGAATAATTTGACACCAAGTAAAAGTACCATCAAAGTCAATAATTACCATAAAAAAAGGCATAAAGAAAGTGTATAAAAGTTTTTACAAACCAAAAATTTAAACATCATTAATAGGAGAGTTCTGAGATTCAGTATGGCATTCCTCTTGTGATGACCCAGAATTTTGAACATTTGAAATCAAAGTATTTAATTAATTTTAAATATTTGAAAGTTAGTTTAACTTGAATTTTAAAATTAACTATGAATTTGGCAATTTAATTATTGAATTTAATTTATTGAAGTTGGATAAAAATTTGAATCTTCAGTTTTAAGCTGATTAAAAACATTTTTAAAGGGTTAGAAAATTTATATTGATAATATTGAAGATAATGGAAGCTACAGAATTTAATTTGGAAATGTTTTGTTTAGTTTTGAATTCATATCATTTAAATCGATATTTAAAAATGGCCTTCCGAGGCACAGTCTCGGAATTCCACGAAACTAGTCCCATTGAATCCGTAATAGTTAGTTATTATCGGATTTAAATTTTTGTAGCGTTTGGAGTTACCGTTTGTCCGTACAGGTGAGAAACGTGTTGGAAATGAAATCGATAATTTAATATTTAAACTCGATTCAAAAGGCTATCTTTTCCATACGATCGAGTTTGGCATCGAAACCTTTTCCATTGCGGTTGAAATAGAGGTATAACATTATAAACGTCTAGCGGCACGTCTCGATACGATATCGAGATTTTAGGATGCAAAATCGAGACGATTTAAATTTATATATATATATATATATATATATATATATTTGATCAAAATCAAATCGCAGCCACCTTTTTGCAAAATGTAACGTATATGTTTTTATTGTCTTCTCCTACACGCTACCCTATCCTACCTTTTCGTTCAAACATAAGAAATAAACGAAAATCTTTTCGTTCAAAAACTTCAAAAATAATGGCCGAGCTGCCTTCTCGTTTAAATGGCAGTGCCCTAAAACCAAAATCTCATTTGTCTTTCCATCTCCCTTCAAATTCGATTACCCTCCCTCATTTCTCTCAGCAAATTCGCGAAATCAAAATCAAATCGAGCGCAAATCTTCTTCACCTCGTTCGCTTCAGAGTATGATGGGACTCACTCACGCGATTGAAATCGCGTGCGACATGGTCGCGACGGCTGTGTCTTATACTCGTGGTGGAAGCATGGCTCGGGTCGTTCGATTTAGGGTTTTGATTTTGGGCTTGGTGGTGGCCGAGTGCGATGGGGATGGTCGCGATGCCCAAGAGGTTGGGGTCGAGGCAGCGTCCAGCCTTTGTGGAAGGGAGCGCGATATTTGGTGTCGAGGTGGGGTCTTAGTGGATTAGGGTTTTGGGTGAAGCTCAGTTCTGGTAACGATGCTCGATTGGAGGGGACCGTTACTGCTGTGCTCGACGTCGATAGCGGAGGCGCGTATGTTTTGGTCTGCGAGGTATAACTGTTATTTAATTTAATTTAAATAAATTTATATAGGGATGTATGGTGTAGTAAAATTGGAAATTTACTTTTTACAGTAAGGTATAATAATCCCATTTTAATTTAATACAGTAATTTATCTATACACTCACATACATATTTTGATTCAAAGCAGTAAATTTTAAAATATTGATTTCAAAACAGAAAATATATGAAAAATAAAATGGGAGTTTTAAAGTATTTAATAAACTTATTAATTATTTTTGTTGCGAAAAATATAAAGGGGATTTAGTTTAAAATATAAATCATTTGTTTAGAACTAAATTGATAGTTAATTATAAAATTAATTAAATTTATTTAACGAAAATTGATTATTCGATCATTTCGAATATTAATAAATTGTATAATTGTTTATACAAGGTCAAATACAATGATGAAATTAAGTCCGGAATGGAAATGGATTGCATGCGTAACAAAGGTGAGACCTTCTCACTCAAAATAATAATTGAAAATTTCAGTTATTGATTGATTGTTGAATTGTAATAGTTAAATGTAAATTGTTGATTGTGTGCTCGGATGATAAATTATTATCATTTGTTTTGAAATAGAACCTATGCGCCGCATAATAGCGGATGATATTTATAAATCCCATATACCGCGATATTCCACCTTGAAGTGGAATGGGTATTTAATTGTTGCGCAAACGTTTGTGGATGCAGAGAAACAGGATGGAGGGATCCAACTGGATTCCTCATATATTTGAATTTGTTTCAATATGGTGTGTTGACTATTTATAATCTGTGTGTGATTATTTGTGATTGAAATCGCTAAAGGCTATAATTTTGGCGAATATATTTTTGGTATCGTAGGATACTAAAAATAAATTAAAAAATTGGATTTTGAGATTTGGGTAAAAAATTATAATAAATTTATTCAAAAGAAGAAATTTAAATAGATAAAGTTTTGTTTTGAAAATTTATTAAATAAATTCCAAATATGGGAAAAGTTTAATAAATGGATTTCGTGTAATATTATTTGATAGTTGAAGAATTTATTTAAAATATGGATTTTAAATATTTAAAAGAGATAAAGAAATCTATTTCAAAAAGGAAATTTGATTTGGTGTTTTGGAAATAAATTAGGAAATCGATTTGACATTAATTTGGTGTTAAAAATAAACCTTTGGGAAATTGATATGAAAATTCATTTGTTGTTTGAAATAAATTTAGAAATCAATTTGGAATTGGACTTGGTAATTGAAATAACATAGAAAACAATTTGAAAATTGATTTGGTGTTGAAAGTGAATACTTGGGAATCAATTTGAAAATCATAAATTAGTGGATATTTAAAATTTTAAATCCACAAATGGGAATTTGATAAAATGAATAAAAATTTGTTTCAAAAAAAAATATTGTTTTATTTTTAAAAAGTTGGAAAGGAACTTACAGATTTGGGACGTAAATTTAAAATAAATCCAGAAAGATTTATAAATTGATTTGAGTGAACCATTTTAGAATGGAATGTGTATTTTCCCTGAAAGCCTAGAATGTTTTCGATATAGTTTATAAACATAGATTGAAGTTGTAAAGATGGTTTTAAGGATAGAATGTTTGGAAACAGATTATTTACTTCGGTTATTTTGAAAATCTTTAAAGTAAAATATATTTTAAACTATTATAGGAGTGATTATTTAAAGTTTTAAATTGATATTTATTTTAGAAATTAGATATTTAAATAGTTATATCCTATATACTAATTTTATTTTAAAATTGGTTTTGGACTTGAATTTTTATATGAGACATTAGTATAATATTTTCATAACCAATATTTAAGCAAGTGTTTCAAAATAGTTTTATTTTAAATATCTCTAAGTACATTTTGATAAGCATTTTAAATTATTTTAAAATATGTGAACTCGGCAGATTTTCAGTGGAAATGAATAAATATTTGAAAATATTTTCCGCGTAAGGAAAAATGATTTGAAATTGTTTTCAAAGTATGGAACTGCGAAAAGTGATTTGAAATTTGTTTTCAAATAGTTGAAGTACTAAAAATTTATCTTGCGAAGATATTTTTGAAAATAAATAATTGGAAAAAATTATTTAAACCTTGGTGATTGTTGTGAATGTTGATTGATAGTTAAATAACCGACTACCAATATTGGCCTTTTAATGGCATTTGAATTTCGACGCGACCGGGGGTCGGATTCCAAGTGGATATCCGAAAACCACATCGAACCTTTGTGATTGAGATGGATCTTTCATTGGAAAGATCAAAGTGAAATTGTTGTGATTTGTTTGAAATCTGAATGTAACACTTATTTTTAAAATAAGCGTTCGTTATTCGGATTAGCCGGGAGAGGACTTTGTGTCATAAAACACATTCTGAATAATGATACGACGAAATGGAATTACATTTGAAGACGGTGTTGAAGACCAGGTATTTTCGAAAACGAAAGGATTACCTGTCGAATGTCTCTGCACCGGGGTGCTCCGGTATAGAGATTTTATCACCCTTTGTGATGGGGATTCCGGACGTGATTAGTAAATATCCGGATTTGCAAGGGCTTCTTTGAAGTGCCTTCGGTTCCGCTCGATCCCGGAACGGACTTGTATGGATGTGTGTGATGTTACACTTTGAGATGTAAAGCTGGTTTCTATCAAATACATTTCTGTTGGTGGCGGAGAATTTATTCTCTTAGCTTAACACCCTTCTCTGAGATGTACGAGCTCAGAGGTTATGTAGTCGATGGTTACTAGTGATACATTCCCATTTTGGTAATGTGGCATATGAAGAGCTGCTGATCATTTGTTGATCAAAGCATGACTTTGTGAAAAGTGTAGCTTTATGGACGAGACTTCGTCGGACCTCACACCCCAGAAATGGTCGAAACAGGAAAGATGCGGTAACGTTATGAGGGTCACGCCCTTTAGGGTATGTCATTTCCTTCTGGAAAAGGGTGGTATCATGGTATGGAGCCTAGATATTTAACCTATGTGGTTGCTGCAAATCTATTACTCTTTGTCGTTGTTGCTTTGTGGTTAAGGATCCTCGGATAAAGGTCGCAAATGACCGGGGATGGCATACTCGTGTAGTAGTTACCTAGTTACAGAGGTAACCCGGCCTTGTGTTTGCAGAGAGCTGGTTAAGTTCTTAGGACGTCCCGCCAGAGGCGTACCCATGTGGCAGTAGGAAGTTTATTTGCCTGACCATTTATTGGAAATCCAAAGAAACAATACGCGCCCTGTACGGTTTTAGTTGTATAACCTGCCTGGAATGTGGCAATAACCTGCTATTGAACATGGTAGCTATAGTAGGCATACAATAATGGTTGTATGCTGGCTAAGATTAATATTATACTTTCGAAATTTTTTTTGCACTATGCACTAATAATAATAATATCAAAGGATTTTGCGTATCAAGCATGTTTGACTATCATAAGGAGAAATCTCCTCCAATTCTGCGCTTGCATTGTGTGTGTGGCGGGAGGCCTTATGCTAGTTTCATTTTCCAAAAAGCATAGCGAATTTCTTTTCTTTTCTTTATGAAAAATAACTGTTTTTAAGATCTCACACCAGTCTCACGACTGACCTTGAGTTTATTGTTCCCTTCCTAAACTCTGGGTGCCCATAATTTTCCACACGGGCAGCCTAGAGTCAGGTTATCATTATTCTAGAGCGAAGTCGAAAAAGAGATGCTGTGGAGATCAGGAGCAAGCTGGATGGCGAAGCGTATCACTAGTATATGTTATATATTTTTTCTGGTGTTTGTTGTTGTAACACTCTGACAATGTAATGTGATGTAATGTAACAACTGATATGGTTCTTTGTTTAAAAGATATTCATTTATCTATTATATTTGTTCCGCTGCAAAATGTGAGATTCTATTATTGTTTTCTTTCTTTCTTATCCTACCTCTTCCTTCTTTAAACCCGAAGACTCGTACATTTATTCCACTTTGGGCTGAATTGTTATGGGATTTTGCCAACTCAAAAGGGGTACGGATTTGCAGGCCTTTACAGTGGTATCAGAGCATTTGATTAAGCGACAACCATGGCTCTGGTGGGAATTACTCATTAAAGATAGAGTCGGTAGTACTCTAGAATGAGTTGAGTGTATTAATAGATATGAGCGTGTATTTGTTAGTGAATATAAAAAAAATTGTTTTATATTATGATGATTGGTTTGTCGAGTGGTATATGGATTCTAGTCGATATAGTCTGTACAACTCTATCGATAGGGATCTCTAAACACTCGTACAGAATAATTCGACACGATATTGTATTGAAATAGGGTGAATGAAATAATTTTGTCCAAACTATTTTCGTAGATAAAGGAAATAATCTTTGTAAATTATTATAGTATATGGTTGCTTGATTACTAGGAAGTGAAAATATTAAATTATTATCATTAATTATTGAACAAGAAATTGAAATCGTAACTTAAAGCTAAGAAATAAAATTCATATACAAATGGAATTTGAGAATGTAAATTGTAAATGTGATTCATAATTGGAAATAGAATTCCAGAGAAGTGTTTTGAAAGGATTTGAAATTTGAAAAATTAGGAAATTAAATCCCTTTTGAGTTTGAAAATGATTTTCCAAAGGTTTTTGGAAAAATGTTTTGAAGGGATGAAAACCTCTAAACTCTTTTAAGTCGTTGGAAAATAACTTCGGTGATGACTGCAGCATCATTGATGTTCATTTCGGGTTTCCAGGAGAGGAATTGCTGCCGATTTATTTTAAATGGAAGTTGTTTGCACTAGGTTTGGGTTTTGGAATTCAAAAGATAATTTGAATTGATTCCAAAAAAATAATTTTGGAAGGTTGAGAAGACTCTGGAATCTTATTAAAAATTAGATATATATGGAATAAAATTTATTAAGGTGGAAAATAAACTTATTAAATGAAAATAAGTGAGAAAACTTATAGAAGTTTAAAAAATTGAATTTGAATTGTGTTAAATAAGGTGAAGGAGAAAATAAAATTAGGAATGAACAAAGGAATAAAACTGAATATTGAAAACCAGTTTGAATTATGTGAAACAAAATGAAGTTGTCAAATTAGTTTGAAGTGAACTGAAGGTAATAAGGGTGGAAATAAAAAAACGATTTGAGATAAAATGAATTGGAATTTGTGATAAATTAGTGAATGAAACTAATTTAAAATAGTGATATGAATCAGTTGTGAATAAAAGATAGTTGATATAATTCAAAATTCGGAAGATAAATTAAATCTAAATAGAATTGAAATTGTGAATTGAATACAAAGGAAATTGAAAATGTAAAGTTGAATGAAAATGAATATATAACTTCAATAATGCAGTAAAGATGGTATAAGAAGTAAGTATTAAAACTTTTGTAATGAAATATGCAAAATGATATATGAATGTTGAAATTGAATGTTATGGCTAGTAGAATATACATGTATGTTGCAGGAAAAAAGAAAAATTGGAATTGGGATTTTGAAGATAAAATTAAATTGCTCGAAAAAAAGGTATGTATTTAAATTTCAGTATGAAATTAGATAATTTTCTTGTCCAACCGCTTGGCGTTTTGTTTTCTTTTGAAATCTGGAGGCCCGTGGTGCCATTTTGTAGTCGTACCAAGCTAGCCGCGCAAAGGAGACGCTGGCGAAATTTTTCGAAAATTTAGGGAGTTAGAAAAATTTTGAGAAAATTTTGAAAGTTTAAAATTTAAATTTAAATTTGAATTGGTTAAGAAAACAATATTGTTTGGAACTTATGGTTGATTTTGGAAAATTAGTTGAGATAATAATGAGTCTTTAATAAAAAGATTTGTTTTGGAAAGTTAAAACTGTTTGGTTTTGGGAAAATAATAAACGGGTTAAGGATCATTCTTCTTAACTAGTAATTTCGGGACGAAATTCTTTTAAGGGGGAAGGATGTGACGATCCAGAATTTTGAACATTTGAAATCGAAATATTTAATTGATTTAAATAGTTGGAAGTTAGTTTAACTTGAATTTTAAAATTAACTATGAATCTGGCAATTTAATTATTGAATTTAATTTATTGAAGTTGGAAAAAATTTTGAATCTTCAGTTTTAAGCTAGTTAAAAATATTTTTAAAGGCTTAGAAAATTTATATTGATAATACTGAAGATAATGGAAGCTTCAGAATTTAATTTGAAAATGTTTTGTTTAGTTTTGAATTCATATCGTTTAAATCGATATTTAAAAATAGCCTTCCGATGCACAGTCTCGGAATTCGACAAAACCAGTTCAGTTGAATCCATAATAGTTAGTTTTTATCGGATTTCAATTTTTATACCGTTTGGAGTTACCGTTTGTCCGTACGGGTGAGAAATGTATTGGAATTAAAATCGATAATTTAATATTTAAACTCGATTCAAAAAGCTATCTTTTCCATACGATCGAGTTAGGCCTCGAAACCTTTTCCATTGCGGTTGAAATAGGGGTATAACATTCTAAACGCCTAGTGGCATGTCTCGATACGATATCGAGATTTTAGGATGTGAAATCGAGACGATTTAAATTTAGATATATATATATCTGATCAAAATCAAATCGCAACCACCTTTTGGCAAAATGTAACATACACGTTTCTATTGTCTTCTCCTACATGCCACCCTATCCTACCTTTTCGTTCAAACATAAGAAATAAACGAAAATCTTTTCGTTCAAAAACTTCAAAAATATTGGCTGAGCTGCCTCCTCGTTTAAATGGTAGTGCCCTAAAACCAAAATCTCACTTCTCTTTCCATCTCTGTTCAAATTCGATTGCCCTCCCTCATTTCTCTCAGTAAATTCGCGAAATCAAAATCAAATCGAGCACAACTCTTCTTTACCTCATTCTCATCAGAGTATGATGGGACTCACTCACGCGATTGAAATCGCGTGCGACATGGTCGCGACGGCTGTGTCTTAGACTCGTGGCGGCAACATGGCTCGGGTCGTTCGATTTAGGGTTCTGATTTTGGGCTTGGTGGTGGCCGAGCACGATGGGGATGGTCGCGATGCTCAAGAGGGTGGTGTCGAGGCAGCCGCCAGCCTTTGTGGAAGGGAACGTGATATTTGGTGTCGAGGTGGGGTCTCAGTGGATTAGGGTTTTGGGTGAAGCTCAGTTCTGGTAACGGTGCTCGATTGGAGGGGACCATTGCTGTTGTGCTCGACATCGATAGCGGAGGCGCGTATGTTTTGGTCTGCGAGGTATAACTGTAATTCTAATTTAATTTAAATAAATTTATATAGGGATGTATAGTGTAGTAAAATTGGAAATTTACTTTTTACAGTAAGGTATAATAATCCCATTTTAATTTAATATAGTAATTTATCTATACACTCTCATACCTATTTTGATTCAAAGCAGCAAATTTTAAAATATTGATTACAAAGCAGAAAATATATGGAAAATAAAATAGGAATTTTTAAGTATTTAATAAACTTATTAATTATTTTTGTTGCTAAAAATATAAATGGGGATTTAGTTCAAAATATAAATCATTTGTTTAGAACTTAATCGATGGTTAATTATAAAATTAATTAAATTTATTAAACGAAAATTGATTATTCGATTATTTCGAATATTAATAAATTGTATAATTGTTTATACAAGGTCAAATACAATGATGAAATCAAGTCCGAAATGGAAATGGATTGCATGCGTAACAAAGGTGAGATCTTCTCACTCAAAATAATAATTGAAAATTTCAGTTATTGATTGATTGTTAAATTGTATTAGTTAAATTTAAATTGTTGATTGTGTGCTTGGATGATAAATTATTATCATTTGTTTTGAAATAGACCCTATGCGCAGCATAATATCGGATGATATTTATAAATCCCATATAAACGCGATATTCCACCTCGAAGTGGAATGAGTATTTAATTGTTGCTAACGTCTGTGGATGCAGGGAAACAGGTTGGAGGGATCCAACTGGATTCCTCAAATATTTGAATTTGTTTGAATATGGTGTGTTGACTACTTATAATCTGTGTGTGATTATTTGTGATTGAAACCGTTGAAGGCTATAATTTAGCCGAATATATTTTTGGTATAATAGGATACCAGAAATAAATAAATAAAATTGGATTTCGAGATTTGGGTAAAAATTTATAATAAATTTATTTAAAAGAAGAAATTTAAATATATAAAGTTTTATTTTGAAAACTTATTAAATAAATTCCAAATATGGGAAAAGTTTAATAAATGGATTTAGCGTAATATTATTTGATAGTTGAAGAATTTATTTAAAATACGGATTTTAAATATTTGAAAGAGATAAAGAAATCTATTTCAAAAGGAAATTTGATTTGGTGTTTTGGAAAAAAATTGGGAAATCGATTTGACATTAATTTGGTGTTAAAAATAAACCTTTGGGAAATTGATATGAAAATTTATTTGTTATTTGAAATAAATTTAGAAATAAATTTGGAATTGGACTTGGTAATTGAAATAATTTAGAAATCAATTTGAAATTGATTTGGTGTTGAAAGTGAATACTTGGGAATCGATTTGAAAGTCGTAAATTAAGTGGTATTTAAAAATTTAAATCCACAAATGGGTATTTGATAAAAGGAAGAAAAATTTGTTTTAAAAATAAATATTGTTTTATTTTTAAAAAGTTGGAAAGGAATTTACAGATTTGGGACGTAAATTTGAAATAAATCCAGAAAGATTTATAAATTGATTTGAATGAACCATTTTAGAATGGAATGTGTATTCTCCCTGAAAGCCGATAATTTTTTCAATATAGTTTATAAACATAGATTGAAGTTGTAAAGATGGTTTTAAGGACAGAATGTTTGGAAAAAAATTATTTACTTAGGTTGTTTTGAAAATCTTTAAAGTAAAATATATTTTAAACTATTAAAGGAGTGATTATTTAAAGTTTTAAATTGATATTTATTATAGAAATTGGATATTTAAATAGTTATATCCTATCTACTAATTTAATTTTAAAATTAGTTTTGGACTTGAATTTTTATATGAGACATTAGTATAATATTTTCATAACTAATATTTAAGCAAGTGTTTCAAAATAGTTTTATTTTAAATATCTCTAAGTATATTTTGATAAGCATTTTAAATTATTTTAAAACATGTGAACTCGGCGGATTTTCAGTGGAAGTGGATAAATATTTGGAAATATTTTCCACGCAAGAAAAAATAATTTGAAAATGTTTCAAAGAATTGAACTGCGAAAGGTGATTTGAAATTTGTTTTCAAATAGTTGAAGGGCTGAAATTTTATCTTGCGAAGATATTTTTTGAAAATAAATAATTGAGAAAAATTACTTAAACCTTGGTGATTGTTGTGAATGTTGATTGATAGTTAAATAACCGACTATCAATATTGGCCTTTTAATGGCATTTGAATTTCGATGTGACTGGGGGTCGGATTCCAAGTGGATATCCGAAAACCAATCGAACCTTTGTGATTGTGATGGATCTTTTGTTGGAAAGATCAAAGTGAAATTGTTGTGATTTGTTTGAAATCTAAATGTAACACTTATTTTTAATATAAGCGTTCGTTATTCGGATTAGCCGGGAGAGGACTTTGTGTCATAAAACCCATTCCGAATAATGATACGACGAAATGGAATTGCATTTGAAGACGATGTTGAAGACCGGGTATTTCGAAAACGAAAGGATTACCTGTCGAATGTCTCTGCACCGGGTTGCTCCGGTATAGAGATTTTATCACCCTTTGTGATGGGGATTCCGGATGTGATTAGTAAATATCCGGATTTGCAAGGGCTTCTTTAAAGTGCCTTCGGTTCCGTTCGATCCCGGAACGGACTTGTATGGATGTGTGACAGACGTTACACTTTGAGATGTAAATGGTTTCTATCAAGTACAATTCTGTTGGTGGCGGAGAATTTATTCTCTTAGCTTAACGCCCTTCTCTGAGACGTACGAGCTCAGAGGTTATGTAGTTGATGGTTACTAGTGATACATTCCCATTTTGGTAATGTGGCATACAAAGTGCTGCTGATCATTTGTTGATCAAAGCATGACTTTGTGAAAAGTGTAGCTTTGTGGAAGAGACTTCGTCGGACCTCATACCCTGGAAATGGTCGAAATAAAAAAGATGTAGTTAGGTTATGCGGGTCGCATCCTTTAGGGTATGTCATTTCCTTCTGGAAAAGGGTGGTATCATGGCATGGAGCCCAGCTATTTAACCTATGTGGTTGCTGCAAATCTATTACTCTTTTTCGTTGTTGCTTTGTGGTTGAGGATCCTCGGATAAAGGTCGCAAACGACCGGAGGTTGGCATACTCATGTAGTCTTTACCTAGTTACAAAGGTAATCTGGCCTTGTGTTGGCAGAGAGCTGGTTAAGTTCTCGGGACGTCCCTCCAGAGGCGTACCCATGTGGCAGTAGGAAGTTCCTTAGCCTGATCATTTGTTGGAAATCCAAAGAAACAATACGCGCCCTGTACAGTTTTAGTTGTATAACTTGCCTTGGAATGTGGCGGTAACCTGCTATTGAACATGGTAGCTATACTAGGCATACAATAATGGTTGTATGCTGGCTAAGATTAATATTATACTTTCGAAATGTTTTTATGCACTATGCACTAATAATAATAATATCAAAGGGTTTTGCGTATCAAGCATGTTTGACTATCATAAGGAGAAATCTCCTCCAATTCTGCGCTTGCATTGTGTGTGGCGGGAGGCCTTATGCTAGTTTCATTTTCCGAAAACATAGCGGATTTCTTTTCTTTTCTTTGTAAAAAATAACTGTTTTTAAGATCTCACACCAGTCCCACGACTGACCTTGAGTTTATTGTTCCCTTCCTAAACTCCGGTGCCTATAATTTTCCACACGGGCAGCCTAGAGTCAGGTTATCATTATTCTGGAGCGAAGTCGAAAAAGAGATGCTGTGGAGATAAGGAGCAAGCTGGATGGCGAAGCATATCACTAGTATATGTTATATTCTTTTCCGTTGTTTGTTGTTTTAACACTCTGACAATGTAATGTGATGTAATGTAACAACTGATATGGTTCTTTGTTTAAAAGATATTCATTTATCTATTATATTTGTTCCGCTGCGAAATGTGAGATTCTGTTATTGTTTTCTTTCCTTCTTCTTCTACTTCTTTCTTCTTTAAACCCGAAGACTCACATATTTGTTCCACTTTGGGCTGAATTGTTGTGGGATTTGGCCAGCTCAAAATGGGTACGGATTTACGGGCCTTTACACCTCTCCTCTACCCTTATCCTCCTTTGAATACCCAACACCTATCGAAGCTCATGCTCCCTCATACTTTTGGAAAAGGCTATATTTAATCCTTTTACCATTTGGATTAAAGTCCATAGAGAGAGTCGCGCCTTTATCCCGGTTGTACTCATATGTGTTGCATAGGATTCCAAAGGCTTTGACAACAGCCACCTTCTCAGCCTCTTCCTTGGTAACCAAGCCCAAGACCCCTTTCTTGGCATTTGCTAACTATTCTTCGGTCTTTTGATGCTTGGCCTTCCAGTCTTTTAAAGCCTTCTATAATTCTGTAATTTTAGTTTTGGAAGCTTTCAACTTCAGAAGCTTCTTCTCCCTCTTGTCTTGAGCCTCCTTCTTGGTCTTTTTCTTTTATTCAACAAATTGTTTTCCAATAGACTCAGCCTTCTATTTATATTTTGCCAATTATCTTCCAATAGCATCAGCTTTCTCTAACTCTCCCTTCAGCTTTTAAAACCTTCGATGTGTGAGAAATATGGATTAAGGATCTTAAGGCTAGAATTAACACTAGAGGGGGGGTGAATGGTGTTTTAAGGAATTACTAAATCGTTTTGAGTTTATTTTAATTTGAACACAAATGTATGCAATATTCAAGCACAGATATGATCACAGAATCAAACACAGATGCAGAAATAAAGTAAAAGAAATAAACGAAAGAACATACCAGATTTTATACTGATTCAGAATTACCCTACATCCCGTCCCGCACACAAGTACGGATTTCCTTTCAAAAGAAATTATCACAATTACACCCTCGATTTCAAGGCCACGAGGTACACAACTCCAGATTCACAATCCTCAGGGTAGAGATACTTGATTTTACGAGAAATAAGTTCACCCAATCACACCTTTTCTCACTTGATTGATTTCACAGGCTACAATCACACCTTTTCTCACTCAATTTATTACAAAGAAGCCTATAACTCTGAACAGCACTAATATCTTGTTGGGATAGTGATAGAGAATCAAACCAGAGATGATCCAGTTAGATTCAATGGTAATTTCGGCAGAGTAATGGTAAAAATGTATATAAAGAAATGTGGAAGAAGAAGAGGAGTGAAATCAGAGAAAATATGAACATAAATTTCTTTAAAACTGCCCCTATTTATAGTAGAAAAACAACCATATCCATTCGTGAAAGGATATGACGAATAGACAATTCTTTTGAAATTCAAAATTTTGAAATCAACTGCACCTTGTCAACAAGGGGTCCTAGGGGTTGTCGACAAGCCTATGGTATTTTTGGTGATTTATTTTACTTTGAAAATAACTTCAATCTCGTACTAAAACTATTTTTTAAACTTTATAAATATACTTAACTATAGTTAAAATACATAAATAAATATAGAGAATAATATTTTGATATATATAAAATTTTACTATAATTTTATATTTAAATCTAAGTATAAATATTGAAATTTAAATATATTATTATTAAAAGATAGTTTAAAACCAAGGATAATTTGATTTTGAAAATAAAGATTATTTTAAGGCTAAAAGTATTTAAAACTAGGATAGATGTTTTTGATTCTTTTAAAAGGAAGGTTTTGACATCATTTTGAAAACAAGATATAAATTTGTAAAAACGTTTGAATAAAATTTAGCTGATACAAAACAATGTTCTACTAGATTTTTTGTAGGTTCCATCCTACTTAGGGTTTTATCTCTTTAACAGGTTCGAAGTGGATTCCATTCCACGAATAAATTGGATTTTAAGATGCCAGTGCTTTTCTAGGAGTTTTAACAAAATTCCTAATTAAATTACTTATTATTGAAATCTTGAACTCTTGATAATCTTGATATTCATGAGTCTTCAATCTTGATATCTTGAATCTCTATAGTGTACAGTCTTCATTCTTGGTACCTGCATGGTTAAATCCTGCATATACATATATATCTAAACTATAATGTTAGTATTTATTATTTTATGATCTTATTCTAAGGTTGTTGTCGTCAAAACCATCTTCTCAGGGACTAACAATCTCCCCCCTTTTGATGATGACAACCTTTGTTTATAAAATATTGCTTCTATCCTTATAACTCCCCCTAAAACTAATAACTCCCCCTTAATCTATGCCTAACTATCCTATTTTATACTTCTCCCCCTTTGTCATCAACAAAAACTAACTCCAAACTATATAACTCCCCCTTATTCTTGTACTAAAATGCTTGCATTAATATAATATTCAATGGAGTATATAATAGATAGATTAAGAGATAATGATACTGATAGACATGATAACTAATCAAAGATCATATAAATATCAATGTGTTTATATACATGTTTTGCACACCAAATATCAATCCACACCAAACCAAATGAAATCAAATCAAATCAATTCAAGCAATCAACTAAAATCAAACAAAGCAATCAAATAAAATCAAACATTACGAGGAACTTCCACCCATCCTTCTTCTCCAAATATAGGGTCTGCTTTAATGGCATCCCAATTTTCATTTTCATTGGAGAGAGAGACTGGAGGATGTGCTTCATTATCATCCTTGTGCAGGGAGGAAATCATCCAACGAATCGCATCAAAATGCTTTTCTTGCTCCTTGATCATCTGCATTTGACTTAATTCCAAGTGTCGCTGATTACGAAGAATGAAAGAGAGAATATTCTTGAACGAATTAAGGGTTTCTTCAACATTCTCGGTTAAACTATGAATTGGATTCGCCATATTTGAGTTTGTGAGAAGAAATGTAGATAAAGTAGATAAGAAATGATTTTGAGTGATGAATTCTGGAAGAAATGTGTATTTATAGGTGTGTAAATTTGTTTGAAATGAATAGATACAAGGTAGTTATTCAAATTTTTAATTTAAAATGAAAAGTCATTTCTGACCAGTACATGTCGACATAGTCAAGGGGGTTGTCGACAAGGTCAGTCAATTTTGATGACTCATTTTGATTTTGTGAATAATTGTGTGTGTGTATATTTATATAATATACTAACATTAATTCTGGAGATAAGATAAGCTAGATAACAAAAAAGTAATTCAATTTTATTTCATAATAGAACGATACAATGGTTAAACATTAAGGACTACACGAACATTCAAATCAAAACACATTAAAACTAATACAAACAGACATGAAAAAGTAGAACTAGTTAGAGGATGATGAAGATGAAGATAATCCAAGCTTCTTGCTGACTTTGAAGAAAAACTTGTTCATCTTGGATGACATTTTATCCAATTTCTTACTAACGGACCGTTTAAGAATCCGTTGATTCTTGACAATGGTCTTTTGATTTTTGAGTAAGGTTTTGTTGGTTGGATTAGGAGGATAGTCAATGCTTTTCAAAGATGTTTAACCTTCTTCTTCTTTTATTTCCATTACATCTCCTTCTTCTTCCTCCTCCTCTTCCATCTCCTCATGAGCCAAACGCTCTTCCTGTTCGACAAGAGTTTCATAACGTTGAAAAACAAATGGAATTTTCATAAGAGAAATGTTTGAGTGATTAAATACCTTTCTTGAAACAAATTCTTCTCCTTTGAAATCTACTCCAAAATAGTTAAAAATCCGAGTGAGATAGATTCCATGATACAAAGTGTTTTCACCCATTTTAAGATTTTTGGGATGAAATTCATCCAAAAAAATTTGTGCCCAATTATTATCATAATTTTCCAAAATAAAAAAAGTGCTTTGCAAACTTTTGAAGTTGGATTGTTAAAACTCCCCGATCTTGGGGTCAAAGTATGTTGTAAAAGAAGATTAACAATTCTAGCTTTTGGTCGAAAGTTTCAATTTTTGAATTCAAAGTTATCATTTCCTTCAAAAATGTGATGAAATGTCTCACGATCATTTTGATCGATATTAAAACTAGAAAGATCCATTCCCATGATCTTGCAATTGAGAATGCTACCCAAAAGATCACAATTAAAAACGATTCTAGTGCCTTTGGCACTACTCCAAATTTCATCATCATTTCCATTATAAAATTCACAATTGAGATTTGCATAGAAAATTTTAACAAGATTTTGATAACAAACAAAATTATTTTGTGAAGCATCAACAAGACTAAGAACTTGATTGTTTGCAAAAAGAGAATCGATTTCATAAGTAGAGAAATCTTGAAATGAAGCAAACTTCCCAACATGGACTTTTCCATAGTTAGCATAGTTGATATATGCTTTTATAGCCCTCGGATCATTGTAGAGTTGCTCTTTTATCTTTCTGGAAATTCTCATTGTGGAAGGGTTGCTTGAAGAAGCCATTATAGTGGAGAGTAGAGAGCTTGATATTTTGGAAGAAGAGTTTGAATTTGAAAATGAAAGTGAAAAGTTGTGATAAGAGATAGTGAATAAATAGATTCTCAAAGGACATGTTCTCTGGTCAAAAGGTGACTTTTCAGAGAATTGAATGAAGTGAAAAGATGGAGGGAAATTCAACATTTTGAATTCAAATTTTGAATTTTAAATTTCTGTACCCTTGTCGATAACGTGGTGGGGACCTTGTCGGCAGGTGTCTTTGAATTTCCATGATTTTTTTATGTATTCTAACACACACACACACACACACATATATTATTTTAATGTATAATATATCTGGAATATTACTAGAATTATATTATATTCCATAAAATATTATGATACTATTAGAAAAAAAAATTCAAACAACACACCAATTCAAAATCAATCAATCATCCAATTATAAGCATGCAATTTCAACCAATGTATTGTAAACGTGTACCTTTTTCTGAATCTGTTTCTCTGAATTCATCGGAGTCGTGAACTGCCGTGAAACACATATTTGAATTATCTGTCTACTGATCATCATCGCTTGAAGACGAGTCTGAGCCATCTAGAGTAGCAGTAAATGCACGTTTTCATTTCTTTGTGAAATCATTGTTTATAAAAAGATTTCGCCTATCTGGATACGGACAGTCTCTTTTGATATGGCCTGGTTCGTCACAGTTGAAACATTTGATATTGTTTGACACTACATTCTGATTTCCAGAGTTCTTATAGTTGTTTCTCTTGAGATTATTCATCATTATGTATTTCAGGAATTTTCGAATTTTTTTGGTCATAAGGGCTATCTCTTCATCATTATCGCTGTTTGAGTCTGATCCATCGGTCAATACATTGAAAGCCATTGATTTCTTTTCAGATGCTTTGCTTTCTCTTCTCTCAATCATTTAGACTTCAAACGACATTAGATTTCCAATTAATTCTTCCATCTTTAAGGTACTGGTGTCATTTGCCTCTTCGATCATAAGTGTCTTTTGATCCCATTCTAGAGTAAGAGAATTTAAGATTTTTCTGACTTGATCTTCTTCCGAAAATTCCTTTCCCAAGGATATTAGAGAATGCACAATATTCTGAAATATACTATACATATCGGAAATAGACTCATTAGAATTCATTTTAAATAATTGAAACTAGTTTGTGAACATGGAAATTTTGGTCTGTTTAACTTTGCTTGTTCCTTCATGAGTAACTTGCAAAGTTCTCCAGATTTCGCATGCATACTTACAAACTGACACTCTATTAAATTCATTTCTATCAAATGAACAAAACAAAATATTCATAGCTTAAGATTTTTTTGTGCAACGGTCTTTTGCTCAGCAGTCCACTGTGAAAAATCAGTTTTGGGTTCAAAGTATTTAGTCTGTGTGATATTCCAAGTGTCTAGTCCTATAGATTGTAAATATATTTTCATCCTACATGCCTAATATTCATAATTACTGCCATTAAAAAGTGGTGGTCTGACAGTAGACCGACCTTCTACAAATGAACTAGTGACAGAGATAATAGAACTATTGTTGGTAGTGTTAACAGTACCCGTGTTGGTAGCCATTTTGAATTTTTTTTCAAAATTCAGATTATGAAACTTTGAAAACCTTGCTCTAATACCAAATGTGAAAAATGTGGATTACGGATCTTAAGGCTAGAATTAACACTAGAGGGGGGTGAATAGTGTTTTAAGGAATTACTAAATATTTTTGAGTTTATGTTAATTTGAACACAAATGTATGCAATATTTAGACGCGGATATGATCACAGAATCAAACACAGATGCAGAGATAAAGTAAAAGCAATAAAGGAAAGAACATACCGGATTTTATACTGGTTCGGAGTTACCCTACATCGAGTCTCGCACACAAGTACGGATTTCCTTTCAAAAGCAATTGTTACAATTACACCCTCGATTTCAAGACCACGAGGTACACCACTCCAGGTTCACAATCCTCTGGGTAGAGATACTTGATTTTATGGGCAACAAGTTCATCCAATTGATTTCACATGCTACAATCACACCTTTTCTGGCTTGATTGATTTCGCAGGCTACAATCACACCTTTTCTCACTCAATTTATTACAAAGAAGCCTATAACTCTTAATAGCACTGAGATCTTATTAGGATAGTGATAGAGAATCAAACCAGAGATGATCTAGTATTCAGTGGTGATTTCAACAAAGTAATGGTAAAAATATATATAAAGAAGTGTGAAAGAAGGAGTGAAATCTGAGAAAATATGAATATAAATTCATTTAAAACTGCCCCTATTTATAGTAGAGCAACATCCATGTCCATTCGTGAAAGGATATGATGAACAGACACTTCTTTTGAAATTCAAATTTTTGAAATCAACTGCCACCTTGTCGACAAGAGGTCCTAGGGGTTGTCGACAAGCCTATGGTATTTTTGGTGATTTGTGTTACTTTGAAAATAACTTCTATCTTGTACTAAAACTATTTTTTAAACTTTATAAATATACTTACTATAGTTAAAATACATAAATAAATATAGAGAATAATATTTTAATATATATAAAATTTGACTATAATTTATATTTAAATCTAAGTATAAACATTAAAATTTAAATATATTATTATTGAAATATAGTTTAAAACCAAGGATAATTTGATTTTGAAAATAAAGATTATTTTGAGGCTAAAAGTAAACTAGGATAGATGTTTTTGATTCTTTTAAAAGGAAGGTTTTGAAATCATTTTGAAAACAAGATATAAATTTGTAAAAACATTTGAATAAAAATTAGCGGATACAAAACAATGTTCCACTAGATTTTTAATAGATTCCATCCTACTTAGGGTTCCATCCATTTAACAGGCTCGAAGTGGATTCCATTCCACGAATAAATTGGATTTTAAGATGCCAGAGCTTTTCTAGGAGTTTTAACAAAATTCCTAATCAAATTACTTATTATTAAAATCTTGAACCCTTGATAATCTTGATACTCATGAGTCTTCAATCTTGATATCTTGAATCTCTATACTGTACAGTCTTCATTCTTGGTACTTGCATGGTTAAATCCTACATATACATATATATATATATAAACTATAATGTTAGTATTTATTATTTTATAATCTTATTCTAAGGTTGTTGTCATCAAAACCATCTTCTCAGGGACTAACACGATGTAGAACCGAGAAGTCAGCTAAAGCCCGAAGAAAGAAGGTTATTACAAAAACTAAAGAGATAAACATTTCATAGAAAGGAAGAAAACGTTTGCCTTGAGGTGATCCTCTATCCCCATACTCACTATCCTCCCGAACTGCCGATGTCATCAGCTAATTCCACTCAAGAGTTCCTTATAACCTTGGATAAATGATCATCGATACCAAAACAGGTTGCCTCAATCACACTACACCATACCAGTCGTTTTGCAACCCCCGAACGCGGAAAATTTGCAGCGGCTCCTTTTAAGCAACGGTTAAAGTCCGTTGCAAAACCTTATAATACGGCTCATAGCCGTTCTAAATTTTGGAACGGCTCTTACGCGTACTACATTTTAGCACAGCCTTCCATACCCCCCCGTTTCCAACTAGCTACGCCCTATTCTATCATTATCCACTTCGATAAAAAAAACGATAGATCCAGATCCAGATCGCCTCGTGCTCACATCTTCTCAATCGATTTGGAAGCTCTTCGCTCTCCTGTAGGTTCGCCTCCGTGCTCAGGTCATTCTGTTTAGGGGTTTGAAAGTTTATTAGGTAACTTTTTTTTCGTTGGTTTTTAATGAAATCAATAAATGTAAATCGAGCTTATCTATTTTGACATCAAGGTTGTTTTTCGCACCCAAATCGAGCTGAAATTCGCAGATTGAAATCTTTCCCCCTTCTTTTTTTTTTCTTTTGGATATTGGAATCGGTTCGATTACACGCGCAGGTTGCTGTGATGGTTGGAGAATTGGTTGCGGGTCTGATTGGAGTCACGGTGGTTGGCGAGTGGTGATTATTTTGGGAATAAGTGTTGTACTAGAGTATAATGTATCGAACTGGAGTCACGGTGGTTGGCGAGTGGTAGATGTGATGTATGGTAGCAGGCAAGGGGCAACAACTAGTGAAGTGAATGGTTTATATGGAGGGGAAGTGAGATATCTGATGTTGCTGACAATAAGGTTGGGGAGGAAGTATGGTAGGGTAGTTTGACGGTCAGTAACAGTATTGGAATGAGTAGCTATTGGATGTGTTGATGAATTATAGTGTTTATGAATGTATGTTTGGGGTTGATGAAGCTGAATGTCCGTGAATGTCCGTTAATCGATCTTGAAGCGTAGACCAATTGGTGTCAACAAATAGATAGTCCCATCTACACAAGAATTTTTTAATAAAAATTTCAGTAAACCCCGCTTATAAGTTGGATGAATTAATACCTGCAAACTAAAATAATATATGTTGCTATAGGAGGGAGAGGGCGGATGTGAGTTCCACTTAGAAGGCAGAAGAAATGATGGAAATTTCAAAAAATAATAATAAGGTTACTATAGGAATTAAGGGTGCATTATTTTAACTTATAACAAAACTACACTTTAGAATCCTCTCCTGATACATTTTATTGTTTTTTTCTCTCCCTAAATTTCCCTCTATCTGGTAAGTCCCTTATCTATTTTGTTTCTTCCTTTAACATTTTTCTTTTTACTATTGCTTCTTGAGGGGATTATTTGGTTTTTCGGGTGATATAGGCAATATGTTTCTATGAGCATCTATACATTATAGCTGGTTAATTACTCGAAGACAATGTTGGCATTGGTATGAATGGCACTTCTTTGGTTTCCAAAGTGTTAAAAATTCATGCGATGGACAGTTCACTTATGTTTTCTATTTATTTTGTTAATCACTAGTCACTTTTTAGTCTAATCTGGCACATGCAATTTTGACATTTTTGTTATGCTTCAGTATGGTATGGATACGCTTTTTGGAGGGATTTGGTGATAATCATAATAAAATAATATGTATGGGGTGTTCTAGATGGAAATCTGTAGTTGCCTCAGCAAAATATGCTGATCAGTTTTGGGTTATTTTGATTAATTGATAGACAGCAGCATGGCTGACGACAGAGAGCCACTGGGAGGATAAATCAGACACGAGGTATGTCCATTTGTTTTGTTGAATTTTGTTAATTTATCTGTCATTTGTTATATAGGAAGTTGGTTTATTTTGGAAAAATGGCTTTATTTCTTGATGCAGAAATGCAGACTCTTTTAAGCGGAAGTTTGCATAGCAGGTGATATTTTTATGGTACTGTCTGTAATATATGATATTTAACCTTCTAGCAGTAGTAATTCAATCGAGCAATATGAGCTAAATTCAGTTTTAATATCAGATTGGACAACTTTAACTGTCTATGGCTTGTTGTTGATTTCTGGAATGTAATTTAGAATTTGCGAAATATTGTTAAGGGTGTCAGATGATCGAGAGAGGGAGTGATAACTCATCCTGTGAGTATATATAGGTATAACAGAAGTTTATCTTAGAAGTTCCTTTTTTTAGTTGTAAAAAGGAAATTTAATCTTTGTTATATAGAATGGTCTATCAATCATCTAAATTCGATGCAATCCAGAGAAAATTTTGTATTTCAGTAATCAAGATTGGAACTAAACATAAATTGACCCAAAACATAAGATACATGTGAAGTTGACAGCAAACATAAAGAGACATTCAAGATTGATAACTACATGCTAAAGTAGTTGCACTTATGTCTAATAATATGATGTTATGATGTTACTTGGATCAGATGTTAGAATGACAAAATTGAGAACACATTGGCGGCAGCACAAGTAAACATATCGATTTACTTATAGCAGCACTTAAGCTGTTAATGAAATCAAATATCCTACAGTTTCCCTCACTTCATATGATAGCCTGGATTATGATTTTCCAGTATGTTATAAAGTGGGAACAGCTTTTGTTAACACTAGATATTTACGTCATATTCTTGAGCCTTATAGTTGCAATATTAATCAATACAAGTATTTTAAGTTTATCTAGACTTATGTTTTCATATGAACAATCATGTCGGATACGCTTACTAACAAGGTTTGTTAGTTTCGTGCCCTCAAGAATAGCAGTCATGACAATGCAACTCTTGGGCTCCATGGTTCATACATTCAATTGCTTTTGGTGACTAATGGGAATACAAAAACTTGAGCAGTTAAACAATTTGCGTTGAATGGTTTAGCATTTAATTAGGAATGGAACTATATACCACTTGCAAAAATATATGAAAGAATTAAACTTGTGATCGCTGAATGGGAATTGTAACCTTTCTAAATCTATAGGAACTTCAGTAGCTGTAAGCATGAAATGTTGGTTATGCTGCTTGTATTTCTTTGATTTCCTTTTGTTCTGAATTATAAAAGATTTCACTATAACGTTATCTATCAATTTTTTGAACGTAGGAGTTCAATGCAATAAAGAGACGGTGCAGTGGCAAACATCCTATTGGGACCGAGAAGTCGACTTGCATCATTGTGGTATGATGATGACATCTTGTTTAAAGGCGTATTCATGACAATGCATCCCCACCCTTAGTTGGGTAATTTTTTAAATAACTTGAAAAGGTACCAACTGCTTTTTTCAGGCAAAGTTGACGTCGAGGTGGTCTATTTTAGTGTCTCCATATGTGCTCTGTTAAATAATAGATGAAGCCATGGTGGTTTTCTTTTCTTTTTTTAGGTTCTTTATTGTTTGTAGGATTCCTAGCGGTACAATGAAAATCCAGTACAACCAATGTCCATTTAATGGCTATGCTATTCACTGGCCCTTTCTTTATTAATATGGCAAGCCATCTTTATAGATATATTCATTTTAATATATACAATCTCCTATATCATAGGACTATTAGCATATTCAACTTGGTTCCTATGCATATCTTACATCTTAGTTAAATCTGATGTATAAGATGCATCAGAGTCCAAAGCTGTCAAAAAGGCATCAAAATCTTGCATCCACTGTAATCAAAAGGATTTAATCTCAGATTTAACGACCTAGTTAAAAATGGTATTGCAGTATCTGAATTTCCATTATTAAGAGAAGAATGGCAGCAAATATTATTCAGATTTGCTAGGCATGTAATTAGTATTCTTATTATTATTATTCAATTACCCTGAAGCATCACTGAAATTTGACACTTGAAATATGCAATCATTTTTTGTACATTTTATCTCCGCATATCAATTGAGGTTTAAAATATATATAGTAACAGATATTTTGTTATATAACGTTCCGATAAACTATCGGTTATCAACTCAAAAACAGTAATTTTGATCATTTAAATCATTAACCTACTTTAATTTGTAATAAACTTTTACAATTAAATAATATGTACAACCAAAGAATTAAATTTGTTTCACCGACGAAAAAAAAATTGTCCTGTAAAGCTTTTTGCTGCCTCAAAAAATGGTGAATAGAATATGAACTAAAAGTGATAAAAACAGATCAATTTAACAAACGAAATTGGTCATCATTATTGCCGCCATTTAAATCGCTTTGAATATCAATCAATATGAGTGGAGTTCTTCAACATAAAATATATTTTCTTTTAACTCATACATAAGCATATGCAAGGAATTATTATAGTAATTTTATGATATCGACCACAAGGCTACAAAGGCAACTTGTTATCTCATGAAAAAGAAAAGTGACCAAAACACAAAACGGGTCTATGCTGAAAGGCGATAGCTCACAGTCAATTCTCAATTGATAAACTGTATAATCTATGGCAACAAGTACATGGAAAATCTGTTATAACACTGAAAGATTTAATGGTCTTATAAACTATCTTTACAACAAAGTGATATTCCTTGTCATGCCAAAAAGAAGATTTCCACAAAACTTGGCTTAGCTCATATCCTTGGTTCTATGGAAAAAAAATGTGAAATGATTGGGAGGAAAATAAGTTAGCCAAAAGTTTAACGGCTAGCACCATAAAAGCAATAACATTCATGGTCTACTCATAAGGATGAAGTTGAAACTCTATTTAATACTGTTTCGTTGCTATTTTGTCACCATTTTGGTACTGTAAGCACCTGATATCTGCATCAACTTCCTATTGTTTAATATTAAACATACGTGGTTGGAGATGGGAAAAGATATCAAATATGTGTTATCATTACTCTGTTTATTCTCTGATGGATTCAACAAATGTTAGTTGATAGATATATAATATAAGTATATCTATATATCTGTTGCATATTACTAGCTCAACGTTTTACATTATTTTCATCCAAAGTAACCGACATAATAGAGATTTAACACATGGAAATCAAATAATTATACAATGTTTCATACAAATTGAGGAAAGATATTTCATTAAAAGCAAGGAAAGACAAAACTTAATAGACAAGGCTTCTTGCTACAGCAGATCATGGAGGGATTTTCACTGGTACTACCACGAAATAAAATTACTCCATGAGGTACTGAGGTCATGCAAAAATTAAAACCCACATCTGATGGAAACTCATAAGTTTGCCTTAACCATACGCCAAATACGCATTTAATTATCATAAGCAAGTAAGAAAACTAAAAATGAAAAATATGCATACCTCCACAGCAAAATCATGTTTTGTAACATCAACCTTGTTAAATGTTAGGACCAAAGGCAATCTAGTCTTATAAAGTATGCTGCATGCATACATCATGTTGCTCATAAAAGTAACGGGACTTCCAGCACGAGGTGTATCCACAACGTATGCTATAACTGTTGGAAAAGTTGAAGCAAAGGCCTCCGTGATTATAGCTCCCGAAGCTGTCCAGGTAAATATTTCAATCTGACCTAGTGTATCCACCAAAACATAGTCCAATTGATCTGCTCGCTTCTCGATGAGAGATACAACCTAAATCAAAACAACAAAGTTCTATTCATTGCACTGCTAAAATGAAAAATAGAATGTAAGTCACTAACTAAACATACAGACAATGTCCTCTTCTATCTGACTTAAGTAAAGTAGCGTTAGGGCTTAAAATTAAATGTAGGTGTACTTTATGGATCTTATCATTCAAGTATGAGTATCTCTGCTCCTTGTATAAGTGATGATACCTTATTAGTTTCAGTTTTACCTTGTTTCTATGTACACGTGAATGATCGGTTATGCCTATCTCTCTCAACAACAACAACGAGGAGGAGGAAAAGAGAGAGATATCTCTCTCAACAACAACAACGGAGGAGGAGGAAAAGAGAGAGATTGCAATTTTGGTGGTATTTAATTCATATTAGTGCTACACACATGATTTGGAAGCAAAATCTGGCACTTGCATACATATTATGATCAAGTACTCCTGTATCTTGATGACTGCAGTTACTCCTGTATCAAACCACTCCCGTTTCATATTAATATCCTTCTGGTTGATTTTTGTTATCTGCAGATGATTTTGATTTTCCAGCACTTGTAGTTGAAGAGGTTATGTGCTCACTTAGTGGAGGGACTCCTCATATGACATATCTGATTTTTTGTTTTGTCCTGCTTGTGAAGAGAATAATATTTGTATTTGTGAAAGAACTCATAATTTGTATTTGTGCGACATAAGACTAATCAACCAAGGCAGGTTAAACATAAGATTGCAATGTAGTATTATGTAATGATTTCGCTGTTGTACTATATAGTGGTATGTGTTGATGTTGAACATTATAATTCAAACATTTGTTATGTTTGGTTTATGTTGAATGTATGAAAAATATTTGGTTTAATAATCTTTCTTTTGTGATAGTGTTAAATTTGCAAATTTTTGTATTAATTATGATAATGAAATGACTGTCACTCGAACGGAGAAGAAATTTCAATTTTTTTTAAAAAAATATTAGTAATTAGCAACGGATTAAAGCCATTGCTAATAGTTAAAACAACAGTTATACGTCTACATTTAACAACGGCTTTAAGCCGTTGCGAAATAAATCTGGAACGGCTATGAGCCGTTGCTAAATAAGATTCTGCAACGGCCCTTAGCCATTGCAAAATTATATTTTGCAACGGACAAGAGCCGTTGCGAAATTTTTACCACTGTCCATTTCGCAACGGCTCAAAGCCGTTGCGAAATCATTTTGCAACGGTTTAAAGCCGTTGCGAAATGAGGATTCTGGTGTAGTGTCACCTAGTCATGTTGATCCCTTGGGAAGGAGCCTAAAATAAATGCATTTTGGGGAGGCATGGATTTAGCAGAAAGGACACTCTTCTTACATTTCTTAATTGCATATGGATCTTCTAGAGCTAGTTTTTGTTGAGAAGAAGTGGAATAGGATGACTTGTTCAATAGCAACCCACCTATTTCGAAATATCATCATAAGTCACTGCCACATAAAAAGACGAAACATGTGAGTTAAGTAAATTTATATTTCATAAAAGTTATATACTAGAACAAAAGTTATAAGATATTTAAAACCAAGGTCTACCCTCAGAAGCAACATTTCATGTTTTAATCTCGCATTTTCGGAGTCAATGGATTCTTCAAGTTTACATAAATCAATCACGTCAAGGGGCATGGTTTCGGTTGAAGGGGGATCGTATCCAAGAAACTTAGCTGAACGCAATAATAACCCACAAGCCTTGAGATTGGCCTTCGTAAGAACAACATGTTTTAGCCTTTCCCTTTCAAGAATTTTCATCAGCTCCTCATACCTAGAGTCGAAAGGATCCCTGAGGGTTGGAGCCTTATCGCTCCCAAGTTTAGTTGAAGAGATCGAAAAAGAAAGATATTAGGGAATGATGTGAACAAAGTTTAGAAGCAAGAGCACTTCAAAATGGAAAAGTTTGAAAACTTACAAGTCTCCGGTAACTGAGTAATGATTCGGGGATCATCTGTCTTCACGTAGAACCAGTGGGTAGTTGTTACTTTGCTTGGGAACTAACAACTTACTAGGTGACTTGTGCAATTTGTATAAGTAATGAACCTCGAAAGTGGTCCTGTTTTGGTACCCTCTCTTTCGATATAATACCGCTAAAGTAGATAAAGTGCTATACGAGATCACGCCAGGTTGAATCGGATTAAGCCCATAAAATTCCAGAATATCGACAAACAGGAGGGCAAGAGAAAGTAATATTCCATGCGCTAGATGTTCCGATGTCCAAGTGAAGAAATTTTCAAGGGGTTCACTCCAGTCATTATCTAGGCTAGGAGCCCTAACCTCAACCCCCTCAATCCCTTGTCCCTTGATCCAGTTCTCTAAACCTTTCTGATAAGTTATTGGTTTATCGATTAAAGAGTCTAGAGAAGATTAATGTTAAGCTAACTATTCAATAAGAACTTCGAAATTTCTACTGGAAAATTTTAAGGTCTTATGGATCACAAAAGAAATTAGGCCTAAAATTGGGTCCTACAGCCCAAGCTCAAAACTCAAAATTAAGAATTCTCTCAAAAAGCTAAATTACCGATAAGGCAATTATCGACCCAAGTTAATGAAAAATTCGGTCTGGGGACAAAATTATAATCTACAAGACAACGAGTATCATGGATTAACCAATCAATCAATACCCCAAATCGAAATTAATTGTTAATGTCACAATGGTGATCGAAATCAAATTTATTGTAAGTTCAGAAAGAGGAAATGCTCGTGGATAGTGATAATGGTAAAAGATACTGATAAAATCATAGGAAAGATCAAAGACTTACTGTTTCAGCTAGAGATTTGTAATAATCTATAAAGGTTTCCAAGCTTTAATGACGGAGGCAACTGTTAGCAATAAGACTAAGAGAGAAGAAAAGATGAAGGATTTATTTAAATCCCAAAACCGACAGTGGAGATTATCTAGTCAGTGAGATCCTAACCGTAGAATAAACGTGGCAATATCATGATACAAATCATTATGGGATAAAGAAAATAAAGACACCTTTCTAGAGAAACCAATAGAGCTGTGACAATTGTCATAAGCAATAAATGAAGAATCAAGACCCATCCTTTTAGAATTAAACCTCGGTCTCTCTGCTTCATAGGTCTAACAAAGCATAATCCCTTCGGTGTTATGGTTAAGTTACCCTTTCCCTTTCCACACCAAAGTAATTTCGCTTACCACTTAGCATAGATGGCTTTAAGTGACAATCATAGTTTCAAACATTTTGACCTTATAGTCCCAAATCAGATTTTGTCTTTCGACACCGAAGTAATTTCGCTTACCACTTAGCTTAGGTGGCTTCAAGGGACAAGCATAGTTTCAAACATTTTGACCTCATGGTCTCAAATTAGCCTTTGTCTTTTAGCATCTAAGTAATTTTGCTTACCACTTAGCCCGGATGGCTTCAAATGACAAGCATAGTTTCAAACATTTTGACCTTACGGTCCCAAATCAGATGTTTTCTTTCGGCACCGAAGTAATTTCGCTTACCATTAGCCTAGATGGCTTCACATGACAAGCATAGTTTCAAACATACTGACCTTATGTTCCAAAATCTTCCTTTAGTCGGCACTGAAGATTTTTTCTTACCATAAGTCTGGATGGCTTCAAATGATAAGCATAATTCCAAATATTTCGACCTCACGGTCATAAATCATATTTTAACTTTCGGAATCGAAGTAATTTCGCCTACCACTTAGCCTAGATGGCTTCAAGCGATAAGTATAGTTTTAAATATTTTGACCTTACTGTCCCAAATCAGATTTTGTCTTTCAACACTGAGTAATTTCGCTTACCACTTAACCTATATGGCTTCAAGAGGCAAGCATAATTTCAAACATTTTAACCTCATGGTCTCAAGTTAAAGTTTGTCTTTCGACATCAAAACATTTTTTCTTACTACTTAGCCTAGATTGTTTCAAGTAACAAGTACAGTTTTTCAAAAAAATTTATGTTACAGTCCCAATTTAGATTCTCCTCTCAGTGTCCAAACAATTTCACTTATCACCTAGCATGGATGGCTTCAAATGACAAATATGATTTTAAAGCTTTTGATCTCAGGGTCCAAATTAAAATTTTCACCTTTTGGTTTTCAAAACCTTTAACTAATCGTCACTTGACCCAAGCAACTAGCTTAGTTCCTTTCCTTGGGTAGCAAATTAAGTTCGACCTTAATCGATATTATTAAGCCCGAAGGATAATCAAGGAAAATGAACTAGACCCACTAACTTCAAAGTTCACTCCATATTTCACATATGAAGTAAACTTTGTGGTGGATGTGTTATATTAAAAATTCCAAACATAAAAAAACAACGATTATCTTCCTAAAGCCGAAAAAGGCTGCCCATTAGCTGGTTTGAAGCCTAGAGCATAAATTCAAGGTGGCAAGAATCTACAATCGAGATGGCTAGTGAGATGACGCACAACCCATATACAAAAGGTCATTCAGACAGGAAGCAAGTCATTAATCTGCATCTCTTAAGTAGCACTACTAGATGCTTAGCACACGCTCAGATTATAGCCGCTTAATAAACAACTTTAGCAATCCAAATAGCAAACCTTCCACCAATGGCATTGCAACATATCAGTTATAAATAGACAACAATCCCAAGGTACAAGGGTTTTTCGAGCATGAAAAAGAACTAACATAAAATCATAGTGTACTTTCCAATATTAGAGCGTCATTCAAAACTCATTAATGGTGGAAATGTGTAGATTCAATGTAATAAGCCGCTTGGCTATATAAAAGTGACTAAATAAGGAAAGTGGATATAGGGACTTTCTACCCAAACTACTACAAAAGTTTCGGTGTTATTTACTTTCACTGTTTTCCTTTTACTCGTTTATCATATTGATTCCATAGTTCAGCATTCCATAACTTATGTTTAATTACATCACATCTCAGTAATCCATAATCAGGATCTATAACCCAACTTTCCTCCAGAGCACTACCTTTGGATCTCGAGGTGTTGGTGTAGATGAAATTCTGCACTAATAGAGGGGAAGCTATGGAGTGTAGAAGGAGCTTGGGGTTCAATTCATAGGTCTAGATTCACTAAGCATAGAAATTGGTAGCTACATAAGAGATAGGTACCAAGTTCTGTAGGTTAGTCTAATAAGTCGGTGGTTTTAGGAATTCAAGAGCACGGCTAGTAAAGGTGACCCAAGTCAAGGGATAGGTGATTGGCACGGGATTGAAGGCTATACCGAGTTTTTTTCTATTATTGGAAGTAGATGCTTTAGAGTGAGAGCCGAGTTGTTTGGATTGATAGGTCGAGGTCAAAGCATCAAGGAGTATTAGCAGCAAGGAAGGGGAGGAAAGGAACTTGGTTAATAATTAGCTAATAAGAGAGGTCGGTACCTACATAAAGGGTCGGCGCTGACTTCCCATGGTGAGTCCAATAAGGGTGGAACTTCTAGGAGGTGTAGTAGAGGTGTTATAGATTGTATTGGAGTTGTTGGCTCATTCTCATCAAGGTTGGATGACAATGTAATATCATGATGAAAAGCTAAAGTCTTTAAATGTAGGCTCGTGTTAGGAGTAGGTTTTGAAGATGGCGGCTCGGTAATGGAGGGATATATAAGATCGAGGAATATGGAAAGGTTCCTTATAAATAATGAAAATTGGATGGACCAAGAAGTGCTTGGTGTTCAAATGAAGCAAAGGTGAGCTTGAGAGTATGTTCTAAGGAATCATTGATATTCATAGTGTTTTTCGTTGTACTCGAAGCAGTGGGGACACCCATGGATTGGTAGCTGGGATCCGTATACCTTGGACCTGTGGCTTTGGGTCTAGTATCTAGCTTTAGACTGTGAGACACGTATCTAGTTTGGGATGCAATATACGAGAATACAATAGGGAATCAATATTTCCATCAGTCCTTGGTAGAAAGGAGGCCATACGAGCTATCATATATTCAGAGCACATAGCGCAATAGTTAGGGTTGTTTAATGGATGCTATGGTTGCTTTGGTTGCTTTATATAGTAGGCTACCACTCATAGATATCATGGGGAGTAGGTATTGGAAATAGAACACTTGAAAGACTACTTGATTTGTAGTATATCATTATGATATTGTAAAGTAGCATATTATAGTTGTTATGTGCTAACTCGTTGGTTGCAAGGACGGTCAGGTATGGTTCGTGTACTCTTGTTCCCTACCATATTTACCTATATAGTATTTTAAGACTCATTTATCACTCACACCAGACTATTATCTGACCTAAGATTTTATGATTTGTTTCTTATTATCTTGGGTACTCTTAAATGAGTAGACTAGATAGCAGGTCTAGTTGACACAGTAGCTATTCGAAGGATGAGCTGGATGGAGTTACTTGTATTATAAACATATATGGATTTCTATGCTTTTTCGATGAGCAATGCTGTGGAGCGCGTGACAGTGCATGCTTATTTCCATTTGTTGAGATAGTTTATTTGAGTTTACTTCTATTGTATAAACTCTTCTGCATTTGATGTAAAACTTTGTGGATCTATTGCTCTATTAATGATCTGTTCACATTGTTATTTAGGTCTCTTCAGTTATATCTATGATATTATATTTTATCCATGCACAATGAGATATAACATGTTATATGCTATATTAGTTTATTTCAGCCTTGATGATCATCTTATATCAGTCGGGCACTGACAGTGCACTATTTATATACTATTAGTGTCATGGTATAGGACAGTCCTCACATTTGGTATTAGAGCTTAGGTTACATGATTAACTGGAGCTGACAGCGGTATCCCATAGAGATGGGGAAGGTGTTATCGCCTTAGATTGGATCAATATTGTGTATATATATGAAAGATTGTGTACTTGTTATAAATTTGGTTTCCAAAGCTATATAATAATATATTGTATAGTATAAGTCATATGCACATGAGCACTATAGACGCGGTTTTCTTTATGAGAGACCAATCGTTCTTGTTACAGATAAGAACCTATCGGCGTACGGGGAACAATGTGAGGAATTCTGCTTCAGTGGTGGAGGAAAGAGTGGGATCAGGAACTGCAATGCCTAATTTCCAAGCCATGTTCAATGTTATGATGGCAAATATAATGAGGAATGCTCCTGGAGTAGTGACAGGTGGAGATGCTCTCATGCAAGCGCTTAAGGATGAATTTGCGAAGATGAATAAAGATCATTCTACTCTTGGAGGAAAGTCATTCCATGGGACGAAGTCAGCTATAGAAGTGCAAGATTGGTTGGATACTTATTAATGCATCTTTGATGATATGGATATGGAATATGCTATGAAGAGAAAATTGGCTTCGAGACAGCTTCAAGGCTGAGAAATGAATTGGTGGTATGTTGTCACTATTGCTACTTCGAAAGACCAGTTTTCTCGGGACAATTTAAGATGAGATTTGAGTAGAAGTTTATTCCGACTGCTCAGAAGTTGGATCTATTCAGAAAATTTATTGATCTCAAGCATGGAGAGATGACATTTTTTGAATTTGTGGCAGAATATGATGCTTTGTCTAAGTACGGGATGTCATTCATTAGCACTCCCTTGAGGAAGAATGAGAAATTTATCATAGAATTGGTTAACTATTTCGGAGAGAAGTTAGTGGATCATATTGATGAGACTTTTGAAAAGCTAGTAGAGAAGGTGCTTCGCTATAAGAGTTTGTACCCTAAGGCTACGATTACTATTATTGCTTACCACCAAAAAAGAGGATCCAAAACCACTGCAAGGCGGTAGAAAAAGTAGTCCCAAGGAAAGGATGGTAAGAAGAAGGGTAAATGAAAACCTGTTTGCTTCGGATGCAACGAGAAGGGTCATCTAATTAGAGACTACAAAACGAGTGAGAAGAAGAAATGTATAATTGTGATAAACCTGGACATTTGAAGAAGAATTGTCCAGAACTGGTAAAGGATAAGCAGATGGTGAAGGCATATGCTTTTGAGGCAGTCCCAACTTTGTTAAGTGCTCCTCAACGAAGAAGAATGGGAAGGGAGTTATTATTCAAGATATTCTTAATATTGGTGATGTTCATGTTCGAGTTCTGTTTGATACTAGTGCTTCTCATTCATTCTTCTATAGTGACCTAGTATATAGATTGGGATTGGAACCTGAGATGGTATACCGACCCCTAATCATGAAAAACCTTGTTAAAGGCTCTATTATTCTTTGCATGGCTTGTCTTGGACTAGTTTATCGAGTCGTGGATATTATTTGGTTTGTGATTGTTTTGTTTTGAATTTCATTGGGTTCGAGATTATCTTGAGAATGGATTGGCTAAGGAAGTATGCGGCTATATTGGATTGCGAGAAGCTACTGATGACAATCGGAGATGTGAATGGGCTAGCGGTAGTGATTAGCTGCCTACCAGAGGATGGGGTGATGGTTAGCATAAAATATATAGTATAAAATATATACTTTCCATTATGAAATATAAACTAATAAACTATTTTGAAATATTTTAAAAAAGATATTAATATAAAATCATCGGTGGGGTGTTGGTAAGTTGTAGCTAAGTTGTAAGAATGATATTGGCAGTTTGTCGATACAGCTATGACTTACCGACACATTACCAATGACCTATCCATATCCTTGCCCGGTTCTGCTAGACTAAATCATTTCTCCATCCCCAATTACTTCGCTCCCATTTCCCTCAAAACCCTAGTTTGTTCAAACGACCACCCAAGCTCCAACGCCATGTGCTCCAACCTCTACCACCGCCACCACACTTAAGTAGCAATCCAACCTCCATCAACCCTCCCCCCACTAGCGTGTGATCCCCCTCTAGAGCAAGAACTACCTTTATGCATGGCCATCCATTGCGGGCAATGCTCCAACATTGTTCCTTCGGTCATCTTGTGTCAGTGCTCCATCCACGTCATTGTTACCCGCTGAATTATTGGATATGGTATGAAATTAATTTTACATTTAAATTATTTTTATTTAGATATGGAATTAATTGCATTTTAATTATTTTAATTATCTATTGTAGATATAGATGATTTTTTCTTAATGATCCCTTATCAATTTAGATAATTTTTGCTAATTTATCTATTGTCGATTTTGAAGATTTTATATTTGTACTCTTTATATATTTTATGAATCCTTGGTTCTTGTTAAAATTACAGATTTATTTATGAAATATTGTCAGTATAAATTGTTGCCTTAGAAAATTATTTGGCCTCATTTGACAGGACTGTATACAATTGTCACATGGATGTTCGCTTTTATTATCAATCAGACATCAATATTTATCTAATATGGTATTAGTCAAATTTTTCCAAGTATATGACAAGTTACAAACACAATGATCTTTTTACATTTTTCAAATCATTTCATTTCAAATGATTCATGTAATTTTAATGTACTTCCCTCTTGTTTCCCATGTACAAGAATTTGTGTAAGTCACATGGAATAAGTGGAAGTGCTATCAACATTTTGTTGAATCGTTTGAGGTAAAATGATCTATAAAATGTTAAAATAACGTATGTCTTAGTGGGAACATTAGCAAGCCAATGAGTAATTTATACTTTAGATGGCTAATTTTAAAGTTATAAGAACCCAATGAACTACTCCAAATTGTAGGACAAACCAAAGACATAGAACCCCCTATTAATAAAATGATATGGTTGAAGTATATAAAGACGATGAAGAAATCGATGTGGATGCAAATGAGTTTTACAATGAAGATAATGATTTAATTATTGACTAAGAGGATGATGATCAAGACTGGTAGTATGTAGATTTAGTTTATGATTTTTTTTCATGTAATCCAACATGATTAATCAACTACAATTTTGTAATTGTTCATCATTTAGTGTGACTTTATATGTTCTCGAATCATATATATATATATATATATATATATATATATATATAGTTATCGAAATTTCATGTGTATATAGTCGTTCATTTTTTATTTAAACCTTTAAGTGTTCAATTTACGTTCAATGTGTATAATTGCATATGTTCTCAAAACACGGTCTATAATTGTTTGCATGTATACAATCATATGATTACTATCTTATCTTGTTTATATTGTTGTATACTTGTAATAGATATGACTTCTCTCATAGTAGCAGCGATAGGTCATGAAGGTGGTCATTATTTAGTAATAGGCTACCCTTGCTTACCCAGCATGACACTTTTTCATCATAAGATACCCAACCACGGTTATCCATGTAGCACATTTAGGCTGTTGGAACTGCCAACCCTAGTGAAAATAATGGTGAATTTCAATTTTTTTACCATTTAGGATCTTTGTTGGGCCTATGAAGTCTAATTTATTTATAATATTTCTAGTTCTTCTAAATAAAATCATTATTTAATTTAAATTTATAATAAAATTTTATATTCGGTACTAAATATAATGTTATACATATATACGTATCATATACACATATATGTGTATGTGTGTGTGTGTGTGCAACATAGCAAACTGTGTAAGGTATAATATGCTCGTGTATAGGTGCTGGGATTTACATTGCCACGGAGATGTTAGCTCATCTAGTGTGCAAATATATTGTCCAAATGCATGTTTATATATATAAAATATTACAAATATATATAATTTAAGTAATTTAATGTATGTATATAAACTATAGTTTTTTTAAATAATATATATATATATACATGAAATTAAAACATTGAATGAATATAGAATTATATATATGTTTAAAAAAATTTAAAAATTATATCAAAATAAAATTTTCATTTTTACTGTAAAATCAAAACTACTATTTATATAATATATATATATATATATATATTAAATACACATATTTGCATTTAAATATATTTAGTACAATAATAAATATATAGATATATTAATACTTTTAAAATATTCAATATATATATATAAATATATTTATATATACACGAAAATGTGCACGTCACAAAATTAAATTTTTATACATACATAAATATATATATATATATATATCAAATTAATATCTGTACGGAAAATAATTAAAATTAAATAAAATATATTTTGAAAGATATTGTGAATTTTAAATTTTTAGAAAAAATCTAAGTGATTTTTTGTTACTTGAATATTTAATATATAATTTTATAATTTAAAAAATAAATAAATCAATTTTAAATTTAAGTCGAATTTAAAATAATAAATTATATATATATAAAAAAAGCATTTTATTTCTGCCAAAAACATATTAAATGATGTTTTAACTTTATAAATTTTAAAACAAATTTTATAATACATAAACTTATAGATATTATTAATTATTTTAAATATTATTTAATAATAATATATAACTATAACAAAATATTTTTACCAAAAGTATTTATATATGAAACTATAAATATAAAATTACAAAAATATATTTTGTATAGAATATAATATGGAATTAAATTATATAGCTTATATATAATTGAATAATATATATTAAATTAATTAAATAAAAAATTGTTTTTTACTTTCTGAGTCGTGTACATTATAGGTAGGTATATGACAAAAAATAAACTTTTTATTAATATATAGCTGTATAAACATACAACCAACTTGATTGTGACAATATATCGATATAATAGAATCGTCACCTAACTAATATTACGAAATATGATATATGAATAGTAACTCAATAGAATATAAATGTAATCAGATCATTGCCTTGTACCAAATCCAAAAACTCATACCTTGAAGCACTGAAATGAATTCCTGAATCTAATTCCAAATCTAAAGGTGTTATCTTTCAAACTACAGACCAGCGGCTGTCGAATAATATATTATTTAATTTGATTTGAGGTTGTACTATTGGAGGAGGTGGGATGAAGGGCTCAAGCAAAAATAATGATGTTTTAAGGCTTCCAAAAGTCCTCAAATAGATGTGGGTTGAGATGCTTAAATAGAGGAGGAATGGGGAGAAGTAAGGATATATATTTCTCACCAATTCTCCTTCTCTTATCCATTCAAAAAAGCCCTCTTGTTTCCATGTTTTGGCCGCACCTATCACCTTATCACAGCCGAATACACTAGCTCTCTATATGAGCTTCAAACACATTTAAAGCCCGAACAAAATATTTTGCATTTAAATCCAATTTAAATGCGTGTTGATATCGTATATCAATTAATATATTTATAACTATTATAAATACATTTAATCATATTGGTTCATCAAATCAAAATAAAATTTTATAACTAATATTTCATAAATATTAATTAATTTATAACAATTATAATCTAATTAAATCATGTGCTCAAGGAGTATTCAACGTTTGACTCTTTAGGTGTAAATTTGATCAGCGATTAATATTGAACTATTTGAATATTAACGTTCACACGTCACTTAGCAAGTGGTGTGACATTTTGGCCAAATTTAGCGCTTACTTAATTTTAGTAAAATCCAATTTAACTTTATTAAGCGTTACCCGATAGTGATAATAGATTACACCAATTCTCTTCATTAAACTATATCATACTTTTAGAATTTGGTAATGGTCAAAATTCTATTACTGTCCATATTCAACTCTATAGTCCAAACACAAAGTCCTTGGTTCAATAATAAAAATTATTATTAATCGAAATGCTCTGAGTAAATACTTTGACCTTGAGTTGACTTCAATTGACCGTGATACTAACCTCTTGTAACCGAGGAGAGGAATCCTCTCTTGAATAGTGTTTCACTTCGAATGCTTCCACTCGACCCAACTATAGTCGTACAATGGACGTCGGGCCATGATTTAACTATAATCAAAGTAGAGCTTCCACATTGAAGATCAATAGTATTCTCAAGTCAAGAGAACCGTGTAATTTTATCACATCTCTATTTGACCTAAGTTCTATTAACCAATGGAAACAATCGACCGAGTCATTCCACAGTTATCAAATAACTATCAGTACATAATCCCTTGGTGCTCCCAACAACTATGAGTAGCACTATGCCCAACATTTGGAGAGCTTTACGTACTCTAGTCTCAACGGATGTATCGACATCTAGTCTCAATACATGTTGATTAGGAACATTTAAAATGGTATATTTGTTTTCATTGTGATAAATTACTCACGGTTAAAATATTATAACTATTATCACAAAACGCACCATTTATGGATTTTCTATTAAATATACTTTAAATTAATTTAATTAACTAATACAACACATTATATTAAGTATATAATATAAAGAAAACACCCTTTATTTCGATCAAGATTGGTTGTCAAGTTAGATTATATAAAAAATTACATAATTGCCCCTAAGGCATACATTTGACTCTGTCGATCTCCCACTTTTGCTTGGAGTCAATTATGGAATCTTATTTCAACTTCTCCAATCGGTTTCCTCAAAACTAATAGGGCCAGTGCCTCGGTGAATTGGTATTCTATTATGCTTTAATTATCTACTATGTCAATCAACTCTCCTCGATGTTGATAAACTGTTTTATCATGTGGAATAATTCAGAGTATGTCTTTCGAATTCTAATGAGTTCTAAGTTCTATCATGCTCTATATCATGACATTGTTATCGTTTAACAATGTTTTGGGGTTCTAAACATTTGGAATCATCTTCGACTCAGTGATAAGTTTGTGTATTAATTTTATATATATATATATATATATATATATATATATATAGCTTTTATTGTGGTGCTATTCAAGTCAATGTACTTAGTCTTTTCATTGAATCGGCTACAATCTCTTCCATTTGGAACATTTCCAACTTAATGAATCTTTATATTAATTTGTTATTGACATATTATACTTAATATCACTTATGAAGTTTGACTTTGAATACTCCTTCATAAAGAGTTCGTTAAATCTGCAAACAATAATCTAATATCTCATAAATACATGAGAACACCTCAAACAACCATTTAGTGATATCTATTTGGATTTGATATTTTCTTCATATACAAAATACATAAACAAATCACAATATTATAGACATCATAACATGCACAATAATTCCTATTGCCAATTCATAAGGAATTCATCTTACATGCTTTGTATTAAACATTTTAATAAGGTGTCCTGTCATATCATTTGGGATATTCCTAATATTTTTTTTATATACTTTCTATAAAAGACATCATTTATAAATCTAATGTAAAACGCCTAAAGCTGATTTTAACACAAGTACATAGTTAACAACCAGCAGTATGTTATTACTTATGGTTTTGAAATATTTATGTACATCTTAACGTTCTTTCTTATATATACACCCTTCCTCTGCATTTTGAGTGATAATCGTACTATTTGATATTTCTTCAAAATACTTGTTTAATTTTGATGCTTGTTAAATGACACTTTCATATCTATTCTTGGATTATATCTAATAACTCACAAACTCAATACCGCTCCACTGACATCGAGACACTTTGGTTATTATATGTAAATGAACCAAAACATAAATTCATACCATAAGATAATTTTATGACTGAAATCCGAACCAACTTATGCATATTGAATAGTGAATCTGTTATGTAAATTTCAACAATTGAAATTCATCTTATTATTATCAACGTGGCTTACCATATTCTAATTGCATTTTGTATTTCTCCTACAGACACATTTGCAGCCAATGGATCATATCCTTTCGGATACATTTATCAAAATCATATTTTTAATAATGTATTTGAAATCCATTTCGGATTTGCACATTGTACCATGTCATATGGTCAATACTATTAATGGTTTAATTAAACAGCCCAGAATAAATTATTCTTGGCATTAACAAGAAACTCATAGTTACTCTTTAATGTACAAGAATGCTCATTAGATGTTCTAATGTATTTGTGTTCATTTAGGTTTGGTCAATCTCATTTCATCCCTTTTAACTAGTTTTATCATTGGATATCCAAAATTCGTTTTATACCAATAATTTGTTAAAGAAATTCCTTCATTATGAAGTTGGTATTTCTTGAAACAATAGGTGTTTCTCAATGCAACGAAATAGGCATTCTTAAGAATTTTATGATTTGCCTTATATAAAACTGATTTTGCATTAGTTCATAAAAATTAGTCGTCTAACGACCATCATTTCCAAAATTCTCTTGGGATGATTTATACAAGATCCCTTACTTACAATTATTGCGTGCAGTCTTTCAACTCGTACAACCTACCAACTCCTTGGCCTATGATATATATATAAGGGTTTCCTATAAACCTTTATCTTATATGGTGTTGTAAACTATTCTTTGGATGGTATTAGTTTTAACTTTATGTATTACTCATAAGTGCAGGCCTTATAAAAAGAATTTAACTCAAGTTCACTCATCATTAACCGTGCTTTGTTCAGCAAAGTTCGATTACTCCTTAGCAATACATTATTATATATATAGGGAGGAGTGTCTTTTGAGACTGAAACTTTATTCATATTAGGTACACACAGAACCCTTTCCAATATACTTACTTATTTGATCAAATTGAATCATTTTTGTCATATGTTATATTATTTACTTTTGTTTTCTTTTCTATGAGTTTATCATAGACTTATACATGTGTATCAAATACACATATCCATGTCTGTGATAACTCATTGATGAATATGATGAAGTACGTGGAAGCATTTTAGAATTAATAGACCTACGATATCATACATCTACGTGTATTAATCCGAAGAGTTTATCAACTCTTATAATGCTCCCACTGGATGGTTACTTTGCCCTTAATTGTTTGAGATATAATTAACTAGCATCATCTGATTCATAACCATATAATACAAATTATTTCTCAAAACTATGGCTTAGTTATAACTCTAAAATAATTGTAAATAATTTAGATATTTGTATTTTTCAATGCATCGCTTTTCTTATGAAAACAAATACCATATTATAGTTTTATTTCACAATGAATATTCGTAATATTCACATTAAAATATAACTATGTCTATTTTTCAGTCGACACTGAAATAATCATTATTTCGTAAATAATGTGAAGTACATTTTACGAAAACAATTTTCATGAATAATGTGCAGTACGTTTTACATGGCTCTCTCCCACTATTTCCGCTATTACTATAATAGTGTACTGAATTCGAAGGTTCGTCATTCACTTATATAGATTATTTATTTCATATGCAGCAACTATTTTACAGTGGAGAGTTCTTTAATTAAATATCTTAAACTCAAAGAAATAATCTCATATAAAATGTTTTTCTATATTAGAAAACATTTTGGAATAGAAATCGTATTTCTTATTTCAATGTTAAGTATCAATTATTATTATCGTAATTCTCATTTTCGATGTTTCTTTATGAAGCAAAAGTGGCTATTCACTCTCTTCATTCCAAGTGTATCTTAAATCACATCTACTCTTGTACATTCGTTATTCTTTTTAAATGGTCAAACCATTCAAAAAGTCCTTTACTGCATTATCATAATAAACTCTTTGCAAAAATGCATTTGATTATCCTCAACATTTAAGGACATCAAATATGATGCATGCCTTAGGTAAACCGATCGACCTGACATTTTAGTAATTGAGCTCTTAAATCTATATCGTAGTTTTGATCTTGTATTAAATTTAACACGATATGATCTTTTTTGTAATTAATCAAATTAAATACTCGACCTCGCACTATGGTTTATTTTTCTATTTCGGATAAACTAGTTTCATCAAAATATTGTACATTACAAAGTGTGACCATTCACCATATAACATTTATATGCGATTGTATATAAATCAAATAGCCATATTATTTTATTGCTTTTGAGTTCGGAACTCATAGAATGCAATACACAGTCTTAACCAAATAAACAAATAAGCGACCAAATTACAAACGTAATCAGTAGTTATAGAAACAGACGCTTGCAGGGGTGTTAAAACGATAACATATAACAAGCATTATTAGTAAGTATATGTTACAGTTCTATTTTTCTTCAATTCAGTCCATTTGTATATCTTAATTGATAAACGTTTTATCAAGCATATTAAATGCACAAATTTATTATTGTAGATTATAATAAAATTATATAGAATATGTTCTTTCAATATTAGAAAGATTAAATGTTATCATTTCATTTTTCTAATAAGGCTCCCACTAGTCTTTTGTGTTTCACAAAACATTAAGTCGAAACATAGAAGTACTTCGACTTCACTAGTGGGTGTTAGGATCATCTGTCTTGGAATTTTGACCTTGAGTTTGCTCAACAAGTCATACCTCTATGGGCGATGGATAACTCTTTATCGGTTGTACCGTATTCAACTCCTAACCCTTGGTACATTGTCTTAATTTCACTTCGATCTTAAGTTTGCTTAACAAATCAAAATGAAATAATTCATTTGTACATAAGTATAGTATATGTACATTGAGCTTGCTCAACAAGTATATATATTTGTCTTACCTCATCTATTCAATATACTAATAGTACTACACATAACATGCCTAGCTTAAGTTTGCTCAATAACTAAAGAGCATGCAAGTAATTTATAAATATATATAGCAGAGGAAAACATTAGATTGAAGATTCATATCTTTAGTATACTATATTGAGTGATATCGACATATGCAATATCATTTGAAATACCCTCAGGATCCTAGTGTGGGACACATCGAAAATCATGGTGTACGTACATTTACATATGTATTTATTTAATTAATTTTAACTAACTAAAACTTTAATTAATTTTATATTAATTCAATATAACATTTATATATTGAATATTTATTATATATCATAACCCTTATAGTGTAACACATATACACTACAACAAAATATGCATTTTGTAACTGGCAACTGCCAATCTTAATATGCAAAGTTGTAATAGGGTGTTACATTTTATAGCTATTTATGACAATTGCAAGTGACCGCTGCAGTAAAGATTTTTTACAATGGTTAAAAGCACTTGCAATAGATTCTTTCATTACTGTAAATGCCAGTTGTAAGTCTATAACATTTAACTGCAACTTATATATTATAATACATCTATAATTGTATTTAATAATCTAATGATTGAAACAAATATTATCATAAAACAACTAATAATATTATAGAATAATTTAATGATTCATTTCTAAATCACATAATAAATTTTATAGATTACATTTTTTATCCTCAATGATATTATTATAAAACATATATTTTATATTCACTTTATTTAATACATTTAATTCCTTTCGAAATTGCATATTTTTTATATTGAGTCGTTCTTTGCCTCACCACCATCATATTCATTCTCCATGTTGCATTGTACATGCGTTTTTACGCTCTATCTTGCATTGTACTCCCCTTGAATTTCCAACCGAAACAGCAACTTAGGTTTTAGCATCTCCATCAACATCAGCTAGGCCCTCCATCAATTTAGGAGCACCCCTCGCCTTGTCATAACCCACAACTCCATAAGATTTAGCCGTGCTTGATTTGGTTGAAAATAGAGACAAGCCCGGAACTAAAGGTTCCCTAAGGACCATTTCCTCATGACCTATCAGCGCAAAAGCCTCGACTTTGCCTTTCCAAAAGCCAAAATCCACCGCTACCTCTTCCTTTGCCAAGTTCTCTAACAGTGCAATGCTATTTTGTTTTAAAGCACACAAGAGGATCCATCTCTTTCACATTATCGAACTCCAGCGTTGCTTTAGCTAGCGATGACTGACCTAAGCTGTAGAGAAAGGGGTTGAAGTGGAGAGGATCTGGTGATAGCTCTTGGTGTATATGCCTATTAACGGTCTCTAGAGACAATTCGTCAAACTTCATATCAGCATCAGATTTCTTCATTTGGTTTTCTCCTTCTCTGTTGCATTCATCATCATAGTCCATATTAACCACATCAGCACTTGATGATAGCTCTATTACATTCATCAAACATATTAACCCCTTCATACTTCTTCCAAAAAATCAACCCACAAAAAAGTTAAACTTGCCAGAGAATCGATTTCCACAAGCAAACTAAACACGCCGCCTGATTCGTTATCACATTGCCTTGCCTGAAATAGAGAGCACTGCAAGTGTTTGAATGTCTGTTCTGGAAATAGCCTATATCTGCATCGTTCTCCAGAGGAGGCTATCATCGCAAAGTTAAAAGCAGGCATGTATCTAAAATGATGAGGTTAGAAAAATCTCACTCGCATTTGCCAAAGGTGTAGCCTGATGACGTTACTTGATATCCGGAGTCGCTTTACCTAGATGACGATGAGGTCAAAGGTTGTCGACGATATGGAGTTGCTTCACCTGGATCTATTCAATCTTTCCGAAGAGATGATTAATAGGTTGGTGGATATGAACCCTATGGGGAGGATTGGGAGACGAGGATGTGGCAGTCGCTTTGGTGTGGAGAATGTGAAGAAAGGGAACCGACAATGATGAAGTATTGTAGCGGTGAGTTAGAGAATTTAGGGGCAATATTTGGAATTTAGGGTTTAGCAGTGTAAGTGGGAAATGAAATTATTAAGAAAAAAAGGGATGAAAACTATTGCTACTAGTTCCAATGATGACCAAAATGAAACTAATAACAAATATTACCATAAATTTGTTAGGAGCCAAAAGTTTGAGTTTGAAGCCTAAAGAAAACTTGTCAAACTTTGTACCATACAAAGTTACAAAGTTGCAATACATGTTGTAATGATTTATTTTTAATTTTATAAATTTTTTTAAATTTTTTATGGAAATGTTCAGAATATTGTTTTAAAATTTTATGGATATTTTTATATGTATTACAAAAATTTTCAAATTTTTGAACTTTTTAAAGTATTGAATATTAAATATTAAATAGTGAATATTACTTTTAATTATTAAATATTACTTATTAATCACTGATTGTTAAATATTAAATATTACCCTTAATTATTAAATATTTAATAATAGTTACTAATTATTAATTATTAAATTAAGTACTAAATATTAGTGGTAGTTATCTAATATTAAATACTAATAGTAATTATTATAAAATATAGCTGTTAATAATTTATTATTAACTATTAACTATATTTATAAATTATATTAACTATAATTTACTTATTATTAACAATTAATTATGATAAATTATTAATTATAAAAAATAATTATTGATTATGACAATAATTAGTAATTACGAATTATTTATTAATAATTTCTAATTATAAATTATAAATAATCATCCATCTAAGTTTTCATTTCTAAATTATTAAATATAAACTACCATTTATAATTATTAAATATTTGTCTTCATTATTGATTATTATTGATTATTATTAATTATTAATTTTTAATGGTCATTATTAACTAATAATTATTTAAAATTAATTAGTAAATACTAAATAACATTTCATAATTATTAAATTTTATTGTTAATTATTAAATATTAGTCTTAATTATTAAATATATCAATAATTAATTATTTAATAGTAATTATTAATTAGTAATTATTAAAAATTAAAATTAAATATTACTTATTGATTATTAAATCATACTTACTAACTAATGATTATTAAATATTAATCTTGATCATCAATTATTAAATATTTTTCTTAATTATTAGTTACAATTAATTATTAAATACTAGTCTTGATTAATAATTAATATTTATTATCAAATATGTGAAATCATGAACTATAATAAATTATTAAATATTAATTTTTAAATTGTAAATTAATTAAATGTTAAATGTTAAACATTAATTATTTACAACTTATGAGTAGGAAAATGGTTATAAATAAATATTTGTTATACATAAATATTTACAATAGTCAAAATTAATTGTTACAAATCTCTATTACAACTGGCTAAAACAAACAGTTGTTAAAAATACATTTATTACAACCGGTAGAAAAACTCAATGTTAAAAATATGTTTACTACAATTAGTAGGAGAACTCAGTTGTTAAAAACTCTTTATTACAATTGTCAGTAAATACTAGTTGCTAAAAACCATTTATTACAACTGTCATATGGCATCTGTTGTAAATAACTAGTTGTAATATGGTCATTTTCTTATGGTGATATTGCACATATATGTATATCATTTAATTAACTGAAAATACATTAATTTCAAAAAATTATTTTACATACATACATGTATACTTTTCAAATATCATAACAAGTATCAAAATATATAATACATGTATATATTTTCCATTAATTAACTTATTTAGTTAATCTATATATTTTATTAACCTTATTAATAAAATTAAAATTTTGAAATTAATTTGTACTATTTTTCAAACATTTTGAAATTTTTTATTATATTATAACATTTATAACATATATATCAGCTGATTACTCATAATTTCGCAGTAAACATAAACAAAAAGAAAAAAGCTAACAGCTTAAAAATGACAGAAGAGAACAGCAACGTTGAAGTGAGCGACCGTGGTTTATTCGGTTTCGGCAAAAAGGATGAAGTTAAAAACGAAGAGGAAGGTTTGGTTACTGGAGTTGAAAATCTGAAGGTTGAGGAAGCTTCTGTGGAGAAGAAAGAGGAAGAAAAGAAGGGGAGTCTTGCTACCAAACTTCATCGATCTGATAGCTCAAGTTCTAGCTCTTCAAGTGACGAGGAAGAAGTGGGTCCGTATGGGGAAATTAAGAAGAAGAAGAAGTTGAAGGAGAAGATCAAGGAGAAGTTTGGAGGAGACAAAAAAGATGAAACTGCCCCTACACCCACACCTGTAGCAGCAGCACCTGTAGCTCCGCCAGTCTGGTAGAACCAGACAACACGAATGTGGTGATAGAGAAAATGGAGGAGGATGTGAAGGCGGAGCCTGTGAAAGAGGAAGAAAAGAAGGGGTGTCTTGATAAAATCAAGGACAAACTTCCTGGACATGGGCCTAAGAAGGAAGCTGCTCCTGCACCTACACCTGTTCCCGTTTCTACTTCAACCGAGGAGGTTGAAGGAGGGGAGAAGAAGGGTCTTTTGGGGAAGATCATGGACAAAATTCCTGGGTATCACAAGGAGGATAAAGTGGCTAATAAGACTGATCACTAGAATGAATTGGTCTGCGTTATCATGATCATCATCTGTTTGATTTGCATATGTAATTTGGTGTTTGCATTTTGTGTCTGTGTTTGATATTGTTGCTTGAATTGAATTTGTAGGTTGTGTTCAGTAAAGTTTGTAATTTTGGTTTGAAATGATAAATATGAAGATGGGCATGTTGTATTTTGGTTCAAAAAAAATGAATATATTTTATTTTAAATGTAACTACTAAAAATTAAAATCTAATATTTTTAATTTTTAAATAATTTTGAAAATTAGCCGACCTTTGCCGTTAGGGACAACTTTTGGGCTCACATATCTGTTTGGGCCAAGCTGGTAGACAGATAGGGCGGAGTACTTAATTACCCAAACCTAATCCTTCAACACTACCTTTCTAGACACCCAACTATCTGGGTTATAAGCCTATTAAATTATCCCTAACATGACTATCTTTCCAACCTTTCAAGACCATATGGGCTATTGGGATCTGATACCATTGTTGGAACTGGGCCAGCCCACAACGGAAGTAATTGGTGAACTTCAAATTATTTTACCATTTAGATCTTTGTTGAGCCTATGAAGTCTAATTCATTTAGAACATTTCTACGCTTCTTTTAAATAAAATCAATATTTTATTTAAATTTGTAATATAAATATATATTAAGTAATAAACATTATGTTACATATATATGTGTAACATATACGTATGTGTGTATGCATGTGTAATAAGTAAGCCGTGCAAGGTATAACATGCCGATGTATAAGTGTTGGGATTTACACCTCAACGGACATAATAGCTCATCCTGTATACAAACATATTGTCCAAATGCATGTTTATATACTTTAATTTATTTATATAAAATACTACAAATGTTTTTGTGTACGTATGTATGTATTTATGTAAACTATAATTTATTTTAAATAATTATATATATGTGTGTGTGTGTGTGTGTGTGTAAATACATACACGAAAATAAATATGTAATTATATATATATATGTTTGTTAAAACACTAACAAAATTATATTAAAATAATTTTTTATCTTACTATAAAACCGAAAGTACTATACATATATGTATTAAGTACATATATTCGCATTATATATTAATACTTTAAAATATTCATTATATATATATATATATTAAAATATATTTATATGCACCTGAAAATGTGCATGGCATAAAATTGAATTTTTATTTAAATAAATAAATAAATATTAAGTCAATATTCATATGGATGATAAGTAAAAATTTAAAAAAATCAAAACATATTATGAATTTTAATTTTAAAAAAAATTCTATGTCATATTTTGTTATTTGAATATTTAATTTATAATTTCAAATTTTAAAAAAAATTAAATCAAATTTTAAATTTTAACCGAATTTAGAATAATAAATTATATATATTATTTTTTTCTATGTAAAACATATTAGATGATGATTTAACTTTATATATTATAAAACATATTTTATAATACATAAATATATAGATTTAATTAACTTTGATAATTAATTAGCTTAAATAATATTAATAATAATACATAAGTATAAAGAATATTTTATTTTTGGAAAAAGTATTTTATATATGAAACTATACATATAAAATTACAAAACCGTATTTGTATAGAATAAATATAGAATTAAATTATATAGTTTATATATAATTGAATAATATATATTAAATTAAATAAATAATAAAAAAATTGTTTTCTTATTTTCTAAGCAGTGCATATCATAGGTAGGTATATGACAAAAAATAATTTTTTATATAAATATATAAGTGTATAAACATACAACCAACTTGATTCTGATAATACACCGATATGATAGAATCGTCACCTAACCAATACTACAACATATGATAGATAAATATTAACTCAATAGAATATAAATGTAAATCAGATCATTACCTTATACCTAAGCCAAAAACTCACACCTAGAAGCATTGAAATGAACTCCTGAATCGAACTCTAATTCTGAAGGTGCTATCTTTTGAACCGCGACCACCAGTTATCGAATAATGTATTATTTAATTTGATTTGAGCTTCTATTAATAGAGGAGATTGGATGATGGGCTCAAATAGAAATGATAAGATTTTGAGGCTTCCAAAAGTCCTCAAATAGGCATGGGTTGAGATGCTTAAATAGAGGAGGAAGGGGGACAAATTAAGATCTAGATTTCTTGCTAATTCTCCTTCCCTTATCCATTCAAAACAAAGCCTTCTTGTTCCCATCATATGGCCGCACCTATCACCTTATCATAGTCGAATACATCATCCCCCTATATGGGTTTCAAACCTATTCAAAGCCAGAACAATATTTTACACTTAAGTTTAATTTAAACACATTTTCATATCATATATCGATTAATATATTTATAACTAGTATAAATACATTTAATAATACTTGTTCATCAAATCAAAATAAAATTTTATGACTAACATATCATTAATATTAATTGATTTATGACAATTATAAACTAATTAAATCATGTAGTCAAAGAGTATCCAATGATTTGATTGTGCTACTCTTTAGGCTTAAACTAAGTCAACTATTAATATCGAACTGCTCGAATATTAATTTTCACACATCACTTAGTAGGTGTTGTGATATTTTAGCCAAATTTATCGCTTACTTGGTTTCGATAAAATGCAATTTTAATTTATTAAGTGCAACTTGATTGTGACAATTATGTGCACTAATTCTCTTTGTTAAAACTATATCACTTTGGACTTATGGAATTAAGTACTGGTCAAATTCCAATATCATCCATATTCAACTTTGTGATCCAAACATAAAGTCTTTGGTTTAATAATGACAATTAGTAGTAACCGAAATGCTCTCGCCAGAGACTTTCACTTTAAGTTGACTTCGTTTGAGCGTGATACTAACCTTATATAACCGAGGAGATGAATCCCCTCTTGAATAGTGTTTCGGTGCTTCCACTCAACCCAACTATAGTCGTTCGATGGACTTCTACCACGATTTAACTATAATCAAATCATATTCTCAAGTTAAGAGAATTTTGTAGTTTTTCCATATCGATATTTATTGTTTAACCTTAGTTATATTAACTAATGGAAAAAAATCGAGTTTCTATAGTTATTCAATAACTATCAGTACGTAACCCCTTGGTGCTCCTAGAAGCTATAAGTAACATACTGTCCAACATTTGGAGGGCTTTACAAACTCTAGTCTCAACAGATGTATCAATGTCCAGTCTTGATATATCTTGACTATGAATATTCAAAATTGTATATCTATTTTCATTTTGATAAATTACTTACAGTTACAACACTTTGTAACTACTATAACAAAACAAACCATTTATGGATTTTATATTAAATATAGTTTTAATTAAATTAATTACTTAATATAACATATTATATAAAGTATATAATAGAAAGAAAAACACTTTTTATTTTGATTTGTTTTCGAATTAGATATATGTAACAATTACATAATTTCCCCTAGGGCATACCTCTAACTCTATAATAAACTAGCTCCTCCACCTTTGTGGGTTAGGTTTTTGTTTGTTGCACATAAAATTTATAGAATCTTAATGTTACATTATATCTCTATATTACATTAAAAGATTAACATAGCATGTGCTTTAATAGGTTTGAGTTCTCAAATAAACACGTTGTAATGACTCATGTTTTATGTATTAGAGGTTCTTAAAATATTTTTAGTTAATTTATACAAGGTTGTAAGACTCAAATAATTTGGAACAAGGCTCTTAAGGACATTTTCCAAATCTATGATTTTTATTGAATTTCTATGTGAATTTTTGGCCCTGAAAATATTGTAAGGACTATGACTTTTGATAGAAGTTGAGTTAAGGTCAGAAATCACTTCCTTTGCCTCGGAATGATAGTTTCACATTTCATAGAGTGGTCATAATAGTGAAACGGACTTACTGTTTGAAGGTTATGGTTGTTTTAAGTTTTAGATACTACTGGCCAGAATTAGCGGGTAATTAACTAAGTCCATACTTATCCCCACCAACGAATTTCGAGAATCATGCTAAGGGAAGGTTGTATGAATGAATATAAATCACTTCCATCTTTCCCAAAATAGTTCTAAGCTTCTATTAACCCTAATCCCTTCAAAAATCATCTCTTCTCCTAACTGATCTTAGCTGCATCATCATTAGAAGGACAATCAACAAAGGTGATTGTAGATCTATCAAGTCAACGCTTGGGAATTCGTCTCTCCTTGCTGTTCACATTAGATCTAGGGATTTAAATTGGTATTTTGCGTAATGGGTGAGTGGTTCTTCACTTCTCACTATCCTTTGTATGTTTACATAATAAAAGTTGATGTTTTTAATTTGATTTTTGATCCTAAAAAGTTTTTTAATTTTAATCAAACTTTTATATATGTTTATGGAAAAAATTAAAATGGGTTTTAAATTGTTGTGCAGCATCTTTTTATCATATTGACATGCTAGAGTAAATGTTAGATCTAGAATAGTATTTGTTTGAGTATCATGTTTGGATGAATAATCATGTTTGCATGAATTGCATGTTAGATCAAGAATAGTATTTGCTTGATTACCGATGAAGGTAACTCAATGGTGAATGGAGTTAGCTTCCGATTAATGGCGGCTCGATGTTGAAGGGAGTCGTGAGAAAGATTATCCATAAAGGGCGGGTTCTAGGAAGGGTAGCCCGTGGATAGAATAATAAATGGTTCTATCATAGAAAGAAATGTGGAATGGTTTCTTGAGGATTAACAAAATCTTGATAGAGTAATGAAAAGGGCTTAGATACGCATGCTAAGAGATTGTTGATGCTTAGAGTGTTTTTTGGTGTACTCGAAAGTAGGGGTATTATGAGGATACTTATGGCTACTTTAAAAGCCTACCCTAGATCGGTTGAATGGATCCATATACTCTAGAATGGTGGAATGGGTCCACTATTAGCTTCAGGTTAAAGGTGAGCACATTGAAAACCAGGATTTATCCATTAATCCCTGGTAGGTGAAAGGTCATATGAGTTATCATATATCTAGAGCACATTAAGTGATAGTGAGGACTGTTTGATGGATGATATGGTTGCTTTCTTTCGTAGTCTATCACTCTAGAGATGTCACCTGAAATAAGTATTGGGGATAGGGATACCTGAGCACTCATCAATGTACTTATGTCGCAGTACACTCTTATGATGTTGTAGAGTAGCATATTGTACTTGTTATGTGCCGACTCTTTGGATATAGGGACATGTTAGGTAAGGTTCGTATACCGTTGTTCCTTACTATATTAACTTGTGTAGTATTTTAAGATTCATTTATCGCTCACACCACATTGTTGTCTGACTTGAAGTTTTATGCTTCGCTTCTTATTATCTCGGGTACTCTTAAATGAGTAAACTAGATAGCAAGTTTAGGTGATATACGATGGCTAGGTAGAGGACAAGTTGGAGGGAGCTTTCTCGTATTATATATTGGTATTCAATTGCTTATTCTATTTTGCAACACTGTGATTTCTAGGTAGTGTTTTCACTTCTACTATAAGACACTTTATTTGACTTTATTTCCATTTTTTATAAACCCTGTTACTATATTGTATAACTCTGTGGATATGTACTCTGATATTTGGATCACTTAGTTGTTACTGTCCAACATGTTTTATATCTCTGATGATTATTTTATTTGGTGCGTTGTGAGATATACGATAGGTTTTGTGATGTTTTGTTCCTTTTTAACCCTTGACAATTGTCCTACATTGACTAGGCATGTAGTAGCATACTATTTAGTTATATTGGATGTCATAATAGAGTTGGGGGTATGCCCTAACGGCGATTATATAGTTAAAGGTATATTTAATAATAATAATAAAATTAAAATGGTATGTTTTGTGCTATTAGTTACAAAGTGTTATAATCTTGAGTAATTTATCACAATGAAACAAATATACCATTTTAAATGTTCCTAGTCAAAAGGCCCTGAGACTGAATATCGATGTATCCATTATAACCAGAGTACGTAACACTCTTCAAATATTGGGCAGTATATTACTCATGGCTGCTTGGGGACACCTAGAGGTTTTGTACTGATAATTATTGGATAACCGTGGAACAACTCACTTGATAGATTTCTGTTGGTTAATATAACTAAGATCAAATAGAAAATATCGATGTGACTAAGTTCAAACAGTTTCTTAACTTGAGAATACTCTGGATCATCAATATGAAAGCTTCACTTCGATTATAGTCAAATCATGAAATAGCATCTATTGAGTGACTATAGTTTGGTTGAGTAGAAGTACTGGAAGGGAAGCACTAATCAAGAGAGGATTTATCTCCTTAGTTATATAAGGTTAGTATCACGGTCAACTCAAAGTCAAAGTCTTTGGCCAGAGCATCTAGGTTAATAATAGTTGTTATTCTTGAACCAAGGACTTTGTGTTTGGACATAGAGTTGAATATGGATGATATTGGAATTTTGACCATTACAAGATCCATAAGTACAAAGTGATATAGTTTTGATGAAGGAAATTGATGTAAATAAATATCACAACCGGTTAACACTTAATAAAGTGAAATCAGATTTTACTGAAACTAAGAAAGCAATAAATTTGGATAAAATGTCACACCGCCTACTAAGTGATGTATGAACGTTTACATTCAGATAGTTCGGTGTCAATCGCTGACCGAATTTACATTCGAGAGTCACATTACCGAAATGATGAATTCTCTTTAGGCCAAACAATTTATTAGTTTATTTTTATTATAAATTAATTAAATTAATTAGCATTTATGAAATATTAATTATATGAATTGAGGAATAAACGTTGTTGTATATATTTATAATATTATTTGAGGAATAAAATTTGAATATCGATCGATATGATATATTGATAAGGAATTAAATTGGATTTAATTAAATATATTTACTGAGGCTTAAATAGGCTATTAGCCCTTGATGTTAGAGGAATATTTCGGTGGTAAACATATGGTGTAGGGGGCGGCCAAAAACAGGGTAAAAAGGTGCGTAATGATGGTTAACATTTGGTGAGAAAAGGTAAGTGATGTGATCCATTTTTCTCTCTGATTCAACCATTATAAAAGGTATCCTAAACCTAACTCTGAAAGCACTTTTTTCTGCCTCCTATCTTCGTCATTTAGGTTGAACCACACCTCTTAAAGATTTAACAAAACTCGAATCAAATCAATTCAAATTAACAGCTATTTGATAGCAAAGGGCCTGCGGTTCAAAGACTTGCAATTTATCAAATCGAGAAGGTTTCAAAGAGAGGAGAACTCATTATTATAGGGTAGAGCTAAGCGCATTAGTTTTAGGTAAATATTTAGTTTATATATGATGCACAACCTCCGTGTGTGTGTGTGTATTGTGAGCATTTATTGTTAGTTAGGTGAGATTCCAATTAGTATTGATGTTGTCACATATTAAATGGTAATGTGTACATGTTTATCAAATAAAAAAGTAATTTTTTATTAAGGATCTGATATGCACAGTCGAAACCATTATATTTTATTTATTAATATTTTATTAATTAATATGTACATATATTAATATGTTAACTAATTTATTTATATGACTTATATAAAACTATATAACTATATCTCATAAATATTTGAAATAATACTTTTCAATTGTATACTTACATCAATAATGATTTTTAGTGGATGAAAATAATTTTTTGGCAACTATTTAACAATTTTATTATTATCTAATCATTGTATAAATTAACAAATTAATATAAAATAAATTATGTTTTGAAAATTTGATTTTAAATCTTCTAAAATTAAGTTGTCATCATAGATGCCCTCATTCAAAAAATCAAATCTTTTTAAATTTATTTTATATTTTTTAAAAATCATTTTTAAATTCAGCTAAAAGTATTTAATTAATGAAAAATAAATTCCGAGTTAGAAAAATCTAAAAAAAAATTGTAAGATAAAAACTATCATCCTTGAGTTTCTAAACATTTAAGATTTTAAATATTTATTATATAAATATTTTCTATCATTTATTTGTTGCTGTCTAACTAATTAATTCATAATATATATCAATACAATAAAAATTATAACTAAATTTCAATCTTCTGTGTATTGGATCTGGAATGTTTAGAAAAATTATAATTTTTAATTTTGTAATTTATATATTTATATAAACTATTCTAACTCCTATTTATATAAATTATTATACTTATATTTATATATACATATTGTTATATATATATATGTATGTATGTAATTATGTTACTTTAATACATATATACAAATAAATAATTAAACTTATATCTTGCATATGTATGCACATATATGTTTATTTAATATTTAACACTATAATATTTTATGTATAAATATATCTATAATATTTTCTCATTATATATATAGACACAAACACATTTGGGTTTTTATATACAACTGGTACACATATTTGGATAATACACAATACATATAGGATGAGCTAACATGTCCATTGTGATGTAAATCCTAACTTCTATATATGGGCATGCTATACATTGCATGGATTATCATGTTACACTTGTACACACATACATATATGAGTAAGATACATATGTATACTTATATATAATTTGAAAATAAATTAAATAACTTTCTACCAACAATTTATAAATTTAAATGAAATATACGATTTTATCCAAATTAAATTTAGAAATTTTCATATAAACTAAACTTCATAGGCCCAATAAAGATCCAACCAGGTAAAAATTTTGAAATTCACCCATATCTTCTATTGTGGGCTGCAACAGATCCCATAATGGTATCCGAGCCCCAATAGCATATGCGGTCTAATTAGTCATGTTAGGGTTAACTAATTAAATCCTACCCATATAGTATGGTGTCCATAAAAGTAGTATCTAAGGTTGGATTTGGGTGATCAAGTACTCTGCCTAACTTGGCTACTGGCCTGGCTCAAATTGATGAGGTAAGCCCAAAATGTTATCCCTAATAGAAAAGGCATAATTTGAATCGGACCTTAGACTAATTTTCAAAATTATTTGAAAATTTAAATTCTAAGATTTAAAATTTAAAAGTTAAATTTAAAAAAGATATACAAATATTATAAAAGTTATAATATATTCCAAAATGTTTGAAAAATAACAGAAATTAATTTAAAATTTTAAAAATTTATTAATAAGATTAATAAAATAAATTAAATAAGTTAATCAATAAATGAATACATGAATTATATACTATGATATGTGTAATGTTATTTGAAAATGTTTGAAATAACATAAGTATACATGTATGCGTATAAAATAAATTTTGAAATTAATATAATTTAATTAAAATATTTTAATTAAATAAATTAAAAGTTTAATTAATTAAATAATACACATGTATATGATATATGTGTTCTACTATAAAAGTAATAGTATATAATAATTAATGAATGTAAATGTTAAATTAATATGAAACTAATTAAATAAAGATATAATTAATATAATGTTATGCATAAGACTATTATATAAGTATATAAAATATAAGAATTATATAATAATAGAACTTATATAAATTGAATGTATAAATTAATGGCGAAACAGTAAAGAAACCCTAACTATACTTAAGGAATAAATACGTACATAAATATATATACACCATGATTTCTGATGTGTCCAATATTTGAAACACGAAAGTATTTTATAAGAAATACATTATTCCATAAGTTAATATCACTAAATATAATATATTGAAGATTATGAATCTTCAGTATAATGTTGTCCTCTACCATATATATATTTTAATAAATTACTTGCATACACCTTAATTGTTGAGCAGACTCAAGCTAGGAATGTTATATGTAATATTATTAGTATATTGAATAGATGAAGTAAGATAACTATATGTATTTGTTGAGCAGACTCAAAGTATATATATACTATACTTAGGTCGTCGCGATATGGTAGGTACAAGTGAATAATTTCATTTCATTTGTTGAGTAAACTCAAGGTTGAAACAGAATTAAGATAAGGACCAAAGGGTTAAGAGTTGTATGTGATACAATTGATAAGGAGTTATCCATCATTTATGGGGCTATGATTTGTTGAGCAGTCTCAAAGTCAAAATCCCAAGACAAACGAGTTGTAATAGTTCGCTTTTCTGTACCCCTCGAATTGACACTAATCTCCATCAACTAACTTAAGATGAACGGAAATACGAACAATTAGGGTTTTAAGAAAAAGAAAAAGATAGAAGGAGAGAGAAAAAGATAGAACGGAATAGAAAGAAATAACAGAACAACATAAGAATCTCACAATCGCAGCGGAACAACATATAATAAATAAATGAATAATCGTTAAATAAAGAACTATATCAGTTATTACATTACACCACATTACATTACATTATCAGAGTGAACAACAACAACATACAGCGGAAAAGAAATACTATATACTAGTAATACGCCATGCCATCCAGCTTGCCTCCTGCAACTCCTGAATTCCAGAATATCCTGATAAACCTGTCTATTGACTGCCCGTGTGGAAATTGGTGGGCACCCAGAGTTTAGGAAGGAAAACAATAAACTCTGAGTCAGTCATGTGACTGGTGTGAGAACTCAAAACAGTTTATCTATCTTTAAAATCAAAATAGAGGAATATTTTTTTAAAGTCAATTCGCAATGCTTTTAAAAATGAGACTACCATAAGACCTCCCACCACACACACAATGCAAACGCAGATTTGGAGGAGATTTCTTCTTATGTTAGTCAAAGATGCTTACTACGTAAAATCAAATCATTTTTGATATTATTATTAGTGCATAGTGTAGAAAACATTTCGAAAGTAGAATATAAATCTTAGCCAGCATAGGTACCATTATATTATGCTTACTATAGCTAACATATTAGATGGCAGGTTCTACAACTAAAACCGTACAAGTCTCGTATTGTTTCTTTGGATTTCCAACAAATGGTCAGGCCAAGGAACTTCCCATTTCCACATGAAAACGCCTCTGGAAGGACGTCCCCGAGAACCTAACCGGATCTCTGCCAACACAAGGCCGAGTTACCCCTAACTGGGTAACTACTGACACGAGTATGCCATCCCCCGGTCCTTTAGGACCTTTATCCGAGCGCTCGATCACCAACATCACACCATAATAAAGAAAGTGTTTCAACATGAGTAAGTATCTGGGCTCCATACCATGATACCACCCCTTTCCAGAAGGAAATGCACATACCCTAAAGGGAGGTACCCCTCATAATCTTGCCGCATCTTTCCTGTTTTGACCATTCCGGGGTGTGAGGTTCGACGAAGTCTCGTCCATAAAGCCACGCTTTATACAAAAGCTGTGCTTTGGGTCAACAAATGATCATAGAAATGATCACAAAGAATAGTGATCAAACAAATGATCATATCACAAATGATCAAATAATGATCATTTTACAGCAACACTCAGCATGTCACATTACCAAATTGGGAATATATCGCTGATAACCATCAACTACATAACCTCTGAGCTCATACGTCTCAGAGAAGGGTGTTAAGCTAAAAGAATAAATTCTCCGCCACCAACAGAAATGTATTTGAAAGAAATCTGCTTTATATCTCAATTTGTAACGTCAGACATACAATCCATACAAGTCTGTTCCGGGATCGAACAGAACCGAAGGCACTTACAAAGAAGTCCTTGCTATCCGGATATTCACTAATCACGTCCGGACTTCCCATCACATATGGAATTTCTATACCGGGGCCATTCGGTGCAGAAACATTCGACGGTAATCCTTCCGTTTTCAAAAATATCCGGTCTTCAACACCGGTCTTCAAATGCAATTCATAACGACGTATCCCATATTTGGAATGGGTTATACGACCCCAAGGTCCTTTCCCGGTTAACCCGAATAGTGAGCGCTTATTCAAAAATAAGTGTGGCATTCAAATTCAAGCAAATCTCAACAAATACCCATTCGAAGGTAAATATTGATAGTCGGTTATTGAACTATCAATGGATATGCACAACATCACCAAATTCCAAATAATTTTCCAAATTATTTATTTCCCAAAAATATCATTACAAGATATATAATTTCAATACTTCAAAAAATAAATCAATATTTATTTATTTTTTTGACAAATTCCCCTTTCCCTTATAAATTCCATAGTGAATTTACATTCCAAAATATTTATGAATATACGATTTCAATTATTCATTTTCAATTTATCTTCAAAAAAATAAATTCTCAAAACTTTCATTTCACCTTGGAAAAACATTTCCATACTTAATTATTTATAAGTAATTCACAAATCTTTTTATTTTCTACACTTGGAAAATATTCAATATACTTAAATCAAAATTAAGTATACATTTCATTCTTTAAGGAAATCATTCGTTTAAACATATTTATTTAGGCCAAAACGAATGTTACGTAAAACATCGTTACGACAACCCAAAATCACTAGTATAGGGATTCGAAATTAAAATAGAGATATAAATCCCAATACTATACAAAACATTTCCTTTCGGAAATCATTTACTACAACAACAGTGTTATAGTCCACCATTTCCTTCTATTTCTCGAAAACGTCTATTTCAACAATGAATGTTGAAATCTATGGTTTCGAATCTTAACACATTTTAAAAACATCGTTAGATCGTTTTAATTTTATTTAAAACATCACATCCAAAACATTTTCTTTAACATATTATTCACTATTCAAAAACGTGAATATACTTCGTTAACCAATTTCATCATTTCTATACATTTTATTTAAAAAGTATTATTCACCGTCTAAAACGTGAATATAACTCCATTAATAAGTTATAACAATTTACTTATCAAAATAAGTCGTTGGCGGATTTATAAAACAACGTTTATAAATTCCATTTCTATTTATTTTAAAACAACTTCCTTTCATAAACCTCCTTTATTAACCTATTCAATTTATATCTCAATGATATACTAAAGGTTCATATTACAAGTTAAATGCTTATAATTTTTTGTTTACAAAATCGTTCCTTTAAACTTCCCAAATTATAAATCTTATAACCTATAAGATTCATTTATTTACCTATATCTATTCTTCAAATAACTTTACAAATTTTATAAACATACTGCTTATAAAATTCCATTTATAACTTCACCGTTTATAATCCTATAAATTTCATTCATTTATGAAACTCATTTACAATTCATTCTAACACTTATAAAAACTCATTTTATAATTCAAATATTTTAATTTATAATATCCATCTTATAATTCTTTTATACAAATCAATTTGTATTATTATTTTAAAAACGTCTTTAAACTCCTTTATAATTTCACCATTTTGATTTATAAAATAATCAAATTTCATAAATCCTATATTTCAAACTTTTTACAATAAATTCAAAAATCCCAATTGAAACTATTTTATAAAATCATTAACCCTATATTTTCAAAAATCAACTTTTAACTATATTTTCTCAAAAATCAAAATTTTATAACATTAAAATTATACGTTTATTTATTTAAGACGAATCAATTCCAAAATTATTTTATAAAACGTATACTTTTAAAAATCACTTTAAAAATCCTTTTAAAATTCCAAAATTTGGCCCAATGATGCTACACACCAAATAGTCAATCACGACAACAACGACATCATATATCTGTATATGATAAGCAACGAATATCAAAATATCCAAAATCAAATAAATACTGTTGAGGAATCCAGTTGGATCCCTCCAACCTGTTTTCCTGCATCCAAAGATGTTAGCACAATACCAATTCCGTTCCAATACAGAATTATCGCGATATATGGAATTTAAAATATTATCCGCTTAATAGACGGCGCAATAGAGTCTCATCCGCTATATAATGTGGGAAATCAATTCCAAGTACATAAATAATACCAATTTCATTGTTTATGAAATATTCGCGGTATATATTTTTAATAAATAACATCCGCTTACTAACGGCGCATAAAGTCTATTTTAACAAACAATAGATAACAATCATCATTCAAACATACATTCAAGAATTTTAAATCTAACTATTTAAAATTAAAATCAAAACCGATTCGATTGAGTGAGAAGTTCTCACCTTGAAAAAGATAGCGTAGTGCTCGTCCCTACGATTCCAACGCAACTGGTTTTGCGCGTTTTCGACCTCGTATGAAAAAGGTATGAATTTTTAAACATTCACGAATTTATATATATATTACAACATAATTTTATAACCTAGAACAGATCATCACGTCCATCCTTCAACCCGAGATCACGACCGCTCCTTCATCTTCCTTCTTCTCCAGTGAACGCACGCACGTACACAACCCAAGCCGCCACCCCTAGGGTTTAATTATACTCCACCCTCAACCAATTTGAACACGATCAGATTACACCATTCAAAAGCTCGTGCTAGCCTCCACCTTCGCACAAAGCATCACCACTCTCGGCCTCGACCTGAAGTCGACACGCGCGCACGAAATACAGCCAAACACGGCCCCCTTACTCCTTCCACGTTGCGAATTATCCAATCACAACTGCATAGATTCGAAGCTCTCCTCGAGCTCTTGAACTTTCATGTTGAAGATTTCGTGAAATATTGCATGGATTTGAAGTAATTGAGGAGGAAAGGAAAGAAATTTCTGGCCATTGGTTTAAACAAGCGGCGGCTCCTGAAGAAACCCTAGGGTTCGATTTCTCTTTGCAAAATGAAGATTCTAGGGGCTTTTATAGAACAACGACGTACACTATTCATCGCAGAATTTCCGAACTCCAAACGAAGTGTGCCGGTTGGCGTTCCTAAGGTTTACCCCGCGTTCCGAACACAATGGAACGTGTTTCGAGAGCTAGTTCGATCATTTGTGCGAGTTATGGTAATAAACGTTTAAATTTAAAATTAAACCGATTAAACGATTTTCTATGTGTTTTGGCTTGACCCGGACAAATGGTAAATCTGATTGACATGAAATTTGAAATCATACAATAATATCACATTACGGACCCGATGAAACTAGTTTCGTCGAAATCCGAGACTTTTTGAAAAATGGCTATTTTAACTCGCCAATTTAATATTAAAACAATTTCGATGCGTTTCGAGCTGCCACGATCAAACGAAAACTCCGATTGCTACGAAAATTGAAATCCGGTAATAACAAACTATTACGGATCCAATGGAACTAGTTTCGTCCAATTCTGAGACTGTTCGAAAAATGACTAATTCACTAGTCGATTAAATATTAAAATATTCAATTTTCAAGATAAACTTTTAATTCGATTTTAAAAGTTCTAAAATATCATTCTAACTTCATTATGATAAAATAAAATTTTACAAATCATTTTCAATCATATTTAACCCAATTTTCAATTATTTCTGTAATTTCACATATTAAATTATCGATTAAATTATTCAATTAAATCTAATTATTCAAAATAAAATTTATTCGACTCATAAATTTCACTTATTAATATTTAAAATTAATTAAATATTCAAATTTTAATTAGATAAAATTCTGAGTCGTTACATACTTCCCCCTTAAAAGAATTTCGTCCTCGAAATTATCAAGTAAGAAAAGTTACAGAATCTATTAACTTTCCCAAAATCCATACTTAAACTTCTTACAATAACTTTACTAAGTTTTCAAATCATACTTAGTTATCTTTTCAAAAAACACTACTATTGTTTAACTTTCAACTCCAAATCAAAGTTATAGTTTTCAAAATTTTCCAATTTTTCTAAAAAATATTCTAACGCCTTAAATTTTCGAAAAAATTCGCCATAGTCTACTTTACGCGGCTCGATCCGAAAAAAAGACAGTATATATATCACAAATATACATCTCATCAAGTGATGAGGCATCCCGCAGGGAAAAAATGTAAAAGTACGGTATGTAATCCGAGATATGTACCTTATATTTTATATTAGCGAGCATATACGGCTAAGATAGCGCGAAAGCAAGCTCCAAATGCGAAGCAAACGCGATCCGCACCTACTAAACACTCAACAAACAACATGAGAACATGTATATATGAAAATAATATCAATATACATCATATAGCAACATAATAACTATATATGCCAACATAGCAAATGCAGTAAAAGCAATATATTCAACCATCAACCAACTATCATCCAACTAGCATCCATAACCAATAAATATTCATCCATATTCTCATTAATATTCAATGAAATGAGTTTTCAGTTTAATCACATTTGATTTATTAACAGTGGATGTTTTTACTAACATTCATTTTCAATTAGTTTATATTCACTAATTCATATTCAAGTTGGTTCACTCCCAAATCAAATTTAATTCTATTTAAGATTCACTTAAGTTCCAATTGAATTTCAATTACTTTAGCTTTTAATTTCATTAATACTTAATGAATTATATACAATCAACTAACAATCATATAACAATCAATGTATATTAATTACAACCAAATTCCTTTGCTTTCAATTGGTTTAATTAAATTGATTTTCATTCAATTATTCAACTTCCAATAACATTAGATTTTAATGAATTAACACTTACATCAATTATTTCATATCTACTTTATTTACATTCAATTGATTAACATTCAATTCATTCATTCAATTCAATTATAAAGTTGAATTTCATTTATATAACTCAAGTTCATATCTATCACTTAACTTTATTAATTTACTTTGATACCAAAATCAACTTCAGTCAACATCACTTAAGTTATACTTCCATTTTACAAACATCACTTGGTTTTACATAACTTAAATTCCCACTTATAAATCAATTTCAGATTCCAATTCTAAAGTAAATTTCCATTTAACTTTAAATTCATTCTTATTTACAACTCATATTCATAATTATATTCATATAATTTCACTTCTTATATATATATAAGATTTTTTTTTCACAATTGTAAATCACTTTAATTATAATTCAATTCTTATAATTCTTTTGCTTATACAATTATTCTTTTATTTAGATTATTCAAACAACTAAACAATCAACTTATATTCACTTTAATAATTCTGAAAAATTATTCCTTTATACCTAAAATATACTCAAGGTAAAATTATTTCATTTACCCAATTTAAAACAATATCGTGCCGAATTGTTCTGTACAAGTGTTTAGAGATCCCTATCAACAACGCTGATCACACGTATTAACCAGAATCCGTATACCACTCAACAAAGCAATCATCACAATATAAAACAATTTTATATTCACTAACAAATACGCTCTCATAGCTATTATTACACTCAACTCATTCTAGAGTACTACTGACTCTATCTCTAATGAGTAATACCCAACAGAGCCATGGTTGTCGCTTAACCATATGCTCTGATACCAAATGTAATAGTCCTCTTTTTCGTACCCCTCGAATTGACACTAATCTCCATCGACTAACTCAAGATGAACGGAAATACGAACCATTAGGGTTTTAAGAAAAAGAAAAAGATAGAAGGAGAGAGAAAAAGATAGAACGGAACAGAAAGAAATAACAGAACAACATAAGAATCTCATAATCGCAGAGAACAACATATAATAAATAAATGAATAATCTTTAAACAAAGAACTATATCGGTTATTACATTACAGCACATTACATTACATTATCAAAGTGAACAACAACAACAAACAACGGAAAAGAAATACTATATACTACTAATACGCCATGCCATCCAGCTTGCCTCCTGCAACTCCTGAATTCCAGAATATCCTGATAAACCTGTCTCTTGACTGCCCGTGTGGAAATTGGTGGGCACCCAGAGTTTAGGAAGGAAAACAATAAACTCTGAGTCAGTCATGTCTGGTGTGAGAAATCAAAACAATTTATTTATCTTTAAAATCAAAATAGAGGAATATTTTTTTAAAGTCAATTCGCAATGCTTTTAAAAATGAGACTACCATAAGACCTCCCACCACACACACAATGCAAACGCAGACTTGGAGGAGATTTCTTCTTATGTTAGTCAAAGATGCTTACTACGTAAAATCAAATCATTTTTGATATTATTATTAGTGCATAGTGTAGAAAACATTTCGAAAGTAGAATATAAATCTTAGCCAGCATAGGTACCATTATATTATGCTTACTATAGCTACCATATTAGATGGAAGGTTCTACAACTAAAACCGTACAAGTCTCGTATTGTTTCTTTGGGTTTCCAACAAATGGTCAGGCCAAAGAACTTCCCATTGCCAGATGAAAACGCCTTTGGAAGGACGTCCCCGAGAACCTAACCGGATCTCTGCCAACACAAGGCCGGGTTACCCCTAACTGGGTAACTACTGACACGAGTATGTCATCCCCCGGTCCTTTAGGACCTTTATCCGAGCGCTCGATCACCAACATCACACCGTAATAAATAAAGTGTTTCAACATGAGTAAGTATCTGGGCTCCATACCATGATACCACCCCTTTCCAGAAGGAAATGCACATACCCTAAAGGGAGCTACCCCTCATAACCTTGCCGCATCTTTCCTGTTTTGACCATTCCGGGGTGTGAGGTTCGACGAAGTCTCATCCACAAAGCCACGCTTTATACAAAAGTTGTGCTTTGGGTCAACAAATGATCATAGAAATGATCATAAAGATAAGTGATCAAACAAATGATCATATCACAAATGATCAAACAATGATCATTTCACAGCAACACGCAGCATGTCACATTACCAAATTGGGAATATATCGCTGATAACCATCAACTACATAACCTCTGAGCTCATACGTCTCAAAGAAGGGTGTTAAGCTAAAAGAATAAATTCTCCGCCACCAACAGAAATGTATTTGAAAGAAATCTGCTTTATATCTCAATTTGTAACGTCAGACATACAATCCATACAAGTCTGTTCCGGGATCGAACAGAACCGAAGGCACTTACAAAGAAGTCCTTGCAATCCGGATATTCACTAATCACGTCCGGACTTCCCATCACATATGGAATTTCTATACCGGGGCCATTCGGTGCAGAAACATTCGACGGTAATCCTTCCGTTTTCAAAAATATCTGGTCTTCAACACCGGTCTTCAAATGCAATTCATAACGACGTATCACATATTCGGAATGGGTTATACGACCCCAAGGTCCTTTCCCGGTTAACCCGAATAGTGAGCGCTTATTCAAAAATAATTGTGGCATTCAAATTCAAGCAAATCTCAACAAATACCCATTCGAAGGTAAATATTGATAGTCGGTTATTGAACTATCAATGGATATGCACAACATCACCAAATTCCAAATAATTTTCCAAATTATTTATTTCCCAAAAATATATTTACAAGATATATAATTTCAATACTTCAAAAAATAAATCAATATTTATTTATTTATTTTGACAAATTCCTCTTTCCTTTATAAATTCCATAGTGAATTTACATTCCAAAATATTTATGAATATACGATTTCAGTTATTCATTTTCAATTTATCTTCAAAAAGATAAATTCTCAAAACTTTCATTTCACCTTGAAAAAACATTTACATACTTACTTATTTATAAGTAATTCACAAATCCTTTTATTTTCTACACTTGGAAAATATTCAATATACTTAAATCAAAATTAAGTATACATTTCATTCTTTAAGGAAATCATTCGTTTAAACATATTTATTTAGGCCAAAATGAATGTTACGGAAAACATCGTTACGACAACCCAAAATCACTAGTATAGGGATTCGAAATTAAAATAGATATATAAATCCCAATAATATACAAAACATTTCCTTTCGGAAATCATTTACTACAACAACGGTGTTATAGTCCACCATTTCCTTCTATTTCTCGAAAACGTCTATTTCAACAATGAATGTTGAAATCTATGGTTTCGAATCTTAACACATTTTAAAAACATCGTTGATCATTTTAATTTTATTTAAAACATCACATCCAAAACATTTTATTTAACATATTATTCACTATTCAAAAACGTGAATATAATTCGTTAACCAATTTCATCATTTCTATACATTTTATTTAAAAAGGATTATTCACCGTCTAAAACGTCAATATAACTCTATTAATAAGTTATAACAATTCACTTATCAAAATAAGTCGTTGGCGGATTTATAAAACAATGTTTATAAATTCCATTTCTATTTATTTTAAAACAACTTCCTTTTATAAACCTCCTTTATTAACCTATTCAATTTATATCTCAATGATATACTAAAGGTTCGTATTATAATTTAAATGCTTATAATTTTTTTTGTTTACAAAATCGTTCCTTTAAACTTCCCAAATTATAAATCTTATAACCTATAAGATTCATTTATTTACCTAAATCTATTCTTCAAATAACTTTACAAATTTTATAAACCTACTGCTTATAAAATTCCATTTATAACTTCACCGTTTATAATCCTATAAATTTCATTCATTTATGAAATTCATTTACAATTCATTCTAACACTTATAAAAACTCATTTTATAATTCAAATATTTTAATTTATAAATATCCACCTTATAATTCTTTTATACAAATCAATTTGTATTATTATTTTAAAAATGTCTTTAAACTCCTTTATAATTTCATCATTTTGATTTATAAAATAATCAAATTTCATAAATCCGATATTTCAAACTTTTTACAATAAATTCAAAAATCCCAATTGAAACTATTTTATAAAATCATTAACCCCATATTTTCAAAAATCAATTTTTAACTATAATTTCTCAAAAATCAAAATTTTATAACATTAAAATTATACGTTTATTTATTTAAGACGAATCAATTCCAAAATTATTTTATAAAGCGTATACTTTCAAAAATCACTTTAAAAATCCTTTTAAAATTCCAAAATTTGGCCCAATGATGCTACACACCAAATAGTCAATCACGACAACAACGACATCATATATCTGTAAATGATAATCAACGAATATCAAAATATCCAAAATCAAATAAATACTGTTGAGGAATCCAGCTGGATCCCTCCAACCTGTTTTCCTGCATCCAAAGATGTTAGCACAATACCAATTCCGTTCCAGTACGGAATTATCGCGGTATATGGGATTTAAAATATTATCCGCTTAATAGACAGTGCAATAGGGTCTCATCCGCTATATAATGTGGAAAATCAATTCCAAGTACATAAATAATACCAATTTCACAGTTTATGAAATATTCGCGGTATATGTTTTTAATAAATAACATCCGCTTACTAACGGCGCATAATGTCTATTTTAGCAATCAAAAGATAACAATCATCATTCAAACATACATTCAATAATTTTAAATCTAAGTATTTAAAATTAAAATCGAAACCGATTCGATTGAGTGAGAAGTTCTCACCTTGATTTCAATTTCGTTTTAGCGATTTATTTCAAATAAAATTAAAGGGACGTTTAATTTTACCCAAAATTTTCGCTAACTCCAAATGACTCCAATCCAATTCCATAGCGTAGTGCTCGTCCATACGATTCCAACGCAACTGGTTTTGCGCGTTTTCGACCTCGTATGAAAAAGGTATGAATTTTTAAACATTCACGAATTTATATATATATTACAACATAATTTTATAACCTAGAACAGATCATCACGTCCATCCTTCAATACGAGATCACGGCCGCTCCTTCATCTTCCTTCTTCTCCAGTGAATGCACGCACGTACACAACCCAAGCCGCCACCCCTAGGGTTTAATTATACTCCACCCTCAACCAATTTGAACACGATCAGATTACACCATTCAAAAGCTCGTGCTAGCCTCCACCTTCGCACAAAGCATCACCACTCTCGGCCTCGACCTGACGTCGACACGCGCGCACGAAATACAGCCAAACGTGGCCCCTTACTCCTTCCACGTTGCGAATTATCCAATCACAACCGCATAGATTCGAAGCTCTCCTCGAGCTCTTGAACTTTCATGTTGAAGATTTCGTGAAATATTGCATGGATTTGAAGTAATTGAGGAGGAAAGGAAAGAAATTTCTGGCCATTGGTTTAAACAAGCGGCGGCTCCTGAAGAAACCCTAGGGTTTGATTTCTCTTTGCAAAATGAAGATTCTAGAAGCTTTTATAGAAAAACGACGTACATTATTCATCGCAGAATTTCCGAACTCCAAACGAAGTGTGCCGGTTAGCGTTCCTAAGGTTTACCCCGCGTTTCGAACATAATGGAACATGTTTCGGAAGCTTATTCGACCATCTGTGCGAGTTATGGCAATAAACGTTCAATTTAAAATTAAACCGATTAAACGATTTTCTAGGCGTTTTAGCTTGCCCCGGAGAAACTGTAAATCTGATTGACACGAAATTTGAAACCATACAATAATATCACATTGCGGACCCGATGAAACTGGTTTCGTCGAAATCCGAGACTTTTTGAAAAATGGCTATTTTAACTCGCCAATTTAATATTAAAACCATTTCGATGCATTTCGAGCTGCCACGATCAAACGAAAACTCCGATTGCTACGAAAATTGAAATCCGATAATAACAAACTATTATGGATCCAATGGAACTAGTTTCGTCCAATTCTGAGACTGTTCGAAAAATGACTAATTTCACTGGTCGATTAAATATTAAAATATTCAATTTTCACAGATAAACTTTTAATTCAATTTTAAAAGTTCTAAAATATCATTCTAACTTCATTATGATAAAATAAAATTTTAGAAATCATTTTCAATCATATTTAACTCAATTTTCAATTATTTCTGTAATTTCACATATTAAATTATCGATTAAATTATTCAATTAAATCTAATTATTCAAAATAAAATTTATTCGACTTATAAATTTCACTTATTAATATTTAAAATTAATTAAATATTCAAATTTTAATTAGATAAAATTCTGGGTCGTTACACGAGTCCTATCACCCACTAGTGAATTCGAAAGAATTCTATGTTAAGGGTTCAGTGAAACATAAAAGACTAGGGGGGCCTTATTATAAAAAAAGAAATGATAACATTTAACCTTTCTGATATTGACTGAACATATGCTATATAATGTTATAACAATCTACAATGATAAATTTGTGCATTTAATATGATTGACATAATGTTTATCTATTAAGATATAAAAATGATTTTTGCATTTAACTACATCTATTTTTATCATGGTAATGATGTTGAAGCTATCTTGGTAGCCTCTTGGCTTTTTTGATGATATGGTGCAATGTTCTAGAGTTGGATATGCTTTACTAGTGCACTTCTTCTAGCTTCCAGCATTGTACTTCTTGGAATAATGTTATGTAATGTCTGCCTACCTTGAGCAGCATTTTTATATTTTGGTATTTAAGTTCAGACGCAAGTGTGTTTTTGTCTGGTGCTTCATCTAATTTATGTGACTGTCTTGTGCAGCTTGTATCAAAGTTAGCACCCTGTGTGATGTTAGTGATAAGTTATAAGTGTAAGTTTGTAGTTTTGGCAGATTGCCAAACTCTTGTGCTATAGCTAGTTTGTGTCATTTTATTAGTTGCTGAGGCATCTCAGCTTTAAACCTATATTTCATTTGTAAGTTGTATGGCTACTATAAAACTAGCTTTCCCGTGAAAAATAAGAATTCCCTGTTTTGCCTACAAAAATGATTGACAAATAAAAATATAAAATATACTTACTAATAACTGCTTGCATATTAATGTTTTCTATACTCATGCAAGTGCCTAATTTTACAACCACTTAATACATTCGTAATATGGTCGCTCACGCACTATTTGATTAAGACCATGTATTGCAAACTATGAATTTCGAACTCAAAAGAGATATGAGACTATGGATATTTGATCCATATACTTCACATATCAGTGTTATATGGTAAACAATCACAATTTTTAATGTACGATACTTCGATGAAGTTAGGTCATTAAAAATAAGCCAATAAACTGTACTATGAGATTGAATATTCAATCTGATTGATTACAAAAGGATCGTATTGTGTTAAATGTAATACAAGACTAAAACTACAATATAAACCTAAGAAATCGATCGCTGAAATGTCAATTTGATTAGTTTACATAAGGTGCAATATATTTGATGTCCTTAAATGTTAAGGATAATCGAGTGCACTTTTCGTAAAGAGTTCGTTATGATGTTGTAGTAAGAGTATTCCTTTTAAATGGTTTGTCCATTTGAAAGGAAAACAAATGCATAAGAGTAGATGTAATTTAAGGTATAGTTGGGATGAGGAGTGTAAATAGCCACTTCTGCTTCATAAAGAAATAACGGAAACGAGAATTGTAATAATAATGATTGATACTTAACAATGGAATAAGAAATACTACTTCTATTTCGAAATGTAATTTCACATAGAATTTTTTTCTATGAGATTTACTTCTTGAGTTTAAGATATTTGATCAAAGAACTCTTCACTGTAAACTAGTTGCGGTATATGAAATAAATAAATCTATATTAAGTGAATGATGGGCCTCCGAATTCAGTATGTTATTATAGTAATGGCGGAAATAGTGGGAGAATGCCATATAGCACTTATTGAATGCATCAACATACAAAAATTGTTTCTGTAAAACATACCAAACATTATGTATGTAATAATTACTACTTTTCGACGCCGACTGAAAAACAGACAGTTATATTCAGTGTGAATATTATGAATATTCATAACGAATTACAACAACAATACAGTAATAAAAGTGATGCATTAGAAAATACATACATATCTAAAATTATTTATAATTATTTTGGAATTAAAGACTAAGTCGTAGTTTTGAGAAATAATTTTTTATATACTTATGAGTTATATGATATTGATTTATTATATCTCAAACAATTAAGGGATATGCACCTATTTAGTGGGAGCATCATAAGAGTTGATGAACAATTCGAATTGATAGATATAGATGTACGCAATCATAAGTCTATAAATACCAAAACGGTTCCATGTACTTTGTTATATTCATCGATGAGTTACCACCAACATGGACGTGTGTATTTGTTACATATGTAGTATGTATAAGATAGACTCATAGAGTATAAAATGAAAGTAAATAATATAACCTGCAATCAAAATGATTTGATTTGATCGAATGGGTAAGTATATTAGAAAGGGTTCCGAAAGTACCTAAAAATGAACAAATATTCAGTCCTAAAAGTCACTCCTCAATGTGATACATAATGATGTATCGGTGATAGAACTTTGTTGGACAAAATATAATTAAGTGTGACTGAAATTGAGTTAATTTCTTTCTATAAGGTCATGTATTTAAGAATAGTACATGAGGTTAATATTATTTCATCTAACAAAATCATACAAGATAAGGGTTTATAAGGACCCCAATATAACTTAAACCAAGGAGTTGGTAGATTGTGTGAGTCGAAAGATTACACATAATAATTGTTCATGAGGGATCTTGTATGAATCTCCCCAAAAGGAGTTTGGGAAGGACTTTCATCGGATGACATATTTATGTTTTGAACATAAGTTTTGTAAACTAAAACTAAATTAGTTTTAAATAAAAGGAAAATTCATAAAGTGTTTATGAATACATGTTCCATTGCATTAAGAAACAATTATTGTTTCAAGAAATACCAACTTCATAGCGAATGACTTTATTTGACAAATTATTGGTATTAAAATGAATAGGATATGATCCAATGACAAAATTGATTACATGAGATGAAATGAAATTAACTAATTTAAACGAACACATCGCAATAGAGTGTTTAGTAAGTATTCTTGCACATTGAAGAGAAACTACGATTTTCCAATCAACGTCAAAAATATATAATCCTCGGTTGTTTAAATAAATCACTAAAAGTGTTGACTCAATGATATGGTATGATGCACAGATCTAAAATAGACTCTAAATACTTTATCAAAATATGATTTTGGTAAACGCACCGTAAGGATTATGATCTGTGATGACCCACCTTTATGACCCTTGAGAATGACACTTAACACATCCTCGGTGTCATATGCCATTGCTCAAGTATCCGAAAGGCAAGTTGTCATGTTGTAAAATAAAAGAATAGATCAGAACAAATTATAAAAGAATAAGAAAGTATTATGTTGAAATGGTCACATGTAATACAAAAATAATGTAGTACATCAGGATATTCCCAACATAGAGTTATCAGAGTTACACAAAAGTACTACAACCATCAGATTAGGCAATTATGCATTGTTCTGATACACAAATTGATACAAAATACATACATCATTATCATAACATATAGCGAAAATGATCAGTAGATAGCCAAATGAGCCTCTTGCTTGTCCATTTCTTCAAAGAGCCCAAAGAAAACCTGCTACTGTTGGACTATTCAAATATAATTGAGTACCGGAGAGTTTAGGGAAAACAAACAACTTGGGTCAAACAATAAATCTGGTATGAGCAAAACCCAAACAAGAGGGTGGAAATAAACATAATATGTGAGGCCACTCCACAAACCGTGGAGCGGGTTACCCCTCACAATAAAAACATCCAATTAAAACAACGGATAAAAATAATTGAACATCGCAAGGTGCCCACAACACTTCCGTGGCAATTAAGAAAGAGGTAAATTTAAAAATTTGGAATCAAAGAAAAGGAAAGAAAAAGTTTCCAACAAATGACAAAAAGAGTGCGTCCCCTTACTGAAAGTATACCTCTAGATAATATACCAGACCCCGCCTGCCTTAAGTAGAACCGAGTATTTCACATCTTAATGCACGTGTAATCGATCAAAATCTAGAGTAGATGTGAAGATACCCTAATGGGTGCAACCCCACATAGCTTGACATCCACTCTCTTTCTGGTTTTAGTCATTTCCAATAAAGGACAAATATGCTCAAATGAGCAACTAATCATCTTAGATTGACGATATACAACGAAAAAAGTTGAACCAGTAGTTAATAAATCAACTATCGAGGATAATTAAAAATAATAGTATATAGAAACAAAATTTCATATTCGTGCCACTGCTTGTCCATACTAAACTTGTGCCGTCCCTCGGTTAAAAATGAAGCTGGGCAAGTTGAGATAGTGTTAACTATAAGCATTGCATTGATGACATTTTTAATCTTCGAGATAGAAACAAGTCCATGCCTCGATGTTTAGTGTTAAAAGTGTGATGAAATCCTTTCCATATAAGTAGTATCGTTTATGGAACTACTTTTCCATAACCAAACCGAACTTTTAATTTTAAAACAAAACTTGTGTTAGAGTTTCACATTAAAAAGTATTAACTTTATCAAAATGATTGCTTCACTTCAAAACAGAAATTTATCACTTTAATATCATTATTTAAGATGATTAATTAACTTTAATAAATGACTAATTATTTCAGACATCTTTATTTAACATAATTAATTAGCTTTAATCCTGATTAATTCCTTCAAACAACACTATTTAAAATAGTTAATTAACATTAATCATCCTTGATTAACTGATTAATTAATTTTAAAACATCATTATTAGAAAAATTAGTTAAACCTTAAACATAATAATTAAAATGATTAATTAATTTTGAACATCATTATTAAAATGATTAGTTAAATTAAAACATTATTATTAAAGTGATTAATTAATCTTAAAATATCATTGACAAAATGATTAATTAACTTTAATACATCATTAATTACATCATTAATTAGCCTTAAACATCTTCAGTTAAGATGATTAATTAATTTTAAAAACATCATTAAGAAAATTACTAATTAATCTTAATCACATCATTATTTAATAATTTATTAACCTTAATCGCCATTATTATTTAAAATGATTAATTAAATTTGAAATATCATTATTAAAATTGTTAATTAAACTTGAACCATCATTTTGAAAATGATTAGTTAAAATTTATCCATCATTAATAAAGTAATTAATTAATCTTGTAAAACCCAAACACAAGTTTTAAACAAAAAATTCCAAATAAAGGTGTTGGTTTCAAAAGTGCCGATATAGCAATAGTCGCTATAAAGACACTACCGTAAATACTTCTCACATGTCATTTACTTATCCAAGCACCACAAAGTATAGCATGAGCATATAAACAAAAGTAAATAGTAACTTATACCACATATAGTTCATCATTTGTAAGCAAGAATCAAACTAATCATCAAGATGTCAACTTTTCAAGGTGGTTAACTAGCCAACACATCCAATATATTTAACACATACAAACATCAACAAATAACATGCATTTCCATTAACATAGTAAAGGTCAAGAATTTATTTAAAAGGTGAGGATTTGCTCACCAAAGAGCAACCAAACTAAGCCGAACTACCACCGAACTCTCAATCGACACTAGATCTAAGCTTCTACCTACTAATGATGGAATTTTTGGACCCTAAATGGGCCTAAGCGGTTTGGCCTTATGGGTTGTAGGGATCAGCCTAGGGTGTTTAGTTTAGGTTTTTTTTAGAAGAGAGGCTAGAAGAAGAGAAATGAGAGTGTTTAAATAAGTTTTTAAAAATTAAAAGAGTGAAAAGGAGTGATTTTTAAGCATTAAAAATTTATGGAAACCATTAACAATCTTTTGAAAGCATAGAAAGAAGATGTAAAATCTTTAAAAAGATGGAAAATGAAGAGAGAATTTAGAGTTAGTTTTATATAAATGGAAATTGTAAAATTACTAAACTAACCCTTATCACATTACCCTCCATTCAAATGAAGCCACATCATCATCTTCACCTTACATCCCTTCAAACACACATTACCCACCCTCCTCCCCCTATTGTCTAAAATTTAAAACACTTTCATGTACTTATGTGTTATAAGATGTGACATTTTCTTTTTCTTATTTCACTTTTATTTAAATTTTTAATAAAATGTCATGTCTCCTTCGTTTTCACTTATGTAAATAAATATCTATCACTTATTCTTACTAACCATACTTAAGTTATTTAATAAATATAGGTGTATATGTTAACTATAATGTACACAACATTCTCGACATATTTTAAACACCAAAAAGTTGAAAATTTGAAAAATGATTTTCAATCACATTTTCTATTTTTCTTTGAACTAATTGTTTTGTAAACAAATTTTGAAAATCATTTCCCTACCACTAGTTATTATTTAAAAGAGCTTTATTTTTGTTATAATATTTATTAATTAAATAAAAAATATATTAAATCAGATTTAAAAGTTATTAAATTATGGGTCATTACATCCTCCCTCCTTAAAGGGAATTTCATCCTCGAAATTTATTATACACAACAATAGATACCAAAAGAAATCCAAATGATATCATTCAATCAAACAAGTAAAAAGAAAGTGACTCCACCACAACTGGTGAGTACACTAAAAGACACAATATACAAACAACTACGATAACTCAGGATACCAATCTCTAGTATAATCCTCGGTTTCCTAAGTAAAATCCCTATCATCCTCGTTCCATTGGACCTCAACAAGATTCACTTCCTTCGCCCTCGGTCGCTTTATATCCCAAGCGATGTAACAAATAGGCCTCCTAAGAATGGTTAGATTAGGTTGAACTTCCAAATCCTCTTGTTGTGTCAGTTCTACTATCGTCGAAGGGTCATGTATGTACTTACATAAATGAGATAAGTAAAATACATTATGCATATCCAATAGTCTATCTGGTAACTTTACTCTATACGCAAGCCTACCGATCCGATCGAGAATGGGAAAAGGGCTAATAAATCGAGGGGCAAGATTTCTAGACTACGCAAACCTCACAACACTCTTCAATAGATAAACCTTCACAAACACAAAGCTCTGATTGAGAACTCAAGATCCCTACGCCTTCGATCTGCATAACACTTATGCCAATCCTGCACTTCCTTCATCTTCAATCTGATATCAACTACCTTCTCACTTGCTTCTAAGATCATATTGGGCCTAAGACTAATCCTATCACCAAACTCCATCCAATACGAAGGAGAATGACATGGACGACCATGAAGAGCTTCAAAAGGGGCAATGCCGATACTTACTTGATAGTTGTTGTTGTAAGTGAACTCGACCAAGGGTAAGTGATCTTCCCAAGAACTTCCAAAGTTAAGAATACATGCACTTAATAAATCTTCTAAGATCTGGTCCACTCTCTCCATCTACCCATCTGTTTGGGGATGGTAAGCCGTACTCAGATTTAGCTCAATCCCTAAGGCAGTTTGTAATCCCTCTTAGAAGCTGCTAGTGAATATCGGATCTTGATCACTGACAATACTATAAGGAATACCTTGAAGCCTCATAATCTCCTTCACATACAAACTCGCTAGACTTTCAGAGTCCTAGTCGGTTAACTAAAATGAAATGAGCACTCTTGGTCAAACGATCATCTATAACCTAAATACATTCATTCCCTCTTCTTGACCTAGGAAGTCCATCGATAAAATCCATAGAGATCTGCTCCCACATCCACTTCAAGATCTCAAGCGACTGAAACAGTCCATCTGACTTCTGTTGGTCACTCTTAATCTGCTGGCAATTTACAAACTAACTCACGAAGATGGAAACATCTCGCTTCATCCCTTTCCACCAGAAGACTCTTTTCATATCCTTGAACATCTTGGTCATCTTTCTTGGGTCGAACCAAAATAGGATCTTCTTCTTAACTAGCCGTAATCCTCTCCATCAATACTGGCTTGACTTCTAAGTTAGCCACCATCGCAATATTCCTACTATATGCATCCGCCACAGCATTAGCTTTCCTAGAGGTGTATAGAAATTCAAATCATAAGAAGTAAGAAACTCCAGCCATCTCTACTGCTTCAAATTTAAATCTTTCTAGGTAAAAAATACTTTAAGGATTTGTGGTTTATGTATAACTCAAAATTTTCGGTCAGAAGATAATGCCTCCACATCTTAATTGCGAAGACAATAGCCAAAAGTCTAAATCATGCATAACATAACTTTTCTCATGTGACTTCAGCTGTTGACTCGCATAGGCAGTAAGCTTCCCATGCTGCACAGAAATGCCCTAAAAAGAACTACATGCATCCACATATACTGTTAAACCCCTACTCACATCTGGAATAGTCAAAATAGGAGCGCTAGTGAACTTCTCCATCAGTTCCTTGAATTATTGATCACACTTAAGCATCTATATAAAATTAACATCTTTCTTGGTTAACTTCGTCAGATGACAAGCAATCTTTAAGAAATCCTTGATGAACCTGCAATAAAAGTAGTGAATCCCAAGAAACTTCAAACTTTCTTTGCATTTTTGGGCTTCTTTCAGTCTTGAATTGCAACAACCTTAGCTGGGTCAATTGATATGCCTTACCCCGAAACAACATTCCCTAGAAACCTAACTTCAGATTTCCACAAATGACACTTAAAAAACTTGGCCTTCAACACATGGCTCCTCAAGATATTGAGTACGACTACGAGATGGTACTTATGTTCCTCTTCAGTCTTCAAATAGACAAGAATATCATCAATAAAGACGAGAACAAATTTAATAAGAATGTCTTGGAACACTCGATTCATTAAGTGCACAAAGAAAGCAGGTGCATTAGTCAGCCTAAATGTCATAACTAACCACTCGTAGAAACCATCCAGAGTCTTAAAAGCTGTTATGGGCACACTCTTCTCTACTACCCTTAATTGGTGGAAACCGATGGCAAGATCCAATTGGCAAAATATCCGAGCGCCATGAAGCTGATCAAACATGCCATCGATCCTTAAGAGAGGGTATTTATTCTTGGTAGTTCTTTTATGTGTCAAAGAAAAAGCACCTAACCCTATTAGATATGGTTCGTTCCATAATTAGTAAGACTGAATTACCTTTGTCCTATTTGGGATATGCGCTAGAGACCACAACGCATATGTTGAACTTATTTCCCACTAAATTCGTGCCCAAAACACCATATGAGATGCGGTAAATATTTGAAGGTATGGGGTTGTTCGGCATACATTAAGAACGTTAGTCCGAACAAACTAGAGGCAAGATCGGTACTGTCTACATTTATAGGATATCCTAAAGATTCAGATGTGATATTCTACGATACTAAGGAACAAGAAGTTATTGTTTCTCGACATGAAGTCTTTTTAGAAAAGGAATTTCTTTTAAAGGAAATTAACTACAAGATTGTAGACATAGATAAGATCTAAGAAATTCACACTGAAGCCGAACCAGTGGAAGAACGGAGTTCATCCGCATACAAAAAACACACAACTTATTACAAGGTCTAGTGGAGAATATTGAACACCAAAGATATATTACAGTTTTCTCATGGATGGCGAGAAGGAGGGCCGTGTCTTAGATGATGTCACTCCTCTATCTTTCCAACAAGCACTGTAGAGTAAAGACTCTGCACTATGTCTTGGAGCTACGAAATCTGAGATGGATTCCATATACAAATACAAAGTTTGGTCGGGCGTACCCAAGGGATAAAACCCATCAGTTGCAAATGGATTTTTAAGAAAATGCTAAACGCGGGCGGGAAAGTAGAAAGTTCTAATATATGGCTAGTTGCAAAAGAATTTCTTTAAATTCAAGGTGTTGATTACAACAAGACATTTTCTCCTATAGCTATGCTTAAGTCCATTCGAATTATGCTAGCCATTGCTGCATTCTATAACTACGAAACATGGCAAATGGATGTAAAGACAACTTTTCTAAATGGTCATTTAGAAGAAACCATTTATATGTCGTAGCTAGAGGGTTTTATGGTTAATGGGAGAGAAGGCAAGCTTAAAGTTGTTAAAGTCCATTTACGGACTTAAAAAGGCTTTAAAGAGTTGGAACAAGTGTTTTGATAAAGTAATTAAACAATTTGCTATTTATCAAAACACAGAGGAAGCATGTGTATACAGGAACAGGGCAGCGCTACCATATTCTTAATACTTTATGTCGATGATCTATTATTGATTGGCAATGACATTTCATTATTGCAGTAAAATCTTGGCTTTCAAAAAACTTCTTCATGAAGGATTTGGGAGAAGTAGCCTATATACTTGGTGTAAAGATCTATAAAGGTAGATCTAAGAGGCTGTTGGGATTATCTCAATCCCTATACATAGACACTATGCTAAAAAGGTTTGTATGGAGAATTCCAAGCATGGAAATATTCCAACGCAATCTGGAATCATCCTTCCTAAAAAGGACGCTCCTCATATCGATGCGAAAAAGGAGCGTATGAAAAGGATTCCCTATGCTTTAGCCATAGGATCCATAGTGCACGTCATGCTATGTACTAGACCTGATATGGCATATGCATTATGAAGTGTAAGCTGATACCAGTCTAATCTTGGAGAAAAACATTGGATGACCATAAAATGTATAATTAAGTATTTGAGAAATACCAAGGACTTATTTCTCATATATGGGAATGGAGACCTCCTTATGAAGGGGTATATTGATTCGTGCTTTCAAAGTCATATAGAGGATAGTAAATCCGTATCCTGTTATGTCTTTATGCTTAATGGAGGAGCTGTAGTTGAAAAAGTTCCAAGTAAGAAATAGTTGTTAATTCCACGATATAGATCGAATACATCGCCCTCAATGAAGCAGCAAAAGCGGCAGTTTGGATGTGCAAGTTTTTAAGTGAGCTCGGAGTGATTCTCGATACCGAGAATCCTTTGGCATTGTTCTACGACAATAATGCGATGATATAGATTACAAAGGAACCGAGATTACACAAGAAGTCACGGCACATTCTTCGAAAGTTCCATCTGATTAGAGAATTCATTGAGAAGAAAGAAGTTGTGATTCAAAGGGCAGATACCAATGACAAAATAGCAGATCCATTCACAAAAGGCCTAGCTCGATCAGCGCTCGAGAAGCCAATTGAAGGAATGAGATTGAGATTCCATAATTGCCATCAAGTGCGTGGGAGATTGATAGAGTTAGGGGTATGTCTTAGGGGAAATTATGTAATTTATTACAAATTAATTAACTCTGTAATCGGTTCTCATTCAAAATAAAGGTGTTTCTTCTTTTTGTTATATATTTGTTATGATGTGTTATAAAAAATTAAATGTTTAATTAAAATATATTTAACAGAAAATCCATAAAAGGTGTGTTTGTGAAAGTAATTACAAATAGATGTAATCATGAGTATTATATCACAATATTATAGAAGATATTATTTTAAACGTTCCTAGTTGAGATGCATCAAGACTAGATATCGACGTATCCATTGAGACAGGAGTACTAATGCTCTCCAAATGTTGGGCAGTGGATTGCTCATGAATGCTGGGGCATTTAGGGGTTGCATACTTAATAGTTAGTGGATAACTATGGAACACTCAATAGTTTTCTATTGGTTAATATAACAAGGTCAAATAATCAACGTGAATGACTTACACGGTTCTTTCGACTTGAGAATACTGTGAATCTTCAATGCGAAAGCTCCGCTTTGATTATAGTCAAATCATAGCACGACATCCATTGAGTGACTATAGTTGGGTGAGTGGTAGTATTAGAATTGGAGCACTACTCAAGAGAGGATTCATCTTCTCGGTTATATGGTGTTAGTATCACGGTCAACTTAAGTTAACCCAAAATCAAAATCTCTGGCCAGAGTAGTTCGGTTAATAATAATTGCTATTATTAAACTAAGAACTTTATGTTTGGACTATAGAGTTGAATATGGATGATGTTGGAAATTTGACCATTATCAAATTCGTTAAGTCCAAAGTGATATATTTTTGACGAAGAGAATTGGTGTAAACAAATGTCACAACTGGGTAACGCTTAATAAAATAAAATGGGATTTTACCTAAACTAAGTAAGTGATGAATTTGGCCAAAATGTCACACCACTTACTAAGTGACGTGTGAACGATAAATTCAAATGGTTTGATGTTAATAGCTGACCTAATTTACACCCTACGAGTCACACAACCGAAATGATGAATTCTCCTTAGATCAAATGATTTAATTAGTTTCAATTAATTAAACTATTTAATATTTATGAAATATTAATATTAAAGTTTTGAATATGATTTGAAGAATAATATTATTGTGTATTTATTTTTAATATTTATTAATATATCAGTTGAAACAATATATCGAGAAGATATTAAATTAGATTTAATTAACATTATTTGCTTGGGCTTAAAATGGTCTATTATCCTATAATATTAGAGGGAAATATTAGCTGAAATTACATGGATAGGGGCGGCAAAAATAGGGCAAGCAGGGGTTTCAAATGGATGCTGGAGTTTGGGTGAGAAAAGGTAACAGATATGATCCTCTTTTCTCTCTCATTCAACCATTATGAAATCATCACTAAACCTAAATTCAAAGTGACTTTTGGCTACCTCATTTCTCCATCTTGCTAGCTGAATTATACCTCCTATTCTTCAACTCAACTCAAAACAAATCAGTTTAAATCAATGGCTATTCGATAACAAAGGGTTTGCATTCAAAGACTTGCAATCTGACAAATCGGGAAGGTTTCAAGAGGAAGGGAACTCATTATTACAAGGTACTCTTAAGGGCTTTAGTTTTGGTGAGTATTTAGTTTTATATATGATGCATAATCTCTGTATAATTCAATATTGTTCACACACATGCACATACTGTTATTATTGAATTGTTAGTTAGGTAGGATTCCTATATGTATTGTTGTTATCACATATATTGATTGATTATGTATAAAAAACTTTTTTTAATATAATTGATATGCATAGTCGAAATTAATTTTATTTCATCTCCTATTATTTGATTAATTTATTTATGCATATATTGATATATTAATTTACTTATATTGATATATTAATTTACTTATATGACTAATACTAAACTATATATCTATATCATGTAAAATTTCAAATAATATTTTAAAATGCATAATTATATCAAGTATAATTTATGTAATCGTAAATAAAATTTAAGTAATTATTTAATAGGTTTTAGTATTATTTAATCATTATACAAATTAAAATTTTATATAAAATAGATTATATTTTGAAAATTAGGTCTTAAATTTTATAAAATTAATTTATCATTATAGAAGCTTTTGGACAAAAAATTTGACCTTTTGCCACTTGGTTTATTGACCTCATTGGCTCCTTGCCGATTTCTAAAAGTGGTGTGAAATACGCCATCGCGGTAGTTGATTACTTCAGGAAATGGGCTAAAGTCGAACCTTTAGCAACGATTACAAAAAAAGTAATGAATAATGTTGTTTGAAACATCATCTATTGTTTTGGTCATCCTCGAATGATCATAACTGATAGCGGGACCCAATTCCACAGTGCTGAATTCAAAAAGCTTCTACCACTGGCATTATATTGAGAAAAGATTTGCAACAGTTGCTCAACCTCAAGCTAAAGGACAAGTGTTAACAAAATCATAAAGTCCATTCTGAAGAAGCGTTTCAAAAAGGCTAGAGGCAAGTGTGTCGAAGAACTCATATCAGCATCATGGGGATATAGAACCACCTATAAGTCCGCGACTGGCCATACTTCATTTGCGCTTGCATACAGCTCCAAAGCTGTGATTCCTATAGAACTTGAAGTTCCTTCTCATTGAGTGACTTATTACAACCTCTATTTCATTATAAAAAATAAACAAATAATTTCAATTCAATTGCAATTAAACTACAAGGAATTGGCGACGACCCATGAGCATATGTTCATGCTCGTGAGCCAATGATAAAAAAGTGTACATGAACATGCATGCATGCATTCCAAAATTTGATTTATCGAAGCTGACAGAAATTGAGTCCTCACCCGGTGTTATTAAAGAAGAGACTGGATTAGATAACCAAGGCCTAATAGTAATAGAACCAGGCATGGATAATAATTGAGAGATTGAACTCCGGTTTAATGCTGACAAATATCAACCAAGCACCACAACAAATAGAGAGAGATATGAGTTTTTGGAAAAGACAATTCAATGGAAGAATAACATGTATCCAGAAAATTGAATGGAATTGCTTCCGACGACTCTAACTTACTTTGATTCAAAGCACGTCATGTTCGACACAACACATATTTTGGAGAGCAAATGTTATCAGCTCTTTTGGCTAGGCTATATTCGACTGATTGGACAAGTTAGACTAGACGACTATTGAGGAAAATACCTAAAGAGAAGATTATTAGGCTTAGGGTTCAAGCATAGGCAATGATATGAAGTGACGATCAACTGAGGCTAAGAGATAGACTCTCCAGAATATTCTGAGTACGGATTAGTACATCTCCTAAGCAGGGGATCGGTGCCTATCCCTTCCCTTAGGGGATCGGTACATATCCTTAATTATTGTCCCAAACTAGATGATATTGGTATAGAGCGAGCCCATGAGGCTACGTTTCAAATCTCAATTCGTTTGAAGTTTGTATGCTCAAGTTATGGACAAATTACTTTGCCAAAGAAAGGGATCATGTAAATGGGATTGTATAAAAAGGATTGTATCAACGGAATCGTATCGAAGGGGTCAGATCGTATCCAGCCCAACAATGCAACTCAATATAAAATGTTGATATCTAAAAATCCAAAAGTCTAATACACTTTAAACTTTGGGAACAAGAAGAGGGGACCCTACGGAGTCCACCCTAGGGATCGCACCCCCAAAAAGCACAAGAAAGAGAGATCGGCCTAAATCAAACTACACAACGCATGCAATAATGATCGATCGACAACTCAACATCTATAAGTCTAATTGACATGAAACTTGGAAGACAAGCATAATACAACATGGAGAAGCTCCCATTGGAATTTTAGGCCCCAACTCCTCCAAAATAGGGATCAACTCCAGTCCCTATTTCTTGGGATTTGGGCCATGCGATCGCCCTTATGGGCCTCTATGTATCTGGAGAGCCTTTTTCCAAGTTTTCAGGGAGATATTTCGCTGTCTTCCCCTATAAATATTGATTTGATTGTTCATTTTTAGGATCTTTACGCTGCTTGTTGCTTTATAATCTTTTGTAGCTAAGAACTTTCATCTGATCCCTCTTGTACTCAGTTTATAAAGTGACTAATAAAGCTATCTCTCTGTTATTAGCTTGTTTTTATTGTTTATTGTTATATTCTCTCTATTTATATTTATTATTTTTCATTTGTTCCTCTACAAATTCTCTATTGGGTGTTTGTATCAATTTTTGGTGCAAACAAGGGTGCACTAATTTAACTATATATAAATCACCTAATTAACAGTGAACCCACTCACCTCAAATCCATGTTATCCCCTCTGAATTACATCTAAAATCTCCTCGTTTGTTAGATCTCCTGTTTATTTGATATAATTGGTTCTTCTTCTTATTAACTTATATTTTATTTTAATTTGATTAATGAAATTTTGTTTGAAGAGGAAAGAATTTGATTGAATTTTGATAATTATTTTCTACCGAATTAAGGTTTGATTGACAGTGTTTTTATAGACACAACACTTCATCTCGTCTGTTCCCTAAAACATACAACCCATCTAATTGATCCAAAAAAAGACACTACAAATTTAATAACTTCTCCATATTAACTCGGATTTCAAAATGTTATATATGAAATTGTCCAATAAATCGCTAAGAAAGTAATAGTGCAAGTTTCGTAGCTAGGTTTGGACATTTGCAAAAATTCCATTTTTGCCCTTGTTTATTTAATTTTAATTTTCTTTTCTTTAAATTTTTGCTTGAATTTTTGGGATGTAAAATTCTTCCCATATAAAAGGTTTTCACTCCTGAAATCTCCAAGGATGGAAAAAACATAACTCGTACATATCCAAATGCTTATGCTTATGCCAGGTATCCAAATTTATGAAACATCCTATGTAAATATATTTGTAATTTTACATATATGCACAACCATTCAATCCATGTACAACAAACGTATGCATATAACCCAGTAAATAAACAAGTGACGGTGTGAGCATATGCTAACTCGAGAATACATGTGCTATAAACGTACAAAGGTCTATGTAAAAATACATCCACTAGCATCCATCATCCAAAATATGTCCTAGTGACATGTTCGCAACTCATCCTAACATCCATTGTCCTAATCTTATGAGGGTATACTAAACTAGAACCAAACACCTAAGTAGTCTGTTCCTATTAGACTCAAATAGAAACATACCTAAAAAGAAATATGGATGGGTAGCTTAGATACTCTTTTTAGGCACTCATGTAATCTCACTGGATCGTCTCCATATTGAACCTTAACGAGCTTGATAATCTCGTTGTAGAGTCGTTTCGTGTCATGCTTAGTAATACAAGTAGGTGCACATCAAAAAGCGACTCCCTCTTTACCTTAACCTCCTCTAGCTGACCCAGCTCGACAACAACTGCCGTATCATGTAGACACTTTTGCAAGTGTGAGACATCGAAAACATCATGTACTCCACTAACTTCTCAAGAAACTTCACTCTATAAGATAACTTCCTGTAACAACCCAGAATTTTGGTCATTCGAAATTCTAATATTTAATTGATTTTAAATATTCACAAGTTAATTTTATAAGTTAAATAACTTATATTTCGAATATAGTGATTTAATTGGATAATTAAATTATTGATTTAATATTTGAAATTATAGAAATAATTGGAAAAGGAATTTAATGCGAATGATAATGATTTATAAAGTTGAATTAAATTCTATTTGAATTAAAGTGATGTCAGTAAACTTTTAAAATTGAATTAAAAGTGAATTTATGGAAATTGATTATTTTAATATTTAATTAACGTGTAAAAATAGTCATTTTTCACACTATCTTGGATTTCAACGAAACTAGTTTCAATGGATATGTAATGTTATATTATCATATGATTTCAAATTTCATGTTAATCGGATCTACGGTTTAGCCGTGGCAAGCTGAAACGAGTAGAAATTTGTTTTTAAGTAAATTTTAACCTAAATAATTCGATTCAAAAACCTATCCTCCAAATATGATTGAACTGGTTCTCGATATATATATTCAATTGTGTTCGGAATAGGGATAAAACATTATAGATGCCAGGCGGCATGTTTTGAATGGAGTTCGGAAATATTTCGGATGAATGGTGTCGCGATTTTTTTTATAAAAGGCCGTATAAATTTTCTATTTTCATCAAAACCCTAGCCTAGGGTTACAGCTGCCATTTAAACATTTTAATGGCCGATATCTTCCAGCCTTCTTCCCTCGATCTCTTCTAATCCATCAACCTATTCGAAAAATCTTCAACTACAATATTGTAGAGGGCGGTGAGACCCTCAAGATCAACGGCTATGATCGTAATCGAGGCAACGGATCGTCGGCAATTCTCGTTCGAACATGTAGCATTCGAGCATGATTTTCCATGCAAAGGAGGCACCGAGTTTGATGGCATTCACCGCACTAGTGGAGCTTACTTCGATGTTTCGTCTAGTGGTGCTCGATCGATGTCTCGATCAAGGAAGTGGGCGTGGCATATAGATGGTCGATAGTGGCTACGGGTTTTATTGCTTGGGTCACGTACATATAAACGAAGGGGAAGAAGCAAAAAAGATCGGCAAGATCTCATTAAGTTGAAATGAACGGCCACGATGCAAGCTAGGTTTTAAAAATAAAAGGAAATTATGGAATTAATTTATATATTAATTTGTATAATCTTTAAAATGCTATAACTTCTTTATACGAGGACCATTTTTGACGAAACAGATTGCGTTGGGTACATATTGACGAGCACTAAATTTTAGAGCTGGTTTGGAGTTGATTGGAGCTAGTGTAAATTTTGAAAAAAAAATAAATGCTTGTTTAGTTTTATTCGGAATAAAATACTACAATTGCTATTTGAACCAAAGTGAGAAATAAATTTATTTATGTTGATTGATATATATTGATTGGTATTTGGATATATTCCTGCCTATTGGAGCAGATGTGACCCTATACGTTCTCGTGTATGAGTGGATGACCTTTTGTACGCGCGTCTACCTCGAAGCGGAGATTGCACACATATTCTCATATGTATATGTTGCAGGTGATAGATTGGAGGAATCCAACTGGATTCCTTACCAGTGTTGATTTTATTTACAAATATTGATATATATGATTTTATCATGTGATATATGATGTTTTGGATGTCATGATCGGTATATTTTGTGTTGTTGCAGCATTGGGCCTATTTTTGGAATTTTAAAAATATTAAAGTGATGACTTAAATTTTAAAAGGATTTTCAAGTGATTTCGAAAATATACTTTTATTAATTTCTGAGTTGTTAAGTAAATGGATGTATTTTAAATAAATAAATGTTATAATTTTGATGTTATTAAAATTATGATTTTCTATGAAATATATTAAAATGACCATTTTTGAAATATAGAGTTAACTATTTTGTAAATAGTTTAATTAAGATTTTTGATTTATTATAAATGGTTTATGTATAAGTTTTATAAAATTGAATTTTTATAAATAAAAGTGATGCAATTATAAAGGAGTTTTGTAAATGTTAAAATGAAGTTATAAATGAATCTTATAAGTAGATAAGATTTATAGATTTATCATTTGTGAAGTTACAAAAAGAATGAATTTGTAAATAAATGATTTATAAGTGAATTAACTTATAATTTGAATTTGGACATATAAATGAGATTTATCAATAAAGAAATTTATAAATGAAAGTTTTTATAAAATAGAAATGGATTTATAAACACTGTTTTATAATTCTGAAATCAGTTGAATTTGATAAGTAAATTGTGAAAGCTTATTAAAGGAATTTCATCCATGATTTTGGACAGTGGATAATCCTTTAATTAAATGTGCAGAAGTTTTGAATTCGGTTAATGAATTATGTTCAAGATTTTGGACAGTGAATAATCTTTTAAATTAAAAGATAGGTTCTGAAGAATGGTCTTTTAAATGAAGTTAAATGTTCTGAATATGTTTTAAAATGTGTTAGGTATTGAAACCATATATTGCAACATTCATAGTTAAAATAGACGATTCGAGAAGTAGGAAGCTTGGACTATAACATTGTTGTTATAGAAAATGATTTTTGAAAGATTTTTTGTATAGTATATGGGGTTTATATATCTATCTAATTATTGAATCCCTATACTAATGATTTTGGGTTATCGTAACGATGTTTTACGCAACATTCGTATTGACCCAAATAAGTATGTTAAAAGAATATTTTCCTTAAAGAACAAAACATATACTTAATCGAGATTTAAGTATATGTAATATTTTCGAAGTGTTGAAAATAAATTGATTTGTGAATTACTTATTATTATATAAGTATATGGAAATGTTTTCCAAATAGTGAAATGTTTAAACGATTTTGGGATATACCTTTTTAAAGATAATTTGAAATGAATGTTTGACAAGTGATTTAATTTATAAAAGAATAATTAAAAGGGCTTATTGATTCCTTATGGTGCTAAATATCTGTTTATTTGCTTTGATAGTTAAACAATCGACTATCAAATTTGTCCATTTTAGTTCCTCGATTTGATGTGGAAACTATTTAGTCATACACATAGTATGTAGCCATCTGTGTAGGCTTGATTATCGTTTGTGTTGAGGATGTTGATTCATGTAGTGTGGAGTATTACTCCAATCTATTGAGCTTCCTTCTTGGTCGAAAGATTGCAAGTTGAAAGTTAGAGACGTGATAAGTCTATGAGACTTAATTTCTACGTGAGGTTGAGAAACACTTTTGCATTGTTTGTGTGAAGAAACCGGGTCGGTTTATCCGAAACCACTTTGGACTAACGTATATGCGACGATTGTGAGGTTGGTTGTGATGATATTGATATTCAGGATTTTCATAGTGGAGGACTGCTTGTTGATCATTTAGGGTTAAAATCCCAATATACATCCAATAGCAGCAGTCTCTTCGTTATGAAATATTCAATGCAAGGACTATTCGCTACTAATCCTATGAATTTCTCGACAGGATGTGGTAGGAAAGTACCTTCGGTTTGTCTTGTTCCTGGACAATTAGTATGGATATTTGTCTGACATTGCATTTCTAAATATTGCATGCATTGGTTTTTACCGTCGTACATCAGTAGTGGCAAAGAAGGCAACTTCTCTTAGCTTAATCCTATCTTTGAGACATACAAGCTCAAGGGTTGTATTTTTGTGAAAGGCAATTAGTAGTCAATGGAAATGGCCATGTGGCGTTCAAAGTGATGTGATTTGTGATATGTAAAAGGTAATCATTACCTCAGGCCTTATCAACCGGAGATGACTGAAACAGGGTTAGATGCAGCAAGGCTAAGTGGGTTGCTCCTATTAGGATATGATCATCCTCTTCTAGATATATTTCTTCCCGCTATGACGTCCGAGATGTTAATTATTGTGGTTTGCATGCTATGAGGGCCCTCGGAAAAGGTTGGTAACGACTGGGGGATGACATACTCGGTACTACTTAGTTATAGAGGTAGGCTAGTCTTGTGGTGGTAGAGGACAGATGTTCTGTGCCTCGGGACATCTATCTAGAGGTGTACTCATCGAAAAGTAGTCCCTTCACCTGGCCATTTGTATGTAAATCCAAACTCCACTACGTGCCTGCCATTTTGATTGTATTACCCATTTTAGGCTATATTTCTAAAATTTATTCAATGTAACAATTTCAACTATGATTAATATTATTTGTATACTAGACACCAGTATAATATAATCGGGTTTGTTATGGAATGTTTTAGTTATTGTAAGGAAAAAAACATGTATGTGTTTATGTATGGGAGTGTCTTACGAGATATTATTATTTTGAACGGGAAAAGTTTGGTAATTTAATAAATTCAGTTGACTGTGTTTCTCATGCTGGTTTACCAGACTGATCTGAGCGTTCTTCCCTTTCAATGCTCAAGGCAGACCAAGTATATTTACAGGTTCAGATTTGATGCTTTTGGAGCTTCAGCAGGAGAGCTGGAGATCCTCATTTTCATATACACATATCAGTTTTTCTTAGTGATGTTTGTACATGATAGGGGGTTCTCACTTCTTGTTAGGTAGTGAACAGATGACTATTACTCCTACATGTCCCTAAGATCGAGTATCAAGGAGTTGGTTTGCTAATTTGGCTTATAGTCCAGAGACAAGCTGTAAAAGCAACACGTGCGGTATCAAATTTTCTTGATTATGTTCAGCATGATAGAGGGTTCTCGCTTTGTGAACAATGACGAAGCTTAGACTTTTACCCGTACATGTCCCTAGTGTGAAAGGGTCGGTTGATAGTCAAGAGACTTGCCATAAAAGCAGATCCGAGGTACCACATGTATTCACCTCCATGTTGAAAAGCAGGAGTGCTCCCATGTTGAAAAGCAGAAGGATAGCGGGATGGTCCAAAAGCCTATCGGGGCGGATCCAAAAAATCCATTCGTTACAATTGGTATCAGAGCTTAGATTTTGTATATTCCTAGGCTTTGAGGTGTACTCAGTATAGATAGGGACAGTAGCACCTTAGATTGAGTTTAAGTGTATTATATATATGAGCGCGTATTTGTTAGTGACATAAAAATGTTTAAATCGTGTTTGCTTATCAGTTGAGTTGTTTACGAATTCTGGTTGGTGCGTGGGACACCATGCTATCGATAGAGATTTCTAAATACTAAACGAGGCAAGTCAACATAGTATTGTTTTTAAATTAGGTAAATGAGATAATTTTACCTCGGTTATATTTTATATATAAAAGAATAATTTTTCAGAAATTATTATACTGTATATAAATTGAATGTTTGACTGTTTGAAAATGTAAATATATATAAGTTAATAAAAGTTCTTTGAATAATCTCAACTAAAACAACAATTGTAAAAGAATGAATTAAGCAAATGAATTGCAAAGTATGGAATTATAATTAATATGATTTACAATTGTGAAATAATCTTATATATAAAAAAAATGAAACAACATGAGTATATTTATTAATATGAGTTATAAATGAAAATGAATTTAAACAAAGAAATTGAGAATTTGAATCCCATTTATTTTAATGTTATTTTTCAAAAGTTAAAGAGATTATATTATTATAACTTACGCAAGATAAATAAATTTGGAATGATCTTACATAAGTAAAGTGAAAAGTGAAATTATATAAGCAAAAAAGATTTATAAATGTGATTTATAGGTATTAAAAGAATTTTTAAAAAGCATATAAAGCACCGAATTCGCTACTATTACTGAAAAATAATAAGGATGATGACCGAAGCATCATCAGTATAATTTTCGAGTTTCTATGTGATTGATTTGCTACCAATAGTAAATTGAAAATTGAAGTTTTGTTGTGATAAACGAATTTGAATGTAAAACCAAGTTGAAATTGATAAATATAAGTAAAATGAGTTTTGGACTTATAATATGAAATAAAATTTGAACTTAAGTAAAGTTAAAATAAATTTGAGTTAGCATAATAAAATATATGATTTGAAATTTAACTAAAGGAAAGTTAAAATAAATTGAATTAGATTTGAATTGGATCAGGTAAATTATGGAAATGGAAATTAAACTTAAGTGGTAAGTGATTATATAATATGAATTTGGAAGTTTAAATAAATAAGTTGTATAACTTATAAAATGGGAAAATGCAAGTAAAACCAAATATTAAAATGATTAAACAATTTTGTTAAGAAAAAAAAAATCTGAATTTGAATAGTGATATGAAGTTGATTTAAGTTAAAGTTAATAAAATAGAATTTGAATTAAATTAGAAGTGAGCTTAAGTTGTTTAGTGAAAGCAAATGTAAGTGAGGTTGAAATGGAAAATAACTTAAGTGATGTTGAATGAAGTTGAACTTGATATAAAAACGAATTAATAAAGTGAATTAACGAAATGAAGTAATTAGATGAATGTGAATTTGAGATATATAATGAAATTTAACTTTAGTCGTAAAATGAATTAGCATTGGAAGTGAAGTGAATCTAAATAGAATTGAATTTGATTTGATTTGGAAGTGAACTAACTCAAATGTAAATTAGTGAATGTAAATTAATTGAAAATGAATAAATGAATGTTAGTAAAATCAATTGTTAATGAATCAAATGTGATTAAATTGAAAATCAATCCATGAATATAAATAATAAATGAATGTATATTGATTTGGTTATGGATTGGCCGGAGAGATATTCATTTGTTGGATGATAGTTGGATGATAGTTGTTTGATGGTCGAATTTGTTGCTTTTGATTGCGTTTGCTATATTGGCATATATACTTGTTGTATTGGTATATGTTGTATGTTGATATTACTTTTATATATACATGTTTATCATTTGTTTGTTGAGTGTATAGTAGGTGCGGATGGCATATGCATCACATTTGGAGCTCACTTTCGCGCTATATTCGCTGTATATGCTAGCTAATAATATATAAGTTACATATCTCGGATTACATATCGTGCTTTATAAATTTTCCCCTATAGGATGCCTCATCCTCGAAGATGAGATGTACATTTGTGATATATATATATATATATATATATATAATTATATGTGTGTGTATGTATATTGTCAATTTTTTTTCCAGATCGAACCGCGCAAGGAGGCTATGGCGAATTTTTTTGAAAATTTAAGGCGTTAGAAAATTTTGAAAAAATAGGGAAAAATATTTTGATAACTAAAATTTGATTTTGAGTTATAATTTGAAAAGATAGCAACGAATGGATTTGAAACTTAGAGAAGTTTTCATAAGAAGTTTAACGAATGGATTTTCGAAACGTTAAAAGGTTTAAATGATTTTGGTAATCCAGTTTGAATTAATTATTTTGGAAAGTTAATGGATTTTGTAGATTTTTCTTACTTGGTAATTTCGGGGACGAAATTCTTTTAAGTAGGGGAAAATGTAATGACCCAGAATTTTGGTCATTCAGAGTTTGTATAATTAATTGATTTTAAATATTCACAAGTTAATTTTATAAGTTGAATAACTTATATTTCGAATATAGTGATTTAATTGGATAATTAAATTGTTGATTTAATATTTGAAATTACAGAAATAATAGGAAATGGAATTTAATGTGAATAAGAATGATTTATAAAGTTGAATTAAATTCTATTTGAATTAGAGCGATGTTAGTAAACTTTTAAAATTGAATTAAAAGCTAATTTATAGAAATTGAATATTTTAATATTTAATTAACGTGTAAAAATAGTCATTTTTCACACTGTCTCAGATTTTAACGAAACCAGTTTCATTGGATTTGTAATGTTATATTATTATAAGACTTCAAATTTCATATCAATCGGACTTATAGTTTAGCCGTGGCAAGCTAAAACGCGTAGAAATTTGTTTAAGTAAATTTTAATTTAAATAATCCGACTCAAAAACCTATATTACAAATATGATCAAATTGACTCTCGATATATATTCTAATGTGTTCGGAATAGGGGTAAAACATTATAAACGATAGGCGGCACGCTTCGATTGGAGTTCGAAAATATTTCGGATGAATAATGTCATGAAATTTTCTACAAAAGGCCGCATAAATTTTCTATTTTCATCAAAACCCTAGCCTAGGGCTACAGTCGCCATTTAAACATTTCAATGGCCAATATCTTCCAACCTTCTTCCTTCGATATCTTCCAATCCATCAACCTATTTGGAAAATCTTCAACTACAATATTGTAGAGGGCGGTGAGATCTTCAAGATCAACGGTTTGATCGTAATTGAGGCAGCGGATCATTGGCAATTCTCGTTCGAACATGTAGCGTTCGGGCGTGATTTTCCATGCAAGGGAGGCACCGAGTTCAATGGCATTCACAGTGCTGGTGGAGCTCACTTGGACGTTTCTTCTAGTTTGTGCTCGATCAACGTCTCGATTAAGGAAGTGGGCGCGGCATATAGATGGTCGACAGCGGCTATGGGTTTTATTACCTGGGTCACACATGTATAAACGAAGTGGAAGAAGTAAAAACGGTCGGCCCAGATCTCATCAAGTTGAAACAAATGGCCACGATGCAAGCTATTGTAGGATCGATTTTACCTCAAAGGGGGGTGAATAGGGTGAAACTATCAATTATGAAAATTATTGCGGAAGATTATATAAACTAATTTCAATGTAGATATATTAGAATAATACTAGCACAGATAATAGCAGAATAGTAAATGCAGAAATAGAATGACTCAGAATTTACCTAGTTTCGGAAAAATCCTACCTACGTGCTGCCTCCAAGGTTTCTACTAGAAATTAAGCAGTCGGACGCTTACGCACGTACACTCACGACACCCGCTATTGACCAGCCTTAACTCTACGCTCAAAACTCTGCCACAACTTAGCCACAAAGTTGCGAATTCTCGAACTACCACCACCGTAGTTCGTCCCCTAGTCATACAACTATAAATTACACAAGTTTAAAAGGAAAATACAAATTAAAAATCAAAACCCTAATTTAATACTAAAGCCCAATTAATATAAGTCGGCCCAAAATAAATTATCACTAAAAAATGCAGCCTCGTTATCTCTTTTATTTCGTTGCTTTATTTTTCTCTGTAAAAATGTTGGCCTTGTTCCTTTGCTCGTTCCTCTTTTTTTTTGCTCGAAATTAGAGCTTTGAGAAATTAGAAGCCGCCGACTTCAAATTGACGAATCGAATATTTGATTATGCGTTGCTAGCTCTATCGATTGACCGTCTCCTTGAGTCGCACTCTGCTGCTTCTCGATTGAGTTCGATCTTGACTTTGGTATGTAATTTATGCCTTTCGCTTTTTATGATTTGCTTGCTTGAACTCGATCTTGATTTGAGTTGAATAATTATTGGTCTCAGTTTTTGCTCGAACTCGAATGGATTTTTCGGCCGGTGATGATTTGGGTTAAATAGGATTCTAATTCCTGTATTCTCGTTCGTTTGAACTTGTCATCTAATTTAACTCGGCCATTCGATCTTGTTTTGATGCTAGTGATGATTTCTGACTTTGTCACTTCGTATATTTTTGATTTTACTTAATACTCATGGATTTGAATTGCCTTGCTTACCACGGTTTTGATTTTGCTGGTTCGATTTTGGCACTGACTTGTTCAATATCGGCTTTGACACTGTTGTTGACATTATTTGAAACTGCTACCTGATGCTTTGTTCAAAACCACTGTTACATTTGAATCTCTGACATTTTAAAAATTGACTTTGGTATAAAAAATTGTCTTTGATTGTGAATTGAATTAATGTTTTGGTTTTGACTCGACTTGATATTGTCACAGCTCTGACTTGATACACTTGACTTTGTTATAATTGTTAAATGCTTTGACTGTGTTTCTCTTGGATTTGTGCTTGGTTATGTACACGGCTTGGTTTTGTAGTCTAGTGTGTATTCATTGTTGAGGCTGCTGCTGACTAGTCTTTGCTTGTGCATGGCATATTGAGGTGGTACATGTTGATTACTTTGTAGTTGTAAATATTTCTTTTTGTTCGTACTGTGTATGTGTGTGTGTGTGCTAGTTGTTGTGCACATTGTTCTGATTCTATATGAAGTGTTGCATTGAACTTTATTGATATGTGCATTGAGTTAGCTCTGAATCAATGTCATATATGTGAGTGCACTAGTATTTCATAGTGTCTGGTCTTCAAATTGAGTTGCAGACTTGAGTCTGTTGTACTTCATGTTGCCTTGAGTACATATGTGAGCATGTTGACCTTATGTTACTGTTGGACTGTGCATTACACTTGATTCTTGTTCATGGATTGATTTCGACCTGTTCTGTTGTCACTGTGTTTGCTTGTTGACATATTGATCCCTCTGGCCTATTTCCACTTTGCATGTACTCTGGTCTTTGCTGGTTTGTGTGTATTTGGCCTTGTTGTATGGTCAGTGCTGATTTGGTTAACATTTTTAGTGGTTCACCTTGGTCCCTCTTGTGCTGGTCTTGCCTCTCTGGTGTTGTTTGATTCTGACTGAGCTCTTCTTTCTGATTCACACATGGTTGGTCTTTGTTCATTTCTTTTATGGCTGTTCTGGCCATTATTGGGTCTTAGTGATTTACTTTCATATGCCGGGTCTCTCTGGTCTTTGACTTGTGAACTGCCTTTGTTGGTTTAGTTTATTTTCATTTTCTTGTCCACTGGTGCATTATGTTGTACCTTCTAGAGCTTGTTATGATATGCTAGCTCGAGTTATGTGGTTCATGTGTACATCACTGACTTTGTACATATCATGCTTGTATTTGCAATGCGCCACTTCTTATATGCGTGTTGCATATTCACTTGAGTTTGGTTGCTTTGTATGTTCATGTACATTTGAGTTTGCTTTGATATTGAACTTGATCATTCCATGAACTTGCACCTGTGTTGAATCCAGCTTAAAGCTCGGTTTGACCTTGTGCTAATATCGCGACTTTATTTGTGTTTCACTTGAGTTGAACCCGGCTTTTGATTTGGGTTTGACCTTGTGCCTACCTGTTCCTGTAGATTTATCAAGTGTATATCGGTATGCACAGCCTCATGGCATGTACAGTGATGCATTGTGCAAGTTGTTCGTGTATAGTGAATTCAAATTTAAATGATGACGAACAACTCAAATAACTAAAGCAAATATTATTTTCCAAATCCATATTTTATTTATACTGCAAAAATATTTTCTTTTCAATTTTACTGCATTAGTATTTATTTTTGCAGATTGATCAGATGATGGATTCGGTCTGGAATAGAGTTGAAAAATAATACGAATGAATGAGCGATATGTAGTGAGGACAGTTGCATAAATTGTAATGTATTGTAATCCAAATTTTGTATATATAGTGAGAGCACAAATTTGTACTATTCAAAATTGTAATAAATATTTGTTAGAATAAAATATCTGTTTGAATTTAAATTATGTGTTATTTATTTTATTCGACAAATATTTATTTAATTATGTGAAAAATAAAATAGTACATTAACAAATACATTTTAAATGAATATATATATATATATATATATATATATATGTCTATTATCATCAAACAAAGATCATGTACTCGCATATTCAACAATCTCCCCCTTTTGATGATAACAAACATATATTTAAGATTTTGAATATATTAAATGTATTTGATCATTGATAGACTATATTTGTTCCCCCTATTTAAATGCTCCCTCTCTACACAAGGCTCCCCCTTCATATATGCATGTAAATAAAAATATGCAAATGAGTCTAGATGCAAATAGAAAATATTTGTCCTTTATTTGTCAAAATCTTAACTTTTCTCTACCTCGTTTGTTATCAGCAAAGGAGTAATAGTGTTAGAAAAATAGAGATAAAATGATAGACATTAATACAACATTAAAACTCAATTGAATATAAATATTAAATTTCAATAAAAAATCAAACAAAAATCATAAATACTCTGTTAGACGCATATTCCACTTTAGAGTGATAGTGATAATGTCATCATATAAAACCATATAGTTGTGTCTATTTGTGGAATATTTATTTCAGGAATTTGAATATCTACTAACCATGCATAACCGTTAGGACTTTTAAATGAGGTTTGTAGTATTCCAATTTTATTTAAAAAAAGAATTCAAGCATCTTCTAACCAGCATAACCGTGAGAACTTTTAAATGGGATTTGAATCAACTTGTCTATTTAATTAATCAATTTTAATATGTGTTCCATACATGCATAACCGTGAGGACTTTTAAATGAGCATGGAAGCACATAAAAAATTCCAAGTAATTCACCCATGCATAACCGTGTGGACTTTCAAATGAAAGTGAATACTTTGGATGTTTTTATTTGTTAAAAAAATAATGAAAAGAAAAACGAATGATTCCCTTTTAAAATAACACATATTGTCAAACTATATTGAATTTTGTTGAGTGATGGTTGTTAGAAATATGATAGAAATAGAGATGGTCATGGAATTTTTACCAAAAAAAAAAGTTTTTATAACTCTTGTTCAAATTTCTAAAGAAATTTACTAAATATATCATCTCAAGTTATAATATATGATTAATATCAACACTCATCACTTTTTCAATCACTATTTATCTTTTCGATAATCATTAGGGAGTCAGGTTAGTTAATATAGTCATTTAAAATCATATTCAAAAATAATTATCAAATTTTCTAAAAAATGGCTAATCTGAAACAAGGTCAAAAATGATTTTCTAGAAGGGGTTTTTAAGAAAATTTCTGCTATTTGAAAATATTTGAAATGAAAAATAAGGAGATATTTTTTCAAAAAAACGATGCAGTTAACGAATGTTTTAAAATAAATCACGTTCCACTAGTAATTTTTCTATTAAACAGATTATCAGTGTAATCTACATCTGAATTTTTCTTTCACTTGAGATTATCATTAGTTGGATCTATAAACCAGACCATGATGTTGCAACAAATTCTTGAAGACCTTTTTAAATGAAATTCTTTTTAATTTTAATTGAAGTCGTGCCAATAAACAAAATTGCGAATATAATGTCAGTTGTAAATAACCAAATGTATTATCATACATCATCATTAATCATTAAAACATCATCAATAGTGTACACAAATTGTTCAAAGATGATTGGTTAACAATTTTGAATAAGTCAGATTAATCATCAACATTCGTTTCTTTATCACATAACTGGCTGAATTAATTCAAATCAGATATGGTGCAGATTATCACATTAATATATCGTTCAAGATAAATATACAATTACCCCTTTTACCTTTACGATATTTTTTCGTTGTTGTACATTGTGATTCTGTCACTTTCGTACTAGGCTAAGGAACTTTTCTTTGTTGCCCGTTGTGTCCCTAGAACAGCCAGAATCCAAGTAACACTGTTGTAGTTTAGCTTACCATCACACCTACATGGCAAAAGATTTTTGTGACCTATTTGTTTTTATAGGTCTATGGTTGTTAGTGGCAGTAGATTTTGGAAAATATGTTTGTAGAGACCCAAAACTGTTTATATTTGTTCCTTTTGGCACCCAAATTTGCTTGACTTTCAAAGATTTGATATTTGTGTCTTTTGGAACCCAAATTTGAATGGTTTTGATATTTTTGGGTCTATACCAACAAATATTTTGATTATATCCAAATTTTCTACAAATTGTGCACATGGAATTGATTTGTTTAATTTTACATCTATCACGTTCTGATTGATTATATCCAAGTCTTGTCTATCTGTATTAACGGTTTGTTTCCCTAAAAGCATATTTGACGATCTTTCACTTTCCAAAAAATTTCCTAAAGTCGTAGACAATTGTACTTGTGTTTTGGGGGATACATTTTCATTCAATAATTGTGTGCACCTTTTAATAGAATTTTCTCTCCGAGTATTTTCACTTTCTTTCAAAGTCAGAATTTCATTTTCAGGCGATTTGATTTTAATTTCTGATTTTTCAATCTCTTCTTCGAATGTTGGACACATATCACACTTAGGGATCCTATTTTGATAGTTTTTAACTAATTGGCCAAGTTTTTTATTTGATTCTATCAAAATATCTCTTTGTGATTCAGTTTTAGCGTATTTCTCCCTAAGTCTTTCAAAACAGCCATTTACTTCGTGAAAATATATAAGTAATTCTGAGTGAGTGAGTTTTGATACCTCACTTGGCTCGTCATCATCGCTATCAATTATATTGCCTCGAAGGCATGTATCAGCTTTCTCACTCTCACTGCTAGTGCTTTTATTATCATCATCACTTGTATTCCATGTGGCTGCAAAATTTCTCCCTTTTGATTTCTTTTCTAAGTCGTGTCGATTTTGAGGACAATTGGGCTTGATGTGTCCGGGTTTGTTATACTTGTGACAGATGATCTCCCGTTCTTCTGGGTTGTCTAGTTCTTTGGCTATTCTACTTTTCAATTTCTGATTTAGAGCTGCATTTCTGTATTTGTGATTCCACTTTTTGAATTTCTTCATTAGTAATGCCAGCTCAACTGCTCCATCTTCATCATCATCACTGCTGTTTTTTGTCAATCCTGTTAAGCATGTTTCTGTATCGATTATGGAGGATTTCTCATTGCTAATGACTTTTGCACCATATAATGTATCAAAAGTATTCCAGATTTCCTGTGTACGTTCACAATGAGAGATAAAGTTAAAATTATCTGGATTAATATGAGAATATAATATATGCATAGCAAGAGCATTAATCGAGCTAATTTCTTATATGTTATATTACACCTATTTTCAATAATATCCCAACATTTAAAATTAACATATTTTAAATAAATTCCATTTTTTATTTCTAATTCAAAAAATCTGTTCCGTCAAAAATAAGAGGGATAATACTAGACTGACCATCAGCAAAAGTAGCCATTTAAAAATTTTAAATTTTAAAAAAATTTGGGTTTTGAAAAAACAAACTTTTTAAAACAAAAATGGCTTTCGTACCTAACTCCGATACCAATTGTAGGATCGATTTCACCCTAGAGGGGGAGTGAATGGGGTGATGCTATCAATTATAAAAATTATTGCGGAAGTTTGTATAAAATAATTTCAATGTAGATATATCAGAATAATAGCAACATAGATAATAGATGAATAATAAATGCAGAAATAGAACGACGCAGAATTTACCCAGCTTTGGCAAAACCCTGCCTGCGTGTTGCCCCCAAGGTTTCTACTAGAAATTAAGCAGTCATACGCTTACACATGTAAACTCACGACACCCACTATCGACTAGCCTTAACTCTACGCTCAAAACCCTGCCACAACTCAGCCACTAAGTTGCGAATTCTCGAACTACACCACCGTAGTTCGTCCTTTAGTCACACGACTAGAAATTACACAAGTTTAAAAGGAAAATACAAATTTAGAAACAAATTTAAAAACAAAACCCTAATTGTATACTAAAGCCCAATTAATATAAGTCGGCCCAATAAATTATCACTAAAAAAATGCGGCCCCGTTATCTCTTTTATTTCGTTTCTCTATTATGCTTTGTAAAAATGTCGGCCTTATTCCTTTGCTCGTTGCTCTTCTCTTTGCTCGAAATTAAGGCTTTGAGAAATTAGAAGCCGCCGACTTCAAATTGATCATTCCAATATTCGATTATGCATTGCTAGCTCTATCAATTGACAGTCTCCTTGAGTCACACTCGGCTGCTTCTCGATCGAGTTTGATCTTGACTTTGGTATGTAATTTATGCCTTTTGCTTTTTCTAATTTGCTTGCTTGAACTCGATCTTGATTCGAGTTGAATGATTATTGTTCTCAGTTTTTGCTCGAACTCGAATGGATTTTTCGATCGGTGATGATTTGGGTTAAATAGGATTCTAATTCCTATATTCTCGTTTGTTTGAATTTGTCATCTAATTTAACTCGGCCATTCGATCTTGTTTTGATACTGGTGATGATTTTTGACGTTATCACTTCGTGTATTTTTGATTTTACTTGATACTCACGGCTTTGAATTTCCTTGCTCACCACAGTTTTGATTTTGCTGGTTCGACTTTGGCACTGACTTGTTCAATACCGGCTTTGACATTGCTATTGACATATTTGAAACTGCTACCAGATGCTTTATTCAAAAGCTGTTACATTTGAATCTCTGACATTTTTAAAACTGACTTGGGTATAAAAAATTGTCTTTGATTGTGAGTTGAGTTGATGTTTTGGTTTTGACTCAACTTGATATTGTCACAGCTCTGACTTGATACACTTGACTTTGTTATAACTGTTAAATGCTTCGACTGTGTTTCTCTTGGATTTGCACTTGGTTATGTACACGGCTTGGTCTTGTAGTATAGTGTGTATTCATTGTTGAGGCTGATTTTGAATGGTCTTTGCTTGTGCATGGCATACTGAGTTGGTACATGTTGATTACTTTGTAGTTGTATAAATGTCTTTGTGTTCGTGCTATATATATATGTGTGTGTGTGTGTGTGTGTGTGTGTGTGTGTGCTAGCTGCTGTGCACATTGTTCTGATTCTATATGAAGTGTTGCATTGAACTTTGTTGACATATGCATTGAGTTAGCTCTGAATTGATGTCATATATGTGAGTGCACTAGTATTTCATAGTGTCTGGTCTTCAAGTTAAGTTGCAGACTTGAGTCTGTTGTACTTCATGTTGCCTTGAGTACATATGTGAGCATATTGACCTTATGTTACTGTTGGACTATGCATTACACTTGATTCTTGTTCATGTATTGATTTCAACTTGTTCTGTTGTCACTGTGTTTGCATTGTTGCCATATTGATCCCTCTGGCATGTTTCCACTTTGCCTGTGCTCTAGTCTTTGCTGGTTTGTGTGTATTTGGCCTTGCTGTATGGTCAGAGCTGATTTGATTAACATTTTTAGTGGTTCACCTTGGTCCCTCTTATGATGGTCTTGCCTCTCTGGTGTTGTTTGATTCTGACAGAGCTCTTTTTTCTGATTCACACATGGTTGGTCGTTGATCATTTCTTTTATGGCTATTCTGACCATTTTTGCATCTGAGATGATTTACTTTCGTGTGCCTGGTCTCTCTGTTCATTGACTTGTGAACTGCCTTTGTTGGTTTAGTTTGTTTTCATTTTCTTGTCTACTGGTGCATTATGTTGTACCTTCTAGTGCTTGTTATGATATGCTAGCTCGACTTATGTAGTTCATGTGTACATCACTGACTTTGTACATATCGTGCTTGTATTTGCAGTGCACCACTTCTTATGTGCATTTGCATATTCACTTGAGTTTGGTTGCTTTGTTTGTTCATGTACATTTGAGTTTGCTTTGATATTGAACTTGATCATTTCATGAACTTGCACCTGTGTTGAATCCAGCTTAAAGCTTGGCTTTGATCTTGTGCTAATATCGCGACTTTATTTGTGTTTCACTTGAGTTGAACCCGGCTTTTGATTTGGATTTGACCTTGTGCTCACCTGTTCCTATATATTTATCAAGTGTATATCAGTGTGCACGGCCATGTGGCATGTACAGTGATGCACTGTGCATGTCACAGGTTGTTCGTGTATAATGAATTCAAATTTAAATGATGACGAACAACCCAAATAACTAAGGCAAATATTATTTTCAAAATCCACATTTTATTTTATACTGCAAAAATATTTTCTTTTCAATTTTACTGCGTCGGTATTTATTTTTGCAGGTTGTTTAGATGCTGGATTCAATCTGAAATAGAGTTGAAGATAATACGAGTGAATGAGCGATATGTAGACAGGACAGTTGTATAAATTGTAATGTATTGTAATTGAAATTTTGTATATATAGTGAGAGCACAAATTTGTACTATTCAAAATTGTAATAAATATTTGTTTGAATAAAATATCCGTTTAAATTTAAATTCTGTGTTATTTATTTTATTCAGCAAATATTTATTTAATTATGTGAAAAATAAAATAGTACATTAATAAATACATTTAAATGAATATATATATGTTTATTATCATCAAACAAAAATCATATACTCGCATATTCAACAGCTAGGTTTTAAAAATAGAAGGAAATTGTGGTATAAATTTATATATTAATTTGTATAATCTTTAAAATGTTATAATTTCTTCATACAAGGTCCGTTTTTGACGAAATAGGTTGCATTGAGTTTGTATTGACGAGCACTACATTTTAGAGCTGATTTGGAATTGATTGGAGCTAGGGTAAATTTTGGGTAAAATTATACTCTCGTTTAATTTTATTCGAAATAAAACACTACAATTGTTATTGGAACCAAAGTGAGCACAACTCACTCTTTCTGTCTCACTAATATTTTTATATAAGTGAGAAATAAATTTATTTATGCCGACTGATAATTGTTTGGATGATATATTATATCTATATTGATCGGTATTTGGATATATTCCTGCCTGTTGGAGCAGATGAGAGCCTATACGTTCCCTTGTAGAGCAGATGACCTTTTGTATGCGCTTCTACCTCGAAGCGGACATTGTACACATATTCTCATATGTATATTTGTTGCAGGTAAAAGGTTGGAGGGATCAAACTGGATTCCTCATCAGTGTTGGTTTTTTTTACAGATATTGATATATATGCTTTTATCATGTGATATATGATGTTTTGGATGCCATGATTGGTATATCTGGTGTTGTTGCTGCATTGGGCCTATTTTTGGAATTTTAAAAATATTAAGGCGATGATTTCAATTTAAAAAGGATTTTCAAGTGTTCGAAAATATACGTTTTGTTAATTTTGAATTTTTAAGTAAATGGATTTATTTTAAATAAATAAATGTTATAATTTTGATGTTATTAAAATTACGATTTTCTATGAAAAATATCAAAATGACCATTTTTGAAATATAGAGTAAACTATTTTGTAAATAGTTCAAATTGAGATTTTTGATTTATTATAAATGGTTTATGTATAAGATTTATGAAATTGAATTTTTATAAATAAAAGTGATGGAATTATAAAGGAGTTTTGTAAATATTAAAATGAAGTTATAAATGAATCTTATAAGGAATTATGATTTATAGATTTATCATTTGTGAAGTTAGTTAAAGAATGAATTTGTAAATAAATGATTTATAAGTGAATTAACTTATAATTTGGATTCGGGCATATAAATGAGATATAAATGAGATTTGTTAATAAAGTAATTTTATAAATGAAAGTTTTCATAAAATAGAAAGGGAATTTTTATACGTTGTTTTATAAATCCGAAATCAATTGAATTTGATAAGTAAATTGTGAAAGCCTATTAAAGGAATTTCATCCACGATTTTGGACAGTGGATAATCCTTTTATTAAATGTGTAGAAATTTTGAATTTGGTTAATGAATTATATTCACGATTTTGGGCAGTGAATGATCTTTTAAATTAAAAGACAAGTTTTGAAGAGTGATCTTTTAAATGAAGTTAAATGGTTTTAATATGTTTTAAAATGTGTTAGGTATCGAAACCATGGATTGCAACATTCATTGTTGAAATAGACGTTTTCGAGAAGTAGAAAGCTTGGACTATAACATTTATGTTATAGTAAATGACTTTCGAAAGATGTTTTTTTATAGTATATGAGATTTATATATCAATCTAATTATCGAATCCCTATACTAATGATTTGGGGTTGTTGTAACGATGTTTTACGCAACATTTTGATCCAAATAAGTATTTTAAGAGAATATTTTCCTTAAAGAATAAAATATATACTTAATCATGATTTAAATATATGTAATATTTTCTAAGTGTTGAAAATAAATTGATTTGTGAATTACTTATTATTATATAAGTATATGGAATTTTTTTTCCAAATAGTGAATTGTTGAAACTGTTTTGAGATTACCTTTTTAAAGATAATTTGAAGTGAATAGTTGGCAAGTGATTTAATCTATAAAAGATTAATTAAAAAGGCCTAGTGATTACTTATGGTGTTAAATATCTGTTTGTTTGCTTTGATAGTTAAATAACCTACTTTCAAATTTGGTCATTTTAGTTCCTCGACTTGATGTGGGAACTATTTAGTCATACACTTAGTACGTAGCCATTTATGTAGGCTTGATTACTATTTGTGTTGAGGATGTTGATTCGTGTAGTGTAGAGTATTACTCCAATCTATTGAGTTTCCTTCTTGGCCGAAGGAATGCAAGTTGAAAGTTGGAGACGTGATAAGGCTATGAGACTTAGTTTCTGTGTGGGGTTGAGAAATGCTTTTGCGTTGTTAGTGCGAAGAGAATGGGATCGGTTTATTTGAGACCACATTGGACCAACGTATATGCGACGATTGTGCAGGTTGGTTGTGATGATATTGATATGTAGGATTTTCATAGTGGAGAACAACTTGTTGATCGTTTGGGATTAAAATCCTGATATATATCCAGTAGTAGTCTCCGACTGGATGTGGTAGGAAAGTACGTTCGGTTTATCCTATTCTTGGACAACTTGTATGGATGTTTGTCTAACATTGCCTTTCTAAAGATTACGTACATTGGTTTTTACAATCGTACAACAGTGGTGGTGGAGAAGGCGAATTCTCTTAGCTTAACACCCTCCTTGAGATATTCGAGCTCAAGGGTTGTACTTTTGTGAAAGGCAATTAGTAGTCAATGGAAATGGCCATGTGGCATTCAAAGTGATGTGATATATGAAAGGTAATCGTTATCTTAGGCTTTATCAATCGAAAATGAACGAAATAGGGTTAGATGCAGCAAGGCTCAGTGGGTTGCTTCCATTAGGATATGATCATCCTCTTTTAGATATAGTTCTTCCCGCTATGACGTTCGGGATGTAAATTATTGTAGTTTGTATGCTATGAGGGCCCTCGAAAAAGGTCGATAACGACCGGGGGATGACATATTCGGTACTATCTAGTTATGGAGGTAGGCTGGTCTTGTGTTGGTAGAGGGTAGATGTTTTGTGCCTTGGGACATCTATCTAGATGTGTACCCATCGGAAGGTAGTCCCTTCATCTGATCATTTGTATGGAATTCCAAACTCCACTACGTGCCTATCATTTTGATTGTATTTCCCATTTTGGGCTATATGCTGGAATTAATCAATGTAACAATTTCGGCTACGATTATATTTGTATACTAGACTTTATTATAATATAATCAGATTTGTTACGGAATGTTTTAGTTATCGTAAGGTAAATACATGTCCATGTTTATGTGTGGGCATGTCTTAGGATGAAACTATTGTTTTGAAAAGGAAAATTTTGGTAATTTAATAAATTCAGTTGAGTATATTTCCCACTCTGGTTTACTAGACTGATCCGGGTGTTCTTCCCTTTCAATGCTTGGGTCAGGCCAAGTATATTTACAAGTTCAGATTTGGTGCTTTAGGAGATTCAGTAAGAGAGCTGAAAATCTTCATTTTCGTATACAAGTATCTATTTATTATCCACTTTATGCATTATTGTTGTTTATATTATCGGTAATTGTGAAGACGGGTTATTATAACTGTCCAAGCTGATGATTAGTGACGGATTGTTGTACTCTGATTGATGTATGTATATACAATTTCTGTTTTGTAAAGATCATTGATATGATATTATATGTTATTCCGCTGTGATTTGAGATTCTATATTGTTCTATTTGGTTATATCTTCTCTCTTTCTTCTCTTCTCTTCTTCTCTCTTCTTTTCTTTCTCATGACTTTCCGTTAGTCTGACTTTTTGGGTCGGACATGTGTGGTTTATTATCGATTGAAAGGGTATGGATTTGTGGGTCGTCACACTTCCCCACTCTACTAGTGATCAGAAAAGGCCCTACAAACATTGACGCTAACTTTACAGAACTATCAAATCTCATAACATGCCTAAGCGGTAGGACCTTCATGAAAACCATGTCGGCCACTACAAACTCCAATACTGTACATCTCTTGTAAGTGTAAGAATTTTGACTATGTTTTACGATTTTCATCCTCTTAGGGATCATGTTTACATACTCTGATGTCTCCTTTACCATATCTGGTCCAAAAATGATCCTATCCCTAGCGTCGCACAAACATGATGGTGATCTACAAAGTCTCCCGTATAATGCATCGAATAGTTCCATCCCAATACTTGATTGAAATATGTTATTGTAGATGAACTCTACTAGTGGCAAATGATCCTTTGAAGTGCCTCCAAAATCCAATATGCACATATAAAGTAAGTCTTCCAACACTAGGTTCATCCTTTCCATCTATCCATCCATCTGTAGGTGATAAGAGGTACTCATACTCAAATCCGTGCCTAACGCCTCCTAAAGACTCCTCTAGAACTCACGGGTGAAAAGTGGATCTTGGTCGCCCATGATGCTAGAAAGAACTCCATGTAATCTAACTATTTCTCTTGTATAAAGTGCCATCAAAGACACTGCAGTCCTCGTACTCCTAACTAGAATGAAATGAGTGCGTTTGGTTAGTCGATAGACTATAACCTAAATACTCCCATTCTCCCTCTTACACCTAGGAAGTTTGACAATGGAATATATAGAAATACTCTTCCAATTCCATTGAATAATATCTAACGACTCCAACTATCCTATCGGCTTCATCTTCTCCGCCTTTACTCTTTGGCAAGTCATACATTGGGCTACATACTCTGCCACATGCTTCTTCATACCAGACCAATAAAAGGCTCTCTTTGTGTTATGGTACATTTTGTCTTCTTCGAGATAAAAGGTCATCCTTGATAAATGAGACTCGGCTAGTACCATATCAATCAAATCCATAATAAATAGAACACATAGCCTACCATCTCTTTGTAACCACCCTTTCGAGTCAATGGCATAACGCCTCAAATGACTCGACTGCTCTCCTCGACTAAACCTCTTAAAAATATCCAAGAGCTCTTTATCTTGCTTCTGACTTGACCTTATGCGGTCCATAAGTGTAGGACGCACATCCAAAGCTGCTAACAATCCTAAAGTAATATCTGATGATAGTCGAAAGTCAAATATAGAAATAAACTCCAAGTGCTTCCACTCACAGAACATATGACTCAACATCGCATGCTGCCTACTCAAGGCATCGGCTACAACATTGCCCGTGCTGAAGTATATGAAATATCAAAGTCACACGATGCCAAGAACTCCATCCAACCTAACATGATTCACCAGCCAACCCTTCCCAAGGTATAAAATACTGACATAAGTCTATCAGACACTTAATACTTTCAGATATAAAGCAGGCTCCTAGCATCGTCATCATTGGTCTATTGGTCCTAGCTACAAAGACCTTTGACCATTATTTATGGCTTTATAGTACATAATAGCCATACTAATGCATCCATCATCATTAAAGTTTAGCCATGTGAGAACACTTAATGCCTCATTAATAAGGACTAGGCATATCCTTGACCATTTAATACCTATATTCCAGGTAGGCCATTGTCATTTAATAGCGAACCCCAGGGCGGACTCCTCATTAGTACTATCTAGACGACATTGCTTAACATCTCACTGAGATACTTAGTATTCTTTATAGGAGAGAGGTGGACCCTAGATCAATCACTTATACCTCAAACCCGAAGTAGACCTTTCTTGAGATTCCCCTACCGCTCCTAACTGATAATTTAGAACATTTAGTACTTTTAGTTAGGAAAGAGGTGGGACTTCAAACAACCACTTAATACGTCTAATCCCTAAGTAGATCCTATTATTCTCATAATCGTATCCCATGTGTCCTACGATTGGATGTCCCACATCAGTAGTAAGTGTACACAACTGCTATAACCTTTGAGTGAAGGGCAGACTTTCGTTGTCTCACATTACCAACCTCGCATCCTAGGCAATTGTTCTAGGATCTTATGGTTAAAGATGTCTCACATTAGTAGGAAGTGTACACAACTGCTGGTAGCATCAAAGTGAAGGTCAAACTTCCATTGTGTAACTCTATTGACCTCGCATCTCAACCTACTAAGTCTAATTAACTATTCTATGCTTTACTAACTTAAGCCATATTATCCGAGGCTTTATTGTTACTAAGTTTTATTATCCTAAATTGGATATTGGACTTAGCTTACTAACCTCCATTCATTTATTTAACGCTATATAATTTACCTTAAATATTCAACTTCCCATAAATCCCCTTTTTATCCATTCCTCCATAAATGTCAACTTGTCCATGATAAAATATTATCATCCTAAGTACGTTAATTAAGAAATTTATACATTTACTAATTTCCAATTAGTAATCTCTTTCCAACTATTCCATAGTTATTAATCTAACTTCTATATATATCTATCCTATTAATCCATTTTCCCTACTAATGATTTGTCACTTCCAAATTTATTTCACGTTTATTATCCAGTAATTGGAGTTACAACATTTTCAAACTTTCCTTCTTTTTCCTATCCATTATTCAACCCTATTATATATAAGTATACTAATATTCTAAGAGAGAGAGAGAGAGAGAGAGAGTTACACATTAATTGTTATATTAGTTAGCAATTATTAGCGCATATAAATACCTACTTATGCTAAATATACTCTAGTCACAGGTCTTTAACCAGAATATCTTTTCCATATTTAATTTGCTAAAATTACATTTCTTATGAATACTTCATTCTGATTTCCATAAATTATTTTAAAACAAAAGATCATGAATAAAAAGAAAGATTTGTCTCGTTTGAAATTACAAGGAATGGTTATTTTCTTTTTATTGGAATATGAAGTGTAAACTATGAAGAATAAATCGACACTTTACACATCCCTTCCTTTTTATTTGCATATATTATTTGTTAAATCAAATGTTGTATTTTCTATCCAATTTTGAAATAAGAACAAAATTACAAAAATCAAATGGATATCCTTTCTACAAATTAATCTACAGAAAATGTCCAATTCAACATAATTAGGATAATAACCAAAATCATACTAATTATCTACAACCCAATTTTAGATTTGCAATAAATTTTATGTCTAATCAATATTAATTTCTTAAACTTTTAGGGCTGATTTTCAGATCAGGGTGTAGCAATAGTTCCTATTAGATCTTCAAAGAATATGTAGGCAATGTTTGTTGCATTCAAATTTTAGCCTGCAACTCTCAGATGTTTATTCATCTAGGCAAAAAAATCAAATGTCCTGAAACGACCCGCAAATCCGTACCCCTTCAGTTAACACTATTCTACCTAAATCAACTCAAGTCGTACAGAAATACGAACCATTTGGGTTAAAGAAGAAGAGGTAGAAGAAGAAAATAGAAATCAACAACAGAATCTAACCATCGCAGCGGAATAAAATATAATAGATAATAAATGATCTTTACACAAAACTGTAGGATCGATTTCACCCTAGAGGGTGGTAAATAGGGTGATAGTGTAAATTATAAAAATTAATCGCGGAAGCTTATAAATTAATTTCAATTCAGATCACAGAATAGCAGCACAGATATCGCAGAATATAAATAACAGAAAAAACAGAACAACACAGAATTTACCCAGCTTCGGCAAAACCCTGCCTACGTGCTGCCCCCAAGGTTTCTACTAGAAATTAGATAGTCCCTCGCTTACACACGTAAACTCGCTATACCCGCTATTGACTAATCTAACTCTACGCTCAAAACCTTGCCACAACTCAACCACCGAGTTGCGAATTCTCAAGCTATGCCACGTAGCTTGTGCCCTAGTCACACGACTAGAAATTTAAAACAGTTTAAAAAAGAAAATACAATTAAAAACAAATTTAAAATATAAAACCCTAATTAATAAAAACTAAGCCTTATAATAAAACAAGGCCGGCCCCTATTCACTTTTTCAACCCGTTCCTTTTTCTTTTTATTTGCTCCGTTCGTTGTTTTGAGATAACGGCGGCTTTGTCCTTCAATCCAGATTAGGGCTTTCGTTCGAGCGATCCAATTTAGGGTTATTGGTGAAGTCGACTGATTTGTTGTTTGATTGCAATCGTTGTTCCTCTGATTTGCTTCGGCAATCGACCGTATCTTCGATTTGAACACGTCTTCTTATTTGATCGAGTTCGACTGCAAATTGGTATGTGTTTTTTTGCTTTATTGCTCTAAGTTAATATTCTTGAACTCAATTTTTGATTGCCTGTGATGATTAGGGTTATATATGCGTTCGAACTCCTTTATCTTCGTTCGTATAAACTTATTTGAATTTGTCAACTGATATTGCTTTGATCGTTGATTTTCGAATGGATGTTTATGATTAATTCTGACCTGTTCATGTTACTTGAATAACACGGCTTTAAACCGTGACTTTTTCAATTTGCTTGACCAACACGCCGTTAATCTTCACTTGGTTCGATTTGCTGATTGACTAGGCTTCGACTTGGTTTTTGACTTGTTCCAACTTATCCACGGCTTCAGCTCCGATCATATTTCTGTTGATTTTCAGTTGCACTTGGTCATTTTGTATCTGCATTTGTTTACTTCTGCACTTGTGTATATTTGGGCTGATCATTTGTATACATACGTTCTTGTATGTATATATGTGTATGGTCACTTGTGTATTGCCTTTCTGAACTGTGCACATTATTGCATGGTTCTCTGACCTTGTTGCCTCGTAAGCTTTGTTTAGAGCTGTGTTGATTTGAATTGTTGCATGGTTCATGTCACTGGTTCACTATGTTGCATTGACCATTACATTTTCATCATTTGCTGTTCACCTGCATGTAGCTGTTGCTCCCAGTGTTGCTTTGTCATTGATTTGAATTATGCATTACTGGTCTTTGAGGCGTGTTGTGTCCATAATGTATTTGATACTGTTGCACTGCTGTGTTATGTAGTTTGCTTTGGTCTTGAGCAGTTCTCTGGTCTTGCATCATATGTATGCTTTACTTGATCTTCACTTTGATTCCATATTGACCTTGTAGTCAAGTCTGCATTGCTGTCACATGAATTAAACTTATTGTATATCATTATTTTGAACTGTTGCATTTGTCTTTGCTTGAGTCTTGATGCAATTGTGATATTTGACAGCTCTGGCTCGATGTTTTTACTGCATTCATGACCACTGTCTTGCATGATTTTGATAAAGTGTGACTGATGCTGCACTTGGTCTTTGTTCTCCTGCATGTAGTTGGTAGTTTGCATTCTCTTATGGTTTCAAACATGTGAGTTGATCATGTTGCATTGAGTATATGTGTTCATTGTGATGACTGTGATGACATTCATGATGCAGTGACATGTTTTCCTGTATTCATGTTCTTGCAGTCTTCATTTTCGGCCTATAGTATTCATAATGCATTTGTATGTTGTCACTGTACCACTGGTGCAATCTTGGAGTCTGCCTTGATCATCTTGTAGTTTGGTCTGGTCTGGTGCACCTTGTTTGTTGTTTGATTGTGCTGTTTACCCGTGTACATTTGAGTCAGTGAACTTGTTTCATTTGAGTTGTAGCTTGGTGTCATATTTGCTGTGCTCGAGCTCTTTGCACACTGATGCACTGCCTTTGTGGTCTTCAATGTGTTCATGCACTTTGGTCTTTGTTGCCTCTTGCATGTAGTTGGTTGTAACTGTGTTGGACTTTATTCTGGTTGGCACTTGCACTGATCTCCATACATGTGCTTTGATGGAGTTTTGATTTGTCGAAGCTTTGCATTCTTCAAGTTGCCTTATGTTGAATCCAGTCTCGAAACTCGGATTCGACCTTGTGCTTGTGTCGTGATTTTCAATGTTATTGCACGTGAGTTGAACCCGGTTTTTCATTTGGGTTTGACCTGTGCTCACCTGTCCCTGTAAAACAATCAAGTGTATATATCGGCGTGCACGGCCTTGTGGCATATACAGTAATACACTGTGTATGTCACAAGTTGTTCGTGTATGATGAATTCAAATTTAAATTATGACAAACAACCCAAATAACTGAGGCAAATCATATTTTCAAAAATTATCTTTTATTTTTGAATTGCAAAAATATTTCTTTTTCAATTTTACTGCGTTAGTTTATATTTTTGCAGATTGCTCAGATGCTGGATTCAAACTGGAAGGAAGTTGAAGATAAATACGAGTGTGAGTGATATGTAGTGAGGTGAACTGTAAATATGAAATGTGATGTTATTGTAATCAAAGTTGTATAGTTATAGTGAGAGCTTGAAATTGTACTATTCAAAGTTGTAATAAATATTCATTTGAATAAAATATTCGTTTGAATTCAAATTCCGTGTTATTTATTTTATTCAGCAAATATTTATTTAATCTGTGAAAAATAAAATAGTATATTATCAAATACATTTAAACGAATGTATATATGTTTATTATCATCAAATAAAAATCATATAAGCGCATATTCAACAATCTCCCCCTTTTGATGATAACAAACATATATTTAAGATTTTGAATATGTTAAATGTATTTGATCATTGATATGCTCTAATTGCTCCCGCTGTTTAAATGCTTCCTCTCTACACAAAACTCCCCCTACATATATGCATACAAATAAAAATATGCAAATGAGACTAGATGCAAATAGAAAATTATTTGACCTTTGCTTGATTCTATTTGACAAAATCTTAACTTTTCTCTCCCCCTTTTGTTATCAGCAAAAGAATAATAGTGTTAGAGAAAATAGAGATAAAGTTATCGATATTAATTCAACATTAAAACTCAATTGAATATAAATATTAAATTTCAATAAAAAATCAAACAAAACTCATAAATATTTTGTTAGGCGCATATTCCACTTTTAGAATGATGGAAATGAAGTCATCATATAAAACCATACAGTTGTGTCTATTTGTGGTATATTTATATCAGGAATTTGAATACCTACTAATCATGCATAACCGTTAGGACTTTAAATGAGATTAGTAGTATTTCAATTTTATTTAAAAAAAATGAATTCAAGTATCTTCTAACCACGCATAACCGTGAGGACTTTTAAATGGGATTAGAATCAACTTGTTTATTTTAAAAATCAACTTTTGATATGCGTTCCATACATGCATAACCGCGAGGACTTTTAAATGAGCATGGAAGCACATAACAAATTCCAAGTAATTCACCCATGCATAACCGTGAGGACTTTTAAATGAGAGTGAATACTTTGGTATTTATTTATTATTGTTATTAGTTATTATTATTTTATTAAAAAAATGTGAAAATGAAAAACGAACGATTCCTGTTTAAAGTACCACATATCGACAAACTATATAGAATTTTGATGAGTGATGGTTGTTAGAAATATGATAGATATAGAGATGGTCATGGAATTTTTACCAACAAACAGTTTTATAACTCTTGTTTAAATTTCTAAAGAAATTTATTAATTATACCGTCTCAAGTCATAATATTTGATCAATATTAACACTCGTCACTTTTTCAATCACTATTTTTCTTTTCGATAATCATTTGGGAGTCAGATTAGTCAAAATAATCTTTTAAAATCAAATTCAAAAATAATTATGAAATTAATTTTTCAAAAATGACTAATCTGAAACTATGGTCAAAAATGATTTTCTCCAGGGGGTTTTAAAAGAAAATTTTCTGCTATTTGAAAATTATTTGAAATGAAGAATATGCAGATATTTTCTTTGAAACACGATGCAGTTACTAAATGTCTCAAAAATCACGTTCAACTAGTAATTTTACTATCAACTAGATTACCAGTGTAATCTGCATCTGAATTTCTCTTTCACTCAAAATCATCAATTGAATTTTATAGACCAAAACATGAAGTGTGCACCAAAAATTTCAAATTCAATTTTAACAACAATTTAAATGACACTCTTTTGAAATTGAATTGAAGCCGTGTAAATAACCAGAAAACCGTGAATATAGAGTCAGCCGTATTATAACCAATTGTAATATCCTACAAAACACTATTTTTAATCCAAACTGATATATATGAAGTAATTCAAAGAATCTAGAGAACTTTATAGTGTTTTTGGCATAAGAATATAATTGGCCAACTATGTTGAATAAGTCAAAGTCAAAATCACCATCTTTTCATCATCTCAATATTGGCTGATTTTAATTCAGAATATGGTGCAGATTATCACATTTAATATATCGTTTAAAACATACCATTACCTGTTTTACCTTTATGATATTTTTCATTATTGTCCATTGTGATTCTGTCACCTTTATACTAGGCTACGGAACTTTGCTTCGTCGTCCGTTGTGTTTCTGGAACAGCCAAAAATTCAGAGAACACTATTGTTGTTCCTTAGCCCGCCACCACACCTACACGGGAAAAAATTTATGTGACCTATTTGTTTTTATAGGTCCATGGTTGTTAGTGGCAGAATAATTATAAAAATAATTTTGTGGAGACCCAAAACTATTTATTATTGTTCCCTTCGGCACCCAAATTTGTTTAACTTTGAGAGATTTTATATTTGTGCCTTTTGGAACCCAAATCGGTAAGGTTTTCACATGTTTGGGTCTATACCAACAATTATTGTGATCGTGTCCAAATTTTCTACAAATTGTGCACATAGAATTAACTTGATTAATATTGCTTTCAACAATTTTCGAACTATTATATATCCAAGTCCTTGTCTAACCGAATTAACAGTTTGCTTTCCTAATAGCATATTCAACGATTTTTCACTTTTTGAAAATTTATCTAAAGTCGTTGACAATTGTTGGACTTGTGTTTTGAGAGATTCATTTTCGTTTAACAATTGTGTGCACTTTTAATAGAATTCTCTCTCCTAGTATTTTCATTCTCCTTTAAAATCAGAATTTCATTTTCAAGTGATTTTATATTGATTTCTGATTTTTTAATTTCTTCTTCGAATGTTGGACACTTATCACACTTAGGGATTCTACATTGATAGTTCTTAACTAATTGATCAAGTTGTTTATTGCATTCTATCAAAGTATCCTTTTGAGATTCAAGTTTAGCGTATTTTTTCCTAAGTCGTTCAAAACAACCATTTACTTCGTGGAAATAAATAAGCAACTCAGAATGGGTAAGTTTTGATACCTCACTTGGCTCGTCATCGTCACTGTCAGTTGTATCACCTCGAAGACACAATTCTGCCTTTTCACTTTCACTGTCAGTGCTTTGATCATTCTCGTCTATTTCATCCCAAGTGGCTGCAAAACTTTTCTTTTTCTGTTTCTTTCCATGGCTGGATTTAATTTGTGGACAATCGGGCTTAATATGGCCGGGTTTGTTGCAATTATGACAGATGATCTCCTGTTCTTCTGAGTAGTCTAGTGCTTTGGCTATTCTGCTTTTTGCTTTTTGAATTCGAGCTGAATTTCCATGTTTCTGATTCCATTTTTTGAATTTCCTTATTAACAGCTCTAGTTCTTCTGCACCATCGTCATCGTCATCGTCATCACTTTTAGTTGTTCCTTTGAGAGCTATTGATTTCTTTCGAATATCTCCTCCTTCACGCTCTTCCTTGAATTTCATTTCTAGCTCATAAGTGGTGAGATTTCCGATGAGTTCTTCAACTTTGAGTTGTTTTAAATCTTTCGATTCTTGAATGGCAGTTACTTTCGCTTCAAAGCTTCATGGAAGGACTCTGAGGATTTTCCGGACTATTTCCAATTCGGTGTATGTTTTTCCGAGAGCTTTTGATTTGTATACGATATTGGAAAGTCGTCCGTACATCTCTTTGACATTCTCTTCTTTCTCCATTGTAAAGTTCTCGTATTCGCTGCTTAGCATGGAAAGGCGAGATTCTTTGACTTGAGATGTTCCTTCGTGAGTCACTTCTAGTATGCGCCATATTTCCTGCGCAGTTAGATAATGTGAGACACGATTAAATTCAAATTGATCTAATGAACAGATAATAGAATTCATAGCTTTGGCATTAGTATTCTTTAATTTATTTTCTAGTTCTGTCCATTGTTCCTTTGGTTTCTCTATTTCCTGATTATCTACAGTTATAGTTGGAGTTTTATAACCTGCCTCAACAATATCCCATGCGTCAATGGTTTTCAAAAAAAAAATTCATCCTATTTTTCCAAAAAGCATATTCACCATTGAACTTTGGTGGTCTAACTATCGACTGACCCTCTGCAAAAGCATTATTAAAAGAAGCCATTTAAAAATTCAAATTTTTAAAACAAAAATTGATTTTTTTTCAAAAAATCGAATTTTTAAAACAAATGTTGACTTCTATTCCTAGCTCTGATACCACTTGTAGGATCGATTTCACCCTAGACGGAGGGTGAATAGGGTGATAGTGTAAATTATAAAAATTAATCGCGGAAGCTTATAAATTAATTTCAATTCAGATCACAGAATAGCAGCACAGATATCGCAGAATATAAATAACAGAAAAAACAGAACAACACAGAATTTACCCAGCTTCGGCAAAACCCTGCCTACGTGCTGCCCCCAAGGTTTCTACTAGAAATTAGATAGTCCCTCGCTTAGACACGTAAACTCGCTATACTCGCTATTGACTAATCTAACTCTACGCTCAAAACCTTGCCACAACTCAACCACCGAGTTGCGAATTCTCAAGCTACGCCACGTAGCTTGTGCCCTAGTCACACGACTAGAAATTTAAAACAGTTTAAAAAAGAAAATACAATTAAAAACAAATTTAAAATATAAAACCCTAATTAATAAAAACTAAGCCTTATAATAAAACAAGGCCAGCCCCTATTCACTTCTTCAACCCGTTCCTTTTTCTTTTTATTTGCTCCGTTCGTTGTTTTGAGATAGCGACGGCTTTGTCCTTCAATCCAGATTAGGGCTTTCGTTCGTGCGATCCAATTTGGGGTTATTGGTGAAGTCGACTGATTTGTTGGTTGATTGCAATCGCTGTTCCTCTGATTTGCTTCGGCAATCGACCGTATCTTCGATTTGAACACGACTTCTTATTTGATCGAGTTCGACTGCAAATTGGTATGTGTTTTTTGCTTTATTGCTCTAAGTTAATATTCTTGAACTCAATTTTCGATTGCCTGTGATGATTAGGGTTATATATGCGTTCGAACTCCTTTATCTTCGTTCGTATAAACTTGTTTGAATTTGTCAACTGATATTGCTTTGATCGTTGATTTTCGAATGGATGTTTATGATTAATTCTGACCTGTTCATGTCACTTGAATAACACGGCTTTAAACTGTGACTTGTTCAATTTGCTTGACCAATACGCCGTTAATCTTCACTTGGTTCGATTTGCTGATTGACTAGGCTTCGGCTTGATGCTGAATAATGTTCGACTTCAACTTGGTTTTTGACTTGTTCCAACTTATCCACGGCTTCAGCTCCGATCATATTTCTGTTGATTTTCAGTTGCACTTGGTCATTTTGTATCTGCATTTGTTTACTTCTGCACTTGTGTATATTTGGGCTGATCATTTGTATACATACATTCTTGTATGTATATATGTGTATGGTCACTTGTGTATTGCCTTTCTGAACTGTGCACATTGTTGCATGGTTCTCTGACCTTGTTGCCTCATAAGCTTGGTTTAGAGCTGTGTTGATTTGAATTGTTGCATGGTTCATGTCACTGGTTCACTATGTTGCATTGACCATTACATTTTCATCATTTGCTGTTCACCTGCATGTAGCCGTTGCTCCCAGTGTTGCTTTGTCATTGATTTGAATTGTGCATTACTGGTCTTTGAGGCATGTTGTGTCCATAATGTATTTGATACTGTTGCACTGCTGTGTTATGTAGTTTGCTTTGGTCTTGAGCAGTTCTCTGGTCTTGCATCATATGTATGCTTTACTTGATCTTCACTTTGATTCCATATTGACCTTGTAGTCAAGTCTGCATTGATGTCACATGAATTAAACTTATTGTATATCATTATTTTGAACTGTTGCATTTGTCTTTGCTTGAGTCTTGATGCAATTGTGATATTTGACAGCTCTGGCTCGATGTTGTTACTGCATTCATGACCACTGTCTTGCATGATTTTGATAAAGTGTGACTGATGCTGCACTTGGTCTTTGTTCTCCTGCATGTAGTTGGTAGTTTGCATTCTCTTATGGTTTCAAACATGTGAGTTGATCATGTTGCATTGAGTATATGTGTTCATTGTGATGACTGTGATGACATTCATGATGCAGTGACATGTTTTCCTGTATTCATGTTCTTGCAGTCTTCATTTTCGGCCTATAGTATTCATAATGCATTTGTATGTTGTCACTGTACCACTGGTGCAATCTTGGAGTCTGCCTTGATCATCTTGTAGTTTGGTCTGGTCTGGTGCACCTTGTTTGTTGTTTGATTGTGCTGTTTACCCGTGTACATTTGAGTCAGTGAACTTGTTTCATTTGAGTTGTAGCTTGGTGTCATATTTGCTGTGCTCGAGCTCTTTGCACACTGATGCACTGCCTTTGTGGTCTTCAATGTGTTCATGCACTTTGGTCTTTGTTGCCTCTTGCATGTAGTTGGTTGTAACTGTGTTGGACTTTATTCTGGTTGGCACTTGCACTGATCTCCATACATGTGCTTTGATGGAGTTTTGATTTGTCGAAGCTTTGCATTCTTCAAGTTGCCTTATGTTGAATCCAGTCTCGAAACTCGGATTCGACCTTGTGCTTGTGTCGTGATTTTCAATGTTATTGCACGTGAGTTGAACCCGGTTTTTCATTTGGGTTTGACCTGCGCTCACCTGTCCCTGTAAAACAGTCAAGTGTATATATCGGCGTGCACGGCCTTGTGGCATATACAGTAATACACTGTGTATGTCACAAGTTGTTCGTGTATGATGAATTCAAATTTAAATTATGACGAACAACCCAAATAACTGAGACAAATCATATTTTCAAAAATTATCTTTTATTTTTGAATTGCAAAAATATTTCTTTTTCAATTTTACTGCGTTAGTTTATATTTTTGCAGATTGCTCAGATGCTGGATTCAAACTGGAAGGAAGTTGAAGATAAATACGAGTGTGAGTGATATGTAGTGAGGTGAACTGTAAATATGAAATGTGATGTTATTGTAATCAAAGTTGTATAGTTATAGTGAGAGCTTGAAATTGTACTATTCAAAGTTGTAATAAATATTTATTTGAATAAAATATTCGTTTGAATTCAAATTCCGTGTTATTTATTTTATTCAGCAAATATTTATTTAATCTGTGAAAAATAAAATAGTATATTATCAAATACATTTAAACGAATGTATATATGTTTATTATCATCAAACAAAAATCATATAAGCGCATATTCAACATAAACAAATCCGATATACATGTTTAAATATTACATCATCAGAGTACATCAACTCAGCTCAAAATCAATAACATACAACAGGATACACGGCTACTCAACATAGCGGAATATATATAAAACAGGTACGAAATACGCATCGTCATCCAGCTCGTCTCCTGAGCTCCATAGCATCAAATCCTGTATCCTATAATACTCGGTCTGACCCGAGCATTACAGTTAAATAACACCCGAGTCAGTCTGGAATACCAGCGTGAGAAAATCACACCCAATTAATTATTAGAGTTTCAAAAATCCTTTGAAAACAAAAGCATCTCGTAAGACCACGCCACAAATAAACATGTCGGGTTTTTACCTTACGATAGCTAAAATGCTTTTTATAGAAATCCTCTGATATTATAATAGGGTTTATATACAAATACTTATAATAGCCGAAATTGTTACATCTATTAAATTCCAGCTACTAGCCACAGAGTGGGTAATACAAACAAAACTCGTACAAGGCTCGTAGGGAGAATGGATTTCCAACCAATGACTAGGCACTGGGGTACCACCTGCCACAGTACGGGGCCTAGATCACCGTACCGAGGAGTACACCCGCTCCTTTGCAACACAAGACCGGGACTACCCTTACTGGATAATCCCGAGTGAGATCACCCCGCGGTTGGGATCAGCAACCGCCCACTAAGCCCAGAAAAAAAAAGGGACATCTAGACAGGGATGACATCACCCTGCTTGGGTGCTACCCACCTAGCCTTGCTGCATAACCCCTGATTTTCAGTCATTCCCATTTGATGAGGCTTGAGGCTAAGCGTTACCTTTTTAGAACATATCCCTTAGAATGCCCATCGTCCACCTGACGATGTTTCGCAAGCATTCATCCATACAAGTCTGTCCCCGGTTCGAACGGAATCGAAGGCACTATTCCTACTACATCCACTTTGGAAATATCCTCAGGATTAGTAGCGACTAGACCTTGCACTTCACTGCACCATCTTCGAATCCAAACTCGTTTCCATGAAACGTACAAACCAGATCGAAGTGGTTTTCGAGAAAAAATCACGATCCCGGTCTCTTCGAAACGATCAACGCATTTTGTCCAATATTGATAGTCGGTGATTTAACTATCAATTAATATTCACAAACAACCATCAACTAATAAATAATTTCCCAAATTATTTATTTATCTCAAAATATCTTTACTAAATATATTCTCACTTTTAAATCCTTTTGAAAACAGTTTTCAAACTATCTTTCTTTTCTCAGAATAAATTCCGAGTATTTCCATTTCCACTGAAATCACCAAGCACAAAACTTAAGATTTTTAAAATAATTTAAAAACACTTTATTGTAAAATATATTTAACATTTAATTTATAAAAATTTACTTTAATACTTAATTTATAATAATACTTTAGAAATAACTAAAATAAGGTTACCTTATAACTATACATGAGATTTTCTTCTTGAAACAAATACCAAATCATTCTTTAAATAATTATTACGATAATAGATTAAAATAAAATACTTACTTTGGAATTTACTTTAAAACATTCAAGTTAGGACTACTTCAATAACTTACTAAAAATACATACTATATAAATATTTGAAAATAAAGTTACTTAATAAAAAATAAAACTAGATTTCTACTTTTAAAAACAAAAATACTAAGTTACTTCTTAATGATTACTGCTAAAATAAATTAAAAGAAAATAATTACTTTAGACTTTAAATATTAGAAATAATAAATTTTACAAAACTTGCTTTCTTTAAAAACAACTTTAAAACATTTAGTTTATATTTAAAAATTTACTTTTAAAAACATGTACTTGGCTATCCAAAGAAAATTCCAACTTCAACCACTTAAATCAATTTCCCAAATTGATTTCCAATTTATTTAATTTGAAATAAATTCTTTTACTTATCAGTTCATTTCCAATTTCAGTAGTTATGGACTTTATTATTATTATTATTATTCAATTTCTTCTTTACTCTTTCAATAATTCAAATCTTAAATTCTAAATAAATGTTTGTTCTTTTTAATTAATAATACTGCATTTTAAAATTCACTAACTTTCTGTTTATTCAAATTTTCCTTTCCATTCTTAGGATTCATTTATTAGAATTTTAAAGTCACTTTATTTTTTTCCAACTCATTCTTAAATTTATTCTATAATTATTTTACTTGCAATTTCACTTCTTTTATTTTCATTTCAAAAATCAAATTTATATTTTTTGGTAATTCATTATACCCAATTATATCAACCAAGCCATAGCATTCAATACTTCCACATAATTCATCATAGAATATCAAATAATCAGAACAGAGAATATTAAATAATTTAAATAAAAGTTGAGGGGTCCTGTTGGATCCCTCCAACCAGTTTTCCCTGCATCCACAGACATTAGCATCACATAATATGCCAATTTCAAATTATACTATACTATATCACATCAATCAATTCAACCATACAATCAATTATTTAAATTTAATCATTTAAATTTAAATTTAAACTAAGTGAGATTAACTCACCTTTTCAATTATTCGCAATCCACTTCAATATTGCCTTGGATTTCCTGATGTTGACCTTGAATAAATAATTTATATGGTTCATTAATATTCGAATGGATAGAACAATTTATTACTATTCATTTATTTAATTTAACTAGTAATTTGGGTTTAAACTAATTTTCCCTTTTTGATAAATTATTTTTAGTGCAAATAGCTAAATAAGCTTGTCAAATAAATCAATAACCCTATTTTTTTTTAACTAGTAAGTTCAAAAGATGCATATTTGTTTTATTTTATTTTCTTCCAATTTGAAACTACATATCTATATGTATATTTTTATAAAATAAATTTGTAGATTTCAAATGTCTACTTTTATATAACTTTATTTTACTGTTATTTAATTTCTAAAACAGAAATTGGTTTACCTTCTATAATTATTTTCCTTAGATTATAAAATAAATAATTACCTTACCATGCCAACAGATTCGAGAACACACAACCTCGCTACCGATGCAACTCCGGCCAGTCCCATCCTCGCGAGTGTCGATGGCTCACCCTGCGCCGTGCTTCTCTGACGCATGCAACTGCCCCAATGAACTTGCCCAAGCCTTAATCACCGCAGATGTCATTGACTCCAGGCTTGCGAGCCAACAAACCCTCCTTGCTCCTGCTGCTGACGATCGAATGATGAATGAAGACAAAAATCCCCAAATCTCGCTCAGCCCTAGAGACCACCAAACCCCCAACAGAACGCGAATACCTTCCCTCCACTTACGGCCAAGCTCATGCGATGTTGACCTCAAGACCACCACTTACTCGCGTGCGAACATCGCATCCATGCCCAGAGTCTACTATAGATATCGAAACCCACGTCGCCTCGTCCCCATAAATCCCGAGCAAAAAAAAATCGCGACTAGAGGAACGGCTATCGTCAAATCCACCATCGCGAAGAATTCACCTTCCCTCTCTCTAAATTTCCGAGCAAACGAACAATTTATTTGAGATGAATTTCTGAATTTGCTCGGCCCTTTATTTGATTTTGAATTTATTTTCGAACGAAGAACGAAATTTCGTTCATTCGTTACTGATTTAGGAGGAAAAGATGAAGAGGGGGTTCAGCCGTTCTTTTAGAGGGAGAAAATCGAATTGCTTTTGCAAAAGAAAGGGAAAGGGTACGCGAATTATAGCTGAGGGAATGTCGTGCTTCAGAAGACGAAAGGGAAACATGATTTGATCTCTGTGTGTTGAAAATATAACCGTGCCTGGCATTGTTCGCTAAAGAGAAGACAGAAAGTTTTGATGGAGAAAGGAAGCAAGCTGACGAGAAAGAATTACGGCTGAGGGTGATTGGTATATACATAAATTATATTCAAAGTTTAAATTTAAATTGACTCGAAATAGAAGCTCAAAATCTCGACCTCCTATCGAGGCATGCTGCTAGGCATTTGTAATGTTATACCCCTATTACGAACGCAATGGAAAAGGTTTCGAGGCCTAGCTCGATCGTATGGAGAAGATAGCTTTTTGAATCTAATTACTATTTAGTTTCGATATAGATTTCAACGCGTTTATAAATCATACGCTCACGCGACTACTCCAATCGCCACGAAAATTGAAATCCGATAATAATGCAATATTACGGATCCAACGGAACAAGTTTCGTCGAATTCTGAGACTGTGCCTCGGAAGGCTATTTTCAAATATCAATTTAAACGATACATTTTCAAAACTGAACCAAACACTTCCAAATTCAAGTTTAACACTTTTATTATCTTCGGTGTTATCAATATAAATTCTACAAGCCTTCAAATTATTTTTAACTAGCTTAAAACTCTAGATTCAACGTCTTACCCAATTTCCAATAATTAAATTCAATAATTAAATTCCAAATAAATGGTGATATTCAAAATTTAAGTTACAAATTGACTTTTAAATATTTAAAATTAATTAAATATTCTAATTTTAAATGCTAAAAAATTCCCATTCGTCACATTCCTCCCCCCTTAAAAGAATTTCGTCCCCGAAATTACTAATTAGAAAGAATGGTCCAACACCCGTTTACTTATCCCCAAAACCAAACAAATCAATATCTTACTAACAACCTTTTTATAAAGACCCGTTATCTTTCTTATTAACTTTCCCAAACTTTTCCTTAGTTCCCAACCAACTTAAATTATTCAACTATTCAAATTATAATTCAAACCAAGTTTAAGATTTTCAAAATTTCTCAAAAAAATTTCTAACTCTCTAAATTTTCGAAAATTTTTGCCAGCGTCTCCTTTGTGCGGCTAGCTCGGTACAACTACAAAATGGCTCTACGGCTTCCCAAATCCAAAAAGAAAACAAAACGCCAAGTGGTTATATCCAAAACCCAATCCAATTTCAAACAGAATTTAAACACATACCTTTTTGTCGAGCATTTCAAATTTACCTTCTGAAATCAAAATCAATTCTTTTTTCCCTTTATATTACCTGCATATCTTACATAGCAATATGTCCAATCACAACATTCAAAAACATTTTATCGACTTTCTTACAAATGTCAATATTTATTCATTCAAATATTAACTTGGAATATATATTTGCAATATTCAATTTCCAATGAATTTATCATTCTTTCTTAAGTTAGTATAAGCATTATATATGCTCCTTTATTTATTTATTTTCACTTCACCATTCTAGTTTATCTATTTCTATTCAAATTGATTCTTTCATTTCCATATGAATTCAGTTTATCTTTAACTCTGAATATTTAAATTTTATTTCATTTATAACTAATTCATGTCATTATTTTAATTAGTTTCATTCACTAACTTATTTCAATTTCCAATTTGAAATCGTTTTGTCGTTAACAAAATTTTCCAAAAATTTCAAAAAATTTCTAACTCCCAAAATTTTCGGAAAATTTTGGCAGAGTCCCCTTTGTACGGAGGAGATTTTGCAATTTGACAAAAGATATAAATATCTATACATCGACCCATACAGTCGGAAAAACCAAAAACAGTTTATATTTCCTATTTTTATTGCGTAGGCGTACCTTATTTAGCATTTTTAAGAAAACAGATGATAATTTTTAGCAACTACCGCAACCAAATCCAGCCACACGACTCCTGGGTATCTGTACTTACTCAATTTAAACATGTAAGTGCCATATATATGAAGCTTATCAACATTTCACTTACTTGCAATAGTTAAAACATATGAATTCTAAAAGAAATGCCCATTAAACACTTTTTATAAGCAATTTAAATATTCCAACATTAATTTTAATTGCTTACAACCAATCACATATCGTTTCACTTAATCCGAATGGTTAACAACTCACAAGCTTACACTTACTTTATTTTTAAGCAAACTGGACTCATATTTGATTCAATTTCTCTCAAAATCTATTTATTTTACCCCTATCAATACATAGAATTCTAATTACTTCCATTTACATCCAATGACAATTTATTCTATGCAATTTGACGAGATCCATGTGAATAAATAAGTACTTATGTTTTATAACCAATTTAAATTGATTTCAACTCTATTTTTACTCAATTATATTCCATTTGTAAATTTATTCACAATCTCTATATTCTCATTTTCATTGCATTTTAAATTTGAATCCATTCACTTGCATCTCATTTTACTAACCAAACTAGTTCATACAAAACCATTAACAACTTAGGTTCATCTTCATTACCAATTAAATTTCCTTTTTATTTTAATTCATTCACAACCATTTATTTAGCTCGACCCATTCCCGAATTAATTCAAACCAAGCTTTAATTTATTGGTCTTCCAATTTTACTCGTAATCGAGCTTCTAATTATTCTCAACTTAAGTTAATTTACTCAATTTATTTCACTTCAAACTTAAGTTCACTTCCATTTGATTCTTATTTATTCCATCCATTTATTTATTCAATATAATTAGTTTATCCACTCAATCCATTTTGAATTTACAGTTCCTTAAATATTATTTATAACCCACCAAATTCTATTTCGTTCAAATTTATTTTTACTTGATTTAAATCCAACCCAATATCATTAAACTTAGTTTTAAGTTGAATTCAATTCAACTCTCCCTCGTCTATTCAGCTTAAGTTAATCTACTTCAATTTATTCAAATCTTTTTTTTTCTTACTTAAGCTCATTTCATTTTGCAAATAAATTTCCCTTTTTCAATTTAACTTGATTCTATTTCAATCCAATCTCATTTCAAACTACAAATTTATTTGATTAGTTATTATACATTTAACTTTTTAGATTCAGCTCATTCAATTATTTACAAGGCCATTTCCAATTTATTTCCACATATTGGATTTTATTCGCAATACAAACCCGTGACAACCCGGAATTTTCTAGCAATATCAATTTAATAATCTGCATTAAATATTAAATTGATTTGATATATCTTTATTAATTAGGCTTGAATTGATACTTTTCTTTTAATAGATATCTGATTGGTAAATGATAACTGTTAAAATTAATTGTTTGTTTTCTATCTATAAATGTATATATTTGTATACATTGCAAATAGATGAGATTTGTTTTAAAGTTTAGCTAATAAATTATGTTTTAAATTCTAATATACATTTTAGTGAATTAGAAATTATGATTTATTTAATATAAACTTTTCAAAGTTAAATAAATAAATAAATATAGGATTTTAAATACTTAAGATAATTGCTTAAATAGTTTGATACTTATTTTAATTTAAGTTTAAATTTTAAATTTACTAACAAAAGGATTTGTTTTCTTTTCTTTTAGGATAGCTTGATTAAAATATGGATTTAAAAATATATATGAGTTTGAAATATAATTTTTGTCAAACAATACATTAACATATATTATGAAATATGTAGTTTATAATAAAAAGATAAGTTAATTTATCTACCATGTCAAAGTGATAAATGTGTTTTTATAAAATAAATAAAACTAGAAACAAAAATACAAATACTTTTGTAGTTTATTTAATTTTCAAACAACAAAACAAAAATAACAACATTCACATGCATTTCAAATTTACAATAACAAGGCAACAATAAAAACTAGAAACAAATAAATTTTTAAGGTTGTAAACTATCACAAATGAACTGCAGTATACATATATATAGGTTTAAAGCATCAAGGCCACTTGTGTGATTGTACAAACAAAATTTAGGAACAAATTATATGTGTGCAGGCCAAACTAAGTAGATAAAACAAAGACAGTAACAAAAATAAACAACTGTATATATGAAGCTGGTTAAGGAAGATATTGTTAAGTATTCTTAAGCAAACAAACAAACAAAAATCATTAATGTAAAATCTTTTTAGTACACAAAATATTTCATATCAGCCTCCAACCTAAAATATCTTGTTTCAAAAATCTGTACAAATAAGATATGTATGCCATATTGTCTTAGTAGTATGAAACATAATAATATACACTGTCTGTAAAATCCTGTCTGCAACTCTTTGATATATATCTCTGCCTTTTCATTTTAAATTCGAAAGCCAAGCTAAGAATCTGAATTAAAACCATTTCAAACTCAAACAAAAACTTCAGTTTAAATAACAACCAAAATTCAATTCAACCTGAGAATCAAAGGGGAGTTCAACCTGAAAATTGCAAGCCTGTTGCAAAGCAAACTAGGCTCTGTTCTTCCACAAATTCAAGTGAGTAACACTTTTAAGATTTACTTAAGTTTTAAATTCTGATGCATTCCAATATTTGAATGCTTGAATAAATTGTGTGAACATTTATATATTCATTTTTCTCTGGATATTTGTGAGATGAAATTCTGCATATCTCAAGCCTGCAAATCCAAACTGTTTCCTTATAAACTTGCTGTGTTTTCTATTTGCTGTGAGTAACTCATTTTTTTTTAAGGAATTAAAAGTATAGGTTAGTTTGAAGTTATTGCAGTGATAAATATTGTATTGTAGAGTATGGTTGTGTGTTTATATCTGTGAATTCTTGAAGAATGATTGTGTGCAGGTATTTAAACTTGCAATTTCTTTGTTTCCAGTATTGTCCATTTAAATTCAAATTCTTTAAAAATAATCCTTGTTTAGCCTTAAGATTTAAATGAAATCTGTAAGTTTCATTTCAATATTAGTTTAAGATTTTACTCAAATGAAAGTAACAATTATATGACTCTAGAAACCCAAAAAGAAAAAGAAAGAACTGAGCATCTCAATAATATCAAAAATTTGAATATCTTGTTTTATCAATTCAGGTACATAAATCGAATAGTTAAATCAAATTATGATTTTTAAAATGAATATGGTGATTTTTAGTGGAGGGGGTGAGGTGCAGTTTGAGTTCAACTATTTTAGGCATTTTGAGTGGCCGTGGACTGTTGAGTTGATCTGGGGGGTCGAGCCTCTGACTGGGGGTGGAGGTGGCTACCATGGATCGAGGAAAAATAGGGTACGGCGGTGCAAAGGGTTGTGGAAGCATCGGCATGAGTTTAAAGTTTTTAAACCTAAAATTATACTGTGCTAGAATTTTTATCACCGCGGCTAGTGTAGGTGACCGAGTGCCACGCCATTTTGAGGGGAGGTAGAGGGATGATGGTCGGTGTGGTAGCCGGAGTCTGGTGGTCGGAGCTGTGCGCACGTGGCAGTGACAGGTTTGGAGGGGAAGTGAGGGCGTGTTTCCAGGTTTTGTTTTTTTTTAATTTCATTTGCACGCATGAGGGGTAACTCGAAGCAGCTGGTCGACTTTCTCGGGGGAAACTCATATGTTACTCGATGTAACACAGGGGGAGGGGGCTCGGCTGTTGTTATTCAGGTTTTAAAAACCTGTTGCTGTTTTTTTTTTTTTACAGTTTTGAGTTTTTTTTGTTTTTTTTGGTTTTAAAATTTAAGCAAAGTCAAGTCTTGTTTTAAATCAAGTTTAAAACATGAATTAAAGTTAGTTTTGAAAGAGAGTTGAAAATAAATAAAGTTTTCAAAATTTAAATTATTTTAATAACTTAAAGTGATTAATAAGTAAAGTATTTTCAACTAAAGTTGAGATCGAATGAAAATTCAATCTGTTGAGGGAAGGTTGACAACAGGTTAACCCCAAAAATAGAAATCAGGACTTGGATATGAAATTCTAAATTTGGAAATAAAATAAAGTTTTATAATTTTATTCAAATAAGTTTTAATTGTAATTAAACATGTGAGTTTGCAAAGGGGTTTTGAAAATATAATAAATTAGTTTTAAAACTTTATTAAGAATAAATTGGTTTTATTTAGAAAGGAATTTAAAATAAATGTTTCAAATATATTGAAATTGAGTACATAATCAATAATAAGGATGGTTTACTTTAATTCATGAAGTTTTAGAATTTGATATATATTAACCGTTAAGTTAATTAAGTAAATATAATTAATGATTGATATTAATTCAATTAGTAATTATAAGTTTAAAGGTAGTAATTAAAGTTAATTAATGAGTTAATTAACTAATATGTGATTAAGAACCACAGATTGGGTTTTGATTTAAATTAATAAATTTTAAATGGTTAATCAAACTTATAATTGATAACGATTAACTAAGTTAATTATTTTAGAAGAAAATAATTAAATTACTTATAATTAATTAATGAATTAATTTGATTAATTAATTCAATAATAATCATTGTGATAGTTTAAATGTAAACTATTTATTTGAAAAGTAATTAGAAAATTAATTACTTATTAATTGTGTAGATTGACTTGAGTTAATTAATTTAGTTTAATTAACTGATATTTTGGAAATTAAATTACTTAGAGAAGTAATTGATGGATAATTACTGGAGGTAATTAACTGGATGATGTTTGTTAATAAGAGTAACTGGAGTATAATTACATTAAATTAATCAAGGGATTAATTAAGCTTGTTATTGGGACGTAATTAATTATGAATGATTAATTATTGTATGTTATTAATCGAGAGGATTAATATTTGTAATTTGAAGATTTGTATTCTTAATATAATTAACAAATGAAATGTAATTAGAAATTGATTTATTTAGGAATAATAAATCAACAAGATAATTAAATGGAAATAAATCGATATAAATGTAATTAATTAATGGATTTATTCAAGATTAATTTCTGAAAATAAATTAAGGAAAACTACTAGAATGCAGTCAAGTATACTTAAATCAACGATGATTAATTTGAATATATAAGTAATGGATAATAAGATTTAAATTGAGTTAATTAATATTAATTAATTTAAGAAATCATTTGATGATTTGGTATGTGTAATTACTTAGTGTAATTGATGGAGCATAATTAATTAGGAAAAGTAATTAGATAATTACTTGATGAAATTCATACAAGATGATTTGTAAGTGAAGTAATTTGAGTAATTTCCTTTGTAATTAATCAAAGGATTGATTTATGGAATTAATTAACCATGGGATGATTAATAAGTAATTAAGGGTAATTAATTACTGGTTTGTTATTAATCAAGGGGTGATTAATAATTGTAAATATTAATCACTTAATTAATTTAAATAAGTAATTTAATATAAATTGAAGATCATTAATTAATATAATTAATGATGTAATTAAAGATTGTTTAATTAAGGAATAACCAATAGGAAGTAATTAAATGTTAATCTGCTATGAATGATTTAGAATAATTCATTTAAGAATTAATTAAAGACTAAATTACTTCTTGTAATTAGAGAATGATTAATTTATTTGATTTATAGTTAATTAATGATTGTGAGAGCAGGATTTATGGAATGAGTAATTAATTTAATTTATTTTAAATTAATTAAAAATGGAAGTAGTTAATTTAATTCATTTTAAATTAATTATAGCTTGTGATTCATAAATCATTGCTGATGGATGATATTGATATTTCATTGTTTGATTGTGATCTCAGAAATGAGATGGATAATGTCTATGTGATATGGATGTATAGTTTAAGTATGATAATAGTTAATTATCTGTTTGGATGATGATATTAATTATCTGTTTATGATAATGTGATTATCTATTATGAGATGTGAATTATCTATTTGTGCATATTAATATTGAATTAACTGCTAAGACTAAATAGACAACTTGGCCTTAAAAGACACGATTTGGATTTCGATGAGACCGGGATCGATTTTCCTTATTTGGAATATCCGAAAACCACATCGTTTCCAAATTAACGATAGGTCGTGAATCTAAAGTGAAGATGAAGATTCAGAATGCAAGGGTTATCGTCGTTAACTCTAAGGGTGATTCCAAAATGAGTGTAACGAGATGATGCCTTCGGTTTCGTTCGAACCCGAAATGAACTTGTATGGATTGAATGCTTTCAACACATCGCCAGGCGGACGATGAGCATTCTAAGAAATATGTTCGATAAAGGTAATCGTAACCTCAAGCCTCATCAACCGGGAATGGCTAAAACAGGGGAGGTGCAGCAAGGTTAGGTGGGTCATGCCCAAGCAGGACAAGGATATTCCCATGTCTAGATGTCCCTTTTTATTCGGCTATGTGGGTAGTTGGTCTGCAGCTAACTGCGGGGTTTATCTTGTTCGGGACTGTTCAGTAAGGAATGGTTCCGGCCTTGTGTTGCAGGGGGTCGGGAGTGATCCTTGGTATGTTGATCTAGGCCACGTACTGTGACGGGCGGTACCCTAGTAGCCCTGCCATTGTATGGAATCCACAATCCAATAAGTGCCTACGGTTTTGATTGTATTACCCACTTTTGTGGCTAGTAGCTGGAATTTAATCATGTAACAATTTCGGCTATTTTCTATTTACTTGAAAACCCTAGACCTATTATAATATCACTGGATTTCCTATCAAATGTTTTGGTTAGCGTAAGGTAAAAACTTTTCCATGTTTATGTGTGGGAAGTCTTACGTGATACCTTTTGTTTTCAAAGGATTTTTCAAAATTAAGCAACTTTAACTTGTTACTCATACCAGACCCATGTCTGACCCGAAGTTTATTTTTGTTTTTCATAAACTCTCGGGTACCCAAATTTTTACGGGTAGCCAAGGGATTCAGGTTTAGCTTTGACGAATTCTGGAGGAGCAATGGAGCAGGAGGTTTAAGCGTTATAGATATATCTATAGTTCCGTTGTGTGGTATCTCTGTGTTGTTTTGTGTATTGAGTTGTATTAACTAGACAGGTGTTTATAACTGTCTAGTATGTGATGTACTATATGTATAACTTTGATTTATGTTATATATAATGTAAGTACTTATGTGATTAATATATTTTATTCATTCTGTTGTGAGATTCTGATGTTGTTGTTCTTTCTGCTCTATCTTTTCTATTTTCTCACCCTTTTCTTTCTTAAAAACGATACTTCTTCCTGGGGGTAGGAAGTGGGGTCGTTACATATTATTATTTTAATCCAATTTCATTTTTATTCGATACCTTTCCAATTATATTTAATTTGTTAACACTTCAAGTCAAATTTTAATTAATAACTCAAGTTCTGATTCCATCATTCACCTTTAACTTACCATCAAATTTTATTAACTCGCAATTCAACTTCATTCTCTATTCATTTAATTAATTGCAAGACCACTTCCAATTATATTCTCTTCACTAATGATTCAAGTCGAATTTGATTTACAACTTGATTTTTATTTCCAAACTTCAATATTAACTCACCAATTCAGCTTTTATTTAGCTACATTAGGTTCTCATTATATATTTCGTTATCTAATTTATTTACTTCAACCCAATCCTTAACCAATTTATTTTCCATATATTCAGGTAAGAATCTAATTCCATTCAATAACTCAATTGAATTTTTATTCCAATTCAGTTTTATTTTAAACTCAGATTTATTTAATCTCAATTCGATTTCAACTTAATTCGAAAAACAACTAGATATTATTTTTCAGCCTATTTAATTAATTTCAATCCAATTAAATTTTGTTCCCCAATCCAAGTTAATTTCATTTTTTAACTTTTCACTTTAAATTTAAATTCCGACATTCAAAGCTTATATGATCTCAATTTATAAGCTTACAACCTATCTTATCAGGATTTTTTAAACACCCGGCTTTTGCTTTCAAATCATTTTGATATCTCTAACATTTCAAAATCACACTCCTCAAAAATTTTAAACCAATCCTGGTTTTTATTTCCAACAAATTTCCTTTGGAATTTCAAAAATAAACAGGTTTTCCTGAACAAATCAATTTGGCAGCAATCCGTCACTTAGAAACTCGAAAATGAACATCGATGATGCTATAGTCATCACCGAAATTATTTTCCAGCGACTGAAGTGAGTTCAATGCTATATCCCTTCCAAAAATTTATTTGAACCTATTTCCTTTCAGAAATACCCCCAAAAACAACAATGCTACTATTTATCTTCAAAGCACTCCCAAAATCTCCGGGGTTTTAAAGTTTCAAATTCTATTTTAATTCAAATTTTAACTATAATGCATTTGTATAATTTATGCTTATACAAATTCCATTTGATTATATTTCAATTTATAAATTACATTTATAATTCATATTTTATAAGTTTCTTTTTTTATAATGAATTTATTCCCTTAAACTTTGGTTATATTTTAAATTTCTAGTTAAATTTTCCATACAATAAGGATAATAATTTAAATACCATTATTTCTAACATCCAAGCAACCATATATTAGCTAAATAGTTTTCAAAAACTTTTCTTTATATCAAAATATGTTTTTGGGTAAAATTATTTCATTCACCCACATTTAAAACAATATCGTGTCAATTGTTCTATTCAAGTGTTTAGAAACCCCTTTAATACAGTTGCGCAGACTGTGTCGACGAAGGTTCATATGCCACTCAATAAATCAATCAACGCAATATTAAAACAATTTATATTCGCTAACAAATACGTGCTCATATCTATTAATACACTCAAGCTCATTCTAGAGTACTTCAGACTCTATTTAATGAGCAATTCCCACCAGAGCCAAGGTTATCACCAACATATGCTCTGATACCAAGTGAAACGACCCGCAAATCCGTACCCCTTGAGTTAACACTATTCTACCTAAATCAATTCAAGTTGTACAGAAATACGAACCATTTGGATTAAAGAAGAAGAGGTAGAAGAAGAAAATAGAAATCAACAACAGAATCTAACCATCACAGCGGAACAAAACATAATAGACAATAAATGATCTTTACACAAAACAAATCAGATATACATGTTTATATATTACATCATGAGAGTACATCAACTCAGCTCAACATCAATAACATACAATAGGATACACAGCTACTCAACACAGCAGAATACATATAAAACAAGTACAAAATACGCATCGTCATCCAGCTCATCTCCTGAGCTCCATAGCATCAAATCTTGTATCCTATAATACTCGGTCTGACCCGAGCATTACAGTTAAATAACACCCAAGTCAGTCTGGAATACCAGCGTGAGAAAATCACACCCAATTAATTATTAGAGTTTCAAAAATCCTTTGAAAACAAAAGCATCTCGTAAGACCACGCCACAAATAAACATGTCGGGTTTTTACCTTACGATAGGTAAAACACTTTTTATATAAATCCTCTGATATTATAATAGGGTCTATATACAAATACTTATAAAATAGCTGAAATTGTTACATCTATTATATTCCAGCTAGTAGCCACAGAGTGGGTATACAAATAAAACTCGTACAAGGCTCGTAGGGAGAATGGATTTCCAACCAATGACTAGGCACTAGGGTACCACCTGCCACAGTACGGGGCCTAGATCATCGTACCGAGGAGTACGCCCGCTCCCCTGCAACACAAGACTGGGACTACCCCTTACTGGATAATCTCGAGTGAGATCACCCCGCGGTTGGAATCAGCAACCGCCCCCTAAGCCGAAATAAAAAGGGACATCTAGACAGGGATGACCTCACCCTGCTTGGATGCTACCCACCTAACCTTGATGCATAACCCTTGATTTTCATTCATTCCCATTTAATGGGGCTTGAGGCTAAGCGTTACCTTTTTAGAACATATCCCTTAGAATGCCCATCGTCCACCTGACGATGTTTCGCAAGCATTCATCCATACAAGTCCGTCCCGGGTTCGAACGGAACCGAAGGCACTATTCCTACTACATCCATTTTGGAAATATCCTCAGGATTAGTAGCGACTAGCCCTTGCACTTCACTGCACCATCTTCGAATCCAAACTCGTTTCCATGAAACGTACAAACCGGATCGAAGTGGTTTTCGAGAAAAAATCACGATCCCGGTCTCTTCGAAACGATCAACGCATTTTGTCCAATATTGATAGTCGGTGATTTAACTATCAATTAATATTCACAAACAACCATCAACTAATAAATAATTTCCCAAATTATTTATTTATCTCAAAATATCTTTACTAGATATATTCTCACTTTCAAATCCTTTTGAAAACAGTTTTCAAACTATCTTCCTTTTCTTAGAATAAATTCTGAGTATTTCCATTTCCACTGAAATCACCAAGCACAAAACTTAAGATTTTTAAAATAATTTAAAAACACTTTATTGTAAAATATATTTAACATTTAATTTAGAAAAATTTACTTTAATACTTAATTTATAATAATACTTTAGAAATAACTAAAATAAGGTTACCTTATAACTATACATGAGATTTTCTTCTTGAAACAAATACCAAATCATTCTTTAAATAATTATTACGATAATAGATTAAAATAAAATACTTACTTTGGAATTTACTTTAAAACATTCAAGTTAGGACTACTTCAATAACTTACTAAAAATACATACTATATAAGATTTTGAAAATAAAGTTACTTAATAAAAATAAAACTAGATTTCTACTTTTTTAAAAAAAATACTAAGTTACTTCTTAATAATTACTGCTAAAATATATTAAAAGAAAATACTTACTTTAGACTTTAAATATTAGAAATAATAAATTTTACAAAACTTCCTTTCTTTAAAAACGACTTTAAAACATTTAGTTTATATTTAAAAACTTACTTTTAAAAACATGTACCTGGCTATCCAGAGAAAATTCCAACTTCAACCACTTAAATCAATTTCCCAAATTGATTTCCAATTTGTTTAATTTGAAATAAATTCTTTTACTTATCAGTTCATTTCCAATTTCAGTAGTTATGGACTTTATTTTTTTTCAATTTCTTCTTTACTGTTTCAATAATTCAAATCTTAAATTCTAAATAAATGTTTGTTCTTTTTAATTAATAATACTGCATTTTAAAATTCACTAACTTTCTGTTTATTCAAATTTTCCTTTCCATTCTTAGGATTCATTTATTAGAATTTTAAAGTCACTTTATTTTTTTTCCAACTCATTCTTAAATTTATTCTATAATTATTTTACTTGCAATTTCACTTCTTTTATTTTCATTTCAAAAATCAAATTTATATTTTTTGGTAATTCATTATACCCAATTATATCAACCAAGCCATAGCATTCAATACTTCCACATAATTCATCATAGAATATCAAATAATCAGAACAGAGAATATTAAATAATTTAAATAAAAGTTGAGGGGTCCTGTTGGATCCCTCCAACCAGTTTTCCCTGCATCCACAGACATTAGCATCACATAATATGCCAATTTCAAATTATACTATACTATATCACATCAATCAATTCAACCATACAATCAATTATTTAAATTTAATCATTTAAATTTAAATTTAAACCGAGTGAGATTAACTCACCTTTTCAATTATTCGCAATCCACTTCAATATTGCCTTGGTTTCCTGATGTTGACCTTGAATAAATAATTTATATGGTTCATTAATATTCGAATGGATAGAACAATTTATTACTATTCATTTATTTAATTTAACTAGTAATTTGGGTTTAAACTTATTTTCCCTTTTTGATAAATTATTTTTAGTAACTAAATAGCTAAATAAGCTTGTTAAATAAATCAATAACCCTATTTTTTTTATATAACTAGTAAGTTAAAAAGATGCATATTTGTTTTATTTTATTTTCTTCCAATTTGAAACTACATATCTATATGTATATTTTTAGAAAATAAATTTGTAGATTTCAAATGTCTACTTTTATATAACTTTATTTTACTGTTATTTAATTTCTAAAACAGAAATTGGTTTACCTTCTGTAATTATTTTCCTTAGATTATAAAATAAATAATTACCTTACCATGCCAACAGATTCGAGAACACACAACCCTGCTACCGATGCAACTCCGGCCAGTCCCATCCTCGCGAATGTCGATGGCTCACCCTGCGCCGTGCTTCTCTGACGCATGCAACTGCCCCAATAAACTTGCCCAAGCCTCAATCACCGCAGATGTCATTGACTCCAGGCTCGCGAGCCAACAAACCCTCCTTGCTCCTGCTGCTGACGATCGAATGATGAATGAAGACAAAAATCCCCAAATTTCGCTCATCCCTAGAGACCACCAAACCCCTACCAAAACGCGAATACCTTCCCTCCACTTACGGCTAAGCTCATGCGATGTTGACCTCAAGACCACCACTTACTCGCGTGCGAACATCGCGTCCATGCCCAGAGTCTACTACAGATATCGAAACCCACGTCGCCTCATCCCCATAAATCCCGAGCAAAAAAAAATCGCGACTAGAGGAACGGCTATCGTCAAATCCACCATCGCGAAGAATTCACCTTCCCTCTCTCTAAATTTCCGAGCAAACGAACAATTTATTTGAGATGAATTTCTGAATTTGCTCGGCCCTTTATTTGATTTTGAATTTATTTTCGAACGAAGAACGAAATTTCGTTCATTCGTTACTGATTTAGGAGGAAAAGATGAAGAGGGAGTTCAGTCGTTCTTTTAGAAGGAGAAAATCGAATTGCTTTTGCAAAAGAAAGGGAAAGCGTACGCGAATTATAGCTGAGGGAATATGGTGCTTCAGAAGATGAAAGGGAAACATGATTTGATCTCTGTGCATTGAAAATATAACCGTGCCTGGCATTGTTCGCTAAAGAGAAGACAGAAAGTTTTGATGGAGAAAGGAAGCAAGCTGACGAGAAAGAATTACGACTGAGGGTGATTGGTATATACATAAATTATATTCAAAGTTTAAATTTAAATTGACACGAAATAGAAGCTCAAAATCTCGACCTCCTGTCGAGGCGTGCTACTAGGAATTTATAATATTATACCCCTATTACGAACGCAATGGAAAAGGTTTCGAGGCCTAGCTCGATCGTATGGAGAAGATAGCTTTTTGAATCCAGTTACTATTTAGTTTCGTTATAGATTTCAACGCGTTTATAAATCGTACGCTCACGCGACTACTCCAATCGCCACGAAAATTGAAATTCGATAATAATGCAATATTACGGATCCAATGGAACTGGTTTCATCGAATTCTGAGACTGTGCCTCGGAAGGCTGTTTTCAAATATCAGTTTAAACGATACATTTTCAAAACTGAACCAAACACTTCCAAATTCAAGTTTAACACTTTTATTATCTTCAGTGTTATTAATATAAATTCTACAAGCCTTCAAATTATTTTTAACTAGCTTAAAACTCTAGATTCAACATCTTACCCAATTTCCAATAATTAAATTCAACAATTAAATTCCAAATAAATGGTGATATTCGAAATTTAAGTTACAAATTGACTTTTAAATATTTAAAATTAATTAAATATTCTAATTTTAAATGCTCGAAAATTCCGGGTCGTCACACGTCCGTTAACGAAATAGATTCAAAACCATAAACAATATATAAACTTTCCACTTACCTTCTAAAAGCATTCCAAATCTCTAGATCCAAAGTAAAACCTTTGATTCAACTCCATTTCCATCTTATTCTAAGAAATATACATAAAAAGGTATATACATATATTAGAATTATAGATCTAAGAAGAGATTTGGTGTTGAAGGGGAATATAAATATATAAATACAAATACATACATACATACACATATATATAATCTTGTTATCACGTAGTGTTGATTCGCTTCTCTTCTTCTATTATTTGATTTCTATCCTTCTCCAGTTTGCATATATACAAATATAAATATTATACTTTATAATTTAGAAAATAGTAGAGAATAGAAAATGGCATAGCTTTGCTGCTGCTTTCAGAAAAATACGAGAAGAGAAGAGAGGGTTGGGCATGAATTTATAGGCACTCGAATCAACTACAGTCGTTAGATTTAATATTCCAAAATATACCCGGGTTGTTTTGCTAAAGAAAACCCTAATCGCCACTGTTAGGACTGGTTAATCGCTCCATGACAACTTACCCAAAGGGGATCGACGGGTGGGTCCCGGTATTTATTATATAAACATTTATTTTTCTAATCTAATTATTTTTGTTTCGAATTCGATTATCGTCCATTTCTTCTTTGGGCTCCGACCGCAAAACTCCAAATATTAAAATTGCTCAGAACTTCGCCATGAACGTGATGGTGAAAGTTTCATAGTCGAATTCCATCGTTCGCATAATTTCCATTTTTGTAGCCCAATTAATTAATTAAACAACTAATCGTAAATTTTACGCGGTGTTACATTCTTCTCTCATTAAAAGAATTTCACCTCCGAAATTATACCAATGACTAAGTCATGATTCTAGCTCATGATTACTATTAACTACATAATCAATTAGTGTACAACCAATTTTGCAACCAACGTGCACCAGTGCATAGTGTATCGCAACATAGAGAACATGTATGCAGAATGATTCTAAATCGGGCCCTCCTATATGAATGCTTTAATTTTTGAAAACATTTTTAAAAATATGGTGTAAACAACCTATATATACATACATACTAGCAGTTCTATATGCATGCAGATTTTGAAAAATATTTTCACCAAAAAGCTCCATCCTCCTACGAATAGAAGTATGAAGCAACCAATTTGAATCCAATTTCTACCAACGAAAAATCTAATGCGTCAAAATCTCACTTCCTAAGCGTCACAAGTATGTCAGAAAATGGGATTTAGGTGGAGAATTTTACATTCTTACCCCTTCATAGGCTATCCGTTTCTCATTGTACAGTGGAAATTTTCTCGCTGCCTCGGATTTATTCTAAATTTTTTACGCACAAAACACATAAGTAGGCTTGCTTCCAAGCTCGAAAATGGAATTTAGTCCAAAAATAGACTCGCGTCGTCGACAAGGTATGGAAATAGAAATTCCAAGGCTAAGACAGCTTTTTCCTTATTATCTCTCGTGTTTTATCGTATCGTCGATTCTAATGCACCACTAAATTGGCATTTCTAATCTATTTTCATTCCATATGCTTAGCATGTGGCCTTCAAAATCAAAAACTTCATAGAAACTTTTTCTCTTTTCAAATTTGTACGTCGCTTGAAAAATAAATTTCCAAAACATTTGGACACAAGTTTTCTCTTGAAATAAAATTTGAACAAAAATTCTGAAAATTATTTGAGCACCAAAAATAATAATTGAAAAAAAGTCAAAAAAATTCAAGCGAAACTTTTTAAAATAAGAGAAACTTTTCAAAATATTTTCTTCTTAAAAATTTCGATAATTCAAACCACGTTTTTAGCGTTAGTCGGAAGTCGGTTATGCGCTAAAGGCATAAGCTCAATTCTAACATTTTGCAACCACCCTTGACCTATAAAACATGTCATTTTATTTATAAATGTCATCATATTCGGTTATTTAAATTTTTTAACTTTTAAGGAGTAGAAACAACAAACCATGTTCCAAAAATAGTTTTAGCCAGTCCTTCTCTTGCTAAAGTTTCTATCTACTCTATTGCATTTTACTGTTACTTAAGTGTCCTTATGAGATTTTCATATTTATACCGTTTCTTCCTAATATAAATATAAGAATGGTTCAAATATTTGAAATAATAACGCGGTAAATAAATAGAAATACATCTCATAACATTGTACACGTCATAAAAAGAGACTAATAACAGTTACAACCCAACAATCTAAAACAGAAAGTATAAATGCTAGAAGTAAAAGATACAACAACACATTACAAAACCTAAAAGACACCTACAGACTATGAGACGGCCTCGATCATTGACTGGAGCTTGAGTCATTTCCACGATCATGGAAAGGGAGAGGTATAACGACTAAGCACCCAATGTCATGCTCTGGTGTTGTAGCTCGACCCTCATCTCTCATTGGTCGACGTAGATCCCCTGGAGCTTAGTTTGGACATGTCAAATAGCGACTAGCTCGGGGCTTTGAAATCCCTTGACACTCTGTCCCTGCTCTACCACCTACTACGGCTACTGCTTAGCTACTAGCTCGATTGCTGCGGCAAGTGAAAAAGGAATTCCCATCTTTCTAAGCGAGGCACTATCAATGACAGATGGGACCTTTGTCTGGGTAGTCTCTCGAATAAGATTTGCCATGTCTCTCTTGAAGACAAAAGTGAATAGGTAACAATATAGAAAGTAAATTTGAGCGTGCAACTCCCTAGTTGGAAAAATAAATCATAAGAGTGCATGCCTAATTGACGACTACACCACCTATAACTTCATAGGTGGCCTTTCATAGCCAAGGATAAATCTAATCATAGCTTCCTGTCTTGGAGATGTTGTTGTGCTGAATAATGCACACAATAAGACAGAAAGTCAGATATAGATTATTTGTCCTCCAAATGCTGACATCTTGAGAAAAGATCCATTGCAAGATCTCCTGGTTGGTTATCTCAGTATCGCCCAAATCCGTGCCATCCGTAGAAATCTCCAAATGTCGCTGAAGTTGTCATTAGACATTTCGATCCAGACTCCTTTAATATCTGACAGAATGAAAAAGTTATCTTCATCGAAATTCGACGCCAAATGTGCGTCGAAAAGGTAAATACAGTGTAGGTGGCATTCCTGCTCAAAGGTCTTGAAGCGCAGGATCGATGCACATTTTGCCGCCTCAAAAAGTTCTTTTAGCCCAAAAGCGATGAAATCTCCAAACTTAACAGATCGCCCTTGAAGGAACTTGACATTGGCAGAGCTGAGAAAGATGGAGATCTTCTGGTCCAGCCATCTAATATATTGAGGGGTGACACCAGGGTGGCGTGAAGAGGAACCAGCAGTGCAGGGAGGTGCCATGGGCTGAGAAGAGGGGAAGTAGGGTTTAGATCTGGAGTGAAGGTGGGACAAGATCTAACACGTGAAAATTGACGCAAGGGGGGGCGAGACCGCTGCTCGTTGTAGAGCGGGAGAAATGGCGTCGTTTGGAGGTGGAATGGAGGGAGCGAGAGATGATTTGGAGGGGAGAAGGTGGAGCATTTTGGGTCCGACTACTATTAGAGGAAGGGGAGCTCAAATGATGCTGGAAGAAAATTGAACGTGATTTCTTAGTTGCGTTCCAGGTTCGGGTTAGGCAAAAACACATTGACCAGCCGGCCGCTCTAGGGTTATCGGTCGACCGCTCTATGGTGTTTTTTGCGTAGATTGAACCTGGTTCCATACGGTCGGGTAAATTTTATAATGTTAATAATAATGATGATGATGATAATCATTTCACCCATCTCCTTCAACTCGACATGATCCCAAAAATCCCTACCCTCTTCATGACAGTGCCTAAGTTTACCGTTTGGCTTTTTGAACCATTCCTCCGCTACTCCGTAGTACTTTAGACTTATACTGCTTCAATTATCAATAATTCCAAAAACCCAATAATATTCCAACTACCATTCTCCGCCTACCTCGTAAGGAAATACTTCTTTCAATAGTTGGCAGGTATAACAATACTTCTAACTTCATACCCCAATAAAATTAAATGTTATTCATATTTTGTCCATTCCTTAAAAGACAGAAAACTTTAAAAGCATCAACGTTTATAAACAGGAAAATTATCACGCTAAATATTCACCTTTTGAAGCACATTTCCAAATCGAAAATCTATTTTCTTACCAAAAATCAAAATTAAACCTTTATTGATATACACATGCATAAATATTTAAGGATTTCAAAACCTTTTTTTTAAATCAAAATTTCTTAACACGACTAAACTTAGTGGTATACGTGTTTCTTGAAAATTAAAATTCCAAAACTTTCCAAAATAAAATTTTCAAAATAAATCCTAGGAAAAAGAAATCCTTCGAAAACCCTTTTTTTTAAAAATCTAAGGCATTTCCAAGATACACTTTATCAAAAATTCTCTCATGGGTTTAGGCTAAGGAATTGACTTTAGTTCTTAAAATAAAAACTCGGTTTTCCATCTAAAGGTGCTTGATGGACATTCCCTTACCAAATCTGGTATCCAAACATTTGCGACATACAGAACTCTATTTCTCGCTTATTTGGAATAATTGTCTATCTTCGACTGCAAGTCTATATCAAAATCCAAAAGTCACATGGTAGCTATAATCTCAACCATCAAGTTGAATATCCTCCAATCTTTAGGATTCTTCCATATGTCGTACTCGTACTCTTCTTCATCAATGCCTTATGCATCGCCAATACTCCATGAGGTAATTCAAAGTCGGCGTGAAAATCTAAACTCTAAGACATTTCCAACCCATAGTTGCTTTGCCCATTCCTTCGGAGTGAAACTACAACTACTTCTATAGCCGAAATTCTTAAAGTTTAGCATAAAAATAGTAGATAGGAAAAGTATCAAATACGTTCTCTCAATTTATCCTAATTCCTTTGATCGACTAACCTAGGTCTGATACCAAATGCAACGACCCGTACTTTAATGGACCTAAATTTCGACAAGAACCGAAATCCAAGTTCATCAAAGCACAGATCATTGGATTTGGTACCTACAAATAAGCATGAGCATTATCAAATGCTGATAAAAACCTAAACTCAAAGCAGAATAATAATAGGATATAAATACTGACTATGGCTACTACCTTGGAATCAATGGTATTCCTAGGATATCAGTTGCCACATCAGCATCGAGCATGAAAGAAAAGAAACTTATCCAACAATAAATCAAATCTAGCTCCAGTGACCTGTCCATCTAAATCTATCATATGGGTTGTAATGGGAGTGTGGTCAGAACAATGTTCTAGTGACTGAAAAATCTATAGTGTTCATAACATAAATTTATACCGATTGGTTTCCATTTAATTATTATGTCTATAATTTAAATCAACCAAATTAACCTAATATTGCATTAAGATATTCCTATCTAACGTGATTTTCCAACCTACCCTTCCCAAGGTACAAAATACCGCCATAAGTCTATCAACCACTTAATGCTTCCAAATATGAAGCGAGCTCCTAGCATCGTCATCATTGGTCTATTGGTTCTAGCTACAAAGACCTTTGGCTACTATGTATGGCTTTGTAATACATAATAACCATATTACTTACGCATCTATCGTCATTAAAGTTTAGCCATTTAAGAGGCAGTACCCATGCCACTTAATACCTCATTAATAAGGACTAGGCAGACCCTTGACTATTTAATACCTATGTTCTAGATAGGCCTTTGTCATTTAATACCTAACTCCAAGGCAGACTCATCACCAGTAATATCTAGCTAACATTGCTTAGAATATCACCGAGACACTTAATACTTCTTTATGGGAGAGAGGCGGATCCTCGATCAGTCACATAATACTTCAAACCCAAAGCAGACTCTTTTCAAGATACCAGCTACTGCTCCTAACCGATGATTCGAACCGTTTAATACTTTTTAATTAGGAAAGAGGTAGACCCTCAAACAACCACTTAGTACCTCAATCCCTAAGCAAATCCTATTATTCCCATAATCATTTCCTATGGATCCTATGATTGATGATGTCCCACATTAGTACTAAGCGTACACAACTGTTGGTAGCCTCCAAATGAAGGGCACACTTTCGTCATATCACTTTACTGACCTCACATCCCAATCTTCTAATCTCAATCAATTTTTCTATGGGTCCCATGGTTAAAGATGTCTCACATCAGTAGAAAGTGTACACAACTACTGTAGCTTTAAAGTGAAGGACATACTTCCCTTTTGTAACTCTATTGACTTGCATCTCAACCTACTTAGTCCAGTTAACTATTCTAGGTTTTACTAACATAGGCCATACTAATCTAGGCTTTATTATTACTAATCTCTATCATTCTAAATTAGATATTGGAATTAGCTTATTAATCTCCTTTCATTTATTTAAGGCTATATGATTTACCTTAAATATTGACCATCCCATAAATTCCATTTTTATCTATTTCTCTATAAATGTCAACTTGCCCATGATAAAGATTATCATCCTAAGGAAATTTCCTAAGACATTTATATATTTACTAATTTCCAATTAGTAATCTCATTGCAACTATTCCTTAATTATTAATCTAACTTTTTTATTTATCAGTCCATTAATCCATTTACCATATTAATGATTTGTCACTCCCAATTTATTTCACATTTATTACTCATTAATTGGAATTACAACCTTTCCAAATTTTCCTCATATTTCCTATCTGTTATTCAACTCTATTCTATGTACGTATAACTAATATCCTAAGTGAGCATTACGCATAAATCATCATATTAATTAAGTAATTACTAGCACATATAAAATGTATAAATATATGCTTCTACCAAATGCATTCTAGTCACAAATCTTTAGCTAGAGTATTCTTTTCCATATTTAATTTGTTGAAGTACATTTCTTAGGAAGATACTCCATTGTGATTTCCATAAATTAGTTTAAAACAAAAGATCAAGAATAAAAGAAATTTTTTCCTCATTCAAAATTACAAGGTATGATTATTTTCGTTTTATTGGAATAGATAGTGTAAATTACGAAGAATAAATTGGTATTTTACACATCCCTTCCTTTTTATTTGTAACTTCCTTGTTAAATCAAACGCTGCATTTTCTATACAATTTAGAAACATAAACAAATTTATAAAAATCAAACGGATATCATTCCCGCAAATTAAACTATGGAAAATCTCTTCAACATAATTAGGATAATAACCAAAATCATACTGATAATCTATAATCCAATTTCAATCTGAAAAAGAATTCATATCTAATCAATATCCATATCTATAACTTTTGTGACTAATTTATAAATTAGAGTGTAACAATAATTCCTATCAGATCTCCTAAGAATATATAGAAGACGTTTATTACATTTAAATTTTAGCCTATAACTACATATGTTTATTAATTTAGGTATAAAAATCAAAAGTATGCTAACAGAATAGATTCAAAATCATGAACAATATATAAATTTCCTACCACCTTCTAAAAGTGTTCCAAATCCCCAAGTCTGAAATAAAACCTTTGATTCAACTCCATTTCCTTCTTATTCTAAGAAATATGTATATAAAGGGCGTATATATTAGAATTATAGATCTGAGAAGAGATTTAGGATTGAAGGAGAATATAAGTATATAAATACATATACATATATACATACATACATACATACATACATATATATATATATATATTACCTCATTATCACGTAGTGTTGATTTGCTTCTCTTCTTCTCTTATTTGATTTCTACCTTCTCCAATTTGCATATATATACTAATATAAATATTATATTTTATAATTTAGAAAATAGTGGAGAAGAGAAAACAGCAGAGCGTTGCTGATGTGTTTAGAAAAATATGAGAAGAGAAGAGGGGCTTGAATTTATAGGCACTCGAATCTACCACAGTCATTAGATTTAATTATATAAATCAAGCCTGTTTGGCCAAGGCAAACCCTTGCCGCCACTGCTAGGACCAGCTGACAACTCCCTCCATAGGGGTCAATCACTTCATGTCGACCTGCCCAATAAAGAAAGTCGAGTAGTGGGTCCCGTTATTTATTATATAAACATTAATTTTTTTGATCTAATTATTTTTGTTTCCAATTTGTTTATTGTCCGCAACTTCTTCCTTTGGACTCCAATTGCAAAAATCTAAATACAAAAGTTGCTTATAATTTTACCACGAACGCTAATTTTCGTAGCTAAATTCTATTTTTGAAGCCTAATTAATTAATTAAACAACTAATCATAAAATTGTAGTGAAGTCCTTAATGAACTTCCTATAGTAGGCCACTAAACCAAGTAAACTCCTCACTTCCATGGCATTCTTTAGCACATGGCAATCTTGTACTACAGCTACTTTACTAGGATCGACTGCTATTCCACTTTCCAAGACAACGTGTCTCAAAAAGCATACCTCCTTGCGCCAAAGTGGCACATAGAAAACTTCGTCTTCAACTCATGCTCATAGACTATATTGAGCGCTTCTTCTATATGCATCATGTGCTCCTCCTTGCTCCTCAAATACAAGAATTTCATCTATAATACCACCATGAACTTATTAAGCAACCCTCTAAAAACTTGGCTCATCGGATCAACAAAGTAGGCGGGTGCATTGGTCAGTCCAAAAGGATGACTAACCACTTATAAAGTCCATCAAGTGTACGAAAAGTGGTCTTCTAAATACTATCCTTAGCTATATGAAACTGATGGAATTTGATAACTAAGTCAAATTGCGAGAGCACTTTCGCTCCAACCAACTGGTAAAAGAGATCGTCTATACGAGGAAATGAGTAATGATTCTTCTTTGTTAGCTTACTCAACTCTCTATAATCGACATAAAGCCTTAGGGAACTATCTGCCTTAGTGGCAAAGACAACCATGCTCCTTACTTTGAAATGCTCCTCCTATTGAAGCCCTTCTCAAACAGCTCATTCACTTTCTTATTCCACTCGCATCTCTCCTTTGGAGCCATATGCACAAGGGTACGCAATAGATCTGGCATTCTTCACAAGATAAATTTGGAACTCAATCTCTCTCTGGGGTGGGAGATCAGTAACCTTAGACAACACATCTGGATAGTCTCTAACTATAGGCATTGAATCTAACTCAACATAATTGAACCTCCAGGATCGCAATAAACCTCTAGACTATGACGACTATAAGTATCCAACCTAACAACCTTCTTATCACAATCTAGGATCACCCTATACATCATCTTCCAATCCATGCCCAAAATAAAATCAAACCGAACTCAGAAAATCCCAAGTCAAAATCACCGCAATCTAACTTGACCCTAGAATAAACAATTTCAAACTCTTACATATCATAGATAAATAAACCGATCCTCCAACAGGGTTGGATACAACTACTAAAGTCTATAATTATGTTGTATCTAAATATAACTCATGTACAAGTCTATTAGAAATAAAAGACTGTGATGTCCCAGTTTCAAATAAGGTACGAATGGATAAACCAGATAGAGTTAATACACATTCAGTCATGACCTTCTTCCCATTGTCCGCTATTGATGGTGCACTCGAGCTGGGAACGACGTCCAGTGCGTAAGCTGCTACTACCTAGGTGGAGGTCTTCTACGGTGCTGGACACTCCTTTCACATGTGCCTCATTTGATTACAATTGTAACACTTGACCCTTGAGATGTTCATCTTGCACTCCTTAGCAAAGTGCCCCTTTTTACCACATCTCCTACATTGCATCTCTTGCTTCTTAATCTTTCCCTTAGGTCCTCCTTCGCCTTTGCGCTGATTTTGCTATGGCTTCTTCCCTCCAGATTTCCTAGATTCTTCCTTCACCTCCTCCATAGAGATGGTATTCAACAAAGCCATCTCAACTATACCCTCATAAGTCGCACCCATAAGAATATAACTAAGAGCCAAATATTATAGAGGTTCATTTAGCCCTTTAGCAAACTTCAAAGCTTTCTTGTGAGGGGTATATTTTAGCTCCATTCCAAACCTAGCCAACTCGTTGAACTAGTTTATATACTCCTTTATTGACATCTCTCCCTGTTGCAAGTACATGAACATCTCCAACCATACTCCCTCCTCCACTCCGGAAAGAAACTTCATCCCAAAACATTTTTTAAGCTCCCCCAATCTGTATGTAGGCAACAATTAGCTGAAGCGCTATAAAAGTTTTGTTTCTTGCTTTTTATTATTTTTATTTAGTTTCTTCACTCTTTTCTCTACTATACTCATTTGGATGTTTGTGCCACTTTTGGTTCAAACATTTTGGTGCTTTCACTTAGATATTCTTAAACTCATTGATTTGAGATTTTTAAAAGTTTGAAATAATGAGACAATCAACTAGGAAGACTACTACTGGAGGAAATCAATAAGGGGGCAGCGAAGAGGTGTCCTTAGAATCTAATCCCTCATCCATCTACAAAACCAAGGATGATATTGATACCATGATGAATGAAATGCAAGAAAGGATGATAGCCCACCAAGAAGATAGATAGAGAGCTTCTTCAAGAGAATAGGGCAGATAGGAACAGTCGGAGTAGCTCCAAACTAGAACCGAAGGCCAAAAGCTGGAATACATGCACCTGGGAGCATAATGGAGCAACCTAGATGGGCCCCAAAGGAGTCGTACGGATCACTACCAATCCCCTAGAGCATGCGGAAAGGCCAATGTTTACTTAGGCGGATATAATGCATGCCCAGGAAATAATGCTAAGTGTTTGAGTGTGAATCAAAATATGGGTGCACGATCGAAGGAATACATTTCAAAATTCCCTTGTGAAAATGGGGTGAAAGCGGAGAATGCAAGCTTGAGAATTCCTTTAGATGATAACGATAGACTTACTAAGATGGTGAGATGAGAAATGATGGTTGGATTGCCAAACCAGAGCCTGGAGGATGTGAACAAGAGTCCATTCACTCCAGGCATTCGGTATGCTAGGAATCTGCCTGATTTCAAGCTACTAATGTTGGAAACGTGGGATGGAAAGGCAGATCTGACGGTTCATTCGATGAGGTACATCTAGCATATGGAAGTGCCGGATGCATCTGAAGAAGTTATGGTACGGTGCTTTCCTTTGTATCCGACGGATTTGGCGGCATTATGGTTTAGACAACTGAAAAATGGCTACATCAGCACATAGACTGAATTGGTTGACAAATTCATGAAGCGGTTACGGGTTCATATTTCACAATTAAAAATATGATGATACTTTCAACTATGAAGCAGAGGGCCGGAGAGACCCCAGGAGTTTTTTAATAAGGTTTAATGCGACACTTTCCACAGTTGATAGGCCGGATCCATTAGTTGTTCCGATGGTGGCCGTTTAAGAGTAGCTAGTAAAACAGACTTTAAGGTTGCTTTAGGGTGGGATCCACCGATGAATCTCGTCGAATTTTATCATTAGGCCAAAAGATAACTGTGTTAGGAGGATGTTGAAGCTAAAAGGAAAGAAATTAATGTTGTGGATGGTGAAGAATTGTCCAGAGCAGGATTTGGTAAGGATAAAGGAAAACGAAAGATGGATGATGGCTTTGAAGGATCAAAACGACGAAAAAGATAACCAAAATTCTCTTCTTACATGGATTTGAATGAAACCCCATAATGGATTTACATTTACACCAGTGGACAAATCCCCAATCGAAAGCTGTTAGGAGAGAGCCCACTGACCGTAAGAAAAGGTCAAGAAAGTATTGCATATTCCATGAACTGGATGGGCGTAACACAAACGATTGCAGGCACTTGCATGATTTGATCAAGAAATAGGTCAGAAACAACCAATTACAGTAGCATGTGAGAAACTGAGCTACGGTGATGGAAAAGGAGAAGCCATCATCCACGGTGAGTGGAAACAGCCTTTGATCAAGGTCGAGGATAGTCATCTCTTGACATGGATGGTAGGGAATTAGGTTCGGTTCTCGCGCTCTATCTTCACTTTCAATAAACAATGCAATATTATGGTCGAGCCACTTACTCATGTATAGGAATTTGATCGGTCCTCGGGCTTGCTCTGAGTTGGATGCTAGACTGTAATGCCCAGTGAGGCAATTATCATGATGTTTGACTCTATGTTGACTAATGTTTGATTTCGAATCTAGAAGATGGATCCCTAATTATTGAAATCCACTTGAATGCGGTGACCAATATTGATCATGGTATTCTCAACTAGAGTGACAGGGAGATGACCACAAGGTACAGGTTCCCTTGCCGGAGAGCAAATGGATGGACTTGTATGATATTGATCGCATTAAGTCCCAACTAGAGAGATGGGGCTACAGTGTAGGATGCAATCTCCTTTGAGAGAGCAAATGGATGGACTTGTATGATATTGATCACGTTAGGTCCTGACCGAAGAGTCGGGCCGGAGTGCAAGGAGCAAGTTCCCTTGCCGGAGAGCGAGTGGATTAGGCTTGTAGGAAAAGTAAGCCACCTCACTTATGCGTGAACGGATGTGATTGCTTGGTCACCGAGTCTCTTCACCGGAGAGCAAGAAGATTGGGCTTAATAAGGGTCTGGAGAGACCATGGATTTAATTATCGACCCGAAGCGACCATGGATTCAATTAAAGGTCCGAAGATTGTGGAATTAACTATTGGCTTTGAATGACCATAAATTCAATTGATGATTCAGAATGGTCGTGGATTTGACTATCGGCTTGAACATGCCATAGATTTCAACTAATGATCTAGAGAGATAGAGATTTCAACTGGCGATCTGAAGAGATCAAGCTTTAGACTAAGTCCAGAGCGATCAGAAATTGAATCGGTCATCGAATACATGACCCAGAGAAATTGAGATGTATACTCTAGATTTGAATGCCATTTGACCTTGAAATAATTCGTTAGCGATTATCGAATCAAGCCATTGATTTCAACATCTGACTACTAACTACCAAATGAACATGGAATGATCATAATTCATGACGCGACCCATGACTTACCGCTTCTAGAAGAATACATAATCTTTATCTATAACTGACACTCAAGCAAGGACTCCAATCCTTAAGCTATCACGGTCTGAAACAATCTTTGATTTACAAGAGAATCCAAAGGAACGGGATAATTCGCCACAGCTCGATCAGCTGATAAGAAAAAAATTCAACCATTAAAGTTCCATCAACTTCAACATTTATTTTCAAGCAAATCACACATTCCATTCGTAAGATATGCTTTAGGGGGGCAAGTGTTATCTAGACTTTTAACCAGGCAATGTTCAGATGAATTTGACGAGTCAAAGTTGAGAACTATGAAGGTAGGAAGCTCAAAGAGATTGCCATAATCTAGAAACCAAGTGCAATCAAGGCCATAAGGTGGAAGCAAGGCCATTGCAGAAATGTCAAAACCAAGATCAATCAAGTGATGGATCGGTACCGATCCATGGACTTGGACCCAATTTGCTTCAAACTCCATATACTTCCAAGAATTGGTGATTATAGCCTATTTCGAGCTTCATAAGATCGATCGCATACAATTCTCTATCGATTCCCTTAAGCACTTGAAACTAGCAACTCGATTCCATCACTGATCCATCCTATTGGACCAAAAACAAGCTTCTAGCAGAGCACTAAAATGACAAACATAAGGCTAACAATAAGTTGCCACAACACAAAAAATTGAAAATGATCCATAAAGCTATCTTATGGATTTGTACCAATCCATGCCTTTGGATCGGTACCAATCCATCCCAACCACTGACATGGCCACATTTTCTAAAGCATCACTAATGCCAGAACATGGGAAAGGTAGGGGAGATTTTGGAGGATCGTATCTCGACAACCTACAACTATAAATAGGACGCCAAAGGCTCATTTTGGAGGATATTTTTGCGCCCTTACAAGTTTTCCATAATTCACTTGTAACCTCCGTGGATCCTTACTGATCCATAAGAACTGTACTTATAAGCAGCCACAAAATCAACAACAAAGCTAAGTGGACACAGGAAATGATTAGTTGAATTTATAAAACTTTTATGCCTTGATTTTTCTTGTTTTTATTTAGTTTCTTCACTCTTTTTCCTAATATAATCATTTGGGTATTTGTGTCAGTTTGGTTCAAACAATATCATATTAAATTTCTATTAGACATATCGCATAATCTAAGTTTACCACAGTAAAGTAAAGCAGATAATTTTTGAAATTTGAATATAGTAGTATAAAATCAAACGAAAATAAATCAAGCATTCAGGATAAATTGAGAACAAAATTCCAAGATTCAAAATTGAATGTGAATTCTTTGTTATATCTGCACCAGACCTAACTAGGTGCAGTATTAATTCATTGCTTTGTCAAAATTGTGACAGCCAAATAAAATATTTGAGGAACTCAAAACTTCAATCACCTAATTATGAAGATTTTAAAGGTTTCTTCGCTATCTCTTCTTTTTCCAATAGTGACATATGCAACTATGTTATTTGGATGCACAGTTAGTATAATGTCTAGCATAACTTGATTCGGATGGCTAATAGTTTTTCTACATGTATAAATTTATATTGATATTTTCTATGTTATAGACTTAATGTAGATGTCACTGTATGCTTTACCAATCATGTTATAAGTTAAAACCATCACTTTCATCATGAAATACCACTAATAACATGATAGTGGACCTAAATCACCTACCTAATTACATTTATTGAAAATGCTTACAAAAAGTAAAACTATACATAATAGCTTCATTTGGATGATAAATTTATAAGTAGCAGTTTTTACCTTTACTCTATACTATATATGTTAATCGGCTTTTTGATCAAGTGAATTGTCAACTCGAATTTGAACGTCAAGATAATTACGAAACGAGTCAAGGACTTGGAAACATGTTTGGAAAAACAAGAAGATTGAACTCAAGAAGTTTTCATAGGATTTGAGCTAAGTGGACCTCTTAGTACCGAGAGGAAATTTCCACAGTTGGAAAACTCCTTACACTTCGAGTGCTACTTCAAACAATCATCATGAAGTTTTTCTTAAAGAATAAACGAGCAAATCCAAGGATTTCTTGAGAAGAAAGCAACGTAAGTAGGAAAAGACACTCAATATTAAAGAAGTTGTCTGACAACCACTCAATCTTCAAGGAAAAGTATTTGGAATGTAGTAGATCGGGGATAGAAAGCGGAATGGAAGAAGAAGATGGAAACTTCCACCAACACAAACCTCTCGATACTGAGAGGAACCTCTTAGTGCCGAGTGGTTTTAGTTGATGATTGGGTTGGCTACTGCTCTCCTCCACCTTTGTTCTTGGATCTGGATCTTGCACTTCGTGGGCCTTCGGTTCTACTGGCGAATTTCCGTATAAATACAGACTTTATGACAATTAGGAATGGATTTTTGGCACTTTTCCTTCTTCATCCCCTATCTCTCTTCACAATAGTCACCAAGGCAGGCATTGTTGGCAATTCTAGGCTTAAGAACCTGCTAATTTCTTGTACTTTTGACTTCGGTCTCTCTCAAATCTCTAATAAATAAAATATAAAGTGGACGTAGGCCAAAGATTGTCGAACCACTATAAAAATTATATTGTCTCTTTACTTTTTGCACACTTTCTGTAAGATCTTAATATTTTTACAGGTTTTTGGGTGTTATGCCATTTTTAGCATCAACATTTTGGTGCTTTCACTAAGAACAGAGCTTGGATCTAAAGTTTGGAGAAGATGAAGTGGCCTAAAACTAGAACTAGGATTGGAGGGAGTCAACCAAAGCATGGGGGTAGCTATGAGGTGTCCTCAAATTCTAATCATTCCACCTATGTGACTAGAGAGGAGATGGAGAGAACGATGGAAAAATGTAAGATGGAATAATGGCTCAGCAATATAAGATGCAAGATGGAATTTTCAAAAGGATAGGACAGCCAGGTTCAACTAAAGATGCTGGAATTTAGAACCCAAGACCAAAAACCAATGCGGGAGCATTTGGAATTGGAGCAGAGCAAGTTAGAACATTGCCTCCACAACCTGAACCAGTCGGTACCAATCGAAATCATGCACTACCGAGAAGAATTTACTCGGAGGCAATGCTGATTTGGACTTAGCGCGAGCTGCGATGTCGAGAACCAGAAACGCAAGTTAGAACGCAAATGCACAATGACTGGAGGAGTATGTACCAGAGCTTTCCCTATAAGCAGAGGCCGAATGAAGTGAGGTTGTGGATCAGAATGCGAGCGTGTAGCCTGAGGAGTATGTGCCAGAGTTCCCCCATAGGAGTGAGGGGAAGAAATGCATTTATTGATCGAAGGCCACCATTGGATAGCAATCACCGAATAGCTGAGCTAGTCAGAAAGATAGTGAGAGATGGACCACCAAGCCAGAGTTTGGGGACATAAACAGGAATACATTTACCTCTAACATTAGGTATGCGAGGAATCCTTCCGATTTCAAGCTTCCAGTGTTGGAAATGTATGATGGAAAGACAAATTCAACAGTTTATATAATGAGATGCATCTGATACATGGAGGTGTTAGGTGCTTCTAAGGAGATGATAGGACGGTGCTTCCTATTATACCTAACAGATTTAGAGGCGATGTAACAGATAGCCGAAGAATTGGTCCATGAGCACATTGATCGAGTTAGTGAATAGATTCATGAGATAGTTTAGGGTTCGCATTTCAAGACAAAAGAATGTAATGACACTATCAAATGTGAGAAAAGGGCCACAGAAACTCCAAGGCGTTACTTGACTAGGTTTAACGCGGTAGCCATTGCAGTTCTAAGTTAGGCCCATCAATGATTTTGATGGTGGTAGTTTCAAGAGTTGCAAATAAGAATGACTTTGAAGTTTCTTTGGAGAAGGATCCACTTGTGGATCTTACATAGTTCTATCACGTGGGTGAGAGGTATTAGCATTAGGAGGATGCTGAAGCTAAGCATCGAGGTAAATGTTGTAGATGACGGAGGACCGTCTGCAGCAGAATATGGTAAAGACAAAGGGAAGCAAAATGTTGATGATGACTTTGGAGGACTGAAATGGAAAATGAGGGAATCAAAGTTCTCTTCGTACACTGATCTAACCAAAACCCCAGAGAGGATATACCTAGAAACTAGGGGTAGATCCCTTATCGAAGGCCAGCTAAGAGGGAACCCAAGTATCGAAAGAGAAGGTCTGGAAAGTTTTTCTTGTTCCATGAGCAAGATGAACATGAAACGAACAAGTGTAGACACCTTCGTGGTCTGATAAAAGAGTCGGTTTGGAGTAATAGTTACAACATTATACAAGGAATCGAAATGCGATAAAGCAACCAGAGCAGCCACCATATGTAGCGAATGCATCAAGACACGACTAGGGATCTAGGTCAAGACTGGTAATCCCATAATCAGGATGGACAAGGGTCGGGTTCATTTCCTATGCTAAGCTTTCGATTTTGAATAATTAAAACAATGGTAACCACAGACCGATTACACGTGTATGAGACCTTGATTTGTACGCTCTGAAGTCTGAGATGATAGGATGTTTGCTTGCTTGCTTTGATTTGAATATTTGATTTTGAAAACTACTTGAACATGATGACTGATATTGATTGTGGTAGTTCTGTCCAAAGAGATGGGGCGATGACCATAAGAAGTAAGTCCCCTTACTGAAAAGTAGGTTGATGGACTTGCTTGGACGTTGAGCTCCCTCATTGAAGATCAAATAGATAGGCTCAGCAAGGATCCAGAGAGATCAAAAGTAAGTCCCCTCACCAGAGAGTAAGAGGATGGACTTGCTTGGACGTTGAGCCCCTTTGCCGTAGAGCAAGCGGATTGGACTCAGGAAGAATTCAGAGAGATCGAACCCTACATTGGATGCTAAACGATCTGAAGAGATCGAACCCTAGATTGGATGCTAAACAATCCGGAGAGACTGAACCCTAAATTGGATGATGAACAATTCAGAGAGATCGAATCCTAGGTTGGATGTCAAACGATTTGGAGAGATCGAACCCTAGTTTGGATGATAAAATATCTGGCGAGATCGGACCCTGGAACGAGCTTTGACCTGATATAAGGATTCAAACGGTTTGTAATTACAGTAGAATAGATAAATTTCGGGCGAATATAAGATCATTTTGATATCGGATATGATACCTCCGAATAAAGACAGGTTGATCATGATTCGTGGCTGACACTTAAGCAAGGGCTGAAGTCCTTAGCTATAATGAGTCTAGAACGATCTTTGGTTTGCAGGATAACCCGAAGGAACCCGATGATTTGCCAAGATCAGGATTGATGGATGGCCGGAGGGCTCAACTATCGAAGATTAACTACTGCTGAAACTTGTTCTTGAGCAAAGCACGCCTTACATTCATAATTCATGCTTTGGGGGATAAGTGTTAACTGGATTTTTGACCAAGCGGACTTTCAACTGAAATTAGAATGTCAAGATGAATAAGAAATGATTCACGAACTTAGGAACATGTTTAGAAAAGCAAGAAGATTGAACTCAAGAAGTTTTAAAGGGATCTGAGCTAAGTGGACCTCTTGGTACCGAGAGGAAATTTCTCCGCTAGAGACCCCCAAAATTCCTTATAGTTTGAATACTACTTCAAACAATCATCATGGAGTGCTTTTCATAAGAAATAAACTAGCAACTCTAAGGATTTCTGGAGAAGAAAATAATGAAAGAAGGAAAAGACAAGCAATATCAACAAAGTTACTAGAAAATAACTCAATCTTTAAGAAAAAGTATTTGGAACATCATAGTTTAGGGATAGGTAGCAGAATGGAAGAAGATGGAAACTTCCACCAACACAAACCTCTCAGTACTAAGAGGTTTCAATTGATGATTGGGGCAGCTACCGCTCTCCTCCACCTTTGGGCTTAGATCTGGACCTTGCACTTCGTGGGCCTTCGATTCTACTTGCAAATTCCCTTATAAATACAGACTCTATGGCAACTAAGAATGGACCTTTGGCACTTCTTTTTCTTCACCCTCTGTCTTTCTTCACAATAGTCAATAAGGCATATATTGTTGCCAGTTCTAGGCTTAGGAACCGTCAATTCATTGTACTCGTAACTTCAATCTCTCTCAAATCTCTAATAAATAAAATATAAAGTGAACGTGGTACGAGATTACTGAGCTATTATAAAAATTCTTATATCTCTTTACTTTTTGCCCACACTTTCTGCTAAATCTCAATATTTTTACAGGTTTTTGCGTGTTATGCCATTTTGGCATCAACATTATATAAGAGTCAATCAACTATACTGATTCTATGCACTCATAGCCTTTCTAGAGTTAGTACAAAGTATCATGGTGCTTTTCTACGAATTCTATATTTATTTATCATATCCAATCCTATTTTGATAAAATTAAAAATGACAATTCTATTTGCGTCCCATTTTTTACCGTCCACGCTAAAAAAAAACAAAGATTATTTTACATTCAAGTTTTAAGCTTTCACATCCAACCACTTTAACACTTTGTATTTTTTCCACCACGGTGGGCGGAAGCATAGGTCATAACAGCATCTACGTCCGAGCCGGACGTGGGTATCAAAAAATAGCATATCTAACTACGACATGTTTTTTTTTTTGAAGAAATAACACCATCGTCGGTGACAAACGTGGATGTTTTGTCACTCACGCTCGCCGTAGGGGTAAGTGTTGTTATCACATGTCCGCGACAAATGAAAACGCGTAAAGTGGTTTTTTTTCTTCAATTTATGGACTCGATTTTCATTATTTTTGCCACTAACAAAAAATGGTAAACTTAGTATAAAAATATAGTCCCGTTTGACTTGCCATTTTTATTTTTGTGTTTCGTCCGAAAAACGTGTACATGATCCATCTATTTCGAGAAAACAATCAATTTTGAAAATGAAACTAACATATAAAATGAAAAACAAATTTATTTTGTTTTTCGTGGTTTGAGAAATAATAAAAAAATGAAAAACAATTCATCCACTCCATCGTCCCTTCATATCTTCTGTCGTCCTTCCCTTGCCGTCGTAATGATCTAAAATTTTAAATTTTTCTTCTTTTATACTCATATTTTGTTATGAAAATTGAAAACGGATAACACAAAACACAAAATAAAATAAAAAGGTTCTATTTTTTTCAAAAAAAAGATGGAAGGTGAAATGTAAAATAGGGCTGTCAATGGATATCCAAAAAATCCAAAATCTGTCCGTATCCACATCCGAAAAGCGGATAAATATCCGATATCCGGAAAAACGGATGCAGATATGAAGACACCCGCATTCAAAAATTATCCATCCAGTATTTTTCAAGATTATAATTTAAATTGTGTATTTTAGTACAGTGAAAAATATTTATATACTTTCATTAATTTAGATTTTTATATTATACGCATTAAATGCATATTAACCGCTCAAAACTATTTATTATCATTATAGTTGTTTATTTTAAACACTTTTATAATTAGTGGCATTAAAATAAGTTTATGTTAAACTAAGTTTTCCAATTATATTTCTTGATTTATCGATCGTTAGTGGATATAATAATTATCCGATATCTGTCCGTATCCGCGGATACGGATATCCGATATTCGAAAATTATTTCGAATGCGAATGGAGATATTACGCTATCTGTATCCTAATGTATCCATTGATAGGTCTACCGTAGAAACTCTGGTGCAACTAGCCTCAACCAACTAAAAACTGTTCGCAGAGGAGTAAAATGGCAATCCATCGACCCTGTTTTGCAAATCTGAAGAAAAAATAAAAACTTCGTGGAGAAGTGTAACACAATAATTTTAGCTTTGAACCTGACATTTTGGTGACTTGTCCGTTATTTTAGCATCGTCACGGTACCTTACAGAATAATTTTGGAAAAAAAGAAAAAAAGTGGTAAAATAAGCAGCAGCCAGCCATGGCGACAACAAGGGAAAGAGAGCGAGAAAGAGATAGAGAGCTTCTCATTCCCGTAGATGAAACGCTGGATCCCGATGACGCCGCATCATCATCGCCGTCCATAGCCTGCCCTCCATCATCTCACCACTTACATCACGCCACCGGCATTGAGGTTACATTTCCAAATTTATGATTTTTCTGCCACTCTGAATCCAATTGGATGTTGATTTAATGGTGTTTTATAAAATTATGATGTGGATGCAACATGTAGAGCTGGTACGGTTGCTAAGTGGATACCAATATGTATACCTTCAAGCAATTTATTGGATTATATCTGATAAGTTCAACGCTTTTAGTATTCCATATTGTGATATCAAAATTTGGTACGGAAGTCAAATGCTTATAATACACCTACGGGTATTTGGAGTTTCTTTTCGGCAAGTATATATTTGCATAGTTTTCTATAAGTAATTGCATAGTTTTCTATAAGTATTTGCAAGTTGCTACAACTGCAAATATTTGTATCTTTTCCCAAAAGAAAAAAAAAACAGTTTTGATTATAGAAATATATATATATATATATATATATATATATATATATATATATTAATTAAGTTTTGATGGTAGAAAGATGCGATCAAAGTTCAAATTTAATTTTCAAAAAGAAAAAAGATTTCGTTTTCTATCAAAATTAAAAAAATATATATGTAATGTAAGACTTGTTTTTGACAAAGACTTTTTCACCTAAGAATCTTAAAAATAAGGGGGAGATCATAATTTCTACTTATGAAAATACATACATTGAAAATAAAGGGCGGATCCTAATTTCCACTTATGAAAATATATACATGAGAAGAAAGTATTGCAATACTGTCCTCATCAAAAGGAAGTGCTGTAGCATTAGGGAGTTTTCTGTGTGTGTATCTAGGGAAATTTATGTTCTACAATAAAAAAATTAATAAAAAAGAAACACGCGCACTACTTATTAGAAGAAATGAATAAAAAGCTTTAACAAACTCTATTAGTCAATCAAGCAGACCTAGTGTACACAAATTAATATTTGATATGCTACTATAGAGCTTAGTGTTGTGCTCACAAAAAGCTAAGGTAGTGTTTGGTTTAAAAATGAATGTTGGATTTTCTGTTTTCAAACATGCATGTCAAATATGGGAGGAGTGAAGTGATAACGGAGGTGGTTGAAGGAAATTGAAGGGACGACAGAGGTGATGGGAGGAAAATGGAAGGACAATGGAGGGAAAGAAGGACGACAGAAGGGTGGAATGTTGCTCGTGCTTCTATCATTTTTCAAAATATGGAAAATAAGAAAAAGTTGCTTTCTATTTTGTATGTTAATTTTGTTTTCTAAATTGTTCGTTTTCAATAATATACATGCGTCTTGCGCATTTTTTTATGGACGAAAACGCAAAACTAAAAATCGCAAACCAAATGTAGCCTAAGTTGCCAAACAACTGTGGGCAAACGTTTAACCTTCTTCCATCCCAATCATACCTCAAACGATGAATTTTACTATCAGCATGTTTGAGTTTTATATATGAATACTATGTTTTCTCTCCTTTATCAAGCATAGATTATAATTATCAATCACTTCCTCCATCACTGTTATGTTTAGCAACATAATAACGTATAAATCATTTGTATGAATTGTTATGTAACTATATCGCTAATGTAACTGTATTGCTATTCACAATTTGTGCATTAACAATTACAATGATATATGTAAGATGAACCACCACAGCTTGCACACATTAACATTGTATTAGTCATAAAATTTACTTTCAACATGAGTCATTGGTACTCAAATTTGACGTTAGCGCCTCTGTGGAAATAGAGCACTATTTTCAACAGATTAGCAACTGTCATTGTTAGAGAACCATATATTATCACAAAACCAATTGGTGATGTGACGGAAGTTCTTTTAGTATTTATGCATGATTTATATTGTAAATTGTCTGATGTGGGACTAATTTCAACACGCCCCCGCACGTGCGGCGTATCATCAAGCAAACATGGGGACTTTCATTGAGAGTGACGTGCGACACAATTAAACCCGCTCTGACATGGTATCAGAGCGGGTTTAATTGTGTCGCACGTCACTCTCAATGAAAGTCCACATGTTTGCTTGATGGTACGCCGCACGTGCGGGGGCGTGTTGAGATCAGTCCCACATCGGACAATTTACAATATAAATCATGCATAAATAATAAGAGACCTCCATTCATATCACCAATTGGTTTGTGATAATATATGGTTCTCTAACCGTCATGCATATTACTCATCTGTAGATTTTCACTCACACAATCACGGAATAGAGCTACGTTATTGTTGTAACAATACTATTATAGTGGTATAGCTGAATGCTATGTTTATTATTGTAACAATGCTATTCTAGTGTTATATAACCGAATGCTATGTTTATAATGTTATAATTATAGTTTTGCCTTGGTGCAGGCAGTATCAAAATTTATTCGTAGCTGGGCATCAAAAAAGTTCATGACTGGATGGTGAGTTGTTTGCTGATAAACTTTATACTAACCATTTGATATGTGCTCATGGATGACAAATATCAAGTCTCTTGGATAAGTTCTACTTAATAAGGGGCCTCAATGTTAAATTTTGATATCCACTCAAACCCTATTAATCCACTATTAAATGACCCATCTTTTTTTTTTCCTTTTCTTTTTTAATAGAGAAAGTGATGCTAATCAATTACTCTGGATGATAATTGAAACTTAGATTTTATGAGTCATGGACTGGAGATGCGGGGTATCATTCACTTTTTTTATGAGCCATTGTCCATTGTATTTGAATGTAACTTTTCCTCTATTAAAAGTGTAAATTACACGTTGCAATAACTCAAATCATTTGTGTCTACTTTTTCTGCAAGGTTGACCCTGTGCAATGGGAATGTATGTCTAGGTATTAGGTAACATAATCAATTTCACTTGAGAGAAATGGAATTGAGACCCTTTTTTTCTTTTTCTTTTTTAAAAGAGAAAATGATATTAATCATTTACCCTGGACGGTAATTGATACTTAGCTTTTCATGAGTCATTGTCCATTGTATTTGAATCTAATTTTCCCTCTATTAAAAGTGTAAAGTACACGTTGCGATAACTCAAATCATCTTTGTCTATTTTTTTGCTAGGTTGAGCCTGTGTAATGGGAATGTTTGTCTAGGTATTAGGTAACACAATCAATTTCACTTGAGACAAATGCAACTGAGATTAACCAACAATGACTCGATACTATAAATGGAAACTCTCTCCTTATTTAGCTTTCTATGGAACAGTGGAAGACTCCAGCCATGTTTGGTTGGTTTTGTTCTTTGCTGATATGGATTAATAAATCATTTCATTTTACTATTTCCCATCAACATTAACTTCTAGTGCTTAATCACAATTATCCTACAAACAGTTGTTTCTTAGTTTTCAAACTGCACGCTTTAACAGTGATATATCAATGCAGACAAAGTGAGAAATCTGTGAATTTCACACCGAGAGCTTATGTTGTCAACTTACACACACACCCACACACCCCCCCCCCCCCTTCCCCCCCAACTATTTTGCATGTGCAGTGCACAACTGTGAAACAGTAAATAAATTATGAAAAAAATAAGATCCTGAATTAAATTAAAAATCAACTTTAAACTGTTTGCATTGTTAATAATCTGAGTGTATAGGTGATAGAAAGAGATTTTGGATTTGAATGTAAGAGTAGGGTTTTTTAATTACTTAAGGATTCTATTAGGAATAAAATTATACATTTTGTTATCATAATTCACAGTATATCCTCATATCAAATTTGGACAGTATCATGGTTTCCTATATAGATTATTATTGTCTTTTGTGTAATTTCACTCCATATGGCCAGTGATAAAAGATAAACTCAGTCATTGGTTTCCTTTTATTTTGTGAAAGTGCATGCAGCAACAATTGTTTTTTTTCTCTTGCAGTGTAATTTTGTCTCCCATAGCAATAACATTTTACCTTACCTGGACGTTCATCCATTTTGTCGATGGGTTTTTTTCACCAATTTATAGCCATCTTGGAATGGACATATTTGGTAAGTTGATTCATTACACTTGGCAATGTTTGCTTTTTTTTTTTTTTGCAACTATTACTCTAAAAATGCACTGGAGAACGGGTTTTTTATTCAAAATGTGTTGACTTAAATGTGACATCTTCAGTACCACATAAGAGTTTATTCACTTAACAAAATAATAGTATTGGTGATGCTCAAATTTGAGATTATCAGGACTCTCTCCATACTGCTTGTCATTGGGATTTTATTCACTTAACAAAACAGTAGCGTTGTTGATGCTCAAATTTAAAATTATCAAGATTTCCACTCCTTGTTGCCTGTCATTTGGCTTAACCAGCAAATGAATTATTTTTATTTTTCTTATTTTGGGTTTCCCTACTGTTCTTGGAATAAAAACAAAGTTACTGGCACAACTTACCGATGTTAAGTATCAAATTGCACTAGTACTCTCTTGAGTCATTTGTTAGCACAATTACGGTTCAATTACTATAATTAAAGTAGTCGAATTATACATATGTTTGTATAATTTTCAAAGGAAATATAGTCTACTGGATTGAGTTCCAACTGAATTGTTCCGATGAATAGGTTTGGGATTTATCACATCAATTACTTTCATATTCTTGGTGGGAGTGCTTATGTCGTCATGGTTAGGAGCTTCTCTCCTTGACCTTGGGGAATGGTTTATTAAAAAGATGCCTCTGGTTAGCTACATTTATACAGCCTCAAAGCAAATTAGTGCGGCAATTTCTCCAGGTAATCTATGAAAAATTTCATTTCCATATGAACTAGGAGTCTAAGATTTCCTTCTTTAGGATACTGCAAGCCTCGATTTGGGCCATCCTTCAGAATATCTGATGGTTAAAATCAAAATAACGTTTTCGTATCCCTTGTGCAGTTTAAATATTTCCTTAAATTGAAGCACAACCAGGAATATAACGATTCAGTCGATCAAATCAATAGGTGATATACTTGATTACTTGTACTAGAGGAGCATTTCATGTGTGCAAGATTCTAATGATTAAACTTAGGTTGTTTAGGTTCCAGTTCTAAGAATGTGCTTTCAACCACTTTGCTTAAAACTTTGAAAGTACATTATTACATGAGTTAATAACCCTTGTAATCTTCTTATCATCAGTTAACTATTAGCATAGCATTATGCAATTAACATTTTCAATTGGGGTTTTGTTAGAGATCCTTGCATAGGTGAATGAAGATATAGTTCCCACATCGTCAAAAACAAAGAAATTTTTCATGTTTATATACTCCTTCCCATCAACTTATATTGATCCTTATGGTCAAGTAATTTTACGCGAGTGGAGGACCCATGTCATGGTTTAAACACACGCGCGTGCACTGCTCAGCCAGCTGGGTTCGGATCTAATGCGTTACTGTCTTTTTGCTAGAAATAACAAAGTCGGTTTTGAGCAGTAGTTTTTTCAAACAAACAGAAACGATGACGAACAGACACGATTTTTTCAAATAATTCGACTGTTGCGATAGATGGATGCGACCGTTGACTCAAAACAGAAAGGACCGTTAGGCGTTGCAAATGACGGACGAACTGCAAATGACGGACGAACAAAAACACCTAATGGAATTGAATTAGCCCAACGTTAAAGTTATAGGGAACATAAAGAAAATGTTAATCAACAATTTCGATATGAAAGACTTAGGAGTTGCAGAGATTATTTTGAAAATCAAAATAATAAAATTACATAATGGAATTGAATTATCTTAGTAATGTTATGTAGAAAAAGTGATTGAAAAATTTCAAAATTAGAGAATCAAAGAGGTAAGAACACCTTTGGATCCATCAGAAGTACTGCACAAAAACACTAATGGGAGTGTAATACAACTGGAATGCTCTCATGTAATAGGATGTTTAATGTATCTCATGAATTACACAAAACCATATATTGCTCTTGCAGTAAGTCGACTAAGCAGGTATACAGTTAACCAAGGAAGGAACACTAGAAAGCACTAATGAGAGTGTTGGGATATTTAAAGAATAAAATACTACAAATTTTTCGTTACATTACGGAAAATATCCCATCGTCTTAGAAGGATATAGTGATGCAAATTGGATTTCAGATTCACAAGAATCTAAATCAACAAGTGGTTATGTCTTTACCCTCGCAAAAGCAACAGTGTCATGAAAATCTACTAAACAATTATGCATAGCTCGATCCACTATGGAATTTGAGTTTATCGCACTAGATATTCAATTTTGGCCTAAACCTATAACGGCCATATATATTTATTGCGATAATCAAGCAGCGTTAAGTAGAGCGCAAAACTTTATGTATAATGAAAAATCACGGCACATTTATCGATGCCATAATACATTTGTGTAACTACTCTCAAATGGGACTATTTCTATCAATTATGTAAGAACTAATGATAACCTAGCGGATCCATTTAACAAAGGTTTATCAAGAGAGAAAATTGACTGGACATCGAGGAGAATGAGTTCAAAAGCCTAAATCAAAAGGAGTTACCTTATACGAAAACATATCCTAACGACCGTGGATCCAATGGACAAGGATCAATATGCAAACCAGTTCTGAGTAACTCAATAAGTGATGCATTTGTTGGACTTAGTCCTAATCCATTCCTATGGTGCATAATAAAATGCATGCCTACAAAAGTATTAAAAATGTTAAACTATGCTTTTAATGATGTCCATATCTTGAAAACGTCAAGTGGAGTATATGTATGATACTCTTTATGGATGCAATCACTATGTTGGTGTGAGCTGGGTCGGCTCTATGAGAATATATAAATGCTTAAATTTTCTAAATACACTCGCAGAATAAAATTTGTTAAGGACCAAAATGAACACAATCAAGAGATCGACGTGAATGAAAACAATGCTTTGTAAACTTATTATCTAGTTATACACTAACGGTTAACGGTTTAAGATGAAATAATTCACCGATTAGCCAAGTATATGTGATAAGTTTTAATAAGGAAAAGTTCAAAATGAAATATCTGCTTATCCTCGATATTATTTTTCCATATCTACTAAGTGATGTTTCCCTTTGTGTGGAGGAGACATATATCGTCATTCATATAAGGGATTGTTAGAGATCCTTGCATAGGTGAATGAAGATACAGTCCTATATTGCTGAAAACAAAGAAGTTTTTCATGTTTATACGCTCCTTTCCATCAACCTATATTGGCCCTTAGGGTCAGATATTTTTGTGCGAGGATGATGACCTATATAGCCATGGTTTAAACACATGCGTGCGCGGCGTCTGTCCGACCGACCGGGCTCAGGTTCGGGTTTAATGTGTTACATCTTCTTGCTAGAAAAAACAAAACATGTTTTGAACGATAGTTTTTTCAAATAACAAACAATGATGAACATACATGATTGTTTCAAATAATGTGACTGTTGGTGATGGACGGATGTGACTATTGGTTCAAAACAGAAACGACTTTTAGGCGTTGCAAATGACGGACGGATAGAAATGACCGTTAGGCGTTGCAAACAACGTACGAATAGAAACGACCGGTAGACGTTGCAAATGACTGACAAACAGAATGGCTGTTAAATGTTGCAAATGACTGACGAATAGAAACAACTGTTGGGTGTTGCGGATGACTCTTTGATTTAAAAGAACAAACACAACCTTCTGAGCGGACGCAACCATTGAAGCCATAAAAGGAGAGGAGTACTGATCACATTCCTCATTCCTTTTACTTCATCTTCTTCATCCCCATTCCGTTCTTAAATCAAAACATTGTCAAATCACAGAGTAAACATAATCGTTAAAATCTCGTGCAGATTATTCTGTTGTATCTTGAGAAACTTTACAAATAAAGTTTTAAAGAGATTGTTAAGGCAAATCTTAGAATTCCTTATTGTTTTATATCAGTATCTTGTTATTATCCACTCATGTGCATGTTTTCTTTTGTACAGTTCTTACACCGTTTTTGCTGTTACTTACGTTTTGGTAATACGACCATCTACATCTTAAAATTTTACAATTTTTACTAAAATTGAAATGGCAACAATTGAGTTATCAACAAAATTTGCTACTCACAATAGACCTGATCCATTCAAAGGAGTTGGCGATGATTTTCAGACTTAGCAAAATCAGATGATGTTCTAACTATGCTGGGTTTGCAAAGGTATCTCGAAGAGGAGGAACTTGTACCAAAGTTACGCGAAACTAGGGAAACATACAAAGATGTGTTTCTAGCTGTTGATATATGGAAACATTCAGATTTCCTATGCAAGAATTACATTTTAAATTGTCCAGACAAGATGGTGTACAAAGTATACCAGCTTCATTAGATAATAAAGGCTCTTTGGAATGCACTTGTCGCAAAATACAAAACATACAATGTCAGTCTGAAGAAATTCATCATAGACAAATTCATGACCCATAAGATGATAGACTCCACATCTATAATTATTCAGCTGCATGAATTACAAATTATCATTCATGAACTTGAATCACAAGAGCATGGAGAATCTTTCTTAGTTGAAGCAATAACATGAAAGTTGCCTCCATCATGGAGAGACTACCGTAACTAGCTGAAGCATAGAAATGAGATTTCTCTACAAGACCTCATAGTTAGACTAAAGATAAAGACAGATAACCGCAAACAACCGTTGGACATTGCAGTGACTCATTGATTCAAAAGAACAGACACAACCTTCTGAGTGGACGCAGCCGTTGAAGACTATAAAAGAAGAGGAATACTGATCACATTCATCATTACTTTTTCTTCGTCTTCTTCATTTTCATTATGTTCTCAAATGAAATAATTCATCAAAGAACAACTTCATATTCGCCAACATAATAGTATTGCCGAGAGAAAGAATAGAAAGATAAAACACATGGTTAAAGCTATGCTATTAACTTCTGGCCTACCAATGAACTTGTGAAGAGAAGCCCTAAATATGTCTAATCACATACTAATTATGGTTCCACACATCAAAACAAGAACGATTCCATAAGAGTTATGGAAAGGATATCTGCCAAGTTTCAAATACCTCAAAGTGTGAGGTGCTTGGCAAAAATTCGAGTTTCGCCTTCCAAGAAAGTCGAACTTGGACCAAAAACCGTAGGCTGTACTATATAGGACCCGTCGAAAATAGTAGTGCATGCATATTTTTAGTCTTCAGGCCTGATATAAATTACGTCAGTGTAAATACAATCATGTAATCAAAAGACGTCTCATTCTTTGAAGACGTGTTTCCACAACAAATGAATAATCGAATATTTGTCCTAAAAGAACAAGAGAAGAAAGGGATGAACCACATGACGATGATACTCACTGTGAAATGATGAAATTGAACGAAGAAGAAGCATAAGAGCAAGAAGTTCCAAGTCGCTTGACTCAAAATTCTTAACATACATGCTAGAACATGAACCTCAAACTTATAAAAAGGCAACGTCATCTTCAAAATCTTCATATTGAAAAGAAGCAATCAAAAATGAGATTGATTCAATTTTAAGTAATAAAACTTGAAAATTAATTGATATTTCACATGGAATAAAACCAATTGGTTGTAAATGGATCTTTAAGAAGATGAAATCAGATGGCTCTATTGACAAATATAAAGCCAGATTGGTAGCTAAATGATATTGTCAAAAAGGTGTAGACTTCTTTGATATTTATTCACCGGTTACACGAATAACCTCTATAAGCATGCTAATAGCTATTGCATTAATCTATAATCTAGAAATTCATCAAGTTGATGTAAAAACAACATTTTTAAATGAAGATCTTGATGAAGAGATTTACATGGAGCAATCTGAAGATTTTATTTTTCAAGAGAAATGAGAACAAAATCTGTACATTAGTCAAATCATTATACGGACTTAAACAAGCTCCGAAATAATGGCACGAAAATTTGATAGTGTCATGATGGAAAATGATTTTTGTATAAATGAATGTAATGAATGTGCTTATTACAAACAAGTTGGACAATCATATGTGGACGATGTGCTAATCTTTGGTCCTAACATTAACGTTATAAAGCCCATAAAGAAAATGTTAATCAATAATTCTGATACGAAAGATTAGGGGTTGCAGACGTTATTTTGGGAATCCAAATAATAAAAACACCTAATGGAATTGAATTATCTCAGTCACACTATATAGAAAAAATGATTGAAAAATTCCAAAAATATGGAATCAAAGGGGTAAGAACACCTTTAAATCCATCGAAAGTATTGCACAAAAAAGCTAATAAGAGTATAATGCAACTGGAATACTCTGGTGTAATAAGATCTTTAATGTATCTAATGAATTGCACAAGACTGGATACATGTAGTAAGTCGAATAAGCAGGTATACAAATAACTCAGGGAAGAAACAGTGGAAGGTACTAATTAGAGTATTGGGATACTTAATTAATACCACAAACTTTTTGTTACATTACAGAAAAGATCCTGCCGTCTTAGAAGGATATAGTGATGCAAACTGTATTTCAGATTCAAAGGAATCTAAATCAACAAGTGGTAATGTCTTTACTCTCGCTGGAGCAGCAGTTTCATGGAAACCAACTAAACAAACATGCATAGCTCGATCCAGTATAAAATTTGAGTTCATCGCACTAGATAAAGTAGGCAAAAAAACAGAATGACTTCGTCAATTTTTATAAGATATTTTATTTTGGCCCGAACCTGTAATGGTCATATGTATTTACCGCGATAATCAAGCAGCGCTAAGCAGAGCGTAATAACTGTGTATAATGAAAAATCCCGATACATTTGTCGACGTCATAATATAGTTAGGCAGTTACTCTCAAATGGAATTACTGCCATTGATTGTCTAAGAACTAAGGATAATCTAGCAGATTCATTAATTAAAGATTTATTAAGAGAGAAAATTGACCGTGCACCGAGGGAAATGAGTTTAAAAGCCTAAACCAAAATGAGTTATCTTATACGGAAAAACTATCCCAACGACTGGAGATCTCACGAACTAGGATCAATAGGCAAACCAGTTCTGAGTAACTCATGAAATAATGCATTCGTTTGGACATAGTCCTACTCCATTCCTATGGTGCACAATAAAATACATGCCTACAAAACTATTAAAAATGTTAAGTTATGTTTTTAATGATGTCCATATCTTGAAAACGTCAAGTGAAGAATACGTAGGATACCCTTTATGGATGTGATCAACTATGTTAGTGTAAGCGGGGTCGATTCTATGAGAATGCCAAGGCTTAAATTCTCTAAATACACTCGCAGAACCAAATTTGTTCAGAATAAAATTTGTTCGGGATCAAAATGAACAATCAAAAGATTGGACGTGAAGGGAAACAATGTTTTGTAAAACTTATTATCTGGTTATATTCTAACGATTAATAGATCAAGATGAAATAATTCACTGCTTAGCCAAGTATATCCGACAAGTATTAAATAGGGAAAGTTCAAAGTGAAATATCTATGTATCATCGATGTGGTATTTTTCAGTATGTACTATGTGATATTCCCCTTTGTGTAGGGGAGGCATGTATCGACATTCATGTGGGAGATTGTTAGAAATCATTGTATAGATGAATGAAGATAAAGTCTCATATCGCCAAAAATAAAGAAGTTTTTCATGTTTATATACTCCTTCCCATCAACATATACTGGCCCTTAGGGTCAGATAATTTTGTGCGAAAGGGGGATCTATATGATCATGGTTTAGACACACGCGCGCCATCCTTCCGAGTTCGGTTCGGGTTCGAGCCCGGGTCTAATGTGTTACTATCTTTTTGCTATAAAAAACAAAGTCGTTTTGAACAGTATTTTTTTCAAACAGATGCAAACAATGATGAACAGACATGATTGTTTCAAATAATGCGAGTGTTTGTGATGGACGGATGCGACTGTTAGGCGTTGCAAATGATCCAAATAATGCGGCTATTGGTTCAAAACAAAGACGACTGTTAGACGTTGTAAATAACTGACGAATAGATACGACCGTTGGGAGTTGCAAATGACCGACGAACACAAACGATTGTTGGACGTTGCAAATGACCGACAAATAGAAACAACTATTGGGCGTTGCAGATGACTCTTTGATTCAAAAGGACAGACACAACCCTCTGAGCGGACGCAACTGTTGATGGCTATAAACGAAGAAGAATACTGATCACATTTCTCGTTTCTTTTTTTTCTTCTTCGTCTTTATTTCGTTCTCAAATCAAAGCATTATTAAATCACAGAGCAGACATACTCGTTACAATCTCGTACAGATTATTCTGCCGTATCTTGGAAAACTTTACAAATAAAGTTTTAAGAAGATTGCTAAGGGAAGTCTTAGAATTCCTTATTGTTTTATATTAGTATCTTATTATTGTGCATCCGTGTGTCCTTTTTTTCGTACAGCTCTTGCACTGTGTTTTTGCCGTTACTTCTGCTTTGGTAATGCGACCATCTACAAGGTTTTACCATACTATACTTAGTATATGCAAACATAACAATTTTAAAATTAAAAAAAGAAGAAAAAAAAACAGACAAAAGTTAGCATAGATAGGAGCCCAGCTCTAGTAGGCATCGGAGTAGATTTACATTAAAAAGGCGAATAACACCAGACATGAAATATGCATTCAAATGAAGTATCTGGCAAGTCGCATCAACTTATTTGTATATGACAATTTGTGGTGTGAAACGGTGTATTTTCATCGTACATTTTATTGTGCAGATCAAACATCTAGGGCATTTAAAGAGGTTGTGATTCTTAGGCATCCTCGAATTGGGGAATATGCTATTGGTTTTATTACATCTACAGTTGTGCTTCGACAAAGTACAGGTGATGAGGAGCTATCCTGTGTGTATGTGCCTACTAATCATCTCTACCTTGGAGATATCTTTCTTGTGAATTCAAAAGAAGTGATAAGGCCTGATATGTCAGTCCGAGAAGCAATAGGTAATGTGTTTGTTACCATGAAATAAAGCCTCATGCTTCATTTTTAGAAGTATAACTATTCATGCATTAATACCATCACCGAACTTCATTTGTACAGTATCTTTTGTTACTAATGTATATGGATCATGACTACTTTAAGTTATTGCCGATATGCATGCTAATACTATCTATTGGTTATGCAGAAATAGTTGCTTCAGTTGGCATGTCAATGCCACAAACTTTAAATACAATGGAGGTGAATTCAGTCCTTAGGTGAGCATGTGTATTTAGCAGTGAAAAGCCAGCAAGAAGGCTAAGCTATTATAGAACGTCAACAATTGAAATTATGTTGGTATATAGGTATATAGATTTATGTTCTAGAAGCTAACAACGCGTAAGCAAAATTGTTATAGAAATATGTAGCCATTTTGTCATAGAAATACGTTATTGTTTTTCGGTGCCTCCTTTCTTATGGTTTTGTCCAAACATATAATTCAGTAAATTTGACTAATTTTTGTAGTAATACAACAAACATATAATTCAGTAAATTTGACTAATTTTTGTAGTAATACAACAATGTTAACATACTGTTGTGTCTGTTGTAAGCATATATTTAAGCAGTATTGTAAGTTAACATATTGTGATAGCCCACCTGTAGCTTTCTTGGTATATCTTGTCATGGTGTGGAAAAAAAAAATGGAGTGAAGTAGGGAAAAAAATAGAGAAATGAGAACTAAATAAGGAGGGAATTGAAAATGACTCTATAAATATTTACGGAGAACTCGGTAAATATTTGTATTATTTCAAAAAAAATATTGTTTTGATCATAAAAACACATGGTTAATGTTCAGATTTAATTTAAAAAAAACAAATTCTTTTAGCGAAATTCAAAGACATGTTTTGAAAAGGGTTTTCACGTATCAATTTGAAAATAAAGTACGGAATCAAATTTCGACAATTAAAATTTCATTAATGATAATATTGACTAAAATTTGGGCAACCTAAGAATTATAGTTGAGAATGACTATTATAAAGGTTACTCATTAATAACTTAATTAAAAAAAAACAAATGTAAAATGAGAAAGTAAAATACGTTGTAAATAAAAAGACGTAAGATATAGAGTGGTTCGATTCAAGTTGATTTACGTGTACTATGAGGATTTTTTTTATTACTTTGTTACTCTTACAATAGCTTGGATTACAAGAGACAAAAAAAAAGTGTTTGAGAGCTTGAGATATCAACCCGTGTAAAGATGCATGTTTTACTACACTTGTAGAGGATGGATTAACTTTGAAGGGCTGAGATTGTGTTGCCAAGGCCATGTAATTGCTCTTAGCTGTTGATTTGGATGTTTGGTAGATGTGTGGGCCAGCTAGGATACCAACTGGATTATGTGACAGATGATTGCCAATTGGCGATCTGCACTTACGCATGCCTTGGGCAGGAGTAGGCGACATGGATCATGAAGTGGTTGTGCAATGACGCTTTGCAGAGGTGGCAACAAAGGACAAGGAGCGATTACCACAATATCGCTTTATCAAATGAACAATGTCATATATGTCAGTCTTAGTAGAGAAACCGTGCAGTCATGGCTGAAAGGGACAGCGGATTAAGGATCTTAAGGCTAATTTAACACTAGAGGATGATGGGTGAATAGTGTTTAATGAATTATAAGACTTATATGAACTAAATTGAAATTATGACACAAACAAATGCGAAACTTAATCACAGAACAATTACAGAATCAAACGCAGATGCAAAAAATAAATAAAAAGTAGTAAAGGTAAAGAACACACTGGATTTTATACTGGTTCGGAGTTACCCTATATCCAGTCCTCTACCAAGACAAACCACCTCATACGGATTTTTATTAAACCAGTGTCGAGATTACACTCCTCAATTTATAAAGGCCTTGAGGTACCCTCTTATCTCACGAGTCCGGAGCAAACTCTTTTGATTTACGGGCCACAAGATTACCCAATTGATTTTCAGGCACAACCACACTTTATAAAGAGACTCGATAAACTTTTGATTACAAATTGATCCTATAACTCTGAATAGCACTTTGATCTTCGAGAGAGGACAGAGAATCAAACAAGAATGAAATTCTAATTTGATTCGCTTGAGAATTTGGCAGAATTTTGACACGATCTTAAAATATGATAATTATAGAACATGGATTACTGGAGAAGAAGTGAAGACAAAATAAGAATTATGTATTCAAAAATTCGTTTGAGACTATTTATAGAGTACCAACAGTCATAACCATTCGTGAAGAGATTTAAATGAATAGATTCTTCTTTTGAAAATTGAAACTTTTGAATTCAACGGCCACCATGTCGACATGGGGTATCCCATGATGTCGACATCCCCTTGTTAAAAAAAATGAAAAACTTATTTTGAAAATAGTATTGAAATGAAAACAAAATGATGACTCTGGAGTAAAATAAACTAATTTTACTATGTTTTAAAACATAAAAATAAAGAATATTTTAAGGTTAAAACATCTTTTTGAAAATCATTTGAAAAGATAGTTTTAAGGCTAAAACATTTTAAAAAGTAGTTTTGAAAATCGTTTTGAGAAACCATTTTGAAGTAGTTTTACAAGCTTCTTCCTGCAGAATATCTCATCACATCAGGACTCAAGAACTTGTACAAAACCAGGATGTTCGTGGGTTTGTAAGCCACTTGTCGTAGGTTTGTAAGATACTTGTCGTGGGTTTGTAAGCCAGTGAGAAGGTAGAAATGGGTTCCATGCCAAATGAAATTCGAAATGAAGATTTCCATGCTATTATGAAGTTTTAACAAAAACTAGACACATATCTTGAAATCTTGATTTTGATACTCATGAGTCTTCAAACTTGATTTCTTCACTCTTGATCTTTATACTGTACAGTCTTCAATAATCAGTACATGCCTTATATATATCCTGCATAATATCATTCATATATATCTAGACAATAGTGTTAGTATATAAGTTATAACAAAATAAGTTACAAAGGTTGTTGTCATCAAAACCACTATCTTTAGTTCCTAACAATCTCCCCCTGTTTGATGATGACAACCTTATAAAATATACTTACTTCTTCGATCATACCATAACTCCCCTTACACCAACAACCCCCCTTACTCCAAGCCTATAACTAATCTCCCCCTTTATCATCAACAAAAATAACATGTCGATGCCAATCACGTATCCTTTTGAGTTATCTCCAAAGTTGACCAATCCACCATCTTGATATATAATGTCATTGATAATCTTGGAATTTTCAGTCATATGCCTTGAACAACCATTATCAAGTATCCATATATTTTTCTCAATTCGCACAGTTTGTCCATTGGTTGTTGATTCTCCAAAAGCCGTGTAACATGTATGTTCATGCATAACAAACCAATTCGGTAGATAACTTGATTTTTCATAAAAACTATATGCAGACTTATGGTACTTTGACGAAATGCATAAATTCAAACTAGTGTTAACAAAATTTCTTAAAAATGCCATTTTTAACTTTTCAAGTTTCAAATTATGAAAACTATGAAAACCTACGCTCTGATACCAATTGAAAGGGACAACGGATTAAGGATGTTAAGGCTAATTTAACACTAGAGGGTAGGGTGAATAGTGTTTAATGAATTCTAAGACTTATATGAACTAAATTGAAATTATGATATAAACAAATGCATAACTTAATCACAGAATAATCACAGAATCGAACGCAGATGCAGAAAGTAAATAAAAAGCAGTAAAGGAAAAGAAAACACTGGATTTTATACTGGTTCGGAGTTACCCTACATTCAGTCCTTTACCAAGGCAAACCACCTCATACAGATTTTTATTAAACCAGTGTCGAGGTTACACTCCTCAATTTATAAAGGCCTTGAGGTACCCTCATGTCTCACGAGTCCTTGGCAAACTCTCTTGATTTACGGGCCATAAGGTTACCCAATTGATTTCCAGGAACAACCACAACTTATAGAGAGACTCGATAAACTTTTGATTACAAACTGATCCTATAACTCGTAATAGCACTTTGATCTTCAAGAGAGAACAGAGAATCAAACAAGAATGAAATTCTAATTTGTTTCACTTGAGAATTTGGCAGAATTTCGGCACGATCTTAAAAATATGATAATTATAGAACATGGATTAGTGGAGAAGAAGAAGTGAAGAAAAAATAAGAATTATATATTAAAAAATTCATTTGAAAAGCCTATTTATAGAGTACCAACAGTCATAACCATTCGAGAGATTTAAACTAATATACACTTCTTTTGAAAATTGAAACTTTTGAATTCAACGGCCACCATGTCGACATGGGGTATCCCATGATGTCGACATCCCCTTGTTAAAAAAAATGAAATACTTGTTTTGAAAATGGTATTGAAATGAAAACAAAATGAAATGACTCTGGATTAAAATAAACTAATTTTACTATGTTTTAAAACACAAAAACAAAGAATATTTTAAGGCTAAAACATCTTTTTGAAAATTATTTGAAAAGATAGTTTTAAAGCTAAAAAATTTTGAAAAGCAGTTTTGAAAAACCATTTTGAAGTAGTTTTGCAAGCTTCTTCCTGCAGAATATCTCATCACATCAAGACTCGAGAACTTGTACAAAACCAGGATGTTCGTGGGTTTGTAAGCCACTTGTCGTAGATTTGTAAGCTACTTGTCGTGGGTTTGTAATCCACTAAGAAGGTAGAAATGGATTCCATCCCAAATGAAATTCGGAATGAATCATGCTATTATGCAGTTTTAACAAAAACTAGACACATATCTTGAAATATTGATCTTGATACTCATGAGTCTTCAAACTTGATTTCTTCGTTCTTGATCTTTATACTGTACAGTCTTCAGTAATCAGTACCTGCCTTATATATATCCCGCATAATATCATCCATATATATCTAGACAATAGTGTTGGTATATAAGTTATAATAAAATAAGTTACAAAGGTTGTTGTCATCAAAACTGCTATCTTCAGTTCCTAACAATGGCTTCGTTTTTGCAGGGATAGTTAGACACCTATGGCCAAAGCATGTCGTGCCAACACAAGAGAGCTTCGGAAGAAGCAGGCGGATGTAGCGGAAGGAGAGCAGGAGACCTTGTTGAGTAGTGGGTCGTTGTTAGAGGACGAGCAAGGTACCTTGCTGGGGAGGGGATCGTTGCTGGGTAACTCAACTATTGAGAGTCATATATATATATCGAACTGCTATCTGATGTCGATGACCATGTGGACTTGGTTTGTGCGTGTACTGGTGTCGTGCTATCCAATTGAGGGGATTGGGTCGTTTCTCTCGGCCCATCAGCACTGTTTTTCTCAAGGGACTCTTGCTGAGGAGGTCAGAGCGGCAGAGGAGTGGAATGATATGCTGACCACTATGCTGAAGATGATCTTTGTGGCCAACTATCATCTTTCCTTAGCCATCAACATTTGTTCGCAAGAGCAATATGATGATATGCGGCAGGAGATGGCGGAAGAGATAGTGGCTGTCAGAGGAACTCCTCTACAAACACTCACTTCGGAGCAGTTCTCCTCCTTAACCAGCGCCACTAGTGGAGAACCAGCAGAAGAGGCTTTGGAGGTGGAGAAGGAAATGATGTATGATGACGACTGCCAGGTCGCCGTATTGTTGCCACCTCTACGAGTTGTGGGGAGGATGGCTGACTTGTTTTGTTTGCCCGAGGTCTTTATTTTCCCCCCTCCCCTTTTTTGTTTAGAAAGGGTGAGGCCCCACATTATAATGATAACCTTTATTTAATGAAACTTTCAATTTGGCTTTGACTGTTTATCATTGTTTTCTGTGTTTGCTTTCTTATTTCTCCATTAGCATTCTACATATACGCTTGTCTATCGTGTTTTGCTTATTCCGTGGGTACTTTTGTTTTGTGTCAGGAGAATCAACTACCCTCCTCCCCCAATTATGTTAAGCAAACACATAGACTTATAAATTTATGCATAACATAATAAACAAGTAAATAGAAGGAAAACAAAGAATAAGTAAATCAAACAGACTTATCTTTTGTCATGGTAGCTTGTCCCCAGTTTTTAATGGGTGGACATGAGATTTTGACGGGCATCTTTTTTAGTGGTCGTCGAACAATCATGCTGCCCATCTTCTTTGTTTTTGTAACACCTCATGTTTTGGAGTACCATAATACGGGAAAGTAATTAAAAAATTAATTAATTAAATGAATTTATGAAGATAAAAATAAAGACAAGTTATTTATATGGTAATAAATTTAAAATGAAAATTTAAAAGAATTAATAAGAATATGCTAGAATGGGTTTATTCCAAAGCTCTAATTACTAACCCCTTGCTCTCCCACCTTTCATTCATTCCTTCATTGACTCAAAAACAACAAAACAAAAACTAACTAAAGAGAGGCCGACCACATTTTTAAAGGATGAGAAGAAGAAAATTTAAAGGAAAGAAGGAGTTTTACTCATAAGAAGAAGGAAAGCTCTAAATCAAGTTTAATCAAACAAAATGTGAGTATTTTTTCTCTACAACCTTCCAAACCCGTATGGGTCGATTTTGTATGTATTTGTGATGTTTTGGATGTTAATGAACAAGTTTAGGAAGATTAAAAAATATTTGTTCACGTTTGGGAATTTAAAGATGACGATTTATGAAGTGGTCAAGGAAAAACGTGAAATAGACCTTCTCCAAATCACTTGAAATTTTTATGTGATGTATAAAATAATAACGTGACGAATTTAATTTCATCATTTTTTGAAATTATTTGGGATTTATATGAATTTTCCAAGTTTAGAAAATAGTTAATTTCAAAAATAAATTATTTAAAATATAAAAAAAAATTGGCTTGAAAATTTTATATAAGGTAAAGTATGACGATTAGAATTTTTGGGATTTTCCCATGCATTTTCGAATGTATATGAATTATTTGTAAAATGAAATGCAAAAGGGTAATTAATCAATTAATTAAGAAGATAATTAATAATTTCTTAAAATAAACTGCATAAAGGCCCGATAAACCAATGATAATTCAACATATAACTGGATTATGTGAAATGCAACTCCTTTGAATGGAAATAAAATAGTTTTAATGCTAATTACCATATCAACTAGAGATAGCTGATATCAAATGGAGATATCAACTTACGATAGCTTAATATCAACTATGATATCAACTGGATATATCAACTTACGATAGCTTAATATCAACTGGAGATAGCTGATATCAACTGAAGATAACAACTTGCTATAACAGATATCCATTTGAGATATCAACTTGAGATAGCTTGATATTAACTGGAGAAAGCCGATATCAACCGGAGGTATCAACTTGTTATAATTGATATCAAATGGAGCCATTAACTGGAGATATCAAGTTACAGTAGCTTAATGTCAACTAGAGATATCAAGTGGAGATAGCTTAATGTTAACTAGAGATATCAACTTGCGATAGCTAATTTCAACTATAGAATATGAACTTGTGATAGCTACTATCAACTGGAGATAACTTAATACTACTAGGGATGTCAACCGGAGATAGCTTAACGTCAACTAGAGATATAAATTGGAGATAACTTAATATCAAGTAGAGATTGCCTAATGTCAACTAGAGATATCAACTGGGGATAACTTAATATCAACTAGGGATATCAACAGGAAATAGTTTAATGTCGACTAGAGATATCAACTTGAGATAGCTTAATATCAACTGAAAATGGCTTAATATTAACTTGAGATAGCTATAAAACTTATCAACTTTCTATAGTTTAATGTCAACTTGAGACAATTATAAAACTTACGAACCTGCATTATCCTTTAACCCGTGATGGCTATGTACTGACAAATTGCAATAGCTAATGATGCTAAGGAATTTTAAGTAAATAAACGAATATTTTGGTAGCATATAGGAAGCCATCTTCCTAAGTGATGGACGAGAATTCCATAAAGATGGCATGGCCATAGAGAATAATAAGTTAAAATGAAATAACTTATTTAAAGAATGAAAAATGAGGTTGGGCTAAAGTAAGCCATGTGATGATACGTTTGATCATTACAAATAATGAAATCAAAATATAAGGCCTTTGTGGTACTAATTTGTCTAAAGTCTAAACATGACATTTTTTTATGATTGGTGGTGTAAGGCCTATGTGGCAACCGTTTACCTAAACATGGCATTATATTTGATGATTGGTGGGGTAAGGTGTTAGAACTTCAATTGTTGGATTTTAATGACAACAACTTTATAATCATGCCAAAGAATCTCTAAGCTAATTTGCAGGTACATGAGCATCAAAAGAGATAAACAAATACATTTAATATGAAGATACATAGTACAAAAAAGGATGAAAGTATGTATATAGAGATATAAGAAGAGATATACGCGATAGAGACAAGACGAAGGTGACAAACAAAGTATTATGTCATATAGTGTCATGTCTAGAGTTTACAAATGTTAATATCTTCTCCAAATGGTATTCGCATATATACATTCATATTTCAAATGAAAAATCAAGTTTTCAAAAATTGCATGCAATGAGACTCAAACTCGAGTCACTAGTTCAGAAGGCAAGTGCTCTAACCGCTTGAGCTATGGTAATTTTTTGTTACAGACTAAATTCAAATGTCTAAAAGACTTCATTCAGAAATCTAAATGCTAAAACAAAATTATTGTTCCACAATATTCATACGTCTGAATGAAATTATTCAGAGGGCTGAATTGGGCCTAAAACATCCTATATCTTTGCTGTTTGCATTTCAACTTAATTTAGAAGTCTGAATTATTTTATTCAGACTTTTGAATATTTCTCAATAGCTTTTTCATGAATAGACGCTTCTCTTCATCGAAGAGAAACGTTTTCAAAATCAACTGTTGTGCCTATTCTTTTCAATATAACTTTTCATATATGGTACAACTTTTTATACACTATAAATAGATTACAGAATTCAACAAACAATTGACCGAATTTACTTTTATCTTTCTTGAATTCACATCTATTCTCAAGATTTCAAATTGCACTCAAATTTCTTTCATACTTTAATCATTAATCACTTTATCTTCCACAATTCTAAAAGCAAATCACACTATATATCATAAAGGAGAAGATTATAGGAAGATTGTACTTAATTGACTTATCAGAGTTATTTAAGAACACACTATAGTCGGATATATTTGTTAATTGTAAAGAAGTCATGTTCGGTTTCTCAGGCAGGTGAAGTCCTATTCGGTTGCTTAGGCGGTTGAAGTCCTGTTCGGTTTCTCAAGCGGTGTAAACCTATTCCTCCAGGTTAAGTGAGGATTGTGTTAGTAAAATTCTAGAAGGAGTCTGAGACTGGACGTAGGACGGTGCTCCGAACCTGTAACAACCCACAAATCCGTACCCCTTGAGTCAACACTATTCTGCATCAATCAACTCAAGTTGAACAGAAATACGAACCATTAGGGTTAAAGAAGAAGAGGTAGAAGAAGAAAATAGAAAACAACATCAGAATCTAACCATCGCAGCGGAATAAAATATACTAGATAATCTCAGATCTTTACACCAAAAACAAATACTATATTTGTTTATACATACATCATCAGGGTACATCATCAATAACATACAACTGGATACACAGCGGAATAATAATCAAGTACGAAAGTACGTATCACCATCCAGCTCGTCTCCTGAGCTTCACAGCATCATATCCTGTATCCTATAATACTCGATTTGACCCGAGTATTATAGTTAAATAACACCCGATTCAGTCTGGAAAATCAGCGTGAGAAACTCACATTCAAAATGATTATTAAAGTTTCAAAAAAAAAATTTTGAAAACAAAAGCATCTCGTAATACCACGCCACAAATAAACATGTCGGGTTTTTACCTTACGATAGCTAAAACATTTCTTATAAAATCCTCTGATATTATAATAGGGTCTACTTAAAAATACTTGTTAAAATAGCCGAAATTGTTACATTATTAAATTCCAACTACTAGCCACAGTGTGGGTAATACAAACAAAACTCGTAAAAGGCGCATAGGGAGAATGGATTTCCAACTAATGACTAGGCACTGGGGTACTACCTGTCACAGTACGTGGCCTAGATCACCGTACCGAGGATCACTCCCCATCCCCTACAACACAAGACTGGGACTACCCCTTACTGGATAATCTCGAGTGAGATCGCCCCACGGTTGGGATCAGCAACCACACTACTAAGCCGAAATAAAGGGACATCTAGACAGGGATGACCTCACCCTGAATGGGTGCTACCCACGTAGCCTTGCTGCATAACCCCTGATTTTTATTCATTCCCGACTGATGAGGCTTGAGGCTAAGCGTTACCTTTTTAGAACATATCCCTTAGAATGCTCACCATCCACCTGACGATGTTCTGAAAGCATTCATCCATACAAGTCCGTCCCGGGTTCGAACGGAACCGAAGGCACTACTCCTACTACATCCAGTTTGGAAATATCCTCAGGATTAGTAGCGACTAGCCCTTGCACTTCACTGCTCCATCTTCAACTCCTAACTCGTTTCCCCATGAAATGTACAAACCGGATCGAAGTGGTTTTCGAGAAATAAATGCCGATCCCGGTCTCTTCGAAACGATCAGCGCATTGGCCAATATTGATAGTCAGTTATTTAACTATCAATTAATATTCACAAACATCCATCAACCATAAATAATTTCTCCAAATTATTTATTATCTTAAAATATCTTTGCAAGATAAATTTCCATTTTCAACCCTTTTGAAAACAGTTTCGAACTATCTTCCTTTCTCAGAATAAATTCCAAGTATTTTCTATTTCCACTGAAATCACCAAGCATTAAACTTTAGATTTTTAAAATAATTTAAAAACACTTTATTGTAAAATATGCTTTAATATTTAAATTTAGAAAACTACTTTTAACACTTAATTAAAAAAATACTTTAGGAGTATTTAAAATAAGGTTATTTCATAAAATATAAACTAGATTTTCTCCTTTGAAACAAATACTAAGTCGCCTTTAAATAAATACTACGATAATAGATTTGAAAAAAATACTTATTTTAGAATTTAAACATTTAGAAATAACAAATTTTCTGAAACATGCTTTTTAAAACAACATTAAAACTTTTATCTTATATTTAAAAATTTACTTTGAAAGCGTACTCGGCTATCCAGGGAAATATACTTCTCTTCACATTCTTTAAAAATAAATCACTATTTATTTTTAAACAAATTTTCTTATTCCTTTAATAAATTCCCATTGTGAATATATTCTTCCAAATATCCAATGATATATTACTTTGCTTTTATAAATCCAGTTTATAAATTCCATAGCTACATTCTCCTTTAAATTTCCAATTTCAAACACGTAAATCAATTTCCAAATTGATATCCAATTTTCTCCATTTATTCCAAAGTCCATTAATTTCAGATTTTATTCCTTAATTATGATTTAAATACTTTAACTGGAAATACCAATTTTAGACTTCTCAAATTACTTCTTTATCCTTTTAAATAAATTTAAACTTTGAATTTTAAAATAATCCTTTATTCCTTTAGTTGATATCACTTAAGTTTACAATTCATTAATTCATGTTTATTCAAAATCCTTTTCCATGCTCGGAATTATTTATTTATTAGTATTTTAATATCACTTTCATTCCTTTTCAATTCATTCTTATTTTATTCCAATTCGCTATAATTATTTTACTTAAAACTCCACTCTTTTATTTTCTTTCCAAAAATCCAATTTATATATTTTGATAATTCAATGTACCGAAATATATTCAAGCAAACTATAACATTCCGTATTCCAACATAATTCATCATAGAATATCATATAATCACAACGGAGAATATTAAATATTTTAAGCAAATGTTGAGGAATCCTGTTGGATCCCTCCAACCTGTTTCCCTGCATCCACAGACGTTAGCACAATATAAAATACCAATTCCACTTCGAGGTGGAATATCGCGGTATATGGGATTTATATAATATCATCCGCTATTATGCGACGCATAGGATCTCATCCGCTATATAATGTGGGAAATCAACCATTCCAAGATGTATTATATACTATAGTATAACATATCAAATCAATTCAACCATTCAACCAATTATTTAAATTTAACCATTTAAATTTAAATTTAAATTCAGCTGAGTGAGATTAACTCACCTTTGATTATTTTGCGGTCCACTTCAATACTCCCTTGGTTTTCTCGACTTTTGACCTTGAACAAATATTAAATGATTTTATGAATATTCGAACAATTTAGACAAATCAATTTCTATTTAATAAATTTCATTTTACCTAATAAGTTAATTTCAAACTAATTTTCTTTTTATAAAATATTTTTGAGTTATCAAATAATTATATAAGTTAACTAAATAAATTGATTTCCATTTTATAAATTTAATTTAACTAAATCTTTATTTAAACAAATAATTAAATTTTCCTAAACTAATTTTCCCCTTTCTTTTGAAATTTTTTGTAACTAAACAATTTAATAAGTTTATTTACAGATTAATCCCCATAATACATTATTTAAAATAACATGCAATTTAAAATATATATACTTATTTTATTTGGAAACTATATATATATATATATATATATATATTGGAAAACTGCTTATAAAAATAATCTATGTAGATTTTTAAAAATCTAGTTTTACCTACTGTTCAATAATTTATTTTACAGCCTATACACTCATACCTAGATAAACCCATATCTTCGAGTAAATTTGAACTTTAAAACCCAAGCTTATAAAAATTTCAACATCTGACTATATATATAAATTTGAAAACAGCATTCTATCATCTTACTTTTTTTTCTTTCTGTTCTTATATATATTTATTTTTAAACTTCTGAATTTAAAATTCAAATCCAACATCTAATTTTAAATTAAGCTATAAACGTACCTAACATCATCGCAGCACACACGAATCCTTGAGCCCATCGAGCTCCACACGACCGACCCCCATGCCCCAAATCGTAACCTGGACCCACTGCCCTCGAAATCGCGAGCATCACCTCACTGTTAAGCCACCATGACGTCGCCGCTTCTCTCGCGAGCCATCCCTGACCCTCGCCACCTTACAGATTTCGATTCCCAAATCGCGAATACCCACCAGCAGTGCGCAGTGACTCTCGAAACCCCCAACCAAACTGAGCTACCCCAGCTTCTAGGGTTGCGGTACGAACACGAAGCTCCAAATTCATACTCTCTAATTCAATTTTGAGGAGCAAGAGGAAGGATTCGCGGATTCGAACGAAATGATTTTGAACGAGTTTGAATTTTTTTTCGGCCGTCTTGATTAAAAACGAGGGCGGCCATCCCTTTTTTTAATATGCGGTTCTTGTTCGATTTGGGGAAAAAGAAGATAATAGCAACGACTTGAATCCAAGAATGATCCGTTGCGTGCAAAATAAAAAGAAGATGGGGAGACAAGACGATGGCTGCGTGTACACAGTTGTCTACGGTGATTTGAAAGGAGAGCTGAAGGAAAAGAGATAGTGACGTAAAGGAAATACAACTAATGTTGGCTAAGGTGATAAAGGAAAGACAGCTAATGTGAATTTATTTCAGCAGAAGTTGACCAAAAGATATATATATATATATATATATATATATATATATTGAATTTCGATATAAATTTCAACGCGTTTACAAATCGTACGCTCACACAACAACTTCAAACACTACGAAATTTGAAATCCGATAATAATACAATATTACTGATCCAATGGAACTGGTTTCGTCAAATTCCAAAACTGTGCCTCGGAAGGCCCTTTTAAAATATCGATTTAAACGACATATTTTCAAAACCGAACAAAACGCTTTCAAATTCAATTCTAACACTTTTACCATCTTCAGTACCATCAATATAAATTTTAAAAGCCTTCTAATTATTTTTAACAGGCTTAAAACTCCAGATTCAACATTTTACCCAACTTTAAATTATTTAATTCAATAATTTAATTATCAAATAAATAGTGATATTCGTAATTCAAGTTAAAATTACTCTATTGAATATTTAAAATCAATTAAATATCCCAATTTAAATTGTCAAAAATTCCGGGTCGTCACATTCCTCCTCCCCCCCTAAAAACATTTCATCCCCGAAATTACTAGTTAGGAAGAATGATCCAATACCCATTACTATTCTTACTAACTTCCCCAAACTCTCCCATAATTTGCAAACAATACTATTTGCTCAACCATTCAAGTTTCAATTTAAAATCTAATTTTGAGTTTTCAAAATTTTCTTAAAAATTTTTCTAACTCCCTAAATTTTCGAAAATTTTTGCCAGCGTCTCCTTTGCGCGGCTAGCCCGGTACTACTACAAAATGCCTCTACGGGCTCGCAAATTCCAAAAGAAAACAAAAAGCCAAGTGGCTAGATCAAAAACCCAATCAAATTGCATACAGAAATTTAAATACATACCATTTTAGTCGGGCAATTCACATTTATCTTCCGAAATCAAAACCAATTTTCCTTTCCCCTTATAATACCTGCATACCCTACTTAGTAATAATATCCAATCACAACATTCAAAACATTTTATTGACTTCCTTACAAAATGTCAATATCTATTCCATTTAATCCCGTACGATGTACCTATATCATTCGTACGCAATACCGAATTCCGATCACTTACTCGATCACATAATTTCACTTCCAAACTAGCACCGTCCACCCGACTTCTAGTGCGGACTCATATCTGGTTTCTTGATCCAAAACCGTCATTCTCCTTGCATAATCATAGCTATGATAGAGAATTTCCAGAATCAATCAAAATCCATATCTAGGGTTCGCCGTCGAAAATCGAGTGAAAAATCCTAACTCGGATCGATATAACTATCTCGAAATTCTGTGCTCGAATCTCTATTAAATCGTTATGCGAATAAAATAATATACGTACATCCTACGCATTTATCTCAATTGATTATCAACTATATCAATTTTCTTTTTATTCATATTCATTTTGATTTCTATTCACTTATTCACAATTATCTCATTTCACAACTTCCAGTTTTAATCTTCATTCAATTATTCACTTAGTATATTTCCAATACCAAACTTACTTAAGAATTTTACCTTTCATTTCTTAAGTTCAATATAAATACTTTATACACCTCTTTAATTTATTTTCACTTCACTATTGGAGTTTATATCCATTTCTATTCACTTTGCCTTTACAATTCCATTTGAATTCAATTTGCCTTCTAACTTTGCATATTGAATTTTATTCATCTTATCTCAACCCATATTTAATTAACCATTTTCTTTTATTAGTTCCACTTACTAATTTATTTAAAATCTCAACAAAAGTTTATTTGCATACTTTTTCTTCCTTTAGTTTCTTCAAACCATTTCTTCAATTTCACTTTACTTTACATACACAATTTTAATTAGGTTTCAATATTCAGTTTCATACCTATTTGCTTACCAATTTTTAAACCTTTTGCCGTTAATGAAAATTTTAAAAATAATTCTAACTCCCAAATTTTTCGGAAGATTTTGGCAGAGTTTCCTTTGTATGGAGGAGCTTTTGCAATTTGACAAGAGATATAAATATATATACATCGACCCACACGGTCGGAAAAACGAAAACAGTTCATATTTCCTATTTTTATTGCGTAGGCATACCTTTATTTAGCATTTTAAAGCAAACGGCTTATTATTTTAGCATTCTGCGCGATCAAATCCAGCCCAACGGCTTCCCGGTACCTGTACTTACTCAATTCAAACATATTAGTACTAAATATATGCAATTTATTAACATTCCACTTACTTTCAATAGCTAACACATAAATTTCACTTATAATGTACATTATATAATTTCCATAAGCATATATAAGGTTCCGACACATTACAATTGCTTACAACCAATTCTTAAACCCTTCCATTCAGTTTAAGTGATTTACAACTTACATGCTTATATCTAATTCATTCTAAGCAAACAAACCCACATTCATTCCAATTGATTTCAAAATCATCCTATTTCACTTCTAATAACTCCTAAGATTTTATTGAATCTCGTTTGCATCAAACGATCCATTTTCTTATGCAATTCGACAATATTAATGTGAATAAGTAATTACTTAAGCTTTATAACCATTTAAATTGATTCCAACTCAATTTACACTTAATTCCATCCCATTTAATTTATTCACAATCTTTTCATTACATTTTCTTTCATATCCAAAAAGTTTGATTCCAAACCATTTTATTAAACTCGACAACCAATATTTTAAATAACAATCTCACAATTTACTTAATTTATTTATTTTCTTCAAACCATTCCACCCAATAACTTAAGTTTATTTTATTCCACCAACTTCCATTTAAATCTTTGATTTGATTTTCCTTCGATCAAATCCCAACTATTTTACTAATTTATTCGATTAGTTTATTCTTTTACCCATTCTCAAATTTCAATTCACGTTAACAATTCATTATTGAATTTATTTATAATAAGGTCATTCAATTTATGCTTGAATTGGATTTTTTTACAACTCACACCAATTCTATTTTAATCCAATCCAATACTTACTTAGTTTACATTTATTTATTTAAGTAAGAATTTTATTCCATTCAATATTATCCATAACTTCACTGAATTTTGATTCAATTCAATCCAAATTTAACTAAATTTTATTTCTCAATATATGAGTTCAAAACTTATTTATTTACCTAAAAGCTTATATTGCTCATTTGAGTCATTTCATCTTATAACCACAATTTCAGATTATATATATATAACATTTACTAGCTTAAGGTTAAATTTTCATTTAACAATTATAATCATTTTACCTTTCAACTTTATATCCAATTTAATTCAATTTCAATTTCATTTAACTTATCTCAAGTTAAATTCAAATAAATTTTCTTCACTTTCATTCACTTAAGTTAAATTTTAATTCCCGAATTAAAATTTCCAATTTCTTCTTATTAATATCAACTTTACTTTATAAGTTCAATAGTTGATTCATTTAAATAGAATTTCTTAGAATTCAATTGCCCAGTTTCATTTCCAAAACCATTTTGAAATGATAACTACACATACCCACTTGGTATATCAAATCAAATCTTCGGATTCCAAACACTTGTTTTTACCAAAACAAATTTTACTTTTTAAATTTCTAAAACAAATTGTATACCAAATAAGCCTAACAATATCATAACCAACTATCCTGGTAGTAATTCATCACTTTAGAAATCGAAAATGAATACTGATGATGTGGCCATCATCATCAGGATTATTTTTCTACGACTGAAGTGAGTTCAGCGCTTCCTTACTTCCACAAATTCCTTCTAAAACAATTTCCATTCAACAAAATTTTCCAAAACAATACTCCACTATTTCCTTCAAATCTTTGGAAAAACATTTCTACATTCCCAAGATTTTAAATTCCCAAACCCTTTTGTTTGAATTCATTTAAACACTTTTCAAAATTTCCGGGACTTAAATTCTTGTTTAAATCAAATTTTAGTTATATTCCTTTTTTATTTAACCATACTTAGACAATTCTATTTGGTTATAAACCACTCAAATTTTAGATTTTTATTTAACTGTAGTATTAACAGCCAAACATCCAAATATATATAATAATTTCAGAAAAATATTTCTTTTATGTCAAAATATAATTTTGGGTAAAATTATTTCATTTACCCATTTTAAAAACAATACTGTGTCGGCTTATTTTGTAAGAGTTTAGAAATCTCTATCGATGACGTGGCGTCCCACACATCGACCAGAATCCATAAACACAACAGATAAGTCAACACAATATAAAAACAGTTTTATATTCACTAACAAATACGCGCTCATATCTATTAATACACTCAAACTCATTCTAGAGTACTATGGACTCTATTCTATGAGTAATTCCCACCAGAGCCAAGGTTATCACCAACCTAAGTTCTGATACCAAGTGTAACAACCCGCAAATCCGTACCCCTTGAGTTAACACTATTCTACATAAATCAACTCAAGTTGAACAGAAATACGAACCATTAGGGTTAAAGAAGAAGAGGTAGCAGAAGAAAATAGAAAACAACATCAGAATCTAACCATCGCAGCGGAATAAAATGTAATAGATAATCTCAGATCTTTACACCAAAAACAAATACTATATCTGTTTATACATACATCATTAGAGTACATCATCAATAATATACAACCGGATACACAGCGGAATAATAATCAAGTACGAAAGTACGTATCGCCATCCACCTCATCTCCTGAGCTCCATAGCATCATATCATGTGTCCAATAATACTCGGTCTGACCCGAGCATTATAGTTAAATAACACCCGAGTCAGTCTGGAAAACAAACGTGAGAAAATCATAGTCAAATTGATTATTAAAGTTTCAAAAAAATTCTTTTGAAAACAAAAGCATCTCGTAAGACCATGCCACAAATAAACATGTCGAGTTTTTACCTTACGATAGCAAAAACATTTCTTATAAAATCCTCTGATATTATAATACGGTCTATTTACAAATACTTACTACAATAGCCGAAATTGTTACATTATTAAATTCCAGCTACTAGCCACAGAGTGGGTAATACAAACAAAACTCGTAAAAGGCGCGTAGGGAGAATGGATTTTCAACTAATGACTAGGCACTGGGGTACCACCTGTCACAGTACATGGCCTAGATCACCGTACCGAGGATCACTCCCGACCCCCTGCAACACAAGACCGGGACTACCCTTACTGGATAATCCCGAGTGAGATCACCCCACAGTTGGGATCTGCAACTGCACCACTAAGCCGAAATAAAGGGACATCTAGACAGGGATGACCTCACCCTGAATGGGTGCTAACCACCTAGCCTTGCTGCATAACCCATGATTTTCAGACATTCTCGGCTGATGAATCTTGAGGCTAAGTGTTACCTTTTAGAACATATCCCTTAGAATGCTCACCGTCCACCTGACGATATTCTAAAAGCATTCATCCGTACAAGTCCGTCCCAGGTTCGAACGGAACCGAAGGCACTACTCCTACTACATCCATTTTGGAAATATCCTCAGGATTAGTAGCGACTAGTCCTTACACTTCATTGCTTCATCTTCGACTCCGAACTCGTTTCCCCATGAAACGTACAAACCGGATCGAAGTGGTTTTCAAGAAATAAATCTCGATCCCGGTCTCTTCGAAACGATCAGCGCATTGGCCAATATTGATAGTCGGTTATTTAACTATCAATTAATATTCACAAACATCCATCAACCATAAATAATTTCTCCAAATTATTTATTATCTCAAAATATCTTCGCAAGATAATTTCCATTTTCAACCCTTTTGAAAACAGTTTCAAACTATCTTCCTTTCTCAGAATAAATTCCAAGTATTTTCTATTTCCACTGAAATCACCAAGCATAAAACTTTAGATTTTTGAAGTAATTTAAAAACACTTTATTGTAAAATATGATTTAGTATTTAAATTTAGAAAACGACTTTTAACACTTAATTAAAAATAATACTTCAGGAATATTTAAAATAAGGTTATTTCATAAAATATAAACTAGATTTTCTCCACTGAAACAAATGCTAAGTCGCCTTTAAATAATTACTACGATAATAGATTTGAAAAAAATACTTATTTTAGAATTTAAACATTTAGAAATAACAAATTTTCTGAAACATGCTTTTTAAAACAACATTAAAACTTTTATCTTATATTTAAAAATTTACTTTGAAAACGTACTTGGCTATCCAGGAAAATATACTTCTCTTCACATTCTTTAAAAATAAATCGCTATTTATTTTTAAAAAAAATTTCTTATTCCTTTAATAAATTCCCATTGTGAATTTATTCTTCCAAATATCCACTGATATATTACTTTGCTTTTATAAACCCAGTTTATAAATTCCATAGCCACATTGTCCTTTAAATTTCGAAATCCATTTTCAAATTGATTTCCAATTTTCTTCATTTATTCCAAAATCCATTATTTTCAGATTTTATTCCTTAATTATGATTTAAAATACTTTTAGCTGGAAATACCAATTTTAGATTTCTTAAATTACTTCTTTATCCTTTTAAATAAATTTAAACTTTGAATTTTAAAATAATTCTTTATTCCTTTAATTGATATCACTTAAGTTCACAATTCATTAATTTATGTTTTATTCAAAATCCTTTTCCATACTCAAAATTATTTATTTATTAGTATTTTAATATCACTTTCAGTCCTTTTCAATTCATTCTTAATTTATTCCAATTCGCTATAGTTATTTTACTTAAAACTCCACTCTTTTATTTTCTTTCCAAAAATCCAATTTATATATTTTGATAATTCAATGTACCGAAATATATTCAAGCAAACTATAACATTCAATGTTCCAACATAATTCATCATAGAATATCATATAATCACAACAGAAAATATTAAATATTTTAAGTAAATGTTGAGGAATCCTGTTGAATCCCTCCAACTTGTTTCCCTGCATCCACAGACGTTGGCACAATATAAAATACCAATTCCACTTCGAGGTGGAATATCGCGGTATATGGGATTTATATAATATCATCCGCTATTATGCGGCGCATAGGTCTCATCCGCTATATAATATGGGAAATCAACCATTCCAAGATGTATTATATACTATAGTATAGCACATCAAATCTATTCAACCATTCAACCAATTATTTAAATTTAATCCTTTGAATTTAAATTTAAATTCAGCCGAGTGAGATTAACTCACCTTTGATTATTTTGCAGTCCAGGTCAATACTCCCTTAGTTTTCTCGACTTTTGACCTTGAAAAAATATTAGATGATTTTATGAATATTCAAACAATTTGGACAAATCAATTTCTATTTAATAAATTTCATTTTACCTAATAAGTTAATTTCAAACTAATTTTCTTTTTTTAAAATATTTTCTAGTTATCAAATAATTATATAAGTTAAATAAATAAATTGATTTCCATTTTATAAATTTAATTTAACTAAATCTTTATTTAAACAAATAATTAAATTTTCCTAAACTAATTTCCCCCTTTCTTTTGTAATCTTTTGTAACTAAACAATTTAATAAGTTTATTTACAGATTAATCCCCATAATGCATTATTTAAAATAACAAGCAATTTAAAATGTGTATACTTATTTTATTTGGAAACTATATATATATATAAATTGGAAACTGCTTATAAAAATAATCTATGTAGATTTTTAAAAATCTAGTTTTACCTACTGTTCAACAATTTATTTTACAGCCTATACACACATACCTATATAAACCCATATCTTCGAGTAAATTTGAAATTTAAAACCCAAGATTATAAAAATTTTAGCATCTGACTATATATATATATTTGAAAACAGCATTCTATCATCTTACTTTTTTCTTTCTGTGCTTATATATATTTATTTTTAAACTTATGAATTTAAAATTCAAATCCAACATCTAATTTTAAATTAAGCTATAAACATACCTAACATCATCATAGCACACACGAATCCATGAGCCCATTGAGCTCCACACGACCGACCCCCATGCCCAAAATCGCAACCTGGACCCACTACCCTCAAAATCGCGAGCATCACCTCACCGTTCAGCCACCACAACGTCGCCACTTCTCTCGCGAGCCATCCTTGTCCCTCGCCACCTTCCAAATTTTGATCCCCAAATCGCGAACACCTACTAGCAGTGCGTGCGATGACTCTCGAAACCCCCAACCAAACTGAGCTATCCCAGCTTCTAGGGTTGCGGCACTAACGCGAAGCTCCAAATTCATACTCTCGAATTCAATTTTAAGGAGCAAGAGGAAGGATTCGCGGATCTGAACGAAATGATTTTGAACGAATTTGAAAATTGTTTCGGCCAACTTGATTAAAAACGAGGGCGGCCATCCCTTTTTTTTAATATGCGGTTCTTGTTCGATTTGGGGAAAAAGAAGATAGTAGCAATGACTTGAATCCAAGAATGATCAGTTGCATGCAAAATAAAAAGAAGATGGGGAGACAAGACGATGGCTGCGTGTACACAGTTGTCTATGGTGATTTGAAAGGAGAGCTGAAGGTAAAGCGACAGTGACGTGAAGGAAATACAACTAATGTTGGCTAAGGTGATAAAGGAAAGATAGCTAATGTGAATTTATTTCAGCAGAAGTTGACCAGAAGAAATATATGTATATATATATATTGAATTTCGATATAAATTTCAACGCGTTTACAAATCGTACGCTCACACAACAACTCCAAACGCTACGAAATTTGAAATTCGATAATAATACAATATTACGGATCCAATGGAACTGGTTTCGTCAAATTCCGAAACTGTGCCTCGGAAGGCCTTTTTAAAATATCGATTTAAACGACATATTTTCAAAACCGAACAAAACACTTTCAAATTCAATTCTAACACCTTTACCATCTTCAGTACCATCAATATAAATTTTACAAGCCTTCTAATTATTTTAACAGGCTTAAAACTTCAGATTCAACATTTTACCCAACTTCAAATTATTTAATTCAATAATTTAATTATCAAATAAATAGTGATATTCGTAATTCAAGTTAAAATTACTCTATTGAATATTTAATTCAATTAAATATCCCAATTTAAATTGTCAAAAATTCCGGGTCGTCACAGAACCAGTATAAAAGCCTCTGGTGTCACTTACTTTACTGCATTTACTGTTTATTTATTTATTCCGCACAAGTAGTTTATCCATATTACTTGATCCTATAGCATAGCTTCTTTTCATTTGGTATCAAAGCATAGCGCCTGACATAAGGAATATACGAAAACCGTTTGTCTAAACACGATATTATATTTGATGATTGATGGTAAGGCCTATGTGCCAATTGTTTGCCAAAGCATGGCATTATATCCAATGACTGATGGTGTAAGGCTTGTGTGGCAACCGTTTGTCTAAACACGATATTATATTTGATAAATGGTGGAGTAAGGCCTGTATGGCAATCGTTTCTCTAAACACAACACTATTCGATGATGGATAGGGTAAGGTTTTTGTGGCAACCTAATAATCTATTCATAATACATTTATGGGATATTCAAATAAAACACCAAAGCGATAATCTTAAGTACCATTATTTGTAAGAGTAAGGCCTGAGTGGAAATTTAAAAATAAACCGACTATAGAAATTAGTCGAAAATATTGTGAAGAGAATCTCACACTTATGTTGAGATTAATGATTTTTGTCCAATTGTGATTTGATATTATTTATATAATATGATGCAATTGATAAAGTTGGAATAGTGAGCAGAAAACTCTTTCCGTGCTGTAGCGACGTTGTTTCATTATATGATTGTTTTCTTAGGGTGAAGTTTATACATATCAAGCTTTATGTCTGATCTTTTTTTTTAATTTTCTATAAACTCAGGATACTCATTCGAGTAGGCTGAGTTTATGGTATAGATAGGTAGCTTTTGAAAAAGAAGAATAAAGACTCAAAAGGCGAAGTAGGAGGCTTGTTTTGCAAATATAAGCCATTTTGAAATTCCCTGTGTAAAACTAGGATTTATAACTAGTTAAGTGTCCATTTCGGCATCATTATATGTCGGGCATGACACTCTATTTATATTTTATTATATACTTACCAGTACGTGGGAATGAATAGGTTGATGATGACGTAACGGCTTTTGCAAAACATTTTGATGTAATGAAATTATATAGCTGCACTGTTTACTTAATGTTGTGAAAGTTATACTGATCTCACTTTGTTGCTTGAAAATAATTCTGATGATGACTACATTTTCGACATTCATTTTTGGGTCTCGAAATGGGGACCTTATGGTACTTGTGGAGCGTTAAGGGCATGATGTCGCCGTATCAAGGTTACCTTGGGTGTTTGAGTCGACAGCAATACGGATGTCAGACACGGGTTTACTTCATGGTTAACTACACCTATCTTTGCACCAGTGCCCCACCCCGATTGGGGAACAGACAATATCATGGGCAAACAAACTGGGACCACGATGTTGGTGGTTGGACCACCAATTCACCAATGCCTCCAGCATGGAAGGGAGCATTGATTGGCTCATGCGTCTTTAAGGAGAAACACTACAAATGTCAGATTCGGGATCACTTCGTAGGTAATCATGCCCATCTTAGCACCACTACTCAACCTTATGTCAAGGACAGACATCATCATTAGGCCCGTCAATGGATACTTTCGAATATGGATATTTCCATATCCGCATCCGCATCCGAAATCATTTTTGGATATCAGATATCCACATCCATGGATGCGGATGGATATCGGATAATTATCCTATCCACTAACGATCGATAAATGAAGAAACAAAAATAGAAAATTTTGATTTATCGTAAAAAAAATTCAATCTCATTGATTAGAAAATATTGAAAATAAATGAATATGATGGTAATAAATAGTTTTGGATGGTTAATATGCATTAGGTGCATATAATATAAACTCCTAACTTAATAAAGAAATAAATAAATAACTTTCGTTGTATTAAAACACACATAATTTAAACTATAATCTTGATAAAAACCGGACGTATAGTTTCGGATGTGGATGCCTTCATATCTGCGTCTGTTTTTTCATATATCAAATATTCATCCACTTTTCAAATACGGATGGGTTTCGGATTTTTTGATTATCCATCGACAGCCCTAACCATCACAGAGAAATGAATTGGGACCATGACATGAATGGTCATGCCATCAGTTCATCAATGCTTCCGATAAGGAAGAGTGCGTTGATTGGCTTATGCATTATTATGGAGGAGAACACTATGGAGGCAGGAATCGGGACCATAGCATAGGCGATTGCCATTCTTGCGATGGTGCCCTCTGCATTGAAGGGAGGGTTAACTGGCTTGTACATCCTTATGGAGCCATTTCATCATTCCCGGACAGGGTATGAAACATTGTTTGGCTTAACCCCATCGGATAGCCTTGGTTTTCGGCATTCCCTCTCCATGTCCTTGTTGGATAGCCTTGTTTGGCAGCATTCCACAGCTAGAAAGAGTGTATTTATGGCTCGTCTTTGCCGGATAGCCGTGGTGAGGTGGCCCTTTTCACAATGAACGCATAGGAATGCTTTCTTTCATTTCATACAAATATTGCTATTACAGTAAGTCGTTGGCCTTATAATTGTGGCTTACAAATTTTCATATATGATATGTCGGGTTTTTTGTATTTGCAAAGACTCGACATAGAACCAAGTCGTCGATGATGAATTTACAAAGTTTCACTCTAGCATTGTAGTGCTTGGGTATCTTTCTTTTGCGAATTTCAGTGCGGATCTCTTCCTATGTTATTCTTCTTTTAAAGGATCGAGCTCGAGCATTACTAATTCATTATTTTGCTTTTAGCCATGAGTGAGGTGCTGAGAGGATGGGACATCGAATTCGGTAGGTAGAATTGCTTCATACCCTAGGATAAGGAGAACGGGGAGTTATGAAAACAGTAAAACTGGGAAGTGCGATCAAATTTCCTTTTTCCTTAATGATCTTTTTCGCGACCTCAACCTTCCCTTTTTCTTGTGGATAGGCGACTGAATAGAAGCACTTCTCAATCTCATTCCTTCCATAAGAACCTTGAAATTACCTGCTTTCAATCTAGCTGTCGTTCCTGCGATGATCTTCTTTGGAAGTCTGAAGCGGTATACAATGTTCCTGATCATAAAGTTCAGAATTTTATATGCGGTGACCCCTGTGAGGGCTTCGTCTCAACCCTCTTGGTAAAGTAGTCGATGGCGATGATGGCATGATTGTGTACTCCATTAGCATTAAGGAGCTTCCTGATTAGGTCGGTCCCCAAGTGTCGAATGGCCAAGTGATGTCGTAGTGGTTAGAAGGTTCGGAGAAACTCTAAGGACCTTGGTGAACCATCGACACTGATCGCACTTTTTAACATGGCCCATCGCGTCTTTGATCGTAGTTGACTAATAGTAGCCTTAGCTAGTGGCTTTTTTGTCAGGCTTTGCCTATAGCATGATCCCCGCATAAGCCATTTTGTAGTTCATCTAGTATGTGACCGGCTTCTTCATTTGTAACACTCCATTAAAAGGGAGTTAAGTATACCCACCTTTATAGTTACCCATCCATGATTGTATAATAAGGTGCCTGATAAATATTTTTTTAGCCTTATTTCCTTCTCGTTGGAAATTCACTGCCCATGAGGTATTTTAGCAGCAGGGTCATCCCACCGGTACTTCATCAATTTTTATTGTGTTTGCCCCTGACTCGAAGTTAAGGGTAGTTCGAACCTCTAGTAGGGCCCAAAGGTAGTTCTCCTTAGGTTCGCCTGCTACCTTGGCCAATTGTTCTACCTTGGCATTCCTTTCACATGGTATTTGCTTCAGCTTGAAATATGAGAAGTGCCTATGAGTTTTCTAGCTTCCACAACATATAAGCTCAATGTTTTCCCCTTGACATGGAATCGCTTATCGATCTGATTGATGACTAACGACGGGTTACTGAACACAAGAAGCGATTCTATTCGAAACTCTTTAGCTATCATGAGACTTACCAAGAAGGCTTCATATTCGACTTCGTTATTTGCATCCTTGAAGCTAAGGTGGGCAGTGAAATGGATTTCATTTCTCTTGAGAATGACTAGGACCATGGCAACCTCGACCATATTTTCATTAGACGCGTCATCCATAAACAATTTTCATGTTTGTGGGTCGGGAGTCGTTTCCTCTTCACCGCCGTCGGGCTTGAGCTCCCTGCTATAAATTTAGCCATGTCATACCTTTTAATGGATGTTCAGGGGTGGAAAGTAATGTGATGTTATTCGAGTTCCACATATTATTTCAAGAGATGGCCACTATATATGTTGGTGTAATAACCGTATTTTTTTATAGTCAAAATAAATAAATTCAATAAATTTTAATTGTGGGGGAAAATCATCATTTTTAACCATTTTAATTTGGAAATGAACCTGTCACCATTTTGGCCGTATTGTTCTTTTGATGTGCGTCGTATATTTGTTTGTCTGAATTAGAGTCCGGATTATGAAGTTATCATCATTTTTGTTTTTGAAATTTGAATTCTAAAGTGGGCTAAGCCTAACTTAAATGAATGGGCACTTCAATTTATCTATAAATAATAGGCTATACCCCTCCATTTCAAATCTAAATTCATTTTCTCCTGTTCGTATCTTCCTTCTTCTTCCTCTTAGAAACCCTCTTTCACCCAAACCAAAAATTCTCTCTCAACTCTTAAGAAATTATTACAATTCAAGCACCGAATCAAAGAGCGAGTAGAAGTCCATATTATAATACAAATTATAATCATGGATACGTGGAGTTGGAAAGAAGCATAATTCCTGACAGCAAGCAATTCAGATATAAGTAAGTGGTTTTGCCTAACTGGCTATATAAATAATAAATTCTCTCTTATATGAATTAGGAATTGAGTTTGGATCGAATTGGTAATTACTGAGTTTATACAGTAATTAAAGTGATAGATCTATAAAATGAAATGGAGATTTGATTTTCATAAATCAAATAAATGTTGATTTGTCGATAATGGACAAACTAGTGAATAAACAATGTATATTGAGATGAATATTTTCAAATTTTTATTTGAATCCATATATGAATTAATTAATTAATGGAAACAAATTTAGTGATGATAATTTATGCTAACCATGGAAAAAATTTCAAAATAATGTGTGTGTCTGTGTGTGTGTGTGTGTTGATATAAATGAAGAAGATGGCTGAATATGAGTATCTGAGATATGTGTTATAATATAAGGAAAATAGTATAATAAATCATATAAAAAATTTATTGTAAAGTCCCTTATCTCTGTACCCCTTTGAGTCGACCATAATTCACATCAGTTCAATCCAAATTGAACGAAAATTCGAATCTTTAGGGGTGAAGAAGAAGAAAAAGGTAGAAGAAAATTAAACAACAACACAGAATCTCACAATCGCAGTGGAATAAAATATAATATACAATAACAGATTTTATATAAAAGAATCTGTTACTGATTACACTTACAATCATTAGTGTACAACAATTCAATACATCAAAATGGATGGCTATAATAACTTGTCCTTACACAGCGTAAATACAAATCAAGTACGGAAAAATACGTCTTGGTCATCCAGCTTGTCTCCTAAGCTCCATAACATCCTATCCTATATCAGTAGTACTCGGTCTGACCCAAGAATTATAAGAAAATAACACCCAAGTCAGTCCGGAAAACCAACGTGAAAAAACACACTCAATTTTGAATTATTAACTTTTCTCAAAACCCTTTGGAAACAAAGGTATCTCATAAGACCGTGTCACATATAAACACGACGGATTTTTACCTTATGATAACAATTTTTTTATCAAAATCGTCTGATACTATAATAGTGTCTATAGAAAGTAAATAGAAAATAGCTAAAAGTTGCATCTCACGTTTCAGCATGGTTGGGCACAATCAAAACCGTACAACGCTTATTGGAGAATGGATTCCATACAAATGACTAGGCCATTGGGGTACCGCCCATCGCAGTACATCTCTAGAACATTGTACCGAGGACCTCGCCGAGATTCCCTACTACACAAGACCAGCCTGCCGCTAACCTGGATAGATCAAATATGTTATCATCCCAGGTGTTTCCACCCTTACCACCGAGCGCTCCTTTTTTCATGCACAACCATATCCATAATATATAGATTTTTAAGGACATCGAGAAAAGTGGTAATATACCCTAATTGGGTGCAACCCACCTAGCCTTGTTGCATCTCTCCTGTTTTAGTCATTCCCGATTGATGAGGCTCGAGGCTAAGTGTTACCTTTCAGGAAACAATTTTACTTAAAATGCTCATCGTACTCCAATGACGATATTCTGATAGCATTCGTTCATACAAGTTGTCCTAGGTCTGGACAAACTGAATCACCATCTTCATCATCTCCATGGTATTCGTTCGTTGCGTTCAAACATGATTGAAGTGGTTTTAGAATAATTAAATATGATCCCGGTCTCTTCGAAACGATTGACGAGATTGGCCAATATTGATAGTCGGTTATTAAACTATCAATAAAACATCCATAAGCAGTCACTAGGCCTTATTATAAATTTTCTCAAATATTTATTTTCAAAATATCTTTAAAAGATATATCAAGTCCTTTCAACATTTGGAAACAATTTTCAAATACTTAAATCCATAACAGGATACTTCCAAACATCTCAACATTTAGAAATATTCCCAAATTTCCATTTTCTATACTTAGGAAATATTATAAGTCTTATTTTCCAAAATCCTTTCAAATATCAATACTAAAGAAAATGTTTCGCGACTTATCTCATAAGTCTCGGAATTTACATTAATTCCTTTTTCCTTTTTAAAATTGATTATATCTACTTATAATTTCTTCTATCTATTTATAACTTCTCTATGATTTCAGATTCAACATCGAAGTTCTTATTCCTAATATTTCAGAACCTTCCTTAAGTTCCAAGAATTTTACTATAAGATTTTCCCTTTATAAAATCCTATCCGTTAAATAACTTCGTTCGCAATCTCGAGAGGATTTATAAATAAATTTCAATCTTTTAAAAACTATATATATATATATATATATAATAAGTATTTTTGAATGATGATAGTTTATTTTTAAAATATGTTTCAGTAAACTTATAATATGCAAACATTTTAAATAACATCGATAATTCTTTTCCAAATCATTTTTAAATAACTAATTAATTTACAAAGTTGAATAATAAAATTAGAATTTATTTCATTAAATATTAAATATTACAATAACTAACCTTTTAGAATATTCTAAATCTAAATGGTACTTTAAGTTATAGGGTATAGCAATTAAAAATCATATTTAAAACAATTTTTAATTTCTTGACAAAATCTAATTTAAAAATACAATATTACTAATTTCAATTTATAAATCCCTCTCGATTCGTATCACATCGATTATATCTCAATTTTATCACCGTTCTCATGTTCAAAAATAGATTCCATTATTTCTTTCCCACACGTTTTTCCATAAATCGATATAAAGTCACATCGTAAATCTATATTTCTAGTTTATCAATTGATCATGGTTTTTATTATTTATAAACATTGTTTATAAATTTATAAACCCCTTTGGGGTTCACTTATTTATAAAACATTTTTTATTTAAAAAGTCTCGTTTTATAAAATCCTGTCCTTTATAAATCCTAATTTTATTTCAAATCTATTTTTAATATCGATTTCAACTTCTTTCATTTTTCCAGAATATCATTTATAAATTCCTTTATATAATTCATTTTTAAATTCTCTATTTTAATAATTCATGAATAGTTAAGTATAACCAAAAATCATATATATATATATATATATATATATATATATATATATATATATATATTCTAACTCAATTTCTTTAAAATACTCCAATTCCAATATGAATATTCCTATATAAAAAAAATCTTCTTTAATTCCTTTAAGAATTCAAAATAATAATTATGGTATTTAAAATACCAAAGGTAAGGCCAGTGCTATTATATCATCCAAAAATTTAAATCACAACAATAATCTATAATAGATTATTCTACACAATTCATAAATCATAATATATGAAATTAAATTCAACAATTGTGAGGAATCCAATTGGATCCCTCCAACCTGTTTTCCTGCATCCACAGATGTTAATACAATATAAAATTACCAATCCCACTTGGAGGGGGATACCGTGGTATACATGGTCATCCGCTATTATGCGGGGCATACAAGGTTTCATCCGCTATAATGTGCGGGAATATCATTCCAAATACTAATATATATACTACTATATATATTTAGCATTCAACGGATAATAATTTTGTAAATCCAACCAGGCACCCACTAATTTATTTTTAACTATTAAAAATTAAAATGGAAGTCCAAATGAGTGAGAATTTTCTCACCTAGATCTTCCAAAATTGCAATCCGTCCCAATTTAATTTAACCCATTGCGTAATATTTGAATTTGCGATCCACCATGACTCGCTACGTAAATTTTGGATCTCACACGACAACGTTACACATTTTTAAGCATTTTATTTTAATACGGTAAATTAACTAATTTTACAATTAAATCTAATTACAGGAATAACTAAACTAATTACCTCTTAATGATAAAACTCTCACACGCTGCTGTGCCTCTAGGTGATCGTGATTGAAATTCATAAATACTTCCTTTTTTGAACGCAACCTCCCTTCCCTCCACCATCTCGACTTCGCCAAAAGCCATCGTGGCCATCAAACATCGCACCCTCCTCCTCATAACCCAATGCACCATGTCGCACTCCTCCCTCTGGTTGCCACTGTAGCCTCAAGCATCGCTCGTGACCACGAAAGGCCACGACTCCCCTTACGTGACTGACAGGCATCGCATTCTTCCACGCTTCGCATACGGTGCCGACCTCGACCCCAAACCCGATTCCACTATCCCAATCGCCTTTCACCAACGACAATCCCATAGAATGCTAACCCTAGGAAACTCCTAAGCGTCTAGGAATTGCCAAACTACCCTACAGCAGTAGATGTCGACTTGCAGTAGCAGTTTCTCCCCTCCCTCATACACCAGTGTCGAGCGATCTATTTCTGCGTGAAATAATTTTTTCTTTTTAAACGAGGCGATTTCAATTGTCCTTTTTTTAATCTGAAGAAGGAAAGAATTTGACACACGTAATTTCGATTCCCTCTGAAGGAAGACAGGATGCGTAAGTTATATTTGAAGAATATAGCATGCTTTAGAAGATTGGGTATAGGGTTGACCTTTTTTCCAATTATAATATAATTTTTTTCTAAAATATCTGGTTTTAGCAACTTAAAATCCCGATCTCCTATCGAGGCGTGCCACCTGACGTTTATAATGTTTTACCGCTATTTCGAACCCAATGAAACAAGTCTCGAGGCCTAATTCGATCGTATGTAGAAAATAGCTTTTTGGACCCAATTATTATATTAGATTTCGATATTAATTTCAATGCGTTTCTATCCTGTACAATTAAATGATAACTCCAAAAGCTACGAAATTTTGAAGCTGATAATATTACACTATTACGGACCCAATGGAACTAGTTTTGTCGAGTTCTGAGACTGTGCCATGGATCGCTATTTTAACGCGTCAATTAAATTGACGATTTCCAAAATTTATGAAATCGCTTGAAAATCAAAGTTTTAAAAACTTATTAATTCAATTAAAATTCCAAATTCAATATTTAAATCATTTAAATATTCAAAATCAAACAACGAAAAATCCGGGTAATTACAGTTATAAAAATGATTTTTGAAGTAAGACTATATATTTCATAAAATAAATATTATTTTAATATAAATTTATGATTTATTCCACAATAAATGGAAAAACAGTGTTTAAATAAGAAAAGTGTGTTTATAATGATATATATATATACAATGTACGCTAAAATTATGTTAAAATATTTATAAAATCTCATATGATATTTTAGATTATATTCTAATTTTTATTTCAATTTTTTATAGATTTTTTAAGTGTATTTTGAAGTATGTATGTGGAAAAGTATATATATAAATTTTGAAAATTGGTGTTATAAACACTGATTTTTAGAGCGCGATACAAACATGTTTGTGATTTTGAAGTAAATGATAGTAGTGATAGAGTTAGGATATTTCATAAGGGAAATTTTATAATTTATTGTAAATTATTAACACTGTAATAAAATCTTATTTGAAATAAAAGATGTTTTTCTTTCTATGGTATACATGTTATAATGTGTTATAGTATCTAATTGTTTAATTTATGTATATTTAATAGAAAATCCATGAATGGTATTTTTTTATGATAGTAATTGCAATGTATCGTAATCAAGATGGATCATAATACAATAAACATATCATTATAAATATTCCTAATCAAGATGTATCGAGACTGGTCGTAAATACATCCGTTGTGGTTATAACACTCTTCAAATGTTGAGTAGTGTATTACTCATGACTATTTGGGGCACTAAGGGGTTACATACTAATAATTATTAGATAACCATGGAACGGTTCACTCATTAGTTTTCTATTGGTTAATATAACTAACGTCAAACAGAAAATATCAAAGTGATAATATTACGCAGTTCTCTCGGCTTGAAAATGCTGGTGAACTTTAATGGGGACACTCCACTTTGATTATGCTTAAATTGTGGCACAGTGTCCATCGAATGACTACAATTGGGTCTAACTTGAAGTAGTGGAAGTGAAACACTATTCAATGGAAAAGTTATCTCCTTCGTTACATGAGGTTAGTATCACGGTTAACCAAAGTCGACTCAAAGTCAGAAGTCCTTGACCAGAGTGGTTCAGTTAATGATTATTGTTTTAAATAAACCTAGGACTTTGTGTTTGGAATTACAAGTTGAATATGGACAATATTTGAATTTTGATCAATACCAAATTCCATAAGTCCTAGTGTGATACAGTTCCGACGAAGAGAATTGGTGTAAATAATTGTCACTACTGGGGGCCACTTAAGATAAGGAAAATTGGATTTTACTAAAACTGTGTAAGTGATAAATTGGCCAAACCTTCACACCACTAGCTAAGCTAAAGTGTGCGCGTTGATATTCTAATTATTCGATATTAATTGTTGATCGGATATGCACCTAAGAGTCACACAACCATAATGTTGAATATCCCGACTACCACCTAATTTAATTAAATAATAATTGTTATAAACTAATTAAATTAATTAATGTTTTTGAAATATTAATATAAAATTTTGTTTGATTTTTGTTGATCAATATTGAAAATAGTGTGTATATAAAAGTTATATACATAGGTATCAGTATACCATATCGATGTAGATTAGGATTTGATTCAGATGTAAAATATATGACATGGTTTAAAGTGGAATGGAAACCCATAAGGACCATGGTTTGACCGACCAAAGCACAAGGGGAAGAGGGGTTTTATGTTGGTATTTTTAGGTTAGAATTTGTAGAGAAAAGGATGGATCCAGATCCACATTTTCCTCTCTCTTTTCTATCTTATTTGAATCCACTACCTCTCAATTTTTATATACCTTTCTCTCTCTATCTACTCTACCTCTGGCCGAAATCACCACCATCTGCTCCTTTATTATTTTTAAATGAAAACACGAATTTGAATTAAATAAAAGAAAGGTACGTGGATCTCTGTGACTAGTAGCTTTTATTGTAAGAAATTGGATTTAATCCTAGGAGTTATATAAATTTAGCATACTAAATGTCATTATAAGGTTACGATTGAGGTGGCACTTTAACTCATATATTTATGTATATGTGTGTGTATATATATATGTATATGTATATGTATATGTATATGTACATGTATATGTATGTATGTATGTATGTATGTATGTATGTATGTATGTATGTATATGTGTGTGTGTGTATAGATTAGCGATATATCATGAATCTTTATATTTGCATGTTGTAAGCCTAGAAAATATAAACATAGTGTTGTTGTAAAAAAAATTAATATATATATAAATGATTTCATATTTGACATTTTTTTTAATTTCGAATTAAGAAACAATCGTCAAAGGTGATTTCAATAAAAGTTGAATTTTTAAACTAAATAAACACACATCAAATGTATGTAAATTTTGTTGTTAAATTATATACATATTATTATTTTGAAAATAAAATAATTATATATATATATATATATTATTTTCAAATGTAGTTCGTTAAATTAATTTTAATATTATATATATATATAAACATATACAAATTGACACACATTAAAAAAATATTTTATTACATAAAAATTTAAGTTTTCTATATAGATTTTAATTTAATAAAAACAAAAGAAATAAATCTATACGGGTTTAATTAATAAAAAATTGATTTTTTCAAAACATAAATATGACAGGAATCAAATACACATATATCATATTTCATTTATTTATATACTTAATTATATAACATCATTTGGTATTATAAATGATTTTAAAATATTAATTTTCAATATATATATAAGTATATACATACACGTTATATATATATATTATTCTCGTACATATATATAATTTATTTTATTTTATTTGCAAAATTATATTTTGAATTTGACTTTGAATGATATTTTCATATCTAGATCTAGTTTAAATTTTAAAATTTGAATTTAATTTTAAATTATCTATATTTATATTTATAAATATTATTATATATATATGTATATATGTATTACTTTTACCTTACTATATTTATGGGCATGTGTGTGTATTCGAGTAAAAATATGGTTTTATATCTCATTGGTAACATACATACATACATATATGTATGTATATGTGTGTGTATGTATATATTAGATAGCATATATGTATATGGAGGGGCAAACATGTATGTTGCAGCATAAATCCCAACACTTAGATATGGGCATGTTAAACCATATACACCGTATATATATTACACCTGTACATACACTTATATGTATATAAGATTCACATGTGCACATTATATATAATATATAATATCAAATACAATTCTTTTATTAATAAATTAAATTAAACAATGATTTTATATAAAATTTGTTTAGGTCAGATCTAAATCAATTTAGACTTTATAGGCTTAATAAGATTCAAAATGGTTGAAAAAATTGAAATCCATCAATTTAGTCCGCTGCGTACAAGCTCAGTTCCAACAAGTAGATCGCTATAACAAAATTTGAAAAAAAAGAATTAAAAATCGAATGAAAAATGTGCAAGAAAAGAAAGAAATAAAAATATGAAATAAATTAATATATAGGAAAATCAACAGGAGCCATTAGGCCCCTATTCACGGCTACTACTAGTCGATCGGTGGTTGGTTGTTGGGTCGGCCTGACCCTTATCCAACAGGGCCAGCTCATTTTATTGAATTGAATGTGATTTCTGGGTGATGCTTAAACAATGTTTTGATGTGATTTCCCAGTTCGATTGAATTGAATGATTGAATGTATATACCATTATATATATGTGTGTGTGTGGATAGTTAATTGGTATTGCTAGTGATTGTCTAGCTATTGGTTGTTGTATGCTCTATTGCTTATCATAGTTACACGATCACTCAGTGATCCAAGAATTTTCTAAGGTGCGTATTGCATGAGAATGGGATCGTGAGCCATATATGGAATCATGTTCATTCGGTGATTTAGTCATGTGGTGATATAATAGGGTAGGCTTGGCTTTGTATGTGTGTTAGACCATATCATTTACCATTGTAACTATACAAGACTAAGACCTTGTTTCATGAGTTAGTGATTATTTGTTGTATTCTTCCAACTTGTTAGTTGCTGGTGAAATAAGACTAAGTTATGACTTTTGACATTGTTATCTTAGTATTGTTTGAGAATGATTATAGTACGTAGTAAAGTAGACGTACATCACTCACAAACCGACCTTATATATCTATTTTTTCCTTTTTGTTTCATCACTTGGTTGATGGAATCGAGTATGTTGTGCTAAGTAACCTTTAATGGTGCGAAAGAGATGGCGTTACTTATGTATATGAACCTGTATATAAATAATCATTTGATGTCGATATTGGCTTGTATATATTTGTGTCTAGATTGGATTAATTATGTGAATAACTTATGTATATAGCTGAGTCTAATGGTTTGGAATATTATGATATTTGACTATATTGTAAGTGTTACTTCTGTTGTTAGTTTAGAAGAGATAGATAGAATACATTTGTTGTTTTATTTCTTATTACCAATCACCCGTAATGTTAAATCAGATGATCAAAAAAGGTAGATTGTTATATTTGGTGTTAGAGCAAAAATTTCCCCAAATTAAGGATTAGAAACTTATTGAAGGAATGCGGTTTTATTTCTTATTATATATATATATATATATATATATATATATATATAGTTTTTGAGTACATATTTACACACCATTTACCATCCAATTCTATTCACTATACATTGGGGAGTTGTAAATGAATCCATTTTCTTTTCAAATGGTAGAAATGGGAAAACAAGGAGAAGGAAAAACTTCAGCCATATTTTTGAATGAAGCACACAAGCTTTAAAACTTAGTTTGAAGGACACTGAATGCTATGTCAATATGAATTTAGCATTATATATGTGTTATGTTATATGAAGTTAGCAATATATATGTGTAACGATATATTAATTTGACATTTCTTTAACTGTGAAAATGAATGTTATTTTAGTTCATTCATTGTAGTTCATTCGATGCTAGTTTAATTTAGTATTCCATTCATTTAATGCTAGTTTAATATAGCAAGTTTTATATGATTCTATATTAATATAACATTCGCTGTCCTTTAGACTAAATTTTAAAACTTGTGCCCTTCAAATAAAAATTAGTTTTAGGTTTTCATTCAAACTAATTCCCTTTGGTTGAAAATGAGTAAATCCAAAGGAAATGGAATGGTGGCCAACACCACCAACACCGATGGGGTAGAAACTAGGGTTGATGCAATGGATATTCCTAGGGTGAGCATCCCATTATGGTATCGTAGGTGCTTGCAAGTGACAAGTTAGGCAAATATCGCTAACCCTACTAAGACTCCTCCTATTCTTAATGCTACTGTCACTTTGGAGGTTACTCCAATGCCACAAGAATCATCCCTAGAAATCCCAAAACTCTATAGGGATTTTTAAGTTTGGGTAGAAAACCTTATTTGGGTACCGAACCCTTTTCGACGACCAAGGCATGGTTGAATTCTTTTGAAAAAATCTTCATCCTATTGGGTATAAGTGATATCATAAGAAGGAAGTTGGCTGCATTGCATTTGCAGAGGAAGCAGCTAATTAGTAAGAAGTAACTACTTCAAAAGTAGATGAGGACACTCTCACTTAGGCAGACTTCAAGAGGAGGTTCAAAGTTAATTTCTTCCTAGTGTAGAAAAGGATTAGATACCAGAAAATTTTATCCATTTGAAACAAGGAGAGTCACTTAAGTGCGAGTATGTCCATCTATTTAGGGAGATGGCTAAGTTCACACTTGATTTGATAAACACTCCTAGGAAAAGGTATTGAAATTTGCAAAGGGTCTTAATTCTCCTCTGAAATAATCAGCATTGAATCAGATACCAAATGGATCGACATTTGAGAGATCGGGTGAAGATGCATCGTTGAACATAATTAATAGAAAATTAGCTATTTTGGCTAAAGCAGATGAACCGAAGGAGGGAGTAAACCAGAATCAAATTAAGCGCAAAGGTGGACCCCAAGGAGGATAATGGAAAAAAGCATGCCATCATCTGTTGAAGGTGTCATAGGAAAGGTCATATAATGAAGAGTGTAAGATGGACATTTCTAAGATTAAGTGCCATGGATGTCAATGGATTAGATACTTCAAGAGTAACTTCCCAGCACAGTAGAAGGAAGGGCAGATAATAAAGACGTATGCGTTGAAAGTGAACCCCGACTATTAGTATTGTCCCGTCTTGTCGAGAAAGGGAAGCAGGTTGTTATGGAAGGCATATTATATTTATCTGAATTTCCTACTAGAATTTTATTTGGTACTGGTGCATCACATTCATTCGTTAGCCGTGCACTAATAGATAAGCTAACACTTAGACCCTAAATTATTTATGATTCTATTTTGGTGTCCAATAATGTCGGGGTTAACCCGTCTATTTATAGTTTGTCGGAACCTAAAGTTGGTCAAAACGATGTGGTATTCCTTTGTGACGCATATGTACTTAGCTTCTCGAGGTATGGATGGTTTTTAAAATGGACTACATGATGTACTATGATGATTGTAAGAGGAGAGTTGTACAATTTAGAAATGGTGGAGGGATGGACCTTAATGTTTGTCATAGTCCCGATGATTCCATAATGACTAGATACCTAAGTTCACTCAGCATGTCATAGGATAGTCTATCTTTGATCCACATAACGTAAGATTTACATACGTCTTTACTGAAGTTGCTGGTCTTCTGCCTTGAAAAGAGATTGAGTTTAGAACTGATCTTATAAAAGATGCTAAGCACCCGTCGTCTTTACCACTGAAGGAGACGATTCCCTTAGGCTATGCATCAATTGTAGAGAGCTAAACAAACCAAATAAATATCCCTTGCCTTGCACTAACAACCTCTTTGATCGATTGGTCGGGGACAAACTTTTATCTCAACTTGATTCGGCTGTTGGATTCCATCAATTGAGGGTGGTAGAGGATAATATACTGAAGACTGCATTTAAAACTCTTGATGGACTATTTGAATGGGTATTCATACCATTTTCCTTGACTATATGAGTATAGTTTTCCGAGAGCAACTGAATGAATTTGTTGTTGTCTTTGTAGATAATATATTGGTATTCTCCAGAGGCAAAAAGTAGCATAGACATTATTTGAAGGAGATATTGGAATTTTTGAGAAGGAAAAAGTTGATGGCAAAGTTCTCCAAATGCCATTTTTGGAGAAAATATGACTCCTTGGGCACATTATATCTGGAGAAGATTGGCTATAGACCCAGGGAAAGTGGAAGCGGTGAAGGATTGGAAGACACCGAAAAATACTTCGAAGCTTTGTAGCTTCTTAGGATTAGATGGATACTATAGGAAGTTCATCAAAAACTTTTCAAAGATCTGGTCATCTCTACCTAAGCTTACTAAGAAGAGTTTGGTATTTTCTTGGAACCTAGGTTGTGTGAAGGTGCTAATTAGGCTGACAGAGTTATTGATGAGTGCACTAGTCTTAACTCTCCCAGATGGAACCAGTCATTTCATGTTTTCACTAATGCTTGTGGAACTGAAATTGGTGACATCTTGATGCAAGAAGGAAAGGTGGTAGCATTGCTAACCGACAACTCAAGGTAAAAGAGAATTATTACCAAATACATGGCCTCGAGTTGGCTGTCGTTATATTTACAGTAAAATCATGGATGCATCATGTATTGGGAGAAAGATTTGAGTTGTTCATGTGTCACAAGTCCCTCAAGTACCTATTTTGCAGAAGGACATGAATTTGGGGCAGCAAAGGTGGATGGCGTTTTTTTCGGCAGGTGACTTTAGTATTGCTTATATTCCAGAAAAAGAGAATGTAGTTGCCGATGCATTGGATAGAAAGCATGCAACGATGAGTTGAATCTTGTTTGAATGGAAGAGTTTGGAATTTATCTCTAATTATGACATCCAAACTTTGTTGGAATACACACCAAGTTTATTAGAAACAATGAAGGTCAACCTACATTAATGGATAGAAATGGACTTGGTCAGAGACAAGATGTAGTGATAGTTGGTACTTTGGATTAGTTGGAATAGGGTGAATGGTCGAGCCATTTGGGTCATTACTCCTTAGACCAAAAGGGACACCTAAGGCGGATAGTAGGCTACGTGTTCCGCAGATCAAGGAGTTGATAGAGGAAGTCCCAATAGAGTTTCACCATTCAAGGATGACTATTGTAACGTCCCGAAAATTTTCGACTTTCAAAAATTCAACATCGATACTCACTTTATCGACTGCCGAGAAATCGAAGGCCGGAAACCCGAAATGTTATGGTTTAAGAAAAGAAAAGAGGTAGAAGAAGAGGGAAAAGATAGAAAACAGGGAGAAGAAATAGAAAATAGAACGGAATAGAAAAACAACAGAACAACATCAGAATCTCACAATCCCAGCGGAACAACATATAATAAATAAATGAATAATCTTTAAACAAAGAACTATATCAGTTATTACATTACATTACATCATATCATCAGAGTGTACAACAATAACAACATCAAACAGTGCAGCGGAAAAAGAAATATTATATACTAGTAATACGCCATGCCATCCATCTTGCCTCCAGCAACTCCAGAATATCCAGAATATCCTGATAAACCTTAACTCCTGACTGCCCGTGTGGAAATTGGTGGGCGCCCAGAGTTTAGGAAGGAAAACAATAAACTCCGAGTCAGTCATGTGACTGGTGTGAGAACTCAAAACAGTTTATTTATCTTTAAAATCAAAATAGAGGAATATTTTTAAAGTCAATTCGCAATGCTTTTAAAAATGAGACTACCATAAGATCTCCCGCCACACACACAATGCAAACGCAGACTTGGAGGAGATTTCTCCTTATGATAGTCAAAGATGCTTGATACGCATTTAAAAAGAACATTTCATATTATTATTAGTGCATAGTGTAGGAAAACATTTCGAAAGTAGAATATAAATCTTAGCCAGCATAGGTACCATTATAGTATGCTTACTATAGCTACCATATTAGATGGCAGGTTCTACAACTAAAACCGTACAAGTCTCGTATTGTTTCTTTGGATTTCCAACGAATTATCAGGCCAAGGAACTTTCCATTGCCACATGAGAATGCCTCTGGATGGACATCCCCGAGAACCAAACCGGATCTCTACCAACACAAGGCCGGGTTACCCCTAACTGAGTAACAACTGACCGAATATGCCATCCCCCGGTCCTTTGGGACCTTTCACCGAGCGCTCGCAATCAATTCACACAATCATAAAGTGTTTTCAACATGAGTAAGTATCTGGGCTCCATACCATGATACCACCCTTTTCCAGAAGGAAATGCACATATCCTAAAGGGCGCTACCCCTCATAACCTTGCTGCATCTTTCCTGTTTTGACCATTCCGGGGTGTGAGGCTCGACGAAGTCACGTCCACGAAAACATACTTTATACAAAAGCCATGCTTTGGGTCAACAAATGATCATAGAAATGATCACCAGGATAGACGATCAAATAAATGATCCTATCACAAATAATCAACACAATGATCATTTCACAGCAACACTCAGCATGTCACATTACCAAATTGGGAATATATCGCTGATAACCTTCAACTACATAACCTCTGAGCTCGTACGTCTCAGAGAAGGGTGTTAAGCTAAAAGAATAAATTCTTCGCCACCAACAGAAATATATTTGAAAGAAATCGGCTTTATATCTCAATTTGTAATGTCAGACATACAATCCATACAAGTCTGTTCCGGGCTCGAACAGAACCGAAGGCACTTCTTACGAAGCCCTTGCAATCCGGGTATTCACAATCCCGATCGAATTTCCCATCACTTAGGGAATCTCTATACCAGGAGCTACCCAGTGCAGAGACAATCGATAGGTCATCCTATCGCTTTCGCAAATACCCGGTCTTCAACACCGGTCTTCAAATGCAATTCATAACGACGTATCACATATTCGGAATGGGTTACACGACCCCATGGTCCTTTCCCGGTTAACTCGAATAGTGAGCGCTTATTTAAAAATAAGTGTGGCATTCAAATTCAAAAAAATCACATTAATTACCTTTCAAAGGTAAATATTGATAGTCGGTTATTGAACTATCAATGGATATGCACACATCACCAGATTCCAAATAATTTTCCAAATTATTTATTTTCCAAAAATATCTTTACTAGATATATAATTTCACACTTCAAAATTAAATCAATATTTATTTTTAAACAAATTCTCCTTTTCATTCATAAATTCCATAGTGAATTTATATTTCACAATATCCATGCATATACGATTTCAATTATCCATTTCAATTTATCTTCAAAAAGATAAATTCTCATAATATTCAATGAAATATTGGAAAACATTTCCATACTTATTTATTCATAAGTAATTCACAAATTTTATTTATTTTCAATACTTAGAAAATATTCAATATACTTAAATCGAGATTAAGTATATATTTCATTCTTTAAGGAAATCATTCTCTTAAACATATTTATTTGGGCCAAAACGAATGTTACGTAAAACATCGTTACGACAACCCAAAATCACTAGTATAGGGATTCGAAATTAAAATAGATATATAAATCCCAATACTATACAAAACATTTCCTTTCGGAAATCATTTACTATAACAACAGTGTTATAGTCCACCATTTCCTTTTATTTCTCGAAAACGTCTATTTCAACAATGAATGTTGAAATCTATGGTTTCGAATCTTAACATGTTTTAAAACATCGTTAGATCGTTTTAATTCTATTTCAAATATCACATCCAAAACATTTTCTTTAACATATTATTCACTATTCAAAAACGTGAATATACTACGTTAACAACTTTCATCACTTCTATTCATTTTATTTTAAAGGATTATTCACAGTCAAAAACGTGAATATAACTTCATAAATAAGTTATAAAAATTAACTTATCAAAATAAGTCGTTGCGAATTTTATAAAACAACGTTTATAAATTCTATTTCTTTTCCTATATTCAATTCATAACTCAATTATATACCAAAGGTTCATATTATAAGTTAAATACTTATAATTTATTTGTTTTCAAAAATCGTTCCTTTGAACTTCATAATTATAAATCTTATAACTTATAAGATTCAATTATTTATCCAAAACCATTCTTTTAATAACTTTATAAATTTTATAAACCTACTGTTTATAAAATTTCATTTATAACTTCACCGTTTATAATTCTATAAATTTCATTCATTTATAAAATTCATTCACAATTCATTCTAACACTTATAAAAACTCGTTTTATAATTCAAATATTTTCATTTATAAATTATCAATTTATAAATCTTTTAATATAAATCAATTTATATTATTATTTCAAAACGTCTTCAAAGTCCTTTATAATTTCACCATTTTTGATTTATAAAATAATCAAATTTTATAAATCCTATATTTTCAATTTTTTATAATAAATTCAAATTCCCAATTTTAAACTATTTTATAAAACCATTAACCTCATATTTTCAAAAATAAATCTTTAATCGTATTTCTCAAAATCATAATTTTTATAACTTTAAAAATTATAACGTTTATCTATTTAAAATGGATCAATTCCAAAAATATTTTATAAACGTATACTTTCAAGAATCACTTTTAAATCCTTTTAAAATTCCAAATTTGGTCCTATGATGCTACACACCAAATAGTCAATCACGACTACAACGATATCATATATCGATATGATAATCCATCAAACATCAAAATATCTGAAATCTAATAAAAACTGTTGAGGAATCCAGTTGGATCCCTCCAACCTATTTTCCTGCATCCAAAAACATTAGCACAATACCAATTTCGCTCCAGTACGAAATTATCGCGGTATATGGGATTTAAAATATTATCCGCTTAATAGACGGCGCAATAGGGTCTCATCCGCTATACAAATGCGGGAAATCAATAACTCCAATATACATATGCCAATATATATATATTGCTATTATATATAATACCAATTTCACTGTTTATGAAATATTCGCGGTATATGTTTTTAATAAATAACATCCGCTTACTAACGGCGCATAATGTCTATTTTAACAATCAATAGATAACAATCATCATTTAAACATGCATTCAAATATTTTAAATCTAAATATTTAAAATAAAATCGAAACCGATTCGATTGAGTGAGAAGTTCTCACCTTGATTTCAATTTCGTTTTAGCGATTTATTTCGAATAAAATTAAACGGACGTTTAATTTTACCCGAAATTCTCACTTACTCCAAACGACTCCAATCCAATTCCATCGCGTAGTGATCGTCCATACGATTCCAACGCTTCTTGTTTCGTGCGTTTTCGACCTCGTATGAAAAAGATATGATAATTTAAACATTCACGAATTTAAAATATATATATTTACAACAATTTTCTTTATTTTAAACCCTACGCTTATCATGGCCGTTAATCCAAGCCCCCCTGATCTCGACCGTAGAACGCAAAACCATCTTCCCCAGTAACCCCTTGCGCGACCGAACCCATGACGTTCACAAACCCTAATTCACGCAACCCTCATCGATGACTTTTAGCTCGATCAACTATCACCATTCCAACCCCCCACGTCGCCCCTACCCACGGCCAGAAGGATGGCGAGCTCGGTTGTGCCATCACCTCGCAATCATGCTCGAAACGCACGTGCTTTGATCCCCTATTGCCGACGATCCACTACACTAATTACGATCTTAACCGTTGATCTTAAAGATCTCATCGGCCTCTTCAAATTTGCAGTTGGAACTTTTTAATGATAGCGAGTGGATTTGATGAAATCGAGGAGGGAAGAAACGAGCATTCTCGGCCATCCATCAGATTGGAGGCGGCGGCTCTGATAAAACCCTAGTTTTTTTTTTTGTGAATTTAAGGTCTATTTATAGGAAATTTTTGAACACTATTCATTCCGGCTTTTCCGAACTCCGATTCACGCGCCATAACCAGCGTTTCTAGGGTTTACCCCACGTTCCGGACACAATGGAATAGGTTTCGGAAGCTAATTCGGACATCTGTGCGAGTTATGGCTATAAACGTTCAATTTAAATTAAACCGATTTAAACGATTTTCTAGGCGTTTTAATTTGTACCGGACAAACGGTAAATCCAATTGACACGAAATTTGAAACCTTACAATAATATCACATTACGGATCCGATGAAACTAGTTTCGTCGAAATCCGAGACTTTTTGAAAAATGGCTATTTTAACTCGCCAAATTAAAATTAAAAATAATTCGATGCGTTTCGAGCTGCCACGATCAAACGATAACTCCGATTGACACGAAAATTGAAATCCGGTAATAACTAACTATTATGGATCCAATGGAACTGGTTTCGTTCAATTCTGAGACTGTTCAAAAATTGACTATTTCACTAGTCGATTTTAATATTAAAATATTCAATTTTCACAAATTTACTTTTAATTCGATTTTAAAAGTTCTAAAATATCATTCTAACTTAAATATGATAAAATAAAATTTTACAAATCATTTTCAATCATATTTAACTCAATTTTCAATCATTTCCATAATTTAACATATTAAATTATCGATTTAATTATCCAATTAAATCCAATTATTCAACATAAAATTTATTCGACTTATAAATTTCACTTATTAATATTTAAAATTAATTAAATATTCAAATTTTAATTACTAAAAATCCTGGGTCGTTACAATCTTCCCTCCTTAAAAGAATTTCGTCCTCGAAATTATTAAGTAAGAAAAGTTACAGAATCTATTAACTTTACAAAAATCCATAGTTAAAACTTCTTACAATAACTTACTAAGTTTCGAAATCATACTTAGTTATCTTTTCAAAAACAACTACTATTGTTTAACTTTCAATTTCAAATCAAAGTTATAGTTTTCAAAAATTTTCCAATTTTCTCAATTTTTTCTAACGCCTTAAATTTCCGGAAAAATTCACCATAGTCTCCTTTGCGCGGCTCGATCCGAAAAAAATGATAGTATATATATCACAAATATACATCTCATCAAGTAATGAGGCATCCCGAAGGGAAAAAGGTATAAAAGTACGGTATGTAATCCGAGATATGTACCTTATATTTTATTAGCGAGCATATACGGCTAATATAGCGCGAAAGCGAGCTCCAAATGCGAAGCAAACGCGATCCGCACCTACTAAACACTCAATAAACAACATGAGAACATTCATATATGAAAATAATCTTAATATACATCATATAGCAACATAATAACTATATATGTCAACATAGCAATTGAAACAAAAGCAATATATTGAACCATCAACCAACTAGCATTCATAACCAATAAATATTCATTCATATTCTCATTAATATTCAATGAAATAGGTTTTCAATTTAATCACATTTGATTCATTAACAGTGGATGTTTTTACTAACATTCATTTTCAATTAGTGTATATTCACTAATTCATATTCCAGTTGGTTTACTTCCAATTCAAATTCAATTTTATTTAAGATTCACTTAACTTCCAATTGAATTCCAATTACTTTAGCTCCAATTCCATTAACTTAATGAATTATATACAATCAACTAACAACCATATAACAACCAATGTATATTAATTACAACCAAATTCCTTTACTTATCAATTAGTTTAATTAAATTGATTTTCATCCAATTATTCAACTTCCAATAACATTAGATTTTAATGAATTAACACTTACATTCATTATTTCATACCAATTTTATTTACATTCAATTGATTTACATTCAATCCAATTCAATTTCTAAAGTTGAATTTCATTTATATAACTCAAGTTCACATTTATCACTTAACTTTATTAATTTACTTTGATACCCATATCAACTTCATTCAATCATCTCTTAAGTTATACTTCATTTTATAAATATCACTTGTTTTTACATAACTTAAATTTCCATTTATAAATCAATTCAGCTTCTAATTCTAAAATAAATTTTCCATTTAACTTTGAATTCATTTTTATTTATAACTCATATTCATAAATATATTCATACAGTTTCGCTTCTCATATATATAAGTTTATTTCACAATTGTAAATCACTTTAATTATAATTTAATTCTTATAATTCATTTGCTTATACAATTTATTCTTTTATTTAGATTATTCAAACAACTAAACAATCAACTTATATCCACTTTAATAATTCTGAAAAATTATTCCTTTATATATAAAATATAATCAAGGTAAAATTATTTCATTTACCCAATTTAAAACAATACCGTGTCGAATTGTTCTATTCAAGTGTTTAGAAACCCCTTCGATTCAGTTTCGAGGCTGCGCCGACGAAAGTTCATATACCACTCAACAAACCAATCATCACCATATAAAACAATTTTATATATTCACTAACAAATACGCTCTCATAGCTATTATTACACTCAACTCATTCTAGAGTACTACTGACTCTATCTCTAATGAGTAATACCCAACAGAACCATGGTTGTCGCTTAACCATAAGCTCTGATACCAAATGTAACGTCCCGAAAATTTTCGACTTTCGAAAATTCAACATCGATACTCACTTTATCGACTGCCGAGAAATCGAAGGCCAGAAACCCGAAATGTTATGGTTTAAGAAAAGAAAAGAGGTAGAAGAAGAGGGAAAAGATAGAAAACAGGGAGAAGAAATAGAAAATAGAACGGAATAGAAAAACAACAGAACAACATCAGAATCTCACAATCCCAGCGGAACAACATATAATAAATAAATGAATAATCTTTAAACAAAGAACTATATCAGTTATTACATTACATTACATCATATCATCAGAGTGTACAACAATAACAACATCAAACAGTGCAGCGGAAAAAGAAATACTATATACTAGTAATACGCCATGCCATCCATCTTGCCTCCAGCAACTCCAGAATATCCAGAATATCCTGATAAACCTTAACTCCTGACTGCCCGTGTGGAAATTGGTGGGCACCCAGAGTTTAGGAAGGAAAACAATAAACTCCGAGTCAGTCATGTGACTGGTGTGAGAACTCAAAACAGTTTATTTATCTTTAAAATCAAAATAGAGGAATATTTTTAAAGTCAATTCGCAATGCTTTTAAAAATGAGACTACCATAAGACCTCCCGCCACACACACAATGCAAACGCAGACTTGGAGGAGATTTCTCCTTATGATAGTCAAAGATGCTTGATACGCATTTAAAAAGAACATTTCATATTATTATTAGTGCATAGTGTAGGAAAACATTTCGAAAGTAGAATACAAATCTTAGCCAGCATAGGTACCATTATAGTATGCTTACTATAGCTACCATATTAGATGGCAGGTTCTACAACTAAAACCGTACAAGTCTCGTATTGTTTCTTTGGATTTCCAACGAATGATCAGGCCAAGGAACTTCCCATTGCCACATGAGAATGCCTCTGGATGGACATCCCCGAGAACCAAACCGGATCTCTACCAACACAAGGCCGGGTTACCCCTAACTGAGTATCAACTGACCGAATATGCCATCCCCCGGTCCTTTGGGACCTTTCACCGAGCGCTCGCAATCAATTCACACAATCATAAAGTGTTTTCAACATGAGTAAGTATCTGGGCTCCATACCATGATACCACCCTTTTCCAGAAGGAAATGCACATATCCTAAAGGGCGCTACCCCTCATAACCTTGCTGCATCTTTCCTGTTTTGACCATTCCTGGGTGTGAGGCTCGACGAAGTCAAGTCCACAAAAACATACTTTATACAAAAGCCATGCTTTGGGTCAACAAATGATCATAGAAATGATCACCAGGATAGACGATCAAATAAATGATCCTATCACAAATAATCAACACAATGATCATTTCACAGCAACACTCAGCATGTCACATTACCAAATTGGGAATATATCGCTGATAACCTTCAACTACATAACCTCTGAGCTCGTACGTCTCAGAGAAGGGTGTTAAGCTAAAAGAATAAATTCTTCGCCACCAACAGAAATATATTTGAAAGAAATCGGCTTTATATCTCAATTTTTAATGTCAGACATACAATCCATACAAGTCTGTTCTGGGCTCGAACAGAACCGAAGGCACTTCTTACGAAGCCCTTGCAATCCGGGTATTCACAATCCCGATCGAATTTCCCATCACTTAGGGAATCTCTATACCAGGAGCTACCCAGTGCAGAGACAATCGATAGGTCATCCTATCGCTTTCGCAAATACCCGGTCTTCAACACCGGTCTTCAAATGCAATTCATAACGACGTATCACATATTCGGAATGGGTTACACGACCCCATGGTCCTTTCCCGGTTAACTCGAATAGTGAGCGCTTATTTAAAAATAAGTGTGGCATTCAAATTCAAAAAAATCACATTAATTACCTTTCAAAGGTAAATATTGATAGTCGGTTATTGAACTATCAATGGATATGCACACATCACCAGATTCCAAATAATTTTCCAAATTATTTATTTTCCAAAAATATCTTTACTAGATATATAATTTCACACTTCAAAATTAAATCAATATTTATTTTTAAACAAATTCTCCTTTTCATTCATAAATTCCATAGTGAATTTATATTTCACAATATCCATGCATATACGATTTCAATTATCCATTTCAATTTATCTTCAAAAAGATAAATTCTCATAATATTCAATGAAATATTGGAAAACATTTCCATACTTATTTATTCATAAGTAATTCACAAATTTTATTTATTTTCAATACTTAGAAAATATTCAATATACTTAAATCGAGATTAAGTATATATTTCATTCTTTAAGGAAATCATTCTCTTAAACATATTTATTTGGGCCAAAACGAATGTTACGTAAAACATCGTTACGACAACCCAAAATCACTAGTATAGGGGTTCGAAATTAAAATAGATATATAAATCCCAATACTATACAAAACATTTCCTTTCGGAAATCATTTACTATAACAACAGTGTTATAGTCCACCATTTCCTTTTATTTCTCGAAAACGTCTATTTCAACAATGAATGTTGAAATCTATGGTTTCGAATCTTAACATATTTTAAAACATCGTTAGATCGTTTTAATTCTATTTCAAATATCACATCCAAAACATTTTCTTTAACATATTATTCACTATTCAAAAACGTGAATATACTACGTTAACAACTTTCATCACTTCTATTCATTTTATTTTAAAGGATTATTCACAGTCAAAAACGTGAATATAACTTCATAAATAAGTTATTAAAATTAACTTATCAAAATAAGTCGTTGCGAATTTTATAAAACAACGTTTATAAATTCTATTTCTTTTCCTATATTCAATTCATAACTCAATTATATACCAAAGGTTCATATTATAAGTTAAATACTTATAATTTATTTGTTTGCAAAAATCGTTCCTTTGAACTTCATAATTATAAATCTTATAACTTATAAGATTCAATTATTTATCCAAAACCATTCTTTTAATAACTTTATAAATTTTATAAACCTACTGTTTATAAAATTTCATTTATAACTTCACCGTTTATAATTCTATAAATTTCATTCATTTATAAAATTCATTCACAATTCATTCTAACACTTATAAAAACTCATTTTATAATTCAAATATTTTCATTTATAAATTATCAATTTATTAATATAAATCAATTTATATTATTATTTCAAAACGTCTTCAAAGTCCTTTATAATTTCACTATTTTTGATTTATAAAATAATCAAATTTTATAAATCCTATATTTTCAATTTTTTATAATAAATTCAAATTCCCAATTTTAAACTATTTTATAAAACCATTAACCTCATATTTTCAAAAATAAATCTTTAATCGTATTTCTCAAAATCATAATTTTTATAACTTTAAAAATTATAACGTTTATCTATTTAAAATGGATCAATTCCAAAAATATTTTATAAACGTATACTTTCAAAAATCACTTTTAAATCCTTTTAAAATTCCAAATTTGGTCCTATGATGCTACACACCAAATAGTCAATCACGACTACAACGATATCATATATCGATATGATAATCCATCAAACATCAAAATATCTGAAATCAAATAAAAACTGTTGAGGAATCCAGTTGGATCCCTCCAACCTATTTTCCTGCATCCAAAAACATTAGCACAATACCAATTTCGCTCCAGTACGAAATTATCGCGGTATATGGGATTTAAAATATTATCCGCTTAATAGACGGCGCAATAGGGTCTCATCCGCTATACAAATGCGGGAAATCAATAACTCCAATATATACATATGCCAATATATATATATTGCTATTATATATAATACCAATTTCACTGTTTATGAAATATTCGCGGTATATGTTTTTAATAAATAACATCCGCTTACTAACGGCGCATAATGTCTATTTTAACAATCAATAGATAACAATCATCATTTAAACATGCATTCAAATATTTTAAATCTAACTATTTAAAATAAAATCGAAACCGATTCGATTGAGTGAGAAGTTCTCACCTTGATTTTAATTTCGTTTTAGCGATTTATTTCGAATAAAATTAAACGGACGTTTAATTTTATCCGAAATTCTCACTAACTCCAAAACGACTCCAATCTAATTCCATCGCATAGTGCTCGTCCATACGATTCCAACGCTTCTTGTTTCGCGCGTTTTCGACCTCGTACGAAAAAGATATGATAATTTAAACATTCACGAATTTAATATATATATATTTACAACAATTTTCTTTATTTTAAACCCTACGCTTATCATGGCCGTTAATCCAAGCCCCCCTGATCTCGACCGTAGAACGCAAAACCATCTTCCCCAGTAACCCCTTGCGCGACCGAACCCATGACGTTCACAAACCCTAATTCACGCAACCCTCATCGATGACTTTTAGCTCGATCAACTATCACCATTCCAACCCCCCACGTCGCCCCTACCCACGGCCAGAAGGACGGAGAGCTCGGTTGTGCCATCACCTCGCAATCATGCTCGAAACGCACGTGCTTTGATCCCCTATTGCCGACGATCCACTACACTAATTACGATCTTAACCGTTGATCTTAAAGATCTCATCGGCCTCTTCAAATTTGCAGTTGGAACTTTTTAATGATAGCGAGTGGATTTGATGAAATCGAGGAGGGAAGAAACGAGCATTCTCGGCCATCCATCAGATTGGAGGCGGCGGCTCTGATAAAACCCTAGTTTTTTTTTTTTGTGAATTTAAGGTCTATTTATAGGAAATTTTTGAACACTATTCATTCCGGCTTTTCCGAACTCCGATTCACGCGCCATAACCAGCGTTTCTAGGGTTTACCCCACGTTCCGGACACAATGGAACAGGTTTCGAAAGCTAATTCAGACATCTGTGCGAGTTATGGCTATAAACGTTTAATTTAAATTAAACCGATTTAAACGATTTTCTAGGCGTTTTAATTTGTACCGGACAAACGGTAAATCCAATTGACACGAAATTTGAAACCTTACAATAATATCACATTACGGATCCGATGAAACTAGTTTCGTCGAAATCCGAGACTTTTTGAAAAATGGCTATTTTAACTCGCCAAATTAAAATTAAAAATAATTCGATGCGTTTCGAGCTGCCACGATCAAACGATAACTCCGATTGACACAAACATTGAAATCCGGTAATAACTAACTATTACGGATCCAATGGAACTGGTTTCGTTCAATTCTGAGACTGTTCAAAAATTGACTATTTCACTAGTCGATTTTAATATTAAAATAGAGGGAATTAGGCTGAAGGAAAAACCCGAGAACACTTTTAGTCTGAAGGACAGAAGTTTTAAAATTTAGTCTGAAGGACAAAAAATGATATATTCATATAGCATTACACATCCATAATGCTATATTCATATAGCATTACACATCTATAATGCTATATACAACACAATTTTATAAGTTTCTGCATACACAAACAAGCAGCTGTGTAATGCTATATGAATATAGCATTATGGATGTGCAATGCTATATGAATATATCATTTTTTGTCCTTCAGACTAAATTTTAAAACTTCTGTCCTTCAGACTAAAAGTGTTCTCAGGTTTTTCCTTCAGCCTAATTCCCTGTATTAAAATATTCAATTTTCACAAATTTACTTTTAATTCGATTTTAAAAGTTCTAAAATATCATTCTAACTTAAATATGATAAAATAAAATTTTACAAATCATTTTCAATCATATTTAACTCAATTTTCAATTATTTCGATAATTTAACATATTAAATTATCGATTTAATTATCCAATTAAATCCAATTATTCAAAATAAAATTTATTCGACTTATAAATTTCACTTATTAATATTTAAAATTAATTAAATATTCAAATTTTAATTACTAAAAATCCTGGGTCGTTACAATTATCATCTAAGTAGAGGAAAAACGTAATGGGACACAGAGAGAATACTGTACTGGCTAGGAACAAAGAGACACATGGCAGAATATATGGCTAATTGTTTAGCATGCCAAAAGGTTAAAGCTAAATATAAGCCAAGGGGTATATTACTCCTATTAGAGGCTAGTGGAAATGGGAAAATATATGTCTTTATCGACGAATTGCCTCGACGTAAAAGAGTTAATAATAGCATTTGGATAGTGAAAGACCAACTAAACAAGAGTTCACATTTCATACTATTGAAGAGCGCAAGGACCACGGTGACGTTGGTGGCATTGTATATTAAGGAAATAGTTCGACTACATGGAGTCAGTTAATATAGTAAGTGATTAGGATCCACTCATCACGAGTTAATTCTGAAGAAGTTTACATGATGCTTTAGAAACGGAGCTAGACTTGAGTATGACATATTACCCCAGATGGATAGATAGACAGAAAGAGTGAACACTGTATTGGAAAATCTACCTGGTGCATGTATACTTGATTTTGAAGGAGCTTAGGAGGACCATTTTCCATTAGCTGATTTTGCTATTATAACGGTTAGCATACTAGTATAGGGATGACACCATATAGGGATGGCACCATATGAAGAGTTGTACGGGAATTCGTGTATGTAACCCTTATTGTAATGGAACCAACAAACAAAGAGATGCTTAGACCAGAGATGATACAAGATACTTCGAAAAAGACGGAGTTGATAAGAAAGAGAATGAAGGCTGCATGGGATTGGTAGAAGTCATATACCAATTAAAGGAGGATTGAATTAGAATTTTCAGTTGAGGATTTTGTATTTTGTGAAAGTTTCACCACATAAAAGAGTAATGAGATTTGGAAATTCAAAAGGGCTAGCACTACGATTTGTTAGACCGTTCCCAATATGGGAGCAGATAGGAAGCCTTACCTATAGAGTGGAACTCATAAGGAAGATGGAAAGAGTCCATAATGTATTCCATGTATCACATTTACAAAAATGTGTACATGACTCGGCCATTGTTATCAAGCAAAGTTGGTTGGAGGATATTGAATTGGAACCGAGCCTAGTTCATCTAGTGGTCCTCTTGCATCATCGAACATAGAGTGAAATGGCATAGAAATAAGGTAATAAGGTTGGTAGGAGTAAAATGGAGGAATGATCCGGCAGAGAGCACGGAGAGACTAAGGAGAAGATGAGGGATTCTCATTCCAATCTCTTTATTGGTATGCTCCTTAATCTTGTATTATTCCATGGAATTTTAGTTCAGATATTAGATTTTGGATGCTTAGGATTGGTTTCTTTGTGATTGACTTAGATTAGCATAGACCTTTTGGATGGTCGAACCTTTGACATATAATATGATGTTGATTATTGAATTCCTTATAGATTCCACTTATGTTATTTACTAGGATCGTTTTGCATCACGCCTATATGTCGTCTATATTGCCAACATTTAGGAAGCTAATAGCTTAGGAGCCCGACTACCAAGTTGCATATATTGCATTAGTTACGTAATATATGACGTGATCATGTATGCTTAATTATTTACCTATATGTTATATGTGTATTGGCATGCTTGCGTTTGTATGTTTGGTATGAATTATTTACTTGGATGCTATGATTATAATTTTGGAGGTGAAATTACCTTTAAGGTTGGAGAGTGTAATAACTTGTATTTTTGATAACTAAGAGTGAATAAATTCAATATTTTTGACTTCAGGGGCAAAATCATCACTTTTCAAACATTTGAATTTGAAAATGAAACTGGCGCCATTGCAACTACATCATTTTCTGATGCATGACATATATTTATTTGTCCAAATCAGAGTTCGAATGATGAAGACATGGTTGTTTTCGTATTTAAAAATTTTGGATTTTAAAATAGGTTAAGCTAAATGTGTATGAACAGACACTTTGATTTGACTATAAATAACGTGTTATGCCCCTTTGTTTCAAATTTAAATTCATATTATCTCGTATGTATCTTTCTTCTTCTTCCTCTAAGAAACACTTTCACTCAAACCCAAATTTCTCTCTCAACTCTTAAGTAAATTCAACAATTCAACCACCGGATCGAAGAGCGAGTTGAGGCCTACACTCTAATATCAATTGGAATTGTGGATACACTAATTTATATAGAAACATAATTCTAGACAATGAGAACTTTTGGGCAATTTTGATCTAAGTGAGTGGTTTTCAACAAATTTATTATATAACTGATAATTCTCTCTTAGTTTTATAGATTAGGAATTAAGCTTGGATTAAATTACTACTATTGAATTTATACGATAATTAAAATGATATATATATTTAAAATGAAATGGAGACTTGATTTTTATAAATCTAAGAAAAAATGATTTTTTGATGATCACCAAAGTAGTGAGTAAACAATGAATATTAAGATGAATATTTATGGATTTTTGTGAATTCATATATGACAAAATGAATTAATAGAAACTAAAGTTAGTGATGATAAATTATGTTAACTAGGGAATGAATTTCGAGAATAATATAATTTATATACATATAATGTGTGTTTATGTGTTAATACAAATGAAAAGGATGGTTGAATATGAGTATTTGAGATATATACGTGCACAGTACATGGAAAATAATATGATAAATCAACAGAAATGTTATAAAAATTGCAACTGAAGTAATTTTCAAAAAAAAAATATTTTTTAATGATTTATATTAGATATTTCACAAGAAATGGAAAAACGATGTTTAAGTAAGAAAAGTGTGTTTATAATGAAATATATATATATATAATGTACATAAAAAATTATGTAAAAATGTTCATAAAATCTCATATGATATTTCATGTTATATTATGATTTCATTTCGAAATTATATTCATTTTTAAGTGTATTTTCAAGTATATATGTGCAAATATATACTTACAATTTTCGAAAACAAATTTTGTAAACACGGATTTCTAGGGAAATTTCGATGCAAAATTTTGTTGAATTTGAAGCATAATGATAATAGATGATCCTATCAACATTTGAAAGAAAACAGATCGAAAATAGGATCAAAAATGAGTAGGGAAAGAGAAACAAAAACCTAAAAACAAAATAATATACAGCAAAATCAACTGAAGCCATTAGGCCCATATTCAAGGCCACCACCAGTCCACCAGTGGTGCAACCACCGGCCAATCGGTGGTTAACTATTTGGCCGACCTGACCCTAATCCAACAAGGTCAGCTCATATAAGGGTGACTCGATGGTTTTGCCACTTTTTCTAAGGTTTTTAGGTGATGTTTAAACAATGCTATGAGATTTCCTAATTTGATTAAATTGAATTATTGGATATATATACAGTGATATATATAGATAGATATATACATATGAATAGTTGATTGCTATTGCTAGTGACTGTTTGGATATTGATTGGCGAATCCTCTATTGCTTATCATGATAACACGATCACTCAGTAACCCAAGAATTTTCTAAGGTGCGTGCTGTTGTACGTAAATGGGTCCGCGTGCCATATATTGAACCACGTCCATTTGATGATTCGATCACGTGTTATTGCAATAAGGTAGACTTGGCTTTGTATATGGGTTAGACCATATCATTAACCATTGAAACTATACTGGACTGGCACTTTGTTTCATGAGTTAACTATTATTTATTGTATTGTTTGACTAACTTGTTGGTTGCTAGTGAAATAGGACTAACGTATGACGTTTGCCTTAGTTATCTTAGTATTATTTGGGAATGATTAGAGCATATAGTTATTTAGATGTACATCACTCGTTAAACTATAGTTTGATCCTCTCCATATTTTTTTCCTTTTTGTTTCATCAGTACGTTGAGGAAATTTAATATGTTTGTTAAGTAACGTTTGATGGTGCAGATGATAATGGCGTTACTTATGTATATAAACCTATATATAAATAATCATATAATAATGATATTTCTTTTCATGTATGTGTATCTGGATTGGATTAATTACGTATAATCATGCATTTAGTTGAATCTTATGGTTTGAGTATGGTGATATTTGATTATATATGTGCTACCTTCTTCTATTAGTTTAGAAAGAGATGGGCAGAATATATTTATTTTTTTCTTGTTATCAATCACCAATGACTTATCCTTTTTGGATTTTGGGGTTTACACGTCGTGAGTTGTGTTAAATCAAAGGGTCAAAAAAGCATGTTGTTCTAATTGGGCTGGCTCGGCACTTGCTTCAGTGGCTGGTTGGTTAGTACCTTGATCAAGTGTGCTTGAAAATATGGCCGAACCACCAGGGTGCCATTAGAAGGCTGAAAGCTAGATTTCCAACTTTCTGCATCTTATTTCTAGACCCGACAACCTCTTGCTAACATAATATATCAATAGCTGAACTTTCTATTAATTTTGGACTAGAGCAATACTTATAACATGGTCAGGAACTGTGAGGTACATGTGTAGATCCTCCATGTCCATGGGCTTTGAAAGTATGAGGGTGTAGAAAAGTGTTGGTTCAGGTCTTCGAAGACCTTGGTGCATTCTCTATTCTGAACGAACGACTTTCCCTTTTTGATAAGGTCAATGAAGGATGTGCAATGATTTTTGCCTTCAAAACAAAACAACTAAGTGTCATGATCATCCCATTTAAGCTCTGGACTTGTTTGACTGTGTGAGGGTCCTACATATCTTGGATTGTCTTAATATTGTTGGAGTTGGCCTCTTTCTCTTTGGCGCTCACCATGGACCCAAAAAAACTATCCTACACGGACAGCGAATAAGCATTTCTTGTAGTTGAACTTCATATTGTACTAGCGAAGGATGTTGAAAGTCCCAACCAATTTCATTACATGCCCCGACCTCTGATTTTACCAGCAAGTTCTCCAAGTAAACATCCATTAATAGGCTGATTTGTTGGGCGAACATTTTGTTGATAAGCTGTTGATAAGTGGCGTTGTGTTGTAGATCCCATACGGCATTACTTATAGCAAAAGAGCCCTGCATTTGTGATGAAGAGTTGTATCCTTAATCCAAACCATGCATGGAAATCTGGTTGTATCTAGGATAGGCATCTATAAACATGAGAAGCTCATACCCGCTAGTTGCATCTATAAGTTGATCGATGCACGACGATGGGAAACTATTTTTTGGCAAGCCTTGTTGAGGTCAGAAAATTTGATACATGTCCTTCAAGCACCGTTTGGTTAACGAACTGGTATTGGATTGGCCACCCAGACTACGTAGTCGCCTCATGAATGAACCCATTGGAAATGAGCTTTTCTACCTCTTCGTAGAGGCTTTATACCTTTATGGATTAAGAGGCTTCTCTTTTATCGAATGGGATGAGCCTTTGGGTCAATGTTAAGAGGGGTCTATGTCAGACATGTCATGATGCCCCAAGAAAATGCATCTTTACTTTTCTTCAGGAAGCCTATCAATTCATCATTTATCTACAGACTTGATTCCGTCCCAATCCGAATGACCATGCTAGGATCATCATTGTTAAGAAATACTAGTTTAAGTGGAGTTGTTAGCCCACCACTAGAGTTTGGATCTCTCATACAAGGTCGAGCGGGTCATCGTTGCTTTCTTATATGCTTGCTTCGAGGTTGCATTGGTCCAGCAGTATATCAGGCGCTTTATGACTTCTTCGATGGGAAAGACGTTCGTGCTCAAACCTGAGATGCTATGGTTTTCCACCGACTCACAAAAATGAATCCATCAGTGTTGAGAAGGAAGAATTTTTGGTGCCTTCAGTTCCTACTTTCGAGCAGGCAATTTTCTTATTCTATGTTGTTGTTAGCTCTTTCATCTAGTTTGGGTTGTCCGAGGAGAGGTGGCCCCCACCAACTATGATGTCCTGACCCCTGGCATGAACGAGGGCTTTGAGTGGCTTGCACACTCTCTCAAGAGCAATGTTGATTGTAGTTGCTCTGATTTCAGGGCTACAAGTGGTCCCGACATGAAGGGGAGCATTAGACGGCTCTCACCTTCTCTCGGGTGCGCCACTATTGATCGTAGCTAATTCCTTTTGAAATATGAGGACTCTCTTTTTGGTTGTTGGAGTAATACATTATAGCTGTCTTTGGCGGCCTGTTGATTGCTATAGTCACATCCTCTCTCTTTTGATTGAGAATTTTATTGTGAGCCATAAGTAGGCTACGAGTGCATCCAGATCCGTCAGTGCCAGCCTGCCTATTAATATATTATAAGTAGACAAGCAGTCCACTATAATAAAGTTTACCTAGATTTTGGTCGTTTCAAGTTCTTAGGAAAAAGTGATTATATGCGAGGTTGTGCCTAGGGATACTATGCGAAGACCCTCAAAACTGTGGATAGGCAGAGCGCAAGGAGTGAGGATTGAAGTGGGAGGCTTCATTTTGTCAAAAATATCTTTAAACATAAACTAGCGGAACTTTCTTCATCAATGAAGACCCGATATACCTTGTACTGGGGACAATGACCTATATGAAAATAGGGTTATGATGGGGGAATCCAACTTCCCTCATGTCTTCTACGGTGAAGGAAACGTCAACCACTTCTTCCTCAACTCTAGAAGTCTCTCGGGCCCAAAGATTGATCGAATATACTTGGTTGTCGAAGGCGTGCTCACTCCTATACCGGGCCTGAGCTTCTCTGATGCTCCTAGAAATATGAAGGTTGCTATAAATCTATAGTATCTCTATGTTGATTGTGGCTATATTTTTGTCGTCTGCCTATTGTGGTTGAGCACGTGGATTTAACCGAGCGTTTCATTATTCTATCTGTTGTCTTACATACTGCTCCAATATGCTTTCATGAATCAACTGCTTTTTTCATCCTTAAGATGTCAACACTCATTGGTGAAGTGGTCGTTGAACTGATGGAATTCGGGGTACTTCCCTTGACTATGGGCTCCTTCCTTCGTCCAGACCAGGAGGAAGCGGCCGTTGAAATGGCAAGCAATCTCACATGGCAAGATAAATTGTTTTCATGTCACGATTCAAAGTTGCATAGTTTATGTACTTGTGCTTGAAGTGTGAATCATCTTCCAACCTCTTCTGGTTGTTTTCTTATTGATCATACCTTCGATGGTTGTCTTCCCTTATGCCAACCTTGTTGTTATACTATTCTTCTCATCATTGTTGGAGATGTCAGCCTCTTCTACCCTTTTTATCCTGTTTTCTCTTCAGAGGTAGTCGGTTAAGGAAAAGGCTGGCTACTTCTGCAATTCTTTCAATATTTTGGATCGGTACTTCACCCTTGAACAAAGGGAGACTACCATGCTATTTTTATCTACTCCTCTTGCTCAGGTTGACTCTTTGTTAAAGCCATTTACATACGAGTAGAGGGACTCTGGCCGGCCTTATCTGATGTTGCCTAGCTCACTCACCATCGATCCTTGTTTTTGATGTAAAGAAGCAAGTTTTGAAGTCAGTGCATAGCTGGGCCCATGAATGGGCACTGCTGCTTGGAGATGAAGGAACTGGTGCTAGGATGGTCTAGTCGGGGTGGAAGGGAACGTAAGGCATTTGGCGGGGCCTGAAAGTTGGTTAATGCATTGAATTGAATGTAGTAATGTGGTGAGATGGGTTTGTACTCCCGTCGTACTTGTCAATGGGAGGTAAAGCATACCTCTGATGGATGTGGGTACTCGGAATCTTCTTGAAGAAAGATTCTCCATTCTCATCGTCCAACAGGCCTTCGCCTTCAATATTCATTGGGTAGATCTTACGCATTTTTTGGTGCAATGCCGTCATTTCTTCTCTAAGGACAACCAACATGTACCACTAATGGCGTTGGTCCCTTGTTGAGGATAGGCTCCCACGGTATCTGTGACGACCCGAGTTTTTGGCAATATTATTTTAATAAGCATTTAATCTAATTAAATAAAATACAAACTTACCATTTTGAAAATAACAAATATATATGTGTATTTTGAAAGAAAGCTATGATTTGGAAATTTAAAATAAAATAAATCGTATCAATATTAAACATATATATATATATATATATATATATATATAGACATAAGAAATTATTATATTAAACATAAGTATAAAAAAATGTGGATCTAAATTAAGTGTTTGGTAGTTTAAGCTAAAAACAGAAAGAAAAAAAAGGAAATAAAAAATAAGTATTTATGTTAAGGATAGAAATAAATACATAAGTCAAAGTGTTAACAATAATTATAATAACTTTATAGTAAACACATAAGATAATTCTAGAACTATATAAACCATTGAAATACATGTAGTTATGCAAAGAAATAAGACAAATATATATATATATATACACAAAAAAATGAAAGGGGATAAGTATGAAAACATGTAAATACATTTGCATTTAATGCTAGCACAGCATTAGGTCATTTCGAATTGTTCGAAAACCATTTTAGCCTCCACAAAAAAATCTAGTCTGGTCAAAGAAGATAAAAATCTCTGACCAAATTGTTGTACCAGTAAAATACAAAGCCCTGTGTACTTGTTTATATATATCAATCCTCTTTGTTTCATTTCGTTCATCAAACTTAGCATTCCAGAAATAAGAAAACATTTAATCTTACAACAAAAGCTGAAGTAACAACTCAAGTTACAACTCAACTAATACAAATAAGAAGACTGAAAAGATCAGGCTGATAGCTTTTCAAAACCATAAAGTTATTCTCTGTTCAAAGTTTTCTCTGGTGAGTAAACAAATTGTTTAAGATTTAAGTTTAATAAAATTTGTACATACGATTCATGGACAGATTGTTGCTTTGCATGTATATTTTTAGTCGCTCTGTACATATACATATAACTGCTCTATCTATTTTAAATTGAACATGTTCTTCTCTGCTTTAGATTACAGGGTGGAAACAAACAAGTAAATTCAAATTTTTTTCATTTAATCATTACCAGGATTAGGATTTAAAACAAAACAAGTGTGTTTAAGAATACATTATGGTTTTAAAATTGTTTTAAGCTCGATAGGGATGAATTGCCTCTGTCAATTTAGTTTTACAAAGAAAACTTAAACCATATAATAAATCCAAATGTCATGAAAGATTAATTCAATTATATAATGTGAATTATCGTTCGAAAATAGGATTTTTAAAACAAAAATGGTGATTTTTCATTGAGTATGCCAAGAGAAGTTTTTAGATGAATTGTAAATGGGTTTTGAGAAAATTCAGATGGCCGGAGGACTTTGGGGTATCAGGAATTATGCCAGGGATGGAGGAAGGTCTGATGATGTCGGGAAAAATGACCAGAGACGTTCCACTTCATCGTGGCATCGACCGGAGGGAAGTATAGGGTTTAAAGACAGTGAAATGAGCGTTTGGGTTTTGGGATCATGCGCACTCGTCAATGCATCGAGTGTGGCCGGATTTAGAGGGGGTGTACTTGAGAGATAGATGGAGGCGTGGACGGAGGCGCGGTGGTTCCAGTGGTCGGGATGGTTATGTCGAAGTGGTTTTTGGCGAGCTTGAGTGTTCCAGTTTCGACTGGAACTGTCGAATTTCTTTTCGTATTTCATGATGTTGGTTCGAGGGCAAGAGTTGAATGTTGGGTCAATCGCCAATGAGTGGAGTAAGTCGCAGGAGGTAACGATGCCGTCGATGGCCGGTGCACATGCACGGCGTCAATATGGTACCAGGGAATTTTTGGCGCGAGAGCAACTCAAGTTGGTACTCGAGAAAGTGAAGGTTTACTTCGGGTTAGAACATGAGATTCGTGAGTTTTCTCCCCAGTTTATAAAGTTTAAAACTTAAACTTTTAAAAGAAAAAACATACGTGAGAAGGAGAAAAGGGGACTCGGGAAAAGGGAAAAAAACTCGGGTTGTAACTCGAGTAACCTGAGATTTTCTCAGGTTTTGTTTTTAAGAGGTTAAGCCTAATAAACTTTTAAGTTAATAATATTAAACAAAGTTTAGTATTAATGAAGTAAATAATGTTGGCAAATTTTAAGTTAAGATTTGATATTAAAGTTATTAAGGGAGATATTCAAATGTAAGAGAAATAATTAATTTATATTGTAAATTAATTAAGAATGTAAATTAATTTATAATTGTAATTAACTAAGTAATTTGAGATTGAATAAATTTGTAATTACATATTGATATTAATAATTAAGTGTTTAATTCATTTGTAATTAAATTTTATTAATTAATAATTAAGGTTATTAATTAATAATTAAGAAGTAATTAATTAAGTGAGCAAAATGTAAATTAATTAATAAAATAGTAGTTAAGAAGTAATTAATAAATTAAATGGGTTGATTAATTAGTGATTAATTAAGCAGGATAAAATGGTTTATTCTTAAGTAATTAATTAAGTTTAAGTTAATTAAACTAATTTTCATATGAATTGATGATTCCTATTTGATTGATTGTGATTACTATTGGGTTATATTCTATGTTACTATGTGATATGCTTTGGATATATCTGCGATGTTTGAGTATGATTTATCTGTGATAAATGTTATGTGAATTCAAAGTGTTGAATTAAATTGTTTAAACTATTAAACAACTTGACCTTAAAATGGCGTTTGGATTTCGATGAGACCGGGATTGGGTGTCAGTTATGATTATCCGAAAACCACATCGATCCAAATTGAATGATATGTCGTGACATCTCAAGTGAAGATCGAGATGGTGTTTCAGAGTGTAAGGGTTATCGTCGTTAACTCCGAGGGTGATTCCAAAATGAGTGTAACGAGATAATGCCTTCGGTCTCGTTCGAACCCGGAACGAACTTGTATGGATTGAATGCTTTCAAAACATCGTCAGGTGGACGATGAGCAATCTAAGAGATATATCCTATAAAGGTAATCGTAGCCTCAAGCCTCATCAATCTGGAATGGCTAAAACAGGGGAGGTGCAGCAAGGTTAGGTGGGTAGCACCCAAGAAGGACGAGATATACCCCTGTCTAGATGTACCTTTATTTCGGCTGTGTGGGCAGTTGTTTGGCCACAACTGCGGGGTTATCTTGTTCGGAACTGTTCAGTAAGGAATGGTTCTGGCCTTGTGTTGTAGGGCGTCGAGAGTGATCCTCGATAGGGTGATCTAGCCCCCGTACTGTGATGGACGGTACCCTAGTAGCCCTGCCATTGATGGAAACCCATTTTTCCCTACGAGACCCTACGGTTTTGATTGTATACCTATGTAGCTGGAATTTAATAAATGTAACAATTTCAGCAATTTTCTATTTACTTGAAAACCCTAGACACTATTATAATATCACTGGATTTCCTATAAAATGTTTTGGTTAACGTAAGGTAACAACATACCTGTGTTTATGTGTGGGAAGTCTTACGTGATACCTTTATTTTCAAATGGTTTTCAAAGTTAAACAACTTTAACTCGTTTACTCACACCAGACTCATGTCTGACCCGGAGTTTATTTCTATTTTTCATAAACTCTTGGGTACTCAAATTTTTATGAGTAGCCAAGTGATAGGTTTTGGATTGTTGAGTTCTGGAGGAGCTTGGAGCAGGAGTCCAGACGTATATATCTATCTAGTTCCGCTGTGTTAGTTGATGTATGTTGTGTTTTGGGATGTATGTAATGGAAGATATATATATACATATATATATATATATGTATGTATGTATGTATGACTGTCTTGTTTTATGATGTCATGTAACTCTGATGTATGTAAAACTATGAAATAGTTATGTGATGTCTCTTTCTTTTCTTATTGATGATACGTCTTTCTGTGGTTAGAAAGGAGGGTCGTCACAGCTGGTATCAGAGCATAAGTTGAGATAATACCTAGGATCTGGAGTAATATCTGTCTCGAGAGTGCGTACTTGTATTTTTATATAACTATATACCTATCTAAATTTGTTGAGTTACCTTTCCAGGTTTCCAACATGAGTTCTAGAAGGAGATGCAGAGGTAGTGGCAGTACCTCGACTGATAGTGGACGAAGTCAAACTACTGAGGCTGTAGATCTAGTACTGCCTCAGGTTAGTTTTTCCGCTTTATGCAAAGACTTCGCCAACCTTGGAGGTAACCATTTAAAGGGTCAGAGACTATAATTGAGGTTCAACATTGGCTATGCTCTTGTGAGCGCATCTTTAAGAGTATGAAGTTGCCTGATGAGCGGAAAAGGGAAACGGCTTCATGGCAATTACAGGAAGGCGCTGCAGCCTGGTGGGATGCAGCGACAGCAAATATCTCCGAGGATGACATTTCTTGGGAAAGATTTCAAGAGTTATTTGAGGAGAAATTCATGCCAACAGCAGGGAAAACTCGTCTGTACTGGGATTTTCTGAATTTAAAGCAGGGAAGCTTGACTATAGCAGAGTATGAGACCAAATTCAATGAACTTTCTTGCTATGGACCAGGACTCATTGATACTCCCCTCAAAAAGAGCGAAATGTTTGTGCAAGGAATAAGGCCAGAATTTCATGAGAAGATGACGGCGCATTTGAAAGGATCTTTTGTTGAGTTAATTGATATGGCTCTGAGATATGAGGATTTGATGAACAAGAAATTAGTGGCACCGGTAGCAGCATCGGGAGGGAATTTTGCTAATCCAAATAGGAGGAAGTTCAATCCCAATTGGAAGAAGCAGAACAGGAAGAAGACTGGAAGTAACAACGGACCTCGCAAATGCTATATATGTCAACAAGAAGGTTACTTGGCGAATAAGTGTCCTAGGAAAGGATTTTAGCAGCAGCAGCAGCAATCGTATCAAAGTGGACCGAGTTCGGCTTTGGTTCAGAGATCTCTATGCTTCAGTTGTCACCAACCAGGTCATATGATCAAGAATTGCCCGCTACTTCATAAAGCTCAGTAGAATAGAGTATTTGCTTTGGAGGGTACACCATCTACTTCATCTAAAGGCAAGGGAGTACTGGAAGGTACATTACTTTTAGATGGCAAGTATATTAAAGTTTTGTTTAATTCGGGTGCTTCTTTGAGTTTTATTTCTCTAGAATCTGTAGAGAAGTTCTTTCTTACCCTTAGTACCATTGACTGTCCCATCTTTGTATCTAATAATTTAGGAGGGGTAACCAAATTAGACATGATCTATAAGGACTTGAGGATTTCCTATTTGTCCCATCGTTTTTCTTGTGACCATTATGTGTTGAATTTTAAAGGGTTTGATCTTATATTGGAATGGATTGACTTGATAAGTATAAGGTTGTCCTAAATTGTGATGACAAAACAGTTTCGTTGGAAAATGATCTGGGTAGGATTGGTAGAGTGACGTGTGATAATTCTGGAATTCACTTGAGTATTCTTTTACATGGAGTTGAGACTTCTCAAGAGAAGGTTGAAGATATTGATGTGGTCCAAGATTTTTTTGATGTATTCGAGGAAGTCAAATGTTTACCTCCGCATCAAGAGATAGAGTTTCGCATTGATTTGATTCTAGAAGCAGTACCAGTGATTTAGCCATGTAGGAGGATGGCTCCTAGGGAAAGGGAGGAGTTAGTTAAGAAAACTCAGGATCTTTTGGAGAAGGTGTTGATTAGGCCCAGTTTTTCTTGTTGGGGTTCTTCTGCGGTGTTTGTCACTAAATCGGATGGGTCGCTAAGGTTCTGTGTGGATTATATAGAATTGAAAAAAGTGACATTCGAAATAAATATCCTCTTCCTCGTATTGATGATCTCTTTGACCAGCTGCATAGAGCTTCTGTCTTTTCTCAACTGGATTTAGCTTCAGGTTTCCATCAGTTAAGGGCAGCTGAGGACTATATTCCCTTGACTGCATTTAGGGTACCGAATTGTTTCTATGAATGCTTGGTTATGCCTTTCGGGTTAACCAATTCTCCTGCTTACTTTGTTAACCCGATGAAACGAGTCTCTCGAGATGTATTGAATAAGTTCGTTCTGGTGTTCATCGATGATATTCCGGTCTACTCTAAGTCTAAAGAAGAGCACAAGCAGTATTTGAGAATTATGTTGCAGACTCTGAGGAGGCATGTTTTGAAGGCAAGTTCACTAAGTGTCATTTTTGGAAGTGAAAAGTCAAATTTTTAGGGCACATTGTTTCTGGAGAAGGTACCTCTGTAGATCCAGCGAAGGTTGAGAATATTTTGGAGTGAAAGTAACTGCAGACACCGACTGAAGTTCGTAGTTTTCTGGGATTGCCTGGCTACTACATAAAGTTTATCAAGGACTATTCCAAGATTTCTTCGCATCTAACCAAGAGGACAAGGAAAGGAGCTAAGTTTAAGTTGACACCCCAGTGTGAAGAAGCTTTCCAGGAGTTGAAGACGAAGCTAACCAATGCACCTGTGCTAGCTATTCCGGATGGGAAGAGCAAATTTGAGGTTCATACAAATGCTTGTATAGTTGGACTGGGAGCAGTTCTGATGAAAAATGGTAGAGTAATTGCGTATGCGAGTCGACAATTAAAGCCACATGAAAGGAACTATGCTACGCACGATCTTGAGTTGTTAGCCATTGTTTTTTCTTTAAAGATCTGGAGATATTATCTTTTGGGAGATAAGTTCGAGTTATTCACGGACCACAAAACATTAAAATATCTTTTCTATCAAAGGATCTTAATCTGAGTCAGCAACGGTGGGTCGAGTTTCTGGCATCATATGATTTGGATATTCTGTATACCCCGAGAAAGGCGAATGTTGTGGCTGATGCTCTTAGCAGGAATGCAGTTCTGTCTCTTTTGGAAGTTGTTCCGTCTTTAATCATAAGCAAACAAATGAAGGATAAGACTTTAAGGAAAATTATTCAAGGAATCATAGAGGGACAATATTCTGATTTCAAGATTGACGATCAAGGAACTTTAAGGATTAATGGGCGTCCCTGTGTGTCGAATGTGGATGGGTTGAAGCAAGAAGTCTTATCTGAGTGTCATCGCTCGAAACTGAATATTCACCCAGGAATCTCTAAGATGTATAAGGGTATGAGAAGGGTTTTCTGGTGGCCGAGCATGAAGAGGGATATAGCTGCTTTTGTCGATAGTTGTGCCATTTGCCAGCGGGTTAAAGGAGATCAGCAGAAGTCAGCCGGATTATTGTAGCTTTTGAAAGTTCCAGAATGGAAGTGGGAGATGATTTCGATGGATTTCATTGATGGTTTGCCTAGAACCAAGACAGGAAATGAAGGAATATGGGTGATTGTGGATCGTTTAACCAAGAGCGCCCATTTTATACCGGTTAAGGAAACTCGTACCGCAGCTTCTCTAGCAGAGATTTTTTTGAGAGAGATGGTCCGATTGCATGGTGTTCCTGTCAGTATAGTAAGTGATCGAGATCCTATCTTCACCAGCAAATTCTAGATGGCTTTGCAATCAGCTATGGGAACGAGTTTGAGATTGAGTATAGCCTATCATCCTCAGATAGATGGACAGACTGAGAGACTTAATTGTATTCTAAAGGATATGCTTTGAGCTTGTGTTTTGATTTTGGTGGATCGTGGAAAGACCATCTACATCTAGTAAAATTCTCATATAATAACAGTTATCAAGCGAGTATTAAGATGTCTCCTTATGAAGCTTTATATGAAAGACCGTGTAGATCCCTATCCTGTTGGATAGAGTCGAAAGATCGTCTTGTGCTTGGACCAGATTTGATTCGAGAAGCTTCTGCGAAAGTTGAGCTTATAAAGAAGAGAATGAAAGCTGCTCAGGACCCTCATAAGAAATATGCAGATAAAAGACAAAGATTATTGGAATTTGAGATCAGAGATTTAGTCCTTGTCAAAGTTTCCCCGATCAAAGGAGCCATTAGATTCGAAAAGGCGGGAAAACTTGGCCCGAGATATATAGGACCATTCCGGGTGCTGGAAAGGATTGGTGTTGTAGCTTACAGAATTGAATTACCAAAACGGATGTCTGGAATTCATAATGTATTTCATGTATCTCATCTAAGAAAGTTTGTCCATGACCCATCATTGGTTGTAGAACCAGTAGTCCAGGAAGATTTGGAGGTCGAGCCAAACTTGATAGTGGTTAGGAACCCTGTTCAGATTGTTGATCAAGATGCACTACAAGAAAGTATGTTATTAATAACGCCATTCGATAACGCATTATTCTAAAGCGTTATTGTTTAGCGTGGCTAATTACTTTTTTCTTTATTTATTCTCTTCCGTACACTCTTACCACGTAACGCTTTGACCCAAAAAGAAAATTATCCCTTCCAAAATTTTCGTCTCCCTCTCAAAATAATTATTCAGTTCCTCTTCCTTCCAAAACCAAAATTACACTTATTCAGTTCATCTCCCTCCTAATCGCTCATCCCTTGCCCTCTCCGATCTTCGATCTCTGATCTAGCTTGCTTCACTTACCGCGCTTTGCCCTTCTGAAGTATACGCATCCTACCCTAAATCATCTACTCAGAGTTCTAGTTACATTTCCCTCCTAGTCGCTCACTTCTTGCCATTTCCGATCTCTGATCCAGCTCGCCATCTCTGATCTCTGCTCATCACTCTTCAGCAGTTTCGAAGTCGACTCGTCCAGAACCCTAAATCATCTGCTCAGATTTCTAGGCTAGAAATTTATAGGTTATGTTTATTATTATTTTATTTTGATTTTATTTTTTGGTTATGATTTTAAATTTTTTTTATCGTTAGGTTATGATTTTATCATTTGGATATGTTTATTAACTATTTTATTAACTGTTTCTAGGTTATGTTTTACTAGAAAACAATTCGTTTGCCTTATTTCATAGGTTTATTAGCTGTTTTTCATGAGCAGGATATGGCACGGCAAAGTCATTCATGTAACAGCAGAAGACACTATACTCAAAGTAGTAAAGCTTTGTAATTATTCAGTTAACAATAAGTGTGTTTGTAAATAAAGCTCATGTCTCTGCCGAGTCATTGCTAGACAAAGTCAAATCGATAAACAGCTATTGCAAAATTGTATCATAATCTCCAGAAATCATATTGGATTGCTATTGTCAATGACCTTACTTGTTACTTAGCTATCACATAAGCTTATTTTTAGCATTGCTAAAATGCCTATGATTCTTTAAAGTTTACTATGGAACATCGATGATCTCAAATCACCTATACAAAAGGCAAATTATTTCCTATCATCAAGAAAATGTTTACGGTTTTAATTGGGATTGACTGGGTATTGAATAAAGACTGATTTTCATTGAAAATGACTGGATATTGAATTAATTATGCCAATTTGTAACTTAATCGTATCATATAATGAGATGTAAAAGTTTATGCACACTTTAACGAGTTTATAGTATTAGAATGCTTTTCTTAAATTCTGCTTCACATAATGTTAGAAAATTGAATTAGAAAAATCCATTTATATTGCTATCCCACTTGGATATATATTATAATAAGTGAAATCAAAATGATTTAAAGGGTTTCCTTTCCTAACTTAATGCATATTGAATTAATTGTTTTAGGGACATCTATAGTAACAATTATTAATCCTCGATATAATTGTGTACAGGTTGAAGAATTGGAGCAGATGGTACCAGAGTTGCAGCAGACTCTCAGGGACAAACAAGAACAAGAGCATGCCATGATTAAGGTTTTTTTTGTTGTTGAATTTTTTCCTATTACATCTTGATAATGTGATGAATACATATTTTTCTCTTGTAGGTTTTGATGATGTTGGAACAAGAACAAAAGCAGACTGAAGATGCTCGTGTACTCGCTGAACAAGAGGCTGCTAAATAGAAACTTATTGCTCATGAGCTTCAAGTACATTCTTATCTTTAATTTTTTTATACTTGCTATTTATATGTTGCATCAGTGATGTTTAGATTAGATGCAGAGTGGTTGACTCGATGCAGTTCAATCTTATATCTATAATGTTCTGAAGGAACAATTTTCCCAACGGCTTTATATAATCTATTTAATGCACAAACTACTATGGTAAAACTAGATGAAGCTCAAAACTTGAACTGTTGGTTTATAAGTGGGATGGATTTTCAACTAATTTCTAAGCATAGGTTCTCCATGCTGGTGCGTGAAAGAGCGCTAAGGATCTCCTAATATGAATAATATAACTTAAACTATTTATATAACCAAGCTAAAAAAAAGCAGTAAATAAAAGATTGCACCATCGATTTGTATATTGGTTTGGACTTCCCGTCCTACGTCTAGTTCTAGATTCCTTTCTATAATCCGACTTTGACTTCACTAAAATAGAGTAAATTTCACTTATTGTTTTCTATGATAACACTGATGAGCCACCTTAAGTAAACCCTTCCTATAATCTTCTTTGATGATTGTGATATGAACGTGGATATTTTAGGAAATAAAAGGAATGTTTTGAATGTTATTGAAAACTCGGAAAATATAAAGCATAGAAAGTAGAGAGAGTAAGAGTAGTAAGGTAAGGTCAAAAGTTCAAAAATAATGTTTACTTGTAGGGTGTGAGAGTTTCTATTTGAAAAGTAATAACCATTAGAAAAGATGCAACTATTGGAGAAGAAGATAACCTTTCCAAAAGAATTTTCTATTCAAAATTAAAAGTGGCTATTACAAGAATTCAGACATTAGACTTTTGAAATTCTACATTTTGGAAACAGAAAGAAAGCAATCCAATTTTAGCCTTGTTCAGACATCTGTAACAGTCAATATGATGTCTGAATTAGTAGTCAGACGTCTTTAAAAGAAAAAAATGCTTCAGGTTTTTAGACGTCTAGAACCAACATTCAGACATCAAAAATTTTGTTTAGTCATCTGAAAATTAGTTTCATACGACTGTTTCTAACAGAGCATAAAGCAGAAAGTTAATGGTTAAAAAAATCTTCATTTAGACGTCTGAATATTTCAGCCAGACATCTGAAACCCTGTAAAAATTTGAGATACGCTTTCGAAAAGATTTTCATAGTATTTGTATTTAAAATATTCAAAGTAATTTTATATAAAAATAAATTGTGTGTCATCATCAAGGAGATTGCACATGTAATAACATTTTTAAGACTCACAATACATGATGACTTCTCTTTAATTTTGATCTTCAATCTTTGGGTGCTTTTCCTTAATCATCAAGTAGTTAGCCTTAGTCTTCAAAGATAATACTTCCTGAAAATCAAATTGTAGAAAATATATGAAAATGTATAGTTGTCTCTTCAAAACTCGAGAAGGTAGGATCTAACCATGTGGAGTAATGTATTGTAAAAGCCCGCAAATCCGTACCACTTTGAACTAACAAAAACCACCACACTTCAGCTCAAAGTGGAACAAAAATACGAGTCTTCGGGTTAAAGAAGAAAGAGGTAGAAGAAGAAGAACAAAAACAACATCAGAATCTCACATCGCAGCGGAATAAAATATAATATATAGAATACGGTTTTAAATACAAGAAATCTGTACTGTATACATATATATACATACCATCATCATAGTACATCAATCAGTCATACAGAGACAACTACTATAAGATCATACACAGCGGAAATAATAGACAAATAGGGAAATACGCTCTGTCACCAGCTCGACTCCTGAGCTCCAGCATATAACCTGAACCTATTTAACTCGGTCTGACCCGAGCATCATATAAAACAACACCCGAGTCAGTCTGGAATACCAGCATGAGAAAATCGCACTCAATTGGATTATTAAGGTTTCAAAAATCCTTTGAAACCAAAAGCATCTCGTAAGATCCCGCCACAAATAAACATGTCGGGTTTTTACCTTACGATAGCTCAAACAATTTTTATAGAAATCCTCTGATATTATAATAGGGTCTATATGCAAATACTTATAAAATAGCCGAAATTGTTACATGATTAAATTCCAGCTACTAGCCACAGAGTGGGTAATACAAACAAAACTCGTACAAGGCTCGTAGGGAGAATGGATTTCCATCAATGGCTGGGCTACTGGGGTACCGCCCGTCACAGTACCTGGCCTAGATCAGAGTACCGAGGAGTACGCCCGATCCCCTGCAACACAAGGCCGGAACCATTCCTTACTGAACAGTCCCGAACAAGATAACCCCGTGGTTGGCGCGACCAACCACCCACTAAGCTGAATAAAAAGGGACATCTAGATAGGGGAAAATCTTGTCCTGCTTGGGCATGACCCACCTAACCTTGCTGCGCCTCCCCTGTTTTAGCCATTCCCGGTTGATGAGGCTTGAGGTTACGCATTACCTTTCAAGAACGCATCACTTAGAATGCTCATCGTCCACCTGACTATGTTTTGACAGTATTCAATCCATACAAATTGCCTTGGGTCTGGACAAACCGAATCACCGTCTTCAACTCTTCACGGTTTTCGTAATCGTTCAAATCAGATAGAAGTGGTTTTCGAGAAATTAATCTCGATCCCGGACTCTTCGAAACGATCAGCGCATTGTCCAATATTGATAGTTGGTTATTTAACTATCAATTAATCATACACAAGCAACCATCAAATAATTTCCACAAATTATTTATCTCAAATATCATTCAGATATTATTCCCATTTTAACCCATTTGAATCTAATTTCAAAGTCCTTTCATTTCCATGAAATCACTTATCTGATTTCTCATATACACTCAATTTGATTTATCCCTTGAAAATATTTCTTATTTTCTTATCCCTTTCTCAAAAATCAATTTATACTTTGCTTATCAATTTTCAAACTCAATTCCTTCACTTAATAAGATTTCTCCTAAATCTTATCTTATTTAATAACTCACTTATCATCACAAGAGGATTATTAATTGGATTTAAAAAGCATTTGAAAACATTTAGATTTATAAAATAAGAAGTATAGTTTTATACAATTTACGGTTTAAAAGAAATATTTAACATAAAAATTAGAGTTCATATCCAGTTAATGATAAATTGTAAAACTGGTTTTAGAAAATTAAAGTTTATTAAAAATATTTGCCTATCCTTTAAAATAACTAATTCGAAACATTTTAAATTCACGTAATAGTTTACAAATTTTTTTTATAGTGTAGTAATTTAAAATACTCCTTTCAAAATAAGTCTATAATTTAAGAAAAACCCAATATCCATCTATAAATGCCTCTTGTCCAAATTCACACTTCTTACTTTTGGAAATATTCTACTATTTCCGTTTCAAACAAATTTATAACTCAATATAAGTTCATGACTTATTCCTTTTCGTATCCACTGATATCTTATTTTCCCATTTATAAACTCCGTTTATAAGTTTATAAACTCCCAGAGTTTTCTTTTTCATTTATTTATGAAATAATTTATTCAAAAATCCTATTTTATAATTTTATTCTTCAATTCAATTCCATATTGTTCCTTAATAAAATTCCATTTCATTTCTTAATAAAGTTCTCTTGTTTTATTTCTTAATATAGTTCTCTTTGAGTTCACTTTATTTATAAAGATAGTTTTATTTAAGGATTCCACCTTAATAATTTATTTCTTTTATATAAATTTTCATATTGCTCTTTAAATAAATTCCATTCATTACTTAATAAAATTCCTTTTTATTTCTTAATAAAAATCCCTTATTTGTACTTCTTAACAACATTTTCTTTCTATTCTTAAATAAAATTTTACTTGTTGATTACAATAATTCTTCCAGTGTTTAATATATTAAATTTTCCCAAAAACTCAATTTTTACAATTTCAGTTTATAAGATGCCTTTATTTCTTTTTTTCTTCGTTCTCAAGTTGAAGTTTCGAATTCCAATAATATTTCCTATTTGAGTTTTATTTAACTTCTTTGAATTAATTTATCAATGGTAGTAAAATTTGAACTTTTAGCTTCTTTGTTATTCAACAGTTAATAATTCAATTTATATACAAGACCACTCATCTCAATTTATCATCTTGTCACAGAACTATATATATATATATGAGATAAAATAAATATCTTTGAGGAATCCTGTTGGATCCCTCCAACATGTTTCCCTGCATCCACAGATGTTAGCACAAAAAAAATACTAATTCCACTTCAATGGTGGAATATTGCAGTATATGAGATTCACGTATTATCATCCGCTATTATGCGGCATATAGGGTCTATTTAATTATTCTCTAATTTCAACCATCATTTAAGCAATTCAACAATAAATTTAAATTCAACAATTTAAATTTAAAATTAACTGAGTGAGATTAACTCACCTTTGATTTTTATTTTGCCAATCCAATCCAATCTTTACTCGATTCCATACTTTTGACCTTGTATAACAATTATGTGATTTAATTAATATTCAACAAATTAAACACTTCAATTACTATTTAAAATTTCCAATCTCCAAAATCTAATCTACATATATGAACCCACTGTTTTCATATATATTGCTAAGTTCTAAATAAAATGACTTCTGACTTATATATAATTTAAATAAAACAGATTTTTTTTTTTTAAATTGATAAAAAAAATCTACAATATACCTCACTGCCCTGTCGTGCTGCTCAATCGGCACAAGATACAAATCGAACGACTTCATTCGCCACATCCATCTCAGCATCGGTCGCGCAAAACCCCTTGGGCCAGCCACAACCTGCCATTGCCTTACTGCTACACTCAATGGAAGCCGCGACCTCGACCAAGCATGCGACGGCCTCGTTCCCAAACAACGGCTCCCTTCATCAAATCGAAGTCGACATCCCCCTTAACCCCTCAACTATGAACGCGACTACACTCCGATCCAAGCGCCACCGTCACTTCACCTACCGTCGCCCCAAAACCCACGAACTCGAAACCCTAGAAGCATCGATCAAAGAAATAGCCGAGCACCAAAATCACTTGCCCCATTTCGACGACACCGCGAAGATTCATAGAGTGAATGAACGTGGACATTCGATTTTTTTTTAAAAGCTTCGAACGAATTCTGTTTTGAAAATGAAAGGGTTTCGACCCTTATCCCCTTTTTTATTATAAAGCGATAGGGCTTGTAACAGAAGAGAGAGGAACACGCTTAAAATCTTTCGTCCATTAGCTTACGAACAAAGCTATCCTTTATTTTATTTTTTTATTTTTTTTAAAATTTGAACATTTCGGCTGAAAAGAAAAGAATGCGACGTGATTTGAAATAAAGAAAGGAAACGTATACAAGAAGGCTTGACTATTTAAATTAAATTTCACCAGACGATTTATCAATTAAATTTCCAGCACGTTTACATTTCGTACACTTACACACTAACTCCGATCAAAACGAAATTTAAAATCCGATAATAATTCAATATTACGGATCCAGCGGGACTGGTTTCGTCGAATTCCGAGACTGTGCCTCGGAAAGTTATTTTTAAATATCAATTTAAACGATGCAAATTTAAAATTGAACAAATGGCTGTTAAATTTAATTTTAATCCATCTATTACATCCAGTGTTATCAATATAAAGTTTATAAGCCGTTGAAATATTTTTCACAAGCTTACAACTCCAGAATTTAAATTTTACCCAATATCCAATTACTATTTTTAACAATTAATTAATTCAACAGGTCGTTATATTTAAATTCTGAATTCTTTCTATCATATAAAACCAAACTATTCATATTATAATCAAATTAAAGTTCAAATTAAATATTTAAATCCAATTTAAATATTGCAAATTAATCGTTCAAAAATCCGGATCGTTACATTCCTCTCCCCTTAAAAGAATTTCGTCCCCGAAATTACTAATTAGGAAGAATGGTCCAATACCTGTTACTATTTCTCCAAAACCAACAATTCAACATCCTACCAAACTATCTTTTTAATAAAAGACGCATTACCCTTCATATTAACTTTCCAAACTTTTCCCTAGTTTCAAACTATACTATTTGTTTAACCATTCAAGTTTCAATTAAAAATCAAATTTTGAATTACCAAAATTTTCTCAAAATTTTTCTAACTCCCTAAATTCCCGAAATTTTTTGCCAGCGTCTCCTTTGCGTGGCTAGCTCAGTACAACTACAAAATGGCTCTACGGCCTCCCAAAAACCCAAAAGAAAACAAAAAGCCAAGTGGCACGATCAAAATCCAAATCAATTTCCATATAGAAATTTAAACATATACCTTTTTGTCGAGCATTTCAAATTTGTCTTCTGAAATCAAAATCAATTCTCTTTACCTTTATATTACCTGCATAACTTACACGGCAATATGTCCAATCACAATATTCAAAAACATTTTATCGACATTCTTACAAATGTCAATATCTATTCATTCAAATATTATTTTAGATTATATTTAAAATATCAATTCCCTATTGAGAATGCATCATTCCTTACTTAAGTTAGTATAAGCATTTTATGCGTCTCTTATATTTATTTTCATCTTACCACTTTAGTTTATATCCATTCTTATTCAAATTGATTCTTTCATTTTCATATGAATTCAATTTATCTTTAACTCTGAATATTTAAATTTTATTTTTCATTTATATCAAATTCATGTCATTATTTAAAATTAGTTTCATTCACTAACTTATTTCAATTTCCAATTTGAAAACGTTGTCGTTAACAAAATTTTCAAAAAAAAATTCAAAAAATTTCTAACTCCCAAAATTTCTGAATTTTTTTGGCAAAGTCCCATTTGTACGGAGGAGCTTTTGCAATTTGACAATAGAGATAAATATATACATCGACCCACACGGTCGGAAAAACCAAAAACAGTTCATATTTCCTAGTTTATATTGCGTAGGCGTACCTTATTTAGCATTTTAAGCAAGCGGCTTATTTAATTAAGCATATGCGTGGCCAAAATCTTGCTAAACGGTCTTCTGGTACCTGTACTTACTCAATTTAAACACATAAGTAACATATTTATGAAGTTTATAACATTTCATTCATTTAAGCAGCTACAACAATCAAAATCATAAGCAATGCAATATAAATAACTTCATAAAAAATTTATATAGTCTCCAAACTAGTTCCATTTGTTTATAACTGACACAAATACCGTTTGTATTCAACTTTAAGTGAGTTACAACACATCTACTTAACTTCAATCCACAACTATGCCCAAACAAACTCATTTTCCATTTAATTGATTTCAAAAATCAATTTCTGCTTCTTATCAATTCAAAACCATATTTTATAAACAATGTATATAAGTAGTTTGTATAAACAATTGATAAGGTTTCAATTAAATCCAATTGCTTTTACTCAATTTATAACATCATATCCGATTCAGAATGATTTTCACATCATTCTTTTATTCCATTCATTCTTAATCCGAACTATTTTGTATTCATGGCAATTTATTCAAAAAGTCAGGTTTATTTACATCTATTATTCCATAGAACTTTATTTAATCATGTTTACGACAATAACAATTATTTCACACAAATTTGACAATATTCATTCAACAAACAATTCTTTAGTTTTATAACTGTTTTAAAATTGATTCCAACTCAAGTTATACCAAATTTCATTCCATTCTAATTTATTTTTAAACCATATCTTTGCATTAATTTTATTCAACACCATTTTTTTTATTAAGCTCGACACTTCAATGCTTAAAATTTAACAATCATGTCCCAAATTTATATAAGTCATGCTTTATTGAATTTTAGACTTAAGTTAATTTACTTTAAATTATTTAATTTTCATAACTTAAGTTTATTTCATTTTCCCATAAATTCTTTTCCAATTTCATTTTATTTTATTTAAATCAAATCTCTTTCATTTACTACTTAGCTCAGTTATTTACTCAATTCATCATTCAGCTTTTATTTAACCAATTTGAAGTTTATTCACATATTCAAGTTACTAATTTAACCCAAATTAGTTTACTCCCCATTTTATAATTCAACATTTGATTTTTAGCTTCAAAAATCTCTTCATTTAAATTTCTTTGGTTCAATTCTATTTTGTAATTCAGGTTCGGATTTCTATTCATTTCCCAAATTCAAACAATTCTATTTGGCTTATTTATTCCACCTTAATTTTATAAGTCCACTTCTTATTTATCTTCACACTTCCATTTATTTACAGTTAACCACATTCCCATTTTATTTTACTTCGGGTTTATACATTTTTACTTAGCCAAGTATATATTTTATTTCAGCGTTTCCCAATTCTTTTATAAGCTATCGAAGTCTTATTTATTCAAATTCAAATTTCACTTAGCTTACATTAAATTCAACCTCATTTCATTATTATGAATTTTACCCAAGTGAGATTTTATTACAATATCATCTACAACTCAATTTAATTCATCTTCATTCAAATTCAAACATTAACTTAGCTTAAGTTAATTTCCAGTTCAATCAAAGTTCTCAATCCAATTAAATTTGCTATTCACTATCCAATCACATCCAAAGTTTAAGGTACTTTACCAATCTATTTTATTCAATGAACTTTCACTTTCTTCAAAATCACCTTTCCATAAATTTTAAATCTTAAGTTAATTTAATTATTGCAACTTCGTACTTAAATTCATTTCCAATTTATTTGATACTCATCTAGATCAAATCCCATGTGATTTAATTAACCATTCTAAATTTGTTAAGATAATATCCAAGGCCAATTTATCCCATCCATAATTGATTTGGATTTTATTTGTAAATTCAAATTATCTTTACTTTAGTCCAATTCATAATAATTGAGATTCATATTTAATTTGACTTACCATTTCAATGGAATTCCTATTTATAACTCGGGTTCCATCACTAAATTCCATTTTTAATTCCAATTTCAACTTAATTCAAATACAACTGAATTTTATTTTCAGTTTAATTCAATTTACTTCCATTCACATAACTTGAATTAATTTCAATCCACTTAAAGTTTTATTTCTCATTTCAACTTCATTTAAAATCTACTAATTTATCCCTTCCAAATCATTAATTAAATTTCAAGTTTTAAATTTTAATCCAAGTTAAATTTCCATCTTTAACTTTTTGCTTTAAATTTTAATTCCAAAATTCAACATTAAATGTTTTCCTTGATTAGATAACTATTTTAAATTTAATTATCTCATTTGTCAAACATATTATCATCCAAACATCCAGGTTATAATAATTTCAGAAAATATTCCTTTTATATCAAATATATTTTGGATGAAATTATTTCATTCACCCACTTTTGAAAATCAATATTGTATCGAATTGCTCTATTTAAGTGTTTAGAAACCCCTTCGATATAGTTTTCGAGGCTGTGCCGACGAAGGTTCATATACCACTCAATAAATCAATCAACGCAATATAAAATATTTTATATTCACTAACAAATACGCGCTCATATCTATTAATACGCTCAATCTCATTGTAGAGTACCATTGACTCTATTTTCTAATGAGTAATTCCCCACCAGCGCCAAGGTTCTCAATTAACCTTTCAGCTCTGATACCAAGTGTAAAAGCCCACAAATCCGTACCACTTTGAACTAACAAAAACCACCACACTTCAGCTCAAAGTGGAACAAAAATACGAGTTTTCGGGTTAAAGAAGAAAGAGGTAGAAGAAGAAGAACAAAAACAACATCGGAATCTCACATCGCAGCGAAATAAAATATAATATATAGAATACAGTTTTAAATACAAGAAATCTGTACTGTATACATATATATACATACCATCATCATAGTACATCAATCAGTCATACAGAGACAACTACTATAAGATCATACACAGCGGAAATAATAGACAAATACGGAAATACGCTCTGTCACCAGCTCGACTCCTGAGCTCCAGCATATAACCTAAACCTGTTTAACTCGGTCTGACCCGAGCATCATATAAAATAACACCCGAGTCAGTCTGGAATACCAGCGTGAGAAAATCGCACTCAATTGGATTATTAAGGTTTTAAAAATCCTTTGAAAACAAAAGCATCTCGTAAGATCCCGCCACAAATAAACATGTCGGGTTTTTACTTACGATAGCTAAAACAATTTTTATAGAAATCCTCTGATATTATAATAGGGTGTATATGCAAATACTTATAAAATAGCCGAAATTGTTACATGATTAAATTCCAGCGACTAGCCACAGAGTGGGTTATACAAACAAAACTCATACAAGGCTCGAAACGATCAGCGCATTGTCCAATATTGATAGTCGGTTATTTAACTATCAATTAATCATACACAAGCAACCATCAAATAATTTCCACAACTTATTTATCTCAAATATCATTCAGATATTATTCCCATTTTAACCCATTTGAATCTAATTTCACAGTCCTTTCATTTCCATGAAATCACTTATCTGATTTCTCATATACACTCAATTTGATTTATCCCTTGAAAATATTTCTTATTTTCTCATCCTTTTCAATTTATACTTTGCTTAACAATTTTCAAACTCAATTCCTTCACTTAATAAGATTTCTCCTAAATCTTATCTCATTTAATAACTCACTTATCATCACAAGAGGATTATTAATTGGATTTAAAAAGCATTTGAAAACATTTAGATTTATAAAATAAGAAGTATAGTTTAATACAATTTACGGTTTAAAAGAAATATTTAACATAAAAATTAGAGTTCATATCCAGTTAATGATAAATTGTAAAACTGGTTTTAGAAAATTAAAGTTTATTAAAAATATTTGCCTATCCTTTAAAAATAACTAATTCGAAACATTTTAAATTCAAGTAATAGTTTACAAAAAAATTATATAGTGTAGTAATTTAAAATACTCCTTTTAAAAATAAGCTTATAATTTTAGAAAAACCCAATATCCATCTATAAATGCCTCTTGTCCAAATTCACACTTCTTACTTTCGGAAATATTCTACTATTTCCGTTTCAGACAAATTTATAACTCAATATAAGTTCATGACTTATTCCTTTTCGTATCCACTGATATCTTCTTTTCCCATTTATAAACTCCGTTTATAAGTTTATAAACTCCGTTTATAAGTTTATAAACTCTGTGAGTTTTCTTTTTCATTTATTTATGAAATAATTTATTCAAAAATCCTATTTTATAATTTTATTCTTCAATTCAATTCCATATTGTTCCTTAATAAATTTCCATTTCATTTCTTAATAAAGTTCTCTTGTTTTATTTCTTAATATAGTTCTCTTTGAGTTCACTTTATTTATAAAGATAGTTTTATTTAAGGATTCCACCTTAATAATTTATTTCTTTTATATAAATTTTCATATTGCTCTTTAAATAAATTCCATTCATTACTTAATAAAATTCCTTTTTATTTCTTAATAAAAATCCCTTATTTGTACTTCTTAACAACATTTTCTTTCTATTCTTAAATAAAATTTTACTTGTTGATTACAATAATTCTTCCAGTGTTTAATATATTAAATTTTCCCAAAAACTCAATTTTTACAATTTCAGTTTATAAGATGCCTTTATTTCTTTTTTCTTCATTCTCAAGTTGAAGTTTCGAATTCCAATAATATTTCCTATTTGAGTTTTATTTAACTTCTTTGAATTAGTTTATCAATAGTAGTAAAATTTCAAATTTCAGCTTCTTTGTTATTCAACAGTTAATAATTCAATTTATATACCAAACCACTCATCTCAATTTATCATCTTGTCACGGAACTATATATATATGAGATAAAATAAATATCTTTGAGGAATCCTGTTGGATCTCTCCAACCTGTTTCCCTGCATCCACAGATGTTAGCACAAATAAAATACCAATTCCACTTCAATGGTGGAATATTGCAGTATATGAGATTCATATATTATCATCCGCTATTATGCGGCATATATGGTCTATTTAATTATTCACTAATTTCAACCATCATTCAAGCAATTCAATAATAAATTTAAATTCAACAATTTAAATTTAAAATTAACTGAGTGAGATTAACTCACCTTTGATTTTTATTTTGCCAATCCAATCCAATCTTTACTCGGTTCCATACTTTTGACCTTGTATAACAATTATGTGATTTAATTAATATTCAACAAATTGAACACTTCAATTACCATTTAAAATTTCCAATCTCCAAAATCTAATCTACATATATGAACCCACTGTTTTCATATATACTACTAAATTCTAAATAAAATGACTTCTGACTTATATATAATTTAAATAAAATAGAATTTTTTTTAAATTGATAAAAAAAATCTACAATATACCTTACTGCCCTGTCGTGCTGCTCAATCGGCACAAGATACAAATCGAACGAATTCATTCGCCACATCCATCTCATCATCGGTCACGCACAACCCCTTGGGCCAGCCACGACCAGCCGTTGCCTTACTGCTACACTCAATGGAAGCCGCGACCTCGACCAAGCGTGCGACGGCCTCGTTCCCAAACAACGTCTCCCTTCGTCAAATCGAAGTCGACATCCCCCTTAACCCCTCAACCATGAACGCGACTATACTCCAATCCAAGCTCCACCGTCACTTCACCTACCGCCGCCCCAAAACCCACGAACTCGGAACCCTAGAAGCATCGATTAAAGAAATAAGCGAGCACCAAAATCACTTGCCCCATTTCGACGACACCGCGAAGATTCATAGAGTGAATGAACGCGGACATTCAATTTTTTTTTTAAAAAAAGCTTCTAACGAATTCTATTTTGAAAATGAAGGGGTTTTGACCCTTATCCCCTTTTTTATTATAAAGCGATAGGGCTTGTAACAGAAGAGAGAGGAACATGTTGAATGTTCGCTTATATGATTTTTGTTTGATGATAATAAACATATATACATTCGTTTAAATGTATTTGTTAATGTACTATTTTATTTTTCACAGATTAAATAAATATTTGCTGAATAAAATTAAATACACAGAATTTGAATTCAAACAGAAATTTTATTCAAACAAATATTTATTACATTTTTGAATAGTACAATTTCAAGCTCTCACTATAACTATACAACTTTGATTACAATTACATCACATTTCATATTTACAGTTCACCTCACTACATATCACTCACACTCGTATTTATCTTCAACTGCATTCCAGTTTGAATCCGGCATCTGAGAGATCTGCAAAAATATAAACTAACGTAGTAAAATTGAAAAAGAAATATTTTTGCAATATAAAATGAAACATGACTTTTGAAAATACAATTTGCCTCAGTTATTTGGGTTGTTCGTCATCGTTTAAATTTGAATTCATCACACACGAACGTGTGACATGCACAGTGTATCACTGTACATGCCACAAGGCCGTGCACGCCAAAATATACACTTGATTGATTTACAGGGACAGGTGAGCACAGGTCAAACCCAAATAGAAAACCGGGTTCAACTCACGTTCAATAACATAAAAGTCACAACTCTCAGCACAAGGTCAAACCCGAGTTTTAAAACTGGATTCAACACAGGTGCAAATCAAAAGTACACATGAATGCTATGTTCAAACATGACACAGCCTCAAATCAATGGACATGCAGTCAACTCAAGTACATCAACTACAAAGAGCATCAATAATGCATGAAACAATGAAACAGTTCAACGCTTCAACAAATCAGAACAGCCATACATGAAGTGAATCAAGTTCAGTAGTGCAATGACCAAGCATTGACCAATGAACAAAGAACAGAGACCAAGCAAGGCATAGCAACAGCAACAAGATCACTCATGAAAACTAACAAGCCAATATGCAAACATGCATGCAACATGGTCTGCAGGCAAACAAAAGAATGATACAAAGCAATGAAAAGAGAACATGCATGAAGAACCAGAATGGAACAATGGAAAAAACTGCAACAAAGACTATAGCAAAAACAGAATCGACCAACAATGCACAAATGCACCTAGAAAGTGACTCGGCAATGCTTGAAGACTACAGCAAACACAGAGTCGACACAAATGCAAATGCACAAGTATCAACATATAATGATCAAGATGCTTCACAGTACAACATACAAAATGAATCATACAGTTTCAATGCTAACTGCTCAAGTAAAGTGAAGGAACAAGACCGAACGAGCAAGCTAACCGGCAAATGAACAGAGGCAACAAGGTCAGAGTACAATGCAACATTTTCAAAATGCACAAATATACTATGCAATGAATATCAAGCGATACAACTGCAAGTATCAAAACCAGGTTGAACACTACAAGTACAGGTTCAAGGCCAGAGAATTTGAATTTATGAAATCAAAAAAAAATGACCGAAGTCAAAGTCAGAAACGATCAAGTCGTGGTCATCACGAAAATGAATCAAAGCCGTGACCACCAAGCAATGAATATACAGGATTTGAAAAAGTCAGAAAACATCTCAATCATCGAAACAAAATCAAGTGGCCGAGGTGAATAATATGACAAATTCAAATAGAGAATATACGACGCAAATCTAGGGTTACAAACCCTATATAAACCATTCAACATCATCGGCAACATGTTAGAGTTCGAATACGAAAATCGAAAGGTAACAAAGCATAAATTCTTACCAGAAGGAAGAATCGAACTCGGTAAAAACTGAAGGAGCCGTGAAGCAAAGAGAATAGAGCATCGATCATCAAGCAATCACGAAGAACAATCCACCTGATCGAAGTAATTAAAGTCGGCTTCTTCAATTTTACACAAAGCCCTAAGTTTTAAAAGGAAGAAGAACGAACGAAGAAACAACGGCCGCCATCTCCATTTTTCACGAACAAAGGAAATAAAAGAGACGGGTTGAATTACTAAAGAGGGCCGGCCTTATTCCTCTAAAAAGACTTCTATTTTATTAAGGGCTTTTAAATTTATAAATAGGGTTTTATTTTATTTAAATTGTTTTTAATTGTATTTTCTTTTTAAATCGTTTTAAATTTCTAGTAGTGTGATTAGGGGACAAGCTACGTGGCGTAGCTTGAGAATTCGCAACTCGGTGGTTGAGTTGTGGCAAGGTTTTGAGTGTAGAGTTAGATTAGTCAATAGTGGGTATAGCGAGTTTACGTGTGTAAGCGAGGGACTATCTAATTTCTAGTAGAAACCTTGGGGGCAGCACGTAGGCAGGTTTTGCCGAAGCTGGGTAAATTCCATGTTGTTCTGTTATTTATATTCAGTGATATCTGTGCTGCTATTCTGTGATCTGAATTGAAATTAATTTAATTTTTATAATTAATACCATCACCCTATTCACCCCCCTTCTAGGGTGAAATCGATCCTACAAGTGGTATCAGAGCTAGGAATAGAAGTCAACATTTGTTTTAAAAATTCGATTTTTTGAAAAAAATCAATTTTTGTTTTAAAAATTTGAATTTTTAAAATGGCTTCTTTTAGTAATGCTTTTGCAGAGGGTCAGTCGATAGTTAGACCACCATGTTCAATGGTGAATATGCTTTTTGGAAAAAATAGGATGAAATTTTTTCTAAAAACCATTGACGCTTGGGATATTGTTGAGACAGGTTACAGTACTCCAACTATAACTGTAGATAATCAGGAAATAGAGAAACCAAAGGAACAATGGACAGAACTAGAAAATAAATTACAGAATACTAATGCAAAGCTATGAATTCTATTATCTGTTCATTAGATCAATTTCAGTTTAATCGTGTCTCACATTGTCTAACTGTGCAGGAAATATGGCACATACTAGAAGTGACTCACGAAGGAACATCTCAAGTCAAAGAATCTCGCCTTGCCATGCTAAGCAGCGAATACGAGAACTTTACAATGGCGAAGGAAGAAAATGTCAAAGAGATGTACGGACGACTTTCCAATATCGTATACAAATCAAAAGCTCTCGAGAAAACATACACCAAACTGGAAATAGTCCGGAAAATCCTCAGAGTCCTTCCACGAAGCTTTGAAGTGAAAGTTACTACCATTCAAGAATCGAAAGATTTAAAACAACTCAAAGTTGAAGAACTCATCGGAAATCTCACCACATATGAGCTAGAGATAAAATTCAAAGAAGAGCGTGAAGGAGGAAATACTCGGAAAAAATCGATATCTCTCAAAGGAACAACTGAAAGTGATGACGATGATGATGATGATGCAGCAGCAGAATTGGAGCTATTAATAAAGAAATTCAAAAGATGGAATTACAAATATGGAAATTCAACTCGAATTCAAAAAGCGAAAAGCAGAATAACCAAAGCACTAGACTACTCTGAAGAACAGAAGATCATCTGTCACAAGTGCAACCAACCCGGCCATATCAAGCCCGATTGTCCACAAATTAAATTCAGCCATGGAAAGAAACAGAAAAAGTAAAGTTTTGCAGCCACTTGGGATGAAATAGAAGAGAATGATCAAAGCACTGGCAGTGAAAGCGAAAAGGCAGAATTGTGTCTTCGAGGTGATACAACTGACAGTGACGATGACGAGCCAAGTGAGGTATCAAAACTTACCCATTCTGAGTTGCTTATATATTTTCATGAAGTAAACGGCTGTTTTGAACGACTTAGGGAAAAATACGCCAAACTTGAATCTCAAAAGGATACTTTGATAGAATGCAATGAACAACTTGATCAATTAGTTAAGAACTATCAACGTAGGATCCCTAAGTGTGATAAGTGTCCAACATTCGAAGAAGAAATTAAAAAATCAGAAATCAATATAAAAACACTTGAAAATGAAATTCTGATTTTAAAAGAGAATGAAAATACTAGGAGAGAGAATTCTATTAAAAGGTGCACACAATTGTTAAACGAAAATGAATCTCTCAAAACACAAGTTCAACAACTGTCTACTACTTTAGATAAATTTTCCAAAAGTGAAAAATCGTTGAATATGCTACTAGGAAAGCAAACTGTTAATACGATTAGACAAGGACTTGGATATAATAAATTGAAAATTGTTGAAAGCAATAATAATCAAGTTAATTCTATGTGCACAATTTGTAGAAAATATGGACACAATCACAATAATTGTTGGTATAGACCCAAACATGTGAAAACTATATCGATTTGGGTTCCAAAAGGCACAAATATAAAATCTCTCAAAGTTAAACAAATTTGGGTGCCGAAGGGAACAATTATAAATAGTTTTGGGTCTCCACAAAATTGTTTTTCAAAATATTCTGCCACTAACAACCATGGACCTATAAAAACAAATAGGTCACATAAATCTTTTCCCGTGTAGGTGTGGGGCAGGCTAAGGAACAACAATAGTGTTTTTTGGATTTTGGCTGTTCCAAGGACACACCGAGCAACAAAGCAAAGTTCCTTAGCCTAGTATAAAGGTGACAGAATCACAATGGGCAACAACGAAAAATATCGTAAAGGTAAAACAGGTAATTGTATATTTATTTGAACGATATATTAAATGTGATAATCTGCACCATATTCTGAATTAAAATCAGCCAATATTGAGATTGATGAAAAGATGATGATTTTGATTCTGACTTATTCAAAATAGTTGGCCAAATTATATTCTTATGCCACAACGCTATAAAATTCTCTAGATTCTTCATATCAGTTTGGATTAAAAATAGTGTTTTGTTGGATAATACAATTGGTTATAATACGGCTAACTCTTTATTCACGGTTTTCGATTATTTACACGGCTTCATTTCAAATTCAAGAGAATGTCATTTAAAATATTTTTAAAATTAAATTTGAAATTTTTGGTGCACACTTCATGTTTTGGTCTATAAAATTCAATTGATGATAATTTTGAGTAAAAGAGAAATTCAGATGCAGATTACACTGGTAATCTAGTTGATAGAAAAATTACTAGTGGAACGTGATTTTTGTTGAGACATTTAGTAACTGCATCGTTTTTCAAAGAAAATATCTGCATATTTTTCATTTCAAATAATTTTCAAATAGTAGAAAATTTTTTTATAAAACCCCCTCGAGAAAATCATTTTTGACCATATTTTCAGATTAGTCATTTTGAAAAATTGGTTTCATAATTATTTTTGAATTTGATTTTAAATGACTATATTGACTAATCTGATTCCCTAATGTTTATCGAAAAGAAAAATAGTGATTGAAAAAGTGATGAGTGTTAATATTGATCAAATATTATGACTCGAGACGGTATAATTAATAAATTTCTTTAGAAATTTAAACAAGAGTTATAAAACTGTTTGTTGGTAAAAATTCCATGACCATCTCTATATCTATCATATTTCTAACGACCATCACTCATCAAAATTCTACATAGTTTGTCGATATGTGGTACTTTAAACAGGAATCGTTCGTTTTTCATTTTTCACATTTTTTTTTGAAAAAAAGGGGTAATAATAATAATAATAATAATAATAATAAATACCAAAGTATTCACTCTCATTTAAAAGTCCTCACGGTTATGCATGGGTGAATTACTTGGAATTTGTTATGTGCTTCCATGCTCATTTAAAAGTCCTCACGGTTATGCACGTATGGAACGCATATCAAAAGTTGTTTTTTTTAAAATAAACAAGTTGATTCTAATCCCATTTAAAGTCCTCATGATTATGCGTGGTTAGAAGATACTTGAATTCATTTTTCTTAAAATAAAATTGGAATATTTCTAATCTCATTTAAAAGTCCTAACGGTTATGCATAGTTAGTAGATATTCAAATTCCTGATATGAATATACCACAAATAGACACAACTGTATGGTTTTATATGATGACATCATTTCCATCATTCTAAAAGTGGAATATGCGCCTAACAAAACATTTATGATTTTTGTTTGACTTTTTATCGAAATTAAATATTTATATTCAATTGAGTTGTAATGTTGGATTGATATCGATTACTTTATCTCTATTTTCTCTAATACTATTATTCTTTTGCTGATAACAAAAGGGGGAGAGAAAAGTTAAGATTTTGTTAAATAAAATCAAGCAAAGGTCAAATAATTTTCCATTCGCATCTAGGATCATTTGCATATTATTTAATTGTATGCATATTTGTAGGGGGGGTATTGTGTAGAGAGGGAGCATTTAAATAGGGGGAGCAATTAGGATATATCTATGATCAAATACATTTAACATATTCAAAATCTTAAATATATGTTTGTTATCATCAAAAGGGGGAGATTGTTGAATATGCGCTTATATGATTTTTGTTTGATGATAATAAACATATATACATTCATTTAAATGTATTTGTTAATGTACTATTTTATTTTTCACAGATTAAATAAATATTTGCTGAATAAAATTAAATACACAGAATTTGAATTCAAACAGAAATTTTATTCAAACAAATATTTATTACATTTTTGAATAGTACAATTTCAAGCTCTCACTATAACTATACAACTTTGATTACAATTACATCACATTTTATATTTACAGTTCACCTCACTACATATCACTCACACTCGTATTTATCTTCAACTGCATTCCAGTTTGAATCCGGCATCTGAGAGATCTGCAAAAATATAAACTAACGCAGTAAAATTGAAAAAGAAATATTTTTGCAATATAAAATGAAACATGACTTTTGAAAATACAATTTGCCTCAGTTATTTGGGTTGTTCGTCATCGTTTAAATTTGAATTCATCACACACGAACGTGTGACATGCACAGTGTATCACTGTACATGCCACAAGGCCGTGCATGCCAAAATATACACTTGATTGATTTACAGGGACAGGTGAGCACAGGTCAAACCCAAATGAAAAACCGGGTTAAACTCACGTGCAATAACATAAAAGTCACAACTCTCAGCACAAGGTCAAACCCGAGTTTTAAAACTGGATTCAACACAGGTGCAAATCAAAAGTACACATGAATGCTATGTTCAAACATGACACAGCCTCAAGTCAATGGACATGCAGTCAACTCAAGTACATCAACTACAAAGAGCATCAATAATGCATGAAACAATGAAACAGTTCAAAGCTTCAACAAATCAGAACAGCCATACATGAAGTGAATCAAGTTCAGCAGTGCAATGACCAAGCATTGACCAATGAACAAAGAACAGAAACCAAGCAAGGCATAGCAACAGCAACAAGATCACTCATGAAAACTAACAAGCCAATATGCAAACATGCATGCAACATGGTCTGCGGGCAAACAAAAGAATGATACAAAGCAATGAAAAGAGAACATGCATGAAGAACCAGAATGGAACAATGGCAAATACTGCAACAAAGACTACAGCAAAAACAGAATCGAGCAACAATGCACAAATGCACCTAGAAAGTGACTCGGCAATGCTTGAAGACTACAGCAAACACAGAGTCAACACAAATGCAAATGCACAAGTATCAACATATAATGATCAAGATGCTTCACAGTACAACATACAAAATGAATCATACAGTTTCAATGCTAACTGCTCAAGTAAAGTGAAGGAACAAGACCGAACGAGCAAGCTAACCGGCAAATGAACAGAGGCAACAAGGTCAGAGTACAATGCAACATTTTCAAAATGCACAAATATACTATGCAATGAATATCAAGCGATACAACTGCAAGTATCAAAACCAGGTTGAACACTACAAGTACAGGTTCAAGGCCAGAGAATTTGAATTTATGAAATCAAAAAAAAATGACCGAAGTCAAAGTCAGAAACGATCAAGTCGTGGTCATCACGAAAATGAATCAAAGCCGTGACCACCAAGCAATGAATATACAGGATTTGAAAAAGTCAGAAAACATCTCAATCATCGAAACAAAATCAAGTGGCCGAGGTGAATAATATGACAAATTCAAATAGAGAATATACGACGCAAATCTAGGGTTACAAACCCTATATAAACCATTCAACATCATCGGCAACATGTTAGAGTTCGAATACGAAAATCGAAAGGTAACAAAGCATAAATTCTTACCAGAAGGAAGAATCGAACTCGGTAAAAACTGAAGGAGCCGTGAAGCAAAGAGAATAGAGCATCGATCATCAAGCAATCACGAAGAACAATCCACCTGATCGAAGTAATTAAAGTCGGCTTCTTCAATTTTACACAAAGCCCTAAGTTTTAAAAGGAAGAAGAACGAACGAAGAAACAACGGCCGCCATCTCCATTTTTCACGAACAAAGGAAATAAAAGAGACGGGTTGAATTACTAAAGAGGGCCGGCCTTATTCCTCTAAAAAGACTTCTATTTTATTAAGGGCTTTTAAATTTATAAATAGGGTTTTATTTTATTTAAATTGTTTTTAATTGTATTTTCTTTTTAAACCGTTTTAAATTTCTAGTCGTGTGACTAGGGGACAAGCTACGTGGCGTAGCTTGAGAATTCGCAACTCGGTGGTTGAGTTGTGGCAAGGTTGTGAGCGTAGAGTTAGATTAGTCAATAGCGGGTATAGCGAGTTTACGTGTGTAAGCGAGGGACTATCTAATTTCTAGTAGAAACCTTGGGGGCAGCACGTAGGCAGGGTTTTGCCGAAGCTGGGTAAATTCTGTGTTGTTCTGTTATTTATATTCTGCGATATCTTTGCTGCTATTCTGTGATCTGAATTGAAATTAATTTATAAGCTTCCGCGATTAATTTTTATAATTACCATCACCCTATTCACCCCCCCCTCTAGGGTGAAATCGATCCTACAGAACACGCTTAAAATCTTCCGTCCATTAGCTTACGAACAAAGCTATCCTTTATTTTATTTTATTTTATTTTTATTTTATTTTTAAATTTGAACATTTCGGCTGAAAAGAAAAGAAGGCGACGTGATTTGAAATAAAGAAAGGAAACGTATACAAGAAGGCTCGACTATTTAAATTAAATTTCACCAGATTATTTATCAATTAAATTTCCAGCACGTTTACATTTCGTACACTTACACACTAACTCCGATCAAAATGAAATTTGAAATCCGATAATAATTCAATATTACGGATCCAATGGGACCGGTTTCATCGAATTCCGAGACTGTCCCTCGGAAGGTTATTTTTAAATATCAATTTAAACGATGCAAATTTAAAATTGAACAAATGGCTGTTAAATTTTATTTTAATCCATCTATTACATCCAGTGTTATCAATATAAAGTTTATAAGCCATTGAAATATTTTTCACAAGCTTACAACTCCAGATTTTAAATTTTACCCAATATCCAATTACTATTTTTAACAATTAATTAATTCAACAGGTCGTTATATTTAAATTCTGAATTCTTTCTATCATATAAAACCAAACTATTCACATAATAATCAAATTAAAGTTCAAATTAAATATTTAAATCCAATTTAAATATTGCAAATTAATCGTTCAAAAATCCGGGTCGTTACATGTATAAACCAAACATTGGAAAGAAAAGCATTGAAATAATGCACGGAAAGCACATGACACTGGATTTACCATGTATGGCTATTTCTTTATGTTGCTTGTAAGCTATATGACCGGGGCATATGTCCCCATTTATTCCCATCTAGCTTGCGTTTTTTAGTTGAATTATATGGATTTATCCCCATTTCCAGATTTACGCAGGAAAAGTATGAAGAAGCAATGTCTTTGCTTGCAGAAATGGAGAAGAGGGCTATTACGGCGGAGAGTATGTTGGTAGCCACATTGCAGAGCCAACGGTGGAAGTCTCCAAGGTAGATTACTACCTTGATTCTCGGCATGATTTGATCACAATTACAGTTAAAACTTGGTTTTAGACAATCTAATATATTGAATGTAGCATTTATCATGATTTATGAAGCCCGCTAACTATCGCCTAGTTAGTAATTTTTTATTCCTGACATTGAGAAAGGTAAAACACCATGTTTCTCAAAGCTAAAATGTAAATGTAATTAATTAAGGAATCATTGGCATCTTCCTTCCATTAAAACTAATTTTCTAGGTGAAATGATATTTTACACAGTGTTGAGCATTTTTATATCAACAAACACTGGCCCATCTTTTATCCCTTCGATGGTAGTGCTATAAATTTTCTACCAGTTTTCTTTCTTATAAGTGTACTATATTTTAAATACTCGTTGCAAACATGTTGATACCCAATTCTAATATAAAAGATTATGTCTGTTTCTTGCCAATCTCATGTTAGCTCGTTCAATTTTTGTAGAACTCCATCAGATAATCCAACCCAATAATTCTTTGCCAAAAAAGTAGGACTGCTTTTTAGACCATGGCTATATTATTAATTTCAAGTTAAATTACTCGGTCTTCCTTCTTTGATATGTGCTATAAACATGGCTATATTACTAATTTCAAGTTTCTTATGTCCAGATTGTTTAATTTGCATCTCTAGTAATGATAACAATAATGTTAAACGTAATGTAAACTTTTGTCTACTAGGCACCTGTTACAAGTTTAGTAATGCAACAATTAATGCTTGCTTTCAAAAATACCAATGTAAAAAGTTTGTAATGGTTACATTGATGTTGTAAAAGATAAGTTATAATAACATATGTATTTTAACAACAAATCCGCAATATACTGTTGGGTAAACTCTGGCCAGGACCCCAAATCTTGATCGTTGTATAAGTTGATTTGTATATTCTAGCAATTCAGGCTCAAGCCTGAAATGAAAATACTTTTACATTATCTTAGGCCATGATTTGAAAACATGGGCTTAGGTTAATTGCATAATAAAAAGCTTGCGGCCGTAAGCTCGTATGGGTAACAACTATGTAGTGCTATTCATGGTTCCTGAAATTCAGACATTTTGTGATTTGCAATAATTTCGATTACTTGTGATTTGCAAATTCTACTCTGGTTATTTATAATTTGATTAATTAGTTCGAAGAGTGAAACAATTTTGAAAGAATACAAAATATATATGGTTTAGGTTATATCTCAAAAGGTAAAAAATAGAAGGTAAAAAATAATTTTTTTTGAGACTTTTATAAAACTAGGGTAGGTAATATGACTGAATGTTCATATAGAATTGCGTCTTAAGACGAACTTGCGTATAATGTAAGTTGATATTATTATAATTTAATTCAAGTTTTTCTTCAAAAACAAAATATCTTTATAGATAGTTGGAATAGGGCACCCCTTTTTTCAGTTTGACCATGAAGTTCCGAGAATAGCCTTACTAATGAGATCACAAGTAGGAATCCTGCTAATGCGAAAGATTAATATTTATTTCCATTTGAAAATTCCAGTTTATAAATGAGCTCACGAGTTTGAATCTCAATACCAACGAAGCTATTTATATTAATTTTTAGATATACATCCACAAATGGAGACTATTTCAAGTGAATTTGCAAAAGAAGATGTTATACTAGATGAGTTTAAAAGGAAAGCACATGAATTCGGCAATGAAAGGTATTATCCCTATTGCGATATCAAATTTAAAGCAGCTTCTTAGTTCAAAGAACATGCTCACAGTGATGCACATCCACTTATAATTGAATTACCTTCATCTTCAAGAGTATCCGAAAGTCATCTAGCCTATGTAAATGTTGCCTCGGTTTTAGTGAGGCAATCACCCTCAGTTTTAACTGAGGATGTCAGCCTTATTTAACACTAAGCCTCAGTTAATACCGAGGTAAATGTTTTTTCTACAAAAGTAGATAGTATAATTGCTGATTGAACTTTGATTTGTAACTTGAAAAGTATAATAGATTTTGTCATTCTATTGTAAAATCGCTTGTACATAATATATATATTATACCACTTTATTCTAAATATCAATAAAATGCAATTAATATTATATGTTGATCATATAGGTATTGCAAGTGTTTTGGATGGATACAAAGAAATTGGCAAGTTGAAACACCTACAAGAAATGAATGAACGACTCACACACATGCAGTCGTAAATGAATGACTCGACTGGATGATGATTTGGTAAGTAAATATTTGATGTAATATTTATGTACTTTTTAACTAGTTAACACACAAAATAGTTCTTTATCCTCCTTGAACACAAAATAGACAGAAAGAATTTGAACTTGCTTGCTGAGTGATGCAGTCGGGGAGTGATTTCATAGTTTGAGCAGTATTGCAGATTTTCAAGGTCATTTATGTCGATATTTTCACATCAAATCGTATTAACCAGAGTTGAAGAAAATGGTATGTTGCTTTGGGAAATATTGTGCATTGAATTAGTGGAATTCTTTTACACGATCAGGTATAGATTCTGAAATCAACATATATGATTATTTATATATTAATCTATGTAGATTTCGAATTCAAACCTTGAATGATTTCTTCCACTAACTTGAAATACTAACTAAACGATTAAGTTGAAAACTGCGACAAAACACCCTTACCCAACTTGCAACTCCACATATCATATCACTTCCTTCTCCTCCAATACTTCACAGTCACTGCTGTCCCCGCCCTGAACTGTCTTTGCCATTGACACACCTATCACACATCTCCAATAACAAATATGTCACAAACTTGCCACCTGCACAGTTCAAACAGATCAAACTTCACATTAACCAACCTCTTACAGTACACTACCCAACAACTCCCCTTATTATCACCACTTCATACATACACTCCCCTATTATCAAGAAACATTCCCTTACCTCTGCCCCCTGCACACCAACCTGAAACCATACAACATAAATAAATCAGTAGCTAGCATACAGCATGTCATCTCCACCACAGCAGTTACCACATTACCTCCTACCTTCATACCAGATCATAACATAACCACATACAACTATGCTGCCACCTCCACTTGCCAATACTATCAATAACTTACCCTTCCTCTGCCACTTTAGCACTGTCAACATTCCTCATCTCAGAACTGCAACATCAAGTTCATTACCCCAATCGACATCTGCCACTTGAAACTTCATCCAACTACATTTGCCCTTCCCCTAACACTTCAACAGTCCACTACCTTTCATATGCAACATTCTTCATCTCCAAACCACCCTACTTTCTTGCATTACCACTGTTACATCTCATCTCTGTTGTGTACATCTCATTGTAGTTTCTAGTTCATGCAGTTCATGCACTTGCTTTAATGTTTGTACACTGTAATGAAAAATATATATCACGTTTCTATCTGAGCATGCACTTGTTTTAACATTTTCTGTTTCTTTGTGTTAACTTCGCAGGCTTATTTGAAAGGAAGCACGGTCCTTAGTACGTAACTAGATCAGATCTTGCATGTTGGAACTCTGTAATGTTTGTACTCTGTAATATTTGAAAGGATTGCTTTAATGTTTGTACTCTGTAATGTTTGTACACTTATTAAATTGACATTATTTTCTGTTTCTCTGTGTTAACTTGGCTGCAGGCTTATGTTTTATTCAATGGTTATGCACTTGCTTTAATGTTTGTACACTGTAATGAAAAATATATCACATTTCTTTCTGAGCATGCTCTTATGTTATATTTGTTGATTATAATCTTTATTCGTTTATGAAGATTTAGTTTGATTGCTATTATTAAAATGTAATATATAGGCATAGCTCTTGAAAAGCGTGTCTACGATTTTTATAGCTGCATATATGAGCTGTAAAAGAATTTATCAATACTATAACATGTTGATTTAATAGCGTGAAATGACCGCTATTGGATAAATATTTTATAGCGGCAAAATGGTGTAATAAAGATTTCCAATTCCGTTGAGATTTAGATGTATTATAGCGGCTACAATGAGCTATTGAATAAATATTTTATAGCGGCAAAATGGTGTTATAAAGATTTCCAGTTCCGTTGAGATTTAGCTGTATTATAGTGGCTATAATGAGCTATTGAATTAACGTACCATAGCGGCGAATTTGTGTTATAAAACTAAGCTCAACCATAGCGGCATATTTTGTGTTATAAATATTGAACAGTTTTTTATAACCTGTCGATATACAGCGCTTATCAAACCCTATGGTTGTGATTAATAGCGGCTATATGCCGCTATAAAAGACACTTTTTGTTGTAGTGACGAGAGGCAACTCAGGAGCAAAGTAGTGAAGCTCTTCAAAGTGCAGTGGAGCGAGGATCCTAGAGATTGTACCTGGGAAACTCTAGATAGTTTTAGAAAAGCCTATCTGGATTTGTGTCCAGATAGCTAGTGATGTTTGTTAGAATAAACTGTTTGATTGTTTTCTGAAGTATGGATGATATGTATGTTGGGTAGTTGAAATAAAAGCTTTTGAATTATCTTTTGTTTTAAATTTCGAGGACGAAATTCTTTTAAGGGGGAGGAATGTGACGACCCGAGTTCTTGGCAATATTATTTTAATAAGCATTTAATCTAACTAAATAAAATGCAAACTTATCGTTTTAAAAAAAAAATATGTGTATTTTGGAAGAAAGTTATGATTTGAAAATTTAAAATAAAATAAATCGTATCAATATTGAACATAAATATATATATACACACATAAGAAATTATGATATTAAACATAAGTATAAAAAATATGAATTTAAATTAAGTGTTTGGTAGTTTAAGCTAAAAACAGAAAAACAAAAAGGGAAATAAAAATAAGTATTTATGCTAAGGATAGAAATAAATACATAAGTCAAAGTGTAAACAATAACTATAATAACTTTATAGTAAACACATAAGATAATTCTAGAACTATACAAACCACTGAAATACATCTAGTTATCAAAGAAATAAGGCAAATATATATATATGTGTGTGTACATAAAAATGAAAGGGGATAAGTACGAAAAAATGTAAAGACATTTGCATTAGCACAACATTAGGTCATTTCGAATTTTTCAAAAATTATTTCAGCCTCTACAAAAAAAAATCTAGTCTGGTCAAAGAAGATAAAAATCTCTAATCAAATTGTTGTACCAGTAAAATACAAAGCCCTGTATACTTGTTTATATATATCGATCCTCTTTGTTTCATTCCGTTGATCAAACTTAGCATTCCAGAAATAAGAAAACATTTAATCTTATAACAAAAGCTGAAGTAACAACTCAAGTTACAATTCAACTAACACAAATAAGAAGACTGAAAAGATCAAGCTGATAGCTTTTCAAAACCAGAAAGTTATTCTCTGTTCAAAATTTTCTCAGGTGAGTAAACAAATTGTTTAATATTTAAGTTTAATAAAATTTGTACATATGATTCATGGATAGATTGTTGCTTTGCATGTATATTTTTAGTCGCTCTGTATATATACATATAACTGCTCTGTGTATTTTAAATTGAACCTGTTCTTCTCTTCTTTAGATTACAGGGTGGAAACAAATAAGTAAATTCAATTTCTTTTCATTTAATCATTACCAGGCTTAGGATTTAAAACAAAACAAGTGTGTTTAAGCATACATTATGGTTTTAAAACTATTTTAAGCTCGATAGGGACGAATTGCCTCTGTTAATTTAGTTTCACAAAGAAAACTTGAACCATACGATAAATCCGAATGTCATGAAAGATTATTTCAATTATATAACGTGAATTATCGTTCGAAAATAGGTTTTTTAAAACAAAAATGGTGATTTTTCATTGAGTATGCTAAGAGAAGTTTTTAGATGAGCTGTAAATGGGTTTTGAGCAAATTCAGATGGCCGGAGGACTTTGGGATGTCAGGAATTGGATTAGGGATGGAGGAAGGTCTGATAATGTCGGGAAAAATGACCGGAGACGTTCCAGTTCGTCGTGGCGTCGACCGAGGGAAGTATAGGGTTTAAGGACAATGAAATGAGCGTTTGGGTTTTGGGCTCGTGCGCACTCGTCAATGCACCGAGTGTGGCTAGATTTAGAAGGGGAGTAATTGAGACATAGACGGAGGCGTGGACGGAGGTGCGGCAGTTCCGGTGGTCGGGATGCTTGTGTCGAAGTGGTTTTTGGTGAGCTTGAGTGTTCCAGTTTCGATTGGAAGTGTCGAATTTCTTTTCGTATTTCGTGATGTTGGTTCAAGGGCAAGAGTTGAATATTGGATCAATCGCTGATGAGTGGAGTAAGTCGTCGGAGGTGGCGATGTCGTCGATGGCCTGTGCACGTGCACAACATCGTGATGGTACCAGCGAATTTTTGGCGCGAGAGCAACTCGAGTTGGTACTCAAGAAAGTGAAGGTTTGCTTCGGATTAAAATGCAAGATTCGTGAGTTTGTTCCACAGTTTATAAAGTTTAAAACTTAAACTTCTAAAAGAAAAAATATAAGTGAGAAGGAGAAAAGCGGAACTCGGGAAAAGGGGAAAAAACTCGGGTTGTAACTCGAGTAACCTAAGATTTCCTCGGGTTTTGTTTTCAAGAGGTTAAGCCTAATAAACTTTTAAGTTAATAATGTTAAACAAAGTTTAGTATTAATGAAGTAAATAATGTTGGCAAATTTTAAGTTAAGAATTGATTTAAAAGTCATTAAGGGAGATTTTCAAATGTAAGATAAATAATTAATTTATATTGTAAGTTAACTAAGAATGTAAATTGATTTATAATTGTAATTAAGTAAGTAATTTGAGATTAAATAAATTTGTATTAAAGATTGATATTAATAATTAAGTGTTTAATTCATTTGTAATTAAATTCTATTAATTAATACTTAAGGTTATTAATTAATAATTAAGAAATAATTAATTAAGTGAGCAAAATGTAAATTAATTAATAAAATAGTAATTAAGAAGTAATTAATAAATTAAATGGGTTAATTAATTAGTGATTAATTAAGTAGGATAAAATGGTTTATTCTTAAGTAATTAATTAAGTTTATGTTAATTAAACTAATTTTCATATAAATTGATGAAAACTGTTTGATTGATTGTGGTAACTATTTGGTGATATTCTGTGTTACTCTGTGATATGCTTTGGATATATCTGTGATGTTTGAGTATGATTTATCTATGATAAATGTTATGTGAATTCATAGTGTTTAATTAAATTGTTTAAACTACTAAATAACTTGACCTGTAAAATGGCGTTTGGATTTCGATGAGACCGGGATCGGTGTCAGTTATGATTATCCGAAAACCACACCGATCCAAATTAAACAATAGGTCGTGACATCTTAAGTGAAGATCGAGATGGTGTTTCAGAGTGCAAGGGTTATCGTCGTTAACTCCAAGGGTGATTCCAAAATGAGTGTAACGAGATAATGCCTTTGGTTCGTTCGAACCCGGAACGAACTTGTATGGATTGAATGCTTTCAAAACATCGTCAGGTGGACGATGAGCAATCTAAGAGATATATCCTATAAAGGTAATCGTAGCCTCAAGCCTCATCAATCTGGAATGGCTAAAACAGGGGAGGTGCAGCAAGGTTAGGTGGGTAACACCCAAGCAGGACGAGATATACACCTGTCTGGATGTCCCTTTATTTCGGGTGTGGGCAGTTGTTTGGCCACAACTGTGGGGTTATCTTGTTCGGAACTGTTCAGTAAGGAATGGTTCCGGCCTTGTGTTGTAGGGGGTCGGGAGTGATCCTCGGTACGGTGATCTAGGCCCCGTACTGTGACGGGCGGTACCCCAGTAGCCCTACCATTGATGGAAACCCATTTTTTCCTACGAGACCCTATGGTTTTGATTGTATGCCTATGTAGCTGGAATTTAATAAATGTAACAATTTTGGCTATTTTCTATTTACTTGAAAACCCTAGACACTATTATAATATCACTGGATTTCCTACAAAAAAATTTGGTTAGCGTAGGGTAAAAACTTACCGTGTTTATGTGTGGGAATTCTTAGGTGATACCTTTATTTTCAAATTGTTTTCAAAGTTAAACAACTTTAAACCATTTACTCACACGAGACCCATGTCTGAACCGGAGTTTATTTCTGTTTTTCATAAACTCTTGGGTACTCAAATTTTTATGAGTGGCCAAGTTATAGGTTTTGGATTGTTGAGTTCTAGTGGAGCTTGGAGCAAGAGTCCAGACGTATATATCTATCAAGTTCCGCTGTGTTAGTTGATGTATGTTGTATTTTGGGATGTATGTAATGGCAGATATATATATATATGACTGTCTTGTTGTATGATTTTGTGTAACTATAATGTATGTAAAACTATGAAACAGTTATGTGATATATTATATTTTATTCCGTTCCGCTGTGAGATTCTGATGTTGTTATTCTTTCTTTCTATCTTTTCTATTTCTTTCTCTTTCTTTTCTTATTGATGATACGTCTTTCTGTGGTTAGAAAGACGGGTCATCACAGTTGGTATCAAAGCATAAGTTGAGATAATACCTAGGCTCTGGAGTAATATCTATCTTGAGAGTGCGTATTTATATTTGTATATAACTATATACCTATCTAAATTTGTTAAGTTACCTGTCTAGGTTGCCAACATGAGTTCTGGAAGGAGAGGTAGAGGTAGGGGAAGAACCTCGACTGATAATGGACGAAGTCAAACTGCTAGTGATGACCTGTACCGACTCAAGTAGTTTTGTCGTTTTATGCAAAGACTTCGCCAACTTTGGAGGTAAACCATTTAAAGGGTCAGAGACTATAATTGAGGTTCAAGCTTGGCTACGCTCTTGTGAGCGCATCTTTAAGAGTATGAAGTTGTCTGATGAGCGGAAAAAGTAAATGGCTTCATGGAAATTACAGGAAGGCGTTGCAGCCTGGTGGGATGCAGCGATAGCAAATATCTCTGAGGATGATATTACTTGGGAAAGATTTAAAGAGTTATTTGAGGAGAAATTCGTTCCAACAGCAGGGAAAACTCGTCTGTACCGGGATTTTCTGAATTTAAAGCAGGGAAGCTTGACTATAGCGGAGTATGAGACCAAATTCAATGAACTTTCTTGCAATGGACCGGGGCTCATTGATACTTCCCTCAAAAAGAACTAAATGTTTGTGCAAGGATTGAGGCCAGAATTTCATCAGAAGATGATGGTGTGACGACCCGACTTCCTATCTCCAGGAAATCGCATCACTAATGAAGAAAGAAAGGGATAGAAGAAGAAAAGAAAGAGAAAGAAAAAAAGACAACAACATCAGAGAACTCACAGCGGAACGAATAAAATATAATATATCACATAAAATATTTCATAATATCTCATTACATCATAGTACACAACTTAAACAACAAATATTAGACAGTTATAAACTTCTGTCTAACTATACAACTCAAGATACAAGAGAAACAGATACCAAACAAACACAGCGGAATCTATATATATATATCTACACGTCGAAGCCTCCTGCTCCATTACTCCTCCAGAATTCGTCAAGCTAACCTGAACCACTTGACTACTCATACATAATATGAGTACCCAAGAGTTTAATAAAACAAAAAATAAACACTCGGGTCAGACAGGGGTCTGGTGTGAGTAAACGGGTTATAATTGCTTAACTTTAGAAAACCTTTGAAAAAGAAAAGGTATCACGTAAGACTTCCCACACATAAACATGGAAAAGTTTTTACCTTACGCTAACCAAAACATTTGATAGGAAATCCAGTGATATTATAATAGTGTCTAGGGTTTTCAAGTAAATATGAAATAACCGAAATTGTTACATGATTAAATTCCAGCTACTAGCCACAAAAGTGGGTAATACAAACAAAACCGTAGGGTCTCGTAGGGAAAATGGGTTTCCATCAATGGCAGGGATACTGGGGTACCTCCCATCACAGTACGTGGCCTAGATCACCGTGAGGAGTACTCCCACTCCCCTGCAACACAAGGCCGGGACCATTCCTTGCTGAACAGCCCCGAACAAGACAACCCCGGCGGTTGTCCGGAATTCAACCGCCCCACACAGCCGAATAAAAAGGGACTTCTAGACAGGAGTAAATCTTGCTCTCCAGTGGGAGCTACCCACGAAGCCTTGCTGCACCTCCCCTGTTTTAGCCATTCCCGGTTGATGAGGTTTAAGGCTGCGATTACCTTTATAGGACACATCTCTTAGAATGCTCATCGTCCGCCTGACGATGTGTTGAAAGCATTCAATCCATACAAGTTCGTTCCGGGTTCGAACGAAACCGAAGGCACTATCTCGTTGCACTCATTTTGGAATCACCCTCAGAGTCAACGACCATAGCCCTTACACTCTAAATCTCCATCTCGAATCTATAAGCACTATTCCGTCAAACTCATTACGGAATCACCCACAGAGTTATACTGACATATAGCCCTTACACCTCGAGCCTTCACTTGCTCCACTTGGATTAACGACCTATCGTTTAATTGGAATCGATGTGGTTTTCGGATATCTAAATATGGAAACCCGATCCCGGTCTCATCGAAACCAAACGCCATTTTAATGTCCAAGTTGTACTTAAGGGATTTAAACAGTTTAACTCATTCAGGATGATATAAACAGATAGATGAATAACATTATCACAATAGATAATTCATATAAACCATTCATCTTACAAAGCAGCATATCACAACATAGATATCCAAATCATCCAATATCAACCAATCACCCAATATCATTCAACATCCAATATCAATCACTCAATATCAATCATTTAATATTAATCAATCACCCATAGCAAAATTGATTAACTCTTAATCAACTGCAACGACCCAACTTCCAGACTCCAGGAAGTCGCATCGTTAATAAGAAAGAAAGGGATAGAGAATAGAAAGAAAGAGAAGAAGAAAGAAACAACACATCAGAATCTAAACAGTGGAACAAATAAATTATATTAATAATATAAAATATTACATTTTTTACAACTATTATCAGAGTATACAGATAATACAACACATACTAGACAGTTATAAACACCTGTCTAGTTATACAACTCAATATAACTCAACAGAACAATACAAACACAGAAAACACACAGCGGAACTATTATCTACACGTAGAAGCCTCCTGCTCCATTGCTCCTCCAATATTCGTCAAAGCTAACCTGAATCCCTTGGCTGCTCGTAAAAATTTGAGTACCCAAGAGTTTATGAAAAACAAAAATAAACTCCGGGTCAGACATGGGTCTGGTGTGAGTAACAGGTTAAAGTTGCTTAACTTTCAAAAATCTTTTGAAAAGAAAGGTATCACGTAAGACTTCCCACACATAAACATGGAAAAGTTTTTACCTTATGCTAACCAAAACATTTGATAGGAAATCCAGTGATATTATAATAGTGTCTAGGGTTTTCAAATAAATATGAAATAGCCGAAATTGTTACATTATTAAATTCCAGCTACTAGCCACAAAAGTGGGTAATGCAATCAAAACCGTTGCACTTATTGGATTATGGATTCCATACAATAGCAGGGCTACTGGGGTACCGCCCGTCACAGTACGTGGCCTACATCAATGTACCGAGGATCACTCCCGACCCCCTGCAACACAAGACCGGAACCATCCCTTACTGGACAGTCTCGAACAAGACAACCCCGCAGTTGGCGTACGTTCCAACCGCCCACACAGCCGAATAAAAAGGGACTTCTAGACAGGGGGAAATCTTGCTCTCCAGTGGGAGCTACCCACGAAGCCTTGCTGCATCTCCCCTGTTTTAGCCATTCCCGGCTGATGAGGCTTGAGGCTACGATTACCTTTATAGGACATATCACTTAGAATGCTCATCGTCCACCTGACGATGTTCTGAAAGCATTCAATCCATACAAGTTCGTTCCGGATTCGAACGAAACCGAAGGCATTATCTCGTTACACTCGTTTTGGAATCACCCTCAGAGTTAACGACGATAACCCTTGCACTCTAAATCACCATCTCGAATCTATAAGTACTATTCCGTCAAACTCATTATGGAATCACCCACAGAGTTATACTGACGTATAGCCCTTACACCTCGAGTCTTCACTCGCTCCACTTGGATTCACGACCTAACGTTAATTTGGATCGATGTGGATTTCGGATATCCAAATATGGAAACCCGATCCCGGTCTCATCGAAATCCAAAGCATGTCTTTTAAGGCCAAGTTGTTTTAAAGGTTTAAAACAATTCAATTATCTATATACACAGATAGATAAATCATAGATTCACAACAAGAAATCAATATCATCATCTCACGGATAATCCATAATATCATTATCAAAGATAATCATCATCACAATGCAACCAGTACATCCAAATCACTCAACATTATCTATCTCATACATAAGATTCAATCCATTCAAGGAAAACAATATCATCCATCCATATAAGCAATGATCTATAATCACTAATTATAATTAATTTAAAGTGAATTAAATTAACTACATCATTCTCTAATTAATTTAAAATGAATTAAACTAATTACTTCATTAATATAAATCTTGCTTACATAACCTTTAATTAATTACAAATTAATTAATTATTCATTTATTAATTGCCTTAATTAATCACCTTTGATTAATCATTCTTTAATTACATTCAAGTAATTATCCACAAATTAATTTTACAAATTAATTATACTTAACCAACTTCAGTAATTAACCTTTAATTACTTCATAAATTAATTAACTATAATTAATGTACATTAATCCTTAATTAATTACATTACTTAATTACTTTTAATCACTTATTATTGATTAATTAATCTTAATTACATCATTAATTATATTAATTAATGATCTTTAATTACATTTTAATTAATTACCTTATTAAATTAATTACATTAAGTAATTAATCTTAATTTAAATCATAATTGTTAATCACTCTTGATTAACCCTATTCAGTAATTAACTACCTTTAATTACTTTGCCACACAAATTAACTACTTCATAATTAATTATCTCAAATTAATACTTTGATTAATTCACAAAGTAATTATACTCAAATTACTTCAATTATCAAGTCACCTTCAATTAAATACATATAGTAATTACCCATTAATTACTTCTCTGAGTAATTTCACTTTATTTACTTACAATAAGGAATTATACTCCATAAATCATTTAATGATTATTTTAAATTAATTAAACTGAATTAATTAACTTAATCTAATCAAATTAAACTCAATTAATTACAATTGGTAATTAATTTACTTAATTACTTCCATAAGTAATTATACTTAACAATTTACACAAATGATTATCCTTAAATTAATCAATCTAATTAATTTTTAAAAATTAATTATATTAATTAATTAAATAAATAATCCTCAGTTAATGACCTTCATTAACTATTAAACAATTTATTAATTACTTATCTGAAATAATTATCTTATTTTAAATCATTATTAATTCCAGATTACTTAATCATTAGTAACTCATTAATTAATCCCTAATTAATTAAATAACTAAGTGTTAATTAAAAATTAATTAATCCATTATTACTTGATAAATAAATTATTAATCATTAATTAAAATCGAATCTTATGTAATTAATTACTTAATTACAAGTTAATTATTCAAAGAATAACTAATCCTAAACCCTTAAGATTAACCCTTAATTACTATTTTATTTATTTCCTTAAATAAATTAATTGTTCATTTAATTATCCTAAAAATTAAATGAACTACAAAACATTAAATTATTATTCAAATTTTATTTTTAAGCACTTAAATTTATAAAACTAAAATTTAATTTGAAACAAAGATTCAAATCCAAATTTGAATCAAATTTAAACTTTGTTTTAACACATTACTTCATATTTCAATTTCAAATTTAAATTCAAATTCTTTAAAATATTTGTAAACAATAAACCCTTTTTAAAATTATTTTTAAAGCAAATTTGAATTTAAATACTTCATCATTTCCTACTTGTGATTCAATTCAACTTGAATCCAACATTTAAGTTAGATTTAAAACTTACTTTAAATTCTTGCTTCCATTTTTAAATTTAGTTTTAAATTTTTGAAAACAAGACGAGTTTTCAAATTCTAACAAACTAACCCGAGCTAAAAACTAAATAACTCGAGTAACACATTCACCTTAACATCAGTTAAAACCAAAATAAAAAAAATCAGGTTTATACAAAACCTATACTAACAGGTTTACCCAAACTCTGAAACAACTTAAATACCCGAGATCTCATCTCCATTACTTCGAGTCCCAATCCCTTTCCTTCGAGCAAAAACCCAGTTCCACTCGAGCATGACTCGAATGTCTTCTTCCCCCACACAGCTGCTGACACATCAAGGTAGCCGTGCACCTGCACCACCATTATCGACACCTCCAGCGTCTCGCGACTATCCACGCATGTCAGAGATCAACATCCAATACCAATACGACCTTCAAATCGAATGCAGGATCCCAATTCCAAAATCGAGCATTCAAGCTTCAAAATGGTAGCAAATGTCGTTACAGGAAATTTGCCCAAACACAAATTTTCGATCATCAGCGAGATTCCAACTCCGGCTACAGCTATTTCCACACCCCATCTATCTCTAGTTCGAATAGGGAACAACTCGATCATTTAATCAGGTCACGGTGATCAATTTTTTAGATGAACACAAACTAGGGTTAAATCCTTAATTCCCAGATCAACACTGCCTCATTGTTTTAATCCACTTTCCTACATTTTTTCTCAATTCTCCTATCACAATTCTATCACCAGGAACATCGCTGGCCACCCCTATCTCCTAGATCGGCAATTACGACACAAAACTTGATTTCTGGTTAAACCAGAAATGCTCCACCATATTTAAACTGAAAACTATAATTTAAGTTTTAAAATTCAAGTTTTTTTTATAAGAAATCAACTTATACATTTGAATCAATGAAACAGAATAATTAGATTTCATTTACTAAATATTTGTTCTGTTATATTAAGTTACTCGGAGACATTGCAATTTTTATCTTATTTTTCATGCTAAATAAAAATTAAAACTGTAACTTATGTTAACAGCCCATTTTGATTAAATCTCGAATCTTAACACAGTTTAAACCCAATGGAATGAAATTTTAAAAACTTCCAGAATCTGGTAACTTAAGTACAGAAAATAGATTTCATTTCAGCATGCACTACAACATACATTCATATATAAATATACCAGTAATGACTTGTAAAGAGCAAAACAAACATGCATATTTCCAGAATAAATCAAACAACTAAATTTATACTTATGTTTATTCAATATAAAATGTTACTCGCTGATTATAGGGACAGAGCAGACTTATTTCAGGAAAAGCTTCCCCTGATACATGCTTCCCAGAAATGCAGGCATTTGAATTTTTGTAGGATGATCATACGGCTTTAGATGATTTCAGATGCATGCAAGTTCCAAAGAAGAATTTTGCAGGCCTTGTTGAAGAAGTGTTCAAAACAGAAAAGAAATTTGCAGGCTTCCTGCTATACAAGTGCATGCTTGATTCAAGACAGGATGTAGGTTTGATGAAGTTGCAAATTGATTTTCCAGGTATTGAATTTGAAGAGCTATAGGTAAAACTTGATTTTCTTTATGAATTTCAGGTTTTGGAATGATTCAGATAGCTTTTGGGTTTGAGGATCATAGGTTATCAAATTTGTTTGAGAGGGGGACTACAGATTTTTACTTGAACAGATAAACTCTGTTTTGTGGAAGATGAATTCATATTTTTAGATCTGAAACTTTCTCAAGTTTATGAAGAAAAGAAGAATGGAAAAAGAAATGAGATAAGCAAAAATGTTTACATAAACAAGTTTTTGATTTAATTAAAGAAAATTAAAATTAAAGGGGACACTTGTTTTAAATTCAAACATTTGTCACTTTAGTTCATTTTAAGATTAACACATGTCAACAAGGGTGTTTTAGAGATATACACATGTAATTTAAGAATATTTTAGTTTTAATTTAAATTGTTTGTAAATACTTTAAAACCTTAATTTATTATTCCTATGTATATATAAATGAATTTATCTCTTTTAAAATCAAAAAGAAATGAAAACAATCAAATTAAAAATATAGCTTATTCAAAAATATTAAAGTATTTATTCTACTAAATTTTAAAACATTAAATCCAAATTTTAAATTAATTTATCAAATCCAATTTTAAAAGTTAAGTTATATATAGATGCACATATAACTCTTATAAAAAAAATAACAAATCCTATCTCTAACAAAATTTATTTATGTTTATAAAAATTAAGTATTATCATTTTTATTTAAAAATAACAAATTAAACAATATTAAATAATTTATAAATGACATTATAAATTACTTCTATTACTTAATAGATTAAAATTATTTGTAAATTGTATTTTAAATTCTTACATATAAATTCAAGCAATAATTTAAAAAGAAATTACAACTAAGCTTTTAAGGTTAATCTAATTTAAATCCATATTCAAGTTAATTAAATATAAATATAAACAAATAAAATTTTCCTTTAATATAACCTATATAATTATTTATTAAATTGTTTAAAACAATTAAATGTTAAATTTAAATCAAATTCCCAATTTTACCAAACATAAATAAAAATTAAAAATTGATTCATTTACTAAGTTTCAAAATCAAAGTTTATCCATTTTACAATATATACAATGACATATATTATAAACAGAAAACAGTTTATTAGCTTGAAAAAGATAGAATCTACCAATTTAAATATTTATTATAAGATGATTATTATATCAATTCAAGATTTTATTATCAAGAATTTATTAAATCAAATAAATTTTTAAACACAGATTATTAAATTTATATTGCCAAATTCCGGGATATCACATTCCTCCCCCCTTGAAAAAATTTCGGGCAAAATTTAAAAGCAAAGGTAATTTAATAATCTATCCTAAGATTTTACTTTAAAACACAAGCATATATTATCAAACATATGCTAACAACCATAGCAACCAATTTAACCAAACAAACAAATCTAATTATCCAGAAAAATTCTGGATAAAATTTTCACGAGTTTCCCCGATATAAATATCGGGATACTCGCTCTATAGAATCTAAACAATCAATACTATTAAGCTATAGAGCTCCTATCCAACTAGATCTACAAAACTAAACAGGATATCAGACTATAAACAAGTCTAACTCAACAATCACATCCTCCTGAACTGCTGGTTCACAACCAGAGATAGATCATACACGTACTCCCTCAGAGATACGTGAAACTCATCGAAACCCAGTTATCCAAACTGACAATTTAACCTTGAAATTCAAACACCAATTCTTACAAGAACACAGAAAAGATCCAAAACACTTCGGAGCTGACTTACCCAGTCTTTCACAATCTTAAAGCTCCTTAGATCAGAGAAAACTTACCCAAAAATCAGATCTTCGACTCCGGAATCCAAATTCCTTCGTCTCTTACCCGCAGAACTCTTCTGAAGATCCTGGGCTGCCTTCAACTCTACTGATCAGCTCAACCCCTGTTGATTCCTCTAGAAACAAATAGAACCAAAACTTATCAACAGAATGATCTCCTCAAGATCAATTCCAAACGAAGAACACCAACTCTACTCCACAAACATCAGAAGACCAACTTACTTCTCCTATCCGAAAAAGGTAAAACAAAAGCATTTCCATCTGCTTTCGTTGCACAACTCTGATCTGACGTAGAAGAAAAACTCGAGCACAAACTGGACAACACATCTCAGAAACATGGTTCAATAGATCCATAAAAGTAAACTCAGATGCCCCATCTGATCCTTCTACTAAACAGAACCACCAGTAGCATTCCTGGAATCCAGCCGATAAGAAAACTCAGCCTCCAGGTAGGGACAATCTTCTCATAGCTTAAGAGAACACTCAAACAATCGCAAGTCACTTTTGCGATCAACCCGTCCAATATCCAAAGAAAATTGTTCTCTCATTACTAATCAAAACAGTCTATGCTTAACTAGCCAACCCATCAAAGAAATGAATCTTCTCGGCTGCTTCTGAACTCCTTCAGAAAAATTGCTAACCAGAAATCCTTCTTGTCAGCATAGAACACTTCGAGCTGCACTGTTAATACCGATGCCAAGGACTTCCTAATCCAAGGCTCTTCAAAAAACTCGGACCTCAAACTGGACAGAAACGTCCTGCTGAACCCAGCCACAACATCAAAGCAGACATACTTCCTAAACTTGTTCCAAAGAAAACTCTTTGGACACATCCATAGTCACTGCATCTCATCACGCAGTTACTACCCCCTGAGGTATCAAAATACCATCATTCTCTTCTGCCAAACCGACAGATCCAAACTCTACTCATCCAATTCAAAGATAGACTCTGAACCTTTACAGGTTACCTTCAGAGATCTATGAAATCCTATACTCTGCACAACTCACTCGAGACGGTATTAGGTCTACAGTCTCGACAAATACACTACCAATCTCAAACACCAAACTCCAACCATTGGTAGTAGTCGTGTTACACACCCCACTACCTTATCTACCTGTATAACTTATATTGGAAAACCTGAACGGGTAACCCAACAGATAGGTAGAAATAAATATATCTATATATATATAGTTATGTATAAAAGTTACAAATACGCTCTCTCAAGAAAGACACCACTACAGAGCCTAGGTATTCACTCAACCTAATGCTCTGATACCACTACAACGACCCAACTTCCAGACTCCAGGAAGTCGCATCGTTAATAAGAAAGAAAGGGATAGAGAATAGAAAGAAAGAGAAGAAGAAAGAAACAACACATCAGAATCTAAACAGCGGAACGAATAAATTATATTAATAATATAAAATATTACATTTTTTACAACTACTATCAGAGTATACAGATAATACAACACATACTAGACAGTTATAAACACCTGTCTAGTTATACAACTCAATATAACTCAACAGAACAATACAAACACAGAGAACACACAGCGGAACTATTATCTAAACGTAGAAGCCTCCTGCTCCATTGCTCCTCCAATATTCGTCAAAGCTAACCTGAATCCTTTGGCTACTCGTAAAAATTTGAGTACCCAAGAGTTTATGAAAAACAAAAATAAACTCCGGGTCAGACATAGGTCTGGTGTGAGTAACAGGTTAAAGTTGCTTAACTTTCAAAAATCTTTTGAAAAGAAAGTTATCACGTAAGACTTCCCACACATAAACATGGAAAAGTTTTTACCTTACGCTAACCAAAACATTTGATAGGAAATCCAGTGATATTACAATAGTGTCTAGGGTTTTCAAATAAATATGAAATAGCCGAAATTGTTACATTATTAAATTCCAGCTACTAGCCACAAAAGTGGGTAATACAATCAAAACCATTGGCACTTATTGGATTGTGGATTCCATACAATGGCAGGGATACTGGGGTACCGCTCGTCACAGTACGTGGCCTAGATCAACGTACCGAGGATCACTCCCGACCCCCTGCAACACAAGACCGGAACCATCCCTTACTGGACAGTCCCGAACAAGACAACCCCGCATTTGGCGTACGTTCCAACCGCCCACACAGCTGAATAAAAAGGGACTTCTAGACAGGGGAAAATCTTGCTCTCCAGTGGGAGCTACCCACGAAGCCTTGCTGCACCTCCCCTGTTTTAGCCATTCTCGGTTGATGAGGCTTGAGGCTACGATTACCTTTATAGGACATATCACTTAGAATGCTCATCGTCCACCTGACGATGTTCTGAAAGCATTCAATCCATACAAGTTCGTTCCGGGTTCGAACGAAACCGAAGGCATTATCTCGTTACACTCGTTTTGGAATCACCCTCAGAGTTAACGACGATAACCCTTGCACTCTAAATCACCATCTCGAATCTATAAGTACTATTCCGTCAAACTCATTACGGAATCACCCACAGAGTTATACTGACGTATAGCCCTTACACCTCGAGTCTTCACTCGCTCCACTTGGATTCATGACCTAACGTTAATTTGGATCGATGTGGTTTTCGGATATCCAAATATGGAAACCCGATCCCGGTCTCATCGAAATCCAAAGCGTGTCTTTTAAGGCCAAGTTGTTTTAAAGGTTTAAAACAATTCAATTATCTATATACACAGATAGATAAATCATAGATTCACAACAAGAAATCAATATCATCATCATACGGATAATCCATAATATCATTATCAAAGATAATCATCATCACAATGCAACCAATACATCCAAATCACTCAACATTATCTATCTCATACTTGAGATTCAATCCATTCAAGGCAAACAATATCATCCATCCATATAAGCAATGATCTATAATCACTAATTATAATTAATTTAAAGTGAATTAAATTAACTACATCATTTTCTAATTAATTTAAAATGAATTAAACTAATTACTTCATTAATATAAATCTTGCTTACATAACCTTTAATTAATTACAAATTAATTAATTATTCATTTATTAATTGCCTTAATTAATCACCTTTGATTAATCATTCTTTAATTACATTCAAGTAATTATCCACAAATTAATTTTACAAATTAATTATACTTAACCAACTTCAGTAATTAACCTTTAATTACTTCATAAATTAATTAACTATAATTAATGTACATTAATCCTTAATTAATTACATTACTTAATTACTTTTAATCACTTATTATTGATTAATTAATCTTAATTAATCAATCTTAATTACATCATTAATTATATTAATTAATGATCTTTAATTACATTTTAATTAATTACCTTATTAAATTAATTACATTAAGTAATTAATCTTAATTTAAATCATAATTGCTAACCACTCTTGATTAACCCTATTCAGTAATTAACTACCTTTAATTACTTTGCCACACAAATTAACTACTTCATAATTAATTATCTCAAATTAATACTTTGATTAATTCACAAAGTAATTATACTCAAATTACTTCAATTATCAAGTCACCTTCAATTAAATACATATAGTAATTACCCATTAATTACTTCTCTGAGTAATTTCACTTTATTTACTTACAATAAGGAATTATACTCCATAAATCATTTAATGATTATTTTAAATTAATTAAACTGAATTAATTAACTTAATCTAATCAAATTAAACTCAATTAATTACAATTGGTAATTAATTTACTTAATTACTTCCATAAGTAATTATACTTAACAATTTACACAAATGATTATCCTTAAATTAATTAATCTAATTAATTATTAAAAATTAATTATATTAATTAAATAATTAAATAATCCTCAGTTAATGACCTTCATTAACTATTAAACAATTTATTAATTACTTATCTGAAATAATTAACTTATTTTAAATCATTATTAATTCCAAATTAATTATTCATTAGTAACTCATTAATTAATCCCTAATTAATTAAATAATTAAGTGTTAATTAAAACTTAATTAATCCATTATTACTTGATAAATAAATTATTAATCATTAATTAAAATCAAATCTTATTTAATTAATTATTCTTAATTACAAGTTAATTATTCAAAGAATAATTAATCCTAAACCCTTAAGATTAACCCTTAATTACTATTTTATTTATTTCCTTAAATAAATTAATTGTTCATTTAATTATCCTAAAAATTAAATGAACTACAAAACATTAAATTATTATTCAAATTTTGTTTTAAGCACTTAAATTTATAAAACTAAAAATTAATTTGAAACAAAGATTCAAATCCAAATTTGAATCAAATTTAAACTTTGTTTTAACACATTACTTCATATTTCAATTTCAAATTTAAATTCAAATTCTTTAAAGTATTTGTAAACAATAAACCCTTTTTAAAATTATTTTTAAAGCAAATTTGAATTTAAATACTTCATCATTTCCTACTTGTGATTCAATTCAACTTGAATCCAACATTTAAGTTAGATTTAAAACTTACTTTAAATTCTTGCTTCCATTTTTAAATTTAGTTTTAAATTTTTGAAAACAAGACGAGTTTTCAAATTCTAACAAACTAACCCGAGCTAAAAACTAAATAACTCGAGTAACACATTCACCTTAACATCAATTAAAACCAAAATAAAAAAAATCAGGTTTATACAAAACCTGTACTAACAGGTTTACCCAAACTCTGAAACAACTTAAATACCCGAGATCTCATCTCCATTACTTCGAGTCCCAATCCCTTTCCTTCGAGCAAAAACCCAGTTCCACTCGAGCATGACTTGAATGTCTTCTTCCCTCAAACAGCTGCTGACACATCAAGGTAGCCGTGCACCTGCACCACCATTATCGACACCTCCAGCGTCTCGCGACTATCCACGCATGTCAGAGATCAACATCCAATACCAATACGACCTTCAAATCGAATGCAGGATCCCAATTCCGAAATCGAGCATTCAAGCTTCAAAATGGTAGCAAATGTCGCTACAGGAAATTTGGCCAAACACAAATTTCTGATCATCAGCGAGGTTCCAACTCCGGCTACAGCTATTTCCACACCCCATCTATCTCTAGTTCGAATAGGGAACAACTCGATCATTTAATCAGGTCGCGGTGATCAATTTTTTAGATGAACACAAACTAGGGTTAAATCCTTAATTCCCAGATCAACACTGCCTCATTGTTTTAATCCACTTTCCTACATTTTTTCTCAAGTCTCCTATCACAATTCTATCACCAGGAACATCGCTGGCCACCCCTATCTCCTAGATCGACAATTACGACCCAAAACTTGATTTCTGGTTAAACCAGAAATGCTCCACCATATTTAAACTGAAAACTATAATTTAAGTTTTAAAATTCAAGTTTTTGTATAAGAAATCAACTTATACATTTGAATCAATGAAACAGAATAATTAGATTTCATTTACTAAATATTTGTTCTGTTATATTAAGTTACTCAGAGACGTTGCAATTTTTATCTTATTTTTCATGCTAAATAAAAATTAAAACTGTAACTTATGTTAACAGCCCATTTTGATTAAATCTCGAATCTTAACACAGTTTAAACCCAATGGAATGAAATTTTAAAAACTTCCAGAATCTGGAAACTTAAGTACAGAAAATAGATTTCATTTCAGCATGCACTACAACATACATTCATATATAAATATACCAGTAATGACTTGTAAAGAGCAAAACAAACATGCATATTTCCAGAATAAATCAAACAACTAAATTTATACTTATGTTTATTCAATATAAAATGTTACTCGCTGATTATAGGGACAGAGCAGACTTATTTCAGGAAAAGCTTCCCCTGATACATGCTTCCCAGAAATGCAGGCATTTGAATTTTTGTAGGATGATCATACGGCTTCAGATGATTTCAGATGCATCCAAGTTCCAGAGAAGAATTTTGCAGGCCTTGTTGAAGAAGTGTTCAAAACAGAAAAGAAATTTGCAGGCTTCCTGTTATACAAGTGCATGCTTGATTCAAGACATGATGTAGGTTTGATGAAGTTGCAAACTGATTTTCCAGGTATTGAATTTGAAGAGCTATAGGTAAAACTTGATTTTCTTTATGAATTTCAGGTTTTGGAATGATTCAGATAGTTTTTGGGTTTGAGGATCATAGGTTATCAAATTTGTTTGAGAGGGGGACTACAGATTTTTACTTGAACAGATAAACTCTGTTTTGTGGAAGATGAATTCATATTTTTAGATCTGAAACTTTCTCAAGTTTATGAAGAAAAGAAGAATGGAAAAAGAAATGAGATGAGCAAAAATGTTTACATAAACAAGTTTTTGATTTAATTAAAGAAAATTAAAATTAAAGGGGACACTTGTTTTAAATTCAAACATTTGTCACTTTAGTTCATTTTAAGATTAACACATGTCAACAAGGGTGTTTTAGAGATATACACATGTAATTTAAGAATATTTTAGTTTTAATTTAAATTGTTTGTAAATATTTTAAAACCTTAATTTATTATTCCTATGTATATATAAATGAATTTATCTCTTTTAAAATCAAAAAGAAATGAAAACAATCAAATTAAAAATATAGCTTATTCAAAAATATTAAAGTATTTATTCTACTAAATTTTAAAACATTAAATCCAAATTTTAAATTAATTTATCAAATCCAATTTTAAAAGTCAAGTTATATATAGATACACATATAACTCTTATAAAAAAAAATAACAAATCCTATCTCTAACAAAATTTATTTATGTTTATAAAAATTAAGTATTATCATTTTTATTTAAAAATAACAAATTAAACAATATTAAATAATTTATAAATGACATTATAAATTACTTCTATTACTTAATAGATTAAAATTATTTGTAAATTGTATTTTAAATTCTTACATATAAATTCAAGCAATAATTTAAAAAGAAATTACAACTAAGCTTTTAATGTTAATCTAATTTAAATCCATATTCAAGTTAATTAAATATAAATATAAACAAATAAAATTTTCCTTTAATATAACCTATATAAGTATTTATTAAATTGTTTAAAACAATTAAATGTTAAATTTAAATCAAATTTCCAATTTTACCAAACATAAATAAAAATTAAAAATTGATTCATTTACTAAGTTTCAAAATCAAAGTTTATCCATTTTACAATATATACAATTACATATATTATAAACAGAAAACAGTTTATTAGCTTGAAAAAGATAGAATCTACCAATTTAAATATTTATTATAAGATGATTATTATATCAATTCAAGATTTTATTATCAAGAATTTATTAAATCAAATGAATTTTTAAACACAGATTATTAAATTTATATTGCCAAATTCCGGGATATCACATTTGTGACGACCCGTCTTTCATTCCACAGAAAAGCGTATCATCAATAAGAAAAGAAATAGATAGAAATAGAAAGATAGAAAGAAAAGAAATAACAATCATCAGAATCTCACAGCGGAAACGAACAAAATATAATATTACATATATCCCTTACATAATTTACATATCAGAGTTCACAAAATAATACTACTCCATTACATCAGCCATTCATAAGAGTTTTTCCAACCCATACAACTCAAAACATAACACCAAAATGCCACTATAGCGAATATAGATAGATATTACGTCTGGACTCCAGCTCCAGCTTCCAAAACATATGCTAATCCAAACCTAATCACTTGGCTACTCATGAAAATTTGAGTACCCAAGAGTTTATGAATCCGGTCTCATCGGAACCAAACGCCATTTTAATGTCCAAGTTGTACTTAAGGGATTTAAACAGTTTAACTCATTCAAGATGATATAAACAGATAGATGAATAACATTATCACAATAGATAATTCATATAAACCATTCATCTTACAAAGCAGCATATCACAACATAGATATCCAAATCATCCAATATCAACCAATCACCCAATATCAATCATCCAATATCATTCAACATCCAATATCAATCACTCAATATCAATCATTCAATATTAATCAATCACCCATAGCAAAATTGATTAACTCTTAATCAATTTAATTAACCTCTAATTAAATTAATTTCTACCCTTTAATCATTTGGATTATCCTAACTCCTGCTTCATTGATTTATTACAAATCAAATTCATTAATCATCTTCAAATGATCTTCCTAATTAATCTTCCTTGATTAATTATCCTTTAATTACATTCAAGTAATTATCCTTGACCATATTCAGTAATTAACCTTTAATTACTATCATTAATTACAATAATTAATGATCCTTCATTAATTAATTAACTATAATTAATTACATTAATCCTCAATTAAATACAATTAATCAATCACATTTAAATTAATTACTTAAATTAATTACTTCCATTAATTATATTAATTAATAATCTTTATTAATTAAATAACTAACTTGTAATTAATCATCTCATTAATCATAAATAGTAATTAACAATTTGTAATTACTATCTTAATTAATTAACTTCTTAATTAATTAATTATATTAACCCTTTGATTAATTACTTTAATTAATAAATCTTAATTACTTCATTAAGTAATTATTAAACAATTAAATTAATAAATAAATCCTTAATTAATTACTTTATTAATTAATTAACATTTTAATTAATTATACTTAGTAATTAATCTTAAATTAAATTTATTAATTACTTAATCACATTGATTAATTAACTAAATAATTAAGTAATTAACTCTTAATTACTTACATAAGTAATTATCTCTAATTACTTTTATTAATAAATCTTAATTATTCTCTTAACAATAATTAATTTCATCATTAAATAATTATTAATTCATTAACCAATTAATTACTCCATAATTAATTATTTTCAAAACAATTAAGTTAATCAATACCTTAATTGATAACATTAAGTGATTCCATTAATCACTTCCATTAATTACTCCCATGAGTAACTTCTCTAATTACTTCTCTAAGTAATTACCATTCTAATTACATTCAAAAATCAACCATTGATTACATCGTTAAGTAATTACACTTAATTAATACATAATTAAGTGGTTATTTAAAATTAAATAAATAATTAACTAATTATTTAAAATTAATTAAACAATTAATTAATCTTCTTATATTTCAAAATCTTTAACTAATTAAGAAAAGGCATTTATCTTAATTAATTCTTTACTTAATTACAAATCATACTCAAATTAAGTATTCTAAAGTAAATAACAAAGATAAATTAACCCTATTTATCTTTATAATTAAATTATTTGGAATTAATCAAATTTTATTAACCTTAAGGACAAATTTATTCAATTTGGTTTACATAATTATAATTTATTTTTGGAAGTAAAGTATTTAGAAACAAATTCCCAAATTTAAAACATTTTAAATTACCTAATTTTCAAACCTATTTGTTTACAATATAAATTAGTTTTAAACATTACTTAGAAATTTATCTTAAAACTTTGATTCACTATTTAAATTCAAAACACTCCTTTAAATTAAATTTCAAATTTTAATTAAGATAATTACCTTTAAAAGAAATCATTTTTAACAATTTATTTAAAAAATAATTTCAACTTACACTTTTTAAAAGATTGATAATTTTGCTTCAAAGGCCATGATTTCATTTATTTGAAAACTTGTTTATAACTTAATACTTGATCTAAATTTATTCAAAAAGTTTTAAATTGGAAAAATTATATTTTATACAGTACAACTAGAAATCACTATGCCCTAAAGCTCGAGTAAATCACTCAACCCACCTGTGCCTTCCCCGAAGCAAACCAAATACCTTCATCTTCGAGTCGCCCCTGGAAAAACACGAGAAAAACGCGATAATGTCTTCGGGTCGTAACCTTTCTTCCCCAAATCCAAAACACCTATGTTCAATGTCGTGCACGGTGCACGTGCACTGTTCGTCCCGGCCGACGTCGATCACCACGACGATCCCTAACAACCCCAAAATCTCATGCGAACACGAATCCCACCCAGTTCGTACAATAATTAACCCAATCAAAATTCGAACCTAATGTTCGAACTGCAGGAAGCTCGAACAACGACCCCAACGCCATTGGCCAAAACGACTACCGGAAGCTTCAATAATCACTCCTAAGCATCACCGCAACCTCCTCGCCCCCATCCCCCATACGCGAACAATTCCGGTCATGTATTTAAATCGCAAAGATCGAAACAGTACAGCCGAACAAAAACAGTCTAAAACCCTAGTTTCTTCAAATTCACACAATTTACTCATTAGAAAAATTCTCTTGTATTTTTCCCTTGATCCCTAACTCAAAAGCTTGCTTCACTCACAAATTTGATTCAAAACAAAAATCGAATCAACGGCAATTCTTCAAAGTTCCCAAAACCTTCAAACCCAAAATTCACGATAAATACCCAATTAAAATTTACAATTTATATATCTAAATTCGTGATTTACTATCACGATTTCATGCATGTAATCAAATTTTGAATTAAAGATAATTAATTTTTAACAAATATTCAAGTTTTATAGTAAATCCTTCTTTTATAATTATTTATTGCATCCCAAATTTTGAAACTATTTTACAATTAACATCAAACAACAACAAACAACTTCTCTTCAATCATCAAGGTCAAATATTTATGTTAGTGGGAGATTTTCATTTTTGAAGTAAAATCTGTTCTTAAAAGAAACAGAAAATAAAGTTTCATATACAACCAGACCTGTTACATTATCTACAGATCCTATCGATTCAATAATATAAATTCTGAAAAAGTTTTCATGAAATCATCAACTCAAATCACAAAGCATCGCATGCATGTTAGTTAAAATCCAAATCAATCTGTTTTGAAAATAATTTACTCATATTTTTAAGAAGGAAGAGAACAGAGCAGGTTTTCTTTTTTTTTCCAGGCTTTAAAATTTTGATCTATAGAAGTGCTTTGCTGTTGAAATTGAATCCATGCATAACAGGTTGAAGTTGCAGTTAAACTCCTTTAAGAATTGCAGGCTTTTCATTTGCAGGTTGAAATTTCATTTAGTTGCAGATTTTAAATTTGCTGAAACAGATCTTCATTTGCAAACTCATTAGCTTTTGGAAATCTCAGGTTTGAATTTGATATGGTAGTAATTTGGTTTGAGTTTATATTTGCTTTTGATTCAAGTTTCAGGTTTGGAAATTGTTTTTGCTTTTGCCATTAACATTTGAAAGGAAGATAAACAAAGGAAAAAAAATGAAAGAAAGTTATGTTTATAAAAAAATAATATAAAAATGAAGACACTTGTTCTTAAAGATTAACACTTGTCATTTTATCCTCTCAATCTCCTCACAAGTGTTATTTGGATATGTTAATATAAATACACATGTCAATAAGTATTTTAAATAAATTTTTATTTAATTTTACATGTAAATAAAGACTTACATATCTACTTACTTAATTGATAAATACTTACATGTACATAAGTGTTTTTAAACAATTTTTATTTAATTTGAATGATCATATAAACTTACAATATTAAATTTTGTTTATAAATAAATACTTGTTTATGTAAATATAATTTTACTTTTAAGAGAAAATATTCTAAAACACTTATATTTATCATTTATAACCATTTTGAAATTAAACACCTTAAAGAAAAAAAAAGAAAAAAAACTTTATTTAAACCCTTTTTGAACTATCATATTGAAAATAAACACAATCTTATATTTTGAAAACAATTGAACTAAACTAAATTATCTTTTGAAAAATCTCATTGAATTTGAAATAAAGCTTTAAAATTACAATATTCATTCATACATCAATTATTGATAGATTAAATTAAATTTCAAAACAATTTCCAAATCATAACATATACATACACAAATATTACAAATTTGAAAATTCAATCTTTTAATTAAACAAAAGGTATTCCATTCACAATATATATCAATTATATAGATTATAAGCAGAATAAGATTTTATTAGCTTTGAAAAACAATTCTAAACAATTTTTAAATTGTTAAAAGATATTGATTATACTTACCAAATTAAATATTTATTATCCTTAATAAGATTAATTTCACCAATTTAAATTAAAATTATAAAGAAAATTTATCAAACCCATTTAATTATTTATACAGATTATTAAATTGATATTGCCTCACATTCCGGGTCGTTACAATCCTCCCCCCTTAAAAGAATTTCGTCCCCGAAATTTAAAAGCAAAGTTAATTTAATAATCTAACAAAGATTTTAATTCAATCAGCAAAGCATTCCTAACAATCAGTTACTAACAACCAAAGCAATCAATCACACAAACAAACCTAACTAATTATCCTAACATAAATCAGAATAAAACTCTAATACTATCTCGAGTTTCCCAAATATAAATCACTGGGAGACTCGCTCTACAGAAGCTAGCAAACTAACTACACTACCAAAAACCAGAGCTCCTCTCTTCTCTAGATCCACCAATCCTGAACAGAATATCAGATTACTCCCAAATCCAGCTTAACATCCAACTCCAACTGAACTACAGATTCAATAAGCAACAATGAATCATACACATACTCCCTCAGAGGTACGTGAAATAAAATGAACTCCAGCTATCCAAACTGGCAATTCAATCTCATAGACAACAGATCTTATCTTATCAGAACACAGATAAGAAATCTCAAATGCCATAGCACCAACCAACCAATCTTACTCAATTTCTGCTCTCTTAACCAGAGAAATCCTAACAACAATGAAGTCCCCAACTTCGAATTCCAACTCCTTATCTCATATCTGTATAACCTGACAGACAATCCAGGGCTGCCAATCTCTTCCTTATCAGTTCAACCTATGCTGATAGTTAGAGAAACAACTAGACCAAAGCAAACTAGCTTTTGGATCCTATTCAACAGAAAAGTCTTCTAAGATCCATCGAAATCTAGATATCAAACTCTATTACTCAAGCCATAGCAAAAGAACTTGCTTCCTTCCTTGCACAGCTGCTACCTCGCTTTCGCTGCACAACTCAGATTCTGAAATAGATGAAAATACTGTTGATGAACACGAGTACAAACTTATCCAATATATGAGAAACCTTGTTCATCACATCCATATAATCTTGTGACCCATCTGACTCGGTCACACTACCTTACAGTAGGATCCAACTCAAAAACTAGATCTGACCAATCCAAACTTTAAAAATTTCTGAGCTGCTACACCAACTCTTCCTACTAGGCTAACCACCCAAAATCGCTTCTGGAACCAAAACAATATGGAACTCAACTTCAGATGCAGACATCCTCTGATTACATCAGTAGCTCCTACTTCCTCATGAGAATCCTCAGTCTCAAACAAAAGAATGCTTAAGAAAATTCCAAACCAATCGCAAGTCACTTTTGTGATCCAACCCAGTTTGGATTCAAAAGAAACTGCCTTTCTTTACCAATTAGAACAGCTTAAAGCTTTTCCAAACAAGGTTAATTCTTCAAGATAACATTCACCATCTGCTCGGACTGCTAAAGAAGAACCACAAATATTTCTGAACCATCGGAGAAACAAACCACACTGCTGCTTCCAAACTCTACCTCGATGATACTACAAAGCTAAAAGATCTACTCGTCAGCATACCGATCATTCCGAGCTGAACTGCTACCTCAGCTATCCAAAGACTTCTAATCCAAAGGCTCCTCGAACCCAAACCATTAACAAACCCCACAAAAGACCTCCGAGATGGCAGACAACCCAAAAGAAACTCGGGCTCCAAACCAAGCATCAACACCTCACTCTCCTTAAAGAATAACAAATGAGACTATGCCAAAGCGAATAACTTATAGACCTTAGTCTCATATTCCAAAACAGCCAACCTTCATTACTGAAGATCCAAACAACTTCTACTCAGATAGGTCTTCCCTGAGGCAGGTAAAGGCTGCTCCTCAATCACTTCTAAAACTGATTCAAGAGAAAACTTCTCCGGAAAATATCCAAGGATACTGCATTTCATCACGCAGTTATCAAGATACCATCACTTACTACCGCACTACCATCAAATCCAAACTCAAGAAAAATTCGCTCATTCGAGTGAAATCCAAACTCATTCTTCAAAGATAAATTCCGAATCTTTAAAAAGATTTCCTTCGGATATCAGAGAAATCCTTACTCCAAACAACAAAACTTGCTCGAGACGGTATTAGGTCTACAGTCTCGACAAAAATGTCCAACCTCAACATATGGACCTCTTCCATCAGTGGTAATCGTGTTACACACACAACCACTACTACTCCATCTACCTACCACTAGAACTTATGTTGGAAAAATTCGAACAGATAACCCAACATATCAGGTAGATATAGATATATATATAGTTATATATAAAAATTACAAGTACGCTCTCTCAAGAAAGACATCACTACAGAGCCTAGGTATTCGCTCAGCCTAACGCTCCCTAAAGAAAGACACACTTCAGAGCTTAGGTATTCGCTCAGCCACCTGCTCCGATACCAAATGTGACGACCCGACTTCCTATCTCCAGGAAATCGTATCACTAATAAAGAAAGAAAGGGATAGAAGAAGAAAAGAAAGAGAAAGAAAAAAGACAACAACATCAGAGAACTCACAGCGGAACGAATAAAATATAATATATCACATAAAATATTTCATAGTATCTCATTACATCAGAGTACACAACTTAAACAACAAATATTAGACAGTTATAAACTTCTGTCTAACTATACAACTCAAGATACAAGAGAAACAGATACCAAACAAACACAGCGGAATCAATATATATATCTACACGTCGAAGCCTCCTGCTCCATTACTCCTTCAGAATTCGTCAAGCTAACCTGAACCACTTGACTACTCATACATAATATGAGTACCCAAGAGTTTAATAAAACAGAAAATAAACACTCGGGTCAGACAGGGGTCTGGTGTGAGTAAACGGGTTATAATTGCTTAACTTTAGAAAACCTTTGAAAAAGAAAAGGTATCACGTAAGAATTCCCACACATAAACATGGAAAAGTTTTTACCTTACGCTAACCAAAACATTTGATAGGAAATCCAGTGATATTATAATAGTGTCTAGGGTTTTCAAGTAAATATGAAATAGCCGAAATTGTTACATGATTAAATTCCAGCTACTAGCCACAAAAGTGGGTAATACAAACAAAACCGTAGGGTCTCGTAGGGAAAATGGGTTTCCATCAATGGCAGGGCTACTGGGGTACCGCCCGTCAATGTACGTGGCCTAGATCACCGTGAGGAGTACTCCCACTCCCCTGCAACACAAGGCCGGGACCATTCCTTACTGAACAGTCCCGAACAAGACAACCCCGGCGGTTGTCCGGAATTCAACCGCCCCACACAGCAGAATAAAAAGGGACTTCTAGACAGGAGTAAATCTTGCTCTCCGGTGGGAGCTACCCACGAAGCCTTGCTGCACCTCCCATGTTTTAGCCATTCCCGGTTGATGAGGTTTGAGGCTGCAATTACCTTTATAGGACACATCTCTTAGAATGCTCATCGTCCTCTTGACGATGTACTGAAAGCATTCAATCCATACAAGTTCATTCCGGGTTCGAACGAAACCGGAGGCACTATCTCGTTGCACTCATTTTGGAATCGCCCTCAGAGTCAACGACCATAGCCCTTACACTCTAAATCTCCATCTCGAACCTATAAGCACTATTCCATCAAACTCATTACGGAATCACCCATAGAGTTATACTGACGTATAGCCCTTACACCTCAAGTCTTCACTTGCTCCACTTGGATTAACGACCTATCATTTAATTGGAAACGATGTGGTTTTCAGATATCCAAATATGGAAACCCAATCTCGGTCTCATCGAAACCAAACGCCATTTTAATGTCCAAGTTGTACTTAAGGGATTTAAACAGTTTAACTCATTCAAGATGATATAAACAGATAGATGAATAACATTATCACAATAGATAATTCATGTAAACCATTCATCTTACAAAGTAGCATATCACAACATAGATATCCAAATCATCCAATATCAACCAATCACCCAATATCAATCATCCAGTATCATTCAACATCATATATCAATCACTCAATATCAATCATTCAATATTAATCAATCACCTATAGCAAAATTGATTAACTCTTAATCAATTTAATTAACCTCTAATTAAATTAATTTCTACCCTTTATTCATTTGGATTATCCTAACTCCTGCTTCATTGATTTATTACAAATCAAATTCATTAATCATCTTCAAATGATCTTCCTAATTAATCTTCCTTGATTAATTATCTTTTAATTACATTCAAGTAATTATCCTTGACCATATTCAGTAATTAACCTTTAATTACTATCATTAATTACAATAATTAATGATCCTTCGTTAATTAATTAACTATAATTAATTACATTAATCCTCAATTAATTACAACTAATCAATCACATTTAAATTAACTACTTAAATTAATTACTTCCATTAATTATATTAATTAATAATCTTTATTAATTAAATAACTAACTTGTAATTAATCATCTCATTAATTATAAACAGTAATTAACAATTTGTAATTACTATCTTAATTAATTAACTTCTTAATTAATTAATTATATTAACCCTTTGATTAATTACTTTAATTAATAAATCTTAATTACTTCATTAAGTAATTATTAAACAATTAAATTAATAAATAAATCCTTAATTAATTACTTTATTAATTAATTAACATTTTAATTAATTATACTTAGTAATTAATCTTAAATTAAATTCATTAATTTCTTAATCACATTGATTAATTAACTAAATAATTAAGTAATTAACTCTTAATTACTTACATAAGTAATTATCTCTAATTACTTTTATTAATAAATCTTAATTATTCTCTTAACAATAATTAATTTCATCATTAAATAATTCTTAATTCATTAACCAATTAATTACTCCATAATTAATTATTTTCAAAACAATTAAGTTAATCTATACCTTAATTGATAACATTAAATGATTCCATTAATCACTTCCATTAATTACTCCCATGAGTAACTTCTCTAATTACTTCTCTATGTAATTACCATTCTAATTACATTCAAAAATTAACCATTGATTACATCTTAAGTAATTACACTTAATTAATACATAATTAAGTGATTATTTAAAATTAAATAAATAATTAACTAATTATTTAAAATTAATTAAATAATTAATTAATCTTCTTATATTTCAAAATCTTTAATTAATTAAGGAAAAGCATTTATCTTAATTAATTCTTTACTTAATTACAAATCATACTCAAATTAAATATTCTAAAGTAAATAACAAAGATAAATTAACCCTATTTATCTTTATAATTAAATTATTTGGAATTAATCAAATTTTATTAACCTTAAGGACAAATTTATTCAATTTGGTTTACATAATTATAATTTATTTTTGGAAGTAAAGTATTTAGAAACAAATTCCCAAATTTAAAACATTTTAAATTACCTAATTTTCAAACCTATTTGTTTACAATATAAATTAGTTTTATACATTACTTAGAAATTTATCTTAAAACTTTGATTCACTATTTAAATTCAAAACACTCCTTTAAATTAAATTTCAAATTTTAATTAAGATAATTACTTTTAAAAGAAATCATTTTTAACAATTTATTTAAGAAAATAATTTCAACTTACACTTTTTAAAAGATTGATAATTTTGCTTCAAAGGCCATGATTTCATTTATTTGAAAACTTGTTTATAACTTAATACTTGATCTAAATTTATTCAAAAAGTTTTAAATTGGAAAACTTTTATTTTATACAGTACAACTAGAAATCACTATGCCTTAAAGCTCGAGTAAATCACTCAACCCACCCGTGCCTTCCCCGAAGCAAACCAAATACCTTCATCTTCAAGTCACCCCTGGAAAAACATGAGAAAAACGCGATAATGTCTTCGGGTCGTAACCTTTCTTCCCCAATTCCAAAACACCCCTATTCAATGTCATGCACGGTGCACGTGCACTGTTCGTCCCGGCCGACGTCGATCACCACGACGATCCCTAACAACCCCGAAATCTCATGCGAACACGAATCCCACCCAGTTCGAACAATAATCAACCCAATCAAAATTCGAACCTAATGTTCGAACAACTGCAGGAAGCTCGAACAACGACCCCAACGCCATTGGCCAAAACGACTACCGGAAGCTTCAACAATCACTCCTAAGCATCACCGCAACTTCCTCGCCCCCATCCCCCATACGCGAACAATTCCGGTCATGTATTTAAATCGCAAAGATCGAAACAGTACAGCCGAACAAAAACAGTCTAAAACCCTAGTTTCTTCAAATTCACACAATTTTACTTTTAAGAGAAAATATTCTAAAACACTTATATTTATCATTTATAACCATTTTGAAATTAAACACCTTAAAGAAAAAAAACAAAAAGAAAACTTTATTTAAACCCTTTTTAAACTATCATATTGAAAATAAACACAATCTTATATTTTGAAAACAATTGAACTAAACTAAATTATCTTTTGAAAAATCTCATTGAATTTGAAATAAAGCTTTAATATTACAATATTCATTCATACATCAATTATTGATAGATTAAATTAAATTTCAAAACAATTTCCAAATCATAACATATACATACACATATATTACAAATTTGAAAATTCAATCTTTTAATTAAACAAAAGGTATTCCATTCACAATATATATCAATTATATAGATTATAAACAGAATAAGATTTTATTAGCTTTGAAAAACAATTCTAACCAATTTATAAATTGTAAAAAGATATTGATTATACTTGCCAAATTAAATATTTATTATCCTTATAAGATTAATTTCACCAATTTAAATTAAAATTATAAAGAAAATTTATCAAACCCATTTAATTATTTATACAGATTATTAAATTGATATTGCCTCACATTCCGGGTCGTTACAGATGGCGCATTTGAAAGGATCTTTTGTTGAGTTAATTGATATGGCTCTGAGATATGAGGATTTGATGAGCAAGAAATCTGTGGCACCAATAGCAGCATCAGGAGGGAATTTTTCTAATCCAAATAAGAGGAAGTTTAATCCCAATTGGAGGAAGTAGAACAAAAAGAAGACTGGAAGTAACTACAGACCTCGCAAATGCCATATATGTCAACAAGAAGGTCACTTGGCGAATAAGTGTCCCAGGAAAGGATTTCAGCTGCAGTAGCAGCAATCGTATCAAAGTGGACCGGGTTTGGCTTTGGTTCAGAGATCTCTATGCTTCAATTGTCACCAACCAGGTCATATAATCAAGAATTGCCCGCTACTTCATAAAGCACGGCAGAATAGAGTATTTGCTTTGGAGGGTGCACCATCTACTTCATCTAAAGGCAAGGGAGTATTGGAAGGTACATTACTTTTAGATGGCAAGTATATTAAAGTTTTGTTTGATTCGGATGCTTCTTTGAGTTTTATTTCTCTGGAATCTGTAGAGAAGTTCTTTCTTACCCTTAGTACTATTGACTGTCCCATCTTTGTATCTAATCCTATAGGAGGGGTAATCAAATTAGACATGATCTGTAAGGACTTGAGGATTTCCTATTTGTCCCATAGTTTTTCTTGTGACCCTTATGTGTTGAATTTTAAGGGGTTTGATTTTATATTGGGAATGGATTGGCTTGATAAGTATAAGGCTGTCCTGAATTGTGATGAGAGAACAGTTTTGCTGGAAACCGATCTAGGTAGGATTGCTAGAGTGACGTGTGATAATTCTAGAATTCACTTGAGTAGTATTTTACATGTAGACGAGACTTCTCAAGATAATGTTGAAGATATCGATGTGGTGCAAGATTTTCCTGATGTATTCGAGGAAGGCAAATGTTTACCTCCGCATCGAGAGATAGAGTTTCGCATTGATTTGATTCAAGGAGGAGTACCAGTGATTCAGCCTAGTAGGAGGATGGCTCCTAGGTAAAGGGAGGAGTTAGTTAAGAAAACTCAGGATCTTTTGGAGAAGGGGTTGATTAGGCCCAGTTTTTCTTGTTCGGGTTCTACTGCGGTGTTTGTCACTAAATCGAATGGATCGCTAAGATTTTGTGTGGATTATAGAGAATTGATCAAAGTGACCATTTGAAATAAATATCCTCTTCCTCGTATTGATGATCTCTTTGGCCAACTGCATGGAGCTTCTTTCATTTCTCAACTAGATTTAGCTTCAGGTTTCCATCAGTTAAGGGTAGCTGAGGACTGTATTCCTTGACTGCATTTAGGGGACCAAATTGTTTCTATGAGTCGTTGGTTATGCCTTTCGGGTTAACCAACGCTCCTGCTTACTTTGTTGACCTGATGAACCGAGTCTTTCGAGATGTATTGAATAAGTTCGTTATGGTGTTCATCAATGATATTCTGGTCTACTCTATGTCTGAAGAAGAGCACAAGCAGCATTTGAGAATTATGTTGGAGGCTCTGAGAAGGCATGTTTTGAAGGCGAAGTTCTCTGAGTGCCATTTTTTGAAATCGAAAGTCAAATTTTTAGGACACATTGTTTTTAGAGAAGGTACCTCTGTAGATCCAGCGAAGGTTGAGACTATTTTGGAGTGGAAGCAACCGCAGACATCGACTGAAGTTCGTAGTTTTCTGGGATTAGCTGGCTACTACAGAAAGTTTATCAAGGACTATTCCAAGATTTCTTCACATCTAACCAAGCTGACAAGGAAAGAAGCTAAGTTTAAGTGGGCACCCCAGTGTGAAGAAGCTTTTCAAGAGTTGAAGACGAGGCCAACCAGTGCACCTATGCTAGCTATTCCGGATGGAAAGAGAAAATTTGAGGTTTATACAAATGCTTGTATAGTTGGATTGGGAGCAGTTCTGATGAAAAATGGTAGAGTAATTGCATATGCGAGTCAACAATTAAAGCCACATGAAAGGAACTACGCTACGCATGATCTTGAGTTGTTAGCCATTGTTTTTGCTTTAAAGATCTGGAGACATTATCTTTTGGGAGAGAAGTTCGAGTTATTCACGGACCACAAACCGTTGAAATATCTTTTCTCTCAAAAGGATCATAATCTGAGGCAGCAATGATGGGTCCAGTTTCTAGCATTATATGATTTGGATATTTTGTATACCTCAGGAAAGGCGAATGTTGTGGCTGATGCTCTTGGCAGGAATGCAGTTCTGTCTCTTTTGAAAGTTTTTCCATCTCTCCAGGAAAGAATCATAAGCAAACAAATGGAGGATAATACTTTAAGGAAAATTATTCAAGGAATCAAAGAGGGACAATATTCTGATTTCAAGATTGACGATCAAGGAACTTTGAGGATTAATGGTCGTCTCTGTGTGCCGAATGTGGATGGGTTGAAGCAAGAAGTCTTATCTGAGTATCATCGCTCCAAACTGAATATTCACCCAGGAATCTCTAAGATGTATAAGGATATGAGAAGGGTTTTCTGATGGACGAGCATGAAGAGGGATGTAGCTTCTTTTGTCGATAGTTATGCCATTTTCCAGCAGGTTAAAGGAGATCAGCAGAAGTCAGCCGGATTATTGCAGCCTTTGGAAGTTCCAGAATGGAAGTGGGAGATGATTTCGATGGATTTCATTGGCAGTTTTCCTAGAACCAAGAAATGAAACGAAGGAATATGGGTGATTGTGGATCGTTTAACTAAGAGCGCCCATTTTATACTGGTTAAGACAACTCGTACTGCAGCTTCTCTAGCAGAGATTTTTTTGAGAGAGATAGTCTGATTGCATGGTGTTCCTGTCAATATAGTAAGTGATCGAGATCCTATCTTCACCAGAAAATTCTAGAAGGCTCTGCAATCAGCTATGGGAACGAGTTTGAGATTGAGTACAGCCTATATCCTCTGATAGATGGACAGACGGAGAGACTTAATCGTATTCTAGAGGAAATGCTTCGAGCTTGTGTTTTGTATTTTGGTGGATCGCGGGAAGACCATCTACATCTAGTAGAATTCTCATATAATAACAGTTATCAGGCGAGTATTAATATGGCTCCCTATGAAGCTTTATATGAAAGACCGTGTAGATCCACATCCTGTTGGATAGAGTCAAAAGATCGTCTTATGCTCGGACCAGATTTGATTCAAGAAGCTTTTGTTAAAGTTGAGCTTATCAAGAAGAGAATGAAAGCTGCTCAGGACCGTCAGAATAAATATGCAGATAAAAGGCGAAGACAATTGGAATTTGAGATCGAAGATTTAGTCTTTGTCAAAGTTTCCCCGATCAAAGGAGCTATTAGATTTGGAAAGACGGAAAAACTTTCCCCGAGATATATGGGACCATTCCGGGTGCTGGATAGGATTGGTGTTGTAGCTTACAGAATTGAATTGCCAGAATGGATGTCTGGAGTTCATAATTTATTTCATGTATCCCATCTAAGGTAGTTTGTTCATAACCCATCATTGGTTGTAGAACCAGTAGTTCAGGAAGATTTGAAGGTCGAGCCAAACTTGACTGTGGTTAGGAACCCTGTTCAGATTATTGATCAAGACGAGAGACAACTCGGGAGCAAAGTAGTGAAGCTCGTCAAAGTGCAGTGGAGCGAGGATCCCAGAGATTGTACCTGTGAAACTCCATATAGTTTTAGGAAAGCCTATCCGGATTTGTGTCCGGGTAGCTAGTGATGTTTGTTAGGATAAATTGCTTGATTGTTTGCAATTGTATGGATGATATGTATGTTGGGTAGTTGATATAAAAGCTTTTGAATTATCTTTTGTTTTAAATTTCGAGGACGAAATTTTTTTAAGGGGGAGGAATGTGACGACCCGAGTTTTTGGCAATATTATTTTAATAAGAATTTAATCTAATTAAATAAAATACAAACTTATCATTTAAAAAAAACAAATACATATTTGTGTATTTTGGAAGAAAGCTATGATTTGAAAATTTAAAATAAAATAAATCGTATCAATATTAAACATAAATATAATATGTATACACATAAGAAATTATGATAATAAACATAAGTATAAAAAAAATATGAATCTAAATTAAGTGTTTGGTAGTTTAAGCTAAAAACAGAAGAAAAAAGGGAAATAAAAATAAGTATTTATGTTAAGGATAGGAATAAATACATAAGTCAAAGTGTTAACAATAACTATAATAACTTTATAGTAAACACATAAGATAATTCTAGAACTATATAAACCATTGAAATACATATAGTTATGCAAAGAAATAAGACAGTATATGTATGTATGTATGTATATATATATATGTATGTATATATGTGTGTATATATATATACATAAAAATTAAAGGGGATAAGTATGAAAACATGTAAAGACATTTGCATTTAATCCTAGCACAACATTAGGTCATTTTGAATTGTTCAAAAATCATTTCAGCCTCCGCAAAAAAATCTAGTCTGGTCAAAGAAGATAAAAATCTCTGACCAAATTATTGTACCGGTAAAATACAAAGCCCTGTATACTTGTTTATATATATCAATCCTCTTTGTTTCATTTCGTTCATCAAACTTAGCATTCCAGAAATAAGAAAACATTTAATCTTACACCAAAAGCTGAAGTAACAACTCAAGCTATAATTCAACTAACACAAATAAGAAGACTGAAAAGGTCAGGCTGATAGCTTTTCAAAACCAGAAAGTTATTCTCTGTTCAAAGTTTTCTCAGGTGAGTAAACAAATTGTTTAAGATTTAAATTTAATAAAATTTGTACATACGATTCATGGACAGATTGTTGCTTTGCATGTATATTTTTAGTCGCTCTGTATATATATACATATAACTGCTCTGTGTATTTTAAATTGAACCTGTTCTTCTCTGCTTTAGATTACAGGGTGGAAACAAACAAGTAAATTCAATTTCTTTTCATTTAATCATTACCAGGCTTACGATTTAAAACAAAACAAGTGTGTTTAAGCATACATTATGGTTTTAAAACTGTTTTAAGCTCGATAGGGATGAAATGCCCCTGTCAATTTAGTTTTACACAGCAAACTTGAACCATATGATAAATCCGAATGTCATGAAAGATTAATTCAATTGTAGAACGTGAATTATCGTTCGAAAATAGGATTTTTAAAACAAAAATGGTGATTTTTCATTGAGTATGCTAAGAGAAGATTTTATATGAACTGTGAATGGGTTTTGAGCAAATTCAGATGGCCGGAGGACTTTGGGATGTCAAGAATTGGACCAGGGATGGAGGAAGGTCTGATGACGTCGGGAAAAATGACCGAAGACGTTCCAGTTTGCCGTGGCGTTGACCGTAGGGAAGTATAAGGTTTAAGGACAGTGAAATGAGCGTTTGGGTTTTAGGCTCGTGCGCACTCGTCACTGCATCGAGTATGGCTAGATTTGGAGGGGGTGTACTTAAGACATAGAGGGACGCATGGACGGAGGCTCGGAGGTTTCGGTGGTCGGGATGGTTGCGTCGAAGTGGTTTTTTGCGAGCTTGAGTGTTCCAGTTTCGACTGGAAGTGTCGAATTTCTTTTCGTATTTCGTGATGTTGGTTCGAGGGCAAGAGTTGAATGTTGGGTCAATCGCTGATGAGTGGAGTAAGTCGCAAGAGGTGGCGATGCCATCGATGGCCTGTGCATGTGCAAGGCATCGATATGGTACCAGGGAATTTTCGGCGCGAGAGCAACTCGAGTTGATACTCGAGAAAGTGAAGGTTTGCTTCGGGTTAGAATGGAGATTTGTGAGTTTGCTTCCCGGTTTATAAAGTTTAAAACTTAAACTTTTAAAAGAAAAAATATAAGTGAGAAGGAGAAAAGGGTAACTCGGGAAAAGGGGAAAAAACTCGGGTTGTAACTCGAGTAACCTGAGATTTCCTCGGGTTTTGTTTTCAAGAGGTTAAGCCTAATAAACTTTTAAGTTAATAATGTTAAACAAAGTTTAGTATTAATGAAGTAAATAACGTTGGCAAATTTTAAGTTAAGATTTGATTAAAAGTCATTAAGGGAGATTTTCAAATGTAAGATAAATAATTAATTTATATTGTAAGTTAACTAAGAATGTAAATTAATTTATAATTGTAATTAAGTAAGTAATTTGAGATTAAATAAATTTGTATTAAAGATTGATATTAGTAATTAAGTGTTTAATTCATTTGTAATTAAATTCTATAAATTAATAATTAAGGTTATTAATTAATAATTAAGAAATAATTAATTTAGTGAGAAAAATGTAAATTAATTAATAAAATAGTAATTAAGAAGTAATTAATAAATTAAATGGGTTGATTAATTAGTGATTAATTAAGCAGGATAAAATGGTTTATTCTTAAGTAATTAATTAAGTTTAAGTTAATTGAACTAATTTTCATATGAATTGATGATTCATGTTTGATTGATTGTGATAACTATTTGGTGATATTTTGTGTTACTCTGTGATATGCTTTAGATATATCTATGATGTTTGAGTATGATTTATCTATGATAAATGTTACGTGAATTCAAAGTATTGAATTAAATTGTTTGAACTATTAAACCACTTGACCTTTAAAATGGCGTTTGGATTTCGATGAGGCCGAGATCGGGTGTCAGTTATGATTATCTGAAAACCACATCGATCCAAATTAAACGATAGGTCGTGACATCTCAAGTGAAGATCGAGATGGTGTTTCAGAGTGCAAAGGTTATCGTCGTTAACTCTAAGGGTGATTCCAAAATGAGTGTAACGAGATAATGCCTTCGGTTTCGTTCGAACCCGTAACGAACTTGTATGGATTGAATGCTTTCAGAACATCGTCAGGTGGACGATGAGCATTCTAAGAGATATATCCTATAAAGGTAATCGTAGCCTTAAGCCTCGTCAACCGGGAATGGCTAAAACATGGGAGGTGCAGCAAGGTTAGGTGGGTAGCCCCAAGCAGGACGAGATATACTCCTATCTGGATGTCCCTTTATTTCAGGTGTGGGCGGTTGTTTGGCCACAACTTCGTGGTTATCTTGTTTGAAACTGTTCAGTAAGGAATGGTTACGGCCTTGTGTTATAGGGGGTCGGGACTAACCCTCGGTGCAGTGATCTAGGCCCTATACTATGACGGGCGGTACCCAGTAGCCCTGCCATTGATGGGAACCCATTTTCCCTACGAGACCTTACGGTTTTGATTGTATACCTATGTAGTTGGAATTTAATAAAGGTAATAATTTCGGCTATTTTCTATTTACTTGAAAACCTTAGACACTATTATAATATCACTAGATTTCCTATAAAATGTTTCGGTTAGCGTAAGGTAGAAACTTACCCGTGTTTATATGCGGGAAGTCTTACGTGATACCTTTATTTTCAAATGGTTTTTAAAGTTAAACAACTTTAACCCGTTTACTCACACCAGACCCATGCCTGACCCAGAGTTATTTCTGTTTTTCATAAACTCTTGGGTACTTAAATTTTTATGAGTAGCCAAGTGATAGGTTTTGGATTGTTGAGTTCTGGAGGATCTTAGAGCAAGAGTCCGGACGTATATATCTATCTAGTTCCGCTATGTTAGTTGATGTATGTTGTATTTTAGGATGTATGTAATGACAGATATATATATTTATGACTGTCTTGTTGTATGATGCTGTGTAACTCTGATGTATGTAAAACTATGAAATAGTTATGTGACGTATTATATTTTTGTTCCATTCCGCTGTGAGATTCTGATGCTGTTATTCTTTCTTTCTATCTTTTCTATTTCTATCTCTTTCTTTTCTTATTGATGATACATCTTTCTGTGGTTAGAAAGGCGGGTCGTCATGGTATCAAAAAAGTGATGGGGATATGCAACTACTGTACACCAAGGGGGATTAATGATGGCGGACAATGACAGGAGATATGTTTCTACCGACCAAGAGTGATCTAGACTGATGGGTCTATCTCTATCAAGACCTAGGTCAGGCATCTCCCTTTGGAATCGGGATGGACAGATGGTTCTTTGGGTTTAGAATTTCTAACTTGCCCCCTGTCACTAAGGCAATCAAAACACAGGCCGTACCCTCCATTTGATGCTTGAAAGCAATTAAATGTAGATAGTCTTTCTACCAAAGGGGAACGGTGATCTGCTTGGACTTCTTTGCACATTTCAAGTTCAGGCTTAGGGACGTCATGGACATGCCCCTCCTCGTGGGTAGCACATATGTCTCCATGATGGACAGAAGCACCTCTAATAGAGGTCTTCAACACAACCTTCTTGCGGGCATCATGCACAATGTTGTATGTCTTGGGCGTTACGGGCTCGATATGGGTCCAGTCAGTCACTGATTGGACTATCAAGTCAAAGTTTATAGTTTGAGCGTCCATCTTTGCCCTATGGTCATTCAAATCGCATGTGATTTTTCTAATGTTGGTCAAACCATGTATCATGTTAAGCCACATGTCATTGGACAGCCCTGGGATGGGGCAGATTACACAACCCTTAATGTCTTCGTTGGTGTTATGACTATTGGAGTTGTTGGCTTCGTCCCTACCATAATTTTGGATGGTGAGAACTTGAGAGGAGTCTGTAGAGAAGAAAAGTGAAAGCTTATAGAGGAAGTCCTCCTTGCATTAAAATATTAACTAAAAATTTGGCAGACCTCATAATTATAGTTATGGATGATTATTAGCGAAGGTCACTCACTAATAACTTGAAAAATAAATGTAAATAGGAAGTAAAATGCATTATAGATATACAGGCGCAAGTTTTATAGTGGTTTGATCTTGGTTGATATACATCCACCACGAGAACTTTCTTATTACCTTGCTTCTCATATAATAGTCTGGATTACAAGAGACAATATAAGAAAAATAAAGTGCTTATGAGCTCAAGAAATTTAACCCCTATAAAGATGCAGTTTTGTTATACTTATGGAAGCTGGAATTTGCTTTGGAGGGCTAAGATTACGCTGCCAAGGCCTTGGAATTTCTCTTAGCGGTTGATTTGGGTATTGGGTAGATGTGTGAACAAGCTAGAATGCTAGCTAGATTATGAGGCTAAGATGATTATCAGTTGGCGATGTGTACTTAGCATACCTTAGTCAGTAGCAAGCGGCATGGGATCAGAGATTGGTTGTTTTGTAGGGGTTTGCCAGGGTGGTAGCAAAGGAAAATGAGCGGTTACCACAATATTTCTTTGTCGGATGAACAGTGTCATATATGTTGGTCTTATCGGAGAAAATGTGCAGTTATAGCTTCTTTTTTGTAGGGTAGTTAGGCATTTGTGGTCAAAGCATGCCATGCCAAAATAAGAGAGTTTCAAAAGGATCGGACAGTTGTAGCAGAAGATGAGAAGGGACCTTGTTGGGGAGTGAGCCGTTATGGTGGAAAATGATAGAAGGATCTTACTGGGGAGTGGGTCGTCGGCCGATCCTCTTGACTGTTGGCTGCTATCTGTATGTCGTGGCGCTATCTGCTGTCGTTTCCTGCTAATAACCACATGGACTTTACTTGGTTTGAGCTTGTACTAGTGTAGTGCAATCCAACAATATACTTCGATCTATATGAGTAATGAAAGTAACAGCTATATATGTTTCTTATAATTGTGGTATCATTTTGCAGCTTTTGGGCCGATTGAATCAGATCAATTAAATTATTGGTTTGAGGAGTAGAAGATTTGGCACTTTTACTCAGCTTCTGTGCTGGTAATTTATGAGAAAGGGAAGATGATAGGGGGTATTTGAGATGTACAAATATTGGAAGAGGAGATGAGAAGATGAAGAAGGAAATTAGAGATGAGAAGGAGAAACAGAGAAGTATTAGAGAAAATATTTATCCAACCTGCATATTCTTTCATTCCGTATGCCCTTTATAGGCATAATTGCAATTGATTTCATATGCCACCTATCTTCGTTCTAGTGGCTAACTTTTCAAAATTCATTCACATCCATATGTTTGTAACAAACAAATAAAGAAAATACAAATAAAGTAAACATTGTTGTAACTAATTCTTGTACATATTCTTCTTAGCCTTGGACGTGGAATTTTAATAATTCTTTTAGCACGATTGTTAGCATTATGTGATGTAGCTTGTTATATATGGTGGTATTACCTTAAGATTTTGTTGGTTCTATAATATTAGCCGTATCATTACCGTCCCCTCGAAATCGACCTTGTCCTCAAGGTCGAAAATGTCTACTACTTAGGATATGACATTGGGATCAAATATTTGCAAATTATTTGTTATGTCAACACAAGTATTCATAGCCAAGCCATAACTAAGATAAATATCACCCTAGGTGGATGAGTTTCTAAGAAGCAAAATTTGGTCACGGGACTTAACAAAAACTTCATGCGTCATGAAAGTCGATGGTAGTGGTGGTACATTAGAATTTTGTAGTTGGTACAAAGTTTTAGAATTGGGATGTGGTGGTTAAGATCATGGTGTGGAGGTAGGTCGCACGATTTATCGAAGAGGGATGGATAGTGGGTTAAAATTGTTTGGATTTGTGGATGAATGGTTGAATGATTAAAAAAATTGGACATTAACTTTCGATAGTGGTCTGCTGAAGAAATATAAAAGAGAAGCAGTGGACTGGAGATGTTTTAGCTGGTTGAAGATAATTCCTGTTATGCTTTTTTATGGAGTTTGGCCCATCAAAGTGACAGGCTTGCCATTGTATTTAAAGGTGATGGTTAATTCTTGGTGATCCTTCATTACATGCCCAAGAGATTGAAGCCAGTCAATGCCAAAAGCAGCATCAATTCCCCCAAGAGAGAGTAATAAAAATATGTATGGAATTGAATCTCTCTAATGCAAACCAATATCTGACTATACGATCATTGGCGCTGTAATTTTTTGTCATTGCCGAAGGTAACCAAAAATTGTTGTTGTTTGTTTGATTGAAGCCCAAAATCTTGCTACCCTAAGGAGGATGTACTTGTGGTTTAAATTAGAGTGAGAAAATGTTAGGAGAGGGAATTTTATGCTCATAGATGGTGTAGATTGTGGTTTTGCTAGGTTTGAGTTTGGGTTTGGTATGGACAGCACAGATTTGTGATTGGTGGCGGGTCTGAGTTGGGATGATATCAACGGGGTTTTGGAGTTGAAGAAATGGTTTGTGGGTATAAGGGTTAAGAACTATTGTCGTGGTTAAGGATGAAACTGTTGTGTTAAAGGAATGATTTCAGAATTTGCAATAGCAAACTGATGTAGTTGTTATTGCTGAGTTTAGGCTTGCAAGATAATCAGTAAGGTTGGTGGAACTGTGTAACGACCTGTAATTTCGCTACTTCAAAAATAAGAGATTTCATTCGTTTTAAATTTAAAAAGGAGTTTAAATCTTAAAATAAATATGTTATATATAATAAATAATTATCTATTCTTATAGTTAAAAAATTAAAAAGTATAAATTTGGATTTTAGAACAAATCGACAAAAGTTAAGTTTTGTTAATAATAAATAAAGGCTTAAAGAAATGAATTTAAATATTATTTAAAAAGGTAAATCTTATTTAAAACATCTAATAAAAATATTGAAAGTAAATTTATATATTTAAAAGTATGTTAAAAATCCTTTTACAAAAATAACCAAAATTTATCGCATTTTGTCAGTTTTACATACATTGTAAAAATAGGGATTTTGATATTAATTAAATATTATTTTAAAATGTAAAGAGACATGTTTTTATTTATTTAAAGAAGTAAAAAGTTCATTCTAAAGTTTGGTTTATTTCAATATATAGCTTAATAAAAAGGTCAAATTTTGACTGTATAATTTGTCTTCAAAAACACCGTATTCAACCAAAACAAGTTGTCGACAAGTTGTTGCAACTTGATACATTTTCTAACTTATAAATACAAGTTTACAAGCTATTTAAACACTTTACATTTAGCACTAAAAGTCAAAAGGAGTTTACTTTTGAAAAGTTTAAAAGTGAAAAGTATGATTTGACATATTTAAAAATAATTAAAGCTTTTATAAAACAACATCATTACCTTACTTCTCATCTCATTAATGAGATGTTATGCTTATGCATAGAAAATGAGCAAATGAAAAAGTGAAAAGAAAGCTAACTTAAGAAATTAATGACACATACATCCATGCATTTAATGCAAATCAAATCAATACAAAGTCTTCTCTTTAAAATGCAAAATTTAAAAAAGTAATCATTTCTATCTTTAACATCACCATTAATGCTTAAGTCATATCACTTATGGAAAAGGAGCAAATGTTATTTTAACATTTTAAAGTGTAGGAAAAAGAGGTAAACATCATTTCCACCATTAGTGCAAATCAAATCAAGGGTAGAAAGGTAAATTAAAAAGTCAAAAAGTAGAGAAGGGTATTTTAGTCATTTGTCATCCAAAGCTCAAATATAAATAAGCATCCATACCTTCCACTTTTTCACATTTCATTCCTTTCTTCTTCTTCACTTTCTTCTTCTTCTTCACCTCCATTTCCATGGCATCCAACCTCTCTTCCACCTCCATTCTCTTCTACCTTCAAGCTATCACCTCCACATCACCACACCATTACTTTTAACCACCAAAACCAAGCCTAGCTTCCACCTACCTTCCTCTTACACCCATGGCCGAGCCCTACACACCCATACCCACCTCCAAAAAGCCATACCCACTAGTTTCAATAAGTAGATTTTGAATTAAGACCAAATCAATTTTCTAGAAAAATCGCTCTAGTGCAGTTTAGTGATATAACAAGAAATTTGTTTAAATGAACGATTTTAATTACGAAAAATATGGAATAAATTTGATCAATCTATTTAAATAATTTAAAAGAGATTTGGATCGAAAAATATTAATTTTCAAGTATTTAAAAGTTGTTTAAATTCAAATAAGCTTATACGGCACTTTCCGTAGCACTTTTATGCTGTGAATTCTATAACTTTTGGAATATGAGTTTAAATGTAACGACGTTTCCCAGAATAAAATGCGAATGTTTTAAAAAGGATAATTAAGCGTTTTGAAAGATAATTTGGGATATTTATAAGCAATTCCAAAATAAAATTGAAAATATGATTATGTAGAAACAACTAAAAGATTTGTCCCGCTTATGAGATCTGAAAAGATAAAACAAGGTATTTAACTAAGGTTAGGGATGGAGAAACCAGTGCCCTAAACTTACCTGGCCTATGTTTTCTTTTCATAGACGGTGGGTGGAACCGATCGAAAGGAAAGCCCGGAAGCTGTTAAATAAAAAGATTCTGTTAAGTTTTCCAAAATAAAAGAAGATTGGTATTATCTAAAAGTTAAGCAATCTCCAAAAATGAATGATTTCTATGATCCTATTTACTTCAAAATATTCGTTAAGATTTATTTAGGGTTTATCGTAAATGATGTCTTAAATAGCATTGTTTTTGACCAGCCTAAAAGTTAAGAAATTTGGGTCAAGAATTAAGTATGGAAATCTGAGATATTTGCTAAAGCTAAAGAATGAATTTCTTAGAAATTTCTAAGTCAAAAGAAAGAGAATTCGAAATCATCCGAAAAGAATTAAAGTGAAAAGAGACTTAATAAATCCTATATACTCATATTCACTTTTTTATCGATAATTGGATTTCGAAGGAACCGGAGTTGGATTTAGGTAAATCCTATCCGAATCCACTTCGAACCAATGTATACGTTCAAACGTGAAGGCATGTTGAAGACGGTGATTATTGAAGATCGCGGATCTTCATAGCGTGAGGACTGGTTGTTGATTTGCTCGGGGTCGCACCCATTATAGAGTTATATATAGCAGTGGTCTCCTCGTGATGGGGATTTTCCGAATTGCAAGGGCTTCTCACCTATTAATGGCCGAGGAAAGCGCCTTCGGTTTGTCCAGGACTCGTATGGACGTTTGTTTGACATTGCATGTCTAACGATTACATACGCTAGTTTTTACAAACGTACATCAGTGGTGGCGGAGAAGGCAACTTCTCTTAGCTTAACACCCTTCTTAGGACATACGAGCTCAATGGTTGTATTTTTGTGGAAGGCGATTAGTAGTTAAACGGAGACGGCAATGTAGCATTCAAAGATATGATATGTGCTGTGAGAAAAGGCAATCGTTTGCCTCAAGCCTCATCAAACCGGGAATGACCGAAACAGGATTAGATGCAGCAAGGCTAAGTAGGTCATTCCCAGTTAGGATATGGTCATCCTCTTCTAGATTATTTCTTCCCGCTATGACGACGGGGTGTAAATTAATGTGGTGTATGCTAGAGGGCCCTCGATAAAGGTCGGTAACGACCGAAGGATGTCATATTCGGTACCATCTAGTTAAAGAGGTGGGTCGGTCTTGTGTTGGTAGAGGATCCTTTGTGATGGTCCTCTGGACATCCATCTAGAGGTGTACCCCTTCGGAAGGTAGATCATGCGCCTGGTCATTTGTATGGAAATCCATTCTCCAATAAGAACCTGCAGACTTGATTGTAACCTATTATGCTGGAATTTAGTCAATGTAACAATTTCGGCTAAGATTAATAAGTTTATTTGCAAATGTTTTCAAAGAATGTCATTAGAAATAATATCAGAAGTTTTGATATAAAAGTGTTTTAGTTATCATAAGGTAAAAACACGTCTGTGTTTATGTGTGGGCGTGGTCTTATGAGACACTCTTTGTTTTCAAAGGATTTTATTCAACGGCTGATATATGACACTGTCATTAATTATTGAGTTTTTCTCACGCTGGTTTAACAAGCCTGATCCGGGCATTTTCAATACTCGGGTCAGATCCGAGTAGTTTCAGGATAGTCGAAGACGATTGGAGTTTCTAGAGGAGTGCTGGAGATATTCATCGACGTATGAACATATTCTATTATCTACTGTACTTAGTGTATTTTGTTTGATGTTTGTCAGCATTTGTAAGGGCAGGTTTTATAACTGTCCAAGCTGAATTTAGGTTAGACTATGATATATGTATTTAAAAGTTTTCCGCTGTAAAAATATTTGTTCAATATTATATGTTATCCCATTCGAGTGAGATTCTGTTCTGTCTATTTTTCTTTATTACTCTTAAAGATCCGTCTTTTCGTGCAATTTGAGTTGAACATGTGCGATTTATTGTCAATTCAAAGAGTACGGAAAAACAGGCCTTTACATTTGGTATCAGAGCTTTTGGTTGAGCGAACACCGAAGCCTGATAGGGGTAAGTCTCATCATAGATAGGATTAGTAATGTCCTAGGATGAGTAACTCATTAGAGATAGGGTTAATAACATCCGAGAATGAGTTATGAGAGTATTATATATACGAGCGCGTATTTGTTAATTTTATAAAAATTATTTTGTTTTAAAGAAATTATTTTGTTTTAAAGAAATTTTATAAAAATTATTTTGTTTTAAAGAAATTGGTAAATGAAATTATTTCACCTTGGGTTTATATTTAAATATTAAAGGGTATATTATTATCTTTTGGGTTAGAAATTAAGGATTAATTGTAATTTAGCTTAGCTAAAATATGAATATCTTGTGATTAGAATTGCACAATTTGACTATAAGATATTCAATATAGAATCAATTTGTTGAAACCTAGAATTTAGAATTTTAATCATATACCCTTAAATATGTAGTATTAAGAAATAATAATGATTAAGTGGTTATCATAATGGATAAATCTAAAAGCTAAGTACAAATATCTTGCGAAGTAAAATCACGATTTGATTATAAGATATTTGATGATAATACTGAAGCTAGAAGTGTAATTGGAGAAAGTAAAGAAAAAATGCATACTTAGAAGAAAAAAATTCTTATCAATAAGATAGAAAAAGATAAACCAAAATTGAGACTTTTTACTAAATATAATATAAAAAGATAAGTTGTATAACTTATAAAGGAGTTAAGTTAATTTGAAATTTAGACACTTTGATTAGGTTACAAGTCAAAGTAAAATTTAGGAATAAGAGATATAAGAAAAATCATCCTAATATAAAAACTTTGAACTAGTGATACATTTAGGGTAACATTTGTAATTCAGAATGAAGTAAGAATAGAAGTGGATATTTTTGAATAAAATGGTTAATAGATTGATTGTTGGATGAAAATTTTAAATAACAAATACCACATGAATTAAGTTTCATAATTTGACTATAAGGTATTTTATGGATTTAAGATTAAGAAATTTGATTTAGAAAATGGATAGGTAAATAAGTTAAGTAGTTAATCATAGAATCAATGAGAAAAAGGTGTACACTTAGTAAAGTTGTCTTATTAATACATGGATTGGATAAATAATAATAGCTAAATGAAAACCTTAGGTAAAGAAAACTAAGGGTTGAGTTTTATAACTTATTAATTTGAGATAATAGTAAAGTTCCATATTAGTTAAACACCTTAATTGAAGTACTAACAATTTGAAGTTTGGGGATATGTATATATACTCTTAGGAAGCAAAGGTATATTATATAAGTTTAAGTCATATTTGTATGCTTAAGTAATAATGGATCTAGCGAAAAAGTGAATGGGTGTGAAATAAACTTATATTAATAGAAGTTTTAAAGAAATGTATTAGGTAAAGATGAATGTGGATAAGTACATAAGTTAGATATACATCATTTCAGCACATAAAATTTGATCTAAGATTTGAGTACAGAACTTTAAGGTGTTACAGCAATCCAAAAAAGGATTTATCACTCGATTCTTGACGGCGAGCATTGATGGGAGTTTATGATTATGTACAGAAGTTTTCTATCATAGTGTAGAGCTATACAAGGAAAGCAAGGGTTTATGATCAAGAAGTCTGATCAAAGTACGCATTAAAAAATTGAGGGATCGATACTAGTTCAAAAGAAAAGTTGTGGATTCAGATAATAGATCGAATCAAATATCACATATAGTATGATGTGTTGGGTCTGTCTACTTAGTAGTTGGATAGTTATCTCAAATAGTAGGCACTAAGATATAGTGGTTGGACTGATGTTTTGGTATGCATATTTATAGACCACAGATATAGTACATGCTCAGGACAAGGAATGAGTTATGTGGTTGTATTCGTTTATCTTGATACAGTATCAGTGTGGTTGTTTTGGATGTATAGTCCCGTTTGGTTGTTGTATATATTATCTTAAGAGTATAGTACGCACTAGGATGGGTACGATAGAAGTATGGCTTGATGTATGTATATGTAACCTTAAGTACGTGATAAATACTCAGGTTAGTGCGGGGAATCTCTATATGTATGTTTGGCATCATCTTTTTTAGTATTGTTATGTTATCGACCTTATTCTTTTTTATCATCAATAGAAATAAGTCAAATTATTTGAGGAGATGAGTATGGGATAGATTCCTTTATCTTTGATTTCATTTCGAGGACGAAATGCTTTTAAGTAAGGGAGAATGTAACGACCCGTAATTTCGCTACTTCGAAAGTAAGAGATTTCATTCGTTTTAAATTTAAAAAGGAGTTCAAATCTTAAAATAAATATGTTATATATAATAAATAATTATCTATTCTTATATTTAATCAATTAAAAGTATAAATTTGGATTTTAGAACAACTCGACAAAAGTTAAATTTTGTTAATAATAAATAAATGCTTAAATAAATGAATTTAAATATTTATTTAAAAAGGTAAATATTATTAAAACATCTAATAAAGATAATGAAAGTAAATTAATATATTTAAAAGTATGTTAATAATCATTTTACAAAAGTAACCAAGATTTGACGCATTTTGTCAGTTTTACACACACTGTAAAAATAGAGATTTTGATATTAATTAAATATGATTTTAAAATATAAAGAGACATGTTTTTATTTATTTAAAGAAGTAAAAAGTTAATTCTAAAGTTTGGTTTACTTCAATATATAGCTTAATAAAAACGTCAAATTTTGACTGTATAATTTGTTGTCAAAAACACCGTTTTCAACCAAAACAAGTTGTCGACAAGTTATTGCAACTTGATATATTTTCTAACTTATAAATACAAGTTTACAAATTATTTAAACACTTTATATTTAGCACTAAAAGACAAAAAAAGTTTACTTTTGAAAAGTTTAAATAAATGTATAAAAAGTGAAAAGTATGATTTGACATATTTAAAAATAATTAAATCTTTTATAAAACAACATCATTACCTTACTTCTCATATCATTAATGAGATGTTATGCTTATGCATAGAAAAGGAGCAAATGGAAAAGTGAAAAGAAAGCTAACTTAAGGAATTAATGACACATACATCCATGCATTTAATGCAAATCAAATCAATACAAAGTCTTCTCTTTAAAATGCAAAATTTAAGAAAGTAATCATTTCTATATTTAATATCACCATTAATGCTTAAGTCATATAATTTATGAAAAAGGAGCAAATGTTATTTTAATATTTTAAAGTGTAAGAAAAAGAGGTAAACATCATTTCCACCATTAATGCAAATCAAATCAAGGGTAGAAAGGTAAATTAAAAAGTCAAAAAGTAGAGAAGAGTATTTTAGTCATTTGCCATCCAAAGCTCAAATATAAAAAAGCATCCATACCTTCCACTTCCTCACATTTCATTCCTTCCTTCTTCTTCACTTTCTCCTTCTTCTTCACCTCAATTTCCATGGCATCCAACCTCTCTTCCACCTCCATTCTCTTCTACCTTCAAGCTATCACCTCCACATCACCACACCATCACTTTTCACCACCAAACCCAAGCCTAGCTTCCACCTACCCACCTCTTACACTCATGGCCGAGCCCTACACACCCATACCCACCTCCACAAAGCCGTACCCACCTCCCTACATCCCTAGGCCAAGCACCACCCACCCCACACCCTCCTCCACACCAAGGCCATACCCTCCTCTCCATATTAAAAAAAAGAAAAAAAGTGAAGAAACGAAAAAGAAAAACATAAGCGTTCGGAAAGAAAGTAAGCTAAGGCGAGAATTCAAGATGTTCGAAAAAAGCGCGTTTATTCGAAAGCATGTAATCTACGAAAAATTTTGACGGAGTGGATATGAAGGTGAGAAATTCTCATCGCTTTTTAAATTATATTGATTATCATGCTTAATTGTTATGTTAGATAATCACTATTTGATGATACGGATGTTTGGTTGATCGTTTGGATATATTGGATAATCCGTAGTAATGTTATGACATTTACCGTATTGAATATGTTAATGTTATATGATAGTTGTATGGTTGTGATGATAATTTAGATATCAAATTCCTATTTATTAAGTAATCCCTTTGTTTAAAAAGACCATATTTTAGTAATATGAGATATTGTGGAAAAATAAGTCTCTTTTCATTTAGAAGTGAAACTAAAGTTAAAGTGAAAGAGAATTTGAAATTTGAAAAGAAACGGATTTGAAAAGGATAGTTAATTAGAAATTGAAATTAAGATGAATAGTGAAATTGAAATCAATTTTGAAAAAATGAAGTTTAACTTGAGATTGAATGGAAGTTTAAATTGAAATTGGATTTGAAATCTAAGTTTTAAATGTGATTAATTTGAGATTAGAATTGAAATTGAGTTGAAATTGGAATTTAAAATTTAATATTAAAATAATAGGAATATAACAATATTATAATATAGTAATAGTAAAAATATATTTTAAATACTTTAAAAAGTGAAAATATTGATTTAAAATGATTTGTAATGATTTTATAAGTGTTGAAATCCAATTTGAATAAATTATTTCAAGCACTGAAAAATAAGTTAAAACTAGACGCGTCGTGCAACGGTAGTTCGCGATTTCGCGCCGAAAAGTTCAAATGAATGTGAATTCTATAACTTTTGGAATATGATTTTAAATGTAACAACGTTTTCCAGAATAAAATGTGAATGTTTTAAAAAGGATAATTAAGCATTTTGAAAGATAATTTGGGATATTTATAAGCAATTCCGAAATAAAGTTGAAAATCTGAGTATGCGGAAACGACTAGTACATTTGTCCCGCCTGTGAGATCAGAAAAGATAAAACAAGGTGTATAACTAAGGTTAGGGATGGAACAACCAGTGCCCTGAACTTACCTGGCCCATGTTTTCTTTTCTTAGGCGAGGGGTGGAACAGATCAAAAGGAAAGCCCGGATGCTCTTAAATAAAAAGATTCTGTTAAGTTTTCCAAAATAAAAGAAGATTGGTAGTATCCAAAAGTTAAGCAATCTCCAAATACGAAAGATTTCTATGATCCTATTTACTTCAAAATGTTTGTTAAGATTGATTTAGGGTTTATCGTAAACAATGTCTTAAATAGCATTGTTTTTGACTGGCCTAAAAGTTAAGAAATTTGGGTCAAGAATTAAATAAGAAAATCTGAGATATTTCACAAAGCAAAAGAATGAATTTCTTAGAAATTACTCTAAGTCAAAAGAAAGAGAATTCAAAATCATCTGAAAAGAATTAAAATGAAAAGAGACTTAATAAATCCTATATAATCATATTCACTTTTTATCGATAATTGGATTTCGAAGGAACCGGAACCGGAGTCGGATTTAGGTAAATCCTATCCGAAAACAATTTCGAACCAATGTATACGTTCGAACGTGAAGACGTGTTGAAGACGATGATTATTGAAGACCGTAGATCTTCATAGCGTGAGGACTGCTTGTTGATTTGCTCGGGGTGGCACCCATTATAGAGCTATATATAGCAGTGGTCTCCTTGTGATGGAGATTTTTCGGATTGCAAGGGCTTCTCGCCTAGTAATGGCCGAGAAAAGTGCCTTCGGTTTGTCCTGTTCCTGGACAACTTGTACGGACGTTTGTCTGACATTGCATTTCTAACAATTACGTACATTGTTTTTTACAAACGTACATCAGTGGTGGCGGAGAAGGCAACTTCTCTTAGCTTAACACCCTCCTTGAGTCATACGAGCTCAAGGGTTGAATTTTTGTGGAAGGCAATTAGTAGTTAAACGGAAATGGCAATGTGGCATTCAAAGATGTGATATGTGCTGTGAGAAAAGGTAATCGTTTGCCTCAAGCCTCATCAAACCGGAAATGACCGAAACATGATTAAATGCAGCAAGGCTAAGTGGGTCATTCTCAATTAGGATATGGTCATCCTCTTCTAGATTATTTCTTCCCGCTATGATGTCGGGGTGTAAATTAATGTGGTGTATGCTAGAGGGCCCTCGATAAAGGTCGGTAACGACCAGAGGATGTCATACTTGGTACCATCTAGTTAAAGAGGTGGGCCGATCTTGTGTTGGTAGAGGATCCTTTGTGATAGTCCTCGGGACATCCATATAGAGGTGTACCCCTTCGAAAGGTAGATCCTACACCTGGTCATTTGTATGGAAATCCATTCTCCAATAAGAACCTACGGACTTGATTGTAAACCTTTTATACTGGAATTTAATCAATGTAACAATTTCGGCTAAGATTAATAAGTATATTTGCAAATGTTTTCAAAGAATGTCATTAGAAATAATATCAAACGTTCTGATATAAAAGTGTTTTAGTTATCATAGGGTAAAAACCCGTCCGTGTTTATGTATGGGCGTGGTCTTATGAGATACATTTTGTTTTCAAAGGATTTTATTCAAAGGCTGATATATGACACTGTCATTAATTATTGAGTTTTTCTCACGCTGGTTTATCAAGCCTGATCCGGGTATTTTCAATACTCGGGTTAGATTCGAGTAGTTTCAGCATAGTCGAAGACGGTTGGAGTTTCCAGAGGAGAGCTGGAGATATTCATCGACGTATGAACATATTCTATTATCCGCTGTACTTAGTGTATTTTGTTTGATGTTTGTCAGCATTTGTAAGGGCATGTTGTATAACTGTCCAAGCTGAATTTAGGTTAGACTCTGATATATGTATTTTAAAGGTTTCCGCTGTAAAAATATTTGTTCAATATTATATGTTATCCCATTCGAGTAAGATTCTGTTCTGTCCATTTTTCTTTATTACCCTTAAAGATCTGTCTTTTCGTGCAATTTGAGTTATAATGTGCGGTTTATTGTCAATTCAAAGAGTACGGAATAACGGGCCTTTACAAACTGCATATTCAAACTGTTGAGTTTGTGGCTGTGGCTGTTATTGTTTTTGAGAAACAGGTTGAGAGTTGGTGGTCATAAACTATTGTTGTTGGTTTTGGGTTTGCTGAGGAATATATGACAGTAATGTTTATAGTGGTGGAGCATTTATCTGTGTTAGTGTAGCAGATCTGGGTTGAGGTTGTGGTGGTTGGTAGGATGATATTCGGAAAAATATTCGACAGGGACTTTTGTGGTGTTTTGTAGGGTCGTGTTTTGAGAGGCGATAATGGATTTTATGTCGGTGAACGTGGCATGTTGGGATTAAAGCATTGTTTCTTGTAATGAGAGCGTGGTTTGGATAGCTAGTAGGGAGGTGTAGATGGCAAGGTGGTAGGAGTTGTTGTGAAGTTGTTGTAGCGTTAGTGTTTCATGTTGGGGAAAATCCCTTCAGATGATCAGTCTAATGGAATAAAAACCAACGCAACGGAAAACAACTGAATCGTGATTGTAGTGAGACGGAACAAACAAAAGATAAGTACCAAAATAGACAATCAAAAATCAATGCAATGTAGAAAAATAAATAGCACCAGTATTTATAATGGTTCCACTACCGCTAGGCAGTGTACATCTACTTGGGAAGAGGATATTTTATTAATCACTGAAAGATTAGAGTTACAAGATTGATTCACTTTTGAAGACTATACATAAGAAGAATTTACAATATAGACAAAATTCTGCAGAGTTTCAGCTCTCTAAGATGGCTCTGAAATTTGCTGAAATTAGCTCTCAATTTCGGTTTCCATTGTTGTCCAGAAGCTCCCATATTTATAGAGTGGAGAAATGAGGAGGGGTAGTTACCATATAGCAGCCCTGGGTTTGGTTCGGCATGCATTTGGTTTGGTGCTATTTGGTTCGGCAAAACGCCGAGCTAAAAATTTGGACCAGCATCAAAACATCGAACAAAAAATTTCGTTCAGTAAAACACCGAACGAAATATGAAATATATCATTCGAAAAACCACCGCTCCAAATCCTTCCAAGCACTATGACTTCTTCCTCGTCAACATTTCGTTCGACATTGCTACTTCTCCGAACGAGCTCCTCTACCAAACGAACTCTCTATTCTCCAAATCATCGGATGAAAGAATTCGTTACCGAATGAAAAATCCTAGCTACCGAATGAAGCTTTCTTTTCTCATTTTCATGTCGCTCTTGTTACAGCTAGGTTTTAAGCTCCGTGACTTCTTCCTCCATTAGGCGAAGATTTGGAGCTAGGGTACCATATTCAACAATCTCCACCTTGATACCAAATTTCAAACAAGCCTTTCAACTCCTTCTACACCTTCATGCCCCAAGCAGTGATACTTACCCAATGAGCTTCGACAATGCCATCAACCATTACATTTTATCAACGAACTCTGGTAAGGCCACCGCCCATCAACAAAGTGTTCAAAGTACCCACTCCATTAAAAATCTATCTATCTCCACCATAAAAAACAAACGTCTCTATGAACCATCTCAACTCCGCCCCCCTCCTTCGTGCCACTCCGTGGCACTTAGCACTTCATTAAGAGAATCAAGTCTGAGAAATGCTCGAACTTAGCAATGACTTGATAACATGTCCGCTGCATTCTCCTTTGTGTGAACTTTCTGAAGATAAACTAGCTTCTCTTCACTCATCGAGACAAGGAACAACACTCTCACCTAAAGATACACTTCATTTCTTCCCAACGCGTCATTCATGGATTCGCCATGAATCTACTCACCAATCCAACCACCTGTGCAATGTCAGGCCTGATGCAGACCATGACATACATCATGCTACCAACTGCACTTGCATATAGGACCTTCATCATATAAGCCTTGTCCTTTTCTGAGATCGGAGAGCCTTTACTAGAAAGTTGTATGCGCAAAGGCATGGGTGTACTAATTGCCTTTGCCCCTTCCATGCTAAACCAAGCAAGCACCTTTCGAATGTACTCCTTTTGAGTAAGGCTCAGAAGTCCTAGCTTTTTATCCCTTTGGATTTCCATATCCAAAATTTTCTTTGCTTCTCCAAGGTCTTTCATTTCGAATTCCACTTTTAGCTTTCGCTTTAAACCATCGATTTCAGTCTTATCCTTGGAAGCATCAACATATCATCCGCGTACAAGAGTAGCTACACTCATCTACCATTCTTTACATGTTGAAATACACACAAGCGTCTTTGATGCTATGATAAAAACCAAATGAAAGCATAAAAGAGTCAAATCTCTTGTACCATTGTCTAGGTGACTGCTTAAGTCCATACAAGGACTTCTTTAATTTGCAAACCGAATTTTCTTTCCATCTACAACAAATCCTTCTGGCTGCTTCATGTAGATAGTCTCATCCAACTCTCCATGTAAGAAAGCGGTTTTCATGTTCAGTTGCTCCAGCTCCAAGTCATGAGCTATGATGATAACAAGCAAAATGCAGATGGACGTATACCTCACTACTGGAGAGAATATCTCATCGTACTCCAATCCCTTTCTTTGTGAAAACCCTTTAGCAACTAATCTAGCCTTGTATCTCCCATCATCCTTCACCTTGAGCACCCACTTGCAACCTATGGCTAGGCTTCCTTGAGGAGGTGGTACCAAATCCCAAGTCTTGTTCTTCTTCAATGACTCTAACTCCTCTTCCATTGCGCACATTCACTTCGAACTATCACATGACTTCAAAGCTTCACCAAGGTCAAGCGGCTTCTCATCAACCACATTGAATCACATGTAGGGCATAGTCAAACTGATCATCAAGGCTAGGGTTTGTAAACTACCAATCACCGTACCTTTCGAACGGCCTAATAGTCCTACAACTGACGCGGGTAGATACTACTTCGTCTAAACTCCTTTCGTCTCCACCTTGAATTTTACTTCCTTTATATTCATGCACATCAATAGCACTACTAGAAGGTACCTACGGACTACCCTATGATGTTTCATCAAGTTTGTTTTCCTCGACAGCATCAGCAAAAACTCTATTGTTTGGTTAAAACATGAGAACTTCTTCCATCTCCTTATGCCTATCAGAATTTTCTGATGTGGTGGGTAGATTCTTCTTTGGATTGAACATAGCAGACTCATCAAAAGTGACATAACTGTAATGAACAATCTTCCGATCAATAAGGTTCAAAATTCGATGCCCTTTGATACCATCGGTGTATTTCATTAATATGCCATTGTATGCTCTAACCTCCAACTTATCATCACATGTATGGCGAATTTACACGGGACAACCAAAAATTCGAAAGTAACCAAGATACACTGTTTTACCTCTCTACTTCATCTCTACAATCTTCCCATCTATTGCTGAGCATGGAATTCGATTTATGATATGCCTCGCAGTTGATAATGCCTCAGTCCAAAAGCCTCTAGACAAGCCCGCCGTCAATATCAACCAACAAGCCTTCTCCAGTGGAGTCCTGTTCATCCTTTCTGCAACACCATTGGATTGCAGATCGCCGGGTGTAGTGAAATGTCTCTGAATGCCATGCTATCTACAAAAATCGAGGAACTCTCTAGAGACAAATTCACCACCATTATCATATCTGAGCACCTTCAACCTAGAACCAGATTGGTTCTCAACAAGTGCTTTTTAGCCTTTGAACTTCTCAAAACTCTCTAATTTGGCCTTCATCACATACATCCATACTTTCCGAGAAAAGTCATCAATAAAAGATATAAAATACTTTTGTCCCCCAAGTGAAGGAGTAGCAACTGGTCTTCAAACATCTGTATGCATGTACTCAAGTACTCGCCTTGATCTATTGAGTCCAACTCCAAAAGATATTTTAGTTTGCTTGCCTAACACACACTCCTGGCAAAAGTCCATCTTGTCGAAGCTTTCTCCTTTGATCATCTTCCATCTCCGAAGCAACTCTAAGCCCTTCTCCTAAATATGACCCAACCTCAGATGCCAAAGCTTTATGGCATCCAATGCATGAGAACTGTCTACTCCAACACATGACCCTCCAAGAACCATGGTTCCTTTCAGCAAATACAGATTTCGGAACACATCTCCTTTCATAATAACTAGTGCACCTTTCGAAACCTTCAGACTATCCTTCTCGATAGTTACCTTGCATCCTAAGGATGTCAATTTTCCTAAAGAAATTAAGGACTTCCGAAGACTTGGTACATATCAGACACCTGTCAAAGTGCGTATCACTCCGTCAAACATCTAATCCTCACTGTACCTTCATCCATTGCTCTACGGCTAGCATCATTACCCATAAGAATAGAGCTTCCCTCTCGTTCAACGAAAGAACTAAAGTAATCCTTATTAGGCGTCATATGGAAAGACGTAGAGTCCAGCACCCAATGGTCTGTGGCATATGATACTGCTACAGACAACACATTATCAGATATAGACTTCTCCACCGCAAATGATGAAGATCCGTCTTCTTCCTTCTTCAAATCTGGACAAATACTTTTTCCAATGACCAGGTTTCTTGTAGATAAAGCATTTTCGATCCTTAGACTTTCCTCTCCCGCCATTACCGGGCTTCCTGGAATTGGAACGCCCTCTAGAGTGTCAATTCTTCTTATCTACTCTACCTCTTTCAACAAACAAGCCGTGACTATTACTTCCACCTCTATTTCCTTCACTTATCTCCTTCATCTGTTCTCTCAAACCCTTAGATAGAAGGCCCGACTTCACATCTTCTACTGTCAATGTGTCTCTAGCGAAGAAAAGGTTGTTAGCGAAACTTGTGTATCGCTCCAAAAGAGAGCACAAAAGAATCATTGTCATTTGCTCCTCATCCATCTTTAAGTCAATAGTCTTCATCACGAGATCATCAAAAAAATTAAGATGTTCCTTCACTGAAGTAGCCTCTCTCATCCGCATGGTGAAAAATTTCTTCAGTAATATCAGATGGTTAGTCAGAGATTTCTTCATGTAGAGATTTTCTAGCTTGGTCCAAATGCTTCTAGCAGTGGTTTCATTGCTAATCTCTGAGATAACATTCTCTTCCATAGCTAACTCTAAAGTAGTAAACGTCCATTCCTCCATCTCCTTCCTTTCCGCGATTAAGATGCCAGCCGTCAACTCCTCAAGGGAAAACATGCCTAGATGGATTTAATTCCTCATTAAAACGGCCTTCATCCTCTATTTTTACTTCTCAAGTCTTTATCCCCATTCCATTTCTCAATTTTCAACTATGATCCTGACGCAATATACATTCCTTTGGTATGGGGTCTTGTAACAACTGGAGTCGATTCACCTCCTGACATAGCGTCTGACACTCCTTAATCAACCAGGCTTTGATACCAAACTGTTGGGGAAAATCCCTTCAGATGATCAGTATAAGGGAATAAAAACTCAACAGAGCAAAAAACAACTGGATCGTGATTGTAGTAAGACGAAACAAACAAAAGATAAACACCAGAACAAACAGTCACATATCAATGCAATATAGAAAAATAAATAACACTAGTATTTATAGTGGTTCCATTACCACTGGGCAGTGTACGTCCACTTGGAGAGAGGAGATTTTATTAACCGCTGAAAGATTAGAGTTACAAGATTGATTCACTTTTGGAAGATATACATAAGAAGAATTTACAATACAGATAAAATTCTGCAAAGTTTCGACTCTCTAAAATGGCTTTGAAATTGGCTCTCAATTTTGGTTGTCATTATTATCCTAAAACTCCCCTATTTATAGAGTGAAGAAAAGAGGAGGGGTAGTTGCCATATAGTAACCCTGGGGTTTGGTTCGGCATGCATCTGGTTGGCGCTATTTGGTTCGGCAAAACGCCGAGCGAAAAATTTGGCCCGACATCAAAATACCGAACGAAAAGTTTCATTCGGCAAAAAACCAAACGAAATATCTCTTTCGGCAAACCACCGCGCCAACTCCTTCCAAGCATTGCGACTTCTTCCTCTTCAACATTTCGTTTGGCATTGCTACTTCTCCAAACGAGCTCTTCTACCAAGCGAACTCTCTATTCTCCAAATCACCGGACAAAAGAATTTGTTCGGCTCTTCCACTTTACCGAATGAATAACCTTAGCTACCGAACAAAGCTTCCTTTTCACATTTTCATGTCGCTCTTGTTCCAGCTAGGTTTTAAGCTCCATGAATTCTTCCTCCATTCGGCAAAGATTTGGAGCTAGGGTTTGTCTCTTGAAATTCAGGTACCATATTCAACATGTCACCGCTGGCGAGAGGAGAGAATGAAGGTGAAAGCACCAAATGATAGAGGGTATTTGAGATGCACAGAAATTAGAAGAGGAGATGAGAAGATGAAGAAGGAAATTAGAGATGAAAAGGAGAAATAGAGAAAATATTTATCCAACTTGCATATTCTTTCATTCCATATGCCCTTTATATGCACAATTAGAAATGATTTCATATGCCACCTACCTTCATTCTAGTGGCCAACTTTTCATAATTCATTCAGAGCCATATGTTTGTGACATTAAAAACAAAGAAAATGCAAATAAAGTAAACACGGGTGTAACAAATTCTTGTACATATTCTTCTTAGCCTTGGACATTGTATTTTAATAATTCTTATAGCACAATTGTTAGCAATATGTGATGTAGCTTTTTGTATATTGGTTGTATTACTGTAAGATTTGGTTGGTGCCTTAATATTATCTGTATCGGAAGATGGTTAGAGTGAAGATGGTTGATTTTGCATATGTTAATGATGGAAATGGAGTTATTAATCACAACTTTTCAGAAGGGCGTTTCTTTAATTAATTTTATTAAGGAGATGGTTGAAGAGTTTTATGAAGTGTCAGGAAAGAAAGAACTTGAATTCAAAAACAAAAATTTCTCAGAGTGACATTGTGGTATGTTTTCTAATTTGGAGTCGAATGTTATATGGTTTGTAAATATATATGATAGAATGCAGACCTCTAAGACAATGGTTTAGTAAAATGGAATTTGGAACATATGATAGCTAAGTTAACAACTTGCATGGCCTTTATACACTAGTTGATGTTTGGCTTCCAAATTCATTAGAGTGTTAAAGGTTAAGTTCAGGTCAATATTTAAAAATAGGATTTATAGATAATGGTCTTTAGGACTTGTTCTAAAAGATGAATGATTGAATTGGCAGTGTTTTTTGTCTAGTTCCTGGTTTATTAGTTGTTGTTTTATATTTATGTATCTTGATATGCACCACATAAGAAGTAATGCACATGAGTAGAGACTAAAGAATAAGGTTGAACAGAAAGTACATGAGGATTGTAATTTTCTTGTTTCAACAGAACCAAAAGTACAAACACTACACCATATAAGTGCGTCCTTGTCAAAAAAAGTGCAGTATATACATGTTCAAATGGAACTAAAAGTACAAGCAGTGTTTTGGCGGGGTTAGTTCTTCTCTTACTGATCAGCAAATGTGCCTTAATAACCTGATAGAGAGTAATGTCAATGGTTATATGAATGCTATTATAAAGAAAAAGGAGCTTGTTGCGAGTAAGGTTACAAGTAATGCTTTCTCACTTGTCAATAAGCATGGGTCAAGATATTATTTAATTGATGTGTACTTAGTTTGGTGGATGTATTAAATTTTTTGGATATATATACAGATTCTTTTGTTTATTTCTACATTAGAAATTAGAATAGAGTTATGATAAATTCTCATCTCCTTGTTTTGAAAAAATTATGGTGTTGATTGTATGAAATTAACACAATTCTGATGGTTATCTACTTTAATGTCTATGACAAAATTTAAGATTAGGTGTAAAGGCTTGTGTATTTCAAAATACAAGAACAAATAAGCCCAACCTTCACAAAAGGATCGTAAATTTTGAGTAAATGCAAAAACTCCTAAGATTGCCTTTTACTTTTTGTTTATTTTAATATATAGTTTCTAATTATTTTTATTCTTAGAAATATTGATTTTAAACAAAACCGAATACCTAAAAAAATGATTTCTTGGTTTTCTCATGGATGAAAATGATAAGTGAAGTTAGGAAGTTTCTCCAACACACTAGGTTATGGCATTTCCTATCATTTTCCTGATCAGTTATGCTATTTTACTATACAATAGATCCTCATATTTTACAATACTTACACAGTAGCTTCTTTATATCTTGGTTTTACTTCATCCAAAATCTGGGTTAGCCAGGTAATAACCTATCTAATATATGTTAAACAGGAACGTTACAAAGGTGTTACAAAACTGTTTGCAAGGATTGTTAACAGCAACGTTACAAATGTACTACGAAACTGTTTGCAAGTATTGTTAACAGTAACGTTACAAAGGTGTTACGAAACTATTACAACTATGTTGCAAAACTGCAACAACAAAATTATCACAACTATATCGCAAAACCGTTACAAACAGAACTATGTAGTTAACAAATAAAATATAATATCGATTAGATTGTCCGAGTCCAGTGAAATGTTGTTTCCTTGAAATAATATTACTCTCTCTACGATGCTTAAGGATATCGAGCAATTGTTTCCTAAGACGAAACAGACCTTCTTTATGATGCTATGCAACAACTACAGAGCAATGACGAACTTAAGAGAGTTTATTTAAGAACAGAGTGTTATGGAGAGAAAGAAAATGCAGAAAATCATAAGATAGTAGAAAATCATAAGATAGTATTCTGTTTTTTTTGCCTATATATAGGCGTGGGGAGGTGTATCTATTCAGTAATAGGTGCCTGTTCAAACGGTTGCGATATTTGAAAAGGTTACAGCCCTTTATCTACGGTGCGACCGTTTGAGTTTAAACGAACAAAAAAAAATTTGTTCGATCCGAACAGTCATGCCAAGCCAACTACCAACTGCAAAGTGCCTTTAATACATCTCAAATGCTCATTCGCCTACGCCACGGGTGCGAACTTAGGCTCAAGCGTGGGAACGCATATGCGGAGTGGTGCGTTGCACCACCCATCATGGCTTGTGTCTCTCTTTGTCTCATAGGAATTATAATAGTGTCCACATCTTAGTATATAAACACGAATAGTTTATTTTCTTCTAACATGTGGGACTATTCATTTCTCAAGGCATTAAATGCCTTCATATTCCATAATGCTTATTTGTTTTTAATAATCCCCTACATGAATGAGTATTTGCCTAATTTGTACTTAAAATTTTGAGAAACATTTATCGTGTCGATTAAAGTAGCACATTGGCCTTGAACTTTCCTAGTGTTTATCCTTTTGACTTACAGACGAATCAGTGGATTAGGGTTGTCTTTGAACTGTATGCCTTTTGTGTAAATCTAAAATAGACAACACGTAATAAGTGTTTCTAATCCTTCTTGGTTCTCTATTTGTGTTTGTTCTCGCCATGAACATCAGCTTGGTCTCATGAGTGCTTTAGAGAATTTTGGTCTTACAATTCTCCTTGAAGCGGCGCCTTCGCACTCACGTAGATGATTTTATAATGGGTATTTTCACAGTACTCTACTTGGTTCTTAATATTACCAAGTATAGACTTCATTAGAAGTACCAAAACTTATCCTATTCTCCGACAAGTAGTGCATTGACTTATTATAGGAATGATTTGAATACTTACAATGCTATCAAGTTTACCTAAACTTAGTTGTCCCTTTGAACCTAGATCTTGAAATATTCAGTAAGCTAGATGAGATTTCTTTTTAAAGAAACTTTTTATTTTATGGGCCTTAACCCTATTCCCATCGATAGGTTATTAACATTCTCTATAGGTAAACCTTTTGTTAGAGGATCCATAATGTTACCATTTGATCTTGCGTAGTCAATTGTGATAATCTCGTTGGAGAGAAGTTGTCTAACAATTTTATATCTACGATGAATATGTCCAGACTTGCCACTATAAAGCTTACTATTGGCCCTTCCAATAGTTGATTGGCTGTTGCAATGTATACTTATTGGAGGTACAGGTTTTTCCCAATTCGAAATACCTTCTAAAAAACGTCGAAGCCATTCCGCTTCTTCTGCGGCTTTGTCTAAGGCAACAAATTTTGATTTCATGGTTGATCTTGCTATACAAGTTTGTTTAGAGGGTCTCCAAGATATTGCCCCACTAGCAAAGGTAAAACATATCCACTAGTGGATTTTGTATATGATGAACCAGTTTTCTAGTTTGCATCACAATAACCTTGTATTAGAGATGAGTACCTTTCATAACGTAGTCCATGACTTTATGTATACCTTAGGCTAGTACTCGAATTATAGCTTTTCAGTGATTCTTTCCTGGGTTGCTAGTATATCTGCTGAGTTTACTTACAACATATGCTATATCAGGTCTAGTGCATTTCATTACATACATAATGTCGCCTAGTATACGAGAGTACTCAAGTTGGTAAATACTACCATCGTTATTTTTAACCTAGTTTTGGTTCAAATCTACGGATGATTTTGCTGATATTATATTGTATTGTTTAAAGTTTTCAAGTATTTTTCTAATGTAGTGTGATTGGGACAACACATATCCATGGTTGATTTTATATATTTTTACATCAAGTGTCACATCAGCGATTCCTAGATCTTTCAAGTCAAATCTGACGGAGAACATATCTTTTGTAGATATTATCTCCTTGTTGCTTCCAAATATTAGTAAATCATCTACATATAGACATACAATGACATATCCCATATTTGCACGTTTAGAATATTTAATTGTGATAACCCCATTGGAGTGAAGTTGTCTAATAATTTTATGTCTACGACGAATATGTCTAGACTTGCAATTGTAAAGCTTACTATTGGCCCTTCCAATAGCTGATTAGCTGTCGCAATGTATGCTTATTGGAGGTATAGGTTTTTCCCAAATTGGAATACCTTTTAAAAAACCTTAAAGCCAATCCGTTTCTCCTACGGTTTTGTCTAAGGCAATAAATTCTGATTCCATGGACGATCTTGCTATACAAGTTTGTTTAGAGGATCTCTAAGATATTGCCCCACTAGCTAAGGTAAACATATATCCACCAGTGGATTTTGCATCTGATGAACCGGTTATCCAGATTACATCACAATACCCTTCTATTATAGATGGGTATCTATCACAATGTAGTCCATGAATTTGTGTAGACCTTAGGTATCCGAGCACTCAAATTATAGCTTTCCGGTAATTCTTTCTTGGGTTGCTAGTATAGTATATCAGCTGAGTTTACTTACAGCATATGATATATCAGGCCTAGTGCGGTTCATTATGTACATAATGATGCCTTGTATACAAGAGTATTCAAGTTGGTAAATACTATCATCGCTACTTTTAACCCAGTTTTGGTTCAAATTGATAGAGTTAGGGGTATGCCCTAGAGGAAATTATGTAATTTGTTACATATATCTAACTCGTTAACTAATCTTGTTTGAAATAAAAGTATTTTCTTCCTATTATATACTTGATATGATGTGATTATATTAAATAATTAACTTAATTAAAAGTATAAATAGAAAAACCCATAAATGGTATATTTTGTGATAGTAGTTACAAAGTGTGTAACCATGAGTAATTTGTCACAACGAAACAAATATAACATTTTAAATGTTCCTAGAAAAGATGAATCGAGACTGGATATCGTGTATCCGTTGAGACTGGATTACGTAACACTCTCCGAATATTGGGCAGTGTATTACTCATGACCACTGGGGGCATCTGGGGTTACATACTAATAGTTATTAGATAACTATAGAACGACTTACTCGATAATTTTCTGTTGGTTAACATAACTATGATCAAACAGAAAATAACGATGTGACTGATTTACACAGTTCTCTTGACTTGAGAATACTATGGATCTTCAATATGAAAGCTTCACTTTGATTATATCCAAATCATGGCATGGCGTCCATTCGAGTGACTATATTTGGGTTGAGTAGAAGTATTGGAAGTGGAGCACTATTCAAGAAATGATTCGTCTCCTCGGTTATATGCGTTTAGTATCACAATCAACTCGAAGTCAAAGTCTCTAGCCAGAGAATTTTGGTTAATAATTATTGTTATTATTGAACCAAGGACTTTGTATTTAGACAATAAAGCTAAATGTGGATAAGGTTGGAATTTTTATCATTACCAAATTCCATAAGTCGAAAGTGATATAGTTTTGACGAAGAGAATTGGTGTAAACAAATGTCACAACCGGGTAACGCTCATTAAACTAAAATTGGAATTTTACCAAAAATGAGTAAGTGATAAATTTTTCCATAATTTCACACCACCTGCTAAGTAACGTGTGAAGATTAACATTAGAATAGTTCGATGTTAATCGCTGATCAAATTTACACCCAAGAGTTACACAACCGAAATGATGAATTCCCTTAACCGAACTATTTAGTTAGTTTATAATTGTTATAATTAATTAAATTAAATAATATTTATGAAATATTAATTGAAAATTTTGAATATGACTTGAGAGATAAATAACGTTATATATATTTACAGCAGTTATAAATATAACGATCGATATACAATATCGACAAGCGATTAAATTTGATTTAATTGCATAGTATTTTGGCTTGGGCTTAAATGGATTTAAAGCAATCATTAGGGCTGCAAATTTTGGTTTTTACAAGTTATTGGAGGCGGCTAAAACTTATGATTAGACCTAGAGATGGATGGCTAAAATTAAGAGAGAATAGGTAATGAGATTGTTCTAATATCTAGTATATGGCTATATATATGGATCTGTAAACCCTTAATCAAGGACAACTTTTGGTTGTCATAATTATCAAGTTTGCTAGTCGAAATTAATCCTCATATCAGTTCTAAGAATCTTATATTAATTCAAGTTAAGTTAAAGCGTTATTTGATAGAAAAGGTCAACGATTTCAGACTTGCAATCTGACGGATCGAGCATAATTAGAGAAGGGAATTCATTGATTCAAGTAGATTCAAAAGCATCATCAATTGGTATTTTATTTATATATTACAGTAATCATATCATAAAATATAACTTAATATTAATTAATCCCAATCTGTGTGTGCATATATATATATATATATATATATATATATATATATATATATATATTAATGTTGTATATCTAGTTAGGTGAGATATTCGTAGGTATATGTAGTTGTCACAAATTAGTTTGGTTATATGCATGGTTATACTATTATATATTATAATTTATGTATAAAAAAATCTAATTTGCTGTAAAAAAATAAATTTTGTCCTTATGAAGTATTTATGTATATTTATATATTAATTTAAATATAGACTAATGTATATTTTAAACATATAATTACATATATGTATATTTATTATGTATAAATAACTTAGAATTTTCCTTACACCTATGCAGACATAATATGAATTATCAAATTCAAAAATGAATTATATATATATAAAAAAATATCTTTTATTAATTATTTGAATTTTTTATTATATCTAAAATAATAATTGAACTATAAATTCAATTTTATATTTTTTTTAAATTACCACATCTATGCATTAACCCACGGAAAAAAATTCACATTTTTCTGTTAATATTTAATATTATTAATAATTAAATTACTTCGGTTGAACATTTCTTTTATTTATTGAAAATAATATTTTATTTTAAAAAATCTTGAAAAAATATTGAATCTATATTTTATGATCTTAAATTCTGGTAAATTTTAGAACTTGATTATTTTAATATTTTTTACTAGTATTTTTAATTATTATGATCAAAACTATTTATTATATATATAATAATGATAAAATTATAAAATTATTGTTTTATGTTTGTTATGCTAATTTCAATCTGGAAATATTTTAAAATATATATATTTATATTTTATGTATTTGAGTGTAATTAATTATTCATATATATACATTTTATTTAACCTTATATATATAATTTTGATTATTATATATATGTGTGTGTGTGTATGTATAATTTTATATGTTTAATTATGTATATATATATTTATATAAATGTTTTAAACTATATATATATATATATGTAATTTCGAGACATTTAGTTATAAAATATATTTTAAATATATGTATACGTATTTATATAAATATACTTTGCATTATAGATTTATGCACATATTTAGATAGCATACAATGTATACGAAATGATCTAATTTGTACGTTGCTATATAAATCTCAACATCTATATATGGGCATGTTATACCCTTCATGGCTTATTATGTCACACGTGCACACACATATACATATGATACATGAATATATAAATTAAATCATTCAAATTAATTTTATACTACAAAATACTTACCTTTAAATAAAATACATGATTTTATTTAAAAAAAATTAGAATTGTTCTAAATGAATTAGACTTCATAGGCCTAATAAAAGATCCAATAAGGTAAAAAAATTGAAATTCACCCCTAACTTCCACTACGGGTTGGCCCAGTTCAACAATGGTATCGGAGCCCAACAGCCTGTGCGGTCTAAATTAGTCATATTGTGGCTAACTAATTAAGTTTTCCCAGTTAGTACAGTGTCTAGAAAGGTAATGTTTAGGATTAAAATTGGGTAATCAAGTACCCTCTCCTACTTGGTTACCGGCCTGGCCCGAAAGATGAAGTGAGCCCAAAGCTTGTTTCTAATAGAAAAGGCCCAACTTAATTTAAGCCCTGGGCTAATTTTTAAAATCGTTTTGAAAATTAATGTTAAAGGATTTAAATTTAATAGTTAATTTAGAATAAAACATGTTTATTATAAATATTATAATACCACATAAGTTTTTAAAATGTTTGAAAGGTAATGATATTTTCAAAATGTTTGAAAATATTTATATAATAATTTCAAGTTTTAAATTTATTAATAAGATTAATAAAATAAATTAATTAAATATGTTAGTTAATTAATGTATATATGCATGTATTATATATGTTGATATATGTTATGTTATTTTAAAATATTTAAGATAAATAAGTATACATGTATGTATACAAGATAAATTTTGAAACTGATAAATTTTAATAAAAATTGTTTAATCGAATGAATTAATTAAAGGTTAATTAATTAAATAAAATACACATATATATGAGACATATATATATATATATGTTACACTATAAAGGTTATAGTATACACTATAAATGTTATAGCAGATGTGTCCAATATAAAAGATATATAGGAATACTAATTTAAAATTATAAAGAGTTAATTGATTAAAATTAATTAGATAAGATTTAATTATAGATATATTATACGTAAGACTATCATATAAGTAATATGCAATATAAAAGTTATATGACAATAAAACTTATATGATATATGTATAAACTAAATGTTGAAAATTAAGAAACTCAAATAGACTTGAGAAATAAATATATATGTAAATGTACATATACCGTGATTTCTGATGTGTCTGACACATGAATCGCTGGGGTATTTCATAAGAAATATATTATTCTATAAGTCCATATCACTCAATATATATTAAGATTATGAATCTTTAATATAATGTTGTCCTCTACCATATATATCTTAATAAATTACTTACTTTCTCCTTAGTTGTTGAGCAAACTCAAGCTATGGACGTTATGCATAGTATTATTAATATATTGAACAAATGAGGTAAGATAACTATATGTATTTGTTGATCAAACTCAAGGTACATACACTATACTTAGACCATCACGATATGGTAGGTATGAGTGAATAATCTCTTTCGATTTGTTGAGCAAACTCAATGTCGAAATGAGATTAGTATAAGGAAAAATTGGTTTGGAGTTGTATGTGATACAACCGATAAGGAGTTATGTATCTTTTATGGGTCTATGATCTATTGAGCAAACTCAAGGTTAGAATACCAAAACAAACGAGTCCTAATACCCACTAGTGAAGTTGTAAGACTTCTATGTTTCATCTTAGGGTTTGGAGAAAAATAAAAGACTAGTGGGGCCTTATTAGAAAAATAAAATGGTAACATTTAACCTTTCTAATATTGTAACAACATACGCTATATAATGTTATAATTATTTACAATGATAAATTTGTGCATTTAATATGATTGGTAAAATGTTACTCAGTTAACATATATAAACAAACTGAATTGAAAGTTGCCAAATAGAAATATAATATATACTTACTAATAATTCTAATTGCATGTTATATAATGTTTCTATACCCATGCATGTGCCTAATTTCAACTACTTAATACATTTGTAAGTTGGTTACATATATGTTTATTTGTTTTAGACTGTATATTGCATTTTATGAGTTTTTGAACTCTGAATGCAATTCAAAAGTACGGATATTTGATTCATATTATTTCGCATATAAATGTTATATGGTGAATAGTCATAGTTTGTGGAGTACAATATGTCGATGAAGTTAGTTCATTCGAAGAAAGCCAATAAACAGTATTTTAAGATCATGTATTCAACTTGAATGATTTCAAAAGGATAATATTGTGTTAATGTAACACAAAACCATAAATTACGAGATACATCTAAGAACTCGATCATTGAAATGTCATCTTGATCGGTTTACATAAAGTGCAACATACTTGATGCCTTAAATATTAATAATAATCTAGTGTGCTTTTGTAAAAGGTTTGTTATGATGTTGTAGTAAGTTTTTCTTTTGAATAGTTTGACCATCTGAAAGAAAAACAAATGTATAAGAATAGATGTAATTTACGGTAAAGTTAGAATGAAGAGAATGAATAGTTACTTCTGCTTCATAGAGAAACATTGAAAACAAGAATTGTAATAATAATTGATACTTAATATTGAAATATGAAATATGATTTTTATTCCGAAATGTCTTTTCATATAGAATATTGTTTTCTATAATATTTATTTCTTTGAGTTCAAGATAATTGATCAAAGAACTCTCCACTGTAAACTAGTTGCAGCATATGAAATAAGTAAACTATATTAACAATATTAAGTGAATGATGGACCTCTAAATTTAGTATGCTATTACAGTAATAGTGCAAATAGTGGGAGCATGCCATATAACACCTAGTGATTACATCAAATTACGAAAATAGTTTCGTAAAATGTATCGAACATTATTTGTGAAATAATATTTATTTTTGGTATTGACTAAAAAATAGATATAAACATATTTCAATATGAGTATTATGAATATTCATTATGAAACGGAACTATATTATGGAATTTGTTTTCATAGTAAAAGTGATGCAACAAAAATACATATGCGTCTAATATTATTTACAGCTATTTTGGAATTATAGACTCAGCCGTAGTTTTGTAAAATAATTTTTTTATATGATTATGAATCATACGATACAGGTTAATTATATCTCAAACCATTAATGGCTATGCACCCATCTAGTGGAAGCATCATAACAGTTGATGAACTCTTTGAATTAATACATATTAATGTATGCAATCACAAGTCTACTGATACCAAAAGGGTTCCACATGCTTTGTTATATTCATCGATGGTTCGTTACCAACATGAACATGTGTATTATATACACATATAATAAGTTTATGATAAAATCATAGAATATAAAATGAAAGTAAATAAAATAACATGCAATAGAATAAAATGATTTGATTTGGTCAAATAAGTGAGTATGTTGGAAAGAGCTCCAAATGTATCTACAAATGAATATAAATTCAAGCTCATAAGTCACTCCTCCATGTGATATATAATGATGTATCGATAAAGGGTAATCAGACATTGTTGAACGATTTAAGATTAATTGTGAGTGAAGTTGAGCTAATTCCTTTCTAGGTTAATATCGCAAATTTCAATTGTTGAAATTAACATAACATATTTCGTATTCAACATTCACAAGTTAATTTGGATTTACTCACAAAATTATCGCTCAATAAGCCTCGGTGTTTGGTACTTATGTATTGAAACAGAAAATTCAAAATAATGATTTACAGTAAGTCGTTTACATGTATTAACCAAAAATGCCTCGAAGTCAATGGGAGTGATATTAGGTTTGTGAGCTTTTGGATATGATCTAAGAAATGATACAAATGTATCATTTTATAAGCATCAAGATTGAATAAGTATTTTGATAGAAATATAAAATAGTTTGATTTTCTATCAAATGCAAAGGAAGTGTGTGTCCATAAGAAAGAACGATAAAAGATAAATTGATATTTCTAAACTATAAGTAAACAACACGTTATTGATTTTAACAATATGCTTGTATTAAAATCAATTTTATTTGTTTTAATACTCAATTTTGGATTGTAAATGATGCTTTTTATGGTGAGTATAAAAGATATAGGGATCGTTCGAAAATGATATACAAGAGCACCCTATTAAAAAGAGAATATGTAAGTTGGATTCCTTATGCATTGGCAATAGGGATTATCATACATGTTATGTTGTGTTGTGTATGATATTGTGTTTTATTTATGTATTTGATACACGGAGCAAATATAAAATCCAAATTGATATCGCTAAATGGTTGTCTGAGGTGTTCTCGCATATTTATGAAATACTAGAAAATTATTTATAGAAACAACAAACTCGTTATGATGGAATATTTGGACACAAACTTTTATAAGTGATATTGAGTATTATATATCAATGATAAAATTCAAGTCAAAATCTTTAATTTGAAAATGTTTCAAAATAAAAGTGATTGTGGTCGATTCAACGAAACGTTGAGAACATTAACATGAATAGCGCTACAATAAACAAATGTATATAGATATAAATGCACAAATTTATAATTGATCCAAAGATGATTCCAAATGTTGAGAATGGCATAATATCGTTATAAGACAACAATGTCATAAAATTGGTCATGATAGAACTTAAAGCTCACTAGAAGTCGAAAGACATACTTCGAATCGTTCCACATGATAAAGGCAGTTTATCAATTTCGGATAGAGTTAATCGACAAAACAGATAATTAAAAATAATAGCATACCATTCACTAAGAGACTGACCTAATTGGTTTTGAGAAAACTGATTGAAGAAGTTGGAATTAAATTCCGTAATTGACCCCAAGTGCAAGTAGGAGATTGATAGAGTTAGGGGTATGTCCTAAGGGCAATTATGTAATTTGTTACATATATCTAACTCGTTGACCAATCTTGTTTGAAATAAAAGATATTTTTTCCTACTATATACTTGATATAATGTGATTATATTAAATAATTAACTTAATTAAAAGTATATATAATAGAAAAATCCATAAATGTTATATTTTGTGATAGTAGTTACAAAGTCTTGTAACCGTGAGTAATTTATCACAACGAAACAAATATACCATTTTAAATGTTCCTAGTCAAGATGCATTGAGACTAGATATCGATATATCCGTGGAGACTAGAGTACGTAACGCTCTCCAAAAGTTGGACAGTGTATTACTCATGACCGCTAGGGGCACTAGAGGTTACGTACTAATAGTTATTGGATAACTATGGAACAACTCATTCGATAATTTTCTGTATGTTAATATAACTAAGGTCAAACAGAAAATATCGATGTGATTAATTTACATAGTTCTCTCGACTTGAGAGTACTGTGGATCTTCAATATGAAAGCTCAGCTTTGATTATAGCCAAATCATGGCTTGGCATCCGTTAAGTGACTATAGTTGGGTCGAGTGGAAGTATTGGAAGTGAAGCACTATTCAAGAAAGGATTCGTCATCTCAGTTATATGCTGTTAGTATCAGAGTCAACTCAAAGTCAAAGTCTCTGGCCAAAGCATTTCGGCTAATAATAATTGTTATTATTGAACCGAGGACTTTGTATTTAGACTATAAAGTTGAATGTGAATGAAGTTGGAATTTTGGCCATTACCGAATTCCATAAGTCCAAAGTGATATAATTTTGACGAAGAGAATTGGTGTAAACAAATGTCATAACCGGTAACGCTTATTAAACTAAAATTGGATTTTTACTGAAAATGAGTAAGCGATAAATTTGGCTATAATGTCATACCACCTACTAAGTGACGTGTGAACGTTAACATTAGAATAGTTCGGTGTTAATCGCTAATCAAATTTACACCAAAGAGTTACACGCCCGAAATGATGAATTTGCTTAAGGCCAAACGATTTAATTTATTTAAAATCATTTTAAATTAATTAAATTAATTAATATTTATGAAATATTAATTACAAAATTTTAGTATGATTTGAGAAATAAATAATGTTATATATATTTACAACAGTTATAAATATATCGATCGATATACAATATCGACAAGCGATTAAATTAGATTTAATTGCATGGTATTTTGGCTCGGGCTTAAATGGGTTTAAAGCCCATCATTAGGGCTGCAAATTTTGGTTTTGACAAGTTATTGGAGGCACCTAAAACTTAGGATTAGACCTAGAGACGGATGGCCAAGATTAAGAGAGAATAAGTAATGAGATTGTCTTAATATCTCTCTTGTACGATGCTATACATATGGATCTCTAAACCCTTAATCAAAAAAAAATGGATGCCATAATTATCAAGTTTGCCGGTCGACATTAATCCCCATATCAGTTCTAAGAATGCCAAACCAATTCAAGTTAAGTAAAAGCACTATTTGTTAGAAAGGTCGATGATTCCAGACTTGCAATCTGACAGATCAAGCATAACTAGAGAAAGGAATTCGGTGATTCAAATAGACTCAAAGCTATTGTCAACCGGTGTTTTATTTATATATTATTGTAATCATGTCACATTTTATGATTTAATATTATTTAATCTCAAATCTGTATATATATTAATGTGGTATATCTAGTTATGTGAGATTTTCGTAGGTAGATGTAGTTATCACAAATTAGTTTGGTTATGTACATAGTTATATTATTATGTGTTATAATTTATGTATAAACAAATCTAATTTGCTGTAAAAAATTAAATTTTATCATTACTAATTATTTTATGTATTAATTTAAATATGGACTAATGTATATTTTAAACATATAATTACATATATGTATATTTATAATGTATAAATAGCATAGAATTTTTCCTTACATCTATTTATACATATAATGAATTATCAAATTCGAAAATAAATTTTATATATATATATATATATATAATTTTAAATTATCTTTTATTGACTATTTGAATTGTTTATTATATCTACAATAATTATTGCACTATAAATTCAATTTTATATTTTTTTAAAATCTTTACATCTTTGCAGTAAAAAAAGGGGAAAAAATTCAGATTTTTTTGTTAATATTTGATATTTTTAATAATTAAATTACTTCGATTTAACATTTCTTTCATTTATCAAAAATATTATTTTATTTCAAAAAATCATGAAAAACATTTAAACCTGTATTTTATTATCCTAAATTTCGTAAATTTTAAATTTTGCTTTTTTAATATTTACTAATATTTTTAATTATTATGATCAAAACTATTTATTATATATATAATAATGATAAAATTATAAAATTATTATTTTATGTTTGTTATGCTAATTTCGGTTTGGAAATAATTTTAAAATATATATATTTATATTTTAAGTATTTGGATGTAATTAATTATTCATATGTATACATTTTATTAACCTTACATATATATAATTTTGGTTATTATGTATGTATGTATGTATGTATAATTTTATATGTTTAGTTATGTATATATATTTATACAAAAATTTTAAATTATATATATTTAATTTTGAGACTTTCAGTTATAAAATATATTTTAAATATATGTATGCATATTTATATAAATATACTTTGCATTATAGATTTAAGCACATATTTAAACAACATACAGTGCATAAGAAATGAGCTAATGTGTCCGTTGCGATGTAAATCCCAACATCTATATACGGCATGTTATACCCTTCACGAATTATTATGTTACACATGCATGCACATATGTATATGTATATGATACATGTATATATATAAATTAAATCATTCAAATTAAATTTACATTACAAAATACTTAAATTTAAATAAAATACATGATTTTATTTTAAAAAAAAATAGAATTGTTCTAAATGAATTAGACTTCATAGACCCAATAAAAGATCCAATATGGTAAAAAATTTGAAATTCACCCATAACTTCCGCTGCGGACTGGCCCAGTTCCAACACAAATCTGCCCAGTTCCAACACAAATCAACAGGTGATTTTTCTGATATAATATTGTATTTATTAAACTTATCAAGTATTTTTCAAATGTAGTTTGATTGGGATAACACGTGTACTTGGTTGGTTTTATGTATTTTTACACCAAGTATCACATCAACGATTCCCAGATCTTTCATGTCAAATCTGGCGAAATGAATATTGTTGTAGATTTTATTATCTCCTTGTTGCTTCCAAATATTAGTAAATCATCTAAAAATACACATAAAATGACACATCCCATATTCGTATGTTTAGATAGACACATTTATCACATTTATTTATATGGAATCCATTTAGTTTCATATTTTCATCAAATTTTTCATGCCATTGTTTAGGTGCTTGTTTAAGCCCATACCATGATTTTCTGGATCTACAAACCTTTCTTTCATTTTCAGTTTTTAGAAAACCTTCAGGTTGTTACATGTATATTTCTTCTTCCAGTTCACCAATTGAGAATGTTGTTTTTGCAGCCATTTGATGTATTTCTAAATCAAGTATGGATGTGATTGCTATCAGCATTCTTATTGATGTTATTCTAAGTACTGGAGAGTATGTATAAAAATAGTCTAGGTCTTCTTTTTGTCTGAAACCTTAAACCACAAGTCGAGCTTTATTCTTGTCTATTGAACCATCAGTTTCAACTTCTTTTTACATATCCATTTATTACCCGAGGTCTTCCATCCTTGAGGTAAATCAACTAACTCCCGTGTATGGTTTAATTTCCATAATGGATTCAATTTCATTATTAATAGCCTCCTTCTAATAAGGAGCATCGACAGAGGATATAGCTTGTTTGTATATTAATGGATCGTCTTCTAACATAAATGTGTAGAAGTCTAGTCCAAAGGTTTTTGATGTCCTTGATCTTTTGCTTCTCCTTATTTCCTCTACTTGTTGATTAGCACTGTTTTGCTGATCATTATCAATATTTTGTTCATCGTCCTCAAGAGAATTGGAGATTTCAGTTTCCCTTGATCTCTTTTGAGGATAATTTTCAGTACCCTACTTTAAAGGATATACATTTTCGAAAGTGGAAATTATGTTGAAGGGATTCTATTTGCAAGGTAATAAGTTTTAAGGACATCACTTCTGAATAATTGGTTTTAAGGACAATTTACACCATAATGCTAAATTCATTTATCTTTTTATGTTACACAGTAAAATGATAAATCCTTTTATCATTATTACTGTATAACTGAAAATGATAAATTATTATTTTTTCCTGAAAAATGTCATTAAAACTAATTTTTTAGAATTAGTGTCCTTAAAACTTATTACCCTACACAAATAGGCCCTTGAAGTAAAAATCCCCTTTTCGAAAAATCTAGCATTTCTCGACTCAATGATGGTATTTACATGAATATCATCAATTTTAGATTTGTGTACCAAAAACCGATAAGCGACACTGTTTTGTGCATATCCAATAAATACACAGTCAATTGTTTTTGGTCCAATTTTGAATTTCTTTGGTTTAGGTACCTCCACTTTTGCAAGAGACCGCACACTTTTAAGTATTTGTAGGATGGTGGTCTATTTTTTTAAAATTCGTAAGGAGATTTAAATGTTTTATTCCGTGGTATCTTATTCAAAATATGATTTGCAGAAAGAATAGCTTCTCCCTTTAAGTTATCTGGCAAGCCAGAACTAATTAGTAAGGCATTCGTCATTTCTTTTAGAGTTCTATTTTTCCATTCGTCTATACCATCGGATTGAGGTGAATACGGGGCTGTAGTTTGGTATATAATACCATATTCAGACCAGAATTTCTCAAAGGGGAATTCATATTCTCCTCCTCTATCACTTCTTAAAGCTTTTATTTTCTTGTTAAGTTGGTTTTCAACTACTGCTTTATATTGTTTAAACATGTCGAATGCTTTGTCCTTGCTTCTAAGGAGACACAAGTAACAGTACCTTGTACAATAATCAATGAAGGTAATGAAATACTTTTTTCCACATCTAATTTGACACATTCTTAAGTCACATACATCTGTGTATATTAGGTCTGGAGGTTCAGTTTCTCGTTCAACATGCTGAAACGAGGTTCTGTCAATTTTGCTTCTGCACATACTTGACATTTATAAACGGAATCAATTTTGCAATTTGGTATAAAATCTAGATTAATCAATTTTTGCAAGATATCAAAATTTATATGGCCTATTCTAGAATGCCATATATTAGAAGAGTCAACAATATAAGCAGAAGATTCGATTTTATTAATATCATTGTTTGATACAATAATGGTTACATTTGCTTCAAATAAATCATCACAGACATATCCTCTTCCTACATACACTACATTCTTTAACAACACAAACTTATTAGACACAAAGGTGAGTTTAAAGCCATGCTTACTAAAAAGAGATTTGGAAATTAGGTTCATGCGAATCTCTGGAACATGAGGAACATCTGCCAAAGTTAGTTCTTATTTAAAATTCATTTTTAGTACAATCATTTCCTTGCCTTTGACTTTTGATGGGGATGAATTACCCATAAAAAGTTGTTCGTCCTCAGTAGCAGTTTTGTAGGTTGTAAACATCCACTTATTTGCACATATGTTTCGTGTGGCTCCTGTGTCTACAAACCATACCTTTGAGTCACGAACAAGGTTGTATTCGAATACTACTGCACACAAGTCCATGTCAGACACGCCTTCTGAGATGTCAGCCATGTTTGCTTCTGATTTCTTTTTCTTGGACGCGTGACATTCGGCTGCTTTGTGTCATTTCTTTTCAAAATTATGGCATGAACCCTGAAATTAATTTGATTTCTTAGGAGCATGCTCATTTTATCTTTTTTGGGTTTCTCTAACTCGACTACATTTGTCTTAGAAATCATGGTATGCAAAGTCTTCTTCTTAGATTTCCTATTATCTTCCTTTATCCTCCATCGAATTACAAGTTTCTCCATTGTCATATACTTGCATTTGTGCTTAAGGTATTTTTTGAAATCTTTCCATGATGGAGGAAGCTTTTCAATTGCAACGGCAACCTGAAAGGATTCGCTTAAAGTCATTCCTTCATCGTGCAGTTGGTGAATGATGACTTGTAACTTTTGAATCTGGTTGACAACGGTCTTTGCATCAATCATTTTAAAGTCAAGGAATTTTTTTGCTATGAATTTCTTCACGCCCACATCTTTGGTTTTGTACTTTTTCTCAAATGTCGTCCAAAGTTCTTTGGAAATTCGAGCAGTATAGCATACATTACATAGGCTATTGTCGAGCCTATTTAATATGTAGTTCTTGCACATAAAGTCGGAACTCTTCCAGACATTCAAGGCTTCAACTTTTGTTGCATCGGGTTCCAATTCTTCAACTACGAAAGCATCTTCTATAAGAAACTTTGCAAGGCCCAAAGTCGTCAAGTAAAACAGCATCTTTTGCTGCCGGCGTTTGAAGTCCATCCCTATGAACTATTCTGGCCGTTCTCCATGAGACAGCGCCATCGTTGGAACCATAATTATAGAATAAGGTATGATCACACAGTCTGTGTTGGTGCAGAAGTGTTGCTTTCATGAGACATTGTCATCTACAAAAACAGCCAACAATAAACCAATATTGTTTCAAGACTACTAAACAGTAACGCTATAAAGGTGTTACGAAACTGTTTGCAAGGATTGTTGACAACAACGTTACAAAGATGTTACGAAACTGTTGCAAGTATTGTTAACAGTAAGTTACAAAGGTGTTACGAAACTGTTATAATTATGTTGCAAAACTGTAACAACAAAACTGTCACAACTATGTCACAAAACTGTTACGAATAGACCTATACAGTTAACAAATAATGCATTAAATATAATACCGGTTAGATTGTCCGAGCCCGATGAAATGTTGTTTCCTTGAAACAATATTGCTCTCTCTACGGTGCATAAGGATATCGAACAATTGTTTTCCAAGATGAAACGGACCTTCTCTGTGATGTTGCACAAAAACCGCAGAGCAACGATGAACTCAAGAGAGTTTATTTAAGAACGGAGTGCTATGCAGAGAAAGAGAATGCATAAAAACTTAAGTTGGTATTCTATTTTTCTTCTGCCTATATATAGATGCGGGGAGGTGCACCTATTCGATAATAGGTGCATGTTCAAACGGTTGCGACTGTTGTAAAGGTTGCGACCCTTTACCAGACGGTGTGACCATTTGAGTTTGAACGGACAAAAACAAAAAACTGTTCAGTTTGAACATCCACGTCAAGCCAAGTGACTCCAATGCGGACATAAGGAGTTGCACCACTCGTCATGGCTTGTGTCTCTCTTTTGTCTCATGGAAATTATAGTAGTGTCTACATCTTAGTATATAAACACAAATAATTTATTTTATTCTAAGATGTAAGACTATTCTTTTCCTAAGGCATTAAGTGCCTTCACATTCTCCAATGCTCATTCATTTCTAACAATATCTATATCCACTTATATTTACTTAACTTGCATACTTGATACTAGAAATCTATTAATGAATGGCGTAAAATTTAAGGGCATACGCATAACTTCCGCTCCACGCAGTCATGTAAGAGATAATAACCCTAACGAAGGAATTATAATTGGTAGTTTCAATGGTGAAATATACAGGTTGTTTCCTAGCATACAAGTCTGTAATTTTGTCTTACTAATCAGCTGTGTTGTTAAACACCAAATTAAATGAATAATATTTTCGGTATCTGGTTCATTATGCAGGTCATTTGTAATTTGATCGCACTTTTCCTGTTAGAGGATGCAAAGGTGCATTGTCTACTATCCTTACTACTTAAGAAATTTTTTCATTTTTAGTACATTATCCTAGGTAGCTTCTACAGTAATATTGTCCCATAATATGTGTATTAACCTTGGTAGTAAATATCAATCATCTTTCTTATAAGGCTATGAGCAGCTTTATCTAACTTGGGTCTCTTTGTTTCCAAAATGAGCAGTGACTCATATTAGCTTTTGGGCATGGCTGAACGAGGAAGTTTACCTAAATTTTTCACTGAAAGGTCTAGTCATGGAACTCTTTTGATTAGCATTTTATTTTCAGCTGCTAGGGTTATTTTATTATCAAGGAATTACTTGCTTTTATAAATCTAAGAGTGAAGCATCCAACGGTAACTCGACCATATAAAATTTCTTTGGACATTAAAGGTGGAATAATGATGCTTTTTCCTCAAACTTTATTGATGTTTATTGTTTTAGTGCTAGCTTCACACAAGGTAATGGTCGTTAGTATTAATGCATTGCTTATTGGATTTTTGTTGGAACTATTTATGAAGCATGTAGAGAAAGTAAATGTACCATTTCCATCATCTAAAATTAGTAGACATAAATTCTTTATAAATATCAGTTGTGTATGTCTTCAACTTATTATACTATATATAATTATTTTTCTTCTTCAGACTATAGAGGAAACATCTGTAAGTGAAATTTCAAAACATGAAATCTTATTCTAATGCTAGAATTACGATGAATTGTTGCCATACAATTTCTACAAATGCTACCCATCTACTTACGATTTTGCATACGTAATTTTCATCCACATACTATTGCTTCTAAAAGAATGTAATTTCCACATAAACTCTATTTTCTTAAAAGGATTTTGCATACATAAACTCTGAATCCCATTATTTGTACCAAAATTAGGCACAACACTCTTCGGATGTGTTTGAAGAGATAAAATGAAGAGAAAATTTGTAAAATGAAGGAGATCTAACAAACACACCAATAAACATATAAGAAAGCGCATAGAAACACAGAGTTTTAGAGTGGTTCGACGTATGGCCTACGTCCACTATGAAGTTTTATCACTTTATTGCTTGATACTTGAAGATTACAAGTTTTTTATAGTGAAGTACAGCAGATAATAAGCTTAAATTCGAGATCAATGGCAGTAATGGCATTCTGGAGTGAACGTGGCAGAGTCCGGGCGTTCTTTTACTCTGAAAATTCTCTGATCCCTTTTCTGAATGACCAAAGGTTCTATTTATAAGTGTTGGAGGCTGATATTTCGCTGAAAATTTGGGAGAGCACTTCTGGCACTGAGGGGGCCCGCAGCCCGGCCTTAGGAAATTGGGGCCCATTCCGGGATCGATTCGAACTCAATTTCGAATCAATCAAGATTTGATACGATTGAGCTGAAATTTGGCATGAACATTCCTCATGTTGCCAGTAAGATACTGTGAAAATTTCATAGCATTTGGACATATGGATTGTGAGATATGATCGATGCAAGTTGGTCTATGATCAGTACGAAGCAATTTCGAATCGACCAAGATTTGATCCGATTGAGCTGGAATTTGGCATGAGCATTCCTCATGTTGCCAGTAAGATACTGTGAAAATTTTATAGCATTGGACATGTGGATTGTGAGATATGATCGATGCAAGTTGGTCCGTGATCGATACGAAGCAATTTCGAATCGATCAAGATTTGATCCGATTGAGCTGAAATTTGGCATGAACATTCCTCATGTTGCCAGTAAGATACTGTGAAAATTTCATAGCATTTGGACATGTGGATTGTTAGATATGATCGATGCAAGTTGGTCCGTGATCGATATGAAGCAATTTCGAATCGATCAAGATTTGATCCGATTAAGCTGAAATTTGGCATGAACATTCCTTACGTTTCCAGTAAGTTACTGTGAAAATTTGGTGGCATTTGGACTTGTAGATCTTGAGTTATGATCGATGCAAGTTTGGATTTCTCAACCGTGATCGATCAATACCTTGAGCATACCAACTCCGATTGACTTGAAATTTGGAATGTTGGCTTTATTAGCTTTTTTTGTCATGTCATATCAATTGTAGCTCGATCTGGACTCGAAAAAATTTTACCGACATCCATAGCAGACCTATGCGTTAACGATCTCCAGGACGAACCATCCTTGGTTTCTAGTCAAGTTCTTTGTGTCACGGCCTTGCCAAAAGGCGGGATAACATTTTCTCCCCAAAGTACGTCTTGTGTGAACATGATGTGCTTTGAAAACTGCCATCTTCATTCTGAAAAGTTCTATCTGGTTCACTGAGTAGTTGCTATTTTTTTGTCAAAAGTTGTAGCCTTTGGTTGATCTTCGGTGACGTAGATGTCAAACTTTTGATTTCCAATGATCATGCATTGTTTTGCTTTAACCGAGTGTTGAGAAGTAGCTATTTGTTGTTCATCGTTCTGATCGTCATCAGGTAAGCACTCAATTCCTTGTAATTTTGAAAATTGAATGTTAGTTTGGCATACACGCACATATGTTAGCCTGACTCCTATTTATGCTTGCACATTTGCGGGTTGTTATCTAGTTCTTTAGTTTTTGTTTGGATTGAGTTTCATATTGATCCTCTCCTGGATCGAAGTGAAATTTGAGTTGTAACAACATTTGATAATTGTTTTTAGTCCTTCCTTTGTATCGATCCTCTCCTGGATCGATTTGGGATGTTAGAATGTATGCTTCGTATCGATGGATACGTAATATTAGATCTTGGATTGATGGATACAAGTGTAATTCTTTGTGTCAATGGAGTCGAACGATCCAGACATAATCATGCAGTGATTGTTCGCGGAGGATATGCCATCTCTCATTCGTCTATTCAATAAGAATTCCCCACGGTAGATAGCCTTTGATAGGAGTCATCCATCACCCCTTTCTTGGATCCATCTCTAAAATCTAGTCGATATTCATCTATCGGTGCTTGGAATAATAAGTATTTCTATTGGGATAAAGTCTATTTGTTGCGCATCCCTAAAATTGGCTAGCTCGGCCAATGATTCGGCCTTTTCGTTTCGTTCTCCAAGGATTGGTGTAGTGGTGTAATACTTAAGTCGGCTGGTATCTCTAGGATCCAATTGAGATAAGGAGCAAGACGTTGCCCCCTAGTTAGATATCCTCCCTGACTTGGCACATTAATCAGAAATCGTATAAGATATGTAAAGCTTCCATTCCTATTCTTTTTGCAAGTCTTAGCGTGGCGACCAAGGCTTCATACTTAGCTTCATTATTTCATTTGAGTAACCTTTCAGACATTTAAGGTTGCCATTGGACCTATCGTAATGGTTGGTCGATAAAACATTAACGGGGTAAGCTTGTCAAAAGCTAGCTTTCATCGTATACTGGTCTTTGGATTAGTTTATCTTCATATAGCATTGCAATGCTTATGGCGTGTGTTGACATGACCCAATTAAGGTATAGATCTTCGTGATCCAACGGCTTGGATAAAATGAGAGGTCTCTTTGAGCGATCTATCAGAGGTGCTTGGTTTCCTCGTTACAAGGGTGATTTTGATCTTCGGCATTTTCTGACATTAGCCTCAATCCTACGAGAATTGATGACGGAACCAAATAATTCTTCCTATACAGTGCTCAAAGAGCATTTCAAAGGATCAAGTTTCATTCTGGAGTTGTTGGAGAGCACTGAATATCTTTGCCAAGTCATCGATATGGTCTTTTGATGGTCGTGATCTCACAAGCATGTTAACTACATATACTCTCATTGATCAGCCGATCTTATTTTCGAATGATTTGTTAATCGTCCTTTGGTAAGTAGCATAAGCGTTCTCAAGTTTGAATCCAAAGAATGTAGCATAGCACTATAGGCTCGCGTCAGTAGTGAAACAGTTGTATTCCTAGTTTGGGACATGTTTCAGTATCTGATTGTATCTGGAGTTTGCGTCCATGGATGAGAGTAATTCATGTATGATTGCTGAGTCTATTATTTGGTTGATCATTGGATGTGGAAAGCTATGCTTTGCCATGCCCCGTGCAAATCTGAGTAGTCGGCGTACGTTCGCCGCTCTCCTTATGTTTCTCTCATAAGAAAAGGATTGAATACTCATTTTGGGTAGAGGACATCGCGGATAAACCTATTGGTTTTGAGTAGATTCGCTTCCTCCTTAAGTGCAATAGAACTTTCGAGATCCATGTCGCTTCGTTTTTATTCACCGAAACATGCAGCGGGTTGACACTTAATGCAGAGTTCTTAATGGTGGGTGAGAGTCCATATATACACATGAGATTGAGTCTAAGCGAACATATCAAATTCACCTGGAGTAATGCAGTTGACTCTTGCACAATCATTCCGTAGAGTTGTGATCTGATATACAATACTCGTGATGGGTTGTATGCACTGCATGTGCTTATTTGCAATGGTAAATGATTAGCCTTATAGGTATGTTAAATTAAAGGCTTAGTAAAGTTTAGCCATGTATTGTGTGTTGCTGCATAGCTAGCTCCAACTAAGAGTTTGAATCTATATGTGTTTCCAAGCAATGTGTTTTCCATTCAATATACTCACGATCCATTGCTCATTAGAAGGGTCAGAATGATGATCAATTGCCCATAAGTCCAGGCATCGATCTGAGATTCTATCTCTAAGCATCATTTCGGCCGTAACGTCAAGTTGTTATAAATACTAGGCACAAGCTATTGGGTTAAGTAGTTGTATCCAGCTCTTGGATAATCACATTCATGTCCCCAGTCTTGGGTTGATGGGTGTATTGTGTGAATGATCGAGCCTAGCTTCTGCTGTGTTTATACTGTAGTCCAAGCTGTAAGAGCCAGAGTTGTTTGATGAATGATCAAATTATTTTCATCTTATTTATTGTGCGTACCCCCAAGTCAGGGGAAAATCTCGATGAGTGGCAAGGTAGATAATGTTCACTTCAATTTTGCATTCTATCCCGTTGAACCATGGGATCGAGTTAACCGATGGAAGGCTGAGTTGTTCCGTATTCTGCATTCTATCCTAGTTCTTTCCTCTAGGTAGAATACTTCGTTGCCTCATCGACATTCACTTTGCTTCTTATGTCGTCATACTCTGGGCAAAAACTGAAGAGTGAATCGTCCAGTAAGATCAAATGTAGGATTGATGCTTCCCTTGTCGAATCGAGGGTAAGAATCGGTGCGTGGACAGTTAGGTTGCACTCGTTGTGAATAGCTCGTGTAGTCATATTGCATTCTTTTGGAGTTGGGCGATCAACCACATCCATTTCGGTTTACGTTCTCCCATCAGATCAAGGGATAAAGTCAGCACAAATGCAGTCAGGTCACGGTCGTCCAGTCTCATGCTCTTCCTGGCGGATCGAAGGAAGGCGACGGAGGATGAATGGTCAAGTCACACTCATTCGTGGTTCTATCCATGCTCTGGTGGTCGTAGGTATTCGATGGGCGCTCATGTCACATCGAATTGTAGTCGAAGAGGATCAATATTGGCCGTCGATTTAGCGACACAATGCAGAATGTACGAACCTCATTGCCTATCGATCCATTGGTTTGATATGAAATGTGCACATTGATATTGCCCGTCGATCCGGCGGTACGATATAATTGGCTTCTCGTAACTTCGAGCATCATTCTAATTGGTTAGCACAAAGCCTCCTTGCAGTCATTGCCTTAAGTTGTAAAGGAATCTGAATAGCTAGCAACGTAGCGAGTCTCATTTCTCTTCTTTCAATGATTTGTTTTTCTGCCCCTAGTCTTGGGTTAGCAAAGTTAGTTTATGGACAGTCCAATTACATCTGTAGCGAGTTTATACTCCTCTCGTCGACTTTAGGTCGGAGTTGGTGAATGAATGGTCGAATCACATTCTTCATCTGTCTATGGTCGCAGTCGCACTCTGGGCACTAGAGGCAGTTGAAGAGACATTAGTCACACCTATTTGTTGTTTATACCCCTGTCCCCACTCTGGGGACTAAGAATTGTAGCAGAAAATGGTCAACTGCATTTTCCTCGATTAATTCCTCTGGCACTAGTCAATGGCGGAAGTCGAAGTGTAGTCGGTCACATTGCGGCAACTTTAATTTGATGTTTCTCCTACTGAATTGGAGGAAGTATTTGATTGGCGGATGGTTGGGTCACATCCGTCCACGTCGCAAGCACAACTCGCCAGATCATTGGCTAGAGTTAGCGGATGAACGGTCGTGTCATGTTCATTTGCGGTAGGATGGGTAATCACATCCATTTGGAATAAGACGTTCACTTAGGTCCGTTTTGCGAATCTACATCTCCCTGCCTAATCAAGGAAGAAATCTTGTCTTGCTGGGTTGGAGTGCATCCCTATAAGATTATGTTATAAGTCCCGTGCCAGGGATAAGTGTTGATGCATGAACGCTCATGTCGTGCCCGCTTATTGCTAGATAGTCGGATCACATCCGATTTTTTATGATAAGTGTGCCCCCATGTCAGGGAAAGTGTTGCAAAGAAGAAAGTCAAACCACATCCGCTTTTTGTACTATAGAACTTGCTGCGTAATTAGAGTTGATGGATGGACAATCAAATCGCATCGCTATTGATATTTATGTTCCTATTCTAGCTTTGAGGACTGGAGTTGGTTGATGGGTTGTCAGTCAAACCCGTTTGGTATTTATACTCCAGTTTGCGCTCTCGGGACTAGAGTTAGTTGATGTTTATACTCCAGTTTGCACTCTGGGAATCTGGAGTTGGCATGTATATTTTGGTTCACGCTCCGGGAACCTGGAATTGATGCTTATACTCCACTTCACGCTCTGGGGATTTGGAGTTAGCATATATGTTTTGGGTTCGCACTCCAGGAACCTGGAATTGATGTTTATCCTCCAATTCACGCTCTGGGAACTTGGATCTGGCATTGACATTTCGATTCGCACTCCGGGAACCTGGAATTGATGTTTATACTCCAATTCGCGCTCTGGGAATCTGGAGTTGGTATTTGTATTTTGGTTCGCGCTTCGGTAACCTGGAATTGATGTTTATACTCCACTTCACGCTTTGGGAATATGGAGTTGACATATTTATTTTTTTTGGTCCGTTCTCCGGGAACCTGGAATTGATGTTTATCCTCCAATTCACGCTCTGGGAACTTGGAGCTAGCATTGACGTTTCGGTTCACGCTCCGGGAACCTGGATTTGATGTTTGTACTCCGACTCGCGCTCTGGGTATCTGGAGTTAGCATTTGCATTTTGGTTTGCACTCCGGGAACCTGGAATTGATGTTTGTACTCTGACTCGCGCTCTGGGAATCTGGAGTTAGCATCTGCATTTTGGTTCGCACTACAGGAACCTGGAATTGATGCTTGTACTCCGACTCGCGCTCTGGGAATATGGAGTTAGCCGATAGATGGTCAGTCACATCTATTTGGGCTTTTTAGGAGTCCGTTCACACTCTGAGAACAATCGATTTGATGTTTATACTCCAATTCACGCTCTGGGAACTTGGAGTCAGCCGATAGATGGTCAGTCACACCTATTTGGGCTTTTTAGGAATTCGTTCGCACTATGGGAACGATGGATTTGATGTTTATACTCCAATTCACGCTCTTCGAACTTGGAGTCCGTTCACACTCTGGAAACGATGGATGTTTATACTCCAATTCGCACTCTAGGAATTTGGAGTCCGTTCGTACTCTGGGAACGATGGATGTTTATACTCCAATTCGCACTCTGGGAATTTGGAGTCCGTTCGCACTCTGGGAACGATTTATGTGATGTTTATACTCCAATTCGCACTCTGGGAATTTGGATTCCGTTCGTACTCTGGGAACGATTTATGTGATGTTTATACTCCAATTCGCACTCTGGGAATTTGGAGTCAGTTCGCACTCTGGGAACGATTTATTTGATGTATATACTCCAATTCGGACTCTGGGAATTTGGAGTCCGTTCGCACTCTGCGAACGATTTATTTGATGTTTATACTCCAATTCGCACTCTGGGAATTTGGAGTTAGTTGTAGGACTGTCGTGTGTCATCCCAGTTCAGCCTTTGATGTGATGGCTTGCCCTCGAGCTGAGGTTTCACTTAGTGAGTGGTTGGTCGTATCACAGTCACTCACAATTTGAATAAATTCCATTGTTCGATGGAACTTAGCTCTTCGTGTGTCGTGATTGTTGAATGTTGCATTCGGTGAATCACAGTTCTAGCTTGAAGAGATAGTAATTTATTGCTGGAATGGAAAAACATGGCAAAGTCAGTGCCTTATTACAAATTCAAATTTCAGAATGTAAAGGAAATTGCAAAGTATTCATAGATTGAATAGAGCCTGTCATGTGTAACAGTGACGAAGATCCTCGTCGTTCCAGGCTCCTGACAAAGCGGGTCCGCCACTGACGGCGTTTATCACCAATCTTCCACGGGGACAAGTGGAATCCTCCTGTCTCGGTCGATCTGGATCATTGTTTTGATTTGATGGGCCCGCTTCTCTAGGCTGCGGTGCCCGCACAAACTGTTCCAGCTTCCTTTCTATGATCAATTTTTCAACGAGATCTTGTAAGTGACGACACTCGTTCGTATTGTGCCCGTAGCTTTCATGGAACCTGCAAAATTTTCCCGTCTGGATTTGCCTCTCTAACGACGGTTTTGGTGCAGGTTTTTGGTACTGAATTGTATTACAGGTTTGTAAATACAAGTTCTCTAGTGATGTATTCAATGGAGTATAACTGTCAAACATGGGATTCTTGCGCTGTGGGCCACGATTTTGATCTCGTTTTCTATTTTGATTCACGCTCTCTCTCCATCGAGCTTGTTTGTTTTTAACATTCAACAGAACTTTTCCGAAGCTCTCACCGGACGGTTTGATTGCGACATTGCTTTGGATTCCTTCCGTGCTTGGCCCTGCATCAGTTTGCTTCCTAGACTTTTTCGCATCTTCCCTTCTCAGGAATTGAGCCGCCTTGGCGTGGAAACAGTCCAATGATGCAGGTGGTTTTCCAGCTAACCAGTTGCCAAACTTAGAATCGGGGTCGATCCCCTTAGTCAACTCCATAAGGATGGAGTTATCGTTCGGATTGCTGATCTCCGCACATGCAGTATGGAATCTCTCTAAGTAGTGTTTGAGCGTCTCTCCAGGAGCTTTAGTGACGCTAGATAGAGTGTTAACATCTTTTGGCCTTGCGACGTGCATGCAGAGCTGTTCAACAAATTTTGTGGCAACTGGTCGAATGAAGAGATGGATCGTGGATGGTCGGATCACATCCACCCTAAGTTAACAAGCGAGGTCGTTAGATGGACGGGTCCATCCTCCTCTAACTTGGTTAGGATATGGCCAAAGTCGTTAGGTGAAGGGATCCACCCTCTTCGAAACCGCATTTATGAGTTTTATACCCCAACTCGCACTCCGGGAGTTTGGAGTTAATTAAAGATTATCGTGTATCAATCCTTTTTTAGCTTCAGTGTGGTGACTTGTCCCCGTGCTCAGGGTTTAACTTAGAAAGTGATCGATGGGATCTCGATTACTTTCCGCTTATCTGCTATCAACGAAGGATGAGATTTAGTTTATGGACGGTTGAATCACATCCATCTTCATTTGGATCCCGGTTCTGCCAAGCCTAAGGAGTAAGATTAGTGTTCTGGCAAGCTTTGAGCTCGAGCAGAGGAGAAGATGGCTGAACTACATCCACTTTGAGTTGTGTATTTTCCGTTAAGTTGGGGGCAACAGTTGGAGAGTAGACGGTCGAGCCACGTCCACTTTACGCTTTGCGCTCTTCCAGTCGAGTTGAGGAAGAGAGTTGGAACGATGGCTCATGATGATTAGCGAGTAAGCAGTCGGTTGTTGATATCTATAAATTGAGGGTTGGCCCCTGATGAAGTCGATTTAAGGCACGATTGTTCTGCGGAATCACAGACGCAAACTGGGGAGTGAATGGTCAAATCATATCCACTTTAAACAAGTGTTATTAAGTAACCACAAGCGTCTAATGAAGGATTCGATGCATGGACGGTCACGTCCACCGTTGGTATGATTCTGATTCTACTGGACATCAGAAGAAGCCTAAGTATTTTGGCGAGCTTCAAGTACGAGATGGAGAGTGCATTGTTGGGAAATATAACTACAAGTCTTTCTCAAATCTCCTAATTAAATTGCATAGGCAAATGGGTGGATGGTCGGTTGCATCCACTTTGTACTGGAGTCCCAACCTTGTCAGTCTCTTCTGCTTTAATGCCCTTCCCCCAAGTCAGGTGCATATAGCAGCCGGCGAGTGGTTGAATCATGCTCGTCATGATGATACCTCAATGATTTGAGCATAGTACACGGAGGTTGTTTTGCACCCATCCTTAAGTACTCGGTTACCTGCATCATTTGCAAGTAGTTTAATTCAAGTCGGTCATATTTCGCAACATAAACGAAATTGAAATAGAATTAATTCAAAAGAGATCGGATTACATCTCATTGATGTGTGAAGCGACGTCGTATGCTCACTATTGCACTTCGGTCCAGCCCCTCACAGTTGGAAGTCTAATGCAAATGGTTCAGTTTGATCAAAGTTCTTGATTGATAGGGGTCAGGGTTTTTCGGCCCTTCGTTTTATGGGGTTTGAACATATTGTTAGAGCTATCCTTTCCGGAGCAGCCTTATGGCGTTGACATCCACGGTAGCCATGTAGAGAAGAGGTGCTTCCCGATTTAGAGTATGGAGTAGGTTTCCTCCTTATCTTGCGACACCGATCCTTTATCTAGTTCATCAATTCAACAGTAAACACGTTATGTTGGTGTAGTTGTTGGTGGCTATCCGCCAGTTCTCTTATCAAACTCTAGAAATAAGCTTTTGTGCTGATTTCATTTATACATGTTGGCAGCAACGGGCTGTGGATTTTGATCAATTCGTTGGCTGCCAGCTTCTTTATTCCCTTTAGCAACATGAGAAGTAGGAATGGTATGTCTAACCACGATTGACAATCTTCTTTGACGGATAGGGGGAGACATCTGCATTGATGGCATGCATCACTCTTCGTGGAATCCATGCACAACTCTCACTTCATGAGGTAGTGTCGAAGGTTGAATTTCCATTGTACACTGACATAGTCAGCATGCCGAATTTTCGCTAAAATTTTGCATGTAGTATGGTTTATATGAATAGGTCCCGACTGGGAAAGATACTCCAATCAACATTGTCAAGTCCATTTTATGGCTTCAAGGTCTTGCAATACTAGTGAATGATGTATGAGCAATTGCCCAACGTTCGAGTGGTTGGTAATGCCATTTGGATGGTGAGTAGATTAGGATGGGCTCATAGATTGGTGATTATTTCTAATTTTTACCAGGAAGGAGGCCCGTATAAGATAGTAAGGAAGTCCTCTTAAGGTTGTATGTCATGCTTTTAGTCATATGGAGGTGGAATGATTAAGATGCGGGCATTTGAAGATGGTTCAATAGTGACTAGCTATGTTTCGAATTGGCAGAGTAGACAGTGTAGGGCAGTCGTCATATTACCCATCGTGCCATAGTTGTCAATTCAGGAGTTTTAAAAGCTGGTCAATTGGAGGAAGTTGTAGTCCATCCTAGAAGCATGATATATTAATCAACTCCAGTTCTTGGCATATTAGCTAGGTTCTCCAGCCTCCGAGAGCACGGTTGAGTAGTATTTCTTTACCCATTCCTTGATTGCAACTCAAAAATTGCTACTGTAACCTCCTACTTCCCGTCCAGTCATGGAACGATCAGAATGTTCCTTTATTTAAGTCGAGGTTTGGATTAACTATGCGAGTGCCTCTTTTTAGGAAATTTGGATCGTACCCAAAAATATTTTTTTTTTTTTAATAAATGATGGATACGAAATGTTCGTTCGCATCGATGGTTATGAAATCCTTTGGACTCCATTGCAGTGGACTGCATTTCGTATCGATGAGCTCGATGTCACTCGAAATGAACTGATGATTCGCAGTTCGTATCAATGGATATTGGCTTCTGGAGGTGGTGATTTGGTGGATTCGAACTGCGTAGTTCGTATCGATGCGAAATGCAGCTAGCTGGATCGATCATCAGATGCACTTCGTACCCATCATTTCGTATCGATCGAATTTCGTATCGATCAGTTTTCGTATCGATATAATTTTGTATCGATCACTTTTCGTATCGATCGCTTTTTGCTCCAACTTGATGGATACGAACAGTGATTTTGTGATGGATACGAAGTAACTTGATGGACACGAACTAACGAGCCCTGATGGATTCAAACAGGGTCTTCCAGGATGGATACGAAGTAGCGCGCCCAGATGGATACGAAATAGTCAATAGGTGATCGATACGAAGAGAGATTATCTGCTGAATGATACGAAAATCACCACATTTACTGGATACGAAAGCATGGATATGAAAATCAGCACATTTTCTGGATACGTAAAGCATGGATACGAAAATGATCATATTTTCATGGATACGAAAGCATGGATACAAAAATCACCATATTTTCATGGATACGAAAGCATGAATACGAAAATCACCATATTTTCATGGATACGAAAATCACCACATTTTCAGAATACGAAAACATAGATACGAAAAGCACCATATTTTCTGGATACGAAAACATGGATACGAAAACTTCATATTTTCTGGACAGCAAAATATGGATACGAAAATGACCATATCTTCTGGATACGAAAACATGGATACGAAAATGACCATATCTTCTGAATACGAAAACATGGATACGAAAACATGGATACGAAAACGACCATATCTTCTGGATATGAAACCATGGATACGAAAATGACCACACTTTCATGGGTACGAAAGTATGGATACGAAATTCATCATATTTTCTGGGTTCGAAAATATGGATACGAAAAACAACATCTTTTTCGGATTCAAAAACATGGGCACGAAAAACAGCATATTTTCTGGATTCGAAAATATGGGTAAGGAATTCATCGTTTTTTCATAGATACGAAAATATGCATACAAAAAACAGCATATTTTCTGGATTCGAAAATATGGGTACGGACTTCATGATGAATATGGTTCCTCTTAGATCTGGAGCGATCTGAATAGAATAGAAGGAACCACTAAACAATAGATTTGGATCTTCTCCTTAGATTTATGCAATCCGGTATCGAAAGTAGATCCAAGGAACGGGAGAAAAACTGGGTTTTTCTCAATGAAAGCACCAAAGTGTTTGTACCAAAATTGGGCACATCATTCTTCGGATGTGTTTGAAGAGATAAAATGAAGAGAAAATTTGTAAAATGAAGCAGATCTAACAAACACACCAATAAACATATAAGAAAGTGCATAGAAACACAGAGTTTTAGAGTGGTTCGGCGTATGGCCTACGTCCACTACGAAGTTTTATCACTTTATTGCTTGATACTTGAAGATTACAAGTTTTTCATAGCGAAGTACAGCAGATAATAAGCTTAAATTCGAGATCAATGGCGGTAATGGCGTTCTGGAGTGAACGTGGCAGAGTCCGGGCGTTCTTTTACTCTGAAAATTCTCCGACCCCTTTTCTGAATAACCAGAGGCTCTATTTATAAGTGCTGGAGGCTGATATTTCGCTGAAAATTCGGGAGAGCACTTCTGGCACGTGAGGGGTCCCGCATGCCCGGCCTTAGGAAATTGGGGCCCGTTCCGAGATCGATTCGAACTCAATTTCGAATCGATCAAGATTTGATCAGATTGAGCTGAAATTTGGCGTGAACATTCCTCATGTTTCCAGTAAGATACTGTGAAAATTTCATAGCATTTGGACATGTGGATTGTGAGATATGATCGATGCAAGTTGATCCATGATCGATACGAAGCAATTTCGAATCGATCAAGATTTGATCCGATTGAGCTGAAATTTGGCATGAACATTCTTATGTTGCCAGTAAGATACTGTGAAAATTTCATAGCATTTGGATATGTGGATTGTGAGATATGATCGATGCAAGTTGGTCTGTGATCGATACGAAGCAATTTCGAATCGACCAAGATTTGATCCGATTGAGCTGAAATTTGGCACGAACATTCCTCATGTTACTAGTAAGATACTGTGAAAATTTCATAGCATTTGGACATGTGGATTGTGAGATATGATCGATGCAAGTTGGTCCGTGATCGATACGAAGCAATTTCAAATCGATCAAGATTTGATCCGATTGAGCTGAAATTTGGCACGAACATTCCTTATGTTTCCAGTAAGTTACTGTGAAAATTTGGTGGCATTTGGACTTGTAGATCTTGAGTTATGATCGATGCAAATTTGGATTTCTCAACCGTGATCGATCGATACCTTGAGCATACCAACTCCGATTGACTTGAAATTTGGAATGTTGGATTTATTAGCTTTTCTTGTCTTGTCATAACAATTGTAGCTCGATCTGGACTCGGAAAAAATTTACCGACATCCATAGAAGACCTATGCGTTAACGATCTCCAGGACGAACCATCCTTGGTTTCTAGTAAAGTTCTTGGTGTCACGGCCTTGCCAAAAGGCGAGATAACACCCATAAATTTCCTGTTAGGGGAATTATATGAATTACAATCAGTTTTCTTGTTTAACAAAAGTATGCATGAATGGTCCTTGTTGTTGTAGATGGTGCCCCTACAATTCTTGATGGCAAAAGCATCAACTCTATCTTTCTTATAATGATACACCTATATGGTGTTATGTGCATAGGTTTATATATCCATAATATATATTACTATAGTACTGATTAGCATAATTTATATATCAAATGTTCTACTTAATATACTTTAACGGGTTTTATTACATAACCTTTCCTTTTTTATGAGATTTTTATGTCTGAATGCAAATTGAATCTTGTATGTATGCAATTTATACAATTGTGTATCATATTTGTCAGAAGATTCTGTTCACATAAAATGTATTATTAGTGTGGTGCCTTATTAATCTCACAAGCATTTTGGTTACTGAATCAAATTAACGACTTTAATTTAACAAATTCAAACACCCTCTTTCAAGAATCGAGGTTAATACCTCAGAATCCAAGTTCAGATGTTGTTGTAGAAACTGCTACAGCGTTGGCAACTTCTATTGTTTTCAAGAACTCGAGCAGTGCATATTCTATGAAGTTACTTTAAATTGCTATGAAATTAAGTGAGTATTTTGTCCATGAAACCTGATGGCATATTCGATTAGAAGACACTTTTGTTATGCAGGTGTTTGAATTTATTGATAAGCACCGAGGAAGTTATATCTATTCTTTAAGCTCTTTGTCTGTCATGTATAGTGATCCTATCCTTGTTACGATGTAAGTTCAAAATCATCCACTGATTTAATTTTATGGTTTAATATAAGTTCCTTATAATAGATCAATTCATTATTGGAAATGATCGGCTGTAGCAATGAGTTGGTATCTGCCTTTAATCATCACTTATATTATAATATTTTGTTAGCGCTGGTTGTGTAAACTTCTCTATGTATAGTTATGTTACGTTAACTTGGTTGTCTGGAAACTACTATATTTATATGATTATGATTTTATGTGAACGTGGTTATATTGATTAAGATATTTTATAACGTGTTGTTTGTGCATCTATTTCATTATGTGATTAATGTATTTTTCGGTTTCTTGAATGTGATAATTGTATGAGTAGTTGTCGGTTTCATACTGAAATATCTTAATTATTACTATATAATATTTGTTGTGAATAAAATGAAGTAAAAACTGAATGAACTACCATAGCGAGAGAAATCCAAATGGAAACTCAACAATTTTTAACAGCGTTTAAGAAACACTAGCAAAATATATATGGTGGCAGACAAAAAAATCTACTATAATATTTTGTGGTAACGTCAACAATACTTTTTAGTAGCATTTATACAACGCTACAATAAAAGATTGGTTGCATGTAAAACGCTGCAATATATTTCTTTTTGGTTGCGTTTGTGAAAATGAAACAGAAAGTCCTAGACTTTTGGTTGCATGTCGTATAACGTCGTTCTATAAAATGCTACTATAAATTATGGTAATGTTTTTCGGACGCTACTAAATCTATTTTTTGTTGTAGCGTGACTACGTTCTGATAAGATCCGTTATCAACACAATGTCAATTATCATGTTTGAATGATTTTCAAATTCAAATATCTATCCCTCGCTTATTTATAAAGTTCAAATCAAACGCATCAAGCAAAAATAAAAAAATCTAATCTAGTCAAGGATTAACCTTGAACCTTAATTTAGAGCATGTCTTGGGACTGATCGAGATATCGTACATGTATAAGCAATCTAGTGGTAATCCTTCATAGTTTATTCAAAGAAAAATCAAAATGGAAAAATCTAACTTGATTCCAATCTACCTCGATCATGGGATAATCATTCTCGACTAAGATCCACGACTGCGATCGAGTACATCTACTGCAGATGATGGTCGCTCCTACTGCACCACTGTGGTTTGATTCATTACATATTGTTGAAGTTGGTTACTCTGAACCTACTCCTCTATCAAGTCGTGCAGATGTCTGACTCACTGATTTGGCCATCCACCTCATGGTATGGGCTACTTTCTAGACTTTTTTTCCAATCTATGGGTTCTCTCTTTGTGGGTTTTAGGGAATCTTCCCCTTAGTATCTAAGTAGATCCTCTTCGGGGTCTCCATTAATTCAGTACAAGAGAAAAACTTTGATTCCTCTTATTTCGCTTCGATCCTCCGAAGTCATCATCAATTTTCCATTTTCCCTTATCCTTCACATATCTTGCCTTAGATGGTGCTTCATCCTCTACAGCGTTAACTTTAGCAACTTCATTTGCTTCAGCATTCTCCTAGCGTAGAAACCTATCGACTTGGTAGTAGAAATCTACAAGGTCCACTGGCGGATCACTCTTCAAAGCAATCTTGAAATTAATTTTACTGGCAATCTCAAAAGCCATCGCCATCAGAATTATCGACATGCCTGGCTTCTGCACTACAACAGTGATGCGTTGAATCTAGTTATATAACTATATAGGGTCTCACGAACCCTTTTTTCACATTCGAAAATGTTATCACATTCTTCGATAGTGCTATATGAACTCTTAACTGTTTCATAAATATGTCCACTAATTTGATCCATGTATTGTTGGAACTGTTTTCCAGCTGATGAAACATCATCACTACTAAATCTATCAAGTGTAATGGGAAATATCATCGCTTCCTTTGAATCACCTAACACTCTCATATGTTGGATGTATCTTATCGAATGGACAGTCGAGTCTGTTTTTCCATTACACACTTCCAACACTGATATCTTGAAATCAAGTTGTTTCCTTACATACTGGATGTTTGGGGTAAATGGGTGTCTATTTGCGTCCTCCAAACTCTGATAAGGAGGTCAACCTCTTAGTATTTGTCTAATCATAACAAACAATCATGTCGTTATCATTCCATGGAAATCTTTGGTGCTCCGTACGCACTTGCTTCAAATTTTTATCATGCCTCCCTTTCCTCCAGGGAGTTTTTGATCATAACCACTGTGGTTGTATGTTCGCATTTTGGTCCACGTATCTGACTTTGACATTGACCGTGCCCGGTATCCCAGCTCGTCCAAGGCCCAAATCAGCCTTGGCCCAATGATATTCATGTCGGTACTGACCTAAATGTGGCCGATCGAGTGTTTCTGTTCGTGGGGGATCGGCTCCATTTTGTTCTGCTCTAACTCCAAATGTGCCTACATTATCTTCTGGCCTCTAGTATTGGGTTACAGTTGCTCCGCTGTCCTTTGCTGCTTCATTCTTCAAAAAAATTCATCTATCTCTTCCTTTTGTCGACCCATCATCCTATCTTTCATCTCTTTCACCGTTCCATCAATCTCCTCTATAGTAATATAGATCAAAGGTGAGTTTGAACTTGAGGACACCTCTTGGTTGCCCCTTCCTCTTATTGACTTCCTCCGGCAATAGTTCTTGTAGTAGGCCTCTTCATCTTCTCTGAATCTCAGATTCAAGTCTTTCTTGCTGAAAGCACCAAAATATTGAATCAAATGATGGCACGGTACCTCAAAATCAATGAAATCTAAATCTAGTAAGTATGAAAACGATGGAAACAAGAATAAACACGCAATTTTTATAATGGTTTGGCAAATACTACTCCAGCCTACGTTTACTCAATCCTTGTCATTGATAGTTTTCTCTTCAAAATACAATGATTACAATCAAAATTCGAGCTACCCTCTTGTAGATCTCGGTTTTATTTAAGTTTTATGAGTTAAGAAGGAAGAAGATAGAGTACTGAATCCAAGATGCCTTCTAGTCGAAGCCATTATGTTATTTATAGATGGTCCTCGACACAAATCTCGTCACTCCGTGCTTGAATGAGTCTTGGTCTCCAAGCATAAAGACTGATTCAAAAGGCACGAAATTCAAGATTCAAAACAACTCGATATCGACATGAATCATGCCGATACTGACCTGTTTCGTTGTCATCTTTTCTAAGTCTTCCTTCATAGCTTGAGTCTCCTTCCTTCTGGCTTTGCCAATCTAAGTCTCACCAAGTATCGACCAAATTATGTCGGTACTGACATGATTTATTTGCTCCAGACTTCACCGAACTTTTTACACTTCTTTCCTTCGTTATTCTTGATATCATCAAAGTCTCTGGATCCATTCCTTCATTATTTTTTAGTTCGGTTCAATGTTTGAGTCTGTTCTAAAACTGTGGAAAATTCATCGATAACAATGGCTATTCAAGTAAACAATTAAATAGGCGACCCTCTTGTCTTCCTTTCTTACTTGGCAAATTCTATTTATACATCAAATTTTGCCAAACATACACCATTATTTTGCTAAAAAGATATATGACCAATTTATCCTTCTTCTTAATTGTATTTTTAGTCTTTTTCTTATAACTCATAGGTGGAACGCAGTGCATAAGGCTCATACACGATAGTGGGCTTTAGGGAGGTCGATAATGTACCCATCATTTCTTATAACTAATCAAATTAAAATATTAAAATGATATTTGATCAAATCCATACAGTTTTAATGAAGTTAATGAAGCATAAAATATCGATTTCGACAACTTTTACAACTATTTGTTCTAGTTTAAAAATATATAAATTTGTTTTTCTGAAATTAAAGTTGATTTGGATTAAATTAATAAGTAAATAAATAAAACTTAAAAGGAGTTGTGGTATTAATGTCAAAAATTAAAGTTTATTTTATTGAATTTTAACTGAAGGTGGATTCTATTTATACACCATTAATTGTTTTACCTTTATCATAAGTTTTTTATAAAATATTACACAAATATGCTCTTATTTAAAAAAACGAAATAAAAATCAACATTAAAGAATCGCAAATTCAAGGTATAGTCAATATAATTTCTTTCATGAAGTAACAAAAATTTATGTACATCATCGGTTGAATTAAATTTAACTTCCTTTTAGGTATCAAATTCTATTTATATACTTTCAGGTTATATTCAAGCATAGTAAATTTTAACATTTCTTATTTAAATTGAATATAAAAATTATTACAGAAATCGATATGATTCGTAGAGTACTAAATTCTTTTCGATCTTTTATTTAAATTAAATCAAGTTTTAAATTTAAAATCAAAATTGAGATATTTAACATTTAATTTTCAAAAATTAAATTAAATTTGCTATATATAAATGATTAAATAATTTGAATTCCATTTAAAGTATTTGAATCTGAAAACTTAAATTTACAAAAGCGAATTTGAGAATCTTGTTTTGATTAGTGCAGGAAAGAGAGAAAGCTACTAAAAAGATATAAGGGTTTTATTTTATTTCAAATCAATGGTAGTTTTACAATCTTTTTTGTGTATATTAAGTTAATAATGGTGTATCTAATTTTAATGAATTCTTTGATGTATATATAGCAGTTTACGGTGTATGAACAGAATTTTCCTTCTTACTTTGTATGGCTGAGGTATAACTTATGCATGTTATGTACCATGCATAAAATTTGTAATGTGAATATTTTTATGCTTTGCAAAGTATAACTAACATTTTAGGATGCCATTTCTTATTACTACCATTAAAATTAACTCCCAACTCCAATATCGCAGTTGATGTTCCAATAACTTGTCATTTTAGCGTACCTAGGAATTTCTGTGGACGTTTCCCCTTTGCTCTTCTTTCTTGCTTTCTCTTGTGATTCCAGATCCATTACTTCTGTTTTCCTAAATTCTTTAGTCGGGTGAGGTTGTTCTAACCTGGGGTTATAATGCATACTGATGCAATTGTTGTCCCGCCTTTTGGCAAAGTCGATATACCCAAAAGTTAACAGAAAATCAATGATTATTAGTCACAAATATCGATTGTACGTTATAGGGTCACCATGGATATCGATGAATTTTGTCCGAATCCGGATCGGGCCACGATTGACAGGACATGATGAGCAAAGCTGTAGAAGCCAGTGTTTCAAATCTCCAGTCAATCTGAGCTTGTATGTGCAAGTTATGATCGATTCAATCTAAGTAAAGAGCATGTTGTTCGTATCCATGAAGAGGGCAAGGTGATGGTCCATTTGAACCCATCAGGTTCGAATCCATCAACTTAACATCATCTCACTCCATTCGAATCCATCAGGTTTGAATCCATCAGGAGTTAGGCACTTCGAACCGATCTAGTTCGTATCGATCAAGTTCGTACCCATCCTCACGCCTCAGTTCGACTCCATTTGGTTCGCATCCGTCAGATGATCTCACTTCGCATCCGTCAACAGATAGTATGCCTCGTATCCATTATAAAGAAGATTGTTCGAATCCATAGATAAAGCCTTATTCGTATCCATCGATATAACTTCCGTTTGAATCCATGGCCCATAACTTATTCGAATCCATCGGAAGTCCTTTGTATCCATCAAGTGCTGACCATTTCGAATCCACGAACGATTACATGTTCGTACCCACCAAGTCAACAAGCATGGATGACGTGTCATTCCACGATACGAAGTAGGCGAGATCTAGGGAGTTGATGCGTTCAAATAGGAGAAAAGACCGGATCGACTCGAAGGAAGCGCGCCAACTCATCACAGAATCACGTGAGTTCATGGAGTCGAAGGCATCGATTCGAAGCCATGGGTTCGAAGCCGACAGCCACACGAAGAACAACATTTCGAATCCACGATAACTCGAGATCTACTGATCCAAATGCCATGAAATTTTCATAGGAGCTTGCATGCATCATGAAGAATATCTCCACCAAATTTCAGCTCAATTGGACATCATCTTGATCGATACGAAATGGCTTCGTATCGATCACAGATGGACTCGAAACTTCCTAGGGTTGGTCGCGTGGGCCCACTCACGTGCCAGAAAAAGTCTCTCGAGATTTGAGCGAGATCTGAGCCTCCTACGCCTATAAATAGAGCCCCAGAACCAACAGAAAAAAGACCTTTTGGCCATTGAACGTCCAGACTCTGCCGGAATCAATTCTACTCCCTTCCATAGCTGATATAGTCGAAATACAATTATTGTAACTGCTGCAATCACTTGTAACCAACAAAGAACATCAATAAAAGTTAAAACCTTCGAAGTGGACGTAGACCGAAGATGGCCGAACCACTATAAATCGTGTGTTCTTGTTTATTATTTCTAAATTATTGCTTGTTGTTTGCTGAAATCTGTTATTTGTGTTTGAATATTGCTGATTTATATTCATATACTGGTGCTTTCACGATATTTGGGGTTTGTGACCAATTTTGACGCAAACAGCAATAAGACTAACAAGTTGATGCGTTAACTATGGTGTTGATGGAATACGATGAATAAGCTAGCAAAATACAACTCTGAATGCATTAATAGAGAGCAATTTGGATTTTAAAATCCATTACATTTATCATGAGGATATGCGATGCTTTGTTAATGTTGGAGAGAAATAAGGAATTTTTGTTTCTATTTTGCTAAACGTACTTTAACGTATGCTTGGTGATTGATTCCAACTTGCAATTTCTACAACCAACCATGAGAGCGCACAAACCATACTCACCATATACTGGTCAGAAGGATATAACAATCCGACTTCATATTCAAATTTCCTTATCTATCATTTTCAGGCATTCTAGGAAAACAACAAAGCCATAACCACGTACACAACAAAACCTTCAATACGAATTGCAATGCAAAGTCAAGATACTAACATCACAGATAACCATAATAAATGTAGCAAATTCCAACAAGATTTGCTAGCTATTACCAAAAAACCCCAAAAAATAAACTGCAGACCGAGCTCTATAGTTTAAACCACCACCATCATCAAGAGTGAGTTAGTTGTGGATTGAAGAGAGAACGCCGCTGCTACTCTGAGTTGGAATTATAACTTCCCACCCCGGACCTCGCAGTGGTAGATCACAACTAACTTCAACATCAGGCATCAAGTCACTGCGATCCATCACTCTAACCAAATCAGCATCACTTATATCCGTTTGTGTCAGTTTTTCTTCTGGATTTTCTTCATCTTTAAGCATTGCTAGAAGTTCTGCTTCCTAAATATTTTAAAAGCAATATTACGCTATAATTCAAAGAACTAGACAGTCTGAAAGTTTTACGGGTAAATTTAAGCTTACATCTAAGGAATTCTTCAATCTGTCTTGCTGAAACTGCCCTTCGGTAATCACCACATGTTCTAATTTCAGTTTTCCAAGTGCTCTTTTGATGATTCGCCCCTAGTAAAAAGAAGGATTTCAGACAATATATTCTTATAATGTTTGCTTAGAAGAAACACTAGATACCACATACCTCAACAGTGTGAGCAGTTGCAAGCCTGTATACGTGCACTGGGCGAGTTTGCCCTATCCTATGACATCTATCCATTGCTTGCAAATCCATTTGAGGATTCTGTATACAAAAATCATAATAAGTTAGAAAAAACAAAGGCAGGAAGCATTTGTTGAGTTCAGTTGAGTAGATAAATTACCCAGTCACTATCGTAGATAATGCATGTATCGGCAGCAGTAAGATTAATACCCAACCCACCAGCTCGGGTACTAAGAAGAAATACACTGATACTACTGTTCAAGTCATTGAACTCATCGATCTTAAATGTAAAAAAATAAAGAAAATCAAAATCATAAGAGTTATATTGTATGGAGATAAACTCGTTATTATATCAAGAAAAATAAAGCATTAGCAAAGCTTTACCTGTCTTTTCCTTTCAGCCAACTTAACACCGCCATCAAGTCTGCAAGCTTCAAGACCCTTCTCGGCAAAGAAGTGATCAAGTATGTCTAGAACTTTGGTCCATTGCGAAAACACTAAGATCTGAATATAAACCCCAAAAATCAAAACTAAGATATACCAAGTGAATATAAAGTAGGAGTAAGTAAAACATGCATAGATACTTTGTGTTTCCTAGCAAGTAGTGAATTCACTAATCTGTCCAGTAATTGGAGCTTGCCACACTGTTCAACTAATTGATTGATTGGTGGATAAAAATCTGTAGAGATAAATGAAATGAAAGCTTTAGAAGCAAATTCTATGAATATAGGAAATAACATGTAGGATATCATTAGACTAATGCTTACATGATCCATCATACTGAGATTCTAAGAGATCGGGATGGTTGCAGTTTTTTCTAAGTTGAATGAACAAACTGTTCAGCTTTCCTTTCATTTGCCTTGTAGGAGGTATACCATCTACAGAAACAGCATAAACTCAGTTAGGGTTAACTAAACCAAAACATCAAATGGGCCTATGAGTAAAAGTACAAGTGACATACAAGTTGAATACTCTTTGATAAAATAACTTTCAAGTGTCCTGTTGAGTAAACGATTTTGGATGTTCTTTTGATAATCAGTCATATTGACGTATATTATAATTTCTTTTTTTCTCGGAAGGTTCTGCTCAACATCTAGCTTTATACGTCGTAAAAGAAATGGACGAAGAACTGAATGTAACTTTGATACCACCTGTAAAAAAACATACCATAAAAAAGGGAAGTAGCAAAATTAAATACTTACATTTGAACAGAAAAATACCTGAACATTTCTACTTTCTTCGGAATCCTCGCGTTGAGTCTCACTATTGCATCTCCCTGACAGATCAAACCTGAACAGAATAAGAAATTTAAAACTGCTTATCAAAATTTTAAGGACAAACTTTTTTTAAATGTATCTTTGTCCTCCTGTACGTATATTGTTGTATTAACCTGACCACACAGAAAAAGTAATAAAACTAAATTAAGTCCTATCTAAACATCTTATGGAGTGGAGCACAAAGAACAATAACTGATTAAAGCGTACTAACATTGAACTAGAAATTATCTTTTCACGTACCAAAAAAAAAAAACATATAAATACAGGGGCGGAGGCCAGATGAGGCTCATGCCCTATCTCATTTTTGGCAATTCCTTTACAAAATATATTTTATATGCAATTAGCCATACCTAAAACAAATTTTTTGCCCTACCTAAAATTTCTGCCCTACCTGATATAATCTGCTAGCCCCGCCACTGTATATATACATACAGTATGTCAGATAAAAACCTTGTATCTTAGCACTATGGAACTATGTTGATGAAATATTAAATATTAGTTGCGGCAGTTATTTTTCCACTGATCAAAGCCTTACCAGGACTCGAACTCGGTATGGGAGGAAAAAATGTCTGGCAAAATGAAATGCAACATTGACCAAAGCTCTGATAAGTTGTTTTGCAGAGGTGTCCCGGTCAGAAGAAGCTTATTTTCAATTGGCAAGCGTCTCATTTCCCTCAACAACATGCAATTCTTATTTTTTAATCGATGTCCCTACAAAATATTGAAGAGACCACAAGAGGTGTCAGAATACTCAGAAAAGAACATCAACATACAACATTAAGGTTTAACTCACCTCATCCACAACCACATACTTCCATCTATAATGAGCTAATGAGCGTGCATCATTTAGTACCACCTCATAGGAAGTGATTATGATGGGAAAATTAGGACCAATGGTTTTAGGCATTAACTTCTTTTGCATTTCACTTCTCTCCCCTTTGCTTCCATGGTATATGATTACTTTAATAGTTGGTACAAACCTAGTGTAAAATTAAAAGGTTACACTCTCAAAGCAAGATTACAGCAAAACTTCAATACGTTTTTAAGCTTATTGCTAAAAAGATAAAAAAAGAAAGCAACGCAAATTATAAATATCATAATGTTGTTCCAGAAGACAACAATAAAGTTCATTCAATAAAAGAGATTAATGATAATTATTACTGGACTCGGAAGCATGATAAGCTAATAAGGTTGCATCATGCAAAAAAAAAAAAGTAATACAATAGAAATGATGGAAAACAAAGGGAAAACTGGTATAGATCATTATCATTATCATCTCTAATACGTAATGCTCCTGTATTTGGTCACTTGGTGTCACTCCATGAGGTTGGTTTAATGGTGTAGCAACAAACGCGTCATTGTTCTATATTAATAGTTCAAAGCCATTTTCACCAACATCTATGTCTATTTCTAGTTCTCGTTTCCATTTCTTTTAAATGAGTTAAGTTTAATTTCTGAACAATAATACTTCTAATGATTTGAGAATCGATTAAAAATGTATATTCCACTGTATGAGCAGCCTATTTAAAGTGTCATGTATGAATGAAAAGTATAAAGAAGCAAGACACAATTTGTATTTGGGATCGTTAATCATTCCAGAGTTTTTGTGCTTGTGTGTAATTACATGTTTAGCTTCCTGATTTTCTACAAAATGTGTATTTTTCTATAAACATGTACGCACCTAGTGTAAAATTAAAAGGTTACACTCTCAAAGCAAGATTACAGCAAGACTTCAATACATTTTTAAGCTTATCGCTAAAAAGATAAAAAAAGAAAGCAACCCAAATCATAAGTATCATAATGTTGTTCCAGAAGACAACAATAAAATTCATTCAATAAAAAAGATTAATGATAATTATTACTGGACTCGGAAGCATGATAAGCTAATAAGGTTGCATCATGCAAAAAAAAAGTAATATGATAGAAATGATGGAAAACAAAGGGGAAACTGGTATAGATCATTATCATTATCATCTCTAATACGTAATGCTCCTGTATTTGGTCACTTGGTGTCACTCCATGAGGTTGGTTTAATGGTGTAGCAACAAACGCGTCATTGTTCTATATTAATAGTTCAAAGCCATTTTCACCAACATCTATGTCTATTTCTAGTTCTCGTTTCCATTTCTTTTAAATAAGTTAAGTTTAATTTCTGAACAATAATACTTCTAATGATTTGAGAATCGATTAAAAATGTATATTCCACTCTATAAGCGCCTATTTAAAGTGTCAGGTATGAATGAAAAGTATAAAGAAGCAAGACACGATTTGTATTTGGGATCGTTGATCATTCCAGAGTTTTTGTGCTTGTGCGTAATTACATGTTCAGCTTCCTGATTTTCTACAAAATGTGTATTTTACTATAAACATGTACACACCTGCCAAGCTATTATTGTCATCTTAGCTACTATTCCAGCAAAATGGAGTTATAATATGGACATGAATATGCAATCATCTTAGCTTGTGCTACGGTTTCCAAACATCACAAGCTAATATTTTTTCCATTCAAATGTACCCCTATAATACCTTTTTTAGCGTTTATCTATCTCTTGGTAGAGAGATGTTAAGTGTCTTATGACTATTTTAAAAGCCAGCATTACACCATATTTTCCTCATGCAGCCATTATCAAGAATTCACTGTTCTTAGTCGGGTACAACGTCTAACTTAGAAAATAACATCCTTTTGAGCAAGTACGTGCATGCATACATACATGCATATGGGACCGGCTATTTACACATAAATTTAAACACAATTGGTGACACAATAAAAATGGACCATTGATCTCATTATGTTCACATGGGGTCGAAATCAGGGGGCAATCAAATCATTGAGATTTATTGAGTCATCATTTTGTGTTCCAATAAAATTTCCCTACATATGTGTGTGAACAATGCGAAAGTGCACACATCAATGATCTTACCTATTGAATTCACTAGCCCAGTTTGATAAAGTAGATAACGGAGCAACAATCATATATGGTCCATCAATGCAATTACTTTTGAGATGTGCAATAAATCCAATAGTCTGAATCGTTTTACCAAGACCCATCTGATCTGCTAGTATCCCGTTAAGTCCATTTTGCCATAATGAAATCATCCACTTCACACCTTTGATTTGATATGTCTTTAACTGTCCCCCAGTCATCGTTGGAACAAGTTTAGCCTGTTCTTTAGCAGTTCTCTCCTCTTCTGTCAAACAAACATCTTCGGGTGCAATAACTTCATGAGAACTTGTTAGCATGGCTGTGACTGCTGTTTTTGCATTTCTCTGAGCAAAACATAGGATAAGAATTGTCATTAGGTGCTTCAACCATTAAAATAAAATATTTTTACCAGACTGTTGGGGTAATGTTAAGCAAGTTTAACGGCGTCTATAGTTATGCTCCAGAATCTTAAAAGATGTAATTTATACATTAAAAAAATCATCTTACTCTTGTTGCACTTATGTTTCAAAACCTTTGTATGACCAAATCGATGATTGATTGACTCAACTTGAAATAGTAAAAGACATGCATGATCCACGCACAAAAGGGTGAACTCACATCTAAGAAATTCTTCGTTTGAAAATCCAACATTTTATACAGGTATAACAAAATACAAATTATGTTGCTCACGGTATTGTAGCTGGAAATGCATTTACTGGCCTTCCTTTTCCTACCCCTCTTCACAGTGCAAGTATTTTTTTCTTCCTGCTCATTCATGACTCTGGAAGCATTCTGCTTAGCCAAGAAAAGAGTCAAAATTAAATTATAGGACGAGTAAAGAAAAATAAATCTAATGTAGCTCAAAATAATTTCAGATTAAGCTTAAAAACATGGAGATATCGAATAGGTTTTCCTTAGGTGACGCAATTAGCTTTATTATACATTGATCACATTATTTTTTGGCAACCAGAATGCTTCTACAAAATTAGAAGGGGGTAAGCCATAAACAATCACTAATCAGCATAATGCCAAATTTGCAGAGTTAATGCTGTCAAATATTCTCAACTTATGAACTTCGTGTGAATTATTGCGAAATAAAAGAGTTCTCTATGGTTTACCAAAGTAACTAACTGGTGTTGATAAAAGCATTAAACATACCATAGTGATGTCATCCATTTTTTCAAGCAAAAACTTGGAGTAAAGTTGAGCTTGTGAAAGCAACTCATCCAGTTTACTAGAGTTAGAATCTGGGTCAAAGTTGATCTGAGTCTCTTCTTTAGCATGCTCCATCACTGACTTCGCTTCTTCTTTAACAATTTTCATGGAAATAAGTGAAGCATCCTCATTCTTTGTTTCATGCTTGATAGCAAGAACATTCTTGTTACAGATGGTTTTGTTACAAAGTCCTGAACTGATCAGAGATTCATGCTTCGTTTCTTCCTTTGAATCATCCTGGTATCATGTTTGGAAACTAAGATTGGTAAAGAGTGTTTGACCGCTTTAATTTGCCATAGTTAGGCAAATCCACTGGAAGTTTACAATATATCAAAGTAATGTTTCAAACTAGAGTTGCTGTCCTATGTTACGTATCACAATTCAATAACTGTCGATTAAGCATTTACATCTCGAATACAAAATTTAAGCCTCCTGATTTTACATCTCAAATACAAAATTTAAGTCTCCTGATTCCTTGTACCACAAAATTTAATAAAACAAGTAAAGGTACGACCACGAACTAGAAAAGAGAGTGAAAAATGAACGTAAAATAGATTCAATCGAATGAAGAATCAATTTTAGCCGACTAAAGTTGAGGTATGCGGAATTAATGGCGGGAAAATAGAAAACCTAACACAAGAACATTGGGGGTAAACAGTAATTAATTAATGAGACTTTCAAATGAGTAAAACTGCAATCTACAATCATACAATCTTTAAAATTAACTTATCAAAATTAAAACCGTAGATATAAAAGCAAGAACAGAGATCCTGTAAGAAATTACATTAACTATATTTCAATACTATGAAAATACTTGAATTTTAGTGTCACCTCTTCATTCAAAACTGACTTAGGAGATGCATTTACAGCATCGACCGTCTCCATTTTTGTTCCAAGTTTTGTCTAGAAAATGAAAAAGGAAAATGAATTAATTCGATATTTATGAGAAAATATTAAATAGACGAGACAAACCTTAACGGTGCAAGAAACAGTAAAATAATGATGGATGTTTAGGCGGGAATTTCAGGGCCCTTCTGCCGCCAAATTTCGCCCAATAGCGACCTGTGACATGGGCCTCTAGATGTTGCTGGACACTGCCCCAACCACCGGTCGTTTTACGGTGTTTTTTTTTTTTTAAACGAAATAGGCAAATGAAGGAAGCAAACGAAAGAGGCAAGTTCGCGAAAGAGAAAGCGTTTTTTTACGAAAGGGCAACGCGAAAGGAGCAAAATTATTATTTATATTATTATTTTATTTGTGTTAGTTATTTTTGAATAAAATAGATATATACCGAATACATAATACCGAATGTATAGTTCATTATTTAAAATGTAGCATACAAAATACAAAATACGAAATACAAAGCAGAATCTACAAATACAAACTACAGAATGAAGAATGCGTAATAAAAAATACAGACAATTCTTAGCATAACTCAGCAGCAACTAGTTCATTTTGTATGGTATCTCGAACTAACGTCATAGCAGTTGTTGTTGTAGTTCTTTGAACTTGTTTACGATTATTATTTCCACGGTTCTGAATACTATAATACTTTTCCAGATGTTCTTCGGGCATCAGATCCGGATTATCGTCATATGTCATAAAATCAAGATCTCCGGCGTTGTAACTTCGTATGAAATTGTGAACAGTCATTGTAGCAGTGACAATTTGTACATGAACATTATATGGGTATGTTGGCATATTACGTAAGATTGCGAATTTTTTCTTCCAAGTTTCAAAAGTTCGTTCGACTGCCATACGCAAACTCGAATTGTAGTAGTTGAAAACTTCATTTTCTGACTTTGATTCATTCCGTGTATCATTGAAATCTGGAATATGGTATCTTAAACACCGATAAGGAGGTAAGTATCATTCCATTAGTGGATACTCTGAATCCACTAAATAATATTGTCCCCTTGGTGGATGCAGAAAATTCAAACTGGGAGTATTTACAACTTCACGAAAGATTCTAGTATCATGGGCAGTTCTTTCCCACCCTACCCTTATGAACGTAAATGTTAAGTAAAAGGCGCATGCGGACATTATATTCTGTATAGGAACACATTTACGTCCTACAAATTGTTGCATATCTGCTTGAGGAACATGAGTCATTACATGTGTACCACCAATAGCTCCAATACAATTTTTAAAGAATGAGTATTATCATGGTGATGAACTAATTTGCTTTGGAATTCTATTAAATTGATGATCTATCGACCTAATAATATCCACAGACATTAACAAAACAAAATGCAGAACTTTATAAAAATAACGGCTAACTGTGTTAAGTGATCATTTAAATCTTTCAGCAACTTGCCGTATAGGAATAGCCAAAGCGATTGTATATAGAAAGATGACTACAATTTCTCTAACTGTAACGTGCGCCGCCGACTGCAAACCATAACTTTTCAACCGCTCACACAGCGGCATAAAACAAAGCCTTTTCATTTGGGTATTTCGTTGACACCGTTCTACATGGCCTGTAAGTATATCGTTAACCCAATTAATACCAGTAACTTTAGAATCGTGTATCTGGCTCCTTTGAGGTCGATGTGTGGCATAATATAGTCTAAGGAGCTGGATATCTTGCAAATCATCAAAATCGGAATCATCACTTTCTTCATTTGGGTCTGTCGTTGGGGATGAAGAAAGTAGGAGAGAAGAGAGTAGAATGAGATGATGATGAAGAGGAGAAAAGTAGGGAATACATAGAAGCGGTAGTTCGGGTGAACCGTTCTAGGGAGCCGTTCACATCCACGTCGCGTTAGACGCAAACGACTCCCCTACAAAAGTTCACCCGAACTGGCCAAAATGGTGGGTCCCGCGTTAGCTGAGTTGGACGCGTCCGACGCAGACGCCAACTTAACCTGCCCATTTCAGCAAAATAACGGTACCTTAGTGTTAGCACGAATTCAACGTTATTCCTAAAATATTGTACTTCAATGGTCATTTCTTCCGACCATCTTTGTATCTACGCTCGCTATTTACTGCGAAAAGTCCATTTCTAAAAAGGTTGTTACGCAAGATATAAAAAAAGACTTGTAGACATTTTGGTGCTAAAAAAATACATTAAATCAATTAATATGTAAATCAAGTTACTATTTTTGAAAAACAAAAAACGCGGATCAACTTGTATTTTTCTTATAGGAAACGTAAATTAATTTGCAATCCTCGAAATAAAATTCAAAAATTGCATGAAACTGATTGGAGTAAGAATATGATGTTATCTAATAAAACATATTTAAATAATAATTATATATACTAAAATTCAACTTTTTTAAAGAGCTTTTTGAAAAATTAAATTATTTTGCACCTTTTGTCTTAAAAAGTGATGACAAGATTTACATATACATTGTTACTTGGATTTTTTTTATACTTATACCAATAAAAGGAACCTAACGCTCAAAATTTCATACAAAAATTCAACTTTCTTATAAGAAAAAATAAACGCGATTATACGATTAGTCGGTTTCCATTGGCATCTTAGTTTAAACCAACAGAATCTTGTCGTGCTTTTATGCAGTTTTCGATGAATGGTTATCGTATTACTGTTTCGTCAATATCATACATGTATGTAGATTTTTTCATTACAACACTGACGATTTTCATCTTAAATTTCAATGACACCGTCTAATTTGCTTGAATGAGGTAAGTTAATTGACTATTTGGCTAATACCCACACATCATGTCCCCTTAATTTCTTTTCTGTTGGAATCCCCGTAAATTTATCATTTTTTAATAATTTGGAGTTTTTTAACCATACTCGATTTTATTTTGATATCCAATGCTTAAATTTAGCATTAGAGATTTGATAGTACAAAGAATGATATGAAGTAATATTTTCACATTTAATTTTGATTTTTTTTCCTATTTTTGCAGCTTTTGGAATTCTTTTTTATTCTTATTTTCATTTCTTCATTTAGAAAATAACGTTTGGAGTTATCTTATAAAAAGATCAATTGAAGCTTGTTTTTCTGAAACGATCCAGTCTGTTGCTGTAACACCCAATATTTTTAGTAATATTATTTAGGATAATTAATTAAGTAAATTAAGTTAAATAATGTAAGATGAACAATGGATTGAGATTTGTGATTAAATAATGAGTAGCCATGTCATGTTAAACAAGTGAACCAAAGAGCAAAAAGAGAATGAAAGGTTAGGATATATGTAATGACAAAATAGGAACTAGGCACATCCTTATACCCTAAATCCTTAACCCCTCAACACTCATGTTCACTTCATTATTAACAAATCAAAAATACAAGCTAAGACCGGCCACCATTAGCAAGCTCAAGAGAAGGTAAAAACTAGGATTTCAAGAGGGAAAATCAAATCACTTAATCAAGAAAAAACCTCACATCTTTAATCACAAACCTAAGATAAATAATGGTTACATCTCAATTTTAGTGGTTTTCGATTTTTAGTATGAAATCCGAATTGTTTGCAAATGTTTTGCCATCTTTTGAATGATAATATATATGTGTGTGTGTGTGTGTGTGTGTGTGTGTGCGTGTGTGTGTGTTGTTGATGATTTATGCTAATTCACATAGATTTTGTAATATGTTTTGATATGAAAACCCTATTATATGACATCCAATTACCTTGCAAATCTAGATTTAGATAAAAATTGATGTTTTACAGACGATTTTCAATTTTCATAATTTTCTGAATTAATATGGATTTTATATGATTTTTCTAGTGACAAAATGCTATAGGGTTTAAAATTAATTACGGCCAAATTATATTTGGATTAGGATCTGAAATGTATATATGTTAGAAAACATATTAAAAATGATTTTTTGAAATTTTTGTAAAATTTTCCTGAGTGTTTCAATGGATATATAAAAAAAATTTAAGGTATGGAACTTAGATGTTTTATATATTTATAAAAAGAATAAGGGGCATTTTATAGATAATTCAAATTGTTATTTCTAAAAACTAGCAGTACTTTAGAAAAGAAAATTCTACAACCAATCATAATTTGACAAGTAAGGTAGGTTAGGTACGAAGAATTGGTTTAAAAAGTCAAATCAACATGTTTTTTCCTGTTTCGATGATTTCGGCGCTAGGCTTCCGACTCCTAACATTCGCCTCCGATTATCCATCGAAACCAATTCGCATGGTATCAGATGCCTGGTATGTAGTGAATTGGACAAAGGCGGAAGGTATTGGGTCGAAACAAGGGGTTCTGAAAGGGTCGAAGCGCTACTTTGCTTTTAAATGAAAATGTGTCTACTTTGCTTTCGATTGAATGCTTTCGGCTGGGCTAAATGGTTTAAAAGAATGGTTTCGAAATGGTTGCGCTTTTGTTTTAAGTATATGTTTTCGACTAGGTTGAAGCCCTATTTACCGCTTTTATACCTTTCAAAGTCAATGGTTTTGGTATACTTTATTTTAAACCCAAGCTGCTTCTCCAGTGCTTTTAAAGGGATATTTTTGATACCATCACTTCTTTACTTAGGAAATGCTTTCAAAAGGGATGCTTTCAACTTAACCCTTTTGCTCTATAAAAGGTAGAACCAAAATGGTCTTGAAAGAGATAGTTTTAATAATTTCGAAAGGTATTTCCACATGTTATAAATTGAACCCAAATGCTTTCGAAAGGCTTGATGTTTTAATGCTTTCGAAAGGTTTTAAAGTAAGGCTTCTAAGGGGTGGTTCCCCAATGGTTTTGAAAAGTCAAAAAGGAAAAGTTTTCCAATGGTTTGAAAGACAATATTTAAATGTTTTAAAGATAGGATTTACAAGGTTTTAAAGCTTTCAAAGGAGATGTTTTCCAATTCTTTTTTAAGGATAAATATGAATGGTTTCGAAAAGTACGATTTGGCTATCGACCTAAGGTTTTACTTATACCAAAAAGGGGTATTTCCAATTGTTTTGAAAAGGATGCTTTCGAAGGTTTAGAAAGGGGTACTTTCGAGAGTTTAAACATATTTATTGATAAGGTTTTGTGTAAAGAATATGTAACACGACATGGTGATTTGAGTAAATCAAAGAATATATAATTTCAGAATGATTTAAAGGTTTGAATCAATTTGAAAGAAAATGTTTTCAAGGAAAATTTTATGGGTAGATAATCCTAAGTAAAATGACTCAGATATTATAATACCATATGGGACTGGTATGAGTTCGCGCCTTATACTTTAACTAGTAGCCCCTAACTAAGTAGGTCCAAAAATTCCAATGTGTACGACTTTGTCACAGGTGAGACTAAAATTATGTTACACGCATAAAGGAATCTAAAATGGAAAGACGGGTCATTGATGAGCCTGCAAAAACACTAGGATCAGTTAGACCTGGAGAAGTAAGTAAGGACAGACTGTCCAGAAGAGGAGTATCTAGAAGATGTTAGACTTTTATGTTTTTTGGTAGGCCCGAGTCAGCCAATGGTTAGTAACTAGCCAAACAAAACTATAGTTAATGGACATATAGTCCATTTGATAATGGATATGTACAAATACATGATATTGCTTTACATGTTTAACCAGTTTTGGGTTGCAGGATTATAATTTGCAAAAGATATGTTTTAAAAGGGTATTAGTAAGGGAAAACCGTTCTGCTAAGCGGCATGGTCTCACTTAATATCAAATAACCGAGATGTATGGTACTATTCACGCTAGGCTTTACATTTAAAATCGAAGTTTATGTTTTCCTTAAGCTCTCGGGTGCTCAAAATTTGTATGAATAGGTTGACGGTTGAGGATTTTCAGGTTTAATAGGTTAGCGAATAAAGCTTTTGGAGGCGAGCAAGTATCTGACAGATAGTTAGGAGTTGCTGTTATATTTTGTGATATATTTCCATTATGTTCGTATCGAGTCAGACATGACCATATAATACTTTATTCATCCAGGAGGCATCATCATATGTCGCTCTTAGCGTAATTATGTGATAATTATATTTGATCGGTGTTAGGGAAACGTTTGGGATTATGTAATTTGAATATGGAACATTTTTTGAAAATGTAATGTGAAAAGTTTTATTTTTTAGATCTATGATTTGTTTCATATTCATGTGATGCTGATATTATGAATACCATTAACATTTATTTGGTCGTCGGAAGTTAATACTATGGATGACCACAACATATGTAGCACTCAGCTTCGGGCCTCCGAGTAGGGGATATGATAACTTGGTATCAGAGCATGGGTTTATGGAAAAACTTTAACTAAAAAGATGTTTTTTGAAAATATAATCCTAAGGAATTAGCGATAAGGTTGAGGTAAGGGATAACGTTATAGTAACGTACTTGTATTTGCTATATATAAGTATGCGCTTTATCTTTAGCCTTCTATCTCTATTAGATTATTTTATGTATCTCACGAAGGTTCGAATGCATATGGATTCTCGAAGAGATAATATAGGAAGAGGAAGCACCATTGCAAATGAAAATTGCAGACCTAATACTAGAAGGAACCAAGGTCGGGCACAAGTTGGAAATGTTGGTGCTGAAGTCCCGCAAGTTGACATAAGAGCCATGTATCGTATTTCGTAAATATGATGCAAGTGAGGGTTGTTTCCGAGTAGTTGGAGGAGGAGTCTAGGATGCTTCAGCAGTCAACAATTATGCTACTTTAAGTAGGGACTATGCTAGGTTAGGAAGAAAACTATTTAATTGGACTAAAGATGCTATAAAAGTGGGGAACTGGTTGCTGCATTGTGAGAGGAATTTTACAGATTTATAGATGAGTGATGAACAAAAAAGAAGGCTCGCTTCGAGACAACTTTAAGGAGCAGCATTATACTGGTGGAATAGTGTGACGATTACAGTGGATGAAGGAACAATGACATGGGCTAAGTTTAAGAGGAGGTTCGTGGAGAGATTCATGTTTGTGATGACAAATCTATCTTGCTCGAAAAGTTTGTTGAATTAGAGCAAAGAGAAATGATTTTGTTATGGTATTCTACAAAGTTTGAGGAATTGGCAAGATATGGTCATGCCACCGTGGATACCGTGATTGATTAAGAGAAACGAGAAGTTCATTATGGGGTTGAAACCTGAATTGGTCAGGGTACATTACCTCGTATCAGGGGTCCTTGTAATGTTGTAGTTGAGATGGCTCCGAGACATGAGGAAATTATTGTTTCTATGGAGAAAAATAAGATGAAGGAGGTCCGGATGGGGCAGAGTCAAAAAAGGAAGTTTCTTCCTAAGAAGGAAGCCCCAAAGGGTGGAGCCATGAAGAAGGGAAAATTAGAAGTAGTTTTAAATGCGAAAAGAGGGCATTTTGCGAATGAATGTCGTCCTGGAGAGGCAAAGAAGGTGACCGGGAAGAAGAATACCAAAAGCTTCAACTGCGATTAGGTGGGTCATTACAAGAGCCAATGCAAGAAGCCCGCTAAGGATGGAAAGGGTAAAGTATATGCATTGAAGCCAGCTACCTCGAGAACCATGGCGAGGAAAAAGGGAAAGCCACGTTGGAAGATACACTTATTATTCTTAGTATGGCAGTTAGTGTTCTTTCTGATACCGGTGCATCGCATTCTTTTATATCTCGTTGTTTGGTATGTATGCTTAACCTAGAACCCTCATACCTGGTTACTTCCTTAAGAGTTGCAAATCTGATAGGAGGGTATGCAACATTTGGGATGAGATGTGACCACCTAAAGTTTGACTTGTTAGGTCACACTTTTATTTGCAGTTTGCATATGTTTGATTTCGTGGGGTCCAACATTATTTTGGGTATGGATTGGTTAAGTAAGTACGATGCTAGGATATTTTGCCATAATAGGAAATATCGCTTAGACATCCAAACTATAAAGAGAGGATTGTATATACTGTAGAAAATCCTAGTTGTGAGGTAAATGCTTTGTTAGGTGTTGTGGAGAAGAAGACGAGCAGAATCGAGTTTTTGTGGTTAGAGAATTAGCAGACATTTTTGAACCCGTAGCAGGAATGCCACAGAAACAGGCTATTGAATTTCAGATAGATTTGGTGCCTGAAACAGGACCAATAAGTAGACCGCCAAGTAGGATGACACCTACCTAAATGAGAGAGCTCAAGGTGTAGGTGGTGGATTTGTAAGGCAAAAATTTTTTTAGACCTAGTAGTTCATCTTGGGGAGCAACCACAATGTTTGCTAAGAAGTCGGACGGATCATTAAGTTTATGTAGCGATTATCGTAAGTTGAATGAGAAAACAATAAATAATCGGTATGCCTTGTATAGGATAGACAATTTGTTCGATAAATTGAGTGGAGCCAAAATTTGGATTTAGCAACAGGTTTCCATCAGCTTAGAGTGGCAGAGGATGATATTCGTTTTACGTCGTTTACAATCAGATATGGATCGTACGAATGGTTAGTGATGCCATTCGGACTGACTGATGCGCCAGCTTTCTTTGTAATTTAATGAACCAAATTTTACGAGAGCACCTGGGTAGGTTCGTATTGGTTTTCATAGATGATATCTTTGTGTACTCTAAGGATGAAAGAGACCATGAAGTTCATTTTAGAGCAGCGCTTGAAAAGCTGAGCCAGCATCAGCTGAAGGCGAAGTTCTTAAAATTCATTACTAGAAGAAGGAAGTGAAGTTTCTTGGCTATGTAGTTTCAAAGAATAAATTATCAGTGGATCCAACTAAGATCGGAGCCGTGAACAGTTGGAAGAGACCAAAAAAGGTGACTAGGATAAGAAATTTTCTGCGATTGGCTGGTTACTATCAAAGGTTTATAAAGGATTTTTCGTGGATAGCGGCACCAATGACTAAGCTAACTCAAAAGGATGTGAAGTTCGTTTGGACAAATAAGTGTGAGAAGGCATTCCATAAGTTGAAACACTTATTGACTAATGCACCTGTATTGGTTGTTCCAGAAGGGAACCATGATTTGGTGGTGTGCATGTGGGACTGGGTTAGGAGCTGTGTTAATGTAGTGGGGTAGAATAATTGCCTATGCTTCTCGATAGCTTAGGCCGTAAGAAGTCAGATACCCAACCCATGATTTGGAGTTAGCTGCAGTTATTTTTTCTTTGAAGGTGTGGAGACAATACCTTTTGGGAGAGAGGTTTGAGCTTTCTACGGATCATGAGTTGATGAAGTATCTGTTCTCTCGAAAGGGGCTGAACATGATACATAAGAGGTGGTTAGAGTTCTTAACTGCTTATGATTTCGATATTGAGTACACATCGGGGAACGACAATAAGGTTGCAGATGCGCTTGGCAGAAAACATCAGAATGTGGTGTCAGCAATGATTGCCGAATGGAAAGATTTGGAAACATTAGTGACTTGCAGAGTATATTAGAGAACTAAGAGTAATTCAAGTATATAAATTGCTTTGTTATCATGTTTGGAAGTTCGACCGGTTATGATCGAAAACGTTGCTTCTAAACAGCTAGAGGATCCAATGTTGGCCGAATGGATTAGAAAGTTGAGAGATGGAAAGGAGAGCTATGATTTAAGGGATTTTAGTCTTGACCGGAATGGGAAGTTGAGAAAGAAAAGAAGATCGTGTGTTCCGAATGTGGGAGACATTAGGAGGGAAATTTTGAAGGAATGCCATCGTTCGAAGTTCACTATTTATCCAGAAGGAACAAAGGTGTATGTAACACTGCAAATCTGTACCCTTTGAATCGACAATAATCCACACATGTCCGACCCAAAAAGCACCGACTGACGGAAAGTCAAGAGAAAGAAAAGAAGAAAGAAGAAGAGGAGAGAAGAGGAGAGGAGAAAACAAAACAGAACAATATAGAATCTCACATTGCAGCGGAAAACATATAATACATATCAAAAATCTTTACAAAACAGAAACTGTATATACATACATCAATCAGAGTTTAACAATCAATCAATAGTTATCAGCCAAAACAGTTATATAACATGTCCACGCAATTGCTGATAATATAAACAACTAAGCATAGCGGATAATCAAAACAGATAAGTGTATAAGAAAATGAAGATTTCCAGCTCTCCTGTTGAAACTCCGAAGCACCAAATCATAACCTGTAAATATACTCGGTCCGACCCAAGCATTTAAAGGGAAGAACGTCCGGATCAGTCTAGTAAACCAGCGTGAGAAACACACTCAACTGAATTTATTAAATTACCAAACTTTTCCTTTTTCAAAACAGAAGTATCTCGTAAGACACACCCACACATAAACTCGGACTTGTTTTTACCTTATGATAACTAAAACATTTCATATCAAATTCATGTTATATTATACTAGTGTCCAGTATACAAATAATAATAATCATATTCAAAATGGTTACCCATAAGCATTTAGAGGCTATTCACTATGCCTTTACAAACAAAATCGCAGCTCGTAGTGGGGTTTGGATTTTCATACAAATGACCAGGCGAAGGGACTACCTTCCGGCAGTACATCTCAATAAGAATACACCGAGAAACAATCACAAAGTTTCTCTACCAACACAAGACCGACCCACCTCTATAACTAGATGGTGCCAAATATGTCATCCTCCGGTCATTACCGACCTTTACCGAGGGCCCTTGAAGCATAAAAACCATAATAATCAGATACACGACGTCATAGCATGTAAAGATATATCTAGAAGAGGATGATCATATCCTACTTGGGAATGACCCACTTAGCCATGTTGCATCTAACCATGTTTTGGTCTTTTTCGGTTGATGAGACTAGAGGCAACGATTACCTTTCACATATCACATCATTTTGAATGCCATATGGCCATTTCCGTTGACTACTAATTGCCTTCCACAAAAGTACAACCCTTAACTCATACGTCTCAAAGAGGGCGTTAAGCTAGAGAAGTTGCCTTCTTCGCCACCACTGATGTACGTTTGTAAAAACCAATGTACGTAATCTATAGAAATGCAATGTCAGATAAACATCCATACAAGTTGTCAGGAACAGGACAAACCGAAGTTGCTTTCCTACCACATCCTGTTGGGAAATCCCTAGGATTAGTAGCGAATAGTCCTCGCATTGGATATTTCATAATGAAGAGACCACTGCTACTGGATGTATATTGGGATTTTAACCCCAAACGACCAACAAGCAGTCCCCCACTATGAAAATTCAAAATAACAATATCATCACAAGCAACCTGCACAATCGTTGCATATACATTGGTCCGAAGTGGTTTTCAGATAATCCGATCCCGGTTTCTTCGCACCAACAACGCAGAAGCGTTTCTCAACCTCACACAGAAACTAAGTCTCATAGACTTACCACGTCTCCAACTTTCAACTTGCTATCCTTCAGACCAAGAAGGAAGCTCGATAGATTGGAGTAATACTAAGCACTATACGAATCATCATCCTCAACACAAACGATAATCGAGCCTACACAGAAGGCTACATACTAAGTGTACGACTAAATAGTTCCCACACCTAGTCAAGGAACTAAAATTTGGCCAAATTCGGTAGTCGGTTATTTATTTAACTATCAAAGCAAACAAACAAATATTCAGCACCATAACAAATACTAGGCCCTTTTAATTAATGTTCTATTAATTAAATCATTTGTCAAATATTCACTTCAAATTATCTTTAAAAAGATATATTCTTAAAATCATTTCAATATTGGAAATACTTATTCAATAATAAGTAATTCACACATCAATTTATTTTCAACACTTAGAAAATATTCCATATACTTAAATCACGATTAAGTATATATTTTATTCATTAAGGAAAAATATTCTCTTTAAACATATTTATTTGGGTTAAAACAAATACTGTATAAAACATCGTTACGACAACCCAAAGTCCTTAGTATAAGGATTCGAAAATAATATATATATATATATATCCCATATACTATATAAAACATCTCCTTTCGAAGATCATTTACTACAACAACAGTGTTATAGTCCGTCATTTCCTTATTTCTTGAAAATTTCTATTTCAACAATGAATGTTGAAATCTATGTAATCGATACTTAACACATTTTAAAAACATCTTCAAAACATTTAACTCCATCAAAAATATCACTTTTTAAAACATTTATTAATATATTATTCACTGTCCAAAATCGTGAATACAAATCTTTTACCAAATTTATTATTTCTACACATTTATATTAAGGATAATCCGCTGTCCAAAATCGTGGATTTAATGCCCAATCAAATTTATTACTATTGCACTTTTATTAAAGGATTATCCACTGTCCAAAATCATGGATATAATTCCTTTGATAAACTATAATAATTAACTTATTAAATTCAATCGATTTTGGATTTATAAAACAATGTTCATAAATCACATTTATATTTTATAAAAAAATTAATGTACAAATCTTCTTTATTAACCAATTCCATTTATCTCATTTATATGCCACATCCAATTTATAAGTAAATTACTCATAATTCTCTTATTTACAAAATCATTCTTTTTATAACTTCACAAACTATAAATCTTATTACTTATAAAATCCATTTATTATGATTTATAAAATATCCATTTTATAAATCTTATATACTCAAAAATCCTAGTTTAAACTATTTTACAAAATATTTAACTCCATACTCCAAAATTCACATTTTGATTATATTTCACAAAAATCATAATTTTTGTAGCATAAAAATTATAATTTCTATTTATTTAAAAATAAATCCATTTAATTAACAATTCAAAATTCAATAAAACATACATTTTCAAAATCACTTGAAATTCCTTTTTAAACTGAAATCGTCACCTTAACATTTTTAAATTCCAAAAATAGGCTCAATGTTGCAACATCACTAAATACATCAATCACAACATCCAAAACATCATATATCATATGATAACAACATATATATCAATATCTTTAAATAAAACAAATACTGGTGAGGAATCCAGTTGGATCCTGCAACAAGTATACATATTAGAAAATATGTGCAATGTCCGCTTCAAGACAGACGCGTATACAAAGGGTCATCCGCTCATACACGGGAACATATATGGTCATCTGCTCCAATAGGCAGGAATATATCCAAATACCAATCAATATATAAATAATATATCATATATCATCCAAACAGTCATCAATCATCATAAATAATATTATTCTTAGTTATAAAAAATATCAGTGAGTCAGAAAGAATGAGCTGTACTCACATTGCTTATAGTCGTCGCGATAGCGATTTATTCCAATTAAAATTAAACAAGCGTTTAATTTCAACCAAAATTTTGACTAGCTTAGATAAATCCCAATCCAACTCTAAAATGCGGTGCTCATCAATACGGACCCAACGTAACTTGTTTCATCAATTTTCGACCTCGTATGACAAAGATATCAATTTTTAAAGATTGTACGAGTTAATATAATAAAATTTTCAATTTTTTTATTTTTTATTTTAAACCCTACTTAATTTGCAGCCGTTCGATTACGCATCTACTCATCTAGGTCGCATCTCGTTTTTCTTCCCCAGGCTATTTACGAACGCGAATAAAACCCATGGACGCCGCTAAACCCTAGTTCGACGCACCTACTGCGACGATCGAGTCGTCGATCAGGAACCACCATCGAGTAGCCCATCAGGTGAGCCACCATCGACCCAAGCCTTGTGGCGCTCGGTCGTCTCCACGCATAGAAAAGCAAGCTCGAACACATGACACTCTTGGCCGAAATCTGGCCTCTACGTTGCACCATTGACTATCATCACCGTATGGATACGTCAAGCTTGTGAAGCCCTACAACGTTCTAGTTGATAATTTTACGTAATTGCTTACGGATTGGAAGAAATTAAAGGGGAAAGATCGAACCATTTTCGGCCATTGAAAATCAAGTGGCGGCCTGCCCTAGTTTATTTAGTGTTTGTGCAAAATGAAAATTAGGTTGGCCTTCTATAGAAAATTTACACGCACTATTCATCCGAATTTTTCTCGAACTCGAAACGAAGCGTGCTGCCTGGTGTTTATAATGTTTTACCCCCATTTCGAGCACAATAAAATATATACCGAGAGCCAATTCAATCGTATTTGGAAGATAGGTTTTCAAATCGACTTATTTAAATTTAAAATTTCACTTAAACAAATTTCTACGCGTTTTAGTTTGCCCTGGACAAACCATAAGTCCAAGTGACATGAAATTTGAAAACTTATAATAATATAATATTACGGATCCAATGAAATTAGCTTCATCAAAATCTGAGACTATATGAAAAATGACTATTTTCACTCGTCAATTAAATATTAAAATATTCAATTTATACAAATTAACTTCTAATTCAATTTTAAAAGTTCTCTAACATCATTTTAATTAAAATAAGATTTAATTCAACTTTATAAATCATTTTTATTCACATCTAATTCAAATTTCAATTATTTACACAATTTCAAATACTAAATTAATAATTTAATTATCCAATTAAATCACTATATTTCAGATATAATTTATTCGGCTTATAAAATTAACTTATGAATATTAAAAATTAATTAAATATACTAATTTCAAATGACTGAAATTCTGTATCGTTACATTCTTTCCTACTAAAAAGAATTTCGTCCTCGAAATTACTAAGTAAAAAAAGTCACAAAATCCATTAACTTTTCCAAAAAAATTCAATCAAACTAGATATCGAACTCAATTTAAACATTTTAACTTTTTCAAAATCCATTAGTTAAACTTCTTATAAAAACTTTTCTAAGTTTCCAAATCCACATCAGTTATCACAGATTTTTCCTAATTTTTCCAAAAAAATTCTAACGCCTTAAACTTTCAGAAAAATTTGCCAGCGTCTCCTTTGCGCGGTTCGATCGTAGTTGGATCACAGCATATATATATATATATATTACAAATATACATCTCATCTTCGAGGATGAGGCCCGTAGGGAAAAAATTGTAAAAGTACGACATGTAATCCGAGATATGTACCTTATATATTATTAGCGAGCATATACGGCTAATATAGCACGAAAGCGAGCTCCAAATGCGAAGCAAGCGCCTTATGCACCTGCTAAATACTCAACAAACAAATGAGAACATGTATACTTGAAAAGTAATATCAATATACAACATATATCAATACAACAACTATATATGCCAACATAGCAAATGCAATACAAAAGAACAAATCCAACCATCAAACAACTATCATCCAACTAATATCCAACAAATCAATATCTATACAATCAATCCATAACCGAATCAATATAAATTCACTTCTCATTAATATTCAATGAATTGGTTTTCAACTTAATCACATTTGATTCGTTATCATTGGATTTCACTCATATTCATTTATTCATATTCAATCAGTTTACATTCACTAATTCATATTCAAATTTGTTCACTTCCAATTCAAATTCAATTCTAATTAAATTCACTTACTATCCAATTTAAATTCAATTACTTTACCTTTCAATTTCATATGAATTTCTATTCAATTTGGCTCAACACTTTTAGTTTCAATTGGTTTAATATCTATTTGACTTTCATTCAATTCACTTTATATGTGACTGATTAACATTCAATCCAGTTTAACACATTTAATTTCGGTTGGTTTAATATTTAATTCTTAACAACAACATTTCTAATGCTGATTCATTTTACAAATAAAGTTGAATTTCTTTATATACTCAAATTCATATTCATTTAACTACTTCATTTCATTAACTTCTTATTATCCAACTTTACTTTGCATATTCGTCACTTTAATTTATTAATTTACTTCGATACCAAAATCAACTTCATTTACATTTACTTTCACTTATACAACTTGAGTTCACTACTAATTTTAATTCAAATTCTACTTTATTTAACTTTTACTTAAGTCAAATTCATATCAATATTCAAATTCGTATTTGGTTTTGCTTAAGAAAATTATTTAACCATTTTAATATTTGGTTTTACTTATGTTTTCTCATTTTATAAGTTATACAACTTATTTTTATTCAAACTTCCAAATTCATATTATATAATCACTTACCCCTTACGTTTAATTTTCATTCCAATAACTTATCAAATCTGGTTCAACTCTAATCTAACTATTAAATTTCCTTTAGTTAAATTTCAAATCATATATTTTATTATGCTAACTTAAATTTATTTCAACTTTACCAAAGCTAAAAATTTATTTCATATTATAAATTCAAATTCATTTTACTTACAGTTATCAATTTCAACTTCGATTTTAAATCAAATTTGTTTATCAAAACAAAACTTCAATTTCAAAATTTACTATTGGTAGCAAATCAATCACACAGAAACTCGAAAATAATACTGATGATGCTGTAGTCATCACCCTTACTACTTTCCAACAACAGTAGTGAAATTATTTCCTTTGGATATAAAATTGTTTCTTTTGGATATAAAATATAATTGTGGTAAAATTATTTCATTTACCCAATTTAAAATGATACTACGTCGACTTGTCTCGTTTAAGTGTTTGGAAATCCATATCGATAACATGGCTTCCCACATATCGACCAGAATTCACAAACAACTCAACAGATAAGTAAACACAATATAAAACATTTTATATCACTAACAAATACGCGCTCATATATATAATACACTCAAACTCAATTTAGGGTGCTACTTCTCTATCTATACAGAGTACACATCAAAGCTTAGAAAAATACAGAATCTAATATCTTATACGAAATGTAACAAACCGCAAATCTGTACCCTTTGAATCAAAAATAATCCACACATGTTCGACCCAAAAAGCACCGATTGACGGAAAGTCAAGAGAAAGAAAAGAAGAGAGAAGAAGAGAAGAGAAGTAAGAGAGAGGAGAAAACAAAACAGAACAATACAGAACCTCACATCGCAGTGGAAAACATATAATATCATATCAATGATCTTTACAAAACAAAAACTGTATATACATATATCAATCAGAGTTTAACAATCAATCAATAGTTATCAGCCTGGACAGTTATAATAATCTGTCCTCACAATTGCTGATAATATAAACAACTAAGCACAATGGATAATCAAAACAGATACGTGTATACGAAAATGAAGATCTACAGCTCTCCGTTGAAACTCCAAAGCATCAAATCATAACCTGTAAATACACTCGGTCTGACCCGAGCATTTAAAGGGAAGAAAGCCCGGATCAGTCTAGTAAACCAGCGTGAGAAACATGTTGAATCATATATTTTGATTCATGACAAAGCAGTGAATTAGACTATATGGATAAGCGACAAAAAGAAAAAGAATTATGCTATACAAACTACAAAGGAGACAGGGCTACAAAACTGCGTATAGCATGTTCATTTATTGAAGTTTTTTAGTCTTAGAAATGTTAAAATCTATCCTCTAGTAGTTAAGTTGTTTTAAGATTTAACGTTTTTCAAATATATGAGAAACTGTGCTTTGATTGTCAGGTCAGTCGACTGGCCATACTGAATCTGCACAGGTGCACAGAAAATCTATGTTTTTGCACAACTTTGAACATTCAGTTGACTGGTCATTTTGGGTCAATGGACTGAATTCTTTTAACATCTATTTTTTATGAATGGACAATTTCATTTGCCAAGAGTTACGTTCTAAAATGAAGAGGTATGGATGCTTCTTTTGATCAGAACTCTTCATGAATGGTTGCATCTCTTTATCTACTATATAAACACACAAAATTCGCTTCACAAACCACCGGTTTTCTGATTATTTTCTGATCATACTCTCTACTATCTCTGCATTCTAAAAAGCAATCATAACTTACATATATTGCTTGAATCTCTGAATCAGTTATCTTATTCTTTGATTCAAAGCGATATTTTCCTTTCTAAATCTTTACACAAACATACATACTTGAGGAAAAGATTATAGGAAGGTTGTACTATAAAAGACAATCAGTGTTATCAAGAACACAAAGTGTCAAAGTAATTTTAGTGAAACTGTTGAAGTCTTGTTCGGTTGTTCAGACAGGTAAAGTCCTATTTCGGCCGTTACAGGTGGAAAAATTCTGATCGATTGCTCAAGTGTTGTATACCTATTCCTCCGGGTTAAGTGAGGGGTTATTGTGAGAAATTCCAGAAGAAAATCTATGACTGGACGTAGAACGGGAAGTTCGAACCAGCATAAAAATTCCTGGTGGACTCATTTTTATTTACTTTGCTGTTATCATCTATTTCCACATTTAGATTATAGTATATTCCATATTACACGATCCTTTGTGATAACTAGCCATAGTAGTAACTTTCAAAACACACTCAACTGAATTTACTAAATTACCAAACTTTTCCTTTATCAAAACAAAAGTATCTCGTAAGACACGCCCACACATAAACACGGACATGTTTTTACCTTATGATAACTAAAACATTTCATATCAAATTCATGTTATATTATACTAGTGTCAAGTATACAAATAAAATTAATCATATTTGAAATGGTTACCATATAGCATTTCGAGGCTATTCATTATGCCTTTACAAACAAAATCGCAACTCATAGTGGGGCTTGGATTTCCATAAAAATGACCAGGTTAAGAGACTACCTTCCGGTAGTACATCTCTAGAATAATGTACCAAGAAACCATCACAAAGTTTCTCTACCAACACAAGACCAGCCCACCTCTATAACTAGATGGTACCAAATATGTCATCTTCTAGTCGTTACCAACCTTTACCGAGGGCCCTCGAAGCACACAAACCACAATAATCAGATACACGGCATCATAGCATTTAAAGATATATTTAAAAGAGGATGATCACACCCTATTTAGGAATGACCCACTCAGCCCTGCTACGTCTAACCCTGTTTTGGTCATTTCCGGTTGATGAGGCTAGAGGTAACGATTACCTTTCTCATATCACATCGTTTTGAATGCCACATGGCCATTTCTGTTCACTACTAATTGCCTTCTACAAAAATACAACTCTTAAGCTCATACGTCTCAAGGAGGGTGTTAATCTATATGTGTAATCTATAGAAATCCAATGTCAGACAAACATCCATACAAGTTATCCATGAACAGGACAAACCGAATGTACTTTCCTATACATCCTGTCGGGAAATCCCTAGGATTAGTAGCGAATAGTCCTCGCACTGGATATTTCATAATGAAGAGACCACTGCTACTGGATGTATATTGGGATTTTAACCCCAAATGATCAACAAGCAGTCCCGCACTATGAAAATCCAAAATAACAATATCATCACAAGCAACCTGCACAATCGTCGCATGTACGTTGATCCGAAGTGGTTTTCAAATAAATCTGATCCCAGTCTCTTCGCACCAACAACGCAAAAGCATTTCTCAACCTCACACGGAAACTAAGTCTTATAGACTTATCACGTCTCCAAATTTCAACTTACTATCCTTCGGGCCAAGAAGGAAGCTCGATAGATTGGAGTAATACTCTGCACTACACGAATCATCATCCTCAACACAAATGATAATCAAGCCTACACAGAAGGCTACGTACTAAGTGTATGAATAAATAATTCCCACATAAAGTCGAGGAACTAAAATTTGGACAAATTTGATAGTCGGTTATTCAACTATCAAAGCAAACAAACAAATATTCAGCACCATGACAATCACCAGGCCCTTTTAATTAATCTTCTATTAATTAAATCATTTTCTAAATATTCACTTCAAATTTTCTTTAAAAGATATATTCTCAAAATCATTTCAACATTGGAAAACATTTCCAAATACTTATTTAATAGTAAGTAATTCACAAATCAATTTATTTTCAACACTTAGAAAATATTCCATATACTTAAATCACAAATAAGTATATATTTTATTCTTTAAGGGAAAATATTCTCTTTAAACACATTTATTTGGGTCAAAACAAATGTTGCGTAAAACATCGTTACGACAACCCAAAGTCCTTAGTATAAGGATTCGAAAATAAGATAAATATATAAATCTCATATACTATATAAAACATCTCCTTTCGAAAATCATTTACTGTAATAACAATGTTATAGTTCATCGTTTCCTTGTTTCTCGAAAACATCTATTTCAACAATGAATGTTGAAATCTATGTATTCGATACTTAACGCGTTTTAAAAACATCTTCAAAACATTTAACTCCATTTAAAATATCACTTTTTAAAACATTTATTTAATATATTATTCACTGTCCAAAATCGTGAATGCAAATCATTTACCAAATTTAATATTTCTACACATTCATATTAAGGATAATCCTCTATCCAAAATCATGGATTTAATGCCTAATTAAATTTATTACTATTGCACTTCTATTAAAGGATCATCCACTGTCCAAAATCGTAGATATAATTCCTTTAATAAACTATAATAATTAACTTATCAAATTCAATCGATTATCACATTTATATTTTATAAAAACTTCAATATATAAATCTCCTTTATTAACCAATTCGATTTATCTCATTATATGCCACATCCAATTTATAAGTAAATTGCTTATAATTCTCTTATTTACAAAATCAATCTTTTTATAACTTCACAAATTATAAATCTTATTACTTATAAAATCCATTTATTTTGATTTATAAAATATCCATTTTATAAATCCTATATACATACCATTTATAATAATTCAAAAATCCCGATTTAAACAATTTTACAAAATAGTTAACTCCATGTTCCAAAATTCATATTTTGATTATATTTCACAAAAATCATAATTTCTATAACATAAAAATTACAACTTCTGTTTATATAAAAATAAATCCATTTACTTTCAAAATTCAATAAAATGTACATTTCAAAATCACTTGAAAATCCTTTTTAAATTGAAATCATTACTTTAACATTTTTAAATTTCAAAAATAGACCCAATGCTACAACAACGCTAAATACATCAATTACATCATCCAAAACATCATTTATCATATGATAACATCATATATATCAATATCTGTAATAAAACCAATACCGGTGAGGAATCCAGTTGGATCCCTCATACCTATCACTTGTAATAAATATACATATTAGAAAATATATACAATGTCCGCTTCAAGGCAGACGCGCGTACAAAGTGCCATCCGCTCATACACGGGAACGTATATGGTCATATGCTCCAATAGGCAGAAATATATCCAAATACCAATCAATATGTAGATAATATATCATATATCATCCAAACAGTCATCAATCATCATAAATAATATTTATTCTTGCTTATATAAAAATATCAGTGAGTCAGAAAGAGTGAATTGTACTCCCATTGCTTTAGTCGTCGTGATAGCGATTTATTCTGATTAAAATTAAACAAGCATTTAATTTCAACCAAAATTTTCACTAGCTCAAATAAATCCCAATCCAAATCTAAAATGTAGTGCTCATCAATACGGATCCAACGCAACTTGTTTCGTCAGTTTTCGACCTCGTATGACAAAGATATCAATTTTTAAAGATTTTACGAGCTAATATAATAACTTTTTCAATTTTCTTTTTTCTTTTTATTTTAAACCCTACTCAATTTACAACCATTCGATTTCGCATCTGCTCATCTAGGTCGCATTTCGTTTTTCTTCCCTAGGCTATTTACGAACGCGAATAAAATCCATGGTCGCCGCTAAACCCAAGTTCGACCTGCCAACTGCGACGATCGAGTTGTCGATCAGTAACCACCATCAAGTAGCCCATCACGCGAGCCACCATCGGCCCAAGCCTTGTGGTGCTCGGTCATCTCCATACATAGAAAAGCGAGCTCGAATGCGTGACACTCTCAGCCGAAATTTGGCCTCTACGATGCATCATTGACGATCATCACCGTATGGATACGTCGAGCTTATGAAGCTCTATAATGTTCTAGTTGATAGTTTTATGTAATTTGTTATGAATTGGAAGAAATTAAAGGGAAAAGATCGAAGCATTTTCAGTCGTTGGAAATTAAGTGGCGGCCTGCCCTAGTTTATTTAGGGTTTGTGCAAAATGAAAAATTAGATTGGCCATTTGTAGAAAATTTGCACGCACTATTTATCCGAATTTTTCTCGAACTCGAAATGAAGCGTGCCGCCTGACATTTATAATGTTTTACCCCCATTTCGAATGCAACGAAATATATATCGAGAGCCAATTCGATCGTATTTGGAAGATAGGTTTTCAAATCGACTTATTTAAATATAAAATTTCACTTAAACAGATTTCTATGGGTTTTGGCTTGCCACGGACAAACCGTAAGTCCGATTGACATGAAATTTGAAAATTTATGATAATATAATATTACAGATCCAATGAAACTGGTTTCATCGAAATCCAAGACTGTATGAAAAATGACCATTTTCACTCGTCAATTAAATATTAAAATATTCAATTTATACAAATTAACTTCTAATTCAATTCTAAAAGTTCTCTAACATCATTTTAATTCAAATAAGATTTAATTCAACTTTATAAATCATTTTTATTCACATCTAATTCAAATTTCAGTTATTTACACAATTTTAAATATTAAATTAACAATTTAATTATCCAATTAAATCACTGTATTTCAAATATAATTTATTCGGCTTATAAAATTAACTTATGAATATTTAAAATTAATTAAATATATTAATTTCAAATGACTAAAATTTTGGATCGTTATAATGTATCGGGACATGAAGATAGGTATCTTTTAGGAAGGTATAAAGTGGGATGTAGGCTCATGGGTGAAACGTTGTTTGAACTGTCAGTAGGTGAAAGCCGAGCATCAGAAACGAGGTGGGTTGCTTCAGCCTTTGGACATTCCAGGGTGGAAGTGGGATTCTATTTCTATGAATTTCATTAATAGGTTTCTAAAGTATAATAAAGGAAATGAAAGCATATGGGTCATTGTGGATAGGTTGACCAAGAGTTCCCATTTCACTCCAATTAAGTCAACCAGAATGGCACTTGTGTTAGCGAAGCTGTTTATGAAGAATGTAGTTAGACTGCATGGAATTTCCAGTAGTATAGTGAGTGATTGAAATTCTTTATTCACTAGCGAGTTCTGGAAGAGTCTACAGGATATCTTAGGTACCAAGCACAAGATGAGTGTCACTTACCGTCCACAAACTGATGGAAAATGGAGAGAGTTAACAAAGTCATGGAGTAGTTGTTACGAACTTGTGTGCTAGATTATGGGGGAACATGGGAAGACCATCTACATCTAATCGAGTTTTCGCATAACAATGTTTACCAGGCTAGTATAAGGATGGCACCTTTTGAAGCTCTGTATAGAAGGCCATGCAAATCTCCAATTTGTTGGTTAGAAACCGGGGTTAGGTTGATTCTTGGTTTGGATTTGGTTTGAGAAGCTGCAGAAAACATGGAGTTAATTCAAGCTAGAATGAAGAAAGCTCAATCTGGACAGAAGAGTTATGTAGATAAAAGATAGAACGACTTAGAGTTTTCTGTTGGAGAGCATGTTTTCATTAAGGTATCGCAGATGAAGGGTGTGATTCAGTTTGGAAAATCGGGGAAGTTGGCACCGAGATTCGTTGGAACATTTCCTATTATTGGGAGGATTAGGAAATTCGTGTATAGAGTAGAGTTACCGAGAAGTTTGGTAGGAGTCCATTATGTTTTCCACGTATCTTAAGTTAGAAAGTGTGTTGGAGATCTAGACACTACTGTAGCACCAACTGTGTTAGATGACTTAGTCATAGAGCCGAATTGGACTATAGTTAAAAAGCCGGTTTGCATAGTCGTGAGAGATGAGAAGATTCTCAGAAACAAAACAGTTAAATTAGCTAAAGTCCAGTGGAGCGAGGACCAGCGAGACTATACTTGGAAGACTAAGAATAGGATGGGAGATGCTTATCCTGATTTGTTTGATGGTACGTCTTACCTTTAATTGTTTTGATGTGTGCCTTATTGTAATTTCGAGGATGAAAATATTTAAGGAGGGAAATCTGCAACACCCTATACTTCTAGTAACATTATTTAGGATATTTAATTAAATAAAATAATGCGAGATGATTAATGAATTGAGATTTATGATTAAATAAGGGGTGGTCGTGCCATGTTAAACAAGTGAACCAAAGAGCAACAAGAGAATAAAAGGTTAGGAAATATGCAAGGGCAAAATAGGAACAAGGCACGTCCTTATACCCTAAACCCTTAACCCCTCGATGCTCATATTCACTTCATTATTCGCAAATCAATAATACAAGCTAAGGCCGACCACTATTAGCAAGCTCAAGAGAAGGTAAAAGCAAGGATTTCAGGGGGGAAATCAAATCACTTAATCAAGAAAATATCTCACATCTTTAATCACAGAGCTAAAATGAATCTGACTACATCTCAATTTTTAATGGTTTTCAGTTTTTAGTATGAAATTCGAACCATTTGCAAATGCTTTGTCATGTTTTGGATGATAAAATGTGCCTGTATACACACACACACACACATATGTATATGTTGTTGATGATTATAGGTAATTCAAATATATTTTCATTATGTTTTGAAACCCTATTACATGAAATCGAATTTCCTTGCGAATTTAAATATACATCAGAAATGATATTTTAGGAACGAGATTCAAATTTCATAATTTTCTGAATTAATGTTGGTTTTATATGAATTTTCTAGCACATAAAATGCTATACTGGGCTTAAAACTAATTACGGCCAAATTATATTGGCTTAGGGTCCAAGATTTATATATATTATAAAACATAATAAAAATGATTTTCTGGAATTTTTATAGAATTTTCCTAAGTGTTTTAATGGATATATAAAATTATTTAAGGTATGGGACTTAGATGTTTTATACATTTATGAAAAGGAGAAGGGGTATTATGTAAATAATTCAAATTGTTATTTCTAAAAACTGTCAATACTTTTAGAAAAGAAATTTTTGCAACCAATCATAATTTGACAAACAAGGCAGGTTATCTACAAAGAATTACTTTAAAAGTCAAATCAACATGCTTTTTCCTGTTTCAATGCTTTCAGCACCAGGCTTCCGACTCCTTGCCTGCACTTCTGACTCCATCAAAACTAATTCACATGGTATCAGAAACCTGGTATGTAGTCAATTAGACGAAGGCGGATGGTATTGGGTCGAAACTAGGGGTCGAAGTGCTACTTTGCTTTTAAATGAAAACATGTCAGCTTTGATTTCGACTAAATAGCTTTTGACTCGGTTGGCTTTCAACTCGATTAACTGGTTTAAAAAAATGGTTTTGAAGTGGTTGCACCTTTGTTTTAAGTATATGCTTTCGACTAAGTCAAAGCCCTATGCTGCCTCTTTTCTACCTTATGAAGTCAATGGTTTCGGAAGGTATACTTTGTTTTAAACCCAAGCCGCTTCTCCAATGCTTTCGAAGGGATGGCTTCGACACCGTCACTTCTTTACTTGGGAAATGCTTTCAAAAGGGATGCTTTCAAACTAAATGTTTTAATGACCCTTTTTCTCTATAAAAGGTAGAACCCAAACAGTTTCGAAAGAGTTAGTTTTACTGGTTTCCAAAGGTGTTTCCACATGTTTTAAATTGAACCCAAATGCTTTTGAAAGGCTTGATGTTTTAATGCTTTCGAAAGGTATTAAAGAAAGGATTCTAAGGGGTGGTTCCCCGATGGTTTCGAAAGGCCTAAAAGGAAAGGTTTTCCAATGGTTCTAAAGGCAATGTTTATGTATTTTAAAGATAGAATGCCTAAGGTTTTAAAGCTTTCGAAGGAGATGTTTTTCAATGCTTTCGAAATGATGACTATGAATGGTTTCAAAAGGTACGATTTCGCCTTCGGCCTAAGCTTTTACTTGTATCAAAAAGGGGTATTTCCAATGGTTTCGAAAGAGATGCTTTGGAAGATTTGGAAAGGGGTACTTTCGTGAGTTTAAACGTTTTCATCAACAAGGTTTTGTATAAAGAATATGTAACATGGAAAGATGATTTGAGTAAAACAAATAATATATATAATTTCCTTGATTAAAGAATGATTTGAAGTTTTAAATCAATTTGAAAGAAAATGTTTTCAAGGAAAATTTTGTGGGTAGATAACCCTAAGTAAAATGACTCAGATATTAGAATACCAGATGGGACTGGTATGGAGTCACGCCCTATACTTTAGCTAGTAGCCCCTAGCTAAAATAGGTCCAAAAATTCCAGTATGTATGGCTTTGTCATAGGTGAGACTAAAGTTATGTTACACACAGAGAGGAATCTAAAGGAAAGACAAGTTATTGGTGAGCCTGCAAAACTTCTAGGATCAGTTAGACCTGGAGAAGTAAGTAAGGACAGACCATCCAGAAGAGGACTATCCAACACATGTTAGATTTTTATGTTTTTCTGGTAGACCCAAGTCAGCCAAGGGTTAGTAGTTAGCCCAAAAAAACTATTTCGAGTGGACAGAAAGTCTATTTGATAATGGATATGTACAAATACATGATATTGCTTTAAATGTTTGACCAATTTTTGGGTTGTAGGATTATAATTTGCTGAAGATATGTTCTAAGAGGATATTAGTGAAGGGAATCCCATCTGCTAAGCAGCGTGATCTCACTTAATATCGAATAACCAAGATATGTAGTATTATTCATACCAAGATTTATGTCTGACTCGAGGTTTATGTTTCTTTAAACTCTCAGATGCTCAAAATTTATTTGAGTAGGCCGAGGGTTGAGGTTTAGTAGGTTAGCGAATAAAGCTTTTGGAGGCGAGCAGGTGGCTAACAGAAAGCTATTTTGGAGTTGCTGTTATATTTTATGATATATTTCCAATGTGTTTGTGTTTAGTCAGATATGACTATATAGTATTTTGTTCATTAAAGGGGGCATCTTCATATGCTGCTCTTGGCGCATTTATGTAATAATTATATTTGATCAATGCCAGGAAAACATTTGGGATTATGTAATTTGAATATGGAATATGTTTTGAAAATGTAATGTGAAAAGTTGTTTTTTTAATCTGTGATTTGTTTCATATTCATGTGATGTTGATATTATGATTACCATTAATATTACCGTATTTGGTCACCGGAAGTGAATACTATGAAAGACTGTCGCATCTGTAGTACTTAGCTTCGGTCCTCCAGATAGGGGATGTGACAGTTGCACTTTAACATTATGCCGGGACACCCTTTTTAATTGGCTATGCTAAATTTCTTCGTCAAAAGCAAGCATGTGGTAGTTTATGTTTTATTGGTAGTAATTTTCGTAGATTTTCTTGTTATGATCGTTATTATCAATATCATTTCTAATATGCCATCAAATATAAAGAAGCTATTACAATGAAATTTTGATAGGCAGACAAAATGTCTAAATGGTGTGTGAAGTAGATGACATATGCATTTGCTATTCCTTCAATATCGCCAGAAAGCATAGCTCATCAAATAGTCTAAGAATTTAGTGATGATGCCATAAACTAATCTTTTAAAGGAACTCGTGGCAAGCATGCCATGTACATCATCCTTCGATATGGTCTAAGCAACAATGATGAGGGTGGTTAATACAGGAAGAAGATGGGTCAGAAACCTCCATATTAAGAGCGGGAAACTAGTTATCCCAAATCTATAATGCAATGCTTATGTAAATGGACCACCTCAAGAGTATTGTTAATCATTTGTTTCTCAATTGGAGGAAACCATCATTATTGTTGAATTTACATCATGATTATACATGTTTTTTTGCTGATCATTGGCACATCCAATGGTTAAGTGATACAATATTCGTAACACCGCATATTTTGAAGGAGCAAATTATGGCAATGTTGTAATAAATAAATTAGTAAAAAAAGTTAATTCAAAGTAAAGTTAATTATTCAACTAAGATTTCACTAACAAAGTGTGAGACGTTCAGACGGCTAGTTAAATTAAATAGCGGGTAATAAAATATGTCACTATAAGTAGACCATGGGCTAACGAATAGATGTTCACACCTTCTCAGAGTTTACAAGTAAAGCTTGATTCTTTGGGTCTTCAAAAATATAATGCGCAATTAATAAAGATCTAATTGAATAAAAAGTTTGAGTATGAAAAAAATACGCTCAATTTTTTATTTAGCCAGCGTAATTTATATTCTGTTAAGTTAGAATGTATGGATTCTAGTGTGTTAAACACATCGAGAAATTAATAGACTAGGCAAGGAAGAGCCTAAAACTCATGATACCAACCCTAGTATTTCTTAAGCCACTATCATATTCTTTATTCTAAATCACAAAAACTAAAACATAAACCTAAAAGGAGTGGTGGCCATTTTTAGGAAGAGGGAGAGAGAGATACTAATGAGAAAAACAAAAATAAAAGGACGTTCAAATCTCAAAAAATAAATAAATCGGTTAATCTTCTTCATCTACATAGGTAATATTGTAACCTTTTTCCAACTTTATCTTGTTAGGTTTGAATTTGATTTTTATATAATGTTTTTAATGATGTGAAACATAATATTTTTCATGCTTGAGTGAAATCTAAATGATATTTAATGTTAAATTGCTAAGTTAATGTGCAAAGTAAGAGAGAAACACAAGTAAATCGCCTTCAAATGATCTAAAAAATTATACGATGTTCATTCCATCAAATCAGAAGTGGGATTTTCATTCATTTTATTTTTCCATTTGTAGGTTGATTTTTATGATATTTTTAATATAAAAATAGTATAATTTCTAATGTAAAATAATGATAATAAATATTAAAACTAACATTTTGATCCAAAAATCTTCTTACGGGGAAAAACATGTCTAGGAATTTCCGTGAGTTTCTAAGAGTTTTATCATTAATTTCATAATTAATGTTAATTAACCAGTTAAGAAGTGAATCAATGCAAGAGAGAAACATAAGCAGATCACCATCAAATAATCCTAAAAAATGTGATGTTCATACCATCAAATCAGAGGTGGGTTTTTTCCGTATATAGATTGATCTTTACGATTTTTCTAAGATAAAAATAATGTAACTCTGGTGTAAAATAATGTTAAAAATATTAAAAATTAACATTTCGATCCAAAAATCTTCTTGTATGTGGAAAAACATGTTCAGGAATTTCCAAATTTTTCAGAATTTTATCATTAGTTTCATAAATAATGTTAATTAAATGATTAAGGAGTGAATTTCCATGATTAAGGAATTGATATATTTAATAGGAAAGATAATGGAGAAAATTACCGAATATGACATGCTTTACTGTTACAATTTGAAAAGAACAAATTATATTATGACAAGTGTAAATTAAGTGAAATGATATTTCATTGTTACATAATAAATCGGTTTCACACTTTTTGGCAGAATTTTCACTATATACCTATCTCCAAATCTAATAGTAGCACCTATCTCCTAACTTATAGCAACCCTGGTCTCTAAAACCAATAGCAGCACATCAATTAATATTTTAACACTTAATGGATATAAATGTAGAAGCTCGCATCGCAAGTTTCGACAGTCACACCTCTGGCCGAACCCGATAGCTATTGTGTTGGAGTCGACGGTGATAGGGTAAGTATGTGATGAGAGGGCATTAACCAAGGGGAAATTGCCCTCGATAAGATGAAGTGGAGTAGTGAGAACAAGGGAAAACGGGCAAATATTCCCATGTAAGTACTTATTGATAGTATGCACTGCTGATGTAGCTTAGCAATGTCAAAGCCGATAATCACAGTACAAAAAGAAAATTAATCATGTATTGGAAATTTTGAGATAACTTTTTAAAACTTAATAAGATAACTTATAAAGGTGTGAAATTATCAATTAGCTCAATACATGTAAAAACTTTAATATGGATGATGAATGATATTTATTTCATTTAAAGTGATCGAAAATAAGAGAAATCGATCTTGCATGACTATGAGTGACCATCGTATGAATGTGTATGTGTTACTTATTATTAAATAAGCATTATATGGCAATGCATGAACCCCATTGATTATTTTAAGCTGACTTGTCTACAATCACTTATGTTATGTAATAAATAAATATTACTTATGAATGTTATTAAAATGGGTACCATTAGGTTGACTCCCGAGTGAGTTGAATTACCGAGAGATCATAATGATCTAAAGTGGAATATAATAACCAATTAGAATAAACAAAATATAACAAAAAACAATGGGTTTTGGGATTAGGAGATTTTAAGAGAACATCTTTCGGGATAAAGTCCTTACCAAGGAGGAATGGCGGATCAAGAATGGTTGCACTTCCAATTACTAAGTTGGTCAAGCGGCCTAGGATCAAGTGACCTCTCAAACTTTATTACATAAACTAAAAGACAAATAGTAATCTGGAGGTGAGGTAACTATAACGAATGAATATGAAACTAAATGACTCCTAATTATGCTGTTTAGGTGAGATTATAGAATTAAGCATCCAATGATGTATAAATAAATTATGGAAAATGTTAGAGTATAATATTTATGTCAACTTATGCAGTTAAATCATTATGACATTTCTTGCATGTTTTATAATAAACTCCAAACTATGTTGGCGATGCTTGTCTGGATAGTGAGGGAAAATTTCGTTCCACTCTACGGCGTGGTCTCACTATTGATTATGTATGCTTTCAAAGGGACTAATATTATTTGCATTAGACCATTGTCTGACCCGTTACCAAATATTATTTCTTTATAAACCCACTAGTGCTCACTTGAGCAGCTTAAGTTATATGGTTATTAAGTTTGGCAGTTGCATCTTGGATTTTGAATAAAGAAGCTGACGAAGTTGAAGGCTTATTATCATATTTCACATTTATTTATTTCCATTGTGTACTAAAGTAGAGCATATAATTGGTTATATAATATATGGCATCTTCATATGTTTTTATTATGTCTACCTATGTAAGAAACGCTTATGTTTAAATTGTTAAAAACACATGGAAAATGTATATGATTATTGAGCTGTTATGTTTACTTATTTTGCGAGAACAAAGTGCCAATCTGATTTTTGTCGCTTATTTAATAATTCCGGTAATGACTACAATATAATTGATACTCATTTTTGAACTTTGATATGCGAGGATGTTTGACTTTGTGACGACCCGGAATTTTCGGGCATTTAAAATCGGAATATTTAATTGATTTTAAGTATTCAATAGAGCAATTTTAACTTGTATTATGAATATCACAATTTATTTGATAATTGAATTATTAAATTAAATAATTGAAGTTGGGTAAATGATTGAATTTGGAGTTTTAAGCCTGTTAAAGATAATTTGAAGGCTTGAAAAATTTATATATTGATAATACTGAAGATAGTAAAAGTAATAGAACCGTATTTAAAGATGATTGTTCAGTTTTAAAATTCATATCGTTTAAATTGAAATTAAAAAAAAAGAAAAAGGAAAAGAGTCTTCTTCTATACGCCTCTTTTAATTTTAATGACCTTCTTCCTTTATCTGGTGAACGAAATTTCCAAAACGAAATCAAATAAAAAAAAAATGAAATGAGCGACGGTCTTCTTCTCTCTCCCCTCTTCTAATAATCGAACCGATTGCGCATAAAAAAAATGGCAGACCTTTCGACGCGAGAACTCGAGGGGAAGACGAGAGCGAGACAGCGAGGCAAGAGACGACTCTCGATTTCGAGGGCGTAGAAGGAATCACGCGTGAGGTGGATTAGGATTTTGGATGCGATTGGGCTCATACCGAGATTCTAGGTCTTGGGATTGAGGGGATGGAGGAGATCGCAGTTGTCGAGCAAGGTGCGTGCGATAAGGTTTTCGTTGGGTTATTCTCGAGCGAGCAGGGAGCAAGGATTTTGGGCAGTCGATGGAGTTAGCAGCATGTTTGGGATGGGTTGGCTGTCGTCATCGACTTCGACAGTGAAGTGGTCGGAGGCTCGAAGTCGAGCACAAGAGTGTGGAGGCAGTAAGGTATTGACAATTATTCTTTTCAAATTAATTTTGATATAAACATATGAACAGGTACAGGAAAAAAAATAAAAATATATATATATTTGCAGTAAAAGTTAAAACAAATTTTGTCTTTAAAATTAGTGTATATAGGTTAGAAAGAGAATTTTTATTAGAGTTTAATAAATATTTGTATATGCAGAAAAACCAGATATATATATATATATAGGTAAGGTCTTGGAAGAAAATAAATAAGAATTTTGAAAATGTTGAAAGTTTATATAAAATCAGATTTTTTGAAATATGTACTTTATTTTTAAATATATATGTATGTATTTTCAAAGTGGAAAGAAATAAATAAAAAGGAATATACATATACACCTTTTAAACTTAGTAGTTTATATTACAAATATGTGTTTAGGGTGATTAGTTTATTTTATAAGACTAATTTAGATATTTGAGTCACTAAAAATTTTGATTAGAGGAAAACTAGTTTAAGATTTAATTATTGGTCTAAAATTAAATCACTAATTTGAGATAAAATTTATTAGTTAAGTTAAATTTATTTAAAAAAAAGAGGGTAATTAATTGTTTGATTTATTCAAATATTAATAAAAATCATCTAATGTTATACAGTCTGAAATCGTAAGGAAAACAAGTCGTGATGGAATGGATGGTAAACAGCAAAGCAAAGGTGAGTTAATCTCACTCAGTTAATTTTAAATTTAAATGATTAAATTTAAGTAATTGTTTGAAATGGTTGAATTGATTGATGTGCTGTAGTGTGGTATATATTTGAAATTTGCATTTTATATTGTGCTAACGTTTGTGGTTGCAGGAAAAACAGGTTGGAGGGATCCAACTGGACCCCTTAACTTTATTTAATTATTTAATATTCTCTGTTCTGAATATTTGATACCCTGTAATGAATTATGTGGGAATATTGAATGCTATGGCTTGATTGTTATAATCGGGCAATGATTAATTACTAATATATATTTTGAGTTTGCGAATGAAAATAAAAGAAGTGAAATTGTAAGTAAAATAATTATGGAAACTTGAATAAATTTAAGAATGAATTAGAAAAGAAATAAGGTGCCTTTAAAATTCTAATAAATAAAGCTTAAGTTTAGTAAGGGGAATTTGAATAATCAGAAGATTAATGAATTGTAAATTTCAGTGTTATTATTTTAAAAAGAATAAAATATTTATTTAAAATTTAAGATTCAATTTATTGGAAAGAACGCAGAAGAAGGAAGAAGCTGAAATTGGTATATTTCGGTTAAATGATATAAAATCAAAGGGAAAATAAAACTAATGATAATAAAACCCCATAATTAATGAATTTCGAAATGAACTGATAAGTAAAGAAATTTATTTCAAATAATAAATTGGGAATCAATTTGGAAAATTGATTTAAGTGATTGAGATTGTAAATTTCTCTCTGAATAACCAAGTACGTTTTCAAAGTAACTTTTTAAATATAAATTAAAAAAAGTTTAAAGTTGTTTTAAGAAGCATGTTTTTTATTTTTATTTTAAAATTTACTATTTCTAAATATTTGAATTCTAAAGTAAGTATTTCCTTTTAATCTATTATAGCAATAATTATTTAAAGAGTGATAGTATTTTATTTTTTAAAAAGTAAATCTAGTTTTATATTTTATTTAGTAACCTTATTTTCAAATATTCATATAGTATGTATTTTTAACAAATCATTGAAGTAGTTTTAAAATAAATGTTTTAAAGTATATTTCAAAGTAAAGTGTTTTAAATTGTTTTAAAATCTAGTTTTGTGCTTGGTGATTTCAGAGGAGATAGAAAATAATTGTGAAAGTTTATTCTGAAAAGAAAGATGGTTTTGAAACTGTTTTCAAAGGATTGAAAATAGAAATATATCTTGTGAAGATATTTTAGGGTTAATAAATAATTTAGGAAATTATTTATTGTTGGATGGATGTTTGTGAATATTAATTGATAGTTAAATAACCGACTATCAATATTGGCCAACTGCGTTGATCGTTTCGAAGAGACCGGGATCGAGATTAATTTCTTGAAAACCACTTCGATCTGGTTTGTATGTTTCGTGAAAACGATTTCGGATTTGAAGATGGAGCAGTGAAGTGCAAGGGCTAGTCGCTACTAATCCTGAGGATATTTCCAAAACAGATGTATTAGGAATAGTGCCTTCGGTTCCGTTCGAACCCGGAACGGACTTGTATGGATGAATGCTTGCGAAACATCGTCAGGTGGACGATGGGCATTCTAAGGGATATATTCTAAAAAGGTAACGCTTAGCCTCAAGCCTCATCAAATGGGAATGACTGAAAATCAGGGGTTATGCGGCAAGGCTAGGTGGGTAGCACCCAAGCAGGGTGAGGTCATTCCAGTCTAGATGTCCCTTTTTATTTCGGTTTAGTGGTGCGGTTGCTGATCCCAACCGCGGGGTGATCTCACTCGGGACTGTCCAGTAAGGGATGGTTCCGGCCTTGTGTTGCAGGGGAGCGGGCGTACTCCTCAGTACGGTGATCTAGGCCCCGTACTGTGACAGGTGGTACCCCAGTGCCTAGTCATTAGTTGGAAATCCATTCTCCCTACGAGTCTTGTACGAGTTTTGTTTGTATTACCCACTCCGTGGCTAGTAGCTGGAATTTAATAATGTAACATTTTCGACTATTTTATAAGTATTTGTATATAGACCCTATTATAATATCTGAGGATTTCTATAAAAATTGTTTTAGCTATCGTAAGGTAAAAACCCGACATGTTTATTTGTGGCGTGGTCTTACGAGATGCTTTTGTTTTCAAAGGATTTTTGAAACTTTAATAATCAATTGGGTGTGATTTTCTCACGCTGGTATTCCAGACTGACTCAGGTATTATTTAACTGTAATGCTCGGGTCAGACCGAGTATTATAGAATACATGTTTCGATGTGGTGGAACTCGGGAGACGAGCTGGATGGCGATACGTACTCACGTACTTATATATATATATTTCCGCTGTGTCGAGTTGTTGTGTACCCATTTGTATGATATTGATGTTGAGTTGTGGTTGACGTACTCTGGTTGATGTAATATATAAACAGAGATATTTGATGTTTGAGTAAAGAGTATTTATTTTCTATTATATTTTATTCCGCTGCGATGGTTAGATTCTGTTGTTGTTTTCTATTTTCTTCTTCTACCTTTTCTTCTTAAACCCAAATGGTTCGTATTTCTGTACAACTTGAGTTGATTGTTGTAGAATAGTGTTGACTCAAGGGGTACGGATTTGCGGGCAGTTATAGTTGGTATCAGGGCTTAGGTTGGTGATAACCTTGGCTCTGGTGGGAGATTACTCAAATAGAGTCTATAGAACTCAAGAATGAGTTTGAGCGTATTAATAGATATGAGTGCGTAGTTGTTAGTGAATATAAATTATTTTAATATTGTGTTGATTGATTTATTGAGTGGCATATGAACTTTCGTCGACATAGTCTGCGCAACTGTATCGAAGGGGTTTCTACACACTTGAATAGAGCAATTGACACGGTATTGTTTTAAATGTGGGTAAACGAAATAATTTTACCCAAAATATATTTTGATATTAATAAAAGTTTTTGTAAACTATGTAGCTAATATATGGTTGCTTGGATGTTAGGAAAAATAATATTAAATTGTTATCATTGTCAAGTGAAAACTTAACTGGACATTGAAATATAACTAAAGTTTAAAGGAAATAAATTCATTATAAAATGAAATTTATAAATATGAATTATAAATGAAAATTTTAAATTGAAATATAATTAAATGGGAATTTGTATAAGCATAAACTGTGCAAATGCATTATAGTTAAAATTTGAATTAAAACAGAATTTGGAAATTTAAATCCTGGAGATTTTGGAAGTGTTTTGAAAATAAATAATAGCACAATTGTTTTGGAGATATTTCAGAAAGGAAATTTGTTTAAAAATGAATTTTGGAAGGGAGATAGCATTGAATTCACTTTAGACACTGGAAAATAACCTCGTTGATGGCTGCAGCATCGTCGAAGTTCATTTTCGAGTTTCTAAGTGATGGATTGCTGCCAAATTGATTTGTTCAGAAAAGTTAGTTGTTTTTGAAAATCTCAAAGGAAATTTGTTGGGAATAAAACCAGGATTGGTTTAATTTTTGAGAAATATGATTTGAGGTGTTGGAGATTTCAAAACAATTTGAAACCAAAGCTGGGTGTTTAAAAAAAAATCCGGATAAGATAAGTTGTAAGCTTATAAATGGAAATGATTTGTAAATCAGGAAGAAATTTAAGCTTTGGATAATGGAATATAAATTTAAAGAGAAGAGTTAAAAATGGAATTTACTTGAATTGGAAAACAAAAAGAAAATCCAAACTTGAATCATAAAGTATATTGAACTTAAGAAAATTAAATGGAGTGATATTTGGAACTGAAATTCAAGTGTTGGATTATGGATAAGGGAAGAACTAGTTAGATATAAATTAGTTAATGAAATTGAATTGTGAGTTTACGATGAAGTTTGGAAATAAACTCAAGTTATAAATTAAAATTGATTCAAATTGTTGATGAAGTGAAAGTAATTGAGAATGAAGCTGAATTGTGAGTTAATAAATTGGAAGGTAAATTGAAAGTGAATAATAGAATCAGAACTTGAGTTATTAAATTGAAATGCAATGAAACTGAGAATATATGGATTGTGAATAAATCCGAAATGGAATAGAATCAAGCGTAAGTTGAGTTGGAATCAATTTAAATTGATTATAAAACTCAAGTGCTTATTTATTCACATAAATCTCGTCAAATTGCAAAGAATAAATTGTTATTGAATGTAAATAGAAGTTATTAAAATGCCTTGGATGGATAGGAGTAAAATAAATTGGTTTTGAAAGCAATTGAATTAAATATGGGTTCAGTTTGCTTAAAAATAAATTAATGTAAGCGATTGAGCTTTAAACCATTCAAATTGATGAAGTTGTATACGAATGGATTGAAAATCATTCAAATTGAATGAAAATGGTTTGTAAATTAATTGAAACAGTTGAATTAGCATGGAAATTATATAAATTGCTTACGGGAAAAAAATGTTTGGTATGAGTTTCTTTTAGAATTCATATGTTTTAACTATTGTAAACAAGTGAGATGTAGTTAAACTTCATTTATATGGCACTTACATGTTTAAATTGAGTAAGTACAGGTACCTGGAAGCCGTGTGGCTGGATTTGGTTGTGCTATTGCTAAAAATGATAAGCTACTTGCTTAAAAATGCTAAATAAGGTACGCCTACGCAATAAAAATAGGAAATATGAACTGTTTTTGGTTTTTCCGACCGTGTGGGTCGATGTATATATATTTATCTCTTTTGTCAAATTGCAAAAGCTCCTTCGTACAGGGGAGACTCTGCCAAAAATTTTCAGAAATTTTGGGAGTTAGAAAAATTTTGTAAATTTTTGGAAATTTTTGTTAACGACAAACCAATTTCAAACTACGAATTGAAATAAGTTAGTGAATGAACCTAATTAAAATAATGACATGAATTAGTTATAAATGAAAAATAAAACTTAAAGTTTGGAGTTGAAAATAAATTGAATTCGTATGGAAATGAAAGAATTAATTTGAATAGAAATGGATATAAACTAAAGGGGTAAGATGAAAATAAATATAAGAAACACATAAATGCTTATACTAGCTTAAGTAAGGATTGAGACACAATTGGAAATTGATATTTCGAATATAATCTAAGTTAGCATTTGAGTTAATGGATATTGACATCTGTAAGTGAGTCGATAAAATATTTTGGGATATTTTGATTGGATATTAGTGCTAAGCAGGATATGCAGGTATTATAAAGGGAAAAGAGAATTGGATTTTGATTTCAAGAGATAATTTTTTTTTTGAAATGCTCGACAAAAAGGTATGCAATCAAATTTGGTACAAATTTTGATTGGGATTTGGATTGTGCCACTTGGCCTTTTGTTTTCTTTTTGGATTTGGGAGGCCGTAGAGCCATTTTGTAGTTGTACCGAGTCAGCCGCGCAAAGGAGACGCTGGCAAAAATTTTTGGGAATTTAGGGAGTTAGAAAGATTTTGAGAAAATTTTGATAATTCAAAATTTAATTTTTAATTATAACTTGAATGGTTAAACAAATGGTATAGTTTGAAACTAGGGAAAGGTTTGGAAGTTAATAAGATTGATAATGGATCTTTTATAAAAAGATAGTTGGTAAGATGTTAAATTGTTAGAAACTGATGGGTTTTGGAAAAATTAACGGGTTTTGGGCCATTCTTCCTAGTTAGTAATTTCGAGGACGAAATTCTTTTAAGGGGGGAGGAATGTGACGACCCGAAATTTTCGGGCATTTAAAATCGGAATATTTAATCGATTTTAAGTATTCAATAGAGCAATTTTAACTTGTATTATGAATGTCACAATTTATTTGATAATCGAATTATTAAATTAAATAATTGAAGTTGGGTAAATTACTGAATTTGGAGTTTTAAGCCTGTTAAAGATAATTTGAAGGCTTGAAAAATTTATATATTGATAATACTGAAGATAATAAAAGTAATAGAACCGAATTTAAAGACGATTGTTCAGTTTTAAAATTTATATCCTTTAAATTGAAATTAAAATTTAAAAAAAAAGAAAAGGAAAAGAGTCTTCCTCTATACGCCTCTTTTGATTTTAATGACCTTCTTCCTTTATCTTGTGAACGAAATTTCCAAAACGAAATAAAATAAAAAAAATGAAATGAGCGACGGTCTTCTTCTCTCTCCCCTCTTCTAATAATCGAACTGATTGCGCATAAAAAAAATGGTAGACCTTTCGACGCGAGAACTCGAGGGGAAGACGAGAGCGAGACAGCGAGGCTAGAGACGACTCTCGATTTCGAGGGCGTAGAAGGAATCACACGTGAGGAGGATTAGGATATTGGATGCGATTGGGCTCATACCGAGATTCTAGGTCTTGGGATTGAGGGGATGGAGGAGATCGCAGTTTTCGAGCAAGGTGCGCGTGATAAGGTTTTCGTTGGGTTGTTCTCGAGCGAGCAGGGTGTAAGGATTTTGGGCAATCGATGGAGTTAGCAGCATGTTTGGGATGGGTTGGCTGTCGTCATCGACTTCGACAGTGAAGTGGTCGGAGGCTCGAAGTCGAGCACAAGAGTGTGGAGGCAGTAAGGTATTGACAATTATTCTTTTCAGATTAATTTTGGTATAAACATATGAACAGGTACAAGAAAAATAAATAAAAATATATATATAAATTTGCAGTAAAAGTTAAAACAAATTTTGTTTTTAAAATTAATGTATATAGGTTAGAAAGAGATTTTTTATTAGAGTTTAATAAATATTTGTATATGCAGAAAAACCATATATATATATATATATATATATATATATATATATATATATATATATATATATATAGGTAAAGGTAAGGTCTTGGAAGAAAATAAATAGGAATTTTGAAAATGTTGAAAGTTTATATAAAGTCAGATTTTTTGAAATCTGTACTTTATTTTTAAATATATATGTACGTATTTTCAAAGTGGAAAGAAATAAATAAAGAGGAATATACATATACACCTTTTAAACTTAGTAGTTTATATTACAAATATGTGTTTAGGGTGATCAGTTTATTTTATAAGACTAATTTACTTATTTGAGTCACTAAAAATTTTGATTAGAGGAAAACTAGTTTAAGATTTAATTATTGGTCTAAAATTAAATCACTAATTTGAAATAAAATTTATTAGTTAAGTTGAATTTATTTAAAAAAAGAGGGTAATTAATTGTTTGATTTATTCAAATATTAATAAAAATCATCTAATGTTATACAGTCTGAAATCGTAAGGAAAACAAGTCGTGATGGAATGGATGGTAAACAACAAAGCAAAGGTGAGTTAATCTCACTCAGTTAAATTTAAATTTAAATGATTAAATTTAAGTAATTGTTTGAAATGGTTGAATTGATTGATGTGCTATAGTGTGGTATATATTTGGAATTTGCATTTTATATTGTGCTAACGTTTGTGGTTGCAGGAAAAACAGGTTGGAGGGATCCAACTGGACCCCTCAACTTTATTTAATTATTTAATATTCTCTGTTCTGAATATTTGATACCCTGTAATGAATTATGTGGGAATATTGAATGCTATGGCTTGATTGTTATAATCGGGCAATAATTAATTACTAATATATATTTTGAGTTTGCGAATGAAAATAAAAGAAGTGAAATTGTAAGTAAAATAATTATGGAAACTTGAATAAATTTAAGAATGAATTAGAAAAGAAATAAGGTGCCTTTAAAATTCTAATAAATAAAGCTTAAGTTTAGTAAGGGGAATTTGAATAATCAGAAGATTAATGAATTGTAAATTTCAGTGTTATTATTTTAAAAAGAATAAAATATTTATTTAAAATTTAAGATTCAATTTATTGGAAAGAACGCAGAAGAAGGAAGAAGCTGAAATTGGTATATTTCGGTTAAATGATATAAAATCAAGGGGAAAATAAAACTAATGATAATAAAACCCCATAATAATGAATTTCGAAATGAACTGATAAGTAAAGAAATTTATTTCAAATATAATAAATTGGGAATCAATTTGGAAAATTGATTTAAGTGATTGAGATTGTAAATTTCTCTCTGAATAACCAAGTACGTTTTCAAAGTAACTTTTTAAATATAAATTAAAAAAGTTTAAAGTTGTTTTAAGAAGTATGTTTTTTATTTTATTTTTAAAATTTACTATTTCTAAATATTTGAATTCTAAAGTAAGTATTTCCTTTTAATCTATTATAGCAATAATTATTTAAAGAGTGATAGTATTTTATTTTTTAAAAAGTAAATCTAGTTTTATATTTTATTTAGTAACCTTATTTTGAAATATTCATATAGTATGTATTTTTAACAAATCATTGAAGTAGTTTTAAAATAAATGTTTTAAAGTATATTTCAAAGTAAAGTGTTTTAAATTGTTTTAAAATCTAGTTTTGCGCTTGGTGATTTCAGAGGAGATAGAAAATAATTGGGAAAGTTTATTCTGAAAAGAAAGATGGTTTTGAAACTGTTTTCAAAGGATTGAAAATAGAAATATATCTTGTGAAGATATTTTGAGGTTAATAAATAATTTGGGAAATTATTTATTGTTGGATGGATGTTTGTGAATATTAATTGATAGTTAAATAACCGACTATCAATATTGGCCAACTGCGTTGATCGTTTCGAAGAGACCGGAATCGAGATTAATTTCTCGAAAACCACTTCGATCTGGTTTGTATGTCTCGTGAAAACGATTTTGGATTCGAAGATGGAGCAGTGAAGTGCAAGGGCTAGTCGCTACTAATCCTAAGGATATTTCCAAAACGGATGTAGTAGGAATAGTGCCTTCGGTTCCGTTGGAACCCGGGACGGACTTGTATGGATGAATGCTTGTGAAACATCGTCAGGTGGACGATGGGCATTCTAAGGGATATATTCTAAAAAGGTAACGCTTAGCCTCAAGCCTCATCAAGTGGGAATGACTAAAAATCTGGGGTTATGCAGCAAGGCTAGGTGGGTAGCACCCAAGCAGGGTGAGGTCATTCCAGTCTAGATGTCCCTTTTTATTTCGGCTTAGTGGTGCGGTTGCTGATCCCAACCACGGGATGATCTCACTCGGGACTGTCCAGTAAGGGATGGTTCCGGCCTTGTGTTGCAGGGGAGCGGGCGTACTCCTCGGTACGGTGATCTAGGCCCCGTATTGTGACAGGTGGTACCCCAGTGCCTAGTCATTAGTTGGAAATCCATTCTCCCTACGAGTCTTGTACGAGTTTTGTTTGTATTACCCACTCCGTGGCTAGTAGCTGGAATTTAATAATGTAACAATTTCGACTATTTTATAAGTATTTGTATATAGACCCTATTATAATATCAGAGGATTTCTATAAAAATTGTTTTAGCTATCGTAAGGTAAAAACCCGACATGTTTATTTGTGGCGTGGTCTTACGAGATGCTTTTGTTTTCAAAGGATTTTTGAAACTTTAATAATCAATTGGGTGTGATTTTCTCACGCTGGTATTCCAGACTGACTCGGGTATTATTTAACTGTAATGCTCGGGTCAGACCGAGTATTATATAATACAGGTTTAGATGCGGTGGAACCCGGAAGACGAGCTGGATGACGATACGTACTCACGTACTTATATATATATTTCCGCTGTGTCGAGTTGTTGTGTACCCATTTGTATGATATTGATGTTGAGTTGTGATTGACGTACTCTGGTTGAGGTAATATATAAACAGAGATATTTGATGTTTGAGTAAAGAGTATTTATTTTCTATTATATTTTATTCTGCTGCGATGGTTAGATTCCGTTGTTGTTTTCTATTTTCTTCTTCTACCTTTTCTTCTTAAACCCAAATGGTTCGTATTTCTGTACAACTTGAGTTGATTGTTGTAGAATAGTGTTGACTCAAGGGGTACGGATTTGCGGGCTGTTACAGACTTGGTATCTTGGTTTAGGTTAGGCGAAACATAATTAAAAATAGTCCTAATTAAGAATCTAGGATAACTTAGGAAAGGAAAATGGTATATGCTATGTAGCGTAATTGTTATTTTGATATATATTTATTGGTGGATACAGATATCTATTTACTTTAATTTCACCTTCTTTCTATTATTTCTTATGGAAATCTGCTTTGTGTAGCATGAAAAATGAAAAATCACAAAAAACACTAAAGGAATGTTGGTGGAAGCACAACAAGTACAAATGGACGAGTGGAGGAAGCAACCTCGAATGAGAATGCAAATGTAAATATAGGGGCGGCCACTAGTGAGAATGTTGTAACCCATATGCCTGCTCCAATTAAATGCTTTATTTCGGGAATACATAACTGGAATTATAGGGCAGAAAATACTTGAGGTAGTTGCACAAAGACTAGTGGTGACGAAAGAGGAATTTTTGATGATAAACTCCAGTTAACATAAATATAGCGGAAAAATACACACTCAAAAGGAGATATTCATGGAAGTGTTAAATTGGTTGAAGAAACACGATCATATCTTTATGGAATTACACTTTACTCATAAGCATAAAAGAAGATGGCTTATAAGCTGTTACATGGTGATGTTCTGGATCAGAGGGAGATCGTTACTGTTAAAACTCCATAGGAGATTAATATATGGAACCAATTAAAGGAGAGGTTTGAGGCTCAATTTATACTAGAGTCAAAGAAAAGTGCATTTTGTAGGGTGTTTTAAGAACTAAAATAAAAGAGATGTCATTAGTTGAGCACATACAATGCTTTAATTCATGGAGAACATTGGAGGGAGAGTGAAAATTTTATTCATGGTTTGAATAAATGGTCGAGCTTAAGGTGATGGCTTATCTCTTGGCAACGTTTGAGATGGTTGTGAAATTGGCAAGGAGGTATGATGGTCTGCATCAAGAAGGACATAAGTTTGAGAAATCTAAGGTGGGAAAAGAGGGATGCTCCATATCGAAAAGGAAAAGGAAAAAAGAGCCAAGGTAAAGATAAAGCTGAGAGGACTAAGAATGCAAAAGTGATTTTCTTTAATGGTGGATAGATGGGGCACTTTTTAACAAAGTGTTAGGCATCCAAGGTTGAAGGAAAGGCAAGATGTTTCAAATGCAACAAGCCAAGGCACAAAAGGAATGACTGCCCAAATTTAGCTCAAGCAAAAGTGCATGCTTTGAAAGGACCTCCTAAAGTTCCAATGGTTGAGGAAAGGGAAATGAGATCTTCATCCAAGGTACAATTTCCATTTTTGATATTTCATTTAGCATACCTTTTGACACTTAGTTACACATTCCTTTTATCAAAGAATCTAGTTAATAGATTGACTTAGATGTTGCATACTTAGTTACATCTTTATGCATGATCAATCCAGTGGGGGTATGCCACTCTTAGGTTGAAATCTGATATGGTAGACTTTATTTTGGAAGGGCGCACTTTTTTTGCTATCCACGCATGTTCGACTTCATAGGTTACAGGATTACCTTAGGTATGGATTAATTAGTCATTTATGATGTGAGAATCTTTTGAGCTGATAGAGCAGTGAAACTCTGACATCAAAATACTAATATGAGACCTAGAGTCGTGTGCAATGAGATGAGGGCATGTCTAGCAATGCTTTATTTGCATTGGAGACAAGGGAGGATGAGACTGTAAATATTATTATGGTTAGAGAATTTGCAGACATGTTCTAACTAATAATGGAATTGCCATGTAATAGGACATGTAAAGGCCGTATCGTTCCCTTTGAATGGAAAATAAATCACATATGTCCCACTCATATTGAAGGGAAATACAAATCTTTAGGAGTTAGTTAAGAAAATAAGAAAAGAAGAAGCAGGCAATATAGAATCTCGCAGCGGAATGATAAAATATAATAATCATATAAACAGTTCATGAAGCTGCTTATATAATACATTTGATTATAATGTTTACAACATTTATCAGAGTTATATATATACACACACATTAGGGGTAAATAAATAATGCAGCAGATAACATGATGCAGGAATAATAGTAGTAGTAGTATACCAAATCTTCATCTTCGTCCTATAGAATAAGTCTTTAATAAGTTGAAAAACTAAGGGCTGACCGGAGTGTAATGAAAAGACAAAACACCCGAGTCAGGAGTAAAATATCCTTATGTAAGTCAAATCGATATCGCATATAACATGAGTGTAACGACCTCAAAGATGTTCACATCTCCTATCTAATGTATAACGTACGTGCAACAACTCAAGAGATGCTACAGAATTTTCCATCTCTTTAGGATCCGTTAAAATATTTATATGTAGTAGAATACGCTATATATATAATGTCTAGTCAGTAAAATAAATATTTTTCTTAGCATCAAGGCTTCACATTGATCCCCTTTAACGCGTTTTTCATTAAGGCTTTACATTCTCCTATCCATCATAGAACGTCGGTAGTCAGGGATGCGCCATGATATGACAATACTAAACCAATTTGGTATGGGTCTTGTTTAGGGATAAAAGTATGACAGGGCACATGAGGCAATGTCCAAGGTAGGATACCACCAGTTTACCCTTCCTGGCTTGTGGTAACACATCATAGCTGTGATTGCCACCGCGTCCAACATTCCCATAATTCGAAGGGTGCACACCAATTAATCACAATGTAAACGATGGTAATACAAAGAAGTATGTCCGCTTGGGGTGGCTACCCACTTGGCCGATACGGCTCCTGTTTTAGTCATTTCAAAATGGCACAAATGTCAGGCTAATAATAATCGTTCTCTTTCTTCAAATCTAACAAACGACGCCAAATCCAACCACTTCGTTTTAGAGTCTCCTCCGTGTACATAGTTATTAAAGTGGTTCCGGTATCGACAGAGAGTATGCCTATATCCGGCCCTGGCCTCTTTAACAACCAAACGTCATTTTACACATCGGTTTTTTCTTTTACATTTCAAAAACAATTCATTCTTAATATCAAAATATCATATTCGCTTCAAAATCAAATCCATTTCAAAATCATCACATTTACTCAAAATATACTATTTCAGTTCAAAATCATTTTCGTCTTGATATCACGATTTTGCTTCCAAAATCATTTTGAATTCCAATTTGGGTTATAGCTTCATTTAACCCAATTCGTAATTAAATCCATGATTTAAAAATAACACTCCACTCTTGAACAGTTTGAATTTCTAAAAAATTGTTTGAATAGTTTAAAATAGTGTAGGATCGATTTCACCCTAGAGGGGGGTGAATATGGTGATACTTATAAAAATTTATTGCGGAAGTATATGAAATAATTTTAGCACAGATAACAATCGAATAATAGCAGCACAGATAATAACAGAATAATGAAAAGCAGAAAATAGAACATGCAGATTTACCCAGCTTTGGTAAAACTCTGCCTACATGTTGCCCCCAAGGTTTCTACTAGAAAATAAGTAGTCAGATGCTTACACACGTAAACTTCGACACCCGCTATCGACTAACCTAACTCTATGCTCAAAACCCTGCCATAACTCATCCACTGAGTTGCGAATTCTCGAACAACACCACCGTAGTTCGTTCCCTAGTCACACGACTAGAATTCACACAAGTTTAAGAAGAAAATACAAAATAACTTATAAGAATAGACCCTAATTTAAAATAAAAGCCCACGTTTATACTAAAAGAAATCGGCCAAAATAACTTAAGTGATAAAAAAATATGTTTCCCCTTTCTTCGGCCCGAGTCCTTCTTCTCTTCTCGTTTGCGATTAAGGCCGCTTTGTTCCTCTGTGAAAAATTAGGGCTTTTGTAATTGAAGAAGTCGACTTTTTTTCCGATCAAGTGGATGTTCTTGTGAGTGCTATGATGATAGATTGTTTCTTCAATTTGCTTCAGCTGCTTCAATCAAGTCGAGATCGATTGGCTATTACGTGAATTGGTATGTTTGTTCCCTTTTCGATTTATACTGTACTCGACTTTGATTCGAGTTGAATGATTGTTTGTTTCAATTGTCGCTTGATCTCGACTGGATTATTGCCGATGATGTTTTAGGGTTTATATATGGTTCGAATCCCTATATTTTCGTTCGAATATATTATTCGAATTTGTCTGATAATTTTTCTCTGGCCGTTCAATTGACATTCCCTTGGTAATCACAGCTCTGACTTGATTTTGAACTACATATGTATTCATATTCATTTTGACTTGATTTGGTTGAATTTGCTACTATTTTGATTTTTATAACTACAAATTGACTTCATTCATCTTGATTCTATGATAAAATTTACTTGACACTGTCTTTGGTTTGAAACTGTTACATGGATTCGACCACTTTTAAATTTTTTGTGCCAATTTGAATTTGTTTGAAATTGCACTTGCCTTTGTACATTTGTGTCATTGAGTCACTTGTGCATGCTATGTTCCTCATGTATACCTGATAAAGCTTTGTTCAACTTCATGGTTGTTGTTCTCTGATCTACCCGACCTGTTAGCCGAGTTGTCCTGTTGCACTGCCTATATATGTATATATATGTGTGTATACATATGGTGTGTATATATATGGTAGTTACATTGTTATTTCACTGTTCACACTATGTTAATATTTACCTTGCTCTATGTACATCTACACTGCTTTATTTTGTTGCACTATATATTCCAGTGTGCCTTTGGTCATTTTATTGAACTTGAGTCTGAGCATGTATGAACTTGTTCATGGTATTGCTCCTTGATTTTCTGGGCTTCACTTGGTATCTACTGCGCATGTAGAGACTTTGCTTGCATGTAGTCTTGTTGCCTCGAGTACATGTGTACTTATTTCTTGTAGATATGTACTTGATTCATGCTTAGACTTTGAGTAGTCTGGTTGCTCTGAACAGTTCATTAAATATGTTATATTGATGTTGTACTGGTTTCTTTCATTGGTGTAGTTTTATTGCTGTTTCAATTTGGTCTGATTGAACTTTGAACTTCATGTGTGCTCGAGTCTGGGTTGCTCCCGGCCATTTTATTGCATTTGTACATTTGAATTTGTTTTTCGTATTGCACCTGAGCTGGATTATAGCTCGGGTTTGACCTTGTGCTAATGTTGCGATTTTATTTGTATCGCACTTGAGTTGAACCCGGTTTTTGATTGGGTTTGACGTTGTGCTCATCTGTCACTGTAATTTTATCAAGTGTATATCGATGTGCACGACCTTGTGACATATATAGTGATACACTGTGCATGTCACATGTTGTCATGTTTGATGAATTCAAAACTAAATAATGACGAACAACCCAAATAACCGAGGCACATAACATTTTCAAAATACACATTTTATTTTATACTGCACAAATAATTCTTTTACAATTTTACTACGTCAATGTGTGTTTTGCTGAAAACTTAGATGCTGGATTCAATCTAGAATACAACTGAAGATCAAATACAAGTGCATGAGTGAAATGTAGTAAGGTGAAAATGCAAGTATACTGAAAAATGTGATGTGATTGAAATTGTAATGTAATTGAAATTTGTATATATATTGTGAGAGCTCAAATTTGTACTATTCAAAATTGTATTAAATATTTGTTTGAATAAAATATCATTTGGAATTTAAATTCTGTGTTATTTATTTTGTTCAGCAAATATTTATTTACTTATATGAAAATAAAATTGTACAATAACAAATACATTTAAATGATATACATTTATATATATATATATGTATATGTCTATATATATATGTTTATTGTCATCAAACAAAAATCATATAGTAGCATATTCAACAATCTTCCCCTTTTGATGATAACAAACATATATTTAAGATTTTGAATTTTTTAAATGTATTGGATCATTCAATTTACTCCCCCAATTTGAATGCTCCCTCTCTACTACAAAGCTCCCCCTTCATATATGCATGAAAATAAATAAAAATATGCAAATGGATCTTGATGCAAATAGATAAAATATTTGACCATTATTTATCAAAATCTTAACTTTTCTCTCCCCCTTTTGTTATCAGCAAAAGAGTAATAGTGTTAGAGGAAATAGAGATAAAGTGATAGACATTAATACAATATTAATACTCAATCGGGTATAAATATTAAATTTCAACAAAAAATCAAACAAAATTCATAAATACTCTGTTTGACGCATATTCCACTTTAGAATGATAGGGATGATGTCATCATATAAAATCATGTAGTTGTGTCTATTTGTGGTATATTTATATCAGGAATTTGAATATCTACTAACCATAAATAACAGTTAGGACTTTTAAATGAGATTTGTAATATTCCTAAAATAAATTAAAAAGAAAAATTCAAGTATCTTCTAACCACGCATAACCGTGAGGACTTTTAAATGGGATTAGTATCAACTTATGTATTTAATCAATCAATTTTGATTTGCGTTCCATACATGCATAACCGTGTGGGCTTTTATATGAGCATGGAAGCACATAATCAAAAATTCCAAGTAATTCACCCATGCATAATCGTGAGGACTTTTAAATGAGAGCGAACACTTTGGATGTTTTTATCGCTAAACATATAATAAAATGAAAAAGGAATGATTTTCCATTTAAAATACCACATATTGACATACTATATTTGATTTTTATGAGTGATGGTTGATAGAAATAGGAATGGTCATGAAATTTTTACCAACGAAAAGTTTTTATAACTCTTGTTTAAATTTCTAAAGAAATTTACTAAATATACTGTCTTAAGTTAGAATATATGATTAATATCAACACTCATCACTTTTTCAATCACTGTTTTCTTTTTGATAATCAGTAGGGAGTCCGATTAGCTAATCTAATTATTTAAGATCAAATCCAAAAATAATTATAAAATTAATTTTTCCAAAATGACTAATTTAAACAAGGTCAACAAACATGATTTTCTGGAAGAGGTTTTACAAAAATGTCTGCTGTTTGAAAATTAGTTAGAGTGAAAATATGCATATATCTTCTTTGAAAAATGATGAGACTACTGAATATCTCAATATAAATCACATTCCACTAGTAATATTTCTATCAACTAGATTACAAGTGTAATCTGCATCCAAATTTTCCTTTGACTCAAGATTATCATAATTGGATGTTATAGACTAGATCGTGATGTTTGCAACAATTTCTTGAAATCCTTTTTACAACTTTTAAATGAAATTCTTTAGGATTTAAAAATAAAATAAAATTGAAACCATGCAAATGAACAAATAGTGAACATAGTTTTAGTTAAGATAAACAGATATAACCACTTGTATCATGAGTAATCAAAAACCAATAAAACACCATCATTTGACCAAACAAATATATATGAATTATTTCAAAGATGAAAAGATGATTGGTCAACATTTTTGCACAAATCAGAGTCAAAAATAAGAACAAGGCAAGTAAGAGCATGTCAATTAAGAATAAGTCAGAATCAAAATCAACATTTATTTTATTATAACATAACCGGCTAATTAGATTATAGTGCAGATTTCCACATTTAATAAATCATTCAAGATAAATATACCATGACCTATTTTACCGTTACAATAATTTTTCGTTGTTTCCCATTGTGATTCTGCCACCTTTTACTAGGCTAAGGAACTTTGGTTTGTCGCCCGTTGTGTTGGAACAACTAGAATCCTGATAGCACCGTTGTTGTTCCTTAGCCTGCCACTATACCTACATGAGAGAAGATTTTTGTGATCTACTAGTTTTTATAGGTCCATGGTTGTTAGTGGCAAAGGATTTTGAAAAATGATTTTGTGAAGACCCAAAACTATTTATATATGTTCCTTTCGGCACCCAAATTTGTTTAACTTTGAGGAATTTTATATTCGTGTCTTTCGGAACCCAAATTGGAATTGTTTTCACGCGTTTGAGTCTATATCAACAATTATTTCGATTGTGTCCAAATTTTCTACAAATTGTGCACATGGAATTGACTTATTTAATTACATTTCTAGCAAATTTAGATTGATTATACCCAAGTCTTGTTTAACAGTATTAACAGTTTGTTTCCCTAATAGCATATTCAACGATTTTTCACTTTTGGAAAATTTTCCTAAGTTGTAGAAAATTACTGGACTTGTGTTTTAAGAGATTCATTTTCCTTCAATAATTAAGTGTACTTTTTAATAGAATTTTCTCTTCTATTGTTTTCACTCTCTTTCAAAATTAGTATTTCATTTTCAAATGATTTATTTTTTATTTTTGATTTTTTAATCTTTAAGTGACGGACACTTATCACGCTTAGGGATCTTGCTTTGATAGTTTTTAACCAATTGATCAAGTTATTTATTTAAATCTGTCAAAGTATCTCTTTATGATTCAATTTTAGCGTATTTCTCCCTAAGTCATTTGAAACAACCATTTACTTCGCGAAAATATATAAGCAACTCTGAATGAGTAAGTTTTGATCGCCTGACTCGTCGTCGTCACTGTCAGTTATATCACCTCGAAGGCACAGATCTGCTTTTTCGCTCTCATCGCCAGTGCTTTTATCATCCTCATCCGTTTCATCCTAAGTGGCTACAAAACTTCCCCTTTTTTGTTTCTTTCTATGGCTGAATCGATTTTATGGACAATTGGGCTTGATATGACCGGGTTTGTTGCGTTTGTGACAAATGATTTCTTGCTCGTTTGATTTGTCTAGTGCTTTGAATATTCTGCTTTTCAATTTTTGATTTAGAGCTGGATTTCCGTATTTGTGGTTCCACTTTTTGAATCAGCTGCTCCATCATCATCAGCATCATCACTTTCCATTGTTCCTTTAAGAGCCATCGATTTCTATCGAGTATCACCTCCTTTACGCTCTTCCTCGAATTTCATTTCTAGTTCATAGGTGGTGAGATTTTCGATGAGTTCTTCAACTTTAACTTGTTTCAAGTCCTTTGATTCTTGAATAATAGTGACTTTGGTTTCAAAATTTCATGGAAGGACTCTGAGGATTTTTCATACTATTTCCAACTCTGTATGATTTTCCGAGAGCTTTTGATTTGTATACAATACTAGAAAGTCGTCCGTACATCTCTTTGACATTTTATTCCTTGAACATTATGAAATTCTCGTATTCGCTACTCAGCATGGCAAGGCAAGATTCCTTGACTTGAAATGTTCCTTCGTGAGTCATTTCTAGTATGTGCTGGATTTTCTGTGCAGTTAGGCAATGTGAGACACGATTAAATTCAATTTGATCTAGTAAACAGATAATAGAATTTATAGCTTTAGCATTTGCATTCTATAATCTATTTACTAGATACATCCATTGATCCATTGGTTTATCTATTTCTTGATCATCTACGACTATAGTTGGTGCTCTACAACATGTCTCAACTATATTCCAAGCATCGATGGTTTTCTGAAAAAATTTCATTCTGTTTTTCCAGCAAGCATATTCACTACTGAACATTGATGGTCTATCTATGGAATGACCCTCAACAAAAGCACTATTAAAAGAAGCCAATTTAAAATTCAAATTTAAAAAAAAATGGTTTTTGAGAAAATCAAAAATTTTAAAACAAAAATGGCTTTTGAACCTAGCTCTAATACCATTTGTAGGATCGATTTCAACCTAGAGGGAGGTGAATAAGGTGATACTATTAATTATAAAAATTTATTGCGAAAGTATATAAAATAATTTCATCACAGATAACAGTCGACTAATAGCAGCATAAATAATAGCAGAATCATAAAAACAGAAAATAGAACATACAGATTTACCCAGCTTCGACAAAACCCTGTTTACGTGCTGCCCTACGGTTTCTACTAGAAATTAAGTAGTCAGATGCTCACACACGTAAAGTTGCGACATCCGCTATAGACTAACCTAACTCTACGCTCAAAACCCTGCCACAACTCAACTACTAAGTTGTGAATTCTAGAACTACACCACCGTAGTTCGTCCCCTAGTCACACGACTAGAATTTACACAAGTTTAAAAATAAATACAAAATAACTTAAACTACTAGACCCTAATTTAAAAATAAAACCCACTTTTATACTAAGAGAAATCGACCTAAATATCTAAAGTGATAAAAAAATATGTTCCCCCTTTTCGTTTATTTCTTCGGCTCGATTCTTTCTTCTCTTCTCATTTATGATTAAGGCTGCTTTGTTCCTTTGTGAAAAATTATGGCATTTGTAATTGAAGAAGCCGACATTGTTGTTCGATCAAGTGGATGTTCTCGTGAGTGCTTTGACGATAAATTGTTTCTTCAATTTGCTTCGGCTTCTTCAATCAAGTCGAGTTTGGTCAGCTGTTGCGTGAATTGATATGTTTGTTCCTTTTTCAATTTATACTGTACTCGACTTTGACTCGAGTTGAATGATTGTTTGTTTCAGTTGTTGCTTGATCTCGAATGGATTATTACCAATGATGTTTTAGGGTTTATATTTTTCGTTCGAATATATTATTCGAATTCGTTTGATAATTTTTCTCTTGTTGTTTCTATTCAGATTGAATTCTATGACTTGTATTGACTTGTTCAATTCTTACAATTTGTTGCTTGATTCTCACGGCTTCAATTTCTGACTTCTTCGACTTCCTTGGTCACCACGACTTTGACTCAATTTTGAACTGCATATTTATTCATATTGTTTTTGACTTGATTTGGTTGAACTAGCTACAATTTTGATTTTTGTAACTGCAAATTGACTTCGTTCATCTTGATATTGTGATAAAATTTACTTCGGCGCTGTCTTTGGTTTGAAACTGCTACATGACTTCGACCACTTTGAAATTTTTTGTGCCAGTTTGACATTGTTTGAAACTGCACTTGCCTTTGTACATTTGTGTCTTTGAGTCACTTGTGCATGCTCTGTTCCTCATGTATACTTGATGAAGCTTTGTTCGACTTCATGGTTGTTGTTCTCTGGTCTACCTGAACGTGTTAGCCGAGTTGTCCTGTTGCACCGCTTATATATGTATATGTTTGTGTATACATATATATTACATTGTTGTTTCACTGTTCACACTATGTTAATATACACACTGCTTTGTGTACATCTGCACTGCTTCTTTTTGTTGCATTGTATATTCCAGTGTGTCGTTGGTCATTTTATTGAACTTGAGTCTGAGCTTCTATGAACTTGTTCATGGTGTTGCTTCTTGATTTTCTGGCCTTCACTTTATATCTGCTACACCATGTAGAGATTTTCTTGCATGTAGTCTTGTTGCCTTAAGTACATGTGTACTTAGTTCTTGTAGATATGTACTTGATTCATGTTTAGACTTCATGTAGTCTGGTTGCTCTGACCAGTTCATTGAACATGTTATATTGATGTTGTGTTGGTCTCTTTTACTGTTGTAGTTTTGTTGCTGTTTCAATTTGGTTTGGTTGGAATTTGAACTTCATGTGTGCTCGAATCTAGGTTGCTCCCAACCATTTTATTGCATTATACATTTGGATTTATTCTTCATATTGCACCTGAGTTAAATCCATCTTATAGTTCGGGTTTGACCTTGTACTCATGTCATGATTTTAATTGTATCGCACTTGAGTTGAACCTGGCTTTTGATTTGGTTTGACCTTGTGCTCACCTGTCCCTGTAATTTTATCAAGTGTATATCTGTGTGCACACCCTTGTGACATGTACAGTGATACACTATGCATGTCACAAGTTGTTCACGTTTGATGAATTCAAAATTAAATGATAACGAACAACCCAAATAACCGAGGCAAATAACATTTTCAAAATACACATTTTATTTTATACTACACAAATATTTCTTTTTCAATTTTACGACGTCAGTGTGTATTTTGCAGATAACTTAGATGCTGGATTCAAACTGGAATACAGTTGAAGATCAAATACGAGTGTATGAGTGAAATGTAGCGAGGTGCAAATGTTTGTATAGTAAAAATGTGATGTGATTGAAATTGTAATGTAACTGAAATTTGTATATATAGCGATAGCTCAAATTTGTACTATTCAAAATTATAATAATTTTTTTTTAAAATAAAATATCTGTTTGAATTTAAATTATGTGTTATTTATTTTATTCAGCAAATATTTATTTAATTATGTGAAAATAAAATAGTAGAATAACAAATACATTTAAATGAATATATATACGTTTATTATCATTAAACAAAATCATATACTACCATATTCAACAAATAGTTTAAATAATTAAAATAGTTAAAAATAGTGTAAATAGTTAAAAATAGTTTAAATAGATAAAATACTTAATATAAAAAATAGTTGAAGTATTAAAATGGTTTATATATCAAATAATCTGGAAAACCAAAATAATTTATATATTTAAGAAGATAGCTTTTAAATAGTTTTATATTAAATAATTTATTTGAAAATAGTTTTAAAGTCAGACCGATTCAATTCCTACTTCCCGATTCAAACTAATTCCAATTTCCATTTAATCGATTCAATTTTGATTTCAGTTCAAATCAATTTTGATTTCAAATTAATTCAAATCCACTTTCATATCCAGTAAATTCAATTTCAATTTCAATTTATATCGATTTCGAGCTCGATTTTCAAAATATTGATTCAAACATTTAAATCAAATTATCCTTCCATATTCAGTTTAAAATCCCAATCTTCAAATATAATTTATTTTCGAGCTCAATTTTGAAATATCGTTTTTATATCCCTTTTACTTAGTAATATTCAAAGTTCGAATAAAAATCCAATCATCTAAAAACAAATCATTTTATGAAATTCAATCATATTTCGATTATAACTTCATAATCTTAACTTTGATTATCTAAACAATTTTGATTACCATATCCAAATTTCAACATTCAAGGCTCGAGTTCAAAAATAATTTGATTTCTATAAGTTTGATTTTTATTTCTTTTAAATCAATGCCATTTAAATAATTTAAAATCAAAATATTTAAAATAGTTTAATTTAACCAATCCAGTGTCTAATTTTCTATCCTATGGCCAAGTGATCAGTTATTTCAATTTAGTTTCAGGGATAGATCTATATCATTTCAATCAGAAATAAATGCCATAGGTATATATCATTTCAACCTATTTCTTAATTTATTCGAAATGATTCAATTTACAATTTTATATACTGTAAATGAATTACAGGGTGATAATAAGATATATATATAAAACAAATAACATCCAATCATCCAAATATCAACCAATTAGCATCCATCACAATCAATCATACAAACAGACAATATAATTCACAGCAATCTCATAGTTATCAATATCAGATAATTTACTGGCAACTAAATCCAAATTTCAATTTGACTATCAATTTTATTTTTTAATAACAGTTAATTAAACGACAATCTAGATGAAAATTAAATTCATCAAACAACGACTAATAAAATTTATATCACTTCACAATATCAAATTTGACTAGCATAAAATATTCTAGTACTTTGTCAGCATTATAAAACACTCAGCTTGATTTTCTGTTATCGCTGAGACGTTTCATTTTGGAACTAAAACCATACGACTCCCGATTTTAGCCCACATTTTGACCATCTTCAAATCCATCCAACCCAGTTTCATTGCGAAACTCTCGCATCATGATCGCAATGCAAAAAGTCTCATCCCGATCGGGCTTTGTACGCAGAAGTTATACAATTTACAAGTTCATCGATTAAATATAATTTAATTAACACCAATATAAGTTAATTCATTTAAAATTTATTTTAAACCCAAACACAATGCAACTACACCCGGCCTGATAACAAGCCTTCATCCCCAATGCCGTACCTCTATAGCCTGTACATAAAACACAGCTCACCCAACGACCGTGCATGCTCCCCGATGACACCACCCAATGATCGTCCATTGAGCAAATAGACATCGCCATCCACCTTCTCGCCTCGAGCTCGACGTGACAAGCACCATCATGCCATGGTCGAGATCCCCACCACCATCGTGGCCTGCTCGTGCTCCACCATGACCGTACAACTGGTCGCGACTCCTCATGGTGAACTGCACATCATGAAAATGCGTATCTAGATGCAATTAGCTGCTCCGAATTCAAAAGTCAAAACTCAAAACGATTATCCAATCACTAGATTCTCCAAATCCAAGCCACTATCTCACGTCGAACCCCCTCTAGATGCCGTCAAACCCATCAAGATGTATACCGGGTCTAACCTTCCGACAAAATAGGATTTTTAAAGCAAGTTTCGAATTTTTTTTATCAAGTAGATTTCGAGAATTAAAATTTTGACATTTTGATTTTTTTTTTCTCTTTACTACATGCGTGCTAGTTTAAAAAGAAAAGGGAGGAAACGTGTTAATGAAGTAGCAAGGAGGGTAGACTAGGGAGGCTGATGGAAAGATGTGAATGGTTGAAAGACGGGAATGGCCCCGTCAATATATTATTTTAAATTCAAAAATATCTTGGTTTAAGCAACTTAAAATCTTGAACTCCTATCGAAGCATGCCGCTAGGCTTTCATAGTGCTATACCCCTATTTCGAACGCAAAAAAGGTTTCGAGTTCTAATTCGATCGTATGGAGAAGATAGCTTTTTGGACCCAATTACTATATTGAATTTTCGATATTAATTTTGACGCTTTTCTGTTTCGTATGACCAAATGATAACTACAAACACTACAAAATTTGAAACCCGATAATAATACACTATTGCGGATCTAATGGAACTAGTTTCGTCAAAATCCAAGACCGTGCCCCGGATTGCTATTTTAGCGTCCCGATTATAATATAAAATTCCCAATTTCAAATTATTCACTTTTAAATCCAATTTTAATATAAACAATCCTCATTGTTGTTTAAATAAAATTTACATCAACTTCTGATACCATTTCCAGTCATATTAAATTCAAAATTCAATTATTTAAAAAAATTCCCATATTAATGTAAAAATTTAATTGTTCAATATTCAACAAATTTCAATATCAGATTTTGGATGAATTTTAGTTATCAATCAATTACTTTATTTATATCTAATGAATCCGACATTTATTATTTAGTCTAACTATTGATTGTAAACACATTCAATATATAAGATTACCTTTCAATACTTGTTATTACTTAAATCTTCAAAATTAGTTTATTTCAAAATTTTATCCAAGTTCATATCCAATAATTTACATTCAAAATCATTGAATTTTATGTTTAACCATTTTTATTTAATAATTTCATTAAATTTAATATTTTAAAATAGCTAAAAATACGAGTCGTTACAGGACAATAGAGTTCTATATTGATCTTATGCTAGGAGGACAACATACTAATAGACCACTGAGTTGTAAGACTACGGAAGACATATCTTAAGACTACTTTAACACCGTAAGGTGGTGGATAGTGTTTACTAATTTTTATACTTTTTTTATTCTTTTTTATTCTTTTAAGATTATAATTGAACATTGCGGAATTGACAACCATAGATGCAAATACAGAAAGATATAAATGAAGTAAGAGTAGAAAGCAAACCAGAAATTTTAAAGAGTAGTAGTACAAAGTAAAGATTTGGATTTCTGGGACACCAAGCACACCCACTTGATTTAGATGGAATACAAGCATACCCGCTTGGATTTCATGGATACCAAGCACACCATGAAGTATAAGAGTGTGATTTTATAGATTTTATAGACTTAGTTCCTTGATCTTGAGTACAAATGATCTTATAACCTCTTGAATAACACTTTGATCGTGATTTGAGTGAGAGAGATGATAGAGATCAGATAGTAATCAATAGAGAATCAAATCAATGGAGTTTGGATTTGATTCTGATTGAATTTGAGAAAAGGTTGAGTATAATTTCTTTTAGAAAACAAGAGATAAAAAGAGGAGAGAAATATAAGAAAGTAGTTAACCAAATTTCGTAGGTTTAATCCCTATTTATAGAGAAACAACGATCATGTTCATTTGCATAGAAATATGACGAAAAGGCACTTCCATTCAAATTTGAATTTTGAAAAAAATCAGTCTATATATCGACATATCCCAACTATGTATGTCGACATAGCCTTTCTATTCTTGAAAAACACTTCATAAAAATTTGTTTTGGAAATATTAGGCTTTGTAAAACATTTTGATACTTTGTAAAATCATTTAAACGTAGTTTATACATATTGTAATCATAATAGAACTTAAGAAAACTTTATAAAATTACTTTAAAATATTTTAAATATATAAAGGATTTAAATATAATTTCTTTTGAAAATAATATATATGAAGCATAAGTGAATGTACATTTCCTATAAATATTTAGGAAGCATAAAACTAAAACTATAAAAAAATATAATAGATTTAAAAGTATATTAAAGTTTAAAATACTTAAAAATTTAATTACTCAATATATAATCAAAAAGTAAGAAATCATTTGAAAACCATTTTTTAAATTCAAAATATTTAAAAACCATTTACAAATGAAAAATAGATTTTAAAACCTTTTTGAAAAATGAGAAGAGATATCAAAGAAGTGCTATCAGCGTTTTAACAAAATAATATATGACTTTATAACTATCTAGATATCTTGAATCTTTAGTACTCTTGAGTCTTCAATCTCTAATTCTTGATTCTTTATATCAGCCTCTTGAATTTGCTCTTGATACTTTACAGTCTTCTTGTCAACACATGTCTAATATCCTAAATTATATAGTGTATATAACTTGATAAAAACATTAATATCTACATTCTATATAATGTCATATGGTCGTTGTCATCAAAACCAATGCCTAAGGTACTAACACGAGTAGGATGCCATCTACGAAAATGAAGGAGTTAGACCAAAAAGTTTGCGGAACTTGAGCGTAAAAGTTTCATTAGACCAAGTTATACATCATGGAGAGCTTTAGTATCATTCGTGAAGAAATTAGATGGGTCTTTTCATTTGTGCATTGACTAGAAAAAGTTGAATGAGGTAAACGTAAAGAATTATTATCCGTTATCGAGGATGGATGATGTATTTAGTCAATCGGGTAGAGTTAGAGCATTTTCACAATTGAATAATCCATTGACCTCCTTTAGGATAAAGTATGGATCATAAGATGATTAGTCATGCCAATTGAATTGACAAACTCCCTAATATCTTTCATAAATTTAATGAATAGGGTGTTCAACGACTAATTGAATAATCTGCCCCGTCTTTTATTGATGATATTTTGGTACACTTAAAGAAAAAGAAACATTATAAAGTCCATCAAGGCTTATGCTAGAGATGGCGAGGCATCATGAGTTAAAGGAGAAATTTTCTGAATGTCACTTTTTGAAGAAAGAAGTTAAGTTTTTATGGAATGCAGTATTCGAGAATGGTGAGACTATTAATAATTAGAAGGTTCTAAAGGCAATGAAAGAGGTTATTTCTTGTGATTGGTTGGTTATTATCAAAGATTCATAAAGGACTTCTTGCAAGTAGTACCACCCATGATTAAGTGAACTAGGAAAATCTAAAAATTCATTTGGACAAGTAAATATAAAAAGCCATTTCGGTAACTTAACTATTTATCAACTAACACTCCCTTATTAGTTGTGCTTGAATATAATTAACATCTAGTCGTATATACCGATGCAAGTGTAAATTGATAAGGGGAGCCATGTTAATGCAAAGAGGCCATGTGATAGTCAATACATCTTACTAACTGGGACCGTATGAAGTAAGATACCCTACTCATGATTTAAAGTTGATGGTAGTGATTGTTGCTTTGAAAGCATGGAGGAATTACTTATTGGGAAAGAGGTTTGAGTTACTTACGAACCATAAGTCCTTTAAGTATTTATTCTCTCAAAAGAAGATGAATAAGAGATGATGAAGATGGTTTAAATTATTTATTTCATATGTTTTAAGATCCAGTGCTGGTTAGGAAAAGGAAATATGGTTGTAGGTACTCTTAATCGGAAGCACAATATTTTGTGTTTATGATGATTATAGGATGGAAAACTTTGGAGGTGTTAGCATTTTATAGTGCACATTTTAAATCAAAGGCTAGGTCTAGTAATAACCCAGACATGGTCGCGAGTTAGAAATCATATCCAACGCTCATGGAAAGTCGGCTACAAAGCAAGGAGATGACCCATTGATTGCTGAAAGGATTAGATGCTTTGAAATAAGTATGAATATAGACTACTTGGGAGGATTCTAGTTGGACTCAAAGGGTTGACTTTTGTAGAAAGGAAGATTACGTGTTGCTAGTGTAGAATATCTATGTAAGCAAGTATAAGATGAAAGTCATCGTTCGAAATTTATGATTCGTCTCAGAAGCTCAAAAATATATAGACATGAATTGAGTGGTCAAAGTGGTAAGATATGTTTCAACTATTGATAACCAAAGGTTGAGCATCAGAAGCTAAGCAGATTGTTTTATTATTTTTGAAGTAAAACTTGGAAATGGGAATCAAAGTCCAAGGATTTTCTTGATGGTCTGCCAAGGTCAAGAACGAAAAATCAAAGCAGTGTATGTAACAACCTACTTTTGAGAAGTAATCGATTAAAAATTAATAACAATGATTTAATTGATTAAAATGGATTTTTTGGAATTATTTTAGAATTATTTATGAATATTGGAATTTGGTAATATAGTAACTAGTGATGAAATTATATTGTTTGAGGATAATTTTATGTTTAAAATATTATGGAATAAATTTTTTGGAAATTATTTTATAAATGGGCCTGTAATATAATTATGAGATATTTAAATTTAAAATAAAATATGTTAAATAAAATCTATACAAAATTTCATAACATTGAGTAAATATTTGAGCGTTGTAAGTATAATTTTTATCTGAAATTTTATAATGATCAACGTTAAACAGAAATTGGTTTTAGAAAAGAAAAAAAGAAGAAGAAGAAACTGAATGTTGAGTAAAACATTCCTAAGCCTTAGTTTAAATTCTCAAGCCCAAACTCCATTATCTAATATCTTGATTTTTCTAATATTTGTAATTTTCCATATCAAGATTTCTCCCTTCGTTCTATAAACATTTGTTCATGTATACTTGTTCCCTATCACTTTTATCTTTTCCTTGATAAAAACTATGAAACCCTCATTCAATAATTAAAATGAAATCAACTATAAAAACCATCTTTTTTGTACAGTTGAAGATGACAACAAATCACATAGGTCCAATCCAAATTGAATAGAAAGACGGATAGTTAAGCGAAGAAGAAGAAATAAGAAGAGAAAAGAAGAGGAAAGAAATTAAAAACAACATAAAATCTCACAGTCGCCGTGGAACAATATATAATATAATAACAATGATATTTACAAAAGAGAATTGTTATATATATACATCCATCAGAGTACAATAACAAAACACAATCATCAGTCTGGACAAGTATAACAACCTATCCTTACAATTACGAATAATTTCATCAACCAAACAACGAAAATAAACATATACATGAATATGTCATGCAGACCTCCAACTCGTCTCCTAAGCTCTAATGCATCCAAAGTGATCTGTAAATATGCTCGGTCTGAGCCGATCGTTATAATAGAATAACACCCGAGTCAGTCTGGAAAACCTACATGGGAAAACACACCATGTTGGATTTTAAAGTTATAAAAACCTTTGAAAATAAAGGCATCTTGTAAGACCACGTCGCACATAAACACGGACGGGTTTTTACCTTACGATAACCAAAACATTTCATATGAAATCCTCTGATATTATAATAATGTCTAGAATGCAAATACTTATTAATCGTAGCAGAAATAGTTACATTACCTAAATTCCAGCATAATAGGTATATAATCAAGCCTGAAGGCGATTATTGGAGGATGGATTCCAACTGTGAAAGGTTAAGGGTCAACCCACCGAATTCGTACACCTCTAGATAAAATATATGGGAGGCTACAACACATTGCATCTCAGCTACTCAGGACCGGCCTACCCCTTACTCGATGGCGTTGAATATGATCACCCACTGTTTGCGATCGAATAATCAAAATGGGCCCCAAAGCATACATAGAGATATCGAAACTAGATCTTGGGATGATCATATCCTACTAGGAGGGCCCACATAGCCTGCTCAATGTCCCTGTTAAGTCATTTTCCTGATTGATGGGGGCTTGAAGCTACATTCAGCTTTATATATTACTTCCCACTTGGAATGCTAACACTGCCCTCCAGGCAACAATGCAATGTCAGTCATCCATACAAGTTCGTTCTGGGTCCAAACGAAACACTTGAGAGCTCTATCTCTGAATTCCTATCATCCTTAAGATGTTTTCACTTCGCAATGCTTAAGTTTGATCAAAGTGGTTTTCGAATAACAAATCTGGTCCCGGTCTCTTTGAAACAATCTTCGACAATTTTTGGTAAACTCAACCCCCAGCTCTTTAGAAAATAAACAGTCAAAGATAAGAGCGGAGATCACCTCCTAACCATTAGTGGACGGATTTTCTTATCATCATCCTAGGAGAATGAATGAGATTTATACGCACAACATAATATCGTCGAAGATGACTGTGCCATATAACTCATGTGTTTCCCCTATATATTTTCAAAGTTACGTTTGGGTCCAAATTTGATAATTGGTTATATAACCATCGAATGAACAAACATTCAATCAGAGATTTAATTCCATAGGGAAAACTAACATTTGGTTAAGCACCAAGCAACACTAAGCCTCTTTAATAACATTCCATTTATCGAATTCACTTTGTAAATACTCAAATAAAAATCCTTTTATATATATATATATATTCATTAATCCCTAATCATCGGTACTTAGAAAAATATCCATACACTAATCTCAACATTATAAGTATATTCACAAAACCGAGAAAGATTTCCTTTCTACAATTTAAAAATCAACTACAAATCCCTTGCCAATCTAAACATTTATAAAACCATTTATAACCTTTAAAACCATTTATAAATATCATTTACAAATCTTTTTATAAATCCAAGCAACTGTTTGTAAGACTCTTCTTATAAACCTAAAAACCCATTTATTATTATCTAAAACCATTTGCAAAGCTCTCTTCATTCATTATAAATCATTCTCCTTTAAGTCTCTAAAACATTCCGTAAACTTCTCTTATAAGCTCAAATATATTTATAAAACCTTAATTATAAATCTCAAAACCTTTATAAATAAATAATAATAATTTACCTTAAAACACTATTATATAATAATAAACATTATAAGTAAATAAGTATTAACTTTAAAACATCTTACAAATAGTAATTGAATAAATTTTAAAAGAGTTTAATAAACAATAATAACATTATCTTTAACATTTTTATATAATTTTCAATAATATGTTGATAAATAATCATACATAATTTCAAACCATATTAATAATTTTAAATAGCCAACATCCAATCAATTAAAATACTAATAACCCATTTTAAGAAAATATTAGTATAAATAACCAACTTTTAAAACATAAATGTTTTTCTTTGATAAAAATCCATTCTTCACTTACCACATAATCGTTCCCATATTTAGAAAGCTATATTTATAAATCTCTTCAATTTTATGAAACTTTCTTTCATAAAATCCCTTTGTTATGAGCGCCATTTATAACTCTGATCCTTTATAAGTCTCACTTATTCGTAAATCCCATTTAAAACATAATTTCAATTGTTTATACATTCCCTTTAATTTATAAAATATCATTTTACATTCCCAACTTTTACGCCCACCTTCAATTTCCAAAATAGAATCAATTATATCTAAATACCATCCCACATCTTATAATAAATCCATCGTTTGATTTATTCCGCCAATTTATTAAATGGCAATAGTTTCCCTTAATTTATAAACACCATTTATAAATCCATACTTTTATTAACAAAATACGACTTTACAAATCTTCACCTTATTTGTAAAATATCACTTTTATAAATTTATCACATTTCTAAATCTCCACATCTATAAAAAATCTTAATATATGTATATATAATATATATACCAATTTATATAAAAATGATTAAAAACTTTCTATACCAAATATCTCCATCTTCTTTTTAAAAGTGTATTACTTTATTATAAAATACGGACTTATTTTTAAGATTTTGAAATCTTTATCCACAATTCAACATTTTTATTTAAAATATTATATAAAACTATAGATTTATAATTTCTTAAAATCATACCTTTTATTTTAGAAAAATTAACTAAACATATAAAGTTTCCAAAATCACTTTGAAATCCCATTTTAAATCAAATCATTTTAGTATTTAAAATATCAAAAACAAGGCCAGTGTCACTAAAGCATTAATTAAGTAAAATCTTGTCCATACCACCAATTATAGCATCCAATATATCATATATCAATTTATATGAAAATAAATCAAAAATATGAGAAATCTCGTTGGATCCCTCCAACACGTCCCCCTGCATTACATACAATATATAGTCATAAAAATATAAATCACCCATTTCGAGGTGTGATTCGTATACAAAGGGTCATCTACTCTTACACTGAAACATAATAGGGTCTCATCTGCTCCAGAGGCGGGAATAAATCCAAACCAAATAATTAAATAGTAAATCATCCATATAATCATAATAATCAATAATAAATTATCCATGCATCCAATCAATAATTTTCTCGGCTAAAAATATTTTCTAATTAACCAAAAAGATGGGATTAACTCACATTTATTTTAGTTTCGCTAATGTTCCAGTTTTGAGTTAAAGTTGAACAATCATTTAATTTAACCCAAAGTTTCCCCTAGCTTCGAATCATCCAATCCAATTCCATAGCATAGCCTTCATCGACATGATCGCAACGTAATTTGTCATGCTCAAAACTGACCTCGTATGGAAAAGTTATGGATTAATTAACGTAGGAAATAATTAAACTAAAAATTAACTTAAATTGACTCAAATTTAAAAATTAAACCTTCTTCCTTCTATCTCCCCTCGTTCGCGAATAACTAGGCCACAGCTTCTTCCTTTTTTATTGACTTTGAACAATCGATCAGGCTCCAACCCTGTCGCTGGCGACCTACTGCCGCTTGCGCCGTTCACCTCGCCGCTGCAGCTACTACGCGTGCACCTGCGCGAAATTGATGAAATCCATAAAAATTATGCTCGAACAGAGGGAGATTTGTTGGTCCTATCGTCGATGGTAGCATGATCCCGTCGTTGATTGTGTAGAGCTCACCAAGCTCTCTAACTCTTATGTTGATGTCAAAAGCTGAAAATGAACGTGGTGGCTTCGATATTGTTGGCCCTTGGATGAAGGGTTTTAATTTAATGGTGGCTCTATTTATCAAGTTAGGGTTGGAAGATGAAAATGTTAAGGCTCTTTATATAGAAAATAAACTTGGCACTATTCACACTTAAAATTTTAAACTCTAATAGAAGCGTGTCGCCTGACGTTTTATATGTTATACCCCTATTCCGAATACAATGGAATATATATATCGGAAGCCAGTTCCATCATATACAAAAGTTAGCTTTTCAAATCAAATTATATTAATTTAAATTCCTTTGATTAATTTCTACGCGTATCGAACTCGCATGACCAAATGATACGTCGAATTGCCATGAAATTCGATGACATATAATAATTCACTACTACGGATCCGATGAAACTTATTTCATCTAGATTCAAGATAGTGCTCCCAAGAGGCTATTTTTACAGGTTAATTAAACAAGAAATTTCCAAAATCAGTTTAAACCACTTTTAAACCAAATTTAACAGTTTATCATCTTCCTTCTTATTGAAATAGAATTTAAATCAACTTTCAAAATCATTTTCATTCATGTTAATTCAAGATTTAATTATTCAAACAATTTCAAATATTAAATTTAACAATTTGATTATCAAAAAATCTGTTGCATTTGAAATTCAAGTTATTTAACTTACAAAAATTAACTTTTCAGTATTTAAAATCAGTTACCTACTCCAAATTCGATTGACTAAATTTCTGGGTCGTTACATCAACTAAATCAATATATATTCCCAACACTGATTATGTGCATCTCAATATCAATCTATACCTATACCTAAGAAGAAATCAAGGTTTATATTGTGTTCAAGAAGTTGGGAACACAAAGGAAGATGAAGAGGAAATCTTACAGGTGAGTCTTTTTACGTACGAACATACTTTTAAATCATATAATTCCACAAGCATATATATATATATACATACATACATACACACACATATACATTACATATACACACATACACACACATACACGCGCGCGCGCATACACACACACACATGTGTGTGTGTGTGTATATATGTTTTTTTGGCAAGGCCATTCGGTTTTACGGTGGATCGTCCACTTATTATTACGAACGTAATAAAAACTTGAAATAAAGGAATAAGGTAAAAACACCTTAACTACTAAGAAAAAGAAAAATACAGCACAGGATTGTGACTAACATGCCATAGCTAGTAAAAATTTAACCTAGACTAGGTCTCCTCAAGAGAGGAAGAAGCACCAACGTTCGCTAACAACTGAGAAGATACCAAAGGGACATTCCCTAAAAGACCAGCAAATAGGCGGAAAAGGATAGCAAGACAAGGGTTATAATCTATAGAATCAGAAGTGTATATAAAAGATCGATCCCAGGTAGAATCAGCTAACATGACAGAATTCGACCTCGCATACTGTCCGTCCATATCGAGAACTAAGGAATGTCCAGAAGGACAGCAATGAAGGCATCTAAGGTCCATATGATCATCGACAACAAATCTAAAAAGGAATTATCCAAGAGGTTAAATCTCATATCTGGTTTGAGGTCAACCCAATACCTCTCAGACTCAACCCAAACAATAGGAAAACGTGGCGAAACAGGATCAGGAGAAACTATAGGAATCGGTGAATCATCACAAGGGACCACAGAGGTAGAAGGGGAGGCAGGACTAGCCACAGAACATGGAGGGGGGTCGGGGACAGAAACAGGAACTGCAGGAGGAGGGGCAAGCGAAGAGTTAGTGGAAGAAACCTTAGGAACCCATTTACTGAGCGGAGGCAAGGCAGAGGGATCTTAAGAGCAGCCTTGGAGACAATAGAATGTATGCAGTTGATAGCCAGGTGGCCAAAGGAGAGACAAGAGGTACAAATATGAGGAACCCAACCGTAACGAACACGGATTTCCACTACATGCCCGATAGCAAGCTGAACAAGAATAGAAGAAGGGAGAGGCTTAAAGGGGGATATCTCTATAAGAGCCTTAGCATACACCAATTTTTCTCGTCCTACTGTACTGGAGTCAAAACATTTCAATTTTCCTACATTACATGCTAGCCAATTCAAACCAAGTAAAGGATGTGGTGTAGAGGGAATTTGTGAAAAGTAATCCCAAACGGGGATAGAAAGAACTTGTTCACGAGCACTCGCCACTGTTGGAGACCAAGGAGTAATAATAAAAGGTTTCCCATCAAAAAAGGAAGGCTCAGCCTCAAGAACAAGCCGACGCTCCACGAAAGAGGAAAACTTAAGGTAATACATGGAGTCAGTCAGCTTATGTAAATTACCACGAAGCTTCCAAGCCCTTCGACAAACTGAAGACGCATCATGAAGGCGGTGGTTTGGTTCCAAAAAGAACCAACCAAATAATCTGATCAATGGTCCATGCCGGCGTGCATAAAAATTGAAGGTAGGATCATCACTCCATTTTCCTCGACGATTCCAAATTTAATCGGTTCGTAATCACCCGCATTACGGGGCAGAGAAGTGAAAAGTGAAGACCATGATTTGGAGCATGCAGCGAAGGAGTAGCAGGAACTGATGGACCGGGATGCTCTACAACATTGGGAATACCAACAGAGGCAATAAAGTTTGAAACTCCAGAACAATTTTCACTAAACTTTGGAACAATATTCTCAGTGGCATTTAAACAAGCACTGGATGAGCATCGAAGAAAACTTGAATTAACAGCCGATTCATTACCCTTATCACGACCAGACAGACCAACCTCTACACGAGCATCGATCACAACACTCGAATCATGCACATCATATACAAAACTAGAATTCCCCAAATCACATTTCGATTTCTCAAGTACACCCACCTTATCTCCGCAAGCAATGAGAGAGGGTTGCTTACCGGTCACAGTCGAAGGCATTACTCCTATCTGAGATAGACAAATGGCACCAGGTGAGGAGATCGAACTCACTGGACTCGAGCTAGGGCAAACTACAACAGCATGGATTGAAGGATTGATTGCGAGCAGAGGAGGAAAATCAGTGACAGATTGAAGGATAGGTAAAGGACACACGGGTGCAGTCGGCATGTCTTTAAAAATGCATCCAGATCAGGTAGATGAGGGAGAAAGGAGGAGCGAAACTAAAGGGGGATGAGGAGGTGATACAGGCATAGGAAGGTGAAGGTGAAGAGGGGAGGAGGGGCGGAAAGGCAAGGATGAAGCAAAGAAAGGAAATCAAAGAATGGAAAGACAAGTCGCCATTAACAAGTCACCATTGAAATTATTTTGGAGATTATGACATATATTATATATATGTTTGTACATACATACATACATACATACATACATACATACATACATACATACATACATACATACATACATACATATATATATATATATGTTTGTATGTGTATGTGTTTGAATTTGACTGATGTTTGGATGAACAATGTTGTGTGCATTGAATTGGAGAAGAAGATGGCAAGAAAGAGGAGGAAGGAGGCCAAAATTTATTAAAAGATCGAATTAGGGCGTTGATGTGTTTTGACATCGGTTGCCAATCGTTCGATCGCCAATCGATTCATCATTAGGGGTCAACCTGTGTTGCACCCGGTGGCACAAACTAGTGTTGTTTTATTAAAAGTAAAATAAAATAATATATATATATATTATATATATATATAAATTAATACAATATGTTTTCATGGAAAAATAAAACTAAGAATTTAGTATATTATTTAATAAAGAAATGTTTTTATTTAAATATAGTACTTATAAATAATTAAAAGTTATTCACTTTATTGAAAGTGAAATCCATTGTGGGTTTAAATAATTATTTAAAAAGTTTTTATAAATTCTACAAAATAAAAAATATTTTCTAACTAATATTCTAAAGTATATTTTATATTTAATATGTTTAATTAAGTATTATAAAAGTATGTTTTATATATTTGATTAGGAAGTTTTACTATGCTTTTTCGATTTCTCATCTCTTCTATATTGGTTGGATGTTATGAATGATTCACTATTAAATATTGTTTTGATTAGCTGCTTTTGATACTGTGATAACATCCTTCTACATGGATTCGTGATATTACCATTTTTGTATATATCGTGGATGTTTTAATTTTGTGTAATGAGGAATCTAAACAAACAGAGTTATAATACCGTCTAGTATGAGACTTTTAGTAATATTTCTCCGGTTATTCTTTAGACTCATTATATAGAATAATATTATAGAGATTCTAGATTGTAAGGAATTTGAATAAAAGTATTAGTAATACCATTTGGTATAGGACATTTGCTAATACTTTTTCTGGTTACTCATATAACTCACAATATAGAATATTATGGAGATTAAGTGTAGTTTACTGTAACGACCCGAAATTTTCGAAGCCGAAAACTCCAGATAGTTATGAAAAAGAAGAAAGAGATAGAAGAAGAAGAACAAAATCAACAACATCACACAATCGCAGCGGACAAAATATAATAATAAATAATAATAGCTTACAAAAGATTACTATATCTGTCGATTACATTTAAATATACATCAGAGTTCACATTATATACAGTCACCAAATATTTACAATTATCATATCTCAGACAACCATAATATAAATACAGCGGAAATACTTTATACGCTCCTGCCATCCAGCTCGCCTCCTGAGATCCAAAACGTTCCTAACATGAAAATCTGTAATACTCGGTCTGGCCCGAGCATTACACCAAAGTAACACCCGGGTCAGGCTGGAAACCAACGTGAGTAAACCAGACTAACATGGAATACCAAAGCAACAACAGATATAAACCCGGGGCAACTTATATCAATTTGACCAATTCACAATTTGCTATAAACAACACTTATTTCACATATCGCTTTCTAAGTACCAAACTTAGATAAATAAATCCAATTCACTTAAATCATTTCCTTACAGTAGATTTCACATATCAATCAATAGATATTCGAAGTGGTTTCGGGTGTTTTCCTAATACCCGAACCGGTCTCTTCGAGTCTCAAGTCATCCTAACCCAAGTTATCCTAATGAAATTCACAACATTTCATATCAGAGATTTCAACCTATTCAAACATCCAATACCATTCAATCATCCATAAGCAATGCTTAATCACAAACAAATTAGTTCAAATGATTCTAATTGAATTTTTAACCACGTTCATTAAGATTCCTTTCCCAATTTAATTTATTCCAAATCAATTAATTAGTCAACCCTTCACGATTTATCTTAATTAATCACTCTGGGTTAATTATTTTTTCAATTACATTCAAGTAATTATCCTAGATTAACTTCACAATATTTACTAAGTATCAACCAAGATCATTAAGTAAACTTTATTACTTCTATTTAATTAATTGATCCTTAATTACTTATACTAAGTAACTTACCTTAAGTCGCTTACTTCTGATTAATTCATCTCAATTAGACAAACTTCCATTACATTGTTAATTATATTAATTAATTATTTCCCATTTATATATTAATGTATTCCCATCTAAATTAATTACTTTAATTCAACCACAATATTAATCACCTTCGAATTATCTCAACATGTAATTAATTATATGTTTGTTAAATAAATCAAATTCCTCCTTAATTAATTACCTTAATTAATCCTTTGGTTAATTCCACAAAGTAAATATATTTTATTAATTACATTAGGTAATTACCTATCGAACATCCATTGATTATTTTAACTTCATTAAATTTGATAAATGAACTTAAACCTTCATTAATTAATTAATTAATTCAATCTCTTACTTACTAAATTTATCGGCCCAAACCATTAATTAATGGAATTAATTAATTACCTATTTAATTTCCCCACTGACTTGACGACCCGGAAAGCATTTATTCCCAACAACTTTAGAATGACAACGTTCTCTTATTTATAACTTTACATTTAACCAAATTAAAAACCCAAATACTTCGAGTCAACCCACAATAAACCTGAAATCCAACCCAAACCAAAGTCACAACATCATCAGCACACATCCAATAAATTTATCATCCAACAAATCATTTAAATTTAATCATCTAAATTTAAATGTAAATCCAACAGAGTGAGATTTACTCCCCTTTGTCCCTTAATTTTGCAAATCCACTTCATTCTCGAGTTGATTCCATGATTATTGACCTCGTATAAACAGTTATACGATTTATTAATAATTTACAAAATCGAACAATTAAATTCACATGTATAAATTCGACTAACCAATGGATTATTTAAATTAAAATCTTATTTTTTTACTGATTTCCCTTTTAAATAAAAATACTTTTTTTTATATTAAATTAACAACAACTTAAAAATCCAAAGCTACTTAACCATTTAAGATAAATTAACTATTTACAAAACTTGCTGCTGCACATCATTCATTTATTTATGTATTTTAAAACTGTGTGTATATGTATATACAAACTTATTTAAATAATAAAGAAAAAGAAGGTTAGTGGTACCTCGCTGCTAGCTCTAAACACCTCACCGAAGTCGTCTGTGGTTCCAGCCGTCGCGCCACTACAACCCTACAGAGCACGGCAAAACCCTTCTACCACCACGAGCCTCGCGAATCGAGCCCACTCTCCATCTCCACGCGCACCACTCCTCATGCAATCCCACGCGAGTCGCCCCGCCTCGCGTCTAAGCCCTACGGTCGCCGCCTCCGTCTCCACACATCACTGCAGCAGCATCGCCTCTGCCCAACTTGAAATCGACGCCTCGAACCCCTGTACGCGATGCTGAGCTCCTCACCTTAATCGAGCGACCCCATCTCTGCGTCGCCATCATCGCGATCCCCATCCCCCTCGAGATCACCCCTTTATTTCCCTTCGGTCGCCATATTTCTTTTTATATGAGATCGATTTTGAAAAAAATAATAATGGAGAGGCACGGCTTTGATCTCTGTTAGTAGATTAGAGAGGGGATGAACAACAATATATCGGCTGGAATATAGCTTCTTGAGTATGCTTTATATTATATAATTAAATATTGAAAAAAAAAATCTCGTGATCTATAACGTGAAATACCGGACTCTGAATCAGACATGCCGACCAACGTTTATAAGGTTGTACCCGCATTCCGAACACAATGGAACATGTTTCGGAGGCTATCTCGATCGTATGCGCGAGTTATGGAAATAAACGATCAATTTTAGATTAAACCGAAATAGTTTCTAAGCGTTTCGAGCTGCCAGGGTCAAACGACAACTCTGATTGCTACGAAAATTGAAATCCGATAATAACTAACTATTATGGATCCAATGGAACTGGTTTCATCGAATTCCGAGACTTTGCCTCGGAAGGCTATTTTTAAATTCAATTTAAACGATATATTATTAAAATTTGAACAAATTACCTTTAAATTAAATTTCAACCATTTTATTATCTTCAGTATCCTCATTATAGATTTTATAAGCCTTCAAATTATTTGAAACAGGCTTAGAATCTCAGATTCAACAATTTACCCAATTTCAATTATAAAATTCAATATTTAAGCTATACAATTCAATGATTTTATTATTAATAAATACTGATATCTTAAATTCAAATTAAAATTAACTTTTAAATATTTAAAACCAATTAACTATTCAAATTTAAACTACTAGAAATTCCGGGTCATCACATTTACAAACATTGAATAAATGATTATCATGAAGTGATATGGGATGTCATTGTGATATTTATTCAGTTACTCATTGTAAGTAGATGTGACATGATCAATGATATCGGGATAATACTTATGTGAGGTGATGCTCATGTTGATGAGCAAGCTTATGGGTTTAAGTTAGGTGGATACATATATATATGTAGGTCTATGTGTTGTCTATCATGATGTACTCCTATTTATTGATATTGGAGTGAACAAGATGGCTAGCATCCATCCTAGTGGCTTAATCTCAAGGTCGCACCTAGATTCATGACACACTATAGTATTTGCAGTAGAGTGATTAGTCATAGCCCCTTATGTCAACTAGGCCAGTAGTCAGTTACTATGGGGGTCGAAAGTAGGTCATGAGTGGGAGTCATCGCGTTGATGAGCACATTGGTGAATATTTTCATGATTCCGTGGAGGTAATTGAAGTCTGTATGAGCAGATCTGGATGGATAACCTATATGCTTCTAGAGCAAGCAGATGTCCATCAGTCTCCCTTTTAGTTCTAGCAGAGTGATTGATCGACATATACTACCAATACACCTTACCTAAGTATGGATATTGGCGGTCGACTCACATATTGAGATATGACTCTACTTGAGACTTCATGTCCATCGTATAGTCAATTCCCATCACCATTTATTATTATGTGTAATTTCTGTATGAGGAGATGAGATTAAACCTCTGATAGGTATCCAGAGTATAGTGGATTCCCATATTGTTCATCATATATGATTTTACGGATAGGTGGTCTATTATTATATTGATAATTACGATATTTTGATTATTTGAGATTAAGGGATATACTTGGGCTTTGCTTTGTTCTAGTTTGACTACACTTGATGATACCTCATGTGTTAGAGATTTTTGGATCTTATGTTAGTTTTGGATATGGAGGATTAACCCATTCGATATCATTACTATTTGATATGATTTTACATAGGTGATGACATCTTAATGCATAATTCTCCGATAATCGATGTTTTGTGATAATATAGGGATTATTTATGATATTATAGTTATACACGATGCATACATTACTATATATACACATTGGCATTTACACTTAGACATAATCTGATCCGTGTATTATTTACGTAATACTTGGGTCAGTCTGAGACATTTCAAGTACATAGACATCATCTTGTATACAGTATTGTTATATAACATCCTGTATTATATAGTCTCATGTATGTATATCATTGTGTTGTATATTTGATATATCTTGTATATTTTATATTACATATTATTAGTGCGATGCAGATTCTGTTTTCTATATCATTTGTTGTATATTATGTATTATTCTATTCTAGAGACACACATATTTATTGCTTTGTGCTGATATTATATACGTATAGTTGATTTAATTATTTGATATTTAAATAAGTATTAGTTTTAGCCCAAGAGAATATCCACTTACGTACCTCGTATTACCTTATTCTTCATATTATGTAACAGTATTACTTAGTAATACTCTTGGATAGTATGGATATAAAGGTGAGGTATTACAGTGTAATAGTTGATAGATTGACTAAGAGTGCCTATTTATCCTTATAGAGTCGAAAAGGATGACAATACACTTAACAAGTTATATATCAAGAACGTAGTGAAATTTCTTGGAGTACCAAGCTACATTGTTAGTGACCATGATCCACTTTTTACTAGTGAGTTTTGGTAGAGTTTACGGAGTACCATGGGCACAGAATTGAAATCATTTATGGCCTAAAATTCATAGATGAAAAAACTGAAAGGGTGAACTGGGTTACCAAAGTTTTTTCGTAAGCATACATTTTGGATTATAATGGATCTTAGGAGGATTATTTACATATGTTTGAGTTTGCATACAACAAAAGTTACCAAAATGAGTACTGGTATATCAACTTTCGAGGCACTTGATGGAAGGTCATGCAAGCCATCAATATGTTGGTAGATATGGGAGAGACTTGTTCTTGGATCATATTTGGTTAGAGATACTATTGAGATGATTCAGTTGATCTGCCTAAGGATAAAAGTGGTGAAATCAAGACTGGAAAAGTCATTTTGATCAGAGATGCAAAGAGTTAAAGCTAGCTATTGGCGATCATGTGTTTGTAATTTTCATCTATGTGAAGTGTTAGGTGCTTTGCGAAGGCGGGAAATTAGCTCCTAGATACGCAGGTTTGTCCATATAACGGAGAGAATTAATAAACTTACCTATCAAGTAGAATTACCTAATGATTCGATGGGTATGCATAACGTTTTTCATATTTTGCATCCAAGGGAATGTGTGCATGAACCCAGCATGATAGCAGAATCAAGAGATATTGAGGATTTTTACGTACCAAATTTGACTTATGTGCAGGGACCAAAATGAATAGTACGTCATGGTGCAAAGGAGCTAAGGAACAAAGTTATTAAACTTATTTTCACCTAATGGATTGATGACCTATATGATCCTATATGGGAAGTAAAGGGTAAGAGTAGGAATCTCTATCTCTATTTGATGTTTGATTTTCATTTAGCAATGTTCTATTTTAATTGTTTGCTTTGGCAGATAGTGACACTAGTATGTTTCGTGTGTGTTAGTAGTTGTACTAAAACATCATGCTTGATCTTATATTACTAGCTAGCGTATCATTATGTAGGCATTTGTGTGCCTTACCATATTTCGAGGGTATAATTCATGAAAGAAGAAGATATTATAACACCCATATTTTGGAGGACTAACTTATGAGAATGTTAAAGTAAATAAATGGATAAATTTAATTTAAAATAAAGTAGATTTCCCAATTAAAACTTAATTAACAAAGTGTGGACACTTAGATGGTTAATGAAACTAGATTATGGATATTAAATAAATATTCAATGGAATAAAAATATTTATAACTAGAAATGAAATATAAAAATTAATTTGTCTAACATATGTTTATTTATTAAGTAAGAATCGTATGGGTTTAAGTGTATTAAGGATGTTAAGGAATTAATAGATTGGGCAAGGGAGAGCTTAAAACCATGCTATTAACACTTACATTTTAAAGTCATTTTATTCTCTTCGATTTTAACCACAAAAAGAATTAAACCAAAGAGGATTGGAGGTCATTACTAGGAAAAGAGGTGGATAAGGGAAAAATACCAAAATGCAAGGCAATGCTTTCAAATTTCAAAGATACGAGATCAATTAATCTTCTTCATCTAGATGAGTAATGTTATAGCATTTTTCCAAACATATTTTATCGGATTTGGATTTGATTTTTCATTTTCTTAATGATGAGAAACATGCATGCATTAATAGTTGCATTTGTGGAAGTAGATTTGACAATACCACTGCCAACATAAACTAAACCTGAAGTAATGACTGAGAAGATCGAGACAACCGAAGAACATTCATAGAACCAATAACTTGAAAGCATACATAGATTTATCATTTGCTTCTCTTGTTTTGGTTTATTTTACACTACAGGAAATGAAAATAATACTTATACTTTTACATGCATATGCTCTTTTAGCTGGTGCGGGCTCTGAGCAAAAATAGTCTTGGTTGGCTTATGATAGGGCAGGGCCAGTTGAAACAAATTCATGCATACATCCAGACATGGAGACATAGAAATAGGCATGTAAACAAAATTTTCAAGACAGAAAACATATTAACAACATATTGAGAGGAATATAATAGCAACCTGGTATTGCATTAAAAAAAAAGAAAAAAGAGGAAATAATGAATATAATAGTTCTCCGAAGCACTTGTTTTTTCTAGATCGGTTTGTGTATTGTGAAATTGTGCAAGGAAAGCCTGGTTTATGAAAATAATGCACATCTGATGAAAAATGTGCTCAATCGATGAAGTTACAACGCATATGCATAAAAAGAAACAGTATTGAGTTGTAAATCCACGGGCTTAAAAATAAGTCAAAGAATATAGTTTGCATAGATAAGAAAGAATGCAAAAGATTGAAACCAATACCACATTCACTTGTTCAGGGTATTGAAAATGGAAATATAATAGAACGTACAAAATGTTGAAATATTTTTTTGTCAAAAAATAAATATAGTGATTGTATAGTAAATGCAATTCCAGCTAGTTATTTTTGGCAACCAATCCAATATTCATTAGAATACACTTGGCAAAAGAACTGACATTAAGTTTAGGCAAACAAATTTATGCGAGCACAACTACCGATTATGCCAAAGGCTGGTTAGCATTTTCTTTTTAGTAAACTCGCTAACAAATTTATATGCATCAATACTCTAAACTTTGAGAATACAGTTTTTGCTTTTGGAAAGCAGTAAAACAAAGGTGAATTATAAGTCTTATAGCCTGGAAGGTATACCGTAATATGTGAACTTTTGGACTTGACATACTATAGTACAAAAACAAAGCCAAATTGTGATATACATTCTTCCTCACAACACAATTGCGCTTGCATTTACCTGTTTTGCATTTGCTTGCTTCCTTACAAACTCGACCTCATCTGCGCTTGCATCATCATGCTTTACATTTGCAATTGTGAGGACCTCATCTCCGCACATGCTGCTCTCTAATTCCTATTTCTTTATTCCTTACAAATACATCCCTGTTCAACAATCTACAAGTACAAGTTCCCCATGCAACTCATACAATTTTTGTCCACCTACATCACTCACCAAACATATAGCTCCATCTATTTCAAATCTTCTATCAATACCATATCCCATATGCATTTCCCCTGTAATCTCCTTTTCACTACAAACTATATCCTTATTTACATGCTTTCCATCTTTACACTACAAGAGAAACGGCTATTTCCAACGGGGAAAGGCCGTTGGAGGCGTTGGAAAGCCGTTGGAGGCCGTTGGAATTGCCGTTGGTATACACTTCAACGGTTTCCAACGGCCTCCAACGGCATCAACGTGGATATACCAATGACTTCCAACGGAAAATTTGCCAACCTGGCAAAGCCTGTTGACCAACATGCCGTTGGACATCGTTGGAATATGCCGTTGGACACCTTTGGAGTTAAATGGCCAATTGGCCGTTGGTAGCCGTTGGAAGCCGTTGCAAATCTGGGTATTTTTTTTATATAAAAGCAATGGTGCTTGCTTCCAGCCACACATAACCACAATTATATCAAAACAGCTCCATTTCGAGCATATACATATAAAACAACTATATCTAAACATATATATATATATATATATATATATATATATATATATATATATAACCAAATCTTACATATATTTCAACATAAACCAACAACCAAACAAAACACAACATAACCATCATTAAAAAATCCAAACCAACATCTACAAATCCAAACCAACATCCACAACCAAACCATCAGAATGTATGAAATCCAAATATACACAAACCATCACATCAAAATGTATCAAATTCTCACCAACTCCAAAATATACATGCCAATAACAAAACATACCTAAATCACTCAGCACCAGAACCACCAGATGAAGGAGGTTGTCCACACTGTGCGATGAACTCCGCCATACGCCGGTTCAACTCCTCCGTCCTCGCTTCATGCAGCAAATTGCGTTCCCGCATCTCAGCAAGCTCGGCTCGTAGCTGCGCAATCTCTTCTTTATCTTGAGCCCTTTGATATTCTTTCTGGGCTGTCTAAACCTGTAAACAAATTTAAATTATCAACTGCACTAAAAAATTAGTATTAAAATAATTGCACCAGTTATGTATCGATGATTTACGCTGAATTTCAATTTATTCTCCGGTTTCATGTATCTTTGGATAATTCTTTACAAGTTCATAAATTTTTTCGCTTGACCAAACCGTAGGTGGTCTCAAAGTTTCATGTCTATTAGCTGTAAAGTTTTTTTATCTCTTCTAAAAGGATGATTAATATGAAGAAAACATCGATGATAGTCAAACCACGAAACTTTCTTTCCATGAGGTAAAAAAATTGCTCGTGTTTCTTCCATGCAATAAGGACAAGCTAGACGACCGGCCGTACTCCAACCTGAAAGCATTGCATATGCAGGAAAATCGCTGATTGTCCACAATAAAGAAGAATACATGCGAAAGTTCTTTTTTTGGAAAATATCATATGTCTCTACTCCCTCGTACCACAATTTTTTTAATTCATCAATTAATGGTTGTAAATAAACATCGATTCCTTGTGCCGGATCATCGGGACCAGGGACGACAACTGTAAGAAACATATATGGAGTTTTCATACACATCCAAGGAGGTAAATTATAAGGTGTGACAATTATAGGCCAGGATGAATATTTCGAACCAAATTGAGAGAATGGGGAAAATCCATCTGTACATAAACCAAGTCTAACATTACGAATTTCGGACGCAAAATCGGGATATTTCTAGTCAAAATGCTTCCATGCTTCCCCATCAGCTGGATGTGTTAACGTACCTACTTCCTGTGTTCTCACACCGTGCCATCTCATATGTTGCGCAGTTACAGAAGATGCATATAACCTTTGAAGTCTAGGAGTAATTGGTAAATAATGCATACGCTTATACGGGACTTCCTTTCCCTTTTTCTTTCTTGGTTTGTATCTTTCCTGATTACATATTTTACAATTTCTAAGGTTGATATCTTCCTTCCAAAACAACATGCAACCCTTTAGACACGTATCTATTTTTTGATACGGTAAACCGAAAGCCGACATCAGTTTTTTTACTTTGTAATGATTTTCGCACATTAGATTATTAGGAGGCATATGTCATTTCGCAGCTTGTACAACAGCCGTAAATCCAGATTCTGTGAGGTTGTATTTGGATTTCATCGCAATGTATTTAGCAGTTACTGATAACTGGGTTCCGCTTGTGCAGCCTTTCCAAAGGGGTTTTTTCGCAGCATCTAACAAATCATATATTTTTTTTGCCCCAATATTTGGTTCTTCTTCAGCATTACCATCGTCATCAGTTAATTGAGGAACATGAAACATTGAACGTGCAGCATCTTCAACCATATGTTCTACAAGGTTTGTCGTACCAATTTCATTACTCACCACCTCCTCATCTTGTACAGGATTAGATGCTAACTGTTCCCCATGACGATCCCAAATCAAATAGTTCGATACGAAACCTTACCGACGCAAATGAACTCTAACCATTTGTGGTATCAAATGCTTTAACAGTTTGCATTTACTACATGGACAACGGATTTCCTTGTAGTTTTCGTTATTACATAAAGCAAAATCCATAAATACGCTAGCACCATTATTAAAATGTTCATTTGTTGAGCCTTCAGTATCGACCCTTCGTTTTTTGTACATCCAGCTTCGATCAGTAAAATAATTGTCCATTTACCTACGCATATAATTAAAAAGTTCGATATAATTTTGCGTTGACATTTTTTATTAATCAATTTTATAAACATTCTTCTTGTTTTTGTTATATCTGTTAAAATAATACTTAAAGCTTATTTTGAAATGAACATTATATTCTATTTAAACAATTTTATTAGCGAATTTGATATTAATTGATCATTGACACTTTGTTGATGGGCCATCCTACCTCCCATTAACAATACAGTAACGTAATTAAATCGCATAAATCATTTCAATTTAAACAATCCAACAAAATTTCGACAGCACTTCGCTTTAGTTTCCTGAACAGTACACAATTGCGTGTACACAGGGAACATAAAGAGAAGCGCTGTCGAAATTTTGCGAACCGTTTAAACTGAAATGATTTACGAGATTTAATTACGTTATTGGTTTTGTAACTTGTCCATTACAGGGACAAATCCAACAAATACTGTATACGATGAATATAGATGTCCGTTCTGTTAAAAAACGAATATCCACACAACGATGATATACAATACTTATCAGACGGGGCCAAAAACACTCTAAGGGTTTAAAATTTTAAATTAGCGATATAAAAGTTTAAATTTTATTTTCATAAAATTTAACTTTTATATCAATAAACAAATTGTTGAATCAACGCATATATAATGATTTTTTCCTAAAACAAAAAAAAATCCAGTGTGTGCGCGCAACGTATAAAATAAACGAACAATGTTATGCATATAATCGCATCACAAATCACATCCAGTCATGCACAAACTGTATCACGTATATATCATATCATAACATGTCAAAAGTGAACAATTTATATGTCAATATAATCACTTAATTTCTACGTACGTTTTTACGCAATTCAATCACCAATACAATAACAAGTGAGGTTCATGCTTAGGTTAGTGACAATTATTAAGTTTGAAACTAATTTAATAATAAACCTAATTTAACAAATCATAGTTAAACATGCAATAATTAGTTTAATAACAGTAATTAAGGTCCAATACACTGCAATACACAAACAATAGCACAATACATACATTAAAATTACCAATTTAACCTAAAATGAAAAATTTAATAAAATTAGGGTTTTAGCAAATAATACCTGATTTTGGAAGTTGTGAAGCTTGCAAACAAAGATGGGGATGCTAGAACGTGTAGAAGGGGATAAAATGGGGTTGAAAATGTTTTAGGGGGAAAATGGGGGTTTTTGGATTTGATTTCGGGTGAAAGAGGAATGAGGAGGAAGAAGGTCGAGCTGCAGGTTAGTCTCGGTTTTCCAACGGCTTGCAACGGCCGCCAACGGCATATTTCCAACGGCTTACAATGGCGTCCAACGGCAAGTGGTCTTTGTTATTAAAAAAATTCTGGGAAAAAGCTTGCCTTTGCTAGTCGTTGGTCAATTGCCGTTGGAGGCCGTTGCCCCCCGCCCGTTGCTATAAACAGTAATTCTTGTAGTGTTACTTGATACCTGCTTAGTTCCCCCACCTACGCTACCATCCACAGCACCATAAATCTCTATTGCCACTACGTTTCAAAGCATCACACTATTGACATCGCCCATCCCAATATATTCTACAACTTTGTTTGGTTTCTTCACCTCGACCCCTGTTGCTTCGACCAAGCCCAATTCCATCACAGTATCATCAAACCTTACATTACATTGGTTGTTTCACCCATAGCATTGCCATCAGGCGATACCTCTTCAACGCTACCCCCTTTGAACCTTAGAATTTCAGCCGAACAATTATTTTACAATTGTTTCCCATTCTTGGCGAGCACTATAGGGGCGATATCTGATTACTTTAGCTCCGATGGAAGCTTTGCATGATGTTGAGTCCCACATGCACAATGTTGAATATTTTCATCATTTCATTTATCCGATGTATGCAAGTAATGTTGGTTGGTTCAGATGAGCAATCAAACCATACTCTACACTATTTTGTGTTGAAAATTTAAGGTAGTGTTTGGTTTGTTGCTTTAGTTTTGAATTTTCGTTCATATAAAAATGCACATGACGCATGTATATTGTCGAAAACGACCAATTTAGAAAATGAAGTTAACATACAAAACAGAAAATAACTTTTTTTCCTTATTTTGGGAAAACACAAGCACGAAACAATTCATTCTTCCATGGTCCATCTATCCCCTTCATCCTCCCATCCGTCTTTCTTGCATCCCCTCCATCGTCCCTTCATTCTTCTCATATTTGACATACATATTGAAAACTAAAAACATAAAATTTGTTTTAAAACCAAACATTACCTAATGCTTTATGAAAGTAAAGTGCACAACATAGGCGGTCTTATCCTTTTATGGTTATATATCAAAGTGATGCAGCTTGTTCCTTACATTAGTTGTTCCTACTACCGAAATCTGCACTTCCTTTGGAGCTAACCTATACGATGGCCTGGGAATATGTTAGGCTAATTACCTTGGATATTCTACTCGTGGACCATGATCTTGAAACCGGGACTTAGTATTTGAGTCGGATTATTTTGCATGCAAAACTGCATATAATAATTTCCCTCAAAGTATGTATTTGTGCATGCACAGCCGTAGACTTGTCCTATCGATTTATCTGCAACGTCTTGGCGTTTGATAAGGTCATGTCATCATCCCATGCATTTGGATCTTTATATTTTGAGGTTGTTACAAAGTTAGGTCGTGTGATGTTACTCATTACTTGGATGATTTTTAATGATGGGAATTTCATCTTGCTAATTTATTCCTACCATTGAGATTGGCCTCACATTCTCTTTATACTAGCTTTCTATCTTTTACAATTGTTGTTAGTTCTTTGATGTCATTATCAAATAAATTATTAGCTTTCCAATATAATTATCCTTATAATGGTAACACATCATTCCCCTCATTCCTTTAAACGCCTCACATGTACCACTATTCATTGCTAATGTTTGAACTAATTGTGGATCTGGTGTTTCCATTGTTTGCGATCGAAAGGTTTGGATTCAAAGTGAGCTTGTTCAATATTGATGGTTAATAGAGAACTAGTTAGGGGAGAGCGTTGAGTCTCCCTAACTGGGACATTATAAGGGTATTTTTAGGAGGAAATCAAATGTTTAAGTGAATATTATATTATGACATTATAAATTGTATTTATATTTATAGAGCGGTGCTAAAGGCACCACTCTTTTTGCTAGTGATGCTGTGGTTGGCGGTAAATCGCCGACCGAACACACAACTTGTTGGTGGTTTGCCACCGATAGTAGCATAAAAAAAGAATTTTTTCAGTGCTACTAGTAACTTCGGTGGTGCCTTGCACGACTAGTTTTGAAGAGCATCATAAAATTTCAATGGTGCCACTAGCAATTTTAGTTTTGAAGAGCATCATAAAAAGTTACTTGTTGGTTGTGTTTAAAACGTAATTGAAATACATAACTACAAAATACACTTTAATAAGAAATTGAAGGGCCTAACGAAAAAGATAGGAAGTGCAACGTAGAAGTAATACCCCTTGAAATTTTAATAATTATTATAAGGGTAATTACGTCATTATTGAAAAAAGGTAAAATGGTCATTTTACAAACATTGGAGCTTTGTGATGAAACAAGCATCATTGCGACCGTCTTGTTTTTTTGATTCGCGATGTATATTTTCTTATATCATTTAGAGCTCCTATGAAGGAGATACGACGAAAACGTCATCGAGTCAAATGGACGCCACATGATTTGAATTCAAATTTAATTTTAGGCGGATAGGCAGTTTTCTAACTACTTTAACTTAAAAAAATACGTATATCACTTTCTCATTTCAAAAAATAAATTTCCGTTCTTCCTTCTTCATCCCCAAGCATTCAGATCTAACGCTACAAAACCAAATTTAGAAATTGACATCCCAAATTGAAGAGAGAAGTAAGGTTAAGTGCATAGGAGTCACTAACGGTATTAGAAAGGCGAATTGAAGGGAGTTCTATCTCTAGAAAATGAAGAAAAGTGGCTAGAGGTTTGAAATTGAGAGGAATTGAGTAGGGTGTGTGAGTTTACCTAAATTCTATGTTTACTTCCTTGATTCCATGATTTAATGTGATAAAAATTGGTGAGTAAATAATTAAAATTTATAATTAGGATCAATGATTTCTAGAAATTTAGCCAAACTTGTTAGTGAAGGAATTTTGGTAATTAAACTAGTTGATGAAGTAGTATAATGCCTATGTAAACTTTATAGATATAATTAGGCATGTTTGAGACATAAATTTGGGAAAATTCATAATAAATTGATGGTAAATTTATATAAATTAATTTAATGAGGTGAAATACGATATTAACAAACCTAAATTTTTTGTGCTTTTATATGATTTATATGAATTAATATAGTGATATTTCATATATATGCACAAACTATCCAAAATTATAAATTTAATGATTTGGAACATTTAAATATGTCAAATTGATATGGAAATATTTTATGAGATTAGATATGATGATTTCAAGTCTAAAAAGTATTCTTATATAATTTAATTCAATTTATGTGAATTTATATGTATATGTTTCATGTTATGTGAGAAGCAGCCCAGAATTTGTATGTTATTGATTCGGTGTATATAATCATGTCAAAATGGCATGAAAATAATTTCTATATCTGTGTTTATACGAATTTAGAAAATTTATTTTAGATTAATAGAGGTATAATTTATATAGATACGATTTATTTGGTGTACATTAAATGGTGATAATGCGTGTATGTGAATATATATATATATATATATATATATGTATGTATATGTATATGTATATGTATATGTATATGTATATATATAATTCTTATATTTCAATATGAAATGCATTTTTTTACAAATTTAAACACTATATATATATATATATATATGAAATTATACAATGTATTTTAATATGTGAAAGTTAAAGGAATTATAATTTAAAAATAATAAATGATGGTAAGAATTTGTGGAAAAATATAGTAAGGTACTTCATGTATATATGTTATTTAAATATGAAATCAAAAGGCTAAGGAATTACCCGAACAACAAAATAAAATAAAATATATAAATTTATACCAAAATCAGAAATCTGCCTCGAGCATGTACACTGATGGACCCGTGGCCCATACCGGTGTACCGCTCATCGAATAAAATTGATGAGTTGAACTTGGACCTAATTTAGGCCGGACTATATAGAGTTAAAGGCTCATGTCAGATTTCATGAGCATGTTTGGCATGAGTGAAGGGTTAAATGACATACCCTAGCCTAGATGGTTATGTATGTTAGTACATGGATATCACAATGTTTATAAGTTATACAACTTAGTTTAGTTATTGATTTGGAATATAGAAGAAATAAGAGGGAGTCATGACTCTGAATGTTGCGGGTTGGCTGCAACACAACTGTTATTGGGTATAGCGTGGTTCATGATGTGTTAGGTTTATCCATGGTACGACTATACCACTTACCGTACGGACGGGTGTTACGCTTTAGAATGATTATAATGATACAGTTATATGAAACTCTATGAATATGAATTATATATCAGATTTAATATGAGTTGAATATGAAATGATATGTATAATGATATAATATCTTATCATTTTTGGATGAGTGATACACTGCCCGACATTTGGAGAGCATCACACGCTATGGTCTTAATGTATGTATCAATATCCTTTCTTAAAACATCTTGATCATGAGTTTTTAAAACAAAATATTATTCCATATTATGATTAATTACTCTCGATTGAAACTCTTTCCAACTTCAATCCTATAACATTTTATTTAAGGAATTTCTTATTATACACTTTTAATAAATCACCTAATTATTTATGTTACAATATAGCAAAGTATACAAAAGAAAACAATATTCTTATACAAATAAGACCAGCTACAAAATCAGATGTATGTAACAATAACATAATTACTCATATGCATACGACTAAGTCTTTCATTAATTGTTCCTAATTGAGATGCATCGAGAAAATGATATCGATGGGTTTGTTAAGTCGGTGTATGTGAATCTCTCCACGATAAATGGTGGTTTACTCCGGATAATTGAAACGCTGAGGGGTTATGTACATGCGATTATTTGGAACAATCACACAATGACTCACCGAATGTCTTCTATAGGTTACTATAACTATGTCAAGATAGAAGATCTCAAAGTAACAATATCTATAGTCTTCTGTCTTGGGAGTAATGTCGATATGTAAATAGTACTTTGACTATATTCAACCACATGACATAGTGACCATGTTATGACCATAGTTGGAAACATGTTGAACCAATCGAAGTGGAACACTACTTAAGGGAGGATCCATCTCCTTCAGTTTAGAAGATTTGTGACATTGTAGTTGGTATACAACTTTAAAAGTCAAAATCTCTGCAAGAGTAATTTTTTTTATCAATAAATGTATCAAATTGAACCAAGGACTCAAAAAGTTGTTTACACAATTAATATGGATATTAATAGATTTTTTGACCTTGGATCAAACTCTAGATATTAATCGATATGTTGATGATGAAAAGAGTACGTGTACAACTGTCATTGCTATATGAGGTTGTAACACCCAAAGAATTTAAGAGAGAATTTAATAAAAGAATTAAATTTATATTTAATAAGGACAAAAATGTAATTTTTATAAATGTATGAATTTTTCTACGAAACTTACACCTTGTGTTATTAGTAGTTTGTAGACAATTTTTGTATATAACACTTTGATATCAGAGCTAGTATAGAGAAGTTACATATGTTTTAAATTTGAAAACAAAACCGGTTAAATAAATAATCAGGAAATTTAATTATCCTTAAATAAATAGCTCCATCGGTCATTGCCCTTTTAGGGACCAGTCGATCCCTAGTGGTCGACCGCTCCCATATACTGCGGTCGACTGGTTGAGGTCTTAGATCGAGAAATCTAAGCTGGCAACGACCCAAATTCAATAAATATTTTTACTTGGATATGAAGTGAATAGTTAACATACAGGATGTAAGCAAATATTATCCTACGGTTAATCAATGGTCATGACTAATTCAAAACCTCTATAAATACACAACTAACCTAAATTCTAATTCATTAGAAATTTATCTATGCACCAAAACTTTGCCAAATTCTCTTCTCCTCCACTAATAATATTCTTAAAAATAAATAAGAATAAATTAGAGGAATCCAGGAAGATCAAATAAGGCAAACAACTAACGAACGGGGAAAAGATTCTAGACAAAAATTCAAAGGAAAGCTTGGATTTGAGGTGAGTGGGGTATATTTTTAATAAGGTGGTCATATGTCGCTTAGTATGATCTAGATTGCTAGAAATTAAATTGTAAACATTATTTAATTAAATTGGAAATTTGATTGTTAGTTTATAAATATGATCCCCTTTTTCTAACCTGTTAGTATATAAATATAATCCCCTTTTTCTAACCTAGATCTATGAACCCAAATTTGTAAATGAATAAAGAATTGACATAACCCGTATTGTTAATAGTAACCCTAAGACAAAATATTTCACTACAAATTGTGTAGATCTGTAGATTGAAAATGATATTAACAAGTTTGGTTAATTGTAACCAGCTTATAGTATGATAATAAATTTGGGAACGATGGAAATAATTAACAAAAGCAAATTAAATGATAATTAAATTGAAGCCGAACTAAACAATGAAAATTAATCTAAAATTTATACCACGATAGGTCTATTGCACTACCTGGAGTGGTCGACAAAAGGCAGTCGACCGCCCAAGTATACATTGGTCAACCAATTGGCGTTCCAAAAGCACAATCTGAACCTCAGCCTAAGGCCTAGGTCGTAAGTAGAACTATTTTAAGTGTAAATGTATATATATTTATGGATGTTAAGGTAGGAAAGCTAGTTTCCTATGAGGCGACACTTGGATATTGCAAAGTTGGGTAAATTCTATTTATCCAACAAGGGTCGATATTAGACTATGAGGGGAAATTTTTATCACAAAAGGCATTCATGGGAGGTCGTATAATGGCCGCATAGGCTATTACTAACTGTTGTCTATTAAAGTGAGTGGGCCCGGCATAACCGGAGTTCCTTGATATTCACAAATTCTAACACGGCATGATGATGTGCTATTTTTAGATCCCAGCACGTGCGATAAGGGGCAATTATGTTACCAATAGAGGTGAACACGAATGCAGATAGCGAGACATTTCAACGAATCGGCATTGCGGGCTCCCCTTCAATGCGTAACAGGGGTATAGGTGCCCATGGTTGTGGGAAACTTAGTCCTATGGTAGAAATGATAATAATCCTATGTAGAATAGTTCCAGTGGTTATTAACTGATCAGTGTAGTCTAAAGGTTTGATCAGTTGCTCGATCCTAAGTATGAGCCTGCACAAGTAGTTAGTGTAGGTATGTATTTACCTAAACCCTTAAATAAAGAAACATAGTAATTTACATACACTTGTAGAACACCCTAGGTCATATAGAGTATTATTAAAGTTAACTGCATATGATCATCATATATTTATGATGCACTTGGCCCTAGACATTTTCCTAAACCACTCATTTTCCTTCTTTTTTCCCCACCATAGGATAATAGGATAATAGTTAATTTGACATAAAACGTGGAAAAAGGAACCAAGCATTGGAGCTCCACAACTATTGGTTATTTCTTGTGTAGCTATTTGTTGCATTAAATATCTAGCAAACTATTATACCATTAACAAGAAATCTTGTCAACACCCAAAAATAAAATTAAAAGTGTGAATGATCCCTTCGAGACCACTCTACGAATCGATTGAAATAATCTAAGACCCTTTCGAAACCACCTTTCAAATCAGTTGAAATAATGTAGGACCCCTTCGAAACCACCTTTCAGATACGTTGAGGTAATCTAAGGTTGTTTTTTAATTGGATCTAAAGGGTTTTAATTGAATTGGAAGGATCCTACTCCTTCAAAAGGTTCCCTTTAGATATGCACGAATACATGTATTTCATTGCTAAATCATATATAAGCGGTAAATCAGAATCTATGTATTCGACATTATCATGTATTTGCTTTATTGACATTTTTCACAAATACAAGGGTTTAAGTATTACTAGAAAGTGAAATCCCCAACTTAATTTAAAAATTAAGGTTCACAAACTCAAGAGAAGAATAAGTATAGAATGAATGAATTCGAATCCCCAAAACAATACCCATTGGGTCTTATTTATAGGCGCAGGTTGGACCCCTTCGCATCAGTCCTTTTGACTTAGTTGAAAGGATGCCTTGATGACCTTCTGCTGCTATTGAAGTCAATGCGCCTCTTTAACAGTGCTTACGAATAGGACCTGAGTGCTTTCGACTCTATTGGAAGGTATAGGAGCGGCTATTATCCATTTGTTGAAGTGCTGGATAAGCAGGAAAGGATGTTCAAACGTGTTCGAAAGGTACACATCCAATGCTTGAAAAAGGCAATGATGCTTTCTTTGCTTAAGTTTTTGAAACATTCAAATCTTCCTTCCACCATTGGGTATTGAATCGGTTTGCACTCCACTTACATGCAATTTTGGTGGCTTTCAACATCGACGAGAGAGTATTTCCTTAGTTTCGAAAGAGTTGTAGCAAGCAGAAGGCTTCTTGGACTTCTTTATTACTATTAAGATGTGGTGCCAACATGATATGTTGCCGCTTGAATGAGTGAGGAAGGGCATTTGGATGGTTTCAAAAGAACTTAATGGTGGTGGATGTATCATTGTGAAAGATCAACAATAATGGAGGAGGCCTCTTGATGGACAGAAGATGACTGCGGAAGGTAGCTTTTGGAAGTTATCTCCTTGATTAATGTAGAACCTTTCTTTTGATGCCTTCGAAAGGCAAACCCCTTTATGCATGCAAAACTGATTATTTCGGAAGGATTAACTGAAGCAGAAGGCTAGCTTTGTCCCTTTTCGACCTCTTCGGAAGCCCATAGTTCATCTAACATTTGCAAAAGCATCCCTTCGACTCTTTCGAAAGGACTTGCTATCGCCGTTGTTCTTCAAAAGCCTTCATTTGCATTCTTTTAGGCTTCGACAAGGTCGAAATGATTTTTGATGATAACATTTGTCTCCCCCTAACGAAGGGATGCTCTGGACCTTTCAAATCAACTGTTTCGACACCCATCATTATTTTAGCATGAAGCTTTCCCGCCTTTTGATATTCTTGAATGAATCTTAGCAGTTCATTTAAATTTAATCGAATAGTTTTCCTTGCCTCTTCTTTTCTTATAATTACATTTCCTTCTTCTCCCATTTCATTTGTCTGCAACTAAAAATCTTAGAGAAAGAATCAGATATTCCAATTTCTCATTGAATACATAACTTCAGGAGACCTAAGTTCAAATCTAAGGTGAGTATTCGTTGTTCTATATTAAAAATAAAATTTTCATGTTCAATTTTCATTTTATTTTTAGGGCTTAATTTCATGTAACTGTTTTAAATTTTGAAATTGGTTCAAGTTTTTCATTCATGTAACATGATCCTAAACTCAATCTCTATGCTTTGTGCCGAGATCAAACTTAGATGTTGGACTAGAGTTTGACTAATTTATGGCACTAATTAGGGTTCGAAATTGAATTTACTAAAATTTGGGGTTATTTGCCGCCGTTGTATGTAGATTCAAGCTCAACACCTGTTATGCCAAATTTTAAATTATCTTGGAGGGTATTAAAAGTTAAAAATTAACGTCCCTTATTGTTAATTAAATTAAGAATAGTACGCTTTCCGTTATCTTCAAAATCCTTAACTAACCTTTCGACTCAGTCGAAGCCCCAAAAATTAAGATATTAACATCTGTTTGTCAATATTTCAATTTAATGTTGACGCCTCAAAATTCTGGTATGCCCTTTCGACTCATTCGAAACCTATAATATTTAATTGGAATGCAGCTACCTTCACCTTTCTAATATAAAAATTGTCGAAACATCTCTATGTTCTTTCGTTAGCGTCAATGCCATTTTGTTTCAAGCCTTCGACTTAAATAGGGCATGGCATTTCGATAATATACATTTTCGAATTGATGTTGCGTGGGTAGCTGCTCTTATTATAATAGAGTAAAATTTATGGGTTTCGACATTGTTGAAGGGTGTCTAGGTGCATATACGCCATAAAATGATGACGTTAACATTGGTTTCGGCACTGTTGAAAGCATACCGATTCATATATTTTTAATTAATTTTGACCCCCATTCGAGCGCATGTAACCAAATACTTCAATGGGTATTTTAGCCGTTGTAGTAGGTTTTAACACCTTCAGAATGTATTATTAATGAAATAGATCATAACTTTGATGAAATTACATCACCTGATAGAATCATGGGCATTAAAAGAACTTCTAAAAGATCCGAAAAGAATGTAGTCCCCAATTTAGAACCTTCTTTAAAGAAGATTGAAGCGATTTCAAGGCATTCTCTTATAACCTCTCAAGATGAAGTTGACTCGATTCTCAGTGACTTTGGGATTACAAGAGTTGAATTTATTCCTCCAGGCGATAATGACACCATTCAAAATCTTAACGAGGGATATTTTGCTTATACTTACATCCATATTTGGCATGGAGGTTTTATTCCATTTTCGGAGTTCTTATTGAGATTTCTAAGTCATATTGGCATAGTTCCTATCCAATTTTCATCCAACGCATATACATTAATACATACCTCATTTCCTTAGAGCTCATGGCCTTAGAGTTAGGAATTCCTTCTCTAAGTGCTGAAGTTCTTAATTATTAGCTTGCCTCATCGAACTTAGCAATTTGAATAGCCAGATTTTCTAGCCCAACCCTCTCAAAAAGTTAGTTTTCAAGGGAATAAACAGGTTTAAGGATTGGGAAACACTATTCTTCTATATCAAATGCTTTTCAAATATTAATGGAGCCTTCTCTTCTCCTTGTAGTAGGCCATTTCCATTATTCCTATTGACTTTTTTCTTTTGCCGAATAATTATTTCTTATTAGGCCCTGCTCCTAATGATCTCGATGATAATGGTAGAAGAATTGTAAAGTTGTTGACTTCTGCCTTAAATCGCTTTGGGAATAGGCTTACATTACTGACTCCCGGCAACCTATAAAAACATTCCTTCTACCAAAGGGCCAGAGGATTCTTGAACAACCTCATCTTGTCCAACATATTACAAAAAGCTAATGCTTCCTAGCTTTGGGTGACCTTAAGAATTTTTCATCTTTATCTCCAATTTGTCCCGATCAACAGGGTAAACTTAAGTGTATTGTTTATAACATGCCATCATGTTATTCTTTAGATTGTTTTTGCTAATCTATGATTTTTGGTTTTAACAGCTGCTCCTCCAACTGAATGAACTACAAGGGATCCACTCCTTCCATCTTCCAAATTGACTCTAGCTCAGACCTAAGCCATTGCTTGGTCAAGAATGATTGCTAAAAGAAAATTAAGTGGAGTCACTGTCGTGGTCTCTGCTCCTAAGAGGGCCAAAATTACCGATGTTCGGGTCTCCTCTCCCTTAGGAAGAGGGTAAATTTGTTGTTGCAAGCAAGGCTTTAGAGGGTCCTACTCTTGATCCAGCTTCTTCTATGGATGATTTACCTTCTGTTACTGCTGATCAAACTAGAATAATACCTACGAAGGACGAATTTATGTCTCATATAGTTGTATCTAATCTCTCAGCATTATTGAGCAAATGTAGAAGGATTTAGGCACTTTAACGGCTTTCTAGGAGTTGAATCCCTCCAAACATTCATCACCATTGCCTCTTAATAATTTTGAGAATGTTGTGTAATCTATTATGAAATCTCCATCATTTTCTGCTATTCAGCCGCCTACCTTTGCACCTGATCCATTGTGTCATTGTCGATCTCTCATTGAATAACAAATTCTGGCATACTCCATTCTGCTCGATTTTCTTATTACTTTTTTTATATTAAATCCTGACTCATGTTTTAATTTTCCTATCAGTTCTCTAAAAATCTGGTACTCACTTCAAGCAAATGTTTCTAAGTCCTCTGCTGCGACGTGAAAGCTCAAAGAAGAAGTCTCAACCCTAAATAATCAGATCACTCCCCCAACTACTGCCGAAGATAGATTAGTGAGGGAATGAGAAAGATTGAGTGCTTCTCTTGCCCAAGCAAAATCTACAATTTCTAAGGAAAGGAAGTGTAACGCCCCGGAAATTTTCGTTCTTCGAAAATTCGACATCGACACTCACTTTATCGACTGCCGAGAAATCAAAGGCCGAAAACCGAGATGTTATGGGTTTTAAAAAGAAAAGAAAAGAAAGAAGAGAGAAAAAGAAGAAAGAAAAAGAAAAATAGAGGGAAAAGAAGATAGACAATTTTTAGAAAACAGAGAAAGAAAACAGAGAATTTGAAAAATAGAAGATAGAAGAATTTTAAAATAGAAGAAAAAGAGAATAGAGGAAAAAGAAAAAACAGAAGAAAAGAGGACGGGACAGAAAACAACAGAACAACATCAGAATCTCACAATTCGCAGCGGAACAACATATAATAATAAATGAATAATCTTTAAACAAAGAACTACAGTTATTACATTTCATCATATTTCATTACATCATATCATCAGAGTGTACAACAACATACAACATCACAACCAGTGCAGCGGAAAAAGAAATACTATATACTAGTAATACGCCATGCCATCCAGCTTGCCTCCAGCAACTCCAGAATATCCAGAATATCCTGATAAACCTAACTCTTAACTGCCCGTGTGGAAATTGGTGGGCACCCAGAGTTTAGGAAGGAAAACAATAAACTCCGAGTCAGTCATGTGACTGGTGTGAGAACTCAAAACAGTTTATTTATCTTTAAAATCAAAATAGAGGAATATTTTTAATTCAATTCGCAATGCTTTTAAAAATGAGACTACCATAAGGCCTCCCGCACACACACACATGCAAACGCAGAATCGGAGGAGATTTCTCCTTATGATAGTCAAAGATGCTTGATACGCATTTTAAAATAACATTTGATATTATTATTAGTGTATAGTGTAGAAAAAATTCATTTTGAAAGTAGAATATAAATCTTAGCCAACATAGACATTTCGAACTATGCCTACTATAGCTACCATCCAAACAGTGGTGACCACCATAAGTGAATAGCAGGTTCTACAACTAATACCGTACAAGTTTCGTATTGGGAATTGGATTTCCAACAAATGGTCAGGCCAAGGAACTTCCCATTGCCACTGAGAATGCCTCTGGAAAGACATCCCCGAGAACCAAACCGGATCTCTGCCAACACAAGGCCGGGTTACCCCTAACTGGGTAACTACTGACACGAGCACGCCATTCCCCGGTCCTTTAGGACCTTTTCAACCGAGCGCTCGATATCCAATTCACACAATCATAAAGTGTTTTCAACATGAGTAAGTATCTGGGCTCCATACCATGATATCACCCCTTTCCAGAAGGAAATGCACATACCCTAAGGGGAGCTACAGCAACCCCTAATAACCTTGCCGCATCTTTCCTGTTTTGACCATTTCCGGGATGTGAGGCTCGACGAATTCACGTCCACAAAAACATACTTTATACAAAAGCCATGCTTTGGGTCAATAAATGATCAACACAATGATCACTAAGATAGACGATCAAATAAATGATCCTATCACAATAATCAACACAATGATCATTTCAGCATCACTCAGCATGTCACATTACCAAACTGGGAATATATCGCTGATAACTCCAACTATATAACCTTTGAGCACATACGTCTCAAAGAAGGGTGTTAAGCAAAGAATAAATTCTCCGCCACCAACAGAAATATATTTGAAAGAAATCGGCTTTATATCTCAAATTGTAATGTCAGACATACAATCCATACAAGTCTGTTCCGGGCTCGAACAGAACCGAAGGCACTTACAAAGAAGTCCTTGCAATCCGGATATTCACAATCCTGATCGGATTCACCATCACATATGGAGAACTCAATACCGTAGCTACTCGGTGCAGAGTCAATCGATAGTTCATCCTATCACTCTCGCAAATACCGGTCTTCAACACCGATCTTCAAATGCGATTCACAACGACGTATCACATATTCAGAGTGGGTTATACGACCTCATGGTCCTTTCCCGGTTAACCCGAATAGTGAGCGCTTATTCAAAAATAAGTGTGCATTCAAATTAAATCAATTCACATCAAATACCCATTCAAAGGGAAATACTGATAGTCGGCTATTGAACTATCAATTGATATGCATACATCACCAGATTCCAAATAATTTTCCAAATTATTTATTTTCCAAAATATCTTTACAAGATATAAAATTCCAACACTTCAAAAATAAATCAATATTTATTTTCAAACAAATTTCACTTTCACATATAAATTTCATACTTATCAAAAATAAGTAATCGACAAATCTTTTTATTTTCAACCTTTGAAAATATTCAATATACTTAAATCGAATTAAGTATATAATTCATTCTTTAAGGAAATCATTCACTTAAACTTATTTATTTGGGCCAAAACGAATGTTGCGTAAAACATCGTTACAACAACCCAAAATCACTAGTATAGGGATTCGAATTTAAAATAGATATATAAATCCCAATACTAATCAAAAACATTTCCTTTCGGAAATCATTTACTATAACAACAGTGTTATAGTCCACCATTTCCTTTCATTTCTCGAAACATCTATTTCAACAATAAATGTTAAAATCTATGGTTTCGAATCTCAACATGTTTTAAACCATCGTTAGATCGTTTTAATTCTATTTAAAACATTCACATTCAATACATTTTCTTTAACGTATTATTCACTATTCAAAAACGTGAATATACTTCATTAACAAATTTCATCCTTTCTATTCATTTTATTTTAAAGGATTATTCACTGTCTAAAAACGTGAATATAACTCCATTTATAAGTTATAACAATTAACTTATCAAAATAAGTCGTTTGCGAATTTATAAAACAACGTTTATAAATTCCATTTCCATTTATTTCATAACAACTTCCTTTATAAATCTTCTTTATTTACCTATTCGATTTATAATCTTAATTATAAACCAAAAGTCCAAATTATAAGTCAACACTTATAATTTATTTATTTGCAAAAATCGTTCCTTTGAACTTTACAAATTTTATAAACCTATTGTTTATAAAATTCCATTTATAACTTCACCGTTATATAATTCTATAAATTTCATTCATTTATGAAATTCACTTTCACTACATTCAAACACTTATAAAAACTCGTTTTATAATGTCTATATTTCAATTTATAAATATCCATTTATAAATCTCTAAATATAAATCAGTTTATATTATTATTCTAAAACGTCTTTAAATTCCTTTATAATTTCATCATTTCGATTTATAAAATAATCAAATTTTATAAATCCTATATTTAAACTTTTATCATATATTCAAAAATCCAATCTAAATTATTTTATAAAATCATTAGTTCATATTTCTCAAAAATCGACTTTTAATCGTATTTCTAAAAATCAGCTTTTTAACTATATTTCACAAAAACCATAATTTTTATAACTTTAAAAATTATAACGTTTATTTATTTATAATGGATCAATTCCAGAAATAAAGTATATTTTCAAAAATCATTTTAAAGATCATTTTAAAATCCCAAAATTTGGGTCCAATGATGCTACACACCAAATAGTCAATCACGACAACAACGATATCATATATCGATATGATAATCCATCAAATATCAAAATATCTGAAATTAAATAAATACTGTTGAGGAATCCAATTGGATCCCTCCAACCTGTTTCCTGCATCCAAAAACATTAGCACAATACCAATTTCGCTCCAGTACGAAATTATCGCGGTACATGTTTTTAATAAATATTATCCGCTTAATAACGGCGTAATAGGGTCTCATCCGCTAAACAAAAAAATGCGGGAAATCAATCAACTGCAATATATACATATGCCAATATATATATATTGATATTATATATAATACCAATTTCACTGTTTATGAAATATTCGCGGTATATGTTTATATTAAATAACATCCGCTTACTAACGGCGCATAATGTCTATTTTAACAATCAATAATTTACAGTCATCATTCAAACATGCATTCAAATATTTTAAATCTAACTATTTAAAATAAAATCGAAATCTATTCGATTGAGTGAGAAATTCTCACCTTGGTTTTAAATTCCGTTTTAGCTTTTATTTCGAATAAAATTAAACGCGCGTTTAATTTTACCCGAAATTCTCACTAACTCCAAACGACTCCAAACCAACTCCATCGCGTAGTGCTCGTCCATACGATTCCAACGCAACTGAGTTTGCATTTTTTCGACCTCGTATGAAAAAGATATGCAATTTACAAGTTTGTACCAATTTCTTATACACAATTTACACAAATTTTTAAACCTAAACTAATAATCACCCTTGGATCTGCATTGCTCACATCAGGCCGTCCCCTCCTTTCCTTCTCCCCCCCTCATTCACGTTACTTTCTACAGGATATACACGCACACAAACCCATTACCATAGATTTAGGGTTTAAATTTTCTCCTTCGATAATCAACGAAATTCGATCACAACCCCACCATGTCGAAGCTCCAAACCCTAGCTATATTCGGCCTTAACCCCTAGGAGCTCGGCCATCCCTCTCTCATGGAAAAACGTGCGCAGGCCGGCCACTTCATACACCATTTCCCATCAATCCGTGAAGCCATTCGCGATCTCCACCGTTCACATCGAAGCTCTCGTTGTGATCTTCATCTTTGTAGTTGAATGTTTTAGCCAAAACTTGATGGATTGAGAGATCAAAGGGGAAAAGATGGGAGCATTTCTGGCCATTCAGGGGGGGTGGCGGCTACATGCTTTAGGGTTAGGGTTTTGGTTATGTTTTATCAAATTTATGAAAGGTAGGGGCTATTTATAAGGAACCGATCGACACTATTCACCCGGAAATTCCGAACTCCGATTTAGACGCCGTAACCAGCGTACCTAGGGTTTATCCCGCGTTCCGGACACAATGGAACAGGTTTCGGAAGCTAATTCGGAAGTATGTGCGAGTTATGGCTATAAACGCTCAATTTAAATTAAACCGATTTAAGTCGATTTCTAGGCGTTTTAATTTGTACCGGACAAACGGTAAATACAATTGACTTGAAATTTGAAACCTTACAATAATATCACATTACGGATCCGATGAAACTGGTTTCGTCGAATTCCGAGACTTTTTGAAAAATGGCTATTTTGACTCGCCAAATTTAAATTAAAAATAATTCGATGCGTTTCGAGCTGCCACGATCAAACGATAGCTCCGATTGACACGAAAATTGAAATCCGGTAATAACTAACTATTACGGATCCAATGAAACTGGTTTCGTTCAATTCTGAGACTGTTCAAAAATTGACTATTTTACAGTCGATTATTAAATATTAAAATATTCAATTTTCACAAATAAACTTTTAATTCGATTTTAAAAGTTCTAAAATATCATTCTAACTTCCATATGATAAAATAAAATTTTCCAAATTATTTTAAATCATTTTTAACTCAATTTTTAATTATTTCCATAATTTCACATGTTAATTTATCGATTTAATTATCCAATTAAATCCAATAATTCAAATTAAAATTTATTTGACTTATAAATTCACTTATAAATATTTAAAATTAATTAAATATTCAAATTTTAATTAATAAAAATTCTGGGTCGTTACAGGAAGGCTAGACAGATCTTAGCCGATGAAGTCTTTTCTTTGAAAATGGCTTTAAAAGAGTACCGAGGATGAAAAGGCCAGGGTTAACGCTAAACATGTTTCTCTTAAGAAGAAGTGCATTCGAAAAGAAGTTGGAGAAGAAAAAGGATTCTTTATCCAAGGCCATTAAAACCATTTTCGAATCTAAACAAATGGTTTCTTAATTTCTAAGCACTTCTCTAAATGATATCATCATAAATTCTTATAAGGATGCGCTCATTTTAGCTTATTCCGATAATATTGAGAAGTGCCTAAATTTAAGTTTTCCCTCTCTCGACGCTATGCTGGTTAAAAGATTTATGACCAAAATAAATAAATGGAGAAAGGAATTGAGATCCCTGATAGAGAAGAAATTGATGCCACCGGGCTACTATCTTATGAAGTCCTTCCTATAGAAGAAGATTCTGATTCAGACGAGGAGGAAGACGAAAAGGGCAATGCAGTTGTGGTTGATGAGGATGAAAATGACGATGATAATGACGACGACAACCCTAATGACGACATAAAGGTCAGGGTGATGGTGGCAATGAGGGTGATCGCGTTGGTTTCCATAGAGAAGGTGATGTGACACATCTGGGGCATCGGATAAAGTTATCCCTGATCCTACCGCCCGCAAAGAGAGTCATGCAGAATTCCCTGACTCCTTTGATCCCCAAAGAGAAGGCGTTGATTTTAATGCTTGGGAACAAGAAGGGAAGAAGTAGACCTTACAAACTTCAATTCAAGTTTCTCTGGTATGGAATTCTTTATCAAAATGCCTTTTACTTCCAAGATAATACTAGCTAATACCTTTCCATTTTAGATAAGGAAAAAATCCACCCACCTTTATAAAACAAAGCTTGAATGGAAACATGTGGAAATAAATAGCCTGTATACAGATTTAGATAGACAATTAAAAGAACACAGTGCATTTTCTGACAAGTATTATAAGCTCAATAAAAGCATTGCAGTGTTAGCGTCTCTTTAAGATCAAGAAGCCACCCCTTGACTGAAAAGGGCATGTCTTTGTTATGACAAGCTTTTGAAAGAGATCATAGAATTGATGACACTCTTTTAGATGCTAATCGAGGATAGAGATATCCTGGTAAACTTCTTATATAAAGCTTATTGCAAACATTTGATTGTATATTTTTCATATTTAGGTGATTTTAATGAGGGTCTACTTAGAACTACATAAGAGGTATTTAAATGAATTCGGGTCTGATTCTCATCCAGGGGCTTGTTTGAACTTACGACGAGTCAACTCAATTCCTTGTACGCTACCTCCAAAAAAACTTAGATATTATAAGGATAAGTTTATTAATGAGTTATTCAAAAAATCAATCTTACATGAACAAGAAGAAAGTTTGCAATCGTGTAATTATATTATTTTATGGACTTTCCATATTAGTTTTTAGACTTAGTTTTATTTTATTACGTCATTATAGAGAAAATATCTCTCAAGCAGCCCTCTTACTAGGGATTACTTAGGAAAATATATCAAATTAAGAAGAGATTATTTAGAAAAATCCTCGCTCTTGAAATCCTCAAGACTAGACAGATATTGCTTTTCTAGAGATCTACAAAAGCTTTATATGCAATATCCCCGACTTCACGTTGATTTTCTTAGCGAAGAAAAGGAAAATCTCCTTAAGGAAATTCAGACATATCATACAAAATTAATTTGTGCTCGTAATCGTCCTTATAACGGAGAATGGGATTATAGAAAATGTCATCCAGCTATTACCTAGAAGGATTTACGCCACTTTTGAATTGACAATTAAACTTTCGGCTGACTCTTTACATAAAGTTAGAAATGTTGTTTCTGGACTTTAAGTATGATAGGGAAAAGCAAGTACTTGTTTATAACAATGATATTGTACCCACTATTATATTTATTTTTGAGTTGCAATCCCAAATATTGTAATAAAAGAGATAGTAATAAAAGATATTTGTTCTTTGGGTATTAATTTGATTTTTTTTTGTTTGAATAGGAAAAACAGTCAATGATTACGCCTCTCTCATCACGTCCCTTATCTCGCTTCACCAATCTTCGGGATATATTGATTACAGATTTTGAAAAGGGAAGACAATTTGAAGATCCCTTGTCTACTAGACTTCAAGGCAATATGCAAGCGTTTGAATGGCGTTGAAATATGCTTCAAAAGGAGACCACCGGAGACCTTAATGATCAAATCACTAGTCTCGAAGCAGATATCAAGAAAAAATATGAGATGATTTCTCAGTCAAAACGTCGAATAGATTAAATCCTTCGATTGACTTTGATCATGATATGTCCAAGCTTTTCCAATAGGAGAGTTATTTGGAAATCAAATTAAAGGTTAGTCAAGCTCAATGTAAATCTTTGGAAGTAATCATGGGGTGTGATATTCCAAAAATTAATTTACGAATTTCTCCAATCGCCCCAACCATTGGTAAATTAACAAGGTCTCATTCCTTAGCATTCAGAAATTCCCCAACATAGCAAACCCTCCCCTGGTTTAAATGAAAACGTGGTAGGAAAATGGTGCCAAAAAGTCAATTTTGAACCAATGAAATACTTCAACGATCAACAAAAGGAAAGATACTCCCAACGCATTAATGAGTATGCAACCAAAATTCAAAAACTTGAATACGAAAGGCATCTTCTTCAGAAGCGTATTGCCGATTTGGAAAGGCAGAACAAGACAATTAAAGGTGCAAACATAGCTTTCAATCGTTCTTTGAAGACTCATTTCGAGTCTATTGATGATGCTGATTAAATTAGGAAGAAGGAAAAGAAAGTCTTTGTATAACAATACGCCATATTGTCGATCTTTTAATTGCTTAGAATTTAGATAAGGTTGTACAAGATCTTTAAGGCTCGCACTTTCATTGTATAATATGCCTTATAAATAATTTTGTATATTATGTAAATTATGTAAATATCACTTGGTTTGTAGCCCTTGTTTGTACCTGTATTGTTGTTTCTGAATTTGTTTTTTGATTACTTTGGCCACGGTCCTGGTAATTTGTTGAATCATTTGGTCTTCCTTATCAGTCTTATTTTTTACAAAGTACAAAGTAGATAACATTTTATCATTAAATTGAGAATTATATAAAAATTGTTCAGTAGTTTGTCAATATTATTGGAACAATATTAGAATTCCTGATAATAGAATTCCAAAAGTTCGAATCTGTGATTAATGGAAATTAATAGATCCTCGGCTGAACATGATAAATCTATAATTGAGAACAACCAAATACCGAAAATTCCTGTCCGTCAATGATGGAAGCCTTAAGATTTAACTTTGGTAATGATGAAAGAAGACCAGAAATCCTACTTTAGTTACATTAATAGTAGTCCATGGTTCTAATTATGGAATTAATAATAGAGAGCCAGAAATCCAAATCCAGCATTTTAAAGAAACCTCTTTTGAGAGGAGAACAAAAGTTAAAAAATCATTATTTAGAAATAATAGAAGATCTGAAACCTAGGTTCCAGTATTGTTAAGTATAATCTAGAAATTAATAGTAGAAGATCCAAGATCTAGATTTGGGTATTAATAAGAGAGATCTAGAAGTTAGTAGGAGACCAGAAGTCCATAATAAAGATCTTGAAATTAATAACAGAAGACCCTTAACCAAGATTCAGGTATAAATAAGTGAAGGCCAGAAATCACCTTTCGAAAATTAGCCGAAGGTCATAAATTCATATAAAAGTGGTATGGGAATAATCATTGGGAAATAATAGGAAACTAGACATCATTTTCTGGTAATAAGAAGGAAAGTTTAAAAAAATATTATTTGAATAATGGAAGTTCAAAAATTCTCATTCAAGGTATTTGTTCTGCACTACTCTTTGGACTTTCATTATTTGAATCTTTTGCTTTGTATCACCACTCTGGTTCTTGATTCTTTTAACATTTGCCACCCTTTAGGCTTTGTATATTGTTGTTGTTTTGTGTGCCACTTCTCAGGCTAGGACGTCTTAGCACGTTGTTGTCCGATGCGCTGGGTTAGCTTATCCATAAGCAGGACCCAAGAACTTACCCGACCTTCCCAGAAGACGCTCCATCCATAGGTAGGACTGAAGTCTTGTTCGGTGCCTTAACGAGGCCATAGCATGGTTGGATCAAAGGCTTACTCCATCCTCCATCTAGAAGGTGCTTCAGCTAGGCCTTTTATGTGGGACTAAAGGCTGGTCGATGCCTTGAAGTGGCCATAGTGCGGCGCGTTCAAGGGCTTACTCCATTTTCCCTCCATGAGGTGCCTTGACTTGGCTACGTAGGTGCGGTGAAGGGCTTGTAGATGCTTTAACCTGGCTATTTTTGACATGGATAAAGGCATGCTCTGACCTTTCTTCAAGAGATGCTTTGACCTGGCCATCTTGGCTCAGACAAAGACTTATGACCGTTTTAGATAATTTCCAAGTTTAAGGAGAATCCTATTCCCGACCATGTAGGTTTTCTTAAAAAATTCTTTATTGAATTTATTTATGATTTCTTTACACATCCATCGATCTTTCCTTATCTAAAAAAGTTAATGATCATTCCTTCTAGAGCCCTACATTGATTGGTCTCATGCCTGTTCGCTATATGAAAATGGCAGTAAGGTCCTTCTAAATTTCTATTGTATTTGAGTTTTTTCCTTTTAGATGGCCAGTAGTTGAGTTCCTCTTTTGTTGGTAAGTAAATATTCTAGATTGATGTAGTCAAGTCGCATTCCATGGGGAATCTTGATGTGAAGCTTGTCTTTTGAGGCTGATTTCTGGATCTTTTGTTCCTTGGTTCTGGAGCTCCACTCTCAATGACTAATTTCCCTTTTAAAATTTTTGAAGCTCGTTTGAAGGTAATGGTTCGCTTGTTACCCGATGTCATTTCTGAGCAAATGTGTAGTAATTGGCCATCATTCCTTTCTCAAAGATAGTGCCTTTAGTATAGAGTTGAATAGTCTTCCTCATTTGATCAAACAAGTTATCACCCCTACATCTTGCTTCTTTTAAATCAATGATAGGCGTATGACCAATGTGAAATGAGTTTAATCTCCAATTATCCGGATCATAATATCCAGCTTTATTCTTTTCCACGATTCTGAAAGCCTCTAATCTTAACATTTGTTACTTCATATAGCTTAGAATCTTTAATAGTTTCACGAGAGAATACAATCAAGTGTGGTTCTGAAGGCCCTTTCTTAGACTTTTTGATTTTGCTAAGTATTGTGGTGTAGGGTCTAAGGTTAGCTTGGAATCGAATAGGAGAAAGTAAGGCTGGGAATTTAACAAATTCGGAGGTTCAAGCTTCCTTCTAGCGCCAAAAATGTTAACAAAAAATCTTGCCAACACCCCAAAGAAAAATTAGAAGTGTGAATGACCCCTTTAAAACCACCCTTCAAATCGGTTGAAATAATCTAAGACCCCTTCGAAACCACCTTTTGAATCAGTTGAAATAATCGAGGACCCCTTCGAAACCACCTTTCGGATAGGTTGAAGTAATCTAAGGTTGTGATTTAATGGGATCTAAAGGGTTTTAATTGATTTAGAAGGATCCTACTCCTTCAAAATCCCCTTCGATATGCACCGATGCATGTACTTCATTGCCAAAATCACATATAAGCAGTACATCAAAATCTATGTATTTGAAAATACCATATATTTGATTTATTGATAATTTTCACGAATACAAGGGTTTGAGTATTGAAAGAAAGCAGAGTCCCCAATTTGATTTAGGAATTAGGGTTTACAAACTCTAGAGAAGAATAAGTATAGAATGAATGAATTCGAATCTCCAAAACAATACCCTAAAACGATACCCTTGTGTCTAATTTACAGGTACAGGTTGGACCCCTCGCATCGGTCCTTTCGACTTACTCGAACGAATGCCTTGCTGGCGTTCCACCGCTATTGAATTCAAAGTACCTCTTTGACAGTGCTTTCGAATGGGACCTGGGTGCTTTCGACTCCATCGGAAGGTATAGGAGCAGCCCTTATCTTTTATTGAAGTGCTGGATAAGTATGAAAGAATGTTCAAACGTGTTCGAAAGGTACACATCCAATGCTTGCAAAATGTGATGACGCTTTTGCTTAAGCTTTTGTAACATTCAAATCTTCCTTCCATCATTGCATATCGAACAAGTTTGCACTCCACTTATATGCCTTTTCGGTGGCTTTCGACATTGTCGAAAGGGTATTTCCATAGTTTCAGAAGGATTGTAGCATAGTAGTAGGTTTCTTGGACTTCTTCATTGTTGATAAGATCTGGTGCCAACATGACATGTTTCCACTTGAATAAGTGAGGAAGGGCATTTGGATGGTTTCCAAAGGACTTAATGGTGGCGGATTGATCATTGCGAAAGGTCAATTGAAACCGAGGAGGCCTCTTGGAAAGAATATGATTGCGAAAGGTGGCTTTTGAAAGTCATCTCCTTGATAACCGTGGAACCTTTCTTTTGATGCCTTTAAAAGGCTTTTTTAACACATTGAAAATTCTTTACACATGCAGAACCGATTGTCTTGGAAGGGATCAATTGAAGCAGAAGGGTATCCTTATCCCCTTTCGACCTCTTCATAATCCCATAGTTCATCTAACATTTGTAGAGGCATCCCTTCGACTCTTTCACAAGGTCTTGCTTTTGTGATTGTTCTTCAAGAAGCCTTCCTTTATTTTAGGCTTTGACAAGGCCGAAACAATTTTTGATGATAACATGTACTTTGGAAACAATATATATGAATTGAGCATTTTGATGATTGTTTTTCTGAAATGTTTATTTTTAGTACTATATTTTATTCCTTTAGTGTGAGATTCGAAAGTGTAGGATGCCTTAGATTGGTCCTTATATTCTTAGTCTCAGTAATGTATGAATGCCCAGTAGCTCATACTTCTTGATACTGATGTGAGTCAGAAAATCACTTTAGGCATTAGATCGTTGTCGAGAGTTGTAGGTTGTCACATCTGGCATCAGAGCCTAGGTTTAAGATTCTTTAAGGATCAGGTTCATATTAAGAGAACACGTTTGAAAAGCTTTTGAAAAAGGTTTTAAAAATGGGCTTTTGGAAAGGGGTGTGTGTAGATAAAAGTTTTCCAAAGATTTTATATATAAGTATAATAATAAATAATGCTATCCTTATTCTTTCTAGTACTTTCTATGAAAAGGTTGAAAATAACTCCTAATTACAAATAGTGATAATGAGCAATTTTGATAAGTATGGCTTAGAGGAGGCAGCTAAGGTTCTGGACATGAAAACCCCCACATGGATCCACCGATATCTGTAAGAGAGGAGACAAAATGAGCCTAATCCGATCAAACGAGTGTGTTTGTAACTTTTCTAACATGAATGTTAATTAATATATGATAATCGTGGGTTAGAATTAATATCAAGCTTATAAAAGTTGAGTTAAGACAAACCCTTCATAGTTATTATGATTTACTCCATAATGAAATGCTAGTAAATTTTTCATATACCAACTAGAAGCAGCAAGTATATTATGGATATAAAGGTGAGCGAAGAAGATAAGTACCATGGGACCTATATAATTAATATGGAATGCAATTAGGAGAAAATGGGAACGTGGAAGGAAACTTCACAAACTTAGAGCAAATTTCCCCCAGTTAAAGTGGAAATCATATTCTTATATTGGTAGTAGTTGCAACCACTCCTTTTTATGTATAACTAGAGTATTTCTATATTGGGGTTGGACACTATTAACCGAGTCTTTTATCCATCAGAATTCAATAGGAGTTAGAACAATTAGACTATGCGAGAATAACTTGAGACTGACCAAAAAAACCAAGCGGACAAGCCAATATGACTCAAAGAAAACCATCTAATAAAATACTAAGTAGGAAGATAGCTAGCAATCCATAGAGAAACATCATGAGTTGCCCAAACCTCTTGTATCATGATTCATTGCCATTTCTAAGCACGCTTGCCAAGTTTTATAGCATGCCAAACAATCTAGCTCGAGAAGTTAAGGCTCATCAAATTCAAGTGGTTTGACAAAAACGGCTTACTTAAAATGGACCAAGAGAACTCATACGGAGTCGGATTGACTTGAATTTTTGGAAGAACACTTAAAAGACACAAAAGAAGGCTCATAGAAAAATGGGATCATTTGGAGGTTGTTTGATGGATCATTGGTGACCTAACAAGATGGATCGCTAGCGATCCATATAGAACAGAACCCACCACCTGAAATTTTTATGGTAGGTACCACCCACTCCAAGAGAGTACTTACAATGTTTTGTCTAGTTTGGTAAGTTTTGAGCGAGTTGTGGATGATTCTTTGAGACTAGATGTCCCATGAAGACGGATGATCAAACTAACTCCAAATGACTTGATATTTGGATAAGGCACTTAAATAGAAGATTGGAAGACAACCAAACTAAGATCACTCAAAAATATGCTACGTAGATAAATAGCTAGTGATCCATCCCCTATGGATAACTAGTGATCCATCAACATAGGTCGGATCGCCCTTAAACTTTTCGAGCTCCTTTGTAGCATTAAGTAAAGGCTTCTAGTAGAAAATATGCTAAGTTGATGAATAGTCAACGATCCATCCTCTATGGATAGCTATTGATCCATAGAAATGACTCAGATTATTTGAGATTTTCGCTGATGACATGGCATAACAACTGGACTCTTATGTACTTGGACTTCTAGCCCAATACTCATCATGCAATCCCCTATAAATACTCACCTACTTGCAACTAGAGAGGGATCTTTTCTCGAGAGAGCCTCTATTTCTCTACTAGAATTCCTTCACTTCTTCAAATTTATTCTTCCCCATAACGGTCATTAAGGGGGTTACTATGATTCTTCAGTCAACCCTTATACTTGTGACTTATTTTAACTCATTGTAACTTAGATCTAAGGACTAACTAGTTGATATCCGGAGAGATTCAATTAGTATAATCATAAAAATGATTGATTAAAGTGGATGTAGGTCAGAGTCAGCCAAACCACTATAAATATGATTTGTCTCTTTTCTTAATTTTGCCTTTTATTTGTTGTTTATCTGAGATTTGTGCTGCTAATCATCTACACTGGTGCTTTCATACTCGATTTAGGGTGTTGATCCATTTTTTAGGTTAACATTTTGGTGTTTTCATTGAGAATCCGAAAAATTGAAGTTTGAATCTAAGATTTAGAGAAGATGAGTAGGCCTAATACTAGATCTAGAGCTATAGCAAGTAAATTAGAGCATGGGGGTAGGCAGGAGGTGTCCTTAATTTCTCATCAACCCATCTTGTGATTAGAGAAGAAATGGAAATAATGATGAAGGAGATGCAAAACTGGATCTTATGTAGGCAACAAGAGATGATGGATAGCTTCTTCCAAAGGATGGAGCAGCAAGGGATAGCTTGATCTGTAGGGAATATAAATCAAACACCAAGAAATAACAACAAGAGCTGCTAGAATTGGATTGGAACAGGATGGAATACTACTTCCACACCTAGAACAACCAATACTTAGGAGCATGATAGATTCAGATCTAGGATGAGCATTAATTCCTGGAACGGGTAATGTTGGAGCTAGAGTAGCAAATCAGAGTACAAATACATGACTGCATGAGCCAAAACCAAAAGCCCACGGTTGGAATAGGGGGCAGTTTCGTCCCTTACTCTCTGCCTTATGCTTTTTCTACCTTCAATAATCTTAGGCCTCTTACATGTGCAAGGGATCCCAAATGGTCCCTAGGTACGCTCTGAGTCGGCTGTCTGAGATGACTATTTAAGACAATAATTACCTCGGAACTCTTACACATGTACGAAACCTAGATTGGTTTCTAAGCATGCTTCGAGTCGGGTTTTCGGGATGAACATTTAGGATTTATGCTTGTTTTGATTCATGTTTGTTTGATTTCTGCTTATTTGTTTTGGTTTGAATATTTTAGAAAAACCCATATTGATTGTGATAACTGATATTGATAGCCTTAGAGTCCCGCCATGGGATCTGAGTGCAAGGTGCAAGTCTTCTTGCCAGAGAATGAGTGGTGGACTTATATACGACATTGATTGCCTTAGAGCCCCAACCGAAGAGATGGGACTGGAGTGTAAGAAGTAAGTCCCCTCACCGACGAGTGAGCGGATGGGCTTACTTAACCCCCCCTTCACTTAATAAACAAACGATCCAGGGAGATCGTCTACTTAACATAAAACATTAAATGATCCAGAGAGATCGCTCATTAAACTAAACATTGAACAATCTAGAGAAATTGCACATTAAACTTAAAAGATCAGGAGAGATCGACCCTTAAAACAGATTTGATTTAATAAAAGGATTTTAATGCCTTATAAATAAAATAAAACCAATAAATCTTGGATGAAAAAAGGATGATCTTGATATATAATGTGATTTTGATATATGATGTGATTTTGATATATAATGTGATTTTGATATATAATGTGACAACTCTGAATGAGAAGCAAAATGTTTATGATGTAAATCCTGAATGAATATGTGACAATTGGAGATATGTGATATAATTGGAGATATGTGATGTAATTTAAAATATGTGATTTAACTAGAGATATGTGATGTAATAACTCCGAATGAAATCAGAATGATTATGATGTATCAAATGTGCTTAGGTAGAGTCTAGAGTCTTATGTTATAACAGGTTTGGAACGAATTGTGGTTGGCAAGAGAATCCAAAAGAACTGGACAATTCACCAAGGCTAAAGCAGCTGGAAATCTCAATTATCGAAGAATGAAGTCATGAACTTGTGAGTCTTATGCTATAACAGGTTTGGAATGATTTGTGGTTGGCAAGAGACTCCGAAAGAACTGGACAATTCACCAAGGCTAAAGCAGTGGAAAGCTCAATTATCGAAGAATGAAGTCATGAACTTGTAAGCAAAACACACCTTTCATTCAAAAGGCGTACTTTAGGGGGCAAGAAAGTGTTAACCAGATTTTTAGCCCATCAGAATTCAATAGGAGTTAGAACATTCATATTATGCCAGAATAACTCAAGACTCAAGCAACACAACCAGGCGGACAAGCCAATAACAAAGAAAATCAACCAATAAAATACTAAGTAGATGGATCACTAGCAATACATAGAAAAGCATCATGATTTGTCCAAACCTCTTTGCATTATGATTCATTGCCATTTCTAAGCACGCTTTCCAAGTTTCATAGCATGCCAAACAATCTAGCTCGAGAAGTGAAGACTCGTCTAACTCAAGCTATCTGACCAAAAGTAGCTAACCTAAAATGGACTTGGAGGAAACATATGGAGTCGGACTGACTTGAAATTTTGGAAGAGTAATTGGAAGACATAAAAGAAGGCTCATAGAAAAAATGGGATCATTTGGAGGTTGTTTGATGGATCGCTAGCGACCTAACTAGATAGATCGCTAATGATCCATGTAAACTGGGCCCCACCATCTGAAATTTTTATAGTAGGTTCCAAACACCCTAGAGAAAGTACCTACAAAGTTTCGTCTGATTTCATTAAATTTTGAGCGAGTTATGGACGATTCTTGTGGACCAATAACCCACGAAGACAGATGATCAAACTAACTCCTAAAGACTTGATATTTGGACGAGGAACTTAAATGGAAGATAGGAAGACAATCAAACCAAGAACATACAAAAATATGCTAAGTTATGGATAGCTAGCGATCCATCGTCCATGGATAGCTAGCGATCCATCGCCCATGGATAGCTAACGATCCACCGCTATGGATAGCTGGTGATCCATTTAGATAGATCGGACTGCCCTTAGACTTTCTAAGCTCTTTCGGAGCACTAAGTAAAGGCTTTTAGTAGAAAAATATGCTAAGTTGATGGATAACTAGCCATGCATTCTCTATAAATACTCACTGAATTTCCCTATAAATACTCATCTACCTTCAACTAGAGAAGGAACTTTTCTAGGGAGAGTTCCGCCATTACTCTACTGAAATTCCTTCACTTCTTCAACTTTCTTCTCCCTTGCAATAGTCATCAAGCGGGTTACTGCGATTCTCCTGTCAATCATTGTACTTATGACTTATTCTAATTACTGCAACTTAGATCTAAGGACTAACTAGTTGATATCTAGAGAGATTCAACTAGTACAATCATAATAAAGATTGATTAAAGTTGACGTAGGCCAGAGTCAGCCGAACCTACATAAAAATTCTATCTCTCTTTTCTTACTTCTACTTTTTATTCGTTGTTTATCTGAGATTTGTGCTGCTAATTATCTACACCAGTGCTTTCACATTTGATCCAGGGTGTTGATCCAATTTTAGGTTAACAGACACTGTATTGGAAGATAAACTTTAGTTGACCATCTATAGTAAGAAGGACAAAAACCCTATATACTTAAAGCATTGTCAAATATGGTTATGTTTATGTAAATTAGGTTGCTTTTATCTACTTCAATTTAAGTAATAATCCAGTGAAAATGATTCTAAAAGTTAGAAACAATGAACGTATGATACTTAAAAAAAAAGCTGGCTTATGATTTCCTCTAAAATGATCAAAAAAATATATATGAATTTGTATAAAAAGTAGAATTAAAAGAATTTGACAAAAAATCTCAATGACCGTTGTAAAGCTTTTGTTTATTAGGCACATTGTTGTACTTACCCTTGAAGCATACTTTGCATGTAGAAACAAAACTTTCGAAAAAATAAAATAAAGAGTATGTAAAACCCCAGCTTTTGACCCTCTTTTATAAATAAGAAATGATTAGCACTGTCATACTTTAAAAATATATACATATACATATAATAAGTTAAAACATCACATTTTCTTTTAAAATACACTTTGGTGAAAATTTCTTGTTTGTAAACGAAAAATTTAGAAAGGCGTGTCAATATGTGCATTTTGTTAGGTTGAACTAAGCTGTTTTTGATAATTTATAAATTAAAGAAAAATGACATGATCTTTAAAAAGAGAAACAGTTGTTAAAATGAATTAAGGTTTCACTGTTTTAAAAACTCACTAGTCTTGTGAAGAACATGCTAAATCAAATATTTTGATTTAAAAGGTAAATTAAATTTATGAATCACTTAAACTTAAAAAGAAAAGAACTAATTCGGACTTAGATAAATGGAATTACACAGCTTACAAGGGCCAAATTGATGATGGAGACTATAAGCATTTTAATATTTAGATGTAGAGGTAGGAAGTAGTATGGAGAATTAGCATACTTTTAAGTCAAGGTTGAATTAGAAGGACAGATAACTAGATCAAACTTCTTGTTTGACAACGGAATTTCTGTCGAATTAGAAAACCGTCGACAAATTTTGAAATAAAAATAACCGCAAGTTCACAACGTACAATTTAGTTTGTGTCGAGTGCGGGTCGATCCGCAGGGAATTTTTAAGATTTTAAAATTTTCTAATCAATCAAATTAAACCTAAAGTGGAGATTGTTTTGAAAACTAGAAAACTAAGCAAAACTTGATATTAAAAACTATGTGATTAAAATTCAATTTAGAGGCAAATCCACTTCCTCATTTTTTTCACATACATCAGTATGAAATAAATGATGATCTCTTTTTAACATAAGTAGGATTAACAATGTATTCATCATAAGCATAGCCTATTTGTATTATTAATTAACACAAATCAAACCGTCAAACTATAATACAAATCTAATCCTACTTTTTTAAATCTCATGAAACATGGCATAAAAAATGAAACCAAAATCTAGTTTAAGCATGATCTATTTACTATTAATTAGTAACATAGATCATCTAATTTTGATTATAACTTCAGTTCATTTTCATGATCATATTTAGATGAAGAGGCAATTTGTGATTAATGAGATAAGCATATCCTATTTGTTATGAATAAACCAGGCTATCAAATTCAACATAAAACACAAATAAACATAAACATCCATTTTCTCATGAAGCACTAAAGAGATCATACATAAAAAATTATGTTGAATCTACATGATTAAAAGAAAGCTTCATTATCCCTAAATTGTAGGGATTTAGCCTTCATTTGTGTTATCATTTTAACACATAGAGATTTCAACATTAAAAGCAAAAGAAATAGAAACTAAATAAAGGAAGAAAATGAAATCATTACTAAGCTACTTGCATAAAAAAAGCTACACTACTTGCATGAATGTAAATCTACGCTATAAACATGAAATGAAAGAGAGCATAGAAATAAGCATTAACATAAAAGGAAATGAAAGCATGTAGAAAAGAAAAGAGAAAGAGGCTAGGAAGTCATTTTTATTTCATGAAACATAAACTTACAGTTTGTATTTTAATTTCCTAATTAATTTTTAAAGAGTAAGATTACATGTACATAAGAGGGCTATTTATACATGCATAAAAACCCTAGTTCAATTTTTAGGGTGCTTTCCAAAATGCCCTTTAGAAAATCTGGCCTTCAAGTAACCATTAGCCTCTAATTAATCCATCATTATATATGCATGAAGCATTAACTTCCACTTGGTTGTTCATTAGCTTCTAATTGTAGATTTAGGTAAGTGGGTGGGTGTGGTCCTCGATGATCATGAACTTGAATTATTTCCTCTTCATTCCTTTATATTCCCTTATGCATGCATATATCTTCATGAAACCTTCTTCCATATGCATCCAAATTCTTATAAAAATTATAAAAAATGTCCAAGTAAAAAGTCCCGAATTAACACATGCACAAAAATGACTATTTTTCTCTGTATGTAGGCGAACATATGATGATTTAAAAAAATTGAGTTTGGTTTTAAACATGTTAAAATACCCAATTATGACATTTATTCAAATAAAATTAGATAAAATATGGATGTATATATATGCACATTTATATGCACATAAAATACCTGCACGCTTATCTTTTTATTCATCCTCGAATAAAGGAAAACGAAGATAAATCTATTTTCATAGGGAGCACGATCGCATTGTGCGTATGCTACAATCCGTTAAACCTCTGGTGTCCCCGGTAGGACGAATGTTGTCTCTTGAGGGTTTTCAGCAGATACTACCCACAAAATCCAAATGCAAAGTGAAAATATTTACAAAGTGCAAGATTTATTTATAATGGGATGAATGCATATTTTTGATAATAATTACAAATGAATGATTTACTTTTAAACCGACACAAATAAGTAAAATATATGTTTTGGTCATTATCTTGAAAAATTAAGTCATTTACTCGTCAACATTTCCAATGAAAATCAAGTTATCATAATACATAGGCTATAATTTAACTCGTTGTTTCCGTAGATAACACAATGTAACTATAAAATTGATCCTTAATTGGTTATCGAAGTTTATCATCATGGTATTTTCATTTCTTTTGAATAACAAGTTAAATCAACCTCGTGAAGAATAGTGCTTAGATTTCAATTGCTTACTCTCTCTTATTTGAATATTTTATTGATATTAACAATATTTACATATGCCTAACTCAGGTAAACTGAGGCCAGATATATTACCCATGCACTGCCTTGCAGACTTATGTGAGGGGGATACAGAGCGTGGTGAGTGAACATACAAGTATGGACACTTATCGACTATGTGTTATTAAAAAGAATTTTTATATACATACACCTAACTCGGATAAACTGAGGCCAGATACACCGATCGTGCACTGCCTTTCGGGCTTACGTGAGAAGGGGACAGAGCATGGCGAGTGAACACACAAGTGTGAACATATGACTCTAGGTGTTAATAGAAAATATATACATATATACAGATGCTTTTTTATATATTTTTTTTGTTTTTTTCAAGAGGGAGTTTTGTAACATCATCTTAGTACCACTTAACTTAAAAGATTTAAAATATTATTGCCTTTACTTTAAATCAACCACTTTTTTTTTTACAAAGATTTTTAATTAGAATATACTTTATAATTAACACATATGAAATTTCCTATATACTAGTTAAACCATTGCTATATGTGATCAAACCACTTTTTTTTTGTTAAGACAAACAAATTTTCAAAAATTTCAATTTATTAACCAAAATTTATACTTATTCTATAGCGTTTCTTCAAAAATAAATCAAAATGTTAAAAAAGGAAATGTTTTTAAGATTTAGAACTTTTGAAAAAAAAATTTCAAAATTTTGAGTTTAAAGAAAATTGAAAATTAAAAAATGCCATGAAAAACTAAAAACTGAAAATGAGACTCCCTCCACACTGAATTTTGACTAAGTTTCCACAGTCAATGCACGATGTAACGGGGAAAAATATATACATATTTACAAAAGAGGGTTAACATTATTACTAAACATAGCTTGGATCATGAAGTATCATGAGCTCTTCCTCTTGGTTATTTGGCAATTCCAATAGAGGTTTCAGACGATGACTGTTGACTTTGAAAATCGATCCATCCCTGTGGTTTTCTATTTCTACGACACCATGTAGAAAAATAGTTCGTACCACAATTAGTCCGGTCCATCTTGATATAAGTTTCCTAGGGGAATAAATGAAGTCTTGAGTCATATAAAAGAACTTTTTGGTTAGGCGAAAATGTTTTTCTTAGGATTGACTTGTCATGAAATTTTTTGTTTTTTCTTTATAAATTTTCTCGTTTTCATACGCGTCGTTCCTAAGTTATTCTAGTTCGTTAATTTGTAGTTTTTGGTTTTCGACAACTTTATCGAGATCAAAGTTTAAATTCTTTATTGCCCACAACATTTTGTATTCGATTTCAACTGGTAAATGGAAAGCTTTCCCGTAAGCCAAACAAAATGGAGACATGCCAAGGTTAGTTTTAAAAGCAGTACGGTAAGCCCAAAGCGCGTTGGTCAATTTCCGAGACCAATCTTTTCGATTTTAGTTGACAGTTTTCTCCAGGATTTGTTTTATTTGACGATTTGAAACTTCAACTTTCCCACAAGTTTGAGGATGATATGGAGTGGATAAATTATGGGTTATCGAGTATTTCTTCCTTAATGTTTCAAAAGACTGATTGCAAAAATGGGTTCCGTTATCACTGATTATTGTGCAAGGCGTGCCAAACCTCAAACATATGTTTTCTTTGAGAATTTTCACAATAATTCCATGGTCTTGGTTTTGCAATGAACGACTTCGACCCATTTTAAGACATAATCGACAGCGAGAAGGATATACAAGTTTCTAAAAGAATTGAGAAAATGTCCCATAAAGTCGATACTCCAAACATCAAAGATTTCGATCGTAAGAATAGGGTTTAGAGGCGTCGTATTTCGTCGAGAAATTCTTCCAAGAATTTGACATCGATCGTACGTTTTAAAAAATTCAAATGAGTCTTTGAAAAGAGAAGGCTAATAGAAACCACACTGAAGCATATTTTTCGCAGGTTTTTCGAGGATCGAAGTGTCCACCGCATGCTTGATCGTGGCAAAACGAAAGAACACTCTTGATCTCATTATCCAAAATGCAACTTCAGATGAATTGATCGGGATAATATTTGAACAAGTATGGATCGTCCCAATAGAAATATTTCACTTGGGATATGAATTTGCATTTGTTCTGTTTGGACCAAGATGAGGGTGTTTCTTTAGTGACTAAGTAGTTCACTATATCAGCGTACCATGGATCGATAGAAATTAAAAGAAGTTGTTCATTGGGAAAGTTTTCATTGATTGGCAATGAAGATGGTGCATTCGGTAGACAAAACAAGTGATTGGCTATGACATTATCAGATCTTTTTTCGTCTTTGATTGTAAGGTCAAATTCCTGAAGTAAAAGGATCCAAAGAATCAAATGAGATTTAGCATCCTTTTTGGCAAAAGGTATCAAAGAGCAGTATGGTCAGTGTAGACCATGATGTATGAACCTATCAAGTAAGGTCAAAACTTTTCGAGCGCAAAAAAATAGCTAGAAGCTCATTTTCGGTTGTTGTGTAGTTGAGTTGAGCGTCGTTCAAAGTCATACTTGCCTAATAAATAACATGAAGGATTTTGTTGATGCGTTGTCCTAAGATAGCACGAACTGCAAAGTTTGAGGTGTCACACATTATTTCAAATGGGAGATCCCAATTGGGCAAGCAAATTATTGGAGAAGGAATGTGTTCTTTCTTAAGACTTTCAAAAGAATACATACTCTCAGAGTTAAAATCAAATGGAACGACTTTTCCAGGGAGAGTCGTCAAAGGATGAACGATTTTGCTAAAGTCTTTTACAAAGTATTGGTAAAAGCCAGAGTGTCCTAGAAATGATCGAATGTCCTTAACAGATTTGGGAATGGATAGGTTTGCAATTATGTCAACTTTTGCTTTATCTGCCTCGGTGCCTTTATTTGAGATGATATGTCCAAGGACTATGCCTTGTTTGACTATAAAGTGGCATTTTTCCTAATTCAAAGTCAAATGTTTTTCTTCACATCGATTTAGAACCAACTCGAGATGATGTAAACATTTGGAAAAAGAATCACCAAAGATAGAGTAATCGTCCATAAAAACTTCTAGAAAGCATTTAATCATGTCAGAAAAGATGCCAACCATGCATCGTTAAAGTAGCAGGAGCATTACGAAGTCCGAAAGGCATACGTCGGTAAGCAAATGTACCGAATGGACATGGGAAAGTCGTTTTTTCTTGATCTTTGGAAGCGATTGGAATTTGGTTATAGCTGGAATAACCGTCAAGGAAGCAGTATAATTCATAGCCGGCTAAACGTTCGAGAATCTGGTCAATGAAAGGAAGAGGGAAGTGATCTTTTCGTGGTAGCATTTGATTTTCGATAATGAATGCAAACACGCCGACCAATTTGAGTCCGAGTAGGAACGAGTTCGTTAGCGTCGTTTGTTATAATGGTAAGTCTAGCCTTTTTAGGCATGACATGAATTGGGCTAACCCAAGGGCTATCGAAGATAGGGTATATGATATCGTTATCGAGGAGCTTAAGAATTTCGTCATGAATCGCATCTTTCATTTTTGGGTTAAGCCTCTGTTGTGCATAACAAGTGGGTTTGGCTTCGTCAATTAAGAGAATGCGATGTTGGACAATAGCAGGGCTAATTCCATTAATATCGGTAATGGACCACCCAATTGCTTCTTTGTTTTTCGAAAGAATAGAAATTAAGCAGGTTTCTTGATCAAGAGAGAGAGAGAGAGAGTTGTGGAAATTATGATGGAAAATGTTTCGTTATCAAATAAGTATGCATACTTAACGTGATCGGGAAGTGGTTCGAGGTCCAACTTCGGGAGTTTCTCGATCAAAGAATTGGGTTGAGATTAGGACTCAACCAAAAGCGATTCGAAAGGAAGAGTGTATTTAGTCTCATTAGGTATTTCATGAAACGATTTTTCGTACTCAGCTTCGCGTTCATCTTTAAGGTCAAGTGTCTCGTTTTCCAAGTTTTCGTGAGTGGCACTAACTTCCAACGTTTGGTTATGAGGTTCAATTGATTGGCTTTCAAGATTGCAAATATTAAGAACCAAAGTCATGTTTCCAAAAGTAATTTTCGTCAAACTGTTATGACAATTCATTAAGGAATTTGAGGTGGCTAAGAATGGTCGGCCTTAAATCAATGGAATTTGACTCGCAGGGTTTGTTACAGGTGGTGTTTCAGGAATAATAAAGTCAATGGGGAATATGAATCACCCTACTCTAATAAGCACGTCCTTTATTTCTCCTACGGGCTTCTTAATGGAGCGATCAGTGAATTGAAGCGTGAATATCTTGGATTTGAGCTCACCTAGCCTAATTATTCGCACACAGAGTATGGAAATAAACTGACACTCACGCCTAAGTCTATAAAACATTTGTTAATTATATTGTCTCCAATTGCACACGAAATCGTAGGGCAGCCAGGATCTTTGTATTTAATGGGGATGGATTGGGACAAGACTTCTCTTAAAGTGGCGCCTAATAAGACTTTTTTGGGCACTTGAGTGTGCCACTTTAGGTTGCACGAGTCCTTAAGAAATTTCGCATATTTGGGGACTTGCTGAACAATGTCAAGAAGCGGGATGTTAATTTTCACTTGTTTAAAAATTTCCAATATCTTTCCCATTTGGTCCGAGAGTTTCTTGGGTCGAAGACGATGTGGAAATGGGATGCGATACTCAATAAGCAGGTCTACTTGAGTAGAAGAAGAAATTTTTTGATTGGCATTCGATTCGAAGATTGGCTTCCCATTCCGTTTATATTCGTTCATTTTTTAGGAGTGTAGAGAGAGGTTTCCAGTAAATCGTTTGGATTAACGACTTGATTATCGATTTGTTTATCGGAACATAGAGTTGTGATAGCATTCAATTGGGTGACGTTGCTATCTTGAACAACATGGATTTGATTTGAATTTGCATTTTGATTTCTGGGATTTGGAATGGGCTGGCTTGGGAATGTTCCTCATTCGCGTTCACTTACAGACGTGGCTATTGACTTATTTGCATTTCAAGTTTTGCAATCGATTGGTTTGTGATTTGCATATATGAGGTCAATAAATTTTGCAAATTGCTGTTTGATTGAAGGCTTTGAGTAGTTGCTTTAGCCAACGTTTCAAGAGTTTTCTCAAGTGAAATTAAACATTTATCGTCTTAGGGAGGATGAGTAGAATTTGGTTGAAAATTTGATTCTTGCAGTTGATTATGAGATAGACCTGCAAAATTTGGTTGCAAATGTTGGGCTGAAAGGGAGGATTCGAAGCATTATTTGAAAATGCATGAAAATTGGGACGAATCGTATTCGTGTTGGGATTGTTTTGGTTCCAAGAAAAATTCGGATGATTTCTCCAGCTAGGCTTGTACGTTGGAGAAAACGGGTTATTTTTGGCTTTATTGAAAGCATTGATTTGTTCGACAGAATTAGGGCACTGATCGGCTATATGATTAGGATCGTTGCATTTATAACACATGGGTTGGGAAGCTTGATTCATTTGGTTTAATGAGAAAACATTGTCGAATTTGTTAATCATTGCGTCGATTTTAGCTTCCAAGGCCAAAGACGATCCTATCGAGTGTGCGCTCGATCGTGAGTAAATTGATCTTTCTTTTAAACGTTCACATTGGGACGATTTTTCAGCAAGATTTTCAAGAAACTTCCAAAGATCATCGTGATGTTGGGAAAGAAATTTTCCTTGGCACATTGATTCGAACATTGCTTGTGAGCTGTTTTCGAGTCCATCATATAAGATTTGGCAAATCGTCCATTTTTCGAAGTTATGGTGTGGACATTTTATCAAAAGCTCTTTGAATCTTTCAAAATATTTTCCAAATGGTTCTCACTTGAATTGATGAAAATTTATAATTTCGTTTCGGATTCTACCCGTTTATTCCAAGGCGTAGAACTTTTTTAAGAAAGATTTTACAAATTCTTCCCAAGTTTTAATCAAGTTCGATGGTAAGCGGTACAACCATTTTTCAGCGTAATCCGTTATAGCGAATGAAATTAAGAGCAGTTTGATTCCGTCATCGGAAAGTTGTTGGAGTTTCATTATTGTGCAAACTTGTTCAAATTTAATCAGGAAAATGTATGGGTCATAGTGCTCGAAATTGCCAAATTTTGGAAGCGTGGAAATATGATTCGAATGAATTTCAAAATGGTTACATTTAGGGGTGGGTAACGTGATGCGAGAAGGAACACAACTCTATTGGGATAGATTCTATCCATAAGAGTTCGAGGGGCATTCTCGTTCGTCATTTCGGAAGGATCGTCTGTTCGAGTTAAACGATTAATTATTAAGTAGCAAGTCCAATGATTTGTTGTTGTGTCACGAGTCCAAGCACTCACACTCAAGTGAAAGTCGAGGAGAGAAAGAAGTTAGAAACAAGTTTAGAGAATGAAATTAGATTTGAAAAATGAAGTGAAAAATTGTTTTTGTTTTTTTAAAAAGAAAGGAAACTATTTACTAAGTGAAATTTATTTTTCGAAAGAAAAGTTTGATTTTTGTTTTTTTTTGGCTTTTCAAATTTTTATATGTTGTTGTTTTTGTTTTTGTAATTTTTTTTAATTTTCAGATTTCAAATATTTACCAAAAAGAATTTTTTTTGTTTTTGTTTTTACAAAATGGGAATTTGATTTTGTTTTTGTTTTTGAATTTTAATTTTTTTTCTTTTATAAAAAGATTTTATACTTTTTTGGATTGAAAATTTTCAAAGGAAAGGAAAAAAGTTTTTTTTGGATTAAAAACTTAGTTAAGTAAAATTTACAATTTCTTTTTTGACTTTGGATTTTTTTTAATATGCATAAACTAATGCAACTAAATGAATGCAAAGGACTTAACTACAATTTTTTGTTCTTGGTGGCTCCTAACCCAAAATTGTATAATCACACTTTGTCTTGAATCAACAAAAACATTTCTTAGCCAGGTAACGGACAGGAGTTATCAGTGCAACACGAATCACCGTAGCAATGCAACCGAAGGTTTAAGTACCTTCAGAGGAACAACCACCATAATATTTATGAATCACCGTAATATTTATAAATGGTTAATACTCTGCCGTAGCCTAAACAATAAGAAATAAACTTATTCAAAGAAGACAATTGTCAAGATATAAGTAAGCCCTAGGTGAGCTCGCGACACCCTTAAGTCGAAGATATAAACTTTATTATTAGTTAAATTCTACAATGAAATTCGATTTGTGGGCTAAGAAAAGGGTGATGAAATCCTCCACCTTATGTGAATTGCGGTATTGCCCTTAGAAAATAAAACTAAGATGAGATGAATGCAAAACAAAAATTAAAAGTGAATTTACAATGTAACTAAAATGAAGTTTATTTTTATTTTTCGATTTTGAATTATATATATATGCAAGCAACCAACAATGCAAATCAAATTAAAAATAAGAGATGGAAGCATAATACCAGAGCGTGTGGATTTTTAGTAATTTTTTTAAGCGGTGATTTTTTTTAAGCAAGCGTAGCAATTCTTTTCGTTGCGATTTTCTGCTTTAACAGACTGAAAAATAAAAAGGGGATATATACAAGTTTTTTCTAATATATTTTTCTTTTGTTTTATTTTATTGAAAAAAATTAAAATAAACTAAATTACAACAGAACAAAACATAATTTAATTTTGTTTAATGATAAATCAAAACTAAACTAAAAACAAACTAAACAAAATAAACAAAGCAAACCCCCTTTTTTGTAAACTATTTGCAAATGAAAAATTGAAATTTGAGTTCTTTTTTTTTCCTGAAGGAAGAAACTCAAAACTCAAAACAAACTAATAAACACCTAATTTTTTTAATTTTTTTTGCCATTACCACTTAAAACATACCCACAGCTTCTTCTACCTGGTCCAAATCGCATTAACAAAATAACACACTCCCGGCTTAATCAAATAAACGAAACAAGAAGTCCACAAATGAAATTCTCCAATTTCCAAATCCTCCATTTTCCACAAATCTCGCACCCTGATTTCATCCAAAATCAGTCCAATTCCGCAAATCAAAAGCTTTTTTTTTGTTTGGTTGGTGGATTTGTAATGTAATGTACAGATAGGGGGTGGTCATGAGTTCAGTTTCGAAGAATTGGAGAATGAGGCAATTTGAACTAAGATGGTCGCGGCGATTTGGAATTTGGTGGTTGGCGATTCAGTTTCTGTTTGGTGGTTGAATTGGACTTGAAGGTCGCGGGAGATGATTGAGGCTAAGTTTTGATTTGTGTCGTAGTAGATTTTAGTTGCAAGGTGAAGTTGGCTGTTGCGATGAGAGAGCTTCTGGTGTGGGGGTATTGTTCGATTAGAAGTCGCAATTAGTGGAGGAGGATTTCAGGTTGTAATCGTAAGTTTGGGTGGAATTTGGGGATTGGGCGATATGCTGCAGTTGGATGGTTGTGCAAGTGATGATGGCTGGAAGTTTGGTCTGGTAGCGTGGTCACGGCTGTTGATGGTGGATGGGATGCATAAGCTTGTTTGGTTTTGTTAAATGAAGGTAGTGCATTGATGTGGTTGGGTAGGGAGTTGTTGTGAAGTAACAATCACTGTATGATTTTGATGATTGAAGATAGTAAATGAGTCGGTAGGAGAGGAAATGTGGGCGTTGTTTGGTTGAACTAGTGATGGGATAAAGTTGCAGTGGTTTGTAGGAAGAAGTGTAGACTTGGTTTTGATGAACTGCAGTGTTACAGAAGTATATGAGAGGATGGATGTTGTATAAGCAGGTGTGCAAGTAGATGGTATTGAAGCTGGCAGGACAGTGGTTCAGCAATGTGTGCAATGTTTGGCCAGAGGTTTATGATGGCTGTTGATATGAGTTTCGGTCTCACTGTGCACAGTTGTAGTTGAGAATGATCACAGGCAAAATTGTTTGATGTTGGTGGTGCAATGGAGATGTTGTAGAAATGGTGGGATGGAACTGGTTGTGGGAAGTATTGTGGGATGGAACTGGTTTTAGGGTGAAGTGCAGGCATAGTTTTGAGAAATGGAGCTCTGTGAAGTGAAATGGGGTGTGTTAATAGAGGGTTGAAGGTAAGAGAAGGCGAGGAGCAGAGGTGTTATGTGCAGTTGTTGCTTGCTGCACTGTTGGAATGTGGTTGTTGGGGGGGGGGGGGGGGGTGTTAATGACCGAGATGATGTGCACAGTTGTATAGTTGATCGGTGGCAGCAGCTTGACGATTGTATGAATAGCAGTGATAGGAGTTGATGAGGAGGAGGTTGCGGTGGGTGTATTGCAGTGGATGATTGTATGACTGAGATTGGTTGTTACATGCAACAAAGTTTTGGCAGCACTATTGTGGGATGGTGGCTGTGATGCAGTTTTATGTAGGCAGATGGTTGTTTTGGCTTGTGACAGTGGTTGGTTTGTTTGGCACGGCAGCAGGTGATCAAGGGTGGTAATTGCAGAGAAGTGAGTGTATCAGAGGGGTAGTGTTCCGTATGAAGAGTATGGTCAGCAGTAGAAAGGAGATGGTGGCACAGTAGTGACTGTGATATGTCGTGCACATAATGCACAGTAGTGAAAGTAGTAAGAAAAACAAATGTCTGTTTTTTAAGAAGAAATTTGTAATCACTTGAGCAGCGAATGAAAATTTATTTATTTTTAATTTTTTTTAAAACAGAATACCCATTGCAAATGCAAAACAAACAAGAAAAACAAGTGAAATCAACAAGACATACAAACAAAATGAGCTTAAAAATCACACAAAGGTTTTTTTGTTTTTTTTTAAAATGCAACACACAGAAGAATCAAAGAGAACCAACCGAAGAGTAGAAAATTAAAATCAAAGCAATTCCCTAGAAAGGACGTCAAAAACTTGTTTGACAACGGAATTTCTATTGAGTTAGAAAACCGTCGACAAATTTTGAAATAAAAATTACCACAAGCACACGACGTATAATTTTAGTATGTGGCGAGTACAGGTCGATTCGCAGGGAATTTTTAAGATTTTAAAATTTTCCAATCAATCAAATTATACCAAAGTGGAGATTGTTTTGAAAACTAGAAAACTAAACAAAAGTTGAGATTAAAAACTATGCGATTAAAATCCAATTTAGAGGCAAATCAACTTTCTTATTTTTTTCACATACATCAACATGAAATCAAATGATGTGTCTTTTTAACCTAAGTAGGACTAGTGATATATTTATCATAAGCATGACCTATTTTTATTATTAATTAACACAAATCAAACCGTCAAACTATATTACAAATCTAATCCTACTTTTTCAAATCTCATGAAACATGGCACAGAAAATGAAACCAAAATCTAGTTTAAGCATGATCTATTTACTCTTAATTAGTAACATAAATCATCAAATTTGATTAAAACTTCACTTCATTGCCATGATCATATTTAGATGACGATGCAATTTGTGATTAATGAGATAAGCATAGCCTATTTGTTATGAACAAACTAGGCTATCAAATTTAACATAAAACACAAATAAACGTAAACATCCATTTTCTCATGAAGCACAAAAGAGATTATATATAGAAAATTATGTTGAATATACATGATTAAAAAAAAGCTTCATACCCCCAAATTATAGGGATTTAGACTCTCATTTGTGTCATCATTTCAACACATAGATATTTCAACATTAAAAGCAAAAGAAATATAAACTAAACAAAGAAAGAAAATGAAATCACTATTAAACTACTTGCATAAAAAATAAAGCTACACTACTTGCATGAATGTAAATCTAAGCTATAAATATAAAATAAAAGAGACCATAGAAATAAGCATTACCATAAAAGGAAATGAAAGCATGCAGAAAAGAAAAGAGAAAGAGGCTAGGAAACCATTTTTATTTCATGAAACACAGAGCTTACAACTTGTATTTTAATTTCCTAATTAAATTTTAAAGAGTAAGAAGATATTTACATATACATAAGAGAGCTATTTATACATTCATAAAATCCTAATTCAATTTTTAGGGTGCTTTCCAAAATGCCATTTAGGAAGTGTAGCCTTCAAGTAACCATTAGCCTCTAATTAATCCATTATTAAATGCATGAAGCTTTAACCTCCTTTTAGTTGTCCATTAGCTTCTAATTATAGATTTAGGTAAGTGGGTGGGTAAGGTCCTTCATGATCATGAGCTTGAATTATTTCCTCTTCGTTCCTTTGTATTTCCCTATGCATGCATATATCTTCATGAAACCCTCTTCCATATGCAACCAAATTCCTATAACAATTATGAAAAATGTCCAAGTAAAAAGTCCCAAATTAACACATGCAAAAAATGACTATTTTGCCCCTGTATGTTGATGAATATATGATGATTTGAAAATAATTGAATTTTGGTTTTAAACATGTTAAAATACTCAAATATGACGTTTATTTAAATAAAAATAGATATAAAATATGGATGTAAATATATACACATTTACGCACACATCACTTCCTATAATAGTGAAGAGTGAATTCCACTATGTGTCTTTCTACACATGTATGCTTTGAATTATAGAATCCTTGCATAAGAAAGTTTGAAAAGTATGATTCAAGTAAACATATTTTGGGATAAGGAAAGAGTAAGCCAAGATGTTTTAAGTGTATTAAAGAATGCTGCGGATGCAAGAAGTTTTTCGGTTTGAAGTGTTAAAGGGCCAAGTACGGTCTACTTCAATCCTTATAGCAAGTGTTAAGTAACATATGAGCATTTCCGTGATTACACTAAGCAATCTAAATGGAACGGTAAGTGTAGGCTCGGCGTTATATCAGCAATGTTGGCACCATATAGGTGAGGATGAAATACCTATAGGCTACGGAAGGTCCAGGTATTGCGATGTTCCTTGAAGGCTTCGAGCGTATCTAGTGGACATGAGTGTGAAATTAAATATTTTATATATTATTGGATTTATATTATCGTAGATGTGTTCCTTGTATGCCTAAACGTAAATCTTGGAATCATAGGATTAAATATTGCATGTACTTGAATATGAAAAATAAGGTGAAAGTAGTCCCTAAATTTATGGGTTAATTAAGAAAATTGCATGGTAATTTTAGGTTTGTTGGGTAATTGATACAGGCTAATAAACACAAATTGGAAGTTGTTATAAATTGGAGAGGGATTTAAGTAGTATTTTAATTCATTGGAATGAAGTGTGTGACAATGTAAATTTCTGTAAAGTATCCAGTTTTAATACAAAAGTATATCGTTTGAAATAACATGGAATATACCTAAAAGAAAACGATGTACAAAATAGGGACGTTTACCGTACTTTGTACCATCTATTTCAATAGTAATAGAAAAGATAATTTCTTGTAATTCCAAACTTAAAACAAATCCTTCTTAGAGAATTTATGGGAAGTTACAGAGTTCACATTTCCATTTGGGGAAGATGTAATTTTAATGCATTAAAATGCAGAAATCCCTAGGTATAAACCAAAGTATTGGTCATTATGTATACTGGATTAAAATGGTAATGCACCATTCCATATTGAGTTGTCTTGACTATATGATAGTTGGAACAAAATGGTGAGAAGTTACATTTGAAAAAAAAAGTGTCTCATAGATGGTATGTCATTAGGAAATGGTAAAATTTTGAAAATTTAAATTACAAAAGTTATTATAGTTAAATTTAAAGTAAAGATTATGTCAGGAATGGTTAATTCAAGGATTTAGGCTTCAATTAAGAGAAGGATATTTCTATTTACACACATGGAGAATGCTAAGGGATTTTCACAGAAAATAAGACTTGGAAATTTTCGGTAAGATTTGGAGGAAAGAAATATAGGATTTTTTTTCAATCATCCCTCGGATTGGAAGAAGGTTATTTCAGGAAATTCATGAAGGACCAATTTAGGATTTTATTTAGGTTTATGATTTTATTTTAGGTTTGAGTATGAAAGTAGACCAAGCTTACCCTAATAGAATATTTAAGTATTTACTTATAGAACTTATGACATATCCCTGTAGACTATAAACATGATATCTAGGAACTAGGATTGTTGAAGGAATGAAAAAATTGGTCAAAATAAAAATGAGATGGCTTAAGTCAAATCAAAGTGGAAAAGAAGTTATGCTATTTTCAATCATTTAAGAAATCACTAGATTTGGATACCCCTGGGTGAAATGAAGAAATAACAGAAGAGAAAAGTAGAAAAACCATGGGAGGGGGCACAGTCCACTTTTGGGATGTATTACCTTCATATCTGGAAGAAGAAGTGTTTGGGCATACTACTAGAAGATTTAAGACAATATGTATGTGCATTGAGGATTTCGTAAGGCTACAGGTTCGTTGGAGCATACTTACTCTCATGATCACCTAGTATGGTGCATGTCGACGTCATGTTATTTGGGTTAGTAGCAAGGGTTGCAAAGGGTTGCCTATGCACGTATATTTAAGTTGAAGTTATAAACTGGTAGTAAGGGTGATAAATACAGTTGGGAGGACAATCCAATTACAAGTGCTTAGAAGTGAATTTGATCCATAAAAGGATAAAGACTGCATAAGATAGAAAAGAAAGCATATATCGATAGGAGACTCATGGAGTTGAAGTCTGCAGTGATGACATGGACTGCATGAGCATCTTGCGGCTTAGATACGTTATTGGATTAGTAGTTTGAAAAAGTTAGAACCAAGATTTATAGGGTTTTTTCAATTTTGGATAGAGTAGGGAATTTAGCCTATTGAGCGGAGCTTTCTAAGGGTTGATGGGAGTTCAAAATGTTTTCCTTGTGTCACAATTACAGAAGTGTTTATATGATGCAGCTACCGTGGTCAAGCTGTGTTAGTTAAGAGAAGTCAAGAGGATAAGTGAGTCACTTTTTTACCATGCACCTATCTGCATTATTGGGCATGGGACAAAGCGACTCCGCAATATAGTAATTAAACTGGTTGGAGTCCAATGAGGAGATGGTCCAGTTGAGAGTACAACGGAGCCTAAGGAGAAGATCCAAGCTATCTAGAACTCTTCGCTAGTAGGTTTCCATTTTTATTATATAAGTACAAATTCCTCGTGTGTAGGTTCTAGATTAGTATACTCCTTAGGTAAAGACCACTGAATGCTAGAAATGGATATGAACATGTCATTAGGACACGTTTTGGATGATGGTTGCTAATGGATATGTTCCTTTGTTTTCCTTGCCCACATCAACACACATTCTAGTTAGCACATACACTCACATTGTCGCTTGTTTTACTTTATCTAGTTATATGCATATGGTTGCTGCATATTAATTGAATGGATGCGCATATATGTAGAACTGCAAGTATATTTACACAAGATGTTGCATGCATTTGGATACATGTCATAAGAACTTGCATTCTAGGAGGTCGACTAGATCAGGAGACCGCCTACTCTTTGTATTTTATAGGTTCATATGCATTCCATGTTTGCATATACATAACGCATTGGAATTTTAACTAAGTACAATGATTGCCGGTGGATGATGGATGAGCAGATGACTGTATTTATTGATTATTATGCGCATGAGTTACATTTTTCCATCCTTGGAGATTTCGAGGACGAAATCCTTTTAGAGGGAGATTGTAACATCCCAAAAATTTAAGAGAGAATTTAATGATAGAATTAAATTTAAATTAAACAAGCACAAAAATGTAATTTTTACAAACATTCAAATTTAGCTGTGAAACTTGCACCGTTGTGTTTATAACGATTTTTTGCATGATTTTCATATGTAGCACTAATATCAAAGCTAGTATGGGGAAGTTACAAACGTTTTAAAATTTAAAAACAAAATTAATTTAACAAACAAATAATTTTAATTGTCCTTAAATAAATGGCTCCATCGATCGACACCCTTATGGGAGACCACTCATCACTAGTGGTCGACCGCCCCTATATACAGTGATCGATCGGTTGAGCCTCAGATCGAGAAATATGAGCAGCTACTGGCCTAATTTAATAAAATATTTTTACTTGGGTAAGAAGTAAATAGTTACATATAGAATGTAAGCAAATACTCTCTTAGGGTTAATCAATGGTCATGACCAATTCAAAATCTCTATAAATACATAGCTAACATAAACCCTAAATCATTAGAAATTTATCTGTGCACCAAAACTCTATCAAATTCTCGTCTCCTCCATTTATAAAATTCTTCAAAATAAACAAGAATAAATTAGAGGAATTCAAGAAGATCAAATCAAGCAAACAACTAATAAATAAATGAAGGTTTCTTGACGAAATTCGAAGGAAAGCTTGGGTTTGAGGTGATTGGGTATATTTTTAATAAGATGTTATATGTAGTTGAGTTTAATATACCCTATTTGATCTAGGTTGTTAGAAATTGAATTGTAAACATTGTTTAGTTAAATTGGAAATTTAATTGTTAGTATATGAATATGATCCTCTTTTCCTAACCTAAATCTATAAACCAAAATCTGTAAATTTATAAAGAATTAACATAACCCATATTATTACATATGATAAACTATTTCACTATAGAATTGTTTAGATCCACAAATTGAAAATGATATTAACAAGTTTGGTTAATTTTAACTCGCGTACCGTATGATAATAAATTTGGAAATGATGACAATAATTAAAAAAACCGAATTAAGTGATAAATAAATTGAAATCAAACTAGAAAATGAACGTTAACCTAAAATCTACACCGTGACAGATTAACTACACTAACTAGAGCAATCGACAGCAGGTGGTCAACTGCTCTAGTATATAATGGTCAACCCGTTGGTGTTCTAGAAGCGCAATCTGAATCTTGGCCTGCGGCCCAGGTTATAAATAAAATTATTTTAAGTGTAAATGTGTGTGTGTGTGTGTGTGTGTGTGTGTGTGTATATATATAGATGTTTGGGCATGAAATCTAGTTCCCTATGAGGTGACATGAGGACATTGCAGAGCTGATTAAATTCTATTTATCCAATAAGGACCGGTATTTGACTCGAAAAGGAACTGACATTGCGGAGCTGATCAAAGTAGTTGATTTGGTACAGAGCATAAAGAAAGGAGCTAAGCGTTGGAGTTTTGCTACTCTTGGTTGTTCCTCATATAGCAGTTTGTTTTATTAAATGTCTAGTAAACTTATATTGTACTTTGGAAATAATGAGCATTTTGAAAGTTGTTTTTCTAGAATGTTTATTTTCAATACTTGTATTTTATTCCTTTTGCAGTGCCATCTGAATGCCTTAAATTTATCCTTATAATTTTAGTCTCTAATGTATAAAAACCCGATAGCTCGTTCTTCTTGATACTCACGTGAGTTCAGAATTCACCATAGGCTTTGGATCAGTATGTCGGGAGGTAAAGGTTACCACAGAGCTTATATTAAATTAGGAATATAACTTTTCCTAAATGATACGTAAGCGTTGAACTTGACCTTATACCATGCATTAGCAAATTTTGGACCGATTCTAATATTTAAATTATTTAGATATCAATTATGGACCAAGTTCGCATCAAAGAGCCAACAAAATGTATCGTCAATTATTTTCAAATCAATAATGATAAAACTAATTTATAAATGTTATAAACTAATAATAAAAACGTTGTATTAATATTATGCCTAATTATAATTTTTTAAGCTTAAAGTCGGATAAAATGATGAATAAAAGTTATATGATGGCTAGATCAACTTTGAAGCCAAAAATTAACTAATTAAATAATGACTTAAATGGAGTCAAGGGAGTGTTTGACCTTACTAGGATGACGCCATAGGTCGACTGTAGATAAGTGGAATGTAGGGACATGTGATTTCAAACACTTCATCTTTAAATATCGTAACTTTACAAAATTTAGTTAAGTGTTGTAAATGTGATTTTATAATCTTTTTAAACATCTTTAATTAGTGAATAATGATAAGGGGTTTTTTGAATTTTTTTACAAAAATAAACACTTTGAAGAAATATCGATAATGTGAATGAAAATCGGTTTGTTTATAAACAGCTTTTTAATCGATATAAGTTATTCGAACCCTTTTGTACTTTTCTAATTAACATATGAACATATTAGTGACTAATAAACATACTTCGCATCATAAAGTAAGTAGAATCTTCTAGAAGCTTCTAAAAGATAAGGAGATATTTGTTGTAAGGGGTAGTTTGTCATTTACTTAGAAATGCGGTAGAAAGGAGATGTGACAGAGCATTGGGGTGGGGGATGAGCGTTCCATGACAAGCCAAGGAGAGTGAAAGCGATGGTAAGGAGCACCACTCCATGCCATTATAAGTGGGTGAATGCCTCTTGAGTCCATTTCACTAATTTACATAAAAATTTATAAGCTCTCTTCACGCTTTCTCTCGTAAATTTGGTAAGACTAATAATTTCAAAACAACTCCAAATAACTTAAACTTGGTCTAGAACCTTATGAAATATCATGACAACTCTTAGCTACTTGGATCTTGAAGAATCGAAGCACACTCTCCATACCCAACCAATGATGTGAGCGGTAGCTAGGGATTTTGGGCAAAGGCAAGTGCAAACATGGTAGTGGTAGGAAGTTAGGTGTTTGCAAGGTTGATGTAGGAAGTGGAGGTTTCGACTTGCTTGTTTGATTGGTTAAGGGTGAGCTAACTCACTAGCGAATGAATATAAATGTGTATATGTGCTTATGATTAATTGTTTATTTGTTGCTTGAATGGATATTGATATATGTTGAAATATTGATTTTTATTCTTGCTTTGAAAGCAAATGACATATATAATCCATTTGTATGGAGTTGAATGGACTTGTATGACTTGTTACGTAGCCTTAAACAAAGCACATATGTCGTAGTTGGATTTCGGTTTAGTTTGGACTTGGATTAAAGTGCTCTTATAGCTATAGTCGTTATAGATGCACTTAGGAATTGGTTTGTGTTCGACAATTTATAAGGAACTTCATAGAGTGATACTTAGGTGTTTCTTGGTGTATGTTTGATGTATACCTATATGCTTTTTGCCTTAAAATGTTTGGATCTTGAAAAGTCAAGTAACTTGAAAATTGGTCATACTTCCATTTATGCAACACTACCCCATTTAGCCTTTGTTTTAGAACATGCTTGGATGGGACAGTAAATTTAAGTACCTTGTTTCATTTTTTTACAAGCGTTTACTAACTCAAATTAGAGTATCTTAAAAGTGCTTTGAGATTTAGATGAATTTTTAAGAATTAGGTATGAATTTTTAAAGTAGAAAGTGCATTTTTACATTTAAGGAAAACAAGATTTTCTATTTTTTTAACTATTTTATAAACTTTTTTATTTTAAAGTAATATTTTGAATGAATGTTTATAGGTATTTCAAAGTATTTTAAAATTATTTTTGAGTATATATGGTGTTTAAAAAGTTAGTTTATCATTTTATTAAGGTACAAATATCTTATGTAATATATTATCTTTTAAATTATTTTTTCACGTGTATTTTTTATAAATAAATACTATATATGTACATATATATCATTTTTAAAAGGGTTTTAAATTGTGAGCAAAGGATTTAGAAAGAGATTAGAATCACTTAGTGGCTAAATCGTTATTTGTTTGATTACTTGTTTGAAAAGTAATTTACTATGCTTAACACTAAATGCCGACGAAGTAGGATTATCTATTTGTGAGAGTTAAGATTGATGTTCGAGTAGAAATAGAAGCAATTGTTCTCTAACCTACCAACTTCACTCTTGATTGAGAAATATTTAAGTTGGAAAGGTCGAAAACTTGTTAATCGTGTTGATTACTTACTTATTTATGGAATGTTAGTAATACTATACTTGATACTAAAAGCCAATGAGGTAGACTTCTATATTTATGAGAGTTAAGATTGATGTTCGAGTAGGGATAAAAGCAAATAACCTTCCTGCTTCACTCTTTGTTGATGAATAGTCAAGTTAGAATGTTAGAAATGTGTTAAGTATATAAATCTTGATTTTCACAAGCAATCGCTTTTAAAACTTAACAGTCGAATAGTCGACAATCGAACTCGACCGAATATAACTTGAGAAGTATTTAAAAGCTTCCCGACTTCATGAGTTTTAGGCCCCCCGTGGGGAGCATTGGTATAAAACATTTTTAGCTATAAGAACTTATATATACGAGATCCTTTAGAGAGGACTCCTCTTTATATAGGTTGCTTACTTCTGAAAGAACCATAATTGAGTTTACTAGAAATTCATCGATTGATTTTGGAAAGTCAGGATCTATAAGTGTTTTACTTACCGAATACCACTTCAGAATAGTATATGAGTCAATGTTTTAGAGGTGGTTGTAAAGTAAAATGTTATAGAGTTGAACCGTCTATTCCGAGGTTAAGTCCAAGGGAGAGGTCAGCGTTAACATTCCAGACTTATGCTATAGAGTTGAACTGTCTATCCTATGGTTATATCAAAGAGAAAGGTTAGTGTTAGCATTTGTCAAATAGGCTTATGAAGGAATCCGTGGCGTGAACTGTGTTCTGTTCGAGTGATGAAGACTCATGTGAAAGAAGCTGAACGTGAGCTCGACATTAGAAATGGCTAAAGGCAGAGTAGGATTCACAATCTTGGGTTTAACTAACCTACAACATGGTTATTAACTTCATATCTATGGTATGCTTATCGATGTTGCTAATAGGATTTGTTGATACTTGGTTCCATGTGGTTTTATAGATTCGTGCGTGGGATGGTGTGTTTTTATTATGGCATATTTTATCTAGAGATATACAAAGCGCGGGATGTAACTTTTGATCCTTGTGCATGGATTTCTGATTTCGGTAGACCGAAAAGATCTTCGTAGAAAACTCATATGCAATCACACCTTACCGGTTTTAGATGTACTTCTAATATTGTCGTGTTCTAAAATGCAAGCAACATAGTTATTTTCTGATTTATATTCTACACCCTAGACTAGTTATATTCACTATATTAACTTAAAATGGTTGTTTTCTTTTGAGGGGAAAACCGTTATGGGAACCTGTATGATTTTAATAGTTACCATCACATGTTGGATGTCTTTTGGGTTTTTCATACCAGACTTATGTCTGACACGTGGTTTTGTTTTACCTAAATTCCTCACATACTCTTTTGAGTAAGTTGAGTAAAGCAGGGTTTACTTTAGATGCTTCGAAGTACATGAGGTGAGTTGGAGGCCTTCGTTATCTATCTATTTCTATTTCTCTCACACTATATCATGTATGTATCAGCATTATGAGGACATGTAGTTATAATCGTCCAAGCAGATGGTAGTACTTAGGCTTAACTACCTTGAAATCATTCTGTATTCGGAGCAACCCTTTGTACCGTCTTTTGGATTATATATTATCGTTCCGCTATGAAATTATGATGTTTTGTTCTTTCTTTTTTGTTCTATTCTTTTTTATTCTATTCTTTTTTTTAGTTTATTATAACTATCTATCTTTTCGATACTTGAGTGCCCGGCATATGAATATCCCAGATGTATTTAGTATCGACATTCATTGGTCGAAAAGTCAAATTATTATATTTGGTATCATAACCCAAGTTGAGCGATATCTTGGATTTGGTTGGGTATGTCTAATTAGAGATAGGGTAAGTGATACCCTAGAATGAGTCAAGTGTTCTATATATATGAGAGAATGTTTTTATTTTTCTATAAACTTATACCCACTTTTCTGCTTTTTCTTAGGAATAGACTCTTTCTTTGAAATAACTCTATCCATAAGTATCCTACTGAAATTTTGCTATGTTCTGGTAGTATAAACCATGGGTACTAGTGCTGCTAATACTAGAGGTGTTAGAGGTAGAGGCGGATGGTGTAGTACTATCACAAGCGGTAGGACTTGAGAACCGAGGAATGCAGCTTCCGTCGAGGAATGGAGAGTGAATGTCATAGAGAAGGTCATGCAAGTCAGGCCTTAGTTGAGTTTTGCTTTGCTTTGTCGTGATTATGAGAGGTTGGAGGGTAGGAGGTTTAGTGGCTCGGAGACGACCATAGAAGTTCAGTCTTGACTTGCATTATTTGATAGTATTTTCGAGGATATGGAGGTAGATGATGTGATGAAGCATCATCTGGCATTGCGACATCTGACCAATGCAGCTAATGATTGGTGGAGTTCGGTAACTGCTGATGTCCAAGAGAATGACTTCTCTTAGGCCTATTTTAAGAAGGCATTTATGCCAAAAGACGAAAAAACTTTATTGTTCAGAAGCTTATTGGATCTGAAGCAGAGGGCCATAATTGCGGCAAAGTATGAAAACTGGTTCATTACTTTATCTCGGTATAGGTTGGGCTAGCTGACACGCTGTTGAAGGAGAACGAGAAGTTCATTGCAGGTATCGTATTAAGTTCTAGTGGGATATAACTAATCACATCATGGGATCTTTTGTGGGTTTCGTGATTATGGCTTTGAGGTTTGAGAGCATAGCTTTGAAGTTGCCTATTTCTGCACTAGTTGGAGATAACAAGCGAAAGTTTCAGCTCTCGAGAGATATTTCTGGTTTAGCTTGCCATAGGTGTAGGCAGAAGAGTCATTTTGATAAGAATTACAAGAAATGGAATGGTGGGAAAGTGGCCAGAGCATCGATAGTGAAAGCACCGATCACAAAGGATCCAATGCTTGAGCTACCGATAACAAAGACTTAGTTTATTCTGAAGCAGATTTCTTATAACTGCCATAAGACTGGTCACTTTGCTAAGGAGTGTCCAATGCTATATAAGGGGCAACAACTAGAGTCTTTGCACTTGCTTCGGCACCTTCTACTTATGCAACTACAAAGGGAAAGCGGGTTTGGGAAGGTATTTTTATCTATTTCTAATATTCCTATTCATGTCTTATTTGACACTAGTGCTTCTCTTAGTTTTATATCTAGTATTCTTATTGATAAACCGAAACTTGAGCCAATTATGGCTTTAGAAAATATTTGTGCGTCGAATGCTGTTGGGGGCTCGGCTAATCTTGGTATGATCTGTTTAGGAGTTGATTTTACTTTCTTTGACAGACTTTTTCCTTGCGATTCATACATTCGTGGTTTTCTGAGGTTTGATGTTTTATTTAGGATGGACCGGTTGCCCCAAATTCATGCAATCCTGAATTGTGTTAAACAGACTGTATCATTTAAGATATGGGAATGGAAGATTCTAGTGGTAGACTGTGAAGGACCTAGCTCGCTTAGGACTAGTTTTCTTTTTTCTCTTGATGTGGAAGAAGGAGAGTTGGATTCGATCTTGGTTATTCATAAGTTTATGAACCTATTTGAAGAGGTGTTAGGTTTACCAACTTATCATGAGATAGAATTTCGCATTGATTTGGTTAAGGATGAAAAACTATCGTTTTTCCTATTTGTAGGCTAGTACTGAAGGATAGGTTAGAGCTATATAATCAGGTTAGTGATTTTTTGCAGAAGGGCTTGATCCGATCAAGTCATTCAAATTGGATAGTGCCCGTCATCTTTGATATGAAGGAGGTCAGTTCTTTAAGACTGTGTGTAGATTACCACGAGCTCAACAAGTGGACTGTTCGGAATGAGTATCTTTTGCCTAGGATAGGCAATTTGTTCGATCAGCTTCATGGTGCTCCCGTGTTTTCTTGGCTTGATCTTACTATGGGGTTTCATCAGCTTAGGAAAGTAGAGGAGTGTGTTCCATTGATAGATTTTAGGTCCGATTAGTTTTATGAGTGGTTAGTTGTGCCTTTTGGCCTAACTTGTGCTCCGACATATTTCATGGACTTGATGAATTGAGTTTTCCAAGACGTATTGAATAAGTTTGTTCTTGTATTTATCAATAATATTCCGGTCAATCCCAATTCAGTGGACCTTTCGATACAATCAAATAGATTGCCACAAGGGCGCCATATTCTCCTCTTATAGATAGGACTAACAAAGAACAGAGTTCTTTTTGCATCACTTGACTTGCCCTTTTTTGATCGATTTCTTTTTCTTAATTTTTTTCTTTGTTTTAAGTTTCCGATAAGAGACTTTGCTTTTGCAGGGTAAGAAGGGGTAGAGAAAATGCCTCGAGCCAATGTCCGAGTACCAGGCGCTACGTCGCTGAAGTAACCCATGCCGCGATGACTGCTTTCGATGCGGAGTCTTCCGAGGGAAGATAGATTGGAAGGCAAGTCGCTAATGCATCTACTAGGCCGGAAGAAGCAACCTGATATGCTTGAGTTCGCTTCCAAGACTGAGGAGGAACATATGCGCCATTTGAGGATTGTATTAGAAACATTAAGAGAGAATGTGTTGAAGGCTAAGTTCTTGAAGTGTCACTTTTGGATTACAAAAGTTATGTACTTGGGTCATGTTTTTTTAGCGGAGGGTATTTCCGTTGATCCCGCTAAGTTGTGGCCATTCAGGATTGGAAGATGCCAGAAAACACAACTGATATTAGGAGCTTTTTAGGTCTAGCAAATTCTTGTATAAGATCCACATGATTTCATAAAGATTTCATTTGGCTTAACGAATCTGATGAAGAAAGATGTCAAAGTTATTTGGACGGACAAATGTGAGAAAGCATTCGTAGAACTCAAGAAAGGTTGACTAGTGTTTTTGTTCTTACTATTCCAAATATAGGTGAGCGTTTGAATGTTACAGTAACGCATGTGGAATAGGTTTAGGTGTTGTGTTGATTCAGCATGGAAGGGTTATCTCTTATGCTAGTCGGCAGCTCAAAAAGCATGAAGCATGGTATGAAACTCATGACATGGAGTTGTTAACGATTGTATTTGTGTTAAAGATGTAGAGGCACCATTTACTAGGTGAGAGGTTTGAGTTGTATATGGGCGATAAACCTTTGAAGTATCTTTTATGCAGAAGGACCTAAACATGAGGCAGTAGAGGTGGTTGGAGTTTCATATGGCCAATGTTCTAGATGTATTATATACACTGGGAAAAGCTAATGTCGTAGCTGATGTGCTCAGTAGAAGGTTTGCAGTTGTGGAAATGTTGAGGTTCATCCGACTCTGATTGTCTATATTGAAGGGAATTGGCTTAGAGATCTTTGTACTTCTAGGATAGTTAAGGCTGTGAGCGAGATTGAAGCACCGAAGTGGTAGACGGGATTCTAGGTGGATAACCGTGGCATATTGAGGATGGACGGTGGGTTATGTTTTTCAGATATGGATGGGATTAGACAGGAGGTTCTAGTAGAGAGTCATCATTATAGACCGACGATGCATCCAAGGGTCACTGAGATATATTAGGACATGAGACATAATTTCTGGTGGGAAGGTATGAAGAGATAAGTTTCTATATTTGTGAGTAGATGTGCTAACTACCAGCAGTTTAAGGGTAGTTGCCAGAAGATACCTGGACGGCTTCAGCCACTTGAGATTCCTAAGTAGAAATAGGAGTATATTTCTATGGATTTCGATGGGTTTCTAAGATCGAGGAGAGGTAAGGAAGGTGTGTGGGTTATTGTGGATAGATTGACCAAGAGTGCGCTCTTCTACCAATGAAGGCAACCAGGACTGCTGCTACTTTGGCTCAGTTATATGTTAGAGAGATCGTCAAATTTCATGGCGTTCCATGTGATATTATGAGTGATAGAGAATCGATATTCACGAGTCAGTTCTGCAAGGGTTTACATGACACACTTGTGACAAAGCTAAGTTTGAGTACAAATTATCGTCCACAGATGGATGGGCAGACTGAGTGAGTGAATCGTGTCTTGGAGGATCTACTTCATGCTTGCAATTTGGACTTTTTAGGTTCATGAGAGGATCATTTTCCACTTAGTTTTCTTATAAAAAAGGTTTTCAAGCAAGCATTGGGATGACGCCTTTTGAGTCGTTGTATGGAATGCCTTATAAGTCTCCATCATGTTGGGTTGAACTGGGAGTTTGCTTAGTGGTTGGGATGAATATGATTTGTGAGGCCATGGATAAGGTAGCAGAGATTAGGAGGCATTTGAAGGTAGCTCAGAGCAGGCAAAAGAGATATGTTGATGTGAGGCATAGAGATTTAGAGTTCTCAGTTAGGTACTTTGTGTTCATCAGAGTTTCCATAATGAAAGGTGTAGTTCGATTTGGGATGTGGGGAAGTTGGCTCTTCATCTTTGTAGGACCTTTTCCAATACTCGAGAGGATAGCCACTCTTGCTTATAGAGTCCAGTAACCGACCAAATTATCGAGTATGCATGATACTTTCCACGTATCTCATCTATATAAGTATGCGTACAATCCTACTTTGATTATTGAGCCACTGAAGTATTAGTCCTTCAAATGATGGTTTTGATGACAACAAACTTAGAATAGATTATAAATATAAATACTAACAGTATAAGTTTAGATATATATGTATATGCAGTATTTAACCATGCAGGTACCAAGAATGAAGATTGTACAGTATAGAGATTCAAGATATCAAGATTGAAGACTCACGAGTAACAAGAATATCAAGATTATCAAGAGTTTAACAAGAATATCAAGATTATCAAGAGTTCAAGATTTCAAGTAATTTACTTTTTAATTAGGAATTTTGTTAAAACTCCTAGAAAAGCACTGACATCTTAAAATCTAATTTATTCGTGCAATGGAATCCACTTCGAGCCTGTTAAAGGAATGGAACCCTAAGTAGGATGGAACCTACGAAAAATCCAGTGAACATTGTTTTTGTATCTGCTAACTTTTTATTCAAAATGATTTTTCAAAATTATATCTTGTTTTCAAAATGATTTCAAACCCTTCCTTTTAACAGAATCAAAAACATCTATCCTTATTTCAAATACTTTTAGCCTCAAAATAATCTTGAATTCCAAAATCAAATTATCCTTGGTTTTAAACTGTCTTTTAAAATAAAAGTATGTTTAATTTTTTAATATTTATATATTTAGATTTAAATATAAAATTATAGTAAAATTTTATATATATCAAAATATTATTCTATATATTTATTTATGTATTTCAACTATATTTAAGTATATTTATAAAAGTTTAAAATAATTTTAAATAAGATAAAAGTTATTTTCAAAGAAAAACAAAACATCAAAAATTCCTTTGGGATGTCGACATGCCTAAGTACCCTATATCGACATAGTGCAGTTGAGTTCAAAATTTAAATTTCAAAAGAAGTGTCTATTCGTCATAACTCTTCACGAATGGACATGGGTGTTGTTTCTCTATAAATAGGGGTTGGTTTCAACGAATTTTAATATATATTTTCTGGCTTTTTACTCCTCTTCTTCTTCCACATTTCTATATATATATTCTTACCATTACTCTGCCGAAATCAACATTAAATCTAACTAGATCATTTCTGGTTTGATTCTCTATCACTATCTCAACATGATTCTCAGTGCTATTCAGAGTTATAGTTTTCTTTGTAATCAATTTAGCGAGAAAAGGTGTGATTGTGGCCTTGGAAATCAATCAAGCGAGATAAGGTGTGATTGTAGCCTTGGAAATCAATTGGTTGAACTTGTTGCTCGGGAAATCAACTATCTCTACCCAGAGGATTGTGATTCTGGAGGGTGCACCTCGTTGCCTTGAAATCGAGGGTGTAATTGTAAAGATTGCTTTTGAAAGGAAATCCGTATTTGTTGTGCGGGACTGGATGTAGGGTAACTCCGAACCAGTATAAAATCCGGTGTGTTCTTTCCTTTACTGCTTTTACTTTATTTCTGCATCTGTGTTTGTTTCTGTGATCATATCTGAGTCTGAATATTGCATACATCTGTGTTCAAATTAACATAAACTTAAAAAGATTTAGTAATTCTTTATAAACACTATTCACCCCCCCTCTAGTGTTAATCCTACCCTTAAGATCCGTAATCCGCATTTCTCATGTGAAGTAAGAGGACTCAGAGGTGGAGCCTGACTTGACCATTATGAGACAGCCTATTCATATGTTGACCGTAATATGAAGAGACTGAGGACTAAGATTGTTAAGGTAGTCATGTTACAATGGAGCGAGGATGCATGGGGTTGTACATGGAAGATGGTGGATAGTTTGAGGGTGTCCCATTCAGAGTTGTTCTGCTAGTTTCCTATCTTAGTATTATATATCTTTTGTAATGTACTCGCTACTTGAGGTGGAGTCACTTACTATGTATCTGCTTTGCATTATAGTTTGTACATTGTTTCTGCAGTACTCCACATATGTATCTTATTCTTCTATCTTCTTTGATTATCATTCTTGTTTGAATTTTGAGGACGAAATGTTCTAAGTTGGGGAGAATGTAGCGACCCATAATTTCAAACACTTTCTATTTGAATATCACAACTTTTTGAAATTTAGTCAAGTGTTATAAATGTTATTTTATAACCATTTTAACCATCTTTTAATTAATGAATAATAATAAGGTACTTGTTTTTGAAATTTGTTTACAATAAGTACTTCGAAGAAATATCAATAATGTGACCGAAAATCGGTTTATCGATAAACAACTTTTTAATCGACATAAGTTGTTCAAACTCTTTTGTACTTGTTCAATTAACATATGAACACATTATTAACTAATTAACACACTTTGCTTCATAAAGTAAGTGTAGTCTTCTAGAAGCTTCTAAAAGATAAGGAGATGTTTTATGTAAGTGGTAGTTGCATCATTTACTCAGAAATGAGGTGGAAATGAGATGTGACAGTGCATGTGGGGGGTGAGTGGTGTGCCTTCCATCACAAGCCAAGGAGGGCGAGAGCAAGGGTAGGGAGCAACACTTCATGCCTATATAATTGGGTGCATATCCCTTGAATCCATTGCACTAATTTACACAAAAAGTTATAAGCTCTCTTCACTCTCTCTCTTTATAAATTTTCTAAGACTAATAATTTCGAAACAACTCCAAATCAATTCAAATTTGGTCTAAGACCTTAGGAAAACATTAAATTAATTCATAGCCACTTGGATCTTGAAGAATCAATGCACACTTCCCAAACCCAAGCAAGGTCATAAGCAATAGGTAGGGTTTTTGGGCAAAGGCAAGTGCAAAGCAAGGTAGTGGTAGGAAGTTAGGTATTTGCAAGGTTGAGGTAGGAAGTAGAGGCTTGTACTTGCCTATTTGATTGGTTAAGGGTGAGCTAACTTGCTATTGAATGGATATAAATGTGTATATGTGCTTGTGATTGATTGTTTATTTGTTGCATGAATGGATATTTATATATGTTATAATATTGATTTTGATTCTTGCTTTGAAAGCAAATGGCATATGTAATCCATATGTAGGGACTTGAATGGACTTGAATTGAGTTGTATGACTTGTTGCATCGCCTTGAAATAAAGCACATAGGTTGTAGCTGGACTTTGGTTTAGATTGGAATAGGATTTGGAAGTGCTCTTATAGTGATGGTTGTTATGGATGCACTTAGGAATTGCTTTGTGTTCGATAATTTATAAGAAACTTTGTATAGAGATCCTTAGATATTTCTAGACATATTTGTGATGCATATTATGTATTTTTGCTTCGATAAAAATTTTGGATGTTGAAAAGTTAAGTAACATATTGAAAAGTGACCATACTTCTACTTGTGCAAAACTGTCATGCTTAGCCTTTATTTTGAACTCCAAATATTTGGAAAGGACTTCAAATTTAAGTATTTTATTTCATTCTATTTATAAGTGTTTACTAACTCATATCAGAAAATTTTAAAAGTGGTTTGGAATTTTCATTAATTTTTAAAAATTAGTTCTGACTTCTTAAGTAGAAGTATATTTTTAAATATAAGGAAAATATGGTTTTTTAATGTGTTTAAATATTTTATAAACTTATATTTAAAGCAATATTTTGAACGAATGTTTTAAAACCTATTACAAGTATTTTAATAGAATTTTTAAGTATTTAAAGTTTTAGGAAGTTAATTATTTTATTAAGGTGTAAATATCTTATGTAATATATTATCTTTTATATTGTTTTATTAAATATCTATTTTATAAATAAATACCATGCACACATGCATACATACATATACAATATATATATATATATATATTTATATATATCATTTTTAAAAGGGTTTTGAATTATGAACAAAGGATTTAGAAAGGGGTTAGGAATCGCTTGGTGGCTAAGTCGTTATTTGTTTAGAAAGTAATTATCTATGTTTAACACTAAAAGTTGACGTAGTAGGCTAATCTATTTGTGAGAGTTAAAATTGATGTTCGAGGAGGAATAGATACAATATTTCTCTAGCCTATCGACTTCACTCTTGATCGATGAATAATTAAGTTAGGAAGGTCAGAAGCATGATAATCATGTAACGCTTAATAAAGTGAAATTGGATTTTATCGAAACTAAGAAAGCGATAAGTTTTTCCAAAATGTCACACCACATACTAAATGAAATGTGAACATTAACAATCACATAGTTCAATGTTACTCGCTGACCGAATTTACATCTGAGAATCACACAACCAAAATAATGAATTCTTTTTAGACCAAATGATTCGGCTAGGTTATAATTGTTATACATTAATTAAATCAATAATATTTACAAAATACTACTTATGAAATTTGAATATTATTTGAGGGATAAATATCATTGGATAATTATATTTGTAACAACCAGGTATTTTCAACCATTCGCATCCGCACATGTCGGACTTGAATTGCTCAAAATACCGCATTGTAAATAAAATTTGGCAAATCTTAGAATATACAGTAAATAATAATCATAGATCACAGACACAGAGTATTCAATAATGCAGCGGAAGTAAAAGAAATAGTAGTTCATGAAGCTACTATATAAATAGCAGAGTTAAATAAGATACAACAGAATAAATAAAGTACAACAGAAGTCTCAAGATGATAACCAAGTACAAGATGGATAGAACAACAGAACTGGAATAGATAAAACTAGATAAGTAGATAATCTCCAGTGATTCCAATCTCCAGAAAGTGGAATCCAAATCTGTGAATAACTCAAGCTGACCCGAGCGTAAATAAAAATACAAACACTCGAGTCAGGACAATATATACTTATATAATGTAAACCAACTCAAGTGAACTGTAATAAGGTACAAGTAACTTAAAGGATGTCTGGGACCGCCCATCCTCTAAGGATCCGTTAAACTATTTACTATATAGTAATATTGCGCTATTATAATAATGTCTACAGTAAAATAAACTTACTTTTAAATAGCGTTTCGGGCTACCCATATCACCCTTCACACATAATAGTCCCAGTAGTCCATCCAATATCATGACATCTTCACACCGGGTGACTGTCAAAGGATACCACACGGGCTATGGGAGAAAAACAAACTCGTAGTAAAGGCTCGGTATGGTAGGTGACACGGCACACAAGGCAATGCCAAGGTAGATATACCAATCACACACACGGGCTGGTGGTAACACAGCAGCCACATACGACCCCTCAGAACACACTCCCATATCAAAATCGAAGGATGACCATCTAATCAATCACAAGTAAGAGTATAGTATCAAAGGAATGTGTCCGATCGGAGGAATGACCTCACTTGGCCCGAGATCGCTCCTGTTTTAGCCATCTTATGCCAACTCATGGGAGTTGGGTCCACGTAATATACCTCAAGAACGTCGCCGCCATCCTACTTCATTCTGGAATCTCCACCGCGTACACAGTTGTTAAAGTGGTTTTCGGTATCGACAGAGAGTATGCCAGATATCCGATCCCAATCTCTTTAGCAACCAATCGTTATTATAACCCATGGTTATAATTTTGAAATATAATATTTTGTACTTCAAAATAGAATATCATTTCAAATCCAAATCTTTATCAAAATAAAGATTGAATCATTTCCAAACCATTTCAATATATCAAAATAGCATATCCTTTCAAAACTTCCTTTTCAAATCATTTCAATATATCGAAATATCATATCCTTTCAAAACTTCACTACAAATCATTTTAATATCAAAATATCATTTCAAAGATAGTTTATACTTCGAAAACCTAAAATCATTTTATTTATTTCAAAACTATATTTATTTCAAAAACAATATCATTTCCATTCCAAACATATATTCACTTTTCAAAATAGTTTATACTTTCAAAGTTATAACTCTTTCCAAACCAAAACATTGAAATCATTACACTTTAAAAATCAGAACATTTTGAAATCATACATTTGAAATCATCCTTTAATTCTATAATTTACAAATTTATTAACTTAAACCCAAATTCAATTTCGATTTAATTTAATTCAAACCATCATTTTCAATTCAAATTCAGTTTACTAACAAACCATTTCAAATCTTATCAAATTTAAATATAGGTTTAATCCACAAAATACAATATTCAATCTTTAGTATATTTCAAGGTTTGAATATCCCACCTTTCATAAATCCAATATCATTTAAATAAACTCAAATGATATATACTTCAAATATTCATTTATCAAATAAATTAAATAAATCAGAAATCAAATATCCTTTCAAAATATCAAAATGTCAAATATTATTCAGAACATCATTCATTTTTATTCATTTAAATAACTTTTAATTCCCTTCATTTTATTTAGGAATTAATTACCATTTCAAACTTACATTTCAAAATATTTTATATCAAAAATTACATCTCTCCATTTAAATCATTTAAAGTCGATTCCTTATATTTATTAATTAAATATTAAATTTCCAAAACTTAAATCCTTCCATTTAAAGCCATATAAATGTCTCTTCATTATCTTTAGAAATTTAACATTTAATTTCCAAAATTTATCATTTTTCCAAAGATTATTTTTTCCATAAAAGTTATTAAAAAAACAAAAATATAGTTTTCCGTAGCACTTAAAAATGCTACGTAAAGTTATAGTTTAAAATAGTTCATTTGACAAAAGGCAGCGTTTAAGTGCTGTAATAGATTTCCTTTAAATTTCAAATAAACTTAAATGTTAAGTCTAACCACTATAACGTTTACAAAGTACTATAATAGCGTTTATTTCAATTTAACTTTTTAGTTCATTTAAAACAACTACAACATTTACAAAATGCTGTAATACCCTTACATTACATTTCAAAAATGCTGTTAAATCAAATTCAAGGTTTCAATACAAATTTCACCAACAGTTAATTTTAATTTAAACCATTTAACTTATAAAATCATAAAATTTCACATTTTAAAATCATCATTTCAATACTCTTATTTTTATGATTTTTATACAGTTAAATTTCATCCAAAAATCAAATTTTAACATAATTTCTTGTTTAAATTAAAGTATTAAATCCCAATTCTTTAATTAATTTTATTACTTAACCATTAAGTTTTAAATTACAAAATTATAACTTATTTCTATTTATTTTACTTAATAAAAATGTCATTTTTAACAAAATTTCAAAATTTCCCACAATAAGTTATATTTCAAAATTTTGACTTAAAACATTCATTTATTCACATTTTCATTTATTCAAAAATCACCTTTATTTTTATAAAAAATCATTTTATTCATTTTACTTCAAAATATTATACTTTTAATTTTAAAAATAATTTTAAAACATTTCAGAAAATAATTTATAACCCACGGGTCTGTATATAGTTTTCTAGCCTAGGTCAAGTGATACGGATGTATATCATTTCAATCCGCAGTTTACAAAGAAAACCCGGGTTCAATCATTTCAAACCCACGGTCCCAAGTAAAATGAATGATTTTGAAAACCGCTCAGGCCTCATTTCAGCCCATAACGATTTTTCTTTATTCTAAAGTCCGTTCGGGTATGTATCATTTCAACCCATAGTGATTCTAATCTAAAGGGAACTTGCAGTGTGATAAACTGATAAAAATAACAGAACATCATAATATAACAGTAACATATGATATAACAGGTATTTAAGCGTGGATGAACATCATATAATCATAACATAGCCGATGTGATATGGTTATGCATTTTTACAGATTCAAAAGGGGTCAATTTACTAGTTATATATGTACATATTGTCAGGTGAGAATAACTCACAGTATAAGCTGGAGACGACAACTGAAACACACCAACTGAGATCTTCAGAGGCACAATAGCATGAACATGATTTGGGAGTGGAGAGCCAAAGATTAATAGCCTTGGATACATTCAAATAAAACAAATATATATAACATAAGTTTCAAACTCAAATATACAATTAAACAATGTTAGAGATGAATGCATAAATCATCTCCAAACCACTTGCACTTGCCTTCTACCGCCTATGCTTCAGATATTGGTCAGGTTTGCACGGCCAAAGTAAGGACTAGGATCTGGTTTGGGCTCATAAGAGGTCGACCTAGCATAGGAAAAGATGGTGCAAAGTTGATGCAAGGATATATGTGCATGGATTACAACTACAAGGCAAAATAACATGAATTCCATGCAACCAAGGTCACGGCCTAAGGAAGGACAACCATGGCCAGGTCTGTAGGGGGATGGAGGATGGTGTGTCAGTGGGTTTCAGGTCATCCATGGGTGGTGGAGGTGGAGTAGGTGGCGGCCAAGGGGTGGTTGAAGGTGATGAAGGCATAGGTGTTGGCTATGGTGCATATAGGTGAAGTTTGTGTAGATTTAGGTGGAGTTTGATCAACTATTGGGCACGGCCAGTGGCTTGGGGCTGGAGAGGAGGTAGTGGATGGTTCAGGTGGTGGAGGAGGCGGCCATGGTGGCTACAGTGGTGGGGCCGAACCTGAAGTAGAAGAGAAGGCAAGTACAATCAACATGAACAAGTAGAAAGACAAGAAGAAAAACAATGGAAAAAGATTTTTTTTTTTTATACCAAACTTATGGAGATGATGGAGGCCAAAATTTTTTTCAGATGGGAAGAGAAATGTTTTACGTGAATGAGAAAAAAAAAGGCGGCTGAAGAAATGAGGAGATGTGGCCAATTGAATGAAAAGTAAGGTTGAAATGTGAAAAGGTGGAAGATAAAGAGCCATTGGAAACCAAAAGTCAAAACCTTTTCACATTGCCTTTATTCATTTACATAAGTTTAAATTACTGATAGAAATCATAATTTCAGTAAATATTTCGAAAATTCAACAAAATATAAAATATAAATAAGTAATTATTAATTATATAAGGTAAAAGTAAGAAAATAGCTTAGAAAATGCAAACTAGTCAAGCAAATTTGAAAATAAACAGAATAAATTTTGGAAAAATTATATAGACTTGGAAAATATTTAAAAATAAAGATATAAACAAAAAATAAACATGCCTTCACAAAATAAATAAATAAATTTTAATTAAATAAAATTTAAATGAGGAAAATAGCAAAGAAAATAGAAACTAGGCTTTAAAATAGAAAATAAATTCAATAAGCTTTGAAAAAATTCAAACGTCACTTTAAAAATATTTAAAAGTCAAAATATACATAATATAACATAAATATACAAATTAGAAGAAGATATATCAAGTAAAAATATCATTTATATAAATGAAAACAAAGAATATTGTTAAATAACCCTATATACACACAATATTGTAAAGGGTATAACTTTCACAATTTAAATCCAATTTCAACGAAACGAAAAGCAGTATTCATGAAATTAAATCTATTTTCACAATAAAAGATAAAATTCAAGAATTCAAATATTTAAATTTAAAATTTAAAAGTCGAAGTTGACCAGTTTTGACCACAAATCCATTTTTAGGAAAATATTCAATTTATACCAGTTTGAAATTATAATTCATATAATAATAAAAATTTATATTTAAAAATGAAATGTTTGAAATAAAACAAGTTTAAAATAATTTAAAAATAAAATAAACTCAAATTTAAATTATGTGCAAAAAAATCTAGGGTTGTTACAATATTAGTTATAACATATCGATCGATATGGGATATCGATAAGCAGTTAAATCAGATTTAAATAATAATATTTTTGTGTGCTTAAAATGTGTTTAAATCCCTTGAAAGGGGCTGCAAATTTCGAAGAAAAAGGATGTAAGGGGAGGCTAAAAACAGGCAAGGGGTATTTTAGATGGATGGCTTATAGTTGGGAAGAAAGGATAAGTGATAAGATCCACCTTTCTTTCTATTCCTTCCACTATAAAAGGACTCCTAACGCTAATGCATACAAAACTTATTGTTGCCTCCTCTTTTATTTTATGGTTGAAATTTATCTCTCTATATACACCATCAAAACTCAAATCAATTAAAATAAAAGGCTATTTGATAGGAAAGTGTCTGTGGTTCGAGGACAAGCAATTTGACGAATCAATAAGTTTTCTAAGGGAGGAGAACTCATCATTGCAAGGTGGACTTGTGGGCATTAGTTTTAGGTACGTGTTATATATATATATATATATATATATATATCACACATCTTTATAAATTATATTGCTCATGTATATACATATATTTCTATTACTATATTGTTAGTTAGGTGAGATTCCTGTATGTATTGTTGTTATTTACATATTAATTGGTTATGTGTATATGTTTATAAAATAAAATAAAAATATAATTTTTACACAAGGATCTGATACACATAGTCGAAATTATTATTTTTAACTATTATTCGTTATTAATATATACGTATATATATTTATTTTCACACACATAGATTAATATATTAATTGATTTATTTATATGACTTATATTAAACTACATAACTATATCACATAAATAATTGATCTAGCATTTCAAAATGTACATTTATGTTAAACATAATTTTGGATAATTGAAAATAATTTTTTGAAAATTATTTAATATTTTTATTATTATTTAATCATTATATGAATTATTCATATAAAATAATTTTTTTTATTTTTTTCTATTATTTAATAAAATTAATATGGTATTTAATAAGCACTAGATGTGCACGTAAATGTGCATATTTTTACTTTTATATTTAATCTATTTTAATTAAATAAATGAGCATATCATATATTTTAACATGTTTTAACCCAGATTTAAATTATTTTCTAATCATCATTTATTCATCTTCTATTGTTGCAAAATGATCGTTTTCAGCATGATTTAATTTGAGAAAATTTACATTTTTATGTTGTTTTGTAGGAATTTGGATTCAAAATGCAAGAAGTCTTCATGTATTCATGCATGCACAAGTGGAGGACGATAAATGAAGATGGAAATAAATCATTCCATGCAACATGGAGGACCCCACTAACCCACTTACCATGACCTTCAATTAGGAGCTAATGCACATGCTAGTGGAGATTAAAAGCACATGCACATCTAATGGAAGATTAATTACATGCTAATGATAACTTGGTGGCCACACTTCCTCAAGGGCAATTTGGATAGTCCCCTAAAATATGATTAAGGTTTTAGGCATGTATAAATACCCCTTATGTTTTCTGTAATGAAGCTTTAGCACCACCTTCTAGTTAGTTTAGTGGTGACCACAAATTGTAAACATAAACTCTCATTTTCCTTTTAATGGCTTATGAGCCTTTTCTTCATGTAATTTTATTTGTATGAAATTTAATTTCATGCTCTTTTAATTCTCATTCTTCACTTTATGCAATCAATGTAGTTTTATTTTATGCAAGTAGATTTGATTCATTTACATGCAATTTAATTAGCTTTCTTTTTTCTCTTGTTTATGTTTATGTTGCAATCTACATTTGCTGAAATGATAACAAATATGAGAAACTAAACCCCTTCAATTTATGGGTAACGAATCTCTCTTAATCATATAGATTCAAAATATTTGCTAATTTTTGATCACTCTTTGTGCTTGATGAAAGTTTTGATGTGGTAAAATTTTGTTGCTTAAACTTTGAATTTGATAGCATATGTTGTTGACACCAAATATGCTATGCTTAAACAAACATAAGCACAGATTACCTCTTCATCTACAAATGAGTATGGTAATAAAGTGGATTTTAGAATCAAATTTGATGGTCTATATTATTAATCAATAGTAAATAGATCATGCTTAGAATTGATTTTATTTTTTAACTTCATTATCATTTCTATGAGAGTTAACAAGTGATCCGGAGGGTGTGTTAAAGTTTGATGGTTTATGTTATGCTGATTAATAGTACAAATAGACCATATTTATGATAAACACATCAACTAAATTCACTAATGACCAGAAAAGAGAGATCATAGTTTCATTACGTTGATTTATGTGATCATGAGAAGGGAATTGCCTTTAAATTGCCTTCTACTCTCATATTTTTATTCACTTTCTTTTGCTATTTTTTATATAATTTTTTAGCTTAAACGATTTCAAACTCTTGGTTAATTTGATTGAGTAGAATTTTAAATCAATTCAATTCCCTACGGATTGACCCGTACTCGTCACGTACTAAAATTGTATGGCATGTGCTTGCAGTTATTTTTATTACAATTTTTCGGTGATTTTCTAACCGATAGAAAACTCGTCAATTCAACAAGTTTTTGACGACATTGCCGGAGCATATACTTGATTTTAATTATACTCTTCGAATTATTTTCGTCTGATTTTTATTGTGTGTTTACTTTGTGCGTTGAATTGTGTTTATAAAAATGTTGTGTTATGTGTTTGTTATTTGATTTGTGCGTGCATTTGTTTGTGTGCTTATTGCTTTCTATTTTAAATTTGCATTTCTATTTTAAAAAATACACAATTTCAAAACAAAAACAAAAATATTTTATTTATTCACAACTTTCGTTTCATTTTCTTTAAATTTTTCATTTTCTTTACAATTTGCAATGTCAATTTACAATTTTGAACTTCACTGTGCATATTTCACCTTACTGTTCACATACTTCCCTGAACTCTGCACTGCCTGAATTTCTGCATGACTTACACTGCCATCGTCTTCACCACCCCACCTGAGCACTTCATACAACAAATACCCATCCATGCCTTCAAAACTGCCTCATCATACAACTGGTATCAACAGTTCACCACCATTCACATAGCCAACTACAACTGCCACCTCACAATGCACAGTCCCATACGTACAACCTCTGCCTGAATATTTCCTTCATCAACACATTGCACAGTGCCAAACAACTCAACATCCTCACCAATCATCCAAATCCAACAAACCACTGCATATATACCATCCACCTCTAACTTACATAACTTATTTCACCACAGTGCCACCCACTTCAATACACTGTGCTACTATAAATCTCTCCCTGAAACTCCTTATCACTTACCTCTCTGATCACCAGCCTGCACACAAAAATTCCTTCACCAAACATACATCTCCCCTACACTCCTACTACCTACATACAACACTCCAGTTCCACAAAACAACCACCATCCACCCACTGCAACCTCCACATCAATCAGAACATAATCTTACTGCCTCCTCACCTCCACCTGACCAAATTCAGACCATAACAATCACTGCCATCAAACCACAACCATGTACAAACTACATACTTCTTGCAACAAATCACTATCATGATTGTCATCGGCCATCATACCACCAGTCATCATAATCTAAACTTCCACCTCTGTCCATACACTTCCCTGTTACACAACCTTGCCACTGCTCAACTACAATGCACAACACATCAGACCACCACTTATCTTCCACGACCACTGTTGCCTTACTGCATCATCTGCCCTCTCCTCAAGCAACTGCCACCATTGCTATTCATCTCAACACACAGCAGCAAATCCACCCAGTCATACATTCACACCAGTCACCAAACCCATCGTAAGTAACAGACTCCCACCCCCGCTTCATCACCAAACTGATATCACCACCTGAACAACAAGATCTTCCATAGTCATTTCTTTCCGTTTGTGCTTCAGATAGTTCTTGAAGTCCTTCCATGATGGAGGCAACTTCTCGATAGCAGCAGCAACTTGAAATGATTCGCTTAACTCCATCTTCTCATCATGAATCTCATGGATGATAACCTGAAGTTCCTGAATTTGGCTGACTACCGTTTTGGTGTCGACCATCTTGAAGTCTAGGAATTTGCCGACTATGAACTTCTTCATCCCGGCGTCTTTCGTTTTGTACTTTTTCTCGAGGGACAACCAAAGAGTCTTTGCAATTTGGACAGTGCGGTACACATTGTACACACTATTCTCCAAACCGTTGAGAATATAATTCTTGCAAATGAAGTCAGAACCCTTCCAGGCTGTGAGGGCCTCGACCTTGGTGGCGTCGGGCTCGAGTTCATCTACTTGTGGAGGGTCCTCTGTTAGGTATTTGGCCAGACCTAACGTAGTCAAGTAGAAGAGCATCTTCTGTTGCCAGCGCTTAAAATCCTACCCATTGAATTTTTTCGGCCTTTCTCCATGCGAGAATGGTACAGGCTGTGTGACAAGTGGTCCTGTCGGAGTGGAGGGCAATGGCTGCTTTGTTGTCGAAGTGTTACTGTCTTGAGCCATCGTCTGAAACGATACGACTTCAATTAGTACACAGAACAGAATAAAACAAAACACAAATCTGTTTTAAGAATGTTATTCACACAGAAACCCTAATCTATCAATTAGGGCAAAATCAATTTGGGCAAAAAACCCTAACCCTAATTTTGCAATCGGGTTAACAAGAAAAAGAATAGTTGAAATGTAATTCGCACCGTCTAGTACTTTGGTTGCAAGCTGAATTATCTGAGTCCAGCACAGTCGTTGTTCCCTTAAAACAGATTTGCTCCTCTTATGGCGCAGCGGGTTGGCGAGCAACTATTTTCCAAGGTGAAACGGAACGGGAGCCTGTAAGTCTGTGCTGACGATGCAGGTGACGACGAACTCAAGAGAGCTGTTTATTTTAGAACAGAAGATGCAGAGAGAAGGATAGAAAAGAAAAACTTGATTTTCTGATTTCGGTTCTACATTCCCTTAAATAGGGTTGGGGAGTTGCCTGTTCGGGAAGAGGCGCGGCTGTTTGAATGGATGTGTCTGTTGGAAAGGTTGCGACCCTTTAACCAACGGATGCAACCGTTTTTGGCAGCAAAAAAGGTATAATTCGGATCAAAAAATTAGCCATTTTAGCGCAGCCCAGGTAGCAAACGAAGGCCCATTTAATCATCAGACCCCAAGAGCCCCAAGGCCCAAGGCCCAATCTTTGACCATATAATATTAAATATGTAGGATTTTTCATGCCTACATTGCCTCTTCCCTTTCATTGCCTCATTCTTTCTATCTCCTCATTCTCTTTTGATATAGCTTATCAAGCTTTAGTATATATAGTGAAATTTGGATGTGTATTTCCCGATGTGAGACATTGTTCCCTCCTTAGCCACTTATTCATTTTCTAACAATCTCCCACACGAATGAGTGGTTATCTTATTCTGTTCTAAAGTATTGCGAAACATTTATCATATCAGTAAAAGTAGCACAGAAGCCTTGAACTTTTCCTAGTGTTTTATCATTATAACTTACTGGCGAATCAGTGGACCAGATTGTCTTTGAACTGTAAGCCTTTTGTGTAAAATTTATAAAGATAACACATGATAAGTGTTTTTAACTCCTTGGTTCTCTGTTTGTGTTCGTTTTTGCCATGAACACCTGCTTGGTCTCATGAGTACTTAAGAGAATCAGGCCTCGTTAATTCTCCTTGAAGTGGCGCCTTCGTACTCACGTAGGTGATTCTATAAAGAGTATTCCGCAATACTCCACTTGGTTCTTTATAGCTCCAAGTATAAACATCATTAAAAGCTGAGCTTATCCTTTTCTCCGACGGCATGTGCACTGACTTATCTTAGGGATGTCTAAATGTTTGATTTCTCTTGTGCTTCTAAGTTTTAACCTTAACTTAGTTGTCCCTTTGAACCTAAATCTTGGGATCTCCAATCAATTAGGTTGGGTTTCCGTTGAGGAAAACTTTTTAATCAATAGGCCTTAAGCCCATTCCTATCGATAAGGTTTGAACCCTCTCTCTAGGCAAGCCTTTCGTTAGTGGATCCGCAATGTTATCTTTCAACCTTACATAGTTTATAGTGATAACTCCATTAGAGAGTAGTTGTCTCACGGTTTTATGTCTACGACGAATATGTCTAGACTTACCGTTGTATAGTGTACTGTTAGCTCTTCCAATAGCTGACTGACTATCACAATGTATACAGATTGGTGGAACAGGTTTATTCCAATTCGGAATATCTTCTCGAAAACTTCTAAGCCAATCTGCTTCTTCAGCGGCTTTGTCTAAAGCAATGAATTCTGACTCCATTGTTGACCTTGCTATACACGTTTGTTTAGAAGACTTCCATGATATAGCTCCATTTCCTAGGGTAAATACATATCCACTTGTGGATTTGGTGTCATTTGAACCAGTTATCCAATTTGCATCACTATATCCTTCTACTACGGAAGGATATTTAGTGTAATGCAAGCTATAGTTCTGAGTATATTTTAAATATCCTAGAACCCATATTATTTCTTTCCAACGATTTTTACCAGGATTGCTTGTATACCTACTTAGCTTACTTACAGCATATGCAATATCTGGTGTAGTACAATTCATTACATACATTATACTTCCCAGTATTCGAGAGTATTCAAGTTGGTAGATCCCATCACCAGTATTTTTAACCCAATTTTGGTTCATATCAATTGGCGATTTAACAACAGTTATATTATGTTGTTTGAACTTTTCAAGTATTTTGGCCACATAGTGTGATTGAGATAGTACATAACCTTATGACGTCTTTAAAATTTTAACGTCCAAAATCACATCAGCCAATCCTAGATCTTTCATATCAAATCTAGATGACAACATATCCTTTGTTGATTTGATTATGGCATTATTATTGCCTAGTATCAATAAGTCATCAACATATGGCAAACTATGACATATCCCATATCTACATTCTTCATATAGGCACATTTATCTGATTCATTTATTTTGAATCCATTTGTCATCATAGTTTCATCAAATTTTTCATGCCATTTTTTGGCGCTTGTTTGAGACCATAAAGTGATTTTACTAACTTACACACTTTATTCTCATTTCCTGGGCTTAGGAACCCTTCAGGTTGCTGCATGTATATTTCTTCCTCTAACTCACCATTCAGAAATGCAGTTTTTACATCCATTTGATGTATTTCTAAAATTAGTATAGAAGCAATAGCAATAAGCATCCTAATGGTTGTTATTCTAGTTACTGGTGAGTAAGTATCAAAGTAATCTAGATCTTCCTTTTGTCTAAATCCTTTGACTATTAGTCGGGCTTTATATTTATCTATTGAGCCATCAGCTTTAAGTTTTTTCTTAAAGATCCATTTATACCCTAATGGTTTCGATCCTTTAGGAAGATCTACTAGTTCCCATGTGTGGTTTTGTAAAATGGATTCAATTTCGCTATTGACAGCTTCTTTCCAATAAGGAGCATCAGGTGATGACATTGCTTGTTTATATCTTAGAGGTTCATTTTCTGCCATATATGCATAGAACTCAGGCCCAAAGGTTTTTGATGTCCTTTGTTGTTTGCTCCTTCTTGGTACCTCTAACTCTTGATCATTTTCATGATCAACACAATGTTCAAGAGTTTCTTCTTCTCTTGATCTCTTTTGGATACTAGTACCATTGGATTCTTTTAGTGGAAATATGTTTTCAAAGAATCTTGCATTTCGAGATTCGATTATGGTGTTTTCATGAATGTCATCAATTTCAGATTTATGCACAAAGAATCGATATGCACTACTATTATGAGCATATCCAATAAATATGCAATCTATAGTTTTGGGTCCAATTTTGACCTTTTTAGGCATAGGTATTTCTACCTTTGCTAAGCACCCCCACACTTTTAAGTATTTGTAAGATGGAGGTCTGTTTTTCCACAGTTCATGTGGTGACTTAAAGGTCTTTTTGCGAGGTACTTCGTTCAGTATATGATTAGCTGAAAGTATCGCTTCACCCCAGAAATTGTCTGGTAATTCAGAACTAATAAGCAGAGCATTCATCATTTCCTTCAGGGTACGATTCTTACATTCTGCCATTCCATTGGATTGAGGAGAATACGGTGCTGTTGTTTGATGGATTATACCACTTTGAGCGCAAAATTCCTCAAATGGAAATTCATATTCTCCACCTCTATCACTTCGTAAGGCTTTTATCTTTTTGTTTAGTTGATTTTCAACTTCTGCCTTATATTGTTTAAACGTTTCAAAGGCCTCATCCTTGCTTCTTAGTGGGTACACATAACAGTACCTAGTGCAATCATCGATAAAGGTAATAAAATACCTTTTACCTCCTTTGGTTTGACACATCTTTAGATCACATACATCGGTATGTATTAAATCTAACGGCTCGGTATTCCTTTCAACATGATGAAAGGAAGTTCTAGTTAACTTTGCTTCAGCACATGTTTCACATTTATAGTTGTGATCTATAGTAAACTTAGGTATAAAATCTAAGTTAACCATTTTTCGAAACGTATCAAAATTCACGTGACCTAGTCTAGCATGCCATATATTAAATGACTCAGCGATATAAACAGAAGATTCCATTTTATTCATATCTTTTGGTACAACAGTCATTATATTCATCTTGAATAGACCATCGCTCACGTACCCTTTACCCACATACACTCCAATTTTAGACAATACAAAATTATCAGAAACAAGGACCAACTTGAAACCATTCTTGCTCAGTAATGATCCCGAAACTAAGTTCTTACGAATGTCTGGTACATGCAGAACATCATTCAAAGTGAGTTTTTTTCCAGAAGTCATTTTGAGAACCATTTTTCCTTTTCCTTCAACCTTCGACGTGGAGGAGTTTCCCATGAAGAGTTGCTCTCCTTGTGTCGCAGGCTTGTAGTTGGTAAACATCCACTTGTTGGCTGATGCAGCTCAAACCAGGATTGAAAAATTGCAAGTTATCGACATGAGTCATTCACGACTTTGTGGGAGTTTAAGTCGTTCACGACTTAACAGATCAGAAGGAGAAGTCATGAGTCGTACACGACCTAAGTTGTCACGAGATAAGGAACAAAGCTTTAAGTCGAATGGAAGAATTGAGTCGTCCACGACTCAACATGTAGGAATTGAGTCATCCACGACTCAACTGGAGGCCAGAAGGGACACGGGGAAGGAGACGCGAGTTAAAGAAGGAGATTTGAGTCGTATCCGAGTTAACAAGCCACAAGAGAGGAAGGCGCATGGAGCTTAAGATGCGGCTTGCTTCAGTCGTATGGATCTTGAGTCGGTCCTTAGTTGAGTCGTAAGTCGTTCACGACATAAGTTGAGTCGTGTAACCTGTGTTGTTTTGTTGAGTTGTAGCATTTTTAAGTCGTAAGTGTTGTACTATGTGTTGCTCTTAAGCCGGTATGTAAGTGAGTCGTAAGTCGTAAGACTTCGTGTATTGAGTCGCCGTGTGATTGTGTCGCTGTGTGGTAACTCAATGAGTCGTTGTAACTTATGTCGTAAGTCGCATACGACTTAAGGATGTGCTGAGTTGAAGGGGGGCTAGGTCGCTGTTGCGATAAGTCGCTACCGACTTATAGTTGAGTCGTAAGCCGTGTACGACTTAAGGGCTGTGTTGTGAAACTCTATAAATAGCGAGTGAGTTGTAACTTTTTGAGTGTGGATTTTTGGAATAAAATTTCTTATTGATTGCTGTGTGCTTTCTTCTAAAATTGGTAGTTGAGTGTAATCTCCTATCTCCTCTTTCGGTTAATCGAGTGCGCTCGATTCAACGATCGTAGAAGCCGATTCACGGTATCTAGTGCGCTAGATCAACGTACGAAGAATCGTAGATCTTTGAACATGGTATAGTGCGCTATCAACGTGTTTGAGATAGCTAGAATTCGGTATCTTTGGATCAACGAATTTGGGCATTTTGGTATTCATCAATCCACCGATTGCTACTTTCACCGATTAAAGTTTATTTTGATTAATCCGCTGCGTCAGTTTGGTATCAGAGCTAGACTTAGCCAATCATAGCTAAGCCGAGACTTGGAGCCAATTTTTGAAGTTGAAGTTTGAAATTGTTGTTCATCGTGTTCATCTTGAAGTTGCAACGAATTGAAGATTTTGATCTATTTCATTTTGGATCAAACTTGGAAGAGTGTTTGAGTTTGGTCGCGAGATCTTTGTGCGTCAAATTTTTGAAGTGTGCGAGCCAAGTTAAGTCGTGAAGTGGTATAGCCGAGCTAACTTTGGGTCGAAGCAAGTGTGCGAGCTGGAAGAAGCCGAGCCGAGTTAGTGTTGAACCGAGCTAAGGAGTTGAGCGAGCTAGTGTGAGGCCGTGCATTGTTTGGCTTGTGTTGGAGAGTTTTGAAGTACATTTTTGTTGAAGTGTGAAGTTTTGAATTATTTGTGAATTTCAATATGCCACCAAGGAGAGCTAATCGTCATCAAAACGTTGAAGCCTTGTATCGAAGAGAAGAAGCCGAGCTTATGGAACAACCTATTAATGAGAAATTTGATGAAGGCATTGGAAAGTTAGAGAAATTGATGGATGATTTGAATCAAACTCAAAGGAGGAGATCACCAAACTTGAACCATGGAGGAAACCGAGTTTCGCCATCGGTTACGGTAGCGAGGAAGGTATCACCGCATTCTTTTAGAGATAGAAGAGAAACATCAATTTCATCACGAAGAGAACATCATGACTATGGACATAAAGAGAGAAGAAGTCAACGTGAATTTGACAATGAGCCATATAGAGATGAAGAGAGACATAGAAGAAGCATGCATGAACGAAGGGATGATAATGGTCGAGATCGATATAGACGTACATTTGATTTTAATGAAGAGGGTGATAGAGCAAGTATTCATTATCGAGATCGAGACCTAGTTTGAAATTCATATCGGGAGGTAGATGATGATCGTCGATGGGAGTCGGGTATGAAGATGGAAATTCCTGAATTTAAAGGTGGGATGGTTGCTGAAGAGTTCTTAGATTGGTTGTCAAATGTGGAGGAAATCTTTGATTTCAAGGAGGTTCCGGAGAATCGAAGAGTGAAGTTAGTTGCTACTAGGTTGAGGGGGAGAGCTTTGGCATGGTGGCAGCAAACTAAACTTACAAGGGAGAGAATGGGAAAGTCAAAGATTGAATCATGGGAGAAGATGAAGAATTTGATGAGAGCTACATTTTTACCTTACAACTATCAATCACTCATGTACCAGAGGTTGCAGAATCTGAGGCAAGGGACGAAGTATGTTAGTGATTATGCTGATGAATTTTACCAACTCATTGCCAGGAATGATATTATGGAAACGGAAGAACAGCTAACTGCTAGATTCATTGGGGGATTGAGAATGCAGATCCAGGATATGGTTAATATGTTTGATCCTAGATCCGTAGCAGAGGCACATCAGAAAGCGTTGGCTTGGGAGAAGCAAGGAAGGCGTGGAGGTGGTGTGTTTACTAATTCCAATAATCAAGCGAAGGATGTTAGTGGAAGTTCTAATGTTCCTAAACCTGTTACAAAACCAGTGGTGAAAGAGGCTGAGAAGGCGAAGGTTAGCAGTGGTTTCAAATGTTACAATTGCCAGGAGTTGGGTCATAAAAGCAATGAATGTTCGAAGCCGAAGAAGAGAGCAATGGTTGCTGAGATTGAGGATGATGGTGAGGAGACAGAATGTTCAAATGCACCTTATGTTGAGGAGGAAGAAGAATTGTCTGGAGATGAAGGTTGTAATCTTATGATGAGGAGGTCATGTCTTACACCAAAGCAAGAAGAGGATTCTAGTTGGTTGAGAAGCAATATTTTTCAGTCGACATGCACTATTTTGGGAAAAGTTTGCAAGTTCGTTATTGATGCTGGAAGCTGTGACAATATTATTTCTACAGAAGCAGTAAAGAAGTTGAACTTGAAAACTGAGAAGCATCCTAAACCGTACAAGCTAGCATGGTTAAGGAAGGGTGGTGAAGTGAAGGTATGTCGAAGAGCTTGTGTGAATTTTTCTATTGGGAAGAAGTACAAAGACGAAATTTGGTGTGACGTTGTAGACATGGATGTGTGTCATCTGTTGTTGGGCAGGCCATGACAGTTTGATAGAGCAGTACAACATGATGGTCGTGCTAATAGCTACAGTTTCATGTTCGAGGGTACTAAAATCACTTTGGTTCCTAAGAAGCAACAACAAAAGGAGAGCAAGTTGGAGGAGATCGAAGAACTGAAAACTTTGTTATCTTTGAAGGAGTTTGTTAAGGAAGTTGAAGAGGAGCCTGAAGTCTATTTGTTGATTGGACGAGAGAGTCATGAAGAGGTTGAGATTCCAGAAGAAGCAAAGCCAGTTTTGAAAGAATTTGAAGATGTATTTCCAGAGGAGTTGCCCAAGGAGTTACCGCCACTGAGAGACATTCAACATCAAATCAATCTTGTTCCGGGAGCAGTATTACCACATCGACCACATTACCGAATGAGTCCGAAGGAACATGAGGAGTTGCGAAGGCAAGTGGAAGAACTGTTAGAGCAGGGACGTGTTCAGGAAAGCTTGAGTCCTTGTGCAGTACCAGCATTGTTGGTGCCGAAGAAGGATGGAACATGGAGAATGTGTACCGATAGTCGAGCTTTGAACAAGATTACTGTTCGCTGCCGATTTCCTATGCCGAGGTTGGATGACTTGCTGGATCAGTTGAGTGGGGCTACTATCTTTTCGAAGATTGATTTGAAGAGTGGTTATCATCAAATTCGGATTAGACCTGGAGACGAATGGAAGACAGCCTTCAAGACGAGAGAGGGGTTATACGAATGGTTGGTTATGCCATTTGGTTTATCAAATCCACCTAGTACATTCATGCGGGTGATAAATCAAATCTTTAGACCATTCATTGGGAAGTTCGTGGTGGTTTATTTCGATGATATTCTGATATATAGTAGGAGTACGGAGGACCATGTAGAGCATTTGAGAAAGGTGTTAATTATTCTTCGGGAGGAACAATTTTATGCAGCTACGAAGAAATGTGTGTTCATGACGAAAAGTGTTTTATTTTTGGGATATGTTGTATCAGAGAAGGGAATCCAGGTGGACCAGAGTAAAGTTGAAGCTATTAGAAATTGGTCACAGCCGAGAACTATCACTGAAGTTAGAAGTTTTCATCGATTGGCATCATTCTACCGAAGGTTTATTCCACACTTCAGTAGCGTGATGGCACCGGTTACTGATTGTATGAAAGGAAAGCAGTTTTCTTGGTCGAAGGAAGCAGGGGTTGCTTTTGAAAGAATCAAAGAACTTTTGACGACAGCGCCAATTCTTATATTACCAGATTTTCAGTTGTTGTTTGAACTACACACTGATGCATCAAAGGTTGGGATTGGAGGAGTGTTGAGTCAGAGTGGGAGGCCAGTTGCTTATTTCAGTGAGAAGTTATCAGGGGCAAAGATGAGATATAGTACGTACGATGTTGAGTTTTATGCAGTTGTGCAAGCCGTGAAGCACTGGAGACATTATCTTTTTCAGAAAGAGTTTGTTCTTTACACAGACCATGAAGCTTTGAAGCATTTACAGGGGCAGAATAAGATTTCAGCGAGACATGCATCATGGATTGCATATTTACAGCAATTTACCTTTGTTGTTAAGCACAAATCTGGGGTGACGAATCGTGTGGCTGATGCTTTGAGTAGAAGGAACCATTTGTTGACTACATGAAAGTTGAGGTGACAGGGTTTGAATTATTACCAGAATTGTTTGAGGAGGATCCTTACTTTTCAAAGTTTGTTGAGAAAGTTAAGGATGGGAGTACTAATGAATTTATGATGATTGATGGATTCTTGTTTAAAGGAAATCGGTTATGTATTCCAGAGAGCAGTTTGAGAATGCAGATTATCAAGGAGCTACATGAAGAAGGCCATGTGGGTAGAGATCGTACTTTGCAGTTAATTTCTCAATCTTACTTTTGGCCGTCGATGAGGAAAGAGGTTGAAAGGTTTGTGGAGATGTCATATATGTCAGGTTTCGAAGGGAACAACGACAAATGCAGGATTATATATGCCATTACCTGTACCGACTAAACCGTGGGTTGATATCAGCATGGATTTCGTTTTGGGTTTGCCTAGAACTCAAAGGGGAAATGATTCTATATTTGTTGTGGTGGACAGATTTTTGAAAATGGCGCATTTTATTGCTTGTAAGAAGACGGCGGATGCTGTTCGTGTTGCTCAGTTATTTTTCAAGGAAATCTATCGTTTACATGGGTTGCCGGAATCTATTGTGTCGGATAGGGATACTCGTTTTCTGAGTCACTTCTGGTTAAGTTTGTGGAAGATGGTTGGAACGAAGCTGAAATTTAGTAGCGCTTATCATCCGCAAACAGATGGACAGAAGTTGTTAACAGATCGTTGGGAAATTTGTTACGATGTCTTGTGAAGGACAGTCTGAAAAGTTGGGACATGAAGTTATGCCAGGCAGAGTTTGCACATAAGCATGCAATGAATCGTAGCACAGGATTCAGTCCATTTCAGATTGTATATTTAAACGTACCCAGGGGACCGTTGGATTTGGCAGTAGTACCACAACCAAAGGGGACGGTTAAACGAGCTGCTGATTTTGTTGATGAGTTGACTGAATGTCATAAAATCATTCAGGAACGATTGGTGAAAGCAAATGAGAAGTATAAGCGAGCTGCCAATTTAAAGCGACGAAATATAGAATTTAACGAAGGTGATTTGGTGTATGCTGTGTTAACGAAGGATTGTTTTCCAGTGGGCGCTTATAATAAGTTGAAAGCCAGAAAAATTGGTCCTGTTGAAGTTGTGAAACGGATCAATGAAAATGCTTATAAGTTGAAGCTACCGGAGGACGTATACACTTCTGACGTATTCAATGTCAAGCATCTTGTACCATATTATGGGGATGAACAATCTAAGGTGGAGGAATTTACAAATTCGAGGTCGAATTTTACCCAACCAGGGGAGGATGATGCAGCTCAAACCAGGATTGAAAAATTGCAAGTTATCGACATGAGTCGTTCACGACTTTGTGGGAGTTTACGTCGTTCACGACTTAACAGATCAGAAGGAGAAGTCATGAGTCGTACACGACCTAAGTTGTCACGAGATAAGGAACAAAGCTTTAAGTCGAATGGAAGAATTGAGTCGTCCACGACTCAACATGTAGGAATTGAGTCATCCACGACTCAACTGGAGGCCAGAAGGGACACGGGGAAGGAGACGCGAGTTAAAGAAGGAGATTTGAGTCGTATCCGAGTTAACAAGCCACAAGAGAGGAAGGCGCATGGAGCTTAAGACGCGGCTTGCTTGAGTCGTATGGATCTTGAGTCGGTCCTTAGTTGAGTCGTAAGTCGTTCACGACATAAGTTGAGTCGTGTAACCTGTGTTGTTTTGTTGAGTTGTAACATTTTTAAGTCGTAAGTGTTGTACTATGTGTTGCTCTTAAGTCGGTATGTAAGTGAGTCGTAAGTCATAAGACTTCGTGTATTGAGTCGCCGTGTGATTGTGTCGCTGTGTGGTAACTCAATGAGTCGTTGTAACTTGTGTCGTAAGTCACATACGACTTAAGGATGTGCTGAGTTGAAGGGGGGCTAGGTCGCTGTTGCGATAAGTCGCTACCGACTTATAGTTGAGTCGTAAGCCGTGTACGACTTAAGGGGCTGTGTTGTGAAACTCTATAAATAGCGAGTGAGTTGTAACTTTTTGAGTGTGGATTTTTGGAATAAAATTTCTTGTTGATTGCTGTGTGCTTTCTTCTAAAATTGGTAGTTGAGTGTAATCTCCTATCTCCTCTTTCGGTTAATCGAGTGCGCTCGATTCAACGATCGTAGAAGCCGATTCACGGTATCTAGTGCGCTAGATCAACGTACGAAGAACCGTAGATCTTTGAACACGGTATAGTGCGCTATCAACGTGTTTGAGATAGCTAGAATTCGGTATCTTCGGACCAACGAATTTGGGCATTTTGGTATTCATCAATCCACTGATTGCTACTTTCACCGATTGAAGTTTATTTTGATTAATCCGCCGCGTCATTGGCGCAAATGTGTTTTGTGGCACCAGTGTCCACAAACCATTCCTTCGTGTTGCCAACTAAGTTGCATTCTGAGATCACGGTTGACAAGTTCATTTCTGAAACTCCATCCGAAAGCCTATCATGCTCCGTAACATTGGCTTGGTCTTTCTGCTTCTTTGGTCCTCGGCACTCACTTGCCTTATGGCCTTTCTTCCCGCAATTATGGCAGTTCCCTTTGAACTTATTAGCCTTCTTTGCATTTGGATTATTTTCTCTCTTTCTCTTGTTGTTCCTGTCGGTCTCAACAACATTTGCTTTTGCCACCATGGTGTTGGTTGACTTATTTTCAGTTTTTCTGTTATCCTCTTCAATTCTGAGTCGAACAACAAGATCTTCCATAGTCATTTCTTTTCGTTTGTGCTATAGATAGTTCTTGAAGTCCTTCCATGATGGAGGCAACTTCTCGATAGCAGCAGCAACTTGAAATGATTCGCTTAACTCCATCTTCTCATCATGAATCTCATGGATGATAACCTGAATTTCCTGAATCTGGCTGACTACTGTTTTGGTGTCGACCATCTTGAAGTCTAGTAATTGCCGACTATGAACTTCTTCATCCCGGCGTCTTCTGTTTTGTACTTTTTCTCGAGGGACAACCAAAGAGTCTTTGCAGTTTGGACAGTGCAGTACACATTGTACAGACTATTCTCCAAACCGTTGAGAATATAATTCTTGCAAATGAAGTCAGGACCCTTCCAGGCTGTGAGGGCCTCGACCTTAGTGGCGTCGGGCTCGAGTTCATCTACTTGTGGAGGTTCCTCTGTTAGGTATTTGGCCAGACCTAACGTAGTCAAGTAGAAGAGCATCTTCTGTTGCCAGTGCTTAAAATCCTACCCATTGAATTTTTTCGGCCTTTCTCCATGCGAGAATGGTACAGGCTGTGTGACAAGTGGTCCTGTCGGAGTGGAGGGCAATGGCTGCTTTGTTGTCGAAGTGTTACTGTCTTGAGCCATCGTCTGAAACGATACGACTTCAATTAGTACACAGAACAGAATAAAACAAAACACAAATCTGTTTTAAGAATGTTATTCACACAGAAACCCTAATCTATCAATTAGGGCAAAATCAATTTGGGCAAAAAACCCTAACCCTAATTTTGCAATCGGGTTAACAAGAAAAAGAATAGTTGAAATGTAATTCGCACCGTCTAGTACTTTGGTTGCAAGCTGAATTATCTGAGTCCAGCACAGTCGTTGTTCCCTTAAAACAGATTTGCTCCCCTTATGGCGCAGCGGGTTGGCGAGCAACTATTTTCCAAGGTGAAACGGAACGGGAGCCTGTAAGTCTGTGCTGACGATGCAGGCGACGACGAACTCAAGAGAGCTGTTTATTTTAGAACAGAAGATGCAGAGAGAAGGATAGAAAAGAAAAACTTGATTTTCTGATTTTGGTTCTGCATTCCCTTAAATAGGGTTGGGGAGTTGCCTGTTCGGGAAGAGGCGCGGGTGTTTGAATGGATGTGTCTGTTGGAAAGGTTGCGACCCTTTAACCAACAGATGCAACCGTTTCTGGCAGCAAAAAAGGTATAATTCGGATCAAAAAATTAGCCGTTTTAGCGCAGCCTAGGTAGCAAACGAAGGCCCATTTAATCATCAGACCCCAAGAGCCCCAAGGCCCAAGGACCAATCTTTGACCATATAATATTAAATATGTAGGATTTTTCATGCCTACATTGCCTCTTCCCTTTTATCTCCTCATTCTCTTTTGATATAGCTTATTAAGCTTTAGTATATATAGTGAAATTTGGATATGTATTCCCCGATGTGGGACATTGTTCCCTCCTTAGCCACTTATTCATTTTCTAACACAAATATCATTCACACTGCATTCACCCCCTTCTCCTTGATCATCTCAAGTAGACGTCATCATCTCCTGTACAAACAACAATATTTATCCATCAACAACTACAAACTGCTATTATCCCCATTCCACCACTAGTCTGCTTTCCCTCTGCACATAACACTTCACCACCCTCTGCCTCACAACTCTGCACCGCAACCAGCCTTCATCTACGCGCAACTGCAATCACCTGCAAACCACACCACCAATAATCAGTCCCCTACGGCCATCTCGGAATTCGAGCAAACCTGCTTGAATCGCTGCTGCAGTCACCTAGAGTGACCCAAACCCACATCAACCATCAATGTCGCATTCACCCTCACCAATCACCCACACCCAAAATCACCGTCGAACACCAAACCACAACCATTACCTCGTCAAAATCACCATCTGAACACTTTAAACCTACCACTGCCTCAAAATCCACAATCTATTTTCAGAAAAATCGCGAATAGCCTGAACGTGATGATCTCATGACAAGCGAGAATTGAATGTTGATTTTAGGAATTTGATTTTGAATTTAAGGAATTTGATATTTGTAATGTGTTCATTTGGATACTCAGGAGAGTGGTAAGCTTTGTTTTATCGTAACGTGAATTAAAGGAGGAATTGGGTTTGTTTGCAAATGGACCGGATAATATTTTTTTTTAATTGTTTAGTTTTCCTCTTTAAAATCAATTTTCTTTTGAATTTATTTAGAAAAAAAGAGGATTTGCTTTGTTTCCAATTTTCTCTTGTTGTTTTTCAATTTTCTTTTGTTGTTCAAATTTACAGTAGCAAAAGCAGAAATTTAACAGAAGAAGGCCTACTTTGTTGCTTACAAAAAACATCTCCCCTTAAAAAATTGCTAATATTCTACACGCTCTGGTATTATTCTCTTAACCATTGTTTTTATTTGCTTTGCGTTGTTGGTTGCTTGTTATATATAAGAAAAGGTTTTCAAAAAATTTCAAAAACAAAAAAAAACAAATTACATTCGTAGATAAATCGTTAAATCACGTTTAATTCTGTTTTTGCATTCATTTCATCTTTTTTTAAGGGCATCACCCAAATCCACATAAGGTGGAGGATTTCATCACGCTTTACTTGGCTCACAAATTGCATTTCATCATAGAATTTCGATTAATAATAACGTTAGACATTTGACTTAAGGGTGTCACGGGCTCACCTAGGCTTAGGTGTAAATTGACAAATTGTCTTCTTTGAACAATTTATATTCACAGTGTCTAGGCTACTGCAGAGCAATAATCAGTTATAAATATTACGGTGATTGGTAAATATTATACGGATTGTTTCTCTAAAGGTACTTAAACCTTCAGTTACATTGCTATGGTGAATCATGATGCACCGATAACTCATGTCTATTACCCAGCTAAGAACTATCCAGTCAGATTAAGACAAAGTGATATTATACAATTTTGGGTTAGGAGCTATTAAGGATAGAAAATTTGCAATGAAGCCATTGCACTCATTTAGTTGCATTAGATCACGCATATTTGAAAATTTTCAAAATTCAAAACTAAAAAAATTGTAAATTTTCCTTAACTTAGATTTTTGAATCTTTTCCTTTGAATTTTTTAATCAAAATAAAAAATCCAGAAAAATTCAAGTATGTTTTTTCAGAAAAAAATTCAAAAAAAATTTATATGATTTTTTAAAAAAAACAAAAAAATGAAAATCCAAAAAAAAAAAACAAATATCAAATCTCCCTTTTTAAAAATAAATTCTCTTTGATATATACTTTTCCTTTAAAAAACCAAAATAAAAATAGCATTTTTTTGAAAATGTCTAAATTTTCTTACTCGCAAGAATTTTACAATAATTGTGAAAATCAATACGATCTATATAATTTCACACCAAATTCTTATGGATATTTTAATGACAACTCTTGTATAAACAATTTGGATTTTGTAGAATAAAACTTTCAAAATGTTGACCAGCCCTCCACTCTTGAAAATAGTATTGAAACGATTTGGTCTTTACTTGAACAACGAAATCAAATGATAAATAATTTGAGTAATCTATGCAATAACTTAAATCAAGGATTTCAAAATAATCAAAATTTGAATTCAATTCAGAATTCAAATGATTTCGATTATAACTCATGCCAATGCAACTTCAAAATCCAAAATGAATTTCAAACTCAAAATGGAAATGTGAACCACTTTTTAAATGATTTTGGCAATGAGATTAGTTTAAATTATGGTGCGATGGAATTTTTTGTTCTCAACACTTTTGAATTGAAAACTCTCAAATTAATAATTATAAATTTGATTTTGTTGAGCAAATGAACGAAATTCAATATACAAATTTATTGTTTGAAACATATCTGAAACAACATGAGAAACAAAATTAAATTCCAACGTTGGACGAGTCAAATAATAGTTCACCTTTTAACAATATTGACGATTTTCAAATAACAACTTTTGAAGTTTAAAATGACAATCTGAATGAAGTTGTTGGAAATATGGTAATTGATTTGGAATTCAATTCTTTTGAGAGTGTGGAATCAAATTTAAAATTCTATCTTCCTTTTTCTAATTTTGAAAAATTGAATACAACAACTTTGGATTTTGAAATTGACACATGCATTGAAGTTGTTGATAATCCAACAAAGGAAGACGAATTTAGCGAACATAATTTTTTAGATGAGTTGTTGAATTCTGAAATAATAGATTTAAATCATCATTTTTATTTTAAAATTAATAATTTCGAACAATTTGTCAATGATGAGTTTGAATTTAAATTTAGTGAGAATAAAATTGAACTTCAACTAATTGTTCAGTCTACCCAAAAATCATTGAAGATAAAAGAACTCGTATGAGTTTTAATAAAATGACATTCCTTTTCCCAAACCAACATTCAACTTCGAAATCTTTTATGGTTTGGTTTTCTGTGCTTAAGCTATGTCTCTTATACTTGATGAGGTAAATGAATTGGTCTTTGAAAGACTGTTTCATTTATTTATTTTTTATTTTTTTGAACTGGTACTTTATATACAACAAATCATTGAGACAACATATCCCATGTCGAATAAACGTTCGAAAGCAAGTTTCGAACTTGTGACATCCTGCACCAAAGCCGAATCAATTAACCACTTGGACAAAGGTGCCTGTTGTTCCATTTATTTTTTAACACTATATTTTCTGATGTCATGTAAATAATAAGCTTTTCATTTTCATATAAATATAGGTCATATTTTTTTTCTCCATTCACTTGGATTGACTGTGGGGATACGGTCAAAATCAAGTGTGGGGGAGTTTCATCTTCATTTTTGATTTCTCATAGTCTATTTTTTGCATTTTCTTTCTAAACTTTTCTTAAAAAAATTTCTAAAAGAAAATCCCAAAACAAAATTTCTTTTTAGCACTTTGATTTACTTTTTGAAAAACACTTTTGGATAAATATATGTTTTTGGTTATTAAATTGAAATTTTTGAAAATTTATTTGTCTTAATAAAAATAAAAATAAAGTTTGATTACAAGTAACGATGGTTTAACTAGTATATAGGAAGATTCATGGGTGTTAATTATGAAGTATATCCTAATTGTAATCTTTGTTTAAAAGAGTGGTTAATTTAAGTAAAGTCTATAGCAATTTTTATCTTCTAAGCTAAGTGGTGCTAAGATGATTTTGCAAAACTCTCTCTTGAAATACATATACATATACATATACATATACATATACATATACATATACATATACATATACATATACATATACATATATATATATATATAACATAAAAAACAGTTTTTATAAAAATAAGAATAAAGTCATGTGTTCACACGCAAGTGTGTGCACTCATCATGCTCTGTACCCATCTCACATAAGCCCGAAAGGCAATGCATAATCGGTATATCTGGCCTCAGTTTATCTGAGTTAGGCTTATGAATATAAAAATTCTTCCATTAATAACGCCTACAGCCGATATACGTACATAGTTACGTATACACTTACCATGCTCTGTTTTCCCCACACGTAAGTCCGCATGGCAGTGCCTGGGTGGTATATCTGCTCTCAGTTTTCTGTAAGCATATGTAAATATTGTTAATATCAATAAAATTTTCAAATAAAGAGAGAGTAAGCAATTGAATCCAAGTACTATTTTCACTTGTTTGATTTGACTTGTTATTCAAAAGAAATGAAAATACCACTTTGAAAAACTTTGATAATCAACTAAGGATCTGTTTCATAGTTGCACTATGTTGTTGTCAACCGAAACAACTAGCCAAATTAGAGTCCAATAGTGATGACAACTTAATTTTTGTTGGATGTTTTGATGAGTAAAATGACTAAAATTTCAAGATGATGACCAAAACTTATATTAAACTTATTCATGTCAATTCAAAAGTAAATTCTTCATTTTTAAATATTTTTCAAAACTTGCATTCATCTCTTTGTGAATAAATCTTGCATTTAGGAATTTTTCATGTAGCATTAGGATTTTATAGGCAGTATCCGCTGAAAACCCCCACGAGACAATACTTGTCCTACAAGAGACACCTTGAGGATTAACTGCTTGTCCCACTCCCCTACAACACAAAGCCGGACCCATTCCTTACTGAATAGTTCCGAACAAGATAACCCCGACGGTTAGAGAACAAAAGACCGTCCACACAACCGAAATAAAAGGGACCTCTAGACAGGAGTAAATCTCGCTCTCCAATGGGTGCGACCCACGAAGCCTTGCTGCACCTCCCCTGTTTTAGCCATTCCCGGTTGATGAGGCTTGAGGTTACGATTACCTTTATGGGACATATCATCTTAGAATGCTCATCGTCCGCCTGACGATGTTATGAAAGCATTCGATCCATACAAGTTCGTTCCGGGTTTGAACGAAACCGAAGGCATTATTTCGTTACGCTCGTTTTGGAATCACCCTCAGAGTTAACGACGATAACCCTTGCACTCTAAACCACCATCTCGAATCTATAAGTACTATTCTGTCAAACTCATTACGGAATCACCCACAGAGTTATACTGACGTATAGCTCTTACACCTCGAGTCTTCACTCGCTCCACTTGGATTCACGACCTAACGTTATTTGGAATTGATGTGGTTTTCGGATATCCAAATATGGAAACCCGATCCCGGTCTCATCGAAACCAAAGCGTGTCTTTTAGGGTCCAAGTTGTTTTAAAGGTTTAAAACAATTCAATATAGTATCTATATACACACAGATAGATAATTCATAAATCATAACTGATAATCAACATTATCAAGTAATCCACATTATCAATATCAAATAGATATTCCATAAATCACCATCACAATAGATAGCCTATGTTATCATCACAATACAGTCAAACATCCATACCATACAATATCATTTATCTCATTATTGAGATCACAAAGCATCCAAGTCAATCAATGACATCCATTCATACATAAGCAAAGATTCACTCATACCACAATATAATTAATTTAAAATGAATTAAATTAACTATCTCTAATTAATTTAAAATGAATTAAATTAATTACTTTATTTATAATTAATTTAAAATAAACTAAATTAATTACTTCACCAATATAAATCTTGCTTATTAAACATTTTATTGATTACAATCAGTTAATGATTCATTATTAATTACCTTAATTAATTACCTTTGATTAATTACCCTTAATTACATTCATGTAATTATACTTAATTAATTTCACAAATTAATTATCCTCAAACAAAAGAGTAATTAATCTTTAATTACTTAAATTAATTAATTAATCATAATTAATTACATTTATTCTTAATTAATTACATTAATTAATTACCTTTAATTACCTATTATTGATTAATTAATCATAATTAATCAACTTTAATTACATCATTGATTATAATAATTAATGATCCTTAATTATTAATTACCCTAAGTAATTAACTTTTAATTATTAATCATCCCAGATTAATTACATTTATTAATAACTAACTTAATTACTATATTAAACAAATTAATTATCCTTTAATTAATTACTTAATTAATTCCTTGATCAATTATTAAATAATTAATTAAACAAAATTACCTCACACTTAAACATCTCCACTTAATTACAATCATGTAATTATTAATTAATTACTTAACTAAGTAAATACCCAAGTCATTAATTATTAAAGTAATTATTTTTAAAACTCATGTGTTTATAATTAATTAATTAAACTTAATTAATTAAAAATAAACAATCTTATTAAATTAATTACATTAAGTAACTAATTTCCTAATTACTTTATCAAGTAATTACTCTCTAACCATTTATAATTGATTATTATTAAATTAATTAATCTAATTAATTATAAAAATTAACCATATTAATTAATTGTTAAATAATCCTGGTTAATGACCTTCATTAACCATTCTTTAATTATTTTATAAAGTAATTAACTTAAATTAATTACCATTTAAATTATCTTTAATCATTAAAGTTAATTATTAAATTAATTAACCTTAAATTAAATCTTAATTACTTAATTAATATTCATTCATCATTAATTAATAATATAATTAATGATCTTAATCATAAATTGATTAATCATTAATTGCTCATTAATTCCAAATTTAATTAATTAATTAAATTAATTAATATTAATTACCTTATTAATTAATTAAATTCTGAAATATAATTCTTAATTTAAATTTCATAAACATAACTTAATTATGTTTAAAACAATTTAATTCAAAACAAAGTACTTTTGACATTACCTTTAAATACCAATTTAATTTCAAGTTTTAAAAATAGAAAAATTTTAAACTTATCAATATTTAAATAAATTTAAAACTTTTTAAATTGCCAATCAAATAAATACTATATGAAAATTTTAAAGTTAAATCCATTCCAAAACCTTTGATAACTTAAATCTTAACTTTCATTTAAAACTTCAATTTAAACCTTCTTTAAAATTTAAACCTGAAATTCAAATTAAACTTTTGAATTTTCCAGATTTTAAATAAACTCAAATTCTCTCATATTTTTAAAATCTCATTTCTAAAAGTGTTTAAAACTATTTTATCAAACCAATGGTTAATTAAGTTTAAATTTCTGAAACTTTAATTTTATTTTAAACCGGGATTTGAATCCAAATTAGAAATTCAAACTTTAATTGAATTTAAACTTAAACCTTACCTTTAAACATAAACTTCAGATTTTATATTTCAAAAACCCAGATTTAAAAAAAAAAGAAACAGGTTTCAAAACCTGAATAAATCAAGTAACCCGAGAAACCTATATTTTTACTTCGGGTTTCATGCTTGATTTCTTCGAGTTTTCTTCCTACTGACATCGGGTCAATCACTAACCTACCCTGCAACATTCAACACCCCAAACAGTTTACCAGAAAACATGTCGCTGCCACCTCTGCCGACCATCTCAGACGATCCAATCAACTCCAGAAGCCCACCACTACTCCAACATCAACCCAGATCAAGAAATTAATCAAAGGATCTAAAATGCCCCTAATTCAAAACCTGTACAACAGAAAACAGGTTTCACTGCCAAAACCTGTCAACGGCAATTTCTTGTCGTTCCGACCATCAGGAAGTCCACCTCTCCGGCCATGAAACAACCCACACATCTACTACACCTCCACCAAAAACCAAAATACTCGATCAACCCTCCACTTCAAACTGACTCAAAGCACAAACCCATTCAAAACTAGGGTTTTATTCTAAAAATCAAAACTGCAATCAATATAGCAAATTTTAATTTCTTCTTTGATTTTTCTAAGGATCTATGATCCTTACTTAATAACTCAGAAGAATCTTGGGTTTCCCTAAACTACATATTGCAAGCATTTGCTTGATTCACTCTGTTGTTTATGAACAAACTGCTACTTTAACAAACACCTAAAAATACTAATACTTGATTTAAAAATCAAGTTTTGTCAATGTATTAAGTTTATGAATCTGGATTTAAATATTAATGTGCTTGATTTTAATCAATATTAACATATGATGGCATTGTCTATGTTTACAGAGATACACCCTATTTTTAATTCACCTAAAAACCTTTAAACCTTAACTTAAGAAATATACACATTACTTTATAAGTCTGGAAACTAATCTATAATAACAAACTCCTTTAATTATCCTAAATCCCAGTTACTATCTCAAATAGATCAATTGCAAAAGATTCTTCAAGTAGGATGTAAAACTGGAAACACTACACAACACAATCAACATGCATATACCATTATTCTCACAACATATTTTTTTTGTTAATAAGCACACAACATATTTTATCACAAACATTTATCAAGCAACCTAAATATAGTTTAAAATTTAAATGTTACTCACCTTTTTATTGAATGCAGACCCCTGATGTTCTTTATGAATTTGCAGAAAACATGAAAAAGCAGACTTGACTCTCTGTTGTACTTCAAGTTGAATTTGATATGCAATTTGCTAACTCCTCAAATACATGCAGATGTGAAAGATGTTGTAGCTAATTTCCCCCAAATACATACAGATGCTTTCATTACTCCCAGGTTTGAAACAGAGTGCAGAAAGAACAATGCAGGCTCTTCATTTTGATTTTTTATTTAGGCAATGCAGGTTAAATATGGTTTTGGATATGCAGATGTTGGATTTGAGGGAATGAAAATTTGAGAGATTTAGTTTTGATGAGGAGTTTCAGGGATTTGCATTTGAACAAGTTTTAGATTTTGTAGATTTGTATATGCAGATTTATGATTGTGGATTGTTAATATGAAAATGAATCAGATTTTAAAAGTTGAAGATTTTCTTTTGATTAAGGAAGAATGACAATGTAATATGAAACGAAGATGCAAGTTCAACTAAATGTATTTCAGATTTTAAGAAAAGAAAAGAAAATTAAAAAACTAAAATTTTAACACTTGTCTATTTTACAACACTTGTCAATTTGAATGCCTATGTATTTAACATTTGTTTTCTCTTTTAAAGGTAATTAGTATTTAATACAAATTAATGTATATTAGCTTAAATTTAAGTTGTTGGTTTATATTAAAATATGGATATAAATTTACAAAAGAAATAAGAACAACTATGTTTTACAATTTGAAACTTATACATATTAAAAATTAAAACAAATAAGATTTTATACCTTTGAACATAAATTCAAACTAAATTCAAAATCAAACAATATCAAATCAAGTTAAGAATATAAATTCAATTTTGAAATAAAAATTTCAAATCTTATTCAAAACTTATTTAAAAAGTCATTACAATATCAATATTATTTTTATAACTCTCTTATTATCAAATTAAAATCATTTTATAAGAGATTATATGTTTATAAATAAAATATCCATTTTATTAAGCCATAAAATCATTTTGTTAAATTTATTCTAAATTTAAAACTAAATCTAATTTAATTTAAAACATTTCAATATTTTTCTGATCAATTTTAAAATCATATACTTATTTATGAAATAGTTATAAAAACTCAATGCTAATTAAAACAAAATTTCCAATTTATAATGTATATATTAGAATTTTAGACCATGATTCAATTATTAAGTTTAAACCAAAAATCATTTATTTAACTCTGAAAAAACTTAAATATTAAATAAAACAAATTTTCCAAATTACTATAAATATTAAAACTAGAAAATATTCTTTATTTATTAAAATTAAATCAAAACCAATCTATTTAAAATATAAACCAAGTATTTATATTGTAAATAGAAATCAATTTATTATCATTTTAAAGATACAATAACCAATTTAAATAATTACTGAAGAAGATTATTAAATTTATTTGAATAATCATTAACAGAATATCAATATCAATTTAGTTTTTAATTATAGATTATTAAATTGATATTGTTAAAAATTCCGAGATATTACAATCCTTCCCCCTTAAAAGAATTTCGTCCTTGAAATTTAAAATAAATGTAATTTAATAATCTTATTAAAGATTTAATTAAAAAAAACACAAGCATATATCAAACATATGCTAACAATCAAACAATCAATCAAACAAATCTAATTATCCAGACAAATTCTGGATAGAATTCCTTCGAGTTTCCCTAGGTGTACATATATACACACCGGGACACTCGCTCTAGAGAATCCAATACAAACAATACTATGAAGCTATAAAGTTCCTATACAACTATATCTATAACACTAGACAAGATATCAGACTACAAACGAGTCAGACTCAACAACAAAAACTCCAAAACGGCTGGTTCCACAACCAGAGATAGATCATACACGTACTCCCTCAGAGATACGTGAAACCCATCGAATCTAAGTTATCCAAACTGGCAATTCAATCCTGTAGATCAATCACTTATTCTCCAAGATCACAGAAAAGATCCAAAACACTTCAGAGCTAACTTCTCAGACTTACCAAAACTTATAGCTCACTTATGATCGGAGAAAACTTATCCAAATCAAATCTCCGACTTCAGAGTCCAGATCCCTCTGACTCTTATCCACAAAATCTCTTCAGACAATCCTGGGCTGTCTACAATCTTACTAATCAGCTCAACCTTGCTGATACTTCTAGAAACAAACTAGGCCAATCAACACAACAAGATGATCTCCTCAAGATCAACCAAAACCAACAACTCAAACTCAACTTCTCAACATCAGAAGACAACAACTTCTTCTGTCCAGAAAAGCAGATGCACTTCCAAACTGCTTCCGCTGCTCAACTCTGATCTGACATAAAAGAGAATGCTAAAGAAGAACACAAGAACAAACATGACAACACACCCCAGAGATATGGTTCAACAAATCCATAAGAATAATTCAGAAGTTCCTCCAAAACTCTGAGATGCTACACCAACTCAATCTCCTGAAACCATTCTACTATTGATCCTCCCGTACCACTCCTGCAATTCCAGTCGATAAGAAAAGCTCAATCTTCAGATACGGACAAAACTTTGACTTCTCTGAAGACATTTAGAAAAACTCAGATAACCCAAGAGAACACTCAAACAATCGCAAGTCACTTTTGCGATCCACCAAACCAAATCCAAAAAAAACTGTTCTTCCCTTACCAAACAGAACAACTTACTCTTAATTAGCCAACCCATCGAAGAAACGGGTCCACTCAACTGCTTCTGAACTCCATTCCAGAAAAAACTGCTAAGCTAGAAGATCTTCCCAACGCTGAGAACACTCCAAACTGCACTGCTGCCACAGATACCAAAGATTTCCAAATCAAAGCTCTTCGAGAAACTCAGACTTCAAAGCAAACAGAAACACCAGCTGAACACAGCCACAACACTGAAGCAGACTCACCTCTTTAACTTGTTCCAAAGAAAACATCTTCGGGAACATCCATAGTCACTGCATCTCATCACACAGCCACTACTTCCTGATGTATCCAAAATACCATCGCTTGCTTCTGCTCAATCAACAGATCTAAATTCTACTCATCTACTTCAGAAATGAACTCCGAACCTTAACAGGTTTCCTTCAGAGCTCAATGAAGTTCCTCATCACTACGAAACTCGCTCGAGACGGTATTAGGTCTACAGTCTCGACAGATATACTTCCAACCTCAAACATTCAAACTCCAATCAATGGTAGTAATTGTGTTACACACACCACTACCCCATCTACCTTTATAACTTATATTGGAAAACTTGAACAGGTAACCCAAAAGATAGGTGGAAATATATATATAGTTATATATTTAAAATTACAAATACGCTCTCTCAAGAAAGATACCACTACAGAGCCTAGGTATTCACTCAACCTAATACTCTGATACCAACTGTCACGACCCGACTTTCTACTCCCAGAAAATCGCATCATGAATTAAGAAAGAAAGGGATAGAAGAAGAAAAGAAAGAAGATAAAGAAGAAACAACACAAGAATCTCAACAGCGGAACGAATAAATTATATTAATAACATAAGTATTTACATAATATACAATACCAAGCAGAGATACACAGCATACACATCACATATACTAGACATTTATAAGCACCTGTCTAGTATTTACAACTCAATACAATCACAACACAGAGAACACACAGCGGAACTATATATCTAAAATGCAGAAGCCTCCTGCTCCATTGCTCCTCCATTATTCGCCAAAGCTAACCTGGATTCCCTTGGCTACTCGTAAAAATTTGAGTACCCAAGAGTTTAAGGAAACGAAGATAAACTCCAGGGTCAGACATGGGTCTGGTGTGAGTAACAGGTTAAGGTTGCTTAACTTTAAAAACCTTTTGGAAAGAAAGGTATCACGTAAGACGTCCCACACATAAACATGGAAAAGTTTTTACCTTACGCTAACCAAAACATTTGATAGGAAATCCGATGATATTATAATGGTGTCTAGGATTTTCAAGTAAATATGAAATAGCCGAAATTGTTACATTCTTTAAATTCCAGCTACTAGCCACAAAAGTGGGTAATACAATCAAAACCGTTGGCACTTATTGGATTGTGGATTTTATACAATGGCAGGGCTACTGGGGTACCGCCCGTCACAGTACGTGGCCTAGATCACCGTACCGAGGAGTACTCCCACTCCTCTTCAACACAAAGCCGGACCCATTCCTTACTGAATAGTTTCGAACAAGATAACCCCGACGGTTAGAGCTCAAAAGACTGTCCACACAACCGAAATAAAAGGGACCTCTAGACAGGGGTAAATCTCGCTCTCCAGTGGGTGCAACCCACGAAGCCTTGCTGCACCTCCCCTGTTTTAGCCATTCCCGGTTGATGAGGCTTGAGGTTACGATTACCTTTATAGGACATATCATCTTAGAATGCTCATCGTCCGCCTAACGATGTTCTGAAAGCATTCGATCCATACAAGTTCGTTCCGGGTTCGAACGAAACCGAAGGCATTATCTCGTTACACTCATTTTGGAATCACCCTCAGAGTTAACGATGATAACCCTTGCACTCTAAACCACCATCTCGAATCTATAAGTACTATTCCGTCAAACTCATTACGGAATCACTCACAGAGTTATACTGACGTATAGCTCTTACACCTCGAGTCTTCACTCGCTTCACTTGGATTCACGACCTAACGTTATTTGGAATCGATGTGGTTTTCGGATATCCAAATATGGAAACCCGATCCCGGTCTCATCGAAACCAAAGCATGTCTTTTAGGGTCCAAGTTGTTTTAAAGGTTTAAAACAATTCAATATAGTATCTATATACACACAGATAGATAATTCATAAATCATAACTGATAATCAACATTATCAAGTAATCCACATTATCAATATCATATAGATATTCCATAAATCATCATCATAATAGATAACCTATGTTATCATCACAATACAGTCAAACATCCATACCATACAATATCATTTATCTCATTACTGAGATCACAAAGCATCCAAGTCAATCAATGACATCCATTCATACATAAGCAAAGATTCACTCATACCACAATATAATTAATTTAAAATGAATTAAATTAACTATCTCTAATTAATTTAAAATGAATTAAATTAATTACTTTATCTATAATTAATTTAAAATAAATTAAATTAATTACTTCACCAATATAAATCTTGCTTATTAATCATTTTATTGATTACAATCAGTTAATGATTCATTATTAATTACCTTAATTAATCACCTTTGATTAATTACCCTTAATTACATTCATGTAATTATACTTAATTAATTTCACAAATTAATTATCCTCAAACAAAACAGTAATTAATATTTAATTACTTCAATTAATTAATTAATCATAATTAATTACATTTATTCTTAATTAGTTACATTAATTAATTACCTTTAATTACCTATTATTGATTAATTAATCATATTTAATCAACTTTAATTACATCATTAATTATAATAATTAATGATCTTTAATTATTAATTACCCTAAGTAATTAACTTTTAATTATTAATCATCCCAGATTAATTACATTTATTAATTAACTAACTTAATTACTATATTAACCAAATTAATTATCCTTTAATTAATTACTTAATTAATTCCTTGATCAATTATTAAATAATTAATTAAACCAAATTACCTCACACTTAAACACCTCCACTTAATTACAATCATGTAATTATTAATTAATTACTTAACTAAGTAAATACCTAAATCATTAATTGTTAAAGTAATTATTTTTGAAACTCATGTGTTTATAATTAATTAATTAAACTTAATTAATTAAAAATAAACAATCTCATTAAATTAATTACATTAAGTAATTAATTTCCTAACTACTTTATCAAGTAATTACTCTCTAACCATTTATAATTGATTATTATTAAATTAATTAATCTAATTAATTATAAAAATTAACCATATTAATTAATTGTTAAATAATCCTGGTTAATGACCTTCATTAACCATTCTTTAATTACTTTATAAAGTAATTAACTTAAATTAATTACCATTTAAATTGTCTTTAATCATTAAAGTTAATTATTAAATTAAATTAACCTTAAATTAAATCTTAATTACTTAATTAATATTCATTCATCATTCATTAATAATATAATTAATGATCTTAATCATAAATTGATTAATCATTAATTGCTCATTAATTCCAAATTTAATTAATTAATTAAATTAATTAATCTTAATTACCTTATTAATTAATTAAATTCTGAAATATAATTCTTAATTTAAATTTCATAAACATAACTTAATTATGTTTAAAACAATTTAATTCAAAACAAAGTACTTTTGACACTACCTTTAAATACCAATTTAATTTCAAGTTTTAAAAATAGAAAAATTTTAAACTTATCAATATTTAAATAAATTTAAAACTTTTTAAATTGTCAATCAAACAAATACTATATGAAAATTTTAAAGTTAAATCCATTTCAAAACCTTTAATAACTTAAATCTTCACTTTCATTTAAAACTTCAATTTAAACCTTCTTTAAAATTTAAACCTGAAATTCAAATTAAACTTTTGAATTTTCCAGATTTTAAATAAACTCAAATCCTCTCATATTTTTAAAATCTCATTTCTAAAAGTGTTTAAAACTATTTTATCAAACCAATGGTTAATTAAGTTTAAATTTTTTAAACTTTAATTTTATTTTAAACTGGGATTTGAATCCAAATTAGAAATTCAAACTTTAATTGAATTTAAACTTAAACCGTACCTTTAAACATAAACTTCAGATTTTATATTTCAAAAACCCAGATTTAAAAAAAAAGAAACAGGTTTCAAAACCTGAATAAATCAAGTAACCCGAGAAACCTATATCTTTACTTCGGGTTTCATGCTTGATTTCTTCGAGTTTTCTTCCTACTGACATCGGGTCAATCACTAACCTACCCTGCAACATTCAACACCCCAAACAGTTTACCAGAAAACATGTTGCCGCCACCTCTGCCGATCATCTCAGATGATCCAATCAACTCCAGAAGCCCACCACTACTCCAACATCAACCCAGATTAAAAAATTAATCAGAGGATCTAAAATGCCCCTAATTCAAAACCTGTACAACAGAAAACAGGTTTCACTGCCAAAACCTGTCAACGGCAATTTCTTGTCGTTCCGACCATCAGGAAGTCCACCTCTCCGGCCATGAAACAACCCACACATCTACTACACCTCCACCAAAAACCAGAACACTCGATCAACCCTCCACTTCAAACTGACTCAAAGCACAAACCCATTCAAAACTAGGGTTTTATTCTAAAAATCAAAATTGAAATCAATATAGCAAATTTTAATTTCTTCTTTGATTTTTCTAAGGATCTATGATCCTTACTTAATAACTCAGAAGAATCTTGGGTTTCCTTAAACTACAGATTGCAAGCATTTGCTTGAATTCACTCTGTTGTTTATGAACAAACTGCTACTTTAACAAACACCTAAAAATACTAATACTTGATTTAAAAATCAAGTTTTGTCAATGTATTAAGTTTATGAATCTGGATTTAAATATTAATGTGCTTGATTTTAATCAATATTAACATATGATGGCATTGTCTATGTTTACAGAGATACACCCTGCTTTTAATTCACCTAAAAACCTTTAAACCTTAACTTAAGAAATATACACATTACTTTATAAGTCTGGAAACTAATCTATAATAACAAACTCCTTTAATTATCCTAAATCCCAGTTACTATCTCAAATAGATCAATTGCAAAAGATTCTTCAAGTAGGATGTAAAACTGGAAACACTACACAGCACAATCAACATGCATATACCATTATTCTCACAACAGATTTTTTTGTTAATAAGCACACAACATATTTTATCACAAACATTTATCAAGCAACCTAAATATAGTTTAAAATTTAAATGTTACTCACCTTTTTATTGAATGCAGACCCCTGATGTTCTTTATGAATTTGCAGAAAACATGAAAAAGCAGACTTGACCCTCTGTTGTACTTCAAGTTGAATTTGATATGCAATTTTCTAACTCCTCAAATACATGCAGATGTGAAAGATGCTGTAGCTAATTTCCCCCAAATACATACAGATGCTTTCATTACTCCCAGGTTTGAAACAGAGTGCAGAAAGAACAATGCAGGCTCTTCATTTTGATTTTTTTTTTAGGCAATGCAGGTTAAATATGGTTTTGGATATGCAGATGTTGGATTTGAGGGAATGCAAATTTGAGAGATTTAGTTTTGATGAGGAGTTTCAGGGATTTGCATTTGAACAAGTTTTAGATTTTGCAGATTTGTATATGCAGATTTATGATTGTGGATTGTTAATATGAAAATGAATCAGATTTTAAAAGTTGAAGATTTTCTTTTGATTAAGGAAGAATGACAATGTAATATGAAATGAAGATGTAAGTTCAACTAAATGTATTTCAGATTTTAAGAAAAGAAAAGAAAATTAAAAAACTAAAATTTTAACACTTGTCTATTTTAACATTTGTTTTCTCTTTTAAAGGTAATTAGTATTTAATACAAATTAATGTATATTAGCTTAAATTTAAGTTGTTGGTTTATATTAAAATATGGATATAAATTTACAAAAGAAATAAGAACAACTATGTTTTACAATTTGAAACTTATACATATTAAAAATTAAAACAAATAAGATTTTATACCTTTGAACATAAATTCAAATTAAATTCAAAATCAAACAATATCAAATCAAGTTAAGAATATAAATTCAATTTTGAAATAAAAATTTCAAATCTTATGCAACACTTATTTAAAAAGTCATTACAATATCAATATTATTTTTATAACTCTCTTATTATCAAATTAAAATCATTTTACAAGAGATTATATTTTTATAAATAAAATATCCATTTTATTAAGCCATATAATCATTTTTTAAATTTATTCTAAATTTAAAACTAAATCTAATTTAATTTAAAACATTTCAATATTTTTCTGATCAATTTTAAAATCATATACTTATTTATGAAATAGTTATAAAAACTCAATGCTAATTAAAACAAAATTTCCAATTTATAATGTGTATATTAGAATTTTAGAACATGATTCAATTATTAAGTTTAAACCAAAAATCATTTATTTAACTCTGAAAAAGCTTAAATATTAAATAAAACAAAATTTCCAAATTACTATAAATATTAAAACTAGAAAATATTCTTTATTTATTAAAATAAAAAAAAACCAATCTATTTAAAATATAAACCAAGTATTTATATTGTAAATAGAAATCAATTTATTATCATTTTAAAGATACAATAACCAATTCAAATAATTACTGAAGAAGATTATTAAATTTATTTGAATGATCATTAACAGAATATCAATATCAATTTAATTTTTAATTACAGATTATTAAATTGATATTGTTAAAAATTCCGGGATATTACACTATATCGGTAATTTTTTTGAAATTCATCTATAACTTCCATAATGAGCTAGCCTAGTCCCAACAATGGATTAGAGCTAAATACCCTATGCGGTTTAAATTAGTCATATTAGGGTTAACTATTAAGCTCATAGCCCAAAAGTTGTCCCTAATAGAAAAGGCCCAAATTTGAATTAGGCCTTGGGGTCATTTCAAAATTGTCTGAAAATTAAAAATACAAGATTTTAAATTTGAATTTAAATTTAGAAAAGGTATAAATATATTATAAAAGTTATAATATAATATAAATTTTAAAATGTTTGAAAATATATATTAGTTTCGAAACTTTTAAAATTCATTAATTGCATTAATAAAATAAATTAATTAAATAAGTTAATTAATAAATATGTATATGCATATATTATATATTATGTTATATGTTATGATATTTTAAAATGTTAAAATAACGTAAGTATACATGCATGTATATGAATTGAATTTTGAATTTAACATAATTCAATTGAAACTGTTTAATAAAATTAATTAATTAAAGGTAAATTAATTAAATTAATTAACTAAAAGTTAATTAATTAAATAATACACACACATATATGATATATGTGTTATACTCTAAAGGTTATAGTACATAATAAATATTTAATATAAATTTTATATTGAAATAATATAAAATTTATTAAAATGTTAATTAATTAAATAAGATTTAATTAATATAATATTGTACATAAGATTATTATATAAGTAGTATGAAAATATAAAAGTTATATCATAATAAAACTTATATAATATTAATGTATAAATTAAATATGCAGCATTAAAGAAACCCTAAATAGACAAGGGATAAACACATACGTATTGCACGTATATCATGATTTCAAATGTACCCGATACTTGAATCATAAGGGCGTTTCATAGGAAACATAATATTCCATAAGTTGATATCACTCAATATAATATATTAAAGATTATGAACCTTCATTACAATATCGTTCTCTAACATGTACATATTAATAAATTACTTGCATAATCCTTAGTTCTTGAGCAAATTCAAGCTAGAGATGTTATGTGTAGTATTATTAATATATTAAATAGACGAGGTAAGATAACCATATGTGTTTGTAGAGCATACTCAAAGTATATATATTGTACTTAGGCCGTCACGATATGGTACGTACGAGTGAATAATGTCTTTCGATTTATTGAGCAAAATCAAGGTCGAACTGAGATTAGGACAAAGAACCATAGGTTAGGAGTTATATGTAATATAACTGATAAGGAGATATCTATCGTCCGTAGAGCTATGATTTGTTGAGCAAACTCAAGGTCATAATTCGAAGATAGATGAGTCCTAGCATCCGCTAGTGAAGTTGAAAGACTTCTATGTTTCATTTAGGGTTTGGTGATACATAAAAGACTAGTAGAAGCCTTATCAGAAAGATGAAATGACAAAATTTAACCTTTCTAATATTGTAAGAACATATGCTATATAATGTTAACAATAATCTACATTGATAAATTTGTGCATTTAAAATGATTGATAAAACTTTTATTAATTAAGGTATAAAATTAAACTAAATTGAAAATTGACAAATAGAAATATAAAATATACTTGCTAATAAACGACTATTGCATGTGAATGTTTCCATACCCATGCAAGTATCTAATTTTACAACTACTTAATACGTTCATAATTTGGTCATTTACGTGTTTATTTGGACAAGATCATGTATTGCATTCTAGGAGTTTCGAATTCTAAAAGAATATGACACTATGGATATTTGATCCATATACTATTACATACAAATGTTATATGGGAAACGGTCACAGTTCCAAAGTCTAATACTTCAGTGAGGTTAGTTCGTTTAAAAATAAGCCAATAAATAGTATTGTGAGGTAGAGTATTCAATTTGATTGATTATAGAAAGGATCGTACTGCGTTAACTATAACACTACACCAAAATTACAAGATAGATCGAAGAACTCGATCGTTGAAATGCCAGTTTGATCAGTTTACGCAAAGCACAACATATTCGATGTCCTTAAAGGTTAAAGGTCATCAAATGTGTTTTGTAAATAGTTCGTTATGGTATTGTCGTAAGGGTTTTCTTTAGAATGGTTTGACCATTTAGAAAGAAAAAAATGTAGAAGAGTTGATGTTATTTAAGGTACAGTTGGGATAAAAAGAGTGAATGGCCACTTCTTCTTCATAAAGTAACATTGAAAACAAGAACTGTAATAATAATTGATACTTAGTATCAGAATAAAAACATGATTCCATTTTAAATGTATTTTAATGTAGAAATTTTTTTCCTATGAGATTATTTCTTTTGGTTCAAGATATTTGATCAAAGAATTCTGCACTGTAATATAGTTACAGTATATGAAATAAGTAAACTATATTAAGTGAATGATGGACCTCCAAATGATATTATAGCAATAGTGGAAATAGTGGGAGCTTGCCATATAACACTTATTGATTGCATTAAATTATGAAAATTATTTTTGTAAAACATACCGAACATTATTTGTGAAATAATAAATATTTTTTGGTATCGACTAAAAGATAGACATAGCTATATTTCAATATAAATATTATGAATATTCGTTATGAAATAAAACTATAATTCGGTATTTGTTTTCATAAAAAATGTGATACATTAGAAAATACAGAATTATGTAATATTATTTACAATTATTTTGGAATTGTAAACTAAGCCATAATTTTGATATATAATTTTTATTATATTATTATGAATCACATAATACTAGTTAATTATATCTCAAACAATTAGGGGCTATGCACCCATTTGGTGGAAGCGTCGTAAGAGTTAATGAAATCTTCGGATTGATACATATTGATGTATGCAATTGCAAGTCTATTAATACCAAAACAGTTCCATATATTTCGTTATATTCATCGATGTGTTATCACCAACATGGACATGTATATTTGATACACATGCAGTATGTCTTTGGTAAACTCATAGAGTATAAAATAAAAGTAAATAAAATAACATGCAATAGAAATGATTCGATTTGATCGAATGCATGAGTACGTAGGAAAGAGTTCCGAATATACCTAAAAATGAATAAAGATTCAATCTCAAAAGTCAATCCTCTATGTGATTCATAATGATGTATCGATAAGAAGTAATCGAACTTTGTTGGACAAAGTATGATTAATTGTGAGTAAAGTTGAGCTAGTTTCTCTCTATAAAGTCATATACTTAAGAGTGATGTACAAGGTTAATATTATTTCATTTAAATAATAATTTATAAAATCATACAAGATAAGGGTTTATAGGGTACCCCAATTTATCCCAGGCCAAGAAGTTGGCAGGTTGGGTGAGTTTAAAGTACGCGCGTAATTGTTGTTCGTGAAAGATCTTGTATGAATCGCCCCAAAATGAGTTTGGAAAATTGTTATTGGATGATATATTTATGTTTTGAACATAAGTTCTATAAAATAAAACCAAATCAGTTTTTTATATGTGGAAATTCAAAAGGTGTTTATGAATACCTGGTCCATTGCACCGAGAAATAATTGTTGTTTCAAGAAATACCAACTTCATGGTGAAGGAATTTCTTTGAGGAATTATCCGTAGTAAAATGGAATTGGATACGATGCAAGGGTAAACCGACTACTATGAGGTGAAATGAAATTAACTAACATAAATGAATATATCACATTATAGTGTCTAATAAGTATTCTCACATATTGAATAAAAACTATGAGTTTCTTATCCATGTCAACAATAGATAATTATCGGTTGTAAACTGATCCATTAAGAGCATTGATTCTATAACATGGTATGATGTGCAAATCCAAAAGGGTTTCAAGTACGTTATCAAAATATGATTTTTGTAGTCGTATTTAGAGAGATATGATCCATCGGCCGTGATTGTGTCTTTAAGAGACTAAGGCGGTGGGAATTTAATGAGCAACATTAATAAGAACAATTCATAAATTTCAATTGTTGTAATTATCAAAATAGATTCGTTATTCAAAGTACTCAAGTTATTTCGGATTTACTCACAAGATTATCACTTGATAAGACTTAGCGTTCTGGTACATATATGTTGAAGTAGAAAATTATAAATAATGATTTAGAGAACTATTTGCACATAACAACCAAAGTATCTCGAAGACAGTAGGACTGATATAGAGGTTGTGAGTTTCCTGATACGATATAAAATATACAAAAGTATCGCATCATAAGCATCAAAATGGAATAGGTATTTTGATAGAAATATCAAATATTTTGATTTTCAATCAAAGTGCAGAGGAAGTGCCTTTTCATAAGAAAGAATGTTAAAAGGTACATTGACATTAAACAATAAGTAAACAACACATCATTGATTTTAACATTGTGATTATGTTAAAATCAGTTTTAGTTATTTTGATACTCAATGTTGGATTTGTAAATAATGCCTTTTATGGAAAGTATAAAAGATATAGTGAATATCCCAAAAACGACGTGTAAGGATACCTTATAAAATGTTTAATAGGGAACATGTATGATGGATTCCTTATGCATGGGAAATAGGAATTATCATACATGCTATAATGTGTACGATATCATAATTTGTTTGTGTATTTGATACATGAAGAATATCAAATCCAAATTGATATCATTAAATGGTAGTTTGGAGTGTTCTCGTGTATTTGTGATACACTATAGAATTGTTTATAGAAACAACGAACTCCTTATGAAGGAATGTTCAGATTCAAACTTCATAAATGATATTAAGTATAATATGTCAATAATATATTCAAGTTAAGTGGAAAAGTTGCAAATAGAAGATATTATGGCTGATTCATTGACTTGAATAACCCCACAGTAAAACAATATGTGTGTGTGTGTGTATAAAATAAATGCACAAATTTAGAATTGAGCCAAAGGTGATTCTAAATGTTGAGAACCCTTGTTATATGATAAGAATGTAATAGTATAGTTGATAACAAAATTTAGAGAAGATACATACTTCGAATTGTTCCACGTAATAAAGGTGGTTTATCAGCATCGAAGAGAGTTTATTGACACGGTAGATAATAGAAACATAATAGCTTACCCATCCACTTAAAGACGGACCCAGTTAGTTTTAAGAAAACCGATTGGAGAAGTTGGAATTAGATTCCATAATTGATCCCCAGTGCGAGTGGAAGATTGATAATGTTAGGAGTATGCCCTAGAGTAATTACGTAATTTGATACATATATTTAGCTCGACAACCAATCTTTTTTGAAATAAAAGATGTTTTCTTTCCATTATATACTTGATATAACGTGTTATATTAATTAATTAATTTAATTAAAAGTATATTTAATAGAAAATCCATAACATTTTTGTGATAGTAGCTACAAAGTGCTGTTATCGCTAGTAATTTATCACAATGAAAATAAATATACCATTTTAATCATTCCTATTCAAGATGCATAGAGATTGGAATCGACGTATCCATGAGACTAGAGTATGTGACGCTCTCTAAATATTAGACAATGTATTACTCATGGCTATTAGGTGCGCCTACAGGTTACATACTAATAGTTACTTAATAATTATAGAATGACTCACGGAATGGTTTTCTGTTGGTTATTATCACTAAGGTCAAATAAAAAATATTGATGTGACTGATTTACATAGTTCTCTCGACTTGAGAATACCGTGGATCTTCAATATGAGAGCACTTCTTTGATTATAGTCAAATCATGGCATGGTGTTCCATCGAGTGTCTATATAGTTGGGTCGAGTGGAAGTATTAGAAGTGAAACACAATACAAGAGAGGATTCGTCTCCTCAGTTATATAAGATTATTATCACACTCAACTCAAGTAAACTCAAAGTTAAAGTCCCCGGCCAGAGCATTTCGATTAATAATAATTGTGAGTATTTAACCAAGGACTTCGTGTTTGGACTATAGAGTTGAATATGGATGATATTGGAATTTTGACCATTACCAAATTCCATAAGTCTAAAGTGATATAGTTTTGACATAGAGAGTTGGTGTAAATAAATGTCACAATCGGGTAATGCTTAATAAAGCGAAATTAGATTTTATTGAAACTAAGTAAGCGATAATTTGGCCAAAATATCAAGCCACCTACTAAGTGATGTGTGAACGTTAACATTCAAATAGTTCAATGTTAATCGCTGACCGAATTTACACCCTGTAGTCACACAACCAAAATGATGAATTCTCTTTAGACCAAATGATGTAATTAGTTTATAATATTTATAATTTAATTTAATTAATTAATTATCATGAAATATTAATTATGAAATTTGAATATGCTTCGAGGAATAAATATTATTGTATATTTATAATAGTTATAAATATATCGATCGATATGCGACATCGACAAGTAGTTAAATTTTGATTACTTAATAATATTTATTTGGACTTAAATGAGTTTAAAGCCCATGAATGAGGCTGCAAATTTCGACCAAAAAGGATGTAAGGGGAGGATAAAATAATGGGCTAGTGTTATTTTAGATGGATGACTCAGATTTGGGGAGAAAGGGTAAGAGATATGATCCTTCTTTCTCTTTATTCCTTCCATTATAAAAATACTCCCAACCCTAATGCATACAAAACATTTTTTGCCTCCTCTATCATTTATGGTTGAAATTTATCTCTTCATATACTCCATCAGAACTCAAATAAAATCAATTAAAATCAAAAGCTATTTGATAGCAAATGGTCTACGGTTCAAGGACTAGCAACTTGATGAATCGACAAGTTTTCTAAGGGAGGAGAACTCATCATTGCTAGGTGGACTTGAGGGCATTGGGTGAGATTCCTATATGTATTTTTGTTGTCACATACTGATGGATTCTATGTATATTTTTATAAAATAAAATAAAAATATTTTTTTCCATGAGGATATGATACACACAAACCAAAATTATTATGTTTGATTGTTTATGTTTTATTAATTTATATATATAGCTTAATATATTAATTGATTTATTCACATGGCTTATATTAAACTATATAACTATATCACATAAATAACTGACCTAATATGTTAAATTGTACATTTATATTAAAAGTGATATTTAGTAATTGAAAATAATTTTTGACAATTATTTAATATTTTTATTATTATTTAATCATTATACGAATTAATAAATTCACCTAAAATAAATTACGTACCAAATTTTTTTATATTTTTAAAATTAATATGATATCTCATAAGATCTTTGCCAAAAAATTAGATTTTTCAAATCATTTTAAATATTTTTAAAAATTATTTTTAATTCGGCCGAAAAGAATTTAATTAATTAAAAAATATTTTGACTTAGAAAAATCTGAAATTTTTTCTTAGGCTATTTAATAGTATTATTAATTTTATAAAATTTTAAAACTAGACATATCTTTTATAAATTTATTTTTATCTTTTATTTATTTTGTTTGAATAATTCATTCTTAAAATATATACATCAATATAATAAAATTATATTCAAATTGGGAATTGTTGTGCATTAGATTTGGAATGAAAAATAAAAAAAAGTTATTTATTTTAAATTTTTTTATTATATAAAATATTCTAAATCATATTTACATTTAATTATTATATTTATATTTATAGATACATATTTATATATGTATATAGTTATGTTACTTTAATACATTTAAATATATGTATGTATACTTGAAAAAATTAAACTGTATATTATATATTTATATATACGTTTAATTTTATTGCTATAATATTTTACATATGTGTGTGTATGTATATATTTATTTATATATTATTTTCTAGTAATACATGTTACTTGATTATTTCTATACATATATATTAATTGTAAATTTATTCACATATTTGGACAATAAATAATACACATAGGATGAGCTAACGTGTCCGTTGCGATGTAAATCCTAACATTTATATACGAGCACGCTATAACTTAGATGTCATGTTACACATGCACACAAAGATACATACATACATACATATATATATATATATATATATATATATATATGATACATATGTATACATGTACATAAGTTGAAAATAAATTGAATAAATTTCTGTCAATGATTTATAAATTGAAATGAAATATATGATTTTGTTTAAATTAAATTTAGAAATTTTCTAAACAAATTAGACTTCATAGGCCCAATAAAGATCCTATATGGTAATTTTTTTTGAAATTCACATATAATTTCTACTACGGCTAGCCCAGTCCTAACATCGAAATCGCAGGATAGCTTAAAATTTGAGAAGATAAAAGGAGAGATTAGCGTCTAGTAAAATATGGGTGAGGTCAATGATATACCTCCGCCGGATCGAGGCTCCGTATGGGTGGGCATACTATTTGAATTCCCTTCTTAAATGTGAGACAAGACGCTTGTTTTCTGCATTTGCGATGCATCAAGATTGTACGGAGGGACAAACAGAGCACTAGATTGCGTTGGAGGTCTAGAGTAATACCTGTAGCAAGCTCCCGAGGAGTAGTGCTGGAGACTTCGGCTTGATATTTCTAAACTGTAGTTGCCAACTCCGGGTGTAAGATAAGCTCATTTACTCTAAGTGCCTCAATTTATCTGGACTTAGAATCTTGGTCTCTGTCAGATTTACTTCACCTCCTTCTGAATGTTGCTCTCTTCCTGCATAATCTATTCCCATACCAACGCTAATGCTTGGGGATAGCCTTTGCCATGCCATGCCAAATTTCTGAACTTGACTACATTGGCATTGTAATCGGTGATGAGTGGCTCGAACTTGTCTTTAACCCACCTCTCCACGGTCGCCACCAATCCGTCCACTTTCTTGGCTTTGTCCAACACATCATCCTTCTGTTTACGAGCGTCGAGCATTTCTTCATAGAAATTTTGAGCTTGTTAAAGAGCTTCGTCTTTCTCTTTCTTTTTTTGAACCGTGCCTTCAGCACCTTCACCTCTTCAACCAGCTCAAAATTCCTGTGATTAACATTTTCAACTTGGCTTAAGTGATCTTTTGTTTATAGCTCAATCGTCGCATTTAAGTCCTTGACTTTTTGATCGACTTCTACCTTTATGTTCTTCAGCTCGTCGACCTCTGCATCAAGATGGGCGGTAATCTTATCGTTTTGATTCGCCATAAGTCGCTGTCCCGAGGCCTTGATCTCCAAGCACTCGACATATTCAGAAATTTGGTTAGCCAACCTTTTCCAAATGAAGTACCGAACATACACATGGCCAACTTATGCTACCCTCTGTCCTATGATATCATAAGGAATATCTTTCAAATTAAGAACAATCATCAACCCTTAAAATTTATTTTGGGAAGCGACGTTGCAATTCAGATATCTTAGGATTTGAAGCGATTGGATGCTCTATCTCGATGATAGACTGTTCGATAAGCTGCTCGATAGGCGCTTTATCAGCTCTATGTTAAGAGGAATTGCAAATTGTGGATTTCTACAAACGATTGGCATGTTGAGAAGTCTGAGACGATGTTGTGTGCTTGGTGAAAAGGGACGCACGAGAGGGGTCATCATGAGGAAAATCGTCATAGCAGATGGATTTCCTTTCCGAACCCCTATATGGGGGTGACCTAGATCTAGATCGATGCCTCGACGATGAGTCATGTGGCATATAGTCCGTTTCTCTGCCTCCTTGATCATGACTGGTTATGTGGGGTCGCACGGTTGGTTAGCGTCTCGGCTGATATGCCATCTTATGCTTAAGATCCTCGTACAAAACACATCGTTCCATTGAACTTGCAAATGAAACGATGATGAATCAGACTTAACAAGATAAGAACATGGCACTAGCTGAGAAAAGTGCAGCGCATGTGTGTGCGTGCAAGCAAGTGTTCTAGTGTCCCCTAATGGACCATGTGTTAGAATTTTACTGATAGGGATAATCTCCCCTACTTTAGTTGAAGGCAAATCTAGTTGGAAATGAATGGGGGACCCAACATCCCCAATGCTTATATTTCCAATGCTAAAAGAACCGTTTACATCTAGGATTTTCTATAGTTTACATAAGGATCCTCTAAAGGGTGCACAGGAGTTTCAGATGCAGATGTGGGCGATAAAGGCAGAGTTGGAGTCTGCCTTTTGGCGAGTTTAATCTTGAGACTTCTTCTTTGAAGGAGTTGTTGGTCATCGTCACCCTCATCAACAGATGTGTCATGGCCACATCATCATTGCGGCCAGATCCGTCGCCTTCACCTTCATCAAAGTGTTCTTATATGCCTTCAGTCTCGACAATTGGACTTTGAACCAGGGGCATCGGTGAATGTTCGAACAAAGAATCATCCTCAGCACAATCATTGGCTTCAGGAGTGTGACCGACACTACAGTCTGGGTCCAACAAATTATAGGCGGAAAATTCTCGTTACTAAGTAGTGCCTTAGCCTCTATCTCTGCCTTTGAAATTTTGTGAAGCTATTGGAGAGTCTCTTCCAAAGCAGCATTGTTAGGCCTACGCGGTACATCTGCAAAGAACGAAAAAGACGTTCAGCGATAGCAGAACAATGAACCTGGACTTGCATGAAAAGGAAAATAGTGGAACTTATGTGGAGACAACCATCGCTATGCAAATCTAGAAGGACATCGAAAAAAAGAATTCATTGGTGAAATAGCTCAGTTTATTCTAGCTGCCAACCACAATTCGACAACTCCTAGATGGCTCTAGGAAAATGAAGGAAGGATTTGCCTTGCGATGTATGAAGCTGAATAAGTATCAAATCTCTTGATTACGAGGAACACTATTGAAATAGCGAGTGAAGATAATAAATAAGCTATGAAGGAATGCATAGCTATTCAGATGGAGCTAAGCAGAAGCCAGCCTCATAAAGTGCAAGACTCATCGGATAAACTGATTGAACGGTGGGATACATCTTACCAAGCACATGTATTTGTTACATGTTGTATACCCATCTATGGGGTAATGTTCCCTCTAATGACATGTAGGAACTAGCATGTCCTCGAAGGGGATATCATTTTCTTACAGATCCTCCTTAGTGATCCCTGCTCAATTTTTGACAATATAGAATATATTGAATTATCTAATGTGACGACATCATTAAGTGTGTCGGAAGCAGCTTCGACTTCTAGGCCTTCTATAGGCTCCATTGGAACGTTCAGAGAAGGTTTTTCTTCCTATAGATTTTTAGGTTGAGGAATAGCTTGCATCAGAGTTTTTGATGCAAATGAAACCATAGTCGAGCTTGACTGGGTATCTAACTTGGGGTATCTAGAAATTGATCGGCCTGCAGCTTGAGGAGAGACGCTTGGAACGTCTATGACCTATAACTATCAACACTCAATATACAAGTTATGTAAGAAGGATTAAAATTTATGCCCTTGTTTTAAAGTGAGAACACGGTGCAATGTGATCTAAGCTACACTGTTGTGCAGTGTCGATTCTCGATATTGCATAACTATTCATTTAAAAGTCCGAGGCTATCCGAAGTGACCATCATTGCTAACTGTTCCAATGAGCTCCACGTCATCATCGATGCATTCAATATGTTTTGGAGCTTGGGAGATACTGTATGTAAAAGTTAAAATGTATTAAAACTTACAAGAATTTAAAATGAAAAGAGAGCCAAAAACCACCATGGGTTAGATTGGTACCGATCCATCCCCTTGGATGGATTTTGGTCAAGTCATGCACTATCCACCCCCAATCCAAGGTGCATCCATCGATGTGAATCTCAACGATGTCCATCTCCATCGCCTGCCTAGAAGTACTAATGTTAGACGAGGTGATTTGTTCATTTCCTATTCAAGTTTGGGTGTTAGGTCGATTGTGGAACGATGACTCAGGCTCGAATGTGGTGATGTAAAGTTGGGCAGCTATTGGAGTTTGGGAGTAGTAGTGGCGGAGACGATAGTTCGAATGTCAAGAAGTGGCAATGAAAAGTTCAACATTTATAGCAAGGACGTCAAGGGAAGATTAAATTTTGGAATCAAATAGAAAGAATTAAGTGAAGAGGAAAATATATGGATCACGGATATAACATCCCGATCTCATACTTTCAGGCAACGAAGTAGCCAATTTCTAAGGCTTGGATCGATACCAATCCATGCCTTGGATTGATACCAATCCATCCCCATGGATTGGTACCATATGGTGGATAAAAAAGAGAAAAAAAAATGTACATGCACAAGTGTGTACATATATACACGAAAACTCCATGAGGATGTGCATGCATATGGAATCAAAGCATGATGGAAAATCAAAGCATGCATGCATGTGCATACTCAATATTCAATAAACTGGAATAGAGGAAAAGCAGATTAAAACCTGGAAGATTCGGGAAAGGAACTAGTTCAATTGCTGGGCTTGGAATGACAAATCAAGAGAGTACACTCCAGTTATATAGTGTCATATGTTAGTGAAGCATCATAATGATCAGCTAGAGACACAACACTTTACTGAAAATGTTTGAAGGAAGGATAACAACTATATGAAGCACGGATTGGAGTCTGATATGGCAATCCCAACTTGTCTCGATTCAAAGTACATCGTGTTCGAAACAAGATGTTTTTGGAAGGGAAAGTGTAATCCAGCCTTCTGATCAAGCAATATTTGAATGGAATAAACAAGGCTAACTCGAAAGCTATCAAGGCAGGAAGCCTGGAGAGATGTCCATAGAGTCTAGAAACCAAGTAAAATCAAGATCATAAGATGGAAACAAGACCATCCCAAAAAATTACAAGGTAGAGAGATGGATCTCAGTACTGATCCATAGAACTCCATCATGAATGTCCCATTTTCTTCCTATTGACAAGTTATGATGCCATATCTAGTTCAAGCTCCATTGATCGATCGCATGTCATCTATTATCAAACGCCTCAAGCACCTGAAGTCATCCACTCCATTCCTTCACCTATCCATCTTATTGGCCCAAAAACAAGCTCAGAACCATGCAAATATTATAGGAATCATGAATCAAACAACAAGTCGTCACACCATGAGGCATCAAAATCGATCCTTATAAAGATCTTATGGATCGGTACAGATCCATCAACATTGCTTACCTGACCATGTTTTCTCTAGGACAACTGTTGCTAATTAGTGGAGATCGTGGTGGAAGACCTGGTAGAGCATTATTCGGCAACCTACAGCTATAAATAAGAGGTTAGGAACTATTTTTGAGGATCTTTTGGCTTCTTTGCAATTATTACATAGTTTCATGTAATCACCAATAGAGTGGTACCAAACCACAAGAACTACTTGTAAAATAGCAAGACAATCAATAGAAATCTCAAGTAGAGGTATTCAAAAGTTGGCTGAACCACTATAAATGTTTGGCGTCTTGTTTTTTAAATCATTTTCCATTTACATTTTTTATTTTTCATGCTTTACTTAATTTTTTGGATTATTGTGCCACTTTTTGGTACTAACAATCGCTCACGGTGCTCTTCGGCACACCATTGAATCATACAGCCCACTTCACAAAGGACTCGTCAATTTGGATGTCGTTCTACTTGACCTGACAAGTAAGAATTGTGCACTCTTTGTCAATCTTTTTACTATGACCCAAATGCTATCTACTCTCCTTTGGTCCTCGACAATCCGTTGATGAAGTACTCACATTTCCACTTAGGAATCTCAAGCGGTTGTAGCAATCCACTCGGCTTCTTTTGCTTTGCCTTTACCAACTGATAGTTCATGCACTTCGAGATGAATGTCCCAACATTCTTCTTCATCCTTTTCCAATAAAATGTCTGCCTTATATCGCGATGCATTTTATTCCATTAATATGTATAACCAATCTCGGATAACGACACTCGCATAGCACCTCGTCCCTCAACCCATCGACATGGGAACAAACAGTCTCTCATCCTTATGGTGCCAACCATTACGGTTGATCCCATACTGCTTCATCTCCTTAGACTCTACCTCTTCCTCTATCTCTGCCATGATCTTCGCTAGCCTAGAGTCTCATCTCTGACTAGCAACGACCCTCTCAACCAAGGTAGGTCTGACCATCAAGCTAGCTAACACTTCCAGCTCTAGCTTACATCAAGGTTTAAAATCATAGCCAGCGATAAACTCCGGCTGCTTCTACTCCAAGAACATTGCTCCTAAGCTAGCATATATTCTACTCAACGTATCGGTGACCGCATTTCCCTTAAAAGGTATATAGGAAATATCAAAGTCATAGGAGGCTAGGAACTCTAACCATCACAGCTGACGAAAGTTGAAGTCCTTTTGGCAGAATAGATGCTTCAACAACTTGTGGTCCATATACAACTCAAACCTCTCCCCAAGAAGTAATGCCTTCATATCTTCAAAGCACATACTATCGCCGCTAACTCCAAATCATGAGTTAGATACTTCCTTTCATGCAGTTCCAGCTGTCAACCAGTGTAGGTGACAACCTTTCCCCTCTACATCAACATCGCACCAAGTCCGGTACCATAGCCATCTATGTATACTATTAGCTCCTCATTCCTTCCCGCTCGGAATGACTAAACCAATGCGCTCATTAACCTCTCTTCCAAACTCACGAACGCATGTTCGCATCTCATATCCTAATTAAACATATGATTCTTCTTCATCGGGTTGGTTAACGACGCTACTACCTTAGAGAAGTCCTAGATAAAACGTCTATAGTATCCCGCTAGTCCAAGGAAACTTCTCACCAAGTGGTCTTGGGTCGATCCCAGTCCTATACTACCGCCACCTTCATAGGATCTATAGCAATACCTTACACTGAAATAGCATAAACCTAAAAATCGCACTTGCCTCCTCCAGAAACGATGCTTCAAAAACTTCGCCTTAAATCGGTGCTTTCTCAACACCTCGAGCATAATCCTCAAATGTTTCTTGCGTTCTTCCTCCATCCTCAAATAAATAAGGATATCGTTCACAAACGCAAGTACAAACTTATTTAGCTAATCCCTCAAAACATGATTCATAAGACCAATAAAGTATGCTAGTACGTTGTTTGCCCGAATGGCCTAACCAACCACTCATAGAATCTAGGCGGTATACATGACGCTGTAATCGGCACACTCTCCTTTGCCACCCTTAGTTGATGGAACCCCGTCACAAGATCCAACTGAGAGAACACCTTCACACCGTGAAGTTGATCGAGCAAGTCTTCAATATGCAGGAGTGGATACTTTTTCTTCTTCGTCACCTTATCCATCTCACAATAATCTACACACAACCTCAGAGAGCCATCCGCCATGGTGGCGAATATTGTAGGTGCACCCCACTCATATATGCTCCTATGAATGAACACTTGTCCTCAATAGGTCATTCATTTGCAACTCTAAATCCTTATGCTCCCTAGGTGCCATACGCCTCAAAGGTATAATAATCGATTTGGCATCCTTTACTAAGTTTATATGGAACTCAATCTCTTGGTGTGGCGGTAATTCGGTCACCACACAAATATGTCTGAATACTTTGTCGCTATAGACACAGATGATAGTTTATCCTGTGGAGTCTCAAGCGAACATAAAAATCTAACCATAACTCCATCCTCTAGTAGGCAGCCAATCACTAACATCCACCTCTCCACAGCCCTAATCATCACCAATAGCCTCTCGCAATTCACCATTACCACATACTTACCAACTGCCTCTCGCAATCCACTATTACCATATATTTCCCTAGCCAGTCCATCCCTAGTATAATATCGAACCCTACAAAATCCAAAATAAAGCAATCACAGCTAACAAACACGCATGACTCGATAAGGATAAATCTCGACAAACTATGCATAAACTAGTCAATCCTCCAACATGGTTTGTGACAAACAAGGTTGGTCAACTATATCGGGTTTCAATCCCAATCTATCCACCAGATCACTAGATATTAAGGAATATGAAGCCCTAGTATTGAATAATGATGCTCTTCCCCTTCTCCTTCGCCAATGGAGCACTAGAGGAAGCTAGAACAACTTTCAAAGCGTAAACAGACACAACCTACTTACTTCTCAGTGGTTTTGGGCAATCCTTCTTGATATGCTCCGTCTTGATGCATTTGTAACATCCTTTTTCTCATTCCTACAATCTTTGCTAAGGTGGACCCTATGTCCACAATTATAGCACATAGGATCCCACTTTCCCTTCTTCTAGGCATCCTTCAAAAATTGCTTCTTCTTCTTGTTGCCCCACTTCCGCTTGCCTCTCCCGCTAGCTTGTGGCTTTGGCTCATCCTTAAGAGCAACAACATTAGGCTTAGGGTACATACTCCCATGTAGAAAAGCCTTCTCCACCAGCCTCTTAAATGGCTTATTAATGTGTCCTACAAGCTTCTCTCCAAGGTAATCATCCAAACCCATGATAAATGTCTCATTCTTCTTAAGCGGAGTATCGACAAAGGATAGGCTCTACTTTGGTAGCATGCTAAACATGGCTACATACTCCATCATAGACATATTCTCTTATCTCAAGTCAGCAAAATTTCAAAAAGCACCGACTTCTGAGCGTGCGGTATATACTTGTCTTTAAATCTCGCTTTGCACTGTTCCTAAGTAATCTAATCCTCGGGAATAATAATCTTGATGGCGTTCCACTACCCCATAGCTCTTCGCTGAAGCTAACTAGAAGCCGGCTTATCGCATCCTCTAACTCCTTATCATCAAAGATACGTTCATAGGTGTCCAACCAATCCCGCACTTCGATGGCTGATTTTGTTCCAAGAAATTTTTTGCCACCTAGAGTAGAGAAATCCTTGCTCAATTTGGCAAAGTTAGCCCTCAACGCCTGCATTGGAGCACCATCACCAACAGTTGCAGTAGGAGCAACTTAGGCATTCTGAACCATGTTTCACACCATCTTAGCAAACACGTTCCATAAATCGGGGTTAGCAGCCCCCGATCTTTCCCATTGCTCAACTCCAAAGATGGAGTCCTTGACATCGTTCTGGCTCATTCTTATAAGTTGCAATAAGATTGATAGGTCTCTCTAAAAGGAAAAAGTGATGTCCATGAATGTAATGTAACTTATATACTACCATATGGTTTTGAAAACCGAAACATAACAAGTATGCTCTCCTATTCCTTGATCCATTCTAAGGCGGTGCTCCTTTCTTATCTCCGATTTATCATAGTATTAACTTAGGTCTTCTACGCAACTTAGCTTTGATACCAAACGTAACAATCACGCTACATCTCTGATACCTAATATACATAAGTGATGCGCTATGGAGGTACCCAGCCGATGCAAGATGGTAGTCAAGAATATAAACAAGGGGAAACTAAACACAGAACCTATAGAACATCTCACAGCTCATAGACAAAATATAATATGACAATATAGATGCAGTTATATAATAAAATGAACCATAAATAAATACATTAGAGTACATTAGGTTCGCAGACTATACGAAAACTAAAATAAAGAGTTATAAATTTCAAATCTCCATAATAAACTTTATAACTGTCTCTAATAATACAAGTACCGACATAGCTCCACAATACTACATAACGGAATATAAGCGATAGTAAGCTCCAAGTGTAGATATATAAAAGCAAAGTCTCCCACTCTACTCCATACAGCTCCATGCGCTATCCAGACCTGTTATCCCTAATCCACTTATTTAAGAGTATCCGAGATAGTAGACTATAAAACCTCGGGTCAGATAATAGTCTGGCGTGAGCAATATATCATCTCAAAATGCTATAAAACTCGGATATAGTAAATAGTGTGTATAGTATAAACAAGCATACCTGACCCACCCCTGCATCCAAAGAGTTAGCATATAAACAAACACTACTATCACAAGTGGAAAATATCGGGTATAAGGGTATCCCACTGCATGCCAAGCACACAGTAAACATAGTATCCATTACACAGCCTTGAATCTCTTATTCAACTGCTTTTGATATACGATAACTCTCTCAGATACTCAACTCATTGCCCACATAGATGACTAGGGACTGGACACACACAGATGTCTATAATATGGGTACACATAGAGTACCCTGTCCCGTTAATGAGCATCACAACCACATAGTTGTAGACCAATCGCTTAGCACACACACATATAGTAGAACTGCCCTATAGATGCTCTACTCTTGCCCGAACAAATTGATAAGGACTGAATATATAGAGACTTCTAAACACATGGGTACACACAGACTACCTTGGGTATGCACAGACTACCCTGTCCAACTCACGAGCATTAAAACCTCATGTTATACTCTACGAGCTACTACGCAGAACTCATCCTTTTGGTCCACCTCTAGATGCTATAATCATTAGGCACATCGATTCATTGAAGTCATCATACTGTGTTGGTTACTATCCCAAAGTCGAATGAATTTGAAGTGATTTTTCGATAACATATCTGATCCCGGTCTCTCCGAACCAACAATCAATAGTTTCAAAAGTAACCAAGATTTGATAGTCTTCTATTTTACTATCAAATAAGAAAATAACCAAATAATTGATTTAACCAAGCATGATTAAGCACACAAGCAACCACTAACCGTCTTTAGTTCATCCTTTCATTAATTAAAACCACTTTATAAAATACTTGTATTAAAATACCTTTACAAAGATATGTTCGCAAACTCTCTTTACTTTTTTCAATACTTAGAAAAGTATTTATACACTTATCTCAATGGCATAAGTATATTCACGAAACCTTATCCATAACGGTACTTAGTTAGGTTAAAACAAATATCATTTAGAAACGAAGATAGCAATAAACCCAAAACACTTTTGGTGTAAGTAAATGGATCGTACGAGAATTAGTCCAAATATACTTACCGCCATTTTCCAATTTCAAACTTATACTACACCCCAATTAACAATATAGTCAGACAAGTTAGCATACTATCCTTGCCTCGACATACATTCTTAAACTCTCACAGATAGAGACGAATTTTCCTACCTCGAAATTTGGTGTTAAGTATGAAAAAATACTCTCCATACCATCATAATTTAAAATGATCATTTATAGAAATCAAATCTCCTTTCCTTTTTATAAAACTTCTTTTATAAATCTCCTTTCTATTTATAAAATTCCTTTTATAAATCACCTTTCTATTTACAAAATTATTCATAAATCTCCTTTCGATTTATAAAAAATCCTTTCTATTTTTAAAAGCTTCTTTTATCAATTTTCTTTTTATAAATCTCTTTTATATTTATAAAACATCTTTATATATATCCTTTCTATACAACATTTTATATATAGTGTTTCGCAAATATTTATTCCAAAATATTCCTATCTTCTTTAATAAAAGAATCATTTGATTATAACAGGTAAATTCCCATTTTCTCCCTTTAAAATAGACATTCATTATTGTATTAACTTTTTTGCATAATAAATAGTTCCCTAAATTCTTTTAAAATACTTCCGCATAAATTAAAAGAGATTAAAATAAGGTTGGAGTAAAATAGAAAAGTTCAAAAATCATTTATAAATAAAATGCCATAGAAAATTCCAAAAGTCATTTTTAAAATCATTCTCCAAATAAAAACCATTGTCAAATAAAAAACATCAAATAATAGTATTTCCAAAATACTATAATGAGGCTTAGAGCTACCACAACGCTCAACAAGTGCTTTCATTTATCTACTCTAAAAGAGTTCAACTTTTGCGACACATCGAAGTCATATCCAATATGGCCAAGCTACCAAGCTTTTGGCATTCAACAGTTATACAACAAATATATAAATGATATAAAATCAACGGTGGTGAGGAATCCCATAGGATACCCTTACAAACTTTCATGAGTTTCGTGTATTTCATATGTTATCCACTTTCCAAAGCAGAAATTCAACCAAACCAACCAAAGAAATCATTTAAGCACATAACCAATAATTCATATCAACATATATATATATCATATAATGCTTATCTAAATGTGAGTTAACATACCAAAATTCCAGCCAATGCATATGCGTTCCCGCTCAATCTAAAATCGAACGACATTCGTGTAACAACCCATAATTTTGTGAATATTCTTAATTTTTTTTTTGAAATTTTGATTTTTAAATCATTTAAAAGTGAATTTTAAGAATTTTTCCAATGTAAGTTTGGAATTTGTTTGTAATTTATTTTTCAAATGCAATAAATAAACAATTTTTGAAAATTTTAGGGTCTATTTGGTTACTCATTTTCAGATAATTTTAGTTTTCAATTTTAAAAAATGATGAAAACTTGTTTGCTTTGTCATTATGTAAATTTCATTTTTGAAAATAAGCATTTTTCAAAATGGGCTTAACATGTAAAAATGAAAACTGTTTTTTTTTCGTTTTCTCGTTTTCGGCCCAAAATCAAAACGAAAACCCAAACGCAAAACAAACACAGCAGAAACCCTATTATTTTCTATGGTCGCGCTATCCAGAAATAATCGCGTGAGGGAATTTTTCATCTTCATCAAATTTTATCACGAAATCATCAAAATCAGGTAATTCCAGTTTTCTTTTTTGGTTATCTTGTTCTTCAAACTAATAAGGTAAACGCGAATGCTTTCATGATTCGTTTGATTCATTTTTGTTAATTAGGGTTTTGCTAGTAATCGCATATTGATTTTAATTGGGTTAAACGCTAATTAGGCTTTACTATTCTCCATTTGTACAACCGTCTAATTGGGTTAAACGCTAAACGCGAATGTTGAAGTTGACTGAGGGGTGGATATGGTAGAGCAGTATTATATGGCAGTAGGAAATGGATGGAGTAGTGGCTACTGGTGAGATGTTTGGCACTATAAGGTTGTGGTCAAGACAGTGGAGTTGTTGTGAATCGATGGAGGCGGTATATGTAGTGTGGTTGTCTGTTCAACCTAATGGAGGCGGTATATGTACAATCCGATGGAGGCAGTGGTGTGACAGTTGTTATGGTTAGATGATGTTTGGTTTTTATGTGAACAAGGCAATGAGAAGCGTTTGAGATAGTTTGTTTGAAATGCAGCAGAAATATGAATGAATGGTAGTGAATGGTGACTGTGCAGTAGTTGATATGCTCTGTAGTGGATGTATGAGCTGCTGAAAGGCATGGTGAAGTGAATGAGGTTGAGATCTTCATTTTTATTGGTTGTTGTGGGTAGTTTTGTATATACTTGAAATTTGAACATATGATATTAATGTGGATAAGTCAGTTTGGGAAGTAAATATGAAAATTTTGACATCATACATACCTGATTGTTTAATACGATGACGTTAACCCAATATTTGTTCAGGAGAGAAACCGTTTTTTCCATAGTTTCATCTCCAACCATCTAAAGGCTGCCTCGAATTATTAGGTTATTGAAAGTCTAGCAATAGGATGTTGTATGCCATTTTCATTCGCCATAGTTCTGATAAGTTAAAGTGTTTAATGTTTAATTAAAACAAGGAATGAGCATTGGGTGAGTAGAACTATTAAGGAAGTTATTTAAGTAGTGGGATGTCACTGTTATTTTGAAAATGTGGTTAAGGAGATATCTGCATGCATTAAAAGTGGACAAACATTGGAAGTGTCAATATAATTGGATATCAAATTAAATGTTTAAAATAATGTATGGTAACAAATTTAATATTGGACATCGTTAGTTACCATTTTTATTATTAGACATCAGTGAATATAGATTATTAGTCAAAGGAATGAAAATTAAAATTGAATATACATACATGCATCATATATGTATGTTTGTCTATGTGTACTTCAACTAAATTTGGTTTTTTAAATTGCAACGTGAATGTTAAAATTGGATTTTTTTTCAGGTTGACAACTTATGTATGAATTGTTTGACTTCTAAATGGAGCTTCCTTAAATTGTAATGTATTGAATTTTAGAGGAGAAGAGAGAATATGACTAATAATTAATTTTATTGCAAATTTTTCTTCGATTCTACAAGCTCATTGTACATGATTAAATATAATTCCACCTGTTTTAACTTTTGAATTAAGTACTTGGATTTTGACAATAGTTTTAATACTTTGGTAGTTGCAAAGTGATTATCGTGTACCTATATACATCAAAGAGAATTCATTATATATTCTATTGTAACCGGTGAAGACAAATGCTTGTGCTTAATTCATTGCTTGTGTATCGTTGAACATATATACTTTTCATTAGTTAACAGGGTTATTAGTACTGAATAGAACTGAAAAGGAATAATGATGAATGGAAACAATGCTGATAAATACGTGAATTATATCAGGAATAAATGCAAACAAGAATTTAATGCTTTCCTATATTTGAATCAAATACTGACATTCACTATACACTAATTTGTTTAAACGTTTATTGTGTATTCGATGGATGTTATTTCTTACCATACATATATATATATCTCATTATTTGAATATTTACATAGAATATGGGAGGTCATAGTAAGGCAAAGGAACCAATGTCATGGTCGTACGAGAATGAATGCGCTTTCATTGGAATACTCTATGAATACGTAAAAGCGAGAAAACTGCAATGCTCCACTTTCACTAAAGACCAATGGGAAAAAATTAATCAAGAGATGATTGAAGCAACAAAATCTGATTATGGAGTGGAGAGATTGAAGGGAAAGTGGAATTGTTTGCGTATTATACATCGTTTGTTTTCGCAACTATTAGGACATACTGGCGTTACATGGGATCCAAATACCAACAAGGTTAACGCTGTAGAAGAAGTTTGGCAACACTTCTATACGGTATGCGTTTGAAAATACAATTTATGAATATAAGTGCATGTCGAACTAATATTTATTAAATTATTATAGATCAACAAGACCAAGTTTAAGATATTTAGGAAAGATGGCTGCAAGAATTATGAACTTTTGGGAGAGATTTTTGGTGGAACTACGGCTACTGGAGGTTTAAGTAATGCTTCAACTAAGCTTCCTCTCAATTCAGATGATGAAAGACAATTAGAAGAGAATTTTCTAAACAAAGGTGTGCATGTTCATGTGGTAAATAATGATGAGCAAATGAGTAATCGTCCAAGCGATGAAACGTCAACAAATGAAAGACGACGCAAAAAACATAAAGCCAATAATGCTGAAAAGCTTGAGTCATGTATGGAAAAGTGGTCTTCTTTAATCGAAATGCGCAATGAAGAAGCTGCACATAGAGTGCGATATTTAAAAGGAAAAATTGCAAAAGTTGAAGGAAAGTCGCCCAATCCAAATGATAGTCAAAGTGATGTGTCAGATCCATATTCTAATATGGCGTGTATGAATATATTAAATGGCATTGACAGTGTTCCTAATGAGATCTACATGAAGGCAATGAAGGCTATTAAAGATCCAGATTTTAGGATGCAATTTGTTATGATGCCGGAAAGTAGAAGACTACCAATTTTAGAACTCCTAGAATAATTTTATTAGCTCGAGTGTTATGGTATCTTTATTGTAGGCTTATTTACTTTATGTTTTGTCAAACTTTGTGTTCATTGGAATATGTAGTTCTTATTCTATGGTACTTTTTGTGTTTTTAATGTTTGAAATGTTATTTTTCTTTGTTAAGAAATGGTGGCTGATATTCTGCAATATAGTAGTATGTTTATATAGTAGTATGTTATTTTTCTTTGTTATCTGCAGATACAAATTAGGTTGTGCTAGCTATGTTGAATTGTTTTTAGTAGTATGTATATATATACAAGAGGAAATATTCCAGCTGTATTCTAAAAGTGAACCGAAGTAATCACGGAAAATTCAAGTGCCTGATTTATGTGCTATAAGCAATAACACTTTTTTTTTCTTTTTGATAAAGTTCAAGTGCCTGATTGTGTAGCACTTTTTTGGGGACTGACCAAACTTGCTCTATATTATACTTTGTATAGAGCAAGTTTCAAATACAATAAGTTATTATACTTTGTAAAATTATCCACCTGTTTTTTAATGCATTGTTGGCTTTGTTCAATGCATTGTTGACCACTTGCATGTTTCAAATAATGGAATAACAGCATAATCCCAATTTAGAAAATTCTAGCCTGCAGATGGTGAAGTTAGGCACAGCAAAAGGGGAAGTGTTGTTGACAGTATCAATGAAGTGTAGTGGCTGTGTTGGCTATGTTGGTTGTAAGGAGAGGAATTGCCGGTTGTATGGTTTGTGGAGTTGCATTTTTGATGCTGGAGTATGTCAAGCGGTTGTAGAAGTTTGGCAAATTGTGGTTGATGCTGGCAGTTGTGATGAAAATGTGATGGTGTTTGAAGGGCAGTAGTTTAGTTTGATGGTTGAAGAAACATATGATATGCAGTCAGGTGGAAGTAGGCAGTAGGAAGGTGGTTGTAGTGAAGTGGTTTCTTGTGCACAGAGGTGCACAGTTGATATTGAACTGCATCGGTTTATGGATTGTGAAGAAGTTGAAGTCCGAAACTTGATGTTGATGGTGGAATAAGTAAACCAGTTGGTTTTGGAAGGGGTTGTGAGGAGGGTGGTTGTTGAAGTGTACAACAGAAGTTGGTTACTGTGTTATATGTGCTCTGGTAGGTGGCGGCGGCAGGTTCAGCAGTCGTTGGTTGTAAGGTGGAGATGGATACTGATGTGTGGTGTAAGTAATGGCTGTAGTTCATGGTAAAGCCAGTTAGCATGTTGAAATATTGCAAAGTTTAGAAAATGCCATTGGGAGACTTGGAGTTTGGCATGGAGAAAATCATTTAGTCTTCTGCAAAGCATAAAACCTCTCTACATTAGTATCCTCTCTATGATGCTTCTCTAACTCAAGAAAGCACTTTGATTCAAAGAAATCAAACTCGGTAGCATTGTTTTTAATCTTCTTGCAAAGACTTTGGCTTTTGCTTAATCACATGTAACTCATTACGAAGAGTGTTAAGTAAGTTATGCTGTAGAATATGTTCAAGGTCAAATAGGGACATGTCATTAGGGGATATGAGCATTTTTGTTTGAATAGTTTCCAGCTCTTTCTTAATTGTTGTAGATTTTTGAGAACCCCTTCCATATTTTGTATTTGCCCATATCTTTTTTAGTTGAGTTGCTTGATCCATCTCCCTCTTTAACTGCCACTGGGTTAAGTAGCTCAAACTTATTACTTGTTATTGTGTGTATTTCTGCCTTGTACTTGTCTTTACCAATTTTAACAGAAGTTTCTTCCACAGACACCTGTTGTTCAATAGGTTTGGCTTTATTTGCATTATGGGTTGAAGTTTGAGTCTGTACATCTTTTGCTGTAGTTGAGTGTGTGCTTGAGTTGAGAATTGGTTTGCAGAACTATACTTTATGTTGCCAATTTTTGTGCATTTGAGTTTCATTTTTTGAAATTTGTGCTCTTTTGTATAGGTTTGCTTCCATCAGTTGATAAGGTTAAGCAAGACTGGACTACTTCTTTGTAGCCAATCAACTCCACCCAGGCATTATTAAACTTAAAAGTATATTTTCTTTCTTACTATCACCTGTGTTTAGTTCCATTAACAGATAACAGTGATCAGTGGAAGAATGAGAGTGGACCATAGCCTTATAATTAGGAAATTTGTCAGAAATTCATAGTTTATAAATATTCTATCTTGTTGTGAATGATTGTATTTGTATTTCTTCTTGTTAGGAGTAACTAGTTTGTATGTTTTGATATATGATGACCACATTCTTAATTTATTGATGTAGTTTGTAACAAGTTTGTATGCTTATACAGATACATCTCTTGCAATCTTGAGAGTTTAGTGCATGTAGTTTAGCTTACCTCTGCTTGCCACAGTCCTTGCATTGGGAGGTATGTTTATATGATTATGGAATTGTAATCTAAACATGATTTTATGTTTATCTTAATGCATGCGCAAATCCAAATTGGCAAATAATGAGCTAGCGTCTAAATTTTGTACCATATGAATTATAATGTCAACACTTAATAACCAAGTCAAGTATACTGAATTATACTGCTAAACCATAAAGAAATTCATGTTGATTAGATCATTGGTAAAAGTTCAGTTCATATCCAACGATAAATAGTTAATATCAATTTTATGCAGAGTAATGTCTATTGGATTTAATATGATTTCTTATGAATCCGATGATGGCTCTAGTTCTGATGATAATCTTGTATTTACGGACTACTGTGATGAAGAGTTCGGTGATATGCTAATGATTAATTATCTTGTTGCTAACCAGAGGAGTATCATGAATAGAATACCCTGTAGAACATCAATGCTTATGGGAAGGATGTTCTTACTTGATGTATTGAATGGAAATCCTTCTATATGTCATCAAATTTTTCGAATGCAGAAGCATGTATTCTTGAATTTTTGTGATGTTCTAAAAGGGAAAGGACTTTTGACTGATGGAAGAAAAGTAAGCATGGAGGAGGGTATGGCAATGTTTCTAATGATAATAGGACATACAACAAGATATAGTATTATTGCCGATCGTTTTCAGCATTCGCACCATACTATTTCAAAATGGTTCAGAAGAGTTTTACGAGCTGTTTGTTCTTTGGGCACGGAGATAATACGTCCAACGAATCGAGATGTCATACATGAACGTCTTGTACACAAGTATCCCTACTTTAAGGTCATTTTTTAGCACAACTTTTATATTTATCAAATAATAAACATAAATAATATTGTGGTATTATTTATTGTAGGATTGTATTGGCGTAATAGATGGAACACATGTTGCTGCATGGGTGCCCGCATCGAGGCAAACATCTTTTCGCGGAAGGAAAACCAATATAACACAAAATGTCATGGTGGCATGTGATTTTGATATATGAAATTCGTGTTTGTATACGCTGGATGGGAAGGCGCTGCTAACGATTTCTCGAGTATTCATCGATGCAGTTACAAGAACCGGAAACGATTTTCCAATGCCTAAAGGAGGTATATTTTATTGTATAAAATTTAACTATCAACCATTATTTTATAAATAGTTACATAATACTTACCTTTATAATATTTATATAATAATACATGACCATTATTTTATAGATCAATATTACCTTGTTGATGCTGGATACCCAAACATGCCTGGATTTCTGGCTCCTTATCGAGGACGTAGATATCATTTACGTGATTATAACGGACGAGGAAGACTACGTGGAAAGGAAGATTTGTTCAATTATAAGCACTCGTCGTGTCAAAATATAATCGAGCGTTGTATTGGTGATTTAAAAGCAAGATTTCCAATTCTAAAACTAATGACTAATTATCCACTTCGTAGGCAAAGACAAATTCCTATTGCTTGTTGCACATCACATAACTTTATTCTACAAGAACATGCTTTGGATGCTCTTTTCACACAATACTCATCTGAGAATATGGTATTTGAACATGCATTAGAGGAAAATCAAAATCAAGAAATCATACAATTTGATGTTAGTCAAACAACTCAAATGGGACATATCAGGGATCAAATTGCTATACAAATGTGGAATGATTACATAGAAACTCATCCGTAAACCTAAATAGTTAAGTATGAAATTTGTCTTTCTTTATCTTTTCTTAATAGGAACTTGCTTTGCTAATGATAATAATTTTAACAATGCAGGTTATGAGGGAATAAGGCTGCACAACCACTTACGCTTTCTTAATTGGTTAAGTTTCTCTTGCTTGCTTCTATGTACGTTTAGATAATTCTTGATTCCAATAATGATATTTGATTAGATTTGTGTAATGGTTGTATAATTTATCATTAACTTGTGGGTTAATATTGAATACTTTATCATGTTCGAATGTTTATCACTTCCTAAGATATATATTAATATACTTGTATATTTCTATTTATCAGAAAAGAGAAGGCCTAGCATGAGGAAGAAGAGCCACTTGAACAAAGCAAAGACTACTTGCATAAGATACATCAAAACTTTTTCCCCTTCTTTTGTAGTGATACAATTGATATATCTTATCTATTTTGTAATTATTTTGGTTGAGATATGATTAATTTGTAGCATGACATGAGTTAGTCTCAGTTTGATATGGTTCACTTACTAGTAGTCATTATTATTTTGTTATCCTTGTCAATTTATGATTTTCCATTTCATGAATTTTTTTTGTTAGCCTCATTCATTATCTAATTTCGCTTCTATATTTAATGGTTAAATTCTAACCAAATTTGAAATTGGCATTTTTATTTTGGAATAGCATTTTTAATTTTTAATTTAAAAACTATTTTTCAAAATTGTTGAACCAAATACATTTTTCGAAATATGAAAACGCTCAAAATGAAAAACTGAAAATGGAGTCTAAAAACTTAAAACCAAAAACTAAAAATGAAAACAAACAGGGCCTTATATTTTGGTCAAAATTTGAATTTTCAGTTTAAATTTTAAAAAAATTGAATTTTTAAATTTTAATCTTTTTCTTTGAAGCAGAATCTATTTATGATATCTGTTCTGCTTTTCGTTTCGTTAAATTCTAAGTTATACTCTTTAAATTAGATAAATTACAACGTTTTACACGTAGTTATTTTCTGTATTTCAATTTTATTTTTCTATGTTCATTTCTATATTTTTATTTTCTATGTTATTTTATTTTATTTTTCTATTTTGTTTATCTAAACTTTATTTATTGGATTTTACTTGTGTGTATATCTTTTCATAAAAGGCTTGGAAGAAATCAAGGAGACATGCGTCACATTTCTTTAATGCTTGCCTTTTTATTTACCTACCCTCTTTATTACTTACCCTAGCCATTCCCATTCATAGCCGTGAATTGGTCTTATTAATCACGTACAAATATCTCAAAGTATTTTTTTCAATTGCATTTAAGAATAATATATGTGTGTGTGTTTCTTTCTCCTTATTTCTTGTCTTTTATTTCCTAGCTTTTTTGTTTTTCTATCATTTACTCCTCTTTAGCCGTTCAAATCTTTTCTTGCCATCCACTCCACTTCATAATTCATGTACACATTTACTTCACATTTCATTTCTAGAAAGAAATGTATGCAAATAAATGGCTTGGAGAAATTTAAGAGGCATACGTTTCATTGGTTAAACTCTTGCCTTTTTCATTTGCATGGCCTTTATTATTTTCTAGCCGTTTTCCTCCTCATTCCTAGCCATAAATTAATCTACTCACAGCCTTGCATATCAAGTTGAAAATTCATGTAAAAAAAATTATTTTCCATTTGCATTTAAAAATAAAATATATTGTACGTTTCTTTCTTCTTAACTTATGCCTTTCCATTTCCTTAGCATTCATAACTTCTTAGCTTTTTTTTTCTTCCATAGCCGTGTATTTCCTTTTTCCGTTCACGTACAAAATTTATTTTCCATTATGTTCTCATATTTCATTTGCATTTAGGAATAAAATATGTATAAGTTTTTTCTCTTTAATTCTTGTCTCTTTGTTTTCCTAGCATTTACTCTATCAAATCACATAAAAATCTTCTCAATATCTCACTTCCTCATTTGCCTCTTCTGATTGAAATATTTTACAGTAAGTTTCTTTTATTAAATAGGAAATAAATCACATTCATTCACTTGCCTTTTATTTGCTAGCCTTTCATTTTCTAAACCCCACATCTTAGCCGTTCAAATCTCTTGAAACCCTAGCCGCCTTCTTTTTTTCTTTCTCTTATTCACGTACAAGTTCTCATCCTCTCATTTTCATTTGCGAGAAGAAAATACAACAAGCTCTAAGTTATTTCCATGGCTTCCTGCTCTCTTCTTTTTCCACTTTCTTTTTTTTCTCTCTTTTTCTTTTTGTTTTCTCCTTGAATAGCTCAGCCTACACCACCACAACATCACCTCCTCCTCGCTATTAGACCATGGCCAAGCCCACTTGGTGGTTGAAAGTAGGTTATGTTCTTTGATTCGTAATTTCATAGTTTAATCCATCTTTTGTTGTGTTGAATCTTTTTCTTATGATTTGTGTATTTGTTATATACAAGATATGGATCTTGACTCTCCATCCACTCAAAAGTTTAGTCGTGCCTTGTCGTACTTTGCAGAGTTTCAATTGTGTATTGTGAATTTGATTCTAGCTTTTAAAAGGTGAGTTTATATCACTTTGGACATATGTACTTATATTTTTGTGAAAAAAATAACAAGTGAATCTGTAGGTATTGATATGTCATTGATATATGCCTGTGTAGTGATTACATGATGATAAATGCCGTTTATATATTTATTACATCATTTGTTATGTTATTATATGTATACTATTATTTTATTTCTGTTAATCACCACTGCAAGTTCCCTATCACTATGGGCTGAAATGATAGGCTCTAGTGATTTTTTATTGGTTTTTATTGCATTTATTTTACTTGAGATTGCAGGTTTGAAATGATAGAAACCATATTTTTGTTTTTAAATTACGGATTGAAATGATACATATCTGTATCACTTGACCTAGGTTAGAAAATTTTAAACAGGCCCATGCATAAAATTTTATAATAGTTTCTAAAATTATTAAGTATTTTGAATTTATAAATATATGGAAATTTAAATGAAAAGTTGATTTAAAGATTTAAAATATAAAGAATTATTGGTTTTCTGTAAGTTAAAATTTTATAAGTTGATTGTGGTTTTTAATTGTAATGAAAAAAAATCTTCATTTGGTTTTAAATTTGTAATTTAAAGATTTGAAATATAATAAACAACTTAATAATGAAATTTGATTTATTGTGGAATTCTAAATCTAGCCTAGTAGTTGGAATGAATTTTATTCCATGAAACGGATATGTTTGTATAAATAGGTTTACAGTGATTTTCTATAGGTTAAGTTGTATAAGTTAATGTATAAAGTGTAAAGTTTTAATTAATGAAAGAAACGTGTAAAGTTTTAATTAATGAAAGAAACGTGCAAAGTTTTAATTAATGCAAGAAACGTGCAAAGTTTTAATTAATGCAAGAAACGTGTAAAGTTCTAATTAATGAAAGAAACATGTAAAGTTTAAATTATTGAAAGAAACATGTAGAGTTTTAATTAATGTAATATTGATTAAAATGATAAATGCTCTTTATTGTAATAAAGATGTAAGTTAAAAACATACATGTGACATGTAAAGTTTTAATTAACGTAATATTGGTTAAAATGATAAATGCTCTTTACTGTAATAAAAATGTAAATTAAAACGTACATTTGATAATGTAAGTTTTAATTAGTGTAATATTGATTAAATGATAAATGCTCTTTACTGTAAATAAAATGTAAGTTGATAATGTACATTTGATAATGTAAGTTTTAATTAGTGTAATATTGATTAAAATGATAAATGCTCTTTATTGTAATAAATGTAAGTTAAAACGTACATTTGACATATAAGTTTTAATTAATGTAATGGTGTATTTAAATTGATTAAAATGATAAATGTTCCTTATTGTAATAATAAAATGTAAGTTGAAAATGTACATTTGATATGTAAGTTTTAATTAATGTAAATGACATATTTTAAATGATTAAAATAAAAAAGTTTCTTTATTGTAATAATAATGTAAGTTAATAAGGTACTTTTAACTTAACATAAGAATTTCAGCTTTAAATTGGATATTACAGTAACAAAGTTTATTTAACTATAAGGCTATGATAAAATGGCCATGTTAAATTTGTAAGTATATAAATACTTTGATTATATAAAGTATTAAAGTGGAAAGTATTACATTCGAAAAATGCTGTAATTCCTTAAGGTTACATTTCCAAAATGCTATGATAATTTAAATAAATATTTCAAGTTTAATGAATTGAAGGAAATACTCATTGATTTGGAAATTTGGGATTTATTTAATGATATATTATCGAATTAGTTTTGAAATGGAAATGATACTATTGTGATATGGTTTTGGAATGAGTATGATATTTTGGTTTTGAAAGTATATACTATTTTGAAAGAAATGATATGATTTTGAAACGGATATGCTAGTTTGGTTTTGAAAGTATAAATGATTTTGAAATAAATATCCATGGGTTATAATAACGTTTGGTTGTTAAAGAGACCGGGACCGGAAGTTGTCATACTCTCTGCCGACCACGAAAACCACTTTAACAACCGTGTACGCGGTGGAGATTCCAGAATGAAGTAGGATGGCGGCGGCGTTTCCTTTGAGGTAAATACGTGGACCCGACTCCCGTGAGTTGGCATAAGGTGGCTAAAACAGGAGCGATTCTCGGGCCAATGTGACCATTCCTCTGATCGGACGCACTCCTTCGATATTATACTCTGACTTTTGGATTGTTTCGGTGGCCACATTTGATTTTTGATTTTGGGGGTGTTGTTCGAGATGGGCGGTAGTAGCTGCTACGCGTTTCCACCAGCCCGGATGCGTAATTGGTATATCTACCTTGGCATTGCCTAGTTGTGCCGTGTCACCTACCATACCGAGCCTTTACTACGAGTTTCTATTTGTGTCGTACCTATGGAGTATCCTCTAGTAGCCTCCCGATCAGGAGGTATTACGGTACCGTATAGACTATTGGCATTATTTGTGTTAAGTGCTATATGGGTACCCCTTTAACGCTATTAAAAAGTAAGTTTATTTCACAATTAGACACTATTATAATAGCGAAATATTACTACATAGTAAATAGTTTAACGGATCCTTAGAGGATGAACGGTCTCAAGCATCCTTTAAGTTACTTGTACCTTATATTACAGTTCACTTGAGTTGGTTTACATTGTATAAGTATGTATGTCCTGACTCGAGTGTTTTGTGTTTTGCTTTACGCTCGGGTCAGACTGAGTGATACAGCATTAGAGACTCACCTTTGGAGTTGGAGCTTTGCTTGAAGATCCAGTTATCTATTTCAATTCCAGTTATTCAGTTGATTCCAGTGATGTATTTAGCTTTGTACTTGATTATTGTATTGAACTCCTATTGTATCTTGTTTAACTCAAATGTTTTATACAGTAGCTTCATGAACTACTATTTCTTTACTTTTGCTGCATTATATTACTCTGTGTCTGTGATTTATTTGTTTACTGTATATTCTGAGTTTTGCCAAATTTATATTTACAATTCGGTATTTTGAGCAATTCAAATCCGGCATGTTTGAATACGAATGGTTAAAAATATCAGGTCGTTACATTTGGTATCAGAGCTTTGGCTCTAGGCAAAACTTAGCGTATATGGTAAATGTATTTACAGGATCACTTTCATTCGAGTGTGAATCTCTTCCTTTTGACTCGATCCCTTTTGAATTTTGGAACGTTCCTTGCGGTTCCGAAATCCATTCTTGTCCCCCACTATTCATCTTCCTTTGATTTTGGAATATCCCATAACTCCACTTTGGACGATCTTTAATGAATTGGCGGTCTCGTCAACATTCCGATGACTTGTAAAGAGGTGAAACTCCTTTGCAATTAGCATTGATTAACCAGAGATTTATATATATCTTCGGTTTAAATGCTAGTACCTCTTGTTATTCCGAATTCTATTTCTTAAGATCTAAGGTAGAATTACCTCAAAATTCCACATTGATCTAATTCTTGAAGTCACGGTTGACCCGGTTAAGGTTGTCCGCGATTTATGTAAGCTTAACCATTCCTTATTCTATCAATTTAATCATCTTATCTTTTGTTTCCAACTTATCTTCGAATCGGAATTCTCTTGATTTGAGTCAATCATATTTGAATCCCTATTCTTGCTTTGTAAACCTATATTTAAAATGTTTTATATATTGTGTTGTTTGAGTTGTTGATGTTGATTTGGGTTTTCGATCGATTCGTCTGATCAACGCTATTGATAGGATTTCCAAAACACTTGAACGGAGCAAACTGACACCATATTGATTTCAAAATTTAGTAAATGATAAATTTTGTATAATTATATTATGTATGAGTTTGATTTTCTGAACTCTGATAATTAATTGAATAGGGTATTAAGAAATAATATTTGACTTTATATATATCTTGTAACCATTGGCTTTTGTCTCCTATATAAATAACTGAACTATAAAACATAGCTATAAATTAATTTGGAAATTAAAATGAATCTAAATCAAGAAATTGATAATTTAGTTTCCGATGGTTTCAAACTTGGGTTTTTAACGTTTTAAAAGAAATATTATTTAAAGTGTTTTCCAAATAGAGATTGTTTTCAAAGAATTTTTAATGTTTAAATCAGTGCCCTTCTCTTGTCGCTGGAAAATAATTTCGGTGATGACTGCAGCATCATCGTCATTCATTTTCGAGTTTCGAAGTGAAGAGACCATTCTGCAGCTTTGCTACTGTTTTTCTTTGAAAATTTAATTGATTTGAATTTCAAAAATATGCCTATAAATGTATATATGGATATATGATTTAAATTTGATTTGATATATATTGTGTATATATATATATTTATTTACCTCTAAATGGTTTGAAGTTAATCAAAAATGTAATTCTTAAACTTAAAAAATGTTTTCAATTATAAAATGAACCAAAAATTTTGAATAAATATTTAAGTTGAAATAATTGAATTAGAAAACTTTATTTGTATAATATTCTATTGCATTTCTACTATAACTTACCTAAATTATTTAAAAGTTAACTATGTAATTGGATAATATACAATATAAAAGGATTTTATAATAAAATTTGAGTGTTTATAATAAATGTTATACACTTAAATTTTAGTTATAAAAGGGTTAATAAAGGTAAATAGAATAAAAAGTTAATTGAATAATATAAATATAAAGTGATGTTAAAGGAATTTATAAATAAATTAGAGTAAGTCGTAAAAAGTGTAAGTATACTTAAAATATGTGATTAGACATATATTAAGTGTAAATGTAATAACCATCTAGAATAAAGAAGCATGAAACTTATTGAATAAAATTTTGAGTATAATAAATGATCTCAAATTCACGATTTTATAAATTGTTAATTGGGTGATAAGATAATGAAATTATAAATAGTTAAGATTTAATTAACTTAGGAAAAATCAAATGGATGAAATCAATTATTAATTTAAGTTGAAACTTTCATGGTTTTAAAATTTATCATCTTATTTAGTTTTCCCAATCTCTTATCCTTCGGTTGTTCCTACTCTCCTGCATCCTAAGCGGGGAATTGAATTCCAAACTGATCTTATCTCCTAAATTTCGATCTGTAGTTCTTCCTCCCAAAATACCTTTACCAGTCTGTTTTGGAAAACTTTTCAAGAATCTTCTTTGTGCTTGTGTCCTTGATTACAGAGGATCTTGGGAAGATCATCTCCATCTTGTTGAATTTACTTATAACGACTGTTACCAGGTATAATTTCAATCTTCTTTTTATATTGTCTAAATTCTATCTTATTCTATCTGTTGTCTCTATTTTCCATGCCTCGTTCCTTTTCGGGATGAAAAGTTTTGAGTGGGGGAGAGTGTAACAACCCATAATTTTGTGAATATTGTTAATTTAATTTTTTTTGAAATTTTGATTTTTAAATCATTTAAAAGTGAATTTTTAGAATTTTTCCAATGTAAGTTTAGAATTTGTTTGTAATTTATTTTTCAAATGCAATAAATAAACAATTTTTGAAAATTTTATATTTTGGTCAAAATTTGAATTTTCAGTTTAAATTTTTTTAGAAATTGAATTTTTAAATTTTAATCTTTTTCTTTGAAGCAGAATTTATTTATGATATCTGTTCTGTTTTTCGTTTCGTTAAATTCTGAGTTATACTTTTTAAATTAGATAACTTACAGCGTTTTACACGTAGTTATTTTATGTATTTCAATTTCTATTTTTCTATGTTCATTTATATATTTTTATTTTCTATGTTATTTTATTTTATTTTTCTATTTTTTTATCTAAACTTTATTTATTGGATTTTACTTGTGTGTATATCTTTTCATAAAAGGCTTGGAAGAAATCAAGGAGACACGCGTTACATTTCTTTAATGCTTGCCTTTTTATTTACCTACCCTCTTTATTACTTACCCTAACCATTCACCATTCATAGCCGTGAATTGGTCGTATTAATCACGTACAAACATCTCAAAGTATTTTTTTCAATTGCATTTAAGAATAATATGTGTGTGTGTGTGTGTTTCTTTCTCCGTATTTCTTGCCTTTTATTTCCTAGCTTTTTTGTTTTTCTATCATTTACTCCTCTTTAGCCGTTCAAATCTTTTCTTTCCATCCACTCCACTTCATAATTCACGTACACATTTACTTCACATTTCATTTTTAGAAAGAAATGTATGCAAATAAATGGCTTGGAGAAATTTAAGAGACATACGTTTCATTGGTTAAACTCTTGCCTTTTTCATTTGCATGGCCTTTATTATTTTCTAGCCGTTTCCTCCTCATTCCTAGCCATAAATTACTCTACTCATAGCCTTGCATACCAAGTTGAAAATTCATATAAAAAAAATTATTTCCTATCTCTCATTTTCCATTTGCATTTAGAAATAAAATATATTGTACGTTTCTTTCTCCTTAACTTATACCTTTCCATTTCCTTAGCATTCGTAACTCCTTGGCTCTTTTCTTTTTCTTCTATAGCCGTGTATTTCCTTTTTCCATTCACGTACAAAATTTAATTCCCATTATGTTCTCATATTTCATTTGCATTTAGGAATAAAATATGTATAAATTTTTTTCTCTTTAATTCTTGTCTCTTTGTTTTCCTAGCATTTACTATATCAAATCACATAAAAATCTTCTCAATATCTCACTTCTCATTTGCCTCTTCTGATTGAAATAGTTTACAGTAAGTTTCTTTTATTAAATAGGAAATAAATCTCATTCATTCACTAGCCTTTCATTTTCTAAACCCTACATCTTAGCCGTTCAAATCTCTTGAAACCCTAGTCGCCTTTTTTCTCTCTCTTATTCACGTACAAGTTCTCATCCTCTCATTTTCATTTGCGTGAAGAAAATACAACAAGCTCTAGGTTATTTCCATGGCTTCCTTCTCTCTTCTTTTTCCACTTTCTTTTTTTTTTCCTCATTTTCTTTTTGTTTTCTCCTTGCATAGCTCAGCCTACACCACCACAACATCACCTCCTCCTCACTATTAGACCATGGCCAAGCCTACTTGGTGGTCGAAAGCAAGGTTATGTTCTTTGATTCGTAATTGCATAGTTTAATCCATCATTTGTTATTTCGAATCTTATTCTTATGATTTGTGTATTTTTTATATACAAGATATGGATCTTGACTCTCCATCTACTCAAAAGTTTAGTCGTGTCTTGTCGTGCTTTGCGGAGTTTCAATTGTGTATTGTGAATTTGATTCTAGCTTTTAAAAGGTGAGTTTTTGTCACTCTAGACATATGTACTTATATTTTTGTGAAAAAAATGACAAGTGAATCTGTAGACATTGATATGTCATTCATATATGCCTATGTTGTGATTACATGATGATAAATGCCGTTTATATATTTATTACATCATTTGTTATGATATTATATGTATACTGTTATTTTATTTCTGTTAATCACCACAGTAAGTTCTCTATCACTATGGGCTGAAATGATAAGCTCGAGCGATTTTTTATTGATTTTTATTGCATTTATTTTACTTGGGATTGCGGGTTTGAAATGATAGAACGCGGATTTTTCTTTTTAAATTACGGATTGAAATGATACATAACTGTATCCCTTGACCTAGGTTAGAAAATTTTATATAGGCCCATGGATAAAATTTTATTATAGTTTCTAAAATTATTAAGTATTTTGAATTTATAAATATATGGAAATTTAAATAAAAAGTTGATTTAAAGATTTAAAATATAAAGAATTATTGGTTTTCTGTAAGTTAAAATTTTATAAGTTGATTGTGATTTTTAATTGTAATGAAAAAAAAACTTTATTGGTTTTAAATTTGTAATTTAAAGATTTGAAATATAATAAACAACTTAATAATGAAATTTGATTTATTGTGGAATTCTAAATCTAGCCTAGTAGTTGGAATGAATTTTATTCCATGAAGCGGATATGTTTGTATAAATAGGTTTACAGTGATTTTCTATAGGTTACGTTGTATAAGTTAATGTATAAAGTGTAAAGTTTTAATTAATGCAAGAAACATGTAAAGTTTTAATTAATGAAAGAAATGTGTAAAGTTTAATTAATGAAAGAAACGTGTAAAGTTTTATTTAATGCAAGAAACGTGTAAAGTTTTAATTAATGAAAGAAACGTGTAAAGTTCTAGTTAATGAAAGAAACGTGTAAAGTTCTAATTAATGCAAGAAACGTGTAAAGTTTTAATTAATGCAAGAAACGTGTAATGTTTTAATTAATGGAAGAAACGTGTAAAGTTCTAATTAATGGAAGAAACATGTAAAGTATAAATTATTGAAAGAAACATGTAAAGTTTTAATTAATGTAATATTGATTAAAATGATAAATGCTCTTTATTGTAATAACATTGTAAGTTAAAAACATACATGTGACATGTAAAGTTTTAATTAATGTAATATTGGTTAAAATGATAAATGCTCTTTACTGTAATAAAAATGTAAATTAAAACATACATTTGATAATATAAGTTTTAATTAGTGTAATATTGATGAAATGATAATTGCTCTTTACTGTAAATAAAATGTAAGTTGATAATGTACATTTGATAATGTAAGTTTTGATTAGTGTAATATTGATTAAAATGATAAATGCTCTTTATTGTAATAAATGTAAGTTAAAACGTACATTTGACATGTAAGTTTTAATTAATGTAATGGTGTATTTAAATTGATTAAAATGATAAATGTTCCTTATTGTAATAATAAAATGTAAGTTGATAATATACATTTGATATGTAAGTTTTAATTAATGTATATGGCATATTTTAAATGATTAAAATAAAAAAGTTTCTTTATTGTAATAATAATGTAAGTTAATAAGGTACTTTTAACTTAATATAAGAATTTCAGCTTTAAATAGGATATTACAGTAACAAAGTTTATTTAACTATAAGGCTATGGTAAAATGACCATGTTAAATTTGTAAGTATATAAATACTTTGATTATATAAAGTATTAAAGTGGAAAGTATTACATTCGAAAAATGCTATAATTCCTTAAGGTTACATTTCCAAAATGCTATGATAATTTAAATAAATATTTCAAGTTTAATGAATTGAAGGAAATACTCAGTGATTTGGAAATTTGGGTTTTATTTAAATGATATATTATTGAATTAGTTTTGAAATGGAAATGATACTATTTTGATATGTTTTTGAAATGAGTATGATATTTTGGTTTTGAAAGTATATACTATTTTGAAAGAAATGATATGATTTTGAAACGGATATGCTAGTTTGGTTTTGAAAGTATAAATGATTTTGAAATAAATATCCATGGGTTATAATAACATTTGGTTATTAAAGTAACCGGGATCGAAAGTTGCCATACTCTCTGCCAATCCCGAAAACCACTTTAACAACCGTGTACGTGGTGGAGATTTCAGAATGAAGTAGGATGGCGGCGGCGTTTCCTTTGAGGTAAATACGTGGACCCGACTCCCGTGAGTTGTCATAAGGTGGCTAAAACATGAGCGATTCTCGGGCCAATGAGGTCATTCCTCTGATCGGACGCACTCCTTCGAGATTATACTCTGACTTTTGGATTGTTTCGGTGGCCACTTTTGATTTTTGATTTTGGGGGTGTTGTTCGAGGTGGGCGGTAGTAGATACTACGCGTTTCCACCAACCCGGATGCGTAATTGGTATATCTACCCTGGCATTGCCTAGTTGTGCCGTGTCACCTACCATACCGAGCCTTTACTACGAGTTTCTATTTGTGTCGTATCTATGGAGTATCCTCTGGTAGCCTCCCGATCAGGAGGTATTACGGTACTGTATAGACTATTGGCATTATTTGTGTTAAGGGCTATATGGGTAAACCCTTAACGTTATTCAAAAGTAAGTTTATTTTACAATTAGACACTATTATAATAGCGAAATATTACTACATAGTAAATAGTTTAACGGATCTTTAGAGGATGGGCGGTCCCAAGCTCCTTTAAGTTACTTGTACCTTATATTACAGTTCACTTGAGTTGGTTTACATTGTATAAGTATGTATGTCCTGATTCGAGTGTTTTGTGTTTTGCTTTACGCTCGGGTCAGACTGAGTGATACAGCATTAGAGACTCAACTTCGGAGTTGGAGCTTTGCTTGAAGATCCAGCTATCTATTTCAATTCCAGTTATTCAGTTGATCATAGTGATGTATTCAGCTTTGTACTTGATTATTGTATTAAACTCCTATTGTATCTTGTTTAACTCAAATGTTTTATATAATAGCTTCATGAACTACTATTTCTTTATTTCCGCTGAATTATATTACTCTGTGTCTGTGATCTGTGATTTATTTGTTTACTGTATATTCTGAGTTTTGCCAAATTTATATTTACAATTCGGTATTTTGAGCAATTCAAATCCGGCGTGTTTGGATGCGAATGGTTGAAAATATCAGGTCATTACAATTCGATTTTAGCTCAAAATCATACTTGCTCCAAACTTGAAGAAATCAGCTCCAGTGCATAGATAACACTCCTATGAGCGCAACGTAAAAGACTGCAATCGTTTCGGCCCTGCATGATAAGTTACGAATTATGTGAGATTTTGGATTAAATAATGTATATTAATTACTTAATTTCAAACTTAATTACCTTTATAATATATCTTCCCAATTCATATTTGAAATTTGATGGATAAATCGATATCCAGTCTTGATGCAACTTGACTTGGAATATTTAAAACGGTATATTTGTTTTATTGTGATAAATTACTCACGGTTAAAACACTTTGCAATTACTATCACAAAATATGTCATTTATAGATTTTATATTAAATATGCTTTTAATTAGATTAATTAATTAATATAACCACATTATATCAAGTGCATAATAGAAAATACCTTTATTATGAAAAAGATCGTTCAACGAGTAAGATATATGTAACAAATTACATAACTACTCCTAGGGCAAAACCCCTAACTCCATCAATCTCTCACTTGCACTTGAGATCAATTACGGAATCTTATTCCAACTTCTCCATTCGGTTTCCTAAAACCAATTAGGTCGGTCCCTTTGTAAACGCGCATGCTATTATGTTTCAATTATCTACTCTGCTAACCAACTCTCTTCGACGGTGATAAACAGCTTTATCACGTGGAACAATTCGAAGTATGTCTCTCGACCTCTAATGAGCTCTAAGTTCTATTACAAACCATATCGCGACATTGTTATCATATAACAATGTTATGAGTTTCTCAACATTTGGAATCGGCTCCGTTATAAATTTGTGCACTTATAATTTTATATACATTATTTTTATTGCGGCAATATTCAAGGCGATGTATGTAGCCTTTTTTCATCGAATAAGCCACTCTTTTTTATTTGGAACATTTCCAACTTAAAGATTCTTAATTTGAATATTTTACTGACATACTACACTTAATATAACTTATGAAGTTTGAGTTCGAACACTCTTTTATAATGATTTTTTGTTTCTGTAAATAATTCTCTAGTATTTAATAAATACACTAGAACACTTCAAATAACCATTTAGTGATATCAATTTGGATTTGATATTTGCTTCATGTATCAAATACATAAACAAATCATGATATCGTATACAACACATCATGTATGATAATCCTTTTTCCAATTCAAAGGAACCAATCTTATACTTTACATATTAGACATTTTAATAAGATGTCCTTGCATGTCATTTGGGGCATTCCCGACATCTTTTACACTTACTATAAAAGACATCATTTATTAATCCAATGTTGAGTATTAAAACAACTAAGGCTGATTTCAACACAAGTACATCGTTAAAATCAACAGCATGTTTTTTACTTATAATTTACAAACATCAATGTACCTTTTACCGTTCTTTCTTACGAACACACGCTTCCTCTGCAATTTGGTTGAAAATCAAAATATTTGATATTTCTATCAATGTACTTATTCACTCTTGATGCTTATAAAATGATACTTTTGTATCATTTCTTGGGTCATATCCAAAGACTCACAAACTCAATATCGCTCCCACCGACTTTGTGACATTTTTGGTTAATATGTGTAAACAGCTTACTCTAGATCGTTATTTAGAATTTTCTGTTTCAATACATATGTACTAAAACACCAGGACTTATCAAGCGATAATTTAGTGAGTAAATCTGAATTGACTTGAACATGTTTAATATCGAATCTATTACGCTAATTTCAACAATTGAAATTTGCAATATTATTCTTATCAACATTGCTCATTTAATTCCAACTGCATTAGTCTTACTCATAATGACATAGTCGTGGTCGATGGATCATATCTCTTCAATTATGACCACCAAAATCTATATTTTGATAGCATACTTGGAATTCTTTTGGATTTGCGCATCTTACCATATAGAGTGAGCACCCTCAATGGTTTAATAAAACAATCTAGGATTATATATTTTTGACATTAATAAGAAACTCATAGTTTCTCTTAGATATGTGAGAATACTTATTAGTCATTCTAATGCTATGTGTTCGTTTAAGTTAATTAATTTCATTTCATCTCATACAATTAGTTCTATCTATGGATGTATCCAATTCCATTTTACTACCAATAATTCCTTAAAGAAATTTCTTCATAATAAAGTTGGTATATCTTGAAACAAAAATTGTTTCTCAATGCAATAGAATAGGTATTCATAAATGTTTTATGAATTTCTTTATTTATAAAATGATTTGGTTTTAGTTTACAAAAATTATGTTCGAAACATAAATATGTCATCCAATGATGGTCTTTTCAAAATCCTTTTTGGGAGACTCATACAAGATCTCTCATAAAAAATTATTATGTGTAATCTTTCGACTAGCACAACCTACGAACTCTATGGCCTATGATATGTTGGAGTTTCTTATAAACCCTTATCTTGTAAAATTTTGTAAACTGTTATTCAGATAAAGTAATATTAACCTTATGTACTACCCTTAAGCACATTACTTCATAGAAAGAAACCAACTCAACTTCACTCACAATTAATCGTACATTGTCCAACAAAGTTCGATTACTCCATATCGATGCACCATTATGTATCACATGGACGAGTAATTTTGAGATTGAATCTTTATTCATTTTTGGTACGTTTGGAACAATTTCCAATATACTCACTCGTTCGATCAAATCAAATCATTTCTATCGCATGTTATTTATTTATTTATGTTTTTATTCGATAAGTTTACCAAAGACATACTACATGTGTATCAAATACACATGTCCATGTCGATGATAAATCATCGGTGAATATGACGAAGTACTTATAACCATTTTGGTATTTATAGAATTATGATTGCATACATCTATATGTATCAATCCGAATAGTTCATCAACTCTTATGATACTCCCACTAAATGGGTGCATAGCCCTTTATTGTTTGAGATATAATTAACAAGTATCATATGATTCAAAATCATACGGTAAAATTATTTCTCAGAACTACGGCTTAGTCTATAATTCCAAAACAACTATAAATAATAGATACTTTTTTATTTTCCAATGCCTCACTTTTGTTATAGAAAATTACCATATTATAGTTTTATTTCATAAAGAATATTCATAATATTCATATTGAAATATAACTATGTCTATTTTTTTTCAGTCGATACCGAAAAATAATCATAATTCCATAAATAATTTATGTTAAGTTTGACGAAAACAATTTTCGTACTATGATGCAATTAATAAGTGATATATGGAATGCTCCACTATTTTCACCATTATTGTAATAGTGTACTAAATTCGGTGGTCCACCAATCACTTAATACAATTTGTTTATTTCACACACTGCAACTATTTACAGTGGAGAGTTCGTTGATCAAATATTTTAAGCTCAAAAAAATAAATCTCATAGAAAACAATTTTCTATATAAAAATACATTTCAGAATAGAAATCACATTTCTTATTCCAATATTAAGTATTAATTATCATTATAATTCTCGTTTCCAATGTTTCTCTATGAAGCAGAAGTGACTATTTAGTCTTTTCATCTCAACTGTACCTTAAATTACATCTATTCTTATACATTCGTTTTCCTTTCAAATGGTCAAACTATTTAAAAGAAAATCTTACAACAATATCATAACAAACTCTTTACAAAAGCGCATTCGATTATCCTTAACATTTAGGGACATCAAATATGTTGCACTTTACGTAAATCGATCAAAATGACATTTCAGCGATCGAGTTCTTAGATCAATCTTGTAGTTTTTGGTCTTATGTTACATTAACATAATATGATCCCTTTCGTAATCAATCAAGTTGAATGCATGATCTAAAAATACCGTTTATTGGCTTATTTCCAATGAACTATATTCATTAAAGTATTGTACATTACGAATTGCGGCCGTCCACTATATAACATTTATAAATGATAGTATATGGATCAAATATCCATAGTCTTGTATTGCTTTTAGAGTTTGAAATCCATAGAGTGTAATACACGGTGTCAACCAAATAAGCACGTAAGTGACCATTTTATGAATGTATTAAGTAGTTGTAAAAATAAGATACTTGCATGAATATAGAAAACATTAACATAGAATAGGCATTTAATAGTGGGTATTATATTCCATTTGTCAATTTTCAATTCAATTCAGTTCATTTGTATATGTTAATCGATAAACATTTTATCAATCATATTAAATGCATAAATTTATCATTGTAGATAATTATAACATGATTCAGCATATGTTTTTACAATATTAGAAAGGTTAAATGTTACAATTTCATTTTTCTAATAAGGCTTCCATTAGTCTTTTATGTTTCTCCAAACCCTAAGATGAAACATAGAAGTCTTTCGGCTTAACTAAAAGGCGTTAGGACTCGTCTGTCTTGGCATTCTGACCTTGAGTTTGCTTAACAAATCATATCTCCACAAACGATGGATAACTCCTTATCGGTTGTATCACATGCAACTCCTAACCTATTTTTCCTTGTCCTAGTATCATTTCGACATTGAGTTTGCTCAACGAATCGAAATAGATTATTCACTCATACCTACCACATCGCGGCGGCCTAAGTAGTATATGTATATAGAGTTTGCTCAAAAAATACATATAGTTATTTTACCTCGTCTATTCAATATATTAATAAAACTACACATAACATCCCTATCTTGAGTTTGCTCAATAACTAAGGAGTATGCAAGTAGTTTATTAATATATATATATATATGGTAGAGGGTAACAATATATTGAAGATTCATAATCTTCAGTACATTATATTAAGTGATATCGACTTATGGAACAATATATTTCGTATGAAATACCTACGTGATTCAAGTGTCAAACACATCAGGAATCATAGTATACGTACATTTACATATGTATTTATTCCTTAAGTCTATTTGGGTTTCTTTAATGTTCCACCTTTAGTTTAATATTCATATTATATAAGTTTCATTATTATATAACTTTTATATTTTAATTAACTTATACAATAATCTTATGTATAACATTTTATTGATTAAATCTTATTTAATTAATTTGTATTAATTAACCCTTTTAATTTTAATTTTAAATTAGTATTCCAATACAACTTTTGTATTGGACATATCTACTATAACCATTATAGTAAGACACATATATCTTATATATATGCATACTTTTAGTTAATTAACTAACCTTTAATTACTTTATTAATTAAATAATTTTAATTAAATTATACTAATTTTGAAAATTTATCTTATATACATACATGTATGTTTATGTTATCTTAAGCACTTTAAAATAACATAAAATATATCAACATACATAATACATGCATATAAATATTAATTAATTGACTCATTTAATTAATTTATATTATTAATCTTATTAATAATTTTAAATTTCAAAATGAATATTTACACAGTTTCAAACATTTTGAATTTTTCGATACATTTTCAAACATGTTGAAAATTTATATTATATTATAACCTTTTGTAGTAAACGTATTTTATTTTAAATTTAAAATCTTGTCCTAATTTTCAAAAATATTTTGAAAATTAGCCCAAGACCTAATTAAATTGGGTCTTTTTTGTTAGGGTTAACCTTTGTGCTTACTCCATCTTTTAGGCCAGGCCGGTAACCAGGTAAGACAGTGTACTTGATTATCTAATTCTAATCCTAGATATTATCTTTCTAAACAACGTACTTAGTGGGCAAGCTTAAATAGTTAGCCCTAACATGACTAATTTAGACCGCATAAGCATTAGGCTCTGCTACCATTGTTAGAAATGGGTCATCCCGCAGCGAAAGAAATTGGTGAATTTCAAAAATTTTACTATTTGGATCATTAACGGGCTTACGAAGTGTTAATACATTTAGATCTTATCTAAATTTTCTTTTAAATAAAATCAATATTTTATTCAATGTGGTAATTTAAGTAACTTTAAATATACAAATGTATGTGATATGATGAATGTGTCAAGTGTAAGTGCGGTGTATAAGTGGTGTATAATGTATAAATGAAACATGTAAAAATAAATTAAGAGAAGGAAATTATTTGTTTTCCTATGTTACTATATTAAATTAATAAAGGGAAAATATGGCAGAATACAAAAGGAGAGAGACATATCATTTCTTTCAACACTTAACTACGACAATTAATACATTAAATGATATTTATTACTTATCAATCAACTCTACATATGGATATGATAGAATATGAAAAGAGGAAAACCTATCGTTTCTTTCACCATTTAACCGTGACAATCAACACATTAAATGACAATTACTACTTATCAATCAAATCTACACATGTATATGATAGAATATAAAAAGAGGAAAAACTTTCATTTCTTTCACCATTTAGCTGTAACAATTAATACATTAAATGACCCAGATTACTTATCAACCAAATCTACACATGCCTTCGTTGTCTAAATTTTGTTGATGAAATATATGCATATGTTCATAATAATTATGGATGCATACATTCATAATAATTACGAATCATACATACAAAGCGAAAGCCTATTGGTTTATAAATAGTTTGAAATCCTAAATTAACATTAATAGAAAGAATTCCAATTGAGATAATGTTTAACAAAAAAAGGTTACATTATTGCTCATAGTTTTTGTACAAATTTGATTTAAACAAAACAATTATATTACATATGGCAGATAATTAAAATTTAATAATTTGGATCTGAAAGCATATATTTGGAAGCAATGTAGCATATGCTATATGTGCATATACATTTGTACAAAAGATTTTTGGTTTCAAAATTAAAAATTTTCATTAAAATTTTAATTTAGGAATGAAACAATAATCAAACTTTAAACAAAAATTTAAATATAGAAAACAACAAATAATTAAAATTTGCACTAAAGTCCATTCATTAATAATTAATCTAGATATCCACTTTTGTTTTAACAAAGATTGTAACAATTGTACAAAAATATAACATATGTGATTAAAATCATATTCAAGGAATGTTAAATAACTTTATATATATATATATATAATCCATTAGCATTTGAATAAGTAAAGATTATCTCATGGTATACATAAACTGTCTCATTCAAAGCCTATTTTTAATTTTATAACTATCTACAATAAGATAAAAGAAATTCGAACAAGGTACGCATGCATAAATTTGTAATAAGAAATCACAGATCCAAATAACACAGAGAATGATGACAATTTATCAGAAGCAATATGAGATCCAAGACATGTCGATTTATCATAGACATACATTAAAAGAAAATGATAAACGTACATAGATCAAAATAACAATACAATAAACATGTAAATATCGAATTATACGCACATATAATTACCATAAGATAAGCATGTAGAAACACCTTGAATGATAGAAGAATATCTAGATCTGATTGATCACCCTTTAAATCCGATAAACCCTGCCCTTCATCACACCTTAATTTGTGGTTTCTCCTCAGATTTCAAAAATCACCATCGCACTTTGCAAGAGAAGAATGTACCGCCCTTTTTAATTTAGTTTGATGTTGATTTGAATTTTTTTTTGATGTTTTTTTCTTTTGGATGAATTTTCAGTCATGTTGAATTATAGAGAAGAGGAAGAAAAAGAGAACAAAAAAAAAAATGAAAATCACGTTCCATTCTCTATACTATCAAAATGAGGAGGTTTTGTTTTTAATAGAACTAAAGGAACCTTTTTCTATTCTCCTATTAGAACTTCATGCTTTATTTCATCTTTTTAAATTTCAATTAATCTCATTAATTGATTTCCTCCTCTTACCATTATATGGCTGATCCAAACACATTCCAAATATGCAATTTTTCAAATAAAAGAAAACAACTTTTATGTGATTATTTTAATATTTAAAACATGTTTAAAATTTTACCGATATCACAAATCGATATATGCAAATATAACTTTCATATATGCATTAAAATAATTACCAGCAACATTCAAAACATCAAGTAAACTAACAATAATTAATATTTCATAATTAATTAATTAATTAATTTAAACGTTTTGGAACATTTTATAAACTAATTAAATTGTGTGGTTTTTAGAGAAATCACAAATGCGGTTGTGCGACTTAGAGATGTGAATACATGCATCGATTAATATTAAACAATTCAAATATTAATGTTCACACATCACTTAGCAGATGGTATGCAAGTTCGGCCGAATTCATCGCTTACAGGTCTTTTCGGTAAAATCAAATTTTACTTATTATAAGCAGCACCTAATAATGATAATTATTTACATCAGTTTTCTTCGTCAAAACTATATTATATTAGGACTTGTGGAATTTGGTAATGGTCAAAATTCCAACATCATCCATATATTACTTTATAGTCCAAACACAAAGTCTTTGGTTCAATAATAACAATTATTATTAATCAAAATGTTCTGGCTAGAGACTTTGACTTTGAGTTGACTTGACTTGACCATGATACTAACCTCATAGAACTGAGGAGATGAATCCTTTCTTGAATAGTGTTTCACTTCCAATACTTCCACTCGACCCAACTATAGTCACTCGATGGAAAGTCATGCCATGATTTGATTATAATTGAAGTAGAACTTACATATTTAAAATTCATAGTATTCTCAAGTCGAGAGAACTGCGTAAATCAGTTACATCGATATTTTCTGTTTGACCTTAGTTATATTAACCAACAGAAAACTATCGAGCGAGTCGTTCCACGGTTATCCAATAACTATCAGTACGTAACCCCTACGTGCCTCCAGCAGTCATGAGTAATACACTGCTCAACGTTTGGAGAGCGTTACATACTCTAGCCTCAACGGATACATCGATATCCGGTCTCAATGCATCTTGACTAGGAACGTTTAAAATGGTATATTTGTTTTATTGTGATAAGTTACTCACGGTTACAACACTTTGTAACTACTACACAAAATATGTCATTTATTCTCTATTAAATATACTTTTAATAAAATTAATAATTAATATAACCACATTATATCAAGTATATAATAGAAAGAAACACCTTTATTATGAACAAGATTGTTCAACAAGTTAAATATATGTAACAAATTACATAATTTCTCCTAGGACATACCCTTAACTCTATCAGTATCATCGTGCACGCAAATATGCACACCATGCTTCTCCCCTCTCTCATCTTCTCTCTCACTCGATACTCCATGAAATCGCGCACAACCTTCTCCGACGAGCTCCTATTCAAAATCTTTGTGCCCTCGACCCAACATCTTCGAGATCGACATCCCATGAAGATTGCGACTTTTAACTGAGCTGCTACAGTGCAAAATACCGCACGTCCTAATTGATGATCAGACTTCCAACCTTCGACTCATACCGGTGCTCCTTGCCAAGAGATACCCAACCGTGCTCTCTCCTCGTCGTCCAATTCCCTCTCCATCGCCTCGAATCGTCAAACTTAGCTCGACCTAGCAAACGTAGATCACCTCAAAGTGTCATCGCACCTACCAAACACCACATGGATCCAAAGCAGTTTATCACATGAGTCCAATGGATTAAACGAATTTGATTTTCGTTAACTGTAGCTCCGACAACAATTGGAAATAAGAGGCAGCTACAAAATGTTCTACTGTAAAATGTAAAAGAAAGAAAAAGGGAAAAGAGGAAGAATGCGAGAGAAGAGTAAGGGTATGGTGGGGTATTTATAGTATTTTATATATTATTATTTAATTCTCTAATTAAAACGTTACACGTTTCGAGCTCGCATGATCACACAACACGCCTTATTGCTATGAAACTCGTTGGCGCAAAACAACTCATCATTCTGGTTCAAAATAATACTTGTTTCGTCAAAATCTGAAACAGTGACCCTGGATGATAATTTCATGCGTTAGATTAAAAGGAACAATTAATTAAAAGTTTACCATTATTATTTATTAAGGGGTTATTAAGCATTTAAAACCATTTATTTAAATATTTAAAATTAATTAAATATTCACAATCAGAACGATAAAATGCTGCGTCATTATATTTTTGATCATTGTGTATAGAGTTCGGATTCAGCTAAACTGAAGAGATCTCCGTGGAAAATCCATATGCGAACATACCTTAGCGGTTTTAAATGTACTTATGATATTGTTGTGTTGTGAGATGCAAGCAACATAGCTATTTTATGATTTATATTCTACACCCTATGCATTAGCTATATACCACTATATTAACTTAAAATAGTTGGTTTCTTTTGAGTGGAAACCATTACGGAAATCCATACGGTCACAATAGTTAAACATGTTGCATACATGTATCTTGTGTTTTCTCATATCAGATTTATACTGACACGTGGTTTTTATTTTTCCTGAATTCCCAGTGTACTCTTTCGAGTTGGAGGAGTAAAGCAGGCTTTACTTTGGACGCTTGAAAGTTCAAAAGACGAGTTGGAGACTTCCGTTATATATCTAGTTCTCTTTCTATTGTATTGCATTATGTATGTACGTATCGACGTTATGAGGACATACAATTATAACTGTCCAGGCCGACGGTAGTACTTAGGCTTGGTAACTTTAAAATCATTCTATATCGAAGTAACCTTTTGTGCTGTCTTTTGGATTATATATTATCGTTACGTCGTGATATTCTGATGTTGTGTTTTTTTTTTTTTTTTTTTTTGTGTTTCTTTCTTTTATTTTACCCTAGCTATCCGTCTTTCAGCATTTAGGTGCTCGACACATGAATAACGTGGATGTATTTAATGTCGATGTTCGAAGGTCTAGAATTCGGGTTGTTACCAGGATTAGGGCTTTACTAAGTCCTTTGATCTATTTGAGAAAGGGGAGAAACGTGGTGTTGTAATTAACCTGGCCTCCATACCAACTTGAACAGACTTTTTTGAGTTTTCTCTTTTTCATTCTAGGCAGCAATCCCCCCATTTTGATGAAGCCATTTCTTCATCTTTGCAGCAACCTGAAGAAAAGGAGGAGACGGTGATAATGCAAGATGATAGACTGAACAAACAATGTATTGACTCTCGGTAAGTTCATTTTGGAGAAATGTAATATTTCAAATCTAGTTTTTAGTTCATATTAACATTTTCGTATATTTGTCATCCAACCTTTTTCTTGGCCGTATTTGTTTTTTTTTTAATTTATTTTTTCTTTTTTAAATCCGTATACACACTATTTTTGACATCTTAAACGTCTTTAACTTCCATCATTAAATTCATCAAATTCATCAAACGTCTTTAACTTCCATCATTAAATTCATCAAATCAACGAACGAGAAAGTAAAAAACGTCGCATCCAAAAAAGAAATCTTTTTTTTTTTGACTTTATTCACTTTTGTTTTTATTCAAATTCTTTGGTTAGAATCTCAAGGGACATTTAGAGTGCCAAAAACACGGATGTCAATAAATCTGGCTATAGACATTCATTTTGTTTTACTACCACGAGGGAAGAAGATGCTTTCATTAACAAAAAATATTTAATTAAAAAGTTACATTTTTTTTTAATACTCATTTGTCCAAATCGCCGTTAACAATTGTCCTTTTCCCATTAGAAGCTGCTGCAAACATCTATTATATACATCTTGTTGTGCAGTTTGGAAACTTGTATAACTAAGTTCAAAAGTACTATTAATCTGAATAAATTAATCATATTGAATTTCAATTTGGACTCACGAACATTTCCAATACACATATTTTCCAACTATAATTACTGTGAAATGCTAAACTATATGCAGGCTTATGGCTCTTATCAAAACTCACCAGTAGTCCCCACAAGAACAGAAACCATTACTAAAACGATGAAACCTGACCCGATCTCTAACAACAACATTTCTACCATAAATCCTCGATACATACTTCATCCAACTGTGGCAATCCTTGCACGCTCTCAAATTCTTCACAATCAAAATCTCCTCCTTCCCTTCTCCACATATCAATCCAAACGCCAATGCCAGCTTCTCACTATGACAACCCACCCTCGAACACTTCTCCACCTCATCTCCATCAACCATAACTTCATCGAGCACTGGCCTATACCCTTCCATCGTCAACCTCTCCTTCATTTCTTCCAGTTTCTCATATATTAGTTCGCTCATTCTATGCTTGCTATCCCCTGCCTCAAATTCATGCATCACTCCACCAATTTCAACTACACTTCTTCCTCTTAACTTCTTAACCTTCTTCCTACTCACAAACCTTCGAATTCTCATCTCTGATGCATGCACGTTTTCTTTTAATATGTACATATCACCACTTCCTGAATCCAGTTCCATGTTCTCCGTTTCACGAATCAGTCTTCTTGCTCTATCAAAATCTCCATGTAGTTTACACCCCCATATCAAATTTCTCCAGATCACTGAATCTGGCTTTACAACCACATCCATTCTACTAACAATGTCTTCTGCCTCTTCCAACCTCCCTGCTCGAACTAGCATATCAACCATGCAACCGTAATGGTGAATACTTGCTTTGACTTCATACTTGTGCATACAGTTGAAAATTTTACACCCTTCACTTACCCATCCTGAATTCTTACAGGCGGATAAAATTGCAGTGAAAGTTCTCTCGTTTGGTACCAACCCTAACTCGTCCATTTTATAAAACAAATCGAGGGATTCTTCGCACTTACCGTGAGCAGCGAATCCACCGATCATGGCCGTCCAGGACCACAGATCCTTCTGTAGCATTCTATCGAATAGCTGTTCAGCAAGATCAAGGCGACCGGATTTGGAGTACATATCGATCAGAGCGGTGATTAGATTAGGGTTCCGCGAAAGGCCGAGACGAGTGGCAAGACGGTGTGCTTTTTGGCCGGTGGAGAGAGCGCCTAATTTGGAGCAGGATTTGAGGACGCAGAGGAGGGTGGCGAGGTCGGGGAGGAGTGGGGGCATGAAGTGGAAGATGGAGAGGGCGAGGCTGTAGCGGTGGGAGGAGACGGCGGAGGAGATGATCGTAGTGTAGGTGATTACGTCGCGAGTTGACGGAGGGATTTGGTTGAAGAGGAGAAGGGCGTGGTGGAGGGAGTTGGATTTTGAGTAGAGGTGGACGAGAGAGTTGTTGAGGTGGTTTTTGGAGGTGGAGGAGAGGGGGAGTTTTAGGGTTAGGGCGTGGAGTTGGGGAGTTAAGGAATGGGGATCGAAGTTTGGGCTGAGGTGAGGTGGGATGTAGATGAACGGGATGAAAGCTTCCATTTGAATCTATGACCCCAAAATAACGAATGCAATGCTCAGTTGCGAGCGGAAAACTTTTTTGACAGCATCATATCATTTTGTACACAATTCATTATAATTGCTAAGCGGTGATTAAAATTTATATTATTATAATAAGTATAATAACGAGTACTCAAGCATGTATAATGCACTTGTACATAAAAAGACATCTTATTTTTATCTTTTTTTTCTTAAAAAAAACTTTTGGTGAAAAACTGGTGAAATTGATGGCATCGTAATTTTAACGTTTTTGAGATTCAGGAGCTCTGTAATCTGTCCTAGAGTATTTATTTAACATTAATATTTTTTTAATTTCAAAAGCTTCAAATAGACGTGTTCTCGTTATATGTAGAAAATTGTACGGACTAAAATACTCTTATTTTCTAAAAACATTTACGTAAGTTTCATTCACATGGAAATGACAACAAAATAAAAAAAAAAACTCTAACTTTTCACAACCATTCTTCTCTATGCTAATGCAAAAAATTAAAAAACACTCTTCTCTAAGATATCGCAATGGTGAGAACGATAACCGGAGTGAGGAAGAACAAACTCGATCCACACCCGCTCAACCAATTAATGCTCAAGCTTGTGACTTTTTATTGTAGTTTAGGTTGCAATTTGTTTTTAAGTTTGGCTTCATTCGTGATTTTTGATTGTTCGTTCTGTTAGGAATTTCGTTCATCTGATGACTTTTTTCCTTTTTTAAGTTATTATTTGATAGATGATTTTCGTGTTAATGGTGTGAATGATGTGTAGTTGTTCGAACATGGCAGCTCCCTATCGTATTTTTTATTCGTTAAGGCCTTGTCGTATATTATTTATTAGGTGATAGACTCCCGACGAATTAGACTATGTGACATGATGTTGTTGTATTTGTTTTTATTATGCGATTGCACCCTATCAAGTTTCTTATTATTTTTTCAATATCATATGACCGCATTTGTAATGATGTTTTCAGTCTTTTTTTGTATATATAATAGTTATCATAGTTTACTTGCAGCAAAAATTCATCAACTTCGCCTACCTGTGTTCCAATAACGACATCAAATCGCAAGACGCTTGAACTGGAGAGACAAAGGGAACTTTTGGATCAAAATAGAAATGATGATAGTCAACATAGAGTTGATAATGAATCTAAAGAAAATAAAAGTGGAAGTAAAAGTAGCAATGAGGGTAACAATTATGACGAGATGGAAGAAGACGCCGTTGAAGGTGAAGGAGGTGAGGAAATTAAAGAGAATAAAGAAATGAAGGTAGAAATGCACAAAAAAAATGCCGTTGAAGGTGAAGTTAACGAGGAAATTCAAGAGGGAAAAGAAATGGAGGTGGAAATGCATAAAGAAGAAGAAGAAATAGAGAGGCTAGTCAAAAAGAAAACCAAGAAGAAGAAGAAGCAAGCACCCAGTCAAAACCTAGAAAAAGAAGAAGAAGTACAATCATCACTTCTATTTGCTTTTAAAGATCATATAGCTCATGAAATTTGGTAATCTGATGAAACTATTTTATATCATTTATAACTAAAGTTAGGAAAGTACTAGTTTGCATGTTTTGACTGGTTTGCCGTATCTTAGGCACCACAAGGGAAAGCTAGGGTTGTCAACAATTACGTGATTTGAACAATGAATATCAATTTGTGAAAGATGTAGTAGGTAGCTTAGGTTTATGTCAAATAATATTGCATGCTCATGATAAACTCGATAAAGTTCTTATTAACGCTTTAGTCGAATGATTTTATCCTGAAACAAACATTTTTTGATAGAAATCTATTTAGAAATCAATTTTGATTGCCCATTGTATTCAACTTCTAATAATATATATGGTTACAAGAGTCAAGATAGGCTACAAATTAACCAACTGATTTGCTAAAACAAAGTTAACTAAATAAATACCTCCTAAATAAATATATCGTCAAATCAACTCATTTGCTAAAACAAAGGTGACTAAATAAATATTTTGCAAATAAAGATATCGTCAAATCAAAGAATAAATGCATAAAATATCAGAAAATATTCTAATGCCTAGAATATATGTAAAATATATTCTATCACACCCCCTCAGTCGAAGCGGGAGGTTCTCGTATGCTTAGACTGTCCCTGAATTCATTAAATAATACGCGCGGAAGCCCTTTTGTAAAAATATCAGCAGTTTGGTAACGAGACAGTTCGTGAAGCACACTCACTTCGCCACGAGCTACTTTCTCACAGACGAAATGAATATCCATCTCAATGTGTTTAGTGCATTGATGCTGAACAGGATTGCTGGATAAGTATATAGCACTCATATTATTATAATAAACTAGAGTAGCCTTTTGAATATGACAATGCAACTCTAGAAGCAAATTTCTGATCCGGCACGAATCAGAAACAACATTAGCAACACCCCTATACTCCACCTCAGCACTACTACGGGAAAGAGTAGGTTGTCGTTTTGAAGACCAAGAAATCAAATTATCTCCAAGGAATACACAATAACCGAAGGTAGAACGATGGGTGTCAGGGACAACCACCCCAATCTGCATCTGTATATGAGATAATACGATTAATATTGGATTTATACAAGTGGAGACCAAAAAAAGGGTACCTTGGAGATATCGTATGCTACGCTTAAGAGCTTTAATATGCTCATTAGTCAAGGCATGCATATGAAGGCAGATCTGCTGCACGGCATAGGAAATGTCTGGCCAAGTGAATGTAAGATACTGAAGAGCACTTGCAAGATTACGATACTTAGTCGGAGCGGCTCTCTCATTTCTCCATCTGCAGCCTTCGCTCTTTCACTCCGACAAAAAGACCTTGGCATCGCACTTAGCTGCTTTAGCCGCATCATAAGGAGTGACTGCAGTGACACTTAGTTTGGACTTAGTGTCAACATGAGTAGGACGTGAACTGTAGTTAGACATTTCGGCACGTTCAATAATTTTTGCAGCATACCGTGTCTGAGATAAGAAAAGACCATGGGCATAACGAGTGACAGCAATACCCAAAAAGAAACTCAAAGGACCTAGATCCTTTATAGCAAATTCAGAAGCTAAGAGAGTCATAATATACTTACGAAGACGATCAGAAGAAGCTGTAAGTATAATGTCATCCACATATAATAGAATATAAGCAATATCAGAACTATTCATGTAGATGAATAAAGAGTGATCTGACGTACTATGAGAGAACCCAATGGTAGCAACAAAATTAGAAAAACTTTGGTACCAAGCTCAAGGAGCCTGCTTAAACCGTACAAAGATTTCTTCAAAAGGCAAACATGATTCGGATAATTTTTGTTACGAAAACCCATGGGTTGATGCGAATAAACTGCTTCGTTGAGATGACCATGCAAGAAAGCATTATTGACATCCATTTGATGACTGGGCCAAGATTTAGAAACAGCAACGCTGAAAACCGCTCTAATGGTGACCGGTTTAACCACAGGGCTAAACGTTTCATCACAATCAACGCCCTGTTGATGTGTATTTCCATCACCTACAAGACGAGCTTTATAACACTTAAAAAAGAGCCGTCAGATTTATATTTATGACGAAAAATCCACATAGACCGAATAACATTAACATTAGGCCGCCTAGACACTAATTCCCAAGTCTTACTGTCAATTAACAACATTGCACCTTTTCAATTATGGTCACTAAGCGCACTAACATGATTTTTCGAAACAGGAGAAATATCTGTAGCAGTGGTAGTGTGGTAATTAGTAGAGCATTTGGGGTTGAGTTTAAAAATGCCATTTGATGTAGGAGTGGTCATGCGGGTTGAAATGGGGTTGCGAGGAATAGGGGTGGTGTGAGGAATGGTCAAAGTGGGGGAGCTCATAGACGGAGTTGGACTGTGGGGAAGAGAGGATGGGTCAGAGGAGGAAATAGAGGACCGAGTGTGGGCAGTAGTGGAAGGTGTGGAATTTGGGCCTGTGTGAGACTGTGGCCCAGATTGAGGAAGAGAGGACGAGTCGTTGGGCTGTATTGTTGGGTCAAGCTGTATATTTTGTGGTGTGGTATTTTTAGATAAATGATGTATTAATTGAGGATTAATATTGTCACTCAAAAAATCACAATTCGAAGGTTTTGTTTTGTGGAGTTTGGAGAATGGAAATTCTGTTTCAACAAAATGAACATGACGAAAAATTATGATTTTACCACTAGACATGTCATAGCATTTGGAGCCACGATGATTAGGATCCGGACCTTAATAAGCACAAGGAGTCGACCTTTCTTGTAATTTATGAAAAGTAGAAGAGGGGAATAATAGGAAACATAAGCAACCAAAAACACGCAAATCCGAATAATCCAGATCACTTTGATAGAGGATTTGAGCGGGAGATTAGTAATTCAATACCTTGAAAGGAAGGATATTGAGAAGATATGTAGCCATGGAGAGAGCATGAAGCCAAAAGGAGAGCGGCATAGATGCATAAGCAAGAATAGTCCAGATGATATTATTTATGGATTTTATGTGTCTTTCGGACTTCCCATTTTAAGGAGATGTATGAGGACATGAGAGACGGAAAAGCATGCCATGTTGCTCAAAAAAATCCTTAAAAGTGCCATTAATATATTCATACCATTGTCACACTAAAACATCTTAATATTACGTTCAAATTGTGTCTTGACTAAAGCATGAAACACTAAGAAAAGTTGTTTGATCTAAGATTTTTTTGCAATAGGAAAGGTCCACAAAAATTTGCTATAGCGATCAAGAAAAAGAACATAATAACAATGGGCGAAAGTACTAACAATAGGAGAAGTCCAAAGATCACTATGAATAATATCAAACGGAAGGAAAGTATATGACACTGAATCATAGAAAGGTAGCTTAGAATGTTTTCCAAGAGGACAAGAAGAACAAAAAGTTTTACAAGCCTTATTACAATCAACAAACTTTTTACTACAAAGAGACTTAACAATAGCATCGCCAGGATGACCTAAATGATTGTGCCAAATATTTGAAGGCAAAGTAGTAAAAGCAGAATGATTGTTGGAAGAAATGGCTTGAGAGTTGGAGAAAAGTGGATATAAGCCCTCAGTGCTATCACATCTCATTAGTCTGTTCCCGTTCTGTAAGTCATTAACAGAGAAACCAAAAGGGTCAAAAGAGATAGAAATCATATTATCTGTGGTAAATTTACGAACAGAGACCAGATTTTTAATGAGCCCGGGAGCATGTAACACAGTGTTTAGGGTAAATGGTCGATAAGGTGGAGGCAATGTAGTGCGACTGTGACCAATAATTGGAATTAAATGACCACTAGCAAGATTGGTAAACAGAGTGGCCCAAGAATGATACATAGCTTGCTCATTGTCTAATGTTATGGGAATAAGAGATTTAACATTAGTAATGGTGAGTGCGGGATGAAACTTGAACGAGTCTGTCATGGAAAAGAATTAAAGATAGAAGAAGAAGAATGGAGAAGAAGATAGGTGAGGCTAGGGTAAGGATAATAGCTCTGACACCATGATAGAAATCTATTTAGAAATCAATTTTGCTTGCCATTGTATTCAACTTCCAATAATATATATGGTTACAAGAGTCAAGATAGGCTACAAATTAGCCAACTGATTTGCTAAAACAAAGGTAACTAAATAAATACTTGCCAAATAAAGATATCGTCAAATCAACTAATTTTCTAAAACAAAGGTAACTAAATAAATATTTTTCAAATAAAAATATCGTCAAATCAGAGAATAAATGCAGGAAATATTCTAACGCCTAGAATATATGTAAAATATATTCTATCATTTTTCATCTTCCCTTCGGTTAAAGTGAATGGATGAATCATCTCTTGAATGAGAATCTAACGTCTGCAAGTTTTGTAGATCCTTGGGATTGTGTTGAAACATATATGCAGTGGAACAAGACCGTTTCACATCCTCTTGTGGCCAATCCAGAAAAAACAATAACTGCGCTGATGAATGCAAGTGATAAAAATGCACTTCTAGTACACATTGTAAGTGCATACTTTACAATTTTTATGCCTTTCTATTTTATAATTTCATAAAAAACGATACGTTTCATTGTTTTGTATTTTTTTCAAAAAAGGAGGCTTCGACACATTAAATTTTTTATTAGATCTTTTGCTCATAGCGAATCAATGAAGCAGGTATATAAGAGAGTTGTACGAATAGAGGAACCAGAACCGTTGGATCTATATGAAGAGAACGCACCAATAGAAGAATAAGTTGTAGGCAAGAAGGCGAATAAGAGAAAAACAACAGATGTTGGAGGGACATGCAAACGTAGAAAGAAACTTGTTGGGAAGAAAAAGTAGTACTATGCTTCATTTTTTATGTGCGAAAACTTGATATTTTGTGGTTGTGATGCATTAAAACTTACTATTTTATGGGTGTGACATTGTATTAAAACTTAATAATTTTGGGATGATGCTACTATATGGCTTTCGTGATTGTATGTGGATGGGAACATGTTATTATGTGGAATAGAAAATTTTATTTTGTATTTGATGCTATTTCATGTACATGATGGTGTATAACTCATATTTATATTGTTTTATCGTGATCTTAAAACTTGTATGATGTATAATTTATACGATAGTTTTGATAGTGGTCAATCGAGAATGATAAACAAAAATGGTAGACCATCAGCGTGTACAAAAAAAACGATTGTCCGCTCTCGTAATAACTTTTAAAGTTCGATGGACCGTAAACTCTCAGGAAAATTATGATATAACTTTAGATGAAACAGGGCCCACCGTACAAATTAAGAGGATATGACGACCCTTGACCGTAATATCTCGGGTTAATTAAATTTTCTTATTATTTATCCTAGACGATGGGGGTCTATTGTATTTAAAAAAATAAATACAATAGCCTTTTATTTTAAAACTCTTGAGTTAATGAAGTTTGTTTATTACTTGTCCTTTCCTTGTAATGTCTTAACCAGTTTCTTGCATTGATGTTGAGTATGCTTTAAAAATAAGAAGTTTGTGAAATGGGTGATAAAGAAGAGTCTGGGTTAAGCTTAACAATAACGAAATGTGAATTATTAACGAAACCTATTAGCACCATCCTATTTTGATTGGCTAAATTTACACGAATCATCATCAGTACAGAGGTATAGCTCATATGATTACATAAATGTATAACAACCATACCAAAACTTTCTACAATCACATATCTAGACTTCGGTATTTGCATCCACCCAGTCTTCGTGATCAAAAAATTGCATTGGATCCTATTTTTCAACTCATTGGAACTACACTCGTCGCATATTCCTTTGTACATGCTTGCATGTAGGTCTAAGTTATTAATCATAAATTCACGGACGTATTTGCATGGATTGTCGGGCCTTTTACTATAAAGCTGTAATGGATCCACAATGACCCTATAACCATAAATACCTTCCTTTGGTGTATCCTCTAATCTAATTATATATGGATTTCATAACGTTTGACATTTGCATCAAATGACAAGCATCCAATTGAATGTTTTCAGCTTCACTTTTCTTCATACTTCAAGTTTTATAACTTCGAATAAGAGTAGGATTAGAAGCATGAGACAAAGAAGCTTCATGCTCGAAATAAGAAGGATGTCTTTTTGTTTATTTACCTTTTAAAGCTTTCTTTATAGACGGTCAGCATTTTCTAATTGTTGCAATGGGAGGTTCTAATGTTTTCACTGTCAATGGAAAAGCCAATACTTTCAACTCACTTTGCATGGCGAATTGCTCATTATCAGATGCCACAATACATCTAAACTATAAGGCTTGAAATTTGGGTAATTCAATAAAGCTAACAATGGAAAGATGTAATGTTAGGGGTGTACAAGCTAATTGTTTTAAAAAGTGTCAATGGCATCTAAAGGAATAAAACCATATGCCAACTTAAAATCTACAATCATTATGCACAAGGTAAACCACTTGCCTTCCTCAAGACACATCTACAACATTCAATGTTAGAATCTACTTTGGAAATGATGCTTATCTAGGTTAGAAGTAAATTAAGAGCTTTATGAGAAACAAATCCATTAAGTTCTTTAAACATTGGCTCATTAAATGATGCATTGATTTTGTAGCACCCATTTCAAAGTGTGTTACGTTTCCATTACTCCATTTTTAGCACATAGATGTGCATTCGTCCCACACCGGACAAAACTAACTGTTACGGAATCAAAATACAATTTCGATCGACAATGCGCACTTTCTACAATACCTATGGAAACATTATCATAATATCTGAATTGGTTAGTCCATGCCAACGTGAACAGTTTCTTATATTTACTCAACCAATTTTTTATCACATAATTTACAGACTTCTTGTTTTTGATGACCACTCATCTCTAAAAGAATTTAAATTGCGATTATATTCTTCTTCAGTCAATAAAGTTGTAATTTTAACCCATCCGTCCCAGAAAATGTTGGTTTTCTCATTTTTCTTCCTCATCTTCCAACATCATCTCCCCATCGACAAGTATTGCTCTATTATTCTTAATGAAGTTTGGTTTAGGGTTAGCTTGCATGTTTTTGAAAATATGTCATGCACAAAAGATATAATGGGCTGATGGAAAAATAGAACTAACAGCTTTAACTAAAGCAACCTCAGCTTTAGTTATTATAACACTTGGGAATTCTAATTCTCTACAGAATTTTCTAACATATTTAAGAGCCTAAATGTATGATTCCCTTGTTTCTCGACTTATAAAAGTAATTACAACAGTAGATGAATTCCTTATTATTGATGTATGAGACATTATGTGAAAGTAATGGAGCTTGTACCGAAGAGTCTTGAAAGTGCAGTCCAAGAACGAAATTTGATGAAAAGGCTGTGCAAGTTCAACACATCTAAGATGACTAAAGAAAAAGTCGAATTTATAATTGGTTTCTGGTTCACATCTACGTTCCACGGAATAATAACGATCAACCGATAGTTTCATACGCTGTTGCATGATAGATCTACCTTTGATATTCTATAATTTCAATTCACCTTAACATTGTACACATTTCTTATAGTAAACTATTTTTCAGGGTTTTCAGATTTAATAATAGATAAAATTTTATCATGATCGAGCTCCACTCTTAGTCATTGTTTCCATAATCTTCATTTCTTATTCTTTCATTCTAGCAACATAAGCATGACTAGTAAGATACGTAGGAAGAGTGTGCTTATGTCACCCATTTTTTACATCGAGGATCAACTTTCCATCAATCCTGCATGTTGTGCTTAATTCAAATGGACATCCACACTTCTTACTTCTAGTTCTTCTTCTCTTTTGTTCCGTTTTTGGAACATAATTTCTCATCATATGACTACAATACTCTCCCCTTCTTTCACAAACTAGTACTATCCATGACCCCTTGCAATTTTTGTCTGCATTTCTAGTTCTTCTAGTCATAACAATTGACATTTAATCCACGTTCCATACACCAATTTCGCAATTCTTCTTTCGAGTCAAATTCCTATAATACAAATTAAGTATATTTTATACATTAATTTTTAAATTCAACAACCCGACATTAAAAACTATTTACAAATGAAAGTTCCCTATTGATTGTGAAATGGGCAGTTAGACCGGGAAATTCTGAAGGTAAATAATTTGAAATTTATCCACCTTGCCTATACCCTACACCCATATCATCTTGTTGCATCTCATTATCTTATTTTACTTTATTTAATTCATTTTGTTGTAACATCAACTCAAGTAGTGAATTAATTTTTATTACAGTATATTAAGCATTTAATATAACTGTTCCACAAGGTTTGACCGAGAAAGATTCAAAAAACACCGAAACGCTAACGAATATAATTGTTATATATGGTATATTGTCACCATTTTAACATTTGCTGCAAGGCATGGTCAATTTTATTTACAAATTTAAATTTTTACTAAATGATAAATAGCCCGAACACGTCGATAAATTATTTTTCCTTGGTGGTTAGCCCCCGTTTGCTCTATTCGGTCATGCATTGTCATGGAATATGTAAGGACCCGATTCTTCGACTTCCGAAAACTGACATCAATACGTTCGTTGTATCAACTGCCGAGCAATCGAATGACGGAAAACCGAACACTTAGGGTTTTAAGAAAAAGAAGAAGGTAGAAGAAGAGAGAAAAGATAGAACCGAACAGAAAAAGAAAACAACAGAACAATATTAGAATCTCACAATCGCAGCGGAACAACATATAATAGATAAATGAATAATCTTTAAACAAAGAACTATATCAGTTATTACATCACATCACATCACATTACATCATCATCAGAGTGTTCAACAACAAACAACAACAAACAGCGGAAAAGAAATACTATATACTAGTAATACGCCATGCCATCCAGCTTGCCTCCAGCAACTCCAGAATATCCTGATAGACCTAACTCTTGACAGCCCGTGTGGAAATTAGTGGGCACCCAGAGTTTAGGAAGGAAAACAATAAACTCCGAGTCAGTCATGTGACTGGTGTGAGAACTCAAAACAGTTTATTTATCTTTAAAATAAAAATAGAGGAATATTTTTAAAGTTAATTCGCAATGCTTTTAAAAATGAGACTACTATAAGGCCTCCCGCACACACACATGCAAACGCAGAATCAGAGGAGATTTCTCCTTATGATAGTCAAAGATGCTTGATACGCATTAAAAGGAAACATTTGATATTATTACTAGTGCATAGTGTATAAAACAATTTCGAAAGTAGAATATAAATCTTAGCCAGCATAGGCATTCCGCACTTATGCCTATTATAGCTGCCATCCAAACAGTGGGGCGCCACCATAAGTGAATGATAGGTTCTACAACTAAAACCGTACAAGTCTCGTATTGTTTCATTGGATTTCCAACAAATGGTCAGGCCAAGGAACTTCCCATTGCCACATGGAAACGCCTCTGGCGGGACGTCCCGAGAACTTAACCAACTCTCTACCAACACAAGGCCGGGTTACCTTTATCACTAGGTAACTACTACAGGAATATGTCATCCCCCGGTCCCATTGGACCTTTATCCGAGCGCTCGACAACCAACAACACCACACAGTAATAGATATAGTGTATCAACATGAGTAAGTATCTGGGCTCCATACCATGATACCACCCTTTCCAGAAGGAAATGCACATACCCTAAAGGGAGCTACCCCGCATAACCTTGCCGCATCTTTCCTGTTTTGACCATTCCGGGGTGTGAGGCTCGACGAAGTCTCGTCCACAAAGCCACGCTTTATACAAAAGCTGTGCTTTGGGTCAACAAATGATCATAGAAATGATCACAAAGATAAACGATCAAACAAATGATCCTATCACAAATGATCAACACAATGATCATTTCACAGCAACACTCAGCATGTCACATTACCAAATTGGGAATATATCGCTGATAACCTTCAACTACATAACCTCTGAGCTCGTACGTCTCAGAGAAGGGTGTTAAGCTAAGAGAATAAATTCTCGGCCACCAACAGAAATATATTTGAAAGAAATCAGCTTTATTTCTCAATTTGTAATGTCAGACATACTATCCATACAAGTCTGTTCCGGGCTCGAACAGAACCGAAGGCACTTACAAAGAAGTCCTTGCAATCCGGATATTCACTAATCACGACCGGACTTCCCATCACATATGGAGTCTCTATACCGGGGACCATTCGATGCAAAGACATTCGACGAGTTGTCCTTTCGCTTTCAAAAATATCCGGTCTTCAACACCGGTCATCAACGCTATCCATTACGTCGTATCACTATTCGGAATGGGTAATCCGAATAACGAGCGCAATAATTTAAAAATAAGTGTGGCATTCAAATTCAGCAAATCACAACAAATACCTTTCAAAAGTAAATATTGATAGTCGGTTATTGAACTATCAATGGATATGCACAACATCACCAGATTCCAAATAATTTTTCAAATTATTTATTTCCCAAAAATATCTATACAAGATAAATAATTTCAATATTTCAAAAATAAATCAATATTTATTTTTAAACAAATTCCACTTCCTTTTATAAATTCCTTAGTGAATTTATATTCTAAAATATCTATGCATATACGATTTCAATTATTCATTTCAATTTATCTTCAAAAAGATAAATTCTCAACATATTCACTTTATATTGGAAAACATTTCCATACTTATTTAATAAGTAATTCACAATCTTTTTTATTTTCTACACTTGGAAAATATTCAATATACTTTAATCGAAATTAAGTATATATTTCATTCTTTAAGGAAATCATTCTCTTAAACATATTTATTTGGGCCAAAACGAATGTTACGTAAAACATCGTTACGACAACCCAAAATCACTAGTATAGGGATTCGAAATTAAAATAGATATATAAATCCCAATACTATACAAAACATTTCCTTTCGGAAACCATTTACTATAACAACAGTGTTATAGTCCACCATTTCCTTCTATTTCTCGAAAACGTCTATTCCAACAATGAATGTTGATATCTATGGTTTCGAATCTCAATACATTTAAAAACATCATTAGATCGTTTTAATTTTATTTAAAACATCTTCTTTAACATTTTCTTTAACATATTATTCACTATTCAAAAACGTGAATATACTTCGTTAACAAATTTCATCATTTCTATTCATTTTATTTTAAAGGATTATTCACCGTCTAAAACGTGAATATAACTCCATAAATAAGTTATAACAATTTACTTATCAAAATAAGTCGTTTGCGAATTTATAAAACAATGTTTATAAATTCCTTTATTACCCTATATTCAATTCATAACTCAATTATATACCAAAGGTTCATATTATAAGTTAAATGCTTATAATTTATTTGTTTGCAAAAATCGTTCCTTTGAACTTCATAATTATAAATCTTATAACTTATAAGATTCAATTATTTATCCAAAAATATTCCTTTAATTACTTTACAAATTTTATAAACCTACTGCTTATAAAATTCCATTTATACTTCAACGTTTATAATTCTATAAATTTCATTCATTAATGAAATTCATTCACAATTCATTCTAACACTTATAAAAAACTCGTTTTATAACTCAAATATTTTTAATTTATAAATATCAATTTATAAATCTTTTATATAAATCAATTTATATTATTCTTTTAAAACGTCTTTAATCTCCTTTATAATTTCACCATTTTGATTTATAAAATAATCAAATTTCATAAATCCTATATTTTACTTTTCACAATAAATTCAAAAATCCCAATTTAACTATTTTATAAAATCATTAACCCCATATTTTCAAAAATCAACTTTTAACTGTATTTCTCAAAAATCATAATTTTTATAACATAAAAATTATAACGTTTATTTATCTATAATGGATCAATTCCAAAAATATTTTATAAACGTATACTCTTCAAAAATCACTTTAAAAATCCTTTTAAAATTCCAAAATTTGGCCTAATAATGCTACACACCAAATAGTCAATCACGAAAAACAACGATATCATATATCGATATGATAATCCATCAAATATCAAAATATCTGAAATCAAATAAAAACTGTTGAGGAATCCAGTTGGATCCCTCCAACCTGTTTTCCTGCATCCAAAAACATTAGCACAATACCAATTCCGCTCCAGTACGAAATTATCGCGGTATATGAAATTTAAAATATTATCCGCTTAATAGACGGCGCAATAGGGTCTCATCCGCTATACAATGCGGGAAATCAACAACTGCAATATATACATATGCCAATATATATATATATATATATATTGCTATTATATTTAATACCAATTTCACTGTTTATGAAATATTCGCGGTATATGTTTTTAATAAATAACATCTGCTTACTAACAACGCATAATGTCTATTTTAACAATCAATAGATAACAATCATCATTCAAACATGCATTCAGGTATTTTAAATCTAACTATTTAAAATGAAAATCGAAACTATTCGATTGAGTGAGAAGTTCTCACCTTGATTTCAATTTCGTTTTAGCGATTTATTTCGAATAAAATTAAACGGACGTTTAATTTTACCCGAAATTTTCACTAACTCTAAACGACTCCAATCCAATTTCATAGCGTAGTGTTCGTCCATACGATTCCAACACTTCCTGTTTCGTGCGTTTTCGACCTCGTATCAAAAAGTTATGAATTTTCAAAGATTACACGATTTTATATATATAAATTACAACATAATTCTTTACTTTCAAACCTAAACTAAATCCAGGCCGTAGATCCCCAACCCTTCATCATAGCCACACGCCCTTCCTTCCCAAACGCGTGTCTCCATCTACAGATACTAGCCGTAACACATAACCCATTAGCTCTAAATTAGGTTTTAATTTTGCAACCAAATCACTAGCTTCTACCTCGATCAAGTACCACCATCCTGACCCCCTTCGCAAGAGCCACGTTCGGCTTCAATCTCATAGAGCTCGGCTCCCTGTAGCCCTTGATTTTCGTGCCTAAACACAGCCGAACGCACCCCCCCCCAGTGACCACCACAACGCCCCAAATCCGATCATCACCTTACAGAATCGAAGGTCTCGATGAGATCTTCAAGTTTGTAGTTGAACGAATCTCCTAAAAACTTATGGATTGAGAGAGATTAATGGAAGAAAGAAAGAAATTTTCGACCATTGAATGAAGCTACTGGCGGCTAGGGTTTTTAAAACCTAATTTTTTTATTTTTTTTTATTTGTGAAGAGATGGGCTATTTATAGAAAATCGAACGAAACACTATTCATTCCGGAATTTCCAAACTCCGATTTACGCGCGGTAACCAGCGTTTCTAGGGTTTACCCCGCGTTCCGGACACAATGGAACAGGTTTCGAAAGATAATTCGGTCATCTGTACGAGTTATGGCAATAAACGTTCGATTTAAAATTAAACCGACTAAACGATTTTCTAGGCATTTTAGCTTGCACCGGACAAACGGTAAATTCGATTGACATGAAATTTGAAACCATACAATAATATCACATTACGGATCTGATGAAACTGGTTTCGTTGAAATCCAAGACTTTTTGAAAAATGGCTATTTTAACTCGCCAAATTAATATTAAAAACAATTCGATGCGTTTCGAGCTGCCACGATCAAACGATAACTCCGATTGCTACGAAAATTGAAATCCGGTAATAACAAACTATTACGGATCCAATGGAAATAGTTTCGTCCAATTCTGAGACTGATCAAAAATTGGCTATTTTCACTAGTCGATTTAATATTAAAATATTCAATTTTCACAAATTAACTTTTAATTCGATTATAAAAGTTCTAAAATATCATTCTAACTCCAACATGATAAAATAAAATTTTACAAATCATTTTCAATCATATTTAACCCAATTTTCAATTATTTCTGTATTTTCACATATTAAATTATTGATTTAATTATTCAATTAAATCCAATTATTCGAAATAAAATTTATCTGACTTATAAATTTCACTTATTAATATTTTAAAATTAATTAAATATACGAATTTTAATTAATAAAATTTCTGGGTCATTACATACTTCCCCCCTTAAAAGAATTTCGTCCTCGAAATTATCAAGTAAGAAAAGTTACAGAATCTATTAACTTTCCCAAAATCCATAGTTAAACATCTTACAATAACTTTACTAAGTTTTCAAATCTTACTTAGTTATCTTTTCGAAAACAACTACTATTGTTTAACTTTCAACTCCAAATCAAAATATAGTTTTCAAAATTTTTTCAATTTTCTCAAATTTTTCTAACGCCTTAAATTTTCGGAAAAATTCGCCATAGTCTCCTTTGCGCGGCTCGATCCGAAAAAAAATGACAGTATATATATCACAAATATACATCTCATCAAGTAATGAGGCATCTCGAAAGGAAAAAAGTGTAAAAGTACGGTATGTAATCCGAGATATGTACCTTATATTTTATTAGCGAGCATATACGGCTAATATAGCACGAAAGCGAGCTCCAAATGCGAAGCAAACGCGATCCGCACCTACTAATCACTCAACAAACAACATGAGAAACATGTATATAGACAATAGTATCGATATACAACATATGGTAACATAATAACTATATATGCCAACATAGCAAATGTAGTAAAAGCAATATATATTCAACCATCAACCAACTAGCATCCAACAAATTCATGACCAACAAATATTCATTCATATTCTCATTAATATTCAATGAAATGGGTTTTCAATTTAATCACTTTTGATTCATATACCGTGGATGTTTTTACTAACATTCATTCTCAATTAGTTTATATTCACTAATCCATATTCAAGTTGGTTCACTTCCAAATCAAATTCAATTCTATTTAAGATTCACTTAACTTCCAATTGAATTTCAATTACTTTAGTTTTTTAATTTCGCTAATTCAATTTCATTAACACTTAATGAATTATATACAATCAACTAACAATCATATAACAACCAATGTATATTAATTACAACCAAATTCCTTTACTTTCAATTGGTTTAATTAAATTGATTTTCATTCAACTATTCAACTTTCAATAACATTAGATTTTAATGAATTAACACTTATACCATTATTCCATATCAATTATTCACATTCAATTGATTAACATTCAATTCATTAATTCAATTCAATTACTAAAGTTGAATTTCATTTACATAACTTAAGTTTATATCCATCACTTAACTTTATTAATTTACTTTGATACCAATATCAACTTCATTCAACATCTCTTAAGTTATATTTCCTTTAACTTTAAATTCATTTTTTATTTACAACTCATATTCATTAATATATCCATATAGTTTCACTTCTTATATATATAAGTTTATTTCACAATTGTAAATTACTTTAATTATAATTCAATTCTTATAATTCTTTTGCTTATACAATTATTCTTTTATTTAGATTATTCCAACAACCAAACAATCAACTTATATAGACTTTAATAATTCTGAAAAATTATTCCTTTATATATAAAATATAATCAAGGTAAAATTATTTCATTTACCCAATTTAAAACAACATTATGTCGAATTGTTCTATTCAAATGTTTATAAACCCCTTCGGCATAGTTGTCGAGACCGTGCTGACGTAGGTACATATGCCACTCAATAAACCAATCATCACAATATAAAACAATTTTATATTCACTAACAAATACGCTCTCATAGCTATTATTACACTCAACTCATTCTAGAGTACTACTGACTCTATCTCTTATGAGTAATACCCAACAGAACCATGGTTGTCGCTTAACCATATGCTCTGATACCACAATGTAAGGACCCGATTCTTCGACTTCCGAAAACTGACATCAATACGTTCGCTGTATCAACTGCCGAGCAATCGAATGACGGAAAACCGAACACTTAGGGTTTTAAGAAAAAGAAGAAGGTAGTAGAAGAGAGAAAAGATAGAACCGAACAGAAAAAGAAAACAACAGAACAATATCAGAATCTCACAATCGCAGCGGAACAACATATAATAGATAAATGAATAATCTTTAAACAAAGAACTATATCCGTTATTACATTACATCACATTACATTACATCATCATCAGAGTGTTCAACAACAAACAACAACAAACAGCGGAAAAGAAATACTGTATACTAGTAATACGCCATGCCATCCAGCTTGCCTCCAGCAACTCCAGAATATCCTGATAAACCTAACTCTTGACTGCCCGTGTGGAAATTAGTAGGCACCCAGAGTTTAGGAAGGAAAACAATAAACTCCGAGTCAGTCATGTGACTGGTGTGAGAACTCAAAACAGTTTATTTATCTTTAAAATAAAAATAGAGGAATATTTTTAAAGTCAATTCGCAATGCTTTTAAAAATGAGACTACCATAAGGCCTCCCGCACACACACACATGCAAACGCAGAATCGGAGGAGATTTCTCCTTATGATAGTCAAAGATGCTTGATACGCATTAAAAAGAAACATTCGATATTATTACTGGTGCATAGTGTATAAAACAATTTCGAAAGTAGAATATAAATCTTAGCCAGCATAGGCATTCCGCACTTATGCCTACTATAGCTACCATCCAAACAGTGGGGCGCCACCATAAGTGAATGATAGGTTTTACAACTAAAACCGTACAACTCTCGTATTGTTTCTTTGGATTTCCAACAAATGGTCAGGCCAAGGAACTTCCCATTGCCACATGGAAACGCCTCTGGCGGGACGTCCCAAGAACTTAACCAGCTCTCTGCCAACACAAGGCCGGGTTACCTTTATCACTAGGTAACTACTACACGAATATGTCATCCCCCGGTCCCATTGGACCTTTATCCGAGCGCTCGACAACCAACAACACCACACAGTAATAGATATAGTGTATCAACATGAGTAAGTATCTGGGCTCCATACCATGATACCACCTTTTCCAGAAGGAAATGCACATACCCTAAAGGTAGCTACCCCTCATAACCTTGCCGCATCTTTCCTGTTTTGACCATTCCGGGGTGTGAGGCTCAACGAAGTCTCGTCCACAAAGCCACGCTTTATACAAAAGATGTGCTTTGGGTCAACAAATGATCATAGAAATGATCACAAAGATAAACGGTCAAACAAATGATCCTATCACAAATGATCAACACAATGATCATTTCACAACAACACTCAGCATGTCATATTACCAAATTGGGAATATATCGCTGATAACCTTCAACTACATAACCTCTGAGCTCGTACGTCTCAGAGAAGGGTGTTAAGCTAAGAGAATAAATTCTCCGCCACCAACAGAAATATATTTGAAAGAAATCAGCTTTATATCTCAATTTGTAATGTCAGACATACTATCCATACAAGTCTGTTCCGAGCTCGAACAGAACCGAAGGCACTTACAAAGAAGTCCTTGCAATCCGGATATTCACTAATCACGACCGGACTTCCCATCACATATGGAGTCTCTATACCGGGAACCATTCGATGCAAAGACATTCGACGAGTTGTCCTTTCGCTTTCAAAAATATCCGGTCTTCAACACCGGTCATCAACGCTATCCATTATGTCGTATCACTATTCGGAATGGGTAATCCGAATAACGAGCGCAATAATTTAAAAATAAGTGTGGCATTCAAATTCAGCAAATCACAACAAATACCTTTCAAAGGTAAATATTGATAGTCGGTTATTGAACTATCAATGGATATGCACAACATCACCAGATTCCAAATAATTTTTCAAATTATTTATTTCCCAAAAATATCTTTACAAGATAAATAATTTCAATATATCAAAAATAAATCAATATTTATTTTCAAACAAATTCCACTTCCTTTTATAAATTCCTTAGTGAATTTATATTCTAAAATATCTATGCATATACGATTTCAATTATTCATTTCAATTTATCTTTAAAAAGATAAATTCTCAACATATTCACTTTATATTGGAAAACATTTCCATACTTATTTAATAAGTAATTCACAATCTTTTTTATTTTCTACACTTGGAAAATATTCAATATACTTTAATCGAAATTAAGTATATATTTCATTCTTTAAGGAAATCATTCTCTTAAACATATTTATTTGGGCCAAAACGAATGTTACGTAAAACATCGTTACGACAACCCAAAATCACTAGTATAGGGATTCGAAATTAAAATAGATATATAAATCCCAATACTATACAAAACATTTCCTTTCGGAAACCATTTACTATAACAACAGTGTTATAGTCCACCATTTCCTTCTATTTCTCGAAAACGTCTATTTCAACAATGAATGTTGAAATCTATGGTATCGAATCTCAATACATTTAAAAACATCGTTAGACCGTTTTAATTCTATTTAAAACATATTCTTTAACATTTTCTTTAACATATTATTCATTATTCAAAAACGTGAATATACTTTGTTAACAAATTTCATCATTTCTATTCATTTTATTTTAAAGGATTATTCACCGTCTAAAACGTGAATATAACTCCATAAATAAGTTATAACAATTTACTTATCAAAATAAGTCGTTTGCGAATTTATAAAATAATGTTTATAAATTCCTTTATTACCCTATATTCAATTCATAACTCAATTATATACCAAAGGTTCATATTATAAGTTAAATGCTTATAATTTATTTGTTTGCAAAAATCGTTCCTTTGAACTTCATAATTATAAATCTTATAACTTATAAGATTCAATTATTTATCCAAAAATATTCCTTTAATTACTTTACAAATTTTATAAACCTACTGCTTATAAAATTCCATTTACACTTCAACGTTTATAATTCTATAAATTTCATTCATTTATGAAATTCATTCACAATTCATTCTAACACTTATAAAAAACTCGTTTTATAACTCAAATATTTTTAATTTATAAATATCAATTTATAAATCAATTTATATTATTTTTTTAAAACGTCTTTAATCTCCTTTATAATTTCACCATTTTGATTTATAAAATAATCAAATTTCATAAATCCTATATTTTACTTTTCACAATAAATTCAAAAATCCCAATTTAACTATTTTATAAAATCATTAACCCCATATTTTCAAAAATCAACTTTTAACTATATTTCTCAAAAATCATAATTTTTATAACATAAAAATTATAACGTTTATTTATATAATGGATCAATTCCAAAAATATTTTATAAATGTATACTCTTCAAAAATCACTTTAAAAATCCTTTTAAAATTTCAAAATTTGGCCCAATAATGCTACACACCAAATAGTCAATCACGACAAACAACGATATCATATATCGATATGATAATCCATCAAATATCAAAATATCTGAAATCAAATAAAAACTGTTGAGGAATCCAGTTGGATCCCTACAACCTATTTTCCTACATCCACAAACATTAGCACAATACCAATTCCGCTCCAGTACGAAATTATCGCGGTATATGAGATTTAAAATATTATCCGCTTAATAGACGGCGCAATAGGGTCTCATCCGCTATACAATGCGGGAAATCAACAACTGCAATATATACATATGCCAATATATATATATATATATATTGCTATTATATATTATACCAATTTCACTGTTCATGAAATATTCGCGGTATATGTTTTTAATAAATAACATCCGCTTACTAACGGCGCATAATGTCTATTTGAACAATCAATAGATAACAATCATCATTCAAACATGCATTCAGGTATTTTAAATCTAACTATTTAAAATAAAAATCGAAACTATTCGATTGAGTGAGAAGTTCTCACCTTGAATTCAATTTCGTTTTAGCGATTTATTTCGAATAAAATTAAACGGACGTTTAATTTTACCCGAAATTTTCACTAACTCCAAACGACTCCAATCCAATTTCATAGCGTAGTGTTCGTCCATACGATTCCAACGCTTCCTATTTCGTGCGTTTTCGACCTCGTATGAAAAAGTTATGAATTTTCAAAGATTACACGATTTTATATATATAAATTACAACATAATTCTTTATTTTCAAACCTAAACTAAATCCAGGCCGTAGATCCCCAACCCTTCATCATAGCCGCACGCCATTTCTTCCCAAACGTGCGTCTCCATCTGCAGATACTAGCCGTAACACATAACCCATTAGCTCTAAATTAGGTTTTAATTTTGCAACCAAATCACTAGCTTCTACCTCGATCAAGTACCACCATCCTGACCCCCTTCGCAAGAGCCACGTCCGGCTTCAATCTCATAGAGCTCGGCTCCCTGTAGCCCTTGATTTTCGTGCCTAAACGCAGCCGAACGCACCCCCCAGTGACCACCACAACGCCCCAAATCCGATCATCACCTTATAGAATCGAAGGTCTCGATGAGATCTTCAAGTTTGTAGTTGAACGAATCTCCTAAAAACTTATGGATTGAGAGAGATTAATGGAAGAAAGAAAGAAATTTTCGACCATTGAATGAAGCTACTGGCGGCTAGGGTTTTTAAAACCTAATTTTTTTTATTTTTTTTTATTTGTGAAGAGATGGGCTATTTATAGAAAGTCGAACGAAACACTATTCATTCCGGAATTTCCAAACTCCGATTTACGCACGGTAACCGGCATTTCTAGGGTTTGCCCCGCGTTCCGGACACAATGGAACAGGTTTCGAAAGATAATTCGGTCATCTGTGCGAGTTATGGCAATAAACGTTCGATTTAAAATTAAACCGATTAAACGATTTTCTAGGCGTTTTAGCTTGCATCGGACAAACGGTAAATCCGATTGACATGAAATTTGAAACCATACAATAATATCATATTACGGATCCGATGAAACTGGTTTCATCAAAATCCAAGACTTTTTGAAAAATGGCTATTTTAACTCGCCAAATTAATATTAAAAACAATTCGATGCGTTTCGAGCTGCCACGATCAAACGATAACTCCGATTGCTACGAAAATTGAAATCCGGTAATAACAAACTATTACGGATCCAATGGAACTAGTTTCGTCCAATTCTGAGATTGTTCAAAAATTGGCTATTTTCACTAGTCGATTTAATATTAAAATATTCAATTTTCACAAATTAACTTTTAATTCGATTTTAAAAGTTCTAAAATATCATTCTAACTCCAACATGATAAAATAAAATTTTACAAATCATTTTCAATCATATTTAACCCAATTTTCAATTATTTCTGTATTTTCACATATTAAATTATTGATTTAATTATTCAATTAAATCCAATTATTCGAAATAAAATTTATCCGACTTATAAATTTCACTTATTAATATTTTAAATTAATTAAATATACGAATTTTAATTAATAAAATTTCTGGGTCGTTACAGAATACATAACATATTATAAATTATCAGAAATCCTTAATTAACTCATTTCAAACTTAATCGGTTTTTTCATCTCGATCTGCAATGTGACCAAAGATTACTAGAGTATGAATCTCTATTTCATTATCTTTCATTCTATTGCTGTCAACCTCCATTTCCTCTTCGCTGCTATCGATGTGCATTTCACCTTCTCCTCCTTCAGTGTTTTCCTTCCTGTCGTTGTGATTTTCCATTAGGGTTTAAGTTTACGTGTATTAAAAATAATGTTAAAAATAAGATTGGAAATAATTATTTTATGAGGAGGATAATATTTTCCGTGCCCCTCCAAACAGTAAAAAAAATGAATATTGGTATCTCTCTTATCCAAAAGTTGAGTCTCTTTAACAATGTCCTTTCTGATTTTCTATGCATTTTTCATGAACATATAGATTTATCAAATACCATACCATTTTAACAAAAATAATAAGCTTATTAATATTATTTTCTATTAGTTCTGTTGTTGAAATAGTTCAAAATTATCAATTTTGTACATTTGATGTTCCAACACAGTAAGTCAGACCCCTTCATTCTATCAAATTAATTAATTAGTTAACAACAAATGGTTATGATTGTGTGGGGACAAGGGGCATATGAGATTGGGGACGGAGTTGGTTAAAAACCATTGTACACGTGCAGTTTGCTTTATGTAATGCCATACAATTTTAACTAAAATTATAGGCTTATTAATATTATATTTCTATTATTTCATTTTGTTGAAAATAGGTTCAAATCCTCTATCTCCAAAACTTATATGTCCAATGTTCCCATATAATTGCAGCACTTCATTTAATCAAATTAATCAATTAAAATTGTTACTTAGTTAATAATAATGAGTGGAAATTGTATAGGAACAAAGGACACATGAGATTGTGGATATATGATATTGGTTAGATTAAGTATAGTGCTTTTCTTATAAATTGTGAGGATGCAATTTTTCTTAGGAATAACGTCTATAACATCCTAGTTAGGAGAAAGTATTTTTGGGTTTAACTTAGGAACCCGATGAAGAAAATGGATTTCCAAAATAAAAAAGAAAAATTGAGGTTTAAATGTTTTTGAGCTATGAATGTTTTAAATGCACTAAAGGGATGGAATAATTGATATATATATATATATATATATATGATTAGAATTTTGGTTGAATTAAAATTTATAAATATCACTTTGGGCTTATGTTGGAATAAACTATGAATTATTGATTTAAAATTGAAATTTGGAAATTGATTTTTTTTGTAAATCCAAAAGTTAAAAAAATATCAATAATGCAGAATGAGATATATTTGTAAATAAATGATATAGTTATTATATATATATATATATATATATGTAAATAAAGAGAATTAATTTACAATTAAAGAGACTAAATAGAATTATTTTTGCTTAAGGTGCTTGGTTGAAAATGGATGATGAAATTCTAAAATAAATAAACTCCCTTCCCTGTTTCTTCACTGCTTAAGGTGCAACTCGTTATTCTTCTCTCAATCCTTATCCCCTTTTACTTGTCTTGAGCCATAGCGCCTTTTATCAATTCGATGGTAGAGAATAAAATGAAAAGTGGAAGAAAAGAAGAAGAAAATGATGTGCACGACCATAGCGAGATGGCAGAGCGGAGGCGTGAGCTCCTGCACTTGCGAAGTGGACATGGTTGGCTGATGGTTAACGCAACCTGGTGGCATCGTTTAGGGACAAGCGCAACTGGTAGAGGCAAAATGGTAAGTGGCACCATGGCTGAGCTAATTCCACCATAACACGATGATTAGATAAGGCGCGATCTGGGTGGTTGCACGAGCTAAGGAGGTTTAGACATGATGCAATACATCAATCACATTTGACTTGGTAGTGTAAGGAGGATAGGGTATGGAAGCCTGAGCAAGGATCAATTCATGAGTTATAACTCCATTTTTCATTCAATCTATATATGATATTCGAATAGATGTTGATATAACCATGATTTATACAGTTTGAATTTTGATATTACAGTAGGATCTTAAAAAAAGGTTGGCTAGCCTAGTTAATAACAGTGTTAGATATATAGAGTACTATATTATATATAAGTTGATGCAAGTTGCATACACATCTATCAACGTACGATGTGAGTGTTTTCTTTTGAATTTGGTTAAAATGACTATTTTTTGTGTTGTTGAAATGGATGCGATCATGTGTGTGTATAGTCGTGATTGCTACATATTAGATAGAGCTAGAACAATTGATTTACTTCCACGATCACAATGAAAAGTGCAAATTACATTTTAAATTCCAATTTTGTATTTATTTAAATGGTTTTGAAATAGTAAATATATTTGCAAACAAGATTTTTATATTGAATTTAAAGATAAAAGAAGTGAAAATAATATTTGAAATGGTTCAACCTGAAATCCCTTGGAAAATGCTTTACAAATATATTTTGAGAGGAAAATTCCCTTTCTTTAATGAGTTGAATATTTAAAAGAATTTGAAAGCTTTGTTAGTGTTAAAAATGGTGTGTGTAAAGACACACACTTTTGTTTTAATGGCCAAAAGAAGTTGCATTGAATAGCCAAAAGGATTTTGTTGAGTTGCACCTGAAGCTTGTTTACAAATGGTTTATGAATATATTTCAAAAGAAATTTAGTAGTTGGATGTGCATTTGAGTGTGTATGAGCTATATAATTCTTATAGACAAGAACTTGATGAATTGTGACATTCTAATGCTTTATATGAACTAAAATTGATTATGTTGAGATAAATGAAATACTTACTCATGTTACAGGAAATAATTTTGCCAAGTACTTGACTTTTAAGGCTATAACTTATGATGAAATGTTGTGATGGTTAAATGCGATGTGAAGATTGTGATATCCCAGAAATTTTGACAATAAAAATTTAATAATCTATGTCAAAATTTAATTGATTTGACAATATTATTAATAATAAATTTGAATTAAATTTAATAATCTTCTTTAAAATAAATATTTAAACTGATAATCTATCTTAAAAAGCTAATAAATTGTTTTATATTTGTAATGTATACATATCTATATATATTATAAATAGATAATCTTTGTTTTAAATTTAATATATATAGGCCTGTTTTCTTATTCTAATATTTTTGATAAATTAAAAAATTGGATTTAATTTGATATTAAGCTATTAAATAAATAACCATATGATTTTAATACTCAAGATAAAAACTTAATTATTTAAAATTGATTTTAGCTTAAGTTTAAATTTAAATAAAAAGGTTTGTTTTGTTTTTTTTATGTAGCTGATAAAATAAGTAATTTGTTAAATAAGAAGACAAATTCTTTTATGAATTATTTTAATTTAATAATGAGTTATATTTAAAATATATTGATAATGTAATATTTTTTACAAATGGATTTTTAATATGAATAAAAAGTGTTATCTTAAATGTATTTATATATATATATATATATATGTATTTTGATAGGAAAGCTATGATTTGTAAATTTGAAATAACATCTTTCAAATATGTTTAAAATAAAACAAATCTTAATTATATTAAACACAAACATAAATCAAATGTATGGTATTAAAATGAGTATAAATACATAAACATCTATGGTGTTAGCATAAGTATAAATCAAATTTATGGTTAAAGCATAAGTATAAAAATAGATAGTAAGTAAATTAAGTATTGAAACAAGACAAACAAAACAAAACAAAGCATAACCAGACAATGTAAAATATGTTTATAACTTGTAAGTAATTATGTAAGACAAGAACAAAGTAATAATAAAATGCTTATGTACATGCACAAAGTATGTAAGCAAACCAGTTAAGGGATAAGCCAAAGAAAACATAAACTGGCAAGGTAATCTTGTATGTAGCCTGTAAGAATATATGCAAGGCAAATAAACAAAGCAATAATAAAAATGTATATGTACACATGAGGTAAGGAATAAGACAAATGACAATAAAAGCAACCATGCAAGATTTTATTTGTATGTAACCTGTAAAATATACATAAAGGACATCTCATTTAATAGTAGCATACATTTTTGTCAACTTGAAATATATAGAATCAAGTCAGCCTCCACAATCTTGCCTGATAAGACAAAGAAAAAAAAAATCTGAACAAACTAAAATGCCTATACCAGTAAACACCTAACTTATACAATCTTTTCATCTATATATTCATCTTCTTATTTTTAGTTTGTTCTAAGACATAGCAAACCAGAGAAAATAAGTTACCATTTCCATTTTTGTAAATTTAATCAACAATACAACTTGTCTGCATTTTCCAAACCTGCAAGCAACTTTAAATCAAAAACCTGATGCAATTCATCTTCAACCTGAAATCAAGCATCTCCCAAACAACAATTGGTTTCAAAGTTAAAAGAGTTTTAGTGCAAACTTTCAAGCTTCAGAGCGTTTCAATTTTTAAGAAATCAGGTCTTAAAACATCTCAACAATTCAAGCTCTCAAAAACAATTGCAAGTTTCAGGACCAACCTTCAAAATCTGCTCTGTTTATTTTCAGGTGAGTAACTTCACTTTTAAAAAACTTAAAAATAAAAGTTGGTTGCCTGCTAGTACGTGAAGTGAATATGTATTTCATAAGTGAAAAACCTGATGTGAATACTTAATTTTTGTGCATGCTGTGTATATTTACTCTGTTCTGTTGTTTCCAGGCTCAAGTTTTATACAAATACTTACCTTATGATCTGGTTCTTGGTAGGATCTATTTATCAAACAAATATTGTTTGATTTAACTTAGATTTATGTTTAAAAATATAAGTTAGTCAAAAATAAGGCTTAATTGCCTCTGGTGATATTTAAACAACTGTGTATGTTAAATAAGACTAAAACTCAAACCTTTAAATTTATAAATTCAGTATCATGAATTGAATACTAAAATCGAAATATGATTTTTAAAACAAAAAACTATATTTTTTTAGTAAAAGAATGGGAGAGGATTTTTGGTATGAACTGGAGATGGAAAGTTGTAATTTCCTCCACTTGAAGGAGGAGGTCGGGTTTCTTCCTGTTGATGGAGGGGTGAATAGTGAGGCTGGGAAAAATCTTTGATGGTGATGAAGTTCATCAGGGAAATTGCGGCTGTGGATTTTCATTTTGAACCCTAGTTTAGTTAGGCTTAGGAAAATCGATCGCCATGGTTCGTGTGGTGGATCGAGTGCTTCGGGGTTTCTGGTGATGGTGGCTTAGGCGAAGACGAAGTCGTGGCCGAAGTGGTATGAAATCTGGTGGTAGGGATTTTGCGAGCGAGGCGATGTTCCAGGTTTAAGTGTGGTGGCGACTTCAATTTCCAGGTTTGGTTATTAAACTCGAATTTGATTTCGAGTCGAGTTGAGGAATTTTTGATGATCGAGCTGGGTTTTGGAGATGCCAGTGGACGTGGAAAGATCGCCGTCGAGGGTCGGAATCGACCGAGGCTGCTGGGCATGTGCATAGTGCACATTTGTGTTGATGCTTGTTGTTTCTGGGTTTGATCAGGATGGAACTCGAGTTTACTCGAGTAGTTCGAGTATCTTACTCGAAGTATTTTGTAGCAACCCGCATATTTAACGATTTTATATTTAAATGTTTAATTTAAATATAGCGTCGTTAGTCGGATTTTGGTCCGAAATGTTACTTTCTGCAAATGGCCGAATTGGAACTCGAAACTACCTCCATTGGTTCCAAAATGGCGTTTGCGATCTTTTTGAGTATAATCTTTGATATGTTTGGAGTAAGTGAAATTTTGGCTACGTTTTCTATTGGGTTTGGGTTCAGCCCACTAGCTTAACTAATACTCTAGCTTAGCCACTCCTCTCATTCACTTATTCATTTCTTAAAACTTGAGCTTAGAACTGAAAATGGGGGAAAGGAAGAGGAATTAGAAATTAGCAAGCCCTAGTTCTCCTTTGTATCTTGATTTCTTGCTCCAAATTCATAGAGAACCCATTGGTAAGTTCATCTCCATCTCTTCTCCTCTTCAATTTCAGTAATTTTCCTAACCCTAACTTAGGAAATACTTGCTTTGATTCTAGATTGAAGCTTGTGGTGTTGAAGTGGAGTATAGTTGGTTGATTCCCTGCATTTGTGTTTCTTCATCTTCTTTGTTTTGTGTAAAAAGGTGAGTTGTGAACTCACATCTACTTCTCCTTGATTTCTTGGGTGTTGGTATGAATTCCTAACAAGTATGCATGTGCCATTGTTTTGGAATTGGAAAGAATTTGCATTTTCATTGAAATAGGGCAGGAAGTGCAAAATCACCAGGTTCGGCCGATCGAGTGCAGGCTTCGGTCGACTGACCTGCTGCCCCGAGCCATAATTAGGTTTCTGCATCTGGCCGGCCGACCGAGCCCTGCAGTCCGGTCGACCGACCTGCTTTGTTTTGCCTGTTTTCCTTATTTTGCATATTTGATTGATTTTTTTCGGATTCTATCGATTCAAGTTGCTTTTTAGTGTTTGTTATTGCATCTTGACTTTGATAACTTACTCTTGACTTCATCCACGGGTTTTTATAAAATAATCTCTCAAATCGCATTTAAAGGCTCGTTTCTCCAATTCATAAATTCTATTTAAAACACACACTTTCGCACTTCGAGCGAAGTGGAAGGGTGATTAAATGGTTGGGCAAAACACGGATCATGAATCTGTGCGTTTATCCTTTTGATTAATGCCCGACCTATTCGATTGATCGTTTTGGCTTTCGGGTTTGGTTTATCGATGATATGAGGTAAATTTGTATTGCTTTGAGTGTGAAATTAACTAATGGATAATAAACCGTTTAGTGCGAACGGGTGGTTATGGGACTCACGTTACCACTTTTCGGATTCCTCTCTGGGAGTTTTTGACACATGCTGCCTTTGGGGATAGTGTCTTCGGACTGTCTCCTCTGGCTTGTTTCCTTTAAATATCGCCTTTGGAGTTGGTCCTTTGCCCCGACTCGCAAAAATATTTGGGGTTGTCGGTTATCTTTGGTATTGCTTTTGGAGTGGTTTCTTCACCATCGCTCAAGAGAAAATGGAGTGGTCTCTTCACCACCGCTCAAGAGATATTGGAGTGGTTTCTTCACCACCGCTCAAGAGATAACGGAGTGGTTTACTCACCACCGCTCATGATGTTTCATTTATATGTATATTCCCTAGGTATTGCTTTTCTGTATTGGTTCTTTGGAGCCACACGAAATATAGCGCCTACCTTGTGGAACTCATATTTATCGGTATTTGTTGTTTGCCTTATGGCTTGCTTTGGGATATTCTTATCCTTTGTTTCTATATGTTGCCGATGATATGAGGCTTGATCTATATGATTGTGTTATCTCTTTTAGAGATATCTATTATGCTTTGTAACCTTGCAGGTTTATTGTTGTTCAGTTTATTTAACTGATTTGTTTAGCTAGACTGATCCGTGTAATTTATACTCGGGTCAGACCGAGTTGTTTCAGGTTAGGTGCTTTTGGACTTAGCCTATTTTGCTTCCGCATGGACTATTCTCTAGCTTCATTTTATTGTAGCGCCTTTTGTGGTCCTTATCTGTTGTAACTCTGTTATTCATACTCTTTTTGTCTCGTCTATGTATTGTGGTCTTCTGTACCACTTGACATGTATTAATTTGTATACTCTGTTGTGTATCCGTTTATGTGTATATTATGATCGACTGTTCTGTGATGTGAATTACATTTGAGTTGTTATATTTTCTTCTAATAGATCCTTTATCCATTGTTGTTTTGCTTTTAATATTTGTTGAATAGGTCGAATTTTGATGTGACTACTTTTCGACGTATTTAGTGAATAGTTAAGGTAAGATTACACATGGTTGCTTCCATTATACTCCATTGTCCGCGTTAGCCGACGGTATTATCTATGTAATACTCTTTGTTAACAAGGCTCTAGGAGTGGGGCGTTACATCTTGGTATCAGAGCTAAGTTCAGAACAAAATATGATAAACACAGAATAGATGCACATATTATGGTACATCAAAGTGTATAAGTGATACAAATCTTTGAATCATCGTGTCTCTTTATTCCATCAAGGTTAGATAGAGTTTGGGAATACGTCTAGGAATGCATTTAATTCCGTAGTATTCCATATTGAAATATCTACCTTGTGAATAATCCTTTCCTTATCTTGACTTTCAGCTTATGTCTGGAAGAGGCAGAGGTCGACGTTCGGGTGTTGGGTAGTCCAGTGGCTCACATCCGGATGGCGTTTATATGTCTTCCGATCAGTTTATGGAGTTGTGTAGGAGCACTCAGCCTCCCGTTCCTCCTCGAGTGTCTCCACCTCGCAAGTCTGCTTTTGCACGTCAGTGCAGTGATTTTGCTCATCTTGGAGGAAAACCGTTTAAGGGCTCCGAGTCTGTTCTTGAAGTCCAAGCTTGGCTTCGCACGTGCGAGCGTATCTTCTCTCGCATGGATCTTTCTGACCATGATCGAGTTCTTGTGACTTCTAGCTTATTACAAGAGCGTGCTCTTGGTTGGTATGAGCTTCTTGTAGCCGAGACGATGAGTCTACTCTTTCTTGGACTCAGTTTCGGGGACGATTTGAACTCAAGTTCGTTCCTGAATCTGAAAAAGTTTTACTGACCCGTCGCTTCCTTGAGTTGAAGCAAGGGAAATCTTCTGTTTCTGAGTATGTCGCATCGTTCGAGGCTTTATCTCAGTATGGTCTTGAATTCATCAGCACTTCTTACAAGAAGAATTTGAAGTTTGTTTCTGGTCTTAAGAAATATCTTAGGAAGTCTTTGTTGCTCCAGCTTAAGCTTTCTTTCGAGGAATTGGTTGATTCGGCACTTCACCTCGAGACCATCGAGAAGGAGGGTGATAGTGATGTAGATGTTGAGGTTTCTAAGAACCCCAACAAGAGGCCGTTTCCGATTCAGAAAAAGCCTTTTCCTTCTAAGAAGAAGAAGACTGGTGGTCCTTGTTCTCAGCCTCAGTCCTCCGGAACACCTTTCGTTCGAAAGTGTTTCAATTGTGGTTCTCCGGATCATATTATTCGAGCTTCTCCAAAGCCTCTCTTCTACCGTTACTGCAAGAGGGAAGGTCATCGTAGTTCCACTTGTCCCATTGCTCCGAATAATTCTTCATCTGGCAAGTTAAATGTAGCGAATGCTTCTGGAGGTCCTTCTCCATCCAAAGGTATATCTCCATCTATTTTGGAAGGTTTTATTCTATTTCATGATCATAGTATTCGAGTTCTTTTCGATACGGGTGCTTCACATTCTTTCGTATCGAAGAAGCTTGTAGATGATTTATCCTTGGATGTTTCTTGTATGGTTACTTCTTTAAGGATTGCGAATCCTATTGGGGGATCCGCGACCCTTAGCTTATTTTGTGATGATATTGAGATTGTTTTATGTGGCTTTTCTTTCCGTGCGAATCTGCACGTTGTTTCTCATTTCGGTTTTGATATGATTTTTGGTATGGACTGGCTAGTGACGTACGATGCCAGGATTATTTGTTCCGAGGGAATTTTATATCTTTGTCATCCTGATTCGCCTTCTCAGTTATCTCTTGTTCTTCAGGATGTGGATAATTCCGAGATGGCTTTGTATTCTCTTGACTCGCGAGATGATGATGATGATATATCTCGTATTCCGGTTGCTTGTGACTTTTCTGATGTTTTTGAGCCTGTATCGGGTTTGCCACCCAAGCGGGCAATTGAGTTCCGCATTGATCTCATTCCAGGCGCGCAGCCAGTTAGTCGTCCTCCCACGAGGATGTCTACAAAGGAAAATGAGGAACTCAAGAAGCAGCTTTTAGAGCTTGAATCCAAGCAATAGATTCAATCTAGTTTTTCTCCGTGGGGATCCGCGGTCGTCTTTGTGAAGAAGTCTGATGGAACTCTTAGGCTTTGCATTGACTATCGCAAGCTTAACGAGTTGACCATTAGAAATAGGTATCCTTTGCCTAGGATCGATGACATGTTCGATCTATTGAGTGGTGCCAAGGTCTTTTCTCAGCTTGACCTTGCCACAGGTTTCCATCAGTTACGAGTCGCGGAGGATAGCATACCTCTTACCGCTTTCCGCACTCGTTAAGGTTCTTTTGAGTGGCTCGTTATGCCGTTCGGTTTGACGAACGCTCCTGCTTTCTTTGTTGATCTCATGAATCGGGTATTCCGGGAATATCTCGATAAGTTCGTGCTTGTCTTCATTGATGATATCCTTATTTATTCTAATTCTGAAGCTGAGCATGCTAATCACTTGAGAATTGTCTTGAGTACTCTTCGTCATCATCAGCTTAAAGCCAAATTCTCCAAGTGCCACTTTTGGGAGAATAAGGTTAAGTTTTTAGGCCATGTTGTATCTTCCGATGGCATTTCTGTCGATCCCTCAAAGATCGAAGCCATTCAGAATTGGAAGAGGCCTGAGAATGTTCATGAAATTCGTAGTTTCCTTGGATTGGGGGGTTATTACCGTCGGTTCATTAAGGATTTTTCCCGTGTTGTGCTTCCTCTCACTTGCCTTACTCGGAAAGGCATTCGTTTTGATTGGTCCGACAAGTGTGAGGCTTCATTTCTGTCATTGAAGGAACTTCTCACAAATGCTCCTATTCTAGTGGTTCCCGAAGGGAATCATGATCTTGTTGTCCACACCGATGCTTGTGGTAGTGGTCTCGGTGCTGTTCTTATGCAGAAGGATCGGGTAGTTGCTTATGCTTCTAGGCAACTGCGTCCGAATGAAGTTCGCTATGCCACTCATGATCTTGAGTTAGCCGCCATTGTCTTTGCCTTGAAGATTTGGCGACATTATTTATTGGGCGAGCGCTTCATTCTCTACACCGATCATAAATCTTTGAAGTATTTGTTCACTCAGAAGGAACTCAATATGAGACAACAGCGTTGGCTCGAGTTTCTTACTTCTTATGACTTTGATATCTAGTATACCCCTGGTAAGGGTAATCGTGTTGCAGATGCGCTTAGTCGCAAACATTCAGCTGTTATTTCTATGATGCTTGCCGAATGGAATATTCTTGAGACTCTATCTTTTTGTGAAATTCGTGATCGAGGTTCATCTTCTGATTCTCCTATTCTATTATTTAATTTGGGAGCTCGACCTGTTTTATTGGATCGTATTGCCGATGCCCAACGGCGAGATCCTGATTTGTTGCATCTTATTCAGCTTTGTGAGTCTGGATCTTGTGATGAGGTGTTGCAAGATCTTAGCATGGATTCTCATGGGTCTCTTCGTAAGAAGAACCGTCTTTTTGTGCCTTCTGATTTTGCACTTAGGCATGACATTCTTGATGATTGTCACCGTTCTAAGTATACCATTCATCCCGGTAGTAGCAAGATGTATGCCGATATGCGTCGTCTTTATTATTGGGAAGGCATGAAGCGCGATGTGGCGAGTTATGTGAGCAATTGCATAACTTGTCAGCATTTTAAGGCCGAGCATCAGCGTCCTTCGGGTCTTCTTCAACCTCTTGAGATTTCATTGTGGAAGTGGGATCAGATTTCTATGGATTTCATTGACGGCCTACCTCGTTCGAGATCTGGCCATTCTAGCGTTTGGGTTATTGTTGATCGCCTTTCTAAGTCTGCTCATTTTGTCCCTATTAAGTCTAATAGGACTGCTTCGCATTTGGCTAAGTTGTATGTCAAGGAAATCGTGAGACTTCACGGTGTTCCTAGTTCTATTGTGAGTGATCGTGATCCTTTATTCACGAGTCATTTTTGGAAGAGTCTTCAGCAAGCTTTGGGAAAAAAGCTTAATTTTTTTACAGCTTATCATCCGCAGTCTGACGGACAGACTGAACGGGTGAACTGTATTTTGGAAGATCTTCTCCGTATTTGTATTTTTGATTTCGGTGGTAGTTGGGAGGATCACCTACCTCTTGTAGAATTCTCCTACAACAATAGTTTTCAATCTAGTATCGGTATGGCTCCTTTCGAAGCCTTATACGGAAGGCCATGTCGATCACCTTCATGTTGGTTGGAATCTGGAAAGAAGCTTATTCTTGGTCCAGATTTTATTCGTGAGTCTTTCGAGAAGATTGATCTTATTCGGTTGAGAATGAAAGAGGCACAGAGTCGCCAGAAATCCTACGCGGACAACCGTAGGAAGCCTCTCGAGTTCTCGATCGGCGATCTTGTTTTTATTCGTGTTTCTCCTTTGAAGGGGGTTATGCGTTTCAGTACGATTGGAAAATTGGCTCCTCGTTATATAGGACCGTTTTCTATTACTGAACGTATTGGCCCTGTGGCTTTTAGAGTTTCACTTCCATCTCATTTATCTAGCATTCATGACGTGTTTCACATCTCACAACTTCGGAAGTGTCTCCGGGAGTCGGATTCTGTTATTACTTCTCCTGATTTGCAAGAGCTTGAGGTCTCACCGGACTTATCTATTGTACAGCAACCTATTCGCGTGCTTGACACGGAGGTGCGACACCTTCGGAACAAGGACGTGCCGCTCGTTAAAGTTCAATGGTCCGCTAATCCCAATGACTGTACTTGGGAAACCAAAGAATTTATTGAGCGATCTTATCCGGGTTTTCTTTCCTTGCTTTGAAACGGTGAGTATGTCTTATCTCAAGCTTATTTTCTTTTCTTTTGATTGATGGTATGTATGTAGTTGTTACAAATATCGTCTCTAGAAATTGCGGGGACGCAATTTCGTAAGGAGGGAAGATCTGTAACAACCCGCATATTTAACGATTTTATATTTAAATGTTTAATTTAAATATAGCGTCGTTAGTCGGATTTTGGTCCGAAATGTTACTTTCTGCAAATGGCCGAATTGGAACTCGAAACTACCTCAATTGGTTCCAAAATGGCGTTTGCGATCTTTTTGAGTATAATCTTTGATATGTTTGGACTAAGTGAAATTTTGGCTACTTTTTCTATTGGGTTTGGGTTCAGCCCACTAGCTTAACTAATACTCTAGCTTAGCCACTCCTCTCATTCACTTATTCATTTCTTAAAACTTGAGCTTAGAACTGAAAATGGGGGAAAGGAAGAGGAATTAGAAATTAGCAAGCCCTAGTTCTCCTTTGTATCTTGATTTCTTGCTCCAAATTCATAGAGAACCCATTAGTAAGTTCATCTCCATCTTCTCCATCTCTTCTCCTCTTCAATTTCAGTAATTTTCCTAACCCTAACTTAGGAAATACTTGCTTTGATTCTAGATTGAAGCTTGTGGTGTTGAAGTGGAGTATAGTTGGTTGATTCCCTGCATTTGTGTTTCTTCATCTTCTTTGTTTTGTGTAAAAAGGTGAGTTTTGAACTCACATCTACTTCTCCTTGATTTCTTGGGTGTTGGTATGAATTCCTAACAAGTATGCATGTGCCATTGTTTTGGAATTGAAAAGAATTTGCATTTTCATTGAAATAGGGAAGGAAGTGCAAAATCACCAGGTTCGGCCGACCGAGTGCAGGCTTCGGTCGACCGACCTGCTGCCCCGAGCCATAATTAGGTTTCTGCATCGGCCGGCCGACCGAGCCCTGCAGTCCGGTCGACCGACCTGCTTTGTTTTGCCTGTTTTCCTTATTTTGCATATTTGATTGATTTTTTTCGGATTCTATCGATTCAAGTTGCTTTTTAGTGTTTGTTATTGCATCTTGACTTTGATAACTTACTCTTGACTTCATCCATGGGTTTTTATAAAATAATCTCTCAAATCGCATTTAAAGGCTCGTTTCTCCAATTCATAAATTCTATTTAAAATACACACTTTCGCACTTCGAGCGAAGTGGAAGGGTGATTAAATGGTTGGGAAAAACACGGACCATGAATCTGTGCGTTTATCCTTCTGATTAATGCCCGACCTATTCGATTGATCGTTTTGGCCTTCGGGTTTGGTTTATCGATGATATGAGGTAAATTTGTATTGCTTTGAGTGTGAAATTAACTAATGGATAGTAAACCGTTTAGTGCGAACGGATGGTTATGGGACTCACGTTACCACTTTTCGGATTCCTCTCTGGGAGTTTGTGACACATGCTGCCTTTGGGGATAGTGTCTTCGGACTGTCTCCTCTGGCTTGTTTCCTTTAAATATCGCCTTTGGAGTTGGTCCTTTGCCCCGACTCGCAAAAATATTTGGGATTGTCGGTTATCTTTGGTATTGCTTTCGGAGTGGTTTCTTCACCACCGCTCAAGAGAAAATGGAGTGGTTTCTTCACCACCGCTCAAGAGATATTGGAGTGGTTTCTTCACCACCGCTCAAGAGATAATGGAGTGGTTTACTCACCACCGCTCATGATGTTTCATTTATATGTATATTCTCTAGGTATTGCTTTTCTGTATTGGTTCTTTGGAGCCACACGAAATATAGCGCCTACCTTGTGGAACTCGTACTTATCGGTATTTGTTGTTTGCCTTATGGCTTGCTTTGGGATATTCTTATCCTTTGTTTCTATATGTTGCCGATGATATGAGGCTTGATCTATATGATTGTGTTATCTCTTTTAGAGATATCTATTATGCTTTGTAACCTTGCAGGTTTATTGTTGTTCAGTTTATTTAACTGATTTGTTTAGCTAGACTGATCCGTGTAATTTATACTCGGGTCAGACCGAGTTGTTTCAGGTTAGGTGCTTTTGGACTTAGCCTATTTTGCTTCCGCATGGACTATTCGCTAGCTTCATTTTATTGTAGCGCCTTTTGTGGTCCTTATCTATTGTAACTCTGTTATTCATACTCTTTTTGTCTCGTCTGTGTATTGTGGTCTTCTGTACCACTTGACATGTATTAATTTGTATACTCTGTTGTGTATCCGTTTATGTGTATATTATGATCGACTATTCTGTGATGTGAATTACATTTGAGTTGTTATATTTTCTTCTGAAAGATCCTTTAGCCATTGTTGTTTTGCTTTAAATGTTTGTTGAATAGGTCGAATTTTGATGTGACTACTTTTCGACGTATTTAGTGAATAGTTAAGGTAAGATTACACATGGTCGCTTCCATTATACTCCATTGTCCGCGTTAGCCGACACTATTATCTATGTAATACTCTTTGTTAACAAGGCTCTAGGAGTGGGGCGTTACATCGTTAGGGTTTTGTCTCGAGTATTAGCAGGCCGGGTGAAGTTGTGTTGCAGGGGATTGTTGTTCGAGTTTCACTCGAGTGATTCGAGTGTTGGACTCGAAGAAATTTGTGGTTTTGCTCGAAGAAGTTTTTGTTTATCTCGGGTATTTTAGCTACAGGTTTTAAAACCTCTAAGTTTTATAAAAAATTTAAAACTGGGTTTTTAAATGAAAAATAGATATTTAAACAAGGTTTAAATCAAGTTAAGTTTGGTTTCAAAAGTAGTTTGAATCTCAGTTTTTAAATAAATAAAGTTTTTAAATTTAAAATTGTTTTAAACTAATTTGAATGATATAGTGAATTTTTAAATTTGATTTGAATTAAAAATGAAATCGTGTTTAAATTCTTTTAATCTTCTATTTTAAGATAATTATTCTTTAAGTTGTAAAATAAAAAGGAGTTTGGAATTGTTTTAAACTTGTTAAGATTAATTTGATTTCATTTTAAATCTTAAATTTAAAATGAAATTTAAAAGTAAATGTAAATTAAATTGTTTTAAATACCTTATTAATGATAAATTGATCATTAAATAGAAAAAGGTTTTAAAGACTTAAGGATTTGTAATTATTAAGTTAACTAAATGGATAATTAATGATTAGAATTAATTAACTTAGAAATTAAGAGTTTAAATTTGTTTAAACAAGATATAAGTTAACTAATTTAAGGCAAATCAATTGGTAATTAAGAATCTGTAACAACCCGCATATTTATCGATTTTATATTTAAATATTTTATTTAAATATTTTATCGTTTGTCGGATTTTCGTCCGAAAAGCTACTTTTTGCAAACAGTCGAATTGGGACTCGAGACCACCCCCATTGAGTTCAAAATGACGTTTGCGACCTTTTTGAGTGTAAGCTTCGATATGTTTGGAGGAAGTTGATTTTTGCCACTTTTTACTTAGGGCTTTGGTTTGGGCTGAGCCCAATAGCCACTTACTAGCTCAGTTCCAATCTCCTCTTCTCTTCATTACTTCATAATTTCCTAATACATTCAAGCTTCATAAAAAATGGGGGAAGAGAAAAAGAATTAGGAAATCTTAAGCCCTAGTTTCCTTTAACAAATCCATCTTCTAGCTCCAAACACAAGAGAACCCATTGGTAAGCTTTCTCTTCTTCTTCTCCAACTCATTCTCCTTCCAATTTCAGAAATTTCCTAAACCTAATTTAGGAAATGTTTCTCTTTTAAGCTTAGATTGAAGCTTCTTGAGTTGTTATTGAAGAGGAATTGATCTTAGCTTGTTTTTAAAGCTCCTTCTTCATTTGTTTGGGTTCAAAGGTGAGATTTTTAATCTCACATCTAAGCCTATGAATTATCTTCGATTGTTAGGTATGAATTCCTAAAACTTATTCTTGTGCAATTGCTTTTGGTTTGGATTGAATTGGTGAATATTCCAATTTTTAGTGTTTTGGGTTTAATTCTTTAAAAATCCTAACTTTGATGTTTGAACATGTTTTTGGTGATGCACCGAGGAGCATATAGGGCCGGGTAGTCGATTGGCATAAACCCTTAGCGCCGTTGCTCGTGCGATTGCAAATTGATCGAGATTTGCACCTCATTTGAAATAGGGCATGGGAGTGCCAGCAACAGGTTCGGCCGACCGAGCTCCTGGGCCGGTCGACCGACCTGTAGAACAGGCACTTCCTGCCTCTGTTTGGAAGTGCAGGCTACAGGGCTCGGCCGACCGAGCTCAGGGTCCGGTCGACCGACCGAGCTCAGGGTCCGGTCGACCGACCTGCTACCCTATGCACTTCTGTTTTTGGTTCGGTCAACCGACTCAGGGAGTCCAGTCGACCGACCTGCTGCTATTTGCCAACTATGCCTATTTTGCCTAGTTGCTTGGTTTTCCAAATTTAATCGATTCGTGTTATTTCCCTATTTGTTGTTATCATTTGTTATTGACTTTGATGACTTATTTTCTTTGGGAATTCTTGGAATATCCAATTCGATGGATTCGGTATCGATTTCTTTGGATTTTATTCATGTTTTCGAATGTGAATCTTAGTGATTGATTGTTCCTACAATCTTCTTTGTGATTTGTCACTTTAAATATAAAAGGTTTTCTATACTAGTAGTAAATATCAAAACTCTTTCTTCTTATGATTTCAATACTATTTTATAACAAAGCTCGTTTTCTCAAACCGATTTCCAATCTATTAGTATATACAAACCTTTACCTCACTCGTATGAGAAATCTAATTAAACGACTTAGTAAAACGAGTGGTATGAAACGCTTGCGATTACTTCGTCGGTTAATTCTTGGACTTGTTCGATTGAATCTCTTGTGACAATTTTCTAGTGGAGATCTACAGTTTGTTCGTAAATATTTAAGTTAAGCAAGTGGTTATGGGACATGAAGCTAAACTCATATATTTACTAGCTTAGTGTAATTGACACTTCTCGTTGATCACGACGATCATCTTTGTGGTTTAGACTAGCAATGTGCGATGTCTCTTTGTCTATGTGGAGGACTGTTCCTCATTTTATTGAGTTTCGTCTCATTTCTTGCATGGGTCATACCTATCTAGGCGCGTCGATGTTTGTTTACACATGGGTCGTGTCTTTCTAGGTGCGTCGATGTTTATTTATGCATGGGGTGTACCTTTCTAGGTGCATCGATGTTTGTTTACTTCGTGGAGCAATCGGCTCAATAAGTCGGGACATGGGGGGTATCTTTCTAGGTGCGTCGATGTTCGACTTTGCATGGGGTGTATCTTTCTAGGTGCATCGATGTTAGACATTACATGGGGTGTATCTTTCTAGGTGCATCGATGTTAGACATTACATGGGGTGTACCTATCTAGGTGCATCGATGTTTATTTATGCATGGAATGTACCTTTCTAGGTGCATCGATGTTTATTTATGCATGGGGTGTGTCTTTCTAGGTGCGTCGATGCTAGAGCATAGGGCGTATCTTTCTAGGTGCGTCGATGTTTGACTGTGCATGGGGCGTGTCTTTCTAGGCGCGTCGATGTCCAGTTTGTGGGATTGGCCATCCTTTTATTGTGATTTCTGGATTTCTTGAGATGATTTCTAGAACTTGTGTTTCACCAATTTTCGTGATTTCCATTGATAAACTTTATCGATTTTTGTGCATTGGTGAGTTTGTGCGTCATTGACTTTTGTGATTGACATTGATATTACCGTCAATATTTATGGTTTGGTGAACGAAATAAGGAGTATGACATTTCTTTGATTCTTGTGTAGATTTGGTGATATTGATTAATTTCTTGTTGATTTTCATTTACTTATATATATCACAGCTTGGCATGGTGATTATTATGTGTTTAGTCATATCTCTTATTCTATATCGTTTCATCTGATATTTATAGTTAGACTGATCCGTTTATTATTTTCTTATTAAATAATACTTGAGTCAGACCGAGATGTTGCAGGTGCTTTTGCTTGACTTTACATCCGGGATTATCTCCTTGACTTTTGGTTAACTACTTAGACTAGTAGTTTTTGTTGTATACATTTGAGATATAGACTCCATAATGTATACTTATTCTTTTGTGTAGTTCATGTACCTATTCTTTTGTGATATTGTGGATCTTTTTAGACCACTACTCTGATGTACACTTCCTAGTGTAATATTCATATCTATTTCCGCCTTTGTGATATGAATTGTTTGTGACTGATTTATGTTATGTTTATTTCCATATTTGTTTCCGAAGACCTTTATAGCCACTGTGTAGTAGCTTTGAGTTTGAGTCGGTATGTCAGATTTCCCTCTTGATAAAGAAATGCATGTTATACTATCTGGCATATCGATGCTCGCGCAAAGCAATTACACGGATGGTCGCTCCTCAACAGCCTTATTCTCCGTGCTAGTCGACAACATTCACCTTAATGTTCTTGGCTAGGTGGGTATAGAGGTGGGGCGTCACAGCTTGGTATCAGAGCCAAACTTCGGAACAATGTAGAATAATATAACAAGGATCATCGTCCTAAGTCTTTCTTAGGAGTCGTGCTTTAGGATTTAATTCGAGTCTTCGTACCGATTCATCCTATTTTCTTTATGATTCCTTGTTTTATCAATCAAGTTTGATTGAAATTTATTTTGAGAATAACTTTTTCCTCTTCTTTCTTTCTTTCTTAAAGAAGAGAAATGGTTAGACCTGGCCGTCCCAGCGCCGGTCAATCTAGTGCTACTCCCCTGGATGGAGTGTTTATGTCTGCCCAGCAACTTTTAGATCTTGTTAAGAACGCTCAAGCAGCTGGACCCAATCCAGAGGCTACTCATCCTAGATCCGGTTTTGCACGCTTGTGCAGAGACTATACCGATTTGGGTGGAAGGCCATTCAAGGGATCCGAGAGTGTTATAGAAATTCAAGCTTGGCTCAAATCATGCGATCGCATCTTTTCTCGTATGAACCTTATTGACCTTCATCGAGTCCAAGTGGCTTCTAGCATGCTCCAAGAAAGAGCGTTAGATTGGTATGAGCTCCTAATTTCTGAAATCGTTGAAGCGGATCTCACTTGGGAGCAATTCCGAGAAAGATTTGAATCGAAATTTGTGCCGGAGGCTGAAAAAGTAACTTTGGCCCGGCGTTTTATTGACCTTGTTCAAGGTGGATCTTCTGTGACAGACTATGTCGCATCTTTCGAATCTCTGTCCAAATACGGGGTTGAATACATTAACACCCCATTGAAGAAAAATCAGAGATTTGTCTATGGCTTGAATAAGAATCTTAAGAAGCCATTACTTCTGAAACTTGAGGTTTTATTTGATCAGCTTATTGATATCGCTCTTCGTCTTGAAGAGGCCGATAATGAAGGTGATGTTGAAGTTGTGCGTGCCCAACAAAACTTCAACAACAACATGAAGAGGCCTATTAAATTCGAAGGCCCCATTCCCAACAAGAAAGGGAGGCAAGAAACCCCGGTAGCAAAAGCACCTACCTTTAGTCGTGGACAATGCTACAATAGTGGTTCCACGAACCACTATGCAAGGGAGTGTCCGAAACCCCTCTTTTGTCGCTATTGCAAAAATTCGGGTCACCATATTACTGCATGTCCCGTAGTTCAAAGTAAGAAGGAGGGAGAGCTCAATGCAGTGCAAGACCCTAGTGGCACTTCTCTTGGTCAAGGTATTTCTCATTCAATCCTTGATTACATTTGTTTTATGATTTTCCTTTTCGAGTTCTTTTTGATATGGGTTTCATCTCACTATTTTATATCAAAAGAACTTGCGATTCTTTTTTCTTTAAAAATATTTTGGGCTTGATGTCTTCGTTGAGAATTGCAAATCTGGATGGAAGATCCGCAACACTCAATTAGCTTTCATTTGATGTCGAAAATTATTTTATGTGATTTTTCTTTCCGAGCCGATATTACTTAGGCTCCGGAATTGATTGGTGTGATAGGATTGGCTTAATCATTAATGAAGCCTATATCCTATTTTCCCGAGTGGACTATTCATCTTTGACATTTTCAATCTGTTAAGCAGATTTCTATTTTTCCTTTATGATTTTGAATTAAAAATTGATGGCATCATTTTATTCTTTAAGCTCACATGTTGAGTAGAGCATTATTTCTCTCATTTGGGTAGTTGTGAATTTTCCGGAATCTTTGAGTTTGTCTTAGGATTATCACCTAAGAAATCTTTTGTGTGGTGCTAAGGTCTTTCTAGTTCGACCTTGCCACCGATTTTCATTTGGCTACGAGTTACGGGAGTTCGCATTTCATTTACCGCATTCCGCACTCGTTACGATTCTTATGAATGACTTATTTTGTCATTCAGTTCCAGCTTATTTCATCCATTTTATAAATCTAATATTCTATGAATATTTCGATGAGACCATTCTTGTATATATTGATTTTGGATGAAAATAGTAATTTAAAATTTTGAAAATCTTTTCCATAAGATTTATTTATAAGTACAATTTGATTTTGTTCTTAAAATGAACAAAGAATATTCTTAAAAGTTTTTAGAAACATGTTTATCATATAGAAGATGATTTTGTGATTGTATTGCCTGTTGAGTGTTTTAAGAATTCTGGTCGATGCGCTCGATCAAAGTTATCGATAGGAATCTCCTAAACGCTTTGATGAGACAGTCAGACACGATATATTAACTTATAAAAATGTAAATTTTTGTAGAAAGATTATTGCATAAAAATAAAAATGTAATTTTGAAAGTTTTAACTTTTTGGGAAAGAGGATTACTTAAAAGAACCCTTCCTTTCGATACTCTTATTCTTGTGATTCCTGAAGGGGAACCAAGACTTTGCTATTTGTACCGATACTAGTCGTATTGGTTTGGATACCATTCTCTTGCAAAGGAGAACGTGCTATCACAGCTTGTGCTTCTAAATCATTATAGCTTATCGAGACTAGATATGCCACTCATGATCTAGTGCTCGCGGCTATTGTTTTTACTTTTGGAATTTGGCGTCGTCATATTTGGATGAGAAATTTGTTCTCTACCTCGATCATAAATCTTTGGGATATTTATTTTCTCATAAGGAGCTTCATGATGACTCGAGTTCCTGGCATCTTATGATCTTGATATTCTTTTTATTCCTGGAGGGGAAATCGTGTTGCCAATGCGCTTTATCGTAAGCAACAAGTGGTTGATTCTTTGATGATGTCTGAATGGAATTATCTTTTAATTAATTTCATCGGACGTTTTGATAAACTTCGTTTTATTGAGCTTTATCTCATTCCTTTTATGGAATAGTGTCCGGTGTTCTTTTATGGTGTTCGGTTCGTCGGATGTACTATTATTATACTACATCGATGTTCTGTCTTACCTGGATCAATGGATGTACCATTATTATACTACATCGTTGTTCCGATTTATCGGTTCATTGGGCGTACCGTTTTTGTACTAGGCTGATGTTCCAAATTATTTGAGTTTCTAGTTTCTCGGGGATACTGTTATTATACTACGTCGTTGCACCAGCTCAATGTTCTGCTATTCTTGACGTTCTCCATGTCTTTTATCTACGGAAATGCCTTAGGGATTCCGTTTTTATTCTTGTGCCCGGTGATATTGTAGAAATTGAAGTTTCACCAGATTTGATTTATGAGCAACATCCCATTTGCATCATTGCTTCGGGGGTTGAGTGCCTTCGGAATAAAGATGTTCTTCTTGTGAGAGTTCAATGGTTCTCTAATCCTAGGGATTACTCTTGGGAATCTAGAGAATTCATTGAGCGATCCTGTTCTTGCTAACTCTTCCGTGCTCTTTATAGTGAACTTCTTATTTCAATTTTCTTTTGTGTTGATATGCTTCCATGGTTGTTACCTCTTATTTTCTTCTTAATTATTGCGAGGACGCAATTTCTTTAAGGAGGGGAGTCTGTAACAACCCGCATATTTATCGATTTCATATTTAAATATTTTATAGTTCGTCGAATTTTGGTCCGAAAGCTATTTTTTGCAAACAGTCGAATTGGGACTCGAGACCACCCCCATTAAGTTCAAAATGACGTTTGCAACCTTTTTGAGTGTAAGCTTCGATATGTTTGGAGGAAGTTGATTTTTGCCACTTTTTACTTAGGGCTTTGGTTTGGGCTGAGCCCAGTAGCCACTTACTAGCTCAGTTCCAATCTCCTCTTCTCTTCATTACTTCATAATTTCCTAATACATTCAAGCTTCATCAAAAATGGAGGAAGAGAAAAAGAATTAGGAAATCTTAAGCCCTAGTTTCCTTTAACAAATCCATCTTCTAGCTCCAAACACAAGAGAACCCATTGGTAAGCTTTCTCTTCTTCTTCTCCAACTCATTCTCCTTCCAATTTCAGAAATTTCCTAAACCTAATTTAGGAAATGTTTCTCTTTTAAGCTTAGATTGAAGCTTCTTGAGTTGTTATTGAAGAGGAATTGATCTTAGCTTGTTTTTAAAGTTTCTTCTTCATTTGTTTGGGTTCAAAGGTGAGATTTTTAATCTCACATCTAAGCCTATGAATTATCTTCGATTGTTAGGTATGAATTCCTAACACGTATTCTTGTGCAATTGCTTTTGGTTTGGATTGAATTGGTGAATATTCCAATTTTTAGTGTTTTGGGTTCAATTCTTTAAAAATCCTAACTTTGATGTTTGAACATGTTTTTGGTGATGCACCGAGGAGCATATAGGGTCGGGTAGTTGATTGGCATAAACCCTTAGTGTCGTTGCTCGTGCGATTGCAAATTGATCGAGATTTGCACCTCATTTGAAATAGGGCATGGGAGTGCCAGCAACAGGTTCGGCCGACCGAGCTCCTGGGCCGGTCGACCGACCTGTAGAACGGGCACTTCCTGCCTCTGTTTGGAAGTGCAGGCTACAGGGCTCGGCCGACCGAGCTCAGGGTCCGGTCGACCGACCTGCTACCCTATGCACTTCTGTTTTTGGTTCGGTCAACCGACTCAGGGAGTCCGGTCGACCGACCTGCTGCTATTTGCCAACTATGCCTATTTTGCCTTGTTGCTTGGTTTTTCAAATTTAATCGATTCGTGTTATTTCCCTATTTGTTGTTATCATTTGTTATTGACTTTGATGACTTATTTTCTTCGGGAATTCTTGGAATATCCAATTCGATGGATTCGGTATCGATTTCTTTGAATTTTATTCACGTTTTCGAATGTGAATCTTAGTGATTGATTGTTCCTACAATCTTCTTTGTGATTTGTCACTTTAAAAATATAAAAGGTTTTCTATACTAGTAGTAAATATCAAAACTCTTTCTTCTTATGATTTCAATACTATTTTATAACAAAGCTCGTTTTCTCAAACCGATTTCCAATCTATTAGTATATACAAACCTTTACCTCACTCGTATGAGAAATCTAATTAAACGACTTAGTAAAACGAGTGGTATGAAACGCTTGCGATTACTTCGTCGGTTAATTCTTGGACTTGTTCGATTGAATCTCTTGTGACAATTTTCTAGTGGAGATCTACAGTTTGTTCGTAAATATTTAAGTTAAGCAAGTGGTTATGGGACATGAAGCTAAACTCATATATTTACTAGCTTAGTGTAATTGACACTTCTCGTTGATCACGACGATCATCTTTGTGGTTTAGACTAGCAATGTGCGATGTCTCTTTGTCTATGTGGAGGACTGTTCCTTATTTTATTGAGTTTCGTCTCATTTCTTGCATGGGTCGTACCTATCTAGGCGCGTCGATGTTTGTTTACACATGGGTCGTGTCTTTCTAGGTGCGTCGATGTTTATTTATGCATGGGGTGTACCTTTCTAGGTGCATCGATGTTTGTTTACTTCGTGGAGCAATCGGCTTAATAGGTCGGGACATGGGGCGTATCTTTCTAGGTGCGTCGATGTTCGACTTTGCATGGGGTGTATCTTTCTAGGTGCATCGATGTTAGACATTACATGGGGTGTATCTTTCTAGGTGCATCGATGTTAGACATTACATGGGGTGTACCTATCTAGGTGCATCGATGTTTATTTATGCATGGAATGTACCTTTCTAGGTGCATCGATGTTTATTTATGCATGGGGTGTGTCTTTCTAGGTGCGTCGATGCTAGAGCATGGGGCGTATCTTTCTAGGTGCGTCGATGTTCGACTGTGCATGGGGCGTGTCTTTCTAGGCGCGTCGATGTCCAGTTTGTGGGATTGGCCATCCTTTTATTGTGATTTCTGGATTTCTTAAGATGATTTCTAGAATTTGTGTTTCACCAATTTTCGTGATTTCCATTGATAAACTTTATCGATTTTTGTGCATTGGTGAGTTTGTGCGTCATTGACTTTTGTGATTGACATTGATATTACCGTCAATATTTATGGTTTGGTGAACGAAATAAGGAGTATGACATTTCTTTGATTCTTGTGTAGATTTGGTGATATTGATTAATCTCTTATTGATTTTCAATTACTTATATATATCACAGCTTGGCATGGTGATTATTATGTGTTTAGTCATATCTCTTATTCTATATCGTTTCATCTGATATTTATAGTTAGACTGATCCGTTTATTATTTTCTTATTAAATAATACTCGGGTCAGACCGAGATGTTGCAGGTGCTTCTGCTTGACTTTACATCCGGGATTATCTCCTTGACTTTTAGTTAACTACTTAGACTAGTAGTTTTTGTTGTATACATTTGAGATATAGACTCCATAATGTGTACTTATTCTTTTGTGTAGTTCATGTAACTATTCTTTTGTGATATCGTGGATCTTTTTAGACCACTACTCTGATGTACACTTCCTAGTGTAATATTCATATCTATTTCCGCCTTTGTGATATGAATTGTCTCTGACTGATTTATGTTATGTTTATTTCCATATTTGTTTCCGAAGACCTTTATAGCCACTGTGTAGTAGCTTTGAGTTTGAGTCGGTATGTCAGATTTCCCTCTTGATGAAGAAATGCATGTTATACTATCTGGCATATCGATGCTCGCGCAAAGCAATTACACGGATGGTCGCTCCTCAACAGCCTTATTCTCCGTGCTAGTCGACAACATTCACCTTAATGTTCTTGGCTAGGTGGGTATAGAGGTGGGGCGTCACAGAATCATTGATTAAATAAGGTCTAATTTTTAATTAATGATTGGTAATCAATTAATGAATTAATTAAGGATTAATTAATGAGTGATTAATATTAATTAAAATGTAATTGATAATAAATCTTAGTTAATTACTTTAGGAAAAGTAATTAAAGAATTATAAATTGGTAATGAAGGTCATTAACTAAGATTATGAAATAATCAATTAGTGGGATTAATTTTAATAATTAATTAAATTATTATTTAAAATAAGCAATTGTGGATTGTTAAGCATAATTACTAAATGGAAGTAATTAAGGAATTAATTACTCATTGTAATTAATTCAGTTTAATATGAATTGTTTAAGTTAGTTAATTAAGTTTAATTAATTTAAATAATCATATGATGATGAGATAAGTATAATTACTTAGGGAAGTAATTAATGATAATTACTGGATGTAATTAACCGAGGGTGATTTAATAGTGAAAGTAATTGGAATATAATTACTTTGCATAATGAATCAAGGGATTAATTTAAAGCAAATTAATTAAGGAGTAATTAATTTGTTTGATGGAGTAATTAAGGGAAGTTAATTACTGAATGGTATTAATCAGGGGTGATTAATAAATGTGATTTAATTGAGATTAATTACTTAAGGTAATTAATATTAAAAAGGATAATTAATTAAGATGGATTAGGAACCATTTATAAATATAATTAAATGATGAATTTAAGGATTGATCAATTAAGATCAATTAACCAATATTAAGTAATTAAAAAGAAATTAATTAGTGTAATTAAAGATTTAAGTAATTAATTATAGTTAATCAATTTAATAAGTAATTAGAGGTTAATTTCTGTATTTAGTTAAGGTTAACTAATTTGTGGAAATAAAGTAATGGATAATTACTTGGAGGTAATTAAAGTTAATTAACCAAGAGTGATTAATTAAATTGAATAATTGGGTGATGATAAATTAATTGATGGAAAATTAATTAATAGATATATAAGCAAGATTTAAAATGGTGAAGTAATTAATTTAATTTACTTTAAATTAATTAGAGATGATATAATTAGTTTAATTCATTTTAAATTAATTATAGATGATATGATTGCTTATATATGGATTGATGATATTGGTTACTTTGAATAGATTGAGATCTCAAATATGATATTAGCGAATGCTATGTGATAGGTATGCTCTGATTTAAGTATGATGATAATATGGATTATCTATTGTGATGATAATATAGATTATCTGTTTATGTTGATGTTGATTATCTATTATGATATTGTGAATTATCTATCTGTGTGTATATGCATAATTGAACTGATTTGTTTTAAACTTTAAAACAACTTGGCCTTAAAAGATACGTTTTGGATTTCGATGAGACCGGGATCAGGTTTCCATATTTGGACATCCGAAAACCACATCGATCCAAATTTAACGTTAGGTCGTGAATTCTCAAGTGAAGATTCAGAGTGCAAGGGTTATCGTCGTTAACTCTGAGGGTGATTCCAAAATGAGTGTAACGAGATAATGCCTTCGGTTTCGTTCGAACTCGGAACGAACTTGTATGGATTGAATGCTTTCAGAACATCGTCAGGTGGGCGATGAGCATTCTAAGAGATGTGTTCTTTAAAGGTAATCGCAGCCTCAAGCCTCATCAACCGGGAATGGCTAAAACAGGGGATGTGCAGCAAGGTTAGGTGAGTCATGCCCAAGCAGGACAAGATTTTCCCCTGTCTAGATGTCCCTTTTTATTCGGCTGTATGGACAGTTGTGAGCTCCAATTGTCGGGGTTGTCTTGTTCGGGACTGTTCAGTAAGGAATGGTTCCAGCCTTGTGTTGCAAGGGAGCGGGCGTACTCCTCGGTACGTTGATCTAGGCCACGTACTGTGACGGACGGTACCCTAGTAGCCCTGCCATTGTATGGAATCCACAATGCAATAAGTGCCAACGGTTTTGATTGTATTACCCACTTTTGTGGCTAGTAGCTGGAATTTAATAGATGTAACAATTTCGGCTATTTTCTATTTACTTGAAAACCCTAGACCTATTATAATATCGCTAAATTTCCTATCAAATGTTTTGGTTAACGTAAGGTAAAAACTTACCCATGTTTATTTGTGGGAAGTCTTCCGTGATACCTTTCGTTTTCAAATGTTTTTCAAAGTTAAGCAACTTTAACCTGTTACTCATACCAGACCCATGTCTGACCCGGAGTTTATTTCTGTATTTCATAAACTCTCGGGTACTCAAATTTTTACGAGTAGCCAAGGGATTCAGGTTAGCTTTGACGAATTTTGGAGGAGCAATGGAGCAGGAGGCTTCAGCGTTGTAGATATATATACAGTTCCCCTGTGTTGGTATCTCTGTGTTGTATTGTATATTCAATTGTATAACTAGATAGGTGTTTATAACTGTCTAGTATGTGATGTATTATCTGTGTAACTCTGATTGATGTTGTATATTATGTAATACTTATGTGATTAATATAATTTATTCGTTCCGCTGTGAGATTCTGATGTTGTTATTCTTTCTTCTCTATCTCTTCTATTTTCTCATCCCTTTCTTTCTTCAAGATGAAACGGATTACTATGGTCAGAAACCCAGGTCGTCACAAAGATAGTGTTGAATTATGGATGTATAATTTAAATTTCTTATGCCATGCTACTTTAATATATGAAGAAAGTGTAGTTAACATTCTATGTTTCAAGTCATATGCAAGTGATCTCCCTATTACTGTGCTAAATATAAAAGCGCATCAAAAATGAAAATGCTTACCCGTGTCATTCCTTGTTACGTTGATTATTAATCTCCATCGTTATAATTGACACACTAGAATATATATTGCAATGATTTTAAATGAGTTGAATCAGGCGGTTAACTCCTTTTGATATCTTGGTCACTAAGACCAAGGTGCCACAGAACACAAACGACCTTGTTATGGTCCATAATCGACATTTTGATGGTACAATCGGTTGAACTATTGAAACCGTATCATTACAGATAAAAAAGTGTATAGGTATATCATGTACTTAACTTACTTAAGATAATTATATATGAAACAAAAGTTGTTTAATAGAAATAATGATCAAAAGTACGTGAGAAAAGTGACCGAAATGGGGTTGAATCATTTATTATAGCCAAAGATATTCAAAATAACAAAGTTAGAAAAGGGAAGACCAACACCAAATTATATCAGGTGTCACTCTTATTGTGCGTGCATAGATTAGAGGGATACATCCTATACCGCAAGATGCATGGAGAAAGCGTGGGTGTGTGTATGAGGTTGGTGACACATACCGTAGGAATTATTTTTGGTATAAGAAGGTCATGTATATGCCTACTTAAGAAATGATGGAGGGATGTTTAATTGAGATGCCATTATAAGAATGGGTTTACATGAGTAGACAGTATAAAGCAAGGGGACACCGCAAGTGATGAGTTGAACATTACAAAGCACCTACACAAGTATTATGTGCAACCATAGAGAACTTTGTCAGTGGCCTTCCACCCCAACATGGATGAACTGTGCACGTACGAACAACAGGTGCGTGCAGAAGTGCCGAAACTTAATAGCCCATGGTCTGTTTGACTTGAAACTTAAATTTTATGTTTTAGGTTTTCAAGATGTATTACAAAAGACACAAAATAGGAAAAGAGGATGGAAAAATTAACCATTACAACAAAAGGGATGAGAAGACAAAATATTATGGTTTTTGATATTTCCCCAAAGGTAAAAATAAGAAAAAATAATTTTTAGTTTCATATATTAAAACCATTTTTCATAGTTTTTCGCTCCTTCTCGCTCATGTTTTTTGGCATACATATTGAAAACACAGAACACTAAGTTCAAACCAAACAAGCTAACTTTTGAGATGATCAAAGCCTATTCTATATGATATTCATTATGCTTTCCTATTATCAAAGTTCCATATTGTTAAAAACTTGAAGCTCCATCCAACTTATAAGTATAAATATGCGACCTTTGGAAAAATAATACCGAACCTCTCCTTTAATTGATATTGCGGGTTTAGGCCTCAAAAGTTTGGCTTGGAACAGTATTTTTGTTCGTTTTTCCATTAAAAGACCAGGCATTTTTCATCATTGAGGATTTTTGATTTGGGCAGTTTAACTGCTTTTTAAAATTTGATAAGATTCTAGACCAAACTAATTATTAATTTATTTTTAAGGGGCTTTGCATAGTAGGTCCATGTTTCTGATGTTATTACAAGAAAAGTCACTATAGAAATGAGTATTTAAATTAGGTCTCTATTTTTTCTAAATAAAAAACGAAAACTAACTTGTGCTTTTCTGATAGAAAGCACAAGTTAACTTGCGCTTTTTGAAATTTTCAAAATTGAAAAGGGCAAACTAGCTTGCGCTTTCCGATAGAAAGCGCAAGTTAACTTGCGCTTTTCAAAAACATTAAAATTGTCATAAATTTTAGGAAAAATTTCAAAATCAGATGCCAAACAAGCACACTTTCCTAATAGAAAGCACAAGTTAACTTGCGCTTTTCAAAAATTTCAAAATTTAAAAATGAATCAAAATCAGAAAAGTGCAAGTTACCTTGCATTTTCTGTCAGAAAAGCACAAGGCACCTCACATTTTCTATTTTTCAAAATAGGGATTAAATTTACATATTTATTTTCGCAGGGACTTTTCTTACAACAACGTCAAAAATAGGGACCTATAGCTCTTTTTTGTTTTTTTAAGGTTACACCGACAATTCGGTTGGGATAGCAATGGTAAATATAGTCTTACAAGCTCGTTCTTAGAAATGACACGACTTTCAAATTTTTAAATGACATACATGAATCCTCTTAACCATTTCATTAAAACTATTCTAAATACTTGCTACAATTAAGATAGTAAGACACTTGGATTCACTATTATTTGGAAAATGTTTGATTTTATATTATGATATAATAAATAAGCTAATTATCGCATTAATAGTGTATTTTGGAGAAAATTGTCTTACCATACAGATCTATTATGATTGTATGACGATAAAGGATTAATGAAACAATCAAAATACACAAAAATAAACGAAACAAACAATTTTACATGGTTTTCCAAATAGATTTTACATGGTAAAGTCTGCATTTTTACAAAAATTTTAATCAGATCCCTTCTACATATGAATGACTACCTTTCTTTATAGTTGCATGAAATAAATAGTTATCACTTTAGATCCTATTTTTACAGCAGTAAAAAAGGAAGGATATCATCCTCTAAGTTAGTGAGGCATCTTAGTATTCTAGAGAAGTATTAATCTTTGTATAGCATGAGGTGGAAATTGAATATTTAGGCATTAAAGTAGTCTTTGTTAACATATTTCAAGCAATGATATTTGAACAGCATCTTCAATCGCTTCAATCATTTAGGCCTTGACCATTTATGCCTCAACCAACTATGTCTCAATATTATAGACTTAAGGATATACCATAAAGACAATTATATATATGTAATGTAACTTAACTCTTATAAAAGAATATTGTTCAAAATAAAGTATGTTTTTTTATTTTCTTTAATACGTGTTGTTATATTGTGATATAGATAATGATAATATCACATTTAATATATATATATATATATATATATATATATATAAGTGACAATGTATTAGAAACCATGACTTTTGAATTGATATTTTAAATATTTATCCTTAATATTTCTGATCAACATATATCAAGAAAAAAATATTGATACATCCATTGAGACTAGCAAACATTATGTTCTCTATACAGAGTGACACTAAGAGATTACATACTTATAGTTGTTTAGAACAATCATAAAATGACTCAGCGGGATTCTACTATTATTAATACAACTAAGTCAGAATAGAAGATCTCATGTAACAACATGAAGTAATCTTCAGAGTTGAGAGTATTGTTCTAAAATAACTATGCTATACTTTGATTATGGTCTACCATATGACATCATGATCATGTCACGACCATAGTTTGTTGCACAACTATTTGAATTAAAACATTACTTAAGAGATGATCCATCTCATTCGTTGTAGAAGGTGAATATCACCAAAATTGGTAATCAACTTAAAATCAATGTTTCTAGTCAGGGTAAAATGATTATTTGATAAGTGTTATCGGATTGAACCAAAGACTTTAAGATGGTATATGCAATTAACTAAGAATGGTATTGGAGTTTTTTTACCATTGACCAAACTCTAGATATCTCATTGATAAAGTGATGACGAAAAGAAATCATGCAAAAATTAGATTAGAAACTGAATTTTGCATAATCTACAAGAAATTAAACTTGTTCCCGATAGTGCATTTTAGCAATGTCTATATAGGATTTAGTATATAAATTTTTTAAATATTGACCAAGGATCGACTTCGTACCGAAGAGTCAACATAATCGCATTAGCCAATTTTTGAGTTCAACCAATACTAAAATAATTTACAAATGCAATAAATTAATAAGAAATTTGATATAAACGTTGCGTTGAATTTTTATGGCATATTAGTTATTTATTTAAAATCATAAAATTAACTAAAATAATATATAATTATTATATATTGATTTGGTTAAATATACAGGCTTATGTATTTAAATAGATATTTAATATGTATGATATATTTATTAGGCCTAAAGTCCATAAGCCTATGGATTGGGGTATACCCGGCCATGCATGGAGCCTAGAGAGAAAGATGTTGGACATTAGATATCTTGGTTATAAATAGTCCCACTCTTTCTTGCTCTAGATACATAGAAAACAAAGCCATAGCCTCCATTAATGAATTGATGGAATCGTAGAAGCCGAGGTTTGCACACCATATTCAAGGACAAGGAATAAGGGATTGGGAAAGGAAGTAGCAAACCACCGACATGTCAATAACGGTAAGTTCAAAGAAAAGGAAAACATTTTATTTTATACATTAAAGTCAGTTATATGCCATAAATGTTTTTCGGCCTTGATATAAAGATAATTCAAATATAGAAATAAATAACTAAAATAATTAATATCCGTGTGTGTATATATATAATTAGTTAAATAAATACTTTTATTTTAGTTCAATTTTTTTTACTCACAAGTCACGACATAAACGCGCACACATATGCTAGATTTTGACTTTAAATTAAAATACATATTTATATACGTATATTTTATACGTGGGTTTGAAATAAAAATTTGTTTTGTTTCATGGCTTTGAAAAGCATTCCTTTTCCTTTCGGTTTAATACACACACACTCCTTCATAAAATACCTCTCTTATCATAAAAAAAACTTTCAGTTTTAACATATAAGTTAAAAAGTTAGGGACCACTAACTCTAATTGTATTGATATGACGTTGTAGGCCAAGATCTTAAAGATCATGCGTTCAAACCCCCAAGACATCAAAATGAGTACTGTGCCTGAATAAAGCACCACTCATATAATAATTTTTTTAATTAAAAGATCTTTTTATACGTATACATATTTCTTTCGGTTTAATTAAAAAATAATTATTTGTATTTTAATAAATGTTTAAACATATTTTAAATCAAAACAATCATATTAAATAATATATATATATATATCAAAATAACACACACACACACATATATGTATATATATCAATATATATTGTTTGTTAAGGACCACTAGCTTAAGTTGTAAGATCTCTAGATTATGATTCTAGAGGTCTTGGTTTGATATCTTGAGATACCAAAATGAGTGCTCTACTTAAATTAAGTACCACTCTTATTAATAAAAGTAAATATTTCGTCATTTATAAAAAAAATTGAAAAATATAAAATCGAAAATCAAGAAAATAATTTTTCAAAGCTGAAAACATATATGTATATATGTACATATATAAATATACAAACACACACACATATACATTTATATTATTTAATAATTTTAAAACATAAATAATATTAAAACATGTTTATTTAATGGTCAAAAAAATTATTTAAATTTTATATGTACAAATATACATATACATATGTGTGTGTGATATTGCTTATGTTAAAATCATTACCTCTTAATATTATACCCTCAACCATCGGCCCTAATGGTTATTAACACACATTTGACATTTATATGTTTAAATGCCCTGGATCAGTCTATTACATTTATTTATTATATTATATTGTTTGCATTGTAAACACAAACATTTCACAAATTAAACCTAAAATTTTAAAACTAAATTAAGCTAAAATAATGACATACATTGTAGTTAATTGATCAAATCATAATATACATTACAAACACATATATGTTTGTTTATGTATATATATAGTATAAATTAATTAAATTAAAATTAAAATTAAAATACTAAACTCCTAAATTGCTAAATATGATTTGGTGTAAACAAATTGTTCATGTAAACCAAATAAGATCGAGTGCAAACTAAAAAGATGTTTATTTTTTGAAATTTCCTCATTTTACCATATTTCCATTGCACCCGATCCAGCACAACTAACCTAGAACCTAGACCTTTGATACTAATTCTTAGAGATATCTAGCTTTTGACATTATTATATAATTAGTACTCCTATTTGAATAATATATTATGTATTCTGCATCACCAACCTAATCCTTAGATGAATTCATTAATAATTCTTACCATGCAAAGTCTATGTAACAACCTGACTTCGACCTTCGAATATTGACACTAATACATCCATGATATTCGTTTGTTGAACACCCAAGTGATGGAAAGATAGAAAGTTAGGGTAAAAATAAAAATAGAATAAAACAAGAAAGGAAGAATACAACATCAGAATCTCATAGTGGAATGATAATACATAATATCAATAGAACAATTCAAAGTTACAAAACCTAAGTACTATCATTAGCCTGGACAATTATAAGTAATTGTTCTTACATTGTTGATATATGTACATAGCTAAAATGGAACCACAGAAATAGAAATAGATAGATAATAGAAGCTTCCGGCTCATCTCGTGGACTCTGAAGCATCCAAGGTAAAACCTGCTACTTAGCCTACTCGAAGGAGTACACGAGGATTTTAGGAAAAACAAAAACCAAGCATCAGACACAAATCTTGTGTAAGAGAATCCAAGATACATGAATACATGGAATAGTAACTATTGAGATGGTATGGATTCCCGTAACAGTTTTCCCCATAAAAGAAACAAACTATTTATTAAGTGTAATATAGTGATATGATAGATAGCGTTTAGAGTAGAATATAAATCATATCAAATAGTATGGTGCTTTCATTCAAAATACCACAACATATTTAGATTACAATCAAAACCGCTAAGGTTCGTTCACATATTGGGATTTTCCATGGAGATCTCTTCGATCGACGTCGAAACCATTCTCTTGCATAAGGGTTAGAAAATACCTTTCGAGCATCGTATATATCTCTAGATAAAATATACCATTTCGGTAAACACAAGCTGCCTAACGTTCGAACATAAACATGAATAAGGTGAACCAAATATCATCAACTCCCGCAAGCCAATAATCGATAAGTATATCTAGAAATAAAGATGCTAATACCCTAACATGGGTTGCTAAACCCCAGGTTATAAGGCCTACCGTACTTTTAGTCATTTCCAATATCGAAGGTATGTTCGGCATCTTCACACGATTCTTCATCACTCAAATAGAATAGAATCCCCAAATGGATTCCCATATCACAAACATATCACTAATCGCTATATGGATTCGAGCATCTCAAACAGTTCTCGAATCTTCATATATATTCTCCTTTACAACCGCTTCTAAAATATAGAACCCATATACTAGTTTTGAAGTGGTATTCGATAATTAAAACACTTACTAATACCGAACTCTTTAAAACCAATCGATTAACTTTTGATTAACTAATTTCCACTTCTTTCAAAAGTAAGTGAAAGGTAGAGGCATTTCGCACCAGTACTCCTTCCTGATGGTTCTCTTTGGAATAAAATCACAAAGCCTTTCGATTACTTGTTACATTGATATTAGGTTAAGTTTGATGATTGATTATCTAGTCAAAACAATTGCTTGTATAAATCATGATTCGTACGCTTAACTCATTTTCGACATTCCAACTTAACTATTCTTCGTCCAAGAGTGCAGCTAGGTAAGTTAGAGCACTGATTGCATCAAATCTTTGCGTAGAAAATTCATTATTGAATATCATAAATAAATAAGTCTACCTCGTCTGCTTTTAGTATTAGTATAGTATTAATGATTTTCATAAACAAGTAAGAAATCAACACGATTAACACATTTTCGACATTTTCTGACTTACTATGCCTTGACCAAGAGTGAAATCGATAGGATAGAGCTCTACAACTTCATCCCTACTTGACATCATCTTAACTCTCACAAATAGACAAGTCTTCCTTCCTTGGCTTTTAGTGTTAAACATAGTTGATTACTTTTCAAACAAGTGATCAAATAACTGACAAGTTAGCTACTAAGCAATTCTTCATCCCTATTTGAAAACATTTGTATATACTTTTAAAATACTTGAAAATACTTATAATAGGTTTTAAAACATTTATCCAAAATGTTGTTTTAAAATGACAAGTTTGTAAAATCTATAAAACCAGGAAAAGAACATGTTTAGTCATAAAAATCACTTCTTTAAAATTCACAATTAATTCTTAAAAATTCACAAAGACCATAAACAAGTTCTAAAATGCTTTAGTAATAGTTAGCAAACACTTGTAAAAAGAATGAAATAAAATACTAAAAAATAAATATCTTTTCAAACCTTTTAGGTCCAAAAAAATCAAGTCTAAACAGGGTAGTTTTGCACAAGTGGAGTTTTGGTCGTTTTCGAGATGTTACTTAACTTATGGTTACCCAAGATTTTAACAGCAACAGACATACATATAAAAATTAAAAATATGATGAGAAATCCTTAAGGATCTCTCCAAAAAGTCCCATAGAAATCGCCAAAAGCAAGACAATCCACAGTTGCATCTGTAGTGACTATCGCTATAAGCGCACTTTCAAATTCGAGTTATATTCAAACTTATGATCAACTACATCCTATGTGCTTTGTTCCAAGACCTTGCTATATGTCATAAAATTCCATTAAAATTAATTCAGGTCCGTTCAAGTCCATTCATATGTCCGTTTTTTCAAGGCAAGAAGTAAACCATTGTTTTCAACATGTATCCAAATCAATTTAGACAACTTTAAAAAAACCAAACACAAGAAAATATGAGTTATTTTTCAATTCAAAGTAGTGAGGTAGCTCACATTTTATCCAACAAACAACCAAGATCCCAGTGTCTAAGTCCAACCTCAACCTAGCAACCACCTTCTTTCCTCCTCTTTTCCTTTACTTTTGCACTAGCTCACCCAACACACCCAAAATAGCTCACGGCCTCTACATGTAAGGGAGATTGGCTTCCAAAATTCAAGATGTAACTAGGTAGGATGTTTTGTAATGTGTTAGTAAGGCTTCACTCCAAATTTGAAGTGATTTGGATTTGATTTGCAAATATTTTGCTTTAGGAAATTATGAAGTGGAAGAAGAAGACATGGATTTTATAACTTCAAGATTTGTGAATATGTGAATGAAAAATAAGGGTGTGCCCCTCCTTTTATAGGCTAAGAATGGTGTTGTTTAAGCTTGCCTTCACCCTCCCTTCATACCGTAGAAGAATCACCTCCCATCATTTCTCCTTTAAGTCACTTCTCCTTTATGTTAATTACCATTTTATCCCTCTCGTGATAATATCTCTTATCCTAATAGAAGCTTCAATAACATCCATATTTTATGAAGAGGTATATGTGTTAACTAGTTGCTAATGTGTTAATTTGATTGTTAGATAAGTGCACAAGAGTTCGAACAACTTTTATCGATCGAAAAGATGTTTATTGATTAACCGATTTTTTATCACATAATCGATTTTTCTTCAAAGAATATATTTTTGTAAATTTTTTTTTCAAGAAATGTTTTTTTTTATCATCAATCATTTATTAAATGACGTTTAACAAGTTATAAAGTTGTATTTATAACACTTATTTATATTTTAAAACGTTTCGATGTTTGAAGACAAAGTGTTCGAATTTCAGGATCACTATGTTCTCCCTCAGTTGGAAGAGTTCATCCTCGCAATTCAATTAAGAACGATAATCAAAGAAGATAAAAGAACATGATATTGTTGAATATGCGCTTATATGATTTTTGTTTGATGATAATAAACATATATACATTCATTTAAATGTATTTGTTAATGTACTATTTTATTTTTCATAGGTTAAATAAATATTTGCTGGATAAAATTAAATAACACAGAATTTGAATTCAAACAGAAATTTTATTCAAACAAATATTTATTATAATTTTGAATAGTACAAATTCAAGCTTTCACTATTCACTATACAACTTTGATACAAATTCAATTACATCACAATTTTACATTTACAGTTGACCTCACTACATATCACTCACACTCGTATTTATCTTCAGCTTCATTCCAGTTAGAATCCAGCATCTGAGCAATCTACAAAAATATTCACTAACGCAGTAAAATTGAAAAAGAAATATTTTTGAAATATAAAATTAAATGTGAATTTTTGTAAATAATATTTTCCTCAGTTATTTGGGTTGTTCGTCATGATTTATATTTGAATTCATCACACACGAACAATGTGACATGCACAGTGTATCACTGTACATGCCACAAGACCGTGCACACCGAAATACACTTGATAATGTTACAGGGACAGGCAAGCACAGGTCAAACCCAAATTATCGGATTCAACTCAGGTGAAATATAGATAAAATCACAACACACGCATAAGGTCAAACCCGAACTATTAGCTGGATTCAATACAGGGCAGGTGTACAGGCTACGACTACATGCATGAAACAGTTCCATGTCCAAGCAACATTGAAAAGTAAGGAACCAACTACAAAAAGTAATGTCAAAGTCGAACCCAAATAAAAATGAAGCCACAGCAATCAGATGCCAACAAGTCAACGTAGCTGCAGTATGCATCAGTGCATATATGAAGTGACTCAAAACAGATAACCAGTGATACAAGTAACATGAGCAGACCCAAACAATACATACACCAGCCTCAATAATGAAGATACCAAAACCAGAATGCAAGTGGATGAACAGAGAGATATACACAATGAAGGAAAGAACAGTAGCCTCGACACACGTACACATAGGTGGTGAAATTACAAAGACCACAACAAACTTTAAATGACACAGTGTACACGAAAATTCGACAAGCACATGAGCAACTATTTTTCACAAGCAAGAAGCTGACAGCAAGGATTAGAATGCATCAGTGTGCAAAGAGCTCGAGCAAAAGATATGGCAACTCAACAATACAAAAACTACAAAAATCAAATAAAGACAGCATCTTGTACAACTGAAATGCAAGTAGATCAAATGATGTGTTAAAAGCAACAGTCAGCAGCGCAAACAAATGTATAGAGTACCAACAGACTCAAGAGCTACCAGAATATCATAAAGCATGTACACAGTTCAACATGACTAAAAGCACAGTGGAATGAAGTAAATGCAAATAGCAGAGGGATGAACACAAATATGGCCAAAGACGAAGATGACCAAAAATTCACGTAATTCATGAAATCAGAAATGGCCGAAGTCAAAAGCAAAACAACATCGTGGTGACACGAAATTGAATCAACACCGTGTCAACCAAGTAACACGAGTATATACGAATTGAAGAAGTCAGTGACATCATAAACATCCATACGAAAATCAACGATCAAGCAATATCAGTTGACAAAGTCATATAGAAAATATACGACGTAAACCCTATGGTTACAAACCCTATATAAACAATCATCATCGGCAATCTCAAATTGATCGAATTCAAGCATACAAACAGAAAAGCAAAAAGAGTACATACCGAAGCTTTTCAGATTCGATCAATTCGAAGCAGTCGTAGTGCACAAAGGAAACCAGCAATTGACAAAAGAACGCCGAGTCAATAATTCAATCACAATCGCAAGCTTCGAATTTCAAAAACCCTAGTTTGGATCCAAGAGAACGAAGCCCTAAATTTGCAAGAGGAACGGCCGCCATTATTCACGAAAAGGAACAGATCAACTAAATGTCGAACGGGCCAGAATAGAATAAGGAGAACGGGCCGGTTTTGTTTTTAAAAAGGTTTTTTATTTTTAATTAGGGTTTTTGTGTATTTGATTTTTAATTTGCTTTTTAAATTTACTTTTAAATTTTAAACGTTATACTTACTAGTCGTGTGACTAGGGGACAAGCTACGTGGCGTAGCTTGAGAATTCGCAACTCAATGGCTGAGTTGTGGCAGGGTTTTGAGCGTAGAGTTGGGATTAGTCGATAGCGGGTGTCGCGAGTTTACGTGTGTAAGCGTCTGACTATCTAATTTCTAGTAGAAACCTTGGGGCAGCACGTAGGCAGGGTTTTGCCGAAGCTGGGTAAATTCTGTGTCGTTCTATTTCTGCTTATTATTCTGCTATTATTCTGTGCTGCTATTGTTCTGTGATCTGTGTTGAAATAATTTTATAAGCTTTCGCTATTAATTTTATAATTTATACTATCACCCTATTCACCCCCCTCTAGGGTGAGATCGATCCTATATATATATATATATATATATATATATATATATATATATGGCATATCGCTGAAACTATATGCAACCCAAAATGCATATAAAGTGATTCCACCTCAAGTGGTGAGTACACTACAAAAGATGTATGATACTAAGATAAGAAATCTCTAGTTTAAGAACAAATCTGGATAGGGCTCCCTCAAACTATCCTCCGTTTCCTATGTACAACCCCGTGCATCCTCTCTATATAGTACCTTGACTAACTTCACAATCTTAGTCCTCAATCGCTTTGTATCTCTATAAACAATACGAACTGGCTATGTCAAAACAACCAAATTTGAATCAATCTCCAAGTCCTCTTACCACGATGCTTCCAATATCATCGAAGGATCATGCACAAACTTATGCAAATGCGATACATGAAATACATTATGCACACCTACTAGCCTAATCGATAACTTAACTTTATACGCGAGTGTATCAATCCTCTTTAGAATCGGGAATAGTCCTATATAACGAGGAGCCAACTATCCTATCCTTCCAAACCGGACTACACTTCTCATTAGAGAAATGTTTACAAACATAAAGTCTCCAACTGAGAACTCCAAGTCTTAGCATGTCTCATCTACATAGATCTTCTATCAATTCTATGCTTCTTTGATTCTCTTTCGAATCTCTATAACCTTATCTGACGCCTCTTAAATCATGTCTAGGCCAAGCACAAGACGATCCCTAGTTTCTACCTAATACGATGGAGATTTGCAAGGCCTTCCATACAATGCTTCAAATGGTGCCATTCCAATGCTGGCCTGATAACCGTTGTTGTATGAAAACTCAGCAAGTGGTAAGCGTTCTTCCTATGAACCCCTAAAATCTAAAATGCATGCTCTAAGCAATCCCTCCAATATTCGGTTTACCTCTTCCGTTTTACCATCTATTTATGGAAGGTAAGTGGTACTCAAACCGAGCTCGGTCCTTAAGGTCTCATGCAAACACTTCCAAAAACTAGATTGTGAATATCAGATCTCTATCACTCATGATATAACAAGAAACACCGTGCAATATGATGATTTCATTAACATATAACTTAGCCAAACTAAAAGTTGTTATTGTAGTATTAATAGGTAAGAACCATGCACTCTTGGACAATCGATCCATGATAATCCATACACCCTTGTTACCTTTTCTCGACCTATGCAATCCATCGATGAAGTCTATGGAAATCTGCTTCTGTTCCCACTTAGGAATATCTAGCGACTGAAGAAGTCCAGTCGTCTTTTGATGACTACCTTTTACCTACTGGCAGTGAGCAGACCTACTCACAAAGATTGAAGCATCTCATTTCATACCTTTCCACCAGAAAGCACACATCATATCTTGATACATCTTAGTGACCCTCGGATGTATTGTTAACCGTGAATGATGACTCTCCTTTAGAGCCTCCAATCTAATCCCACCAAACTTGGGTCACACAACCTTTCATTTATCCTCAATAAACCATTGCTATATACTTCAAATCCCAGCCACATCTTCGATGCCTTATTCTCGCATACCGCTTTGGCTATTCAAGCAATAAGTGGATCTCAAAGTTGATTCTCTACCATACGAATGATGAGGGTTGGACGAACCTTAATGTTTGCCATAACTGCATACCTCCTATTGAGTGACACACTTTCCCCAGTGTGTATAATATATCCAGATCATAGGCCGTAAGAAACTCCAACCCCTTTACTGTCCCATGTTTAAGTCTTTTTACTTAAAAAGATACTTCAAAGATATATGGTCCGTATATAACTTGAACCTTTCACCTAGAAAATGATCACATCTCTAATGCATGTACCATTGCTAACAACTTCAAGTCATGAATTGCATACCTTGCTTTATGCGGTTTGAGCTACCAACTATTATAAGCGATAATCCTCCCATGATGCTTTAACACAACACCTAAACCTGTTCCACATGCATTGGTGCAAACAATCAAACCCTCAACCATATCTTGTACAGTAAGAATAGAAGCACCGGTGAAAATTTCCTCTAACTCTATGAATGCTTACTCGCATTATCAGTCTACGTAAATTTGACAACTTTCTTCGTTAAATTCATTAAGCGAGAGGAAATTTTTGAAAAATCCTATATGAATCTCTTGTAATAACTTGCTAGACCTAGAAAGCTCCTAATATCAATTGACTTTCTGGCCTCTTTAAGTCATGATCGGCCACAACCTTAGCGGTATCAACATAAATATCTTCCTAAGACAACCTGACCTAAGAATCTAACTTCTAAATGCCAAAAATACACTTCAAGAACTTAGCCTTCAATGCATGCCCCTTTAGTGTTTTTAGAACAATCCTTAGATGACACGAATGTTCCTCCTCGGTCCTAGAATAGACCAAAGTATCATCAATAAATACAAGGACAAACTTATTCAACACATCTCAAAAAAAATTGATTCATTACGTCAACAAAATATGCCGGAGCTTTAGCTAGGCCAAACGGCATAACTAACCACTCATAAAGCTGGTTAGATTTAAAAGCAGCCAAGGATACACTCTCCTCTACCACCTTAACTGATGGAACCCTATAGAAAATTTAAGCTGAGAAAACACTAGAGTTCCATGAAGTTGATAGAACAGGTCATCTATCCTAGGAAAATGATACTTGTTTCTAACAGTTCATTTGCTAAGCTCACGTTAATCTACACATAGTCTTATGGAACCGTCTGCCTTCGTAGCAAAAACGGCGGGGGCTCCCTAACTCGAACGACTTGGTCAGATCAGGCCCTTTCGCAACAAATCACTAACCTGATTTGTCAGCTCTAACCGGGGCAAGCCTACGAATAGGCAACATGATTTGCTTTGCATCCTTTACTAGATCAATGCAAAACTCTATCTCTCGGTGAGGTGGCAAACCTGACACGTCTTCGAAAACATCCTCAAACTCCTAAACAATGATGACTGAACCCTACTCCTCTTCTGCCTTATCCAGAGAATAAAGAAAACTAGTCACAAATGAGTTAGGCCCTTCACAAGATACTACCATCGCCTTCCTTCCCTTCTTTATTAATGACACAATTCACTCAACACAATCTAGGACATCATTATTGTACGACAACCAATCCATCGTAAGCAGAACATCAAAACCCTTAAAGCCCAGAACATACATATCGATAGAGAAGAGTTGGTTGAAGGAAAAAATTGGAACTCCTAAACAAACCATGCTAATTTTAGCCGAGTCCCAAGAAATTTTCAACACGCAAATAGAATCTAAAGCCATAACTAGCTCAAGTTTTAATCTATCAACAAGAGTACAAGAAATGACACTAAACGAAGCACTAGTATCAAATAATACATGAACGGGAATGCCAAAATAGAAAGAATACCTTCCAGAACTTACTTCCCTTTTGCAGCTGCAAAAGTGGAACGTGCTGAAGTTAGCATAAACGCTCGAGGTCGTTCCCTCTTTTAGAGCATCAGAGGCTCCCTAGCAAAATGGCATGGATGGTGGTTGTTGTAGCAGAATCCTTTGTGCAAACTAGGCCTTGGCTGTTTATGGCTCTAACTTGGGTGACTTAGCAATTGGTGCCTTTACAAACGGTGCTTTTGCCACTTCTTACCTGACCTACAATTCGTAGCAAAGCGTCCCTTCTTTCTACACTTATGATAAATTACCCTAAAAATATCTCTCAGCGGTTGAAACTTTAGCTTGATGCAAGCAGCTGGTGCAAAAATGGATGGCTTCGGTGCTAAGCTCTCAAACCTCAACCCCATCTTCACCAAGTGCACATAAGACTGAAGATCTGATTCGTCATATTACCCTTGAATTCTAGGCACATCCCTACGATGAACATGTCATTTCTCTTCAATGGCATATCTTCCAAACCAAGCCCAAACCGATATAAGATAGTGAATCAGTTATCATACTCCACTACTATCATGGCACCCTACTTCAAGATGAGGAAGCTCATAAGAAAAAAAAAGTCTTCTCGACTTCTGGAACAAACTTCATCTCGAATCCCTCCTTAAATGGGGCCTAAGAGATGTCATTCTCTTGGACATCAAGGGTGATAGAATTCCACAAATCTATAGCCACTCCTCAGATGCCGTGGTGCCAAACGACGCTACATCGCATCATCTAGCTCCATATCTCCAAATATTTGACTACGTAATTTGATCCAAGCTTGGAATTCTATAATCGTCTCTGTACCACCAAACCTCTTACCTCCTAGCTTCTTATGATCATGGAAGAGCAAAGAAAAATTCACCTAAGGCCTGACCTGCACGACTTCCCCTATAATATCCACCCTTGTTCCCCGACTAGAGAAACATTTCTTGGTGCTCAATCTTCACCATTTGTGACGGTACGATGTTGACCACCTCTACCTCCTCAAGCATTAATAGCTCTAGTACTCATGATTTACAACATAAACATAGAAGAATATATGTAGGATATGAAAGTCTAGAGTTATTTCAAAGGAAGAGATTATTCCTAAAGAAAGCTGAAAAAAGGGTATAGGTTTATCGAAAATACAAATATCTATAATGATCCATACTCAAACAAAGCTAAGGTGTTCACTCAACCTTAGGATATGATGCTAGATGTGACTACTCGATCGACCCTCAAATGTTGATACTAATACATTCAAGATATTCATGTTCTGAACACCCAAGTACCAGAAAGACAGAAAGTTAGGGTAAAATATAAAAAAAAGAACAAGATAAGAAAGGAAGAACAAAACATCAAAATCTTATAACGGAATGATAATATATAATATCAAAGGAGCAATACAAAAGGTTACTCTGAATATAGCAATTTCAAAGTTACAAAACATAAGTACTATCATAATCCTGGACAGTTTTAATGCCCTGTCCTTACATTGCTGATATATGTACATAGCTAAAATAGAAAAACGAAAATAGAAATAGATAGATAATGGAAGCCTTTTGCTCATCTTCTGAACTCTGAAGCGTCCAAGGTAAAACCTGCTACTAAGTCTACTCGAAGGAGTATGCGAGGATTTTAGGGAAAACGAAAACCAATCGTCAGATATAAGTCTGGTATACGAGAACACAAGATACATAAATACATGTAACAGTAACTACTAAGACTGTATGGATTCCCGTAACTGTTTCCAGTCAAAAAACCAACCATTTATAGCGATATCATAGAAAATGTCTAAAGTATACAGTATAAATCATATCAAATAGATGCGGTGTTTACATTGATCACACCACAATATATTTAAGGTACAATCAAACCGCTAAGCTTTGTTTGCATATTGGATTTTTTCATGATAATCTTGTCGATTGACGCCGAATCCAATCTCTTGCACAGGGGTTAGAAAGTACCTTCCAAGCAATGTATATTTCTACATAAAATATACCATTTAGTTAGACACAAGCGGTCCAGCATTCGAACACAAATATGAACAACGTGGATAAAATATCATCAACTTCTATCAGCCAACAATTGATAAGTATATCTAGACATGAAGTTGATAATACCCTGACATGGATTGCTAAACCCCAGGTTATGAGGAATAATCTATTTTTAGTAATTGCCAATGTCAAGGTTATGTTCGACATCCTTCACACAAGTCTTCATTACTTGAATAGAACACTAATCTCCAAGTGGATTCCCATATCTCGAACATATCATGAATCACTACATGGATTCGAGCATCTTAAACATATCTCGAATCTCCATATTGATTATCCATTACAATCGCTTCCAAAATATAGAACTCATATACTAGTTTTGAAGTGGTATTCGGTAAGTGAAACACTTATCAATCCCGAACTCTTCAAAACCGATGGATGAATTTTCTGTTAGCTTAATTCCGGTTCTTTCAGAAGTAAGTGTAAGGTAAATGTGTTTTATACCAATACTCCTTCCTAGGGGTTCTCATTAATATGAAATCGCATAGTCTTTTGATTACTTGTTAAGTTAATATTAGGTTAAGTTCGACAATCGAGTAATTGATTATCAAGTCAAACCAATTGATTATATAAATCATGATTCATATACTTAATTCATTTTTGACATTCCAACTTAACTAGTCTTCATCCAAGAGTGAAGCCCAGTAAGCTAGAGAACTGGTTGCTTTAAATCCTTTCCTAAATGCTATATTCTTGAATCTTACAAATAGGTCTACTCATCGGCTTTTAGTGCTAAGTATAGCATCAATGATTTCCATAAACAAGTAAGAAATCATCACTACTAATCAGTTTCTGACATTTTCTGACTTACTATTCCTCAACCAATAGTGAAACTGATGGGTTAGAGCTTGATTACTCCATCTGTACTCGATATCAATCTTAATCTCACTAATAGATAACCCTTATTTTGTTGGCTTTTAGTGTTATACATAGTTAATTACTTTTCAAACAGGTAATCAAATAATTAACCATTTAGCCACTAAGCAATTCTTAACCCCTCTTTCAAAAAAAATTATATACTTTTAAAATACTTATAATAGGTTTTAAAACATTTATTCAAAATATAACTTTAAAATAACAGAGTTTGTAAAATCTATAAAACTTGGAAAAGAACATGTTTTATCATAAAAACATTTTCTTTTAAATTCACAATTGATTGTTAAAAATTCATAAAGATCTCAAACCACTTTTCTAATGCTCTAATAATAGTTATTAAACATTTTTAAAAAGAATGAAACAAAATACTTCAACTTAAATATCTTTCAAACCTTCTAAGTCTAGAAAAAATCAAGTCTAAACGGAGTAGTTTCATATAAGTGAAGTTTTAGCCGTTTTCGAGATGTTACTTAACATTTTATTGTCTAAGCTTTTAATTGCAACAAACACACATACAAAACATTATAAAGATGATGAGAAATCCTTAAGCATCTCTTTACAAAGTCCCATAGAAATCGCTAAAAAACAAGGTAATTCACAATTGCATCTATAACAACTATCGGTATAAGTGCACTTTCAAATCTGAGTTATATTCAAACATATGTTCAACTACAACCAATATGCTTTGTTCCAAGACCTTGTTATATGTCATACCGGTCCATTCAAGTTTGTTCATGGCTGTTTAAGTCAATTCGTATGTCACTCGTTTTCAAGGAAAGAAGTAAACCATTGTTTTCAACATATGTCCAAGTCAATTTAGACAACTTTAACAAAACCAAACACAAGCAAATATGAGTTATATTTCCAGTCAAAGTGGTGAGTTAGCTCGCCTCTTATCCAACAAATAACCAAGATCCAAGCATCTAAGTCCAACCTCAACCTAACAACCACCTTCTTTCCTTTTCTTTTGCACTAGCTCATCCAAAACTCCCAAAAGAGCTCATGGCCTCAAGGTGTGGGGGAGATTGGGTTCCAAAATTCAAGATATAACTAGGTAGGATGTTCTGTAATGTGGTAGCAAGGATTCACTTCATGAAGTGATTTGGATTTGACGTGCAAATATTTTGCATTAGGAAATTATGAAGTGGAGGAAGAAGAAGATATGGATTTACAACTTCAAGCTTTGTGAATTTGTGAACGATAACTAAGGGTGTGCCCCTCCGTTTATAGGCAAATAATGATGCTCTTTAAGCTTGCCTTACCCCTCTCATTCCATGGAAGAGCCGCCTCCCATCACATCTCCTTTAAGTCACTTCTTCTTTGTGCTAATTACCATTCTACCCCTCTCATGATAATATCTCTTATCGTAATAGAAGCTTCTAGAACATTCCAAGGTTTATGAAGAGGGGTGTGTGTTAATTAGTTGGTAGTGTGTTTATTTGATGAATAGATAAGTGCACAAGAGTCGAACAACTTATATCGATCGAAAAGCTGTTTACCGATAAATTGATTTTCAGTCACATTATCGATTTTTCTTCGAAGAATATGTTTTTGTAAATAAATTTCAAAATAAGTTTATTATTATTAGTTATTAATTAAATGATGTTTAACAAGTTATAAATTCATATTTATAACACTTAATTATATTTCAAAATGTTTCGATGTTTGAAGACGAAGTGTTCGAATTTCAGGGTCGCTACAGCCTATATTATTGTCAACAAAGAAAAGATTTTTCTAACCAGCATGTTTTGTCCATTTCTTTGATTTGGATCAGAGATTGCATTCAAGATTTCTTAGCTAAGTTTTCTTACTAAAATACTTGTAGATCGGTCTCGTTAAGAATTATGGTTTCACTTTTTACCCAAATCATTAGAAGACACTCTATCTTGTTATCTTTGAGCCACCATTCTGATTAAAAAGCCAATTTCCAAAGAAAATCTTTGACCAGAGTAACTTAGTTAATTGAAAAACATTATTAGATTAAACCAAGGAATTTAAAGTGATATAAAATTAATAAAGAGATCGATAAAGTTTTTGACCTTAGATCCAACTCTAGATATCCAAGTGACATAGTTATAATGAAAAGAATATGTATACAAATCACCGTTACTATATGTGCTTTTATATTAGATTAGAAATTCGATTTCACCTAAATGATCTATAAGCACTGAACTTGACCCTATGTCGTGCTTCAGAGAAGTCTATATGCGCTTCTGTAATTAAATTATTTAAATATTGAATATGGATCGAGTTCATAACAGAGAGTCAACACAACCATGTCGCCGGTTATTTATAAGTCCGGCCAGTGGTAAAATTAATTATAACGACAAAAATCAATAATAAATTAATATAGGTTTTATATTAATATTTATGGTTAATTTTAATTATTATTTTCAAGCATAAAATTAAGCGAAACAATGTTTAAAAGTTGAATGGTGGTTCGATCAATTAGGAACCAGAAATTAATTAATTAATTAATTAATGGTTTAAGTGGAGCCAAAGAGGTGTTTGACCTTGCTTGGTTAACTCCTAGGGTCGACCATGATATGGGATATAAGAATGCTTTACTAAGAATTCATGGATACGAGGATCTAGTTGACAAAAGAGAGTAGACTCTTAGCTATAAATATAGTAGCCTCTACCATAATTTGTTATACAATTTTTGGTGTCTCCTTCTGCTGTAGCCTTCCTTATTTCCAATCATTGGTGAAACCATTTCTTCAAACTTGCAACTTGAAGAGATGGAGGAGTCAGTGAAGCTCCAAAAGGAAATAGTGTACAAAGAACGTATTAGACACTCGGTAAGATCTATTTAGTGAAAGGTACTTACTCTATATTCATAAATTATTAATATATATATATATATATATATATATATATATATATATATCATAAATTACCATGACCCTATAATTATATTCGATAATATATTGATAAAATAAAATAAATTTTTTAATCATTACATTTTTTAATCATTCAATATATTTAAACTATTTTAAAACATGTATATTTATTTAATTAGTTATATACTTATTAAATAATTTTTTATTTTATAAAAGTAATTTGTTTTAAACATTAATATATATATATATATATATATATATATATATATATATATAGATATATGTGTGTGTGTGTAATAGGAATTATTTAATAACCTTTATCATATATATATATATGTATACGCACATAATTATATATATATATATTAGTAAAAAATTATTTTATTTTAATAATTGCTTTGCTTCAGATTAGAAAAAACATTTTATTTAATATGTATGATCTCCGCACAAAAATATAGTAAATTCTTTTTGCAAGTTTTATCTTTGGCCAGAAAGTAAAATAAAATATTTATTTATCTATCTTAGTTTTTTATATAATAGCAATTTAAAGTTTAAAATTCAAAATTTTAGCATTTCAAAATGAATTTAATTCAGCTAAAAAAAATTTATTTAACTTCTACTCGTTTATTTTTCGAACCAAATTCGTTTTTATACATATTTAAATTAATTTGAATAAATGTATAAACATCTAATCCAAATTGGAAAATGTTAAAATTGAATTTAAAATTTCAATTTTAAAACCAAAATCATATTGGACATCAATTATAAATAATTTCTAATATAATGCATATATTATTTATTTATCATTTATATATATATATTATTTTTTCTGTATGTGTGTATATTATTTTACATCAAATATAGTTAATGGACAAAATAATTAAATAATATATATATATATATATATATATATATATGCATGTATGTATTACACACAGACATCCTATTGACCGCAGAACAAAGCGATCAGTTTTCCCCTTGAACACCCAGTATATGCTATATGTATATATTGTTGTGATGTTCATATTATGAATATGAATATCATAATATAAAAAATATAATTTGAAATAAGTTAATAAATTAATTTTAAATTAAATTATTAATATATTTATTTTATTAATTAATAGTAAATAAACATTTTAATCAAAGTAATTAAATTAAAATATATAACATCTCTTTTATTAATCAAATACTAAATTTGATTTAGCATAAATGAAATATATCTATGTAAACACAAAATAAAGTTCTTTTGCAATTCAATAAAAAGTTAAAAAATTGAAATTCACCATTTTATCCTCGCTGCTATTTCACCTGATCCAACATTCATAAGATTAGAATATTAGTTGTTGTTATTATTTTAATTAGCATGTATATAAAATCTTTTGAAACTATTGAACTTTTTCTTATAAGAGTTCAACAATAATTTTATCCTATAACATCTTTATTAGAATTTGATTTTTTTGTTATAGCTAGTATATCTAATCAATAAGCAAAGTAATATAAGAGTTTTTAGTGGCTAGTATTTCCCATAGGGTTGACCCGATAGAGATATGATGGTTACCATTAGAAACATGGTCGAAAGAGCTTTCCAATAGCTATGGCCTCCCCATAATCGAAGATTGGAACCAGGAGTCATGCTTATTGCAAAATGAAGGCAAAATAATTAATTTTTGAAAAAAAGTAATTGCGATGCTTTGTACCTTCTAACGGTTGACGTATTGGACATTGCCATTAGGAAATTGGAAGAACTTTGCAATGACAATGGTTTCGAATCAATCAACCTTCAAAAAAGAGAAGAAAATGATTTTCCAAATTCCAAGCATAATTAAAATAATTTAAGTATTGGATGGGGTGTGAGATGGCATTTTCGATGGTCATGTACGATCATAACAAACATATTCAGTTGAATTTTTTTGTAGCTAGTATTTTTCTGTAGCTAGTATAGGGATGAAACTATCTTTCTTATACGAGAGTTTGCTACATAGTTTACTTTCAAAGCATAAAATAAGTTAATGAACTCCCATATACAATGGCTCATATCTCCCATCGTTTGGATATTAGGATTTATAGATATGGTCATTAAAAATGAAAACAAAAGATTGCGGAAATTAAGCTATCAATCATCGATTGCAAGGATTAATGACCAATGAATGGTTGATCGATTCGAGATGCTATGATCACCATTAAAATCAAGTTGGAAGAGCTTTCCAATTGTCATGTTTATGAATATTTGAAGTGTAACAAACCGGATTTTCGACCCTTGAAACCAACACTAATACGTTCACTGTATCTCATGACGAATATTCAAGTATCAAAAAAACAGATTTGTTAGGGTGAGCGAAGAAGGTAGAAGAAAACTAGACAACAAAGAATCTCACAGTAGAACGAACAATCTATATTATATAATAAATCTTTACACAAAAACAAAACTGTAATTTATATAATATCAATCAGAGTATACTAACCTATTTAGCACGGACATTTATAACAACATATCCTCACAATTGCTGAATAAAATACAACAATGTATGCAAAAGAAATATAATCATCTACATGACTACGTCTTCGGGCCTACGGTTCCTCTCCTAAAGCTCCAAAATGTCCATCTAAACCTGAAAATATGGTCGGTCTGACTGACGTTATATAGAATAGCATTCGAGTTAGTCTGGCAAATCAACGTGAGTAAAATTGGACAATAGGTAACAACGAAACAGATTTTATGTTCGAAAACTTTTCAAAACAAGGGTATCTCGTAAGACCACGCCGCATATAAAAAGATGGGTTTTTACCCTGTTATAACCAAAATATTTTATATCAAATCCAATGATATTATCGTAATGTTTATGGGTTCAAGGTAAAATATTGAAATAGATGGAATTCTTACATCTCACATTTTAAAAAAGTTGGGGACAATCAAAACCATACATCACTTATTGGAGAATGGATTTCATACAATGATTAGGCACCGGGGGTACCAACTATCATAGTAAACGTAAGGACCTCGCCTGGATCCCCTACCAACATAAGACCGACCTACCACTCACTAGATAGTACCGAATATGCCATCATCTCGGTTTCTTTGTTCCTTTTTGTCGAGATCTCATGCACAACAAATCCATAAATATGTAGATGTATCTAGAAGGGTGACAACATACCCTAATGGGTGTAACCCACTTAGCTTTGTTGCATCTCCCCTGATTTCAGTCATTCCTGGTTGATAAGGCTTGAGGTTATGATTACCTCTTAAGAACATTTACAGTTAGAATGTTCATCGCCCTCCAATGACGATGTTTTGATAGCACTTGTCCATACGAGTCCGTTTTAGGTCTGAATGAAACCAAAGACACTATTCCTACAGTGACGACTCGGAATTTTTAAGCATTTGTAATCGAAATATTTAATTGATTTTAAATATTTAAAAGTTAATTATTAAATTAAATTACGAATATCATAATTTATTTGACAATTTAATTCTTGAATTAAATAATTTGAAGTTGGATAAAATATTGAATCTGGAATTCTAAGCCTATTAAAAATAATTTGAAGGCTTGTAAAATTTATATTGATAACACTGAAGATGATAGAAGTTGTAAAATTGAAATTAATAGTAGGTTGTTTAGTTTTAAAATTTATACTGTTTAAATTGAATGTAAAAATAGCCTTTCGAGGCGCAGTCTCGGAACTCGACGAAACAATTTCCATTGGGTCCGTAATATTGAATTATTATCGGATTTCAAATTTCGTAGTGATCGAAATCATCATGTGAACGTACGAGATAGAAACGCCTAGAAAATAATTAATCGTTTAATTTGAATATCTTACATCTTTTCGCCTATCATAATCTTTTCCCATCAGCCACCCTTTATTCCTGAGCAGCCGACTTCTTTTCGTACCAATGTTTCTTCTTTTTACAACATCACGCACAACCCCTCTTCCTTTAATAATGAACCGAATTCCCTTCCTAAATCAAAAACAAAATCAAAGACCAGAAAAAAGAAAAATCAGTCGAAGCCTTTTCGAAAATAATGGCGATCGAAATCAAATGGAGGGGGGTGCCTCGACTTTTATTCGAATCAAGTATCGATCGAAGCGATGTCGACTTCGATACAGGGGCGACTCGCGTTGCCGATTGCAGCCAAGGCCGTGTCACTTTGCCACGTCATTCAGGTGTGGCCACGCGCGTGAATTCAAGAGGAAGGAGGTGAATTCCAATAGGAGAGCGAACTAGGGTTTCGGCGAGCTAGAGCGTGCGCCTCAACTTCGGCGATGCGGTGAAGTTGGGGTTCGCGATGCTTGGTGGGCTGAGTCGCGAGCTCGCGTGGTGGCAACGGTACGAACGAAGCGATGGCTTCGCGACGGCAGAAGGTATTAGCTTTGGGTTTATATATATTATTGAATTTAATATCTACGTATGTATACAAATAGTAGACTGTTGTTGTTTTCAGAAAATTCATACAGACATGATTTTGAAGAAAAAAATATATATTTTATTTCAGGAAAATTAATTTAAAACTAAATTTTTAGTTGATTAGTTATTAAGCAGGAAATATATATGTAGATAAGTTTAGGAAAAATAGAAATTTTAAAGGACAATATAGATAAAGCTAAAAGAAATTATTATATTGATATCTATTTAAATCTACTAGTTATTTTAAATAATGAATTTGAAAAAAAAATGTCTAGCTAGCCTATTAATTATCTTAATGATTAAAAGATCTTTAGAAAGGAAATCCAGTTTTAAATCTAATTGTTAGTTAAATAAAATTTATTAAAACAAGTTGGGTTAAAATAAAATCATTGAAAAAAAAATTAATTAATTAAAATTACCAAACGAAAATTTGTTTCTTGATTGATCCGAATATTAATAAAATTATATAAATTGTTTATTTAAGGTTAAACATCAGAGAATCCGAGGTAATATTGAAATGGACGTGCAAATTTAAGAGGCAAAGGTGAGTTAATCTCACTCGGTTTAATTTAAATTTAAATGATTAAATTTAAATAATTGTTTGAATGTTTGAGTTGATTGATGTGCTATAGTGTGGTCTAATTTGAAATTGGCATATTATATTGTGCTAATGTCTGTGGATGCAGGGAAAACAGGTTGGAGGGATCCAATTGGATCCCTCAACATTTATTTAAATTATTTAATACCCTCTGTTCTGATTATTTTATATTCTGTGATGAATATTATTGACAATTGGAATATTGGATGTTATGGTTTACCTGAATATTTTCCGGTGCACTAATTTATCAAGATACATAGAATTGGATTTTGGAAATAAAATGAAGAGAATTTGTAAGTGAAATAATTATAGAGAATTTAAATAGATTAGGAATGAATTGGATAAGAATAATAATAGTTTTAAATTCTAATAAATAAATTCCGTATATGGAAGGGAAATTTCGAATAAACAGAAGATTAATGAATTTTTAAACTTCAGCATGATTAAAACATTTATTTAAAATTCAAGGTTTAAATTATTTAAGTAGAATACAAAAGAAATTGGAAAAATCTGAAATTGGTATATTTCAGTTAGAAGATTTTAAATCAAACGGAAAATATTAACAATAATAATAAATCCATAACTAATGAACTTTGAAATGAATTGGGTAATTAAAGAAACTAATTTCAAATAAAATAAATTGGAAATCAATTTGGGAAAATTGATTTAAGTGATTGAAGTTGGAATTTTCTCTGGATAGCCAAGTACATGTTTTTAAAAGTAAATTTTTAAATATAAATTAAATGTTTTAAAGTTGTTTTTAAAGAAAGCAAGTTTTGTAAAATTTATCATTTCTAATATTTATAGTCTAAAGTAAGTATTTTTCTTTAATTTATTTTGGCAGTAACTATTAAGAAGCAACTTAGTATTTTGTTTTTTTCAAAAAAAATAGAAATCCAGTTTTATATTCCATTAAGTAACTTTATTTTCAAATGTTTATATAGTATGTATTTTTAGTAAATTATTGAAGTAGTTTTAACTTAAATGTTTAAAAGTGAATTCCAAAGTAAGTATTTTGTTTAATCTATTATCGTAATAATTATTTAAACAATGATTTGGTATTTTATTTAAAGTATTATTATAAATTAAGTATTAAAGTAAACTTTTCTAAATTAAATGTTAAATATATTTTACAATAAAGTGAGAATATATCTTCTAAAGATATTTTGAGATAAATAAATAATTTGGGAAATTATTTATTGGTTGATGGTTTTTTGTGAGTATTAATTGATAGTTAAATCACCGACTATCAATATTGGACAAATGCGTTGATGTTTCGAAGAGACCGGGATCGAGATTTATTTCTTGAAAACTGTTTGTGTCAAAATTGGGCACAACAATCGTCGGAAGTTTTTGAAGAGATAATAAATGAAGAAAGTAAATTAAAATGTGTATTATCTAACAAAAACTCCAAATAACGGGAAGTAAATTGCATGAGAGACAACGATTTAGAGTGGTTCGGCGTATTGCCTACGTCCATTATGAAGTTTTGTTACTTTATTGCTTGATATTCGGAGAATACAACTTTTTTATGTCAAAGTACAGCAAGTAGTAAGCCAAAATTCGAAATCAAAGGCAGCGGTGGTGCTCTGAAGCAATTCTGGCTGCGTCCGGGCGTGCTTTAACTCTAAAATTCTCCGATCCCCTTTCTGAATGACAGGGGCTCTATTTATAGTTGTAGGAGGCTGATATTTCGCCTCAAATCAAGGGAGAACGCTTCTGGCACGTGAGGGGGCCCACATGGCCGAATTCCGGAGATCCGGGCCCACTTTGGGATCGATTCGACCCTTGGTTCGAATCGATCAAAAAAGTGTCCAATCGTGATGAAACTTGGCCTGGACATTCTTCTATGTATATGCAAGCTCCTGTGAAAATTTCATAGCATTTGGATTTGTAAATCTCGAGTTATGATCGATTCAAGATGGTGTGTTTCGCCCTATGGATTCGTTCGAATCGATATGGTTCGAATCCATAGGGTCGAATCCATGCTTCTGCACGTGAAGGTGATGACGTGGTGCGCATGCTTCAGGTCAATCCTCCTTTTTCTCTGAGTTTTCTGGGTCATACCCTTGGTTTTAGCTGCTATGACTCGATGGATTCGTAGTAATGGATTCGAAGGTATGCTCCTTCGAATCGATTGAACACAAGTTTCCATTGTATCGATCAGGGTATTCCATAGCCAATCGATACGAAGACTCCACTGATGAGTGGATTCGAAGGATTCTCTCTTGATGGACTCGAGGTAGGGAAAGGTTTTTAATGGATTCGACCTTGAGATCGCCTTGACGGATTAGAAGTAAGGCATACGGGGATGGGTACAAACCATAGCTATTCCGATGGATTCGAAGCTAGGTGGTCTGGATGGATCCGAACTAAGGCTTGCTCGATGGAGTCGAAGCAAGGTTTAGTTCATGGGTTCGAACCAATGCATGGATTCGAGGAAACTTTCCCCCGATGGATTCGAGCTAGGGCATACATGGATGGATTCGAACCAAGGCATTATGGGACGGATACGACCTTAAAGCTTGCTCGATGGAGTCGAAGCAAGGTGTGTTTTTGATCGATTCGAACCATGGCTGACCACTGATGGATTCGAACCATGGTCATTCCTTCCACTTTCTACTGGCGATAACTTGAGCATACGAACTCGGATTGCCTTGAAATTTGGAACATTGGTTCCCACGGCTTTGCTTGATGTGTCTTATCAATTGTAGCCCGATCCGAACTCGGACAAAATTCATCGATATTTGTAGTTGCCCAACAATTATTCAAAGCTAAGGACGTATGATCCTGTCTCTTTCTAGTTAGTTCCTTGGTATCTCGGCCTTGCCAAAAGGCGGGATAACATTTGCCCCCCAAAGTACGTCTTGTGTAAACATGACGTGCTTTGAAAAGCTGCAGTCTATCGTTGAACTATTAGAACATGCTTTGCTAAGAGTTGTATTCTTTATTGCTGTAGCCAATCGTCGTATGATCGCGATCGGCTATTCGTCGTCTACATCATGACGGAATGGACATTTGATCCCTGTGAATAATACAGCTCAAGTATTAGTCAGACATATGTGCATATATGTACCACTTTGGTTTTGGTTAACGTTGCGTGATTGCCAGTTGTTGTCAGTTCGGTTTGTTATCGAATTCTGCATCGGTCCTCTCCTGAACCGATCTTGAGATTCGAGTTAAAACACTGTTTTATGATTGTTTGTAATCGTCCCCTTGTATCGATCCTCTCCTGAATCGACATAAAAGGTAGACAAGTAATTTTTCAAATTGAAGCGATCCGTCCGTTCTCATCGGTGGATTTTGATGGATTCGAAGTCATGTATGTTCGAATCGATAGCTTTCCAATCAATGGTTCAATGGTCTTCGTGTTTCGAATCGATACAATTTTCAATCCAACCTTTGTTCGATGGCTCCTTCGAATCGATTATGCCTCGCATCGATCCTGCAGGGATGGATTCGAACGTGTAATGGATAGGAAGGCAATGGATTCAAAGTGAAGTATGGACTCAGCCGCCTTGATGGATTCGAAGCAACGGCTCTATGCTGGGATGGATTCGAACGTAGTGGGTTATTGAGCGGTCGTTCGAATCGATGGAGCATGGCGAGTGACCGGTGGTAGAAGGTCAATATGACCGGGAAACGAAGAGCCTCAAGCATTTTCTCGAACCCGTATAAATACGTGAAGTAAGCCTCACTTTCACTTTTTACTTTTTACTAGTACCATCGCCGCTTCTTCGAATCGATCCTCTAGAGCTAGAAACAACCGTGTCTTTGCACGAAACGATAAAATTCCACCAAGTCTTCTTCTGTTAATCGAATCCAACCAGGTAATTAAGGGGTTTGACTCGAGTGTAGGACGATGAAACTGGACTTTTCATCATCGATTTCAATCCTTTCTTCTGAAAATCATAAAGGGTTGTGAGATCTGGAATGGGTCGACTCGATGGACCTGAGGAACGAAATCATTCAATTCGTATCGATCGTAGAATGTTGTCTTGGAGGAGCGTAGATATTGATGGACGCTATCTTCCTTCATTGCTTCGCATCAATCCAGGAATGAACAGTTCGAATTGATCTTGAGTGCAAGGCTTTGAATCGATGGTTGTGAAAGAAGAAGGGTCTCGTGCCGATCGATTCGAAGTAACGATATTCTGATGGATTCGAAGGTGTTCAATATTGATCGATTCGAAGTTATGCAGAGCTCATGGATTCAAATTGCTTCTCTGTCCCAAGGTCTCATCGAGTCGAACTACACGGAGTCGGGGCGTACCGATTCGAAGTTCATCGATTCGACTTGTATCGTTTCGAGTCGATCGATTCGAAGTTCGTTGATTCGAATCGCATCGATTCGAGTTGATCGATTCGAACGTCCTTGCTTCCGGGACTCCCACTCTTCTGATTTGCTCCAACATCTGAACTACGACCAATTTCAAGTTGAACTTTAACGAACTTACTGAACTTTAGCATACTTGACTCCGGCGAGCTTCGGCCTTGCATAATTGAATTTGACTTGACCTCACTTTTGGAGCTCGTCGATGGCACCATGACTTAACCAAAATATAACGAATTTATACTTTAATTGGTCGGTAGCATCTGGATGGCGTGGAAGTGACGGTCAGCGATGATGGTCATTTTCATTCTCAAATTCCAAAGTTTCGTCGTTCGGACATCTTGTTTCAACTTGTGAAATCTGCTTAAGTTATGCATAGCACTTGCACTGACGACATATTCGTACACTTTACACTGGGGGAATGCATGGGCTTTTTATGTATTTAGCGCCGCTTTCTGGTGAGTTAGTTAATTATGGAATCTTCGAGTTCTCAACAACAAGAAGTACAAAGCTTGCCTCCTCCAGTGCTTGAGATTCCGGAAATCCCTCCTGAAGTTATAGATCCGGCTCCGGATGAGTTGTCGGAGGCCATATTTATCGAAGATCCTGTCGATTCTGTTCAGTCCAATATCTCGGAGTCTTTGTTGGGCCGGATATGTTCGAAACATAACGTATCCCTGGACGATGTTTTATTACCTAGTGCCAATGACAGACCACATAACCCACCTGAAGGATATACTGCCTTTTACCGCCATGCCTGCGCGGCTGGATCTCTCCCTCCTTTTAACCAATACATCAGAGAGATGCTCTCATATTTAGGAATTGCTCCTTCACAACTCCATCCCAACGGGCATGCATTGCTGAATAGCGTCTTTGTCATATTTATGGATTGCCTTTTTCGCCCGCCAAGGCCAAACGAGATCAGGCACATATTCCATTTCAAGAGTAGGGGTGATAGCCCGTCTTTCACTTTTCTGGAAGCGGTCAGAAACTGTCAGGTTGTGACTGGGGCCTGGACCAGGCTTAACTATTTCAAGAATGAGTGGTTTTTTGTTCGATGCCCCCCAGGGTTTGCCAAGAGATGGTTATCCAGACGTAAGTATCATAAGTCATCTTTGAATGGCCACTCTTAATACTTGCACTAATACTCTGTTACTCTTACGGCCATCATTTCGAGACCTACCGGTGGGCATTATAGAGGCATCATTCAAAGCTTGCAAAGGGTCCCAAGCGACTCAAGGCACATCGACTTGCTGTTGACCGACGATAACTTAAGGACACTGGTTTTGATTGAGATGAGCCAGAGTATTGTAATTGAAGGGTTGGTAAAATCGGCCTCGAGGAAGACGAAGAAAGTGGCAAAAAGAAAACCTGGCATTGTGATAAGAGAAGCAAGCGATGATGAAAGAACGCCCACAGACACTGAGATAGCAGCCGACCTTTCCCGAATAGAAGAGGGTCAGAAAGGCAAGGCTGATGTACCTAAGTTTAAGAGATGGAAGTCTGTAGTCGTAACCCGTTCCAAACCTGGGGTTACTGTCTCCGTCGTCGCTCCTTGCCAGTCCGAAGACTTTTTCACAGGGATGGACGATATTCCCATTCCGGACTACGTATCTCTCCACCACGGGTCCGGGTTGGAAGAGCTCCGGGGAGCGCTTGATATAAGCGAATCTTTACCCGTTAGTGTAATTGACGCTTCTGGTTGGTCGGGGGGTTTGCACATTTATAAACTTTCACAACACTTCACGACTTCCACATGCATTGCAGTGCTTTTCCTTGGTACCTAACTGAATTGTTTCTTCTTTACAGGTGCTATGTCGGATTGTCCTTCTACATTTGATAGACTTCGGCGAGCGCATCATTCTTCATCTTATTACGAATCTCGCCGTAGGGATTCTGATCATGAACGTGAATGAAGGCATTATGAGCAAGAGCATCGTGAGAGGGACCATTCTCGATATTATTCTAGCCAGGAGCGTTCTGATAGGGACCGAAGGTACCGTTCACCCTCTCGTTCTCCTCCGCCACCCAGAAGCCATGCACCTGCACTTGAACCTTCGCGACAACAGCTATCTTTACAGATCTCAAAATCTGGTCCACATCGTTCTAGGACTGATACGGCTACGACCGTAACTGTGGAGGAGGCCCCCCCTCGAACCATCTGGTGAAGGGGCTATAAGAATTGCTCAACTGAAGAAAGATTTTCTAGAAATATGCTTCGATGCTTACATCTTCCCTCCCAATCTCAAAAGAATTCCCGAAGAGGCTGTGAACACCGCCCTCAGCTATACCCGCGATTTCTATGCTCAGTACAAAGAATGGTACAAGGCGGCTGTTAAAGCTTCAAAAGTAGCCTTCGATCGAGCCAAAATTATTGAGAAACTGGAAGCCGACTTGCTCAAAAGAACCGCATTGTTGATATACTTCAGTCTGAAATGGAATCCTCTCGTAAGGCCGAAGTTGAATCGCTGAAAAAGGTCAATGAGACATTAGTTGAGATGGCGAAGATGCAACAGGCGCACTGCACTTTAGTTGAAGACTTGGGCCATCGGTACAAAAATGTTGAGGCCGAGCGGGATGCGGCGGTCAAATAACTAGAGGAATTAAAGGCTAAGTTCGCCGACATAGACAAAGAAAAAGATGATGCTAATATGGCCGCACAAGAAGCGTGTGAGCAAGCCGTGTCTCTACGAGCTGAGCGAGACGCGGCAGTTGCTAAAGTTGAAGCGGTGGAGGCAGAAGTGGAAGGGAGAGTCCAGGCAGAGCTGTTCAGGGTAGAAGCCGAGTTTGATGAGCTCCTTGACACTTACAACGCTAATGTGCTTGAGCACAGGAATCTCTCGTGGCTCGGAGATTATTCTACGCTTCTACTCAATGCTTGGAAAAAATTGGTGGCGAACAAGAAAGGATCTCTCCGCGAAGGTGCCGTGGATGAATTTGAACTCGACTCTCGCTTGTTGAGCGAGGAGGAAAGGAAACTCCTCCACGAAGCGATGATTTCTGCTGAGAGAAAGAGACTCGGTTTTCACCATGTGGAGATTGGCGAGGGTTCTGGAGCTGCACATTGTAGCGCGGATGTTTCAGTTGCTGTCCCGACCTCGTCTGGAGTTACTGCTACAGTTGGTCCACATGTTGTTCCTGCTTATAACCCGGATCAACCGGAACTGTCTCTCGGTACAACTGCTGTTTCCGAACTCGTCTCTTCACCGAGCCGAGGTAAAGAAGGTATTTCAAATATTCCTTAGGTGTTTTAGAATGACGAACTTGGAACAGATCGTTGACTGATTATTCTCATTTCTTTTCGATCAGTGACTGGAAGTGACGCGCCAGCACTCCCAGTACCACAAACTTCACAGTCAATGCAAGGAGCTGTCGTTACTGAGGCTATTACGACCACCACCATAACCGACGAGACTGGAGAGGGGAGTTCAATGTCGCTTGATGCTCAGATGATTGAGGAACTTCTCAAGAAGCCCTGTGAACCTTTTACCGATCCTTCTTTCGCAATGGGTGGAGTCGCTCCAACTTTTAGCTCGTTTATGCCGACTATCAGTGTGTCCAGCGCTGCTCGATCTTCCCGAGAAGAAAAAATCCTTGCCGAAATAAGCGCTGAAATGGCTGCGGCGACGACGGTTGGTGGTTCCGGAAGTGATGTTGCTCCACCAAGCTTAACTCCTTTAATGGTTACTTCTCCTGTCGGCACAGCTATGACTTCTAGTGCCGAAGCTCCACTACATGTTACGGCTCCTCTGCCTCCGGTTCGTCCTCACAAAAGGATCTCTATCCCTTCCAGCTCTGAGGAAGACGTTGACATTATGCCAGATCCTGAGGATGTTCCAAAGAAGGACAAAAAGTCTCGCAGGAAACCGGGTAGTGGGTCTAGCGGCTCAACTCCGAAGAAGAAACCCCGGAAGAAGAAGGAGTGATCTTCTCGTTTTATCATCTGGTTGCGAAATGGCAATTCTTTTTACTTTTTCTTTTCTTCTTCTAGAGCCGTGTATATATGTGGATTCGGCTTCCACTTAATTGAATTTTTTTTTGTTTTGTTGTGTAATCAAACTCCTTTTTTGTTTGTTGATAAAATGGAAAACAACTTTTTTCTCTTTTGCTTAAGTATTGCGTTGATTAGCTCGTGCTCACATATGTCATAAGCCTTGAATACATGTCCACACTTCGGGGACTTAACACAATTTGCAATTAACAGTTCGGCCCATACTCTGGGAATTTATTAATTATCAATGTTTATAGCGTAGTTCGCTCTCCGGGAACCTGTAATTGATGTTTATACTCCAATTCACACTCCGGGAATTTGGAGTTAGTGATTGTATTTCAGTCCATGCTCTGGGGACTTAGGGTTATTTTTATGTTTACACTCTAATTTGCGCTCCGGGAGTTTGGAGTTGATGTTTATACTCCAGTCCGCGCTCTGGGAACTTGGAGTTAGTGTTTATACTCCGGTTCACGCTCTGGGAACCAAGAGTTGGTGTTTATGCTCCAATTCACACTCTGGGAATTTGGAGATAGAGTTTTATATTCTGGCTCGCACTCCGAGAACCAAAAGTTGAAGTTTATACTCCAATTCGCACTCTGGGAATTTGGAGTTGGCTCACACTCTGGGAGCGATGGATTTATACTCCGGTTCGTACTACGGGAACCGAGAGTTGAAGTTTATACTCCAATTCGCACTCCGGGAATTTGGAGTTGGCTCACACTCTGGGAGCGATGGATTTATACTTCAGTTCGCACTCCGGGAACCGAGAGTTGAAGTTTATACTCCAATCCGCACTCCGGGAATTTGGAGTTGGCTCACACTCTGGGAGCGATGGATTTATACTCCAGTTCGCACTTCGGGAACCCAGAGTTGAAGTTTGTACTCCAATTCGCACTCTGGGAATTTGGAGTTGGAGGAGGGATTATCGTGTATCAATCCCTGTGAGTGTTGATGTAGTGTTCTGCCCCCGAGCTCGGATTTCACTTAGCGAGTGACCGGTCGTATCACAGTCACTCCCTATTTGAATAAATCCCACCGCGTGATGGAACTTAGCTCTCCGTGTATCGTGATATTGTACGTCATATTCAGTAAATCACAGCTCTGGCTCGAAGAGATGGCATTTTATTGCTGAAACGAGAAAATATGGAAAAGTCAGTTGCCTTATTACAAATTCAAATCTCGAAATGCTAGAATAAAATGCAAAGGGATAAATTGACAAAAAATAAATAAGTAAAGTCTTTTATATGTAGTAGCGACGAAGACTTTTGCTATTCCAAGCTCTCGGCAAAGTAAGACCGTCAACGGTCGATAATTTGAACGTGCCATCTCCGAGCTTTTGTGAAATCACATACGGCCCTTCCCAATTTGGCTTCATGTGCGAAGGAACCGGATAGATTCTTTTGAGTACGAGATCGCCGAGTTCGAAGGTTCGCGGGCGGACCTTGGCATTGTACAGTCGGGCGACTTGACTTCGATATGCGGCTGCCCTCAAGTCAGCCTCTTCGCGCTTCTCAACGAGTAAATCCAAGATTCAGCAAGTAGTATGGCATTTGTTTTCGGATCATAATATGTTACACGATAAGAGTGCACTTCCATTTCGACTGGAATAACGGCTTCAGAGCCGTAGGATAGAGAAAACGGGGTATGACCGGTTGCAGTTTTATGAGTCGTTCGATAGGCCCATAACGCCATAGGAAGTTCGTCAACCCATTTTCCCCCGGCTTTTTCCAGTCGATTCTTTAGAATGGATTTGATAACTTTATTAACAGCTTCAACTTGACCATTTGCCCTCAGGTGCGCTACTGCAGAGAATTTCTTATGGATGTGGAATCGTTGACAGAAATTCTTGAATTCGGCACTGTCGAATTGGGCTCCGTTATCTATGATGATAGTATGTGGGAGACCAAACCGGCAGATGATGTTACGTACTACAAAGTTGATTACTTTCTTTGTCGTAATTGTTGCAAGGGGTTCAGCTTCAGCCCATTTGGTGAAATAATCAACTGCGACAATGGCGTACTTAGCGCCACCTTTGGCCAGAGGCAATGTGCCGATGATATCTATTCCCCATATCGCAAATGGCCAAGGACTGACCATTTGGGTTATCTCGGTAGGCGGGGCTCTAGGAATTCGAGCGTGTTTCTGGCATTTGTCACACTTTCTAGCATAGTCGCAGCATCGCGATTAACAGTAGGCCAATAGTACCCATATCGGAGTATTTTCTTTGCAAGTGCTTGCCCCCCAGTGTGATTGCCACATTCTCCTTCGTGTACATCGTGTAACACTCGTTTGACTTCATCGTGCGCGATACACCGGAGGAGAGGAACAAAGTATCCTCTCCGGTACATGACTCCATTTTCAATAACAAATCGCGAGGCCTTTCGCAGAACTTGTCTTTTCTCGCTTCGATGCTTGGGCAATACACCACGTTCGATATAATCTCGATAAGGAGTCATCCACGACTCCCTATTGGAGGTAGCTTCAAATGTGAAATCGATCTCCCTTCGATCAATGCTCGGGGAGGATAGGGTTTCAACCGGAACGACCCCCAACTGCTGAGCTTCTCCCGTACTTGCTAACTTCGCCAACGAATCAGCTTTCTGATTGTGCTCTCGGGGTATGTAGAAAATGGCATAGTAATCGAACTGATCAAGCATCTCCAGAACTTGAGTTAGATAAGCGGCCAATCTTCGGTCTTTGGCCTGATATTCCCCTCGAACCTGACATACTATCAACTGGGAATCACAGTAGATCTCTACAGCGATGATTTTTAGATCACGGGCAAGCTTTAGTCCGGTAAGTAGAGCTTCGTACTCGGCTTCATTGTTGGTTGCGCAGAACTCGAACTTTAAAGCATAACATATGGCATCGGTGTATAGCTTCCAGATGTATTCGGGAGATTTGCTGGTCTCAGGCAAGTCTTCAGGAATAGTGAATTCGGCTATAAAATCTGCTAGGACTTGGCCGTGAATGGCCCTTCTCGGAGTATAAGTGATGTCGAATTGACTCAGTTCGATGTTCCATTTTAGTAACCTACCAGACGTCTCAGGCCGCGTGAGGACCTGTCGGAACGGCTGATCGGTGTACACAGTAATAGGATGGGCCTGAAAATATGGACGGAGCTTCCTCGAGGCAATGACTAGGCAATATGCCAGCTTTTCAAGCTTTGGATAATTTCTCTCGGCTCCGGTCAATCGTTTACTCACGTAGTAGACCAGTTTTTGCACTTGGTCTTCCTCCCGAATTAATGCAGCACTGATTGCATTTTCAGATACCGCCAGGTAGAGATATAACTGTTCATGATCTACAGGCTTTCAAAGGAATGGTGGTACAGAAAGATGTAGGACTAGCGATTGAAATGCACCCTCACATTCTGCAGTCCATTCGAAGTTTCGTTTCCCTTTTCGAATCAAATCGAAGAAGGGAATGCATTTGTCGGTCGACTTCGAGATAAACCTGCTCAGTGCTGCAACTTTCCCATTAAGACTCTGAACTTGCTCTATAGTTCTCGGAGTCTGAAGATTTCTGATAGCCCCGATCTTCTCGGGGTTGGCCTCTATTCCTCGGGCGTTGACAATGAACCCAAGGAATTTTCCGGATGCGACTCCGAAATGACACTTTAGTGGATTAAGCTTCATCCCGTATTTCTGGAGGATATTGAACATTGACTCCAAGTCTTTGACATGATCAACGGAGTATCGTGATTTCACCAACATGTCATCTACATAAACCTCCATAGTCTTCCCAATCTGATCGGCAAACATTCGGTTGACTAAGCATTGATAAGTTGCGCCAGCATTCTTTAATCCAAAAGGCATGACCTTGTAGCAGCATAATCCCAAGTCGGTTACGAAGCTTGTGTGCTCTTGGTCGGGTACATGCATGGGTATCTGATTGTAACCTGAGTAAGCATCCATGAAGGATAATAATTTATGTCCGGCGGTTGAATCTACCAGTTAATCGATTCGGGGAAGTGGAAAGCTGTCTTTCGGGCAGGCTTTATTCAGGTCAGAGTAATCGATACACGTTCTCCATTTCCCGTTTGGTTTCCAGACGAGTACGGGATTGGACACCCATTCTGGGTATAAAGCGTCTCTAATGAACCCATTCGTCTTCAATTTGTCGACCACTTCCTTAAGGGCAGCAGATCTCTCTGGATCCATACCAGGTCTTTTCTGTTTGACCGGGATATACCGCGGGTCAATATTTAAAGTGTGGCTCGCGATGTCCACCGAGATTCCACACATATCGGAGTGCGTCCAGGCGAATACGTCGAGATTCGCCCGGAGAAAATCAACCAATTCCTGTTGTGTCTCTCGGTTCAGCTGAGACCCAATCTTCAACATTCTCGAGTCATTGTCATCATCGTCAATCGGGACATCGATGGTTAACTCATCCGGAGAAGCTTGACTTTCCGTAGATTCTTCTTTATTATCATTGTCCCTTGGGTCAAGATCCTTTTGTAATTGGTTGTGGTGCCCAGGCCGAGGCCCAGACGCTAATTGTCAATTGTCAGTGAAACAGACGTAGAGAGATTCCTCTACGCCCTTTCCTTTTTCTTTCCGCTGCGCCTCCCGCAGCTCGGCAACATAACAGGCTCTTCCAGCAGCCTGATCTCCTTGTACAACTCCTATCCCGTGGTCAGTAGGGAACTTCAGAGTTAAACACCATGGGGCAATAGCAGCCCTAAATTCAGCAAGGGCCCGTCGGCCCAAATAGGCATTGTACGGAGAAGGAATATCCAAGACAACAAATTGCAACATCCGAACTCTTCGGCATTCTCCCACTCCCAATTCCACCGCAATTCAACCATTCCGGTTGGTATTGTCGCACTTCCGTTGAAGCCGTGGACTCGTGATTGACAAGGTTTTAAGTCCTTAGCTTCCATCTTCATCAAATCGTATGCTCTTTTAAACAGTATGTTCACGGAACTCCCACTCTCTACCAAGATCCTCTTCATCCATGCAGGACCAACTTGAGCGGATATGACCAGCGGGTCAATTGTGGGGGCTTCGACCTTATCGGCATCTCGATTTCTAAATACGATTTCGTCAGCCATCGTCTTTTGTTGTTTAGCCGGTGTTCCGTCTTCAGAGTTACTATAGCATATGAATCCATTTCTCTCCAGCTTCTGTCTGCTGGATGGGGACCACCACTTATTGTATTGATAACCAACCTCCTGCCCGTACGAGCGGGTTCACCTTGTCTTTCCTGATTCTGCGTTCGATTTTGACTGGATGGACCCGCCTCACCGGACTGCGGTGCCCGAACAAACTGATCCAACTTTCTTTCTCTGATCAATTTTTCAATGAGGTCTTGAAGATGCCTACACTCATTGGTGTTATGTCCATAACTTTCATAAAATCTACAGAATTTTCCTTCTACCTCTCCGACGATGGCTTCGGAGCAGGCTTTTTGTACTGCATAGTATTACAGGTCTGTAGGTATACATTTTCCAGTGACGTGTTAAGTGGTGTATAACTGTCAAACATTGAGATTCTACGCCTCGGACCACGATTCTGGTCTTGCTTCTTGCTCCGGTTATCATCGTTCCTCGGTTGTTGAGTCTGCTTATTTTGATTATTCAACTAGACTTTTCCTAAACTTTCGCCAGACTGTTTAACCGCAACATTACTCTGAATGCCTTCACTGCTGGGCCTTGCATCGTCCTGCTTCCTAGACTGTTTCGCATCCTCTCGCCTCAAGAATTGAGTGGCTTTGGAATAGAAACGGTCCAACGATGCGGGAGGCTTTCCAGCTAACCAAGTTCCAAACTCGGAATCAGGGTCGATTCCTTTAGTCGAAGCCATTAAGATAGAATTATCATTGGGGTTGGTGATCTCTGCACATGTAGCATTGAATCTCTCCAAATATCGTCTAAGTGTCTCTCCGGGAGCTTGAGTGACACTTGATAGGGTATTAACATCTTTCGGTCTGGCAATATGCATGCGAAACTGCTCAACAAATTTGGTAGCTAACTGATCAAATGAAGAAATAGATCGTGGCGGTAATCGTGTAAACCACATCGTCGCAATTCCCCCTAAGGAAATGGGAAAACTACGGCACATTACTGCGTCATCAGCTCTCGCAGCAGTCATCGACCATTCGTATTTCAAAATATGTTGATTTGGGTCGGAATTCCCTTCATACATGGGCAAGGTTGGCATCCTGAATCGCCGAGGAGGTTCAGCATACAATATGTCATCAGTGAACGGGGTATGACTTTGGGAGATTCCCCAATCGTCATTTGTTAGGCCTTGACTCTCGCGAATCATTTGTCGTACCATGGCTGCGAGGTCTGGCATCGGAACATTCTGTGTGTGGTGAGCCAAAGTGTGGTCGGGTTCCACAGTGCGAGGTGGGATCGGGCGCTGTCGACGATCTATATCTCACCTCCTTGGCTCGACGTCTTCTGGGACATATGGCTCTGGAGCATGTCCCTGCTGATTATAATTTTGATTGGAGTGATCTCGGGTATCAACTCCTATGTCAACTGCAGCGGTTGTGGCAGCACGATCTTCTGCAGTGTATTGTGGAATAGTGCCTCCTCGGGAGGAGGGTCCAGTATGGAAGCTGGTAGATGGGCAAACTCTTACTTGCCCAACGGTTAATGCCTGTTGATAGTCAATAGCTTGCGCATGGTTTCCGTCTAGCCTGGGACGGGTAGATCTGTTATTGTAGTCAGATGAAGCAGAGCTTTCGGTGGAAGAATGAGGAGCTTGATCCCTTCTGGATCTTCTTCGCCTTTGGCAATTTAGCTAATTGGTCAACTCAGTGTTAGCGCGCAACTGCTCAGTTAGCTGTTGTCGGCTTTGGGTTAGTTCCTGGAGTAGCGCCTGGAACTCTTGTCTTGTGACCGGACCTGACTGATCCGTATGCCCAGCAGCATCTTGATTGGTTGATTGCGGCTGTGTGGGATTTTGCCTATCCCGACCTTCTTGATCACCAACGTTAGAAGTGGTTCTTGTACTCACCATTTTGAAGCGTTGAATCCTTTCCTAGACTTTGAACAAATCTGAATAGAACGGAAGGAATCTGAAGATGAGGTCTGGATCTTTCTCTTAGATTTATGCAATTCGATATCGAAGATAGATCCAAGGAGCAGGAGAAAAACCGGGTTTTTCTCGGTGAAAGCACCAAAGTGTTTGTGTCAAAATTGGGTAGAACACTCGTCGGAAGTTTTTGAAGAGATAATAAATGAAGAAAGTAAATTAAAATGTGGATTATCTAACAAAAACTCCAAATAACGGGAAGTAAATTGCACGAGAGACAACGATATAGAGTGGTTCGGCGTATTGCCTACGTCCACTATGAAGTTTTGTTACTTTATTGCTTGATATTCGGAGAATACAACTTTTTTATGTCAAAGTACAGCAAGTAGTAAGCCAAAATTCGAAATCAAAGGCAGCGGTGGTGCTCTGAAGCAATTCTAGCAGCGTCCGGGCGTGCTTTATCTCTAAAATTCTCTGATCCCCTTTCTAAATGACCAGGGGCTCTATTTATAGTTGTAGGAGGCTGATATTTCACCTAAAATCAGGGGAGAACGCTTCTGGCACGTGAGGGGGACCACATGGCCGAATTTTAGAGATCCGGGCCCACTTTGGAATCGATTCGACCCTTGGTTCGAATCGATCAAATAAGTGTCCAATCGTGATGAAACTTGGCGTGGACATTCTTCTATGTATATGCAAGCTCCTGTGAAAATTTCATAGCATTTGGATTTGTAGATCTCGAGTTATGATCGATTGAAGATGGTGTGTTTCACCCTATGGATTCGTTCGAATCGATATGGTTCGAATCCATAGGGTCGAATCCATGCTTCTGCACGTGAAGGTGATGACGTGGTGCGCATGCTTCGGGTCAATCCTCTTTTTTCTCCGAGTTTTCTGGGTCATACCCTTGGTTTTAGCTGCTATGACTCGATGGATTCGTAGTAATGGATTCGAAGGTATGCTCCTTCGAATTGATTGAACACAAGTTCCCTTTGTATCGATCAGGGTATTCCATAGCCTATCGATACGAGGGCTCCACTGATGAGTGGATTCGAAGGATTCTCTCTTGATGGACTCGAGGTAGGGAAAGGTTTTTAATGGATTCGACCTTGAGATCGCCTTGACAGATTCGAAGTAAGGCATACGGGGATGGGTTCGAACCATAGCTATTCTGATGGATTCGAAGCTAGGTGGTCTGGATGGATCCGAACTAAGGCTTGCTCGATGGAGTCGAAGCAAGGTTTAGTTCATGGGTTCGAACCAATGCATGGATTCGAGGAAACTTTCCCCCGATGGATTCGAGCTAGGGCATACATAGATGGATTCGAACCAAGGCATTATGGGACGGATACGAACTTAAAGCTTGCTCTATGGAGTCGAAGAAAGGTATGTTTTTGATTGATTCGAACCATGGCTGACCACTGATGGATTCGAACCATGGTCATTCCTTCCACTTTCTACTGGCGATAGCTTGAGCATACGAACTCGGATTGCCTTGAAATTCGGAACGTTGGTTCCCACGGCTTCGCTTGACGTGTCTTATCAATCATAGCCCGATCCGGACTCGGGCAAAATTCATCGATATTTGTAGTTGCCCAACAATTATTCAAAGCTAAGGACGTATGATCCTGTCTCTTTTTAGTTAGTTCCTTGGTATCTCGGCCTTGCCAAAAGGCGGGATAACAAAAACCACTTCGATCCGGTTTGTACGTTTCGTGGAAACGAGTTGGATTCGAAGATGGAGCAGTGAAGTGCAAGGGCTAGTCGCTACTAATCCTGAGGATATTTTCAAAATGGAGGTAGTAGGAGTAGTACCTTCGGTTCCGTTCGAACCTGGGACGGACTTGTATGGATGAATACTTGCGAAACATCGTCAGGTGGACGATGGGCATTCTAAGAGATATGTTCTAAAAAGGTAACGCTTAGCCTCAAGCCTCATCAAATGGGAATGACTGAAAATCAGGGGTTATGCAGCAAGGCTAGGTGGGTAGCACCCAAGCAGGGTGAGGTCATCCCTGTCTAGATGTCCCTTTTTATTTCGGCTTAGTGGGCAGTTGTTGATCCCAACCGCGGGGTGATCTCACTCGGGATTATCCAGTAAGGGGTAGTCCCGGTCTTGTGTTGCAGGGGAGCGGGCGTACTCCTCGGTACTGTGATCTAGGCCACGTACTGTGACAGGTGGTACCCCAGTGCCTAGTCATTAGTCGGAAATCCATTCTCCCTACGAGCCTTGTACGAGTTTTGTTTGTATCACCCACTCTGTGGCCCGTAGCTGGAATTTAATAGATGTAACAATTTCGGCTATTTTATAAGTATTTGTATATAGACCCTATTATAATATTAGAGGATTTCTATAAAAATTGTTTTAGCTATCGTAAGGTAAAAACCCGGCTTGCTTATTTGTGGCGTGGTCTTACGAGATGCTTTTGTTTTCAAAGGATTTTTGAAACTTTAATAATTAATTGGGTGTGATTTTCTCACGCTAGTATTTCAGACTGACTCGGGTGTTATTTAACTGTAATGCTCGGGTCAGACCGAGTATTATAGGATACAGGTTTTGATGCTTTGGAGCTCAAGAGTCGAGCAAGATGACGATACGTACTCCCGTACTTGTTTATATATATGTATATTCCGCTGTGTTGAGTTGTTGTGTATCCATTGTATGATATTGATGTTGAACTGTGATTGATGTACTCTGATGATATAATATAAAAACAGAGATATTTGATTTTGAGTAGAGACCATTTACTATCTATTATATTTTATTCCGCTGCGATGGTTTGATTCTGTTGTTGATTTCTATTTTCTTCTTCTACCTCTTCTTCTTTAACCCAAATGGTTCATATTTCTGTAAAACTTGAGTTGATTGTTGTAGAATAGTGTTGACTCAAGGGGTATGGATTTGCGGTTCATTACAGTTGGTATCAGAGCTTAGGTTAGTGATAACCTTGGCTCTGGTGGGAATTTACTCATTTAAACTAGAGTCCATAGTACTCTAGAATGAGTTTGAGCGTATTAATAGATATGAGCGCGTATTTGTTAGTGAATACACATTGTGTTAATATTGTGTTGATTGGTTTATTGAGTGGCATATGAACCTTCGTCGACACAGTCTGTATAACTGTATCGAAGGGGTTTCTAAACACTTGAATAGAACAGTTTGACACGGTATTGTTTTAAATGTGGGTAAATGAAATAATTTTACCCAAAATATATTTTGATATAAAGAAAAGTTTTTGTAAACTATTTAGCTAATATATGGTTGCTTGGATGTTAGGAATGATGATATTCGAATTATTATCATTTTGAGTGGAAATTTAACTAGAAATTGTAAATATAACCAAAGATTAAGGAGATAAATTCAATTATGAAATGAAATTTATAAATATGAATTATAAATGTAAATTATAAATTGAAATATAATCAAATGAGAATTTGTATGAGAATAAGCTGTGCAAATGAATTATAGTTAAAATTGATTTAAGCAAGATTTGGAAATTTAAATCCTGAAAATTTGGAAGTGTTTATCGAAGTATTTGAAGATGAATAATAGCATTATTGTTTTGGAGATATTTCTGAAAGGAAATTTGTTTTAAAAGGGAGTTTGAAAGTGATATAACGTTGAAATCACTTGGATTATTGGAAAATAATTCTGATGATGACGACCGCATCATCAGTATTCATTTTCGAATTTCTAAGTGACGGATTGCTGCCAAAAACTGATTTGTTCAGAAAAGCTAGTTGTTTTTGAAAATCTCAAAGGGAATTTGTTGGGGATAAAACCAGGATTGGTTTAATTTTTGAGAATTTTGATTTGAGGTGTTGGAGATTTCAAAATGCTTGGAAACTTAAGCCAGATGTTTAAAAATCCCGATGAGATAATTATAAGCTCATAAATTGAGATGATTTCTAAATTAGGAAGGAATATAAGCTTTGAATGTTGGAAATTTAAATTTAAAGTGAAAGGTTAAAAATGGGATTAACTTGGATTGAGGGATAAAAATTTGATTGGATTGAATTAATTGGATAGGCTGAAAATAATATCCAGTTGTATTCGAATTTAGTTGAAATCAAATTGAGTCAAATAAATCTGAGTTAAAATAAAATTGAATTGGAATAAGAGTTCGGTTGAGTTATTGAATGGAATTGGATTGAAATAAATAAATTAGAATGACATGTGAAAGAATTAAAATCCATGGAATAAAATATGCTGGGGTGATAAATAAGCATAAGGCTTGAGTTAAAAATAAAAGATGAATGTATTCAAGCCTATAATAAATAGAATTGTGTAAAATAATAAGTTGTGACTTATAAATTGAAAATGGAATACAAAATCCAAAATAAATATTGTGGATGTTTTGGATAATAAAACGAAAGAAAATCCAAACTTGAATTATAAAATAAATTGAACTCAAGAAAATTAAACGATGTGATATTTGGAATTAAAAATCAAGTGACCAAGGGAAAAACTAATTAGATAATAAATTAATTAATGAAATATGTAATGGAACCTATTGTAGTTAAATAAAGCTGAATTGTGAGTTAATAATGAAGTTTGAAAATAAAACTCAAGTTATAAATTAAAAATCGACTTAAATTGTTGGTGAAGTAAATGTAATTGAATTGTGAGTTCTTGAAATTGGGTGGTAAATTGAAAATGGCTAGTGGATTCAGAACTTGAGTTATAAATTAGAATTTGACTTGAGGTGTAACAAATTAAATATAATTGAAATGTATAGAATAAAAATGTAAATGGATTAAAAATAGTAATGGTTTGAATCGCAAATAAAATCCAAATAAGTAGAAAAAAATTTGGATATGGCCTTGTAATCAATTGAATGAGTTAAATCTAAAAATTTAATTTTGTAATAACTAATCAAACGAAATTGTTGATTAAAAATGAGATTAATTGAGATAGAATTAAGTTGAATAGAAAAGAAAGTTACTTGTAAAATGAAAATGAGCTTAAGAATAAAATTTGAATAAATTGAAGTAGATTAATTTAAGCTGAATAGATGAACGAGAGTTGAATTGAAATCAACTTAAACTAACTTTAATGATATTGGGTTGGATTTAAATCAAGTGAAAATAAATTTTAATCGAAATAAAATTCGGTGAGTTACAGATAATATATAATGGAATGAAATTCTTAAATAAATAACTGTAAACCATTTAAATTGTTAAGGGATTGAAATAACTTGGAGTCTATAAGAAAAATTGAAATGGTTATTGAATGAAATAGCTTAGATTGTCTTTAAGCTAAATAAAATAGTTTCGAATAAACAAATATGGAATGGAATGTAAATGAAGGGATTGTGAATAAATTTAAAAATGGAATAGAATTGAGTATAAATTGAGTTGAAATCCATTTAAATTGGTTATAAAACATAAAGACTTATTTATTCGCATAGATCTCGTCAAATTGCATAGAATAAATAATCATTTAATGTAAATGGAAGAAACTAAAATTCTATGAATTGATATGAGTAAAATAAATTGATTTTGAGAGCAATTAAATTAAATATGAGTTCAGTTTGCTTAAAAATAAATTAAATGTAAGCAATTGAGTTTTAAACCATTCAAATTGATGAAGTTGTATAGAATTGATTGAAAATCATTCAAATTGAATGAAAATAGTTATAAATTAATTGGAACAGTGAAATTAGTATGAAAATTGTATAAGTTGCTTACGGAAAAATGTTTGGTGTGAATTTATTTTAGAATTCATATGTTTAACTATTGCAAGTAAGTGAAATATTGATAAAACTTTATATATATGGCACTTACATGTTTAAATTAAGTAAGTACAGGTACCCGGAAGCCGTGTGGCTGGATTTGATTGTGCTAACTGCTAAATAAATAAGCTGCTTGCTTAAAAATGCTAAATAAGGTACACCTACGCAATAAAAATAGGAAATATGAACTGTTTTTGGTTTTTCCGACCGTGTGGGTCGATGTATATATATTTATATCTTTCGTCAAATTGCAAAAGCTCCTCCGTACAAAGGAGACTCTACCAAAAATTTTCAAAAATTTTGGGAGTTAGAAAATTTTTGAAATTTTTGGAAAAATTTGTTGATGATAAATGTTTTCAAATTGGAATTTGAAATAAATTTGTAAATAAAACTAATTTAAAGTAATGATATGAATTAGTTATAAATGAAAAACAAAATTCAATATTTAGAGTTAAAGATAAACCGAATTCGTATGGGAATGAAAGAATCAATGTGAAAAGAAATAGATATAAACTAAAGTGGGAGATGAAAATAAATATAAGAAACATGTAAAATGCTTATACTAACTTAAGAAGGGAATGGTGAATTCTTGATTGGAAATTGATATTTCAAATATATTCTGAGTTAATATTTGAATGAATGAATATTGACATTTGGAAGGAATTCGAAAAAAATGTTTTGAAAGTTGTGATTGGGTATTAGTACTAAGAAGGATATGCAGGTATTATAAAGGGAAATGAGAATAATTTTGATTTCAAAAGATAAATTTGAATTGCTCGACAAAAAGTATGTGTTTAAATTTTTATATGAAATTTGATTGGGTTTTTGGATCGAGCCACTTGGCTTTTGTTTTCTTTTGGGATTTGGGAGCCCGTAAAGGCCTTTTGTAGTTGTACCGTGCTAGCCGCGCAAAGGAGACGCTGGCGAAGTTTTTCGGAAATTTAGAGAGTTAGAAAATTTTTGAGAAAATTTTGATAATTCAAAATTTAGTTTTGAATTATAGTTTGAGTGAATAAGCAAGTAATAATATTTGAGTAAGTAAAGTTATTTGAAAACTATGGAAGGTTTTGGAAGTTGGTTGAAGTAATAGTGGGTCTATAATAAAAAGGATATGTTATGGCAAGTTAATTAAACTGTTTGGTTTGGGAAATAGTAAACGGGTATTGGACCATTCTTCCTAACTTGTAATTTTGGGGACGAAATACTTATAAGGGGGGAGGAATGCGACGACCCGAAATTTTTAAGCATTTGTAATCGGAATATTTAATTGATTTCAAATATTTAAAAGTTAATTATTAACTTAAATTACAAATATCATAATTTATTTGACAATTTAATTATTGAATTAAATAAACTGAAGTTGGATAAAATATTGAATCTGAAATTCTAAGCCTATTAAAAATAATTTGAAGGCTTGTAAAATTTATATTGATAAAGATAATAGAAGATGTAAAATTGAAATTAACAGTGGGTTGTTTAGTTTTAAAATTTATACTATTTAAATTGAATTTAAAAATAGCCTTCCGAGGCGCAGTCTCGGAATTCGACGAAACCAGTTCCGTTGGGTCCGTAATATTGAATTATTATCGGATTTCAAATTTCGTAGTGATCGGAATCATCATGTGAGCGTAGAGATAGAAACGTCTAGAAAATAATTAATCGTTTAATTTGAATATCTTACATCTTTTCGCCTATCATAATCTTTTCCCATCAGCCACCTTTTATTCCTGAGCAGCCGACTTCTTTTCGTACCAATGTTTCTTCTTTTTACAACATCACGCAAAACCCCTCTTCCTTTAATAATGAACCGAATTCCCTTCCTAAATCAAAAACAAAATCAAAGACCCAAAAAAAGAGAAATCAGCCGAAGCCTTTTCGAAAATAATGGCGACCGAAATCAAATGGAGGGGGGCGCCTCGACTTTTATTCGAATAAAGTATCGATCGAAGCGATGTCGACTTCGATACAGGGGTGACTCGCGTTGCCGATTGTAGCCAAGGCCGTCTCGTCTTTGCCGCGTCATTCAGGTGTGGCCGCGCACGTGAATTCAAGAGGAAGGAGGCGATTTCCAATAGGAGAGCGAGCTAGGGTTTCGGCGAGTTAGAGCGTGCGCCTCGACTTCGGCGATGCGGTGAAGTTGGGGTTCGCGATGCTTGGTGGGCTGAGTCACGAGCTCGCATGGTGGCAACGGTATCGAACGAAGCGATGGCTTCGCGATGGCTTCGTGACAGCAGAAGGTTAGCTTTGGGTTTATATATATTATTGAATTTAATATCTACGTATGTATACAAATAGTAGACTGTTGTTGTTTTCAGAAAATTCATACAGACATGATTTTGAAGAAAAAATATATATATTTTATTTCAGGAAAATTAATTTAAAACTAAATTTTTAGTTGATTAATTATTAAGTAGGAAATATATATGTAGATAAGTTTATGAAAAATAGAAATTTTAAAGGAGAATATAGATAAAGCTAAAAAGAAATTATTATACTGATATCTATTTAAATCTACTAGTTATTTTAAATAATGAATTTGAAAAAAAAAATGTCTAGCTAGCCTATTAATTATCTTAGTGATTAAAAGATAAAGGAAATCCAGTTTTAAATCTAATTGTTAGTTAAATAAAATTTATTAAAAGAAGTTGGGTTAAAATAAAATCATTGAAAAAAAATTAATTAATTAAAATTACCAAACGAAAATTTGTTTCTTGATTGATCCGAATATTAATAAAATTATATAAATTGTTTATTTAAGGTTAAACATCAGAGAATCTGAGGCAATATTGAAATGGACGTGTAAATTTAAGAGGCAAAGGTGAGTTAATCTCACTCAGTTTAATTTAAATTTAAATGATTAAATTTAAACAATTGTTTGAATGTTTGAATTGATTGATGTGCTATAGTGTGGTATAATTTGAAATTGGCATATTATATTGTGCTAACGTCTGTGGATGCAGGGAAAACAGGTTGGAGGGATCCAACTGGATCCCTCAACATTTATTTAAATTATTTAATACCCTCTGTTGTGATTATTTTATATTCTGTGTTGAATATTATTGACAATTGGAATATTGGATGTTATGGTTTACCTGAATATGTTCCAGTGCACTAATTTATCAAGATATATAGAATTGGATTTTGGAAATAAAATGAAGAGAATTTGTAAGGAAATAATTATAGAGAATTTAAATAGATTAGGAATGAATTGGATAAGAATAATAATAGTTTTAAATTCTAATAAATAAATTCCGTATATGGAAGGGAAATTTCGAATAAACAGAAGACTAATGAATTTTTAAACTTCAGTATGATTAAAAAATGTATTTAAAATTCAAGGTTTAAATTATTTAAGTAGAATAAAGAAGAAATTGGGAAAATCTAAAATTGGTATATTTCAGATAAAAGATTTTAAGTCAAACGGAAAATATTAACAATAATAATAAATCCATAACTAATGAACTTTGAAATGAATTGGGTAATTAAAGAAACTTATTTCAAATAAAATAAACTGGAAATCAATTTGGGAAAATTGATTTAAGTGATTGAAGTTGGAATTTTCTCTGGATAGCCTAATACAAGTTTTTAAAAGTAAATTTTTAAATATAAATTAAATGTTTTAAAGTTGGTTTTAAAGAAAGCAAGTTTTGTAAAATTTATCATTTCTAATATTTATAGTCTAAAGTAAGTATTTTCCTTTAATTTATTTTAGCAGTAACTATTAAGAAGTAACTTAGTATTTTGTTTTTTTCAAAAAAAATAGAAATCCAGTTTTATATTTCTTTAAGTAACTTTATTTTCAAATGTTTATATAGTATGTATTTTTAGTAAATTATTGAAGTAGTTTTAACTTAAATGTTTAAAAGTAAATTCCAAAGTAAGTATTTTGTTTAATCTATTATCGTAATAATTATTTAAAGAATGATTTGGTATTTTGTTTAAAGTATTATTATAAATTAAGTATTAAAGTAAATTTTTCTAAATTAAATGTTAAATATATTTTACAATAAAGTGAGAATATATCTTGTAAAGATATTTTGAGATAAATAAATAATTTGAAAAATTATTTATTGGTTGATGGTTGTTTGTGAGTATTAATTGATAGTTAAATCACCGACTATCAATATTGGACAAATGCGTTGATCATTTCGAAGAGACCGGGATCGAGATTTATTTCTCGAAAATCACTTTGATCCGGTTTGTACGTTTCGTGGAAACGAGTTGGATTGGAAGATGGAGCAGTGAAGTGCAAGGGCTAGTCGCTACTAATCCTGAGGATATTTCCAAAATGGAGGTAGTAGGAGTAATGCCTTCGGTTCCGTTCGAACCCAGGACGGACTTGTATGGATGATTGCTTGCAAAACATAGTCAGGTGGACGATGGGCATTCTAAGAGATATGTTCTAAAAAGGTAATGCTTAGCCTCAAGCCCCATCAAATGGGAATGAAAGAAAATCAGGGGTTATGCAGCAAGGCTAGGTGGATAGCACCCAAGCAGGGTGAGGTCATCCCTGTCTAGATGTCCCTTTTTATTTTGGCATAGTGGGCGGTTGCTGATCCCAACCGCGGGGTGATCTCACTCGGGATTATCCAGTAAGGGGTAGTCTCGGTCTTGTGTTGCAGGGAAGCGGGCGTACTCCTCGATACTGTGATCTAGGCCACGTACTGTGATAGGTGGTACCCCAGTGCCTAGTCATTAGTCGGAAATCCATTCTCCCTACGAGCCTTGTACGAGTTTTGTTTGTATTACCCACTCTGTGGCTAGTAGCTGGAATTTAATAGATGTAACAATTTCGGCTATTTTATAAGTATTTGTATATAGACCCTATTATAATATCAGAGGTTTTGTATAAAAATTGTTTTAGCTATCGTAAGGTAAAAACCCGACATGTTTATTTGTGGCGTGGTCTTACGAGATGCTTTTGTTTTCAAAGGATTTTTGAAACTTTAATAATCAATTGGGTGTGATTTTCTCACGCTAGTATTCCAGACCGACTCGGGTGTTATTTAACTGTAATGCTTAGGTCAGACCGAGTATTATAGGATACAGGTTTTCATGCTGTGGAGCTCAGGAGTCGAGCAAGATGATGATACGTACTCCCGTACTTGTTTATATATATGTATATTCCGCTGTGTTGAGTTGTTATGTATCCATTGTATGATATTGATGTTGAACTGTGATTGATGTACTCTGATGATGTAATATATAAACAGAGATATCTAATTTTGAGTAGAGACCATTTATTATCTATTATATTTTATTCCGCTGCGATGGTTAGATTCTGTTGTTGATTTCTATTTTCTTCTTCTACCTCTTCTTCTTTAACCCAAATGTTTCGTATTTCTGTACAAGTTGAGTTGATTGTTGTAGAATAGTGTTGACTCAAGGGGTACGGATTTGCGGGTCATTACACTTACTACATCCATTTTGGAATCACCCTCAGGATTAGTAGAGATTATCCCTTCCACTCCACATCTCCATCTTCGATTCATGCTCTTTATGATGTCTTCACTTTAAAACGCATTCATTCGATCAAAGTGGTTTTGGGATAACATATTTGATCTCGATCTCTTCTAAACAACGTTCAATAATTCCGGTAAACTCATCCCCGGTTCTTTAGAAAATAACAGACAAATGACAAGAGCGGAGTTCACCTCTAAGCCGTTAGCGGACGGATCTCCTTATCACTCATCCTAGAAGAACCAAATTAGTTTATACATAATGTATAGCACCTTCGATGATAAATGTACCATATAATTCTCGTGTTTCTTCTAGATATTTCCATAGTTACGTTTGGGTCCAATTTCGATCGTCGGTTATTTAACTACTGAATAACAAACATATAATCAGGAATTCATTTCATAGGAAAACTAACATTGGTTTATTATATAAGCAATTTCTAGCCTCCTTTAATAAATCTTTTATAAATAAAACTACTTGAAGATAACTTGTATAAGAATACTCTTACAAGGATATATTTACCAATCCCTATATCTTCATATATTTATCTTAAAGTATAATTAAACTTACAAACTGAGAAAGATTCCATTTATATTAGATTCAAAAAGTTAGTTATAAAACTTCCTTATACTTCTTAAAACATTATTACCCATTTCATCGATCTTCTGGGTTATTTACAATTCTGTTTACACCTTTCGATTTCTCAAGCACTCTTTTTGTTCATTTCCAAAATCATTATTAAAGCTTTTAAAACCATCAATAATTTTAAATCTCCTTTATAAATCATATTTATAATTTCCCTTTTGTAAACCGTTAAACTTCTACCATTAATATAGAATACCGTCCTTTTTATAAAAAATACCCTATTACAATTAATTTCTTTAACTTGGAAAATATTATCTAAGAATATTCTGGACAAGTCATTCCATCCACTTAACCTAATTAAATCAGTGATTGATTTAAATATCATTAATTAAAATGATTGACTTATTTTTAACCTTAAAAATCAGTTAACCATAAATACTATAAATGATTAATATTTAATTATTTTAAATATTCCTAATTAAACAGTTAACTAATTTAGCTTCATTTGTTTACTTTAACTTCACTTTATGTCTTGACTTCATAAATTAACTTACCTTTGTTAGTTACGTAATTTACATAAATCACTTTGATTTATGTAAATTATCAATCTTAATCCATATATTAAAGAATTTTATTGAATAAAAACCTTTTTAATAGAGTGATTTATAAACTTTAAAATCCTTAATTAATAATTAACTAAATTAAGTTAAAAAACATTAATAAAATTAATTAACTTAAATATTTAATATAATTATTAAATAACTTAAAAATAATTTTAATGTTAAGATATCAAAATTAACTTTAAATAATGTAAATAAAATAGAAATCAAGTTTAAATGTTTTTAAATAACATAATTAGTCTTAGACTGATTTCCACTATGCAATTAATGGATTAACATTTAAGTCCGAGGCTTAGTGACCATAGAGGTTCTTAAGCAATTACCATCGTTTTCATATCACGTGGGTTTCAAAATCGGTGCCATATATAATATGGTCCGGCTACCAAACTTTCAATATTAGATAATTAGCAATCCATAGTTTATTTATCCTCAAACACATACTGATTTATCCATATGCAAATAAATACACAGATTGACAATTTATTTAATACGTTCAGAATTGGGTTTTTGTTCTGCTCCATAAATGTCCATAATACTCTATATAACTTAAATCAACTTAACTGTATTATAATTGGCCGAATAATCATCTCTAGTTAAGGTTTAAAATTTTAAACGACATCATTTATATAAATAACATAATTTGAGGTCACCCTGTTTTAATATTCCATAAAATTCTATAAGTCCAAATCAACCCATAATCTATACGAAGGCGTCGTATTTGTCAATACGATCACAATGCAAATATCCGTGCATAAATGAATTTAAAATGAACCCGTTATCGATGTTTTCGTTTTCATTTTAAAATTTAAAACTTGAATTTCTTTTTATTATTATTAAATATAAGTATAAATATATTTTATTATTATTATTATATATATATTATTTTATTTTAAGGTTGATTAAATATCCATAAAAATGTGGTTGAATCACGGGTCGTTACATTCTTCCCCTCTTAAAAGAATTCCGTCCCCGAAATTAATTTTACCCTTTAACAAAAAAACAACTAGAAAAATTCTTATCAAAGGAAATGATAACAAGATCACACTGTCATCCAGCTACATCCATATAAAATGATACTTAATTAATACATTATACATGAGTACATAATTTACACACTTAAGCTGCCCAGTAAAATACATTAACACAAATATCTATATATTTAGATAAATATTTAATCAAACACTACCACTTCCTGATCTTTCCATCCTATGGAAATTCCTCCCAATCTGAATCGCCATTACTAGGAACGTTAATAACTTCCACATCATCATCTTCCTCATCATCATCAGATATATAGATAACCTCCAGATCTGGGTTTGGAGGAAAAAGCATCAAGGACTCGTATCCAGACTCAAACAGCTCGTCATCAGTCCAATGATGACCCATTGCTTCTTCAAGTTGCTAGAGTGTGTTTCCAATTTCATTCCAATTAGGCGTTGTTCCTATCCCTCCATCTTCCTCCATAATGTCTACTCTTTCCTTGATGGTTCCTCCTCTTCCTTCTCTAGTTCCTCCTCCTCTGGTTCCTCCTCCTCTTCCTCCTCCTTGTTTAATATGCAAGTATATGATTTTTGTTTGATGATAACAAACACACATATATTCAATTAAATGTATTTGTTAATATACTATTTTTTTCACATAAATAAATAAATATTTGCTGAATAAAATAAATAACATAGAATTTAAATTCAAACAGTTATTCTATTCAAACAAATATTTATTACAATTTTGAATAGTACAAATTCAAGCTCTCACTATATATATGCAATTTCAATTACAATATATTTCAATCTATACAACTGTCCTCACTACATATCGTTCATTCGTTCGTACTTAATCTTCAACATGAATCCAGCATCCGGGCAATCTGCAAAAATAAATACTGACGCAGTAAAATTGAAAAGAAAATATTTTTGCAGTGTAAAAGAAAATGTAATTTTGAAAATAATATTTGCCTCAGTTATTTGGATTGTTCGTCATCATTTAAATTTGAATTCATCATACACGAATAGCTTGTGACATGCACAGTGTATCACTGTACATGCTACAAGGCCGTGCACACCAATATATACACTTGATAAAATTACATGGACAGGTGAGCACAGCTCAAACCCAAATGAAAAGTCGGGTTCAACTCAAGTGCAATAAAAATAATGTCACGATATCAGCACGAGGTCAAACACGAGCTACAAGCCGGATTCAACTCAGGTACAATTCGAAAATCAATACAAATGCAATAAAATGGTCGGGAGCAACCACATAGCACACTTGTATACATTTATGTGAACCAGACAAGTACGAATGCACAACTGTAAACATGAATAACACAACATACATACACAATGCACAAGTGATGAGCAACAACTCAGTGCAGCACAACCAGACAAGCCCAAACTCAAGTAAAAACAACAGTTGCAAACAGGTTAAGAAGACTGCAGCTCCAAAACATCACATATACATATACATGTATACCGGACCAAATGACATCAAGTGAACAAGATCAGAGAAGAAAATAAAATGGCACATGTATATACAGTGCATAACATCATCAATAGAGCCATAAGCTTGGGACAAAGCCGCACTCAAACAAATGTACACAAGTGAATGCAAACTACAAACTGGCTCAAAGGATCACAATGCAACAGTCAATGGTGAAGCAGACTATATACATGAACTGGGTCGAACTCGAAACAGTGCACAAGTAAACAAAACAGTGAAACAACAATGTCTCAACCAAATGATCATGTGACAGTGCAGTGCAAACGAACTCATGTGGAACAAGGGAAGACATGTATATATACATGAGTGGACAAGAATATATATGTGCAACAAACCTCTGAGGCAACCAGAAAATAAACAAAACCTAGTGAAACACAGTGAAACCAAATGTGCATATATAGTGATAAACAAGTTTAAAACAAATGAACTTAACATCAAAATGTAACCTAAGGCAAATATAACATGAATGTACAGATTCAGATAAAACTGGACTTCAACAAGACCACATGCAATTCTACGACATCAAGCATGCAAATATAGGAAAACCAAACAATACGCACAGTGGCCAGAACTATATCTACACCCGACTTCAAGGCATGTACATGAAGGAAGCGAAAACAAGACCAAAATCAAATGCAACATGAACAGTTTTTACCAAGTTGAAGTCAGCGATGTCGAGTGGCCGAAGTCAAATGCAAGACCAGTGAACTACAAAAGTCAACCAGGCTACACAATGAACTCAAGCTCAAGTGAATACAAGTACAGCTAGCAAAACCAAAATGGACAGCAGCTACAACTAAATGCAATCCAACATTACAGTATCACTAAATCATGGACAATGGAGTACATATTCACATGGAACAGCAAGTAAAAATCGAACAGTTCAAAATCAATACCGTGGGGATCAAGGAAAACAATGTCAAAGAAATCAAACCGTGTCAATCAAGTAACCCAAAATATACGAATTGAAGAAGTTAGAAATCATCACAATCATTCAATCAAAATCAAGTGCCGAGATAAATTATCAAACGAATTTGTATGAAATATACGAACGGAAAATAAGGAATTCGATTCCTATATAAGCCCTAAAACATCATAGGCAAAAGGCATTCGAGTTCGAGCTAAACAGAGAAGAACAAACCATAAAACTCGAATCAAAGTCGAGTGCTGTATAAATCAAAAAGGAACAAACGTACCAATTCTTTCAACAATCAAACTCGACTAATTGGAAGCGATCGCAAACCAAGTTGAAGCTGCCGTGAACATATAATCAACGAAGAAAGGATTCGAAGCATCGTTGCATTCAATTTGACAAAGCGACGACTTTTAATTTAACAAAGCCCTAAACACTGAAAGAGGAACGAATGAACAAAGGAAAGCTGCCATTTTTGCTTTCTCAAAGGATCGGGCCGATAATATAAAAAGCAAAAGGAGCCTACTTTTATTTGGGCCAGCTTGTTTTAGTTTGGGCTTTATATTTTGATTAGGGTTTTGTGTGTTTTAATTTTTTTTAAAATTTTTATTTTCCTTTTAAACTTGTGTATTGTCTAGTCGTGTGACTAGGGGACAAACTACGTGGCATAGTTTGAGAATTCGCAACTTAGTGGCTGAGTTGCGGTAGGGTTTTGAGCTTAGAGTTAAGGCTAGTCGATAGCGGGTGTTGCGAGTTTACGCGTGTAAGCGTCTGACTGCTTAATTTCTAGTAGAAACCTTGGGGGCAGCACGTAGGCAGGGTTTTGCCGAAGCTGTGTAAATTCTGTGTCGTTCTATTTCTGCATTTATTATTCTGCTATTATCTGTGCTGCTATAATCTTGATATATATTTGTGTTGAGATTATTTAAACTTCCGCGATAAATTTTTATAATTGATAGTATCACCTTATTCACCCCCTCTCTAGGGTAAAATCGATCCTACAAGTGGTATCAGAGCTAGGAACAAAAGCCATTTTTGTTTTAAAAAGTTTGATTTTTCAAAGGCCAATATTTTACAAATTTTAATTTTTTAAAATGGCTTATGTTAATAATGTTTTTACTGTGGGTCGGTCCAATATTATTCATTCGATTTTTAATGAAACAGATTTTTTGGATTGGAAATTTAAAATGGAATTTTATTTCAAATCTTTTAATGTCAAATGTTAGGATATTATTGAAAATGGGTGTAATATAACAGACAAGAAAATTATCTCGTTTAATGCTTTTGCTATGCATATATTGTATTCTTATATTAATCGAGATAATTTTAACTTATCTCTCATTATGAAAGTGCACAGGAAATCTGGAATACTTTTGAATATATGGTGCAAAAGTCAACAACAATGAGAAATCCTCCTCAATCGGCACAGAAACATGCTTAACAGGATTGACAAAAAGCAGCAGTGATGATGACGATGAAGATGGAGCAGCTAAGCTGGCATTACTAATGAAGAGATTCAAGAAATGGAATTGCAAATACAGAAATCCAGCTCTAAATAAAAAATTGAAAAGCAAAATAGTCAAAGCACTAGATAACCCTGAAGAATGGAAGATAATCTATCATAAGTGCAATAAACTCGGACACTTCAAGCCCAATTGTCCTCGAAAACGGCACTGCGAAGAAAAGAAATTAAAAAGGAGAAATTTTGCAGCCACGTGGAATAAAAATGATGATGATAATAAAAGCACTAGCAGTAAGAGTGGGAGAGCAAATCTGTGCCTTTGAGGTAATATAACTAACAGCGATGATTATGTGCCAAGCGAGGTATCAAAACTTTCTCACTCACAATTACTTATATACTTCCACGAAGTAAATGGCTGTTTTGAACGACTTAGGGAGAAGTATGCTTAAATTGAATCACAAAGAGATACTTTGACAGAATCAAATAAACAACTTGACCAATTAATTAAAAACTATCAAAGTAGGATCCCTAAGTGTGATAATTGTCCATCACTCGAAGAAGAAATTAAAAAATCAGAATTTAAAATTAAATCACTTGAAAATGAAATTCTGATTTTGAAAGAGAGTGAAAATACTAGGAGAGAGAGTTCTATTAAAAAGTGCACTAAATTATTGAACAAAAATGAATCTCTCAAAACACAAGTCCAACAATTGTCTACAACTTTAAGAAAATTTTTCAAAAGTGAAAAATCATTGAATATGCTATTAGGAAAACAAACCGTTAATACAGTTAGACAAGGGCTTGGGTATAATCATTCTGAATGTGTTAAAAGAAAAATTAATCAAGTAAAATCCAAGTGCACAATTTGTAGAAAAATTGGACACAATCAAAACATTTGTTGGTATAGACCCAAACAAGTGAAAACCATTCCAATTTGGGTTCCTAAAGGCACAAATTTAAAATCTCTCAAAGTTAAACAAATCTAGGTGCCGAAAGAAACATATATAAATAGTTTTGGGTCTCCCCAAAATTATTTTTCAAAATCAATTGCCACTAACAATCATGGACCTATAAAAACAAATAGGTCACAAAAATCTTTCATTGTGTAGGTGTGGTGGCAGCTAAGGAACAACAACAGTGTTATCTGGATTCTGGCTGTTTTAGAAACACAACGGGCATCAAATCAAAGTTTCTTAGCCTAATACAAAGGTCACAGAATCACAACGAACAACAACGAAAAATTATTGTAATGGTAAAACAGGTAAAGATATCTTGAACGATATAAGTGAAAATCTGCACCATTATTTGATTTAATTCAACCAGTTATTGATCAAGATATAATTGATGATAATGATTATGACTTTTTCAAAATTGTTGGCCAATTATTCTTTTATGCTGAGAACACTACAATCCTTGAAATACTTCATATAGATTAATTTGATTAATTATGGTGTTCTATTGGTTATGATACATTTGGCTGACTCCATAATCATGGTTTCTGTTTATTTACACGGCTTCAATTAAAATTGAAAAGAATTTCATTTAAAAAGGTCTTCAAGAATTTATTGCAACAACACGGTCTGGTCTATAGCATTCAACTTATGATAATCTCGAGTAAAAGAAAAATTCAGATGCAGATTACACTGGTAATCTAGTTGATAAAAAATTACTAGCGGAACGTGATTTATGTTGAGACATTTAGTAACTGCATCGTTTTTCAAAGAAAATATCTGCATATTTTTTCATTTCAAATATTTTCAAATAGCATAAATTTTATTATAAAACCCCTTCTAGAAAATCATTTTTGACCTTGATTCAGATTAGTCATTTTTAGAAAATTTGATAATTATTTTTGAATATTATTTTAAATGACTATATTAACTAATCTGACTCCATACTAATTACCGAAAAGATAAATAGTGATTGAAAAAGTGATAAGTGTCGATATTAATCATATATTATAACTTGAGATGGTATATTTAGTAAATTTCTTTAGAAATTTGAACATGAGTTATAAAAACTTTTTGTTGGTAAAAAAATTCCATGATCATTTCTATTTCTATCATTTTTCTATCGACCATCACTCATCATAATTCAATATAGTATGTCAATATGTGATACTTTAAACAGGAATCTTTCGTTTTTCATTTCATATTTTTTTTTTAAAAAATCCAAAGTATTCACTCTCATTTAAAAGTCCTCATGGTTATGCATGGGTGAATTACTTGGAATTTCTGAATAGGTGCTTCCATGCTCATTTAATAGTCCTCACGGTTATGCATGATATCTAAATTGATTTGTTAACTAGACAAGTTGATTCTAATCTCATTTAAAAGTCCTCACGGTTATGCGTGGTTAGAAGATACTTGAATTCATTTTTTATATAAAAAAAATTGGAATACTACTAATCTCATTTAAAAGTCCTAATGGTTATGCATGGTTAGTAGATATTCAAATTCCTGATATAAATATACTACAAAGAGACGCAACTATATGGTTTTATATGATGACATCATCCATATCACTCTAAAGTGGAATATGCATCAAACAGAGTATTTATGGTTTTTATTTGATTTTTTATTGAAATTAATATTTATATTTGATTGAGTTTTAATGTTGTGTTAATGTCTATCACTTTATCTCTATTTTTTCTAACACTATTATTCTTTTGCTGATAACAAAAGGGGGAGAAAAGTTAAGATTTTGTCAAATAAAAGCAAGTAAAAGTCGAATATTTTTTAGCTAGGCTCATTTGCATATTTTTAATTGTATGCATATATGAGGGGGAGCTTTGAGTAGAGAGGAAGCATTCAAATAGGAGGAGCAAATTGAATGATCAAACACATTTAACAAATTCAAAATATTAAATATATGTTTGTTATCATCAAAAGAGGGAGATTGTTGAATATGCAAGTATAGGATTTTTGTTTGATAATAATAAACATACATATATTCATTTATATGTATTTGTTAATGTACTATTTTATTTTTCACATAAATAAATAAATATTTGCTAAATAAAATAAATAACACATAATTTAAATTCAAACAGATTTTTATTCAAACAAATATTTATTACAATTTTGAACAGTACAAATTCAAGCTCTCACTATATATATACAATTTCAATTACAATACATTTCAATCTATACAACTGTCCTCACTACATATCGCTCATTCGCTTGTATTTAATCTTTAACTTGAATCCAGCATCTGAGCAATCTGCAAAAATAAATAATGACGCAGTAAAATTGAAAAGAAAATATTTTTGCAGTGTAAAAGAAAATGTAATTTGAAAATAATATTTGCCTCAGTTATTTGGGTTGTTCGTCATCATTTAAATTTGAATTCATCATACACGAACTGCTTGTGACATGCATAGTGTATCACTGTACGTGCCACAAGGCCGTGCATACCAATATATACACTTGATAAAATTATAGGGACAGGTGAGCACAGGTCAAACCCAAATGAAAAGTCAGGTTCAACTCAAGTGCAATAAAAATAATGTCACGATATCAGCACAAGGGCAAACTCGAGCTACAAGCCGTATTCAACTCAGGTGCAATTCGAAAATCAATACAAATGCAATAAAATGGACGGAAGCAACCTCATAGCACACTTGTATACATTTATGTGAACCAGACAAGTACGAATGCACAACTGAAAACATGAATAACACATCATACATAAACCGTGCAAAAGTGATGAGCAACAACTCAGTGCAGCACAACCAAACAAGCCCAGACTCAGGTGAAAACAACAGTTGCAAACAGGTTCAAGAAGACTGCAGCTCCAAAACATCAGATATACATATAAATGTATACCAGACCAAATGCCATCAAGTGAACAAGACCAGAGAAGAAAATAAAATGGCACATGTATATACAGTGCATAGCATCATCAATAGAACCATAAGCATAGGACAAAGCCGTACTCAAACAAATGTACACAAGTGAACACAAACTGCAAACTGACTTGCAAACTGACTCAAAGGATCACAATGCAACAGTCAATGGTGAAGTAGACTATATACATGAACTGGGTGGAACTCAAAACAGTGCACAGGTAAACAAAACAGTGAAACAACAATGTCTCAACCAAATGATCATGTGACAGTGCAGTGCAAAAGAACTCATGTGGAAAAAGTGAAGACATGTATATATACATGAGTGGACAAGAATATATATGTGCAGCAAAACTCTGAGGCAACCAGAAAATAAACAAAACCAAGTGAAACACAGTGAAACCCAAATGTGCATATATGGTGATAAACAAGTTTAAAACAAATGAACTTAACATCAAAATGAAACTCAAGGCAAATATAATATGAATGTACAGATTCAGATGAAACTGGACTTTAACAAGACCATATGCAACTCTACGACTTCAAGCATGCGAATATAGGAAAACCAAACAATGTACACAGTGGCTAGAACTATATCTACACCAGACTTCGAGGCATGTACATGAAGGAAACGAAAACAAGACCAAAATCAAATGCAACCTGAACAGTTTTTACCAAAGTCGAAGTCAGTGATGTCAAGTGACCGAAGTCAAATGCAAGACCAGTGAACTGCAAAAGTCAACCAGGCTACACAATGAACTCAAGCTCAAGTGAATACAACTACAGCTAGCAAAACCAAAATGGATAGCAGCTACAACTAAATGCAAGCCAACATTACAGTATCACTAAATCATGGACAATGGAGTACATATCTACATGGAACGACAAGTAAAAATCGAACAGTTCAAAATCAATATCGTGGTGAGCAAGGAAAACAACGTCAAAGAAATCAAACCATTTCAATCAAGTAACCAAAAATATAAGAATTGAAGAAGTCAGAATTCATCACAATCATTCAACCAAAATCAAATGGCCGAGATAAATTATCAGACGAACTCGTATGAAATATACGAACGAAACATAAGGAATTCGATTCCTATATAAACCCTAAAACATCATCGGCAAAAGGCATTCGAGTTCGAGCTAAACAGAGAAGAACAAACCACAAAACTCGAATCAAATTCGAGTGCTGTATAAATCAAAAAGGAACAAACGTACCAATTCATTCAACAATCAAACTCAACTAATTGGAAGCGATCGCAAACCAAGTTGAAGCCGCCGTGAACATATAATCAACCGAAGAAAGGATTCGAAGTATCATTGCATTCAATTTGACAAAGCGGCGGCTTCTAATTTAACAAAGCCCTAAAAACTGAAAGAGAAATGAACGAACAAAAGAAAGCTGCCATTTTTTCTTTCTCACAGGATTGGGCTGATGATATAAAAAGCAAAAGGAGCCTACTTTTATTTAGGCCGGCTTGTTTTAATTTGGGCTTTATATTTTGATTAGGGTTTTGTCTGCTTTAAATTTGTATTTTCCTTTTAAACTTGTGTATTGTCTAGTCGTGTGACTAGGGGACAAACTACGTGGCGTAGTTTGAGAATTCGCAACTTAGTGGCTGAGTTGTGGCAGGGTTTTGAGCATAGATTAAGGCAAGTCGATAGCGGGTGTCGCGAGTTTACGTGTGTAAGCGTCTGACTGCTTAATTTCTAGTAGAAACCTTGGGGGCAGCACGTAGGCAGGGTTTTGCCGAAGCTGGGTAAATTCTCTGTCGTTCTATTTCTGCATTTATTATTTTGCCATTATCTGTGCTGCTATAATTTTGATATATATGTGTTGAGATTATTTAAACTTCCATGATAAATTTTTGTAATTGATAGTATCACCCTATTCCCCCCCCCTCTCTAAGGTGAAATCGATCCTACACTCCTTTGGTTCCTCCTCCTCTTTCGGGTCTTCTTCTCCTCCCAGGTATCCACTGCCTTCTTCAAAATCATGGTCTTCTTCTGGATCAATCTCGCCTACCCTCCCTGCTCTTCCTCTAACTCCCCTCCGATTCATGTGTCATTCCTTCATCTCCCATGGGTTCCTCATCATCCTTCCGCTCATCATCTACCATAGGGTCTTTAATCACCGAAGGGTCAATCACTTCTGGTCTTTCCCTTCTTAAGCATAATTTCTAAAGCTGACTGAATCTTTTCTTCGCAGTTACACGAATAATAGTGTAATGCCCCACTCAGAGACCCACTCTAGTAAAGAGTATTAAGGAGTAATACCATCTACTAGAAGGGAGAATAGAGTATAATGGAAGCGACCATGTGTAATCAAGCTATAACTAACTACTGAATACGTCGAATAGGAGGTTTTCTTTACTCAAGTGGTTCGACATATCCAATAGATATTTATAACGAAATTACAATGGCTAAGGAAAATAGGTTCAGAACAAACATAATACTAAATGATAACATCATCATCACAGAACAGTCACATAATGGTCACAGAACATAGGTACAATATATCGTCAATACAGATCCAAATATCAAAAGGTGGGTACAAAGCCACCGCTCACACGTGTGAGTCAAAAATATGTACATAAGAGACTGAATAATCAGAGTATCAAAATATTGGACAAATATAAAGAGCTATCTATCAGCATAGCAGATAATGTCCAAGCGGAAGCACAGAAAGCTAAGTCCAGAGACCTAACCTGAAACAACTCGGTCTGACCCGAGCGAAAAACACTCAGGTCAGGCTAGCTAAACAATCAGTTAATAAACCGAGATAAACATAATAATGCGGTACATAAATAAAACAGTACTTCTCCAAAGAGAAGAGTATTATGGACTACATGAATATAATGACGATCCCTAATCATCAATAAACAGTAAAAATCTCCGAAGAAAATATCAACACCAAAGTGTTAAATAAATAAAATCGCCTCATATCATCGGCGTAGCCAAAGCTATACAAAGTTGCCCATAGGCAATAATCCCAAGAGTGACCAAAGTCTGTAATCAATGCCCAAGCAAAGATCGGTACTCCAAAAAGCAATAGGGATATACTGAAAAGTCAATGAAATCGAATACTGAAAAGTAATGTCTAGAGACACGGTAAATCCATAAGGTAATCGCACTTACATCGTATGGTTCCATAGAACCAACACCGAATGGCGGTACTCGAATGGATATAAAAATCATCAGATAATACAAGTATTGCACGTGCACCGACCAGAGTCGTTATTGCCAAGTACTGTAGAGTTGTGATCGATTACTCGCACAGATGCGGAACGTGCGAGACGGCGAGATCCTTCCCAGAAGGATAAAGGACCAGAGGCACATGCCGAAAAACTGCTCCATAGAGAAGGTGTCCAGAGACGGTTGCCCAGAGGCGTGGTGGCCCAGAGGTCGAGTACTGGCCGCCCAGAGGCTAATGTGTCACAAACTTCTTGGAGAGGAACCCGTAAAGTGTTAACAATGAGTCCCATACCCCACGTTCGTACTAAACGGTTTACTACCAATAGCAAGCTCACACTCCAAAAAATAAAAAGTCCACCTTGTATCATCGGTACACTAGACCCAAAGGTTAAAACGATCAATCGAATAGGTCGGGGATTAACCGGAAAGAAAATACACACGGTTCCATAGGCCGGAGATTTCCTAACCGTTTAAGCACCTTTCCACTTCGCCCGACGTGCTAAAAGTGAGTGTGAGATTTTTATCATAGAAAATAATGGTGCGAAACAGATTTATAATTGATCTTGAAATCACTTTAAAACGGCTTTTGAAAACTCTCCTATTATGGAGTAATTAATTTAATAATTAGAAATAATAATATATAATAATTTCGAAAGCCATTTAGGAGTGAAAAATCCTTTTAAAATAGTTCATAAAAACCCCTGTACGAAATCCAGAGACAAATCTCAAAGAAATCGATAAATCAGAAAATCACTGAAAACCAATATTCGCGTGGGAAAATATTCCAAATGATTGTGAACCAAAGTTCGACAATATTAGCAATTGAATCCCAAAGGTTCATTACAGAAACAATCAATTTGAAGCGGTTGCACCAAAATGGTGCAAGCCGGACTCGGTTGTCCCAAAATGGTGCAACCGGTGAGTCGGAACCCGACTGCACCAAGTGGGTGCAACCCGTTTTTTTAGAAGCCGGCTGCACCGCATGGTGCAGCCCGTTTCTGTGAACCAGGCTGCACCATGCGGTGCAGCTGGTTTAGACCGGCCCCAGCCCGCATGGGCTGGGAAGAAGCATCAAGCCTCAGCCCGCATGCGCTGGGGGGGGGGGGGGGGCGGGGGAAAAGCCCCAGCCCGCCTGGGCTGGGGAGGGGATAAAGGCCCCAGCCCGCTTGGGCTGGGGAGGGGGGAAGGCCCCAGCCCGCTTGGGCTGAGGAGGGCTCGGAAGGCCCCAGCCCGCTTGGGCTGGGGAGGGGGAAGCCCCAGCCCGCTAAGGGCTGGCCTGCTACTGGCTAGCCCAACAGGTTTAGCCTGCTGCGCCCGGGCTGCAGCGTGGGTGCAACCCAGGCCTGCCCTGGTGCACTCAGAGCCCTGTTTCAGCCTGTTTTCAGGCTGAAACATTCCAGCCAGCTGGAAATGCAGTTTTTGAGGGTTTTGGGGTTTTTTTTTCAAGTTTTTGGCATCAAGTTTCACTAATATCAATCACTAACTACCATATAATGATTACTACACTATATTAAAGGAGACAAAGGGCCAAAGCTTAGCATTACCTTATGAAGCAATATCACAAACACCTTATGTGCACACCCAAAATGAAAGCAAAGATGATCAAAGAGCTATGATTCACATGTTACATAATAAAACATGTGTTGCTAAATGATTACTGAAATCAAAAGAGGATTAAACACATACTAGAAGAGGTTTTTAGCAATATACCTCTCTAGAAAGCAACAAAGACCACTATAGCATCAACCCAAGTTAGCAAAAGATGATTAGGAGGCTATAAGATCAAAAAAACACATAAAACATGTGTTACCAAATAAATTTCAGAAATTAGAAAGATATAAAAATGGATTTGAGGTGGGTATTTGCATTACCTTTGCATAGAATGACTTGCATAAGCTAAAACTAGAAGGAGATGAAAATAGAGGCCATTTTTGTTAAGAAAGCTTTAGGAAATGATTAGGGTTTTGATTAGGGATGCATGAATGAGGTTAGGAGAGTTTGAGATAATTTATAGAGGAGGTTTAGGGTGGGTTATTGGGTTAAGTTTAGTAACCCAATAAGAAGAGGGTTATTTACATGTTTCCAAAAATTAGTCTAAGTGTTCATGTATGTTTATAAAACTCATTTTTCTTACCCAAACCCGTTTTAAAATCTCTCCTAAAATATTTAACTTTCCAAAAATAACATTTTATCCTCATTTTAAAATCCCATATTTCCCATTTAATTAAAATAGCCTTTTTCAAATAAATTTTGTTATTCCAAATCCTTTTACGCTTCATTAAAATAAATAAAAATCCTAACTTTATTCATTAATGCAAATCTCGGGTTGTTACAGACTCCCCCTTAAGAAAATTGCGTCCCCGCAATTCCTTAAGATAGATGTCGTATATAACGTCAATTCCACAAGAGAAGTGATAGAGATAAAATAGAGAATTCTTACCCGTAGAAGAAGATGGGAGAAAGCCAGGATAAGAGCGCTCGATAGATTCTCTGGTCTCCCAAGTGCAGTCCTTAGGATTCGGTGACCATTGAATCTTCACGAGTGGAACCTCTTTGTTGCAAAGGCGTCTAACCTCCGAATCAAGCACACGAAAAGGTTGCTGCTCCAAAGATAAATCAGGTAAGATCTCTAAATCAGGCACGACATGCGGCTCAATGATAGAATTAGGATCGCGTACACACTTGCGAAGCTGAGAAACATGGAACACGTCATGCATTCCGGAAAAATGAGTAGGTAGAGCCACACGATAAGCAACGAGGCCGATGCGTTTCGTAATAGGAAATGATCCAACATAGCGAGGAGCCAACTTCCCTGTAGAGCTGAAACGCACAACCCCCTTCATGGGAGAAATCCGAATGAAGACAAAATCACCAATGGAGAACTCAATAGGCTTCCTACGATTGTCCGCGTAGGATTTCTGGCGGTCCTGTGCCTCTTTCATTCTCTGACGGATAAGAACAATCTTCTAAGAAGATTCCCGAACTGAATCTGGACCAAGAATAAGCTTCTCGCCAGATTCTAACCAACATGCAGGAGAGCGACATGGCCTTCCGTATAGAGCCTCGAAAGGTGCCATGCCAATACTAGACTGATAGCTGTTGTTGTAGGAGAACTCTACGAGAGGTAAGTGATCCTCCCAACTACCACCGAAATCTAGAATACAACAGCGCAAAAGATCCTCCAAAACACGATTCACCCTCTCAGTCTGACCGTCGGTTTGAGGGTGATAAGCAGTCGAGAGATTCAGCTTTGAGCCCAAAGCTGACTGTAGGCACTTCCAGAAGTGACTAGTGAAAATGGTGTCTCGATCACACACGATGGAGCTAGGAATGCCATGAAGTCGAACGACTTTCTTCACATAGAGCTTGGCCAACTGAGGTGCAGTCCGAGTGGACTTAATCGGAATGAAATGAGCCGATTTGGTCAAGCGATCAACAATAACCCAGATAGAAGTATGGTCTGACCTCGATCGAGGCAGAACGTCAATGAAATCCATGGATATCTGATCCTATTTCCATAATGTAATCTCTAGAGGCTGAAGAAGACCAGATGGACGCTGATGCTCGGCCTTGATCTGTTGACAAGTCATGCAATCGCTCACATAACTTGCCACATCTCTCTTCAAACCCTCCCAATAATATAGTCGGCACATATCTGCATACATCTTACTCGAACCAGGATGTATAGTGTACTTAGTGCGATGGCACTCGTCCAGAATGTCACGCCTAAGTGATAAATCAGATGGTACAACAATACGGTTCTTCCTACGAAGACACCGATGAAAATCAAGAGAATAATCCAGCAATGTCTCATCACTGGATCCCGACTCGAGAAGGTGAATGAGATGCAATAAGTCTGGATCCTGCCGCTGAGCATGGGCAATGCGATCCAATAAGATAGGACGAGCTTCTAAGCTGAGTAGTAAGACCGGAGAATCAGAAGATTGAGCTCGATCTCTAATATCACACAAAGATAGGGTCTCAAGAATATCCCACTCAGCAATCATCATAGAAACTACCGCCGAGTGCTTGCGACTGAGCGCATCTGCGACACGATTTCCCTTGCCAGGGGTATACTGAATATCTAAATCATATGAGGCGAGAAACTCAAGCCATCCCTGCTGCCTCATGTTGAGATCTCTCTGGCTGAAAAGATACTTCAGAGACTTATGATCGGTGTAAAGAGTGAAGCGTTCGTCTAATAAAAAGTGACGCCACGTCTTCAAGGCAAAGACGATAGCTGCCAACTCAAGATCATGAGTCGGATAGCGAACCTCATTCGGACGTAGCTGCCTAGAAGCATAAGCAACTACCCGATCCTTCTGCATAAGCACAGCACCATGGCCGCTACCACAAGCGTTGGTGTAAACAACAAGATCCTGGTTACTCTCAGGAACCACAAGGATAGGAACATGAGTGAGAAGTTCCTTCAATCGCTGAAAAGAAGCTTCACACTTATCAGACCAAATAAAGCGAACACCCTTACGAGTCAGCGTCGTAAGGGGAAGTGCAACTCGAGAGAAATCCTTGATAAACCGACGGTAATAACCTGCCAGACCAAGGAAGCTGTGAATATCATGAACGTTCTCGGGCTGCTTCCAATTCTGAATAGCTTCGATCTTGGCAGGATCGACAGAAATACCCTCAGATGATACAATATGACCCAAGAACTTGACCTTGCTCTCCCAAAAATGGCACTTGAAGAGCTTGGCCTTAAGCTGATGCTGACGAAGAGTATCCAAGATGATCCGCAAATGATGAGCATGCTCTGCCTCGGATCTAGAGTAAATGAGAATATCGTCGATGAAAACCAGAATGAATCTATCGATGTATTCCTAGAATACTCGATTCATGAGATTCGGAGCGTTCGTCAACCCGAATGGCATGACCAACCACTCAAAAGAACTATAACGAGTGCGGAAAGCGGTAAGAGGAATGCTATCGTCCGCAACTCGGAGCTGATGAAATCCGGTGGCAAGGTCGAGCTGGGAAAAGACCTTCGCACCGCTCAACTGATCAAACATATCATCTATCCGTGGCAATGGATAACGATTTCTGATGGTCAACTCATTAAGCTTGCGATAGTCGATGCAAAGCTTAAGAGAGCCATCGGGCTTCTTAACGAAGACCACAGAAGCACCCCATGGCGAAGAACTGGACCGAATGAACTGCTTTGCCTCAAGCTCAACTAACTGCTTCCTGAGTTCCTCATTCTCCTTAATAGTCATTCTTGTTGGAGGACGCCCAACTCGGTGGGAGCCTGGAATGAGATCGATGCGGAACTCAATGGCCCGCTTTGGCGGCAGGCCTGATACTGGCTCCAATATATCGGGAAAATCCCGAACAACAGGAATACGAGATAAGTCCAAAGCCTCATCTCGTGAATCAAGAGAAAATAAAGTAATATCAGAAATCCCAACAACCTGAAGAGCAATAGCTAACGGAGCAGACGAGTCAGGATGACGAAGAAATAATATCCGCTCCGAACAAATGATTTTGGCGTCATACTGAGCGAGCCAATCCATGCCAAGAATCATGTCAAATCCCAAATACTCCATAACGTGCAAATTTGCACGGAAAGAAAATCCACAAAGATCAATATCCATATCCTCACAAAGCAAGCTAAGGGTCGTGGATCCACCAATGGGATTCACAATCCTTAGTGAAGAAACCAGACAAGTAACATCCAAGGATAAAGCATCTACTAGCTCCTTTGATACGAATGAGTGAGAGGCACCCGTATTAAAGAGAACTCTAAAAGATCTACCATGAAATAAAATAGAACCTTCGAGAAAGGAAGGATGCGTACCTCGAGGCTGAGCTGAAGATGTAGGAGCCTTGACAGCATTAAGCTTGCCAGATCTAGGAGGTGCAGTAGGACAAGTGGAGATCCTGTGTCCCTCCATCTTGCAGAAGGTGCAATAGAGAGGTTTGGGACACTCTCGAATAAAGTGATCAGGAGAACCACAGTTGAAGCATTTCTTCGGAGGACGTGTCCCACTAGGCTGAGCAGGAGTCTGGGGCTGAGAACGAGTCTGAGGCTGAGTCTGAAAAGTAGGACTGCCAGTCTTTTTCTTCTTGTTCCAAGGCTTGGTTTTCTGAAGTGGACACCGCTTCTGATTGGGGTTTTTTGGAACCCTCACCATCCCCATCACTGTCTCTCTCACGCTCAACCGCTTCAAGGTGAAGCGCTGCGTCAACTAGCTCATCAAAAGGGAGCTTAAGCTGGAGCATAAGTTGTTTCTTCAAATATTTCTTCAGGCCTTCTACAAATTTGAGATTCTTCTTATAAGCAGTGCTAATGAACTCGAGGCCATGCTTAGATAGGGCCTCGAAAGATGATGAATAGTCAGCAACAGAGGTCTTCCCTTGCTTAAGGTCAATAAAGCGGCGTGCAAGGGCTATCTTCTCGGACTCGGGAACAAACTTGAGCAAGAAGCGCTCTCGGAACTGATCCCAAGTGAGAGTGGCCTCATCGGTCTCAGAAATAAGGAGCTCGTACCAATCCAAGGCACGACCCTCAAGATGGCTAGAAGCACAAGAACTCTGTCATGGTCAGAAAGGGTCATGCGAGTAAAATTACGCTCGCAAACTCCGACCCAAGCCTAGACCTCAAGAACAGTCTCGGAGCCATTGAACAGCTTCCCTCCAAGATGAATAAGGTCGCTGCAGAGGCGCGCAAAAGCAGACTTGCGCGGTGCATCAGAAACTGGTGCAGGAGACTGAGAGTGCGACTGAGAGTTACGAACCAACTCCATGATCTGGTCCGTGGTCATGTATACGCCCTCTGGATGAGGGTTGCTGGACTGTCCAGCATCAACAGAACGGAAGTTCCTAACTCTCCCAACCATACTGAAAGATAAGGTAAGATTTAGTTAAGCACGATTCGAAGATAGATAATTCATTAAGGAATATTACGGAATATAACAGATTCCTACAACTATTCCTAACTTATCTATCTAAAGGTGGTGATGTTCAATTTGGATCGTATTGTAACGTATTATAATACGTGTCTATTCTGTGTTTGTTATGCATAATTCTGAACCTTAGCTCTGATACCAAACTGTAACGCCCAACTCCGAGACCCACTCTAGTAAAGAGTATTAAGGAGTAATACCGTCTACTAGAAGGGAGAATAGAGTATAATGGAAGCGACCATGTGTAATCAAGTTATAACTAACTACTGAATACGTCGAATAGGAGGTTTTCTTTACTCAAGTGGTTCGACATATCCGATAGATATTTATAACGAAATTACATTGGATAAGGAAAATAGGTTCAGAACAAACATAATACTAAATGATAACATCATCATCACAGAACAGTCACATAATGGTCACAGAACATAGGTACAATATATCGTCAATACAGATCCAAATATCAAAAGGTGGGTACAAAGCCACCGCTCACACGTGTGAGTCAAAAATATGTACATAAGAGACTGAATAATCAGAGTATCAAAATATTGGACAAATATAAAGAGCTATCTATCAGCATAGCAGATAATGTCCAAGCGGAAGCACAGAAAGCTAAGTCCAGAGACCTAACCTGAAACAACTCGGTCTGACCTGAGCGAAAAACACTCAGGTCAGGCTAGCTAAACAATCAGTTAATAAACCGAGATAAACATAATAATGTGGTACATAAATAAAACAGTACTTCTCCAAAGAGAAGAGTATTATGGACTACATGAATATAATGACGATCCCTAATCATCAATAAACAGTAAAAATCTCCGAAGAAAATATCAACACCAAAGTGTTAAATAAATAAAATCGCCTCATATCATTGGCGTAGCCAAAGCTATATAAAGTTGCCCATAGGCAAAAATCCCAAGAGTGACCAGAGTCTGTGATCAATGCCCAAGCAAAGATCGATACTCCAAAGAGCAATAGGGATATACTGAAAAGTCAATGAAATCGAATACTGAAAAGCAGTGTCCAGAGACACTGTAAATCCATAAGGTAATCGCACTTACATCGTATGGTTCCATAGAACCAACACCGAATGGCGGTACTCGAATGGATATAAAAATCATCAGATAATACAAATATTGCACGTGCACCGACCAGAGTCGTTATTGCCAAGTACTGTAGAGTTGTGATCGATCACTCGCACAGATGCGGAACGCGCGAGACGGCGAGATCCTTCCCAGAAGGATAAAGGCCCAGAGGCACATGCCGAAAAACTACTCCATAGAGCAGGTGTCCAGAGACGGTTGCCTAGAGGCGTGGTGACCCAGAGGTCCAGTACTGGCCGCCCAGAGGCTAATGTGTCACAAACTTCTTGGAGAGGAACACGTAAAGTGTTAACAATGAGTCCCATACCCCACGTTCGCACTAAACGGTTTACTAACTAATAGCAAGCTCACACTCCAAACAATAAAAAGTCCACCTCGTATCATCGGTATACTAGACCCAAACGTCAAAACGATCAATCGAATAGGTCGGGGATTAACCGGAAAGAAAATACACACATTTCCATAGGCCGGAGATTTCCTAACCGTTTAAGCACCTTTCCACTTCGCTCAACGTGCTAAAAGTGAGTGTGAGATTTTTATCATAGAAAATAATGGTGCGAAACGGATTTATAATTGATCTTGAAATCACTTTAAAATGGCTTTTGAAAACTCTCCATTTATGGAGTAATTAATTTAATAATTAAAAATAATATTATATAATAATTTCGAAAGCCATTTAGGAGTGAAAAATCCTTTTAAAATAGTTCATATAAACCCGTGTACGAAATCCAGAGACAAATCTCAAAGAAATCGATAAATCAGAAAATCACTGAAAACTATTATTCGCGTTGGAAAATACAAATGGTTGTGAACCAAAGTTCGACAATTTTTGATTAGCAATTGAAGCCCAAAGGTTCATTGCAGAAACAATCAATTTGAAGCGGTTGCACCAAAATGGTGCAATCCGGACTCAGTTGTCCCAAAATGGTGCAACCGGTGAGTCGGAACCCGGCTGCACCAAGTGGGTACAGCCTTTTTTTTTAGAAGTCGGCTGCACCGCATGGTGCAGCCCGTTTCTGTGAACCAGGCTGCACCATGCGGTGCAGCTGGTTCAGACCAGCCCCAGCCCGCATGGGCTTGGAAGAAGCATCAAGCCCCAGCCCGCCTGGGCAGGGAGGGGGTAAAGGCCCCAGCCCGCCTGGGCTGGGGAAGGGAAGGCCCCAGCCCACTTGGGCTGGGGAGGGCTCGGAAGGCCCCAGCCCGCTTTGGCTGGGGAAGGTGCGGAAGGCCCCAGCCCGCTTGGGTTGGGGAGGGTGAAGCGCGCCAGCCCACTAAGGGCTGGCCTGCTACTGGCTAGCCCAACCGGGCTAGCCTGCTGCGCCCGGGCTGCAGCCTGGGTGCAACCCAGGCCTGCCCTGGTGCACTCAGAGCCCTGTTTCAGCCTGTTTTCAGGCTGAAACATTCTAGCCAGCTGGAAATGCAATTTTTGATGGTTTTGGGGTGTTTTATTCAAGTTTTTGGCATCAAGTTTCACTAATATCAATCACTAACTACCATATAATGATTACTACACTATATTAAAGGAGACAAAGGGCCAAAGCTTAGCATTACCTTATGAAGCAATATCACAAACACCTTATGTGCACACCCAAAATGAAAGAAAAGATGATCAAAGAGCTATGATTCACATGTTATATAATAAAACATGTGTTATTAAATGATTACTGAATCAAAAGAGGATTAAACACATACTATAAGAGGTTTTTAGCAATATACCTCTCTAGAAAGCAACAAAGACCACTATAGCATCAACCCAAGTTAGCAAAAGACGATTAGGAGGCTATAAGATCAAAAAAACACATAAAACATGTGTTACCAAATAAATTTCAGAAATTAGAAAGATATAAAAATGGATTTGAGGTGGGTATTTGCATTACCTTTGCATAGAATGACTTGCATAAGCTAAAACTAGAAGGAGATGAAGATAGAGACCATTTTTGTTAAGAAAGCTTTAGGAAATGATTAGGGTTTTGATTAGGGATGCATGAATGAGGTTAGGAGAGTTTGAGATAATTTATAGAGGAGGTTTAGGGTGGGTTATTGGGTTAAGTTTAGTAACCCAATAAGAAGAGGGTTATTTACATGTTTCCAAAAATTAGTCTAAGTGTTCATGTATGTTTATAAACTCATTTTTCTTACCCAAACCCGTTTTAAAATCTCTCCTAAAATATTTAACTTTCCAAAAATAACATTTTATCCTCATTTTAAAATCCCATATTTCCCATTTAATTAAAATAGCCTTTTTCAAATAAATTTTGTTATTCCAAATCCTTTTACGCTTCATTAAAATAAATAAAAATCCTAACTTTTATTTATTAATTGGTAATGCAAATCCCGGGTTGTTACAAATAGGTGCCATCTAAACAAACAAATAAATATAAGGATAAGGTACCGAAACATAAAAAGAGTTCATATATCATAAATGATAGTTCAATTCCTTAATATATAATGTCAGTGTATCCTATTGATTTCCATATTTTCATATCCAAGTCAGTATAGATCCTACTTTATTGGTTCATTTAATCGTGTCTTAATTGTAGGAAACCACTTATATAAGTGACCCCTTTAAAATTAACTCTAAGCTATTCATTTCAACATTTTTTTAGTTAAGTGTGAAATTTAACCTAGAGGGTATTCGGATCTTAAATGTTCTCAAAATTTCCTTTTATCTAATTTTGATATTTAATTATTAATCTATCTATTTGGCTAGGGAAATATAACTAAGATGGCACAGATGTTTATGACTGCCTTAATTAAAGGAAAGGAGGTATATTTGCGTATTAATGTGGTTCAGTATCGATTATTTCCACTATCAACCTAAGTGACACCTTTTTAAAGTTTGTGTATACATATAACGGATGGATATTCCTTAAAAACTTGACTTTAAGAAAATTGAAATGTTAAGGGCGAGGCTTATAGATAATGTTACTAGACTTCTTAGTTGTTTCTCTTTTCTATCTTTCCCTTTCTAAGTACCTCTAAGCTAAGGTATTTTAAAGTAAAGTTCTAGGGGATTTGTTTTTTTCTTCCTTATTATATTCCTGACATTCCAAAATTAATTACTGCCCAAATCTATAGCAATTACTTCTATAGATTTCTAGTCACTTGGTTATTCAAATAGAAAAATCCCTAGGAAATACATCTTTAAATAATTTCGTATTAAATCATTGGTAAAATTATTTCATTTACCAATTTTAAAATAATATTATGTTGATTTGCTTTGTTTAAGTCTTTAGGGACTCCTATTGATAACGTGCGTACTGACCAAAGCCCATAAACTACTTAAAAGATCAATCAACATAAAAAAACATTTTTATATCATTAAAAAATATGCATTTATATATATATATAATGCTTTCAACTATATCTAGGACTTCATTAACTTTTCCTAATTGAGTTAATCCACCAATGTCGAGGTTCTCACTTAACCTTCGGCTCTGATACTAAATGTAACAAACCGATTTTTTGATCCTTGAAACTAACACCAATACGTTCACTGTATCTCATGCCGAATATTTAAGAGTCGGAAAAACTGATTTGTTAGGGTGAAAGAAGAAGGTAGAAGAAAACTATTCAACATAGAATCTCACAGTGGAACGAATGATCTATATTATATAACAAATATTTACGTAAAAAACTGTAATTTATAGTATACAGACATCAATCAGAGTATACTAACCTATTCAGCACAGACAGTTATAACAACTTGTCCTCACAATTGCTAAATAATATACAACAATGTATGCAGCAGAAATATAGTCATCTACGTGAATACGTCTCCGGACCTCCAGCTCCTCCCTTGAAGCTCCAAAATATCCATCTAAACATGGAAATATGCTCGGTCTGACCTAAGCATTATATAGAATAACACCCGGGTCAGTCTGGTAAACTTGTGTGAGTAAAATTCGACAACTAGTAACAACCAAACTGATTTTATGTTCGAAAACTTTTCAAACAAGAGTATCTCATAAGACCACACCGCACATAAAAACGGATGGGTTTTTACCTTACGATAAGCAAAATATTCTATATCAAATCAAATGATATTATTGTAATGTCTAAGGGGTCAAGTTAAAATACTAAAATAACTGGAATGCTTGCATCCACATTTCAACATAGTTGGGCACAATCAAAACCATACGACGCTTAATGAAGAATGGATTACATATAATTAATGACTACACACTAGGTACCACCTACCACAATACACGTCTAGAAAATGTACCGAGGACCTCGCTTGGATCCCCTGCCAACACAAGACCAGCCTACCCCTTACTGGATAGTACCGAATATGGCATCGCCCCGGTTGCTTTGTAACCCTTTTTATCGAGATCTCATGCACAACCAATCCATAACTATGTAAATGTATCTAGAAGGGTGACAACATACCCTAATGGGTGCGACCCACATAGCCTTGCTGCATCTCCACTGATTTTCATTCATTCCTAGTTGATGAGGCTTGAGGCTACGACTACCTATCAAGAACATTTACACTTAGATTGCTCATCGCCCTCCAATGACGATTTCTAATAGCATTCGTCCATACAAGTACGCTCTGGGTCTGAATGGAACCGAAGGCACTGTTCCTACTACATCCATGTTAGAATCACCCTCTAGATTAATAGCGATTTTCCCTTGCACTTCACATCTCCATCTTCAATTCCATGCACTTCACGATATCTTCACTTCGAAACGCATTCATTAGATCGAAGTGGTTTTCGAATGAAATATCCGATCTCGATCTCTTCAAAACAACGTTCGATAATTCCGATAAACTTAATCCCGGTTCCTTAGGAAATAATAGACAAATGACAAGAGGTGAGCTCACCTCCTAACCGTTAGTGGACGGATCTCCTTATCATTCGTCCTAGAAGAAGAAACAAGTTTATATATGCGGTATAACACCTTCAATGGTAACTGAAGCATATAATTCTCGTGTTTCTCCAAGATATTTCCAAAGTTACGTTTGGGTCCAATTTCGATAGTTGGTTTTAACTGCCGAATAACAAACATATAATCAAAAATTCACTTCAAAGGAAAATCAACATTGGTTTATTATATAAGCAATTTCTAGCCTCCTTTTATAAATCTTTTATAAAAAACTACTTGAAGATAACTTGTATAACAATACTCTTACAAGGATACATTTACCAATCCCCATATCTTCATATATTTATCTTAAAGTATAATCATACTTACAAACTCAGGAAGATTCCATTTATATTCGATTCAAAAAGTTAATTATAAAATTTCCTTATACTTCTTAAAACATGATAACCCATTTCATCGATCTTCTAGGGTATTTACAGCTCTCGTTACACCTTTCAATTTCTCAAGCATTCTTTTTGTTCATTTCCAAAATCATTAGCAAAGCCTTTAAAAACCACAAACTATTTTAAAGTCACCTTTATGAATCCAATTTATTTGTAATCCGTTAAACTTCTACCATTAATATAAAACCCCGTCCTTTTTATATAAAATACCCTATTACAATTTATTTCTTTAACTTGAAAAATATTATCTAAGAATATTCTGGACAAGTCATTCCATCCACTTAGCCTAATTAAATAAGCAACTGATCTAAACATTATTAATTAAAATGATTAACTTATTTTAAACCTTAAAAGTCAGTTAACCATGAATACCATAAATGATTAATATTTAATTAATTTAAACACTGCTAATTAAATAGGTAACTAATTTAGCTTCATTTGTTAACTTTAACTTCACTTGTAAATCTTGACTTCATAAATTAACTTACCTTTGTTAATTATGTAATTTACATAAATCACTTTGATTTATGTAAGTTATCAACCTTAATCCATATATTATAAAAGTTTATTTTATAAAAACCTTTTTAATAGCGTGATTTATAAATTTGAAAATCCTTAATTAATAATTGAATAAATTAAGTTAAACAATGTTAACAAAATTATTAACCCCAGCTTAAATATTTAATACAATTATTAAATAACTTAAAAACAATTTTATTGTTAAAATATCAAATTTAACTTTAAATAATGTAAATAAAGTAGAAATCAAGTTTAAATGTTTTTAAATAACATAATTAATCTTAAACCAATTTCAATTATGCAAATTAACATTTATCAAGTCCGAGGCTTATTGACTGCAAAGATTCTTAAGCAATTACCATCGCTTTCATATCACATGAGTTTAATCAGTGCCATATACAATATTGTCCGACTACCAAACTTTCAACATTAGATAATTAACAATCCATAGTTTATTTATCCTCAAACCCATACTGATTTATCCATATGCAAATAAATACACAGATTGATAATTTATTTAATACATTCTGAATGGAGTTTTTGTTCTGCTCCATAGATGTCCATAATACCCTATATAACTCAAATTAACTTAACTATATTATAGTTGGCTGAATAATCATCTTTACTTAAGGTTTAAAATTTTAAACGACATCATTTGTATAAATAACGTAATTTGAAATCAGCCTGTTTTAATATGCTATAAAATTTTAAAGGTCCATATCAACCCATAATCCATACGAAGGCATCATATTTTTCAATACGATCACAACGCAAAAATCTACGCATAAAATGAATTTAAAATGAACCCATTATCAATGTTTTCGTTTTCGTTTTAAAATTTAAAACTTAAATTTCTTGTGTTATTACTATTATTTTTAAATATAAGTATAAATATGTTTTCTTCTTATTATTAATATTATATATATATATATATATTATTCCGTTTTAGATTGATTAAATATCCATAAAAATGTGGTCGAATCGCGGGTCGTTACATGAAGTCATGTGTCAATATGAATTAACCCTCAAATATGAGAACAAAAAGATTTTCAGACTCTAAAGCTAGTTAAAATTTATATAAGTGGTAGAATGTGCATTTTATGTTATTTACTATTGCATGAGCAACTTGCTGGGTATATAGTTTGGTTATGATTTTGTAGGCATTCATTAAGTGGAAGTAACTGCGGCTTTAAGTTGACTTACCAATTATGGTGACACTGGCCTAATACAACAAAGGAGACGGACCCTCACTCAAGTGTTGTTTATCTTCGAGTAGTTCAACGTGTACCCTGCTATGGCTATAACACAGTTGCCATGCATGGTTAACCATACTCAAAAGTAAAGTCTATGTACTCAAGATCGACGGTACTCTAAAGTTAGAAGATTATCTGCACATTGTTATCGTAAGAGCTTCTATTTTGAATTAGTTACAATAACATATAGAAGACTCTTATTAAATCGTTGTGTGATCATTACAAATAACCATAAATGCATAACTCCTTGGTGCCCTCAACAGTTATGAGTAGATCACCATCCATCGTATGGATGTCGTTTTGTACACTAGTCTCAACAGACGTATTGGTAACCTTTTCTTGATATATCACAACTAGGAATATTTAACAAGTGGGTATTTTAGGTTATATTGATTCAATCCTCATGATTAAAAACTCTTTCCTAACTGTAATTGATAAAATACAACTTCTAAGGATTTTCTAATTATATGTATCACTACACCAAAAAGGTCATGTCGCAACGGCTTTGAGCCATTGCTAAAGTATTTCGCAATGGCCCAAAGCAGTTGCGAAATGGAGAGTGGTTATGTGAATTTATATTTTGCAAAGACTAAGATCCAATGCTAATTTTGAATTGCAACAGTTTCTGACCATTGCTATACTATAATTTCGCAATGGCTTTAAGCCATCGCAAAATATTATAACTTTTTTCTACTAGCTAAATGTTATACTGCAAATTTCAAATAAATAGCATAACCGCATAAAGGTGTAACCAATTAGTAATTTAGATAGGAATTTAGAATGTCACATCACTAATTATCTAAACATACAAATTTCAGTTTCATTAACAATTAAAAGAATCACAAGTACCTAACGTATTTTGACTTTAACAAGACAACTACATATGACAGCGAAACAAAAGAAGTTCACAATTCTATAATATATAATACTCTAGAATCTCACAAGTTCGTTATGGACTATCTGTTGGAAAGACAAACCAGTATGTACAATGGATATATTAATGCTTAATTTGCATGACTCTCAATATTCAATACTACACTTTATTTCTATAAATTTAGCACTCAGTGATACTAAAGCAGAGTTGGACATTTCTGTAATTCCTGCCTTTAAATTGAATGTCCTACAATATAAAACCATGCATAAAATTAAAAATGTCACCAATATTGAAGCACAACACGGTACTATATTTAACACTGATTGGAGTTACCCTTGTGTTATTTGGAATTTATTTAAGGGAGAGTAGGGGTCAAAGTAGTGAGGGGAACTATAAATTAAGTATAGGTATTTTTTAGAAACGCTAAAATAAATATGTAGTTTTCTTGTATTCACCTGCTAAACCACCCAAGTCAAACATTTATTCCATGAAAATAATATGAATATATCTCATGCCATATACTACATAGTTTACCTAAAGCTAAACTTTCTTATTTCATCATGATGCAATTTACTAACCATAAATAAATACATCAACATCTATGAAATGTCGGTGTTCGTAAGAACTATATTTGGACATTTCTTTATACAAAAGTGGTCATGATATATTACAGTTACAATGTATATATAGAGAGAATTAGTTTGAAGGAAAAAGTTTAATAATATTTTATTTTAACGGACGTTAAAATAAAACTTCCGTCAAAAGGACAAGCGCGAAAATTTGCACGATCGTTCGTTTCTGCTTTTTTATTTTCTTTTCTTCTCTAAACAAAATTTCTTCGCAATCAAGCAATGACAACCCCAACCCAAGCAATTTTCTTCCTGAAGCTGATGTACAACCTAAATCGACTTCCGAAGCTAAGTCGATCAACGTAAATCCACAAATTCCAACAAATCCAGAACAAATCAACGATGAAACTGGAATTTCAAAAACTTGGGATTCAACTGCAATGCGTACAGCAACAAAGAGAAGACGAAAAAATAAACCATCCACGGCTGTCATTTCTACTGATATTGAAGAAGAAACAACGAGAACGATAAGGTCTAGGGCAGCAAAAACTGTAAAAGAAGACGACATGAAGAGACAAGAGCTTTGTGATGAAATCATCAGTAGAAAAAGAAAGACGACGGTACAACATCTGATTTATTTATGTTAAAAATAATATTTCAATATTTAGTAGATGGTAAATGATAATAAGATCGACAGTTATTGAATGATACTTCAATACATTATTTGATTTAGTGCATGCATCATATTGAAATATTAGATGATAGATGAACATAGCATACAGTCTTTGACAAATGACAAACAACAATAACATGCATAATTATAGAATGATAGAAAAACAATGCATTATACAATCATAGTTGAATATATCACTTTTTTTACTGTATGTATAATGATGCAATGATAACTGAAAAGAACATTTCCATATTTGATATATGGCAGACAATAATTAAATAGATAGTTATTGAATGATAGTTCAATCTATAATTTCATTTGTATACGCAATATCAAAATTTGAGATGATAGATGAATATAGCATACAGTTTTTGATGGTTGATAGACAACAATAAAATGCATTATTATTGAATGATAGACAAATATAGCATTTCATATAGACAAACATAGCATTCAGTCTTTAAACTATAGAAGCATAATTGAAAAAGAGTAATGATAGACAAACATAGCATTCAGTTTTTAAAGTATAGAAGCATACATCGAAAAAGAGTAATGATAGACAAATATAGCATTTGATAAAATGATAGACAAATATAGCATTCAGTTTTTAAAGTATAGAAGCATACATCGAAGAAGAGTAATGATAGACAAATGTAGCATTGGATAAAATGATAGACAAACATAGCATTCAATTTTTAAAGTATAGAAGCATACATCGAAAAAGAGTAATGATAGACAAATGTAGCATTGGATAAAATGATAGACAAACATAGCATTCGGTTTTTAAAGTATAGAAGCATACATCAAAAAAGAGTAATAATAGACAAATATAGCATTGGATAAAATGATAGACAGACATAACATTCAGTTTTTAAAGTATAGAAGCATGCATCAAAAAAGAGTAATGATAGACAAACGTAGCATTTGATTTTTAAAGTATAGAAGCATACATTGAAAAAGAGTAATGATAGACAAATTTAGCGTTGGATAAAATGATAGATAAACATAGCATTCAGTTTTTAAAGTATAGAAGCATACATCGAAAAAGAGTAATGATAGACAAATATAGCATTTGATAAAATGACAGACAAACATAGCATTCAGTTTTTAAAGTACAGAAGCATACATCGAGAAAGAGTAATGATAGACAAATATAGCATTTGATAAAATGACAGACATACATAGCGTTCAGTTTTTAAAGTATAGAAGCATACATCGAGAAAGAGTAATGATAAACAAATATAACATTCAATGTTTAAATTGCACAAGCATAAATCGAAGAAGAGTAACGATAGACAAATATAGTATTCAATGTTCGAAATTGTACAAGCATACATTGAAAAAGAGTAATGATAGGCAAATACAACATTTCTACAAATAATGATACATAAATATAGCAGTTCTATTGTGCATCCATAGTTCAGAAATTAGATTATAGTTTGTTAAATACTGACTTATTGATTCATAATTTTTTGTGCAGGAATCAAAAGGTAAAAAATCAAAGAAAGCAAAAATAACAAAAGAGAAAAAATCAAAGAAATCATCTCAGGAAAAAATTCAATATCGATGTAGCCTACTTCCGATGATTAAAATTTTCAAGAAAATTAAGGAAAAAGGAGGTTATCTTATAGAGCAGTTGATTTATTTAAAACAAACACCTTTTGAAAAATTTATGCTGGTTTTTATCAAAGAAATTTTATCCATAACTGCTTTTACAAAATCACCAACAACGTTAGATGATATAATAGAAACATTTTCTATTACCGACGAAGCTTTTAAAGTAGGGAATGTTTTTCTGAAAATCAAACCTGAAGATGTTTCTATTCTATTTAGCTTACCTTTGTCTGGAATCAATATTTTTCCATTACCTAAAATGAGTTTACAAATCCTTCTAGACAATTGTAAGGATTTTGTTTTAAGAAATTTTGGAACAATAGAGCACATGACAAAAGATCTTACAGTTTCAAAAATAAATAATGTTCTAGAAACACAAAAATTTGAAAATGAAACTGATTTTCCAACATTGATTATCATTCTTGCAATGATAACCTTCTTCTTTCCTGATAATCAAAGATACTTGCCATGAGGATATATTCCTTATATTATCGATGACAAAAAAATGAACTCAGTGTCTTGGCCAGTTTCAATTCATCATTCATTGATTAGAGCGTTGACGGCTTTCAAAACAAAGCCAAGAAACATGCCAGGCTGTTCCATGCTCCCAATTGTAAGTGCAACATTCTAGCTTTATATTAATACATCTATCTCTATAAATTAAATTATATACATTATATATTTTAACAAGCAATATTTTATTTGTAGTTTTTCCTATGTGAGCATGTCAATTTGATATCTCCGTTGGCAACGTACTGTTCTACTTTACCAAGATTTGGAAGGTGGAATATTGGAAGTTTGAAAAAGATAATTTCAAAAGAAACATTGATAAACATGGACAGTAGCAAGGTATTATTTCTCACACAAATACAAGAAATGTATAATGGTAGATAGATATATCATAACATAATGTATATTAACAGTTTTCATTTTGTTATTATACAGTCATACTTTAAATGATAGTTACATATATCATTTCATTTATGCACAAATACAATTTTCCATAGTTGCTAATAAATAATGATAGTCACATATAACATCACATGAAAAATGAAAATTATATAAAAAATTAGTTCATTCATTGTATCTTTTAGCTCATTCATTACTATTTATGTTATTACATAGATTTTTGTTGAAATAAAAGACTTGAATGAAGATGAAAAAGCTCTTCTTCAACAAAAAAAGGAACAAAAATTTGTTCAGCTGGATTCAGATGAGAATATTGTGATGCAAAAAATAGAAAACTTGGAAGAGTCATCAAAAATGCTAGTTGACTCAATGAAACAGTACATTCAAGATTTGGAAAATAAATTAAAGAAGAGTGAAAAAGAAGTAGAAAAGGAGAGACAAAAAAGAATACAAGCAGAAGCCATTGTCACACAGTTGAGAAAGGAGATCAAAATGTTAAAATCAAAACCAAGAGAAGATGTAGAAGCACCATCATTTGATCTGAAAATAACTCAGGAAATAAAAAAGATGGAGGAAGAAAAAAAAACAACAACATCAGGAGAAACCTTCAAAGGAAACAGAAAAATCCCCGACAGTGAATAAAAGAACAGAAAAGAAACCAAGCTCTTTAGTTTTGAGGGTTAAAAAGCGCCAAAAAAGGAATAAAATAGATCCTGATTGTCAATATGAAATTGTTCATAGAAAAACAAAGAAAAATGTTGGCAATGAAGACCAAAAGGAGAAACCTGAAACTAAAGAAGGTCAAGAAAAATATACAAGTGAACAAAAACAAGAAGAACAAAATAAAGAATCTGAGTATGAAGAGGAATCTGACACTGAGACAGATGAGCAACTCACTACGATTGAAAATGAAGAAACAATTGATGTTGATATTGATGGGTACTCTCTATCAACTAAAGCTTACAAGAGTAGAGATATAACAAAAAGCAGTATTCTAAAATTATTGAATGAAGAACAGCAAAACAAAATTCTTACTTTCTTCAAATTTAATGAAAATGAGAAGTAAGATTTCTAATCTTTTTTCTTTCATTATATTTGTAATTAAATAAAATTGAAAAAAAACCAACTTGTCAATTATTGATTTTCAATTACAGAACTGTAGCATATGAAAACGGTGAAGGAAATAAAGGAGGAACCACAATAGTCAAATCTATGCTGGAAGCTGTTCAATTTGAGGGACTTACAGATGGACAGGTATGCATCAAATCATAATTATAATAGTAAAAAAATGTATATAAATGTATAAAATGAAAGAATGATAGGTAAGCCTAGCATTCAACTTTCAAAGTGCATATAAATGAATTGAATGAGTGAATGATAGCTAAAAGCAGCATTACTATTTGTAAAATACATATAACTATATAGAAAAGGAAAATGATTGTTACAACTAGCATTCATAGTTTTTTAAGTGCATATAAATGTAAAAAAAAATAGAATGATAGTTAAAACTAGCATTCGAAATTTCTAACTGCATATAAATGTATTAAATAAAAGAATGATAGTTAAAAACAACATTGGTATTTGTAAAGAACATATAAATATATCGAATGTCAAAGATGCTTGTTTAAACTATCATTTACATTTTTCAGTGCATACAATGAAGTAAACATGTAAATCATAGTGAATACTAGCATAAATATTCCTGGTTCAAAAACAAAATATCCCATCAAACTTACAACTTTCTTTGTTTGGTTAAACAGATTATTGATTGGTTTTATTACAATCAAGAGATGTATGAACATAGTTACTACTTCAGTACAATGATGATGGTAAGTATAAACTTTTTATTATAAAATGTTAAAAAATAATATAAAGTATTCTAATTGCATATGAATGTGCAGAATGCTTTAGCACGCGATCTGCAAACTGTGATCAAAGACATAGTCATGCCAACAATAGATGTTATTGTCAAAGATGAATTTACAGAGAAAATTTTCTTCCCTATACATTACAAAAACCATTGGAGCTTGTTGATGCTAAACTATGAAACAATGCAGTGGAGTCATTATGATTCAACCAAACCAAAAAGCAGATCAACAAGGACTTCAAACCCCAGCTATAACCAAGCCATCATTCTTGTAAGAAAAGTATAATATTTATATCAGTTTAACACTAATATACAACACCAATTTTTCTTCTTGCAGAAAGACAAAATTGAATTAATGTTCAAGAAGAAATGGGCAGAAGTTGGAATACCAAACAAAGAATTTCACAAATCTAAAGTGTTGCAGCCAAAAAGCCCACCACAGAATTGTGATTCGTAAGTAAATAATTCCATTTCTTCTCTTGTCATTTTAGTTTGTATATTCATCAAACTTTTATTATTCTGTTTCAAAATACAGCTGACTATATCTAGTGATCAACATGATACATACACCTACAATTGAAAATTTTAAAATGCATAAAACTCTGAAAATGAAAAAAAAAAATGACAGTTAAAACTATCATTTATATTTTTTCCGCGGTTACAAATTTAACAATTATCGCATATGATTGTTTACACCATCACACATATTTTTAAATTCTTTTGGATGAGAGTAAACATGCAAAACAATAACAAAACATCATTTGTATTTTTAAATTGCACTAGAATGCATTAAATATGTAAAATGATAGTTAAACCTAGCATTTCTAACTGACAATTCATTGAACTGCATCTGTTGAACAAAAAGATTACGTATAAGGTGCACATTGCAAACTCATCAATGATATCTTTATGAATGCATTGATTAGTAGTGTAATAAAAATATAAAGCTATATTTTAGAATTCTAGTGTAAAGAATACTATTTTATTTAGCATTAGGTTATACTGTAATATTAACTAATATTTCTATATCTGTAACAGATTTGATTGCGCATTCTTCGTCATGGCAAACTTAGAAAAACTGCATAAGGATGAGATGCCAGATAAATATTCAAAGGAAATGCTTAGCAACCTGAGAGCTGCAGTGGTGTTTGACATACTCAATCATCCACAATATAGTTGGTCAATGCTGAAATCCTACAAAAATTGTACATAAGAATAGTTGTTGCATTGTAGCTTTTTTGAAGTTTACATTTATTTGAACTGAAACACTTCTGTTAATTGAACCAAGATGGATTCTGAGATAGAGTGTAAGATGGAGTCGGAGGTGGAGTTTGAGATGGAGTCTGACATGAATTCTGAGATAGAGTCTTATATGTTATCTAACACTTGTATTTTGTTCTCAGTGCATAAACAACTAAGATGTATTTGAACTTCTCAGTTTGAATCTGACTTGATTATAATTGTCTGTTTTTAGTGCATAAACTACAATGTACAAACTAAAGATATATTAAATTGTCATTTTTATGTGTTTTCTGACGATTCTACTGTATTTCTGAAGTCGTAAATAATGTTTTATACTGAAATGCTAGATAGAACTATCATTATGCGAAAATACATTTTACCATAATTGAATTGTGATGAATAATGCGTAAATTTAACTGAAATGCTAGAAATAACACTTGTATGAACTCTGTTTCAGGAGTGATGGCTACTATTTACACTGTAACTTGCATTTAACTGAAATGCTAGATACAACTATCATTCAACTGTACATCATCATACTGTCAATAATTCACAAAACTACTCATGTAATCTCATTAGCTAATCATATGAACCCTGTTTCAGGAGTGATGGCTACTGTTTACACTGTAACTTGCATTTAACTGAAATGCTAGATACAACTATCGTTCAACTGTACATCATCATACTGTCAATAATTCACAAAACCACTCATGTAATCTCATTAGCTAATCATATGAACTCTGTTTCAGGAGTGATGCCTACTGTTTACACTGTAACTTGCATTTAACTGAAATGCTAGATACAACTATCATTCAACTGTACATCATCATACTGTCAATAATTCACAAAACCACTCATGAAATCTCATTAGCTAATCATATGAACTCTGTTTCAGGAGTGATGGCTACTGTTTACACTGTAACTTGCATTTAACTGAAATGCTACATACAACTATCATTAAACTGTACATCATCATACTGTCAATTATTTACAAAACCACTCGTGTAATCTCATTAGCTAATCATATGAACTCTGTTTCAGGAGTGATGACTACTGTTTACACTGTAACTTGCATTTAACTGAAATGCTGGATACAACTTTCATTAAATTGTACATCATCATACTGTCAATAATTTACAAAGCCACTTATGAAATGCTAGATCTTTCATTCTTGCACAACAACATACTCAGTTATATACAATAACAGATTATGGGTTTCAATGTTGAAACTGTATTTTAGGTAATATGCATACTGAGTATAATGAAATGCTAGTTACAACTAGCATCAGGGTGAAACAATAAGTACACCTAACATAGAATAGAAATGTTAATACTAAAATGCAGAACTCATACGGTTCTTCATATCATTTTATATATTTTGCAGTATGATTAAATAATAAATTCCTAAAAACAAAAATTCAACAACAAAGCAAAATATAAGAAAATCAAATATATGAAGCTAAAACAAATTAACCAAAACAGTTAACATTTTATTTTCTAATGAATTCACAAAATATGACTTCATTCTTCTATAAGCTGTAACAGCTTTACAGGTAAAAAAATATATTCTATTACACTAACAAAACACATAAATTTTCTTAACTTTTTAAAGAAGCAAGATAATTCCTTTTGTTATGGCCAACTACATTACACTGGCTACATCTGTTTCTTTTACTTTGAGAATATCCAAATCACCACGCCTCTTTGTAGATGGTCTTCCTGCACCACGAACTTCTTTGGAGGCCTAATCAACACATCATTTTCAGCAACAACTGGTTTATCAAAATCTGGGATTGGATTGATAGCATTTGCATACGAGGATTTGAAAGCATTAACAATAAAATATTCCTCCACAAAATCATAAACTGATAATCTAGACTTGTTAATGCACTTAATTGCATGCGCATATGGAAAACTAGTAACTCTCCATTGATTACAACTGTATAAACTATTTTTAAGATCAACAACCTGTGACTTAGGAGATTTAACTTCAAACACAAATTCCGAAGACTTATAAACATCCCAACCAAAGCCATCATCTACTAACTTAGACAAACGTTCCTCCATAACAGGACAAAGATTTGTAGTCCACAAACAACATTCCTCTCTTCATCTTGCCATTTGCTTCATAACTTTAACTCGAATACCATCCAAACAAGAAGTTATAGGCATAACTCTATCTTCCAAAATCCATGAGTTGAAACTTTCTGCAACATTTGATGAATATTCACCATAACGCTTTCCTTGAAAAAACAAATCTGCCCAATGGTCAAAAGGTTTATCTCTAAGAAAATTTTCTGCGGATATACCCCCAATATCCTTAAATCTAGAAAGATATCGCTCAAAATCATACATATTAGAAGCTTTAGCACAAAGTTTTAACAACTCCACAATAGATGAATCGCCTTTAGCTGACTTGACAACAGTACCAATATTCTGTTCCTTGTAAAGTAAACAATAGCTATGATATGAAGAAGGAAATATTTTCGGAACACCTAAAATGAGACCCCATTGATGATCAGACATAAAAACTAAAGACCGATCTTCATTAAGCATTCCTTTCAGATATGATAAAAACCAAGACCAATTAGATTCATTTTCATGTGAAACAATCCCTATAGCAAAAGGAAAGAAACCTACAAAATAAACAATTAATAACATCTTAGTAGTAAGAAACATAAATTATAATAAGCATCAAAACCTGTATTAATTGACAATAATTTATATTATACACAATTAAATTAGATTCAAAATGATATATGAATATAGCATATGTTATTTTAAGTCTTCCAATACCTGCTGCATAAAATTTTAGTTCTTGTTTTTGTAAACATTTCTACTACAAACATTTCTACTGTAACCAACTCAATCATTAAATAAAATGAAGAAAGAACTCTACTGTAAACATGGATGCAGTATAAATTGTGTACAACTTTGAACAATGATAGTTTAATATATCATTACCAGAAAAATAAATAAGTAATAAAACAAACAAAAGTAAAATGAAACTCATACCTTGGTTAACATTTTTACAAGTAGCAGCTAACAAAACACCTGGTCTTCCCTTCAAAGCAGCTGCATCCGAAAATATTAATGGCCGACAGTGTTTAAATCCAAGCAAACAAGCACTGAAACCAATACAAACTCTCTCAAACTGATTAGTTGAAGGATTAACTTCCATGGCCACGTAACTGCCAGAATTATACTTCTGCAATGCCTTCAAATACCAATTTAAATCGTTATATGACATAGCATCATCACCATATATTTCTTTTAAAGCCAACTGTTTTCCGCTATAAGCATAATAATATGACAAATTAAAATTGTACTCTCGTCTAAATTCGTTCATAATATCGTTTGGCTTCTTCATAGGAGCATCTCGAATTTGATCAATGATCAAAGATTTAACAAATCTACTAGAAATATTAACTTTATTAACATATCTAAGACCGGCTCCACACGAATGATGAAAATTGTACGTTCTAATAAAAAAGCGAGAGAGTAGACCAGGATCCGAAGAAGCATTAAGATAAAACTTACAACCATCCTTCAACCAAGAGCAATTAACTGAAATTCTATCAGGAGAAGTTCTTACAAAAATCAAATCATAACCATTTTTAATTTGATATATGCCATTAAAAACTTTCGAAAATCCTCAGCTCCATTAAAACAAAATCCAAGAAAATCCACAATAATTTTTTGAGAACCTTTCTTTAACATATCTTTCAAGTAGTAAGAAGAATCATCATGTGAATCACTATTACCACCAGAATTACTACCCACTGAAGTGCTTTGAACACTTGCATAGCCTAATCCACAGCCAGCATTATCAGATTCTATAGCACAAACTTTTTCCTTAACAGTGAACTTAAAATATTCACTCTTCTCGAAAATTAGAAAACACAGAATACTAATCAAATCTAAATCAGTATCAATGGTTATATTCTTATTCTCGAGAACATAAGATATCTCAGTACAAAATGGACTAAGATGTAGCCAAACTTCATTGATTTCAGTCTTAACAGCAAACAAAGAAGTTCCTGTGGTAAGTCGAGTAGAAAAACAATTCTCATTATGTTCAAAAATAACCAGCAAACTATTTGCTTCATCATTGTAGATATCAGTGCTGCAAAACAAATTAAAAAACCAGTTAAAAATGCTAAAATAAAATAGAATAAAAGAAGAATCTCAAATCAAGCGCTAAATAAAACAAATATAAATCAATTAAAAAACAGACGACAAAATAAAAATAGAACAATCAAATTGAAACAAATTATGAATACAAAAACAAAGAATGCTGTATAAATATAGCATAACACAACAAACCACGTATACAATTTAGTGCAATGATAGATTAACATTAAATTATAAAACAATAAACAGTGTCGAATAAGCATAACAGTATAGAGTAAAATCTTGCTTTGCCATTGAAACAAATCCAAAATAGGTAATGAAATCTGAAAGAAGGCAAAACTGTGCAACCTACAGAAACAAAAATATACTTAATAATATAAATTTATTACATCAGAGAAAGAAAAGAAGAAGATTGAAAAAATAAGAGCAATATACCTGAATGTAAGAAAATTGATCAATAACCATCCAGAGGACGATGAAGATTGACGACAAAGAAACGCGATGAAGATCGATAGATAGCTGAAAAGATCGAATACAAAAATAAAGAAAAACGCATCCTTGAATTGAAGATCGATGAAGTAAGATCGGTGATATCAAAATAAAGATCAACGAGAAATTAAAAAGCAAATTTAAATTTTTACAGAAGTTTGTCCTTGGAACGAAAGAATAAAGCCCGCGTCCTTCAAACGAAAAAAAAAATACGCGTCTGTAGGCCAAAAAAAAGAAGTAATACTTCCTCCAGCCCATTTATATATATATATATATATATATATATATATATATATATATATATATATATATATATATATATATTATCCACTACATGGAAACTCATATGCTACCTGTATTTTTATATGACTAAAAATAGGTTGCATGGGTTTTACATTTTAAGTGATTTCTTGGAAGGAATCATACATAAAATTATATTAACCAATTTATTAGGTTTTATTATAAGCGTTAAATTTCATTTTCTAAAACAAATTGAAACTTGCTAAAATTTCCTGATAAAAACTTACAAAAAACGTCTCATTTTCTAAAACAAACTAAAACTTACAAAAATTTCATTATTTATTTAAGTAAGCTGATAAAAACTGGGATCTAACACTTGATCTGTATGTTCAAAGATGGGACCTAATATTAATATACTTAATCAATATCATTCAAAGATAATAGAAATAATCAAGTGGACTTTGGACATTTCTACATCCAGCGGACATGATAGGTTTTGGTTTTGGATGATGAGGATTACCCATAGGTAAGGGTGAGTTATATAAAGAAGTGCATTGGGGTTACTAAGTACAATAAGTCTGAGAAGTGGGTTGCTGATAACTATGTTGATCAAAATAAGGGTGATGACGGACTTACTAATTAAAGTCAAGATAATAAATCCAATTTGTAGTTCATACATATGCTTACATAACTATAATAAAAATGAGCCTTACAAGTGCAGTGACATGTCATTAGAAACATAATCATGTATATGGTCCACATACTTGGTTCCACTTTAAGTTAAATGTTACTAAGCTAATAATACTTTGCACTTCATGTGTTTAATATGTTTCCCCTAAACTATGCATATCAAGGAGTAGGCACAATATATAAATTTCTAAGAAACCATATGTAACACTAATGCGTTGTAAAATTGTAACATTTAAATGAGAACAATCATGTTTAATCTTCATTTTTTACATTGATAAGCTAGCTTTGAGGGGTTTTACATTATTTAGCTTTTGAAAACTGAACAATGTAAACCTGAAGTTCTTCACTAATCCTACACCTCTTAGTAGCAGACTTTTCTTGATATCTTAATTCAATTTTCCAGACTAGTATCTTTTAGTTATATTTGACCTCATACTACTTTTATCCCATGTAATTCAACGTACACAATGAAATATTGAAAATAGCTTAAACAAGATTCAAATAAAACCATTGATTAAAACCAACCTAAACATAAAACAATAAATTATTGCTTGAAAATGACCAAATTATAAAACTTAGGAAGATTGCAATGGAAATTTAAATAAAGGTGGGTTTATGAACTTAAAGGCATGACATAAATTTCATACCTCATAAGTTCAATTTAATATATTAGAATTGTGCAAGCTTTAGCAGAAAACTTCACTAGTGCATGGAAAGTAGAAGAAGCGTCCAATTTGATCTTTCGTTGTAGTTTGTATGTGAAATTTCTACTAGGTGGTATTGAGCATGCGGTTCCTACGTATGAGTTTCTTCATTTCCATTCCTATGCAATTTATATCACATATTAATTCCATAACCCATTGCACATTCTAATCATCATTTGTATCAATGAGCTATTTTGAATAGTTTCAGGTCATGTTTAATTAAAAGAGTTATATTTGAATCGTCCAAATTTACAGTTTCATCAATGACGCATTTTAAATAGAAATGATATGGAACAACCTTGTCTGGACATTATAAATAACGTACGATACAACAGGGTATCTAAACTATCGTAGTGTTCATTAAAGCTCAATGAATAATGTTAATGAAATATGTAAGTTACAGGTTACAATAATTAAATCAACTCGTTTGCTTGTTTTTACATAATTTTAAGACATCGATATAAACATTTTGTGCAATGTCATTTGATTTACTGGTATTAGTAAAAATACTATTGAAAAAATTGCTTGGGAAATTACAATGCGAACAGAAAAGGCTCAGTCAAGTTTTTATGAATATTGATGATAAGACTGTCATTTGTAACTAAAAATACACCTGGTCCTGGAAATTGCCCATTTATCAAAATCCGTAGAAAAAATATATTTAAAAGATGATTAAATTTGCACTTCTACCTATAAACCTATATAGATCTCACACTCATAATGAGAAGAAACTAAGTTGAAAAAAAATTAAGGATGCCTATTGCTTAACACCAAGGGGGTTAAATGCCACCAAAGTAACTATTCAGTCAAAAAATTGATATGGTCTTCTGTAACTACAAGAGAAAAACAAAACAATAGTGCAAGTACAATTCATTTGGTCAGCGTTATTCAAATTTATTTACTATGAAGAGATATATGGTTTGATATTGAAGTGAAGTGAAGTGAATAAGTACGGTTTATGATGAAAGAGAGATGCAGTATGCAAAAAAAAGCAACTTAACTGTAGAGTTCAACTTAAAATGATTATTTGCGCTATTTCAAAGAAACCTTTACAATCTCAACACATTTTACACACATCAGATTCTGATCCGTACATACTAGATTATATACACGTTGACTCAGCGGATATAACAGATGACAACGAAATAAAGATTTCGTGTCAAACTAATCGATGAAACGATTAGGTGAAACAATATAAATCGATGGATTAAAGATACCCAAATGCTCAAATCCGTTGATCTCATGAGATATCGGATTCTAGCTATCCCCAACACGTTGATCGCGCGCGATACCGTGTTAAAAAATATACGATTCTTCTACGTTGATCTCGCGCACGAGATTCCGTGAATCGACTTCAAATCCGTTGATTCGAACGCACTCGAATAACCGAAAATGAAGAAAGGAGATAACGCTCAACTTCCAATTTTAAAGAGGCACGGAGCACTCAAACAAAAGTTTATTCAAAATCAACCAAGTTTACAAGTGACACAACACCCGTATTTATAGAGATTTTACAACACCACACATATGCGACTTAACCTCCATGTGACCTAACACAACAGCACACGGATGCGACCTAACACAGCAACACACGAATGCGACCTAACACAACAACACACGAGTTACAATAATAGCAACTTACGACCTACGACCTAACACAGGTCATTAACGACCTAATCACAGAATTACAAAACACTTACAACACGAGTTAATATTACACGACCTACGACTTAACTACAACACACGCGACCTAAGCTTTAGCGACATAAGGAAAAAGCACATCTTCAAGATCTTGAGCGACCTACACTGGGGCGACTTAATGAATCATCAGCGACATAAGCAAATCGCGACCTAAGGCTTCATACGACCTAAGGAAGCTCGCGACCTACTGGAAGCGACATAAGAAAACCCCGTGTTTTAAGGGTTTCTGTAGCACGTGGCTTGCTCTGCTCGCGACCTAAGCTCGCTGCGACTTAAGGGATCAAATGCATAGGTCGTGGGGTCGTGTAACTTGCTAGCACGACTCAAATTATAGGTCGTAGGCGACTTACGGAGAAGCATAGCTCGCGGGCGACTTAAGAGAAACATAGCTCGCGAACAACTTAAAGCAATACAATTGCTCGCATCATCTTCCACTGCATCATCCTTCCTCGGTTGACAAGAATTCGACACTGAATTCACACTTTCCTCGTCTTCGACACACTTATCCCCATGATATGGAATCAAGTGTTTGACGTTGAAAACGTCTGCAGTATGGACATGGTCCGACAATCTCACCCGGTAAGCATTATCATTGATTTTATTCACGATTTCTACTGGACCAATCTTTCGAGCTTTCAATTTGTTGTAAGTTCCAACTGGAAAACGATCCTTGGTCAACACTGCATAAACAAAATCACCTTCTTTGAAGTCCACACTCCTTCGCTTCTTATCTGCCAGTTGCTTATACTTCTCATTTGACTTAAGCAATCGTTTATGAACAATCCTGTGACACTCCTGCAACTCATTCACGAAATCACAAGCTCGTTTAACAACCCCTTTCTGACGTGGAATTATTGACAAATCCAACGGTCCATTTGGAATTGCTGAATATACTACTTGAAATGGACTGAATCCAGTACTTCGATTAACAGCATGATTATGTGCGAATTCTGCCTGACACAATTTCACATCTCAGCTCTTCAAATTATCTTTCACAAGACATCTCAATAAGTTTCCCAAAGATCTGTTCATCACTTCCGTTTGCCCATCAGTTTGCGGATGATAGGTGCTACTAAAATTCAGCTTAGTTCCAACCATCTTCCACAGACTCAACCAAAAATGACTTAGAAAACGAGTATCCCGGTCAGAAACTATGGTTTCAGGTAGCCCACTCTTTGAAAAATAATTGAGCAACACGGACTACATCAGCTGTCTTCTTACAAGCTATGAAATGTGCCATCTTAGAAAATCTATCCACCACAACATATATAGAATTATTCCCTCGTTGAGTTCTTGGCAAAACCAAAACAAAGTTCATGTTTATATCAACCCATGGTCTAGTAGGCACGGGCAATGGCATATACAATCCTGCATTCGTAGCTGTCCCTTTGAAAACTTGACATATGTGACATCTCTCCACAAATCTTTCAACTTCTTTCTTCATGGAAGGCCAAAAATATGATTGAGAAATCAACTGCAAAGTACGATCTCTTCCCACATGACCCTCTTCATGCAATTCCTTCACAATCTTCAGCCGCAAACTGCACTCTGGTATACATAATCGATTTCCTTTGAAAAGAAAACCATCCACCAACAGATACTCGTCCGTCTTCTCTTTCTCGACTTCATTTACAATCTTCGCAAAGTAAGGATCCTCAACAAACAATTCTGGAAAGACTTCAAAACCCGTCACTTCAACTCTCATCGTAGTCAACAAATGATTTCTTCTACTCAATGCATCAGCCACACGATTTGTAACTCCCGACTTATGCTTTACGACAAATGTAAATTGTTGCAAGTATGCGATCCATGAAGCATGCCCGGTTGCATATCCTGTCCCTACAAATGTTTCAAGGCTTCATGATCAGTATACAACACAAACTCTTTATAAAACAAATAGTGTCTCCAATGTTTTATGGCCTGGACAATAGCATAGAATTCCACGTCATAAGTATTATATCTCATCTTTTCTCCCGAAAGCTTCTCACTGAAAACGACCCCTCTGACTTAATACCCCTCCAATTCCAACTTTAGATGCATCTGTATGTAATTCAAATAGCAACTGAAAATCCGACAAAACTAGAACTTGTGCTGACGTCAAAAGTTCCTTGATTCGCTCAAAAGCAAATCCTGCTTCCTTCGACCATGAAAACTGCTTGCCCTTCATACAATCAGTAGCAGGTGCCATCACGCTACTGAAATATGGAATAAACCTTCGGTAGAATGATGCTAAACCATAAAAACTTCTCACTTCAGTTATAGTCTTGGGTTGTGGCCATTCCTTGATTGCTTCAACTTTATTTTGATCCACCTATATTCCTTCCTTGGACAATACATACCCCAAAAACAAAACACTATGCGTCATGAACACGCATTTCTTTATTGCCGCATAAATTTGCTCCTGAGGAAGCATCATCAACACTTCCCGCAAATGTAGTAGATGTTCTTCGGTGCTCCCACTGTATATCAATATATCATCAAAGTATACCACCACGAACTTTCCAATAAACGGTCGAAAGATCTGATTCATCACTCGCATAAAAGTACTGGGTGCATTCGAAAGACCAAACGGCATGACCAACCACTCATACAATCCTTCCTGTGTCTTGAATGTTGTCTTCCGTTCATCACCTGATCGAATTCGAATCTGATGATACCCACTCTTCAGATCAATCTTTGAAAAGATAACATCTCCGCTCAACTGATCTAACAAATCATCCAATGTAGGCATCGAAAATCTGTACCTCACTGTAATCTTGTTTAGTGCTCGACTATCTGTACACATTCTCCAAGTTCCATCCTTCTTCGGCACTAACAAAGCTGGTACTGCACAAGGACTTAAATTTTCTTGTGCGCGCCCTTGTTCCAGTAACTCCTCCACCTGCCTTCTCAACTCTTCGTGCTCCTTTGGACACATTCTATAATGTGGTCTATGCGGTAACACAGCTCTTGGAACAAGATCAATCTGGTGTTGTATGTCTCTCAACGGTGGTAACTCTGTTGGCAATTCTTCAGGAAATACATCTTCAAACTCCTTCAAAACTGGTTTAACTTCTTCCGGAACTTTAACCGCTTCACTACTTTCACGTCCAATTAACAGAAATACTTCAGGCTCATCCTCCACTTCCTTGACAAACTCCTTCAAAGATAACAGAGTCTTTAGTTCTTCAATCTCCTCCAACTTGCTTTCACTTTGTTGTCGCTGTTTAGGAACTAAAGTGATTTTGGTGCCCTCGAACATGAAACTATAGCAGTTAGTCCTCCCATCATGTTGCACAGCTCTGTCGTATTGCCACGGTCTCCCCAACAACAATTGGCATACATCCATATCCATAACATCACACCAAATTTCATCTTTATACCTTTTTCCGATGGAAAAGGTTACACAAGCTCTTCGACCAACCTTCACTTCCCCACCTTTCCTCAACCAAGCTAACTTGTAAGGTTTGGGATGCTTCTCTGTTTTTAATGCCAACCTCTTTACAGCTTCTGTAGAGATTATGTTATCACAACTTCCTGCATCGATAACAAACTTGCAAACTCTTCCCAAAATAGTGCACGTTGACTGAAAAATGTTACTCCTCAATCAACTAGTCTCTTTTTCCTACTTTGGCGTCAAGCAAGACTCCTCATCATCAAATTACAACCCTCATCTCCTGACAATAATTCTTCTTCCTCCTCAACTTGTGGTGAATCTTAACATTTTACTTCTGCATCCTCATCCTCAATCTCAGCAACCATCACTCGCTTCTTAGGCTTCGTACATTCATTGCTCTTGTGACCAAACTCCTGACAATTATAACACTTGAAACTATTGTTGACCTTGGTCTTAGCAACTTCATTGACAACCGGTTTACTAACAGCCTTGGAAACATTCGTATTGCTACTAGCCCCTTTCACTTGATTGTTGGAATTTGTAAACACACCACCTCCTCTTCTACCTTGCCTCTCCCAAGCTAGAGCCTTCTGGTGTGCTTCAGCAATGGATCTTGGATCAAACATATTCACCATATCCTGAATTTGCATTCTCAACCCTCCAACAAATCTAGCTGTCAACTGTTCCTCTGTCTCCATGATATCATTTCTGGCAATCAGTTGATAAAACTCATCTGCATAGTCATTTACCGACTTCTTCCCTTGTCTCAAGTTCTGTAAGCGCTGATACATAAGAGACTGATAATTATAAGGCAAGAAAGTAGCCTTCATCAACTTCTTCATCTTCTCCCATGAAACAATTTTCGACTTTCCAATTCTTTCCCGTGTAAGTTTAGATTGCCACCATGCCATAGCTCTTCCCCTCAATCGTGTAGCAACCAACTTAACTCTACGATGCTCGGGTACTTCCTTGAAGTCAAAAATTTCCTCAACATTTGATAACCAATACAGAAACTCTTCCGCAACCATTCCTCCTTTGAATTCTGGAATCTCTGTTTTCATTCCTGACTCCCATTTACGATCATCTTCTACATCCCTATTTCGATCTCGTACTTGGTCTCGATCTCGATAATGTACACTACCTCTGTCACCATCTTCATCATAATCAAATGTATTTCAATATCAATCTCGACCATCAACATCTCTATAACCACGCATTTCTCTTCTACTATGCCTTCCAATATCGGGATATGATTCATTTTCAAACTCACGTGGAGTTCTTCTCTCTTCATTTCTGTACTCATGGTAATCTCGTCTCATAGAAACTGATGATTCTCTTCTTTCTCTACAAGATTGTGGTGACACCCTCCTCGCTTCCGCAACCGATGGCGAAACTCTGTTTCCTCCATGGTTCGATATTGGTGACCTTCTCCTTTGACTTTCATTCAAGTCATTCATCAATTTCTCTAACTTCCCAATACCTTCATCAAACTTGTCATTAATACGTTGTTCCATTTGCTCAGCTTCTTGTCTACGATACACATCTTCAACATTTTGAAATCGATTAGCTCTTCTCGGAGGCATTGTCAAATCTTCAACAAATCCAAACACTTTAATTCTCGGCTTGACTTGGCTTTCAACTTAACTGACTCTCGGCCTTGATATACACAAGTAATGCACACCTTCGCTTATAGCTCGGATCTAACTTCAACACTTCAAATCTTCTCCCAATAGGATCGGCTTAGCTATGATTGGTTAAGTCTAGCTCTGACACCAAACTGACGCAGCGGATATAACGGATGACAACGAAATGAAGATTTCGTGTCAAACTAATCGATGAAACGATTAGGTGAAACAATATAAATCGATGGATTAAAGATACCCAAATGCCCAAATCCGTTGATCTCGCGAGATACCGGATTCTACCTATCCCCAACACATTGATCGCGCACGATACCGTGTTAAAAGATCTACAATTCTTCTACGTTGATCTCGCGCACGAGATTCCGTGAATCGGCTTCAAATCCGTTGATTCGAGCGCACTCGAATAACCGAAAATGGAGAAAGGAGACAACGCTCAACTTTCAATTTTAAAGAGGCACAGAGCACTCATACAAAAGTTTATTCAAAATCAACCAAGTTTACAAGTGACACAACACCCATATTTATAGAGATTTTACAACACCACACATATGCGACTTAACCTCCATGCGACCTAACACAACAACACACGAATGCGACCTAACACAGCAACACACGAATGCGACCTAACACAACAACACACGAATGCGACCTAACACAACAACACACGAGTTAAAATAGTAGCGACTTACGACCTACGACCTAACATATGTCATTAACGACCTAATCATAGAATTACAAAACACTTACAACACGAGTTAATATTACACGACCTACGAATTAATTACAACACACGCGACCTAAGCTTTAGCGACATAAGGAAATAGCACATCTTCAAGATCTTGAGCGACCTACACTGTGGCGACTTAAGGAATCATCAGCGAAATAAGCAAGTAGCGACCTAAGGCTTCATACGACCTAAGGAAGCTCGCGACCAACTGGAAGCGACATAAGAAAACCCCGTGTTTTAAGGGTTTCTGTAGCACGTGGCTTGCTCTGCTCGCGACCTAAGATCGCCGCGACTTAAGGGATCAAATGCATAGGTCGTGGGGTCGTGTAACTTGCTAGCACGACTCAAATTATAGGTCGCAGGCGACTTAAGGAGAAGCATAGATTGCGGGCGACTTAAGAGAAACATAGCTTGCGAACGACTTAAAGCAATACAACTGCTCGCATCATCTTCCACTGCATCACATGTCAACAATATTATCACCTTTCATCATTAATAAGATCCAACAAAAAATCCGAATCCAAATTCATTTCACTATAACAAAAAATGAACACATTCAATATCTATATTTTTTTCCAAGTTCCAATCCCATAAAGATATCAAAGATCTAACCAACAAAGAATTTCTTACCTCATTTCAAACCTAGCCACCCCGGTTGGCCCTACCTAAACTACAAGCATAGCTGAGGATCTAAAGAGGTACAAGAAGCTCCGGACCGCAAACATGCCAAAGAGGACGATAATGGATAATGGACTCATTGGTAGAGAAAGAGCTAAAACCATGGTTATGACAACTATATAATTACAATTTATGATATTTTGTGGATGCGAGGAAGTGAAAATAGAGAATTTGGTGACGTAGTTAATGGCAGATGTTGAGGATGGAAGGCGAGGACTTCAGTGGCTAAGGTGAGAGGCGCGAAATTAGGGATTTGGAACTGGAAATTTCTGGGTGTTTTTTGAAATGTGTTATGTTGGACACGGGGGTGTATGTTTCGTAGTGTTTACTTGTTAACTACAACCTTGAATTTTCGTAGCGGTTTTGGGCCATTGAGATATTGTACGACCTATAGCCATTGCAAAATCTTTTGCAACGACTTGAGCCATTGTGGATTTTTTGCAAATCTGCGTTGTGAAACTGCCAATATAGTGTAGTGTATGTATTTAATGTTATAAATTCATTGCTTATATCATAATATAACAACGCATATAGTAGAAAACAAAATCAAAAGGCACATTGTATTTCAAACAACATTATTTATAGAATTAAGATTACATTGTAATTTACATAATTGCACCAAAGGCATCCACTTAGCTCTATCTCCTATTGGCACTTGGGCACAATTATAGGGCTTTATCCTCATGCCTTCGAATATTCTTTCTAAAATAGATTGAGAGAGCGCCTTAATGAATGGAACTACAATGTTATCTTTTGTATCTACTCGCTTGTTCACAATTTCTCCGCCACTGATAAATGGCCTTATTATATGGAACTTGCAGAGGATGTATTTTGACTTCTTATGAGCTAGCGATTCTTATGCAATATGTATTACTGTAATATTGTCATAATATGCCAGCATCGGACCTTCAATGCTTGGGACCACACCTATACCCTTAATGAATTCATGCAGCCATGCCGCTTCTTTTGCGACATCGTTCAAGGTGAAGTATTCAGCGTTAATGGTAGAATCCACCGCAACTTTCTATTTGAAACTCTTCTAAATAATGACCCATTCATTGAGAGTAAAGATAAATCTTGAAGTCAACCTATTATTATCGATATCGATCTGAAAACTCGAGTTTGAATACCATTTAACAAGAAGCTTGTTGCTTTCATAGTTTAAAAACAAATTCTTAGTATTCACCAAATACTTAAGGATGACATTGACTATCTTAAAATAGTTTCCTCTCAGATTTGATTGATATTGACTTATTACACCTAGTGCATATGTGACAAATAGGCTAGTACATAGCATGACATACATGGTTGATCCTATTGCTGAAGTATAAGTGATTTAACTCATGTTTTGCATTTCCTTATCTATAGAAAAGGAGTGAAAGGACAATCCCATACCGTACAGGTGCAAAATCATTTTAGTACGATATTTATGTACATAAATTGGGATAGTGCCAATATCCTTTAGATCAATCTATGTAGATCTTTATACCTAGTATATAAGTTGCTTCACCTAAATCCTTCATCGAGAAGTTATTAGACAACCAAGCCTTTTCTAATTGTAACATTGGTACATTGTTACCAATCAATAGCAAATCATCGATGTATAAAACTAAGAATGTTACAATACCATTTCTCTTTTTATGTATGCACACTTGCTCTGTGTTTTGGCAGAAATCAAATTATTTGATTACCTTATAAAAATATTTGTTCCTACTTCGAGATGCTTTCTTAAAATGTAAATAGATCTGAAGAGTCTACTTGCCGTATTACTATTCTCGTTGACTTTGAAACCCTCTGATTTTGACATGTAAACGTTCACTTTTAAATCATCATTCATAAAAGTCATTTTAATGCCTATTTTCTAAATTTTATGGTCATAGTATGATGCAACTATAAGTAGAATCCGAATGGATTTAAGCATAGCGACTACCAAAAATATTTCATCATAATTAACACCTTGAATTTTATTAATACATTTCTCTTCCAACCTTCCTTTGTAGGCCTTGATCTTTCCATCTATACCAATTTTTTTCCTTAAAGATCCATATGTAGCCAGTGGTTTTTATTCCTTCTATTGCATTTTCCAAAATCCCGATTTTGTTTTTATACATGGAATCCATCTCGGATTTCATTGCATCAAGACATAATGCAGAGTCTTTACCCTCCAAGGCCTTTCGGTACGTGAGGTAATTGTTGCCATGATAGATGCAATCCACATTCTCGCTACCAATAAGAAAATCGTAGTATCTCTCTATCCATGAGATTCCCTACTAAGCCTTCTAATATGTGTGTATTTTCTATAGGTAGTGAATTACCGTCTATCTATTCAGTCTCAAAGGAAGTTTCTTGTATCCTATCCAAATCTATCTTACTGTCACTAATTTTTCATGAGAGAATTTTCTTTTCCAAAAAGGTAGTGTGTCAAAAAACAAAAACTTTTGGTTCCTCGGTATGATAGAATATGCATCCATGTGAATATTTTGGATACCCTATAAACTCACACAAGGCCGATCTTGTCTCTAACTATTGTTGTTTATGTTATTAATGTAAGTTAGACAACCACAAACTTTACGAAAATTATTAACTGTATGTTATGTGATAATAATTACAGGGAGTCATATTATAGAAAACTTATCGCAACATAAAATAACATACTATTTTAAGTATTCATGGTCAATATGTTTCAAGGAAGGAAATCGATACATCAATTGAGACCAAAATGGGTAACGCTTTGCAAATTTTAGGTAGTGTATTATTCACGGCTACTAGGGGTGCCCAAGGATTAGTAATCATAGTTACTGGAAAATTATAAAATAATTCATCCAAGATTTTCCTGCTAGTTAATATCAACTTGATCAGATAGAAAATCTTAGGGTGAAGATGTTACACAGTTCCATTGACTGGAGAATGTTGTGGAACTTCAATGTAAATACTCCACTTTGATTGCAGCTAAATCATGACACACCGATTAATCAAGCCACTATAGCTAGGTCAAAATTGAAGCATGGAAAGTGAGAATTTATTCAATAGAGAAATCACCTACTAAGTTATATAAAGTTAGTGGCATGGTTAATTGTAGTCAACTCAAAGTCAAAATCTTTAGCCAACATAATGTGGTTAATAATAAATATTTGATTGAAACATGGACCTTTTTAAGGACTAGTTGAGTTGAATAAAGATAATATTGAAATTTTGACCAAAACCAAATTCCATAAATACTAAGCTGATATAGGGTTGATGAAGAGAATGTGTATAGATTATCATTATTAAAAGGTACCACTTAAGAAAATATAAAGTTGTATTTACCCAAATGATCTCTGAGCGACGAATTCGGTCTAACTAACACAACACTAGCTAAAGTGATATGTGAATGTTGATATTTGAATTATTCAAAATTAATCATTGTTTGAATTCATACCTCTAAGTCTCACAATTGTAGTCGTGAATTCTCTGAAAAACTGCATGATTTAATTAGTTTTTTAAATGTTGTAAATTAATTAACATTTGAGAAATGTTAATTATCATTTAATTTATTTTATGTTTTGGAATTTTTTATAATAATTTTATGCATGTATAAAAATTATATTGCACTTGTCGATATATGATATCGGTGTAATCTTAAACATGATTTAAATGAGGGATAATTGCTTGAAGGAATTTTGGTAATTTTGCATCATAAATGACCATCTATGGCCAACCATACAATGTCAGTTAAAGGAGTGGAGTGACTGAAAATTAAGGGAGGTTTAGTTAGGGAAGTTTTAATAGGAAGATTTCATATGTTAAAATAGGTCCACTAACTTCATTTTTCTTCCTCTCTTCTCTCCTTGCCATGACCGAATTTTCCTTCTCCTGTTTTTAAAAATAATCAACTCCAAATCAAATAATAATATTAAATAAAATAAAGAGCAACGTGGTTCATCCATCTCCTGCAAAGATTGAGTGCTGATTTTAGAAATCCGAGAAGAGTTCATAGATCAAAGTGTAACTTATTAGCTAGATCCATAAGGTAAAATTTCCTTTTCATATTTATATTTTAAATGTATCACTTAATGACAATTATATATATATATATATATATATATATATATATCATTGCCTCACCGTGATTTATAATTGACATCGCAATGCATTTAATTGGATGATGTAATTTGATTTATTTCATTTTTGTTTACAACTGAGAATGCTTGTGTGTAAAATTATAATTTCATCTATAAATATGATTCGATATATATGTAATGATTTTCTAAGATAATTTATAAGTCTAGTTAATTAAAATAACATTGATTTGAATCATTCTGAAACATGAAATACATTAATATTCTGTTCTAACCTTATGTGTATATTTTGATTTTATCTTTCCTTCTGTTTGTATTGTTTTTAAAATTTCATTAATTTTAAGTGATAGAATTAAATATTATATATATGTGTGGAAAACAGGCATAAGGACAAACATTGAAGATAATTAGGATGAAAGAAAATGCTAGTTAGAACTAGCATTTTGTATAGTGTAAAAACTGAATTAAATGCTAGTTAGAACTAGCATTTTGTATAGTGTAATAACTGAATATAATGCTAGTTAGAACTAGCATTGTCCTTCAACCTAATTTTTTCTTTCAAATTTTGTCCTTCAGCAAAAAAATGAATCTTGGTGTCCTTGAGACAATTTTTTATATCAAAGTTTGTCATTTTCCCTAATTCCCTCTCTATATGTATATATATATTATAGATTTATGTATAAAAGAATTTAAAAATATGCGAATCATATGTTCATATTAAAACTATTTAAGTTAAAATGTATGTGTGTGTATGTGTGTATATACAAATTGAAATTATTTTCAACTTCATAATATATATACACACAATTTAATATTAGTACTTAATTCGTTATGGTTATTTCCTTAATCAAAATTATCTATCTCTTAGTTAAAAACAAAACTTGCTAAACCAAATTTAGTTCTAACTTAAAATTTGAATTTTGAAATTTCTATTGGTCAATTTATGTTATGTTTGTCTAATCAATCTACGTTATTAATATTTAGATCCCATAATATTTTGTAATCATATATACATCATAAAAAATCAAATTAAATTGAGGTAATTTATATATACATATAAATGGAAAATATATGCGCGGTAGATATAAGTCCCGATATCTACACATGTGTATATAGGCCTTGTTCTTGTTTTGTTATCATTTTTTATGTTAAACATTTTATTATCAAATGTCATTCTAAATAATAATTAGGCATAGTTTTTAGTAGAATAATTGCAAAGAGTAAGGCGTAATCAATTGTTGATACCACCTTTTTATCATTTTCTTTTTAGATCTTGATGTGATTACATTTGGATTCAATAATAATATGTTCATTCCTTTTTAAACAATTTTAGGAATTATGAATATATTTGAAATATTCACACTCTTTCAAACTTTATACTTAATAAACACATATTTAAAAAACTAAACTGTAAAATAAAATAAAAAATTGGATTTTATTAAATTAACTAGATTGGATCTAGTAAAACCCCGTACTTCATAATTATACTATGATCCAACTAGGGACTTTTTTGAAATTCACCAAATTTACCCATTGTTGAATGGACCGTTCCATCACCATTGACCATATTAGTTTACATAATATAACCTAGAAAACAAGGTAGAATCTTTTTCGAGTTACCTACTTAACGTAATGTCAATGATCTATTTTACAAACATATATTATATGAATTTGGAGAATTTTATTTGTTTATTTGACACATAATATTAGCTTTGCAATATGAATATTGTCTTAAACCTTTTGTTTTAAACTAAATTATGAGAGCCATTATTTTGACATGTTATATTATGAAAAAGTAATCGTTTTATTACTAATTTCATATTGAATAAATGTCCATAAGCATAAAAAATAGGCGACCTTACAATTAGTTTTCTATAGGCATGTGATGCTAATAAGTTTATTTCTTTATTGGTTCTAGGAAACTTTAGACACAAATATACACCAAACTATCAAGATTCATATACAATTTATGAAATTTATCGTATATAGATACATATGCTCTAAAATAACAAAAACGATAGAAGAAAAAAAATAAAAACTCTAAAAACTTACGCTAAAATTTTATTAGATACTTGGTTGTTGTATTTATTTACTTGATTACAATAATTGACAAAAATCATGGATAAGTGAGCACCAATATATAATATAATAACTTAGTTCCATAGTATAATGCTTTGTTACCCCAATCTCATACCTAAGCCTTTTGATGTGCTCACTAATTTCTTGAAGCATCAACGTCATATCTTCTCATGAAAAATTATTGTCATTTTGTTTGTAAATGAATGCAATGTAAATCTACATATATTTTCTTCTAAGCTTGGGACTAACATAAATTAGACTACTAAATCAGATGTCTTTAAATCTATTTGTGGATTTTCTTTCTTAAACTTCATATATGGCCTTAAAATTTTTGCGTCCTTTTAATGAGATATTGAATTGTTAGTCTAAAATAAGTGCATGCCTAAATTGGCAGACATATGGTAATAAGACCACTACTGTTAGTGGATGATAAATTGTATATTGAAGAACTATGCATGCTAATTAAATATAGAAGTAATTATGTAGTAATAGATAAAGCGAGGGGAAGAGAAAAACTTCTAATTGTTTGTGATTCTTGGAGTTATTTTCTTTAGCCTGCTAATTTTTTGCTACAATGTTAGTCTGTTTTGCTTATGAACATTCATACTTACATGACTTATTAGAGGAATCATATTCAAGTTCCAAAAATATTTAAGGAAATTAAAAGTATAAGTACAAACAACATTTTATTTGAAATTTGGAGCTTAGTTTCCTCTCTAGGTAGGTCTACTTATCACATAGATGTCAAGTACTTACAAAATATAGATATGTAAAAATAAGTTATGGATGCAAAGAGCTAAAACAAGCAACATAGAATGAAACACTTTACTTAAACATTCACTTATGAATTAAAATTTCAACTTCTAGCCTCGTGCACACGCCATATGTTTATCTTTCTCATTGAATTAATTTTCCTTCATTTAATTTTTCGAAGTTTATTAAAGGATAATGAAGCTGAAGCTTTGGTATTATGTGAGGATATCATATTGATGCTTTGATATCATATTATTCATGGATAATGGCAATTTTTTAGTAGTTGAGTTTGCAAGTGGTGGAGTTCTCATTTGGTTTATAAGAATTACAAGGCTTATTAAAGTGGTCACTTCCGAAGTTTAACCTGCTGAACATAAGTTTTTAGAGTTTTCATTCCTTAAATCTTTTTTATGCATAATACATTTTATGGTTGATGTTTATGATATGTTTCATTCAGAAATTTTCATATTATGATTGTGATTTGCTAAGTGAATGTAAACTTGCAGTTTACATATAGTGAAAACATAGTTTGCACATAATGCAATCTAGCTCGCACCCTGGGTGAACCGAGTTTGTCCACAGCTGGTGAAATAGGTAATTTCAAAAAATCACCCTATTTGGAGCTTAATGAGCTTATGAAGTCTATTAATATTTAATAAGTATTGGATCCAATCTATTCTATTAAAATAAAATTGTATTTTATTTGAAAATATTTCATAATCATTTAATTAATTGTATTAACTAAATTTATCAATTTTTATTTCAAATATATCCGGCATATATTCACATGCTAATATGATATTATAATAATGAAAGAAAATGCATGTAACTGTATATATACATACATATATTGATATGTATATATATGTGTGTGTGTGTGTGTGTGTGTATGATACTTTCATATATATGCGACAAATTCACATGCATAATGTTTGAATATACTATGACATATGTATATGGTTTATATATACATATTGATAGTACCATGTAAATATTGTTAGACATAATTTTATGTATGTAATATATATGTAATATATATGTATATATGTATGTATGTATGTATATGTATGTATGTACACGGTTTGTATACACATATTGATACTACCATATATATATACATGTATGTATATGTATATGTATATATATGTATATGTATGCATGTATGTTATACATACACACACATACATCTGTGTGTGTTGCCATGTTATTTGAAATTAACTTTATGCAAAAATGAGTCATTCAGAGTGACAACTCTCATTAATTTCCTTTTAAATGCCAATTATAAACTGCAACTCTCTCTTCATGGCTTTTTGATGCCAAATCAAAATATTTTCAATTATAATTTACATTACAATTGATTTAATAGGATAAAACGCACAATAACAGACTTAGAAAAATATTCAGGCTGAAAGACAATAAGTTTTTTAGCCGAAAGACATTGCTAGTTATAACTAGCATTTTGTCTAGTGTAAACTGAATATAATGCTAGTTATAATTAGCATTTTGCATAGTACAAAAGTTAAATATAATACTAATTATAACTAACATTTTTTCTTCGGTCTATTTTTTTTAAAAAGTTTGTCATTTTCCCTAGTTACCTCTTTATATAGTGTGAAATTATAATTAAAATGTACATATCGAGTTTGTTGAATTTTAGTTTCCTTGTTTGCATTAATAATCCTCTGTTTCGGTTATGATTCAAAATGTAAATTTTATACATATATACTTAGATGATTTGATATAAATAATACAAGTATGAAATATGAATAAACTAATTCTAAGGGGAATAAAATTTACATTTTGAATCATAACTAAAACAAAGGATGGTTTATGCAAATAAGAAATTAAAATTCAGCAAACTAGATATGTACATTTTAATTATGATTTCACACATACACTATATATATATATCCATGTTTATTAAAATGTATAAATGAAAAAATGATTAAAATAAATATATGTTTTTGGGTTAATAAACAAACCAAAAAAACAAATTTTTTTAAAATATATGCACAAACAATCTTAGATGTTCAAATTTTGTTCAGTTTAAATCACGACTGAAATTGAAATTTGATTATTTACATATATGTATATTTAAAATTAAAACATGCTAAGGAAAATATTCTGTTATGGATGGTATTAAAACATGCTCTACTAACTAAGTCCAAATTAATTACTATGGGAATGATCATTAACCCAATATGTGTTTTATGTCTATGGGAAAATGAATGCCATAGGCATTTATTTTTAACCGTAGTGAGATATTTTTTCTATGGAGTAGGCTAATGGCAAAAGTTGGAAGAAATGATATGATTAGAGATAGTGAGGAGGAAGGGTGTAACGACCTGTATTTTACATATTAGAGGATCGTAAATTATTTTTATTTTATTCATATGAAGTCGTGTGATGCTAAGATTTTGGAGGATTACCCTTGGGGACATTTTCCACATTTATGATTTTTGCTAAATTTCTATGTGACCATTTTCATCCTAAAAATATTGTTTGGACTATAACTTTTGATAGAAGCTGAATTAGGGTCTCAAACCACTTCCCTTACTTCAGGATGATTGTTTTCCATTCCATAGAGTGGTCATTAAAGAAAAATACATATGTTGTTTGAAAGTTATTATAGTTTTAAGTTTTGCCAGCTGCTAGCCAGTTTTAGTGGTAATTAATTAAGACCATGCTTAGCCCACTAACCCACTTTGAAATTTATGCTAATAAGAGGCTATAGAAACTAACCTAAGGCATTTCCTTCTTCCTAAAAACATATTTAAACCTCTATTAACCTTAATTTCATCAAAATTTACATTTTTTCCTTACTAATCTTAGCCAAATCATTGATTAGAGAGGGGATTAGCATATAGAAACTAGAGATTATCATTTTCAGTGATTTGGTCCTTTTTTCTTGTTGTCCACTTCAAATCTAAGGAAGAAATTGGGTATTTTAGGTATTTGGTGAGTGATTCTTGACCTCTCACATATTTATACGTGTTTATATAGTTAAAATGGTTGTTTTAACATCATTTTCTTTTAAAAAAGGCTTCCGAACTTTAACCGTTTGTTCATACATGATTATAACAAAAAATATGAAATTTGAAATGGTTTCAAAAATAGGTTTTGTAATCTAATACTTAAGCTGGATTGACTTGTATGGTTTTGTAATCTAATACCCATTGTTATGCTCAGTTGTGTTACACCATACTTTTTTCCCATTGTGATGCACAAAAAGGTATGATTTGCATACTTTTTTCCTTACTAGATTGACTTGTATAGTATTTTGAGATTTATTTACCACTCAAGCTGGATTGTTGTCTCACCCGAGGTTTTATGCTTTCTTTCTTATTATCTCAGGTGCTATTAAATGAGTAGACAAGGTAGCAGGTCTAGATGTGACATAGTAGTCATGTAGAGGATGAGCTGGAGGGGGCTATCTCATATTGTATACATGGATTTCTATGCTTATTCCATTGTGCAACATAGTAGAGCCTTAGTAGTGCTGCTTATACATATTATTATGAGACAGTCATATGAATTTACTTCTGTTATATAAAATCTTTCTCATGATATATAACTTTGTGTGCCTGCACTTTTATATTTGGATTACTAAGTTATTATTGTCTCTTCTATTTTATATCTATGATAATATATTTTATTCCATACGCTGCTACATATACTACAGATTATGTGATGTTTTGTTTCATTTTAAATCATGATGATTGCTCTACATCGATCGGCGTGACAGCAACGCACATTCTTATGTATATTGGATGTTGGTGGTGTAGTGTGGTCGTTACATTTAGTATCAAAGCTTAGGTTGTGATGTTTAACCTAAAGGATACCGTGATTCAATAAAGATAGGGAAGGAGTTCTTACCCTAAACCGATTCGAGCGTGTGTGTATATACACACATGAGAGCGCGTACTTATTATATATTTTGATTTTCAAAACTATATAGTACATATAACCACATGCATACACGTTTACCATTAGCATAGTTTTCTTTTTGAAAGACTGATCGTTCTTGTTATAGATTGACAACGAGTTGGCAACAAGAAACACTATTAGGGACTCAATCTCTGGAGTTGAGCAAGGAGCAGGTTTAGGGTGGAAAATCTCAAATTGCAAGCTATGTTCAATGCGATAATGATGAACATGTTTCAGAATTCCCAAGTGGCCGCTCCAAATGCTACTGCTATTGGTGGTGCTCAAGTGCATGCGTCGGAGGCTGGTTTTGCCAAGCTATGCAATGATTACTCTACTTTGGGAGGTAAGTCATTTCTTGAAACGGCGTCTACCATCGAAGTGCGGGATTGGTTGGACACCTACGAATTTATCTTTGGTGATATGAGATTGATGATGCTATAAAGAGGAAGCTAGCCTCTAGACAGCTTCAAAGGTGGGCCATGAACTGGTGAAATGCCATCACTATTGCTACATCCAAGGATCAGTTCAGTTGGGACCAGTTCAATGCCAGGTTTGGCAAGAAGTTCATTTCAACTGCTCAGAAGTTGGTGCTATTCACGAGATTGGCTGATTTAAAGTAGGGAGAAATGTCTATTTCTGAATACATTGCTGAGTTCGATGCTTTATCAAAGTATGGATGTCTTTTATTGATACGCCATTGAGGAAGAATGAGAAGTTTATTAAGGGTTTGGACGATTATTTGGAAAAGAAGCTAGTGACTCATATCGATGAGCCATTTGAAAGATTCACTGAAAAAGCTCTTTTCTAGGAGAGTTTACACCGTAAGTCTAAATAAGCTGTTATGTTAGAGAAGAGCTGAACTTGCAACAAAGCGGTATAGGTAAGAAGAAGTAGTTTGGAATGAGGAAGTAATCACAGGGGAAGGATGCTTAGAATAAGGTTCAATGGGACCCTATTTGCTATGTTTGTGGAGATAAGGGCCGCTTGATTAGAGATTGCAAAATCGATGGGAAGAAGAAGTTTTACAACTATGGAAAGCCTGGCCATATATTGAAGAATTTTCCGAAACCACCGCAGCAGATTCAGGTTGTGAAGGCATATGCTTTAGATGTTGTTTCGTCTTCATCGAGTGGTCCCTTAGCAAAAGTGAAGGGGAAAGGCTTTGTCAAATAAGGTATGGTTTCCCTTATGATGATTCCATAAATGCTTTATTAAATACTAGGACTTCACGTTCCTTTATATCTAGTGACCTAGTAAATAGACTAGGATTAAAACTCGAAATGGTTGATCGGCCGTTGATTGTGACAAACCCTGTCAGAGGCTCCACTAGCCTGTATATGTTTTGTCGTGGTTTGGTCTTATTGGGTCATGATGTTATTTTGTTATTGTTTTGTTCTGAATTTTGTTGGGTTTAATATTATCTTGGAAATGGAATGGCTAAGGAAATATGCGACTGTGAGAAATATGGATTACTGATCTTAAGGCTAGAACAACACTAGGGGGGTGAATAGTGTTTTGTGGATTTTCTAAATCTTTTTGGAACTTATGTAATTTAACCACCAACAAATGCAATTCATAGACACAGATATAATCACAGAATCAGACATAGCTGCAAATACTAAAAAAAGCAGTAAAGGAAAGAACACCCTAGGATTTTATACTGGTTTGAAGCTACCCTACATCCAGTCCGGGGAAAACTCTCTTGATTTAATGAGGCTACATGATCACCTAATTGATTTCCGAGGCGACAATCACATCGAAATGATTTCAAGGCTTAACCGCACCTTTTGCACAACAGTTTGATTCACAAAAGATCCTATAACTCTGAATAGCACTGAGATCTTACGAAGAGAGATGCAGAGAATCAAACAAGAGATAGTCAAGTTTGATTCACTTGGTATTTTGGTAGAATATAGTTTTGGATTCTTTAGAATAAAAGAGGATGATGAAGAGGAGAGAAAACAAGTGAAATCTAATTAAAAATTCATTTAAAACTATTGGTATTTATAAAAGATCAACAGCCATATCTATTCGTGAAAAGATACAACGAATAGAACTTCTTCTGAAAATTTGAATTTTGAATTTTAATGGGCACCATGTCGACATGGGGGGTAGGAGTATGTCGACATGCCCTAGGCAAAAATGGTGATTTTGATTTTCTTAATTAAATTGGTTTCTATAATTTGTCAAAACAATTTCTAAACTTTATAAATATATTTGAATATAGTTTAAACATATAAAATTAATTTTTAATATATATAATCTTAATCTATAAAGTGATTTAAGATCTGAGTATATAAATATTTAAAAGCTAAATATTTAAAACAAGAGATAGTTTAAGATCAAGGATAATTTTGAAATCAAAATACTAAAAATGATAAAGATAATTTTGAGGCTAAAATATTTCAAACAAGAGATATATCTTTTTGAAAAGAAATTTTTGAAAACATTTAAAATAAGAGATATATTTTTGAAAAGCATTTTCATAAAATTAGTCGATATCAAAATATGACCACTATATGTTCCACTAGCTATTGTCATGGGTTCCATCCCACTAGGGTTCTATCCCTTTAACAGGCTTGAAGTGGATTCCATTCCATGAATAAATTTTGAATAAAGATGTAAGTGCTTTAAAGAAGTTTTAACATAATTCTAGACTCAATACTTATCTTATACTTTGAAATCTTAAACTCTTGATATCTTTATCGTCATGGGTCTTCAATCTTGATATCTTCAATCTTGAATCTTTATACTGTACAGTCTTCATTCTTGGTAACTACATGGTTATATCCTGCATATACATATATATCTAAACTATAATGTTTGTATTTATATTTTATAACAAGTCCTAAGGTTGATGTCATCAAAACAATCATCTCAAGGACTAATAATCTCCCCCTTTTTGATGATGACAACCTATGTTTATAAAATATACTTCTCCTTTACAATAACACCCCCTAAAACTAATAACTCCCTCTTTCATAATAACTCCCCCTAAAACTAATAACTCCGCCTTAATCTAAGCCTAACTACTTTAACTACTCTATTTTATGTTTCTCCCACTTTGTCATCAACAAAAAAAACTAATCCTAAACTAATATAACTCCCCCTTTGTCTTATACTGGAGTACCTGTGACAAATTATGATAGAGTATATATAAAATAACATGAGTTAAAGACATGATAAATATGAAAATTTACATCCAATATATACTATGTTTCATGTAATGTTATACATATCATTCAAACCAAATCAATTTTAATCTAAGCAAATTAAATCAAATCAAACAATTCAAGCAATTCAAATCATATGGAGATCAAATATCTCTAGGAACTTCAACCCATCCTTCTTCTCCAAAGATTGGATCCTTTTTAATATCTTTCCAATCTTCATTATCTTGAATCAAAGTTACTTCAAGATTTGCATCGAGGTCATCTTTGTTTAGGGAAGAAATCATCCAACGGAGGGAATCGAAATTATTCTCTTGTTCTTTTATCATCTGCATTTGACTTAGTTCTAAGTGCCTTTGATTACGGAGAATAAAAGTAAGTATATTCTTGAATGAATTGAGAGTTTATTCAAGATTATCACTTAGAGTTTTAGAAGGGGAAATCATTTTTGATAAGTAGTTAAAAGATGCATATAGAGATAAATAGAAATGAAGATATTACAAATTTCTGAAGAAACAGGTGTTTAAATAGGTAGAAATTCGTTTAAAATGAATAGACATGAGTTAGTTATTTTAATTTCAAAATTAAAAAATAACCAAACCAGATAGTTATATGTCGACATAGTGGGTTGGGGTATGTCGATATGGGTATATTAATCTATGTGTCTTTTTTGTTTTGTGAATAAGCATGTATATGTATAAACTTATATGCCATACTAACATTTACTCCAGAGACACGATAAGGTAGAAAAACATAAGATAGTTAATTTTTTATAGATAGAAGAGCTAATACATGAGATACTTCATAACACGATAAAAGAGCAATACAAACTCATACAAAATAAACTAATACATCACATCCAAGTTTTTAGAATGTGCTAGAGGATGAGGAGGATGATGATAAGCCAAGTTTCCAACTAACTTTAGCAAAGAACTTGTTCATATTAGTGGTCATTTTATCCAATTTCTTACTAACGAATCTTTTGAGAATCCATTGATTTTCCACTATGATCTTTTGATTTTTGAGGAGTGTTTTGTTGGAAGGATTGATAGTATTGATAGGATATTCAATACTTTCCAAGGAGGTATCTTCATTTTCATCTTCAATTTCCACTTCCTCCCCTTCTTCTTCTTCCTCCTCAATCTCTTCATGTGCTAACCTTTCATCCTTTTCGGCAAGAGATTCATATTGTTGAAATATGAAAGGAATTTTCATAAGAGAAATATTGGCATGATTAAACACTTTTCTTGAAACAAATTCTTCTCTTTTGTAATCAACACCAAAATAATTAAAAATTCGAGTGGGATAAATTCCATGATACAAAGTATTCTTACCCATTTTCAAATTTTTAGGACGAAGTTCATCCATAATCACTTGCACCTAATTAATTTCATAATGACCAGAAATAGAAAAAGGAACTTTACAAACTTTTAGAGTTGGGTTATTGAAATTTCTCGATCTAGGAGTAATAGTATGTTGCAAAAGAAAATTGACAATACGTGCTTTCGAACGAAAGTTACGATTTTTAAATTCCAAGTTGTCATCTTCTTCAAAAATGTGATGAAATGTCTCACGATAATGTTTGTCAATATTAAAAGTAGAAAGACCCATTCCCAAATTCTTGCAATTGAAAATGTTGCCCAAAATTTGACAATTTAAAATAATTTTTGGTGCCTTTAACACTACTCCAAATTCCATTTTCATTTCCTTCATGAAAACAGTGATTCAATTTGCATGAAACATTTTAACAAGATTTGGATAACAAAAAAAATCATTTTTAGAATTGTCAAAAAGACTAAGTATATGGTTCTCTTCAAGAATATATGTAGAGAAATCGCTAAAGATAGCAAACTTCCCCGAATGAATTTTTCCATAATTAGCATGGCTTATATAAGCCATGATTGCTTCCGGATCATTACAGAGATGCTCTTTAATGGTTTATGACGGCCTCATTGTAGATGGAGTGCTTGAAGAAGCCATTTTTGAAGAGATTAGAAAGTTTGAAAGAGTAAAAGGGAGTTTGAACTTTAAATGAAAGTGAAAAGACATGATAGGATAAGGGAAACAAATAGATATTCAGTAGTCATGTTCTTTGGTCAAGAGGTGCATTTTGAGAATATTGGAGTTGGTGAAAAGGTGGAGAGAAGTTCAAAGATTTGAATTTAAATTTGAATTTCAAATTTCTGACAGACATGTCGACATTATAGGTAGGGCCATGTCGACATGAGTTAGAGAATTCATATGACCTATCTATTCTTATATACTTTAATATCTATGTATATATATATATTATCTTTAATGTCTATATTTTTTTTGAAATAATTATTAAATATAATAATACTCTTTTAATAAAAATATTATAACCTTTAAAAAATAAAAATAAATGTAATAATAATAAAAAAATTAAAATTCAAACAACACATAATTTCAAAAACAATCAAACAATTTTAAGCAAAATAATTTCAACAAATATATTGTAAACGTGTATCTTTTTCTAAATTTGTATCTCGAGATCAATGGAGTCATGAATAGTCGTAAAGCACATATTTGAATTTTTCATCTTCTAATCATCATCGTTTGAGGATGAGTCTGAGTTTGAGTCATCTAATGTAGCGGTATATGCTCTTTTTCTTTTCTTTGTATAATCATTGCTTATAGGAAACTATTGCTTATCCGGATGCGGACATCTCTTTTGAGAAGTCCTGGTTCATCACAGTTGAAACATTTGACGTGATTTGGTACTTCATATGATTTCCTAAGTTCCTGTGATCGTTCTTTTTGAAGTTGTTCATCTTTTTGTATTTCAGAAACTTCTGAAAGTTCCTTGTCATGAAAGCTATCTCTTCATCATCGTCACTTCCCGAGTCTGATCCATCTGTTAATGCATTGAACTCTCCCTTGCATTTGTAATTTAAATGACATTATATTACCAATCAATTATTCAATCTTTAAAGTATGATATCATTTGCTTCTTCAATTGCAAGAGTTTTCCGATCCCATTTCGGAGAAAGAAAATTTAGTATTTTTCTGACTTGATCTTCTTTGGAAAAACCTTTTCCAATGGTATTAGAGAATGCACAATATCCTGAAATCTACTATACATATCTGAAATGGTCTCATTAGAATTCATTTTGAATAATTGAAACTGATTTGTGAGTATGGATATTTTGATCTGTTTAACTTTGCTTGTGCCTTCATTAGTAACTTGCAAAGTTTTTCAGATATCATATGTAGACTTACAAATGGATACTCTACTAAATTCATTTCTATCAAGAGAACAAAATAAAATATTCATGGCTTTGGAATTAATTTGTGCAATAGTCCTTTGCTCAAAAGTCCACTGTGCAATACTAGTTGTGGGTTCAGAATATTCAGTTTGTGTGATATACCATAATCCCATTGACTATAAATATATTTTCATTCTACATGCACAATATGCATAGTTACTGCCGCCATTAAAAATTGGTGGTCTGGCAGTAGACTGATCCACTACAAATGAACTAGTGATAATGTTAACAGAACCAGTGTTGGTAGCCATTTTTTAAAAAAATTTCGAAATTCAGATTATGAAAACTTTGAAAACCTTGCTCTAGTACCAAATGTGAGAAATGCAGATTACAGATCTTAAGGCTGGAATAACACTAGAGGAGGGGTGAATAGTGTTTTGTGGATTTTCTAAATCTTTTTGAAACTTATGTAATTTAACCACCAAAAGATGCAATTCACAGACATAGATATAATCACAGAATCAGACATAGATGCAAATACTAAATAAAAGCAGTAAAGGAAAGAACACATCAGGATTTTATACTAGTTCAGAGTTACCCTACATCCAGTCCCGCACAATTATATGGATTTCTTTTTAAAATAATCTCCCAGATTACACCCTCGGTTTCAAGGCTAAGAGGTACACCATCCTGTATTCGAGTCCGGGGAAAACTCTATTGATTTAACCAGGTTATAAGATCACTTAATTGATTTCCGGGGATACAATCACACCCAATTGATTTCAAGGCTCAACCACACCTTTTACTCAATAATTTGGTTTACAAAGATCCTATAACTCTGAATAGCACTAAGATCTTATGAAGAGAGAGGCAGAGAATCAAATAAGAGATAGTCAAGTTTGATTCACTTGGTATTTTGGCAGAATATAGTTCTGGATTCTTTAGAATAAATGAGCAAGATGAAGAGGAGAGAAAACAAGTGAAATCTGATTAAAAATTCGTTTAGAACTACTGGTATTTATAGAAGATCAACAGCCATATCTATTCGTGAAAGGATACAATGAATAGACACTTCTTTTGAAAATTTGAATTTTTAATTTTAACGGCCACCATGTCGACATGGAGGGTAGGAATATGTCAACATGTTCTAGGAAAAAATGGTGATTTTGATTTTCTTGTTAAAATTAGTTTCTATAATTTATCAAAACAATTTCTAAACTTTGTAAACATATTTGAATATAGTTTAAACATATAAAATTAATTTTAATATATATATATATATATATATAATCTTAATGTATAAAGTGATTTAAAATCTGAGTATATAAATATTTAAAAGTTAAATATTTAAAACAAGAGATAGTTTAAAATAAAGGACAATTTTTAAATCAAAATATTAAAAATGATAAAGATAATTTTGAGGCTAAAATATTTCAAACAAAAGAGATGTCTTTTGAAAAGAAGGTTTTGAAAACATTTAAAATAAGAGATATATTTTTGAAAAGCATTTTCATAAAATTAGTGGATATCAAAATAAGACCACTATATGTTCCACTAGACATTGTCGTGGGTTCCATCCCGCTAGGATTCCATCCCTTTAGCAGGCTTGAAGTGGATTCCATTCCACGAATAAATTTTGAATAATGATGTAAGTGCTTTCAAGAAGCTTTAACATAATTCTAGACTCAATACTTATCTTGTACCTTAAAATATTGAACTCTTGATATCTTGATACTCATGAGTCTTCAATCTTGATATCTTCAAACTTGAATCTTTATATTGTACAGTCTTCATTCTTGGTACCTGCATGGTTATATCCTGCATATATATATAAACTATAATGTTAGTATTTATATTTTATAGTAAGTCCTAAGGTTGTTGTCATCAAAACAATCATCTTAAGGACTAACAGCGACGGTAATGGATTACGAGAAGCTGTCGATGATAATAGGGGCTGCGGAAAGGCAGACGGTAGTTATTGGCTGCCTACCAGTGGATGTGGGTGATGGTCAGCTTTCTATATTTGCTTAAGATACCATAGGACGAGTTATCATCTATGCCTATCGTTAGGGAGTATCTAGATATATTTGAAGAGGTGCCAGATTACCTATGCATAGAGAGATCGAGCTTCGTATAGGCTTGACGAAGGATGTCGGACCCACACTTATGTCTTTAAGGCGTATAGCACCTAGAGAGCAAAAGGACTTCGATGTGCAAGTGAATGACATGTTGAAAAGAGGGTTCTTTCGTAAAAGCGTATCGAAGTACGGTGCACCCGTAGTATTCACTACTAAGACATATGACTCTCTAAAGCTGTGTATGGATTATCATGAATTGAATAGGGTGAAGAAGAGGAATAAGTATCCACTCCCATGTGTTGATGATTTGTTTAATCAACTCCATGGTGCGAAGGTGTTCTCCCAATTAGATTTGGCAACGTGATTCCACCAGTTAGGGGTAGTGAAGGAGAGCGTGTTGATCACTGCGTTTTGTATGCCTTTTGGTTTCTACGAGTGGTTGGTTATGCCGTTTGGGCTAACCAATGCTCTGGCATACTTTGTTGATCTCATGAACCGAGTCTTCAGGATCAGCTAAACAAGTTTGTACTTATGTTTGTGTTTGATATTCTGATCTATTCCAGGATGAAGGAGGAACATAAGTCGCATTTGAGGATTGTACTCGAAGTATTGCGGAAGCACAAGTTGAAAGCAAGGTTTTTGAAACATCACTTCTAGAGAAGAGAAATGAGATTCTTAGGACATGTCATCTTCGAGCAGGCATCGCAGTAGATCCTATCAAGGAGACAGTGGTTCAGGATTGGAGCATCCCAAGAATGCTACTGAAATGAGGATTTTTTTTAGGACTGGCGGGATATTATAGATGCTTTATCAAAGGATTACTCAAACGTAGCTGCACCGTTAACCAATTTGATAAAAATAAGACTTTTACTTGGAATGCGAGATGTGAGCAGGAATTGTGATTCTGAAGGAGACGCTGACGAGCGCACACGTAATGACCATTCCAAGTGGGAATGAGTACCTGAAAGTAAACACAGATGCTGTGGTACCGGATTAGGTACAGTATTGATGCAGACGGGGAAAGTTATCACCTACTCTAGTCGAGAACTGAAACCATACGAAAGAAAGTATCCAATCCATGATTTAGAGTTGACGGTGGTGTTGTTTGCTTCAAAGATTTAGAGGGACTACTTATTGGGAAAAGGTTCGAGCTGTTCATGGACCACAAATCCTTAAAGTCCTTTTCTCCTAGAAGGATCCCAAATTTCGATAGCAACGATGGTTAGAATTCTTAGCCTCTTATGACATTAGCATTTCCCACATGCTTAGGAAGGGGAATTTGATCGTCGATGCATTAAGTAAAAAACATGCCAGTTTATAAGCGATGTTCCTAGAGTGGTAATAGCTAGAGTATATTGCTGGTTATGACTTCAGACCTTAATGTGAGTTAGTTACAGTGATGTTGGCAAGTTTGACAATCAGAGCTACCTTAACTGAGCATATCGGTGCCAATCAAAAGGGAGATTCTTTATTGGCTGAGACCATGCAAAAAATAGGAGGAGTAGAGTTTGAAGTAGTATGGGATCGACCGAGAAGGTTAGCCCCATAAGGACGGGAGATTGTTTGTTCCTGATGTTGACGAATTGCGAGATGAGGTGTTGCGAGAGTGCCACCATTCCAGTTTGATCATACATTCTGATAGTAATAAGATATACCGTGATATGAGGTAGACCTACTATTGGAAAGGGATGAAGAAGGATGTCGGGACATTCATCTCGTAGTGTATAAACTACTAGCTAGTAAAGGCAAAGCAAAAGAAAACTAGTAGCCTATTGCAACTGCTCAAAGTTACCGAGTGGAAGTGGAAGCAAATATCGATGAATTCATTAATGGATTGCCAAGGACTCAAGCAGGGTATGATATGCGTCATAGTTGATCAATTGACCAAGAGCGCTAGATCTATATCCATTACGTCAAATAGAACGGCAGCCAAAATGGCTGAGTTGTATGTGAAATGGATTGTACGGTTTTATAGTGTACCAAAGAGCATTATGAGTGATCGAGTCTCGTTGTTCGCTAGTGGGTTTTGAAAGAACATACTAGAGGCATCGGGTACCAAGCTACATCTTAGCACAGCTTATCACCTACAAACAAATGAACAAACTAAGAGATCGAATCATATACTAGAGGATCTCTTGTAAGCTTGCATTCTCGACTTCGAAGGCTCGTGGGATGGTCACCTTCATTTGATGGAGTTTGCACACAATAATAGCTATCATTCTAGTATCAGTGTGGCACCATGTAAAGCATTGTATGACTGACTAGGTAATGCCCCTTGAAGCCGGCGGGAAGCAGGCAAAAACTGATTCTTAGGCCAGATATGATTAGAGAAACCTCGAAAAGATAGAAATCATTTGGTAATGAATTAAAGCTGCATGGGATAGGTAGAAGAGTTACACTGGTAAAATACGTAGAGATTTGGAATTTTCTGTTGGTTGCATGGTATTTGATTTCTCCTTTGAAAAATGTTATTCGATTCGGTAGCAAGGGGAAGTTGGCATCAAGATTCGTAAGTCCTTTTTCGATAACAGAAAGGATTAGAAACCTAGCATATAGGGTGGGCTTACCTCAGAGATGACGAGTGCGCCCAATGACTTCCATGTTTCCCATCCACGGAAGTTTGTGCACAACTCAAGCATAATAATTACACCGAATCAACTTGATGATATCGAGACTGAACCAGAAGCTTTGAAGCCTCGTGGGTCAATTCGTATTGTCGGATGAAATATGAAATAGCTTAGAGAAATATGGTGGAGTTAGTGATGGTTCATTTTGGTGAAAGTGAAGGCAATTGAATATGGGAAACAATGGAAAGAAAGAGTGCCACATATTCGGAGCTCTTCACATCAAGGCCTACTGTTTCTCGTATTTACTTTCGCTTTCGATATAATATACGATAGTTTAGCATTCAGCATGCTAGATAGGTTTACCTATATTATTGATTTCATGATTTCTTATTTGATGGTCGCACTTGATTGATAGGTAGGTGGAGTGACCATGATTAATTATCTGTGTTTGCTTGGGGATTTCAGGGGCGAAATTTCAAAAGTGGGGACGAGTGTAATTATCTATATTTTACATATCCAAGGATCGCAAAATATTTTTATTTTATTCATATGAAATTGTATGACTCTAAGATTTTGAGAGATGACGCTTAGGCATATTTTCCACATATTTGATTTTTGCCAAAATTCTATGTGACCATTTGACCTAAAAAAATCTTGGTTAGACTATAACTATTGATAGGAGCCAAAATAGGGTCTCGAACCACTTTCATTGCTTTAGGATAATGGTTTCGCATTTCATAGAGTGGTCATAATAAAAAAACAAACCTGTCATTTGAAAGTTATTTCTGTTTTAAGTTTTGGCTATTAATGGCCAATTTTCGTGAGTAATTATCTAAGCCCGTGCTTAGGTCCACTGGCCCACTTCGAAATTTGTGCTAACAGAAGGCTATAGGAACTGAACTAAGTCATTTACTTCTTCCCCAAAATAGATCCTAACCTCCATTAGCTTTAATTTCATCAAAAATCACATCTTTTCCCTACCAATCTTAGCCAAACCATTGATTAGAGAGTGGATTAGCGTATAGAAGCTAGAGATTATCATTTTTATTGATTTGGGTCCTACTTCCTTGTTGTTCACTTCAGATTTAAGAAATAAATTGAGTATTTTAGGTAAGAGTGGTTTTTGACCTCTCACTCATCTATACTTACTTATGTAGTTAAAATGGTTGTTTTAACATGATTTCGATCTAAAAATGGTTTTCTAACTTCAACTTTTTGTTACTTATGACTAGAATTATAAGATTTGTAATGGTTTTAAAAATTGATTTTGTAATCTAATTGCTCATACCCACATGTTAGTGTAATTTCCATCATTCATTTGCACATACTAATGTAAAACTTAGATTCAGAGCAAAACTAGTTTGATTATCATATTCTCATTTATTGATTGTATGAATGGATGTATATGCATGATATTCCATGATTTTATGTTGTGCTTTGATGTCATTTGCTAGTATTTTGAATGTTAGTTAGATATGTCGAGAAATTGAAAAAATCAAAGGCAAATTTGGTTGAAATTGGACAAAACTTGGAGGGAAGAACCTAGAGCATAGGAGGAGCTTATAGTTCAAACAATAAGCTTCAATCTGCTAAGTACAGAAGTCCTCACCAACATCAAAGGTCGGTACCAGCATCAGTGGCTTAGTCCATGTCGGAGACAACTTGGGTGAGAGGGAGGCTATGACTAATAAAGTTTGCTTGCCATGTTGGATTGGAGATTTGTTAAGTGCCTGCGGTTATGACGACTTGATTCTAGGATTCGAAGTAACATGTTATGGAAATATGAAGGTTTGATTTGGAGCAGAGAGGTCGAGATCAAAGCATATGGACAAGAAGTACTAGAAGCAAGGAATGGAAAGGGAGAAGACTTGGTCACTAGTTGGCCAAGTACGGAACTAGGTGCCGACCTCTCAAGTCGGTACCGAGTTCTTCCACTTGGTCCCATGGGTACAAAACTTCTAAAAGTGAATATATGGGTTTCGGATGTCATGCTGGATTCGCATGATGATTGATAGCTATAACAACATGATGAAAGTTAGAATCTTCGGATGGTAACATGATGTTGAATGGAGTTAAGTTCTGAAGGTCACGACTCGATGTTGAAAGGAGTAGTAGAATGAGGAATGTAGAATGGTTCCCTAGGGTGACGACTTAATGTTAAAAGGAGTCGTCGAGTAAGGAAATGTAGAATGGTTCCTCCAAGATAATGGAAGCAAGTTGAAGTAGAAGAAAGGACTCGGATACACGTACTAAGGGATCTTGACACTTGGAGTGTTTTCTATTATGCTCAAGTAGTCGTGAGGATGCTTATGGGTACGTTGAAAATTACCCCGGATCGGTTGAATGGATTCATGTACCTTGGACCAGTTGAATGGGTCTAGTATCGGCTTCAGGCTAGAGAGAGTTAATTAAAAACTGGGATTTCCATTAGTCCCTGTTAGTAGAATAGTCATGCGAGTTATCATATATCTAGAGTACATTGAGTGATAGTGAGGATTGTTTGATGGATGCTATGGTTACTTTGGTTTCTTTCCCCATAGTCATCACTCTAGAGTAGTCAATGGAGATAGGTATTGGAGATAGGAGTACATGGATACCCATTATTACACTTAGTTGTATTACATCTTTATGTCACTTAGAGAGTAGCATAATATGTTATTTTGTGCTAACTCTTTGGTTATAGGGACATGTCAGGTATGATTAGTATACCTTTGTTCCTTACTACATTGACTTGTATAGTATTTTGAGATTCATTTACCGCTCACACCAGACTATAGTCTAACTCGTGGTTTCATGCTTTTCTTCTTATTATCTTGGGTGCTCTTAAATGAGTAGACTAGATAGCAGGCCGAGATGCGACGTAGTAGCTATGTAGAGGATGAGCTGGAGGGAGTTATCTCATATTATATACTGGATTTCTATGCTTATTCCATTGTGCAACAATGCGGAGCCTTGGCAGTGCTGCTTATTAATATTATTATGAGATAGTGATATAAGTTTACTTTTGTTGTATTAACTCTTTTTCATGATGTATAACTTTGTATATCTGTACTATGATATTTGGATCACTTAGGTATTACCATCTTTTTTTTTTTATGTCTATGATAATATATTTTATTCCATGCACCATGAGATATACTATAGATTATGTGATGTTTTATTTCATTTAAATCTTGGAGATTCTCAGGATCGACCGACACAACAATAGTGCATTATCTTATGCATATTGAGTGCTGGTAGTGTAGGGTGGTTGTAACAAATGGAGTCGTATCTTCAAGGATACAAGGTGGAGAAGCACTAGTCATATTTAATTTTGTTTGTTTTGAAGAAATTCACTATGATAGTGTAGGAAGAAAGAAATAAGAGACAATTTGATATGATAATTAAATGAAGTACTGCCTTATGGAATGAACTATTGCATGAAATAAAAACAGGAATGAAGTATTCTGTGTTTGGATTTGATGCAACCTGTTTCTTTTCTATGAGTTAGGGTTATGTTAAGTTTGTTGTGATCTATTGTCCTTTGTTGCACGCACTACACGAAATCTATCCTTTTATAATGCATATCATACAATGGGCCAGAAAAAACATTGTATTAGAAATCTTTTACAACGGTTTTATTAAGCTTGTTGTAATAGGTGCAATTTTTCATCTTCAATTATACCTATTACAACGATATCCACTGGCCCATTATAATATGGTCCTATGACAATGGTTTTTAGTCGTTGTAATAGATTCCAATTCTTAGCTCTATTATAAGGGTTTTGACTAGTTAGAATATAGGCATATTATGACGATTTTCGGCCCATTATACTAGATATCAGTTTTCACTATAATTAGGGCTGTCAATGAGTACCCGAAAAATGCAAAATCTGTCCGTATCTGTATCCGAAAAGGAAAAAATATATACGATATCCAAAATGTGGATACGGATATCTGATATGCAAACGATACAAATGCGGATATGACACTACCCGTATCCTAAAATATCCATCCGCTGTGGAATTAAACATCCATTTTTATTTCCAAATTATACTTAATTCTTAAACTTTAAATAATTATAAAGCAAATTAAATTATCATAAAGCCATCGATTATTTTCGTCCATTGGATTTGTAACTTCAACAATGCACCCTTCTTTATAGAAATCCCTAAATCTAATAACCCACAATTCAATTGCCGCCTTATTTCACAATTCATCAGACCTGATTCACATAAAAAGGCTTCTTTCTCCAAAACTCCATTTGCTTATGTTCTTTCGATTTCTATTTTGATTTCACCCCATTTCGATTTGAAGTTAGCAGAGAATTTCGACTTCAATTCAGTTTCTATTTCAAGGGGACGATTCAAACTTCTTCAACTTCGAGGGATGATTTTGAATGACGATTCTAGATCTTCAACCTTCTTCTTCTCTATGTGCTTTGAGTTTAAGCAATCAATGGGTTGATTGACTTTAATCTACGACAACATCTACTTCTATGTTGAGCTGGTGGTATGAATCCACATCTATTATTTGATTATTTGTTAAATTTATGCTTTAAGATTATAGAATATGACTGGCTTTCTTTAGTAATTTAGAATTTTTGAGTAAATATTTAAAATATTTTGATAAGACATGTTTCTGCAGATGTTTATAAGGAAAAAAAGAGCTGCAACAATGTTTGATCAACTTTCCTAGGAACGAACTAAACTCCACATATAAGGAACCTTGTAGTTACTTTTATTTTAATTATGTAAATATCTTTTTTTGAAAATGTAGCATTTGCCTATTTTAAGCGATAATTTTTTGTTTATTGGAGTACTATTGTCCATTCTAGCATTTTGATATTGTTATTGTCTTTCTAGTTGACATTATAGATTTTCTTATCTTTATAATTTTTCTCAAAATAAGAAAAAAAATAAGTTAAGGCAAGTTGATTTTGTATCCATGCCTATGTTTCCATATTGCAAATCATGGGTGCCTTTGATACCTGATTTAAACATAAGTTAATTCAAGGATATTCATTTTAATTGTTATGATTGGAACCGATAAATTATGAATGCGGGTGGATGACATTTCCATGTAAAATGTTTTATGATTGAAAATGAGTGATGGTACATCACTCTGCTGACTTATTTTACTCTACTCACAATTTTGATTGAAAAGCGATGAGGATAAATATCATTATATGGGCCTTAAAGCAAATTAGTTTATCAATTCCACCTTATTGCACTGCTTTTGTTGGCACTCAGATCTGCCACTCGGAGCAACCAAAAAGATGTTAATATACCTTGTGTAGGTTTTATACTAATTGGTTCAGTGTATATGCTTTGTGATGTTTTGTTATTTGATATATATATATATATATATATATATATATATATCGACAGCTTTAAGAAACTATGCGTTGCAAAATAAAGCTTACTGTATGAGTGCCCATGATTCCTTAAACAAACGATATATTGATTGTATATTTTTAATGCAGATATTTCCAGTATTATAGTTCACAAATTGTAAACATTTTTTAATCCTCTACAGGGTCCAATTAGACACAAAAATGACAAAAAGACCAAATCCACGGCCATGAAAAATAATCATAATATTCATATTGTGAATAGACCTACATACGTTAGAAAAAAAGATAATTTATTTGCATGCAATACCACCTAGTCCGGCCCTAGCCCAAGACAACAATAGGCAGTGGTATAAGGTCTCTGAATTTAATAGGCTTCAATTTTCTGAAATATAATATATACACAACGATATTTGGCTATTATTTGTGTTGAGTTTAGTGGAATATTCATTTGGCTTTGAAAAGGAAATGAAAGTGTTTTGTTATATGAAAATATTATGTACAAGTAGAGAGTGAGTTTTACATTTTCATTTTGGTTAACTTAGCAATTTTAGGGGTGAGATTATTTTAACATGTTTTGGGATGCAGTCGACGAATTTTAGAGTTTAAATAGAATTTGAATTCTTTTTAGAAATATGTTAGGAAAGCTTACCTACACCAAGTGATTCGCGGTAACTACCAAATTACAACCTTGCGTTATATTCACATATGTCATAAGTCTATCTAACCTACTACAAATATTTTGCAGCACAAAGTGATGAATTTAGGTTATTACAACAAATTAAAGAAAATATTAATAATGTAAGAAATTAATTTGCGAAAATCTAAGCCAAAGTTTGCAAAAGACATCCGTGGTAAGCTCTATATAATTAATTCGGGGGAATTCTTTCCCAAATCGAAACCTTCTTCCATGCCCTTTTAAACTGAACATTGAATTTTGATTGGGATGGAAGGAGATTAAAGGATTTGAATTGATATCATCATGAGAAAAATTAAGAAAAAACAATGTCAAAACCTAATTTATGGAATATAACTGACATGGACCGAGAAACTGGAGGCTTTCAAGGTGCAGAAAGTTGCAATGCTCCTGCATCGGCATCGATAGTAATACAATAACAATCAAATTCATAAGAATGTGAAAATCGGTTAATAGCTGACAATTGCATTATTGATTTTTTGTTACCATAGTGGTAATAATAGTTCACTAAGAGTACCACTCATAAATACATATGCTTAGAGGAATGCCTAAAGAGATATTTCATCATGAGAAAGACTCATATTTTTATTGGGCATAACATCTTTTCATTAGGTTGTAACATTAGGGGATTATCAGGATGGACAAGCCTGGATCCACTTACCAAGGTTTCGTCAATTTTCATTATTGGATTCATACTTTTTCTTATTTAGGATGGATTATTGATATTTTCATGTTTCATAGAATGACAAAAAATATAGGCAAGCCATTTGGAATTTTGTATATGGGCATGCAGAAAAGAAGGGAAATCTAGAAAAAATTATTTGCCCTTGCTCAAAATGTAGGAATCTTATCCGCCAATCGCTAAGGGATGTTGTATCACACTCGGTTTGTTCTGGAATTGACCCAACATATGACGTACGGATTTTTCATGAGGAAGCATGCCCTTAAGAAAATTAAGGCGAAGAAGTGATGAATACATATAGAATGTACTTAGGCACACAAATATGTAATGAAGAGATGGAAGATCATGCTAATACAAGTCATGTGATAGGTACTAAGGAGATAATGGAGAATGTTGAAATTCTTCTGCACCATGGTCGTGGAAACCACATAAAGTTGTCAGCTACAATACTTTTTTAAAAGCACAAGGCTCGAAATGGTGTATCTGACATAATATTTATGGAACTTCTTCAAGTTCCCAAGGATACGTTGCCTATGGAAAACATACTACTTGATTCGACATATGCAACAAAGAATCTGCTTAAATCATTTGGTTTAGGCTATAAACAAAAACATGCATGTGTAAATGACTGTTGTTTTTTGGGAAAAGAGCTTGCGCATAGTGATTTTTGTCTAAAATGTGGCAAATCTCATTGGAAAAATAACAAGACAAAGGAAGATGGAAAGCAAGTTAAAATACCTGCAAGGGTCTTGAGATATTTTCAATAATATTAAGACTGAAAAGAATGTTTACATTTTTAGAAATTGTAACGACCCGTGTAAATTCGATGTTTAAAATGAATTAAATTATAGGATTTCTAATTTAAATTTAGGAAGAAACAGAAATCTTATTTGTTTACATGAAAGAGAATGTTGAAATTTGATGGATCAAGGGTAATTAAATTTTTACAAATTTAATTTTATATTTCAATTAATTGGAATAGTGAAAATTTGGAAATAGATTCAAATTTATGTAAGACAATGAATTGCAGTAATTAAAGTTAATAAATCAATGGATTAAATGGAATAATTAATTGGGGTTAAGATCTAAATTTGTATGTGAGCATTCATTGATATTGGAATATAAAAGGGTAAATTTATAGTATAAAATGTAGACATCACCTTTAAGATGATGGGTTTATAATTGATGCATAATAGAGAAATCAAATGAATGGGTTTAATTGAATAACAATTAGCAATTAATGAATGAAGAGAAATTTTAAGGGCGTAATTGTTTTCGTTAAATTAATTTTTGTAACAAATTGTATTGAATATAGATTTAACGTTGTGTGATGTATTTAAGTAATAATTGGAGAACAATGTAAATTATATCCGTGAATGGTCAATTCAATTAAACAATAAGATTTTTAAATAAATAAACGTTTTTATTTAAGTTTCAATTTGTTAATTTATGAAGTTTAATGGGAAATCAATTGCAATAAATTGCCCTAATTTATGCAGTTAGAGGAGATTTAGATTTGCATTATAGATGGAAGTATAATCTAAATTGATAGGTAACAAACTTAAGAATAAAATTTAGAGCTAATAGGTGGCAAATTTATATAGTTGTTTATTTACGTAATGTGTACGTAAGCTTTGGTAAACCGATTTCTATCGATCCAAATCCAACGATTTGTTAATATAGATTGAAGTATAGGAGCAGTATTTATTAATTAAATTGAAGTATTGCAAAATAAATGAAATTCAACGTTTAATATTACATTATTGTAAGTAAGATAATATGTGTAAGTATTGTTAAGGTTATTCATATTTGACAAATTTATTGAGTTATAAGGATTGATATATAAATTAATGTTGGTTTAGGATATCGTTACTTGGTGATTTATTATAGAGTAACGGGAGTGTGAACGTAAAATAATAAAAGCATAGATTTATGGTAGGACATAATTTATGGTTTTGGGAATTTAAATCCAAAGATTTATTTATTTGAGGAAATAATACGTATTAAATCTCAACTTGATATAATCAATGCAAATTTAGTAATTAAAAATAAATTGCAAGTTGGTAATTTAGGATGTTTGTGAATAAATTTACAGGTAAGATAATTTTTAAAGTTTTACCCATTCATATAATTTATTTAAATATATATAAATCAAATGGCAACATTGTGTTAATAATAGTCGTAAGTGAATTTGAATGCTAAAGGGGTAACAATCGTTTTAGGTTAACCGTTTATTTAATATATTAAGTCTAGACTGGTAATCGATTGAAATGAAAAAAAATTATTTTGTTTTGTTAATGTGACTTAGTTAATAAAGAGGAATTTTATGAAATGAAGCATGCATGAGAAATGCATTATAATTCAATGTTATGTTTACCCATTAAATGTATACTAGGTTAAGTATCAAATAGAGGGAAAGAAAAGTAAATATTGAATTGATTGATGAATAAGTATTCATTGGATAGAAATTTAATGTAAAGTTGATATTAATTGTATAAAATCTATCTAAGATAATGAATTGCAATAAATTGTGGGTTGATAATAAGGTATGAATGGAAATTTGATTTGTTATATTAAATGAATGGATTCAAATTTATTGGGAAAGGTAAATGGATATTTGGTAATAAATATAAACGGACTTCAATAGTGAATTTAGTTAATTTGAATATATAATAAATAATGATTTAATGGAAACCTATACTCTGTATATATCTATAATATTTGAGTGGAAATAATATATACTTACAAATGTGGGATTTAGAGTCTTACAACAATTATTAGGAGTGATATAATTAGTTCATTCAATTAAATTTGAAAACATTGCAATAGATGTAAATTAAGGGTTGTGTTAAATAAAGTAATAAATGGGAAATAACGTAAATGTCTTCATAGTATGGTGATTTGTAATTATTACGTTAATTTAAATTATCGTTCAGCACGTTTGTTTATCAGATCCATCTACTCTAATTCTAACCTATCTATATAAACCCAATTATAAACCCTAGCCTCCATCTATTCTCTTTTATTTGTGCATTCATTTTCTTCAATTCTTTCTCTTCCTAAATGGATGCAAATTTCAGATCCAATTCTATTCAAAAATTAAAAAAAAATTTCAAAGTTCTCAGAAGAAAAAAAATTATGTTGTAGTTTTCGTCTACGGATCTAAGCGCAGTCTCTGTTTTTGCAATAGTCGCTTGAGACAAACAGAAATCATGGTCAAACGTGTAAAATTCGAAACCCAAAAGGTTGAATTGGGGCTTTTTGATTTCTTCATCTATTTGCAAAATTGGAACATGGGTTTGGTGAGATTAGTCACTAGGGGTGCGCAGGAAACGCTGACGTGGCAAGTGGTAATAGGTAGGTTTATTTTGTTTGAATTTAATTTGATTTTGATTTTTCAAACGCGTTAATACATTTAACTTCCACATAAGAACTCCGTTTCACGCGTGATTTTTTTTGTTAGGATCGTAATTAAATTCCAGATCTTTTGATGCTGGTTTGGACAGATTTGGAGACCGTCGAATTTTTGGGTTTAAATCAGATTTAAATTCGATTTAAATTCAAAAGGTGAGTGTTTTAACCCACTCACAATTTCTAAAATTTCTTGTGTTTGTTAAATTAATTTTAGATATGGGTAGAAATTTTTTTATGACTGTTTGGCATGTTTTATTCACTATTTCTGTTTAAACGCATTTATTTAATATAACTGTAAATTTATTTATTTATTGCATATAAATTTGACAGTTAGAATTTATTTATTTCATATTAACTGCAAGCATAGTTATGTTAAATTTTATTTCATATTAACTACCAGTTAAGTTTACGTTTATTTTTGCATATAAACTGCCAATTAACAGTTATTAAATTTATTTTGAGTATAAACTGATAATTGATACCATTATTTATCACCTGTTATATATTGATGATTTTTTGAAATTGGATGATGACTGTTATAAATGGATGTATGATTAGATGGATGAATGGATGATTTATTTTATTAATTGCAAGTTGCTATGCATTTCATTCATTCGGGATTGCGGTTTGAAATGATATACAACAGCATTTTATTTTAAATTGCGGATTGAAATGATAAACATCCGTATCACTTGACCATAGGGTAGAAAATTTTATACAGGTGCCGCGGTATATATATAAAATATATTTTGGAATGTTTTTATGGTTTTGTAAAGCTATATATATGGTTTATGGGATATTGAATTAGTTATATATATATATATATATATAGTAATTTTCAGGTTTAAGCTTTGTATAAATTTGATTTGAAGTATAAAATAAAGTTTGATTTTTAAGATCAAATACGATTAAGCATTTATTTAAAATCTAATTTCTGGAGTTTTTATGACTTAAATGAGAATAAGATTTGGAAGATGAATATTAAGTTAAATTGAAATTTAATAAAAATTAATTTTTTTAAAGGATATGATTTTTATAACTTGATTTTTGTGTAAAGTGATTTAAATGAATATCAGGTTGATTTAAATGAATATATCAAGTTTAATAAATTGAAAGATTTTCCAATTATGTGAAGTTAAAGGTTTTACTTAAATTATATTGAATTCATTAAGTAAACATTTCAAGTCTAAATAATAAGTAATTGAATTTGATATATATGGGTTTGTCAAATGAGTTTGTTTTTGAAATGGTGAAATATTTAAAGCTTTGAAACATAAGAATTGAAATGGTATTTGGTAGTTTAAATCGATATTTGAAATTGATTTGTGAAATCTAAAGAAGCTATTTTGTTTTATAAAAGTAATTTAATATTTAACCATTTAAGAGATGTAAATTTTGTTTCAAAGCTATGTTTCCAAGGTAGTATAATTTGGAAATATTATATTCAAGAGTTTTGATTTCTAAATATTTTACTTTGAAACCACTATGATTTTTGGAAAGAATATATTGGAAAATAAAGATGATATCATATTTTTTTGGGGTTTTAAAAGGAAGGGATATCATATTTATATGGTTTTGAAATGGATATTATATTTTGGTTTTAAAAGTATAAATGATTTTAAAGGACCGTGGTGTTATAATAACGTTTGGTTGTTGAAGAGACCGGGATCGGAAGTTGTCATACTCTCTGCCAACTCCGAAAACCACTTTAACAACCGTGTACGCGGTGGAGATTCCAGAATAAAGTAGGTTGGTGGAGGCGTTTCCTTGAGGTAAATACGTGGACCCAACTCCCGTGAGTTGGTATAAGGTGGCTAAAACAGGAGCGATTCTCGGGCCAATGAGGTCATTCCCCTGATCGGACGCTCTCCTTCGATATTATACTCTGACTTTTGGATTTGGATTCGGTGGCCACTTTTATTTGATTTGGGGGTGTTGTTCGAGGTGGGCGGTAGTAGCAGCTACGCGTTACCACCAGCCTGGATAGCAATTGGTATATCTACCCTGGCATTGCCTAGTTGTGCCGTGTCACCTACCCTATCGCGCCTTGTACGAGTTTGGATTTCTCCCGTAGCCCGTGTGGTATCCTCTGGTGGCTTCCCGATCAAGAGGGACCATGATATTGGATGGACTACTGGGACTATTACGTGTTAAGGTGGAAAATGTAAAGCCTTAACGCTATTTAAAAGTAAGTTATGTTACAAATAGACACTATTATAATAGCGCAGTATACTACATAGTAAATAGTTTAACGGATCTTTAGGAGATGTAAATCCCGAGCATCTCTTGAGTTACTGCACTCATATTTATTTGTGTTAATTTAACTCACATAAGATCTTTTAGTTCTGACTCGAGTGTTTTTGTCTTTTCAAATTCGCTCGGGTCAGTCCGAGCGTTTCAGGATTGGAAGATTTAGCTCTGGAGGACGAAGACGAAGATTTATATTATTATTATTATTATTTATACTAGTGCACTACACACTGTTCCGCTGCATTGTTATTGGTATGTGTAACTCTGATATGTATTATATAAATGGTTTTGTAAACAGATTTATAAACTGTATATTTGATTATTATATTTTATCCTTCCGCTGTGAGATTCTGTTTAGTTTTTTTTCTTCTCTGTTTTTTCTTATTTACCCCGTAACAATCCGCCCTTCCGTATGGTTTGAATTGGCACGTGTGTCGATTTAAAGTGTGCGAAAAAGCGGGACGTTACATTTGGTATCAGAGCTTTGGTTTAGCGATAAACCTTTGCTTGTGGGGTCTGGCACTTTTGTTAATAGGGTAGTAATACCCTATGGGAGTCGCTGAGTGTATATATATGAGAGAGCGTACTTGTTAGGGTTATAAAAAGATTTTAATATTGTGTTAATCTGTTCCGTTTTGTATTTATAAATTCTGCTTGGTGCATGGGACGCTGTGACATCAATAGGGATTTCTAAACACTTAATAGGACAGACCGACATAATATCGGTTTTGATATAGGTGAATGAAATAATTTTGCCTATTATATTTTCTATATATAAAATAAAATTTTCAAATGATATCTATATTTGACTGCAATAGATTGGTTGTTAAGTAATAAAGTATATAAATAATAATAGAAATAAGATTGAAAAAATAAATAAATGAAATTTGGAAATTTAGAACTTAAGTTCTGGGGTTTTGAAATTTTGGAATAGAATAATTTTATTTATAAGTATTTTCTGATATAAATATTTAATATAATTCGAAAGAAAATGTTTTAAAGAAGATTTTTGGAGAAAATAAGTTTTGTACTTTCCTCTTTGTCGCTGGAAAATAATTTCGGTGATGGCGGCCGCATCATCGACTTTCATTTTCGAGTTTCGAAGGGGGAAGGCCACTGTAGTAGTTTTTTACTGCAGATTCATTTTTGAAAAATATACAAATTTTGAATTGTTTTAAATATAATTAGAGATATATAAGTTGTAAGAATATATTTATCTATTATTTTAAAATAATTTGAAATTTAACCCGGTATTAAATTCTTAAATTTCCATTAATTAATTGTTTCAATTATTGTAGTGAATTGAAACATAGGAAATTAATAAATTAAAACCTCCAAAGGAAATAATAGATTTGATGATAGGGTACAAATGGTATTAAATGGAATTTGAAATTATAACCTACGAAATAAAGAATATTATTATTGAACGTTAGATTAATCATAGGTAATAAGGAAACTTGTGTAACATTCAAGTACATTCTTTAAAAACATATATAACTTACCACATATAAGAAGTTGAAATGTTTTGATAAGAAATGTAATGGAAATTGTACAAGTAAAAGTAGGTAATGAAGTATTCAATGAAATTGCTGTTAAATGAGAATTTAATGTTATAAACTTAAGTTATAATTGAAATTTTACCAAGTAAAATATAATAAAGGTAAGTATGACAAATAGATGATTATAAACTTAAGTAATTAAAGTGTAAATAAAATAGGTCATGCAATAATAAATGAATGAATAATAGTAATTAGTAAGTGAAAATAAATGAGTGTAATATAATAAAGGGAAATTGTAAACTTAAGAAAAAGGGTTGAAGTTAATTTCTAAACAAAATAGAAAGAAATATAATGAAAATAAATGACTAATGAAAGAAAGGAAATTAAACAGCTAAAGTATGAAATAAATTTATAATAAGTTAATTTGGTTTGTTGGTTTGAATTCTATTATTTGATTTATGGTTGGTTGGGTAAGGAAATTTGAAATTGTTGGATAAATATATAATCTATTTTGTTCCATCTAAGACTGTTGAGTAAATGATGCACTTGATAGTTATTTCCATTCCGTACAATTTCAAGTTTTGAATCCGAACAACTATTTGTTTGTTTGTTGAATGGTTGTTTTGGATTTGTTGTGTATGCTGTTTTGATGGTTGTTGTACTGATTGGTTGTTAGTGTTTGAAACCGCCTAATTTCACTTTATATAAATTGTTAACCCTTTGGATATTTATAAGTGAAATGCAGGTTGTGGAAGCAATTACTACTGCTTTTGGTTCCATAACTTAAGCGTAAAATGCCAGACAAATAGGTACGTTTCAGATTACGGTTTATAGCACTATTTATATATATATTTCCCGAGTTGGAATATAATATTTTGGATAATATATGTAATATAATTATTATATTTTGATATTATATTTTCTCCTGAGCCTCCCCGTACAAATGAGACACTGCCAAAAAATTTCCGTAAATTTTAGACTTAGAATTTTTTTTTTACAAACTTTAATAATTTAAGTATCAAAAGATATAATGATTTTAAAATGGTATATTTTATTTAAGGTAACAAATGTTGTAAATTATTGTTTATAAGTTAATACTTGAATAAGATGTACTATTATTAAATTCTTCCTTCTTCCTTCTTTTCCTTTTCGGGGACGAAAAGTTTTGAGTGGGGGAGAGTGTAACGACCCGTGTAAATTCGATGTTTAAAATGAATTAAATTATAGGATTTCTAATTTAAATTTAGGAAGAAACAGAAATCTTATTTGTTTACATGAAAGAGAATGTTGAAATTTGATGGATCAAGGGTAATTATATTTTTACAAATTTAATTTTATATTTCAATTAATTGGAATAATGAAAATTTGGAAATAGATTCAAATATATGTAAGACAATGAATTGCAGTAATTAAAGTTAATAAATCAATGGATTAAATGGAATAATTAATTGGGGTTAAGATCTAAATTTGTATGTGAGCATTCATTAATATTGGAATATAAAAGGGTAAATTTATAGTATAAAATGTAGACATCACCTTTAAGATGATGGGTTTATAATTGATGCATAATAGGGAAATCAAATGAATGGGTTTAATTGAATAACAATTAGCAATTAATGAATGAAGAGAAATTTTAAGGGCGTAATTGTTTTCGTTAAATTAATTTTTGTAACAAATTGTATTGAATATAGATTTAACGTTGTGTGATGTATTTAAGTAATAATTGGAGAACAATGTAAATTATATCCGTGAATGGTCAATTCAATTAAACAACAAGATTTTTAAATAAATAAACGTTTTTATTTAGGTTTCAATTTGTTAATTTATGAAGTTTAATGAGAAATCAATTGCAATAAATTGCCCTAATTTATGCAGTTAGAGGAGATTTAGATTTGCATTATAGATGGAAGTATAATCTAAATTGATAGGTAACAAACTTAAGAATAAAATTTAGAGCTAATAGGTGGCAAATTTATATAGTTATTTATTTACGTAATGTGTACGTAAGCTTTGGTAAACCGATTTCTATCGATCCAAATCTAACGATTTGTTAATATAGATTTAAGTATAGGAGCAGTATTTATTAATTAAATTGAAGTATTGCAAAATAAATGAAATTCAACGTTTAATATTACATTATTGTAAGTAAGATAATATGTGTAAGTATTGTTAAGGTTATTCATATTTGACAAATTTATTGAGTTATAAGGATTGATATATAAATTAATGTTGGTTTAGGATATCGTTACTTGGTGATTTATTATAGCGTAACGGGAGTGTGAACGTAAAATAATAAAAGCATAGATTTATGGTAGGACATAATTTATGGTTTTGGGAATTTAAATCCAAAGATTTATTTATTTGAGGAAATAGTACGTATTAAATCTCAACTTGATATAATCAATGCAAATTTAGTAATTAAAAATAAATTGCAAGTTGGTAATTTAGGATGTTTGTGAGTAAATTTACTGGTAAGATAATTTTTAAAGTTTTACCCATTCATATAATTTATTTAAATATATATAAATCAAATGGCAACATTGTGTTAATAATAGTCGTAAGTGAATTTGAATGCTAAAGGGGTAACAATCGTTTTAGGTTAACCGTTTATTTAATATATTAAGTCTAGACTGGTAATCGATTGAAATAAAAAAAAATTATTTTGTTTTGTTAATGTGACTTAGTTAATAAAGAGGAATTTATATGAAATGAAGCATGCATGAGAAATGCATTATAATTCAATGTTATGTTTACCCATTAAATGTATACTAGGTTAAGTATCAAATAGAGGGAAAGAAAAGTAAATATTGAATTGATTGATGAATAAGTATTCATTGGATAGAAATTTAATGTAAAGTTGATATTAATTATATAAAATCTATCTAAGATAATGAATTGCAATAAATTGTGGGTTGATAATAAGGTGTGAATGGAAATTTGATTTGTTATATTAAATGAATGGATTCAAATTTATTGGGAAAGGTAAATGGATATTTGGTAATGAATATAAACGGACTTCAATAGTGAATTTAGTTAATTTGAATATATAATAAATAATGATTTAATGGAAACCTATACTCTGTATATATCTATAATATTTGAGTGGAAATAATATATACTTACAAATGTGGGATTTAGAGTCTTACAACAATTATTAGGAGTGATATAATTAGTTCATTCAATTAAATTTGAAAACATTGCAATAGATGTAAATTAAGGGTTGTGTTAAATAAAGTAATAAATGGGAAATAACGTAAATGTCTTCATAGTATGGTGATTTGTAATTATTACATTAATTTAAATTATCGTTCAACGCGTTTGTTTATCAGATCCATCTACTCTAATTCTAACGTATCAATTATAAACCCTAGCCTCCATCTATTCTCTTTTATTTGTGCGTTCATTTTCTTCAGTTCTTTCTCTTCCTAAATGGATGCAAATTTCAGATCCAATTCTATTCAAAAATCAAAAAAAAAATTCAAAGTTCTCAGAAAAAAAATTATGTTGTAGTTTTCATCTACGGATCTAAGCGCAGTCTCTGTTTTTGCAATAGTCGCTTGAGACAACGAGAAATCACGGTCAAACGTGTAAAATTCGAAACCCAAAAGGTTGAATTGGGGCTTTTTGATTTCTTCATCTATTTGCGAAATTGGAACATGGGTTTGGTGAGATTAGTCACTAGGGGTGCGCAGGAAACGCTGACGTGGCAAGTGGTAATAGGTAGGTTTATTTTGTTTGAATTTAATTTGATTTTGATTTTTCAAACGCGTTAATACATTTAACTTCCACATAAGAACTCCGTTTCACGCGCGATTTTTTTGTTAGGATCGTAATTAAATTCCAGATCTTTTGATGCTGGTTTGGACAGATTTGGAGACCGTCGAATTTTTGGGTTTAAATTGGATTTAAATTCGATTTAAATTCAAAAGGTGAGTGTTCTAACCCACTCACAATTTCTAAAATTTCTTATGTTTGTTAAATTAATTTTAGATATGGGTAGAAATTTTTTTATGACTGTTTGGCATGTTTTATTCACTATTTCTGTTTAAACGCATTTATTTAGTATAATTGTAAATTTATTTATTTATTGCATATAAATTTGACAGTTAGAATTTATTTATTTCATATTAACTGCCAGGCATAGTTATGTTAAATTTTATTTCATATTAACTGCCAGTTAAGTTTACGTTTATTTTTGCATATAAACTGCCAATTAACAGTTATTAAATTTATTTTGAGTATAAACTGATAATTGATACCATTATTTATCACCTGTTATATATTGATGATTTTTTGAAATTGGATGATGACTGTTATAAATGGATGTATGATTTGATGGATGAATGGATGATTTATTTTATTAATTGCAAGTTGCTATGCATTTCATTCATTCGGGATTGTGGTTTGAAATGATATACAACAGCATTTTATTTTAAATTGCGGATTGAAATGATAAACATCCGTATCACTTGACCATAGGGTAGAAAATTTTATACAGGCGCCGCGGTATATATATAAAATATATTTTGGAATGTTTTTATGGTTTTGTAAAGCTATATATATGGTTTATGGGATATTGAATTAGTTATATATATATATATATATATATATATATAGTAATTTTCAGGTTTAAGCTTTGTATAAATTTGATTTGAAGTATAAAATAAAGTTTGATTTTTAAGATCAAATACGATTAAGCATTTATTTAAAATCTAATTTCTGGAGTTTTTATGACTTAAATGAGAATAAGATTTGGAAGATGAATATTAAGTTAAATTGAAATTTAATAAAAATTAATTTTTTTGAAGGATATGATTTTTATAACTTGATTTTTGTGTAAAGTGATTTAAATGAATATCAGGTTGATTTAAATGAACATATCAAGTTTAATAAATTGAAAGATTTTCCAATTATGTGAAGTTAAAGGTTTTACTTAAATTATATTGAATTCATTAAGTAAACATTTCAAGTCTAAATAATAAGTAATTGAATTTGATATATATGGGTTTGTCAAATGAGTTTGTTTTTGAAATGGTGAAATATTTAAAGCTTTGAAACATAAGAATTGAAATGGTATTTGGTAGTTTAAATCGATATTTGAAATTGATTTGTGAAATCTAAAGAAGCTATTTTGTTTTATAAAAGTAATTTAATATTTAACCATTTAAGAGATGGAATTTTTTTTTCAAAGCTATGTTTTCAAGGTAGTATAATTTGGAAATATTATATTCAAGAGTTTTGATTTCTAAATATTTTACTTTGAAACCACTATGATTTTTGGAAAGAATATATTGGAAAATAAAGATGATATCATATTGTTTTGGGGTTTTAAAAGGAAGGGATATCATATTTATATGGTTTTGAAATGGATATTATATTCTGGTTTTAGAAGTATAAATGATTTTAAAGGACCGCGGTGTTATAATAACGTTTGGTTGTTGAAGAGACCGGGATCAGAAGTTGTCATACTCTCTGCCAACTCCGAAAACCACTTTAACAACCGTGTACGCGGTGGAGATTCCAGAATGAAGTAGGTTGGTGGAGGCGTTTCCTTGAGGTAAATACGTGGACCCAACTCCCGTGAGTTGGCATAAGGTGGCTAAAACAGGAGCGATTCTCGGGCCAATGAGGTCATTCCTCTGATCGGACGCACTCCTTTGATATTATACTCTGACTTTTGGATTTGGATTCGGTGGCCACTTTTATTTGATTTGGGGGTGTTGTTCGAGGTGGGCGGTAGTAGCAGCTACGCGTTACCACCAGCCCGGATAGCAATTGGTATATCTACCCTGGCATTGCCTAGTTGTGCCATGTCACCTACCCTATCGCGCCTTGTACGAGTTTGGATTTCTCCCGTAGCCCGTGTGGTATCCTCTGGTGGCTTCCCGATCAGGAGGGACCATGATATTGGATGGACTACTGGGACTATTACGTGTTAAGGTGGAAAATGTAAAGCCTTAACGCTATTTAAAAGTAAGTTTATGTTACAAATAGACACTATTATAATAGCGCAGTATACTACATAGTAAATAGTTTAACGGATCCTTAGGAGATGTAAATCCCGAGCATCTCTTGAGTTACTGCACTCATATTTATTTGTGTTAATTTAACTCACATAAGATCTTTTAGTTCTGACTCGAGTGTTTTTGTCTTTTCAAATTCGCTCGGGTCAGTCCGAGCGTTTCAGGATTGGAAGATTTAGCTCTGGAGGACGAAGACGAAGATTTATATTATTATTATTATTATTTATACTAGTGCACTACACACTGTTCCGCTGCATTGTTATTGGTATGTGTAACTCTGATATGTATTATATAAATGGTTTTGTAAACAGATTTATAAACTGTATATTTGATTATTATATTTTATCCTTCCGCTGTGAGATTCTGTTTAGTTTTTTTTCTTCTCTGTTTTTTCTTATTTACCCCATAACAATCCGCCCTTCCGTATGGTTTGAATTGGCACGTGTGTCGATTTAAAGTGTGCGAAAAAGCGGGACGTTACAGAAATACCAGAGCAATTAAGATAGCATAACAATCATAAGAGTGAAGATGGCAAATTACGTCATCCAGTAGATTCTTCTCAATGGGCTACAATTGATAGAATGTATCCTTCCTTTGCATCTGATCCATGAATTTAAGGCTTGGCCTTGCAAGTGATGGCTTTAATCCATTTGGTGATAGGAACTATGCATATTGTTATTGGCAGGTGTTTCTTGTTGCTTATAACTTCCCTCTGTGGCTATGTATGCACAAAGATAATATGATGTTATCTTTATTAATTTCTGCGCCACGTCATCTAGAAAATGATATTGATGTGTATCTACAATGACTTATTAAAGATTTGAAAAAATTGTGGGATAAAGGAGTGAAGGTGTATAATCCATACACTTGCAGCGAATTTAGATTAAATGCTATATTGATGTTGACAATAGATGATTTTCTAGCTTATAGAAATTTAGCAGGTTACACTATAAATGGTAAGAGGGCATGTCCTGTTTGTGGCGTTAATACATGCTCAATATAGCTACCATTTAGTAGGAAGTTTCCATGCTTAGGCCATAGATGATTCCTTGAACCTAACCATGAATATCGTCAATGAAAAAACTTATTCGATCGAACCATAGAGGATAGAAAAAGGCCTCCAGTACAAAGCGATTCTCAAATATTTGATATTGTTAAAGATATTTTCAATGAATTGGAAAAAAACGAATTAAGGAAAATAAAGAGAAAGAAAATGAGTAAAGGAAAAGGAAAAGGAAAAGGGAAGATGGGAAGCATAAAGGAAGTCAAATGTGGAAAAAGAAATCTTTTTACTTTGATTTTCCTTATTGGTAGGTAAAATTTAATTAGAAATAAAATTACCTCTTCTTTTTTATCTATGTAATCAATACTTTATTATTAATTAGTTATACTCCATTTTTGATTTTCTTAGGTACTTCTTTGCATCACAATCCAGATGTAATGCATGTTGAAATTTTTTTGGGTGAAAGTATTCTTGGTACGTTACTTGATATTAAAGGAAAAAGTAACATACTATAGACATGGGAAGTAAAACATTACTTCCAGCCATGCCATCTAAGAAAAGGAGATCTTTTACAATAGAAGGAGGAATTTGAAAGTACATGATGGGTATAGCTCGAATATTGGGAATTGTCTTGCAAAACAAAACAAAATTTCAAGTCTAAAGTCCCATGATTATCACATTTTGATGCAACAACTGTTGTCTGTATCACAGAGAGGAGTTCTACGTAAAGGGACAAGGAATGCACTACTGCGACTTTGTTCATTATACAATGACATTTGCCAAATGGGGATTGATAAAGATAAATTAGAATCCATCAAGAATCAGGTCGCACTAACACTATGCGATCTTGAGAGATTCTTTCCTCCTTCCTTTTTTGACATCATGATTCACTTGACAATGCATTCAGGAAGGAAAAGCATGAATTTGCACGTTAGTACAATATAGATGGATGTATCCATTTGAGATGTAAAATTTGGCATGAGTACTTAAAGTGCTCAATAGTATATGTGCTAATGAAAGTAATATATGTATTATCTTGATTATAGATATATGAAAGCACCGAAGGGGTATGTTAAAAATCAAGCATGGCCTGAAGGGTGCATAGCTGAGTGCTATTATGCTGATGAATGCATGAAGTATTGTGCTGGGTATATTAAAGATGCGTTAGAAATTGGGCAAAGGAAAAATAGAAATGAAGTGGAACAAAGTGAGCACTGCCCTAGTTCCAAAGGAAAACCTATGGTAGTCACTAAGGAGATGATTGATGTTGCTCATCGGTATATGCTATTTGATAGCGAAGAAGTGGAGCCTTATATAAAGCAAGTACAAGTTCAATTCAACTATTATGTGTGAAATAAATTTAATTTTGACATGTATATTTACGTATATAGGATGCATAACAAGAAACTAAAACATTTGCATCCCCAGCTTTCAAGAGATGATGTGGACTTTCAAAGCTACATTCGAAGACTTTTATTTATTGGTTTAAAGAAAAGGTTGATGGCATTATATCTTCTTTTAAGATGGAAAAGCTGGACATATATGGCTACACAAAAAGTGATCAATCTCTATATTTAATATTATGCTTTTCCAGGTTAAAGATGATAGAATAACATCTGATATTAGCGAACTGATAAATTGGCTTGCATATGGACATCACCATCAAGTAATTTCTTATATTGGTTATATTATTAATGGTCGGCATTTTCATACAAAAGACCACGAGAAGTCTACACAAAATAGTAGTGTCTCCATTGAGGCAAGTATTGTTCGCGTAGATGGGTACATTGAGAAAGTAATATATTATGGGGTTTTGCATGAGATTTTGTTATTAAACTACCGCTAGTTTCAAATTACCTTGTTTAAGTGTGATTGGGAAAATAATGATCGTGGAGTGAAGGTTGAAGATGGATTTACATTAGTCAATTTACATCAGTTCCAAAATCAACTTACAAGCGACCATTTCATTTTAGCAATGCAAGCCATACAAGTGATTTATTGTAGTGAAAGTAGTTCTTAAAATTGGTATGTTGTGCTAAGAGCACCCCTTATTGGTTTACCAAGAGTTGGAAAACTACGATGAGGAGCATGAGTCAATATGCAAACCAGTAGATGAGTCACTTCTTGATGATAAAGATGTTGACTATGGGGATGAAAGTTATATAATAGAGGATTGTGATGGTAATTTGGTACGATATAAGCATTATTTATTGGTATTTGTTTTATACATTGTTATATTTGTAAAGAGTGTAAATATACCTAGTTTTATGCTTACTTATATTATTAACGATCAATTTCGATTACTAAAATTGAGAAAGTAATAATCATTCTTTTGCAAAGTACTACCATTTTATATTAGGATTTTTTATATTTTACAATAATGACTAGTTAGTATGATGTTCTAATTATTTATATATTATGATTTTTTCCAAGTTTATCACTTAGCAGAGACAACTGAACTTGAAGCATCAATGGGTAAAAAGCAGCAAGATCAAGGAGAGGTAAAATATAACTATCCAAATACTGAAATATTTCATCACTTTTTACTTTTTACTGTTTAAGACTTGAAGTGAAAATAGTTTCATCATGTTTTATAGTTTTGGAATTTTATTTTCCATTATTAACAACATCTGCTACATGTTATAAAGTGAAGCATATTAAATTTCCATGAATGTTTATTTAGAACATTATAGAACTACTTTAGGATTGAGCATCCATGTAATATTGAGTGGGTTCATAACTTACTGTGAACTTTCTATAATACATTTCCTATACCTCATTTCTTATTATGGTGAATGTCTATTAGGTAATTTTTTTATTTGGAATAAACCAATTGTAGATCTCTTCAATTTGAAATGAAATATATTCTATTTAGCTTTTATTTTTGATTGACTATTAGATTGGTAGGTTTTCTTGGTTAACGTATATATTCCTCTCTTCTAATTTTCTTCCAACTGCTACTATAGAACACAGTTAAATTTATTTTTGAAATTTTTGCTATTAGATTAAATTTAATGTTACGTATTACTAGCCTGTTTTTGAATATAATTATCATGTCAGGTTATGATTTTTATATATAGCAGCTTAAATATGAATCTCCTATTAAGATTATTATACATAATTAGGATGTTTCATTTTTTATTTATGCAAACTCTACTTGTTCAAGTGTGAATTTATAAAAGGAAATTTTATTTGTATTGCAAATATATACTATCTAATCAAACAAGCAATATCCATATGTATTGTCTATGCATGCATCTATAGATTCTATCCTTTTTTTATACATGCAGGTATAACTTAACGGTGCCAACAAATATAGAAGATGAGTGTGATTCTAATGGATATATGTAGCTTGACTTTAATTAAATAGACCCAATATGGATATATCAACAGTTTTTTGAAAACGGTTCAACAAATGTATTTAATATATTTTAATGTATATATGTATTCAAGCTACATATATCAATCGATTCCATCCCTTAGAATTGAAGTTAGGCTTGCAAAATACATTTGTTGCTTATTTAGAAGTCAATACCACATAGTATGTTTTCCACTAACCAATAAAAAGGAAAAAAGCCAACTAGTTTTAATAAAGATTTTCATCATCATATAACAAAGCAAGTCACCCAAAATATTATACACTTTGATTTATTTTTGAAATTTTTGATGTTAAATTAAATTTAATGCTATTATAAACATACAGTTAGATTTAATGAGTTTCATTTCAACAAGTGATTTGAATTTTACATACCATTCTCGCACTTAAAATATTCACCACCTAGTAGAATTAGTTTCATATTTCCACTGACAAGTTCCTATAATCGGTATTGGTCTACTATATAATCATAATCTTAAGATTGAAGGATTTTGCAAGTGTTTAATTCTTTTATTCTTCAACATCTTTATTCCATCGTGTTTTACTTTGTTTTTAGATGTTTGCATTTGTGGATTGTAGGTTATATATTTGGAAATGGAATATATTTCCATATCCAGTCTATATTGTACTTAACCGTTGTGTATAAATAACTTACCCAAGATAACTTACGACTTCAATTAATTTAATTCATCATTTACTTTGTATATCTATATTCTTGAAATATTTTTATTTTAAACCCAATCGGATGAAATATGCTTTCCCTTTAGCATTAAGACAGTTCAACTATCGGCAAAATTGACAACATATAATTATCCCAATTCATTCATCACTTTTTATTAACTAGATGCACGTTGATCACCTGATATATATACACTCTAGCTAGATTTCAAGCATACATGCTTCTATTTCATGTTGAGCCATCATGTAAATATAACGTGATAACTTTATATTTTTGTGATTTAAATAATACATGCATACATGCTTTTATTTCATGCTGAACCATCATGCAAATATAACATGAGAACTTTCGCTAATTTCACTGACAACTGTTTGGTAATTTTAGATATCAAAGCTGGCAACAAGACACTTAAAGAGGCAATCTTTAGCTGCACTTGCAATTTTATATGCAAAAGATAAGACTAGCGGTGTACAAAACAATGAAACGAGAGATGCTGAAGTTGAAGTCGCTCGTACTCTTCAGAATTTAATCCTACTATTAGAAGATCTCCTCAGAAGCATACTCTGCAGAGTTTAAATGCCACTGAAATGCTGCCTCCACCTGACAAAAATCATCGTTCAAATATCGTTCACTCTCCAAATATTACTCCTATCAACACTGACTCGCTTAATACCATGGATGCCCTGAATAAATCTTCATTTTTGTCTAATGATGATTTTCGACTAGAGCTGGTCAAGAGAAAATGAGGAAAGACGATGATGAAAATGTTTTCTTTGACACCGAATGAGAAGGCCGAAATTGAATTCAACGATCTAGGTCAACGAATAGGTAAACACTTGTCATCTTATCTTGGTATCTCAGCAAGGGAGATGGTACCGGTGACTATTCCTGAGTGTAAAAAATTCGACAAGGAGTTATACAAAATTTATGGACTTGTATTTAAGTAATAATATCAATATATCAACATAAACAATATATGTGTTTTATTCAAGACACCATCTTCATTAAACAATGTATCAATATAAATCATCCCTTGCAAAATGAATGTGCAATTTTAGCAATGAATAAATAATATCTGTTGTAAATATTGATGCTTTTGAATGCTTTTAACTAGAATAAGACTGATTACTAAGGTATGAAGCCAAAAAAAAGTGTCGTTGTCCATTAACATTAGTGAGAAATAGAGATATTAGAGTCTTTGAATTTTCAAATTTTACTTATTCATATTTCTCTCTTGTTATAACCACTTGAGTAATAGTGGTCAATAGACCCCTACTGTTACATCCTTTCTTTAGAACATTTCTATATGTATGTAGCAAGCCTTACTTTAAATTTGTCTTTACGTAGCCTTAATGCATGCAATGCATTTCCTTATCCCTGATCTACCAGATAGATTATTAGGAAAAAGTAAAGTTGTGGTACACTAAAAAAAATTCTCCTTATACTGCCCTTTTTTTAAAGAATATACATATATATGAAAAGAAATACAATATGATTTTGGTATATATGACATGTTTGTGAGCTTGTATAGCATTATATGTATACAACATGTATAACTACATATAAATGCTATATAACGACTTATTTGTATATTAGTAGTATTTTTGTGTTACTCAATCCTATCCAATATCGCTCTGTGCTCAAACTTGGTTGATCATAGTAGTATTCATTTGAGAAATACTACTAAGATAATAGACGAGTACTCAAAGGAAACTTTTTCTTTATAATTCACTTGAAAAATTTAATCTAATTTACTTTAAAACTACCATTATACATGTCCTTTACATTGTGCATAACTGCCAATTTATACACTTTGTGCTGTCAAAATTCATGGTGGATGAAGCATACAAGAATTTGTTGCTTAAGATGGTGGGAGTACAATGGAGAGAATCGAAGTCCAAATTGGTTTCCGCTATTAAAATAGCATCTACTTGTCCCAACTCTTCCTCTGGATTAGCCATGCTCAGACCGGACAATGTAGAAAATGTTCGAGAGTGGAATGACTTTGTGAAAGAAAAATTATCGGAGAAATTTGAGGTAATAAATTGTATTTTATTCATTATATATTAGTAGGTAAATTATAGTTTATTAAATAATTTCTCCTATGTAGGAAACTATAAAAAATACAGAGAACTGAGAGAGAAGAGTAAAATTCCACACACAATGAGCAGGAAGGGTTAGCCAAGATTAGGTGAAGATATGGTAAGAAATGCATGTTTGTTTACATCGATTATATATATATAAATATTTCTTTGGTTCTTATTATTATTATTATTTGCAGAAAAAGGGGAAGAGGAATATCAAATATTAGTGAAGATGAGCTATGGGTCAGAGCACACATAAAAAATAGAAACCCGTTGAATTCTATCTTTCTTGATTGCATTGTAAGGGTTTTTTATTTCTTGATTAGCCGGTTAATAATTATATTATCAACGCATTGTAAAAGATTGAAATTCACGGTGCTGGTCCACTTGCTACTAAACATAAAAAATGGTCAAAAAATCCACTCGCTACTAGCAGCGCAGCTTTAACATGGATGGGGGCAAAAATTAATTGTTTTCATGGCTGAACCAAATCAAAATAAAGGTTGCATTACGACTCGGTGCCCTTTACTGTCCCTATACTGTCATAGTTTTTTTTGAAGTTGTTGTCATCAATAATTGTATTCAAAGAATGTAATCTGGCAGTATATTGTCTGTTTATCATCATAGTCTGAGAATAAATATTTGAATAAGTATAAGAAATTGTAATCGGGCAAAGTTTTCATGTATACTATATGAATTCCATTTTTTATTTCTTAATATTAGATCTATTTTAATTTGTAGACCAAGATCAAAGAGCACAATAGTAATGTTCAAAATTCCTAGGGAATAACATTGATAAGTGGAGATAGAGTGTCAACGCTTTTTGGCAATAATGGAAGAGTGAGAGGATTAGGCTTTGGTATTGCACCATCTCAAATTTCTATTTATTCAAGTAATTCAGAAGAGGTGAATGCATTGTAAAACCAAGTAACTCGTCTAGACGCTAGACTCGATGAGGTGATTAAGCTGCTGATGACAATAAGTTTGTATTTATTTAGTAATTGTCTAATTGCTTGATTTTACGTAAATATAAGTGCCAGCAGTTGCTTGAGTTTAAGTGCTAATAGCGCAAATATAAGAGCAAATATAGTGATATATACTTATGAATTACTAAGTGTGTGTCTTGTACTTTTTACAGAGATTGAATGGAAAGGAAAATGATAATGTGGCGGATATAGAGACCCCTCGTGCTGATATGCCTCAGGTTAGAACAAATTTTCTAGACTCATAAGGACAGACATATGGTACGGTAGTTGTGCATTTGATATGTTACTAAGACCATTTTGGAAATGTCACATTGAAAAAAGGCGGTAAATACAAGAGTGATAGTTCAATACATTTAAAAAAATCGGGTTGGTGGAATCATCTTACACCAAATACCTTTTTTTTTCTTCCTTAAAGTAAGTGAGAATATAGCAGACCATTAAGCATAAACTAAAATTTTCTTACAATTATTATTATCCGCTGACACCAAATATCCATCAACATGAATAACTCCAAATAGTGGTTTAGTGACTATGATTTTTCTCTTTAATGGTAGTTATTTTATTCAACATCAACATGCCGGTAAAAGCTTGCTTAGTTTGCTAAGTTATTCTCATTCTTATTTTTTGTAATTCACAGCCTATAAAAATGTTGAAACCATATGGTTAAGAAAGAACAACCTCAAAAGGTATGCCTTTTTTAGTAAAAAAATGATAAGATAAAGCAAGGGCAAAGGAAAGCAAAAATTTTTTTTGAAGGAATTTATAATTTAGAAAAAAATCAGAATTTACACTTTTAAGAAAATAAACATTTAAAAATGGCCCAACAAACCCAAAAGCCTGATTACCCAAAGCAAAATGATTTTTTTTTTCTTTAAGAAAAAAAGCCGAAACAAAGCAATGCAACTAGATTACAAAAGAAAACTCAACTTTGGAAAGCCAATACAAATAAAAATTTATTTTGTTTTTCCAAACAAACGAAAACTCAACTCAAATTTAAAAATAACCGAAACAAAAAAACTAAACCCACTTACTAGTTCACCACTGCGCAACTTTTATAAAAAACAAGCCCAGTGCAGCCCAAAAAAAAAACCAACAAAGTCAAAATACCCTAATCTTGTCTTTCCTCTTCTCTGTTAAGCGGAAAAAGGAAACACGACAGAATCCAAAGGAAGAAGAATTTTTTTATATAGTTTGTGATTGTTTGGCTGTTGGTTAGGGAAGGGACGCGCGAAGGTGAATGTTGGTTTAGTGACTATGGAGGAGGGATCTGTGATCCGATTTGTGGGTTATGTGTAGGATTGAGGGTTTGGATTCAGGAGTGGAGTTGATTAGGCTTGGAGGGTTTGATGGTGAAGTTGCGGTGATGTTTCAGCGGGCGGTTTAAGGAAATGGAGACGGTGGATTGGGGGAGTGGGTTTGGGCATGGAATTGGATAACAGGTGGGGATGGTGGTAGTTTGTTATTACAGGTAGAGTTTGATGGGTATCGATTGGGTTGTTTGTTTGTGGTTTGTTGGTTTGGCATGTTTTGGCAGGGGAGGTGAAGTTATGTGGTGGAGATGGTGAAAAATTGTTCTGGTTTGTCAATTCAAAGATTGGGATGGTGCTTATGTTTGCTCGGTTTAAAGAAGATGATGAAGTTGGATGTTTGATTTGCTGGTGATGGAATTGGTCGGCTGTAGTGGTGGGGATATGGTAGCAGCTGCTATGAATGTAGGTGTTGGTTGCGGTTTTGGAACAATAGTAGAGATGAAGTGGTTTCTTACTACTGTAGGCTGAAGTAACAGTAACGGTAAACAAATGATGCAAGAACCAAATGAACTACTGAAACGTTATGGAAATGAACAAATTGATTCCCAGAAATGCACAGAAAACCAAATGCAAACAAATTGAGAACAACAGAGACTTAGACCAAAATAAGGTGAACAAAAAAATGGTGAATGAACAATGAGATTAAATGCAAACCAAACGCAATGTATCAAATGCACAGAAAACAGCAAAAGAACAACAATTTCACAAGAACAGTAACAAATCATTTTCTATATATATATATATATATATATATATATATATATATATATATATATATATATATATATATGTTTGCGCCAAAATTGGTCACAAACACCCAAGGTCGTGAAAGCACCCGTTTACGTGTTCAATTCGATAATATTCAGCACAGAACTCAGCAACAATCAGTATAGAATTCAGCTCTAAGTAACAAATCACAGTAATTCACAAGCAACAATCACAAACACAGGATTTATAGTGGTTCGGCGTTCGTGCCTACGTCCACTTTGAAGGGTTTCTCTTTATTGCTTTGCTCGATTCAATCGATTACAATGGATTACAGCTGACAATTGCTTTGAAATCTGAATACAACAGCGATTCTGATAGTTAAACTTGAATCCGGCAGAGTCTTGGCGTTCAATGGCGGAAAGATCCCCTTTTCTGAAGGCTTCAGGGTGCTATTTATAGGCGTTGGAGGCCCAGATCTTGCTGAAACTTCGTGAGACTCCTTCTGGCACGTGAGTGGGCCCACGCGACCGACCCCACCAAGTTTCGTCTCGATCTGACATCGGTTCGAAGTGATTTCGAACCCATCAATAAATGGTCCAATCGAGCTGAAACTTGGCAGGAACAATCTTTACCTCACATGGAAGATACTGTGAAAATTTGGTTGCATTTGGATCTATGGTTAAGGAGATATGCTCGGTTCGAAATCGACACCTTCGGTTGGCTGAGGCGTTCGAACCCATTATTTCGAACCCTTCGCTTCGAATCCATCAGTGCACGTGAGCTTGCAGTGACGTGGCGCGCAATATTCGAATCGATCCTAACTTATCTCCGAATGGACCGCTTCGACTCCGTGATCTACGGCGAACACGTCCTCCAAACCAATCGACTCGGTGGATTCGAAATAGGAAGCACTCTTGGTTTCGAACGTGACATTCGAATCCAGGAATTCTTATGGGTTCGAAGTTGATCGGTTCGAATTGGGTTATTCGATGGGTTCGAAGTGAGGATGTGAGGCCGAGTGAAGTCGTGGATTCGAAGGTATGCTACTGTGGTGGGTTCGAAGGTAATGGAGTCGAAGGCGATGGAGTCGAGGCTGGGTACTAGCTGATGGGTTCGAACATCATGGGTTCGAAGGCAAGGGCGTGGATGGGTTCGAACTAGGTGGTTTCGAAGGAGAGGGCGTGGATGGTTTCGAACAGCATGGTTTCGAAAAGGATGGGTTCGAAATTCATGGTTTCGAACCAGACAACGACTATTTCTCTTCACACTGAATCCATCATATCTTGAGCATACGAACTCGGATTGACTTGAAACTTGAAATGATGGCTCCTACAACCTTTCTTGTCGTGTCCTATCAATCGTGGCCTGATCCGGACTCGGGCAAAATTCATCGATATCCATAGCTAAGTGATGTATAACCAATCTCTAAGACGGACTGTTTCCCGTTTTCGACCAATCTTTTGATATCACGGCTTTGCCAAAAAGCGGGATAACATTTTGCCCCCCAAAACATGCCTTGCGGTAGGAAGGTGTGTTTTGTAATGCTTCGAGTTGGATGTTCGTATCCGATTATCAACCTGCAAAGAACTCAATAGTTTCATATGTCCTCAAATGACGATCGTTCGGGATCGAGCCATTTGGGATGAAGTGCGGCCGTTCATGGTCAAGCGCTCAACTTCAAATGACGATCGTTCGTGATCGAGCCATTCGAGGGGAAGTGCGACCGTGCGCGGTCGAGCGTACAAATGCATGCTTCGATCGTTCGGGATCGCATGCTGCTTGAAGTGAATCGGGACCGTTCGCGGTCCGTGCCGTTCGTGGCATAAGATGGAATAGGACCGTTCGCGGTCGATGCCGTTCGCGGCGAATGATGAGATGGGACCGTTCGCGGTCGACTGCCGTTCGTGGCAAATGATGATCGTTCGCGACCAAGTGCCGTTCAAGGCGAGTGGTGACCGTTCGAGGTCGGATTTCATAATCAGTGAGCCATGACCGTTCGCGATCGATGGCGTTCGAGGCAGGAAGTGATCGTTCGCGATCGTGTGCCGTTCGAGGCGAATTCGTGACCGTTCGTGGTCAGATGTCGGACCTCAAGTGACGACCGTTCGCGATCAAGCCATTGAGGTAAGGTGAGCTATGACTGTTCGAAGTCGGGTGCCGTTCGAGGCGGATTGTGTGTGTGCCCGGGAGGGCTTGGTGTTATCGATGCCAGGGTCACGTTCGGGTGAGTTCCTGGATCGTTTATAGGGGCGGTTCATCGCCGTCTCAGAGCATACCTAGGGATCGTTCGTGACCCCATACATGTGTGCGTAACTTAGTCATTCCAGGGTTATCAAAATCAAATAATTATCAAACAGATGAGTTCCAAAAACAATGTCCAAATAAACAAAGTCCAAACGTTCAAATCAAAATGAAACGAAGGTAAAGCATGGATGTCAAAGTGTAAGTTCCCACTACGAAACGGTCGACGATCACTCAGAGCATGCCTGGAGATCGTTCGCGATCTCGCGCATGTGAAAATGATTTAATTGTGGTAGTGGAAGCTTACGACTTGTTCATCGTTATTTCATTCAGTTGATAACCAGACGGTGCCTTGGTTCGGGGTCGCCTCTAGCTGATGTGGACGGTGGTCGTTCTGGTTCCGCCACAGGAGCTCGTCTCCTCACATATTGAAGGAGCATACCGTTCCTGATATGCCCTTCCACCCCATCCTTCAGGTGCCTACAATCGTTAGTATTATGACCATTTAATTCATGGAATATACAGAACTTATCTGATTTCCTTTCGTCAGAAGTAGGATCCCTTCGCATTGGCCTACGATACGGAATCTGTTCTTTGGTATCCTGATAAATTCGTTCCAGGCTCTCGTTTAACTCAGTGTAGGTGGTGAATCGCGGCTCCCTTCGTTGCCGCTTCGATCTGTCTCTGTCGTTCTCAATCTTTCTTTTACCTCTATCCTTGTCCGAATCCTTTTTAAGAGGCTTTTCGTCTCTAAATGCAAAAATTTCTATCCCATCTCTTTCTTCTCTCTCGGCATTCGCATCTTCTAATCGTAAAAACTTTTCTGCTTCATGATAGAATTCCTCCAGATCTGTGGGTGGATCTTTAGTCAATGAATTCTTGAACTCTGTGCCGTCAGCTATTCCGGACACAGCTGCCATTACCACCATGGATGGATCCGCTCTATCCACTGAAGCTGCTGCTGCATTAAATCGTGTTAGATAACTTCTCAAGGTCTCTCCGGCCTTCTGCTTTAGGGTTGCCAGAGTCATCACGTTCTTGGGTCTTGTAATATGAACCCTGAATTGCCTCATAAATCTCTCCACTAAACCATTCCATGTTCCGATGGATCCGTTCTCCAACTGTCTAAACCATAGTGCAGCGATATCTGTTAAGTACAATGGAAAACACCGGGCCATAACCTCCTCCGATGCCCCCAGCACTTCCATATGCCTTATATATTTTGTCAGATGGACCGTGGGGTCCGTTCTCCCGTCATACATATCCAATGATGGTAGTTTGAAATCAGGTGGGTTCCTGGCTTGCCTGATTGCTGAAGTAAAAGGGCTTCTATTAACATCTTCCAAATCTTTGTTCACCATACCGCCTCTCAAAGCTCTCCTAACTATCTCTGCTAATCGGTCATTGTCTCCGAGATGTAACCCTTGTTCACTACTTCCAACCTGCCCCCCGAGTTCACGAGGTAACTCCGGGATCTGCCCCCTTGACTGAGCGTTTCCATCTCTACTACTACCGGGTTGCGCAGATGCTCCCCTTTCTCCCTCCGAAACCTCCAAGGGTGTGCCCCCTAATCCAGGTGCTACTCCGGATGGTCCTGCTCCGTTCTGGGCTCCATTGGCTTCCCTATTCTGTGCTCCGAGCTGTCCTATCTGATGGAGTAAACTCTGAATCATTTCCTCTTGCCTCTTCATCATAGTTTCCATCTCGTCCCTAGTAATGTATATTGATGGTTGATTTGCTCCTGACGAAGCCTCTTGGCTTGCCTGTGGTTCGCTTCTCTCAGTCCTTGGTCTCCTACTCGATTGCCTTGCCATAATTCCTAAATCTGAACTTCTGAACTTTCAAATCCAACTTCTTCCTGAGTTCAACTCTCAGTGAAAGCACCAAAATGTTTGCGCCAAAATTGGTCACAAACACCCAAGGTCGTGAAAGCACCCGTTTACGTGTTCAATTCGATAATATTCAGCACAGAACTCAGCAACAATCAGTATAGAATTCAGCTCTAAGTAACAAATCACAGTAATTCACAAGCAACAATCACAAACACAGGATTTATAGTGGTTCGGCGTTCGTGTCTACGTCCACTTTGAAGGGTTTCTCTTTATTGCTTTGCTCGATTCAATCGATTACAATGGATTACAGCTGACAATTGCTTTGAAATCTGAATACAACAGCGATTCTGATAGTTAAACTTGAATCCGGCAGAGTCTTGGCGTTCAATGGCGGAAAGATCCCCTTTTCTGAAGGCTTCAGGGTGCTATTTATAGGCGTTGGAGGCCCAGATCTTGCTGAAACTTCGTGAGACTCCTTCTGGCACGTGAGTGGGCCCACGCGACCGACCCCACCAAGTTTCGTCTCGATCTGACATCGGTTCGAAGTGATTTCGAACCCATCAATAAATGGTCCAATCGAGCTGAAACTTGGCAGGAACAATCTTTACCTCACATGGAAGATACTGTGAAAATTTGGTTGCATTTGGATCTATGGTTAAGGAGATATGCTCGGTTCGAAATCGACACCTTCGGTTGGCTGAGGCGTTCGAACCCATTATTTCGAACCCTTCGCTTCGAATCCATCAGTGCACGTGAGCTTGCAGTGACGTGGCGCGCAATATTCGAGTCGATCCTAACTTATCTCCGAATGGACCGCTTCGACTCCGTGATCTACGGCGAACACGTCCTCCAAACCAATCGACTCGGTGGATTCGAAATAGGAAGCACTCTTGGTTTCGAACGTGACATTCGAATCCAGGAATTCTTATGGGTTCGAAGTTGATCGGTTCGAATTGGGTTATTCGATGGGTTCGAAGTGAGGATGTGAGGCCGAGTGAAGTCGTGGATTCGAAGGTATGCTACTGTGGTGGGTTCGAAGGTAATGGAGTCGAAGGCGATGGAGTCGAGGCTGGGTACTAGCTGATGGGTTCGAACATCATGGGTTCGAAGGCAAGGGCGTGGATGGGTTCGAACTAGGTGGTTTCGAAGGAGAGGGCGTGGATGGTTTCGAACAGCATGGTTTCGAAAAGGATGGGTTCGAAATTCATGGTTTCGAACCAGACAACGACTATTTCTCTTCACACTGAATCCATCATATCTTGAGCATACGAACTCGGATTGACTTGAAACTTGAAATGATGGCTCCTACAACCTTTCTTGTCGTGTCCTATCAATCGTGGCCTGATCCGGACTCGGGCAAAATTCATCGATATCCATAGCTAAGTGATGTATAACCAATCTCTAAGACGGACTGTTTCCCGTTTTCGACCAATCTTTTGATATCACGGCTTTGCCAAAAAGCGGGATAACAATATATATATATATAGGAAATGGACCAAATTTTATAGATATGTAATATATACCATTCGAGATTATTTTCACAAAATGAGTTTAGTCGGATAACATTAATATATGTTGAGAAGTAACATTCAAATGGATGTTTGACTTCAGCCAGTAATGTTTATTTCATTTTATATTATACTACTCCATAAAATATTGAGGTGTGGTTTAGAAGTATAACTCTGATAAAGTGATGAATAATTTATTTAAACAAGTTCTGAAAAAGTCATGGAAGCCATGACTGAATAAAATATGGATACATACACATGAGTATACTCTCCATCTTTATTGCCTTTTCAATATGGGATCAGACCCAAACTTTGTAAATGAAGTAGTATTTTAGAGCCAAAGCAAGGACCATAAAGATGATAAATTCAAATTTGTAAGAATGGTTAATGGCATTGGCATGGATTCTTTTTTTTTTTTTTCATAGAAAAAACGAGATTAGAATCACGGTAGAATGCATGACGAAACAACTGTTAATTTTATTCTTTTTCGAGTGCGTGGTATTTTTCAGTGCATTGTACAGTCCTCTTTGATCTTCATGGTTTACTAGTTTTTCTCTATTGTTGTTTGGTCTTTGTATTACCTTTTGTTTCTATGCACTTTATAATTATAGTTATATATGCAGTTTGTGTATTTAAATTGGTGTGTATTTTAGGGTGTGTATAGTTATTGTAAACTTCGCCTGGCTATAAACACCTCTTTCACTATGTAGTTTGAGATTTATAATACTAAGCACTAATGCCTGTGCCATATCACAAGTGTTAACTATTTTTCTTTGCTTGCAATCACACAGCGATAGTAACAATTTTTAGAGTCATGATCACATATTCCCGAAAATTTGGTCAAAAGGAAGTGCAAATTATGGAGTTGGTAGAAGAATGTAGTTGCAAAAGGAACCATAGCAAGCGTCGATCCTAGTTCTTCGGTACCTGATGCATGGAAGTTATAGGTGAATGTAGTGGTGTAACCAGAAGCTTTTTTATTCAGATCAAATTCAGAGGTGTCCACTATTAAAGAGGCTGTTGGATCAACTCGCGTAGCCCAAAGGTTTCATCTCCTTGGCCTGGTATGTATGTGCACTTTGGTTTTATGGGTTATGTACGTTAGTACTTAGAACTTGGTATGTATTTTGTAACTAGTTATTACGTATTTTGTAACTAGTTATGTGTTAGACCATTGCGAATGTAAAAATTTATATACTCCTTTTGGAATGTGTTGAAACTTTGCGAATGTAGTTTTATAGTCTTATTATATGTCTGATCTGGTTATTTTATGATAATGTTTATTAATTATTAATATTGCTATAGGTATACTCTATGGATATCATAGCTAATTATTTTTTTTATTTTGTATTTATTTTGCAACAGGCTAAAATAGTTGCAAAAGATATAAACGGCAACGGCCAGTGGATGTTGTAGATGGGACCAATTACAACGTTCAATGGAAGTTGTAGAGGGGGCCTATAACAACAGACTGTCGATGTTGTAGTTAATATCTATTACAACGGGGTGAGTACGTTGTAATATACTCTACTACAACGGTCTATGTTGGTTGTAATATCATGTTTCCCAAACAAATTGACTCATACGACAACGGGTAGTGCATGTTGTAGTTGAGACCTATTACAACGGGCTGGGTCCGCTGTATTATATTATGATACAACGGTTCACAACAATGGTTTATTCACACTATAAAATCTTATATATTTATTACAACGTCGCATAATAAGACAGACGCTGCTTCTTGCAAAACACCTATTACAACGGGTGTTGCCCGTTGTAAAAAGGTTATTTTGTTATAGTGGCGTTTTCGTTTAATTCTTTGTGTGTTTTTTAGTGTTTGTTTCATCTAGGTTGGAAGCTTGTTTTAAGCCCATATTTTATTGTTTTTGTGCACTAAAATTTGGTATGGAACCAGTCAACTCCGCCATCTTTGCTAAAAAAACTGAAAATTAAACAAACTATAATTTGTACATCAAGACTAAAACAACTAATATGAATCAACGTAACATTAAATAAAAAAATTTACTACGTGTATATATTTCACATTAACTTTCATTTGCAAAACAGCACAAATAACAATTTTACATAAAATCTAATTTAATGACAGTAGAATATATTGCACACATATATATGTGTCAAGAGTAAGCATGTATGAATATATGAAATAAATTAAGATTAGTACCTATTCTGATTAATCCCTTTATGGTGCCTCGATTTGAGAATTAACTCTTAAATTGCTTGAATCATCACTTTATGTTGCAACGATCAAATGAACCCCTTTTATTTTATTTTGTTTAATGTTGCTTTTGGGTAAGTCGAGTGGATGAAGAGGTATGGTCGGCTACTGAAGAGAATAGGAAGGAAGAGCAAAAAATCAAAATGAAATTAATATGGAAGATTTGTATTCACAGATAGAATGAAAATACTTCATGTTCTTCTCCTTAAAGCCTTTCATTATTAATTCCAAATTAAATCTAAATCAATATTTGGACTAACTTTTACCTCCTATAGCCAGCTATACCTCGCACCTTTATGGACAAAAAGTCCAAAACTGGTTTAAGTGTTTATCATTATTTAAAACTTGTTTAAATATATACCAATACCATATATCGACATGAGCAAATATAAATTTTATATATATACATCCAAATAACTATTAAACTCGCTCAAAATATAAAATAAATTAATAATTAATATTTCTTAAATATTATTTTAATTAATTAATAACATTTATAAACTAATTAAATTATGGTGTTTTTTTGGAGAATTCACAAATGTGGTTGTTAAGGTGTGTGAATTTAGTTAGCGATTAACATTGAACAATTCAAATATTAACTTTCATACGTCACCTTAGCTGTATTGTGATAATAGCGAAATTCATCACTTACAAGTCTTTTCGATAAAATTTAATTTAACATTTTCTTAAGCGGTACCTTTTAGTAATGATTGTATACACACGTTCTCTTCTTCGAAACTTTATCATTATGATATATGGAATTTAGAGTTGGTCAAAATTCTAATATTATCCACATTCAACTCGATTTATCCAAAAAACAAAGTCCTTGATTCAATAATAACATATATTATTAATCATACTATATTTCTACTTTGAGTTGACTATAGTTAATCATGATACTAAAATTTTACAATTGGGAATAAGAATTCTCTATGGAACATTGTTTCATTTCTAATGCTTCAACTCATAACCAAATAAAGTCAATTGATAGATTGCCATACCATGATTTAATGGTAATCAAGGTCGAGTAGTGACATTGAAGCTCCATGGTATTCTCAGGTCGTGGGAACTGTGTATCATTGTAAATATGAGATTTTTTAACCCAATTGTTATTAACCAACATGAAACTTTCGAATGACTCATTCCATGATTATCAGATAATTATGAGTACATGACCCGTTGGATCTCTCAATAGCCATAAGTAGCACGCTGCCAAACATTTGGAGGGCATTACATACTTTGGTCTCAAGAAATGTATTAATATCATTTTTTGAAAATATCTTGACCACGAAAAATTTAATTTTTTTTCTAATTTTATGACTAACTACTCACAAGTGAAACTATTTGCAACTACAATCACATAAAATTTTATTCAAGGATTTTCTTAATAATATAATATAAATTATTTACCTAATATTTTATATTACGATAAAACAAAATATATAAAAGAAAATAAACACCATTATTATGAACAAAATTGATTATAAAGTTAGATCTATGAAACAAATTACATAGTTGCCCCAAGGGCATAACACTAACTCTTCCAATATCCCTCCTGCACTAGGGGTCAATTATGTAATCTTAGTTCCATTCCTTCAATCAGTATAGAACTGATCAAGCTAGTCCGTTAGTGAATGGATCTGCTATATCATTTTACTATCTAATATATTATCCAACGTCTCTCCATCGTTAATAAACTGTCATTATCACATGGAACTTTTAGAGTATGTGTTTAGATATCTTGTGACCTTAGGTTCTTTTGTGATCTGTATCATCATATTGTTTTCACAAAACAATGTCATGAGATTTTCAACTTTGGAATCACCCCTAGCTATGTTATATATTTGTGCATTTACGTGTACAACTTTATTGCGGTGCCACTTAAGGTGATGGCTTAGCATTTTGACTGTATCTGCTACCATATCTTGCTTAGATATTTCCAACCCAAAGTTCCTTAATTATGGTTAAATATGAATTTAGGATTGATGAACTATATTTGACATCACCTATGAAACTATAGTTCGAACACACCTTCATAAGGAGTTCATTATTTCGATAAACAATTTTCCAGTATTTCGTAAACATAAGAATACTCGTAACTACCATTTAATGATATTATTTTTGATTTTATATTCTCTCCATGAATCAAATACGTAATCAAAATGTGATATGGTAGACAACTCAGCATAAATGATATTCTCATTATCTATGCATAAAGAATCCATCTTACATGCTTCATATTACACATTTTATTATGGTATCTATATATAATATTTGGGACACTCATAACATCCTTTTATACTCATTATAAAAGATGTCAATTTTAAATCCTATGCCGAGTGTTAAACAACAAAACTAAAACTGATTCTAACACAAGTACATCGTTAACTATTAGTGGTACATTGTTTACTTATAGTTTCAGAGTTATTTTAATACCTTTGATGTCATTCCTACATATACATACTTCTTATACATTTTGATTGAAAGTCAGACTACGTGATTTCTCCATTAAAATATTTTCTCAGTTCTAATGCTTTTCGAATGATACTATTGTATATGTTCTTGGATCTTATCCAAAACTCATAAGCCCAGTTATCGCTTCCACTAACTTCGAGACATTTTGGTTATATGCAAATAGTCTATTCTAAACCACTATTTAGAATTTTCTATTTCAACATATATGTGCTAAAATTCAAAGTCGAAATGGGATGTTAATTTTGTGAGTAGATTCTGAATTATCTTAAGGGCGTTGTATAACAAACCTATTACATTAACTTTAACAATTGAAATTTACGACGTTATTCTCATAATGTTACTTACTATATTTCAACTACATTGGTCTTCCTTTTGAGGGCACATCAACGGTCAATGGATCATATCCCTTTGTGTACAACTCTAAAAATCGTATGTTGATAGTATACTTGGAATCGATTTTGGATTTAAGCATAATGCCATATGTTAGAGCCTATAACCTTTATGCTTATTGGCAACCGAGGAAATTGTTACTACCAACAATTCCTTTTTTGACATTGATATGAAACTCATGGTTTCTCTTTAATGTAAAATAACTTTTATTAGGCATTCTAATGGGTTATGTCTATTTTTGACTCCGTTAATTTCTTCCATCTTATATAATTTGTTTCCACATTAGAGTCATTGTATCATATCTAAAATTTACATAAAACTAATTCAATTTTGAGTTTACAAAACTTATGTTCATAACATAAATTAGTCAACCATTGTTGATTGGTCCCAAACTCCTTTGGGGTGGTTCATACAAGATCCTTGATGATCGAATTCTACATGAAGTCTCTCGACTGACACATGTTAACTCCTTGATTAGGGATTTCATGTTAATTTATATCTTCTATGAGTTCATAAATAGTGCTTTAGATGATATTAAGTTTAACATATGCACTTAGTACATATCTTTATGGAATGAAGTTAATTCAACGTCACTTATCATCAATCATGATTAGTCCAACAAAGTCCGATTACTTCTTATCAATACATCGTTATGTATCAAACGGAGGAGTGACTTTGATATTAAGTTTTATTCATGCCAGGGTTTATGTCTAATTGTATTTCATTATTGTCTTCCCAATAAACTTAGAAGTACTTGATTGTATAGGTTGATTTTTAGGCACTTTTGGAGCTCTTTCCAATATACTCAGCTATTCGATCAAATCGAATTGTTTTTATTTCCTATGCATGTTACATTTTCTACTTCTGTTTTAAATTCTATGAACTTGTCAAGGTAGACTGTCTTTTTACCAAATACACATGTTCATGTCCGTGAGAGTTTATCAATGAATTTATCAAAGTAAGTGGATCTATTTTGGTATTAATTGACCTTGGACTGCATACATCTATATGTATCAATACGAAGTGTTCACGAACTCTTTTATCACTCCCATTGAATGAGTAGTTTACCTTTAATCGTTTGAGGTACAATTCACCAGCATTATATGATTCATAATCATATGATTAAAGAATTATTCGCAAACTTATATAGCTTAGTCCATAATTCCAAAACAATTATTAAAATATTAGAAATTTTTGTATTTTCCATGGTTAATGCATCGTTTGTGCGAGCCCCGAAACTGACAACCCTGTAACAAGTACCCGAAGTATGTGTTTGGCAGGCACATACTTCCCTAGAGTTTACGAGCGAAGCTTGGTTCTCTAGGTAATTAAAAAAAAAAAAATGCATCGTTTGTGTTATAAAAAAAAAAGGTTATTATAATAGATTTATTTTATAATATTCACACCAAAATAAAACTATATCTATTTTCAGATAATGCTAAAACTAGTAATTATTTTATAAATAATATTTGGTATATTTCAAAAACAATATTCGTATCCTGATGCATCCACTAATAAGTGTTATATTAAATGCTCCCATTACTTTTTCCATGACTATAACATCGTATGAAATACGAAGCACCATTCAACTACTTATTATGAATTATTTATCTTATTCACTACAACTAGTTTATAGTTGAAAGTTTCAGATCAATTATCTTGGTACTCGAAGAAATAACTCTGACAAAAATCAATTTTCTATAAGAAAATTACATTTAAAGTAGGAATCATATATCGCATTCCATATTAAGTATATTCTAGTATTTTATATACTTCTCATATTCGATGTCTCTTAATGAAGTGGAAGTGACAATCCACTCTCTTCATTCCAATCGTGCCTGAGTTTATTTCATTCTTGTACATTTTTCTTTTCAAATGGTCAAATCATTTTAATGAAACCCTTGCTACAAGACCACAATGAACTCTTTACAAATGTGCATTTGTACGTCCTTAACATTTAAGGATATCATACAAGTTGCACTAAATAAACCGATCATACTGACATTGTAGCGATTAATTTCCTTGGTTTGCTTAGTATTTCTTGGTTCATGTTACTTCCATTACATCAAAGTCCTCATTATGGTCAATCATATTGAACACACAATCTTGCGCTATGTTTTACTTATAAATTTGAAATAAACCAATTTCATTGAGATTTCATCTATTACGAATGCGAATGCTTACCATACAACTTTTGTACTCAATTGAATACGTATCAAATATTCATATTATTGTATTGCTTTTTAGTTCAAAACTCATACAAGACAATAGTAGTCTTAGGAAAATGAACACATAAGCGATTAGGTGTGAACGTATTTAATAGCTGTAACATTTGGCTCTTGCATGGGCGTTGAAGTGACAACATTTCAAAATATTTAATGGTAAGTATATTTTATTTTTTTATGTCAATCCTCATTCAATTCCTTTGTATATTTTTTTCATAAATATTTTATCAATTACATTAGTTGCACAAATTTATCATAATTGATTATTTTAACTTTGTGTAGCATATGTTCTTACAATATTAGAACAGTTAAATTTTTTCATTTCATTTTTTAATAAGGCTCCTATTTTTTTTTTCTTCTTAATATCTTAAGAGAAAATTTTGAATTTTTTTAATTCCTCTAGTGAGTATTTGGACTCGATTTCCATGGGATTCTAACCTTAAGTTTACTCATTGAGTCATAGGCTCGTAAGCGATGGATAATATTTTATCGGTTGTATCATATACAACACCTAATCGTGGTCTTTGCCCTAATCTCAACCTTGACCTTGAGTTTGCTCAACAAATCAAGAGAGATTATTCACGATTACCCATCATTTCGCAACAGCCTAAGTATAAAGCACATACCTTGTGTTTGCTCAATAAATGCATGCGTCTATCTTACCTCGTCTATGCAATATATTAATAAAACTACACATAGTAGCTCGAGCTTGAGTTTCTTAACAACTAATGCATATATAAGTTATCTATTAATACAAATGGTAAGGGAAAACTCTTATAAATTATGGGTTCATAACACACACACAAATATATATATATATATATATATATATATAATTGAATGATCAATTTAAGGGATAATGTGTTTTTTACAAAACACCTTTGTGATTCAAGTGTCGGATGCATCTGAAATCGGGGCATATGTACTTTATGTATGTACTTATCCAAAAAATCTATATTTGGTTTATTTTAGTTCCACTTACATTATTTTATGCATATATAGTTATATAAGTTCAATTGGCTTATAGCTATTATAATTTTGTTAACTTACATAATGTTTATATGTCTCTTATTAATAATATTTAGTTAATTTTAATTTTATTAATTAAATCATATTTGAATAATGTAAGTAAAATATGAAATTACTGAAATTTTATATTATTCATCTTAAATAATATAAGATAAATAATAAACTATAACATTTATAGTTTTATTTATGTGTGTATGTGTATCAATATAATAAACCTATTAGTCAATTAACCTTTAATTATTTACTTAATAAATTCTTTTATTTAACTAAATAGTTTATTCAAATAATTTAGTTAATTAAAAATTCAAAATTAAATTCTTAAACCGTTTAAGAAAATTGTACAACAATAACAATTATTATAGTTACATGCTTATATTGATTGATATATATATATATATATATATATATGCTGTAACTAATTAAATTATTTAAATTTATTTTATTAATCATATTAACTAAATATACACTAAAATTTCAAAATTAATTATTTAAATTTTCAAAACAACTTTGAAAGTTTTAAATTAATTTTGTAACATTTATATATTTTTTATATTTTGAACATAAATTTTTTAGTTTAAAATATATTTTTTGATTAACAGATATTTATTTAAAAATTAGTCCAAGGTCTAAAAAACTATGGGCCTTAGATCTCGGCCAACTTTATGAAATCGCTCCACCCATTTGGCCTAGTTGGTGGCCAAGGAGAGGAAAATACTTGATTATTCAACCCTAAAACTAAATGCTACTATTCTAGATACCTATCAAATAAATAAGTTTAATTAGTTGGCCTTAAATGTTAACTACTTAGACTACATAGATCATTTGGGTCCTGATACCATTAGAGGAACTAAGTTCGTCGAGTAGCACGTGAAATGGGTAAATTTCAAAATTTTCCCTATTTCGATCTTAATGGGCCCATAAGTCTATTAACTAGCATTAGATCCAATCTATTTTATTAAAATAAAATAATATTTTATTTGAAATAATTTATATTTATTTAATTAGTCATGTTAACTAAATTTATTAATATTTATTTTGAATACATCTAGTATATATTCACTTTCTAACATGATATCACAATAATAAATGAAAATTTGTGTGTGTATACATATACATACGTATGCACATACATACGTATAAATATTGGGATTTATATCTGTTGTATAAACATACACGTATATTATGCTTAAACATACACATATACTAAAATGTATGTACATGGTTTGTATACACACATTGATAGAACCATATACATAGATTAGTGTATATATATGTATGTGATATACATACACACATATATATACACACATAAATACACACACATACATACATACATACATACAACCATACATACATATATACATATATCCATGTTATTATTAAATTAACTTTATGGGGTTTAATAGAGAGACAACACTCATTAGTTGCCTTTTAAGTTCCAATTAAAAACCGCAACTCTCTCTTAATGGCTCTTTTATGTCAAATCAAAGTATATACAATTCCCACTTAGATTTATAATAGATCTAATTTATTTATATTGTTTATGTCAATTTACCTAAGGATATATTTATGTATAAAATTTACATTTTGAATCCTAACCAAAACAAAGGATTGATTATGCAAATAAGGTAACTAGAATTCAACAAACTAGACACACACATTTTAATTTTAATTTCACATTATAATGTATGTATGTATGTATGTATGTATATTGATGAAGTACTGACCTCATTTGCAACATCGGCCACCCTTAGATCGTTCATGATCCAAAATTTCCTCCGACCTAACGCCACTTCCACGACTCAAGCTCGCTCAACTTCCCATGACTCAAACATCACCGACCCACGACCTAAAATCTCCTCCGACCCATCACCGCGACTCACGACCCATCACTTCGCTGTCGCCCAAAACCCTAGTTCGCGACACGACCTAAATCATGAGTCGCGAACGACTTACTCTCCTCCCTGCCTTCTCCATATGCACGTGCGAGATAATCCTGAGTCGCGAACGAGCTATGCTCATTTCCAGTAAGTCGCGTAGTGCCATGCCCTATCTCGTTAAGAAGGAGCCGAGATAATGTTTAAGTCGCTGCAAATTAAGTCGCGAACGACTTATGTCTTGAGTCGTTACCGACCTAATTTTGAGTCGCTGCAAATTATAGGTCGCGTGCCGCCTCCCAAAATCGCTGCCGAGTTAATTTTAGGGCGCGTTATTGTCGCGTGCGTTGTCTTTTAGGTCGTTTGTTTTGTGTTTCTTATGGCAAGTCGAGTTATGTGGTAACTGTTTGTAACGTGTTGTACTCTGTAAAGTGTTGTGGTGTTATAAGCCTATAAATAGGCGAGTTGTGTCATTTGTAAAGGTTGTTTACTTTTGAATAAAATTTCCATTTGATTGTTTTGTGCTTTCTTCTAATTGGTAGTCGAGTGTGATCTCCTATCTCCACTTACGTCATTCAAGTGCGCTCGAATCCACGTTTGTTGAAGCCGATTCACGGAATCTTGTGCGCAAGATCAACGTCGAAGAATCGTAGATCCTTCATCACGGTATCGTGCGCGATCAACGTGTTAAGGATAGCTAGATTCCGGTATCTCTTGAGATCAACGGATTTGGGCCTTTCAGTATCGTTCAATCCACTGATTGCTACATTTCCATCGTTATATCGATTTTTCTGTCAATCCGCTGCGTCAGTTTTGGTATCGGAGCTTGTTTTAGCCAATCATAGCTAAATCGGGTCTTGGAGCCAAGTATTTGAAGTTTGAAGTTGTTCATCGTGTTCATATTGAAGTTGCAACAAGATTGGAGTATTTGATCCATAGCCTTTTGGGTCAAAGTGTACAAAAGTGTTTGAATTTAAAGCGTGAGCCGAGAGTTGAAGCGTCAATTTTGGTATCATTTGTTGAAGTTAGACCGTGTATACTTGTGAGAAGTAGCCGAGCCTTGTGAAGTTGTTTTGAAGTTTGAAGCCGAGCTAAGGAGCCATGACTTGTTTGATTTTGTGTTGAAGTTTTGATTTGTTGAAGTTTGGAGATTTATTGAATTATTTGTGAAGTTCAATCATGCCACTGAGACAAGCCCAACGTCATCGCAATATTAATGCTTTATATGGAAGAGAAGAGGCCGATGAAATGGAGCAACGAATCCACGAGAGTTTTATTGAGAAGTTGAATGAAGGAATTGGTCGATTAGAGAGAATGATGCTTGAAATGAATCAAAGTAGAAGAGAGTTTCACCTGAATCGAACCATGGGGGAAGTAGAGCTTCGATACATTCAGATCGAGAGAGAAGAGAAGATCATAGAAGTATTGACAATCGTGATAGGAATGTTGATCGAAGGAGTGGTAGTAGAGATGTTGGAGGTCGCGATCGACATCAATATACTTCAGATTTTGATGAGGAGTTTGATGGTGATAGGGGAAGTGTTCATCATCGAGATAGAGAGCAAACACGACGTCAGAATCGAAATGTAGATGATGATCATCGATGGGAATCGGGAATGAAGATGGAGATTCCAGAATTTAAAGGCGGGATGGTTGCTGAGGAGTTCTTAGACTGGTTGTCAAATGTTGAGGAGATCTTTGATTTCAAGGAGGTTCCGGAGAATCGCCGAGTGAAGTTGGTTGCTACTAGGTTGAGGGGGAGAGCTTTGGCGTGGTGGCAGCAAACTAAACTTACGAGAGAAAGGATGGGAAAGTCGAAGATTGTAGATTGGGAGAAAATGAAGAAATTGATGAGAGCTACATTTTTACCATACAACTATCAGTCACTAATGTACCAGAGATTGCAGAATCTAAGGCAGGGGACGAAGTCGGTCAGTGATTATGCAGATGAATTCTACCAACTCATTGCCAGAAATGACATAATGGAGACAGAAGAACAACTGACTGCTAGATTTGTTGGAGGGCTGAGAATGCAGATCCAGGATATGGTTAATATGTTCGATCCAAGATCGGTAGCGGAGGCACATCAGAAAGCGTTGGCTTGGGAGAAGCAGGGAAGGCGTGGAGGTGGTGTATTTACTAATTCTAATAATCAAGTGAAGGGTGTTAGCGGAAGTTCTAATGTTTCTAAACCTGTCAGTAAACCCGTAGTAAAGGAGAGTGAGAAGGCGAGGGTTAACAATGGTTTCAAATGCTACAATTACCAGGAGATGGGTCATAAAAGCAATGAGTGTCCAAAACCGAAGAAACGAGCTATGATAGCTGAAGTTGAAAGTGAGGATGCTGTTGAGGGTGAAGATAGTCCAGTTGAGGAGAATGAACAGGATATCGCGTCAGGAGATGAAGGGTGTAATCTAATGATGAGAAGGTCTTGTTTAACACCAAAGCAAGAAGATGAAGCTAGTTGGTTGAGGAGCAACATTTTTCAATCTACATGCACTATTCTGGGAAAAGTTTGTAAGTTTATGACTAATGCAGGAAGTTGTGACAATATTATTTCTACAGAAGCAGTGAGAAAATTGAATTGAAAACGGAAAAACATCCAAATCCTTATAAGCTAGCGTGGCTGAGAAAAGGAGGAGAGGTGAAGGTGGATAGGCGAGTTCGAGTTCCATTTTCTATTGGGAAGAAATATAAAGATGAAATCTGGTGTGATGTAGTTGAGATGGATGTTTGTCATTTGCTTTTGGGTAGACCGTGGCTGTATGATCGAGCGGTGCAGCATGACGGTCGAACCAATAGTTATAGTTTTATGTTTGAAGGCGTTAAGATTATTTTAGTTCCCAAGAAGCAACAACAGAAAGAAAACAAGCTGGAGGAGATTGAGGAATTGAAAACTCTGTTAACTTTGAAGGAGTTTGTCAAGGAAGTCGAAGAGGAACCTGAAGTGTACTTGTTGATAGGGCGTGAGAGCAGTGAAGAGGTTGAAATTCCAGAAGAAGCGAAGCCAGTTTTGAAAGAATTTGAGGATGTATTTCCAGAAGAGTTGCCTAAGGAGTTACCGCCACTGAGGGACATTCAACATCAAATCGATCTTGTTCCGGGAGCAGTATTACTGCATAGACCACATTATCGAATGAACCCGAAGGAACATGAAGAGTTGAGGAGGCAGGTGGAAGAGTTACTTGAGTAGGGATGTGTGCAGGAAATTTTGAGTCCATGTGCTGTGCCAGCTTTGTTAGTACCAAAGAAGGACGGAACGTGGAGGATGTGCACTGACAGTCGAGCATTGAATAAGATTACGGTGAGATATAGATTTTCAATGCCAAGGTTGGATGACTTGCTAGATCAGTTGAGTGGGGCAACTATCTTTTCGAAGATTGACTTGAAGAGCAGATATCATCAAATTCGTATTAGACCAGGTGATGAGTGGAAGACTGCTTTTAAAACCAGGGAGGGTCTATACGAATGGTTGGTTATGCCATTTGGTTTATCAAATGCGCCTAGTACGTTCATGCGGGTGATGAATCAAATCTTTAGACCATTCATTGGGAAATTCGTGGTGGTGTATTTTGATGATATTCTGATATACAGCAGGAGTACGGAGGAGCATGTTCAACATTTGAGGGAAGTGTTGATTATTCTTCGTGAGGAACAATTTTATGCTGCTACGAAGAAATGTGTGTTTATGACGCATAGTGTTTTATTTCTGGGGTATGTTGTTTCGGGAGAGGGTATACAGGTGGACCAGAATAAAGTTGAAGCAGTCAGGAATTGGCCACAGCCGAGGACAATTACAGAGGTGAGAAGTTTTCATGGGCTAGCGTCATTCTACCGAAGATTCATTCCACACTTCAGTAGCGTGATGGCTCCAATTACTGATTGCATGGAGGGAAAACAATTTTCATGGACAAAGGAAGCTGGGAATGCTTTTGGGAAGATAAAGGAATTGTTGACGACTGCACCAATTCTTGTTTTACCAGATTTTCAGTTATTGTTTGAACTACATACTGATGCATCAAAGGTTGGAATTGGGGGAGTGCTGAGTTAGAAGGTACGTCCTATTGCCTATTTCAGTTAGAAGTTGTCAGGAGCAAAGATGAGATATAGTACTTATGATGTTGAATTTTATGCTGTCGTACAAGATGTTAAACACTGGAGACATTATCTATTTCAGAAAGAATTTGTTTTATTCACTGATCACGAGGCGTTGAAGCATATGCAAGGACAGGACAAGATTTCGGCGAGACATGCATCATGGATTGCTTATTTGCAGCAGTTTACTTTTGTCGTTAAACACAAATCAGGGGTGACGAACCGTGTAGCTGATGCTTTGAGTAGGAGGAGTCATTTATTAACGACAATGAAAGTTGAAGTGACAGGTTTTGAAATATTGCCAGAGCTGATTGAAGAAGATCCTTACTTTGCAAAGTTTGTTGAGAAAGTTAAGGATGGGAATACTGATGAATTTGTATTGGTTGATGGATTCTTATTCAAGGGGAATCGATTATGCATTCCAGATTGCAGTTTAAGAATGAAGATCATCAAAGAGTTACATGAAGAAGGCCATGTAGGCAGAGATCGTACATTGCAATTAATTTCTCAATCTTATTTTTGGCCGTCAATGAGGAAAGAGGTAGAGAGATTTGTGGAGAGATGTCATATCTGTCAGGTTTCGAAGGGAACGGCTACGAATGCGGGGTTGTATATGCCATTACCCGTGCCTATTAAACCATGGGTTGATATTAGTATGGATTTTGTGTTGGGTTTGCCGAGAACTCAGAGGGGGAATGATTCTATATTTGTTGTGGCGGACGGGTTTTCGAAGATGGCACATTTTATAGCCTGTAAGAAGACAGCGGATGCAGTTCGAGTGGCACAATTATTCTTTAAAGAGGTGTATCGATTGCATGGTTTACCAGAATCTATTGTTTCTGATCGAGATACTAGATTTTTAAGACATTTTTGGTTGAGTTTGTGGAAGATGGTCGGAACGAAGCTGAAATTTAGTAGTGCTTATCATCCGCAAACAGATGGGCAAACAGAGGTGGTGAATAGAACGTTGGGAAATTTGTTACGATGTCTTGTGAAAGACAATTTGAAGTGTTGGGATGTGAAGTTGTGTCAAGCTGAATTTGCTCACAATCATGCAAATAACCGAAGTACAGGATTAAGTCCATTTCAAATTGTATATTCAAGCTTACCAAAGGGGCCGTTGAATTTAACGATAGTGCCACAACCGAAGGGAACAGTTAAGCGGGCTGCTGATTTTGTTGATGGGTTGACAGAATGCCATAGAATCGTTCAGGAACGATTGGAGAAGTCAAATGAGAGGTATAAACAAATGGCGGATAAGAAACGAAGAAGTGTAATCTTCAAAGAGGGTGATTTTGTTTACGCAGTTTAACGAAAGATCGTTTTCCAATTGGGACTTATAACAAGTTGAAAGCACGAAAGATTGGTCCAGTAGAAATCTTGAAAATGATCAATGATAATGCGTATCGATTAAGATTGCCGAAAATATTCATACTTCTGATGTTTTCAATATCAAACATTTAATTCCGTATTATGGGGAGGATTTCATCGAAGATGATGAGAGTGTGAATTCGAGGACGAATTCTTTCCAACAAGGGGAGGATGATGAAGTACTGACCTCATTTGTAACTCGGCCACCCTTAGATCGTCCACGATCCAAAATTTCCTCTGACCTAACGCCACTTCCACGACTCAAGCTCGCTCAACTTCCCATGACTCAAACATCATCGACCCACGACCTAAAATCTCCTCCGACCCATCACCGCGACTCACGACCCATCACTTCGCTACCGCCCAAAACCCTAGTTCGCGACACGACCTAAATCATGAGTCGCGAACGACTTACTCTCCTCCCTGCCTTCTCCATATGCGCGCGCGAGATAATCCTGAGTCGCGAACGAGCTATGCTCATTTCCAGTAAGTCGCGTAGTGCCATGCCCTATCTCGTTAAGAAGGAGCCGAGATAATGTTTAAGTCGCTGCAAATTAAGTCACGAACGACTTATGTCTGAGTCGTTGCCGACCTAATTTTGAGTCGCTGCAAATTATAGGTCGCGTGCCGCCTCCCAAAGTCGCCGCCGAGTTAATTTTAGGGCGCTTTATTGTCGCGTGCGTTGTCTTTTAGGTCGTTTGTTTTGTGTTTCTTATGGCAAGTCGAGTTATGTGGTAACTGTTTGTAACGTGTTGTACTCTGTAAAGTGTTGTGGTGTTGTAAGCCTATAAATAGGCGAGTTGTGTCATTTGTAAAGGTTGTTGACTTTTGAATAAAATTTCCATTTGATTGCTTTGTGCTTTCTTCTAATTGGTAGTCGAGTGTGATCTCCTATCTCCACTTACGTCATTCGAGTGCGCTCGAATCCACGTTTGTTGAAGCCGATTCACGGAATCTTGTGCGCAAGATCAACGTCGAAGAATCGTAGATCCTTCATCACGGTATCGTGCGCGATCAATGTGTTAAGGATAGCTGGATTCCGGTATCTCTTGAGATCAACGGATTTGGGCCTTTCAGTATCGTTCAATCCACCGATTGCTACATTTCCATCGTTATATCGATTTTTCTGTCAATCCGCTGCGTCATATATCCATATTTACTAAAATGTATGCATGATCAAAATGATTAAAATAATAAAAAAATTGGTTAGTGGACATACAGAACAAAAAAACATTTTTCAATACCTATGTATAAACAATCTTAGATGCACAAATTCCATACAATTTGAATCATGACCGAAATGAAAAATTGATTATTTATATATATACTAAAAATTGAAGATTGAACAAGCTATAATTTGTATATCATGATTAAAATGACTAATGTAAATCAACACCAAGTTAAACAAATTATTTACTATATGTAAATATCATACATTGAATATCATTTGTAAAACAACACATACAACAATTATACATCAAATCTAATTTAATAAAAATAAAATATATTACATAAATCTACATGAATCAAGAGTGAGCATGTATGAGTACGTGAAATAAAATAAGATTAGTACATATTCATATCTTGCCCTTCATGAAACCTTGATTTGAGAATTGACTCCTAGATTTTTTTGAATCGCCACTCCATATTGCAATGATCGAATAAAACACCTTTGATTTTATTTTGTTCGATGTTGCTTTTAGGTGAAATTTTGGCAATGAGAACTGGGAAGTGAGTGAAGGATGTTTGGTCGGCCGTTAAAAAGAATAGGAAGCAAGAGCAAAGAATTAAAATGAAATTAATGTGGAATATTTCTTTTGATAGAGTGAATGAAAAGCTTCACATTCTTCTCCTTAAAACCTACCTTTATTAATTCCAATGGCCAACCAAACTTTTCTACTTTAATCGACAATAAAAATCCAAATCCCATTTAAGTAATTATCTATATTTTAAAAGTAATTAAGTGTATACCAATGTCATATATCGATATGTACACATATAATTTTCATGTACATCAAATAAAATAATAATTAATATTTCTTAAATATTAATCGATTAAATTAATTCATAAGACCAAATCATGTGGTTTTTTAGAGAATTCACAAATGTGGTTGTGAGACCCAGAAGTTTGAATTCAACTTGGTTTGTCCAAAAAAAATCCTTAGTTCAATAATAACATTTGTTACTAACTGTGCTACTCAGACTAGAGATTTTTTTTACTCTGAGTGGATTACAGTTGACCATGATACCAACCTCTTATAACCAAGAAGACAAATCCTCTATGGAATAGTGTTTCACATCCAATGCTTCAGCTCAAACCAACTATAATTGCTCGATGGATTGTCATCCCATAATTTAACTATAATCAAAGTGGAGCATTCACAATGGAGCTCCATTGTATTCTTAAGGTGAGGAAATTGTGTAATATCGTAAGCCAAAGATTTATTATTTTTCCTAGTTTCTATTAACCAATAGGAAATTCTTAGATGAATCATTCCATAGCTATCCAATAACAAAAAGTACGTAAACTGGTAACCCAACAGCCATGGACAATACTCCATCTAACATTTGGAGAGCGTTACATACTCCGGTCTTAATTTATGTGTTGGTATCCTTTTCTCGAAATATCTTGTACAAGATTATTTGAAGCTAAATGATATTTTATTTTATTATTAATTACTCATGAATGCAACTATTTGTTACTACAATCACATGAATTGCTCAGTTTCTTATATCTGAATATAATAAAGTACGCAAAAGAAAATAAACTACTTTATCACAAACAAGATAGATTATAGAGTTAGATATATGTCAAAAATTACATAATTGCCACTAGGGCATAACACTAATTCTTTCACGCCTAGTGTTGCAAACCTGGTTTGCATCTAGCAGTGCAAAACGAGATTTCTCGGTCCAAACTCAACAGTTGCATGGAGTGAAAACCGAGTTTGCACTACAAGTGCAAATTCAATTTAATGCAGACCAAGTATGCATGAGTTTCCATTATATAGTGCAAATTGAATTTGCGCTAGCACAAACTTAACTCAATTTATATTAGCATAAGGTTGAGTAAATTACGTATGAACATATGTCATTGAGTTAAATGATATACTTATTTGGGTATAAGATGTATAGTATTTAAATGGGTTTATATTACCGTAAGGTTGAGGTATTTTCTTGATGATGACCACGAAAAGTCGCCCATGACAATGCATATTGCTTGATACTCTTATGAAAATATTTTAATCATAGCCTTTGATGATATATACTTATATTGTTACGAGTTGCATCATATGATTTGGAGTATTGTATGCTTGCATTTTGATGGAATTTTTTTTATGTCATGGTTGTCACTAATAAAAATCAGTTTAGTTATTGAAATAAATGTAATTTTAGTATTCTTAGATCTACACACATTATTTTAACTATTTACGAGTACAAGTAAAATTTTGTTATTCAATGGGTTTATATTCACATTAACAAATTATATGTTCATAAATGTTGGCATTTTTAGAGGTAGAGAAAGCTGTTTGGATGATGGAGGTTTTAGAATCGAAAGTATTAATTTACGATGTCCTCAAAATGAAATGTCTAAGCTATGTGAATTTTCGAATGGAGGCTCGTTATATGGACAAAGCTTCATATTCAATATTTGTAGGCTTTAACTATGAACCATATCTTTCCTTTTTTTATTCCAAACTGATATTAATATGGAACCTTATAGCTTATGTATTAAATATGTTAACTAAGTATTGGACTTGTCTCTTATTTGTTGTTAGTCTATTTTGTTGCTATGAATATGGATGTTGTTTCTTGATATTGACTTGGTTATAGTATTCTAACTTGAGATCATATTACATATTAAACATAGTCCATGCTATCAGTATGCATACCATATTAATTTTTGCAATAGCTATTAATGTTAGGAAATAGAAATTACCAATACTATTTATGTTACTATTTTGTTATTACCCACACTTTATCTACCGGTACCCTAAAATTTGTAACCGGTATAGATGTTACAAAATGTATATTGCTAACACTTATTTCTGTTGGAAGGTAAAATTCAGCAACAAATTTATGCATTGCAAATATGAAACTTATAACACTTATAACCATAGGAAAAAATGTTGTCCAACGCTTGTAACTATTGGTAGATAGAATTCAGTAATAGATATAAGTGTTAATAAATGCCCATGCCCTAATGGTAACACGTATAAGTGTTACTGAAATTACTAGCAATGGTCATACTTGTCCGGAATCCTCTATTCTGGTGTAATGTTATGTGTTGTCTAATTTAGAAAAACCATTGCAATGACAGATCAAAAATATGAATGTCCAAAAAAAGCTTTGATGGCCTCAAATCTTTGTTTGGGAAGTGATTGTAGAAAATGCAATTCTAGTGTTTTGATGTTAGCAAACATATGATGTTGCTACTAATATGTTTATTGATTAATTCCAGGTCAATTAGCAATAAGACGAAGGATAAAGCTTATTTAGAGTTAATACATGTTAAATTGGAGAAATATCAAATACTATTGCACTATAAGACTTATGAAGTGAAGGCAAGAGCTTGAAAAAATTCTGATGGTGATAACAAATCATTGGAGATACGAAGCAACACTTAAAGACAAGCTTCAAAGACATCTGAAGGGAAGGTGTTATTTTGTCGATTATTGATTCTTAAAAACAAGTACTTGCTGAAACCACTTGATGATGTCCAAATCACTTTAAATTTTTACAGAATCTTTTAGACATCCTAAAGTATCTTTGAGGATTTAGAATTTTCTAGGTTATCAAGGACTATTTAAGTACACTGTTACATAAAATATAGTCTGTTTTGCAAAACGTATTTGAAAATGTTAAATTTAACATTTTTATCTGAACTTGTTTTTGAAGCTTTTTAACACATTAAATTACCTTTGACAGTTTTTTGGATTTTTTTGAGCTAAGGAAAGGGATGAAACATGTAATGGAAATATAGTAAACGACATAAAAAATTATTATAAGGAAACGGTGCATAAACAGGAACCATTCGGTGGTCCAACACCTATGGTCCCACTGGTGCCTTAGTTCTGAAGCCACTGGTACACTGGTTTGAGGGCCAGGGAATGTATTTTCTGGCTCTAAAAGTCGCGTCTCTTCATGAACTTTGCTCCTCTTCAGTCGCATCCTTCCTCCATTGATTTTTACTAGATCTTTTGATGCATCCCCTTATTAATTATAAATACCCTAATCACATGATCGAAACCATCGACTCTTTCACTCTATTTTCATACTCTACTATTTAATGGTCTGGTCAAAATGCTAGTGTAGGCTCAAACATTCAAATCTATATCAGTTGAAACCAAATCATATACCCACACTCCCTCCATTCAACTTTAGATTATTTGAGTAGTTATAGGATATTATAATTGAGTAAAAAACTAAGTGTACAAAGACACAACAGTTGTCAAGGACAAACTCTTAGTTGCAGTCGTTGAAGTCATTGTTCGGAAGATAAAGCTGAGTGAAGTCCTATAGAAGGAGTCTACAAGCGGTGTTGTTGTAAATATATTTCTTTGGGTAAAGCAATGGCCTTTTTGGTTAGTGAAATACCAAAGGAAAGCTTGGGCATTGGATGTAGATCAGGAGAAGCAAACTAGTATAAAGTGACTGTGTAATCTACTGTTATATTTTCGCTACATTTACATTATCTATTACTCTATTGGCTATCTTCAATCCATAACGACTTAATAGCAGTCTTGTTCCACAAGTTACGAGGTAACTAAGAAATTGTTTGATACAAAGATTAGTAAGGGCAGTAGCGTTGAGGACTATATCATAATGATCAAAGGCTATATTGTGGACTTTCTAAGCTTGGTGTTAAGATCAGAGAAGGTCTACAAATAGCCCAATTCTACACTCATAGACTCCGTAGTTTGAGCCATTTATATTGAATTGTAATACGAAGAAGATGAAAGCGAGCTCTATCGATCTCCCTAGTAGTTTAAGATAAGATGAAAGTTTTCTAAAGGACCAAAGTTGTGATGCCCTACCTCTATACACACGCTAGCCAAGGACACTACAGAGTAATGCCGTCAACTAGCATGAAGAATAAGGCTAGTGAGGAGCAACCATCCTGTAATTTCTTTGTGGAAGCACCGATATGTCAGATAGTATAACATGCGTTTCATTTCAAGAGGAAATCTGACATACCGATATAAACTCAAAGCTACTACACAGTGGCTATGTGGTCTTCGGAAATAAATATAGAAATAAACATAACATAAATCAATCACATTTATTCATATCACAAAGGCAGAAATAGATATGAACATTACACGTAGAAGTGTACATCAGAGTAGTGGTCATACAAGACCCACAGCATCACAATAGAATAGATACAAGTGCTAGACAAAAGAATAAGTATACATCAAGGAGTCTCAATCTCGAATGTATAAAATAAAAAATACTAATCTAAAGTAGTTAGCCAAAATCAGGCGAAAGTCCCTGATAAGAAGTCAAGAAGAAGCACTTGTAATATCTTGGTATGCCCCGAGTATTATTTAATAATAATAAACAGATCAGTCTAGCTATAAATATTAGATAAAATGAGATAGAATAAGAGATACGATAAAAACGTATGATAACAATAATGCCATACTATGAAAAGTATGCATTAGAAAATCAACCAAAAAAGCAAACAATATCTCAAGAATCTCAAAGCACCAAAAAGAACATCATATTCTTTATTTAAATCACCAAACCACAAATATTGAAAAACATATCAATGCCAATCGCAAAAGTTGGTGAAACACAAATTCTAGAAGTCATCAATTAGAAATCCAGAAATCACAAAAAGGGAGAGGCCTATCACAAAACGGGAGCATGAAAACTCACCAGCACGCGTATCACAAAATGGGTCGTTATCCCATAAAAATGAGTCGGAGCTCCTTCTGACAGGGTATAGTCCCCCATTGCGGACTATGAGCCGAAGCTCCTCCTGGTGAGTCGAAGCTCCTCCTGGTGAGCCGAAACTCCTCCAGATGAGCCGAAGCTTCACAAAATGGTCCGAAGACCGTGGGTCGCTAGTCCATAAAATAAATGAGACGAAGCTCAATAAAACGAGGTATAGCCCCCCACGTCGACAAAGAGACATTGCACATCGCTAGTCTAAACCACAAAAAATGATCATCATCGATTATCAAGAAGTGTCGATCACACTAAGCTAGTAAATAAATGAGTTTAGCTTCATGTCCCATAACCACTGGCTTAACTTAAATATTTGCGAACAAATTGTAGATTTCCATTCGAAAATTATCACAAGAGTTTCAATCGAACAAGTCTAAGAATTAACCGACGAAGTAAACACAAGCGTTTCATATCACTTGTTTTGCTAAGCCGTTTAATTGGATTTCTCAAACGAATGAGATAAAGGTTTGTGTATACTAATAGATTGGAAAACAGTTTAAAAAGCGAGTTTGATATTGAAAATAGAGTTGAAATCGTCTTTGTAAAAGAGTTTGAATATTTACTACTAATATAGAAACCTTTATATTTTAAAGTGACAAAATCGTAGAAATGATTGTAGAAACAATCAGTCACCAAAAATTCACATACGAAGAGTTGAATTAAATCCAAAGAAATCGAAACCAAATCCATCAAAATGGATATCCCAAAAATCCAAAGAACGAAGTCATCATAGTCAATAATAAGTGATAACAACTAACCGGATCAACAAAAATCGATAAACCTTAGAAATTTACTCAAAAATAGGCAAATTTGGCAAAATCAACAGTTCCAGCCATCTGATTGATAATCCAGACGTCTGGATTTACGTTCTGGAAATCCAGAAACCATCTAGACATCTGAAAGGTGGTTTCAGACGTTTGAAAATGTATTTCAGATGTCTGAAGAGGTGCTTCAGACGTCTGACAAGGTGTTTCAGACGTCTAAAAGGTTGTCTCAGACGTGTGACTCGGTTCTCTGCCATTTTTTACTTTCTGCCATATATTTTTCTCCAGATTGCAAAACCAGACGTCTGATCACCGGGTCTGGGCAACAGTTTGCCTAGGCCATGATGACCAAAATGATTCGGGAGCGATCAAGCGAGCAACGACGACTAAGGATTTACGCCAAGCGACAACCTTGCCTTATAGGATCTTCGATACACCCCAAACAATATGTCCAAACATCCATAATAGGATTTTCATAAAATTGGACTACAAAACCAAAAGTTGGAAAATTCACCAAATCAATTCAAATCAAAAGCAAATGAACATCAATAATCGTTAGAAATTCATACGTTACAACAAAGATAGATATAGACATAGATGTGAGATAAAAATCTCTCCTTTAGACCCAAAAACAATGAAATGAGAAGCCCAAACACAAAGGAAAGATCAACCACTCTTTACTTGAACCCAAGAAGCTTGAATCTAAGCTTATAAGCAATAATTTCCTAAATTAGGTTATAGAAAATTTCTGAATTTGAAGAGGAATTGAGATGGAGAAGATGAAGAGGATGCTTACGTAAGCTTCTCCTTGATTTTGGAGCTAGATCTTGAATTTACAAAGGAACTAGGGCTTAGGATTTTAATTTCCAATCGCTTCTCGTATTTTTACTAAAGCTTGAAAGTATTAGGAAATGAGAATGAACGAAGAGGAGAGGGGGTGGAGCTAGGGTCTTATGTTAGGTTATTGGGCTGAAACCCAAACCCAAAACCCTAAATGAAAATGTTGAAATTCTAGCTAACTTCAAACATATCGATGTTTATACTCAAAAAGGTTGCAAACACCATTTTGGACTCAATGGAAGTGGTCTCGAGTCCAAATTCGACCGTCTGCAAAAAGTAACATTTTGGACAAAAAATATGACTAACGATGCTATATTTAAATAAAATATTTAAATATAAAATCGTAAAATATGCGGGTTGTTACAGAATCCCCTCCTTAAAGAAATTGCATCCTCGTAATACCTAAGGAGAAAATAAAGAGTAACAAACATTAAAGCATTTTGCACAAAAGAAAATTTGGAATAAGAATTTCATCTTAAAGAGCACGAGAGAGTATGTTGCTCATAAGTCAAATTAGGTGAAACTTCAATTTCATCAATAATGTCGGGCTCAAAAATAAAAATCGGAATCCCTAAGGCATTTCCATAGATAAGAGATGTGGAAAACGTCATGAATAGCAACAAACGGAGCCGGTGCATCGACATAATTCAATAACGGTATGCCCGAATAATTCGAAACAATGACGTGGTATAATAACAATACGTCCGATGTACCTGAAACTCAAATAAATTGGACTACGATGTAGTACTATAACGGTACGTCCGTTGAACCTGTCAAAAAGATCATTCCATTTGGACAAAATCAAAGAAACAACCATTTTTTGTTTACGACTAAAAGCATTGGCAACATGATTTCCCTTTCCAAAGTATAGAGAATATCAAGATCATAAGATGCAAGGAACTTGAGGCAACGTTGTTGATGCAAATTAAGTTCCTTTTTGAGAAAATAAATACTCCAAAGATATATGATCGGTGTAGAGAACAAATTTCTCTCCCAAAAATAATGATGCCAAATTTCCAAATGCAAAAACTATAGCCGCGAGCACTAGATCGTGAGTGGCATACCTAGTCTCGATAGGCTTAAATTATATGGAAGCATAAATGATAGAACGTTCTCTTTTGCAAGAGAACGACACCCAAACCAATACGACTAGTATCAGTACAAATAGTGAAGTCTTGGTTCCCTTTGGGAACCACAAGAATAGGAGTATTGGAAAAGAGTTCTTTCAAATGATCCTCTTTCCCAAAAAGCTAAAATTTTCAAAATTATAATTGACTTTATGTAATCATCTTCCTAGAAAGATTTACTTATTCCAAGTCAACTTACTGTGTCTGATTGTCTCATCAAAGTGTTTAGGACATTCCTATCGATAACGTTGATCAATCGTACCGACCAGAATTCTTAAAGAACTCAATGGGAAAAACAACACAAAGTCATCCTCTATATGATAAAAATATCTCTTAAAAACTTTAAAAATATTCTTTACTTGTTCTAACAACAAAATCCAATTATACTTATAAATAAATCTTATGAAAAAGATTTGCAAATTTTAAATTGTTGTTTTCATCCATTATCAATAAATTCAAAAACGGACTCATCGAGATATTCGTAGAACACTCGATTCATAAAATGGATGAAAGAAGCTGGATGGTTCGTCAAACCAAATGGCATAACAAGCCATTCATAAGAATCATTATGAGTGCGGAATGCGGTTAGTGGAAAGCTATCGTCCGTAACTCATAGCTAATGAAAACTGGTGGCAAAGTCTAACTAACAAGACCTTAGCACCACTCATAAGATCGCTTAGGTGATGATCCTAAGATAAGCTCAAAGATACCGGGAAATTCTCGAACTACTCGAATGAGAGGAATACTATCTTCCTCAACAAGTGAGTCTAGAGAATAAAATGATGCCTCCAAATTGGAATCGAAATAATTTAGAAAAATAGAAATCTGCTTAACAGATTGAAAATGTCGAAGATGGATAGTCCACTCGGGACATGAGATATGGCTTTATAATAATTAAGCCAATCCTTTCACAAAAATCAATTCCGAAGCCTACGTAGCAAATAACATGCAAATCGGATCGAAAAGCATAATCACATAAAATATTCTCGGCATCTTTTCAAAACAAACTGAGCATTGCGGATCCACTATCCGGATAGCAAATCTCAGCGAAGTCATCAAGCCCAAAATGCTTGAAGAAAAAGAATCAACAAGTTCTTTTGATATAAAATGAGATGAACCCATGTCAACAAGAACTTGAATAGGATAATCACAAAACAAATGTCATCAAGGACTGAATGAAAAACACCTTGACCATGTGAAGTGTCACTAAAGGCTTGCACAACATTTAGCTTCCCCTCCTTCTTGCTTTGACGTTTGGGACATGAAGATATATAATGATCTGCACTTTTGCAATAGCGGCAAGAAATAGGCCTTGGACACCGATTTATATAGTGGTCCTTAAAGCCACAATTGTAGCATTCTCCACGACTAGGGATTGGATTTTTTGCTACATAAGTCACTTGCTTCACTCTCTTGTTAGGATTAGGACTTTCAAACTTAATAAATGGATGTCTCTTCTTATTGACTCCCACAATCTCAACATCGCTTTCTTTATCGGCCTCTTCAAGTCGAAGAGCGATGTCTACAAGTTGATCGAAAGAATCTTCTAGTTTTAGAAGTAAAGGCTTTTTAAGGTTCTTATTCAACCCATAGACAAACCTTTGATTTATACTCGACCCCATACTTAGAGAGAGATTCGAAAGATGCGACGTAATCCGTCACAGAGATTCACCTTAAACAAGGTCAATAAGAACCTGGGCCAAAGTTACTTCAATAATATCCAAATCATAACTCATACCAATCTAATGCTCTTTCTTGGAGCATGCTAGAAGCCACTTGGACTCGAAGTAAATCAACAAGATTCATGCGAGAAAAGATGCGACCGCACGATTTAAGCCAAGCTTGAATTTCTATAACGCTTTCGAAACCCCTGAATGGCCTTCCATCCAAATCGGTATAATCTCTGCATAAGTGTACAAATCCAGATCTTGGATGAGTAGGCTCTGGAATGGGCACGACAGCTTGAGCATTCTTTACAAGATCTAAAAGCTGTTGGGTAGACATAAATACTCCATCCTGAGGAGTAGCACTGGAATGACCGGCACTGGGACAGTTTGATCTAACCATTTCCCTTCTTTAAGAAAGAAAGAAAGAAAGGTTATTCTCAGAATGAATATCAAACAATCATGATTGATAAAACAAGGCATCATAAAAGAATTTAGGATATAACGTGTCCTAAGACTCGAATAAAATCCTAAGGCACGACTCCTAAGAAGGACTTAGACGAGGATCCTTGCTAGATTATTCTACATTCTTTCGAGGTTTGGCTCTGATACCAAGCTGTGATGTCCCACCTCTATACTCACGCTAGCCAAGGACACTATGGAGTAATGCCGTCGATTAGCACGAAGAATAAGGCTGTTGAGGAGCGACCATCAGTGTAATTTCTTTGTGCGAGCACTGATATGTCAGATAGTATAACATGCGTTTCATTTCAAGAGGAAATCCGACATACAGATACAAACTCAAAGCTACTACAAAGTGGCTATGTGGTCTTCAGAAACAAATATAGAAATAAACATAACATGAATCAGTTACAGATATTCATATCACAAAGGCGGAAATAGATATGAATATTACACGTAGAAGTGTACATCAGAGTAGTGGTCATACAAGATTCACAACATCACAAAAGAATAGATACAAGTGCTAGACAAAAGAATAAGTATACACTAAGGAGTCTCTATCTCGAATGTATAAAATAAAAACTACAAATCTAAAGTAGTTAGCCAAAAATCGGGCGACAGCCCCTGATAAGAAGTCAAGAAGAAGCACTTGTAATATCTCGGTCTGACCCGAGTATTATTTAATAATAAAATAACAAACGGATCAGTCTAGCTATAAATATCAGATAAAATGAGATAGAATAAGATATATGATAAAAACGTATGATAACAATAATGCCATACTATGAAAAGTATGCATTAGAAAATCAACAAAAAAATCATACAATATCTCAAGAATCTCAAAGCACCAAAAAGAACATCATATTCTTTATTTAGATCACCAAACCACAAATATTGATAAATATATCAATGCCAATCGCAAAAGTTGGTGAAACACAAATTCTAGAAGTCATCAATTAGAAATCCAGAAATCACAAAAAGGGCGAGGCCTATTACAAAATGGGAGCATGAAAACTCACCAACACATGTATCACAAAATGGATCGTTATCCCATAAAAATGAGTCGGAGCTCCTCCTGACAGGGTATAGTCCCCCATTGCGGACTATGAGCCGAAGCTCCTCTTGATGAGCCGAAGCTCCTCCTGATGAGCCGAAGCTCCTCCTGATGAGCCGAAGCTCCATAAAATGGTCCGAAGACCGTGGGTCGTTAGCCCATAAAATAAATGAGACGAAGCTCAATAAAACGAGGTATAGTCCCCCACGTGGACAAAGAGACATCGCACATCGCTAGTCTAAACCATAAAAAATGATCATCATCGATCATCAAGAAGTGTCGATCACATTAAGCTAGTAAATAAATGAGTTTAGCTTCATGTCCCATAACCACTGGCTTAGTTTAAATATTTACGAACAAATTGTAGATTTCCACTCGAAAATTATCACAAGAGTTTCAATCGAACAAGTCTAAGGATTAACCGACAAAGTAAACACAAGTGTTTCATACCACTTGTTTTCCTAAGCCATTTAATTGGATTTCTCGAATGAATGAGATAAAGATTTGATATACTAATAGATTGGAAAACAGTTTTAAAAGCGAGTTTGATATTGAAAATAGAGTTGAAATCGTCTTTGTAAAAGAGTTTGAATATTTACTACTAGTATAGAAACTTTTGTATTTTAAAGTGACAAAATCGTAGAAATGATTGTAGAAACAATCAATCACAAAAAATTCACATACGAAGACGTGAATTAAATCCAAAGAAATCGATACCAAATCCGTCAAAATGGATATTCCCAAAAATCCAAAGAATGAAGTCATCAAAGTCGATAATAAGTGATAAAAACTAACCGGATCAACAAAAATCGATAAACCTTGGAAATTTACTCAAAAATAGGTAAATTAGGAAAAATTAACAGTTCCAGACTTCTGGTTGATATTCCAGACATCTGGATTTAGGTTCTGGAAATCCAGAAACCATCCAAACGTCTGAAAGGTGGCTTCAGACGTCTGCGAATGTGTTTCAGACGTCTAAAGAGGTGTTTTAGACGTCTGACAAGGTGTTTCAGATGTCTGAAAGGTTGTTTCAGACGTCTGACTCAGTTTTCTGCCATTTTTTATTTTATGTCATATATTTTTCTCCCGATTGCAAAACCAGACGTCTGGACTTGATAACCAAGCTTTTGATCACCTGGTCCGCGCAATAGTTTGCCTAGGCCATGATGGCCAAAACTATTCGGGAGCGATCGAGCGAGCAACGACGACTAAGGATTTATGCCAAGTGACAACCTGGCCTTATAGGCTCTTCGATACACCCCAAACATCATGTCCAAACATCCATATTAGGTTTTCATAAAATTGGACTACAAAACCAAAAGTTGGAAAATTAACCAAATCATTTCAAACCAAAAGCAAATGAACATCAATAAGCGTTAGGAACTCGTACCTAACAACAAAGATAGATATAGACATGAGACAAAAATCTCACCTTTAAACCCAAAAATAATGAAATGAGAAGCCCTAACACAAAGGAAACATCAACCACTCTTCATTTCAACCCAAGAAGCTTGAATCTAAGCTTATAAGCAATAATTTACTAAATTAGGTTATATGAAATTTCTGAAATTGAAGAGGAATTGAGATGGAGAAGATGAAGAGGATGCTTACCTAAGCTTCTCTTTGATTTTGGAGCTAGATCTTGAATTTGCAAAGGAACTAGGGCTTAGGATTTAATTTCAAATCTCTTCTCCCATTTTTACTAAAGCTAGAAAGTATTAGGAAATGAGAATGAATGAAGATGAGAGGGGATGGAGCTAGGGTCTTATGTTAGGTTATTGGGCTGAAACCCAAACCCAAAACCCTAAATGAATATGTCGAAATTCTCGCTAACTCCAAACATATTGATGTTTATACTCAAAAAGGTCGCAAACGCCATTTTGGACTCAATGGAATTGGTCTCGAGTCCTAGTTCGACCGTCTTCACAAAGTAGCATTTCGGACAAAAAATTGACTAAGATGCTATATTTAAATAAAATATTTAAATATACAATCATAAAATATGCGGGTTGTTACAGACTCCCCTCCATAAAGAAATTGCGCCCTCTCAATACTTAAGGAGAAAATAAAGAGTAACAACCATAAAAGCATTTCACACAAAAGAAAATTTGAAATAAGAATTTCCCCTTAAAGAGTACGAGAGAGTATGTTGCTCATAAGTCAAATTAGGTGAAACTTCAATTTCATCAACAACACCGGGCTCAAAATTAAAAATCGGAATCCCTAAGGCATTTACATAGATAAGAGACGTGGAAAACGTCATGAATAGCAGAAAATGGAGCCGGTGCATCGACATAATTCAATAACGGTATGCCCGAATAATTCGAAACAACGACGTAGTATAATAACAGTACGTCCGATGTACCCGAAATTCAAATAAATTGGACAACGGCGTAGTACAATAACGGCACGCCCGATGAACCTGTCAAAAAGATCATTCCACATGGACAAAATCAAAGAAACAACCATTTTTTGTTTACGACTAAGAGCATTGGCAACACGATTTCCCTTTCCAAAGTATAGAGAATATCAAGATCATAAGATGCAAGGAACTTGAGCCAACGTTGTTGAGTTCCTTTTTGAGAAAATAAATACTCCAAAGATATATGATCGGTGTAGAGAACAAATTTCTCTCCCAAAAATAATGATGCCAAATTTCCAAATGCAAAAACAATAGCCACGAGCACAAGATCATGAGTGGCATACCTAGTCTCGATAGGCTTTAATTGTATGGAAGCATAAATAATAGAACGTTTCCTTTTGCAAGAGAACGACACCCAAACCAATACGACTAGTATCAGTACAAATAGTGAAGTCTTGGTTCTCTTTGGGAACCACAAGAATAGGAGTATTGGAAAAAAGTTCTTTCAAATGATCCTCTTTCCCGAAAAGCTAAAACATTCAAAATTACAATTAACTTTATGTAATCATCTTTTTAGAAATATTTACTTATTCCAAGTCAATTTATTGTGTCTGATTGTCTCATCAAAGCGTTTAGGAGATTCCTATCGATAACGTTGATCAATCGCACATACCAGAATTCTTATAGCACTCAATGGGCAAAACAACACAAAATCATCTTCTATATGATAAAAATATCTCTTAAAAACTTTACGAATATTCTTTGCCTGTTTTAACAACAAACTCCAATTATACTTATAAATAAATCTTATGAAAAAGATTTGCAAATTTTAAATTGATGTTTTCATCCATAATCAATAAATTCAAAAACGGACTCATCGAGATATTCGTAGAATACTCGATTCATAAAATGAATGAAAGAAGCTGGATGGTTCGTCAAACCAAATGGCATAACAAGCCATTCATAAGAATCATTATGAGTGCGGAATGCGGTTAGTGGAACGCAATCGTCCGCAACTCATAGCTAATGAAAACTGGTGGTAAAGTCTAACTAAAAAGACATTAGCACCACTCATAAGATCGCTTAGGTGATAATCCTAAGACAAGCTCAAAGATACCGGGAAATTCTCGAACTGCTCGAATGAGAGGAATAACATTTCCTTAACAAGTGAGTCTAGAGAATAAAATGATGCCTCCAAATTGGAATCGAAATAATTTAGAAAAATAAAAATCTGCTTAACAGATTGAAAATGTCGAAGATGGATAGTCCACTCGGGACATGAGATATGGCATTATCATAATTAAGCCAATCCTTTCACAAAAATCAATTCCGAAGCCTAAGTAGCAAATAACATGCAAATCGTATCGGAAAGATAATCACATAAAATAATCTCGACATCTTTTCGAAACAAACCGAGCGTTGTGGGTCCACTATCCGATAGCAATTCTCAGCGAACTCATCAAGCTCAAAATGTTTAAAGAAAAAGAATCAACAACTTCTTTTGATATAAAAGTGAGATGAATGAAAAATACCTTGACCATGAGAAGTGTTACTGGGGGCTTGCACAACATTTAGCTTCCCCACCTTCTTGCTTTGACGTTTGGGACACGAAGATATATAATGATCTGCCCTTTTGCAATAGAGACAAGAAATAGGCCTTGGACACTTATTTATATAGTGGTTCTTAGAGCCACAATTGTAGCATTCTCCACGATTAAGGATTGAAGTCTTTGCTAAAGAAGTCACTTGCTTCACTCTCTTGTTAGGATTAGGACTTTCAAACTTAATAAAGGGATGTTTGTTCTTGTTGACTTCCATAATCTCAACATCGATTTCTTTATCGCCCTCTTCAAGTCGAAGAGCGATGTCTATAGGTTGATCGAAAGAAACTTCTAGTTTCAGAAGTAAAGGTTTTTTAAGGTTCTTATTCAACCCATAGACAAACCTTTGATTTTTCTTCAATGGGGTATTAATATACTCGACCCCATACTTAGAGAGAGATTTGAAAGATGCGACGTAACCCCTCATAGAAGATTCACCTTAAACAAGGTCAATAAAATGTCGGGCCAATGTTACCTTTTCAGCTTCCAGCACAAACTTCAACTCGAACCTTTCTCGAAATTGCTCCCAAGTAAGATCCACTTCAATAATCTCCGAAACCAAAAGCTCATACCAATCTAATGCTCTTTCTTGGAGCATGCTAGAAGCCACTTGGACTCGATGTAAATCAACAAAATTCATGCGAGAAAAGATGTGATCGCATGATTTAAGCCAAGCTTGAATTTCTATAACGCTTTCGGAACCCCTGAATGGCCTTCCACCCAAATCGGTATAATCTCTACACAAGCTTGCAAATCCAGATCAAGGATGAGTAGGCTCTAGAACGGGTCCGACAGCTTGAGCATTCTTTATAAGATCTAAAAGCTGTTGGGCAGACATAAATACTACATCCTGAGAGGTAGCACTGGATTGACCGGCATTGGGATGGTTGATCTAACCATTTCTCTTCTTTAAGAAAGAAAGAAAGAAAGAAGAAAAAGGTTATTCTCAGAATAAATATCAAACAATCATGATTGATAAAACAAGGCATAATAAAAGAATTTAGGATAGAACGGGTCCTAAGACTCGGATAAAATCCTAAGGCACGACTCCTAAGAAGGACTTAGGACGATGATCCTTGCCAGATTATTCTACATTATTCCGAGGTTTGGCTCTGATACCAAGTTGTGACGCCCCACCTCTATACTCACGCTAGCCAAGGATACTACAGAGCAATGCCGTCAACTAGCACAAAAAATAAGGCTGTTGAGGAGCGACTATCCATGTCATTTCTTTGTGCGAGCACTGATATGTCAGATAGTATAACATGCATTTCATTTCAAGAGGAAATCCGACATACCGATACAAACTCAAAGCTACTACACAGTGGTTATGTGGTCTTCAGAAACAAATATAGAGATAAACATAACATAAATTAGTCACATATATTCATATCACAAAGGCGGAAATACATATGAATATTACACGTAGAAGTGTACATCAGAGCAGTGGTCATACAAGATCCATAACATCACAAAAGAATAGATACAAGTGCTAGACAAAAGAATAAGTATACATCAAAGAATCTCTATTTGAATGTACAAAATAAAAACTACTAATCTAAAGTAGTCAGCGAAAAATCAAGTGACAGTCCCTGATAAGAAGTCAAGAGGAAGCATATGTAATATCTCGGTCCGACCCGAGTATTTTTTAATAAGAAAATAATAAACGGATCAATCCAGCTATAAATATTAGATAAAATGAGATAGAATAAGAGATACGATAAAAACGTATGATAACAATAATGCCATACTATGACAATTATGCATTAGAAAATCAACCAAAAAATCATACAATATCTCAAGAATCTCAAAGCACCAAAAAGAACATCATATTCTTTATTTAAATCACCAAACCACAATATTGACAAACATATCAATGCCAATCGCAAAATTTGATGAAACACAAATTCTAGAAGTCATCAATTAGAAATCCAGAAATCAAAAAAAAGGGAGGCCTATCACAAAACGGAAGCGTGAAAACTCACCAACACGAGTATCATAAAATGGGTCGTTATCCCATAAAAATGAGCCAGAGCTCCTCCTGACAGGGTATAGTACCCCATTGCGGACTATGAGCCAAAGCTCCTCCTGATGAGCCGAAGCTCCACAAAACGGTTCGAAGACCATGGGTCGCTAGCCCATAAAATAAATGAGACGAAGCGCAATAAAATGAGGTATAGTGCCCCACGTGGACAAAGAGATATCGCACATCGCTAATCTAAACCACAAAAAATGATCATCATCGATCATCAAGAAGTGTCGATCACACTAAGCTAGTAAATAAATGGGTTTAGCTTCATGTCCCCTAACCACTGGCTTAACTTAAATATTTACGAACAAATTATAGATTTCCACTCGAAAATTGTCACAAGAGTTTCAATCGAACAAGTCTAAGAATTAACCGACGAAGTAAACAGAAGCATTTCATTTCACTTGTTTTGCTAAGCCGTTTAACTGGATTTCTCGAACGAATGAGATAAAGGTTTGTATATACTAATAGATTGGAAAACGGTTTAAAAAGCGAGTTTGATATTAAAAATAGAGTTGAAATTGTCTTTGTAAAAGAGTTTGAATATTTACTACTAGTATAGAAACCTTTGTATTTTAAAGTGATAAAATTGTAGAAATGATTGTAGAAACAATCAATCACCAAAAATTCACATACGAAGACGTGAATTAAATCCAAAGAAATCGATATCAAATCCATCAAAATGGCTATTTCCAAAAATCCAAAGAATAAAGTCATCAAAGTCGATAATAAGTGATAACAACTAACCGGATCAACAAAAATTGATAAATTTTGGAAATTCACTCAAAAATAGGCAAATTAGGCAAAATCAACAGTTCCAAACATCTGATTGATAATCCAGACGTCTGGATTTAGGTTCTGGAAATCCAGAAACCATCCAGATGTCTGAAAGGTGGCTTCAGTCGTCTGAGAATGTGTTTCAGACATCTGAAAAGGTGTTTCAGGCGTTTGACAAGGTGTTTCAGACGTCTGAAAGGTCTCTCAGATGTCTGACACGGTTTTCTGCCATTTTTTATTTTCTGCCTTATATTTTTCTCCAGATTGCAAAACCAGATGTCTGGACTTTATAACCAGACATCCGATCACCTGGTCTGGGCAAAGTTTGCCTAGGCCATGATGGCCAAAACGATTCGGGAGCGATCGAACGAGCAACGACGACTAAGGATTTACGCCAAGCGACAACCCGGCCTTATAGCCTCTTCGATACACTCCAAACAACATGTCCAAACATCCATAGTAGGATTTTCATAAAATTGGACTGCAAAATCAAAAGTTGAAAAATTCACCAAATCAATTCAAATCAAAAGCAAACGAACATCAGTAAGCGTTAGGAATTCATACCTAACAACGAAGATATATATATAGACATAGATGTGAGAAAAAAAATCTCACCTTTAAACCCAAAAACAATGAAATAAGAAGCCCAAACACAAAGGAAAGATCAACCATTCTTCACTTCAACCCAAGAAGCTTGAATCTAAGCTTATAAGCAATAATTTCCTAAATTAGGTTACAGAAAATTTCTGAAATTGAAGAGGAATTGAGATGGAGAAGATGAAGAGGATGCTTACTTAAGCGCCTCTTTGATTTTGGTGCTAGATCTTGAATTTGCAGAGGAACTAGGGCTTAGGATTTTAATTTCCAATCTCTTCTCCCATTTTTACTAAAGCTTGAAAGTATTAGGAAATAGGAATAAATGAAGAGGAGAGGAGGTGGAGCTAGGGTCTTATGTTAAGTTATTGGGCTGAAACCCAAACCCAAAACCCTAAATGAAAATGTCAAAATTCTAGCTAACTCCAAACATATCGATGTCTATACTCAAAAAGGCCGCAAACGCCATTTTGGACTCAATGGAAGTGATCCCAAGTTCTAATTCGACCGTCTGCAAAAAGTTGCATTTCGGACAAAAAAATCTAACTAACGATGCTATATTTAAATAAAATATTTAAATATATAATCGTAAAATATGCGGGTTGTTACAAAGGTGCGGTTCCCACTATGAAAGGGAAGGCATCATCTTCGAAAGATTCAAGGAAAAGAAAGCGAGTGATCAAGAAAGGAAAAAAGGCGCGTTTATCGAAAATAGTAAAAGTCATCATTGTCATGAGAAGGGGAACCGAAAAAGGACTTTCTTAAACTATCTCAAGATGGCAAGAGAAAAGAAGGAATAAATTCCTTGGCTTCTAAAGGTATGTTTATGATTTAATTTTTTTTACAAATCAATAAAAACCCTTAGGTTTGTAGATACTTAATCTGAAACTCATATTTATAATTTATTACTAGGACTTAGGAGTAGACGGCCTATGACAAAAATAGAAAATGCACCTCCAAGTTGTTGATGGATCAGTAGTAGATGCAACTGCAAGTGGAGATTTCCATTTATTTTTGCCTTTATTTGTGGAAAAATTTCTATGTCAAGACTAGTTAAGACCCGCTATGGTTTTCATTGTAAAAATAATGTTATGAACATCATGTTTAATGGAAATAATATTTACACTAGTGTTCTGGATAATGATATTTATGTTCATAATTTTAAACACATATTTGCTATCAATAATTCCTTTTCTACTATTTACTAAAGCAGTTATTTATGGCACCTTAGGATAGGTAACATTAGTGACAAAAGGCCACACAAGTTGAAATTTGAAGGTTCTCTTCTATCATTTGATTATCGATCATTTGACACTAATGAGTCATGTCTCAAAGGGGAAAAGGCTAAGCACCCTTTAATGAGAGAAACGAAAGAGTTAATGAACTCTTGAGTTTTGTACATACCGATGTATGTGGCTAAATGCCTGTATTGACTAATGATACTTCCTTATATTTCATAAATTTCACCGATGATTCCTTTGGACTGGGATATGTATATCTTATGAAAAATAAATTCGATGTCTATGAGAAATTTAAAGAGTATAAAAATGAAATTGAAAATCAGACAAACCATAAAATTAAAATACTTTGATTCGATCGAGAAGCAGAGTATATTAGATAGGAACTTTAACGGTACATAAAAGACAATAGGATTATCTCTTAGGTTACTCCACCCTATACTCCGCAACACAATGGTGTTTTCGACAGAATGAATCAAATTCTATTACACATGATTCGATCTATGATGAATAGGGCTAAGTTACCTATTTCCTATTAGGCATATGTGTTTGAATCCACAACACATATGTTGAATTTGATGCGATCCAAACCTGTTCCTTATACACTATATGAGATGTGGTGTAGGAAGAGAGTCCACTTTAAGTAGTTGAAGGTGTGGGGTTTTCCAGTCTATGTGGAGAATATTGGGCCCAATAAGCTTGAGACAAGATTGGTATTGTGTAAATTTGCAGGACATCTCAAAGATTCCATGAGATGTATTTTCGATAACACAGAGGAACAAAAGGGTATTGTTTCTCAAAAGGCTGTCTTTTTAGAAAGGAATTTATTTCAAAAGAAATTAATAGCAAGATTGTTGATTTGGATGTAAACTGAGAAACTAACATGGAGACTGATCTTATGGATGAATCAGATTCATCAATATACGATAATACACAACCTATTAGAAAGTCTAATGGTGGATCTTGTGTAGAGAGATACTACAGGTTACAAGAAAGAGAATCGTGTCCTAGAAGATGACACCCCCTTCACATTCTAACAAGCTCAGTAGAGTAAAGACTTTGCATTATTTTTAAAGCTATGAAATCCAAAATGGATTCCATGTACACAAATAAAGTATGGACTTTGGATGATGTACCCGATAGGCTAAAACCCATTGGCTATGAATAAATCTTTAAGAGAAAACCAAATGCAGAAGGAAATGTCAAGACCTACAAAGCTAGACCAGTCGCAAAAGGTTTCCATCAGGTTCAAGGTGTTGACTACGATGAAATATTTTTTCCCATAGGCATGCTAAAGTCCATTCGAATATTGCTCGCCATTTGCACATTGTATGACTATAAAATATGGAAAATTCTTGTGAAAACAGCTTTTGTAAATAGTAATTTAGAAGAAACTATTTACGTGTCACTACTCGAGGGTTTTGAGGTCATTTGGAGCAAAGGAAGTTCCTTTTGTAAGTTGTCAAGATCAATATATGGTTTAAACGGTTGAAACAAATATTTTGATTAAGTGATCAAACAGCTTGACTTTTATCAAAACATAGAGGAAGCATGAATATATCAGAAAAAACAAGGTAGTGCTTTAGTGTTTATCATTCTATATGTCAGTGATTTACTCTGATTGAAAATGGCACACCATTTGTTGCAATCAGTGAATGCCTTATTATCCAAGAACTTCTCCAAAATGAATTTGGTAGAAGCAGCCTACGTACATGGTATTGATCTATAGAGATAGATCCTAAAGGCTGCTAGTATTTTCTCAGTCCTTGTACATAGAGACTATACTAAAAATGTTTAGTATGGAGAATTCCAAGCGTAGAATATTCCGATGCAATCGAGAATTATCCTTTCGAAGGACGCTTCTTATATTGATTAGGTGAAAGAGCATGTAAGAAGGATATCATATGCATATATAATTGGATCCATTACATACGTTATGTTATGTATGAGACTGTATGTGTCCTATGCATTAAGACGCGTAGGCCGATACCAATCAAATCTCGGAGAAAAGCATTGGATGGATATAAAGTGTATTCTTAAGTATTTATGAAATACTAAAAACTTATTCCCAATCTATGGGAATGAAGACCTCCTTATGAAGGGGTATATATATTTAAGCTTCTAGAGTGATATCGATAACAGTAAATCAATGTAGGGATACATATATACATTAAACGCTAGGCCGGTAGGTTGGAAAAGTTCCAAGCAAGGGATAGTAGCCAATTCAACAATGAAAGCTGAGTGCATCACCCTAAATAAAGTAGGTAACGAAGCGGGCTGAATGCAGAAATTTATGAATGAGCTAGGGTGATTCCAATTGTTAAGAATGTCACGATATTGTTCAGTGATAACAATGCTATGATTTAGATCACGAGCTCTAATAAATCAAGAAACATACTCTAGAAGTTCCACCTGATAAGAAATTTTGTTAGCGACAGACAAGTGACAATTAACAGAGTAGGCAGTAAAGTCAACATACCAAGTGCAAGTGGGAGATTGAGAGATTTAATGGATTTCCTTTAGGGTAAATTATATAATTTATTGTAAATATCTAACTCTATAATCAATCTTTTTTGTAATAAAGTTATTTGGTGTTGATTTTCTTTTATATATATACTTTGTTATATTATGATATAAATAATTAAGTAATTAATTTAATGTATATAATTAAAGTAATTCTGAAATAAAGTGTTATGTATTTGTAGTTGTAGATCGTTGCAATCATGAGTAATTAATCACAATACAAAATAACATTTGTTATAAATATTCATAGTCGAGATGTTTCGAGAAAGGATAACGATATGTCCATTGAGGCCACAGTAAGTAACGCTTTTCAAAAGTTTGGCTGTGTATTCCTCATTGTAGTTGGTGGCACAAAGGGTTACATACTTATAGTTATTAGATAACTATAGAATGACTCGACCGAGAGTTTTTTATTGGTTGATAACAATTAGGTCAAACATGAAATCTCAATGTAGTGATGTTACAATGTTCTTGTGACTTGAGAATACTATGGAATTTCGATGTGGATACTCTACTTTGAATATAGTTAGACTGTGACATAAAGACCATCGAGTAAGGCACTATTAAATAGAGAATTTGTTTTCTACATTGTATGAGGTTAGTTTCACGGTCAATTGCACCCAACTCAAAGTCAAAATCTCTAACTAGAGTAGAATAGTTAATAAAAAAGGTTATAATTAAACCAAGGACTTTGTAAATGGACCGAACAATTGAATTTGAATATTATTAGAGTTTCCACCAATAACAAACTTCATGTATCCTAAAGTGATATCATGTTAACGAAGAGAACACGTGTATATTATATCGTCACTTGCATATAATGATCTGAAACATGATTTTACCGAAAATATCTGTAAGTGATGAATTTAGCCAAATTTTCACAACACCAGTTAAGGTGACATGTGAAATTTAATATTTGAATTATTCAATATTAATGCCTAGCTGAATCTATACCTACAAGCCATACACCCCCATCTATGAATTCTCTAAAATACAACATGATTTAGTTTATAAAGTATTATAAATTAATGTTTAATAAATATTAATTATTATTGTATTTAATATTTGGGATTGTTTGAGGCAGCTGTTAAAAAAATTTCTAGGGTCGTTAGTAATTGTTTAAATGTAATATAAACATTATATGTGCATGTATTGGTATAACATATCGATATATATTTAAAAAGACTTTAAATATAAACAACTGCTTAATGGACTTGAAGACATTTTTACCAATGCTTGGACGTAGTGTAGTTCCCGAGGGTGGCAAAAGAAGGTAGATCTGGTTTGAATTTATATAGGAGAATGAGTAAAAGTCGATGGATATCTCTCCCTTTTTCCTTTATAAACACCAACCCATATCAAACTCTTTCTCTTGACCTCTTGAACTCCAATGCCGTAATCTTCTTTCCATCCCCTATACATCCAAGGCTAAACCCCATAAAATCGTACATCTAAGTAAAAGTTTTCTAATCGATGGTCCTATCAGTTTATCCGCAGATCAAAGCACTACAACATAAAATGATTTTCCGATGCCAAAATGTCGTCGGTATGGTGTCGAAAAACCTGTTTCCGACGCCTTTACGATGCTATTTTTGGCATCGGTAAAACTAGCGTGAAAAAATAAATCCAACACCTTTACGACTCCATGTGTTAGGTGTTTTCCGGCGTCATTTTTCGACGCTCTACCGATGCCACGACAACACCATATTTAGAATACAATTTTCGGTTTTCCCACACCTTAATGGCGCTTTTTCGACCCCATTTCTGAAGCAATTTTGCAACACATTTGCTATATGTCTAACTCTCAAACTTAAGATCAAATACATTCATTCCGACAATACCAAATATTCTATGAAACATATACATCTCAATTGAACAAAATATTATAACTAACAATACAACAAAAAAATTGCATAATCGATCAAACATTCAGATAACACATAATATTCATAGTATTATATGATACAACTTAAACTAATATCACATACATGCAAGTCTAAACAAAAATCATGTCCACATAGTACAAAGATATATACATCACGTGTCAAATAAAAAAAACAATGACTACATATCAAACGAAAAAGTTCAATTGTCTTCCATGTGGTCCTAGTCTTGGTCCTCTTGATTATCGACAACATGGTGGTGTCTCATTCTCTTGATTTCTCCCTTCAATTTGATTGCATTAATTAGTAAAATAGAAGATTCCAATTAGTCATGTAGAATATATAACAATATTACCATTTCCTATATTGATTATGTTAGTGAAAAATCACTATTACCGTTAGCTATACATGCCCCTCGCATTCTTAAATGGTGAAAACATCAAAATAGTACCATGAGAAAACACACCCATAGCATATGCCGTATAATTTATAGCTATATATCGACATTGCTATGAATAGATGACCTTAACTTTGGATTTGCTTATCTGTTCATTATTACCTTTTCTAATGCACTGCCTGCCTACTTGCCCAAATTTATTTACAATATGCCTCAGCTAAATGCTCTAAATCCGAGGACTTGAATGAAACACAGCTCTTAATTTGTTATATGATAAGAATTTAATTATTCTTTTGATTACCAATTGTTTTGCCAGTTTTATCATCAAGTTTGAACTACAGATGCCTATCCGTGGAGGTATTCTCTAGATAGAGTTTGGGAACCAATCCTGATCAATAATATAGATATCTTGTTGATTTTTTTTATAGGCTTGTTCGCATTAACTTTATCTCAAATTCTAAAGTCAATTAGATTGATTTTAGATAAAGTTAATGCACTATCAATGTATAGATTAATTGTTTACAAGTTCATATACTATTTTCCTTGTTGATTTTAGGATGGCTAGTGTTTTAAGAGATTGTGGCTTGCTAAAATTGATTAAATAGTAAAGAACAAAATATTTCATGTTGATATATAATATATGCATTCAACTGTGTTAGACTGACATGAATACTATTAGAGAGAACATTAAAAATTGGTTTCCTTTATCTGTATTAAACTACATGAGTATGTCAAAGTGTTAAAGACATTGTATATATTAAAGAACATATATTACACTCTATGGATAGTGTTAAAGACATTGTATAATTAAACTGCTTGCCTCTACGATTTGCAATATATATACTAAATGGTTTGCAGAATTATAAGTGTGCATGTTGTTTATGCTTAAATTGAAATTTATTAATTAAGAATTCAAAATTAAAAAGTGCAAAATCAACGATGATGCAATGCTTTTACATTTGCCTTTTAAAGTTGTTCTCTTGCAAATAAACTAAGTATGTGAAACAATTTATAGTTCTATTTTTACTGTGTAATAATTATCATTTTTGTTGGCTACAATTCTAAAGTCGTTATTATGTAACACGAGTTTATATGCACGCCGAGGTAGGTCTGAATTTAATCACAATGTGCATGCATTTATAGTTGCACCCCAGTAGTAGATTTGACAGAGTCATTGCTAGCATAAAGTGAATCTAGATTAGCACCCGAGAAGATCGAGACAATTAAGAACAGTCATAAAACCAATTTTTTTATAATACAGAAGTTTTATCATTCTTTTCTTTTGTTTTGGTTTATTTTTGTACTATTGGTAATGAAAATAATACTTGTACTTGTACATGCATATGCTCTTTTAGATTTTAAGCTAATGTGGGCTCTGAGCGGAAATGTATCCGAATACATGATCACTTCACAACATGGCTTCATCTCTTCTTCTATTAATAATGAGAATTCAATTAATAGGATTTCCACTACGTCATTTTGAAAATTTGAACACACCCTCATTCATCAATAGAATCTAACCATCGGTTTACAACCTCCATCATAATACCATTTTCTATCATCCATCAACGAAATTTCACTACCAATTTGCTACCAAGAAAACTGTTTTAAATAAAAGTGTCGTGACTACGAAATCTTTTGTACTTATAGCATACATCCATCAATTAATTTTTTATTAAAAAAATAAACATCTCCAACTATTAGATGCATACACCGATAAACGTATACGCAGCTTATACTTATTCATGGTATAACTTTAATCAACCCAATCTTGAGTGGCAAAAGGAAAAACAAAAGGCATAGTTAAAATAATCAAAATGCTCCAAAATTTTCAAACAATCAAAATCATAAGGATGGAATTTACATTATTAATAGTATGTGTGTGTGTCTTTTTAAAGGACAATTCGTTTATGAATTTCTGTTTAAGGACAACATATCCATACACAATTTACATAAGGTATGATAAGAATTTTATTTTCTCAGGAATCAAGTAAATATCAATATTGTACCAGTTTTGGACATCCCCAAAAGTTTTGGGCATTTGCGAAAGTAGGGATTCTGAAATCAAATGTGCATGAGTTACAAATGATGGTAAAATGGACGTTGACTCTCAAACCACTACAAATACTAACAATCATCATAATTTGAATGTCTTCAGCAGTAATATACAAAATGATATCTCTACTCCTGAGCGTAATAATGATGATCAACAAACTAAGAGAATAAATATTAAAAGTTATGAAGTCCATGGTCCATCAATTAAAATACAACAATCTGATTATTCAAAAAACAACCTAGAAAGTAACATGAACAATCTAACAGTTTGGTTGAAATCGTTGAATTTAGAAAATACAAAGATTACTCAAGTGATGATATAAGAGAATATGAATAACAATCCAGCTGAATTAGATCAAAAGAATGATCCATTTGCAAATGGCTTGTCCTTTGACCCATTGCATGGCCATCCCAAGCAACATATCTACCACGATTTTGCTTCAAGTCTATAGATCCAGGCCCGCCATTTACCCCTTCATTTCTACCTCGAGTTTACCTACAAATAGAAATACAACTGAACCAAAAAAGGATCAATTCTTGTACGCAAGATAAATAATTAAAATATGGATTTTTTTATATTTGAATCAGATTATGATGTGATCTAATTTTTATCAAAACCTTAACACAAACTTTTTTGGGCAATACAAAAGGATGTAAATTTTTGTTGTGTAACGACGGTCGGACAAAGATCCCCATCTCCCGCACATGGCGTACGCATATGGGTTGGCACACACTTTGTTGTAACAAAAGGAATCCCTAGTGTTACATGCCTACCAACCCATATTTATACACCACTTTTCCATATTATTTAGCGATGTGGGACTTTTCTCCAATCCAAACCGCCGTTCCTCCATTAAACATGCGAGACAACCCTAACAGTCTCCCCCTTGACTCGCATCCCCTTGCGGTAACCTTTGAGAGTACTGCCGTGTCTGCATGGCCCAGTCCGTAACCTTCGGCTCTGATACCACTGTTGTGTAACGACTGTCAGAACAAGGTCCCCATCTCCAGCACGTAGCATACGCATATGGGTTGGCACACACTTTGTTGTAACAAAAGGAATCCCCAGTGTTACATGCCTACCAACCCATATTTATACCCCACTTTTCCATATTATTTAGCGATGTGGACTTTTCTCCAATCCAAACCGCCGTTCCTCCATTAAACATGCGAGACAACCCTAACAATTTTATTGTAGCATATAATTTGAGCACACAAATTTCATAAGTTATAAGTAAACCATCTTACAAAAATATCTTCTGACATACGTAAATATTAAAAAAATTCAGCGTTATATTTGTTCCATAATACAAAACTAATGTAAAATCAAGTAACTATTTTGTATTTAAATAATAGTTGTTCAAAATAATACTAAATTTGATATGTTTTTCCTCGATTGACCGTAAAGTAAATTGATGTATTCACATGGAAGCTATATGAACTAAATGATTCAAGCCATACCATTCCATGCCAATTTTGGCAGTTGAATACTGTTTAACTTTGTTGCTTCGATGGTCGACTACCATTTAACTATCCAAATTTACAAAGACAATGTCAAATATTGCTTAAAAAACATGTATGCTCTTTATTATGGCTCTAACTGCATTTAAAAAACAACTAAGCTAACTATTTTATTTTTTATTTTTGTGACTTTATTAAGGTGTATACCTACATCTACCCCTGCTATTTGTCAGATAGGGTAACTTTTTTTTTCATATATCATATTTACAATTTCTTAAATTTCAGGCAAATAATCCATGGATAAAGTTTCTGGATTATTTGGAGGTAGATGAAAGATTGTTCTCATCATGAAAAGTTTGACCTGTTAAATATTTTTCAAGTAAAGTTCATTATTAATTTTTTTTTAGTTGTGCCAGCTATGGTATTTCAATATTTCACAGTTCAAGATTATATTTTTCACTACCGATTTTCTGTTATTTGAACCTAGTCCTCCGTTTTATCTGCAGACTGCAATTGGTCATTTCTACTATCTTGTTTGATTTAATCAGCTTTCGTCCTCTTGCAATTGCCAAAAACTGCATTCATCGATTTTCAATTCCAGATTTGCAACATGTTTCTTGCCGTCATTGGTTTGTGCATGCCACTTAAAGTTCATTTTATATAATATTTTAGCTGATAAAAATATATATAAAAATATGTAATTTGCACCATTACCTCTACTTTAAGCTGGGTAGGAAAAAATATTTGGACTTTATATATGGTGTTATCTACACTCTTGTTCAATGAACATATTTTCTTTCTTTGAATACAATCTATTACATGATTAACATATTTATTAATATTGATGCAACTTTTAATTTATTTTTCTATCCTATCTCACTACTTCATTGTTTCACTTAATCTTTTACAACTTTCTTTGTACAGCTCTTTTCAGAGGGGATGAAAGCTTAAAATCTGTATCTCACCTCTTCCACTAAGAATATGAACACACATACGTATTCCACTAAGAATATGTACAACTAAATGAAGATAATTTACATATATTTGTGAATTAATTTCTTGCTTTTATATTTATGCATGTGTACAAAACTTTGATTCATATTGCACAAAAGTTCTTTATAAGTCACTCTTTTATCCATATATATGGCTCGGAACTCATAAAATTTCTCATCAGATATTACCTTAATACCCCAATATCTCAAATATCATTTGTGAACACAAATAAATTTGTCAATATACAATTTCACTCTACATTATAAAACTTTCAGGCAATAAACATGCGAGAAAGAAGAACACAAAGAAAAAAAGACACGGATTAAGCTGTCAAAAAAAAGATCAACTTCGACAATATAAAATATCAGGCTTTTCCCAAGGAGAAAAAAATTGCAAAAAACCATCAGGTCCTTTGACCGCTCAAAAAAAATCCATCGACGCATCGGCAGCTCAATCGAGCTGAACAATGATTAGCTCACCCGTAACACATTGTATATGACCTTTTCAACTCCGCTGCTCCAGCTCTGCAGCGCATCTCAAATCCACTGTAGTTCCGACATCTCAATTCTGTTGCAACTTTGGCAGAACGTAACTTGCGGTTTTAATATGCATATCTAATTTGTTTATACAGTTTGTTGAAATCATTTAGGAATTTCTATCCTTTGGCAACTTTGGTTGAAGGCTACTTGGTTCATTTGCTCAGTCTATCCCATTACTTGAGGGTGAATCATATTCAACTTCACTTTCTTATCAAGAATGTCTTATACACTTTTCAATAGTCACATATCCTATTTTAAAAAATTTATGTTTACATTTGTAAATTTTTAGAATCGTAATATTATGTCTTTCTTAAAAATTAAAGAAAATTGTGAGAAGCCTCATCAACTTTCAATTTAATCTCTTTTCGGTTGACAGTTTTGTCAAACAATTCAAAATTCTGTTTTCAGTACAATTAATTGAATACCGACTAATCTTTAAGTGCTTAAACTTAAATTCTACGTACGGATATAATTTGTTGAATGACTATGAAATTTACTTTGACATACAAAATCTTCATTCAACCAAATCCTAACACATTCACAGACAATACCATGAACCGATGCACAGTTCAAACTCAATGCGCCTAATGAACCCCTACATTTAATTTAAGGACATTGCATATAAGATTGTAAATGTTTTTTTTTTCAATGGTCAACTGGATTGCACTTAATAGTTAATTTAAGGTCATTATAAGTGTACTGTAGAAAATAATTGACATGTCCTCACAGTAGATATGACTCTAATTGTCGGTAAACTACATAACAAAAATAGAACAGAGCCAACATATAGATGGTCATATCAAATGTCAAAGAACCTATAACATAGTAAGTGTACATGGAGAAGGAAAAATAGGACATAGATCAACTGTGTTTACAGATTTATAGTTTATTAGCTAGGGTTGAGTCTGAAACTGGGGTGTGTATGTTATATGTAGTATTTTTATTCAATATATAGTGAAATGTTGATTATACTGACTACTATGAAGGTAATTTTTTATATCCTACATATATCTCACATCCACAAATAAGTACAATATATAAATATAAAGGCATATATGTGTAACAACTCATGTGCAATATATGAACGTATCTCTATAGAAATAAGGTGGGGGAATATTTAATAGTCAATGGTTTCCATAAGCTATACCTATTATTTACAAAACATGAATTACATTTGAAATATGTAGCATCATGCTTGAGAACTTAAGGATTTAAAGACTCAAGATATGTAGACTTCAATTTCTGGATCTTTAATTCACATAAGGCCTTGTTCTAACTATGCATGACCTTTAATGTATTGTCCAAAATGGATATTTATTTGTTATCTAATTTTTAACCATCAACGACAATTAACAGCGACACAAATTGTCCTCGACAGACATAGGCAAATTGGGATGACTTATTTATCCAACGTTAACAATAAAATAACCAATAAAAGTTCCAGTAGCATTTCTACTAAAATAATTAGTTTACTTAGCCTCTCAATTATTCTTTTTCTTCCCATCATGACATACCAATCAACAAAGCAATCAACAAATTCATCGTGGTCTTTAAAACAATTCTATAAATGAGTGAATGGAAGTATTGGAAATATGTATTCAACCAATCAGCCAAACTTTAGGTAGCCAAACTTTAGATCTATATCACTTTAAATCTGTATGCTATAAATTTAATGAACATTACTTACAAAATACAGCTACATAATTAATCCACAGATAAATCCAACCAAAAAAAAGACCACAGTTATCGATAAGCAGATTAGGAAATAAAATGTAACCTCAAACATTATTAAAAAAATCGTTAACTAAAAAATTCAAGGTAACTAATGAAAATCAGTGAATACTTACATGAGATCGAAGGTTAATGGATGTTGTACAATGATGGTTGAGGTTAGACCATAATCGAACTCAGGAACCATAGTTTCGTGCTTTGACCTTAGTGTTGATCGATTTATAGTTGGTATATCGACAATTGATAATAAATGATAGAAGTTGGAGAAGACTGAATTGAACTAACCCTAGCATGTTTACAGAGCCGCGAAGTTGAAGAAATTGACTTACGTCTTTTTGCAATCAGGTAGGTTGGAGAGTCAGGGTTTGCTAAGTTTTTAGAAGACATGCCAGAGCAGAGTAATGATCAAGATGGATGCAATTACGAAGATGTATAGAGGCGATTTGAGGAATGAATTAGGGCTTTGAGACACCATTTTCAAAAATCGTAGGATTCTGATTTAGGGTTTCTCGAAGTATTTTGGAACAAAGAGGCGAACAAAAACAAAAACGAAAAGGGTATTTCAGAAAGAAGGTAACCCTAATCTACAAAACCGGTCAGATGCAGACAACATCGAAGTGGAGGAAGTATAATTTCCAGTAAGGGACAATTTAGGTGATCAGACGATGGTGAATGTTTGTCGTTGATAATGTATTAGCAACGGAGGAGGCAAATCGAATAGCTTCTGATGTAGGGTTTCGTAACAACAAGCGAAACTAAGGAGGAAGAGGCCTCTATGTGTTGATCATTTCGCGATGAGTAGGTTTTGAAATGAATTAGATGAGAAAGAAACGCGAACAGAAATGAAAAAGGGCATTTTCGAAACTTCGCACAGACACGGTTGAATCATGTAGACGGAACTTTTATTATTAGTAGTAAAGATATGTAGAATATTATAGCAGAAAGTTTTGCTATTTTAGCCAAAACAACAAAAAAAAATCTTCGAAGGTTTGTTTACTTTTAATAGAAGTCAACGATAATGAATAGGAGCATCTCATTTAGTTTTTCATGTACATGAATTAATTATCAGCGATGTAATTGGAAATCTTCAAAAGATAATTCAATATTACACATTAAGTTACCACTAAAATTTAAATTCATTGTTTAACGGTTTAATTTCATAACCACATCCATGTGATACATATGATAATTTTTATGCATAACATTTGGAGTTTGTTTTTAATGCACGTTTAAAACTATGACCTAGGAATTAAATATTGAATTTAAGTACTAACTTATTCACATGGACTCATAAAATACTAGTAAACTTATCTAAGATAATTATAACACTACCCAGTGCAATAAGAGAAACAAGATAATAACAAAAAAACCTTCTGCAATCCAACAACTGACAAGTATAACAAATTTAACCCAAATCACAAAAACCTAAATTTCTTAATAAGAACTCTAATTAAAATCACAACAAAGCAACGTAAATTGCATATACACAAAATAAAATTTTGATAAATTTTTTATACCTAAGGGTCTGAAGCACTCAGGTCTGTGATGTTTGTGTAGATCTAGAGCTGGAGTCTGGATTCTTGGATCTGAAGCTGGCAACTAGATCTAAAGCTGAAGCCTGGATTCGAGTGGGTCGGGTCTAGAGATGTTTGTCGTGCAGTGTTTGAGTGAAGGTTGTTGAGACTTGGGTGAAGGCAGTAGAGCATTTGAGATGTTCTTTTGCAAATTTGGGTGAAAGAGATTGAAATTGTAGTGTGTGAAGGCGGTGGAGATTGTAGTGTAGGTAGGGTTTGGAGATGTTCGCGGTGGAGAATTTCTTTTCTTATTCTAGGCGGAAAAGATTTGCTTTGGAGGGAGACGACATTTTGAGGATAAAAATTGTAATAGGTAAGATAGCGTTAAATTTAAACAATTTCGACCACTTTTGTTATGTATATTGGATTTATACAAGACGTCGAAATGGAGTCGGTATTTTCCGACACTATTTTGACGTCTTATTCTATTTTATGACCTTGCGACGTCATTCCAACGTCCCACCTACTTTGATGTCGGAATGATGTTGAAATATTTTGTCGCTATTTTGTAAGTTTTCTAATAGTGATAGTCAAAGAAGATATCTCACTTTCAACCCCTCTAAAGTTTTGTATCATGTTAATTTCAACCAAAAAGGTGTGTTAGAATGATGAACTCAGTGTTTGACTCCGCAAAAAGGTATTGAGAAAACTCGATTGTTACTTATGTGGTCGGCTCATGCCTATATTGTTATTATTTTAAAGCACATATTGAAAGGGTGTGGAAACCACATAGGAGACTTTCACATTCACACCAAAGAAAATGTCTTTTATAAGATTAAATTTGAAAATGAAGATGATTATAAGACAATTTTGCAAGGAGTTCTTATTTTTACAATAGAAAACTTATGATAATGAAGCATTAGGTACCGGTTCTTAGTCTAACCAAAGTAATATTAAAAAGGATCCCAGTTCGGTTTTGTTTTCCAAGATTTAAACTTGAATTTTTGTCTGAGAAGTCGATTAATAGAATTACATATGCCTTAGGAAATCCTATAAAGAGGGATCAATTCACTAAGGAAATGATTAAAATCTCATTTGCTTAGGTGCTAATTGAAATAAACGGCTTTAATTTTCCAAATGAAGTAGCTATAGTGACTGAAAACTACGAAGCATTCATGTAATCAGTTGAGTATGAGTGAATACTAATTGTATGTCAAAATTGTAGTTGTTTTGGAGACCCGATGAATGTGCATTTGGAAATGTATAGGTACCCAAAACAATAACAAAAAAAGATAACTCAAACAACTACATGGATATGGACAACCCAGTTAATTTGGAACATGGCCATCACAAATGAATATGCAATGGCAGCGACATATAGAATAAACTTACAAAAGGTAAACAAAACATGGAACAAATTTCACAAAGTATTACAAATGTTTATACAAACATCAATTCCAATCTCAATAATTGCAAAGTAGACAAACAAATGGAGACACAAGCTCCTCAACAAAGCATCATACTCGAAGTACACAATAATACCAATGAAATTGAGTTAGAGTGTTTCGAAATACCGTCAAACTCTAATCACACAACTCAAATGATTTCCAAAGAAAATCAAGCACAACTAACTCTGTAGCAGATTATTACAAAGTCACAACACAGTACTGGTTTAGAATACGATGTTCAGGTTTAATCAATTACAAGACAATCAACATACAAAATTAAAGGTAATAATAGTATATCTAAACATATGCATGAAAATAAAGAGCCGTTACAAACTACTAAAGCATCACTAGAATAAATATAAGAGCAAATTGTGCAGCACAAATGTCACAATGACCAGCTAGTGCAAATATCGGCTCGTCTACTAGAGACAAATTGCATTAGGATCAAAACATTTGAATTCTTGGCTACAAAGTCTGCAGATGTCAAAAAAATAATGGTTTCACATTCAAAATCAAAAGGTAAAAAATAAAATGTACAAAGACAAACTTTAGAAGCTCCTTCTCAATTGAATTTAGGGAGCAACTTGTCTCAATAGGCTTAATGAATATGATTTTGTGGATTGTAAGGGGTTTAAATTTTACTTATAAACCTTAAAACAATGACAAGCCTACATAGTTAGTCTTTTAGAAAACAAATTAATAGAAAATAAAATTAAAAGTAGCTAATTACCTTAATAACAGATGTGACTACACTTATAATAATGATCAACAAGACAAGGGTAGAATCATGATTTTATGGGATAAATAAACATGGTACCTTTCCATTCTTCACAAAAATGAATAATACATTACTTGATTTATTTGGAATAAATTAGGCATGTCATTCTTTTGCACCTTCGTATAAGCACACAATCGATCAGAGAAGAGCACCAGACGTGGGAATACACAATTGAGTTGGCAAATTCAATAAAACTAACTTGGGTGGTCTAGGAGATTTTAATGTTGTTGTGTACTATCACGATAAAATCAATAATGGATGCAACAATTCAGACCCTGATGCAGATTTTATTGATTGTGTGGTAGATGCAAAAAATTTCGAACCTTAATGTATAAGGACTTATAATACATGGAGGGTAGGGGCTGGCATATCAATCCATAGTAAAATAGATAGTTGTTCATTCATAAGGAGTGCTATGATAAATTTCCTCAATATTCCATTTACTTTGCCAATCATTCAACAGGTGACCATACACCGATCATCTTTAATTTTGCACCAAATGGATTGACCAATAAGAGTTATCTATTTAAATATAACAACTCTTGGCATTTAAGCAAAGAATATCATGATCTGATTAAATGGGAATGAGAAAATACATATATAGGTAACCCATTATTTCAACCCTTCTCAAAGTTAAAGAAAATAAAAGAAGGCCTGAAGATATGGAATAAGAAACTTTCAGTCAAGTAAAATCCTATTGAGATGTTAAGGAAGGAATTAGACGTGACTTATTTCTACTTGATCAACCATCCAAATGAGGTCAAGACAGTTAATTTGTATAGATAAAAAGTGGAACGACTCTCGGAGTTGTTACATAAACAAGCCATGGAAAATTTGAAAAGGTCAAAATTCAAGTTGTTAACACAAGGCAATAAAGCATCTCACTTCTTCCAAGCTAAATTTTCCGATTCTAAAACTAGCTCAAAAAACATGATGATGATGGATGCACAGTGTAATTAGGTCAAAGTCAATGAAAGACTAAACTGGGAAGTGATACATTGCTTTTAAAATGTATTTAATTTTTCTAGTATAAAACATGATTTCTCACATATTACTTGTAAAAAAACCTTTTAGAAAATGTTATAAAATCATTGGATAGACCTTTCAAACTAAATGAAGTCAAAGATGTTGTGTTTCAAATCGATGATAATAGCTCTCCTGGATTAGACGATTTCAATTCAAATTTTTTTCAAGCTTCATTGGAAACTTGTCAAAAATGATGTCTCCAAGCAATGTTGGGCATTCAACAATTAGGTAAAATCTTAGAGATATTAACCAAGCTTTTTTTGTTTAATTCCAAAAATGGTAAACCAACAAATCCTTTTAGATTATAGGCTAATCTCATTATGTAATGTTATCTACAGAATTTTGGTGAATTTATTATGCAATAGGATGAAGCAATACTTTACTAATTCAATTCATCCAACCAAAATGCTTTCATCCTAAATAGACTCATCATAGAAAATTTAATTTTTTCATACGAAATGGTGAGAGGGTTCAATGGAAGACAACAAATAATATATATACGAAGGTGGTCCTACGCAAGGCATATAAAAAAGTTAGGAGGGAATTCATGTATCATATACTACAATGTATGGGCTTCTCTGAAAAATTTACACATATGATATATGAAGTATATCCACTACCACCTTCTCAATATTATTAAATGGTAGTTCCTTGGGATACTTCAATAGCAACAAGGGTATGAGGCAAGAAGATCCATAGTCTCCTTTTCTAATTACAATTGAAGTGGAATATACCACAATCTTACTAGACATGGAATTTTATGAAGGTAACATTTCTCCTGTCCTCTTTATTGAGCCAATTCCCACTTATTTACTACATGCAGATGACATCTAGATGATTCTGAAATGAACACTAAAAATGCAGAAAACATTGCCAGAGTCTTCAAATCCTAAAGGAGTCTGTAGATCTAGAAATGAGTGCATAGAAAACTACATTGTTTTTTAGCAAAGGGCCAAAGAAAGGGATTAAATCATAAACATCTTCAATGACCAATCAAGGAATCACCCATTACATATTTAGGAGTACCACTATCTCATAGTAAACTACAATCCAAAGATTTTGGTGTGTTGTTAGATAAAATAAACAAGAAATTCAATAATTGGAAAATAGAATGTTGAATGTAGCTGGTAGAATTGGACCAATCAAAATAGAGATTTATCCGATGATCATATTTTGGGCACAATTTTGTCAACCACCAACATCATTATCACTAAAATAAATTCATTGTGTTCGAAATTTGTGTGGAAAATAAGCATCACCATGAGTTGTAATGATATGTGTCAACGAAATCTTAAGGGGGTGCAGGCTTAAGAAAAATAGAGGATATCATGAATGTTGTCTCTTTAAAACTCACATTGAGATACTTGTAAGGGTATTACTTATGGGCTCATTGGATGAGAAATAAACTCTGCAAGATAATTATTTTAGATTATTATCAAAGATAATAATTCATCATATACAATGGAAAATGCTTCTTAAGAGTAGACCAAATTAAAAGGCTTAATTAAAAGGAAAATCATCAACAGACACAACATAAGCTTATGGTTTGATCCCTATAACAATGGGCATTTTCTCAAGGATCAATTGAGATGTCAAACAATATCTATCAATGGAGGCCCTAATAGGAAAGTATCTTCTTTCATTTTCAATGGATAATGGAGAGAAGATATCTCCAGTTTGCCTCCTTATATAGCTAAACAAATTAAAGGGATCCCGTTATATCATTATCACAACGAAGACTATTAGGTTTGGAAAGCTTAATCTAATGGGGAATTTTCTTTTAAATCGGCCTGGATCATGTAAGGGGAAACATAATAAGTGTAACGATCCATAATTTAATCACTTTAAATATAAATATTCGACATATTTTTAAACAATAAATTAAGGGATTTTATACATCAAATAAACCTCTTTTAGATAATAACTAATGATGGGGAAGTAGTTTTCAAATTTAGTTCATAAAAATAATTACTTCAAAGAAAAATCGAAAAGGTGACTAAAAATTGTTTTTCAAATTTTTAACGTTTCATCATCTAAAAGTTGTCGAAAAATATTGTGTACACTAGAGTATACATACACACACATAAATATCTAAAAATATTCCTTGGTAAAACCAGTGGATAGGGTTAAAAAGCTAAGCTACTATTTACTTAAGCAAATAAGGTGGGTTGACTTTTCTTTTTAGATAAAAAAAAGAGGAAAAAGGAAACATCTTTCAATGGAAAAAAGTGAAGTGATGTGATGAGGCGGGGGTGGGTTGATGCTTGCGTGTGGAGCAAAGTAGGATAGTGAGGTGGCATCATGGTTTGGAGGGTAAAGAACCATATGGCAAAAGGGTAATTTTCATATCCTATTTTATATTATTTTTTACCTTTTTCCAATTCTCATTTTATTTCACTTCCTTCATTTTTCAAAACTTCTACTACCTCTTTTCAAAGTTCCATATTTCTTTTAATGTCTTACAAAAAGGTTTTTAATTAAAAATTGCTTCTTTGCTCTCAAAAACACTTAAAATAACTTCATAAAACACTTATTTATGTTCTCTATTTCTCTTATCTTCAAAACAAAATCGAAAACACCACCTTTCCACCAAGACTGTACCCTTCACTACCTAGAACAAGCCCAAAAACCCTAGACCGAACCATATTGACCTATTCTAGGTCTTAAAAGTTGGATTTTGTAATAGGAAGCTCTGTTTGGGAATTTGGTTGAAATTGTGCTTGTTTAAGTGATTAAATCTCACTCTAAAATCAAAGTACTAAACTTACTTTGCTAGTAATAAATTATTACTAGTTGTTTGTTTTGAAGTGACGTTGCTTGTGTATACATATATGTGTTTATATATGATTATTTGTATGGACTTGAATTGTAGTCGAAATATTTAAGTAATGATTTGAAAGTGTTAATCTTTACTTTTTATGGATATTATAGTATTTGTTTAAATGTATGAGCTTATGTTATGGATGTTGTATGCTAAAAGGAAAGTTAGCACTTGGATTTGCGTATATTGTGATATCGGGATTCCGTGTGTTTAAACTTGTTTACTTATTTTATCTTCAAGAAATGTTTTATAAAGTTTGCAAAACTTCACTTTTATTTCAAAACTTTATACAAAGTTTATAAAGTAATATAATAGGGAAGGAAAGGGTTTTTAAAAAATTACTTTGATTTGTAAAACAAGTTTAATGTTATGGTATCCACAGTGATAATCGTTATGGATGAAGTTCGTAAAACAACCACTTTTGGTGTAAACTAAAAGGATTTTCACTTTAAGTATTTTTTAAGAGTTTTTAAACCATATTATAAGTATAAAAATGGTTTAATTATTATTCATTAATTAAGTAAGGGTTTAATGATTATTTATTTAATTAATTAAGTAAAGGTAATTAGTACTTAATTAGTAATTAAGTAAGATAATTATTATTTATTAATTAATTAAGGTGATTATTACTTATTAATTAAGTAAGGTTAATTGTAAATAAATAATTAAGTAAAAGGTTAATTATTAATTAATTATGAATTAAGTAAAAGGTAAATTACTTAAATTAATTATTAAACAAGGTTTAATTACTAATTAATTATTAATCAGGTAGGGTTTAATTATTACTAATTTTTAATTAATTTAATTTAGATTTTAATTATTATTATTTAAATAAAGGTTTAAACTTATTTTTAATCAATTAAATAAAGGTATTTTAATTCTTAATCACTTTAATTCCAAGGATCAATTTGTTTAAAAACAACTTTCTTTTACAAAAGATGGGTTTTTACATACAAGCGATCTCTTTGCCTTTGCCATTAAGTTGCCAAACAAATCTGATAAATTATACTAAAACATTGACACGTTTTGTTCAAAGTAAGTTGTCTTGTATTTAGCACTAAAAGCCGATGAGTAGACTTTCTTCTATCTGTGAATGTAGAACTTGATTTTCTAGTCGAGGGATGGAGAAGTCGAAATGTTGGAGATGTGATAAATATAAGAGGTTTAATTTCGATAAATGTGCCATGATAAATTAATTATATGGAAGATACTTCATGGTATACTTAACACTAAATTCCAAGATATGTAAACTCGTCTCTATACCAACAAGTAGGAAAGTACGTCAAGTCAAAGTTTGTTTCTAACTTGTCCGACTTCATTGTTAATCAAGTGACAGTATTATTTAAAATCAAAAAGTGGAGATAAGTATAGAATGTCTTATATTTATATGCAAACCTATATACACCTCGAATAGTGGATTTGTCCACTATCAATAATTTGACCCTTTTAAAATATTATATGTTATTTCGAAGAGACAAAAATCAGGTAACACAAGTTATCTGAAAATCACTTCGAACCTATGAAAGCGTTCGAAGTGGAAGCGTCTAGAAGATGACAGAATCGAAGAGGTAGATCTTTGGAGTGCGAAGGCTACTTGCTACTAACCCCCAGGGTGATTCCAAAATGGATATAGTAGAAGTAGTGCATTCGATCTATTCATATCCTGAATAACTTGTATGGACGAATACTAGTATTGCATTGTTGCCTGAAGGGAACTATTAGCATCCCAAGTGGGACTGCTATATGAAAAGGTAAACGTAGCCTCAAGCCTCGCAACTAGGAATGACTAAAACAGGGGTTATGCAGCAAGGCTAAGTGGGTCGTATCCATTAGGGTATGGCCATCCCTGATCTAGATTGATATTATTATTTTTGGATGTACGCTTCGGGGTCCAGTATGGTTATTGATCACAAACGCAGGATGATCATATTCGATATTATCTAGGAAGAGTTAGGCCAGCATGTGTTGGCAAGGGTGTAAGGCATTCTTGTTGACCTCGGTATATTTTATCTAAAGGTGTAGTGTGATAGTCGGTACCGCATTAGCATCGTCATTGATGGAATCCATTCTCCAATAAATGCCTTAATGGAATTAGTTATATACTTATTATGTTAGAATGTAATTAATGTAACAATTGCACCTATGTTCCAATATTTATTTTAAACCCTAGACATTATTATAATATCATTGAATTTTCTACAAAAATGGTTTGGTTATCATAAGATAAAAAACACGTTCATGTTTATATGCACGAGGTCTTACAAGATGCCTTTGTTTTTAAAGAGTTGTATAAGTGTAATAATTCGGTTCTTTGAAGTTTACTCACACCAAACCTATGTTTGACCTGGAGATTTTCTTTCTTTCTCTGAAACTCTTGGGTACTCAAATTTGTATGATTAGCCAATTAGTCCAGGTTCGGACGGATGCATTTTGAAGAAGCATAAAGCAGGAGGCTTCGAAGTTATCTAGTTATCTATTTTATTTATGTTGTATGTATGTTTTGTATCAACATCGTGGGGACAGGCAGCTATAACTATCGCTGGATGAAGTTAGTACATGTTGTGACTTTGATATTCATTTTGGGAATGATGCTATGTAATTTCTTATGTTAACTATTTTTTTTTCTATTGCGTTGTGAGATTCTGTACATTTTTTCTTATCTTTTCTTATCTTTTTACCCCAACATCTTGTCTTTCGGACACCTTGATGATTGATACATGAATACCGTAGATGTATTAAGTATCATCTTTAGAAGTAAGAAATGTGGATCCTTACACGTGGTTTCAGAGATAAGGTTGAGCGAACACTTAGGCCTTGCTTAGGATCAACTCCCTAGAGATAGGTTTAGTAATACCCTCAAATGAGTTTAGTTTATGAGTGAACGAAGCTGTATTATATATATAGCTGTAATATATATATTCTAATTATTTCAATCTACCTTGATATTTTTGATTTAATATCCTGTTTCCTTGGATTATCTCATCTAATTATTCTATAGTTATCTTACTATATACAGGTAGTAAGAATAAGTAATAGGGAAAGACTAGGTAGAGGAGCTAGTAGCACGACTACCACCAAAGGTCGAGCTCTGCATGTTGGAAGAGTTGGAGTAGTTGAAGAGGAAACACCTATGCAGCCCTGTGTGAACTTTGTAGTTCTATGCAAAGATTGTACGAATTCAGATGGAAATCGTTTAAGGGATGGAATCTGCCATTGAAGTCCACGCTTGGCTTCATTCTTGTGAAAATATTTTCAAGGAGTTGGATATTTCAGATGAGCAGAAGCATGTCTTAACATTATGGCAGCTGCAAGATGGAGCGGCAGTATGGTGGGACTTCATTATAGTGAATGTTTCGGTAGATGATTTCTCTTGGGCTAGATTTAAGGAGGTGTTTGAAGACCAGCTTATGCTCGTTGTAGGAAGTACACATATGTATTGGAGTTTCTTGGATCTTAAGCAAGGATATTTGTCAATATCTGAATATGAAACCAAGTTTAATGAGCTATTACGCTTTGGCTTGGAGTTGATTGATATCCCTCTTAAGAAAAATGAGATGTTTGTGATGGGGCTGAGTGAAGGATTTCATGAGAAGATGACTGCCCCTTTGAAGGAATCTTTTGTGAATTTGGTAGATATGACTTTATGGTACGAAGCTTTTGATAAGCAGAAGCCGTCAGCAGCATCAAGCAACAATAATAGTAACCCAAATAAGAGGAAATTTAATCATTCTAGAAAGAAGAAGAAGTGAAAAGGAAAGTCGGGTAGAAGGCCACAAGAAGACCATTTCAAGGATTATGTTTGTAATACATATAATCACAAGGATCATACAATAAGATTTTGTATGAGCTTCGGAGCTCAAAAGCAACAAGCGGGACTTATCTCTTTGATGGTTTAAAAGACCCTCTACTTTAACCGTTACCAACCATGCCACATGATAAAGGATTGTCTGCAAATGAAGAAAGGGGAGCAAGCCAGGGTTTATACGATAAAGGATGTACCATCGACCTTAGCAAATGTTAAAGGGAAGGGAGTGCTTGAAGGTACGTTATATGTGGATGGTAATTTAGTTTGAGTATTATTTGATAATGGGACTTTTCGTAGTTTTATTTCTAAAGAATTGGTAGATAAACTGCATCTTTCCCCTAAATTTGTAAAAACCCATATCTACGTGTCAACCCTATAGGTAGTAACAAATCTATGCATGATTTGTGAGAATGTGCAAATTATTTATTTTACCTGCCATTTTTCTATGACCTGCATTTTTTGGATTTTAACGGGTTTGATGTTATACTCGGTATGGATTGACTGTCGGAGAATGATGTTGTCTTAGATTGTGTTGGGAGGAGGTATCTTTGAAAGCCAAATCTGGAAAATTTGTTACAGTGTTATGCGATGATCTAGACAAGCAAATGAGCGGTTTCCTTTATGCCTTAGAATCATCCCAAGAAGAGTTAGGGTCGGTAACAATTGTTAGGTACTTCCATGATATTTTAAAGAAGTTAACAGTCTACCTCCACATTGGGAGGTTGAGTTTCATATGACTTAATTCCCATTTCGAGACCTATTAATCAACCTATTCGTAAAATGGCTTCGAGAGACAAAAGGAAGTAAAGGGGTTAAACCGATGATTTGTTAAGAAGAGGACCGATTAGACCAAGTCATTCGAGGTGGGGAGCAGCTGTAGTTTTTATGGCAAAATCTGATGGATCATTAAGATTTTGTATGGATTATAGGGAATTAAACAAGCAGATAACTCGAAATAAGTATCCCTTACCCCTTATAGACGACATGTTTGACCAACATCATGGTGCTTGAGTATTTTTCGAAATGGACCTTGCTACCGGATTTCACCATTTAAGGGTGACAAAGGATAGTATTCCCCTAACAACATTTATAAGTTTGTGCTGGTTTTCATTGAGTAGATGGTTTTGCCTTTTCGGCTAACCAATGCGCCCGCTTATTTTTTAGATCATATAAATCATGTTTTTAGGGATCAATAAGTTTGCGTTGGTTTTCATTGATGATGTTTTTATTTACTCAAAGACCGAGGAAGAGCACAAACACCATTTGGAAGTGGTGCTGGAGACATTAAGGAAGCATGTCATAAAAGCTAGATTTTGTAAGTGTCTTTTTTGGCAATTAGAAGTAAGGTTCCTCAGACTTGTTGTATCGAAGGATGAAATTTTGGTTGATCTAGCAAATGTAGCGGCTGTTCAAGAATGAAATACACCGCAGACTCCTACAGAAGTTCTAAGTTTCTTAGGCATGGCCTCGTTTTATAGGAGATTCATCCAGGACTATCTAAGATCACCTCACGCCTAACCAAGTGGACCAAAAAGGATAAGAAGTTTGTATGAACTCTAAAGTGTTAAGAAACGATTATTGAATTAAAGAAGAGGTTGACCAGCGCTTTGGTTTTAGCTATTCCGGATGGAGGGGACGGGTTTACTATATATACAGATGCTTGTGGTGTAGGATTGGATGCAGTTTTGATGCAGCACGAGAGAGTCATTACTTATGCCAGCAGGTAGTTGAAACCTCGTGAAAGGAATTAGGAAACATATGATTTGAAGTTATTGGCTGCACTGAAGATGTGGATGCATTATTTGTTAGGAAAAAGGTTTAAGCTTTTTATGGATCATAAGTCCCTAAAGTATATTTTCCCATAAAAGGATCTGAATATGAGGCAACAACGATGGTTGGAATTTTTGACGGCCTACGATTTGGATATTTTATATACGACATGGAAGGAAAATGTGGCAGTGGATGCTTTGAGCAGGAATGCAGTCCTGGCTCTTTCAAAAGTTACTCCGACTCTGCTAGAGAGGATTGCAATTCAAACAAAGGGAAGGCAGGCCCTTGATGGAAGGAAATCATCTAGGATATAGAGGAAGGTCAAGGTTCAAGTTTTGAGATAAATCACCATAGTATTTTGTGTATGAATGGGAGGATGTGTATTCCCAATGTTGATGGTCTTAGGCTAGAACTTTTAATAGAGTGTCATCGATCCAAGTTGAGTATACATCCTGGTGCTTCGAAGATGCATAAGGATATAAAGTTGGTATTCTAGTGGAAAGGATAAAGAGGGATATCTCAATCTATGCCAGCCGATGTGCGAACTGCCGGCAAAATAAGGGCGATTACCGAAGAACTGCTGGGCTTATCCAACCGCTTGAGATCACGAACTGGAAATGGTAGCAAGTATCAATGGATTTTATTGATGGCTAACAAGATCGAGGAAAGAAAACGAAGATGTTTGGGTCATTATGTATTTGCTAACTAAGAATGCCCATTTTATTATGGTAAAGCCGATGAGAACTACAACAACTTTGATAGAAATTTATATGAGAGAGATCGTCCGACTGCATGGAGTTTCTGTTAGCATTATAAGTGATCGGGATCCCATGTTTATCGGTCGGTTTTGGGAGGCATTACATGTAGCTTTAGGGACAAAGCTAAGTTTGAGCATAACATACCATCCTCAAATGGATGGGCAAACAAAAAGAGTGAACTGAATCTTGAAAGATCTATTGAGAGCATGTATCTTGGAGTTTGGAGGATCATGGGAAGATCATCTGCACTTGGTGGAATTCCCTTACAACAGCAGTTATCAAGCACGTATTGGTATGACACCTATGAAGCTCTATATGGACTGCTATGTAAGTCACCAATGTGTTGGATATAAACCAAAGATCAGATAGTACTTGGACCCGATATTATTCGGGATGCTATGGAGAAAGTTATTATGATCAAAAGGAGGATGAAAGAAGATGAATATTGACAAAAGAGTTATGCCAATCCAAGGTGAAGGGATTTTGAATTTGCAATCAGAGACTTTATATTCATGAATATTTCTTTGATGAGAGGAGTTGTTTGTTTTGGAAGAGCAAGGAAGTTGGTGCCAAGGTATGTTGGACCTTTTTTAATTCTTGAGAGGGTTGGGCCACATGCGTATAAAGTTGAGTTGTTAGAAAGATTATCGGGGGTCCATAATGTTTTCCATGTATCGTATTTGAGGAAGTATATGCATGACCCATCGCTGATTGTTGCGTTATGTGTTTAGGAGGATTTGTAGATGGAACCAAACTTGACCATGATAAGGCATCCACTTTGCATTGTGGATCGTTATATGAAACTATTGCATATTAAGGTCGTAAGGTCGGTTAAGGTTTAGTGGAGTGAAGATCCCATAGATTGTACTTGGGAGACGAAAGATAGCATGAGGGAAGTTTATCCCGAATTAATGTTGGAATAGTAGCTTGCTTGTTGTATAGTTTATGTACTCACTATTTGTGACGTGGTTGCTTAGTATGTGCTTAGTATGTATCTTTTGTGTGTGTTTCATCATATATAATATATGCACTTTTTGAGTTATTTTGAGTTATCTTTTTGTTTGTTAATTTTGAGACGAAATTCTTTTAAGGGAGAGAATGTAATGAACCTTAATCTAATCACTTTAAATATGAATATTTAATATATTTTAAATAATAAATTAATGGATTTTATAACTCAAATAAACCTCTTTTAAATAATAATTAATGATGGTTAAGTTGTTTACAAATTTGTTTACTAAAATAATTAGTTCGAAGAAAAACAAAAAGGATGACAGAAAAAAGTTTTTTATACTTTTCGACTTTTATCGATTAAAATTTGTCGAAAAACGTTGTGTACACTAGAGTATAAATACACATATGTAAATATATAACACATGCCTTGGTAAAAGAGGTGGATAGAGTTAAAAAGCAAAAAAATTATTTACTTAGGTAAATTGGTAGGTTGATTTTCCTTTTAAATAAAAAAGAGGAAAAAGGAAACATCTTATCATGGAAAGAAGTGAAATGATGTGATGAGGATGGGGTGTGTTGATGCTTGTGTGTGGAGCAAGATAGGATGATGACGTGGCATCGTGATGTGGAGTGTAAAGGACCAAAGGGCAAAAGGATAATTTGAATATCCCATTTTAAAGTAAAAATAATTTTATTTATCCAATTCTAATTTTATTTCATTTCCTTCATTTTTCAAAATTTCTACTTCCTCTTTTCAAAGCTCCATCTTTCTTTAAATGGCTTCTAAAATTATTTTTAATTAAAAATTGCTCTTTTCCTATCAAAAACACTTCAATTAGCTTCGAAAAACATTTCTTTCCCTTCCATACTTTTCTTATCTTCAAACAAGTCCAAAATTCCACCTTTCCACCATACCCTTCACTATTCTACGCCAAGCCTAACAGCCGTAGCCTGAACCATATTGACCTATTCTAGTAAAAGTTAGATTTTGTAGGAGGAAGCTCCATTCGTGTGTTTGGTTGAAATTTTGCTTATTAAAGTGGGTAATTCTCACATAAAAATCAAAGTTTTAAACTTTATTTTGGTAGTAATAAATTGTTGCTAGTTGTTTGTTTTGAAAGTGATGTTGCTTGTGTGTACATTTGTGCGTTTATATGTGATTATTTGTATGGACTTGAAGTGTAGTTGAAATGTTTATGTCATGATTTGAAAGTGTTAATCTATACTTGTTGTATGGATGTTATGACAGTTGTTCAAATCTATGAGCTTACATTATGGACGTTGTATGCTAAGGGAATGTTAGCACTTGTTGCATATGCTGTGACATCGAGATCCCGTGTGTTTAAACTTATTTACTTATTTTCTTCTAGAAATGTTTTATAAAGTTTTCAAAAACCTTACTTTTGTTTCAAAATTTATACAAAGTTTCTAAAGTAATTTAATAGGGAAGGAAAGGGTTTTTAAAAAGTTACTTTGATTTGTAAAACAAGTTTTGAGGTTATGATATCCATATCAATAGTTGCTATGGATGCAGTTCGTAAAATGTCCACATTTTGTGTAAACTAAAAGGCTTTTCACTTTAAGTATTTTTGAAGAGTTTTTAAACCATATTATATACATTAAAAAGGTTTAATTATTATTAATTAATTAAATGTTTAATGATTAATTAATTAATGGTAATTAGTACTTAATTATTTATTAAGCAAGGTAATTATTATTTATTAATTAAGTAAGGTAATTATTATTTACTAATTAAGTAAGGTTAATTGTAATTAAATAATTAAGTAAAAGGTTAATTATTAATTAATTATTAATTAAGTAAAAGGTAAATTATTTAAATTAATTATTAAATAAGGTTTAATTATTAATAAGTAAGGTCTAATTATTACTTAGTTTTTAATTAAGCTAAGATTTGATTAAGATTTTGTTATTATTAAATAAAAGGTGTAAACTTATTTTAATTAGTTAAATAAAGGTTTTTTAATTCTTAATCGCTTTATTTCCGAGAATCTATTTTTATAAAATCAAATTTATTTTACAAAAGATGAGTTTTAAATACAAGGGTTCTCTTTGCTCGTACCATTAAGTAGCCAAACAAATATGATAAGTTATACTACAAGTTGACACATTTTGTTGAAAGTAAGTCGTCTTGTATTTAGCACTAAAAGCCGATGAGTAGACTTTCCTCTATCTGTGAGATCTAGAACAAGCGAGGGATAGAGAAGTCGGAATGTCGGAGACGTGATAAATATAAGAGGGTTAATTTTGATAAATGGGCTGTGATGAATTAAGTATATGGAAGATACTTAATGATATACTTAACGCTAAATTCCAAGGCATGGAAACTCGTTTATATCCTAAGAAGTGAGAATGTATGTTGAGTCAAGATTAGTTTCTTACTTGTTCGACTTCATTTTTAATCAAGGGATAGTACTGTTTGAAATCGAAAAGTAGGGATAAGTATAAAATATCTTATTTTTCATATGCAAGTCTATACATACCCCAGATAGTATAGTTGCCCACTATCGACAACGTCACCCTTTTAAAATTATTGAAGGTTGGTTTGAAAATACTGGGAACGGGAAACATGAGTTATCCGAAAACCACTTCGAACCAACGTAAGCATTTGAAGTGGAAGCATCTGGAAGATTGCGGAATCGAAGTGGAAGATCTTTGAACTGCCAGGGCTACTTGCTACTAATTCTGAGGGTGATTCCAAAATGAATATAGTACAAGTAGTGTCTTTGGTTTGTTCTTATCCCGAACAACTTGTATAGACGAGTGCGAGCATTACATTGTCACATGAAGGGCAATGTTAGCATTCCAAGTGGGATTGCTATATGAAAAGGTAAACATAGCCTCGCGCCTCATAACTGGAAATGATTAAAATAGGGGATATCCGGTAGGACTATATGGGTCGCACTCATTAGAGTATGGTTATCCGTGATCTAAATCGATATTATTATTTTTGGATGTATGCTTCAAGGCCCAGTATGGTTGTAGATCACAATCGAAGGATGGACATATTTGGTACTATCTAGGAAGGGGTGGGCCAGTCCTGTGTTGGTGGAGATGTAAGAAGTTCTTGTTGACCTCGATATTTTTTTTAGAGGTGTAATGTGATAGGCGGTACCCTAGTAACCTTTTCATTGATGGAAACCATTCTCCAATAAGTTTTGAAACATAGTCGAAATGATTACATTCCAACATAATAGGTATACAACTAAGTCCGTAAAGGCACTTTACTTTAAACCTTAGATATTTTTATAATATCACTAGATTTTCTACAAAAATGGATTGGTTATCGCAAGGTAAAAACTCATGCATGTTTATGTGCAGTGAAGTCTTACAAGATACCTTTATATTTTAAGATTTTGTAAGTATAATAATTTAGGTGTTCGGAGTTTATTCGCACCAAACCCATGTTTGATCCGAAGGTTTTTTTTTCCTTTCCCTAAAACTCTTGGATACTCAAATTTGTGTAAGTAGCCATGTAGTCTAGATTTTGACGGAATGATTTTGAAGGAGCATGGAGCAGAAGGCTTCAACGTTATCTAGTTATCTATTTTATTTCTACTTTATATATTTTTGTATCAGCATTGTTGGGACAGGCAGTTATAACCGTCCTTGGCTGATGTTAGTACTTGTTATGACTTTGATATTCATTTTAGGAATGATGATATGTATTATATTATTTTGACTATATATATATATGTTTTGGTTGTGTTGTGAGAATCTGCTTTATTTTATTTCTTCTTGTCTTTTCTTTTAATTCCACCCCAATGACTTGTCTTTCGGACACCTAGATGATCAGCACATGAATACCATGAATGTATTGAGTGTCGTCTTTAGGAGTCAGAAAGATGGATCGTTACAGTGCTAGATTGGTGCAAGCACATTTGGAATGCCGCATGGACATCGAAGATGTCTATGTGTGCATTAGTTGAAAAATAGATAAGTTAAACACCAAGGAAAAATATTTCTAAATGGAATGTGGACATGGAGATTAAGTGCAAACTGTGCAACAAAGGAGATGAGTTGAGAAACCACCTATTTTTCGAATGCCACAATTCTGGCACGCTACTATAGAACATCGCTAACAAGCTACGGTTTCCATTCAACGATAGCAATGTAATTGACGGCATTTTCACCAAGGTGCTATGCTATAATAATGGCAACAAAGAATATCAAAATTAAAAGACATAGTTTTTAATGTAGTAATATGGCATATATGGATAGAACGTAATAACCGAATCTTTTAGAGTATTGAAACTCCTTATATTTGCTTAGAATTGCTCATGGCAGAATGTAAGCAGCTACTAAAATAAGCAAACTTCATAATAAAAGACATAAGAGGCCGAGAACTTATCTTTCATGAATTCGGCCTCGATCCCAATCACAGAAGTGAAAATAGTAGCAAATCAGAGCACATCGTCACAATAGTTAGCAATTATAAAGCTACTAGCAACAGAAAATAGCCAAGATTGGCAAGAAGGCATTGGAAGCATCGTCATAACTATTAGTCTACAATGAATTTCTTTCCAAAATCACAGACTGGTAGGAATCAGCACTCCTTTGATGACCGTTAACAAGATCAAAATAGAAAGATTTATTAAATAAAGCTAATGGAATAAAGTATCTCATGGAGTATAGAACTAAAGCCAGCAACAGAGAATACATGGTAAGGTTTATAAGCATTATGTGTTTTTTTTTCTTTTGTCATTTATCAGTAGTGCATCTTTATTGTTGCTATTGGGGATAATTAGGAAACATATGGTTGTTTTTAGTATAAATTTTATGTGAAACTCTTACCACTATTTTGTTTTCTCTATTCCCTAAATTTGTAAACCTTTTCTCTAAAGTAAATAAAGTACATGTTCAAAAAAATATATATAATATAAAGTATGTATTTAAAATATAATTATATTTATTTATTTTAGGCCGGAATACATAAATGTAAAATTTTATAAAATTAATGCATTTTGGATAATAAGAAATATTTATATTTAGACATTTAAAATTATATTATATATATATATATATATATATATAATTTGAAATGGTCAAATTTATTTAAATAAAAGATTTTTGACTATATTAAACTTGACTTAAATTAGGATATTGAATATTTTACTTAGTCAAATAAATGAATTTGAAATTTAAATGCATTACTAAGTTTTGAATTATATTATTATATAAACTTAATTTATATTTATATGGCAATATATATATATATATATATATATATATATTATATAACATATGTTTCTAAGATATTATATGCTACAAATAATATGTCTATGTACACCATATGCATATATTTTAGTATATTTAAACATATGTATATACGTATGTGTTTATATTCCCTTGATACATGTATGAATGTATCACACACACACACACATACACACATATATTAGTGTACCCAAAACATACATATATATATAAATATATCAATGTTTTAAAATAAAATGGAATATTATTTTAAAATGCAGATTGGATCTAATGCTTACTAATAGTTTACATAGACTAGTTAAGATCCAAATAGAGAATTTTTTGAAAGTTGCCCATTTGCATGTTGCTAAACGAGCCAGTTCCAACACTCTTCACTATCAAGATCCATATATGCCATCACATAACTTAGTCATTTCACTTATCTCGTTTTTTCAATAACTAATTGTTTTTTTTTTTTGAAATGGTACTTTATATACAACATGTCACTTGAACAACGTATCACAAGTCAATAAATGTTCGAATCATGCTACATAAGTCTCGAATTTATGACCTCTCGCACCAAAGCTAAATCACTTAACCACTGAGACAATGATACTTTGTATTATAACTAATTGTTGAAATGCTACTGCTAACAATGTCATCACAGTAGTGGTGGTAACTAATTGATGTTGTGAAATATTGTACCTACTTTATGATGTATTTGATAATATATATTATAAAACATGAAATGAAAATATAGTTTGCATTTATTGAACATGATCATTAAATTATAAATTAAAATTAATCGGTTATAAGATGTACATGTGACATTATTTGCTTTGCATTTCTAAATATTTAGTTTATAGATGCATATATTATGTTCATCTTGGTTTTGTCGTTTCAATCAAACTTACCAGTGGTTTTATGTGTGTAGGGAGAAAGCAACTACACCTCTTATTGTATATCCCTTACATTTCACCTCAATGATTTGTCAAATTAGACAATTCAAAATGAATCCAAAATTTGAGGATGTGTTGTTAAATAGTTAAAAAAACATTTTGACAAAATTTGCATTGTTTGGATAATTTTTAAAATTTTAAAAAAAATATTCAAAATTGAAAGGTAGACCCAAAAACTAAATTTAACTTAACATGTTGAACATGTTAGAAATTTCAAAATAATCTTAAAATTTGTATATATGTTGTTTATAACGTAGATTAAATATCATCATTATATGGATAGATTTTAAAATGTGAAATTGGAAAAAATCAATTAGGTGTAGTGTTGAGGTGTTGCGTAAGAGTTGCAGTCATTATCTTCTGTGCACACGCACATACACACATATATACTTATTTATTTATTTATCATACCCCTATATTCAGCGACGTACTTCATATAACTCGATGTAAAAATACTTATTACACGTTGAGTCGATGAAAATTGATTAATCAACACTGCGGTACCTATGGAATATGCTAACTTTCAAACATATATCATCGAATTACTATTATTTTTTGATTGATAATATACTGTTGGTGGGTAATATATTGTCTATCCATTACGCAAAATGAAGCAAAGCTTTACTTTTACCTTTTATTTTTATTTTATTGTTTTATAGCCTCCCAATTATAAACCACCACAAAACACTACCTTACCCCCCCCCCCCCCCCCACCCCAACACACACACACAAAAAAAAAACCAACACCCCCACAAAACACACACACAACCCAAAAGCCCATCATTCCTCTTTGCCAGAAGCCCTAAACTGTACTCCGATCTCGCACCCTGTCTCCATCATTCGCCTCCTACGCTCCATAATTACACTTTTGTCCTCTTTCTTTACCTCCATTTAAATTGAAATTTCCCTTCACCCCAACGCTTTGTCATTGCGGTAGGAATCTTAATTTCACCCTCATCAACACCTCAATGCTCTTCCTAATTTTTCTCAGTGAAGGAAGAAGGTGGTGTTATATTTGTTTCTATGCTTGTGTTCCGACTAATTTTATGCTCCTTATTAGTTGATGATTTTTCAAAATTCTCCTCTTTACTTCATGTATAATTGCAATGAATTGTTATATATGCTGGAAGAGGTGGGTTGATTTGAATCTTTGTTTATTGTGAAAGTTGCCATTACTGATGATGTTGTGTGAAGGTTTGGTGAAATGAAGTGATGATTTGGTGATAGATATATAATGCACAAATATGAGAAGTTCTTAAGAAATGATGATATGATGGTAGTTGAATGTGCAGATATAAGGAAAGAAGCAAGAAAATGGAATTGACAATAGGAAATAAGGATCAGATCTGATGTCTTGATATTGCAAAGGAAATATAAGTTACAGAAACTATAAACAATTATCAAAATGCTATGAAGAATAAGAACTGAATTTTGTATATTGTAGGAAAATTGAACAAACTAAAGAATGAAGGAAAAATAAGAATTGGAATTAAAAAGTGCAATTAATAACTAGTGCAAGAACTAATAGCAAAATAAAAAAAAATTGGAATTGTAAGCAATTGAAGATGAAACAAGGACTGTAATTGTTAAGTGCAGGAAGTAACAAACAGAGAATGATACTTGCAAGATTGGAACAAGAATGAACTGAGTTTGAACTAAGATTGAATCTAACAATTGATTAAACTAAGTAACAAGATTAAAAGGAAAGGAACTGATCTAAAGTTTGCAACTGAATGGAAAGAAATAAAGGTCAATTACTTTTCTTATTTCACACCCTATGTACCAATATATATACAATTCATGCACACATAAAAACTTAAATCAACCGTATTTGACTCAACCAAACTTGACTCAACATTACACTGCATATACACTCTGCTCTGTACGGGACCCAAATCTGTTTGTATCAAGTGTGCATGTGCACACATGCACACACACTAATACACAAAATAACTCTCTTCTCAAGCCATGTCTTCATGACCTAGAGCTTCTAACAACTTCCTGACACCTTCTAGCACCTTCTCCGACGATCCCAGGCCAGCTTCTGATAAACTTGGTCCATATGCATTTGACTGTATTAGGTGGTGCTTTGTAAATAGTTTATATTACATAAAAACAATCATCTATTTAGAGTTTACTCATGCTTTTTTTCGTTGTCCATTTAATAATTTTGGATTTCTTAGATAACAAAAGCAACAAAAAACGGTGCAAAGAAAAACCAAAGAAAGCCTCTAATTAACAGAGGACATAATTAATTCTCAAAATGTTGATAAATGTCGACGAATACTTAGCCAACTAATGATTTTTTAAACATTTCTCAATAAATGTTGTATGATTTTCTGTTAATAACTATGCATTGTTTGGACCAAGTCATATCATTTTGAATGGCCAACGCTCCGCCAACCCCTCCACCTCTCCCTAAACACACACGCACACAAAATAAAGACTAGAAGAGAGAAAAGAAAAGGAAGTGCGATGAGGCAATTTACAAAATAGAGATAATATCACTTAAAAAGAATGCTTGCATACAAAAATATGTAACTAGATTTGCTTGAAGCATTAGCCAAAGGGCGAATTCTATTTGGACCCTAGAACGCGTTGAGTAGACCTTGTAGAAAAATTAAATTCTGATTGGGCTTAAATAAAACAAATATGGTATAATTCTAGAGGGGAATTTAGTAGAATTCGCCTATGCAAAGATTTGTTTTACTTTATATAAAAAAGAGCTTTGATTTCCTTCACCGATTGTTATTATTGATTTTAGTATGAGCAATTGTATAGTCTAAACTCAATCATATATAGGAATATTCAACGACACCCTTATTTTGCAACGCTACTTTAGCATTCATATTATATCTTGAGCTACACTATTTAAATGTTACAAAACTTTGTAGATGTACGATCCTTATATAAGGATCATCTCTACAAACACGAGACTATTTTGTTATTTGAAATATTTTAAAAATCATAAGTCAATTATTTATCGCTTAAAATTTAAACTGTTAAAATTAAAAATCAAGTATATTATGCTACATATATTCAAATGAGTCCAAATTTTGTTGAGACGATCTTACCAAATTTTGTAGTATTTGAAGTAATGTAGTTCAAAATATGATAATGGTGCTAAAGGAGTGTTAAATAGAGGTGACATTGAATCTTGCTATGCATGTGTGTGTGTGTGTATATATATATATATGTGTATATGTATATGTATATATGTATGTGTGTGTATATGTGTGTGTGTGTATGACCAAGGTTCAATAGCACCCTTATTTTTAGCATTGTAAACACCCTTAACTTTCATCATTAGATTTACAAATCAATGGATTAATTTGAAAAGAAAAAAAAACAAAAGTGAAAGAAGAAAAAAGTTTCTTTTTTTGCATGTAACATTTTTCATTCTCTCATATCCATTGATTTGATAAATTCAATGGTGGAAGTTAAGGGGTTTTTCACATTTTTGTTCCATACAACTGGAATGATCAACACTTGTATCCACTACATAACATCATCTACTCAATGATAATCTTTTGCAAGTGGGTTATGCCACATGAACAGCACACTTCACACGTACAACATTCATTCAATTCTCCCCTATTGAGGTTGCATTGTGCTGATGAGCAGCATACTGTCTTACCTACGTTTTCTGTAAGCATGTTGCGATGTGTCCTCGCATCACTCCTCGACTGGTTTTCAACTATACCTCTATTACATGGATTGTCGATGCTTACAACGGAAATTGCACGTGGGGGGATTAAAACTGCAGTAGGATCTGTTTGCTCATAATCATCGTGTTGCTCTTTACTACAGCGGATATGTGCATCATGATAATGACAGTGATTTTCTTTTTCTTCATCACAACGTTCCTCTATATGATGATGTTCTTCTCCACGATGAAGATGTACATCCTTGCCATGGCTGTGATCATGATCATCTTTTCCAGACCCATCACAGCAATTTTCTAGACTGGGTTGGTGATCATGTGCATGTGCATCATCGTCACGGTCATGATCATCATGATGATGATGATGATGGCCATTGCAATCCGATTTCTGTTTGTTATGTGCATGCTCCATGTGTGTATTATCACTACAATGTTTATTCCTATGTGCTCCATGACTATGATTGTGCACATGTGTTTTATGTGACGTACAAGCCTTCATGGATTTTGGATTTTTCGTGTGCAACAACATCATACTGTTGAGTATGACAATCAAGCATGTACCAACATCAGCTAAAACTGCAGCCCAGAGAATTGGATGACCAGCTAAAGCAAGTGAGAGGATGCCAATTTTCGTAATACTTGAGAAAATAATGTTCCCCATTATTTTGTGGTGTGTCCTCCTGGCAAGCTTGATTGCTTTAGCAATTTTGGTTATGTCATTGGACATTAATGTGATATGACTTGTCTCCATTGCGACAGCTGAGCCTGAAATGCCCATTGAGATACCGACATCAGCTGTTGCTAATGCTGGTGCATCATTCATACCATCTCCAACCATTGTGGTAGGGCCATACTCTTTTTTCAGATCCTTGATGATACCCACCTTGTCTTGTGGGAGAAGCTCAGCATGCACAAATTCTATTGCATTTCCTAACTGTCAGCAATCATGAAAAAAAGACAAGTTAATTGATTCGTTGATTTAAGATATGGTTTTAGTTTGTTTACAAACACATGTTCAAGTAAAATGAGACATGTTAATGTTGATCGAATCAAAATGCATATACATCGGTACATGTTCCCTATATAGTTGCACTTTCCTTAGCTTTACATCTGTTGAAGTGCGTACATTATTCCCAATGTGGTAGTCTATGATTTTGATCATGGAAAATAGCCTCATGCCATAGTTTTTGCTTTTAAGTCTATTTAACACTAAGAGAAAGGGCGGATTTAGGTTGATAACTGATATTAAACTTGGTTCACTGTCCATTTTATGCCACAGGTAATGATACAACCAGACTGTTGGTACTTAGTACGTTTATAATTTATCGCTTTGGCAACAATATTTTACTGTTTTTCCTTTTTCTTTTCCCTTTTCCCCCTGTTTAATAGTGTTAATACATGTTTCCTTTTGTTTTTTATCAATTGCTGAGCTGGTGTATATAAATTGACGTTGTTCTTTCTTTTTGGGTGTGAGGTCATTTTGTACTTTACCACAAGAAATAAAAAAAAGAATGGCTTCCTTCTTTCTCAGTTTTCTGTTCAAACCCTAGAAATTAACATGGTATCAGAGCAACCAACCTCTCCGCCACCATCACCGTCTCGATCTCCAATCACCTCTATGACTACCGATCTCTCTTCAATTAACCCTAATGATGAGCTTTTTCTCCATCATTCCGATCATCCTAACTATGTTCTTTCCACGATTCCGTTGTCAGATCGCAATTACAGTCACTGGCGACGTTCAGTAGAAGTTTCTCTGATGGCGAAAAACAAGCTTGGATTTGTCACTGGTCTTTGTCTTCGACCGCATGATAATTCGCTTCTTGCAGCTCAATGGGATCGATGTAATAACATGGTAATTTCTTGGTTATTACATTCTGTTGAAAAGGATATTGCTCAATCTATACTTTATTATCGATCTGCTTCCGCTATTTGGTCTGATTTGGCAGTTCGATTTGCTCGATCTAATCGAACTCGTCTTTTTCAAATTCAAAAATCACTGTCTACACTCTTCCAAGATACATCTTCAATTTCTTCTCATTTTACCAAATCAAAAACCCTATGGGATGAATATACCTCGTTACTTGAAGATCGTGTTTGTGCGTGTGGATCTGGAGCTTTAATTCATGATATACTTCAAGATCAACAAGTTGTACAGTTTTTAGCAAGTCTGAATGATTCTTATAATTCTGCACGGGCACAAATTTTAATGATTCAACCACCTCCTTCTTTAAATGAAGTTTACAAACTTCTATTGCAAGAAGAAGAACAAAGAGAATTAGGCAATAAACAACTGTCATCTGGATCTTCATTGACCGATCTTACTTCTGCATTAGCTTCTCAACGACTTGCTGATTTCAAGAATTCAAATAGAGGTAATAATTCTTCTTCTCGAGGTCGTGGTGGTATTGTCAAAGGTGGTAGAGGATCTCAATATTGTGAGCATTGTAAAATTGGTGGTCATACAGTTGACAATTGCTGGAAATTACATGGTCATACTATGTTCTGTGATCATTGTTTGCTTGGAGGACATACTGTAGAAAAATGCTGGAAGAAACATGGTTATCCACCAGGAAAAGGTCCTCGTGCTACAGCTGTTGCAGCTGCATCATCTTCAAAAGACTCTACTCAAGTTGGAATTACTAATGAGCAGTATAATCAACTATTGGCTTTGCTGAAGAATAATAGTGCTGCTGCTCCATCTGATTCAACTGCTTTTTTGGCTGGTAAGAATTTTTGCTTTATTTCTTCAGAAAATAAACCTATTTGGATCATTGATAGTGGGGCTACTGATCATATGACTCCTCATCTCCATTTGTTCACTCATTATTCTATTTTATCTAAACCACTTCTCATCACTATGCCAAATGGTAAAACATGTAATGTCATACATTCTGGTACTATTGTTCTTTCTGCTTCATTAACTCTACACAATGTTTTACATGTACCAGAATTTTGCTTTAACCTTGTTTCTGTTCGAAAACTCATCACAAGCAAGAACACTAATATTCTTTTCACACCTCAATTTTGCTTTATTCAGGGCCCTTTGATGAAGAAGCCAATTATGATTGGCAGTGAGACTAAAGGACTTTACATAGTTAACATTGATAATTCTTGTAAGCATGTTTCTTCATTTTCAAATAATGATACTACTGATGTTACAATGGTAAATTCATCTGTAACACCTCACATGAATGACATTGCTTTGTCTTTTGCGTTTTCGACCGCTCTCAAGAATAACAGTCCTGAGTTATGGCATTGTAGACTTGGTCATATACCTTTTGTTCAGCTCAAACACATAAATGTTTTTGATTCCTCTGTTAAACCTTCTCATTTATGCAAAATCTGTCCTCGAGCAAAACAACACAGAAATTCTTTTCCCACTTCTATCACTAAAGCTGATAAACCATTTGATCTTATACACATTGACACTTGGGGTCCTTATAAACATGCCACTCACAATGGTTTTAGATATTTCTTAACTATTGTTGATGATAATACTAGATGTACATGGACTTTTCTCATGTCTTCAAAAAGTGATTCCCTCACTGTTTTACAGAATTTCCACACTCTCATTCTCACACAATTTCAAACCAAAATCAAAATCATTCGGTCTGACAATGCAGCAGAATTTTGTGGTTCTAATGCTTTAAAATTCTATGCTTTAAATGGCATACTTCATCAAACATCTTGTACATATACTCCTCAACAAAATGGAGTAGTTGAAAGAAAACACAAACACCTTCTCGAAGTTGCTAGATCTTTATATTTTCAATCCAATTTACCTTTACAATTTTGGGGAGAATGTATACTAACTGCCACTTATCTCATAAATAGAACACCACTGTCATCTCTCAAGTTTAATTCTCCTTATTTTCAACTTTTTAACAAAACACCAGATTATTCTTTTTTAAGGACATTTGGTTGTCTTTGTTTTGTCTCTACCATATCTCAAGGAAGAGATAAGTTTCAACCTCGAGCAAAACCATGTGTATTCATTGGATATTCTTTTGGTAAAAAAAGTTACAAAGCATTGGATCTTGCCACACACAAAATAATCGAATCCAGAGATATTGTGTTCCATGAGTCCAATTTTCCATTTCATATAAAATCTTATTCACAGCCCATTACTTTACCAACAGTTCAGACTGATTTTTCAGACTTTATATTCACACCAATTGTAACTGATATCCCACAAAATATTCCATCTACTCCACAAAATACTTTGTACAATGATGCCTCCCTTTCTGATAGTTCCAGTCCAATGGTAAATAATGATCAACATGTTTTACCTGTTGCCACTACTGAACCAGATTTGCGTAAATCTTCAAGGCAGCATAGAAAACCAATCTATCTTCAAGACTATATTTGCAATACCTGTTATTCTGATCAAATACATGCTTCTACTCTACCTTCTTCTCATTTTGTTTTTCTTTCAACTATTACATCTTATCATGAACCTTCTTCATACCTTGATGCTTCAAATGATCCAAATTGGGTTTTAGCAATGAAAAATGAAGTAGACGCTCTTCAGTCAAATGGCACTTGGGATTTGGTTAGTCTTCCGGCAGGCAAAACTCCAATTGGGTGCAAATGGGTGTTTAAAGTCAAACTTAAAGCAGATGGTTCTTTAGAAAGGTATAAAGCTAGATTAGTAGCTAAGGGTTTTACACAAAAAGAAGGAGTAGATTATCATGAAACATTCTCTCCAGTTGTCAAGATGACAACTATTCGAACCATACTTGCTGTTTCTGCCTCAAAGAAGTGGTTAATTCATCAGCTAGATATCAATAATGCCTTTCTTCATGGGGATTTATATGAAGAAGTTTATATGTTATTGCCTGAAGGAATTCCAAATCCCAATCACCTTGTTTGCAGGCTTAAGAAATCCATTTATGGATTAAAACAAGCTTCACGGCAATGGTTTCATAAACTTACTTCAGCTTTACAATCTCGTGGATATTCTCAATCCAAGAATGATTATTCTCTCTTTACAAAAAAAAAATCAGGTCTAATAACCATCCTTGCTGTTTATGTAGATGATATTTTGTTAACTGGTTCTGATTTCTCTGAAATCGAACAGTTAAAGTTATTTCTACATAACACTTTTAGTATTAAAGATTTGGGCTCTCTTCATTATTTCCTAGGCCTTGAGATTAATCACATAGAATCTGGAATTGTTATGACACAACATAAATTCACAACTGAGCTTCTAGCTGCTTCTCAAATGAACTTTTCCAAGTGTTCTTTGACACCATTACCTCTTCATCTGAAATTAAATACCACTGATGGTGATCTTCTACAAGATCCCACACTCTATCGAATGCTCATTGGTAAACTGAATTATCTAACAAATACCAGACCAGATTTAAGTTTTGCAGTTCAGACACTCAGTCAATTCATGCAACAGCCTCGTACTTCACATCTTGATGCTCTGAAACATACACTATCGTATGTAAAAGGTACTGCAGGTAATGGAATTCTTCTCAATGGTTGTGACCAACCTTTACTGCAAGCTTTTTCTGATTCAGACTGGGCAACATGTCCTATATCTCGAAGATCTGTTACTGGTTACATTATTTTACTCGGTTCTTCTCCCATTTCCTGGAAATCTAAGAAACAAGCTATAGTGTCACGAAGTTCGTCTGAGGCAGAATACAGGGCTATGGCACAGGCTGCAACTGAGATAACTTGGCTGGTTCGATTGTTACAAGAATTGCAAGTTGATCCAATCAAGCCAATCACACTATTTTGTGACAATCATTCAGCTATGCACATTGCCAAGAATCCAGTTTTTCACGAACGAACTAAACACATAGAAGTTGACTGTCATTTCACTAGAGACAAAGTCATGGAAGGATTATTGAAGCTTGCTTATGTTCCATCTGCAGAACAATTAGCTGATGTCTTCACTAAAATTTTACCATCTCATCAACAAAATGGAATTCTGTCCAAGCTGGGATTGTATAAATCACCAGCTTGAGGGGGGCTGTTGAGTATAATAGTGTTAATACATGTTTCCTTTTGTTTTTTATCAATTGCTGAGCTGGTGTATATAAATTGACGTTGTTCTTTCTTTTTGGGTGTGAGGTCATTTTGTACTTTACCACAAGAAATAAAAAAAAGAATGGCTTCCTTCTTTCTCAGTTTTCTGTTCAAACCCTAGAAATTAACATAGTTTTTGCTTTTAAGTCTATTTAACACTAAGAGAAAGGGCGGATTTAGGTTGATAACTGATATTAAACTTGGTTCACTGTCCATTTTATGCCACAGGTAATGATACAACCAGACTGTTGGTACTTAGTACGTTTATAATTTATCGCTTTGGCAACAATATTTTACTGTTTTTCCTTTTTCTTTTCCCTTTTCCCCCTGTTTAAATAAAATAAAACATAATTATTTTAAGTATTAGATCAGTGGAGTATGGTATCATATGTATACATGCTATACCTGAATATTTGCATGCATGGCTGCTGCAAAGCTATCTCCAGTAAGCATTGAAGTTTTGATACCTAAAGATTTCAACTTTTGTATTGCCTCAGCTGCCCCTGTTCGGCAGCTGTCAGAAAGGCTGAATGTACCAATAAGCATTGCATTCGAGAACACATAACCCCTTGTAACATCATCTACAGTAACTTCCATATCTAGAAGTGGAACTGAAAATTACGAATCAAGACATGTTAATCATACCGTCAGTTTTAGCATTGTGCTTGCTAATCGTGCATTTGGTGGGAAAATCATACCGGTATTACACCCAGCTCTCAACGCAATCCTTTTATTTCCAATAAATAGTTTATGTCCATCTATTTCTCCATAAACTCCCTCGCCGGGTATTATTTGAAATTCACTTACACTCTCTGGGTTGGGTTCAATTGACTTTGATCGAGCATGTTCTACAAGTGCAGAGGCCATTGGGTGGCTCGATTTGCTTTCTATGCTTGAAATCCTGTTATGTTTTGAAGTTTTTAGAACCAATATTACAATTACAAATGCATTTATTTATTTTATTTTATCACTACATACCAGTAGATGAGTGATTCTGTTTCTGAGTGTGAATCAACAGGGAAAAGCTCGACGACCACAAAATCTCCTCTGGTGATGGTTCCAGTTTTATCGAAAGCTACTACTTTTGTCTTTGCAAGGGCTTCAAGAACATCACCTCCTTTCACTATAAGTCCTAATCTCGCTGCAGTCAATAATGAACAGAATGTTGCAACTGGTGTGGACAGAACAAGTGCACACGGGCATGCACTCACGAGTAGTACTAGTGACAACTGGAACCAATGCTTCGGGTTATGAACATGCAACATGAGAGGGATTATAGCCACACCAGCTGCTATTACTACTGCCCCTGCAAAGTGTATCAGGTAAAACTATCAAGTCAGCAGATTAGATAATTCTTTGTAAATATCACTGTTTTTTGTTGTATTTTAGCGCTACAGTGTCTTTATATCTTACACGTTACTTTAATTATTTAAGGATATAAGACGAAAGGAAAGGAAAATCCTTACAATCAAATTTTTTTTGATGATTAGGATAAGAGTGACTGTTGCATAAAAGGTTTAAAGCCTTTGCTATATGGTTTGCATATATTGTAGACTTAGTGGCAGTTTAGCAACATAGAACATGTGTTTCTTTAGCTAGGTAAATTGTGTAAATGTTTGAACTTCTCCTTCAATAACTCATACAAGATATACACTATGCACCATGCATAATGTTACAAGAAATGTGTTCGCCACCAATAGGAAGTTGATATTACCCGGTGTGTAATACTTCGCGCATGAGTCTATCAACCTCTGTGTTTTAGACCTGTTATTTTGGGCATCCTCAACAAGCCTTGTCATTTTAGCTACAGCTGAATTTTCAGCTAAAGCAGTTGTTTTGACACTAATATAACCTGAAACAAGCATCAAACATGCAGTTGAATTTTGAGGTCCAATAAATATCAGCAAAACTAAAGTAAAAAGAAGGATGTATGTGTGTATGTATAGTTAGTTAGTTACCATCAATATTGAGGGTCCCAGCCCAAACTGGTGATTCAGTTTGCTTGGCGACAGGAAAAGATTCTCCAGTTAAGCTTTGTTCATTGACTTCACTCTTTCCTTCAACAACTGTACCATCAATTGGAATGACTTCTCCAGCCTTTACCGCAAGAATAGTGCCAACTTTTACATCTCGGGCATCAATAACTTGGCCTGTTTCTGCCAATATTGCCTTCTGAGGTGTCATGTTCATTAAGGCTGCCATTCCATCTGTGGCCTGACCCAGTAGAAAATAAAGAAGTTAAAGATAAAAGTATATTTGAGGGCTTTGTACTACTAAGGTTGCTCAAGGTGTTAAACTAAAGCTCTTATATTTCATTGAATATAAAAAGCAGCATGAATCGGAGACTAAAGGCCCGTTTGGTTCATTTTGATCCTTGGTCAAATATTTTTTCACATTGCTATATTGTAGTCATTTGCACGATCATAAATTTTAGGCTGTGGCCAATGGTAGCGTGAAGCTCAAAACCACACAAAGCAACATGACTGATTAAAATGTGCATGTGACCGAAGGTAGAAAATAAATACCTTACTGCTTTAAAATGTCATGGAAAAGGTAAATTTCATAAATGAACTTAACTCTAGTTTCTTACTCATATCTTTTTATTTACTCTGCACCTAATGTATTTGACAATACATTATTTATTAGATCAATTGAGATTGGTTACAATGTGCTATTATTGAAGATGCATATTTATCCATTAGTCCAAGCCTATTCATACATTTGCATGTATGAGTGTGTGAGACAGTGCAGTGAACTAATAGTTAAGGAGTGGATTTATGGATTAGAGGTTTTAGGCCTGAACCATCTAGATATCAATTACCATTTTCCACAAAAATATAAAATAAAATAAAAATCAATTGATAATTCAATACAATATGTGCGGTTGACATCTTGATACCTTATGGCAGGCCCTTGTTTCTAGCCACTCAGCAATAGTAAATAGGAAGACAATAAACCCTGCTTCCGAGTAGTCTCTTAGTGCAATAGCCCCACCCACTGCATAAATATAGACAATATGGTTCTTTAGTGTAACTTCAATTTCTTATTTGAGGTTCGATTCTTTTTTCATATGAGTCATTTGTGAATGTACACCAGATATTCCTTGTGCAGAAAGCCCCATTGACTGCACACTATATTTAGATTCCTACTTGTTGTCCAAACATAAAATTCTTTTCTGTGATAGGTATCAAATATCCAATAAATTTAATTCGACTATATATAACAGTACTAGATGTGCGAAACAAATGAATCCAAGTTGGAATTTATCTTTAACAATATGCATGTTAGATACTTTTTGAAAGCATATATGATGACAATAAAATCGATTAAAGCTAGATGACAACTGATCTATCAACAAATATAATGTAAGTGGGCACAACTTTAAAAGTAGTGCCTCTTCTTTACATCAAAACTACATATATTATATGGTTATTTGTTCAGTGTAGGCTTCAATCATAACAACATGCAAAAATTCTCTTGTAGCATATAGGTGGTATACGGTATAATTTCATGCTTTTGTCGGTTTCAAAGATCCATTCTACCATTTTAAATGCTAATTACACTAGTAGTATATGAATATGCTTTCTGGTCATTTTACCTGCAATTAGCATGAGGATGTTGATGTCAAGCGTTAATCTTCGAACTGCGACCAAGCTTCTAAATACAATTGGAGGCAGTCCAAAAGATACAGAAACAAGGGCGAGCCATTTAAGTGGATGGAAAAATCTCTGAAATAATGAAACTAGAAGAAATATGCCACATGCAATAATGTATAAGCTTGGCCATTTCTTTATGTTGCTGCCTGTATTGTTTGTTCGTATAGTTGCTTCTAGTCTTGCCTTGTTCAGTATCTTCTCTGTTCAATTGATGTAAAGAAATACATTAATAAGAGACTAACAAAATTACATGGCATGTTTGTCCTATATATCCTTATTTGGTTGAACTCTATGTTAACTTTTTCTTATTTGGTGTGCTGTGGACGGTTTATAATTAAGCCACATTTATTAGGGTAAAGTTTAAGAAATGTTTTACATGTGAGTAAGCGACATTTTTTTAGGGTTAAATTTATGAAATGTTTTACATGTGAACTTTGAAGCTACTGACAAGTGCATATGGTGTGTATGTATTAAGTGCTTATGTCAGTCGTCTTAGAAGCAGTTAATTCTTTCATTCTATATTTATCAGATTTTCCTAATTAAATACAAGCTTAACTGTGCACTGCGCGTATGTTTCGGTTACTTTGTACATGCATTTATGATCTTTTCTTTAATTTTGATGATGGAAATGAGTGGGTTGTCAATTATTTCAGAAATACCATTTCCATTTATGGCCAAGGCCAAGTTTTGTCCGTAATTATAATTCAGAAAACTAAGCATGTGCTTTTCTCTCTCTTGTAAATGTTCGTTTTTTTTAAGACCGTTTCCATCATTAAGATTAATAAGCCACGTAAACCTCACTATAAAATCTTTTAACATGTCAAAATCAGTAGAAACTGGGATGACATATAGAAGTTTTTTTTTTTCTTTTTCCTTTTCTTTTTTTCCTAATCCTCTAAACAACATGCAGTAAAAGGAAATTGATACTTAGAAAATAATAATTACATGCTCTCATGTTTAAAAAAACATAAAAGATAACAATGAGATCAGCAATATCACGTCCCAACAAACCATTATAATACATTTCTTTTGATAAAATGATCTATGAATTTTTGAGCTATTTTATCCTTTTTTTTGGTGGTGTAGGTTTTCTATGGATGGCTTCTTCCGTTTTTAGACTAACCATATACTGTGCATATGATTAACCAGCTTTTATAGAATTAAACAAATCATTAACGTAAAATTAAACAAATCATCAAAATCATAGAACGTGCATTCTTCATGATAATAAAACAAATAAAAAGGAAAATTAAAAAAATTACCAATTTGAAACTGATTGATGAGACTGGAATCGTGCTCAACTATAACGGTCTTGGAGGTGACGATGACGGAAACTTTGTGGACACCATTAAGCGGCTTCAGTATTTTCTCTATTAAAGGAACTTCTGATGGACAGCATATTCCCATTACATCGAAATAACTTTTCTGAGTATCTGTAGCTTCTCCCATTTGATTAATTAAAATTGAAGTAGAACGTACCGATATAATTATTATGTTAGAATATATAACTGATTTTAGTTGCCTGAATGATGATGTGAAGTTGCAGGTGAGAATTGCGTGTTGGAGAAAAAAAATTAAGGAAGAAAAGGTTGTAAAACCGAAATTTAATTTCCAGCAGCGCCTTTTGAATGAGAGTGAAGTTTTGTTTGTTGGAAATAGGGGGTATATATCGTGATCGAGAGAGAGAGCAAGTCTCTTATTGTTCTTCTGTCCCAAGCTAATATGATTTGATCCAACATTTTTTCCTCCTAAAAAAATTACGGCTATCTGTTTTTGATGTTGTTATAAGAAAAGTTTGTAGAAATGAATGTGTAAATTTTATCTCTATTTTTTGAAAATTAAAAAACGTAAGGTAACTTAAAATTTTTGAAAATTTTAAAAGCTTTGAAAAGCGAAAGTCAATTTGCGCTTTCTGATTTACAAAAGAAAGACCCATTTTTTGTGTGTGTTCTCGCTAATTAATTTTTTTTATAAATAAATTTTTATAATGAAAAATGGATATATTGGATTTGAATGGTTACACGAAGCATACAAGAGTGAAGCAGGGTAATTGGTACGTGTACAGTGCGAGGAATAAGTGATTCACAATCTTTTTAATTTTTTTTTGAACATTCTAAAATTGGAAAATGTTGATATATAATAAACAAGTAAATTCAATATCTATTTTCTAACAAACAAAAAACACACATTTACTTGCATTTTTATGGTTAGAAATTGTAATAACATACATTTCTTGAAAAACAAATAACGGTAAAAAAAATCTGATAATAATAATAAAGAGATAAAGTTATATCATGAAAACGTACTTAAATAATAGTTATACCTACCTACCCATGGTTACTATATTTTGATTTTTTTTTTTCAAACTATTTTTCAAAAAGCAGAATTTGACTTGTATTTTCTACCAGAAAAACATAAGCAAACTTGCACTTTTTATTTAAAATAATAATAATATCATTTACAAATTTATTATTACAGTGACTTTTCTTACATATTTAAAATAGAAAAGTCTCTTTTGAAATAGCACATCATAATTTAGCTCTACATTATATTCCTAAAGTTGTGCCGTCTCTAGGAGGGGTGCTTGTGGTGGATAAAAAGATTATCCTAATGAGGCGTAAACTTAAGAAGGAGAATAATGAAATTCTTACTGTTAACTAAAATTTTGATTCATTGGTGCATTCATTTAACTTAACAATCATTCCTATTTCTGCAGAGGTTTCTTAGATTGAAATGGTACACAATCAATCTTTAAAGAAGTGTTTACTATTCAGACCACATTAGGAAAAAAACCGATTTAAAAACAACAAAATTTAATATTTAGATTAAGGACAAAACTTCATCACATTATATTAACATCATTTTACTCATTTTCAGCAAAGCTAGTTCATAAAAAGAGATAATAACAATTGAAGTTGCACAACAAAAGCAACAAATAAATAAAAGTAACTTCGACAACACTTTAATCGGTTAATGTTAGCATAAAATTATATAACTAAACATTTCATAGAGCTAAATGAATATACATTTATCACCTCAAATCAAACGTTATTTATACGTTTGCATGCTAATTCAATAAGTAAGTTATACGTATATTTGCTTTAGAACTCAAACAATGATATACGCATATTGCTTCTTTTAAAAAGCATTCACATGAACAAATTTTTCTATCAAGCTAATATACATAACATATACAAAAAAATTAGCTTCTTTTGTTTAAAACTAATTTTGCATAACACTTATAGGGACTAGTTTATAGATGCATACATGTATGTATATATGTACGTACGTATGTGCACGCACATGTAAAGTTGGATACATAACATTACAAATGTTAAGTTAGTCCATCATTTGATAAGTAAACTACTTGCAATTATTTTAGCATTTTACCTTAAACATAAGCTGCAACTATCTTTTTTTATGAATCTTGTATAGCTTAAGCTTCAAATTTACTTATAGTTATTATTTCTACAAAGCTAATTTTGCTTTATGTTTTTGAAAATGTGCTAAGTAAAGCTATTTTCAAAAAGGATTTATCAAAATATGTTACTTTTACTAAAAAATATTTGCATTTATCATTAAGAAAATATTCCTTTTGTAGTTACAAAGCTATCGCCAATTAGCAATTGAAAGTGTACTATTTGCAAATAATAAAGCTACATACATTTAGTTTTCTATCCTGCCTTTTCCAATATATTTTTTACTCACATTAATTAAAAAAATTGAAATTTAATTTTTATTATCTGTGAAATGTAAGTGGGTTCCATTGTCTTATGAATTGTGATTAATATCTAATTAAAATTTGAAAGTCATACCTGATGCGTAGAATGGAAGCTGATTGTCCTCTGAAATAAATAAAAAAATATTTTTGTATTTGAAACAAATACCCACTTCTTTAAACTTTTACATTGGTATGTAAAGTTCTTCTGAAAACTTTTAGATTAACTTCAATATCAATTTTCAAATTAAACAATCATTTAGAGATGATAATGTCAATGCACATGTATAAATCAACCAATTAAATATGTTAAATGAATCATTTCCCAAAATTTTAGAGTTAAATTGTTTCAATCATAAATAACTATAAAAACGTCAACAAATGAAATTATGAAATTCAAAAAATATATTTCTTATCAATAACCACTAGCTCAAGTGGTAAGGTTTCTAGATTGTGATTCTTGCGGTCCTGGGTTCAATCCCTCAAGAGTCAAAATGGATGATCTATTTAAATTAAGTGTCACTCTTGTTATCGAAACATATAATGTAAATTAATATTACTAAAGTATTAATGGTAAAACAAGTTAAAGATCTAGTGTAATAATTAACAAATGACTTTAAGAATATTATTACCATTATAGTAAATAGTTATTTGATATCAGTTTCCATTATTTTCCATGGTAGCTATAAGCACCTAGGGTTTCCACTTTCTCTACCAATTTCATTTATTCTCTCTTTTAAATTATATCAATAAATCAATCCCGACGGAAGATGGATTTGGTGGGAAAGGTACATGGTGCAAGGGGAATCTCAAAGGGAGTTTCGAAGTAGCACTTAAGCAAAGCGGCCCAAGCGAAATCAAATTCTAGATCTTAGGTAAAAAGTGATGTACATTGAAGCAGTGAGAGGTAATACAAAGTCTCCAATGATGGCATGTAACTTGCAATTCATTCGGCCAATACTAGAAAATGGAATCAGCAAAGGAAGATTAACAAAGATGGCGGTGGAAGAGGGGTGGAGGACATGCATGATTTTGTATCTTATTGGGCCCAGGCATATTATAAAAACCTAGAAACTTATATATAGAAAGTATGGAAAATAGAAAATGATTCATTACAGTCAAGAGAAATCGCTTTTTCATGGTAAGATTTAAAAGTGAGAATGACTTCTCAAGGATTCTTCATGAGGGTCCTCGGTTTTTCGATAATAATTACGAAGAGGCTGAGTTCCAATATACACGCGAATAGAGATCTACTAACATCCATGCTTGTTTAGAAAAGAACACCAAGGTTGAGCATTAAGGTTTTTAAGGGAGTAAGCAGTTAGTTTACTTGTAAGCGCTATAGGTGTCCCAATAAAAATGGACAATGCTATGGTGGAAAGAAGCAAAATAGAATTTGTAAGAATTGTAGTAAACTTGATTGTGCCCGTTGGTTTTCCTAAATGATAAAAAGGGTTATATGATGTTAACAAGAAAACTTGTTAACATTCTCAAAGCTAAGTGGTTATCATAAAAGGATGTTAACACTTCAAAAGAAGATTTTCAAAAGTGACCACTTTTTTTTGAAACCCTTTTCGAACGAATTGGTTTGGACATATTTCTTTCGGAGAGTGGTCTCATGAAAATATTAATTAAAGTGAATAGGTCCAATCAACCTTACTGAAATGAAGGTTAAGGAGAAAGCACCCCCTTCGAAGCCTATTTTTGAGTGAGTCGAAAGAGGTTATTCATATCGAACATTTGTCCTCTTTCGACCATGTCAAAAGGATCATTCTTCTCTTAAGAAAGAATATTTACTTTCGATGACATTGTTTATGCTCTTTTGGAAAGAACTCCTTCAAAAGGGTTGTATGTATTACAATGTGTGTGCACCTTTTAAAGGAGTTCATCCAGCTAGCATAGTTTAGTATTTGTACATCAAATCCCTTTCAAAACATCCCTTTCGACCAGGTTGAAAGGGTATTTATTCTGTCGAAGTGGACTCATGTAACTCCCCTAATATTTAATAACATTATCCATGAGATTTAATTAGATAAATTAAATAGAATAATGTAAATATCAGAGTGATAAGGGGATTGAGATTTGAAAACTTAATTAGAGATCGTGCTTAATTAATTACAAAGAATGGGTTTATGAACGGTTTCATGTGTTAATTAATAAGAAAATAACGCAAGGGCGTTATGGAGATTAGCCGCCACCATAAACTCATAACCCCTAAACCCCGTTCCCATTTTTCTTTACACGTTCATATTTCAAAATTCTAAAACGTAAAATCAAAGAGAGCAAGCCAGCCATAACCTAGGGAAAAAGAGGGGGAAAATTAATTAATGCTAAGCAATCAAGCAAGGGGAATTAATCAAGATCAAATCTCAAGTTCCTTATCCTAATCAAGGTAAATAATAATCAAAACGATCTCTGTTTTCATTTTCAAAGAGCATATGATTTTGGGTTTATGTTTAAAACCTTATAATGATTTTTAATTATGATATGCATAGATTGCATGATATGACGGCATCAAACAAGATTGTTTGATAAATATTTAATTTGATTTTAGGTGAAAACTGTATTTGTTGAATTTCGTATGCCATGAAGAATTGATAAGTTATGCAAAACATTATTTTGAAGTTGGGTTTTAATTTTTATAATTTTTCCAAGCTATAAAAATTTGTTATGAAATTTCAAAGGAGAATATGAATAATTGGGTATAGAAATTATTTTTGGTAATTATATGAAAGGTTTTGGGTTTGAAATATATATATGTTGGATAACATATTAAAAGTGAATTTCTACGGATTTTGGGAATTTTTTCTAAGTAATTTACTATTGAAATTAAATTAATAAATATTTGGAGGATTTAAATATTTTAATTGTTTTGCTTAAGGGAATGGCTTCTTTGCCAATTTTCTTTATTTAGGTTTGAAATGAATGCGGTGGTTTTTAGGAAGGAATTTGAAAAGTTTATGGAAACCAATTAAAATTTTACAAATAGACATGTTAGTTAAAAAGTAATTACTTAAAAAGACAACAAAACAGTTTTTGTACAGAAGTATGCTTTCGCCACTTCTAGTACCTAACTTTCGACCCTATACTTCCACCTCAACCAAGTCAAAACTAATACACAAGGTATCAACGCGTTGGTACATAGTGGATTGGAGAATGACGATAGGTATGGAGTCGAAACCAAGCTTTTGAAGGGGTCAAGGCCTTTGTTTTACTATCTAGAGAATGCCACTTGTCTTGTTTTCAAAAGAATGCTTTCGAAAGGGTTTAATATAGCTTTCGAAGAAATTGCCTCCTTTTTGTTTCAAAGGGTAGTTTTCGAATGGGTTGCCCGATTTTAAAAATCAATGCTTTCGAAAAGGCAATTTCAACCCCGTCGAAACCATGTTGCCATCTTTATGCCTTTCGAATGGATTGAAGTCATCAACAAGTTTGTAAGGTAGATTTTGTTTTAAAATTGTAATAAGCCACTCCCAATATTTTTGAAAGGGGCCTAGTAGCCACATTAAGGTTTCGAAAGCAATGGCTTCGAATGAGGTATTGAAGCCATCCTTTCAAATGTTTTACTTAAATGATTAATGCTTTTGAAAGGATCGTTTCGAAGCCAACGGTTTTCCCCAATCATTTTTGTTTGAAGATTATTGGTTTCGAAAGGGATACTTACATTTATATTCACTTTGACTCAAAAAGATATGTTTAAGATTTAATCCAATGGTTTTGTAAGGGGAACTTTCAATGGTTTCGAAGCTGTGCTTGTATAAATTACTTTAATACTTTCGAAAAGTATGTTCTAATGGTTTCGAAAGGCCTATACTTAGTGCTTTGGAAAGAAGATTTGAATGCTTTCGAAAGAGGTTTTCTCATGGTTTCGAAAGTAAAGGTCTAAGGTTTCGAAAGCCTTATTTTTCAAAATAAAGAACCCAATCTCAATTTTCAAAGGTAAAACTCATGACATTATAAAAGGGATTTTAAATGCTTTTAAATTGGAGTTTTTGAAGAAGCTTGTCTTGACAAAAATAACGGGTTAAAGGGATTAACCAAATTATAGGGGAAAATGATTTCAAGGGTATTAAACCAAAGATGTTGGCATTATTTTTGTATATGCTTCTTCTATAAATATATTTACTAATTATTGGAACTGTAACTGTATTTTGGGGAGTAAGGGCAGAATAACCAGCTAGGCTAACGCAATAATGAATATAAATTTAGTTAACTCCTGAATGAATTAAGTTGCATTCAGGAGGTAAGGTAGACCAGGATATAGTATGCCCAAAGACCAATTAAGAAGTTGTCAGTTTAGACAGGTTCATAGTAATACCGTATTTGGTAGCCGAGGATTAATAACTATGGATGACTGCAGCATCCGTAGTTGTTAGTTTTTAGCCTCCAAGTGGGGGGTGTTACAAGTTGGTATCAGAGCATAGGTTTATGAAAAATTAAAAGAAATCTAATCTAAAAGATTTTTCAAAACATAATCCAATGAATCAGAAAATAAGACTAAGGTTTGGGTTAACGCTATAGCATACTTGTATTTGATATATATATATATATATATATATAAGCATATATCCCCTCTCTCTTAGATAGTTCTTCTGTATCTTGCTAAGGCTCGTATGCAGATTTACGAGAAAGAAGATATGGAAGCAGGAAACGGAAGTGGAAATCTCGGTGGAGGAAGCACCACAACAAACAGAAACAATCGACCCACCAGGAGGAACCCGGGTTGACAGGCTAGTGCTAATCAAAATGCAGATACCAATGTGGGTGCTGAAAATCCATGCGTGAATATGGGGATGATGTATCGGTCCTTCGTCAATCTGATGAAAGCAGAAGCAGCTGTTGGAGTTGCTAGGAATGTTGGAGGAGCTAATCTTGTGGCTCCGATTGGAAACAACTATGCTATGTTGAGCAGAGATTACATCAGCCTTGGTGGAGAGCTGTTTATAGGAAATGAGGATACCATAGAAGTTGAGAATTGGCTGTTGTATTGTGATAGAATCTTCACTGACTTGGGATTGAAAGATGAGCATAAGAGGAGACTAGCCTCTAGGCAGTTGCAGGGAGAAGTGCTTCATTGGTGGAATAGTGTTACTGTCGGAGTTCCTAAGGAAGAGTTGACTTGGGCATAATATCGAAGGAGATTCGAGCAGAGATTTTTGTCTGAAGTTGTTAAGTTGGCATTGCTTAGAAAGTTTATGGATTTGGTGCAAGGAGAGATGTTGGTAATTGAGTAGGCTACCAAGTTTGATGAGCTGTTCAGATATGGATATGCTACCATTGACACCGTCATCAAGAGGAATTAGAAATTTATTCAAGGATTGAGACCCGAGATCACTAGGGCGACCCTGCCACATCTTCGTGATCCTTATAATGTTACTGTGGAGATGGCAATCCGACACGAGGAAATGCTTGCTATTTATGGAAAGGAGAAGCCGTTAAAACCCAAGGTTCTTAGGGTAAGAAGAGGAAGTTTTTTAAGAAGAAAAGAACCTAGAAGGGAGACGCTGTTAAGAATGCAAAGGCTGATCTGGTCAATTTCAAGTGTGATAAGAAGGGTCATTATTCCTATGAATGCAGAACTGGCAAGGGGAAGATGGCCGCAAACAAGAAGAGTGTGAAGTGTTTTAACTACGACCAGGTTAGGCATTACAAGAATCGGTGTTCAAAACCAGTAAGGGCTGATAAGGGAAAAGTTATTTCTATTGGACCATCATCAGTTAGGCCAATTACTACTGAGAAGGGAAAGGCTGTCATTAAAGGTACGCTTTTGATTCAGAGTATACCAGTTATGGTACTTTTTGATACTGGTGCATCACATTCATTTATATCTCAGTGTCTGGTTGATAGGTTATGTTTAGAACCCACCTACCTTGTCAGTTCCTTAAGGGTTGCAAATCTAATAGGAGAGTATGCAACTCTGGGAATGAGATGTGACCAAATAGAATTTGATTTTTTAGGTCATAAGTTTACATGCAGTCTATACGTTTTCGTAGACTTTAGAATCATTTTGGGTATGGATTGGTTGGGTAAATATGATTCTAGGATATTTTGGCAGGATAAGGAAATATAGTTGAGACATCCTGATAGTCATAACTGAATAATATTCGTAGTAGTGGATTCTGACCAGAATGCTTGTACTCTGTTGAGTGCTATGGAAATAGAAGAAGAGTTAAATCAGGTTCGAGTAGCAAGAGAATTTGCAAATTTTATTGAGCTAGTTACAGGATTACCACCGAAACGAGCTGTTGAGTTTCGGATTCATCTTGTGCCAGGAGCTAAACCTGTAAGTAGACCACCTAGCAGGATGACATCAACCGAGGCAAAAGAATTGAAGGTGAAGCTAGTGGATCTAGAAGGGACTAGTTTTATTAGACCAAGAAGTTCGCCTTGGGGAGCGGCTATAGTGTTCGTGAAGAAATCAGATGGGTCCTTGAGAATGTGTATCCACTATCGTAAGTTGAACGAGAAGGCGATTACGAATAAGTATCCTTTGCCGAGAATTGACGACCTATTTGATCAGTTATGTGGAGCCAAAGTATATTCCCAATTGGATTTGGCGACTAGTTTCCATCAGTTAAGAGTGGCAGAGGACAGTGTTTCGTTAAAAGCATTTTAAACTAGGTATGGTTCATACAATGCCATTCGGGTTAACGAGCATACCAGCTTTCTTTGTGGATTTGATGAACCGAGTTTTCAGAGAGTACTTGGATAGGTTCGTGTAGGTGTTTATAGATGACATTTCAATATACTCTAAGGATGAAAGAGAGCATGAAGATCATCTTAGAGTAGTGCTCGAGATGCTGTGGCAGCATCAGCTGAAAGGGAAATTTTCCAAGTGTCATTTCTGAAAGAAAGAAGTTAAGTTTTTTGGTCATGTGGTTTTAGAGAAGGGTTTGTCAGTCGATCCAAATAGGATCGAAGTTATTAATAACTGGAAGAGAATGGTGACGGTGACTGAGATTAGAAATTTTCTTGGACTTGCTGGCTATTACTGGAGATTCATTAAGGATTTCTCGCGGATAGCAGTGCCTTTGACTAAGTTAACCAGAAAGGACATGAAGTTTGACTGGTTCGACAAATGTGCGAAAGCATTCCTTAAGCTAAAGTATTTGTTGACCAATGCACCTATGTTAGTAGTTTTAGATGGAAACTAAGGGTTGGTGGTGTATACCGATGCATGTGGGGTTAGATTAGGAGCTGTATTGATGTAGAAGGTTAAAGTTATTGCCTATGCTTCACGGCATCTTAGACCGCATGAGGTGAGATATCCTACTCATGATTTGGAATTGGCTGTGGTGATCTTCGTATTGAAGATATGGAGACATTATCTCTTAGGGGAGATATTTAAGTTGTATCCAGATTATAAGTCGTTAAGATATTTATTCTCTTAGAAGGAGTTGAATATGAGGCAACAAAGGTGGTTGGAGTTTTTAGTAGCTTATGATTTTGGTATAGAGTATACATGTGGGAAAGGAAATAAAGTAGCAGATGCTCTTAGCAGAAGACATCAGAATGTGGTGTTAGCTATGTTGGCAGAAAGGAAAGATTTATAAACATTGTCTACTTGTAGTGTGCAGTTAAAATCGACTGCTAGTTCTAGACAGAGCACCACCATGTTGTCATATTTGGAAGTTTGACCGGAGTTGATCAAAAGGATTGCCTTTAAATAGAAAATCCAGTATTATCCGAAAGGATTAGAAGGCTTAAGGTTGGATCGGAGATCGATGATCTAAGAGATTTTAGTCTTGACCAGAAGGGATGGATGAGAAAGAAGAGACGATAATGTGTTTCGAATGTTAAGAACTTAAAGAAAGAGGTTCTTGGGAAATGTCATCGATCCAAATTTATGATTCATCCTGAAGGAACCAAGATGTATCAAGATATTAAGAGGAGCTTCTATTGGGAAGGTAAAGAAGGATGTTGTCTTGTAGGTTAGGAAGTGTGCAAACTATCAACAAGCAAAGGCCGAACATTAGAAGCCGAGTTGGTTGCTTCAACCTTTGGAGATACCAGTTTGGAAATGGGATTCGATATCCATGAATTTTATAGACGGTTTGCAAAGATCGGATAGGGAAAATGAAAGTATATGGGTCATAGTGGACAGTTGACCAAGAGTCCTCATTTCATTCCAGTTAAGTCAATCAGGATGGCACTTGTTTTAGCTAAGTTGTTGACGAAGAACATAGTTAGACTGCATTGGAATTCATGTAGTATAGTCAATGATAGAGATGCTTTACAAGTGAATTCTGAAAGAGTCCACTGGATGCGTTAGTTACCAGGCTCAAGATGAGTACCGCGTATCGATGGACAGATAGAGAGAGTCAATAAGGTACTCGAGGATTCACTAAGAGCTTGTGTATTGGACTTTTGTGGATCATGGGTAGATCACCTACACTTAGTGGAGTTTTTCTATAATAGTAGTTATCAAACTAGTATATGAACGGTGCCTTTTGAAGCTTTGTATGGAAGGCCATGAAAATCACCATCATATTTTTTGGAAACTGGAGACAGATTAGTCATGGGTCTATATCTGGTTAGAGAGGCGGCATAGAAGATTGAGTTGATCTGAGAAAAGATGAAAGAAGATCAGCCTAGACAGAAGAGTTACATAGATAAGAGGCATAAAGATCTAGAATTATCAGTTGGAGATAGAGTTTTCGTTAAGGTATCACCGATGAAGGGTGTGGTACCATTCAAAAAGTCAAGGAAACTGGATCGAGATATGTTGATCCATTCCTAATTATAGACAGAACCAGAAAGCTCGAATACAGAGTAGAGTTGTCGGGCAGTATGGAAGGAGCTCATAATGTGTTTCATGTGTCTCATTTTCGCAAGTATGTGCATGATCCAAAGATAACTATTCCTCCAACAGAGTTGGAAGAGTTGATAGTAGAGCTGAATTTGACTTTTGTTGGACAACCAGTTCGGGTTGTAGCAAGAGATGAGAAGAGGTTAAGAAACAAGACAGTCAAGTTGGCGAACGTTCAGTGGAACGACAACGAGAAGGACTGTACTTGGAAGACAGAAGACAAGATTAGAGATACTTATCCTAATCTATTATGAGGGTATGTTCTATATTTGCTTTATATAGGCTATTGCAAGTCAGGTAGGCTAGTGTGATTGTTAGAGCTTATTACAGATGATTGCTATGTTTTGTATTTAGTCCTTACTGAATTTTTAGGATGAAATTCTTTAAGGAGGGGAACCTGTAACACCCCTGATTTCTAATAAAATTGTTCAGGAGATTTGATTAGATAAATTAAACAGAAACAATGTAAATATTAGAGTGATAAGGGGATTGAATTTTGAAAACTTAATTAGAGGCCGTGCTTAATTAAATACAAAGAATGAGTTTATGAACGGTTTTATGTGTTAATTAATAAGAAAATAACACAAGGGCATTATGGGGATTAGCTGCCACCATAAACCCATAACCCCTAAACTCACATTCCTATTTTCTCTACACATTAATATTTCAAAATTCTAAAACATAAAATCAAAGAGAGCAAGCCTGCCATAACCTAGGGAAAAAGAGGGGGAAAATCAACTAAAGTTAAGCAATCAAGCAAGGAGAATTAATCAAAGATCAAATCTCAAGTCCCTTATCCTAATCATGAATAATAATAATCAAAACCATCTCTATTTTCGTTTTTACAGAGCGTATGATTTTGGGTTTTATGTTTAAAACCTTATAATGATTTTTAATGATGATATATGGATTTTATGATATGATTGAATCAAACAAGGTTGTTCTATAAATATTTAATTCAATTTAAAAATCATATTTGCTGAATTTTGAATGCCATGAGGAATTGATAAGTTATGTAAAAATATTATTTTGGAGATGTGTTTTAATTTTTATAATTTTTCCAAGCTTTGAGAATTTATTATGATTTTCAAAGGAAAATATGAATAATTGGGTATGGAAAATAATTTAGGTAATTATATGAAAGATTTTGGGTCTGAAATTTATATATGTTGGATAACATTTTAAAAGTGAATTTATATTATTTTTGGGGATTTTTCCTAAGTAATTTACTATGGAAATTAAATCAATATATTTTTAGAGGACTTAAATGTTTTAATTGTTTTGCTTAAGGGAAGGGCTTCTTTGCTAATTATCTTTATTTAGATCTGAAATGAATGCGACAGTTTTTAGGAAAGAATTCAAAAAAATTATGGCAACCAATTAAAATTTTACAAACAGGCAGGTCGGTTAAAAAGCAATTACTTAAAAAGTCAATAAAACATTTTTTGTATAGAAGTATGGTTTCGCCACTTCCAGTAGCTATCATTCGACCCTATACTTCCACCTTAACCTAGTCGAAACCAATACACAAGATATCAATGTATTGGTACGTAGTGTATTGGAGAACGACGGCAGGTATGGAGTCGAAACCAAGCTTTCGAAGGGGTCGAGGCTTTTATTTTACTATTTAGAGAAATGTCACTTGCCTTGTTTTCAAAAGAATGCTTTCAAAAGAGTTTAATATAGCTTTCAAAGAAGATGCTGCCTTTTTGTTTCAAAAGGGTAGCTTTCGAATGGGTTGTCCTGTTTTTAAAAATCAATGCTTTTGAAAGGGTAGTTTCAACCTAGTCGAAACCATGATGCCATCTTTATGCCTTTTGAATGGACTGAAGTCATCAACGAGTTCAAAAGGCCGTTTTTGTTTGAAAAATGTAATAAGCCACTTCCCAATGTTTTCAAAAGGGATCTAGTAGCCACATAAAGGTTTCGAAGGCAATGGCTACGAATGGGGTTTCAAAGCCATCCTCCCAAATATTTTACTTAAATGATTAATGCTTTCGAAAGGATGGTTCCGAAGCCATCAATTTTGCCCAATCATTTTTATTTGAAGATTATTGGTTTCAAAAGGGATACTTTCGCTTATATTCACTTTGACCCAAAAAGATATGTTTAATATTTAACCCAATGGTTTTGAAATGGGTACTTTCAATGGTTTTGAAGTTATGCTATTATGAATTACTTCAATACTTTCGAAAAGTATGTTCTAATGGTTTCGAAAGGCCTATGCTTAGTGATTTGGAAAGAAGATTTGAATGCTTTCGAAAGAGGTTTTCTCATGGTTTCGAAAGTAAAGGTCTAAGGTTTCGAAAGCCTTAGTTTTCAAAATAAAGAACCCAATCTCAATTTTCAAAGGTAAAACTCATGACATTATAAAAGGACTTTTAAATGCTTTTAAATTGGAGTTTTTGAAGAAGCTTGTCTTGACAAAAATAATGGGTTAAAGGGATTAATCAAATTATAGGGGAAAATGATTTCAAGGGTATTAAACCAAAGATGTTGGCATTATTTTTGTATATGCTTCTTCTATAAATATATTTACTAATTAATGGACCCATAACTGTATTTTGGGGAGTAAGGGCAGAATAACCAGCTAGGATGACCTAATAGTGAATATAAATTAAGTTAACTCCTGAATGAATAGAGCTTCTTTCCAGAGGTTGGGTAGACCAGGATATAGGATGCCCAAAGACTAATTAAGAAGTTGTCAGTTTAGACGGGTTCATTGTAAACCCATGAAAACTATGTTTAGTAAGAGTTATTGGTAGGGGCCAGTTTGCAGTGAACCTATGAAAACTATATCCAAATTAAGTTATTGACAGGAGTCAATAGGTTCATAGCCAACCTATGAAAATTATGATATAAGGGGAGTTATTGGAGATACCGATAGGTTCAGAGAGAACCCATGAAACAGTTTGAATGAAGTTATTGGCACGGGCCAATATGTACTTAGTGATCCCATGAAAACTATGAAATAGGGCGGGTAGTCCATAAACAGGTTATTAGTCGGCCTATGAAAACTATGGTTTAATAGTGACCCTTTAAACTATAACTGAGACCGGTAGTCAAATAAATGAGGATGGGAAATCCAAAATAATTTTCTTGTTTACATATCATCATAATATTTTAATTTTCTATATTTTAACCATTGTGGATGCAGGAGCACAATATACGGTTCTTATAATTTTTGGATAAAATATTAGTGAGGGAAAAACCCATTCCGCTAAGCGGTGTGGTCTCACTAGATATCTAAATGAGTTGAGATGGCAGGTTATTATTCATACCAGGCTTTATGTCTGACTTGAAGTTTATGTTTCCCCATAAACTCTCATGTGCTCAATTGATTTTGAGTAGTTTGAGAGTTGAGGTTTTCAGGCTCTCCTTAGTCGAATAAGCTTCCGAAGACATGTAGAAGGCAAGATGCTAGTAAGGTTTCTTTTCTGTTTTGATTCTGCTATGTTATGATGTAAAGGCAAAGTTGTTTATTTATCCACTGATCATCCAAGGGAGCATCTTCTTATGTCGCTCTTGGCATATGTTGTAATAATTATAGTTTCTCTGCACGTGGTTTTCGAATATGGGAATATGTAATGAATTTGAAATTATTTGAAATGGAATGTGAAAGTTGTTTAGTGATTTTAATTTTTTTTCATATCCATGTGTTTCTGTTATATCAATGTGTCTAACATTACCGTATTTCATCGCCAAGGATTAATAACTATGGACGATCGCAGCATCCGTAGCCTTTAGTTTTGGGGCTCCAAGTGGGGGATGTTACAACTCAATGTACAATATATAATCTCTATGTTCTATATGCAATTGAATAACATCATGGACAATATAAGCTTCATGAATTTATTGATATCGCAACAGTATCATCATCTTTGTTTAATATTTGATGTCATTAAACACGATGATAGCACGATTCATATTCATATTATCCAAATTGATCCCATTGCATCGCATAAGACAAATAGGAATTAAGAAGATAAGCAAGCATCATATGTAAATGATCATTAGTCAAAGCTAATGATCGAAATGGTCTCCCTCATAATCAAAATCCTTATTGAATCTATGCTCTTTCACTTTTAACACTAATCGAAATTGAGTTACAAGTAAGAGAGCTTTTCTCCAAATCGATTTAGGGCTACAAATATTTGATTTGCTAAGAAATAGGAGAAATAATTTAGGATTTCAAAAATCCGGTCACCAAACTCGAACTCCTAGGGTCGTATTTATAGATGTAGATCGACCTCCTTCCTTCAATTTTCCACATGCAATTGGTCGAAAGGCCTTCCTTTATCCTTCCATGCATCTTCTTTTGATGTAGTCGAAAGGTGTTTCCTTTAGCCTTCCGTATGTATCCTTTCGCCATGGTTGAATGGCCTTCCTTTCTCCTGTGCATGCTTTCTTCCAATGCGGTCGAAATGCTTTTCTTTTGACTTTTCTTATCCATCCTTATGCCTCCACCTTCTAGTAACAGACCTTTCGACCCAGTCGAAAGGGTTACCTTGATAATTCCCTGCCGCCGCTGAAGCTTGAGTGCCACTTTTACTTTGCTTCTTACAAGGATGCTTTCGACCTCATCGAAAGGGGTATAGGAGCTCCTTTCGCTATGTGTTGCTATGTCGTTGTGGGTGGCAGATGAGTTGGGCTTTCTCATTGCTTTGAAAGGAATGGTGAATGATGACTGATCTTAGCGAAAGGATGCTAGGCCTTCATATGGAGTTTTTCTTCATGCCTTCGAAGGGTTCCAACCGTTTCGAAAGGTTTTCTCTTACTTTCGAAAGGTGTGTATTGGAATCACCTCTTCATGTAGTGGATTAAGAATAAAGAAACTTACTATTTTGAAGGAGTTGGTTCTTGTTTGTGAGTCTATCATTCAATATCTTCGAAGGGAGTTTCGAATCCATATTATCTTCTCTTATATATGTAGAACCAACTGCGTCGAAAGGTCTAGATGAAGTGGAAGGGTAACCTTGCCTTCTTTCCTACCCTTTCAAAAGCTTTTGTTTTGCTTGCCATTTGTAATAGCACCTGGCGCTTGCGACTCCTTCGAAAGCCATCTCAATACCTTCGAAATGTTGCTTTTGATCTTTAAGGAAACAATATCTTCAATTTTTATAGAGCCCATCACTTTAACAGGTGTTCTTTCATTCCTTTACTCTGAAGTGAATTTTTATGGTTAACATTCCCCCCGTATGAAAGAAGCTTTTGTTCTTTAGGATAAAAATTTAACACTGCTTCGTTCTTAATAACCTCATTTCCTTATAAAATTAAAAATAACAATTTCTATCATTAGATCATGAATTGTAAAAAAGTATGCTTAGTGATTTGAAAATGATGTCAATATAATAAAGCTCTCGAATCCTACGTTCAAAAATAATAAGCATTAGTTGGTTATCATCTATAGTTAATAAATGATAAGAAATTTGCAGATGTAAATGATTGGGAACCTAAAACTCTAACCTGGCAATGTTTTAAAAGTCCCACCATCCAACTTTTGTACTTACAAACGAAGTCCATGAATTGAACTCTCATGATATTAATAGAAAACCAGATGTATAGTAATTGAAATCTAGGAATTTTCCACTGGTGATAACAAATGTTTGGTAATAAAAGGCCATGAGCTATTATCTAGAAATAGATCGTTGAAATCCATGAATCCTTATTTGAGGATATGTAATAGGTATTTATAAACTCCTATTAGAATTAATAATAATGATCCAGGGACCGAGATTCAGATGTTGATAAATGCCATTCGAAAGCTAATAGTAGTAAACCAATGAACCTGATTCAGGTATTAAGATGATAAATTCAAATTTTAATTAAAGTTCAGAAGTCCATTAAAATCTCAATACTAACTGTCTTGAAACCCAGATTCGGGAATTAACAAATGAAATCTAAAAACTAATGATAGAAGGCCCGAAACCCAAATTTAGACATTGAGAAGACCAAAAATCCGAAATCAAGATTCGGGCATTAGTAAGTGAAGTTCAGAAGTTAATAATAAGTGATCCTAAACCCAGATTTAGGTTTTAGTGGACGATAACCAGAAATCTATAATAATCTTCATAATAGCAATCTTGATCCCGAATTCTGGCATTAATGATTGAAATCTAGAAATTAATAGTAATAGTCCTGAAAACCTGATTCGGGTATGAAGAAGTCTATAAATTATTAGTAAATACCCAAAACACTGATTCGGGTATTAATAAGTGAAGTCCTGAACTTAATAATGAAAGACCCAAAATGTAGATTCAGGTATTAATAAGTTAAGTTCAGAAATCCTTCTTCGATAATTGGTTGGAGATTGTTGATTCTTATTTAAACCCTCCATTCTATATCGCTCCTTGGGGTTTGACTCTTTTGACATGTGTTACCCTTTAGGCTTTGTATGTTGTTGCCGTTAAATTTGTTGCTTCTCGAGCTTGGACGTCTTAGTCCATTATTTGATGCACCACTTCTCGAGCTCGGATGTCTTAGTTCGTTGATTGTTATGCCGCTTCTCGGGATCAGACGTCTTAGTCCACTGATTGATATGCCACTTCTCTAGCTCAAACGTCTTACTTCGTTGATTGATATGACTCTTCTCGAGCTCGGCAGTCTTAGTCCATTTTTGTTTGGTGCGCTTGGTTAGCTCATCCACAAGCAAGACTCAAGGACTTACCCAACCTCCCTCCAGGAGGCACCTTGACCTGGCCAAAGCATGGTACGATCAAGGGCTTATTCGGTTCCTTGGCCATGCCATAGCATGGTGGGACCAAGGGCTTACTCCGTCCTCCCTTGTAAAGATCCGTCTCCTCGACTCTTGAAAATCGACACTAATACATCTACAGTATTCACGTGCTGTAAATCCAATTGCTGAGGAGGCAGATTTTCAAGGGTAAAGTAGAGTAAAAGATAGAAACACAAATTCTCACACTACGTTAAATGGATAAATAGTACATACAGTCACCAACATTAGGGTACATCAGAGTTTTTGTATGCACTAACTCGGCTAGGAATAGTTATAACCGCATGCTCCCACATTTGCTGGTATTACTAACTTATATACAGCAGAAAACAAAAATAGATAGATGGATATCCCCATTGAGTGCTCTAGCTCCATTGCTCCAAAAATCTCTTCCAACATGCTTCTCCCACAACATTCTAAACAAAATCTTGAAAACTTGGCTGTTTGGGGAAATAGGGCACCAAAAGTTTAAAGGGAAAACAAAATAAACAACGTGTCAGTCATGGGACTGGCGTGAAAACTCAAAAATACACATTTTTGAAAATCAAAAAGGTATCTCATAAGACCATGCCACACATAAATACGGAACGGGTTTTTACCTTGTGATAACCAAAAAATTCTACGTCGGAATACTTGATATTACTTTTAATGATATATCTTTGAAACATTTGCAAATAACCTTATCAATCTTAGTCGAAATTGTTATCATTATTAAGTTCTGACATACTGGGCTCTACAAACAAAATGGCAGACACTTATTGGAGAATGGATTCCATACAATTGACTAGGTAAAGGGACTACCTTACGGCTGTACATCTTTAGAGGAATGTACCGAGGCCTAATAGATGTCCTCTACCAACATAAGGCCGACTTATCTCTTCCTAAATAGTACCGAATAAGTCATCACCCCGGTCGTTACTAACCTAACCAAGACATCTCTTAGCACACACCACAATAATTTGAACCTGAACATCTTAGCAGGTAGAAATTTATCTAGAAGAGGATGATCATACCCTAATGGTTGCGAACCACATAGCCTTGCTGCATCTACCCTGTTTTGGTCATTTCTGGGTATAAGGCTTGAGGTAAGGATTACAATTCTCACTTCACATCATCTTTCTTTGAATGTCACATTGCCATCCCATGGTGAAACGACTGATTTCTACAAACGTATAACTCTTGAGCCTATATGTCTCGGGAAAGGGTGTTAAGCTAAGATAAGTTGTCTTCTCCACCACCAAACAGATGATACACCCATAGAGATCACTTATGTAACTAGGAATGCAACGTCAGATATTCATCTATATAAGTTGTCCAGGTACAGGAAAAACCGATGGCACTCTCCTACCACATCTGTCGGGAATTTAACATAGGATTAGTAGCGATTAGTCCTTGCATCAGATATTTCATAATGAAGAAACTACCGTCACTATAGGTAATATATTGGGAATTTATCCCCAAATGATCAACAAGTAATTTTTCATTATGAATATCCTAATATCATATCCGTGTCTACACTTCGAATATTCGAAGTGGTCCTTGGATAGGAACCATCCAGATCCAACCCCGGTTCCTTTGAAACAATCATCGATAAAAAGATATTCTTGTGAATAGGAAATAAATTCTTTAATTGATTTAGTTCTTTTTATCAAAATCTCTTTGGGAGATGTACATTTCTTAAAACATTCTTTTTGGTATATACAAAAATATTAAACCTCACTTATAAAATTCCTTGATAATCCGTTAAACTTCTTTTTACTAGGAATCAATTCGAAATCATTTCATTTTTATTTAGGAAGATATTGATCCAAGTAAACAAAATTCACCATCCCCTCCGTCGTGCTAGTCCGAATAGCCGGGGAGATCAGGAAACTAGTTTTCTAACCCAAGCCTAGACGCTTTCTCTCTGATACCCATAAGACGGTCAAGTTATTTGATTGACTCTAAATCTTTAATCATTCCAAAATTTCTTCAAATCATCTTTAAAACACTTCATAAACCATTTAGAAACATTTATAAAATATTTGTAAAAGAATTGTTAAGTTTAAAGCAATAATTCAAAAGTTGTAGAAAAGGCGCTGCGGAAAAGTGCTGCGGAAAGAGCTCTTTTTAGCTATATTGACCAAAGCGACTTTTTATTATTTGAAAATTCATATTTATTACTCAAATCAATTTTAAAACATTTATAATATTTATTCTATATTTTTAAATACTTTTAAACATCGTTTTCAAAGAAATCCAGTTTTGGATTCTGAACAACAAATTCAGGATTTTTCCAAAGCTTGTTTTACTCATATTTCATTTTACTCGTATTTCAAAAACTACTTATTGAAATATCGATTTTCTTTCTTCATTGGAAATCTATGGATATAATAGTTCAAAAATTCTTATCTCGAAGAATTCCGAGCTAGTTTCCAACTTTTATACTTGTTTGACTTTTATAGCGTGAAATCGCGAACTACCTGCTATCCCAATTTTTGGTCAAAACTGGAATATCAACAAACTGGCAAGGAATGATGGACATCGGGATTAGAGATCGATTGAAAGCAAGGCTACAATCGATGATGTCAAAATTTGGTTGAGCTCCGATCGGGACGAAATTGATTAGAGATGATGATAAGGATTAGGAAAGGCTATGTTTCAAATTTCAGGTTAATCGGAGTTCGTATGAAGGAGATATGATCGATGCAAGGTAGGAAGAACATATTGTTCGAACCCATCGGCACGCAAGGATGGTTCGAATCGATCAGGGGTTGCGTTCGTATCGATACCGTTCGTGTCGATACCATTTCGAATCGATGTCGTTCGTATCGATTGGCGCGGGTTCGGCTCAGTGAAGTTCGCATCAGGTGTTGGTTCGACTCGATAGTGTTCGAATCGATCGAGTTACTGGTTCGACTCGATAGGCTCGTATCGATCATATAGGAAGGCTAGATGGATCTCGATTTGATGGCAACAAACCCAGAGTGGTAGCAAGCATGTGGAGGTAATTCGAATCAATGTGCTTCGTATCGATCAGGATGGGTGCAGATGGCGCATTTCGACTCCATGCCTTTTGCAAGTCTCATTCATATCCACCAGGTAAGAGCTTCGTTCGTATCCATCAGGTGAGGTCTCGTTCGTATCCATCCTTCACGACCACTTCGTATCGATGTCCCCCACACTCATTTTGAATCGATCAGCTCACATGGGATCGATACGGAATGAACTCCTGGAATCGATGCGAAGAGAGACACGAGTTAATGGATGCGAGCATGCCGTTGTGAAGTTATGGATATGGACGAAGCATAAAACATGGATGCAAGCCCACGTCTCCAGGAGAGAAGCGTTCAACTCGGTGCACCAAGTGGAGTCAACACGCCGCATAATTCGAATCGACCCGGGAGGATAGCGCCACGTCATTGAGCGTGCGTGCTTCAGACGGAGTCGAAGGTGATGGATTCGAACAGATGGATTCGAAGACGACAGCCAATGGAAAACCCAATTTCGAATCGATCATATCTCCTAAACCACTGATCCAAATGCAACGAACTTTTCACAGCAGCTTGCATGCAAGGTAAGGAATGTTCCTGCCAAGTTTCAGCTCGATTGGATCATTTTTTGATGGATACGAAATCACTTCATATCGATCACAGATCGAGTCGAAACTTGGTGGGGTCGGTCGCGTGGGCCCACTCACGTGCCAGAAAAAGTCTCCTGGAGTTTGAGCGAGATCTGAGCCTCCTACGCCTATAAATAGCACCCGGAAACCTATAGAAAAAGGATCTTTTGGCTATTGGACGTCCAGACTCTACCGGATTCGTTTCTATACTTCAATACAACTATTGTACTTGAAATTCTTCATTATTACTGTTGTAATCATCTGTAACCAGCAAGGATTATCAATAAAAGGATAAAACTTTGGAGTGGACGTAGGCCGGAGATAGCCGAACCACTATAAATCTTGTGTCTTTGTGCATTATTTCTGAATTGCTGTTCGACATTTGTTGAGATCTGATATTTGTGCTTGAATATCATTGGTTTGTGTTCATACACTGGTGCTTTCACGGTATTTGGGGTTTGTGACCAATTTTGGCGCAAACACTTTGGTGCTTTCACTGAGAATTGACTAGCACCCGCTACATCGGATTTGAAGTTTGGATTTGAAGAAAATGACTAGGCAAAATAGTAGAAGGCAAAGGGCTGAGAGAAGCCAATAGGAAGGAAGTCAACAAGCATCCTCCGGAGCTGGGGGAGGACAGGCTTCGATCTACATAACCCGGGATGAAATGGAAGCTATGGCATATTCATTGCAGGAGAGATTGTTGAAAAATCAACAGGAAATGATGCAGACTTTCTTGGAACAGATGAGAGCTGTAGGGACGCAGAACTTAGGAACAGCTACAGCCACGGTGGATGCAGGACAAGGAACTAGGGTTGTGGAACCCAATGGAGGTCGCGATGCGGAGCCAGAAGGCAATCAACAAGGGCTTGGGGGCAGGCCCACGGGATCCAACACAGGAGGACCTTTGGAAGGAGTTCAACAGGCTAGGGATAACATTGCTTCTAGTGAGCAACATGAAGAATATGTGCCAGAATTCCCTCGAGGGCATGGGGGGCAACCCTCAACAGACAATACTGGATTAGTGGAGATCATTAGAAAAACTGTGCATGGTGGTTTGACCAACAGAGACTTGGAAGGAGTGAACATGAGTCCATTCGCTCGGGAAATAAGGATGGCTCAGAATCCACCTAAGTTCAAGCTACCTAGTGTGGATGTGTACGATGGCAAGGCAGACCCAACTGATCACTTGATGAGGTACACCAGGCACATGGAGGTGCTGGGGGCATCGCAGGAAGTAATGGCACGATGCTTTCCTTTGTACTTGACGGACTTAGCTGCAATGTGGTTTAGGCAGCTGGGAGAAGGATCTATCAGGACTTGGGGGGAATTGGTGGAAAAGTTTTTGGGACAGTTTCGGATTCACATCAAGAGGCCGAAGAATGTGATGACATTGACATAGGTAAAACAAAGGATGGATGAATCGCTTAGAGATTTTCTAACTCGATTCAGTGCGGCGGTTGCTTCGGTGGATCGGCCTGATGCATCGATGGTTTTGATGGCGGCAGTATCAGGAGTCAGGGAGGATTCGGATTTCAAGGTATCTTTGATAAGAGATCCCCCACGGGATCTCGATGAGTTCTTTCACGAGGCAGAGTGGTTCCTTCGGCAAGAAGATGCGAGTATGGATCTAAAGTTGAAAAAGGTTAATGCAACTGAGGAGAGAGGACCATCCGGCAAAGGTTCGGATAAAGAAAAAGGAAAAAGGAAATTAGACGATGACTCTGGAAAAGATAGGAAGCGATGGAAGGATCCGAAGTATTCCACATACACAGGATTAAACGAGACGCTGGAGTGGATATACCAGGATACTCAGAATCACCTTCCCTACCGAAGGCCGGCTAGGAGGGAACCATCAGAACGGGAGAGGACATCAGGAAGGCATTGTCTCTTCCATGATTTGGATGGACACGACACCAACAGTTTCCGGCATTTAAAGGATATAATCAAGGAGCATGTCAGGAAGGGACTATTGCCACAATATGTCGGAACTCGGAATGCAATGGCGGAACAAGAGCAACCGCCACCTACCTCAAGTCATGATTGTGGGAGGCCCAGGAATGATGGTCGACTGATCATCCACTGATCAGGATAATGTGAAATAAGTAGCAAACTACTGGCAAGCAACCAAGTCATTTACACATGTATGGGGACAGAGATAGCCCCTAGGCATGCTCTGAATGATGATAAACTACGATGCTATGGTTTGTGAAATTTATCTTTTGCTTTTGGATTTAACATTGCTTTTCTTTTTGGATTTGGTTTTGGAGTTTGGATTGAGCTTCTGGTTTTGCTTGCTTTTTGATTTGGATTTTCCTTTGGATGATTGTCTTCGGTTTTCGATTTTGGATTTGGATTTTGAATTTGGATTTTGGATTTGGATTTTGGATTGGATTTTGATTTGATTTTTATCTGATTTTTGATAAATGGTCGTCGGGTATGGATTATGCCTGGCAAGGGGTGAGTCGCTTTGCCCGAACGTGGTAAATTGACTCATTCAGGTCGTCGAGTATGGACAATGCTCGGCAAGGGTCAGGAGTGACCAGGATTCGGCCTAGGACTTAGGCCCTGTATTATCAATTGTTATTTTCAGGTCCTTGAGTATGGACTATGCTCAATAAGGGTCTGGAGTGACCAGGATTCGGCCTAGGACTTAGGCCCTGTATTATCAATTGTTATTTTCAGGTCGTTGAGTATGGACTATGCTCAACAAGGGTCCGGAGAGACCATGATTCGGCTTAGGACTTAAGCCATGGCTTTGTACAACTTCCAGGGACACTGGACCACGGTCGTCAGATGTGGATTGCGCTTGGCAAGAACCCGGAGAGGTTAGCTCAACGTCCAGGGACACTAGACCAAGGTCATCAAGTGTGGATTATGCTTGGCAAGAGCCTGGAGAGGTTATGGATTCGGATATCGACCCGGAGAGGTCTTGGATCCGTTTATTGGCTATTGGATAAGGATGGATTAGGACTCGGTTGTCGAGTTCGGATGGATAAGGGATTGGCTAAGGCTTTGGTTATTAGATTTGGAATTGGGCATCAACTCGGAGCAGTCAAGGATGACATGCTCTGGCGATATGGCTATGGGCTTTGGATATTGGAGTCGGAACTATTCAAAACACGCCTTCTTATCAAAAGGCATGTTTTGGGGGGCAAAGTGCTATCTCACTTTTTGGTCAAAACTAGAATATCAACAAATTGGCAAGGAATGACGGACATCGGGATTGGAGATCGATTGAAAGCAAGGATACAATCGATGACGTCAAAATTTGGTTGAGCTCCGATCGAGATGAAATTGATTGGAGATGATGATAAGGATTAGGAAAGGCTATGTTTCAAATTTCAGGTTAATCGGAGTTCGTATGAAGGAGATATGATCGATGCAAGGTAGGAAGAACATACTGTTCGAACCCATCGGCACGCAAGGATGGTTCGAATCGATCAGGGGTTGCGTTCGTATCGATACCGTTCGTGTCGATACTATTTCGAATCGATGCCGTTCGTATCGATTGGCGCAGGTTCGGCTCAGTGAAGTTCGCATCAGGTGTTGGTTCGACTCGATAGTGTTCGAATCGATCGAGTTACTGGTTCGACTCGATAGGCTCGTATCGATCGGATAGGAAGGCTAGATGGATCTCGATTAGATGGCAACAAACCCAGAGTGGTAGCAAGCATGTGGAGGTAATTCGAATCAATGTGCTTCGTATCGATCAGGATGGGTGCAGATGGCGCATTTCGACTCCATGCCTTTTGCAAGTCTCCTTCGTATCCACCAGGTAAGAGCTTCGTTCGTATCCATCAGGTGAGGTCTCGTTCGTATCCATCCTTCACGACCACTTCGTATCGATGTCCCTTATACTCGTTTCGAATCGATCAGCTCACATGGGATCGATACGGAATGAACTCCTGGAATCAATGCGAAGAGAGACACGAGTTAATGGATGCAAGCATGCCGTTGTGAAGTTATGGATATGGACGAAGCATAAAACATGGATGCAATCCCACGTCTCCAGGAGAGAAGCGTTCAACTCGACGCACTAAGTGGAGTCAACACGCCGCATAATTCGAATCGACCCGGGAGGATAGCGCCACGTCATTGAGCGCGCGTGCTTCAGATGGAGTCGAAGGTGATGGATTCGAACAGATGGATTCGAAGATGACAGCCAATGGAAAACCCAATTTCGAATCGATCATATCTCCTAAACCACTGATCCAAATGCAACGAAATTTTCACAGCAGCTTGCATGCAAGGTAAGGAATGTTCCTGCCAAGTTTCAGCTCGATTGGATCATTTTTTGATGGATACGAAATCACTTCGTATCGATCACAGATCGAGTCGAAACTTGGTGGGGTCGGTCGCGTAGGCCCACTCACGTGCCAGAAAAAGTCTCTCGGAGTTTGAGCGAGATCTGAGCCTCCTACGCCTATAAATAGCACCCGGAAGCCTACAGAAAAAGGATCTTTTGGCTATTGGACGTCCAGACTCTGCCGGATTCGTTTCTATACTTCAATACAACTATTGTACTCAAAATTCTTCATTATTACTGTTGTAATCATCTATAACCAGCAAGAATTATCAATATAAGGATAAAACTTTGGAGTGGACGTAGGCTGGAGATAGCCGAACCACTATAAATCTTGTGTCTTTGTGCATTATTTCTGAATTGCTGTTCGACATTTGTTGAGATCTGATATTTGTGCTTGAATATCATTGGTTTGTGTTCATACACTGGTGCTTTCACGGTATTTGGGGTTTGTGACCAATTTTGGCGCAAACACTACCATTACGCGACGAGCTTATTTTTAACTAAAATTTTCATTTCTTTTCAAACTTCACCAAACCACTTTTAAATATTTATAAAACATTACAAATACATTTTAAAATATTTTTAAGAGGTTTAATAATTCCATACACCTACCATTTCATTAATTCAAGGAAAGTGATTTCCTTTGTGCTTATCGACCTGTATATTCGTGACTTGTATATAATTTCAACACTCATATGAAAACAACCAATCTTGATGATCAAATCATAATAAACATCCATTTGCAACATCGTATCATCATCCCACATATAGAATAATAATTTTATGAGTTCTCACTTTGGCTTTTAAATGATTCACAAAAAAGTCGTTATAACTCCGCTATTCGAGTTTCGAAACTTGCTATTCTTAGGATTTTAGCTCCTAAATGCCCCAACCAAGTCTTGAGGAGGCTGGGCGTGCGTGGACTAGGGTGTAATGCTGAGTGGGCTCGGCCTAGGGTGGAGTGAGGTAGAGTTTGTGAAGAACAAAGAGAAATGAGTAGTTTTTGGATCGCTTTGAGGTGTTTTACTATATATAACTATATTTTATGATTTTAGTTTCTTTTTAAAATAATTTTTGACATTATTTCTTTTAGATTGGAAGCCATTAAAGAAGAAACAAGCGCTTGAGAATATGAAGAAGAAAATGAATGAAAAAGAAGAGAAGAGTGTGGGGTATTTAGAGTGAAAAAGAAGAGTATAAAGGATGACATATATACATCACTTTTTCCAAGCTTCTCCAACACACTATTCTCCCTCCATGGTATGACTAGAAGCCTCCCCCCATGTGCGCATCACTTCCGTCTTCTCATGTTTAAATAGTTTGACTTATAAAAGCTTAAGGAGTAAGTTTGATTAACATATCTTATATATTATATATTATTTTATTATACTTAATTATTTTCATATATGTATTTTTATGTATATGTTATATTCTGCATATGTACATGTATATGTGTAAGTAACATATCCCTACAACGTTGCACAACTTCCACACGTTGTATCGTTACAAACCCGATTATGATTTTCGGTCATATTTGCTCTTTTAAATTAATATGCATATTTTTGTAAACAAATTTTGAAAATAAATTTTCGTACCATTTTTAACTAATAAATATGATCATATTTTATTTATAAAACCATATTAATTAATAATAGTTATTATTCACAAAATTATTTGTATTATCGATAAAGCTAAACGGTCATTTATTTAAAGCGATATATTTACGGGTCGTTACAAACTCCCCTCCTTAAAAGAATTTTGTCCTCGAAATTAAGATAAGAGAAAATGGCTCAAAAGAAAATATATTCGATATGATGGAACATATACAAAAGTATGAATAAGCAACTACACCATAGGCGGTGAGTACACTATAATGATACAATTCATTCTTCAATTCTAAACTCAGGATATGCCTTTTTCATTCTATCCTCTGTTTCTCAAGTGTAATCCTCAGCATCTCCACTCCATTGAACTTTGACAAACCTTACCACCTTCCTCCTTAATTGTTTTTCATTATGATCAACGACTCGAATAGGACGTTGATAACTGCTAAATTTGGTTCCACCTCCAAGTCTTCCTGGGCAGTTGTTTCTATAATTTGCTCTGGGTCATGCACACGTTTCCTTAAATGAGATACATGAAAATCATTGTGCACTCCCGCCAACCTTTCTGGCAATTGCACCTGATAAGCTATGGGCCAATTCGGTCAAGAATGGGAAATGGTCCAACATATCAAGGTGCTAGCTTCCCAGCTCTTCCAAACCTCATCACTCCTCTTATCGGAGTGACTTTCAAAAGGATCGAATCTCCAATTGAGAATTGCTGATTTCTACGCCTTCGGTCCGCATAACTTTTCGGTCTGCTTTGGGCTTCCTTAAGATTCTTCCTAATCATATCGACCTTTTCTGAAGCTTCTCGTATCATATCAGGACCAAGTACTAACCGATCCCCAGTCTCGATCCAATATGCCAGTGACCTACACGGACAATCATATAGGGCTTCATACGGTGCCATTCCGAGACTAGCTTGATAACTGTTGTTATAAGAGAACTTTACTAAATGAAATTTTTTTTACCAGGAGCCTCCAAAGTCTATAATATATGCTCTTAGAAGACCATCCAAAACGTAGTTGACTCTTTCTGTTTGCCTATCAGTTTGAGGATGGTCGGTAGTGCTTATATTCAACCTTGTTCCCAAAGCTATCTATAATGCTTCCCAAAACTAACTAGTAAAGATCGGATCCCGATCACCCACTATGCTACTTGGAACTCCATGTAATCGTACAATCTCCTTCACATATATATATATATATATACACACACACATATATATATATATATATCAACAAGGCTTGCAGCGGTACTTGTTGGCTTAACTGCAATGAAGTGTGCATTTTTAATTAATCGATCTATGGTAATCCAACTGCCTTCATTCCCTTTCCTCATTCGAGGTAAGCCATCAATGAAACCCATTCATATTTGATCCCACTACCAAGTTGGAATCTCCAGAGGTTGAAGTAACCCTGCAACTTTCTATTGGTCGCTTTTGACTTGTTGACAATTTGCAAATCAACTAACATAAATGACATGTCTCTTTTCATACTTCTCCACCAAAATGTTTGTTTAATATCTCAATACATTTTGTTAACTCCCGAATGAATGCGTTTGGATTTGTGACATTCAGCTAACACCTCCTGCATAAGATTTTCCACATATGGAACACAAATTCCCTCATTCAACCGTAATACTCTATGGCTATCTATTTCAAAGCTTGAATTTCTTCCTTCTTCAGTTGCCTTAATGAACTTTTCAAATTATCTATCTTCTCTTTGTTTACTGGATATTCTTTCCAAAATAGTTGAAGTTACTACCAAACAAGAAACAACAGCATACATCCTACTTAACGCTTCGGCTACTGTATTGGCTTTCCCTAGTGTGTACAAAATATCTAGATCATAAGATGCGAGAAATTCCAACCAACGTTGCTGCCTATATTTAAATCCTTCTGAGTGAAAAGACACTTTAAAGATTTATGATGCGTACAGAGCTCAAACTTTTCACCTAATTAAAAGAGGAAATTTTATTTACTAAGGCTAATTCAAAGTTTTAATTGAAACCAACTATGAAAACTTCTTACCCAGAAAATATTGCCTCCATATTTTTCATGCGAACACTACAACTAATAATTCTAAGTTGTGCGTTGCATAATTCTTCTCATGAGTATTTAGTTGTCTTCCTGCATAAGCAGTCACCTTCCTTTCCTAAATCAGAACTGCACCAACTCCTTCTCCACAAGCATCAGTGTAAACGGTTAATCCATTATTTCCATTTATAATCGCTAGGACTGGAGCGGTTGTTAATCTCTTTTTGAGTTCCTGGAATCTTGCTTCATGTTTAAGAGTCTAGATAAACTTGGCATCTTTCATATTCAATTTCTTTAGGTGGTAATAAATCTTTGAGAAGTCTTGAATGAATCTTCTGTAATATCCTATCAAACTAACAAGATACGAACTTCTTTAGGAGTTTGTGGTTGCTTCCATTTTAAAACAACTGCAACTTTTATAGGATCCATTGAAATCCCGTCCCTTGACACTATATGTCCAAGGAATCTTGCCTCCTTCTTCCATAAATGGCATTTTGAGAATTTAGTTTTAAGCACATTATTTCTTAATATCTCAAACACAATTTCTAGATGCCTTCCGTGTTCTTCTTCTATCTTAGAATAAATAAGGATAACATCGATAAAGTCTAACACAAGTTTATTGAGTACATCTCTAAATACTCTATTCATAAGGTCTACGGAATAAGCAGGTGCATTGGTTAGTCCGAAAGGGATAATCAACCTTTTGAAGAAAGTGCTTGGACCTTTGAATGCAGTTAGATGGACACATTCTTCTGCAATTCTCAATTGATGGAATCCTGTAGCCAGATTTGTTTTTGAAAATACTTGAGCATCATGTAATTGATCAAACAAGTCATCTATTCGAGGTAGAGGATAATTGTACTTAATTATTTGTTTATTCATATCTTGGTAATCTACACACAACCTTAGAGATCCATCTAACTTGGCGACAAAAATTACTGTCAATCCCTAACTTGAATGACTTGGCCTTATCAACCTATTTTTTAACAGCTCTTGAATTTGGTTATTTGACTCCTCTCTCTCTCCTTTAGGGCCATCCTTCGTTCTCGTTGTTTAATTGGCATCGCACCGGAAATCAAGTCAATACGAAATTCGCTTTCTCGATATGGGGGTAAACTTTTTACTTCTTTAAAAACGTCTGAGAATTCTTTAACAATAGGTATGGTTCCAAATCCTTTCTGGGACGAGTCTAATGCGTATAGGAAACTTCCCCTCCTTGGACTAGGATCTTCGTAAGATATTTCTATTAACTTCCCCAACTTCTTTTTCATGAAAACTATTCTTTGCAATCTAGAATAGCTTCATGTTTAGTTAATCAATCCATACCGAGTAAAATTTCAAATCCAATAAAATCTAGGACAAATAGGTTAAAGGAAATTTATGGGAAGAGTGGGAAATTTGGACTTTTTCACAATTCATGCAAAGATTAGTAGTACCACCTATAGGATTTGTCACGTAGGGTATCTACTATTTTAGGTTCAAGTTTTAGTTCTTCTACAGTTTTCTTAGTAATAAAAATGTGAGAAGATCCTGTATTAAACAATACTCTAACTAAACGTCTTCGGTAAAAATATTACCTTCCATAACTCCCTTGTCCTTCACCTCCTGAGAGGTTGAAGGCTAATCCTTGATTTCGTAGACTCGAGCTTGCTCTCCCTTCCTCATGATCGGACAATCCTTGATCATGTGTCCTAGCCGATGACAATTATAGCAGTTGGTGGTGACCTATGAACCTTGGGGTTCTTGCAATGAGTCAATAGGCGGCCCTTTTGTTAGTAATTTTAATATGTAGACTCTTTCAAATAGTTACCTTAGGCTCCTCCTCTAGATTTTCCTTGACTTGGTTTTTTCCCATTTTTATTAAACTTCCTCTTCTTCCAATTGTTGGTATTATTGTTGTTGTTGTTGTTGTTGGTCTGAGAGACTACCGACTTTGTCCTGTCCAATGTTTCATAATGGAATCCCATATCCAGCAAATTTATAAATGACCCCTTAACATGGGCAGTCATCTTGCTTTGGTATTTCTCGTTCATCCTAGAAATGAACTTCTTGTTTTTCTTCAAAGGCATGTCAATTAGACCCAGCCCAAAACAAGATAATTCATTGAAATTATTTGCATACTCTTCAATAGTCATTTCCTCTTGCTTCAGATCCATAAAGCTTCAATAAAGATGAAATTTTCCCGATGCTAGCATGTACTGCTCCTCCAATACCTCCTTAAATCTTTACCAAGAGAAAATTTCCTCTAAATCAGTTTGGGTGATAATCTCCCGCTTAGTCAAAGCCGCTTCCTGAAGTTGCCATGAGGCCAAATTCTCTTTTTCTCATCACTAATATCCAATGCCTTAAAGATCCTATCGCACGATTTAATACAAAATTGTAATTCAATAATAGCTTCTGTACCCTTGAATGCTTTCCCCCTCAAGCCAATATAATTCTTGCACAAAGTGGCAAAATTTACCTAGGGTTGTATGGGAGCTATTTCTTCTACAATGGAGGTTTGAGCTCGACCGTTAGTTATGGTGCTGCTATTTTCCCTTCTTCGTCCTCTACCAGTACTCATGTCTTACTACCTGGATTTAGTAAGATAACTTTAGAATACAAAGACGAAATTATCTCTGTGAATGGGTATATAGCACAACTTTTATTCAGATAAAATTCTAAATGCGCACTCTCAAAGATTAAACTCATTCTAGGGCATTACTAACCCTGTCTCTAATGAGTTATACCCTACCAAGCCAGAGTTCTCGCTTAACCTTCTGCTTTGATACCAAATGTGAAGACCTGTCTCCTCGACTCTTGAAAATCGACACTAATACATCCATGATATTCACGTGCCGTAAATTCAAGTGTTGGAAAGGCAGATTTTCAGGGGTAAAGTAAAGTAAAAGATAACACAAATTCTCACATTATGTTAAATGGATAAATAGTACATACAATCACCAACACTATGGTACATCAGAGTTTTTTAATGCACTAACTCAATCAGGAACACTTATAACCACCTGCTTCCACACTTGCTGGTATTACTAACTTATATATAGCGGAAAACAAAGATAGATAGATTGATATCTCCATTGGGTGCTCCAGCTCCATTGCTCCAAAAATCTCTTCCACCATGCTCCTCCCAAAACACTATAAACAGAATCTTGACTACTTGGCTACCCAAGAAAATAAGGCACCTAGAGTTTAAAAGGAAAACAAAATAAACTCTGTGTCAGTTATAGACTAGTGTGAGAACTCAAAATACGTGTTTTTGAAAATGAAAAAGGTATCTCATATGACCACGCCGCATATAAGCACAGAATGAGTTTTTACCTTTGATAACCAACACATTCTACGTCAAAATACTTAATATTATTTTTAATGACATATCTTTGAAAACATTTTCAAACAAACTTATCAATCTTAGCCGAAATTGTTACTATTATCAAATTCCAACATACTAGGCTCTACAAACAAAATGGCAGACACTTATTGGAAAATGGATTCCATACAAATGATCAGGTGAAGGGACTACCTTTTGGCAATACATCTCTAGGACAATGTATCAAGGCTTAGCAGATGGTCCTCCACCTACACAAGACCGGCCTGACTCTTATTAAATAGTACCGAATATGTCATCACCCCAGTAGTCACTGACCTAACCAAGACGTCTCTTATCATACACCGCAATAATTAAAACCCAAACATCATAGCGGGTAGAAATATATCTAGAGGAGGATGATCTTACCTTACTGGTTGCAAACCACATAGCCTTGCTGCATCTACTCTTTTTTGGTCATTTCCAGGTGTAAGGCTTGAGGTAAGGATTACCTTTCTCATTTTACATCATCTTTCTTTGAATGCCACATTGCTATCTCATGGTCACACAACTGATTCTACAAGTGTATAACTTCCGAGCTCATAAGTCTCAGTAAAGGGTATTAAGCTAAGAGAAGTTGTCTTCTCTACTACCAAACAGATAACAAGTTCATAGAGATAACTTATGTAAATAGGAATGCAACGTCGTACATTCGTCCACACAAGTTGTCCAGGTACAGAACAAACCGAAGAAACTCTCCTACAACATCCTATCGAGAATTTACCCTAGGATTAGTAGCGATTAGTCATTGCATTGAATATTTCGTAATGAAGAAATTACCGCTACTATATGTATATTGGGAGTTTATCCCCAAATCATCAACAAGTAGTCCTTCATTATGAAAATTCAAATATCATATCCATGTCTTCACTTTGAGTACGTAAATTTATTCGAAGTGGTCTTCGGATAGGAATCATCGAGATTCAACCTCGGTTCCTTCGAATAGTCATCGATAAAAAGATGTTCTTATGAATATGAAATCATTCTTTAATTAATTTGGTTCTTTTTATCAAAATCACTTTGGGAGATATACATTTCTTAAAATATTCTTTTCGGTATGTATGAAAATATTAAACCTCGCGTATAAAATTCCTTGATAATCTTTTAAACTTCGTTTTACTAGGAATCAATTCGAAATATTTTCATTTTTTATTTAGGAAGATATTAATCTAAGTAAAACAAATTCACCATCTCTTCCGTCAGGCTAGTCTGGATAGACAGGGAGAGCAGGAAACTGGTTTTCTAAACTCAAGCCTAGACAATATCTCTTTGACACCCATAAGGCGATCAAGTTATTTGATCGATCTAAATATTTAATCATTCCAAAATTTATTAAAATCATATTTAAAACACTACATAAACCATTTAAAAACATTTATAAATGATTTTTAAAAGAATTTTTAAGTTTAAAGCTATAATTAAAAAGTTATAGAAAAAGTGCTGCGGAAAGTGCTCTTTTTAGCTATATTGATCAAAATGCTTTTTTATTATTTGAAAATTCATATTTATTACTCAAATAACTTTTAAAAAAATTTAAACCATTTATAAGATTTATTCTACATTTTAAATATTTTAAAACATCATTTTTAAAGAAATCCAGTTTTGGATTCCAAACTACAAATTTAGGATTTTTCCAAAACTTGTTTTACTCGTATTTCAAAATCTACTTATAGAAATCTCGATTTTCTGTCTTCGTTGGAAAAATATGGATATAATATTTGCTAAAAAAATTATATCAAAGAATTCCAAGTTATTTTTCAACTTTTACACTTGTTTGACTTTTGTAGCGCGAAATCGCGAACTAACGCTACGCGATGCACTTATTTTTAACTGATTTTTCCATTCCTTTTCAAACTTCACCAATCCACTTTTAAATGTTTATTAAACATTTCGAATATATTTTAAACCATTTTTAAGTGGTTTAACAATTTCATACACATACCATTTCATTAATTCAAGGAAAGCGATTTCCTTTGTGCTTATCGACGTGTATACTTGTGACTTGTATATAATTTCAACGTTCATATAAAAACAACAAATCTTGATGATCAAATCATAATAAACATCCATTTGCAACACCGTATCCTCATCCAACATATAGTATAATAATTTTAGGAGTTCTCACCTTGGATTTTTAGGGAGTCACAAAAAAAAATCACAATAGCTCCACTATTCGAGTTCCAAAGCTTGCTATTCTTCATATTTTATCTCCTAAATGCCTCGACCAAGTCTTGAGGAGGCTAGGGTGTGCACGACCTAGGGTGTAGTGATGAGTGGGCTTGTCCTAGGGTGGAGCGAGGTAGAGTTTGTGAAGAACAAAGAGAAATGAGGAGTTTTTGGATCGTTTTGAGGTGTTTTACTATATATAACTATATTTATGATTTTAGTTTCTTTTCGAAATAATTTTTTTTACATTATTTCTTTTAGTTTGGAAGCCATTAAAGAGGAAGCAGAATCTTGAGAATATGAAGAAGAAAATAAATGAAAAAGAAGAGAGTAGGGTATTTATAGGAAAAAAGAAGAGTATAAAGGAAGACATGTATACATCACTTTTTCCAAGCTTCTCCACACACCATCCTCCCTCCAAGGCACGGCTAGAAGCCTCCCCCTATGTGCACATCACTTCCATCTTCTTGTGTGTACATAGTTTGACTTATAAAAGCTTAAAGGGTAAGTTTGATTAAAATATCTTATATGTTTTATATTATTTTCTTATACTTAATTATGTTCGTATATATATGTTTACATATATGTTATATGTATGCATATGTACATGTATATGTGTATGTAACATATCCCTCTAACGTTGCACAACTTCCATACGTTGTATTGTTGCAAATCCCGATTCCAATTTTCATCCATATTTTCTCTTTTAAATTTATATGCATACTTTTGTAAAAAAAATTCCTACCATTCTTAACTAATAAACATGATTATATTTTATTTATAAAACTATATAAATTAATAATAATTATTATTCATAAAATTATTTGTATTATCGATAAAGCTAAACGATCATTTATTTAAAGCAATATATTTATGGGTCGTTACATCCCTCCAGGAGGTGCCTTGATCTGGCCATAGCATGGCATGATCAAGGGCTTGTTCAGTGCCTTGGCCAGGCCATAGTGTGGTGGGACCAAGGACTTACTCCGTCCTTCCTCTAGGAGGCGCCTTGACCTGGCCATAGCATGGCACAATCAAGGGCTTGTCAATGTATAAGCAAGCCATAGCGTGGCGTGGATAAAGGCTTACTCTAACCTCCCTCTAGGAGGCGCTTTGACCTGGCCAACTCAACGCAGACAAAGGCTTTGAGCATTTAAGGTAATGTCCAAGTGCAAGGATAATTTCACTCCCAACTATGTAGATTCTTCTTTTTAAGGGAAAAGGGCTTTGTTCATTTTTTTGTAAGAAAATATGGTTGCAAGTGTTCCGCATTCCGTGTTCTGGAACCATATTGCCATCTGGTCGACATAACTTGTAAGCTCCAAGTGGAATTGCTTTGCATACAATTAGGGGACCTTCCCAATTTGGTCCTAATGGTCCATCTGCAGGAATTTTTTGTGTTTGCCATCACCCTTTGGAGTACTAAGTCTCCCTCTTGAAATGATCTTTTTTTTACTTTCGAATTGTAGTGTTTTGAAATTCTTCTTTAATAGTCTACAGTTCGGATAGTTGCTTCATCTCTTAATTCATGAATTAAATCTAACAATTCTTTCTTCAATTCCTGATTTGGATCAAAAGTATATGAGATTATTCGATGCAAGGGCATCTCAATTTCAATTGGCAACATTTCTTCACACCCATATGTGAAAGAGTAGGAGGTATGTCCCGTTGTAGTTCTATTGGATGTTCGATAAGCCCAGAGTATAAGTGGCGTTCTTCTACCCAGTTCCCTTTAACTTATTTAATCGCGTCTTCAAGATTGTCTTAATAATCTTATTTGCATCTTCAACAGTCCCATTGGCTTTTGGATGTGTCATGGTAGAGAAGCTTTTTATGATACCATTCTTATGGAAAAACCAAGAAAACTCCTCACTTTCAAATTTTGTTCCATTGTCTGATACAATATTACAGGGGATTCCAAATCTGCTAATAATCTTTAATGATAAATCTAAGCACTTTCCCTGAAATGATTTTGGAGAGTGGTTTTGCTTCTACCCACTTAGTAAAGTTGTCTATGGCGACCACATCATACTTTGCTCCTCCTTTGGAAATTGGCAATGGCTCGATTGATTTGATTCCCCATATATCGAAGGACTATAGACTTGAAATCAGAGTTAATTCACTCGCTGGCAATCGAGGGTTGTTTGAGTATTTTTGGCATATTTCGCATCTCCTCACATATTTAATAGCTTGACTTGCCATTCGAGGCCAATTAAAACCTTGTCTTATTATTTTCTTTACCAACATTTCCCCATTGGTGTGGTCTTTGCAAAATCCTTCATGCGCTTCCACCAACAATGTCATCCCATCTTCCTGACTCACACATCTTAAGTAAGGTAATGCATATCCTTTCTTGTAAGGAATTCCATCCATTATTGTGAAAGTTGGAGCGTGTCGTCTGATTTTTCTAACTTCCATTTTGTCAGATGGCAATATCCCTTTAGAAAGATATTTGACAATACGATACATCCAAGTGTCACTATAGCAGTCATCGGTCTTTGGATGATTAATCCTCTCATTTGGGGTTTCTTTATTGATTTCCCTTTTTTCTTGCTCTTGTGCCTTGACTTGGGATCTATTTAGGACTAACAATTCCTTTCCTTATCCAGATTCCCTCCTTAATACTTGGATTTGCTTAGTACCCTACTAGCATGATTCAAGTTTCTAGAGCTCCCCTTGAATTAGCCAACTTTGCTAATGAATTTTCTTGAGAGTTTTCTCCCCTTGGAACTTGATATATAAAAAAGGCCTAAAATAAAGTGAGCATCTTCAGTATCTTCTTTATATATAAAGATAGTTTGGCATCTTTAGTCTTATATAATTTCTTCACCTAGTTTAACATTAGTTGCAAATCATAAAAAAATTGAATCCGTAGGATTTTGAGCTCTAAAGCCAAAGTCAATCTTCCCACCATTGATTCATATGCGAATCTATCTTCTATATGCAATGGGATAACATCATGGACAATATAAGCTTCATGAATCTATTGATATCGTAACACCATCATCATCTTTGTTTAATATTTGATATCATATTTGATTCATATTCATATTATCCAAATTGATCTCATTGCATCATGTAAGACATATAAGAATTAAGAAGATTAGTAAGCATCATGTGCAAATTATCATTAGTCAAGCTAATGATCGAAATGATATCCCTTATAATCAAAATCTTTATTGAATCCATGCGCTTCCACTTTCAATATTAATCCAAATTGAATTACAAGTAAGATAGCTTTTCCCAAATTGATTTAGGGTTACAAAGATTTGATTTTCTAAGAAATAGAAGAAAGAATTTAGGATTCTAAAAATTCAATCCCCATACTTGGACCCCTTAGGTCATATCATAGATGTAGGTCGACCTCCTTCCGCGTCTGTTCTTTTTCTTCAATCAAAAGGTCTTCCTTCAATTTTCCACGTGCATATGGTCGAAAGGCCTTCCTTTATCCTTCGACATGCCTTCTTTTGATGTGGTCGAAAGGTGTTTCCTTTAACCTTCCATGTGTATCCTTTCGACATGGTCGAAAGGCCTTCCTTTCTCCTTGTACATGCTTTCTTTCGATGCGGTCGAAAGGCTTTTCTTTTGACTTTTCTTATCCATTCCTATGCCGCCACCTTCTCATATCAGACCTTTCGACCTAGTCAAAAGGGTTACCTTGATAATTCCCCACTATCGTTTAAGATTGAGTGCCTCTTTTACTTTGCATTTTCGACCTCATCGAAAGGGGTGTAGGAGCGCCTTTCGCTTTGTGTTACTATGCCGTTATAGGTAGGAGATGAGTTGGGCTTTTTAATTGCTTCGAAAGGAATAGTGAATGATGAATGGATCTTAGCGAAAGGTTGCTAGGCCTTCATATGGAGTTTTTCTTCATGCCTTCGAAGGGTTCCAACCATTTTGGAAGGTTTTCTCTTACTTTTGAAAAGTTATATTGGAATCACCTCTTCATGTAGTAGATTGACAATCAAAAAACCTACTATTTTTAAGGAGTTGCTTCTTGTTTGCGAGTCTATCATTTAATATCTTCAAAATTATATTGAAAGGCATTTCAAATCCATACTAGCTTCTCTTATATGTGTGGAACCATCTATGTCGAAAGGTCTAAATGAAGCGGAAGGGTAACCTTTCCTTTTTCCCTACCCTTTCAAAAGCTTTTGTTTTGCTTGTCATTTATAATGGCACCTGGCGCTTGCAACTCCTTCGAAAGTCATCTCAATACCTTTGAAACACTGCTTTTGATCTTTAATGAAATCCATATCTTTAATTTTTGTAGAGCCCATCACTTTTATATTTCTTTTTTCATACCTATATTCTTAAGTGAATTTTATGGTTAACATATGAAGATGAAACACACACACACACACACAAGTGGTAGATTATGAATGCCCTTCTCCAAGATGTGGAAATTATGTATGTTTTGGACAAAGAAGAAAGCAATGTCTTATAACCAAAGCTTGAGTTCCAATAGACAATGACAAAAGAGATAAAGATGAGAATGTGAGGAAACAAGCGTACGTAAAATGTCATGTCTGGGAAATAAAGAGGATGCAACAAAAGGAAGTGAAGGTTGTTTGAGAGTGCTTAAGGAGACATTAGGGAAGAAAACACATACAAGTACGAAGAAAGATAGGAATAATATAGAGGTGAAGGTGGAATAGAAGTGCAGGATTTGAGTAATTTTGCACAAGAGTGAATCCGAATTGTTAACACTATATCAAATATTGATGGAAATATCAAGCAGTTACTAATGGGGAAAGAAGGAATTTATATGGAATTGAAGTAACAAAGCAGAGTGGCTGAAGTACTATAGGAAGAACAACTACCTAATAATAAGAAGCATGTAGGCGGTGTAAATGAAGGAAATATGGATAAGAAGGAGGAGGTTAGGTAGTAAAAGGGAAAAAGGAAGGAAAAAATGAAAAAAAGAGTGAAGAAGGAAGTTAACAACAATAATATAGGCACCAACAACTAAGAAAGCAGTGAAGCTACGAAAATTAACTTAAGTATTGAAAGTAGTATAGAGGAGAAAGGTGAGAACAAAGTAGAGGGGAAATCAAGGAGAATGCAAAGCATAAAATAGAGAGTAAGGAGGTTATGGGGGAGGGTTCCTTAGTAAAGTGAGAGGAGGGAGAACAACATGAAATAATAGAGAGGAAACATTATACTTCTACCCTTTTGTCTAAAGAGGAAGCCACAAAATTGTCTACGAAGTGCGTCACACCTACGACCCGTCAATGGTCTAAGATTATCTCAGATCATCATTGGACCACAAACATAATATTAAGTTTGTTCCCTTTTCTGTTCTTTTAAATACAAGTTTTGGAAAATGCAATATGAAATGAATGTTTTGAGTTTTGAATGTGTGCAGGTACCAGAGGAGTTCCCACTAAGATAATGAGACAAGGGGCGCCTCATGAGTTTATATGATCATGAACAAAGCACTATTGGGGAGAGACCCAAGAGCCCCATCAAGGAAGTTAAAAAATGGATACAACCGAGAAAGAGAAGTTAGTCCCAAAAAAAATTAGGAATGTGAAGAGAATAGGAAGGGGAAGAAGGAAGAGAGCAAAGGCAGTTAGACGAAAGGATGAGAGTTGAGAAGTAGAAGTAGAACATCCAAATGATGATCATGTGTTGGAATGTTAAAGGGCTACACAAGCCTTCTAGTGTGCTAGACATAAAAAAACACCTAAAAATATAATTGCAAAGGTTTACTCCAGAATAAATTACGAAGAGAAGATATTGGAATATTAAGATATTAGTTTGAGAACATATGGGAAATGATATGAAATATTAGTTGTTACTATAAGTTGTAGACTATTGGTGCTTGTAGATTTGTATGTATGGGAATATGGTGTTATAAGCATGAGTATCAACGTATAACTCCATGGTTGGAGAATGTTGGAGGTGTGAAGTGCGTTTACACATTTGTATACGCTCATAGTTTTGAAATATTAAGAGAAACTATGAGTGAACATAGGAACATATATGTATGCAATAATATATTCCAGGTTCCTCTTGGGATATTTTGATTGTATTAGGCATGCAAGTGAGAAAAAGGGAGAAAAAAGTCCCATATAGCAAAATGATAAAAATAGATCTGTGCATTGGTTCGAGTGGGGTTGACATAAGTAAAAGTAAATGGTTTTGAATTCCCTTCGCAGGCGGTCTGGTCCTGGGAAAAACATACACACAAAAATAGATAGGGCATTGGAAAATATAAGCTGGATTCAAGTGCATGTAGAGTGTATCTACTTCCATCGAGCATAAGCAATGACTCTTTAATCCTAGTCGAAATTATTAATCAGAATAAGCCAATAATGAAGATCTTAAAATATGAACCATTGGGTACTCTATGATTGCCAGTAAAATTTTGAAATGGGATGGCTTGAAGTGGAGGAGGGATATCCATTATATAGCTATTATCACCATTGTTAACCTTGAAGATAAGCGACATGAGACATGAAGATGATGCGGCCTTTCAAGGTGAAAGTAAGTCATACTTTATCAATATTGTTCAATACCGCATATGTTCAATAACACATGTTGTTGACACCGCTTCTCCTTGATGCCATCTCCCATCCATATTACATCTCATTGATGCCACGTCTTATCAATGTCGTCTTTCACTTGTGAAAATAAGATGAACATCACAACTCATCAATGCCGCATCAATAATCAACATAAGTATGAAACCAACTCATCAATAAAAGGACATATACAATGTCGTGTGCAACTAAAGGAGCAATGATACCTAGCGTTATCAATACTGCATGGAACCAACTCCGATCCCTCCAGGGAAGTAATGATATCGACCGCAATCATTACAGTAAGCCATCAATGGATGTCGACACAACCTATATCGCATCTTATTGTTGCCATATTTTACCAGTGTCACACTCCAAACTAATGCCGCTTTCTATTAACGTCACTCATTATGACCACTATTTGTTGTTGAGGCCGATAGTTGCCCATATCGCCACTCAAGAATGTTAATGCTTATCAACGCCTTTATTTATTAGTGCCACATCGCACTTCAACAACATTTAGGAGATACCGTCCATTTATACGTGTGACATTAAAGCAGAAAGTCATCAACATTTACAGGAGTTATTAGTGCCGACTCCGTTCCATGATGACACCGCTCCGCATTAATGTTGTCTCATTTCATTGTAGCTTCAAACTGATGATGTCGCCCATTAACTAAGGGGCTCGGTTATTATAAAGTAAGCAGCCAACATCAAAAGTCATTGAGGCCGAATGCATTCACTGTTGAAACAATGATGAAACTTTACTATGCATCGAGGAATGTCTAAAATCATCACTAAACAAGGCCTAGCACTATGCAGTGTTACTGATGCGAAGGACATTAATGCCGAAGTCAAGTTGCTAAGCATGCTGCATTCCCAACCCTATAAACATGAACCTAGGGGATTTGTAGAGGAGGCGAATCATTCTTGTCTCTCTTCTTACATTTTAACCTTTATAGCTCTAAATTGACTTGAGGATTCACAGTCGATTGTAGCACTTGAACTATTGGACTATTGGACTTTGTACCTTCGACATTATTTTAAATAAAAACAAGATTTCTTGAATTATGACTTACTTTCGAGTTCCAAAGCATATATGAGTTGTTAATCAAGGATTGCTTCGAACTCTAAAAGTATTCATATTCTTGATTTCTATCCTTGCATACAATTGACTGCACAAATTTATTTCACGAGCATATGATCCTACATGATTTTGCATATGACTTCACAATGGACTTAAGCTTGCCCATTCACTTTTCTTAATTCTTAACTCAACCAAGTGTCGCCTTGTGCCAACACTCATTAAGATTAAATTTAGGCTCCTTCAATTTCCATCATATTCCAAGGTTCACTCCCTTGCACATTCTAGGGATGACAAAGAAATTCATTAACAATAGCCTGGTAAAAAAACCAAAAAATGATAAAATGAGGCTCGTGAGTGGAGTAAGAATAAAAACATCACAAAAAGGAAGTGGATGATTCGAGAAAGAGATGCACAAAACTACAAAACAACCAGAAACTTCAAAGTGAGTGAGTGTAATGGTAAAACTAGCAGAGGAGATGAGGAGGGTGGAAATTGCACTATAGAAAGAATACAATAATGAAAGGAAAAATGCAAAGTGTGATTGGATTATGTTAAATGATGAAGCCACTACCTATTTCTATGCAAGGATGTCCAGTAGAAAAGAAAGAAATAACCAGGACAGCTAGATAGTGGAAGATATATGAGTTAGTGAAAACCCAAAGGCATTTATAGATAAGGCAGTAGAGTATTTTGGTGAGTTATATAATCAAATACTTCCTACAACCAATTTTCCTGTAGTTGTGGACATCTATAGATAAGGCAGTAAGATTTATAACTCTTTCAAAACTATACGTGAACATGCATTTACTTCAACCGTGGTTTCAATATATTTGAGTGATTAACACCTTTCAAAATAATATAAGAGCTTTATTAGATCTATTAAAAATGAACTACTTATTAATGATACATAATTTGAGGACTGAACCAACTTTATTCATTATATTCACTCCACGTCCATTTGAAAAAGGATTAAGATATTAGAAGATCTATTATAGTAATGGCTCTAGTATTCAAATATTATCGTGGAAGACCTCTAAAGAAGACATCACTGTTTCAAATCTCACCCGATATCTCGCTCGAGATCTCATTTTCGAACTTGAACGAGGAGAGATTTAGTGAAACAAAAAATTAAATTTTGTTCATTTCTTATTTGACACTCATCTCTCCAAGATCTTAAAATCTTAAGTAGAATTTGAGATAAAACTTAATAGATGGTAACATTCAAAGACATTAAATTTCATTCATATCTTTCTGATACTCACTCATTCAAGATGTTAAGATCATAAGCAGAATTTGAGATAAATCTCAATAGAAGTCATTCGAAGATGTTTTTCATTTACATATTATTTTAACTTCTTATGCGGGTCCAAAAGAAATTGCACTCTAATGATTTTTTTACTCGCCTCTTAATTTTATTTTTATTTTTTAACAAGTGAGAAAAATAGATAACCGTTTGTTTATTTTTATTTTTAATATTCAAATGAGTAAAATCCATTTAATCAATTACCGAATCAATCATATAATCACTCTCCTCTAAAACGAAAAAATTAATATTATTATTTGTTATGAATTATTCATGTTAGTAAGTTTATATTTAGGTATAATTATCATAAAATCATTGAAATGTCAGTTTTGGACTCTTAACTTGCTCTAAGATATCGGACTTTAAAATCCGAGATGTCAATCTGAGATACACTCATCTTATCCAAGATCTCGTCCTATATGAATATTGCATGTATAATTCTCGAGATTAGACGCAACTAAAATATGAGATTTAAAGCCTTGGAAGACATAGCTCAAACTGGATCAAAAACATAGAGGAATCACCGTTGGAATGACTCAAAATTCATGGACCATTCAACTTTGTCTAACTCTAAATAATATCTCTTTGATACTTCTGTAATGATTGATCAAAGATTGATGTAATAAATTTTCTTCTTATAGTAATAAAGTACGGATGCTAAATGATTTTTTTAGCATATGATTGTTTAATGATGCTTTTTCATATTGAATTAGTCCACTTTTTCTTGAAAGAACAACAACAATAATGTACAAGTTGTAAAGAAGAACTAAATGACAAGAAAATCATGTCCACTAAATAAATATCTGAATATATATATATATATATATATATATATATATATATTCTGTGTGTTTGTACACGCGTGCATTCACATTTTTAAACAGAGTTAATTAGTATATTTACCTTCAATTGGGCTTTGTAGCCCTAGGCTATAAAAATTTGGTCAAATACAAACATCAACTTTACACATACACAAACACAAACACGCAATCACACACACACACATGAGAAGAGATGTTGAGCCCTTATACATTTAAATCCTTTGTATATAAACATGACACATTTTATGTAGTTGTATAGTATGTCTATTTTATAGCATCCTTCAACATTCATTCGATTGTTTTGTAATATTATCCTAGGTTTTAAAAATAGTTAGGTAGATGTTAGGTGGTTCGTTTTGACCAGAGGTTAATCGTTTATACGAAAATGAATCAAAGCTAAACATTTTCGAAGATCTCAAGCATTTCCTGCAAAATTTTAGGTATTTTATGCCAAATTTCTGTATTATTGTGTAAAATGTAGCTATATTTAATAGCTTAAGTTCAATTATCAATTCTGAAAGCAAAGAGAATGTAAAATTCTATTTACGGTTGTAAATTTATTGATATTTAGCATTCATTCATACCGTAAAACTCTACCTGTTGTTGTATTTCTAAGTGAACATTGAGAAATTTTGCAACACACAAGCAATACAATTTTCTAATTCGCTTGCAATTCATAGATAGTCATCTTCATTTTTATTATGTTTATAACTATGTATTTTTTTAAAGAATATGATGTGCATACGTTGTACCCTTTATGGGCATGAATTTAAGGTTTGTAAATTTGTTCATTAAATTAGAAAAAAAAAAGATTATAGATGTTAATCCAAAAAATGGATCAACACCCTAGATAAAGTGTGAAAGCACCAGTATAAATAATCAATAGAACAAATCTCAGATAAACAAAAAATAAAAAGCAGAAGTAAGAAAAGAGACACAAAATTTTTATAATGGTTCGGCTAACTCTGGCCTACGTCTACTTTAATCAATCTTTATTATAATTATACCGGTTAAATCTCTCTAGAGATCAACTAGATAGTCCTTAGATATAAGTTACAATGAGTTAGAATAGTCACAAGTACAAGGGTTGACTGGAGAATCATAGTAACTCCTTTGATGACTGCTATGAGGGAGAAGAAAGTTAAAGCAGTGAAGGAATTCCAGTAGAGTAATGGAGGCTCTTTCCACGGAAAAGATCCATCTCTAGTTGCAGGTAGGTGAGTATTTATTGGGAAACTCGTTGAGTATTGGGCGAAAAGTCCAAGTGTAGAAGAGTCCATTTGTTATGCCGAGCCACCATAGAAAATACCAAATCAATCCGAGTTATTTATATGGATTGCTAGCTATCCATAGAGGATGGATCGCTAGCTATTCATCAATTTGGCATATTTTTCTACCAGAAGCCTTTACTTAGTGCTATGAAGGAGCTCGGAAAGTTTGAGCGCGATCCGACCTATCTTGATGGATTGCTAGCTATCAATAGGGGATGGATCGCTGTCTATCCATCCACTCAACATATATTTGAGAGATCTTTGTTTGGTTCTCCTTCCATCTTCCATTTAAGTGCCTAGTCCAAATATCAAGTTGTTTGGAGCAAGTTTGATCATCCATCTTCATGGGTCATCTGGTCGAGAAGAAACATCCATAACTTGCTCAAAGCTTAATGAAATCAGATGAAACTTTATGGATACTCTCTCTAAGGTGTGTGGGACTTACCATCAAAATTTCAGATGGTGGGGCCCGATCTATATGGATCGTTCACGACCCATCTAGTTAGGTCACTAGCGATCCATCAAACAACCTCCAAATAATCCCATTTTTCCTATGAGCCTTCTTTCGTGTCTTCTAATTATTCTTCCCAAATTTCAAGCCAATTCAACTCCGTATAGGTCCATTTTAAGTTAGCTACTTATGGTCAAATATTTTAATCATATGAGTCTTCATTTCTCGAGCTAGAATGTTTGGCATGCTATGAAATTTGGCAAGCATGCATAGAAATGGTAATGAGTCATGATGCAAGAGGTTTAGGCAACTCATGATGCTTCCCTATGGATCGCTAGCGATCCATCTAGTTAGTGTTTTATTGGCTGATTTTCCTTGAATCTCGTTGACTTGTTCGCTTGGTTGTTTTGGTTGAGTTTCAAGTTATTCTCGCATAGTCTGAATGTTCTAACTCCTATTGAATTCTAATGGGTTAAAAACTTGGCTAACACTTACCCCCCCCCTAAAGTATGCCTTTTGATGAAAGGTGTGCTTTGCTTATGAACAAGTTCCTGATTCTCCAGTCTTCGATAATGGAGCTTTCCAATTGCTTTAGCCTTGGTGAATCGTCCATTTCCTTCGGATTCTCTTGCTAATCACAAGTCGTTACAAACCTGTTATATCCTAATACCCTAGACTCTGTGTAAGTGTAATCTATATATCACAATCATTCTGGTTTCATTTAGAGTTATTACATCACATGTCTCTAATTATATTACACATCTCTAATTATCTCGTGTTCATCTGGGATTTACATCATTACCACTCAGATTTAATTTAGAGTTATAATATTATATATCAAAATCACATCCTATATCAAAATCATATCGCATCATACATAAAAATCACATTATGTCACACCGTAAACGTTCATCTGAGATTTATCATTTTTATTCTATTTGTAAGGCATTCAAATCCTTTTCGCAAAGTCAAATCTGTTTTAAGGTTTGATCTCTCTGGACCGTTTGAGTTTAATATGCGATCTCTTTGGATCGTTTGATGTTTAGTTTAGGGGACAATCTCTCCGGATCGTTTGTTTGTTTCAATTCACGGGTTTGATCTCTTCGAAACATTTGCTTATTAAGTTAAGGAGGATTAATTAAGCCCATTCGCTCACTCTCCGATGAGAGGACTTACTTCTTACACTCTGGTCCCGTCTATTTGGTTGGGACTCTATGGCATTCGATATCATACAAGTCCATCCACTCGCTCTCCAGTAAGAGGACTTGCACCTTGCACTCCGGTCTCGTCTCTTCGGTCGGGATTCTATAGCATTCAAAATCATTCATCACATTAAATATGGGTTTTACAAATTTCAAATTTCAAATCAAAGCAAAAAACGGAAATTAAATAAGAAGAAATATTGAATGTTTATCCCAGACATTGGACTCAGAGCATGGCAAGGGACAAATCGAGTTTTGTGCATGTCCAAGAGGTCTGAGATTACCATCCTAAGCAGTCATCCTAGATATCCGACTCAGAGCGCGACTAGAAACCAACCCAGGTTTATCATATGTCTAAGCATTCTAGGGTTATTATTGTTTTTACCATTAATATCCGAAAAGAAAAGTACAAAAAAGAAACAAAGGCAAAGAGTAGAAGCATGATCTAACTTCCCATCCATCCTATTTACGGGATTATCTGTCTTGGCCCAGATCCCTGGGCATTCCTTGAAGCTTCTGCTATGGATGGTGGCTGCTCCGGCTGTGCTATCATAGCTCTATTCCTCACGTACCGTAGCAGCATGTTGTTCAGACCAGTTCTTCTATCAGATCATGAAGGTGTCGACACTCGTTCATTTCATGTCCGTCCAGCTCATGGAAGATGCAATACTTTCTAGATCCTTTCTCTCAATCAATGAGCTCTCTTCTCGGAGGCTTTCGATAGGGAATTTCCCCCCTAGTGTCTAGGTGTATCCTTTCCAGGATTTCAGTAGGCTCAGAGTAGGAGGAGAATTTGGGCTTCCTCCTTTATCATTTTGGTCCTCTAGAATCATCATCGGCTTCTCTTTTCTCTTTGTCTTTTCCAAATCCTGCTTCAGAGGATCCCTTGCCATCCACAACATAAATTTCGGTGCATCTTCAGCGTCAGCATCCTCCTGACATAAATATCTATCAGCTTTATATTAAAACATAGCAAGATCCATTGGTGGATCCCTCTTAAGTGCAGCCTTGAAGTCGGTCTTGCTTGTGACTCTAGACACTGCCGCCATCAAAATCATTGATGGGTCCGGCCTATTAACCGCCGCCGCTACTGCATTGAACCTTGTTAAATAACTTCTTAAGTTCTCCCCGAGCCTTTGTTTCACATTTTCAAATGTCATCACATTCTTTGGTCGTGAGACGTGAACTCAGAGTTGTCTTAAAAATCTGCCCACTATCTCGGTCCACGTGCTAATGGATCCATTTTTCAGCTGTCAAAACCATATCGCCGCCAAACCTGTCAAGTATAATTGGAAGCAGTGCCACATTACTTCCTCAGAAGCACCCAATACTTCCATATGTATGATATATCTCACCAGATGAATTATTGGATCTGTCTTTCCATCACACATTTTCAACTTAGGAAGCTAGAAATTAGGAGGATTTCTCTCGTTCTGAATATTAGCAGTAAATGGGTTTTTGTTCACATCTTCCAAACCCTGATCTATGGGTCCTCCTTTAACCAAACTTCTTACTAATTTATCAATTCAATTTTCACCATCCAATGAAGGGCTTTGTCCAAAAGCGATGTTCTGCCTCTTGTCATGGCAAGGGAAATCTGGCACGTACTCCACTGGCTGCATACCGATGTCTCACCCTACTCTCCTAGTCTCATTCTGTCCTCCGCTGTCACGACTCAGGTTTTTGACCTTCGAAAATCAACATCAATACGTCCACGATACTACTTTCCGAACAATCGAATGCCAAAAATTCTGGACCGTAAGGGAAAGAAGAAAGAGGTAGAAGAAGAAGATAGAAAACAACAACATAGAATCTCACAATCGCAGCGGAATAATATATAATAGACAACGCTTGATCTTTATACAAAAGAACTATAACCATTTTATACATTACATCATCAGAGTACAACACAAATCAATAGCACAGTACCAGTCAGTTATAATAACTTATCCTCACAAAAGTGGACTATATGGCTTACAATGCATAGTGAAATACACATCAAGTACGTGTGATACGTCTCGCCATCCAGCTCGTCTCCTGAGCCCCATAGCATCCTATCCTATATCTTAACACTCAGTTTGGCCCGAGCATTATAATAAAATGACACCCGAGTCAGTCTGGAAAATCAGTGTGAGAAAACACACTCAATTGAATTATTAAAGCTTTCAAAGTCCTTTGAAAATCAAAGGTATCTCGTAAGACCACGCCACAAATAAAATGCCCGGTTTTTACCTTATGATAACCAAAAAATTTTATATCAAAATCCTCTGATATTATAATAGTGTTCAAGTACAACTACTTATTCAAATAGCTAAAATGCTTGCATCTCACGTTCTGGCATAGTTGGGCACAATCAAAACCGTACGACGCTTATTGGAGAATGGGTTCCATAAAATGGCAGAGCTACTGGGGTACCGCCCGTCATAGTACCTAGTCTAGATTAGCGTACCGAGGACCACTCTCGATCTCCTGCAACACAAGACCGAAACTACCCCTAACCTGGATAGTCCGAATAAGATCACATCGCGGTTGGGATCAGCAACCGTCCATATAGCCGAAATAAAGGGACTCTAGACAGGGATGATCTTACTCTGCTTGGGTGCTACCCACTTAGCCTTGCTGCACCTCCCCGGTTTTAGCCATTTCCGTTCGATGAGGCTTGAGGCTATGATTACCTTTTTAGCACACAATCACTTAGAATGCTCACCGTCCTCCAATGATGATGTACTGATAGCATTCTTCCATACAAGTCCGTTTCCGATCCGAACGGAACCGAAGGCACTACTCCTACTACATCCATTTTGGAATCACCCTCAGGATTAGTAGCGATTAGCCTTTGCACTACACTACTCCATCTTTGACTCCAACTCTTGTCTTCCTTATGAAAACGTACTCGTTGGATCGAAGCGGTTTTCGAATCGCAAATCTGATCTCGGTCTCTTCGAAATAACGTTCGCTATTTTCGGTAAACTCAACCCCGGTTCTCTAGAAAATAAACAGACGAAAATAAGATTGGAGTTCACCTCCTAACCGTTTTTGCGGACGGATTTCCTTATAAACGTCCTAGAAGAACGAGCGAGTTTACACGTACAGTATAACACCTCGAACGGTAACTGTACCATATAATTCCCGTACTTCTCCTAGATATTTCCAAAGTTATATTCGGGTCCAGATTTGATAGTCGATTATTTAACTATCAAATAAACAATCAATTCAATCAAATACTATATTTCCACCGAAAACACCAAGCCTTATTAAATTTATTTTTTAAATAAATTAAATCACTTTATCCAAAACTATACACTTAAATACTTAAAATAAAATTACTTAAATCACTTTATTCAGAGCAATACTTATGAAATTCTACAATAATTTTCCAAGTAAAACTTTAGCCAAAAACTACTTTCAAAATATAACTATTATATAGAATATAAATATTTAATAATTATCCTTTAAATAATAGTACTAATTTAATCTTTAAAATAATTAACTGATGTGCATGTAAATGTGCATATTTTTCCACCATAATTATTCTATTTAAATTAAATAAATGATCATATTGGGTATTTTGACTTGTTTTAAACCAAAATCCATATTAATTCCAAATTGTCACATATCCATCTTCATATAGGGGCAAAACGGTCATTTGTGTGCATATATTTCTTTGAGAAAAATTAATTGGAAATTTATATTATGTTTTAGGAATTTGATCTCAAATAGGAGTGGTTTCATGAAGACACATGCATGCACAAAATGAATATAAATGAATGAAGATGGAAATAATTCAAAGTGAAGAATATGGAGGACCCCACCAACCTACCTCCCTTAATGTATAAATTAGAGGCTAATGATTATTTGGCCTCCACACTTTCTCAAGGGTAGTTTAGGCATTCCCTAAATTATGGATCAGGGTTTCATACTTGTATAAATAACTCATTATGTTCATGTAACCTCTTCTTACTTAGTCTCTCTTAGTTTTAGTTTAGGCTAAAAATAAATCAAGCTCTCTTCTTTCTTTTCATGCCTACTTAGCCATTTCTTCTTTTATGTAATTCCTTTTTTAATGCAATTTCAATACATGCTCTTTTCTTCTTTTGTTTATTTCCTTTCATGTTAGTAGTGTAGATTTGTTTATTTGTGCAAGTAGTGTATATTTTCCTTTATGCAATTAGATTAGTTGTCTTTTTCATTAGCTTTCATTTTCCTTTATTTTTGTTCAATTTTGCATGCTACATTTTTTCATATGACAACAAAAATGAGAACTTAACCCCGTCAATTTAGGTGTAATGAAGCCTCTAATCATGTAGCTTCAAGATTTTGATAATTTTGACCTCTTTTGTGCTTAAAGTAATGTTGACGTGATTCATTGTTTCATGTTTAATTTGATAGTCGATGTTGTTCATAACAAATAGGCTAATCTTAAACAATCACAAACAATAATTACCTCTTCATCTACATATGATGATGGTAATGAAGTGAATGTGAAATTAAAATTTGATGGCCTATATTTCTAAGCAATAGTTAATAGGTCATGCTTAAAATAGATTTTGCTTTCAACTTGTTACCATTTAAGGGGTGTGTTATAGTTTGATGGCTTATGTTGAGCTAATAAATAGCACAAATAAGTCATACTTATGATAAACACATCAATTAAACTAACTAATGACCAAAAAAGAGAGATCATAATTTTATGTATTGTTGAACTATATGATTTAGAGAGTGGAATTATCTCTAAATTGCCTCTACACTCTCATATTTTTTTATCACTTTTCTTTTGTCATTTTTCTCACTTTTTAGCTAACCACTCTCTAAATTTTTGGTTAATTTGATTGAAAAGAAATTGAAAATCAAAAATTCCCTACGGATTGACCCATACTCGCCACGTACTACGATAGTACACCGTGCGCTTGCGGTAAATTCAATTTGAAAATTTTCGACTATTTTCTAAAACGATAGAAAAGTAGCCGATCAACAAGTTTTTGGCGCCGTTGCCGGAGAGTTGTTTTGATTTCAATTATCTTTTCTTCGAATTATTTTAGTTTGAATTTTTGTGTGTTTTATTTTGTGTGTTTGTTTGCAATTTAAAAAAAATATTGTTTGTTTGATTGATTTTTGTATGCATTTGTTTGTATGTTTATTGTTCTAGTTTCCTTTTCCATTTTCATAGCATTCTATTTAAAAAACATACAATTTCAAAACAAAAACAAAAATATTTTATTTCCATTTCATTTACACGTTGCATTTCATTTTACAATCTCTATTTTCAATTTGCAATTACTATTCATTGCCTATCTTTTTTATTTTTCAATTGTTGTTTCAATTTCTGATGTTACTCTCTATTGTGTGCCTCTCTGTTCACTATTCACTACTACATTGCTTTGTGCATTTTCAAACCTCTTCCATCTCACCATACTTCCAAATACTCTCCACAAAACTATCTCCTACCACCACCAGCACAATCTCTTCACAAACCAACCACCGCACAACCTCAACATTTTGTAACAACATACCGCCAACAACCATACTGCTTCTCCATCCCCTGACCATCTCTACACTAACCTCATTAGTAACTTCTACCTCAACCTATAGCTGTAATTCCCAAACATATTCTTACCACCTGCCTCCACCAGCTTCTGGCATTCAACCACCCAGTTACCAAACACACTCCTTGACTACCTCCATTAAACATTACACATCCACTACCCACTATCCACATACCCCATCCACTAACTTCTTTCAGTATCCCATACAAGCTTCCACATCTCACAGTGCATTAAACTTCCATCTTCCATCTGCTTTTCACTATTTCATACATACTTGCTGAAACCAACCCAAGCTCACTCAAATCTGCCAATCCAAAACTATGCACACTGATCACCTTGCTCCCCACATATACGCGCACTTCCTCTCCTACAAACACCTAATCAAGAACAATCGCCCCACATACAAACTGCCACTGTCTAACCCCTGTCTTGACAACAAAGCACTTCATACTGCTCGACATACTTCTCAACACCAAAACTTCAATACGTCAAGCTACATCGAATATAGTGCTAAAACAGTTCCACTTCTAACCACCACTTCAAACACCAATCTCCCACCTACATATTTCTTGGACAAACAGCAAGCAAGATCCTCCACTGACAACATCTATAACCGCCCATCAACATCAGTAATCAACCTCCCCCACTTTATCACTTTCTGTCAACCTCCCTTCCATTCACATCACCTCGCTGATCATACTTGCCTGCCACACCGGAAATCACCAACCCCTCAATCTCAAACACTCGAAAACCCAATAGGAACCTCCACAAGCAATCAACGCCTCCACCCTACAAATACATCCCACTGAAGCATATTAACTTCAAACTCAAAGAAGAACAGCCGCAAACCTCCTCTAAGCGCCGCATACCACAATCGAACAGCAATCAAAAATCGACCAATCAAAATCCACCATCCATCCCTTCGAACAACTGCAGTCCCCAAATTATGGTCAATTGTCGTTTACCTCCCTGTCTCCATCTCCTCAATCCACCATATGAGCATCACTTCAGAACCCAAAACACTTCAATTGAGCAATTTGAATCGATTTGCAATTGTTATTATCGAAGTGCGTTTTGATTTTTTCTGGAATTCGAGCAATCTCGGCTTAATAAAACGAGGAGTTGGTTTCGAGTTTCCTAAAATTTGATGATGTGATTATTGAACTAAATGAAAGACTGGGCCGGGTTGTCTTGTTTGATGAAGTGGCCTTCCTTTTTTTAAAAAAAAATTGTGAATTTGTCTTGGTTTTATTTTGTTTTGTTTTAAATCCTTTTGAGTTTGTGTGTTTTCATTTTTATTTTGATTTGTTTTGATCTTAGTTTTGAATTTACGAGTTTGTGTGATTTCTTTTTGCATTTAAAAAAGGATTTGATTAATTTGTTTAGTTTAATTTGTTTTTAGTTTAGTTGTACTTTATTTATAAAATTTTTTTTTTCTTTAAGTCCCATCCTGATAAAAAAAGAGAACTACTGTATATATCTTGTTTTATTTCAGGTTGCCAAAGCAGAATTGTAGAAGGACCAGAAGTGCTTGCTAAAATAAATTGCTTGCTTTGCTAAGCTAGTCAAAAAAATAATTGCTTGCTTGTTTATAATTTTCTTTTTATTTGCCTTGCATTGTATATATCTATTATTTTTATTTGTGTTGCATTGTTGTTTACTTGCATTTGAAAAAAATCAGGAAACAAAGAAAATAAAAATCCATTCATAGTTGCATTGTTAATACACGTTTAATTTCTGTTCTGCATTTCATTCTAGAATTTTGGTTACTGATAACGATTAGATATCGATAACACTTAATTGTATATTGATAATTTGTCTTCTTTGAACAATTTAATTTCTTGGGGTCTAGGCTACGGTAGAGTAATAACCATTTATAAATATTACGGTGATTCGTAAATATTATAGTGGTTGTTCCTCTAAAGGTACTTAAACCTTCGGCTGCATTGCTACGGTGATTCCTGGTGCACCGATAACTCTTGTCTGTTACCTGATCGAGAACTATCTTGTTGATTTAAGACAATGCGTGATTATACAATTTTGGGTTAACTTAGGATAAATAATTTGTAATTAACCCTTGCATTCATTTAGTTGCATCAGTTCATGCATATTTATAAAAAATATTCAAAATCCAAAACTAAAAAAATTGTAAATATTCTTTTTCCTTTGAAATTTTTAAATCCTTTTTCTTTGAAATTTCAAAAATCCAAAAAAATTTAGAAAAACCAAAATCCAAAAAATAATAATAAAACCTTTTCAAAAACAAAAAAAATTAAAAAACCAAAAAACGTAAAAAAATCTATTTCCCTTTTCAAAAATAAATTCTATTTGTAAATATTATTCTTTGTAAAAAAAAGAAAAACCAAAATCATTCTTGAAAATGTCCTAGTTTCCTCACTCACTTGAATTTTACAATACTTGTGAAATCAATATAATCCATGTGATTTCACTCCGAATTCGTATGGATATTTTAACACCAACTATTGTTTAAACGATTCAAATTTCAAACCATAAAATTTTCAAAATAACGAGCAACCCTCAAATCTTGAAATTAGCGTTTCGTCTTTACTTAAAATCTCTACACAACAAAATCAAATGATAAATGATTTGTGTAATTCGTATTTTTGCGATAACTCGAGTCAAAATTTTCAAGGATTTCAAAATTTGAATTCAATCCAAAATTCAAACGATTTCGATAATAATCCATGCCAATTCAATTTTGAACTCCAAAATGAATTTCAAAATCAAAATGAAAATTTTATCCACTTTTCAAGTAATTTTGGCAATGGGAATAATCTTGATTACGATACGAGTGAATTTTATTGTTCTTAACAAATCCAAATCGAAAATTCTCAAGTTAATACCTATAAATGGGATTTTATTGAGCAAATGAACGAAATTTATGTTGATCAAACGAATTCATTGTTTGAAACATATATGAAAAAACTTGAAAAACAAAATCAAATTCCAACATGTAACGAGTCAAATAATAATTCGTCTTTTACCCAAATCGACGATTTTCAAATAACAACTTTTGAAATTGGAAATAACAATCTTAATGAAGTTGTTAAAAACATGGTAATTGAATTGGATTTCAATTCTTTTGAGGGTGTGGAACCAAATTTAAAATTCGATCTTCCTTTTCTCGATTTCGAAAATTTGAATAACTTGGATTTTAAACTTGAGACATATAATAAAGTTGTTAATAATCCAATAATGTAAGACGAATTTAATGAACGCGAATTTTTTGGACTTTTGGATGATGAGTTGTTAAATTCCTAAGGAGAAGATGAAAATCACCATCTGAAAATTTTTCAATGATAAGCTTGAATTTGAAATTGGTGAAAATAAACTGGAACTTCAATCAATTGTTTTATCGACCCCAAAAATCATCGAAAAGAAAACAACTCGAACAATTTTCAGTAGAACAACATTCGTTTTTCCAAATCAACATTCAATTTTGAAATATTTTACAGTTTGGTTTTCCGAGCTTAAGCTGTATCTCGCATATTTGACGAGACAAATGAATCAGTCGTTGGAAGACCGTTTCATTTACTTTTTGACGATATGCTTTCTGATCTCGTGTAAATACCGTTCATTTTCATGTAAATATAGGTTATCTTTTTATTTTTGTTTTATTTTTTTTCTCCTTCCACTTGGATTGACTGTGGGAACACAATCAAAATCAAGTGTGAGGGGGAGACTCATCTTCTTTTTGATTTTTTAGGATTAATTTTTCATTTTTCTTCCAAAAACTCAGAAAGAAAAATATAAAACATTTCAAAAACTAAAGAAGATTTTTTTTAAAGCATTTTGATTTATTTTTAAAGAAACACGATAGGATAAATAAATGGTTTTGATTTATTAAATTGAAAATTTTGAAAATTTATCCATCTTAAAAAAAATAAAAATGAAGTTTGATTACAAACAGCAATTGTTTAACTAGTATATAGGAAGATTCATACGTGTTAATTATAAAATATATCCTAACTGAAAATCTTTGTTTAAAAATTGGTTGATTTAAAGTTAAGGATATAACATTTTTTGCCTTCTAAGTTAAGTGGTGCTATGATTATTTTGCAAAACTCTCTATTTTAAAAAAAAATTTGAAAAAAAAACATATAAAAAAACAAAAAATTTGTATATATGTAAATATTTTCAATTAATACCTACGGTCGACAGGTGTACCCACTTGTGTATACACTCATCATGCTCTGTACCTTTCTCACATAAGCCCGAAAGGCAGTGCACGATCGTTATATCTGGCCTCAGTTTATCTGAGCTAGGTGTATATATAAAAAATTCTTTTTAATAACACATACAGTCAATAAGTGTTCACACTCGTGTGTTCACTCGCCACGCTCTGTATTCCCCTCACATAAATCCGCAAGGCAGTGCATGGGTAATATATCTGGTCTCGGTTTATCTGAGTTAGGCATATATAAATATTGTAAATATCAATAAAATTTTCAAAAAAAGTAAGAGAGAGTAAGCAATTGAAATCCTAGCACTATTTTTAACTTACTTCATTTGACTTGTTAGTGAAAAGAAATGAATATACCACTTTGAAAAACTTTGATAATCAACTAAGGATCTGTTTCATAGTCACATTGTGTTATCAACCGAAACAAAAAGTTAAACTACTGTTAATTTGCTATGATAACTTAATTTTTGTTGGACCTTTTGACGAGTAAATGACTTAAATTTCCAAGATAATGACCAACCCTTATATTTAACTTATATGTATCAATTTAAAAGTAAATCACTCATTTGTAAGTATTTTTCAAAACTTGCATCCATATCATTGTAAATAAATCTTGCATTTAGAAATTTTAATTTTGTAAATATTTTCACTTCGCATTTTAGTATCCGCTGAAAACTCTCACGAGTCAACACTCGTCCTACTGGGGACACCCAAAGGTTTAACGGCTTGTTGCATACGCTCAATGAAATCATGCTCCCTATGAAAACGGATTTATCTTAGTTTTTATTTATTCGAGAACGAATAAAAAGATAAGTGTGCGGATATTTGATGTGCATTTAAATGTGCATATTTTTACCACCATATTTATTCTATTTAAATTAAATAAATGATCATATTGGGTATTTTGACTTGTTTTAAATCAAAATCCATATTAATTCCAAATTGTCACATATCTATCTTCATATAAGGGAAAATGGTCTTTTGTGTGCGTATATTTCCTTGAGAAAAATTAATTGGAATTTTATATATATTTGAGTAGGAACTTGATCCCAAATAGGAGTGGTTTCATGAAGACGCATGCATGCACAAAATGAATACAAAGAAATGAAGATGGAAATAATTCAAAGTGAAGAACATGGAGTACCCCACCTACCCACCTACCTTAGTGTCCAAATTAGAGGCCAATGCACATGCTTATGGAGTTAATGGCTTCGTGTACACTTAAATGATGATTAGTAGAAGTTAATGATTACTTGGCCTCCACACTTTCTCAAGGGTAGTTTGGGCATTCTTCAAATTGTGGACTAGGGTTTCATGCTTGTATAAATAACCCATTATGTTTATGTAACCTCTTCTTCCTTAGTCTCTCTTCATTTTAGTTTAGGCCCAAAAATAAATCAAGCTCTCTTCTTTCTTTTCATGGCAACTTAATCATTTCTTCTTTTATGTAATTCCTTTTTTTAATGAAATTTCAATACATGATCTTTTCTTCTTTTGTTTATTTCCTTTCATGTTAATAGTGTAGATTTGTTTATTTATGCAAGCAGTGTAGATTCTCCTTTATGCAATTAGATTAGTTGTTCTTTCATTAGCTTTCATTTCCCTTTCACTTTGTTCAGTGTTGCATGCTGCATTTGTTCATATGATAACAAAAATGAGAGCTTAACCCCTTCAATTTAGGGTAATGAAGCCTCTAATCATGTAGCTTCAACATTTTGATAATTTTGATCTTTTTTGTGCTTAAAGGAATGTTGATGTGATCCATTGTTTCAAGTTGAATTTGATAGTCTATGTTGTTCATCACAAATAGGCTACGCTTAAACAATCACAAACAATGATTACATCTCCATATGATGATGGCAATGAAGTGAATGTGAAATTAAAATTTTCCGACCTCTATTTCTAAACAATAGTTAATAGGCCATGCTTAAAATAGATTTTTATTTCAACTTGTTCTCATTTTTCATGAGAGTTAAAAGTTGTTTAAGGGGTGTTTTACAGTTTGATGGCTTATGTTGAGCTAATTAATAGCACAAATAGGCCATACTTATGATAAACACATCAATTAAACTAACTAATGATAAAAAAAATAGATATCTTAATTTTATGTTTTGTTGAACTATATAATCTAGAGAGCGGAATTATCTCTAAGTTGCCTCTACACTCTCATATTTTTTATCACTATTCTTTTGTCATTTTTCTCACTTTTTAGCTAATCACTCTCTAAATTTTTGGTTAATTTGATTGAATAGAAATTTAAAATCAACAATTCCCTACGGATCGACCTGTACTTGCCACGTACTACGATAGTACACCGTGCACTTGCGGTAAATTTAATTTGAATTTTTTTGACTATTTTCTAAACTGATAGAAAATTAGCCGATTAACATTAACTACAATAATTAACTTAAGTTATATTTACTTTAACCATTTTAAAAAATTTAAATAATAAATTTGTCTAAAAACATTCTTTTAAAACATCTTCAAAACTTTTAATTTATACTTAAATATCTTTCCTCTAAAATACGCTTAACTTTCTAGAAAAATACATTTCCACTTCAATAAAACGGTCTTGTCATTTATAAATCCTCCTCGATTTATCTCCAGTTTAAATTTACGTACCAACTCCGTAAATTTCCTTTCACACATTTTAAAATAAAACCACTATTTATTTTTAAAACAAATTACTATCTCCTTATAAATTCCCATCATGAATTTATCCATTCAAATTATCCACTGATAGATATTCACTTTATTTATAAACCCAATCTATAAATCCCATAGTCTCATTTTCCTTTATAATCACCGTTTCAAAACACTTAATCTATTTTTTGAATTAATTCCATTTGAATTTTATTTCTTGATTTACACAAATTTATTCCAAAATCCATTAATTCCATTTTCATTCCTTTATTATGATTTAACATCTTATTTAAATCTGGAACATCAATTCCACACTTTATTTCAAAATTCTCCTTTTATTTCTTCCAAACCATTTAAATCTTGAAATAAATCCTTTTATTCTTACACGATATCGCTTAAGTCCTTAAAACTCTTTTATTTCCATTTATTCAAAATCTCTTTTCCCATACTGGGAATTTATTTAATAAGACCATAAAATCAAACCCTTTACCTTTTCCAAATTCATTCTTTTAATTTATCCAACTTGACCATAATTATTTTACTTAAAAATTTCTCTTTTTATTTACCTTCAAAAATCCAATTTTTGATATCTTAAAATACCAAAATATATTCAACAAAACCATAGCATTCAATAATTTTAATTTTCAACATAATCTATCATAAATTATCAAATAAATCATATCACTGAATATGAAAATAATTTCAATATTTTTGAGGAATCCAGTCGGGTCCCTCCAACCTGTTTCCCTGCATCCACCGATGTTTGCACAATATAAAAATACCAATCCGACTTCGAGGGGGATATCGCGGTATATAGGGTGATCCGTTGTTATAAGGGTGCATAGGGTCTTATCCGCTATATAATGCGGAAATATCAATCACTCCAATATATATATATATAACACTATATATATTTAACATTCAATGGATAATAATTTAACAAGTCAACCAAACAACCAATTATTTAAATTTAAACATTTAAATTTAATTATGGAAATCCAAATGAGTGAGAAATTCTCACCTGCTTTTTATTGTTTGCAATCCACTTCAATCTCGATTTAGTTTCACGATTTTAGACCTTGTATAAAAATTATACGGTTTATTAACATTTGAAGTAATCTAAAAATAAATTACCATTTAGTAAATTTATTTAACTAATTTTAAATGATAATTAAACTAACCTAGTTTACATCTTCTTTTCTTCTGACCGGAATATAAATTTTATAACCAGGTGTATATATATCCTAATTTACATTGTACATATTTTAAAATTAAAGAGTAAGCTAAAATATTTGTATATATTTTAATATCCTTTTCTATTATATATACGCACACACACATATTTATGTGTTAAATTTAACTTGAAAAATATAATTGCGACTACCTCACTGCCTCAGTCCTCTCTAACATTGACAGTGCCATCAACCATCAAGCTGACCATAAGTCGAACGCGAGCCCTCTCCAGAAACCACCGTGCGTGCACCCCCAAGACCAAGCAACTTCACCTCGCAGAACAACATCCCACTAGGCACAAACAGACCCAGTCGTGACAAACTGCTCATGACATAGTGGTTCCCCTATCCTCCTCAACCCTTCAATGTGAGATCGCGAACCTAGTTCTGCACGAACTCCCCACATCACGACGTCGCCCTTGCCCCAGCCCTAGACTCGGTTTGGAACGAGCATCCCTCTTTCTCGATATTGGGTGGAGCGTGAATCAACTCGAAGGATGAGGCTATAGGATTCAAAATAATCACTTGTTCGGCCTCACTATCTCGAAGGAATTCGCGGCCATCTCTATTTCCTGATGCTCGTTCAAACCGCCTCATTTTTTTTGAAGCCTTAATCAGATTTCAGATTTTAAAAGGTGGCTGATATCAGATTATCGCTTTTTTTTAAGTATTGGCCATGGCCAAAAAATTTAACTGGGAAGGAAAATAAACGAGGAGGGTCGATGATTCTCCTTGTCGGCATCGGTGTGTGTGTGTGTGCTTTATTTCTTTTCATTTTGAATTTGATGGAAAGGAATGACGTGAATTTGAAGGAGGAGTGAAAGGACAAGACGTTGGCATGTAGAGGTGTGTGTGTACAGTGATCTGAAGTATTGAAAAAGCTCTGATGTGAATATTATGTCCCATCGAATACACACACACACACGCATATATATACATATATATATATATACATATACATACATACATACATATACATACATACATATATATATATATATACATATATATATATATATTAAACTTTTAAATCGTCTCGAGACCGCAATTTAAAATCTCGACCTCCTACCAATGCATGCCGCTAGACGTTTATAATGTTATACCCCTATTCCGAACGCAATGGAAAAGGTTTCGAGTCCTAATTCGATCGTATGGAGAAGATAGCTTTTTAGACCTCGTTATTATATTGAATTTTCAATATAAATTTCAGCACGTTTACATATCGCACGGCCACACGATAACCCCAAACGCTACGAAATTTGAAACCAGATAATAATATACTATTATTGATCCAATCGGACTGGTTTCATCGAATTCTGGGACTGTGCCTCAGAGGGTTATTTTTAATATCAATCTAAACGATATATTTTTAAAACTGAACAAATCACTTTTGAATTCCGTTTTTAGTATCTCCAGTACTGTCAATATAAGTTTTATAAGCTTTTAAATTATGTTCAACAAGCTTGAAACCCCAGATTCAATATTTTTCCCAATTTCCACTCATCTAATTCAATAATTAAATCACCCAATAAATAGTGATATTTGAAATTCAAGTTAAAAAAGTTAACTTTTAAATATTTAAAATCAATTAAATATTCCAATTTTAAATATCCAAAATACCAGGTCTTTACATTCCTCCTTCCTTATTAGAATTTCATCCTCGAAATTTCTAAGTAAGAAGAATTGTCCAATACCCGTTTACTATTTTTCCAAAACCACACGGTTTTAACAACTTCCCAAAACAATCTTTTTACTAAAGACAGACTATCATTTCTACTAACTTCGCAAATTCATCCATAGCTCCCAACCAAAATTATTTACTCAACCATTCCAAATTAAAATTTAAACCCAAATTTTAAATTATCAAAATTTTCTCAAAATTTTTCCAACTCCTTAAACTTTCGAAAAATTTCGCCAGCGTTTCCTTTGCGTGTCTAGATCGAAACTACTACAAAACGGCCCCACAGACCCCAAATTTTCAAAAGAAAACAAAAGCCAAGTGGTTAGATCAGAAAATCATCAAATTTCATATGGTAATCTTGAACACATACCTTTTTGTCGGGCAATCAAATTTATCTTTTGAAATCAAAAACGCCACTTTTCTTTTGCTTTAAATACCTATATCCTACTTAGCAATAATGTCCAATCACAGAAATCAAAATCATTTTATTCACTTCCTCTATGAAATTTTCAATATTTGCTTTACTTAAGCCCGTACGATGCACATATATCATTCGTAAGCAACATCAAATTCGATCTCTCACTCGATCACACCATTTCACTTCCGACCGACATCGTTCACACGATTTCCTAGTGCGGACTCAGATCTGGTCACTTGATCAGAAACTGTATTATCCTTGCATAGCCATATACTATGGTAGAGAATTTCAGGATCAATCAAAAATACATATCTAGGGATCGCCATTGAAAATCGAGTGAAAAATCCCAACTCGAATTGATATAACTATCTCGAAATTCTATGCTTGAATCTAGATCAAATTGCTATGCGAATAAAATAATATACGTACATCCTATGTATTTATCTCAATTAATTATTAGCTATATCGATTCTCTTTTTATTCACATTTATTTTGATTTCCATACACCTATTCACAATTATCCCATTTCACAACTTTACTTAACCTTTATTTAAATATTAACTTAGTATGTCTTCCCAATACCAATTTTACTTAAGAATTTCACCATTTACCTTCTTAAGCCTATTATAAATATTTTATAACCCCATATATTTATTTCCACTTCATCACTTAAGCCTTTATATCCATTTTTATTCAAAGTGAATTTCCAAATCCATATAATCTCAATTTACCTTCCATCTTTCATTTTACTTAGCCCCACCTGAACTAATTGTTCAATTTTTACTTATCCAACACAATTCAAATCAAACATCACCCCAATATTCAATTCCAAATCTATTTCCTTACAAGTTAAATTAATTTGTCCTTCCACAAGTTTATCTCCGACTTTTAAATTTTATTTTCAATACTCTTATTTTACTTAGCCTACTTAAGCTTATTTCCTCAAAGTTTACTTTATTTAACTTAATTCAGTTACATTCCAATTCAATTCAAAATTTAAAGATTTATAAGTTTTCCAACTTATTTACATTCCATTCACTAATCTCTTTAATTTACTTCATTTAATTGGCTTACCTTTCTAACTTATTTCATTTTCACACTTACATTAATTTAACTCTTCTTTAAGTTAAATTTTATTCAAATAAATTTCAAATTTTATAAGTTCCCAAACTCATTTATATTCCATAAACATTTTTAATTAAACTCCTAGAGTTTAAACAATTTTTCTTAAGTATTTCAAAATCATTTTTGAAATCGTAATACCCAAAATCAAATTATTCTTTGAATTTCAAATCAAATCAGTTTTGTACATAAATTCCAATTCAAAACTTTCAGCTAGCAATTCCTCTCTAGGAAACTCGAATATGAACACTGATGATGTCACGATCATCGTCAGAATTATTTTCCAGCGACCAAATGAGTTCAGTGCTTTTACTCTTTAACAACATTTTCAAATATTTTTAATTTCAAATCTCACCAGATTTCATATCCAATTCAAAAATATTTTCGAATAATATCACTATTATTCCCCCAATGCCTTTGAAAATCATTTTCAAACTCAAAGGGAATTAAATTCCCCAAATTTTTGAATTTCAAATCCTTTCAATCTATATTCAAATATTACTCTAGAATTTTATCCCATTTCAAAATATAAATCACATTTATAATTCACATTTACAAATTCCATTTTGTTATATGAATTTATTTCTTAACTATTGGTTATAATATCATCCTTTATTTCAATTACCATAACAACAATGATAATAATTTAATATCACCATTTCCTAACAACCAAGAACACCATATATGCTCATAATAATTTACGAAAAATTATTTCTTTCATATAAAATTAATTTGGGTAAAATTATTTTATTTATACCATTTTAAAACAATGTCATGTCAAATTGTTCTCAAGTGTTTAGAGATCGCTATCAATAACGTTAATTACTCGTATTGACTAGAATCTGTAAGCCACTCAACAAACCAATCAACATAATATAAAACAATTTTATATTTACTAACAAATACGTGCTCATATCTATTAATACACTCAAACCCATTCTAGGCCACTACTGACCCTATCTCTAATGAGCAATCCCCACCAGAGCCAATGTTCTCGCCTAACCTGGCTTTGATACCGCAATGTCATGACTCGGTTTTTCGACCTTCGAAAATTGACATCAATATGACCACGGTATTACATGCCGAACAATCGAATGACGAAAATTCCAGACCGTAAGGGAAAGAAGAAAGAGGTAGAAGAAGATAGAAAACAACAACATAGAATATCACAATCGCAGCGGAATAACATATAATAGACAACACTTGATCTTTATACAAAAGAACTATGACCGTTTTATACATTACATCATCAAAGAACAACACAAATCAATAGCACAATACCTGACAGCTATAATAACTTGTCCTCACAAAAGCTAACTATATAGCTTAAAATGCACAGTGGAATGCATATCAAGTATGTGTGATACATCTCGCCTTCCAGCTCGTCTCCTGAGCTCCATAACATCCTATCCTGTATCTGTAATACTCGGTCTGACACAAGCATTATAATAAAATAACACCTGAGTTAGTCTGGAAAATCAACGTGAGAAAACACACTCAATTGAATTATTAAAGTTTTTAAAGCCCTTTGAAAATCAAAGGTATCTCGTAAGACCACGCCGCAAATAAACATGCTAGATTTTTACCTTGCGATAACCAAAACGTTTTATATCAAAATCCTCTGATATTTCAATAGTGCCTAAGTACAACTACTTATTCAAATAGCTGAAATGCTTGCATCTCACATTTCAGCATAGTTGGGCACAATCAAAACCGTACGGCGCTTATTTGAGAATGGGTTCCATACAATGGCAGGGCTATTGGGGGTACCGTCCATCACAGTACTTGGTCTAGATTAGCGTACCGAGGAACACTCCCGATCCCCTGCAACACAAGACCAGAACTACCCCTAACCTGGATAGTCCGAATAAGATCACCCCGCGGTTGAGATCAGCAACCACCCAAACAGCCGAAATAAATGGACACTAGACAAGGATGACCTTACCCTACATGGGTGCTACCCACTTAGCCTTGCTGCACCTCCAATGTTTTAGTCATTCCCGATTTATGAGGCTTGAGGCTACGATTACCTTTTTAGTACATATTCACTTAGAATGCTCACCATCCTCCAATGACGATGTACTGATAGCATTCATCCATACAAGTCCGTTTTCGGTCTGGACGGAACCGAAGGCACTACTCCTACTACATCCATTTTGGAATCACCCTCAAGAGTAGTAGCGTTTAGCCCTTGCACTACACTGCTCCATCTTCGACTCCAAGCTCCTGTCTTCCTTACGAAAACATACTCGTTGGATCGAAGTCGTTTTCGGATCATAAATCCAATCTCGGTCTCATTGAAACAACGTTCGCTATTTTCGGTAAACTCAACCCTGGTTGTCTAGAAAATAAACAAAAGAAAATAAGATCAAAGTTCACCTCCTAACCGTTTTTGTGGACGGATTTCCTAATAAACGTCCTAGAAGAACGAGCGAGTTTATACGTACAGTATAACACCTCTAATGGTAACCGTACTATATAATTCCTGTACTTCTCCTAGATGTTTCCAAAGTTATATTTGGGTCCAGATTTGATAGTCTGTTATTTAACTATCAAATAAACAATCAATTCAGTTAAATACTTCATTTCCACCGAAAACAACAAGCCTTATTAAATTTAGTTTTTAAATAAATTAAATCACTTTATCCAAACCTATACACTTAAATATTTAAAATAAAACTACTTAAATCACTTTATTCAAAATAATACTTATGAAATTCTATAATAATTTTCCAAATAAAACTTTAGCCAAAAATTACTTTCAAAATAAAACTATTATATAGAGTATAAATATTTAATAATTATCCTTTAAATCATACTAATTTAACCTTTAAAATAATTAATTACTATAATTAACTTAATTAATATTTACTTTAACCATTTTAAAACAATTTAAATAATAAATTTTTCTAAAATCATTCTTTTAAAACATCTTCAAAACTTCTAATTTATACTTAAAAACCTTTCCTTTAAAATACGCTTAACTTTCCAGAAAAATACATTTCTACTTCAATAAAACCGGTCTTGTCATTTATAAATCTTCTCGATTTATCTCCAGTTTAAATTTAGATCACAACTCCGTAAATTTCCTTTCTCACATTTTAAAAATAAAACCACTATTTAGTTATAAACCTAATTACCATCTCCTTGTAAATTCCCATCATGAATTTATCCATTCAAATTATCCACTAATAAATATTCACTTTATTTATAAACCCAATTTATAAATCTCATAGTCTCATTTTCCTTTATAATCACCGTATCGAAACACTTAATTGATTTTCTAAATTAATTCCATTTGAACTTTATTTCTTAATTTACTCAAATTTATTCCAAAATCCATTAATTTCATATTCACTCCTTTATTATGATTTAGAATCTTATTTAAATTTGGAACATCAATTCCACACTTTATTTCAAAATTCTCCTTTTATTTCTTCCAAACCATTTAAATCTCCAAATAAATCCTTTTATTCTTACACGATATCGCTTGAGTCCTTAAAACTCTTTTAAATCCATTTATTCAAAATCTCTTTTCCCATACTCGGAATTTATTTAATAAGACTATAAAATCAAATCGTTTACCTTTTCCAAATTCATTCTTTTAATTTATCCAACTTAACTATAATTATTTTAATTAAAATTTTCTCCTTTTATTTTCCTTCAAAAAAATCCAATTTTGAATATCTTAAAATACCAAAATATATTCAACGAAACCGTAGCATTCAATAATTTCAATTTTCAGCATAATCTATCATAGATTATCAAATAAATCATATCAATGAATATGAAAATAATTTCAATGTTTTTGAGGAATCCAGTTGGATCCCTCCAACCTGTTCCCCGCATCCACTGATGTTAGCACAATATAAAATTACCAATCCCACTTCGAAGGGGATATCGCGGTATATAGGGTCATCCGCTATTATGCAGAGCGCATATGGTCTCATCCGTTATATAATGCGGGAACATCAATCTTTCCAATATATATATATATAACACTACATATATTTAACATTCAACAGATAGTAATTTAATAAGTCAACCAAACAACCAATTATTCAAATTTAAACATTTAAATTTAATTATGGAAATCCAAATGAGTGATAAATTATCACCTGCTTTTTATTATTTGCAATCCACTTCAATCTCGGCTTGGTTTCACTATTTTAGACCTTGTATAAACATTATACAGTTTATTAACATTTGAAGTAATCTAAAAATAAATTACCATTTAATAAATTTACATAACTAATTTTAAATGATAATTAAACTAACCTAGTTTACATCTTCTTTTCTTCTGACCAGAATATAAATTTTATAACAGGGTGTATATATATATCCTAATTAACATTGTACATATTTTAAAATTAAACAGTAAGCTAAAATATTTGTATATATTTTATATCCTTTTCTAATCTATATATACACACAAATGTATGTGCTAAATTTAACTTGAAAAATAAAATTGCAACTACCTTATTGCCTCGGTCCTCTCTAACATTGATAGTGCCATCAACCATCAAGCTGACCACAAGTCGAACGTGAGCCCTCCCTAGAAACCACTGTGCATGCACTCTCAAGACCACGCGACTTCACCTCGTAGAACAACATCCCGCTCGACACAAACAGACGCAGGTCGTGACAAACTGCTCACAACACCATGGTTCCCCCTATCCTCTTCAACCTATCAATGTGAGATCACGAACCCACTTCCGCCCCAACTCCCCACATCACAGCATCGCCCTTGCCCCAGCCCTGAACTCGGTTTGGAACAAGCATCCTCTTTCTCGATATTAGGTGGAGCGTGAATCAACTCGAAGGATGAAGTTAAGGGATTCAAAATAATCACTTGTTCGGCCTCACTATCTCAAAGGAGTTCACGGCCATCTCTATTCTCTGAAGCTCGTTCAAATCACCTCATTATTTTTTGAAGCCTTAATTAGATTTCGAATTTTAAAAGGAGGCCGATATCAGATTGTCTCCCTTTTTTCTTGAAGTATCCACCATGTCCAAAAAAATTAATTGGGAAGGAAAAGAAATGAGGAAGGCCGATGATTATCCTTGCCGGCAATGGGGGGTGTGTGTGTGTGTTTGTGTGTGTATGTATATATATATATTAAAATGCATTGTTTCTTTTCGTTTTGAATTCGATGGAACGGAATGACTTGCATTTGAAGGAGGAGTGAAAGGATAGGACGTTGGAGTGTAGAGGTGTGTGTGTACAGTGATCTGAAGTATTGAAAAAGCTCTGATGTGAATATTATGTCCCATCGAATATATATATATTAAACTTTTAAATCGCCTCGAGTCCGCAACTTAAAATCTCGACCTCCTACCAAGGCGTGCCACTAGACGTTTATAATGTTATGCTCCTATTCCAAACACAATGAAAAAGATTCCGAGTCCTAATCCGATCGTATGGAGAAGATAGCTTTTTGGACTCGGTTATTATATTGAATTTTTGATATAAATTTTAGCGCATTTACATACCGTACGGCCACATGATAACTCCAAATGCTACGAAATTTGAAATCCAATAATAATATACTATTAGCGATCCAATGGGATTGGTTTCATCGAATTCTGAGACTTTGCCTTGGAGGGCTACTTTTAATATCAATCTAAATGATATATTTTTAAAACTGAACAAATCACTTCCGAATTCTATTTTAAAACTTCTATTATCCCTAGTACTATCAATATAAGTTTCATAACCCTTTAAATTATTTTTAACAAGCTTGAAACCCCAGATTCAATATTTTTCCCAATCTCCACTCATTTAATTCAATAATTAAATCACCCAATAAATAGTGATATTTGAAATTCAAGTTAAAAAATTGATTTTAAATATTTAAAATCAATTAAATATTCCAATTTCAAATATCCAAAATATCGGGTCGTTACACCCGCTCCTCCAAGGTAACCCTGGCATATATTCCTCTACCGGTTACACTCTACTATTCAGATTGGCTCCAGTACCATCAGTTCCTGAAGTTTCAACAGTCACTCCATTTTTGACCCTTTCAGTGCCCTGCTCCAATATTGATCCCATCATCTGTGTTGATTCCTAGGTCCCGTGTTACCCTCAAGTATCGGTTGCTCTGGGCATGGAGGCAATGTTACATAGTTCCTTGTTGTCCCATCCTTTTGAAAAATCCCTCAATCGTCTCTTATTTCCTAGACAAGATTCCATCCTGCATCCCCTTCACCAGCCTTTTCATTTCTTCTCTAGCTATATAGTTATATTAGTGAGAATTTGAGGATACTTACTGACTGCCCTCGGGCTTTGGTTGACTTGCTCTAGTTTTAGATCTAGAGTTAGGCCTCTTCATTTTCCCAAATCTCATATTCAAGCTTCAAATTTCCGGTTCTACCTTAACCCAAAAAATGGATCAACACTCTGAAATGAGTGTGAAAGCACCAGTGTAGATAATCAGTAGTACAAATCTCAGATAAACAATAAATAAAAAAGCAGAAGTAAGAAAAGAGATAATAATTTTTATAGTGGTTTGGTTGACTCTGGCCTAGATCCACTTTAATCAATCTTTATTATGATTATACTAGTTGAATCTCTTTGGATATCAACTAGTTAGTCCTTAGATCTATGTTACAATGAGTTAGAATAGTCATAAGTACAATGGTCAACTGAAGAATCACAGTAACCTCCTTGATGACTATTGTAAGGGAGAAGAAAGTTGAAGAAGTAAAGTAATTCCAGTAGAGTAATGATGGCTCTCTCCTCGGAAAAGATCCATATCTAGTTGCAGGTAGGTGAGTATTTATAAAGGAATTCAGTGAGTATTGGGCCAAAGTCCGAGTGAAAAAGAGTCCTGTTGTTATACCAATTCATCATCAAAAATCTCAAATCAATCTGAGTCATTTCTATGGATCGCTAGCTATCCATCAACTTAGCATATTTTTCTACTAGAAGCCTTTACTTAGTGCTACGAAGGAGCTTGGAGAGTTTGAGGGCGATCTGACATATCTTGATGGATCACTAGCTATCCATCCGCTTAGCATATTTTTGAGTGATCTTTGTTTAGTTGCTTTCCTATCTTCTATTTAAGTGCTTTATCTAAATATCAAGTTGTTTAGAGTTAATTTGATCATCCGTCTTCATGGGTCATCTAGTCCATACAAAATGTCCATAACTCAATCAAAACTTAACGAAATCAGAAGAAACTTTGCAGATACTCTCTCTAAGGTGTGTGGTATCTACCATAAAAATTTCAGGTGGTGAGGATCATCCTACATGGGTCGTCAGCGACCCATCTAGTTAGATCGCTAGCCATCCATCAAACAACTTCCAAACGATTCTATTTTTTCTGTGAGCCTTCCTTTATGTCTTAAAATTTCAAGTCAATCCAACTTCATATGAGTTTTTAAGTCCATTTCAAGTTAGCTGCTTTTGGTCAAATGACTTAAATCAAATGAATCTTCACTTCTCAAGCTAGATTGTTTGGCATGCTATGAAACTTAGAAAGCGTGCTTAGAAATGGTAATGAATCATGATGAAAGAAGTTTGCGCAACTCATGATGCTTCCCATGGATCACTAGCGATCTGTAGGTGATGGATCGCTAGCAATCCATCTACTTAGTATTTTATTGGCTAATTTTTCTTGAGTCCCATTGAATTGTTCGCTTGGTTCTTTTGGTTGAGTCTCGAGTAATTCTAGCATAGTCTGAATTTTCTAACTCCTATTGGATTCTGATGGGTTAACAATCTTTGAAATGTGCTAGTTGGTAAGAAATAAATAAGCTTTATTATGCTAAATTTTTGCAATGCGGCCCCTAATTAATAGTTAACATTTTCTTTCACGCTTTTGTTTATATTTAAATCCCTTTTTATTCATATTACAATATCAATCTTTTACCATTAACAAAATTACACCTTTATGCGATTTAAAAATGATTTACCATATGTTTTGAAAAAAATGCAGATTTCACCAACTGTTTGACTTTGTTTCATACCGCTATATTTGAAACAATCTTTTATTCAGTTCATTTATTAAGATTTATATATATATATATATATATATATGATAATTCAAGCGATCATATTTTTTTCATTCCAAAATTACTTCCTTATACAAATTTTCCATATTCATCACCTCAATTTAAATTATAGTTTAAATACAAAATTTTACTCAAAATATTGGTGTTTGCTATTTCTTCAAAATAATTCACATTGAATACTAACTCTTTTTTTCAATTCATCTATTTTATTTCTCAAAACAAAATTCTCATTCTCATTTATTTTAATCAAATACAATTTATTTGCAACCTATAAAATATATATTATTTTCTCATAGTAAATATTATTCTAGTCCATTTATTCCAAAATTGAATTATTAAATTTAAACAATGAAATAATTTCTTTATTCCAATGATTTTAACTCAATAAAATATTATTTTTTAAACTTATCTAAAATTCAACTTGAAAATTTATTTTGATAAAATCTAATTTATTACTAATGCATCGAGAGTATGGTTGTTAAAAGTATGTATATCGATCAAGATTGAGCATAATGAATTCAAAAATGAGGTGTGTTTCTTTATTGGTCTAATTATTTTAATTTTAGAGATAAAAAAGTACCTAATCATTCTGCCATTATGTGTGTGTGTCTTTGTGTATGAACACACGCATATACATAGATGTGTGTGCATGTACACACACATGAGAATTAAGGGTTCATGCTATCCTAATTGTAAATTCTTTTAAAATCTGTTATAGTCAAGCTAATCCTTATAAAATTTTGTATCATTTTGTGACATCAAACTCATTCAAAAATCATAAAGAAACGTTAACCATAGAAAATATTTGTTCTATCCATCTGTTTATAATGCAGTTTTGATCTATTAAAAGAGTGAAAAATCAACCAAATGTTTATGAAGATTATACCATCAATAATTAATCTTGTTATGCCATATTTTGATTTTTTTTTCGGTCTCAAATATACAATAGAGGGACGTTAGGGGATACTTAATCAAGAAAAGTTAGGATTGTCATATTTAGTTTTCTCGAAATTCCCTCGTTAAATTTCTTATATCTACATGTTTTGAATTTAGCTAATTTATTATAGAAACTTAGGAAAAAAGAGAATTCACAAAATCAATCATGACTATTTGGGAAAATGACAAGGAATATTATGACAAGGGGAATGAATTTCCAATCATGTTATCATGTTCACAAATTTTTACTTTATTCAAAGATTAATAACTCATTCAAAACTACATGTGAACGTGCATTTACTTCAATTGTCGATTTAATTGTAGTTTTGAGTGAGCAAGAACTTTCAAAATGGTATAAAGTTGTATTACATATATTAAAGATAATTTTCTTATTAATGATACATAATTTAAGGACTACAAACTGATTTTGTTTATTATAATTACTCCAGGTTCATTTTGGTAAAATATTAAGACATTGGATGGTCCATTATGAAAATGACTCAAGTAATCAAGGATTATTATGGAAGAGATCTCCAAAGAAAACATAGCTTAATCTAGATCAAAGACTTGAAGGAATCACCATTGCAATGACAAAAACTACGGACCACGAAATTGTGCAACTCCAGTATAATCTCTTTGATGTAACAACTTTTCTTCTAGTAGCAATAAAATGTGGATAGGTTTGGGGATGTTGGAGGGTTGTTCGGATATCATGATTGTTTATGATTTTTTCCCTTCGGATCAGTCCATTTTTATTTGAAATAATAATAATAATAACAACAACAACATAAAAGTTGTAAAGACAATCCATATGACAAGAAAGTTAGTCCACTAAATAAATATTTTAATCTCTCTCTACACACATATATACAACACACACGTGCGCGCCTACGCTCCGTGTTTATGTGGGGAGAGATGTGTTGAGCTTTTATACATTTAACCACTTTGTATATAAAACACACATACCCGATCCTAGAGCAAGGCGGACAAAACAGACGTTTAAGGCAACCGATATGGCAGGGGCAACCATCGAAGGTGGTGATGGGTTTAATAGTTTATTATAAAAAGATTTTATATAATCATAATATTAATTGACTTTGTGGTGTGGTGGTAACACATCCAGCTGTTGAATGAAGCAACTTGGGTTTGAATTTGGGCAAGGTGCATTTTTTCTTAGGCAATAATTAGGGTTTTGCGCCGAGGCAATAAAGTTGCTTGGATTGGCTTTGAAAATACAGACGCATTTTTGGGTATGCCTATTTTATAACATTCTTCGACATTTATTCAGTTGGCCTTGTTATATTATCTAAGATTTTAAAAGGCAGACATTAGTAAGTGATGCATTTTGACTAGAGATTGATCGTTTAAGTGGAAACTAATGACATGCCTACACGTTTCTGATGATCTCAAGCATTTCTAATAAAATTTTACGCAAAATTTCTATGCTATTGTATAAATGTTTAATAGCCTAAATTTAATTTTCAGTTCTAAAGCAAATACCAAAAGCAATATTCTACATACACTTGAAAATTTGTTATTATTTGGTATGTATTCATATTGTGAAGCATAACTATGTATTATAAAGCTAAATGCCTTAATACATAGGCGATGCAGTAAGGCTGGCATACGGTTTCATGGGCATGAATTTAGGATCTGTAAATTTGTTCACTAAATCAGAACAGCAAACAGAAGATAATAAGTGGTAAAAATGAGAACGTATGGCGTACCAAAAAGTTTTCCACGCAACAAATTGCAAAGTGAATCGATCTCCGTCAAAGCGCATTATATAGAAAGATTACATCATCAACCAACCATGCCGTGTCTGTATCTTCTTAAATAGTAGAAAAGAAATCGTGTCCAATAAGCCCATGATAATGGCACGGGCAACAGAAAATTAGTACAAGTGCATTTTGCTGATGTGTCTTGACGTTATTTGTTGCCGCCGAAGCTAGGGCTTGATTTCAGGGAAGCACATATATTTTGGGCCAATAGTTGATAGACAAGTCAGCAGCACTTTAATAATCACAACTGATCAATCCGAAACGAATTTGAATTGGGAGTGTAAGAATTTGAATCGGATTAAAGTGTAATCCACGATAAAGCAATGATTGAATAATAGCATGATAATGTTATACTAATGCTTACGCGGCCTAAAAAGTTAATTTGAATTCCTAGGTTTCATACTTTCAATGTAAAATTGAAACGTTTTATGTCCTATCTATCGTATTCAATTGGATATGATGTGAAAAATTAACTTCAAAAACTTAAAGAATGTTTAAAAATGTACGTTACTGATATGTTTTATAATTGACGGTGTATCTTAAAATTGGTTGGCTTGAATCGATTTTATTTTCTAACTCGGTTTATTTTATGGATATAAACGTTCACGGTTTTAGTTTCAGTCAGATCGCTATTATTTACAATTTTTGAAACTATAAATATTTGCAACTCATTGCAGTTTACTGAATAATGAAAACTTTAAATATTTGCATTTCTGCAAAAGAAAAATTAAAGCTCTAGAAACATAAAGTTAAGTTCATATTTGATTTTCAAAAAATATTATCAAAAATAATCTTAGAGCATAATTTAAAACTTGTCGTTAAGAACAGTTTTTCATGTATTAAGTTAGAAAATAAGGAAGCCTCCAAATTTACACTTTCTTTATTATGTAGTAAACTAAAATAGACTTTTCTCTCATTATTGTCGTTATAGAAGAATTTAATAGTTCTTCTCCCGTCCTAATATGACGGATGGGCAGTTTGAATGCATATGGTGTGGCTAGACACAGTTAACGTAGAGGTGATTCTTCACGTGAATTTAATATACTACGATCACACTCGTAGAATATTCCGATTTGTGCCAGTTGGCTTTATCTGGTTGATCCAAATAAATGTTACAATTACAAGTTAGCTATAGCTAAATTAGGAAGTATTATATATAGCATCAAGGAAATCATAAAAATGTTCAACCTAATTTACGATACATGACCGACTTTCTTTCAAACCAATACTTTACACTATTGCATTTTTATACGTTAAGTTGTAAATTTAATAATTATTAACACTGATTTATACATTAAGAGTAAGAATAAATCTTTTAGAATAATAATCAAAGTTTAAATTGTTTTTAGCATTATAATTACAACAATATTAACAATAACACCTAGTACTACTTGATTGTTGTGTGTTGTAAGTGTTTTCTCCCAGAAGACCTCAACAAGAACAAATATCATGGAGTGTGTGAATGTGCTTTGAAGAGTATAAAAGAAGAATAATGTACTTTGTTTTAAAGGCCGTTAAACGTAAATACTTAAAAAGTAAGAAAGTTTCAAAATAAAAATAAAAGGTTCATAATTCAGTAAGGAAAAAGGCTTAAAAAATTAACAGAAAGAAGGAAAGTAAATGCACAAGTCTATATCTGTACTATTCTATTATTACTGAGTTGCATTTCAAGAGCACACAAGCTCCTTGAGTATTTCGTGAAATGAACGGTGTACTATAATATTAAAATTGAATTCTTCTACAAGCTCTTTAATTGTTCCGACCTCTCATTTTCACTTTTGTAGTCTTCCATCTGATATCAATCAATTATATTTAATGATTCAATGAAACGTTCCTCTCTCTCACCACTCCTAGAGACTATTTCCTTCATCTCTTTTATACTGTTATATTATTACTGAGTTACAATTCAAGAGCGCACAAGCCCTTTGAGTATTTCTTGAAAACGAACAGTCTTCTGTACTATAATATTAAAATTGATCAAGCTCTTTAATTGTGCCGACCTTTCGTTTTCACTTTTGTAGTCTTTCGTCTGGTATCAATTAATTATATTTAATGATTCAATGAAACATTCCTCTCTCTCTCATCAGACTATTTCCTTCCACTCTTTTATGTTCTCAACGCATCTTTCTCATATTTTGTATGCATTGTAATTTCATCTTCCAGTTTTCCCTAGTCTTTTAAAATTCCAAACTTCCATGCATTAGCAAAAAAAAAATTCCTCAAACTTTTTGTATTTATATCTGCCTTCAGTTTTCGCTCCACTAGTATTGCAACAAATTATTTGCATAGTCGCATGTTTTGTTACACCTCAATCTTAATTATCCTAATGTTAAACGAGGGTTGTTTAGAAAATGAATCATCTCTCCTACTGCGCTATGGTATTGGCGACGAATTAGCACGTGTTAATATTCTTGTGGTATATTGCTTCTCTTCTCTAAACAGGTATGTTATAACCCTAATTTCGCCATTTCGGTTGTTTGTGTTCCTTTGTTTTTTCTGTTTCTTACCGTGTTCAATCATTTTTCAAGAACTTCCATTTCGACTCAATCCATTTTTGAGATTTTATTTGTCGAGCATAACCCTTATTTCGATATGTTTATTATTAGTTTCAGTTTCTTATTTTACTACTTATTTTTCTTTATTTTAGTTGCTTACTTTTGCCCTTTTGCTTGGGTTAATATAGTCAGCATGTATTATTGTCTAATTGCCTTTTTTATTATGCCTATTTGTATTCGTTTCAAATTATAATGTTTAGTTATTGACATCATTGGTGAGCGAAAATATAAAATTAGTATTCAATACCATTTAGTTGTCAAAATAATCAACCGTTTTTACCATTATGAAGCTTAGGTTTTGTTGTTCTTTCGGTTATTGGACTCTTTTTTTTTTGGATTCAAGGACAGACTATTATATTACTGCTAATTAATAACACCTTTGTTATTTCAGTTGAGCAAATTTTTTTACAGGTAAAATTGCCTAGAATCATATTATAGTTATGAATAAGTATTTTCACTATCTTTTCAACTTAAATAAGTCGAGGGATTCAGTATGTATTTTTCTTCTTATTCGCAATGTGTAAGTGGTTTTATAAATGCAAATTTGTTTCATAAGAATAAAAAATTATACATCATCTACTTTCAAATTATGATTATTTTGATCACGTAAGGAGTGAAAGGTATTTGCAGCTATGAGTTCTTTATCGCAAGTACTTAAAAGAAGTGTTTTAAAGACCCGATCCAACCATGGTTTGATCATGGTTAATCACGGTTTTGAAAATCGAATAACCTTATATGCACGAACCGATGGGCTAACCTCAAAACCTTGAAAAAAAATATAGACCAACCTCTTTGAACCACGCGTTAGTCAAATTTAAGAAAAAAATTGGCTATAATTATACCTTTCAGTGTATAAAGTAGAAGAATAAATTGTAACTATAATTATACCTTTTAGTACATAAATTATCTATATTAACAAAGTAATTTGCTTACTTGGCTACGTATTTGTTATCCCGCTTTTCGGGCAAAAGCCGTGATACCAAAAGATTGATCAAAGACAAAAGACAGTTCGCTTCAGAGATTGATCGCACTTCACTCCGCTATGGATATCGATGAATTCTGTCCGAGTCCGGATCGGGCCACAAATGATAGGGCATAACAAGAAAGGCCATAGAAGCCACCAATTCAAGTTTCGAGTCAATCCGAGGTCATATGCTCAAGTTATGACGGATTCAAGTTAAGGAAGATGGACGTCGCTCGGTTCGAAACCATCACTGTCGAACCCAACTAGTTCGAAACCATTTGTTTCGAACCCATAATGTTCGAAACCAACTAGTTCGAACCCAACAAAAGAACGTAAGTTCGAATCCATCAGAGTGCTCCTAACTTCGAATCCATAAGACACGCTACCGCTTCGACTCCATGTAGTTCGAATCCATCAGACGTTCTCTACTTCGAATCCATGACCTAGACCTTACTTCGAATCCACCAAAGCAGCTATATCTCGACTCCATCAACTACGCGCTAGTTCGAATCCATCTTCACAAGACTACAAGCCCACCATGCGGCATCGCGCTGTCTTCGAATCCAACATGCTAAGACAACTTCGAATCGATCCAAGGTAACACATTTGGATCGATTCGAACAAACACCATCCCCATCGATTCGAAGACTCACTTCGAATCCAACCACACGCAAAAGACAGGATCGACTCGAAGAGAGGCGCCCTGGGATCGGTTCGAAGTACTCGAATCAAACAGGTCGATTCGAACGAGACCACTTCATCGATTCGAACCAACAGAAGGCCGAAGACACCAATTTCGAACCGATCATAACTTCCAATCCACTTATCCAAATCCCATGAAATTTTTACAGTAGTTCACATGCATGTTGAAGAATGTCCACACCAAATTTCGCCTCGATTGGATGCTTCTTTGATCGATTCGAAATTCATTTCGAATCGATCCCAAACTGGGCACGGGCTTCGAGAACGCGGGCTTATGGGCCCCCCTCACGTGCCAGGCAACCTCCCTGAGCTTTAGGCGGGAATTTGGCCTTCCACACCTATAAATAGAGCCCCTGGTCATTCAGAAAAGGGACGGGAGAATTTGGGGAAGAAAAATAAGCCTAAACGCTGCCGGAATCACTCCATACCACCTCCTTTGCTGATAATTTCGAATTTAAGTCCATTTTCTGCTGTAATTTGCTTAAAAACATTTGTAATCTTCAAGTATTAAGGAATAAAGTGATAAAGCTTCATAGTGGACGTAGGCGCATAGCCGAACCACTCTAAATCCTTGTCTTCTGTGCAATTTACTTTTCTGTGATTTGGAGTTTTGTTAGATAGTCCTTATTTTTAATTCAAGTTCTTCATTTACTACCTCTTCAAAAACTTCCGAAGGGTGTTTGCCCAATTTTGGTGCAAACATTTTGGTGCTTTCACTGAGAACGAAAAGGAACCAGTTCTTTCTCCTGCTCCGTGGATCTATCTTCGATACCGGATTGCATAAATCTAAGAGGGAGATCCAGACCTCAAATTCGGATTCCTTCTATTCTTTTCAGATTTGCTAAAAATCTAGGACAGGAATCCAACCTTCAGGATGGTTAGTACGAGAACCACTTCCAACGTTGGTAACCAAGAAGGCCGGGACGGGCAGAATCCCGCACAGCTACAGTCAGCCAATCAGGATGCCGCTGGGCAAGCGAATCAGTCAGGTCCAGTTACAAGGCAAGAATTCCAAGCATTACTCCAGGAATTAACTCAAAGCCGACAACAGCTAACTGAGCAGCTGCGTGTCAATGCTGAATTGGCTAACCAACTAAATCGTCAAGGGCGAAGGAAATCAAAGAGGGACCATGCTCCGCATTCTTCCACGGAAAGCTCTGCCTCATCCGACTATGGCGGCAGATCTACACGCCCCAGGTTAGACGGAAGTCATGCTTCTGGTCTCCGGCAAACGTTAACTGTTGGACAAATAAGGGTTGGCCCCTCTGCTAGCTTTCATACGGGACCTTCCTCTCGAGGAGGCGCTGTTCCACAGCACACTGCAGATAACCAAGCCACCGCAGGTGACACAGGAGTTGACATCCGAAATCACTCCAGTCCGAACTACCACCCACAGGAACGTGCCCCAGGATCGAATATCCCAGAAGACGTTGAGCCAAGGAGGCGAGATTCGGATCGTCGACAGCGCCCGATCCCACCTCGCACTGTGGAACCCGACCACACTTTGGCTCGACACCCGTCGAATGCGGCAATGCCTGATCTCTCAGCTATGGTCCGCCAAATGGTTCGCGAAAGTCAAGGTTTAACAAATGACGATTGGGGGATCTCTCGAAGTCACACCCCGTTCACAGATGACATATTGTATGCTGAGCCTCCCCGGCGATTCAGAATGCCGACTCTGCCTATGTATGAAGGAAACTCCGACCCTAGCCAACATATTCTAAAGTATGAATGGTCGATGACTGCTGCCAGAGCTGATGATGCAGTGAAGTGCCGTAGTTTTCCTATTTCCTTGGGGGGGATTGCGACAATGTGGTTTACACGACTACCACCACGGTCTATCTCCTCGTTTGACCAATTGGCAACCAAATTTATCGAACAATTCCGTATGCACATCGCCAGGCCTAAAGACGTAAACACTTTATCTAGTGTCACTCAAACCCCTGGGGAGACGCTCAGGCGATACCTGGAAAGATTCAACGCCGCCTGTGCAGAAATTACTAACCCCAATGATAATTCAATCTTGATGGCTCTGACTAAGGGGATTGATCCCGACTCTGATTTTGGAAACTGGCTAGCTGGGAAACCTCCCGCGTCGTTGGATCGTTTCTATTCCAAAGCCGCCCAATTCCTGAGGCGTGAGGATGCGAAACAATCTAGGAAGCAGGACGACGCGAGGCCCAGCAATGAAGGGATTCAAAGCAATGTGGCCGTTAAACAGTCAGGAGAGGGCTCAGGAAGAGTGCAGTTGAATATTCAGAACAAGCAAACCCAGCCAAGGAACGGCGATAATAGAAGTAAGAAGCAGGATCAGAATCGCGGCCCGCGACGTAGGGCGCAAATGTTTGAAAGTTATACACCGCTGAATACGACGTTAGAAAACGTATATCTACAAACCTGTAATGCAATGCAATATAAGAAGCCGACTCCGAAGCCATCATCGGAGAAACAGATCCAAACGGGGAAGTTTTGTAGATTTCACGAAAGCTATGGACACAACACCAATGATTGCAGGCATCTGCAAGACCTTATTGAGAAACTGATCAGAGAGAGGAAGCTGGATCAATTTGTGCGGGCACCGCAAGCCGGTAGTGCGGGCCCGTCAAACCAAAATCGTGCACAGAACCAAGAAAGACAAGAAGAGCCCGCTCGTACAGGCGGAAGATTGGTCATAAATACAGTCAGTGGTGGCCCTCATCCAGCAGATCGAAGTTGGAGGGAAATGGAATCATACGCCAATTCGATCAGACACGTAAGTTTTGAAAGCTGCAGTACACTTTATGAAGGAACTCCGGCTAAGCAACAGAAGACGATGACGGATGACATCGTATTTAGAAGCCGAGATGCTGACAAAGTCGAAGCCCCGACCATAGACCCACTAGTCATATCCGCCCAGGTTGGTCCTGCTTGGATGAAGAGGATCCTGGTAGACAGTGGAAGCTCAGTAAACATCTTGTTCAAAAGGGCATATGATCAGATGAAAATGGAAGACAAAGATCTAAAGCCTTGTCGATATAGGATCCACGGCTTCGATGGAAGTGCTAACATACCCACCGGAATGGTGGAATTGCCAGTAGAATTGGGAAACGGAGAACGCCGTAGAGTTCGAGTGTTACAGTTTGTTGTCCTGGACATCCATTCACCCTATAATGCCTTTTTGGGCCGACCAGCCCTTGCAGAATTTAGGGCAGCAATTGCCCCGTGGTGTTTGACTCTAAAGTTCCCAACTGACCACGGGATTGGGGTCATTCAAGGGGACCAGGCTGCTGGGAGAGCCTGTTACGTTGCTGAACTATGAGAAGCACAAAAGAGGGAAAAGGGAAAGGGCGTGGGGGAATCTCTCCACGTCCGCTTTGTCGACGATTGACAACTAGCGCCTGGGCCTCGGCCCGGGCACCACGACCAATTCCAGAAGGATCTTGACCCTCGAGACACTGAAGATAATGATGAATCCAAAGAAAGTCAGGCCTCCCCAGCCGAGCTGACAATCGATGTTCCAATTGATAACGATGACGATTCGAAGGTCTTGAAAATTGGGTCTCAGCTAAACCTGCAAGCTCAACAGGAATTGGTCGAATTTCTCCAAGCGAATCTAGACGTATTCGCCTGGACGCACTCCGATATGTGTGGAATTTCGTCGGACATCGCGAGCCACACCTTAAATATTGACCCGCGGTACATCCCGGTCAAACAAAAGAGACGCGGTATGGATCCAGAGAGATCTGCCGCCCTCAAGGAAGAAGTCGATAAATTGAAGACGAATGGGTTTATCCGGGATGCTTTGTACCCGGAATGGGTATCCAATCCTGTACTTGTCCGCAAACCAAATGGAAAATGGAGAACGTGCATCGACTACTCTGACTTAAATAAGGCTTGTCCAAAGGACAGTTTTCCACTTCCTCGAATCGATCAACTTGTGGATTCGACGGCCGGACATGAATTATTGTCTTTCATGGATGCTTACTCTGGGTACAATCAGATACCCATGCATGTGCCTAATCAAGAACATACGAGCTTCGTAACTGACATAGGACTATATTGCTACATGGTCATGCCTTTTGGTTTAAAGAATGCCGGAGCAACTTATCAACGCTTAGTCAACCGAATGTTTGCCGACCAGATCGGGAAAACCATGGAGGTCTATGTAGATGACATGTTGGTAAAATCACGGTACTCCACTGATCATGTCAAGGACTTGGAATCAATGTTCAAAGTCCTCCGGAGGTATGGGATGAAGCTAAATCCGTTAAAGTGTCATTTTGGGGTTGCTTCCGGAAAGTTCCTTGGGTTCATCGTCAACGCCCGGGGAATAGAGGCCAACCCCGAAAAGATATGGGCAATCAGGAGTCTTCAAACCCCGAGGACCATGAAACAGGTTCAGAGCCTCAATGGAAAGATTGCAGCGCTGAGTAGGTTCATCTCAAGGTCAACGGATAAATGCATACCCTTTTTCGACCTAATCCGAAAAGGGAGGCGAAACTTCGAATGGACTACGGAATGTGAAAACGCATTTCAATCGCTAGTCCGGCATCTTTCCACACCACCGATTCTTTCAAAACCTGTTGATCATGAACAATTATACCTTTATCTGGCTGTATCTGAAAACGCTATTAGTGCTGCATTGGTTCGGGAGGAAGACCGAACACAGAAACCAGTTTATTATGTCAGTAAACGATTGGCCGGGGCCGAGAAAAATTATCCAAGGCTAGAAAAGTTGGCATACTGCCTAGTCATCGCCTCGAGAAAGCTCCGTCCATATTTTCAGGCTCACCCTATCATTGTGTACACCGATCAACCACTACGACAGGTCCTCACACGACCCGAGACATCTGGCAGGTTACTAAAGTGGAACATTGAGCTGAGTCAATTCGACATCGCATATGTTCCAAGGAGAGCCATACACGGTCAAGTCTTAGCAGATTTCATTGCCGAATTCACTGTTCCTGAAGACTTACCTGAAACTAGTGACTCACCCGAATATGTATGGAAAATGTACACTGATGGCGCATCCAACGATCGGTGTTCGGGCGCAGGGATTGTGCTTGAGACTCCCGAGGGCCGATCCATCTGCTACGCCTTAAAGTTTGATTTCCGGGCAACCAACAATGAAGCTGAATACGAAGCCTTGCTCGCCGGGTTGAAGTTGGCCCGAGACCTAAGAATTATCGCGGTAGAGATATACTGCGATTCTCAGTTGGTGGTATGCCAAGTTCGGGGCGAATATCAGGCCAAGGATCGAAGACTAGCCGCTTATCTAGCCCGGGTCCGAGAAACACTAGACCAGTTTGATTATTATGCCATTTTCTACATACCCCGAGAGCACAATCAGAAAGCTGATGCGTTGGCAAAGTCGGCAAGTACAGGCGAAACTCAACACTTGGGACTCGTCCCCGTCGAGACATTATCCTATCCAAGCATTGATCGAACGGAGAACGAATTCACATTTGAAGCTACCCCCGAGAAGGAATCATGGATGACTCCCTATCAAGATTACATTGAGCATGGCACACTACCCGAACGGCGAAGTGAAAGAAGACAGATTCTCCGAAAGGTGTCACGATTTGTCATTCAAAACGGAGTTATGTATCGAAGAGGATACTCTGTTCCTCTTCTCCGGTGTATCGCACATGACGAAATCAAGCGAGTGTTGCGCGAGGTGCACGAAGGAGAATGTGGCGATCACACTGGGGGGCAAGCACTTGCCAAGAAAATACTTCGATACGGATATTATTGGCCTACCGTCAACCGCGATGCTATGGATTATGCCAAAAGATGCGATAGATGCCAGAGACACGCTCGGATCCCTAGAGCCCCGCCTTCTGAAATAACCCAAATGGTCAGCCCGTGGCCATTTGCAATGTGGGGGATGGATATAATCGGTGCATTGCCTTTAGCTAAAGGGGGTGCAAAGTACGCCGTAGTGGCGGTTGATTACTTCACCAAATGGGCTGAGGCTGAGCCCCTTGCAACGATAACAACAAAAAAGGTGATCAACTTCGTGGTACGCAACATCATCTGCCGGTTTGGTCTCCCGCATACTATTATCACCGACAATGGAGCCCAATTCGACAGTGCTGAATTCAAGGACTTCTGTCTGCGATTTCACATCCATAAGAGATTCTCAGCAGTAGCGCACCCACAAGCAAATGGTCAGGTCGAGGCCGTCAATAAGGTTATCAAGTCTATATTGAAGAAAAGATTGGAGAAAGCTGGGGGCAAATGGGTTGATGAACTACCAATGGCTCTGTGGGCGTACAGAACGACTCACAAAACTGCGACCGGACACACCCCTTTTTCTCTATCCTATGGCTCTGAAGCAGTTATTCCAGTCGAAATGGAAGTTCGCTCTCACCGTGTGACAAACTACGACCCGAAAACAAACGGTATATTGCTTGCTGAATCCCTAGATCTGCTTGATGAGAAGCGAGAAGAAGCCGATGTGAGAGCAGCTGCATATCGAGGTCGAGTCGCTCGAATATACAACGCCAAGGTCCGCCCACGAACTTTCAAATCCGGCGACCTGGTACTTAAAAGAATTTACCCGGTTCCTTCACACATGAACCCAAATTGGGAAGGGCCGTATATGATTTCACAAAAGCTCAGAGATGGCACATTCAAGTTATCAACAGTTGATGGCCTCACTTTACCAAGAGCCTGGAATAGCAGAAGCCTCCGTCACTACTACGTCTGACGGGCTTTATTTATCTATTTCTTATCAATTTCTTCTTCAGCATTTTTGTTTTTGCATTTTGAAATTTGAATTTGTAATAAGGCAACTGATTTTGTCATGTTTCTTTCGTTTCAGCAATAAAATGCCATCTCTTCGAGCCAAAAGTTGTGATTCACTGAAAATAACACATTATATCACGTTGCACGAAGAGCTAAATTCCATCACACGGTGGGATTTATTCGAACAGGGAGTAACTGTGATACGACCTGTCGCTCATTGAGTGAGACCCGAGCTCGGGGGCAGAATACAATACCAGCATTCACAGGGATCGATACACGATAATCCTTTTACCGACTCCAACTTCCCGGAGTACGAATTGGAGTATAAACATCCAATAAATCGTTCCCAGAGTGCGAACGGACTCCAACTTCCCAGAGTGTGAATTGGAGTATAAACATCCAATAAACCGTTCCCAGAGTGCGAACGGACTCCAACTTCCCAGAGTGTGAATTGGAGTATAAACATCCAATAAATCGTTCCCAGAGTGCGAACGGACTCCAACTTCCCAGAGTGTGAATTGGAGTATAAACATCCAATAAATCGTTCCCAGAGTGCGAACGGACTCCAACTTCCCAGAGTGTGAATTGGAGTATAAACATCCAATAAACCGTTCCCAGAGTGCGAACGGACTCCAACTTCCCAGAGTGTGAATTGGAGTATAAACATCCAACAAATCGTTCTCAGAGTGCGAACGGACTCCAACTTCCCAGAGTATGAATTGGAGTATAAACATCCAATAAATCGTTCCCAGAGTGCGAACGGACTCCGACTTCCCAGAGTATGAATTGGAGTATAAAACATCCAATAAATCGTTCCCAGAGTGCGAACGGACTCCAACTTCCCAGAGTATGAATTGGAATATAAACATCCAACAAATCGTTCCCGGAGTGCGAACGAACTCCAACTTCCCAGAGTGTGAATTGGGGTATAGGCATCTAATCCAGATTCTCAAAGCGCGAACTGTGTTCCAAACATCAATAACACTCAGAATCTTGGAATGCGGAACAGATTATCGATCTCAAATCGTCATGAGACCTCAAAAGGGGGGCGTGTGCCCAAAGGCTTGCAATAAACGCAATCAGCCACCAGAATATGAGTATTATTCCCCGCAACTAAGGGGCAAAAAGCTGGGTGTTAATCACTGGCTTAAGTGATAATATAATCAGAATCCGACTCATTCATTAAGTCACGACACGAAGCTGTAAAAATACTAAGCGGATACAAAACAAACGCTACAAGGCATTTAGGTAAGAAGAAAAGAATAATTTCCCATTTCATCGGCCAACAAAAACAGGTTTGATTACATGGCAAGTAAAGATGCTTCGATTAAGTGGAGGCCGAATCCACACATACACATGGCCCAAAAAAGAACAAGAGAAAAGACAAAAGAATTGTTATCCGTAAACTCTTGACAAAGCAAAGGGCTCACTCTTTCTTCCTCCGATGCTTCTTCCTCGGAGTCGAGCCGGTAGACCCACTGCCTGGCTTCCTGCGAGACTTTTTGCCTTTCTTAGGAACGTCCTCCGGGTCTGGCATAATATCGACATCTTCCTCAGAACTGGAAGGGATGGAGATCCTTTTATGAGGGCGAACCGAAGGCATGGGAGCAGTAACAGATACATGTTCAGCGACACTCGAGACGATTACCGTGCCACCAGGAGAAATCATCATTAGAGAAGATAAGCTTGGGGGAACGGCGTCACCTCCGGGACCAACTGTCACTGTCTTGGCCATCTCGGCACTTATCTCTGCCAAAATCTCCTCCTCTCGAGACAGTTGAGCTGCGCTAGGTACGCCAGTGGTCGTCACAATCGAACTAGAAACTGGAGCAGCTCCGCTCGTCGCAAAAGAGAGGTCAGGCACGGGATCGAGAGGATGACCAAACAGCTCTTCAAACATTTGAACGTCGAATGACATCGATCCTCCCTCTCCTATGTCACCAACCATGGCGGCGGTTGAGATCGCCTCAGTGACAACAACTCCATGCGTGGGATATAAAGCCGAAGGAACAGGGAGCACGGGTGCGACACCCTCGGTCTCTAAACAACAAAAAGTAGAGCTGTCAGACCAAGAAATTCCCTCGAAAGCCAATGTCTTAAGACGTAAAGAGAGTAGTCAAAATACCCGCTTTACCTTGCCTTGGAGCCTGAACAAGCTCGGGGGCGAGAGCCGTGCCCGAAGACATTTCCGGTTGGTCCGGATTGTAGGCTGGAATAGCATGCGAATCAACTACAGCAACAGCTCCGGACGAAGTCGAAATGGGGACTTCAGTATTCTCGCTATGACGCACAATGCCCGAACCTTCACAAACCTCCGTTTGATGGACTCCAAGTCTTTCTTTTTCAACGGAAACGATTGCTTCATGAAGAGTCCTCCTCTCATCCTCGCTGAGCAAACGCGACTCAAGCTCAAACTCATCTAATACCGAATCCGGACAAGACATCCTCTTGTTTTCCACCAATTTCTTCCAAGCATTGTAGAGAGGCATCGAGTAATCCCCTAGCCAGGAGAGGTTTCTATACTCCAGTACATTGGCATTATATGTGTCCAAGAGATCGTCGAATTCGGCCTCCATTTTGAACCTCTCCGCTTGGACTCTCTCCTCCACCTCCGATTCAACCTCCTTAACCCTTACAATGGCCGCATCGCGCTCAGTTCGGAAAGATACAGCCTGCTCACACGCTTTTTGCGCAGCCACGTTCGCGTCGTCCTTTTCCTTATTCATATCAGCAAACTTAGCCTTTAGCACCTCCAGTTCCTTAATTGCCGCATCGCGCTCAGCTCGGAAAGATACAGCCTGCTCACACGCTTCCTGTGCAGCCACATTCGCGTCGTCCTTTTCTTTATTCATGTCGGCAAACTTAGCCTTTAGCTCTTCTAGTTCCCTGACTACCGCATCTCGCTCAGTTTCGACATTCTTGTATCGGTGGCCTAAGTCTTCAACTAATGTACAATGTGCCTGTTGCATTTTCGCCATCTCGACCAATGTTTCATCAACCTTCTGTAACGACTCGACTTCGGCCTTGCGGGAAGATTCCGCCTCAGATTGGAGTATGTCGACAATACGACTCTTTTGAGCCAAGTCGGCCTCTAGCTTCTCGATGACTTGGGCCCGGTCGAAGGCAGCTTTGGAAGCCTTAACGGCCGCTTTGTACCATTCTTTGTACTGAGCGAAAAAGTCCTGAGTGTAGCTGAGCGCCGTAATCGCGGCATCATCGGGAATTCTTTTAAGATTGGGGGGAAAAATACAAGCATCAAAGCAGATTTCTGGAAAATCTTTCCTCAGTTGAGCAAGCCTGATGGCCCCTTCTCCAGAAGACTCAATAAGGGTCTCTTCCGCAGACGTGGAAGTCGCAACCCCGATTCGAGAACGATGTGGCTCAAGCCTCGAAGCCTGCGAAGATGGCTGATGTCGCAGAGGCTCGGATGTTTGGACATGACTTCGGGATTGCGGAGGAGATCGAGATGGGGAGCGATGTCTACGATCTCTGTCTGATCGTTCCTGGCTAGAGTAACCTCGATGATGATCCTTTGCGTGGTAATCCTGGCCATATTGCCTCCGGTCGCGATCGCGATCAGGGCCCCCACGCCGAGATTCATGATAGGTTGGGGGGTGATGAACTCTCCGGAGTTTGTCCAGTGTAGTCTGACGGCCAGCCATATTACCTGAAAAAGAGATGCAGTTCGGTTAAGGGCCAGGCAAATTAGATATGGCAAGTAAAGCGGTCATGTAGTGTCATGAAGGTGTATGCAAATGTGCAAAGCCTCCGACCAACCAGAAGTATCGGCTGCACTAACGGGTAAAAGCTCGCTTATGTTTAACGCTTCCCGAAGCTCAACCGACCCGGACTCGTGATAAAGAGAAACGCATTCCGGGATGGGAACGTCATCCAGACCTGCGAAAATGTTTCCTGGTTGACAAATAGCGGAGTCAGAAGAAATAATCCCAGGGATCGAGCGAGACACGATTACAGACTTCTGTCTCTTAAATTTAGGAACAACAGCCTTGCCTTTCTGCTTTTTTCCTGTTTTGGGAAAGCCAGCCGCTAGTCCAGTGTCATTAGGCGTCCTCTCATCATCGCTCATCTCTCTTATCGCTGCACCGGTTTTCTTCTTTGCCCTCGGAGCCGATTTCGCCAACCCCTTAACGACAGTACTTTGGTTCGTCTCAATTAAGCCCAGCATCCTTAAGTTATCATCAGTTAAGACCAAGTCAATGTGCCGCAAGTCACCCGGAGTCTCTTGTAAACTTCGGATGACGCTTCTGTATTGACCGCCGTCCGGCCTCGATTTGATAGCTGTAATGAAAACACCTGATGTCAGTTCGAATGTCGACAATAACTATTAAAGAAGGCTTACGTATTTTACGGCACTCACGTCTGGACAGCCATCGCCTAGCGAATCCTGGAGGGCATCGGACGAAAAACCATTCATTCTTAAAGTAACTAAGTCTGGTCCAGGCTCCCGTCACAACCTGGCAGTTTCTAACTGCTTCCAGAAAGGTGAAAGACGGACTATCACCTCTACTCTTGAAATTGAATATGTGTCTAATCTCAGCTGGCTTAGGCGGACGAAAAAGGCAGTCCATGAATAATATGAAAACACTATTCAGCAACGCGTGCCCGTTGGGGTGAAGTTGCCCGGGAGCTATTCCAATAAACGACAGCATCTCCCTGATATATTGATTAAACGGAGGAAGGGTTCCGGCCGCACAGGCATGACGATAGAAAGCAGTGTAACCCTCGGGTGGATTGTGAGGTCTATCCTCAACTCCAGGAAGCAAAACGTCATCCAGGGACAAGTTATGTTTCAAACATATCCGGCCTAACAATGCTCCAGAAATATTGGATCGGACGGAGTCTATGGGATCCTCGATAAGTAAGGCCTCCGGCAACTCGTCCGGAGCAGGATCTATCACTTCAGGAAGAATCTCTGGAATTTCTAGCGCTGGATGGAGCAAGCTCTGTAACTCTTGTTGTTCAGAACCCGAAGACGCCATAATTAACTAACTCACGAGAAGGCAGCGTCAAATACAGAGAAAACCCGTATATTCCCCGGTGTGAAGTATATGAATGTGACGTGCAGTGGAAATGCATAACTGAAACAAATTTTACGGGATTGGAACGCGGAGTCCGAACGACAAACCCTCGGAGTCAAAAAACGAAAGCGACCGTCATCGCTGACCGTCACTTTCACGTCACTCCAATACTACTGGCCAACTCAAGTATGAATTCGTTATATGTGTTTGAGTTATGGTGCCATCGACGAGCTCTCAAAAGAAGGCAGGTCAAGTCAACTTTAGTCATGCAAGGCCAAAGCTCGTCGGAATCAAGTATGCGAAAGAAATTATTAAGTTCGTTAAAATCCGATTTAAAGTTGGTCATAGTTCAGAGGATGAAACAAATCGAAGGAGTGGAAATTCCAGAAACAAGAACACTAAAATCGATCGACTCGATTCGACACAAGTCAGATCGATGAACTCCGAGTCGGTGCGCTCCAATGCCACGTAGTTCGACTCGACGCAACCTGGAAACGGAGGAGCAGTTCGAACCCATGAAACCCCACCTGACTTCGAACCGATCGGAGATGAGCTCCTTCGAATCCACCTAGAGCGGTTCGAATCCATGGAGTTTCACCTGATTTCGAACCAATCGGAGTCGAGCCCCTTCGAATCGATGCACGTATCATTGTTTCGAACCCACCAGTAGTGAGCACCTTCGAATCGATCAGAATGTCGCCGTTTCGAATCGATCACCGCAAGTCCTTTTTTCTTGTTCTCCTGCAGTCATCGATTCGAAGTTGCACGCTCAAAGCCAACTCGAATCGCTCACCCCTGGATCGATGCGAAGACAGTGAAAGACAGTACTCTGATCGACACGACTCAAATGTTTGCATTCCTCAGTTCCGTGGAGTCGACCTACGTCGTTCAAATCTCACCACTCTCCAAAATTTCCAGAAGAAGGGATGAAACAATGCCGAAAAAGTTCCAATTCTATCGTTCTCAATTCGAATCGACCCCTTGGTTACCTGATTTGATTTGGTTACAAGTGGAAGCCTGAAGGAATTTGATCGATTCGTAAAAACCCCTCGTTTGATTTGGCTCTGGAAAGTCGATTCGAAGAAACAGCTAAAGCAATGGTAAAAAGTAAAAAGTGAAAACGGAGTCAGCCTCGTGTATTTATATGGATTCCAAAAAGGGATTGGTGTCACTTCGACTCCCATCGATTCGAACGACCAGTTTCGAATCCATCAGAAGTCTCGACCCCATAAGAAATTTCGAATCCATAGAAATTTCGAATCCATCAGAAGCTGCGACTCCATAAAAGTTTCGAATCCATAGAAGTTACGAATCCATCAGAAGTTGCGACTCCATAGAAGTTTCGAATCCATCAAAAGTTTCGAACCCATCAAAAGTTTCGAATCCATCAGAAGTTTCGAATCCATCAGAGACAACGACAGCCAATGATCAAGCGCAATCACACACAATCAACCATATCAAGGCAAGGTTACGACAATTCTCTAGTGAGTTTCAACGAACAGAAAACAATAATCTTCAGAATAACATGGCGACTATTCAAAGCACGTCATGTGCCCACAAGACGTACTTTGGGGGGCAAAATGTTATCCCGCTTTTCGGGCAAAAGCCGTGATACCAAAAGATTGATCAAAGACAAAAGACAGTTCGCTTCAGAGATTGATCGCACTTCACTCCGCTATGGATATCGATGAATTCTGTCCGAGTCCGGATCGGGCCACAAATGATAGGGCATAACAAGAAAGGCCATAGAAGCCACCAATTCAAGTTTCGAGTCAATCCGAGGTCATATGCTCAAGTTATGACGGATTCAAGTTAAGGAAGATGGACGTCGCTCGGTTCGAAACCATCACTGTCGAACCCAACTAGTTCGAAACCATTTGTTTCGAACCCATAATGTTCGAAACCAACTAGTTCGAACCCAACAAAAGAACGTAAGTTCGAATCCATCAGAGTGCTCCTAACTTCGAATCCATAAGACACGCTACCGCTTCGACTCCATGTAGTTCGAATCCATCAGACGTTCTCTACTTCGAATCCATGACCTAGACCTTACTTCGAATCCACCAAAGCAGCTATATCTCGACTCCATCAACTACGCGCTAGTTCGAATCCATCTTCACAAGACTACAAGCCCACCATGCGGCATCGCGCTGTCTTCGAATCCAACATGCTAAGACAACTTCGAATCGATCCAAGGTAACACATTTGGATCGATTCGAACAAACACCATCCCCATCGATTCGAAGACTCACTTCGAATCCAACCACACGCAAAAGACAGGATCGACTCGAAGAGAGGCGCCCTGGGATCGGTTCGAAGTACTCGAATCAAACAGGTCGATTCGAACGAGACCACTTCATCGATTCGAACCAACAGAAGGCCGAAGACACCAATTTCGAACCGATCATAACTTCCAATCCACTTATCCAAATCCCATGAAATTTTTACAGTAGTTCACATGCATGTTGAAGAATGTCCACACCAAATTTCGCCTCGATTGGATGCTTCTTTGATCGATTCGAAATTCATTTCGAATCGATCCCAAACTGGGCACGGGCTTCGAGAACGCGGGCTTATGGGCCCCCCTCACGTGCCAGGCAACCTCCCTGAGCTTTAGGCGGGAATTTGGCCTTCCACACCTATAAATAGAGCCCCTGGTCATTCAGAAAAGGGACGGGAGAATTTGGGGAAGAAAAATAAGCCTAAACGCTGCCGGAATCACTCCATACCACCTCCTTTGCTGATAATTTCGAATTTAAGTCCATTTTCTGCTGTAATTTGCTTAAAAACATTTGTAATCTTCAAGTATTAAGGAATAAAGTGATAAAGCTTCATAGTGGACGTAGGCGCATAGCCGAACCACTCTAAATCCTTGTCTTCTGTGCAATTTACTTTTCTGTGATTTGGAGTTTTGTTAGATAGTCCTTATTTTTAATTCAAGTTCTTCATTTACTACCTCTTCAAAAACTTCCGAAGGGTGTTTGCCCAATTTTGGTGCAAACAGTATTCATTTGTTTTCTAAACTGTTCATGATCTTATTAATATATAAAATAACTAAATGAAAGATATATTAGGATACTCAATGCTTTTTCTTTTTTAGTTGTCTTATTGGTAAACATATCTATTATAGTAGTAAGTGGTGCTATTTTTAGTTCACAAAAATAAATTTGAATTAGAAAATATACCGCAAAGAACTTGATCTTGATAAAGCATCATTTATACATAAGGTATGTCATGTTTTATTATGACTTTAAGTTTGACATTCTCAATTATTTAGATTTATTAATCTCTATATATGGATATTGCAAATTTATTACTGCATATAAATACATTAAATATACTATCAACATTTAGTTTCATTTCAGAAAGATTATGCTACCATATTGTTGATGTGGATTTATTTGTTTATTATTGACATTATAGACTTTTTTTTGAATCTAACCATGTATACTAACAATTTTTTTCAGTTCGTTTCTTTTGGTTGTTTCACATGCCAATTGAAGAGACTGGTACAAAACCATATAATTAATTAATTATGAGGAAAGTAACTTCTATACATTAAGTGAAGAAATGGGTATGAAACGACGCGACTAATTGATGATGGGAATGGAACTTCTACGCATCAAGGGAAGAGATGACTACTATTGGGTAAACCAATTTTAAAGTTACTTTTTAGTTGCAATATTAGGTCATATTAGCTGAAGCTTGATTTTCTCCTTATGCTCATTAAATTTGCATATTTATTGCTTCCAATTTTCTTGGTACTTAAAGTATCTGCAATGTGTTAGCATTATTAATTCATTGCCAATATAACCTGTCTTTAATAATACATTATATTTTAATTTTTGGAGTTTTAGCAAAGAAAATATCAATTGTAAAGCAGTTACTAAATGTGGTTACCAATACTTTTTGATTTTGACTAACATATCTTCAACTCACACACTTTTATAGCTTAAAAAATATAAAAAATATGTGAAAATATATTTTGATTAAACGATTCATTTCTTTCAATAAATCATAAATATATGTATATACGTAGCTAGGCCTCATATTTAATGGAATGAAGTAACCAAAAAAAAGAAAGATTGAATGTGAAACTTTATTTATTGAATGATGTACATTAGTTGATTTTGTTCACAGTTTAGTCTACCATTGTTTTTGGAATTAATACCACCTCAAATCTTTGATTTAATTGCAGTTAACCATTAGAACTTTTGTTGCACTAACTGCATCAGATTATGCTTGAAGTATACAAAATTTCGGTTGGTAATCTATACCCACGTTTTAACACTAACTTGCGGCAGATATTGCGACTGATGTGGAAAACTCATATGAAAATTAAAACATTGCATTCATTGAAACTAAAGAGGGGTATAGATTCGAAGTTAACTCCACAATAATTGTAGAGAATGGTAGACAAGTCAAAATAATAGTCAAGTTGAACGAGTAAGGTAGCATTGCTCCATTCATATTTGGTTTGTCTTTGCTCGACATGAACACTGACAAAAACAAAGAGGCAGATATTAATGTGGTGGATTCCATTACCATGGGTGCATAAAGACAACATGAGCTTTTCATTGTCTTCAGTGCGTGAACTTTAGTGATGTATAGGTAGAGCTACATGGATGCAACAAATTATACTGTCAGTAAATTATGATAACACTATTATAAAATACATTGAAGTCTGTGGTATTTTTAAAATAAAATTAAAGGTTGTGCATCCATGTATATTTTACAGTAACAGTGAATTCTCCGTAATTTGATCAGTTGTAATTTGTATAGTTTTCAACAAAGCATCCAAATTGTTAATGTTGTGGCCTAGCTCAAAAATATCCGAATGGTTTTGAATTTTCCCCGTTGTGTTTGTTACTATTTCAATCTAATACATCCATGTATAAGCGCATTCTAACCAAATCAATATTTATTTTACAACAGAAGGAATATGCTCATCGTTTTCTTAGCACATATGAAGCTTACATGGTAGCACTATGTATTCACAGGCATGTATATTGTTTTCTGTAATATTGGTAATGTGAGACAACACCAAGGAGTTGATTTTCATTTCAATTTTATTCGATCATCTTTAATTCAATATTTTTGAGTACTGACGAACTGATTAAAGACGGGAGAGCTTTATTTTAAGCTTGGTTTTTAGCATTTATTTTTAAAAAAATTATGGTACTAGCTCTATTGTGGGAGGTTAGATTTTCTTTACTGCTTTTTGATGGATGTAGATGTGTTATTTGTTGCCTTATTAATCTTATATGTTTTCATTCTTATTGAGTTTATTGTGCCTTTGATATGTCCTTATAAGCATTACCTTCTAATCGCTATAAATTTGCACTGCGGCCAAATATATCAGTCAATAATTAATCTGACAGGTATAAAGATGTAACAACGAGTGAATTATCGTTTGACTACTAATTTATTTTTAATCATGTTACATATAAATTACCTTTTATTTTTTAAATTTTAAACGAAAACCGTGTGCGAAGCACGGGTTCGCACTAGTTATATTATTAAAGATGAGTCAGTCATTCTTTATTCTCATTACTTTTTATATTCTTTGCTTTCCTTGACGGATTATGTCCTTTCGTCTCACTTTTAGGAAAAAGGCAATAGCTGTTATGTGATATATCTATATATTATATGTTACAAAAAGAAGTCGAGGCTTTCCTTTTCATCTTTCTATTTTTCATTTATTTAGAAAATGAGTGGTGGCATAGATCAATTATATGACCATTAATTCTTAGCAAATGAAAAAGTTTCATCTATTCTTCTTACATATGTGTGTTGTCTGTTACATGTGACAAAAAAGCATTTAGTTTTGTTTATTCAACTTCTTTCCTTTTCTTATTCCGTTTCTCTTAATGTGACTTTCTTAACAGTACTTTGTCTTCTCTTTATTCTTTCAGTGCATATGGTCATTAGCTTTAGTTTTTGCCAAATTCATTTTCTCTAAACTAAAATTATAATCCTAATTAAAAAAGCACATCCATATTCATCTCCGCAAATTATGCCTTGGCTTTATTCCTTGTTATTTTATGTCATTGATTCTAAAACATAATTCCACTACTGACCTCCCACTTCATGGATTTCAAATTCGATGTCCATATCCTCAAATTTGTTCTAATAAGACCTCAACTAGTGGTTTTCTTCCAAAGTGCAAATGGGATAACAATTTAATTTGTTAGATCATTTTGAGTTTTATTTTTCCATGTTCTACGCACAACGATGTTACAAATGAGGCAATGTCAAATGTAATTTCCCAACCCTATGTTTACTAACTAGATTTCTATGATCTTTAGTTTGTAAGTTTTTATTTGACAACTTACATTCACAAAATTTATAGGTTATTTTTCTCTTTATGAGTTTGTGTATTAGCTGTAAAAAATTATATTGTTTCATTTATTTATGGGATCTATGATATCGAAGTTCCATTTGCATGATAATTGTAAATTGTATGAGGTATGATTATTTTCGGTTTTCATACTAGAGGTTAGGTGATTTTACACTCCTATAATGATTACTATTGAATGATTTTGATGTATGATTATACTCTCTAAATAATGTTTGGAGCTTATCTTATTCCAATGCTGAATGGAATTACACTTACAATTTTGTTTGCTAAGTATCTAAGAAACTCTTGCATTTATATATAATAAAAAATTATTAGTATCGACAACTTTAATTTGTATCAATTAATGTGTATTTATTAATATTGATAAATTTCATAGCTAATTGCATAAATTCTAATTGTGCATGTGTGATGACATATTGATACCCCAATACATTAGTTCCAGTGTATCCACTATAGGAAAAGATTTTGATTCAATTTGATTTATGGGATATACCATATTGGAATTTCATTTGCATGGTAATTGTATAATTTTTGGGATCTACTACCAAAAAGTTTAAATATATCGAAGTTTTCATGCTAGAGATTAGATGTATTACATTGTGATAATAATAACTATTAAATGATTTTGAATAGAATACACTTACAATTCTATTTGCTGAGTATCTAAAAAACTTTTCCATTCATAGGTATAGAATATATTTTTTATTAGTATTGAAAAATTTCATTTCATGTCAATTGTTGTCTATTATTAATATTGATAAATTTTATAGTAAGTACAAAAATTCTATTTGTGCATATATGGTGACATATTAATACCCATACACATCAGTTTCTATATACTTGCCTTCCTATATGTATTATCAATACATAAATTTATATACCAATACATACTAGGAATAAATTATTATTAGTGCATAAATTTGTATTTCAAGTCAATTTATGTTTCAAAACTAAATATTTATATATCGGCACGACATTAACTAAGTATCCTAATATCAATGTATAAATTTATTTACCATGAGTTGAAAATTTGGTTAATCCATAAATTAAAATTTGACATCAATTGGTTTATTTAAATTGAATAGGATAAACTTATAGTGTTTATAGGAATAAATTACTTGGTATTCTAATTGTTTTTATAAATAATTACTAACTAATTTACCTGATTAAATTGATTGTGATAAATCGATTAATTGCTTTGTCTGACTAGATAGATTGTGCTAAATAGATTAATTCAATTTACTAATATCGTGATATCATGACACTAAAATTATAACATTAAAATTCATTGGCATCGAATTGAGTAATTGGATTGGTTATTTAAATTTTCAAAATATTGTGAAATATTAGCATTTCTTAGAATCTATACTATTATATTATTACCGAGTTGCATTTCAAGGACGCAAACGCCTCCTGAGTATTTTTTTTGAAATGAACAGTCTTCTATACTATAATATTAAAATTGAATTCCTCTAGGAGCTCTTTAATCGTTTTGAACTTTCGTTTTCAATTTTGTAGCCTTCCGTCTGGCATCAATCAATTATATTTAACGATTCAACGAAACGTTCCTCTCTCTCAGCACTCCTATGGACTTTTTCCTTCCCCTCTTTTATGTTTTCAGCGCATCTTTCTCGTTCTTTGTATGCAATGTAATTTTATCTTCCATCTTTCCCTAATCTTATGAAATTCCAATAAACCTACATTAGCAAAAAACAATTTCCTCAAACTTTTCGTATTTATATCTGCCTCCTGTTTTCGCTCCTCTAATTTTGCAATGAATTATTTTCATAGTTGCATGTTTTGTTACACCTCAATCTTAATTATTGTAACATTAAACAATGGTTGTATAGAAAATGAATCATCTCTCCTACATCGTTACGGCATAGGCGATGAACTAGCTTGGGTTAATATTCTTGTGGTATATTGCTTCTCTTCTCTAAACCGGTATGCTATAACCCTTATTTTTCCATTTTAGTTGTTTTTTTGCTTTTTTCTTTTTACTCTGTTCAATCGTTTTCAGAAACTTCCCCTTCGACTCAATCCATTTTTGAGATTCTATTTGTCGAGCATAACCCAGTTTTCGATATGTCTATTATTAGTTTCAGTTTCTTATTTTACTATTTATTTTGCTTTATTTTAGTTGCTTCTTTGATTTGATCCATGCTTAACTTTCTTCCTATTAGGATATATTTCGTACTTTTGCTCTTTTTCTTGGATTAATATAGTCAGCATGTATTATTCTCTAATTGCCCTTTTTATTAGGCCTATATGTATTCGTTTCAAATTATAATGTTTTTTTCTTGACACCATTGGTGAGTGAAAGTATAAAATTAGTAATCAACATCATTTACCTGTTTTTACCATTGTGAAGCTTAGATTTCGTTGTTCTTTTGGTTATTGGCTTCTCCTTTTTTTTGAATTCAAGAACAAACTATTATATTGATGCTAATTAATAATACCTTAGTTATTTCAGTTGAGCAAATTTTTTATAGGTAAAATTGCCTAGAATCATATTGTTGTAGTTATGAATAAGTATTTTCAGTATCACCTCAACTTATTTAAGTTGAGGGATTCATTATGGTATTTTCATTCTTATTAACAATGTGCAAATGATCTTATAAATGTAAATTTGTTTCGTAAGAATACCAAAGTTATACATCATTTACTTCTAAATTATGATAATTTAGATCACATAAGGAGTGAAAGGTATTTGTAGCTATAAGTTCTTTATAGTAAGCACTTAGAAGAAGTATTTTAAAGACCCAATCCAACCACGGTTTGACCATGGTTAATCTTCGACCTTGAAGCATTACAGTTTTGAAAATCAAACAACCCTGCATGTACGAACCGATGGACTAACCCTAAAACCTTGAAAAAATCTATGGACCAACCTCTTTGGATGACACAATTATTCATATTTAAGACAAAAACTATCACTTCATTTTCTATGTTTCCACATGATCAATTAAGCAAATAGTTTCATAATCTTAAGCATTAATTTATTCAGTTAACTTATAAATTTATGTACAATTTCAGAATTTTCATTGAACCATACCTCTTTTATATCAAAAAATAGAGAATTTACACTTTTGCACCAAAAGATTTTTTATACAATTTCTTTAATTAATATTTATTTCAAATGTCCAAAAATAATTGTTTTTTGAAATCAATATTTCAAATTTACCATGTTATATTTATGAATGAACCCTTTTTATTATGGCTTTCTGATTCTTACAAACACGACTTTTCAAAAAACTCTGTTTGTAACATAATTTCTCAATATATGTAGTTTAATTGGAAACAAGTGTAAGAATTATCTGGCTTTGGGAATTAATAGGAATGAAAATCTTTTATGGACATTGAAATTTTGTTGTTGTTCGCCAGATATTATTTTGAACTACTTCCCCAATTTAAATGCACTAATTTCAACATGCGAAAAGCTACCAGCCTGTCCGTTATTCCTGAAAAGCTCTGCAAATTGATGTATGTTAGTTTCCCACTATCTTCGAACCTTTGTTATCTCCATCTAGGAATTTGAGATTAATAATATTCAACTATAAGCTTAGATTTACTATTTATTATTTGAACAGAAGAACCGACAGAAGAATCATGAAGGCAGAGACCTGTACAAGTCACTGAAACAACGTCGAAGGTTGCATATTCATTCTTTATAGCTGATAAGCTCTAGAAGTTGATGTATGTTAGTTTTCTACTTTCTTTAATCCTCTGTTGTTTCTTTCTAGGCATTTCTAATTTCTACATGATCTTTTCTCTATAATTATTTATTGCTCACACCTAGCTAGCTATTTGTACGAATTTTAGAAAAAATTTCAGTAGATAGTTGATTTAAATTGGTATTCATTGTCTTGTGCTCTTTGCACATGGGGACTTTATACTTTAACCGTAATTTTTACTTATTCTTTTATTTCTCACATCTAGCAATTTGTTTGATCTTTTCTTGCATGTTCCAAGACACACACACATATACAGAATAATTTATCTTATCCTCTTCTACAAGTCTTCCATTATTATTAATAAGCACCCAAGTTGATGTGTTAATATTGTGTTTAGTTGAACCTTAACTTATGCTTACTATAAATAAACTTAGTAATATAGAGTTACCATTGAGCATGTGTGTAGTTTATTTTGCACCTTGACTTATGCTTTTTATAATTAGATAAGGTAATGGAAAAATGGTAGCTTAATGTAAATTTATACCTACAACAGGTATAAAAATCAGCATAACTTTGATGTTGTGTTCAGCCCTTGATGTAATGTGAATTTAGCATAAGTTTATTGATATTACATAAGGCTTAATACCCACACTCAAATGGTATTGTGATATTTGGTAATATTTACAGGCTTTTATCATACCTATATGCGCTACTATATTGGTAACTATAATTATACCTTTTAGTGCATAAATTATCTCTATTAACAAAGCAATTCGTTTTTTGGCTACATATTCATTTATTTCCTAAACTATTCATGATCTTATTAATACAGAAGATAACTAAATGAAAGATATATTAGGATACTTAATGTTTTCTTTTCTTTATAAATTGTCTTCTTGGTAAACATATATATTATAGTACTAAGAGGTGCTATATTTAGTTCACAAAAATTAATTTGAATTAGAAAATATACTGCCAAGAACTTGATCTTTATAAAGCATCATTTATACATAAGGTATGCCTTGTTTTATTATGACTTTAATTAGGAGATTCTCAATTATTTAGATTTATTAATTTCTGTATATGGATGTTGCAAACTTATTATTGTATAACTATATTAAATATATTATCAAGTTTTAGTTTCATTTTAGAAGGATTGTTCTACCATACTGTTGATGTTGATTTATTTGTGTTAAAATTTGGCGACACTATATGAGGATTTGTAGAGGTCGGGAGTAGCTTCGTAACGGAGGAAACGGTTCGCAAATCGGAGTCCGAAGGTGGAAGTTAGTGAAAAGGTGAAGTGGGCTGTTTGGGGACAGCAACTAATTTCAGACGTCTGAAATTATTTTCAGATGTCTGAAATTGTTCTGGAGTGGTTTCACAATACTCAGTCAGATGTCTGACCAAGTGGGTCAGACGTCTGATCTGGAGCGAAGTCGCTCCAGAGACTTAAGTCAGACGTCTGACCCTTAGGCCAGACGTCTGGAACGATTTTTTCCAGTTTTTCATCTCGCGGACTTGGGTGAAAATTTGTGATATCCACAGGGATAATTTTGGAATATTGTCTAGGGTTTCTATTCTCCTATATAAGCTAGCCTCAAGTATCAGATCCAGGGATAGAGAAGCATGTGTAAGCAACAATAAGAGATCAGCCTCCACCAAATTAGGGTTTATCAAAACCTAATTTTCTTCAATTCTCTTCTCCACAAAATCAATTTCTATTTTGATTATTGATCATTGTAATCAATCTCTTGTACTCTTCTCATCAATAATAATAAAAGCTCTCTCTTAAAGTGGATGTACACTAACACAACGTTAGTGGAACCACTATAAATCTCTATATGATTTATTTTCATTATTGCCTTGATCTTTGATTTGCTTGGTCTGGGATTTTGGTTGATTGTGATTGGATTTGAGTTATCGATTGGTTGTTTTTACACTGCTTATCACGATCCCGTCTTCCGCTGCGCTCGTGGGGTTTCGATTGGAGTCGGAATCTCGCACCAACATTTGGTATCGGAGCTTCAGGTTTTGGTAGGTGGTTGTAGAGATGCCTGAATCAAGTAATAACTCAAGTAGTTCCTCAATGGGTACTCCAAGTGGTGTAGCTCCTTATGTACGTGGCTCGTACGTAGCTTCAGGATCACAATTGATAATAGACAAGTGGAATGGCGACAATGATTTTGAAAAATGGCAATGGAAGATGAAAGCGGTTCTTAGAAGGAATCGGGTGCATCGGGTAGTGTTTGACACACATTTATTGCCAGCGGACATCTCAGATGTTGAGAGAGAGGAGATGGAGGAGTGGGCATTCACTACACTTCAACTTGCTATGGTAGAGAATGTTATCTCTAAAATTAGTGGTGAGACAACCGCTAAGGGTATTTGGGACAAGTTGGAGGAATTGTATATGAAGAAGTCACTAACGAATCGTTTGATCTTATTGCGAACGTTCTTCACCTATAAGATGAAGGAAGGTACTTCGCTGAAGGCGCACTTAAACATTTTTGATGATTTGCTAATGAAGATGAAAGCGGTAGATTTGAAGATTGAGGAAGAGCAAAAGGCGATGATATTGTTGTGTTCGTTGCCAGACCGCTATACAGGTTTCTCAAACAGTTTGATCTATAGCCGAGATACATTGACTCTTGATGATGTCAAAACGGGTCTCCTTAGCGAGAAGTTGCGGGATCAAATGAAGGAGTTAGGTGATGGAAGTAGTGGTGCTAGTAATGGTCATGGCTTGTTTGTGGAGAAGGAGAGGCATGTGAAGAAGGAGAACCGGGGGCGTTCTAAATCAAGGAACCCCGGTTGGAGAGGAAAGTCGAAGGAAAGAAAAGGCAAGTGCTATATTTGTAGGAAGCCCGATCATTGGAAGAATGAGTGTCCGGACAAGGAGAAGGCAAAGAAGGAAGTAGCATCTTCATCCGTAGCGGTAGAGAATGCAGTTGGTGAGGAAGAGGTAGATGTTTTATCGGCAGTAGCATCAGATGTTTCAGATAGCAAATGGGTGCTCGATTCGGGGGCGTCTTATCATATGACGCCAAATAGGAATTGTTATTCTTCTTACATCGACAAAGAAGGAAATTCAATTGTTATGGGAAATGGTGCTATTTGTAAGTCGAAAGGCATTGGTTCCGTGCAAATTAGGATGTTTGACGGAGTGGTTCGTACTCTCACTAATGTGCGCTATGTTCCGGGACTTAGGAAGTCTCTTATTTCCTTGGGGCAGCTGGATTCTTTAGGTTGTAAGATCACTATTGAAAGTGATAGATTGCGAGTTTCGAAGGGGGCACTTGTGGTGATGAAGGGTGCAAGGACTCATGGTATTTATTTGCTTCAAGGAGTGACTGTGGAAGGTGAAACTTGTATGGGGGTTGATAGTTCTCGTGGCTTGGATGCGACTAAGCTATGGCATTTGAGGTTAGGTCATGTCTCGGAGAGAAGTTTAGATGTTCTTCGAAAGAGAGAGATGATCGATGGAGAAAGTTTCAACAAGTTAGAGTTTTGCGAAGATTGTGTCATGGGGAAGCAAACTAAAGTTTCATTCGCTGAAGGAAAACATGATTCGAGAAGGGTTCTTGAGTATGTTCACACGGATGTTTGGGGACCGACACCTGTAGCTTCTTTAGGTGGAGCTCGCTATTATATTTCCTTTATAGATGACTTTTCTCGGAAAGTTTGGGTGTATGTAATGAAGGCCAAGTCGGAGGCATTTGCAAAGTCAAAGCGTGGAAGGCTCTTGTTGAGAATGAGAGTGGCAAGTCTTTGAAGGTTCTAAGGTCTGACAATGGCGGAGAGTATGTTTCCGGAGAATTTTTGGAGTATTGAAAGCATCATGGTATTCGGAGGCATTTTACTACACCTGGAGATCCGCAGTCGAATGGTGTTGCGGAGCGAATGAATCGTACTCTACTTGAGAAAGCTCGATGCTTGAGATTGACGTCAGGTTTGGCAAAGGGATTTTGGGCTGAAGCTTTATCAACCGCAGTGCATATTATTAATCGAATTCCGTGCTCAGCTATTAGTAACAAAATTCCGAAGGAAGTGTGGAAGGGAAAGAGCATTGACTTGAGTTATCTTCGTGTGTTTGGCAGTCCGGTTTATGTGCATGATCCGGGAAATGATAAGCTTGAACCTAGAGCTTTCAAGGGGATTTTGCTTGGCTATATGGATGGTGTAAAAGGCTATCGGATTTGGAATCCGAAAACGAAGAAGGTAGTGAATTCTCGTCATGTTACTTTTGATGAGTCGGCGATGTTCAAGGAGAATGTGAGCTCATCGGATGTTCCGGATTTGGTTCATGGTGAATCAAAGGAGAAGGAAATTATTTCCACATTTTGTCCAAGGAGTAGAGAGAGTAGAGTAGGTGGCGATGCTTGTGAGGAGGTAGCGGTTGATGTTACATCACATGGTCCACATGGTGCCTCTAGTAGTGTTGGTGATGTACATGATTCTAGAGAAGATTCGGTTCAAGGTGGAGCCGAAGGGAGTTTAGGTGATGGTATTGCTACTCGGGTTGGTCGTCGTACTATAAGACCACCCGAAAGATATGGTGATTGGAACTATCTTAGCTTTGTGATAATTTGGACTATGCTCTTCATGTAGTCCAAGATGAGCCGATGGACCTTGATGACGTCATGAAGTCGAGTGATAGCTCGAAATGGATTTGTGCCATGGAGGAAGAGATGCAATCATTGTTGAAGAATCAAACTTGGGATTTGGTTCCACTTCCTAAAGAAAACCGTGCTATTGGGTGCAAATGGACATACAAGGTGAAGGACGATGGAAGATATAAAGCTAGACTAGTGGCTAAGAGTTTTGCACAAAGGAAGGGAAAGGAGTATGATGAGATATTCGCACCGGTTGTGCGCCATACTTCTATCCGGATATTACTTGCTATAGTTGCTATTCACGACTTGGAGTTGGAGCAACTTGATGTGAAAACCGCCTTCTTGCATGGTGACTTGGATGAAGACATCTACATGGTGCAACCGGAAGGTTTTGTTGTGGATGGTAAGTCAAATTTGGTTTGCAAATTGAAGAAATCACTATATGGTTTAAAGCAATCACCTAGATAATGGTACAAGAGGTTTGTTAATTTTATGCTTGAAAATGGTTTTGATAGAAGCATCAAGGATGCTTGTGTTTATTTCAAGAAGTTGAGAAATGATTGTTGGGTGTACTTACTCTTGTATGTGGACGACATGCTCATTGCTTCAAAAGATAAAAATGAAATCAACAAGCTAAAACTGAGTTTGAAATCGGAGTTCGAAATGAAGGATCTTGGAGAAGCAAGAAGGATATTGGGCATGGAAATTGTAAGGGATCGAAAGCATTTTGAGTTGAAACTAACTCAAAAGGAATACATAGAGAAAGTGCTTTGCCGGTTTAGCATGGAGAATGCAAAGGCGTCATATACACCTTTACCTTTGCATATGAAGCTTTCGAATAAAGGATCACCTATCTTGGAGGAAGACAAGACTTATATGGCAAAGGTGTCATATGCTAGTGCGGCTGAAAGTCTAATGTATGCTATGGTGTGTACAAGGCCCGATATTGCAAATGCCGTCGTGATGGTTAGTCGCTACATGGCTAATCCGGGGAAATCGCATTGGGAAGCTGTGAACCTTATATTGAGATACCTTAGAGGCACATCATCTTATGGTCTTGTTTTTGGCGGTAGTAAGGCAATGGATTGCAAGTTGGTTGGTTATTGTGATTCGGACTACGCTGGTGATAGGGATCGAAGAAAATCAACTTCCGGATATGTCTTCACACTTGGGGGAACAGCCATAAGTTGGAGATCTAGATTGCAGACCGTAGTTGCTTTATCCACTACGGAGGTGGAGTTGATAGCCGCAGTGGAGGCGGAAAAGGAGGCACTCTATTTGAAGTGATTGTTGTGTGACTTGGGATTCAGGCATGATAGTATTGATGTTTGATGTGATAGCCAGTGCTATTCACTTGGCAGAGAATTTGGCGTTTAGCTCACGGACTAAGCATATTGAGGTGAGAGAGTCATTTGTAGTAGCCATGGATGAAGATAAGCAAGTATATCTTCGAAAGGTGCACACAAAGGATAACGCGGCGGATATGTTCACTAAGGCATTGCCGGTTGGAAATTAGAGCATTGCTCGAACTTGATTCGCTTGGAGAAGTGCTAGGTGCCACGGGGTGGCACGGTTAAGGGAGAAGCTTGGTGGTAGATGAGGAAGAGTATTGGTGAGAGAGATTGGTGTTCTATCTTCTTGGTAAGTGCCAGTCTTTGGTGAGATAGCTTAGGATTTGGATGTTTTCAACATTTCATTAGCGTGTGAGGGCTTTGCCTGAGCTCGTTGGTGGAGTGCAATGGGCAGTGGCTTTGCCGGAGCTCACTGAGAAAGCATTCATGTTTGGTTGAAGGTAGAAGAGGTGATAGTTGGCGCTATCAGTTGTCGTTGATGGTATGGTACCATTGGAATTGAAGTTGGATATAGTGTCGAGGTAGAGTGTTAAAATTTGGCGACACTATATGAGGATTTGTAGAGGTCGGAAGTAGCTTCGTAACGGAGGAAATGGTTCGCAAATCGGAGTCCGAAGGTGGATGTTAGAAGAGAAAAGGTGAAGTGGGCTGTTTGGGGACAACAACTAATTTCAGACGTCTGAAATTATTTTCAGACGTCTGAAATTATTCTGGAGTGGTTCCAGAACACTCAGTCAGACATCCGACCAAGTTGGTCAGACGTCTGATCTGGAGCGAAGTCGCTCCAGAGACTTAAGTCAGACGTCTGACCCTTAGGCCAGACGTCTGGAACGATTTTTTCCAGTTTTTCATCTCGCGGACTTAGGTGAAAATTTGTGATATCCGCAGGGGCAATTTTGGAATATTGTCTAGGATTTCTATTCTCCTATATAAGTTAGCCTCAAGTATCAGATCCGGGGATAGAGAAGCGTGTGCAAGCAACGATAAGAGATCAGACTCCACCAAATTAGGGTTTATCAAAACCTAATTTTCTTCAATTCTCTTCTCCACAAAATCAGTTTCTATTTTGATTATTGATCATTGTAATCAATCTCTTGTACTCTTCTCATCAATAATAATAAAAGCTCTCTCTTAAAGTGGATGTACACTAACACAACGTTAGTGGAACCACTATAAATCTCTGTGTGATTTATTTTCATTATTGCCTTGATCTTTGATTTGCTTGTCTGGGATTTTGATTGATTGTGATTGGATTTGAGTTATTGATTGGTTGTTTTTACACTGCTTATCACGATCCCGTCTTCCGCTGCGCTCGTGGGGTTTCGATTGGAGTCGGAATCCCGCACCAACAATTTGTTTATTTACTGACATCGTAGATCTTTCCTTCGAATCTAACCATGTATAATAACAATTTTTTAGTTCATTTCTTTTAGTTGTTTCACCTACCAATTGAAGAGACCGGTACAAAATCATGTAATTAATTGATGATGAGGAAAGCAACTTCTATGCATTAAGTGAAGAAATGGATATGAAACGATGCAACTAATTGATAATGGGAATGGAACTTCTACGTATCAAGGGGAGAGATGGCTACTATTGGGTAAACCAATTTTAAAGTTACTTTTTAGTTACAATACTAGGTCGTATCCACTGAAGCTTGACTTTCTCCTTATGCTCATTAAATTTGCAAATTTATTGCCTCCAATTTTTATGGTACTTAAAGCATCTGTAACATGTTAGCAATATTCATTCATTGCCAATATAACCTGTCTTTTATAATACATTATATTTTATTTTTTGGAGTATTAGCAAAAAAAATCAATTGAAAAGCAGTTAATAAATGTGGTTACCAATACTTTTAGATTTTGACTATCATATCTCCAACTCATACACTTTTATAGCTTAAAAAATATAAACAATGTGTGAAAATATAGTTTGATTAAAAGATTCATTTCTTTCAATGAATAACAAATATGTGTTTATATGTAGCTAGGCCTTATATTTAATAGAATGAAGTAACCAAAGAAGAAAGAAAGATTAAATGATAAACTTTATTTATTGAATGATGTATATCAATTGATTTTGTTCCTATTCTATCTACCATTGTTTTTGGAATTAATACCACCTCAATTCTTTGATTTAATTGCAACTATCCATTGGGACTTTGGTTGTAATGACTGCATCAAATTATACTTGAAGCATACAAAATTTCAGTTGGTAATTTCTACCCATGTTTTAACACTAGCTTGTGATAGATATTGCGACTGATGTGGAAAGCTCATATGAAAATTAAAACACTGCATTCATCGAAACTAAAGGGGATACCGATTCGAAGTTAACTCCATGATAATAATTGAGAATGATGACAATTCAAAATAATAGCCAAATGCAGCGAGTAAGGTAGCATTGCTTCATTCATAATTAGTTTATCTTTGCTCGACATGAACACTGACAGAAATAAGAAGGTTGACATTAATATGATGGATTCCATTACCATAACACTATTATAAATTACATATTGAAGTCTATGGTATTTTTAAAAGAGAATAAAAGGATGTGCATCCATGTATATTTTATAGTAACAATGAATTCTCAATAATTTTGATCAATTGTAATTTAGTATAGTTTTCACACATATTCGCAAAGCATCCAAATTGTTAATGTGGTGGCCTACCTAAAAAATATAAGGATGGTTTTATTTTTTCCCCGTTGTATTTGTTACTATTTCAATCGAATACATCCATGTGTAAGCCCCTTCTATCCAAAATCAGTATTTGTTTTGCAGCAGAAGGAATTTGCTCATCATTTTCTTAGCGCAAATGAAGCTTACATGGTAGCAGTAGGTACTCACAGGCATGTATATTGTTTTCCATAATGTTGATAAAGTGAGATAACACTAAGAATTTGATTTTCATTTCAATTTTATTTGATCATCTTTTGTTCAATTTTTTGAGTACCGATGAACTAATTAAAGACGGAAGAGCTTTGTTTTGAGCTTGGTTTTTAGCACTTATTTTTAAAAAATTATGGTACTAGCTCTATTGTGGGAGGTTAGATTTTCTTTACTTCCTGTTGATGGTTGTAGACGTGTTTCAATTTTTATTTGTTTTCTTATTGATTATAGATGTTTTCATTCTTATTGAGTTTATTGTGCCTTTGATATTTCCTTACAATCAATTAACTTCTAATCGCTATAAATTTGCACTGCGGCTAAATATATCAGTCAATTATTAGTCTGAACAAGTATAAAGATGCAACAATGATTGAACTATCATTTGACTGCTAATTGCTTTTTTATTCATGTTACAAATAGATTAACTTTTATTTTTGAAATTTTAAATGAAAACCGTATGCAAAGCACGAGTTCGCACTAGTATTTCATTACTCATAACAGAGTAACAAATTGACCGTTGAAAAATTTTCTTTGCTAAATTTATAGTATTTCATTATATATAGCATTTATAGTAGTATATAAATATCTACAACAGAAATATAAACAAATATAAAGGAATATAAAATAATTTACATGGACAATGGAAAGTGGGTTGCGACTCTCAGTTTCCCATTCCATCATTTTCCACTCTCTCTAATCATGTTATTTATCACACATTTCATGCAATTATATTTTATGTAATATATTCGTTACTTAATGTTTTTAGCTTCGTTTTATCATTTGCTAATGACCAATAAGACATAAAATGTTTTGATTGCACGTTCTTCTTGAATGTTTACAGGACGGACAAGAGAAGGATGGTATGAGAAACAATTGATGCACAACTTGTCGATTGATTTAAGTATAAATGTTGAGTAACTTTATTTTGCATTTACAAGAGTAACTTAACTAAAATATAGATCATTTAACTATGTATATACTACTTAATATGTGAAAACCTATCGCATTCCAGACCTCACTATCGTTACCATACTTTTTTTTACAAAAGCAACTTCTATAGAACCAGCTTATCGTTTGAATGCCAAATTGGTTCCTAAGGCCACTTAATATGGTGGACTTAATGACAAATCAGTTCGTCGGGCTGTTAGAGAGAAACAGAAATATTCATTTCATTCGTGAGTATATCTACTAATCGTTTAGATATTAACAAGTTCAACTGATCGGTTTAAAATTGAAATTTATTGCAAATCTACACCAACAACAATCAATACGCTCCACTTTATAAACCTGAAGAAAATACAAAAATTCAGATTCTTTCTTTATTGGTTATACATATGCGTGCATTCTTACATTTTATTCTTATTATTATATTATTTGTTTTGTTTTGTGCAAACAAATTGACTTTTGATCTTTCTATGCTAACCGTTTGAAATAATACCAAAGAGTACTGAGAGTAATATGTAGTGCTAATAACAAAATATTTCATGCTTACACTCCTTCTGTGCAATGAAATATCGTCAAACTAATTAACTTTGATATGGATTGTTGTTACCTATTAGAATAATGAAGCTTTAATTAAATTAAATTAAAGAGGATCAGTATAGATTGATAATGACATATGGTGAAGGTTGACGTATCTTGGATATAGGCTATCGAGTAGGTCATTTGTAAGATAAAGATTCGCCTGAGCTATGGTGAGAAAATCAAATAAAATTTGAATTTTATGCCAATAATGGCAGGCTATTAATAGTTATCATGTTTATTTGCAGAGATTAGTAAATTAGTCTTAAATGATTATATTTTTTGAGCTTTGTAGGAACGATAAGTGGAATGGAGTTAGGGGGATTACGAGATCTACGAGTCGATCCCAGTAATATCTAAAACATCCAACTTTCCAAGTTAAGCATGTAGTGATTTTTAATACAGTATTTTGACCCACAGACTGGGTGTAGTTAGAGTATGTTCTTATTAAAATTGCATCATTTTGTTACCTTTCATAATTTACAATGTATAGTTTAATATGTGACTTTTTATATTCGAACATAATCAACATATGTATTATACATCATGTTGCCCTTCTGGATTTTATTTATTTGTTTGCGGGTATATAATAAATAAATTACAAATAGTAACATGACAGAAGATTAGATTTAAAATTGATAACATTCAGTGCCAAAAATTGAAACAGTTTGACGACACTTTTAGCCGTTTCTATCTTCAGGCTTCATCCTATGCATCGTTTAAGCCTGAGTAATATTTCACCTCAGTAACAAAAAACACTTCAATGAAGTCAAAACGTACCGACTTATTTGAAGTGGATGTAAAAGTTGTATTATCTATTCTATTGTATATAAAACAAAATACGGTGCTAGATTTTTCCTTGCTTCCTATTGATTCTCATATCTTATCCTTTATTGTCAGCCAGTTCAAGGACTTTTTTTCTATTCAGCCATCATAAAACATTTTACATTTGCAAATTTCAACCACCATAGTTGAAGAACCGAATCTTTTCATCTCCTGTGCTTCAGGTACGTTGTTGTTATTTCCCCTAATTGGTTGTTGTTTTGCTTTCATTCTAATCGATTATCATTGGTATTTCAATATGTTCAGCATCAGTAATCATAATATATATGCAGATATATTCATAATATTCATTCATATTGATCAATATAAAGTAATGACTTGGCGAGGTTTGATTGAATATGATCTTTAATTATTTTCTGTTCCTTCCTCTCATGCGTACTATAAAGTTTGAACCGATGATTATTGGGTTACCGATTTCAGTTTTTATTTCGAAAACCTAATTCTATTCCTTTTTTTTACAGTACTTCACCTGCACGAAATATAGTCATGTGGATATTTAGCTATTGTTTTCATTTATGATAATGTTTTCCGATGCTATTCACTCATGTGGTTAAAAATAGTATAATACTATATTAATCGCCCTTTCTAATCATGTATATGCAGCCTAAAACATTGTAATATATCCCGTTGTACTTTGGTATATGCTTAGTCAAAAAATATAAGAACTATATATTTTAAACACAGCTAGATAATATAACAATAAAAAATTAAAATGCAGAGGTTCTAAATTATATGAATTACCTTTTTTTTTCAATTTTCGGCTACACATGTGCGGTTAGATAGTAAATATTGCTTTGTTTTTACTATCTACAATAGCGCACATGCAAATGCCTGTGATAGATAGCCTATAGAAACCATATTTGGTAACTTACCATAGTATCATATTTCATAAACAATATGATAAGTGGAGTAATTTATCTACTGATGATGACGTATCTTAATTTATTATTTTTGAACTTAGTACAATATTGCTCTTGGACTGGATCCACATTCCAAGCTTTTATGTAATCATTTTGTTTCGCACACATGTATCACTCTACTCAATATCCTGTTGTTTAAATGCCAATATGATTTATATATTTTCCTTCTTATTAATTTATCGATACATAAATTATTGCATCGACAATGAATGTTTAATATAGTATAGGACATGTTACAATAATTAATGCAATTAATGCCAGCAAACTATTGCAGATTTTGACCAAACGATATATCAAGCGCTAAGTTAAGATAATCATGGCATAGTAATTACACTGTCAATATGAGAACGATTTTATCATTGCATATAAGAGAAAATAGTTATGACCAAAGTATTTTTTGAATTTAATTTGCATCTTCCATTGTTCTATCAGTATATATTTTGTAGGTATTTCTGAATTTAATTTCACTTTCTGCAACTTAACAGTATTGCTTTTTTGGCTGCAGGTACAAAAACCTACATCATTGGAAAAGTTTCCCCACTTTAATGTATCATTTTAGGGCACGATAAAAGAAGCTACATCCACTTAAGATCAATTTAATAAGCACACTACTGACAGTTTTTCCCAGGCTAAACAAGATATTGGAGTTAGTTCCATTGGTATGTTCTCTCATTTCTATCTATGTTTTACACTTTTCAAATTAGGGTTTATCACAGCCAATTATATGTCATATTTTGTACCTTACATTGACTTAGAATCCTACTCAATGACATTAGTAATCTGTACTGGAAAGCTTATTATTTTCATATTACATCTTCGGTCCTATTTCAGGTGAATCTTGCATTTTACTTCTTCGTCCCTTTACTGTACTGCATCTCCTGGGTTTTTTTCTCTTATGTTGACCAATACAGTTTAAATCCATTCAATGCTTTTGGTCCTGCTGTTATATTGCCACACACGATGCCCTGATCCTACCATTATATTGCCACACACGACTAAAAACTTATGGTTCTATTATTTATTGAAACAAATTTATCTGTCTATTTATGTTTGCAGTTCGCAGTGGCTACTTCAAATATATTTATATACATTGCACCAACTATATAATTGCGAAAGCAGCAACATTGTCATCGTACGCCATAGTGACTATATCTATGTATTACTGGATAAACTTTTCATACAAACTGTATCCTCTGACAAATATGTGAACTTTAGTATATTCATTATAATTATTTCACTTAATTTCAATTATAATTATAAAATTCATATATATATTTGTGCATTATCATTTTTTCTCATGGCTTATAATGATGTCACATTGTTGTTAATAATGTTTTTCATTACCGTTATAATAAAATTCTTATATATTTGGATATAGTCTATGCAACTACGATATTCTGGTAGCATCCGTGTGCGAAGCACAGGCTCACACTAGTTATTAATTAAAAACTAGGATGAAATGTAAAGCAGAAATTAAACGTGTATCAACAATGCAACTACGAATAGATTTTTGTTTTTGTTTTTCATTTTTTTTTAAAAAAAAATGCAAACAAACAAAAATGCAAGGCAAATAAAAACAACAGATATAACAAACAAGCAGTTTATTTATTTATTTGGCAAGCAAAGCGAAACAATTATTTTGGCAAGCCAAGCGAAGCAAACGACTCTTCTAATCTGCTTTGGCGACCTGAAATGAAAAACAAGATATATACAACTGTTTATATATATATGTGTGTGTGTAGTTGGAACTTAAAACAATTTAAAACGAACGTAAACAATTTTTTTTTTAAATAGGATGAAACAAAACTAAAAACAATGAAAGAAAACCAAATTAAGCAAACCCCACTCTTTTTTTTAAAGGAAACTAAAAATAAACAGCCTAACACAAACTAAAAAATAATAATATTAAAGCAACGCCCAAAGCCCACAATGCAATTAAAAATCAAAGCACACGGTCCACAAAAACACACACGCAAACAAATAACGGGTTCGGTCCAATTACAAAGTTGTCAACGAGAATCAAACACTATAATTGATAAAGTCTCACACAAAATTACTCAAATCACCTTTTCACGAAATTAATTCTGTTCCTTAAATTGCAATTTCGAAACCAAATTTCAAATTCTAAATTCCAAACAAAATTTTGCTCTTCTTCGAATTCCAAATCGAAGCTGAATTCCGATTTTGGTTCAGGTTAACACGAAGTTGATACCAAATCGGGAGGTCGAAGTTAAAAATTAGATGATTGGTTCGGTTTCAGGAGGAGTGATTCACGATTTGGTGGAATATGGTCGCGACTTTCGATTCGGTGATTTGCGACTTTCGACGTTCGATTTGTAGCAGTGTGTTGCGGAAGGTTCGAAGGGGTTTTTGCTGCTTACGGAAGATGATTCGAATTGGGATGAAGGAAGGGTTGTGGATGGTCGAGAATGGGGAGATGGCGAACGAGCTGTTTGATTGCTATTCGTGAGTGGTTCAGGGATTGGGTTGGCGATAGCTTGTGAGGAGAAGGAGAGTTTGTTGATGTAGGAAGGAGCAGCTGCTGTTGGAATGGGAGGATTGCAGTGCAATGTTTGCGGCAGTTGTTTTCCAGAGGCGGTTTGTATGGAAGTAGGCAGTGTGATGGTGAGAAGCAAGTTGTTGAATATGGTGGCTGTGGTGATGGAACTACAGTGCAGGTATGTGATGTAGAGGCTTTAGTGACAGTGGATGTGATGATTGTTGAGTGCTGGTAGATGAAATGCTTGTTGAAGTGGTCAGTAGTCGTATGTGGTGAAGTCGATGGAGTATGTGCTCTGAGTGAAGTAAGGGCAGCATGCAGTTCAGGAGGATGGTACAATGGAAGGCAGTCAGCAATGTCTGACAAGGCAGATTCTGGTGGAGATGCAAATGGTAGAGATGGTGGTCTATTGTTAAGTGAATGTTGCTGCTACAGTTTTGTAAATGATGATAACAGAGGTGTGGTTTGGTGGTGGTGATTGAGTATGACAGGGGAAACTGGAGTTATGGAGGTGAATGGTGGTTAGTTTATGTCTGATGTTTGAGTAGCTTGTTGATGGAGTGCGTGTGAATGTTTTGTGGATGAATGCGTTGATTCAGGGGGACAGTTGGTGGTGGAAACTGTGATGGACAGAGGGGTTGAAGTATTGAGGGTATGGAGGGACAAGCGCTGTGTATGATGTCGCTAGCCGAGGCAGAGGAGGATGTTGATTATTCAAAGCAAAATGCAGCAGTTTTGTGTCTGTGTGAACTTGAGTATGGGGACAGTGATGAGTTGTGATGACTTGATGTATGTTGTTAATGATGGCAGGGTAGCAGTGATGTATGGTTAGAGTGGAGTATGGAGGAGGGGTGAATGAGTGTGATTGCCGACGAGGCAAGGAGGCTGTCTCTGTTTTGACGTTTGATGAGAGGAGATGGTCTATGTTGTAGAGTAGATGTTTGTTTCAGGGTGGTGATGGGTATGAGTGTATGGCAGCGGGGTGGAAGAAGTGTTTGCAGTAGAAGCTGTTGTGAGTGTAGTGGGAAGGAGGTCAGTGAATTTGGGTTATTTGTATTGACATGCACAGTTTGATGAAGAAGTAAGTTTTGATGGTTGAAGGTGGAACAGAGAATGAACAGAAAATTTTGTATATGAATAGAGAATGCCAGAAAATTGAACTGTGTAAACAGAGAAGAGTTTGAACAGAGATGTGATAAAATGGTATATATTGGCAGTGAGGTAGAGAAATATGCACAATGTAACTTTTTTTTTTTTTTTTTAAATATGGAAATGCAAATGCAACCAAAACAACAACAAACACACAAATCAAAATGAAAGCACAAATCACACAACAAACACACAAATCCTTTTTTTTTTTAAAAAAAAAATGCAATACACACACAAAAATCAAACAAAAATGATTCGAAGAATGGTAAATTAAAATCAAAACAATTCTCCGGCAACGGCGCCAAAAACTTGTTAATCGACAAAATTTCTATCGGTATAGAAATTTGCCAAATTTCAAATTAAAATAAACCGCAAGCGCACGGTGTACACATTGTAGTACGTGGCGAATACGGGTCGATCCGCAGGGAATTGTAGATTTTAAAATTCTATTCAATCAAATTAAACCAAAGTCGAATGAAAGTTAAGCTAGAGAATTAGAGAATTAACTAACTAAAAGAAGAAGAAAAACAAATATAAGAGTTAAGTGACAATTTAGAGAATGAATCCACTCTCTAGATCATGTAGTTCAACACATATGAAATCATGATCTCTCTTTTATGGTCATTAGTGCTTTAATTGATGTGTTTATCACAAGTATGACATATTTGTGTTATTGATTAGCCAACATAAGCCATCAAACTATAACACATTCCTTAAAGCACTTACTAACTTTCATGAAACTTGGAAAAGAAAAAGAAATCTATTTAAGTATGGCCTATTAACTATTGATTAGAAATATAGACCATCAAATTTGAATTTCAAATCACTTTCTTATGCCATAATCATATTTTGGTGAAGAGGCGTTTGTGTTAGTGATTGTTTAAGCCTACCCTATTTGGTGTTAACTATATACGCTATCAAATTCAAAGAAAAAACAACAAATAAAACATTTCTATCATCATCATTAAGCACAAAAAGAGAGCATAAATTAACAAATAGTTGAAGCTACATAATTAGAGAGCTTCATTACCCATAAATTGAAGGGGTCCAACCTATCATATTTGTCATTTGATTAACAAATGTAGCTAACAACAAGAAAGCAAAATGAAAGGAAAATGAAAGCTTAATGAAAAAGAGAGCTAACTAACAAGAATTAGAACTATTGTACTTGCATGAAAATAAATTTACACTACAAACATAAGAAGAGAAGAAACATGTAAATAAAAGAGAATTAACTTTGCATAAAAAAAAGAAAAATTACATGAAATAAAATGACTAAGTAGACATGAAAAGAAAAGAGAAGTTTTCTTTTATTTTGAGCCTAAACTCATGAAGAGGAAGAGGAAGGTTACATTAAACATAAGGGGTATATATACATATGTTAAACCTTAATTCATATTTTAGGGAATGTCCAAAATATCCTTGAGAAAGTATGGAGTCCAAGTAATTATTAGCTTCTACTAATCATCATTTAAGTGCACATGAAGCCATTAACTCCATAAGCATGTGCATTAACCTCTAATTTGTACATGAAAGTATGTGGGTAGGTGAGGTCCTCCATTATCATGCCTTTGAATTATTTCCAGCTTCATTTCTTTATCTTCACTCTTGTGCATGCATATATCTTAATGAAACCACTTGTAAAATCCACTAAATTTCCTACAAAACAACATAGAAAATTCCAAGTAAATTTTCACAACTTAATAAATGCACAAAAATGATCATTTGGCCCCTATATGAAGACGAATATGTGACAATTTGAAAACAATTTGAATTTTGGTTTAAACAAGTAAAAATACCCAATATGATCATTTATTTAATTTAAATAGATTAAATATGGTGGTAAAATTATGCACATTTACGTGCACATCAAAAGGCATGAAACTTGCCCCTTATCAAAAGCGTGGGAGTTGCTTAATGGCATTGAACTTTATAGGTAACGATCTCCTATTTCGAACCGTTCAAATTGACAATCATCCACACATATCAGACTTGAATTGCTCAAAATAATAGATTGTTAATTTATGTTTGGCAAAACTTAGCATATATGTTAAATAAATCAATCACTGACACAGAGTATTACAACAATAAGCAGCGGAATGGATGAATAGTAGTTCATGAAGCTACTATAAAACTATAGAGTCTGAAAGAAAATACACAGAATCTCGAATACAAATGAATCTCTAATACATAAGCAACTGACGAGTCTGAACATAAATGGCTGGAATAAACTGAAATAACTGAAAGCTGGATGGATAGATCTTTAATACAGCTCCAATCTTCAAAGGTGAGTCTCAAACGCCATGACTCTCAGTCCGACCCGAACATAAAGCAAAACAAAAAACACTCGAGTCAGGATTAAAATTCTTATATCAGTAAATTTTTACTCAAGTGAAATGTCAACTGAAATACAAATAACTTAAAAGATGTTTGGGATTTCCATCCTTTAAGGAACCGTGGAACTATCTACCATGTAGTACAATACGCAATTATAATATGTCTATAGAAAAGTAAACTATTAAAATAGCGTTAGGGCGTTACCCATATCCCCTTAACACATTTTATATATTCCCGTAGTCTATACAATGTCGTATGCTACACCAAACTAGTGGTTTACCCAGAGGACACCACATAGGTATGGTACAAAACAAACTCGTAGAAGGCGCGATAAGGCATGTCACAAGGCACGCGAGGCAATGCCAGGGTAGAAATTGTAACGACCCGCTATTTTGGACTATTCGCATCCGCACATGTCGGACTTGAATAATTCAAAATACCGAATTGTTAATTTAAATTTGGCAAAACTCAGATATACAGTAAATAAATAATCACAGAATCACAGACACAGAGTAATAATATGCAGCGGAAGCAAAAGATAGTAGTCCATGAAGCTACTATATATATATATCAGAGTTAAATAAGTTACAACAGAAGTCTTGAATACAATATCAGAATACATCACTGGAATCAACTGAATATCTGAAGCTGGATAGATAGCTGGATCTCCAAGCGAAGCTCCAACTCCAAAGGTAAGTCACAAAAGCTGAACCACTCAGTCTGACCCGAGCGTAAAGCAAAACACAAATCACTCGAGTCAGGATTAACATTCTTATATCAATAAATCCAACTCAACTGAAATAGCAATTGAAATACAAGTAACTCAAAGGATGTTGGATTAACCATCCTCTAAGGATCCGTTAAACTATCTACTATGTAGTAGTGTACGCTAGATAGATAATGCCTATCAGTAATGTAAAATATCAAAATAGTGTTAAAGCGTTACCATTATCCCCCTTAACACATTTTTATATAAGCGTTATAGACTATACAGCACTGAAAACTTCACCGTAAACTAGTGGGATATCAAGGAGTACTCCATAGGTATAACACAAAACAAATTCGTAGTGGTCGCGTATATAAGGATACAAGTATGATAAGACACATGAGGCAATACCCAAGGTAGTGAAACTACCGTTTGCCTGATCCGGACTGGTGAAAACGCATCGCCGCAACGATCGCAACACCGCGAAACAACACTCCCAAAATTACGAGGGTACACCAATCAATAACAAGCAATGAGTAGTTTTACGAAGAAGTGTGTTCGCTTGAGGTGGCTAACCCCATTTGGCCCGGCACGGCTCCTATTTTAGTCATTTCCAATTTGACACAAGTGTCAAGGCTATCCATTATCGTTCTCTTTCTTCAGTCATCACGTACATCATTCCAACCACTTCATTCTGGATCACACTCCGCGTATAGTTATTAAAGTGGTTTTCGGTTTAGACAGAGAGTATGTCCATAACCGATCCCGGTTTCTTTAATAACTTTCGTAATTATTACACCGATTGGTCGTTTAATATATTTCAAAACTAAATCAAATTCAATTTCAATTAGAATTTGTAAAACAACATTCCATTTGTCTTTCTATATCAATTTTCATAATATACGTTTTCAAAATTTCCAAAATACCATTTCAAAATCTTATAATTCAATTTCAACCTTTAATTAAACAATTCAAATATTGATTCAAGTTCGCATATAAGTTTCATTCCGAAATCATTTAAATCCATTTAATTTAATCTAACATTCAAATCAATTTTAATTTCATTTATCAATTTCATTCAATATTCGTTAAGTTAATTTATCATTCAAAATGATTTATGTTAAATTTCCAATTCATTAAATTAATTACTTAAATTCAACTTCATTACATCAAAACTTACAAGTTGAATTTAAATTAAATTCGTCAAATCAAATTTCTTTAGATTACAAGTCTTACATTAATTTCAATAAATCTCATTTTATTTCTTGTTAAAGAAATTCAATTTCACTTATTTATTTACTTAGTTATGAATTTCAAAACTCAATTAATAAAGAAACTAAATCTCACATATTCAAGAAGTTCAATTTCACTTATTAACTTACTAAATAATTTTCCAAAACTTAATAAATAAAGAAACCCAATTTTATTTGTTAACGAAGTTCAAATTTACTTATTCAAAAGTTCAATTTTTCTTATCAAAGAATTCAAATTTTATTTAATTATCAAATAATTCAATCTTATTTGATTACTAAATAATTTCAAAACTTAATTATTAAATAGTTTCATACTTAATTCAATGAATAATTCCAAATTTAATTATCAAATAATTAATTTCAAAACAACGTTCTTTCAACAACTACTATGTTAATATTTTGTTCGGATTTCCAATATTAACATTTTCCTTTCATTAAAATTTACATTCCAATTTTTTTTCAAAACTTATTGTTATTCAAATAAAATCTTTATTTTATTTCTAAATCAAATTATTGACCAATCAGGTTTATTTTAATTTTCTATCCTAAGTCAAAGTTTATTTGGATATTTATCATTTCAACCCGATTCCATTTCAATTCAAAAACCAAAACATAGCAAAGAGAACTTGCACTGTGGTAATTGGGATGGTGTCAAAGTAAATAAACAAGCAATAGCAACTATGCATAACCATTCAACAATTTATTTAAATAATCCCGAAATAATCGTATTAATTTACATTTGTTATTTATGCGAATTAATATAATTAATTCTAGAATCTATACTATCATTTCATGCAAATTAAAGATTATTCCACTAATTATTTGTACGGGCTTTCACTTGTCATTCAATTTCAATTTTAAACTACAACAATTAATCCAATATACGTTCAATGGTTCAAAGTGTAATTATCACTATTCTATATGTCAATTAATTTGACAATTAAAAGAATCATATTTAACTAATCAAATTTAACATATAAATCGGTTTTAAAATTGTTAATTATCCTATATCAAATTCAATTGCATATTTATATCACTTTAACATTAACAATTTAACGTTCAATGCAAACATCAACAATCAATCAATTATAAATCAAACTGGATTATCATCGTATAAGTAACAGATAATGGTGTCAGTTGTCACAGGTGAACTGAAATAGGTAATGACATATATATAACAGTGTAAATAACTAACAGCAGCATAATTCAATTATCGTTTCAATTGAAAACAAAAATAAAAGAACATTAATCGTGAGTGATTGCTCACCTTTCGAGGATAAAGGAGACATGACAACACACGGGATAAATCATGAATTCGACCGTCGACCGATTCAAACAAAGAATCTCTAACGAAGTAAGTTGACACAGATTCGACAGGGAAGCTGATAGATAGGGAATCAAGGATCAAAATCAGTTTGATATGACAGAAACAAAATATACGTTATAATTTTCTCTAAAACAAAATTTTAAAACACACATTTAAATCTGATATCTATATTTATTTGTTTCTAAATAAATTCCAAACATATATCTTCAAACCCATATTTAGTTTCAACACATATAAATTCCTATATATATGTACTTATTTAAGAATGAAAAATACATATTCATATTAAATATCATTTCAACAAAATCTCAACGTAACATATCATTAAAATGTATATTTTCAAATATTAACATAACCTATATATATACGAACAACAAAATCTTAATATAACCCATAAGTTATACATACATGAGTCTTCATTTATATATATATACACTCCTAAAAATCTATACATTGACTCAATGTTTTACAGGTTCATGTAGACTAACATATATACAAAATCTTGTAATAAGCAGATAACCATCCACATTTATACACCTATATAATTTAGAAATCAATACCTTAATAAATAAATATCACCTTTATTAGTAAACTGTAATCAAAATCCAAATGTATACATATCAAAGTGTATATAGGACTTATATATATATATATATATATATATATATATATATATATTTACCATCACTTCACACTATAATATAAATAATATATATATATACACACACACATATATATAAACGTCCATCCATAAATTCGTTAAATAAACTCTTAAACACATTCCTTCTTTCCTTAAAATATACATAGACCACGCCATAACTTATACATACTGATATAGATCAAAATGTAATATCTTAAGGTAACAGTCTATTAAAACATGTATATATGTAGGCTCTGGACCAAATAAGTAGAATAAAATTATGTATAGCTTATAAACTTATATATATATATACTTATACGTATCTAACTTTTTAATATATTATTGCATAGATATTTTTATATATAAAAGAATCTGCAAATAGATATCACACTATTTTCCAAACCAATATAAAACACGTATATAAAAGAGTATAAAAAAATAATATATATATATAATGTTTGTAAAACTAACCTATATATAGATTAGAACTAACATCTTCTTTTTATGTTTATACTTTTAAACAGTAGTAGTACAACTAGACACAATTTAATCAAATCACAGGTAATGTATATAATACAACAGATAATAAACAACCGAGTTATCTTTTTTTTAAACAAAAGTTCATGTACTTAGCATGCCTATCGTAAATTTTGTATATATATTACCTACAAAGGATGAAGAGGAGGAAGAAAGGCATGTTGAAAGCTTGCGGTCAGAGTTTGTTGTGCTTGTGTGAGGTAGCTACTGGTGCTCGGATGTGAACATGTGGGGAAGGCACACGGGTAGGAAGGTCGGTCGAAGGAAGGGAGAAGAGGAGGCGGAGCGTGGGAGAACGACAGCGCGTGGCTGTCTGAGGCGAGGCGGAGGTCCGACGTTGAAGAAGAACGGTGGGGTCGGAGCTGCTGAGGAGTGTATGGTTACAGGGAGGAGGAGCGGTGTGGAGTGCGGAGGTGCGTGGTGGTTCGATATGAACGTGGTGGCCACGATTTGATGGCTGCTGCTGGATGGCCGGGTCTCGACCGTGGAGAACAATTAGAGGGCGGATTTCATGTGCTTGGGTGAAGGTGTTTGCTTGCGTTTGGTTCAGGGTGTGCTTGCGTGTGTAATGTAGATCTGGGCAGCGGATGGGGAAATGATGCGGAGGAATGCCGATTTATATCTTGGGTGGGTAAGAAAATGAAGAAGAAAGAAATGCATGCAAAAGGAAGAGGTGGGGAGAGGAATAGGCATCTGCAGTAGTAACAAATAACATAGCAACGTGCATGCTTAATTATTTCATTGCAGAGTGTATTATTTTTCTTCTTCGAATGGATGGCATAGTAAATGCAAGTATCCGAATTCAAGAAAAAAAATGCAAAAGACTATTGAAATTTTCAACGGTGGAAATTGAATAGCCACAACTAACCCATAAAGACACGAAACCGGTATCGATACAGTTACCGTTTCTGTGGATTCTGCTGTGAACCGGGCTTCGAAACACAGAAATAAATATACCTCAGATATCAGCACGATGATACGATCAAAACGGTGTATGGATATCAGTGGTTCAATTGAATTATAAAAATTCGAATTTTTATACTAGCGGAAAATGCAAGAAAAACGTAGAAAAATAAGATCGACGGAGCTAAAGAAATCCGAATTTGGAAAAACGAAAAATGACGTCTTGCTCAGAAGATGATTTAGACTTTTTTCTATGTAAAAATATTTAGGTTTCGAAAACGTTTTATTTTCATCGATTTTTAACTGATTAAATTGAAATATTACACACGAAAATAAACTTCATATTTTCGGATGAAAATTTACCATCTTCTATATTTAAATATGCGTATTCCAAATATAAAATTTAAATTCAAATTTCCTTATTTAAAATTTCAATTAAATACGTTACTAAAACAGTTAAAATTTACGGGTCGTTACATTCTCCCCCACTCAAAACTTTTCGTCCCCGAAAAGGAAGGAGGTAGGAGAATAGAACAACTAGAAGAAAATAAACTTGAATTATATAATAAACAATTAATTTAAACAATATAAATTTCAATTTAAATAAATTTATATTCAGCAATTGACTTTAAATTCAAGGTAATTCATTAAGTTAATATTATTTCAATTTATTAACTTTCAAAACAATTTTTATTTATTTTATTTTATTTTATTAATAACATTTATTATTCATTTAACTTATTATTCTATTTATCTCCATTATCATTTTATAATCAAATTAAGTGTATAACGTTTATTATAAACACTCAAATTTTATTTATAAAGATAATTTATATTGTATATTATCCAATTATCTTAAATTTACAATTTCTAAAATCAAAATTTGAATTGTCATTTATTATAATCATATTTTATTCGACAAATTTAATTCTTCTTTATTCCAAATTATTATTAAATTTATTCTACTTAATATATCTTATCACATATATATTAAGTATATTTACATTTATTACAACTACTCAAATTTACTTAAAAATTCCTTTGATATCATTTTCTACCGTATAATATTCAATTACATAGTTAACTTTTGAAAATTTAGGTAAGTTATATATATAATGCAATTGAGTATTATCCAAATAAAAGTTTACAATTCGCTTATTTCAAGTTAAGTATTTAGTCAAAAATTTTGGCTTCATTAAAAAACATCCTTAAATCAAAATTTTAAGAATTAATTTTTCGATTAACTTCAAACCATTTTATAGATAAAATATATATATATATACACACACATAATATATCAAATCAAATTTAAAATTTTCAATATATATTACAAATCAAGTCATGTTTCACCCCTTTACAAACCAAACCGTAGCAAAGCTACAGAATAGTCTCCCCACTTCGAAACCCGAAAATGAATATCGATGATGCGGTCGTCATCACCGAAATTATTTTTCAGCGACAAAAGAGAAGATCTCTAATTAACATCTAATGTTTCTTTGAAATGATTTCTATTCGAAACATTTATATAATATACATTTGAAAACTTTAAAACCATAGTTCGAAATTATCGGAAATTAAATCCTCAGATTCTAATCTAAATTCACTTCAAATTCCAATCAAATTTATACCCAAGTTTACAAATTCATTTATTTATATTATGAAATAGCCAATGGTTTATAAAACAATAAATGAAAATTAAATATTATCATTTCGGACAACAATTCATTAACAATTTAATTTCAGAAAAATTTATACTTGTATAATCGAATAAAATTATTTTATTTACCAAATTTGAAAACAATATTGTGTCAGTTGCTCTGCTCAAGTGTTTTGAAAATCCTATCGATAGCGTTGATCAGACGAATCGATCGAAAACCCAAATCAACATCAACAACTCAAACAACACAATATATAAAACATTTTTAACATTAATTTACAAATACAATTCCTCGCTCGACGATACAAGAATGGATTTCAAAGCAAGGATAGAGATTCAAATTTGATGGACTCAAATCAAAAAGAATTTTGATTCGATAATAAATTCGAAACAGAAGATAAGATAATTCAATTAACAGAATCGGGAGATGGATAAGCTTATTTAATTCACGGGCAACCTTAACCGGGTCGACCGTAACTTCAAGAATAAGACCGATGTTGAATTTAGTGGTAAATCAACATTCGTTCTCAAGAGATAGAATTTAGGTATAGTAGGGGATAGATAGCATCGTAAACCGAGGATACAGAAATCTTCGGTAAATCAATGCCTATTATAAAGGAGTTTCACCCCTTTACAAATCGTTCGAAGATTGGCTAGACCGCCGATCCATTATAGATATCATTCGAAGTGGAGTTATGGAATGCTCCAGAATTGAAAGAAGACGAATGGTGAGGGACACTAATGAATTTTGGAACCGCAGGGAATGTTCCAAAATTCAAAGGAATTGAGTCAAAAGGATGAGACTGAAACTCGAATGAGAGTGATTCTGTAAATACATTTACCATATATGCTAAGTTTTTCCTAGAGCTACCAAAGCTCTGATACCAACTGTAATGACCCGCTATTTTGGACTATTTGCATCCGCACATGTCGGACTTTAATAATTCTAAATACTGAATTGTTAATTTAAATTTGGCAAAACCAGTTATACAGTAAATAAATAATCACAAAATCACAGACACAGAGTAATAATATGCAGCGGAAGTAAAAGATAGTAGTTCATGAAGATACTATATATATATATATATCAGAGTTAAATAAGTTACAACAGAAGTCTCGAATATAATAGTCAAATACGATATCAGAATACATCATTGGAATCAACCGAATATCTGAAGATGGACAAAAACCTGGATCTCCAAGCGAAGCTCCAACTCCAAAGGTGAGTTACAAAAGCTGAACCACTCAGTCTGACCCGAGCGTAAAGCAAAACACAAAACACTCGAGTCAGGATTAGCATTCTTATATCAATAAATTCAACTCAAGTGAAATAGCAATTGAAATACAAGTAACTCAAAGGATATTGGAATAACCATCTTCTAAGGATCCGTTAAACTATCTACTATGTAGTAGTGTATGATAGATAGATAATGCCTATCAGTAATATAAAATATCAAAATAGTGTTAAGGCGTTACCATTATCCCCCTTAACACATTTTTATATAAGCGTTATAGAATATACAGCACTGTAAACTCCACCGTAAACTAGTGGGATATCAGGGAGTACTCCATAGGTATAACACAAAACAAATTCGTAGTGGTCGCGTGTATAGGGATACAAGTATGACAAGGCACATGAGGCAATACTCAAGGTAGTGAAACTACCGTTTGCCTGATCCGGACTGGTGAAAACGCATCGCCGCAACGATCGCAACACCGCGAAACAACACTCCCAAAATTACGAGGGTGCACCAATCAATAACAAGTAATGAGTAGTTTAGGAAGAAGTGTGCTCGCTCGAGGTGGCTAACCCCATTTGGCCCGGCACGGCTCCTGTTTTAGTCATTTTCAATTTGACACAAGTGTCAAGGCTATCCATTATCGTTCTCTTTCTTCAGTCTTCACGTAATTCATTCCAACCACTTCATTCTGGATCACACTCCGCGTATAGTTATTAAAGTGTTTTTCGGTTTAGACAGAGAGTATGTCCATAACCGATCCCGGTTTCTTTAATAACTTTCGTAATTATTACACCGATTGGTCGTTTAATATATTTCAAAACCAAATCAAATTCAATTTCAATTAGAATTTATAAAACAACATTCCATTTGTCTTTCTATATCATTTTCATAATATACATTTTCAAAACTTCCAAAATACCATTTCAAAATCATATAATTCAGTTTCAACCTTTAATTAAACAATTCAAATATTGATTCAAGTTCGTATACAAGTTTCATTCCAAAATCATTTAAATCCATTTAATTTAATCTAACATTCAAATCAATTTTAAATTCATTTATCGATATCATCCAATGTTCGTTAAGTTAATTTATCATTCAAAACGATTTCTGTTAAATTTCCAATTCATTACATTAATTACTTAAATTCAACTTCATTACATCAAAACTTACAAGTTGAATTTAAATTAAATTCGTCAAATCAAATTTATTTAAATTACAAGTCTTACATTAGTTTCAATAAATCACATTTTATTTCTTGTTAAAGAAATTCAATTTCACTTATTTATTTACTTAGTTACGAATTTCAAAGCTTAATTAATAAAGAAACTAAATTTCACATATTTAAGAAGTTCAATTTCACTTATTAACTTACTAAATAATTTTCCAAAACTTAATAAATAAAGAAACCCAATTTTATTTATTAACGAAGTTCAAATTTACTTATTCAAAAGTTCAATTTCTCTTATCAAAGAATTCAAGTTTTATTTAATTATCAAATAATTCAATCTTATTTAATTATTAAATAATTTCAAAACTTAATTATTAAATAGTTTCATACTTAATTCAATGAATGATTCCAAATTTAATTATCAAATAATTAATTTCAAAACAACGTTCTTTCAATAACTACTATGTTAATATTTTGTTCAGATTTCCAATATTAACATTTTCCTTTCATTAAAATTTACATTCCAATTTTTTTTCAAAACTTATTATTATTCAAATAAAATCTTTATTTTATTTTTAAATCAAATTATTGACCAATCGGGTTTATTTTAATTTTCTATCCTAAGTCATAGTTTATTTGGGTTTTTATCATTTCAACCCTATTCCATTTCAATTCAAAAATCAAAACATAGCAAAGAGAACTTGTAGTGTGATAACTGGGATGGTGTCAAAGTAAATAAACAAGCAATAGCAACTATACATAACCATTCAACAATTAATTTAAATAATCCCCAAATAATCGTATTAATTTACATTTGTTATTTATGCAAATTAATATATTTAATTCTAGAATCTACACTATCATTTCATTCAGATTAAAGATTATTCCACTAATTATTTATATGGTTTTTCACTTGTCATTCAATTTCAATTTTATACTACAACAATTAATCCAATATACGTTCAATGGTTCAAAGTGTAATTATCACTATTCTATATGTCAATTAATGTAACAATTAAAAGGGGTCATATTTATAAATCGGTTTTAAAATTGTTAATTATCCTATATCAAATTCAATTGCATATTTATATCACTTTAACATTAACAATATAACGTCCAATGTAAACATCAACAATCAATCAATTATCAATCAAACTGTATTATCATCGTATAAGTAACAGATAATGGTGTCAGATGTCACAGGTGAACTGAAACAGGTAATTCAATTGTCGTTTCAATTGAAATCAAAAATAAAAGAACATTAATCGTGAGTGATTGCTCACCTTTCGAGGATAAAGGGGACAGGACAACACACGGGATAAATCACGAATTCTACCATCGATCGATGCAAACAAAGAATCTCTATCGAAGTAAGCCGACACAGATTCAACAGGGAAGCTGATAGATAGGGAATCAAGGATCAAAATCAGTTTGATATGACAGAAACAAAATATACGTTATAATTTTCTCTAAAACAAAATTTTAAAACGCACATTTAAATCTGATATCTATATTTATTTGTTTCTAAATAAATTCCAAACATGTATCTTCAAACCCATATTTAGTTTCAACACATATAAATTCCTATATATATGTACTTATTTAAGAATGAAAAATACATATTCACATTAAATATCATTTCAACAAAATCTCAACATAGCATATCATTAAAATGTATATTTTCAAATATTAACATAACCTATATATATACACGAACAAAAAAATCTTAATATAACCCATAAGTTATACATACATGAGTCTTCTGTTATATATATACACTCATAAAAATCTATACATTGACTCAATAGTTTTACAGGTTCATGTAGACTAACATATATACAAAATCTTATAATAAGCAGATAACCATCTACATTTATACACCTATATAATTTAGAAATCAATACCTTAATAAATAAATATCACCTTTACTAATAAACTGTAATCAAAATCCGACCGTACACATATCAAAGTGTATATAGGACTTATATATATATATATATATTTACCATCACTTCACACTATAATATAAATAATAATATATATATAAACGTCCATCCATAAATTCGTTAAATAAACTCTTAAACACATATTCCTTCTTTCCTTAAAATATACATAGATCACGCCATAACTTATACATATTGATATAGATCAAAATGTAATATCTTAAGGTAACAGTCTATTAAAACATGTAAATATGTAGGCTCTGGACCAAATAAGTAGAATAAAATTATGTATAGCTTATAAACTTATATATATATATACTTATACGTATCTAACTTTTTAATATATTATCGCATAGATTTTTATATATATAAAAGAATCTGCAAATAGATATCACACTATTTCCAAACCAATACAAAACACGTATATAACAGAGATAAAAGAATATAATGTTCGTAAAACTAACCTATATATAGATTAGAACTAACATCTTCTTTTTATGTTTATACTTTTAAACAGCAGTAGTACAGCAAGACATAGTTTCATCAAATCACAGCTAATGTATATAATACAACAGATAATAAACAACCGAGTTACCTTTTTTTTTTAAAAGTTCATGTACTTAACATGCCTATCGTAAATTTTGTATATATATTACCTACAAAGGATGAAGAGGAGGAAGAAAGGCATGTTGAAAGCTTGCGGTCAGAGTTTGTTGTGCTTGTGTGAGGTAGCTACTGGTGCTCGGATGTGAGCATGTGGGGAAGGCACACGGGTAGGAAGGTCGGTCGAAGGAAGGGAGAAGAGGAGGCAGAGCGTGGGAGAACGGCTGCGCGCGGCTGTCTGAGGCGAGGCGGAGGTCCGACGACGGAGAAGAACGGTGGGGTCGGAGCTGCTAAGGAGTGTATGGTTACAGGGAGGAGGAGCGGTGTGGAGTGCGGAGGTGCGTGGTGGTTCGATATGAACGTGGTGGCCACAGTTTGATGGCTACTACTGGATGGCCGGGTCTCGGCTGTGGAGAACAGTTGGAGGGTGGATTTCATGTGCTTGGGTGAAGGTGTTTGCTTGCGTTCGGTTCAGGGTGTGCTTGCTTGTGTGATGTAGATCTGGGCAGTGGATGGGGAAATGTTGTGGAGGAATGTCGAGTTAAATCTTACATGGGTAAGAAAATGAAGAAGAAAGAAATGCATGCAAAAGGAAGAGGTGGGGAGAGGAATAGGCATCTGCAGTAGTAACAAATAATATAGCAACGTGCATGCTTAATTATTTCATTGCAGAGTGTATTTTTTTTTCTTTGAATGGATGACATAGTAAAGGCAAGTATCTGAATTCAAGAAAAAAAATAAATGCTAAAGACTATTGAAATTTTCAACGGTGGAAATTGAATAGCCACAACAAACCCAAAAAGACACGAAACCGGTATCGGTACAGTTACCGTTTCTGTGGATTTTGCTGTGAACCGGGCTTCAAAACACAGAAATGAATATACCGCAGAGATCAGCACGACGTGACGATCAAAACGATATATGGATATCGGTGGTACGATTGAATTATAAAAATTCGAATTTTTATGCTAGCGGAAAATGCAAGAATAACGCAGAAAAATAAGATCGACTGAGCTAAAGAAATCCGAATTTGAAAAAACGAAAAATGACGTCTTGCTCAGAAGACGATTTAGACTTTTTTCTATGTAAAAATATTTAGGTTTCGAAAACATTTTATTTTCATCGATTTTTAACTGATTAAATTGAAATATTACGCACGAAAATAAACTTTATATTTTCGGACGAAATTTAAATATGCGTATTCCAAATGTAAAATTTAAATTCAAATTTCCTTATTTAAAATTTGTAACGACCCAGGATTTCTAATAATTTAAATTTGAATATTTAATTGATTTTAAATATTAATAAGTGGAATTTTTAAGTCGAATAATTTTATTTCGAATAATTGGATTTAATTGAATAATTAAATCGATAATTTAATATGTGGAAATACAGAAATAATTGAAAATAGGGTTAAATATGATTGAAAATGATTTTTAAAATTTTATTTAATCATGTTGGAGTTAGAATGATATTTTAGAACTTTTAAAGAACTTTTAAAATCGAATTAAAAGTTAAATTGTGAAAATTGAATATTTTAATGTTTAATCGACTAGTGAAATTAGCCAATTTTTGAACAGTCTCAGAATTGTACGAAACCAGTTCCATTAGATCTGTAATAATTAGTTATTATTGGATTTCAATTTTTGTAGCAATCGGAGTTATCGTTTGATCGTGACAGCTTGAAACGCATCGAAATTGTTTTTAATATTAAATTGGCGAGTTAAAATAGTCATTTTTCAAAAAGTCTCGGATTACGACGAAACTAGTTTCATCGGATCCATAATGTGATATTATTGTATGGTTTCAAATTTCAAGTCAATCAGATTTACTATTTGTCCGGTGCAAGCTAAAACGCCTAGAAATTCGTTTAATCGGTTTAATTTTAAATTGAACGTTTATTGCCATAACTCGCACAGATGACCGAATTAGCTCCCGAAACACGTTCCATTGTGTTCGAAACGCAGGGTAAACCTTAGAAACGCCAACCGGCACGCTTCGTTTGGAGTTCGGAAAATCCGGGATGAATAGTGTCGCACGAATTTTCTATATAAGACCCTCACAACTTCAATTTTGTGAATAACTTAAAAACCCTAACCCTAAAAATGTCAAGCCGCCACTTTCTAATTCTAAGGCCAAAAATGCATCCCTTTCTCTCCTCAATCACACTCAATCTACAAGGAATTACGCGAAGTGTTCAACACGAAAGTCGAAGAGCATGAAGAGAGCTTCGAATCCATACGGAGATGATCGAAAACGGAGCAACGAATCAACGGGAAATCAAGCGAGAAGGGGCTGCGTTTTTCACGCATTTCGAGGCAATATTGAAGGCCGAGCTTCAGGCCATTGATGGTGAAGGTGGAGCTTCGAATGGTGGTTCATATGGTGGTGGTTTGATGAACTTTCGATGCTCGTGGAGGCCGTGGTTCTAAACCCTAGTTCGGCCTTGGTGGGTTTGTTTTCACGCGTATTGACCTGTAGAAGTTGTGTTGGGGAAGATAATGCAGGGGACGGCCTGATGTTGAGGGGTGGAGATCCTACGGTGATGATCTATTTAGGTTATAAAATTAAAATTAATTGTTGTAAATGTTATATAAAATCGTGTAAACTTGTAAAAATCATATCTTTTTCATACGAGGTCGAAAACGCACGAAACTAGTTGCGTTGGAATCGTATGGACGAGCACTATGCTATGGAATTGGATTGGAGTCGTTTGGAGTTAGTGAAAATTTCGGGTAAAATTAAACGTCCGTTTAATTTTATTCGAAATAAATCGCTAAAACGAAATTGAAATCAAGGTGAGAACTTCTCACTCAATCGAACCAGTTTCGATTTTAATTTTAAATAGTTATGTTTAAAATACTTGAATGCATGTTTGAATGATGATTGTTATCTATTGATTGTTAAAATAGACATTATGCGCCGTTAGTAAGCGGATGTTATTTATTAAAAACATATACCGCGAATATTTCATAAACAGTGAAATTGGTATTATATATAATAGCAATATATATATATATTGGCATATGTATATATTGCAGTTGTTGATTTCCCGCATTGCATAGCGGATGAGACCCTATTGCGCCGTCTATTAAGCGGATAATATTTAATAATCCCATATACCGCGATAATTCCGTACTGGAGCGGAATTGGTATTGTGCTAATGTTTTTGGATGCAGGAAAACAGGTTGGAGGGATCCAACTGGATTCCTCAACTGTATTGATTTATTTACAGATATTTTGATATTTGTTGATTATCATATCGATATATGATATTTGGATGTCGTGATTGACTATTTGGTGCTGTTGCATCATCGGATCTATTTTTGAAGTTTTAAAATAATGATTTTTGGTTTTTAAAGGAATTTTTAAAGTGATTTTTGAAAGTATACGTTTTATTAAAATTTTGAATTGATTTATTTTAAATAAATTAACGTTGTAAGTTTAATGTTATAAAAGTTATAATTTTTGTAAAATATAACCAAATTAAGATTTTTGAAATAAATAGTGATTGATTTATAAAATGGTTTAATTGGGAATTTTGAATTATTATAAACGGTTTATATAAAAGATTTATAAAATTGATATTTATAAATTAAAAATACTGGAATTATAAAACGAGTTTTTATAAGTAATAAAGTGAAATAAAAAATGGATTTCATAAGTGAATTGAGATTTATAAATTTATGAAATATGAATATATAAAATGGATAGATTTTGTAAAATATAAGATTCATAAGTAATCAACTTATAAATCGGATTTTGGCATTTAAAATGAGATGTAAAAAGGATTTTTATAAATAGAAGTTTATAAAAATATAAATGGAGTTTATCAACGTTGTTTATAAATCCGAAATCAATTGAATTTGATAAGTTGGATATAGGAATATATGAAAGGAATTATATTCACGATTTTGGACAGTGAATATATTATTAAATGAAATGGATATGCTTTTGGGGAAGGAACATTATGAAATGAAGTTAATGATTTTAAAGACGTTTTAAAATGCATTAAGTATCGAATACATAGATTTCAACATTCATTGTTGAAATAGACGTTTTCGAGAAATAGAAGGAAATGGTGGGCTATAACACTGTTGTTATAGTAAATGGTTTCCGAAAGGAAATGTTTTGTATAGTATTGGGATTTATATATCTATTTAAACATTGAATCCCTATACTAGTGATTTTGGGTCGTCGTAACGATGTTTTACGTAACATTCGTTTTGGCCCAAACAAATGTGTTTAAGAGAATGATTTCTTAAAGAATGAAATATATACTTAATTTTCGATTTAAGTATATTGAATATTTTCCAAGTGTTGAAATTGAATGGATTTGTGAATCACTTATGAATAAATAAGTATGGGAATGTTTTTCCAATGTGAAATGAAATGTTTTGAAAATTTATCTTTTTGAAGGTAAATTGAAAATGAATAATTGAAATCATATATTCATAAATATTTTGGAATGTAAATTCACTATGGAATTTATAAATGAAAAGGGGAATTTGTTTAAAAATAAAGGTTGATTTATTTTTGAAGTGTGGGAATTAATTTACGGATTTGGAACGTAAATATAATGTAAATCGTTAAGGATTTATTTAAATTGGTTTAAATGAACCATGTTGATTGAAATTTGTTTTCAAAAGTGGTAAAGGTGAAAAGTGAATTGAAAATTAGTTTTCAAATGTTAAAGTGTGGGAAAAATATATATATATCTTGTAGAGATATTTTGGAAAATAAATAATTTGAAAAATTATTTGGATTTGGTGATGTTGAACACGCCTATTGATAGTAAAAAAATCTGACTATCAATATTTACCTTTAAATAGGTATTTGTTGTGAACTGCTTGAATTTGAATGCCACACTTAGTTTTGAATAAGCGCTCACTATTCGGGTTAGCCGGGAAAGGACCTTGGGGTCGTATAACCCATTCCGAATATGTGATACGTCGAAATGGATTTGCATTCGATGACCGGTGTTGAAGACCGGATGTTTGTGAAAACGGAAGGATTACTGTCGAGTTACTCTACATCGGCTGATCTCCGATATAGAGGTTTTATCACCCTTAGTGACGGAAAGTCCGGTCGTGATTAGCGAATATCCGGATTGCAAGGACTTCTTTATAAGTGCCTTCGGTTCTGTTCGATCCCGGAACAGACTTGTATGGATTGTATGCCTGACATTACAAATTGGGATATAAAGCTGATTTCTTTCAAATATATTTCTGTTGGTGGCGGAGAATTTATTCTCTTAGCTTAACACCCTTCTCTAAGACGTACGAGCTCAGAGGTTATATAGTTGAAGGTTATCCGCAATATATTCCCAATTTGGTAATGTGACATGCTGAGTGTTGCTGTGAAATGATCATTGTTTGATCATTTGTGATAGGATCATTTATTTGATCATTTATCTTGGTGATCATTTCTATGATCATTTGTTGACCTAAAGCACGGCTTTTGTATAAAGCGTGGCTTTGTGGACGAGACTTCGTCGGACCTCACACCCCGGAAATGGTCAAAACAGGAAGGATGCGGCAAGGTTATTAGGGGGTAGCGCCCCTTTAGTGTATGTCATACCTTTTGGATAGAGGTGGTATCATGGTATGGAGCCTAGATATTTAACCTATGTTGTTGCTGCATATTTTGTGGTTGTTGGAAATCGAGGATCCTCGGATAGATCGGTTACGATCGGGGGATGACATATTCGTGTCAGTAGTTACCCAGTTAGGGGTAATCCGGCCTTGTGTTGGCAGAGATCCGGTTTGGTTCTCGGGAACGTCCTTCCAGAGGCGTTCTCATGTGGCAATGGGAAGTTCCTTGGCCTGACCATTTGTTGGAAATCCAAAGAAACAATACGATCTTGTACGGTTTTAGTTGTATAACCTGCTATGGAATGTGGCGGTAACCTGCTATTGAACATAGTAGCTATAGTAATACGATAATGGTCGTATGTTGGCTAAGATTTATATTCTACTTTCGAAATTGTTTTATACACTATGTACTAGTAATAATATCAAATGTTCTTTTTAATGCGTATCAAGCATCTTTGACTATCATAAGGAGAAATCTCCTCCGACTCTGCGTTTGCATTGTGTGTGTGTGCGGGAGGCCTTATGGTAGTCTCATTTTTAAAAGCATTGCGAATTGACTTTAAAAATATTCCTCTATCTTGATTTTAAAGATAAACTGTTTTGAGTTCTCACACCAGTCACATGACTAACTCGGAGTTTATAGTTTTCAGTCCTAAACTCTGGGTGCCCACCAATTTCCACACGGGCAGTCAAGAGTTAAGGTTTATCAGGTTATTCCGGAATTCAGGAGTTGCTGGAGGCAAGCTGGATGGCATGGCGTATTACTAGTATATTATATTTCTTTTCCGCTGTTGATGTTGTTTGTTGTTGTACACTCTGATAATGTAATATGATGAAACGTAATAACTGATATATTCTTTGTTTAAAGATTATTCATTTATCTATTATATGTTGTTCCGCTGCGATTGTGAGATTCTGATATGGTTCTGTTCTATCTTTCTTCTTCTTCTTCTACCTTTTTCTTTTTCCTTTTCTTCTTCTTTAACCCTAACATTTCGGTTTTTCGGCAACGAAAAATCGCAAACGTTACATTTGGTATCAGAGCTTATGGTTAAGCGACAACCATGGCTCTGTTGGGTATTACTCATTAGAGATAGAGGCAGTAGCACTCTAGAATGAGTTTGAGTGTAATAATAGATACGAGCGCGTATTTGTTAGTGAATATAAATTGTTTTATATTGTGATGATTGGTTTGTTGAGTGGTATATGGATTTTAGTCAACACGAGTAATTAACGTTGTTGATAGGGATCTCTAAACACTTGTACAAAACAAATTGACACGATACTGTTTTAAGTTGGGTAAATGAAATAATTTTACCTTGATTATATTTTTATATATAAAGGAATAATTTTTTAGGATTATTAAAGTGTATATGAATTGATTGTTTGGTTGTTGAATAAAAATAACAATTTTTAAAAGAATAATTGTATAAGCAAATGAATTATAAGTATGGAACTATAATTAATGTGATTTACGATTGTGAAATAATCTTATATATAAGAAGTGAAATTATATAAGTAAAAGACTTATAAATGTGATTTATAATCTGAAAAAAAAATTCTAGAGAAGTGTTTTGAAAGGATTTGATATTTTGGGAAAATTATTTTGTAGAAATTAAAGCTCTAAACTCTTTTCGGTCGCTGGAAAATAATTCCGATGATGACTGCAACATCATCGGTGTTCATTTTCGAGTTTCCAAAAGAGGGATTGCTGTCAAATTATTTTAAATAAAAGTTGTTTGGATTTGGTTTTGGAAATTCAAAAGAAATTGAATTGATTTCAAAAATGGTTTTGAAAGGTTGAAAAGACTCTGGAATCCCATTTAATATTTATGGGAATGATAAATGAATTGATAACTTATACAGATTGAATTTTGATAGAATAAATTTAACTTAAAGGATGAAGTTAAATTAAAGGAAGTATAAGTAAATAAATAAAATACAAGTTGAAATAAATTTGAGTTGTCATCAAAGACATGTAATTTGAAATTTAACAAAAGAAAAGTTAAATAAATTGATTTGGATTTGATAAGGTGTTTGGAATGAAATATAACTTAAGTGATGTTGAATGAAGTTGCATTTTGGTGTCAAAGTAAATTAATAAGTGAATTAATGAAATGAAGTCATTAAGAATGTGAACTTGAGTTATATAAATGAAATTCAACTTTAAATTGTTAAAGGAATTAGCAATTGAATTGATAAATGGATTGAATGTTAATCAATTAAATGTAAACAATTGATATGAAATAATGAATATATAAGTGATAATTCATTAAAAGCTAATGTTATTGGAAGTTGAATAAATTGAATGGAAGTCAATTTAATATGATCCAATTGGAATTAAAAGTGTTGAACCAAATCGAATGTAAATTTAATAATTTGGTTATGTTGAATAAACATTGTTTGTTATTTGATTGTTGATTGATTGTATATAAATTCATTAAGTGTTGATGAAAGTGAATTAGCGAAATTGGAAGCTATGTAATTAAATTCAAATGGATAATATGTAAATTTGAATAGAATTGAATTAGATTTGGAGGTGAATCAATGTTAATAAATTAGTGAATGTATACTAATTGAAAAATGAACAAATGAATGTTAGTTAAATCCAATGTTAATAAATCAAATGTGATTTAAATTGAAAACCAATTCATTGAATATTAAAGAGAATATGAATGAATATTGATTTGGTTATGGATGATAGTTGGTTGATGTTTGCATTTGTTGTTTTGTTGCATTTGCTATGTTGGTACATGTAGTTGTTATGTTGCTATATGTTGTATATTGATACTATTTTCATATATGCATGTTCTCATGTTGTTTGTTGAGTGTTTAGTAGGTATGGATTGCGCTTGCTTCGCATTGGGAGCTCGCTTTCGTGCTATATTAGCGGTATATGCTCGCTAATAATATAATAAGGTACATATCTCAGATTACATACCGTACTTTTACACTTTTTTCCCTGTGGGATGCCTCATCACTTGATGAGATGTATATTTGTGATATATATATATACTGTCATTTTTTTCGGATCGAGCCGCGCAAAGGAGACTATGGCGAATTTTTTCGAAAATTTAAGGCGTTAGAAAAATTTGAGAAAATTGGGAAATTTGTGAAAACTATAACTTTGATTTTGGAATTGAAAGTTAAACGATGTAATTGGTTTTGAAAAGGATAACTAAGTATGATTAGAAAACTTAGTAAAGTATGGTAAGAAGTTTAAATTTGTTTTGGAAAGTTAATGAATTATGTAACTTTTTCTTACTTGGTAATTTCGAGGACGAAATTCTTTTAAGGGGGAAGTCTGTAACGACCCAGGATTTCTAATAATTTAAATTTGAATATTTAATTGATTTTAAATATTAATAAGTGGAATTTTTAAGTCGAATAATTTTATTTCGAATAATTGGATTTAATTGAATAATTAAATCGATAATTTAATATGTGGAAATACAGAAATAATTGAAAATAGGGTTAAATATGATTGAAAATGATTTTTAAAATTTTATTTAATCATGTTGGAGTTAGAATGATATTTTAGAACTTTTAAAATCGAATTAAAAGTTAAATTGTGAAAATTGAATATTTTAATATTTAATCGACTAGTGAAATTAGCCAATTTTTGAACAGTATCAGAATTGGATGAAACCTGTTCCATTGGATCCGTAATAATTAGTTATTATCGGATTTCAATTTTCGTAGCAATCGGAGTTATCGTTTGATCGTGGCAGCTCGAAACGCATCGAAATTGTTTTTAATATTAAATTGGCGAGTTAAAATAGTCATTTTTCAAAAAGTCTTGGATTTCGACGAAACTAGTTTCATCGGATCCGTAATGTGATATTATTATATGGTTTCAAATTTCAAGTCAATCGGATTTACCGTTTGTCCGGTGCAAGCTAAAATGCCTAGAAAATCGTTTAATCGGTTTAATTTTAAATTGAACGTTTATTGCCATAACTCACACAGATGACCGAATTAGCTCCCGAAACACGTTCCATTGTGTTCGGAACGTGGGGTAAACCTTAGAAACGCCAACCGGCACGCTTCGTTTGGAGTTCGGAAAATCCGGGATGAATAGTGTCGCACGAATTTTCTATATAAGACCCTCACAACTTCAATTTTGTGAATAACTTAAAAACCCTAACCCTAAAAATGTCCAGCCGCCACTTTCTAATTCTAAGGCCAGAAATGCATCCCTTTCTCTCCTCAATCACTCTCAATCTACAAGGAATTATGTAACAACCCGGATATTGGTGATTACCTATGATATTAAATTATAACGTTAGTTATAATTTAATATTGAAAATAAATGGAGAAAATAAATGTTATTTAATTTTTATATTTCAAATAAACAATGTGATCTTATAAAATTAGAGTTAATAAGTTAATCAATTGATGTGTTTCAACATATAATTGTTGAAATAAATATAAATTGATGAAAACAGAGTTTTAAAAACTTTACTTTGAGAATTTGGAGTGAAAATAATTACTTATTGGATTTTAGTTGAATCAATGCATAATATTGGTAATTATTGCCAATATTAACCTGTTATTGAATTTAAAAGAAGAAATATGTAGAAAATATGTATTTTATTAAAATTAAAAGATGGAATATTGTTTAAAATAATATTTTTTATTTTATTTTAAAAGAGTTATAATGTTTTGTTATAACTTGTTGATAATGAAAATGAAATTTTGAACAAATTATGCTTTAAAATTAGTGTTTTTACACTAAAATGTTGAAAATTATAAAATATTATCTAAAATATGGTTTTATTTATGAAAATAACGTTTTATTATTGAAATAAATTTTATTTTGTGTAAATAACAATTTTTGTTTCATAACAATTGGTTGCATACATTTTTGTTTGAGTTATATTGAGAAATATGTGAATTTAAGTTAAAATAGCTTAATACATATACATAGCCTTGCATTTTCTCTATATAATATTGCTTTGGGATTTTTGGGTTAGGTTTTAAAACCTAAAATCCATTATCTGGATGTTTCTGGTGAGAAACAAACTACTGTATGTAGTTTAGTTCTTCTTCCTCAGAAAAATAAAAATAAAAGAAAAACTTGCAGTAAGCTGAAAAAAAATCATGGCTACCTTCAACTAGAACAAAATTTTCACCCAATCTGCTGCTAATTCAAGAAGAAATCACCAAATTAGGAGAATAGAAGGTAATCTCCACCAATAGTATAGAAATATATCATCAAAACCCTAGAATTAGATAAGAATTGTGTATAACTTTCTCTTTTGTTCTTGCATGTTCTTGTTTCAACTTTTTCAGCCGCTGAAACTAACAAAGGAGCCTCAAAATCATCAAATTGATCCAAACCGGAGAAACTTTCAACCCAAACTTTGCTGCATATCTAAGGTGAGGGTTCCCTCACACTTTATTTTGGATTCATGTGGTTAATGACGATTTACAGTGGTGAATTCGCTAGAAAAACATGACTGCTGTAATATTTGTTTTGTGATTGTGGCTGAAACGAATTTTTCTATAACCTTTTCGTTTCTTAACCAAATTTGAAAATTTTAGATGTTTTGGAAAGCTCAGATGATATGCTACAAATTTCATGTTTTGTGTTTTTCAGAATTTTGAAGTTATCTATTTCAAATTTGAGTATTTCTATTGCAATCCCGAGAGCAAAATTATTATTTGCTCTGTTGTTGAGTCTGAAACTAAATTAAGCATAACTTTTTCATTTTTTATCCAAATTAAATTATCTTTGATGTTCTTGAAAGCTAAGAAGTTGCTCTAAAAGTTTCTTGTTTTGAGATTTTTGAAATTCTGAAGTTAAATTGATCAAAATTGCATTTTTTTGCTGCTATCCCGAGACTAAAGTTACAGCAGTGTTTAATTTAGACATCTGAACCATTTTATGCATAACTCATTCAATTTTTATCCAAATTGAATAATCTTTGATTTTCTGAAAAGCTAAGAATTTTATCTAAAAGTTTCATGTTTTAGTATTTTTGAAATTCCGAAGTTAAATTGATCAAAACTGCATTTTTTTGTTGCTATCCCGAGACTAAAATTATAGCAGTGTTTAATTTGGACATCTGAACCATTTTGTGCATAACTCTTTCAATTTTTATCCAAATTGAATAATCTTTGATGTTATGGAAAGCTCAGAATTTTATCAAAAAGTTTCATGTTTTAGGATTTTTGAAGTTCTGAAGCTTGCTATCTCGAGACTAAAATTACAGCAGCGTTTAATTTGGACATCTGAACCATTTTATGCATAACTCTTTCAATTTTTATCCAAATTGAATAATATTTGATGTTCTGGAAAGCTAAGAATTTTATCTAAAAGTTTCATGTTTTAGGATTTTTGAAATTCCGAAGTTAAATTGATCAAAACTGCATTTTTTTTTGCTATCTCGAGACTAAAATTACGGCAGCGTTTAATTTGGACATTTGAACCATTTAAGCATAACTCTTTCAATTTTTTATCCAAATTGTATAATCTTTGATGTTCTGGAAAGCTAAGAAGTTGCTCTAAAAGTTTCTTGTTTTGCGATTTTTGATATTTTTAAGTTTTATGGACTAAAATGCGCTTGATTGTTGCTGTCCCGAGATCAAAAATGACAGCAACAATGATTGTTGATCTTAGAATTTGTTTTAGCCAATATTTGACTAGTTGAGATGTTTGAGATCTCCTATTATAGGAGTAATAATCGATGAGAACTACTTATAGATGTTGTGTTACTCGCCGATGAGATGAGGCGAGTCTTGAGATGAGATTTTCCCCTTGTGGTAATTATGGTTTATGAGAAACTATTATGAGATTTATTTGCACTTGCCGATGATACGAGGCAAGATATATGAGCATTTTGAGATTTCATTTTTGAAGTTTGAGATTTTAGTTTTATGATGTGGAGTTAACTAGCGGTTAGTAAACCGTTTAGTGCGAACGTGTGGTATGGGACGCACGCTAACACTTTTCGGGTTCCTTTCCGAGAGTTTGTGACACATCCACGAGTATGCCAGTGCTATAGACCCTCGGGTCATCTGAGCTATGTGACTTCGGTCACCACGAGTTATGTGACTTCGGTCACCACGAGTTATGTGACTGCGGTCACCACGAGTTATGTGACATCGGTCACCATGAGTATGACCTTCGGGTCCACGAGTTAGGTACCTAAATTATAAATAGCCCTGGACAAGAGTTTAGCACGTGCAGCATTGCTTCTGCTTTGCAATCAGGGATCTGGCCAATCCGGGGTTTTTGAGTTTTTCTGAGTTTTATACGATTTCACTATTTTGAGATATTTTTATTACATCGATGGCCTAGTGCTACATGAGAAGTTATATGTAGTGATTTCGTTTTTATGATATTTGAACTTTACTTTGAGTTCCATGAGATTCATATTGGAATTTTAATGAGTTTCTCTTATGACTTTCATATGATTCCTTGCATTTGAGTTGAATAGCATTAAGTATGAGTTTCTTATGTTGAATTAAACCTATTCATGTGACAACCCTTGGTGAACATATACCATGAATTGAGATTGTCCTATACTTGTGCCCGTCCTTTATAGTTAAAGGATGAATTCCCTTATACACTTCTATTCCTCTTATCTTATATTAATATCAAGTTCTAGCTAGCCTGACCGGTGTATTTATTACTCGGGTCAGACCGAGTTGCAGGTTAGGTAGTTGGACTCTTAGCTTGCTTTATCTTTTGGACTTCAACATTGACTTGGGATATGGCATAGTTTTTGTGTAGTAGGCTTTCTGTTGGGAACTTTTGATGTATATATTCTTTTGGTGGGGAATGTATGTATGTATTGTGGTTGTATACCACTAGTGACATGTTGTATTACATTTGATGTATGTATTCATATGTATCATTTCTGTGTTGCTGTTCTGTGACTTCTAATTGACAGTTATTATATTTTGTTTCTGAATCGATCATGCAGCCACCATAGTAGTGTATTAGATAGGAATCAAGTATGTCGAATACTCGAGACGAAAAGAAGAAAAAAAGGAGTATAAATATCGACGTACTTATCTCTTATCTAATGCAAGACTATGATGGTTGCCCTTAACCAGCCCTATTCTCCGCATTAGCAGACAGAATTACTATGTAATTCTCTTTGTTAATATGGGTCTCAGGGTGGGGCGTCACAGCTTGGTATCAGAGCAAGATTCAGAACAAAATGTAATAAATACAGAACAATATACACGATTATCGTACATCAAGTATAATACAAGTGTAAACATCATCCCTAATCGTAAACAAATTCGACTTTGTCCTTACCCTTTTAGTTCCTTTGGGGGTAGATAAAAAGGAATATGTCTAGGAATGTTAATTTTAAATTCCATAGTATTACTTATTTAATACATTTGATTTGCTAATATCTACCCTGTGAATAATTCTATCTTATCTTAACTTTCAGCTATGTCTGGAAGAGGAAGAGGTCGCACTTCGGAGGCGGGACCGTCCAGTGGTTCTCGTCCCGAAGGAGTTTATATGTCGACCGACCAGATTCTTGAGCTTATTAGAAGCACTCAACCTCCTCCCCCATCTCAGTCCTCTCCTCCGCGCAAATCCGCATTTGCACGAATGTGCATCGACTTCACCCACCTTGAGGCAAGCCGTTCAAAGGCTCCGAGACAGTTCTTGAGGTTCAGGCTTGGCTCCGTACTTGTGAGCGCATCTTCACTCGCATGGAGATATCCGATCATCATCGAGTTCTTGTGGCATCCAGTAGGCTACAAGAACGGGCTTTAGACTGGTACGAGCTCCTTATAGCAGAGATGGATGAGTCCACCCTCACTTGGCAACATTTTAGAGACCGCTTTGAGCTCAAGTTCGTGCCAGAATCTGAGAAGGCATTTCTTGCCCGTCGCTTCCTCGGTTTGAAGCAGGGCAAATCCTCCGTATCTGATTATGTTTCATCCTTCGAGTCTCTATCTAATTATGGGCTTGAGTTTATCAGCACCCCATACAAGAAGAATCTTAAGTTCGTATCTGGACTTAAGAAGTATTTGAAGAAATCTCTCATGCTTCAGCTTAAGCTCTCATTCGAGGAGATTGGATTCGACGCTTCATCTCGAAGCTGTCGAAAAGGAAAAGGATAGTAGTGATGAGGCCGAGGTTCGAAAGAACCCACACAAGAAGAAATTCCCTTTTCAGAGATCCAAGTCCTTTCCTCCTAAGAAGAAGAAGAAGCAAGGCAATTCTAGTTCTCATCCTCATGGCACACCTCACTCAGCAAAGGTCTTATCCTGCTTCAACTGTGATTCTCGAGACCATCTAGCTCGTGAATGTCCTCATCCCCGCAAGTGTCTCTATTGCAAGCAAGAGGGACACATGATTTCTACTTGCTATAAGAAGAAGAAGGATGCTCGTTCTGGTACTGTAAATGTGGCAAAGGTTTCTGGTAGTGCTTCTCAGTCTCGAGGTATATCTCCCACTATTTTGGAGGGTTCTATATTGTTCCATGATCGTTCTATTAGAGTGCTCTTCGATACGGGTGCGTCGCATTCATTCGTATCGATGGAACTCGTTGATACTTTACAGTTGGATGTTTCTTATTTGATTACTTCGTTGAGGATTGCGAATCCTATCGGGGGATCCGCAACCCTTAGTATGCTTTGTGAAGATGTTGAGATCCTTATTTGTGGCTTTTCTTTCCGTGCGAATCTGCACGTGGTTCCTTCCCTTGGTTTTGATATGATATTGGGTATGGACTGGCTAGTTCAATATGATGCCAGGATTCTATGTTCAGAGAGAATCCTATACCTTCGACATCCCGACTCTCCTACTCGGTTGTCTCTTATACTTTGGGATGTCGATGGTGATTCCAAAGCTTCTCTATTCTCTCTTGAATCTCGAGACGATGATGATGATGTGTCTCGGATTCCTGTTGTTCGTGACTTTCCAGACTTATTTGAGCCTGTTTTAGGGTTACCACCCAAGCGGGCCATCGAGTTCCGCATCGACCTTATTCCAGGCGCACAGCCTGTTAGTCGTCCTCCCACGAGGATGTCTACCAAAGAGAATGAGGAACTCAAGAAGCAACTCCTAGAGCTTGAAGCCAAGCATTTTATTCGATCTAGTTCTTCACTGTGGGGAGCCACGGTGGTATTTGTGAGGAAATCCGATGGGACTCTTAGGTTATGCGTCGATTATCGCAAGCTTAATGAGTTAACCATCAAGAACTGCTACCCATTACCTAGGATCGACGATATGTTCGATCAGTTAAGTGGCGCTAAGGTCTTTTCACAGCTTGACCTAGCCATAGGATTTCATCAGCTTCGAGTTGCGGAAGATAGCATTCCACTTACAGCTTTCCACACTCGCTATGGTTCATATGAGTGGCTCGTCACGCCGTTCGGTTTGACGAACGCCCCTGCTTATTTTGTCGACCTTATGAATCGAGTATTCCGGGAATACCTCGATAAGTTCGTTCTTGTATTCATCGACGACATTCTTGTATATTCTAAGTCCGAAGTGGACCATGCTAAACATCTTAGAATTGTTTTGAGTACGCTTCGACAACATCAACTCAAAGCAAAACTTTCTAAGTGTCATTTTTGGGAAAAGCAAGTTAAATTCTTAGGCCACGTTGTTTCTTCCGAAGGCATTTCGGTCGATCCCTCTAAGATCGAAGCCATCAGAAATTGGAAGAGGCCCGAGAATGTTCATGAGATTCGTAGCTTTCTTGGCTTGGCGGGTTATTACCGCCGCTTCATCAAAGACTTTTCCCGTATTGTGCTTCCATTGACTAGCCTTACGAAGAAAGGCGTTCGCTATATATGGTCAGATAAGTGTGAGGCTTCCTTTCAAAGATTGAAAGAGGTTCTCACTAATGCTCCTGTTCTTGTGGTTCCCGATGGGAATCAGGATCTTATTGTCTATACTGATGCCAGTCACAGTGGCCTCGGTGCAGTTCTTATGCAGAAGGATAGGGTAGTTGCCTATGCTTCAAGGCAATTACGTCCGAACGAGGTTCGGTACGCTACCCATGATTTAGAGCTTGCCGCCATTGTCTTTGCGTTAAAGATGTGGCGTCATTATTTGTTGGGAGAGCACTTTACTCTCTTCACCGATCATAAGTCTCTCAAATACTTGTTCACCCAGAAGGAGCTCAACATGCGACAGCAGCGTTGGCTAGAGTTTCTAGCTTCATATGATTTTGATATTCAGTATACCCCTGGAAAGGGGAATCGAGTGGCTGATGCTTTGAGTCATAAGCATTCAGCTATTGTTTCCATGATGATTGCAGAATGGAAAGTACTTGAGACACTTTCCATGTGTGATATTCACGATCGTGCTTCCACATCCAACTCTCCTATTCTATTATATAACATGGAAGCTCGCCCTACTCTTTTAGATCGGATTGCCGAAGCTCAACGGCAAGACTCCGGTATATATGCTCTTATTCAGAAGTGTAAGTCTAAATCCCATGATGATATTGAGATAAGGGATTTCAGCATTGGTATTCATGGGTGTCTTCGAAAGATGGACCGTCTAGTCGTGCCTCCTATTCCAGAACTTAGGCGAGACATTCTAGCTGGATGTCACCGTTCTAAGTATACTATCCATCCAGGCAGCAGCAAGATGTATGCTGACATGCGCCGTTTGTATTACTGGGAAGGCATGAAGCGAGATGTGGCAAGTTATGTGAGTAATTGCATGACTTGTCAACTTATTAAGGCCGAGCATCAGCGACCCAGTGGTCTTCTTCAGCCTTTAGAGGTTCCATTGTGGAAGTGGGACCAGGTTGCTATGGATTTCATTGATGGCTTACCTCGTTCGAGGTCAGGCCATAGCAGTATTTGGGTTGTTGTGGACCGTCTCACCAAGTCTGTACATTTTATTCCTATTAAGTCGAAAAGGACAGCATCTTTTTTATCGAAGCTATATATTAAGGAGATCGTGCGGTTACACGGTGTTCCTTCATCTATTGTGTGTGATCGTGATCCTCTTTTCACGAGTCACTTCTGGCAGAGTCTCCAGCAAGCTTTAGGCACAAAGCTTAATCTTAGCACAGCTTATCACCCACAGTCTGATGGACAGACTGAACGGGTGAACCGTATTTTGGAAGACTTACTTCGTGCATGTATCTTGGATTTTGGTGGTAGCTGGGAGGATCATCTTCCTCTAGTTGAGTTTGCTTACAATAATAGCTACCAATCTTCTATCGGCATGGCTCCTTTTGAAGCCTTATATGGAAGGCCGTGTCGTTCTCCATCTTGTTGGCTTGAGTCGGGGGAAAAGCTTATTTTAGGCCCCGAATCTATTCGAGAATCATCGGAGAAGATCCATCTTATCCGAGAGAGAATGAAAGAGGCTCAGAGTCGACAGAAATCCTACGCGGACAACCGTAGGAGGCCTCTTGAGTTCTCAGTGGGAGATCTTGTTTATATTCGAGCTTCTCCTCTAAAAGGAGTGGTACGCTTTAGCCAGACCGGGAAATTGGCACCACGCTATATTGGGCCATTTCCAATTTTGGAGCGTATCGGTCCTGTTGCTTATCGAGTAGCACTTCCTGATCAGTTTTCTGGAATTCACAACGTATTTCACGTCTCTCAGTTGAGAAAGTGTCTACGAGATCCAGATTCTGCGCTTGATTCTCGTGCTTTAGAGAAGTTAGAGGTTTCTCCAAATCTATCTTATATGCAACATCCTCTGAGAGTTCTTGTTTCGGAGACTAGACGTCTTCGAAACAAGAGTGTTCCGCTCTTAAAGATTCAATGGTCCGATAATCCCAATGACTACACTTGGGAAACCAAAAAATTCATCGAGCGATCGTATCCTGATTTCTTATCTTCCCACTCCGAAGGTAAAAATATTCCACTTTAGTTGTCAAATTTCCTTTGCTTGATGAAATAAATTGTGTTCAATACAGATTTCCTCTAGAAATTGCAAGGACGCAATTTTTATAAGGGGGAAAGTTTGTAACAACCCTGGTATTGGTGATTACCTATGATATTAAATTATAACGTTAGTTATAATTTAATATTGAAAATAAATGGAGAAAATAAATGTTATTTAATTTTTATATTTCAAATAAACAATGTGATCTTACAAAATTAGAGTTAATAAATTAATCAATTGATGTGTTTCAACATATAATTGTTGAAATAAATATAAACTGATGAAAACAGAGTTTTAAAAACTTTACTTTGAGAATTTGGAGTGAAAATAATTACTTATTGGATTTTAGTTGAATCAATGCATAATATTGGTAATTATTGCCAATATTAACCTGTTATTGAATTTAAAAGAAGAAATATGTAGAAAATATGTATTTTATTAAAATTAAAAGATGGAATATTGTTTAAAATAATATTTTTTTTATTTTAAAAGAGTTATAATGTTTTGTTATAACTTGTTGACAATGAAAATGAAATTTTGAACAAATTATGCTTTAAAATTAGTGTTTTTACACTAAAATGTAGAAAATTGTAAAATATTATCTAAAATATGGTTTTATTTATGAAAATAACATGTAGTTTAGTTCTTCTTCCTCAGAAAAATAAAAATAAAAGAAAAACTTACAGTAAGCTGAAAAAAAATCATGGCTACCTTCAACTAGAACAAAATTTTCACCCAATCTGCTGCTAATTCAAGAAGAAGTCATCAAATTAGGAGAATAGAAGGTAATCTCCACCAATACTATTGAAATATATCATCAAAACCCTAGAATTAGATAAGAATTGTGTATAACTTTCTCTTTTGTTCTTGCATGTTCTTGTTTCAACTTTTTCAGCCGCTGAAACTAACAAAGGAGTCTCAAAATCATCAAATTGATCCAAACCGGAGAAACTTTCAACCCAAACTTTGCTGCATATCTAAGGTGAGGGTTCCCTCACGCTTTTTATTTTGGATTCATGTGGTTAATGACGATTTACAGTGGTGAATTCGCTAGAAAAACATGACTGCTGTAATATTTGTTTTGTGATTGTGGCAGAAACGAATTTTGCTATAACTTTAACGTTTCTTAACCAAAATTGAAAATTTTAGATGTTTTGGAAAGCACAGATGATATGCTACAAGTTTCATGTTTTATGTTTTTCAGAATTTTGAAGTTATCTATTTCAAATTTGAGTATTTCTATTGCAATTCCGAGAGCAAAATTATTATTTGCTCTGTTGTTGAGTCTGAAACTAAATTAAGCATAACTTTTTCATTTTTTATCCAAATTAAATTATCTTTGATGTTCTGGAAAGCTAAGAAGTTTCTCTAAAAGTTTCTTGTTTTGAGATTTTTGAAATTCTGAAGCTAAATTGATCAAAATTGCATTTTTTTGCTGCTATCCCGAAACTAAAGTTACAGCAGTGTTTAATTTAGACATCTGAACCATTTTATGCATAACTCTTTCAATTTTTATCCAAATTGAATAATCTTTGACGTTATGAAAAGCTAAGAATTTTATCTAAAAGTTTCATGTTTTAGTATTTTTGAAATTCCGAAGTTAAATTGATCAAAACTGCATTTTTTTGTTGCTATCCCGAGACTAAAATTACAGCAGTGTTTAATTTGGACATCTGAACCTTTTTGTGCATAACTCTTTCAATATTTATCCAAATTGAATAATCTTTGATGTTCTGGAAAGCTCAGAATTTTATCAAAAAGTCTAATGTTTTAGGATTTTTGAATTTCTGAAGTTAAATTGATCAAAACTGTATTTTTTTGTTGCTATCTCGAGACTAAAATTACAGCAGCGTTTAATTTGGACATCTGAACCATTTTATGCATAACTCTTTCAATTGTTATCCAAATTGAATAATATTTGATGTTCTGGAAAGCTAAGAATTTTAGCTAAAATTTTCATCTTTTAGGATTTTTGAAATTCCGAAGTTAAATTGATCAAAACTGCATTTTTTTGTTGCTATCTCGAGACTAAAATTACAGCAGCGTTTAATTTGGACATTTGAACCATTTTAAGCATAACTCTTTCAATTTTTATCCAAATTGAATAATCTTTGATGTTATGGAAAGCTAAGAAGTTGCTCTAAAAGTTTCATGTTTTGCAATTTTTGATATTTTTAAGTTTTATGGACTAAAATGCGCTTGATTGTTGCTGTCCCGAGATCAAAAATGACAGCAACAATGATTGTTGATCTTAGAATTTGTTTTAGCCAATATTTGACTAGTTGAGATGTTTGAGATATCCTATTATAGGAGTAATAATCGATGAGAACTACTTATAGATGTTGTGTTACTCGCCGATGAGATGAGGCGAGTCTTGAGATGAGATTTTCCCCTTGCGGGAATTATGGTTTATGAGAAACTATTATGAGATTTATTTGCACTTGCCGATGATACGAGGCAAGATATATGAGAATTTTGAGATTTCATTTTTGAGGTTTGAGATTTTAGTTTTATGATGTGGAGTTAACTAGCGGTTAGTAAACCGTTTAGTGCGAACGTGTGGTATGGGACGCACGCTAACACTTTTCGGGTTCCTTTCCGAGAGTTTGTGACACATCCACGAGTATGCCAGTGCTATAGACCCTCGGGTCATCTGAGCTATGTGACTTCGGTCACCACGAGTTATGTGACTTCGGTCACCACGAGTTATGTGACTGCGGTCACCACGAGTTATGTGACATCGGTCACCATGAGTATGACCTTCGGGTCCACGAGTTAGGTACCTAAATTATAAATAGCACTAGACAAGAGTTTAGCACGTGCAACATTGCTTCTGCTTTGCAATCAGGGATCTGACCAATCCGGGGTTTTTGAGTTTTTCTGAGTTTTATACGATTTCACTATTTTGAGATATTTTTATTACATCGATAGCCTAGTGCTACATGAGAAGTTATATGTAGTGATTTCATTTTTATGATATTTGAACTTTACTTTGAGTTCCATGAGATTCATATTGGAATTTTAATGAGTTTCTCTTATGACTTTCATATGAGTCCTTGCATTTGAGTTGAATAGCATTAAGTATGAGTTTCTTATGTTGAATTAAACCTATTCATGTGACAACCCTTGGCGAACATATACCATAAATTGAGATTGTCCTATACTTGTGCCCGTCCTTTATAGTTAAAGAATGAATTCCCTTATACACTTCTATTCCTCTTATCTTATACTAATATCAAGTTCTAGCTAGCCTGACCGGTGTATTTATTACTCGGGTCAGACCGAGTTGCAGGTTAGGTAGTTGGACTCTTAACTTGCTTTATCTTTTGGACTTCAACATTGACTTGGGATATGGCATAGTTTTTGTGTAGTAGGCTTTCTGTTGGGAACTTTTGATGTATATATTCTTTTGGTGGGGAATGTATGTATGTATTGTGGTTGTATACCACTAGTGACATGTTGTATTACATTTGATGTATGTATTCATATGTATCATTTCTGTGTTGCTGTTCTGTGACTTCTAATTGACAGTTATTATATTTTGTTTCTGAATCGATCATGCAGCCACCATAGTAGTGTTTTAGATAGGAATCAAGTATGTCGAATACTCGAGACGAAAAGAAGAAAAAAAAAGGAGTATAAATATCGACGTACTTATCTCTTATCTAATGCAAGACTATGATGGTCGCCCTTAACCAGCCCTATTCTCCGCATTAGCAGACAGAATTACTATGTAATTCTCTTTGTTAATATGGGTCTCTGGGTGGGGCGTCACAAATTACGCGAAGTGTTCAACACGAAAGTCGAAGAGCATGAAGAGAGCTTCGAATCCATACGGAGATGATCGAAAATGGAGCAACGAATCAACGGGAAATCAAGCGAGAAAGGGCTGCATTTTTCACGCATTTCGAGGCAATATTGAAGGCCGAGCTTCAGGCCATTGATGGTGAAGGTGGAGCTTCGAATGGTGGTTCGTATGGTGGTGGTTTGATGAACTTTCGATGCTCGTGGAGGCCGTGGTTCTAAACCCTAGTTCGGCCTTGGTGGGTTTGTTTTCACGCGTATTGACCTGTAGAAGTTGCGTTGGGGAAGATAATGCAGGGGACGGCCTGATATTGAGGGGTAGAGATCCTACGGTGATGATCTATTTAGGTTATAAAATTAAAATAAATTGTTGTAAATGTTATATAAAATCGTGTAAACTTGTAAAAATCATATCTTTTTCATACGAGGTCGAAAATGCACGAAACCAGTTGCGTTGGAATCGTATGGACGAGCACTACGCTATGGAATTGGATTGGAGTCGTTTGGAGTTAGTGAAAATTTTGAGTAAAATTAAACGTCCGTTTAATTTTATTCGAAATAAATCGCTAAAACAAAATTGAAATCAAGGTGAAAACTTCTCACTCAATCGAATCTGTTTCGATTTTAATTTTAAATAGTTATATTTAAAATACTTGAATGCATGTTTGAATGATGATTGTTATCTATTGATTGTTAAAATAGATATTATGCGCCGTTAGTAAGCGGATGTTATTTATTAAAAACATATACCGCGAATATTTCATAAACAGTGAAATTGGTATTATATATAATAGCAATATATATATATTGGCATATGTATATATTGCAGTTGTTGATTTCCCGCACTGCATAGCGGATGAGACCCTATTGCACCGTCTATTAAGCGGATAATATTTAATAATCCCATATACCGCGATAATTCCGTACTGGAGCGGAATTGGTATTGTGCTAATGTTTTTGGATGCAGGAAAACAGGTTGGAGGGATCCAACTGGATTCCTCAACTGTATTGATTTATTTACAGATATTTTGATATTTGTTGATTATCATATCGACATATGATATTTGGATGTCGTGATTGACTATTTGGTGCTGTTGCATCATCGGATCTATTTTTGAAGTTTTAAAATAATGATTTTTGGTTTTTAAAGGAATTTTTAAAGTGATTTTTGAAAGTATACGTTTTATTAAAATTTTGAATTGATTAATTTTAAATAAATTAACATTATAAGTTTAATGTTATAAAAGTTATAATTTTTGTAAAATATAACCAAATTAAGATTTTTGAAATAAATAGTGATTAATTTATAAATTGGTTTAATTGAGAATTTTGAATTATTATAAACGGTTTATATAAAAGATTTATAAAATTGATATTTATAAATTAAAAATACTGGAATTATAAAACGGGTTTTTATAAGTAATAAAGTGAAATAAAAAAATGGATTTCATAAGTGAATTGAGATTTATAAATTTATGAAATATGAATATATAAAATGGATAGATTTTGTAAAATATAAGATTTATAAGTAATCAACTTATAAATCGGATTTTGGCATTTAAAATGAGATATAAAAAGGATTTTTATAAATAGAAGTTTTAAAAAATATAAATGGAGTTTATAAACGTTGTTTATAAATCCGAAATCAATTGAATTTGATAAGTTGGATATAGGAATATATGAAAGGAATTATATTCACGATTTTGGACAGTGAATATATTATTAAATGAAATGGATATGTTTTTGGGGAAGGAACATTATGAAATGAAGTTAATGATTTTAAAGATGTTTTAAAATGCATTAAGTATCGAATACATAGATTTCAACATTCATTGTTGAAATAGACGTTTTCGAGAAATAGAAGGAAATGGTGGGCTATAACACTGTTGTTATAGTAAATGGTTTCCGAAAGGAAATGTTTTGTATAGTATTGATATTTATATATCTATTTAAACTTTGAATCCCTATACTAGTGATTTTGGGTCGTCGTAACGATGTTTTACGTAACATTCGTTTTGGCCCAAACAAATGTGTTTAAGAGAATGATTTCTTAAAGAATGAAATATATACTTAATTTTCGATTTAAGTATATTGAATATTTTCCAAGTGTTGAAATTGAATGGATTTGTGAATCACTTATGAATAAATAAGTATGGGAATGTTTTTCCAATGTGAAATGAAATGTTTTGAAAATTTATCTTTTTGAAGGTAAATTGAAAATGAATAATTGAAATCGTATATTCATAAATATTTTGGAATGTAAATTCACTATGGAATTTATAAATGAAAAGGGGAATTTTTTTAAAAATAAATGTTGATTTATTTTTGAAGTGTGGGAATTAATTTACGGATTTGAAACGTAAATATAAAGTAAATCGTTAAGGATTTATTTAAATTGGTTTAAATGAACCATGTTGATTGAAATTTGTTTTCAAAAGTGGTAAAGGTGAAAAGTGATTTGAAAATTAGTTTTCAAATGTTGAAGTGTGGGAAATATATATATATATATATATATATATATATATATATATATATCTTGTAAAGATATTTTGGAAAATAAATAATTTGAAAAATTATTTGGATTTGGTGATGTTGAACACGCCTATTAATAGTAAAAAAATCCGACTATCAATATTTACCTTTAAATAGGTATATGTTGTGAACTGTTTGAATTTGAATGCCACACTTATTTTTGAATAAGCGCTCACTATTCGCGTTAGCCGGGAAAGGACCTTGGGGTCGTATAACCCATTCCGAATATGTGATACGTCGAAATGGATTTGCATTCGATGACCGGTGTTGAAGACCGGATGTTTGTGAAAACGGAAGGATTACTGTCGAGTTACTCTGCATCGACTGATCTCCGATATAGAGGTTTTATCACCCTTAGTAACGGGAAGTCCGGTCGTGATTAGCGAATATCCGGATTGCAAGGACTTCTTCGTAAGTGCCTTCGGTTCTGTTCGATCCCGGAACAGACTTGTATGGATTGTATGTCTAACATTACAAATTGAGATATAAAGCTGATTTCTTTCAAATATATTTCTGTTGGTGGCGGAGAATTTATTCTCTTAGCTTAACACCCTTCTCTGAGACGTACGAGCTCAGAGGTTATATAGTTGAAGGTTATCAGCAATATATTCCCAATTTGGTAATGTGACATGCTGAGTGTTGCTGTGAAATGATCATTGTTTGATCATTTGTGATAGGATCATTTATTTGATCATTTATCTTGGTGATCATTTCTATGATCAATTGTTGACCTAAAGCACGGCTTTTGTATAAAGCGTGGCTTTGTGGACGAGACTTCGTCGGACCTCACACCCCGGAAATGGTCAAAACAGGAAGGATGCGGCAAGGTTATTAGGGGGTAGCGCCCCTTTAGTGTATGTCATTCCTTCTGGATAGAGGTGGTATCATGGTATGGAGCCCAGATATTTAACCTATGTTGTTGCTGCATATTTTGTGGTTGTTGGAAATCGAGGATCCTCGGATAGATCGGTTACGATCGGGGTATGACATATTCGTGTCAGTAGTTACCCAGTTAGGGGTAACCCGGCCTTGTGTTGGCAGAGATCCGGTTTGGTTCTCGGGAACGTCCTTCCAGAGGCGTTCTCATGTGGCAATGGGAAGTTCCTTGGCCTAACTATTTGTTGGAAATCCAAAGAATCAATACGATCTTGTACGGTTTTAGTTGTATAACCTGCTATGGAATGTGGCGGTAACCTGCTATTGAACATAGTAGCTATAGTAGGCATACGATAATGGTCGTATGTTGGCTAAGATTTATATTCTACTTTCGAAATTGTTTTATACACTATGCACTAGTAATAATATCAAATGTTCTTTTTAATGCGTATCAAGCATCTTTGACTATCATAAGGAGAAATCTCCTTCGATTCTGCGTTTGCATTGTGTGTGTGTGCGGGAGGCCTTATGGTAGTCTCATTTTTAAAAGCATTGCGAATTGACTTTAAAAATATTCCTCTATCTTGATTTTAAAGATAAACTGTTTTGAGTTCTCACACCAGTCACATGACTGACTCGGAGTTTATTGTTTTCTTTCCTAAACTCTGGGTGCCCACCAATTTCCACACGGGCAGTCAAGAGTTAAGGTTTATTAGGTTATTCCGGAATTCAGGAGTTGCTGGAGGCAAGCTGGATGGCATGGCGTATTACTAGTATATTATATTTCTTTTCCGCTGTTGTTGTTGTTTGTTGTTTACACTCTGATAATGTAATATGATGAAATCTAATAACTGATATAGTTCTTTGTTTAAAAATTATTCATTTATCTATTATATGTTGTTCCGCTGCGATTGTGAGATTCTGATATGGTTCTGTTCTATCTTTCTTCTTCTTCTTCTACCTTTTTCTTTTTCCTTTTCTTCTTCTTTAACCCTAACATTTCGGTTTTTCGGCAACGAAAAATCGCAAACGTTACAAAATTTCTCCAAAATTTCAATTAAATACGTTACTAAAACAGTTAAACTTTACGGGTCGTTACAGAAATACCGTTTGCACTCCCAGACTGTTGGTAACACATAGCAGCTACTACCACCTACCTCGAGATACACTCCCAAATCAATGGTGCACCAAAATCAACTCACAAAAGCAATAGAATGGTATCGAAAAATGTGTCCGATCGGAGGTGCAACCTCACTTGGTCCGGTATAGCTCCTGTTTTAGCCACATCAAGCAGACCCACTGGAGTCAGGGTTGCGCTAAAACCTCATATGGAATCGCCGCCGAACCATCCTACTTCGTTTTGGAATCGCCAGCACATTCACAGTTGTTAAAGTGGTTTTCGGTATTGGTAGAGAGTATGATAATATCTAATCCCGGTCTCTTTAAGAATCCAACGCTTATTTCACACCGTGGTCATTTCATTTCAAATAGTTCATATTTCATATCAAAATATTATTTTCATTTCAAAACCATATCAATTCGACATCATTATTCACTTTAAATAATATTCATTTTCAGAATCGTAACACTTTTGAAATCGTAACACTTTTGAAATCATGACCCTTCCAACTCAAATAGTTCAGATATTGAAAATAGTATATGTATTAAAATAGTTATAAATTAAATATTTTATATATTAGAATAATTTATATATTAAAATAGTTGTAAATTAAGAATAGTTTATATTTATTTAAAGAGATTATACTGAAATAGCTTCCTAATTAGAATTGTTTCATTCAATTTCACAAATCGATTCAAATCATCTTAAATTCCAAAATTCAATTTAAATCAATCCCTTTTCAACTCTTAAATTTAAAAGGTTAAGGATCCAATTCAAATTCTCAATAAACCATTTCAGTTTTTATCGTTTTCAAATCCAGGTTTGAACTATCATTTCAATTCCAAAAAAAATTCAAAGTTTAAATATTCAAACATTTCGATATAAATTTCATATATATATTTCGACACTAATTTTAATTTATTCAAATTGGAAAATATTCACTTAATCATTTTAATAACAATAAAATTTCAATTTATAATTTAAATCAATATCAAATATTCAATCTTAATTTTTTTTAGAATTGAGAATATTCATTTAGCCACCTTGTATCAATCAATTTATCAAACTTATCTTTCAAAATCTCAAAATCAATAAGTTCAAATCAATCTTATTTAGATTCAATTATTAACCAATTTAAATTCCAAGTCAACATTAATTTATCTTCCTAACCTTATTATTAATGTTATAAAACATCTATTTTTAAAATACTGATATAAATTTAAATAGATACTTAAACATATTATAAACCAATTAAATTAATTTTTATCAAATTAATCTTATTATCAAATGTATTTTGTATTAAATCCTATTTTATATATATTTTTAAAATAATAAAATCAAAAGAAAAACTTAAAAATTATATTTTTAAAACATATTTATAAATTCAAAATTTCCAAAACATAAAAATTTAAAAATTTAAATTTTACACATATATTAAAATAAATTCTTTATATTAAAATTAAAAAAATCAATATTTAATAAAATCCATATATTTCTTTCAAACTTTGGCAATCATTTTTCGAAATAGACCAATGGTGTCCGTATATAATTTTCTATCCTATGGTCAAGTGATACAAATGTTTATCATTTTAATCCGCAATAATTTAATAATTATGGGTGTAAATCAGTTCAACCTGCAATCTCAAAATTTATAATTATTGAAAATCGCTTGGACTTATCATTTCAACCCATAATGATTTTCCTTTAATCTACATGATCGTTCGGGTATATATCATTTCAACCTATAGGAAATTCTAAACTAACAGGGAGCTTGCAGAGCGAGAACAATTATGATAAAAATATAAACATCAACAATATGCATATATCATTAGTAACCCATTTAAATATAATATATACAATGGGTTATGGTGTCATATGTCACAGATGAACAGTTACAAATAATAACATATCATATATAGCAATTATATAATTAACAGCTCAAATTCAACAACATATTTCGATTGTTATTTTAAGGTGAATTAAATTTACTAAATATAAAAATGTTAATCGTGAGTGATTGCTCAGCTTTCGAGGCTAAAGAAATTTGACAATACAATAAGCTACGAATTGAATCATGAACTCGATAATTGAACAATCTAAACGACAAATCTCAAAGCAAAGCAAAGTGAACACGGATTCGACGAACAAAGCTGATAATTAGAAATCGATGAAAATAAATCAAAATCCGCTTGATATAAACTGAAATGAAATGTATATTATATTATTTTTCTTAAAACCAATATTCAATTAAAAATACATATTTAAAATAAAATATCCATATCATATATTCATATATATATATATATTCCTTCTCTTTTCTCAATATTTATTTAGACTCAATTTTTCCAAAATTCTTCAATTAAACAATATATATATATTAGTTATTACAAAATTTGTATAAAAAATATTAACATAAATTCAAAAATACTTTAAACATATGTTATATATATACATGGTCAATGAAGAATAAGCAAACCCATCACTAACTCACTACACACAGAGCCAAATGCTCAAAACATAGTAGACTTACCTAACAATTCGGGCTTCAGCGGCAGTAGAGGGTTGAGGCGAGAGCAGTTATGGAGGGGTGGAGGAGGAGAAATTGGAGGCTGCTTCATTTTTTTGAAGCTACGGCAAGTCGGAGTTTCTTGGGTCTGGGGGAGGTTAGCAAAGGCTACGGAGCAAGTGGAAGGTGGTGGAGCTTTGTGGGCTGGTTATGCGGCCATGGTGGAGGTGTGTTAACAGTTGAGGCAGAGAAGGTTTCTCTTGTTTTCGATTTAGGTGTGCGTGCATGAGGGTTTGAAGGTCGAGGCGGAGATGGGTGATGCGGTGAGGCAAAGGTCGAATGATGGTAAAAGGTGCAAGTTCGCGCGGTAAGGCATAGGCGAAGAGCAGGTTCATAAAAAAAATTTTAGATTAGCGAAGGCTACTGCACGCACGTGAGATGGAGGAGGGGAGTGGACAGTGAAGTTTGGTGGTGATAACTATCGGAGATGGAGGGGTTACAGGTCGTGAGATGATGTGTAGGCAGTTATGGAAGGGTTGATGACGTGGGATGGTGGCTCTACAGGGCGGCGAGTGGGAGGGTGGAAGCAGATGTGGGTTGGCGCGATCAACTTTCGAAGGTTGGAGTTTGGCCGATGGTAGGCTCGGTGTGGCAGTTCTGGTCGGTAGCTGCAAGTGGTGTGCAGTGTGGAGTTTTTAGAGAACGGTGGTGGACATGAAGAGTGGGTCGCAAAAGATGAAGAGTTCGAGCAGCTTAAAGTAGCAGAAGCAGGTCTTTCCCAATGCAACATATATAACTTAAAAGCTTTGAACTATTATTATTATATTGTAGAAGAACAACAATACGAAATGTAAAGGGAAAAGGGACAGAAAAAATGAACGAACCAAAATATATAAATTAGCAGTGGGAATAGCAAAAGGTCGGCATGAATTATGGAATAATAAAAGCACATGTCCATTTGTTTTAAACAGTGGACAACAAATAGTCACAAAGAAACCAAAAGGCGTACCGTTACAGTTAATCGTTTAGCTTGTTTCACTGTGTACCAGACATTGAAACACACAAATGAATATACTACGAAGATCAGCCTGACCAGATAAACAGAATGGTACACAGATATCGGTGATGAGACAATCTTATCAAAAGTCGATATTCACTGCCAGAATGCTGCAAATACGCCGAAAATAAGATAAACGGGCTAGAGCAGCCCAAATTTGGCGAAACGAAATACGACGTCTCACTCAGAAAATAGTTTACATTTTTATTATATAAAAATATTTAGATTTTTAAGATATTTTATTTCCATCCATTTTCAACTGATTTTAAATTTAAATTGAAATTTCACAATAGAACTAACATTCACATTTTCCAATGAAAATATACCATTTGCTATGTTTAAATAGACGTATTCCAATTATAAAATTTTTGTTGCTAAATTTAATTGTTTAATTTCAAGAAAAATTTCCTTTAATTATGTTATTAAAATCGTTAAAATTTCCGGATCGTTACACTCTCCCCAACTCAAAACTTTTGTCCCCGAAATGGAAGGAGATAGGAGAATAGAAGTAACAGAAAGGAAAATAGATTTGAAATACATATTATCAAATACACAATAAATTCAAAACCATATAAATTTCATTAGTTTTTAAATTGATTTATGCTCAATTTATTTGATTTCAATCCATTTTATTAAATCAATAAATATTCACTGTATTCACATTTGGTTGATTTCAATTCAATGTATTTCTATTCCGTTGATTTGATTTCAAGTTATTAATATTTATTACGAAAATCTTCACAACAAAATTTGTTTTATTTAGCTCATTTATTAAATTTATTTGATCAAATTATAGTTAATTCCACCTCAACTCCAACTATTCTTAAGTTCATATAGATAGCCTTTCCCTTTTATTATTCAATTTATTTCATTGACGTATCTTGCAATATAGGTTAAGTGCAATTTATTTCATTGACGTATCTTGCAATATAGGTTAGGTGTATAACTTTTATTATAATTACCTATATTTTTTTGTTATATAAATTTCCTAACAAAATTCATTTGGACATCTTATTTATTATTGTATATTATTCAATTACATTCAAAACTTTTCCAGGTAAGTTTTATTTATGTTCTTGAATATAATTAAACGCTATACGAATTTTCCTTTTATTTACAACATTTTTATTAAGCAAGATTTTAGTTTGAACAATTTATTACATAAGTTTCTTTTGTATAACCTTCAATTACATTTCATATTAACATTTTAACTTTTTGAAAAATTTAGGTAAGTTATATATGTTTTCAGAATACAATTGAGTGTTATACAAATAAGTTTTATCCTAATTCAACTATTTCCAGTTGTTTAAATTCCATTTTTCAATTTTTAAACACATCAATTATTCCAAATTCTGCTTCATTTCAATAATTGAAATCATTTATTAACATAAAACTTAAGATTCAAATTTTCGGTTTCACTTCAAACTATTTTGAAATAAGTTGATACATATATATATATATATTTTATAAATAGAATTATATACAATAAATTTTAATCATTCCATTTTTCCCAAAAAAAGTGTAGTAATGCTATTATGTGGTCTCTTCATTTCCAAACCCCAAAATGAATGTCGATAATGTTGCAGTCACCACCGAAATCATTTTTCAGCAACAAACGAGGAGAATATTGACTTACTTTCTTTAAAAACAATTTCCATTCGAAAATACTGTCAAAAAATATATATTTTCAAAACTTTGAGAACCAAATTTGAAAAGCATTGAAAATATAATTCTCAAATCTTTAATTTAATTCATTTCGTTTGTAGATCGATAAATGATAATCTAGTATTATCATTTCTAACACCAATCATTTAACTATCCAATTTCAGAAAATTATACTTGTATATAAAATATAAGCATACAAGATTATTTCATTTACAAATTTTGAAAACAATACTGAGTCAGTTTGTTTTATTAAAGTGTTTTCAAATTTCTATCGATTGCGTTGGCCAGACGAATTGATTATAACCCCAAATCAAACTTAACAATTCAAACAACACAATATAAAATATTTTATATTAATTACAATTGCACTCCCTCACAGGGATGATTCAAGAATGAGTTTCTAGAAAAAGGATAGAGATTCAAATTTAGAGAAACCCAAATCAAAAAATTCTAACTACGAAAATAGACTCGAAAAGAATATAAGATAATTAAATTACAAAAGAAGAAATGGATAGACCTATTTTCATCGCGGCACGTTAACCGAATCAATAGAAATTTCAAGAATAAGATCAATGCATAAATTCAATATCCCGCCTGAAAGAGAAAGAAGCGACTTCACCAAAATATCTGAAAATAGTCGAACAACAGGGGTGGAGTCAAGATCACAAGATTGAGCATTACGTGAAAGATAAAACTGCCTGCATAATCCTGAGGCAATCGTCATTTGATTAAAAGAAAATTTCCTCGGTCATCTACTAGAGAAATAGTTTGGGCTTTGCAAAAGACAATGGCATCAATATCAGGGATGTAGAAATCTCCGATTTAATCGACGCCTGTTGTAAGGAGTTTCACCCCCTTTTACAGATCATACCGAGGTTGGTGGGAACGCTAATGGGATCAGTCACACAAGGATGAAGTTGATAGTTGAGGTTGGAGCTTTGGGATGCTCCAGTATCAAAAGAATGCCAACAGGAGAAGACAAGAATGAATTTTCAGAACAAAGGGGAGAGTTCCAAAATTCAAAGGAAATCCGAATCAAAGAGGAGAAATTCAAGCTCGAACGAAGGTGATTCTGTAATTAATTTTTACTCTATATGCTAAGTTTTGCCTAAACAAGAGCTCTGATACCAACTGTAACGACCTGCTATTTCGAAACGTTCAAATTGACAATCATCCACACATGTCGGACTTGAATTGCTCAAAACAACAGATTGTTAATTTATACTTGGCAAAACTTAGCATGTACAGTAAATAAATCAATCATAAAATCAAAGACACGGAGTACTACAACATAAGCCGCGGAATAGATAAATAGCACTTCATGAAGCTACTATAAAACATCAAAGTTTGAAGCAAAATACACAGAATCTCGAATACAAATGAATCTGTAATACATAAGCAGCCGACGACTTTGAACATAAGTGACTGTAATAAACCAAAATAACTGAAAGCTGGATAGATAGATCTTCAACACTGCTCCAATCTCCAAAGGTGAGTCTCAAACACTGTGACACTCAGTCTGACCCGAGCATAAAGCAAAACACAGAACATTAGAGTCAGGATTAACATTCTTATATCAGTAAATTTTTACTCAAGTGAAATGTTAACTGAAATACAAATAACTTAAAGGTTGTTTGGGATTTCCATCCTCTAAGGATCCATGGAATTATCTACTATGTAGTACAATACGCTATTATAATATGTCTATAGTAAAGTAAACTATTAAAATAGCGTTAAGGCGTTACCCATATCCGCCTTAACACATTTTATATATTCCTGTAGTCTATACAATGTCGCACACTCCACCAAACCAGTGGTTTACCCAGAGGACACCATATAGGTACGGTACAAAACAAATTCGTAGAAGGCGCGATAAGGCATGTGACAAGGCATGCGAGGCAATGTCAAGGTAGAAATACCGTTTGCACTCCCGAACTAGTGGCAACACATAGTAGCTACTACCGCCCACCTCGAGATACACTCCCAAATCAAAGGTGCACCCAAATCAAATCACAAAAGCAATAGAATGACATCAAAGAAATGTACCCGATCAGAGGTGCGACCTCACTTTGCTCGGTATAGCTTCTATTTCAGCCACATCAAGCTGACTCACGGGAGTCAAGGTTGCGCTAAAACCTCATATGGAATCGCCGCCAAACCATCTTTCTTCGGTCTGGAATCTCCACCATGTTCATAGTTGTTAAAGTGGTTTTCGGTATTGGCAGAGAGTACGACAATATCCGATCCTGGTCTTTTTAACAACCAAACGCTTATTTCACACCTTGGCCATCTCATTTCAAATAGTTCATTATCATATTCATTTCAAAACCATATCAATTTGATATCATTATTCACTTTTAAATAATTTTCATCTCCAGAATCGTAACACTTTTGAAATCATAACACTTTTGTAATCATAACCCTTCCAACTCAAATGGTTTAGATACTAAAAATAGTATATATATTAAAATAGTTATAGATTAAATAATTAAAAAAATAGTGTAAATTAATAATAGTTTATATTTATTTAAAGAGATTATACTGAAATAGCTTCCCAATTAGAATTGTTCCATCCAATTTCACAAATCGATTCAAATCAACTTAAATTCCAAAATTCAATTTAAATCAATCCCTGTTCAGTACCTAAATTTAAAAGGTTAAGGATTCAATTCAAATTCTCAATAAACCATTTCAATTTTTATCGATTTCCAATCCAGGTTTGAGCTATCATTTCAATTCCAAAAGATTCAAAGTTATAAATATTCAAACATTTCGATATAAGTTTCATATATATTTCAACACTAACTTTAATTTTATTCAAATTGGAAAGTATTTTCTTAATCACTTTAATAACAATAAAATCACAATTTATAATTAAAATCAATATTTAATATTCAGTATCAATTTTATTTAAAATTGAAAATATTCATTTAACCACTTTTTATCAATCAAATTATCAATCTTATCTTTTAAAATCTCAAAATAAATAAGTTCATGTCAATTCTTATTTAAATTCAATTATTAACCAATTTAAATTTCAAGTCAACATTAATTTATCTTCCCAACCTTATTATTAAAGTTATAAAACATCTATTTTTAAAATACTGATATAAATTTAAATAGATATATAAATATATTATAAACTAATTAAATTAAATTTTATCAAATTAATCTTATTATTAAATGTATTTTGTTTTAATTCTTAGTTTATATTTTTTTTAAATAATAAAATTATAAGAAAATCTTAAAAATTATACTTTCAAAACATATTTATAAATTTAAAATTTCCAAAACATAAAATTTTAAAAATCTAAATTTTACACGTATATTAAAATAATTTCTTTATATGAAAATTAAAAATCAATATTTAATAAAATCTATATATTTCCTTTCAAACTTTGGCAATCATTTTTCAAAATGGACCAACGGTGTTCGTCTATAATTTTATATCCTATGGTCAAGTGATAGAGTATTTATCATTTCATTTCGCAATAATTTAATAATTACGGATGTATATCATTTCCACCCACAATCTCAAAATATAAAATTATTGAAAATCGCTTGGGTTTAACATTTCAACCCATAACGATTTTCCCTTAATCTACAAGATCGTTCGGGTATGTATCATTTCAAACCATAGGGAATTCTAAACTAAAAGGGAACTTGCAGAGTGAGAATAATTATGATAAAAATATAACATGTCAAAAACAGACATATATCATCAATAACAAATTAAAATATAATATATACAATGGGTTATGGTGTCATACGTCATAGGTGAACAATTACAAATAATGGCATATCATATATGCCAATTATACAATTAACATTTCAAATTCAACAGCATGTTTCAACTGTTATTTTAAGGTGAATTAAATTTGCAAATTATAAGAATATTAATCGTGAGGGATTGCTCACTTTTCGAGGCTAGAGAAATTAGACAACACGATAAGCTACAAATTGAATCACGAACTCGATAATCGACCAATCCAAACGACAAATCTCAAAGCAAAGCAAAAAGAACATGGATTCAACGAACAAAGCTGATGTAACAACCCTGTATTTTGTGATTGTTTCTACTTGTATATTTTAATTATTCTAATTGAAATTTCTGATTTACAAACTTTATTATATTTATTAAAATGGATAAACTTTGTTATTTTAACTATAAATTTTATTTTTTGTGTCAATTATAATTCCAAACCTGAATAAATAGAATATTTCCAGAAAATGTGGATTTTGGTTAATGTGGTCAAACTTTGACTTTTAAATTTTTGAATTTTTGAATTTTATCATTTATTATGAAAATAAATTAAATTTCAAAAATACTGCTTTTTGTTTCGTTAAAATCCGATTTATATTGTGAAAGTTATGCTTTTTACAATATTGTATGTAAATTGATTTATTTAATAAAATTGTCTATTTTAATTTACATAAATAATAATTTTATTTGTCAAATCTTGTTCTAATTTGTATATATATGTACAATATGTCATGTTATATATATATATATATTATTTTTAAAACATTTTTAACGTGTAGTTGTTATTTTTCAAAAACCGGTTATATTTTGTATTCAATTTTCAATACTAGTTTCATATAAATAACTATTTCTTATATTTTTTTATATTTATCTAAAATTTATTTATTTATTTTTATTCATACATTATTTTGTTTTGTTTTTATTTTATTTACTTACATTTTTCATGTGTTTAAAAATGTAAAAAGAAAATTAGAAATTTGAAGAGTTTTGAACCTTTCACATGCCATTGACTTTTCACCTCCGTTTTGCCTTTTCATTTCAAATTGTCACTTGCCTTCATTATGACCGACCCTATCTTTCTTCAGCCGCATATCATTTCATTTTTCATGCACAAGAAAAGTTTCTCATCTATTTTCGGCCATCAATTCCTGAACAAATTTTGGTAATGGTTTATTCACTTTTTCTTACATTTTTCTTCTTTGTTTTATTATTTATCTTGCCTTGCTTCACCTATAATGTTCGGCCACTTACTCCTCCATCACCATAGCCACCTGCACCACCACCACACTCGGCTGCCACCTTCTCCATCTCCTTCTCCATGTCAGGCCGTGCACCCCATAGTAGCAAACCTCCACAAAATAATAGCAAACACGACTAGAAAATGTCATAGCCGAACTCCTATTGCTCCACCACTTCACCACACCTCTCGGCCACCACTTGCACCACTTCCACCAGCCTACACTTGATCCAAATCCACTTCCACACCATCCCCAAGACTCCACCAGGCCTGGCCGTGCCACTTAGATCCATGACCGTGACTTGTAGTTGCATAAAAATTCACTTTTGTGCCTTGGCTTTGTATGTTCATGCATAACAACCATTTCTCCTTCACTTCCTCATTATGGCCGACCCTATGAACCATACCTGAACCAAATTCATATCCTAGGCTGAGCATTTTAAACATATGGCCGAGCATAGGATAGGTGAAAGCAAGTGCAAGTGGTTTGGTTCTTTATTATGCATAAATTCTAGCTTGTTCAATGTTATAATTGTGTTGTATATTTATGTGAAATATATTGTTTTGTTTGATATGTACTGTAACGACCCGTAATTTTCGATCTCGAAAATTCCAGATAGTTAGGAAAAAGAAGAAAGAGATAGAAGAATAAGAAGAACAGAAATACCAACATCTCACATTCACAGCTGATAAAATATAATAACAAATAATAATAGTTATACAAAAGAATTTTGTATCTGTCAAATATATTTATAATACATCAGAGTTACATATATATACAGACACTGGATATACTCAATCATCATATCTCAGATATACAACAATAAAATACAGCAGGAACACTCCATACGTTCTTGCCATCCAGCTCGCCTCCTGAGTTCTAGAACGTCCTTACCTGAAAATCTGTAATACTTGGTCTGACCCGAGCATTACATCAAAGTAACACCCGGGTCAGGCTGGAAACCAGCGTGAGTAAACCCATCTAACATGTAATACAAAGCATACAACATATATAAAACCCGGGGTAGCTTGTATCAATTTATAAATTCACAATTTGTTATAGACATCACTTATTTCATACATCAATTTTCTAAGTATCAAAATTTGGATTAAATAGTCCAATTCACTTAAATCATTTCATTCCGGCCTATTGATTTCACATATCAATCTATAAAAATTCGAAGTGGTTTCGGGTATATTCTAATTCCTGACCCCGGTCTCTTCGAGTCTCATACAAGGCATCCAATACCATTAAATCATCCATAAGCAAACTTGATCACTTCCAAATTAATTTAGTTACTTCTAATTGAATTACTAACCTCAATCACTTAGATTCCTTCATTTAACATAAATAAATTTTCAAATCAATTAATTAATCATTCCTTAATTATCCATCTTAATTAATCACCTTAGATTAATTATCCTTCAATTACATTCAAGTAATTATCTTTAATTAATTACACAAATTAATTATTCTTAACCAAAAACAACAATTAATCTTTAATTACTTCACAAATTAATTAACTATAATTAATTACATTAATCCTTAATTACTTATATTAATTAATTTCTCATAAATTACTTATTATTTGATTAATTAATCTTAATTAATCAATTTTTAATTACATCAGTGATTACAAAAGTTAATGATTTCTAATTACATTTTAATTTATCCTAATCTAATTTAATTACATTAAATAATTAATCATTAATTAAACCACAAATATTAATCACTTTTGATTTATCTCAACCTGTAATTATCTACCTTTTTATTTAATTCATTAAATAACTAATTACTCCATAATTAATTATCTTAATTAATATCTTTATTAATTACACAGAGTAATTATACCCAATTTACTTCTATTAACAAATCATCATTCAACTAATTACATCCAGTATTTATTTATTTATTTATTTCTTCCCTACGTATATATATTGTATTAATTACATTAAGTAATTACCTATCAAACCACCCAATTTATTTTATTTATATTTTAGAATCCCAAGTTATACTTATCCAATCATAACACAGCATAATTTAATTCCCAAATTAATCTTTCACAGTATATAAATAAAATGCATTATCAATTATGAAAATAATTTCTATATTGTGAGGAATCCAATTGGATCCCTCCAATCTGTTTCCCTGCATCCACAGATGTTAGCACAATACCAATTCCATTTCAAGGTGGAATATCGTGGTATATGGGATTAATATAATATCGTCCGCTATTATACGGCGCATAGGGTCTCATCCGCTATATACTGCGGGAAATCAATCACTCTAATATATACTATATATTACTATATAATATAGCACATCAAATCAATCCAATCATTCAACCAATTATTTAAATTTAACCATTTAAGTTTAAATAAAAATCCAGAAGAGTGAGATTAACTCACCTTTATTAATATTTGCAATCCACTTCAATATTGCCTTGGCTTCCTCGATTTTTGACCTTGAATACGCAATTTATATGGTTTATTAACACTTGGATAATCAATTAATTCTCATAGATTTAATCAATCATTTAATTTAAAACTAAATTTCTTTAAATAAATAAATTAATTAACAATTCAATTTTAACTAAACAATTATTTCTTATTTATTTTATATATATATATTTTTTAAATCTTATCTTTAAAAATAATTTCTAAAATTCATTAGATTAACGCAGGTTTTAGACTTGAGTACTATCAATTTTAAAAATGCTCAAAATAAATTTTCTATTGCATTACAATTTATAAATGTACGCAAATTGTTCAAATATGCTTCAATATATATATATATATATATACACACATATCACTGAAATAAATAAATTTTCCTGTATAAGAATATTCACATGCATATATATATATATATATATATATTTAAGAAAACAAATTCTCCTTTTATAAAATTTACTGTAAACATAAAATTTTAATGTATATTTGTTGAATAAAAATTTGTAAGTAAACAAAAAGAAATTCATTTTGTTAAATGGCAATTGATTTGTTGAATTACACTTATCTTAACTATAAATGTGCACAGATCAAATTGATAAAGAAGAAATAGCTTACTTTACAGCTAGCTACACTCGACCTTGCGCGTGATTCCATCTGCCACCCTTTTTGACGCTCTCGACGATCTCGAGTTGATGAGCGTGAAGGTCCATCGCCATGTGTGGTCTTTAACGTCGCCGCCACCTGCGAAAATTCCCATCTGACGCTGCGACCCCTTCCCTAAGTCGCCTCGCTATCCTGACTCCTTTGCAAAAATTCGATCGCCAACACCTTTGAACAAACCCTCTCTGGACCTCGAACGACCCACTGCCTCTCTACTTGCCTTCGCCTCGAGCTTGCTAAAGATTCGAACACGGCTTCGGCCTTCCTTGATTTCTTCGAATGCAAAAATTCGACTCCATTCGCTCAGGAATCGGTGTTTTGATTTAATTTAGGTTGAAATTGATTTGTGAATTTCTAAAGTGAAAGGGTATTGAGATAACGATTTTGAAATTGTTCTTTTTTTTTTCTATGTTCGATTCGGTATGAAAATTAGAGAGGGAGATGGAGTTGAAATATAGATTGGGGATGGCTTCTTAAGTACAAGTGTTCAATTATAAAATATATTTGACTAGTTGACTTCCAATGCTTATTATATTAAATTTTCGATTCAAATTCAGCGCGTCTATATACCGTATGCTCACACAACAATTCAAAACACTACAAAAATTGAAACCTGATAATAATACAATATTACGAATCTAATGGAATTGGTTTCGTCGAATTCCGAGACTGTGCCTCAGAAGGCTATTTTTAAATTCTATTTAAACGATATGATTTCAAAACTAAATAAATCACTGTTAAATTCAATTTTAAAACTTCTATTATCCTCAGCACTATCAATATAAATTTTAGAAGCCTTCAAATCATTTTTAACAGGCTTAAAACTCCATATTCAACACTTTACCCAACTTCAAATAATTTAATTTAATAATTAAATTACCCAATAAATGGTGATATTTGAATTCAAGTTAAAAATTAACTTTTAAACAATTAGAATCAATTAAATATTTCAATTTCAAACATTCAAAAATTCCGGGTCGTCACATTCCTCCCCTCTTAAAAGAATTTCGTCTCCGAAATTGCTGGTTAAGAAGAATGGTCCAATGCCTATTTACTCTTTCCAAAAACCAAACAATTCCAAACAATTCTTAAAACAATCTTTTTATTAAAGACACACTAAACCTTTTTCTAGCTTTCCAAACTTATCTATAAGTCCCAATAATATTATTTACTTAACAATTCAAATTTGAATTTAAAACCAAATTTTGAATTACCAAAATCTTCTTAAATTTTTCTCCAACTCCCTAAATTTTCGAAATTTTTTGCCAGCGTCTCCTTTGCATGGCTAGCTCGGTACAACTACAAAACGCCTCTACGGGCTCCCAAATTCCAAAAGAAAACAAAACGCCGAGTGGCTAGATCAAAAACCCAATCAAATTTCATACAGATATTTAAACACATACCTTTTTGTCGAGTAATTCAAATTACCTCCTGAAATCAAAACCAATTTTCCTTTCCCTTTATAATACCTGCATATCCTACTTAGCAATAATATCCAATCATAGCTTTTAAAATCATTTTATACATTTCCTTACAGAAGTTTTCATATCTACCTCTATTCAAATTAGTTTTTCTATTTATAACTGATTCATATCATTATTTTAAATTAGTTTCATCTGCTAATTTATTTCGATTTCCAATTTGAAATCGTTTGTCGCTAACAAAAATTTTCCCCAAATTTTTTTCTAACTCCCAATTTTTTTGGCAGAGTCTCCTTTGTATAGAGGAGCTTCTGCAATTTGACAAGAGATATAAATATATATACATCGACCCACACGGTCGGAAAAACAAAAATAGTTCATATTTCCTATTTTTATTGCGTAGGCGTACCTTTATTTAGCATTTTTAAGCAACCGGCTTATTAATTTAGCAATTAGCACGTCCAAATCCAGCCAAACGGCCTTCAGGTACCCATACTTACTCAATTTAAATATGTAAGTGCCATATATGGGAAATTCATTTACATTTCACTTATTTTCAATAGCTAACACATGGATTTCATAAGCCATACCTACCAAACAGCACTTAAAAGTAATTAACAAGGTTTCAATCACCAATTCATTTGCTTTCACTCGCTTTTCTTACCCTTTCATTCAATTTAAGTGATGTACAACTCACTTACTTACCTTCAATTCATTTATAATTCCAAACAAACTCATATTCATCAATTGATTCAAAAATCAATTATATTTGCATCCACTATTCATAGAATTTAATTAAATCTCGTTTACGTCAAACGATAATCATTTCTACACAAATTGATGATATCAATGTGAATAAATAATTACTTAAGTTTTATAACCAATTTAAATTGATTTCGACTCAACTTTATTTAATTCAATTCCATTTTAATTTATTAACAACCATTTTATTTAGCTCGACACATTCCATGCTTGTGTACTACTAACCATTCCCAAATTAATTCAAACCAAACTTTTATTCAATGGGCTTTCACCCTTATTCGAAGCCAAGCTTCCATAAATTTTAAACTTAAGTTAATTTACTTTAATTTATTCCAACATCAAACTTAAGTTCACTTCTATTGATTCTCATTTAATCAAATTCCATTTAATTCAGTTAGCCCATCCATTTTAATTTTAATTTTAATCCACATTCTCAATTTATAAAAATAATATCCAAGCACATATTTAACTCATTTTTACTCGAATTGGATTTTATTTGTAACTCAAATCATTTCTATTATAATCCAATTCCATTTTATTCTTTTTTTTTACCACATCTCCACTTATTTTAATTCGTTATCAATCCAAATCGAACTCTATTTTAATTCGAGTTTATTTCCAAACTTCATTATTAACTTACAATCCATTTTATTTAACCGAGTTAAACTTTATTAACATACTCTGTCAAATAATTATTTAGCTATTTAGCTTACTTCCAACTTTTAATTCAATATTCGATTTTATTATAAAAATCACTTCATTAAATTTTCCTGAATTCAATTTTTTTTCATAATTCCAGTTTGGATTTCTTTCATTTTCTAAAATTCCAACATTTTTATTTTAAAATTTTTAGAAATACTTTTAAATTCACATAATACTATTAAAATAGCTTTTTGTAAAAATACTTCTTATAACTCGATGTCTCAACCAGTCCATCCTTGTTCTCGTAGAAATTCAGTCATACGTTGATCAAGCATAGGACTGAAAGTCTATAAGTACTTGGTAAACCCGTTTCAACACCCAGTGAAAATACTTGGAAAAATAATTTTATTGAAAATATAGAAAACAGTTTTTGAAAATGGAGGAAATATCTTTGGTGATAATGCTCTGGAAATCATCACCCCCATCCATGGTCCCAGTTACATCCTGGGTTACGTTGCCATCGCAGCAAAAGTCCATGTAACTGTAGGCACTTCGTGCCCCTCGATTACGCCGTGGAACCCATAACAGATCGCAATTACATTCCAGGGTTACGTTGCCATCACAGCAAAAGTCCATGTAACTATAGGCATCAGCGCCCTCGATTTTCGCTATCAAAAATGAAATTTCTCCACTCCCACATAGGTCGCAGTCTACCGATGTAAAATCAAACGTAGACCGTTGGCTCTCAGCGGTACACACGACTTTCGTTATGTTACCATAGGTCGTAGTCTACCGATGTAAAATCAAACGCAGACCGTTGGTTCTCAGTAGCACATACTACTTTCGCTATGGTCTGCAGTAGATCGTAGTGACATCGAGTTACACTATCGTCACAGTATAACGCAAATGCCTCTGTAGGCATCAGCTCCCTCGACTTTCGCTACAATGCTCATAATCCTCAGGAATAAGTTTTGTCCGGACTCCTCACAGGATCAACTTTGGAACCCCCCCTTAGGGTTCAAGGCAGTACCACCCTATGGCACTCCGGAGAAGTTCATTTCAAGGGAGCGCCTTTTCCCCCAGAGCCATTATCAAAACACTTTATACTATACACATATAGTACCTTCCAAATCATACACCTAGTATGAATCCCATATAAATCTCCTTTTCTCAAAATCGATTATTCCAAAATCGATAATTCTCAAACTAGGCTTTCCAAATTGCAATTTTGATTTTACCCAAAAAATCAAAAGCCTTTCCAAAACCAAAGGTTCCCAAAACCTTGTTCCAAAATCCTCATAAGATCCTTTATATATATATAGATATATATAATTTTTTTTAAAACTTTGGATCATTTCAAACTTATATAAAACTCCTTTTATACTTCAAACACTTTCAAAATCCTTTTCTTCCAGCAATAAATTCAACAAGGGGAGATTTATCTTATATAACAAAGATATACAACTTTGTTTATTCAAAATAAAATATTCAAATTTGATTACTCTTTTTTTTTTAAATTATTCCCATCTTACTTATCATCATAAAAATATCCAACTTTCACTTTTATTCATTGTATATTTCACAAAATATACTTTCATTTCAAAAGAAATCATTTCACATTTCTTATTCAAAAATTTTCAATATCAATTTCATTCAAATCTGTACGATGTACACACATCATCCGTACGCTATACCAATCTGATCGCTCACGCGATTACACAATTACACTTCCGAACTAGTATCGTCCACCCGACTTCCTAGTGCGGACTCAGATCTGGCTTCTTGATCAAAAACCATCATTCTCCTTGCATAGACATAACTATGATAGAGAATATCCAGAACCAATCAACAATCCATATCCCGGTTCACCGTCGAAAATCGAGTGAAAAATCCCAACTCGGATCAATATAACTATCTATTCTGTGCTCGAATCCGGATCAAACCACTATGCGAATAGAATAATATACGTACATCCACGTATTTATCTTCATTGATTATCAACTAAATCAATTTCTCTTTCTATTCACATTTCCTTTAATTTCTATCCATATAATCACAATTGTTTCAATTCCATTGGATTATCACTTTAATCCTTATCCCAAATGGATATTCAATCATAAACAGTTTGGACTCTGCCCAGTTTAAATTCAGAAAATAACTTGAAAAGTTTAAAATAGATAAGTCATTGAAAAATAATTATTAGTTTATAACATAGCTGTAAAATGGTTAAGTAATTGTAAAATAGTTGCAAAATAGTAATTAATTTGTAAAATAGTTGAAAAATAGAAATTAGTTTATAAAACAGTTGAAAAATTGTTAAATAGTTCCAAAAATAATTGTAAAACAAATATAAAATAATTTGGCTTTAAAAAGAAAGGTTGTATATACTAAATAGCTTGGAAAAATAAGTTTATATTAAAACAATTTATATTGAAAATAGTCCAGAGTCAAAACTCTTAACATCCCCATCAATTCAATTTAAATTTCCACTTCCATTTAAATTGACTCAATTCCAATTTGAATAACTTCAATTTCCATTGAAATTGATTTAACCCCAATTCAAGTTGAATTAATCTTGATTTCCTTCCAAATTCAAATCAAATTCCATTTGATGTTAAACCTATTCAACTTTAATTACAATTCCAGATTATTCCAATCAATTTGGACGAATATCAATTAAACCCACTTCAATTTCAAATCATCTCAACTCAATCCAACTCAAATTTTCCATTTGAATTTTTAAACTTATCCATCTTCAATCACAATTCCAATTAATTCAAATCAGATTCAATTTGAATGAATTCAATTCAAATTTAAAATTTAAACCATCCCGAATTAGATAAATTCGAGTTAAATTTTTAAATGTTGATTTAATCCTTTAAATCAAATCAACTTATCTCTTTAAACCATTTAACTTTAATTTAGTTGTATTTATATATTTATATTACCACTTAATTCTTATTATTAAATTTTCAAATAATATAACAACCAATTACCTTAATATTTATTAGAAAGAAATAATGCTTTAAATGTCAAAATATATTCTTATATGAAATCATTTAAAACCTTTATATAAGGAAATAACAAGTACACGCTCAACCTTCAGCTCTGATACCAACTGCAACGACCTTGAATTTGCGATCCCGAAAATTCTAGATAGTTAGGAAAAAGAAGAAAGAGATAGAAGAATAAGAAGAAAAGAAACACCATCATCTCACATTCGCAGCGGATAAAATATAATAACAAATAATAACAGTTATATAAAAGAATTCTGTATCTGTCAAATATATTTATAATACATTGGAGTTACATATATATATATACAGACACTGGATATACACAATCATCATGTCTCAGATACACAACAATAAAATATAGCGGGAACACTCCATATGTTCTTGCCATCCAGCTCGCCTCCGTAGTTCCAGAATGTTCTTACCTGAAAATTTGTAATACTCGGTCTGACCCGAGCATTACATCAAAGTAACACCCGTGTCAGGCTGGAAACCAGCGTGAGTAAACCCATCTAATATGGAATACAAAGCATACAACTTATATAAACCCGAGGTAGCTCGTATCAATTTACAAATTCACAATTTGTTATAGGCATCACTTATTCACACATCAATTTTCTAAGTATCAAAATTTAGATTAAATAGTCCAATTCACTTAAATCATTTCATTCCGGCCTATTGATTTCACATATCAATCAATAAAAATTCGAAGTGGTTTCGGGTATTTTTTAATACCCGACCCCGATCTCTTCGAGTCTCATTCAAGGCATCCAATACCATTAAATCATCCATAAGCAAACTTGATCACTTCCAAATTAATTTAATTATTCTAATTGAATTACTAATCTTAATCACTTAGATTCCTTCATTTAACATAAATTTTCAAATCAATTAATTAATCATCCCTTAATTATCCATCTTAATTAATCACCCTGGATTAATTATCCTTCAATTACATTCAAGTAATTATCTTTTTTTAATTACACAAATTAATTATTCTTAACCAAAAACAGTAATTAATCTTTAATTACTTCACAAATTAATTAACTGTAATTAATTACATTAATCCTTAATTACTTATATTAATTAATTTCTCATAAATCACTTATTATTTGATTAATTATTCTTAATTAATCAATTTTTAACTACATCATTGATTGTAAACATTAATGATTTCTAATTACATTTTAATTTATCCTAATCTAATTTAATTACATTAAATGATTAATCATTAATTAAACCACAAATATTAATCACTCTTGATTTATCTTAACCTGTAATTATCTACCTTTTTATTTACTTCATTAAATAACTAATTACTCCATAATTAATTATCTTAATTAATCTCTTGATTAATTACACAAAATAATTATACCCAATTTACTTCTATTAACAAATCATCATTCAACTAATTACATCCAGTATTTATTTATTTATTACTTCCCTGCGTATATATATTGTATTAATTAAATTAAGTAATTACCTATCAAACCATCCAATTTATTTTATTTATATTTTAGAATCCCAAGTTATACTTATCCAATCATAACACAGTACAATTTAATTCCCAAATTAATCTTTCATATTATATAAATAAAATGCATCATCAATTATGAAAATAATTTCTATATTGTGTGGAATCCAGTTGGATCCTTCCAATCTGTTTCCCTGAATCCAAAGATGTTAGCACAATACCAATTCCACTTCAATGTGGAATATCGCGGTATGTGGGATTAATATAATATCATCCGCTATTACGTGGTGCATAGGGTCTCATCCGCTATATACTACGGGAAATCAATCACTTTAATATATACTATATATTACTATATAATATAGCACATCAAATTAATCCAATCATTCAACCAATTATTTAAATTTAACCATTTAAATTTATATAAAAATCTAGAAGAGTGTGATTAACTCACCTTTGTTAATATTTGCAATCTACTTCAATATTGCCTTGGCTTCCTCGATTTTTGACCTTAAATATGCAATTTATATGGTTTATTGACACTTGGATAAATCAATTAATTCTCATAGATTTAATCAATCATTTAATTTAAAACTAAATTTCTTTAAATAAATTAATTAGTTAACATTTCAATTTTAACTAAATAGTTATTTCTTATATATATATATATATTTTAAATCTTATCTTTAAAAATAATTTCTAAAATTCATTAGATTAACTCAGGTTTTAGATTTGAGTACTATCAATTTTAAAAGTGCTCAAAATAAATTTTCTATTGCATTACAATTTATAAATTGTGCTCATTGTTCAAATGTGTTTCAATATATATATATATATATATATATATATCACTGAAATAAATAAATTTTCCTGTATAAGAATATTCACATGCATATATATATATTTAAGAAAAAAAAATTATCCTTTTATAAAATTTACTGTAAACATAAAATTTTAATATATATTTATTAAATAAAAATTTGTAAATAAACAAACAGAAATTCATCTTGTTAAATGGCAATTGATTTGTTGAATTACACTTATCTTAACTGTAAATGTACACAGAATCAAATTGATAAAGAACAAATAGCTTACTTTACAGCTAGCCACTCGACCTTGCACGCGATTCCATCACCTCCCTGTTCGACGCTCTCGACCATCTCGAGTTGACGAGCGTGAAGGTCCATCGCCATGTATGGTCTTTTACGTCGCCGCCACCTGCGAAAATTCCCATCTGACGCCGCGACCTCCTTCCCTAAGTCTCCTCGCTATCATGAATCCTTTGCAAAAATTCGATCGCCAACACCTTTAAACGAACCATCTCTGGACCTTGAACGACCCACTGCCTCTCTACTTGCCTTCGCCTCGAGATTTCCAAAGATTCGAATACGGCTTCGGCCTTCCTTGATTTCTTCGAATGCAAAAATTCGACTCCATTCGCTTAGGCATCGGTATTTTGATTTAATTTAGGTTGAAATTGATTTGTGAATTTCTGAAGGGAAAGGGTATTGAGATAACGATTTTGATATTGTTCTCTTTTTTTCTGTGTTCGATTCGGTATGAAAATTAGAGAGGGAGACGAAGATGAAATATAGATTGGGGATGGCTTCTTGAGTACGAGTGTTCAATTATAAAATATATTTGACTAGTTGACTTCCAATGCTTATTATATTAAATTTTCGATTTAAATTCAGCGCGTTTATATATCGTATGCTCACACAACAATTTCAAACACTACAAAAATCGAAACCTGATAATAATACAATATTACGAAGCTAATGGAACTTGTTTCATCGAATTCCGAGACTGTACCTTGGAAGGCTATTTTTAAATTCAATTTAAATGATATGATATCAAAACTGAATGAATCACTGTTAAATTCAATTTTAAAACTTCTATTATCCTCAGCACTATCAATATAAATTTTACAAGCCTTCAAATCATTTTTAACAGGCTTAAAACTCCAGATTCAACATTTTACCCAACTTCAAATAATTTAATTTAATAATTAAATTACCTAATAAATGGTGATGTTTGAATTCAAGTTAAAAATTAACTTTTAAACAATTAGAACCAATTAAATATTCCAATTTCAAACATTCAAAAATTCCTGGTCGTCACATGTACAAGATAATAATTTTGGCTCTCCCCTCACCTGAATCCGTAGTCGTGCCATCGTGCTTTCCGGGTCTTTGTTTGTGTGTCAGAATCTGTTATCTCTAGCTTGTAGAGGTGAGTATTTCTCACTAGACATTTTGTACTAATATAATTAGTAAATTAACACCCTGTGAATCTGCAGATATTATTATCATGTTATAACTGCCTATGCTATGATCATATGATGTTCACCCTGTTTATACCCCTGTTATATCATCTGTTACCGTTATATAATATTATTCTGTTTATTTATATCAGTTTATCATACTGCAAGTTCCCTGTAGATTAGAATCATTATGGGTTGAAATGATACATACCCGAACGGACTTTAGAATAAGAAAAAAATCGTTATGGGCTGAAATGATAGGCTTGAACGATATTTATTTATTTTTATTTACTTAGGATTGCGGGTTTGAAATAATAGAACCCGAATTTTTCCTATGTAAATTATGGATTGATATGATATATTATCTATATCATTTGACTTAGGTTAGAAAATTTTATAAGACCCGTGGTTAATATATATTTTTCTTGAATTTATAAAATATTTTAAAATGTAAATATTATGATATTTTGATTTAAATTTAATTAAAAATGATTTTTTATAAATATTAGTGATTTTTTACAAGTTAAATAAGTGAAATAATTAAATGGTAGAGTAGATTTTGAAATATAAGTTAATTTTGGAATCTATGATTTTGTTATAAATGGAGTTTAAATTAAGTAAGAAAATATGATAATTTGATTTTAATTTGAATTTAAAATGATTTTTTTATAAAGTGTTATTGATTTTTCTATAATTAAGTAGTTAAATAAATAAATATTTATAATTGAAATTTGAAATGTAATTTAACTTGGAAAATGTGAAAGTGTTTTAAAAATAAAAGTTAAGTTAAGAAAATAAAATGGAATTCAAATTTAATTTTTGAAATGGTAAACTTAATTAGAATGTAAAGTAAATGAAATGTTATAAAATTGTACATTTATTTTTATAAGTGAATTATAACAAAAGATTTGATAATTATTTGTGAAAATTTCACTTTATAAAATCATAAATTAAAGGGTATTTAAATGATTGTTTTTAAAGTGAGAAAAATATGATTTTATAAGTTAAAAATGGTTTAAATTAAAGTTTAATGGTTTATGAAATATTATTGAAATTTTGAAATTTAATTTAAGAGCATTTCAGAAATGCTATCATTTTGAAGTAAAGGATATTATAGCAATACTAAATGCTGTAGTTGATACAAATGAACTAAAAGGCAAAAATGAACTAAGGGCTATTACAACACTTTGTAAGTGTTGTAGTTGCAGAATTGAACTAAAGTTTTTATTTGAAACTAAAACCTATTACGGCAGTTTTAAATGTTATCTTTGTTAAAATGAATTGTTTTCAAAAATAAATTTTCCGTAGCATTAAATGTTGCGAAAACTAAAATTTCACCGTTTTAATAAATTGTAGTGAATAAATTAATTCTAAAAATGTAAAATTTTGAGAACTGAATATTTGATTATTAAATATAATAACTTCATTTTTAGATGATTTAATGGATTATTTGATTTGATATATAAACCTGTTTGAAATGTGATTTGGAATGGTATTTAAATTAAATAAAATGAATGAGGTTTTGGAAGGATATTATATTTAATATTATAAATAAATTTGAAACGATATTGAATTTTTAAATGATATTTGATTTAGAAGTATAAAATATCATTTTGGAATTTTAACCATGGGATTTATTTAATTTATGGTTTAAACTGATCCTTAGAGGATGGGCGATCCTAAGCACCTTTAAGTTATTGTGCATTATTACTACAGTTCACTTGAGTTGGTTAACACTATATAAGTATGTATGTCCTGACTCGAGTGTTTTGTGTTTTACTTTACGCTCGGGTCATAGCTTAGCTTTGGATTTCTTTTATGGAGCTAGGAATCACTGGAGATTCTACTTGTCTAGTTATCTATTCTCTTTCAGTTCTAGTTATTCTATTTCGGCTCTGGTATTTGTAAACTTCTATATATTTGAGATTTCTATTGTATATGTTTTTCAGACTGATATTATGAATTTGTTTTGAGATTTTGTTATAGTAGCTTCATGAACTACTATGGTATTTTAATTTCCACTGCGAGTTATTCTGATATTTCTGTGTTTGTGATTCTGTAATTGTTTTTCATTTGCTCCAAATTTATTTACAATGCGGTATTTTGGGCAATTCAAGTTCGACATGTGTGGATGCGAATGACTAAAAATATCGGGTTGTTACAGTCGGTATTAGAGCTTTGGTATTAGGCAAACCTTAGCCTGCGGAGCAAAACCTCACTAGAGATAGGGTAGAAATATCCTAGAATGAGTGAAATCAATCTCAGAACCATTTCCTTGTGAGAGAACGTATTTTCAAAGTATAAAATGATTTTTAAATGATTTTAAAGGATTTTTTAAGATTATTTTGGTATAAATTTTGTTTCAAAAGCAAAATTTTCTCAACTTCATCCTTTTTGCATCCGCCTTATTAGTAAATCTCTTCAGTTAGGATTCCCTAGAATTTTGAACTTCTACCTTGTTTGATCCGGATGCTTTGTTGATAGGAAGCTATTTGAGTATGGCGAAATCGAAAAAGCCAAAGCAGCTCGTCGAGCGTGAAGAGCTCTGGCCCGTAAGGAACAAGAGGAAGCAATCGAGAAGTGGGAAAAGCTGTGGAAGGAAAGGGCAGGATCGGGTCCTTATGACCATGTCGTTTGTTATCGGTGTCATGAGAAGGGACACTATGCAGCTATGTGTAGGAAGAGGGATGGGGGAAAATGGATGGAGGGCAAACGTTTCCGATCCAAGATTTTCTGTTTTAAATGCCGAGAGAGGGGACACTTTCCAAGACGCTCCCAGAAGGTGAAGAAAGTGAAATCTGCACCCACTGCATCAATCGGCCTATTAATTATTTGCTACCATTGTAGGAAGGTTAGGCATATAGCTAGGAATTGTTATGAGAGACAACATGGAAGGAAAGCTGTGTATCCACAGTTCGAGAAGGAAGATGGGAGTGTGGTGCATTTATGCCAGAAGTGTAGAAGTTGGGGGCACGTTGAGGGGGAGTGTTCTGGAACCGTTGAAGTACCACCCGAAAGAATTAATTCTGATGCTTTGTTTATGTAGGGTGGTATTCTGTGGATCTGTTTGTTAGCAGGAGTTGTTAGGTTGCATTCGGTGAACTCTATTGTATCTTTTGCTTAGTTGAAGTTGTCAACTAAAGATATTTATGCTCCTGTTTTCGTATGATCTGAAATTTGAATCTTTGTTTGTTTGAAATTTAATCTCGAATCATTCTTTGGAAATATGTATTTGGTTGTATTTTAAAATTAGGCATACATTGAAATTATTATTTTAATAAGGATGACCGCATTTTATAAAAGTAAAATTTTTTTGATAAGGATTTTATGCCTTTTAAAAATAAAAAATTTGAAGCTTTGAAAGGATTTGAAATTTATAATAAATTTGATTTATATAAACTGATTTATAACTGAAGGGTTTTGAATTTGAATTTCGAGGAATCGAACTCCGGTGTTTTGAATATGGTTTTAAGATTTTGGAAAATATATAATAATACTAATATGATTTAAAGATATTTTTCGAATAAGAAATGTTTCAAATGCATTCGAATGAATTCGAATGATTTCGAGGAGATTTCAAGGAAGTTTCAAGAAAATAAAAGTTCAGAACCAAGAGTAGGGGAGAGGCCACTCTAGTAGCTTTGCTATGCGAGTGATTTTTTAAAACCCAATTTTGATTTCAGATTTCAAAGTATGATTTGATTTTCGAAAGATATATGTATATATATATATTTGAAATGATTTAAAGTAAACCGGTGTTCAGATCTCGAGTTTCAGATTGTTTTGGTATAACCTTATCTATTAGAATTGATTTACTGATTTTTTGGAGATTTCCAACTTTTGGATTCTAAATATGATTCTTCGACTAATTTTAAAGTTCGAACACTTCCAAATCAAGGTTTAATTTTCAAAGCTAAGTAATCCCGGAAAAATATAAATCATTCAAATAAGTAAATGAGTTTGAAACTGTTTTGTTAAGTAAATGAATAGGGCTATTTTGAATTATACTAATATGGAATTTAGTTTTGGAATGTTTTGAATAAAATTTAGTTTTAAATAGTTTGAAAAAGGTAAATTGATCTTTTGAATAGAAATAAATAGTTTAAAGGTTTTAAAGGGATAGTTATAACTTGGAAATCATTTTGGGTATAATTGATTTGAGAAAGATATTTGGTTTTGAAAATAGATTGGATAATAAAACCCAGTACTTATATGACGGTTTTTGAAATGAATTTGTTTGACCAAAATTTTGTTGATTTGGAAACCAGTATTATTTTCTAAACCTATTGTTTTGGAAACTTTGAAACTAAATATATATAATTTGGAAGAAATGATGTGGCGAAATCATATATGATTTTGAAACTAAAACGTTATTGAAAGGAATTGAAACTGAGAACCTTATTTTTGTTAAATACTTGATTTGGGGGTTATCGAACTTATATAAAATGGATTTGTATAAGTATGAAGTGGATTTGAAAACTGTTGATTTGGAAAAGGTACTCAATTTGTAAAGTGAAATCTTGTATAATCGAAGTCTATATAAGTATGATTTGATATACTATTGATTTTGAAAAGTATTTGATTTGAAAATGGAATCTTATATATGATGGACTTTGTATAATATGATATTTGAAAGTGATTTGGAAATGTACTATATGATACATATTTTCGAAGTAAAGATATGGAAAGTGCCTTCTTCTTGATATCCTCTTCGTGGCCACTTTGTGGATTCATTCTATCGATATTGTTCTCTCTGATTTGGGTTTTCCGGATATGATACTCGAGTGTCCATCGAATTCCATGACGATCTCGATGGTCTTACGAGCGCGACTGCATAGCGTTATTCGTAGGGGCTGCGAGAGCCTACGGATACAGATGTTTCCTGGGGGATCCAGGCATAACCATTGTGTATCTGCGATCTATGTAGGTCGTATTTGGTAGCGTAATCCGCAGGGGCTGCGAGAGCCTACGGGTACGGATGTTTCCTGGGGGATCCAGGCGTAACCGTTGTGTATCTGCGGTACTAGCAGTCTTCATGGCATAATCGCAGGGCTACGGTAGTCAGCCTACGGGTACAGATGTTTTCTAGGGGATCCAGACGTAACCATTGTGTATCCATGATCCATGATTGACATGTTTTGGTTTGGTTGTTCTGTTTGGATTATACTTTCCATATCTGTTTTTAAAAGTTATTCCAGTATTTTCACTGGGTGTCGAAACAAGTCTACTAAGTACCTGGAGAATTCTCGCTTTGCGCCTGATCAATGCATGGCCAGAGTCTGCAGGAACGAAAGTAAACTTGTTAAGACATCAAGATATAAAAGTATTTTGATAAAGTATTATATAGGATATTTTGATCATTTATTTTACTTGTCTAAATAATTTAAAAATGTTTTAAATATTGTTTACTTCGAACTAACAAATTTGAATCAAATGACTATTCATCATATTATAAAATGTTTAAAAGGTTGTAATTAATTTTTTTAAATTGAAATGTATATGGTTTTAAAATAATGGTTCATCCTTGTCTTTCAATCTATTTTCCCTTCTAGCCATTCCTATTCTCCTACCTTCTTCCTCTTTAATGCTCCTTTCTACATTGTGGAAGGAGTTGGTTCTTGGCTTATCGTTTGGATTTGCCCAAGAAACTTTCTGGAGTGCATGATGTATTCCACGTCTCACATCTTCGATAGTATCTTCATGACCCATCTCTTTTTGTTCAGCCTTCTGCTCTTGATGGTTGGATATTGAGCTTAATCTGACTGTCGAGAGTAAGCCACTTCGTATTGACAACAGAGGTACGAAGCAGCTAAGAAGGAAATCTGATAGTCTGATAAAAGTACAATGGAGTACTGATGATCGAGATTGTACCTGGAAGACGGAGGAGAGAATACGTGCTTCAAATTCGGAATTGCTTGTTTCAGGTACAATTTTGGTTTTCTATCTTGTTTTCTTATTTTCCTTGTTCGTTCGTTTCGAGGATGAAAAGATTTGAATGGGGGAGAGTGTAACAACCCTGTATTTTATGATTATTTCTATTTTTATATTTTAATTATTTTAATTGAAATTTCTGATTTAAAAAATTTATTATATTTATTAAAATGGCTAAATTTTGTTATTTTAACTATAAATTTTAATTTTTGTGTGAACTATAATTTCAAACTTGAATAAATAGAATATTTCCAGAAAATGTGGATTTTGGTCAGTTTGGTCAAACATTGACTTTTAAATTTACAATTTAAATGTTTGAATATTTGAATTTTATCTTTATTATGAAAATAAATTAAATTTCAAGAATACTACTTTTTGTTTCGGTGAAATCTGATTTATATTGTGAAAGTTATGCTTTTTACAAATTGTATGTAAATTGATTTATTTAATAAAATTGTCCATTTTTTTTTGGCAAAGCCAGCGGGGTTAACTGGTCCCCTAACAGTTTATTGCAACACAATAAAAATGACTCATAACAAGCTATGAGTCAAAAATATACAGGGAAAACAAAGAAGACAAAAAGGAAAAATAAAGACAAAATTACATCAACTCCAACTGCTGATCAGAATGTCAGGGAAGTGGGACTCTCTCCTTCTCAGTTGCAGGTAAATTCTGTTCCTCACATCGTACCAAAGAGCACCAATGCTTTTCCTCTTATTTTCAAAGACTATTGAATTTCTCTCCTTCCATATGACATCCATATAAATTTTAATACAGATGACCAATACTCTGAAATTGCTATACTTCCACCTTGTAGCCTTTGAAATTATGTCCCAGTTGATAATAGAAAATGCATTAGGAACAGAGCTTTGAATTGTACTGGCTATCTTATCAACCAAAACGATCAGTTTTGGGCACTCGAAGAAGAGATGGTCAATTGTTTCCACAAACTGGTCACAAAATGCACACTCAGGACAACTGCAAATCCCGTAATTAGTTAACACATTTCTAGTGAGAAGAGCACCGCTAACGACCTTCCAAAACATCAGATTATCTCTTGGAGTGGAGTCAGCAGTCCAAAGGACAGTGAACCACTTGGCTGCTGGCAAGACAATGTTACAAAATAACAGATTATATACCATCTTAATACAATGTGGCTTATTGTTCCAAGTCACAAAAGTGGAGTGATCATGACTGTAGCTTCTCCCTCGAATTATGTTCCAAAGTTGCCTAACTACCTGACAACTATTATAGGGAAGTTGAATTCTGCCATCAATGAGGAAATCACTGGCTTTGGCTTCACGATTAACACCAGATTGCACTATCATAGCATGGTCAAAAACTGAAGACATAATCAAACCAGCACCAACCCAAGGTTCATCCCAAAAACTAAAATCAGAGTCATGGTGGACGTGGTACTGGATCAAGGGAAGATAAAGCTCCCTAAGCTTGAGAATGTTCCTCCAAGTCCAACTACTGCCATGTGCAATGTTCATCAACCAGAACTTGCCATGCTTGATGTTATAAGTCCAGGTCCAGTTGACCCAAAGGCAATCTTTCTTGTTTGTAACATCATTAAAATGTTTACTGAAGGCAGCAGTGTTCCATTTTTTAGCATTTATAATACCCAGGCCACCCAACTTTAAAGAATTTTCAAACTTAGAGAACGAACAAGGCAGTAGTTTCCTATTGTGCATACTGCCAGTCCAGAAAAATCTGTTCATGGCAGAGTGAACAAGGTGGAGCAGCTTGCTAGGAAGGATAACAGAGCGAGCCCAATAGACAAATGAAGGGAACACAACAGATTTAATGAGAACAAGCCTACCACTTTGAGACATGCTCCTGTTTTCCCAAGCATTCATGACAGAGGTAATCTTATTATATAGTGGTAGAGAGTCAGCAGTTGTAATTCTTTTAGTAATGATGGGAAGTCCAAGATAACGCATATCAGTGTGCATGCTAGAGAACCCATTGTCTTGGTACAAGCTAGCAGCAAGATCATCAGAAACTCCAGCAATAAGCATGGAAGATTTGGACTCATTAATGGAAAGGCTTGTCATAAGGAAAAAGGTGTGCAGTGCATTTACTATCTCACTTATAGAGGAAGCCTCAGGTTTTGAAAATATCATCACATCATCAGCAAACATGATAGAAGAAATTTGATGTAGGGAGCACTTTGAGTGGTAATATATGAGCCTTTGAGAGTATTTGTTCTTGAGAATAACATTAAGCACTTCCATGACCAGTAGAAACAGATATGATGAAATAGGGCCCCCCTGCCTTATTCCATGATGACTGCCAAAGTAACCAACATGCCTACCATTAACAATGACAGAGAAAAACGGGGCAGAAATACAAGTGTAGACCCAAGAGACAAAATTTTTAGGAAAGCCCATCATAGCCATAATCCTAACGATAGATTCCCAATGAATAGAATCATAAGCTTTTGAAATATCAATTTTGAGGGAAGCTGCTGGAGTGGCTTTGCATTTACCATAACCTTTCATCAGTTCTTGGGCAAGGAGAATATTATCAAGTATGTTTCTAGATGGAATAAAAGCGGCTTGGTTGAGAGACACAATAGTAGGCAGAACACAAACAATCCTTGTTGCAAGAATTTTCGAAATACATTTGTACAAAACATTACAACACGAGATGGGCCTAAAAGAAGGGACTTTGGATGGAGGAGTAACTTTAGGAATTAAGGCAATGTTAGTGGAATTAACCTCTCTCAGCATTTTACACTTGTTAAAGAAATTATGGATAGCAAGACAGAATTCATGTCCCAGCACAGACCACGTAGCAATATAGAAGTTAACATTTAGTCCATTAGGACCACCAGAGGAATGTCGGTTCATGGAGAAGAGGGCAGTCTTAATTTCTTCATTGGTAACAGGTTTGATTAAAGAATCAAATTGCAGGAGGGAAATACAAGGAAGTGGAAGGGAAGAAATCAGGTTTAGGTCAGGAGGAAACTCAGTAGAGTTGCTAAGAATATCAGTAAAATAATCCACAAAATCTTTGTCCACGGTATCAGGAGTAGAGAAAACATTACCACTATCATCCATAATGCTGTAGATGTTTTCTCTAGCATGCTTTACTCTTAAAGAGTCATGGAAAAATTTTGGGTTCTTTTCACCTTCCTTAGAGCATTTGTTGTGGAGTTGTTGCTTCTTCATACTAGCTTCAAGCTGTAGAGCTATGTTCACATCCAAGAATAATTGACCTTCATCATTAGCAGCATTGATATCATCAGGATTTAGCATCATGTATTCCTGCTTGACTCTGAGTTGTTCAATGAGAGTAGTTGAAAGCAGACTGCCATGCCCAAAGGTGGTGGATGCCCACTGTTTGAGTGTTTGCTTAATACATTTCAATTTCCTGCAAAATTTATACACAGGGTTACCAAAACAGTGATAGGAATTGTGAACACTAGTAACTAAACCAAGAAAGTCATCATGTTTAGCCCACGCATTAAAAAATTTAAAACTTCTTTTGTCTCTTCTTATATGGGGATCAAGGGTAAGGATAAGGGGAGAGTGGTCTGACAGGACAGGGAGAGGAAGGCAAACAGTCAAAGAAGGCCAGAGATTGAGGGAAGTGATATTGCAAAAAGCATGATCAATTGTAGTGAATGTACGTACACCACTACGGCTACGATTGTTCCAAGAAAATTTTGCACCAGACTTGTTAACCAAAATAAGCTCAGAGTCAGTAATTGCTAGATTTATTGGTGCAATGTCACTTGGAAGGAGGGGTGTTCCACCCTTTTTATCATCAAGGCTAAAACAAGTGTTAAAGTCTCCAAGAACAACCAAAGGATGGGTGTTCTGCCGAAGAGGGGGAAGGGAATTAAATAGTGTGTTTCTAGAAAGGGAAGAATTATCGGCATAAACAAAGGTTAAGTAGAAAGAAGATTGAGTTTGAGAGAGATGGACATGGAAATGGATATATTGTCTTACAGAAATGATGGGGGTTAATGACATGACAGCTGGGTCGTAGACAACAAGGATTCTACCATAGGATGCAGCATCAAGATTGTGATAAAAAGCCCAAAGAGGATTGATATAAGAAGCGGCTTTAATGGTTAAAGGAAGATTGATCTTCGTTTCAAGAATGCCAAAAAGACAAATATCATACATATTGATAAGGCTTTTGACTTGATCTAGTTTCAGGTTCGAATGGGCACCTCTAACATTCCAAGAAGCAACTTTTTTATTCATGGAAAATTAGAGTGAAAGGTGAATTTTGTTTCCTCTCTTTGCTGAAAGAGATCTTGTTTCAATTCGTGCAAGGTGTAGAGATGAGGGGGAGGAATAATCAGCTGAAATGGGTTTGGAGGAAGGAGGATTAGAAGGAGAAGGTGGAAATGGTTTGGGATTATTGACAGGCCAACCTGGTATATCAATGGAAAAATTGTAAACTGGGAGAACATCAGTGGGATTGCCCATTATTTCATGTTGCATGTTGAATATTACTTGCTTTATTTAATGCTCAAGGGACTGGCACCATTTTGCTTCAAAATCAGATACATCAATGTGCACATGCACAGCGTGTACAGGGGACACAGGTTCTAAATATTGGTTGCTGGCTGTAGTAACAGCACCAATAGGTATTTGTTGCTCCTTCCCAACTGAGGATTGACTTGAATCATTGTTTGTTACAGGATTGCCTTCAGTTGTTTTACTTTTACACAAAGACCGAGCATTATCTGTTTCATATCTGGTCACTTCATGTGTTACTTGTCCTTCTTGAACTCCTACTTGTTCTAATATGCCTTGAACGTTGTCAATTTCTTGAAGCAGACTAAACTTGTTGTTTCTTATGACTTGATTTAAAACTCTGGTTCCATCAGAATGAGTTGTGCCTCCCACTTCAGTATTAAAATTATCATCCTTATCCACGTTTGGTATTAAAATAGCTTTACCTCTTGTCTTGTTCATGGTATCACTTTTATCTTCCACACTAAAAATTCTTTTTTTCCCCTTGTAATTGTTCACTTTTTGCCATATTTGCTTAACCTTACTGTTCTTTTCCAGCTTTTTTCCTTTTGTCCCCTTTCCCTGTACAACTTCACACTATATTTGTTCATCATCATAGTCAACCGTCCTGTTATTCTCTTCACTAGCACCTACCACTTTTTTGCAAGTTGATAACATATGACCAAACTCCTTACAAGCAGAACAAATTTCAGGCCTCCATAAATATTCCACCTTCACTATTTGTTCTGATCCATCGGGTAGCTTAACAGCAAAATTATCAGGTATATCAAACTGAGGGGAAACTTCAACCATACATTTAGCAAAAGGGATTCTTTAAAAAATTTCTGTAGAAGCATCCATACATAAATGTTTACCCACCCTGGAAGCTAGCCAATTTATTCCCACTGGTGACCAAGCATATAATGGAATGATGGATAGTTTAATCCAAACTGGAACAGCTTTGATGCTACCACAGGAGTTGCCAACATTTTCATCCCATGGTTTAACAATGAATAATTTATTCTTCAAAACTATTGGATCAGACTCAGCGATTCTATTCTTATCAGCCTCGTTAGAAAACTTGAATAAGAATAGAAATCCATCAGATTTAACACTTATAGTTCCCTGTAATTTCCATGCCTTTTTTAAGAAAAAATAGGACAGCGGAGTAAGGTAGAGGGTTATCAAAGAAAGAACCCAACTAAATAATCTTTCCACATCGATTTGCCAGCCTGCACTACCTCAGAGGGGGGGGGGGCACAATTGCACTACCATCATAAACTAACTGGATATCACGCGAAACAAATTTTCCAGCGCTGTTAGGCCTGGCCTTGAACAAGGAGGACCAGGGAACAGGTGGACAAGGAGGAGGCAGAAGAGAAGGATACGAGTGGATAGATGAAGCAAGTTGGGGTCTGTCAGGGGAAACAAGGACAGAAGAAAGAAGGGAGGATAAAGATGGCACAGAGGAAGGTGATACAGGGAGAGGAAGAGCCGAGCGAGTAGGAGATGAAGCTACGGTTCGTACAGAGGAAAATAGGTCAGTTGGAGGAATGGTTGACGTTACAGGCATAGGGGATGGGGGAACAAGGACAGGGGATGAAGGACACGGTTGATTAGATGTGGAGGGAAAGGACGGGTCAGCGGGAAGGAAATATGAAGGGGGAATGGGCTCGGTTTAATTTATATAAATAATATTTGTATTTGTCAAATCTTGTTCTACTTTGTATATATATGTATAATATGTCATGTTATATATATATTTTATTTTTAAAACATTTTTAAAGTGTAGTAGTTATTTTTCCAAAACCAGTTATATTTTGCTTTCAATTTTCAATACTAGTTTCATATAAATAACTATTTCTTATATTTTCTGTATATTTATCCAAAATTTATTTATTTACTTTTATTCATACATTTTTTTTGTTTTTATTTTTTTTACTTATATTTTTCATGTATTTAAAAATGTAAAGAAAATTAGAAATTTGAAGAGTTTTGAACCTTTCACGTGCCATTGACTTTTCACCTCCTTTTTGCCTTTTCATTTCAAATTGTCACTTGCCTTCATTATGACCGAACCTATCTTTCTTCAGCCACATATCATTTCATTTTTGACTCATAAGAAAAGTTTCTCATCTCTAAATTTTCGGCCATCAATTCCTGAACAATTTTGGTAATGGTTTATTCACTTTTTCTTACATTTTTCTTCTTTGTTTTATTATTTATCTTGCCTTGCTTTACCTATAATGCTCGGCCACTTGCTCCTCCATCACCATAGCCACCTTCACCACCACCACACTCGACTGCCATCTCCTCCAACTCCTTGTCCATGTCAGGTCGTGCACCCCATAGTAGCAAAACTCCACAAAAAAATAGCAAACACCACTTGAAAATGTCATAGCCGAACTCCTATTGCTCCACCACTTCACCACACCTCTCGGCCACCACTTGCACCACTGCCACTAGCCTATACCTGATCCAAAGCCACTGCCACACCATCCCCTAGCCTCCACCAGGCCTGGCCATGCCACTTGGAGCCATGGCCGTGACTTGTAGTTGCATAAAAATTCACTTTTGTGCCTTGGCTTTGTATGTTCATGCATAAAAACCATTTCTCCTTCACTTCCTCATTATGGCCGACCCTATGAACCATACCTGACCCAAATACATAGCCTAGGCCAAGCATTTTAACCATATGGCCGAGCATAGGATAGGTGAAAGCAAGTGCAAGTGGTTTGGTTCTTTGTTATGCATAAATTCTAGCTTGTTTAATGTTATAATTGTGTTGTATATTTATGTGAAATATATTGTTTTGTTTGATATGTACAAGGTAATAATTTTTTCTCTCCCCTCACTTGAATCCGTTGTTGTGCCTTCGTGCTTTCCGAGTCTTTGTTTGTGTGTCAGAATATGTTATCTATAGCTTGTAGAGGTGAGTATTTCTCACCAGACATTTTGTACTTATATAATTAGTAAATTGACCCCCTGTGAATCTGTAGATATTATTATCATGTTATAACTGCCTATGCTATGATCATATGATGTTCACCCTGTTTATACACCTGTCATATCATCTGTTACTGCTATATAATATTATTCTGTTTATTTATATCAGTTTATCATACTGCAAGTTCCTTGTAGAATAGAATCATTATGGGTTGAAATGATACATACCCGAACAGACTTTAGGATAGGGAAAAATCGTTATGGGCTGAAATGATAGGCCTGAACGTTTTTTATTTATTTTTATTTACTTGGGATTGTGGGTTTGAAATAATAGAACCCGGATTTTCCTTTGTAAATTACGGATTGAAATGATATATTATCCATATCATTTGACTTAGGTTAGAAAATTTTATACAGACCCATGGTTAACATATATTTTTCTTGAATTTATAAAATATTTTATAAATGTAAATATTAAGATATTTTGATTTAAATTTAATTAAAAATTATTTTTATAAATATTAGTGATTTTTTAAATAAGTGAAATAATTAAATGGTAGAGTAGAATTTGAAATATAAGTTAATTTTGGAATTTATGATTTTGTTTATAAATGAGTTTAAATTAAGTAAGAAAATATGATAATTTGATTTTAATTCGAATTTAAAATGATTTTTTTATAAAGTGTTATCGATTTTTCTATAATTAAATAGTTAACTAAATAAATGTTTATAATTGAAATTTGAAATATAACTTAACTTGGAAAATGTGAAAAGTGTTTTAAAAATAAAAGTTAAATTAAGAAAATAAAATGGAATTTAAATTTAATTTATGAAATGGTAAACTTAATTAGAATGTAAAGTAAATGAAATGTTATAAAATTGTACATTTATTTTTATAAGTGAATTATAACAAAAGATTTGATAATTATTTGTGAAAATTTCACTTTATAAAATCATTAATTAAAGGGTATTTAAATGATTGTTTTTAAAGTGAGAAAAATATGATTTTATAAGTTAAAAATGGTTTAAATTAAAGTTTATTGGTTTATGAAATTGTATTGAAAATTTGAAATTTAATTTAACAACATTTCGGAAATGCTATTATTTTGAAGTAAAGGATATTACAGCAATACTAAGTACTGTAGTCTATACAAATGAACTAAAAGGCAAAATTGAACTAAGGGCTATTACAACACTTTATAAGTGTTGTAGTTGCAGAATTGAACTAAAGCTTTTATTTGTAACTAAAACCTATTACATCAGTTTTAAATGCTATCTTTGTTAAAATGAATTGTTTTCAAATGTAAATTTTCCGTAGCATTTTCTAAATGCTGCGAAAATTGAAATTTCACTGTTTTAATAAATTGTAGTGAATAAACGAATTCTGAAAATGGTAAAATTTTGAGAATTGAATATTTGTTTATTAAATATAATAACTTCATTTTTAAATGATTTAAATGGAATATTTTATTTGAAATATAAACCATTTTGAAATGTGATTTGGAATGGTATTTAAATAAAATAAAATGAATGAGGTTTTGGAAGGATATGATATTTAATATTATAAATGAATTTGAAATGATATTGAATTTTTAAACGATATTTGATATAGAAGTATAAAAATACCATTTTGAAATTTTAACCATGGGATATATTTAATTTATGGTTTAAATTGATCCTTAGAGGATGGACGATCCCAAGCATCCTTTAAGTTATTGTGCATAGTACTACAGTTCACTTGAGTTGGTTTACATTATATAAGTATGTATGTCCTGACTCGAATGTTTTGTGTTTTACTTTACGCTCTGGTCAGCCAGAGTATTTATAGCTTAGCTTTGGATTTCCTTTTTGGAGCTAGGAATCGCTGGAGATTGTGCTTGTCTAGTTATCTATTCCCTTTCAGTTTCAGTTGTTCTATTTCAGTATTTATAAACTTCTATGTACTTGAGATTTCTATTGTATATGTTTTTCGGACTGATATTATGAATTTGTTTTGAGATTTTGTTATAGTAGCTTCATGAACTACTATGGTATTTTAATTTCCGCTGCGAGTTATTCTGATATTTCTGTGTCTGTGATTCTGTAATTGTTTTTCATTTGCTCCAAATTTATTTAGAATGCGGTATTATGGACAATTAAAGTCCGACATGTGTGGATGCGAATGACTGAAAATATCGGGTTATTACAGCTGATAATTAGGAATCGATGAAAACAAATCAAAATCAGCTTGATATAAACTGAAACGAAATGTATATTATATTGTTTTTCTTAAAACCAACATTCAATTTAAGGTACATATTTAAAATAAAATATCCATATTATATATACATATATATTCCTTCTCTTTTCTCAATATTTATTTAAACTCAAATTTTCCAAAATTCTTCAATTAAACACACACACACACATATATATATATTAAAGTTATTACAAAATATGTATTAAAAATATGAATGTAAATTATAAAATACTTTAAACATATGTTATATACACACACACATTCAATAAAGAATAAGCGAACCCAACACTAACTCACTACGCACAGAGCCAAATGCTCAAAACACAGTAGACTCATCTAACAACTCAAGCTTCAGCGGCAGTAGAGGGTTGAGGCAAGAGCAATTAGGAAGGGGAGGAGGAGAAATTGGTGGCTACTTCGTTTTTGTGAAGCGTACGGCAGGTCTGAGTTTCTTGGGTCTGGAGGAGGTCAACAAAGGTTACGGAGCAAGCAGAAGGTGGTAGAGCTTTGTAGGCTGGTTATGTGGCCATGGTGGAGGTGTGTTAACAGTGGTGGCAGGGAAGGGTTCTCTTGTTTTCGGTTCTGGTGTGCGTGCATGAGGGTTTGAAGGTCGAGGCGGAGATGGGTTGATGCGGCAAGGCAAAGGTCGGATGATGGTAAAAGGGGCAGGTTCACGTGGTAAGGCAAAGGCCAAGAGCAGGTTGACAATTTTTTTAGATAGGCGAAGGCTGCTGCATGCATATGAGATGGAGGAGGGGAGTGGATAGTCGAGTTTGGTGGTGATAATAGATGGAGGAGGTACATGCCATGAGGTGATGTATAGGCAGTTGTGGAGGGGTTGATGATGTGGGATGGTGGCTCTGCAGGGCGACGAGTGGGAGGGTGGATGTAGATGTGGGTTGGCGCGATCAACTTTCGGTGGTTGGAGTTTGGCCGATGGTAGGCTCGGTGTGGCAGTTTTGGACGTAGCTGCAAGTGGTGCGTGGTGTGGAGCTTTAACGAACGGAGGTGGACATGAAGAGTGGGTTGCAAAAAATGAAGAGGTCGAGCAGCTTAAAGTAGCAGGAGCAGGTCTTTCCCAATGCAACGTATATAACTTAAAAGCTTTGAACCATTATTATTATATTGTAGAAGAACCATGGTATGAAATGTGAATGGGAAGGGACAGAAAAAATGAACAAACCAAAATGTATAAATTAGCAGAAGTCGGCTTGAATTTTGAAATAATAAAAGCACATGTCCATTTGTTCTAAACGGTGGACAAGGAATGGTCACAAAGAGACTAAAAGGCGTACCGTTACAGTTAACCGTTTAGCGTGTTTCACCACGTACCGAACACCGAAACCCACAAATGTATATACAACGAAGATCAGCACGATGAGACGAATAGAATGGTATACAGATATTAGTGATGCGACAATCCTATCAAAAGTCGATATTCGCTGTCAAAATGCTGCAAATTGGTCGAAAATAAGATAAATGGGCTAGAGCAGTCCAAATTTGGCGAAACGAAATACGACGTTCACTCAGAAAGTAGTTTACATTTTTATTATATTAAAATATTTATTTTTTGAAGATATTTTATTTCCATCCATTTCCAACTGATTTTAAATTTAAATTGAAATTTCACACTAGAATTAACATTCATATTTTCTAATGAAAATTTACCATTTGCTATGTTTAAATAGATGAATTCTAATTATAAAAAAATTATTGCTAAATTTTATAGTTTAATTTTAAGCAAAATTTCTGTTAATTCCGTTATTAAAATCATTAAAATTTTCGGGTCACTACACTAATTCTCACATTCCCTGACAGAAGAATACGAAGGTTGATTCCTTAATCAAGCTAGCTAGTTCCGGAGAAGCACATCTACTAGGATTGGTTTCGGTATAAGTACGGACTGCTCCTAGCATAGATCAAATGGACATCGATTGGGTTCTAGAGACAGCAGAAGAAAAGTCATGGATGACACCAATCAATAACTGCCTGCTTAGAGGAATACTCCCTAAAGACTGGAATGAATGAAAGAAGCTCCTTCGAAAGGCCACGATATATAATGTAGGATGTAGTGCTATAAGGAGAGGATTCTCCTCCTTCTTACTCAGGTGCGTAACCGAGATGAAGCCATGAAGATCCTCATGTAAATTCATGAAGGCAACTGGGCGACCACACCGAGAGGTTAACGCTGGCAAAGAAGATACTCTGCTATGGATATCTCTAGCCAACAATAAATCAAGATGCAGTAGACTACACCAGACTGTGTAATCGATGTTAGAGATTTTCTAAGATTCCAAGATCCCATCTTTAGTGCTTGCGCAGATGGTCAATCCTTGGCCATTTGTGATTTGGAGAATTGATATAATCGACGTATTACGAATAGAAAAAGGGGGAGCGAAATACGCTATTATTGTAGTTGATTACTTCACAAAATGGGTTGAAGCAGAACCACCTACCATAATTACTACTAAGAAATTAACTAATTTTTTAATGAAAAGTATTATTTGCAGGTTTAGAGTACCGTGGAAAATTATCACGGACAACGGGAATCAATTTGATAGCGCTAAGTTTAAGGAATTTTGCAAGCATTACCGGATTGAGAATAGCTTTTCCACTGAAGTGCATCCAAAGGCAAATGGGCAAGCGGAAGCAGTGAACAGAACATAAAATCCACCATAAAGAAGCGTTCGATGAAAGTTAAAGGCAATTGAGTTGATGAGCTTTTACTGGCACTATGGAATTATAGAGCAACACACAAATATACGACTAGGCATTCGACGTTCTTCCTGATGTATTTTCAGAAGATGTGCTCCTATTTGAGCTGGAAGTTTTATCTTATTGCAGAAGACACTTCAATCAAAATGAAGCTGCTGCTTTGAATAACTCGACCAAATCGATGCGAAGTGAGAGGTAGCTGAAATAAGGGTTGCTGCTCACCAAAAAAAAATAGCGCAGCCTTTAATGCCAAAGTTCGCAACCGTACTTTTGAAAAGGAGGACCTTGCCCTAAAATTAATCTTCCTGGGGACAAGAGCACTTGGCCCGAACTGGGAGGAACCTTCCATAATCGACCATAAGCTTGGAGATGGAACATTCAAGCTGGCGACCGGCGATGGAATTCTGACTCCACGTGCTTGGAACAACGACTTGCTATAGCAGTACTATACTTGATATCTATCAATATATTTCCTATTTCCACAAATAACCCATCTAGAGATGTTGGAGGCACTATAAATAGGTAGGACTTGCCTTTCCTTTCATTTCATTAATAAAGCTAACTTCTTAAACCAATGGCACTATATTCTCGTAAGCCGAACCGCCGAGTCGATAAGGAAAATCGAATCAAACTTCCGGATTAATGGGGAAATCGTTCCCAACCTTTTGAGAAATGACATTGCTCTAGCATCATCCGAAAGGTTCAAAGCCACAAAGCCTATGGGGAAAATCGACTCAAACTGTTATATTAATGGGGAAAATCGATCCCAACCTTTTAAGAACTGGCGTTGCTTTGACAACATTAGGAAGGTTCAAGACCGTCGAGTCAATGGAGAAAATCAACTCAAATCACTGGATCAATCGGAAGGTTCAAAGCCGCCAAGCCAACGGGAAAAATCGACTCAAACCATCGGATTGATGGATAAAATCAATCCAAGTCTTTTGAGAACCAGCGTTGCTGCAACAACGTCGGGAAGGCGTAAAACTTCCTAGTCGACAGTAAAATCTACTCAAACTATTGGATCAATGATGAAAATCGATCCTTGCCTTTTTAGAGCTAGTGTTGCCTCGGAAATGCCGAGAAGTTCCAAAATAACCAGTCAATGGAAAGATCGGCCCATACTTCTCTTAACTTGACATTGCCCAAAGATAGATGATAAAATGAGGAATTAACTGAAGCTCGGAGATTGGCGACGTCATAGGAAAATCTAAGGAGTAGCTTTGTCCGTGTATATGTTTCTAGAGATAGAAACTGGTGCATGGTCGGGATCTCAGCATTAAATTTGGAAGAATTATTTATCATGAAAGACTTTAATAACGTATCTTTCTGATACAAACATCCAAGTTGACATTGGCTTATGATGTGAACTTAGAAGAATTTGTGACAACATCGAAAACTAAACTCTTAGAATCAAGTAGTAATGTCCTTAATTCACAAAGATACACATGAATCGAAATGGGTGCAGTCAAAAGGATTGGTCAGGATAACTAATTCTCTTAACAAATGCTCAGATTCAACATCTAGAGCAATCAGCCCTACAAATTGGGACACATGCACCAATCTATTGTTGAAACGAATCAACCTAATCCAAATGGAAACAGCCGCAGGTTGGATATATCAAATCATATCATAGTTCTACTAAGCCAAACAAAGTGGCTTAACAATCAAAATGGAGATAAGTATCAAAACACACTAAAGTAACTATGGGTTTCTTATTTACGTATGAAGAATTACGATAAATGAGCATCACATAGAAATGAAAGTATACAATATAAGAAGTTGTGACGTAAGAAAATATATTATATACACATGCAATTATATATAAATAGGCACAATACATAAAATGCAGGAAAAGTAAACAAGAGAGATTATAAGTAAAACCGATCTTTCATCACTACTAATATCTTTTATGTACAGAACAAACAACAGAGGATGAACCCGCATAATCTCTGCCTATTCAAACCAAAAAGCAAAATATAGACTCATCCAACTTAACACGTCAAAAAAAAAACAAACTAGTGATCCTTTACTTCTTTTTGAAGCCCCGACAGCCTTTACTATCCTTGCGTGGACGGGTCTCTAGTATATTCCTCGCTTTGTGTTCTTTATCAGGGGAGTACTACTTTCGGAATGTGTATAATCTCCTTTGGATCCACCAGCTAGCATTTCTTTATGCTTCGGCTTGCTTGTCTTGATTGCGAATGGGGAAATCCTTGACTGAGTGGCTCCAAGCTATTTCTTTATGTTATGCATCCGTTACTTCTTCTTCAGCCTCTCTGTCGTCGTCTCTTGTTCCGTCGGGTCTGAAGCACCGACACGGTGAATATCCTCCTCTTGAGAGATGAAAATGTCCTCTAAGATCTCCAAAGCAATAATCTTCTCAGAATCTAGAATCGGGCCAGAGCTGGAATGGGAATGGATGCAGAAAACCCCATGGAGACGGTGGTTGATGCAGTAAAGATAGCTTCGGTCCCTGAAGCATGCGTAGTCGAAGGCAGAGGAGGCAAGTGAGGATAGCCTACAATTTGGCAAATAGAATGGAAAAGTTTAGAAATAGTCTCTAGCGAGAACCGAAGCTTCTCAAACACTGGAGGCATAAGAGATATACCTTAGCTCACACTTTTCTCCCAGGTGATTGACTTCAAACTCCTTCTCTTTCGTGATGTGCTCTTTTCCGCCCAAGGTAGTTCCAATTGACCTTCAATAGGAGGAACGTATGGCTTATGCAAAGAACATGCAGAACAGGTGGGAATCATGCACATGGTCTCAAAACTAACAACCATGGATATAGGAATAACTACCACCCACTCTTCCTAAAATAACGAGCTAAGAGGAAGAGAGCAAGAGAGGAAGATTATATGAAGCATAAGGGGTATTTTTACAAGTATGAAACCCTAATTCAATTTTTGGAAATTACCCAAACTAACCCCTTAGAAAGTGTGGTGGCCAAGTAATCATTAGCATAAGATAATCCACCATTCAAATGTGCATGAAGCTTTAATGGCCATTTGCATGTGCATTAGTTCTAATTTGTACATTAAGGTAGGTGGGTAGGTGGGATCCTCTATGATTCATGAAATGAATTATTTCCATCTTCATTTGTTTCTATTCACTCTTGTGCATGCATATCTCTTCATGAAACCACTTGTATTTGAGTTCAAATTCCTATAAAAATATATAGAAATTTCCAATAAAATTTTCTCAAATTAACATACATATAAAAATGACCATTTTTCCCTATATGAAGATGAAATATCTGGCGATCTGAAAATAATTTGAATTTTGTTTTAAACGTGTTAAAATACCCAATATGATCATTTATTTAATTAAATTAGATTAAATATGGTAGTAAAAATATGCACATTTACGTGCAAAATCAAATACCTCTACACTATTTTTTATGTTCATCCTCGAATAAAGTGAAACGAAGATAAATCTATTTTCATAGGGAGCACGGTTGCATTGAGCATATGCAACAGGTCATCAAACCTCTAGGTGTCCCTAATAGGACGAATGTTGTCTCGTGAGGATTTTCAGCGGATACTACCCATATAATCCAAATGCAATATGAAAGTATTTACAAATTGCAAGGTTTATTTACAAAGAGATGGATGCAACTTTTTGAAATATTTATAGATGAAAGAATTACTTTTAAATTAATGTGAATAAGTTAAATATAGGTTTTGGTTATTATCAAGTGTAACGACCCTGAATTTTAAACAATTTAATTTGGGAATATTTAATTAATTTTAAATATTTGAATGATAGTTTGGATTGAATTTTCAATATAACTTTGAATTTGGCGATTAAATTATAGAATTTAATCTATTGAGAGTTGGATAAAAATTTGAATTTTCGATTTTAAGCCAATTAAAAATATTTCAAAGGCTTGTAAAATTCATATTGATAATATTGAAGATAATAGAAGCTTCAGAATTTAATTTGAAACTGCTTTGTTCAGTTTTGAAAATATATCGTTTGAATCGATATTTAAAAATAGCCGTCCGAGGCACAGTCTCGGAATTCGACGAAACCAGTTCCATTGGGTCCGTAATATTGAATTATTGCCGGATTTCAAATTTCGTATTTTTCGGAGTTGGTATGTGAGCACACGGTGAGTAAACGCGCTGAAATAAAAATCGAATTCAAATTAAAATTTGAATTTAAATTGGTCGAAATCAAAACACTGTTCTCCCCTTCAATTACGCCTAAAGTCATGCTGAGAATCATGAAAAAATAATCGTGCAACGCAGACCCATTCCCTGAAGCAGCACGATCTCTTGTCCCCTCCCTCTTCTTTTTAAAACACGAGCGACTCAGAAGAATATACATCCCTCGTTCAAAATTAAAATCATGGCCGATATGAAGAGATAATAATAAAGCTTCTCGTTCGAACGCGATGAATAAAAGCCATCTCGTTTCCCCCCTTTTCATCTTCTTCAACAAATACCGATTCCCTCAGTTATTAAAAAAAAAAAAAAAGAAATCAATGTCGCGCAATCGACACGAGGTCGCGCTCGAATGGAGGCGAAGTCGCGGGGATGATGTCGATTTAGGAGGCGCGGCGCGTAAGTAGATGGTGTCGCGTTCGAGTTGGTGATGGCCACGATGAAACTAGGGCACGTCGGCGATGTTCGCGAGCCGAGCAAGCTATGGCGGCGTTCGCGGCTAGGGCAGAGGAGAGAGGCGCGCGGCAGAGGGGTTTCGATCGAGGCGATGGATTCTCGAGCTATCGGCCGATGGATGGGGGTTCGTGCAGTGGAGCAAGCAACGAAAAGGAGGGGGATTTCGAGCAGGAGCTTGATGTTGGAGTCCCTGTACATTGGGGCAGTGAAGGTATATATATCCATTTATTTTATATATAAAAAAAAAGTTTCATAGGTTAAAAAAAATATATATATTAACAGTCAAGTTTATTTCTGTTTTATAAATAAGATACCATTATGTTTTAGCTGTACGGTTTATGAAAAGAAAAGAAAATAAAGAGTTGATTTATTTATAGTAAAATTTTGCTACCATAAATGTATAAATACAGATAAGCAAAAGAAAGAAATTTATAAAAGAAAGTTGTATAATAAATGAAGAATTAGTTGTTAAAAGAAAAATATTGGTTGATTTAAATTTAAAAAAAAAAAAGGAAATTTAGTTCAATTAGAAATTTCTAGTTAGAATTATTTTAAAAAGGAAAATTTGTTAATTAAATTTATTTGAGTAAATTTAGTTGAAATTTAATTTGAATTAGACAAATTGTTAAGAGTAATGTGTTTGAAATTAAAAGGAATCGGTTCGAACTTTAATAAATGTATATAGATTAGAAATAAATAATAATAGAAATTTTAAAACTTGAAGAAAATTTAGTCTAAAACTAAATTATTAGTTGAATAGAAATTTTAGTTTCAAATGGAAAAAAAAAATTTGTAAAAGAAAATTTGTTTAAATTTAAGTTAAGTGGTTAAATATAATTTATTCAAAGGGAAATTAAATTGTAGTTAAATAAATTTGTTTAAAATAAATTTAGTTGAAGTTTAAATTGAACTAGACAGATTTGTTAAGAATTTGATTTATTGGATAAACAAATTTATTAAAAGAAATTAATTTAAAGATATTAATTTAAAGTAAAATAAGTAGTTGATTTAATTTATAAAAGGAAAATTTGTTAAAAATAAATTTATTAAAGAATAAACTGATTTAAATAAGACTATCAGTTAATTTAACTATTAAAGGAGAAAACCCATGAATTAAATTATAAACTAGTTAAATCAAACGAAAGTTTATTATTCGATCGTTTCGAATATTAATAAATTGTGTAAATATTTATACAAGGTATAAATCAAGAAAATCGAGTCAAGAAGAAAAATGGATTGCAAGAAAAGCAAAGGTGAGAACTTCTCACTCAAAAGGAATTTTGTTGTTTATTTAAATTTTAAATAGTTAGATTTAAAAATTTGCTTGACTGTGTTGATTGAATGATGATTGTTATATATAGTTATTGGATGTGAATAGACCCTATACGCCGTTAGTAAGCGGAGGTTATTTATTACACACATATACCGCGATATTCCACCTTGAAGTGGAATTGGTATTATATTTTATATATAGCAATATATATATTGGCATATGTATATATTGCAGTTGATTGATTTCCCGCATTTTCTTTTAGCGGATGAGACCCTATGCGCCGTTAGTAAGCGGATATATATTTTATAAAATCCCATATACCGCGATATTCCGTCTTGAAACGGAATGGTATTGTGCTAATGTCTGTGGATGCAGGGAAACAGGTTGGAGGGATCCAACTGGATTCCTCACAAATATTTATTTGATTTCATATATTGTGATATTTGATTGTTTATCATGGATGATATATGATGTTTGAAAAGTCGTGATTGACTATTGATGTGTTGCATCATCGGATCCAAATTTGAAGTTTAAAAATAACAAATTTTAATTTCTAAAGTGATTTTTGGAAATATACGTTTATAAAATATTTTTGGAATTGATTCATCTTAAATAAATAAACGTTATAATTTTAATATTATAAAAATTATGATTTTTGAGAAATACAGTTAAAAGTTAATTTTTGAAAATATGGGATTAGTGATTTTATAAAATAGTTTGAACTGGGAATTCTGAATTTATTATAAGAAGTTTAAAATAGGATTTATAAAATTTTTATTTTATAAATCAGAATGATGAAATTATAAAAGAATTTAAAGATGTGTAAAGTAATAATATAAATTGATTTATATTAAAAGATTTATAAGTTGATATTTATAAATTTAGAATATCTTGAATTATAAAACGAACTTTTATAGGTAATAGAATGATTTGTAAATGAATTTCATAAAGGAATGAAATCTATAGAATTTATGAAATTTGATTATTTTATAAATTAAAATGATAAATTATAAAGGAGTTAAAAGACGTTTTAAAATAGTAATATAAATTGTTTTATATTAAAAAGATTTATAAATTGATATTTATAAATTAAAAATATTGGGATTATTAAACGAGCTTTTATAAGAGTTAGAATGAATTGTGAATGAATTTCACAAATGAATGAAATTTATGGGATTATAACGATGAAGTTATAAATAGAATTTTATAAATAGTAGGTTTATAAAATTTGTAAAGGAAAACAAAATAAAATTCATAAAGTTATTAAAGGAATGGAATTTGGACAAATAATTGAATCTTATAAGTTATAAGATTTATAATTATGAAGTTTAAAGGAACGATTTTTATAAACAAATAAATTATAAGTGTTTGACTTATAATATGAATTTTTAATATATCATTGTGATATGAATTAAGATAGGTTAATAAAGGAATTTATAAAAAGGAGTTGATATAAAATAAATAGAAATAGAATTTATAAACGTTGTTTTGTAAATCCGCAACGACTTATTTTGATAAGGAATTGTTGTAATTTATTTATGGAATTATATTCATGTTTTAGACAGTGAATAATTCTTTAAAATAAAATGAATAGAAGTGATGAAATTTATTAACAAGTGTATTCACGTTTTTGAATAGTGAATATTATGTTAAAGAAATTATTTTAGATGGGATGTTTTAAATAGAAATAAAACGATCTAAAGATGTTTTAAACTGTATTGAGATTCGAAACCATAGATTTCAACATTTGTTGTTGAAATAGATGCTTTCGAGAAATAAAAGGGAATGGTGGACTATAACACTGTTGTTATAGTAAATGATTTCCGAAAGGAAATGTTTTGCATAGTATTGGGATTTATATATCTATTTTAATTTCGAATCCCTATACTAGTGATTTTGGGTTGTCGTAACGATGTTTTACGCGACATTCGTTTTGACCCAAATAAATATGATTAAGTGAATGATTTCCTTAAAAGAATGAAATATATACTTAATTTCGATTAGGGTATATTAAATATTTTCTAAGTATAGAAAATAAAAAGATCTGTGCATTACTTATTTTTAATAAGTATAGAAATGCTTTTCCAATATTAAGTGAATATTTGGAATTTATCTTTTTGAAGATAAATTAAAAATGAATATTAAAAATTGAATGGAAATCGTATATTCATAAATATTTTGGGAATGTAAATTCAATATGGAATTTATAAATGGAATTGGGAAATTTAGTTAAAAATAAATATTAATTTATTTTTAAAGAATGGAGAATGTATATCTTATAAAGATATTTTTGGAAAATAAATAATTTGGGAAAATTATTTGGGATCTGGCGATGATTGTGCATATCTATTGATAGTTCAATAACCGACTATCAATATTTACCTTTAAATAGGTATTCGTTGTGATTTGTTTGAAATTGGATGCCACACTTATTTTTTTTAAAAATAAGCGCTCACTATTCGGGTTAACCGGGAAAGGACCTTGGGGTCGTATAACCCATTCCGAATATGTGATACGTCGTTATGAATTGCATTCGAAGATCGGTGTTGAAGACCGGATATTTTCGAAAGCGAAAGGATTTCTTGTTGATTGTCTCTGCACTGGCTGATCCCTGGTATTGAGATCTCCATATGTGATGGGAAATTCGAACGTGATTAGAGATTATTCGGATTGCAAGGACTTCTTTGTAAGTGCCTTCGGTTCTGTTCGAGCCCGGAACAGACTTGTATGGATTGTGTGTTTGACATTACAAGTTGAGATGTAAAGCCGATTTCTTTCAAATATATTTCTGTTGGTGGCGGAGAATTTATTCTTTTAGCTTAACACCCTTCTCTGAGACGTACGAGCTCAGAGGTTATATAGTTGAAGTTATCAGCGATATATTCCCAATTTGGTAATGTGACATGCTGAGTGTTGCTGTAAATGATCATTGTGTTGATTATTGTGATAGGATCATTTATTTGATCGTCTATCTTGGTGATCATTGTGTTGATCATTTGTTGACCCAAAGCATGGCTTTTGTATAAAGTATGTTTTTGTGGACGTGACTTCGTCGAGCCTCACACCCCTGAAATGGTCAAAACAGGAAAGATGCGGCAAGGTTATGAGGGGTAGCACCCTTTAGGGTATGTACATTTCCTTCTGGATAGAGGTGGTATCATGGTATGGAGCCCGGATATTTAACCTATGTGGTTACTACGAATTTATTACTTTGTGGTTGTTGGTTTTCGGGATCCCATGAGAAAGGTCGTTTACGATCGGGGAATGGCGTGCTCGTGTCAGTAGTTACCCAGTTAGGGGTAACCCGGCCTTGTGTTGGCAGAGTTCCGGTTTGGTTCTCGGGGATGTCTTTCCAGAGGCATTCTCATGTGGCAATGGGAAGTTCCTTGGCCTGACCATTTGTTGGAAATCCAAAGAAACAATACGTGACTTGTACGGTTTTAGTTGTAGAACCTATCATTCACTTATGGTGTCGCAACACTGTTTGGATGGTAGCTATAGTAGGCATACGATAATGGTCGTATGTTGGCTAAGATTTATATTCTACTTTCGAAATAAATTTTTCTCTACACTATGCACTAGTAATAATATCAAATGTTCTTTTTAATGCGTATCAAGCATCTTTGACTATCATAAGGAGAAATCTCCTCCGATTCTGCGTTTGCATGTGTGTGTGTGCGGGAGGCCTTATGGTAGTCTCATTTTTAAAAGCATTGCGAATTGAATTTAAAAATATCTCTCTATTTTGATTTTAAAGATAAATAAACTGTTTTGAGTTCTCACACCAGTCACATGACTGACTTGGAGTTTATTGTTTTCCTTCCTAAACTCTGGGTGCCCACCAATTTCCACACGGGCAGTCAAGAGTTAAGGTTTATCAGGATATTCTGGATATTCAGGAATTGCTGGAGGCAAGCTGGATGGCATGGCGTATTACTAGCTATATAGTATTTCTTTTTCCGCTGCACCACTGTTTGATGTTGATGTTGTACACTCTGATGATATGATGTAATGTAATGTGATGTAATGTAATAACTGATATAGTTCTTTGTTTAAAGATTATTCATTTATTATTATATGTTGTTCCGCTGCGAATTGTGAGATTCTGTTATTGTTCTGTCGTTTTCTGTTCCGTTCCATTTTCTATTCTCTTTTCTTTTTTCTTTCTATTTTAAAATTTTCTATTCTTTCTTCTCTCCATCTTCTACCTTCTTCTCTTCTTCTTCCTTTCTTCTTTCTTAAACCCATAACATTTCGGTTTTTTCGGCCTTCGATTTCTCGGCAGTCGATAAAGTGAGTGTCGATGTTGAATTTTCGGAAGTCGAAAAAATCCGTTTGTTACATTTGGTATCAGAGCTGTTGGTTAAGCGACGACCATGGTTCTGTTGGGTATTACTCATTAGAGATAGAGTCAGCAGTACTCTAGAATGAGTTTGAGTATAATAATAGATATGGGAGCGTATTTGTTAGTGAATATAAAAATTGTTTTTGAATCGAGTAAATAAGATAATTTTGCCCAAAACTATTTTGTATAGAAAAGAAATGGTTTTCTATGAATTATTATAGTATATGGTTGCATGATTGTTAGAAGTGATAATATAGAATTATTATCACTAGTATATGGAATAAAATAAGATGGATTGAATTCAAGTAAATTAACTTGATAATTTATTCATTTGTGAAACAATTTCAAATGGAATGAATTGAATATAGAAATTGAAATTCTCTTTGTTAGTAATTAAGTAAATTCGAGATGAATTGAAATATTGAAATGAATTAGTGGATAAAACTAATTTAAAGTAGTAATATGAATTAGCAAATGAAAGTTAATCGATAGAATTCAATATTTAGAATTGAGAATTAAATTCGAATGGAATTTCAAATTGTGAATTGAATTCGAATGGAATTTAAATTGTGAATGAAATTGAATTGAAGAGTAAAATTGAATGAAATGAATATATAACTTCAATAGTGAAGTTAAAATATATAAGAAACATATATCGAAATTTTGCAATAGAATTGGCAAATTGGTTTGAATATTGTATTTGGATTTGTATGCTACTACTACTAGCAGGTTATACAGGTATATAAAGGAATTGAGATTTTGATTTCAAAGATAAAATTAAATGGCTCGACAAAAAGGTACGTATTTGAATTTCAGTATGAGATTTGATGACTTTCTTCTCTAGCCACTTGGCTTTTCTCTTTTCTTTTTGATTCTGAGGGGCCGTGGTGCCATTTTGTAGTCGTACCGAGCTAGCCGCGCAAAGGAGACGCTGGCGAAATTTTTCGAAAATTTAGGGTGTTAGAAAAATTTTGAGAAAAATTTGAAAGTTTGAAATTTGAATTTGAATTTAAACTTGAATTGTTAAGGAAAACAATATTGTTTTAAACCTATAATTGAAGTTGGAAAGCTAGTTGAAATGATAATGAAACTCTAGTAAAAAGATTTAGGCTAGTAAGTTGATAAAACTATTTGGATTGTGAAAAAAATGATAGACGGGATAAGGGCATTCTTCTTAACTTGTAATTTCGGGACGAAATTCTTTTAAGGGGGAAAGATTGTAACGACCCTGAATTTTAAACAATTTAATTTGGGAATATTTAATTAATTTTAAATATTTGAATGATAGTTTGGATTGAATTTTCAATATAACTTTGAATTTGGCGATTAAATTATAGAATTTAATCTATTGAGAGTTGGATAAAAATTTGAATTTTCGATTTTAAGCCAATTAAAAATATTTCAAAGGCTTGTAAAATTCATATTGATAATATTGAAGATAATAGAAGCTTCAGAATTTAATTTGAAACTGATTTGTTCAGTTTTGAAAGTATATCGTTTGAATCGATATTTAAAAATAGCCGTCCGAGGCACAGTCTCGGAATTCGACGAAACCAGTTCCTTTGGGTCCGTAATATTGAATTATTGCCGGATTTCAAATTTCGTATTTTTCGGAGTTGGTATGTGAGCACACGGTGAGTAACCGCGCTGAAATAAAAATCGAATTCAAATTAAAATTTGAATTTAAATTGGTCGAAATCAAAACACTGTTCTCCCCTTCAATTACGCCTAAAGTCATGCTGAGAATCACGAAAAAATAATCGTGCAACGCAGACCCATTCCCTGAACCAGCACGATCTCTTGTCCCCTCCCTCTTCTTTTTAAAACACGAGCGACTCAGAAGAATATACATCCCTCGTTCAAAATTAAAATCATGGCCGATATGAAGAGATAATAATAAAGCTTCTCGTTCAAACGCGATGAATAAAAGCCATCTCGTTTCCCCCCTTTTCATCTTCTTCAACAAATACCGATTCCCTCAGTTAAAAAAAAAAAAAAAAAGAAATCAATGTCGCGCAATCGACACGAGGTCGCGCTCGAATGGAGGCGAAGTCGCGGGGATGATGTCGATTTAGGAGGCGCGGCGCGTAAGTAGATGGTGTCGCGTTCGAGTTGGTGATGGCCACGATGAAACTAGGGCACGTCGGCGATGTTCGCGAGCCGAGCAAGCTATGGCGGCGTTCGCGGCTAGGGCAGAGGAGAGAGGCGCGCGGCAGAGGGGTTTCGATCGAGGCGATGGATTCTCGAGCTATCGGCCGATGGATGGGGGTTCGTGCAGTGGAGCAAGCAACGAAAAGGAGGGGGATTTCGAGCAGGAGCTTGATGTTGGAGTCCCTGTACATTGGGGCAGTGAAGGTATATATATCCATTTATTTTATATATAAAAAAAAAGTTTCATAGGTTAAAAAAAAAAATATATTAACAGTCAAGTTTATTTCTGTTTTATAAATAAGATACCATTATGTTTTAGCTGTACGGTTTATGAAAAGAAAAGAAAATAAAGAGTTGATTTATTTATAGTAAAATTTTGCTACCATAAATGTATAAATACAGATAAGCAAAAGAAAGAAATTTATAAAAGAAAGTTGTATAATAAATGAAGAATTAGTTGTTAAAAGAAAAATATTGGTTGATTTAAATTTAAAAAAAAAAAAGGAAATTTAGTTCAATTAGAAATTTCTAGTTAGAATTATTTTAAAAAGGAAAATTTGTTAATTAAATTTATTTGAGTAAATTTAGTTGAAATTTAATTTGAATTAGACAAATTGTTAAGAGTAATGTGTTTGAAATTAAAATGAATCGGTTCGAACTTTAATAAATGTATATAGATTAGAAATAAATAATAATAGAAATTTTAAAACTTGAAGAAAATTTAGTCTAAAACTAAATTATTAGTTGAATAGAAATTTTAGTTTCAAATGGAAAAAAAAAAATTTGTAAAAGAAAATTTGTTTAAATTTAAGTTAAGTGGTTAAATATAATTTATTCAAAGGGAAATTAAATTGTAGTTAAATAAATTTGTTTAAAATAAATTTAGTTGAAGTTTAAATTGAACTAGACAGATTTGTTAAGAATTTGATTTATTGGATAAACAAATTTATTAAAAGAAATTAATTTAAAGATATTAATTTAAAGTAAAATAAGTAGTTGATTTAATTTATAAAAGGAAAATTTGTTAAAAATAAATTTATTAAAGAATAAACTGATTTAAATAAGACTATCAGTTAATTTAACTATTAAAGGAGAAAACCCATGAATTAAATTATAAACTAGTTAAATCAAACGAAAGTTTATTATTCGATCGTTTTGAATATTAATAAATTGTGTAAATATTTATACAAGGTATAAATCAAGAAAATCGAGTCAAGAAGAAAAATGGATTGCAAGAAAAAGCAAAGGTGAGAACTTCTCACTCAAAAGGAATTTTGTTGTTTATTTAAATTTTAAATAGTTAGATTTAAAAATTTGCTTGACTGTGTTGATTGAATGATGATTGTTATATATAGTTATTGGATGTGAATAGACCCTATACGCCGTTAGTAAGCGGAGGTTATTTATTACACACATATACCGCGATATTCCACCTTGAAGTGGAATTGGTATTATATTTTATATATAGCAATATATATATTGGCATATGTATATATTGCAGTTGATTGATTTCCCGCATTTTCTTTTAGCGGATGAGACCCTATGCGCCGTTAGTAAGCGGATATATATTTTATAAAATCCCATATACCGCGATATTCCGTCTTGAAACAGAATGGTATTGTGCTAATGTCTGTGGATGCAGGGAAACAGGTTGGAGGGATCCAACTGGATTCCTCACAAATATTTATTTGATTTCATATATTGTGATATTTGATTGTTTATCATGGATGATATATGATGTTTGAAAAGTCGTGATTGACTATTGATGTGTTGCATCATCGGATCCAAATTTGAAGTTTAAAAATAACAAATTTTAATTTCTAAAGTGATTTTTGGAAATATACGTTTATAAAATATTTTTGGAATTGATTCATCTTAAATAAATAAACGTTATAATTTTAATATTATAAAAATTATGATTTTTGAGAAATACAGTTAAAAGTTAATTTTTGAAAATATGGGATTAGTGATTTTATAAAATAGTTTGAACTGGGAATTCTGAATTTATTATAAGAAGTTTAAAATAGGATTTATAAAATTTTTATTTTATAAATCAGAATGATGAAATTATAAAAGAATTTAAAGATGTTTAAAGTAATAATATAAATTGATTTATATTAAAAGATTTATAACTTGATATTTATAAATTTAGAATATCTTGAATTATAAAACGAACTTTTATAGGTAATAAAATGATTTGTAAATGAATTTCATAAAGGAATGAAATCTATAGAATTTATGAAATTTGATTATTTTATAAATTAAAATGATAAATTATAAAGGAGTTAAAAGACGTTTTAAAATAGTAATATAAATTGTTTTATATTAAAAAGATTTATAAATTGATATTTATAAATTAAAAATATTGGGATTATTAAACGAGCTTTTATAAGAGTTAGAATGAATTGTGAATGAATTTCACAAATGAATGAAATTTATGGGATTATAACGATGAAGTTATAAATAGAATTTTATAAATAGTAGGTTTATAAAATTTGTAAAGGAAAACAAAATAAAATTCATAAAGTTATTAAAGGAATGGAATTTGGACAAATAATTGAATCTTATAAGTTATAAGATTTATAATTATGAAGTTTAAAGGAACGATTTTTATAAACAAATAAATTATAAGTATTTGACTTATAATATGAATTTTTAATATATCATTGTGATATGAATTAAGATAGGTTAATAAAGGAATTTATAAAAAGGAGTTGATATAAAATAAATAGAAATAGAATTTATAAACGTTGTTTTATAAATCCGCAACGACTTATTTTGATAAGGAATTGTTGTAATTTATTTATGGAATTATATTCATGTTTTAGACAGTGAATAATTCTTTAAAATAAAATGAATAGAAGTGATGAAATTTATTAACAAGTGTATTCACGTTTTTGAATAGTGAATATTATGTTAAAGAAATTATTTTAGATGGGATGTTTTAAATAGAATTAAAACGATCTAAAGATGTTTTAAACTGTATTGAGATTCGAAACCATAGATTTCAACATTTATTGTTGAAATAGATGCTTTCGAGAAATAAAAGGGAATGGTGGACTATAACACTGTTGTTATAGTAAATGATTTCCGAAAGGAAATGTTTTGCATAGTATTGGGATTTATATATCTATTTTAATTTCGAATCCCTATACTAGTGATTTTGGGTTGTCGTAACGATGTTTTACGCGACATTCGTTTTGACCCAAATAAATATGATTAAGTGAATGATTTCCTTAAAAGAATGAAATATATACTTAATTTCGATTAGGGTATATTAAATATTTTCTAAGTATAGAAAATAAAAAGATCTGTGCATTACTTATTTTTAATAAGTATAGAAATGCTTTTCCAATATTAAGTGAATATTTGGAATTTATCTTTTTGAAGATAAATTAAAAATGAATATTAAAAATTGAATGGAAATCGTATATTCATAAATATTTTGGGAATGTAAATTCAATATGGAATTTATAAATGGAATTGGGAAATTTAGTTAAAAATAAATATTAATTTATTTTTAAAGAATGGAGAATGTATATCTTATAAAGATATTTTTGGAAAATAAATAATTTGGGAAAATTATTTGGGATCTGGCGATGATTGTGCATATCTATTGATAGTTCAATAACCGACTATCAATATTTACCTTTAAATAGGTATTCGTTGTGATTTGTTTGAAATTGGATGCCACACTTATTTTTTTTAAAAATAAGCGCTCACTATTCGGGTTAACCGGGAAAGGACCTTGGGGTCGTATAACCCATTCCGAATATGTGATACGTCGTTATGAATTGCATTCGAAGATCGGTGTTGAAGACCGGATATTTTCGAAAGCGAAAGGATTTCTTGTTGATTGTCTCTGCAATGGCTGATCCCTGGTATTGAGATCTCCATATGTGATGGGAAATCCGAACGTGATTAGAGATTATTCGGATTGCAAGGACTTCTTTGTAAGTGCCTTCGGTTCTGTTCGAGCCCGGAACAGACTTGTATGGATTGTGTGTCTGACATTACAAGTTGAGATGTAAAGCCGATTTCTTTCAAATATATTTCTGTTGGTGGCGGAGAATTTATTCTTTTAGCTTAACACCCTTCTCTGAGACGTACGAGCTCAGAGGTTATATAGTTGAAGTTATCAGCGATATATTCCCAATTTGGTAATGTGACATGCTGAGTGTTGCTGTAAATGATCATTGTGTTGATTATTGTGATAGGATCATTTATTTGATCGTCTATCTTGGTGATCATTGTGTTGATCATTTGTTGACCCAAAGCATGGCTTTTGTATAAAGTATGTTTTTGTGGACGTGACTTCGTCGAGCCTCACACCCCTGAAATGGTCAAAACAGGAAAGATGCGGCAAGGTTATGAGGGGTAGCACCCTTTAGGGTATGTACATTTCCTTCTGGATAGAGGTGGTATCATGGTATGGAGCCCGGATATTTAACCTATGTGGTTACTACGAATTTATTACTTTGTGGTTGTTGGTTTTCGGGATCCCATGAGAAAGGTCGTTTACGATCGGGGAATGGCGTGCTCGTGTCAGTAGTTACCCAGTTAGGGGTAACCCGGCCTTGTGTTGGCAGAGTTTCGGTTTGGTTCTCGGGGATGTCTTTCCAGAGGCATTCTCATGTGGCAATAGGAAGTTCCTTGGCCTGACCATTTGTTGGAAATCCAAAGAAACAATACGTGACTTGTACGGTTTTAGTTGTAGAACCTATCATTCACTTATGGTGTCGCAACACTGTTTGGATGGTAGCTATAGTAGGCATACGATAATGGTCGTATGTTGGCTAAGATTTATATTCTACTTTCGAAATAAATTTTTCTCTACACTATGCACTAGTAATAATATCAAATGTTCTTTTTAATGCGTATCAAGCATCTTTGACTATCATAAGGAGAAATCTCCTCCGATTCTGCGTTTGCATGTGTGTGTGTGCGGGAGGCCTTATGGTAGTCTCATTTTTAAAAGCATTGCGAATTGAATTTAAAAATATCTCTCTATTTTGATTTTAAAGATAAATAAACTGTTTTGAGTTCTCACACCAGTCACATGACTGACTTGGAGTTTATTGTTTTCCTTCCTAAACTCTGGGTGCCCACCAATTTCCACACGGGCAGTCAAGAGTTAAGGTTTATCAGGATATTCTGGATATTCAGGAATTGCTGGAGGCAAGCTGGATGGCATGGCGTATTACTAGCTATATAGTATTTCTTTTTCCGCTGCACCACTGTTTGATGTTGATGTTGTACACTCTGATGATATGATGTAATGTAATGTGATGTAATGTAATAACTGATATAGTTCTTTGTTTAAAGATTATTCATTTATTATTATATGTTGTTCCGCTGCGAATTGTGAGATTCTGTTATTGTTCTGTCGTTTTCTGTTCCGTTCCATTTTCTATTCTCTTTTCTCTTTTCTTTCTATTTTAAAATTTTCTATTCTTTCTTCTCTCCATCTTCTACCTTCTTCTCTTCTTCTTCCTTTCTTCTTTCTTAAACCCATAACATTTCGGTTTTTTCGGCCTTCGATTTCTCGGCAGTCGATAAAGTGAGTGTCGATGTTGAATTTTCGAAAGTCGAAAAAATCCGTTTGTTACATCAAGAAAGTCATTTTACTCGTCAAAACTTCCAACAAAAACCAAGTTATCATAGCAAATAGACTATAATTTAACTCGTTGTTTCAGTTGATATCATAGTGTAACTATAAAATGGATCCTTAGTTGATTATCAAAGTTTTTCAAAATGGTATTTTCCTTTCTTTTCAATAGCAAGTCAAATCAAACGAGCCAAAATAGTGCTTAGATTTATTTCAGTTGCTTACTCTCTTTATAGTTTTTTTTTGAAAAATTTATTTGATATTAACAATATTTACATATGTTTATCTCAGAAAACCGAGGCCAGATATATCACCTATGCACTGCCCTTCGGGCATACACAAGGGGAATACAGAGCGTGGCGAGTAAATACACAACTGTGAACACTTATCGACTGCATGCGTTATTAATATAAGAATTTTTATATACATATACCTAACTTAGATAAACTGAGGCCAAATATAACGATCGTGCACTGCCTTTCGGGCCAGCCGAGAAGGGTACAGAGTATGGCGAGTGAACACACAAGTGTGAACACATGACGCTAGGTGTTAATAAAAAAAATATACACATATATAAAATATATTTTTGTTTTCTTTTGTTAGTTTTTGTTTGTTTTTTTGTCTTTTTGTCTTTTTGAAGAGAGATTATTACGAAATCATCCTAGCACCATTTAGCTTAGAAGATAAGAAAAATGTTATATCCTTTTATTTAAATCCACCACTTTTTAAACAAAGATTTTCAATTAGGATATACTTAATAATTAACACATATGAACCTTCCTATATACTGGTTAAACCATCGTTATTTGTAATCAAACTTTTTTTGTTGAGACAAATAACTTTTCAAAATTTTTTATTAACCAAAGACGTATATTTATCCTATAGTGTTTCTTTAAAAATAAATCAAAATGCTCAAAAAAATCTCAAAAATTTGATTTTTTTTTTAAATTTTGGAAAGAAAATGTAAAAATAAACCATGAAAAATTAAAAATGAAGATGATACCCCCTCCACACTTGATTTTGCATGTGTCCCCATAGTCAACCCAATTGGAAGGAGAAAAATAAAAAATAAAAATGACCTATATTTACATGAAAATGAAACGGTTATTATTTATATGACATCAGAAAGTATACAGTTAAAGAATAAATGAAATGGTCTTCCAAAGACCGATTCATTTGTCTTGTCAGGTATGTGAGACACAGCCTAAGCGTAGAAAACCAAATCACAAAAGATTTCGATGTTGAATGTTGATTTGGAAAAATGAATGTTGTTTTATTAAAAATCGTACGAGTTGTTTTAGTTTTGATGATTTTCAAGGTTGATAGAACAATTAGTTGAAGTTCAAATTTATTTTTAAGAAATTTAAATTCAAGTTCATCATTGAAACATTTTCAGAATTATTGACTTCAAAATCAAAATGATGAATTTAATCTTCCCAATCAGAATTTAACAAATCATTTTCGAAAAGTCCAAAGAAATAGTGTTCATTACATACGTCTTCCTTTGTTGGATTATCAACAACTTCATTGCATATCTCAAGTTCAAAATCCAAAGTTGTTATATTCTAATTTTTATAAAAAAGAAGATCAAATTTTAAATCAAGTTTCACACCCTCAAAAGAATTGAAATCAAACTCTATTACCGTATTTTCAACAACTTCATTAAGATTGTCGTTTTCAAGTTTAAAAAACGTCAGTTGTGGTAAAAAATGGATTATTATTTGACTCTTCATTCGTTGGGATTTGGTTTTGTTGTTCACGTTGTTTCATATATGTTTCAAACAACAAATCCGCGCGATCATTGTAAATTTCATTTATTTGCTCAACAAAATCCAGTTTATAATTTTTAACTTGAGAATTTTCGACTTGGACTTATTGAGAACAAAAATTATCGATTTTCATAAAAGGTGGATTATAATTTGATTCTTTACAAGTTGGGATTTGATTTTGTTTCTCATGAAACTTTTTGTAGGTTTCACGCAACAAATCCTCATAATCCTTTTCCATTTTCTTAACTAAATCAAATTCATGATTATTAATTTGATAATTTTTAATTTGAATTTGTTGAGAACAAAAATTGTCCATTGCATCAAAATTGAAGCTATTCCCATTGTCAAAATTATTTAAGTGGTTCATATTTTAATTTTGATTTTGAAATTCATTTTGGAGATCGAAATTGTTTTGACATGGGTTATAATCAAAATTATTGGAATTTTGAAGTGAATTAAAATTTTGATTATTTGGAAATAAATTAAATAAATCATTCGTTACTTGATTTTGTTGTGTACAAATTTCAACTAAAGATTTCATTCTGTTTTCAAAAGATGAGGGTGGTCATTATTTTGAGAATTTTGCAGTTCAAAATTCGAATCGTTTATACAAAAGTTGTCATTAAAATATTCATACGAGTTTGGTGTGAAATCATATGGACTATATTGATTTTCATAACTATTGTGAAATTCTTGTGAATATGGTAATTCTGACGTTTTCAATAAAAAAAAATTTGAATTTTTTGATAAAGGAAACTATTTGCACAAAAAGAATTTATTTTTTAAAAGGAAAATTTGATTTTTTTTTTTTGGTTTTTCAAATTTTTTTGGTTTTTTTAATTTTTTTTTCTATGAAAAAAACCAACTTAATTTTTTTTTTGGATTTTAGATTTTGACAAATTTCAAAGGAAAAGGATTTTAAAAAATTTCAAAGAAAAAGGAATATTTACAATTTCTTTTAGTTTTTTGTTTTGATTTTTTTTTATATATGCATGAACTAATGCAACTAAATGAATGCAAGGATTAAATTACAATTTATTTATCCCAAATAGCTCCTAACCCAAAATTGTATAATCACACTTTTATCTATTCCAACTAGATAGTTCTCAGCTAGGTAACAGATAGAATTTATCGGTGCACCATGAATCACCGTAGCATTACAGCCGAAAGTTTAAGTACCTTCAGAAAAACAACCACTATTATATTTACGAACCACCGTAATATTTATAAATGGTTATTACTCTGCCGTAGCCTAGACACCAAGAATATAAATTATCGAAAGATGACAATTTTCAATATACAACTAAGAGTTATTGATTTCTGACCATTATTTTTAATCATAATCTAAGATGAAATGCAAAACTGAAATTAAATGTGTAATAACAATGCAACTACGAATGAAAGTTGTTTTTGATTTTGAATTTTTTTAAAATAAAATGCAACAACCAACAATGCAAAAGGGATAAAGGGCATGATGCCAGGGCACACAAAATTATTAGAAATTTATTTATTTTTCAAAACAACAACATTTTTAAGCAAGCAAGCGGTTTATTTTTGGCAAGCAAAGTGAAACAAGCAACTCTTCCTATCTGTTTTCAGAGCCTGAAATTTAAAACAAGATATATGCAAAAAAATTATAATGGAAGAAAAACTTAAACCAAACAAATCAAAACACAATAAATGAGAACACCAAACAGGAGAGAACAAAACAAACAACATAATCCTAAAAGAAACTTATAAGTATAAAAAAATCTCCAAAGTTTGGGTTAGTTGCAATATAACCTGTTCTTATAATTAAAAAAACAGACAACATAATCCTGAAGAAAAAAATTCGAATCCTCAAAATTGTTACCAAACTCGATTTGTAAAATCAATTTGCAATTTCGAATCCTAAAGTTTGGGCTGGTTGCGATTGGCTCGGGTATGGTTTGTTAGGTGTTGATTGCGGCTTCGGTTTCCTAGTAATTTGAGTATAGAAGGTGATTGGACGATTTCAGGAGAGACTTGCGGTTGATTGTAGGAGTATATTATACTCAATTGGGGAAGGAACGGATTTTGGTGATTCTGGTTACGGTCAAGAGTTTGATTTGATCACGATGGTTACTGGTCGAGTTCGAGTTCAAGTAGTGGTTGGTTGATTTGTTATCTTGGTTTGAGGTAGTAAATGTGAAGTAATGGAATTGATTATGGTTGGTGTTTGTTGTCAGAAGTGAACTGTTTCAGGTGATGAAGGTCAAAAACTTGTTCGATTTTTTTTGATATGATAGAAAATGAAGTGATTTTTGTGATCAAGTGCACAGCAACATGGTTGAAGGCAGGAGCGTGTAAATGGAAGTGCTTTGATGGAAGTTGTTGTACAATAATGGTTTGATAGTTGCGATGGTATGTTAGGAAGGTGAGTGTGTAACACCTCACATTTTTAGATAATTAAACAATCAAATAATTATAAACAATGAAAATGAGTGTTTTTGGAAGTGTCAGAATATGGCCTCGAAACTTATACCATTATGTTTATTGCGATTTTCTTATTAATTTACAAATATAATATGCCTCGAAGCGACTTCGTATAAAAAAGTTATCGATGTTCGAATTTCGATATCGAAAAATAATTATACTTGTAAATGTGCGTAAATATTTTTTTTATAAATATATGTGCATATAAATTCTAGAAATAACGCACATTTGACTTTCAAAATAGACGGGCGCCATAAAGGAAATTAATTGGCATCAGCAATTAGAGGTAATTAATTAACATTAGTAGGCAATGTTAATCAAATTAGCAATTAAAGAAAATTAATTTACACTAATTAGCAATGTTTGAACTTCAAAATAAACATGTGTTATAAAGGGAATTAAATTACAATTGATGGAAATTAACTAGAATGAATAGGCAACGGTTAAAAGTTAACGTTTAATAACTTGATTTTCACGTAATCTCGAGCGTTGTTTTTTGAATCCAACGATTTACAGCAAGCCTGTGACGTAGTTGCACCAGATTCAGTCCTAAAATTAAATGATCTAACATCCCCGAACTCCACTATTAACAGAACCCTAGGCCTAACTATTTTCTCTCAATCAGATTTTCTCCCAATTGGGTTCATTGCCTGAGGTTAAACCCTAAATAGAAAATATTTCTAGGGAGAATATTTTTTTAATAAATAATATTAGACGCCTTAGAAGGGGATTCATAAAGGTCATGGAGTAAAGCTAAGGACGACAGGTGAGTGGATTTAGATTATATATCTTTTACGTTTATAATATATTAACGTTGGATTCCCGTTAAGTATTTAATTCAGCATTTATTTTCCGTAATTAATTCTGTTAATTAGTTATGTTGAAAACTGTAAATTTTATAAGAAAGCTTATATTTAATTATTATTTATACTGAAAAAGATCCAATTAAGTATGAATAATATTAGGCTTAACAGTTATAGAGAAAGGTTTAAGCCTAAAAGCGTGAAATTTAAAGTAAATTATGCTAAAACGGGAGAAATAAATTAAAAAGAGGGAAATCCAATAACTTGATTTGAAAGTCTGTGATAGATTAATTGGTTAGTTTAGAAAAGAGAATACATTTCCATAGTTTAATATTTAAAAGATAACGATAAACGTAATTGCAAGAATAAAAAAAGGGAATTAGTGTAAAATAGAGACAATTCTGTATGTTGAATTATCCAACAACTAAAGAAACAATTAATAAATATCTTGCAATTACGAGTTATGGTTTATAGCATAATTAATACTTCAAATATGGAAATGGATTTTATCACAGTTTTTGTAACCAACCAAATAGAATAGAACTACTTCATATAATAAAAGAAAATAAAGTGAAGAGTTAAAGAAATTAAAGAAGAAATCAAGTTAATTATTTGACAAGACTAGAAATAATAAATAGAAATGTGTCTAGATCTACATTACTGCATAGATAGTAGAATAAAAGAAAAGAAGTTATTATGATAAGTAAATGTGTGACAATCGGACGTAGTCCCAATCCAAGATTGTCATATAATATAAGAGAACTAAAGAGAATTCAATATCATAATAAAAGAAGATAGGCCAGAATAGAAAAGAGACACTTGCAATTGTATTTATAACATGCAGATTATAAAAGAATATAGAAGTAACAATTGCAAGTATAATTATAACATAATTATAATTAGAGATAACAGAAAAGGGTTATTTTAAAACTTACACTATGTTAATAAGCAAATATAGAAGAAAGGCCCATACCAACAACTTTCCTTTTCAGCCAGGAACTAATGGTCTCACAATAGTTAGATGAGGCCGGGATACACTTATGTCGATTAGGGTAAATAAGAAGCCAAAGGAATAAGAAAAGTAAACTAAATGCGTAATAAAATATTAGACGTATGGTCTAATAAAATGATAAGATGCGTTTGGAGCGGTCCAATGGATGAAGAACCTAACGAAGTAGTCCATCATAGATTTCAGGATAGAAGGAGCACGTCCAACTTAGTTATTTTGGGCTAGAAGGAAGTATGAGACTTCAATAGAACATGAGGGTACTCTAGGATGGCCCTCTACGATTGGCCTAATGAAGCTGCACCCCCGGAGGCAAGTCTATAAGTATTTCGTTAAGAGAGTATGCCTTGACTGCTTTTGCATTGCAGTCCTAACGAAGCGGACCTTTATAAGCAATCAAAAGGTTGATGAATGGAGTAGGATATTCGTATGGAATCGCACTCTGACTTGCAATTAGGTTTTAGTGGGTAGGACCCATGGGAAGGACCTAAAAGGATAGTCACATGCAGAGATCAAGCCATCATCAACCAAGAACGAGTTTGGGAAAGACTAGAGCTAAACCAACAGGCCAATGATTCTTTCACTATCGAGACATTGGATGAGGGGCATTGCCAATTGGATGTTACATTGTTTGAAGTAGGGCATAGCCACTTAGCTCTCTAGAGATCTTTCAATTAGTTGAGGGGTGGCTGCATGGGGCCATAGCCACAATGAGAAAAGAGACAGAAAAGTATAATGTTTATATTGTAGGTCTAACGAAGCTATCCTTTACAGATATAGAAAATCTCCGACTTACTTCCGTACAGGGTAGACCTTGTCGGTGGGATTCAAGGAGTGGACAGAACGATTACATATAGTCCACGAAGTACGCACTGGGTGATACGTTATAGATGTCCGAGCATTAGTATAGGCTAGTACGGACGCAGTTTTACGTTTTCATAGTACACGACGAAACATCTATATTGTAGGCCTCACAAAGCTGTCCTTTACAGATTTATTTACAGAACGCTCTAGGAGCAAGATGATGGAGTCTTTTTCGAGGATGATAAGAAAGGTACTAAGGGTGGTACCTAGGACCGATGTGGTCATTGGCATATAACAACATGTATGTATATATTAGTTATTAGGTTTTAATCCAATAGGGAGTGAATGAGTATGAATCACACATATAGGCGAGAGTATTATAAACCCAATAAATCTGATATAATAAAAAATGGAAATAAAACGGTATATGCAGAATTAAGCTTAGAAGTATATAACATTCACGAGAATTTTAGTTTCGACCCCCACCTCATAACATCCTACAGGTTAGGTAGATGGCAGAAACTTTCTAGTTTTAAGACACTTGTTTATAAAGTGTTATTATCTTTGTGAGTATTTACTTACTATTATGTTTTAGTTAGTTTCGCTGTGAGATATTTATTTGAGCTCTGATATATTTGTCTTTGCCTATTTGCAAGATACCAGATATCCAACTCGGGCTTCTGTGGGCTTGGATTTTAGCATTTTTGCAAAATATTCGGACCCTCTGGAATTCGGGTTATTATAGAGTGGAAGTTGTATGCAGCTGTGTGGTTGAAGAGGGGCAAATTTTTGAGTTGCAGGTGGGGGATTGGATGGTGATGAGTTGGTGCTGAGCACTGCATGTTGGTTATCGAAGCCGCTGGGCGTATATTTGGGTAGTGAAGCAGAGGGTTGCTATTGTATCGAAGTTGATGGATAAAGTAGTAAAGTCACTGATGTAGGAGTCGATGTTTTAGGAGAAATGTGCACTGTTTTATGGTAGTGATGGAGGTCTGTTACTAAGTGTGATGGTGAGTATGTGGCAGTTTGGCATTGTTGGAGAGTATGGAAAGTCAGGTGGTAATTGCGAAGGATATTTGTGAGTAGTTTGTGATGATAATGAAGTGTGGAAAGTAGAAATGTGGTAGTGTAGATAGTATGATGATGTTGAGATGGTGATGGAGTTGTGCACAAGCATTGTGCAGTAAGGGGGAAGTTTGGCAATGTAGAAAGTGCAGAAGGGAGAATATGATTAGAACAGTTATGTTATTGACAATTAATGTGAATGCAGAGGAGATATTGGTTGATAGCAAGGCAGAGGTGGTGAGAAAGGCAGAAGTTGATATAGTGATGGTCTGGCACAGTTGAAACAAGGCAGCGTGCACAGTTTTTGGTAATGCTCAGTTTTTGGCAGTGTGCAAGTTGTTTTTGGCAGTGGTCAGTCAGGGGTTTGGAGTGGCGATGCACTATTTTTGCTTTGTATGAAGATGCAGCAAATCTTAGAAGCAGTGGAGGAGTGGGTTAAAAATGCAGTGTTGAGTGTGGTGGTGAAGTAATTATAGATGGGATTTGTTGGCGATTAACAACAGCAAGGTGATGCTTGAAAGTGTAACAGTAGTGAAGTGAGTTGGTGGTAAGGTAGTGTTGGTTTTGTAAGTTTGTGAATGTGCATGTAAATGGTTTGTGTAAATGAGATAGCGAATTGGTTGTGATTGTAGTGTACCAGAAGTTAGTTTGTAAATGCAGTGAATTAAAGAAGGAACGAAGAAGAAATGAGAAGGATGCTGTGTTGTGGACTGGAAGCAGTTATGTATGCAAAGAGTGGTTGATGGCGAGGGGAAATATTACACAGTTTGGTAGAGGGTTTTTGAGAAAGGCCGAGGAGGAGGGGTTGAAGATGACAGCAGTTTTTTTCTTTGTAAATGCAAAAAAGTAAAATGAGATTGCAAAAAGAAAATGTAGATGCAAAATTGTAAAAGAAAACGAAATGAAATAAAAAAATTGTTTTGGAATTGTGTATGTTTTTTTTAAATCGAAATGCAATATGAAAATAGAACTAGAAAAACAAGCACACAAACAAAAAGCAAACTAAAGTCACACACAAACATACAACAATAATTTTTTTAATGCAATACAACACACACAAAACAAACACACAAGAAAATCAAGAAAAAATAGTTCGAAGAACAGAAAACTAAATCAAAACAATTCTTCGGCAACGACGCCAAAAAATTGTTTGTCGAGGGGAATTCTATCGACTAGAAATCCATTGAACGAATTTAAAATAAAATTTGCCGCAAGCACACGACGTACAAATGTTGGTACGTTGCGAGTACGGGTCGATTGTCGGGGAATTGTTAGATTTTAAATTTCTATTCAATCAAATTAACCAAGATTTGAGAGTGTGTTTAAGAAAAAAAAAATGAAAATTCTAGAAACTAACAAAAATTAAAAGTGATAAAAAAATGAGAGTAGAAAGGCAATTTAGAGATAAATCCTGTAACGACCCAACTTCCAGACTCCAGAAAGTCGCATCGCTAAGAAGAAAGAAAGGGATAGAAAAGAGAAAAGAAAGGAAAGAAAGAACAGACAACATCAGAATCTCACAGCGGAATCGAATAAATTATAATATATCACATAAAACTTTACATAGTATCATATACATCAGAGTAATACAGCTAATACAATACAAACTAGACAGTTATAAACATCTGACTAGCAATTACAATCCAAGTACATCAGAGAAACAGATACAACTCAAACACAGCGGAATCACTAAATATATCAACACGCTGAAGCCTCCTGCTCTATTATCTCCTCCAGAACTCGTCAAAGCAATCCTGAATCACTTGACTACTCATACATAATATGAGTACCCAAGAGTTTAATAAAACAGAAAATAAACACTCAGGTCAGACAGGGGTCTGGTGTGAGTAAACGGGGATAAAAGTTGCTTAACTTTAGAAAAATCCTTTGAAAACAAAAGGTATCACGTAAGACTTCCCACACATAAACATGGAAAAGTTTTTACCTTACGCTAACCAAAACATTTGATAGGAAATCCAGTGATATTATAATAGTGTCTAGGGTTTTCAAAATAAAATACAGAAATAGCTGGAATGCTTACATCTCACGTTCCAACATAGTTGGGCACAATCAAAACCGTACAGGCACTTATTGGATTATGGATTCCATCAATGGCAGGGCTACTGGGGTACCGCCCGTCACAGTACGTGGCCTAGATCACCGTACCGAGGAGTACTCCCACTCCCCTGCAACACAAAGCCGGACCCGTTCCTTACTGAACAGTTCCGAACAAGACCACCCCGCAGATTGGTCGTCACCAAATGCCACACAGCCGAATATAAAGGGACCTCTAGACAGGAGTAAATCTTGGTCTCCAGTGGGGGCTACCCACGAAGCTTTGCTGCACCTCCCCTGTTTTAGCCATTCCCGGTTGATGAGGCTTGAGGTTACGATTACCTTTATAGGACACATCAATCTTAGAATGCTCATCGTCCACCTGACGATGTTCTGAAAGCATTCAATCCATACAAGTTCATTCTGGGTTCGAACGAAACCGAAGGCATTATCTCGTTACACTCGTATTGGAATCACCCTCAGATTTAACGACGATAACCCTTGCACTCCAAATCTCCATCTCGAATTTATAAGCACTATTACGTCAAACTCATTACGGAATCACCCACAGAGTTATACTGACGTATAGCCCTTACACCTCGAGTCTTCACTTGCTCCACTTGGATTAACGACCTAACGTTTAATTGGAATCGATGTGGTTTTCAGAATTCCAAATTTGGAAACCCGATCCCGGTCTCATCGAAACCAACGCCATCTTAATGTCCAAGTTATACTTAAGGGTTTTAAACAATTAACTCATTTCATTATTATCTGTTTCACAGAGATAGATAAACTACATCTAACAATAGATAATCACATTCATATCATAAACAAATAATCCGTATCATCATCACAAACAGAAAATCATCGCAACCAAATAATCCATCACAAACCATCATACTTAAACCAAGCATTCATATCATACAACTAATCTCATTACTGAGATCACAACCATTCAACCAATAATACCCATAAGCAATGATTTATTAACCATCAATTATAATTAATTTAAAATGAATTAAATTAATTACAACCATCACTAATTAATTTAAAATAAATTAAATTAATTACTCATTTCTATAAATCCTGCTTAATATTCATAAATTAATTAACCGAGTTAATTAATTATCCACTAAGTATTCAACTTGATTTAACACTATGATTAATCATTCACTAATTACAATAAGTAATTAGTATTAAATTAATTTCATAAATTAATTAACCTTAATCAAAAGTAACTAACATTTAATTACTCATTTATTAATTAATTATAATTAATTATATTTATCCTTAATTAATTACAATTAATTAATCACTTAATTTAACTTAATCAAACGATCCTTAATTACAACATTAATTATAATAATTAATGATCTCTAATATTTAAATAAATTTTTTAATTAAAATTAATTACATTTAGTAATTAATCTAATTATTAATCACCTTGATTAATATTAAATTTAGTAATTAACTATCCTTAATTACTTATTTATAAATTAATTAACCAATAATTAATCATTAATTAATTCCTTAATTAATTACAAAAGTAATTTTCCAAATTACTAATTACATACCAGTAATTATCATTATTACTTCTCTAAGTAATCCTGCTCCACTAATTACATTTAGTAATTACTCTTTAAAATCATCAAATGATTTATTAAAAATTAATTAAACTAAATTAATTAACTTGATTAAATCACACATCAAAATTAATTACAATAAGTAATTAATTCCTTAATTACTTTAACTATTAATTATACTTAACAAATTTCAATTAATTAGATTCAATTAATTAATCTAGTTAATTATCAAAATCAATTACATTAATTAATTACTTAATTATCCTTAGATAATTATTACCAATTATTAATTAACAACATTTCAATAATTACATACTTAAGAAAATTTGAATTAGATTAATTATCAATAAATCATTTCTAATTAATATTAATCTAAATCATTATTTAAAAGTCAAATAATTAAGTAAAATCCTTAATTATTTTAAATATTTTCAAAATAATTTAATTACTTATTAAATGACTCATTTAAATTCAAAATGTATTAAAACAATTCATTTCTAAATTTAAATTCAAATTCCATTTAGAAATTTAATATTTAAAATGTTTAACCATTTAAACATTAATTCCAAAAATAATTATAAACCTTAAAATAAAAATGAATGTTTAAACAACATTCATTACTTAAATATAAAGAAAGATTCAAAACTAAATTACTTGATAAATTAAGCATTGAAAATAAATTGATTATTTTCAACATTCAAAATTAAATTAACACTTTATATTTTAATTCAATACTAATGGAAACTAAATTCTTTCAAGTTTTAAAAACTTATTTGAAATCAAATTTCATTTTCAAATTTACCTTGAAAACATTTGAATATGTTCATTCATTTTTCTTTAAATTTATAAACTGTTTTTAAATCAAAACAGGATTCTAAAGTAACCTGAAAACAATTTTTAACTTGATTTCAAAAACAAATTTAAATCTTTCTTGAAACATTTAATTTGTTTTTTCATAAATTTAAAAACTAACAAAACTTGTTTGAATCAAAAATCTGGGTTTAAAAGATAAACCTGAAAACTGTTTAAATCTTGACTTAAACCCATATTTAAATCCTGTTTAAATTTAAGATTTCATTTTTAAAACTTTTGAATTCAAAACTACATTTGAATCCAGGTTCAAGTTATACTTGAATCAAGTTGCAACTTAAAAATATGAATTTTATTCAAAACTGCAAAACTACAGGATTAAAACCTGAAACTGTTTTGTTTTTAAATCTTGATTTAAAACAGAATTTAAAACTTGTTTAAATTTAAAAATTTCATTTTTAAAACCTTGAACTCAAAACTCCATTTGAATTCAGACTTAACTTATATCTAAATCAAATTAAGATCTTTAAATTATGAATTTTATTTAAATTCTTAAAACTGCAAGCTACAGGTTTATAACCCTGCAACTAACTAACCCGAGATTCCATCAATTTAACTTCGAGTTTACTAACCATCTGCTTTGAGACAGAGACCAGAAACCCCGAGATCTACTTCGAGTAAAAATACCCTGCACACTACCAATATAGTTCACCTGAGTTCAACACTGCAACCAAGACCAACCTGTCAACACCCAGAGATACCACCTCAAGCCACTATTCAAATGTTTACTTGAGATTTTTAAAATAATATTCTAAAGCTAATTTTCAAAAGAAAAGATTTTAAGAAGAAAGAGAATGTTGAATTGGATTTATTCAAGAGTATTAAATCAAATGTTATACTTTAACAGAAATGAATTAAATCTTATTCCAAAAGAAAAGCAATTTTAAAATAAAACAAAACAAAGTAAACTTTTATTATAAAACAAAATTAAACTATATTTATTCTTATAAACAAATAAATTCTTAGTTACATTTCTATAAAAATATAAGAAAGATTTTTAAAACAAACCTTTTGAAAAGTTTACAATACTAATTTAAATTAATTAAATTAATCTAAATAATTAGAAAATATCCTTTATAAAATTTAAATTTAAATTAAAATCAAATCTTCTATTTACAATGTATAAACATTTATACATTATAAATAAAATATTTTTAAATCAGTTTAGAAAGATGAATTTATTACTTAAATATTTTTAACATTGAAAAGAATATCATTTAACAAATTAAACAATTATTAATTTTCAAAAGAGAATTTCTGTTTGAATTAAATTATTAACTCAATATTTCAATATTTAAAATAATTATCAATGAAATTATTAAATAATTATTGCCTAAATTTCCGGGACATCAAATTCCTCCCCCTTTAAAAGAATTTCGTCCCCAAAATTTAAAACTAAAGGTAATTTAATAATACCATACAGATTTTAAATTTAAAAAGAGCAATCATATGCTATCAACCAAATACTAGAAATCATAGCAACCAATTCAAACAAACAATTCTAATTATCCAAGCAAAATTCTGGATAGAATTCCCTAGAGTTTCCCAGGTACAAACACCGGGACACTCGCTCTACAGAATCTAAACTAGCTACACCACTCAGATCTAGAGCTCCTATATAACTAGATCTACAAATCTAAACAGAATACAGGACTACAGACAAGACCTGATCAACTTCCAAATCTCACAGAACTACTGATTCTAAAACCAAAGACAAACCATACACGTACTCCCTCAGAGATACGTGAATAACAAAACAAATTCTAGCCATCCGAACTGGCAATTCAATCCCGTAGAACAATCACTTAATCCTTTAGAGAAAACAGAAGGATCCAATACTCATATCCACAAATCTCTCCTGTCGACCCTGGGCTGCCTTCAACCTTCTAGATAAATCAAATCTACCACACAACTCTATTACCCAAACATCTGAAGACTTCAGACAACTACTCTTATTTGGAAACAGAACAGATGCACAAGACATCCAAGTCTCCAGATTAAAACGAATTTCTTGTAGAAATCCTCTGATCCAAGACAAAACTCAAATTCCCAATGAATCGGGTGCTCCTATTCTGGAATAGCTGCCACCATGCTTCCACTGCGCAACTCTGATTCGAGAATGCTGTTGATGAACACAAGTATAAACTTGATCAACTTATCCCGGAATATTGTTCATCAAATTCCATAAATCTCAGTGACCTATCCGTTTCAGTCACAAATATCACAGCAAAAATTCAACCAGAAAACTGGACCCAATAAATCCTATCAACTTAAACAGATTTCTCTTAAAGAACCTCCTACAATGCTGAACCATCGATAAAGCTCCAAGAATCAAGTCGATACAGAACTCAAACTCTTGATGCGGATGCAAATCTTAACTCCTTCGAAGATATCCAGAAAATACCAAACCATTTCGATAACTCAAACATCCTCTAGAGATGCTTCGATCCAAACAAAGATCACTCAGAGAATTTCCGAACCTTGCAAGTCACTTTTGCGATCCCACTCAGTTCAGATCCCAAGAAATCGTTCTCACTTCAACAAACAGAACAGCTAAAGCCTTCAAAAGAAGAAACTAGTGGTCCACCTCTTAATCACTAACATCACACCCAGCTGAGCTCCAGAAGAAAAATGGACAAGCTTCACCATATGCCTGGACTACTGACAGAGATTTTTGAACCACCAAAGAACAGGCCACACACTGCTGCTACTGCTGCCAAAACTTCCTTATCCAAAAGCTCATCGAATCACAAAGCTACACCAGCCACTTCACAATAGATCCTTCCAGATAGACAGATATCTTTTAGGAAATTCGCTCCCAAACCAAACTCAAAACACTCTGCCAAACTGAGTCTCAAACTCAAATACAGACAGAACTCCTTCCTAAGGTTGCCAAGATACCATTGTTGGCTTCAGAACTTCCAACTAATCCAAAATCAAGAGAATCCACTCACACGAGTGCTACCAAGATTACAATCCGAAAATATACTCTAAATCATAAAAAGGTTTCCTTCAGAGATCGGTGAAATCCTTCACCAACTGCAGAACTACTCAAGATGCCCAACACTGCCCTAGCAGATCACTCCAACCTCAAACACTCGAACTCCAACCATTGGTAATTGTGTTACACACACCACTACCCTATCTACCTTTATTACTTATTTTGGAAAACCCGAACAGGTAACCCAATCAAATAGGTAGAAATATATATATATATATATATATATATATATATTCAAAATTACAAATACGCTCTCTCAAGAAGAACACCATTCCAGAGTCTAGGTATTCGCTCAACCTAGAGCTCTGATACCACAATGTAACGACCCAACTTCCAGACTCCAGGAAGTCGCATCGCTAAGAAGAAAGAAAGGGATGGAAAAGAGAAAAGAAAGGAAAGAAAGAACAGACAACATCATAATCTCACAGCGGAATCGAATAAATTATAATATATCACATAAAACTTTACATAGTATCATATACATCAGAGTAATACAGCTAATACAATACAAACTAGACAGTTATAAACATCTGACTAGCAATTACAATCCAAGTACATCAAAGAAACAGATACAACTCAAACACAGCGGAATCACTAAATATATCAACACGCTGAAGCCTTCTGCTCCATTATCTCCTCCAGAACTCGTCAAAACAATCCTTAATCACTTGACTACTCATACATAATATGCGTACCCAAGAGTTTAATAAAACAGAAAATAAACACTCAGGTCAGACAGAGGTCTGGTGTGAGTAAATGGGGATAAAAGTTGCTTAACTTTAGAAAAATCCTTTGAAAACAAAAGGTATCACGTAAGACTTCCCACACATAAACATGGAAAAGTTTTTACCTTACGCTAACCAAAACATTTGATAGGAAATCCAGTGATATTATAATAGTGTCTAGGGTTTTCAAAATAAAATACAGAAATAGCTGGAATGCTTACATCTCACGTTCCAACATAGTTGGGCACAATCAAAACCATACAGGCACTTATTGGATTATGGATTCCATCAATGGCAGGGCTACTGGGGTACCGCCCGTCACAGTACGTGGCCTAGATCACCGTACCGAAGAGTACTCCCACTCCCCTGCAACACATAGCCGGACCCGTTCTGTGACGACCGCCGATGACTCCTGCACTAAACAAGGAAATAGTGCGCTGTAAAGTGTGCCAGGCAGCCATGGATGATCATCAAGGCAAGGTAAAAACAGCGGATTCTATCGTATTACTCACAGCGCAGGGATAAAATACAACAGAGAAATATACATAGTGAAGCTTCATAAAATAGAACCTCATCAATACACTACAAAACAATTTGATACAAACATCTGAATGGTCAATACATCAAGCCTCACTACATAACACTCAGAGAATCATACAAGCAGTGGAACATCCAGTACATATAGTAAGAAAAACAATATGCAAAAGCCTCCAGCTCGTCTTCGTCATCAACAGCGTTGGTCACTAAGAACAGCACCTGTCACCTGCTACCTAGTCTTCCCATCCTAAAATGGATGAACAGCCCAAGGTAATAAGAGTTGAGCATAAAACCATGAGTCAGACAAAAGTCCTAGTGAGCGGTAAATCAACTATCAAACATACCAAAAGAGCATAAAGGGTAAAAAGGAATAGGAACCCAACCATCCCACTCCACCTCTTTCTACAGTGATAGCCCCCAAACACAATAAGCAGAAACAACCATAGCAAAGCAGACAACTAAAGTAAAGCAATTATCACTCGAGTCAAGGTCGATGTTTTCCAAGTACAAACCCCCAAGGCCTAAACCAAGATCAGATACGCACCCACAAAACATCGCTCTTGAGACCGAGTGACGATACAACCAAAGCATCCAAACATCCATGACTCTGGCTATCACTGTTATCACTGCCTCGATATCACCGTTAATTGAATGACCGGCTCATTCTTTCATCCATCCGTCAAGGGCTAATGGTAATCCCGGTTCTAGACATAACTCCGCACGTCATCGTGACCCGTGCCTAGGACTATCGAATCTGCCCAGAGTACTAGACCTTCAACTATTGGTCTTGGGACTATCGAATCTTCCCAGCGTACTCTTGCTTTGAGCATGCTAGAACCTTCAACAACGATGAAATCTCAGCCTCCTAGTCATCCTCCTTGACGACTATTCTCATACTAGCTCAAGCGCCTCTTGAGCCAACCATTATCAACGAACTCGAACCAAATCACCGAGTTATCAACATGCTTGGGATGATCCCGTCTGGATTAAACCAAGGCTATCTCACATCATGCTTTGCTTCATCGCATCATAGCAAAGTCCCATCTCAACATCATGCTTTGCCTCAACGCATCATAGCAACGTCTCATCTCAACATCATCATCAAATCTATCCATATGAGCTTTATCATCCGCTTCATATGCCACGAGCAGCTTTCCTTATTCAAGAGCCTTTCCACTTAGCTTTTGAATCGATTCATCTTCGACCAACTTGTCCAAATCAAGTCATCAATCAACTAATTTATAACAATCAATCAGATCAATCATTAATCCAAGTAATCAATCATTCAAACAAGATTTAAATAAACAGTTATAACAATAATGGCAATTTCGTAAATAAAGAGTCCAAATCTAACAAGCATGAATTCTAAGTAATATCTTGATGAATGAACTAGCATAGGTTAACATGTAGTAAAGTGGATATCAAAACTTTATGAACGATGGATCTACATGCAGACTTAAGGAAAATGCATGAAATCACTATCTTTAACACACAAACAAGCCACCGATCCAATATACTCCTTTGGGTCCGTGTGAGAGATAACCACCACTCGCCGAATCACCGAAACACCTCAAAAGCAACAAACTCCAGATCCGGACAGCGAAGGATCTAGCTTGATCCGACAAGATTTCCCTTCAAACGATGAAATCTCTCTTCGATGGATGTAGATCTTCAACTTTGGCTCTTGGATCTTCGATTTAGATGGGTGGATGCACAAGATTAAAGTGGAGAAAAGAAGTGAAGAAGTGTTGTAGTCGAGCCCTCAAAATAGCAACACTACGTCGCTTCAAAATCCGGTGCCAAAAAGTGAGATAAGGTCGTATATTTATAGGCCAAACCCTTAACTCGTTCGCCTCTCCCCTTAAGTCGGTCACGACTTAACAAGGCCCCACGACTTACGACTCATCAACCCCACGGCCTACCGACTCAAGCCTCTACGCGACCTAACACAAACACGGCTCAACACACACGCAACCTAACATGCAAGCCGCGTTCCTTCCTAAGTCGTCTGGAGGACTTAACAACCTGCCGACTCATGACTCAACGACTCAAGCCATCATGCGACTTACGACCTAACTACACACACGGCTTAGCGACCCAGCGGCCTAACACCCTTGCCTTATCTCGTCCACAACCTAAGCCGCTAACTACCTTAAGTCGCTTCACCGACCTATCTTCCTTAGGTCGGTAACTCGTTCAACCGACCTATCTCCTATACCACTATCCCTCAGGTCGTTTACTAACTTAAGCCGTTAACTCCTAAGTCGTTGGTTCCCTTAAGTCGGCAACCACTACCACTAACTTCTCTAAGTCGTCTAATCTCTTAAGTCGCTCACCTCCTTAAGCCGTTCACTTTCCTTAGGTCGCTCCATCCCCTAAGTCGCTCCACCGACTTATGCTACGACACGACCTAACCCTGGACGACTCATCTCTGGATGACTTAAGCTTCAAACGACTTAACAACACTAACGACCTAATGACAACAGTTCTACGATCCTTCGATCCGTAAAAATACGGGTCGTTACATTCTCACCCCCTTAGGAATTTCGCCCCCGAAATTCCAAACAAACAAGGGCAACCAAAACTATTCTGCATGCCTACCATCCATAGCAATCAACAAACCATGCATCCAATTACTAGCCTAGCATGCAGAATTCTAAGACTAGAACAAATTACAAATTCATGAGATGTCACGACACCTTAGGGACATACCTCGAAGAGTTCAGGATGAGCTGCCTTCATCCTCTCTTCCTCCTCCCATGTACAGTCGTTAACATCATCACTCCATTGTACCTTGAGCAACCAGACTACCTTCCTCCTAAGCTGTTTCGTGTCAGTTTCCACAACACGAAGCGGCTTACGAGGTCTTCTAACAACTGGATCAACTTCTAAATCTTCACAACTATCAGCAGAAACCACTGTATTCGAGTCGTGCACATACTTCCGTAGATACGATACATGAAAAACATTGTGCACACTCTCCATCTTTTCTGGTAACTCCAACTTATAAGCGAGCTTTCCAATTCGCTCGACGATCGGGAATGGTCCAACAAATCTCGGAGTCAATTTTCCTTTCTTCCCGAATCGGATAACATTCTTCAGTGGAGAAATCTTCACAAAAACCATATCTCCTACGTCGAATTCCAAATCCTTACGACGCTTATCGGCATAACTTTTCTGACAGTCTTGGGCTGCCTTCATTCGTTGTCGAATGATCTCTATGCAATCCGAAGTCTGTTGAATCATTTCTGGCCCAAGTATCAACTGTTCTCCTGTTTCCAACCAACATGTCGGAGAGTTACACGGTCTTCCATACAATGCTTCATACGGCGCCATACCAATGCTTGACTGGTAACTGTTATTATATGAAAATTCCACCAAATGAGATGATCTTCCCACGATCCTCCAAAATCCAAAACACATGCTCTGAGGAGATCTTCCAAAACTCGGTTGACTCTCTCGGTCTGACCATCTGTTTGGGGATGATAAGCTGTACTCAAACACAACTCGGTTCCCAAAACTTGCTGGAAGCTCTTCCAAAATCCACTAGTGAACAATGGGTCTCGATCGCTCACTATGCTTTTCGGAATACCATGGAATCGAACTATCCACTTAACATATAGCTCAGCAAACTTCGATGCAGTCCTGGTTGATCGAACAGGAATAAATCTTGCGCTCTTAGTCAAACGATCTACGATGACCCAAATCCCTTCATTTCCTGCTCTGGTTCTAGGTAGCCCATCGATAAAATCCATCAATATTTGCTCCCACTTCCATGTAGGAACTTCTAATGGCTGAAGTAATCCACTGGGCTTCTTCTGCTCGGCTTTTACCAACTGGCAGTTCATGCATTTGGAAATAAATTTTCCAACATCCCTCTTCATACCTTCCCAATAATAGGTTCTCTTCATATCCCGATACATCTTATTTCCACCTGGATGAATTGTTAACTTCGAGTGATGACTCTCTTTCAGAACTTCATTCCTCAATTCATCTCTATCGGGAACAACCAGTCGTCCTTGCTTCCGAAGCCAACCCTCTCGATCGACCTTGAATCCTTTATCCTTCTCGGGATCCAATCCAGATTCCAAATCACGGATAATCTTGACAAGCTTATCGTCTCGCTTTTAGCTCTTGCCAATTCTTTCCACCAGAGTAGGTCTTATTGATAAGTTTGCCAACATCTCAGGTTCCAATTCACATCTGGGCCTGAAGTCAAATCCAGCTAAATACTCGAGACTCTTCCATTCCGAAAACATGGCTCCCAATCCTTCATGTCTTCGACTTAACGCATCTGCCACTGCGTTACCTTTTCCCGGAGTATAGGCTATACAAAAATCATATGATGCTAAAAACTCTAGCCATCGTTGCTGTCGAAGATTCAAATCCTTTTGGGAGAAAAGATACTTCAACGACTTATGATCTGTAAACAACTCGAATCGAACTCACAGTAGGTAATGTCTCCACATCTTCAGAACAAATACAATCGCCGCTAACTCCAAATCATGAGTCGGATAATTCCTTTCATGCGGCTTCAGTTGTCGACTTGCGTACGCAACAACTTTATCCTTCTGCATTAGCACTGCTCCAAGTCCAGTACCACATGCATCGGTGTAAACCACCATCTCATCATTTCCACTTGGAATAGTCAAAACATGAGCATTTGTCAGTCGCTCTTTCAGGATTCCAAAAGCTTGTTCACACTTAGCATCCCATCTGAACACTTGGTTGTTTTTCGTCAATCCTGTTAATGGTGCAGCTATCTTGGAAAAGTCTTTGATAAACCGACGATAATATCCTGCTAGCCCAAGAAAACTTCTCACATCAGATGCATTCTTAGGTCTAGCCCAATCCTGGACTGCTGCCACCTTGGCGGGATCAACCGCTATTCCATTTACAGAGATAATATGACCTAAGAACCTCACTTCACTCTTCCAGAAGTGACACTTCGAAAACTTAGCCTTCAGCTGATGTTTTCGCAAGGTTTGCAAAACAATACGCAAGTGCGTCTTGTACTCTTCTTCAGTTCTAGAATAAATCAAAATATCATCCAAGAACACAAGTACAAACTTGTTCAACTGATCCCTGAACACTCTATTCATAAGATCCACAAAATATGCTGGTGCATTGGTCAATCCAAACGGCATTACCAGCCACTCAAAGAAACTAGATAGTGTCCTGAAAGCAGTCTTTGGCACACTATCCTTTGCCACTCTCAACTGGTGAAATCCCGTTGCCAAATCCATCTGAGAAAACACCTTAGCTTCGTGAAGCTGATCAAACAAGTCATCTATTCTCGGCAATGAATACTTGTTCTTCTTAGTCACTTTATTCAGCTCACCATAATCCACACACAACCTCAACGATCCATCTGCTTTGGTTGCAAACACAACTGGTGCACCCCATTCAGACACACTACGCCGAATGAATCCTTTTTGTAAAAGATCATCAACTTGCACCTTTAACTCTTGCTGTTCCCTAGGCGCCATCCACCTAAGAGGCATCACAATAGGTCTGGCTCCTTCAACTAGATCGATACAAAACTCGATCTCTCTATGCGGCGGTAACCCTTTGACCTCGTCAAAAACATTCTCAAATGCATTCACAATAGGCACCGATTACAGTCCATCCCATGGAACAACTAGCGAATACATGAAGCTCATGAAGACGCCTTCTTCATGCTTACATCGTATCACAACCCTTCGCCCCTCCACATTCTCGACTGTCACCTCCAGCCTCTTACAATTAACCCTTGCCGCATACTTCCTAAGCCAATCCATACCCAAAATAATTCCGAACCCCGCAAAGTTCAGAACAAAACAATCACAAACAAAAGAGCAATCATGACTCGATACAACCAGACCACGGCATATCATACACAAACAAGACGAACCCCCAACTGGATTAGTCACAACCAATGGTCTATCAACAATATCCGGTACCAAACCCAACCGGCCTACAAGTTTATTACTAACAAAAGAGTGCGACGCCCCAATATCAAATAACACTCTAACTAGAACACAACAAATGGAAAGAGTACCTTGTACCACCACACTCTTTCCTTTCTCTTCCGTAGTAGGAGCTTTCGAAGACGATGGCACAACCCCCAAAGCATAAGCTTGCACAATCTGCTTGTCCTTCCTCGGTTCCGGACAATTCTTCCTGATATGCCCCAGCTTGTCACAGTTGTGGCACTTCACCGGCACTCTCGGATTCTTACAATCTCTGGAGAGATGACCCTTCTGCTGACAGTTGTTGCAGGTCACTTCACCCTTCGGCTTCTTCTGGCCATCCTTACCCTTCTGCTGCTGCTGCTTTCTCTTCTTGTTTCCACCCTGCTGTGGTTTAGATTCCTCCTTAGTCACAGCAACAATAGATCCTTCCTTAGGAAACAGATTCTCATGCATGAGAGCTTTCTCCACAAACTTCTCAAATGGATCGTCTAGATGATCCACCAACTGTTTCCCAAGATAAGTGTCCAAACCTGTCACAAACTTCTTATTCTTCTGATAGGGAGATTTAATATACGACCGAGCATACTTGTACAAAGCTTCAAACTCAGAAACATACTCAAGAACTGGTCTTCCACCTTGCTTGAGCTCCACAAATTTCTTAAACAGAACGGATTTCTGAGCTGTAGAAATGAACTTAGCCTCAAATCTAGCTTGGAATTGCACCCAAGTGATCTCTTCCTCCGGAGTATCAATGGTGATAGAATTCCACCAATCAGAATCTCTTCCTTGAAGCTGTCTTGATGCAAGCTTCCTCTTAGTTGCATCCTCAATTCCCAAGTCACCAAAGATCCTTCTACAAGCATCAATCCACCTCTGAACTTCAATGGTTGACTCTGTTCCCAAGAAAACCTTTCCTCCAAGAGCAGTATAGTCTTTGCACAACTTAGCAAAATCCACTGGTTTTGGGGCTTGAACCTGAACTCCAACATCTACTGATGGCCCTGGAGTTGGTATTCTTTTCATAATCGAAGTCATCATAGCCTCGAACATAGATGCATAATCAGCAACCCCCTCAGAATCACGGCCTTCCCTAGCAGTTGGTCTCCCTCTTCGACTCATTCTTAATATCTATAAAAGAATGGTTAGTACACCTTGAGAAACAACTGCATAAGAGGTTCAAATCCTTCTAAGCTACTATATTATATATAGTAATCATCCATCAAAATACAATTACGTCTCTCATACGTAGTTACGTCAGCGAGCGTTGGCTAAAATCGATTAACCAAAGCTCTAATACCAAATGTGACGACCGCCCATGACTCCTGCACTAAACAAGGAAATAGTGCACTGTAAAGTATGCCAGGCAGCCATGGATGATCATCAAGGTAAGGTAAAAACAGCGGAGTCTATCATATTACTCACAGCGCAGGGATAAAATACAATAGAGAAATATACATAGTGAAGCTTCATCAAATAGAACCTCATCAATACACTACAAAACAATTTGATACAAACATCTGAATGGTCAATACATCAAGCCTCACTACATAACACTCAGAGAATCATACAAGCAGTGGAACATCCAGTACATATAGTAAGAAAAACAATATGCAAAAGCCCCCAGCTCGTCTTCGTCATCAACAACATTGGTCACTAAGAACAGCACCTGTCACCTGCTACCTAGTCTGCCCATCCCAAAATGGATGAACAGCCCAAGGTAATAAGAGTTGAACATAAAAACATGAGTTAGACAAAAGTCCTAGTGAGCGGTAAATCAACTATCAAATATACCAAAAGAGCATAAAGGGTAAAAAGGAATAGGAACCCAACCATCCCACTCCACCTCTTTCTACGGTGATAGCCCCCAGACACACTAAGAAGAAACAACCATAGCAAAGCAGACAACTAAAGTAAAGCAATTATCACTCGAGTCAAGGTCGATGTTTTCCAAGTACAAACCCCCAAGGCCTAAACCAAGATCAGATAAGCACCCACAAAACATCGCTCTTGAGACCGAGTGACGATACAACCAAAGCATCCAAACATCCATGACTCTGGCTATCACTGTTATCATTACCTCGATATCACCGTTAATTTAATGACCGGCTCATTCTTTCATCCGTCCGTCAATGGCTAATGGTAACCCTGGTTCTAGACATAACTCCACACGTCATCGTGACCCGTGCCTAGGACTATCGAATCTGCCCAGAGTACTAGACCTTCAACTATTGGTCTTGGGACTATCGAATCTACCCAGCGTACTCTTGCTTTGAGCATGCTAGAACCTTCAACAACGATGAAATCTCAGCCTCCTAGTCATCCTCCTTGACGACTATTCTCATACTAGCTCAAGCGCCTCTTGAGCCAACCATTATCAACGAACTCGAACCAAATCACCGAGTTATCAACATGCTTGGGATGATCCCGTCTGGATTAAACCAAGGCTATCTCACATCATGCTTTGCTTCATCGCATCATAGCAAAGTCCCATCTCAACATCATTCTTTGCCTCATCGCATCATAGCAAAGTCCCATCTCAACATCATCATCAAATCTATCCATATGAGCTTTATCATCTGCTTCATATGCCACGAGTAGCTTTCCTTATTCAAGAGCCTTTCCACTTAGCTTTTGAATCATCTTCGACCAACTTGTCCAAATCAAATCATCAATCAACTAATTTATAACAATCAATCAGATCAATCATTAATCCAAGTAATCAATCATTCAAACAAGATTTAAATAAACAGTTATAACAATAATGGCAATTTCGTAAATAAAGAGTCCAAATCTAACAAGCATGAATTCTAAGTAATATCTTGATGAATGAACTAGCATAGGTTAACATGTAGTAAAGTGGATATCAAAACTTTATGAACGATGGATCTACATGCAGACTTAAGGAAAATGCATGAAATCACTATCTTTAACACACAAACAAGCCACCGATCCAATATACTCCTTTGGGTCCGTGTGAGAGATAACCACCACTCGCTGAATCACCTAAACACCTCAAAAGCAACAAACTCCAGATCCGGACAGCGAAGGATCTAGCTTGATCCGACAAGATTTCCCTTCAAACGATGAAATCTCTCTTCGATGGATGTAGATCTTCAACTTTGGCTCTTGGATCTTCGATTTAGATGCATGGATGCACAAGATTAAAGTGGAGAAAAGAAGTGAAGAAGTGTTGTAGTCGAGCCCTCAAAATAGCAGCACTTCGTCGCATCAAAATCCGGTGCCAAAAAGTGAGATAAGGTCGTATATTTATAGGCCAAACCCTTAAGTCGTTCGCCCCCCCTTAAGTCGGTCACGACTTAACAAGGCCCCACGACTTACGACTCATCAACCCCACGGCCTACCGACTCAAGCCTCTACGCGACCTAACACAAACACGGCTCAACACACACGCGACCTAACATGCAAGCCGCGTTCCTTCCTAAGTCATCTGGACGACTTAACAACCTACCTACTCACGACTCAACGACTCAAGCCATCATGCGACTTACGACCTAACTACACACACGGCTTAGCGACCCAGCGGCCATCACCCTTGCCTTATCTCATCCACAACCTAAGCCGCTAACTACCTTAAGTCGCTTCACCGACCTATCTTCCTTAGGTCGGTAACTCGTTCAATCGACCTATCTCCTATACCACTATCCCTTAGGTCGTTTACTAACTTAAGCCGTTAACTCCTAAGTCGTTAGTCCCCTTAAGTCGGCAACCACTACCACTAACTTCTCTAAATCGTCTAATCTCTTAAGTCGCTCACCTCCTTAAGCCGTTCACTTTCCTTAGGTCGCTCCATCCTCTAAGTCGCTCCACCGACTTATGCTACGACACGACCTAACCCTGGACGACTCATCTCTGGACGACTTAAGCTTCAAACGACTTAACAACACTAACGACCAAATGACAACAGTTCTATGATCCTTCGATCCGTAAAAATACGGGTCGTTACACGTTCCTTACTGAACAATTCCGAACAAGACTTCCCCGCAGATTGGTCGTCACCAACTGCCACACAGCCGAATATAAAGGGACCTCTAGACAGGAGTAAATCTTGCTCTCCAGCGGGGGCTACCCACGAAGCTTTGCTGCACCTCCCCTGTTTTAGCCATTCCCGGTTGATGAGGCTTGAGGTTACGATTACCTTTATAGGACATATCAATCTTAGAATGCTCATCGTCCACCTGACGATGTTCTGAAAGCATTCAATCCATACAAGTTCGTTCCGGGTTCGAACGAAACCGAAGGCATTATCTCGTTACACTCGTATTGGAATCACCCTTAGAGTTAACGACGATAACCCTTGCACTCTAAATCTCCATCTCGAATCTATAAGCACTATTCCGTCAAACTCATTACGGAATCACCCACAGAGTTATACTGACGTATAGCCCTTACACCTCGAGTCTTCACTTGCTCCACTTGGATTAACGACCTAACGTTTAATTGGAATCGATGTGGTTTTCGGAGTTCCAAATTTGGAAACCCGATCCCGGTCTCATCGAAACCAAACGCCATCTTAATGTCCAAGTTATACTTAAGGGTTTTAAATAATTAACTCATTTCATTATTATCTATTTCACAGAGATAGATAAACTACATCTAACAATAGATAATCACATTCATATCATAAACAAATAATCCGTATCATCATCACAAACAGAAAATCATCGCAACCAAATAATCCATCACAAACCATCATACTTAAACCAAGCATTCATATCATACAACTAATCTCATTACTGAGATCACAACCATTCAACCAATAATACCCATAAGCAATGATTTATTAACCATCAATTATAATTAATTTAAAATGAATTAAATTAATTACAACCATCGCTAATTAATTTAAAATAAATTAAATTAATTACTCATTTCTATAAATCCCGCTTAATATTCATAAATTAATTAACCCAGTTAATTAATTATCCACTAAGTATTCAACTTGATTTAACACTATGATTAATCATTCACTAATTACAATAAGTAATTAGTATTAAATTAATTTCATAAATTAATTAACCTTAATCATAAGTAATTAACATTTAATTACTCATTTATTAATTAATTATAATTAATTATATTTATCCTTAATTAATTACAATTAATTAATCACTTAATTTAACTTAATCAAACGATCCTTAATTACATCATTAATTATAATAATTAATGATCTCTAATATTTAAATAAATTTTTTAATTAAAATTAATTACATTTAGTAACTAATCTAATTATTAATCACCTTGATTAATATTAAATTTAGTAATTAACTATCCTTAATTACTTATTTATAAATTAATTAACCAATAATTAATCATTAATTAATTCCTTAATTAATTACAAAAGTAATTTTCCAAATTACTAATTACATACCAGTAATTATCATTATTACTTCTCTAAGTAATCCTGCTCCACTAATTACATATAGTAATTACTCTTTAAAATCATCAAATAATTTATTAAAAATTAATTAAACTAAATTAATTAACTTAATTAAATCACACATCAAAATTAATTACAATAAGTAATTAATTCCTTAATTACTTTAACTATTAATTATACTTAACAAATTTCAATTAATTAGATTCAATTAATTAATCTAGTTAATTACCAAAATTAATTACATTAATTACTTAATTATGCTTAGATAATTAGTACCAATTATTAATTAACAACATTTCAATAATTACATACTTAAGAAAATTTGAATTAGATTAATTATCAATAAATCATTTCTAATTAATATTAATCTAAATCATTATTTAAAAGTCAAACAATTAAGTAAAATCCTTAATTATTTTAAGTATTTTCAAAATAATTTAATTACTTATTAAATGACTCATTTAAATTCAAAATGTATTAAAACAATTCATTTCTAAATTTAAATTCAAATTCCATTTAGAAATTTAATATTTAAAATGTTTAACCATTTAAACATTAATTCCAAAAATAATTATAAACCTTAAAATAAAAATGAATGTTTAAACAACATTCATTACTTAAAAATAAAGAAAGATTCAAAACTAAATTACTTGATAAATTAAGCATTGAAAATAAATTGATTATTTTCAACATTCAAAATTAAATTAACACTTCATATTTTAATTCAATACTAATGGAAACTAAATTCTTTCAAGTTTAAAAAACTTATTTGAAATCAAATTTCATTTTCAAATTTACCTTGAAAACATTTGAATATGTTCATTTATTTTTCTTTAAATCTATAAACTGTTTTTAAGTCAAAACAGGATTCTAAAGTAACCTGAAAACAATTTTTAACTTGATTTCAGAAACAAACTTAAATCTTGCTTGAAACATTTAAATTTTTTTTCATAAATTTAAAAACTAACAAAACTTGTTTGAATCAAAAATCTGGGTTTAAAAGATAAACCTGAAAACTGTTTAAATCTTGACTTAAACCCATATTTAAATCTTGTTTAAATTTAAGATTTCATTTTTAAAACTTTTGAATTCAAAACTACATTTGAATCCAGATTCAAGTTATACTTGAATCAAGTTGCAACTTAAAAATATGAATTTTATTCAAAACTGCAAAACTACAGGATTAAAACCTGAAACTGTTTTGTTTTTAAATCTTGATTTAAAACAGAATTTAAAACTTGTTTAAATTTAAAAATTTTATTTTTAAAACCTTGAACTCAAAACTCCATTTGAATTCTGACTTAACTTATAATTAAATCAAATTAAGATCTTTAAATTATGAATTTTATTTAAATTCTTAAAACTGCAAACTACAGGTTTATAACCCTGCAACTAACTAACCCGGGATTCCTTCAATTTAACTTCGAGTTTACTAACCATCTGCTTCGAGACAGAGACCAGAAACCCCAAGATCTACTTCGAGTAAAAATACCCTGCACACTACCAATATAGTTCACCTGAGTTCAACACTGCAACCAAGACCAACCTGTCAACACCAAGAGATACCACCTCCAGCCACCATCATCGACACGACCTCGGCCATAGCTACCTCTACACTCCCTACACAACCTCTCAAATTCTTACCCACTCGATGCAACATAGAGCATGTGAAAATGCTAAGAACTATAACACTTAAAATCAGGTTTTTGAAAACCTCGAAAACTCAAATATCATCTCCTTCCCTTCTGATCATCCATCACCAATTTCCCTTAACATACTTACATAAAAACTCCACTACAGTAGGCATCTTAACCCCTAAATTCACTAGCCTACAGATATTTTCAAATTTTCCTATTTCTGTTTTAAAACAGAAATGCCTTTCCCTAACAGTTTATTTAAAACTGTAATATTAGTTTTTGAAATTCCTAATTTCAAACATGTATTCTAATTTATACACTTGTTCTAATAATTTATGATATTTGATATTTGTTTTATTCTAATGATGACTGATTTTAGTTTACAGAGGCTATAGATTTATTAAACTATCTTAAAATTTATAAATCTAAGTTATACCAAACAAACATATCTTATTTATACAAACATTACTAACTGGAATCAATTCAAGTGATAAAGAATTTCTGTAAAAGAAAATCTTAGTTTACAAAGATATGCAACTACAGGCAACAGCAACATATAAACACATTCATATATGTTTTCATAGAACAGTTATCAACATACAATCATCACATCATATTCTTTCTACTGATTCATATGCACAAATATCATAGGTTTTTACATGGTTATGTTACTCATTTCATTTTTTTCTTAAAACAGAAAACAGAGTAATTTTATCTAAAACAGATTTTGATTTTTTTTTTTTACAAATTAGGATCTGAGTTCTGTAGACCATGTTTAGCTTAGTTTATAAAGAAAAACTGTTTTTAAAACAGAGAAGCTTACTCACCTTTAAAATTTGAAGAATGCAGAAAACAATTTGATGCAGATCCCATTTCCAGAGATGCAAATCTGAAGTTGAAGTTGCTTGTTGATTGATCTTTAAAACTGCAGCTGACCTTACTCTTGTTTTCTTAGATTTGGAGTTGAATTGTACTTTAGCAGATTACAGTTTTGAAGATTGAACAGATTTGATTTTTGCCGAATTGAATTTGCAGATTTGAAGTTTGTTTGTATAAATTGATTTGCAGATTTGTAAACATGCATTTGTTTTAGGTTTTAGATTTACTGAAATTTTTGATTTCTCAGGTTTTCAAATGAGAAAAAGGTGTTTTTAACCAAATGTTTTAGCTATGTTTTATTGTCAATATAATTAAAATTCAAAAAAAAAAGAATTTGCTTTCCACTTGTTGTATTATTATGTTAAATGTTTACAAGTGTCTTTTATTAGTTTAAAAGCTAAACACATGTGCATTTTTAATATGAAAAGAAAATTCTAAATTTATAATTGTACTTAAATTTATCCTAAAACCATTTCTAACTTATTTTAGCATGTTTAAAATGTTTTATTAACATTAGTCTTTAAATAATAACATATACACTATTCAAATATTTACTTGAGATTTTTAAAATAATATTATAAAGCTAATTTTCAAAAGAAATGATTTTAAGAAGAAAGAGAAATGTTGAATTGGATTTATTCAAGAGTATTAAATCAAATGTTATACTTTAACAGAAATGAATTAAATCTTATTCCAAAAGAAAAGAAATTTTAAAATAAAACAAAACAAAGTAAACTTTTATTATAAAACAAAATTAAACTATATTTATTCTTATAAACAAATAAATTCTTACTTACATTTCTATAAAAATATAAGAAAGATTTTTAAAACAAACCTTTTGAAAAGTTTACAATACTAATTTAAATTAATTAAATTAATCTAAATAATTAGAAAATATCCTTTATAAAATTTAAATTTAAATTTAAATCAAATCTTCTATTTACAATGTATAAACATTTATACATTATAAATAAAATATTTTTAGATCAGTTTAGAAAGATGAATTTATTACTTAAATATTTTTAACACTGAAAAGAATATCATTTAACAAATTAAACAACTATTAATTTTCAAAAGAGAATTTCTGTTTGAATTAAATTATTAAATCAAAATTTCAATATTTAAAATAATTATCAATGAAATTATTAAATAATTATTGCCTAAATTTCCGGGGCATCACAAATCCACTCCTTAGATCAGATAGTTCAACAAAACATGAAATTATAATCTCTTTAATTTTATCATTAGTGAGTTTAATTGATGCATTTATCATAAGTATGGCCTATTTGTACTATTAATTAGTTCAAATAAGCCGTCAAACTATAACACACCCCTTAAACCACTTACCAACTCTCGTGAAAAATGACAACAAGTTGAAAATGAAATCTATTTTAAGCGTGGCCTATTAACTATGGATTAGAAATATAGATCATCAAATTTTGATTTAATTTCACTTCATTGCCATAATCATATTTAGATGAAGAGGCAATTTGTGAATAATGTTTTTAAGCATAGCCTATTTGTTATGAACAACATAAACTATCAAATTCAACATGAAGTACTAAATCACATAAACATCCTTTTTCTAACTAAGCACAAAAAGAGATCATTACTTAAAATTATGTTGAATCTACATAATTAGAGAGCTTCATTACCCCTAAATTGAATGGGTTTAGGCTCTCATATTTGTTATCATATTAAAAAATTTAGAAAGCAACTTGAAACAAGAACAAAAGGAAAATGCAAGCTAATGTAAGAGAGAACTAATCTAATTGCATAAAATAAAATCTACACTACTAGCATGCAAGAAAAGAAGCATATAAATAGAAAAGAACACTAATTAACATTTCATAAAAAAAGGAGAATTAGATGAAATAAAAATGTCTAAGTAGCCATGAAAAAAGAAAAAAGAAGAGAGCTTTATTTATTTTTGTTCCTGAACTAATGAGCTAAGAGAAAGAGAGGAAGATTACATGAAGCATAAGGGGTATTTATACATGTATGAAATCCTAATTTAGTTTTTTGGGAACAATCCAAACTACCTCTTAGGAAGTGTGGTAGCCAAGTAATCATTAACACAAGATAATCTATCATTTAAATGTGTTGGCCATTAGCATGCGCATTAGCTCTAATTTGTACATTAAGGTATATGGGTAGGTGGGGTCCTCCATGATACATGAAATGAATTATTTCCATCTTTATTTGTGTCTATTCACTCTTGTGCATGCATACCTCTTCATAAAACCACTTATATTTGAGCTCACATTCCTTCAAAAATAATATAGAAATTTCCAACTAAATTTTCTCAAATTAATATATGCATAAAATGATCATTTTGCCTCTATATGAAGATGAGTATATGATAATTTGAAAATAACTTGAATTTTGGTTTGAATATGTTAAAATACATAATTAGATCATTTATTTAATTAAATTAGATTAAATCTGGTAGCAAATATGCACATTTATGTGCACATCATTTGCATGGACGCAAGGATAGAGTTTCTCCACCTTTACTGATTCTCATTCCGAAAAAAAAAATTAGGTCTGAACCAACTTGTCCTAAGATGTTGGTAACTATGAAATTGATCTCGCTATGGTTGACAAAGTTGATGAAAACGTTGCTAAAATCATGAGATCGGACCCCGTTCTCTTCAATAGTTGTCGCGACTTGATCACTAACTCCTTCAGAAGATTCAATTGCCATGCGTTCCGAAGGACAGGAGCTAGGAAGATCAGGACTCATCTCGAGCGACTCACCAAACGGTTCATTCCTTTCCTCGCTAGTATGGTGTTCGCTATCATCGTCATCTCCATCCTTCTCCACCATTTGCTCTTTTCCTTTTCTTCTTGCGACCGGTTCATCTTCCTCTAGAATCGGGTTCTTTCTAGCTACTTCGCCTCCATCTCTCAGAACATATCCTCCTCTAAACTCTTCGATCACTATTTAATGGGCCTCTTCTATGTGCGCCTCACCAAAGGGACCCTCTACATCCCCTTGAAATTATCGTTGGAGATACAAGAACGGGTAGAGGAACGGTTGTAAGCCAAAGAACCACTCTGCGTTGGAGACTAGGCAATGGTAAATCTATCTTGGCGACGCATATCAAACTGTCATAGATTCTCATTAGCTAGGAGGAACGCAATGGTGCGCTGGTAGGCTCTCACTGCCTTCAAATCACTATGTGCTCTCTTATGTTCATCACTCTCATCTCAGACCGAGATGCCTATAAAGAAACTCGTATCAAGATAGAAACTTAGAAATTCCAATACGAGAGAGATTAGACGAAAGGAACACACATTTAGATAACCATATCCGGTTGAACATGGTCGGGCATTGCATAAGAAATATTCATTCTTAAAATAAGAATGCTTATTGTAAAGCTTCTCGATCACTTTACATCCCCTTCAGGCTTCGATTATTAGATATGATAAGGAATCCTACCTTGAACTGTACTGAAGGAGATACATGAGCTCGTTTAATCTCCAAGGCCGATTGAATGCTCTCATCATGAGGACGTATAATGAACTCTAAAGAGATTAACCATTTAGGTAGAATCGGAACGAAGGTAGATCGAGTTCTTGCAATATCATCATTAGGAAGTGATTGAACGACATAACGACACCACCCAAGCACATGTACTGATTACATGCTGTGAAGCCCGACGGGGGACTGTTAGCAAATTCACTCCTTGTTAGTAGGTAGACATCTTCCTCGATGATACCATGCTGCAGACATACATTTTGGAGCGACTTGGGGATAAACTTGAGGGCAGCTGCTCCGGTGGATTATTCAAGATTCTTAAACTTGGGGGTAGTTGATCGATGGTGTAATGGCACATAAATTAACTGCTTTGAATTTGAATATTTAAAATATTTTTATATATTTAAATAATGGACTTTATAACTAAAATAAACCTCTTTTTAAGTAATAACTAATGATGGTGGTTTTTTTTGAAATTTGGTCTGCAAAGATAATCAGTTCGAAGATAAACCGAAAATGTAACCGAAAATTGTTTTTCAAATTTTTAGCATTTAAAAGCTGTCAAAAAATGTTGCATACATTAGAATATATATGTACACGCACTTATATAACAACATATGTGTTATTAATAGAGTAATTTGATTAGATTTTGGTTTAAAAACATACTTAAGAAAATTTAGTAACTTTTGACTCATCTTTTTAAATAAAAAAGGTGAAATATCCAAAATAAGATAATATCTTATCATGTAAAGTAGAGATGTGATGGAATGAAGGATGAAATGGGGTGGCATGACGATTGCGTGTGGAAAGGGAGAAAGGTAGGTGAGTTGGTGCTTGATTTGGAAGGTAAAGGTATTTAGAGCAAAAAGGTAATTTTCCTATCCCATTTTATATAAAAATAATTATTTTTTTAGTTCCCATTTTCATTTCATTTTATCATTTTTGAACTTCACTTCTTCTTTCCAAGCTCTTCTACGGTTTCCAAAAAGTTCTAAAAATTTCTTTAATAATCACTTCTTTTTTCCCTTTTCCTTAAGGAAAGTTGTTAAGACTCCTTTCTTTCCTCTACATCAATTAAACAACTAGAACAAGACCCAATACCACCCAAACCATGCATGAACAAGTCCATATAAAATATTTTTAAACCCATCTAACCTTTGTGGAACCTCAAAAATCAAACTTTTACAAAGCAAAAAAAAGTTCGGATACTAGTACAAGGTGCAGCGGTAGTTTGACTCGAATTGTTTTCTTTTTGGTGAGTAAATCTCATCTTTAAGCCTTAAAGTTTTAAACTTTGTTATAGGTAATAATAATGGTTGTTAGTTGCTTGTTTGTATATATTGAAAGTAATGGCTATTGGCTTGGTTCTTGCTCTAAGTGGATGGTGGCAAGTAGATAATGACTTGAGACTAGTCGACAAGTTTAAGTAAATAATTCCAAGTGATGCTCTCTACATGTTATATGAATATTATTTGCCTCTGTATATATGTTTATACTTATGAATAAAATTCTTGGATGAATAAATGACATATGAAAATGTTTTATGGAAGTGTCCGTATACCAACTATCGCTATATCAACACTTTGGAAAAATATCATCTCTCTTTGAAATATTTTGTTTGATCTTATGTTTAGGTTTTTAAAAAACCAAAATAAAGTTAATTAACCATTTTAAAAATGTTGATTAAAATTCATTTATCATTTTTAAATAATGATATTTAAGGTTAATTAATCCTTTTAATAATGGGGTTTAATTCATTAATCATTTTTAAATAATGATATTTAAGGTTAATTAATCCTTTTAATAACGGGTTTAAATTAATTAATCATTTTACTAATGATGTTTAAGGTAAATTAATCCTTTTAGTAACGGGGTCTATAATTAATTAATCATTTTAATAATGACGTTCAAGGTTAATTAATCCATTTAATAATAGGGTTTAAAATTAATAAAAATAACTAACGATGTGTAAGGTTAATTAATAACACCATCTAAAATTAATTAATCATTTTAACTAATGATATTTAAAAATAATTAATCATTTTAATAATTATATTTTAAAATTAATCATTTTAATAATGATGTTTTGTAATTAAACAATCATTTTAATAATGAAGATTAAAGACAATTAATTATTTTAAATATGATGTTTGAAGCAATTAATCATGGTTATAGCTAATTAATTATTCTAAATTAAGATGTTGAAGTAATTAATCATTGATTAAAGTAAGTTAATTATTTTAAGTAATGATATTGAAGAAACTAATCATGTTTAAAGTTAATAAATCATTTTTGATAGTGTTGTTTAAAGTTAATATTTGTAATGTGAAGTCTCATCACAAGTTTGGTTTTAAAAGTTAAAAGTTTGATTCAGTCATGAAAAGTGTAAGAAATTTAATTTTCCTAATCTGATATCGCTTATATGGAAAGGATTTAGTCATATGCTTAGCACTAAATGTCGAGATATGGAAACTCATCCCAATCTCGAAAGTAAAATTGTTGTCAAGGCGACGCCTGGAGGTAACATTATCTTTACTTGTTTGACTTCATTTTCAATCCAGAAATAGTTCAAGTTTGAAATCGATGAGTAGTGTTAAGAATATGAGATTTAATTTCCAAATACTATAAGTTTAATTATTCCCGATAGTTGATTTATTGACTATCGACTTAGCTTTCTTCTTTGTGTATTATCAATCAAAGATGATTTGTTACTTATTTGAGCACTTATACCCTTTGGCGAAAACTACTAAACTCAAAGCATGAGTGGACGTCAAGCTATGTAGGGTTGCTCCTGTTCGGATATATCACATCTACTCTAGATTGGTTTTGGTAGTATGCGCACTAAGGAGTGAAATACTCGGATACAAGGTATGGTTGGTGGGGTCTGGCTTGTACATCTTTGAGAGCACAAAGAAAATGACCCTCTCAAGTACATTGTCTAGAGGTATACTTTCGGTACGGGGGCGCATCCTCCTAGTCATTGTTGAAAAATTTCCCTTTCATTGCCTTTGATTCAAACGTTTGAATTTGCTTTCTTAATTTCATCAGGAAGTGTTTGGAGCTCTTCTCGATGTTTAATTATTTGTGTCCATTCTCTAAGTTTGAATTTTGATCTTATTTAGGCCCATCCTTTCAAGTTTGGGTTTTATTCTAAATTGTTTCTATTACTTGTGGTTGGATGTTGTTATTGTGATGGGAAACCCCTTCCACATTTCGCGGTGTGGTTTTGCATATTGTTGTTTATTTCCACCTTTGTTTAGAGTTTTACTCATACCAGACTTGTTGTTTGACTCGGGTTATTTGTTTTCCCTAAAACACTAGGGTACTCAATTATTTTTTTAGTGGTCCTAGAGTAGCAAGTTTATTAGGCTCTTTTGAAGATAATGGATGAGTAGAGGGATCCTTATCTATCTAGTTATATATTTCCGTTGTTATGTCTACATATATATGTGTGTATTTTGGATCAACAAGTGTAAAGATAGGCTGTATAACTGCCTAAGATGGTAGTAGTAGTACTTTTGTGTAACTTCGATGACTCCATATTAAGGAGTAACCTTTTGTACTATTGTATGGTTATATTATAACTAACTGTGCCATCATGAAATTTTCTGTTCTTTTATTTTATTTTAATCTACGACAACCCATCTTTCAGATGCTTGGGAAATGACACACGAATATCGTGGATCTATTAAGTGTCGCTTCTAGGGATTAGAAAGTTGGGTCATCACACTTGGTACCAGAGCTTCGGTTGAGCGAACACCTAAGCCTGACTTGGTACAACTCATTAGAGATAGGGTAAGTGATGTCCTAGAATGAGTTAATCTTGAGAGAGCGTATTTGAAATTTTTACAATAATAATATATGTCCTTTAAATTCTCATTTTAGGTCCTTTAGCATTGTTTTCCTTAAAACATATTAATCCTATTCTTGTATTATATAGATGCCTATTATTTATTCATGTAATAAAAGATGGATATAAGAAAATGAGGAAGGAGAGGATCTGAAACTAGCACAGCTACCAATGGCAGAGTACTTAGAAATGCTACTATGTCAGCTGTAGATCTGGTAGAGGAAGTGGTAGTGCAAGTTTATCCCCCTATGAACTTTGTGGCTTTATGTAAGAATTTTACTACTTCGGGTGGAAAACCATTCTATGGAACTAAAGATATTCTTGGAGTGTTGACGTGGCTTCGATCTTATGAAATAATATTAGGAGATCTATAGTTGGAAGATGTAGAGAAACAACTATTAGCATCGTGACAACTTCAAAAGTTGATAGTGGATTGGTGGGATTAAATAACAGCTAATACTCTAGAGGAAGAATTTTCTTGGGCTCAGATTAAGAAAATTTTTGAAACACAACTTATCCCAGATGCTTAAAGGATATTTTCTTAATTTAAAGCAAGGTGATATGACGGTGCCATAGTATAAGCATAATTTTAATGCCTTTCCCATTTCGGACTTGGATTGATAGACACATCACTAAAAAAGAATGAAATATTTGTGACTAGAATGTGACCAGTGTTCCAGCGTGAAATGAGTAATCATCTTATGTGTACGTTTACCAACCTTATCAGTATGTCCTTGAGATTTAAAGCTCTCGATATTATGGAAGGAATCCAAAAGAGAGTAGTGCTAGCAGTCAGTGCCGAGCCATTGTTAGTTGTACATGTTGGAGGCAAGCCGAATTTCAAGCATAAGTGAAAGAAGCAGTGGTCAGGAAAGAAACCTGGAGGTGGGCTGTAGCACCGAAGAAGCAGTGTGACTTGACCAACATTCTTTGTCACAAGTGCAACAAAATGGGACATTTTGCAAATCAGTACCCGGACACTACTAGTGGACCAATCTGTTCCAATTGTCATAAGCATGAACACATGAAGAATGAATGCCCTTTTCCAAATAAGAGATCACAAGGATAGGCTTTTTCCATAGAAGAGTTGCCCGCTACTTCTTAAGGACATAAGGGGAAGTAAGTATTGCAAGGTACATTATCCATTTATAACATTCCTATAAGAGTATTATTGGATACATGTGCTTTTCATGGTTTTATTTCATATGACCTGATGAGCAACTAAACCTAAAATACGCTATTTTAAGCAGTCCTCTTTGTGTGTCAAACCTAATTAGGGGTCTGATACCTAACACTAGGTGTCTAAATGTGCCTATTTCTTATCTAAATCATCTCTTTCTCTCGGATCTGTTTATTCTTTAGTTCATGGGTTTTGGAGTGTTGTTGGAAATGGATTGGTTGTCTAAGTTTAAGGTTATCTTGGATTGTGGTAGAGGAGGGTCATGATAGAGGATGCAGTAGAAAGAAGCATCAATGTTTGTTATGAAGAGCCTAACAAGTTAATGAGCATTTTTCTTTATTCACTTAAAGTAGCTAAAGAGGATATAGAGATATACTTGTTGTTCGGGATGTCATTGATATTTATGATGAAGTGCAAAATTTACCCCATCACCATGAAGTGGAGTTCTACATTGATTTGATTCCAGGAACCAAATCTATTGTAAAACCCCCCACAAAGGTTGGCTCCAAAAGAGAAAGGGGCATAGAAGGCCAGACATTCGACTTAGTGCAGAAGGATTTGCTCGGGCGTAGTACTGCTAGTTGGGAATTACCAGCCGTCTTTGTTACAATGGTGAATAGTCCTCTAAGGTTATGTGTAGACTAATGGGAGTTGAATAAAAGGACTATCAAGAAAAAAATATCCTTCACTAGGGATCAACGACATATTTGATCAGCTCCATGAAGCTTGGATATTTTCCCAATTGGATCTCACCACCTGGTTTCCACCAATTAAAGGTAGAAGAGAAGAGTGTGCCCTTAATAACTTTTAGGACTTCGAAAAGTTTCTATAAGTGGTCATTGTGCCGCTTGGGCTGAATAATGCACGCGCTTACTTTGTGGACTTAATGAATCAAGTATTTTGAGATGTTCTTAATAAATTTATTCTTGTCTTTAATAATGACATTCTTATTTGTTTAAAAATAGAGGAGGAGCACAGGGTACATCTTCGTGTCGTACTTAATACCTTAAGAAGCCATGTGTTGACGGCTAAGTTTTCTAGTGCCATTTATGAAAATCCAAAGTTACGTTTCTAGGGTATGTTGTTTCAGGAAAAGACATATCAGTTGACGCAGCTAAAGATGTTGCAGTTCAAGACTGAAAGGAGCCCGACGATGCGACGGATGTTAAAAGTTTCTTGGGATTGGTTGGTTTTCACCATAGGTCAATCGGATGTTTCTAAAAGATTGCTTTTCATCTGATGAAGTTAACAAATAAAGATTTCAAGTTTGTGTAGATGCCTAAGTATTACCAATCATTCAATGAGTTGAAGGATAAGTTGACTTGAGCTCTTATTTTGGCCATTCCAAGTGGGAGTGGAGGTTTAACCATGTATATGGATGCTTGTGGTTCCAGTTTAGGAGTTGTTCTGATGCTACATGCGAAGGTAATTGCCTATGCGAGTCGACAGCCGAAGCCACATGAGAAAAATTATGCTACGAACGATTTGGAGCTATTGGTTCCTGCCTTTGCACTTAAGATTTAGAGGCATTATCTTCTGGATGAAAAGTCCGAGTTATATATAGACCACAAATCATTAAAATATCTCTTTACCTAGAAAGATTTGAATCTGAGGCAGCAGAAATGGCTGGGGTTTCTAACTTCTTATGATCTAATTCTTTATACCCCCATGAAAGCAAATGTTTTTGTGAATGCATTAAGTACAAATGTAGCAATAGTTGCAAACTTAGAAGTTAAGCCAATATTGATGGAGAGAATTGTAGCTAGTCAAGAAGAAGATCCTATTTTGGCTCAACTTAAGTAGGTTGTCCTAGAAGTGATTATTTCTAGTTTTAAGATTGATCCTCAGGGCATATTGGAAATGAACGGGTATATATATGTTCCAAAAGTTAATGGGCTTAGGAAAGAAGTGTTAACCAAATGCCACTTTTCAAAGTTATCTTTCCATCTAGGAGTGACCAAGATATTCAAAGATATGAAGAGAGTGTTCTGGTGGGAGAGGATGAAGCGAGACGTTTCGATCTTTGTGAGTTGGTGTGCAAACTGCCAACAGATTAAGAGTGACCACCAGAAGTCAACTGGACTGCTCCAGCCACTTGAGATCTAATGTGGAAGTGGAAGTAAATATCTATGGACTTTATTGATGGACTTCATAGGTCAAGAAAAGGGAATGAAGGCATTTGGATTATAGTCCATCGGTTGACCAAGTGTGCTTATTTCATTCTTGTTAAGCCGACTAAGACTGCTGAAAGTCCGGCAAGTTTGTATGTAAAGGAGATTGTGAGCCTCCATGGTATTCCTTGTAGTATAGTAAGTGACTGATGAAAAGACAAAAAAAGTGCAGATCATGCTATATGGAATTATACTAAACTAATGCGGAAATAAACTAAGATACTATAGCAATGTAAAGTAAATTAAAACAAGCACACCAGGAATTTTTATACTGGTTCGAACTTCCCATTCAACGTCCAGTTCCAGACTCCTTCTGGAATTTCAACTACAACAATCCTTGCTTAACTCGGAGGAACAAGTCTATACAACCCTTGAACAGCCGAACAAGGGACCTGAGTAGCAGAATAGGATTTCGCCTCAACAACCGAAGAGGACTTAACTTTGCCTGAGAAGAAGAACATGACTTTTACCAATAAAGTTTTCTCGACTCTATGTGTTCTTTAACAACACGAATTTGTCAATTATAGTACACCCTTCCTATAATCTTCTCCTTTATGATGTATATATGAATACGTGAAGAATAAGGAAGTAATAGAATGAATTTGTATGAAATTGAATGCACAAGAGTATTAGAATCAAAGATTACGAGAGTAGAGTAAGAATAGATTGAATTCTTGTTTTTGGAAACATGATTCTAATTTTGTTTATATAGATTATAAATAGATGCATTTGTTCGTGAAGATTTATCATGAAGAGATATGGTCATATCTATTGAAATGAAGGATGTATCTCTTCACGAATGGAAGTGCCTATTTGAAAATATAGCCGCTGTAGATATTCAGACTTCTGAATTAAATAATTTAGACTTCTGAAATTGCACTAAACAATATTCAGACTTTCGAATTGAATAATTCAGACTTCTGAATTTGCATTAAACAATATTCAGACTTCTGAATTGAATAATTCATACTTCTGAAATTGCACGAGCTCAAACCAGAAAGAAAATAGGCTAAAAACAACCATTTTCAGATGTCTGAAATCACCAAGTCAGACGTCTGAATATTGGACTAACAATATTCATTTTTCCAGATTCAGACATCTGGTTTGGTACATTCAAACGTCTGAATATAACTAAAAAATACCATAGCTCAAATGGTTGGAGCATTTGCCTTCTGAATTAGTGACCCGGGTTTGAGTCCCGCTCCATGCAATTTTTGAAAACTTGATTTTTCATTTAAATTATGATTGTATAAGTGTGTATACCATTTGAAGAAAATTTTAACATTCGTAAACTCTAGACACTACACTATATGACTAATAATACTTTGTTTGTCACCTTCGTCTTGTCTCTATCGTGTATATCTCTTCTTGTATCTCCATATACATACTTTCATCCTTTTTTGTACTGTGTATCTTCATTTTGAACGTATTTGTTTCTCTTTTTGATGCTCATGTACCTACAAATTAGCTTAGAGATTCCTTGGTATAAATGTATAGTTGTTGTCATTAAAATCCAATAATTGAGGTTCTAACATTCTCCCCCTTTTTGATGATGACAACTATACAATTTTAGAAAATATTCATTGTATATTAAAAAAATTTAATATGTTTAAAGCTCCCCCTAAGTATAACATCTCCCCCTAAGTATAATATCTCCCTCTACCAATATGCATATGATTTCTCCTCCTTTGTCATTATAAAAAAGAATGAGGTAATATAACAAATATAGTGGGATAAACTCAATATTAATTGTGGAGAAAAAATAAAATAGATTTTACCATATTTGCTGAAGTCCATATTTCGTTGTAAGCACGTAATTCTATTAAACGTATGGAACATTCTTCAAAATTCCAAAATCTATCATTTTCATTTTGTTTCTCCGAGTACCTGCAATAAATAATAATCATTTTCGGTACCCACTTACTATGTTAGGGTCCGGGAGTTAGGTCTTTGGAAACAATACCCATTTGGGTGTGGTTGAACCTTTATAAATATAATTTTCATTACAAATCACATTCTTATAATAGTTGCTAATATAAAGTTGTTTATCATGATCAATCATATTAGGTGGAATCCATATCTTAATACTATTAGTCATTAGCTTAGTACTTGAAGAATAATTTATATCATTTCTAAACAAAGTACAATTATGACTATAACTGGTTTTAAAACTATCTTGATTACTAGTACTAGCACTAGCACTAAAATTAGTATACAAGAATGCATATCTAGTACTATTTTTACTTTTAACTTGTTTATAGCCTAAACCGTTTTTATCATTGTGAGCTTTTGAATTCTTAGCATAACCTAATCCCTCCTTATTTGAAGTAGGTTGAGAATTTTCAATAATCCTAGATAAATTTTCTCTCCCTTTATTAAATTTGAAAATATTTTTAGTAATATCATCAAGCTTAGTTTTGAGACTAGTGTTTTCTAACTCAACAATTTTAATTTTTGTTTTTTACTCATGATTCTCAGAAGCTAGAGCATTATTCTTTTCTTTTTGAGCTTCTATTTATTGACTTAATAAAGTGAGTTGTGAATTGTCAAAGAGTGAATATTGAATTTTATCAAGTTCTTCTTCTAATTTTTTCTTCTCGTCTTTAAGCATATCTCTTTCGAATTCTGCTTTCTTCTGATTTTCCAGAGCTTCCTTATATTTTCTTTTGAGATTTTTTTAAGTGTATAGAAGTTCTGAATTTATTTCTATCATATCATCAAAAGTTAGATCACTAACTTCATTATCTTTTGCCATGAAGAATTTGTTTGTTTGCTCCTTTGATTTTTCTTTATTGCTCTTCCACTTCTTATTGCCTTGACTAGATCTCTTTGTAGCCATTTATTCTAGGATGTTGTTACAATCTCTAGAATACCAAGCCCTGATACCAAATGAAAAGAGAAAAAACAGTGCAGATCGTGCTATATGGAATTATACTAAACTAATGCGGAAATAAACTAAGATACTATAGCAATGTAAAGTAAATTAAAACAAGCACACCAGGAAATTTTATACTGGTTCGAACTACCCATTCTACGTCAAGTCCCAGACTCCTTGTGGAATTTCAACTACAACAATCCTCACTTAACCCGAAGGAACAGGTCTATACAACCCTTGAACAGCCGAACAAGGGACCTGAGCATCAGAACATGATTTCTCCTCAACAACCAAAGAGGACTTCACTTTGCCTGTGCAGTAGAACAAGCCTTTTACAAATAAAGTTTTCTGGACTTTATGTGTTCTTTAACAACACAAATTTGTCAATTATAGTACACCCTTCCTATAATCTTCTCCTTTATGATGTATATATGAATACGTGAAGAATAAGGAAGTAATAGAATGAATTTGTATGAAATTGAATGCACAAGAGTATTAGAATCAAAGAATACGATAGTAGAGTAAGAATAGATTGAATTCTTGTTTTTGGAAACATGATTCTAATGTGTTTATATAGATTATAAATAGGTGCATTTGTTCGTGAAGAGTTATCATGAAGAGGTCATATCTAGTAAAATGAAGGACGCATCTCTTCACGAATGGAAGTGCCTATTTGAAATATAGCCGTTGTAGATATTCAGACTTCTGAATTGAATAATTCAGACTTCTGAAATTGCACTAAACAATATTCAGACTTCTGAATTTGCACTAACCAATATTCAGACTTCTGAATTGAATAATTCAAACTTCTAAAATTGCACGAGCTCGAACCAGAAAGAAAATGGGCTAAAAACAACCATTTTCAGACGTTTGAAATTACCAAGTCAGACGTCTGAATATTGTACTAACAGTATTCATTTTTCTAGATTTAGACCTATGGTTTGGTACATTCAGACGTCTGAATGTAACTAAAAAATGCCATAGCTCAAATGGTTGGAGCATTTTCCTTCTGAACTAGTGACTCAGGTTCGAGTCCCGCTCCATGCAATTTTTGAAAACTTGATTTTTCATTTAAAATATGAATGTGTATGTATGTATACCATTTGGAGAAGATTTTAACATTCGTAAACTCTAAACATGACACTATATGACTAAAAATACTTTGTTCGTCACCTTCATCTTGTCTCTATCGTGTATATCTCTTCTTGTATCTCCATATACATATTTTCATCCTTTTTTGTACTGTGTATCTTCATTTTGAACGTATTTGTTTCTCTTTTTGATGCTCATGTACCTACAAATTAGCTTAGAGATTCTTTGGCATAATTGTATAGTTGTTGTCATTAAAATCCAATAATTGAGGTTCTAACATTCTCCCCCTTTTTGATGATGACTGTTGTTCAATAGTTGTTTCCTGTTTGTCTGTATATAGTTTGATATATAGTATTTTGAGATAATTCCCCCCACGTCAGGCTTTATGTTTGACCCGTGTTTTGTCTATGTCTGTTTATGTCGTGACAACACTTAGGTACTCGATTGAGTAGTTTGGGAATTAGGTGCTTTTAAGGATACATTATTAAGATGCGCAACTAGAGCACTTTGGAGGCGTGGCATCGATTTTGGATATGTATACTTGATATTTTAGAAGTACACGACAGACCTGTTATTTGTTTATGAGAACGTTGTATCAAATATTTACTCAAAACTCCATGGTATTGAGAGTATATGTATCCTAACTTTCTATACTAATATTTATTTATCAGTTACTTCTGCTTATGCGGTCTCTTATATATTGTCATTCTATTCTGTTTATGTATATTAGTATATTATATGTTATCATCCCATTATTAGATCCATCGATGTCTAGGTTTAGTGTTTTGTTCTAACTTTACCTCGACAATCTTACTTTTGTGGTATTCAAGAGTCTATCGTTGATATGAGAAAATGAATTTTGGGTATTACAAAGGGTGGATTGTTACATTTGATACCAGAGCTTAAGCTTAACACTCGGACCAACCAGACTAGTTTAAGTTAATCAATCTGGTGAAAGGATATACACAGAGAGAGTGTAATAGTATTTTTCTACAATATTATAGCATATACACCGCTTGTCTTTTGGACTTGATTTGTTTCTATCTCTATTTGCTAAGGACAAAAATCTTAGTTTGATCATTTTTAGTTTATTCTACTTTTTTATTATCTATCTTTGTTGTATACACATTAACATTAATTAGCTATATTAGATATCCACTGTGCTTTTATTCAGTATTAGAACTGGAACTTTCATTCCGTATATGAATCTTGTGTTCTATTGATTATAAGAACATCCTAGAACAATGTCTAAAAGAAGATATAGTCAAAGCACTACAAGTAATAGAGAAGTTCATGCATGTTACATTGCACAAACATGACTATAAATGACACCTAGGCCAAATGCACCACCGCAGCAGTCATCGATGAGGTACTAACTATGTATGATCAATTATATGAGTACTGTGGTGTTTTATTTATAAAATTTAAAAATATTAAAAAGGAGTATAAAGAAAGTTTAGATAAAATAAAAAAATATAAGCTAGAAATTGATACGTTGAAAAATGAAAAATATATCTTAGAAAGTTAAAATAGCTCCTTAAAAGTTTCTTTTGAAAATTTTGTTTATAAGTTAGATCATCTAAATTTTTTAAATAATTCCTCAAAAATGGAAAACGATATTTTGTAAAGAAATTTGACGATTTGAAAAATTATATATAAATTTCTTTAAATAATTCATATTTTCAATTTTGGACACTTGAAAAGGAGAATTGTGCTTTAAAGAATGAGAATTCAGAATTAATTAAAGAAACTAATACTTTGAGAAATAAAACTGAAATTTATGAAAATGAGATTGATGACTAAGAGGTAAAATTTGATAAAATTAATGAAAAAGTCACAAATTTTAATAAGTTCAAAGTAATTTGAATTCAATTTTATCAAATCATAGACCTTTTAATGATTAAAGTGGTTTAGGATATAATAAAACTAAGTGTAGAAATAGTACTAGATATGCTTTTATGTATAGTAAAAATGTTAATGTTAGCACTAGATTTCGAGTAAAATCTAAAGCCACTTTTTATTGAAATTCAAGTACTTATATAAGCTATAATGTTTCTAATATTTCTAGAAGTATAAAACAATTACATATGAATATCAATAATTTAAGTATTTGGGTTTCTATTAATTGGAAAAACAGAGAAAAATATATTGATAATTATTTTGATCCAGTAATTAATAATAAATTTTTTATTTTTAAAGGTTCCACCAAACCCTCTTGGGTATGGTTACTTTCGACTTAACCCTCTGGACCCTAACATGGGAAGTAAGTACCAAAATATAGAATTTTTCTTACAGGTACCCAAGAAAGACAAAAGGATGAGATGGATTTCGAGCAGCAAATGTTCTGCGCCTATGATGGAGATTGACCATTTATGAATAATGGAAGTGAAATAAATTCATGTGCATATGTCTTCTGTTTTCATTGTACTTTTGCTTCTTTTTGTTGATGACAAAGGGGGAGAAAGTTTGGTGAAAGGAGGATCATTTACACACATACATATTATTTGTACATATAGTTGTCATCATCGAAAATGGAAAGAACGTTAGAAATCTGATTGTATGATTGTTTTAATGATGACAACTTTATATATAAATATTGCGCTCGACATCTCTTATGCAGGACTTTGAAAGCAGTAATGATTTAAAGAGACAAGAAGTAAAAGAAGAAGAAATAGTCGTCTTTAAGCAGAAAGCGTGTTCTTTTGTGTTTAGAAATTGTTTGTAAAATCTTCTAAATGATTCATATGCATATACACATATCACCGCTACATAAGATTTTTAAAACAAAGACCAAAAACATTTACAATTAAATTTTACAAAGCTTCACGTAAAAAAACCAAAATACAAAGGATAAGTCGATTGAATTTCAATCCTATCGACCGAGGGTGTCGACTGGATTTCAGTCCATTCGACTAAAGACAAATTTTAGTGTTCTATTTTTAGTCTTCTTGCATATAATATTTTATAGTTATGGAATGTCGACTTGTCATCATTTCAAGTCGACTGAATGAAAAATAACGACTATATTTTTTGAAATAATACTTCAAAGAGATACGTCTCTTCAATGGTTCTTCTTTAAAGAGATATGTCTCTTCAGTGGTTATTCTGAAGCAATAACAACTATATTTTCGAAAACAATACTTTGAAGAAAACAAAAACAACCCCATGTTTTCCATATTCATATCCCTCCACCGAGGGAAAAGGAAGAAACTACTCCTAATGAAAAAGACACAGAAGAACTAATTTCCTTTGAAAAGTGTACTGTAAATCCAACTCTATAGAAACCGCCATCACTAGATGTCACCAATCACACCGAAGAACTCATTTCCTCTGAAAAGTGTATAGTACCCACCATCATCAAATCATGCATTGAGAACTCGTCTTCTCTGAAAAATGCATCATAATGCTGTCGTTAGACTTTACCATTTGCATCGAAGAACCCATTTTCCTTAAAAATATACCATAACGCCTATCCTCATAACCACCATTGTTAGAGGTCATCGATTACACCAAAGAACATATTCCTTTTGAAATGTAATGCTTATTCACATAATAACCATCTTTAGATGTCACCGACCGAAGATTTCAATGCTTCTAAAAAATGAACCGCAATGCCCATCCTTGTATTCACAATTGTGAGATGTCACTTGTTACATCGAAGAAATTATTTCCTATGAAACTTGTATGGTAATGCATGTCCTCATAATTTCCATTGTTAGACATCACTAGTTACATAGGATAACATACTTTCTTTGAAAATGTACCAAACGTGACGTCTATTCTCATAATCACCATCTTAAAATTTATAAAAAATCTACCTAAACTAAGACACTTTGAAGTATTTTAAATCATAGAAAAAAACATACCAAAGAGTTCCTTGTTTCACCACTATCATGATGCCGCGAACCGTGTGTGAAATGGAGGTCGTATGCGAAAGTTATAGGTGTTTAGAGTTTAGAGGCATTTTGTGGTTTTATAAATTAAATAATATTTCCTTATATCATCGAAAAACACCACCAATGGATTCGTACGGTCAAGAAATACAACTCTGATACATAATATGTCTAAATTAGAGTACTTTCGTGTTTTATATGTTTGAATTAGAGAGAGATAAAACTGTCTAATTACAAATTAAAAAAATATATTTTTTTAATCATTTACCTATTGCATACTACACCATAATCATTAAAAAGAATCATTTTTATTATTATCGATTTCATCATTTTTAATTTAATTTAACACCATAAAGGTTGGATTGCGCTATCATCTCCATTTTCCATTTAGAAACCCCTTAAAATGTCCAATATTCCTTAATCAAGCCATAATACTATGAGCTTTTTGATATTGTCAAAATCCAATAAAAAAGTGAGAGAAATGCGTCATTTTGAAGTTTGATAGAGAAGGATGAAAATGGTGTATAAGATTTCATCATTTTTCTTCATTTTCCCGGTCTAATGCACCTCTGATCCTACAAATTATGCCTCAAATATTATATAAGACCGTAATATTCTCTGCACCCTTCAATATTCCATTGGTTTCATCGAAATCCGTTAAGAAACGGTGAAGTTATGAATTTTCAAAGTTTGATGGAGAAGGGGGGAAGAGGAAGAAGAAATGAAACGATTAAAAATGAGAATTTTACTTTGAATTTGCTTAGGATTTAATGTAAGTTAATGTTAAGTTTAGATTAAAATAAGATTAACAAAATAAGATTTGCCTGTCTTTTTGTAGTTGGAAATAACATATATTTTGTCTAAATTCTAGAATTCATCATATTATGAAAATGCCACTGGGTTTGACTTATTCTAATTTCTTGATTGTTTAATCAAATTCACCAAGTTATTTAAACAACGTTCCGAATATAATGGGATAGGAGCTGAAGCCTAATTCAGCTTGTGTAAAAATTTACTATTTTGCCTTTTATAAAAAATTATGATTTTACCCTTTTAATTTAATTATCTGACTACGCAAAATTACAATGTGTTACATTCTCCACAACTAGAAGAATTTTGTCCCTAAAATTTCAAGAGATGGACAATGCAACCCATTTTACATCAGGTAGAAATAAAACACAAACATAGTTACATCCATCTAGCATTCACCATACAACACAAGTAAAAACACAAGATCATGGGTATATAATTTCTATGATCGATAAAAACAGAATGATATAATGTGAGATGAGTGCACATGAAAGTAAATCAGCCTCCTATAAATGCACATGCAGTGACAATCAATTATGTATGCAAACATCGTAATATATGCATATATATATATATATATATATATATATATATATATATATATATATATATATATGCCCATCTATACATCATACGCAATATCGATATCAAAGTGCAAATGAAGAACCACGTCCATAAATATAAGCAGTAAATGCATACGTAATTAAAAAATAAATACCATATATATTATCATCGAGCATAAATTAGAACATCCAAATATATGTATCTTAGGTTGGAATGTGTGTGTGTGTACACACACACACAAAAAATCCAACATGGCATAAATTAAACTGGTATAACTCTAATGGAGCTACTATAGTAACCAAAACACATCAAAAGGACATGTATAAAACCAATCCTAACATCCATACCTATGTCGACTAGTTAGCTAGAGCAACCACGCAAATATACGAATGATCAAACGAGTAAACTAACCTATAAATTAACTAAAGAGGAACTTATTAGAATAGAGTTCGTGTTGAAAAACATAGACTTTCTCTTCATGTTCCCACCTACTCCCATCCATTCGTTTTCCCTACTATACTTGGACCAATTTCATTTCTCTATCTTTATGTTATATCACATTAGGCTCTAAGATGCGAATACGCCCATAGAGTATTCTACACTCTGTCTCTACATTTACCTCATTAAGCTGAGTAAGATCTACAATAACCACTAAATCATCAATATATGTTCATAAATGGGGAAAAAATGGATGTGAACCCCCGCCAAATTTTTAGTAAACACACTCAAATGTGCTGACTTCCCTGATTTTTATACATATAAAAACGCCAAACTGCTTATGATGTTAGATTTCTTGTATAACATTTCTCAATAGCGAGTCCTTCACCAACCATGTCACCCACTGCGACCTCTTTATGTGTGTCTTTCCTTTGCGGTTTCCATTCCTTTGCGTGCCAATTCAACTTTCATAGAGGTGTCTCTGATCATGTAATTCCCAAGTATAACTTTAATTTAAAGAGAGTTCACTACGAACATATCTGTATCGTTAATTACCTTATAAAAAATTCTGCCACTTGCTTCTTCAACCTCGGTCGATAGAAAGCCCACTTTGAATCTTTTGACATACCTCACTAAACACCTTCTTTCAGGTCCAAAATTAAAACAACACGATAATAGACGATGCCTCCTCTATAAGTGGACTAACATTTAGGGTTCTTAGGTGAACCGCATACTCCATGGCCATTTAATTATAGGCATTACAAATGTTTAATGCATTATTTCGATAAACATGATATTACTATAATGAATTCATTGTCTAGGTTGTTCACTTTTCACTTATATTTCTCATGCATTAGGCATTAAAACAGAGTTTATGCACAAAAGTTACTTTTTTGAAAATTATCTTAATAGGATGGTTCATTCAATCCAAGTGATGGCTGAAAAGAACTAAACTTACCTCTTCGTCAATGTTCTTCCTTAAAGTAGCCTTCATACTTCAGCACGTGCAAGTCAAGAATTTACTTTGTGTCTTGAAATCATATGACAGTAGATACTTCAAAAATAATATTAATTACATATGATTGTGAAGTCCCATGAATTAACATATGGTTAGAGTACCTTTATGTACATTGTCATATTAAAAAATGCTTTATATTTAATTCCCTGATCGTCCCTTTTCTAATATAGAGCCTCATTGACTCGCTTTCAAAGTATATTGGATGATGCAACCTAAATATCAAACAGTGTCTCGCCTTACTACCTGAAAAATATCATGTTGATTCATTAAATAACATAGCGTACATAAACTCCATGAACTTCATAGGAACATCAAAAAATGGATCGATATCCTAACTGTTAAAAAGAAAACTAGTCAACACCCCAAGGTAGAATTTAAAGTAAAGAAGTCTTCTTCGAAACCCACTTCAATTAGATTGAGGAAATTGGAATCTTATTGCTCCCTTTTAATATACCTTTCGAATAAGTCGTTGTAGTAAAAACTTCCCTTTATTTAACCTTTCGACTCAGTCGATGCACCTAAATCCCCTTCTTTTAAGTCCTTTGAACTTGCTAGGTTAGTTTGGTTGTCCTTTCGAAACCTGCTTTCGAAAAAATTGTGATATACTAAGGGTTAGCATTAAGGGTTTAAGGATATGGTTTGAATGGATAGGTTTCGACAAGGCTGATCCCTTTGATGGTTTGGGTTTTGTCCCGTAAATCTAAGGAAAATAAGCTAAGTTTATGGTTTCGACGCACTCGAAAGGTGACCTTTAGGTATCTTGAGATTAGGTGCTAAGACTTAAAGGAAGTTAGATGAGTTAAGGGTTTCGGCTCCTTTAAAAAAATGACCTTTCGACCTAATCGACAAAAACAGATCATGATTAAATCTAACCCGAGTTTCAAATCAGCCGCATATTCAAAAGTAAAATAATCTTGCTTTTATTAAACTCAAGCAGTACAATTTGATCCAATCTCCAATCTAATTTTAGAATTAGGGTTTACAATCTTAAGAACATACAAGAGTAGAGTGAGAAAAAATAGGATCCACAAAACCAGATCCCTAAGGTGTTTTTTATAGGTACGAGTTGGCACCTTTCCACTCAATGCTTTCAACCTGGTCGAAAAGTTGCCTTGTAGACCTTTCGTCACCTTTGACATCTGCGCATCCTACTATATTTCATTTGAGTGGATTTGAATGCTTCTGTCTTCATCGAAAGGGGGATAGATGCATCTTTTCCCTTCGTGTTGCTTTGTTGTTGCAAGTGAGAAGGAGCATGAGCTTTCGACTTTATCAATGGGTACATCTTTGGAGTTTTGAAGGTATCGAAATACTCTGGGTTTCAACCCAGAAGGTAGCTTCCGAAGACATACTTGCAGATCAATGCGGAACCCCTCTTAGTTATGAAAGGCTTAGACCGGTTCGAAAGGCTTAGTTATGCTTTCGAAGGGATTTTTCTAATCAAAGCATCGTTCTGAGTAATATGAATGAAGGCGATACCTCCAGTTTCAAAAGGTTTGGCGCGCATATGAGTGGTTTTTGTTTGCTGCCTTCGAAAAGTATCCCTCCACTTATTCGAAGCATCTTCATGCAGGCGAAAGCATCTGTTTCGGAAGGAAGCCATTGAAGCGAAAGGGAGCTTTTGACCCCTTTAACCTCTTCAAAAGCTTATAACATATCCGACTTTTGGTTGTAGCATCCCTTCGACTCCTTCGAAAGGCTTTGTTGGTGTTGTCATCTCTCGTTCTTCTTTCCTTTCTATTCATTTTGGTTTCGACAAGGTTGAAGTGAGAATTGATGGTAACACTTTCCCCCCTCCTCTGCGAAGGAATGCTCTTGACTTTCCAAGTCAACAATTTTGAAACCCACAACGTTTCCTGCCTTTTTATATTCTGGCATTAATACCGACTGTTCATTCGTCCTCCATGTAGACTTTTCTTGTAAATCATGTTCCTTTCTTCCCCTCTTTGATTTATCTGCAATTAGAAGAAATTTCCAGCAAGAATCAAAGATTTTAACTTCTTAAATAATTTCTATTTCCAACAAATAGAAACTCGAATCCAAAGTAAGTTTTTATTATTTTTTCTTTGCAAACTAGCTTTCCATGCTAAATTTCGATTTTAATATTCACTCGATTTGGATTTGAAATACTGTTTGAATTTCATAGAGATAATTTAAGTTTTTCATTCATAAAAATATCCTTCGATTTGTTTCTATAGTTTCTCTTATTCTATTTTCCACTTTAATTTAATCTTTGAATTCATCTGATTTAATTTTTTTTGTAGTTTTTTAAGGTTCGAAATCAAATTTTGGGGGTTTTTATTTTTATTGATTGTTAACCTACGTTTGAATCAATTCAGTTATTAATTTTTTGAAGTTTTGAGTTAAAATCGAATTTTGGGAAGAATGGGGTTTTTTTAGTTACTTTATAGAGAAATTTTAGCAACATGAATCACCATTTGGCTCTACAGTTTTACATTTCAACCCTTTCGAAAGGGGTTAAGGTGGCTAACTTTGTTTCGCTTCTTCAATCTCTTTCGATGGGATCGAAAGGTAGTCCAACGCCTATCTCTTAAGTGATATCATCGAAAGATTGATGCAGTTAATATAGAATGGACTTCTTCGAAAGCAATAATAGGCTTTAATATATCTTGGTCCCTTTCGAAGAAGTTGTCTGATATGCATCACTAAATGATTACACAGTACATACCTTCAAAAGCGTAATTTTTATTTTATAGGTCTTGAAACCTCTTGTTCCTACTTAATTCTAATTTATTTTGGGGAATGGGAGGAGTTAGAAATTCATTTTTTCTTTTTATAAATAAGATTGAGAGAAAACATACTTTGTTTAGGTTAAAAATCAAATCAAACCTTTCAACTTGGTCGAAACCTACTGTATCGATTCAAATTTAGTTGTTGGTGTGCTTTCGAAACCATATACCCCCTTTTGACCCTCTCAACACCCTTTGTAATCAATAGGGATTCGATCATCATTTTATACCAATATTGTCGAAACCTCTCAAAACATTATCATTTATACTAATATTGCTCAAATTCAAATCCTTCGACTCAATCGACATACAGGGTTTCGACAGTATTCATATTCCATTGGTAAAATAGAGTTCAGGGGTTTTAACAGTATTAAAAGGTTTTCTTGTTTTATTTATTAAATGTTGCTAGTGTATATTTATATCTGAATTAATTGTGTAAAATTTAACTGCTCCTTTCAACAATAAAGTTTTCCTTGAGCTTTCAACATTGTTGAAGGGTGTTTGTTGGAGGTCCACTTCCATTTTCCCTTTCGACGTTGTCGAAAGCTCAACAATTTTTATTTTCAAAACTAACAAACACTTTTTTCAAGGATATGAAATTTCATGTATTGGTTGATATTTGAATTTTTATAATAGGTTTTCGATCCTTGAAAAATGTTAATTGCATAACAAATTATAACTTCTAATTGAAGTGACTTCATCTTGCAAGATCATGGACATAAAAAAGACTTCTCAAAAACCAAAAAAAGATACAGTACCAATGATGGAATATTCTCCAAAGAAGATTGAAGCGACCTCTGAACACACTTTATTATCCTCCCAGGATGAGGTAGACGCAATTCTCGATGACTTTGACATTACTTGGGTGGAAACTATTCCCCTAAGTCATAATGACACCATACAAAGCCCACCTGAAGGATATTTTTACTACACTACTATCCACACTTGGCATGGTGGTTTCCTGCCTTTTTTGGGTTTTATGGCCAAATTCCCGACGCACTTAGGCATTGCTCCCATCCAGCTATCACCAAACGTACATACATATCTTCTACCCATGGAACTCATGGCACTGGAGCCTGGGCTTCCATCACTAAATTTTAAAGTTTTGAACTACTTAGTCCGATTAGTTAAACTCAGCAATCTGAATAATCAAATAGAGCCAATCCCCCTAATAGTTAATATCCGAGGGGGTAAACAAATTCAGTGATTGGGAAATGCCAGTTCTTCTTTGTTAAATGTTTTCCCAACATCAGTGAGGTTTTCTCTTCCCCTCACAAGTTGGCCGCAGTCTTCATTTTTATTTGTTTACTTTCTTTTTCCAATCATTGTTTCCTTGTAAGGTCCTTTCGCTAAAGATCTAAATGATGAGGAGAAGAGAACCGTCAAGCTATTGATTGCTGCTTCGAGTAGGATATGAAATAGGTTTACTTTGTTGATCTCCTCAAATCTTCAAAAAAATTCCCCTTACCAGCAGGTCAGAGGGTACTTGGTCACCTCCCTTAGTTCAACACACATCTCGGAGTTAATAATTCCTTTCTTTGGATGATCCGAAGAACTTCTCCTCACTGTCTCCAATTTCCCCGATCACTCTGGTAGGCTTAAAGGTAGTACTTATTGTTTGTTATTATGTTATTTTTTAAATTACTCCACTGACTTGTAATTTTTTTTTTTAAAAAATCTTCAGTGATTGTTGCTCAGGTTGAACCAATTGCAAGTGATTCGGCTCTCCCAACTTCTACGCCCCATGCATCATCATTGACTTAGGCCATTGCTAGATCAAAGATGGCTGCTAAAAGAAAAATGAGTAAACTGGACATGGTGGAACCACTCCCTAAGAAGGCTAAGATCATTGAAGTTCCCAATTCTCCACCACCAGAAGAGCGGGAGACTGCTGATATTAACAAAACTTTCGAAATCCCAACTATTGATGCTTCTTTTGATCGATCCAAGAAGACTCCCTCATATCACTTAACCTTATGGTCATTGTTTCTCTCTTATTTTTTGACATATGTTATACTTTTTCTTTCATATTTCCAAAAGCTGGCCCTCCTTGCAAGAAGTTGTATTAAAATCTCCTATAGAGACATCAGGCTTTGAGAAGAAATTTCAAACTTAAATAGCCAAGGCACCTCCCTATTTGCGGGTAAAAATGAAGCTATGATGGAACTAGAGAGATAAAGATCTTTATTTCTCAATCAAAGTCCGTTGTTTTCGAGGAAAGAAAATCACATTAACTCCTTGCTGAAGAAAATTTGGCCTCGAAAATGGCCCTAAAAGAATCTGAGGACGAAAAAACTCAAATTGAAGCAAAACAATCAACTCTTGTGAAAAAGTTGGAGAAAAAGAAAAACTCCCTAAAGTTGGATGTCAATGTTATCTCCGTTGCAAAGCAACGGATGTCTCAATTCCTCAATACTTCCCTTGATGACATAGTTGTTAATTCTTTTGAAGATGCCATAATGCTTGCTTACGCTGGCTACATCAAAAAGTGCGCAGATTGGAGTTTTCCTTCACTCGACCCTACTCTTATCAATGGATTTATAGACAAAGTTAAAAGAATGGAGCGGGGGTTGAAGTTCCTGAAAGAGAGGAGATTGATGCCTTTAAAATCTTATCCTTCGAAGTCCCTTCCTTCGAAGTAGATTTTGATTCTAAGGATGAAGATGATAAAGATGAAGCTCCCGAGGATGAAGGAAACAGTGATGATGATGATGGAAGCCAGGGTTCAGATGGCGATTGGGGTGGTCACGCTGATGTTCATGAAAAAGATGATGATGACAACACCGGGGCTTCAGAAAGATCAACCCCGACCCAATTATTCATGAAGCAAGCCCACCTGAACCCCCTACGCCTTCAAACCTTCAAGAGTGGATTGGTAACATTAACGTGGAAGAATAAAGGGAAAAGAAGCAGGTCCCTCAAGCAACAGTTCCCGTTTCTCAGGTATGGGATTCTTTGTTTAAATGGCTCTCACTTCCTAGTTAATAGAAGTTTACATCTTTTATTTTAGATAAGAAGGAAATCCATTCACCCTTATAAAACAAAGCTTGAAAGAAGAAGAAAAAGTAGAAATAAATAGCTTGTTTAGAGAGATAGATAAGCAGTTAAAAGATCACAATGCCCTCTCCAATAAATATCACAGGCTTAACAGAAGTGCGGTAGTGTTAGCGTCTTTCAAAAACCAAGAAGCTGCCCCACGACTGAGGAGGGCACAACTTCGATATGATAGCCTTTTGAAAGACAATATGGAGTTAATTACGCTCTTTTGAATGTTAGTTGGATAGATCTGTAAATTTCTTATACAAAGCTTATTGTATTCACCCAACTGTAGATTTTTCATATTTAGGTGATTTTAGTAGGGGTCTACTTAAGAGTTTACAAAAGAGATATTTTGATGAATTTGGATCTGATCCCCATCCGAGAGCCTACTGGAATTTAACGTGAGTCAAATCGGTTCTCCAAGAGTTCCCTCCTGAAAAACTTATATATTATAAGGAAAAAATTGTTTCAAAGTTATTACAAAGTCGATTTTGTATGAACCAGATGAACATTCATAATTATGTAATAGTATTGGTTTGTGAAATTTTTTGCTCTAGTTTCCTATTATATTTAGCTGTATTTTATTACATTACCACGGAATGAAAGTCCCTAGGAAACTTTATCTCTAGAGATTATCTAAGCAAGTATGTTAAACTAAGAAGAGATTATCTAGAAAAGACATCAATTTTGAAATCTTCAAAATTAGCTAGATATTACTTCCTTATAGATTTGCAAAGACTTTACATGGAACATCCTCGTCTTCATTTCGATTTTCTTGGTGAAGAAAAAGAACAGCTTCTTAAAGAAATTCAAACATATCATACCAAACTGATACGTGGTCGTGATAGTCCTCCTACCGAGGAATGAGACTATTACAAATATACTCCAGTTATTACCCCGAAAATATTTAATGTTCCTTTTGATTCAACTGTTACCATTTCGACTAATTCGTTGAATAAAGTAAAAAGGTCCGTCTCTCAACTTTAAACGTGAAACAAATGCACAGTGAAATTGTACTTTTACTTCATTTTAATTAAGTTGTAGCCCTCTATTGCTATAATAAAAATATTTACGATTCAAGTCTTGACTTCATTATATTGTTTGTTTAAATAGGAGTTATAGTTATCTACAATGCCGCTCTCATTTGATTCTCCATCTCGTTTCATCAGCATGAAAGATAGGCTGTTAGCAGACATTGAAAAGAGAAAAATTGCTTATGATCCTTTACTTACTCGCTTTCAAAATAATACCGCAACTCTTGAATGGCACAGAAGATATTTTCTTCAAGAGACAATCGTTAGAAACCTCAATGATCATATTACCAATCTTAACGCGGACATTAAGAGTAAGAACGAAACAATTTCGATAGTAAAGCGCCAAATTAAATCAAATGCTTCAATTGATTTTGACCATAAGATGTTCGAACTTCTCCAGAAAATAAGCGATTTCAAGATTAAACTAAAGGATAGTCAAACTCGGTGTGAATCGCTAGAATTCATCACGGGGAATAATATTTCAAATGTCGATTTACCAACTTCTCCCATTATTTCATCTGTTGCAAAATCAATAAGGTCTACTTCTTTTGCCATCCAAAATTTCCCTACTATGACTAATCCACCTCCTGGCTTAGATGAAAAGGTTGTAGGAGAGTGGTGCAGGAAAATCAAATTTGAGATGATGAAGTATTTCAATGAACAACAGAAGGTGAGATACTTGCAACACATAAATGAATATACAGCTAAGATTCATGAACTAAGATGCGAAAATTATCTTCTTCAGAAGTGTATTGCTGATTTAGAAAGGGAAAATAAAACTCTGAAAGGTGCAAACAAAGCCTTCAATCGTTCTTTGAAGATGCATATCGAATATACCGATGATGTCGATAAGACAAGGCAAAAAGAGAAGAAGCTTAAGGAAGTTCTTCGTATTGCAATTCATCACGTTGTTGATCCCTTAATTGCCTAAAATCTAGATAAAGCTGCTCAAGATCTGTGAAATATATATTTGTAATACTTGTAAATAATTTCATAAATTATGTAAATTATGAAAATTTTGTAGATATCACTTGGTATGTAGTCCTTCCTTATCATCTTTCTTTTGAATCAGCCCTTCGATAACTTATACTACAATTTCTGTATTTGTTGGATCCGCTAATCCTTTTTGCAGATATCTTTTCCCTAAAAAAATGAAGAAAACAATATCGCTTATTGTTAACTTGAAATTTATATAAGGGTTTATCCACATTACTTTCGGAGGTTTACAGATAATTATGTTGACATATGATAGTAAGTGAAAAGTAATTATACAATTGAATATGGTTGAATGTCTTGAAACCCATCTTTGGTAATGATTAGAGAAAACTAGGAATTCAACTTCAATAACATTAGCAAAATACCGAAGATTAATTCAATTAAGAATCCAATTATTGAAGTTTATAAATTCATATTCGGGAGATAGCTAATAAAAAGTCGATAATGATTATGTTATAGAAGTCTAGAAACCATTGCCTGAAAATTCGCAGTAGAAGTCCATTGACCTAGATTTGGGTATGAAATTCCAAAAGATTCAAAACCCAGATTCGTGTAGTGGTGGATGATAACCAGAAATCCATAATAATTTCAATAATAGAAATCTAGAGCCCAGATTCGGGCATTAAAGAGTGAAGTCCTAAAATTATTAGTAATTGCCTCGAAATCCAGATTCAGGTATTTTTGGATGATAACCAAAAGTCCACAATAATCTTCTTAATTGAGATCTTTAGCCCAAATTCGGACATTAATTAGTGAAGTTCTGAATAATGAATGACCCGAAACCCAGCTTTGGGCATTAATAAATGAAGTTCAGAAATTCTCTTCTTGGGAATAAATCGAAGGCTGAAGATTCTCATTTAAGCCTTCTTTCTTGCACCGCTCTTTGGGTATGTGTCACTTGATTTGCTGCTTCCCAGGCTCGGATGTCTTAGTCCATTACTTGATATGCCGCTTCTTCGGCTTGGACATCTCAGTCTGTTGTTTAATATACCGCTTCTCGGGCTTGGACATCTTAGTCCATTATTGTCTGGTGCGCTTAGTTAGCTTATCCACAAGCAACATCCAAGAAATTACCTAACCTCCCTCTAGGAGACGCGTTGACCTGGCCATAGCGTGGCGCGGGTAAGGGCTTGTCAATACTTTAACATGGCCATAGTGTGGCGCGGATTAAAGCTTATTCTAACCTCCCTCCATGAGATGCCTTGACTTGGCCATAGCATGGCACGATCAAGGGCTTGTCGATGCTTTATCCTGACCATAGCGTGGCACAGATAAAGGCTTACTCTAACCTCCTTCCAGGAGGCGCCTTGACTTGGCCATAGCGTGGCATGGCCAAGAGCTTGTCGATGCTTTGTCCTAGCCATAACGTGGCATGGATAAAGGCTTACTCTAACCTTCCTCTAGGGGGCTCTTTGACCTGACCAATTTAGCGTGGACAAAGGCTTTGACCGTTTAAGGTAATGTCCAAGTGCAAGGAGAATTTCACTCCAAACCACGTAGCTTTTTCTTAGTAAAGTAATTCGTTATTGACTTCATGTAGATTCTCTTTACAAACCCATTAATCTTCCCTTGTATATAAAATTTGATTATCATTCCATCGAGTGCTTTGCATTGATTTGTTTCATGTCCATTCATCATATGGTAGTGGCAATAGGATCCTCTTATATTCCTTTCTTGTTTAGGTTTTCCTTTTATTATGGCCAATAGTTGAGCCCTTTCTTGGTAGCAGATAAACATTCTCGATGGACGTTGTCAAATTGCATTCCTTAGGAGGTCTTGACTTGAAGTTTGTCTTTTGAGGATGGTTTCTAGATCTTTTAGTACTTGGTTTTGGAGTTTCACCCTTACCGATTAGTTTTTTTTAAAAACCCTTTGAAGTTCTTGTGTTGGTAGTGTTCCACTTATTGCCTGAGTGGAAAGGCATTGTAATCAGCCATCATTCCTTCTTCAAAGATTGTGTCTTTGGTGTAATATTGAATTGTTTTCCTCATTTGATCAAAAAACGTTGTTATATTCCTTCCTTGTTCCTCCTAAGGCAAAGATAGGGGTGAGACCCATATGAAAAGGGTTTATACCCTATCTATCTGGATCATAAGATTCGACTTTCTTTTTCCTTATGAACCTTAAGGCCTCCATTCTTAACAATTGTTCCACATGTAGATTTGAATCATTGACTGCTTGATGGGAGAATCCAATTATATATGGCTCTGACGAGCCTTGCTCGGATCTTTTGACTTTGCTAATCATGATGAAGTAAAATCTAAAGTGGATAAGCTCGGAATAGAATTGCGTTAGAGGAAAATGATGTTAGAAGTTCAACAAGGTCGGAGGTTCAAGCCCTCCTTCTAGCGCCAAAATGTTAACAAGAAAACTTGTCAACGCCTAAAAGTAGAATTTAAAGTGTGTCAAGACCCGATTCTTCGTCTTTCGAAAATTCAACATCGATACTCACTTTATCGACTGCCGAGCAATCGAACGACGGAAAACCGAACACTGAGGGTTTAAGAAAAAGAAAAAAGATAGAAGAAGAGATAAGAAGATAGAAAATGAAGAGAAAAGAAAATAGGAGAATAGAGGAAAAAGAAAGTAGAAAATAAATAGAAAATAGAACGGACAGAAAGGAAACAACAAAGAACATCAGAATCTCACAATTCGCAGCGGAATAACATATAATAATAAATGAATAATCTTTAAACAAAGAACTATATCAGTTATTACATTACATCACATTTCATTACATCATATCATCAGAGGGTACAACAACAAATAACATCAAACAGTGCAGCGGAAAAAGAAATACTATATATTAGTAATACGCCATGCCATCCAGCTTGCCTCCAGCAACTCCAGAATATCCAGAATATCCTGATAAACCTAACTCCTGACTGCCCGTGTGGAAATTGGTGGGCACCCAGAGTTTAGGAAGGAAAACAATAAACTCCGAGTCAGTTATGTGACTGGTGTGAGAACTCAAAACATTTTATTTATCTTTAAAAATCAAAATAGAGGAATATTTTTAAAGTCAATTCGCAATGCTTTTTAAAAATGAGACTACCATAAGGCCTCCCGCACACACACACAACGCAAACGCAGAATCGGAGGAGATTTCTCCTTATGATAGTCAAAGATGCTTGATACGCATTTAAAAGAACATTTTATATTATTACTAGTGCATAGTGTAGAGAAAAAAATTCATTTCGAAAGTAGAATATAAATCTTAGCCAACATACGACCATTATCGTATGCCTACTATAGCTACCATCCAAACAGTGGGGCGCCACCATAAGTGAATGATAGGTTCTACAACTAATACCGTACAAGATCGTATTGTTTCTTTGGATTTCAAACGAATGGTCAGGCCAAGGAACTTCCCATTGCCACATGAGAATGCCTCTGGATGGACATCCCCGAGAACCAAACCGGATCTCTACCAACACAAGGTCGGGTTACCCCTAACTGAGTAACAACTGACCGAATATGCCATCCCCCGGTCCTTTGGGACCTTTCACCGAGCGCTCGCAATCAATTCACACAATTATAACAAAGTGTTTTCAACATGAGTAAGTATCTGGGCTCCATACCATGATACCACCCTTTTCCAGAAGGAAATGCACACATCCTAAAGGGCGCTACCCCTCATAACCTTGCCGCATCTTTCCTGTTTTGACCATTCATGGGGTGTGAGGCTCGACGAATTCACGTCCAAAAAAACATACTTTATACAAAAGTCATGCTTTGGGTCAACAAATGATCATAGAAATGATCACCAGATAGACGATCAAATAAACGATCCTATCACAAATAATCAACACAATGATCATTTACAGCAACACTCAGCATGTCACATTACCAATATGGGAATATATCGCTGATAACATTCAACTACATAACCTCTGAGCTCGTACGTCTCAGAGAAGGGTGTTAAGCTAAAAGAATAAATTCTCCGCCACCAACAGAAATATATTTGAATGAAATCGGCTTTACATCTCAATTTGTAATGTCAGACACACAATCCATACAAGTCTGTTCCGGGCTCGAACAGAACCGAAGGCACTTACAAAGAAGTCCTTGCAATCCGGATATTCACGATCCTGATCGGATTCACCATCACATATGGAGAACTCAATACCGTAGCTACTCGGTGCAGAGTCAATCGACAGGTCATCCTATCACTCTCGCAAATACCGGGTCTTCAACACCGATCTTCAATGCGATTCATAACGACGTATCACATATTCGGAATGGGTTATACGACCCCATGGTCCTTTCCCGGTTAACCCGAATAGTGAGCGCTTATTTAAAAATAAGTGTGGCATTCAAATTCAAACAAATCACATCAATTACCCATTCAAAGGGAAATATTGATAGTCGGTTATTGAACTATCAATGGATATGCACACATCACCAGTTTCCAAATAATTTTCCAAATTATTTATTTCACGAAATATCTTTACAAGATATATAATTTCACACTTCAAAAATAAATCAATATTTATTTTTAAACAACTTCCCTTTTTATTCATAAATTCTATAGTGAATTTTCATTCTAAAATATTCATGAATATATGACTTCAATTATTCATTTCAATTTATCTTTAAAAAGATAAATTCTCAAAATATTCACTTTATATTGGAAAACATTTCCATACTTACTTATTCATAAGTAATTCACAAATTTTATTTATTTTCAACACTTAGCAAATATTCAATATACTTAAATCGAAATTAAGTACATATTTCATTCTTTAAGGAAATCATTCTCTTAAACATATTTATTTGGGCCAAAACGAATGTTGCGTAAAACATCGTTACGACAACCCAAAATCACTAGTATAGGGATTCGAAGTTAAAATAGATATATAAACCCCAATACTATACAAAACATTTGCTTTCGGAAATCATTTACTATAACAACAGTGTTATAGTCCACCATTTTCCTTTTATTTCTCGAAAACGTCTATTTCAACAATAAATGTTGAAATCTATGGTTTCGAATCTCAACACATTTTAAAACATCGTTAGATCGTTTTAATTTCTATTTAAAACATCACATTCTAAACATTTTCTTTAACATAATATTCACTATTCAAAAACGTGAATATACTACGTTAACACATTTTCATCCTTTTATACATTTCATTTTAAAGGATTATTCACAGTTAAAAATGTGAATATAACTCCATTAATAGGTTTCAACAATTTACTTATCAAAATAAGTCGTTTACGAATTTATGAAACAACGTTTATAAATTCCTTTATTAACCTATATTCAATTCATAACCCAATTATATACCAAAGGTTCATATTATAAGTTAAATACTTATAAAACGATTATTTTACAAAATCGTTCTTTTAAACTTCATAATTATAAATCTTATAACTTATAAGATTCAATTATTCATCCAAATATATTCTTTAATAATTTCACAAAATTTATAAATCTTACTATTTATAAATTTCATTTATAACTCCACCATTTATAATTTTATAAATTCCATTCACTTATTCAATCCATTTTCACTTCATTCAAACACTTATAAAAACTCGTTTTATAATGTCAATATTTTCAATTTATAAATATCCATTTATAAATCTCTTAATATAAATCAATTTATATTATTTTTTTTAAAACGTTTTTAATCTCCTTTATTATTTCACCATTTTGATTCATAAAATAATTAAATTTTATAAATCCTATATTTAAACTTTTCACAATAAATTCTAAAATCCCAATTTAACTATTTTATAAAACCATTAACCTCATATTTTCAAAAATCAATCTTTACTCGTATTTCTCAAAATCATAATTTTTATAACATTAAAATTATACGTTTATTTATTTAAAATGGATCAATTCCAAAAATATTTTATAAACGTTTTCTTTCAAAAATCACTTTAAAAATCATTTTAAAATTCCAAATTTAGTCCAATAATGCTACATACCAAATAGTCAATCACGACAACAACGATATCATATATCGTATATGATAATCAATCAAATATCAAAATATCTGAAATCAAATAAATACTGTTGAGGAATCCAGTTGGATCCCTCCAACCTGTTTTCCTGCATCCACAAACATTAGCACAATACCAATTTCGCTCCAGTACGAAATTATCGCGGTATATGGGATTTAAAATATTATCCGCTTAATAGACGGCGCAATAGGGTCTCATCCGCTAAAAAATGCGGGAAATCAATAACTCCAATATATACATATGCCAATATATATATATTGCTATTATATATAATACCAATTTCACTGTTTATGAAATATTCGCGGTATATGTTTTTAATAAATAACATCCGCTTACTAACGGCGTATAATGTCTATTTTAACAATAAATAGATAACAATCATCATTCAAACATGCATTCAAATATTTTAAATCTAACTATTTAAAATAAAATCGAAACTGATTCGATTGAGTGAGAAGTTCTCACCTTGATTTCAATTTCGTTTTAGCGATTTATTTCGAATAAAATTAAACGGACGTTTAATTTTACCCAAAATTCTCACTAACTCCAAACGACTCCAATCCAATTCCATCGCGTAGTGCTCGTCCATATGATTCCAACGCAACTGGTTTCGCGCGTTTTCGACCTCGTATGAAAAAGTTATTAATTTTCAAAGTTTTACACGATTTAAACTAAAATTTACAACATAAATAACCTAACTTTTAATCACAGCCGTTAGATCCAACTCCAACAAATCAGGACCGCGCATACCCTTCCCCTTCTCCTTCGTTCCCCCTCCAGTAAATAGCCGCACCACCCAAACCCATTAGCATGAAATAGGGTTTCAATTTGCACCTCCCACAAGCCACTTCAACTCGATCAGGTAGTTCCATGTCGAAGCCCCTAACTTCCTCCACCTTCGGCCTCAACCACACGCAACTCGGCCCCACCCTCTCTCGTGCGCACAGAGACGAACGTGGCACGCACGCACCCCCCTGGCTCCCCCTCCGACGCTCCAAACACGATCATCACCGTATGGATCTGAAGCTCTTGATACGCTCTACGATATTGCTGTTGAACACTTTGCGTGAATGTCAACGGATTGTGAGTGATTGAGGGAGGAAAATTGAAAAATTATGGCCTTTGATGAAGCAGCTGGCGGCTAGGGCAGATAGATTAGGGTTAGGTTTCTTTTTTTTTATTTTTTTAGAATGGTGGGCTATTTATAGGAAAAAAAATCGAACACTATTCATCCGGAAATTCCGAACTCCGACTCACGCGCCGAAACTGACGTTCCTAGGGTTTATCCCGCGTTCCGGACAATGGAACAGGTTTCGAAAGCTAATTCGGACATCTGTGCGAGATATGGCTATAAACGATCGATTTAAATTAAACCGATTTAAACGATTTTCTAGGCGTTTTACTTTGTACCGGGCAAACGGTAAATCCAATTGACACGAAATTTGAAACCTTACAATAATATCACATTACGGATCCGATGAAACTGGTTTCGTCGAAATCCGAGACTTTTTGAAAAATGGCTATTTTAACTCGCCAAATTAATATTAAAAATAATTCGATACGTTTCGAGCTGCCACGATCAAACGATAACTCCAATTGACTCGAAAATTGAAATCCAGTAATAGCTAACTATTACGGATCCCATGGAACTGGTTTCGTTCAATTCTGAGACTGTTCAAAAATTGACTATTTTCACTAGTCGATTTTAATATTAAAATACTCAATTTTCACAAATTAACTTTTAATTCGATTTTAAAAGTTCTAAAACATCATTCTAACTCCAACATGATAAAATAAAATTTTACAAGTCCTTTTCAATCATATTTTACGTAATTTTCAATTATTTCCATAATTTAACATATTAAATTATCGATTTAATTATTCAATTAAATCCAATAATTCAAAATAAAATTTATTCGACTTATAAATTCCACTTATTAATATTTAAATTCAATTAAATATTCAAATTTTAGTTAAATAAAATTCTGGGTCGTTACAATCTTCCCCCCTTAAAAGAATTTCGTCCTCGAAATTACCAAGTAAGAAAAGTTATAGAATTTATTAACTTTCCATAAAATCCATAGTTAAACTTCTTATAATACTTTACTAAGTTTTCAAATCATACTTAGTTATCTTTTCAAAAACAACTACTATCGTTTAACTTTCAATTCCAAATCAAAGTTAAAGTTTTCAAAATTTTCCCAATTTTCTCAAATTTTTCTAACGCCTTAAATTTTCGGAAAAATTCGCCATAGTCTCCTTTGCGCGGCTCGATCCGAAAAAAAAATGACAGTATATATATCACAAATATACATCTCATCAAGTAATGAGGCATCCCGCAGGGAAAAAAGTATAAAAGTACGGTATGTAATCCAAGATATGTACCTTATATTTTATTAGCGAGCATATACGGCTAATATAGCGCGAAAGCGAGCTCCAAATGGGAAGCAAACGCGATCCGCACCTACTAAACACTCAACAAACAACATGAGAACATGTATATATGACAATAGTATCAATATACAACATATAGCAACATAATAACTATATATGCCAACATAGCAAATGTATGAAAAGCAATATATTCAACCATCAACCAACTATCATCCAACTAACAATCATATAACAACCAATGTATATTAATTGCAACCAAATTCCTTTGCTTATCAATTGGTTTAATTAAATTGATTTTCATTCAATTATTCAACTTTCAATAACATTAAATTTTAATGAATTAACACTTATATCCATTATTTCATACCAATTTTATTTATATTCAATTGATTCATTCAATTCAATTATAAAAGTTGAATTTCATTTACATAACTTAAGTTCACATTTATCACTTCACTTTATTAATTTATTTTGATACTAATATCAACTTCATTCAACATCTCTTAAGTTATATTCCATTTCAAACATCACTTAGTTTTACATAACTTAAATTCCCACTTATAAATCAATTCAGCTTCCAAATTCTAAAGTTAATTTTTTTAATTTAACTTTAACCAAAATCAAATTTTATTACTTATTCAGACTCATTTTTATTCACAACTCATATTTATAAAATATTCGTATAGTTTCATTTCTTATATATATAAGTTTATTTTACAATTGTAAATCACTTTAATTATAATTCAATTCTTATAATTCTTTTTACTTATACAATTATTCTTTAATTTAGATTATTCAAACAACTAAACAATCATCTTATATACACTTTAATAATTCTGAAAAATTATTTCTTCATATATAAAAATATAATCAAGGTAAAATTATTTCATTTACCCAATTTTAAAACAATACCGTGTCGAATTGTTCTATTCAAGTGTTTAGAAACCCCTTCGGCATAGTTTTGCAGACCACGCTGACGAAAGTTCATATGCCACTCAACAAACCAATCATCACAATATAAAACAATTTTATATTCACTAACAAATACGCTCTCATAGCTATTATTACACTCAAACTCATTCTAGAGTACTACTGACTCTATCTCTAATGAGTAATACCCAACAGAACCATGGTTGTCGCTTAACCATATGCTCTGATACCACATTGTCAGGACCCGATTCTTCGTCTTCCGAAAATTCAACATCGATACTCACTTTATCGACTGCCGAGCAATCGAACGACGGAAAACCGAACACTGAGGGTTTAAGAAAAAGAAAAAGGATAGAAGAAGAGATAAGAAGATAGAAAATGAAGAGAAAAGAAAATAGGAGAATAGAGGAAAAAGAAAGTAGAAAATAAATAGAAAATAGAACGGACAGAAAGGAAACAACAAAGAACATCAGAATCTCACAATTCGCAGCGGAACAACATATGATAATAAATGAATAACCTTTAAACAAAGAACTATATCAGTTATTACATTACATCACATTTCATTACATCATATCATCAGAGGGTACAACAACAAATAACATTAAACAGTGCAGCGGAAAAAGAAATACTATATATTAGTAATACGAGATGCCATCCAGCTTACCTCCAGCAACTCCAGAATATCCAGAATATCCTGATAAACCTAACTCCTGACTGCCCGTGTGGAAATTGGTGGGCACCCAGAGTTTAGGAAAGAAAACAATAAACTCCGAGTCAGTCATGTGACTGGTGTGAGAACTCAAAATAGTTTATTTATCTTTAAAATCAAAATAGAGGAATATTTTTAAAGTCAATTCGCAATGCTTTTTAAAAATGAGACTACCATAAGGCCTCCCGCACACACACACAATGCAAACGCAGAATCGGAGGAGATTTCTCCTTATGATAGTTAAAGATGCTTGATACGCATTTAAAAGAACATTTTATATTATTACTAGTGCATAGTGTAGAGAAAAAAATTCATTTCGAAAGTAGAATATAAATCTTAGCCAACATACGACCATTATCGTATGCCTACTATAGCTACCATCCAAACAGTGGGGCGCCACCATAAGTGAATGATAGGTTCTACAACTAATACCGTACAAGATCGTATTGTTTCTTTGGATTTCCAACGAATGGTCAGGCCAAGGAACTTCCCATTGCCACATGAGAATGCCTCTGGATGGACATCCCCGAGAACCAAACCGGATCTCTACCAACACAAGGCCGGGTTACCCCTAACTGAGTAACAACTGACCGAATATGCCATCCCCCGGTTCTTTGGGACCTTTCACCGAGCGCTCGCAATCAATTCACACAATCATAACAAAGTGTTTTCAACATGAGTAAGTATCTGGGCTCCATACCATGATACCACCCTTTTCCAGAAGGAAATGCACACATCCTAAAGGGCGCTACCCCTCATAACCTTGCCGCATCTTTCCTGTTTTGACCATTCACGGGGTGTGAGGCTCGACGAAGTCACGTCCACAAAAACATACTTTATACAAAAGCCATGCTTTGGGTCAACAAATGATCATAGAAATGATCACCAGATAGACGATCAAATAAACGATCCTATCATAAATAATCAACACAATGATCATTTACAGCAACACTCAGCATGTCACATTACCAAAATGGGAATATATCGCTGATAACATTCAACTACATAACCTCTGAGCTCGTACGTCTCAGAGAAGGGTGTTAAGCTAAAAGAATAAATTCTCCGCCACCAACAGAAATATATTTGAATGAAATCGGCTTTACATCTCAATTTGTAATGTCAGACACACAATCCATACAAGTCTGTTCCGGGCTCGAACAGAACCGAAGGCACTTACAAAGAAGTCCTTGCAATCCGGATATTCACGATCCTGATCGGATTCACCATCACATATGGAGAACTCAATACCGTAGCTACTCGGTGCAGAGTCAATCGGCAGGTCATCCTATCGCTCTCGCAAATACCGGGTCTTCAACACCGATCTTCAATGAGATTCATAACGACGTATCACATATTCGGAATGGGTTATACGACCCCATGGTCCTTTCCCGGTTAACCCGAATAGCGAGCGCTTATTTAAAAATAAGTGTGGCATTCAAATTCAAACAAATCACATCAATTACCCATTCAAAGGGAAATATTGATAGTCGGTTATTGAACTATCAATGGATATGCACACATCACCAGTTTCCAAATAATTTTCCAAATTATTTATTTCACGAAATATCTTTACAAGATATATAATTTCACACTTCAAAAATAAATCAATATTTATTTTTAAACAACTTCCCTTTTTATTCATAAATTCTATAGTGAATTTTCATTCTAAAATATTCATGAATATATGACTTCAATTATTCATTTCAATTTATCTTTAAAAAGATAAATTCTCAAAATATTCACTTTATATTGGAAAACATTTCCATACTTACTTATTCATAAGTAATTCACAAATTTTATTTATTTTCAACACTTAGCAAATATTCAATATACTTAAATCGAAATTAAGTACATATTTCATTCTTTAAGGAAATCATTCTCTTAAACATATTTATTTGGGCCAAAACGAATGTTGCGTAAAACATCGTTACGACAACCCAAAATCACTAGTATAGGGATTCGAAGTTAAAATAGATATATAAACCCCAATACTATACAAAACATTTGCTTTCGGAAATCATTTACTATAACAACAGTGTTATAGTCCACCATTTTCCTTTTATTTCTCGAAAACGTCTATTTCAACAATAAATGTTGAAATCTATGGTTTCGAATCTCAACACATTTTAAAACATCGTTAGATCGTTTTAATTTCTATTTAAAACATCACATTCTAAACATTTTCTTTAACATAATATTCACTATTCAAAAACGTGAATATACTACGTTAACACATTTTCATCCTTTTATACATTTCATTTTAAAGGATTATTCACAGTTAAAAATGTGAATATAACTCCATTAATAGGTTTCAACAATTTACTTATCAAAATAAGTCGTTTACGAATTTATGAAACAACGTTTATAAATTCCTTTATTAACCTATATTCAATTCATAACCCAATTATATACCAAAGGTTCATATTATAAGTTAAATACTTATAAAACGATTATTTTACAAAATCGTTCTTTTAAACTTCATAATTATAAATCTTATAACTTATAAGATTCAATTATTCATCCAAATATATTCTTTAATAATTTCACAAAATTTATAAATCTTACTATTTATAAATTTCATTTATAACTCCACCATTTATAATTTTATAAATTCCATTCACTTATTCAATCCATTTTCACTTCATTCAAACACTTATAAAAACTCGTTTTATAATGTCAATATTTTCAATTTATAAATATCCATTTATAAATCTCTTAATATAAATCAATTTATATTATTTTTTTTAAAACGTTTTTAATCTCCTTTATTATTTCACCATTTTGATTCATAAAATAATTAAATTTTATAAATCCTATATTTAAACTTTTCACAATAAATTCTAAAATCCCAATTTAACTATTTTATAAAACCATTAACCTCATATTTTCAAAAATCAATCTTTACTCGTATTTCTCAAAATCATAATTTTTATAACATTAAAATTATACGTTTATTTATTTAAAATGGATCAATTCCAAAAATATTTTATAAACGTTTTCTTTCAAAAATTACTTTAAAAATCATTTTAAAATTCCAAATTTGGTCCAATGATGCTACACACCAAATAGTCAATCACGACAACAACGATATCGTATATCGTATATGATAATCAATCAAATATCAAAATATCTGAAATCAAATAAATACTGTTGAGGAATCCAGTTGGATCCCTCCAATCTGTTTTCCTGCATCCACAAACATTAGCACAATACCAATTTCGCTCCAGTAGGAAATTATCGCGGTATATGGGATTTAAAATATTATCCGCTTAATAGACGGCGCAATAGGGTCTCATCCGCTAAAAAATGCGGAAAATCAATAACTCCAATATATACATATGCCAATATATATATATTTCTATTATATATAATACCAATTTTACTGTTTATGAAATATTCGCGGTATATGTTTTTAATAAATAACATCCGCTTACTAACGGCGTATAATGTCTATTTTAACAATAAATAGGTAACAATCATCATTCAAACATGCATTCAAATATTTTAAATCTAACTATTTAAAATAAAATCGAAACTGATTCGATTGAGTGAGAAGTTCTCACCTTGATTTCAATTTCGTTTTAGCGATTTATTTTGAATAAAATTAAACGGACGTTTAATTTTACCCAAAATTCTCACTAACTCCAAACGACTCCAATCCAATTCCATCGCGTAGTGCTCGTCCATACGATTCCAACGCAACTGGTTTCGCGCGTTTTTGACCTCGTATGAAAAGGTTATTAATTTTCAAAGTTTTACACGATTTAAACTAAAATTTACAACATAAATAACCTAACTTTTAATCACAGCCGTTAGATCCAACTCCAACAAATCAGGACCGCGCATACCCTTCCCCTTCTCCTTCGTTCCCCCTCCAGTAAATAGCCGCACCACCCAAACCCATTAGCATGAACTAGGGTTTCAATTTGCACCTCCCACAAGCCACTTCAACTCGATCAGGTAGTTCCATGTCGAAGCCCCTAACTTCCTCCACCTTCGGCCTCAACCACACGCAACTCGGCCCCACCCTCTCTCGTGCACACGGAGACGAACGTGGCACGCACGCACCCCCCTGGCTCCCCCTCCGACGCTCCAAACACGATCATCACCATATGGATCTGAAGCTCTTGATACGCTCTACGATATTGCTGTTGAACACTTCGCGTGAATGTCAACGGATTGTGAGTGATTGAGGGAGGAAAATTGAAAAATTCTAGCCTTTGATGAAGCAACTGGCGGCTAGGGCAGATAGATTAGGGTTAGGTTTCTTTTTTTTTATTTTTTTTAGAATGGTGGGCTATTTATAGGAAAAAAAATCGAACACTATTCATCCGGAAATTCCGAACTCCGATTCACGCGCCGAAACTGACGTTCCTAGGGTTTATCCCGCGTTCCGGACACAATGGAACAGGTTTCGGAAGCTAATTCGGACATCTGCGCGAGATATGGCTATAAACGATCGATTTAAATTAAACCGATTTAAACGATTTTCTAGGCGTTTTAATTTGTACCAGACAAACGGTAAATCCAATTGATACGAAATTTGAAACCTTACAATAATATCACATTACGGATCCGATGAAACTGGTTTCGTCGAAATCCGAGACTTTTTGAAAAATGGCTATTTTAACTCGCCAAATTAATATTAAAAATAATTCGATACGTTTCGAGCTGCCACGATCAAACGATAACTCCGATTGACACGAAAATTGAAATCCAGTAATAGCTAACTATTACGGATCTAATGGAACTAGTTTCGTTCAATTCTGAGACTGTTCAAAAATTGACTATTTTCACTAGTCGATTTTAATATTTAAATACTCAATTTTCACAAATTAACTTTTAATTCGATTTTAAAAGTTCTAAAACATTATTCTAACTCCAACATGATAAAATAAAATTTTACAAGTCCTTTTCAATCATATTTTACGTAATTTTCAATTATTTCCATAATTTAACATATTAAATTATCGATTTAATTATTCAATTAAATCCAATAATTCAAAATAAAATTTATTCGACTTATAAATTCCACTTATTAATATTTAAATTCAATTAAATATTCAAATTTTAATTAAATAAAATTCTGGGTCGTTACAGGAGTCTTCTTTGAAACCCTTTTTGATAAGGTTGAGGAAATTAGAATCTTATTACTCCCTTTAAACTACCTTTCAAATAGGTCATTGTAGTAAAAACTTCTCTTTTTTTACCTTTCGACTCAGTTGACACACCTAAATCACCTCCTTTTAAGTCCTTTGAACTTTCTGGGTTAGTTTGGTTGTCCCTTCAAAACCTCCTTTTGGAACAATGGTAATGTACTAAGGGTTGGTGCTAAGGATTTGAGGATATGGTTTGAATGGATATGTTTTGACTTCGTTGAAAGCTGGTCTCTTTGATGGTTGGGTTTTGTCCTGTAAATCTAAGGAAAATAAGCTATGTTTATGGTTTCGACACACTTGAGAGATGACCTTTAGGTATTTTGAGATTAGGTGCTAAGGCTTAAGTGAAGTTGGATGAGTTAAGGGTTTTGTCTCTTTTAAAAGATGATCTTTCGACCTAATCGACACAAACAGAGCATAACTAAATCCAATCAGAGTTTCAAATCAGCTGCATATTCAAAAGTAATATAATCTTGCTTTCATTAAACTTAAATAGTACAATCTGATCAAATGCTCAATCTAACTTTAGAATTAGGGTTTACAATCTTAAGAAAGTACAAGAGTAGAGTGAAAAAGAATTCGAATCTACAAAACCAGACCCATATGGTCATATTTATAGGTGCGGGTTGACACCTTTCGACTCGGTGCTTTCGACCTAGTCGAAAGGTTTCCTTATAGACCTTTCATCACTTTTGACATCTACGCATCGCTCTGCATTGCATTTGAATGGATTTGAATGCTTCTATCTTCATCGAAGGGGGGTAGGTGCGCCTTTTCCCCTTGTGTTGCTCTGTTGTTGCAAGTGAGAAGGAGCATGAGCTTTGATATCAAAATACTCTGGGTTTATACATGGAAGGTGGCTTTCGAAGATATACTTGCGGATCGACACGGAACCCCTTTTAGCTGTGAAAGGCTTCGACCGGTTCGAAATGCTTAGTTATGCTTTCGAAGGGATTTTTATAATCAAAACATCTTTCTGAGTAATTTGAATGAAGGCAAAACCTCCAGTTGCGAAAGGTTTGGCATGCATATGAGTGGTTGTTGTTTGTTGCCTTCGGATGGTATCCCTCCGCTTATATGAAACATCTTCATGTAGGCGAAAGCATTTTTCGAAAAGAAGTCATTGAAGCGAAGGGGAGATTTCGAACCCTTCGAAAGCTTATAACATATCTGGCTTTTGGCTGTAGCATCCCTTCGACTTCTTTGAAAGGCTTTGTTGGTGCTATCATCTCTCGTTCTTCTTTCCTTTCTATTCATTTGGGTTTCGATAAGGTTGAAATGAGAATTGGTGGTAACACTAACATACTGAATGTGACGTTGAGCGCTCGTCATATTCAACCACTCATATGTGTTATAAAGTCACATACTAATGGCACACACCCAATGCTAAAACCATGACCCAAACAGAGACAATTCTCCTCTATGGATACTCCATACATAATCGTAACCCAAGGCCAATATATTCAAGTATAACATAGCATAACAATAGCCCAAAAGCATATAGTGCAAAATAATGACCAACATATGGGTGTACCATAAACCAAAACAAACATATATGATGAAACACTAACTCATATGTCTAAATAATGACACTCTCTGTAAACAAGCATAGTCGTTCTCTATCGTCGATGGTCTCATGCAACCATCTTCTATTATTCAACCTTTTAGTTGAGCTTCACACTCAAATGCATTCTCATACTTCACAACAACTTATATGAGCGTATCACAGCCTTTAACATTAACATTTTTTCATTTGGTTTAATGCCCCTTCTTTAGGACTTACGAAAACATATTTTGGCTTGCTTTTGTGATTAGTTAAATTTAAAAAAAGTTTCAACCAAATATCATCTCTTGTGTCATCTTGCGCTAAGCTTCAATAACTTAAAAATATTTTTGGTAAAATGAATCAAAATGATATTTATCCTTTATTATTATGGAAAAATTCAATTTGACACTTTACTCTTCCACCTTGAGCACCGATTAAAAAAACCACCAAATCTCTTTCTAATTTTTCCTTCATCCAAATATTCCAATACTTCTCAAATCCTTTAAGTTAAATACTAACAAGTCCCTAGCACACTGCATATTGATTATTCCAGCTAGTTTACTCCAAATTTTAACTTCATACACTATGTAATTCTTATTTAACAGCAGTCCAAATTTCAGGTGAAAATTGATAGAGTTATGGTATACCCTAGGGCAACTATGCAATTTGTTACATATATCTATCTCGATAATCAATTTTATTCGAAGTAAAAGGTGTTTTCTTTATGTATATATATAGACTTGATATAATGTGTTATATTAGTTAATTAACTTAATTAAAAGTATATTCAGTAAAAAAAATCCATAAATAATACGTTTTGTGATAGTAGTTACAAAGTGTTGCAGCCGTGAGTAATTTATCACGATGAAAATAAATATACCATTTTAAATATTCCTAGTCAAGATGTATTAAGACTGGATATTGATATATCCATTGAGACTAGAGTACGTAATACTCTCCAAATGTTAGAAAATGAATTACTTAAGGCTGCCGAGGGGAAGAAGAGGTTATGTACTGGTAGTTATTGAATAACTACGGTAACTCAATAGTTTTCTATTGGTTAATATAACTAAGGTCAAGTAGAAAATATCGATGTGACAAAATTATATAATTCTCCTGACTTGAGAATAATGTTTGTAACAACCCACATTTTTTAATGATAAGATATTTAAATAAATAATTTAAATATTTAATTGTTATTGAATTGAAGATCAAAATTTTGACTTTTCATATACAGTCGAATTGGGATTTGAGACCACCTCCGTTGAATCCAGATCGACGTTGAGAATCAAAATGAGTATAAATATTGCTATATTTGAAATCGGGTGATTCGATGGCCAAAAAGACCTTGAAATGTGTGAAATTATCATCCCGGGACACTGTCTTGTGTGCTAACGAGTTTCGTGACGATCTGATGTACTGTAGGATCATATGAGCTTAAGGTGTGAGGTAATTTATTTAGGTGATTTCAGAAGATGAATTCATGTAAGGGAATGCAATTATAATAACTGCGCTATTTTTTAAAGTGATGCACGTGATCAATTGTGTTTTGTTTTGTTTATGACCGACTTGTGGAAGATTTTATTATAGGATCGATTTTACCCTAGAGGGGGTGAACATGGTGATACTATTAATTATAAAAATTTAACGCAGAAGAATATGAAATAATCGCAACATAGATATAGCAGAGTAATAGCGGCATAGATAATAGCAGAATAATAAAAGCAAAAAATAGAACATACAGATTTACCAGCTTCGGCAAAATCCTGCATACGTGTTGCCTCCAAGGTTTTTACTAGAAATTAAGTAGTTAGACACTTACACACGTAAACTCGCGACACCCGCTATCGACTAACCTAACCCTATGCTCAAAACCCTGCCATAACTCAGCCGCTAAGTTGCGAATTCTCGAACTATACCACCGTAGTTCGTCCCCTAGTCACACGACTAGAAATTACAAAAGTTTAAAAAAGAAAATACAAATTTAAAACAATTTAACACACAAAACCCTAATTTTAAAATTAAAAAGCTCAAAAGAAATTTAGACCGGCCCAATTAAAAATTAAATATGAATCTCCTTTTCCCTTTTCTTTTAATCCTTCGGCCCGTATTCCTTGAGATGGAAACAATAGCTGCCTTCCTTTTGCTCATTCGTTCCTTGTTCTGAAATTAGGGTTCTGGAGATTTTGAAGACTCCGACTTAGTTGTTCGATCGAGTAGATGTTTCCCATTCCTTTCTTTTGTCGATCGTCTGTCTCTTAGATTTGCTTTCGGCTTCTTCAAAATTGTCGAGCTTGAATGTTTAAGATGATGTGTGATTTTTGCTTTTCCATTATGCTTATGCTCGACTTGATTCGAGTTTTAATGATTGATTGCTTCTCTGTTTTTCTTGAACTTGAATGATTTCGTATGCCGATGACGTTACAGTTTAAATAGGGTTTAATTCCCTTGATTTTCGTTCATTTGATAGTTTTTTTTGTCGTTTGATTTTGCTTGATTGCTTAAGATGTTTCTGACTTGTTCAAACCGTATATCTGTTACTTGATTGTCACGACTTGTTTGATTTTGCTTTGACGATGTTTTCTTGGTCATCACGGCTTTGAATTTGCTGATTTGAAACTATGTTAACTTCGGCACTTGCTTGTATACTTCACTTGATCCTCTAGATGTTAAGTTGTATGCATGCCTGAAGTCTTGATACATGCCTTGTTTATGTTCTTTTCACCACTATTGCACTGTTCACTTTGTTAAAAGCTTTTGAATGTTCTGTAGTGTTTTCGACCTGATGTTGATCACTAGTAGTTGTCGTAGTGTTGCAATCTTTGACTTGCTTCCTACATATCACTGTATAACAATACATTTTGTTTACTGTATACATGACTGAAGTTATAGCCTTGCTGTTGCCTCTAGTTTCACTGTACATATATGTTCATGTTATACTGCTCTATATATATGTTCACGCATGTATATATATTCACTGCCTCCATCTTTATGTTGCACAGTCTGCTGGTTCATTATTGTTGTCAGGTCTGCATTGCTATCACATGATCATTTGTATTGTTCATTGAGCTAGCCGTTAGAAATAGTGCACATACACACATGTATATATATACACACACACACACACATATATATATATATATATATGTATGTATGTGTATGATTCTTGTGCCTCTTTCTCTTTCGTTCAGTCCTTGTGCTCTCGAGTCTTTCTGGTTTTATGTGCAGTTTGTAATTTGTCGAGCGCTTGTATTGTTGAGTTGTTGTTTCATTCACTATTCTGGTTGAAGTCACTTTGTTTTGTTCAAATGTGCAACACCTATGTATATTTGCATATTTATATCCTATTCGTGTCTGAACTTGTCTTTGAGTTGTTGAGCCACTTAGTTGAACATATGCTCTTTTTGCCTGACTCATTTTCATGTGTTGTTGCAATTTGACTGGGAGTCTTGATACATTGATTTGTGATCTGGTGTTGTGTTTGATGTGCATTTGTACTTTGATTGTTTTCTTTGTTTTTGTGATTATTGATTTGGAGAACTGCTTTGTATTCGAATGCTTGAATCATGTGTACATTTGCTTGCACCTGTGTTGAATCCAGTTTATAGCTCGGGTTTGACCTTGTGCTAATATCGTGACTTTAATTGTATTGCACTTGAGTTGAACCCGGCTTCTGATTGGGTTTGACCTTGTGCTCACCTGTCCCTGCAATTTTATCAAGTGCATATCGGTGTGCACGACCTTCTGGCATGTATAGTGATACACCGTGCATGTCAGAAGCTGTTCGTGCATGATGTATTCAAATTTAAATGATGATGAACAACCCAAATAACTGAGGCAAATAATATCTTCAAAAATCACATTTTATTTTACAATGCAAAAATATTTCTTTTTCAATTTTACCGCGTCAGTGTTTATTTTTCAAATAACTCAGATGTTGGAATCAATCTGAAATAGAGTTGAAGATAAATACGAGTGAATGAGTGATATGTAGTGAGGTGCAAATGTAAGTTGAAAATTTGTAATGTAATCGTATTTGTATTGTAATTGAAATTGGGTATATATAGTGAGAGCTCAACTTTGTATTATTCAAAATTGTAATAAAATATTTGTTTGAATTTAAATTCTGTCATTTATTTTATTCAACAAATATTTATTTAATTATGGGAAAAAAAAAATAGTACATTAACAGATACATTTAAATGAATATGTATGTATGTATGTATGTGTGTGTGTGTATATATATGTTTATTATCATCAAACTAAAATCAAATACTTGCATACTCAACAATCTCCCCCTTTTGATGACAACAAACATATATTTAAGATTTTGAATTTGTTAAATGTATTTGATCATTCAATTTGCTCCCCTTATTGAATGCTCCCTCTCTACACAAAGCTTCCCCTTCATATAAGCATAAAAATATGTGAATAAATGAACCTAGATGCATATAGAAAATAAAATATTTGACTTTTATTTGCCAAAATCTTAATCTTTCTCTCTTTGTTATCAGCAAAAGAGTAACAGTGTTAGAAAAATAGAGATAAAGTGATAGACATTAATACAATATTAATTCCCAATCAAGTATAAATATTAAATTTCAATAAGAAAATCAAACAAAAATTATAAATACTCTGTTAGGTGCATATTCCACTTTTAGAATGATAGGGTTATGCAAAAACCATATAGTTGTGTCTATTTGTGGTATATTTATATCAAAATTTTGAATATCTATTAACCATGCATAACCGTTAGGACTTTTAAATGAGATTAGTAGTATTCCAAATTTTTAAAAATGAATTCAAGCATCTTCTAACCATGCATAACAGTAAGAACTTTTAAGTGGGATTAGAATCAACTTGTTTATTTAATTAATAAATTTTGATATGCGTTCCATACATGCATAGCCGTGATGACTTTTAAATGAGCATGGAAGCACATAATCAAAAACTCCAAGTAATTCACCCATGCATAACCATGAGGACTTTTAAATGAGAGTGAATATTTTGGATGTTTTTATTTGTTAAAAATATAATGAAATGAAAAACGAATAATTTCCCATTTAAAATACCACATATTGACATACTACATTGGATTTTGGTGAGTGATGGACGATAGAAATATGATAGAATTAGAGATGGTCATGGAATTTCAACAAAAAGATTTCATAACTCTTGTTTAAATTTATAAATAAATTTACTAATTATACTGTCTCAAGTCATAATATATGATTAATATCAATACTCGTCACTTTCTCAATCACTATTTATCTTTTCGATAATCAGTAGGAAGTCAAATTAGTATGTAGTCATTTAAAATCAAATCCAAAAATAATTATAAAATAAAATTTTCAAGCATGACTAATCTAAAATAAGGTCAACAAAATGATTTTCTAGAAGGGGCTTTATAATAGAAAAATGTCTGCTAATTGAAAATTATTTGAGATGAAAAATATGCAGATATTTTCTTTGAAAAATGATGCAGCTACTGAATGTCTCAACATAAATCACGTTCCACTAGTAATTTTTCTATCAACTAGATTACTAGTGTAATCTGCATCTGAATTTCCTTTTGACTCTAAGATTATCAATAGTTGGATGTTATAGACCAGACCGTGATGTTGCAACAAATACCTTGAAATTATTTTTACAGTTTTTAAAGAAATTCTTTTGAATTTGAATTGAAACCGTACAAATAAACAAGCAGTGAACATAGTGTCAGATAAGATAAACAAATATATCCACTTGTATCATGAGTAATCATCAAACAATAAAACACCATCATTAATTCAAACAAACATATATGAAGTAGTTCAACAATGAAACGATGATCGATTAACATTTTTGCACAAATAAAAAATAAGAACAAGTCAAATAAGAACATATCAAATAAGAATAAGTCAGAATCAAAGTCAACATTTATTTCTTCATAACATAACTAGCTGATTTAATTCATTTTATGGTGCAGATTATCACATTTAATAAATCGTTCAAGATATATATATATATATATATATATATATATATATATATATATATCGTTACCTATTTTACCTTTGTCGATAATTTTTCGTTGTTGCCCATTGTGATTCTGCCACCTTTATACTAGACTAAGGAACTTTGATTTGTCGTCCGTTGTGTGTCTGGAACAGCCAGAATCCAGATAACACTGTTGTTGTTCTTTAGCCTGTCACCATACCTACACGAGAAAAGATTTTTATGACCTATTTGTTTTTATAGGTCCATGGTTGTTAGTGGCAAATTATTTTGAAAGATATGCTTTTGGAGACCCAAAACTATTTGTATTTGTTCCTTTTGGCATCCAAATTTGTTTGACTTTAATGGATTTTATATTCGTGCCTTTAGGAACCCAAATTGATATGATTTTCACGTGTTTCGGTATCACACTTTTCCCTTTAACAATTTTATTAGTTGTTTGTTCATATTTTGATACTTTTGCAAATCCAAATGCATTCCTTTTATCCTCGAAGAGTTGATTTTCTTAGAGTATATCAAATAATTTATCTCTGGTGAAAAAATTTCGAGTAACCAACTCAAGTTTTAACTTTGGATTTTAAAAGTTTATTTTCATTTACTAGCTTCGAACAATAACTCATGGTACTATCTCCCTTTTCAAAAATATTCATTTTTAATTGCATATTTTCATTTTGAAGCCCTTTAATTTTATTCTCAATTTCTTGCATCTCAATTTCAAAGAGTTGGAGTTTTTTAAATTCAGTTTCTCAAAATCTTTGATTTTTTTCAGTCTCCTTTTCAAACTCATGACTCAATTGAATAATTTCAGATTTGCTCAAAATCACGTTTTCCTTTTCAAGGGTTTTGAAATTTTAGTTGATCCCATTTAATTTCTTTTCAAAAATCACACATTTAGAAATTTCTGACTTCTTAAAGTTATCTAATACTTTTTGCAAAATGTTGTTTTTACAAATCAACTCAGTTTTGTTTCTCTCTCGAATTAAAATTTCGTTTTCTAACTTTTGAAAGTTTTCATGAAGATGGACAAATTCTTTTTCATGATTCAAACACCTTTTGCAATTAGAATTTTTATTTTTCTTAATATTTTTAAGCTCATTTTCCAAATCATTACTTTTCTGATGAAGTTTAGCTTGTTCCCTTTCCAACTTATTATTTTTCAACTCAAGAGCTTTATTGTTTTCAATTAATTTTTGGCACAAGAGAACTAAATCATTGATTGGAAAATCACTTATCTCATCGGCTATTGAATCTTCATCACTGCTGCCTTTTGCCAATCCTGTCAAGCACGTTTTTGAGTCGGTTATGAGGGTCTCTCACGGTTGTTGACTTTTGCATCATATACTGCATCGAAAGTATTCAAGATTTCCTGTACATTTTCACAATGAAAGATAAAGTTAAAATTATCTTGATTAATATGAGAATATAGTATATGCATAACAAGAACATTATTTTCTCATCTATTATATCACACCCAATTTCAATAATATCCCAACATTTAGAATTAACAGATTTTAAATAAAATTCCATTTTTAATTTCCAATTCAAAAAAATCTGTTCCGTCAAAAATAGAAGGGATAATACTGGACCAACCCTCAGCAAAAGCATTATTAAAAGAAGTCGTTTTTAAAATTCAAATTTTTAAAAAAATTGGTCTTTGAAAAATCAAACTTTTTAAAACAAAAATGGCTATTGTTCCTAGCTCTGATACCACTTGTAGGATCGATTTCACTCTAAAGGAGGGTGAATAGGATGATACTATTAATTATAAAAATTTAATGAGGAAGAATATAAAATAATCACAACACAGATGTAGCAGATTAATAGCAGCACAGATAATAGCAGAATAATAAAAGCAGAAAATAGAACGCACAGATTTACCCAACCTCGGCAAAACCCTGCATATGTGCCGCCTCCAAGGTTTTTACTAGAAATTAAGTAGTCAGACGCTTACACATGTAAACTCGCGACACCCACTATCGACTAACCTGACCCTATGCTCAAAACCCTGCCACAACTCAGCCATTGAGTTGCGAATTCTCAAACTACACCACCGTAGTTCGTCCCATAATCACACGACTAGAAATTACAAAAGTTTAAAAAAGAAAATACAAATTTAAAATAACTTAACACACAAAACCCTAATTTTAAAATTAAAAAGCCCAAAAGAAATTTAGACCCGCCCAATTAAAAATTAAATATGGATCTCCTTTTCCCTTTTCTTTTAATCCTTCGGCCAGTATTCTTAGAGATGGAAACAATGGTTGCCTTCCTTTTGCTCGTTCGTTCCTCGTTCTGAAATTAGGGTTTTGGAGATTTTAAAGACGCTGACTTAGTTTTTTGATCGAGCAGATGTTTCCCATTCCTTGCTTTTGTTGATCGTTTGTCTCTTTGATTTGCTTTCGGCTTCTTCAAAATTTTCGGGCTTGAACGTTTAGGATGGTATGTGATTTTTGCTTTTCCAATATGCTTATGCTCGACTTGATTCGAGTGTTAATGATTGATTGCTTCTCTGTTTTTCTTGAACTCGAATGATTTCATATGTCAATGATGTTGCGGTTTAAATAGGGTTTAATTTCCTTGATTTTCGTTCGTCTGATAGTTTGTTTTTCTGTTTGATTTTGCTTGAATGCTTGAGATGTTTCCGACTTGTTCAAATCGTATATCTGTTACTTTATTATCACGGCTTGTTTGATTTTTCTTTGATGATGTTTTCTTGGTCATCACAGCTTTGAATTTGCGGATTTGAAGCTATGTTAACTTCGACACTTGCTTGTATACTTCACTTCATCCTCTGGCTCTTGAGTTGTATGCATGCCTGAAGTTTTGATGCATGCCTTGTTTATGTTCTGTTCACCATTGTTGCACTGTCCACTTGTTAAAAGCTGTTGAATGTTATGTAGTGTTTTCGACTTGATGCTTGATCACTTGTAGTTGCCATAGTGTTGCAGTCTTTGACTTACATATCACTGTATATCAATACATGTTGTTTACTATATACATGATTGAAGTTATAGCCTTATTGTTGCTTAAGGTTTCGCTGCACATATATGTTCATGTTACTCTTCTCTATATATATGTTCACGCATGTATATGTATTCACTGCCTCTATCTTTATGTTGCATAGTCTGTTGGTTCATCATTGTTGCCAGGTCTACATTGCTGTCACATGATCATTTGTATTGTTCATTGAGCTAGCCGTTAGAAACAGTGCACACACACACATATGCATAAATATGTATGTATATATGTGTATGATTCTTGTGCCTCTTTCTCTTCCGTTCAGTCCTTGTGCTCTCGAGTCTTTCTGGTTTTATGTGCAGTTTGTAATTTGTCGAGCACTTGTATTGTTGAGTTGCTGTTTCATTCACTGTTCTGGTTGAAGTCACTATGTTTTGTTCATGTGTGTACTGCCTATGTATATTTGCATATTTATATCCTGTTCATGTCTGAACTTGTCTTTGTGTTGTTGAGCCACTTGGTTGAACATCTGCTCTTTTTGCCTGACCCATTTTCATGTGTTGTTGCAGTTTGACTGGAAGTCTTGATACATTGATTTGTGATCTGGTATTGTGTTTGATGTGCATTTGTACTTTGATTGTTTTCTTTGTTCTTGTGATTATTGATTTGGAGAACTGCCTTGTATTTGAATGCTTGAATCATGTGTACATTTGCTTGCACCTGTGTTGAATCCAGTTTATAGCTCGGGTTTGACCCTATGTAGTTAATGTCTCGCTATTACCCTGCTACAACCCCGCTATATCTCATAGCGGATTTCTACCGCTACGATTTTTCCATATAACCCCAAAATATAGCCTTTCCGCTTTAATCCCCGCTATTTCCGCTATATCCCGTTATTTCCCTATATTCTGCTATTTTCGCTATATCTTTTTTAATAAAATGAATTCAAAAATTGCATTTATACATTATAAAATTATGAAATTAATTTATTTGATTTAATTTTTGATATATTTGTAGAAATGAAAATACTCTAATATTCTATCGAATTCAATTATGTTATATAACAGTTTTTTCGTTTATTTAAAGTATATTCGCACGTGTTTTTATTTAAAATTATTTATGTATTATTTATAATTCAATTGAATGATATTTTTTCATTTAATTACCATTTATATATTTGTAAAAACATTAAGTACGAGTTTTATATGCTATTTTAGAGTCATCCGCTATATCCCGCTATATCCTCGCTGTATCACTGCTATGACTTTTTGCACCTCCACCGCTTTGAATCTACCGAGCGCATTAACTGCACAGGTTTGACCTTGTGCTAATATCATGACTTTATTTGTATTGCACTTGAGTTGAACCCGGCTTTTGATTGGGTTTGACCTTGTGCTCACATGTCCCTGCAATTTTACCAAGTGCATATCGGTGTGCACGGCCTTATGACATGTACAGTGATACACTGTGCATGTCACAAGTTATTCGTGTATGATGAATTCAAATTTAAATGATGACGAACAACCCAAATAACCGAGGCAAATAATATTTTCAAAAATCACATTTTATTTTACACTACAAAAAATATTTCTTTTTCAATTTTACCGCGTCAGTACTTATTTTGCAGATAACTCAAATACTGGATTCAATCTGGAATAGAGTGAATGAGTGATATGATGTGAGATGCAAATGTAAGTTGAAATTTTGTAATGTAATCGAATTTGTATTGTAATTGAAGTTGTGTATATATAGTGAGAGCTCAACTTTGTACTATTCAAAATTGTAATAAAATATTTGTTTGAATTAAAATTCTGTGTCATTTATTTTATTCAAAAAATATTTATTTAATTATGTGAAAAATAAAATAGTACATTAACAAATACATTTAAATGAATATATATATATATATATATATATATTTATTGTCATCAAACAAAAATCATATACTTGCATATTCAACATTTATTAGAGGACCCACAAAAACATGCTACATTTTTAGTGGGCAGAAACGTCTACATTTTGGGCTTGGTGTTATCGCAATATACGGAGGGAACCATTTATTTTAAACTACTCAAATGTACCTATGCAGTTAATTAGACTGGATAGTCTTGTTATTGCTTGGGCTACTGTTTGTAAATTACTTTGTAATTTTCTGTTATTTTTAAAGCAATAAAAGAAACTCATTTTCAACCCACACACATATAGACACACACACTCTTCCTCATGGGCTCTCTGTCATTATTCTTCTCACTTCCTTTTCCTATAAAACTACGAAAAGTAACCACCTCCTTCCCAAATAAAATTAAGAGCTCTGGTGCATGAAAATCAATTAAACCAGATCCATTGAACTCGTGATGAAGAGAGCTTCAAATCTATGTTGGTCTCGGCATGTGTGGTGACATTTAAGGATATCGATGTGGAGAAGCCATGCCTAGGGTTAACGTTGGTCGACGAAGGAGGAGGCGTTGGGTGAAGCAGATCCGATAAACATAGTCGCTATAAAACAAAACTATAGTGGTTCGATAAACACTGTATATCGACATGCTATAAAAAAAAGAGGCGTATTTATAACACTAAAAATACCACTATAAAATAGTAAGCTTTCGTAGTGCATATAGGCCGCTGTAAATTTTAGTTAGACATAACTAAAATTTTCCACTATAAATAACATTTATAGCGGTTATGTAAACGCTATATATCGACATGTTATAGAATATTCTAAATCGGTTTACAACATGTATTTGCTGCTATAAATTGTGCAGATACAATAGCGCTTTTAATTCACTATCTTTCAACTGTAACGATCTGCATTACATTACCTCTCTATAGTGCTTATATTATATAACTATAATGATTTTTAAGCACTATGGTTTATTTTTCTATGTTTGATGCATCATGCTATATATTATAGTTTAGCAATAGCATACCAAAAATGAATCTTTTTTAAAGACGTAACAATATGAATAATGTAAGAGACAAAGAATACAACAATTAGAAAATATAATGCATTATATCAAACATATCAAATATCCATAGACATTGTATTAAACATGATCGGATATACACATAATATCCATTACATATGTTTTCAGCACATACCAAAATGTAGCAGCAAATGTTTTAAATACACATAATATCCATAACATATATCATCACCATTTATCTTCCAACGATTGTCGAGGCAGCTACCCTTTCTAGTCTCATAAAACTAGACCTATCAAAATATGACCCAACCCATTAATCCAACTCATTTACTCCCACGTAAATTACGGACAATATGAAACTCCCAGATATTCCATCTTGTAAACGCATACTGTAGTTCTCCATGGTGAATAACAATTTTACTTAGAAATGATGGCTGCATCCTATATTTGAACTCCGCCTAGGCAGAAGCCGCTATTTTTTTGTTCGAACTGCATTAGCTTCTTCGTACCAACTCGGAATCAGACAAGACTTCGATCGATGAACTCCCATCTAAATTACGGACAATATGGAACACCCGGATACTCTATCTTGCAAACGTACAGTGTAATTCTCCATGGTGACTAACAGTTGTACTTAGAAAATAAAAGGCTACTACATCCACATATTTGAGCTCCGTCTAGGCAGAAGCCGCTATTTTTTTTGTTCAAACCGCAGTAACTTTCTCATACTGACTCGGAATTAAACGAGGCTTCGACCGATGAACTCCCACCTAAATTACGGACGATATGAAACCCTCAGATACTCCATCTTCTAAACGCACATTATAGTTCTCCATGTTAACCAACAGTTGTATTTAAAAAAAAACAGACTATTACATTCTCATATTTGAACTCTGCCTAGACAAACGTCACTATTTTTTGTTCAGCCTACAATAACTTCCCCATGCTAACTTGGAATCATGCGAGACTTTGATCGATGAACTTACACCTAAATTACGGACAATATGGAACACTCAGATACTTTAACTTGTGAACGCGTACTGTAGTTCTTCATGATGACTAACGGTTGTACTTGACAAATAACAGACTGTGTTCTTGTATTTGAATTTTGATGAAAAATAGTATTAAAATTTTAAATTTTGATATTTATCGAATTCAAAACGTAAAAATTAGACTTAAAATTAGTTTATATCTATTTGTTTTTTATTAGTCAAATCAAATTTAAATCTTTAAATGAATTAAATAGGTAACCCGCTGATTAAATGAGTTCGATCATAAATGTGTTAAGTCATAAATGAGTTAAGTCATAAATGAATCAAAAAAAGGATCATAAATGAGCTGGGTCAAAAAGAACTGGTTAAATATGGTGTTTCGAAAATAACAAGAATTCAGTTGGCTACCCTTTCCAGTGTCATAAAAATGGACGGTCGGTGTGATAAAGCTATTGTGCGAATGTGTTTTAGCTGAAGTTCAAAATATCAGTATTGGAACTTGGCAGTTGCACTACTATTAATCAACAAGTCATCTTTTAAATAATTATTGTTGTTTCTCCAGTATGCAGTTCATCTAAACAGTGGGAGTACATATTACTAGATAAATTTAATAGAATTCAACTACTATGCAAAAAAAAAAAGTATTTGGAAGGCCTAGAACCATGAGGCAACCAGACTAGAATATTATATTCCATTATTGCATACCATGGAAACCCACAGGCATGCGAAATCCACTGGAATGCAACATATGACCATCTCCATGGAGAAAAATATGCTATACGGAACCAAGGAAATGGCTGAAATATAAATCCACAATAAAAGAATAAAGCAGAATGCATATAGTATTCCAAAACGAATATCCTTATCACTTGAAGCAGCAAAAACCTTTACTAGTCTATTGAGTGAAGTGTCAAGGAGAAGACATATGAGGTTGACACTGTGCATGCAAGCCATTATCTGCCACAATATGAGGTTGACATCAATTAGTGAAAATTGTGCTTACCAAAAATATTATAAACATACCAAAAATATTATGTTTATATATATCTTTGTCTAAAACCAGTAATAAAGAAAATATGAAATAATCTTTTTAGGTCCATTTAACAGACTAATTTACAGTAATAAGTTCTTCAGAATTATGTATAATCATGATAGAGTTAACCATAGTGGAGTATTATTCACTAATTGATGTCGTTTAAAACCAAGAAAAATGGATCAGAAACGGCTAAAAGTGATGGATTCGAGATGTAAAATACCAGATGAATTCAAGATGCAGAATTTAAGATGCAAAGAAAATGGAAGCGGACGTATGAATGAAGACGGTTATCAACATACAATACTAATATTGTGCAACTCAATCATACTTATTTCTACTAACTAAATATTTTTCAAACATGCCCATGGGATAGTGTAGTTAGTTAGGACATAAAAGCGTATCCTCAATATTTTTTCCATGTGCTTGGTATAAAGTACATTCAAATATCATTATTAACAGGACAAACTTTCAAATTAGGCCTCACAAAACATATTTCAAATTTAGGCCTCGTTCAAAACTTATTGCAAAAATAGACCTAATTTTGCGCAAATATGGACTGCGCAAGTGTATTTAAAAAAAACAAATTTGTACATGCGCAAATTTAAAATGCGCAGGTGTTATTTAAAAAAATTTGTGCTTGAGCATTTATGGAATGCGCAAGTGTTATCTTTGAAGGAAAAAAAATTTTGTGCTAGCGCATTTATGGAATGCGCAAGCATAAAATGCCATATAAATCAAAATGAGGCCTATTTTTGTAATAATTTTTGGACCATGTCTAAAATTGAAATAAGTTATTTTCTCGGACCTATTTTGAAATTTTGTCCTTAGTAATATAATGAAATATTTGTATTAATATAATGAAATATTTGTACTGTTTTCAAATAGCATATATCTAACTGTTTTCAAAGACCACAGGATATAAAGCTGAAAGTAGTTGGACCAAAGTCCAATGTAGTGGCATGGAACAAAAGAAGCTTAAAAGCACTGGCAGTTGTTGTTGTTGTTCTATCTAGGGATATATGATGTAATTTGCTAGCAACATATACATGAATATTAAGGTATCATAAACTGATTGTATTTGTTGTTTTCCGAGGCAACAAATACAATTCTTTGAGCCTTTGTGCACTCAATAGCAAATTTAAGAAAGCCAGGTATTACTAAATCAACAAGCTGATCAGAGAAAACAGATGCTAACCTTTAAAAACTGCCTCATGCAGTATATATTTTCTTGAAGAAGCTGTTGTACTATAAAAAGTACACGGAGGATGATATCTGCACAAAGAAGCAAAGACCTTCCGTAATATTTATTATTTATAAAAGCATTTGAAATCTTTAAATCACAACCAAGTATACCTCAAATTTAACCACAACAAGAATTGCAGTAACTAATCCAATAAATAAATTATCATCCAAAATATCCAAGAAAAGCAAAAAAATAAAATAAAAACTTAACAGAAAATATTAGGCTTTTTTGTCAATCAAAGTGAGGGTTGACAACTGATAGGAGTACAAGTCCCATGAAGTTGCAAACTGCTTTGCGGTTTTCAATTGCAGCATTTTTTTTCCACCACGTTATCCAATCATCCATTCACTTCACTCATTAATCTATGAAGCACAGGCCATTCAATCTATGCATGCTAATTAAAGTACGCCATTTAGGCTAACTTATGCGGGACCCAGAGTGTAGAAAATAAAATGTGTAATGTGTATGACACTTCTCCTCTCTAACCTCATTTTGGAAGAAGGATCTATTTGCTACAGATACATTAATGTTGCACAAGAAGGCTAAGATTTCAAGAACTATTAACGTAAAATACTAGCATTTTGTATACTTCAAAAAAATTCCAAACATTCTAGTTAATTTTGATTAACCAACTCAGTTTTAAATATTTTACCAATATAAGTTATGATATCAATATAATTAACACAATTTTGTATTCATTCCAAACTCGGCTCAATTCATTCACGAAATATGACAAAAATTTGAATCATCCATACAATGTATGAAAACAATATAAATCATTCGTAGGTATTATTAATTTGCTATTATCATACAAATTCAATTTCTTTAGCAGCAAATGATTTTATTATTTAATTCTTAATAGTAAATGATAACAAACTCCTAAACTTGTTCACTCAGCGTTAACTTCTTAATCAAAAAATACGAATGAATCAACTAAAATAAGCATCAAAATCCGTTTTGTCTATTAAAAAATCATCTAAAATCTTGCTCAAAGAAGGGGACTTAAACAAGAACGGTTTTGGTCAAAATTAAATTATTAAACCATCACATCATTAATCAAAAGACTTATATTTTTATTTCAGTTAGTACTTCAATCTTCAATTAGCAATTGAGCGATAATAGTAGAGGTGAAATTAACTTAAAGCAGTGAAGACTGTGGAGCAATCGAGTACACAGAAGCAGGCGGAACCTGAGGTGGTGACTGAAGCAGCAATAGGTGGAAGTACCCGTGTAAACTAATCATGTTAAAAACGTAGTTTTAACCCAAGAAAAATTAAATCAAACTTTTAATCATTATTATTATAAACTTAGTTAATTTTTATAAAACTTGGTTTATTTATTGTTATTATGATTGTTGTTATTGTTGGTATTATTATCATAAAATTAATTTTCATAAACATTAGTTATATCATTATTATTGTCAACTTAGTTAATTTTTATAAAATTAGTTAATTTATTATTAATATTATTATACATAAATTTAGTTAATTTTTATAAAACTTAGTTAACCTATTAATATTTAATAATAATAATAATAATATTTAATAATAGCAGCAGCAGTATTATTATTATTATGAACTAAGTTAATTTTCTTAAATATTAGTTGTTGTTGTTGTTGTTATATAAATTTTAGCTAATTTTTAAACTTAGTTAAGTTGGTTAATATTTTGTAATTTATTATTGTTGTTGGTATTATTATATAAATTTAGGTAATTTTCATAAACATTAGTTGTTGGTGTTGTTTTGTATAAATTGGATTAATTTTTATAAAATTAGTTATTATTATTATTAAGTATTATATAAATTTAGTTAATTTTTATAATACTTAGTTAACTTGCTTAATATTTTGTCATTTATTATTGTCAATATTGTTATAAATTTGGTTAATTTTTATAAAATTTACAGTTAATTTTTTATTATTATCATTATATGAACTTAGTTAATTTAATTAATAATTACTAGATTCCTCCAATTACACTGTTATTATATTTTGACAAAAATTAGTTTTTGTCATAGAAGCAAAATAGTTGCATGAAAGAAGATTTATTTGTACGTACTTTACATTGATAGAACAGAAAATTCACTCTTTATTTGATCATGTTTTATTGCCATATAAGTGTCAAAATATCAATTGCATGAAATGCAGGTACATGGTTTTGAAGATCTTTGCCACTAAATCAAAATTAGATGGATGTAATTTGTTTGATATCTGAACCTACATGTAATATGTATGAATTTGAACCAGAATTTCCATGTAGCTTTTGAAAGTTTCCTTAACTAGAATCTTTATTTATTTGGTCTAAAAATACACATAGGGTACTAAAACAGAGAACTGCGGGCTCATGTGCAATACTTCTGTTTTTTAAATTCAAAATTTTACAACCAGATAACTATGGTCTTTAATTTTATGGAAATTCCATCCAATCCAAATATTTTAGAGTTAATATGATTGAAAAAAAAAGAACCCTCAAAATAAAAGGAATTTCCCAGCCAGCAGCATCAGAGAGACTTTTGATCTCGATAAACAGTGTGTTCCCAATAGCTGATGATAACCCTTGTTTCCCATTTTCGTGAACTGATATTTTGGGATTGATCATGAACTTTTGTTTTTCCATTTGACTTTGTGAAATTATCGAGGCATAATGAAGAGTCCAGTGACAATTTGTGAATTTGTTATTCACTGCCTCCATTGGTCTCTTCTTCCAAACTCGGTATAAGGTTGTGCTAGCAGAATATGTTTAAAATTTGTTAAAGAGGAGGGAGAAAAAAATTGCCGTCCTTGGAAATATAAACAAAATACTAATTCTCCTAATTATGTATAATAAAATTATATTTTTATTTATTTGCCTTCCCATTACCATGATTTTCCGCATTACCATAATTTTCTATTTGGATTTCAACCATAAACGTTTGCTTCTTTACTCCCAAACTCTAAAGGTAATTTCCTTTAAAACAGATTCTTTTCATCACCATTCAACGGAAATTCTAAATATAATTTATTGAAATTTCAAGTCAAAATAACACCTAAAATATTTCTTATGGTATATATAACATTTGCGCCAAACTTATGATGTCATATGTCATCATTAGGCACAACAAAATTACAATAACCTGGTTGAAAGGTTACAGGCAAAATTTGATCCATACCCATGTCAGAGCTTGATATGTTATGGGGAATTACATCAAACAGTTCAGTTACAAGAAAGCAATAAAATAAAGTGTGAAGAAATGTAGGTAAAAGAACTTAAATTAGTGAGAACCTAAACGTCTCACGTACTGATGTCAATTAGACAAGAAGCTTTGATTCTCATTTATACAACTTTCTGTTAGAACAATAAATCAAGGAGCGTAAGCTAATGTGGAAAAAAACAAAAAAAAAGAAATCAGTACCTATGATGTGAGTAAGAGTCGAAGATAAGATTAAGGTAGAAACCACAAGTGAGTTCTCGGAGGAGAGGAGAAGGATTATACGCGTTTGATACTTCATAGCGTACAGGAATAGCTGAGTCAAATGGCGAAAACACTGCGACCGTTGGACATCGATCGGAGTTTGGAGTCGCCAATCGCTGCCGCTCTGCCTGAACCCCGATTCCGTGAATCCAAATCAATCGCTTTTCCAGCTTTGGTAAAGGCCGGCGCTGGCCAGAGGAGGTCTTGTTCGGCCATTGCTTTTCCAGCTTTGGTAAAGCCCTAGAATTTACGTGGCCCAACGCCATTGCTTTTCCAGCTTTGGTGAAGGCCGGCGCTGGCCGGAGGAGGGCTTGTTCGGCGCCTTCGTAAGCAGCATGGAGGTGGTGTTTGGGGGACGGGGAAGCGGGTTTAGGGAGTGTGATAATTTGAGGGAGAATGTTGGGAATTTTGGGGTCGGGGACAAATTTGATGGTCTTGCTTCCGATTCAAGAATCTGCTGGAGCCGGCCCGGTCGGTGTGGCGTCATGCGTGTGGTGTGGGATGACTTTTCTCCTCACAACAAAGCAAACATGTGGAAGACCAAGGCTCCAACATCCACATGAGAAAGCTATATTTATACAAAGTTATTGTATAATTTTTTAGCATGTGTGACTATTGTTCTCTTCTTTCTTTTTACTTCTTCTCTTTTAAATCAAAAAACCAAAGCCCCAAACCAATTATTGAAAATTTTACAACAATCTCCCTCAATTTTCAAAATAAATAAAAAGGACGGATGAATCACTAGAGTGACTTCTTACATTCCCAAGTGGGATCAAGCCTACGTAGTTCTAAGATCAAGTTTTGGATCATCGTGAAAACCAACACATAATAAAAGATATCTTTTGGATTTGAAGCTTTACTTAGTGTAAACCATTCAAAGCCTTATCGAGATTCTATGGTGAACGAATCTTGAACCCAGTATCCCTAATGATAAAACCGAAACAATCACACATGTTGATTTTCTTAAGTAAAATATTATGTATTGCTCAGCACGTTAATGGTCATGTGCTTAAATCCTGGTTCATGAGTCTACTTAGAAAGCGGTCTTACTTTCCTAGGAATCGGCCTGATTTACATACTCATATAGGTAAGTCTCTTAAGGTGTTTCTGCGATACACCTTTTAAGGTTTCTAGACTTATTAAGAGTATATATCCATCCTTTGTTCTTGCAGAATCCAACACTAAATATTATGGGATTATCGACTTAGTGTTCCATAGTCATTCTCTTAACTTGTTGGTACCCACTGAACTTTGTCTATCCTTTTCAAGACATAAGTTGGGTTTCTGTTAATGATGATCAACCTTTATTCACAGACCTTAGTCCCATTTCTTGTGACTTTATAAAAAGCATTGCCTTTGGAAGACTCTTTGTAGGTGGGTCAGCCAAGTTTTTCTTCATTTCTATGTAGTCAACAGTTATAACTCCTCTATTGAGTAACTGTCTCACCATTTAATGCCTTAGACTCACATGTCTAGACTTTCCATTATATGTCTTATTAGACACATTGTATATCGTTGCTTGATTGTCACAGTTAATCAAGACTGTTGGAGATGGCTTCTTCCATAGATGGATTTCCATTAATAAATTTCTAATCCATTCCGCTTCTTTACATGCATATGCTAATGTAATCAATTCTGACAACATTGTTGAGTCAGAAATACAGGTATGCTTCTTGGATGCCCATGACACAGTAGCGCCTCTTAATGTAAAGATATATCCAGTCGTAGACTTGGATTTGGATTCTACATTGTTCCAGATTACATCGCTATATCCTTCTATCATAGCAGGATATCCTTTATAAGATAAACCATATTCAATGGTTCCTTTCAAATAAGCCAAAACTCTGGAAATAGTTTTCCAATGTTCAAAACCTGGATTACTCATAAATCGACACAATACACTTATAGCATGTGCGATGTCTGTTCTAGTGCAATGCATAGCATACATAAGACTCCCAATAACACTGGAATACTCTAGTTGAGAGATAGTATGTACGTCCAGTGTTCTTTTCTAATTTAATACTAGAATCTAAAGAAGCTGGTGTTGGTTTGTCATCGTAATGACCATACTTTTATAGGAATGTCTCTATGTAATGAGATTGAATTAGTAATAACTGCCCCTCTTTTCTAACAATTTTAATTCCCAAAATTACATAAGCCTCTCGTAGATCTTTCATATCGAATTTAGAAGACAAAAACTTTTTAGTTTCATTCACACAGGATATATTGGAGCCAAATATTAGCATGCCATCAACGTATAAACATATTATAACACTACCGTTGTTATCCGATTTGCTATAAATACATTTATCAGCATCATTAACAATGAATCCATATGACAGTGCAACTTTATCGAATTTCTCATGCCATTGCATGGGAGCTTGCTTCAGGCCATAAAGAGATTTCACTAATTTGCAAACTTTCTTTTCTTGGCCTGGAGTTTTGAAACCTTCAGGTTGTTCCATATATATCTCTTCTTCTAAATCTTCATTTAGAAAAGCAAACTTTACATCCATTTGATGTGTGACTAATTTATGAATTGATGCAAGTGCAATTAAACAGCGTATAGAAGATATGCGAGCAACTGGAGCATATGTATCAAAGTAATCTACTACATGTCTTTGCTTATATTCCTTAGCAACTAATCTGGCTTTAAACTTATCAATGGATCCATTTGTGTTCATCTTTTTCTTGAATATCCATTTACATCCTATAGGTTTAGCACTAGGAGGTAAATCGGTTAAAACCCAAGTTTGGTTTAACAATATGGAACTCATTTCTTCATTGATAGCTTCTTTTCAGAAATTGGAATCTCTGAAACTCATAGCCTTAGAATATGTTTTGGGATCGTCATCGGCGTTCATTATATATTTAGTCATATTAAGGACTTCGTCCTTACTTCCTACTACTAGATATGTAATGAAGTCAGGACCATAGTCCTTCTCTATTCTCGCTCTTTTACTTCTCCGTTGTTCAGTACTATTATCTGATACTGATATTTCCTTGCTCTTTTGAGCTGGAGCATAATCATCGTCATTGATATCATTAGTCATACTAGGTTCTGGACTAGATGATCTCAATGGGATCTCAATAGTTTGATTTTCAAAAAATTCTACATCTACAAATTCTAAAACTTCTAGGGTGTCAAGAATAAGGAATCTATAAGTTATACTATTAAGTGAATATCCTATAAAAACACATTTAAATGCTCTATTTCCTAACTTTGGTCGTTTAGGGTTTAGTTTACTAACATATGCTAAGCAACCCCAAACTTTAAGTCTAATTAGGTTAGGTTTCCTATTAAACCATAATTTATAAGGGGAAATATTATTCTGTTTAAGTGGTACTCTATTTAAAATATAACATGCAGATAACATAGCAACACCCCATAGGTTATAAGGTAAATTAGAACTTATGAGCATGGCATTAACCATTTCTACTAAAGTTCTATTCTTTCTTTCAGCAACACCATTTTGTTGTGGTGTATATGGGGCAGTACATTGGTGAACTATACCTTGTTGTTTACAAAACAAGGTGAATTCATTTGAAAAATATTCACCACCACGATCTGAATGTAATATTTTAATTTTAACTCCTAATTGTGCTTCAACCTCTGCTTTGTAAATTTTGAATTTATCAAAAGCCTCATCTTTAGTTTTCATTAGATATACATATGCATATCTAGTATAATCATCAATGAATGTTATATAGTATTGATTACCACCATAGGTGATATGACTTTTTAAGTCACCCACGTCACTATATACCAAATCAAGTAAACCAGTTTTCCTTTCTACGGATTTACAGGATTTCTGGTGTATTTTTGCTTGAATACATATTTCACATCTAGAGATGGTATCGAAATCACAATCAAAAATTAATCCTAATTATTCATATTTCTAATGGAATTATAATTAACATGTCCTAATCTACCATGCCATAAATTAATAGAATCAATAATATAAACAGAAGATTTTTTTTATTAAATTCAACTTAATCATTCCATTACAGGAGTATCCCCGTCTAATGAAATTACCATTCTTAGACAACACTAGCTTATCAGACTCATACACCATCTTGAAACCTCCTTTGTTAAGAAGTTATTCACAGACCAAATTCTTACACATATCAGGTACATAAAATACATTGACTAATGTAAGAACTTTTCCAGAGGTGAAAGGGAGTTCTATAGTGCCTTTTCCCAGAACTTTGCTTGGAACCTTATTTGCTCCAGTAACTTCTTCGGCTTCTCCTTTATTTTCTTCGTAACTCTTGAAGAGATTACGGTCTTTGCAAATATGAATGGTTGCTCTAGTATCGAACCACCAATCATTCTCATTGCCGCTAACGGAGTTTGCCTCTTGCACTACAAGCACAAGCGAGTCTTCGACCACATTCACTTTTTGTTGTTTCTTCCGCAGACGGCAGTCTCGGGCATAGTGGCCGGGCTTGTTACAAAAATAACAAGCACCTTTCTTTTTGTTGTTGGTTTTAGAATGATTTTTCTTCTTAAACTGTGTCTCATTCTTTGGCTTTAACTTATCAGTAATTTCAATATTATTTGCCTTGGAATGGGACTCAGTTTGCGGATTATCATCTAGATCGCGTTTGTGAGAGTCTTCTTCAATACGAAGATGACGCTGTAAACCGTCTAAATTATAACCTATTTCCGCATGCTTCATCTTTTTCTTATAATAATTCCAACTATGCGAAAATCTAAAAATTATAACTCTAACAACAAAAGATTCAGGAAGATCAATTCCAGCATCTTTAAATTGATTCACCAACAGTAAGATTTCGCTCACTTGTCCAATTATGGACTTATTGGTGACCATTTTGAAATCCATAAAATTAGAAATAAGAAATTTTTTATTACTTTCCTCGGATATGCGGTACTTATTCTCCAGTGCAGTCCAGAATGCCTTCGCTGTTTCCAAGGTCCTATGAGCATTATATACTGGGGTAGGTAGCACACTCAGAATATGGCATCTGCATAGAAAATCGTCCTCTTTGCGCTTTGCATGTTTATCTTTTAGAGCAGCATCATCTTTATCAGTTTCCTTTGGGATTTCTTCGAAGTCATCTTCCAAAATGTAGAACAACTTGACGGTGACCAGGAAAAATTTCATCGTCTCTTGCCAACGAGTGAAATTGCCGCTATCAAAACGCTCCAATCGAGTTAAATGCTGATTCATAACTTGTAGAGCGCTCGAACCTTCCATGGTTGAAATATATTGTCTGAAAATTGTTGGGAATTTTGCGGTTCGAGATAAATTTAATGACAATTGTGACGAAGATAATGCTATACTTCCAACTTCAAGGATCTATGGAATAAATTCTTTCTGACAATAGTTCAACCCACCAGGTACAAACATGTTATCGTACTATCGACTTTCAGGATTCAATGAAGCCTTATAACAGCGTAATCAGATTCAAATTTTGTACGCCTTTGATCCGACCAAGAATACTTTCGTATTTGATATCTGACGATGTAATATGCAGAGAAAGGGATGAAGAAGATGAAGAAACAAATCTGCAACGATTCAGCGTTTGCAACTCCTTGCAGATGTTACAAAATATTGAGTAATGGAAGTACAGCATTAGCAACACTTCCCTGGCGTCGCAAATTCTTGTAGGAAGAGGAAGAAGAAGATGAATTCAGAAATGAAAACCTGTCACCAACATTTTCCGGGTGTTGCTATTTATAGTGGTAGAGAGGTGTCTGTTCGCCAAGCGTCACAACCGTTTGCAACGGCTCACAACTGTTACGAACGGCTATCTCCATTCAACTTTTAAACGTCGCGTCTATTCATTTGCAGCATTCAGAAAAACGTTACAAAATTCCCGTCCTTTATTCAAATTCAGAAATTCGATTCAGGGTCCTTAACGGGCTGAAATTTGGCCCGTTACTGTTCGCATATGATCCAAAAATATTTTCGGATCCGAACTCGAAACTCGTACCCACCCGGCCTGGTCGGACGGACGGCGGCGGCACGCGTGTGGTGTTGCATGACTTCTCTTCTCACAACAAAGCAAACATGTAGGAGCTACAAGGCTCCAACATCCACATGAGAAAGCTATATTTATACAAAGTTATTGTATAATTTTCTACCATGTGGGACTATTGTTCTCTTTTCCTCTTTACTTCTTCTCCTCCAAATCAAAAAACCAATGCCCCAAACCAATTATCGAAAATTTTACAACAGAGAATTTGTGTTTGGATTTGAAAGTGGCGAAAAATTTATGGAATTGGGGGCCGAAAGATAAAAGCCCGCTTGGAATGCGTTACCAAGCCAGTTTCTCCTCTAGATAATATAAATTAAAACAAACGATTTATCTATTAATTTTATAAAAGTACATTTTTTTTATAGTTATACCAATGCATTTCACTTGTCGACGAACACCTACAAGCATCGACGATTAGAGCTCCGACGCCAAGGATGAATTCACGACATCTGTACGGCTAATATGAAGGGAGCGGGTCGCAGATTGTGAGGGGAAGCTAGGGTCGTTAACTTAAGTGTGTTGCGGAGAGTGAGCGAAGTGTAACACGATGAAATCGACGGTTCATGGAATCGTCGAGCGAAGAGAGAGAAATCGATGAGAGATGGAGGTGGGTTTTGGGTTTGTGCACGTTTCTGTGCATTTAGTATTTGGGGAGAGGGGAGGGATTTAAAGTTAATTAAGGAAATTAACTTAATTAATTATTTTATTTAATTCTGTTTCTTGTAAATTTCGTATCTTTTGCACTTGACATCCAGTAGAGACGCGTTTTTCTTCGTTGCACTCATAATGAGATTATCTACGAAATGGTATCATCTTGGATGGGGTTCTAACAATTGAGAATTTATGAATCAAGTAAGCAGAATTATAACTCTAAATTATATGTAACAACCCTGAATTTTGTGATTTATTTTAATTGTTTATTTAATTATTTAAATTGAAACTCCTGATTTAAAAACTTTATTTTATTTATTAAAATGGATAAATTTTGTTAATTTAAATCTAAATTTTGATTTTTATGTGAATTATAATTTCCAACCTGAATAAATTGAAAATATTCCAAAAAAGTGGATTTTGGGTCAATTTGGTCAAACTTTAACTTTTAAATTTAAAATTTAAATATTTGAATTCTTAAATTTTATCTTTTATTATGAAAATAAATTAAATTTCAAGAATACTTCTTTTCGTTTCGTTGAAATCCAATTTATATTGTGAAAGTTATGCTTTTTACAATATTGTATGTAAATTGATTTATTTAATAAAATTGTTTGTTTTAATTTATATAAATAATATTTTATATGTCATATCATGTTCTAATATGTTGTATGACATGTTAGGTATATATTTTTATTTTAGAACATTTTTAAAAGTGATGTTATAATTTTTCAAAACTTATTGTATTTTATTTTCAGTTTTTAAAACCTAGTTTCAATTTTTAAGCTATTTTCTTAATTAATTTATATTTATCTAAAATTTATTTATTTATTTAAATTCATACATTATTTTTTTGTGTTTTTATTTTATTTATATTCATTTTTCATGTGTTTAAAAATGAATATAGAATAAAGGAAATTTGAAGAGTTTATAACCTTTCGCATGCCTTTGACTTTTCACCTCTTTTTTGCCTTTTCATTTGCAAATCAACACTTGCAATCAATTTGGCTGAGCATATTCTTTCTTTAGCTGAACACCCTTCATTTTTCATGAAAATAAAGTTTCTCTAACCCAAAACTTTCGGTCATCACTTCTGAAGAAATTTTGGTAATGATTTTTACTTCTTTTCTTACTGTTTTCTTCCTTGTTTTATGTAATTATCTTGTCTTGCCTTCACTATATGTTCGGCATATAGCCTCCACCTTCACCACCACCTCCACCACCATCATACTCAGTTGCCATCTCCTCCGTCTCCTCTGACCTACATGGCAGTTGCTATCTTTGTTGTGAAGATCCACAAAAAATTTGCAAAGCACCACTTAAACATGCATTGCCGACCTCTTTGGCCATCACCACTTCATACAACCCCTTGGCCACCTTTGGACCACCTTCCACTAGCCCCTACCTAACCCACAGTCACTTCCACACCATCCCCTAGACATCACCAGGTCTGGTCGTGCCAAAAAAAGCCATGGCCGAACCATATTTGCACAAAAGTCCACTTTGTTGCCTTGTGTTTGCATTTTCATGTCCAACAACCATTATTCCTTCATACCCTTGCTAGGCCGAGCCTATGTGACCCACCTTTGACTCATTTACACCCCATGGCCGTGCCTTATCATCCTATAGGCCGTGCATGAGATGTGTGAAAGCAAATGCAAGTGTTTGATTAATTGTTGTTCCTTAATTCTAGCTTGTTTAATGTTAAATTTTGGTTTGAAATTCATGTTAGATGTATTGTTTTGTTTGATATGTAACAAGACAAATAGCTTGGCTCTCCCCACACTTGAATCGTAGTCGTGTTTTCGTGTCTTTTGGGTCTCTTTTGTGTGTTTGGTTGTTATCTCCATCTTGTAGAGGTGAGTATATCTCACCGGACATTTGTACTTATATAATTAGTAAATTGACATCATGTGAATCTGTAGTTCATATTATCATATTATACCTGCCTATGATATAATTTATAAGATGTTCACCCTATTTATACACCTATCATATCATCTGTTACTGTTATGTAATGTTATTCTGTTCATTTATATCAATTTATCACACTGCAGGTTCCCTGTAGATTAGAATCACTATGGGTTGAAATGATATATACCCCAACGGACCTTAGAATAGGGAAAAATTATTATGGGCTGAAATGATAGGCCTGAACGATTTTTATTTATTTCACTTAACTTGGGATTACGGGTTTGAATCATAGAGCCCGGATTTTTTCTTTGTAAATTATGGATCGAAATGATATATTATCCGTATCATTTGACCTAGCTTAGAAATTGTATACAGACCCGTGGTTAATATATATTTTTCTAAATTTTTTAAAATATTAAAAAATGGTAACACTATGATTTTTTGATTTAAATTTAATATAAAAATGATTTTTATAAAATATTAGTGATTTTCTACAAGTTAAATAAGTGAGATAAATAAATGGCAAAGTAGAAATTTGAAATAATAAGTTACTTTTAAAATTTATGATTTTATTTTCAAAAGGAGTTTTAAATTATGTAAGAAAGTATGATAAATAGATTTAAATTTGAATTTAAAAATGATTTTATATAGTGTTATTTATTTTTCTAATGAATTAAAAATAGTTAAATAAATGAATGAGAAAAATGAAATTTGAATTATAACTTAACTTGTAAAATGGGAAATGTATTTTAAAAATAAAGGTTAAGTTATGGAAATAAAAACGGAATTTAAATTTAACTTATAAAATGGAAAATTTAAAGAATAAGTAAATGAAAATTTTATGAAATGGTATATTGATTTTTAATAAGTGAATTATTAAAATTTGATATTAAATTGTGAAATTTCACTTTATAAAATCATGACTTAAAATGGTATTTAAATGATCATTTTTAAAGGTGTGAAAATATGATTTTTATAAGTTAATTTTTTTTAAATAAAATTTAATTGTTTATGAAATTTTATTGAAAACTTGGAATTCAATTTAACAGCAGTTTTGAAATGCTATCATTTCTAAAGTAAAAGGTATTACAGCATTTTGTAAATGCTGTAATTGATATAAATGAACTAAAAGACTAAATTGAACTAAGGGCTATAGCACTTTGTAAGTGATGTAGTTGTAGAAACTAAAATAAAACCTATTATAGCATATCTGTAAATGTTATCTCTGTTAAAATGATTTGTTTTCAAATGTGAACTTACCGTAGCATTTTTCTAAATGCTGCAAAAGCTGAATTTCACTGTTTTAATAAATTTAAGTGAATAAATGAATTCTGAAAAGGTGAAATTTTTGGGAATTTAATATTTGATTATTAAACATAATAACTTCATTTTAATTGGTTTTAAATGGAATATTTGATTTGAAATATAAACCATTTTAAAATGTGATTTGGAATGGTATTTAAATTAAATAAAATGAATGTGGTTTTGGAAAAATATGATATTTTGATATTTTGAAATGGATTTGAAATGATATTGAATTGTAAAATGATATTGGATTTCGAAGTATAAAATACCATCTTGGAATTTTGACCACGGGATGTATTTAAATTTATGGTTTAACTGATCCTTAAAGGATGGGCGATCCCAAGCATCCTTTAAGTTATTGTGCCGCTATAGTTTACTTGAGTTGGTTTACATTATATAAGCATGCATGTCCTGACTCGAGTGTTTTGTGTTTTACTTTATGCTCGGATCAGCCTGAGTATTTACAGCTTAGCTTTGGATTTCTTTTCTGGAGTTAGGAATCGCTGGAGATTCTGCTTGTCTAGTTATCTGTTCCCTTTCAGTTTCAGTTGTTCTATTTCAGCTCTGGTATTTATAACCTGCTATGTATTTGAGATTTCTATTGTATATGTTTTTCAGACTGATATTATGTATTATGTTTGAGAGTTTGTTATAGTAGCTTTATGAATTACTATGGTATTTTAATTTTCGCTGCGAGTTATTTTGATATTTCTATGTCTGTGATTTTGTGATTGCTTTTAATTTGCTCCAAATTTATTTACAATGCGGTATTTTGAGTAATTCAAGTCCGACATGTGTGGATGCGAATGGTTGAAAATATCAGGTTGTTACATTTGGTATCAAAGCTTTGGTTTTTAGGCAAACCATAGCCTGTCAAAAACTCATTAGAGATAGGGTAGAAATACTCTAGAATGAGTGAAATCAATCTTAGAATCCTTTCTTTGTGAGAGAAAGTATTTTCGAAGTATAAAATGATTTCCAAATGATTTTTAAAGTATTTTTAAAGATTATATTAGTGTAAAATTTTCCTTATTTTGAAATCAAGATTTTCTAAACTTTATCCCTTCGATATCCACCTTGTTAGAAATCTCTTGGTTAGGATTCTTATCGATTAGGATTCCTTGAACTTTGAAATGCTCCCACTTTTTCTGAAATCCAGTCTGGTCTTCCCTATTTTATCCTTTTGATTTTGGAGCATTCCATAACTCCACTTTGGGATGACCTCCATAAAGATCGAAGATTCCGCAAATCCTTGAATAATTTGTAATGGGGTGAAACTCCTTTACAATTTGGCATTGATTCACCGGAGATTTTTGTATCCTCGGTTTTCGATGCTATCTATCTCCTGCTGTACCTGGATTCTATCTCTAGCGATCGAATGTCGATTTGCCTTAGATTTCTGCATTGGTTATATTCCCGAAGTCACTGTTGACCAGTTAAGGTCGCCTGCGATTTATATAGGCTTATCCATCTTCTATTTCGTTATAAAATTATCTTATCTTCGTTCGAGCTTATCTTCGAACCAGAATTCTATTTGATTAGAGTTCCACTAAATTTGAATCTTTGTTTGTTTAGAAATCCATCCTTGAATCATTCTTTGGTAATTTGTGTTTGGTTGTATTTTGAAATTGTGCATACATCTAAATTATTATTTTGATAAGAATGACCACATTTTATATATAAAAGCGAAATGTTTTCGATAAGAATTATATACTTTTTAAAATGAGAATTTGAAGTTTTGAAAGGATTTGAAAATTTGAAAATTTATAAGAAATTTGATTTAAATAAAAATGATTTATAATTGAAGGGTTTTGAATTCGAATTTTGAGGAATCGAACTCCGGTGTTTTAATATGGTTTTAAGATTTTAGGAAATATATAATAATAATATGATTTAAAAATATTTTTTGAATAAAAATGTCTCAAATGTATTCGAACAAATTCCAATGATTTCGAAGAGATTTCAAAAAGTTTCAAGAAAATAAAGTCCAGAATCCACTTATGTCGCTGGAAAATAATTTCGATGATGAATGCATGCGTTATCGACAATGATTTTCGAGTTTCTGAGTGGGGGAGAGGCCACTCTAGTAGCTTTGCTATGCGAGTGATTTTGTGAAAAAAAATTTGATTTCAGATTTCGAAGTATGGTTTGATGTTCGAAAGATATATGCATGTATATTTGAAATGATTTAAAGTAACCCGGTGTTCAGTCCTCAAGATTCAGATTTGTTTTAGTATAACCTTATCTATTGGAATTGATTTACTTGTTTGTTGGTGATTTCCAACTTTTGGATTTTTAATACGATTTCTTCGACTATTTTTAAAGTTCGAGCACTTCCAAATCAAGGTTTAATTTTCAAAGCTAAGTAATCCTGGAAAAATATAAATCATTTGATTAGGTAAATGAGTTGAAACTGATTTGTTAAGTAAATGAATATGACTATTTTGAATTATAATGATATGGAATTTAGTTTGGAATGTTTTGAATAAAATTTAGTTTTAAATAGTTTGAAAATGTAAATTGATCTTCTGAATAGAAATAAATAGTTTAAAGGTTTTAAAGGGATAGTTATAACTTGGAAATCATTTTGGGTATAATTGATTTTGAGAAAGATATTTGGTTTTGAAAATAGATTGGATAGTAAAACCCAGTATTTATATGATGGTTTTTGAAATGAATTTGTTTGACCTAAATTTTGTCTACTTGGAAACCAGGATTATTTTCTAAATCTATTGTTTAAGAAACTTTGAAACTGAATATATGTAATTTGAAAGAAATGATTTGGCGAAATCATATATGATTTTGAAACTAAACGTTATTGAAAAGAATTGAAATTTGAGAACCTTGCTTTACTAAATACTTGATTTGAGGGTTATCGAACTTATATAAAATGGATTTGTATGGGTATGAAATTGATTTGAAAACTGTTGATTTAGAAAAGGTACTCAATTTGTAAAGTGATGGCTTATATAATCGAAGTCTATATAAGTATGATTTGATATACTATTGATTTTGCAAAGTATTTGATTTGTAACTGGAATCTTATATATGATGGACTTTATATAAGTATGATATTTGAAAGTGATTTGAAAGGTGCTATTTGATACATATTTTCGAAGTAAAGATATGGAAAGTGCCTTCTACTTGACATCCGCTTTGTGGCCACACTGTGGATTCATTCTATCGATGTTATTCTCCCTGATTTGGGTTTTTCGGATATGATACTTGAGTGTCCATCGAATTCCATGGCGATCTCCATGGTCTTACGAGCGCGACTGCATAGCGTAATTCGCAGGGGCTGCGAGAGCCTACGGGTACGGATGTTTCCTGGGGGATACAAGTGTAACCATTGTGTATCTGTGATTTATTGGGTCGCTTGGTAGCGTAATCCGCAGGGGCTGCGAGAGCCTAAGGGTACGGATGTTTCCTAGGGGATCCTGGAGTAATCATTGTGTATTTGCGATACTACCAGTCTTCTTGCGTAATCGCAGGGCTGCGGTAGTCAGCTTACGGGCACGGATGTTTCCTGGAGGATCCAGGCGTAAGCATTGTGTATCCGATATCCATGATCGATATGTTTTGGTTTGGTTGTTTTGTTTGGATTGTACTTTCCATATCTGGTTTTAAAAGTTTTTCAAGTATTTTCACTGGGTGGCGAAACAAGTCTACTAAGTACTTGGAGAATTCTAGTTTTGCGCCTGATCAACGCATGGCCAGAGTCTACAGGAACGAAAGTAAACTTGTTAAGACATCGAGTTATAAAAGTATTTTAATAAAGTATTATATAAAGGATATTTTGATCATTTATTTTACTTGTCTAAATAATTTAAATGTTTTAAATAGTGTTTACTTCGAACTATCAAATTTGAATCAAATGACTATTCATCATATTATAAAATATTTAAAATGTTGTAAATAAAATTTTAAATTGAAATTTATATGGTTATAAAATAATGATTCATCCTTGTCTTTCAACCTATTCTCCCTTCTAACTATTTCTACCTTCTTCCTCTTCAAGGGTCCTTTCTGTATTATGGAAAGAGTTGGTTCTTTGGCTTATCGCTTGTATTTGCCCGAGAAACTTTATCGAGTACATGATGTATTCCATGTCTCACATCTTCACTGGTATCTTCATGACCCATCTCTTTTTGGTTCAGCCTTCTTCTCTTGATAGTTTGAATATTTAGGCTAATCTGACTGTCGAGAGGAAGCCACTTCATATGTTCGATAGAGGTACGAAGTAGCTAAGAAGGAAATCTGTTAGTCTGATCAAAGTACTGTAAAGTACTGATGATTGGGATTGTACCAGGGAAACGGAGGAGAGCATTCATGCATTGAATCCGGAATTGTTCGTTTCAGGTACTATTTGCTTTTTCTATCTTTCTTTTCCTTATTTTCCTTGTTCGTTCTTTTCGAGGATGAAAAGATTTGAGTGGGGGAGAGTGTAACAACCCTGAATTTTGTGATTTATTTTAATTGTTTATTTAATTATTTAAATTGAAACTCCTGATTTAAAACTTTATTTTATTTATTAAAATGGATAAATTTTGTTATTTTGAATCTAAATTTTGGTTTTTGTGTGAATTATAATTTCCAACCTGTATAAATTGAATATTTTCCAGAAAAGTGGATTTTTGGTCAATTTGGTCGAACTTTAATTTTTAAATTCAAAACTTAAATATTTGAATTCTTAAATTTTATCTTTTATTATGAAAATAAATTAAATTTCAAAAATACTTCTTTTCGTTTCGTTGAAATCGGATTTACATTGTGAAAGTTATGCTTTTTAAAATATTATATGCAAATTGATTTATTTAATAAAATTATTTGTTTTAATTTATATAAATAATATTTTATTTGTCATATCATGTTCTAATATTTTGTATGACATGTTAGGTATATATTTTTATTTTAAAACATTTTTAAAAGTGATGTTATAATTTTTCAAAACTTATTGTATTTTATTTTCAATTTTTAAAACCTAGTTTCTATTTTTAAACTATTTTCTTAATTAATTTATATTTATCTAAAATTTATTTATTTATTTTTATTCATACATTATTTTGTTGTGTTTTTATTTTATTTATATTCATTTTTCATGTGTTTAAAAGTGAACAAAGAATAAAGGAAATTTGAAGAGTTTATAACCTTTCGCATGCCTTTGACTTTTCACCTCCTTTTTGCCTTTTCGTTTGCAAATCAACACTTGCATTCAATATGGCTGAGCATATTCTTTCTTTAGCTGAACACCCTTCATTTTTCATGAAAATAAAGTTTCTCAAACCCAAAAACTTTCGGCCATCACTTCTGAAGAAATTTTGGTAATGATTTTTACTTCTTTTCTTACTCTTTTCTTCCTTGTTTTATGTAATTATCTTGTCTTGCTTTCACTATATGTTCGGCCTATAGCCTCCATCTTCACCACCACCTCCACCACCATCATACTTAGCTGCCATCTCCTCCATCTCTTCTGACCTACATGGCTGTGGCTATCTTTGTTGTGAAGATCCACAAAAAAATTGCAAAGCACCACTTAAACATGCATTGTCGACCTCCTATGGCCATCACCACTTCATATAACCCCTTGGCCACCTTTGCACCACCTTCCACCAGCCTCTACCTGACCCAAATTCACTGCTACACCATCCCCTAGACAAAGCCAGGTATGGCCGTGCCAAAAAAAAGCCATGGCCGAACCATATTTGCACAAAAATCCACTTTGTTGCCTTGTGTTTGCATTTTCATGTCACAACAACCATTATTCCTTCATACCCTTGCTAAGCTGAGCTTATATGACCCACATTTGACTCATTTAGTCCCCATGACCGTGCCTTATCACCCTATAGGCCGAGCATGAGATGTGTGAAAGCAAATGCAAGTGTTTGATTAATTGTTGTTCCTTAATTCTAGCTTGTTTAATGTTAAATTTTGGTTTGAAATTCGTGTTATATATATTGTTTTGTTTGATATGTAACAAGACAAATAGCTTGGCTCTCCCCACACTTGAATCAGAGTTGTTTTTTCATGCCTTTTGGGTCTCTGTTGTGTGTTTGGTTGTTATCTCCAGCTTGTAGAGGTGAGTATATCTCACTAGACATTTGTACTTATATAATTAGTAAATTGACATCCTGTGAATCCGTAGTTCATATTATCATATTATACCTGCCTGTGATATAATTTATAAGATGTCCACCCCTGTCATATCATCTGTTACTGTTATATAATGCTATTCTGTTTATTTATATCAATTTATCACGCTGCAAGTTCCCTGTAGATTAGAATCACTATGGGTTGAAATGATACATACCCCAACGGACCTTAGAATAGGGAAAAATCGTTATGGGATGAAATGGTAGGCCTGAACGATTTTTATTTATTTCACATAATTTGGGATTACGGGTTTGAATGATAGAACCTGGATTTTTAATTTGTGAAATACGGATTGAAATGATATATTATCCGTATAATTTGACCTAGCTTAGAAATTGTATAGAGACCCGTGGTTAATATATATTTTTCTAAATTTTTTAAAATATCAAAAAATGGTAATATTATGATTTTTTGATTTAAATTTAATTTAAAAATGATTTTTTATAAAATATTAGTGATTTTCTACAAGTTAAATAAGTGAGATAATTAAATGGTAAAGTAGAAATTTGAAATATAAGTTACTTTTGGAATTTATGATTTTATTTTTAAATGGAGTTTTAAATTATGTCAGAAAGTATGATAAATAGATTTAAATTTGAATTTAAAAATGATTTTACAAAGTGTTATTTATTTCTCTAAAGAACTAAAAATAGTTAAATAAATAAATGAGAAAAATGAAATTTGAATTATAACTTAACTTGTAAAATGGGAAATATATTTTAAAAATAAAGGTTAAGTTATGGAAATAAAAACGGAATTTAGATTTAACTTATAAAATGGTAAATTTAAAGAATAAGTAAATGAAAATGTTATGAAATGGTATATTTGTTTTAATAAGTGAATTATTAAAATTTGATATTAAATTGTGAAATTTCACTTTATAAAATCATGACTTAAAATGGTATTTAAATGATCATTTTAAAGGTGTGAAAATATGATTTTTATAAGTTAAAATTTGTTTAAATAAAAATTTAATTGTTTATGAAATTTTATTGAAAACTTAGAATTCAATTTAACAGCAGTTTTGAAATTCTATAATTTCTGAAGTAAAAGATATTACGGCATTTTGTAGATGTTGTAATTGATATAAATGAACTAAAAGACTAAATTGAACTAAGGGCTATTATAGCACTTTGTAAGTGCTGTAGTTGTAGAAACTAAACTAAAACCTATTATAGCATATCTGTAAATGCTATCTCTGTTAAAATGATTTGTTTTCAAATGTGAACTTACCGTAGCATTTTTCTAAATGCTGCGAAAGCTGAATTTCACTGTTTTAATAAATTTAAGTGAATAAATGAATTCTGAAAAGGATAAATTTTTGGGAATTTAATATTTGATTATTAAACATAATAACTTCATTTTAATTGGTTTTAAATGGAATATTTGATTTGAAATATAAACCATTTTAAAATGTGATTTGGAATGGTATTTAAATTAAATAAAATGAACGTGGTTTTGGAAAATATGATATTTTGATATTTTGAAATGGATTTGAAATGATATTGAATTGTAAAATGATATTGGATTTCGAAGTATAAAATACCATCTTGGAATTTTAACCACGGGATGTATTTAAATTTATGGTTTAACTGATCCTTAGAGGATGGGCGATCCCAAGCATCCTTTAAGTTATTGTGCTGCTACAGTTCACTTGAGTTGGTTTACATTATATAAGTATGTATGTCCAGACTCGAGTGTTTTGTGTTTTACTTTACGCTCGGGTCAGCCTGAGTATTTACAGCTTAGCTTTGGATTTCTTTTCTGGAGTTAGGAATCGCTGGAGATTCTGCTTGTCTAGTTATCTGTTCCGTTTCAGTTTCAGTTGTTCTATTTCAGCTCTGGTATTTATAAACTGCTATGTATTTGATATTTGTATTGTATATTTTTTTCAGACTGATATTATGTATTATGTTTTGAGAGTTTGTTATAGTAGCTTCATGAATTACTATGGTATTTTAATTTCCACTGCGAGTTATTCTGATATTTCTATGTCTGTGATTGTTTTTCATTTGCTCCAAATTTATTTACAATGCGGTATTTTAAGCAATTCAAGTCCGACATGTGTGGGTGTGAATGGCTGAAAATATCGGGTTGTTACATTATATTTCGGTATAAATTCCCATCATTATATATGAAATTATTTCCCATTTTCTTGAATTTTTTTGAGTTGATATTTGAGGTAATTGATTAAAGTCATGTATATTTATATTGTGTTTCATTCGTATTGATAGAGCTAGATAGTGATGCTATTAATTTATAGCATGATTAGAAATCAATTAAACTCTAATTCGTCATTATATTAGTAATGGAAATATTATTATATATTTTATTACTAATCAAAATAAGTATACGATTTTGAAAAATAACTTATAAGGCTTAAAAAATTGATTTATAAGCTAATGATGTATTTTACAAAATAATGAAATGATTTTGTAAAATAATAGAAAAGAGATTGGACTTTTATTTAAATAGTTTAGTAGATAAAAGTAAGACTCTATTTAAGTAATAATTTACTTATTGACTTGAATATACGTGTACGTATATGTACACGAACGGGTATGCGTATACATGTATTTGAGGTTATAAAAAAAGTGATACAATTATTGTATTTTAGTTAGAACCGTTGAAAATGTTTATTTAGTTGTGTAAATAATTGTATATACGTATGGAAATATCCAAATGTGTATATAATCAAGTTGTGAGCAATCTTACGTAGCCATAGTAACTACTAGGTACACTAAATTACATAAGAGAGTATCGGGTCGAGTAATCGCTCCAACAATGCTCAAAAGGTAATTTGTGAGGTTTACGTGTTTGTGAATACGTGTTTGCATATGGGTGCATGAGCGGGGGTTTTGATACACGTGTGAGCATCATGTGAGACAAGAACATCAATTGGATTTGTTTTGGCGTGTTAGGGAATATCGAGTCGTTATATTCGCCTGTAGGAGCTCTACATGTGCAAAGAGTGAATTTTGGTATCAAAATCAATTTTTGAATACTTAAGAAACCACTTCCAGAACATCGATCAAAGAACTTCTGATCAGTGAAGGAAGATTACAGGAGCTAGATAACCCATCATTCGAAGCGACGGAGAAGACGAGGCTCGAACTGATGAGCGGTGGCCGATTTGGCTCGTTGGCCTACGCTTACTGCCCAGGAATTACCGGTCTCAGTCGACTGGTGTGTGCCACCGGTCGAAGGAAGCTATTCAGCTAGAAAGGTTCCTAGTCGACTAAAGGTGTACAAACCAGGGCAAAAAGCCCAGGTCAGGTGCTATTCGCTTGGGGTTTTCCCCGGTTTTGAATGCGATTCTTTATGAGGTCTTGGTACGACTTCGAAGATGCTCTAGGCTACTTGGGAAGGTCAAACGCAAGGCCAACCTCGAGATTCGGATGCAAATGTTAAGTGATTCCTTTGGAAGCAACAAAGCTTAGGCACTGGTTCAGTACGTCCATAAGTCACACGATCACATTTGACGAGCATGTACGATAGAATGGAGTGAATCTATACCTTCGGTGGTTGACGTCGGGGTACATATAGTAGATGAATTTTATCGGTCTTATATTAGCGACCATACATTGTATTGGCCTCATATTGATGATCATACACCAGTTGGGCTTATATTAGTGGTCATACATATCATTGGTCCCTTAGTGGAGACCATACATGATGTTATATTTGATATGTGCATATATATAGACACACACACGACATTGGTGTTCCTTTGTGGTCCCAATAGCGTTGACACGAGTGTCGTTTTGTTTTTGATAGAGGTGTACATAAGTTACTTGGGAAATCCACGAGTGAACTAGATGTCACCAAAGCTCAATGTAGAGGGTACAACGTGGTTCACATATGGTGACATTCATCCATGAGTGAACTAGATGTCACCAAAGCTCGATGTAGAGGTACAATGTGGTTCACATAGGATGGCGATCATTTATGAGTAAGCTAGATGTCACTAAATCTTGCTTCAGAAGGTACAGTGTGGCTCAAACAAATTTCAAGCAAATAGAGTATGTCATATATCACTAAAGCTTGCTTCAGATGGTACGCTGAGATCTACATGAGACCCATCACAAAGGATATGGCTTGGGGTCTATGGTATAATTAAGTACTAACTCCATTTATCTTGGACCCTCGAAGGGAATCATTGGATTGCGATAGATTTCCGCAATGGACTTCAACCATTAGTAACGACATCAATTTGTATTCTTTGGTTATCTTCCATTTCTGTATTTGTGTGTAGTGTGAGTTAGCTGATGTTATAGTTACATTTACTATCATTATGTACTTTGTGGTAAACTATATTATGATTACCTTACTTTTGGATATTGGGTTATTTTATCATGGTATGATTGTTACATTTCAGTCATATTATATTAGTTGTGCTGACTCGTATATTATAAGAGAAGAGCAGGTTATGGTATGATTTTCTATCTTTTGAGTAGGTTTACTCTACTTATTTATGGAAAACCCTAATTACCCTTAGCCACGATTGTGGAGAGGACAAGCTGTTCCTTAATAGTTCCCATTTATTTGTGTATAGTATCAATATACAGTATTTTAAGACAGTTCCCCTCACACTAGGCTTTATGTTTGACCCTCATTTTTTCTTTCTCTACTTATGTCATGATAACTCTTGGATACTCGATTAAGTGGTATGGAAGTCAGGTGCTTTTAACGATAAGCTTTGAGGACGGTTGGAGCATTTTATGGAGATGTGGTCGATACTTCGTATATATACTTGATATTATAGTAATACTTGAGAGATGCTATTTATATATGAGACTTATTATATTAGATGTTCTATTCTGACTCCTTGTATTGATATTTACTTATTAGTTACTTTCGCTAGTGCAGTCACTTTTATATATTGTAATCATATTCTACTCTTGTATATTAGGTATATTATATATTATCATCTCACTTTGAGATTCTGTCGATATACCTTAGTATAATGTTTGTTTTAAATTTTCTTTCTCGACAGTCTGTCTTTTGTGTTATTTGAAAGTTAGATGTTTTCAGTCGGTGCCGATTTCAGGATATTACAAAGGGTGAGTTGTTAAGTTGGTATCAGAGCATCGGCTCAACATCGAAAATGCATGAAATTATCATCCTTGGGCACTGTCTTGGGTTGTGATGAAACTAGTTCCATCGGGATCAGAATAATGAGGTGATGTGCGTCGACGAGCTTTGTGGCAATCTAATATACTATGGAATCGTACGAGCTCGAGACATGAGCAATTTATTCAGGTGATTGAATTATACACACACACACACACACTACAATACACAAACACACTTCTTCACATGCTCTCTCTCTCGTTATTCTTCACTCTTCATTTTACTATAAACTAAGAAAAGTAACCACCCTCCTTCCCAAAAAATATCAAGAGCTCCGGTACATGAAAATCGACGACACTAGATCCATTGAACTCGTGATGAAGAGAGCTTCGAATCTATGTTGGTCTTAGCATGTGCAGTGACACTTAAGGACATCGACATGGAGGGGTCGTGCCTAAGGTTAACGTTAGTCGGTGAAGGATGAGGCGTTGGGTGAAATGGAGTATAACAACATGTTCCTCTTGCCGACGCACAACTGTTGGCATCAACAGGAAAGCTCTGTCACCAGGGATGAAGTTGTGACATCTGTATGGATGGTTGAAGGTAGCAGGTCACAAATTGCAAGGGGAAGCCACAATCATTGAACTTAAGTGTATTAAGGAGAGTGCATGAAGTATGGCATAATGGAATCGACGGTTCATTGAATCGTTGAGCGAAGAGGGAGAAATCAATGAGATAACGAGGAGGGTTTTGGATCTATGCTTGTTCCTATGCATATCACATTTAGGGAAGAAGATGACAAGAGGGATTTAAAGTTAATTCACGTAATTGACTTACTTAATTATTTTAATTAATCCCATTTTGTATAAGTTCGTATCTTTTGCATACGAGGCCCAATCGAGACACATTCTCCTCCATTGCACTCATGGTGAGATTATCTACGACATGGTATAGGCTTGGATTGGATTCAAACACTTAGAATTTGTAGTTCAGGAGAGTGGAATTATAACTCTAAATTACATTTTAGTACAAATCCCATTATTATATATGAAATCATATCCCCATTTGCTTGAATTTTTTTGAGTAGATATTCAGGGTAAATGATTAAAATCTCGTATATTCATACTATGTTCTATTCGTATTGAATAAAGCTAGATAGTGATGGTATTAATTTATAGCATGATTATAAATCAATTAACTCTAATTCATTGTCATATTAGTGATACAAATAGTATTATATATTTTTATTAGTAATCAAAAATAAGAATACGACTTTGAAAAATAAGTTTAAGGGGTTAAAAATGATTTATAAGCTAATGATGTATTTTACAAAATAATGAAATAATTTTATAAAATAATAGGAAAGAGACTAGACATCTACTTAAAATATTTTAGTAAATAAAAGTATGACTTGATTTAAGTAATAATTTGGTTACTTTCTTGAATATACATGTACATATATTTGCACGAGCGGGTATGCGTATACGTGTATATGAGGTTATAAAACAACTGATACAATTCTTGTATTGTAGTTAGAATTATTGATAATGTTTGTTTAATTGTGTTAATTGTATATGATTATGGAAATATCTGTATGTGTATATAATCAAGATGTGAGCAATCTTTTATAGCCATAGCGACAACCGGATGCGTTAAATTGCGCAAGAGAGTAACGGGTCAAGTAATCGCTCCAGCAAAACTCAAAACATGATTTATGAGGTTTTATAGGTTTGCGAATATGTGTGTGCATATGGGTATAGGAGCAGCTGTATCAATATACGTGTGAGCATCGCGTGAGGCGAGAACTTTAATTGAGTTTGTTTTGGCACGTTAGAGAAGGTCATGTCATTGTATTCGTTGATGGAACTCTACACGTACATGGAGTGGATTTTTGTATCAAAATCCGTTTATGAATTCTTTAGAAACCATTTCCAAATTGTCAACCAATGAACATCGTCAAAGCGAAGGTAGATTACTAGAGCTAGACGACTCATCGGGCAAAGCAACATAGAAGACGAAGCTCGAATCGGCGAGCAATGATGAATTTGGCTCGTTGGCCCGGGCTTACTGCCCAAGAATTACCAGTCTCATTTGACGGAGGCCAGTCCACTGGGAAGATTCCCCAGTCCACTGAAGGTGTACAAACCTAGGCAACAAGCCCAGGTCAGTTCCCGTTCAATCTGGATTCCCCCGGTTCCGAGTGCAATTCTTTGTGAGGACTTGGAAGGACTTCGGAGAGGATTTAGGCTACTTGGAGAGGCAGAACACAAGGCAAAGCTCGAGATTTGGATGCAAATGTTAAGTGATTATTTTGGAATCAACAATGATCGGGCATTGGATTGGCACAATGATAGGTCACGTGGAGTGGAGTGAATTCATACCTTTAGGGGTTGACCTCAGGGTATGTATTGTTGATGAATTTTATCGATCTTATATTAGCGACCATACATTGTATTGGCCTCATATTGGTGCTCATACATCAATTGGCTTTATATTAGTGGTCATACATGTCATTGGTCCCTTAGTGGCGACCGTATGCGATGTTATATTTGATGTATGCATACATACATACATACATACATACACACACACATACACATACGTATTATGTATGTTTATAGCGTCAGTGCTCCTTTGTGGTCCCAATAACGTATTACATAAGATAAGAGTGTCGTTCTATTTTTGGTAGAGGGTACACAAGTTACTTGAGAAATCCACGAGTGAACTAGATGTCGCCAAACCTCAATGTAGAGGGTACAGTGTGGTTTACATAGAATGGCGGTCATTCACGAGTGAGCTAGATGTCACCAAAACTTGCTTCATAAGTTACGGTGTGGCTTATATTGGATTTCAAGGAAATAGGGTTGGTCATATATCGCCAAAGCTTGCTTCAAAGAGTACGACGAGATCTACATGTGACCCATTACAAAGGATGTGGCTCGAGGTCCATGGTACAATTAAGTACCGACTACATTTATCTTGGACCCTTAAAGGGAATCATTGGACCATGATATATATTCATAGTGGACTTCACCTATAAGTAACGACGATATCAATTTGTATTCTTTTGTTATCTTCCATTTCTGTATTGTGTGTATTGTTAGTTGGCTGATGTTATTGTTGTTACATTTACTATCATTATGACTTATGTTATAATCACCATACATTTGGATGTTCGGTTACTTTTATCATAGTATAATTGTTATGTTTCAGTCACATTACATTAGTTGTGGTGACTTGTTATAGGAGAAGAGCAGGTTATGGTATGATTTTTTGTCTTTCTGATAGGTTTACTTTACTTCTTTATGGACAGTTTGGATCACCCCTGAGCCACGATTGTAGAGAGAACCGATTGTGCCTTAGTAGTTCCTATTTATATGTATGCAGTTTTAATATATAGTATTTTGAGATAGTTCCCCTCACACCAGGCTTTATGCTTGATCCGCATTTTACCTTTTTCTGCTTATGTCATGACAACTCTTGGGTGCTCGATTGAGTAGTCTGGGAGTCAGGTGCCTTTTGGGATAGCTTTTAGGACAGATGGAGCATTCTTTGGAGATGAGGTCGATACTTCAGATATATATTTGATATTGTAGTAGTACATGACAACTATTATTTATATATGAAATTTACTATACTAGATGTTCTATTCTCACTCCCTCCATTGATGTTTACTTATCACTTACTTCTGCTGGTGCAATTTCATATATATCATAATCTTGTTCTCCTCTTGTATATTTAGTATATTATATATTATCATTCCACTGTGAGATTCTGTCGATATGCCTTAGTATAATGTTTGTTTTAGATTTTCTTTCCTAACAATATGTCTTTTGTAGTATTCGGAAGTCAGACGTTTTCATTCGGTGTTGATTATAGGATGTTACGAAAGGCAGGCTGTTGCACTGCTTGATCTTAAATGTGGGAGTCAGGCTTTGATTATAGTTAAATCATGGCATTATATCCATCGAACGACTATAGTTGGCTCGAGTGAAATCATTGGAAGTAAAACACTATTTAAGAGATGATTCGTCTTCTTAGTGTAAAATCTCCTACTTGCAGGGCCAAAACTAACGGCTATAGATGCTGCACTCATCCATAGTTGTTAATCCTCGACGACCAAATGCAGTAATGTTGGATTCATTGATACAACAGAAAAACATGGATATGAAATAAAATCACAGATTTCAAAAATAACTTTTCTCATTACATTTCCAATCCACATTTTAAATCAATTACAGAATCCCAAACTACGAACCACGTTTAGAGGAAATATAATTATTCCAACATATGCCAAGAGCGACATATGAAGATGCTCCCTTAGATGGTCAGAGCATATACATAGGCAATTAATCTACTTTGCCTTTGCATTAAAACACAACAGAACCAAAATGAAAAGAACACCTAATAGCTTGCTTGCCTCCTGTAGGTCTTCGGAAGCTTATTCCTCTAAAAAGTACCTGAAAAGCCTCAACTCTCAAACTACTCAAAATTAATTGAGCATTTAAGAGTTTAACGGGAAAACATTAACTTTGTATCAGACGTAAAGCCTGGTATGAATAATAACCTACCATCTCAAACCCTTTAGATATCTAGTGAGACCATGCCGCTTAGCAAAATGGGTTTTTCCTTCACTATTATTTTTACCTAAAAATTATAATAACTATATACTATGCTACGTCCATAATGGTTAAAAACATAGCAATTAAAATATTATGATGATATGCAATCTAGTAAATCATTTTGGATTTTCCATCCCCATTCATTTGACTGCTTGCCCCAGTTATAGTTTCTAGGGTTACTATTAACCTATTAGTTTTCGTAAGTTGACTAATAACATGTTTAAAACTTATGGACTATCTTTCTGGTTTCATAGTTTTCGTGGGATCACTAAGAACCTATTAACCCTTGCCAATAACTTAATTTAATTATTTCATGGGTTTTCTCAGAAGCTATTGGTATCTCCAATAACTTCCTTTATATCATAGTTTTCATGAGTCGACTATGAACCTATTGACTTCTATCAGTAACTTAATCCGGATATAATTTTCATAGGTTCACTACAAACATGTTGGCCTCTGCCAATAACTCTTACTAAGCATAGCTTTCGTGGGTTTAGTATGAACCTATATAAATTGATAACTTCTTAATTAGTCTTTGGGCATCCTATATTCTGGTCTACCTGACCTCCTGGATGCAACTCTATTCATTCGGGAGTTACTTAATTTATATTCACCAGTGGGTCAACCTAGCTGGTTATTCTGCCCTTGCTCCCCAAAATACAGTTATAGGTCCATTACTTAGTGAATATATTTATAGAAGAAGCATATTCAAAAATAATACCAACATTTTTGACTTAATATCCTTGAAATCATTTCCCCCTGAAATATGGTTAATCCCTTTAACCCATTATTTTTATCAAGGCAAGCCTCTTCAAAAGATCCAAATTTAAAAGACATTTTAAAGCTCCTTTATAATGCCATGGGTTTTCCTTCTAAAAATAGAGATTGGGTCTTTTTTTTGAAAACTAAGACTTTCATAACCTTAGACCTTTACTTTCAAAACCATTGAAATACCTCTTTCGAAAGCATTCGAATCTTCTTTTCCAAAATATGCCTTTCAAAACCCTCTAAAACATCTCTTTCAAAACCATAAAACATACCTTTCGAAAGTGTTAAAGCATCACTTGCTAACTTATAGAAGATAGCTTCAAAAACATTAGGAAGTACCCATTTTGAAACCATTGGGTTTAATCTTAAACATATCTTTTTGGGTCTAAGTGAATATAAGTGAAAGTACCCATTTGAAACCATTGATTTTCAAATAAAAGAGTTTGAGGAAAAACTGATGGCTTTAGAACCATCCTTTTGGAAGCTTTAATCCTTTAAGTAAAACAATTAAAAGGATAGCTTCAAAACCTCTTTCGAAGCCATTGCCTTCGAATCTCTTAGTTTAAATGGCTATTGGAGCCCTTTCAAAAGCATTAGGAAGTGGCTTGTAACATTTATAAAACAAAAGCTACCTTTCGAAAGGCATAGTGACGGCAGTAGGGTTTCAACTGGGTACAAACTACCCTTTCAAAAGCATTGGTTTAAAACTAGGCAACTCATTCGAAATATACCCTTTTAAACAAAAAGGCGGCAACCCCTTTGAAATCTGTTTAAACATTGGTCTCGACTCCTTCGAAAGCATCTTTTGAAAGCATGCTAGCGGCATTCCTTTGGATAGTAAACCAAAGGCCTCGACCCCTTCGAAAGCATGGTTTCGACTCCATACCTGACGTCTTTCTCCAATGCATTACGTACCAATGCATTGATACTATGTGTATTGGTTTCGACTTGGTTGGGATGGAAGTATAGGGTCGAAAGGTAGTTAACGGAAGTGGCGAAAGCCTAAGCTTATGCAAAACTATTTTTATTTCCTTTTCAAGTAATACTTCTCAACTAACTTGCCTATTTGTAAAAATGTGATTGGTTGCCACAAACTTTATCAAAATCTTTTCTAAAAGACTACCGAATTTAGTCAGAAATTATTCAAAGATAATTAAAAATTTAATCATTCCCTTTAATAAAACAATTAAGAAATTTAAGTCCTTCATCTTAAATAATTTAATTTACATAGTAAATTACTTAGGAAAAATCTCCAAAAATCATCATAATTCACTTTCAATAGGTTATCTAGCATAAATAAATTTCGGACCCAAATTCCTTTATATAATAACCGAAATAAATATCAAACCTAATTATTCATTCTTTTATTTAAAAATTCGTAATAATTTATCTATAGCTTGGAAATTTATGAAATTTTTAATCCATCTCCAAAATAATGTTTTACAAAAGTATTAATTCCTCATGGCATTAAAAATCCAACAAACATGATTTTTGCCTTAAAACCAAACTAAACATTTATCAAACAATCTTGTTTAAATCAAACATATCATATAATCCAAGCATATCATCATTAAAATCATCATAAAGGTTTTAATCTTAAAAATCGAAATCAATTGCTCTTAGAAAACAAAAATGAGATGGTTTTGATTATTATTCACCTTGCTTTGGATAAGAAACTTAATATTTGATCTTGATTAATTCCCCTTGCTTGATTCTCTAGATTTTAATTGATTTTGCTTCTCTTCTTCCCTAGGTTATGGCCGACTTGAGTTCTTTGATTTACATTTTTGGATTATCAATTATGAACATGTAGTGTAAAAAATGGAAACATGGGTTTAGGGGTTATGGTGGCGGCTAATCCCCATAATGCCCTTGCCTTATTTTCTTATTAATTATCTAATGAAACCATTTCCATAAACTCATTCTTTTTGTTAAATTAAGCACTACCTTTAATTAATTTTCAAATCTCAATCCGCTTATCACACTAATATTTATATTATTCTATTCAATTTATCTAATTAAATCTCCTGAATGATGTTATTAAAAATTAAGGGTGTTATAGGGTCACCTCCTTAAAGAATTTCATCCTTGAAATTCAGTAAGGACTAAATACTAAACCTAGCAATCATCTATAACAGCTCCTAACTACCATACTAGCCTACCTGGCTAGCAATAGTATATATAGAGAAAATATAGAACATACCCCCACAACAGATCGGGATAAGTATCTCTAATCCTGTCTTCTGTCTTCCAAGTACAATCCTTCTCGTTGTCGCTCCATTGAACTTTCATCAACTTGACTATATTGTTCCTTAACCTCTTCTCATCTCTCTCTACAACCCGAACAAGTTGTCTAACAAAAGTTAAATTCAACTCTACTACCAAATCTTCCAACTCTATCGGAGGAATAGTAGTCTCTGGATCATGCATATACTTGTGAAGATGAGATACATGAAACACATCATGGACACCTGCCATACCGCTCGGCAACTCTACATTGTATGCAAGCTTCCCGATCCTCTCTATAATCTGAAAGGGACCAACATATCTCGGTGCTAGTTTCCCTAACTTTACAAATCGTATCACGCCCTTCATCGGTGATACCTTAACGAAAACTTTGTCTCCAATTAAGAAATCTATATCTTTATGTCTCTTATCTACGTAACTCTTTTGTCTAGACTGTGCTTTCTTCATCCTTTCTCGGATCAACTCAATCTTCTCTTTCGTCTCTGTAACCAGATCTGAACCCAAGACTAATCTGTCTTCGGTTTCTAACAAACATGCTGATGATTTGCATGGCCTTCCATACAAAGCTTCAAAAGGCATCATTTCAATACTAGTTTGATAAATATTATTATAGGAAACTTCCACTAAGTGTAGGTGGTCTTCTCAAGATCCACCAAAGTCTAGCACACAAGCCCTTCAATAAATCCTCGAATACCTTATTGACTCTCCCTGTCCACCTATCCGTCCGACGGTGATACGCAATACTCATCTTGAGCATGGTAGCAACACCTTCTGTAGACTCTTCCAGAATTCACTAGTAAACAAAGCATTGCTGTCACTGACTATATTACTAGGCATCCCATGCAGTCTAACTTTGTTCTTCATGAATAACTAGCTAAACAGGTGTCGTCCTGGTTGACTTAACTGGAATGAAATGAGCACTCTTGTTCAATATGTCCTCTATGACCCATATGCTTTCATTTACCATATTCGACCTTGACAACCCATCTAAAAAACCATGGATATCAAATCCCATTTCCAAACTGGTATCTTTAAAGGTTGAAGCAATCCACTCGGCTTCAAATGTTCGGCCTTCACTTATTGACAGGTCACATACTGCCTAACCCACAAGCCAACAACCCTCTCCATACCTTCCCAGTAGAAGCTCCTTTTCATATCCCACTACATCTTGGTTCCTCCAGGATGAATCATACATTTAGATCGATGACATTCTTTAAGAACTTCTCTTCTCAAGTCTTCAATGTTCGAAACACATAACCGTCCCTTCTTTCTCAACCATCCCCCTGGTCAAGACTAAAATCCTTTAGATCATCGCTCTCTGATCCAATCTCAAGGCTTCTAATCTTCTCAGCTAATAATGGATCCTCTTTCTGCTTAGAAGAAATTATTTTGATCATCACTGGTTGAACTTCTAAACAAGACAACATAGCAGTACTCTGATTAGAACTAGCAGTCGATCTTTACTGCACATTACACGTGGTCAAAGCTTCTAAATCTTTCCCTTCTGCCAACAAAGCTAACACTACATTCTGATGTCTTTTGCTAAGAGCATTCGCTGCATTATTTCTTTTACTAGGTGTATACTCTATACTGAAATCATATGCTGCTAAAAACTCCAACTACATTTGCTGCCTCATATCAACTTCTTCTGAGAGAATAAAAACTTTAAGGACTTATGATCTATGTATAACTCAAATATCTTTCCTAAGAGATAATGTCTCCATATCTTCAACGCGAAAATCACCGCAGTCAACTCCAAATCATGAGTAAGATATCTCACCTCATGTTGTCAAAGTATCGTGACGCATAGGCAATAACTTTACCCTTCTGCATCAACATAGCTTGTAATCCAGTTCCACATGCATTGTTATACACACTAACCCTTGGTTTTCATCTGGAGCCACTGACACAGGCACGCTGGTCAGCAAAGGCTTTAACTTAAGGAATGCTTCCTCACATTTGTCAGACCAAACAAACTTCACATCCTTCCTGGTCAACTTAGTCAAAGGCGCTGCTATCCGTGAGAAATTCTTAATGAATCTTCGGTAATAACCAGTAAGTCTAAGAAAACTTCTAATCTCAGTCACCATCTCTGGTCTCTTATAGTTATTAATAGCTTCAATCTTATCTGGATCAATTGACAAACCCTTTCCTGAAACCACGTGATTAAGAAACTTAACCTCCTTATTCCAGAAGTGACACTTGGAAAACTTTGTTTTCTGCTAATGCTGCCTCAACACCTCAAGCACTACTCTAGGACGATCTTCATGCTCTCTTTCTCCCTTAGAGTATACTAAAATGTCATCTATAAACACCAACATGAACCTATTCAAGTACTCTTGGGAAACTCGATTCATCGGATCCATGAAGAAAGCTGGTGCACTCGCTAACCAGAATGACATTACTAACCACTCGTACGAACCATACCTAGTCTAAAATGCGGTCAACTTGATCCTGTCCTTTGCCAATCTTAACTGATGAAAACCTATCGCCAAATCCAATTGGGAAAACACTCTGGCTCCACACAACTGATCAAATAGGTCGTCAATCATTGGTAAAGGATACTTATTCTTGATCGTCTTCTCGTTCAACTTACGATAGTCGATACACATCCTCAACAGCCCATCCGGTTTCTTTATGAACACCACGGCTGCACCCTAAGGTGAACTGCTCGGTCTAATAAAATTTCTCCCTTCTAGATCCACTAGCTGCGCCTTTAGTTCCTTCATCTCGGTTGGTGTCATCCTGCTAGGTGTTCTGCTTACAGGTTCAGCTCATGGCACAAGATCTACCCGAAACTCAATGACTTGTTTCGGTGATATTCCTGTAACTGGTTCAAAGATATCTACAATCTCTCCCATGACTCGAAGCTGATATAACTCTTATTCTACCTCTATAGAACTCAACAAAGCATAAGCACTCCGGTCAGAATCCTCTACTGAGAATATAATTCGGTTATGACTATCGGGGTGTCTTAGAGATATTTCCTTATCATGGCAAAATATCCTAACCTCATATCTACCCAACCAATCCATACCCAAAATGATGCCGAAATCTACAAAATAAAAAAACATACAAATTAATGCAAATTTATGACCTAACAAATCAAGTTCTATCTGGTCCATCTCATTCCCAAGAGTTTCACATCCTCCTATCGGATTCGCAACCCTTATGGAAGTAACAAGGTATGTGGATTCTACACATTACCTATCAACCAAACGATGAGATATAAATGATTACAATGCATCGGTATCAAATAGTACCCTAATTGGTATACTATGAATCGAAAGCATACCTTCTATCATAGTCTTTCCCTTCGCAGCTACAATTGGTCTAGAAGAAGATGGTTCCAAAGCAAAGACCTTTCCCCTGTCCACCTTGACTCGTTCTGGACAATGATTCGTATAATGCCCATTCTAGTCATAGTTGAAGCACTTAGACCCCTTCTTTTCTGTGGCTTTTTTGCCATTGCCAGTTCGACATTCATGAGCATAACGACCTTTCTTATCGCACTTAAAGAAAACCAAATTATCATTTTCCTTCTTGGCAGCTTCTCCCTTCTGAGTTCCCTTCTTCTTAAAGAACTTCCTTTTCTTACCAAGAGAACTCTGGGTTTCAATCTGCTTCTCCTTCCTATAAATAGCAAGCATTTCCTCAGGTCGAATGGCCATTTCCACAACAACATTACATGGATCATGAATATGTGGCAAGGTAGCCCTAGTAATCTCAGGTTTCAATCCTTAAATAAATTTCTCATTCCTCCTTATAACGATGTCTATGGCTGCATATCCATATCTTGATAGCTCATTAAACTTCGTATACTCAAGCACTGACATCTCACCTTGCACCAAATCTATAAACTTCCTCAACAATGCCAACTTTGCAACTTCAAAAAAAACCTTTCCTCAAACCTCCTATGAAATTTCACCCAAGTTAATTCTTCCTCAGGCACTCTGGCAGTGATTTTAACAATGAAGCGTTATTCCCTACAACTGTCTAGAGGCTAGTCTCCTCTTCTGCTCATCATTTAACCCCAATTCAACGAAAATTATTTCACAATGCAAAGGCCAATTCTCAACTTCGATAGCATCTTCTGTTTCCAAAAATGGCTTCCCAGCAAGACTGGTATAATCTCTGCTTAACTTAGCATGGTTGTTTCCAAATGGAGCCACGAGATTAGCAACTCCAACAATCCCAGCATTACCAGCAGCTACTCCCGTCGCGGCTCCTGCTTGCACCAGATTGACGAAGAACTGATACATCATCCCCATATCCACTGGTGGATTTCTAGCACATACATTAACATTTGTATTTTGATTAGCATTAGCCCATCGACTCGATTTCCTCTCGATATTAGGTCAAATATTTCCATTTGTTGTGGTGCTTCCTCCACCGAGATTTCCTCTTCCGTTTCCTACCTTCATGTCTTCCTTTCTCGTAAATCTGCGTACGAACCTTAGTAAGATACGGAAGAACGGTCTAAGAGAGGGGGGAATACGTACTTATATATATATATGTATATCAAATACAAGTACATCACTATAGCATTGACCAAACCCTGATCTTATTTTCTGATTTGTTTTATTATGTTTAGAAAAATCTTTTAGGCATAAATTTCTTAAGTTTTCATAAATCTATGCTCAGATGTCGCGGTAATGTTAGATTCATTGATACAACAGAAACACATGGATACAAAATAAAATCACAAATTTCAAAAACAACTTTTTTCACTACCTTTCAAATTCATATTTTAAATTCATTACGTAATCTCAAATTGCGAACCACGTTCAGAGAAAATATAATTATTACAACATACGCTAAGAGCAACATATGAAGATGCCCCCTTGGATTATTAGAGTATCTACATAAGCAATTAATCAACTTTGCCTTTACATCAAAACACAATGGAACCAAAATGAAAAGAACTCCTAATAGCTTGCTTGCCTCCTGCACGTCTCCAGAAGCTTATTCTTCTTAGAAGTACCTGAAAAGCCTCAACTCTCAAACTACTCAAAATTAGTTGAGCATCCTAGAGTTTAAGGTGAGAACATAAACTTCGAGTCAAACATAAAGCCTGTTACAAATAATAACCTACCATATCGAACCCTTTAAATATCTAGTGAGACCACGCTGCTTAGCGGAATAGGTTTTCCCCTCACAAGTATCTTTACCCTAAAATTATAATAACCATATACCGTGCTCCTGCATCTACAATGGTTAAAAACATGACAATTTAAAATATTGTGATGATATGCAAACAAGTAAATCATTCTGGATTTTCCATCCCCATTCATTTGACTACTTGTCTCAATTATAGTTTCTAGTGTTAGTATTAACTTATCAGTTTCCATGGGCTAACTAATAACATATTTAAATCTTATGGACTATCTGTCTGGTTATATAGTTTTCATGGGATCACTAAAAACCTATTGGTCCCTGCTAATAACTTCATTTAATTACTTCATGGGTTCTCTATGAACTTATTGGTATCTCCAATAACTTCTCTCATATAATAGTTTTCATGGATTTACTATGAACCTATTAACTTCTATCAATAGCTTAATTCAGATATAGTTTTCATGGGTTCACTACAAACCTATTGGCCCTGCCAATAACTCTTACTAACCATAGTTTTCATGGGTTTACTATGAACCTGTCTAAACTAACAACTTCTTAATTAATCTTTAGGCATTCTATATTCTGGTCTACCCGACCTCCTAAATGCAACTCTATTCGAGTTGATTAACTTATATTCACTATCGGTCAACCTAACTGGTTATTCTGCCCTTACTTCCCAAAATACAGTTATGGGTCCATTACTTAGTGAATATATTTGTAGAAGAATCATATACAAAAATAATACCAACATTTCTGACTTAATTTCCTTGAAATCGTTTCCCTTGAAACTTGGTTAACCCCTTTAACCCATTATTTTTATTAAGGCAAGCTTCTTCAAAAACTTCAAATTTAAAAGCTCTTTTATAGTGCCATGGGTTTTCTTTATAAAAATTGATATTGGGTACTTTGTTTTGAAAACTAAGGCTTTCAAAACCTTTGACCTTTATTTTCGAAACCATTGAAATACCTATTTCAAAAGCATTCAAATCTTCTTCCAAAACACTAAGCATATACCCTTCAAAACCCTTTAAAACGTCTCTTTCGAAAGCATAAAACATACCTTTCGAAATTATTAAATCATCACTTGCTAACTTATAGAAGAAAGACTTCGAAACTATTTGAAAGTACCACTTTCAAAACCATTGGTTTAAATCTTAAACATATCTTTTTGGGTCTAAGTGAATATAAGCGAAAGTACCCCTTTTGAAAATATAGATATTTATATAAAAGAGTTTGGGGAAAAACTAATGGCTTCGGAACCATCCTTTTGAAAGCTTTAATCGTTCAAGTAAAACAATTGGAAGGAAAGCTTCGAAACCCCTATTGAAGCCATTGCCTTCGAAACCCTTAGTTTAAATGGATACTGGATCCCTTTTGAAAGCATTGGAAAGTGGCTTATTACATTAATAAAATAAAAGCTACCTTTCGAACTTGTTGATGACTTCAATCCCTTTGAAAGGCAAAGTGACGGCAACAGGCTTTCAACTGGTTACAACTGCCCTTTTGAAAGCATTGGTTTAAAACTAGGCAACTCATCCGAAATCTACCTTCTTAAATAAAAAGGTGACAACCCCTTTGAAAGCTGTTTAAACATTGGTTTCGACTCCTTTGAAAGCATCTTTTGAAAGCAAACGAGTGTCAATCCTTTGGATAGTAAAACAAAGGCCTCGACCCCTTCGAAAGCAGGGTTTCGACTCCATACCTGCCGCCTTTCTCGAATCTACTACGTACCAATGCATTTATACTATGTGTATTGGTTTCGACTTGGTTGAAGCGGAAGTATAGGATCGAAAGATATTTACCGGAAGTGGCGAAGCCCTAAGCTTATGCAAAACTGTTTTTATTTCTTTTTTAAGTAATACTTTTCAAGTAACTTGTCTATTTGTAAAAATGTGATTGGTTGACATAAACTTTATCAAAATCTTTTCTATAAGGCCGCCGAATTTAATCAGAAATTATTTAAAGATAATTAACAAATTGACCCTTCCCTTTTAATAAAACAATTAAGATATTTAAGTCCTTCATCTTAAATAATTTAATTTACATAGTAAGTTACTTGGAAAAAATCCTCAAAAATCGTAATAATTTACTTTCAATATGTTATCTAACATACATAAATTTTGGACCCAAATTCCATTATATAATAACCAAAATAAATATCAAACCCATTTGTTCATTCTTTTATTTAAAATTCATAATAATTTATCCATTGCTTGGAAAATTAGGAAAATTTAAACCCATCTCCAAAATAATGTTTGATAAAAAATGTTAATTGTTCATGGCATTCAAAATCAGTAAATAAGATTTTTGCCTAAAAAACGAACTAAACATTTATCAACCAATCATGTTTGAATGAAACATATCATATAATCCAAGCATATGATCATTAAAATCATCGTAAATGTTTTAATCTTAAAAACCGAAATCAATTGCTCTTAGAAAACAAAAAAGTTTTGGTTTTGATTATTATTCACCTTGCTTTGAATAAGGATGAGATGGTTTTGGTTATTATTCACCTTGCTTTGAATAAGGAACTTGAGATTTGATCTTGATTAACTCCCCTTGCTCTATTCTCTAGCTTTTGATTGATTTTGCTTCTCTTTTTTCTAAGTGATGGCCGGCTTGAGTTCTTTGATTTACGTTTTAGGATAACGAATTATGAACTGTAGTGTGAAAAAGGGAAATATGGGTTTAGGGGTTATGGTGGCGGTTAGTCCCTACACTGCCCTTGCCTTATTGTCTTATTAATTATCTAATGAAACCATTTCCATAAACTCAACCTTTTTGTTTAATTAAGCACAACCTCTAATTAATTTTCAAATCTCAATCCCCTTGTCGCACTAATATTTACATTATCATATTTAATTTATCTAATTAAATCTCCTGAATAATGTTATTAAAAATTAAAGGTGTTACACTTAGCTATATGAGGTCAGTATCACGGTCAACTGAATTCAACTCAAAGTTAAAGTCTCTGGCTAGAGTATTTTGGTTAAACATATTTCTTATTATTGAATCAAGTACTTTGTGTTTAGACAATAGAGTTGAATATGAATGATATTGCAATTTTGACCATTACCAAATTACATAAGTCCAAAGTGATATAGTTTTGGTGAAGAGTATTCGATGTAAATAATAGCCGCAATTGGGTAACCTTTGATAAAGTGAAATTGGATTTTATCGAAACAAAGTAAGCGATTAATTTGAACAAAATGTCACATTATCTGCTAAGTGACATGTGAACATTAATATTCGAATAGTTCGATATTAATTGTTGACAAAATTTAAACCTAACGGTTCACACAACCGAAATGTTGAATACTCTTTTGACCAAATGATTTAATTAATTTATAATTGTTATAAATAATTAATACTCATGAAATATTAATTATAAATTTTATTCTAATTTGTTGAACAATATTATTAAATATATTAATCGATATACAATATTGGTACACATTTAAATTGGATTTAAATGCTATACAATTTGTTTGGGTTTTAATTGGGTTTGAAGCTCATATTGGAGCATGTGATTTTTGACAACTATAAACCAGTAAAAGGGTAGCCATAAGATAGCTAGAGGGGCTAGGTGTAACACCCCATATTTTTGATAACATTATTTTGAAAATTTAATTAGCTAAATTAAATTAAGTAATGTAAGTTGGTTTGGGGATTGAGATTTGTGATTAATAAGAGGTAGCAATGCCTACATGTACAATGAACTACAGAATTAAAATGAACGAAGTTAGGGTGAATAGACAAGGGAATAATAGGAAAGAGCAATAACCTTATACCCTGAACCCTCTCTACATTCACTTTTATGTTCATTCATAATTTACCAAAACTAAAACACCAAGAGGCCGACCACCATTAAGAAGAAAAGAGGAAAAATCTTGCTAAATCAAGAGGAAGAAGATAATCAACATAAATCAAAGATCAAATATCATCTCCTTAACATCAAAGCAAAAGGTGAATAATGATCACATCTCATTTTCTTACATGTTTTTGATTTTAAGTTGAATTCATAACATTTTGCATGATTATGCGATATTTTGAATGATTAAATTTATATATATGTTTGTTGATGATTTATGCTTGATCATATGGACTTTATGATATGTTTTAGTGTGAAACCCTAATTATTGACATCGAAATGCCTTGCATTTTTAGGTATAGATCAGAAATAATATTTCAGAGATGTTTTTCAATTTTCATAATTTTCTGAATTAATGTGGATTTTATATTAATTTTCTAGTGAAGGAAATGAATTATTGGGTTATAAATAATTTACAGTTAAATTATAAATAACTTGGGTCTAAAATTTATATATGTTAGAAAGTATATTAAAAAGGATTTTTTGGATTTTTTGTAGAATATTCCTAAGTGTTTTGATGAATATATAAAATTATTTGAGGTATGGGACTTAAATGTTTTATATATTTACAAAAGGAGAAGGGCATTTGTAAAATAAAATTATTGTTTACTTCTGAAATTTTGGCAGCACTTTTATAAAAGAAATTTGGTAATCAATAAATTGACTATAAGGCAGGTTAGTTAAAAAGTACTTCCCTTTTAAGTTAAAAACAAGATTTACATGCTTTTAGCATGTTTCACTACTTTTGACATAAGGGTTCTCACCTAGACGTTTCGCCACCATCAGTTTCGAAACCAATGTGCATGGTATCAGTATACTTGGTATGTAGCGACTTGGATGAAGGCAGAAGATATGAGGTCGAAACCAGGGGTTCCGAAGGGGTTGAAGCGCTACTTTGTTTTAAATGAGAATTGCGCTTGACTGTATAGCGTTTGATATAGTTAAAGGTTTTAAAGAAATGGTTACGCCTTTATTTTGAGCAAACTGCTTTCGACCTGGTTGGCTTTCAACTAGGTCAATGGTTTTGAAAGAATGGTTTTAAAGGGGTTGCGCCTTTGTTTCTAAATATAGGTTTCAACTAAGTCAAAACTCTTGTTGCCACTTTTTATACCGTTCGAAGTCAATGGTTTCAGAAGGTATACATTGTTTTTAAACTTGGCCACTTCTCCAATACTTTCAAAAGGGTGGTTCCGACACTATCACTTCTTTACTTTGGAATGCTCTCGAAAGAATGGCTTTCGACTAAAATGGTTTTTATGACCCTTTTTCTCTGTTTAATTATAACCCAAATGGTTTCGAAAAAGATAGTTTAAATGGTTTCGAAAGGTGTTTTCCACATATTTTAAATTGAATCCGAATGCTTTTGAAAGGTTCGAGTTTATAAAGGCTGATGCTTTTGAAAGGTTTCAAAGAAAGGTATTAAGGGGTGGTTCCCCAATGGTTTCGAAAGGTTCAAAGGGATGTTTTCTAACTGTTTCGAAAGGTCAAAATGGAGGGGTTTTCCAATAATTTCAAAAGGTTTGAAAGGGAAGGTTTTTTTGATTGTTTCGAAAAGGTTGAAGGGAAAGGGTTTTTCAAGGGTTTCTAAAGGCAATGTTTAATGGTTTTAAGAGAAAGATGTCTAAGATTTTAAAGCTTTCGAAAGGTAGTTATTTCACGGGTTTCGAAAGATTTTGAGAATGGTTTCGAACGGATGGTTTTGTCCTTTCAGCCCAGACGAATTAAAGGGTTTTACTTGGTTTTGAAAGAGGTGTTTTCAATATTTTTCAAAGGGGTACTTTCAATAGATTCGAAAGGGATACTTTCAAAGGTTTAAATGTTTTCATCAACAAATATTTGAGTAAAGTATATATAACATGGCAATGTGATTTTGAGTAAAGCATTGAGTATATGTATTTTCCTTATTGAGTTTGATTTAAAGGTTTTAAATCAAGTTGAGATGGAAAAAGGTTTTTAAGCAAAATTTTGGGTATTTAACCCTAAATAAACTAACACAGATATTAGAATAACATATGGGACCAGTATAGGGTCGCGCCCTATACATTAGCAATTGGCCCCAGCTAATTTAGCCCAAAGTTCCAGTGTGTAGGGCATTGTCAAAGGTAAGACTAAAATTATGATTACACAAAGAAGGGAATATATGTTTGTATACCGATAAGTTATTGGTGAGCCCGCAAAACCATTAGGATCAGGTGATCCTGGGAGATGTTAAGTTAGGGACAAACTGTCCAGAAGAGAAGTATTTAACAGATAGTTAAGGACAGACCATCCGAAACAGGAGTATCCAATAGATGTCAGATTATTTTGTTTATATTATCTGGTAGGCCCGAGTCAGCCAAAGGTTAATAGTTAGCCAAACAAAACTATGGTGTATATTGTTACTTGAGGTTTATGTATGTTTACATAATATTTCTTTATAGTTTTTAACCACTTTTGTTTGCAGGATTATGATTTGCAAAATACATGCTTTAAAAAGGTATATTAGTGAGGGGAACCCGTTCCACTAAGTGGCATAGTCTCACTTAATATCAAGTAAACGAGATGTATAGTATTATTCATACCAGGCTTTATGTCTAACTCGAATTTTATGTTTTTCCCCTTAAACTCTCGGGTGCTTAAAATTAATTTGAGTAGGCTGAGGGTTGAGGTATATAAGTTCAGTAGGATGACAAATAAATCTCCAAAGATAAGCAGGAGGCTGACGGATAGCTATTTAGGAGTTGTAGTTTTATTCTGTTGATGTATTCCGCTGTGTTTATATTAAGTCTATTATGACTATTTAGTGACTTTGATCAACCAAGGGGGCATCATTTATGTCGCTCTTGGCGTATTTATGTAATAATTATTTTATCTAAACTTGGAAAGCGATGGGACTATGTAATTTGAATATGGAACAAGTTTTGGAAATGTAATTAAAATGTTGTTTTTAAAATCTGTGATTTTGTTTAATATTCATGTGACTCTGATATTATGGATACTATTAGCATTACCATGTTTGTTCACCAAGAGTTAATACTATAGATTACTATAGAATTTGTAGTGCTTAGCTTTTGGCTTCCAGAAATGGGATGTTACACTAAAGTTGAATGGATAGGAGTTAAAAAAGAGTTTAACAACCCTAATTTTAGTTAACATTATTTTGGAGATTTAATTAGATAAATTAAATAAAATAATGTAAAATGATAAGGAGATTGCGATTTGATAATTAGTATGTGTCGAACCTTAATTAATGAATTAATGGAATTAATTAGAACATTAATAATTAGGAGGATATATGAGATGGGCCAAATAGGAAAAGGATTATATTTCCTAATAAAAACCCTACCTCCTATATAACTCATTCATTTTACACTTATACAAATGAATAAAAGCTAAGGCCAGCCATTTCTAGAGGATTCAAGAGGAAGAAAAGCTAGAAAAACAAGTAGAAGGTTTGGGAAATCAAATCAAATCCAAATCTCAACCTTCTTAAACCATTCAAGGTGAATAATAGTTGCACATCTCATGTTTTAACTGTTATTTTTATTTTTCAGCATAAATCCAATTCTTTTGCTTATATTATGTCATGTTATGATAGTTTGAATGATCATATGCTTATTGGTGAATTTATTTAATTTAATTGTGAAATTATTTGATAAACCTGAGTTCGAAAACCTATTATATGACACCATAATGACTTAAGATTTTGACATGATGTTAGAAATATTATTTTAGAAGCGGGTTTTTAATTTCATAATTTTCTGATTTAATGAGAATATTTGGTGAATTTTCTAAGGTTGAAAAATGAGATATTTTGAGTTTTTATTATTTAAGACAATTAAATTTTGTTTTTGGTCTCACAATTTTTATATGTTAAAGAATATAGTAAATTAGATTATTATGATTTTTGGGGATTTTCCCCATGAGTTTATGATTTTATATTAATTTATTGGGCTAGAAAAGCTTAATATTTATATTAAAATATTAATATAAGTTAATGGTGTGCAAATATGTTTTAGGAAAGATAAATCTGCCCTATGGTAGTTTTCTAGAAAAGGATTTTGATAAATTAATTATTAGCCAATAAGATCTTAACAAACAATAAGGGTTGGTGAAAATAAATTAATTTTAATGGTATAAAAACAGTTTTCCTATAAATTATGGTTGTGCCACGCCGATAATCACGATGCCCCACTTCATCATTCTGCCTCTATGGACTTCGCCGTCAATCCAGTTGGTTACATATGACACCAAATGTAGTTGGTGCGGAATGGATTGATCTGGGTCGAAGTGCGAAGTCAAGCATCATAGTCAATGTCGTGCTCTTCGAAGATGGCATTGCCGCATAGCTTAAGTATTGCATTATATATAAGTAGGCAAGCTGTCGCCTATGTATAATGTTTCTAACCCTAAAATCTTCGAAGACACTTTTAGCGGCGATACAGATGCCGCACATTTTGAGATGACCCTGAAAGGCAAGGAAGCCATGTTTTTAAACTTAGGAAATGATGCCGCATTCTATCACTTTGGCTTGATCCCTTACCATCTTCATTCCTTGTTGTCTATTTTTGAAGAGGGTTATGATGTTGCTTATATTGACTTCGGCTCTAACGAAGTCACTTATTTTCCTTAAGGCAGTGATGCGAGATTTTATCTATGTCGACCCTATTCTTTTAAGGTTTTATAGTATGCTATACGAAGTGGTTGACTTCAACTATATACCCTTATAAATCAAAGATTTTAACATATTTTATATTGAAGAAGGGCGATGACCCAATTGCGGCAATGATGCCGAGCTTTATCAATAAGTAAAGTTTTATTATTTTAGCCTAGGTTTTGAGAGGCGAAGACCCTCATTGACAATGTCGTTGCCGCGTTTTACCAATATAAAGGTTTTATATTGTTTTGGCTCTGTGGCCTATAGTTTCGAAGTGAGTTAACTTCCAAGTGATTTATAGATTCACTAATACTATTTTATAAAAGCATATATCATGGCATAGTTATTTTAGGATAAAGTAAAGGGCTATAATTTCCTTGCTTTAGAAAGTATGATTCAAAGGCATTTACAAAGGCTTTGTTTTCAAGGAAATAAAAAAGGGTATTTAGCTCAGGACTTTTACTAATGAGATTATTGTTCTTATCACTTTTGGATATATTATGATAGAATAAATTTGACCTAGAGATTAGAAAACTAGATGGGACTGGTGTTGGCTAGCGCCTTATACTTCAGGTGTTATTCCCTAACTGATATACCCAAATTCCAGTGCATATAGCTTTGTCAAGGGTAAGAGTAAAGTAGGTGTATGCACAGAAGTGATAAATAGGTCATAGGTTGGCCTGCAAAACCTTTAGGTTCATAGTACGCCTAGAAAATCCATGAGATTGTCAAATAGTCAGGTAAACACTAGGATAAGTGTGTTTGGATAGACCATCCAGTTTTCTTCTAACAGTCAGTTAGAAAATTTAGTATATCTGGTTAGCTCATGTCAGCCATGTTGGTTGGTAGTTATCTTGTAAAACTATAACATTGGGACGGAGAGTTCACTGATTTGACTGATAGTCATGATTACTCATGTAGCATGTATGCACATTATTTTTTGTAGTATCAATTTTAACCAGCTTGGTTGTAGCAATTTGATTTGGAAAAGATATATTTTAAAAGAGATATTAGTTAAGAGAAAACCCATTCTACTCATTGGTGTGGTCTCACTGAATATTTATAAAACCGAGATAGCATATTATTATTTACACCGGGCTTTTTGTCTGATTGGAAACTTATGTTTTTCCCTTAAACTCTCGTGTGCTCAAATTTTGATTTGAGTAGGTCGGGAGTAAGGGCTTTTCAAGTTAAGTAGCCTTTAGCGAATAAATCTTCCAAAGATGTGCAGAAGGCAAAACAAGCTATATAGGAATCCATCTATATTATAAATTCACCGTGTTGAAGTTATCTTATTGAAGTGTTTATAAATATAGATGCTATAATTGTCTATTAGTAACTCTGATCAATTAAGGGGGCATCTTCACATGTCATTATTTGAGTATTTATTATAATTATATTTCATCTGAACTTGGGTAACGTTTGAGATTATTTAACAAACATGGAATATTATCGTTGAAATGTGAAAGTTTGTTTTAAAATTATGTTTAAAATTATTTCATATTCTTGGGCTTCTGATATTATGGATGCCATTAACATGATCGCACTTTGTCATCAAAGATTAATACTATAGATGACCGCAACATCTATAGCGCTTAGTTTTGGCTACAGGAATGGGGGATGTTATAAAGAGTAAGAGAGAAATGTGGATCTTGATACTAACTTCACTATACATTTCCTCCTCTATAAGAGAATCTCAACCCACTCTTATTTTTGACTTTTAGAGAGCCGCCGTCGATATTTATTTTTGGCCAAAAATACACTCTACCTCCTCTTGTAGTTCTAAAGTTCAAATCAAATAAAACAATAGCTATTCGATAGCTAATGGTCATCAGTTCAGGAGCTAGCACCTTATAGGATTGAAAACTAGTTTAAGGAGTTGATCTCATCATTTCAAGGTATACTAATAGGCTTTGGAGATAAGGTAATTTTTTGATTTACACAGATATAATGATATATTGATAATTTGTATATCATATTTATTGGCTAGGTGATGATTCTATTATATCAACGTATATCATCACATTCCAAACGGTTTTTTTATATACTTGTATAATTTTTTTTATTTATATGCCTTTGTTAATCACGGCTCAAAATTAAAAAAATTGATTTTTATTATTATTTAAATTAATTAGTATACATTATTTAATTACACTAGCTTCATAATTCAAATTTTAATTCTTGTAATATATAATACATAGTTTTAAAATTGTATAAAAATAATTTTATACTTAATGTACTTCCAGCATAATTAAAATAAATTTATAAATATAAAATTATTTATAAATATTATTTAAATAATTTAATTCTATAAATAATAATATCTTTATATACATCTCTACTACTAATAATGTAAATTACATCCATAAAATTTCATCCATGTCTTTTTTAAATACCCGAAATACCCTCCTCGCTTCGTTCTTTTCGCATCTCAGCGAGCTCTGTTCATATACATTTTTCTCTTCTCGCATCGTTCTCCTCTAAAATAAGAAAACCCAAATACCCACCACTATGACATCTTCCTCCAGTCGAAAGATGTAGATCTGATCCGCATCCAAGCCAATTCAAGATCCATTGCTTCTCCAACGTCCTACGACTAATCGATAGTTAATCTAGTACGGTTCTTGATCGACCATTTTCTCCACCATTAGTGCAATTAATGATTACAGATCGAACAATGATCCAAAGTTAGTTCACTTTCCTTTTCCTGATTAACAACACTAACCATTGCCTGATATTACACCTACTTCATCCTTAGCAGGTTGCAATCAAAGGATTTCGATGACTTTATTGTAGAGCTTAATGAGATTGAGACTTTATTGTAGAGCTTAATACTGATATGCTGTGAGGTACATTCATCTTATGAAGGAGCTTAAAGCCGTTCAAGTTTTGTTAAATAAGAGTTGAGGAGGTAAAGCATTATACTAATCTATAAAGGCCAAATGCTAACCGAGTCATGGGAGCTCATTTGGAATGGAGATGAGGAGATATGGCTTTGGACGGGTTTGTTGCTTGAAACATATCTTATAAGGAATTACCCAGCTAGATCATTGCAGTCAAATCGACCAAATGTGGACAGGTTGACGAGGAGTCTATTAACCATGGTTTGAAATTCCGACGGAATTCCAGTTATTCCGGTGATTCCGTTCCGGTTCCGTTCATTGCCGGAACGGAATCCGGACAAAATTCCGGTTCCGCTCAAAATTCCGGATTTGCTTTTTGTATATTGAAAAAAACTTATAAAAAATTAAAAAAATATAACAAATATATTAAAATAAAAAAAAGAAAACAAATTAATCGGGACAATAAATAAATGGAGAAGAAATCACGTAGTTTATAAAAAAAAGTTGTTATACTTTTGTTAATTTACATCGAATCGTAACAAAAAATTCAAAATTTTCAAAATTGATCAAAGTTTTAAAATCTCAAATGAATAATACAGAATCTTATACAGTGGATTTTTAATTAGAGTATGTATTTTATATGTCATGTAAAATATGTACTATAAATTTAAGACGGTATCACATATTTATTAACGTACATAGCAAATTAAAGAAAAGAAGTACCGAAATTAAAATCCGGAATCAAAGCGGAACTTTCAGAATTTTCGGAATGGATCCGGAAATTTTACTATAACCAATGGTCGGAACAGAAACGAAAAACGGAATTACGAACCTTGCTATTAATGCCAATTGCATATGCTAAAAGTATGCCAATGAAGGAGAAATATCAGGTAGGAGCTAGAGCCAAAAGTATGTCCTTAAGACAGTTCAAAAAAGAACCATAGTTTAAAAAACTAAAATCAATATATAATTAATATAATAGGTTTTTTTAAAAATAACTTATTGACTTTAAAGTTCTCGAATTCTAATATAAATTAAAATCAGTTAACTTACTTTACTTGAACTCTATCTCAAATTCTGAATTAACTTACAACATCAACTATTAACTAAGAATAAGTTATCACATAGCTGGCTAGCAATAAATCCATATTATGAGTTATAAAGTATCACAAATTATCAAAACAAGAGAAAAATAGCAGATTCGGATCAGCAAGTGGAGGAGTTGGTCGAGGCAACTGACTGCATAATTCCTTCATGCGCTATTTTTTTGTGGCAGGTACAATTATGATTTTATGTTGCTATCTGTGATCATTTTCTTTATATGTCGAAACTGTTTTCTGTGTTGTTGCTAATTCAAAATTATAGAATCTGTTGCCATCATATTATTATTTCTTGTTGAAAGTTAGAACAATTCTTTGTAATCGACTGTGAAGTGCATTTTAAATATTTTAAATATTATGCATAACTTAAACATAATAATGACCATAGATATAAATGCACAAGAAAATCAAGTAGAGCATGAAGATGTCATGTCCTTGAGGAAATAAAAAATGAAATTTACATCTGGCAATTTGAATGAAATAGCATCTACTGATCAGCACATCACAAAGATCACATATCCTATAGAATTTCTATAAACCTTAGAAAAACAAAGAGACCGGATTTAGAACTACTACAAAAAGTTTAAATAAAACTAATATTCTAAAAATTTCTATATTCTAAAAATTTCTATTTTTGAAACCTTTTCAAATGATGTTATTAATTATGGATAATGTTGCAGCACAATTAGTTGATAATATCATACAAGAACTTGAAACAAAGCAGCAAAATGTGTCAATCTACATAGAAGATATCCTAAATACAGTGCAGAAATTTAGTCAAAAAAGCAAGAAAAACAAAAAAAAAGCTCCTCCTAAAAGATACATTAGGATCTCAACAAAAGATAAATGAGTATATTTTTATGGAATATATGAGGAGCTAACAATGATTTCAAGATGAATGAAGTGATTAAATTCCTCAATACCTAACAACCATCTTTGGTTTGTTTGGCTAAAAATAAGTAATCCACTGACAAAACGGATTATTTATGCTGTAATTTCACAATGACAAGTTAGGCATGATAATGATCATAGATCTAAAGGCACTTGACATTCACGTATTTTAAATATTTGAATTCTTTGCTTACCCAATTTTTTGTTATTTACTTTGATTCACATATTGTTCTATTGTTTTATTTACTGTTCTTCTTATCCTCTAACTTATTTTATAAAATTTTAACCTCATTTGGATTTACCTTCATGTATTGGGGAAAGGGCGGAGTATATTTATCGGCAAAAATCCTTTGTCCGATCTTATTGTTCATGTGCAATAAACCAAATCAAGAGGCAATTGACTATATTTTTGGATTAAGAGCTTGATCGAAAAATTAATTTTTGACTGCAAAGTTAACTTCTGGATAATTAAACTCATAATGCATATATGTTTGACTGCAAAGAGTTTGATATAGCATCCATCTCGAGTTTTTCTGCAAAGAGTTTGATTGAAATTATGTATTTAAACTTATAATGCATATATGCATATAGCAGATATTATGTAATGTTGCACAATTGGAGCTTGAAAGAAATTCCTTATTTTTAATTTAAATTCAAACTGAACATATTTATATCAAAATTTCAAGTTTGATATTTTTAAATTGCCATATACATATCAGTACTCTTTTTTGATATTTCTAGAAATAAAAAACTATAGATTTGAAGTAGATATGGATTTTGGAAATCTATGTGTATTTAATATATCACATTTTCCATTCTAAAGTGACTTTTAAAATCCTTTTTATCACATTTTCATGACTTAGGTCCTATTTATGCACCATATCAATGGTATGTCAAATATGTAAAAATTTATAAACGTCCCAACTGTGTAAAACAACCCATAGGAGGCAATATAAGGAACTTGGAAGCCAAATTAATAAAATCCTAGAAATAGTTTGTTATTTAACAGTAGCACATTATATCTTCCACAATTAACATATCTAGGCTTTTAATTATGAAACCAGGGTGTTGGATGTTGTATATGTGGTATATTTCAGCTTAATATAATGATTAGATGCAAACTCACTGTCATCGGTCTAGAAAATAAAAGGTGTACTTACCGTGAGCTTCAATCTTAATAGATTATTGATTTGATGCTTTAACTTCAATTCTATGATATCTGTGATGGTAAATGGCCAGTTTCAGTTCACCACTCAATGTTCAGGAATCAAGGAAGAAAAGAAAAGGATAAAAATATATAACTTATGTGTATTACTTAGAGCATTACAGCTCCAGTTGCTATGACCGGTCGACCTGCTATTCATGGCAGTTGACTGGATAATGATGGACCTAGATCAGTAATGCTCCAGGTAATTCAGTTCAAACTCAATTCCCGAAGAAACTCAGTTCTGAGCATTCCGAAGTAACTCTGTTCAAACTGAGTTGCTGAAGCAACTCTCAAACTGAATTGCACCGTGTGCTGTCTGGTAGGACATCGTCTACTACTACGTACTTAGAATCTTCTGGCATTGAAGGGTACAACCTTAAAGTTTCTGCAAGTGTTTCCTTTGGGTACACCGACTTCTCTAACTCTTCGAATCCTAGAGGCTCAGCGATTAGATTCCGTGGTGGGTTAGCCAGCTTTCTTGGACGTTGATATCAACAGATCGAGTGCCCTAAGAAATAGATAATGAATTATTAAACTATAAGTTCCTCCTTTTTTATGTTAGTCTCCGCCTTGGTCATGAGATCATTTTAATCACAAAAAAATATGAACTATGGCCTTGAAATAAAATAAAGTATATAATTACATTGAAGTTGAATTAAGTAATGATCACAACTGCTTTTTGTTAGCTTATAAAGATCAAACTCTAGATATTTGATCAATTCGTGCAGAGTAAAATAGAAAAAAATCTACATCTTACATACAGATACACCTTTCTCCATGTATATCTAAATACATTAACTAATCAAATAGTGGAGGTTAACTCTACTAGGTGGCTGTGTGATGATATATAAATATATAATAAGTTTATGTCTATGAATTTCCATATAGAATGCTAAGATGGATACCTAGCCGTTGTCCATTCTCAATCCACATACAAAATACCTTGAAAACAAAATGCATTTTACAATATACAGTTAAGAAGCTATAATGACATTAATATATTAGCGGGTGGTTCGAAATACATTTTATAGTGTATATGTTTTTGTTAGCTAGAAGTATCATGTAACTATCAAGCGGATAAATATAATAATGAATAGATATAATCATGTTCTCATTATCTTCCCATCTACCACTATTTCATACCTTCAGTGTTGCTTATTGCCCGCTTATTGTTATTATTTGTTTTTTTATTCCGTATATATTTCTCAAAAGTTGGATGAGATCTGGAAGATGATGTACAATTAAACAGTAGTCAACCACTAAGAACTGGAAATTAAAGTATCTACCTACCACTTTATTGATATATTCGGGTTCATAAATGAACAATTGGAATGAAGGAACAAGTTGCCTAACAAACTCGGGTTTTGGCTCAGACTATTCCAAGAAAATATTGACATATAATGTAGAAGTTCCTCAAGCTTATAGTTACATAAACTGTGCATCAATTGTAGTAGATTTTGGTGATTCTGAAAAGCTAACTGCTTAATAAATAAGCATCAAATAGACTACAAATAATAAAGGTTGAAAATAATATTCAGCTAAGAAAATGTGGAAACGAAAAGACATGAGTGGCTGATTTGTACTTTACATAATCTTAGTTTTGATGTTTTTCTAAAAGCTAAGCACATATCCTATTGAGTTATGTTTTGTGTGCTAAGATTGTATTTGAATTTGTCTACGATTTCTGCTGTTTTGTAATATATGTGATATTACCAGTATGTCCAATGCTTGCCACTGTTACTGTAACTATTATACATTTAAATAACAATCAGAGTTAAAACCAAATTCTTCAATATATTGCTCACCCTCAATTATGGTAGGGCCAGTTCTAGGCTTTGAGTTGCTCCAGTGGGGAATATAATGCCTTTTATGCAAAAATAATAATGTCAATAATCATGCCTGGAATTGCAAGTTATAAAAATGGACACCAAAACAATTTTTCTTTTGGCATCACATGGACTTTAATGGATCAGATGCAACTACATTGCCTCAATTGTACTTTTTTTCGTGTTTCCATGTGAGTATAGTATTTATTGTCATAGTTTCGAACTGTATTTATTTCTATGTATCATAAAACATAGGTAGTTTTTGTAGTAGGTTGTTGATTTGTTTTCTACCACCACTACAACTTTGTACTTTGTGTGATACATTTGACCTGCTATCTGAAGAATTCTAGTATAGTATGAATTACCCACAACCACAATGATTTCTGCAGATGTTTACAATAAAGAAAGGCATTTTGCCTTCAATAATGTAAATATAAGATTTTTTGGAGGATGACGTATTTTTATAGAATAAAGAGAATAAAGTATAGATGTGACTTATTAATTCACCTTCATGTATTATGAAGTTAATGCTTAAAAATATAATATTATATATATATATATATTCCTTCAATCAAGTTCATCTTGCAAATTTTGGATACATAACTTAATCACTTATGCACCGTTGATACGATGCTGCTTATTTTTCCTCTTAGCAATTATGTTCTTATTTTGTGCGGAGGAGCATACAAGGTGGCAATTAGACCCGACTGGATGTAGCTGGATCCGATGGACCTGGACCCGATTAGATGGGTCTTGGTTTTTGATGGATTGGATTTTTTGGGCTTCAAACTATACATTTTAAAATCTTTATCCGATCCGATCCGAGTTTCGGTTTAGGTCCGGTATGGTTAATTTGAGTTGGATCGGGTAATAAAATTAAAACTGCATATATCTTAATGTTTTTTGATCCGGTCTTTTGGATTGGGTCGGTTTTGATCTGGTCTCCATGGTACTTTTCATTATCCACACCCAACCCGACTCGAGGCCCATCAGATTCAGTTTGGGTTAGAGTCTTCTCGGGTTGGTTCGATTTGGATTTTTGGTTCTAATTGTTAGTACTAAGTCTTAGGAGCACATGACATCTGTATTTATTATCTACCTTTTTCCATGAAGTCCATGCCGTTTGCATAAAAGAAAATTATTTGCATGCGCAAAGCGCGTACCATCATACTCATATTATAAAAAATGTATTTAAAATTTTATAAAATTAAATTTACATCTAATAACACTTTTAGCAAATTTTTTTTTATATAATTTATATATTTAACTTATAGCCATAATTAACAATTGATTTTAATTATAAAATATAAAAATAAAATATAAAATATCTTCGAAATTTTGCTACAGTATTTAATTTGAAATTTTATTTGAAAATATTTTTTATTAATTTCCATATGGAAACTAATATACATATAAATATTTAAAAATCAAAAGAAAAACCAACTTTTGTCGTGAGCGTTATAATATGAATATATTTATTTTATATACTTTACATATATATATATATGTATGTATTTCATTTAAGCATCTTATATATATATATATTATATACATTTTTTTAAAACAAAAAAATTGATTTTGATTTCGAATTTACAGTAAAATAAATAAATAAATTTTTATTGTAATTTCAAATAATTTCAAACATGTACACACACATACACATATATATATTTCATATACAAGTATTTGTTTATAAATGTATAATAATTTTAAAATAAAATATAGGTTTATGTACATACCTAAATAAGTATATAAACATACATTTGGATGATATATTATATACTAAATGAGCTAACATGTCCATTGTGATGTAAATCCTAGCACTTTATAATGGGCATATTATCATGTACGGATTGTTATGTGATACATGCACACGCATATATATGTGTATACAGTACACATTTATGTAAATAATGATTTTACTTAAAAAGAAAGTTAGAAATGTTCTAAATAATTTAGACTTCACAGGCTCAATATAGATCCAACATGGTAAAAAAATTTAAAAATCACTCATACCTTCCACTGTGGGCTGGCCTAGTTTTAACAATGATATGAAATCCCGATAGAATATGCGGTCTAAATTAGTCATGTTGGGGCCAACTAAGTGGGCTTATTGATGTGCATGTAAAAGTGTATATTTTTACTTCCACATTTAATCTTCTTTTAATTAAATGAATAAGCATATTAGGGTATTTTACATGTTTAAACCAAAATTTAAATTATTTTCAAATCATCATTTATGTATCTTCATTTGGAGGGTTAAATGGTAATTTTGTGTATGATTTAATTTGAGAAAATTTATATACGCATTTTTATTTTATTTGTAGAAAATGGAGTGCAAATATGAAGAGGTTTCATCGATAAACGCATGCACACATGTTGAAAGCAAATGGAGAATGAAAATAAAAGAATTCATACAGCATGGAGGAGCCCACATACTCACTAACTAATGATCCATAATTAAAATCACATACACATGCTAATGAAGGCTTAAAGGCATGTTTGTGGGGATTAATTATTTCCTTAATGATTACTTGGAGGTTACACTTTTTCAAAGGCATTTTAGATAGTCCCCTAAAATATGAATTAGGGTTTTAAGCATGTACAAAATCTCCTTTATGTTTCATGTAACCATCTTCTTCTTTTCATGCAATATTGTAACCATAAATCAAAGTTAAATAAAAAAAATTATTGACTTCTTAGCCTTGTTTTTACTTTCATGCAATTTTTATTTTTTTCTCTCTTTTCATGCTATTTTTATTTCATGCTCTCCTACTTAGTTTACGCCTCTCATATTACATGTTAGTATTATAGATTTAATTCTTGTAATGAGTTTAGGTTTATATCATGCAAGTAGTTAGCTTTCTTGTGATTTAATAAGCTCTCATTTTCCTTGTTTTAACATTGAAATCATTTAATGTTAACATGTTTTCAAATATGAGCAGCTAAAGCCCTTAAATTTGGAGGTAATGAAGCTTTCATGAAACATATTAAATTAACATAGTGATTTCATTTGTGATCTCTCTTTTGTGCTTAATGGAAACTTTGAATGATGGTGATTTATGTCTCTATTTAGTGAATTTCGATAGTCCATGTAGACATCTCAAATGGACTTTGCTTATTCCATTTTAAACATAAGCTATTTGATCATTTTCCAAAGTGATTTTGATGTGAAAGCGAAGCTATAATTAAAATTTGATGGTTTACGCTACTAATTAATAGTAAATAGATTTTATTTTTAATTTCATTTCATGTTCATGAGAGTTGATAAATGGTGTGTTAGAGTTTGGTGGTTTAAGTTGTTCTAATTAATAGCACAAATAAACCATATTTATAATAAACACATCAATCATTTCTACTAAATGTTTTAGGGAGAGGTTATAAATAAATTTTATGTTGATTTATATGAATGATTGTAAGTGGATTTGTCTATAAATTTCTCCTTAATATCATAGTTTTATTCACTTTTCCTCTAGCCTATTTTCTACAATTTTCTAGTTTAAAACAATTACAAAAATTTTAGGTTAATTTGATTGAGTGTTATCAGAATTTAATTCTTTCCCTATGGATCAACCAGTACTCACATACGCACTACGATTGTACGCCGTGCGTTTACGGTTTTTATAATGGTTATATTTTAAAAATGATTTTCTAATCGATGGAAAAATCCGCTGTTATCTAACAAGTTTTTGGCGCCGTCGCCAGTAATTGCAATTTGATTTTAATTCTACTGTTCAAATTATTTTTATTTGATTTTATTGTGTTTTCATTTTGTGTGTTGATTTGATTTTTTTTTACATTGCATTTATTAGTTTCTATTTTCTGATTTTAGTTCATTGTGCCATCCCATTCGCTGTTGACTATTGCATTTGCAATGTCTTAAAAATAGAGTTTCTTGTTTCTATGCATTCTTTTTGTTTGTGTGGTTCATTTTCTTTATCTTTATTTGTGCATTTCATTTTGAGGAAGTTCACAATTTCTGTTGTGCTATCAAACTGTTCAATTCATTACATCAAACCGGTGTTATTTGCTGTTTACAAACTTCTCTTCTTCATTCCTGTTTTCACTCTTCTATTAAAAAATATATTTTGCATTGCATGTAATGACCCGGAATTTTCGAACCCAAAAATTCCAGATAGTTATGAAAAAGAAGAAAGAGATAGAAGAAGAAGAAGAACAAAATCATCAACAACTCACATTCGCCGCGGATAAATATAATAATAAATAATAAACAGTTTATCTCAATTAATCGCCCTGGATTAATTATTTTTCAATTAAATTCAAGTAATTATCTTTAATTAATTTCACGTTATTAATTATCCTTAATCCCAATCAATAAGTAATCCTAATTACTTCATAAATTAATTAACAATATTAATTACATTAATCCTTAATTACTTATATTAATTAACTTCTCATAAGTCACTTATATTGATTTATTTTCTTAACTAATCAATCTCTATTTACATTATTAATTATATAAATTAATGATTTATCATTTACATTTCAATTTATTCTAATCTGATTTATTTACTTTTTTTATAATGGAAGCTTAAAGGAATTTAAAACCAATTTTATTTTTAAATTCAATCCGGTTTACAATTGCCCGTTGACATTCAAGTTATTAAAACACTTAATATTTTAAAACTTTATTTGTTAGATTTAACTTGGATTTAGAACTTGTTTTAAATCCCTGCTTTACAATTTAACTCCAGTCTTTAAAGATCACTTTTATTTCTTTCCAATTCATTTTTTATTTTTTTCTATAATTATTTCGCTTTCAAATTTTCACCCTTATATTTCTGTCAAAACCCAATTATATATATATATATATATCGATGACTCGGGATATCGAAATATCCAAGCAACCCACAACATTCATTCTTCCAATTACTAAAATATTCATCACAGAATATCAATCATTCCAGTATATACTATATACCACTATATAATATAGCGCATCAATTAAATTCAACCATTCAACCAATCATTTAAATTTAACCACTTAAATTTAAATAAAAATCCAGAAGCGTGAGATTACTCACCTTTGATTTTCGATTTGCAAATCCAATCCAATCCAATCTCAGCTTGGCTTCACGGTTATAGACCTTGCATAAACATTTTGAGTTTTATTAATACTTGAAATAATTAAATTATCAATTACCATTTAATAAAAATTGATTTACCAATTATTTTATTCAAACCAATTTTCCAATAATAAATAATTATTTCTTTTCTTTTGAAACCCATTGTGACGCCCCACCTCTATACCCACGCTAGCCAAGAACATTACGGTGAATGCTGTCAACTAGCACGGAGAATAAGGCTGTTGAGGAGCGACCATCCGTGTAATTGCTTTGCGCGAGCATCGATATGTCGGATAGTATAACATGCATTTCTTTATAAAGAGGGAAATCCGACCTACCGACACAAACTCAAAGCTACTACACAGTGGCTATAATATCTTCGAAAACAAATATAGAAATAAACGTAACATAAATCGGTCACAGACAATTCATATCACAAAGGCGGAAATAGATATGAATATTACACTAGGAAGTGTACATCAGAGTAGTGGTCTAAAAAGATCCACAATATCACAAAAGAATAGTTACACGAACTACACAAAAGAATAAGTATACATTATGGAATCTATATCTAAAATGTATACAACAAAAACTACTAATCTAAGTAGTTAACCAAAAGTCAGAGGAATCAATCCCAAGTGAGAAGTCAAGCAGAAGCACCTGTAACATCTCGGTCTGACCCGAGTATTATTTAATAAGAAAATAATAAACGGACCAGTCTAACTATAAATATCAGATGAAACGATATAGAGTAAGAGATATGACTAAACACATAATAATCACAATGCCAAGCTGTGATATATATATATATATATATATATATATATAAGTAATTGAAAATCAACAAGAGATTAATCAATATCACAAAATCTACACAAGAATCAAAGAAATGTCATACTCCTTGTTTCATTCACCAAACCATAAATATTGACAATTATACCAATGTCAATCACAAAAGTCAATGACACACAAATTCACCAATGCACAAATATTGATAAAACTTATCAATGGAGATCACGAAAATTGGTGAAACACAAATTCTAGAAATCATCTCAAGAAATCCAGAAATCACAAAAAGGGGGAAAGGCCTATCACAAACGGGAGCATAAAGCTCACCAACACGTGTATCACAAACGGAACGCTAATTCCATGGTTGCTAACCATCACAAATTGAGCCGAAGCTCCACAAACGGCCCGAAGACAATGGGTTGCTACCCCACCAATTTGAGTCGAAACTCCACAAAACGGGGTTTAGTCTCCCTCGCAGACAAAGAGACATCGCACATTGCTAGTCTAAATCACAAAGACTACCGTCATGATCAACGAGAAGTGTCAATTACACTAAGCTAGTAAATATATGAGTTTAGCTTCGTGTCCCATAACCACTTGCTTAACTTAAATATTTACGAACAAACTGTAGATCTCCACTATAAAATTGTCACAAAAGATTCAATCGAACAATTCCAAGAATTAACCAACGAAGTAAACGCAAGCGTTTCATACCACTCGTTTTACTATGTCGTTTAATTAGATTTCTCATACGAGTGAGGTAAAGGCTTGTATATACTAATAGATTGGAAAACGGTTTAGGAAAACGAGCTTTGTAATAAAATAGTGTTGAAATCATTTGAAGAAAAAGTTTTGATATTTACTACTAGTATAGAAACCTTTATATTTTTAAAGTGACAAATCACAAAGAAGATTGTAGGAACAATCAATCACTAAAATTCACATACGAAGATGTGAATAAAAATCCAACGAAACCGATAAAGAATCCATCGAAATGGATATTCAAAAATCCCTAAGAAGGAGTCATCAAAGTCATAATAAATGACAACAACAAATAGGAAACAACACGAATCGATTAAAGTTAGAAATTCCAGCAACTAGGTGAAATAGGCAAAATTGCATCAGGTTGGTCGGCCGGCTACAGAGCTCGGTCGACCGGACCCTGTTTTAGAAATTTTCTCGGGAAGCAGGTTGGTCGGCTGAGCCCTATAGCCAGTCGACCGGACCAGAGACAGAAAGGTGCCTATGCACCTTAGTAGCAGGTCGGTCGACCGACCCAGGGGTTCGATCGGCCGAACCTGATGTTCTGCAATTTGAAACCCATTTAATTGATGTGCAAACTCCAACAATTTGCAACCGATCGAGCACGGACGATAGGGAATTATGCCCAACGGCTACCCGATCCTATTGGCTCCTCGATGCATCACCAAAAACGCATTTGAACATCAAAGCTATGATTTTTAAGGAATTGAACCCAAAACACCAAAAATTAGAATGTTCACCAAATCAATCCAAACCAAAAGCTAATGCACACGAATAAGTGTTAAGAATTCATACCTAACATTCGAAGATAATTATAAGCATAGATGTGAGATAAAAATCTCACCTTTGAACCCAAACAAATGAAGATGAGGCTTGAAAGCAAAGGAGAATCAACCACGCTTCAAATCCAACTCAAGAAGCTTGATTCTAAGCTTAAAAGAAGAACATTCCCAAAATTAGGTTTAGGAATTTCTGAAATCAAAGAGAGAAAGAGTTGGAGAAGGAGAAGAGAAGCTTACCAATGGGTTCTTCTATTAGTTTGGAGCTAGAGTTTGATTTGCAAAAGAAAACTAGGGTTTTGGAGTTTTAATTTCCCATCTCTCCCACCATTGATGCTTTAGAACTGAAAAGAGGAGAAAGTGAGGGTGAATTGGGAGGAGTGGCTCAGATTTGAGTATAAATTAAACATAGGGCTGAACCCAAACCCAAACCCAAAGTGAAAAAGTAGCAAAAATCAACTTACTCCAAACATATCGAAGCTTATACTCAAAAAGGTCACAAACGGCATTTTAAACTCAATGGGAGTGGTCCCGAGTCCTAATTCGACCGTATGCAAAAAGTAGCTTTTCGGACTAAATTCCGAGTATCGATAAAATATTTAAATATAAAATCGACAAATATGCGGGTTGTTACACCCATATACTAACAAGTAATCTATAGTTTTCAAAATCTAATTTTATATAATTATTCAACATTTTATAATTTCCTTTCTAGCCTCTATATACATATTGAATTTCAAAACAGAATTGTTTTGTATCCTACTGTTAAATTACATCCTACCTCTATATATTTTCAACATGTATGTGTGAAAATATTTTATTAAGTTAAACAAAAAGAGAAAGGTACCTCACTGCCTTAGGTCGAACTTGAGAGGCCCAAGCCTTCGTCGAACGCTAATTGCGAATGAAATCATGACACCCTTGCGAACCCCAAACCAGAAACACTCGCGACATCATCCATGGTATCAAGTGTGACGACAACCTCGAGCACCAAGCCCTAACCGCGCGACGAACCACCTCAGCTTAGTGTTTCCCCTCTTCCGTCATCACATCTTCCCAAAATTTACAGCGAGCCCTAGCTTACGCGCAACCCAGGTTGCGATGCTCGGCTGCCAACGTCGACACACAAGGCAAAACCCTCGGCCTCCCCTTTTCTCTCGCGACCGTGCCTCTTCACCTCTCGAGTTCGAGTCGAACTCGTTTTCCATTCTCTTTTTTTTATCGGGACTGGAAATCACGATTTAGGGTTAGGGGTTAGAAGCGTGAGTTACAAAGAGGATGGAAAGATTGTTTTGGGGTTTTCATCAGAAGATAGATTTCGAAAAATATCAATGTACAGGAGAAGAAGGAAGTTCGGCCCCCTTTTCTTTATTTTTTTTTCTCGTTCATTTGATTTGGGTATGGAATTTGAGGGAGACGAAGATAAGATATAGATTTGGGGAAGCTTTGTGAGTACGATTGTTGAGAAAAATATCTCTGACTAATGTACTTCAAAATTTATTATATTATAAATTCAAAACGTCTCGTTAAGCATAACGCGAAATTTCGAATCCTGAATCAGACATGCCGACAGGCGTTTATAAGGTTTTACCCGCATCCTGAACACAATAGAACGTGTTTCGGAAGCTAATTTAATCGTATGTGGAAGTTAGCTTTATAGATCGGTTTAAAACATTAAATTATCGATTTAAATTTCAACGCGTTTCTCACCCGTACGAACAAACGGTAAATCCAAACGCTATGAAAATTGAAATCCGAGAATAACTAACTATTACAGATCCAATGGAACTGGTTTCGTCGTATTCCGAGACCGTGCCTCGGAAGGCTATTTTTTAATTCTATTTAAACGATATATTTTTTAAATTGAACAAATTATCTTTAAATTAAATTCCAACCATTCTATCATCTTCAGTATCATTATTATAAATTTTATAAGCCTTCAAAATATTTTAAACAGGCTTAGAATTTCAGATTCGACAATTTACCCAATTTCAATTATTAAATTCAATATCTAACTATATAATTCAAATGATTTAATTATCAAGTAAATATTGATATCTTGAATTCAAGTTAAAATTAACCTAAATCAATTAATTATTCCATTCCAAATTGTAAAAAATTCTGGGTTGTCACATTCCTCCCCCCTTAAAAGAATTTCGTCCCTGAAATTACTAGTTGGGAAGAATGGTCCAATACCTGTTTACTTTTCCCCCAAAACCAAAAGTTCAATATCCTAACAACTATCTTTTATAAAAGACTTCTTATCCTTCTTACTAACTTCCCAAACTCTCCCAAAGTTTCCAAACAATACCCTTTTGCTCAAACATTCAAATTTCAATTTAAAACTAAATTTTGAATTATCAAAATTTTCTCAAAAATTTTCAAACTCTCTAAATTTTCGAGAAATTTTGCCAGCGTCTCCTTTGCGCGGCTAGCTCGGTATAACTACAAAAGGCCTCTATGGGCTCCCAAATTCCAAATGAAAACAAAAGCCAAGTGGCTAGATCAAAAACCCAATCCAATTTCATGCAGATATTTAAACGCGTACCTTTTTGTTGGGCAATTCAAATTTATCTTCTGATATCAAATCCAATTTTCTTTTTCTCTTTATAATACTTGCATAACCTACTTGGCAATAATCCCCAATCATAGCCCTTTACCATCATTTCATACATTTCCTTACAGAAGTTTCATATCTATTTCAAATTAGTTTTCCCATTCCCATATGAATTCAATTTGTCTTCACTTCTGAGTATTAAATTTTATCTTTCACTTATAACTGATTCATATTAGTTTCATCTACTAATTTACTTTAATTTTCCGATTTGAAATCGTTTTGTCGTTAACAAAAATTTTCCCAAAATTTTTTCGTATATTTTCTAACTTCCAAAATTTTCGAAATTTTTTGGCAGAGTCTCCTTTGTACGAGGAGCTTTTGCAATTTGACAAGAGACATAAATATATATACATCGACCCACACGGTCGGAAAAAGCAAAAACAGTTCATATTTCCTATTTTTATTGCGTAGGCGTACCTTTATTTAGCATTTTAAACAAGCAGCTTATTTATTTTAGCAAATAGCGCAACCAAATCCAGCTAAACGGCCTTCAAGTACCTGTACTTACTCAATTTAAATATGTAAGTGCCATATATAGAGAATTTATTAGCATTCCTCTTACTTTCAATAGCTAAACACATGCATTACATAAACAACAAGCACCAAGTGCTTTCCATAAGCACTTTATATTATTTAAAGCTAATTCCAATTGCTTCCAACTAATTCATAAGCCATTTCATTCAATTTTAATGATTTGCAACTCAATTTCTTACATTCAATTAATTTTTAATCCAATCAAGCTCATATTCAATTCAATCGATTCAAAATCAATTTTTATTTGCTTAATAGAGTATCCATTTTAATTTATAACTACTTCAAATTAATTTTCAACTCATTCTGTATGTAATTCCATTTCATCTCCGCATTGGTTTAATTTCAAAATTATTTCATTGGGTTTGACAATATTCGATGCTCATGTTAATATCCAATTTCCAAATAAATTTATCCCAAATTTTATTTAATGGTCTACTATTCTCACTCGAAACCAAGCTTTTATTTAAGTAATTTTACTTCAAATTAATTCGCCTCATAACTTAAGCCCATTTTGATAACCCAAGTCCAATTAAAACTTTGATTTAATTTTCATTCAATTAGACTTCATCCATTTATTACTTAATTCATTTAACCCATTTATTCACCATATTTTAGATTTTGAATTCATCTACTTAATTCATTTCCAAATTTATTTTATTTATACAAAACCATTCTCAATTTATTTCTACTCACCTGGGTTTTGTTTGCAACTCAAACCATTCTATTATTATTCACTTCCATTTCATATGACAACACTTCTCTCATATCCAATTTACTTGCAAATTTCATTAAATATTATTCAAATCACACTTAAATTTTATTTGTAATTCAAACCATCACTTTTTCAATCCAACTCTATTTTATTATTATTATTATTTACAACATTTTTAATCTAAAATTTTAGAAATGGCTTTAAATTCACATAATATTATTAAAATAGCTCTTTATAAAAATACTTCTTATAACTCGATGTTTCAACCAGTCTATCCTTGTTCTAACAGAAGTTCAGTCATATGTTGATCAGGCGTAGGATTGAAAATCTATAAGTACTTAGTAGACCCATTTTCAACATCCAGTGAAAATACTTGGGAAGATAATTTTATTGAAAATATAGAAAACAGTTTTGAAAATAGAGGAATATCTTTGGTGAGAATGCTCTGGGAATCATCACCCCCATCCATGGTCGCAGTTACATTCCAGGGTTACCTTGCCATTACAGCAAAAGTCCATGTAACTGCTGGCTCTCCGCGGCCTCTCGATTACGCCATGGAACCCACAACAGATCATAGTTACATTCCAGGGTTACGTTGCCATCGCAGCAAAAGTCCATGTAACTGCAGGCTCTCTGCGGCCTCTGATTTTCGCTGTCAAAATGAAACTTCTCTACTCCTATATAGGTCACAGTCTACCAATATAAGATCAAACGCAGACTGTTGGCTCTCAGCGGCACACACGACTTTCTCTATGTTACCATAAGTCGCAGTCTACCAATATAAAATCAAACGCAGACTGTTGGCTCTCAGCGGCACACACGACTTTCGCTATGGTATACTCTACTCATAATCCCCAGAACTAGTTTTGTCCGGACTCTTTATAGGATCAACTTTAGAACCCCCTTTGGGGCTTAAGGCAGCACCACCCGGTGGCACTCCTGAGAAGTTCATTTCAAGGGAGCGCCCTTTTCCCCAGAGCCATCATCAAAACACTTTATACTATACACATATAGTATCTTTCAAATCATACACCAAGTATGATCTCATACAAAGCTTTTTACAAAATCGATTATCCCAAAATCGATAATTCTCAAACTAGGCTTTTCAAATTTCAATATTGATTTTACCCAAAAATCAAAAGCCTTTTCAAATCCAAAGGTTCCCAAAACCTTTTTCCAAAATCCTCATAAGATCCTTTATATATATATATAAAATCCTTGATAAAAATCTTTGGATCATTTTAAACTTGTATAAAACCCTTTTTATATTTCAAACACTTCCAATTTTTTTTTCTTCCGTCAATAGATTCAACAAGGAAAGATTTATCTTATATAACAAAGATATATAACTTTGTTTATTCAAAAAATATATTCAAATTTGATTTCTCTTTCCAATATCAATTTCATTCAAATCCGTACGATATACACTTATCATCCGTACGCTATACCAATCTGATCGCTCACTCGATCGAACAATTTCACTTCCGAACTAGTATCATCCACCCGACTTCCTAGTGCGGACACAAATCCATTTTCTTGATCAGAAACCGTCATTCTCCTTGCATAGATATAACTATGATAGAGAACATCCAGAACCAATCAACAATCCACCTCTAGGTTCGCCGTCGGAAATCGAGTGAAAAATCTCACTCGGATCGATATAACTATCTCAAAATTCTGTGCTCGAATCTGGATCAAATCACTATGCGAATAGAATAATATACGTACGTCCTACGTATTTATCCTTATTGGTTATTAGCCAAATCAATCATTTCTATTCACATTCACTTGATTTTCATTCACTTATTCACCATTGCTTCAATCGATTTGGACTATCACCGTATTCTTATCTCAATTGGGTATTCAATCATAAACAATTTAAATTCTATCCAGTTTAAATTTAGAAAATAGCTTGAAAAGTTAAAAATAGATAAGTAGTTGAAAATAATTATTAGTTTGCAAAATAATTGTAAAATAGTTAACTAATTATAAAATAATTGGAAAAATAGTTAAATAGTTTCAGAAATTTTAGATAATTGCAAAATAGTAGTAAAATAGTAATTAATTTGTAATATAATTGAAAAATAGTAATTAGTTTAGAAAACAATTGAAAAATGGTTAAATAGCTCCAAAAATAATTGTAAAACAAGTATAAAATAATTTGGCTTTAAGAAAGGAAGGTTGTATATATTAAATAGCTTGGAAAAGAAGAAAAAAAGTTTATATTAAAACGATTTATCTTGAAAATAGTCCAGAGTCAAAACTGTTCACTTCCCAACAATTCAATTTAAATTTCCACTTCCTTTTAAATTGACCCAATTCAACATTGAATAATCTTCACTTTCCATTGAAATTGATTTAACCCCAATTCAAGTTGCATCAATCCTGATTTCTTTCCCAACTTAAATCAAATTCCATTTGATTTTGAACCTGTTCATTTTAATTATAATTTCAAATTATTCCAATCAATTTTGGACTATTATCAATTGAACCACTTCAATTTCAAATCATTTCAATTTAATCCAATCCTGATTTTCCATTGAAAATTTTAAACTTACACACATTCAGTCTCAAATCCAATTAATTCAAATCAGATTCAAGTTGAACTAATTCAATTTCAATCTCAATTTTAAACCATCTCGAATTATATAAATTCGAGTTAAATTCTCAAAGATTGGTTTAACCCTTAAACCAAATTAACCTTTTTTTAAAAAAAAAAAATTATTTCTGAGCTCAAATTCTAGAATTTTCATTTTAAATTATCTTTCCTTACTTATTTCAAAGTTTACATAAGAGTTCAAAAAAAATTTATCTTAAAAATTTAATTTATTACCCAATTTTATCTTCTAGTTTGAAACCAATTCTTAAACAAGTTTAATTTACAAATTCAATTATTCAAATTTTTAGTTCAAAGTAATTCCATATCCTTAATTTCAAATTAACGTTAGATTTTTCTTTTATCTCAATAATGGATATATTACCACACTTCATTTCTCATTCATTTAAACAAATCCAATTCGCAATTTAAAGATTTTTAGTAACAATAGGATGATGTCATTCAATTTATTTTAAATCCATCCATTTTCAACTTCTAAATCTCAAACCCGTTTGAGATCACACAAATTCCCAATTCAAATTACCACTTAACTTTCTAAGTTAAATCTCAATTTCATTTTGAAATTTCCAATTCAAGTTATTCATCCACACTTATTTAACTTCTCCCAAGTTAAATTTCAATTTGCTAATCCAATCAACCTTACTCAATTTGAATCCCCACTTCAAATTTCAAAATTCTTTCCCTCTTATAAGTGCAAAACTTATATCGCTCTGGGTTTTTACATCACACTTCATGGAAAATCAAAACTCAACACCTTAGAGTTTATTTCAAATTATCTTTGATATCATGTATATCCATACATATATACATATTTATTTCTTGACCCTCCCAGCCATGCTTTAAAATTTTAAACCACCTTTGGTTTTAAATTCAAATCAAATTTTCAAACAACCCATTGTTTGCAACAGGCCTCTTTTATTCAAATAATACTTATTTACTAGTTCTTTCAGCACTTTGAAACAAATTTCAAATTTTGGACCTAGATTTAAAATTCCACAATTTAGGTATTTTCAATTTCAATTTGTAAGTCATACTTTACTTAAATGTTTACTTCTTTAGAATATTTCATTTTGCTTACTCATTAATACACATCTTATTATTAAACACACAATAATCACTTATGATAATAACCAAGATTATCATATCAAAATCAATTCATTATTATCTTATTCTGAAATTCTTTCCCAAATTCACGATTTAAATTTCAGTTTGTTTTTTTTCTCAAACTTATCTTTATTAAATTTCAATTTGGTTGTATTTCAGTTACTTCTTAATTTAATTCAATAATTTAACAACCAATTCCCTTACTATTTGTTAGAAAGAAATATTGCTTTATATATCAAAATATATTCTTACATAAAATCATTTAAAATCCTTATATATGAAAATAACAAGTACGCTCTCTCATATATATGTACACTCAACTCATTATAGGGTACTATTGGCCCTATCCTTAATGAGTACACCCACTAAAGCCAAGGTTCTTGCTTAACCTTCAGCTCTGATACCAACTGTAACGACCCGGAATTTTCGAACCCAAAAATTCCTGATAGTTATGAAAAAGAAGAAAGAGATAGAAGAAGAAGAAGAATAGAATCATCAACAACTCACATTCGCCGGGGATAAATATAATAATAAATAATAAACAGTTTACAAAAGAATACTATATCTGTCAATTACATTTAATATACATCAGAGTTTCACATATATACAGTCGCTGAATATATACAATTATCATGTCTCAGATTAACAATAATATAAATACAGTGGAAATACTCTAAACGCTATTGCCATCCAGCTCGCCTCCTGAACTACAAATCACCCCTACCTGAAAATCTGTAATACTCGGTCTGACCCGAGCATTACACCAAAGTAACACCCGGTTCAGGCTGGAAACTAGCGTGAGTAGACCCAACTAACATTAAATATCCAAGCAAATAATTTATATAAACTCGTGTAACTTATATCAATTTAACAAATTCACAATTTGCTATAGACAACACTTAATCCACGCGTCAATTTATAAGTACCAAACTTAGATAAAATAATCCAATTCACTTAAATCATCTCATTCCAGCCTAATGATTTCACAAATCAATTTATAAAAATTCGAAGTGGTTTCAGGTATTTCCCAATACCCTACCCCGGTCTCTTCGAAACTCATGTTATCCTAACCCAAGTTATTCAAATGAAATACACTTTATTCCTTATCAGAGATATCAACTCATTCAAACATCCAATACCATTCAATCATCCATAAGCAAAGCTTAATCACATACAAATCAATTCAATTGATTCTAATTGAATTTCAAGCCTCAATCACTTAGATTCCTTCATTTAACATTAATTAATTCCAAATCAATTATTTAGTCAACCCATCATTATTTATCTCAATTAGTCACCCTGGATTAATTATTTTTCAATTAAATTCAAGTAATTATCTTTAATTAATTTCACGTTATTAATTATCCTTAATCCCAATCAATAAGTAATCCTAATTACTTCATAAATTAATTAACAATATTAATTACATTAATCCTTAATTACTTATATTAATTAACTTCTCATAAGTCACTTATATTGATTTATTTTCTTAACTAATTAATCTCTATTTACATCATTAATTATATAAACTAAATATTTCTCATTTACATTTCAATTTATTTTAATCTGATTTAATTACTCTTTTTATAATGGAAGCTTAAAGGAATTTAAAACCAATTTTACTTTTAAATTCAATCCGGTTTACAATTGCACTTTAACATTCAAGTTATTAAAACACTTAATATTTTAAAACTTTATCTGTCAGATTTAACTTGGATTTAGAACTTGTTTTAAATCTCTGCATTACAATTTAACTCCAGTCTTTAAATATCACTTTTATTTCTTTCCAATTCATTTTTTATTTTATTTTATAATTATTTCGCTTTCAAATTTTTACCCTTATATTTCTTTCAAAACCCAATTATATATATATCGATAACTCAGGATACTGAAATATCCAAGCAACCCACAGCATTCAATCTTCCAATTACTAAAATATTCATCACAGAATATCAGTCATTCTAGTATATACTATATACCACTATATAATATAGCACATCAATTAAATTCAACCATTCATTTAAATTTAACCACTTAAATTTAAATAAAAATCCAGAAGTGTGAGATTACTCACCTTTGATTTTCGATTTGCAAATCCGATCCAATCTCAGCTTGGCTTCACGGTTATAGACCTTGTATAAACATTTTGGGTTTTATTAATACTTGAAATAATTAAATTATCAATTACCATTTAATAAAATTTGATTTACCAATTATTTTATTCAAACCAATTTTCCAATAATAAATAATTATTTCTTTTCTTTTGAAACCCATATACTAACAAGTAATCTATAGTTTTCAAAATCTAATTTTATATAATTATCAAGTAAATATTGATATCTTGAATTCATGTTAAAATTAACCTAAATCAATTAATTATTCCATTCTAAATTATTAAAAATTCTGGGTCGTCACATTGCATTTCCCTTTTTCTTGTTGCATTTATTTCGCATTCCATTTCAATTCACTACCCACTACCAAACTCCCCTCCTCCTGCAAATTCACTCAGAACTACCTACCTCTCACAACTCTGTCACACTACTTCCCTATTAAAAACTGCAATACATCTCTTCCCTCGGCTACAACTGCCACTACAAACAATTGCCTCACCCATTCCATAACCATAAACTCCACCATCCCCCCTACAAGTTCAACTACGCTCCACATCAACTTGCTCCGCTGCATTCTTTCCTCTCCCATACACTCTGCCACAACAAATTCTCCTTCCTCAGCTTCAAAACTCCTCACCGCCCTTCACTAGTTTAACCACCAGTCACCACATACCATACTTCTGCCTACAACTGACCTGTGTAGTTAATGCCCCGCTATTATCCCGCTATGACTCTGCTATATCTCATAGCAGAGCTACGATTTTTCCATGTAGCCCCAAAATATAGCCTTTCCGCTTTAAGCCCCGCTATTTCCGCTATATCCCGTTATTCCCGCTATATTCCGCTATTTCCGCTATATCTTCTTTAATAAAATGAGTTGAAAAATTGCATTTATACATTATAAAAATAATAAAACTAATTTATTTGATTTAATTTTTAATATATATTCAGAAATGAAAATACTTTAATATTCTACTAAATTCAATTATGTTATATATAATAGTTTTACGTTTATTTAAAGTATATTCGCACATGTTTTTATTTAAAATATTTATGTATTAATTATAATTCAACTGAATGATAATTTTTCAATTATTTACCATTTATATATTTAAAAAACATTAAGTACGAGTTTTATATGCCATTTTAGAGCCATCCGCTATATCCCGCTGTATTCTCGCTGTATCCCCGCTATGACTTTTTGCACCTCCACCGCTTTGAATCTGCCGAGCGCATTAACTGCACAGAAATTGACCTACCTTGCTCATTTAACAAACTCAATCAATCACCCCAATCACTAAAACTCCGTCGTCATCATCAGTTAACTGCCTCAATCATTTTCCTCCATCTATCTCTAAACAATAACTTGCGGAACCACTCTCACCTCCTACAACACCAAATTCCCCAACCTGCCAACTAAGCCATCTCCTCATACTAATAGCTTTAAACCTCGAATCTCCAAAACTTCTCCAACAGCCCATCTCTGACCACCATCCTCTACTTCACCAAAACCTCAACCACAATCACAGCAACGAACAACCCTGCCTGCTATTCCTTCATCAACCAACAATCAAACATATTACAACAACCCAATCAACCACTCCCCACCAAATCTACCCAAATCCCCATCACAAACTTTTTCTTATATCTTCGATATAGAAATCAAACCCACTGTCGTCAATCACCCACCTGAACCACAAGCTGAATCACCAATCACACTTTACCAGCACCTCCCAATTCACGAAATCATCATCGCAAGCACCTAAATGCAAACCACCACTCGAACTTCCCACCAGAATCTCTATTTCTTGCTCACCAACCTCTATCATAATCGAACTTGAAACTCTATTCCTCGGTTGCTTAAAGCAGAAATCGAACCCTCATATCAAACGCACGTAACCCAAATGCCTCACCAAACCATTAAAGACCATCTCCTAGAACTAATTCGTAAAATCAAAAAACACGAATCACCTACCAAGCCCAAATTTGAATCACCCCGCTGCGGTTTTCAAATCGCAAGTCACCCGAACACCAACCCACAACCAGAATTAATCTTTTATAAGCAAATGGTTTCGATTTTGAATTATTGTGATTCGTTTTTGACATATTTGGATTTTTGGAATATAAGCTATAATTTATCTGCTAAAATTTGAGATTGTGTGTTATTGGTTTAATGAATGTAAGTTATAGTGTGTTTTAAAAGTTATTTGCTTGGGTCGGAGCTTGTTAGGCTTGGCTAATCTTTTAAAAGTTATTTCATAATTCATCTGTTGTAAAAATTTTTTTTTTTTTGAAGAAAAGCAATATACAAGAAAATTATTATTATTATTATTGTTATTATTATTGTAACTATTATTTTCCAATGCTTATTCAGGTGCCAAATTTCAGGTTGTAGGTAATCAAAAGAAAGAGGAATTGCTTGCTTCGCTTTGCTTGTCAAATAAATTGCTTGCTAAAAAATCGTTGCATAAAAAAATGCTAATACTTCTGCATGCTCTGCTATCATGCTCTTATCTCTTGTTTTTTTTGTTTTCTTTGTATTATTCTGTTAGCACCAAAATTGGTCACTAACACCTTTAGAAAGATTGTGTAGAGAGATTAATGAAGAAAGTAAATTAAAATAGAGAACAAAGTATGAATTTAAATGCAGAGTACAAGAACACCAGATTTATTGTGGTTCGGCGTAATTGCTTACGTCCACTTTGAAGTTAATCTTTATTGCTTTCTCCATTACTTGAGTATAGATACAATCTGTAAAACAATCTCTTGAATACCAGTTTGAATGAAAAAGAAGAGAGTATAGAAAATGGCAGAGTCTCCCCAGTGTTCTTCTGAAAGACCCTTTTTACTGTGCCCCTGCCCCTCTATTTATAGACGAAGATGGATTGGACTTCCCTGGTGGACCTGGTAGCTGAATATCTCGGCCCAAATGGAGTGGCCTTTGTGCGCCGACCCAAACACACCGAACGGCCAAATGCCAAACCATCATCTCCATGCCGAACGATGAGGTTGTTGTGTGGGAAGAGTGGGCCGAGCAATAGCCGAAGCCGGTCGTGCTTTGAAGAATGCCGAGCCATCTTTGGTTGCCGAGCGTTCTCGGGAGGCCGAACATTTTTTGGAGGCCGGACGAAACTTATGCCGAACGTCCTTGGTATGTTGAACGTCCTTGGATGCCGAGCGCTCTTCGAGACGCCGAGTGTTATCCAATGCCGAACGCTCTTTGGGCCGAGCGCTCCTTTCTGCCGAGTGCTCCCTTTATGCCGAGCGATATGGAAACATGTCGAGTGAAACGAAACCGAATGTCCTGAACGCCGAGAGTTACCGAACGCTCTCTAGATGCCGGGAGTTATTCAATGTCGAACACTCTCTGGGTGTCGAGTGTTCTGCCATGCCGAACGAACTTGTCTGCTGAACAATCCCCAATGCCGAGTACTGAGTTGCCTGGTCAAATCTCCAATAAACACTTGCCCCCCAAAGTGTATCGCGTGACCGAACGTGATTCGCTTTGTACTGCGTGTCCTTTGTGCTTTTCTTCGAACCCTGTCCCATCACTCTTGGGGGTTGGTTTCTTGTGAATACCAGTTGTGGAGGTGTGTGTGCCGAACGTAACACGAATGCCGAGCGATACAACCGAAGCCGAACATCCCATGTATGCCGAACATGATGATGCCGAACGATGTGGCTTTGACAGGTTCTACCGGTCATCGTCGTTTCTCCTTCTTCCTATTCTCTATGAAGGCCAGTGTCTTCCTTCTTCTTCTCTTTCCACTTTCTACCTTCACTACCTTGTACTTGCCAACCTCGCCAGCTAACAGCCTTCAAAGATCTACCAAACCCTTTCCAAGTATCGACCTACTAACTAGGTACCGATTCTTCTACCTAAATCCTTTCCCATAACTAAAAAAGTTTTTGTGCTCAAATTCGCAGATTGGAACCGTAATCGATAAGGTGAGTCGAGCCTTGATTGAGGTAGTTTAAGAATTTTTAGAGTTAAACGATGAGGGGGAAAGGAGGAGTGATTAGAGGCGAGCTTATTAGGAAGCTGTTGGGAGACGTGTTGTGGTTTGGCACAGTTCCCTTGTGCCGAACGAGATTGGAGGAAGAAAAAATAGAGGAGGAGCAGGTGATAGTTGGGATGCCGAACGACATGGTCTGGTATGATTTGCCGAGCGATCGGCCCTCGTTGTTCGGCATGGACGATGGAAGAGAGGAAGTGCCGAGCATTGGAGTTCGGCGTAACTCTGGTTCAGCGTGACTCATCACATGCCGAACGGTGGGATGGAAGGTTAGGGAGGAAGCATGAATTAGTTGGGATGCCGAACATTACTTTGGCCGAGCAGAACTTAGGCCGGACGTTATTTAGGCCGAACGATAGTTTTTGCCGAACGATAGCACAACCGAACGATAGCACGACCGAACGATAGCACGGTCGAACAATAGCTCGCCCGATCGATAGTTAGGCCGAACAATCTTTAGACCGAACGATCATGAATGCCGACCCATATTTTAGCCGAACAATACTTAGTACGAATGAACATAAATGCCGAGCCATATTTTATAGGCCGAATAGAACTTAGTCCGAATAATCAATTGCCTCGCCTAATCACATAACAAAACAAGGACAGAAACTCCAGCATACTAGTATATCGAACTAATTTGGACTGGTGACCTCCTAGTTTCAGCACTTATATTAACTCTGTGACTTTCAATTTTTCAGCACTTATATATGATGGACCGCACTAGTTCACACACCACATGTGGGGAATATTTGTTTTGTTAATTCTAACGTCGAACATTTTTCAAGTATAGTTCACACAGGTGCTTAACCGAATTCACTATTTATTGAAGATGTCTAAAAAATCCAGCTTCGCCATGATTTCAGACAGACCGGGACCATCCTCTTAACAGGAAGTTGCAGATGTTTCAAATCCATCAACCTTCCCTGCACATAACTTAGCCCCCGATGCCCTATAGGCATCGATTTTCTTGGACAACTCTATCGATTCACAGGCTTCAAAAATCAATGAAGTTGCGCTCCGGCGAATATGCTCCATCCATGGAATACGTTTCGACGACGTACTGGTTCCATCAGGGCACGATCAGCCATACTTGCCCTCAGTTGGATACACGGCATGCAATAAATTCATGTGTTGGGTTGGCAGCGTGCCACCTTTCAATTTATTTCTTCGGGACGTGCTGCAATACATCGACATCGCCCCGTCGCAACTGCACCCAAACGGTCACACCTTTATCTATGGCACCTACATCCTCTTTATGACCGTCTTCTCTAGGCCTCCAACTCCTGGCGACATCAAATATATTTATATGATCAAGAAGCGAAGAGATAGCCCCTCCTTTGTGTTCCTCGAGCCGCATCACAAATGCCAAATTTTAACCGGGGCGTGGAGCAAGATTTCCTGTACAAACAGGAATGGTTCTATGTGCGCTGCCCTCCTGGTTTCGTGAGGAGATGGGTTGAAGGAAGTAAGTCTTCTTCTTGGAATGATACTCATGTTTTGGTCGAAGCTATGCCTTTTCTGACTCTTGTTTCATTGTCTCAGGTATCAATCCACGTCCTGATGGCAGCGGATATTCTGAGGCCATTGAAGCTATTAGAGCTCTTCCCACCGAAGAACGAGACATCCGAACTCTCATTTCACATGAGTCACTATCGAGGTTCGGACTGTTAGAAGAAGGTCGTCGGGTAAGCCTTCGTGAGGGCATCTCCATACCCAAGCCCGCATATGGTAAAGGGAAAAAGTTAGCTGAGTCGTCATCACGCCACACCCCTGATGTACAGGAAGAGGGGGAAATCAAGCAGGGTGAAACACCCGAAGCACAGGGTGAGAATTTGGGTCCCGCTCAAGGTCCTATAGTTGAAGTGCACGATATTGAAAAGTCATCTTCTCCTTCATAGAGGAAAAAGAGATTGACGTACAAGATTAGAAAGGAGAAGGTTGGTGGAACTTTGAAAGTTACTATTCCGACGGAGAAAGAGGCTTCTTCGCAGCACGTAGAGAGTTCTTTAAAGGGCTTATCGAACCTCTCCATTTCGGATGATCTGCTCAATTATGACTTTGACGATCCGGAGGCATTCAAACTTCATTCTCCCATTAGAAGTGACGCGGGCGCTCCAACCCAGAGTCAGGGAGAGAATACTCCAATTAGCAAAGCGGCTGGTCCGTTGGGGGGAAATACTAGGACACACACGAACACTTGTACTTTAATTTTCGCTTAGATTTTTGTCGTCATACTACTCCTTACTAATCGATGTTATTTGAATTCTGTACAGGTGGTATGGGGCGTTCACATGGATTCGATCGCCTTCGTGGTTCGTCTGTTCTTCATCACTCTGGACGAGACTCGGGTTCCGAAAGACATCGAGATAAGGATGGTGACGGCGATAAAGACTATCATTCCCGGGACTCGTCATCTCGGAGGAAAACTTAATATCAGCCAAAATACCACCAGGATACCTCTTCTCACGTGGAGAAAAGTAAAGACAAACGCGACCATAAGAGGTCGCAACCTGATGCTTCCCGGGACAAACACTCCAACTCCTCTTCCACCCGACAGTCCCGAGATTCTTACAGGAGGGGAGAACTTCCAAAGCCGTCTCCTCCCGCTCCTACAACAGATCCAATAGTATCAGAGAGGCTGGCCGAGCTTAAAGATAAATTTTTGAAAATCTGCTTCAATGGCCTGAAATTCCTTCCTGCGATTCATCGTATTCCCGGACATGCTAAACAGAGCACCCTTGCCTGTACGAACAACGTCTATGTTCAACATGACGCGTTTGTTCATCTAGCTGAAAAACGTTCTGAAGTTTCCGTGGAGCGCCAACATGAAATCGATCGCCTGAAGCTTGAGGCTATCCACGACAAGGATATCATTAAAGCTTAGGATGAAGAAATCGCCACTTACAAATCCGAGATCGAGGTCGCCCATCAGAGCGTCAATGACACTGCTGAGGCCGTTACTCATCTGGAATCAACCCATAAGAGAGAACTTGAAGAGGCTGTTCAACGATGTGAGGCTTTGGCTCTAGAGAAGGACTCAGTTCAGAAGGAAAGGGACGCGCTCAACCTTCGAGTCAAAGAACTTGAGCAGCAGCTCCACAGGGAGAGGGAAGAGTAAACGGCCGCCCAAGAAGAGTCACAATGATACTTTGACGAAATCGTTCCTACTCGACTCTTAAAAGAAAAGCTTGAGGCCGAGCTTTCCCTAGTTGAGGCGATAAAGAGTGAAGCCCGAGAAGAGGGAAAGAAGATAGCGTCTGTAGATATCGATTCGCGTCTCGAGGCAGCTAGAGAAGAGGGCATGGAAGAGGTCAAAAATTTGTTTGACCTGCTAATTGCTGAATTCAACGCCCGCGTTCTCATGCATCGAGACTTGACTTTTTTAGGCGAGGGAATCTTTAGCCGAGGCATGGGTGGATCTGATAGAAAACAGGAATGCCGAGCATGGCACCAAAGAGATCGATGAGGGAGCCTCGATAAAGGAATTCCTCAAGGGGAACGAGCCTTCCGACTTGTCAGCAGCTAAAGCTATTTATTGCAAAGGCTTCCCCTCGAAGAAAGGGAAAGAAGTTATTGCCGGTCCATCTGAGGTCGTGCCTCCAGCTCATGTGCCTATTCAATCGACCGATTGGCTTGTACTTGATCCATTCGAGCAGCATATCGGCTATAATCCGGAGGATCCCGGCCTTGGCGTCCATATTTTGTCTCGCATTTCGAAGGGTGAAACTCCCTTGATGGCCGAGAGCCTGCCGGAACCTGGTAGATAACCCTTCACTTCAAGATTTTGAAAGTTGTCATTCTTTATGAAGCACTATTGTATTCTAATGCTCGTTTTTCATGGTTTTGCTCAGGCCGTTCTGATCCGGGGCCCACTCCAAGGAGCGATGTCGCCAAGGAGATGGGTAAGGAAACAAGTGAGGCCCCTCGCGCAGGAGGGGCTCCCGGGCCGGATGCTCAAGTGATTGGAGCGCTGGATGAAGACAAATATGGGACTTCTTCTCCCATCGAGGGGAGTTATGAAGTTGAAATTACAGGCGTCTTCGAGCACACATCCGAGCTGAGCATGAAGGAGAGGCTTGAAAAAGAGAAGGAAGAGCCGACCAAGATCAAGGTCGAGCCCCAAGCTGTGGATCCAGACGATCCCTTGACCAAATCGTTGAAGATCATTCTCCCTGGCAGGCCCAAGCCCACGGACGTTCCTCATACTTCTTCGTCTGTAACTCCCTCATCAAAGAAGGGTACCAAGGGTAAACGTGGAGGAGAGGAGTCGTTTGAGATGATAGCGGAGGTGAAGAAGTCGAAGAGGCAAAAGAAGTAATCATCACTCTCGTTCAACGAAAGTTAGTTTAAGTGATGTAATTATTTTCATCTACTCTCGTAATCTTTGTAAATAGATTGTCGACTCCGAACTTTGGAGGGTTTATAGTAGAAACTTTTCCTGAATAAAGTTCAGTTCCTTTATCTGTCTTTACAAAAGATTCTTATTATTCAGTTTTCTGTGTGATTGTGACTTGAATCCAAGCTGTTGTGAATAATATGGACTTCTCGATTCGCCTTCATATGGCTCAGAGATTCCTTGAGAGTTGTTCATTTCCCCCTTCCGCGCTTCAAGTACTTAGAATATTTTTTAGTCCGTACATCGAAGACTTAGAATACTTCAGTCCGCACTCCGAGGACTTGGAGATTTTGAGTCATTTATACTCTAGTCCGCGCTCCGGGGACTTAGAGTACTTCGGTCCGCACTCCGGGGACTTGGAGATTTTTTAAGTCGTTTATACTCGAGTCCGCGCTCTGAGGACTTAGAGTACTCCAGTCCGCACTCCGGAACCTTGGAGATTTTTTTTAAGTCATTTATGCTCGAGTCCATGCTCCGGGAATTTAGAGTACTCCAGTTCGCACTCCGGGGACTTGGAGATTTTTTTTAAGTCGTTTATACTCGAGTCCGCGCTCCGGGGACTTAGACTCCAGCCCGCACTCCGGGGACTTGGAGATTTTTTCAGTCGTTTATAATCGAGTCCGCGCTCCGGGGACTTAGAGTACTCCAGTCCACGCTCCGGAGACTTGGAGATTTTTTAAGTCGTTTATACTTGAGTCCGCGCTCCGGAGACTTAGAGTACTCTAGTCCGCACTCCGGGGACTGACTTAGAGTACTCCAGTCCGCACTCCGGGGACTTGAAGATTTTTTAAGTCATTTATACTCGAGTTCGCACTCCGGGGACTTAGAGTACTCCAGTACGCACTCCGGGGACTTGGAGACTTTTTAAGTCGTTTATACTCGAGTCCGCGCTCCGGGGACTTAGAGTACTCCAGTCCGCATTCCGGGGACTTAGAGATTTTTTAAGTCGTTTATACTCGAGTCCGTGCTCCAGGGACTTAGAGTACTCCATTCCACGCTCCGGGGACTTGGAGATTTTTTAAGTCGTTTATACTCGATTCCGCGCTCCGGAGACTTAGAGTACTCCAGACCGTGCTTCAGGGACTTGGAGATTTTTTAAGTCGTTTATACTCGAGTCCGCGCTCCGTGGTCTTAGAGTACTCCAGTACGCACGCCGGGGACTTGGAGATTTTTTAATTCCGTGCGCGTTTGTACTTTGCCAGGATAATCATAATTTTATTTGCCTGTCACAAGATCATCATTTGTAGGGACGTTAGTAATTCATTGAAAATATGGCTTCAAGTCTTTATTAATGAGAGCAAGCTAAATTGTCTTATTACATGCCAAGAACTAGAAATAAAAGAATATTGGAAATAAATGCAGCTAATACATGAACGAAATAAACTAAATATAATAATGCCGAAAGTGCTCCGTTCGATGACGTATGGACCCTCCCATGCGGGATTCATATGATATGGGACCGGAAAAACTTGTCTCCCACACCAAAAATTCTCGAGCGGACTTTTTCGTTATAATATCTAGCGATTCGATGGCTATACGCGGCCACTCTTAAATCAGCTTCTTTGCATTTTTCATCAATAAAGTCCAGTGATTCCAATAAGAGATCCTGGTTCAACGTAGGGTCGTAATAAGTTACCCGATGTGATGGAACTTCAAATTCCACGGGTATGACAGCTTCCGTGCCATATGCCAATACGAATGGAGTGTGGCCAGTCGCGGTTTTGTGGGTAGTTCTATAAGCCCAAAGCGCCGTCGGGAGTTCATCCACCCACTTGCCTATAGCCTTTTCCAAACTTTTTTCAACATGGACTTGATTATTTTGTTTACGGCTTCTACCCGTCCATTCGCCTTTGGGTGAGCAGCTGCTGCGAACCTCTTCCCAATGCCATATTTCAGACAAAATTATTTGAGCTCCTTGCTTTCAAATTGAGTCCCGTTGTCCGTTATAATGGTCCATGGAAGGCCAAAGCGGCATATGATATTTCGTACAACGAAATTAATAACCTTCTTGGCGGTGACTATGGCCAGAGGCTCTGCCTCTGCCCACTAGGTGAAGTAATCGACCGCAACTATTGCATATTTCGCACCTCCTTTGGCTATGGGTAAAGAACCAATTAGGTCGATCCCCCACATTGCAAATGGCCAGGGACTAACCTTTGTGTGAGTTCCATCAGCGGAGCTCTCGGGATTTTTGCATATATCTGGCATTTGTCACATCTCCTCACATAGTCTGCAGCATCGGGATTTACCGTTGGCCAATAGTATCCATAACAGAGGATTTTCTTTGCTAAGGTCTGCCCGTAGTATGGTCACCGCACTCTCCCTCATGAACTTCTCTTAGCACCCGTTTTATCTCATCATGGGCCACGCATCGGAGTAAGGGGGTCGAGAATCCCCTCCGATACATTACTCCGTCATATACTACATAACGCAAAGCCTTACGAAGGACTTGGCGTCTTTCGTTCCTCTTTTCAGGCAAATCCCCTTGTAGCAAGTACTGTCTAATTGGGGTCAACCATGATTCCTTCTCAGGTTCGGTTTCTAACACGAGATCTATCTCCATCATCTCTATACTCGGAGCATGGAGGGTCTCAACAAGGAACAATCCCATCTGCTGAGCATCACCAGTGCTTGCAAATTTCGCCAACGAATCGGCTTCTCTATTTTTCTCACGCGGGACATGTTAAATATCATAGTACTCGAGATTCGCTAGCAGCTCCTGAACTCGGACCAAATATGGGGAAAGTCTCTGCCCCTTGCTTGGTAGTCTTCTCGCACTTGGCACACCACCAGTTGCGAGTCGCTAAAGATTTCAACCGATTTTACCCCCAGTTCTTTGATAACTCTTAAGCCGACGATCAACGCTTCATATTCGGCTTCGTTATTCGTTGCCTTGAATTCGAGCTTCAAAGCATAGCAAACTGATCGGTTCTCAGGAGTTACAAGAACTATGCCAACCCCTGAACAAAGGTCGTTAGATGCCCCGTCGATGTACATCTTCCATCGAACTGGAGATATGACCTTGTGGTCGTTTGATTCGTCTGCCATAGTAAATTCAACAATGAAGTCAGCTAGTGCTTGTCCTTGTATGGCCCTTCGCGACAGGTAGGTAATGTCGAACTGACTTAACTCAATTTTCCATTTTAACATCCTTCCGGAAGTTTCTGGTCGTTGGAGTATCTGTCGCAAGGGTTGATCAGTATAGACACTGATTGAGTGTGTCTGAAAATACGGACGAAGCTTGCGTGATGCAATCACCAAGCAATAGGCTAGTTTTTCAATCTTTGGATAATTTCTTTCTGCCCCCTTCAAGCGTTTACTAACATAGTAAACTAGCTTTTGAACCTGGTCTTCCTCACGAACCAAAACTGTACTGATAGCATGCTGGGATACAGCCAAGTATACGTACAACGTTTCATGGTCTATTGGTTTTGATAATACCGGGGCCTTTCTAAGTGCCTCACAAGAGTTCGGAATGCTTCCTCATAGTCGGACGTCCATTCGAAATTCCTTTTTCTTTTCTTTATAACATCGAAGAAAGCTGTGGCCCTGGATATGAATCGGCTCAGTGCGACTACCTTTCCATTCAAGCTTTGCACCTGCTTTATGGTTCTGGGCACTTGTATATCTCGGATATCCTGAATCTTCTCTGGGTTAGCTTCGATCCCCCGGGCATTCACAATGAAACCCAGAAACTTTCCTGATGCTACGCCGAATGAACACTTCAACGGATTGATCTTCATTCCACAATGCCTGAATATGTCAAACATCTCCGCTAAGTCTCGGATGTGGTCGTTTGACTGCCGTGACTTCACGAGCATGTCATCCACATAGACTTCCATTGCTTCACCAATCTAATCTTTGAACATCCGATTCACCAGACGTTGATAAGTCGCTCCTACGTTCTTCAATCCAAATGGCATTACTACATAGCAATACAATCCCATGTTTGTGACAAAACTGGTATGTTCTTGATCTGGGAGGTGCATCGGGATTTGATTATATCTAGAGTATGCATCCATGAATGATAGTAACTCCTGTCCGGCAGTTGAATCGACCAATTGGTCAATCCTAGGCAGCGGGATGCTACCCTTCGGGCATGCTTTGTTTAAATCAAAATAATCAACACAAGTTCTCCACTTTCCATTTGCTTTCTTTACCAGCACCGGGTTAGATACCCATTCAGGATAGATGGCGTCATGGACGAATCCATTGGCTTTGAGTTTGTCCACCTCCTCTTCGAGAGCTACAGACCACTCCGGGTCCATACCTTTCCTTTTTTGTTTTACGGGAACGTACTTTGGGTCTACGTTCAACATATGACTCACAACTGTTGGAGAAATCCCACACATATCAGAGTGAGTCCAAGCGAAAACATCAAGATTCGCTCAGAGGAAGTCAGTGAGGTTCTCAGCCACCATGGGGTCGAGTTGTGATCCAATTTTAAGAATTCGTGACGGGTCATCCCGGCTGACTGGGATGTCAATTGTGAGTTCATCTGGTGCTGCATTTTTTCCTTGGGTCCCCCATCATCGTCTCTCGGATCCATGTCTCTATGGATCCGAGAATATTGCCTAAGACAGGGCTCGGGCGCTACTTGTCAATCATCAGCATTTAGGATGCGGACGAAACTTTCCGCAACCTTCCCTTTCTCTCTGCGCTGAGCCTCTCTCAGTTCAGTCACGTAGCATGCGCGGCCAGTCGCCAGATCGTCGTGTACCACTCCTACACTTCTGTCTGTCGGAAATTTTAACGTCAGACACCAAGGGGCCAATGCCGCCCTAAACTCTACCAGGGCTGGACGTTCTAGAAATACGTTATATGGAGAGTCAACATCCAACACTAAGAACAGTAGGATTCACACCCTCCTGCGCTCACCTTGCCCCAGTTCAACTAGTAGTTCCACATATCCCACTGCATCTGTTGCTGCGCCGTTAAAGCTATGGATTCTGCCTTTAGATGGTTTCAAATCCTTGATCTCCAGCTTCATTTGATCGTATGCCTTCTTGAAGATGATGTTAACGGTACTTCTGCAATCAATCAGAATTCTCTTCACGAACGCCGGCCCGATTATCGCTGATATGACCATTGGGTCGACAATAGAAGCCTCTACCTCATGCGCATCTCTTCTTCGGAATACGATATCATCATTCATCGTGCGCTGCTGCTTTGCAGGAGTCCCATCCTCCATATTCGAACAACATTCATACTCCGTATGTCTTAAAGAGTTTGCATATCGCTCCATCTCCTGCCAATTCTTATCCACTGGATGAGGTCCGCCAGCAATCGTATTAATAACCAACCTACCCACAGTTCGAGCAGCTTGTTCTAGTTGGTGTGCGGCCGGCCCATGTCCAGGGTTCGATGTTTCTTGCCTTCCTTCTTGTGGGTCTTTGACAAATTCCTACAGCTTCTTCTGTCTAATCAGCTTCTCTATAGCGTCATGGAGGTGTCTACACTTCTCAGTGTTGTGCCCATAAGACTCGTGAAAGTAGCAATATTTCCCGGTCCTCTTCTGTTCCTCTGTCGACTCCTTTGGGCGTGGTTTTCTACACCGGAAAGTGTTGCAAGTTGATAAATAGATGTTCTCAAGGGATGCTTTCAACGGGGTATATTCATTTTAGGTTAGGATCCTTGACTTCCATCTCCCTGTTTCTTTTCTCTTTCCGAGAGTTCCACCTCCGGATCCTTTAGATTGCCCAGGCTTGTTCTGGACGTTAACTTGGGTTTTTCCAGAATTATCGCCGGTTTGCTTCACGGCGATGTTACTTTTCATAGACTCCTAGACGGGCCCTGGTGCCTTGTCTCGCCATGTCCACCGAGCTTCCTCCCTCCTTATGAACTGATGAGCTTTCGAATAAAAACGTTCCAACGTAGCTGGGGGCTTTTCCGCCAACCAATCTCCAAATTCAGAATCTGGATCCACTCCATGCATTACCGCCATCACAATTGCATGGTCATTAGGATTTCTCACCTCGGTAGAAGCAACATGAAACCTTTGCAAGTATGCTTTTAATGATTCTCCCGGAGCTTGGATTACGCTTGATAAGGACACACGTCCTTTGGACGAGTGGTGTGTATCCTGAATTATTCTATGAATTTCATTACTAATTCATCAAAGATGGATATAGATCGAGGTGGGAGTCGAGTAAACCACATGGTGGCAATTCCGGACAAAGTGATTGGGAAGCACCTACACTTGGTCGCATCATTAGCTCTTGCAGAATCCATCATCCATCCATACCTCAACACATGCTGCCTGGGGTCAGTCTTCCCTTTATAGGCTGGAATGGTGGGCATGCTAAACTTTCTTGGGTATTCGGCCTGCAGAATGGTATCCGTGAAGGGAGTATGACTCTTAGATACTCCCCAATCTTCATTGGTTAAGCCTTGGTTCTCTCTCATCAATTGCCTGACCATAGTTGTTAAGTCCGAGTTTGTATGGAGGATGGAAGGTTGGGTTCCGTCCCATGGGACCGTGCGGGTTGATGTCCCGTCTGATTCGGGTCTTGGAGATTTGGACGTACGGTCTCTTCCCAGACTTAATCCCTAGTCGGTCAATCCGTGGCACCTGCCAGTGCATCTCCATCCTTACGGCGCCTACGCCTAGGAGGTTCATCAGCTGAAGTCGAACTATCATCTTCAGAGTAAGAGGCAGGGCTACCTCCAGCATTCTGATGCTGCTGCTGAGTAAGCTGAGTTATGAGGTTAGCATTGGCTTGCATTTGCTCAACAAGTTGCCGTCTACTTTCCTTAAGTTCCCTTAGCATGTCATTGAACTCTGCTCGGGAAACAACTTCCGCTTGGTTTTGGCAGGAGGGCCCTACGCCTCGAATCGCTTGCTGATTGCTAGGTCCAACTTGTTGCACGCTAGCAGTCTCATGGACATCTGCATTTTGAGAGGCCGATCTGGTTCGTGGTCTTCCCATGGTAGATTTATTGGTTGTAACTCTGAGTAGAGTCAACAGATGCCTTGTCAATGATTTTGAATCTCCTTCGAAGGATGTATGCAACCCAGTAGCTACAAAGCAGATCCTAACAGCATGAGAATTCAATTCTCAGTGAAAGCACCAAAATGTTAGCATCAAAATTGGTCACTAACACCCTTAGAAATATTGTGTAGAGAGATTAATGAAGAAAGTAAATTAAAATAGAGAACAGAGTATGAATTTAAATGCAGAGTATAAGAACACAATATTTATAGTCGTTCGACGTAATTGCCCACGTCCACTTTGAAGTTAATCTTTATTGCTTTCGCCATTACTTGAGTACAGATACAATCCGTAAAACAATCTCTTGAATACCAGTTTGAATGAAAAAAAAAGAGTATAGAAAATGGCAGAGTCTCCCCAGTGTTCTTCTGAAACATCCTTTTTACCGTGCTTCTGCCCCTCTATTTATAGATGAAGGTGTGTTGGACTTCCCTGGTAGACCTGATAGTTGAATATCTCGACCCAAATGGAGTGGCCTCTGTGCGCCGACCCGAACACGCCGAACGGCCAAATGCCGAACCATCATCTCCATGCCGAACGATGAGGTTGTTGCGTGGGAAGAGTAGGCCGAGCAATAGCCGAAGCCGGTCGTGCTTGGAAGAATGCCGAGCCATCTTTGGTTGCCGAGCGTTCTCGGGAGGCCGAACATTTTTTGGAGGCCGGACAAAACTTATGCCGAACGTTCTTGGTATGCTGAACGTCCTTGGATGCCGAGCGCTCTTTGAGGCGCCGAGCGTTATCCAATGCCGAACTCTCTCTGGGCCGAGCGTTCCTTTCGACCGAGTGCTCCCTTTATACCGAGCGATATGGAAACATGCCGAGTGAAACGAAGCCGAACGTCCTGAATGCCGAGCGTTACCGTACACTCTCTAGATGTCGGGCGTTATTCACTGCCTAACGCTCTCTGGGTGCCGAGTGTTCTGCCATGCCGAACTAACTTGTCTGTTGAACAATCCCCAATGCCGAGCGCTCTCTATGCCGAGCGCTCTCTATGCTGAGACTGAGTTGCCTAGTCAAATCTCTAGGAAACATGTTGGCTGCTTGCATTTAAACAAAAATTGTAGTTGCATCGTTAATTCAGGTTTATTTATAATTTTGCATTCATATCATCTTATTTTTCTTTCCTAAGGGCAACATCCAAATCCACATAGGGTGGAGGATTTCATCACCCTTTCCTTGGCCCATAAATTTCATATCGCCTTAGAAATTAACTAATAATAACGGTTAGACTTTGGACTTAAGAGTGTCACGAGCTCATCTAGGGCTTAATTATATCTTGATAAGTTGTTTACTTTTGATAATCTAAATTCATGGTGTCTAGACTACGGTAGAGAAATAATCATATATAAATATTACGGTGATTCATAAATATTATAATGATTGTTTCACTGAAGTTATTTAAACCTTCAACTACATTACTATGATGATTCGTAGTACATCGATAATTCCTGTCCGTTACCTAGCTAAGGACTATTTTGTTGTATTAAGACAAAGTGTGATTACGCAATTTTGGGTTAGAAGCTACTAAGGATAGAAAATTTGTAATTAAGTCATTGTATTCATTTACTCGCATTAGTTCATGCATATATGTAATAATAATAAAATAATATCCAAAAGTAAAAAAATGACATTTTATTTAACTTAGTTTTTTTAAAATCTAGAAAAAATCTCTTCAAATCTTTTCCTTTAAAAAAAGAAAAAAAATCAAACAAAAACAAAAATCCAAAAAACAAGCATTTTACTTAAGTTAGTTTTTTAGAAAGACAAAAATCCAGAGAAAGAAAATAATCTTTTCAAAAATAAAAAGACAACAAAATAAGTTAGTTTTTTTAGAAAAAAAATCCAAAGGAAAAAAATAAGTGCCCATCTGGTTTCATTTTGTATTTTCAAATTACACTAAAAATAACAAGAAATAAAAGAAGAAGACTTATAATTCTTAGCCATTGCGACGACCAATGGACAACGAAAGAGTTGGATTGTTCTCCGTGCTTTTGTTATCTCTTGAAACACGAAAAACAAAATAATCTAGGTTTCTACTTTGCATGTTAATTTCATTTTTTAAAATTGTTTGCTTTTCAACAATACATACAACGGACGCGCTTTTTTATAGACAAAAACACAAAACCAAAAACAACAAGCCAAACGGGGCTTAATCTTTTCAAAAAGAAAAAAACAACAAAAACATTTCAAAAAAACAAAAATAATCAAATCTCCCTTTTGAAAAATAAATTCTTTTTGGTAGATATTTTTTCCTTAAGAAAAATATATAAAAACAATTTTCACTTTGTTTCATTTTCTAAACCATGTTTCATTCTCTTAAACTTGATTCTCACTTCTTTTTCTCCTCGACCTTTTCATGTGTGCATGAGTACCTGGACCCGTGACACAATAACGAATTATTTAACTCGAACAAACAATTATTCATTGATGCCAAACTAAAATGTCCATTAAACTCTCATAGATAGAATCTTTTCCCCATAGAGTTCTGTTCTTTATATCACATTACCCACTCCAACGGGTAATCACTTCGAAATTCATTCAAATCAATTATCATGCTCTCGAAATTTGGCAATTTTGAACATGATGACTCATACATCTTTTTAACGAAATTTGAACACGTATGTACAACCATTAAACTCCAATAATTATGCGACAATGGAATCAAACTTTGGTTAATTCCATTCGCGCTTACCGATTACGTTAAAAAATGGTTGTACAGCTTACCGTCAAACCCAATCAAAATATGGAAAGAATTTGTTAAAGTTTTCTTAAAAAAGTTCTACCCTTGGAAAAAACGACCAAAATCTGAAATGAAATTGTGAATTTTCATCAATTCAGGGCTGAACCTTTCGAATTTTTTTTTTAAAGATTTAAAGAGTTTTTGGTAAATGTCTGTACCATAATTTTGAAAACATACTCTTTCCCAAATCTTATATGACGGACTTGAAAATAGCTCATGAACCATGCTTGAATCGATGTGCCAAGGCAATTTTCTAGCCCAACATCACGATGATGGTTGGCAATTTCTTAAAAACTTGGCCGAAAAGTCATCCTAGTAGGAAAGTTCTAATGAAAAATCCATTTACTCACAATCGAGGGCACACTCGATAGGATCACCATTAGCTTTGGAAGCTAAAATCGATGCAATGATCAATAAATTCGACATCGTTTCCTCATCCAACCAAATGAATCAAGCTTCCAACGAAATTGTTTTAAATGCAACGATCTGAATCACATAGCCGATTAGCATGCTAATTCAATAGAACAAATCAATGCTTTCAACAAGGTTAAGAATGACCCATTTTCTCCAACGTATAATCATGGTTGGAGAAATCACAGAGACCATCCTAACTTTACATGGAACCAAAATAATTCCAACATAAATTTGGTTCGTCCCAATTTTCAAGCATTTCCAAACAATACTTCGAACCCTCCATTTCAGCCCAATTACTTTCAACAATCTTTTGCTCTCCAAGATAATAAACGATTGACTTCACTTGAGAAAAGACTTTGAAACTTTGGCTAAAGCAACCACTCAAAGCCTCCAATCAAACATCGATTTGCAAAATTTGTTAACCTCATACATGTAGAATATGAGTCAATCAGTTGCCAAACTTGAAATATGAATGAGTCAATTAGCAACGTTTTTGAGTGAACGTGAATAAGGTACATTTCCAAGTCAACCAGTTTCGAATCCCAAAAATCAAAACACGAATTCGAATCAAGCCTATGTTGTTCAGGATAGCAATGCTAACAAAATGAAGGTTATCACGACGTTGTGTTTTGGTAAATAAATTGATAAACAAGTAGTTAATCCAAACGATTTACTGAATGATCCTCTTGACACTTCAAAATGACAAGTGAATCAGAACAAAACATTAAGCCAAACACTGAATTAAATGCCTATCCAAATTATTCTACTCAATAAGACCGACCTACTGAGTATTGTGTTCCATTTCCATATCGTCTTTGACCCGAGAAACATTCTGATCAAATGGAAAAGATGTTGTAAATTTTCAGATAAGTAAAAGTGAACAACCCACTTCTCGATATCGTTCAACAAGTGCCGACTTACGCTAAGTTTCTCAAGGACTTGTGTACTCAAAAGCGACACATTCATATACCCAAGAAAGTTTTATTAGCTATCGAACTTAGCGAAGTCTTCTCCCAATCAATTCTCATTAATTATAAAGATCCTGGATATTCGACGCTCTTTTGCACGATAGGAGTCAAGGCGATTAATAAGCGCTTACTAGACTTGGGTGTGAGTATCCATTTGTTTCCATATTCAGTTTACCAACAACTTGGCTTGGGTGAAATAAAATCGATGAAAGTAACTCTTCAGTTTGTCGATCATTCAGAAAGAAACCCATGGAGGAAATCGAGGATATACTCATCAAAATTGGTCAATTTATATTCCTTGTCGATTTCATCGTTTCAGAGACACAACCGGCAAACAATCAATGAGTCAAATTCCATTAATTTTAGGCCGACCTTTCTTAGCTACTTCAAATGCTCTAATTAATTGTCAAAATATTTAGATGAAAATTTCTTTTCGAAACATGACTTTGAATCTTAACATTTTCAATCTTGAAATTCAATCGAACAAACCACATGACTAAACGTTGAAAATTGGCTATATTCAAGAAAATTTTGAAAATGAAATAGTTGACTTAAACCACGAACGTGAGACTAAATACGAACAACTGTTTCAAAATGAGCCTAACAAAATTGAAAATGCGCTTTCTTTAGAACTCCTTACCGTTTAATTAGAACTTCAACCAAATTCTTTGATTAAGCAACCCCCAAAAGTTGGAACTCAAACCCCTTCTTGATCACCTTAACTACGCATACTTAGGCAACAACGAAACGTTTCCCATCATAATCTCTACAAATCTCTCCCTTGATCAAGAACCTTCCCTTCTTTCAATTCTGTCGAAAAATAAAGAAGCAATTGGACGGTCGATTATTGATATAAAAGGAATTAGTCCCGCTCTTGTTCAACAACGTATCCATTTAGTTGACGATGCCAAGCCAGTTCATGATGCGCAATGAAGGCTTGATCCAAAAATGAAGAATGCGGTTCATGAAGAAATTCTGAAGCTCCTCGATAACGAAATCGTATATCCCTTTTCTGATAGTTTGTGGGTTATTCATTTCGTGCCTAAAAAGTTTGGACTTACCGTTATCAAGAACGACTCTAACGAACTCATTCCAACTCATACTCAAACGAGATGGCATATTTGCATTTATTGTTGAAAATTAAATGGCGCAACACGTAAAGATCACTTCCCTCTTCCTTTTATCGACCAAATGTTTGAACGTTTAACTAGCCATGAATTCTGTTGCTTTCTTAATGGTTATTCTGGTTATAACCAAATTCCAATCGCTTCCAAAGATCAAGAGAAAACGATTTTCACGTGTCCCTTTAGACCTTTGCGTATCAATGTATATCATTTGGCCTTTGCAATACTCATGGTACTTTTCAAAGATGCATGGCCGACATCTTTTCCGATATGATCGAATGCTTCCTTGAAGTGTTTATAGACGATTTTCCATCTTTGGAAATTCTTTTTCCACATTCTTACACCATCTTGAGGTGGTTTTGAATTGATGTAAGGACAAACACTTAACGTTAAATTGAAAAAAAATTCATTTCATGGTCAAACGTGGCATTGTTCTTAGGCATGTCATTTCAAATAAAGGCATTGAGGTAAATAAAGCTAAAGTTGATGTAATAGTGAATCTACCCACTGCTAAGTTTGACAAAGATATTCATTCATTTCTTAGACAGGCTGGTTTTTATCGACGCTTTATAAAGGACTTTAGTAAAATTGCTCGACCTCTGTTGACTCTTTTTGAAAAGACATTCCATTTGACTTTAATTCTGACTGTGTTTTTGCTTTTAAACGTCTTAAAAATGAACTCATTTCTGCTCCCATCATTTGTTCACCCAATTGGGACATTCCTTTTGAAATAATGTCTAATGATTCTATCTTTTCAGTTGTTGTTGTCTAAGGACAATGAGTCAACAAAATTTATCATTTCATCTACTATGCTAGTATGACTCTTAACGGTGCTCAATTCAATTACACAACCATTGAAAAAAGCTTCTAGCGGTAATCTTTGCGCTTGAAAAATTCCGACCTTATTTAATTAGCTCACACATTACTTTTTACACTGACCACTCCACTCTTAGGTATCTTTTCGCTAAAAAGGATGCTAAGTCTTGTTTGATCCTTTGGATCCTGTTACCCTAAGAATTTGACCTTACGATCAAAGACAAAAAAAGGATTCGACAATATCATTGCCGATCATCTGTCACGTCTTGCAAATGCACCATCTTTATCATTGATTAACGAGAACTTTCCCAATGAATAACTCCTTTCCGTTTCCATCGATCCATGGTATGCCAATATAGTGAATTATTTAGCCACTAAGGAAACTCCTTCATTTTGGTTGAAACAGGATAAATATAAATTCCTTTCCCAAATTAAGTACTTCTATTGGAATGATCCATTCTTGTTTAAGTAGTGTTTCGACCAAATCATTCGATGTTGCATCAAGGATTGCGAAATCAAAAGTTTTCTTTAGTTTTGTCATGACCAAGCTTGTGGTTGTCACTTCGGTCCGAAGAAAATAGTAGGAAAGGTGTTTCTGTGGTTTTTTCTGGCCAACGCTTTTCAAAGATGCATTCGATTTTTGTAAAGCTTATAATCATTGCCAAATGTTAGGAAGAATCTCTCAAAGAAACATGATGCAATTGAACCCCATTCTCACGATCAAAATCTTTGACGTTTGGGGTATTGACTTTATGGGACCATTTCCCAATTCTTTCATAAATATGTACATTCTACATGTTGTTGATTATTTCTCTAAATGGGTTAAAGCCATTCCTTGTAAAAGAAATGACCACAAATCTGTTATGAAATTCATAAAAGAAAGCATCTTTTCGAGGTTTGGAACACCTCTAATGAAGATGTACGCGATAAACTTCAAGTTATCCACTCCTTATCATCCTCATACTTATGGTCAAGTTGAAGTTTCAGACCGCCAAATCAAACAAATTTTAAAGAAAAATGTAAATAACAATCGAAAAGATTGGTCACAAAAATTGACAGATGCGCTTTGGGCTTACAAAACTGCGTATAAAACCAATTTTGAGATGTCTCCGATAACATTGCTGATTTTTGTTTAATATTATTTAGGAATTTAATTAGATAAATTAAATATAATAATGTAGATAAGGGGATTGAGGTTGATTAATGAATTAAGTGGCCATGCTTATATAAACAAATGAACATATAAATGATTAAGTATTAAGCAATTGAACATAAAAGTATTAGGGTAAATAACAACCCATATTTCCCACCCTTATACTATTCTGCTTAGTCATACACGTTTATTTTACCTCAAACAAAAATTATAACCGTAAGAAGGAAGCAAGGTCGGCCATTAGGAAGATGAAAAGAGAAAAATCAATTTAAAGCTTAGGTTTCAAGCTAGAAGAAATCAATCTCAATCAAACTTCAATTTCCTTATCCAATCTAATATGGATAATAATTTCTACATCTCTATTTTTTTCAATAATCATAAGGTTTCAAATTTAGGGTTACATTTTTATGATATATTGATCGATGATATGCTTGAGCTATGTTTCATATGGATTAAGCAAGGTTGTTTAAAGGAGATATACCCAGTTTTAGGGTAAAACTGAGACTTGGTGATTTTTAAATGCCACGGGAAAATATTTTGTTATGAAAACATAATTCTGGAGTTGCATTTAAATTTTCTTAATTTTCCAAGCCGTGGAGAATTAGTTATGAGTTTTCAAAGGAAAATATGGTTATTTGGGTTTATAAATTTATTTTGGAAAATATATTAAGAATATGGGTCTGGAATTTTACTATGTTAGAGAACATGTTTAAAGTTAATTTCAAGAATTTTTGGGGATTTTTACTAAGTGATTTAGTATGAAAATTTAAATTATTTTGAAAGGGGGACCTAAATGATTTAATTCTTTTCCAAGAGGAAAGGCTTATTTGGTAAAATTTAACTTGATTTTAGATCTGAGAAAATGCGGAAAATATTATCCAAATTATTTAAAAGTTTGTGAAAGCCGATCAAATGTTTACAAGTAGGAAAGTTTGTTACAAAAAGTTTACTTATTTTGGAAAATTTCGCTTTTACCCTAAAAAAGGTGTTTTCGCCTTCCATGGCAAACCTTTCGACTCGACCTCTTGACTTAAACCTTTCAACTTCAGTGACCAATAAAGTCGAAAACTATGCACATGATATCATTCAAGTGATATATAGTGAATTAGACCAAGTCGAAAGGTATGGCGTCGAAGGGTTGCTTTCGGAAGGTTACTTTCGAAGGAGATGGTTCCTTAGTTTACTTTGATTTGAAAAGAAGAAAATCACTTGCCTATTTAAAAGAGCTTCTGACAAGGTCAAAATCTAAGTTGTCGAAAGGTCGTTTCAAAGTGGATTTTGAAAAAGAGTTACCGCCTCTATTTTGTTTAAAACCTTCCGAAAGGGTCGAAAGTAGAAGTTTCCGACGTTGTCAAAAGGTTCAATTGTTTTATAAATACAAGCCGCTTCACAAACCTTCTGAAGGGGTCGAAAGCAAGAGCTTCCAATGTAGTCGAAGGTTTAATGGTTTTCTCAGATATTTCAATGCTTTCGAAAGATAAACTTTCACCTATGATCCAAAGTAATATTTTAAGTATAAGCCCAATGACTTTGAAAGGTTTTAGTTTCAATGGCTTCGAAAGGTTTGATTTCCAATGATTTTGAAAGGTTTGGGTTCCATCGATTTCAAAAGGTTTGAGTTCCAATGGCTTCGAAAGGTTTGAGTTTCAATGGCTTCGAAAGGTTTGAGTTTTAATGGCTTCGAAAGATTTGATTTCCAATGCTTTCGAAAGGTTTACTTTGAGTTTTAATGGCTTCGAAAGATTTGATTTCCGATGCTTTCGAAAGGTTTACTTTCAAGTGGTTTCGAAGTTATGCTTCCATTCTTATATAATGATACGTTAACAAGGTCAAAAGGGTCCGAAATAAGTGATTTAAAGTATTTAAGAGGCCAGAGCCTATTGTTTTAAAGGAATGATTCATGCTTTCAAAGTGGTTAAAAGTGGAAGCTTTCGACATTGTTGAAAGGTTTTAAAACCCATACTCTAATTTTTAAAGGAAAACCCATGGCTTATATAAAGGAGTTTTGTAATGCCTTTAAGTTCGTAATTTTGAAGAAGTATTGCCTTGATAAAAATAATTTAAAGGTGTTAACTATTTTTTATGAAATGTGTTTCAAGGAGCTTAAACCCACTGGATTGGTATTTTTATATTGTTACTAACTTCTTCAAATATGAATATATTCACATGATAACCTATAACCGTATTTTGTGGAAAAATGGGTGGAAGAACCAGCTGGAATAACTCAGTAGTGAATATAAAATTACTTAAACTCCTGAATGTGTAGAATTGCATTCAAGGAGTAAGGGTGACCCAGAAATATAAGATTCTTAAACTTTGTAGTTAGTGGAGGTAACTAAAAAGTTCATAGTAAACCCCTGAAAACTATGATTAAGTAGTTATTGAAAGTAACCCAAAGGTTCATAGTAAACGCATGAAAACTAAAATTAAGTAGTTATTGGAGGAAACCAATGGGTTCATAGTTAACCCATGAAAACTATGTATTAAGGACAGTTGGCAGGGGCTAATTGGTTTATACTGAACCCATGAAAAATATATCTGGATTAAGAATTGACATCAGACAATAGGTTCCTATTAAATTAATTAAAACTAGGATAAAAAAGTGGCTAATGGAAGTATCAGTAGATTCCTAGTCAACCCACGAAAACTAGGATGTGAAGTGAGTTATTGGGTAAATTCATAGGTTCCTAGTCAACCCCTGAAAACTAGGATAAGATGATTAGTTATTGAAATGACTAAGAGGTTCAGAGGGAATCATGAATTAGTTAAGTTAACTGGAAGGAGCCTATAGGTTCTTGGTGATCTCATGAAAACTATGAATAGAACAGAGTGTTCATTAATTATGAAAAGGTTATTAGTAGACTCATGAAAACTAAAAGGTTAATAGTGACCCTAGAAACTATAATTATGATAGGACGTCAGATTAAAATGGGGATGTGAAATCCTAATTATTTTCTAGTATTCATATCATCCTAATATTTTGAAAATGTAGGTTTAACCATCGTGGATGCAGGAGCACAATATATGGTTTTATAAAGGTTTTAGGATAGTAGTGAGCAGAGATCCCGTCCGCAAAACAGCGTGGTATCACTAGATTTCTAAAAGAATAGAGATGTTAGGTTATTATTCATATCAGGCTTTACATCTAACTTGAAGTTTTTGTTTTCCCCTTAAACTCTTGGATGCTCAATTGATTTTGAGTAGTTTGAGGTTTAGGGTTTTCAGGTTCTCTTCTTAGACGAATAAAGCTACCGGAGGCATGCAGGAGGCATGTCGCTATTTAGAGATTTCTTTTCTGCTGTGTATTTGGATAGGCAGGTTTATTAGCCTTACTATATATGTTGATCAACCAAGGGGGCATCTTCATATGTCGCTCTTGGTGTATTGTAATAATTATATTTTGCTGAACGTAGTTTACGTTTTGGGATTATGTAATGAACATGAAATGTTTTGAGTGGAATGTGGAAATATGTTTTTGAATTGTTAATTTTTTTCCATATTCTTGTGATCTTTGTATCAATGAATCTAGCCCTATCGTATTTGGCCGCCGAAGATTAATAACTATGGATGACTGCAACATCTGTAGCCGTTAGTTTTGGGCCTCCAAATAGGGGGAAGTTACATCTCCTTTTAGGCTTGTATGTGGTAAAGTGTGCCATTTACCCATCAAACTTGAACATAAAGCATTGTGGGCAAATTAGAACATAAACTTTGATGTTGAAATAGTAGGCGAAAATAGAAAATTGCAACTTAATGAATTTGAGAAGATTAGGAACGTCGCGTATGAAAATGAGAAAATTTACAAAGAAAGAACAAAATTTTTCCTTGACAATGCAAACCTGAGAAAAAAATTTGGCCAAATCAAAAATTCTTCTTTATGACTCTCGACTTCATTTGTTCCCTGAAAAATAAAAAACAAGGTGGATATGGTCATATGTCGTACGTACTATTTTTCCACATGTTGCCATAAAAATAAAAAACCCTAGGAATGGATCGATTTTTAAAGTCAATGGTCATCATTTGAAACCTTAATTGGAGTTGGTGAGTGATCGTGAGGAGGAGCTTATGATTTTTCATAAGCCATACTACATTTAGTAAGAAACGTTAACCCTCTCTTGTAAATATGTACATATATTTCTATGTTTTATCATTATATCATGTATTGACTGTGGTGACACAGTCAAAATTAAGTGTGAGGGGAGTCTCATGTTCATTTTTGATTTCATTGTTTATTTTTTTGCATTTTCTTTCGAAAAATTTAAAAAATAAAATCAAAGTGGACTCTCTTTTTAGCATATTGATTTACTTTTGAAGAAACACTATAGGATATAAGTATATATTTTAGGTTATTATATTGAATTTTTTGAAAACTTACCGGTCTCAACAAAAACAAAAACATAAGTTTGATTACAGGTAACTATGGTTTAACTAGTATATAGGAAGGTTCATAGGTGATAATAATGAAGTACGTCCTAATTGTAATCTTCGTTTAAAAGAGTGGTTGATAAAGTAAATGCGATAACATTTTTGATCTTTTAAGTTAAGTGGTGCCAAGATGATTTTTCATAACTCTCTCTGTTCAAAAAAAGTTTTTATAAAAATAAGAAACATCTAGAGTTAGGTGTTCATACGCAAGTGTGTATACTCGCCATGCTCCGTACCCTTCTCACATAAGCTCAAAAGGCAGTGCATGATCGGTATATCTGGCCCCGGTTTATCCGAGTTAGATGTATGTAAATAAAATAATAAAAATAATAAAAACCTAGAGTCATGTATTCATATGCAAGTGTATACACTCGCCACGTTTTATACTCTTCTCACGTAAGCCGGAAAGGCACTGCATGATCAATATATCTAGCCTCAGTTTATCTGAGTTAGGTGTGTAAATAATAATAATATTAATATTTTTCAAAATAGAGAGAGAGAAAGAAAGTGAAATCCAAGAACTATCTTCACTTATTTTGATTTGACTTGTTATTCAAAAGAAATAAAAATACCACTTTGCAAAACTTTGATAATCAACTAAGGATTTCTTTCATTGTTGCACTACGTTTTCAACCGAAACAACTAGCCAAACTAGAGTCTAATTGTGATGATAACTTAATTTTTATTGGAAGTATTGATGAATAAAAGGACTAAAATTTCTTGATAATGACCATAACTTATATTTAACTTACTCGTGTCAATTTAAAGTAAATTCTTCATTTGTAAACATTTTCGAAAACTTGATCATGCAGTCGCATTAGAATTTGCATATCGCATTTTGATTTTATGGATTATACAACCTAAAATTTAACCCGTAATAATTAATCCGTTAATTAACTAAATAATAAAATAAGTTTACGAAATTATAAAAAATTGAGCCACAGGAGTTGCACCACTATGTCCGCGGTAATTTTCTGGTCAAAACCTTTATATAGAACATCAGTATCCAAGCTAAGATAAACGATTTCTGAATTAAACAAAATAAGCAGAAAAAAGAAAAGAAAGGAATATATATATGTGTGTGTGTGTATAGACCAAGTCGACCAGCCGGTTGACCTGGGCACAAGGGCAATCGACCCGCCTATGGGTTTGAGGCGAAGAAGTTCCTCCTTCGTCTTGTGCGATTTTAACACGTTAATTTCGTCGTTTTCTCTCATCCGGTCCCTTCGTGGTTCCTTCCGACGGCTCCTATTTAGCCGACGTGGTCGCACCATATTCAGTCTCAAAATCCAATGGTTTGAGATCCACTTCTACCCCTATAAATAAGACCATGGTGTTGAATATGCGCTTTGCGCGCTTATATGATTTTTGTTTGATGATAATAAACATATATACATTCGTTTAAATGTATTTGTTAATATACTATTCTATTTTTCACAGTTTAAATAAATATTTGTTGAATAAAATAAATTACACAGAATTTGAATTTGAATTCAAACAGATATTTTATTCAAATAAATATTTATTACATTTTTGAATAGTACAATTTCAAGCTCTCACTATAACTATACAACTTTGATTACATCACATTTTTCACATTTACATCAGCACCTCACTACATATACTCACACTCGTATTTATCTTCAACTGTATTCCAGTTTGAATCCAGCATCTGAGCAATCTGCAAAAATATAAACTAACGCAGTAAAATTGAAAAAGAAATATTTTTGCAATTCAAAAATAAAAGATAATTTTTGAAAATATGATTTGCCTCAGTTATTTGGGTTGTTCGTCATAATTTAAATTTGAATTCATCATACACGAACAACTTGTGACATACACAGTATATTACTGTATATGCCCCAAGGCCGTGCACACCGATATATACACTTGATAATGCTACAGGGACAGGTGAGCACAGGTCAAACCCAAATGAAAAGCCGGGTTCAACTCACATGCAATATATTCAAAATCACGACACGAGCACAAGGTCAAACCCGAGTTTTTATAACTGGATTCAACACAAGGCTACAAAAAGAATGCAAAGCTTAGACAAATTCCAAATTCACGGTGAAGTCAAGACAGAAAATTCATGAATGCAACATGATGAACAACCAAAGGTGCAACAAGAATTTTACAGTGTCAAGTTCATGTATGCAACAGGTAAAATGCAGTATGGCCAGAGTGAAATCAACATTATCACTAAATGAATCAAAGCACAAAGGCTTGAATGATCAAGTGCTCAAAGATACAACAAATACAGTATGCAAACATGAAGTGAACAATGTCACAGCAAGCTACAAACTGCAACAAAGCACAAATTCATTCAAGGTGTACATGGAACAATGCAATACAGGCCAGAGGCACAAGTACATCAGGTACACCAGTGTGCCTGAGAAAAAAAAAGTATGGCAGCAAGCCAGTGCAGTGCAACTACATAACAACAAGTCAAGGCCGCCATCAGGAACAAAGAAAATAAAAGAGAATCAGGTTAATGCAAACAATGAATGCAACAGAGACCAATGGTCAATATGCACAAATATGCATATGAAACTAACATGGCCGAGCATTGTACAAGACTGCAACAAGAAGTATGCAGTTCAAAACGTCTACGACAGCAAGTAAGTAAGTAAAACAGGTCAAGCATATATGGATATGCAGTGACAAAGTGATTGCAACAAACATCAGCAGATACAAAATGACCAAGTGCAACTGAACTACAGCACGACCAAATGGCCAAGATGAAAAACCAGAGTTTAATGCATATGAGATCATGCAGTACTACAAAGACCATGTCAAACACAGAGGCAACATGAATGGAAACTGCATCAATGCAAATCAAAACAGAGAGTATGGTGATGTAGTCAACAAGGCAACAGTGCAGGTGAACGAATGTGCAAATGCTCAAGACCACACACTGCATATATGTCAAACATGAATGCTACGACTTCAAATGAACAAATAATCAGACAACATCATGCAATGCTAAATTGAGATTCAGGTAGCCAAAAATGCAATTCGAAGTAATATAGCAGCAACTACAGGTAATCAACAAGTTGTTACCGTGTAAAAAAGTCAGAAATCAAGCGTTCGTATCTTTGAAAAAGTCACAAATAAAAGAAGAAAGATTTCTGCTGTATAAACCAGAGTTGAACAAGTCAAACAAGAGTTCACCGTATCAACAATCATAATTGACCAAGTTAATAATCAAAACCGTGTTATTCAAGTAATATGAACAAGTCAGTGAAATCTCGTGCATCAATACAAGATCGAACGAACGAAGACAAATTCAAATGAACGAATACGAACGCAAAAATAGCATTTCGAATCCTATATAAGCCCAATCATCATCGGCAAATTAATCATCGAGTTCAAGTATCAACTTAGTAAAGCAAAAGGAAACAGTACATACCGAAATCACAAACAACGAACTCGATCAAGCAGCTGCAAACGAGCGATAGTCGACCATCAGAGAAGCAGTGAGCTAGGGAAACATTTCTCAGATCGAACGAAGAAATTGAAGCCCTGATTTACACAAGAGCCAAACCCTAATTGGAACAAAGGGAACGAAGCCCTAATTTCAGAAACAGGACGAAGCCGCCATTACTCTCACAAGCAAAGGAACGAGACAAAAAGGATCGGGTGAAATAAGGGAGTGGGCTGGCCTTATTATTAAAAAAGGGGTTTTGTGTTTTAATTTTATAAAAGGGCTTTATTATATTGTTAATTAGGGTTTAGGGTTATTTTCTATTGTTTTTTAATTATTGTTTTATTTTACGAATCAAAGAATTTGTAAATCACCACCTAGGGTTTAGGTAGTGTCAGATTGTCTAGTTAGAATTAGTTCAGTGAGCAGGGTGTGCGAGTTTGCAAAGTTCTATTGTAGGCGGGAGCAGAGTTTGCGAGTAAGCGAAGCTCTATAGGTAGGAAGCAAAGTTTGCAAGTAAGCGAAACTCTATAGGCGGAGCAGGGTGTGCGAGTCTAGTAGAGTGTTTGTGAGCGGGAGCAAATGTTAGCGAGCAGGGTGTGCGAGTCTAGTAGAGTGTTTGTGAGCGGGAGCAAATGTCTGCGAGTCTAGTAGAGTGTTTGTAAGCGTGATATTGTTTAATTCTAATAGAAATCTGCGAATGCAGCAGTAGGCAGGGGTTGCCGAAGCTGGATAAATTTTGTGTGTGATTTACTTTTCAGCATATTTATTTCTGCAGTTTATTTCTGTGTTTAAATCGAGAAAATTTGCTATAACCCTATTCACCCCCCCTCTAGGGTTAATCTAGATCATACACATAGGCATAGCACCTTTTCTCATTCTATATTTTCTTCGCTTGGGTTTACCTTTTTAGGAAGGACCTTAAAAGGAATAATTTTCATAGGAGAGAACCTTTTTAATAAAAATATTTTAATACCCTCAAGTGGATCCGTGAAGACCAAAGGGGAAGTGCTTAGGACCAGAAGTGGGTGATTGTAGTTATTTTAAATTTGTTTAAGTAGTTTAAATAATAAGGTTTCCAACAGTTGTAGTTTTCCTATGATTTTTGGAGTAACCTTTTTGGTAATTTATTCACATTTTTAGAATCATTTTCAGTCTATTCCTTCTAGCTATTCTTTTCAGTTAATTTTAGTTTATTTCTATTAATTATAGCTTTTCCCATTTAATTACAGTTTATTTACAGTATTTTAATTTATTTATTTACTATTATTTATGCGTTATTTATATCTTCTTCCCACGCCTTGGGTTTCCTTCTATTTTCAGTTTTCTTTTATTTCTCCTTCTTCTTCTTCGAGTATGGATTAGAATAGAACTAACGCGAAATTGGATTAAATTATAAGAAATCTGAAATAATGGAATATGAGATGTAAATCACAAAAACTGTAATATAATTGGAATATGACTGAAATTATGCCCAATTATGATACTAATTAGACTGAAATAAGAAGAATGGCCCAGTTATAACTTAGAATCATAACTAAAAAGAATAAAGGAAGAATGAAGCTTATTTTCACCTTAGACCTTGGATTAAGTAATAAGCATGAGTATGACGTAAATTATAAATTGATAAACTATGGAATCTATGGTAACTTATGGAAACTATGACGCTTATTTTAAGACTTAGGATAAATTAATAAACATAATAGTAATTGATAAAAATAAGGGCTTCTTAAATAATTTATCTAAGTTAATAAGCAAAGATAAGAGCTTGACCTGTACCAAATAGCATTCCCCACATATTTCTATGATTACGGTGTTTCACATAATCTTGAAGTGAGATGAGGTGTTTCACATCATCCTGAAGTGAGCTGAGGGGTACGCTTATGCTTATAGCGGTAGTAAATGGTTGATCTATGGTAGTTCAAAGAAGGGGGTTTGAAGAAGGGGCACAACTAGATTATTGTTTGATAGGGACCAGTACCAACAACATATCCTCTATTTTTCTATGGACATGGTGTTTCACATAACCCTGAAGTGAGATAAGGTGCTTCACATAATCCTGAAGTGAGGCGAGGGGCACAATTATGCTGGCTAGGGTAAATAAAAGGTCAAAAGAAGAAGCAACAGGTAGCATGGGCATGGTGGAAACTACGTCTGCGACTTCCAGGTAGCATGGGCATGGTGGCAACTACGTCTGCAACTTCCATTTCGGTGCTCAGTAATCGCTATGAGTTCCAAGCGCTTAGCAAGTGTGTCTTTCGTAGACACCAAAGTCTACAGTGTAAGGAAATGTCCGGTCCACAGTAGATTCTATGGAGTAGCAGGTTGATTAAAAGGAAGAATTAGGATTTCAGCCTAGTTTAGGAATTTAGCCCAATCAAGCAGCTATAAAAAAAAGTGCAAACAATCAAAGTTAACATATCTTACCAATTGTAATAGTTTAATGGTGTTTTCCAATTTATCTTTTTCCTGTTTCCTTTGTTTCCTTTTGTATATACTAGAACTATTGAAGAGTCTATTACTTTTACTTTGGTTAAATATTCTAGTAATTACTATCATTCACCATACTTTTAGTCTGACCCACTCCTCTATTTTCCCCTTTCCCCCATAGGCAATCATGGGCAAGGAATGTACTGTAGTTTCTTGGAAGACTTCCTTAGAGATCCTATCATGTATTCCTTTCTTTTATTTTCAGTTTTTAATTCTTGTATTGTACTGGCACTGTATTGAGGGATAATTGTACTCTGATTTTATGGAGACTATAGGTTTTGATTTAACATGGTATATATGGGTAGTTTGACATTTGATGTATTTGGTATTTGGGTGACTTATTTTATCATCTTATATCATGGAGTTTGATTTTAGCAAAATATTATAATTGTTTCCGCTGTGTTATTATTACTATAATTTAGTTTTTGTCTTATGAATCTTAGTCTCTGCTAGTTTTAGTTATACCTACAATGCATCACATCTTTTAGTGTGTCCTTTCGGGTATACTAAGGGGTGTGGGGTGTTTCATGGGTAGTATCCATTGAAAACCCTCATGAGACAACACTCGTTCTACTAGGGACACCTAGAGGTTTAACAGCTTATTGCATACGCTCAATGCAATCATGTTTCCTACGAAATTGGATTCATCCTAGTTTTAGTTTATTTGAGTATGAATAAAAAGCTAAGTTTAGGGGTATTTCATGTGCACGTAAAAGTGTATATTTTTACTTCCATATTTAATCTTCTTTAAATTAAATAAACGAGCATATTAGGGTATTTTGCATGTTTAAACCAAAATTTAATTTTTTTAAAATCATCAATTATTCATCTTCATTTGGGGGGTAAAATGGTAATTTTGTACATGATTTAATATGAGAAAATTTGTTTGCACATTTTTATTTTTATTTGTAAGACATGGAGTGCAAATATGAAGTGCATTCATGGATAGATGCATGCACACATGTTGAAATCAAATGGAGAATGAAATTAAAAGAATTCATGCAACATGGAGGAGCCCACATATCCACTAACTAATGTTCCATAATTGGAAGTACATGCGCTTGCTAATGGAGGCTTAAAGGCATGTCAGTGAGGATTAATCATTTTCCTAATGATTACTTGGAGGTTACACTTTCTCAAGGGTATTTTAAGTTGTCCCCTAAAATAAGAATTAGGGTTTTAAGCGTGCATAAATACCCCTTATTTTCCATGTAATCATCTTCTACTTTTCATGCAATATTGTAACTAAAAATCAAAGTTATATAAAAAAAATTTAATGGATTCTTAGCCTTATTTTTAGTTTCATGCAATTTTTTGTTTTTGTTTTTTTTCATGCTATTTTCATTTCATGTTCTCCTACTTAGTTTATGCCTCTCATATTTCATGTTAGTAGCATAGATTTAATTCTTTTAATTAGTTTTGTTTTAATTCATGCAAGTAGTTAGCTCTTATTTCTTTTAATAAGCTCTCATTTTCCTTGTTTTTAATATTGAAGTCATTTTATATTAACATGTTTTCAAATATGAATAGCTAAACCTCTTCAATTAGGGGTAATGAAGCTCTCATGAAACATATTAAATCAACATAATGATTTCATTTGTGATCTCTCTTTTGTGCTTAATGGAAACTTTGAATAATGATGGTTTATGTCTCATTTTAGTGAATTTTGATAGTTTATATTGACATCTCATTATGATTATTCCATTTTAAACATAAACTATTTGATCATTTGCCAAAGTGATTTTGATGTGAAAGTGAAGTTAGAATCAAAATTTGATGGTCTATGTTACTAACTAATAGTAAATAGATCATACTTAAAATAGATTTTATTTTTAATTTTATGTCATGTTCATGAGAGTTGATAAGTGGTTTGAATGGTGTGTTAGAGTTTGATGGTTTAAGTTGTGCTAATTAATAACACAAATAAATCGTACTTATAATAAAAACATCAATTATTTCTACTTAATATTTTAAAGAGAGGTTATAAATGAATTTTGTGTTGATTTATATGAATGATTGGAAGTTGATTTGCCTCTAAATTGCTCCTTAATATCATACTTTTATTCACTTTTCTTCTAGCTTACAATTTTCTAGTTTGAAACAATTTCAAAAACTTTGGGTTAATTTGATTGAGTATTATCAGAATTTAATTCTATCCCTATGGATCGAAACGTACTCGCATACATACTATGATTGTACGTCGTGCGCTTATTTTTATAATTATTATATTTTAATGATGGTTTTCTAATCGATAGAAAAATCCATCATTGTCCAACACTTATAACCAAAATAGTAATGTGTCTCGAATGGTTGTGCCGATGGATTTGGTTTGGGTAATCAAGTACTCTATTTTACCGAGCTACCGGCCTAGTCCAAACAGATATGTAAGCCCAATGGTTGTCCCTAACAGAAAAGCTCCAGTTTGAATTGGTCCTTGGGCCAATTTTCAAAATTATTTAAGTTATAATATAATAAATTTTAAAATGTTTTTAAATTAATACAAATTGAATTCAAAATCTAAAATTTATTAATAAAATTAATAAAATAATTGAATTAAAAAATGGTTAATTAATAAATATATACATGTATTATATATTATGATATATGTTAGGTTGTTTTTTAATATTTAAAATAATATAATTATACATGCATATAAATGGATTTCAAAATTGACATAATTTAACTAAATTTATTTAATTAAATAAACTAAAAAGGTTAGTTAATTAAATAATATACACATATATATGATGTATTTATTACACTATAAAGGTTACAGTGTATAACAAATATTCAATATAAAATTAATATAAAATGCTAATTATTTAAATTAATCAAATAGGATTTAATCAATTTAAAATTTTACATAAGACTATTATATAAGTAATATGAATATATAAACTAAAGGTGGAACATTATAAAAACCCTAAATAGATTTAAGGAATAAATAAATATATAAATGTACGTATACTGTGATATCATTACTTATAATATATTGAAGATAATGAATCTTCATTATATAGTTGTCCTCTATCATTTATATATTAATAGATTACTTGCATACTCTTTAGTTGTTTAGTTTTCCTCAAACTAGAAATGTTATGTATAATACTATTAATATATTGAATAGATGTGGTAAGATATTTTCACGTATTTGTTGAGCATTCCTCAAGGTATGTGCACTATACATAGACCATCGTCAAATGGTAGGTCTGAGTGAATAGTTCCACTTTACTCGTTGAGCTTTCCTCAAGGTGAAGGTGGAATTAGGATAAGGAACCATGGGTTAGGAGTTGTATGTGATACAACCAATAAGGAGTTATTCATCTTATGCAGGACTATGATTTGTTAAGCTTTCCTCAAGATCAGAGTCCCAAGGCATATGAGTCCTAATATCCACTAGTGAAGTCGATAGACTTCTATGTTTCGCTTAGAGTTTGGTGAAACATAAATTACTAGTGGGAGCGTTATTACAAAAATGAAATGATAACATTTAACTTTTCTAATATTATAAGAACACATGCTATATGAAGTTATAATAATATACAATTATAAATTTGTTCATATAATATGATTGATAAAAATTTATCAATTAATATATACAAACGAACTGAATTGAAGATTGATAAATAGAAATATGACAGAAACCTACCAATAAATGCATATTGCATGTTCATGTTTCAACATCTATACAAGCACTTGATTTTACAACAACTGAATACATTCATAATTCGGTCACTTACGTATTTATTTAGTCGATACCATGTATTTCATTCTATGAGTTCGGAACTCAAAATCAAAACAAGACTATGGATATTTGATCTATGTACAATCATATATAAATGTAATATTGTAAACGGTTATAGTTCGTAATGCATGATATTTCGGTGAAATTAGTTCATTTGAAATAAGCAAATAAATAAAAGTGCAAGATTGAGTATTAAATTTGATTGATTACAATAAAAATCATATTGTATCAAGTGTAACACATGACTAAAACTACAATATAGATCTAAGAACTCGATCTCTGAAATGTCAGTTTGATCGGTTTAAGTAAGGTGCATCATAATTGATGTCCTTATATGTTAAGGATTGTTATCCCACCTTTTGGCAAAGACGAGATACCCAAAAATTAACTGAAAATCAATGATTACTAGTCATGAATATCAATTATGCATTGCAGGATGACCATGGATATCGATGAATTTTGTCCGTGTCCAGATGTAACATCCCGCCTTTTCGCACGCTTTAAATCAACACACATGCCAATTCAAACATACAAAAAGGGCGGATTGTTATAGGGTAAATAAGAAAAACAAGAAAGAAATAAAACAAAACAGAATCTCACAGCGGAAAGATAAAATATAATAATCAATTTACAGTTCATAAAACTTTTTACAAAACATTTGATTCTTCTTTATACAATAAATATCAGAGTTCACATACCAATAAATGTCAATGCATCGGAACAATATGAGTGTAGTGGAACATAATAAATAATAATAATAAAAATCTCCGTCTTCGTCCTCCAGCTAAAGTCTTCGATCCTGAAATTCTCGGACTGACCTGAGCGAATTTGAAAAGTCAAAACACTCGAGTCAGAACTAAAAGATCTTATGTAAGTTAAATCAACATGAATAAATATGAGTGCAGTAACTCAAAAGATGCTCGAGATTCACATCTCTTAAGGATCCGTTAAACTATTTACTATGTAGTATATTTCGCTATTACAATAGTGTCTAATTGTAAAATAAACTTACTTTTTAATAGCATTAAGGGGTTACCCATATAGCCCTTAACACAAATAATGCCAATAGTCTACACAGTACCGTAATACTTCCTGATCGGGAGGCTACCAGAGGATACTCCATAGGTACGACACAAATAGAAACTCGTACAAGGCGCGATAGGGTAGGTGACACGGCACAACTAGGCAATGCCAGGGTAGATATATCAATTACGCTTCCGGGTCGGTGGTAACGCGTAGCGCGCAGCTACCGCCCACCTCAAACAAACTCCCCCAAATCAAAGAAATCAAAAGTGAAGGTGGCCACCGAATCTAACCAAAGTCAGAGTATAGTATCGAAGGGAAGTGTTCGATCAGAGGTGCTACCTCATTAACCCGTCGATCGCTCATGTTTTAGCCACCTTATGCCAACTCACGGGAGTTGGGTTCACGTATTTACCTTACAGGAAACGCCGCCACCAACCTACTTCATTTTGGAATCTCCACCGCGTACACGGTTGTTAAAGTGGTTTTTGAAGTTGGCAGAGAGTATGAAAACTTCCGATCCCGGTCTCTTTAACAACCAAACGTTATTATAACACCACGGTCTTTAAAATAGTTTATACTTTAAACCAGAATATAATTATACATTTCAAACCCATAAATATGATATCATTTCCTCTTCCAAAACAAACTCATTTTGATATTATTTTTATAAAACCCAAATTAATATTATACATTTTATTTCAAATATATTTCTTTTCAAAATTATATTGCTTTAAAATTTATAATAATTGGAAACCAAACATTTGAATCATAACTTTTAAATATAAAACTATGAAATTTGTAGCTTTAAAACCATAACTTTCAAACTTAAATAGTTTGGATATTCAACAGTATATAAAATAAAACAGTTGGATTTAAAATTCCTTTATAAAGTAATAAATTTCCATGCCTTTACAATTTTATTCACTTTAAATTCAGTCTAAACTCATAACTTTTAGATTCACTTTCAGTTTGAATAATAACACTTCGATTTCAATATTTTCAAACTTTGAGTATTTATTTCAAAACAAAGGTTGGGAAATTTCTATTCAACAATTCATTGTCCTATTATTTAGTTTTGAAACGTTTACATAATAGATCCATAACCATTTAAAATAAAACCCAATTTATTAACACTAAATATTTCCTTCCATTTATTTATATTAGAATTATTCATTTTAAAAAAATCCAGATATAAATATCATACATTTTAAAATTTCAAGTTTAGTAAGTTTTACATCAACTTATGGAGTTAGATTTTTAAATAATCTCAATTCCAAATAAATTTTCAATTTACCTTCCAATCTTAATTGGTTTAAATCATTAAAACTCTATATATATATACCATATCTTAAACCTTTACTTGACCATATATTATAAATTGTCAAACTTCATTATTCAACTTATTTATTTTATTTAACAGATTTATACATAGCTTAAATTCAAAAAAAAATAACTATATATGTATATATAAAAAATAATATTTATATGATATCAAAATTTAAAAATTTATTAAACCGTATCCCATCCAGACCATAGAAATCTTTACAAAAATATTTATATATATATATATATATATATATATATATATATATATATATATATATACACCGCGGTGCCTGTATAAAATTTTCTATCCTATAATCAAGTGATACAGATATTATCATTTCAATCCGCAATTTAAAAATAAAAATGCGGTTGCATATCATTTCAAACCGCAATCCCGAATGAAATGAAATGCATGATAACTTGCTGATTATATAATATAGAACACATCATCCATTCACCAAACAACAATCATCAACCATTTATTACAATCATCATCCAATTCGAACAAAACTTCAATATATATCATGTTATAATAACAGGTATCAACTATCAGTTTATATTCAAAGATAAATTATAACTGTTTATTGGCAATTTTAAATGAAATAAATAAATTTATTAACAATTAACTAGCAGTTTAAAATGCAATAATGAATTAAATAACGCGTAAATTAAATGAATGCAATTTAACTGAGAAAATGATGAAATATATGCCAAACTGTAACGATCGCGATTTTTCGTTGCCGAAAAATCGAACCGTTAGGGTTTTAGAAGAAGAAAGAGGTAGAAGAAGAAAGAAAAGAAAGAGAAGAGAAAACAGAAAAAAAAACAAGTAACAGAACGAGAAATAATATCAGAATCTCACAGTCGCAGCGGAACAACATATAATAGATAAATGAATATTCATTAAAACAAAAGAACTATACATTTTTATACATTACATCACATTACATTACATCAATCAGAGTGTACAACAACAACAGCGGAAAAAGAAAAGATATATATACAATAGATAATAGACTACGCTATCTGGCTCGCCTCCAGATCTGCACAGCAACTCCCGAATCCAGAATAACCTGATAACCTAACTCTAGACTGCCCGTGTGGAAAATAGTGGGCACCCAGAGTTTAGGAAAGGAACAATAAACTCCAGGTCAGTCATGGGACTGGTGTGAGAACTCAAAACAGTTTATCTTTAAACAAGCAACAAGAAAATTTAAATTTTTAAATCCGCAATGCTTTTTGGAAAATGAAACTACCATAAGGCCTCCCGCCACACACACAATGCAAACGCAGAATTGGAGGAGATTTCTCCTTATGATAGTCAAAGATGCTTACTACGCGAAAATCAAATCATTTTTTGATATTATTACTAGTGCATAGTGTAGAAAACAATTTCGAAAGTAGAATATAAATCCTAGCCAGCATAGACATTCCGAACTATGCCTACTATAGCTACCATCCAAACAGTGGTGACCACCATAAGTGAATGGCAGGTAATACAACTAAAACCGTACAAGGCGCGTATTGGAGGAATGGATTTCCAACAAATGGTCAGGCTAAGGAACTTCCTACTGCCACATGGGATCGCCTCTGGCGGGACGTCCCGAGAACTAACGTTACGGTTAGATCTCTGCCAACACAAGGCCGGGTTACCTCTGTAACTAGGTAACTACTACACGAATATGTCATCCCCCGGTCCTTTGGGACCTTTATCCGAGCGCTCGCAACAACAACACCACACAGTAATAGGTATAGTGTATCAACATGAGTAAGTATCTGGGCTCCATACCATGATACCACCCTTTACCAGAAGGAAATGACATACCCTAAAGGGCGCGACCCTCATAACCTTGCCGCATATTCCTGTTTCGACCATTTCCGGGGAGTGAGGTCCTGACGAAGTCTCGTCCACAAAGCTACGCTTTGTGTAACAAAGCCATGCTTCGGGTCCACAGATGACCAAAGCAATAATCACAAAGATAAATGATCAAACAAATGATCATATCACAAATGACCAACCAATGATCATCACACAGCAGCACTCAGCATGCCACATTACCAGATTGGGAAATATCGCTGATAACCTTCAACTACATAACCTCTGAGCTCGTACGTCTCAGAGAAGGGTGTTAAGCTAAGAGAATAAATTCTCCGCCACCAACAGAAATGTATTTGAAAAAAATCTGCTCTATCTCTCAAAATGTAATGTCAGACACGTAACCATACAAGTCTGTTCCGGGTTCGAACAGAACCGAAGGCACTTCCAAAGAAGCCCTTGCAATCCGGGTATTCACAATCCCGATAAAATTTCCCATCACAAAGGAAATCTCCATATCGTAGCTAACGATGCGGAGACAATCGATAGGTCATCCTATCGTTTTCACAAATACCCGGTCTTCACACCGGTCTTCAAATGCGATCCAAACGACGTATCGCATATTCGGAATGGGATATATGACACAAAGGTCCTCTCCCGGCTAAACCGAATAGCGAGCGCTTATTTTTAAAAATAAGTGTGCATTCAATTCCAAACAAACACAATCAATACCATCCAAAGGTAAATATTGATAGTCGGTTATTTAACTATCAATAAAGATGCGCCACATCATCAGATTCCAAATAATTTTTCCAAAATTATTAAGTCCCAAAATATCTTTACAAGATATATATATACACAATTTCCAAATAATTGCCCAAATTATTTGATTTACCAAAACCACTTCACGATAAAATTTTCCACACTTTACCCATTTGAAAACCCATTTCAAATTAAACACCTCAACCATTTGAAAACAAATTTCAAATTACATTAACCATTTGCAAACCAATTTCAAATCACCTTAACCATTTGAAAACCAATTTCAAATCACCTTAACCATTTGAAAACCCATTTCAAATCACCTTTCATCCTTTATACCTTTTTTGAAAACAAATTTCAAATCCACAAATAAATCCTTACCGATTTGATTTAACTTACGTTCCAAATTTGTAAATTTTATTTCCATATTTTAAAAATAAATCAACATTTATTTTTAAACAAATTTCCCTTCCTATTTATAAATTCCAAAGTGGATTTAAATTCCAATTTCCCAAATATCTACACATACACGATTTCAAATCAATTTCAAACTATTCACTTCGATTTACCTTTAAAAGGTGAATTCTCAAAATGTTCCATTTCATATTAGAAAATCATTTCTAAACTTATTTAATAATAAGTAATTCACACTTTAATTTATTTTCAACAATTTTTGAAAATATTCAACATACTTAAGTTACCGTTAAGTATTTTATTCCATTCTCTTTGAGAAAACATCCTTTTATTCACATTTATTTGGGTTAAAAACGAATGTTGCGTAAGACATCGTTACGACAACCCAAAAACACTAGTATATGGATTTGAAATAAAAAAAATGGATACATAAATCCACTACTATTCAAAATATTCCCTTCTGTTTCTCGAAAACATCTATTTCAACAATCAATGTTGAAATCTATGTTTTCAATACTCAATACATTTTAAAACACCTTTAATTCGTTTTAAATTCCATTTAAAACGTTCTTTTCCAAAAACACGTTCATTTAATAAAATAATACATTCACCGTTCAAAAATAGTGAATACAACCCCTTTAACAAATTCCATATTCAATTTATCAAATTAAATTGATTTTCCGGATTTATAACAATGTCCATACATCCCATTTCTATTTATGAAACTTCGTTTTAGAAATCTCCTTTTATTAGTCCAATTCGATTTACATAACTCGATTATATACTAAAACCAATATTATAAGTTAAATACTTATAATATTATCTATTTACCCAAATCGTTCTTTTGAACTTCACCAATTTAAAATCTTATCACTTACAAGATTTCTTTATGGCTTAAAATAATTTCAACTAATGAAATCTTCATTTATTAACAATTTCTATAAAATTCCCCTTTTTAATGCCCAAATCCATTTCTATAAGTTAATAACTTATAAACTTAAAATTTTCCAATAACCGTTCGTTTTATAAATTTCACATTTATTAATCTATAAATCCTAGTGAAATTCATGTTATACATCAACTTAACACTTTCTAAATTTATTCTATAACTTCAATAAATTTAATTTAAAAACATCCATTTATAAAATCCTTTATATAAACCATTAATAATAATAACTCCCCAAAAACCAAATTTAACTATTTTATAAAAACCTATTATTGTAAAAAATTTCTTTTAAGTTATATTTTATAAAAATATAAATTTTTAAAACATAAAATTTTATCCATCTATTTATTTTAAAATTTAATCAATTCAAAATTTTTTAATAAACCATATTCTTTGAAAATCCGATTTAAAACCCCTTTTAAATTCAAAACCGTTATTTTTAATTTAAAAATTAGAATCCGATGATGCAACGACATCGAATGGTCAATCATGGGAATAACATCATATAACAATGTGATTATCAACAATCAACATAATATTCATAAACAAATAAATATGTGAGGAATCCAGTTGGATCCCTCCAACCTGTTACCCTGCATCCACAGACGTTAGCACAATACCAATTCCACTTCGAGGTGGAATATCGCGGTATATGGGATTTTATAAATATCCGCTTAATAGGCGGCGCAATAGGGTCTCATCCGCTATACGAGGCGGGAAATCAAATCCAATATATACATATGCCAATATATATATATTGCTATATATAATATATATCCTATTATATCTACTACCACAATCAATCAACAATTATCAATCAATATTAACTATTTAAAATTTTAAACCAAACAGTTTGATTGAGTGAGGAGTTCTCACCTTGGTTTCGGCGAGCGTTCGAAATTCAAATTAAACCGGACGGTGTCCGATTTAACCTAAATTTCTACTTGCCCGGAATGGATCCGGATCTGCACCATCGCGTAGTGCTCGACTCTGCGATTCCAACGCTTCCAAAATCATCGAAATCTGAGGTCGTATGAATTCGTTATGATTTTTACAAAGTTTGAATTAAATTGAAAACAAATTCTTTTTCAAATTAAATAGCTTCACCAAAACGACACGGCCCAAGGCCCGCTTCGTCCTCCTTCAACAATCACGCGCGCCCTCAGGTAATAATCGAACCCATGCTCATCTCCTAGGGCACGAAATCGCCGCATCACCGAAGCCTTCGAGCTCGATCGGAGCTTGCCACCTCAGTCGCCTCCACCATCTCCACCCTCGCCCACGAACACAAGCAGCTCGGTGGCCCCAAGGCTCGGCAAAACGCACGTAAGCCCCATACGAACGCGGCCCTCCTGCCTCTCCTCTGGTCGACGATAGTCGATCTCAACCGTTGGATCTCACGAGCTCGGAGAGATCTACCTTTCTTCCGTTGGAAGTTTTCGAAATGAAAGCAAGGATTGAGAGATTTGGGAAGAAGAATGTAAATCGATTTCGGCCATTGACATATGCCCTAGCGGCGGCCGGTAAAATAAGCTAGGGTTAGAGATGATAATGAATATATAAATTAGTTTTAATATTATTTAATGAATATAATTTCTCGATTTAACAGTTTATGCAAACGACCTCAAATTCTCACGTTCCGACAGGCTATCCTGAGGTTTTTCCGCGTTCCGGACACAATGGAACAGGTTTCGTAAGCTAATTCGATCGTATGTGTGAGATATGGAATTAAACGATCAATTTAAATTAAAACCGATTTAAACGATTTCTAGGCGTTTTGGCTTGTACCGGACAAACGATATATCCGATTGACTTGAAATTTGAAATCTTGCAATAATATCATATTACGGATCCGATGAAACTGGTTTCGTCGAAATCCGAGACCGTTTGAAAAATGGCTATTTTAACTCGCCGAATTAAAATTAAAACGATATCGATGCGTTTCGAGCTGCCACGGTCAAACGACAACTCCGTTTGCTACGAAATTTGAAATCCGATAATAACTAACTATTACGGATCCAATGGAACTCGTTTCGTTCAATTCCGAGACTGTTCAAAAATTGGCTATTTTTCAGTCGATAATTAAATATTAAAATATTCAATTTTTACAAATTAACTCCAAATTCAATTTTACAAGTTCTAAAATATTTCTATAACTTTAATATGATAAAATAAAATTTTCCAAATCATTTTCAATCATATTTAACCCAATATCTAATTATTTGTGGAATTTCACTATTAATTAATCGATTTAAATGACCAATTAAATTCAATATTCAAGAAATAACTTATTTAACTTAAAATTTTCACTTATAAACATTTAAAATTAATTAAATACTCAAATTTAAATTACTAAAAATTCTGGGTCGTTACAATCTTCCCCCCTTAAAAGAATTTCGTCCTCGAAATTGCAAGTTAAGGAGAATGATCCTAAACCGTTTATTATTTTTCCAAAGCTAATCAGTTTTATCAACTTTTTCAAACAAATCTTTTTATTAAGGATTTACTATCATTTCAATTAGCTTTCCAACTTCAATTTTAGGTTTCAAACAACTTTGTTTGCTTAACAATTCAAATTTAAATTTAAATTCAAATTTTCAACTTTCAAAATTTCTCAAAATTTTTCTAACTCCCTAAATTTTCGAAAAATTTCGCCAGCGTCTCCTTTGCGCGGCTAGATCGGTACGACTACAAAACGGCTCTACGGCCCCTCAGAATCAAAAGAAAAGAGAAAGCCAAGTGGCTAGAGAAGGAAATCATCAAATCTCATATAAAAACTGAAATACGTACCTTTTTGTCGAGCCATTCAATTTTTAACTTCAAAATCAAAATTCCAATCCGTTATATACCTGTATATCCTGCTAGCATAATATCCAATTATAATATTCAAACCAATTTGCCAATTCAATTATAAAATTTCCAATACATGCTTCTTATACCACTTTTAGTTTACTATTAAAGTTGCATATTCATTTTCATTCAACTTTGCATTCCAATTTTCATTTGAATTCAATTACATAACTTTCAAATTTTACTAATTCAATTTCATTAACACTTAATGAATTTTCATACAATCAACCAACAAGCAAATAACAACCAATGGACATCCAATACAACCAAATTTTATCCATTTTACTTACATTCAATTTGGTTCAACTGTTTTAATTCCAATTGGTTTAGCATTCAATTGATTTTCATTCTATTATTAAACTATTTTCAAATGAATTTACACTTGCATGCATCATTTCATATCAACTTATTCATATTCTATTGATTAACATTCAATCCATGCTTTAATTCAATTGCTAGTTCTTTTTACAAATAAAATTGAATTTCATTTATATAATTTAAGTTCACATCTTTAACAATTTCATTTACTCACTTTATTCACTTACTTTGATATTAACATCAATTCTTTCAATATTACTTAAGTTATATTCCATTTCAACTTTATTTACCTCATTTAATTCACTTGATTATTTAACTTTGATACAAATATCAATTTTTATTCAACTTTGCTTAAGTTATTCCATTTAAACATCATTTGTTAATTAAACTTAAGTTTTACTTATCAATTCAATTCGGATTTTAAATTCCAAAGTAAATCCTATTTAACTTTTACTTAAGTCAAATTCATATCAATATTCAAATTCATATTCCATTTTACTTAACTTAATTGTTTAACCACTTCAATAACTGGTTTCACTTACATTTTCCCATTCTATAAGTTATAAAACTTATTATTCAACTTCTAACTTATATTATAAGTTCAAACCTTTTTCACTTATACTTAACAACTTCAAGTTGAATTTTAATTTCAAATTGATTTATTACAACAAAACTTCAATTTTTAAATTCATTTTTGTAGCAAATCCATCACATAGAAACTCGAAAATGATACTGATGATGCTGCAGTCATCACCCTTATTATTTCCCAGTGACAATAGTGAAATCAATGCTAATTATTCTTTCAAAAAGTTTTCTTTCTATTCATAAATCACTTTTATAAACCTTTTACTTATATAATTTTACTTCTTATATACATACATGATTATCTTACAATTGTAACTCATTATTAATTATAATTCCATCTTATGATTCATTGGTTTATACCATTATTCTTTTACAATAGTTGCTTTTATTAGCTTATTCAAACAACTTTTAATTATTTTATATATATATATATCATTTACAACAACCAAGCAATAAATTATATACACACTTCAATAATTCCTGAAAAATTATTTTCTTTTTATATATAAAATATAATCGAGGTAAAATTATTTCATTTACCCATTTTAAAACAATATTGTGTCGAATTGTTCTATTCAAGTGTTTAGGAACCCCTTCGATTCAGTTTTCGAGGCTGCGCCGACGAAGGTTCATATACCACTCAACAAACCAATCATCACAATATAAAACAATTTTATACTCACTAACAAATACGCACTCATATCTATTATTACACTCACACTCATTCTAGAGTACTGCTGACTCTATCTCTAATGAGTAACACCCAACAGAGCAGGTTGTCGCTTAACCATAAGCTCTGATACCAAATGTAACGATCGCGATTTTTCGTTGCCGAAAAATCGAACCGTTAGGGTTTTAGAAGAAGAAAGAGGTAGAAGAAGAAAGAAAAGAAAGAGAAGAGAAAACAGAAAAAAAAACAAGTAACAGAACGAGAAATAATATCAGAATCTCACAGTCGCAGCGGAACAACATATAATAGATAAATGAATATTCATTAAAACAAAAGAACTATACATTTTTATACATTACATCACATTACATTACATCAATCAGAGTGTACAACAACAACAGCGGAAAAAGAAAAGATATATATACAATAGATAATAGACTACGCTATCTGGCTCGCCTCCAGATCTGCACAGCAACTCCCGAATCCAGAATAACCTGATAACCTAACTCTAGACTGCCCGTGTGGAAAATAGTGGGCACCCAGAGTTTAGGAAAGGAACAATAAACTCCAGGTCAGTCATGGGACTGGTGTGAGAACTCAAAACAGTTTATCTTTAAACAAGCAACAAGAAAATTTAAATTTTTAAATCCGCAATGCTTTTTGGAAAATGAAACTACCATAAGGCCTCCCGCCACACACACAATGCAAACGCAGAATTGGAGGAGATTTCTCCTTATGATAGTCAAAGATGCTTACTACGCGAAAATCAAATCATTTTTTGATATTATTACTAGTGCATAGTGTAGAAAACAATTTCGAAAGTAGAATATAAATCCTAGCCAGCATAGACATTCCGAACTATGCCTACTATAGCTACCATCCAAACAGTGGTGACCACCATAAGTGAATGGCAGGTAATACAACTAAAACCGTACAAGGCGCGTATTGGAGGAATGGATTTCCAACAAATGGTCAGGCTAAGGAACTTCCTACTGCCACATGGGATCGCCTCTGGCGGGACGTCCCGAGAACTAACGTTACGGTTAGATCTCTGCCAACACAAGGCCGGGTTACCTCTGTAACTAGGTAACTACTACACGAATATGTCATCCCCCGGTCCTTTGGGACCTTTATCCGAGCGCTCGCAACAACAACACCACACAGTAATAGGTATAGTGTATCAACATGAGTAAGTATCTGGGCTCCATACCATGATACCACCCTTTACCAGAAGGAAATGACATACCCTAAAGGGCGCGACCCTCATAACCTTGCCGCATATTCCTGTTTCGACCATTTCCGGGGAGTGAGGTCCTGACGAAGTCTCGTCCACAAAGCTACGCTTTGTGTAACAAAGCCATGCTTCGGGTCCACAGATGACCAAAGCAATAATCACAAAGATAAATGATCAAACAAATGATCATATCACAAATGACCAACCAATGATCATCACACAGCAGCACTCAGCATGCCACATTACCAGATTGGGAAATATCGCTGATAACCTTCAACTACATAACCTCTGAGCTCGTACGTCTCAGAGAAGGGTGTTAAGCTAAGAGAATAAATTCTCCGCCACCAACAGAAATGTATTTGAAAAAAATCTGCTCTATCTCTCAAAATGTAATGTCAGACACGTAACCATACAAGTCTGTTCCGGGTTCGAACAGAACCGAAGGCACTTCCAAAGAAGCCCTTGCAATCCGGGTATTCACAATCCCGATAAAATTTCCCATCACAAAGGAAATCTCCATATCGTAGCTAACGATGCGGAGACAATCGATAGGTCATCCTATCGTTTTCACAAATACCCGGTCTTCACACCGGTCTTCAAATGCGATCCAAACGACGTATCGCATATTCGGAATGGGATATATGACACAAAGGTCCTCTCCCGGCTAAACCGAATAGCGAGCGCTTATTTTTAAAAATAAGTGTGCATTCAATTCCAAACAAACACAATCAATACCATCCAAAGGTAAATATTGATAGTCGGTTATTTAACTATCAATAAAGATGCGCCACATCATCAGATTCCAAATAATTTTTCCAAAATTATTAAGTCCCAAAATATCTTTACAAGATATATATATACACAATTTCCAAATAATTGCCCAAATTATTTGATTTACCAAAACCACTTCACGATAAAATTTTCCACACTTTACCCATTTGAAAACCCATTTCAAATTAAACACCTCAACCATTTGAAAACAAATTTCAAATTACATTAACCATTTGCAAACCAATTTCAAATCACCTTAACCATTTGAAAACCAATTTCAAATCACCTTAACCATTTGAAAACCCATTTCAAATCACCTTTCATCCTTTATACCTTTTTTGAAAACAAATTTCAAATCCACAAATAAATCCTTACCGATTTGATTTAACTTACGTTCCAAATTTGTAAATTTTATTTCCATATTTTAAAAATAAATCAACATTTATTTTTAAACAAATTTCCCTTCCTATTTATAAATTCCAAAGTGGATTTAAATTCCAATTTCCCAAATATCTACACATACACGATTTCAAATCAATTTCAAACTATTCACTTCGATTTACCTTTAAAAGGTGAATTCTCAAAATGTTCCATTTCATATTAGAAAATCATTTCTAAACTTATTTAATAATAAGTAATTCACACTTTAATTTATTTTCAACAATTTTTGAAAATATTCAACATACTTAAGTTACCGTTAAGTATTTTATTCCATTCTCTTTGAGAAAACATCCTTTTATTCACATTTATTTGGGTTAAAAACGAATGTTGCGTAAGACATCGTTACGACAACCCAAAAACACTAGTATATGGATTTGAAATAAAAAAAATGGATACATAAATCCACTACTATTCAAAATATTCCCTTCTGTTTCTCGAAAACATCTATTTCAACAATCAATGTTGAAATCTATGTTTTCAATACTCAATACATTTTAAAACACCTTTAATTCGTTTTAAATTCCATTTAAAACGTTCTTTTCCAAAAACACGTTCATTTAATAAAATAATACATTCACCGTTCAAAAATAGTGAATACAACCCCTTTAACAAATTCCATATTCAATTTATCAAATTAAATTGATTTTCCGGATTTATAACAATGTCCATACATCCCATTTCTATTTATGAAACTTCGTTTTAGAAATCTCCTTTTATTAGTCCAATTCGATTTACATAACTCGATTATATACTAAAACCAATATTATAAGTTAAATACTTATAATATTATCTATTTACCCAAATCGTTCTTTTGAACTTCACCAATTTAAAATCTTATCACTTACAAGATTTCTTTATGGCTTAAAATAATTTCAACTAATGAAATCTTCATTTATTAACAATTTCTATAAAATTCCCCTTTTTAATGCCCAAATCCATTTCTATAAGTTAATAACTTATAAACTTAAAATTTTCCAATAACCGTTCGTTTTATAAATTTCACATTTATTAATCTATAAATCCTAGTGAAATTCATGTTATACATCAACTTAACACTTTCTAAATTTATTCTATAACTTCAATAAATTTAATTTAAAAACATCCATTTATAAAATCCTTTATATAAACCATTAATAATAATAACTCCCCAAAAACCAAATTTAACTATTTTATAAAAACCTATTATTGTAAAAAATTTCTTTTAAGTTATATTTTATAAAAATATAAATTTTTAAAACATAAAATTTTATCCATCTATTTATTTTAAAATTTAATCAATTCAAAATTTTTTAATAAACCATATTCTTTGAAAATCCGATTTAAAACCCCTTTTAAATTCAAAACCGTTATTTTTAATTTAAAAATTAGAATCCGATGATGCAACGACATCGAATGGTCAATCATGGGAATAACATCATATAACAATGTGATTATCAACAATCAACATAATATTCATAAACAAATAAATATGTGAGGAATCCAGTTGGATCCCTCCAACCTGTTACCCTGCATCCACAGACGTTAGCACAATACCAATTCCACTTCGAGGTGGAATATCGCGGTATATGGGATTTTATAAATATCCGCTTAATAGGCGGCGCAATAGGGTCTCATCCGCTATACGAGGCGGGAAATCAAATCCAATATATACATATGCCAATATATATATATTGCTATATATAATATATATCCTATTATATCTACTACCACAATCAATCAACAATTATCAATCAATATTAACTATTTAAAATTTTAAACCAAACAGTTTGATTGAGTGAGGAGTTCTCACCTTGGTTTCGGCGAGCGTTCGAAATTCAAATTAAACCGGACGGTGTCCGATTTAACCTAAATTTCTACTTGCCCGGAATGGATCCGGATCTGCACCATCGCGTAGTGCTCGACTCTGCGATTCCAACGCTTCCAAAATCATCGAAATCTGAGGTCGTATGAATTCGTTATGATTTTTACAAAGTTTGAATTAAATTGAAAACAAATTCTTTTTCAAATTAAATAGCTTCACCAAAACGACACGGCCCAAGGCCCGCTTCGTCCTCCTTCAACAATCACGCGCGCCCTCAGGTAATAATCGAACCCATGCTCATCTCCTAGGGCACGAAATCGCCGCATCACCGAAGCCTTCGAGCTCGATCGGAGCTTGCCACCTCAGTCGCCTCCACCATCTCCACCCTCGCCCACGAACACAAGCAGCTCGGTGGCCCCAAGGCTCGGCAAAACGCACGTAAGCCCCATACGAACGCGGCCCTCCTGCCTCTCCTCTGGTCGACGATAGTCGATCTCAACCGTTGGATCTCACGAGCTCGGAGAGATCTACCTTTCTTCCGTTGGAAGTTTTCGAAATGAAAGCAAGGATTGAGAGATTTGGGAAGAAGAATGTAAATCGATTTCGGCCATTGACATATGCCCTAGCGGCGGCCGGTAAAATAAGCTAGGGTTAGAGATGATAATGAATATATAAATTAGTTTTAATATTATTTAATGAATATAATTTCTCGATTTAACAGTTTATGCAAACGACCTCAAATTCTCACGTTCCGACAGGCTATCCTGAGGTTTTTCCGCGTTCCGGACACAATGGAACAGGTTTCGTAAGCTAATTCGATCGTATGTGTGAGATATGGAATTAAACGATCAATTTAAATTAAAACCGATTTAAACGATTTCTAGGCGTTTTGGCTTGTACCGGACAAACGATATATCCGATTGACTTGAAATTTGAAATCTTGCAATAATATCATATTACGGATCCGATGAAACTGGTTTCGTCGAAATCCGAGACCGTTTGAAAAATGGCTATTTTAACTCGCCGAATTAAAATTAAAACGATATCGATGCGTTTCGAGCTGCCACGGTCAAACGACAACTCCGTTTGCTACGAAATTTGAAATCCGATAATAACTAACTATTACGGATCCAATGGAACTCGTTTCGTTCAATTCCGAGACTGTTCAAAAATTGGCTATTTTTCAGTCGATAATTAAATATTAAAATATTCAATTTTTACAAATTAACTCCAAATTCAATTTTACAAGTTCTAAAATATTTCTATAACTTTAATATGATAAAATAAAATTTTCCAAATCATTTTCAATCATATTTAACCCAATATCTAATTATTTGTGGAATTTCACTATTAATTAATCGATTTAAATGACCAATTAAATTCAATATTCAAGAAATAACTTATTTAACTTAAAATTTTCACTTATAAACATTTAAAATTAATTAAATACTCAAATTTAAATTACTAAAAATTCTGGGTCGTTACACAAACAGTTATAAATAAAATTTTAAACACATCATACATCAATTTAACCAACATAAGAAATCTTAGAAGTTGTGAATGGGTTAAAACACTCACTTTTTGAATTTAAATTGAATTTAAATCCAATTTAAACCCAAAAATTTAACCGCCTCAGAATTCGTTCAAACCTGCGTCATCAAGTCCAGAATTTCAATACGATCCTAACAAAAGAAACCGTGTGTGATTTGGAGTTAGTATGTAAAAATTATTTGAGTTAAACAAGTTGGAAACAAAATTAAAAATTTAAAACAAAATAAAATAACATCCAAGAAAACACACGTCATCAACTATATCCATCTCCAGTACACAACGCAACCAGGAAACCTAACGTGCCTAACCAAGATCGCGCTCGACACCACAGCGCCGCCACCGGGAAGATCGACGCCGTTTGCCCCACGGCCGCCTCCAGAGCCACGACCGAAACCCCCCATCGCTCTACTTCGTCGTTCGTGCCATTGCGTGGCAGCCGCCGCTATCATCTGTTAAACCCTAAGTGAAATTTGTCTCCAATCCGACCGTCGATCCACCATATCAACCACCTAGATGCGATGCACGATCGACTCTCTCTAAAACCCAAAAAAGGTTTCTCGATCCGACGAATTTTACCGCGGTGAGATGAACGACCGTGGATAAACCTTTAGTTTCAGAGAAAACGATAACTCGAATTGAAAAACGAATTGCACCAGCAGATTACGCATTTCGAGAGCTTCAACATATATTTTTTCTGAATTTTTCCGAGGACTCTGAATTTTAGGCTTTGGATTTGATTTTTTTAAAATTTGAATTTGGATCTAGGGTTTTGCAGCCATTGGAAGAGGAGGAGCTGTATGACTGTATACATAAAAAAATGAGAATAGATGGAGGCTAGGGTTTATAACCGACTATTTATAGGTAGGGTTGCAATAGAGTAGATGGACCGGATAAACAAACGTGCTGAACAATCTATGGCCCGAAAAGCCCGTTTCGACTCCGGAACGAAATTGGGTCAACCCATCTATCAAAATAGATATTTAAAAATATGCTGAATGCGATGGAAAAGTTTCACGTCCAAATTCCATCGTATGAAGAAGTTATGCTGAAAACAATATTTTCAAATCGATTTCAATTGATTTCAATTTCGATTTCAAGGCGTTTCTAGTCCGTACGATCAAACGACTAGCCCGATCGCTACGAAACTTGAAATCTTACAATAATTCACCGTTACAGATCCGATGAAACTGGTTTCGTCAAATTCCGAGTCAGTGGCCAAAATGGCTATTGTTATATTAATTAAATAAATTTAAAATAAATTAATTAAATCAAATTTCGTGTTAAAAATTATGAACTTTGCAATCTTTATCACTTTATAATTTTCAAACATTTACAAAGATTTAACAATTTTTAAAAGTCAATTTATTAAAGATTAGTCAATAGAAATCTTCAATTCATAAAATTCAAAAATTATAGATAGATTTCCAAAATTTCCATTAAATTGGATTTACCCATAATTATTCCATTCATAATTTCAAATAGAAGGGTTTACCATTGGATTTAAAATTATCACATAAATATTTCCCGTTTTCAACTTAATTTTTAAATTAACGTAATAATTACATATTTGATTTCATTCATTTGCAATAAATCCAACTATTATAAATTAAATAAATTAACTCGCTATTAAAATTCAAATTCTATAATTCATAAATTTCAATCATCTTGGTTTACTTATAAATTTATAATTCTAAATCAATACCCATCTCAATTTAAAGTAACTGTTAACCCCGTTCCAGCATACGAGTTAAAAGGCCTACGAGTTAGAAGCGTCAACGGGTTAAGGTTTGAAGCGACCTACGACTTAAGGTGTCTTACGACTTAAGGAAAGGACCGATTCAAAGAATCCCCGACTCAACTGGTGGCGACTCAATGATACAGACCGACTCATTGAGCTGCCGACTCAAGAAACCTCACGACTCATAGAAGTTACCGACTCAACAGGGAGCGACTCATATGAGTGAATGACTCAGAGCTGTCCACGACTCATCAGCATGAAGTACCTAACGACTCAGTGGGTTTATGACTGAAGGATTGGATCAACTCATATGCTCAAGGCACGTAGCGACTCAATGGATCGGTAGGCCGCGCGAGTTAAAGGACTGAGCGACTCACGACTCAAGATGATTACCGACTCAGTAGCCTGAGCTTGTTGCCGACCTAAATTTAATGACGACTCAATGACTCATGAGGGACACCGACTCATTTGATAGCCGACTCAGTAAGTTGCCGACTCATTACCGACCCAGCGACTCAACTGGCCCACGACTCATCCTATAAGGTCACTCAAAGGAGCGACTCACAACTGATCATGGCTTGTCTACGACCTAAAACCATTGAGCCATAGTCCATTGCCGAACAACCTATGCTAGCGGGAGATGACTCGGAAGCGACTCAGAGGCTTGGTCCAATGAGTCGGCCATGACTTAATATGACTCGGCCACGGGTCAAGCATAAGCCGACACACAACACAAGACTCAGAGGCAAGTTCAAGATCATGCTGCAAAGGGGTGACTCGCAGACGACTCACGACTCATCATGAGTCGGTCACGACTCATCATGAGTCGGTCACGACTCATGACTCTGCGATTTCAGCCTAGGAAGTTTGCCTATAAATACGTAGCCACTTCCAACGTTCAAAAGACTTTTGGGGACTGACTTCCTACGGGCCATTACTCTGCTATTGTCTCGACTTCAAGCAACACTCAAGCAACATTTCAATCACTCCAATCACCAAAGACATTTCAACAAATCTCGTGAAGAAAAATAACTCATTCATCATGCATTCAAAGGATTCTTCTACATCGGGGTTTGAGATATTTGTCTCAGTGTGTTGTAATCGGAGTTGATGTTAAAAAAAACTATATCTAAATAAACAATAAAGAGCTTCAAAGTGGACGTAGGCTTGATCCTAAGCCGAACCACTATAAATACTGTGTCTCTTACTGTTTTTCTACATACTTTCTGCTTATTTCTGATTCCCATACAAGTGGGTGGTGCTTTCACAATCACATCTTATACACTAGGGTGTTGGCGTTTAAATTTAAGCGTTAACATTTTGGTGCTTTCACTGAGAATTGAACTCAGGACTTCTATCATCATTGCTTTACAGAAGATTTGTAGAGAGAATTTCCTTGAAGACTAGAAGTCTAGCAGAAATTATGGCTTCTGAAAGGAAACGAAAGTTTTTGAGGTTTGAAGGTACTAGCAGCAACGCCATTGCTCTTCCCGCATTAGGGGAAACAGCTTCAACTATTGGGGTCACAAAGGCTGAATTAAAGGCTGTGATTTATGGAATATATCAACACATGGAAGTTCAAAGTAATAGAATACTGGACAAGATGAACACATTGCAAGAGGAAGTCCGTCGACTAGAAAGCAATATAAAAACCATTGCTAAGGAAGCTCAGGTTTCAGAAGAATGGAATATTCCTCAACGAGCAACTGGCATTATTGGACCATTCCCCCAAACAGAAAGTTCATGGCCACGACCAACTATCCACGAACGTTTGTCAAGGGCAACTTTCGAGAGAATAGTTGACGACCACCCATTGAGTCCTGGTAACGATGAAGAATACATACCGGAGATGATTGAACAAAGAGAGGACGATGGAGGGAAAAGAAAGCAGAAGCTCTTGAAAAAAGCTCGACGCTTCAGATCCTCTGACTTCACTCCCTTGACCGACACTCCGGAAAATATCTTCTTGGCATCAAAGGACGTTGTTGTGTACCCCAAACCATCTCTGTTGAGAAGAAGCGCAACAGACAATGGAAAATTCTGCCGATTTCACAATCAGCCTGGCCATGACACCAATCAATGTCGCCATTTAAGAAAGGAGATTGAAGAGTTGCTCAAACAGAATGAACTGCAACAATATGTGAAAAGAGATGGAATTAACTACTCCTCATCCTCCAAGGTGCAGCTGGTGTCCGCTCAACAATGTAGCTCAAATAAAAGAACCGTGGCACAGGGAAATGAGGGTCCTATCATCAGTATCGTCACAGCAAGCCCTCACCAGATAGGAAAAAATTGGATGAGACGGGAAGACATGCACACGCTTCAGGAAGACCTTCAAAGTGAAAGGAAGTTTCGATTCTGAAAAACGTTGCCATCCAATCCTTTCAAGCCAAAAGATTCAATCCCTAAAGCTTGGGGCAACAACTGCTTTCTTACTTTACTTGAATACTATGTTTCAAATTTGTAAAGGAATGCTGATCCAATAATTCTTGTATCAAAATCTGTTATAAAGACAGTGCAAATAAATAATAAAAACTATAAGCCTTGTTCTCCCTATTATTACAAGTCGCTTATTTTATTTCGATATGTGAAATATTCTAAGAATGTCACTAAAATTATCAATCTAAATTTGCAGGCAATCAATGTCCAGCCGATTCGTTACAATATCAAGCAACCCTTGGTAGCTTTCTAAAGCAAGTCTTAAGTGACGAAAGTCCAGGGGCAAAACCTAAATAAGAAATACTCTAAGCAAATAAATAAGATTTGGCTAGAGTATGCTTCTTCAGTTAAAACCACCTGCCAACAGAAGAAGATAGTGCACACTTAAGGATGGCACTGAGGCACTGCTAATATAATCAATCAAGTTCGCAACTGTCAAAAGAGAACCAATTCCAAGAACTTGGAATAATAGCCACTTACATCCATATTTTACATAAAAACTCTGCTGAGATATTGCAATAAATTTACAGATATATGATTCTCTTGTTAAGGGCAATTGCAAGGCAGGCAAATAACAACAGCAGTAAAGTGAATATAGGCCCAATTCTGGCTAAATCACTATAATTCTCGTGTTCCCTACTATTATAAACTGCTCTGTTTTATTTTGGCGTATGAAATACGTTGAGCGTGTTGCTAAAAAGACCATTTAATAATGCAGGCCATAAAACAAGACTTACCAGTCATGAGACGAAGCGATCCGCAACAACATCCAGTAGTCAAGCACTGAGCCATTCAAAATTCCCATATCCAAATCTTACAAAAGGAGAACTTCAACCGAAAGTAAGCAAGGTGGATAAAAGCAGATCATATATAGCTAACCGCAAATGTATGAACAAACAAACGGCCAGTTAAAGAACCTACATCTGCCACCACCAATTTGCTTAACTATAAAATATATTCCTTTGGGTAAGGGAGAGGCTTGGCAGCTAAAAGCAATGACCCTTGTGAAGTAATGGGAATTGTCAACATGAATCAACGGCAAAAAAGTATGCGAGAGCAAGCATCAGCCAACAAAAGATCATTTCGGAAGTGCCAGCCCTTTTTGAAGGCATAATTCCTCAGGGGATAGAGACCTCAAGCGGGCTCCATCGAAAAAGGTGTCTCTCTCGTTACAAAGTCGTGGAGTTACCAGCCAACACACTCCCGAGAATCCATCCAGACAAGAAAAGGAAACTCCAAACTTCCTGACAATAACCCTCCTCTGGGGCACACATTTCACCACAATCGGTCGACATATTCCCGTGAGATGAAAAGCCCTCTTCGGAGGCCGAATGCTTCTCTACGGAGACCGAATGCTTCTCCTCAGAGACCAAAGCCCTCTTCGGAGGCCAAAAGCCCTCTTCAGAGGCCGAATGCTTCTCTACGGAGACCGAATGCTTCTCCTCAGAGACCAAAGCCCTCTTCGGAGGCCAAAAGCCCTCTTCAGAGGCCGAATGCTTCTCTACGGAGACCGAATGCTTCTCCTCGGAGACCAAAGCCCTCTTCGGAGGCCAAAAGCCCTCTTCAGAGGCCAAATGCTTCTCTACGGAGACCGAATGCTTCTCCTCAGAGACCAAAGCCCTCTTCGGAGGCCAAAAGCCCTCTTCAGAGGCCGAATGCTTCTCTACGGAGACCGAATGCTTCTCCTCAGAGACCAAAGCCCTCTTCGGAGGCCAAAAGCCCTCTTCAGAGGCCAAATGCTTCTCTATGGAGGCCGAATGCTTCTCCTCAGAGACCAAAGCCCTCTTCGGAGGCCAAAAGCCCTCTTCAGAGGCCGAATGCTTCTCTACGGAGACCGAATGCTTCTCCTCAGAGACCAAAGCCCTCTTCGGAGGCCAAAAGCCCTCTTCAGAGGCCGAATGCTTCTCTACGGAGACCGAATGCTTCTCCTCAGAGACCAAAGCTACCATCAGCGGCACAAGTCCTCTTCGGAGGCGCAACTCTTCGGAGGATAAAAGACCTCTAATGGGTCATACGCCACAAAAAAGAAAGTTCTCTACTCAACAAAAAAGATTGGAGGAGTCATGACCCTCCAACCATGAGAGAGTAACTTCCAGGCGATGAAAACCCTCTCTGAGGCACATTTCACCAGGAGTTGAAGTGTTATAACCGCTCTTCGGGATTTCACTTCACCAGAGTTGAAATGTAAACAAAATAAAAGCCCTCTTCGGAGGCCCATTTCACCAGGAGTTGAAGTGTTATAACCGCTCTTCGGGATTTCACTTCACCAGAGTTGAAATGTAAACAAAATAAAAGCCCTCTTCGGAGGCCCATTTCACCAGGAGTTGAAGTGTTATAACCGCTCTTCGGGATTTCACTTCACCAGAGTTGAAATGTAAACAAAATAAAAGCCCTCTTCGGAGGCCCATTTCACCAGGAGTTGAAGTGTTATAACCGCTCTTCGGGATTTCACTTCACCAGAGTTGAAATGTAAACAAAATAAAAGCCCTCTTCGGAGGCACATTTCGCCAGGAGTTGAAGTGTAGCAACCGCTCTTCGGAATTTCACTTCACCAAAGTTGAAATGTAAAAACAAAGACCTTCTTGAAAGCACACGTTTCACCGAGATTGAAATAAAACTTCCAAGTGTTGAAACGTGAAAAGGCTTTCTTCAAAGGCACAACTCTTTGGGGGTACACGTTTCACCAAGATTGAAATAAAACTTCCAAGTGTTGGAACGTGAGAAATCCCTCCTCAGAGGTACAACCCCCTCCCGGGAACACAATTAAGAAAAAAGACCTCTTTGGAAACCCACGTTTCACCGAGATTGAAATAAAACTTCCAAGTGTTGAAACGTGAAAAGGATTTCTAAAGCAAAACTCTTTGGAGGTACACGTTTCACCGAGATTGAAATAAAACTTCCAAGTGTTGAAACGTGAAAAAATCCCTCCTCAGAGGTACAACTTTCTATAAAAAAAAAAAAAAAAAAAAAAAAAAAATCCTCATCAAAAGCGTACTTTAACTTTCAAAGGAAAAATAATTTGCCTACTGTGGGAAATGATCGTAAAAAGAAAAGAAGTTAAAGTACCCTTCAGAGGTCCGCTTTACCACATAGAGGAATTCACTTGATGAGATATGCACATAAGCAAAAGAAAAAAGTGATTTCTTCGAACGACCAAGCGTAAAAACTTATACGAAGGGAGTTGTACTCTATAAAATCCTCTTTAAAGAATAAAATAATTATTCTTTAGCAAATAAGAGTGTAAGTCCCCTCGAGGTATAGAATATTGCAGCATACTTATGGAATGGGGGCAATATAGTATAATTACACACAATATGGTATAACTAAACCAGCAAAAGGTAACGCTCAAGTAACATACCATAAGCTCGCTGCAATATCAAATAAACTCATCCCAAAACGAATAACAAATGTATTCTTTAATTCAAACAAAAGTTTGTACAAACGAGGAATCATTTTATTCAATTACAACGCAGGTACAGGTTTCAAAATAAAGAAAAGCGGGGGCCGGTACCCGCACAATCCTCGGCCAGTACATGCAAAACACAAAAAACTAGAAACTGAAGATCTTCACTTCTTTTTGCTGCCTTTAGACCCTTTACCCGGCCGAATGATCAGCTTTTCAGGTCGACCAGTGGGTATAAGGGAGGAAGGAGAGGTAGGCGCAGCTGGCCCAACTTCCGGCTCCTCTTCAGTGGCGGTGATTTTCTTCCCCCTCCTCTTTGATGTCCCACGCTTCTCTCTCCTCTGTGAGGAAGACTCACTCCCCGGAGTGACAAGTTTTGATAGAACAATGTCGTCAGAAGGAGTCCGTTCCGGGGAAATGTCACCTCCCTCAGGTCTCTCATCTTTCTGCTCTTGCGAAGTGATGGGATCATCCAAGCCGTGAAGAGCCTCTATTTGTTCCTCCTGTGATCCAGGCTGCGAGGCAGAAGGAGGCACCGCCGGAAGAGACGAAGGAAGGATGACCGGAGGAGTAGAAGTTTGAGCAGCGCTTGGTACTCTTTCTACAGAAGAAAAAAGGTTAAAGTCAGTAAAAAGAGGAGATGAGGGTTCACCAATGAAGTCAGTAAAGAGAGGAGATGAAGGCTCGTCAAGGTTGAGAAAATAGCCAAGGAGCTCGTGAAACTCATGTGAAATAAGCGAGTAACCAGCTTGAGCAGAATTGACAGTAGCGAAATTAACAGTGAAGTTACCTGAAGAAGCTGGTTTCCTGATATCGACTTCATAAGCTTGCGTATCAGCGCTCTCTTCACCCTCGTCTCCACCTTGTGTGCTTGTAATATCAGCGGTAACTTTGGTGGGAGAAGCGAGATGGGAACTGGAACCAATAATGTCGACTTCAGACGAAGAAGGTGGCTGGACTAGAGTAGTTGAAGTGGTTTTCCCCAGCTGATCCCCTTCCGTCACTTCGGTTCTTAGTTTGGCAAGTTGTCCCTTTCCCCTGGCAAGAGCAGCGCGAGCGTCTTCATCAAAATAATGCCTTTCCAGGGCTGACTCATCATAACCAGCACCTTCAGCACCAAGCATATCGAGGGCGGCCTCCCACACTTCAGCTAAAGTGATCTCGTACTTGGGACCAAGAAAGGCGAGGCTTCCACGCCCCAAGACGCTATGCAAGTAGAAGTCGAATAATGTTGAGCCGAAGCTGTTTTTGGTCGCCTCATGAGATTCTTCGGCTGCGATTTTGCCGGCGACAGCCTCATCGCGCTCCCTTTCAGTTCTGGCAAGCTGAAGCTTGAGCATTTGCATCTCCGCCTCCTGGGAGTTGTTTTTCTTTCGAAGCTCGGCAATATCAGAGACATAGCCGTCACTGATTCTTTTTTGTACTTCAAGCCTGTCCTCAGCGTCTCTCTGACTGGCATGAGCATCTCTAACTTGTCTGAGAAGCACTTCTTCTTTTTGAGAGTATGAAGTAGAGGAAGCAGCAAGCTCGTCTTTCGACTTCTCAACCTTTGCTTCGAGCTCCTCGTTGTAGGAAGTAATACTTCTCATCTCGGTATCATGCTGCTCAAGGACCTTCTGCCACTCAGCCTTATCGTTTTCCATGGTGAGCATAGCCTCTAAGTTGGCACGGTTAACTCGTTGAAGCTCATCAACAAGCTTCTGCCAGTTTGACATCCTCTCGATATCAAGTTTAACGGCGTCAAGATTTCGTAGCATAGCAGGCTTGTCAATAGGGACTAGGTCGAGATCGAACCTCACACCCTTTAAACACCACTGCGGAAAACGACTTTGTAAAGTGGCTGGGCCCGGTCCCACTTGAAATTTAGGCCTACTTATTATTGTCTGGATGTCCTCCTTCCCAAGAGCAGGAGAGTCAGAAGTAATATCAAGAGGGGCAGGGGCAGTAGGCTTGTCGGGAGTGGTGGAAGCATGTCTCTCACCATGTCGAGCTCGTTTGCTCGAATCTTCTACTACATGACCTTTTCCCCGGTCATCGTGTGATTTCCTTTTATAGGAATCGTCACCTCTCTGCGGGGAGTCGCGATGCTCATCCCTATCCCTCCTTTCCCGAGCTTTTCGAGCAGCCCTCTCTTCATCAGACTCCCTATAGGAAGAGAAGTAGCGCCCATAATTATACTGTCCACGCCCACCATAGCGTTGAAAATCTTGATAGTATGATCCACCGCGTGTCATTGGAGAATCTGAAATAAGAAAAGATAAGCTTCAGAAATCTTTAAAGCATAAGAAGATAAGTGCATAAGTGTGCTGGAAAATTCTTAAGTGGTGTGTGAAGTGCAAACTACTCGCATTGGGCTAACGAACCACTTCTCAGTTGGGGGGATGTAATAGGTTTCGCTATCGGTGGCAATTCTTGGAATAAAAAAGTTGGAGTCAGTTGGAGGGCAGATGTCACTTCAATTGTTGGAGGTATAACTTTACCACGAGCAGGATCATCTTTAGAGAGCTCTTGGGAAGAGATAAATAAGTCACTTAAATCCCCAAAGACATCATCATCGTCATGCCTAGCCTGGTTCCCTCCATCAGTTCCTTTATCGGCATTTTTCATAGTTTGGGAAGGTTGCTCCTCTTCTTCTTCAGTAATGGGGGGAAGCGCGGACTTTTCGGATGGCCCCGTGTCGTCTCGTGGAGTAGAGCACTTCACTAATGGAGTTCCAGTAGAAGTTTCTCCCTGCACACGATCTTTAGTGGAGACCGAGGCGTCGAGAGTTTTCGTCGGAGAATCGGGAACTTCAGTCGGGGCTTCATGAGGCTGAGTAAAGCGAGAGGGATGGAGAAGTCCGTATTGGTGTAAAAATTCATCGCTTAGCAGAAACTTTATGCTCCTTTCTTCTGCCGGCACAGCATTTAATCTTTCTAAAATTTGCTTAAAACTTGGGTCCCTGGTAGGGGGTGGAAGCGCTAAAACAGGAACAAAGAATGAAGTTAGCAACTAAAAGTTCGGATCTCAAAAATGGCTTCAAAGCGGAAAGAATATAGACAGGAAATCTTACTTCCTACTCTCCAGATGGCATAAAACCCTGGAGGGCAACGAAAGAAGAAAAACTGATTCAAAAATCCGTGAGCGCTTTCGGAGAGATCAGTAACAAGTTTGCGGTTTCGAGCGCTTCTTATAACCACAATGGAGGGATGGTCTTTAATTTTTGTAAATGAGCAGAAAAAACAGATCTCCCCGAAGCTTGGTAGTCGATCCAAGGTTCTCCTAAATAGAACACATAACCCCATCAGAATAGCATAGCCATTGGGGTGTAATTGGAATGGAGAGATAGACAGCCGAAGCAAGAACTGTTGAAGAAAGTCGTTAAAAGGAGGAATAGCGCCATTTAAGCACATTTGGCGATTGACAGCAACAAAACCAAGAGGTGGCCTATCGGCAGTATCATTTGGCCCCGGTAGTAAGGCGTCAGCATCATCGATGCCAAACTGGACGCACAATTGATTAAACGTCCGTTGATTCAGAGTTGTTGGTATTCTCTCTGGAGGGTTATCCACAGGAATAGCTACCGGAAAGGTATCTTCAGTCTGACTCATCGGCTCTTCTTGATGAGAAGTCATTCTACACAAGCAACTGGATGTTCAAATGCGAAGGTGCGCGTTTCCTAAAAAGTGTGAAGTGTTGTGCAAGACTAGAAAAGTGACAAGTATATATAACTAGGATTACACTAATCGATGCTTGATCGATGGTAAACATTTCAGAACTTGTTAACTTAAAAGTTCAAACATAATATTAGTGCAAGCAAGTCGATTTCAATTGACTACTTCAGCATTGCTTTGATATTTTGTTTGAAGTAGATATATTAAAGGCACTTCATATATGCAGTTCATTCAAGTTAATTATCTATAAGCTAATCTGTCATTTGATGTGGGCAGTCAATGGCAGTATATTCGTCCCAATTTTCTGTAAACATTGTGTTAGACAGGTTATTAGCTTGCAAGAGTGATCTGTAAAAGAAAGCAGCAAAGTTCAACAGTTCAAAGTTCAAACAAAATTTACAAGTGTTAAGTCGTCAACGGCACAATGATTCTTTGTATGGGTTAAGCTAAGTCATTGGTTATTTGGATGACTCGGCTACGACCTAAGGAAAGTGAGGCAAGTTAAGTTAGGTTGCTTCAATTCTAAACCGCTGATGTTATAAGTCGGCAGTTCTATGAGTCGTAAGTCAAGGAACAGAAGGGGGGCTCCAGTCCAAAGCAACAAGAAATCCTCTAAGTTCTAACTCGGTTACGACTCATGGTTTAAGTCGTAAAACTTGCTAGGTCGGATTAAAGTCAATGGTAAAGGCTACTGAGTCGCATGGAAGTTGCTGAGTCGTTCACGGCTTATGGTTTGAGTCATGCACGGTTTAAAAGGATAAGTCGTCAAAAGGACCTAAAGGGTTAAGTCGTTCATACGACCTAAGACCTGAGTCATATGAATTAACACGGTTAAGGCATTAAGTCGTGCATGAGTAACTCTGCAAAGGCCCCTAAGGTCGGTTCTCCACTCACACACTGCCACACCATCTCTTAAGTTAACCCGTGAAGCCAAGGATCCATTAACCCGGTTAACCCGTTAAAGCCTCCCTCATCTCTCCCAAACTCCTGAACCAGTTAACTCCTCTCCAACCCGATACCCGCCATCGCCTAAATAACACCGATCCGTCATCCCCTCAAACTAAGCCTATTACTCACTTATCCTACCAGTTCATCAAACACCGATCCAAAACTGTCATGAAGCTGCCACGAATCAAGTGCGATGCTATAATCTAGAGGATCACAACAACAACACAGCCAACAATGATCAGAGTCGTTCACAACTCAACTCAAAGCCCAAGTGAGACATGCGGCGGTGATTTGGGAATAGGAAACGGGAATTTGTGCCTTAGCAATGGTCGTTGTTGGATTGAAGTTCGAAATCACTTACGCAATGTAGTGGAAAGGATGGACTGATGATCGGCTAACTTGGATTCGCCTTCGGAAGATTGAAAGGTCTCTAATGGCAGATGCGGCTCTGGGATAAGTAATGAGAAGTGAGAAAGAGGAGAAACGACTCAAGCACTTTTATACCTGGAAATATTGGAACTCGAATCGGCACGGGTTATGATGAGTCGAAGCACACGACTTACGATTTAAGCGTGTGCTTCGAGGGGCAAATGTTAACCCCGTTCCAGCATACGAGTTAAAAGGCCTACGAGTTAGAAGCGTCAACGGGTTAAGGTTTGAAGCGACCTACGACTTAAGGTGTCTTACGACTTAAGGAAAGGACCGATTCAAAGAATCCCCGACTCAACTGGTGGCGACTCAATGATACAGACCGACTCATTGAGCTGCCGACTCAAGAAACCTCACGACTCATAGAAGTTACCGACTCAACAGGGAGCGACTCATATGAGTGAATGACTCAGAGCTGTCCACGACTCATCAGCATGAAGTACCTAACGACTCAGTGGGTTTATGACTGAAGGATTGGATCAACTCATATGCTCAAGGCACGTAGCGACTCAATGGATCGGTAGGCCGCGCGAGTTAAAGGACTGAGCGACTCACGACTCAAGATGATTACCGACTCAGTAGCCTGAGCTTGTTGCCGACCTAAATTTAATGACGACTCAATGACTCATGAGGGACACCGACTCATTTGATAGCCGACTCAGTAAGTTGCCGACTCATTACCGACCCAGCGACTCAACTGGCCCACGACTCATCCTATAAGGTCACTCAAAGGAGCGACTCACAACTGATCATGGCTTGTCTACGACCTAAAACCATTGAGCCATAGTCCATTGCCGAACAACCTATGCTAGCGGGAGATGACTCGGAAGCGACTCAGAGGCTTGGTCCAATGAGTCGGCCATGACTTAATATGACTCGGCCACGGGTCAAGCATAAGCCGACACACAACACAAGACTCAGAGGCAAGTTCAAGATCATGCTGCAAAGGGGTGACTCGCAGACGACTCACGACTCATCATGAGTCGGTCACGACTCATCATGAGTCGGTCACGACTCATGACTCTGCGATTTCAGCCTAGGAAGTTTGCCTATAAATACGTAGCCACTTCCAACGTTCAAAAGACTTTTGGGGACTGACTTCCTACGGGCCATTACTCTGCTATTGTCTCGACTTCAAGCAACACTCAAGCAACATTTCAATCACTCCAATCACCAAAGACATTTCAACAAATCTCGTGAAGAAAAATAACTCATTCATCATGCATTCAAAGGATTCTTCTACATCGGGGTTTGAGATATTTGTCTCAGTGTGTTGTAATCGGAGTTGATGTTAAAAAAAACTATATCTAAATAAACAATAAAGAGCTTCAAAGTGGACGTAGGCTTGATCCTAAGCCGAACCACTATAAATACTGTGTCTCTTACTGTTTTTCTACATACTTTCTGCTTATTTCTGATTCCCATACAAGTGGGTGGTGCTTTCACAATCACATCTTATACACTAGGGTGTTGGCGTTTAAATTTAAGCGTTAACAGTAACTTAATTTACCAATTATAGTATTTATTTCAATTTCTTAAAATAACCCCTTTTATTATAAATTGAATCCAATTTATTTTAATAAGTTTCCAATTAAACGGATTAGATTCAATTTTAACCTTTTACTTACACTTATGTTTAGGTTATATTTAATTTATAACGTATTACTTCCTTAGTTATTACCTTACATACTTCCCGTATTAATTTCTCAATTAATCATAATCATTAAAGCAACGCTTATTGTTAATAACGACATTATAATTACTCAACATTTAAATGAACGTTATTACAAATAAATTTATTGACCAATTAATTAGGAAATTTATAATAGTTGTTATCCTACCTTTAAATTTACTTCCTAATAACGTACTACCTACTCTCCTTTAATTGTGATTTGAATTCCAACCTTTATTCATCATACTAAATAAAATAAATAACATATAGATTGTTACCTATTTCCTTTACATGCCTTTATAGGTTTATTACTTAACAATCACCGTTAAAATCCCGTGTATACACAAATTTTGTATTTCGTAATCCCATTCAATCAACTACGTATTACTTTCCAGCAAGTAATATGATTACTTAGAAAACGTTGACTTTTATTCAATTACCATTTATTGAAATCCACATTAATTAATTTATTAAATGCTTAATTTTATTTCTCTATATCCAATTTGTTGCAACTTTATTTACATTAATACTATTCCCTTATTTTGGTTGTTACTTATCAACTTGTTCTAACCTTATTTCTTAAATTTCCGTTATTGTAAACCTTTATATATTTTTTCATTTAAATTAAATTTTAAATTCCAATTCAATCAACCATTTCAACATGCAACTTATAATAACTGCTTACAAGTATGAATGGAATTATCATTTATTCCAATATTTTCTTAATTTACATTAACATATTAAATAAATTCCCTTTAAATATATTTTATATCCAGGTATATTACTTACCCCATTTCATTTATTGAAATTTATTCAAATTGCTAGTAAATAAGTTTTAAGTCACCATTTATATATTTTAATTTAGGTTCATTTCAATATTTATTTATAAAGTTTTTTTCTACTGAATTTAATTACAAAACTCATTAATTCCACCAAATTAAATTCACGAAATTTCGGGTCGTTACACTCTCCCCCACTCAAAACTTTTCATCTTTGAAAAGGAAAAAGAAGGGAGAAGGAAGAATTAAATAAACAATACATCTTATTTGAAATATTAACTTATAAACAATAATTTAAAAAATTTATTACTCTAAATAAAATATACCCATTTTATAATCATTATATCTTTTTATACTTAAATAAATAAAGTTTGGAAAAACATTTTCAAAATAATTTCTAAGTCCAAAAATTTACAAAAATTTCTGCAGAGTCTCCTTTGTACGGAGAGGCTCGGGAGGAAATATAATATCAAAATATAACAATTATATTTCATATATTATCCAAAATATTATATCCCAACCGGGAAAATATATAAAATAGTGCTTCCATAACCTGTATTTTACTTATATAATCTGATAAGAGTTAGCAATTATATAGAATGAAATATTTAAGTTGTTTAACCACAAAAAAACAATAAATTCAACAACCAATTGCAACCAACAACATGCAAGCCTCATATAAAATCAACACAAAGCAATCATTCATTCATATCAAACAAGACAAATGGTTGTTTGGGTTCAAAACTTCAACTTGTATAGAATGAAAAATAAACTATTAAGCACATCAATTACTCAACAGTCATAGATGAAACTAAATAGATTATTTATACATCCAAAAAAACTTAAAGTATCCTCACCCAAACAACCATAAACCAAACAACAAAAAATCCAAACAACAATCAACTTAACTTATTATTAATTTCATTTCATACCTTTGTTGTTTGATTTTCTTTTTATTTATATAGTGATTTATCTTTTTAATTAACATTTACTTATTAAATGTTTGCTTCATTTATTTTTACTTATTACTTACAATTATTCATTTCCATTAACTCAGGTCATGCTAGTTCCTTTTATTTCATTATAATTATTCATTCATTTATTGCACGCCCTCATTTATTTACATTCATTTATCAATAATATTCATGTCCTATTCAATTTCTTAGCATTTCCATTTTATTTACTTTATAATCATCTATTTGTAATAATTACCTTTAATTATATTTACTTATAGCAAAATTTCAATTATAACTTAAGTTTATAACATTAAATTCTCATTTATAATAGCAAATTCATTGAATACTTCATTACCTACTTTTACTTGTACAATTTCCATTACATTTCTTATTAAACATTTCAACTTTTTATATTTGGTAAGTTATATATGTTAAAGAAAATGCAAATGAACTTATACAAGTTTTATCCTATTTCTTCTAATTAATTTTAATGTTCCATAATTATATCCTTTATTTCATAGGTTACAAATTTCAAATTTCATTTAATACCATTTATAACCTAGCATTAAATTTCTTATTTCATTTAGAGTTTCAATTTATTAGTTAAATTCCGTTTTACTTCATTAATTAAACTATTAATAAATGGAAACTTAAGAATTTAATACCGGGTTTTGTTGAATATGCGCTTATATGATTTTTGTTTGATGATAATAAACATATATACATTCATTTAAATGTATTTGTTAATATACTATTTATTTTCACAGATTAAATAAATATTTGCTGAATAAAATAACACAGATTTTGAATTCAAACGAATATTTTATTCAAACAAATAATTATTACAATTTTGATAGTACAATTTCAAGCTCTCACTATAACTATACATTTTCAATTACAATTCATTTTTACATCTTCACCTCACTACATATCACCCACACTCGTATTAATCTTCAACTTCATTCCAGTTAGAATCCAACATCTGAGCAATCTGCAAAAATATTCACTAACGCAATAAAATTGAAAAAGAAATATTTTTGCAATATAAAATAAAATATAGATTTTGAAAATATTATTTGCCTCAGTTATTTGGGTTGTTCGCCATCATTTATATTTGAATTCATCACACACGAACAATGTGACATGCATAGTGTATCACTGTACATGCCACAAGTCCGTGCACACCGATATACACTTGATAATGCTACAGGGACAGGTGAGCACAAGGTCAAACCCAAATAAAAAGACGGGTTCAACTCAGGTGCAATATAAATAGAATCTCGACATCAGCACAAGGTCAAACCCGAGTTGCGAAACCGGATTCAACACAGGCACAAATGGTCAAGTCAATTAAAACAGTAAGCATAAACATGTGAGGTCAACGCTAACAACACTCAGATGAACACATGGCCAAGGTCAATGAAGCTAAGGCAAACAGAAGGGATGACTGAAGTGCAGCCACAAATGTTCACTGACTCGAAGGATGAATCAGAATATAAATGCAAGCTCAAGAAATCAAGTAAACAATACAGCAATGACCACAAATGGAACACAAGTCAGTAGCAAGCATACAAACATACCAGATCAAAATCGAACTAAAGTATGGTGAAACACTGCAACTCAAAGAGCATCAACAATGCAACACTTCAATGAGCTACATACAGTAATGCAACAGTGACATGCCCAACTAACAAACTCAACAAGCATATGTACAGCATGAACAAGACATGTACACAAGGCATGGGGGCACTGGAACATATGATGCAACTATAATGCAACAATACCAAAGTGATACATGAACCAGATGAACAAGACATAGCAGAGATATGCTACAGGATGGTCAGCCACCATAATGATGCAAATGTCGAGCTCAATGCAACACATTGGCAACCACAAGATGCTGACATAAACATCATCAAAGAAATGAAACCAGAGTTCAATGCATATGAGACCAAGCACATAACATACAAAACAGAAATGCACAAATACTACAGGCCGAGACAGTAATCAGATTATTGTGCAACATGGTCAGAACCACGACAACAGATATAGCAATACTTTAATGATCAAACAGAGGTCAAAACAATAAGCAACCCAGTGGCAACATGATCAGAACCATGGCAACAAATATGCAACACTTCAAATATTTATGCCTGAGCCGAGTAGAAGTTTCAAAATAATCAAGCAACAATTTCACAGAAAACAATAATGCATAACCTAGTCAAAGCCGAGGTAAACAAATCAAGTCAGTAGCAGTATAATCGGACATGAAGCCGAGATGAACAATGTAAGTGTCAAAGTCGTGGAAGCATACCGAAGCCAAAGCCAGAATTCATGAAATCAGAAATGGCCGAAGTCAAAAGAAAAACAACATCGTGGTGACCATGAAATTGATCAACACCGTGAGTTACAAGCAATGAAAATATATACGCATATGAACAAGTCGTAAATCATCATCAACATCCATACGGAAATCAAAAGACCAAGCCGAAGTCAATGTTGAACAAGTCAAATTCGAAACTGTGGTAGCAAAGAAAATTGACCAAGTTAAACATCAATACCGTAAGATTCAAGTAAATAGAAGAAGTCAGAATCGATCTCAAACATCCAAGCAATATCGATCGACCGAAAGCATAGTATAGAAAAAATCGTACGAACGCAAATCTAGGGTTACAAACCCTATATAATCAAATCATCATCGGCAATCTCAGCATCGAGTTCAAGTACGAAAAATCAGAAGAAACAAAAGCACAAATTACATACCGAAGCTGTAACGAAGCAGATTTTGCCCGTTCGAAAATCGACATCCATACTTTACATCGTACTCGAATGCCGCAGATTCGACCGTTCAAATTCGATTCGCCGGAGCTTATAACACCATTAAGTAAACAACATAGCGGAAGAAATAATGAATATCAATATACAACATCTGATACAACATCCTGATACAACAGATGATGCAATACATATCGATATACATCAGAGATATGAAACAATAAAATAGGAGCGGAAAGAAAAATAAATAACATTAGCAGCGGAACAAATAACTCTAAGATAGTCTTCAAAGAAGAATTCCAAAACTGTCTTTCTCCATCTCCAAGAACCAATCCAGAAATATCTCGAACTCCCAATAATGATGCACTAAGCTAAGCAAGGTCAGTCATGTCCAAAGGCTGAACTAGCTCCAGATAATCTACAGAACCTAACTATCTGAAAAAAAAACCCAACTCTAGACTGCTCGTGTGGAAAATAGTGAGCACCCAGAGTTTAGGAAAGGAACAATAAACTCCAGGTCAGTCATGGGACTGGTGTGAGTAACAAAAATAGTTTATCCTTTAAACACAAACAGCAAGAGAATTTTAAAGTAACTTCGCAATGCTTTTTAGAAAATGAAACTACCATAAGACCTCCCGCCACACACACAATGCAAACGCAGAATTGGAGGAGATTTCTTCTTATGGTAGTCAAACATGCTTAATACGCGGAAAATTTCTTGGATATTATTATTACAAGTGCACAGTGCAGAAAACATTTCGAAAGTAGAATATTAATCTTAGCCAGCATAGACATTCCGAACTATGCCTACTATAGCTACCATCCAAACAGTGGGGCGCCACCATAAGTGAATGGCAGGTAATACAACTAAAACCGTACAAGGCTCGTATTGTTTTGATTGGATTTTCCAACAAATGGTCAGGCTACGGAACTTCCTACTGCCACATGGGATCGCCTCTGGCGGGACGTCCCGAGAACCTAACCGGATCTCTGCCAACACAAGGCCGGGTTACCTCTGTAACTAGGTAACTACTACTCGAGCAAGCCATTCCTCGGTCCTTTGGGACCTTTATCCGAGGCGCCTCTAAAGCAACAACCACACAGTAAATGAGATTGGAGCTACCACATAGGCAAATATCTGGGCTCCATACCATGATACCACCCTTTACCAGAAGGGAATGACACACCCTAAAGGGCGCGACCCTCATGACCTTGCCGCATCTTTCCTGTTTTGACCATTTTCGGGGTGTGAGGTCCTGATGCAGTCTCGTCCACAAAGCTACGCTTTATACAAAAGCCATGCTCTGATCATAAATGATCAACAAATGATCATCAACACACAGCAACACTCAGCATGCCACACTACCAAATTGGGAGTATATCGCTGATAACCTTTAACTACATAACCTCTGTAACTCGTACGTCTCAGAGAAGGGTGTTAAGTTAAGAGAATAAATTCTCCGCCACCAACAGAAATGTATTTGAAAGAAATCTGCTTTATATCTCAAAGTGTAGTGTCAGACATGTAACCATACAAGTCTGTTCCGGGTTCGAACAGAACCGAAGGCACTTCTGAAGAAGCCCTTGCAATCCGGGTATTCACAATCCCGATCGAATTTCCCATCACAAAGGAAATCTCTATACCGGGGATCAGCCAGTGCAGAGACAATCGATAGGTTATCCTATCGTTCTTACAAATACCCGGTCTTCACCGCCGGTCTTCAAATACTATTCATAACGTCGAATCACATATTCGGAATGGGTTATACGACACAAAGGTCCTCTCCCGGCTAAACTGAATAGTGAGCGCAACATTTAAAACATATGGATATGAGATTTCAATTAAGTCACAACTTAATAATTCAAAACTTTCCTTTAAATGGTTAAACAAATTACCATTTCAAATCTTTTAACCAAAAAGATTTATTTCACTAAGTTCACCCATTTTCACAAAGATCCATTTACGGATTTCAAATTAATTTCCATTTCAATTGGATTAACTCGTTAAATCTTTAAATTTAAGATTTAACTTATAGCTTTCAAACCATTTCCAAAACTTGGGAAATCATTTTCATTTTTAACTTGAAATCCCTTTAACACAAATTGGACGTTCATTACTTGAGTGAAAGCATTTATCATTTGAAACAAATAGTTTTCGTTCCAAAAATATCCAATTATATTTACACGAGTTAAAGCCTTTGAATTTAAATTCAAATTCCCAAATCAATACCTTAAAAATAATTTAACCCATGTAAACCAATTTATAAGTTGAATAACCTTTTTAAACGCCAGTTTCCAAATCATAGAATTCAATTTCAAATATTGAATTCAAATTTAAATCAAAATATTTAAATTACAAAAATTCAATCAAGTTATTCAAAATAAATTTCATCTTTGAAATTCCATTTCAAAAGCTTTTCACTTTAACCCAATCCATTTCCAAACATTTGAATTTAAATATTCAAATTTAAAACTATTCAAAAAATCTGTGACTTAATTGATTTCCTCGTGAAATCCATATTTGTGTGTGTATAAGTGTAGTCCAGGGGTTTAACACAATAGTGCGACATCATTCAATCATCACAGATTAAAACACAGAAATATAGTTGATAAGCGGTACAAACTATAACGCTTATCTTTTATATACAGATCACAGATTAATAAATTAAATCACAGACAATAAATTGCATTACAGATCACAACACAAATCAAGATATATCACAAAGCATCACATATCAGGGATGTCAAACAATTCAACCATTCAGTAAAATCCAAACATCCATAAATGGATCAGTTTAATTATCTGATTAATTTAAATCTGATTAATTTCTATAAATTTGCTAGTCATGGTAAATTAATAATCAATTAATTTCCAATATTTTATAAATTATCCTTTAATTAATCATTAAGTAACTCTTAATTAATAATTAATCCTTAATTATTCAATTAAGTGTTAATAGTAACTTAATGGATTCTTAACTACAATTAATTAATTCCTAACCATTTACTAATCCATGATTCTTAATTACCATTAAGTTTTCATTTATTCCTTTAACTTAAACCTTAACAAGTAAATTTACACTTATGACTTTAATTTTAATTGCTACAATCATTAATTATCCATTTTAATTAACTTAATAATTAACGAATTATAAATCATTAAATTTATGTTGACTTAAGTTAAAACTCATTCTTACCGATGATTAAGTTACCATTCACCAATGTGTTTGGATACATTGATTTACAAATTTACTTTTAATATTTCAATTTAAATTTCAAGATTTAAAATGAATCCCCAATTTATTTTTTTAACAAAGTTTAGAACTAATTTTTAACCCTTTAAATTTACATGTTAAGATAATACTTTTACTACAAAAGTAAATTTTAAAGAGTAAAAATCAACTTCCCATGAGATTTACATAATTTAAAAGAATGTCACAACATTTAAGCTTATTTAAATATTTAAGTTTATAAACTTTATTAAATTTCAAAATCTGGATTTTAAACCTAGTTTAAATCCAAGTTTCCCTTTTTATTTAGCTTGTTTAAATTCCTTCTTTTCTTTTATTTAAAATACACTTACATGCTTAAAATTTTATTTTTAGCCTGAAAACTAGTTGTATTTTTTTTTTATTTTTTTATTTTTTAAAAAAAACACCCATTTCCAAACTAAGTTCAAAACTGAACTTGAACCGATATTATCTTTGTTTCTAAAGCTTAATTAAAACTTGTTTTATAACCTTGAAAGTATATTAGAATTCAAAGCAACAGAACAGGTTTGCATAAACCTGGAACAGCTATACCCGAGAACACTCTCCTCCTTCCACTATCTACTTCTTTTCCCAATTCAACATCACCAGGTACTGATGATGTCGCGTGCACGTGCACCACTCCAAGGTGATGCTCCGACCACCGAGACTGCCTCCAATAAGTCGACAGTGACCATCCCAAAGCAACAGACCACCCAGAACAACCAACGTCATTGCTACTCCGAATCGTGCCATCCACCCCCAACCTGGAACGAGCTCTGACGCTAAAAATCATCTCGTCCGACCAACCACGATCACCAGAAACCATGAAATTCTGGCCACAGCCTCTCCATTCAACCATACTTCGAACCCCCACCAACCGATCGCCCCAAAAGCTCAGTCGACGATGCAATCCCTTCGCAAACCTGATCGACCAAACCAGACTGTCGAACCCTAAATCGAGCAAGGCTACGCAATTCCTTCAATATAAAAATTCCTTGCCATTTTTCCATGAATTCTCATCACCCCGGCAAACTCCATAACCAGCGATAGCCCCTCACATTACCTCGACCACTAGAATTTGACAAAAGTTCGAACTCTGGTCATCTCTTTCCCCCTCATTCTGCGCGTCACTAAAAATCCTAGAATCATGACTAAAAATCATAGTTTTCAACAACAAACACCCCCATGTAATCCATTGATCAAAGTACGATCATCGAATTTTGGCCAACCTTGACTCGTCTATTGTAAAATAGGGTTTCCGTCCCCTATACTTCATGGTTTCAGAAGATATAAATTTTAGGATAAACTACACTTAAAAACAAATGACTTTTGTTTTGGGACCATGTAATAAAACTGCTTGAAGGGTGAGCTACTTTTTTTTTTTAAAGTTTTTTTTTGTTTAGTCACTGTCTTCCAAAATAAACATAATGTTTTAGGAAGAAGCACATTGTTTTGATGCTCCGAAACTATGAAACATACTTATATATGTACTCTGAATCATATCAGATGCATTACTACCTGATCAAATCAAAAATTCAACAAAAACTACAAACCACTAAACACAGTAAGGGTGTATTACTCACCTGATTTTCCAGAGAAATGAAACAGAGCTTGATAATGTTGAACAGGCTTGAGTTCTTTGCTTGCTGAAGCTTTTAAGTCTTCAGTTTGAATTGATTTAAGTTGTTTGTTTGAATGATGATGATATTATCTCATTTTTTTTTCACTCAGTTATATGGATGCAACTGAAACGAATTTGTTGTTCAAGTTGATAAAAATATGTCTGTATAATGTTTAGCAGGGATATTTTCTTTGCTTGCTGACTGATGTATATAAATTGTGTGCTAACATTTATTGCCATTATCTTATTTCATAAGCTTATACTTATCATACATTTTTTTTTCTTTCGGCTGAAATGATGTGTACCTTGTAAATATATTTTGCATTAATTATCATTGTTTTCTTTTGCAAGCTACATACTTGTATTTAATTGCTACTTGCCTTTGTCTGTTTACTTATTTTTTATATTTGTCTACAGCTAAAGACATTTGGTTTGTACTTGCATCCATTTCTTAGCTTGATTGTTGACTAATAAATGTGGTTCTGGTGGCTGCATTAATTACTTTGCCTTGCTTTCTTTTCTTTTTCTTTTTTTTTGTTTACAGCCTATTTCTTATATGTACTTTTTTTGTAGATATTTGTTTGTTTCATTCCTTTATCTCGGCTGGAGTGATTTTGTTTAGTGGTTAAAGATATTGTCATTTTCATGTGTGCAAGCTTGTTCTCATATTTGTTTACAACTCTATTATTTTCATGTTAATAGACTTGCCTGCATCTTTATATTTTTCCATATTTATACTTTATTCGTACAAGATATTTTGTTGTCTTGTTTATACTTACCCATTTGTTGTTTCTACATACTTATAGTTTTATTTAATTTGGCCTTGTTACTTTGAAACAAAAATGAATATCCACAATTAATATATTGTTAGAATTATGGCCAATGTATTTACTTTATTCTACAATATAGCTTATTTATTTTTATATTTATTTTCTTATTCTCAACCTAAATACTTAATAGTCTTGTATGTCATATACTTATTATTTTGTAATATAAATAAATTTCTATTTTATAAAACATGATATTAGAATTAATCTAACATATTTACTTTATATTTTATAATTTAAGATATTTACATTTTCATTCCTTCATTATCTAGATATTAAATTAAAACAATTATAAAAGAAACTATCTCTTTATAAACAGATAATATTTAAATTTGGAAAAACTCAAGTCAATTTCAATTAACCCCACAATTATTTAACCAAAATTTAATTTAATTATCAATTTAAAATAAATAAAATTCTGGATCGTTACAGAAGCAAGATCGAACTCGATCAATTTCAAAGAGCCGTGAGCAAAACAGAGAAGCAAGCGATCGACGAAGCAAACAAAGTGATAAATCTTCCTTTCGATCTAGCAACCAAAAGCCGGCATCTTTGAATTTTCCAAAGCCCTAATTTCATAAAGAAGAACGAACAAGGAAAAGGAATAAAGCCGATATTATCTTGAACAAAAGGAACGGCCCAATTATTATAAAAAGGAAAAAAGGGGCCGGCCTTTTATTTTATTTTTAAAGGGTTATAGGTTTTAAAATTAGGGCTATTTTATTTTTAAATTGTTTTTAATTTGTATTTTCTTTTTTAAACCGTTTAATTTTCTAGTCGTGTGACTAGGGGACAAACTACGTGGCGTAGTTTGAGAATTCGCAACTCAGTGGCTGAGTTGTGGCAGAGTTTTGAGCGTAGAGTTAGGATGGTCAATAGAGGGTATAGCGAGTTTACATGTGTAAGCGAGGGACTATCTATTTTCTAGTAGAAAACTTGGGGGCAGCACGTAGGTAGGGTTTTGCCGAAGCTGGGTAAATTCTGTGTTGTTCTCTTCTGCTTTTATTATTCTGATATTATCTGTGCTGTGTTTATTCTGCTGTGATCTATGTTAAAATTAATATACACTTCCGCAATAATTTTTATAAGTACCACTATCACCCTATTCACCCCCCTCTAGGGTGAAATCGATCCTACAAGTGGTATCAGAGCTAGGAAAAGAAGTCAACTTTTGTTTTAAAAATTCGTTTTTCAAAAAATCAATTTTTGTTAAAATTTGAATTTTTAAAATGGCTTCTTTTAATACTTCTTTTGCTGAGGGTCAATCCATAGTTATACCACCAATGTTCAATGGTGAATATGCTTACTGGAAAAGTAGGATGGAAATTTTTATGATAACCATTGACGCATGGAATATTGTTGAGATAGGTTATAGAATACCAACTATAACTGTAGATAATCAGGAAATAGAGAAACCAAAGGAACAATGGACAAAAATAGAAAATAAATTACAAAATACTAATGCTAAAGCTATGAATTCTATTATCTGTTCATTGGATCAATTTGAGTTTAATCGTGTCTCACATTGTCTAACAGCGCAGGAAATATGGCACACACTCGAAGTGACTCACGAAGGAACATCTCAAGTCAAAGGATCCCGCCTTGCTATGCTATGCAGCGAATATGAGAACTTTACAATGGCGAAGGAAGAAAATGTCAAAGAGATGTACGGACGACTTTCCAATATCGTATACAAATCAAAAGCTCTCGGAAAAACATAAACCGAATTGGAAACAGTCCGAAAAATCCTCAGAGTCCTTCCACGAAGCTTTGAAGCAAAAGTAACTGCCATTCAAGAATCGAAAGATTTAAAACAACTCAAAGTTGAAGAGCTCATCGGAAATCTCACCACATATGAGCTAGAGATAAAATTCAAAGAAGAGCGTGAAGGAGGAGATACTCGAAAGAAATCAATAGCTCTCAAAGGAACAACCAAAAGTGATGATGATAACGATGATGATGATGGAGCAGCCGAGCTGGCACTACTAATGAAGAAATTCAAAAAGTGGAATCGCAAATACGGAAATCCAGCTCGAAATCCGGAATTGAAAAGCAGAATAGGCAAAGCACTTGACCACTCAGAAGAACAGAAGATCATTTGTTATAATTGCAACAAACCCGGTCATATCAATCCCGATTGTCCACAAATTAAATTAAGCCATGGAAAGAAACAGAAAAAGGAAAGTTTTGCAGTCACTTGGGATGAAATAGACGAGGATGATCAAAGCACTGGCAGTGAAAGCGAAAAAGCAGATTTGTGCCTTCGAGGTGATATAACTGACAGTGATGACGATGAGCCAAGTGAGGTATCAAAACTTACTCATTCAGAGTTGCTTATATATTTCCATGAAGTAAATGGCTGTTTTGAACGACTTAGGGAAAAATACGCTAAACTTGAATCACAAAAAGAAACTTTGATAGATTTAAATAAACAACTTGACCAATTAGTTAAAACCTATCAAAGTAGGATCCCTAAGTGTGATAAGTGTCCAACATTCAAATAGGAAATTAAAAAATCAGAAATCAATATAAAATCACATGAAAATGAAATTCTGATTTTAAAAGAGAATGAAAATATTAGAAGAGTGAATTCCATTAAAAAATGCACACAATTGTTAAACGAAAATGAATCTCTCAAAACACAAGTCCAACATTTATCAACGACTTTAGATAAATTTTCAAAAAGTGAAAAATCGTTGAATATGCTATTAGGAAAGCAAACTGGTAATACGGTTAGACAAGGACTTGGATATAATAATTCGAAAATTGTTGAAAGCAATATTAATCAAGTTAATTCTATGTGCACAATTTGTAGAAAATATGGACACAATCACAATAATTGTTGGTATAGACCCAAACATGTGAAAACTATACCGATTTGGGTTCCAAAAGGCACAAATATAAAATCTCTCAAAGTTAAACAAATTTGGGTGCCAAAGGGAACAATTATAAATAGTTTTGGTTCTTCACAAAATTGTTTTTCGAAATTTTCTGCCACTAACAATCATGGACCTATAAAAACAAATAGGTCACATAAATCTTTTCCCGTGTAGGTGTGGTGGCAGACTAAGGAACAACAACAGTGTTCTCTGGATTTTGGCTGTTCCAGAAACACAATGGGTGACAAAGCAAAGTTCCTTAGCCTAGTATAAAGGTAACAGAATCACAATGGACAATGACGAAAAATATCGTAAAGGTAAAACAGGTAATGATATATTTATTTGAACGATATATTAAATGTGATAATCTGCACCGTTTTCTGAATTAAATCAGCCAATAATGCGATGATGAAATAATGATGATTTTGATTCTGACTTTTTCGAAATTGTTGGTCAATTATGCTTTTACGCCAGAAAACTCTACAATCCTTGAAATACTTCATACAGATTAAATTGGAAAAATGATGGTGTTTTATTGATTGTTGATAATACATTTGGTTAATTCTATATTCACGTTTCTTTTATTTACGTGGCTTCAACTTAAAATCCTAATGAATTCTATTTAAAAAATTATAAAAAGGATTTTAAGAAAGTGTTGAAACTTCAGGAAACTATTTGGAATGATAATGATTGCTCATAAATATAGTTGTTTATTCTACGACTTCTAAGATTGACACTATGATATGTGTTTGATTGTTAACACGGTTTCAATTCAAATCCAAGAGAATTTCATTTAAAAATTGTTGAAAATAATTATCAAATAATTTGTTGAAATTTCACAATCTGGTCTTTGACATCCAACGAGTGAATATTGAGTGAAATTTAAATTCAGATTACATTGGCAATATAGTTGATAGAAAAATTACTAGTGGAACGTGATTAATTTTTTTGAAATATTCATTTGCTGCATCGTTTTTCAAAGAAAATATCTGCATATTTTTCACTTGAAATAATTTTTATTTTAGCAGAAATTTTTCTTAAAAACCCCTTCTAGAAAACAATCTCTGTTGACCTTGTATCAGATTAGTTATTTAAGAAAATTTGATTTTATAACTATTTTTGAAATTGATTTTAAATAACTATGTTAACTAATCTAACCCCCTACTAATTATCTGAAAAGATATATAGTGATTGAAAAGAAGACGAGTGTTGATATTAATCATATATTATGACTTGAGAAAGTATAATTAGAAAATTTCTTTAGAAATTTAAACAAGAGTTATAAAAACTTTTTGTTGATAAATATTCCTTGACCATTTCTATTCCTTTCATTTTTCTATCGACCATCACTCATCAAAATCCAATATAGTATGTCAATATGTGGTATTTTAAACGGGAAATCATTTGTGCTTCAATTTATTATATTTTTAGCAATAAAAAATAAATATCCAAAGTATTCACTCTCATTTAAAAGTCCTCATGGTTTTGCATGGGTGAATAACTTGGATTTTTGATTATGTGCTTTCATGCTCATTTAAAAGTCCTCACGGTTATGCATGTATGGAACGCATATCAAAATAAATTGATTAAATAGACAAGTTGATTCTAATCCCATTTAAAAGTCCTCACGGTTATGCGTGGTTAGAAAATACTTGAATTCTTTTTTAAAATAAAAATAAAATTGTGAATACTACTAATCTCATTTAAAAGTCCTAATGGTTATGAATGGTTAGTAGATATTCAAATTTCCTGAAATAAATATACCACAAATAGACACAACAATATGGTTTTATTTGAAGAAATCATTCCTATCATTCTAAAGTGGAATATGCGTCAATTAAAGTATTTATGATTTTTGTTTGGTTTTTATCAAAATTTAATATTTATATTCAATTGAGTTTTAATGTTGAATTAATATCGATACCTTATCTCTATTTTCTCTAACACTATTATTCTTTTGCCGATAACAAAAGGGGGAGAGAAAAGTAAAGATTTTGTCAAATAAAATCAAGCAAAGGTCAAATAATTTTCCATTTGCATCTAGACTCATTTGCCTATTTTTTATTTGTATGCATATATGTAGGGGAAGCATCGTGTAGAGAGGAAGCATTTAAATAGGGGGAGCAATTAGGAAATACCTATGATAAAATACATTTAACATATTCAAAATCTTAAATATATGTTTGTTATCCTCAAAAGGGGGAGATTGTTGAATATGCGCTTATATGATTTTTGTTTGATGATAATAAACATATATACATTCATTTAAATGTATTTGTTAATATACTATTTATTTTCACAGATTATATAAATATTTGCTGAATAAAATAAATAACACAGACTTTGAATTCAAACGAATATTTTATTCAAACAAATATTTATTACAATTTTGATAGTACAATTTCAAGCTCTCACTATGACTATACATTTTCAATTACAATTCATTTTTACATCTTCACCTCACTACATATCACTCACACTCGTATTAATCTTCAACTTCATTCCAGTTAGAATCCAGCATCTGAGCAATCTGCAAAAATATTCACTAACGCAGTAAAATTGAAAAAGAAATATTTTTGCAATATAAAATAAAATATAGATTTTGAAAATGTTATTTGCCTCAGTTATTTGGGTTGTTCGTCATCATTTATATTTGAATTCATCACACACGAACAATGTGACATGCACAGTGTATCACTGTACATGCCACAAGGCCGTGCACACCGATATACACTTGATAATGCTGCATGGACATGTGAGCACAAGGTCAAACCCAAATAAAAAGACGGGTTCAACTCAGTTGCAATATAAATAGAATCTCGACTTCAGCACAAGGTCAAACCCGAGTTGCGAAACCGGATTCAACACAGGTGCAAATGGTCAAGTCGATTAAAACAGTAAGCATAAACATGTGAGGTCAAAGCTAACAACACTCAGATGAACACATGGCCGACGTCAATGAAGCCAAAGCAAACAAAAGGGATGACCGAAGTGCAGCCACAAATGTTCACTGACTTGAAGGATGAATCAGAATATAAATGCAAGCTCAAGAAATCAAGTAAACAATACAGCAATGACCACAAATGGAACACAAGTCAGTGGCAAGCATGCAAACATACCAGATCAAAATCGAACTAAAGTATGGTGAAACACTGCAACTCAAAGAGCATCAACAATGCAACACTTCAATGAGCTACATACAGTAATGCAACAGTGACATGCCCAACTAACAAACTCAACAAGCATATGTACAGCATGAACAAGACATGTACACAAGGCATGGGGGCACTGGAACATATGATGCAACTATAATGCAACAATACCAAAGTGATACATGAACCAGATGAACAAGACATAGCAGAGATATGCTACAGGATGGTCAGCCACCATAATGATGCAAATGTCGAGCTCAATGCAATACAGTGGCAACCACAAGATGCAGACATAAACATCATCAAAGAAATGAAACCAGAGTTCAATGCATATGAGACCAAGCACATAACATACAAAACAGAAATGCACAAATACTACAGGCTGAGACAGTAATCAGATTATTGTGCAACATAGTCAGAACCACGACAACAGATATAGCAATACTTTAATGATCAAACAGAGGTCAAAACAATAAGCAACCCAGTGGCAACATGATCGGAACCATGACAACAAATATGCAACACTTCAAATATTTATGCCTGAGCCGAGTAGAAGTTTCAAAATAATCAAGCAACAATTTCGTAGAAAACAAAAATGCATAACCTAGTCAAAGCTGAGGTAAACAAATCCAGTCAGTAGCAGTATAATCGGACATGAAGCCGAGATGAACAATGTAAGTGTCGAAGTCGTGGAAGCATACCGAAGCCAAAGCCAGAATTCATGAAATCAGAAATGGCCGAAGTCAAAAGAAAAACAACATCGTGGTGACCACGAAATTGATCAACACCGTGAGTTACAAGCAATGAAAATATATACGCATATGAACAAGTCGTAAATCATCATCAACATCCATACGGAAATCAAATGACCAAGCCGAAGTCAATGTTGAACAAGTCAAATTCGAAACTGTGGTAGCAAAGAAAATTGACCAAGTTAAACATCAATACCGTAAGATTCAAGTAAATAGAAGAAGTCAGAATCGATCTCAAACATCCAAGCAATATCGATCGGCCGAAAGCATAGTATAGAAAAAAATCATACGAACGCAAATCTAGGGTTACAAACCCTATATAATCAAATCATCATCGGCAATCTCAGCATCGAGTTCAAGTACGAAAAATCGGAAGAAGCAAAAGCACAAATTACATACTGGAGCAAGATCGAACTCGATCAATTTCAAAGAGCCGTGAGCAAAACAGAGAAGCAAGCGATCGACGAAGCAAACAAAGTGATAAATCTTCCTTTCGATCTAGCAACCAAAAGCCGACATCTTTGAAGTTTCCAAAGCCCTAATTTCGCAAAGAAGAACGAACAAGGAAAAGGAATAAAGCCGACATTATCTTGAACAAAAGGAACGACCCAATTATTATAAAAGGGAAAAAAGGGGCCGGCCTTTTATTTTATTTTTAAAGGGTTATAGGTTTTAAAATTAGGGTTATTTTATTTTTAAATTGTTTTTAATTTGTATTTTCTTTTTTAAACCGTTTAATTTTCTAGTTGTGTGACTAGGGGACAAACTTCGTGGCGTAGTTTGAGAATTCACAACTTAGTGGCTGAGTTATGGCAGGGTTTTGAGCGTAGAGTTAGGATGGTCAATAGCGGGTATAGCGAGTTTACGTGTGTAAGTGAGGGACTATCTAATTTCTAGTAGAAACCTTGGGGGCATCACGTAGGCAGGGTTTTGCCAAAGCTGGGTAAATTCTGTGTTGTTCTCTTCTGCTTTTATAATTCTGATATTACCTGTGTTGTGTTTATTCTGCTGTGATCTGTGTTAAAATTAATATACACTTCCGCAATAATTTTTATAATTAACACTATCACCCTATTCACCCCCCTCTAGGGTGAAGTCGATCCTACAGGTTTAATTCAAAATCATTTTAGAAAAATAAATAAATATATACTTATAATTTATATCCAATTATATTTGAAATTATTTAAAATTTATATTTGTTTATCAAATAAATCTACAGTAACACTACTACAGTGGCCTTCCCACTTCGAAACTCGAAAATAAACATTGATGATGCGTGCACTCATCACCGAAATTATTTTCCAGCGACAGGGAGGGGAGTACAACTTATTTCTTTCCAGAATTTCTTTAAAACCATACTTTCAAATTATATTGAAATCTTTATCAGAAAATACTTCTAATAATATTATTATTTATATTTCAAAATCATTCAAAAGAAATTTCAAAAACCCCGGAACTTAAGTTCTAAATTTCCAATTTTCATTTATTTTATTTTGAATCTTATTTCAACTATTATTTATATTTTCATCACCTAACAACCAATATTTAGCAACCAAATATAACCTTTATATAATTTTATTACTTTATATATAGAAAATATAATAGGCAAAATTATTTCATTCACCTATATTAAAACAAATATTATGTCGGTCTGTCCTATTAAGTGTTTAGAAATTCCTATTGATGTCACAACGTCCCATGCACCAACCAGAATTTATAAATATAAAATGGAGCAGATAACACAATATTAAAACCTTTTATAACACTAACAAATACGCTCTCTCATATATATACACTCAGTGACTCCCACAGGGTATTACTACCCTATTAATAAAGAGTCAGACCCCACAAAGCTAAGGTTTATCGCTAAACCAAAGCTTTGATACCAACTGTAACATCCAGCCATTTCGCACGCTTCGACACACATGCCAATTCAAACCATACAAAAGGGCGGATTGTTATGGGGTAAATAAGAAAAACAGGAAAGAAATAAAACAAAACAGAATCTCACAGCGGAAGGATAAAATATATTAATCAATATACAGTTCATAAAACTTTTTACAAAACATTTGATTCTTCTTTATATAATAAATATCAGAGTCCACATACCAATAAATATCAATGCATCGGAACAATACGAGTTTAGTGGAATATAATAAATAATAATAATAGAAATCTCCGTCTTCATCCTCCAGCTAAAGTCTTCGATCCTGAAATGCTCGGACTGAACCGAGCGAATTTGAAAAGACAAAACACTCGAGTCAGAACTAAAAGATCTTATGTAAGTTAAATCAACAGGAATAAATATGAGCGCAGTAACTCAAAAGATGCTCCGGATTCACATCTCTTAAGGATCCGTTAAACTATTTACTATGTAGTATATTTCGCTATTATAATAGTGTCTAATTGTAAAATAAACTTACTTTTTAATAGCATTAAGGGGTTACCCATATAGCCCTTAACACAAATAATGCCAATAGTCTATATAGTACTGTAATACCTCTTGATCGGGAGGCTACCAGAGGATACTCCATTGGTATGTCACAAATAGAAACTCGTACAAGGCTTGATAGGGTAGGTGACACGGCACAACTAGGCAATACCAGGGTAGATATACCAATTACGCTTCCGGGTGATGGTAACGCGTAGCGTGCAGCTACCGCCCACATCGAACAAACTCCCCCAAATCAAAGAAATCAAAAGTGAAGGTGGCCACCGAATCAAACCAAAGTCAGAGTATAGTATTGAAGGGAAGTGTCCGATCAGAGGTGCTACCTCATTAACCCGTCGATCGCTCCTGTTTTAGCCACCTTATGCCAACTCATGGGAGTTGGGTCCACGTATTTATCTTACAGGAAATGCCGCCACCAACCTACTTCATTCTGGAATCTCCACCGCGTACATGGTTGTTAAAGTGGTTTTCGGAGTTGGCAGAGAGTATGACAACTTCCGATCCCCGTCTCTTTAACAACCAAACGTTATTATAACACCGCGGTCTTTAAAATAGTTTATACTTTAAACCAGAATATAATTATCCATTTCAAACCCATAAATACGATATCATTTCCCTTTCCAAAATATACTCATTTTGATATTATTTTTATAAAACCCAAATTAATATAATATCATTTTATTTCAAATATATTTCTTTTCCAAAATTATATTGCTTTAAAATTTATAATAACTGGAAACCAAACATTTGAACCATAAATTTCAAACATAAAACAACGAAATTTGTAGCCTTAAATCCATAACTTTCAAGCTTAAATGGTTTGGATATTCAACAGTATATAAAATAAAACAGTTGGATTTAAAATTCCTTTATAAAGTAAATAATTTCCACGCCTTTACAATTTTATTCACTTTAAATTCAGTCTAAACTCATAACTTTTAGATTCACTTTCAGTTTGAATAATAAACACTTCGATTTCAATATTTTCAAACTTTGAGTATTTAATAAATTTCAAAACTAAGGTTGGGAAATTTCTATTCAACAATTCATTGTCCTATTATTTAGTTTTGAAACGTTTACATAATAGATCCATAACCATTTAAAATAAAACCCAATTCATTAACACTAAATATTTCCTTCCATTTATTTATATTAGAATTATTCATTTAAAAAAATTCAGATATAAATATCATACCTTTTAAAATTTCAAGTTTAATAAGTTTTACATCAACTTATGGAGTTAAATTTTTAAATAAGCTCAATTCCAAATAAATTTCCAATTTACCATCCAATCTTAATTTGTTTAAATCATTAAAACTCTATATATATACACCATATCTTAAACTTGTACTTGACCATATATTATAAATTGTCAAACTTCATTATTCAACTTATTTATTTTATTTAACAGATTTATTCATAGCTTAAATTCAAAAAAATTAACTATATATGTATATATATAAAATAATATTTATATGATATCAAAATTTGAAAATTTAGTAAACCGTATCCCATCCAAACCATAGAAATCTTTTCAAATATATATATATATATATATATATATATATATATATATAGCGGTGCCTGTATAAAATTTTCTATCCTATGATCAAGTGATACAAATATTAACATTTCAATCCGCAATTTAAAAATTAAAATGCGGTTGTATATCATTTCAAATCGCAATCCCGAATGAAATGAAATGCATGATAACTTGTAGATTATATAATATAGAACACATCATCCATTCACCAAACATCATTCATCAACCATTTATTACAATCATCTAATTCGAACAAAACATCAATATATATCATGTGATAATAACAGGTATCAACTATCAGTTTATATTCAAAGATAAATTATAACTGTTTATTGGCAGTTTTAAATGAAATAAATAAATTTATTAACAATTAACTGGCAGTTTAAAATGCAATAATGAATTAAATAACGCGTAAATTAAATGAATGCAATTTAACTGAGAAAATGATGAAATATATGCCAGACAGTTATAAATAAAATTTTAAACACATCATACATCAATTTAACCAACATAAGAAATATTAGAAGTTGTGAGTGGGTTAAAACACTCACCTTTTGAATTCAAATTGAATTTAAATCCAATTTAAACCCAAAAATTTGACCATCTCAGAATTTGTCCAAACCAGCTTCATCACGTCCGGAATTTCAATACGATCCCAACAAAAGAAACTGCGTGTGATTTGGAGTTCGTATATAAAAATTATTCGAGTTAAACGAGTTGGAAACAAAATTAAAAATTTAAAACAAAATAAAATAACATCCAAGAAAACACATGTCATCACCTTTATCCATCTCCAGTACACAACGCAACCAGGAAACCTAACGCGCCTAACCAAGATCGCGCTCGACACTACAGCGCCGCCACCGGGAAGATCGACGCCGTTTGCCCCACGACCGCCTCCAGAGCCGCGACCGAAACCCCACATCGCTCTGCTTCGTCATTCGTGCCATTGCATGGCAGCCGCCGCTATCATCTATTAAACCCTAAGTGAAATTTTCCTCCAATCCGATCGTCGATCCACCAGATCAACCACCAAGATGCGATGCACGATCGACTCTCTCCAAAACCCAAAAAGGGTTTCTTGATCCGACGAATTTTACCGCGGTGATGATGAACGACTGTGGATAAACCTTTAATTTTAGTGCAAACGATAACTCGAATTGAAAAACGAATTGCACCAGCAGATTACGCATTTCGAGAGCTTCAACATATATTTTTTCTGAATTTTTCTGAGGACTTTGAATTTTAGGCTTTGGATTTGATTTTTTTAAAATTTGAATTTGGATCTAAGGTTTTGCAGCCATTGGAAGAGGAGGAGCTGTGTGACTGTATACACAAACAAATGAGAATAGAATGAGGCTAGGGTTTATAACCGATTATTTATAGGTAGGGTTGCAATAGAGTAGATGGACTGGATAAACAAACGTGTTGAACAATCTATGGCCCGAAAAGCCCGTTTCGACTCCGGAACGAAATTGGGTCAACCCATATATCAAAATTGATATTTAAAAATATTCTGAATGCGATGTAAAAAGTTTCACATCCAAATTCCATCGTATGAAGAAGTTATGCTGAAAACAATATTTTCAAATCGATTTCAATTGATTTCAATTTCGATTTCAAGGCATTTCGTGTCCATACGATCAAACGACAAGCCCGATCGCTACGAAACTTGAAATCTTACAATAATTCACCGTTACGGATCCGATGGAATTGGTTTCGTCGAGATCCGAGCCAGCGGCCAAAATGGCTATTTTTATATTAATTAAATAAATTTAAAATGAATTAATTAAATCAAATTTCGCGTTGAAAATTCTGAACTTTGCAATCTTTATCTCTTTATAATTTTCAAACATTTACAAAGATTTAACAATTTTTAAAAGTCAATTTATTAAAGATTAGTCAATAGAAATCTTCAATTTCATAAAATTCAAAAATTATAGGTAAATTTCCAAAATTTCCATTAAATTGAATTTACCCATAATTATTCCATTCATAATTTCAAATAGAAGGGTTTACCATTGGATTTAAAATTATCACATAAATATTTCTCGTTTTCAACTTAATTTTTAAATTAACGTAATAATTACATATTTGATTTCATTCATTTGCAATAAATCCAACTATTATAAATTAAATAAATTAACTCACTATTAAAATTCAAATTCTATAATTCATAAATTTCAATCATCTTGATTTACTTATTAATTTATAATTCTTTAAATCGATTCCCATCTCAATTTAAAGTAACTTAATTTACCAATTATAGTAATTATTTCAATTTCTTAAAATAACCCCTTTTATTATAAATTGAATCCAATTTATTTTAATAAGTTTCCAATTAAACGGATTAGATTCAATTTTAACCTTTTACTTGCACTTAAGTTTAGGTTATATTTAATTTATAACGTATTACTTCCTTAGTTATTACCTTACATACTTCTGGTATTAATTTCTCAATTAATCATAATTATTAAAGTAACGCTTATTGTTAATAACGACATTATAATTACTCAACATTTAAATGAACGTTATTACAAATAAATTTATTGACCAATTAATTAGGAAATTTATAATAGTTGTTATCCTACCTTTTAATTTACTTCCTAATAACGTACTACCTACTCTCCTTTAATTGTAATTTGAATTCCAACCTTTATTCATCATACTAAATAAAATAAATAACATATAGATTGTTACCTATTTCCTTTACATGCCTTTATAGGTTTATTACTTAACAATCATCGTTAAAATCCCATGTATACACAAATTTTATATTTTGTAATCCCATTAAATCAATTACGTATTACTTTCCAGCAAGTATTATGATTACTTAGAGAACGTTGACTTTTATTCAATTACCATTTATTGAAATCCACTTTAGTTAATTTATTAAATGCTTACATTTATTGCTCTATATCCAATTTGTTTCAACTTTATTTACATTAATATTATTCCCTTATTTTGGTTGTTACTTATCAACTTGTTCTAACCTTATTTCCTAAATTTCCGTTATTGTAAACCTTTATATATATTTTTTCATTTAAATTAAATATTAAATTCCAATTCAATCAACCATTTCAACATGCAACTTATAATAACTGCTTACAAGTATGAATGGAATTATCATTTATTCTAATATTTTCTTAATTTACATTAACATATTAAATAAATTCCCTTTAAATGAATTTTATATCCAAGTATATTACTTACCCCATTTCATTTATTGAAATTTATTCAAATTGCTAGTAAATAGGTTTTAAGTCACCATTTATATATTTTAATTTAGCGTTCATTTCAATATTTGTTTATAAAGTTTTTTTCTGCTAAATTTAATTACAAAACTCATTAATTCAACCAAATTAAATCCATGAAATTTCGGGTCGTTACACCGGATCGGGCCACAATTGATAAGACATGACAAGTAAAGCCATGAAAGCTAGCGTTCCAAATTTCATGTTAGTTGGAGTTCGTATGAATGACACATGATCGATACAAGTTAAAGAAAACATACTGTTCGTATCCATCAAAGAGTCGAGGTGATGGTCTATTCGAATCTATTAGATTCGTACCCATCAGAATGACTTCGCCTCGCCCTGTTCGAATACATCAGGTTCGCATCGATCAAAGTGAAACTCATCCTGTTCGTATCCCCATGTTCGAATCGATCAAGACCATCTGTTTGTATCGATCTCATGAGAGTCTTGTTCGCTTCGATCCTAGATTCGCCTTTCGTATCGATCTCCAGAAATCGTGAATCATTGTTCGTATCGATCGATAGGAACCTTTAGTTCGTATCGATCGGCTGATAGATATGAGAAAAAGTAAAGCCAATCGATACGAGCAGTGCCCCCTTTAGTGATCGATACGAAATGACACCCCAAATATCGATACATTCATCGATGCAAACAGAGCTTCATCGATACGAAACAGAGCACGATCCATAAGATGCGAATGTGTTGATAAAAACGAGGCGAAAGCCCAGGAACGACTTGATCAACTCGGCACGAAAGGTGGAGCGATCTAAGAGTCACGCGCCACGTCACCACGCACTCACGTTCCTAGGTCGATTCGAAATGGAGTGATGTGGAGGATGGATACGAACGCGGCAGCATTCACGAAAATGAAATCTTGCATCGATCATATCTCACGATGCACAAATCCAAATGCTATGATATTTTCACAGGAGCTTAAGTACAAGCTAAAGAACGTTCCTGCCAAGTTTCAGCTTGTTTGAATCAATTATTGATCGATATGGAATCAATTCGTATCGATCACAGATCGAGTTGAAACTTGGTAGGATCGGTCGCGTGGACCCACTCACATGCTAGAAGAAGTTTCCCGAAGTTTGAGCGTAATATCAGCCTCCTACGCCTATAAATAGCCCCTTGAAGCCTACAGAAAAAGGATCTTTTTTAGCGATTCAACATCCAGACTCTGCCGGATTCAATTCTACATCTCACCATTGCTGTTATATTCGAATTCCTTCATTGTAACTGCTGCAATCACTGTAATCAGCGAAGAACATCAATAAAAGATAATTACTTGAAGTGAACGTAGGCCGGAGATAGCCGAACCACTATAAAGCGTGTGTTTCTGTTCATAATTTCTGGATTGCTATTTGTTGTTTGCTTAGATCCATGATATGTATTTGGAATATTGCTGATTTACATTCATAGTTTGGTGCATTCATGATACTTGGGGTTTGTGACCATTTTGGCCCGAACACTTTGGTGCTCTCCCTGGGAGGAACTAGCCCCCGCTACATCAGATTTGGAATCCAGACTTGAAAGCTTGAAGAATCCAAATTTGGGGGACAATGACTTGAGAAACAAGTAGAAGACAAAGAGTTGAGAGAAGCCAACAGGGAGGAAGTCAAGAGGCATCCTCTGGAGCTGGAGAAGGACAAGTTTCGATCTACATCACCAGGGATGAGATGGAGGCTATGGCTAGTTCAATGCATGAAATAATGACGAAGAGTCAACAGGAGATGCTGTAGAATTTCTTCGAGCAAATGAGGGCGACAAATATGCAAAACCTTGAGCCAACCACAGCGGCTGCAAGTGCGGGACAAGGAGTCAGGACTGCGGAAACCAAGGGAGGTCAAGGTCAAGGTCAGGATGTCGGACCAGAAGGTAATCAACAAGGACTTGGGGGCAGACCCTCAGGATCCGATACTGGAAGACCAATGGATGGAGCTCAACAGGCTAGAGCCAACGCTGATGCTAACGAGCCACATGAAGAGTACGTACCAGAATTCCCTTCGAGACTTGGGGGGCAGGATAGAAACATGACAAGGGGAAACCCCTGGATGGAGATAAAAGAATGATTGGTTTAGTGCGGCGAATCATGAGAAGAGGATTGTCGAGTGGAGGATTGGAAGAAGTCAGTCGGAGTCCGTTCACTCCGAATGTCAGAAATGCAAGGAACCCTCCAAAGTTCAAACTACCGATGTTGGATCCTTATGATGTAAAGTCAAACTCGACCATGCACTTTACCAGATACATCAGATATATGGAAGTTCTGGGAGCATCCGAGGAAGTGATGGTACGATGTTTCCATCTATTTTTATCAGATTTGGCTGCGCTTTGGTTATTTCCCTCTATTTTTATTAGATTTGGCTGCGCTTTGGTTCAGACAGCTAGAAACTAGATCGATACGAACATGGGGTGAGCTTGTAGATTACTTCATGAGACAGTTTAGGGTCCACGTGATGCGACCCAAAAGTGTGATGACTTTGGCCTCGATAAAGCAAAGGACAGAGAGTCCATAAGAGATTTTCTATTGCGATTCAATGCAACGGTGGCTTCTGTAGATCGCCCAGATCCATCGATGATTCTGATGGCGGCGCTGGCAGGAGTAGGGGAAGGCACCTTAATTCAAAGATTCTTTGGCAAGAGACCCACCACAAGACATCGAAGAATTCTATCATGAAGCCGAGACATTCATTCGGCTAGAAGATTCACGCGCCAAAAGATGAGAGACAAATGCTGTGCAAGGCGATGGAACCGCCAGAGAACAATCTGGAGCAGACAAAGGAAAGTGAAAACAGGACGACAGATTTGATGGTTCTGATAAACGGAAGAAATTCCGAGAACCCAGATTCTGACAATACACAGATCTGATGGCAAGCATGGAACGGATTTACACAGAAACTCGGGGACAACTTCCCTGTCGAAAGCCACTCTGGAGGGATCCCACAGAGCGAGAACGTAGGAGTGGAAAGTACTGCCTATTCCACGAGCTGGATGGGAACTCTACTGATGAATGTCGCCACCTAAAGGATGAGGTGGAAGAACATGCCAGGAGTGGTAGATTGCCATAATATACCAGAGAACGGGCGCGACCGTGAGACCTGAATAACTATCGCCTCCACCTAACATAACTTATCCTGGATCGGGATCACGACTCATCATCAATTGATTATGTTGGCAAGGGCCAAGTTCAGGATTTGGACTTTGTTCGATTAGTTTTCTTAGATTTGATTTTAAAAAATAAAACGACTATTCCACTTACTCATTGTAACATCCCCGGATTTTAGCCCAGTCTAATTTGATAATTGAATTAATTTTTGAAATTAATTGGTGAATTAAATAGAGTTTTTCAAAATAAAATAATATTTTAATTTACAAATTTAATTGGATTTATTTGAAGATTTGAATAAATATATCAAAAGATTTTAAACTGAATTAATTGATTTGAAATCCAATGGATTACAAATAGAATTTGATTTGGAATTCAAAAGTGAATATTTTATAAAGAAGATTTTATGTTTAGAACTAAAATATAATAAGTATGAATATTCCTAATAACTTAAATCTAAGATGTAAAATTTGATTTGATAAAAGGATTTAAAAACATTGGAACATATAAACAATAGTTATTCATGAATATAAAATGTAAAAAACATTTACATATATATAAATGTAATTAATTAAAGGATTTAAAAATACAAATTTCAAATTTAATGAAATAAGGTTTAAAACAAATTTAGAAAACATTTATAAATTTATAAATGTATTTGTTTATTAGGAAAATTAATTTAAAAACTTTTAAATCAATTAAAAAAATGAAAATAAATAATGACATGTGTTAAAGTTTTAAGCATGTTAAAACATGTGTTAAGTAATTTATTAATATAGGTGACAAGTGTAAATAAATAAAGAGAAATGTAACATGTGTTAAATGATTAAGTGTGTAAATACCAAGTGTCACATTTATTTGAATTTCTTTTATTTTTATAAAATTCTAATTTAAACTTATATAAGCATATATCTTCTTTTACAAATCCTTTTTCTATCTTCATTTTTTATAGCAAGAAATTAATGGCCAGATCTGAAAATCACTTCCTCTTCTTATCAAAATCTGTAATTTATTCCTCAAAAACAAAACAAGAATTATCTCAAATTTAAAAGAAAGAAACCAGGCCATATTTTCTTCTTCCATTATTCCAAACCTGAAAGCTTTTAAATCTCAAACTGTAAAATTTGGAAACTCTTTGCAAAGCAAAGTCTATTTCAACTGGGAAATCAAAGTCAGAGATAAAAATCATCTAGCCTGCATTTATTCAAAGTCTAAAAACAAATCAACTCAAAGGCAAGTGACTTTCTTTAAAAATTTGAATTTGAAGTTGTTAACTAATAGAAAAGCAAAGATTTAAACCAACTATATCAATCTAAGTTGCAAATTCAACTTCAAGATTTAAAGAAAAGAAAAAAACAGAGGTTCAGGCTCAAAAGAAATCTTCTCTATTCTTCTTGTACAACTCCAAGGTGAGTAAACCCAACTTGATATATATTTTGAATGATCTGTGAAATTTGCTCTCAAATATGCTTGATTGATGCTTTGGTTATGCTTGGATGTATGTATATGTTGAGGGATAAAGATATGCATTTCTGTATTAGGCTCTGTCCTTTGTTGTTCAGGTTTTCAAACTTGAAAAAAATTCAAATCTTTTTCCCTGAGTCTCTTTAGACTATAATATGTATACAAAATTCATTAGTTATATCAAAATAACCATTTCAAAAATGTTTTTTTTAAATTTAACCTATAGCTGGTTTAAATAAAGGAAGAAGAACAATTCTTTTGAAAATTTATCAAAATTTCGATTATAGGAATAGTTTGTTTCAAGTATATATTCTGTTATGCTATTGAAAACTAGGAATTTTGAAATGAAAATCAAGATTTTTAGGCTTATAAATAACGAGAAATCGAGAGTTGAACGTTATACGGATATTGGGTATTTTCTGCTGATTGGCGCAGTAATTGGCCTCGAAATTTTTACTGAAGCATGTTTGAAGATGGGGGATCTCGGCAAAAATGATCAGAAATTTTTTCGATCATCGAGATGGAGGTGCGAGTATAAAATAGGGTTTTACACCCATTTTTGATTGACGAAGTTTGCCATATTCGTACGACGACTACGTTGAATCGAACATAATTGCAGGTGGTGGATTGAAGTGTTGAAGCATGGTGAGGGTTCAGAATGGCGGGCGTGATTTCTGATGGTCAGAAGTGACGTCGGCGAGGCATTTTGTTTTGACTGGGTTTGGTTGCCTGGGTGTTGAACTACTGGATTTCAATTTGTGGCTGTTTGAGTTGATCTAGGTACGTGGGAGGCTAGTTGGTGTTATCGGCAACTTGTTGGAGGTGGTGGTGATGATCAGATCGTAGTTGATCACGTGTACACGTATACGTGTATCTGGTGGCGGCTGAGATAAAGGAAGTCTCGAAGAAGAAGAAGTTTAACTCGAGTCTGTGCTCGGGTAAGGGGGGGTTATGGCTCGAATGCGTTATCGAGTAGCTCGTGGGTGGTTACAGTGATTATAAATTTAAAGAACAAAGTTAAATTTTCAAAAGATAGAAAATGGAGGCTCGGGGAGATTGGTTTCAGACTCGGGAAATATGAGGGTCATGCTCGATTTTTCCTGTATTTAGCTCGCGTTGTTAATGTATACAAAACAGTTTTAATTTTTTTTTAAATAAAATTAAGTTATTTGCTAAAACCAATTCTCTTTTTGTATTAGATATATGTTATCTAAGTTCTTAAAATTGGTTAAGAAGGTTTTTGAATAAATTGTTTTAATTAACCAAGTTTTAACTGTTTAAAAATATACCAAAACTCTATTTTGAAAGTTTATATCAAATAAACTTAATAATATTTAAAGAAGTTAATTAATATAAAGGATATTTTAAAATGGTTAATTAACTATCAAAGTTAAATTAACATATTTGTTAAAGGAAATTAATTATTTATAGTTAATTACTTAATAAAAGTAATTAAGATAAATTAATAAATAATTAAGTTCAATTAATCAAGTAATTAATGAATAATTATTAAAAATAATTACTTAATTGAAAGTAATTAAGAATGGATAATTTATGATATAAAAAAATTGATTAATCAAATGTCTAAAGGTCAATTAATTTAAAGAATAATTAATTATTGAGGTAAATTAATTAAGGTAGTTAATTTGAGAATAATTAATTAATTAAAGGTTAATTAATTAATGAAAGTAATTAAGGGATGATTATTAATTAAGGATTAATTAGTTAAATCTTTGTAATTAATTAAGGATAATTAATTTGTAATTAAGGATTATTAATTAGAGATTAATTAATTGATATCAAGTAATTAATGAATAATTAAATAAATAAAAATAATAATATAACAATTACTTAATGAAAGTTATTAAGGATTGATAATTGATGATTAAAGATTGATTTAATCAAGTGTTTAAAGGTTAATTAATTAGGGGTAATTAATTAATTGTAATTAAGGTAATTAATTAATTAATTAAAGGTTAGTTAATTAATAAAAGTAATCAATTAATGGTATTAGGGATAATTACTTATTTTAATTTAATTAGGATTAATTAATTAATGTGATAGATTAATCAAAGGTTAATTGATTAATGAAGGCAATTAAGGGATGATTATTAATTAAGGCTTAATTAATTTTTTGTAATTAATTAAGAATAATTAATTAAATGGTTTGTAATTATTTAACATTAATTATCCAAGATTAGTGACTAATCTGATTCGAATTAATCAGATAATTAATTGATATTACTTATGGATGTTTGGATTGGATGATTTAATTGTTTGATATCCCTGATATATGATGCTTTGCGTTATAAATTATCTTGATTGTGTTGTGATCTGTGATGTAATTTATTTACCTATGATGTAATTTATTATCTGCAACGAACTTATATTATTCATCCATGATCTGTAAATGAAGATAAGCGTTATAGATTATACTGCTTATCGATATTTCTGTGTTTGAATCTGTAATGGTTGATGTTGTTGCACTATTGTGTGTAAATCCCTGGACCACACTATACACACACAAATATGGATTTCACGAGGAAATCAGTTAAGTCACAGATATTTGAATTTAATATTTTGAAATGATTTTTAAAGTTGAATTATAAAACCAAACGGTTTTGGAAATGGTTTTGAAAGCTATAATTGAATCTTGTTAAAGATAGATGAACCCTATTTTGAATTTGAAGAGGATTTTTAAATTGTGTATCTTTTTTATATAAAAGATTGAAACGGGAATTGTTTTGAAAGTTATGAATGAATCTTTGGGAATTATTTTGAAAGCTATGAAATGAGTCTTTGATTTAAAGACCGGATGAGTTAATCCAACTTGAAATGGAATTGTTTTGAAAGGCTATAAATGAATCTTTGTCAAAAAATTGGTGAACCTTGTTTAAAATCGAAAGGGGTTTTAAAAGTGAATCTTTTGTTTAAAAGATTAAAGTGTGGAAATTGTTTAAACCATTGAAGGGTTTTGAAATGAATCATTTTGTTTAAAAGATTGGAAATAGTAATTTGTTTTAACCATTTGAAAGAAAGTTTTGGGTTTTAAAGTTGTGGCTTAACTGAAATCCCATTATCCATATGTTTTTAAATATTGCGCTCATTATTCGGTTTAGCCGGGAGAGGACCTTGTGTCATATAACCCATTCCGAATAATGATACGACGATATGGATAGCATTTGAAGACCGGTGGTGAAGATCGGATACTTTCGAAAGCGAAAGGATGACCTGTCGAATGTCTCTGCACCGATTGGCCCCGGTATAGAGATTTGAGCACCCATTGTGATGGGAAGTCCGGACACAATTAGGAATTATCCGGATTGCAAGGGCTTATTTGGAAGTGCCTTCAGTTCTGTTCGAACCCGGAACAGACTTGTATGGATGTGTGTCTGGCATTACACTTTGAGATGTAAAGCTTGTTTCTATCAAATACAATTCTGTTTGGCAGCGGAGATTTATTCTCTTAGCTTAACACCCTTCTCTGAGACGTACGAGCTCATAGGTTATGTAGTTGATGGTTACTAGTGATACATTCCCAATTTGGTAATGTGGCATACGAAGTGCTGCTGATCATTTGTTGATCAAAGCAAGGCTTTGTGAAAAGCGTAGCTTTGTGGACGAGACTGCATCAGGACCTCACACCCCGGAAATGGTTGAAACATGAAAGATGCAGCAAGGTTTCAGGGGTACCGCCCCTAGGGTATGACCATTCCTTCTGGAAAAGGGTGGTATCATGGTATGGAGCCCAGATACTTACTCATGTGGACACTGTAGTATATTTATTACTATGTGATATTGTTGTTGGAGGGCCCTTGGATAAAGGTCCCAAAGGACCGGGGATGGCATATCTTAGGTGATACTCCCGGGCGGGGGTACACTGGCCTTGTGTTGGCAGAGAACTGAGGGATGGTTCTTGGGGCGTCCCTCCAGAGGCGTACCCATGTGGCAATGGGAAGTTCCTTGGCCTAACCATTTGTTGGAAAACCTAAAGAAATAATACGCGCCCTATATGGTTTTAGTTGTATAACCTGCCATGGAATGTGACGGTAGCCTGCTATTGAACATGGTAGCTATAGTAGGCATACGACGAAACGTTGTATGCTGGCTAAGATTAATATTATACTTTCAAAAATGTTTTCCACTATGCACAAATAATAATTTCAAATGGTTTTTCCGCGTATCAAGCATTTTTGACTGTCATAAGGAGAAATCTCCTCCAAGTGTGTGCTTGCATTGTGTGTGTGGCGGGAGGCCTTATGGCAGTTTCATTTTCCAAAAAGCGTTGCGGATTTTCAATGTTTTAAAATTCTTTATTTGTTTTTAAAGATAAAATGTTTTTGTTTGCTCATACCAATCCCACGACTGACCCGGAGTTTATTGTTCCCTTCCTAAACTCTGGGTGCCCACAATTACCACACGGGTAGTCTAGAGTTGGGTTTTTCAGATAGTAGATATAGATATCGATTTGGTAGCTTTTAGCCTTCTCTTTGGTATTCTTTGGAGATCTTGGATATTGGAGTTTTTGGTTTCATGGGCGAGACTTGTTAAGCTTGGTGTAAGTTGATGTTGGTTCGAACTAGTGGCTTGGAGTTTTTGCTTTGGAGCATTGGATTGTAATTGCAGTTCACTTGGAGTTATCTCATCAATTGATATTTTTTCACTGTAGCATTATTATCTTGTATCTCTGATATTGATTCATATTGTATCATTATTGTATCGAATGTTGTATATCAATGATATTCATTCTTTTCTTCCGCTGTGTTGTTATACTTGATGTGTTATAAGCTCCGACGAACCAGATTCGATGTTTGGATCTACAGCATTTGAATACGAGTGTCGTATTCGGTGCCGATTTTCGAAGGTCGAGTCAGGGCCGTTATACTCATGTACGGAAACCAGAGAGATCCCCAGGCATGCTCTGAGATGGTAATAGACCGCTCCGCCCGAAGAGGCAATTCGTATCGATCATAGATCGAGTCGAAACTTGGTGGGATCGGTTGCGTGGACCCACTCACGTGCCAGAAGAAGTTCCCCGAAGTTTGAGTGCAATATCAGCCTCCTACGCCTATAAATAGCCCCCTGAAGCCTATAGAAAAAGGATATTTTTTGGCGATTCAACGCCCAGACTCTACCGGATTCAATTCTACATCTCACCATTGCTGTTATATTCGAATTCCTTCATTGTAACTGCTGCAATCATCTGTAATCAGCGAAGAACATCAATAAAAGATAATTACTTGAAGTGGACGTAGGCCGGAGATAGCCGAACCACTATAAAGCGTGTGTTTCTGTTCATAATTTCTGGATTGCTGTTTGTTGTTTGCTTAGATCTGTGATCTGTATTTGGAATATTGCTGATTTACATTCATAGTTTGGTGCTTTCATGATACTTGGGGTTTGTGACCATTTTTGGCCCGAACAAGGATAAACAAATGTACTTTTGTAAAGAGTTCTTTATAATATTTTGAATGGTTCGACCATTTAGAAAAGAAAGCAAATATATAAGAGTAGATGTGATTTAAAATACAATTAGGATGAATAGAGTAAATAGTCAATTCTAATTTAAAAAGAAACATTGGAAATGAGATTTGTAGTACTAGTAATTGATACTTAACAATGAAATAAGAAACATGATTTCTTTTTCGAAATTTATTTTCATATGTAAAATTATTTTCATGAGATTTATTTCTTTGAGTTCAAGATGTTTGATTAAAGAACTCGCCACTGTAAACTAGTTGCAATATATGAAATAAATAATTTATATTAAGTTTTCGATGCATTGAAAAATATAGAAGTATCTAAAATTATCTACAATTATTTTGGCATTTAGATTAAGCCATAGTTTTGAGAAATAATTTGTGTATGATTATAAATCATATAATGCTGGTTAATTATATCTCAAACAATTAAGCGCTATGTACTCATTTAATGAGAACGTCATAAAAGTTAATGAACTCTTCGGATTGATACATATAGATACATGCAATCATAAGACTATTAATACCAAAACAATTCCATGTACTTCATCATATTCTCCTATGAGTTATCACAGACATGGGTATGTGTATTTGATACGCATATATAAGTTTATGATAAACTCATAGAACATTAAATGGAAGTAAATAAAATAGCATGCAATAGAAATGATTTGATTGGATCAAATGTGATGGGTATATTAGAAAGAGGTCTGTATGAACCTAATATGAATAAATATTCGATCTCAAAGGTAACACCTCCTTGTAATACATAATGATATATTGAGAAGGAGTAACCGAACTTTGTTTGACAAGGCACGATTAATAACGAGTAAAGTTGAGTTAAGTTCTTTCCATAAGATGTGTACTTAAATGTAGTACACTAGATTAAATTTAATATCATCCAAAGAATAGTTTACAAAACCATACGAGATAAGTGTTTATAAGAAACTCCTACGTATCCTATTCCAATGAATTGGCAGGTTGTGCGAGTCAAAAGACCGAACATAATAACTGCACGTCAGGGACTTTGTATGTAGGAAGAGAATTTTGGGAATGATAGTCATTAGATGACTAACATATGTTATAAACATAAATACACTATTAACTAATAAAAAATCAGTTTTACATAGGAAAAATCAAAAAATACGTATGAACTTCAGTTCCATTGCACTGAGAAACAACTTTTATTTCAAGAAATACTAACTTTACAGCGAAAGAATTTCTTTTAGAAATTATTGGTATGAAATGAAATTGGATACTATCCAACGATAAAACTGATTACAAGGAATGAAATGAAACCGACCGAACCTAAATGAACACAAATACAATGTAAATTCTAATGAGTACTCCTCTACACTAAAGAGAAACTATGAGTTTCTTATCAATGTCAAAAATAAATAATCTCTAGTTGCATAATTAAACCATTAAGCGTATTGACCCTATGATATGGTATGATGTAAAAATCTAAAATAGATTCAAAGTACATTATCAAAATATAATTTTGGTAGTTTTATCCAAAGGAATATGATCCATTGATAGCAAATGTGTCTTTATGAGAAGGAAAAATGCATTTGGAATATCATGAGCCACATCGGTAATTATAATACCATGTCAATTGTTGAAATTAATGCAACAAATTTACCATTCGATGTACTCAAGTTGGTTTGTATTTTACTCACAAAACTATTGCGTGGTATGACTTTATGTTTTGGTACGTATGTGTTAAAACAGAAAATTCTAAATAATGATTTAAAGTAAACTACTTACACATAATAACCAAGTATCTCAAAGTTAGTGGGAGAGATATTGAGTTTGTATGTTTTTTGATATGATCCGAGAACATATAAGAAAAGTGTTGCTCAACAAGCATTAAAATTGAACAAATATTTTGATAGAAATATCAACTAGTTTAATGGTCAATTAAAATGCAGAGGAAGCGTGTGTTCATATGAATGAACACTAAAGGGTACGTAAATATTTATAAACCATAAGTAACAACACACCATTGATTGTTAGCGATGTACTTGTGTTAAAGTTGGCTTTAGGTATTTTACATTGGATTTGTAAATGACGTTTTTTGTAGCTAGTATAAAAGATATTAGGAATGTCCTAAATGATACGCGAGGACACCTAGTTAAAATGTTTAATACGGAATATATAAGACGGAATCCTTATTCATAGCAATAGTAATTATCATACATGTTATGTTGCTTACGATATCATCATTTGTCTATGTTTTTGATACATAAAGCAAATATCAAATTCAAATATATATCACTAAATAGTTGTTTGAGGTATTCTAATGTATTTATGAAATACTAGAGAATTGTTTACATAAACAATGAATTTTTTATGAAGGAGCATTCAGAGTCAAACTTCATAAGTGATAATGAGTATAATATGTAAATAATAAATTCAAGTTAAGAATCTTTAAGTTGGAAATGTTTGAAAAAGAAGAGATTGTGGTGATTCAATGAAAAGGCTAAGTACACCGACTTGAATAGCGCCACAATAAAAGCAATGTATATATATTAAATGCGCAAATTTATAATTGAGCCGAGGGTGATTTCAAATGTTGAGAATCTTAGGACATAGATATATAATAACACTGTCCAATAAATTTTGTAATAGAACTTAGAGCTCACTAGAAGTCGAGAGACATACTCCGAATCATTACACATGATAAAAATAGTTTATCAATGTCGGAGAGAGTTTATTGACAGAGTAGATAGTTGAAACATAACAGCATACCCATTCGCTGTGGGATTAACCCAATTGGTTTTGAGTAAAATGAATTGAGAAGTTGGAATAAGATTCCATAATTAACCACAAGTGCAAGTATGATATTGATAAAGATAAAGGTATGCCCTAAGGGCAATTATTTAATTTGCCATATATACTTAACTCAATAACCAAACTTGTTCGAAATAAAAGATGTTTTCATTCTGTTATATACTTAATATAATGTGTTATATTAATTAATTAATTTAATTAAAAGTATATTTAATAAAAAATCCACAAATGACATGTTTTGTGATAGTAGTTAAAATTGTTATAATCGTGAATAATTTATCATAATGAAAATAAATATACCGTTTTAATTATTCATAGTCAACATGCGTCGAGACTGGATATCGATACATCTATTGAGACTAGAGTACGTAAAGCTCTTCAAATATTGGGTAGTGAATTACTTATGGCTGTTAAGGGAAGTAAGGGGTTATTTATTGATAGTTATTAGATAAAAATGGAATGACCCACTCGATAGTTTTCTGATGGTTAACGTAACTAAGGTCAAATAGAAAATATCGATGTGATAAATTTACACAGTTCTCTTGACTTGAGAATATTGTTGATCTTTAATGTGGAAGCTCCGCTTTGATTATAGCTAAGTCATGGCATGGCTTCCATCGAACGACTATAGTTGCGTTGAGTGGAAGCATTGGAAGTGAAGCAATATTCAAGAGAGGATTCGTCTCCTCAATTATATAAGGTTAGTATTACGGTCAACTGAAGTCAACTCAAAGTCGAAATGTCTAGCTAAAGCATTTCAGTTGATATAATTATTATTATTGTACCAAAAACTTTGTATTTGGGATATAGAGTTGAATACGGATGGTATTGGGATTTTGAACATTATCAAATTCTATAAGTCCAAAGTGATATAGTTTTAATGAAGATAATTGGTGCAAGTTATAGTCATAATCGGACAACGCATAAAAAGTAAAATTGGATTTTACCGAAATCAAGTAAGCGGTAAAATTAACCAAAATATCACACCACGTGCTAAGTGACATGTGAACGTTAATATTTGAATTGTTCTAAATTAATTGTTGACCAAATTTACACCTAATAAGTTACAAAACCAAAACATTGAATACTCCTTTGACCAAATGATTTAATTAATTTATAATTATTGTAAATTAATTAATATTAATTATAATTTTTTTGATTTGTTGAACAATGTTATAAAATAAATTTAAAATAGCTATATATATTAGTCGATATACGATATCGATACGCATTTAAATTGGATTTAAATGCAGTATAATTTGTTCGGGATTTAATTGGGCTTGAGGCCCATATGGGGCATGTAATTTTCGACCACTATAGACCAGCAAAGGGGAGCCATAAGATGGCTACAGGGTCTGCGGTTAAATGGATAAGAGGTAAGAAAGAGTAAGAGTGAAATGTGGATCTTGATCCAAACTTCTCTCTACAATTCTGACTCTATAACAACATCTCAACTCACTCTAGTTTCTGACTTCTAGAGAGCCTCTTCTATATTTATTTTTGGCCAAAAATACACTCTACCTCATTATATATTTCTAAAGTTCAAATCAAACAAAACAGTTGTTATTCATCAGTTGTTGGTCATCGGTTCAGGAGCTAGCACCTTACTGGATTGGAAACTGGTTCAAAGAGCTGATCTCATCATTTCAAGATGTACTAATTGGCTTGGTTGATAAGATAATTTTATGATTTATAATTATATAATAATAGTTAGATAATTTGAATATCATATTTGTTAGTTAGGTGACGATTCTATTATATTGATATATCGTCACATTCAGAATGGTTGTTAGTTAGGTGACGATTCCATATGCGATCGTTCCAATGTTATTAAATTTGCCCAAAATTAACTTAGGAAATATCTAGAAGAAACATGAGAATTATAAAGTACGGTTATCTTCAATGATGTTATACCTTATATATAAACTCGATTTGCTCTTCTGGGATAACATATAAGGAAATCCATCCAGATAGAAGATGATCTTCATCTGTATACATTGTCTATTTATTTCTGAAAGAACCGGAGTTCAATTAACTGGAAATCTATCGATTGGTTTTAAGCATCTAGTAAGCATAGGAGTGTACTTATGAGATTACATGAAACCGTAACCATTTCAAAATTGATACGTGTTCTATGTTTTAAAGCAGTTGTGAAGAAAAATGTAATAAAGTCGCACTGTCTATTCTAAGGTTAAGTCCAAGAGAGAGGTCAGCATTAACATTTCGAATGATGCTATCGTGTTGTACTGTTTATCTTAAGGGTGATCCCAAGAGAGAGGACATCATTAGCATTCATTGGAGAACTTATGCTGGAATCCATGGAGAGATTCATGAACTATTCAAGATGCTAGAATCCTTCTAGAGATTCAAGATATTTCAAGGTATTGGAATCCAGGGAGAGATTCAAGATCTGTTCAAGTGATGAAGACTTGAGTGTTGAGATATTGAATGCGACTTTGCCATCGATAATGAAAGAAATCAGATTAGGATGCATAGCCAAAGGGTTTAGCAAACCTAAGAGAATATCAGTTTTATTCTAGAGATGCTTCCGTATTGCTGGCGGGAGCGATGATACTCGGTGCCACGTGTTAGGGCATGGACCAGTTATGTTAACATACAGTATATTTTATCTAGAGATATACGATGCTTGGAAGGATATTTCTGACCCTTGTCAGGAGGTCGTTCCCAAAGTGCTGAGGTCACCTCCAATAAAAAATCATATGCGAATGAATCTTAGCAGTTTTCATTGTATACTTAATATTCTAGTGTTATACATGCAGCACAACTATTCTATGTTTTATATTCTACACCCTAGACATTATCTATTATATCCCCATATGCACTCATTAGAAGATTTGGCTTTTTTAAGGGGAAAACCATTCTGGTGATTCGATTGGTCTCAGAAGGTGATATTATGTAGGCAAATGTTTCTTTAGTTTCTCATACTAGACTTTTGTCTGACTCATAGTTTTATTTTCCCCTTAATTCCTCGTCTTTCAAGCAGTTTTAGAAAGGCAAGTTTTAGTTGGATGTTCTTTGGAGCCCTAGGAGATGAGCTGGAAGTTTCACCTACCATAGTATTCGTATTTTTGCTGCATTACTAGCAAATGTATATAAGAAATTATTAGGACAGCTGCTATAATTGTCTATGAAAATGATAGTATTTAGGATTGTGACTCTTAAACGTTATGTATATTAGAGTAACATTTTGTACCGTCTTTTGATATCATATGTTCTCGTTCTACTGTGAGATTCTGATGTTGTGTACTTTCTTCATTGTTATGTTTCTTTTTCTTTTTATTTACCCTAATAATATGTCTTTTCGATACCCGTGCTCGACGTGTGAATACTGTGGATGTATTACTGTTGACATTTGGGGGTCGAAAAGGTGGATCATTACAGTTAGTATCAGCGTCGAATTTTAAGAGAGATCTTAGTTTTGGTTAGGTGTAACTCATTAGAGATATTGTAAGTGATGTCCTAGAATGAATTAAGTGTGTTATGTATATAAGAGCGTATATGTGTTTGTTATATATAAGTCGTTTATATAAGTATAAGTACAAAGTATAGTCAAATTAATGTTGGAATTAATGATATTAATTTATTTTCCCTCATTGATTAGCTTAGTCTTGCTCAACTAGTTTATGTGCATTATTATCATTCATTGATTGATTTGTCATGCTCGACCAGTTTATTAGTATTGGTTTTTTTTTTGGTTGATTTATGCTCAACCAGTTAATGAGCAATTTACCTTTTTACCGCATGGATTGGAAAGATTGTATTTGTGAGTACATTGAAATGAACACCTTATGAATTAAGTTTCAAAGTTTGATTATAAGTCGTTCGGTGATAATGTTGAATTAGAAGTAAACTTTAAAATAATTTTTTTATTATAATCTAAAGGAAAGATAAGATATTTTGGAAATAAATATGTGTGAAATGATTATATATAAGAAAGTGGATTTATATAAGTATGGTTTGTAAAATATGGTTTATAAATGAAGATGATTTAAACTACTGATTTGAGAACTTAAATCCCGATGTCCTTGAACATGGTTTCCAATATTTTGGAGAAAATAATAAACAGTATTATTTAAAATTATTTGTTAATATTAGTATTTTAAAAATATTATTTAGATTTGTTCGAGTTCGAGGTTGCTCTCGAAATAGACGAGTCAATTTGGCAATAGATTATTTCTGTGTTATCTAGTTCGAAGAGTTCGAAAGTGACTAAAAATGGATAAGATATGTGTTTTATTGGCAAGCACTTCTCGTGAGTATTACACTTCATAGCAAGGGGATGTATTATACGACTTGGTAGGACCCATTTACTTGTATCATTTTAATGTTACTCGATCTATTCACATGAAATTGAGATCATGATACTTAGTACTGTTATATGAAGTATTTGATACCTCTTTGAAAATGATTTTGGTCAAGTCCAAGAAGTATGATGTAATGACAGCCTTATACTAGAGGAAACCAATGTACCTATATAGCGTGCTGCAGTGGTGCTCCATCAATGCAGGATTACCGTCAAGGGTTGTAGTAAGGTAAATGAACAACACAAACCCTGTCGTATATCTTACAGCACGAATAAAATACAATAGTAAACATCTCAAATATAAATCAGGCGAGAGGTAATAACTAAACGAATGACATAAATATGAGTACTTAAATCCATATAGCTATACAACATAAGTGATAGAGTTTATACAACTGATAATAAACATAAAATAGATAATCGTCTCTAAATATATATAATACCACTAGTTAGCTCCATTATGCTTCATAGTGGACTGGTAAGAAACAACAACTAAATACATCGATACGAGAATATGGCCTCTTGCTTGTATCCCGTCCAGCTCCATGTGCTCGTCAGGATTGATACCCCTAATCACTCAATTAAGAGTATTCGAAATAATATGAAGCAAAGCATAAAATCCGGAGTTAGAAAAAGTCTATTGTGAGCAATTGAAAATCTAAAATACTATAAAATTATTATACTAGGAAAAATGGTATGGAAAATCATACCTGACTTGTCCTTGCATCCATAGAGTTAACACATAATATAAAATATATGCTATGCTACATTATGATCATCATGGTGTACTATACATCAAAGTAGGGTGTTTATATATCTATATCGAAAATATCTACATCGTGTGACGTCTAGGGTGATAAGCAATCAAGTAAACATAATACCATCCTCATATTCACTCAATGCATTGAATATATGATACTCGTATGACCCCATCGCATAGTCAAGGAAAACTCAACATCTAGGTTTCTCATTACTCGAATTCATGTCACTCAGTAGGCCAAGAGCTAAACAACCATTCGAAACATTATGTGACCCGGGGCACATTGCACTTTTAAGTGAGCGTCCTCACATAATCGTGCTTTATGAGTGCACTTCGAAACCTACAAATATCAACGATTCCTTTGCACACATCATCTGTAGTATAGCACACCTCGGAACTGCCTTACAACTCTTGTCTAAAGTCACCGCGGTTGGGAACTATTCTCGACAGTAATTGTTGATCGTAGAATATCATCGTTTATCCCATGACCTTCCTCCAATAGTTCCTTCAATTTGACTCATAGTCCTTTACTCTACATCATGAAGTACAACTATCCATTATTGAAGCCTTCACTTTCTATCATGGAACACCACCATTGCACGCTTCATCGTCATCGAAAATCGTCATCGAGCCTTATGATTCAGTACCAACCCGAGCCTCAGCTGAACAAATAAAGACGCGAATTGAAGCAAATGTAAATGTGAAGGGCCTAAAACACTTGTCACTATGACTCAAAGAAAGCATATGAATGTCTCAAAGCTGCCTTACAAGTTCCCACCATCGAACCCTGCAACCCTGAGCCAAGCACCACCAACTTATGCTACATTGACCCCATACTTTATCTTAGTCTCTCAAAAAAAAACCTAAGCTTGCTCTTTCTTGGATCGATACCGACCCATGAGCATCGATCAAGTACTTAGCTAAAATTTGGCTAAGTTCTCCAACCTTCTATCCAAGCTCCTTCCACCCATATTCCACCACTAATCCATGCAACACCAAAGTCTAACATGAGCCCATGGTTGAACCAACTTGCAATTTTCCACCTACCTCGCTCGAACCATGCATGCATGCTAACGACCCGAAGCACTCCAACATGTAAGTCGAAGCGAACCATCCCGAGTCATGGGCATGCCTAAAGCAACTTCCCATCAATCCATGCATAAGCAATTTGCATTGATCCATCTTATTTTGACCATAACTCGAACAAATGAACTCTGAATGACTTAAAACTTGGAATGTAGCATTGTAAGGCCTTCCTTGTTGCCCTATATGGATTGCACAAAATTTAGTTCAAGTCGTGTAACGACCCATATTTTTTATTATTAAAAATATTAAATTTAATAAGATTTTTGTAATTTAATATTGTGAGAAATTAAAATTTATAATTTATAAATGAAAAAAACTATTAGAATATAATTTAATAATGTTGATTGAACAAAACTAACAACTGTTTAATGAACTTTCAATTAAGGGTAGTGATGAATAAAATAAATGTTATATAAAATGCGGAAATTATATGTTATTTAATTGAAATTTGTCTAAAAATAGAATGTGAAATCAACTATTTAGTATGCAAATTTATTAGCTTTTGTTTGTAATCGATAAATTTGGAAATGTGTTTGAATTACTAAAGTATAACAATTGTTTTATTTATCATCTTGTTATTTAATCGTTTTAGAATTAATGGAAACCAATGAAATTTAATGTAATTAAATATTGCAGTTAATATAAGAAAAGATGTTAACTGTAGAGTTTGAGTGAAATAAAATGGAAACTTATGTTAATAAATAAATTACATAAGGAACTGTTGATTTAATATAATGAACTTGTAAATCAAAATAATAGAATTTGTTGAAATCTAGAATATAATAAACCGAGGTTTTATTACTATTATAGTTTAATGTTGAAATTACTTTAGTATTTAAAATCTCTAAATTAACATGGAAAATTGAATTTCAAAAAATCATTAAATTTTTGTGTAATCAAGAATGTTGAAAATTGTTAACTTTTAATTTATAATTTAAAAGTGATTGAATTGATTTTAAAAATAGATTGCTTTAGTTAACGTGTAAAATTAATTATTTAGGATTGTCTCGGATTTTGACGAAACCAGTTTCATCGGATCCGTAATAGTGCATTATTATAGGATTTCAAGTTTCGTAGCGATCAAACTTGTCGTTTGATAGTGCGAGCTTAAAACGAGTAGAAATAAATTAAAGGAATTTAAATGAATATAATTTGCTTTTAAAAGCTAACTTCTATATACAATAGAATTAGGGTTTGAAATTAGTTCCATTGAGTTTAAAAATATTTAAAACCTATATTTCGACATATATGATTATTTATTTTCGTTTCGAGAATGAAACGGTCTTTTCGGGTCTTTGTTATCGCTTCGATTCCATTCTATCTGTTCCATCCATTCTTATCCATGTCTTCTTATATGTATGTTGTTATAACACAAGCAGGTTCTATTTACATTTTCTGTACGTACTTGTTAATCTCATCTGCTCCTTTCTAATAGCAGACATCTCAAAACCCTAAATTCCAAATTCAAATCAAATCGAAAAATTCAAACTACTCAAATCATGTCATATAATATATCATTACGAAACTTTCGATGAACGTAATCTACACATGCAGTTCATTTTTCAGTTAGAGGCTCCGTTTATCCAAAATTGGGTGAATCATTCTCGGCCTTCCATTGTAGGGTTTGCAAATCGACGGTTAAACGTCGACTATTCAACCATCGAGAAGCGCTGGCGTATAAAGGTCGTGAAGCAGGTCTCAACAGTGGCGTCCGATCGTTGTATCAACGCTCGAGATCATCGGATCTGGCGAATATTTAATGGCGATGGTGAAGGAATTTCCTAGAGATTGGAGTCGATCGTGGGCTGTAGGAGAGCGGCCAGAGGTGAGCTTTGCGGTGGTGTGGTCAGATCTTAGTGCATGGCGTGGATGGGCAGTGTTTGGTCGAGGAAGAACAACGGTAGTTGGGTTCTATTCATGCTGTAGCTAGGGTCGACAGTGATGTGTCAATTTACTATTTTTCCCTTGTTTTAATTCAATTTAAATTTTAAATTTTAAATTTCAATCTTCTAGCTCATATAACTTTTTTATACGAAATCGAATTCGCGCATGGTCTCTTTTGCTGGGTTAGAACCAAAATTTCGGACAACACAAAACAGGTTTGGCTGAATTTGGAGACTATTGAATTTTGAGCTTTTATTAGATTTTTAAATGGGCTATGAATCAAGGGTGAGTGATTTAAACCACTCATGCAATATTAAAATTCCTATGTTAGTTGAATTGAATTTATGCAGTGATAAGAATTTTATTGATTATTGTTTGGTAATTTAAATTGTCAATTAAATTTAATTTGAATTTATATTAAATTAAATTGATATTTAAATTAATTTTGAATTGAATTGCTAGTTAAATACCTGATATTGATAACCGGTTATTTATTGTGATTTATTGGATGATTTGGACGTTGATTGTGATGGATGTCTATTTGTCGACATTTTAGATGATTGGATGTTTATTTATTTTTATATAACCCTGTTAGCACTCTATATATTAAGTGGCAGCATATAAACTGTTATTTGAATTATTTCAAATAAATTAAGAAAGAGGTTGAAATGATATATACCTATGACACTTTGATTTGGACTGAAATGATATATACCTATCCGTGTAATTAAAAATTGAAATAACTATTCACTTGGCCACAGGGTAGAAAATTATATACGGACACCAGATTGGTTAAATTAGATGATTTTATAATCTTGATTTTGGATTTTGATTAAATGATATTGTTTTAAAGGAAATAAATTATGGATTTATATGAATTGAATTTTTTCTAATTGAACTTTGGAATGTTGAAATTGAAATTGGTTAAAAGGAATCGTATTAAAAGAAGTAAATTCGAAATGTTAAGTTATAATCGATATATAACTTTAATTTTGAAAATTGAATTATTTTAAAGCTTAAATTAAATGATAAAGTGTAATTTGATTTAAGTGTTTTAAAGCAGTAAAGTGGAATTGGACGTGAAATCGATATGAATTGAAATGGTTTGAAATAAGAATTGAATTGAAAATTTAAATCATTGAATTGAATTGTTGAATCGAATTTGAAGTTAAAAATGAATGTTTCGAAAATCGAAGTTAATTCAAATTGAAATTTAAATCAAGTTGATTTGAAACTGAATTGAAATTAAGTAAATTGAATTGAAAGATTGGAACTTGAGTTTTGTTGATTTGAAATTGGACACGGGCCCAGATTTGTTAAAATGGAAAGAAATAGTTTGATTTGATATTATTTTCAAAATAAATATTTTAGTATAAACTGTTTAAAATGTATTTTTTAATACACAAATTATTTTGATTTTCTAAACTATTTTATATAAACCATTTTCAATACTCAAACCATTTTATATTAAACTATTTTTAAATCACTAAACTATTTAAACCATTTTAAACTATTTATAACTTTTAAAACTATTTTCTAAAATTTCAAACTGTGCAAAATTGGGATGTTTAAATTTAAATTGTTGATTTAAATGTGAATGTGGTTAAATGAGGATATAACCAAAGTTGGACTTTAAAACGACATTTTCAAGTAAAAATGACATATTCTGAGTAAATATGGTGATTTTGAAATGAAGGATATTTTGAAATGAGTATGAAATTTTGATATCAATTGTGAATCAGTTTCGAAATGTAAAGAACCAACCGGTATGAAAAATGACGTTTGGTTGTTAAAGAGATCGGGGCCCCTTATTGGCATACTCTCTGTCAATATTGGAACTACTTTAACAACTATGTGCGCAACGGATGTTATTCCGAATGAAGTGGTTGAATTAGAGGCATTTGTTGGATCTAAAGAAAGAGAATGATGATAGATGACCTCGGCACTTGTGCCAATTTGAAATGACTAAAACAAGAGCCATACCTGACCAATGAGGCTTGCTACCTCTAGCGACATATGTTCTTTGTTTTACTATTGATTTTGACTTGTTTGGTGCACCTTGATTTGATTATGGGATGGATATTCACGGGGCTATTAGGGCGTACCAGAAGTTAGGAAACATAAAATGGTAGTATCCTACCTTGGGCACTGCCTCACGTGCCTTGTTATAGTCTTTATCCTTATTCGTGACCACTACGATTTTGTTTTAGTATGGTACCTATTGGGGACTCACTGGCAACCGATGTTACTGGTTGTGTTACAGGACCTGCATTGACTACCTGCTTAAAAATGTGTTGAGGAGGATTAGTGAAAAGCCTTAACCCTATTTTAATACTTTACCAGAACATCTCTTAATTTATTGCGCCGAACAAAATAGAATTGAATGGACTCAATTGGGTTTGGAAAGTTGAACGATGTATGGCTCGAAAAGCCCGTTTCGATTCTGGAATGAAAATGGATCAACCCAACATCAAAGTAGATGTTTTAAAATATTTTAAAATTAATGGATCAGGTTTTAGGTCCAAATTCCATCATATGAAGAAGTTACATTAAAATCAACATATTTCAAACTGATTTCAATTAGTTTCAATTAAATTGATATCAAGGCGTTTCGAGTCCGTACGATCAAACGACAAGTCTTATCGCTACTAAACTTGAAATCCTACTATAATTCACTGTTACGGATCCAATGAAACCAATTTCGTCGAAATCCGAGCCAGTGGCCAAAATGGTTATTTTTCAGTTAATTAAATAAATTAATATTAAATCTAGTAAGTCCCTTTTTGATTCAAATTTAATAATTTTGCCATTTCTATCACTTTGGATTCACTTAGTAATTTATAACTCTTTATAACAAATTTTCATATAATTTAATGTTGCATATTTCACCAATTCCAAAGTTTTAAATTTCAATTTCAATATAATTAGCAAATCATAAATTAAATTTCCAATAGCTCGATTAAATTTGCTTTCCATTTATTATTCGGTCAATTTCAACTTATGGTATAATTAACCTTGGTTTACATTTACTACATTAATATTCCCATTTCATTCTAATTTCAATTAACGTACTATTTAATTCCATTTACATACGATAAATCCATTATTACAAATTGAATTCAAATTAATTATAATTATTCCAACAAAACTGATTTGATTCAATTCCAATCTTTTTAATAAGTTCATTACTACTCTATAACCTAGTTAACCTTTGTTTAACCTTTCATTACCTTAATATACTCCAATTTAACAACTCTTAAACATTGTATTACATTTCCCATCAATGTAACATTTAATAATATTAAATAAAAATTTATAACCAAGTGCAACAATTTACACTATTTCATTATTGGGATTTCACTTCAGTTGTCACTAATTAGTTTTAATTACCATTGCTACATTTCATTCTAGCATTCATTTCATTATTAAATTACAAAGTTTTCATTTCTTTCCATATTACATTACCAAACTTAAAAATTAAACAAATCAAATGGTCGAAAATTTACGGGTCATTACAATTTCCATTTAAAAACCAAATCAATACGATATCATTTCCGTTTAAAAACCAAATCAATACGATATCATTTCCATTTCAAATATTTCTACTTCCAAAAATCATAGTACTTTCAAAGTTATAACACTTCCGAAACCAAAACACTTTGAAATTATAACACCTTGGAAATCATCACACTTGGAAATCATAATACTTTGGAAATGTTATCATTTGGAAATTATAATACTTTGGAATCATAACATTTGATAACATAACACTTTGAAATTCATGACTTTGAAATTATTGCTTCCACTGCTTAAACATTTTAGATATAAATAATAATATATATAAATTAAAGTAGTTTATAAAATAAAATAGTTTATATGTTAAAATAGTTTAAAATTAAAATAAAATAGTTAGTATATTAAAAATAGTTTATATCTAAAATGATTTATATTAAAATAGTTTATATCAAAATGATTTATATTAAAATATAAAAATAGTTTAAATAAAATTTTAAAAATACTCTATATAATAAAATAGTTTCCTCAAATCTCACAAGTCTACTCCAAATCAACTCGAATTCCAAAATTCACATTTAATCAAATCTCAATTCCTCAATTTCAACTTATATCGATTTCTAATACCGAATTAAACCACAAAATAAACCATTTCACTTTCAATATATTTCAAAACTTTAAATATTCTACGTTTCAAACTAACTTTGACAATTCCCTTAATATCTCAAATTTACTCCATTATTATTTAGTTTTGAAATATTCACATAATAAAACCCAAAATTTCAAATCACAATACATTTCCTTCAACTTATTTGAACTTGAAATATTCAGTTAATCCCCTTAAACCAAAAAATCAAGTTATAAAGTCATATCCTTAAATCTCAAATACAATAAGTTTCAAATCGATTTAATTAAAGACAATTCATAATTAAAAACAATTCCATATAAATTTAATCCACTTTATATTAAAACTTATATATAGAATAATTTCAATATAAAAAAAAACCATATATATTTCCTTCCAAAACCATAGAAATCATTTTCAAATATTTATTTATAGGCCAACGGTGTTTGTATATAATTTTCTATCTTATGGTCAGGTGATATGGATATTTATCATTTCAATCCGCAATTTAATATATATATATAGGTATATATCATTTCAACCCACAATCCCAAATTCAATTCAAATGAAAATCGCTTGGGTTTATCATGTCAACCAATAACGATTTTCTCCTATTCTACAGATCGTTCGAGTATGTATCATTTCAACCCATAGTGAATTCTATTCTAACAGGGAACTTGTAGAGTGATAACAGATATGATAATAACACAACAGGCATATATCATCAATAACAGATAATGGTGCCAGATGTCACAGGTGAACTGATACATATAATAACATATATAACAATTTAAATAACTAGCAACAGCATATTTCAATTGTCGTTTCAATTGAAATCAAATTTAATAAATATAAGAACGTTAATCGTGAGTGATTGCTTACCTTTCGAGGCTAGATAGATTTAACAAAGAAATGAGCTACGAATTCCAAAGCAACACTAGATGAACATGATTCGACGAAGAAAACAGACACGACGGACAAAGCTGATAAATGGGAAATCAATGAGAACTAATCATAATCAGTTTGACATAGACTGAACAAATATAAATGTTGCTTGAAATATGTGCAGACCGAATATATAAAATATATAAATGCAGCCAATAGATACATTCAATTTTATATAGATTTATCTACACACTTATATACAGATTTATATGCATATTCATATATACAACTTTTATACACATTATAATATATAACTGCTTGATAGGTATAACTGTGTAACTTGAGTAAATAAATTAACGTATTATGTACATAACTAATATATATAACTTAAACTTACACTTTATAGATCATATATTAAGAAATATACATTAAATTTTTACAATATAACACATAAACACACATTCAACTCAGTTAGCTTTTATATATATAAACAGAAACATATTATAAAGTAACAGGTTATAAACTTAGATATTCAACCTAATATATACAAAACTACTTTATTGCTACAAATATAAAACCTCAGCAAATTGCACTGTCCAAACTCTTTTTATAAACTGCTATATATACCATCTTTTGTTAAACCAAACGTGATATATATATATATATATATACAGGTTATAAACATATATAATCAACAACTTAACTTATAACTTGTATAAACTTCTTTTCAATAAAACAAAATAGGAAAATAAAAAAACAAATGTATGCATACAACTACTTTATAATATAATTAAAAATCAATGTCATGTTTAAAACAAGTTTCTAACATAATAAAGTCTAATGTAAATATACGTATAGAAAGCATCTCTATAACTTACATAAAAAAATAAACTTCATACAACTTCATTATAATACACAGACCAAACATATATTACAAACCTATGAATATTTAAAAACTAATTTATATATAACTTAGATTATATGTAACTTATAATAGCTATATACGTACAACTAATATATGATCTGACAAATGTCACTTTATGTAACTAACACACATCTAACTGGGCATGCATATATTTTCTGTCATAAATATATAACATACACTTACTATATTATAATGACTCGTAAAATTTTATTAATTTTTATTTATTTTATTAACGTATTTAATTAAATTTTGGAGAAATTTACATAATGAAATTTGAAAATAAAAATTTATATTTGGAATGCGTATATTTAATTATAGCAGATGGTTAATTTTCATCTGATTTTATGAAAGTTTATTTTATTGTGTAATTCTATTAAATTAAAATCAGCTAATAATTGTTGATAACAAAATATTTTCCCAAACCTGAATATTTTTACATAGAAAAATTCTAAATCCTTTTCCGAATGAGGCATCATCTTTCGTTTTTTAAAATTCAGATTTCTATAGCTCCGTCAATCTTATTTTTCTACGTTTTTGCTGCATTTTCCGCTTACGGAAAAAACTAGAATTTTTATGATTCAATCTTATGACTAATATTTGCATACCGTTTTGATCGTCTCATCCTGCTGGTTGATGTGGTGTATTTATTTCTATGTTTTGAAGTCCGGTATGCAGTGGAATTCGAGTAAACGATTTCATACCAGTAACTGTTCTATGTCCTATTGGGTCCTTTGCCCTTGCGTTATCCACGTGAAGATCAGTAGACATCTGAATTTAATATTTTCAGCTGTGACCTTCACCATTCCATCGTTTCAAATTTATTCTGCCATTTCATTTTAGCTCTGGCTCACCTCCGTTCGTTTGATCTACCATTAGTTCTTCAATAATATAATGCGGTCGCTTGCATTTATTCTTCTTCCTGCTTTTCAAATTTTCTTCACCTTCCCTCTACTGCCTATCAAAATATCACCTCCCCCTCTCGCGACCACCCTTACCCCTCCACCTTCTGCTCGGCCTACACCTCCGGACTTCACCCCTAGCACCGCCTGTGCCACTGGATCCAGCAGCCGCGTAGCCCACGCAAGTGCCGTAACCCGCCTCATCGCGGCCATGTCGTGCGCAGCCCCACATCAGCCGCCCGCCATGCTCACCGCCAACCAGCGATTCCTTTCCCTGCGCCTGAACCCGTGAACCCAAGCTCACACTCACGGTCGAGATCTCCTTCCACTGCCAAGCACGAAGTCATCCACACCTATCTCCTTAGCTAATTAATCCAACACAGCTCCGACGGCAGCCTCTGCTCCCTCCCGCATGAACCCAGCGACCGCACCTTCCCTTTCTCTTGCTCGATTTTTCCGTGTCCACTCATAGTTGAAACAGTAAGCACTCCCATATTCCTCTATTTATTATATGATATTATACTGTGTTAGGTTATAAAATATATATGATCTGAGAATTTATGTATGTTTTATTTTATTTCTAGCAAAGCCTAGTATGTATATAGGTTACGGCAATATATATAGACGGGTAAATATGTTTTTTTCGTGTACTGTTGGGTTGCATGTTTTGCCTGTAGCATCAAATAGGATCTGTTTTTTTTTCTCGAGGCATATAGGTTAGTATATAATATGTTTCCTATTTATATTAGTATGTTAGTTTATATATATAATATGTTGAAAGGTTTTATAGAAGACAGATCTATAATTAGTAATGCATAAGTTTTAACTGATGTTATATATTAGAGCTTTGATTTCTTATGAATACACATATATTCTATCTATGTGACTGTGCATATGGTATGTTGTATACATACAAGCTTATAAAATTTGGTCCTTTATATTGTTTTATATTATATATATATATTGATATTTGACTACTGCTATATATTTACATGTATATGTTATAGTGTTCCAGATTTTAAATGAAGTATGGTATGTCGATTTTAAATAATGTACTTAGTTTATTTATATTATAGTATATTAAGGCATACGCCTGTATATTTTATTGTATATATGAAGGGTTTTCGTACGCATATTTATAATATGTAACATCCCGCCTTTTGTTACGCTTTAAATCGACGATAAACCACACACGTCAGACTTAAACCATACAGAAGGGCGGATTGTTATGGGTAAATAAGCAAAAGCAGAGAAAGAAAAAGAACAAAAAAGAATCTTGCAGTGGAACGATAAAATATAATAATCAAATATAAAGTTCATGAAGCTGTTTTGCAAAATATTCGATTATACTTATACAATACATATCGGAGTTACACATATCAGAGAACAATAAATAATGCACCGGAATTGTATGAATGTAGTGGAACAATATAATACATAATAATAATAAAATCTTCGTCTTCGTCCTCCAGTAATAGGGTCTTCAAATCCTGAAATGCTCAGCTTGACCCGAGCGAATTGAAAAGACAAAACACTCGAGTCAGAACTAAAGATCTTATGGAAGTTAAAACAACAGAAAGTAAAAACGAGTGTAGACGGCGTCAGATATGTTTACGGGATTTGACATCTCCTATCCAGTGTCAAATGTGAGTGCAGTAACTTAAGAGATGCTCGGGATTCACATCTCCTAAGGATCCGTTAAACTATTGACTATGTAGTAATATTTCGCTATTGTAATATTGTCTACAATAAAATAAACTTACTTTTAAATAGCACTAAGGCTTTACATTTTCCACCTTAACACGTAATAGTCCCAGTAGTCCATCCAGTATCATGGTCCCTCCTAATCGGGAAGCCACCAGAGGATACCACACGGGCTACGGGAGAAAACAAAACTCGTACAAGGCTCGTTAGGGTAGGTGACACGGCACAACTAGACAATGCCAGGGTAGATATACCAATTACTATCCGGATTGGTGGTGACGCATAGTGCGTAGCTACGGCCTACCTTGAGCCACACCCCCAAAAATAAAAAATCAAAACTGGCCACCAAATAAATCTCAAAGTCAGAATATAATATCGAGGGAGTGTGTTCGATAAGAGGGGCTACCTCGCTGGCCCGGAATCGCTCCTGTTTTAGCCAGCTTATGCCAACTCACGGGAGTCAGGTCCACGTATATACCTCAATGGAACACCGCCACTAACCTACTTCATTTTGGAATCTCCACCGCGTACACGGTTGTTAAAGTGGTTTTCGGAGTTGGCAGAGAGTATGACAACTTCCGATCCCAGTCTCTTTAACAACCAAACGTTATTATAACACCACCGTCATTTTAAAATAATTATACTTCCAAACCAGAATATAATATCCACTCAAAACCGTATAAGTACGATATAATTTCCACTTCAAAAACCAAATCGATATGATATCATTTTTATTAAAACCCAAATCAATATAATATCATTTTATTTCAAATATATCCTTTCCAAAATCATAGCACTTTCAAAATTATAGTATTTCGAAACCAAACGCTTGAAATATAACCTTCCAAAACATAATACTTCAAATTTCATAGCTTCAAAGCCCTAACTTCCAATACTTAAATGGTTTGGATATTCAAATAGTATATAAAATAAAATAGTTCGAATTTAAAATTACTTTATAAAGTAAAATAATTTCCTCGAATTTCAAATTTTATTCACTTTAAATTAAATCTCAATTCATAACTTTCAACTCACTTTCAGTTTCAGCAAACCATTTCAATTTCAATATATTTCAAACTTTGAGTATTAAACAATTTCAAAACTAAGGTTGGAAATTACGATTCAGCGATTCAATGTTCTATTATTTAGTTTTGAAATATTTGCATAATGAATCCATTATCATCTAAATAAAACTCAAATTACCAATAACTAAATGTTTCCTTCAATTCATTTGTACTTGAAATACTCATTTAATTCACCTTGACCCCGAAATCAAGTTATAATAATTATACCTTTTAAAATTCCCAATTTAATAAATTTCACATCAACTTTTGAGCTTAATTCTTAAATAAATTTAATTTCAAACAAATCTACAATTAATCTCCCATCTTAATTTATTTAAATCATTACACACTCTATATTAAAATAGAATTTAAATACTTACTCACATTTTATTTTAATAAAAATCAAACTTTATTATTAAATTTAATTTTTATTTAACCACTTATACATAGCTTTAATTAAGCATTTAACTATATATAAAAATAATATTTACAAAATATCAAAAACCAATATTCATTAAACCATATATTTCTTTCCAAAACCATAAAAATCATTTTCAAAATATTTTAGATATAGACCACGGTGTCTGTATATAATTTCTACCCTATGGTCAAGTGATATGGACATTTATCATTTCAATCCGTAATTTAAAATAAAAATACGGTTATATATCATTTCAAACCGCAATCCCAAATGAAATAAAAATTCATAACAACTTGCAGTTTATATCAATATATAAAATACGACATCCGTACATCAAATATCAATCATCAACCATTTATCACAATCATCATCCAATTCAAACAATAACATCAATATAGAACAGATAATAAATAACAGGTATTTACTGGCAGTTTATATTCAATAAATAATTAAATAACAATTTAACTGGCAGTTTATATGCAATAATAAACTAAATAATAATTTAACCCAATAAATTCAATTTAACTAAGATGATGATTAAAAATATGCCAAACGGTCATAAATAAACTTCTAGTCACATCAAAATTTAATTTAACACATATAAGAAATTTTAGATATTGTGAGTGGGTTAAAACACTCACCTTTTGAATTTAAATCCAATTTAAACTCAAAATTTGAATAGTCTTAGAATTCGTCCAAACTAGCATCAAAATGTTCAGAACTGCAGTATGAATCTGGCGGGGAAAACCGCACGTGAAACGGACCTTGTTTGTAAAAGTTATGCAATTCAGAACGATTGAAATCAAAATTAAAATAAATAAAAAAAACAAATGAACCATATAATGCAATCCACGTCACCACGTGAGTCATCTTCCAGAAACCCTACCCACATACGAAACCAAGTTGCCGAACTTCATCGCCAACCGCTAACCCACATACCGCCACCCAGGCCAGTCGCGGTCGCGCCTTCCAATGAGCCACCAAAAGCATCGCCTACCCCTCACGATCCACGGCCATCGGTCGACGATCAAACACTGGTAGCCGCCCCAAATCCACAAACCCTAATCGAAAAATCCTCCACATCCAATCGTCCATTTGCGAAACGAAGCATACCGATGAACTCCCCTCGGTGATCTCGACAAAACCCACAAATCAATTTGGCGACCGGTTGCAGTCGATCGCGATGAAAAGAACGGCCAAAAATTAATCCGTGATTTCTGGAAATTAGAGACCTGAATCGAAAAATGGACAGCATATTCAACTTGCGCTCGTTGAGAGCTTTTCGAGATATAAAATATGATATAGTTTGAAGAGTTTGAATTTTGGGCTTTGAATTTTATTTGAAATTGCAATTAGAATAAGGGTTTGCAGCCTTTGTGAAGAGGAGGAGCTGATGGAATTGTACGTACAGAAATGAGGAATAAGAAATAGGCTAGGGTTTATAACAGGGTATGTATATGCAAGGCTGAAATTAGAATGGATGGACACGATTGATATAGGCGTTGAACGATAAAGTGGCCCGAAAAACCCGTTCTGACTCCGGAACGAAATTGGATCAACCCATATATCAAAATAGATGTTTTTAAATATTTTAAACGCAATGGAATAGGTTTCAAGTCCAAATTCCATCGTATGAAGAAGTTATGCAAAAATCAAGTTATTTCAAATTGATTTCAATTTAATTGATTTCTGGGCTTTTCGAGTACGTACGATCAAACGACAAGTCCGATCATTACGAAACTTCAAACCCTACAATAATTCACAGTTACGGATCCGATGAATCTGGTTTCGTCGAAATCCGAGTCAGTGGCCAAAATGGCTATTTTCCAGATAATTAAATAAATTAATATTAAATTAATTGAATCACTATTTCAATCCAAATTCTATAATTTATAAATTTTATTCACTTTTGATTTCTTAGACAATTATAATAACTTAAAACAAATTTCTATGTTAATTCAACGTTAATTATTTCGCTAATTACCATATTTAATTTCAATTTCAATAATTGTAGAAATTACAAATTTAATTTTTCCATAATTTTATTTAATTGACCTTTCACTCTATTGTTCAATCCATCATTATCAAAAGGATGAAGTTAATATTGGTTCATGATTGCTTACATTAATATTCTCAGATTTCATCTAAATTTCCATTTATGTAATATTTAAATATTTAATTTCATTTAATTGCAATAAATCCTGTTATCATAATTTAAATTCCAATATATTGATAAAACTTTATTTTCATCCCTTTTTATTCAACCAACTGTCATATTATAAATAAAATTGACATTATTACCAATTATTTCCTTAATTTATACTAACATAACTTTTAATTTAGATTTATTGCAATTGATTGCTAGTTTTTATTTCATATACTAAATAAATGGTTAACTTACAATACTTGTTATCATTAACGTTTATTTTCACTTATAAGCTATTATTAACAAACAAATGTTGCAATTGATTTAGATCTAAGACAATAAATTAAATGAATGGGTAAACAATTAAAAATTACCACTATTTGCCAAATTTACTCACATTCATACTTAATAATCAACTAACAACTATTATAATTACTTATCTAGCATCGATTCTATCAAATTGCAATTTATTACGTATTATTTCATCAATTAATATAACTTTTGAATTTATTTTCCAATTCACTAATTTCAATCAATCATAACCTTACAATTATTTCAATTAATAGGTATTGCACTAAATTAGTTATTATTCAACTTGCATAAACCTTATTACAAAAATTTACATTCAGTTACTATTAATCAATATATTATTCCATTGGTTGATTCAATACTCTTACTCTTATTAAATTATTTTCTGTTTTATGAACAAATGTAACAATTTACACTATTTCATTATTGGGATTTCACTTCAATTGTCAATAATTAATTTTAATTACCAATGCTACATTCATTTCTAACTTTCGCTTCATTATAAATTATAAAGTTTTATTTCTTTCTAAATTTAATTACAAATATCTAATTAAATTAACCAATTTATTTGTCAAAATTTACAGGTCGTTACACTCTCCTCCACTCAAAACTTTTCGCCCCCGAAAAGGAAGTAGAAGGGAAAAGAAGCATTAAGAAATCAATATATCTTACTTAAAAAATTAAAATTATAAACAAATAAATTGACAAAATTAATTAATTTAGATAAAATATACCAATTTATAACCATTAAATCTTTTTATACTCAAATTAATAAAGTTTGGAAAATATTTTCAAAATATTTTCTAAGTCCAAAATTAACGAAAAATTTCGGCAGAGTCTCCTTTGTACAGAGAGGCTCGGGAGAAAATATAATATCAAATATAACAATATACAGTATATATTTTCCAAAATAATATATATCCCAACCCAGGAAAAATATTACAATAACGCTATAAACCGTAATTCGAGAACGTACCTATTAGTCGGGCAATTAACGCTTAATTCTTAAACCAAAAGCAGTAGCAGTTGCTTCCACAACCTGTATTTCACTTATATAATCCAAAAAGGTTAACAATTATATAAATTGAAATATTTAAAGTGGTTTCAACCACCAACAAATAATAAACAACAATCACTTGCAATCACAACATACAACCATCATATGAAGTCAATAAAATCAACCATCCATATATCCATAGCAAACAAACCAATAGTTGTTCGGGTTTACAGCTTAAATTGTATAGAATGAATAATAAACTACTAAGTGCACCATTTACTCAACAGTCTTAGATGAAACAAAATAGATTATTCATTCATCCAAACAATTTTAAAGTATCCTTGCCCAAACAACCATAAATCAAACAACCAACCAATAATTTCAGAAAATAGATCAATTTCATTCTTATTAACTTCATTTCATAAATTTGTTGTTTGATTTCCTTTTCATCCATATACTGATTTATCTTTTTATTTCACATTTATTTCTTACAACCTTTTACTTCTATTCGTTGGTTCAATGTTTATTTCATTTATTTTCATCTATTACTTACAAATCTTATTTCATTTATTAATGCCATCCTTTATTAATTATTACATAATTTCATTTATTAGTATTCATTTATTCATAATATTCATGATTAATTCAATTTCTTTACATATTAATTCATTTACTAATGTTTATAATCATTTATTTATAGTACTTACCTTTCTATTATATTAAATCAATAATATTTCAATTATACTTAAGTTTGTAACAACTACAACAAATAAATCCTTATCTATTAAAGAATGTATTGAATACTTTCTTTACTTTTAGGTTTACTTGTAAAATTTTCCATTACACTTTCTTATTAACATCTCAACTTTTATGATCGGTAAGTTATATATGTGTTTTTAAGGATGTAATTGAAAGTTATACAAGTTTATTTTTTTCTTTCGATTAATTTAATGTTCAATACTAATAGCCTTTGTTTCATAGGTTATAATTTCAAATTTCTTTTAATCCCATTTACGACTTAGCATTAAATCTCTTATTTTAATTAGAGGTTCCAATTATTAATTAGTTACATCCCATTTCACAACAACAATTGAAACTACTGATTATCAGAAACTTAAGAACTAAATACCGGGTTCAATTTCAAATCATTTTAAAAATAATAGATAGATATATACCTACAACTTATATATACTATTATATTTAAAACAATTTAACGTTTATATTTGTTTATCAAAATAAATCTGCACTAAAACTACTACAGTGGCTTTCCCATTTTGAGACTCGAAAATGAATGTCGATGATGCGTGCACTCATCACCGAAATTATTTTCCAGCAAAAGAGAGGGGAGTACATAACTTATTTCTTTCCAAAGTTTCTTTAAAACAATTCTTTCAAATTGTATTGAAACATTTATATCAGAAAATACTTCTAATAATATAATTATTATATTTCAAAATCATTCAAAAGAAATTTTCAAAAACCCCGAAACTTAAATTCTAAACTTCGAGTTTTCGTTTACTTTTATTTTAAATCTTATTTCCACTGAATATTTATAAATTTCACTACATAACAACCAATATATTACAACGAAATATATATCACTTATAATTTTTTTATTTTATATATATGAAAAATATAATAGGCAAAATTATTTCGTTCACCTATATTCAAAACAAATATCTTGTCAGTCTATCATATTAAGTGTTTAGAAATCCCTATTGATGTCGTAGCGTCCTATGCACCAACCAGAAATTAAAAATACAAAATGGAACAAATTAACACAATATCAAAACCTTTTTATAACACTAACAAATACGCTCTCTCATATATACGCTCCGCGACTCATCATAGGGTATTACTACCCTATTAATAAAGATTCAGACCCCACAAAGCTAAGGTTTATCGCTAAACCTCGCTCTGGTACCAAATTTAACATCCCACCTTTTTGTATGCTTTAAATCGACAATAAACCACACATGTCAGACTTAAACCATATAGAAGGACAGATTGTTATGGGGTAAATAAGAAAAAGCGGAGAAAGAAAAAGAAAAAAAACAAAATCTTACAGCAGAACAATAAAAATATAATAATCAAATTTACAGTTCATGAAGCTATTTTACAAAATATTTGATTGTACTTATACAATACATATCAGAGTTACACATACCAGAGAACAACAAATAATACAGTGGAACAATATGAATGTAGTGGAACAATATAGTACATAATAATAATAATAAAATCTTCTTTTTCATCCTCCAGTAATAGGGTCTTCAAATCCTGAAATGCTTAGGCTGACCCGAGCGAATTGAAAAGACAAAACACTCAAGTCAGAACTAAAAGACCCTATGTAAGTTAAATCAACAATAAATAAAATTGAGTGTAGACGGCATCAGAGATGTTTACAGGATTTGACATCTCCTATCAAGTGTCTAATGTGAGTGCAGTAACTTAAGAGATGCTCGGGATTCACATCTCCTAAGGATCCATTAAACTATTTACTATGTAGTAATATTTCGCTACTATAATAATGTTTATAGTAAAATAAACTTACTTTTAAATAGCATTAAGGCTTTACATTTTCCACCTTAACACGTAATACTCCCAGTAGTCCATCCAGTAACATGGTCCCTCCTGATCGGGAAGCCACCAGAGGATGCCACACGGGCTACGGGAGCAAACTAAAATCGTACAAGGCTCGCTAGGGTAGGTGACACGGTACAATTAGGCAATGCCAGGGTAGATATACCAATTACTATCCGGACTAGTGGTGACGCATAGCGCGCAACTACCGCCCACCTCGAGCCACACCCTCAAAAATCAAAAATCAAAAGTGGCCACCAAATAAATCTCAAAGTCAGAATATAATATCGAAGGAGTGTGTCCGATAAGAGGGGCTACCTCACTTGCCCGGAATCGCTCCTGTTTTAGCCACGTTATGCCAACTCACGGGAGTCGGGTCCACGTATATACCTCAAAGGAACGCCGCTACCAACCTACTTCATTATGGAATCTCCACCTCGTACACGGTTGTTAAAGTGGTTTTCTAAGTTGGCAGAGAGTATGACAACTTCCGATCCCGGTCTCGTTAACAACCGAATGTAATTATAACACAGCGGTCATTTTAAAATAATTATACTTCAAAACCAGAATATAATATCCATTCAAAACCATATAAATACGATATAATTTCCACTTCAAAAACCAAATCGATACGATATCATTTTTATTAAAACTCAAATCAATATAATATCATTTTTATTTCAAATATATCCTTTCCAAAATCATAGCACTTTCAAAATTATAATATTTCGAAACCAAACGCTTGAAATATAACCTTTCAAAACATAATACTTCGAATTTCATAGCTTCAAAACCCTAACTTCCAAAACATAAATGGTTTGGATATTCAAACAGTATATAAAATAAAATAGTTTGAATTTAAAATTACTTTATAATGTAAAATAATTTCCTTGACTTTACAATTTTATTCACATTTAAATAAATCTCGATTCATAACTTTCAACTCACTTTCGGTTTCAATAAACCATTTCAATTTCAATATATTTCAAACTTTGAGTGTTTAATAGCTTCAAAACTAAGGTTGGAAATTACGATTCAACGATTCAATGTTCTATTATTTAGTTTTGAAATATTTGCATAATAAATCCATTATCATTTAAATAAAACTCAAATTACACATAACTAAATATTTCCTTCAATTCATTTCTACTGGAAATACTCATTTAATTCACCTGGACCCCAAAATCAAGTTAAAATAATTATATCTTTTAAAATTCCCAATTTAACAAATTTCACATCAACTTTTGAGTTTAATTCTTAAATAAATTCAGTTTCAAATAAATCTCTAATTTATCTCCTATCTTAATTTATTTAATTCATTACACACTCTATATTAAAATAGAATTTAAATACTTACTCACATTTTATTTTAATAAAAATCAAACACTCTCATTAAACTTAATTTTTATTTAACAACTTATACATAGCTTAAATTCAAGCATTTAACTATATATAAAAATAATATTTACAAAATATCAAAAACCAATATTCATTAAACCATATATTTCTTTCCGAAGCCAAAGAAATTATTTTCAAAATATTTTAGATATAGACCACGGTGTCTGTATATAATTTCTACCCTATGGTCAAGTGATACGGACATTTATCATTTCAATCCGTAATTTAAAATAAAAATACGGTTATATATCATTTCAAACGTAATCCCAAATGAAATAATAATGCATAACAACTTGCAGTTTATATCTACATATAAAATACAACATCCATACATCAAATATCAATCATCAACCATTTATCACAATCATCATCCAATTCAAACAATAACATCAACATAGAACAAATAATAAGTAACAGGTATTTACTGGCAGTTTATATTCAGTAAATAATTAAATAACAATTTAACTGGCAGTTTATATGCAATAATAATTTAAATAATAATTTAACTAGCGGTTATATGCAATAATAAATTAAATAATAATTTAACCCAATAAATTCAATTTAACTGAGATGATGATTGAAAATATGCCAAATAGTCGTAAATAAATTTCTAATCACATCAAAATTTAATTTAACACACATAAGAAATTTTAGAAGTTGTAAGTGGGTTAAAGCACTCACCTTCTGAATTTAATTTGAATTTAAATCCAATTTAAACTCAAAATTTAAATAGTCTCATAATTTGTCCAAACAAGAGCCAAAATGTCCAGAATTCCAATATGAACCTAGCGGAGAAAACCGTGCGTGAATCAGACCTCGTATGTAAAAGTTATGCGATTCAGAACAATTGAAATCAAAATCAAAAAAAAACGAACCATATAACGCAAGCCACGTCACCATGTGAGTTATCTTCCAGAAACCCTTCCCACGTACGAAACCAAGCTGCCGAACTTCATCGTCGAACCGCTAACCCACGTATCGTGACCCAGGCCAGTCGCGGCCGCGCCTTCCACCGAGCCACCAGAAGCATCGCCTACCCCTCATGATCCACGGCCATCGGCCAACGATCGAACACTGGTAGCCGCCCAAAATCCATGAATCCTAATCGAAAAATCCTCCACATCCAACCGTTAATTCGCGAAACGAAGCATACCGATGTACTCCCCTCCGTGATCTCGATAAAACCCACAAATCAATTTGGCGATCGATTGCAGTCGATCGCGATGAAAAGAACGGCCGAGAATTAATTCATGATTTCTGGACAGACAGAGACCCGAATCGAAAAACGGACAGCATATTCAACTTGCGCTCATCGAGAGCTTTCTGACGATATAAAATATGATATAGTTTGAAGAGTTTGAATTTGGCTTTGAATTTTGTTTGAAATTGCAATTGGAATAAGGGTTTGTAGCCATTGGGAAGAGGAGGAGCTGATGAAATTGTACGTACATAAATGAGGAATAAGAAATAGGCGAGGTTTTATAATAGGGTATATATATGCAAGGCTGAAATTAGAATGGATGGGCACGATTGATAGACGCGTTGAACAATAAAGTGGCCCGAAAAGCCCGTTCTGACTCCGGAACGAAAATGGGTCAACCCATATATCCAAATAGATGTTTTTAAATATTTTAAATGCAATGGAACAGATTTCAAGTCCAAATTCCATCGTATGAAGAAGTTATGCAAAAATCAAGTTATTTCAAATTGATTTCAATTTAATTGATTTTTGGGCTTTTCGAGTCCATACGATCAAACGAAAAGTCCGATCATTACGAAACATGAAACTCTACAATAATTCACTGTTACAGATCCGATGAAACTAGTTTCATCGAAATCCGAGTCGGTGGCCAAAATGACCATTTTCCAGTTAATTAAATAAATTAATATTAAATTAATTAAATCACTATTTCAATCCAAATTCTATAATTTGTAAATTTTATTCACTTTTGATTTCTTAGACAATTATAATAACTTAAAACAAATTTCTATGTTAATTCAACGTTAATTATTTCACTAATTACCATATTTAATTTCAATTTCAATAATTGCGGAAATTACAAATTTAATTTTTCCATAATTTCATTTAATTGACCTTTCATGCTATTGTTCAATCCATCATTATCAAAAGGATAAAGTTAATATTGGTTCACGATTGTTTACATTAATATTCTCGGATTTCATCTAATCTTCAATTTATGTAATATTTAATTTCATTTAATTGCAATAAATCTTGTTATTATAATTTAAATTCCAATATATTGTTAAAACTTCATTTCCATCCATTTTTATTCAACCAACTGTCATATTATAAATAAAATTGACACTATTTCCAATTATTTCCTTAATTTATACTAACATAACTTTTAATTTAGATTTATTGCAATTGATTACCAGTTTTAATTTCATATACTAAGTAAATGGTTAACTTACAATACTTGTTACTATTAACGTTTATTTTCACTTATAAGCTATTAGTAATAAACAAATGTTGCAATTGATTTAGCTCTAATTCAATAATTTAAATGAATGGGTAAACAATTAAAAACTACCACTATTTGCCAAATTTACTCACATTCATACATAATTATCAACTAACAATTATTACAATTATTTATCTAGCATCGATTCTATCAAATTGCGATTTATTATGTAACGACCCGTAAATTTCGGCCGTTTAATTTGTTGATTTAAATTGATTTTTTGTAATTTAATGTAGAAAGAAATGAAATTCTTATAATTTATATTGGAGGGAATGTTAAAAATTAAATGTTGTATTGGTAAATAAAATAAATTCTTGACAATTGGAATGAAATCCAATTGAAGAAATAGTAGAAACCATTATAATTTGTTAATTAAATTAGATTGTGTAATTAATACTGGAAGAAATAAATTGAAAATAGTATTAATGAAATAATAAATGAATTGAATTGCAACTATATAAATGGAAGTAAATTTGATTAAGTGGATGTCAATATTGAATAAATTAATAATGGAAGTAATACCTAAATGAATGTTTGGAAAGAACATAAGTGAATGCAATCGGTAGTATGGAGATAAATGCCAACATTTAATTGTAATTGCATATGAGAGATAAAGGAAAGGATTAAATTGATTTATGCAATAAAACATTGTAACGGTATTTGTACGTAAATTTAGGTAATAAGGTTGTACGTTATTTGGAAATAAATTTAAGGGTAGAATAACAACTATTATAAATTACCAAATTAATTGGTCAATGAGTTTATTTGGAATTTAAGTTCATTTAAGTGTTAAGTAATTACGATGTTATTATTTATAATAAACGTTACTCTAATAATTAATAATATAGTAAAGGAAGTGGGAATGTAAATTATTAGAAGCGTAAATTTACTTTAAGTAGTAATTGTTAGACTGGAAAATAAGTTCAAATTATGTTAATTGAGAAATTAATACGTAAAGTATGTAAAGTAATTAATTAAATGTAAATTTAATGTTGTAAATTTTTATAGAACGTAAAGTATTTTAAAACCATAATTAATGCATTCAATTGATTGAAGTACATTTAGGAATATAATATTTATTCTAATTAATGTAAATATGTGTATATTAATGCAAGGAAATAAATTTAGCGTCATATATTGGATAGGGTAGTTATTTCACAAAAAGTGGAAATAAAGAGTTAATACGAATAAAGGTGAAATTGGAAGATTTATGTAACAAAACATAACCAAAGGTTAAATATGTTTATAGGATAATGATTTGTTTGAATAATAAGAATGAGAATTAAGATTTGTTTATTTAATTGAATTTAAATTAGGAAAATTTGGTCATTGCAATTAATTGGAATTAAGTGTTAAATATTACGTTAATGGAGTTTAAGATGAAAATTTAGAACAACAATATAATAGACCATGAACCAATGTTAATTTATCTACTTAGGTATAATGGAGTGAATAAAAGGATTTAAAAACCAAATAAATGAATTTCATGGGCAATTAAGTTTAATTACCAGATAAATTGAAATTTAAAACTTAATATTGTAAATTGGAAATTTTCAAAGAAATTGATGAAGAAATTTGCTTAAAGGATTCTAAATTTACCAAGTAATCCAAACTGATAAGATTTGTAAATAATTAAGGTTGAATTGGTAAATTTTGATTAATTTACTTATTTTTAATTTATTTAATTAATATAAAAATAGCCTTTTTGGCCACTGGCTCGGATTTCGACGAAACCAGTTTCATCGGATCCGTAACGGTGAATTATAATAGTGTTTCAAGTTTCGTAGCGATCGGACTTGTTGTTTGATCGTACGGACTCCAAACGCCTTGAAATTTATGCAATTGAAATCAGTTGAATTCAATTTGAAAAATATTGTTTTTAGCATAACTAATTTATACGATGCAATTTGAACCTGAAACCTTTTTCATTGCATTTAAAATATTTTTAAACATCTATTTTGATATATGGGTTTACCCAATTTCGTTTCGGAGTCAGAACGTGCTTTTTGGGCCACTTTGTCGTTAGCGCGTATTCAAACCGATCCATTTATTCTATTCCAACTTTCTCTATAAATATTCTGCTATAAACCCTACACTTCCTAATTCTCATTTGTCTGTACGTAAATTCATTCTATTCCTCCTCTTCCTCAATGGCAGACAAAACTCTATATTTCCACATCCAATTGCAAAATGAAATCCAAAGCCTAAATTTCAAATTCCTCGGAAAAATCTGAAAAAATTATATTTTGAAGTACTCGACTAGCGGAATCTTATGGTGAAATTCGTTTTTCATTTTGGATTGTCATTTGACCAGTAAAAATTGAAGAAGTCACGACCGTTCATCACGTCGAAATCAAACTCGACGGATCGACGAACCGTTTCTGGGTTTTGTAGAGGGGACCGAGGGGAGTTGATCTATGGTGTTTGTTCGCTGTTTCAACGGTTGGATGTGGCGCAATAATTGGATTAGGGTTTCGTTCAATGGCGGCCGGCGGAAATAAAGGAGGACCGGACCAAGGTCGGCCAGAGCGGTTTGTCGAGGCGAGCGAGCGGCAAAAGGTGCGGTGCTCTCTGGTGTTCGGTGGTGGACACGGTGGTTGGTCAAAGGCCGGTCAACGTGGTGAGTGATGGGTTCGTGCGCTGCGTGTTTGGCTGTAGTGGGAGCGCGTGAGTAAGGAGAAGGGACGTGCAGGTAATGGTGACGTGGCATATTGAAATGTGTTCTTTGTTTTATTTATTTTATTTGATTTTCAACTCGCAATTTTCGCTATAACTTCTACATACGAACTCCGTTTCATACGTGATTTTTTTTGTTAGGATCGTATTGAAATTCCAAACTTGATGACGCTGGTTTGAACCAATTCTGAGACGGTCAAATTTTTGGGTATAAATTCAATTTAAATTCAAAAAGTGAGTGTTTAACCCACTCACAACTTGTAAGATTTCTTATGTTGGTTAAATTGATTTATGATATGAGTAGAAATTCATTTATGACTGTTTGACATATTTTATTCATCATCTCAGTTAGATTGCATTTATCTAAATTAAATTGTTATTTAATTTTATTATTGCATATAAACTGTCAGTTAAATCTATTTATTTTTGCATATAAACTTCCAATTAAATAGTTATTAATTTATTATTGAATATAAACTGTTCGTTGATACCTGTTATATTTTATATGCTATGTATTGATGTTTTGTTCAAATTGGATGATGATTGTAATAACTGGTTGATGATTGATGTTTGATGAACGGATGATGTGTTCTATATTATATAATCTGCAAATTATCATGCATTTCATTTCATTCGGGATTGCGGTTTGAAATGATATACAACCGCATTTTTATTTTTAAATTGCGGATTGAAATGATAAATATCCGTATCACTTAACCGTAGGATAGAAAATTTTATACAGGCACCGCGGTATATATATAAAATTATTTTTGAAATGATATTTTTATGGTTTTGGAAAGAATACGGGTTAACAAATATTAAATTTTGAATATATATATAAATATTTTGAATGATTTCTATGGTCTTGTAAAGAAATGCGGGTTATATAAATATTGATTTTTGATGTTATATAAACGTCAAATTTATTTTGATTTTACTATATATAAATATGCTTTGAAATATAAAATAAGCCCAATAATTACGTTTGTATATTTTATATAAATTTCGCTTAGTGAATATGGGATTTTTGGTATTATATAAATATTATTTTTATATATAGAACACTTGAATTTAAGCTATGGATGAAATTGGTTTAAAGAATAAAAGAAGTTTAAAAATAAAAGTTAAATTTTATTTAGATATAAGATAGTTAAGTATTTTATTAAAATTTATCTATAGAGTATAATGTCTTAAATAAAATAAACTGTGGGAAGGTAAATATGCATTTGCTTTGAATTAAAGTATTTAAGAATTATCCTCGAATAAAATTTATTTGAAATTTAAATGAATTTGGTATTTTAAAAGGTATGATCTTTATAACTTGATTTTAGCTTAGAGGACTTAAATGAATATAAAGTCGACTAAATGAATATTATCAAGTTAATAAAATTGAAAGAATATCCTGTTATTCAAAGTTAAAGATTTTACGGAAATGATATTTGATTTATTTAGTAAGTATTTCAAAACTAAATAATAGTAAAAGTGAATTTAATATATATATATATATATATATATATATGAATAAAAAAATTAGTTTTGAAATGGTGGAATATTTAAACTTTGAAATATATGAAATATAAATGGTTTAATTGGGAATTCAAATCTTATTTGGAATTGATTTGAGAAATTGAAAGCTAATTTACTTTATTAAGTAATTTATTATTTAACCATTTATGTATAAAAAAAATCATGTTTCGAAGCTATGGGTTTAAGGTGTATATATATTTGAAATTACTATGATTTTAGAAAAGAAATATATTTGAAATAAAAATGATATTATCGATTTGGGTTTATAAAAATAATATCAAAATGAGTTGTCTTGGAAATGGAAATGATATCGTATTTATGGGTTTTGAAATGGATAATTATTTTCTGGTTTTAAAGTATAAACTATTTTAAAGACCATGGCGTTATAATAATGTTTGGTTGTTGAAGAGACCGGGATCGGAAGTTGTCATACTCTCTGCCAACTCCGAAAACCACTTTAACAACCATGTACGCGGTGGAGATTCTAGAATGAAGTAGGTTGGTGGCGGCGTTTCCTCTGAGGTAAATACGTGGACCCAACTCCCATGAGTTGGCATAAGGTGGCTAAAACAGGAGCGATCGACGGGTTAATAAGGTAGCACCTTTGATCGGACACTTCCCTTCGATACTATACTCTGACTTTGGATTGATTCGTTGGCCACCTTCACTTTTGATTTCTTTGATTTGGGGGAGTTTGTTCGAGGTGGGCGGTAGCTACGCGCTACGCGTTACCACCGACCCGGAAGCGTAATTGGTATATCTACCCTGGCATTGCCTAGTTGTGCCATGTCACCTACCATATCGAGCCATTATTACGAGTTTCTATTTGTGTCGTACCTATGGAGTGTCTTCTCGTAGTCTCCCGATCAGGAGATATGCAGGAATTGTATAGACTATTGGCACTATTACGTGTTAAGGTGGAAAATGTAAAGCCTTAACGCTATTTTAAAGTAAGTTTATTTTACAATTAGACACTAATATAATAGCGAAATATACTATATAGTAAATAGTTTAACGGATCCTTAGGAGATGTAAATCCCGAGCATCTCTTAAGTTACTGCGCTCATATTTATTTCTGTTAATTTAATTTACATAAGGTCCTTTAGTTCCGACTCGAGTGTATTGTCTTTCAATTCGCTCGGGTCAGTCCGAGCGTTTCAGGATTTGAAGATTTAGCTTTGGAGGACGAAGACGAAGATTTGTATTATTTTTTTTTATATTATTGCACTACACTCATACTATTCCGCTGCATTATTATTGGTATGTGTAACTCTGATATGTATTATATAAATATAATCAAATGTTTTTGTAAACAACTTTATAAATTGTATATTTGATTATTATATTTTATCCTTCCGCTGTGAGATTCTGTTTTGTTTTATTTCTTTCTTGTTTTTCTTATTTACTCCATAACAATCCGCCCTTCCATATGGTTTGAATTGGCACGTGAGTCGATTTAAAGCGTGCGAAAAGGTGGATGTTACAGTTGGTATCAGAGCTTTGGTTTAGCAATAAACCTTAGCTTTGTGGGGTCTGACTCTTTGTTAATAGGGTAGTAATACCCTATGGGAGTCGCTGAGTGTATATATATGAGAGAGCGTATTTGTTAGTGTTATAAAAATGTTTTGATATTGTGTTAATTTGTTCCATTTCGTATTTATAAATTCTGGTTGATGCATGGGACGCCATGACATCAATAGGGATTTTTAAATACTTAATGGGACATACCGACACAATATTTCTTTTTCTAAATAGGTGAATGAAATAATTTTGCCTATTATATTTCCTATACATATAAAATAAATTTTTATAATGGTTATATTTGGTTGCAATATATTGGTTGTTAGGAATAAAATTTATAAATAATAGGTAAAACAAGATTGAAAATAAAATCAATGAAATTTGGAAATTTTAGAACTGAAGTCCGGGATTTTGAAAAAAATGCTTTCAAAGGATTTGAAGTATAATAATAGTATTTAGAAATATTTTCTGATATAAATATTTCAATATAATTTGAAAATATGGTTTTAAAGAAATTGTGGAAAGAAATAAGTTGTACTGCCCTCTCTGTCGCTGGAAAATAATTTCGGTGATGAGTGCACGCATCATCGACTTTCATTTTCGAGTTTCTAAGTGGGAAGGCCACTGTAGTAGTTTTACTACAGATTTATTTTTGATGAACAGAAGTAAATTTTTAAATTGTTTTAAATATACTTGGATATAGATAAGTTGTAAGTATATTTATCTATTATTTTAAAATAATTTGAAATTAAACCCGGTATTTAAATTCTTAAGTTTTCGTTATTTTACAGTTTCAATTAGTGTGGTAAAATGGAAGTTAATTAATAATTGGAGCCTTTAATTAAAATTAAGTAATTTAATGCTAGGTTATGAATGAAAATAAAGGTAATTTGAAATTGTAACTTATATAACAAAGACGTAATTATTGAACCATTAATTAATTAAAGGAATTATGAAAAAACTTGTATAACCTTCAATTACATTCTTAAAGGCATATATATAACTTACCAAAAGATATAAAAGTTGAAAATGTTAATAAGAAAATGTAATAGATATTATACAAGTAATTAACTTGAGATAATGAAAATAATTAATGGAATTCTTTAATAAATAAGAATTTATGTATAGGGTTATAAACTTAAGTATGATTGGAATGCTACTAATTTAATGTAATAGAAAAGTAAGTAATATAAATAAATGATTGTAAACCTTAGTAAATGAATTAATGAAATCTTTTACTTATAAGAATTGATGTTATGAAGTTATAAATTTAAGTGTAATTAAAATGTTACTATGATTAAATATAATAGAAATGTAAGCATTAAATAAATGAATGAAATTGAGAAATGCATAAATGTAATGCAATAAAAAGAAACTTACATGACCTGAATTAATGAAAATGAATAATTGTAAGTAATAAGTGAAAATAAATGAAATCAAGACTGAATGAGCAAATGAAATTTAAAGTTTGTCAGAAAAAAATGTAAATTAAAAAGATAAATCATTGTATGCAAAAAAAAAGGAAAATCAAACAGCAAACGTATGAAATGAAATTAATAATAAGTAAAGTTGATTGTTGTTTGGATTTGTTGTTGTTTGGGTTATGGTTGTTTGGGGTAAGATACTTTAAATTTGAATTGGATGAATGAATAATCTATTTAGTTTTATCTAAGGCTGTGGAGTAAATGATGTGCTAGTAGTTTATTCTTCATTCCGTATAATCCAAAAGTTTTGAACCCGAACAACTATTTGTTTGTTGATTTAAAGGTTGTTTTGGATTTGTTGTGTATGCTATTTGTTGAAATTGATGGTCATTGTATTGATTGTTGTTAGTAATTGAACAATTTAAATATTTCATTCTATATAATTGCTAACTCTTATCGGATTATATAAGTGAAATATAGGTTATGGAAGCAATTGCTACTGCTTTTTGTTTCATAATTAAGCGTATGTTGCCCGACAAATAGGTACGTTTTCGGATTACGGTTTTATAGCGCTATTTTATATATTTTCCTGTGTTGAGATATTATATTTTGGGTATTATATGTGATATTTTGTTATAATTGATACTATATTTTCTCCTGAGCCTCTCCGTACAAGGGAGACTCTGTCGAATTTTTTTGTAAATTTTGGACTTTGAAATTTTTTGACAATGATTTCCAAACTCTATTAACAAAATATTTAAATAGGGATAAATTGGTATATTTTATCTTAAATTATTTTTTGTAAATTTATTTGTTTATGAATTTAATATTTAAGTAAGATATATTGATTTCTTAATTCTTCTCTTCCCTTCTTTTTCCTTTTCGGGGACGAAAAGTTTTGAGGGGGGAGAGTGTAACGACCCGTAAATTTCGACCATTTAATTTGTTGATTTAAATTGATTTTTTGTAATTTAATGTAGAAAGAAATGAAAATCTTATAATTTATATTGGAGGGAATGTCATAAATTAAATGTTGTATTGGTAAATAAAATAAATTCTTGACAATTGGAATGAAATCCAATTGAAGAAATAGTAGAAACCATTATAATTTGTTAATTAAATTTGATTGTGTAATTAATAATGGAAGAAATAAATTGAAAATAGTATTAATGAAATAATAAATGAATTGAATTGCAACTATATAAATGGAAGTAAATTTGATTAAGTGGATGTCAATATTGAATAAATTAATAATGGAAGTAATACCTAAATGAATGTTTGGAAAGAACATAAGTGAATGCAATCGGTAGTATGGAGATAAATGCCAACATTTAATTGTAATTGCATATGAGAGATAAAGGAAAGGATTAAATGATTTATGCAATAAAACATTGTAACGGTATTTGTTCGTAAATTTAGGTAATAAGGTTGTACGTTATTTGGAAATAAATTTAAGGGTAGAATAACAACTATTATAAATTACCAAATTAATTGGTCAATGAGTTTATTTGGAATCTAAGTTCATTTAAGTGTTAAGTAATTACGATGTTATTATTTATAATAAACGTTACTCTAATAATTAATAATATAGTAAAGGAAGTGGGAATGTAAATTATTAGAAGCGTAAATTTACTTTAAGTAGTAATTGTTAGATTGGAAAATAAGTTCAAATTATGTTAATTGAGTAATTAATACGTAAAGTATGTAAAGTAATTAATTAAATGTAAATTTAATGCTGTAAATTTTTATAGAACGTAAAGTATTTTAAAACCATAATTAATGCATTCAATTGATAGAAGTACATTTAGGAATATAATATTTATTCTAATTAATGTAAATATGTGTATATTAATGCAAGGAAATAAATTTAGCGTCATATATTGGATAGGGTAGTTATTTCAACAAAAGTGGAAATAAAGAGTTAATACGAATAAAGGTGAAATTGGAAGATTATGTAACAAAACATAACCAAAGGTTAAATATGTTTATAGGATAATGATTTGTTTGAATAATAAGAATGAGAATTAAGATTTGTTTATTTAATTGAATTTAAATTAGGAAAATTTGGTCATTGCAATTAATTGGAATTAAGTGTTAAATATTACGTTAATGGAGTTTAAGATGAAAATTTAGAATAACAATATAATAGACCATAAACCAATGTTAATTTATCTACTTGGGGATAATGGAGTGAATAAAGGATTTAAAAACCAAATAAATGAATTTCATGGGCACTTAAGTTTGATTACCGGATAAGTTGAAATTTAAAACTTAATATTGTAAATTGGGAATTTTCAATGAAATTGATGAAGAAATTTGCTTAAAGGATTCTAAATTTACCAAGTAATCTAAACTGATAAGATTTGTAAATAATTAAGGTTGAATTGGTAAAATTTGATTAATTTACTTATTTTTAATTTATTTAATTAGTATAAAATTAGCCTTTTTGGCCACCGACTCGGATTTCGACGAAACCAGTTTCATCGGATCCGTAACGGTGAATTATAATAGTGTTTCAAGTTTCGTAGCGATCAGACTTGTCATTTGATCGTACAGACTCGAAACGCCTTGAAATTTATGCAATTGAAATCAATTGAAATCAATTTGGAAAATATTGTTTTTAGCATAACTTCTTTATACGATGCAGTTTGAACCTGAAACCTTTTCCATTGCGTTTAAAATATTTTTAAACATCTATTTTGATATATGGGTTTAACCAATTTCGTTTCGGGGTCAGAACAGGCTTTTTGGGCCACTTTGTCGTTAGCGCGTATTCAAACCGATCCATTTATTCGATTCCAACTTTCTCTATAAATATTCTGCTATAAACCCTACACTTCCTAATTCTCATTTGTCTGTACGTAAATTCATTCTATTCCTCCTCTTCCTCAATGGCAGAAAAAACTCTATATTTCCAGATCCAATTGCAAAATAAAATCCAAAGCCTAAAATTCAAATACCTCAGAAAAATCTGAAAAAATTATATGTTGAAGTTCTCGACTAGCGCAATCTTATGGTGAAATTATTTTTTCATTTTGGATTGTCGTTTGACCAGTAAAAATCGAAGAAGTCGCGGCCGTTCATCACGTCGAAATCAAACTCGACGGATCGACGGACCGTTTCTGGGTTTTGTAGAGGGGACCGAGGGGAGTTGATCTGTGGTGTTTGTTCGTTGTTTCAACAGTTGGATGTGGTGCAATAATTGGATTAGGGTTTCATTCAATGGCGGCTGGTGGCAATAAAGGAGGACCGGACCAAGGTCGGCCGGAGCGGCTTGTCAAGGCGAGCGAGCGGTAAAAGGTGCGGTGCTCTCTGGTGTTCGGTGGTGGACACGGTGGTTGGTCAAAGGTCGGTCAACATGGTGAGTGATGGGTTCGTGCGCTGCGTGTTTCCCTGTAGTGGGAGCGCGTGAGTAAGGAGAAGAGACATGCAGGTAAAGGTGACGTGGCATATTGAAATGTGTTCTTTGTTTTATTTTTTTATTTGATTTTCAACTCGTAATTTTCGCTATAACTTCTACATACGAACTTCATTTCACGCGCGATTTTTTTTGTTAGGATCATACTGAAATTCCGGACTCGACGACGCTGGTTCGGACAAATTCCGAGACAGTCAAATTTTTGGGTATAAATTGAATTTAAATTCAATTTAAATTCAAAAAGTGAGTGTTTTAACCCACTCACAACTTCTAAGATTTCTTATGTTGGTTAAACTGATTTATGATATGAGTAGAAATTCATTTATGACTGTTTGACATATTTTATTCATCATCTCAGTTAGATTGCATTTATCTAAATTAAATTGTTATTTAATTTTATTATTTCATATAAATTGTCAGTTAAATCTACTTATTTTTGCATATAAACTTCCAATTAAACAGTTATTAATTTATTATTGAATAAACTGTTCGTTGATACCTGTTATATTTTTTATGCTATATATTGATGTTTTTTTCAAATTGGATGATGATTGTAATAAATGGTTGATGATTGATGTTTGGTGAATGGATGATGTGTTCTATATTATATAATCTGCAAGTTATCATGCATTTCATTTCATTCGGGATTGCGGTTTGAAATGATATACAACCGCATTTTTATTTTTAAATTACGGATTGAAATGATAAATATCTGTGTCACTTGACCGTAGGATAGAAAATTTTATACAGGCACCGCGGTATATATATAAAATTATTTTTGAAATGATATTTTTATGGTTTTGGAAAGAATACCGGTTAACAAATATTAAATTTTGAATATATATAAATATTTTGAATGATTTCTATGGTCTTGTAAATAAATGCGGGTTATATAAATATTGATTTTTGATGTTATATAAATGTAAATTTATTTTGATTTTACTATATATAAATATGCTTTGAAATATAAAATAAGCCCAATAATTACGTTTGTATATTTTATATAAATTTCGCTTAGTGAATATGGATTTATGGTATTATATAAATATTATTTTTATATATAGAACACTTGAATTTAAGGTATGATGAAATTGGTTTAAAGAATAAAAGAAGTTTAAAAATAAAAGTTAAATTTTATATAGATATAATAGAGTTAAGTATTTTATTAAAATTTATTTATAGAGTATAATGTCTTAAATAAAATAAACTGTGGGAAGGTAAATATGCATTAGCTTTGAATTAAAGTATTTAAGAATTATCCTCGAATAAAATTTATTTGAAATTTAAATGAATTTGGGATTTTAAAAGGTATGATCTTTATAACTTGATTTTAGCTTAGAGGACTTAAATGAATATAAAGTCGATTAAATGAATATTATCAAGTTAATAAAATTGAAAGAATATCCCGTTATTCAAAGTTAAAGATTTTACGGAAATGATATTTGATTTATTAAGTAAGTATTTCAGAACTAAATAATAGTAAAAGTGAATTTAATATATATATATATATATGAATAAAAATTTTAGTTTTGAAATGGTGGAATATTTAAACTTTGAAATATATGAAATTTAAATGATTTAATTGGGAATTCAAATCTTATTTGGAATTGATTTGAGAAATTGAAAGCTAATTTACTTTATTAAGTAATTTATTATTTAACCATTTAAGTATAAAAAAAAATCATGTTTCGAAGCTATGGGTTTAAGGTGTATATATATATATATGTATATTTGAAATTACTATAATTTTGGAAAAGAAATATATTTGAAATAAAAATGATATTATCGATTTGGGTTTATAAAATTAATATCAAAATGAGTTGTTTTGGAAATGGAAATGATATCGTATTTATGGGTTTTGAAATGGATAGTTATTTTCTGGTTTTAAAGTATAAACTATTTTAAAGACCGCGGAGTTATAATAACGTTTGGTTGTTGAAGAGACCGGGATCGGAAGTTGTCATACTCTCTGCCAACTTCAAAAACCACTTTAACAACCATGTACGCGGTGGAGATTACAGAATGAAGTAGGTTGGTGGCGGCGTTTCCTCTGAGGTAAATACCTGGACCCAACTTCCCATCGATACTATACTCTGACTTTGGATGATTCGGTGGCCACCTTCACTTTTGATTTCTTTGATTTGGGGGAGTTTGTCCGAGGTGGGCGGTAGCTGCGCGCTACGCGTTACCACCGACCCGGAAGCGTAATTGGTATATCTACCCTAGCATTGCCTAGTTGTGCCGTGTCACCTACCATACCGAGCCTTTACTGCGAGTTTCTATTTGTGTCGTACCTATGGAGTTTCTTCTCGTAGTCTCCCGATTAGGAGATATACAGGCACTGTATAGACTATTGACTCTATTACGTGTTAAGGTGGAAAAGGTAAAGCCTTAACGCTATTTTAAAGTTAATTTATTTTACAATTAGACACTAATATAATAGCAAAATATACTATATAGTAAATAGTTTAACGGATCCTTAAGAGATGTAAATCCCGAGATCTCTTGAGTTACTGCACTCATATTTATTTCTGTTAATTTAATTTACATAAGATCTTTTAGTTCTGACTCGAGTGTTTTGTCTTTCAATTCGCTCGGGTCAGTCCCAGCGTTTCAGGATTTGAAGATTTAGCTTTGGAGGACGAAGACGAAGATTTGTATTATTATTATTTATATTATTGCACTACACTCAAACTGTTCCGCTGCATTATTATTGGTATGCGTAACTCTGATATGTATTATATAAATATAATCAAAGGTTTTTGTAAACAACTTTATAAACTGTATATTTGATTATTATATTTTATCCTTCCGCTGTTGGATTCTGTTTTGTTTTATTTCTTTCTTGTTTTTCTTATTTACCCCATAACAATCCGCCCTTTCGTATGGTTTGAATTGGCACGTGAGTCGATTTAAAGCGTGCGAAAAGGTGGATGTTACATATTACGTATTATTTCATCAATTAATATAACTTTGAATTTATTTCCCATTTCACTAATTTCAATCAATTATAATCTTACAATTGTTTCAATTAATAGGTATTGCACTAAATTAGTAATTATTCAACTTGCATAAACCTTATTACAAAAATTTACATTCAGTTACAATTAATCAATATATTATTCCATTGGTTGATTCATACTCTTACTCTTATTTAATTATTTTCTATTTTATGACCAAGTGCAACAATTTACACTATTTCATCATTGGGATTTCATTTTAATTGTCAATAATTAATTCTAATTACCAATGCTACATTCATTTCTAACTTTTGCTTCATTTTAAATTATAAAGTTTCATTTCTTTCTAAATTTAATTACAAAGATCTAATTAAATTAACCAATTTATTTATCAAAATTTACGGGTCGTTACATAATATAAGTTGTAAAAGAATATTGGTGTTGATTTTTGATGTTATGTGTATATCATTGTGTATGTATAAAAGATTTGAAATAAATGTAATATGTTTTGTTAAGTATACATGTTTTATAAGTCTGGTTTATATTTTATGGATAGAGTATTTTAATATATAAATATTTCTTACGTAAGTTTGAGTTATACAGTGTTTTTAAAATATACAATATAATATATGTATAAAGTTTTAAGTATTGTTAAAGCGTTGCTATATATAGGTTGGAATTTTTGCTTACGGTACACTTTAATATATTGGGTTATTAATATTGCAGTTAAATATTTTACACACTATCAATTTGTTCTGTGATTTTTTTTTAAATAAATAGATGTCAGTTTATATATGTGTTACTAGTTATATAATCTTTAGGTTTGGTTATATATTGGTTGCGTAGAATAGTTATATAGGCTATTTATGTAATTGTTTATAAGTATATATTCATTATTTTAATTTATACTACTCAAATACTTTGTTTTATATGGTTTATTATTATTCAAAATAATATGTGTTTAAATTAATATTGATTTCATGGAAAATTGTAATAACCCTATATTTTGTTATTTATTTTAATTGTTTATTTTAATTATTTTAATTATTTTAATTGAATTTCTGATTTAAAAACTTTATTTTATTTATTAAAATGAATAAATTTTTTTATTTTAAATATATATTTTGATTTTTATGTAAATTATAATTTCAAACATGAATAAATAGAATATTTTCCAAAAACGTGAATTTTGGTCAATATGGTCAAAATTTGACTTTAAAATTTAAAATTTAAATATTTGAATATTTAAATTTTATCATTTATTATTAAAATAAATTAAATTTCAAGAATACTGCTTTTTGTTTCGTTGAAATCCGATTTATATTGTGAAAGTTATGCTTTTTACAATATTGTATGTAAATTGATTTATTTAATAAAATTGTTTGTTTTAATTTGTATAAATAATATTTTTATTTGTCATATCATGTTCTAATATGTGTTATATGACATGTTAGGTATATATTATTATTTTAAAACATTTTTTTAGTATAATTATAAATTTTAAATGTTTATTTGTATATTGTTTCAATTTTTAAATTCTAGTTTCCATTTAAGCTATTTTCTTTATTTATTTTCTATTTTTCCTTAAAAAATAATTATTTATTTTCTTTTGCACTTTATTTTTTTTCAGATTTTTATTTCATTTACTGAAATTTTATTTGTTTAAAATGAATAAATGAAATAAGAAATATAAAGAGTCTAAACCTTTCATATTCTATGACCTTTCACTTACTTTTGTCTTTTCATTTTCCAATTGACATTTGCTTGAAGCCATTCATTTTTTTCCTTACCCGTGAATATCCTTTTCATTTCACGTAAGAGAAACTTCTCTCCATCTCAAATGTTCGGTCGTCATAATTTTTGAATTTTTTTAGGTAATGTTTTCTTCTTCTTTCTCTTCTTTTTCTCTTCATTTTATTGCCTTTTCCTTTGATGTTTCCATTCTTTTTCCATAGCCTTGCTCGGCCATAGCTCTTCTACCACCTCCACTGAGTAGCACCACCACCATCCTTGGCCACATGGTCTCCTCTCCACTTGTCTTGACCTGGCCGTGACTTGCATTTGATGATAGCACCACAAAACTCCACAATATTGCCATAGCCGAGCCTAGTCTTCATCACCACCACTACACATTGCCTTGGCCACCTCCTATTGCTCCACCACCACCATGATACCACCTCTGACCATCCACCTACCCACTGTCCTGACCTGCTCATGCCAAGGCCGAACACAATCCATGCAAGGCCAAGCCTTGTTGTTGCACCAAAACACATTTTTGTTGCCTTAACCATTTGTATTCCTACCTTGCAACTTCCACCCCTTCACCTCCTTGTAGCCAGGACATATGGACCCATGCCCGACCCACACACATAGCCTTGGCCGAGCATTTGAACCCTAGGCCGAGCATTTGAACCCTAGGCCGAGCATTTGTGTGGTGAAAGCAAGGGCAAGTTGTGTTGTTCTTTGTTGTGTTCATATTTACAGTTGTTTAATAATATATTGTGTTGTAAGTTCATGTTGCAATATCTTGTTTTGTTTGTTGTGTAAATCACTTTGGCTCTCCCCTCACTTGAATCCGTAGTCGTGCTTTCGTGCTTTCTGGATATTTGTTTGCGTGTTTGAATTTGTTTACTCCAACATTAAGAGGTGAGTAATCACGCTTGACGTTTATACTTATATAATAGTGAATTGATCGCAAGTCAATATGTAGAATATTATATTATCATGTTATACTTGCCTGAGATATTATTTATATGATGATCACCCTGTTTATAAACCTGTTATATCATTTGTTATTTATCATGCTATACAGTTTATTTATATCAGTTTATCACACTGCAAGTTCCCCGTGGAATAGAATCACTATGGGTTGAAATGATACATACCCGAACGGACTTTAGATTAGGAAAAAGTTGTTATGGGCTGAAATGATAGGCCTGAGCAATTTTTATTTATTTCATTTAACTTGGGATTGCGGGGTTGAAATGATAGAACCCGGATTTTTCTTTGTAAGTTACAGATTGAAATGATATATTATCCGTATCACTTGACCTAGGTTAGAAATATTATACAGACCCGTGGTTATTGTATATATTTTTCTAAAATTTTAAAAGTGTTAACGCAGAAATGTACGCTAACACCCCAGTGTGAGTTGTGATATAGCGAAAGCACCACCCGTTGGTACGGGAACTAAAAGCAAGTAGAAAATAGCATAAAATTGTAAAGGGACAACAATTTTTATAGTTGTTCGGCTCAAAGTCAAGCCTACGTCCACTTAATCTCTTCTTTTATTGATTTGATTACAAGTCTTGCAGTAACTCTTCAATTACAACACCAATAAAGCAAGTCGTTAGAACTTGGATGTAGAAAAGCTCTTTGAATTCATATTGAATGAACTTGATCTTTTTCCCGAAGTTCCTTGAAGTGTCTTTGGCGTTTGAAGTGTTGAAGAAGAAGTCAAAAAAGCAAGGTCTCGGCCTTCCAGAAATTCCAGAAAAAATCCATTCAGAAAATATCCCAAAAGAAAAAAATCCCCTTTCCATGTGGAGTAGGCGGGGTATTTATAGGAGAGTTTCGGAGTTAGGTCGTATGTCGTAGGCCGTTAGCGACCTAAGAGTGATCCTGAGGTAGCATAAGTCATTGGCGACTTAATGGAGTCATCCTGGACGAGATACGGGCTGTGAGCGACTTAGCATGTGTAGTATATGTGTTATCTCAGCTTTCTTAGGTCGCGAGCGAGCTAATGGAAGAGGCAGTGTGCATGCGGCTTTACTCTGAAACTTGCTAGGTCGTTAGGTCGCTCTTCCTTAACCCGTTAGGCCATTGCCTTTATTAACCCGTTGAGTTGTAGGAGCCTTTAGGTCGCTAGGTCGTTGGAGCTCCTTAAGTAGTTGATTCGTTCCATGTTGAGTCGCTTTATGATTTAGGTCGTTAGGTCGTTTAGGTAGTTAAGTCGCTTATTCCTTGGACAGCTAAGTCGCTTATTCCTTTAGGTCGTTGAGTCGCTAAGTCGTGAAACAGAGGTGTTAACACTTGCCCCTCGGAGTATACGCCTAGGGGCTAGGTCGTGTGCTTCGATACCTCTTAACTCGCACCATCCTGAGTCGCTAAGTCGTGAGCGACTTATGAGAGGGCTAGGTTGTTCATGCCGATTCGAGTTCCACTGCCCCTGTATATAAGTCGCTTATTGCTCCTTCTTCTCTTCACCTACTATAAAACTTTAATCCTCCATGGACGAACCTTCGAGCTCTCAAAGGCGAATTCAAGCTAACTAGTCGTTGATCATCTTCACCATCCATCACGTAAGTGAATCCGATCATTATCCAACCACGACCACCACCGAATCGTGAATCCCCTATTTTCTGACCCTAATCCAATTTCATGTGCCGCGTCACACCATTAGTCATGTTACGATCGATTTTTGATCGTCATTGGACACATTATTGTTGTAATTCGTGAGAACATAGCAGTGCATCAGATTTATGATTGATCTGAGGCGATTTGAATCGGTTTTGGGTGTTTTGGCGGTGTGGAGAGATGATGGATTTCACTGTGGAGATGATAATGGGTTATCGGGTCACAAGTTAACGGGTTTGTGAGTTAGGCAGTTGTTGAATGAAGAGGAGTTAGCGGGTTAAGGAGAGTGAGGAAGTGACCGGCTTAGAAGCTTCGAACGACCTAAGGCTTAATGGTTTGGATGTGAATCGCACGACTTAACTGTGTTGCGACTTAACTAACTTGCGAATTAACTTACTTGCGACTTAACTTGCTTGCGACTTAACTGACTTGCGACTTAACTTTCCAGAATAGCATATGGCTTAAAGCAGAGTGACTTAAGGAGTTCATGTGACCTAATTTAACCTGCAGCTTTGCTTTAAATCGAAGGAACATGACTGATGAACTGCCAGAATTAACTGCTTGAACTTGTTGCACTCTTTCACAGATTGTATTAACTTTTAAGCTAACAACCTGTTAAATACAACATTTGCAGAAAACTAGGGCAAATATACTGCCATTGACTGCCCACATCGAATAACAGATTAGTCGATAAAGAATAATCAACTTAAAGGAATTATGTGAACAAAATGCTGTGAATTAACCAGTTCAAGTGAAGTATTAAAGCAAAGCTAAATTAATCAACTAAAGCTGATCTGTTTGCATCAACACTGTACTTGGACTTAAAATAACAAGCCCTGAAACTTTATAATCGACAAATGCCAACTAGTTTAATTCCAGTTATATTTGCTTGTAATTTTATTAGTTTTGCACAACACTTCACACTTTTAGGAAACGTGCACCTTCATATTTGAATATCCAGTTCCTTGTGTAGAATGGCTTCTCAACAAATGCAAGAAGAGATAGTAGGGCAGACCGATGAGGTCTTTTCAATAGCTGACCCTTTAGAGAATCCTCTGGAAAGAGTTACAACTTCATTGAGTCAACGGGCTTTAAGCCAGTTATGTACTCAATTCGGCATTGCTGAAGCGGATGCTCTGCTTCTAAGGGTAAATGACACCGCCGATAGGCCGCATCCTGGCTTCGTTGCCATCAACCGTCAAATGTGTCTGAATGGAGTTATTCCCCCTTTAACGATTTTCTTAGAATACTCCTCCTTCGATTAACTATATTTCCATTCCAATTGCACCCTAACGGCTATGCCATTTTGATGGGGTTGTGCGTACTATTTAGGAGGACGCTTAACCACCTCCCAAGCTTCGAGGAGATCTGTTACTTGTGTTCATTTGGGAGGAACAAAGATCACCCTTCCATCCTCTTGTAAGGAGTGCAAGAAACCGTAAACTGATTACGGATCTTCCCGAGAGTGCTCATGGGTTTTTAAATCAATTCTTTTTTGTCCGTTGCCCCTTAGGATTCTATGGTATCTGGAGAGTAGGAAGTAAGACTACTTATCTCCGTTCACTTCATTTCTGAGCCTTTCAAAATTCAAGTCGTCAAGTGCTGACTTCATTCTTTACTTTTGCAGCACTTCCTCCTCCATCTAAAGATTCTAGTCACAAACCAACTTTCAAAAGACTGAATGCCGTAGCTGTTGATGAGAGAAGTATTAAATTCCTACCGAAGGACGAGTTTTTGCATAATTCGGACTTTTACACTCTTCTCGATCCATTCAGTCCCGTGATGCCCCCAGTTCTCAGGCAGAAGCATCAGATGCCCCAGCTTCCGTAAAGGAATCCGCATCGAAGGAACCTATTGTAAAGGCTACATTAGTGAAATGCTCATGTTCCGTTGATGATGCAAGATTATCTGGCAAATCTAAACTTCCCCCGGTCATTGAAGAAGAGGAATTTCCTCAATATTCTGGGAAGGCTACTGGAAGAGCTGATGAGGGAGCTGAGAAAGAAAGTTTCGTTACAAAGAGTGAAAAGCGTGCTGAAGAGGGCACTGCTAGTTTGACCCATTTCGTTGGGCACGATGGTGATGATGTCTTTGGGGGACTGAGCGACCTTATGGTGACTTCCCAAGAGCTCTTTAAAGATGACACCATCACTTCTAAGCTTGTTTCTCCATCAATCGAAGCAACATCCATTTTGCGATCAACTCCATCAACCCAAGAGTTGACCCTTGCTGCAAAAGCTGACATCACCGCTAAGCCGAAGAGTGGTTTGTAGCTTGACGCGCGTAGTTCACACGCCACACACACTTAGGATTTTTGGCAATTATGCGCACTTAGCTTCTTTATTTCGAAGATTTCTAAACTTTGTTACTTCTTCACTTTCAGGTTCTCCTATGGGACACAGCGGCTCTTATTATGATGACTTTCAACGCTATGCGAGGCATGATCCTTATGACCCCAGGCGTTATCTTTCTGCCCCTAGGGAGACCGATGAGGAAAGAGCAGCTAGGAAAACTCACGAAAGGCAGGCTTATGAGGAGCGTTATGGAAAAAGGGACGACCGACATGACTCTAACCAGAGGGATGATGACTTCCATAAGAGAAAGTCTCATGATGGCAAGGGGAAGAGTCATGAAGCTGAAGATTCCAGCAAGCGAGCCAAGCTTAGCGAAAAATCTACATCTGAAATTTTCAAAGTGCCCGCTGCTTCTATCTCTCTAGACATCCCTTCTAGCTCCCCTGCCCTCAAAAGAGCTGAGATTCAAACAATCATTAATAGGCCTCCTTATCAATTTGAGAAGCCTCTGTCTGCACTCCAAAGCTGATTTTCACATTGGTGTTTGAAAGGAGTACGCTTTGATCTGGACTTGGTTCCCATTGACAAACAGGCCATGCTGAGAAATCTCGATGCTGTTAAGTTTGATATTGAAAGAATGTCCGGCTGGCAAAAACTAGTTGATGGGATTCAAAGAGTAAACCGTTTAAATCTCGAGGCTATGCTGACCATGGAAAGTGATAAGTCCGAGTGGAAAAAAGTTCTTGATCAGCATGATACGGAGATGAATAGCATCACCGCCTATAATGAGAAGCTTGAGGCTGAAGTCAAGCAGCTTAAAGATGATCTTGCCACCTCTTCCACTTCTTATACTCAAAAGGAAGAGGTTCTTCAAAAGCAAGTAAGAGATGCCCACGCTAGTCAAGGAGATGCTGAGGCTAAACTCGAGGCATAGCAGAGAATCGTGGAAAACTACCGCAATGATGTTGCTCGGCTGCGGGAAAAAACTAGCTCTCAAGATTTGGAGATTGCGATGTTAAAGGCTCAGCTTTCTAAAGTTGAAAAGGAGCGTGACGAAGCCATCGCTGGAAAAGCAGCAGCTGAACAATCACATGAGGCGACTAAGGCCAACGTCAGCTCCACTTTATTCAAGTTTTACATTCACAGCATCTTGGGGCATGACAGTCTTTCATTTTTGGGCCCAAAGTATGAGATTACGATGGCTGAAGTGTGAGAGGCAGTGGTTGAAATGCTTAAAGGTGCCAGCTATGCTGAGGAGGGTCTTGAGGCTTAATTTTTGGATGATGAGGGTCAAGCCGCCCTTGCCAGAGGGAAAGAACAACTCGCCAAAGATCGAGCCGAAGTGGCGGAAGGAGAGCACTTGGGGAAGGCACCTTTGACCGACCCAACTCGTCCTTCGGCTTCGGTTGACGTCGATATTATTGGCTCTAGTTCCCATTCTCCGCCTCCGGCCAAAGCCGAAACCGAAATTACAACTGCTCATGCCGAAGACGAGGCCCAGGAAGACACCGAAGCCCACGATTTTGAAATTGACGTGATAAAGCCAACTTCTCCAGGTAACTTCAACACTGATCCAGCTCAAGTGGACTACCTGTTTGCTTCACATGAGCTCGATGAACTTCTTGCTTATTACTTAAACCTCGACATGCCACTATCTCCTCTCTTTGCGAGAAATACCGATGTTTAATTCTTCTTCTTCTGTAATGAAAACAACAAGTGTTGTACAGGCTTTGCCTTTTCCAGCTGTTGCCCCTCCATCTCTTCAAGTTACTCCTTCTGCTTCTCAACCGGGGTCACAAGAAGAACAAATAGAAGCTCTTTAAGGCTTAGATGACCCGACCGCTTCATAAGAGCAGAAAGCTGAAGAACTTGAGGGGGGTGAGAAGACCCCGGAGGAATTTACTGCCGATGATACAAAGTTGATTGATCTGATCACTCTGGGCAACGAATCTTCTTCAAAGAAGAGGGGAAAGCGTGGAGTTTCAAAGAAAAGGAAGGACACTTCTTTTGGTGATGAGAAAGCGGAAGAGGACCCAATTGCACCTCTTTCTCCTCTTTCCCCAACTCATTCTAGTCGACTTAAGAAGTTAACCATTAGGCCAGGTGAGGGCTCCAAAGGTGGCGGGAAGAAAAAGTAACGAGTCGGACGTTATCCTTCTTGTTTTTCTTTTTTACTTGTATTTAAAGACTTGTAATTACCGAAGATTGTGCGGGTACCGGCCCCCGCTGTTTGAAACCTGCACATGTATACAAATCTTTTATAGTATGGAATAAAATGATTCTTTTTACTTGTACAATCTTTTGACTGTATCTGTGAATGCATTTATTCCTTATTTTCACACAAGTTTCTTTATTTTCTTTGTGTGATATTGTAGTGAGCTCGTGGTATGTTGCTTGAGCATTGCTTTATTAATGTAGCTATATTATATTGCCCCCATACCATGGCTTATTGCAATCTTCTCCATTTTGAGAAGACTTGTACTCTTACTTTGGAGAATAATTCTTCCATTTTGAGAAGACTTGTACTCTTACTTTAGAGAATAATTCTTCCATTTTGAGGAAATATTATTCTGCCCTAATAGAGTGTGCTTTGTATTGGAGAAGTCTTCTCTCTTTTTTTTTAGAAAAAATTTTTACACTTCAAATTTCGGAGATGGTCACTTTTATTTTTGAGAAGTGGATTCTCCTACGCGGTGAAGCGGGCTTCCAAAGAAGGCTTTGATTTGGCACCTCAACTTTTGGGAAGAATGTTCTCATTATGGAGAAATTGATCTTCCCTTGAGAGTAGAAGTGTGCCTCCGAAGAGGGCTTTTTTGTGCCTCCGAAGAGGGCTTTGTTGTGCCTCCGAAGAGGGCTTTGTTGTTTGCCAGAAAGTTACTTTTCACAATTAAGTGGGTCCACGTAGCAGACACAAGCTACCTACTTGGATGTTCGTTTGCACGGACGATCACAATTTGTTAGCAAGGGCCTGGTGCCTTCACTTCGGGAAGGTGCCCCTTCCGTGGTTCCACCAACCTTTAAGAAAAGTATTTCATCTTTGGGCGTGCCTCGTTAGAGGGCTTTTTTGGGCACTTCAACTTGTGGAAGTGGGCCTCCGAAGAGGGCTTTCTTTGGCACTTCAGCTTATGGAAGTGGGCCTTCGAAGAGGGCTTTATTTGGCACTTCAACTTGTGGAAGTGGGCCTCCGAAGAGGGCTTTGTTGGTTGCCTGGAAGGTTGCATCTCACAGTTAAGTGGATCCACGGAGCAGACGAGCTACCTAACTGGATGTTTGTTTGCACAAACGATCACAATTAACTAGCAAGGGCCTAGAACCTTCACTTTGGGAAGGTGCCCCTTCGGTGGTTCCACCAACCTTTTTGGTTGAGAGACAAGATTCCATTTTGGTTGTTTTTTATCTGCTTGCCCATGTCTTTTCACCATCTGCCTCCCAGTGATTCCTCGTTATCGTTTCCAAGCACATGTTCCCTTCCTTTGCAAGTTGTTTGCTTTTTTTCCAGAGAAGCGCATTTCATTGTTAAGTGAATCCACGGGGCAGGCGCAAGCTACTTGACCGGATGTCCGTTTGCACAAACGATCGCAATCAGTTAGCAAGGGCCTGAAACCTTCACTTCAAGAAGGTGCCCCTTCGGTGGAATCACCAACTATTTGTGAGAAGCACTTCTTGTGTAGGAATTGGATCTGGAATTTTTGTGGCTTGACATTTGATTATTGAGTGATTTGTAGGAATCGCTGGGTCTTGTGATGTGTTAAATAGTAAGCTTTGTTTTGATAGCCTGCAATATTAAATTGACATTTTAGCAATATATTTAAGATATTTGCATATCGAAATGAGACAGGCATTTTATAGTAGTAGAGAACACAAGATTTATAGTGGTTCGGCCAAGAACTGGGCCTACATCCACTTTATAGCCCTTATTATTGGTTCACACTGATTTTATAATGGCTTATAATACAAGAATGATACATCCACAATCATTTTACAAATTTAAGCAAAGCTTCTAAGTAAAATATGGACGCAAGTGACTGCTGTTCCAGGCTCTTGGAATGGGATCTCCTTCTACAGTTGTGAGTTTGAAAGTGCCATCAAGAAGTTTTTTGCCTATGATGTATGACCCTTTCCAGTTTGGCCCAAACACTCATGTTGCTGTCATGATCCTTTTCAAGACTAGATCCCCAATTTTAAAGCTGCATTGGCGAACTTTGGAATTGAAGTTCTTGGCTATCCTTTGCTAATGGGCTGCAATTCTGAGCTTATCCTCTTCCCTTCTTTCATCAAGGAAGTCAAGCGCTTCAAGTTGTAGCTTTTCATTTTCAGCTTGGTTGAAATGAATTCTCCTGTGTGAGGGGACCTCTATTTCCACCGGAATCATTGCTTCTGATCCATATGCTAATGAGAATGGAGTGTGCCCAGTCGCAGTTTTGTGGGTAGTCTGTATGCCCATAGTGCTAGTGGCAGCTTATCGACCCGACCACCTTTTGCTTTTTCCAGCTGTTTTTTGATGGTTGATTTGATAATTTTGTTCACTGCTTCCACTTGTCCGTTTGCCTACAGATGATCCACTGCTGAGAAGCTTTTTGGGATCTTGAATCGCTTGCAAAAGTCCTAGAATTCTTCGCTTTCGAATTGGGTACCACTGTCTGTGATTATCTTCTGAGGCACACCATACCTGCAAATGATATTTTTAGTCACAAAGTTTATCATCTTTTCAGAGGTAATGGTAGCCAATGGTTCAGACTCAGCCCATTTAGTGAAATAATCAACAGCAACAATAACATATGTGATTCCAGACTTGGCAGTTGGAAAAGGTCCAATGAGATCTGTCCCCCAAATGGCGAATGGCCATGGACTGGCCATCTGTGTTAGCTCGGTGGAAGGTGCTTTTGGGATTTTTGCAAATATCTGGCATCTGTCACACTTTCGGGAGTAGCTAGCAGCGTCTCGATTAATATGTGGCCAAAAATACCCATAGCGCAGAATTTTCTTTGCTAGAGTTTGGCCACCTGAATGATCCCCGCACTTTCCTCTATGCACCTCAGCTAAAACTGTCTTAGCCACTTCCTTGGTTACACATCGGAGTAATGGCATCGAGAATCCCCGTCTGTACAACCGGCCATCTTGAATTACATATCTTGGGGCTTTTATTAACAGCTACTTGCGCTCTTTTGAGTTTTTTGGCAGGGAGCCGTTGAGTAGATATTCCTTGATCGGAGTCATCCACGACTCCTGCTCTTGAGATACAGCCATAATCCAGTCAACATCCATCTCATCAGTACTTGGAGCTGGCAAGACTTCCACAGGGACCAATCCCAATAATTGAGCTTCGCCAGAGCTTGAATAGTTTATGAGAGAATCTGCCTTCATGTTTTCTTCCTGGGGTATGTGGCTTATAGTATAATGATCAAAATCATCGAGAAGCTCCCAGGCCTTTGACAAGTAAGCCGACAGATTTCCTCCTTTAGTTTGAAACTCTTTCTTGACTTGGCATACAATAAGCTGAGAATCACTGAAGATCTGCAATACTCTGATGTTCAGTTCTTTAGCAATCTTCAAGCCGGCAATAAGAGCTTTATATTCTGCTTCATTGTTCGTTGAAGGAAATTCTAATCTCAATGCATAGCACAATGACCGCCCTTCGGGGGTTTCAAGCACAACCCCAGCTTTGTAACAATAGTCATTTCTTGCACCATCAACATATAATTTCCATCAGATCGGGATGTCATTAGTCACCTCTTCCTCACTGTCACCTTTATCTGTGTATTCTACAATGAAATCTACTAAAGCTTGTCCATTGATTGCTCTTCGAGGATGGTAGGTGATATCGTATTGGCTGAGTTCAATATTCCACTTCAGAAGACGACCCGAAGTTTCAGGACGAAATAGGACTTGCTTTAGAGGTTGATCAGTGAGGACTTCAATAGGATGAGCTTGGAAATATGGCCTCAACTATCTGGACGCAATCAACAGACAATAGGCGAGCTTTTCCAGCTTTGAATAATTCATCTCTGCCCCTGTGAATCTTTTGTTGATGTAATACCCCGGGCGCTGAACTTTTGCTTCTTCCCATACCAATGCTGCACTGAGAGCATGAGATGAAACTGCTAAATATATGAAAAGATCTTCACCATTGCTGGGCTTAGAAAGTACTGGAGGCTTTTCCATGTGATGAATCAATTCATCAAAAGCTTTCTGACATTCAGGAGTCCATTCAAAGCTTTTCTTTCCTTTCTTCAGAACATCAAAGAAGGGAATGCATTTATCAGTGGCCCTAGAAATAAACCGACTCAAAGCAGCGACTTTCCCGTTGAGGCTTTGTAATTCCTTCTTCGTCCTAGGGGCTTTGACTTCTCTTAAAGCAGTAATCTAAGCAGGATTAGCTTCGATGCCCCTAGCACTCACAATGAAACCCAGGAATTTTCCGGACTCTACCCCGAATGATCGTTTCTGAGGGTTTAGCTTCATCCCATACTTTCGGAGGACCGTGAACATTTCTGCCAAATGATCCATGTGGTCTACCGCCTTCTTCGATTTCACCAACATATCATCAACATATACTTCCATAGTCTTGCCAATCTGTGGCTTGAACATGGAATTAACAAGTCTTTGATAAGTTGCCCCCGCGTTCTTTAGTCCGAAGGGCATGACTTTATAGCAGTAAAGACCAACATCAGTGATGAAGCTCGTGTCCTCCTGATCTGGCTCATGCATCATGATTTGATTATATCCTGAGTAAGCATCCTTAAAAGACAATAATTCATGCTCGGCTGTTCCATCCACCAACTGATCGATTCTGGGTAATGGGAAACAGTCCTTGGGGCATGCTTTGTTCAAGTTTGAAAAGTCGATGCATACTCTCCACTTTCCATTTGCCTTTTTAACCAACATCAGATTAGAAACCCAATTTGGATAAGTGGATTCTCTGATAAAGCCATTTTCCATGAGCCGATCTACTTCTTCTTTTAATGCTGTTGGTCTTTCAGGACCCTGAGTTCTTCTTTTCTGCTTTACGGGTGTGAATTTTGGATCAATATTCAAAGCATGCACTGCGATTTCTAGAGATATTCCACACATGTCGGCATGACTCCAAGCGAATACATCCAGGTTTGCTTTTAAGAATGATATCAACATATTCTGAACCGACACACCGAGTTGTGAACCCACATTCAGCACCTTGTTTGGATCATTCGAGTCAACAGTTATTGGCACCGTCACTTCCACCGGCACCACTCAACTCTCCCTTACACTGGTTTTTATGGGATCAATCTCTTTTCGTGCACCACTATGCTCACCAGTGCAGGGTCCACCCCGTAATTGCTATAAGGTGGGATCTTTGATGTGGAGCGGAGCTGCCGCACCCTTTCCCATTTCTCTCTTCTTTGCCTCCCGTAACTCTATGAGATAGCACTCTCGCCCGGCATTTTGGTCCCCCTTTACAACACCGACGCCATTATCAGTGGGGAACTTCATAGTCAGGCACCATGGAGCGAGAATGGCCTTGAATGCAGCAAGAGTTGGTCGACCCAAGAAGGCATTGTAAGCGGAGAATTCATCAATGATTACAAAAGTCTCCTTACGGACCACCTTCTTTTCCCCTTCTCCAAGCTCTACAAACAAGTCAATAGTCCCAGTAGGCTATTTTGGATCTGCAGTGAACCCAACAATTTTTCGTGAGGAAGCTTGGACATCAGCCATGGGAACTTTCATTTGATCATATGTCTTTTTGAAGAGGACATTGCAAGAGGCGCCGCAGTCAACAAGCATCCTTCTTACAATAGCTGGTTCGATGCCTGCAGATATCACCAAGGGATCCATGGTGGGAGCCTCAACACCAGCAGAGTCTCTAGCCCGGAATATGATGTCATCGTTAAAAGTTCTTTGTTGTTTTAAAGGTGCAACATCTTCCAAGACAAAAACACTTTCTTCAGTCGGGCATATCTCAAAGCATGAGCATATCCCTTCATCTCACCCCAACTTCTGCCCGCTGGGTGAAGACCCCCTGTGATGAAATTAATGACAGGCCTCTCAGATTCCTGCGCTACAGTCCTGTCACCTAAGCCAGATTGATGAGCAGGAACTTGTTGCCCATGAGTAGATGAAGTTGGGTCATTTCTGTTTCTCTTCACATATTGTTGTAGTTTATTCTGTCTCAACAGCTCTTCAATCAAATTCTTTAAATGGCAACATTCATTAGTGTCATGGCCAGGTTGATTGTGGAACCGACAGAATCTTCGATTATGCGCAACATTTCTCCCAGGCTTCATCTCAGGTGGTTTGGGGTATTCAACAGTTTTCTTAGTTGCAAAAAAGATATTTTCTGGAGTATCCGTTAAGGGAGTAAAATCTGAAGGTCTAAAGTGGCGAGGTTTCTTCACATCTCTTTGCTTCTTCCACCCTCATTCCTCTCTTCTGTGCACCAGATTCCTTTTTGTTTGAAGCAACATTGTTATTCTCAACTTCATCCATGACTACTTTTTCTGGCACAGGAAGATTTTCTAAGTGCATAAATTCATCAGCCTTCTTGTAGAACTTCTCAAGTGAATTTGGCTCTTTCATTTTTAGCCATTTTCGGAATTCACTTGATTTTTCAATAGCTCGCATTAAGTAAGTCAGAATCATCCGAGGCCCTGCATTATCAACTTCGTCCAAGGCTGTATTAAAATGGTTTAAGAAAGGTTTGATAGGCTCTTCGGGGATTTGTTCGAGGCTGAATAGTGACATTATGTCCTTGGCCATTGAAGCATATAACCTGAATTGATCTTTGAATTTTTGGGTTAGGTCGGAGAACTGATCCACAGATCAAACTGACAGCTTCGTGAACCAAAGCAAGGCCACTCCCTCCAAGTACATAGGAAAGTGCTTGCACTTGATCTCATCCGTTGCTCTGGCACCCGTCATAGGCCAGTCATACTTGTATAAGGATTGGTTAGGATCGCTTGTCCCCCGATAAGCTGGAATAGTGGGGGGAACAAACTTCTTTGGAAATTCAGCCTTTAGAATTCTTTCAGTAAACGGAGTCTTGCTTGGAGCAAACCCACATTCACTTTCATCTTCCTTCCTTTGCATGCTCTCTTTCATAATTTGTTGAACCATTCCCGAGAGGTACTCCTCATCATTTAGAGACCCCGCAGGACAAACGTCAGCTACTTTTTCAGAAGTTTGCTTGGACAAACGTTCACGAAGAGTTGGCAGCGGCCTTGAACCTCCGGCTTGGGGAGGTGCCCCTACGGCGGTGCTCTGCCCTTTGAGGAATACTTTTCCCTTGGGAATCATGAACATCTTCGGCAAAGGTTTCTTTATCATTTTCTGGTTGATGGTTAACTCCAAGCAAAGCATTTAACCTGTCCAACATCAAAGTGTTCTGGGCTTCCATTTGTTGATACAACCCAATCACTACAGCATCCAATTCCGCCCTTGTGATTCCAACACTAGGAGCCGCTTCATTTGACGGGGGAGAAGTGGCGGTGTTGTCACAAGCAACTCCAGATCTAGTAGATCTCCTTTTTCTTCCAGGAGCCATAATTTCGGATAGACTTCTGGTTCTTAGGGAGAGTCTTTCAACAAATCTTTGGGAAGCAATGATGAGAGCACTCTTGAGTTCGGTTCTCAGTGAAAGCACCAAAAAATGTTAACACAAAAATGTATGCTAACACCCCAGTGTGAGTTGTGATATAGCAAAAGCACCACGCGTTGGTACGGGAATTAAAAGCAAGTAGAAAATAGCAGAAAATAGTAAAGAGACAACAATTTTTATAGTGGTTCGTCTCAAAGTCAAGCCTACATCCACATAATCTCTTCTTTTATTGATTTGATTATAAGTCTTGTAGTAACTATTCAATTACAACACCAATAAAGCAAGTAGTTAGAACTTGGATGTAGAAAAGCTCTTTGAATTCATATTGAATGAACTTGATCTTTTTCTCGATGTTCCTTGAAGTGTCTTTGGCGTTTGTAGTGTTGAAGAAGAAGTGAAAACAACAAGGTCTCGGCCTTCCAGAAATTCCAGAAAAAATCCAATCAGAAAATATCCCAAAAGAAAAAATCCCCTTTCAATGTGGAGTAGGCGGGGTATTTATAGGAGAGTTTCGGAGTTAGGTCGTATGTCGTAGGCCGTTAGCGACCTAAGAGTGATCCTGAGGTAGCATAAGTCGTTGGCGACTTAATGGAGTCATCCTGGATGAGATACGAGATGTGAGCGACTTAGCATGTGTAGTATAGGAGTTATCTCGGCTTGCTTAGGTCGCGAGCGACCTAATGGAAGAGGCAGTGTGCATGCGGCTTTACTCTGAAACTTGCTAGGTCGTTAGGTCGCTCTTCCTTAACCCGTTAGGCCGTTGCCTTTATTAACCTGTTGAGTTGTAGGATCCTTTAGGTCGCTAGGTCGTTGGAGCTCCTTAAGTAGTTGAGTCGTGCCATGTTGAGTTGCTTTATGATTTAGGTCCTTAGGTCATTTAGGTAGCTAAGTCGCTTATTCCTTGGATAGCTAAGTCGCTTATTCTTTTAGGTCGTCGAGTCGTTAAGTCATGAAAAAGAGGTGTTAACAAAAAGTATTTTAAAATGATTAATTTATGATAATTTAATCTAAATTTGAATTTAAATAATTTTTATAAAGTGTTAATGATTTTTGTACAAGTTAAAAAGTGAAATAAATAAATGGTTAAGTTTAAATTTGAAATATAACTTAAATTTGGAATTTGAAAATTTTGTTTAAAAGTGAATTTTGAATTAAGTAAATAAAATGAAAAATATGTTATATTTTGAAATAGTAATTTAAACTTAAGTGTTAAGTTAAAATTTCAATGATAAAGAATTGAAATTGATATGCTTGAATTTAAAAGTAAATTATTAAAATTTGATTTTTGTATGAAAATCTCACTTTATAAAATCATAAATTAAAGGGTATTTAAATGGTCATTTTTAAAGTGAGAAAATATAATTTTTATAAGTTAAACATGGTTTAAATTAAATTTTAATTGTTTATGAAATTGTATTGAAATTTTGGAATTTAATTAACAGCATTTCAAAGTTGCTATCATTTCTGAAGTAAAGGATATTACAACATTTATAAGCGCTGTAGTTGATACAAATGAACTAAAAGGCTAAAATAAACTAAGGGCTATTACAGCATTTTATAAGTGCTATAGTTGTAGAACTAAACTTGAACACTATTACAGCAGTTTTAAATGCTGTCTTTGCTTAATTGATTTGTTTTCAAATGTAACTTACCGTAACATCTTTTTTTAAATGCTGCGAAAGCTGAAATTTCACCGTTTTAATAAATTTAAGTGAACAAATGAATTTTGAAAAGACTAAATTTTGGGAATTGAATATTTGATTTTTTTTAAAAGTATAATAACTTCATTTTAATTGGTTTAATGGAGTATTTTGATTTGAAATATAAACCATTTTGAAATGTGATTTGGAATGGTATTTAAATTAAATAAAAATGAATGATGTTTGGAAAGGATATGATAATTTGATATATTAAAATGAATTTGAATTTTGAAATGATATTTTATTTTCGAAGTATAAAATACCATTTTGGAATTTTAACCACGGGTACACTTCCCTATATGCCTTGTGATTTGGATGTACACCTTCAATTTGAGCGTGTGACTAGAGGTGAGCGATTGCTGCAGCTCTGCGCTACCCTAGCCACATTAACCCTGTTATTTGCATAGTTTACCTTAATATAGGCATTTCTATGATAGTGTTTATTATCGTTTAATTGATGATTTAATGGATTATTAGAGGATGGGCGATCCCAATCATCCTTTAAATTATTGTGCATTACTACTACAATTCACTTGAGTTGGTTTACATTGTATAAGTATGTATGTCCCAACTCAAGTGTTTTATGTTTTACTTTACGCTCGGGTCAGCCTGAGTATTCACAGCTTAGCTTTGGATTTCTCTTTATGGATCTAATAATCGCTGGAGATTTTTCTTATCTAGTTACATATCCAATTCGGTTTCAGTTGTTTTATTCAGCTCTTGTATTAGTGAACTTCTATGTATTCGGGATTTCCATTGTATATGTTTGCGACTGATATTATGTATTTTGTTTTGAGATTTTTTTTAATAGCTCATGAACTACTATGGTACTCTATTTCCGTTGCGAGTTATTATGATATTTCTTTATCTGTGATTGGTATTATTTGCTCCAAATTTTATTACAATGCGGTATTTTGAGTAATTCAAGTCCGACATGCGCGGATGCGAATGGCTGAAAATATTGGGTTGTTATAGTTGATATTAGAGCTTTGGTTTTAGGCAAACCATAGCCTACGGAGCAAAAAACTCATTAGAGATAGGGTAAAAATAACCTAGAATGATGTAAATCAATCTCAGAATCATTTCTTTGTGAGAGAACGATTTTTCGAACTATAAAATGATTTTCAAATGATTTTAAAGGATTTTCATAGATTATATTTGTATAATTTTTTTATTTATTTTGAAATCAAGATCTTCTAAATATCATCCCTTCTGTATCCGCCTTGTTAGTAATCTCTTTGGTTAGGATTCTTATCGATTAGGATTCCTTAAACTTTGGAATGCCCCACTTGTTCTGAAATCCATCCTTGAATCATTCCTTGGAAATTTGTGTTTGTTTGTATTTTGAAATTGTGCATACATCAGAACTATTAGTTTGATAAGGATGACCACATTTTATATAAAGGTGAAATGTTTTCGATAAGGATTATATACCTTTTAAAAAATGAAATTTGAAGCTCTGAAAGGATTTGTAATTTTGAATTTTTTTTATAAGAATTTGATTTATATAAAAATGATTTATAACTGAAAGGTTTTAAATTTGAATTTCGAGGAATCGAACTCCGGTGTTTTGAACTCAATTTTAAGATTTTGGAAAATATATAATAATAATAATACAAGTTAAAGATATTTTTCGAATAAGAAATATTTCAAATGTATTCGAATGAATTCCAATGATTTCGAAAAGATTTCAAAGAAGTTTCAAGAAAATAGAAGTCCAAAACTCACTTGTGTCGCTGGAAAATAATTTCGGTGATGAGTGCACGCATCATCGACATTGATTTTCGAGTTTCAGAGTGGGAGAGATGCCACTATAGTAGCTTTGCTATGCGAGTGATTTTATGAAACAACGTTTGATTTCAGATTTCGAAGGATGATTTGATTTTCGAAAGATATATGTATATATATTTGAAATGATTTAAAGTATGCCGGTGTTCAATCCTCGAGATTTAGATTTTTTTTGGTATAACCTTATTTATTGGAATTGATTTACTGATTTGTTGGTGATTCCTAACTTTTGGATTTTAAATATGATTTCTTCCACTATTTTTAAAGTTCGAGCACTTCCAAATCAAGGTTTAAATTTTTAAAGCTAAGTAATTTTCAAAAGGTAAATTGGATCTTTCATATATGGAAATAAATAGTTTAAAGGTTTTAAAAGGGTAGTTATAAACTTGGAAATCATTTTGGGTATAATCAATTTTTGACAAAATATTCGAGTTTGAAAATAGATTGGATAGTAAAACCCAGTATTTATATAATGGTTTTGGAAATGGATTTGTTTGACATATATTTTGTTGATTTGGAAACAAGGATTATTTTCTAAACTTATTGTTTTGAGAAACTTTGAAACTAAATATATGTAATTTGGAAGAAATGATTTGGCGAAATCATATATGATTTTGAAACTGAAACGTTAGTGAAAGGAATTGAAATTGAGAACCTTGTTTTATTAAATACTTGATTTGGGAGTTATCGAAATTATATAAAATTGATTTGTGTAAGTATGAAGTTGGTTTGAAAACTGTTGATTTGAAAAGGCACTCAATTTGTGAAGTGAAATCTTATATAATTGAAGTCTATATAAGTGTGATTTGATATACTATTAATTTAGAAAGTATTTGATTTGAAAATAAAATCTTATATATGATGGACTTGGTATAAGTATGATAATTGAAAGTTATTTGAAAGGTACTATACGATACATATTTTCGAAGTAAAGATATGGAAAGTGTGTTCTGCTTGATATCCGCTTTATGGAGACACTGTGGATTCATTCTATCGATATTATTCTCTCTGATTTGGGTTTTTCAGATATGATACTCGAGTGTCCATCGAATTCCATGGCAATCTCCATAGTCTTTTGAGCATGACTGCATAGCATAATTCGCCTGGCCGAGATGGCTTGAAGGTACGGATGTTTCCTGGGGGATCCAGGCGTAACCATTGTGTATCTGCGATAAATGTAGGTCATAGTTAGTAGCGAAATCCACTGGCTGAGATAGCTTAAGAGTATGGATGTTTCCTGGGAGATCCAAGCGTAACCATTGTGTATCTACAGTCTACTAGTCATCATGGTGTAATTCGCAGGCTGAGATAGCTTGCAGGTACGGATGTTTCCTGGAGGATCCAGGCGTAACCATTGTGTATCTGCGATCCATGGTTAGACAATGTTTTGGTTTGGTTGTTTTGTTTGGATTGTACTTTTCATATCTGTTTTTTAAAGTTTTCCAGTATTTTCACTGGGTGTTGAAACAAGTCTACTAAGTACCTAGAGAATTCTAGCTTTGCGCCTGATCAACGCACGACCAAAGTCTGCAGGAAAGAGAGTAAACTTGTTAAGACATCGAGTTATAAAAGTATTTTGATAAAGTACTATATAAAGGATATTTTGATCATTTGTTTTTCTTTTCCAAATAATATAAAATGCTTTAAATATTGTTTATTTCGAACTAACAAATTTGAATCAAAAGACTATTCATCATATTATAAAATGTTTAAAATGTTAAATATAATTTTTTTTGGTTTTAAAAATTGAAATGTATATGGTTTTAAAATAATCCTTGTATTTCAACCAATTTTCCCTTCTAGCTATTCCTATTTTCCTACCTTCTTCCTCTTCGAGGGTCCTTTCTGCCTTGTGGAAGAGTTGGTTCTTTGGCTTATCGTTTGGATTGCTGAGAAGCTTTCTGGAGTGCATGATGTATTCCATGTCTCACATTTTCGCTGGTATCTTCACGACCCATCTCTTTTTGTTCAGCCTTATGCTCTTGATAGTTTGGATATTGAGCCTAATCCGATTGTCGAGAGGAAGCCACTTCATATTGTCGACAGAGGTACGAAGCAGCTAAGAAGGAAATCTGTTGGTCTGGTCAAAGTACAGTGAAGTGTCGATGATCGGGACTGTACCTAGGAGATGGAGGAGAGCATTCGTGCTAAGAATCCAGAATTTTTTTTTTCAGGTACTATTTTCTTTGTCTATCTTGCTTTTCCTTATTTTCCTTGCCCGTTCTTTTCGAGGACGAAAAGATTTGAGTGGGGGCGAGTGTAACAACCCTATATTTTGTGATTTATTTTAACTAATTATTTTAATTATTTTAATTGAATTTCTAATTTAAAAACTTTATTTTATTTATTAAAATGAATAATTTTTTATTTTAAATATAAATTTTGATTTTTATGTAAATTATAATTTCAAACATGAATAAATAGAATATTTTTCAAAAATGTGAATTTTGGTCAATATGGTCAAACTTTGACTTTCGAATTTAAAATTTAAAACTTAAATATTTGAATTTTCTAATTTTATCGTTCATTATGGAAATAAATTAAATTTCAAGTATACTGATTTTCATTTCGTTGAAATTCGATTTATATTGTGAAAGTTATGTTTTTTACAATATTGTATGTAAATTGATTTATTTAATAAAATTGTTTGTTTTATAAATAATATTTTTATTTGTCATATCATGTTCTAATATGTGTTATATGACATGTTAGGTATATATTTTAATTTTAAAACATTTTTTTAGTATAGTTATAAATTTTAAATGTTTATTGTATATTGTTTCAATTTTTAAATTCTAGTTTCAGTTTAAGCTATTTTCTTTATTTATTTTCTGTTTTTCCTTAAAATAATTATTTATTATATTTTTCATTTTATTTTGTTTTCAGATTTTTACTTTATTTACTAAAATTTTATTTGTTTAAAATGAATAAATGAAATAGGAAATATAAAGAGTCTAAACCTTTCATATTCTATGACCTTTCACTTACTTTTGTCTTTTCATTTTCCAATTGACATTTGCATTGAAGCCATTCATTTTTTTCCTTAGCCATGCATATCCAATTCATTTCACGTAAGAGAAACTTCTCTCCATCTCAAATGTAAGGTCATCAAAATTTTTGAAATTTTTTGGGTAATGTCTTCTTCTTCTTTCTCTTCATTTTATTGATTTTTCCTTTGATGTTTCCACGCTTTTTCCATAGCCTTGCTCGGCCATAGCTCCTCCACCACCTCCACTGACCAGCACCACCACCATCCACGGCCACATCATCTCCTCTCCATATGTCTTGACCTGGCCATGACTTGCATTTGATGATAACACTACAAAACTCCACAATATTACCATAGCCGGGCCTAGTCTTCATCACAACCACTACATATTGCCTTGGCCACCTCCTATTACTCCACCACCACCATGATACCACCTATGACCATCCACCTACCCACTATCCTGACTTGCTCATCTGTTATTTATCATGCTATACTGTTTATTTATATAGTTTATCAAATTGCAAGTTCCCTGTAGAATAGAATCACTATGAGTTGAAATGATACATACCCGAACAGACTTTAGAATAGGGAAAAATCGTTATGGGATGAAATGATAGGCCCAAGCGATTTTTATTTATTTCATTTAACTTGGGATTGCGGGCTTGAAATGATAGAACCCTGATTTTACTTTGTAAGTTATGGATTGAAATGATATTATCCGTATCACTTGACCTAGGTTAAAAATATTATACAGACCCGTGGTTATTGTATATATTTTTCTAAAATTTTAAAAGTATTTTAAAAAGGTTAATTTATGATAATTTAATTTAAATTTGAATTTAAATGATTTTTATAAAGTGTTAATGATTTTTGTACAAGTTAAAAAGTGAAATAAATAAGTAGTTAAGTTGAAATTTGAAATATAACTTAAATTTGGAATTTGAAAATTTTGTTTAAAAGTGATTTTTGAATTAAGTAAATAAAATGAAAAATATGTTATATTTTGAAATGGAAATTTAAACTTAACTGTTAAGTTAAAATTTTAATTATAAAGAATTGAAATTGATATGCTTGAATTTAATAAGTAAATTATTAAATTTGACTTTTGTATGAAAATCTCACTTTATAAAATCATAAATTAAAGGGTATTTGAATGATCGCTTTTAAAGTGAGAAAACATAATTTTTATAAGCTAACATGGTTTAAATTAAATTTTAGTTGTTTATTGTTATGACTTTTCTATTGATTAGGAAAGCACAAATTTTAATTAATTCTACAAGCGCGCAGGCGTGTAGTATGCAGGTCGAACACAGGGAATTGTGTTTTAAAATATTTGAAATCCATATTTAAATCTTAGGTGTGTTAAACAAATTCGATGGTGGATCTTGAATAGGAAATAAAAACAATAATATACTCCAAATTGAATTCAAATCTAATCAAAATTGGAATTAAAATATAAAACTGTAGAAATCAAAGCAGAAAATAAAAAGCTTACTAGAAAATAATAGAGCAAACAACTGAAATAAAATAAACTGAATTTATTAACCAACTGGAAAGAGTGCAGAAAATAACTAAGAACAAGAATAAATAAATTGTTAAATCTAATTAACAATTCTACGTATTTTGTTCGAAAATAAAAACACTGCTGCAATTAAAACTAAACTAGAAGTAGAGTGGTGGGGTAGGAGAGATGACTTTCCATCTGCATTGCTCTCTCTCTCTCTCTCTATTTAAGGACTTCAGCCTCCAAAGGTAACCCTGCTATTTAGGTCCATGTGCTTGATATTTGGAGAATAATAAGGCCACCTCACTTTGAATTGGTCTTTACTTTGTTATTTGATTAATAAGTGGCCTTGCTTTGAGAGATTTTTAGGTTAAACTTTGAAAGTGTACTTTCAATATTTGCATTTGATTTCTTGCATGAATAGCACACATGTTGGTGATGTGAGATGCATTTCTTCATGAAGGATATGTGCTTTCTCTTCGAATTATTCGGTGCTTAAAATGTTGCATTTCGAAATCTATAATATGCAAAACCACAATAAAATACCCGTATAATACAGCTTAAAAAAAGTAAAAATACATGAAACAAATGGTTTAAAATGCAGAAAAATACGTTCATCATTTATGAAATTGTATTGAAATTTTGGAATTTAATTAAGAGCATTTCAGAAATGCTATCATTTCTGAAGTAAAGGATATTACAACATTTCTAAGTGCTGTAGTTGATACAAATAAACTAAAAGGCAAAAATGAACTAAGGGCTATTACATCACTTTGTAAGTGTTGTAGTTGTAGAACTAAACTTGAACACTATTACAGTAGTTTTAAATGCTGTCTTTGCTTAATTGAATTGTTTTCAAATGTAACTTACCGTAGCATTTTTTTTAAATGCTGCGAAAGCTGAAATTTCACCGTTTAAATAAATTTAAGTGAATATATGAATTCTGAAAAGACTAAATTTTGGGAATTGAATGTTTGGTTTCTTTTAAAAGTATAATTACTTCATTTTAATTGGTTTAAATGGAGTATTTTGATTTGAAATATAAACCTTTTTGAAATGTGATTTGGAATGGTATTTAAATTAAATAAAAATGAATGAGGTTTTGGAAGGATATGATAATTTGATATATTAAAATGAATTTGAAATGATATTGAATTTTGAAATGATATTTGATTTTCGAAGTGTAAAATACCATTTTGGAATTTTAACCACGGGTACACTTCCCTGTATGCCTTGTGATTTGGATGTACACCTTCAATTTGAGCGTGTGACTAGAGGTGAGCAATTGCCGCAGCTCTGCGCTACCCTAGCCACATTAACCCTGTTATTTGCATAGTTTACTTTAATATAGGAATTTTTATGATAGTGTTTATTACTGTTTAATTGATGGTTTAACGGATCCTTAGAGGATGGGCTATCCCAAGCATTCTTTAAGTTATTGTGCATTACTACTATAGTTCACTTTAGTTGTTTTACATTGTATAAGTATGTATGTCCTGACTCGAGTGCTTCGTGTTTTACTTTACGCCCGGGTCAGCCTAAATATTCACAGCTTAGCTTTGGATTTCTCTTTCTGGAGCTAATAATCGCTGAAGATTTTGCTTGTCTAGTTATCTATCCAACTCAGTTTCAGTTGTTTTATTCAGCTCTTGTATTATTGAACTTCTATGTATTCGGGATTTCTATTGTATATGTTTCAGACTGATATTATGTATTTTGTTTTGAGATTTTTTTTAATAGCGTCATGAACTACTATGGTACTTTATTACCGCTGCGAGTTATTCTGATATTTATGTATCTCTCATTCTGTGATTGGTTTTATTTGCTCCAAATTTTATTACAATGCAGTATTTTGAGCAATTCAAGTCCGACATGCGCGGATGCAAATGGCTGAAAATATCGGGTTGTTACAAAAATAATAATAATATGTTTAGCGTTGCTATTTTAGCAAATTTATTCTGATTTGTTTTATCGATCCTGTTATCAGCTTTGTCCATCGTGCCTGTTCTCTTCGTCGAATCGTGTCTAATTTTCTTTGTTTCGAAGTTCGTGTTCGGATTCGTAACTCACTTCCTTGTCTGCCCTCTCTAGCCTGGAAAGATGAGCAATCACTCATGATTAACATTCTTGTATTTATTAAATTTGATTTCAATTGAAATGACAACTGAAATATACTACCGATAGTTATTTGCACTGTTATATATACTATCATCTGTAACTGTGTACCTATGGGATATGACACAATATCCTGTTGTTTATTTATATCGTTCTTGATGATATATGCTTATTATTATTACTTTATCTGTTATCACTCTGCAAGTACCCTGTTAGTATAAAATTCACTGTGGCTTGAAATGATACATACCCGAACGAACTTTAGAATAGGAGAAAATCGTTATGGGTTGAAATGATAAACCCAAGCTATTTTCATTTGGATTGAACTTGGGGATTGCGAGTCAAAATAATATCTAACCGCGTATATTTAAACTACGGATTGAAATGATAAATATCTGTATCACTTGACCATAGGATAGGAAAATATATACAGACACCGTTGGTCCATATATAAATGTTTTGAAAATTTCTATGGTTTTGAAAAGAAATACGTGGTTTTAAATAAATATTGGTTCTTAAAATATTATATATATATGGTAATTTTATATAAAGATTTAATAATAATATTAGTGAGATTGATTTAATACATATAATACGTTTAAGAATTTATTTAAATTTATATATCAAAATAGATTGTTGTAATAATTTGAATAAGTTGAGGTTGAGAGGATAAAGTTGAATTAATTGAAATTGTATTTAGTCAAGAATTCTACTAAATTTAAATCGATTTGAACTATTGAATTTGATGTATAAGAGTTGATCTTATAAATTGATTTCTGATTTAAAGTAATTAAACGGATATGTCAAGTTTAAATAAATCGAAAGGAATTTTTAGTTTAAGGGTAAATTATGGTTATTTAAATAATACTGAATTTATTAAGTGAATATTTCAAGACTAAATAATAATGAGGTTAAATCGAGATATATATGAAATCGTTAAATTGAACTTTGAAAATGTTGAATATTAAAGCTTTGAAATATACTGGAATATGGTTTATTTATGATTCAGATCTGTATTTGAAATCAATATAATTTGAATTTGTTCTTTAGAAACTGAATTGAATTAAAATGGATAAATCTAAATTGAATTAAATGTGAATTTGGAACTCGAATTATTTGGAATCTGTTTGTGAAATTGAGAATATATATATATATATATATATATATATATATATATATATATATATAATGGAAATAACATTTCAGTTTTGAAGTATAAATTATTTTGAAAGGATCACCGTGTCATAATGACAGTTGGTTGCTAATAGCTTATATTTCTACATTGTGGATAGCTCCACGGATCCTTAGAGGGTGGTTATCCCAAACATCCTTTAAGTTACTTATATTTCAGTGGATATTTCACTTGAGTTGGATTTATTGATATAAGAATGTTAATCCTGACTCGAGTGTTTTGTGTTTTTCTTTACGCTCGGGTCAGACTGAGTAATTCAGCCTTTGAGACTCACCTTTGGAGCTTAGAGCTTCGCTTGGAGATCCAATTATTGATTCAGCTTCCAGCTTTCCAGTTGATTCGTTCACAGAAGTCATCTATTCATCCTGGAGACTTCACTGTATTTGTGATATTCTATTGTATTTTATTTCTAACTCTGATATTTATGTAGTAGCTTCATGAAGTACTATTTATTTATTTCGCTGCATTATATTACTCTGTGTCTATGATTGATTTATTTACTGTGCATTCTGAGCCTTGCCAAATTTTAAATTAACAATTTGATATTTTGAGCAATTCAAGTCCGATGTGCGCGGATGTGAATGGCTAAGAATATCGGATTGTTACAGTTGGTATCAGAGCTTTGGCTCTAGGCAAACTTAGCATATATAGTAAATTTATTTGCAGAATCAGCATCATTCGAGCTTGAATTTCTTCCTCTTTGATTTGATTTTCTTTTGGACTTTGGAACATTCTCTGCGGTTCCAAGAATGCGGTTCCAAAATCCATTATCTTATCTCCCTATTCATGTTTCTTGATTCGGGAGTATCCCATAACTCCACTTCGAATGATCTCGAAAAGAATAGGCGATCCTGCCAATCTTTGAATGATTTGTAAAGGGGTAGAACTCCTTTACAATCAACATTGATTCAACGGAGATTTATATATCCCTCGGTTTGGATGTTGCTATCTCTTGTTATGCAGAATTCTATCTTTGGCAATCGAATGTCGATTTATCTCAGAATTCTGCATTGATCCTATTTTGAAATCACGGTTGACCAGTTAAGGTCGCCTGCGATTTATATAAGTATATTTATCTTCTATTTTGCAATTTAACTATCTCTTCGTCGGTCGAGCCTATCTTCGAATCAGAATTCTATTTGATTAGAATTCCTCTAATTTAAATCTCTATCTTTTTTTTTTGGAAGCCATTATTGAATCATCCTTTGAAAAAATCAGGTTTGTTTGTATTTTAGAAATTGTTTTATATACCGAAACTATTATTTTGATAAGTACGATTATATTCTATATATAAGGTGAAAATGTTTTCGATAAGGATCATATAACTTATAAAAAACGAGAATTTGAAATTTCGAAAGGATTTGAAAATTTGAAAATTTTATAAGAAATTTGATTTATATAAAAATGATTTATAACTGAAAGGGTTTTGAATTTGAAATTCAAGAGATTGGACTCCGATGTTTTGAAATTGGTTTTAAGGTTTTTGAAAATATAAAATAATACGATTTAAAAGTATTCTCTGAATAAGAAATGTCAAATGACTTCAAATGAGTTCCAATGATTTCGAACAAATTTCAAAGAAGTTTTCAAGAAAATAGAAGTCCAAAACTCACTTATGTCACTGGAAAATAATTTCGGTGATGAGTGCACGCATCATCGATATTGATTTTCGAGTTTCAAAGCGGGGAAGAGGCCACTCTAGTAGCTTTGCTATGCGAGAATGGAACAAATTTTGATTTCAAATTCCGAAGTATGATTTGATATTTTCGAAAGATATATGTATATATATTGGAAACGATTTAAAGTAAGCCGGTGTTCGGTCCTCGAGTTTCAGATTTGTTTTGGTATAACCTTATCTATTGAAATTGATTTACTGATTTGTTGCTGATTTCCAATTCATGGATAGGAAAATTTGATTTCTTCGACTATTTTGAATGTTCAAACACTTCCAAATCAAGGTTTGATTTTCAAAGCTAAGTAACTTTCAAAAATTAAATTGGATCTTCTATATATGCAAATAAATAGTTAATGGTTTTAAAGCAATAGTTATAAACTTGGAAATCATTTTGGGTATAATTGATTTTGAGAAAAATATTTGGTTTTAAAAATAGATTGGATAGTAAAACCCAGTATTTATATGATGGTTTTGGAAATGAATTTGTTTGACCTATATTTTGTCTATTTGGAAATCTAGGATTATTTTCTAAACCTATTGTTTTGAGAAACTTTGAAACTGAATATATGTAATTTGGAAGAATAATTTGGTGAAATTGTATATGATTTTTAAAATGATCTGATATTGAAGCAAATTGAAATTGAGAACCTTGTTTGATTAGATACTTGGTTTGGGAGTTACCGAACTTATATAAAATTGTTTTGTATAAGTATGAAGTTGATTTGAAAACTATTGATTTGTAAAGTTACTTAATTTGGAAAGAGAAATCTTATATAATAGAAGTCTATATACGTATGATTTGATATGCTATTGATTTTGGAAAGTATTTGATTTGAAAATGGAACCTTATATAAAATGGACTTTATATAAGTATGATATTTGAAAGCGATTTGGATAGGTACTATATGATACACATTTTCGAAGTAAAGATATGGAAAATGCCTTCTTCTTGATATCCGCTTTGTGGCCACACTGTCGATTCATTCTATCGATATTATTCTCTCTGATTTGGGTTTTCCGCATATGATACTCAAGTGTCCATTGAATTCCATGGCGATCTCTATGGTCTTATAAGCGCAACTGCATAGCGTAATTCGCTTGGCCGAGATGGCGTGAAGGTACTGATGTTTCATGGGTGATTCAGTCGTAACCATTCTGTATCTGAGATCTACTAGTCATCATGGCGTAATTCATAGGGTTGAGATAGCTTACGGATACAGATGTTTCCTAGGGGATCCAGGCATAACCATTGTGTATCTGCAATCCATGGTTAGACAATGTTTTGGTTTGGTCGATTTGTTTGGATTGTACTTTCCATATCTGTTTTTAAAAGTTTTTCCAGCATTTTCACTGGGTGTTGATACAAGTCTACTAAGTATCTGGAGAATTCAAGCTTTGCATGTGAAGACCCGCAAATCCGTACTCCATTAACATACACTAATCCCCATAGATTAATTCAAGATGAACAGAAATATGAATTCTCAATGTTTAAGAAAAGGAAAAGACATAAGAAGGTAGAAAAGATAGAAAATAAAGAAAGAAAACAACAGAAAAATATCAGAATCTCACAATCGCAGCGGAACAACATATAATAGATAAATGAATAATCTTTAAACAAAGAACTATATCAGTTATTACATTACATTACATCATCAGAGTGTACAACAACAACAAACAATGCAGCGTAAAAGAAATATTATATACTAGTAATACGCCATGCCATCCAGCTTGCCTCCAGCAACTTCTGAATTCCAGAATATCCTGATAAACCTTAACTCTTGACTGCCCGTATGGAAATTGGTGGGCACCCAGAGTTTAGGAAGGAAAAAAATAAACTCCGAGTCAGTCATGTGACTGGTGTGAGAACTCAAAACAGTTTATTTTTCTTTAAAATCAAAATAGGGGAATATTTTTAAAGTCAATTCGCAACGCTTTTAAAAATGAGACTACCATAAGGCCTCCCGCACACACACACACATGCAAACGCAGAATCGGAGGAGATTTCTCCTTATGATAGTCAAAGATGCTTGATACGCTTAAAAAAGAACATTTGATATTATTACTAGTGCATAGTGTATAAAACAATTTCGAAAGTAAACATATAAATCTTAGCCGGCATAGGCATTCCGCACTTATGCCTACTATAGCTACCATGTTCAATAGCAGGTTACCGCCACATTCCATGGCAGGTTATACAACTAAAACCGTACAAGATCGTATTGTTTCTTTGGATTTCCAACGAATGGTCAGGTCAAGGAACTTCCCATTGCCACCTGAGAACGCCTCTGGAAGGACGTCCCCGAGAACCTAACCGGATCTCTGCCAACACAAGGCCGGGCTACCCCTAACTGGGTAACTACTGATACGAGTATGCCATCCCCCGGTCCTTTGGGACCTTTAACCGAGCGCTCGTAATCAACATCACACCATAATAAATAAAGTGTTTCAACATGAGTAAGTATCTGGGCTCCATACCATGATATCACCCTTTTCCAGAAGGAAATGCACATACCCTAAAGGGAGCTACCCCTCATAACCTTGCTGCATCTTTCCTGTTTTGACCATTTCGGGGTGTGAGGCTCGACGAAGTCTCGTCCACAAAGCCACGCTTTATACAAAAACTGTGCTTTGGGTCAACAAATGATCATAGAAATGATCATAAAGATGAACGATCAAACAAATGATCATATCACAAATGATCAAACAATGATCATTTCACAGCAACACTCAGCATGTCACATTACCAAATTGGGAATATATTGCTGATAACCTTCAACTATATAACCTCTGAGCTCGTACGTCTCAGAGAAGGGTGTTAAGCTAAGAGAATAAATTCTCCGCCACCAACAGAAATATATTTAAAAGAAATCAGCTTTATATCTCAATTTGTAATGTCAGGCATACTATCCATACAAGTCTATTCCGGGATCGAACAAAACCGAAGGCACTTACAAGGAAGTCCTTGCAATTCGGATAATCTCTAATCACATCCAGATTTACCATCACATATGGAGATCTCTATACCGGAGATTAGCCAGTGCAGAGACAATCGACAAGAAACCCTTTCGTTTTTGAAAATATCTGGTCTTCAACACCGGTCTTCAAATGCAATTCATAACGACGTATCACATATTCGGAATGGGTTATACGACCCCAAGGTCCTTTCTCGGTTAACCCGAATAGTGAGCGCTTATTTAAAAAAAAAAATAAGTGTGGCATTCAATTTCAAGCAAATCACAACAAATACCTATTTAAAGGTAAATATTGATAGTCGGTTATTGAACTATCAATGGATATGCACAACATCACCAGATTCCAAATAATTTTCCTAATTATTTATTTTCCAAATAAATATCTTTACAAGACATATATTTTCAATACTTCAAAAATAAATCAATATTTATTTTTAAACAATTTCCCCCTTTCATTTATAAATTCCATAGTGAATTTTCAATTCCCAAATTATTTACGAATACACGGTTTCAATTATTCATTTTCAGTTTATCTTCGAAAAGATGAATTCAAAATATTCACTTAATATTGGAAAAACATTTCCATACTTATTTATTTATAAGTAATTCACAAGTCTTTTTATTTTCTATACTTGGAAAATATTCAATATACTTAAATCGAAATTAAGTATATATTTCATTCTTTAAGGAAATCATTCTCTTAAACATATTTATTTGGGCCAAAACGAATGTTGCGTAAAACATCGTTACGACAACCCAAATCACTAGTATAGGGATTCGAAATTAAAATAGATATATAAATCCCAATACTATACAAAACATTTCCTTTCGAAAATCATTTACTATAACAACAGTATTATAGTCTACCATTTCCTTCTATTTCTCGAAAACGTCTATTTCAACAATGAATGTCGAAATCTATGGTTTCGATAGTTAATGCATTTTAAATCATCTTTAGATCGTTTTAATTCTATTTAAAACATCACATCCAAAACATTTTCTTTAATATATTATTCACTATTCAAAAACGTGAATATACTTGTTAACCAATTTCATCATTTCTATACATTTTGTTTTAAAGGATTATTCACTGTCTAAGACGTGAATATAACTCCATTAACAAGTTACAACAATTTACTTATCAAAATAAGTCGTTGCGAATTTATAAAACAATGTTTATAAATTCCATTTCTATTTATTTTATAACAACTTCCTTTTACAAATTTCCTTTATTAATCTATTCGATTTATAACTCAATTATATACCGAAAGTCCATGTTATAAGTTAAATGCTTATAATTTATTTGTTTACAAAATTGTTCTTTTAACTTCCCAAATTATAAGTCTTATAACTTATAAGATTCATTTATTTATCCAAAATCTATTCTTTTAAATAACTTTACAAATTTTATAAACCTACTGTTTATAAAATTCCATTTATAACTTCACCGTTATAATCTTATAGATTTCATTCATTTATGAAATTCATTCACAATTCATTCTAACACTTATAAAAGCTCGTTTTACAATTCCAATATTTTTAATTTATAAATATCATTTATAAATCTTTTATATGGATCAATTTATATTATTCTTTTAAAACGTCTTTCAACTCCTTTATAATTTCATCATTCTCTTAGATTTACAAAATAATCAAATTTCATAAATCCTATATTTAACCTTTTTATAATAAATTCAGAAATCCCAATTTTAACTATTTTATAAAATCATTAATCCCATATTTTCAAAAATCAACTTTTAACTGTATTTCTCAAAAATCATAATTTTTATACAATAAAATTATAACGTTTATTTATTTAAGATGAATCAATTCCAAAAATATTTTATAAACGTATACTTTCAAAAATCGCTTTAGAAATCCCTTAAAACCAAAATCGTTATTTTTAAACTTCAAAAATGGATCCGATGATGCAACACATCAAATAGTCAATCACGACTTTCCAATATCATATATCGATATGATAAACAATCAAATATCACTATATCTGAATCAAATAAATATTTGTGAGGAATCCAGTTGGATCCCTCCAACCTGTTTCCCTGCATCCACAGACATTAGCACAATACCAATCCCGTTTCAAGACGGGATATAGCGGTATATGGGATTTATAAAATATTATCCGCTTAATAGGCGGCGCAATAGGGTCTCATCCGCTATACAGTGCGGGAAATCAATCAACTGCAATATATACATATGCCAATATATATATATATATTGCTATATATATATAGATATATCCTACTATATCTAATATCACAACCAAACAACAATCAATAAATAGCTGCAAATCCAACTTTAAATTTTTGAGTGAGAAGTTCTCACCTTTGCTTTTTATTTGCAGTCCATTTCCTTGACTCGATTTTCTTGATTTATACCTTACTGGCCATCGTTGCCGACACGTGAACGCCCACGCGAACGCGACCTCGAACTCGCCTCTTCCTTCCCTGCTCGCAACCCTAGCAGCTATCCCCTTCGCAACCTCGCCCCGCGCCTGCGCACGCCTCCTACGCGCGCCACCAGAATCACGAAGACCCCCAATAGCTTCGCCTCCACGTGGGGTCGGCCTGACCTGACAACGTCACCTCGCGAGCGCCTCTTGCCCTTGTCGCGAAATGATAAAGCCTCCAGGAATCGCGACATCGGCCTCCCCTTCGAATCGCGCGCGCGATGCCTTGGTCGACTCGAGCTCCTCCATCGCGATTCGTGAATCGAACGAGGCGCGACATTTTTTTTCCCTTTTCTGAAGAGAAAGGGCTTCGGCCATTTTTTTCTTCTTCGATTTGATTTTGAATGATAAAGGAAGAGGGAGACGGTTATTTTAAGACGTGAAGGAGGCATGGTTTTTGCACGACCTTCTTTGTGATTCTCGGCATGATTGTAGGCCGAAAAGAAGGAGAAGACACGATTACGTGATTTTAGGCTAAAATTTAGGAACGAAAAGTACTGATGTGATCAAATTTAAAAGGTTTAATTTTAAATCGAATTCGATTTAATTTCAACGCGTTTATACACCGTGTGCTCACATAACAACTTCGAATAATACGAAATTTGAAATCCAGTAATAATTCAATATTACGGACCCAATGGAACTGGTTTCGTCGAATTCCGAGACTGTGCCTCGGACGGCTATTTTTAAATATTGATTCAACGATAGAAATTTCAAAACTGAACAATTCACTTTCAAATTCGATTCTAAAGCTTCTATAATCTTCAATATTATCAATATAAATTTTACAAGCCTTTGAAATATTTTGAATCAGCTTAAAATTGAAGATTCAAATTTTTATTCAACTTTGAATAGATTAAATTCTAAAATTTAATCGCCAAATTCATTTTGAAAATTTGAAATTCAAGCCAAACCATCATTCAAATATTTAAAATTAATTAAATATTTTCAATTTAAATTGTTCAAAATTCTGGGTCGTTACAATCTTCCCCCCTTAAAAGAATTTCATCCCGAAATTAGAAGTTAAGAAGAATGCCCTTATCCCGTCTATCATTTTTCACAATCCAATTAGTTTTATCAACTTTATAAAACAAATCTCTTTTTACTAGAGATTCATTATCATTTCAACTAGCTTTCCAACTTTAATTATAGGTTCCAAACAACATTGTTTTCCTAACAATTTAAATTTAAATTTAAATTTCAAAGTTTCAAAATTTCTCAAAAATTTTCTAACACCCTAAATTTTCGAAAAATTTCGCCAGCGTCTCCTTTGCGCGGCTAGCTCTGTACGACTACAAAATGGCACCACGGCCCCTCAGAATCAAAAAGAAAAGAGAAAGCCAAGTGGCTGGAGAAGAAAATCATCAAATTTCATACTGAAATTGAAATACGTACCTTTTTGTCGAGTAATTCAATTTTTTTATCTTTGAAATCAGAATCCCAATTCCATTTCTTTTAATACACCTGTATATCCTGCTAGCCATAATATCCAATTCCAACATTCCAACCATTTTGCCAATTCCATTACAAAATTTTTAACATATGCTTCTCATACATTTTTACTTCACTATTGAAGTTACATATCCATTTTCATTCAATTTTACATTTCAATTCAATTCACAATTTCAATTCTATTTGGATTCAATTCACAATTTAATTTTCATTCGAATTCAATTCTCAATTCTAAATATTGAATTCTAACGATTAACTTTCACTTACTAATTCATATTACTACTTTAAATTAGTTTCATTCACTAATTCATTTCAATTTGCAAATTTCGAAATCGATTTGTCGTTAACTAAAATTTTCCAACAATTTTCAAAAAAATTTCTAACTCCCAAAATTCACAGAAAATTTTGGCAGAGTCTCCTTTGTACGGAGGAGCTTTAGCAATTTTACAATATGTATAAATATGTATACATCGACCCACACGGTCGGAAAAACCAAAAACAGTTCATATTTCCTATTTTTATTGCGTAGGCGTACCTTTTTTAGCATTTTTAAGCAAAGCGGCTAATCATTTGCATATTGCGCAACCCAAAATACAGCCAAACGGCTTCCAAAACCTGCACTTACTCAATTTAACCACGTCAGTGACAAATATAAGAAATCTATTAACATTCCATTCATTTTGAATAACAAATATATAGATTTCATTAGTAATACATTCAAGATAATTTCCATTAGCAATTCATATGGTTTCAATTCATCTTTAGTCGCTTACGACCAATTCACATGACATTTCCCTTAAATCAAGTCGTTTACAACTCATTTTCTTCATTCTATTCATTTCTAAGCAAAACGAATTCATACCATTTTAATTGATTCAAAAATCAATTTTATTTTCTTTCATTAACTCATATAATTTTATACAATCTTGTTTGTGTCAAACGACAATTATTTCTATGCAAATTTAATGATATTCACTTAATAGAATATCCATTCTAGTTTATAACTAATTTTAAATTGATACCAATTCAATTTATTTTAATTCCACTCCAGTTCAATTTGCATTTCATATTTTCATTTTGGTTTATTTTATTAACCAAACAAATTTCATTCAAACCATTTCAAATCTATTCCATTCACTAATTTAATTCAATTAGTACATTCACTTATTCATTTCAAATTTCAATTTCCATATTCAATTCATCTCGAATTTACTTAATTACTAACAAAGTGAATTTCAATTTATTTCTTTTACTTACTTGAATTTACATACAAATTCAAATTTATCTTCCAATTTAGCTCGGGACTAAACTTTAATTTAACCAATTCAAATTCCAATTCATTAATCCATGAATTTATCAAGTTAGTTTACTTGAATTCAATCCATTTTATTTTATTTTCACCAAGTTTTGATTTTTTTATTCAATTTGATCAAATCAAATCTCATTTCATCAATCAATTCCAATTCATTTATTTACAATTTATTTTACAAATCCCAATAGTATATGAATTCATTTCCTTATATATTTTTTAATTCATATTTATAAATTTCATTTGTTAAATGAATTTATCTCTAACCTTTGGTTATACATTTTATTTCTTACTTGACTTCATATAATAATGATAATAATTTAATATTATTACTTTCTAATAACCATGCAACCATATACTATAATAATTCATAGAAAATCATTTCTTTTCTATACAAAAATAGTTTTGGGCAAAATTATCTTATTTACCCGATTCAAAAACAATTTTATATTCACTAACAAATACGCGCTCATATCTATTATTACACTCAAACTCATTCTAGAGTACTACTGACTCTATCTCTAATGAGTAACACCCAACAGAGCCATGGTTGTCGCTTAATCATATGCTCTGATACCACCTGTGAAGACCCGCAAATCCGTACTCCTTGAATATACACTAATCTCCATAGATTAATTCAAGATGAACAGAAATACGAATTCTCAATGTTTAAGAAAAGGAAAAGACAGAAGAAGGTAGAAAAGATAGAAAATAGAGAAAGAAAACAACAGAACAATATCAGAATCTCACAATCGCAGCGGAACAACATATAATAGATAAATGAATAATCTTTAAACAAAGAACTATATCAGTTATTACATTACATTACATCATCAGAGTGTACAACAACAACAAACAATGCAGCGGAAAAGAAATACTATATACTAGTAATACGCCATGCCATCCAGCTTGCCTCCAGCAACTCCTGAATTCCAGAATATCCTGATAAACCTTAACTCTTGACTGCCCGTGTGGAAATTGGTGGGCACCCAGAGTTTAGGAAGGAAAACAATAAACTCCGAGTTAGTCATGTGACTGGTGTGAGAACTCAAAACAGTTTATTTTTCTTTAAAATCAAAATAGAGGAATATTTTTAAAGTCAATTCGCAATGCTTTTAAAAATGAGACTACCATAAGGCCTCCCGCACACACACACATGCAAACGCAGAATCGGAGGAGATTTCTCCTTATGATAGTCAAAGATGCTTGATACACATAAAAAAGAACATTTGATATTATTACTAGTGCATAGTGTATAAAACAATTTCGAAAGTAAAGATATAAATTTTAGCCAGCATAGGCATTCCGCACTTATGCCTACTATAACTACCATGTTCAATAGCAGGTTACCGCCACATTCCATGGCAGGTTATACAACTAAAACCGTACAAGATCGTATTGTTTCTTTGGATTTCCAACGAATGGTCAGGCCAAGGAACTTCCCATTTCCACATGAGAACGCCTCTGGAAGGACGTCCCCGAGAACCTAACTGGATCTCTGCCACAACAAGGCCGGGTTACCGCTAACTGGGTAACTACTGACACGAGTATGCCATCCCCCGGTCCTTTGGGACCTTTAACCGAGCGCTAGTAATCAACATCACACCATAATAAATAAAGTGTTTCAACATGAGTAAGTATCTGGGCTCCATACCATGATACCACCCTTTTCCAGAAGGAAATGCACATACCCTAAAGGGAGCTACCCCTCATAACCTTGCTGCATCTTTCCTGTTTTGACCATTCCGGGGTGTGAGGCTCGACGAAGTCTCGTCCACAAAGCCACGCTTTATACAAAAGCTGTGCTTTGGGTCAACAAATGATCATAGAAATGATCATAAAGATAAACGATCAAACAAATGATCATATCACAAATGATCAAACAATGATCATTTCACAGCAACACTCAGCATGTCACATTACCAAATTGGGAATATATTGCTGATAACCTTCAACTATATAACCTCTGAGCTCGTACGTCTCAGAGAAGGGTGTTAAGCTAAGAGAATAAATTCTCCGCCACCAACAGAAATATATTTAAAAGAAATCAGCTTTATATCTCAATTTGTAATGTCAGGCATACTATCCATACAAGTCTGTTCCGGGATCGAACAGAACCGAAGGCACTTACAAGGAAGTCCTTGCAATCCGGATAATCTCTAATCACGTCCAAATTTCCCATCACTTATGGAGATCTCTATACCGGGGATCAGCCAGTGCAGAGACAATCGACAAGAAACCCTTTCGTTTTTGAAAATATCTGGTCTTCAACACCGGTCTTCAAATGCAATTCATAACGACGTATCACATATTCGGAATGGGTTATACGACCCCAAGGTCCTTTCCCGGTTAACCCGAATAGTGAGCGCTTATTTAAAAAAAAATAAGTGTGGCATTCAATTTCAAGCAAATCACAACAAATACCTATTTAAAGGTAAATGTTGATAGTCGGTTATTGAACTATCAATGGATATGCACAACATCACCAGATTCCAAATAATTTTCCAAATTATTTATTTTCCAAATAAATATCTTTACAAGACATATATTTTCAATACTTCAAAAATAAATCAATATTTATTTTTAAACAATTTCCCCCTTTCATTTATAAATTCCATAGTGAATTTTCAATTCCCAAATTATTTACGAATACACGGTTTCAATTATTCATTTTCAATTTATCTTCAAAAAGATAAATTCAAAATATTCACTTAATATTGGAAAAACATTTCCATACTTATTTATTTATAAGTAATTCACAAGTCTTTTTATTTTCTATACTTGGAAAATATTCAATATACTTAAATCGAAATTAAGTATATATTTCATTCTTTAAGGAAATCATTCTCTTAAACATATTTATTTGGGCCAAAACGAATGTTGCGTAAAACATCGTTACGACAACCCAAATCACTAGTATAGGGATTCGAAATTAAAATAGATATATAAATCCCAATACTATACAAAACATTTCCTTTCGAAAATCATTTACTATAACAACAGTATTATAGTCTACCATTTCCTTCTATTTCTCGAAAACGTCTATTTCAACAATGAATGTTGAAATCTATGGTTTCGATAGTTAATGCATTTTAAAACATCTTTAGATCGTTATAATTCTATTTAAAACATCACATCCAAAACATTTTCTTTAATATATTATTCACTATTCAAAAACGTGAATATACTTGTTAACCAATTTCATCATTTCTATACATTTTGTTTTAAAGGATTATTCACTGTCTAAGACGTGAATATAACTCCATTAACAAGTTACAACAATTTACTTATCAAAATAAGTCGTTGCGGATTTATAAAACAATGTTTATAAATTCCATTTCTATTTATTTTATAACAACTTCCTTTTACAAATTTCCTTTATTAATCTATTCGATTTATAACTCAATTATATACCGAAAGTCCATATTATAAGTTAAATGCTTATAATTTATTTGTTTAAAAAATTGTTCTTTTAACTTCCCAAATTATAAGTCTTATAACTTATAAGATTCATTTATTTATCCAAAATCTATTCTTTTAAATAACTTTACAAATTTTATAAACCTACTGTTTATAAAATTCCATTTATAACTTCACCGTTATAATCCTATAGATTTCATTCATTTATGAAATTCATTCACAATTCATTCTAACACTTATAAAAGCTCGTTTTACAATTCCAATATTTTTAATTTATAAATATCAATTTATAAATTTTTATATGGATCAATTTATATTATTCTTTTAAAACGTCTTTCAACTCCTTTATAATTTCATCATTCTCTTAGATTTACAAAATAATCAAATTTCATAAATCCTATATTTAACCTTTTTATAATAAATTCAGAAATCCTAATTTTAACTATTTTATAAAATCATTAATCCCATATTTTCAAAAATCAACTTTTAACTGTATTTCTCAAAAATCATAATTTTTATACATTAAAATTATAACGTTTATTTATTTAAGATGAATCAATTCCAAAAATATTTTATAAACGTATACTTTCAAAAATCACTTTAGAAATACCTTAAAACCAAAATCGTTATATTTAAACTTCAAAAATGGATCCGATGATGCAACGCATCAAATAGTCAATCACGACTTTCCAATATCATATATCGATATGATAAACAATCAAATATCACTATATCTGAATCAAATAAATATTTGTGAGGAATCCAGTTGGATCCCTCCAACCTGTTTCCCTGCATCCACAGACATTAGCACAATACCAATCCCATTTTAAGACGGGATATCGCGGTATATGAGATTTATAAAATATTATTCGCTTAATAGGCGGCGCAATAGGGTCTCATCCGCTATACAGTGTGGGAAATCAATCAACTGCAATATATACATATGCCAATATATATATATTGCTATATATATATAGATATATCCTACTATATCTAATATCACAACCAAACAACAATCAATAAATAGCTGCAAATCCAACTTTAAATTTTGAGTGAGAAGTTCTCACCTTTGCTTTTTATTTGCAATCCATTTCCTTGACCCGATTTTCTTGATTTATACCTTACTCGCCATCGTTGCCGACACGTGAACGCCCATGCGAACGCGACCTCAAACTCGCCTCTTCCTCCCCTGCTCGCGACCCTAGCAGCCATCCCCTTCGCAACCTTGCCCCGCGCCTGCGCACGCCTCCTACGCGCGCCACCATAATCACGAAGACTCCCAATAGCTTCGCCTCCACGTGGGGTCGGCCTGACCTGACAACGTCACCTCGCGAGCGCCTCTTGCCCTTGCCGCAAAATGATAAAGCCTCCAGGAATCGCGACATCGGCCTCCCCTTCGAATCGCGCGCGCGATGCCTTGGTCGACTCGAGCTCCTCCATCGCGATTCGTGAATCGAACGAGGCGCGACATTTTTTTGTTTTTCTCTTCTGAAGAGAAAGGGCTTCGGCCATTTTTTTTTTCTTCGATTTGATTTTGAATTATAAAGGAAGAGGGAGATGGTTATTTTAAGACGTGAAGGAGGCATGGTTTTTGCACGACCTTCTTTGTGATTCTCGGCATGATTGCAGGCTGAAAGGAAGGAGAAGACACGATTACGTGATTTTAGGCTAAAATTTAGGAACGAAAAGTAACTGATGTGACCAAATTTAAAAAGTTTAAATTTAAATCGAATTCGATTTAATTTCAACGCGTTTATACACCGTGTGCTCACATAACAACCCCGAATAATATGAAATTTGAAATCCAGTTATAATTCAATATTTCGGACCCAATGGAACTGGTTTCGTCGAATTCCGAGACTGTGCCTCGAACGGCTATTTTTAAATATTGATTCAACGATAGAAATTTCAAAACTAAACAATTCACTTTCAAATTCGATTCTGAAGCTTCTATAATCTTCAATATTATTAATATAAATTTTACAAGCCTTTGAAATATTTTAAATCAGCTTAAAATTGAAGATTCAAATTTTTATTCAACTTTGAATAGATTAAATTCTAAAATTTAATCGCCAAATTCATTTTGAAAATTTGAAATTCAAGCCAAACCATCATTCAAATATTTAAAATTAATTAAATATTTTCAATTTAAATTGTTCAAAATTCTGGGTCGTTACATTGCGCCTGATCAACGCATAGCCAGAGTGTGCAGGAACGAGAGTAAACTTGTTAAAACATCGAGTTATAAAAGTATTTTCAAAGAAATTATTCAATATAAAAGTATTTTGTTATAAAGGTATTCCATTATAAAAGTATTTCCAAAAAATAAATTTTGTATTAATATTTGAAATTGAAATTCTTAAGGTTCTAAATTAATTATTCGTGCCTGATACTATCCTTTAAATCTACCTTATCTGCTCAGCTTTACTTATTCACCTATATTCTGGTTTTCGGAATCTACCTACTTTTCCTTTTTGAATATATCATTTTAAATATTATTTATTTATATACTACATGGTTTAATAGAAAATTTTAGTGTTGTAAATATTTTAGAAGTATTATTGATTTGGAAACGATTATTGATTTATTATTAATATTTAAATGTACCTTGAGATAAACTAATAATGTTTTAAATAGTTTCGTTGTAAAAATAGATAATGATGTAATAATTGTTTCCAAATAGTTTTCAAAGGTATTAAAGTACTAAAGATAATTAATTTGTAAATGGAATTTTGCAAATGAATATTTCAAGTAAAATTTATATAGTTTAAATTAATTGTTTATCTTATCTTTCAATCTACTATAGTTTTGGTTGTTTCTATTCTACCACCTTCTTCCTTTTCGAGGACGAAAAGTTTTGAGTGGGGGAGAGTGTAACGACCCATAAACTTTTATTAATTTTTATTTATTTTGTTAACGTATTTAATTAAATTTTGGAGAAATTTACATAATGAAATTTGAAAATAAAAATTTATATTTGGAATGTGTATATTTAAATATAGAAGATGGTAAATTTTCATCTGATTTTATGAAAGTTTATTTTTATTGTGTAATTCTATTAAATTCAAATCAGTTAATAATTGTTGATAATAAAATATTTCCTCAAACCTGAGTATTTTGCATAGAAAAAATTCTAAATGCTCTTCTAAGTGAGGCGTCATCTTTCGTTTTTTAAAATTCGGACTTCTATAGCTCCGTCGATCTTATTTTTCTACGTTTTTGCTGTAATTTCCGCTTGCGAAAAAAAACACGAATTTTCATAATTCAATCGTACCACTGATATCTGTATATCGATTTGATCGTCTTATCGTACTGATCGATGCGGTGTATTTATTTCTACGTTTTGAAGTCTGGTACGAAGCGGATTTCGAGTAAACGATTTCATATCGGTAACCGTTCTGTGTCCTAGTGGGTCCCTTGCCCTTGCATTATCCACGTGAAGATTATTAGACATCTGAATTTAATATTTTCAGCTGTGACCTTCACCATTCCATCATTTCAAATTTATTCTGCTATTGCATTTTAGCTCCAGCTCACCTCTGTTCGTTTGATCTACCATCTGTTCTTCAATAATATAATGCGGTCGCCTGCATTTATTCTTCTTCCTGCTTTTCAAATTTTCGTCACCTGCCCTCTACTGCCAATCAAAATATCACCTCCCCCTCTCGCGACCGCCCTTATCCCTCCACCTTCTGCTCGGCCTCCACCTCCGGACTTCAACCCTAGCGCCACCTCTGCCACCGAATCCAGCAACCGCGCAGCCCACGCAAGTGCCATAACCCACCTCATCGTGGCTATGTCATGCGCAGCTCCACATAAGCCGCCCGCCATGCTCACCGCCGACCAGCGTTTCCTTTCCCTATGCTTGAACCCGAGAACCCTAACTCACCCTCACGGCCGAGATCTCCTTCCACTGCCAAGCACGAAGTCACCCACACCTATCTCCTCAGCCAATGAATCCAACACAGCTCCGACGGCAGCCTCTGCTCCCTCCCGCACGAACTCAGCGACCGCACCTTCTCTTCCTCTTTCTCTTGCTCGATTTTTCCGTGTCCACTCATAGTTGAAACAGTAAGCACTCCCATATTCCTCTATTTATTATATGATATTATACTATGTTAGGTTATAAAATATATACGATCTGATAATTTATATATGTTTTATTTTATTTCTAGCAAAGCCTGGTATGTATATAAGTTACGACAATATATATAGATGGGTAAATATGTTTGTTTCGTGTACTGTTTGGTTGCGTGTTTTTCCTGTAGCATTAAATAAGATCTGTTTTTTTTTCTCGAGTCATATGGGTTAGTATATACTATGTTGCCTATTTATATTAGTATGTTAGTTTATATTTATAATATGTTGAAAGGTTTTATAAAAGATATATCTATAATTAGTAATGCATAAGTTTTAACTGATGAAATATATTAGGGCTTTAGTTTCTCATGAATACACACATATATGCTATCTATTTGACAGTGCATATGGTATGTTGTATATAAATAAGTTTATAAAATTTGGTCCTTCATATTGTTTTATGTTATATATATATATATATATATATATATATATATTGATATTTGACTACTGCTATATATTTACCTGTACATGTTATAGTGTTCCATATTTTAAATGAAGTATAGTATGTCGATTTTAAATAATGTACTTAGTCTATTTATATAATAGTATATTAAGGCATATGCCTTTACATTTTATTGTATATATAAAGGGATTTATTACGCATATTTATAACATAAGTTGTAAAAGATTATTGGTGCTGATTTTTGATGTTATGTGTATATCATTGTGTACGTATAAAAGATTTGAAATACATGTAATATGTTTTGTTAAGTATACATGTTTTATAAGTCTGGTTTATATTTTATGGCTATAGTATTTTAATATATAAATATTTCTTACGCAAGTTTGAGTTATATCGTGTTTTTAAAACATACAATATAATATATGTATAAAGTTTTAAGTATTGTTAAAGTGTTGCTATAAATAAGTCTATAATATAATTACTACAATGGCCTTCACACTTTGAAACTCAAAAATGAATATCGATGATGCATGCACTCATCATTGAAATTATTTTTCAGTGACTGAGAGGGGAGTACAGAACTTATTCTTTCCAAAATTTCATTTAAAACAATTCTTCTAATCATATTGAAATATTCATATCAGAAAATACTTCTTAAATATTATTATTATTATATTCCAAAATCATTCGAAAGGAATTTTCAAAAATCTTGGATCTTAAGTTTTAAGTTTCCAATTTATGTTTATTCTATTTACAAATCTTATTTTCAACCAATATTTATAAAATTCACTATCTAACAAACAAATATACTACAACCAAATTTATCTTTACTACTAATAATGAAAATTCGTTGAACTAATTTACTCGGTGTCTTTTTGAAATTCGAAAAATGCCCTTGCTTTCCATTTACATATATACGCTCAAACAAAATATCAACATATACAATAACACAAACAGCTCGTGTGCACTAACCAGAATTTATAAATAAAAAATGGAACAAATTAACACAATATAGAAACCTTTTATAACACTAACAAATACGCTTTCTTATATATGCACTCAGTGAGTAATCATAGGGTATTTCTACCCTACTAATAAAGAGTCTGACCCCACAAAGCTAAGGTTTTCGCTAAACCAAAGCTCGGATGCCAACTGTAACATCCAGCCTTTTTGTACGTTCTAAGCAGACACACATGTCGACTGCAACCATACAGAAGGATGGATTGTTATTGGGGTGAATATGAAAAAGAAGAGAAAGAAAAAAAATTGAATCTCGCACGGAATGACAAAATATAATAATCAAATACTAGTTCATGAAGTTGTTTACAAAACATTTGATTATACTAGTACAATACAGAATCAGAGTTACATAAGCAGAAATAAATATACAAATTGCAGTGGAATAGTATGAATGCAGTGGAATAATTGAATAAATAATAATAGTACAAATCTTCTTCTTCGTCCTCCAGAAATAAGGTCTTCAAATCCTGAAATGCTCAGACTGACTCGAGTGAATTGAAAAGAAGAAACACTCGAGTCGGAACTAAAAGGTCTTATGTAAGTTAAATCAACAGAAAATAAATATGAGTGGTATGGTGTCAGATATGTTTACGGGGTTTGACATCTCCTATCCAATGTCTAACATGAGTGCAGTAACTTAAAAGATGTTCGGGATTCACATCTCCTAAGGATCCGTTAAACTATCTACTATGTAGTACAATACGCTATTATAATATGTCTGTAGTAAAGTAAAAGTATTAAAATAGCGTTAAGGTGTTACCCATATCCCCTTTAACACATTTTATATATTCTCGTAGTCTATACAATGCCGTACGCTCCACCAAACATGTGGTTTACCTAGAGGACATCACATAGGTATGGTACAAAACAAACTTGTAGAAGGCGCTCTAGGGCATGTGAACATGGCACTCGAGGAAATGCTAGGGTAGATTTACCAATTGTAGAACCGGGCTGGTGGTAACGCATAGCAGCTACTACCGCCCACCTCGGAATACACTCCCCAATCAAACTCAAGGGGTGACCACCAAATCATCACAAATGTCAGAATATGGTATCAAATAAGCATGTCCGATCGGAGGAATGACCTCACTTGGCCCAGGTATAGCTCCTTTTTAATCACATCTAAGCTAACTCATGCGAGTCACGGTCATGTCATACCTTATAAAGAAATCGTTCGCCAAACCATCCTACTTCATTTCTGGAATCTCCATCACGTATATAGTTGTTAAAGTGGTTTTCGATATTGGCAAAGAGTATGACAATATCCGATCCCAGTCTCTTCAACAACCTATCGTTTATTACACAGCGGATGGTTCTTTTACATTTCAAAAGTCAATTTACAATTTTCATCAAAATATTATATACTCAAAATCATATCACTTCCAAAATTATATTCACTTTCAAAACCCCATTTTTAAAATAATTAAAACCCTCATTTCAAACTTCATATTCAAATTTAATATGTTATTTAAATCCCAACTTAGGATATAATATCATGTAACCAAATTCACTTTAAAATCATAGATTAAGATATAAACACCTCTACTTGATTTAACTGAAATTTAGAAAGATAGTTTAGACAGTTATAGATAGTTTAAATAGTTATAAATAGTTAAAATACTCTAAAATAAATTAAATTAGATTTAAATATTTTTAACTTGATTTAGGATAGTTAAATAGATTTAAAGAGATTTAAATATAATTAAAATAGGTTAAATAGCCTTAAAAATATATTAATTAGATTTAAAATAAATTAAAATGGGATAATTAGTTTAAAATGAATTAAGTGGTTTAAATTAGGTTAAAATGATTTAATATAGTTAATATTGGTCTAAATAGTGTAATAGTTTGAAAATCTTAATAACTAAAGTCTTAAAAATAATATGTTCTATAACAGTTTACAGTAAAACATGAATTTAAAATTAATATCGAATTAAACTATTCATTTCATTTCAACACATTTGGACCAAATTAAATTTCCAAATAAACGAATCAAATTTCAAACCTTCAAATTTAAGTTTCAATAAACTTTTGAATTTTCTCATTTTCAATCCTTGTTCAAATATCAATTCGAATTACTCTAATTTCAAAATATTTCAAAGTTATATGTCAAACAAATTCAATAGCACGATTTCAATATAATTTCATTTATACTTAAAAGTTCAACTTTAAACTTCCAATTTAATTTCTTAAAGAAATTCCCTTTTTAACCAATTCATAATTCAACACAAAACAATATTTTCCAATAGTACTTCAATTTAAATAAATCAAATTTTATTTCGAAATATCATCCAATTACATTCAAGAATCAAGGATTTTAAAATCATTTAATTTAACCAATACGGTGTCCGTATATAAATCTCAACCCTAGGATCAAGTGGTACGGATGTAATGACCAGGTATTTTAACCATTCGCACCTGAACATGTCGGACCTGAATTGCCCAAAGTATCAGATTATTAATTTATATTTGGCAAAACTCAGCATATACGGTAAATACATCAAACACAAAATCACAGACACGGAGTATTACAACAGTAAGCAGCGGAATAGATAAATAATAGTTCATGAAGCTACCATAAAACAACATAGTTTGAAATAAAATACAACAGCATATCTCAAATACGGTGAAGTCGTGGATACAAACAGATGACGTCCCTGGACCAATCAACTGGGAAAACGGAAAGCTGAATAGATACAGATGGATCTCCAAGTGAAACTCCAACTTCAATGGTGAGTCTCAAATGCTGTGACACTCAGTCTGACACGAGCGTAAAGCAAAACACAAAACACTCGAGTCAGGATCAACATTCTTATATTTGTAAATCCAAATCAAGTGAAATAACAACTGAAATACAAGTAACTTAAAGGATAGTTGGGATTTCCATCCTCTAAGGATCCGTGTAACTATCTACTATATAGTAATATACGCCATTATAATATGTCTATAGTAAAGTAAAAGGTTATAAATAGCGTTAAGGCATTACCCATATCCCCCTTAACACATTTTATATATTCCTGTAGTCTATACAGTATTATAATTCCTCCATAAACTGGAGAGTTATCAGAGGGTACTCCGTAGGTATGGAGCAAAACAAACTCGTATAAGGTGGCTAGGGCATGTGACACAACACTCGAGGCAATGCCAGGGTAGACATACCATTTGCACTCCTGGACTGGTGGTAACGCATAGCAGCTACTACCGCCCACCTCACGACACACTCCCAAATCAAAGGGTGCACCCAATCACATCACATCACAAAAGCAATAGAATGGTATCGAAGAAATGTGTCCATCGAAGGAATGACCTCACTTGGCCCGGTATAGCTCCTGTTTTAGCCACATCAAGCTGACTCACAGGAGTTAGATCCACATAAATATCATATAGAATCGTCACCAAACCATCCTTCTTCATTCTAAACCTCCACCACGTACACAGTTGTTAAAGTGGTTTTCGGTATTGGCAGAGAGTATGACAATATCCGATCTCAGTCTCTTTATCACCCAAATGTTATCATTAACACCGTGGTCATGTCAAAACAGTTTATACTTCAAAACCAGAATATCATATCCATTTAAAAACCATATCAATACGATATAAATTTTCACATCAAATATACTCATTTCCAAAAATCATAGCACTTTCAAAGTTATAACATTTTCGAAACCAAAACACTTTGGGAATCATAACGCTTTGAAAATTTTATCACTTTGGAAACCATAACTTTAAAATCATAACTTCCACCGCTTAAACAGTTTTGAAATTAATAATATATAATAAAATAGTTTATAAAATATTTTATATAAAGATAGTTTATAATAAAATCAGTTTATATGAAAATAATTTATAAAGAAAAATATAATTTAAAATACTTTAAATAATAAAATAGTTTCCTCAAATTTCACAAATCGATTCAAATCAACTCGAATCCCAAAATTCCAATTTAATTCAATCTCAATTCTTCAACTTTGATTCACTTCAGTTTCTCAATAAATCATTTCAAATTTTATCGATTTCAAATACAGATTTGAACCACAAAATAAACCATTTGAATTTCAATATATTTCAAAGCTTTAATATATTCAACATTTCAAAACTATATTTGATAATTTTCTTAATATCTCAAATTAACTTTATTATTATTTAGTTTTGAAATATTCACTTAATAAATCCAATGTCATTAAATAAAACACCAAACTTCAAGTCACTAAGTATTTCCTTCAATTTATTTAAACTTGAAATATCCATTTAATCACTTTAAATCAAAAATCAAGTTATAAAATCATATCTTAAAAGCCTCAAATTCAATAAGTTTCAAATTGATTTAATTTAACAAAATTCTTAATTAAATACAATTTTAAAATAAATTCAAATTTATCTTTCCAATCTTAACCTATAGAAATCATGACACGACCCGCCTCTCATTTCACAGAAAGACATATCATTATGAAGAAAGAAAGGGAAAGAAAAGGGAAAGATAGAAAAGAAAGAACTCAACAATATCTGAATCTCATAGCAGAACGAATAAAATATATTACATCACATAAGATATTACGTAGTATCATATACATCAGAGTTACACAGTTTATACATCATAATCTAGACAGTTATAAAGAGCTGTCTATCATACGACTCCGGTACAGTCTAGACATCATCACAGACATACAACACAGCGGAAACACAGATATCTAAACACTGAAGCCTCATGCTCCAAATCTCCTACAGAATTCATCAAAGTTAACCTGAATCCCTTGGCTACTCATAAAAATTTGAGTACCCAAGAGTTTAATAAAACAGAAAATAAACTCTAGGTCAGACATGGGTCTGGTGTGAGTAAACGGGTTAAAGTTGTTTAACTTTGAGAATCAGTTGAAAGAAAGGTATCTCGTAAGACTTCCCACACATAAACACAGGTAAGTTTTTACCTTATGAAAACCAGAACATTTGATAGGAAATCCAGTGATATTATAATTGTGTCTAGGGTTTTCAAGTAAAATAGAAAATAGCTGGAATTCTTACATCTCATGTTCCAACATAGTTCGGCACAATCAAAACGTATGTCAATTATTGGAGATTGGATTCCATAAAATGGCAGGGCTACTGGGGTACTGCCCGTCACAATACCTAGTCTAGATCAGAGTACCGAGGATCCACCCTGATCCTTTGCAACACAAGCCGAAACCATCCCTTACTGGACAGTCCCGAACAGGACAACCCCACAGTTGGCGCGACCAACTACACACTAAGCCGAATAAAAAGCGACCTCTAGATAGGGGAAAATCTAGTCCTACTTGGGTGCTACCCACTTAACCTTGCTGCACCTCCCCTGTTTTAGCCATTCCCGGTTGATGAGGCTTGAGGCTACGGTTATCTTTTTAGAACACATCTATCTTAGAATGCTCATCATCCTCCTGACGATGTTCTAAAAGCATTCAATCCATACAAGTCCGTTTCGGGTTCGAACGAAATCGAAGGCACTATCTCGTTACACTTATTTTGGAATCACCCTCAGATTTAATGACAATAGCCCTTGCACTCTAAATCTTCATCTCGAAACTAAAAGCACTATCTCCGTTAAACTCGTTTTGGAATCACCCTTAGAGTTTTAACGACAAACAGTTCTTACACTATGAATCTTCATCTTCATTTCACTTGAGATTTCACGACCTATCATTTAATTTGGATCGATGTGGTTTTCGAATATCCAATTCGGAAATCTGATCCTGGTGCCATTGAAATCCAAACGCCGTTTTAATGTCCAAGTTGTTTAAGGGTTTTAAACAATTTAAAATATAATTGAGGATGATATTTACGCACAGATAGATGATTCACACTATCATAGATAGATAATCAATACTATCACAATTTAACCCAAGAATCTCATATCATAAAGCAGTTACAAATCACAACACATCTCAATCCTCCATTAGAGATATCAACAATCCAAGTTATCCAATATCATTCAATCATCCATAAGCAAGATTGATTAATTATTAATTGATTTAATTAATTTTCAATTAAATTAGTTACCAACTTTAATCTCTTGGATAGCCTTAATCCTGCTTACTTAACATTGATAAATTACAAATCAATTAATTAACCATCCATTAATTATCCATCTTAATTAATCATTCTTTATTAAATATTCTTTAATTACATTATGTAATTGTCTTTTAATTAATCACATAGATTAATCATTCTTAACCATTCACATTAGTTATTCCTTAATTATCCTCCTTAATTAAATAATTACATTAATTAATGATCCTATGATTACTTCATTAATTAATTTCTCTTTTAATTAATTATTTTTAACAAGTAACCATTAATTAATCATATTTATTAATTAATTAACTCCTTAATTAATTACCTCAATTAATCAATCCTTTAATTAATTACACTAAGTAATTAATCCATAATTACTTCCATTAAGTAATTATTCTCTAATTACTTCATTAAGTGATTTCCCTTTAATTAATTACATTCAGTAATTAGCCTCCAATTAATCACATTCAGTAATTATCCATTAATTACTTCACTAAGTAATCATACCTTATAAATTACGTCAAGTAATTATACTTAATCAATTTCTTTTAGTGATTATCCATAATTAATTAACTAATAGTTATCTTAAATTAATCACATTAATTAGTCATCTCATAAACACTAGTTAGTGATTTTTAAATTAATTACAATCATTAACTATCCACTAATTACTTATATTAAGCAATTGTCCTTTGATTATTAACATTAATTAATTAATCTTTATTAATTTGATTAGCCTCAAATTCATTCCTCTAATTTATTATCTTTAATTAATCACAACTTTAATTAATTAAAGATAAACTCTTTATTTTAATTAAATACTTAATTAAATCATTAAACCTCATTTGAGAACATTTAGGAATCAATTATAAAATTGAAAACTTAAAAACAAAATAATTTAAAACATTTAATTTAAAATCTTTGAAAACCTTTTCAAACTTGTTTAATAATTTAATAAATAGTTATTCTTGAAAACATATTTATCGTATCTTTTTAAAACTTATCTACTTCAAATATAATTTAAAACTTTGTTAATCTTCTCTTTGAAAACTAATTATTTTAATAACTTAAAACTTGTTTTTAACACTTGGTTTTGGAACTTATAAAATATTTAACTCATAAAACTTTCTTTCATTTTGCTTTTAAACTTTGAAACATTTGAAAATCTTGAGTTCTTAGTTTTCAATAAGATCTGATCAAATTTTACTTTACATTTCGAAAACCTGGAAACAACTTTTACAAAGTTAAAAAGAAAACTTCTAATAAAAAACAAACCCGGGTCCAAACTAATGAAACCCCGAGCCAACTAAAACTTCCTCGAGCCAACCACGCCACACTCGCATACCCTCACTACTTCGAGTCAAACGCTGAGATAAACATGAACCAATACTTGAGTGAGCAACTTCTTTCCCAAAGCTCAACTCAACCTGACACGAACGTGCACATGCACAAAGCATGTCATTCCGACCGCCATCGATCGACACCACAGCCACCTATAAGTCGAAGACAACGATGCCAACTTCCCTGATAACCTTGATCAATGATATCGACAACCATTCGAATCGGTCATAAAGATGAAAATTGAAAACAGACATCGATCGAAAATCTTCCAATTACCGACGAACAATGCCTCGAGAACCCTCGCCGACCTCACCGAAGCATCGCCTCGACTTCCAGCTCTGTTTCACCCTATCGCGATCGAGTCCGTTCCATCATCAACATCGAACGAGCCTCGACAACTCCGACTACCAAGCTCCATGACTAAACCCTACTTCACCCTCCCCTGGCCACCATAGCCAACTATAACTCTGGTGATCATTTTTCCAGAGACCACCATGCCACCTCCTTGCTCCAGACCAAAGCCCGACATCCATACCTCTTCCGTTCATCAAAATTTGGTAAAATTACTGATTCTGATCAACTCAATATACAACAACAATTACTAAACTAAAAATCATGACCCCTATACCTAAATTCATTATTTTCCTACATGCATCAGATCCTATAATCAAAAAGTGAAAATATCATGATCTTTTTTTAACCTATTTGATTTTCTTAGTTATTTATAAATTTTTGAATAAATACTTAATATAAATTCTTGAGTTAATTTTTAAAATTTATAATACATTGTTAGAGACATTTTTTATTTACAAATCCTATACTAAAATCAAATGCATTGGAAGATAGGAATTCTTCTAATAAATCTAAGCCTAAAGAAACAAGAATTATATATACACATATCTACAAGTGTATACAAACATACTATATATATATATATATATATGCATTCATATCCAAATCATACATGTAAACATTGTATATCATGTTACTACAACATTCATCACACTGAACAAACATATATGATTAGATTCAAAACTGTTTTTAAAAGAATGTTTACTCACAAAATATTAGAATAGAGAGAGATAGGCTTCAGGTTTTAATCTAGAATTTTATTTGCTTGAGTTTGATTTGTTGAATTGATCCTTGCTGCTTAATCTTGAAACTTGAAAATGTTGTCAGATGTTGAATTGAATTGATTCCTTACATTGCTTGGAATTGATGCTTGAGGCTGATGAAGTTGTTGTAGTTCGGGCTGAAGTTAAATGTTCGATTTCATTCTTTGATTTTTTTTGTTTCAGTTTAGGAAATAGAATTTTTTTTGAGAAATTTGGACTGAACAACCCAGTTTCCTTACTAATACATGTATATTTACAAAATTAATTTTTAATTAAAAAGAAGTATGCCACATGTTAATGCATGTAATTATTATCATCCTAGTGTCATTGCATGTTTCAATTGTTTTACAAATGTAAAAAACAAGAATTTTATGTTTAACCCCTTATTTATAAATTCCTTACATTTTTATATTAATTACGTAATAAGTTTATATTTGTTTATATATACAAACTATTTTAATTAGTGAGATATTTAAAAAGTATGGATATCAATCTATTTAAATTTTAAACTTAAGTAATTTTTCATAAACTATATAAATAAAAATGTTCAGTTGAACTTTAGTTAACTTTTTATAAAATTACTATATATATTTACAACCGAATTTATTCATAAAAAATTTAAAAGAAAGCATATAAAAACAAAAGAAATGAATCTTTTATTAAATCTTATTTTAAACTTAAGCAAAAGTATATTTTTAAATAAATAAACATTTACTTTTAGTGTTTTGAAAATATATGGTTAATTTTTAAATAGATTTTGAAAGGTTTTATATAAAATTCAATCATAACTTCCAAATTATAAAATATATATAATAAAATTTGAAAACATATCTTTTATTAAAACCAAAGACTTAATATTTACAACATATATACATATATACATTATAAATAGAATACATTTTTATTAGCTACGAAAAAGATTACTCTTTTACCAATTAAATATTATTAGCTTTTGAAAAGATAAATTCTGCCAAATTAAATATTTGTTAGATTTTAAAAGAATAACTTGCCAATTTAAATGATTATAAAAGAAAATTATCAAGCCAATTTAATTATAAATAAAGATTATTAAATTGATGTTTTCCAAAATTCCGGGTCATCACATTTCTCCCCCCTTAAAAGAATTTCGTCCTCGAAATTTAAAAGTGAAGATAATTTAATAATCCAACAAAGGTTTTAAATTTTCAATTAAAAAAGTATACTTATCAGCCAGATACTAACAACCATAGAAACCAATTTATTCTAACAAAAATATATAACTAACCATCCTTACACAAATTTGGATAGACCTTCCTAATACTATCTCGAGTTTCCCAGGTACAATCGCCGGGATCCTCACTCCACAAAATCCTAACTAGCTTCACCACTCCGAACCTGAGCTCCTTCTCATCTAAACTACAATCTGATCAGAATATCTGACTGCAATCAAGTCCGGCTCAACTTCTGAATCCTCCTGAACTGCTGGTTCCATAACCAAGGATGGATCATACATGTACTTCCTCAGAGATACGTGAAATACACTATGAATTCTAGCCATCTGGACTGACAATTCAATCCTATAGGCTAAAATACTTATCCTTTTGAGAACACAGAAAGATTCAATGTACCTCGGGCTAACTTCTAATCTTACCAAATCTTATTGCTCCTTTGATCGAGGAAAACCTTAATAAAAAACAAAGTCTCTAACTTCAAAATCCAAAATCCTCTGTCTCTTATCCACTTAACCCTCACAGATGCTTCACAAAACAAATCTGGACCCAGAATAAGACAAATCTCTGAATCCTATTTAACAAGATGGTCCTTTCAAAACCCATCGAAATTCCGAACACAAGCTCTACTCCACAACATCAGTAGATTGAACTTACCTCACCCATTCGGAAGAACCAAAACAGAAGCACTCATAACCTTGCCTTCAGATCCTAAAAAACTCCTTCACACTTAGGGGTCCATATAAACTTCCCGTAAGAACCCTTTAATCCAAGAACACTGCAACTTCTGGTTGCTTCTACTCTAGAACAGCTGCTACCTCGCTTCTGCTGCGCAATACTGATTCAAAGATGATGAGAATGTCGATGATGAATGCGAGAATAGACTTATCCTGGAAGATATGGTTCATCACACAAAATCTTAGTGACCCGTTCGACTTGGTTACCAATACCACATCAAAACCCCAACTAGAAAACTAGATCTGATCAGTCCTATCTGAAGAAATCCTGAGTCTGCTTCACCAATTTCACTCTCTTGGAACCATCCCACTACTGGGTTGAACCACCGGTATCGCACCTGGGACCAAGTCGATACAGAACTCAATCTCCTAATACGATAAACCTTTGACTTCTTTGAAGACATCCGAATTTTTTTTCTTCTGATAACTCTGATAGCTTCTACTTCCACTTGAGATGCTTCTATCCCAAGCCAAAAGATACTTAAATAAACTACTGAACTATCGCAAGTCACTTTTATGATCCTACCTAGTTCAGTTACAAAGAAACTGTTTTCTCTCCACCAATTAGAACATCCTTAATCTTTTCCTACTAGAAGAAGAATCTAATGGTCTATCTTCAAAAGCAAATACCCTACTCTGCTGAGCTTCTTGAAGAAGTGGGCAAACTTCACCATCTGCCCGGACTGCTGAAAGAAGAATCCCAAAGACTCGTAATCCATCGAAGAAATAGGGCCACTCCATTGCTTCTGAATTCCACCAATCGGACACTGCTAAACCAAAGACCTTAGTTTCATACTCCAACACAGACAAAATCCCTTGCTAGAGATCCAGATAACTTCTACACATACAAGTCTTCCCTGCGGCAGGTAAAAACTGCTCGTCAAATACTTCCTTAACTTAATCCAAGAGAAATCACCTTCGGGAACATCCATAGTTATTGCATTCCACCACGCAGCTGCTCCTTCCTGAAATTGCTAAGATGCCATCACACGCTTCTACTCATCCGACAAATCTAAAATCTTGAAAATCTGCTCCACGAGTGCAAATAAACTTACACTTCAATGATGGACCCTGAACCTTGGAAAAAGATTTCCTTTATAGATTGGTGAAGTCTGTGCATCATGTCTCAAAGCTCACTCGAGACGGTAGTGAGTCTATAGTCTCGACAGATACTCTTCCAACCTCAACATATGGGCTTCTTTCACTAGGGGTAGTCGTGCTACACACACCACTACTCTTCTACTTCTCGAACTCAAGCTGCCAACCTAACTCACGTTGTTCAGGCTAACTCACGTGGGTGACCCAAACAGGTAACCCAACAAATAAGATAGGAATATATATATATATATATATATATATATATATATATATAAATTTACAAGTACGCTCTCTCAAGGTAGACATCACTGCAAAGCCTAGGTATTCAATCAACCTAGTGCTCTGATACCAACTGTTATGACCCGCCTTTCATTTCACAGAAAGATGTATCATTATTAAGAAAGAAAGGGATAAAAGAGAGGAAGATAGGAAAGAAAGAACTCGACAATATCAGAATCTCACAGCGGAACGAATAAAATATATTACATCACATAAGATGTTACATGGTATAATATACATCAGAGTTACACAGCTTATATATCACAATCTAGACAGTTATAAAGACATGTCTATCATATAACACCAGTACAATACAGACATCATCACAAAGATAAAACACAGTGGAAATACAAATATCCAAAAGCTGAAGCCTCCTGCTCCAAATCTCCTCCAAAATCCATCAAAGTTAACCTGAATCCCTTGGCTACTCATAAAAATTTGAGTACACAAGAGTTTAATAAAACAGAAAATAAACTATGGGTCAGACATGGTTCTGTTGTGAGTAAACGGGTTAAAGTTGCTTAACTTTGAAAATCATTTGAAGGAAAGGTATCTCGTAAGACTTCCCTCAGATAAACACAGGTAAGTTTTTACCTTACGATAACCAGCACATTTGATAGGAAATCCAGTGGTATTATAACAGTGTCTAAGGTTTTCAAATAAAATAGAAAATAGCTGGAATGCTTACATCTCACATTCCAACATAGTTGGGCACAATCCAAACATACAATAGTTATTGGAGATTGGATTCCATACAATGGCAGGGCTACTGGGGTACCGCCCGTCACAGTGCCTGGTCTAGATCAGAGTACCGAGGATCCACCCTGATCCCCTGCGACACAAGGCCGAAACCATCCTTACTAGACAGTCCCAAATAAGACAACCCCGCATTTGGCGCGACCAACCACACACTAAGCCGAATAAAAAAAGGGACCTCTAGACAAGGAAAATCACGTCCTACTTGGGTGCTACCCACTTAACTTTGCTGCACCACCCCTGTTTTAACCATTCCCGATTGATGAGGCTTGAGGCTAAGATTACCTTTTTAGAACACGTCTATCTTAGAATGCTCATCGTCCTCCTGACGATATTTCTGAAACCATTCAATCCATACAAGTCCGTTCTGGGTTCGAACGAAATCGAAGGCACTATCTCGTTACACTCATTTTGTAATCACCCTCAGAGTTAATGACAATAGCCCTTACACTCTAAATATTCATTTCAAAACTGAAAGCACTATCTCCATTCAACTTGTTTTGGAATCACCATCAGAGTTTTAACGACAAATAGTTCTTACACTTCGAGTCTTCATCTTCATTTCACTTGAGATTTCACAACATATCGTTTAGTTTGGATCGATGAGATTTTCAGATATCCAATTCGGAAATCCAATCCCGGTCTCATCGAAATCCAAACGCCGTTTTAATGTCCAAGTTGTTTAAGGGTTTTAAACAATTTAAATATTATTGAGGATAATATTTACACACAGATAGATGGTTCACATTATCATAGATAAATAATCAATACTATCACAATTCAACCAAAGAATCTCATATCACAGAGCCAGCTACAAATCACAGCACATCACAAACCTCCATTAGACATATCAACAATCCAAGTTATCCAATATCATTTAATCATCCATAAGCAAGATTGATTAATTCTTAATTAATTTAATTAATTTCCAATTAAATTAATTACCAACTTTAATCACTTGGATTACCTTAATCCTGCTTACTTAACATTGATTAATTACAAATCAATTATTTAATCATCCATTAATCATCCATCTTAATTAATCATCCTTGATTAATTATTTTTTAATTAAGTAGTTGTCTTTTAATTAATCACATAGATGAATTATTCTAAACCATTCACATTAATTATTCCTTAATTATCCTCCTTAATTAATTAATTAATTACATTAATTAATGGTCCGCTAATTGCTTCATTAATTAATTACTCTTTTAATTAATTATTTTTAACAAGTAATCTTTAATTAATCATATTTATTAATTAATTAACTCTTTAATTAATTACCACAATTAATCAATTCTTTAATTAATTGCACCAAGTAATTAATCCTTAATTACTTCCATTAAGTAATTATTCTCTAATTTCTTCATTATGTGATTTCCTTTTAATTAATTACATTCAGCAATTAGCCCCTAATTAATCACATTCAGTAATTATCCACTAATTACTTCACTATGTCATCATAGTTTATAAATTACATTAAGAAATTATACTTAATAAATTTATTTAGTGATTATCCTTAATTAATTTACTAATAATTATCTTAAATTAATCATATTAATTAGTCATCTCATAAACACCATTTAATGATTTTTAAATTAATTACAATCACTAACTATCCACTAATTACTTATATTAAGTAGTTGTCCTTTGATTATTAACATTAATTAATTAAGCTTTATTAATTTGATTAGCCTCTAATTAATTCCACTAATTTATTATCTTTTATTAATCACCACTTTAATTAATTAAAGATAAACTCTTTATTTTAATTAAATAATTAATTAAATCATTAAACCTCATTAGAGAACATTTAGGAATCAATTATAAAAAATTAAAAACTTAAAAACAAAACAATTTAAAACATTTAATTTAAAATCTTTCAAAACCTTTTCAAACATGTTTAATAATTTAATAAATAGTTATTCTTGAAAACTTATTTATCATATCTTTTCAAAACTTATCTACTTTAAATATAATTTAAAACGTTGTTAGACATTTCTCTTTAAAAACTAATTATTTTAATAACTTAAAACATGTTTTAAACACTTTGTTTTGGAACTTATAAAATATTTAACTTGTAAAACTTGCTTTTATTTTTCTTTTAAACTTTGAAACCTATGAGAAACTTGAGTTCTTGGTTTTTAATAAGATATGTTCAAATTTTACTTTACATTTCGAAAACCTGGAAACAACTTTTACAAAGTTAAAAAGAAAACTGCTAATAAAAAAACAAATCCGGGTCCAAACTAATGAAATCCCAAGCCAACTCAAACTTCCCCGAGCAAACCTCGTCACACTCGCATACCCTCACTGCTTCGAGTCAAACCCAGAGATAAACTCGAACCAATACTCGTGCGAGCAGCTTCTTTCCCAAAGCTCAACTCAAACCTGACACGAACGTGCACGTGCACGATGCACGTCATTCCGACCGCCATCGGTTGATGCCACAGCCACCTATAAGTCGAAGACAACAACACCAACTTCCTTGATAACCCTGATCAACGATATTGAAAACCATTCGAAATCGAGCACAAAGATCAAAACTAAAAACAAACCCCGATCGGAAATCTTCCAATCACCGACGAACTATGCCTCGAGAACCCTTGCCGACCTCACCGAAGCATCGCCTCGACTTCCAGCTTCGTTTCCCCCTATCTTGATCGAGTCTGATCCATCATCAATGTCGAACGAGCCTTGACAACTCCAACTACCAAACTCCACCACTAAACCCTACATCACTCTCCCCTGGCCACCACAGCCAACTATAACTCTGGTGATCATTTTTCTAGAGACCACCATGCCACCTCCTTCCTTCAGACCAAAGCCCGACATCCATACCTCTTCCTTTCATCCAAATTTGGTAAAATTACGGATTCTAATCAACTCAGTATAGCACAACAATTACCAACCTAAAAATAATGATTCCTATACCTAAATTCATTATTCTCCTACACGCATCAGATCCTATAATCAAAAAGTGAAAATATCATGATCGATTTTTAACCCATTTTGATTTTCTCTGGTATTTATAGATTCTTGGATAAATACTTAACATAAATTCTTGAGTTCATTTTTAAAATTCATAATACATTATTGAGGCATTTTTTTATTTATAAATCCTATCCTAAAATCAAAAGCATTGGAAGATAGGAATTTTTCTAATAAATCTGAAGCCTAAAAAAACAGAGAATTACACACACACACACACACACATACATACATATCTACAGGTATATATAGACATACTACTATATATATATATATGCATTCGTATCCAAATCATACATGTAAACATTGTATATCATGTTACTACAACAATCATCACACAGAACAAATATATATGATCATATTCAAAACTGTTTTTAAAAGAATGTTTACTCACCAAATATTAGAACAGAGAGAGACATGCTTCAGGTTTTAATCTGGAATTTTATTTGCTTGAGTTTGAACTGTTGAATTGATCCTTACTGCTTAATCTTTAAACTTTTGTTAGATGTTGAGTTGAATTGATTCCTTACATTTCTTGGAATTGATGCTTGAAGCTGATGAAGTTGTTGTAGTTCAGGTTGAAGTTAAATGTTTGATTTCATTCTTTGATTCTTTTGGTTTCAGTTTAGGAAAAAGAAAAAAATTTTGAGAAATTTGAACTGAACAACCCAGTTTCCTTATTAATGCATGTTTATTTATAAAATTTAATTTTAATTAGAAAGAATTATGCCACATGTTAATGCATGTAATTATTATCACCCAAGTTTCATTACATGTTTTAATTGTTTTACAAAGGTAAAAAATAAGAATTTTATGTTTAACCCCTTATTTATAAATTACTTACGTTTTTATATTAATTATGCAATATGTTTATATTTGTTTATATATTTACAAAATAGTTTAATTAGTGAGATATTTAAAAAGTAAGTATATCAATCTATTTAAATTTTAAACTTAAGTGATTTTTCTTAGACTATATAAATTAAAATGTTCAATTCAACTTTAGTTAACATTTTAGAAAATTACTATATATATTTACAACCAAATTTATTCATAAAAAATTTAAAAGAAGGCATATAAAAACAAAAGAAATGAATCTTTTATTATATCTTATTTTAAACATAAGCACGAATATATTTTCAATAAATAAACATTTACTTTAAGTGTTTTGAAAATATATGGTTAATTTCTGAATAGCTTTTGAAAGGTTTTATATTAAATTCAACCATAACTTCCAAATTATAAAATATATATATTAAAATTTGAAAACATATCTTTTATTAAAACCAAAAACTTCCTATTTACAACATATATACATATATATACATTATAAATAGAATACTTTTTTATTAGCTTTGAAAAAGATTAATCTTTTACCAATTAAATATTATTAGCTTTTGAAAAGATAAATTCTGCCAAATTAAATATTTATTAGCTTTTAAAAGAACAAACTTGCCAGTTTAAATGATTATAAAAGAAAATTATCAAGCCAATTTAAATATGAATAAAGATTATTAAATTGATATTGCTCGAAATTCCGGGTCATCACAAATCATTATAAAATCTATTTTAGAATATAATTTTAAATAAGTCCTTAAACATATTATATTTTTCTTAAATCAAACTTTACTAAAATAAAAACTTATTTTTAAATCTATATATTAGGACTTATTTATATATAAAACCATATATATTTCCTTTCAAAACCATAGAAATCATTTTTAAAATATTTATACATAGACCAACAGTGTCTATGTATAATTTTCTATCATATAGTCAAGTGATACGAATATATATCATTTCAATCCGTAATTTAAATATATATGGGTATATATCATTTCAACCTGCAATCCTAAATTCAATTCAAATGAAAATCGCTTGGGTTTATCATTTCAACCCATAACGATTTTCTCCTATTTTACAGATTGTTCGGGTATGTATCATTTCAACCTATAGGGAGTTCTATACTAACAGAGAACTTGCAGAGTGATGACATATATGATAATAATATAAAAGGCATATATCATCATTATGAATAACAAATAATGATGTCAGATGTCACAGTTGAACAGATACAGATAACAACATATATATGGCAACGTAAATAACTAACAGCAGCATATTCCAACCGTTGTTTTAATTGAAATCAAATTTAATAAATATAAAAATGTTGAACGTGAGTGATTGCTTACCTTAAGAAGTTAGAGATGAACGAGAATGAGTTGAGTTACGAATCCGAGTATGAATTCCAAAGCAAAGCAAGATTGGTACGAATTTGACGGAAAAAGCTGACAAGGAGGAATTGATAAAACGAATCAGAACCATCTTAGTATAATAGAAATAAAGAGCAAATTATATTATTAATTTATTACTTTCTTTCATAACAAATAATCAAATTATGACACATGTTGAAACAAAGTCTAAGTGTACTTGTCAATCAATATAAATTTTTAAAATGTATACATATGAAAAATAAAAAAAATAAAAATCTATATCTCTAAAATCAAAATATATATGTATAATATAATGTAAAATCAACTCAAACTTCTCCATACATTTAAACTTCAACAGCAAGCAAAACATAAAAAAAATATTAATATAAAACAGGTTTAAACTAAATCTAACTTTATATATAAACTAACTTATGCCTTAACATACCTTAACATATATAAATCTATATGCAGATAACATAGCTTATAACTCATAAATAACTATATATAACTATATATCTGAGAAAAGAATCATGACCTAAATTCCGACACACATAAGAAAACTCTTTAAAATATATATTTATATATACACAAAAATCAATGTTAACTTTAACCATATAACATATATTTAAACTGGAAATTTATATATAAAAAAATAAAAATATGTGTTATATATATTTATATATTATCAAAGTCAAAAACATGCCTTTTCTTATCATACAATATATATGGCAGCCTATAAATGTGTAAACTGCTTTATATAAAATAGCATGCTAATATATGTATTCAGACTACATAAACACGCAACAACATACTTTATTTTGTATATTTAAAACTTAAATATATCACATGTAACTAATTATACCTATATACACACACCAAAGACTATATATGATAACAACATAAAAATGAAAATCATAAATCAAAACCAAATAGATGAACAAATTATATATATAAGATTCTTATGTAAACTTGCACATAAACATCAAAATCACTAGATATAAATAAATAGTACAAAATAACATTTTAAAACAATGTTTATATATTTACACCTAACCAAATATATGCAAGCTTAGGAACTGTGCAAAAGAAAGAAGAAAAAAATGCATGCAACCTGTAAGCTTGATATATACTGTATATTACATATCATATTATTATTGAAACTGTTTTCAAATACAGCATAGTAATATATAACGTACATTATCAATATAACAGACCTTGCATATGCTAACTATAAAGTACTTTACAAACCAAACCTTTTATATATGATAGAACATAATTTTTTATATAATATTTATACATAACAATAGATCAAAACTTTTATAAACGGACAACTTTGTAACTATATAATAGAGGATACACATATATATATCATATATATAACAAAAAGCATGCAAACATTTATATTAAAACACTAAAAAAATCAAAAAAAATATACCATCAGGAGAGAGAGGTGAAAACGAGATAAGCAAGAAGTGGAGGCTGAGGGGCCGAACAATGGCAGATCACAACGGAACAAGGTGGAAGCCTTGGTGGATTGCGTGAGTGGAGGGTCGGGAAAAGACGTGGAAGAGATGGGCTTTGGGTTGGAGTGATTTGCAGTCGGCGCTGCAAGTTGGAGGTTAAGGTGGCGATCAGTGGGCGGGTGAGGCTGGTGGTGGTCGAAAGGAGAGGGAAGTGGAAAGGTGGCGGTAAAGGTGGATGCGGGTGGAGTTAAGGTGCGTAGAGGTTGGCGTGCTGGCTTAGGTGGTTGCGGGGTTCGAATGTGAAGGTCGGTTGCTTGGTGATGATGGATCTGGGAAGGTGGAGGTTTGGACGAGGATAAAAGCAGGTAGAAGAGAAAATAAGGAAGAGGAATGGTCTTCAAGGAAAAAGAAATATACAAATGTTAAATGTATATTCCAAAAGCAAAACGGACAGAGAGAGAAACGTATCACTGACTAATAAATTGAAATGATGGAACAGTAATGGCTGACCATTGATTCGACAAATAATAAATGTCAGTGACTGTTTATTTCAACCATTTGAAATTTGAATGGACACATACCATCAAAAGTTCAAAAATGGTACCGATACGGTTAACCATTTTTAACGAATTTAACCGTGTATCGGGCTCCTAAATACTCAAATGAATATACCGTGGAGATCAGTACGATGAGACGAACAAAACGGTACACAAATATTAATGGTATGATCATCCGATCAAATTCGATATTCCGTACTGAAAATGCTGCTAATTTATCAGAAATAAGATAAACAGAGCAATAGCAGTCCAAATTTGAAGGATCAAATTATGACGTCTCACTCAGAAGATGATTTACAAATTTAATGTATAGAAATATTCAAGTTTGGATATTTTTTTATTATCATCAATTTTAACTGATTTGAGTGGAATCTACACAAGAAAAATAAACTTCCATATTTTCTGATGAAAATTTACCAATTGATATGTTTAGCAAGACGTATTCCAAATATTAAATTTTTATTTCAAAATTTTGTTATTTAAAACTTCACAAAAATTCAGTTAATTACGTTATTAAAACCGTAAAAATTTACGTGACGATCCGAAATTTTTAGGCATTTGAAATTGGAATATTTAATTAATTTTAAATATTTGCAAGATAGTTTAATTTGGATTTCAAATATCAGTTTGAATTTTCCAATTGATTTTATCGAATTTAATAATTTGAAATTGGGTAAATTATTGAATCTTCAGTTTTAAGCCTGTTAAAAATAATTTGAAGGCTTATAACATTTATAATAGTGATACTGAAGATAATAGAATGGTTGAAATTTAATTTATTGGCGATTTTTTCGGTTTTAATAATATATCCTTTAAATTGAATTTAAAAATAAAGTAAAAAAAAAAAAAAATTGTATATATCTAGTCAAAATCAAGTCAAGCCGTCTTCCATCCTTTCAAAACGTAATTGATTTTCTCACGCGATAAATCAAATCATGTCCATTTTGTCTTCTGAAGCAAGCCATCCACTAGCTATGACTCACACACCCCTCCCCTTCAAAGGATATCAGAAACTCATTTTTTCCTTCTTTGTTCGTTTCCTTAAATCGAATATGTCGATTCGAAATAAAAAAACAAAACGAAATTGATTATGTTCTTCCTTCAAGTTCGATGCCTCGCATCAGAGGGTCGGCGATGATTAGGCTTCGATGAGGAAGCGCGAGCAAGTTCTCGCACGACCACTTGATATCACACGTTCGATTTTCGTCTGGAGGTGGCGTACGAGTTTGATTTGAACTCGAGGGGGAAGGGAGCGCTGTCGCTCGAAGGAAGGGGAGGCTCATCAATTTAGGGTTTGGGATCGCGACACTTACGTGATGGCGTGCGATTTGGGTATGGGTGTGAGACTGTCGTGCCCATTTCGCCTTGTCGTGGGTTGAAAAAAGGCTTCGGTTTATTGAAGTGATGTTGCCGGAGTCGAGATGACAAGGGGCAGATGGATGCAGCATTGACGGTAGTGGAGATGAGTGTCGAGTTCGATCTCGTGCAGAGATTGAAGCAGGAGCTCGATGTTTGGGTTCTATCGTCGAGCAGGTAATGTGATTTTAAACATTTTGATTTAAAATCTACTTAAGTTAAAAAACTGGTAAATGAAATCTGTTGATTTATTTGTAAATTTGAAAATTTATTAAATCTATTTAGTTCGAAATCAGTAACAGAAAAGAAAAAGAATTAACAGTAAAGCAAAGTATGATATAAACAGAAATACATATATTTATAGATAAGGTTTTGGGAAAAGGCAAGAATTTTAAATGTGAGGGGTTTGTATAAAAATAGATTTAAAATCTATATAGATTATTTTATTAGTATATATGTAGTTTTAAGAAGAATTAAAGAAATTGGTAAAATTAAATTATTAGTTCAAATGAAATTAATAAATGGTAATTTATTTTTCGTTTAGTTCAAATATTAATAAACCGTACGAATGTTTGTACAAGGTCTAAAATTATGAAGGAATGGTCGAGATGGAAATAGATTGCTAAACAAAAATCAAAGGTGAGTTAATCTTACTCTTCTGGATTCCTATTTAAATTTAAATGGTTAAATTTAAATAATTGGTTGAATAATTGAATTGATTGATGTAGTATATTATATAGTAATATATAGTATATATTGGAGTGATTGATTTTCCGCATTATATAGCGGATGTGACCCTATGCGCCGCATAACAGCGGATGATATTATATAAATCCCATATACCGCGATATTGCACCTCAAAGTGGAATTGTTATTGTGCTAACGTTTGTGGATGCAGGAAAACAGGTTGGAGGGATCCAACTAGATTCCTCAAAAAAATTTAGATTGTTTAATATTCCATGTTATGTATGTTTGATATGCTGTGATGAATTATATTGATAATTGGAATATTGGTTACCACGGTTTAATTGGATATTCCGGTACACCAGGTTATCAAAATATATAGAATTGGACTTTTGAAAAGAAACATAATTGTAAAATTTGGAAGTGAAATAATTATAGAATAAAAATAAGAATGAATTAGAAAGAAATGAAAGTGATTTTTTTTAAAACTGAAGTTAAATTGTAAAGTAGAGAATTAAAAAAAGTTTTAAATTAAAAATTAAATCTGGAATTCGAGTTGGTGAATCTCAGTTTTTAAACAAATAAAGTTTTTTTAAAAATTTAAATTGTTTTATCAGCATGAATGTTAAAGTGCATTTTTAATTTGATTTTAATTTAAAAATGAATTTGGTTTTAAATCCCTTTAAACTTCCTTTATAAAATGAGTAATTAATTTATTTAATGAAGTAAATAAAAAGATAGTTAATTACATGTTAGGATTAATCAAGAGTGATTAATATTGTGGTTTAATTAATGTAATTAATTTAGATTGGTGTAAATTATAATGATAAGTGATATATGATAAATTAATTAATATAAGTATTTAGGTATTAATGAAATTAATTACAGATAATTAATTTTTGAAGTAATTAAAGATTAGTTACTGTTTTTGGTTAGAATAATTAATTTTTGTAATTAATTAAAGATAATAACTTGAATGTAATTAAAGGATAATTAATCTAGGATGATTAATTAAGACGGATAATTAAGGGATGATTAACTTATTGATTTGAAATTAATTGATGTCAAGTGAAGGAATCTAAGTGATTAGGGTTAGTAATTCAGTTAGAAGTGGTTAAATTTATTTTGGAAGTGATCAAGTTTGCTTATGGATGATTGAATGGTATTGGATGTCTTGAATGAATTGATATCTCTGATATGAAATGGTTTGTAGTACCATATGTTTGGGAGTATAGGATATTGTGGTTATCTATCAATGACGAATTGTTGTGTAAAGGGACATCCTGTATTTAAAGTTTGAAGTGTATTTCATTTGGATAACTTGGGTTAGGATGACATGATGACTCGAAGAGACCGGGGTCGGGTATTAGAAAATACCCGTAACCACTTCGAATTTTTATAGATTGATATGTGAAATCAATAGGCCGGAATGAAATGATTTAAGTGAATTGGACTATTTAACCTAAATTTTGGTACGTAGAAAATTGATGTGTGAAATAAGTGATGTCTATAACAAATTGTGAATTTGTAAATTGATACGAGTTACCCCGGGTTTTATATAAGATGTATGCTTTGTATTCCATGTTGGATGGGTTTACTCACGCTGGTTTCCAGCCTGACCCGGGTATTACTTTGATGCAACGCTCGGGTCAGACCGAGTATTACAGATTTTCAGGTAAGGACGTTCCGGAGCTCAGGAGATGGGCTGGATGACAGGAATGTATGGAGAGTTCCCTCTGTATTGTATTGTTGTATATATCTGAGTCATGTCGATTGTATATGTATATATGTTGTAACTCTAATGTATTAAAGTGAAATTTGACAAGTACAGTCTTCCTTTTTATAACTGTTATTATATTTTATCCGCTGCGAATGTGAGATGTTGGTGTTTCAGTTCTTCTTATTCTTCTATCTCTTTCTTCTTTTCATAACTATCTGGAATTTTCGGGATCGAGAATTCTGGGTCGTTACATTTGGTATTAGAGCTGAAAGGTTAAGCGAGAACCTTGGCTCTGGTGGGGGATACTCATTAAGGATAGGGTCAATGGTACCCTAGAATGAGATGAGTGTGTATATATATGAGAGCGTACTTGTTATTTTTACATATTAAAATTTTAAATGATTTTATATAGGCTTATATTTTAATATAGAAAGCAATAATGTTTCTAATATTAAGTTAATTGGTTGTTAAATCATTGGAATTAAATAGAATTTCAACTGAAATTGTTGAAAATTGATTTTAAAGGTTGAATTTGGGTAATAAATTGGTTTTCGAAAGGTTAAATTGATTTAAAATGAAATTCTAGAATTTGAACTCAGAAATTAAATTGTTTAAAACCTTTAAATAAAGGTTAATTTGTTTTAAAGGTTAAATCAACATTTGAGAATTTAACTCGAATTTATATAATTCGAGATGGTTTAAAATTGAGATTGAAATTGAATTAGTTCAAAATTGGATTTGATACGAATTAATTGGAATTGTGATTGAAGATGGATAAGTTTAAAAATTCAAATGGATAATTTGAGTTGGATTGAATTGAGATGATTTGAAATTGAAGTGGGTTCAATTGATACTAGTCCAAATTGATTGGAATAATCTGGAATTGTAATTAAAGTTGAATAGGTTTAACATCAAATGGAATTTGATTTGAATTTGGAAAGAAATCAAGATTGATTCAACTTGAATTAGGGTTAAATCAATTTCAATGGAAATTGAAGTTATTTAAATTGGAATTGAGTCAAGAAGTGGAAATTTAAATTGAATTGATGAGAATAGAGATTTGGAAATTGAACAGTTTTGGCTCTGGACTATTTTCAATATAAATTGTTTTAATATAAACTTATTTTTCCAAGCTATTTAATATATACAACCTTTCATTTTAAAGCCAAATTATTTTATATTTATTTTACAATTATCTTTGGAACTATTTAACAATTTTTCATCAGTTTTATAAATTTGTTACTATTTTTCAACTATTTTACAAATTAATTACTATTTTACAACTATTTTGCAATTGTTCAAAATTTCTATAACTATTTGACTATTTTCCAACTATTTTACAATTACTTAAATATTTTATAGCTATGTTACAAACTAGTAATTATTTTTCAATGACCTACCTATTTTAAACTTTTCAAGCTATTTTCTGAATCTAAACTGGACAGAGTTCATACTGTTTATGATTAAATATCCATTTGGGATAAGGATTAAAGTGATAATCCAATGGAATTGAAACAATTGTGATTATCTGGATAGAAATTAAAGGAAATGTGAATAGAAAGAGAAATTGATTTAGTTAATAATCAATGAAGTTAAATACGTAGGATGTACGTGTATTATTCTATTCGTATAGGGATTTGATCCAGATACGAGCACAGAATTTCGAGATAGTTTATCGATCCGAGTTGGGATTTTTCATTCGATTCTCGACGGCGAACCTGGATATGGATTGTTGATTGGTTCTGGATATTCTCTATCATAGTTAGGCTATGAAAGGAGAATAACGGTTTCTGATCAAGAAACTAGATCTGAGTCCGCACTAGAAAGTCAGATGGACAATACTAGTTCGGAAGTGAAATTGTGTGATCGAGTGAGCGATCAGATCGGTATAGCGTACGAATGATAGGTGTACATCGTACGACTTTGAATGAAATTGATATTGGAAATTTATGGATAAGAAATGTGAAATGGTTTTTGAAATGAAATGGTATATTTGTTAAACATATGATGAAGTAAAGTGGAAATTGGATATTTCTATGGTAAAATTTTACTTTACGGAAGTAGGTAAAATGGTAAGTGACTTTGTAGAGTAATCAAATTTGAATATTTGATTTGGAATAAACAAATTTATATATCTTTTTTGTATAAGATAAATCTTCCCTTGTTGAATCTATTGCCGGAAGAAAAGGATTACGAAAGTGTTTGAAGTATAGAAGGAGTTTTACACAAGTTTGAAACGATCCAAAGTTTTTTTTAAATATATATATATATATATATATATATATATATATATAAAGGATCTTATGAGGATTTTGGAAAAAGGTTTTGGGAACCTTTGGATTTGGAAAGACTTTTGATTTTTGGGTAAAATCAATATTGGAATTTGGAAAGCCTAATTTGAGAATTATCGATTTTGGGATAATCGATTTTGAGAAAAGGAGATTTATATGAGATTCATACTAGGTGTATGATTTGGAAGATACTATGTGTATATAGTATAAAGTGTTTTGATAATGGCTCTGGGGAAAAAGGTGCTCCCTTGAAATGAACTTCTTAGGAGTGCTATAGGGTGGTACTGCCTTGAACCCTAAGGGGGGGGTTCTAAAGTTGATCCTGTTCGGACAAAACTAGTTCCTGAGGATTATGAGTAGTGTGTAGCAAAAGTCGAGGGCGTCGATGCCTATAGAGGCATTTAGGTTATGCTGTGATGACAGTGTAACTCAATGTCATTGCGATCTACTACAGACCATAGAGAACGTCGTGTGTGCCGTTGAGAGCCGACAGTCTGCGTTTGATTTTACATCGGTAGACTGCAACCTATGTGGGAGTGGAAAAGTTTCATTTTTGACAGCAAAAATCAAGTTCACTGATGCCTACAGTTACATGGACTTTTGCTGTGATGACAACGTAACCCTGGAGTGTAACTGCGATCTGTTGTGGGTTCCATGGCGTAATCGAGGGGCGTAGAGTGCCTACAGTTACATGGACTTTTGCTACGATGACAACATAACCCAGGATGTAACTGCGACCATGGATGGGGGTGATGATTTCCAAAGCATTCTCACCAAAGATATTTTCTCTATTTTCAAAAACTATTTTTTATATTTTCAATAAAATTGTTTTCCCAAGTATTTTCACTGGGTGTTGAATACGGGTTTACCAAGTACTTATACATTTTTTAGTCCTACGTATGATCAACGTATGATCAAATTTCTATGAGCACAAGGATGGACTGGTCGAGATATCGAGTTATAAGAAGTATTTTTATAAAAAGCTATTTTAATAGTATTATATGAATTTAAAAGTGTTAACCCAGCTTCCTCTACGAGTTAAAGAGCCTACGAGATAAGGTCTACGACTTAAGGCCTCTACGGGTTAAAGAGCCTACGAGATAAGGTCTACGACTTAAGGCCTCTACGGGTTAAAGAGCCTACGAGATAAGGTCTACGACTTAAGGCCTCTACGGGTTAAAGAGCCTACGAGGTAAGGTCTACGACTTAAGGCCTCTACGGGTTAAAGAGCCTACGAGATAAGGTCTACGACTTAAGGCCTCTACGGGTTAAAAAGCCTACGAGATAAGGTCTGCACAATCTTACTAAGTTAAGGAGGGCACGACTTAAGGAAGTTTACGACTTAAGAAATTACAACCTAAATGACCCAAGGGAGTAACGGCCCAACAACCTAAAGGGACTATGACTTAACGACTCAGGGGACGAGGAGTTAAGACGACTACACCTAAGTCGTAACAGACTTACGACCTTTGCTAGGTCGTTCACGACCTAAGGCTACAGAGGCAGATTCAATACCGCATCATGACTCGTTAACTCCAGTTAAGCCACAAGCCGAGAGTCAGTTTAGGTCGGTCACGACCTACGACATATGGTAAGTCGTACACGACTTAAGACTACGAAGTTAGGGTTCAATGCCGCATCGCTTATGAGAGGACTGGTTGACTCATTTGCGACTTAGGACTTGTGATATATCTAGGGTTCAGCAAGGATGCCTTTAAGAAGTCTCGACCCAGCATTTAAGTGACAACTGACCCACGACTTAGTCTAAGTCGTCCACGACCCAACTTAGGTCAGTTACGACTTAGGACTTGGTAATGTTTCCTGCCTAGAATTGCCTATAAATACGACCCTAGCTCCAACTAGAGGGGGACTTTTGGGGGCTCATTTTCTTCAAACGCCGTTACTCTGCTGCATTCCAAACCAATCCAATTCAACACTTGAAGCTCTCAAGACATTAAGAACGCTACAAACAACTTCAAGAAGAGATCACATACATCCAACATGGATTCGAAAACTCTCATCTTCATCGAAGTTTAGGCTACTTGTTCTAAGTCTCTTGTAATTCAAAGTGTATTGTATTTGGGAAGAATTGTATCAGCTTGTAACGAGATTATTAATAAAAGTACTTAAAGTGGACGTAGGCTATACCCTTAAGCCGAACCACTATAAAATTGTTGTTGTTTACCGCTTTTCTGCTATTATCTGCTTGTAATCTGTTCCCGAGTCGTCGGGTGGTGCTTTCACAACTACAACTCATACACCGGGGTGTTAGCGTTCAAATTTTAGCGTTAACATTTTTGGTGCTTTCACTGAGAATCGAACTCAGGCAAGTTATCATCATTGCTTCACAGAGGTTTGTAGAGAGAATTTCCCTGAAAACCAGAAGTCTATCCGAGATAATGGCTCCTGGAAGGAAGAGTAGATCTGTCAGATCTGGGAATATTCAAGAGGGAACCTCCGCTTCTCCTGTACCTAATCAACCCACTCCGTCTGCTGGGGTTACAAAAGCGGAGTTGGATGCTGTAATATTAGGGCTGAACCAGCAGATAAACGCCCAGAATGCACAATTAGAGGCTCAGAGTGCCCAAAATGCTCTAATTCTGAATAAGTTGAATGATTTTCTCGGGGCAAACAGTCAACCGGCTGGTAATGGAAGGAATTATGCTGGCAACATTCATGATGCTAATGAAAGGAGTGCTCCAGAAAGGGCAGCCAGTCCCTTTGAGCAAACGCTTCCTGAGGTTGGTGGATCTGGAACTCGACATGATGAGGAGTATCTTTCTGGAATGGTCCGGCAAATCATGAGAGAAAGTATGCAAAGGGTTGAAGATGAGAAAGAATGGGGTTTCGCCCCAAGTAAAACTCCATTTACTGAGAAGATCTTAAAGGCGGAATTTCCAAGGAAGTTTGTCCCTCCAACTATCCCAGCTTATAAAGGGACAAGTGATCCGAATGAATTCTTGTATAAATATGATTGGCACATGACAGGTGCCAGAGCCTCAGACGAGATAAAGTGCCGATATTTCCCCGTATACCTTGAAGGTGTGGCTCTACTGTGGTTCACCAAGTTGCCAGTCCGATCTATTGATCAGTTTTCAGACTTGACCCGAAAGTTCAAGGAACAGTTTAGACTATATGCTTCAAAGGCCAAGGACATCGTTGTCAAGCATTAAACAGAATCCTGGTGAATCTATCAGATCTTTCTTGAACCGCTTTAATATAGCGCTGGCAGAGGTGGACAATGCTGAACCGCGAATGATATTGACTTATCTGATGAGGGCTATTGATAAGTCGAGCGAATTTGGGAAATGGTTAAACATGAAGGAGCCAACCTCCCTCGAAAAGTTCTACAAAAAGGCAGATAAATTCATACGCCTGGAAAGCCGTCCTGTACCGGTGAAGGCAGTGTCGGAAAAAGCTGAAGATAACACTGTTGCTCCACGCAAGAATGAATCTGTAGGACAAAAAAGGGAAAATAACAATGGGAAAAAACAGAGTAATCCGAAGAAGCCCCGATCCTTCAAGCCATCAGAGTATACTCCTTTATCAGACAGGGCGGAGCATATCTACCTTGCCATTAAAGATTCTGTTGATCTCCCTAAACCTATCCCTTTGAGGACCAGAAAAAAGGCTATACAAAGTGGGAAGTTCTGCCGCTTCCATAATCAACCCGGTCATGAGACCGATGAATGCCGCCAGTTGAAAAATCTGATTGAAGAATTGCTAAGAGAAAACAAGCTGCAGCAATTCATGAAAAAGAATAGCAACAATCCTGCATCATCAAGTCAGGGGCAACAGGCTCCTGTTCATCAGCCTAGGATAGGTGAGAAAGCTACGGGGCGTGAATCTGGAAGGCCCATTATCAATGTCATTACAGGAGGGCCTCACCCAGCTGGCAAGAGCTGGGGAGAGATGGAGAGATATACCAGGGCTTTGAAATATGTTCCAGCCGAAGAAGACGTCTTTGTTTTAGAAGACACTACGCCCCTGAAACAACAGAAAACTTTCAGTGATGATATTATTTTCAGAGCCAGAGATTCCTCAGGTATCGAAGCTCCTACCCTAGATCCCTTGGTCATCTCAGCTGGTATCGGACCGGCCATTGTCAGAAGAGTTCTCATTGACTGCGGAGCATCATGTAATATCCTCTTCAAGAAGACATTCGACCAAATGAAAATCCCTATGGTCGATGTACAAGCCTCATCGCAGAAGATCGCTGGCTTCACCGGGGAGCCAAAGCAACCAATAGGAACCATCGATCTGCTAGTAGAACTTGGGGAAGGAGAAAGGAAAGTAGTCTGCAAGCAAAAATTTGTGATTGTCGATGAATTTTCTGCTTATAATGCTTTCCTTGGCCGTCCAACGCTCGCAGCGTTCAAAGCTGTCCTAGCCCCGTGGTGCCTCACTATTAAATTCCCTACAGACAATGGAGTAGGAGTTATAAAAGGGGATCAAAATGCTGCGCGAGAGTGCTATTTGACAGAGTTGCGAGAGTCAAGAAAAAGGGAAATGGGAAAGGATGTGGCCACCCCGGTCCGCATCAAAGAGCCAGCCTTGTAGCAATTACGGGGCGGACCCTGCACTGGCGAGCATAGCGGGGCACGGAAAGAGATGGATCCCAGAAAAGCCAGTGCAGGGGAGAATAGAGTAGTGCCGGTTGAAACAACGGTACCGGTACCTATTGACCCGAAGGACCCAAATAAGGTGTTGAATGTGGGTTCACAGCTTAATGTGTCAATTCAGAATATCTTGATATCTTTCCTGAAAGCAAATCTGGATGTCTTCGCCTGGACTCATGCTGATATGTGTGGAATATCTCCAGAAGTTGCAGTACACGCTCTGAACATTGACCCAAAATTTACACCAGTAAAACAGAAAAGAAGAACCCAAGGTCCAGAAAGGTCAGCAACATTAAAAGAGGAAATTGATCGACTCATGGAAAATAACTTCATCAAAGAATCTACATATCCGAATTGGGTTTCAAATCCTGTGCTGGTTAAGAAAGCTAATGGAAAATGGAGAGTGTGCATCGATTTTTCAGATCTGAACAAGGCCTGCCCCAAAGATTGCTTTCCTTTACCCAGGATCGATCAACTGGTAGATGGAACAGCGGGACATGAATTGTTATCTTTCATGGATGCCTACTCCGGATATAACCAGATCATGATGCATGAACCGGATCAGGAGGACACGAGCTTTATCAACGACGTTGGTCTTTATTGCTACAGGGTTATGCCCTTCGGATTGAAGAATGCAGGGGCAACCTACCAAAGACTTGTTAATGCTATGTTCAAACCGCAATTGGGCAAAACTATGGAAGTCTACGTCGACGACATGTTAGTAAAGTCTAAGAAAGCAGCGGATCACATTGAACACTTGGCAGAAATGTTCGCAGTCCTCCGGAAATACAGAATGAAGCTTAACCCTCTGAAATGCACATTTGGGGTCGAGTCCGGAAAGTTTTTAGGGTTTATCGTCAGCGCTAGGGGCATTGAGGCTAGTCCGGCTCAAATTACTGCCTTGAAAGAAGTCAAAGCTCCTAGAACAAAGAAGGAATTGCAAAGTCTCAATGGAAAAGTTGCCGCCTTGAGTCGGTTCATTTCCAAAGCCACAGATAAATGCATCCCATTCTTTGACGCCCTAAAGAAAGGAAAGAAGAACTTCGTTTGGACTCCCGAATGCCAAAAAGCCTTTGACGAATTGATTCGCCATATGGAGACGCCTCCAATACTTTCTAGGCCTGGCGATGGCGAGGATCTTCTTATATACTTGGCAGTATCATCTCATGCTTTAAGTGCAGCGCTGATACGGGAAGACAAAAGGATTCAACATCCAGTTTACTATATCAGCAAAAGACTCACTGGGGCAGAGATGAATTACTCTAAGTTGGAAAAACTCGCCTATTGCTTACTAATTGCGTCTAGGAAATTGAGGCAATATTTTCAAGCTCATCCTATCAGAGTCCTCACTGATCAACCTTTAAAGCAAGTCCTGTTTCGCCCTGAAACTTCGGGTCGTCTTCTAAAGTGGAATATTGAACTCAGTCAGTATGACATCACTTATCATCCCCGGAAAGCAATCAATGGACAAGCTTTAGCGGATTTCATTGCATAATTTACAGATAAGGGTAACAGTGAGGAAGAAACTTTCGACAATTCCCCTATCCAGTGGAAGTTATATGTCGATGGTGCAAGAAATGATTACTGTTCTGGAGCCGGAGTTGTGCTTGAGACTCCTGAAGGTCGGTCATTATGCTATGCACTAAGATTGGAATTTCCTTCAACAAACAATGAAGCAGAATATGAAGCTCTTATCGCAGGACTGAAAATCGCTAAAGAACTAAACATACGAGCATTACAGATCTTTAGCGATTCTCAGCTTATTGTATGCCAAGTCAAGAAGGAATTTCAAACGAAAGGGGGAAACCTGCCCGCTTACTTGTCAAAGGCTTGGGAACTTCTGTGTGAGCTCGATCACTATTCAATAAGCCACATTCCTCGGGAAGAGAATATGAAGGCAGATTCCCTCGCAAAGTATTCAAGTTCTGGTGAAGCTCAACTATTGGGATTGGTCCCCGTAGAAGTCCTTTCAGCACCAAGTATAGACGAGATGGATATTGACTGGATTATGAATGTATCTCACAAACAAGAGTCATGGATGACTCCAATACTGGACTACCTACTCAGAGGTTCTCTGCCAGAAAATTCGATAGAGAGACGAAAGCTACTAAGGAAAGCCTCTCGCTATGTAATTCAGGATGGCCGATTATACAGACGGGGATTCTCAATGCCATTGCTTCGATGTGTATCCAGGGAAGAGTCCAAAACAATCCTAGCTGAAGTACATGGAGGAGAATGTGGTGATCATTCAGGTGGTCAAACATTAGCAAAGAAAATTCTCCGATACGGATATTTTTGGCCAGAAATTAATCATGATGCTGCAAGCTATTCCCGAAAGTGTGACAGATGCCAAAGATTTGCCAAAATTCCTAGAGTGCCTTCAACTGAACTCACACAAATGGTCAGTCCATGGCCATTTGCAATTTGGGGAATGGATCTCATTGGGCCGCTACCGACTGCCAAGTCAGGGATTAAATACGCTATTGTTGCAGTCGATTATTTTACTAAATGGGCTGAAGCTGAACCATTGGCTACTATCACCTCTAAGAAGATGATAAGTTTCGTGACCAAGAATATCATTTGCAGGTATGGTGTGCCTCAGAAAATAATCACAGACAATGGTACTCAGTTTGAAAGCGAGGAATTCCAAGATTTTTGCAAGCGATTCAAAATCCAGAAAAGCTTTTCAGCAGTTGCTCATCCGCAGGCAAACGGGCAAGTGGAAGCAGTAAACAAGATCATCAAATCAACCATCAAAAAGCAACTCGAAAGAGCAAAAGGTGGTTGGGTCGATAAGCTACCACTTGCACTATGGGCATACAGAACCACTCACAAAACTGCGACTGGACACACTCCTTTCTCATTAGCATACGGGTCGGAAGCAATGATCCCGGTAGAAACAGAGGTTCCTTCACACAGAAGGATCCATTTCAACCAAGCAGAGAACGAAAGGCTACAGCTTGAAGCGCTAGACTTCCTTGATGAAAAAAGAGATGAGGCTAATCTCAGAATTACAGCTCATCAGCAAAGAGTAGCCAAACATTTTAATTCCAAAGTTCGCCAACGCAGCTTTGAGATTGGAGACCTACTCCTGAAGAGAATTATGACAGCGACAGGTGTGTTTGGGCCAAATTGGGAAGGACCGTATGTAATAAGTCAGAAGCTTCTTGACGGCACGTTCAAACTCACCACTGTTGATGGAAATCAAATTCCAAGGGCATGGAACAGCAACCATTTGCGTCCATACTTTACTTGAAAATTTTGTTGAAATATTGTAAAAAGAATTATGAATGTATGATTCTTGTAATTGAAAGCAATTGTAAAACTGATGCAAATAAATAATGAAAGAATATAAAGTGGATGTAGGCCCAATTTCCTGGCCGAACCACTATAAATCTTGTGTTCCTTATTATTATTACATGTTTGCTTTATTTGCGATATAAAAAGTACATAGAATGTATTGCTGAAATGTCGATTTGAATTTTTGCAGACAATGGAAGTGAAACTTGCACATAATAAGACCCAGTGATTCTCGCCAAATTTCAAGTCACAAAAGCTCTAAATTCAAATCCTAGATAGGAAGTACTTCAATTGAACGGCCTATGATTTCGATAGAAACGGGCCTTTGCTAATAAATTGAGATCGTTTGAACAAACAAACATCCAATTAAGAAGCTGATGCTCGTTCTCACGAACTGGCCTGGCAATGAAGTACATTTCCTTGGATTAAACGAGTCACTTGTAAAAAAAAAAAGAGGATCACTGAAAAAGCATAAGCAAGTGGACAAGGGAACAACCAAGGCCATCATCGGCAGCACAAATCCTCTTCGGAGGCACAACTCTTCGGAGGATAAAGACCTCTAATGGGTCATACGCCACAAAAAAGAAAGTTCTCTACTCAACAAAAAAGATTGGAGGAGTCATGACCCTCCAACCATGAGAGAGTAACTTCCAGGCGATGAAAACCCTTTTCGAGGCACATTTCACCAGGAGTTGAAGTGTAACAACCGCTCTTCGGAATTTCACTTCACCGGAGTTGAAATGTAAACAAAATAAAAGCCCTCTTCGGAGGCCCATTTCACCAGGAGATGAAGTGTTATAACCGCTCTTCGAGATTTCACTTCACCAGAGTTGAAATGTAAACAAAATAAAAGCCCTCTTCGGAGGCACATTTCGCTAGGAGTTGAAGTGTAACAACCGCTCTTCGGAATTTCACTTCACCAAAGTTGAAATGCAGAGACAAAATAAAAGACCTTCCTGAAAGCCCACGTTTCACCGAGATTGAAATAAAACTTCCAAGTGTTGAAACGTGAAAAGGCTTTCTTCGAAGGCACAACTCTTTGGAGGTACACGTTTCACCGAGATTGAAATAAAACTTCCAAGTGTTGAAACGTGAAAAATTCCTCCTTAGAGGTACAACCCCCTCCCGGGGACACAGTTCAAAGGAAAGATCTCTTCAAGGGCACAATCAAGAAGAAAGACCTCTTCGGAAGCCCACGTTTCACCAAGATTGAAATAAAATTTCCAAGTGTTGAAACGTGAAAAGGCTTTCTTCAAAGGCACAACTCTTTGGAGGTACACGTTTCACCGAGATTGAAATAAAACTTCCAAGTGTTGAAACGTGAAAAATCCCTCCTCAGAGGTACAACTTTGTATATAAAAAAAAAGAAGAAGAAGTTAAAGTGCCCTTCAGAGGTCCGCTTTACCACATAGAAGAATTCACTTGGTAAAATATGCACATAAGTAAAAGGAAAAAGTGATTTCTTCGAACGACAAAGCGTAGAAACTTATACGAAGGGAGTTGTACTCTACAAAAATTTTCTTTAAAAAGAATAAAATAATTATTCTTTAGCAAATAAGAGTGCAAGTCCCCTCGAAGTATAAAATATTGCAGCAAGCTTAAGGTATGGGGGCAACATGGTATAATAGTATAGCTGCAGCAGTAAAGTAATACTCAAACAACATACCCTAAGCCCGCTGCAATATCATATAAATAAACTTGTGCAAAAATGAATAATAAATGCGTTCAAACAGAAGTCTGTACAAACAAAGGATCATTTTATTCAATTGAAATGCAGGTACAGGTTTCAAAATAAAGAAAAGCGGGGGCCGGTACCCGCACAACTCTCGACCAGTACACACAAAAGGAAAAAAGCTAAAATGTTCACTTCTTTTTACTGCCTTTGGACCCTTTTCCCGGCCGAATGATTAGCTTTTCAGGCCGGTCAGTTGGCACAAGGGAAGAAGGAGGGGTAGGTGCAGCTGGTCCAACTTCTGGCTCCCCTTCAGTAACAGTGATTATCTCCCCCCTCCTCTTTGACGTTCCGTGCTTTTTCCTCCTCTTTGAGGAAGACTCACTTCCCGGAGTGGCAAGTTTAGACAAAGTTATGTCATCAGAAGGGGTCCGCTCCGGAGATATCTCACCTCCCTCAAGTCCCTCGTCTCTATGCTCTTGCGAAGCGATGGGATCGTCTAAACCGTGAAGGGCTTCTATTTGTTCCTCTTGCGTCCCGGGCTGAGAAGCAGAAGGAGGAGCCACCTGGAGAGACGGAGGAGGGATAACCGGAGGAGGAGAAATCTGAGTGGTGCTTGATACTTTCTCTGTAGAAGAAAAGAGGTTAAAGTCAGTAAAGAGAGGAGATGAAGGCTCATCAAGGTTGAGAAAATAGTCAAGGAGCTCATTAAACCCATGTGAAATAAATGAGCAATCCACTTGAGCGAAATTTACAGTGGAATTACCTGCAGAAGTTGTCTTTATTACGTCAATTTCATAGTCCGGGGCTTCAGCACTCTCTTGCGATTCATCTGTAACTTGAGTAATTTTGGCCCCGGTATCAGTTTGAGCAGGGATCGGTACATAAGAGCTAGAGCCAATAATGCCAGCATCGGCCGAAGTTGAAGGAGGGACAGGAACGGTCAAATTTGTTTCTTTTTCTTGATGCTCTTCCCCCACTATTTCAACCCGCGATCTGGCGAGTTGCTCCTTCCCTCTGGCAAGGGCTGCGCGAGCCTCAAAGTCTAAGTAGTGCACCTCCAACTCCTCTTCAGTGTACCCGGCCCCTTTAAACATATCTAGTGCGGCTTCCCACACTTCGGCCAGGGTAATCTCATACTTGGGGCCCAGGAATGCAAGACTGCCACGCCCTAGTATACATTGCAAGTAGAAATCAAATAGTGTCGAGCCAATATCAGCTTTGGTAGCTTCATGGGCCTCTTCAGCTGTAATTCTACTCGCAACAGCCTCATCCCGCTCTCTCTCGACTTTGGATAACTGGGCTTTCAATTTTTCAATCTCTGCAGCCTGAAGGCCAGTTTGTCCTCGTAACTGAGTAATATCAGTACGGTTGCCCTCTATAATCTGCTCCAACTCATCAGCCTTGGCCTCAGCATCCCTTTGCGCAGCATGAGCATCCCGCACCTGCTGAAGGAGCACACTCTCCCTTTGAGAATAAGAAGTGGAAGAAGTAGCAAGCTCCTCTTTAAGTTTCCCAACTTCTGCCTCAAGTTTCTCATTATAATCGGCGATACTCCTCATTTCTGCATCGTGCTGTTTAAGGATCTTTTGCCATTCAGTTTTGTCGTTCTCCATGGTAAGCATAGCTTCGAGATTGGCCCTATTCACCCTTTGGAGCTCATCAACGAGTTTCTGCCAAGATGACATCCTCTCAATATCGGTTCTGACTGCATCAAGGTTCCGTAGCATAGCACTTTTATCTATGGGAACCAGATCGAGGTCAAAGCGAACTCCTTTTAAACACCAATTAGGAAATCGGCGTTGAAGAGTGGCTGGACCTGGTCCAACTTGGTAAGATGGCCTATTGATGATTGCTTGGATATCAGTAGGGGAAGAGGCAGGAGATTGAGAATAAGTAGGAGCAGTAATCTTCTCTGAAGGCACAGGCATTGGCTCCTCAATAACTTTGGCTCGTTTGCTCGAGTCATCAGTTGTGTGACTCTTCCCTCTATCATCATGAGATTTGCGTTTAAGGGAGTCACTCTCTCTGTGGGAGGAATCATGTCGGCTATCTGGTCTTCCAAAGCGTTCTTCATAATCACGTCTTTTCCGAGCCTTCCGGGCTGCCCTTTCTTCATCAGTCTCTCTATGAACAGGAGGATAGGATTGATAGCCATACTGGCTGCGTTTCCCATATCGCTTAAAGTCATCATAGTATGAGCTGCCTCGCCTCATTGGTAAACCTAAAATTTGAAAAGAAGAAATAAAACTTGAGAATCCTTCAAACGTTTAAAAAAGAAAAGAGAGAGCATAAAAGTACCAGGAATTCTAAGTGTGTGTGATGTGCAAACTACGCGCTTCAGTCTACGAACCACTCTTTAATTGGGGAGTAGTTGTGGGTGTAATAGATAGCGTCAACTCTTGAGTCGACGACAACTGTTGCAAAGTAGAAGTAGCTTCAACTACTGAAGAAGAAATCCCGGCAGTGATAGGATCTTCTTTAAAGATCTCTTGTGAAGTAGCAAAAAGGTCGCTCAGTCCTTCGAAAGTATCGTCCCTGCTCTGCTTAACAGGACTGGATTTCTCAGCTTTTTCACCAGATTCTTGTGAATGATGGGAAGATCCCTGAGGCTCTTCTTCCTCGATAACCGGGGCAAGTTTGTCAGATGGCCCTGCAGCATCAACAGAAGTGGAACACTTCACTAGCGAAGCCTCAGGAGCAGGTCCTTTAGATATGGATGTGCTAGTAGAAACTGAGGCATCCAACACTCTAGCTGGGGAGTCTGGAATTTCATGAGGACGCGTAGAACGAGAAGTATGCAAAAGTCCATACTGATGCAGAAACTCATCTTTCAACAGAAATTGAATATCTCTCTCCTCAACCGGCACGGCCTTAAGCCTCTCAAAAGTCGACTTGTGACTGGGATTCCTAGAGGGAGGAGGCAGCGCTGAAAATAAAAGAAGCAGAGTTAACACTTAGCAGGTCAGTCTCACAAAGGCCGGAAAACAAACAAGGATGGGTGATCTTACTTCCTTCCCTCCACAGAGCATAAAACCCCGGGGGGCAACGAACGAAGAAGAACTGGGTTAGAAACCCGTGAGCAGTGTCGGGAAGGCCAACAATTAATTTGCGGTTTCGGGCGCTTATCACAACAGTAATAGAAGGATGATCTTTGGTCCGGCTAAAGGAGCATAAGTAACAAATTTCATCAAAGCTCGGAAGTCGATCAAGTGTTCTCCTAAATAGCACACACAACCCCATTAGAATGGCGTAGCCATTGGGGTATAGTTGGGATGGAGCAATGGCCAATTGATGAAGAAGTTGTTGGAAAAAGTCATTGAAAGGAGGAACGCCCCCACTTAGGCACATTTGCCGGTTAACTGTCACAAAGCCAGAAGGTGCTATGTCAGCAGTGTTACTTCTCTCAGGAAGAATGGCATCTGATTCAGCAATGCCAAACTGAGCACACAGCTGGCGAAAAACTTTATATGATAGTGTAGTAGGAACTCTTTCGGGAGGATTAACTAGTGGAGCTGGAAGAACAGTTTCCTCTCCCGTCTGAACTGTTGCATCTTCTTCCTGAGAAGTCATTCTACACAAGCAACTGGATATTCAAATATGAAGGTGCACGTTTCCTAAAAGTGTGAAGTGTCGTGCAAAAATGATAAAAATAACAAGTAAATATAACTGGAATTAAACTGGTCGACGATTGATCGACTACGGTAATTTCAAAACTTGTTAATTTAAAGTTCAAGCATAATATTAGTGCAGGCTGGTCAGTTTCAATTGACTATTTCAGTGTTGCTTTAATATTCTACTTGAAATCGATAGCACTTCGTTCACACAATTTACTTAAGTTAATTATCTGTTATTAACTAATCTGTCATTTGATGTGGGCGGTCGGTGGCAGTATATTCGTCCCAATTTTCTGTAAATATCATATTAAACAGATTGTTAACCCACAAGTTAAAGTAATCTGTAAAAGAATGCAGCAAAGTTCAACAGTTCAAAATCCATGCAACAGTTCAAGGTCTAAGCAGAGTTTAAAAATGCAAGTGCTGAGTCGTAGACGACTCAAGAGCTAAGTCGTAAACGACTCAAGTGATAACTCGACAACAACTTAAGTGCTAACTTGTCTACGAGTTAAGAATTTTTCCTTCGGTTTAAGTTAAGTCGTTGGTTCTCTGGTTGACTCGTCCACGACCTAAAGGATTATGAGGAGAAACAGGATAGGTCACTTCACTCTTGAGTCGTTGAGGCTTTGAGTCGGTAGTCCTTTGAATCGTGAGTCATAAAAGAGAGACAAGACTTCAAGTCAGAAAGATACGAAATTCTTCTAAGTCTTAACTCAGTTACGACCTAAAACTCATGCCTCAACTAGACGAATAACCTTATCTCCACTCCTAAACCCATAGACCGTCTCACCCCTAAACCGATGAACCCACTAACTATTATCTCGTCTTCTCCAAACCCCTAACAGCCTGATAAAAATAAAATATAAATAGATTGAAACCCATTATCCTCTCCTCGCGAATTATCCAAAACCTAATCAAACTTCCTCGAGCTCACCAGCAATCGATCGTGGCAACAATTGTGATGAAGCGTGGTATAAGGAACCGGATTAAATTCGCAAGTTAATAGCTATCGCGGAATCAAATGAACTGCGGATTTACTTACGCAATGCGATGATGAGGATTATAGGGACTGAATCAACGGTAAGATGAACTGGTTGAATTTGTTTCCGAAAGCTCGAGGACATGTTAATGGCAGAAATAGCTCAGAGGTAAGTAATGAGAAGAAGGAAATAGGGGGTACGACCCAAGCATTTTATACCTCAGGGAAGTGGAACTCGAATCGGCACACCAGGGTTATGATGAGTCGAAGCACACGACTTACGACTTAAGGCATGTGCTTCGAGGGGCAAGTGTTAACCCAGCTTCCTCTACGAGTTAAAGAGCCTACGAGATAAGGTCTACGACTTAAGGCCTCTACGGGTTAAAGAGCCTACGAGATAAGGTCTACGACTTAAGGCCTCTACGGGTTAAAGAGCCTACGAGATAAGGTCTACGACTTAAGGCCTCTACGGGTTAAAGAGCCTACGAGGTAAGGTCTACGACTTAAGGCCTCTACGGGTTAAAGAGCCTACGAGATAAGGTCTACGACTTAAGGCCTCTACGGGTTAAAAAGCCTACGAGATAAGGTCTGCACAATCTTACTAAGTTAAGGAGGGCACGACTTAAGGAAGTTTACGACTTAAGAAATTACAACCTAAATGACCCAAGGGAGTAACGGCCCAACAACCTAAAGGGACTATGACTTAACGACTCAGGGGACGAGGAGTTAAGACGACTACACCTAAGTCGTAACGGACTTACGACCTTTGCTAGGTCGTTCACGACCTAAGGCTACAGAGGCAGATTCAATACCGCATCATGACTCGTTAACTCCAGTTAAGCCACAAGCCGAGAGTCAGTTTAGGTCGGTCACGACCTACGACATATGGTAAGTCGTACACGACTTAAGACTACGAAGTTAGGGTTCAATGCCGCATCGCTTATGAGAGGACTGGTTGACTCATTTGCGACTTAGGACTTGTGATATATCTAGGGTTCAGCAAGGATGCCTTTAAGAAGTCTCGACCCAGCATTTAAGTGACAACTGACCCACGACTTAGTCTAAGTCGTCCACGACCCAACTTAGGTCGGTTACGACTTAGGACTTGGTAATGTTTCCTGCCTAGAATTGCCTATAAATACGACCCTAGCTCCAACTAGAGGGGGACTTTTGGGGGCTCATTTTCTTCAAACGCCGTTACTCTGCTGCATTCCAAACCAATCCAATTCAACACTTGAAGCTCTCAAGACATTAAGAACGCTACAAACAACTTCAAGAAGAGATCACATACATCCAACATGGATTCGAAAACTCTCATCTTCATCGAAGTTTAGGCTACTTGTTCTAAGTCTCTTGTAATTCAAAGTGTATTGTATTTGGGAAGAATTGTATCAGCTTGTAACGAGATTATTAATAAAAGTACTTAAAGTGGACGTAGGCTATACCCTTAAGCCGAACCACTATAAAATTGTTGTTGTTTACCGCTTTTCTGCTATTATCTGCTTGTAATCTGTTCCCGAGTCGTCGGGTGGTGCTTTCACAATTACAACTCATACACCGGGGTGTTAGCGTTCAAATTTTAGCGTTAACAAAAAGTATTTCTAAAATTTTAAAATAAAGGAGCAAGCTAGTTAGCTAAGTAAATTAGTTAAGTGAGTATGTTAATAAGATTTAAATTGGTTAAATAGAAGTTGAATTGGGAGTTATTAATGGAGTTTGGATATGAAAACTAGAGTTATAAATTAAACTTGACATGAATTGTTAGTAAATTGAATACAATTGGAATATTGTCGAACAAAAGGGAAGTTGGATTGAAACAGAAATGGATTGAATTGCAAATTAAGATCAAGAAGGTAGAAATAAATCAAAAATGGCCTTGTAATTAATTAAACAAGTCGCGAATAAATTGAATTTGGAAATTAAATTTATAATAACTAATCAAATAAATCTGTAGATTGAAATGAGATTTGATTGAAATAGAAACAATATAAATTGAAAAGAAAAATTTCTTTTGCAAATGAAGTGAGCTTAAGCTTTGAAGTTAGACTAAATTAAAGTAAATTAACATAAGTTTAAAATCTATAGAAGCTCGAATTCAAGTAGGAAGGGTAGACCATTAAATAAAAGCTTGGGTTGAATTAATTTGGGAATGGTTAGTAGTATTCAAGCATGGATTGTGTTGAGCTAAATAAAATGGTTGTGAATGAATTAAAATGGAAGGAATTAAATATAAATTGAGTCGAAATCAATTTAAATTGGTTATAAAACTTAAGTAATTATTTATTTACATGGATATCATCAAATTGCATAGAAAGAATTATCGTTTGATGTAAACGAAGGTAATTAAATTTATATGAGTTGATGGAGATTAAATAAATTGATTTTAAGATCAATAGAATTGAATATGAGCTTGTTTGGATTAAAAATAAATTGAATGTAATAGGAGTTGTAAACCATTAAAATTGAATGAAATGACATATGAATTGGTTGAAAGCAATTGAATTAGCTTTAAAATCATATAAATCGCTTATGGGAAGTGTTTGGTGCATGTTGCTTATGAAATGCATGTGTTTAGCTATTGAAAGTAAGTGAAATGTTAATAAAATTCGTATGTTTAGTACTTACATGTTTGAATTGAGTAAGTACAGGTACCGAGAAGCTGTTTGGCTGGATTTGGTTGCGCTAATTGCTAAAATAATAAGCCGCTTGCTTAAAAATGCAAAATAAAGGTACGCCTATGTAATAAAAATAGGAAATATGAACTGTTTTTGTTTTTTTCGACCGTGTGGGCCGATGTATATATATTTATATATCTTGTCAAATTGCAAAAGCTCCTCCGTATGAAGGAGACTCTGCCAAAATTTTCTGAAAATTCTGGGAGTTAGAAAATTTATGAAAAATTTCGGAAATTTTTTTGTTAGCGACAAAACAATTTCAAAATGGAAATTGAAATAAATTAGTGGATGAAACTAATTTAAAATAATGATATGAATCAGTTATAAATGGAAGATAAAATTCAATATTCAGAATTAAAGATAAATTGAATTCATATGTAAAATGGGGAAAACTAATTTGAATAGAAGTAAATATGAAAACTTGTGTAAGGAAATGTATAAAATGATTTTAAAAGCTATGATGGGATATTATTGCTAAGTAGGATATGTAGGTATTATAAAGGGAAAGGAAAATTAGTTTTGATTTCATAAGCTAAATTTGAATTGCTCGACAAAAAGGTATATGTTTAAATTTCTGTCTGAAATTTGATTGGGTTTTTGATCTAGCCACTTCGCCTTTTGTTTTCTTTTGGAATTTGGAAGCCCATAGAGGCATTTTGTAGTTGTACCGAGCTAGCTGCGCAAAGGAGACGCTGGAGAAATTTTTTGGAAATTTAGAGAGTTAGAAATTTTTTGAGAAAGTTTTGGTAATTTAAATTTGAATTGTTCGGTAAATAATATAATTGGGACTTAAGGATAAGTCTGGAAAGCTAGAAAAAAGGGTAGTGTGTCCTTAATAAAAAGTTTGTTTTGAATATTGTTTGGAATTGTTTGGTTTTGGGAAAATATAAATGGGTATTGGACCATTCTTCCTAAATAGTAATTTCGGGGACGAAATTCTCTTAGGGGGGGAGGAATGTGACGACCCAAAATTTTTAGGCATTTGAAATTGGAATATTTAATTAATTTTAAATATTTGCAAGATAGTTTAATTTGGATTTCAAATATCAGTTTGAAATTGGCGATTGAATTTATTGAATTTAATAATTTGAATTTGGGTAAATTATTGAATCTTCAATTTTAAGCCTGTTAAAAATAATTTGAAGGCTTATAAAATTTATAATGATTGTAACGACCCGCCGCCCTGACCGCCTCTAGTCGGTAATTAAACCAGCTAGAAACGTTCAAAATGACGGATTGTTGGTCAGTTTATAGAGTTTAAACAGAATCAGCCACAGAATCACAGAATAATCATATATTTCTCATAAATAATTTTTCTTACATATATCAGAGTTTGTACAATGCATTTAAATTTTTATACAGCGGAATATATCTTTCATTATTGAGTACAAGAAAAATTTTCTAGAAAAACTTTAGTGGAGTGCTTTCCCCAACTCTCTCTAACTTCGCTGCCTGAAAATCTTCAAGCTGTAAAAATACTCGGTCTGACCCGAGTATTACATTCAAAAGAAAATAATACACAGGTCAGTCTAATTCAAACTCAGTTATTAGTGCATAGAGGCAATAATAATCAACAATTAGATGACAGTCAAATATAATTTACCTATCCGACCCTTTAACAAGAAATCGGATAACGGTAAATATAACACTTAACAGTGTTAAACAACAATTCAACAGATTCAGATTATCAATGAGATAGATGAAGGGATTATTGATGAAGATAATTTAGAAAACAATCAAAATTTGCCTAAACGGCAATTAACAACAAAATCATCAAAATCGATTCAAAATATATTGAATTGGCAACATAAAATAATTTTCATCAAAAAGAAAACATAAATTTAAACATTAAATTTGGTAGGGCTGCAGTACACACACGCGCGTACGGCCTCGCCACATTTAAAATGTCAACTCCGTGGCTGCAGTTCACGCTTGCTTGCACTGCCTCGCCACTACCGAAATGAAATATGCAAAAGAACATAAATCAAAACAAAATAGTATATCAATAAAAATCAATATCGTATGGCTGCAGTTCACGCTTGCGTGCACTGCCTCGCCAACTCGATCGCACAAGGTCAAATCAAAATCAGATTCAACGCAAGTACCAATGGCCTCGACCAAAATTCAAAATATCACCGCAACTAGGAAACAATCGCATAACGACGCTACAGTTGAAACAATCAAATAGCCTAAAAAAAACTAGTCAGTCAAGCAACGACAACTCAAGTGCCGAGCTCGACTAGACAGCATATGCAAAACGCATGACAAAGCATGCTACAGCTTTACAACATGGATGGACAAGAAAAATGCATAACTGTATGCAACTGTAAAGCGGGTCAAACAAGTGCAACAGGTACAAAAGTCACCGCAACAAGGCAATGCACTATGCAGTGGACAACAGCAGAAGTGATCAAGGCAAAGCACAAGTGTGCAGCATCAAATAGTTTCAAATACATGGTCATATACATATATATATGGAACTGCCACTGCATGCAACAGCAAAATCAAGTCTAAAAAAGTCTCAAGTATATCACCTGAACAACTCAGGCAACTAGTTCAACTTACTTTAAATGAAATACATGGGTTCAAACAAAAAGTGCACAAGTGTGCAGACAATTCAATTGAATACAAGGGAGTATGACAGTGAACTCAAAGAAATAATCAAGTCAAGACAATGAAACTGGGTTCAACACAGTGAAGATACTAGTGAACAAATGTAGGATTGACAATTATATCAACTCAACAATCATGCATTCAAGTTTTAACTGGATTGAATAATTAAGGATGTTTGATAATCTTACTTTTGAAAATCAACCACATGCATTTTTAAAATAGATTAAAGGTTTAAATTAGAAATTTGCTCACAGTTTTAACACAACAGAGGTGGCATATATATGCATATACACAAGCAGATTTCACAACTTTGGTTCAAGCATGCATCAAGTCATAAATCAGATGTAGATCCAACATCAATGGATATAGCAAAGTTTAGGGGAATGCTTGCTCACAGTAATATTTTTTTTCCTTGAAACTGTATATCATAATAGAGGTGGCATATATATACATATACACAAGCAGATTTCAATCACAATATAAATAAATTCACATCCATCACATGCAGCAACAAAACAAATATTGGGTAGCATCTGCTCTAATTAGTTTAAAACAAATCACAATTTGATAGCATCTGTTCTTATTAGTTTTAAAAAAAAACTTTAAATAACATCCGTTGTCAACAGTTTTTAAAAGCAAATTAACAAAGCAAATGATAGTAAATAACACCCAACCACCATACATGCAGTGTCTGTTTTCATCAGACATGTATGTAACCAAAATCGAGACCGCAAGTAATAAAAAGCCCAAGGATGTCGAAGTCAAGGTTGAGCAAGTCATAGGTCGACATCGTGGTGGCCAGCAAATGACCGAAGTACATGAATACATGGAGCATGGCAACAGTCGACATAAATTAATTTCCAGAAATTCGAAACATGTGAACATGGAAATAAACAACAAAACAAAGCAACTGCAGAATCAAAGTGACCGAAGTCACTGTTAAGGCAAGGCAAAATCGAAGTAGTTCGGAGACGAAACCATAGCAATTCAGGGGAAACGAGCGAAATAAAAAAAAAATATCGGTGAAAACTTCAACATTTAAACTAAATTATACGAAAAATAAAATAAAATCAAAAGAGTTACGGAGCTTGAATTTAGATGTGAGTGAGAGATTCACTCACCTGTATCTCGAATTTGAACAAATAGAAGTGGTCGAAGCAAGCCCTAATTTCGATCGAAGACGAAGAGACGAATTGGAGAGGCCGCCATTTTTTCTTTTCTTTTTAATTTTTTCCGTAAGCTCTGAAATGATGAGGGAGGGGGTGCTTCGTGTTTTAAGGAGAAGGGATCGTGATTTTTGCTTGATGGAAGGCGTGAATGAAGGCGTGTTTACAGCTGATCAAATAAGGCCGTGTATACTTATTATTATTATTATTATTATTATTATTATTATTATTTATTTTATATATTATTATATATTTTTTATTTCAATTTAAATTAAATTTTGTTTTGTAAATCATTTTCTTTAGTAAACATAGAAACGTTTTGAAGTTCAACTATCAACATCAATTTATAAATTTACATAAATAATAATTCTCAAATTCAAATTATTATTCCTAGTCATTAGTTCGAATTTAAAATACAAATTTCAATATTCAATTTAAACTTCAAAGTCAAATTTAAATTTTATTCAACTTTAAACAGATTAAATTCTAATATTTAATCGCCAATTTATGCTGATAATTTGAAATTCACGTCAAATCATCATTTAAATATTTAAAATAATTTAAATATTCACAAATTAAATTGTTCAAAATTCAGGGCCGTTACAATCTCCCCTACTTAAAAGAATTTTGTCCCGAAATTATAAGTTAGGAAAAACGATTGCTAAAATCTCACCGATATTTATATCCTACACAATTTTACCAAGTTTCAAACTCGCAAATAAATATAGGATTCATTCCATTTATTTCGTTTCACTAGTTTTGTTCATCGATTTCAATAATCAAGACACAAAAGTCTTTTACCAAATTTTTGACTTACAAAACTCAGATTTTTAAACTTGAAATCTTTCATGCTAGATATTTGCATATTACATCATTTCCAAAGCTGTGTGCTTTCAAGATGTTTTAAAGATCTTCTTCCTTAATTCATTAAGTTAGAATTATGTAATTCTAATTTCAGATTATTGATTTTCTATTTAAAGTTTGAAAATACTTGATAACTCGAAGTTTAACAAGTCCATCGTCGTTCTCACAGACATTAGGCATACGCTGGCCAGGCGCAAGACTAAAAATCTCCAAGTACTAAATATACTTGCTTCAACTCCCAGTGAAAATACTTTTTTAAAAATTCTTTTAAAAATGGATATGGAAAGCACGTTCCCCCATGGATCACAGTTTACCCGGCGGTTACGCTACTATCCCAGTAGAATCGCTTGTAACCTTAGATTTCTCATCTCTCTTGAAGTTCGCCATGGTTGTCGCCCTAGATCGCGGTCCACACGGCGGTTACGCTACTATCCCAGTAGAATCGCTCGTGGCCGTAGGCATCACGCCCCTCGAATTACGCTTCGGTTTCTAGATCGTAGTTTACACGGCGGTTGCGCCACTATCCCAGTAGAATCGCTTGTAACTGTAGGCATCACGCCCCACGAATTACGCCAGCATCAATTCACCTAATCCCAAACACGATGATCCATCGTGGGGGATCCCAGTCAGTCCCAATGGACATTCCACTAATGGAAATTCTACGTAGCTACGATTTCCAATGGACACTCCACCGAGTTCCAATCACCTTCACAAATAATAAATGGAAGGTACATTTCCATATCCTCAGTTTTTAGAAAACATATGTCATATACATATAGTACTTCATTTCACATTTCGTACTTATCATACCTATGTAAACTTGCATAGGACTTTTCATAATAATGACTTTCCAAACTGATAGTTTTCGAATTATTACATTCACATATATAAGTTACGAAAACTCAATTCACATTCATCACAAATAGAGGATTCCAAATTTTCCATCACGTTTAAAATTTTCGTCTAAATCGATTTGAAAATTTAAGGTTATCTCAAACCTAATTCACATTCATAATTCAATTCATTATCGATTTCACATTCGATTTGGATTTCACGTTACATCGTCAATTCTCAACACATAATTGATGTCTATCGATATATAACCTCTAAGCTCGTACGTCTCAGAGAAGGGTGTTAAACTAAAAGAATAAATTCTCCGCCACCACAGATATATATTTAATAGAGATCAAATGCTATGTCATCAATTCACAATGTTAGACATACAATCCCAATCGACTATCCAAATTTCAAAGCTCAACTTATATTGTTTTTGATGTCAAAGTTAAACTCAATTTAACTCAAGATTCAATCTTCTTTGGAAAATATTCAAGTTGAACTGATCGTTCAAATTTCCCAAAAATAATATCTTTACAAGATATATAATTTTCACACTTAGCCATTTGAAACAAATTTCAAATATTCATTTTTCAATTTATCTTTAAAAGATAAAATTTCAAACCTTCCATTTCATATTGGAAAACATTTCCATACTTATTAAATAATAAGTAATTCACAAGTTCATTTATTTTCAACACTTGGAAAATATTCAATATACTTGAATCAAAATTAAGTATATATTCCACTCTTTAAGGAAATCATTCTTTTAAACACCTTTATTTGAGCCAAAACGAATGTTGCGTAAAACATCATTACAACAACTCAAAAATCACTAGTATAGGGATTCGAAATTTAAGATAGATATATAAATCCCAATACTATAAACAACATTTCCTTCCGGAAACCATTTACTATAACAACAGTGTTATAGTCCACTATTTCCATATTTTTCTCTCGAAAACGTCTATTTCAACAATTGAATGTTGAAATCTATGTATTCGATACTTAATGCATTTTAAAACATCTTTAAAACTATTAACTTTTCAAATTTCAACTTCAACTTAATTCATAGTTTGAATTCCTCATACTTTTCACAATATAAATTTTAAACCAATTTCAAACTTTTCAATATTAAGTTTTTCACTTAATTAAATTTTCCGCACGTTTAAATTCAAATTCATCACTGAATTTATCAAATCTATAATGGATTATCATGTTGACAACTTCAAATTTGAAATTTAAATCTCTATTTGAACTTTGCATTTACTTTCTATTTCAAAAATAATCAACTAGTTCCTTAGTAAGTCATTCGTCGATTTAGTTTCATTAAATTGATATTTCCGCATTAACCACATTTCATAATATCACTTCCCTAAAACATATCCGTTTTAGTCAATAATATATTCACTGTCCAAAATCGTGAATATACTTATCTATTCAATTCAGTGTTTCTACACTTTTTATTTAAAAGATTATCCACTGTCCAAAATCGTGGATAAAATTCCCAACCAACATTTACTATCACAATATTTAACATAAAGGATAATTCGCTGTCCAAAATCACGAATATATCTCCTTTAATAAGCTACAACAATTTACTTATCAAATTCAATTGATTTCGAATTTATAAATAATTTTTTTACAAATTCCGTTTCTATTTATAAACTTCGATTTATAAATCTTCTTTATTAATTCAATTCAATTTATGTAACTCAATTATATAACAAAAGTCCATTTATAAGTTAAGTACTTATAATCCATTTATTTACTAAATCGTTCTTCAAAACATTTGAAATCAATTTCCAAAAGAATTCAGAATCAAATTTCTCAAGTTGTAGTTCAATTATCCTCTTGGCTATAACTAAATTGAAATATCATTTTATTTCACAATTTATTATTTTGGAGATATTCACAATATTTGATTCAAACCAATTCATTAACTCACTTCACTTATATTTTTATTTTTCATAAGTCTCAATAATTCGATAATGGATTTCGAATGAGAAACTATCGCAATCCTAAATTTAGAGAGGGGAATTTTCAAAATAATTCTAACTTTCAAAATACCTTTCATTTAAAGAAAACAATTTCATACTTCTTTAGATTTGAAAAAAACACTTTCTTTAAAGTGGTTCTAGTAACTATTCATATTAAACATCATAAACTAAGCTTTGAGTAAACCAAAGCTCTGATACCACTTTTGTAACGACTCGCCGCCCTGACCGCCTCTAGTCGGTAATTAAACCAGCTAGAAACGTTCAAAATGACGGATTGTTCGTCAGTTTATAGAGTTTAAACAGAATCAGCCACAGAATCACAGAATAATTATATATTTCTCATAAATAATTTTTCTTACATATATCAGAGTTTGTACAATGCATTTAAATTTTTATACAGCGGAATATATCTTTCATTATTGAGTACAAGAAAAATTTTCTAGAAAAACTTTAGTGGAGTGCTTTCCCCAACTCTCTCTAACTTCGCTGCCTGAAAATCTTCAAGCTGTAAAAATACTCGGTCTGACCCGAGTGTTACATTCAAAAGAAAATAATACACAGGTCAGTCTAATTCAAACTCAGTTATTAGTGCATAGAGGCAATAATAATCAAAAATTAGATGACAGTCAAATATAATTTACCTATCCGACCCTTTAACAAGAAATCGGATAACGGTAAATATAACACATAACAGTGTTAAACAACAATTCAACAGATTCAGATTATCAATGAGATAGATGAAGGGATTATTGATGAAGATAATTTAGAAAACAATCAAAATTTGCCTAAACGGCAATTAACAACAAAATCATCAAAATCGATTCAGAATATATTGAATTGGCAACATAAAATAATTTTCATCAAAAAGAAAACATAAATTTAAACATTAAATTTGGTAGGGCTGCAGTACACACACGCGCGTACGGCCTCGCCATATTTAAAATGTCAACTCCGTGGCTGCAGTTCACGCTTGCGTGCACTGCCTCGCCACTACCGAAATGAAATATGCAAAAGAACATAAATCAAAACAAAATAGTATATCAATAAAAATCAATATCGTGTGGCTGCAGTTCACGCTTGCGTGCACTGCCTCGCCAACTCGATCGCACAAGGTCAAATCAAAATCAGATTCAACGCAAGTACCAATGGCCTCGACCAAAATTCAAAATATCACTGCAACTAGGAAACAATCGCATAACGACGCTGCAGTTGAAACAATCAAATAGCCTAAAAAAAACTAGTCAGTCAAGCAACGACAACTCGAGTGCCGAGCTCGACTAGACAGCATATGCAAAACGCATGACAAAGCATGCTACAGCTCTACAACATGGATGGACAAGAAAAATGCATAACTGTATGCAACTGTAAAGTGGGTCAAACAAGTGCAACAGGTACAAAAGTCACTGCAACAAGGCAATGCACTATGCAGTGGACAACAGCAGAAGTGATCAAGGCAAAGAACAAGTGTGCAGCATCAAATAGTTTCAAATACATGGTCATATACATATATATATGTAACTGCCACTGCATGCAACAGCAAAATCAAGTCTAAAAAAGTCCCAAGTATATCACCTGAACAACTCAGGCAACTAGTTCAACTTACTTTAAATGAAATACATGGGTTCAAACAAAAAGTGCACAAGGGTGCAGACAATTCAACTGAATACAAGGGAGTATGACAGTGAACTCAAAGAAATAATCAAGTCAAGACAATGAAACTGGGTTCAACATAGTGAATATACCAGTGAACAAATGTAGGATTGACAATTATATCAACTCAACAATCATGCATTCAAGTTTTAACTAGATTGAATAATTAAGGATGTTTGATAATCTTACTTTTGAAAATCAACCATATGCATTTTTAAAATAGATTAAAGGTTTAAATTAGAAATTTGCTCACAGTTTTAACACAACAGAGGTGGCATATATATGCATATACACAAGCAGATTTCACAACTTTGGTTCAAGCATGCATCAAGTCATAAATCAGATGTAGATCCAACATCAATGGATATAGCAAAGTTTAGGGGAATGCTTGCTCACAGTAATTTTTTTTTCCTTGAAACTGTATATCATAATAGAGGTGGCATATATATACATATACACAAGCAGATTTCAATCACAATATAAATAAATTCACATCCATCACATGCAGCAACAAAACAAATATTGGGTAGCATCTGCTCTCATTAGTTTAAAACAAATCACAATTTGATAGCATCTGTTCTTATTAGTTTAAAAAAAAAAACTTTAAATAGCATCCGTTCTCAACAGTTTTTAAAAGCAAATTAACAGAGCAAATGATAGTAAATAACACCCAACCACCATACATGCAGTGTCTGTTTTCATCAGACATGTATGTAACCAAAATCGAGACCGCAAGTAATAAAAAGCCCAAGGATGTCGAAGTCAAAGTTGAGCAAGTCATAGGTCGACATCGTGGTGGCCAGCAAATGACCGAAGTACATGAATACATGGAGCACGGCAGCAGTCGACATAAATTAATTTCCAGAAATTCGAAACAAGTGAACATGGAAATCAAAAACAAAACAAAGCAACTGCAGAATCAAAGTGACCGAAGTCACTGTTAAGGCAAGGCAAAATCGAAGTAGTTCGGAGACGAAACCATAGCAATTCAGGGGAAACGAGCGAAATAAAAAAAAAATATCAGTGAAAACTTCAACATTTAAACTAAATTATACGAAAAATAAAATAAAATCAAAAGAGTTATGGAGCTTGAATTTAGATGTGAGTGAGAGATTCACTCACCTGTATCTCGAATTTGAACAAATAGAAGTGGTCGAAGCAAGCCCTAATTTCGATCGAAGACGAAGAGACGAATTGGAGAGGCTGCCATTTTTTCTTTTCTTTTTATTTTTTTCCGTAAGCTCTGAAATGATGAGGGAGGGGGTGCTTCGTGTTTTAAGGAGAAGGGATCGTGATTTTTGCTTGATGGAAGGCGTGAATGAAGGCGTGTTTATAGCTGATCAAAGTAAGGCCGTGTATACTTATTATTATTATTTTTTTATTTTTTTTATTTTATATATTATTATATATTTTTTATTTCAATTTAAATTAAATTTTGTTTTGTAAATCATTTTCTTTAGTAAACATAGAAACGTTTTGAAGTTCAACTATCAACATCAATTTATAAATTTACATAAATAATAATTCTCAAATTCAAATTATTATTCCTAGTCATTAGTTCGAATTTAAAATACAAATTTCAATATTCAATTTAAACTTCAAAGTCAAATTTAAATTTTATTCAACTTTAAACAGATTAAATTCTAATATTTAATCGCCAATTTATGCTGATAATTTGAAATTCACGTCAAATCATCATTTAAATATTTAAAATAATTTAAATATTCACAAATTAAATTGTTCAAAATTCAGGGACGTTACAATCTCCCCTACTTAAAAGAATTTCGTCCCGAAATTATAAGTTAGGAAAAACGATTGCTAAAATCTCACCGATATTTATATCCTACACAATTTTACCAAGTTTCAAACTCGCAAATAAATATAGGATTCATTCCATTTATTTCATTTCACTAGTTTTGTTCATCGATTTCAATAATCAAGACACAAAAGTCTTTTACCAAATTTTTGACTTACAAAACTCAGATTTTTAAACTTGAAATCTTTCATGCTAGATATTTGCATATTACATCATTTCCAAAGCTGTGTGCTTTCAAGATGTTTTAAAGATCTTCTTCCTTAATTCATTAAGTTAGAATTATGTAATTCTAATTTCAGATTATTTATTTTCTATTTAAAGTTTGAAAATACTTGATAACTCGAAGTTTAACAAGTCCATCGTCGTTCTCACAGACATTAGGCATACGCTGGCCAGGCGCAAGACTAAAAATCTCCAAGTACTAAATATACTTGCTTCAACTCCCAGTGAAAATACTTTTTTAAAAATTCTTTTAAAAATGGATATGGAAAGCACGTTCCCCCATGGATCACAGTTTACCCGGCGGTTACGCTACTATCCCAGTAGAATCGCTTGTAACCTTAGATTTCTCATCTCTTTTGAATTTTTCCATGGTTGTCGCCTTAGATCGCGGTCCACACGGCAGTTACGCTACTATCCCAGTAGAATCGCTCGTGGCCGTAGGCATCACGCCCCTCGAATTACGCTTCGGTTTCTAGATCGCAATTTACACGGCGGTTGCGCCACTATCCCAGTGGAATCGCTTGTAACTGTAGGCATCACGCCAGCATCAATTCACCTAATCCCAAACACGATGATCCATCGTGGGGGATCCCAGTCAGTCCCAACGGACATTCCACTAATGGAAATTCTACGTAGCTACGATTTCCAATGGACACTCCACCGGGTTCCAATCACCTTCACAAATAATAAATGGAAGGTACATTTCCATATTCTCAGTTTTTAGAAAACATATGTCATATACATATAGTACTTCATTTCACATTTCGTACTTATCATACCTATGTAAACTTGCATAGGACTTTTCATAATAATGACTTTCCAAACTGATAGTTTTCGAATTATTACATTCACATATATAAGTTACGAAAACTCAATTCACATTCATCACAAATAGAGGATTCCAAATTTTCCATCACGTTTAAAATTTTCCTCTAAATCGATTTGAAAATTTAAGGTTATCTCAAACCTAATTCACATTCATAATCCAATTCATTATCGATTTCACATTCGATTTGGATTTCACGTTACATCGTCAATTCTCAACACATAATTGATGTCTATCGATATATAACCTCTAAGCTCGTACGTCTCAGAGAAGGGTGTTAAGCTAAAAGAATAAATTCTCCGCCACCACAGATATATATTTAATAGAGATCAAATGCCATGTCATCAATTCACAATGTTAGACATACAATCCCAATCGACTATCCAAATTTCAAAGCTCAACTTATATTGTTTTTGATGTCAAAGTTAAACTCAATTTAACTCAAGATTCAATCTTCTTTGGAAAATATTCAAGTTGAACTGATCGTTCAAATTTCCCAAAAATAATATCTTTACAAGATATATAATTTTCACACTTAGCCATTTGAAACAAATTTCAAATATTCATTTTTCAATTTATCTTTAAAAGATAAAATTTCAAACCTTCCATTTCATATTGGAAAACATTTCCATACTTATTAAATAATAAGTAATTCACAAGTTCATTTATTTTCAACACTTGGAAAATATTCAATATACTTGAATCAAAATTAAGTATATATTCCACTCTTTAAGGAAATCATTCTTTTAAACACCTTTATTTGAGCCAAAACGAATGTTGCGTAAAACATCGTTACAACAACTCAAAAATCACTAGTATAGGGATTCGAAATTTAAGATAGATATATAAATCCCAATACTATAAACAACATTTCCTTTCGGAAACCATTTACTATAACAACAGTGTTATAGTCCACTATTTCCTTATTTTTCTCTCGAAAACGTCTATTTCAACAATTGAATGTTGAAATCTATGTATTCGATACTTAATGCATTTTAAAACATCTTTAAAACCATTAACTTTTCCAATTTCAACTTCAACTTAATTCATAGTTTGAATTCCTCATACTTTTCACAATATAAATTTTAAACCAATTTCAAACTTTTCAATATTAAGTTTTTCACTTAATTAAATTTTCCGCACGTTTAAATTCAAATTCATCACTGAATTTATCAAATCTATAATGGATTATCATGTTGAAAACTTCAAATTTGAAATTTAAATCTCTATTTGAACTTTGCATTTACTTTCTATTTCAAAAATAATCAACTAGTTCCTTAGTAAGTCATTCGTCGATTTAGTTTCATTAAATTGATATTTCCGCATTAACCACATTTCATAATATCACTTCCCTAAAACATATCCGTTTTAGTCAATAATATATTCACTGTCCAAAATCGTGAATATACTTATCTATTCAATTTAGTGTTTCTACACTTTTTATTTAAAAGATTATCCACTGTCCAAAATCGTGGATAAAATTCCCAACCAACATTTACTATCACAATATTTAACATAAAGGATAATTCGCTGTCCAAAATCACGAATATATCTCCTTTAATAAGCTACAACAATTTACTTATCAAATTCGATTGATTTCGAATTTATAAATAATTTTTTTACATAATCCGTTTCTATTTATAAACTTCGATTTATAAATCTTCTTTATTAATTCAATTCAATTTATATAACTCAATTATATAACAAAAGTCCATTTATAAGTTAAGTACTTATAATCCATTTATTTACTAAATCGTTCTTCAAAACATTTGAAATCAATTTCCAAAAGAATTCAGAATCAAATTTCTCAAGTTGTAGTTCAATTATCCTCTTGGCTATAACTAAATTGAAATATCATTTTATTTCACAATTTATTATTTTGGAGATATTCACAATATTTGATTCAAACCAATTCATTAACTCACTTCACTTATATTTTTATTTTTCATAAGTCTCAATAATTCGATAATGGATTTCGAATGAGAAACTATCGCAATCCTAAATTTAGAGAGGGGAATTTTCAAAATAATTCTAACTTTCAAAATACCTTTCATTTTAAAGAAAACAATTTCATACTTCTTTAGATTTGAAAAAAACACTTTCTTTAAAGTGGTTCTAGTAACTATTCATATTAAACATCATAAACTGAGCTTTGAGTAAACCAAAGCTCTGATACCACTTTTGTAACGACTCGCCGCCCTGACCGCCTCTAGTCGGTAATTAAACCAGCTAGAAACGTTCAAAATGACGGATTGTTCGTCAGTTTATAGAGTTTAAACAGAATCAGCCACAGAATCACAGAATAATTATATATTTCTCATAAATAATTTTTCTTACATATATCAGAGTTTGTACAATGCATTTAAATTTTTATACAGCGGAATATATCTTTCATTATTGAGTACAAGAAAAATTTTCTAGAAAAACTTTAGTGGAGTGCTTTCCCCAACTCTCTCTAACTTCGCTGCCTGAAAATCTTCAAGCTGTAAAAATACTCGGTCTGACCCGAGTGTTACATTCAAAAGAAAATAATACACAGGTCAGTCTAATTCAAACTCAGTTATTAGTGCATAGAGGCAATAATAATCAACAATTAGATGACAGTCAAATATAATTTACCTATCCGACCCTTTAACAAGAAATCAGATAATGGTAAATATAACACTTAACAGTGTTAAACAACAATTCAACAGATTCAGATTATCAATGAGATAGATGAAGGGATTATTGATGAAGATAATTTAGAAAACAATCAACATTTGCCTAAACGGTAATTAACAACAAAACCATCAAAATCGATTCAAAATATATTGAATTGGCAACATAAAATAATTTTCATCAAAAAGAAAACATAAATTTAAACATTAAATTTGGTAGGGCTGCAGTACACACACGCGCGTACGGCCTCGCCATATTTAAAATGTCAACTCCGTGGCTGCAGTTCACGCTTGCGTGCACTGCCTCGCCACTACCGAAATGAAATATGCAAAAGAACATAAATCAAAACAAAATAGTATATCAATAAAAATCAATATCGTGTGGCTGTAGTTCACACTTGCGTGCACTGCCTCGCCAACTCGATCGCACAAGGTCAAATCAAAATCAGATTCAACGCAAGTACCAACGGCCTCGACCAAAATTCAAAATATCACTGCAACTAGGAAACAATCGCATAACGACGCTGCAGTTGAAACAATCAAATAGCCTAAAAAAAACTAGTCAGTCAAGCAACGACAACTCAAGTGCTGAGCTCGACTAGACAGCATATGCAAAACGCATGACAAAGCATGCTACAGCTCTACAACATGGATGGACAAGAAAAATGCATAACTGTATGCAACTGTAAAGTGGGTCAAACAAGTGCAACAGGTACAAAAGTCACTGCAACAAGGCAATGCACTATGCAGTGGACAACAGCAGAAGTGATCAAGGCAAAGCACAAGTGTGCGGCATCAAATAGTTTCAAATACATGGTCATATACATATATATATATGGAACTGCCACTGCATGCAACAGCAAAATCAAGTCTAAAAAAGTCTCAAGTATATCACCTGAACAACTCAGGCAACTAGTTCAACTTACTTTAAATGAAATACACGGGTTCAAACAAAAAGTGCACAAGTGTGCAGACAATTCAACTGAATACAAGGGAGTATGACAGTGAACTCAAAGAAATAATCAAGTCAAGACAATGAAACTGGGTTCAACACAGTGAAGATTCCAGTGAACAAATGTAGGATTGACAATTATATCAACTCAACAATCATGCATTCAAGTTTTAACTAGATTGAATAATTAAGGATGTTTGATAATCTTACTTTTGAAAATCAACCACATGCATTTTTAAAATAGATTAAAGGTTTAAATTAGAAATTTGCTCACAGTTTTAACACAACAGAGGTGGCATATATATGCATATACACATGCAGATTTCACAACTTTGGTTCAAGCATGCATCAAGCCATAAATCAGATGTAGATCCAACATCAATGGATATAGCAAAGTTTAGGGGAATGCTTGCTCACAGTAATTTTTTTTTCCTTGAAACTGTATATCATAATAGAGGTGGCATATATATACATATACACAAGCAGATTTCAATCACAATATAAATAAATTCACATCCATCACATGTAGCAACAAAACAAATATTGGGTAGCATCTACTCTCATTAGTTTAAAACAAATCACAATTTGATAGCATCTGTTCTTATTAGTTTTAAAAAAAAAACTTTAAATAGTATCCGTTCTCAACAGTTTTTAAAAGCAAATTAACAGAGCAAATGATAGTAAATAACACCCAACCACCATACATGCAGTGTCTGTTTTCATCAGACATGTATGTAACCAAAATCGAGACCGCAAGTAATAAAAAGCCCAAGGATGTCGAAGTCAAAGTTGAGCAAGTCATAGGTCGACATTGTGGTGGCCAGCAAATGACCGAAGTACATGAATACATGGAGCATGGCAGCAGTCGACATAAATTAATTTCCAGAAATTCGAAACAAGTGAACATGGAAATCAAAAACAAAACAAAGCAACTGCAGAATCAAAGTGACCGAAGTCACTGTTAAGGCAAGGCAAAATCGAAGTAGTTCGGAGACGAAACCATAGCAATTCAGGGGAAACGAGCGAAATAAAAAAAAAATCAGTGAAAACTTCAACATTTAAACTAAATTATACGAAAAATAAAATAAAATCAAAAGAGTTATGGAGCTTGAATTTAGATGTGAGTGAGAGATTCACTCACCTGTATCTCGAATTTGAACAAATAGAAGTGGTCGAAGCAAGCCCTAATTTCGATCGAAGACGAAGAGACGAATTGGAGAGGCCGCCATTTTTTCTTTTCTTTTTATTTTTTTCCGTAAGCTCTGAAATGATGAGGGAGGGGGTGCTTCGTGTTTTAAGGAGAAGGGATCGTGATTTTTGCTTGATGGAAGGGGTGAATGAAGGCGTGTTTACAGCTGATCAAAGTAAGGCCGTGTATACTTATTATTATTATTTTTTTATTTTTTTTATTTTATATATTATTATATATTTTTTATTTCAATTTGAATAAAATTTTGTTTTGTAAATCATTTTCTTTAGTAAACATAGAAACGTTTTGAAGTTCAACTATCAACATCAATTTATAAATTTACATAAATAATAATTCTCAAATTCAAATTATTATTCCTAGTCATTAGTTCGAATTTAAAATACAAATTTCAATATTCAATTTAAACTTCAAAGTCAAATTTAAATTTTATTCAACTTTAAACAGATTAAATTCTAATATTTAATCGCCAATTTATGCTGATAATTTGAAATTCACGTCAAATCATCATTTAAATATTTAAAATAATTTAAATATTCACAAATTAAATTGTTCAAAATTCAGGGCCATTACAATCTCCCCTACTTAAAAGAATTTCGTCCCGAAATTATAAGTTAGGAAAAACGATTGCTAAAATCTCACCGATATTTATATCCTACACAATTTTACCAAGTTTCAAACTCGCAAATAAATATAGGATTCATTCCATTTATTTCGTTTCACTAGTTTTGTTCATCGATTTCAATAATCAAGACACAAAAGTCTTTTACCAAATTTTTGACTTACAAAACTCAGATTTTTAAACTTGAAATCTTTCATGCTAGATATTTGCATATTACATCATTTCCAAAGCTGTGTGCTTTCAAGATGTTTTAAAGATCTTCTTCCTTAATTCATTAAGTTAGAATTATGTAATTCTAATTTCAGATTATTGATTTTCTATTTAAAGTTTGAAAATACTTGATAACTCGAAGTTTAACAAGTCCATCGTCGTTCTCACAGACATTAGGCATACGCTGGCCAGGCGCAAGACTAAAAATCTCCAAGTACTAAATATACTTGCTTCAACTCCCAGTGAAAATACTTTTTTAAAAATTCTTTTAAAAATGGATATGGAAAGCACGTTCCCCCATGGATCACAGTTTACCCGGCGGTTACGCTACTATCCCAATAGAATCGCTTGTAACCTTAGATTTCTCATCTCTCTTGAATTTCGCCATGGTTGTCGCCTTAGATCGCGGTCCACACGGCGGTTACGCTACTATCCCAGTAGAATCGCTCGTGGCCGTAGGCATCACGCCCCTCGAATTACGCTTCGGTTTCTAGATCGCAATTTACACGGCGGTTGCGCCACTATCCCAGTGGAATCGCTTGTAACTGTAGGCATCAATCCCCACGAATTACGCCAGCATCAATTCACCTAATCCCAAACACGATGATCCATCGTGGGGGATCCCAGTCAGTCCCAATGGACATTCCACTAATGGAAATTCTACGTAGCTACGATTTCCAATGGACACTCCACCGAGTTCCAATCACCTTCACAAATAATAAATGGAAGGTACATTTCCATATCCTCAGTTTTTAGAAAACATATGTCATATACATATAGTACTCATTTCACATTTCGTACTTATCATACCTATGTAAACTTGCATAGGACTTTTCATAATAATGACTTTCCAAACTGATAGTTTTCGAATTATTACATTCACATATATAAGTTACGAAAACTCAATTCACATTCATCACAAATAGAGGATTCCAAATTTTCCATCACGTTTAAAATTTTCCTCTAAATCGATTTGAAAATTTAAGGTTATCTCAAACCTAATTCACATTCATAATCCAATTCATTATCGATTTCACATTCGATTTGGATTTCACGTTACATCGTCAATTCTCAACACATAATTGATGTCTATCGATATATAACCTCTAAGCTCGTACGTCTAAGAGAAGGGTGTTAAGCTAAAAGAATAAATTCTCCGCCACCACAGATATATATTTAATAGAGATCAAATGCTATGTCATCAATTCACATTGTTAGACATACAATCTCAATCGACTATCCAAATTTCAAAGCTCAACTTATATTGTTTTTGATGTCAAAGTTAAACTCAATTTAACTCAAGATTCAATCTTCTTTGGAAAATATTCAAGTTGAACTGATCGTTCAAATTTCCCAAAATTAATATCTTTACAAGATATATAATTTTCACACTTAGCCATTTGAAACAAATTTCAAATATTCATTTTTCAATTTATCTTTAAAAGATAAAATTTCAAACCTTCCATTTCATATTGGAAAACATTTCCATACTTATTAAATAATAAGTAATTCACAAGTTCATTTATTTTCAACACTTGGAAAATATTCAATATACTTGAATCAAAATTAAGTATATATTCCACTCTTTAAGGAAATCATTCTTTTAAACACCTTTATTTGAGCCAAAACGAATGTTGCGTAAAACATCGTTACAACAACTCAGAAATCACTAGTATAGGGATTCGAAATTTAAGATAGATATATAAATCCCAATACTATAAACAACATTTTCTTCCGGAAACCATTTACTATAACAACAGTGTTATAGTCCACTATTTCCTTATTTTTCTCTCGAAAACGTCTATTTCAACAATTGAATGTTGAAATCTATGTATTCGATACTTAATGCATTTTAAAACATCTTTAAAACCATTAACTTTTTCAATTTCAACTTCAACTTAATTCATAGTTTGAATTCCTCATACTTTTCACAATATAAATTTTAAACCAATTTCAAACTTTTCAATATTAAGTTTTTCACTTAATTAAATTTTCCGCACGTTTAAATTCAAATTCATCACTGAATTTATCAAATCTATAATGGATTATCATGTTGACAACTTCAAATTTGAAATTTAAATCTCTATTTGAACTTTGCATTTACTTTCTATTTCAAAAATAATCAACTAGTTCCTTAGTAAGTCATTCGTCGATTTAGTTTCATTAAATTGATATTTCCGCATTAACCACATTTCATAATATCACTTCCCTAAAACATATCCGTTTTAGTCAATAATATATTCACTGTCCAAAATCGTGAATATACTTATCTATTCAATTCAGTGTTTCTACACTTTTTATTTAAAAGATTATCCACTGTCCAAAATCGTGGATAAAATTCCCAACCAACATTTACTATCACAATATTTAACATAAAGGATAATTCGTTGTCCAAAATCACGAATATATCTCCTTTAATAAGCTACAACAATTTACTTATCAAATTCAATTGATTTCGAATTTATAAATAATTTTTTTACAAATTCCATTTCTATTTATAAACTTCGATTTATAAATCTTCCTAATTAATTCAATTCAATTTATATAACTTAATTATATAACAAAAGTCCATTTATAAGTTAAGTATTATAATCCATTTATTTACTAAATCGTTCTTCAAAACATTTGAAATCAATTTCCAAAAGAATTCAGAATCAAATTTCTCAAGTTGTAGTTCAATTATCCTCTTGGCTATAACTAAATTGAAATATCATTTTATTTCACAATTTATTATTTTGGAGATATTCACAATATTTGATTCAAACCAATTCATTAACTCACTTCACTTATATTTTTATTTTTCATAAGTCTCAATAATTCGATAATGGATTTTGAATGAGAAACTATCGCAATCCTAAATTTAGAGAGGGGAATTTTCAAAATAATTCTAACTTTCAAAATACCTTTCATTTTAAAGAAAACAATTTCATACTTCTTTAGATTTGAAAAAAACACTTTCTTTAAAGTGGTTCTAGTAACTATTCATATTAAACATCATAAACTGAGCTTTGAGTAAACCAAAGCTCTGATACCACTTTTGTAACGACCCGCCGCCCTGATCGCCTCTAGTCGGTAATTAAACCAGCTAGAAACGTTCAAAATGACGGATTGTTCGTCAGTTTATAGAGTTTAAACAGAATCAGCCACAGAATCACAGAATAATCATATATTTCTCATAAATAATTTTTCTTACATATATCAGAGTTTGTACAATGCATTTAAATTTTTATACAGCGGAATATATCTTTCATTATTGAGTACAAGAAAAATTTTCTAGAAAAACTTTAGTGGAGTGCTTTCCCCAACTCTCTCTAACTTCGCTGCCTGAAAATCTTCAAGCTGTAAAAATACTCGGTCTGACCCGAGTATTACATTCAAAAGAAAATAATACACAGGTCAGTCTAATTCAAACTCAGTTATTAGTGCATAGAGGCAATAATAATCAAAAATTAGATGACAGTCAAATATAATTTACCTATCCGACCCTTTAACAAGAAATCGGATAACGGTAAATATAACACTTAACAGTGTTAAACAACAATTCAACAGATTCAGATTATCAATGAGATAGATGAAGGGATTATTGATGAAGATAATTTAGAAAACAATCAAAATTTGCCTAAACGGCAATTAACAACAAAATCATCAAAATCGATTCAAAATATATTGAATTGGCAACATAAAATAATTTTCATCAAAAAGAAAACATAAATTTAAACATTAAATTTGGTAGGGCTGCAGTACGCACACGCGCGTACGGCCTCGCCACATTTAAAATGTCAACTCCATGGCTGCTGTTCATGCTTGCGTGCACTGCCTCGCCACTACCGAAATGAAATATGCAAAAGAACATAAATCAAAACAAAATAGTATATCAATAAAAATCAATATCGTGTGGCTGCAGTTCACGCTTACGTGCACTGCCTCGCCAACTCGATCGCACAAGGTCAAATCAAAATCAGATTCAACGCAAGTACCAACGGCCTCGACCAAAATTCAAAATATCACTGCAACTAGGAAACAATCGCATAACGACGCTGTAGTTGAAACAATCAAATAGCCTAAAAAAACTAGTCAGTCAAGCAACGACAACTCAAGTGCCGAGCTCGACTAGACAGCATATGCAAAACGCATGACAAAGCATGCTACAGCTCTACAACATGGATGGACAAGAAAAATGCATAACTGTATGCAACTGTAAAGTGGGTCAAACAAGTGCAACAGGTACAAAAGTCACTGCAACAAGGCAATGCACTATGTAGTGGACAACAGCAGAAGTGATCAAGGCAAAGCACAAGTGTGCAACATCAAATAGTTTCAAATACATGGTCATATACATATATATATGGAACTGCCACTGCATGCAATAGCAAAATCATGTCTAAAAAAGTCTCAAGTATATCACCTGAACAACTCAGGCAACTTGTTCAACTTACTTTAAATGAAATACATGGGTTCAAACAAAAAGTGCACAAGTGTGCAGATAATTCAACTGAATGCAAGGGAGTATGACAGTGAACTCAAAGAAATAATCAAGTCAAGACAATGAAACTGGGTTCAACACAGTGAAGATACCAGTGAACAAATGTAGGATTGACAATTATATCAACTCAACAATCATGCATTCAAGTTTTAACTGGATTGAATAATTAAGGATGTTTGATAATCTTACTTTTGAAAATCAACCACATGCATTTTTAAAATAGATTAAAGGTTTAAATTAGAAATTTGCACATAGTTTTAACACAACAGAGGTGGCATATATATGCATATACACAAGCAGATTTCACAACTTTGGTTCAAGCATGCATCAAGTCATAAATCAGATGTAGATCCAACATCAATGGATATAGCAAAGTTTAGGGGAATGCTTGCTCACAGTAATATTTTTTTTCCTTGAAACTGTATATCATAATAGAGGTGGCATATATATACATATACACAAGCAGATTTCAATCACAATATAAATAAATTCACATCCATCACATGCAGCAACAAAACAAATATTGGGTAGCATCTGCTCTCATTAGTTTAAAACAAATCACAATTTGATAGCATCTGTTCTTATTAGTTTTAAAAAAAAACTTTAAATAGCATCCGTTCTCAACAGTTTTTAAAAGCAAATTAACAGAGCAAATGATAGTAAATAACACCCAACCACCATACATGCAGTGTCTGTTTTCATCAGACATGTATGTAACCAAAATCGAGACCGCAAGTAATAAAAAGCCCAAGGATGTCGAAGTCAAAGTTGAGCAAGTCATAGGTCGACATTGTGGTGGCCAGCAAATGACCGAAGTACATGAATACATGGAGCATGGCAGCAGTCGACATAAATTAATTTCCAGAAATTCGAAACAAGTGAACATGGAAATCAAAAACAAAACAAAGCAACTGCAGAATCAAAGTGACCGAAGTCACTGTTAAGGCAAGGCAAAATCGAAGTAGTTCGGAGACGAAACCATAGCAATTCAGGGGAAACGAGCGAAATAAAAAAAAAATATCAGTGAAAACTTCAACATTTAAACTAAATTATACGAAAAATAAAATAAAATCAAAAGAGTTATGGAGCTTGAATTTAGATGTGAGTGAGAGATTCACTCACCTGTATCTCGAATTTGAACAAATAGAAGTGGTCGAAGCAAGCCCTAATTTCGATCGAAGACGAAGAGACGAATTGGAGAGGCTGCCATTTTTTCTTTTCTTTTTATTTTTTTCCGTAAGCTCTAAAATGATGAGGGAGGGGGTGCTTCGTGTTTTAAGGAGAAGGGATCGTGATTTTTGCTTGATGGAAGGCGTGAATGAAGGCGTGTTTATAGCTGATCAAAGTAAGGTCGTGTATACTTATTATTATTATTTTTTTATTTTTTTATTTTATATATTATTATATATTTTTTATTTCAATCTAAATTAAATTTTGTTTTGTAAATCATTTTCTTTAGTAAACATAGAAACGTTTTGAAGTTCAACTATCAACATCAATTTATAAATTTACATAAATAATAATTCTCAAATTCAAATTATTATTCCTAGTCATTAGTTCGAATTTAAAATACAAATTTCAATATTCAATTTAAACTTCAAAGTCAAATTTAAATTTTATTCAACTTTAAACAGATTAAATTCTAATATTTAATCGCCAATTTATGCTGATAATTTGAAATTCACGTCAAATCATCATTTAAATATTTAAAATAATTTAAATATTCACAAATTAAATTGTTCAAAATTCAGGGTCGTTACAATGATGATACTGAAGATAATAGAATGGTTGAAATTTAATTTAAAGGTGATTTGTTCAGTTTTAATAATATATCCTTTGAATTGAATTTAAAAATAAAATAAAAATAAAATAAAATAAAAATAAAATATAATAAAATTTGTATATACCTGGTCAAAATCAAGTCAAGCTGTCTTTCACCCTTTCAAAACATAATTGATTTTCTCACGCGATAAAGCAAATCATGTCCCTTTTGTCTTCTAATGCAAGCCATTCACCAGCTATGACTCATGCACCCGTCCCCTTCAAAGGATATCAGAAAGACATTTTTTTCCTCCTCTGTTCGTTTCCTTAAATCGAAATATGTCGATTGGAAAAAAAACAAAACGAAATCGATTCTGTTCTCCCTTCAAGTTCGATGCCTCGCATCAGAGGGTCGGCGATGCTTAGGCTTCGGTGAGGAAGCGCGAGCAAGTTCGCGCGCGACCACTTGATATCGCACGTTCGAGTTTCGTCTGGAGGTGGCGTACGAGTTCGATTTGAACTCGAGGGGGAAGGGAGCGCGGTCGCTCGAAGGGAGGGGAGGCTCATCAATTTAGGGTTTGGGATCGCAACACCTACGTGATGGCGTGCGATTTGGGTGTGGGTGTGAGACTGTCGTGCCCATTTCGCCTTATCGTGGGTTGAAAGAAAGCTTCGGTTTGTCGAAGTGATGTTGGCGGAGTCAAGATGACGAGGGGCAGATGGATTGTGGATGGTTGCGGCGTCGACGGCAGTGGAGATGAGGGTCGAGTTCGATCTCGTGCAGAGCTTGGAGCAAGAGCTCGATGTTTGGGTTCTGTCGTCGAGCAGGTAACGTGATTTTTAGCATTTTGATTTAAAATCTACTTAAGTTAATAAAAAACAGGTAAATTAAATCTGTTTATTTATTTGTATATTTGAAAATTATTAAATCTATTTAGTTCGAAATCAGTAATAGAAAAGAAAAAGAATCAATAGTGAAGCAAAGTATGATATAAATAGAAATATATATATTTATAGATATGGTTTTGGGAAAAGGCCGGAATTTTAAATGTGTGGGGTTTGTATAAAAATAGATTTAAAATCTATATAGATTATTTTATTAGTATATATGTAGTTTCAAAAAGAATTAAAGAAATTGGTAAAATTAAATTATTAGTTTAAATGAAATTAATAAATGGTAATTTATTTTTCGTTTAGTTCAAATATTAATAAACCGTACGAATGTTTGTACAAGGTCTAAAATTATGAAGGAATTGTCGAGATGGAAATGGATTGCTAAACAAAAATCAAAGGTGAGTTAATCTCACTCTTCTGGATTCCTATTTAAATTTAAATGGTTAAATTTAAATAATTGGTTGAGTGATTGAATTCATTGATGTGGTATATTATATAGTAATATATAGTATATATTGGACTGATTGATTTCCCACATTATATAGCGGATGAGACCTTATGCGTTGCATTAGAGCGGATGATATTTTATAAATCACATATACCGCGATATTCCACCTCGAAGTGGATTTGGTATTGTGCTAACGTCTGTGGATGCAGGAAACCAGGTTGGAGGGATCCAACTGGATTCCTCAAAAAAATTTAGATTGTTTAATATTCCGTGTTATGAATGTTTGATATGCTGTGATGAATTATATTGATAATTGGAATATTGATTCTCATGGTTTAATTGGATATTCCGGTACACTGGGTTATCAAAATATATAGAATTGGATTTTTGAAAAGAAGAGTAAAATTTAGAAGTGAAATAACTATAGAATCAAAATAAGAATGAATTGGAAAGAAATGAAAGTGGTTTTTTTAAAACTGAAGTTAAATTGTAAAGTAGAGATTTAAAACAAGTTTTAAATCAAAAATTAAATCTGGAATTCAAGTTGGTGAATCTCAGTTTTTAAACAAATAAAGTTTTTTTTTAAATTTAAATTGTTTTATCAACTTGAATGTTAAAGCGAATTTTTAATTTAATTTGAATTTAAAAATGAATTTGGTTTTAAATCCCTTTAAAATTCCTTTATAAAATGAGTAATTAATTTATTTAATGAAGTAAATAAAAAGATAGTTAATTACAGGTTGGGATTAATTAAGAGTGATTAATATTGTGGTTTAATTATTGTAATTAATTTAGATTGGTATAGATTAAAATGATAAGTGATATATGAGAAATTAATTAATATAAGTTATTAAGGATTAATGTAATTAATTATAGATAATTAATTTGTGAAGTAATTAAAGATTAGTTACTATTTTTGGTTAGAATAATTAATTTGTGTAATTAATTGAAGATAATTACTTGAATGTAATTGAAGGATAATTAATCCAGGGTGATTAATTAAGATGGATAATTAAGGGATGATTAACTTATTGATTTGAAATTAATTAACGTCAAGTGAAGGAATCTAAGTGATTGGGATTAGTAATTCAGTTAGAAGTGATTAAATTTATTTTGGAAGTGTTGTAACAGCCCGCAAAATCCGTACCTCTTGAATCAACACTATTCTACCCCTATTAACTCAAGTGGCACAGAATTACGAACCATTAGGGTTAAAGAAGAAGAGATAGAAGAAGAAGAAACTAAACAATATCAGAATCTCACAGTCGCAGCGGAATAAACTATAATAATAAATATAGAACTTTACACAAAATGAAATCTATAATTTTTTTTATACATCGCATCATCAGAGTATCTCATACGTCAAATTACCATTCAGACATACCATATAATCACAAACAACGGAATACACATATATATAAGTAATACGTCTCGGACTCCAGCTCCTCTGCTGCTCCAAAGCATCATGTCCTGTACATATAATACTCGGTCTGACCCGAGCATTATAATGAAATAATATCCGAGTCAGTCTGGAATACCAGCTGATAATAAATATGCATCCAAATTGATTATTAAAGTTTCAAAAATCCCTTGAAAAACAAAAGCATCTCGTAAGACCACGTCACAAATAAACATGTCGGGTTTTTACCTTACGATAGCTAAAACACTTTTTATAGAAATCCTCTGATATTATAATAGGGTCTATTTACAAATACTTATAAAATAGCCGAAATTGTTACATTCATTAAATTCCAGCTACTAGCCACAAAAGTGGGTAATACAAACAAAACGCGTACAAGGCTCGTAGGGAGAATGGATTTCCATCAATGGCTGGGCTACTGGGGTACCGCCCGTCAAAGTACCTGGCCTAGATCAGAGTACCGAGGAGTACGCCCGCTCCCCTGCAACACAAGGCCGGAACCATTTCTTACTGAACAGTCCCGAACAAGATAACCTCGTGGTTGGCGCGACCAACCACCCACTAAGCCGAATATAAAGGGACATCTAGAAAGGGGAAAATCTTGTCCTGCTTGGGCATGACCCACCTAACCTTGTTGCACCTCCCCTGTTTTAGCCATTCCCGGTTGATGAGGCTTGAGGTTAAACGTTACCTTTAGAACTTTTTCACTTAGAATGCCCATCGCCCACCTAACGATGTTTCGCAAGCATTCGTCCATACAAGTCCGTCCCGGGTTCGAACGGAACTGAAGGCTCTATTCCTACTACATTCATTTTGGAAATATCCTCAGGATTAGTAGCGACTAGCCCTTGCACTTCACTGCTCCATCTTCGACTCCGAACACATTTTTCCACGAAACGTACAAACCGGATCGAAGTGGTTTTCGAGAAATAAATCCCGATCCCGGTCTCTTCGAAAGATCAACGCATTTGTCCAATATTGATAGTCGGTGATTTAACTATCAATTAATATTCACAAACATCCATCACACAATAAATAATTTCCCACATTATTTATTTGCCTCAGATATCTTTAAAAGATATATTTTCAAATTTCAAAGCTCATTTGAAACAATTCCCAAAGATCTTCCCTTACAAGGTAAATCCTTTACCATTTATTTCCATTGGAAATAACCAAGTTCATAAACAATTTAGAAATTAAACAATTAAAACATTTTATACTGAAATATACTTTAAAATGCGTAAATTTACTTCTAGTTACTTAATCAAAAATATAAATTTAAAATAAGTGAAGTAAAACTATTTATTTAGATCTAAACTTGGTTTTACATAAATGTTTAGTTAAACTAAATTTAAAAGTAGAGTTTTCAAAGGATTAATAACAATTTCAAATAACTTTGTTCAAATTTAGCCTTTAAATAAATCTATTTGCAAAAATAATTACTAAGGTATTCATAAAAATTTACTATTGCTAATTTATCAATAATTACTTTAAAATAATAATTTCCAAAACACTCTTTTAAGCAAGTTTGAATTTTTAAACTTTCTTTTAATACAATCTGTTTAAAACTCGAACTTGGTTTTTCCCAGGGAAACTCATTCCCACTCAAACAACCCAGAAAATCCATTTTATAAATTCTGTCGAATATATTTCAATTCAGATTTATGTTTAATAACATAGATTTCCTTCCCAGGTTTAAAATAACTTCTTACGAAGCTTAACCACATTTCCATTCCCAGAAATTCACTTCCAAAGTATAAGTTTAAAGGCCTTTTTAAATAAACTATTATAAATTTATTTAATGAAATCATACTTAAGGAATTGCTTAACTAAATACCTACTTAAATTTTCAGTGGTTTTAAATAATACTTCTGCAACATTCAATTTATTGCTAATTTAATTTGAAGGGTTTCTTTTGAAATCATATTTAATTTCCAGAGAACATTATTATCAAAATAATCCCATTGTTATTTATTTTTTCAATTTATAATTTCTTATTGAAATTATCACCAGAAATCCCTACTTCCTCATTTATCAACTAATAAATGTTCCACTTATTTTTGTTTCCAACTTTGCAAATTTTCATTCTTCACTCAACCCAGATTCCAAATTTAATTCCCTTAAAATCTTTATTTATCAATTCCTTTTATTTCTTTAAAAATCCAACTTATTTCATTTTATTCTTAAAATTCTGTGTATATACTTATCCAGCAATAACACAATACAATTTAATTCAGAGTTATCAATCATAATATATATCAGGTTACAACATCAATTATAAAGATAATTACTATAGTGTGAGGAATATAGTTGGATCCCTCCAACCTGTTTTCCCTACATCCACAAATATTAGCACAACAACATATATATCAATCCAGGCTGATATAAATGAAAATTTCAACCAATCTCACAATTATTTAAATATTAACTACTTGAATCAGCTAACATTCCAGATGTGAGTGAGATTAACTCACCTTGAGTTTCGGCGAGCGTTCGAAATTTAAATTAAACCGAACGACGTTCGATTTAACCCAAATTTCTATTTTCCCGGAATGATTCCCGAACTGCATCATCACGTAATGCTCGTCTCTGCGATTCCAACGCCATAAATCTTGTCAAATTCTGATTACATATGAAATAGATATGAATTTTATAAGTTTTGCACTTTAATTTAAAACAATCAGTTTTTATTATCAAATAATATTATACCACACAACATCAGCCGTTCAAAAACGAGAGGCCGTTGCCTTCTTCCTATCGAACGCGTCTATCTCTAGCACGAACCCATCATCACGAAATTAGGGCACGAAATCGCACCCTCCACGAAGCCATTCACCTCGATCGGAGGCTACCCTTACGAAGCACGCCTCCACCTCCATGCTCGACCCAACGCACGCAGAGCTTGGCCATCCATATGGCTCGTAATTCGAGCACAAACGACCAGCAAACGCGGCCATCTAATCTCCCCTCCGCTACGCTAAAAACCATCACTACCGTACACATCGTAGATCTCGACACCCCCTTCGATTTATTAGTTGAAAACTTTTCGCGAAAGCTTATGGATTGAGTAGAAAATGGAGGAGGAGGAGGGGAAATACCGGCCATTGGAATAAACGAACGGCGGCTCACGATAATGCTAGGGTTTAGGAGTAATATAAATATATATAATATTATTTAATATTATTTTAATTAATTAAATTCTCAATTTAACCTCATATGCAAACGATCTCCAAACTACGCGTTCCGACAGGCGTTCCTAGGGTTTTTCCCACGTTGCGGACACAATGAAACAGATTTCGTAAGTTAATTCGGTCATATGTGCGAGTTACGGAGTTAAACGATCAATTTAAAATTAAATCGGTTAAATCGATTTCGATGCGTTTCGAGCTGCCACGGTCAAACGACAACTCTGATTGCTACGAAAATTGAAATCCGATAATAACTAACGATTACGGATCTAATGGAACTGGTTTCGTCGAATTCCGAGACTATGCCCCGGAAAGCTATTTTAACTCGTCTATTAAATCGGGCGATTTCAAAATTGACGAAAATGCTTAAAATTTCACTTTTGAAATTTTAATAACTTAACAATAAATCATATAAAATTTATAATCACATTAAAAATTAATTCTGACTCATTCCTGACTAAAATCTGTTTAATTGCATTTTTATAATATTAAATTCTATTATTAAATTAATATAAAATTTCAAATAATAACTTATTGACTTTTAAGTCCATCTAAAATCCAACCACCCTATTTATATCCAAATAGACTTAAAAATAAATTTGAAAACCATTTGTATAACTATTCACATCCAGATTCACCACTTATTCCAATTTGGAATATTTAATTATTATTCTTCATTATTCAAAATCGAATGGAATCACTATAATTAAAAATTATAGCTTATTTTATTGATTGAACCCGAATCCATTCATTTCAAAATCAATTAAGAATCCACATTAAACATTTAAAACGAATTAAATGTTCAAGTTCAATGGCTTAAAAATACGGGATGTTACATTCCTCCTCCCTTATAAAAATTTCGTCCCCGAAATTTGCTAGGGTAGAAAATACTCTACAACCCATTTACTTACCCAATTTGCTTAGTTAAAAGCTTATATTTACTTTCCCAAAAAGTTTCTGCTCCATTTCAAAACCATTTGTTTTATCCACTCTAAAGCCTGTATTTTAACATTTGCTTTCAAAAATAACTTTCCAAGGTAAAAAAAATTCCCAAAATCCCAAAAATTGTCCAACTCCCAAAATTTCCGGAAAATTTTGGCAGAGTCTCCCCTGCACGGAGGAGCTTTCGCGATACAGATAAATATATATACATCGACCCATACGGTCGGAAACCAAAATATATCACAATATATATATATCATTTTCCCAATTATGTTTGCGTAGGCGTACCTTTTAGCAAATTTTTAATAGCAAGCGGCTAATATAATGCATATACATGCTCCAACTCTCTCGAACGCCTCCCATACCTGTACTTACTCAACAAACTCATCAGTTTTCAAAGATATGCACATTTCAATAACATTTCCAATATAAATGTAAGCCAACATATCATTTACATTTCAAACAACATTTTGCATAATGTCATAAGTAATCATATTTTTTTTAACATGCACAAGTTCCTTTTTTACAGCCAAATTCCATTTTATTTCACACAAATGATTTACATACAAATTCAGCTATTCCAATTCATACTTTACCCAATTTTGGAATTGATTCACCAAGCAAATTTCATTTCAATTTGATACATTTTCTTTCTATTATAACTCACTTGCATTTACACAAAAATCCATTTATTAAGATTTTAGCCCATTCTACTTCCACCCAAACTAACTTCATTTTATCACACTTGAATGATTTACGTTCAAGTTTATTATATCCATTCATACGCAAACATTGCTTATTAAAATGTTAATTCATTCCAATTGATCCAAAATCAATTCCAGTTGCTACTTGAAACCAATTCACTTGCATCCATTTACAAACTCTTTGAATTAGATTCCAATTTAGTTCAATTTATTTAAGACTCAATTTCAAATGCTTCTTCAAGCAAAATAATCACCACGTAAGCTTAGAACCATTTACAATTAATTCTAGTTTAATTTATATTAATTTTACTCTATTCTGAAACATCCATTTCAATTTTTAAATCACATTCTTATTCACACTTTTCAAATTTATTATTCCTCTTAAGTTTATTTTTATTATTTTATTACTCTTATTGTTTTATTATATATATAATATTATTATTATTTTTTATATAGTTATATATCATTCCATATTTGTTTACAACTCGTACATTCTTTCTTCATCACAATAACTATCTTAAAAGTCATTTGCTTGCATTCAAATTTTATTTTCCAAACAAATTTCATTTAAAGCTATTTCATAAGCTTAAAAATAACCATCTCATCATCTTTCTTAAATGATTTCAATTCCATAATATCTCAATTTGCTTCCATTTTAATTGATTCTTACCAAATCAAACCATTTACAAATTTTAATCCAACTAGCTTAAACATTCAGCTTAAGTTTAAATTAATAACATCTCATTCTATACTATTTACAACTCTCACCCATATTTAATTCATACTTGCTTATTCCATCACAATAATTAATTAAAATTCTCTTCACTTGCATTTCAATTTCTGCATCTAAACAAATTTATCCAAGACCACATTATTCAGCTTAATCACATTTATTTAATTTGCTTAAGCTTTCTTTACAATATCTCCATTATCTTCTTATAAATCAACTTTTATTTTCATTTGATTCTCATCCAAATCAAATTCCAATTCATTTACAAACTTTAATGCACTTTGCCTATTTATTAAATCCATTTTAGACTTATTTTATTAGCAAAGAAACCACTTTAAATTATTTCACTCATTTGAATCTATTTACAATTCAAACCATCATTATTATAATTTAATTCCATTTTTCATTCACACTTCATTATTTGTTACCACAAATTTAAATCCCATACTACAGTTGGATTTCTATTTACTTTCCAAATTTTTATCAATTATCAAAATTCCATTCATTACCATACACATTCCATTTAATTGTAATTCAATTTAGTCTCTAACCTAATCCATATTAGGTTTTAATTCACTTCCTCAATTCACTCTGAATTCATTTATAATATGGACATTTTCCAGTTATTTCATTTAGCAAATTTAAATTTGTACCTTTCCTTTTCACTCCTTTAAATAGAATCTAAATTTTTCAATATTATTTACTACACAACTGAAACTTAATTTCAATTTCATTATCAAAACAAATTTCATTTTCCCCCATACATAAGTTCAAGACTTATTTTCTAACTTAAGAACATTCACCTTTATATTCTCACTTACTTCATTACCCTTTACACTTCATTTATGGCCAAGTATTGAATTTGCCACACCAATCAACTCTTTCCATTAATGAATTACAATTTCACTTCCATTTAGAGTTTAGATTGCTTACTTAAGTCCATTTTCATTTCATAATCACAAATACAAATTATAACACTTAATAACTTAAGAATATGAATTTCTTTTATGTAATTATAAGCAATTTTACATTTCACCTTTATATCCAATTTATTTCTCCATAAATAAGTTCAAAACTTATTTTCTAACTTAAGTTCATTCACTTCCTTTATATCTCACTCTACCTTATCTCAATTCGCATTTTATTTGAGATTAAGTTTGAATTCACCATACCATTCCACTACTTCCCATTGTGATTATAACTCTATTTCTATTTTTTTATAAGTTCACCAACTTACTTATTTTAAAGCCCATATTGCTCATTTCAATCTGTATACATTTTATAATCACAATTTCAATTTTCTATATATATGCATCACTGAATTTTTAAGGATACAAATCTTCTTTCAATTTAATTCCTTACGCAATTTTAAATCCTCAATCTCAAATTATAAGTATACAACTTAATAACTTATGGGTACAATCCATTTCACAATGACCCACAATTTCAGACCAACTTACTTTTTCATTTAACCCCAAATCCATTTAATTCTAAGTCCAATTTTTTTTTAACTTATCCAAGTTAAATTCAAATTTCCAATTCACTTTAATATATTTTATTCATTTCCAATTACTCAAGTTAAGTTTTAATTCCAAGATTAAAATTTTCATTTCTTCCTTCTTATTAATATTAACTTCACTTAATAAGTTCAATAGTTAATTCATTTTAACTTTCACATTTTTATTCTAATCAGAATCTCCAGAATTCAATTTACCCGAATTTATTTCAAACCAATTTGAAATAATAAATAACTTGTACAATCCTGGTATCAAATCAAATCTCCCAATTCCAAAAACACTTGGTTTTATTAAAACAAATTTCCCTTTGAAATTTATAAAACCACTTGTATACCCAACAAGTCAAACAAATATCATAACCAACCACTTTGGTAGCAATCCATCACTTTAGAAACTTGAAAATGAATTCTAATGATGTGGCCAGCATCATCAGGATTATTTTCCAGCGACTGAAGTGAGTTCAATGCTTTCTTACTTTCCCAAATTCATGTCAAAACAGTTCCCATTCAAAAATATTTCCCAAATCAATATTACAATATACCACTCAAACACTTTAGCAAACATTTCAAACTTTTCCAGGATTTTAAATTTCCAAACTTTTGTTTCAATACATTTAAAATCCTTCCCAAAACTTTCGGGATTTAAATTCTGGTCCAATTCAGATTTAGTTATTCTTCCCTTTATATAATTTATATTTGTAGAATTTTATTTTGCATTATAACTATTTCAACTTCCAGATTAAATTTTAGATTCTTATTTGATTTAGACATTAACAACCAAATCATCCAAATATATAATAATTTCAGAAAATTATTTCTTTTATATCAAAAATAATTTTGGGTAAAATTTATTTCATTTACCCATTTTAAAAACAATACTATGTTGGTTTATCTTGTTCAAGAGTTTAGAAACCCCTATCGATACGGTTGTACTTCCCGCACCGACCAGAATTCATAAACGCTCAACCGCTAAGTCAACACAGTATAAAAACAAGTTTATATCCACTAACAAGTACGCTCTCATATTTATTAATACACTCAACTCATTATAGAGTACCGTCGACTCTATTTAATGAGTAATTTCCCCACCAAAACCTAGGTTGTCGCCAACCTAAGCTCTGATACCGAGTGTAATAGCCCGCAAAATCCGTACCTCTTGAATCAACACTATTCTACCCCTATTAACTCAAGTGGCACAGAATTACGAACCATTAGGGTCAAAGAAGAAGAGATAGAAGAAGAAGAAACTAAACAATATCAGAATCTCACAGTCGCAGCGGAATAAACTATAATAATAAATATAGAACTTTACACAAAATGAAATCTATAATTTTTTTATACATCGCATCATCAAAGTATCTCATACATCAAATTACTATTCAGACATACCATACAATCACAAACAGCGGAATACACATATATATAGGTAATACGTCTCGGACTCCAGCTCCTCTGCTGCTCCAAAGCATCATGTCCTGTACATATAATACTCGGTCTGACCCGAGCATTATAATGAAATAATACCCGAGTCGGTCCGGAATACCAGCTGATAATAAATATGCATCAAAATTGATTATTAAAGTTTCAAAAATCCCTTGAAAAACAAAAGCATCTCGCAAGACCACGTCACAAATAAACATGTCGGGTTTTTACCTTACGATAGCTAAAACACTTTTTATAGAAATCCTCTGATATTATAATAGGGTCTATTTACAAATACTTATAAAATAGCCGAAATTGTTACATTCATTAAATTCCAGCTACTAGCCACAAAAGTGGGTAATACAAACAAAACTCGTACAAGGCTCGTAGGGAGAATGGATTTCCATCAATGGATGGGCTACTGGGGTACCGCCCTTCACAGTACCTGGCCTAGATCAGAGTACCGAGGAGTACGCCCGCTCCCCTACAACACAAGCCGGAACCATTCCTTACCGAACAGTCCCGAACAAGATAACCCCGTGGTTGGCGCGACCAACCACCCACTAAGCCGAATATAAAGGGACATCTAGACAGGGGAAAATCTTGTCCTGCTTGGGCATGACCCACCTAACCTTGCTGCACCTCCCCTGTTTTAGCCATTCCCGGTTGATGAGGCTTGAGGTTAAATGTTACCTTTAGAACGTTTTCACTTAGAATTCCCATCGCCCACCTGACGATGTTTCGCAAGCATTCGTCCATACAAGTCCGTCCCGGGTTCGAACGGAACCGAAGGCGCTATTCCTACTACATCCATTTTGGAAATATCCTCAGGATTAGTAGCGACTAGCCCTTGCACTTCACTGCTCCATCTTCGACTCCGAACACGTTTTTCCATGAAACGTACAAACCGGATCGAAGTGGTTTTCGAGAAATAAATCTCGATCTCGGTCTCTTCGAAACGATCAACGCATTTGTCCAATATTAATAGTCGGTGATTTAAGTATCAATTAATATTCACAAACATCCATCACACAATAAATAATTTCCCACATTATTTATTTTCCTCGAATATCTTTAAAAGATATATTTTCAAATTTCAAAGCCCATTTGAAACAATTCCCAAAGATCTTCCCTTACAAGGTAAATCCATTACCATTTATTTCCATTGGAAATAACCAAGTTCATAAACAATTTAGAATTTAAACAATTAAAACATTTTATACTGAAATATACTTCAAAATGCGTAAATTTACTTCTAGTTACTTAATCAAAAATATAAATTTAAAATAAGTGAAGTAAAACTAATTATTTAGATCTAAACTTGGTTTTACATAAATGTTTAGTTAAACTAAATTTAAAAGTAGAGTTTTCAAAGGATTGATAACAATTTCAAATAACTTTGTTCAAATCTAGCCTTTAAATAAATCTATTTGTAAAAATAATTACTAAGGTATTCATAAAAATTTACTATTGCTAATTTATCAATAATTACTTTAAAATAATAATTTCCAAAACACTCTTTTAAACAAGTTTGAATTTTTAAACTTTCTTTTAATACAATCTGTTTAAAACTCGAACTTGGTTTTTCCCAGGGAAACTCATTCCCACTCAAACAACCCAGAAAATCCATTTTATAAATTCTGTCGAATATATTTCATTTCAGATTTATGTTTAATAACATAGATTTCCTTCCCAGGTTTAAAATAACTTCTTACGAAGCTTAACCACATTTCCATTCCTGGAAATTACTTCCAAAGTATAAGTTTAAAGGCCTTTTAAATAAACTATTATAAATTTATTTAATGAAATCATACTTAAGGAATTGCTTAACTAAATACCTACTTAAATTTTCAATGGTTTTAAATAATACTTCTGCAACATTCAATTTATTGCTAATTTAATTTTAAGGGTTTCTTTTGAAATCATATTTAATTTCCAAAGAACATTATTATCAAAATTATCCCATTGTTATTTATTTTTTTCAATTTATAATTTCTTATTGAAATTATCACCAAAAATCCCTACTTCCTCATTTATCAACTAATAAATGTTCCACTTATTTTTATTTCCAACTTTGCAAATTTTCATTCTTCACTCAACCCAGATTCCAAATTTAATTCCCTTAAAATCTTTATATATCAATTCCTTTTATTTCTTTAAAAATCCAACTTATTTTATTTTATTCTTAAAATTCTGTGTATATACTTATCCAGCAATAACATAATACAATTTAATTCAGAGCTATCAATCACAATATATATCAGGTTACAACATCAATTATAAAGATAATTACTATAGTGTGAGGAATCCAGTTGGATCCCTCCAACCTGTTTCCCTGCATCCACAAATATTAGCACAACAACATATATATCAATCCAGGCTGATATAAATGAACATTTCAACCAATCTCACAATTATTTAAATATTAACTACTTGAATCAGCTAACATTCCAGATGTGAGTGAGATTAACTCACCTTAAGTTTCGGCGAGCGTTCGAAATTTAAATTAAACCGAACGACGTTCGATTTAACGCAAATTTCTGCTTGCCCGGAATGATTTCCGAACTGCATCATCACGTAATGCTCGTCTCTGCGATTCCAACGCCATAAATCTCATCAAATTCTGATTACATATGAAATATATATGAATTTTATAAGTTTTCCACTTTAATTTAAAATAATCCGTTTTTATTATCAAATAATATAATACCACACAGCATCAGCCGTTCAAAAACGAGAGGCCACTGCCTTCTTCCTCTCGAACGCGTCTATCTCCAGCACGAACCCATCATCACGAAATTAGGGCACGAAATCGCACCCTCCACGAAGCCATTCACCTCGATCGGAGGCTACCCCTACGAAGCACGCCTCCACCTCCATGCTCGACCCAACGCACGCAGAGCTCGGCCATCCATATGGCTCGAAATTTGAGCACAAACGGCCAATAAACGCGACCATCTAATCTCCCCTCCGCTACGCTAAAAACCATCACTACCGTACACATCGTAGATCTCGACACCCCCTTCGATTTATTAGTTGAAAACTTTTCACGAAATCTTATGGATTGAGTAGAAAATAGAGGAGGAGGAGGGGAAATACCGGCCATTGGAATAAACGAATGGCGGCTCACGATAATAATAGGGTTTAGGAGTAATATAAATATATATAATATTATTTAATATTATTTTAATTAATAAAATTCTCAATTTAACCTCATATGCAAACGATCTCCAAACTACGCGTTCCGACAGGCGTTCCTAGGGTTTTTCCCATGTTTCGGACACAATGAACAGGTTTCGTAAGTTAATTCGGTCATATGTGCAAGTTACGGAGTTAAACGATCAATTTAAAATTAAATCGGTTAAATCGATTTCGATGTGTTTCGAGCTGCCACGGTCAAACGACAACTCCGATTGCTACGAAAATTGAAATCCGATAATAACTAACGATTACGGATCTAATGGAACTGGTTTCGTCGAATTCCGAGACTGTGCCCCGGAAAGCTATTTTAACTCGTCTATTAAATCGGGCGATTTCAAAATTGACGAAAACGATTAAAATTTCACTTTTGAAATTTTAATGACTTAACAATAAATCATATAAAATTTATAATCACATTAAAAATTAATTCTGACTCATTCCTGACTAAAATCTGTTTAATTGCATTTTTATAATATTAAATTCTGTTATTAAATTAATATAAAATTTCAAATAATAACTTATTGACTTTTAAGTCCGTCTAAAAATCCAACCACCCAATTTATATCCAAATAGACTTAGAAATAAATTTGAAAACCATTTTTATAACTATTCACATCCAGATTCACCACTTATTCCAATTTTGAATATTTAATTATTATTCTTCATTATTCAAAATCGAATGGAATCACTATAATTAAAAATTATAGCTTATTTTATCGATTGAACCCGAATCCATTCATTTCAAAATAAATTAAGAATCCACATTAAACATTTAAAATGAATTAAATGTTCAAGTTCAATGGCTTAAAAATACGGGATGTTACAAGTGTTCAAGTTTGCTTATGGATGATTGAATGGTATTGGATGCCTGGAATGAGTTGATATCTCTGATATGAAATGATTTGTAGTACCATATGTTTGGGAGGACATGATATTGTGGTTATCTGTCAATGATGAATTGTTGTGTAAATGGACATCCTGTATTTAATGTTTGAAGTGTATTTCATTTGGATAACTTGGGTTTGGATGACATGATGACTCGAAGAGACCGGTGCGGGTATTAGAAAATACCCGAAACCACTTCGAATTTATATAGATTGATATGTGAAATCAATAGGCCGGAATGAAATGATTTAAGTGAATTGGACTATTTAACCTAAATTTTGGTACTTAGAAAATTGATGTGTGAAATAAGTGATGTCTATAACAAACTGTGAATTTGTAAATTGATACGAGTTACCTCGGGTTTTATATAAGTTGTATGCTTTGTATTCTATGTTGGATGGGTTTACTCACGCTGGTTTCCAGCCTGACCTGGGTGTTACTTTGATGCAATGCTCGGGTCAGACCGAGTATTATAGATTTTCGGGTAAGGACGTTCTGGAGCTCAGGAGACGGGCTGGATGACAGGAATGTATGGAGATTTCCCTCTGTATTATATTGTTGTATATATCTGAGTCATGTCGATTGTATATGTATATATGTTGTAACTCTGATGTATTAAAGTAAAATTTGACAATAACTGTTATTAATTGTTATTAGCTGCAAATGTGAGATGTTGGTGTTTCTGTTCTTCTTATTCTTCTATCTCTTTCTTCTTTTCCTAACTATCTGGAATTTTCTGGATCGAGAATTCTGGGCCGTTACAATTTATAGGTTGTTACAACGGATATTTATCATTTCAATCCACAATTTAATATTTTACTGTTATCTATCATTTCAAACCGCGGTCTTGAATTTATATAAAATCTATAAACTCGCTCTAGTCTATCATTTCAACCCATAATGATTTTTCCCTAACTATAAATCATTCGGGTATGTATCATTTCAACCCATAGTGAACTTGCAGTTTATTATGATATAAAATACAGCATCCATTCACCCAATATAACAATCAACATCCATCATAAACATCATCCAAATCAATCAATAATTATAATATAAAACTGGAAATCAATAACAAGTAATTAACTGGCAATTTATATTCAATAATAAATTAAATAACGACTTAATTCAAATTAATTGAGATGGTGATTCAAAATATACCAAGCGGTCATAAATAAATTTCTGATCACATCAAAAATTTAATTTAACAAACATAAGAAATTTTAGAAGTTGTGAGTAGGTTAAAACACTTACCATTGAATTTAAATTGAATTTAAATCCAATTTAAACCCAAAATTCAAACAGTCTCATATTCTAACCAAACTTGCTTCAAAATGTCCTGAATTTTAATACCATTCATAATGCAAGAAACCGTGCACGAAACGGCCCTCGTATGTAAAAGTTATAGGTATTAGAACACAGATTTTGAATTTGAAATAAAATAAAAATAAAAAAGAATTACTACCCTATGACGACCCTGATCTCAGCGTCCGAAAATCGGCATCCAATACATTACCCATATTTGAATGTCGGAGATTCAAACGTTGGAGTCTAGTTCGCCGGAGCTTATAACACATTAGATGAAAACAACACAGCGGAAATAGAAATAACTTTCATTGATATACAACATCGATACAACATTTTTTTCTGCAAGTGAACAACATCAGAGATCTATATACAATATACAACGGTGGAAAAATGACAGCCGAAAAGATAACATCAGGGGTCTTCCAAAAGAGAGCTCCATACTGCATCTTCATTGCCAAAGTTCCAAAGACCAATCCAGAAAGCTCAAAACCACTATCATGCTGTAATGAAGCAAATGCGATCCCAACCCAAAGACTTCTAGATCCACATCTACTATCTGAACTAGCTCTAGAACCTACTGATAATCTGACTCTAGGCTGCCCATATGGAAAATAATGGGCACCGAGAGTTTAGAAAAGGGAACAATAAACTTCGGGTCAGTTATGGGGCTGGTGTGAACAAACATAAAACATTTATTTGAACAAAAAGAAACTAAAAAGAAATACATTATGATTTTTGGAAAATGAAACGGCCATAAGGTCTCCCGGCACATACACAGTGCAATCGGACACTTGGGGGAGGTTTTTCCTTATAGCAGTCAAACATGCTTGATAATCGAAAATCCTTTTGATAATATTATTAGTGCATAGTGTGGAAAACATTTCGAAAGTATAATATTAATCTTAGCTAGCATATGTACCATTATAGTATGCCTTCGATAACTACCATGTTAGAGGGAAGGTTCTATAACAAAACCGTATAGGGCTCGTATTGTTTTGTTTGGATTTCCAACAAATGGTCAAGGATAAGGAACTTCCTTTATCCGAATGGATACGCCTCTAGAGGGACGTCCCGAGAGCCTAACCGGATCTCTGCCAACACAAGACCAGGTAACCTCTGTAACTAGGTAACTAACTATCATGAGCATGCCATCCCCCGGTCGTAACCGACCTTTATCGAGGCGCCTCAACAACCAACAACCACATAAGTAAAAATATCCAGGCTCCATACCAGAATGCCGCTTTTTATCCATAAGGAAATGCACATACCCTAAGGGGCGCGATCCCCGTAACCTTGCCGCATCCTTCCTGTTTTGACCGTTTCCTGGGTGTGAGGTTCGATGAAGTCTCATCCCACAAAGCTACGCTTTTCACAAAAGCCATGCTTCGATCATCTAATGCTCAGCACTTAGCATGCCACATTACCAAATTGGGAATATATCACTAGTAAATATCAACTACATAATCTCTGAGCTTGTACGTTTCAGTGAAGGGTGTTAAGCTAAGAGAATAAATTCTACGCCACCAAAAAGAAATGTATTTAATAGAAACTAGATTTATATCTCAAAGTGTAACGTCAGACATACTTCCATACAAGTCCATCCTGGGTCTGAATGGAACCGAAGGCACTTCATCCAATTAAGGAAAAAGTCCTTGCAAATCTGGATATTCCCTAATCACGTCCGGACTCCCCATCACTTAGGGTAATCTCTATACCAGGGCCACTCGGTGCAGAGACAATCAACTGGTAATCCATTCGTTTTTGAAAATACCCGGTCTTCAACCACCGTCTTCAAAGCCATTCCAATACATCGTGCCATTATTCGGAATGGGGTTTATGAGTTTATGCCCTCTCCCAGCTTAACCGAATAATGAGCACTTATTTTAAAAATATAGGGATACAGTCACAACAAATTTCCACTTTTAATCTTTTGAAAAAAAGTATCCATCTTTAAGATTCGATATGGTTTTCAGATAACCACTTGGATTCCGACCCCCAGTCGCATCGAAATTCAAATGCAGTTTCAAAGGCCTAGTTGTTTAAGTAAACAATTTCAATTCAATTCAGAAGTTTACATTCACACTGCAATTGATCACAGATAATCATTTATCACAGTCCAATCCAAAACAATTCATATCACAGAACATCACATATGAGAGATATCAAACAATTCAAGGCATTCAGTAAAATCCAACATCCATAAGCAAGATCAATTAGTTGTTCAATCCCTAATTAATTCGATTTAATTTCCAAATAAATTAAATTAATTACTTATGAATTAATTACCCAATCCTGCTTAATTAACATTAATTACAAACCATTTGATATTAATTAATGAAATTAATTAATCAACCTTAATTAATTATCCTTAATTAATTAATTATCCCTTAATTAATCACATAAATAAATCAACCTTAAGTTAATTACATAATTAATCAAGCCTTAATTAATTACATCAGGTAATTATCTTTCAATCATAAATTAATTAACCTTTAGTCATAAATTAATCTACCTTTAATAATTAGTTAAATAACCTTTAATTAATCTCATTGACAAATTAAACCTTTAATTACTTATATTAAGTGATTATCCTTTAACAAATTATCCTTTAATAAATCACATTAATTAATCATTCTTAATTGATTACATTAAGTAATTGTCATTAAATTACTAATTTATGATCCTTCAATTAACTTAAGATCGTAATTAATTTTAAGATAAACCATTTATCTTAATCAATTACTTAATTCCTAATTAATTTAATTTACTCACCAAAAAAATTAAATTAGTTACCTCTAAATCCTGCTTAATTAATAAATTAATGATCCTTTACATTAATTAATGATCCTTTAATTAATCAAAACCTTAATTAATCAAAGATTAACCCTTTTATCTTAATTAATTACTTAATGACAACATTTAAATCTTATTAAATAAACCTTTGAAATAAATTTATTATTAACAAACAAATTCACTTGAGACCTTATGATTTATTATATGCTTAAAATATTTATTCTTCTTCAATCAACAACATAGGAATTTATTTAATTAACAACCTAATATAAAAAAAATTCCAAATCAAAACAATTAAATTTCAAAAACATTTGAATTTATAATCTATACATTTTGAAACTTGCTTCAAAACTTGATCAACACCTTTTTTTTGAAATCTAGTTTAATAATTTTCTTTGAAACTAGTTCATTATCTTTTGCTTATAAAACTTCGTTAACAATTTTTCTTTTGCTAAAAACCTTGGTTAAAATCTTTTTTAAAAATTCCAAGACCCAAATCATAATTTCACGAGCCAAAACCCTAGCAACTCACGCTCTCCACTTGCTTCGAGACAATACACAATCTACTTCAAGACGAATCCGTGGAAACTCATATTCCCCAATGCCTCAGCCAACATAAGATATTAATGAAAACTCGTGCACGTGCACACGAGTTCTAGTCGTCTCTGACTAATGCTACGACCATCAACAAGCCAAAAATCATCCCCTGAGTCGTCACGTCCACCCAGAACCATCAATTTCGCCATGGCTCAAAACTGAGCAAGTCGACATCTTCCTGAATCCAAACCTGATCGACAAAATCAGCTCATCTCGCCACATAAGATGGCCAGAAACCCTCCAAATCCACCCGAAGCTTCGTCACGACATCACGCTTCATTTCGTCCTAATCGATCGACTCTGATGCTTCGACGTTGACGAACCGGCCTCACAAACCCAGTCGACCAAAACCACTCCCAAAACCTACTTCCTCATCGTCTGGCCACCACGGCGGTCTATAAATTCATCCTCCATTTTTCCTTTGATCTCCTGACTTCCAGCCACCTCCGTCCTTGATCACGACATCTATCCATCCATCGATCGTCGAAATTCGACGAAAAGGACAAAACCAATCAACTCATGATATCCCCATATTTACAAACTTAAAAATCATAAACTGATTATCAAAAATCATTATTTTCCAATGCAAATCTATTTCTATGATCAAAACTTGAAATCCAGACATTCGATTTTTCTGGGTTGAAAAGATTTTACCGTAATTTCTAGTTTTTGAAATAATTACTAAATATTTTTACTTGAAATTATTTTGAAAAATAATGTTACATTTTTATAATCATTTCTTCTTTAGAGATCTAAGCCTAAAACAGATCGAGGAAAGAAAATTTGAATTTTTAATTTGTTTAAAGCCTGTTGAGCTTGGAACACAGGCATGTTTGCTTGTACACAGACATGCACACCATCATCTACACACACACACATATATACATACATGCAGGCATATTTAACATCTATACAAACATTTTTCATAACAACTTCAAGTATTAATCACAAACATCAAGATATATATAAATAGATTCAAGTTTAAAGTATTAGTTTACTCACAGTATATTTATAAACAGAGAAGCCTAGAAATGTTCTTGCTTTGATTTGAACTTTGATGTATTTGAAGCTGAAACTTGATATTGATTTGAATCTATTTGAGTTGATCTTGAATTTGTTTTTCTCTTGAATCAGGTTGAAACTTGAGGTTTGATTTTAGTTTTGATTTTCTGGTTTATAGCTTTCTCAGGTTTTGAATATGACAAAGGAAAATGAGAAGGAAGGAGTTATGATTTATATAGCCTTGATTTCCTATTATTTTTAAAAATAAAGAAAAGAAAAAATAGTGACACTTGTATTTTCATGAAATAATTAAGCTAATACTTGTATTTTGAATGCTATAATTATCTTATTTTAGCTTACACTTGTTATTGCATGATATAATTAGCTTCCGCTTGTTTAATGCATGTTTTAATATTTACAAATGTTAAATGCATATATTTACATGTTTTTCTTAAACTATTTTTCCTATTATATTATATTTTAGTTTTATATTCATGTTTATATTTTTATTAATTTTATTTATGTATTAATTTTAATATATATATATATATATATATATATATATATTTACAAACCATATTTACTCATGTATAATTTTAAAAGCAAGTATATAAACCTTTTATTAAATCCTATTTAGGCTATCATACTTTTTAATAATGAATATTTATTTTTACTATTTCTTAAAATATAGAATTTAACCCTTAAATAGCTTTTGAAAATTATTATTATATTAAATTCAAAATATAACTTCCAAATCACAATACACACACACATACATATAATATATATATTAGAAAACATATCTTTATTAGTGTTTTAAAATATAGAATACTTAAATCCAATTTATTTTTAAGATATTTAACTTTGAATTTCAAATTCAAATTCTGTTTTCAATCTACTTATATATATAAAACAAACACATATTTTATATGTTTTGGAAAATATTCAAATAAATAAACAAATTAGTCCTAATTTTTTATTAATTATTAAACTAAATTTGGCGTAAAAAAGGGATCGTTACATATTCCCCCTTAAGAAAATTTTGTCCTCGAAATTTGCAATACAGGGAGACAAACAAAGAAAATATGAACACATATAAAGGCGGACAATTGGTTTACTAGATCAAGTGTAGAGAAGTCCTATCCCAAATGTAAAGTGGATATTTCGGCTTTTGGAATTAAACAGAATATCATCAATAAATACGAGATCGAACTTATTCAATACTTCATGAAATACTCGAGTCATCAGGTCTACGAAATATGCAGGGGCATTGGTAAGTCCGAAGGGCATAATTAACCATCGTTGAATGTACCGGAACCCTAAAAAAGCAGTTAAATGGGTACAATCTCTCGTATTTCTCAATTGATGGAATCCTTGGGCTAGATCCATCTTAGAAAAGAATCAAGCACCATGCAATTGATCGAACAGATCATCGATTCGGAACAAAAGAAATTTATTTTTAAAGGTTACGATCACGATGATTTATGCATAATCTCAAAGATTCATTGGACTTGGCTACAAATACTACAGCTGAACCCCACTGGAACGACTAGGTCATATAAATCTTTTCTCCAGTAAATCTTGGGTTAGCTCAACTAGCTCTACTCTTTCCCTTGGTGTCATCCTATGACTTGCATGCACAACTAGACATTGGGAACCAAGTTGATTCTAAACTCGATTTCCCTATGTGGAGGTAAAGACTTAACTTCCACAAATACGTCAGGAAATTCTCGAACAATAGGTATGGATTTCAAACTCAGGTCGGAATACGCTAAAGTACACATTAACTTGTCCCTCTTCAGACTTGGATCCTTACAAAAAATCACAACAAAATTTCCAAATTTGGTTTTAACCGAAATCATTCTATTGGTACAATCTAATTTAGCTTCGTATTTTGTTAACCAATTCATTTCAATTAAAATTTCAAACTCATTAAAGTTAAAAACGAAAAAGCTGATAGGAAATTGATAATGGGAATACAAAATATGAGCTTTTCTATAACGTAAACAAAGATTTACAGGGCCTCTTACCGGGTTCTTTACACAAATAGGTTCGTTTACGAATTCGGGTTCAAGATTTTAACTCTTCTACGGTTTGCTGAGAAATAAAACTATGTGCGACTCTAGTGTTGAATAGAACTCTAACAATTTTATCATAAATAAAAAACAAGGCAATCTTCTTGATACATCCTGGAACACCAGCGAAAAGTATATATTGCTGCTCAAACATTTGCTTTAATCTATCCCATGTAAACTCATCCTCCGATTCGGCCAAAGTAATGGTCTCCCACCATGCCAAAGCTTCTTCACGGAGCTGCCAGGAAGCCATCGAAGGATTGAAATTGGATGACGATCAAAGGGGGTTGATGGAAAAATTTGTTCCTTCTATAACTGTTTTTGCAGGGTCTCGACCATTTGTATTGGTACTAATCCTTCCCTTACCTCGTCTTCTTCTTGCACTCATTCTCACTATCAGTGAATAGTAAGAGAATTGACTGAGGCATACGGACAAGACATCTTAGGGAATATACTCATTTTAGGGCATTTCTAACACTGTCTCTAAGGAGTCACCTAATGAGTTATACTCCAAAGCTAAAGTTCTTACTCAACCTTTAGCTCTGATACCAAATGTGATGACCCTGATCCAAGCGTCCGAAAATCGGCATCCAATACATTACCCGTATTCGAATGCCGGAGATTCAAACATTGGAGTCTGGTTTATCGGAGCTTGTAACACATTAGATGAAAACAACACAGCGGAAACAGAAATAACTTTATTTGATACACAACATGGATACAACATTTTTTACAACAAGTGAACAACATTAGAGATCTATATATATACACAATAGTGGAAAAACGACCGCAGAAAAGATAACATCAGGGTTCTTCCAAAAGAGAGCTCCATACTGCATCTTCATTGCCAAAGTTCCAAAGACCAATCCAAAAAGCTCAAAACCACTATCATGCTATAACGAAGAAAATGCGATTCCAACCTAAAGATTTCTTGATCCACATCTACTATCTGAACTAGCTCTAGAACCTATTGATAATCTAACTCTAGGCTGTCCGTGTGGAAAATTATGGGCACCCAGAGTTTAAAAAAGGGAACAATAAACTCCGGGTCAGTCATGAGACTGGAGTGAGCAAACATACAACATTTATTTGAACAAAAAGAAATAAAAAGAAATCCGTTATGCTTTTTGGAAAATGAAACTACCGTAAGGTCTCTCGGCACACACATAATGCAATCGCACACTTGAGGGAGGTTTCTCCTTATAGCAGTCAAACATGCTTGTTACACGAAAATCCTTTTGATATTATTATTAGTGCATAGTGTGGAAAACATTTCGAAAGTATAATATTAATCTTAATCAGCATATGTACCATTATAGTATTCCAACTATAGCTACCATGTTAGCTGGCAGGTTCTACAACAAAAACCGTACAGGACTCGTATTGTTTTGTTTGGATTTCCAACAAATGGTCAAGGCTAAGGAACTTCCTCTATCCGAATGGATACACCTCTTGAGGGACGTCCCGAGAGCATAACCAGATCTCTTCCAACACAAGGCCGGGTTACCTCTGTAACTAGGTAACTAACTGCCATGACTATGCCATCCCCCGGTTATAACCGACTTTTATCGAGGCACATCAACAACCAACAACCACATAAGTAATATATCTGGGCTCCATACCAGAATACCACTTTTAATCCAGAAGGAAATGCACATACCCTAAGGGGTACGACCCCCGTTACTTTGCTGCATCCTTTTTGTTTCGACCATTTTTGGGGTGTGAGGTTCGATGAAGTCTCGTCCCACAAAGCTACGCTTTTCACAAAAGCCATGCTTCGATCATCCAATGCTTAGCATGCAACATTACCAAATTTGGAATATATCACTAGTATGTTCAACTACATAACCTCTGAGCTCGTACGTCTCATCAAAGGGTGTTAAGCTAAGAGAATAAATTCTCCACCGCCAAACAGAAATGTATTTGATAGAAACCAGCTTTATATCTCAAAGTGTAACGTTAGACATACTTCCATGCAAGTCCATCCTGGGTCTGAATTGAACCGAAGGCAATTCGTCCAACTAAGGAAAAAGTCCTTGCAAATCCGGATATTCCCTAATCACGTTCGAACTCCGCATCACTTAGGGTAATCTTTATACTGGGGCCACTCGATGCAGAGACAATCAACAGGTAATCCTTTTGTTTTCGAAAATACCCGGTCTTCAACCACCGTCTTAAATGCCATTCCATTACGTCGTATCATTATTCGAAATGGGTTTTATGACCTAATGTCCTCTCCCGGCTTAACCGAATAGTGAGCGCTTATTTTAAAAACACATGGATACAGTCACAACAAATTTCCATTTCTAATCTTTTAAACAAAAGATCCATCTTTAAGATTCGATGTGGTTTTCAGATAACCATTTGGAATCCGACCTCCAGTCGCATCGAAATTCATATGCCGTTTCAAAGGCCAAGTTGTTTAAGTAAACAATTTCAATTCAATTCAGAAGTTTACATTCACACAGCAATTCATCACAAATAATCATTTATTACAGCTCGATCCAAAACAATTCATATCACATAATATCACATATCAGAGATATCAAACAATCCAAGGCATTCAATAAAATACAATCATCCATAAGCAAGATCAATTAGTTGTGCAATCCCTAATTAATTCAATTTAATTTCCAAATGAACTAAATTAATTAATTTTGAATTAATTACCCAATCCTGCTTAATTAACATTAATTAATTACAAACCATTTGATATTAATTAATGAAATTAATTAATCAACCTTAGTTTTCCATCTTAATTAATTATCCTTAATTAATTAATTATCCTTAATTAATCACATAAATAAATTAACCTTAAGTTAATTACATAAATAATTAACCGTTAATTAATTACATTAAGTAATTATCTTTGAGTCATAAATTAATTAACCTTTAGTCATAAATTAATTTAACTTTAGTCATTAATTAATTAACCTTTTATTAATCTCATTGGCAAATTAACCCTTTAATTACTTATATTAAGTAATTATCCTTTAATAAATCACATTAATTAATCATTCCTTTATTGGTTACATTAAGTAACTGTCATTAAATTACTAATTTATGATCCTTCAATCACCTTAAGATCTTAATTAATTTTAAGATAAACCATTTATCTTAACTAATTTTAATCACCAAACAAATTAAATTAATTACCTCTAAATCCTATATAATTAATAAATTAATGATCCTTTACATTAGTTAATGATCCTTTAATTAATAAAAACCTTAATTAATTAAAGACAAACCCTTTTATCTTAATTAATTAATTAATTACAACATTTAATTCTTATTAAATAAACCTTTGAAATAAATTTATTATTAACAAACAAATTCAATTGAGACCTTATGATTTATTATAAGCTTAAAACATTTATTCTTCTTCAGTCAACAACTTAGGAATTTATTTAATTGACAACCTAATATAATTTTTTTTCCAAATCAAAACAATTTATTTTCAAAAACATTTGAATTTATAATCTATACATTTTGAAACTTGTTTGAAAACTTGATCAACACCTTTATTTTGAAATCTAGTTTAATATTTTTATTTGAAACTAGTTCATTTTCTTTTTTATAAAACTTTGTTAAAAAAATTTCTTTTGCTTAAAAACCTCGGTTAAAATCATTTTTAAAAATTCCTTGGCCCAAGTCATAATTTCCCGAGCTAAAACCTGAGCAACTCACGCTCTCCACTTGCTTCGAGACAATACATGATCTACTTCGAGACCGACCCGAGGAAACTCATCTTCCCCAATGCCTCAGCCAACATCAGATATTAATGAAAACTCGCGCACTTGCACACGAGTTCTGGTCATCTTCGACCTGTGCTACATCCGTCAACAAGCCGGAAATCTTCCCCTGAGTTGTCACGTCCAACCAGAACCATCAATCTTGTCATGGCTCAAAATCGAGCAAGTCGACATCTTCCTGAATCCAAACCTGATCGACAAAATTGGCTCTCCTCGCCACCCAATATTGCTAGAAACCCCACCAATCCACCCGAAGCTTCATCACGACATCACGCTTCGTTTCCCCCTGGTATGATTGACTCTGATGCTTCGATGTTGACGAACCAGCCTCGCAAACCTAGTCGACCAAAACCGCTCCTAAAACCCTACTTCCTCGTCGTACGGCCACCACAGCGGTCTATAAATTCATCCTCCATTTTCCCTTGGATCTCTTGACTTCCAGCCACATCCAGCCTTGATCACGACGTTTATCCCTACAGCGATCGTCAGAATTCGACGAAAAATCCAAAACCGATCCGTATCTACATATTTAGAAACTTAAAAATCATGAACTGATTATCAAAAATCATTATTTTCTAATGTGAATCTGTTCCTGTGATCAAAACTTGAAATCCAGACATTCGATTTTTCTGGGTTGACAAGATTTTACTATAATTTCTACTTTTTGAAATAATTACTAAATATTTTTACTTGAAATTATTTTTAAAAATAATGTTACATTATCATAATCATTTCTTCTTTGGAGATCTAAGCCTAAAACAGATCGGGGAAAGAGAATTTGAATTTTAAATTTGTTTAAAGCCTGTTGAGCTTGGAATAGGGACATGTTTTCTTGCATACACACACGCACACCATCATCTACATATATATATATATGTATATGTATATGTATATGTATATGTATATACACATGCAGGCATATTTAACATCTATACAAACATTTTTCACAACAGCTTCATGCATTAACCATAAACATCAAGATATATATAAACAAATTCAAGTTTTGTGCATTAGTTTACACACGGTATATTTATTAACGGAGAAGCCTGGAAATGTTCTTACTTTGATCTGAACTTTGATGTATTTGAAGCTGAAACTTGATATTGATTTGAATCTATTTGAGTTGATCTTGATTTTTTTTTGCTCTTGAATCAGGTTGAAACTTGAGGTTTGATTTTAGTTTTGATTTTCTAGTTTATAGCTTTCTCGGATTTTGAATATGACAAAGAAAAATGAAGTAAGGAGTTATGATATATATATAGCCTTGATTTCCTATTATTTTTAAAAATAAAGAAAAGAAAAACCAGTGACACTTGTATTTCCATGAAATAATTGAGCTAACACTTGTATTTTGCATGCTATAATTATCTTATTTTATCTTACACTTGTTATTGCATGATATAATTAGCTTCCACTTGTTTAATGCATGTCTTAATATTTACGAATGTTAAATGCATACATTTATATGTTTTTCTAAAATTATTTTTCCTATTATATTATATTTTAGTTTTATATTCATGTTTATGTTTTTATTAATTTATTTATGTATTAAGTTTTATATTTATATATATTTACAAACCATATTTACTCATGTACAATTTTAAAAGAAAGTATATAAACCTTTGATTAAATCCTATTTAAGCTATCATACTTTTTAATTAATGAATATTTATTTTTAGTGTTTTTCAAAATATAGAATTTAACCCTTAAATAGATTTTGAAAATTATTATTATATTAAATTCAAAATATAACTTCCATATCACAATATATATACATACACACACACATACATATATTAGAAAACATATTTTTATTAGTTTGTTAAAATATAGAGTATTTAAATCCAATTTATTTTTAAGATATTTAATTTCGAATTTCAAATTTAAATTCTATTTTCAATCTGCTTATATATATATAAAATAAACACATATTTTATTTGTTTTGGAAAATATTCAAATAAATTCACAAATTAGTCCTAATTTTTTTTATTAATTGTTAAATTAAATTTTATTTAAAAACGAGATCGTTACATACCAAACCAGCAACGTCATCATCGAATATCTCACCAGGCCATAACCTAAACGCCGAAACCCTAATTCGAACGCCGCCATTTCACCACCGATCACCATCCATGATCGCAGCCACCTGCCAGTAGACGCCGACTCGCCTAAACCCCTCCTCCATCGGCGACCCCTTCCTCTTGCTAATCGGTGCACGAAACTCCATCGGTAGTCTCCAAGTTATATAGAACCTAGATGAAATTTCAAAGGCGATCCAACCATCATCCAGCCAAATGAACAACACCGATGCAATCCCATCGATGATCTCCACAAAACCCATAAATCAATTCGACGATCGGTTGTAGTCGATCGTGATAAAAAGAACGACCAAGAATTAATTCGCGATTTCTAGACAGACAGAGGCCCGAATCGAAAAACAAACAGCATATTCGATTTGCGCTCGTCGAGAGCTTCAAATCGATATATAATTTGATAGGTTTTGAAGAATTTGAATTTTTGATTTGGAATTTGATTTGAAATTGAATGGAGAATTTGTGTGTCCGCCATTAGAATGAGGAGTAGAGAAGAATGTATGTATAGACAAATGACAATAGAAACAACATAGGGTTTAAAACGAGCTATTCATAGGCAGGGTTGAAAATAGAAAGAATGGACCAGATTTGATTGAACGATAAACGACCCAAAAAGCCCGTTCTGCCTCCGGAACGAAAATGAGTCAACCTATATATCAAAATAGATGTTTATGATGATTTTAGACTCAATGGAATAAGTTTCAAGTCCTAATTCAATCGTATGAAGAAGTTATGCTAAAATCAATTTATTTCAAATTGATTTTAAATTGGTTTCAATTGAATTAATTTCTAAGCGTTTCGAGTCCGTACGATCAATCGACAAGTCTGATCTATCCTTCAACTTAAAATTTACAATAATTCAATGTTACAAATCCGATGAAACTAGTTTCGTCGAAATATAAGACATTTGTCAAAATGGCTATATTTCAATTAATTAATAAATTAGTATTAAATTAATTATATCACCTTTCCATTCAAATTCTATAATTTATAATTACTATCACCTTAAATCATTTGGTAATTTATAATCCTCTAAAAAAATCTCTATATCAATTCATTATTGGCTATTTCAAAATTTACCGTGTTTGATTTGCAACTTCCACTAATCCTATTAATTATAATTTTATTCCAATAAATTATTTTTATTTGGTTTCAATCTTTATACTCAAATCAGTTATAGTTCTATAGACATGTTTTTACATTGTTTTATATTTCATTACATTAAGATATTCCAATTCCCATCTTTCATTTGTATTAATGACTATATTTCAATAATTTTATAATTTTGCCAATTTCCCACATTAATTCAGATTTAAATCAAATTAATTATTTTATCTTAGTTCCATCCTTTTATTACACCAATTATTACTTTATGAATAAAATTCGCATTTATTATTCATTTTGTTACATTCACAGTCTCGGTTATTGTCTTAATCTTATTAATGTAACATTAAAGTTTATTTAATTCTAATTGATTTTCCATTTTAATTTAATACACCAAATAAATTGGTAACTTATGACAATCGTTACCATACTTTTAATTACACTTATGAATTCATTATTCACAAACAAATGTTACAATTCTTATATAACACTGATTTTATTCAATTACCATTAACTATCCATTTTATACAATAATTAAATATTTACACTTGTTTCTTATATTCAATATTATAACCAAGTATAATATTTACATTATTCCGTTTATTTGGATACATCCAAATTGGTAATAGTTAGCTTTAATTATCATTGTTTCCATTCATTTTAGTTATTACTTCATTATTAAATTATTAATCTCTATATCTTTCAATATTTAATTACCAAAATCTTATTATATTAACACATTTAATTATCGAAGATTTACAAGTCGTTACAGTATATATATGTTTTCTAAGTTGTATGTTGTTATATAAATTGTGCAAATAGTATATAATATGTTGTACTCTATATATAAATACTTAATGTTTAACAAATGCTTGCTTCTGTTTATATATATATATAATTTGTATTGTATATATACATGATTTTTAACAAATGCTTGTTTCCGTTTATATATATTTTGTAAGCTATAATGTATATATACCTAGTTTTTAACAAATATGTATAATGTTTATATATTTGCTTATATATATAACCTATCTTTTATATAGATCTAAGTTTATATAAGATTTATTTATATATGTACATATAAGGTTCATATATAACCTGTCTTTTGTTATATTTTGTAAATTATACAAGTTTGGGTATTTTCTATTTGTTTGTGTGTGTATATATATATTGTATAAGAAATATAAGATATGTTGCTTTATGAATATAGATTTATAATATATATATATATATAATAGGTTCATTGTATATACAAGTTCGCATAAGAAATATGATCTGTTTTGAGTCTCTATATATATTATAACAAAGTAAGATTATATAAAATTTATTATAAATATTGATTTTAAAGATATAATATATACGTAAGTTGTATATAGTTATATATATAGAGTTATGGCATAGTAGTTTGTTTTTTGCTGTGAAAAAAGAAAAAGAAAAGAAATATATGTCTTAAGAAACAATGGTTTTTGAAATATATATATATATATATATATTATTTTAATATGTGTTTAAAATTAAAATATGATTTAATTTATATATTTATATACATATAAGTTCTCTTATATAATTGATCTTCATCAAATCAAGTGCATTTTGCTTGCTTTTGTCTCGCCGCTGTCCAAATTTGGTCGTAGCAACTTTTTGCTTTGCTTATGTTCGTATCCGTGCATGTGTCCATGTAACCCTTTTTACCATCGTTGTTCTCTAACCTCGCTAGGTAAGCAATCACTCATGATAAACTTATATATAGTTAGTAAATTTGATTTCACTTTAAATGACAATTGGAATATGCTGTTAAATTTGAATTGCTAGTTATTAAATTTTCTTAATATAATATGCCATTATCTGCAATTATTCACCTATGATATACGACACCATATCATGTTGTGTATATCTTATTTAATCTGTGATTGATGATATGCCTATTGTCGATGTGTTATATTTTATCATAAATTGTTCTCACTCTACAAGTTCCCTATTAATTTAGAATTCCCGATGGGTTGAAATGATACGTACACGAACGATCTTGTAAAATGAGGAAATATTGTTATGTGTTGAAATAATAAACCCAGATGATTTTCATTGATTTTGAAATTTTTGGAATAGCGGATTAAAATGATATATACCCGTAGATATTTAAATTGCGAATTGATGTAACAGCCCATAAATCCATACCCTTTTGAGTCGACAATATTCTCCATCAGTTCAACTAAAATTGGACAGAAATACAAACCATTAGGTTTAAAGAAGAAAAAGGTAAAAGAAGAAGAGAAAATAACAACATAGAACTTCACAATCGCAGCGGAACAAAATATAATATATAACAACAGATTTTTATACAAAAGAATCTGTATGTAACAACCTGCATATATTATGATTGTATATTTAAATGTTTTATTTAAATATAGCATCATTCGTGGAATTTAAAGTCCGAAATGTGACTTTCTGTAAACGGTCAAATCCGGACTCTGGAACACTTCCATTAAGTCCAAAAAGGCGTTTGTAACCTTTTTGATTATAAACATTGATATGTTTGGAATTGATTAGAATTTTAATATTTTCATTTAGGGATTTGGTTTCGGTTTCAGCCTACTAACCTAATAAGAGGACCCAACTCTACCTAATAACTCCTACCCCACTCTTCATTCATTATACTCCTCATTTCCTAACACTCTCAAGCCCTAGAAAAATAGGGGAAAAGAAAAGAGATTAGAAATTCCTAAGCCCTAAATCTCTTAGGAAGTTCAACTTCAAGTTAGAAATCAAGGAGAAGCTTAGGTAAGCATCCTCTTCATCTTCTCTATCTCAATTCATCTCTAATTTTCAGAAATTTCCTATAACCTAATTTAGGAAATATTTTCCTATGAGCTTAGATTGGAGCTTCTAGAGCAGACGGTTGATCTTTCCTTTGTTTTAGAGCTTCTCATTCGTCTTTTTAGGTTTAAAGGTGAGTTCTTGAACTCACATCTTTATCTATAGCTTTCATTGTTGTTAGGTATAGATTCCTAACATCTATTCATGTTCATTTCCTTTTGATTTGAATTGATTTGGTGAATTTTCCAATTTTGGTGTTTTAAAGTCAAAATCTTTAAAGATCCTATATTGGATGTTTGAACATGTTATTTGGGGTGTATCGAAGAGCCTATAGGACTAGGTTGTCAATTGGCATAATCCCAAGCATCCACGTTCAATTGCTTCCGGTTTGGATTTTTGCCCATTTGGGCTAGGCTGATTTTTGCCTAGCAGGAAAATCCAAACGTTTGGTTGAAAATCCAGACGTCTGGTTGAAAAATCCGAACGTTTGGAAGAAGTCTTTGGAAAAAAATTAAAAGGCAAAGACAAAATCCAAACGTTTGGTTGGTAATTTCAGACGTATTGGTTAGGGGTTCAAGCGTCTGGTTGGTAATTTCAGACACGATTATGCAATCCTCGGTCGTCACCGACCTTTATCCGAGAACTTAACCATCTCTCTGCCAACACAAGGCCTGGTTACCTTTATAACTAAGTAACTACTGACACAATTATGCAATCCTCGGTCGTCACCGACCTTTATCCGAGGATCCTCAACACCAACAAATTTCCAACCACCACATAGGTTAAATATCTAGGCTTCATACCATGATATCACCTTTTTCAGTAGGAAATGAACATACACTAAAGGCGCGACCCTCATAGCCTTGCTGCATTCTTCATGTTTTGACTATTTTCGGGTTGTGAGGTTCGACGAAGTTTCGTCCACTAAGCTACACTTTTCACAAAAGCCATGCTTCGATCAACAAATGATCAGCAGCACTCAACATGCCACACTGCCTAATTGGGAGTATATCACTAGTGACCATTAACTACATAACCTCTGAGCTCATACATCTTGAAGAAGGGTGTTAAGCTAAGAGAATAAATACTTCGCCACCAATAGAAATGTATTTGATAGAAACTGGCTTTATATCTCAAAGTGTAATGTCAGACACACATCCATGCAAGTCCGTTCCAGGTTCGAACGGAACTGAAGGCACTTCCAAAGCCCTTGCAAACCGAGTATCCACAATCCCAATTGGACTCCCCATCACATATAGAGATCTCTATACCAGCGCCCCAGTGCAGAGATATTCGACGGGTAATCCTTTCGTTCTCGAAAATACCCGGTCTTCACCGCCGTCTTCAAATGCTATCCATTACGTCGTATCATTATTCAGAATGAGTTTTATGACACAAAGTCCTCTCCCAGCTAAACCGAATAATGAGCGCAATTTTAAAAACATATGGATATATGGTATCTTAGTTAAGTCACACTTTTTTTAATCAATAAAACCTTTTCTTTTGAATGGTTTGAAACAAATTTCCACTTTAATCTTTTAAACAAAAGCTTCACCTTTTAAAATCCATTTCAATTTGAAACCAAGGTTCACCAATCATCCACAAAGATTCATTTATAGCTTTCAAAAACTATTTCTAATTTGATTCACCAATAATTTGAAAATCCTTTCAACAAAAATTGAAAGTTCTTCCTTTATATGAAAGCCATTATCATTTGAAAACAAAGAGTTTTTGTTCGAAAAAATTAGATCAAGTATGCACAATTTATAACCTTTAAAGCATAAACTTGGGTTTAATTTAAATTCCTAAAATAATACTTTTAAAATCGTTTACAAATCCATTTAAATATTATATAACTTGTATCACCATTTTCAAACCATATTTTCCAAAATAATTTCAAAACTTAAACAAGACGTGTTATATTCAGACTAATTTCAAATTCAAAACTTCTTTTTCAAAAGCTTTTCATATTCAACCCAATTTCATTTCCAAACCATTTTGGATTCAAAATTTAAATTTTAAATTCGTTATTTTGAATGAAATTCAAAACACCCGTGACTTAATCAATTTTTCGTGAAATCTATATTTGTATGTGCGTGGTGTAGTCCAAGGGTTTTACACACAACAATACAATATCACAACCATCATCAATTCAAGCACAACAATATCGATAAGTGGTATAATTCTATAACGCTTATCATCATTCACAGATTCATAGATAAATATGTAAATTCATCATAGATAAATAAGTCACAGTTCACAGCTCAATCATATCACAGAATATCACATATCAAGACATCAATCAATTCAAAGCATTCAATACAATCCGATCAACCATAAGCAAGATCAATTAATCCCCTGATTTTAATTAATTTAAACCAGATTAATTACTTACGAATGAATTACTAATCCAGGTTCATTAACATTAATTAATTACAAACCATTTTTATTAATTTAGCTTTTTTTTGCAAGGCAAGCGGGGTTAACTGATCCCCTACCAGTTTATTGAATAAAAGAAAAATAACTATGAACAAGCTCATAGCTTCCAAAAACCAGAAAGGAAAAAAACAAGGGTAAGAGAACAAAGAAAAAAAACAAAGAAAAACTGGACACAGAAAAATACAAAGAAGCAAGAAAGGAAAAGAGGGACAACACACAACATGGATCAATCCAAAGCTTCAGCCAAGGTAGAACTGAAAGCAAAATTGCTTTCCTTCATACCCGTGATGATATTTTTCTTAAGCACTTCCCATAATTGCTGAATACTCCTTACTCTGTTTTCAAAAACTCTCAAGTTTCTTTCCTCCCAAACAATGTTCAAGTACTTCTTTAGATAGAAAAAGAAGACAGTTCTTCTTTCCTTCCTCCACCTAGTTGATTTACAAATCAGGTCCCATTCAAATTCTGATAACCCATGCTTGTGATCAACAGCTATTCTAATAACCAAATTTCCCCAGAGACCAAGTAATTCATTGCATTCAAAGAATAGATGTGCCACTGACTCAATCTGCAGCTTGCAATAAATCAACCTTCAATTATTAAATAACCTTTAATAATAAATTAACCAACCTTCAATTATTAATTAATCAACCTTAATTAATAAATCAATCAACCTTTAATCATTAAATAATTAACCTTTAATTATTTAATTATCCTTTAATTTATTATCTTTAATTAATTACATTAATTAATTAACCCTTAATTAGTTACCATTTAATTAATTATCGTTAACTAATTACTATAAGTGATTATCACTTATATTAATAAACCACAATTTAATTACATGAGTAATTATATTTTAGTCACTTGGTTTATCAAATTTAACCATTAATTAATTATTCTTAATTACTTTCATTAAGTAATTAACCTTTAAGTAATCATGTTAAATAATTAACCTTTAATTACTTACATTAAAAAATCAACCTATTATTAATTACATTAATTAATTATCATTACAAATCAAGTACCCTTCAATTACAAATTAATTAATCTTTAATCATTACTTAATTAACCATTGATTAAGTAATTATTATTAAATTACAAATTAAAGATCCCTCAATCTTAAGATAACCCATTCATCTCAATTAATTACCTAACTCTTAATTAATTTAATTATTGTTAGCGCCAAAATTGGTCACTAACACCCTTAGAAAGATCGTGTGGACAGATTAACGAAGATAATAAATTAAAACAGAAGAAAAAATGTAAATTTAAATGCAGGAAAGAAGAACACCAAATTTATAGTGGTTCGGCATAATTTCCTACGTCCACTTTGAAGCTAATCTTTATTTCTTTCTTCATTCCTTGTGTACAGATACAATCCGTAAGTCAATCACTTGAAATACAAGTTTTAATTAAAAAGAAGAGAGTATATAAAATGGCAAAGTCTCCCCAGTTTTCTCGAAAAAAGCCCCCTTTCATTATCCCCCTGCCTCTCTATTTATAGACGAAGGTGGGTTGGACTTCCCTAGCGGGCTTGGTAGCTGGATACTTCGGCCCGAATGGAGTGGTCTCTATGCGCCGACCCAAACATGCCGAACGGTCAAACGCCGAACCATCGTCTTTGTGCCGAACGATGCAATGTGTTGAGTGAGGGGTGAAGGCCGATCGAGAATTGATGCCGAACGAGGAAGAGGCCGAGCGAGGCTAGAATGCTGAATGGTCCAGGAATGCCGAGTGAAGCATGAATGCCGAGCGCTCTCTGCATGCAGAACGTAGTGGTGTCGAACACTTAGGATGCCGAGCGATATAGAAGCATGCCGAGTGAAGTGGAGCCGAACGTTCTAAATGCTGGATACCCTGATTGCCGAGCGTTATCAATGTCGAACGCTCTCCAGGTGCCGAGTGCTCTGCCATGTCGAATGATCTTGTCTGTCGAACACTTCCCAACGCCGAACGCCTCTAAGTGCCGAGCGTTCCTTTCTACCGAGTGTCCCCTTATGCCGAGCGCTCCTAAATGCCGAGTACTTGCTGGATGCCGACTAAGATGATATGCCGAACAATCCAGATAAGCCGAGTACTTAGTTTCCTGGTTAAATCTCCAGAAAACACTTTCCCCACAAAGTGTATCGCGTGACCGAACGTGATGCGCTTTGTACTACGTGTCCTTTGTGCTTTGCTTCAAACCCTGGCCCATCACTTTTGGGGGTCGTTTTCTTGCGAATACTAGTTGTGGAGGTGTGTGTCGAATGTTGTGTAAATGCCGAGCGATACAACCGAAGCCGAACATCCCATATATGCCGAACAAACTGATGTCGAACGATGTTGCTTTGACCAGTTCTGCCGGTCATCATCGTTTCGCCTTCTTCTTCTTCCCTATAAAGGCTAGCGTCTTCCTCCTTCTTCTCTTTTCACTTTTTACCTCCGCTGCCTTATACTTGCAAACTTCGCCTGTTAATCGGACACTAAAGACCTAATTAATCCTTCCCACGTCTCGATCTACGGACTAGGTATTATCTCTTCTATCTAAATCCTTTCCATGGTTAAACAGTTTCAATAAGAGGCTTAGGTTTGTAAATTAGAACCGTAGCCGAAAGGGTTACGTGGATGGAGGAATCAAACTTCAATTAGGATATCTTTAGGGCTGAATGATGTGAGGTAAGGAGAAATGAGCAGGGATGATCACATGTAGGAGTTGTTGGGTGATGTGTTGTAGTTCGGCTTGGCTTCTTCGTGCCGAACGAGACTGGAAGAAAAGAAAGAATAGGGAAGGAGTAGGAGGTAGTTAGGATGCCGAACGACATGATCTGGAATGACTCGCCGAGCGACCTGTTCTTGTTGTTCAGCGAGGATTGAGGAGGAGAGGAAAAAATGGAACTGTAGTCAAGGGCGGAGTGCCGAGTGTTAAGGCTTGGCATAACTCTGGTTCGACGTGTCTCACCATATGCCGAATAGTGGAATGGAAGGTTAGGGAGGAAGCATAAATTAGTTGGGATGCCGAACATTACTTTGGCCGAGCAGGACTTAGGCCAGACGTTATTTAGGCCGAACGATATTTTTCCCAATCGATAGCACGACTGAACGATAGCTTGCCCGGTCCACAGTTAAGCCGAACAACCTTTAGACCGAACGATCATGAATGCCGACCGATATTCCAGCCGAACAATACTTAGGCCGAACCAACATAAATGCCGAACCACATTTTATAGGCCGAATAGTTATGGATGCCAAACCATATCAAGGCCGAACAGAACTTAGGCCGAACGACCAATTGCCTTGCCTAATCACAGAACAAAACAAGGAGAGAAACTCCAGCATACTAGTATATCAAACTGATTTGGACTGATAACCTCCTAGTTTCAGCAGACACAAACTTGAACTTAAATTAACATAATTGGATAGCTTCTTCTAACGTTTTCTGAATCCGAAACTGTAAACACCGTAAGCCAGGCTTTTGGAGACGGTCGGTGATGACGGTCTTCGAAGGCGATGATTCAAAGCTCGATTTTATATTATTAACTCTGGGACTTTCAATTATTTAGCACTTACATACGATTGATCGCACTAGTTCACACACCACATGGAGGGAATATTTGTGTTGTTAATTCTAACATTGAACATTTTTCAACTATAGTTCACACAGGTGCTTAGCCGAATTCGCTATTTATTGAAGATGTCTAAAAAATCCAGCTCCGCCACGATTTTTGACAAACCGGGGCCATCCTCTTGACAGGAAGTTGCAGATGTCTCAAATCCATCAACCTCCCCTGCACATAACTTAGCCCCCGATGCCCTGGAGGCATCAATTTTCTTGGACAACCCTGTCGATTCACAAGCTTGAAAAATCAACGAAGTTGCGCTACGGCGGATATGCTCCATCCATGGAATACATTTTGACGACGTGCTGGTTCCATCGGGGCACGACCGGCCACGCCTGCCCCCAGTTGGATACACGGCGTGCAATAAATTTATGTGCTGGGTTGGTAGCGTGCCACCGTACAATTTGTTTCTTCGGGATATGCTGCAATACATCGACATCGCCCCGTTGCAGCTGCACCCAAACGGTCATGCCTTCATCTATGGCACCTACATTCTCTTCATGACCGTCTTCTCTAGGCCCCCAACTCCTGGTGACATCAGATACATATACATGATCAAGAAGCGGGGAGATAGCCCCTCTTACATGTTCCTCGAGTCATATCATAAATGTCAAATCTCAGCAAATTTGCCCTGTACAAACAGGAATGGTTCTATGTGCGTTGCCTCCTTGGTTTTGCAAGGAGATGGGTTGAAGGAAGTAAGTTCCTTCTTTGGATCGCTATTCGTGCTTGGTCAAAGCCATGCCATTTATAATTCCTTTTTTTACATCCTTTCAGGTATCAACCCAAGCCCTAACGGTCACGGGTATTCTGAAGCCGTTGAGGCCATTAGAGCGCTTCCTGCCGAGGAACGGGGCATCCGAACTCTCATTTCAAATGAGTCACTTACAAGGTTCGGGCTGCTGGCGGAAGGCCGTGGGATAAGCCTTCCTGAAGGAGTTACTATACCCAGGCCGGTCTCTGGCAAAGGGAAAAGATTAGCTGAGTCGTCGGCACGTCACACCCCCGATCTGCAGGAAGAGGGAGAAATCAAAGAGACTGAATCACCCGAAGCACAAGGTGAGAATTTGGGTCCCGCTCATGATCCTATAGTTGAAGTGCATGATATCTAAACATCATCTTCTCCTTAAAATAGGAAAAAGGGATCGACGTACAAGATTAGAAAGGAGAAGGTTGGTGGAACTTCGAAAGTTACGTTTATTCCAACGGAGAAAGAGGCCTCTTCACAGCACGTAGAAAGTTCTTTAAAGAGCCTATCGAACCTCTCCATTCCGAATGATCTGCTCAATTACGACTTTGACGATCCGGAGGCATCCAAGCTTCATTCGCTCATCAGAGGCGATGCGGGCATTCTAACCCAAAGTCAAGGAGTGAAAACTCCTGTTAGCAAAGCGACTGGTCCGTCGAGGGGAAACACTAGGACACACACGAGCACTTGTACTTCAATTTGCACTTAGATTTTTGTCGTCACACTACTCTTTGCTAATTCGATGTTATTCGAATTCTGTACAGGTGACATGGGGCGTTCACATGGATTCGATCGCCTTCGTGGTTCGTCTGTTCTTCATCGATCTGGACGGGACTCGGGTTCCAGAAGGCATAGAGATAGGGATGGTGATGGTGATAAAGACTATCATTCCCGTGATTCGTCATCTCGGAAGAGAACTTACTATCAGCCAAAATACCACCAGGTTACTTCTTCTCACCGGGAGCAAAGTAAAGACAAGCGCGGTCATAAGAGGTCGCAATCTGATGCTCCCCGGGGCCAACACTCCGACTCCTCTTCCACTCGACAGTCCCGAGATTCTCACAGAAGGGGAAAATTTTCAAAGCCGTCTCCTCCCGCTCCTGCAATAGACCCAACAGTATCAGAGAGGCTGGCCGAGCTTAAAGATAAATTTTCAAAAATCTGCTTCGATGGCCTGAAATTCCTCCCGGCGAATCATCCTATTCCCGGACATGTCAAACAGAGCGCCCTTGCCTGTACGAACAACGTCTATGTTCAACATGACGCGTTTGTTCATCTAGTTGAAAAACTTTCTAAAATTTCCATGGAGCGCCACATGAAATCGATCGCCTGAAGGTTGAGGGTATCCACGACAAGGATATCATTAAAGCTCAGGACGAAGAAATTGCCACTTACAAGTTTGAGCTTGAAGAAATTACCACTTTTTTGGGCGAGGGCTATCTTGAATCTTTAACCGAGGCATGAGAGGCTTTGATAGAAATCAGGAAGGCCGAGCACGTCACCGAAGAGATCGATGAGGGAGCCTCGATAAAGGAATTCCTCAAGAGGAACGAGCCTTCTGACTTGTCAGCAGCTAAAGCTATTTATTGCAAAGGCTCCCCCTCAAAGAAAGGGAAGGAAATGATTACTGGTCCATCCGGGGTTGTGTCTCCAGCTCATGCACCTACTTGATTGGCCGATCGGCCGATACTCGATCCATTTGAGCATCATATCGGTTATAATCCGGAGGACCCTGGCCTTGGCATCCATATTCTTTCTCCCATTCCGGAAGGTGAGACTCCCTTGATGGTTGAGAGCCTGCCGGAACCTGGTAGATAACCCTTCACTTTAAGATTTTGAAAGTTGTCATTCTTTATGAAGCACTATTGTATTCTAATGCTTTTTTTTCATGGTTTTGCGCAGGCCATTCTGACCCCGGACCCACTCCGAGGAGCGATATCGCTAAGGAGGCAGAGAAGGAAACTAGTGAGGCCCCTCATGCTGGAGAGGCTCCCGGTCCAAAAGCCCATGTGATCGGAGCGCTTGATGAAGATAAATCTGAGGCTTCTTCTCCCATTGTTGGGAATTACGAAGTTGAGATTACAGGCATCTCTGAGCACACATCTGAGCTGAGCATGAAGGAGAGGCTTGAGAAAGAGAAGGAAGAGATGACCAAGATCAAGGTCGAGCCTCAAGCTGTGGATCCAGACGATCCCTTAACCAAACCGTTGAAGATCATTCTCCATGGCAGACTCAAGCCCACAGATGTTCCTCATACTTCTTCGGCTGTCACTACTCCATCAAAGAAGGGTACCAAGGGTAAATGTGGAGGAGAGGAGTCGTCTGAGAAGACGACGGAGGTGAACAAGTCGAAAAGGAAAAAGAATCATTACTCTCGTTCAGCGAGAGTTAGTTTAAGTTATGTAATTATTTTCATCTACTTCCGTAGTCTTTGTAAATAGATTGTCGACTCCGAACTTTGGAGGGCTTGTAGTAGAAACTTTTCTTGAATAAAGTTATTTCCTTTTTCTGTCTTTACAAAAGATTCTTATTATTCAGTTTTCTGTGTGATTGTGATACGAATCCAATGTGTTGTGAATAACATGGACTTCTTGATTCGCCTTCATATAGCTCGAAGATTCCTTGAGAGTTGTTCATTTCCCCCTTCCGCGCTTCAAGCACCTAGAATATTTTTTAGTCCGCACATCGGGGACTTAGAATACTCCAGTCCGCACTCCGGGTGATGTGCACGTAAATGTGCATATTTTTACCACCATATTTATTTTAATTAAATTAAAAAAATGATCATATTGGGTATTTTAACATGTTTTAACCAAAATCCATGTTAATTCCAATCCGTCATATATCCATCTTCATATAGGGGCAAAATGGTCATTTGTGTGCATATATTTCTTTGAGAAAAAATTAATTGGAAATTTATATATATTTATGTAGAAATTTGATCTCAATTATGAGTGGTTTCATAAAGACACATGCATGCACAACATGAATATAAAGGAATGAAGATGGAAATAATTCAAAGTGAAGATAATGGAGGACCCCACCTACCCACCACTTTAATGTACAAAATAGAGGCTAATGCACATGCTTATGGAATTAATGGATTCATGTACGCTTAAATGGGGATTATGACATGCTAATGATTACTTGGTGGGCACACTACCTCATGGGCAATTTGGGCATTCCCCAAAAATATGAATTAGGGTTTCATACATGTATAAATACCCATATGTTTCATGTAATTCCTCTCTCCCCCTTAATCTCTTCTCTTAGTCTCTCTTAGGCCTCCTTTTCTTTAGTTTAGTTTAGATCAAATAAAAGAAAGCTCTCTTTCTCTTTTAATGGCTACTTAGCCAATTTTTATTTCTTGTAATTTTTCTTCTCTTTCTTATGCAATTCAATATATGCTCTTTACATTTACATGCTCTCTTTCTTATGTTTTAGTGTAGATTTCTCTTATTTCATGCAAGTAGATTAGTTTTGTTTCTTTGCTTTGCTCCCTTTTTCTTTCTCTTTTCCTTTAATGTTGCAAGCTATATTTGTTGTTTTGATAACAAATATGAGAGGCTAATTCCTTCAATTTAGGGGTAATGAAGCTCTAATCATATAGCTTCAACATTTTGATGTTTTATACTCTCTTTTTGTGCTTTAATAAGAATGTATGAAGTGGTTAACTTGTTGTTTTTGCTTTGAATTTGATAGCCTATATTGTTGACACCAAAGAGGCTATACTTAAACAATCACTAACACAAATTATCTCTTCATCTACATATGATGATGGTAATGAAGTGAATGTTGAAATTGAAATTTGATAGCCTATATTTCTAAACAATAGTTAATAGGCTATGCTTAAAATAGATTTTTATTTCAACTTTGTTATCATATTTCATGTGAGTTAGTAAATGGTTTAAGGGGTGTGCTATAGTTTGATGGCTTATGTTGAGTTAATTAATAGCACAAATATGTCATACCTATGATAAGCACATCAATTAAGCTAACTAATGACAAAGAAAAGAGAGATCATAACTACATTTTGTTGATTTATGTGATCTAGAGAGTGGAAGTTGCCTCTAAATTGTCTTAACACTCTCATATTTTTTTATCTATTTTCTTTTGTCATTTGTCTCTTTTTTTAGTTAACCACTCTCTCAACTTCGGTATAATTTGATTGAATAGAATTTTAAAATCATCAATTCCTTGCGGATCGACCCGTATTCGCCACTTGCTACATTCGTACACCGTGCGCTTGCGGTTATTTTTAAATTTAAATTCATTCTACGGTTTTCTAAACCGATAGAATTTCCGTCGACGAACATGTTTTTGGCGCCGTTGCCGGGGATTTGTTTTGATTTTGATTTTCTATTCTTCGAATTATTTTTGTTTAATTTTTGTGTGCTTGTTTGTGTGTTTGTGTGATTTTTGATTGCATATTGGTTTTGTGTGTGTTGTTTTCTAGTTTTCCTTTTTCATTTGCATTTTCATTATTAAAAAAATGAGTATACAATTTCAGAAAGAAAAAAAATTTCCATTTCATTTTTCATTTCATTTACAGTCTTCACTTATACAGCTTTCAAAAAGAAAAAAAATTACACCACTCAATTCATTTCAGTTCTCTGTTCAAATTTCTGTGCACTGTGCACATTCTAATCTCCCTCCCCCTTCCAATTGCCATTCTCCCTGAACTACATTCCCTCTAACCTGACATATACTCCTACCTGCACAGTGCCATCACCAGTTACAACCGCTGTAACTCGAACAATTTCAGCTGCCTCACCTCACCTATACCTTCCATTCATCACCAGCATACAAAACCCAACATCACTTCCAATTGCCATCAACTCATCAACACAAACTGCACAACATACTTCATCACTTCCTGACATCAAGCCTCCTCGGCCATTAGAACCACCCCACAACTGCCTATTGCCCACTATTCTACTTCTTGCAGTTCTACAACCCACTTCATTTCAACCTGACATCTCCGCCCAAACTCATCACTGAACTGAGACCACTTGCAACACCCTACATTATCACAGTCGTCACCAACTCAACATCAACTCAACCACCCCCTTACCTCACAGTGCAAACTGTCCTACCCACCAACATTGCTGCTACCCATTGTCAAACCACAAATCACTGCTCTGTCTTCATAACTGCTCGAACTCACCTTCCATCAAATCCACCTCTGCCATATTCACAACCAAACACTCGAAAACTGCAGTCATCATCCTTCAACTCTCATTCAACCAAGCTGTTGCGACCATCCATCCATCTGATCAAAACTTGAACCCAGTTCACAACATCCCAGTTCATAACCACATACTCTCCCCATCTTCATAACTTCATCCTACTTCATTTCTCGACCAACATTCCACAAAACAACCGTTCATACTTGCTGTTTAACCACAAACAAATACTTACCACTGCTAAACCCTCCTCTAAGAAACAAATGTCAAAACCATCATCTTCCACTTCACATTTACATACTTGTCATTGCCAACGTTTCTGCCACTTCATTGACAGCGCCCCCTCCCTCAACTTCCTCTCCCAGTGGCGACTCAGAACCCACATACAAAACCATCTGACCATCACCTCGGCCTATCAGTCTTCGTCTCTGCCACAAGTTCAAACCCAAACAAAACCGCCTCCATTACACCATTTCCACCTCCACCATAACTTCAATTCAGCAAGCATCACACTTCAGAAGAAAAAAACGAAAGAAAAAAAAGCATACTTCACCAACCTTCCTCTGTGCTCTTCTTCCACTCACAACCCAGCAACTAAATCCCCTCGAACTGCCATATAAACATCAGTCAACCATTGCGCCCTGACCACCTTAAACCATTTCTCCAACCAATCACTCAACAGCAAGATCCTCCTCCAAAATTACTGTCATTTCATCACCAACATCGCCAACCTTCAGTCGCCCTGCCAAAATCACTCGAACTGCGCCTTCCATTTACTGCAAAGCATCCATACCACGACTTTAACAGTAACACCGCGAACAACTCCAATTCATGACCCCAATTTCCACCACGACTTCGAACACAAACCTAATTGAAACTGCGAAGTCACCATCGAACTCGAACAATCCACCAGCGACTGAAATCCCCAAATCGAACATCCAAAACTCAAAGTTGCTTCCTCCAACTCACCCAAATCGATTTCGCAACCGCCTCAACAATCCTCCTTCTTCCCATCAAAATTGAACAAACCCTCCACCTCTGAACACAATTCACCTCACTATCACCAAGCCATCCTTTTTACCGCCTCGACCCACGCAGTCATCTGACACTTTCGAACGTGTGATTGGATTCGACCAGACGTGACGACAATTTGAGTGATTTTAGTTTCGGAATTTTAAAATCTTGAAGTGGGAGCAAGCAGTGATTTTTGTTATTTTGAGAATTTTGTTTAATTGAGTTTTGTTCGTTTTGAACAGAATAGTGAAGTTTTGAACAAAATTCTTTTGGGCCGGATCTTAAATTCTGTTTAAACTGTTGGGTCGGCAATTTGGATTGTTATTGTCTTGAGAAGTTTGAAATAAGAATTCTCTAAAAAATTCTTGTTCACTTAAAAAACAAAAAAGCGAGTTTGAATTAGTTTTGTTTTCGTTTTAATTTATTTTGAATTCCATCCATATAGATAAAAAAATAACTGTATATATATATATATCAATGTTTAACTTCTTTTCAGGTTGCCAAAACAGATAGGAAGAACTGCTTACTTCGCTTAGCTTACCAAAAAAGAAAATAACTGCTTGCTTATTTATATTTTTTTATTTGTCTTGCGTTGTGTATATCTTTTGTTACTGTTTGTCTTGCATTGTTGGTTATTTGCATTTGCATTTCTTTTAAAAAAAATCAAAAATTCAAAAACAAAAACAAAAATTCATTCGTGGTTGCATTGTTAATACACGTTTAATTTCTGCTTTGCATTTCATCCTAGATTTTGATTAATAATAACGATTAGATATCGATAGATTTTAATTGTATATTGACAAGTTGTCTTCTTTGAACAATTTAATTTCTCGGTGTCTAGGCTACGGCAAAGCAATAATCAGTTATAAATATTAGGTGATTCGTAAATATTATACTGAATTGTTTCTCTGAAGGTACTTAAACCTTCGGCTGCATTGCTACGGTGATTCATGGTGCACCGACAACCCCTGTCCGTTACCTGGCTGAGAACTATCTTGTTTATCTAAGACAATATGTGAGTACACAATTTTGAGTTAACTTAGGATAAATCATTTGTAACTAACCCTTGCATTCATTCAGTTGCATTAGTTCATGCATAATTAAAAAAACAAAAAAATTTCAAAATCCAAAACTAAAAAATTGTAAATATTCCTTTTCCTTTGAAATTTTTAAATCCTTTTCTTTGAAATTTCAAAAAAATCCAAAAAAAAATAGAAAAACCAAAATTCAAAACAAAATTGAAAAATAAAAACAAAACAAAAATTGATTTCCCTTTTGGAAAATAAATTTTCTTTGTAAATATTATTCATTTATATAAAAAAAACCAAAAAACATTCTTGAAAATGTCTAAATTTCCATACTCACTTGAATTTTACAATAGTTGTGAAAATCAATATAATTCATATGATTTCAGTCCAAATTCGTATAGATATTTTAACAACAACTATTGTGTAAATAATTCAAATTTCGAACAACAAAATTTTCAAAACGATGACCTACCTTCGACTCTTGAAAATAGCATTGAAATGTTTTCATCTTTACTTGAACTTTCTACACGACAAAATCAAGAGATAAATGATTTATGTAATTCTTATTTGCGCAATAGTTCATGTCAAAATAATCAAAATTTGAATTCACTTCAAAATTCAAATGATTTCGAGTATAACCTATGCCAATTCAATTTCGAGCTTCAAAATGAATTTCAAAATCAAGACGAAAATGTGAACCAATTTTAAAATAATTTTGGCGATGGGAATAGTTTCAATAACGATACGATTGAAAACTTTAGTTATCAACAAATTCAAAATGAAAATTTTCAAATTAATAATCATGAATTTGATTTTTCTGACCAAATGGAAAAAGATAACGGGGATTTATTACTTGAAAAGTACAAAATTTTTCATGAAAATCATAATCAAATCTCAACTTGCAAAGAATCGAATAATAATCTACCGTTTATCGAAATTGACAATTCTTGTTCTCGACAAATCCAAATCGAAAATTCTCAAGTTAGTAACTATAAATTAGATTTTGTTAAGAAAATGAATGAAATTTACGATGATCACACGAATTTGTTGTTTGAAATATATATGAAACAACGTGAAAAACAAAATAAAATCCCAACGTGTTATGAGTCGAGTGATAATCCATCTTTTACCCAAATTGACGATTTTCAAAAAACAACTTTTGAAATTGAAAATAAGAATCTTAATGAAGTTGTTGAAAACACGATAATTGCGTTGGATTTCAATTCTTTTGAGGATGTGGAACCAAATTTAAAATTCGTTCTTTCTTTTCTCGATTTCGAAAATTTGAATGCAATAACTTTGAGTCGTTTATACACAAGTCTGCACTTGGAGATTTTCAGTCGTTTATACTCGAGTCCGCACTTCGAGGACTTAGAGTACTCCAGTCCGCACTCTGGGGACTTGGAGATTTTGGATCGTTTATACTCGAGTCTGCACTCTGGGAACTTAGAGTACTCCAGTCCGCACTCCGGGGACTTGGAGATTTTGAGTCGTTTATACTCGAGTCCGCACTCCGGGGACTTAGAGTACTCCAGTCCGCACTCCGGGGACTTGGAGATTTTGAGTCATTTATACTCGAGTCCGCACTCTGGGGACATAGAGTACTCCAGTGCGAACTGCGAGGACTTTGGAGATTTTGAATCGTTTATACTCGAGTCCGCACTACGGGGACTTAGAGTACTCCAGTCCGCACAACGGGGACTTGGAGATTTTGAGTCGTTTATAATCGAGTCCGCACACCGGGGACTTGGAGATTTTACCTCGTTTGTACTCGAGTCCGCACTACGGGGACTTAGAGTACTCTAGTCCGCACTCCGAAGACTTGGAGATTTTGAGTCGTTTATACTCGAGTCCGCACTTCGGGGACTTAGAGTACTCCAATCCGCACTCCGAGGACTTGTAGATTTTGAGTCATTTGTACTCGAGTCCACACTACGGGGACTTAGAGTACTCCACTCCGCACTCCGGGGACTTGGAGATTTTGGATTGTTTATACTCGAGTCCACACTCTGGGGACTTACAGTACTCCAGTCCGCACTCCAGGGACTTGGAGATTTTGGGTCGTTTATACTCGAGTTCGCGCTCCGGGGACTTAGAGTACTCCAGTCTGCACAACGGGGACTTGGAGATTTTGAGTTGTTTATACTCGAGTCCGCACTCTGAGGACTTAGAGTACTCCAGTCCGCACTCTGGGGACTTGGAGATTTTGGATCGTTTATACTCGAGTCCGCACTCTGGTGACTTAGAGTACTCCGGTCTGCACTCTGGGGACTTAGAGATTTTGAGTCATTTATACTCGAGTCCGCACTCCGGGGACTTAGAGTACTCCAGTCCGCACTCCGGGGACTTGGAGAATTTGAGTCGTTTATACTCAAGTCCGCACTCTGGGGATTTAGAGTACTCCGGTCCGCACTCCGAGGACTTTGGAGATTTTGAATCGTTTATACTCGAGTCCGCACTACGGGGACTTAGAGTACTCCAGTCCGCACTACGGGGACTTGGAGATTTTGTGTCGTTTATACTCGAGTCCGCACTCCGCGGACTTGGAGATTTTGACTCGTTTGTACTCGAGTCCGCACTCCGGGGACTTAGAGTACTCCAGTCCGCACTCCGGGGACTTGGAGATTTTTGATCGTTTATACTCGAGTCTGCACTCTAGGGACTTAGTTTACTCCAGTCCGCACTCCAGGGACTTGGAGATTTTGGATCATTTATACTCGAGTCCGCACTCCAGGGACTTAGTGTAATCCAGTCCGCACTACGGAGACTTTGAGATTTTTAGTCGTTTATACTCGAGTCCGCACTCCGGAGACTTAGAGTACTCTAGTCCACACTCCAAGGACTTGGAGATTTTGGATCGTTTATACTCGAGTCCGCTCTCCGGGGACATAGAGTACCCCAGTCCGAACTCCGGGGACTTGAAGATTTTGAATCGTTTATACTCGAGTTCGCACTCAGGGGACTCAGAGTACTCCAGTCCACACTAGGAGGACTTGGAGATTTTGGATCGTTTATACTCGAGTCTGCACTGCGGGGGCTTGGAGTACTCCAGTCCGCACTCCGGGGACTTGGAGATTTTGGATCGTTTGTACTCGAGTCCATGCTCCAGGGCCTTAGAGTACTCCAGTCCGCACTCCCGGGACTTGGAGATTTTGGATCGTTTATACTCGAGTCCGCACTCTGGGGACTTAGAGTACTCCAGTCCACACTCCGGGAACTTGAGATTTTGAGTCGTTTATACTCGAGTCCGCACTCCGGGTACATAGAGTACTCCAGTCCGGACTTCGGGGACTTGGAGATTTTGAGTCGTTTATACTCGAGTCCGTACTCCAGAGACTTAGAGTACTTCAGTCCGCACCCTGGGGACTTGGAGATTTTGAGTCGTTTATACTCGAGTCTGCACTTTGGGGACTTCGAGTACTCCAGTCCGCACCCCGAAGACTTTGGAGATTTTGAGTCGTTTGTAATAGATTCCGCACTCCGGGGACTTAGAGCACTCCAGTTCGCCCCTCGGGGACTTTGGAGATTTTGAATCGTTTATACTCGAGTCCGCACTCCGGGGACTTAAAGTACTCCAGTCCGCACTCCGGAGACTTGGAGATTTTGGATCGTTTATACTCGAGTCCGCACACCAGGGGCTTAGAGTACTCCAGTCCGTACTCCGGGGACTTGGAGATTATGGATCGTTTATACTCGAGTCCGCGCTCCAGGGGCTTAGAGTACTATAGTCCGCACTCCGCGGACTTGGAGATTTTGGATTGTTTATACTCGAGTCCGCACTTTGGGGACTTAGAGTTCTCCAGTCCGTACTCCGTGGACTTCGAGATTTTGAGTCGTTTATACTCGAGTCCGCACTCCGGGGACTTAGAGTACTCCAGTCCGCACTCCGAGGACTTGGAGATTTTGAGTCGTTTATACTCGAGTCCGCACTCCGGGGACTTAGAGTACTCCTGTCCGCACCCCGGTGACTTAGAGATTTTGAGTCATTTATACTCGAGTCATCACTCTGGGGACTAAGAGTACTACAGTCTGTACCCCGGGGACTTTGGAGATTTTGAATCGTTTATACTCGAGTCCGCACACAGAGGACTTAGAGCACTCCAGTCCGCACTCCGGGGACTTGGATATTTTGAGTCGTTTATACTCGAGTCCGCACTACGGGGACTTAGAGTTCTCCAGTCCGCACTCTGGGGACTTGGAGATTTTGAGTCATTTATACTCGATTCCGCACTCCACGGATTTGGAGATTTTGGAACGTTTATACTCGAGTCCGCACTTTGGGGACATAGAGTACTCCAGTCTGCACTCCGGGGACTTGGAGATTTGAGTCGTTCATACTCGAGTCCGCACTCCGGGGTCTTAGAAAACTCCAGTCCGCACTCCAGGGACTTGGAGATTTTGAGTCGTTTATACTCGAGTCTGCACTCGGGGGACTTAGAGTACTCAAGTCCGCACTCCAGGGACTTTGGAGATTTTGAATCGTTTATACTCGAGTCCGCACTCCGGAGACTTAGAGTACTCCAGTCCGCACTTCGGGGACTTAGAGATTTTGAGTCGTTTATACTCGAGTCCGCACTCAGGGGACTTAGAGTACTCCAGTCCGCACTCCAGGGACTTGGAGATTTTTGATCGTTTATACTCGAGTTCGCGCTCCAGGGGCTTAGAGTACTCCAGTCCGCACTCCGGGGACTTAGAGACTTTGGATCATTTATACTTGAGTCCGCACTTTGGGGGCTTAGAGTACTTCAGTCCGAACTCCGGGGACTTGGAGATTTTGAGTCGTTTATACTCGAGTCCGCAATCCGGGGACTTAGATTACTCCAGTCCGCACTCCGGGGACTTAGATTACTCCAGTCCGCACTCCGGGGACTTGGAGATTTTGAGTCTTTTATACTCGAGTCCGCACTCTGGGGACTTAGAGTACTCCAGTCTGCACCCCGGGGACTTGGAGATTTTGAGTCGTTTATACTCGAGTCCGCACTCCCAGGACTTAGTGGACTCCAGTCCACGCCCTGGGGACTTTGGAGATTTTGAATCGTTTATACTCGAGTTCGCACTCCGGGGACTTAGAGCACTTCAATCCGCACTCCGGAGACTTGGAGATTTTGAGTCGTTTATACTCGAGTCCGCACTACGGGGACTTGGAGTACTCCGGTCCACACTCCGAGACTTGGAGATTTTGAGTCGTTTATACTCGAGTCCGCACTCCGAGGACTTAGAGTACTCCAGTCCGCACTCTGGGGATTTGGAGATTTTGGATTGTTTATACTCGAGTCCGCACTCTGGGGACTTAAAGTACTCCCGTCTGCACTCCGGAGACTTGGAGATTTTGAGTCGCTTATACTCGAGTCCGCACTCCAGGGACTTAGAGAACTCCAGTCCACACTCCGGGGACATGGAGATTTTGAGTCGTTTATCCTCGAGTCCGCACTCGGGGGACTTTGATTACTCCAGTCCGCACTCCGGGGACTTTGGAGATTTTGAATCATTTATACTAGAGTCCGCACTCCGGAGACTTAGAGTACTCCAGTCCGCACTCCGGGGACTTGGAGATTTTGAGTCGTTTATACTCGAGTCCGCATTCTGGGGACTTGGAGATTTTGGGTCGTTTGTACTCGAGTCCGCACTTCTAGGACTTAGAGTACTCCAGTCCGCACTCCGGGGACTTGGAGATTTTGGATCGTTTATACTCGAGTCCGCACACTGGGGATTTAGTGTACTCCAGTCCGCACTCCGGGGACTAGAAGATTTTGGATCATTTATACTCGAGTCCGCACTCGGGGACTTAGTGTACTCCAGTCCGCACTCCGGAGACTTGGAGATTTTGAGTCGTTTATACTCGAGTCCGCACTCCGAGGACTTAGAGTACTCCAGTCCGCACTCCGGGGACTTGGAGATTTTGGTTCGTTTATACTCGAGTCCGCACTCCGGGGACTTAGAGTACTCCAGTCCGCACTCCGGGGACTTGGAGATTTTGGATCGTTTATATTCGAGTCCGCACTCCGGGGATTTAGATTACTCCAGTCCGTACCCCGAGGACTTGGAGATTTTGGATCGTTTATACTCGAGTCCGCACTCCGCGGAATTAGAGTACTCCAGTCTGCACCCCGGGGACTTGGAGATTTTGAGTCGTTTATAATTGAGTCCGCACTCCGAGGACTTAGAGTACTCCTGTCCGCACCTCGGGGATTTGGAGATTTTGAATCATTTATACTCGAGTCCGCACTACGGGGACTTGGAAATTTTGGATCGTTTATACCCGAGTCCGCACTCCGGGGACTTGGAGATTTTGGATCATTTATACCCGAATCCGCGCTCCAGGGGCTTAGAGTACTCCAGTGCGCACTCCGGGGACTTGGAGATTTTGGGTCGTTTATACTCGAGTCTGCACTTCGAGGACTTAGAGTACTCCAGTCCGCACTCCGGGGACTTGGAGATTTTGAGTCGTTTATACTCGAGTCCGCACTTGGGGACTTAGAGTACTCAAGTCCGCACAGCGGGGACTTGTAGATTTTGAGTCGTTTATACTCGAGTCCGCACTCCGAGGACTTAGAGTACTCCAGTCCGCACCCCGGGGAATTGGAGATTTTGAGTCATTTATACTCGAGTCCGCACTACGGGGACTTAGAGTACTCCAGTCCGCACCCCGGGGACTTTGGAGATTTTGAATCGTTCATACTCGAGTCTGTACTCCGGAGACTTAGAGTACTCCAGTCCGCACCCCGGGGACTTTGGAGATTTTGAATCGTTTATACTCGAGTCCCCACTCCGAGGACTTAGAGTACTCCAGTCCGCACACCGGGGACTTGGAGATTTTGAGTATTTTATACTCGAGTCCGCACTCCGGGGACTTAGAGTACTCCAGTCCGCACTTTGGGGACTTGGAGATTTGGAGTCGTTTGTACTCGAGTCCACACTACGGGGACTTAGAGTACTCTAGTCTGCACTCTGGGGACTTGGAGATTTTGGATCGTTTATACTCAAGTCTGCACCCTAGGGACTTAGAGTACTCCAGTCTGCACTCCGGGGGCTTGGAGATTTTGTGTCGTTTATACTCGAGTCCATACTCCGGGGACTTAGAGTAATCCAGTTTGCACTCTAGGGATTTAGAGATTTTGAGTCGTTTATACTCGAGTCCGCACTCCGGGGACTTAGAGTACTCCAATCCGAACTCTGGGGACTTGGAGATTTTGGATCCTTTATACTGGAGTCCGCACTCCAGGGACTTAGAGTACTCCAATCCGCACACCGGAGACTTGTATGTTTTGGATCGTTTATACTCGAGTCCGCATTCCAGGGACTTAGAGTACTCCAGTCCGCACTCCGAGGACTTGAAGATTTTGAATCGTTTATACTCGAGTCCGCGCTCCGGGGGCTTAGAGTACTCCAGTCCGCACTCCGTGGACTTGGAGATTTTGGATTGTTTGTACTTGAGTACACACTCCAAGGACTTAGAGTACTCAAGTCCGCACTCCGGGGACTTGGAGTTTTTGGATCGTTTATACTCGAGTCCGCACTCTGGGGACTTAAAATACTCCAATCCGCACTACGGGGACTTGGAGATTTTAAGTGTCCGTGCGCGTTCGTACATTAGCCAGAATAACATAATTTTATTTGCCTATCGCAGGATCATCATTTGTAGAGACATTAGTAATTCATGGAAAAGATGGCTTCAAGCCTTTATTAATGAGAGCAAGCTAAATTGTCTTATTACATGCCAAGAACTAGAAAAAGCATACTGGAAATAAATGCAACTAATACATGAAAGAAATAGACTAGGTATAATAATGCTGCAAGTGCTCGTTGTTCCATGTTTGGAGAAGCGTTGCACTATCGACGGTCGTCAGCTTGAAAGTTCCTTCTCCAAGCTTCCGTTTGATGACGTATGGACCTTCCCAGGCAGGATTCATATGTGACGGGACCAGAAAAAATCGTTTCAAAACGAGGTCTCCTACATCAAAAGTTCTCGGTTGGACCTTTTTGTTATAATATCTAACGACTCGATGTCTGTACGCGACCGCTCTTAAATCAGCTTCTTCGCGTTTTTCGTCAGTAAAGTCCAACGATTCCAATAAGAGATCCTGGTTCGACGTAAGGTCGTAATAAGTTACCCAATGTGATGGAACTTCAAGTTCCATGGGTATGACAGCCTCCGTGCCATATGCCAATGCGAATGGAGTATGGCTAGTCGTGGTTTTGTGGGTAGTTCTATAAGCCTAAAGCGCTGTCGGGAGTTCATCCACCCACTTGCCTCTTGCCTTTTCCAAACGTTTTTCAATATGGACTTGATTATTTTGTTTACGGCTTTTACCTGTCCATTCGCCTTTGGGTGAGCAACTGCTGCGAACCTCTTCTCAATGCCACATTTCACACAAAATTCTTTGAACTCATTTCTTTCAAATTGAGTCCCATTGTCCGTTATAATGGTCCGTGGAAGGCCAAAATGGCATATGATATTTCGTACAATGAAATTAATAACCTTTTTGGCGGTGATTGTGGCCAGAGGCTCTGCCTCTGCCCACTTGATGAAGTAATCGACTGCAACTATTGCATATTTTGCACCTCCGTTGGCTATGGGTAAAGAACCAATTAGGTCGTTCTCCCACATTGCAAATGGCCAGGGTCTAACCATTTGTGTGAGTTCCGTCTGCGGAGCTCTCGGGACTTTTGCATATATCTGGCATTTGTCACAACTTCTCACATAGTCTGCAACATCTCGATTCACCGTTGGCCAATAGTATCCATAACGGAGGATTATTTTTTGCTAAGGTCTGGCCCCCAGTATGGTCGCCGCACTCTCCCTCATGGACTTCTTTTAGCACCCGTTTTATCTCATCATGGGCCACGCACCGGAGTAAGGGGGTCGAGAATCCCCTCCGATACATTATTCTGTCATGTACTACATAACGCGAAGCCTTACGAAGGACTTGGCATCTTTCGTTCCTCTTTTCAGGAAAATCCCCTTGTAGCAAGTACTGTCTAATCGGGGTCAACCATGATTCCTTCTCAGGTTCGGTTTCTAACACGAGATCTATCTCCATCATCTCTATACTCGGAGCATGGAGGGTCTCAACAGGGAACAATCCCATATGCTGTGCATCACTAGTGCTTGCAAATTTCGCCAACGAATCGGCTTCTCTATTTTGTTCACGTGGGACATGCGAAATGTCGTAATATTCCAGATTTGTCAACAGCTCTTGAACCCGAGCAAGGTAAGTGGCAAGTCTCTATCCCTTCACCGGATAGTCTCGCCGCACCTGATATACTACCAGTTGTGAGTCACAGAAGATTTCAGTTGACTTCACTCCCAGTTTGTTAACAAGTCTCAAGCCAGCATTCAATGCTTCATATTCGGCTTCGCTATTTGTCGCTGCAAACTCAAGCTTCAAAGCATAGCAAATTGATCGGTCTTCAGGAATCACAATGACTATGCCAGCCCCCGAGCAACGGTCGTTAGATGTCCCATCGGTGTGCATCTTCCATCGAACGGGAGGTATGACATTGTGGCTGTTTGATTCACCTGACATAGTGAATTCAGCAATGACGTCAGCTAGTGCTTGTCCTCATATGGCTCTTCGCGGCAGATAGGTAACAACAAACTGACTTAACTCAATATTCCATTTTAACATTCTTCCAGAAGTTTCCGGTTGTTGGAGTACTTGCCGTAAGGGTTGGTCAGTGTAAACACTGATTGAGTGTGCCTGGAAGTATGGACGAAGCTTGCGTGATGCAATCACCAAGCAATAGGCTAGCTTCTCAATCTTCAGGTAATTTCTTTCCGCCCCCATCAAGCGTTTTGCTAACACAGTAAACTGGCTTTTGAACCTGGTCTTCCTCATGAACCAAAGCTGTACTGATAGCATGCTGGGATACAGCCAAGTATACGTACAACGTTTCATGGTCTATTGGTTTTGATAATACCGGGGGGCTTTCTAAGTGCCTCACAAGAGCTCGGAACGCTTCCTCACAGTCGGATGTCCATTCGAAATTCCTTTCTCCTTTCTTTATAACATCGAAGAAAGGAATACACTTTTCTGTGGCCCTGGATATGAATCGGCTTAGCGTGGTTACCTTTCCATTCAAGCTTTGCACCAGTTTTATGGTTTTGGGCGCTTGTATATCTCGGATAGCCTGAATCTTCTCTGGGTTAGCTCGATTCCTCGGGCATTCACAATCAATCCCAGAAACTTTCCTGATGCTAAGCTGAATGAACACTTCAACGGACTGATCTTCATTACATAATGCCTGAGTATGTCAAATGTCTCCGCTATGTCTCGGATGTGGTCATTTGACTGTCGTGACTTCACGAGCATGTCATCCATATAAACTTCCATTGTTTTACCAATCTGATCTTTGAACATTCAATTCACCAAGCGTTGATAAATCGCTCCTGCTTTCTTCAATCCAAATGGCATTACTACATAGCAATACAATCCCATGTTCGTGACAAACCGGTGTGTTCTTGGTCTGGGAGGTGCATTGGGATTTGATTATATCCAGAGTACGCATCCATAAATGATAATAACTCATGTCCGGCAGTTGAGTCGACCAGCTGCTCAATCCTAGGCAATGGGAAATTATCCTTAGGGCATGCTTTGTTTAAATCAGAATAATCAACTCAAGTCCTCTATTTTCCATTTGGTTTCCTTACTAGCACCGGGTTAGATACCCATTCATGGTAGAGGGCGTCGCGGACGAACCCGTTGGTTTTTGTTTGTCCACCTCCTCTTTGAGAGCCGCAGACCTCTCCCGATCCATGCCTCTCCTTTTTTATTTCACAGGTACAAGTTTTGGGTCTTTGTTCAACATATGACTCAAAATCGCAGGAGAAATCCTGCACATATCAAAATCTGTCAAGGCGAAAAAATCAAGATTCGCTCGGAGGAAATCGGTAAGGTTCTCAGCGGCCAAAGGGTCGAGTTGCGATCTAATTTTAAGAACTCGTGATGGGTCGCTCTGGCTAACTGGGATGTCAATAATTAGTTCAGTCGGTGCTGCATTTGTTTCTCTGGGTTCCCCATCACCATCTCTCGAATCTATATCTCTATGGATCCGAGAATGTTGCCTGAGCCAGGGCTCGGGCGCTACTTGTCAATTACCAGAATTTAGGATACGGATGGAGCTATCCGCAACCTTCCTTTTCTCTCTATGCTGAGCCTCTCTCAGCTCAGCCACATAACATGCACGGCCAGTCTCCTGATCGCCGTGTACCACTCCAATACCTCTGTCTGTTGGAAACTTTAACGTCAGACACCAAGGGGCCAATGCTGCCCTAAATTCTAACAGGGTTGGACGTCCTAGAAATACGTTATACGGAGAGTCGACATCCAACACTAAGAACGATAGGATTTGCACTCTCCTGCACTCGCCGTGCCCCAGTTCAACTGGTAACTCCACATATCCCACTGCATCCATTGCTGCGCGGTTAAAGCCATGGATTCTGGCTTTATATGGTTTCAAATCCTTGGTCTCCAGCTTCATTTGGTCGTATTCCTTCTTGAAGATGATGTTAACGGAACTTCCATAATCAATTAGAATTCTCTTCACGAACGCCGGCCCGATTGTCGTAGATATGACCATTGGGTCGATGGTAGGAGCCTCTACCTTATCCGCATCTTTACTCCGGAATACGATATCATCATTCATCGTGCGCGGCTGCTTTGTAGGAGTCCCATCCTCCACATTCGAACATCACTCATATTCCGCATGTCTTAAAGAGTTAGCATATCGCTCCATCTCCTACCGATTCTTATCCGCTGGATGAGGTCCGTCAACAATCGTGTTAATAACCAACCTACCCATAGTTCGAGCAGGTTGTTCTGGTTGGGGTGGGGCCGGCCCATGTCTAGGGTCCGACGTTTCTTGCCTTCTGTCTTGTGGGTCTTTGACAAATTCCTACAGCTTCTTCTGTTTAATCAGCTTTTCTATAGCGTCATGGAGGTGTCTACACTCCTCTGTGTTGTGCCCATAAGACTCGTGAAAGCGGCAATATTTCCTGGTCCGCTTTTGTTCCTCTGTCGATTTCTTTGGGCGTGGTTTTCTATGCTGGAAAGTGTTGCAATTTGATAAATAGATGTTCTCAAGAGATGCGTTCAACGGGATGTATTCATTGTAGGTCGGGATCCTTGACTTCCATCTCCCTGTTTCTTTTTTCTTTCCAGGATTTCCACCTCCGGGTCCTTTAGACTGCCCAGGCTTGTTCTGGACGTTAACTTGAGTTTTTCCAGAATTATCGCCGGTTTGCTTCACGGCGATGTTACTTTTCACAGACTCATGAACGAGCCCTGATGCCTTATCTCGCCTTGTCCACCGAGCTTCCTCCCTCCTTATGAACCGATGAGCTTTCGAATAAAAACGTTCCAGCGTGGCTGGGGGCTTTCCTACCAATCAATCTCCAAATTCAAAATCTGGATCCACTCCACGCATTACCGCCATCAAAATTGCATGGTTGTTAGGATTGCTCACCTCGGTAGCAGCAACATGAAATATTTTCAAGTATGCTTTTAATGACTCTCTTGGAGTTTGGATTACGCTTGATAAGGACTTCACGTCCTTTGGACGAGTGGTGTGTATCCTGAATTGTTCTATGAATTTCATTGCTAATTCGTCAAATCTAGATATAGATCGAGGTGGGAGTCAAGTAAACCATACGGTGGCAATTCTGGACAAAGTGATTGGGAAGCACCTACACTTAGTCGCATCATTGGCCCTTGCAGAATCCTTTATCCATCCATACCTCATCACATGTTGCCTGGGGTCAATCTTCCCCTCATAGGCCGGAATGGTGGGCATGCTAAACTTTCTTGGGTATTCAGCCTGTAGAATGGTATCGTTGAAGGGAGTATGACTCTTAGACACTCCCCAATCTTCATTGGACAAGCCTTGGTTCTCTCTCATCAGTTGCCTGACCATAGCTGTTAAGTCCGGAGTTTGTATGAAGGATGGAAGGTTGGGTTCCGCCCCACGGAACCGGGCGGGTTGATGCCCCGTCTAATTCGGGTCTTGGAGATTCGAGCGTCCGGTCTCTTCACGGACTTGATCCCTAGTCGGTCGATCCATGGCACCTGCATGTGCGCCTTCATCCTTACGGTGCCTACGCCTAGGAGGTTCATTAGCTTAAGTCGAACTATCATCTTCAGAATAAGGGGCAGGGCTACTTTCAGCATTTTGACGCTGCTGCTGAGTAAGCTGAGTCATAAGGTTAACGTTAGCTTGCATTTTCTCAGCAAGTTGCCTTCTACTTTCCTTATGTTCTCTTATAAAGTCATTGAACTCTGCTCGGGAAACAACCACCGCTTGGTTTTGGTTGGAGGGTCCTGCGCCTCGAATCGCTTGTTGATTGCTAGGTCCAACTTGTTGCACGCTAGCAGTCTCATGGACATCTGCATTTTGAGAGGCCGATCTGGTTCGTGGTCTCCCCGTAGTAGAGTTGTTGGTTGTAACTCTGAGTAGAATCAACAGATGCCTTGTGAACCATTTTGGATCTCCTTCGGGAGAGTTATGCAATCCAGTAGCTACAAAGCAGATCCTTAATAGCCTGAGAATTCAGCTCTCAATGAAAGCACCAAAATGTTAGCTCCAAAATTGGTCACTAACACCCTTAGAAAGATTGTGTGGAGACATTAATGAAGATAATAAATTAAAACAGAAGACAGAATGCAAATTTAAATGCAGGTAAGAAGAACACCAAATTTATAGTGGTTCGGCGTAATTGCCTGCGTCCACTTTGAAGCTAATCCTTATTTGCTTCTTCATTCCTTGTGTACAGATACAATCTGTAAGTCAATTACTTGAAATACGAGTTTTAATTAAAAAGAAGAGAGTATATAAAATGGCAAAGTTTCCCCAGTTTTCTCAAAAAAAATCCCCCTTTCGCTGTGCCCCTGCCTCTCTATTTATAGACGGAGGTGGGTTGTACTTCCCTGGTGGGCCTGGTAGCTGGATACTTCGGCCCGAATGAGTGGCCTCTGCGCGCCGACCCGAACATGCCGAACGGTCAAACGCCGAACCATCGTCTTTGTGCCGAACAATGCAATGTGTTGAGTGAGGGGTGAAGGCCGATCGAGAATTGATGCCGAATGAGGAAGAGGTCGAGTGAGGCTAGAATGCTGAATGGTCAAGGAATGCCGAGTGAAGCATGAATGTCGAGCGCTCTCTGCATGCCGAACGTAGTGGTGCCGAACACCTAGGATGCCGAGCAATATGGAAGCATGTCGAGTGAAGTGGAGCCGAACGTTCTGAATGCCGGATACCCTGATTGTCAAGCGTTATCAATGTCGAATGCTCTCCAGGTGCCACGTGCTCTGCTATGCCAAACGATCTTGTCTGTCGAACATTTCCCAATGTCGAACGCCTCTAAGTGCCGAGCGTTCCTTTCTGCCGAGGGTCCCCTTATGCCGAGCGCTCCTAAATGCCGAGTACTTGTTGGATGCTGACCGTGACGATATGCCGAACAATCCAGATAAGCCGAGTACTTAGTTGCCTGGTCAAATCTCCAGGAAACAATTATATTTGAAAACACTCAAGGATTTAAATCAAATAATTAATCCCAATACAAAATTATTTTAAAACCAAATCAATTTTAATCTTAAAAATGATTAACTTTAAAAATTTAATCATTATATAAATTTATTAATAACCAATAAATTTACTTGTATTCTTTAGTCACTTAATAATTAAAAACACTTTTATCTTCTTAATTAAGCTGTTAAATTTTATCTAAAATAATCTTGAAAATAAATTAATGAAAGTATATACATATTAAAACACTTTTAACTTGATTAATAAAAATAATTTAAGCTAATTCCAAACTTAAAGTAAAACATTTATCATTTGAAAGAAAACTTGTTTTAAGAAGATAATTAAAAACTTAACCGATTAAGAACTTGATTTATTTGAAAATTTAAAACCTAAACAGGTTTTGTTTCTTTAAATTTTAAAACCTGATGATCATGCAAGATAACCCAAGCCAAATTCACATTTCCCCTGAGCTACTTCGCAAAAAATTTCGAGTTTCCCCGAGTAACTTCATCTTCCCAAATCCTTTAACCAAAATCAGATACAACCACCCTTTTGTGCACATGTGTACGTTGCACACCGCTCCCACCACCTCCGGTCAATACTACGACCGTTGATAAGTCAACGGCGACCACCTCTATCCACCAGACCCCCCAGCACCACGAGATCATCATAGAATTTGCAAATGAGTCATCAACCCCTTCCTAGAAACAACACAGACCACAAAAACCACCTTGCCGATGACAATTCCAATCATCAGAACTCGCGCCACTCCACCAAAATCTCTATCGCAGTTCCTTTCTTTGCATCCCCCAGTTCCAATTCAACTTGATGCACCGATGTCGACGAATTAGCCTCGCATCTCTCGTCGTTAAAAACCTGACATCGAACCCTAATGCAATGTCGTGCCATCACCACAACCACCTTGAAACCCTTCTACTAGTTTTTCGAGGCTCCCCAAACTTCCAGCCACCTCCGATTTGAATCTCGACGAACATGGCTATGTCGATCGATGGCAAATTATAATGATACCAATTCTGATCAACTAACCATCCTTATCAAATTCCAAGCTTAAAAATCATGGTACCCATATCAATATTCATGGTTTTCCTATACGAATAAGATTATGAAATCAAAACACGAATTCATGTTCATCGATTTTCCTGATTTTAAAAGATGATCATTGAAATTTTCTATTTTCCCATAATCTATTTGTTAATTATACTTAATTATATTTTTAAAAATATATTTTTGTTATTATAAATAGATTTCCTTTAGAGATCATCACCTAAAACTATTTATATAAAGAGATATGGATTTTTCTTGTGAAGAATCCTTGTCTTTAGAACAACAGAGAGGTGTAATTGCATATATTCAGACATGCATACATTAATTCACCCACACACACACACACACACACACACATATATACGAACTTTTTACAATCACACAACAAGCATTTAGATCAAGATCGTTTATATATAGGGTTAAGAGTTTACTCACCTGACAATTGAAAGTAGAGAAGTTTTCTTTAAAATTGGAAATTGTAACTGCTTTGGTTTGATGTAGTTGAGATGACTTCTGAATTCACTTTGCTTGTTTTTGATCATAAAACTGCTACTATTTTAATCTTTGAACTTAAACTGTAAGCTTGAATTTGTAAACTAGAAACTTGACTCTTGAATTTGAATTTGTTTAGTTGCTTTAGGTTTGAAATTGTTATTGATGATCTGAACTTTGATTAGATTTGAGTTGAATCTTTGCTTGATTTTGTTGCTTTAGGTTTTTGAAGTTTATATGTTTTCTTTTCTCTGATTTTCTTAGTTTCCAGGTTTTGTTTCTTTAGTTTTGAATGCATGAAACCAAAATGAGAAGAGAGAAGTAGATGTGTTTATATAACTTATTTTTCTCTTTTTATTATTTGTTTTTAAAAAATGAGAATACAAGTGACATTTGTTCTCATGCATGTTAAAAATGATTACACTTGTTATTTACGTATTTAAATTTTTTGCACTTGTTAACTACAAGTATTTTTGTCTTTAAACACTTGATTTATTAATTACTAATATATTTTTTATAAATTATGTAATATATTTACATATGTATTATATTCATATTTTTGTATTTATAATTTTACTTTTATATTTTCATATATACAAACAATATTTATTTATATAAACCTTTTTATCCAATTTCATTCTAAGTTATCATCCCTTTAAATAAATATGTATTTATTTTTAGTGCAGTTAAATATAGTATTTAACTTTTAAATAGCTTTTGAAAATAATTTATATCAAATCCAAATTTATTTCCAAATATTTATTTTTGAATTTCAATTCCAAAATTCAATTTAAAAATAAATCCATATACATATTTATAACTAAACAAATAAATCTTATTTATTTTGGAAAATTTTCAGATTAATTCATAATTTAATTCAAAATTTTATACAAATATCCAATTTAAATTTGATTTAAAATCGGGATCATTACAGATTTCCCACTTAAGAAAACTTCGTCCCCGAAATTTGCTAAACAGGGAGACAACCAAAAAACAGATTAACACATAGAGAAATAGTTTTCCAGATCAAGCTGAATATTTATTCTTTATTTGGCTTACCAAATCAGAATATCATCAATAAATGCGATAACAAATTTATTCAACACTTCAGAAGATACTAGGGTCATCCGGTCTACGAGATATGCATGGGCATTGGTTAGTTCGAAGGGATAACTAACCATTCATAGAATACATCTGGACCCCAAAGAATAAAAAAATGTTTACAATCCAATTTAACTTCATATTTAATTAACCAACTTATTGCAATTAAAATTTCAAATTCATTAACTAAAATGAAAAGCTGATAGAAAACTGATGAAGAGAATAAGAATTAAGAACTTTTCTACAACAAAGATTCGCAGGGCCACCACCATACCAAAACTTCTTCGTGTGGCTGCCAGGAAACCACCAAAGAATTGAAATTGGATGATGAACAAAAGAGATCGGTAGGAAAAATTGTTCCTTGTTGTTACAGGGTATCAAGCATTTGTAGTCGTACTCCCCGTCACCTACCTCATCCTCTTCTTGCACTAATACTCCCTGTCAGTGAATAGTAAGAGAATTTACTGAGGCATACAGACGGATATCTTAGGGATACTCATTCTAGGGCATTTATATCCCTATCTCTAATGAGTCATCAAATGTGTTATACTCCTGAGCTAAAGTTCTTACTCAACCTTTAGCTTTGATACCAAATGTGATGACTCGGATTTTAGCGCTCAAAAATCGACATCCGTACTTCATCTGTATTCGAATGGCGCAGATTCAAACGTCGAAGTCCGGTATGCCGGAGCTTATAACACATTAAGTAATAACATATAGCGGAAAAAGAAATGAATATCATTGATACAACAATGGATACAATATCCGATACAATACGATGCAATAGATACCCAATAATATCAGAGCTAAAAATATACAACAGTGGAAAAAGCAACATAAACATTGACTTCCAAAAGAGAGATAGATAGCACCCAACGAACTGCATCTTCATACCAAAGCTCCAAATCAAAAGCTTTTATATCCAAATCACAAGCTCGAACCACCATCATGCTGAATTAATAGCAAATGCGATCCTTAATGCGATCGCCAAACCAAAGACTTCGATGATTTCCAAAACTATATTTACTAGCTGACTAGCTGATAACCTGACTCTAGGCTACCCATGTGGAAAATTGTGGACACCCAGAGTTTAGAAAGGGAACAATAAACTCCAGATCAGTCATGAGACTGGTATGAGCAAACGAAAATAGTTTATCTTGAACAAAAGAAGTAAAAAGAAAATCCACAATGCTATTTGGAAAATGAAACTACCATAAGGCCTCCCGGCACACACACAATGCAATCGCACACATGTGGGAGATTTCTCCTTATGATAGTCAAACATGCTTGATACGCGAAAATCCTTTTGATATTATTATTAGTGCATAGTGCAGAAAACATTTCGAAAGTATAATACTAATCTTAGCCAGCATACGTACCATTATAGTATGCGTACTATAGCCACCATATTAGATGGCAAGTTCTACAAATAAAACCGTATAGGGGTCGTATTGATTGATTGGATTTCCAACAATGACCAGGCTAAGAAACTTCCTTTTCAAATGGGTACGCCCCTGGAGGGACGCCCTGAGAACTTAACTAGCTCTCCGTCAACACAAGGCCGGGTTACCTCTATAAATAGGTAACTACTGACACGAGTATGCCATCCCTCGGTCGTTACTGACCTTTATCCGAGGATCCTCAACATCAACAAATTTCCAACAACCACATAGGTTAAATATTTGGGCTCCATACCACGATACCACCTTTTTCTAGAAGGAAATAGACAAACCCTAAAGGGCGCGACCCTCATAACCATGTTGTATTCTTCCCGTTTCGACCATTTATGGGTTGTGAGGTTCGACGAAGTTTCATCCACAAAGCTACGCTTTTCACAAAAGTCATGCTTCGATCAACAAATGATCAGCAGCACTCAGCATGCCACACCACCAAATTTGGAGTATATCACTAGTGACCATCAACTACATAACCTCTGAGCTCGTACGTCTCAGAGAAGAGTGTTAAGCTAAGAGAATAAATTCTCCACCACCAACAGAAATGTATTTGATAGAAACCAACTTTATATCTCAAAGTGTAATGTCAGACATATATCCATACAAGTCCGTTCCGGGTTCGATCGGAATAGAAGGCACTTCCAAAGAAGCCCTTGCAATCTGGGTACCCACAATCCCGATCGGACTCCCCATCACATATGGAGATCTCTATACCGGCGTGACTCAGTGCATAGATATTCGACGGGTAATCCTTTTGTAATGACCTGCTATTTTGGACCATTCAAATCGACAATAAAACCACACGTGTCGGACTTGATTGTTCAATATACCGAATTGTAATTTAAATTTGGCAAAACTCAGGATATACAACAAATAAATAAATCACAGATCACAGACACAAAGTAATAAATGCAGCGGAAGCAAGAGATAGTACTTCATGAAGCTACTATATAAATACATCTGAGTTATACAAGATACAACAGAAGTAACAAGATACAACAGAAGTGTAATATGATAAACAAGCAACAAGCTGAATACATCCCTGGAATCAACTGAATAACTGAAATTGAAATAGATTGCTGGATCTTCAAGCAAAGCTCCAACTCCGAAGGTGAGTCTCTAATGCTGTATCACTCAGTCCGACCCCAGCATAAAGAAAAACACAAAACACTCGAGTCAGGACATACATACTTATACAATATAAACCAACTCAAGTGAACTATAGTAGAAAGGTACAAGTAAGTGAAAGGATGCTTGGGATCATCCATCCTTTAAGGATCCGTTAAACTATTTACTATGTAGTAATATTTCGCTATTATAGTAATGTCTATTGTAAACTAAACTTACTTTTAAATAGCATTAAGGGGTTACTCATAAAACCCTCAACACGTAATAGTCCCGGTAGTCCATCTAGTATCATGGTCCCTCCTGATCGAGAAGCTACCAGAGGATACTCCACGGGCTACGGGAGAAAACCAAACTCGTACAAGGCTCGCTAGGGTTGGTGACACGACACACAAGGCAATGCCAGGGTAGATATAACAATTACGCATCCGGACTGGTGGTGATGCATAGCGCGCAGCTACCGCCCACCTCGAGCCACATCCCCAAAATCAAAAGGGCCCCAATCCATCACAAAGTAATACAATGGTATCGAAGGAGAGTGTCCGATAAGAGGGGCTACCTCACTCGCTCGTAAGCACTCTTGTTTTAGCCACCTTATGCCAACTCATGGAAGTCGGATCCACATATATACTTTAAAGGAACGCCGCCACCATTCTACTTCATTCTGGAATCTCCACCGCATACACGGTTGTTAAAGTGGTTTTCGAAGTTGGCCAGGCTAGACTTTAAAATTCCATATCAATTAACTTTAATTATTAAGTTATTTATCACAATTAAAGCTCTTTAAATCACCATTAAAACCAAATAAAGATTTTTAAATTACAATCCAAACCAATCATCAACTTATAAAATCTTAACTTGCTGAAAGCCAATATCTCTTTATATTTTAAATCATTAAATCAAATTTAAAGGTAAAATTTCATATTTTCTAAATATTCAAAATAATTAATAATTTTTTAGGAAATTATTACCTTAAAAATATTAACCACGTCCTGTATAATATTTTCTAACCTAGGTCAAGTGATACAGATATATATCATTTCAATCCATAACTTGAAAGAAAATCCAAGTTCTATCATTTCAAACCCGAAATCCCATGTAAAATAAATAAAATAAAAATTAATAAAATCACTCGAGCCTATCATTTCAGCCCATAATGATTTCTCCTTATCCTATAGTTTGTTCGGGCATGTACCATTTCAACCCATAGTGAAGGGGAACTTGAGGTGTAATAATAGAAAATAAAATAAGTATAGCAAATAATATCGTATCAGGTGATGTAACAGATATATAAACAGCAATTAACATCATATATATATATCACATGCATATATGAACATAACATATCAATTTGACATATTCACTTGTCATCATTTCACATTTAAAAAAGAACGTATGTCTAGAGTGAATAACTCACCTTTTAAAAGCTAGAATTGAAATTCAAACCCAAATCCAAACTCCGCAAAGCACGAAAAGGCACGACAAAGCACGACTATATTCTTTTGAGTGGATGAAGAGTCGGATCCAAATCTTGTATACAAACAATTACACAAACATAAGTGTATAATTCAACATACAAGATTATGAATCAAATAAGGAATAATATGGATCAAAGGGACATAACCTTTTGATAAAACAAAGAAAGATGCAAACTTGAGTGAAAAGAGAGCCCAAAATCCACATCTTGTACATAACAAAATAAAGCAAACAAATATCACAAATATAAGAACACGATTCAATACAAAAGAATATAGATAAAACAATGAAAAGATAGGAAATAAAATGACATAACCTTGATAAATCAAATCAAGGTGATCAATACATGGCTTGGTTAGGGTTTGTTATCAAACTTTGGTGATATATGCTTCCATGGTGGTCACAGCTAGGCTTTGGTGGTGAGGAGGGGGTGGTGTGGTCGGCAATAGGGTAAGGCCGAGCTAGGCATGAAGGAAACAAAAGAAAAAAAATAGAAAAGAGGAAAAGAAGGAGGAAGCCATGAATTTTAGATCTAGTATTTTTCTCACGCAAATAAGAAATGATGAGAAACTTTTCACGTGAAAAAAACGATGGCGGATAGGTTTTAGGAAATACCAGACCAAAAGAAGGAAACAGCAAGAAATAAAGAGGCTGGACAATAAAAGCCAGGAGTTTGAATGGTTTGGGAAATAAAGAGGCTGGACAATAAAAGCCAGGAGTTTGAATGGTTTGGGAAATAAAAAGGCAACAATTAACTTGATGTATTTGTTAATTAATTTTCTTTGTTCGCATGCAATGAAAAGAGGAATTTGAGGCACAATATGTACGTGAATTATGAGAAGAACTCATGGCTATGAATGTGGAAAGTAATTGGCTATGCAAATGGAAAGGCAAGGGAAAAGAAAAAGGCAACAAATAAACAAAACAAGTAATCTATATCTCTTGAAATTTCTAAGCTATTATTAAAAATAAAATCAATCAAAAATCAAATAAATTTATTAAAAGTTTATACAAATAAAATAGAAAATAAAAATAAAGAAACAAACATAGGGAAATAAAATATAGAAAGTCATTGCGTGTAAACACTGTATTTTATCTAATTTAAAAAGTGTAAGGTAAAATCCCCAATAAATCCGTATATTTGATTTCTCAATTTTTGTTATTTAATCAACTATTAACTTATCCTCTTATGGGTAATATTAACATTGGTTTATATACTAATACATTAATAATTTCCCAATTCATCCAAATTTCAATTTACATAGTATTTAATTTTATTTACCTACAATAATCCATTTTATTATAGACTACATTCCAATTAAATAAAAATTGCTTCCAATAATTTGATTTGTTAATTGACATCTTTATACTAGGTCCATTATTACCCTATATACCTAGTTACATTAGTTTTATATTCCATTACACTAGTCTACTCCTATTTTCATCTTAAATTTGTGTTAAATGTTACATTTTTAAATGCGAAATCTTGTCAATTGTACACATTAATTAAGGTTTAAAACCAATTCATTAATTTAACTTAGTTCAATTCCTTTTACCAATTTATTACTTTATAAATAAATTTACATTTCTATTTAATTCGTACATTCACACCTCCCATTACTGCATCAATTCTCATTAATGACATTAAATATTTCCTATTTATTTATACACCACTTACCCTTATTTACTTATATTCAAATTTATACGCAAATCTAACAGTTACAACTAAATTAATAGGCCAATTAAATAGTAACTTACAACCGTTACTATTACTTTAAGTCACATTAATGAATTTATTATTGTTTACAAATCAAATGTCACAATTACTTAATAAACACTGATTTACTTCAATTTATATTAATCATATATTATCTCATTAATGATTCAACATTCACACTTGTGATTTCATTGTTCACAACAAATGTTACCATTCTTATATACCCAATCTTTATTCAAGAGTCATTTATTTCATATTATTCGTTTTATAAATTTGAATGCTTGCATTAGTTTTCTTACATTAATTTATAGCCATGTATACCAATTTTCATTACTTAACTAAACTGTAATTTCTTTTCACTTGTTACTAGTTATTTTTAATTACCATCGTTCAATTTTAAATTAATAAGGTTTATTTTCTTCATATTAAATTACCAAAACTTATTAACTTAACACACTAAATTATTGAAAATTTTACGGGTCGTTACACTCTCCCCCACTCAAAACTTTTCGTCCCCGAAAAGGAAAAGAAGGAAAAAGAAAGAATTAAGTAATCAATATATCTTATTCAAAATACTAACTTTATACACAAATAAATTTAAAAAATTCATTAATTTAAATAAAATATACCGATTTATTTATAAATTCCTTTAACACCATTTTATATTGTAAGTTATGCAATTAACCTTTTATTCTATTCACCACAATTAATCCTTTTTATAACTAAAATTTAAGTGTAAAACATTTATTATAAACACTCAAATTTTATTTATAAATATCCCTTTTATATTATCCAATTACATTGTCAACTTTTGATAATTAAGGTAAGTTATATTAGAACTTAATAGATTATTATACAAACAAAATTTTCTAATTCAATTATTCAAGCTTAAACATTTATTCAAAATTTTGGCTTCATTTTATATTTGAAATTATCCTTTAAGATAAAATTTTAAGAATTAGATTTTCGATTAACTTCAGACGATCGTAGAGATAAATAAATATACACAATATATATCAAATCAAATTTTAGAAATCCAAATCCATTTAATTCTCCAAAGCAAGACTGTAACAAAACTACAGAATGGTCTCTTCACTTCGAAACTCAAAAATGAAAGTCGATGATGCTGCAGTCGTCATTGAAATTATTTTCTAGCGACAAAGAAAAGAGCGCTGATTTACAAGTTACAATTCCTTGAAACAATTTATACTTGAAATACTTTAATAATACACCCTTAAACATTAAACACAAAGTTTGAAACCATCGAAAATTAAATTTTTAGTTTCTTTTTTTAAATTCATTTAAATTCCCAAATTAATTTATAAGCATATTTATAATCCAATTATTCACATATGAAATAAAAGACAACAATCACAAGATATATTCAAGGTCAAATATTATTTCTCAACATCCAATTCAATTAACTATCAAAATTCATAAAATTATACTTATATGCATATACAAAATTTATTTCATTTACTAAATTTGGAAAAACTATATTGTGTTGATTTGCTCTTTTCAAGTGTTTTGGAGATCTATCGATAGCGTTGATCAGACGAATCGATCGAAAACCCAAGTCAACATCAACAACTCCAATAACGCACCATATAAAACATTCTAAATATAGATTAACAAATAAGCTATGCAGGAATAGATTTTCAAAGCAAGGATAGAGATTCAAATTTGATTAATTCAAATCAAAGAAAATTTTGATTTGAGGATAAGTTGAAACAAAAAATAAGATGATTGACTAATCGAATAAGGAAACGGATAAGCTTATATGAATCGCAGGCAATCGCGACTTCAAGAATAAGATCGATGAAGTATTCTAAGACAAATCTACATTCGATCTCAAGAGGTAGAATTTGGGATAACAAAAGATATTAGCATCTAAACCGAGGGTATAGAAATCTCCAATGAATCAATGCCTATTGTAAAGAAGCTTCACCCCTTTACAAGTCATTCAGTGGAGCTATGGGATGCTCTAGAATTTAGAAGAATGCGAATAGTAAGGGACAAGAATATATTTCGGAACCGCAGGGAACGTTCCAAAATTCAAAAGGAATCGAGTCAAAAAGGAAGAGATTCAAACTCGAATGAAAGTGATTCTTTAAATAAATTTACCATATATGCTAAGTTTTTCCTAGAGCTAAAGCTCTGATACTAAATGTAATGGCCCCCTATTTTGGACCATTTAAATCGACAATAAAACTACACGTGTCGGACTAGAATTGTTTAAAATACCAAATTGTAATTTAAATTTGGCAAAAATCGAGATATATAGCAAATAAATAAATCACAGATCACAGACACAGAGCAATAAGTGCAGCGGAAGCAAGAGATAGTAGTTCATGAAGCTACTATATAAATACATCAGAGTTATACGAGATACAACAGAAGTAACAAGATACAACAGAAGTTTAATATGATAAACAAGCAGCAAGCCGAATACATCCCTGGAATCAACTAAATAACTGAAATTGAAATAGATAGCTGGATCTTCAAGCAAAGCTTCAACTCCGAAGGTAAGTCTCTAATGTCATATCACTCAGTCTGACCCAAGCGTAAAGTGAAACAAAAAACACTCGAGTCAGAACATACATATACATTGTAAACCAACTCAAGTGAATTGTAGTAGAAAAGTAAAAGTAACTTAAAGCATGCTTGGGACCGCCCATCCTTTAAGGATCTGTTAAACTATTTATTACGTAGTAATATTTCGCTATTATAATAATGTCTATAGTAAAATAAACTTACTTTTAAATAGTGTTAAGGGGTTACCCATATAGCCCTTAACACGTAATAGTCATAGTAGTCCATCTAGTATCATGATCCCTCCTGATCGGGAAGCCACTAGAGGATACTCAACAGGCTATGGGTGAAAACCAAACTCGTACAAGGCTCGCTAGGGTAGGTGACACGGCACAACAAGGCAATGCCATGGTAGATATACCAATTATACATCCGGACTAGTGGTGACGCATAGCATGCAGCTACCGCCCACCTCGAGCCACACTCCCAAAATCAAAAGGGCACCAATCAATCACAAAGTAATAGAATGGTATCGAAGGAGTGTTTTTGATAAGAGGGGCTACCTCACTGGCCCGTAAGCGCTCATGTTTTAGCCACCTTACGCCAACTCATGGGAGTCGGGTCCATGTATATACCTCAGAGCAACGCAGCCACCATCCTACTTCATTTTGGAATCTCCACCGTGTACACGGTTGTTAAAGTGGTTTTCGGAGTTGGCAAAGAGTATGACAACTTCCGATCCCGGTCGCTTTAACAACCAAACGTTATTATTACCCATGGATATTTATTTAAAAATCATTTCTATTCCAAACCATTTAAAATCAAATGCTATTATGTTCCAAAATAATATCCATTCTCAAATGGTAATATTTCCAAATCCATATACTTCTCAAATTTAATATCCATTTCAAAACTAAATATTATATTATTTCATTTCAAAACCAAATCAGTATATCATTTCAATTTCAAACCCAAAGTAACAATATATACATCATTTAACTAAAACTAAAATTTCCAAATCATTGAATATTTCCTCCAATTTACTAAACTTGAAGTATTCCTTTAAATCATCTTAACCCAAACCACTTTATAAGGTCATATTCATAAATCTTCCATTTCCAATAAGTTCCAAATTTATACATTTAAAGATAATTTTTCATTAAATACAATTTCCAAAAGTTTCATTTCTAATGCCATATTACTTTCAAGTTATAACAACATGAAACCAACATTTTGAAACATATTTATTAAGACCATCTAAATTCAATGTTAATATCTACCAAACAAGATACATTTAACCATTTACATTCAATGTCAAATAACATTCATTTCAAAGTTGTAGCACTTATAAGTTTATTCATTCAATTATAAACTTTCCAAAACATTGTATATTTCATCTACATTAAAATTTCAATTTTTAGTCAATTTAACTTATGAAAATCACATTTCCCACTTCAAAATATTTATTTGGATATCATATAACTTATGATTTAATAAAATAAAATTTTATCAACAAATATCCAAATTAACTATAATTCATTTATTAAGTCAAAAACACATTCTTTTAATTCTTTTTTTTCAATAAATAACTTATCACTAATTTTAAAATACCCACATCATAAATAAGACTATATTCCCATTTACTTGCTTAACAATTTCAATTAAAACCAAATTTCCAATTATTAAGTTAAGTCATATTTTGTAAATACACTTTTCCACTTAAATCATAATTATTCAATTTCCAAACATTTCCATTTCATAAATAAAGTAATTTATCACAGTAAATATAACGATCAATTTCTTTGCAAATTTATTCATTTAGGTATCAATTAAACTATGATTTCAAACTAAATACATTTATTACAAAATGTACAATTAAAACGGTATTTCATTTTATCAATTCAAAGGACATCATTTATTATACAAACATATTCATTTCATAAAATAAAAATTGATTGCAATTACCAGGCTAGACTTTAAAATTCCATATTAATTAACTTCAATTATTAAGTTATTTATCACAATTAAAGATCTTTAAATTACCATTAAAACCAAATAAAGATTTTTAAATTACAATCTAAACCAATCATCAACTTATAAAATCTTAACTTGTTGAAAGCCAATATCTCTTTATATTTTAAATCATTAAATCAAATTTCAAGGTAAAATTTCATATTTTCTAAATATTCAAAATACTTAATAAATTTTTAGGAAAATATTATCCTAAAAATATTAATCATGGGCCTGTATAATATATTCTAACCTAGGTTATGTGATACAGATATATATCATTTCAATCCGTAATTTGAAAGAAAATCCAGGTTCTATCATTTCAAACCCGCAATCCCATGTGTTGGGTGCGTTTCTACCACCACCGAACCAACCCCTTTCCTAAGCACTGCCGAACCAACCCCGCTTCCATGCATAGCCAAACCAATCCCGTTTCCACCTACTACCGGTCCAACTCCACTTCCCTGCATAGCCGAGCCAACTCACTTCCCCTACATAGCCGAACCAACTGCCACTCCAACCACTACCAGACCACTCACCACCGGACAAAGTCCCACCGAACCAAACTCCATCCACTCACCACCGGGCCAAGTCCCACCGAACGAAACTCCACCTACTCACCACCGGACCAAGTACAACCGGACCAAGGCGTACCGGACCAACACTGCCAGGCCAGATTACATCAGCCCAGGCCCACCAGTAGCTATATACATGCAAGACCCCTGCCCCCAGCCTCACTCTATAAATAGAGGGGCAGGGGTACAACAATGGTAGACAACTTTGAGAGCTCAAGAACGGATACAACTTTCAAACAACTTTCATATACTTGTAATCGAAGCTTTGTACTTGTAATCTGAACAATAAAAGGGAATAACATATAAAGTGGACGTAGGCACATTCTGGCCGAACCACTATAAATCTGTGTGTCTTTTACAGATTAGTCCCTCTTTTTTACATATTTGCATAAATCACCCAAATCGCTAAGAACAACATAAAATTGACTAAATCATACGACTTGGAGGTGTTTGCCCATTTTTTGTGCAAACACTTTTGGCGCTTTAACTGTGAGCTCGAGCTAGAAGCTTCAGCTTCTCCCACTCAACCTTCTTCACTCACTTCTTGGATAAACATGCCTCCCAGGCAGAAGAAAGATGTTTACAGAGGAAGGAACATTGCAGCTAGCAGTATTCCACATCTAGTTGTTACAGATCAAGAGAATCGCCCCATTCCAACAGCAGTACCAAATGAAAATCCGACCGCCCCTGCCGCGGAGCAACCGACAGCAATTACTAGGGCAGATCCAGACAGGGTTGTGGCTGAGGTAACCAACCACTTCACATCCCAACAAGAAGCCTTGGTGGACCAACTCATGTCACTCTTAAGGGATGCTGAAGAATCCAACCGCAACACTGAATCATGGGGTGGGTCCTAGTCTGGAGGATCTGGGAGACGACAAAGGTCTTTCTTCTTCGAAGAGGCTAACAACAGAAACGACAATGGTAGGAGCTGAGCCCGGACTCGGCCCGAATTTCGACCTGAGGAAACACTTGGAACTGAACCCAACGTGGGAGGTACCAGGAAGGGGTCGGATGTAGCTGAGCCTACCATGCTACCTAACCATGGAAACACCAATGGACGGAGCCGAGCTGGAGTCCAGCCCAAAGTTGGACCCGAGGAAGTGCTTGGAACAGGACCCAGCAGGGGAATATCCAGGCAAGGGCCAACTGTAGCTGACCCTAACGTGCCCCCGGAAGACCAGAGGCAATCATTGGAGAATGTTAGGAGTGATAGACGATACCATCCCTACAGGTTGTTTGGACGGAATCAATCCCGCAGAGAAGAACCAAACTTATTTCTATCTGCTCCAAATTCTGATGAGAGGATGGTGCGATTGTTCAGAGAGTGCATCCAACGGGACCAAAGGGATCGAGGGATAGGCGCTAGGGCAACCAGCCCCTTCACCCGCAATATCGAAATTACCATCACCTCCCGAGAATGGAAAATGCCAACAATGGAACCATACAAGGAAACCTCTGGCCCCGTCGTACACTTGTAGGGATGCACACAGCATATGCTCATGAGCGGAGCAACAGAAGGAGTATTATGCAAATGCTTTCCACTATTTTTGGCAGATCTAGCTACCTCCTGGTTTTTCCATCTGCCCCAAGGATCCATTAGCTCATGGGAAATGTTGAAAGAAAGGTTCATCAGCTAGTTCCGCATTCATGTAGAACAACCCAAGGACGCTTATTCCCTATCTAATATCAAACAGAAGCCCGGAGAGACAGTGCAACAATATCTAACCCGATTCAACGCCGCAGCGGCCGCAGTCCAAAATGCCGATGAGAAACTTATCCTAATGGCTCTTTGTAGTGGCGTACATCCGGATACCAAGTTTGCTAGAAGATTGATGAAAGAAATACCAGCTACCTTGCCCGATTTCTTCCATGAAGCCGGAAAGTATATGAGACTTGAAGACGCTTCCACCGAAAGGCAGACAAGGCAACAAGCCAAGGCAGCTTATGGCAACGCACCCACTGCAGCAAAGGACGTCAGAAGAAATGACTCTCGAGACAATGCTGGGGGCAGGAAGGGAGAAAAACGCCTATATCGGCCAGGACCAAGATTTGACGCTTACACTTCTTTGAATGAAACAGTCGAAAACATCTTCCTGGCCACCCAAGACGAGCTTAAATACAAACGCCCCCCGTACAAGAAGGAATCAGATCATGCAATCAAGTCTGGAAAGTTCTGCCGTTTCCACGAATCTCATGGGCATGATACCAATGAATGCCGTCATCTCCGGGACCTGATTGAAGAACACATCAGAAGGAAGAGATTGGAACACTATGTAAAGGGTCAGGACAGGACTCCAGCTCATGCCAAGGTGAAACCAGGGCAACTCCACCCAGAGACAGGCGGAGGAAATCACAACACCAGCAGTTCCAGTCAAGAGAAGATAGTGGTCCATACAATATCGAGAGGACCACACATCGTTGACAGAAACTGGGCAGAAATGGAAAGATATGGAATGTCACCTAGAAGCAATGAAGACTGCATCAATTCCGTCATGGAAGAATGCCGCCCAAAGCGAAAAGAGGATAATGACATCACATTCAGTAGGCGAGACCTAGAAGGAAGGCAATACCCTCACATGGATCCTATGGTCATCTCTGCCTGGTTCGGCCCAGCCGAATTTTTTCGAATTTTGGTAGATACTGGAAGCTCCGTAAGCATTCTATTCAAGAATGCTTTCGACAAAATGAAGCTGTCAATGAAGGATGTGTCTCCCTGCAACAAACCACTGCACGGTTTCACTGGAGATGCGAAGATGCCCCTCGGGCAATTGGACCTCTTTGTTGAAATAGGAAGTCATCCCCGCTCCGTTGTGCTGAAACAGACATTTGTGCCAATAGATAACCACTCGGCCTACAACGCCTTTTTGGGAAGACCAGCCTTGTCTGACTTCCAGATTGTCCTGGCCCCTTGGTGCCTGAAGATGAAATTTCCAACAGATAATGGGATAGGGGAAGTAAAAGAAAATCAAGACGCCGCTCGAGATTGCTATGTAACTGAACTTTGTAATAATCGCAGGAAGGATAAAGGGAAAAATGCAGAGACCACTCTCTGCAAGAAAAACTTGGAAGCATAGCAACTAAAGAAAGCCCCTCCTCTTCGATATACCAGTGATCCTTTCAATGAATTAGACCCCAGGGATAAAGAGGAGGAGGCCACTGCCGAGCCTGCAGAGGCTATGGAATTTGTATCTGTAGAAAAACACGACTCGAGTAGACTATTGAAAATTGGATCTCAGCTAAAAACAGAATTGAAGGATCAACTCATTGATTTTCTCCACCACAACGTAGATGTATTTGCATGGACGCACGCTGACATGACTGGAATCTCCCCAGACATAGCATGCCACGTACTGAACATCGATCCTACCAAGGTGCTAGTAAAGCAGAAAAAGAGAAGCATGGGGGCAGAACGATCAGTAGCCCTCGACGAAGAAGTAATGCCAATAAATTCATATGGGAAGCTATCTACCTAGAATGGATCGCTAACCCGGTGCTAGTAAAGAAGGCTAATGGGAAGTGACGAACATGCATTGACTTCTCCAACTTAAACAACGCTTGCCCAAAGGATTGCTTCCCCCTCCCCCGAATCGATCAGCTAGTGGACAGCACAGCCGGACACGAACTCTTATCTTTTATGGACGCATACTCAGAATACAACCAAATTTCGATGCATGTTCCCGATCAGGACCACACTAGTTTCATCACTAACAGGGGATTGTACTGCTACAGAGTAATGCCTTTTGGACTTAAAAACGCCAGAGCTACTTATCAGCGCCTCGTCAACAAGATGTTCGCAGAACTAATAGGACGAACTATGGAAGTTTACGTAGATGACATGTTAGTAAAGTCGAGGAAAGCCAACGATCACGTAAGCCACCTGGGCGAGATGTTTCAAGTGCTTCACCAATACGGAATGAAGCTGAATCCTCTAAAGTGCTCCTTCGGAGTATCATCAGGAAAGTCCTTAGGATTCATTGTCCATGCCAGAGGGATTGAAGCAAACCCCGAACAAGTCCGGGCTTTGCGAGATATCAATATGCCGTCCACTCGAAGAGAGATGCAAAGCCTAAATAGGAAGGTGGCCGCCCTAAGCAGATTCATCTCTAAAGCAACCGACAAATGCATCCCTTTCTTTGAAGCTCTAAAGAAAGACAAAGGAAAATTCGAATGGACTGACGAATGCTCAACATCCTTCCTTAACCTAATCGAACACCTCCATAGACCACCAGTACTCTCGACTCCAAATTAAGGCGAAGAACTATACCTATACCTTATTGTATCATCCCATGCTCTAAGCGCCGCTTTGGTGAGAGAAGACAACCGCGCGCAGCGGCCAGTATACTTTGTAAGCAAGAGGTTCACAGGGAAAGAAGCCAGATACCCTAAACTTAAGAAGCTAGCATACTATTTACTGGTCACATCACAGAAACTACGACACTATTTTCAATCCCATTCCATCAGAGTTCTAATCGATCAACCACTGAGGTAGGTACTCCATCGTCCCGACACTTCTGGGTGACTATTTAAGTGGTGCATTGAACTGAGTCACTATGATATCACCTACCATCCCCGCACCGCCATCAAGGGACAAGCCATGGTTGATTTCATTGCCGAGTTCACTACCAATGAAGGTAAGGAGCAATCCAAAATAGCAGAAGACATCAAGTGGAATCTCTTTGTGGATGGAGCATCAAACGAATAAGGCTCAGGGGCAGGTATTGTAATAATCACTCCTACGGGAAGGAAGCTGCACTATGCCCTAAGGTTGGAATTCACTGCCACCAACAACGATGTCGAACATGAAGCAGTAATAGCTGGGTTAGGACTTGCCTTAGAGATTGGAGTCAGTTCTTTATGTCTTCATAGTGATTCTCAACTTATTGTAAATCAAGTACTAGGAGAGTTTCAGACTCGTGGAGAACGACTCACATCATATTTAAAGAAAACCAAGCTGCTACTCGATCAGTTGGATCACTACTTAATCAAGCACATTCCTCGAGAGGAGAACCGAGAGGCCAACGAACTGGCAAAGCAAGCTAGCATGAAGAACAACACCATTTCCGGAATAGTAGCCATCTCAAAACAACTAGCCCCGAGTTTCGAACAAGAGGATCTGATAGCTGCAATCGAAGAGCAAACTTGGATGACTCCCATCCGGAAATACTTACAAGATGGCACACAGCCCAACGAGCGTAACGAAGTTAGGAAAATCTTGAGGAGGGCTTCCCGCTACACAATACAAGAAGGAATCCTCTATCGGCCCGGCTTCTCTAACCCCTTATTAAGGTGTGTCGCTGGAAGGGAAGCCAAGGAAATCTTATCCAACATCCATCAGGGAAGCTGCGGAGACCATACTGGAGGGCAAACTCTAGCAAAGAAAATACTCCGATATGGATATTTCTGACCCACCTTAAGCAAAGACGCCTTGGACTTCGCCGAAAAATGTGACAGATGCCAGAAGTTTGCTAAGATTCCTCGACTACCAACAAATGAGATTACTCAAATGACCAGCCCTTGGCCCTTTGTAGTACGGGAATTGACTTGATTGGCGAACTGCCGATGGGCCGAGGCGGGGCCAAATATGCTATAGTGGCAGTCGACTATTTCACCAAATGGGTGGAAGCGGAACCCCTGAATAAAATATCTTCGGCAAAAGTTATTAACTTCTTGATCAAAAATGTTCTATGCAGGTACGGGGTTCCCCTCAAAATCATATTGGACAATGGACTTCAGTTCGACAGCGAGGATTTTGCCGAATGGTGCCAAGAGCACGGAATTCACAAAAGCTTCTCATCTGTGGCTTATCCCCAGGCAAATGGTCAAGTTGAAGCTGTCAACAAAATTCTCAAAACTCTAATCAAGAAGAAGCTTGAAAAGTCAAAAGGTGCTTGGGTAGATGAACTTCCTACGGCACTGTGGGCCTACCGCACTTCTTTTAGAACATCAACGGGACATACTCCTTTCTCTTTGGCATACGGATCAGAGGCCATGCTCCAAGTCTAAACCATAGTGCCTTCCCACCGTGGGATCCACTATAACCCAGAAGAGAACGAAGAACTCCTTCACATGTCTTTGGATCTAATTGAAGAGAAAAGGAACAATGCAGCACTCAAAGCAGCAGCTCACAAGCAAAAGGTGGCAGCACTATACAACTCCAAAGTCAAACATCGCAGCTTACAAGAAGCAGATCTTGTCCTCAGACGAATCTTCCCACGCCCCGGAGCGCTAGATCCAATATGGGATGGACCGTATGTAATTCATAAAGATTTCCACAACAGAGCTTATATTTTGTCAACAGTGGACGGAGAGGTGTTCTAGAGGGCATGGAACATCCAACACCTTAGTCGATACTTTTCTTTACTTGTATTGCCCATATAAAGTGAATTAACAAAGAGAATCAGTGGACGTAGGCATTTTCGTGCCGAACCACTTTAAAAACTTGTCTCTTTTTTAACTTGTTCCTTTATATCTTGGCTACTTGCTGAGCTTTATCCTTTTATGTTGAACAAAATCCTATGTAGACGGCATCTCCATTCAGGGCATCATAGCAAAACTTCACCTGGACAAAACCTAACAGGTATTATACGAATCTATGCCCTCGCCAATGAGACACTTTTGCTCCAGCACCCTCTGCTGCGGGTTAACTCATTGCTCGTGACGGCCCTTAAAGCCAACTGTAATGAGCCGATTATAAGCCACCGAGAAGGCCAACCATGGCCTAGACAGCTCATTACGGCGTTCGGCTCGCCAGCAACCGTGAACCGATTATAAGCCCCAACATAAGGTGTGGCCAGCCAGAGGCAGTTCACAGTTGACGATCAGCACCCGCGCTAGCCGGCCACGGTAAATCGAATAATACCCATGATTACAGGCCATAATGGCATGGGTAGTTACTGTGCGCGATCTCGGCTCCGATGTGTCTTAAGTGCGGCTGTGGTAAAAAAGAAAACTCCCCGCAGAGGCGTAGGATGGGTGACAAATGTCTCCAAGACCCACAGCTAGGGAAAGTGACTACAAAACCCGTTTGCCACGAACTTAAGCACATCGAAGGCCTTCCGTGATTGAAAGTTTTACTATTTCTTATATTTCTATTTTATTTAAAAAACTTTCCTCCTATCCTCTATAACGATCCCTAAAGTACAGGACACAAAGTGGGAGACATTCGTTAATGGGAATAAGAACTCACAACCGGACGACAGGACACTCAGCTGCATTCCGTACTCAGTCACGCAAGACATTCAAAGCTACCATCTACAACTAAAACATGAAGGGCGGTACTTTCTTCTCTTGTATAAAAATACGTAGCCTTAGTTTATTCATCACATTAACATTGCAAGATATGGAATTATATTCTGAGCAAGAGCGTGGCATTAAAAAACGATTGAATCACAGGCATGTGCATAGCTATATTTCTCATACAATACATAAAAATAACAAAAGCATTCGAATATGACAGAATCAGCTTAAGTTAAAAATTACATGTCAAGAATGAAGTCGTTCGTTACAGATAATATAATTACAGTTACATCAATGTTTTGGGACTAACATAAACAGCAATGTCAAGTAAACCAAAAAGTATCCAGGTCAAGTCAAGGAGTCAGCTGCATCGAAGCTTCACCTCTATCCTACCGGCCCTCTAAGATCTACTTAGCCGCAGGGTCGGAGCTCTCAGCATGCTGGCCAGAGGTAGTTGGTGCTCCAGAGGTCCCGCCTGTCCAATTCAGGAAAGAATCCATTGAATAAGCAATAGGTAACCAAGTTATGAGAAGACTAAAAGGGAAGACTTACCAACATCTGTTCCTTGATCGCCATATTCCAACTGCACACCTAGCTCCTCAACGGCGAGCAACCGCATACCCTCCTTCACCGCCACTTTCTCCTCCTCGGTAAACTGGGCCGTGATTACATCCATCCTGCAGGCCACACCACCCTCCTTATCCGCATCAGCCTTGGCCTCCTCCAGAGCCCTGAGATAAATCCTGGCCATGACCCGGGGACAATCATCCATCCAGGATAAGTTGCCCTGCTTCCAAGTACGGAAGTACATGTCCTGGAGCATCTCATCCATCATCCACTCATTCTCCTCGAACTCCCACATTCGGACCTCACAAGCCAACAACCTTGCAATGGAAGCATTCCTCTCCGATCGTTATCGCGAGCGGTCAGCCTGAAGGGATTTCCTCATCGCCTCCATCTCCTCCTTCAGCTTGGCTTGAGCGAGCTCTGCAGCTTCAAGCTTCCCAGATAACTCCTCTACCCGCTCGAGATTCGTTTTCCGAACCTCATCCATCGTTGCAATAGCCATATCGATCCATTCCTTGCAGGTAGCCTCCATTTTCCGCAGCTCGGCTCTGCTAGCCTCTTCCATGGTTTTCTTTAGTCGTCTGGAGGCGGCCTCATGCTGAGAGATCTGGATGGCCTGGTCGGCGAGTTGCTTGGCCTGGTCGAAAACCACTAACCACAATCTTATGTTAGCACTCCCGATTTCCTCCCCGGCCTTGACCAGTCGGGCATGATGCCCCATCAACTTCCTGGTCTCCTCAGCAACCCGGTCGATGTTTGCCTTAGCTTCGTCCCCCATAGTTATAATCCAAGTAGTAAGCAAATCAAGGTCTAGGGACTTAGCATCATCAAGCACCCGTACCATAGGATTGCGAGGGAGAAGGTGCTCACTAGTAGCCTCATCAAGCACTGCAAACGGATTACGAGCCAAGCCGGGGTGATCTATCGGGGTAACGGTAGGATGTTTAGACGGATGCGGAGAAGGTATGAACTCAGTATCCTCCTCCGAGATATCCTGAGGAGGCTGAAGTGGGGGTTGAGGACCAGGTGAAGGATCAAACAAGGGGCGACTCCTCTTCTTCTTCTGAATACCTTCCTCAATAACCCCAAGAAGAGGATGGTAGCCGACTACGTCTCCGGAGCGATTGGTCGGAGACTTTGGTTTAGTGGAAGCTTTGAGGAGCTTGTATAGTTCAAGACGGTGTCGAATGTCTGATGTCTTAGCCACCTTACCCGCTCCTGGAATAAAAACCAAGCATTACAAGCATGCATTGAATCATAATTCAAGAAATATATCAAGTAAAAAGAGTAAGAAGACGCTTTTGTTATACCGACCCTGGGGAGGAGTAGGATACTGCAATAAGTCTTTGATCTCATTCCAGGACAAGAGCTGGCCATAAAATATTCCTAAATCCTTATCATAAATGGAGTCGTCAGGAGTCAAAAATTTACCTTGAATCGCAGGGGTTGCCTTAGCTGAAATGCTCTTGGAAGATGAAACGGAACCTGTCCCGGCCTTGTCAGCTTTCTTTGGCTTCTCCACTAAGGCCGATCCTTCCTCCAACCCCTCAAAAGCCTGGCGGAAAGCATCATCTATCCACTCTTGGATCTCCCCTGCTTGCCCGGAGGACAAAGCCTCAGCGCCATCACCGCTCTGTCCTTCGCCACCATCATCACCTTCTCCATCACCTCCGCTCTCCTCCTCGCCTTTTTCCTCCTCCACATTTTACTCCTCCGGAACATCTGGACATGTGCTGGGGGAGGGTCCATCGGATCTCTTGAGCTTCTTCCCCACGGGGACTGGATGTATCGCGAAGGGTTTCCTCTTGCTGCTCTTCACCGTAGCCCCTCCTTTAGCTTTGGCAGCCCTCTCCTCAGTTGTGTCTCTCCGCTTGACCACAGAATGACGTGGTAGAATCAAGTTGTGCTGTAGAAGAGTGGCATTCTTGATCAGGTAAGAAGCTGACCTCTCCCTTCCCGAAATGGCTTCTATCTCCGCAGCCATCTGAACCAGGCGATCATTCTCCACGACCGCAAAGCCATCTGTCGCTAGCAAGAAATAGAAACACATAAGAAGAAGCATTGTAGTCAGAACGGAAATTATAAGTGAGATTCAACTTACAGCCAGAGGTGAAGCGACGGATAGAAACAGAGTCATCCTTGACGAAAAACCATTCTTTCTTGAACATGCTGAACTTCGAATATAAGTCCAGGACCGGCTTGAAGGACACGGCTGATTCCAAGCTGATGTATGGAGACCCCTTCTTATAGCCTCTTAAGTTGTACAAATACCGGATCTCCCGGTTGGAAGGGGGACGCCCCTATTTTCTCTGGAAAATGATGAATAGACTCACCAAGATAGGATAAGAGTTGGGCTAAAGCTGGAAAGGGGCCACCTTCAAGTAGGTGATGAAGCTGAATATCCAAGCATTGATCGGGGGAATGGCCCCACACAAACAATGGTACCTGCTATAAGCAAAGTATCCTTCAAGAGGGTCATACGGCATAACTCCATCCCCTGGCAGCACCATGGGTGCTCTGTCAATCCCGAAAGAACGAGATATAACATCGAACTGTTCCTCTTTAAGGGAGCTAGGAAAGCAGTCGGGTGGCGAGTTCAGGAGCTCCTGAGGGCCGCACCCATCTACTAGTGATCTCAGGGTGGGTCCATGACGTCCCGGTCCTGACTGAGCTGGGGGCACTGTGGAGGACTCTTCTCCGTCCTTGGATTTCTTTTTATCTGATTGAGTTTCCACTTTATGAGACATTATCCGCAACAGGAGAAAACATACTGTTAGAACAAGGAGTATGGAAACACAAACAAACAAGTACATACAACCCGAAATCTCATTCGGCATTTCCAACATGAGATTCATTCGGCACTCGGAACCCCCGAGTTCATTCGGTAGTGCAAAGCAAAATCTCATTCAGCATTTTCGGCATGAGGTTCATTCGGCACTCAACTCCCCGGTCTCGTTCGGTGTACCCAACATAAGGAGAAAGCCTCACCTGGTTCAGCAGTCAAATCAGGTTCGGTCCCTGATCGATTCGGCTATTTCAAACGATGAAGGAATAGTGGTTCGGTACTTGGGTGATTCGGCTATTTCAAACGTTAAAGGAATTGTGATTCGGTACTTGGGTGATTCAGCTATCTCAAATGGTAAATGAATAACAGTGGGGTGAAGCCCCTACTTATAGGCGAGCACGGGATGACCGGACCCAACGGTTCGACGCTTAGGACCGAAAGAAGCTATCCAAACTGCGAGAAAACAAAGAACGACATATGCTGGCATATGTCCCACTTTGGGGGGAAAATGTTGGGTGCGTTTATACCATCACCGAACCAACCCCTTTCCTAAGCACTGCCGAACCAACCCCGCTTCCATGCATAGCCGAACCAATCCCGTTTCCACCTACTACCAGTCCAACTCCACTTCCCTGCATAGCCAAGCCAACTCACTTCCCCTACATAGCCGAACCAACTACCGCTCCAACCACTACTGGACCACTCACCACCGGACCAAGTCCCACCGAACCAAACTCCATCCACTCACCACCGGGCTAAGTCCCACCGATCCAAACTCCACCTACTCACCATCGGACCAAGTACAACCAGACCAAGGCGTACCGGACCAACACTGCCAGGCCGAATTACATCAGCCCAGGCCCACCAGCAACTATATACATCCAAGACCCCTGCCCCCAGCCTCACTCTATAAATAGAGGGGCAGGGGTACAACAATGGCAGACAACTTTGAGAGCTCAAGCATGGATAGAACTTTCAAACAACTTTCATATACTTGTAATCGAAGCTTTGTACTTGTAATCTGAACAATAAAGGGGAATAACATATAAAGTGGACGTAGGCACATTCTGGCCGAACCACTATAAATCTATGTGTCTTTTACAGTTTAGTCCCTCTTTTTTTACATATTTGCGTAAATCACCCAAATCACTAAGAACAACATAAAATTGACTAAATCATACGACTTGGAGGTGTTTGCCCATTTTTGGTGCAAACACCATGTAAACTAAATACAATGAAAATCAATAAAATCGCTCGAGCCTATCATTTCAACCCATAATGATTTCTCCTTATCCTACAGTTCGTTCGGGTATGTATCATTTCAACCCATAGTGAAGGGGAACTTGCAGTGTGATAACAGGAAATAAAATAACAGTATAGTAAATAATATCATATCAGATGATGTAACAGATTTATAAACAACATTTAACATCATATAAATGTATCTCACAGGCTTATATGAACATAACGTATCAATTTGATATATTTACTTGTCATCATTTCACATTTATAAAAGTACATATGTCCACAGTGAATAACTCACCTTCTAAAAGCTAGAATTAAAATTCAAACCCAAATCCAATCTCCGCAACGCACGAAAAGGCATGACAAAGCACGACTATATTCTTTTGAGTGGATGAAGAGTCGGATCCAAATCTTGTATACAAACAATTACACAAACATAAGTGTATAATTCAACATACAAGATTATGAATCAAACAATGAACAATATGGATCAAAGGGACATAACCTTTTGATAAAACAAAGTAAGATACAAACTTGAGTGAAAAGAGAGCCCAAAATCCACATCTTGTACATAACAAAATAAAGTAAACAAATGTCACAAACATAAGAACATGATTCAATACAAAAGAATATAGATAAAACAATGAAAAGATAAAAAATAAGATGACGTAACCTTGATAAATCAAAGCAAGATGATCAATACATGGCTTGGTTAGGGTTTGTTATCAAATTTTGGTGATGTATGCTTCCATGGTGGTCATGGCTAGGCTTTGGTGGTGAGGAGAGGGTGGTGTGGTCGACAATAGGGTGAGGCCGAGCTAGGCATGAAGGAAACAAAAGAAAAACAAAAATAGAAAAGAGGAAAAGAAGGAGGAAGCCATGAATTTTAGATCTAGTATTTTTTTCTCATGCAAATAAGAAATGAGGAGAAACTTTTCACGTGAAAAAAATGCATGGCGGCTTGGTTTTAGGAAATACCGGACCAGAAGAAAGAAATGGCAAGAAATAAAGAGGCTAGACAATAAAAGGCAGGAGTTTGAATGGTTTGGGAAATAAAAATGCAACAATTAACTGGATGTATTTATTAATTTTTTTTATTTGTTTGCACGCAATGAAAAGAGGAGTTTCGTAACGACCCAGAATTTTTGTTAATTAAAATTTGAATATTTAATTGAATTTATATATTAATAAGTGAAATTTGTAAGTCTAATAAATTTATTTCGAATATTTAGATTTAATTGGATAATTAAATCGATAATTTAATAGTTGAAATCACAGAAATAATTGAATAATGAGTTTAATATGATTAAAAATGATTTGGAAAATTTTATTTAATCATATTGAAGTTAGAATGACGTTATAGAACTTTTAAAATTGAATTTAAAGTTAATTTGTGAAAATTGAATATTTTAATATTTAATTGACGAGTTAAAATAGCCATTTTTCAAACAGTCTCGGATTTCGATGAAACCAGTTTCATCGGATCCGTAATGTGATATTATTGTATGGTTTCAAATTTCGTGTCAATCGGATTTATTGTTTGTCCTAGGCAAGCCAAAACGCATAGGAAAATCGTTTAATCGGTTTAATTTAAAATCGATCGTTTATTGGCATAACTCGCACAGATGATCGAATTGGCTCCCGAAACCTATTCCATTGTGTCCGGAACGCGGGGTAAACCCTAGAAACGCCAGCCACCGTGCGTAAATCGAAGTTCGGAAAATTTCGATGAATAGTAAATTGGACAATTTTCTATAAAAGGCCTTCACATCTCACATTTGCAAAAGGAAATAAACCTAACTAGGGTTTGAGCTTCAGCCGCCTCCGAAAAACTTCAATGGCCACAATCATTTGAAACTTCTCCTCTTGATATCTCGAAATCCATCAGCAATTGTCAAAATCTTCCAACTAACAAATCGAAGAGCTCGCCGAGTACTTCACATCCAACGGTGCATTTTCGCTATCGTCGACCACAGGTGGACATTTTGGCTCCCATTCGTTCGCCGTTCGAACGTGATTTCTGACCAAATGAAGTGGCCGAGCTTCATGATGTTCATGCCGAGCATGGAATGGAGCAGTGCGCACGCGGTGGAGCATCCTGATCGATGCAGAAGTGGATGTAGGTGGCGCGTGAATTAGGGTTTGATGGAGGCTCATGGGTTCGGTTTCGTTCATGTTACTTGGGTATTGAGCGCGCATGGGGAGGAGAAGAGATGCACGTCCCAGATTGAGTTTGGTTAAAAAATAAAATATTAAATGTAAATTAATTATATTTAAAATTCGTGTGAACTTTAAAATATTGTATCTCTTTCATACGAGATCGAAAATTGACGAAACAAGCGACATTGGCTTCGTTTTGTCGAGCACTACGCTGTGGAGCTGGATTGGAAGCGATTGGAGTCAGTGAAAATTTTGGGTAAAATTAAACGTCCGTTTAATTTTATTCGAAATAAAACGCTGGAACAGAACTAAAATAAAGGTAAGAACTTCTCACTCAATCGAACAGTTTCGATTTAAATTTTAAATAGTTAGATTTAAAATTGCTTGAATGTATGTTTGAATGATGATTGCAGTTATTGATTGCTGTTTGGTGGTGATATTAGATATAGTAGGATATATCTATATAGAGCAATATATATATATATATATATATATATATATATTGGAATATGTATATATTGGAGTTGTTGATTTCCCGCATTATATAGCGGATGAGATCCTATTGCACCGCATAATAGCGGGTAGTATTTTATAAATCCCATATACCGCGATATTCCGTCTTGAAGCGGTATTGATATTGTGCTAACATCTGTGGATGCAGGGAAATAGCTTGGAGGGATCCAACTGGATTCCTCACCAGTATTTAATTTATTTCAGATATTGTGATATTTGATTGATTATCATATCGATATATGATGTTTGGATGTCGTCATTGACTATTTGGTGTGTTGCATCATCAGATCCATTTTTAGAGTTTTGAAAATGTCAAAATAACGACTTTGAATTAAAAAGGGTTTTAAAGAGATTTTTGAAGTATACGTTTTATTAAAATTTTGAATTGATTCATCTTAAATAAAATAAACGTTAAAAATTTTAAAGTTATAAAATTATTTTTGTGAAATATAACCAAAGCATGATTTTTGAAATAAATAGTGATTAATTTATAAAATGGTTTAATTGGGAATTTTGAATTATTATAAACGGTTTATATAAAAATATTTATAAAATTGATATTTTATAAGTTAAAGATATTGGAATTATAAAACAAGCTTTTATAAGTGTTAAAATAAAGTTGTACCTAGTTTTGTAAGTAAATAAGAATTTTAGATTTATAAATTAATGATGATATAAAAGAATGGATTTGTGAATAAATGGATTATAAGTAATTTACTTATAAGTTGGATTTCGACATATAAACGAAATATAAATAGAATTGGTTATTAAAAGAGATTTATAAATCGAAGTAGTTATGAAATAGAAATGGAATTTAAAAACGTTGTTTTATAAATCCGTAACCAAATAAATTTGATAAGTAAACATAGAAATTATTAAAGGAATTATATCCATGATTTTGGACTATGGAAAATCCTTTAATTTAATATGTGAAAGTGTTGAATTTGGTAAACGATGTATATCCACGATTTTGGACAGTGGATAATCTTTTGATAAAAGTGTAGAAATACTGAATTGGGTAATAAGGTATATTCACGATTTTGGACAGTGAATATATTATTGAATAAAACGGGTATGATTTGGAGAAGTGAAATTTTAAAATGAAGTTAATTGTTCTAAAAGATGTTTTAAAATGTATTAACTATCAAAACCATAGATTTCAACATTCATTGTCGAAATAGACGTTTTCGAGAAATAAGGAAATGTTGGACTATAACACTGTTGTTATAGTAAATGATTTCCGAAAGGAAATGTTTTATATAGTATTGGGATTTATATATCTATCTTAATTTCGTATCCCTATACTAGTATTTTTGGGTTGTCGTAACGATGTTTTACGTAACATTCATTTTGACCCAAACAAATGTGTTTAAGACAATGATTTCTTAAAGAATGAAATATATACTTAATTTTGATTTAAGTATATCGAATATTTTCAAATGTTTAAAATATATAGTTTTTTGAAATACTTATTATTAGATAAGTATGGAAATGTTTTTCCAATATGAAATGAAACGTTTTGAGAATTTATCTTTTAAAGATAAGTTGAAAATGAATATTAGAAATCGATTTGAAAAATCGTATATTCATAGATATTTTGGAAATGTAAATTCACTATGGAATTTATAAAAGAAAGGGAAAATTGGTTTAAAAATAAATATTAATTTATTTTTGAAGTGTGGAAATTTATATCTTGTAAAGATATTTTTGGAAAATAAATAATTTGGAAAATTATTTGGAATCTAATAATGTTGCGCATCTCTATTGATAGTTAAATAACCGACTATCAATATTTACCTTTAAATAGGTATTTGTTGTGAATTGCTTGAATTTGAATGCCACGCTTATTTTTGAAATAAGCGCTCACTATTCGGGTTAGCCGGGAAAGGACCATGGGGTCGTATAACCCATTCCGAATATGTGATACGTCGTTATGAATTGCATTTCAAGACCGGTGTTGAAGACCGGATATTTGTGAAAACGGAAGGATTACCGTCGAGTTACTCTGCATCGGCTGATCTCCGATATAGAGGTTTTATCACCCTTAGTGACGGGTTGTCCGGACGTGATTAGTGAATATCCGGATTGCAAGGGCTTCTTTGGAAGTGCCTTCGGTTCTGTTTGATCCCGGAACAGACTTGTATGGATTGTATGTCCGACATTACAAATTGAGATATAAAGCTGATTTCTTTCAAATACATTTCTGTTGGCGGCGGAGAATTTATTCTCTTAGCTTAACACCCTTCTCTGAGACGTACGAGCTCAGAGGTTATGTAGTTGATGGTTACTAGTGATATATTCCTAAATTGGTAATGTGGCATGCTGAGTGTTGCTGAGGGATGATCATTGTTTGATCATTTGTGATATGATCATTTGTTTGATCATTTATCTTGGTGATCATTACTTTGATCATTTGTTGACCCAAAGCACAGCTTTTGTATAAACCGTGGCTTTGTGGACGAGACTTCGTCGGACCTCACACCCCGGAAATGGTCAAAACAGGAAGGATGCAGCAAGGTTATTAGAGGGTAGCGCCCCTTTAGTGTATGTCATTCCTTCTGGATAGAGGTGTTATCATGGTATGGAGCCATGATACTTAACCAATGTGGTTGCTACAAATTTATTACTTTGTGGTTGTTGGAAATCGAGGATCCTCGGATATAGATCGGTTACGATCGGGGAATGACATATTCGTGTCAGTAATTACCCTGTTAGGGGTAACCCAGCCTTGTGTTGGCAGAGATCTAACTGTAACGTTAGTTCTCAGGTCGTCTTTCCAGAGGCGTACTCATGTGGCAATGGGAAGTTCCTTGGCCCGACCATTTGTTGGAAATCCAAAGAAACAATACGATCCTTGTACGGTTTTAGTTGTATTACCTACTATGGAATGTGGCGGTAACCTGCTATTGAACATAGTAGCTATAGTAGGCATAAGTACGGAATGTCTATGCTGGCTAAGATTTATATTCTACTTTCGAAATTGTTTTCTACACTATGCACTAGTAATACTATCAAATGCTTCTTTTTAATGCGTATAAAGCATCTTTAACTATCATAAGGAGAAATCTCCTCCAATTCTGCGTTTGCATTGTGTGTGTAGCGAGAGGCCTTATGGTAGTCTCATTTTCCAAAAAGCATTGCGAATCTATTTTAAAAAAAAATTATCTTGTTCTTTATTTCAAAGATAACTGTTTTAAGTTCTCACACCAGTCTTGCTTCGCTTAGTGAAATGTGATAGGGGATTCTCGCTTCGCGGTTAGGTGGCGAACGGGAGACTCTTGCCCCCATACATCCTCTTTACGGGGTTGGTTAGGCGTAAGCCGTGACAGTCGAGAGGCTGGCCGTAAAACCAAGTTTGGGATACCTTTGTAAGCCACGGTGGGGGCTGGGATGGTTGAAAAGCCTACCGGTTGTGACCACTGTCTCACGATCGTTACATTTGGTATCAGAGCATATAGTTAAGCGACAACCATGGCTCTGTTGGGAATTAATCATTAGAGATAGAGTCAGTAGTACTCTAGAATGAGTTTGAGTGTAATAATAGATACGAGCGCGTATTTGTTAGTGAATATAATTTTTTTTTATATTGTGTTTGCTTATCCGTTGAGCTGTTTGTGAATTCTGGTCGGTATGTGTGACGCCATATTATCGATAGGGATTTCTAAACACTTAAACGAGGCAAGTCGACATAGTATCATTTTAAATTGGGTAAACGAAATAATTTTACCTTGATTATATTTTATATGTAAAGGAATAATTTTTCAGGATTATTAAAGTGTATATACAGATTGATTGTTTGGTTGTTCAAAATGTATGATATATGCAAGTTAATAAAAGTTGTTTGAACGAGTTAAATAAAACATATAGTAAAAGAATAATTGTATAAGAAAAGAATTATAAAGTATGGAATTATAATTAAAATGATTTACAATTGTGAAATAATCTTATATATATAAGAAAAAGATTTATAAATGTGATTTATAAATAAAAAGGAAGATTTTGAAAGAATATTAAGCACTGAATTCACTATTGTTGCTAGAAAATAATAAGGGTGATGACTGCAGCATCATCAGTATCATTTTCGAGTCTCTATGTGATGGATTTGATACCATAGTAAATTAAAAATTTAAGTTTGGTTATGATAAACAAATTTGAAATAAAAAATCCAAGTGATAATTGTTGAATATAAGTTGTATAACTTATAAAATGAAAAAAATGTAAGTGAAACCAATTTTTAAAAATGGTTAAACAATTTTGCTAAGAAAAATGAGATATGAATTTGAATAAGTGAATAAATTTGACTTTGATAAAAGTTAAATAAAAATTTATTTCAGAATTGGAACCTGAATTGGATTTATAAGTGGAATTTTAAGTTAAGATAAACAAATAACGTTGAAATGGAATATAACTTAAGTGATGTTGAATGAAGTTGATTTTTGGTGTCGAAGTAAAGCAATAAGTGAATTAATGAAATAAAGTCATTAAGAATTTGAACTTGAGTTATATAAATGAAATTCAACCTTATATTGTTAAATGAATTAGCAATTGAATTAATGAATGGACTGAATATGAATCAATCTAATGTAAATGAGTTAATATGAAATAATGAATGTAAGTGTTAATTCATTAAAAGCTAATTGAATAAATTGAATGAAAGTCAATTAAATGTTAAACCATTTGAAATTAAAAGTGTTGAACCAAATTGAATGTAAAATTAATAATTTGGTTATGTTGAATATACATTGGTTGTTATATGAATGTTGGATGATTGTATATAAATTCATCAAGTGTTAATGAAATTAAATTAATAAAATTGAAAGCCAAAGTAATTGAAATCAAATTGGGAATTAAGTGAATCTTAAATAAAATTGATTTGAATTGAAAGTGAACTAATGTGAATGTAAACTAACTAAAATCGAATGAATGAATGTTAGTAAAAATCTAATGTTAACAAATCAAACATGCATAAATGGGAAACTAATTTAAATTGTGCAAAATGATTTTTGAATATTGTAATTGGATATTATGACTAGTAGGATATACAGGTGTATTAAAGGAAATGGGAATCGAAATTTTGATTTCAAAGATAAAAAATTGAATTGCTCGACGAAAAGGTACGTATGTGAATTTCAGTATGAGATTTGATGATTTTCTTCTCCAGCCGCTTGGCTTTCTCTTTTCTTTTTGATTCTAAGGGGCCGTAGTGCCATTTTGTAGTCGTACCGAGCTAACCGCGCAAAGGAGGCTATGGAGAAATTTTTCAAAAATTTAAGGCGTTAGAATATTTTTGAGAAAATTGAAAATTTTTGGAAACTATAACTTTGATTTTGGAATTGGAAGTTAAACTATAGTAATTGGTTTTGAAAAGGATAACTAAGTATGATTTGAAAACTTAGTAAAGTATTGTAAGAAGTTTAACAATGGTTTTGAAAAGTTAATGGATTCTGTAACTTTTTCTTACATGGTAATTTCGAGGACGAAATTCTTTTAAGGGGGGAAGATTGTAACGACCCAGAATTTTTGTTAATTAAAATTTGAGTATTTAATTGAATTTAAATATTAATAAGTGAAATTTGTAAGTTGAATAAATTTATTTTGAATATTTAGATTTAATTGGATAATTAAATCGATAATTTAATAGTTGAAATCACAGAAATAATGGAATAATGAGTTTAATATGATTAAAAATGATTTAGAAAATTTTATTTAATCATATTGAAGTTAGAATGACGTTATAGAACTTTTAAAATTGAATTTAAAGTTAATTTGTGAAAATTGAATATTTTAATATTTAATTGACGAGTTAAAATAGCCATTTTTCAAACAGTCTCGGATTTCGACGAAACCAGTTTCATCGGATCCGTAATGTGATATTATTGTATGTTTTCAAATTTCATGTCAATCGGATTTATCGTTTGTCCTGGGCAAGCCAAAACGCATAGAAAAATCGTTTAATCGGTTTAATTTAAAATCGACCGTTTATTAGCATAACTTGCACAAATGATCGAATTGGCTCCCGAAACCTATTCCATTGTGTCCGGAATGCAGGGTAAACCCTAGAAACGCTAGTCATCGCGCGTAAATCGGAGTTCGAAAAATTTCGATGAATAGTAAATTGGGCAATTTTCTATAAAAGGCCTTCACATCTCACATTTGCAAAAGGAAATAAACCTAACTAGGGTTTGAGCTTCAGCCGCCTCCTGAAAAATTCAATGGCCACAATCATTTGAAACTTCTCCTCTTGATATCTCGAAATCCATCAGCAATTGTCAAAATCTTCCAACTAACAAATCGAAGAGCTCGCCGAGTACTTCACATCCAACGGTGGATTTTCGCTATCGTCGACCACAGGTGGACATTTTGGCTCCCGTTCGTTCGCCGTTCGAACGTGATTTCCGACCAAATGAAGTGGCCGAGCTTCATGATATTCATGCCGAGCATGGAATGGAGCAGTGCGCACGCGGTGGAGCATCCTGATCGATGCAGAAGTGGATGTAGGTGGCACGTGAATTAGGGTTTGATGGAGGCTCATGGGTTCGGTTTCGTTCATGTTACCTGGGTATTGAGCGTGCATGGGGAGGAGAAGAGATGCACGTCCCAGATTGAGTTTGGTTAGAAAATAAAATATTAAATGTAAATTAATTATATTTAAAATTCGTGTGAACTTTAAAATATTGTATCTCTTTCATACGAGATCGAAAATTGACGAAACAAGCGACATTGGCTTCGTTTTGTCGAACAATACGCTATGGAGCTAGATTGGAAGCGATTGGAGTCAGTGAAAATTTCGGGTAAAATTAAACGTCCGTTTAATTTTATTCGAAATAAAACGCTGGAACAGAACAAAAATCAAGGTGAGAACTTCTCACTCAATCGAACAGTTTCGATTTAAATTTTAAATAGTTAGATTTAAAATTGCTTGAATGTATGTTTGAATGATGATTGCAGTTATTGATTGCTGTTTGGTTGTGATATTAGATATAGTAGGATATATCTATATATAATAATATATATATATATATATATACTGGAATATGTATATATTGGAGTTGTTGATTTCCCGCATTATATAGCGGATGAGACCCTATTGCGCCGCATAATAGCGGGTAGTATTTTATAAATCCTATATACCGCGATATTCCGTCTTGAAGCGAAATTGGTATTGTGCTAACATCTGTGGATGCAGGGAAACAGGTTGGAGGGATCCAACTGGATTCCTCACCAGTATTTAATTTATTTCAGATATTGTGATATTTGATTGATTATCATATCGATATATGATGTTTGGATGTCGTCATTGACTATTTGGTGTGTTGCATCATCGGATCCATTTTTGGAGTTTTAAAAATGTCAAAATAACGATTTTTAATTAAAAAGGGTTTTAAAGAGATTTTTGAAGTATACGTTTTATTAAAATTTTGAATTGATTCATCTTAAATAAAATAAACGTTAAAAATTTTAAAGTTATAAAATTATGATTTTTGTGAAATATAACCAAAGCATGATTTTTGAAATAAATAGTGATTAATTTATAAAATGGTTTAATTGGGAATTTTGAATTACTATAAACGGTTTATATAAAAAGATTTATAAAATTGATATTTTATAAGTTAAAGATATTGGAATTATAAAACAAGCTTTTATAAGTGTTAAAATAAAGTTGTACCTAGTTTTGTAAGTAAATAAGAATTTTAGATTTATAAATTAATGTTGATATAAAAGAATGGATTTGTGAATAAATGGATTATAAGTAATTTACTTATAAGTTGGATTTCGACATATAAACGAAATATAAATAGAATTGGTTATTAAAAGAGATTTATAAATCGAAGTAGTTATGAAGTAGAATTGGAATTTATAAACGTTGTTTTATAAATCCGTAATCAAATAAATTTGATAAGTAAACATAGAAATTATTAAAGGAATTATATCCATGATTTTGGACTATGGAAAATCCTTTAATTTAATATGTGGAAGTGCTGAATTTGGTAAACGATGTATATCCACGATTTTGGACAGTGGATAATCTTTTGATAAAAGTGTAGAAATACTGAATTGGGTAAATAAGGTATATTCAAGATTTTGGACAGTGAATATATTATTGAATAAAACGGGTATGATTTGGAGAAGTGAAATTTTAAAATGAAGTTAAATGTTTTAAAAGATGTTTTAAAATGTATTAACTATCGAAACCATAGATTTCAACATTCATTGTTGAAATAGACGTTTTCGAGAAATAAGGAAATGGTGGACTATAACACCGTTGTTATAGTAAATGATTTCCGAAAGGAAATGTTTTATATAATTTCTTAAAGAATGATTTCTTAAAGAATGATTTCTTAAAGAATGGTAGACGTTTTCGAGAAATAAGGAAATGGTGGACTAAGACAATGATTTCTTAAAGAATGAAATATATACTTAATTTTGGTTTAAGTATATCGAATATTTTCAAATGTTGAAAATATATAGTTTTGTGAAATACTTATTATTAGATAAGTATGGAAATGTTTTTCCGATATAAAATGAGACGTTTTGAGAATTTATCTTTTAAAAATAAGTTGAAAATGAATATTAGAAATCGATTTGAAAAATCGTATATTCATAGATATTTGGAAATGTAAATTCGCTATGGAATTTATAAAAGAAAGGGAAAATTGGTTTAAAATTAAATATTGATTTATTTTTGAGGTGTGGAAATTTATATCTTCTAAAGATATTTTTGGAAAATAAATAATTTGGAAAATTATTTGGAATCTGATGATGTTGCGCATCTCTATTGATAGTTAAATAACCGACTATCAATATTTACCTTTAAATAGGTATTTGTTGTGAATTGCTTGAATTTGAATGCCACACTTATTTTTGAAATAAGCGCTCACTATTCGGGTTAGCTGGGAAAGGACCTTGGGGTCGTATTACCCATTCCGAATATGTGATACGACATTATGAATTGCATTTGAAGACCGGTGTCGAAGACCAGATATTTGTGAAAACGGAAGGATTACCGTCGAGTTACTCTGCATCGGCTGATCTTCGATATAGAGGTTTTATCACCCTTAGTGACGGGTTGTCCGGACGTGATTAGTGAATATCTGGATTGCAAGGGCTTCTTTGGAAGTGCCTTCGGTTCTGTTCGATCCCGGAACAGACTTGTATGGATTGTATGTCTGACATTACAAATTGTGATATAAAGCTGATTTCTTTCAAACACATTTCTATTGATGGCGGAGAATTTATTCTCTTAGCTTAACACCCTTCTCTGAGACGTACGAGCTTAGAGGTTATGTAGTTGATGGTTACTAGTGATATATTCCCAAATTGGTAATGTGGCATGCTGAGTGTTGCTGTGGGATGATCATTGTTTGATCTTTTGTGTTATGATCATTTGTTTGATCATTTATCTTGGTGATCATTACTTTGATCATTTGTTGATCCAAAGCACAACTTTTGTATAAAGCGTGGCTTTGTGGACGAGACTTCGTCGGACCTCACACCCCGAAAATGGTCAAAACAGGAAGGATGCAGCAAGGTTATTAGGGGGTAGCGCCCCTTTAGTGTATGTCATTCCTTCTGGATAGAGGTGGTATCATGGTATGGAGCCCAGATACTTAACCTATGTGGTTGCTGCAAATTTATTACTTTGTGGTTGTTGGAAGTCGAGGATCCTCAGATATAGATCGGTTACGATCGGGGAATGACATATTCGTGCCAGTAGTTACCCAGTTAGGGGTAACCCGGCCTTGTGTTGGCAGAGATCTAACCATAACGTTAGTTCTCGGGTCTTCTTTCCAGAGGCGTACTCATGTGGCAATGGGAAGTTCCTTGGCCCGACCATTTATTGGAAATCCAAAGAAACAATACGATCCTTGTACGGTTTTAGTTGTATTACCTGCTATGGAATGTGGCGGTAACCTGCTATTGAACATAGTAGCTATAGTAGGCATATGCCTATGCTGGCTAAGATTTATATTCTACTTTCGAAATTGTTTTCTACACTATGCACTAGTAATAATATCAAATGCTTCTTTTTAATGCGTATCAAGCATCTTTGACTATCATAAGGAGAAATCTCCTCCAATTCTGCGTTTGCATTGTGTGTGTGGCGAGAGGCCTTATGGTAGTCTTATTTTCCAAAAAGCATTGCGAATCTATTTTAAAAAAAATTATCTTGTTCTTTATTTTAAAGATAACTGTTTTAAGTTCTCACACCAGTCCCATGACTGACCTGGAGTTTATTGTTTCCCTTCCTAAACTCTGGGTGCCCACCAATTTCCACACGGGCAGTCTAGAGTTTGGTTATCAGGTTATTCTGGATTTAGGAGTGCTATGGAGCTCAGGAGGCGAGCTGCATATCGAGACGTACCACTTGTATATGATATTATACTATGTATTATTCCGCTGTGTATTCTGTATGAGGACAAGTTTATATAACTGTCCATTGATGTATTGATTCTGTTGTCTATTGTTGTTGTAAACTCTGATAATGATGTAATGTATAAAATGTACAGTTCTTTGTTCTAATGATATTCATTTATCTATTATATGTTGTTCCGCTGCGATTGTGAGATTCTGATGTGATTATGTTGTTTCTTTTTCTCTCTTCTTCTACCTCTTTCTTCTTCTTTAACCATAACATTTCGGTTTTCTGGCATTCGATTGCTCGGCAGTTGATATAGTCGACGTATTGATGTCGGTTTTCGAGCGATGAAAAATCGCAAATGTTACAAGTTTGAGGAACAATATGTACGTGAATTATGAGAAGAATTCACTGTGAATGTGGGATGTAATTGGTTATGCAAATGGAAAGGCAAGGGAAAAGAAAAAGGGCAACAAATAAACAAAACAAGTACCTGTATCTCTTGAAATTTCTAAGCTATTATTAAAAATAAAATCAATCAAAAATCAAATAAATATATTCAAAGTTTATGCAAATAAAATAGAAAATAAAAATAGAGATACAAACATAGGGAAATAAAATATAGGAAGTCATTGCGTGTAAACACTGTATTTTATTTAATTTAAAAAGTGTAAGTTTAAATCCCCAATAAATCCATATATTTGATTCCTTAATTTTTGTTATTGAATCAACTATTAACTTTTCCTCTTATGGGTAATATTAACATTGGTTTATATACTAATATATTAATAATTTCCCAATTCATCCAAATTTCAATTTACATAGTATTTAATTTTATTTACCTACAATAATCCATTTTATTATAGACTACATTCCAATTAAATAAAAATTGCTTCCAATAATTTGATTTGTTAATTGCCATCTTTATACTAGGTCCATTATTACCCTATATACCTAGTTACATTAGTTTTGTATTCCATTACACTAGTCTACTCCTATTTTCATCTTAAATTTGTATTGAATGCTACATTTCTAAATGTGAAATCTTGGTAATTGTACACACTAATTAAGGTTTAAAACCAATTAATTAATTTGACTTAGTTCCATTCCTTTTACCAATTTATTACTTTATAAATAAATTTACTTTCTATTTAATTCATACAATCACACCTCCCGTTACTGCATTTATTCTCATTAATGACATTAAAGATTTCCTATTTATTTATACACCACTTCCCTTTATTTACTTATATTCAAATTTATACTCAAATATAACAGTTATAACTAAATTAATAGGCCAATTAAATAGTAACTTACAACCGTTACTATTACTTTAAGTCACATTAACGAATTCATTATTGTTTACAAATCAAATGTTACAATTACTTAATTAACACTGATTTACTTCAATTTATATTAATCATATATTATCTCATTAATGATTCAACATTCACACTTGTGATTTTGTTGTTCACAACAAATGTTACCATTCTTACATACCCAATCTTTATTCAAGAGTCATTCGTTTCATATTATTCCTTTTATAAATTTAAATGTTTGCATTAGTTTTCTCGCATTAATTTATATCCATGTATACCAATTTTCAATACTTCACTAAATTGTAATTTCATTTCAATTGTTACTAATTAGTTCTAATTACCATCGTTTAATTTTTAATTAATAAGGTTTTTTTCCTTTTTTCTTCATATTAAATTACCAAAACTAATTAACTTAATGCATTAAATTATTGAAAATTTTATGGGTCATTACACCTTTCTCTCTCGAAAATACCCGATCTTCACCGCCGTCTTCAAATGCAATCCATTACTTCGTATCATTATTCGAAATGGGTTTTATGACACAAAGTCCTCTCCCGGCTAAACCGAATAATGAGCCAAATTTTAAAAATATATGGATATATGGGATCTTAACTAAGTCAAACTTTTTTTTAATCCCCAAAACCTTTCCTTTCGAATGGTTTGAAACAAATTTCCTCTTTAATCTTTTAAACAAAAGATTCACCTTTTAAAATCCACTTCATTTTGAAACTGACGTTCACCAATCTTTCACAAAAATTCAACTTTAGCTTTCAAAAATTATTTCTAATTTGATTCACCAATAATTTGAAAATCCTTTCAACAAAATTTGGAAGTTCTTTCTTTATACGAAAGCCGTTATCATTTGAAAACAAAGAGTTTTCGTTTTGGAAAAAAATATGATCAAGTATGCACAAGTTATAACCTTTAAAGCATAAACTTGGGTTCAATTTAAATTCCGAAAATAATACTTTTAAAATGGTTTAAAAATCCATATAAATGTTATATAACTTGTATCACCATTTTTCAAACCATATTTTGCAAAATAATTTCAAAACTTAAACAAGACGTATTATATTCAGACTAATTTCAAATTCAAAACTTCCTTTTCAAAAGCTTTTCATATTCAACCCAATTTCATTTCCAAACCATTTTGGATTCAAAATTTAACTTTTAAATTCATTATTTTGAATTAAATTCGAAACACCCGTGACTTAATCAATTTCCCGTGAAATCCATATTTGTGTGTGTGTGGTGTAGTCTAGGGGTTTTACACACAACAATACAATATCACAACCATCATCAATTCAAGCACAACAATATTGGTAAGCGGTATAATCCTATAATGCTTATCATCATTCATAGATTCACAGATAAATATGTAAATTCATCACAGATAAATAAGTCATAGTTCACAGCTCAATCGTATCATAGAACATCACATATCACAGATATCAATCAATTCAAGGCGTTCAATACAATCCAATCAACCATAAGCAAGATCAATTAATCCCCTGATTTTAATTAATTTAAACCAGATTAATTACTTATGAATGGATGACTAATCTTGGTTAATTAACATTAATTAATTACAAACCATTTTTATTAATTAACCTTTAATCATTCATTAATTAACCTTTAATAATAAATTAATCAACATTCAATTAATAATTAATCAACCTTAATTAATAAATCAATCAACCTTTAATCATTAAATAATTAACCTTTAATTATTTAACTATCCTCTAATTAATTATCTTTAATTAATTACATTAATTAATTAACCCTTAATTAATTACCATTTAATTAACTATCCTTGATTAAGTACTATAAGTAATTATCCCTAATCACTTATATTAATATACCACAATTTAATTACATTGAGTAATTATACTTTAGTCACTTGATTTATCAACTTTAATCATCAATTAATTATTCTTACTTACTTTCATTATGTAATTAACCTTTAAGTAATCATATTAAGTAATTAACCTTTAATTACTTACATTAATAAATCAACCTTTTATTAATTACGTTAATTAATTATCATTACAAATTAATTACCCTTCAATTACAAATTAATTAATCTTTAATCATTACTTAATTAACCTTTAATTAAGTAATTATTATTAAATTACAAATTAATTATCCTTTAATCTTAAGGTAACCCATTCATCTTAATTAATTACCTAACTCTTAATTAATTTAATTATATTTGAAAGCACTCAAGGATTTAAATCAAATAATTAATCCTAATACAAAATTATTTTAAAACCAAATCAATTTTAATCTTAAAAATGATTAACTTTGAAAAAATTATCTTTTTATAAGTTTATTATTAACCAATAAATTTACTTATATTCTTAAGTCACTTAATAGTTAAAAACACTTTTATCTTCTTAATTAAGCTATTAAATTTTATTTAAAATAATCTAAAGAATAAATTAATGAAAGTATATACATATTAAAACACTTTAAACTTGATTAATAAAAATAATTTAAGCTAATTCCAAACTTAAAGTAAAACATTTATCATTTGAAAGAAAATTTGTTTTAAGAAGATAACTCAAAACTTGGTCGATTAAAAACTTGATTTATTTGAAATTTAAAACCTGAAATAAGTTTTGTTTGTTTAAAATTTAAAAACCTGATGATCATGCATGATAACCCGAGCCAAATTCACATTTCCCTCGAGCTACTTCGCAAAAAATTTCGAGTTGCCCCAAGTAACTTCATCTTCCCAAATCCTTCCACCAAAATCAGATACAACCACCCAAGTGTGCACGTGTGTAAGCTGCACACCACTCCGACCACCTCCAGTCAATACTATGACTATTGACAAGTCAATGATGACCACCTCTATCCACCAGACCCCCCAACACCACGAGATCATTGGAGAATTCCAAAACGAGTCATCAACCCCTTCTTGGAAACAGCACAGACCACAAAAACCACCTTGCCGGTGACAATTTCGATCACCCGAACTCATGCCACTCCACCAAAATCTCTGTCGCAGTTCCCTTCTTTGCATCCCCCAGGTCCAATTCAACTCGATGCACCAATGTCAACAAATTAGCCTCACATCTCTCGTCGTTCAAATTCTGACCTTGAACCCTAGTACGATGTCGTGCCATCACCACAGCCACCTTGAAACCCTTCTACTATTTTTCCTAGGATCCCCTAACCTCCAGCCACCTTCAGCTTAAATCTCGAAAAATATGGCTTCGCCGATCGATGGTAAATTACAATAATACCAATTCTGATCAACTAACCATTCTTATCAAATTCCAAGCTTAAAAATCATGTTAGCCATATCAATATTCATGTTTTTCCATTATGAATAAGATTATGAAATTAAAACACGAATTCATGTTCATCAATTTTCTAGATTTTAAAAGATGATCGTTGAAATTTTCTATTTTCCCATAATGTATTTGTTAATTATGCTTAATTATATTTTTCAAAATATATTTTTGTTATTATAAATAGATCTCCTTTAGAGATCATTACCTAATAAAGCGATATGGATTTTTCTTGTGAGGAATCTTTTCATGTAGAACAACAGAGAGGTGTAATTGCATATATTCAGACATGCATACATTAATTCACCTATATATATATATTTGCAGATATATTTTCATATATACAAACATTTCACAATCACACAACAAGCATGTAGATCAAGATTCATTTATATATATATATATATATATATATAGGGTTAAGATTTTACTTACCTCACAATTCGAAGCATAGAAGTTTTCTCTAAAATTGGAAATTGTAGCTGCTTTGGTTTGATTTAGTTGAGATGACTTCTGAATTCACTTTGCTTGTTTTTGATTATAAAAATGCTACTATTTTGATCTTTGAACTTGAACTGTTAGCTTGAATTTGTAAACTGGAAACTTGACTCTTGAGTTTGAATTTGTTTAGTTGCTTTAGGTTTGAAATTGTTATTAATGATCTGAACTTTGATTAGGTTTGAGTTGAATCTTTGCTTGATATTGTTGCTTCAGGTTTTTGAAGTTTATATGTTTTCTTTTCTCTGATTTTCAAAGTTTCCAGGTTTTGTTTCTTTAGTTTTGAGTGCATGAAACCAAAATAAGAAGAGAGAGGTAGATGTGTTTACATAACTTATTTTTCTCTTTTTATTATTCGTTTTTGAAAAATGAGAATACAAGTGACATTTGTTCTCATGCATGTTAAAAATGATTACACTTGTTGTTTATGTATTTTAAAATCTTTACACTTGTTAAATACAAGTATTTTTATGCTTAAACCCTTAATTTATTAATTACTTACATTTTTTTATAAATTATGTAATATATTTATATATGTATTATGTTTATATTTTTGTATTTGTATTTTTACTTTTATATTTTCATATATACAAACTACATTTATTTATATAAACCTTTTTATCCAATTTTATTCTAAGTTATCATCCCTTTAAATAAATAAGTATTTATTTTTAATGTAGTTAAATATAGTATTTAACTTTTAAATAGCTTTTGAAAATCATTTATATCAAATCCAAATTTATTTCCAAATATTTATTTTTGAATTTCAATTCCAAAATTCAATTTAAAAATCAATCCATATACATATATAAATAAGCAAACAAATATCTTATTTAATTTGGAAAATTTTCAAATTAATTCATAATTTAAATCAAAAATTTATATAAATCTCCAATTTAAATTTGACTTAAAATTGGGATCGTTACAAATAAGCTAAAGAATATGACATTCCTTTAGGTGAATCGAGAAAAGTTGAGATATTGTATGATTTTCATTATTATCATATATTTCTGTTATATCTCTTATCCTATCTCATTTTATATGATATTTATAACTAGACTGATTCGTTATTATTTTTCTTCTTAAATAATACTCAACTCAGACCGAGGTATTTCAGGTGCTTCCACTTGACTTCTTAGTAAAGACTAGCTTCTGACTTTTGGCTAACTACTTAGCGTAGTAGTTTTTGTTTTAATACATTCGAAATAGAGACTCCTTGGTGTATACTTATTCTTTTGTCTTGCACTTGTACCTATTCTTTTGTGATTTTATGGATCTTACATGACCACTACTTTGATGTACATTTCTATGTGATATATTCATATATGTTCCCGCCTTAGTGATATGAATATCTATGACTGATTTGCATTGTGCTTATTTTATATTTTTTTGCAAAGATCACATAGCCATTGTGTAGTAGCTTTTAGTTTGTATTTAATATATCAGATTTCCTCTTGAAATGAAATGCATGATCTTCTATCTAGCATATCGATACGCGCACAAAGCAATTATACAGATGGTCGCTCCTCAACAGCCTTATTTTTCGTGCTAGCCGACGGCATGACCCTGTATTGTCCTTGGCTAGTGTGAGTATAGAGTGGGGCGTCATAGCTTGGTATCAGAGCCAAACTTCGGAACAATATAGAATAATATGACAGGGATCATTGTCCTAAGTCTCTTTTAGGAATCGTGCTTCAGGATTTAATTCAAGTCTTTGTACCATTTTATCTTATTTCCTTTTATGATGCCTTGCTTTATCAATCAAGTTTGCTTGATATTCATTCTGAGAATAACTTTTTCCTCTTCTTTCTTTCTTTCTTTCTTGAATAAGAGAAATGTTTAGGCCTAGCAGTCCTAGTTTTGGTCAATCCAGTGTTCCTCCTTCGGATGGTGCATTCATGACTGCCCAATAACTTTTGGATCTTGTAAAGAATCAAAGGTTTATCTGTGCTTGAATAAGAACCCTAAAAAGGTTTTACCTCTAAAATTAGAAGTGCCTTTCAACCAGCTTGTAGATATCACTCTTCGACCTGAAGAGGCCGATAAAGGAAGGGATGGTGATATTAGGGTTTCCAAGAAGAGGCATTAAGTTCAAAAACCCTAATACCAACAAGAAAGTAATGCATGTAACTTTTGTAGTAAAGACTCTTACCTCTAGTCGTGGACAATGCTATAATTGTGGTTCTACGGATCACTATGCAAATAAGTGTCCAAAACCCTTTACTTGTCGCTATTGCAAAAGTTCGAGTCATCTTATGTCTTCTTGTCCCAAACTTCAAAGCAGGAGAGAGGGAAAATTGAATGTTTTGCAAGCTCCTAGTAACACTTCTCTTGGTCAAGATATTAGTAACGATCCCGGATTTTTATTAAGTCTAAATTGATAATTAATTTAATTTTTGAATGAAAATTGTGAAATTAATTGGTAAATTGATATGAGTTCTCCAAATTCGAATAAAAAAAATGTGTGTGTTTAGTTTATTAAAGTATAATTAAGTTTTAAAAACGATTTCTTTAAAAGTTAAATATATATATATATATATAAGAATGCAGTTGTAAAATAAGACAAAAGAAACAGAAGAAAATAATATACTACAAAAATAAATAAATAAATAAATATATATATATATATATAGACACGTAAGACAATAAGTATTAAAGTTAAAAATAAATATTTAAATTAGAAATAGAAATAGATATATATAAGATAAATTTAAATATAAAGTGATTACATTAGAATAAATTATAATAACATATTAAATATAGAAATTTATTTATATCATAAAGTAATAAGGCAAAAGAAAAAAATAATTCAAGTATGTAGGCTTGTATAAAAAGACATAAGAAGAAAAGACAACAACAATTAATATCTTAGCACACAATATACATTTCTCAGCCACTAAATAAAAGTAGATCTGCATAGTCAAATGAAAAAAAAAAATATCTACAAAGCACACCCTAGAAATCATTTCAGCCGAAAATATTATGATCTCAGCCATTAAAACAATATTATCAGCCACCAAAGTAAACAAATCAGCATAGTCAATAAAACAAGAAAAATATCTTTGGCCTGATATTGTACAAACAAAATAATATCACCATGTACAAACAAATAATAACCCTGTAAACTCATTCCTTTATATCAAGCTATTCATTCCAGTTCATTCCTTCAAAGCTAAGAAAATCTGAAGAAAGTTTTATTTAAAACTTAAACACCATTACAGTTCAAACAACAGGAAGATTGAAGAAAGGATTTTGTTTGCTTGCAATTTCAAATCCTGTTTCAAGAAAAAAAAGCTCTGTTCATTTCATAATCAAAGTGAGTAACTTAAATTTAAAAATGCTTAAATATATTCACATATGTTGCTTATGTCTGAAATGAGTATATTTACATGTATATATATATATATTTATGCAATTCTGTGTATATATGATGCCTGCATGTTTGGTGATCTGGAAACATCTCTGTTTATAAATTTTCAAGCTCAGATTTAAACCAAAAATCATCTCTGCTTAATCTATTGGTTGATAGGACTCAGTATTCAAAAAAATGTGTTTGTTTGATCATAAAGAAAATTTAATATTTGTATTTTAGTTAAATAAAGTTGAACTGTTCTGTAGAAACCTAAGAAAGTTAATGATTAACATGAGTGAAATTTCAATCATCTTAAATTATTAATTCAGGTTTATATCTTGAATTATTATCTGAAATTTGGATTTTTAAAACTAATTTCACATTTTTTAGTTGAGTCTTGAGTAGGCATTCCTGTGTTGATTGTTTTGGGGATTTTTGGTTGCCTTTGACAATCCCGTTGATCGGAGAGGTTGAGCTTCCTCCTGGAGGTGGAGGAGTGATAAGGGGTTGTGGAAAAAATGGTTGATGGTGATGAAATTCACCAAGGAAGTTGCGGCAGTGGGTTTTCTTCAGGAACCCTAGTTTTTGCAGTGTTTAATGTATCGATCACCATGGCTGTTTGGGTTGATCAAGTGCAGCGAGTCCTTGGGTGGTGGTAGCTTGGCCGTAGTCTAGGTCGTGGCCGGAGTTGCCCGAATTCTGGTGGTCGAGGCGGCGAGATCGAAGCATTGACAAGTTTAAGGTGGTGATTGCTCTCGTATTTCCATGTTTCAAGTTTATACTCGAATTCGAATTTGTGAGTAGGATGGATATTCTAATGGTCGGAGGATGGGTTATAGGTGATTATCGACGTGCTCGATGAAGTGGTGGCGACTGGAGTTGATCGCCGGCGACGTGCAAGTGCACGTGCAAGAATTTTGGTAATTTGAAACTTTGGCAGTTTGGGACGAAGCAGGGTTAACTCGGGATTTACTCGAGTCATTCGAGTGATTACTCGAAGTAAATAGGGTGTTGCCTCGAAGTTGTTTGATATTGCCTTTGGTTGGTTTTAAATTGGTACAGGTTTTATTAAACCTGTCTGTAATTTTGAATTTAAGCAATCTTAAATGAATTTGATTTTAAAATCAAGAATTTAAAATCAAGATTTGAATCAAAGATTTAAATCAAAGGTTTAAAATAAATGTTTAAATTAGTGGATTCAAGTCTCTTTGAATCCAGATCTGAGAATTTGAATCAATTTTAAATTCTGAATGTTTTAAACAAATTTAAATCAAATAGTTTTTTTTAAGTAATTTGATTTCAAATAAATATTTGAATTGGATTTTGATAAAGTTCTTTTATAAAAAGGATTTTGAATGAAAAGATAAATAATTTGTTTTAACTTGAATTTGCGAGTTAAATGTAATGTATTTTAAAGTTCAAATAAAAATTTAAGCAATTTAGTTAAAACTTTTCTTATATAGGTTTATAAGTTGATTTCAAAATTTGGTTAATGTTTAAATATATAATCATTTTGAATCTTAAATTCAAAATGAAATTTGAATCTAAATTTAGAAGTGTAATGTTTTAAGTACACTTTAATATTAATGAAGTCATTAATAAGGAAATGGATTGCCTTAGAGATAATTAACGTATTAAAATGATTGAATGAATAAGATAATTAAGGAATGACTTATTTATTTAATTTTTAAATTAGTGATTTAGATTAATTTATAATTACTGATTAATTAACAAAGTATTTAAATAATTTTTTTTAGTTAATGAAGGCCATTAACTAAGATTATTAATTAATGTGATTAATTTTAATAATTAGTTAGACTAATTAATGAATGATAATCATTTATGAAATTGTAATTACTTTATGAAAGTAATTAAGAAATTAATTGCTCATTGTAATTAATTGAGTTTAATTTGATTGTCCAATATTGTGTACTGGATTGGTATTTCTGATGTGTTTGTGTTACTGTGTTATGCGAATTGCTTAGCTGGACTGTGATTTGTGATTTGTTTCTATGTGTATGTGAAAACCCTTTTTGCCCGTAAAACAGCATTTAAATTTCGATGTAGCAGGGAGTCAGATTCCAGTTGGTTATCCGAAACCCACATCGAATCGTAATGGTAAATCTTTGTGATTGATACATTTACTTTATCTATGAATGAAGATAAGCGTTATGGATTTATATCGCTTATCGATATTGATATGATTGAATCTGTGATGACAGATGATGCTGCACTATTGTGTAAAAACCCCTGGACTACACCATACACACACAAATATGGATTTCACGAGGAAATTGGTTAAGTCACAAATTTTTGAAATGGTTTTAAAAGTTGAATTTTGAATTCAAATGGTTTGGAAATGGAACTGGGTTAAATATGAAAAGATTTTCAAAAGGGGTTTTTGAGGATAAAAGTTATTTTGAATAACTTGATAAAGTTCTGGAATTTAAATAATTTGAATTAAATTTGAATTCAAGATTTGAAATTGAAATATGTGTTTAGGAGTTATGGTTTAAAAATGTTATACAAAGTTATAAATGTGTTTATATGGATTTTAAACCATTTTAAAAGTATTATTTTGAGAATTTGAATTCAACCCAAGTTTTATCATTGAAGGGTTTTAACTTGAGCAAATGTAATCGGATTTCCCCGAAACGAAAACTATTTGTTTTCAAATAATAATAACTTTCATTTAAAGAAAGGATTTCCAAATTGTGTTGAAGGGTTTCAAGTTTGAAATGGAATTGAAATGTTTTGAAAGCTATGAAATGATTCTTTGATTCAAAGACCGGACGAGTTAATCCAACTTGAAATTGAATTATTTTGAAATCCATGAATGGATCTTTGTGAACGGGGTGAACTTTGTGAATTGAATCTTTCTGTTTAAAAGATCGAAAATGGTAATTTGTTTAAACCATTTGGAAGAAAGGTTTTGGGTAATAAGTTGTGACTTAATTGAAATCCCATTATCCATATGTTTTTAAATATTGCGCCTGTTATACGGTTTAGCCGGGAGAGGACTTTGTGTCATATAACCCATTTCGAATAATGATACGTCGATATGGATAGCATTTGAAGACCGGTGGTGAAGACCGGGTATTTTCGGAAATGAAAGGATAACCCGTCGATTGTCCCTGCACTGAGTCGCAACGGTATAGAGATTCTCTAAGTGATGGGAAGTCCGATCGGGATTGTGAATATCCGAATTGCAAGGGCTTCTTGGAAGTGCCTTCGGTTCTGTTCGAACCCGGAATAGACTTGTATGGATGTGTGTCTGACATTACAAATTGAGATGTAAAGCTGGTTTCTATCAAATACATTTCTGTTTGGTGGCAGAGAATTTATTCTCTTAGCTTAACATCCTTCTCTGAGACGTACGAGCTTAGAGGTTATGTAGTTGATGGTTACTAGTGATACATTCCCAATTTGGTAATGTGGCATATGAAGTGCTGCTGATCATTTGTTGATCGAAGCACGGCTTTGTGAAAAAGCGTAGCTTTGTGGACGAGACTTCTTCGAGCCTCACAACCCGAAAATGGTCGAAACAGGAATGTTGCGGCAAGCTTTTATAGGGGTAGCGCCCCTAGGATATGTCCGTTTCCTTCTGGATAAGAGGTGATATCATGATATAGAGCCCAGATATTTAACCTATGTGGTTACTGCAATCTCATTACTGTGTGGTTGTTGTTTTATTAGTTAAGAGTTCTCGAATAAAGGTCGGTAACGACCAGGGATGGCATAGCTCGTGTGTTAGTTACCTAGTTACATCTTGGTTAAAGCGTGAGGTAACATCAGCCTTGTTTAGCAGAGATCCGGTTAGGTTCTCGGAAAGGTCTCTCCAGAGGCGTTACATTTCGATATGGGAAGTTCCTTTGCCTGCCCATTTGTGGGAAAATCCAAAGAAACAATACGCGCCTTGTACGGTTTAAGTTGTATAACCTGCCATGGAATGTGGTGGTAACCTGCAATTGAATATGGTAGCTATAGTAGGCATATGTACGAAATGCCTATGCTGGCTAAGATTAATATTATACTTTTGAAATGTTTTCCACTATGCACTAATAATAATAATCAAAGGATTTTGCATATCAAGCATATTTGACTATCATAAGGAGAAATCTCCTCCAATTCTGCGATTGCATGGTGTGTGTGGCGGGAGGCCTTATGATAGTTTCATTTTCCAAAAAGCATTTCGGATTTGTTTTAAAAGCTTTTGTTGTTTGTTTTAAAAGATAAATTGTTTTTGTTACTCATACCAATCTCATGACTGACCTGGAGTTTATTGTTCCTTTCCTAAACTCTGGGTGCCCACAATTTTTCCACACGGGCAGTTTAGAGTTGGGTTTTTCAGATAGTCGAATAGTAGGAACTAATTTGACAGCCTTCGAAGCCTTTTGGACTTGTGGATCTCATTTTCTACACTTCAGTCTTTCGACGGACTGGCCCTACTTAGCTTGGCGCAACTTGATGGTCGTTCGAGTAGAACTTTAGTTTGGAGATGGTGTTGCAGTTCCGTCTTGGAGATGTATTCTATTGGAGGTATTCCTTTCCACTGTTATTCCTTGTATCTCTGATAGTATTGATATCGGTTGTATCATTCTATTGTACCATCATTGTATCTGAATATTGTATCAGATATTGTATATGATATTATTCATTTTTCTTCCGCTATGTTGTACTTGATGTGTAAAAAAGTCCGGCGAACCAGATTCGACGTTTAGATCTGCGGCATTTGAATACGAGTGTCGTATTTGGTGCCGATTTTCGAAGGTCGAGTCAGGATCGCTACAATTGGCATCAGACCTGAGGGTTAAAACTTTAGCTCAGGAGGATAACACATTAGGTAACTCATTAGAGATAGGGTGAAGTATACCCTAGAATGAGTAATCTCTAAGATATCTGTTTGTATGCCTTAGTAAATTCTCTTGCTATCCACTGATAGTAAGTATGAGTGCAAGAAGAGGACGAGATAGGGGACAGGGGAGTACCACCACAAATTGTCAATACTTTGCAACAGTGGAAATAAGTTTCTCTATCAATCTCTTTTGTTCAGCATCTCTTTTCAATTCTTCGATGGCTCCTGTAGATCCAGGAAGAAGATTTGATATATTTGCATGGGACATAAACTCCAAATAGGTCAGAAATGTTTGTTTGGATGATTTGGTTGCTATGGTTAATAGGTATATTTTAGTTTCTAAACTAAAATTTTTAAAATTGTATCCATATATCTATCTCATTTGTAGGGTCCGGGTATATTCTATGAATGGTTAGTTATTCTTCGAACTAACTAGTGCCCCTGCATATTAGTAGATCTGGTGACCAGAGTGTCTTGTGAAAAATTGTATGAGCTCGTTCTCATATTGGTGATATTCTGATTTTGTAACGACTCGGATTTTTCGCGCTCGAAAATCGACATCCATACTTCACATCGTATTCGAATGTCGTAGATTCGACCGTTCAAATCCGATTCGCCGAAGCTTATAACAACATTAAGTAAACAACACAGCGGAATAAAAGAATAATACATTGATATACAGCATGGATACAATATCTGATACAACAGAGTGATACAATGAATATCAATATACATCAGAGATATGATACAATAAAATAGCAGCGGAAAAAAAAAACGATAACACCAGCAGTGGAACAAATAACTCTAAGATAGTCTTCAAAGAAGAACTCCAAAAAATAACTGCAACTCTATTTCCAAGAACCAATCCAGCAATAGCTCGAACGTCCAATAACGATGCACCAAGATAAGCAAGACTGGTGTGATCCAAAGACTGAACTAACCCCAGATAATCTACTAAACCTGACTACCTGAAAAACCCAACTCTAGACTGCTCGTGTAGAAAATAATGAACACCCAGAGTTTAGGAAAGAAACAATAAACTCTGGATCAGTCGTGGGACTGGTGTGAGCAACAAAAACAGTTTATCTTTTAAAACAATCAACAAAAGATTTTAAAATCAATTCGCAATGCTTTTAAAAATGTAACTACCACAAGACCTTCCACCACACACACAATGCAAACGCAGAATTGGAGGAGATTTCTTCTTATGATAGTTAAACATGCTTGATACGCAATTTCTTTGATGTTATTACTATAAGTGCAAAGTGCAGAAAGCATTTCGAAAGTAGAATATAAATCTTAGCCAACATACGACCATTATCGTATGCCTACTATAGCTACCATGTTCAATAGAAGGTTACCGCCACATTCCATGGCAGGTTATACAACTAAAACCGTACAGGGTTCGTATTGTTTCTTTGGATTTCCAACGAATGGTCAGGCCAAGAAACTTCCCATTGCCACATGAGAACGCCTCTGGAAGGACGTCCCCAAGAACCTAACCAGATCTCTGCCAACACAAGGCCGGGTTACCCCTAACTGGGTAACTACTGACACGAGTATGCCATCCCCCGGTCGTAACCAACCTTTATCTGGGATCCCGATAACCAACAACCACAAAGTAATAAATTTTCAGCAACAACATAGGTTAAGTATCTGGGCTCCATACCATGATACCACCTCTATCCAGAAGGAAATGCACATACCCTAAGGGGCGCTACCCCCAATAACCTTGCCGCATCTTTCCTGTTTTGACCATTCCGGGGTGCGAGGCTCGACAAGGTCACGTCCACAAAGCTACGCTTTGGTACAAAGCCATGCCTTGGGTCAACCAATGATCAAAGTAATGATCATAAAGATAAATGATCAAACTAATGATCATATCACAAATGATCGTTCAATGATCATCACACAGCAACACTCAGCATGCCACGCTACCAAATTGGGAGTATATCACTAATAACGTTCAACTACATAACCTCTGAGCTCGTACGTCTCAAAGAAGGGTGTTAAGCTAAGAGAATAAATTCTCCGCCACCAACAGAAATATATTTGAAAGAAATCAGCTTTATATCTCAATTTATAGTGTCAGACATACAATCAATACAAGTCTGTTCCGGGCTCGAACAGAACCGAAGGCACTTCCAAAGAAGCCCTTGCAATCCGGGTATTCACAATCTCGATCGGACTTCCCATCACTTAGGGAATCTCTATACCGGAGCAACTCAGTGCAGAGACAATCGATAGGTCATCTTATCGTTCTCGCAAATACCCGGTCTTCACCATCGGTCTTCAAATGCTATCCATAACGTCGAATCACATATTCGGAATGGGTTATACGACACAAAGGTCCTCTCCCGGCTAAACCAAATAGTGAGCGCAACATTTAAAACATATGGATATGCGATTTCAATTAAGTCACAACTTAATAATTCAAAACTTTCTTTCAAATGGTTTAAACAAATTACCATTTTCCAATCTTTTAAAGCAAAAAGATTTATTTCATAAAGTTCACCTAGTTTCCCAAAGATTCATTCCTGGATTTCAAAACAATTCCAATTCAATTGGATTTAATTCATTAAATCTTTAAATTGAGATTTAACTTATATCTTTCAAAGTTCGTTCCCAAATATTCTCTTTTAAAATTCGTTTCCAGATATTCATCTATAACTTGGAAGATTATTTCAGTTTAAACTTGAAATCCTTTTAATACAATTTGAAATTCATTTCTCCTATGAAAGCTTTTTATCATTTAGAAACAACAGTGTTATTTCGAAAAAACCTTATTTCATTTATACAAGTTACAATCTTTGGGTTAATTCAAATTCTCAAAAGAACAATACTTTAAAAATTGTTTGACTCATATATAACTAGTATAATATCGTTAATCCCTAGTTTCAAATCATAGAATTCAATTTCAAGTATTGAATTCAAATTTAAATCAAAATATTTAAATTCCAAATCTTAATCAAGTTATTCAAAATAATTTCATCTTTGAAATTCCATTTCAATTGCTTTTCACTTTAAACCCAATCCATTTTCAAAACATTTGAATTCAAATTGTCTATTTAAAAAAAATCTCTTCAAAAATCTGTGACTTGATCGATTTCCTCGTGAAATCCATATTGGTGTGTGTATATAAGTGTGGTCCAGGGGTTTAACACAATAGTGCAACATCATTCAATCATTACAGATTAAAACATAGAAATATAGTTGATAAGCGATATAAAGAATAACGCTTATCGTCCATTCACAGATTCACAGATAATATACAAATGTAAATAATGGAATAAATCATACACGGCACAAACCACAGAACAATATATCACAGATCAGACAGGACAATCCATTTAAGGCATATTACTCAATCCAATCATTCCTAAGTAAGGCCAAGCATTTAATAATCATTTATAAGCAGGATTAATTAATTGTTTAATCCTAATAAATTCAATTTATTTCCAATTTAATCAATTTCTTGTGAATTAATTATCCAATCTTGATTAATTAATTAATTACAAATCATTTGATATTAATCTATTTATCAAATACTTTAGTTAATTAAATTATTCATAATTAATCATATTAATTATATCCACCTTTAAACCAATTTCAAAATTAATTAACTTTAATTAAATCAAAATATCTAAAATTAATTACAATAAGTGATTAATCCTTAATTACTTTTATTAAGTAATTACATTTCACAATTTAAAATTGATTATCTAAATAAATTAATCTAATTAATTATTTAAAATTAATCTCCTTAATTAATACCTAATAATCCTAAATTAATTATCTTCATTAACTAATAACATTTCTTAATTTCTTTTAATTAATTTCTAATTATAAATAAATCTAAATAATTAATTTAATAAATTGAATAAATTATCCATTTATTATCATATTAGTTAAATTCTTGATTACCTTAATTATCTCTAGGGTAATTCACTTCTTTGTTAATGACTTCATTAATATTAAAGTGTAAAACATTTCACTTTTGAATTTAAATTTTAAGTTACATTTTGAATTTAAAATTCAAAATGATTATTCTTTAAAACATTAATCCGATTTAAAGTTCAATTTAAAATCCTTAAAAATAAATGTAAATAACATTTATTTCGTATATAAGAGAAAGCTTTTTAAACTAATCTACTTAATTATTATTTAAAAATTTAAGCTTTCAAATTTCACTACATTTTTAACTTACAAATCTAAGTTAAAACAAATTATTTAACTTTCATAAAAAAAACATTTTTTTAAAAGAAGTTTATCAAAAATCAAGTTTAAATATTTGTTTGAAAACAAACTTACTTTTAAAAAAATTATTTGATTTTAAGTTTGAACAAAATTTAAACATGAATCAATCAGGTTTGCCAAAACCTGGAACAACTCACTGTCTCGAGCCAAACCAAAATCGCCTCGAGTCCTCACCTTCCCTGCTTCTAGTCACATACTCGAATGACTCGAGTATTCCCCCAGTTCAAACACTCTGCACCCAACAAAAAAACTCAGCACTTCTTCTCAGCTTCAACCCAAACATCCCAGAGAACAAAGAGGTGCACCGTGCACATGCACGGTAGCTCCATCCAACTCCGATCATCAACGATGATCCCCTTTAGTCGGTGATCACCTCCGCTCCTAATCATGATCTTCAGATCGTCGATTCTTCCTCGAATTTGAAATTCGAGCATGAACTCGAAACCTGGAACGCGTAAAAGCCACCATCCCCAAACCTGAAAAGCACGTCGCCTCCGCAACCTCGACCATCGTGTCGACTACAACTCCGGCCCTGAACTCGACACTACCCACCCTACCACCAGCCGAGACCCCATGGCACTCGATCGACCATCGACGTCGAATGAAACGAAAACCTCGGCACCTCAAAAACTAGGTTTAAAAACTTTAAACCATCGCCGCCGCTTCCATGGTCATTGGTCGACCATCACAACATTTTTCCCATACTCCCTGTTCGCTCCTCCACCTCCAGCCCAAACCCCGATACCTCGGATCAACGAGACCGACCCCGGCGACTCGAAATGCAAAAATCGAACAAACCCAAACTGTTCTCATACCACACCATTAAAAATCATCAAATTAGGTTTAAAAATCATGTTATTGTTTACTGATTCAGCTTGCATAACTGAATTCGAAAATTAAAAGATTCGGAAATGGACAAATCTTGAGTTTGTTCAGATGGTTTGGGTTTCCAAAGACCATCTTAGGTTGTTTCAATCTTAAATAAATTTTTAAACTTAGATTATGATGATACAAACATCTTTTGTTTGAATTTGAAGTTTAATCATCAATTAGAAAAGGAGTTAATGATTTTTTTTTGAATCAACAGTTTGAGTTTTAAACTGGAAACAGATGCAAATTTAAAACAACAGCCTGTAGATTCTACTTGCAATCTACTCATATATACAGATGATTATATATGCACAAACATACATACATACATAAATATATATATGCACACGCATACTTATCCACAGATTCAAACCCTTAAATATAAAAAAAGAAAGAAATGTTACTCACTTTTATTTTCAGAAAAAGAACAGAGCTTATGTTGAAACAGACTTTGAAATTGCTGTTGAAAACTTCTACCTTTAAATCTCTGGTTTGTTTTGATCTGTAGTGTTGTTTGAAGTTTGAATTTTGTTTAAGTTTGAAATGGTATTCATTTTAGATTTTACTCAGTGATGACGCTGAACTAAAATGAAAAGAGAAGGCTTAGGATGATATAAAGGAAATGATACATATAAAAGACAGTGGGCAGGCTTGCATTTCTTTGCTGGTACAAGTGATAGTATTTTTTAGTTATAGGTATGGTTGATAGTTTCACTTCAGTATGGGCTGAGATGATTCATTAATTGCTTTAGTACATATTACTTTGTTTATTCCTTTATCTCGGCTAAAGTGATGTTGTTATGTACAATATCAAAGACATCTTGTTGCAGCCTACTACTTGTCTTCATTTGTTTATACATAGATGCTTTCATATTATTATTTTTTCTTTGTTGCTTCATATCTTTGTGCTGCTGAGATGATATGAATTTGTACAGATGTTCCCATATTTGTTTACATGGAATCATCTCATTTGATGTTTTGTTCATGTAGATATTTTTTTTGTTTGCTTTGTTTAACACTTGTCATTGCTTGCTACTGATTTTCATTTCTAGGCTGAGTTTCTTTTTATTTTTATTTTTTTATTGTTTTGTTTATTGTGTTTTCTTTATATTTTATAATTTATCTTATAAATCTTTTCCCTATTTCTAGCTTAAGTATTTATTTTATTTGTAAGTATATTTTGAACTTTACATTATTTATAAATCCCAGTTCGATTGAATTCAAATACATTAGTTAAAAGCAATTCCTTAATCCAACTAATATGTTATATCAATTACCAAATAAATTTCACAAATTTTCATTCAAATTTAAAATAAATTATCAATTTAAAATTATTTAAAATTCGGGATCGTTACAGACTTCCCCCCTTAAAAGTAATTTCGTCCTCGAAATTCGCAGGCACGAAAATAACACAGAGATAGATGGATTCGATCTCCTATAATTTCTCAAACACAAGATGTGGATTCCAAATCCAAGTCGGAATACTCATACTTTAGGGTATATACAACTTGTCCCTTTTCGGACTTCGATCTACCCAAGAAATTACAATAAAATTTCAAATTTAGGTTTAAACGAAATCGTTTTATAGATTCAATTCAAATTTACCTTCGTATTCTATTAATAAAGTTAACTCGATTTAAATTTCCAATTTATTTAAAATTTTCAATCTCAATATTTCAAATTCATTAAGGTTTAAATCAAAAACTGATAAGAAACTGATGAAAATACGAAGTAAAGATTTCCTCCAACGATTCGTAGGGCCATCACATCGAAACTTCTTCTGGAGCTGTTACGAAGCAATCAAAAGAATTTTGAATCGAATCAAAGAAATTGATAAGAAAGTTATTTCCACTGTTACAGGGTATTGACCATTTATAGTCATATTTCCCTATCCCCTATCTCGTTCTCTTCTTGCACTCATACTTACTATCAGTGAATAGTAAGAGAATTTACTGAGGCATTCAAACGAATATCTTAGGGATTACTCATTCTAGGGATACTTCACCCTATCTCAAATGAGTTACTTAACGTGTTATACTCCTGAGCTAAAGTTTCACCTTAGCACTGATACCAGATGTAACGACTCGGATTTTTCACGCACGAAAATCGACATCCATACTTCACATCGTACTCGAATGCCATAGATTCGACCATTCAAATCCGATTCGCCGGAGCTTATAACAACATTAAGTAAACAACACAGCGGAATAAAAGAATAATACATTGATATACAACACAGATACAATACCTGATACAACAGAGTGATACAATGAATATCAATATACATCCGAGATATGATACAATAAAATAGCAGCGGAAAATAAACAATAACACCAGCAGCAGAACAAATAACTCTAAGATAGTCTTCAAAGAAGAACTCCAAAACATAACTGCAACTCCATTTCCAAGAACCAATCCAGCAATAGCTTGAACTCCCAATAACGATGCACCAAGATAAGCAAGACTGGTGTGATCCAAAGACTGAACTAACCCCAGATAATCTACTAAACCTGACTATCTGAAAAACCCAACTCTAGAATGCTCGTGTAGAAAATAATGAGCATCCATAGTTTAGAAAAGAAACAATAAACTCTGGATCAGTCGTAGGACTGGTGTGAGCAACAAAAACAGTTTATCTTTTAAAACAATCAACAAAAGATTTTTAAAATCAATTCGCAATGCTTTTAAAAATGTAACTACCACAAGACCTCCCACCACACACACAATGCAAACGCAGAATTGGAGGAGATTTCTTCTTATGATAGTTAAACATGCTTGATACGCAATTTCTTTGATATTATTACTATAAGTGCAAAGTGCAGAAAGCATTTCGAAAGTAGAATATAAATCTTAGACAACATGCGACCATTATCGTATGCCTACTATAGCTACCATGTTCAATAGAAGGTTACCGCCACATTCCATGGCAGGTTATACAACTAAAACCGTACAGGGTTCGTATTGTTTCTTTGGATTTCCAACAAATTGTCAGGCCAAGGAACTTTCCATTGCCACATGAGAACGCCTCTGGAAGGACGTCCCCGAGAACCTAACCGGATCTCTGCCAACACAAGGCCGGGTTACCTCTAACTGGGTAACTACTGACACGAGTATGCCATCCCCTGGTCGTAACCAACCTTTATCCGGGATCCCGATAACCAACAACCACAAAGTAATAAATTTGCAGCAACAACATAGGTTAAGTTCTGGGCTCCAAACCATGATACCATCTCTATCCAGAAGGAAATGCACATACCCTAAGGGACTCTACCCCCAATAACCTTGCCGCATCTTTCCTGTTTTGACCATTCCGGGGTGTGAGGCTCGACGAGGTCACGTCCACAAAGCTACGCTTTGGTACAAAGCCATGCCTTGGGTCAACCAATGATCAAAGTAATTATCACAAAGATAAATGATCAAACTAATGATCATATCACAAATGATCGTTCAATGATCATCACACAGCAACACTCAGCATGCCACGCTACCAAATTGGGAGTATATCACTAATAACCTTCAACTACATAACCTCTGAGCTCGTACGTCTCAAAGAAGGGTGTTAAGCTAAGAGAATAAATTCTCCGCCACTAACAGAAATATATTTGAAAGAAATCAGCTTTATATCTCAATTTGTAATGTTAGACATACAATCCATACAAGTCTGTTCCGGGCTTGAACAGAACCAAAGGCACTACAAAAGAAGCCCTTGCAATCCGGGTATTTACAATCCCGATCGGACTTCCCATCACTTAGGGAATCTATATACCGGAGCAACTCAGTGCAGAGACAATCGATAGGTCATCCTATCGTTCTCGCAAATACCCGGACTTCACCATCGGTCTTCAAATGCTATCCATAACGTCGAATCACATATTCGGAATGGGTTATATGACACAAAGGTCCTCTCCCGGCTAAACCGAATAGTGAGCGCAACATTTAAAACATATGGATATGGGATTTCAATTAAGTCACAACTTAATAATTCAAAACTTTCTTTCAAATGGTTTAAACAAATTACCATTTTCCAATCTTTTAAAACAAAAGGATTTATTTCATAAAGTTCACCTTGTTTCTCAAATATTTATTCCTGGATTTCAAAACAATTCCAATTCAATTGGATTTAATTCATTAAATCTTTAAATTAAGATTTAACTTATATCTTTCAAAGTTCGTTCCCAAATATTATCTTTCAAAATTCGTTTCCAGATATTCATCTATAACTTGGAAGATTATTTCAGTTTAAACTTGAAATCCTTTTAATACAATTTGAAATTCATTTCTCCTATGAAAGCTTTTTATCATTTAGAAACAACAGTGTTATTTCGGAAAAACCTTATTTCATTTATACAAGTTACAATCTTTGGGTTAATTCAAATTCTCAAAAGAACAATACTTTAAAAATTGTTTGACTCATATATAACTAGTATAATATCGTTAATCCCTAGTTTCAAATCATAGAATTCAATTTCAAGTATTGAATTCAAATTTAAATCAAAATATTTAAATTCCAAATCTTAATCAAGTTATTCAAAATAATTTCATCTTTGAAATTCCATTTCAATTGCTTTTCACTTTAAACCCAATCCATTTTCAAAACATTTGAATTCAAATTGTCTATTTAAAAAAATCTCTTCAAAAATCTGTGACTTGATCGATTTCCTCGTGAAATCCATATTGGTGTGTGTGTATATAAGTGTGGTCCAGGGGTTTAACACAATAGTGCAACATCATTCAATCATCACAGATGAAAACATAGAAATATAGTTGATAAGCGATATAAAGTATAACGCTTATAGTCCATTCATAGATTCGCAGATAATATACAAATGTAAATAATGGAATAAATCATACACGGCACAAACCACAGAACAATATATCACAGATCAGACAGGACAATCCATTTAAGGCATATTACTCAATCGAATCATTCCTAAGTAAGGCCAAGCATTTAATAATCATTTATAAGCAGAATTAATTAATTGTTTAATCCTAATAAATTCAATTTATTTCCAATTTAATCAATTTCTTATGAATTAATTATCCAATCTTGATTAACTAATTAATTACAAATCATTTGATATTAATCTATTTATCAAATACTTTAGTTAATTAAATTATTCATATTAATCATATTAATTATATCCACCTTTAAACCAATTTCAAAATTAATTAACTTTAATTAAATCAAAATATCTAAAATTAATTACAATAAGTGATTAATCCTTAATTACTTTTATTAAGTAATTACATTTAACAATTTAAAATTGATTATCTAAATAAATTAATCTAATTAATTATTTAAAATTAATCTCCTTAATTAATACCTGATAATCCTAAATTAATTATCTTCATTAACTAATAACATTTCTTAATTTCTTTTAATTAATTTCTAATTATAAATAAATTAAATCATTAATTTAATAAATTGAATAAATCATCCATTTATTATCATATTAGTTAAATTATTGATTACCTTAATTATCTCTAGGGTAATTCACCTCTTTGTTAATGACTTCATTAATATTAAAGTGTAAAACATTTCACTTTTGAATTTAAATTTTAAGTTTCATTTTGAATTTGAAATTCAAAATGATTATTCTTTAAAAGATTAATCCGATTTAATGTTCAATTTAAAATCCTTAAAAATAAATGTAAATAACATTTATTTCTTATATAAGAGAAAGCTTTTTAAACTAATCTACTTAATTATTATTTAAAAATTTAAGCTTTCAAATTTCACTACATTTTTAACTTACAAATCTAAGTTAAAATAAATTATTTAACTTTCATAAAAAAAACTTTTTTGTAAAAGAAGTTTATCAAAAATCAAGTTTAAATATTTGTTTGAAAACAAACTTACTTTTAAAAAAATTATTTGATTTTAAGTTTGAACAAAATTTAAACCTGAATCAATCAGGTTTGCCAAAACCTGGAACGACTCACTATCTCGAGCCAAACCAAAATCGCCTCAAGTCCTCACCTTCCCTGCTTCGAGTCACATACTCGAATGACTCGAGTATTCCCCCAGTTCAAACACTCTGCACCCAACAAAAAAACTCAGCACTTCTTCTCAGCTTTAACCCAAACATCCCAGAGAACAAAGAGGTGCACCGTGCACATGCACGGTGGCTCCATCCAACTTCGATCATCAACGATGATCCCCTCTAGTCGGTGATCACCCCCGCTCCTAATCACGATCTTCAGATCGTCGATTCTTCCTCGAATTTGAAATTCGAGCATGAACTCGAAACCTGGAACGCGCAAAAGCCACCATCCCCAAACCTGGAAAGCACGTCGCCTCCGCAACCTCGACCATCGTGTCGACTGCAACTCCGGCCCTGAACTCGACACTGCCCACCCTACCACCGGCCGAGTCCCCACGACACTCGATCGACCATCGACGTCGAATGAAACGAAAACCTCGGCACCTCAAAAACTAGGTTTAAATACTTTAAACCATCGCCGCCGCTTCCATGGTCATTGGTCGACCATCACAACATTTTTCCCATACTCCCTATTCGCTCCTCCACCTCCAGCCCAAGCCCCGGCCCCTCTGATCAACGAGACCGACCCCGACGACTCGAAATGCAAAAATCGAACAAACCCAAACTGCTCTCATACCACACCATCAAAAATCATCAAATTAGGTTTAAAAATCATGTTATTGTTTACTGATACATCTTGCATAACTGAATTCGAAAATTAAAAGATTCAAAAATTGACAAATCTTGAGTTTGTTCAGATGGTTTGGGTTTCCAGAGACCATCTTAGGTTGTTTCAATTTTAAATAAATTTTTAAACTTAGATTATGATGATACAAACATCTTTTGTTTGAATTTGAAGTTCAATCATCAATCAGAAGAGGAGTTAATGATTTTTTTTTGAATCAACAGTTTGAGTTTTAAACTAGAAACAGATGCAAATTTAAAACAACAGCCTGTAGATTCTACTTGCAATCTACTCATATATACAGATGATTATATATGCACAAACATACATACATACATACATATATATATATACACTTATCCACAGATTCAAACCCTTAAATATAAAAAAAGAAAGAAATGCTACTCACTTTTTTTCCAGAAAAAGAACAGAGCTTATGTTGAAACAGACTTTGAAATTGCTGTTGAAAACTTCTACCTTTAATCCTATGGTTTGTTTTGATCTCTAGTGTTGTTTGAAGTTTGAATTTTGTTTACGTTTGAAATGGTATTCATTTTAGATTTTACTCAGTGATGATGCTGAACTAAAATGAAAAGAGAAGGCTTAGGCTGATATAAAGGAAATGATACATATAAAAGACAGTGGAAAGGCTTGCATTTCTTTGCTGGTACAAGTGATAGTATTTTTTAGTTATAGGTATGGTTGATAGTTTCACTTCAGTATGGGATGAGATGATTCATTAATTGCTTTAGTACATATTACTTTGTTTATTCCTTTATCTCGGCTAAAGTGATGTTGTTATGTACAATATCAAAGACATCTTGTTGCAGCCTACTACTTGTCTTCATTTATTTATACATAGATGCTTTCATATATTTTTTCTTTGTTGCTTCATATCTTTGTGCTGCTGAGATGATATGAATTTGTACAGATGTTCCCATATTTGTTTACATGGAATCATCTCATTTGATGTTTTGTTCATGTAGATTTTTTTTGTTTGCTTTGTTTAACACTTGTCATTGCTTGCTACTGATTTTCATTTCCAGGTTGAGTTTTTTTTATTTTTATTTTTTTATTGTTTTGTTTATTATGTTTTCTTTATATTTTATAATTTATCTTATAAATCTTTTTCCTATTTCTAGCTTAAGTATTTATTTTATTTGTAAGTATATTTTGAACTTTACATTATTTATAAATCCCAGTTCGATTGAATTCAAATACATTAGTTAAAAGCAATTCCTTAATCCAACTAATATGTTATATCGATTACCAAATAAATTTCACAAATTTTCATTCAAATTTAAAATAAATTATCAATTTAAAATTATTTAAAATTCGGGATCGTTACAGATTTGGTAAGCCAAATACAGAATAGATGTCCAGTTTGTCCTAGAAAACTGTTTCTCTATCTTCATGTATCTACCTTTGTTGATTCTCAGCCTGCAAATTTCGAGGACGAAATTTCTTAAGGGGAGGAATCTGTAACGATCCCGGATTTTTACTAAGTTTAAATTGATAATTAATTTAATTTTTGAATGAAAATTGTGAAATTAATTGGTAAATTGATTTGAGTTCTCCAAATTCGAATAAAAAAATGTGTGTGTTTATTTTATTAAAGTATAATTAAGTTTTAAAAATGATTTCTTTAAAAGTTAAATATCTATATAATAGAATGCAGATGTAAAATAAGACGAAAGAAAAAGAAGAAAATAATATACTAAAAAAATAAATAATATATATATATATATATATATATAGACATGTAAGACAATAAGTATTAAAGTTAAAAATAAATATTTAAGTTAGAAATAGAAATAGATATATATAAGATAAATTAAAATATAAAGTGATTACATTAGAATAAATTATAATAACATATTAACTATGGAAATTTATTTATATTATAAAGTAATAAGACAGAAGAAAAATATATATTCAAGTATGTAGGCTTGTATAAGAAGACATAAGAAGAAAAGACAACAACAATTAATATCTTAGCACACAATATACATCTCTCAGCCACCAAATAAAAGTAGAAGATCTGGATAGTCAAATGAAAGAAAAAAAATATCTACAAAGCACGCCTTAGAAATCATTTTAGCTGAAAATATTATGATCTCAGCCACCAAAACAATATTATCAGCCACAAAGTAAACAAATCATCATAGTCAATAAACAAGAAAAATATCTTTGGCCTGATATTGTACAAACAAAATAATATCACCTTGTACAAACAAATAATAACCCTGTAAACTCATTCCTTTATATCAAGCTACTCATTCCAGTTCGTTCCTTCAAAGCTAAGAAAATCTGAAGAAAGTTTTATTTAAAACTTAAACACCATTACAGTTTAAACAATAGGAAGATTAAAGAAAGGATTTTGTTTGCTTGCAATTTCAAAGCCTGTTTCAAGAAAAAGAAAAAAAAGCTCTGTTCATTTCTTAATCAAAGTGAGTAACTTAAATTTAAAAATGCTTAAGTATATTCACATATGTTGCTTATGTCTGAAATGATTATGTTTACATGTGTGTGTGTGTACGCAATTCTGTGTATATATGATGTCTGCATTGTTTGCGCCAAAATTGGTCACAAACCCCAAGTATCGTGAGAGCACCAAACTATGAATGTAGATCAGCAATATTCCAAACACAAGTCACAGATTTAAATAAACAACAAGTAACAATTCAGAAAATTGAACAGAGACACAAGATTTATAGTGGTTCGGCTATCTTCGGCCTACATCCACTTCAAAGTTTTATCTTTTATTGATTATCCTTGCTGGTTACAGATGATTACAGCAGTAGCAATGATGAATTTCGAGTACAATAGTTGTATTGAAGTGTAGAAATGAATCCAGCAGAGTCTGGGCATTGAGCAGGCAAAAGATCCTTTTTCTGTAAGCTTCAGTGGGCTATTTATAGGCGTAGGAGGCTGATACTGAGCTAAAACTTTGGGAGACTTCTTCTGGCACGTGAGTGGGCCCACGTGACCGACCCCACCGAGTGACTTGATCTGTGATCGATACGAAGTGATTTCCTATCCATCAAAAAATGATCCAGTCGAACTGAAACTTGGCAGGATTGTTCTTTAACTTGTATGCAAGCTGCGGTGAAAATTTCAATGCATTTGGATCAGGGGATTGTAAGATATGATTGATACGAAATTGTGGTTTCGTGTATGCTGTCTTGTTCGAATCCATACTTCGTATCCACCCCTTCGTGTCGATCAGAAGCGCGTGCGCATGGGCTAACGTGGCACGAGTTTTCTAGGTCGATCCAACCTTTGCGGCGATTTGATCGAGTCGCTCCGAGGCTTTCACCTTGTTTACATCGACACGTTTGCATCCATTATTCGTATCGATTTTGCATTGATAGCATTTGCATCATTTGTTCAAGGTCTCGTTCACACCGATCGATTGTGGGGGGATCGATACGAACAAAGCACTTTTCGGAGGGATACGAATGACACCGATGTGTTGACATGGAATGTTACGAACTAAATGGATACGAATTTTATGAAAACGGATCGATTCGAAGGCGATCGATTCGAAGACGACCGATTCGAAGCTGCTAAGCCCCAATGGATTCGAACTTAACGATGACTCTTCTGATGGATACGAATCTGATCGATTCGAATGGGATGCCTCTGATGGATACGAACAGCATATTTTATCCAACTTGTATCGATCATATGTCATTCATACGAACTCCGATTATCCTGAAATTTGAAATATAGCCTTCTCTAGTGTTGATCATCGTCTCCAATCAATTCTACCCCAATCGAGGCCCGGCCAAATTTTGACAACATCCATTGTAGCCTTGTTTCCTATTGATCTCCAATCCTGATATCTATCATTCCTTGCCAATTTGTTGATATTCCAGCCTTGACCAAAAGGTGGGATAACATGCATGTTTGGTGATCAAGAAACATCTCTATTTATAAATTTTCAAGCTCAGATTTAAACCAAAAATCATCTCTTCTTAATTTATTGGTTGATAGGACTCAGTATTCAAACAAATGTGTTTGTTTGATCATAAAGCAAATTTTAAAATTTGTATTTTAGTTAAATAAAGCAGAACTGTTCTGTAGAAACCTAAGAATAGTTAATGATTAACATGAGTGAAATTTCAATCATCTTAAATTATTAATTCAGGTTTATATCCTGAATTATTATCTGAAATATGGATTTTTAAAACTAATTTCACATTTTTTAGTTGAGTCTTGAGTAGGCATTCCTATGTTGATTATTTTGGGGATTTTTGGTTGCCTCTGGCAATCCAGTTGATCGGAGAGGTCGAGCTTCCTCCTGGAGGTGGAGGAGTGATAAGGGGTTGTGGAAAAAATGGATGATGGTGATGAAATTCACCAAGGAAGTTGCGGCAGTGGGTTTTCTTCAGGAACCCTAGTTTTTGCAGTGTTTAATGTATCAATCACCATGGCTGTTTAGGTTGATCGAGTGTAGTGAGTCTTTGGGTGGTGGTAGCTTGGCCGTAGTCTAGGTCGTGGCCGGAGTTGCATGAATTGTTGTGGTCGAGGCGGCGAGATCGAAGCGTTGACAGGTTTGAGGTGGTGATTGCTCTCGTATTTCCAGGTTTCGAGTTTGTACTCGAATTCGAATTTGCGAGGAGGATGGATATTCTGATGGTCGAAGGATGGGTTATAGGTGATTGTCGACGTGGTCGATGAAGTGGTGGCGACTGGAGTTGATCACTGGCGACGTGCAAGTGCACGTACATGAATTATGGTAATCTGGAACTTTGGCAGTTTGGGACGAAGCAGGGTTAACTCGGGTTTACTCGAGTTATTCGAGTGATTACTCGAAGTAAATAGGGTGTTGACTCGAAGCTGTTTGATATTGCCTCGGTTTGGTTTTAAATTGGTACAGGTATTATAAAACCTGTCTGTAATTTTGAATTTAAGCAAATTTAAATGAATTTGGATTTTAAAATCAAGATTTAAATCAAAGGTTTAAAATAAATGTTTAAATTAGTGGATTCAAGTCTTTTTGAATCCAGATCTGAGAATTTGAATCAGTTTTAAATTCTGAATGTTTTAAACAAATTTAAATCAAATAGTTTTTTTCAAGTAAGTGGTTTTCAAATAAATATTTGAATTGGATTTTATAAACTTCTTTTATAAAAAGGATTTTGAATGAAAAGTTAATTAATTTATTTTAACTTGAATTTGCAAGTTAAAATTTAATGTATTTGAAGCTTAAATTTTAAATAAAAATTTAAGTAATCTAGTTAGAACTTTTCTTATATAGGATTATAAGTTAATTTTAAAATTTGGTTAATGTTTAAATATATAATCATTTTTAATCTTAAATTCAAAATGAAATTTGAATCTAAATTTAGAAATGTAATGTTTTAAATACACTTTAATATTAATGAAGTCATTAATAAAGAAATGGATTACCCTGGAGATAATTAAGTTATTAAAATGATTAAATGAATAAGATAATTAAGGAATGACTTATTTATTTAATTTATAAGTAAATGATTTAGATTAATTTATAATTAGAGATTAATTAACAAAGTAATTAAAGAATTGTTTTTAGTTAATGAAGATCATTAACAAAAATTATTAATTAATGTGATTAATTTTAATAATTAATTAGACTAATTAATTAGTGAATCATTTATGAATTTGTAATTACTTTATGAAAGTAATTAAGAAATTAATTGCTCATTGTAATTAATTGAGTTTAATTTGATTGTCCAATATTGTTTACTGGATTGGTATTTCTGATGTGTTTGTATTACTGTGTTATGCGAATTGCTTTGTGCTGAACTGTGATTTGTGATTTGTTTCTGTGTGTATGTGAAAACCCTTTTTGCCCGTAAAACGACATTTAAATTTTGATGCGGCAGGGAGTCGGATTCTAGTTGGCCATCCGAAACCCACATCGAATCGTAATGGTAAATCTTTGTGATTGATACATTTACTTTATCTGTGAATGAAGATAAGCGTTATGGATTTATATCTCTTATCGATATTGATATGATTGAATATGTGATGATTGATGATGTTGCACTATTGTGTAAAACCCTTGGACTACACCATACACACACAAATATGGATTTCACGAGGAAATCGATTAAGTCATAGATTTTTGAAATGGTTTTAAAAGTTGAATTTTGAATTCAAATGGTTTGGAAATGGAATTGGGTTAAATATGAAAAGATTTTGAAAAGGGGTTTTTGAGGATAAAAGTTATTTTGAATAACTTGATAAAGTTTTGGAATTTAAATAATTTGAATTAAATTTGAACTCAAGATTTGAAATTGAAATATGTGTTTGGGAGTTATGGTTTAAAAATGTTATACAAAGTTATAAATGTGTTTATATGGATTTTAAACCATTTTAAAAGTATTATTTTGAGAATTTGAATTCAACCCAAGTTTTATCATTGAAGGGTTTTAACTTGAGCTAATGCAATCGGATTTCCCCGAAACGAAAACTATTTGTTTTCAAATAATAATAGCTTTCAGTTAAAGAAAGGATTTCCAAATTGTGTTGAAAGGTTTCAAGTTTGAAATGGAATTGAAGTGTTTTGAAAGCTATGAAATGAGTGTTTGATTCAAAGACCGGACGAGTTAATCCAATTTGAAATTGAATTGTTTTGAAATCCGTGAGTGGATCTTTGTGAACGGGGTGAACTTTGTGAATTGAATCTTTTTGTTTAAAATATCGAAAATGGTAATTTGTTTAAACCATTTAGAAGAAAGGTTTTGGGTAATAAGTTGTGACTTAATTGAAATCCCATTATCCATATGTTTTTAAATATTATGCCTGTTAGTCGGTTTAGCCGGGAGAGGACTTTGTGTCATATAACCCATTACGAATAATGATATGTCGATATGGATAGCATTTGAAGACCGGTGGTGAAGACCGGGTATTGTCGGGAATGAAAGGATAACTTGTCGATTGACCTTGCACTAAGTCGCGACGGTATAGAGATTCCCTAAGTGATGGGAAGTCTGATCGGGATTCTGAATACCTGAATTGCAAGGGCTTCTTTGGAAGTGCCTTCGGTTCTGTTCGAACCCGGAACAGACTTGTATGGTTGTGTGTCTGACGTTACAAATTGGGATGTAAAGTTGGTTTCTATCAAATACATTTCTGTTTGGTGGCGGAGAATTTATTCTCTTAGCTTAACACCCTTCTCTGAGACGTACGAGCTCAGAGGTTATGTAGTTGATGGTTACTAGTGGTACATTCCCAATTTGATAATGTGGCATACGAAGTGTTGCTGATCATTTGTTGATCGAAGCACGACTTTGTGAAAAAGCGTAGCTTTGTGGACAAGACTTCGTCGAGCCTCACAACCTGGAAATGGTTGAAACAGGAATGTTGCGGCAATGTCTTTTAGGGGTAGCGCCCCTAGGGTATGTCCATTTCCTTCTGGATAAAAGGTGATATCATGGTATAGAACCCAGATATTTAACCTATGTGGTTACTGCAATCTCATTACTGTGTGGTTGTTGTTTTATTGGTTGAGAGCTCTGGAATAAAGGTCGATAACGACCGAGGATGGCATAGCTCATAAGTTACCTAGTTACAGCTTGGTTAAAGCGTGAGGTAACATCGGCCTTGTTTGGCAGAGATCCGGTTAGGTTCTCGAGGTCGTCCTTCCAAAGGAGTTCCATTTCGATGTGGGAATTTCCTTTGCCTGACCATTTGTTCGAAAATCCAAAGATACAATACGCGCCTTGTACGGTTTTAGTTCTATAACCTGCCATGGAATGTGGTGGTAACCTCTAATTGAACATGGTAGCTATAGTAGGCATAAGTGTGAAATGCCTATGCTGGCTAAGATTAATATTATACTTTCGAAATGTTTTCCACTATGCACTAATAATAATAATAATCAAAGGATTTTGCTTATCAAGCATATTTGACTATCATAAGGAGAAATCTCCTCCAATTCTGTGATTGCATGGTATGTGTAGCGGGAGGCCTTATGGTAGTTTCATTTTCCAAAAAGCATTTCGGATTTGTTCTAAAAGCTTTTGTTGTTTGTTTTAAAAGATAAACTGTTTTTGTTACTCATACCACTCCCATGACTGAGCTGGAGTTTATTGTTCCTTTCTTAAACTCTGGGTGCCCACAATTTTTCCACACGGACAGTTTAGTGTTGGGTTTTTCAAATAGTGGAATAGTAGGAACTAATTCGACAGCCTTCGAAGCCTTTTGGACTTGTGGATCGCATTTTCTACACTTCAGTCTTTGGATGGACTGACCCTACTTAGCTTGGCGCAACTTGATGGTTGTTCGCGTAGATGTTTAGTTTGGAGATGGTGTTGCAGTTGCATCTTGGAGATGTATTCTATTGGAGATATTCTTTGCCGCTGCTATTCCTTGTATCTCTGATAGTATTGATATTGGTTGTATCATTCTATTGCACCATCATTGTATCTGAATATTGTATCAGATGTTGTATATGATATTATTCATTTTTCTTCCGCTGTGTTGTACTTGATGTGTTATAAACTCCGGCGAACCAGATTCGACGTTTGGATCTGCGGCATTTGAATACGAGTGTCGTATTCGGTGCCGATTTTCGAAGGTCGAGTCGGGATCACTACAATTGGTATCAGAGCTGAGGGTTAAAACTTTAGCTCAGGAGTATAACACATTATGTAACTCATTAGAGATAGGGTGAAGTATACCCTAAAATGAGTAATCTCTAAGATATTCGTCTGTATGCCTCAGTAAATTCTCTTGCTATCCACTGATAGTAAGTATGAGTGCAAGAAGAGGACTAGATAGGGGACAGGTGAGTACCACCACAAATTGTTAATTCCCTGCAACAGTGGAAATAACTTTCTCTATCAATCTCTTTTGTTCAACATCTCTTTTCAATTCTTCGATGGTTCCTGGTAGATCCAGGAAGAAGATTTGATATATTTGCATGGGACGTAAACTCTAAATAGGTCATAAATGTTTGTTTGGATGATTTGGTTGCTATGGTTAATAGGTATATTTTAGTTTCCAAACTAAAAGTTTTAAAATTGTATCCATATATCTATCTCATTTCTAGGGTCTGGATATATTCTACGAATGGTTAGTTATCCTTCGAACTAACCAGTGCCCCGGCATATTAGTAGATCTGGTGACCCGAGTGTCTTGTGAAAAATTGTATGAGTTTGTTCTCATATTGGTGATATTCTGAATTGGTAATCCAAACACAGAATAGATGTCCAGTTTGTCATGGAAAACTGTTTCTTTATCTTTGTCCATCTACCTTTGTTGTTTCTCAGCCTGCAAATTTCGAGGACGAAATTTCTTAAGGGGGGAATCTGTAACGATCCCGAATTTTTACTAAGTTTAAATTGATAATTAATTTAACTTTTGAATGAAAATTGTGAAATTAATTGGTAAATTGATTTGATTTCTCCAAATTTGAATAAAAAAATGTGTGTATTTATTTTATTAAAGTAAAATTAAGTTTTAAAAACGATTTCTTTAAAAGTTAAATATCTATATATATATAAGAATGCAGATGTAAAATAAGACAAAAGAAAAAGAAGAAAATAATATACTACAAAAATAAATAAAATATAAATATATATATAGACATGTAAGACAATAAGTATTAAAGTTAAAAATAAATATTTAAATTAGAAATAGAAATAGATATATATAAGATAAATTAAAATATTAAGTGATTACATTAGAATAAATTATAATAACATATTAACTATGGAAATTTATTTATATTATAAAGTAATAAGACAAAAGAAAAAATATATATTCAAGTATGTAGGCTTGTATAAGAAGACATAAGAAGAAAAGACAACAACAATTAATATCTTAGCACACAATATACATCTCTCAGCCACCAAATAAAAGAAGAAGATCTGCATAGTCAAATGAAACAAAAAAAAAATCTACAAAGCACACTGTAGAAATCATTTCAGCCGAAAATATTATGATCTCAGCCACTAAAACAATATTATCAGCCACCAAAGTAAACAAATCAGCATAGTCAATAAAACAAGAAAAATATCTTTGGATTGATATTGTACAAACAAAATAATATCACCCTGTACAAACAAATAATAACCCTGTAAACTCATTCCTTTATATCAAGCTAATCATTTCCAGTTCGTTCCTTCAAAGCTAAGAAAATCTGAGAAAGTTTTATTTAAAACTTAAACACCATTATAGTTTCAAAAACAGGAAGATTGAAGAAAGGATTTCGTTTGCTTGCAATTTCAAAGCCTGTTTCAAGAAAAAAAAAAGCTTTGTTCATTTCTTAATCAAAGTGAGTAACTTAAATTAAAAAATGCTTAAGTATATTCAATATGTTGCTTATGTCTGAAATGAGTATGTTTACATGTATATATATATATATATATATATATATGCAATTCTGTGTATATATAATGCATGCATGTTTGGTGATCTGGAAACATCTTTGTTTATAAATTTTCAAGCTCAGATTTAAACCAAAAATCATCTCTGCTTAATCTATCGGTTGATAGGACTCAGTATTCATACAAATGTGTTTGTTTGATCATAAAGCAAATTTTAAAATTTGTATTTTAGTTAAATAAAGTAGAACTGTTCTGTAGAAACCTAAGAACAGTTAATGATTAACATGAGTGAAATTTCAGTCATCTTAAATTGTTAATTCAGGTTTAAATCTTGAATTATTATCTGAAATTTGGATTTTTAAAACAAATTTCACATTTTTTGGTTGAGTCTTGAGTAGGCATTCTGTAACGACCCGCCTTTTTGGACAGTTTAAACCGACGATCAAATACACATGCCGGTTCCAAACCATTAAAAAAAGGCCGATGGTTATTCGGGTAATTAAGAAAAGAAAAGAAATAAAGGAAATGAAACAACACAGAATCTCGCAGCGGAACGATAAAATATAATAGTCAAATAGACAGTTCATGAAGCTGTTTACTATACTTAGACAATTATTTATACAACATTTATCAGAGTTATACATATACAACAGAACAAATAAATAATGCAGCAGACAACATGATGCACAGATAATAATAGTAATAGTATACCAAATCTTCATCTTCGTCCTCCAGAATAGATCTTCAAAAATCTGAAAACTCAGGACTGACCCGAGCGTAATGAAAAGACAAAACACTCGAGTCAGGACTAAAATATCCATATGAAAGTTAAATCAATCGTACATAAATATGAGTGTGACGGCGTCAGAGATATTTACGGGGTTTGACATCTCATATCCAGTGTCAACGTGCGTGCAATAACTTAAGAGATGTTACGGGATTTTCCACCTTTCAAGGATCCGTTAAACTATCTACTAGGTAGTAATGTACGCTAAGTAGATAATGTCTATCAGTAATATAAAGTATCAAAATAGCGTTAAGGCGTTACCATAATCCCCCTTAACACATTTTATATTCCCAAAAGCATATACAAGACCGTAGTTTCCCCAAAACCGGAAGTTACCAAAGGGCAATCCATACACTCAAGGTACAAACCAAAACGTAGTGGTCGCGAATAGGATAATCAGTATGACAAGGTACATGAGGCGATACCAACTAGGATACTAGTAGTTGCGTGATCCGGACTGATGTTGAGCATAGCAGCTACTACCTCAACACCGCGAAACAACACTCCCAAATCAAGGGGTGCACCCAAATCAAATCACAAATGTAATAGATATGGTATCGAAGAAGTGTGTCCGCTAGAGGTGGCGAACCTCAATGGCCCGGCGCGGCTCCTGTTTTAGTCATGTCAGGGGTCATCCAATATCGTTCTCTTTCTTCAGTCAACGCGTTCACCAAACCATCCACTTCATTCTGGATCAACACTCCGCGTATAATAGTTATTAAAGTGGTTTTCGGTATCGACAGAGAGTATGTCCATATCCGATCCCGGTCTCTTTAATAACTACGTATTATTACACTGATGGCTCTTTTATATTTCAAATTGATGCATGATTGATAACAAAATATCATATTCGCTTTAAAATCAAATCCATTTCAAAATCATCATATATTCAAAATTATCAATTTTGTCCGATAAATCAATTTCACTTCAAAATTTGATTCGAATTCAATTTAGGTTATAATCTCTACTTTAACCTAGTTCGTATTTAAACCAAAGGTTTAAATATAAACATTTCCGTCTCTTTAACCAGTTTGAATTTAAGAAAATAGTTTAAATAGTTTAAAATAGTTAAATAATTCAAAATAGTTTAATAGAAAATATTTAAATAGTTTAATCGAAAATAATTTGAATATAAAATGGTTTATATATAAAATAGTTTGGAAAAAATCAAAAATTATTTGATAAATAATTCCAAAGTCAAACCGATCAACTTCCCAAATTTCCTATCCAAATCAAATCCAAATTCCATTTCGATTTAATCGATTTATTCCAATATCAACTTGAATAAATTTCTATTCCACGTAAATTTCGATTTCAATTCACAAATTTCTTTAAATTTCAATTCAATTCCAAATTAATTTAAATCTAAATTTCAAATAAATTTTCAATTCCAAACTCAAACTTGAAATATCATTTCATATCAATTTTCTTAGAAATATTCAGAGTTCGATTAAAAGTCCAATTTTTTAAAACAAATCAACTTTCAAAAATTTACACCGTATTTCAATTTTCAATTTAAATCTAAACTTCGATTTTATTTAATAATTTCGTTTACCAAGTTTAAATTCTAACATTTCGAGCTCCAATTCAAAATAATTCAATTTCCATAAATTGGATTTTATTCTTAAAATCAATTCATTTAAATCATTTCAAAACAACTTTTAAAATCATTTAATTTATCCAACTCGGTGTCCGTATATAATTTTCTAACCTATGGCCAAGTGATTAGTTATTACAATTAAATGTCAGGGATGAATATATCATTTAAATCAATCACAGTGTCATATGTATGCATAGCAGGATATATATAAACAAATAAACATCCAAACATTTAAATATCAACCAATAACATCCATCGAAATACATCATCCAATAGGCAATACAATTCACGGCAATTTCATATTTATCAATGTCAGGTAATTTAATCGCAATTCAATTTTAATTTAAATTTAACTGTCAATTTAATTTTTTTAACGGCGAATTCAAATGACAATCAATATGATAATTAAATTTTATCAAACAACAACAAATAAAAATCATAACTATGCATAATGTCAAATTTAACTAGCATAAAGATATCCAGTACGTTGTGAGCGTTATAAAACACTCACCTTGATTTTACGATTTTAAATCAAATCGAATGACGTTCGATTTAACATAAAATTTTAATGAGCTTCAAACACTTTCGGATCTGCACTGCAGCGCAGCTCTCATCTCCGTGATTCCGGCGCTTCTTCCCCAATGTGAAATTCACGTATGCAAACCCATTAGCCGCCGATCTTCAAGCAATTTTCATGACCACCTCGTCGACTTCCAGAACGATCAGCTAGCGCCACCACGAAGCCCTTCACCAGAGCCACCTACGCGCCAAGTTTCATCCCGTCATTCGCCGTCGTTTGCACGCAATCCAAGAAAATACGTACACACTTCCAAGTCAGATCTGGACGAATCCATGAAAAATTAGCATACATCAACCGTATGGATTTGAAGAGCTCGTCGAGATTTACACTTTTGCTTTTGGAATTTTTCGATTTCGTCGAACGGATTGAGAGATATTAAGGAAAGAAGATCGGGAATTTCTGGCCATGGAATAGGTGGCGGCCATGATTTAGAATTAGGGTTTCTGGATTAAAATAATAATAAAACTGTCTCGGTTTGCGTGCGTATTTATATAGGTAGGTCCAAAATCATCCGAACTCCAATCGAGACGTGCCGCCAGGCGTTTATAAGGTTTTACCCCCATTCCGGACGCAATGGAACTAGTTTCAAGGCCTAATTCGATCATATCTGGAAGATAGCTTTTCGAAGTCGATTATTTTAATTAAATTCGAAATTAAATTTCTACGCGTTTCAAGCTCGCACGGCCAAACGACAAGTCCAATTGCTACGAAAATTGAAATCCTACCATAATTTACTATTACGGATCCGATGAAACAAGTTTCGTCAAAATCCGAGACTGTTTGAAAAATGGCTATTTTAACTCGTCAATTAAATATTAAAATATTCAATTTTCACAAATTTACTTTTAATTCGATTTTAAAAGTTCTACAACATCATTCTAACTTTAATATGATAAAATAGAATTTTACAAATCATTTTTAATCATATTAAACCCGTTATCCAATTATTCAAATAATTTCAAATATTAAATTATTCAACAAATTACATTAATAATCATTTTCCTTCAATAATCACCTTAAATTTTCTAATTAAAATAGCTAAAAATACGGGTCGTTACACTCTCCCCCACTCAAAACTTTTCGTCCCCGAAAAGGAAAAGAAGGGAAAAGGAACTAAGTATAGAATTCAACACTAGATATATTTTATTCAAAGTTACCAACTTATAAAACAATGAAATTCCATTTATAAAGTCATAACTACGCTTCCACAATGTTACTCCGAACGGCTTTCTAAATTTAAAAGTTAGTTATCAAAACAAGTTATAAAATTTAAAAACTTGAAAATTTTTCTAACACCCGGATTCACGGAAAATTTCGGCAGGGTCTCCTTTGCGCGGCTCGATCGAAAAATTTTACAATTCAATATATAACACAAATATAACCAATATATATCAAATATACATCTCATCTCAATGATGAGGCATCCCATATCTGGGGAAACAACATATATATATCACCAATACCATATAAAACCATAAGTGTACCTTTTATTTAGCATTTATTAGCAGTTTACTTACATTTTGTATTTAGCACAGAAGCGAGCTCTACAACGAAGCGCAACCCCTTTGCTACCTACTAAAATGCTCAATAACTAAGTTAGAACCATGCATATAAAGATAGATCGATATATTTAGCCTACACAACATATATATAACCTATTTAGCTTCAAAACTGAGATTTTCAATTTCAGGACAGCAAACAAATCTCAGTTTTAGATCACTTAAACTATAAAATTTGGCAACAGAATCTAAATAAAAGTTGTTGTATTCATTTCAAGCTTTCCGGAATGTCCAAAATCATCGAATTCGGACCATACATTCAAAAGTTACGGCCGTTTTACTTAGAGGATACGCCTCAGCCTGGGCAATGAATTGCACAGGTCAGCGACGTTCACCCACGTTTTCGACCTTCTAAACGATATCAAAACACAAAATACTTAAAACAAAAGTTTTAGCTTAAGTTCTTAGCTTTCCAGAAAGTGCAATATCATCAAAATCTGATAAACCAGTCAAAAGATATGGCGAAAACACTAAGGGTGTATACTACTGATTTTACTTATTTTTACACAGGACAGCGAGTAACATTCAAGTTTTTAACCAAGCAGACGAAGGAATTTTCTCAAGTTATCTAAACAAAAGTTGTGCTATAGTTTCTAAGCTTTCCGAAAAGTCCAAAATTGTCGAATTCCGTTCATCCATTTAAAAGTTATGATTGTTTTCGTTTCAGCATATATTGGACAATGTTGGATTTTTTTTTTCTTCCAAAAATTTGCTTTTATTATTTCAAAGTACAAAACATCAAAACTTCAAATTTTCTAAAGAACAATCATAAACACAAAGTCATCTATTTTCTTATTCATCCATGCAATAGGTTTACATTCAATTTGTTTCCGATTTATTCAAGTTTGTTTCATTCATATTTTTAATTCAAGTCAATTTGCTCCCAATTTGAATTTAATTATTTAAAATTTTATTCCGTTTATTCAATTCCATTAACACTAATGAATTCTACTTAATCAATTATCATCCATCTAACAACCAATTCATATCAAACATTAACATCCATCCAAAATCTACACTAAATCAATTATACATTTCCAAGTCAATTTTAATTTCATACACTTCCAAGTTTATTGACATTCAGTTATATTCAAATTTAATTAGTTTCCATTTACCAATTTTATATTTCATTAAGTTTAAATTTTATTCATTCACTTATGCATGGATCATTCATTTTACAGCTTAAATTTCTTTTATATTTACAACTATCAATAGATCTTTACATTTTATTTTTCACTCTCACACTCGTATATTTTTCTCTACTTATCCTTATTAGCATTTTAAACCCTTTAAGTATTTGGTGAGTTATAGTTATGCAAATAGAATGTAGTTAAACAACATACAACTTCTTTTCATTTAAAGTTGAATTTTCAATTTATCAATTCTTAAGTCATTACTTAAATTTCACATTTACATTCACATATAGTATTTTCATTTTATATTAACATAATTGTGAATCACCTTTAAATGTTAATTTAAATTCCAATTATTTACTAACAATTTTATTTATATTTGCAAACCATTAATTAAATGCATATTTCATTATTCAAACCTATACTTGTATATTATCCAATTAACAATTCATATAACATTTTTGAACTTCTTAAGTATTTTGGTAAGTTATATCTAAGCTATAGAATGAAATTTAATACTATGCGAGTTTTACAGTTTCAATTTTATTTTAAGTTCATAATTTCCTAATTCTAAGGATTTTTACTTCAATTGGTATTTTCACTTAGCTCTTAGGTTCATTTCTCATTTCACAATTCAGAAGTTCCTTAATGATTCAAGTCTAAATTCATTTCAATCATAAAAAAAAAATCATTAATTATTAAAGAATTTAAGAATTCCAATCCCGGTTTCATTTCAAATCAAGGTTTGAAATAATATATACTTATATAATTTATATATCAAATCATACTATAGAGAATGCAAAAAAAAAAAAAAAATTGAGTCAAAACAAGGTTTAGACAAGCTATTAAGTGGTCTCCCCCACTCGGACTCTCGAAAATAAACGCCAATGATGCATGCACACATCATCGAAATCATTTTCTAGCGTCAAGAGAAGGGAATATAACACTTATCATAAAAAAATCCTTCGAAAACAATTTCAACTCAATTATACTATCATATAATGCTCATATTATATTTTTCAAATTCTTGTAAGTCAATCTCAAACACCGGAATTTAAATTCCCAAATCCAAGTTAAAATTCATTTATATTCATTATCAATTGTGTTTACAAGATTTCATTTTCCTAAATCCATTGTTATTTAATCAATTGTTGTAAATATTGACTGATCAAACAATAACGATAATAATCTAATATTATCATCTCCTAACAATCAATTCAATCAAAATGAATAAATATTCAAATAATTCTTTTATATAAAATATATTCCAAAATGATATTGTGTTGGTTTGTCCTATTCGAGTGTTTAGAAATTCCTATCGACGCCTTGGCGTCCCAAGTATCGACCAGAATTCATAAATACTCAACGGAACAAATTAACACAATATAAACCATTTTATATCAAATAACAAGTACGCTCTCTCATATACACTCAACTCATTCATATAGTTTACCTCTATTTCAATGAGTTATTCCCCACTAGAGCCAAGGTTGATCGCTAAACCAAAGCTCTGATACCAACTGAACGACCCGCCTTTTTGGACAGTTTAAACCGACGATCAAATACACATGCCGGTTCCAAACCATTAAAAAAAGGCAGATGGTTATTGGGGTAATTAAGAAAAGAAAAGAAATAAAGGAAATGAAACAACACAGAATCTCGCAGCGGAACGATAAAATATAATAGTCAAATAAACAGTTCATGAAGCTGTTTACTATACTTAGACAATTATTTGTACAACATTTATCAGAGTTATACATATACAACAGAACAAATAAATAATGCAGCAGACAACATGATGCACAGATAATAATAGTAATAGTATACCAAATCTTCGTCTTCGTCTTCCAGAATAGATCTTCAAAAATCTGAAAACTCAGGACTGACCCGAGCGTAATGAAAAGACAAAACACTCGAGTCAGGACTAAAATATCCATATGAAAGTTAAATCAATCGTAAATAAATATGAGTGTGACGGCGTCAGAGATGTTTACGGGGTTTGACATCTCATATCCAGTGTCAACGTGCGTGCAATAACTTAAGAGATGTTACGGGATTTTCCACCTTTCAAGGATCCGTTAAACTATCTACTAGGTAGTAATGTACGCTAAGTAGATAATGTCTATCAGTAATATAAAGTATCAAAATAGCGTTAAGGCGTTACCATAATCCCCCTTAACACATTTTATATTCCCAAAAGCATATACAAGACCGTAGTTTCCCCAAAACCGGAAAGTCACCAGAGGGCAATCCATATACTCAAGGTACAAACCAAAACGTAGTGGTCGCGAATAGGATAATCAGTATGACAAGGTACATGAGGCGATACCAACTAGGATACTAGTAGTTGCGTGATCCGGACTGATGTTGAGCATAGCAGCTACTACCTCAACACCGCGAAACAACACTCCCAAATCAAGGGGTGCACCCAAATCAAATCACAAATGTAATAGATATGGTATCGAAGAAGTGTGTCTGCTAGAGGTGGCGAACCTCAATGGCCCGGCGCGGCTCCTGTTTTAGTCATGTCAGGGGTCATCCAATATCGTTCTCTTTCTTCAGTCAACGCGTTCACCAAACCATCCACTTCATTCTGGATCAACACTCCGCGTATAATAGTTATTAAAGTGGTTTTCGGTATCGACAGAGAGTATGTCCATATCCGATCCCGGTCTCTTTAATAACTACGTATTATTACACTGATGGCTCTTTTATATTTCAAATTGATTCATGATTGATAACAAAATATCATATTCGCTTTAAAATCAAATCCATTTCAAAATCATCATATATTCAAAATTATCAATTTTGTCCGATAAATCAATTTCACTTCAAAATTTGATTCGAATTCAATTTAGGTTATAATCTCTACTTTAACCTAGTTCGTATTTAAACCAAAGGTTTAAATATAAACATTTCCGTCTCTTTAACCAGTTTGAATTTAAGAAAATAGTTTAAATAGTTTAAAATAGTTAAATAATTCAAAATAGTTTAATAGAAAATATTTAAATAGTTTAATCGAAAATAATTTGAATATAAAATGGTTTATATATAAAATAGTTTGGAAAAAATCAAAAATTATTTGATAAATAATTCCAAAGTCAAACCGGTCAACTTCCCAAATTTCCTATCCAAATCAAATCCAAATTCCATTTCGATTTAATCGATTTATTCCAATTTCAACTTGAATAAATTTCTATTCCACGTAAATTTCGATTTCAATTCACAAATTTCTTTAAATTTCAATTCAATTCCAAATTAATTTAAATCTAAATTTCAAATAAATTTTCAATTCCAAACTCAAACTTGAAATATCATTTCATATCAATTTTCTTAGAAATATTCAGAGTTCGATTAAAAGTCCAATCTTTTAAAACAAATCAACTTTCAAAAATTTACACCGTATTTCAATTTTCAATTTAAATCTAAACTTCGATTTTATTTAATAATTTCGTTTACCAAGTTTAAATTCTAACATTTCGAGCTCCAATCCAAAATAATTCAATTTCCATAAATTGGATTTTATTCTTAAAATCAATTCATTTAAATAATTTCAAAACAACTTTTAAAATCATTTAATTTATCCAACTCGGTGTCCGTATATAATTTTCTAACCTATGGCCAAGTGATTAGTTATTACAATTAAACGTCAGGGATGAATATATCATTTAAATCAATCACAGTGTTATATGTATGCATAGCAGGATATATATTAACAAATAAACATCCAAACATTTAAATATCAACCAATAACATCCATCGAAATACATCATCCAATAGGCAATACAATTCACGGCAATTTCATATTTATCAATGTCAGGTAATTTAATCGCAATTCAATTTAAATTTAAATTTAACTGTCAATTTAATTTTTTTAACGGTGAATTCAAATGACAATCAATATGATAATTAAATTTTATCAAACAACAACAAATAAAAATCATAACTATGCATAATGTCAAATTTAACTAGCATAAAGATATTCAGTACGTTGTGAGCGTTATAAAACACTCACCTTGATTTTACGATTTTAAATCAAATCGAACGACGTTCGATTTAACATAAAATTTTAATGAGCTCCAAACACTTTCGGATCTGCACTGCAGCGCAGCTCTCATCTCCGTGATTCCGGCGCTTCTTCCCCAACGTGAAATTCACGTATGCAAACCCATTAGCCGCCGATCTTCAAGCAATTTTCATGACCACCTCGTCGACTTCCAGAACGATCAGCTAGCGCCATCACGAAGCCCTTCACCAGAGCCACCTACGCGCCAAGTTTCATCCCGTCATTCGCCGTCGTTTGCACGCAATCCAAGGAAATACGTACACACTTCCAAGTCAGATCTGGACGAATCCATGAAAAATTAGCATACATCAACCGTATGGATTTGAAGAGCTCGTCGAGATTTACACTTTTGCTTTTGGAATTTTTCGATTTCGTCGAACGGATTGAGAGATATTAAGGAAAGAAGATCGGCAATTTCTGGCCATGGAATAGGTGGCGGCCATGATTTAGAATTAGGGTTTCTGGATTAAAATAATAATAAAACTGTCTCGGTTTGCGTGCGTATTTATATAGGTAGGTCCAAAATCATCCGAACTCCAATCGAGACGTGCCGCCAGGCGTTTATAAGGTTTTACCCCCATTCCGGACGCAATGGAACTAGTTTCAAGGCCTAATTCGATCATATCTGGAAGATAGCTTTTCGAAGTCGATTATTTTAATTAAATTCGAAATTAAATTTCTACGCGTTTCAAGCTCGCACGGCCAAACGACAAGTCCAATTGCTACGAAAATTGAAATCCTACCATAATTTACTATTACGGATCCGATGAAACAAGTTTCGTCAAAATCCGAGACTGTTTGAAAAATGGCTATTTTAACTCGTCAATTAAATATTAAAATATTCAATTTTCACAAATTTAATAATTCGATTTTAAAAGTTCTACAACATCATTCTAACTTTAATATGATAAAATAGAATTTTACAAATCATTTTTAATCATATTAAACCCGTTATCCAATTATTCAAATAATTTCAAATATTAAATTATTCAACAAATTACATTAATAATCATTTTCATTTAATAATCACCTTAAATTTTCTAATTAAAATAGCTAAAAATACGGGTCGTTACACATTCCTGTGTTGATTGTTTTGGGGATTTTTGATTGCCTCTGGCAATCCCGTTGATCGGAGAGGTCGAGCTTCCTCTTGGAGGTGGAGAAGTGATAAAGGGTTGTGGAAAAAATGGTTAATGGTGATGAAATTCACCAAGGAAGTTGCGGCAGTGGGTTTTCTTCAGGAACCCTAGTTTTTGCAGTGTTTAATGTATCGATCACCACGGCTGTTTGGGTTGATCGAGTGCAGTGAGTCTTTGGGTGGTGGTAGCTTGGCTGTAGTTTAGGTCGTGGTCGGAGTTGCAAGAATTCTGGTGGTCGAGGCGGCGAGATCGAAGCATTGACAGGTTTGAGATGGTGATTGCTCTCGTATTTCCATGTTTCGAGTTTATACTCGAATTCGAATTTGGAGGATGGATATTCTGATGGTCGGAGGATGGGTTATAGGTGATTGTCGACGTGCTCGATGAAGTGGTAGCGACTGGAGTTGATCGCTGGCGACGTGCAAGTGCACATGCACGAATTCTGGTAATCTGGAACTTTGGCAGTTTGGGACTAAGCAGGGTTAACTCGGGATTTATTCGAGTCATTCGAGTGATTACTCGAAGTAAATAGGGTGTTGACTCGAAGCGGTTTGATATTGCCTCAGGTTAGTTTTAAATTGGTACAGGTTTTATTAAACCTGTCTGTAATTTTTAATTTAAGCAAATTTAAATGAATTTGGATTTTAAAGTAAAGAATTTAAAATCAAGATTTAAATCAAAGATTTAAATCAAAGGTTTAAAATAAATGTTTAAATTAGTGGATTCAAGTCTTTTTGAATCCAGATTTGAGAATTTGTATCAGTTTTAAATTCTGGATGTTTTAAACAAATTTAAATCAAATAGTTTTTTTTAAGTAAGTTGTTTTGAAATAAATATTTGAATTGGATTTTGATAAAGTTCTTTTATAAAAAGGATTTTGAATGAAAAGTTAAAATAATTTGTTTTAACTTGAATTTGCAAGTTAAAATGTAATGTATTTTAAAGCTTAAATTTTAAATAAAAATTTAAGTAATTTAGTTAGAACTTTTCTTATATAGGTTTATAAGTTGATTTTAAAATTTAGTTAATGTTTAAATATATAATCATTTTGAATCTTAAATTCAAAATGAAATTTGAATCTAAATTTAGAAGTGTAATGTTTTAAATACACTTTAATATTAATGAAGTCATTAACAAAGAAATGGATTGCCTTAGAGATAATTAAGTATTAAATGATTAAATGAATAAGATAATTAAGTAATGACTTATTTATTTAATTTATAAGTTAATGATTTAGATTAATTTATAATTAGAGATTAATTAACAAAGTAGTTAAAGAATTGTTCTTAGTTAATGAAGGTCATTAACTAAGATTATTAATTAATGCGATTAATTTTAATAATTAATTAGACTATTGATTAATGATAATCGTTTATGAAATTGTAATTACTTTATGAAAGTAATTAAGAAATTAATTGCTCATTGTAATTAATTGAGTTTAATTTGATTGTCCAATATTGTGTACTGGATTAGTATTTCTGATGTGTTTGTGTTACTGTGTTATGCGAATTGCTTTGTGCTGAACTGTGATTTGTGATTTGTTTCTGTGTGTATGTGAAAACCCATTTTGCCCGTAAAATGGCATTTAAATTTTGATGCGGCAAGGAGTCGGATTCCAGTTGGTTATCCGAAACCCACATCGAATCGTAATGGTAAATCTTTGTGATTGATACATTTACTTTATCAGTGAATGAAGATAAGCGTTATGGATTTATATCGCTTATCGATATTGATATGATTGAATCTGTGATGATTGATGATGTTGCACTATTGTGTAAAACCTTTGGACTACATCATACACACACAAATATGGATGACATGAGGAAATCGGTTAAGTCACAGATTTTTAAAATGGTTTTAAAAGTTGAATTTTGAATTCAAATGGTTTGGAAATGGAATTGGGTTAAATATGAAAAGATTTTGAAAAGGGGTTTTTGAGGATAAAAGTTAATTTGAATAACTTGATGAAGTTTTGGAATTTAAATAATTTGAATTAAATTTGAACTCAAGATTTGAAATTGAAATCTATGTTTGGGAATTATGGTTTAAAAATGTTATACAAAGTTATAAACGTGTTTATATGGATTTTAAACCATTTTAAAAGTATTATTTTGAGAATTTGAATTCAACCCAAGTTTTATCAATGAAGGGTTTAAACTTGAGAAAATGTAATCGGATTTCCCCGAAACGAAAACTATTTGTTTTCAAATAATAATAGCTTTCATTTGAAGAAAGGATTTACAAATTGTGTTGAAAGGTTTCAAGTTTGAAATGTAATTGATATGTTTTGAAAGCGATGAAATGAGTCTTTGATTCAAAGACCGGATGAGTTAATCCAACTTGAAATTGAATTTTTCTGAAATCCATGAATGGATCTTTGTGAACGGGGTGAAATTTGCGAATTGAATCTTTTTGTTTAAAAGATAGGAAATGGTAATTTGTTTAAACTATTTGGAAGAAAGGTTTTGGGTAATAAGTTGTGACTTAATTGAAATCCCATTATCCATATGTTTTTAAATATTGCGCCTGTTATTCGATTTAGCCGGGAGAGGACTTTGTGTCATATAACCCATTTCGAATAATGATACGTCAATGTGGATAACATTTGAAGATCGGGGGTGATGACCGGGTATTTTCGATAACAAGAGGATAACCCGTCGATTGTCCCTGCACTGATTCGCGACGGTATAGATATTCCCTAAGTGATGGGAAGTCCGATCGGGATTCTAAATACCCAAATTGCAAGGGCTTCTTTGGAAGTGCCTTCGGTTCTGTTCGAACCCGGAACAGACTTGTATGGACGTGTGTCTGACGTTACAAATTGAGACGTAAAGCTGGTTTCTATCAAATAGATTTCTATTTGGTGGTAGAGAATTTATTCTCTTAGCTTAACACCCTTCTCTGAGACATACGAGCTCAGAGGTTATGTAGTTGATAGTTACTAGTGATACATTCCCAATTTGGTAATGTGGCATACGTAGTGTTGCTGATCATTTGTTGATCGAAGCATGGCTTTGTGAAAAAGCGTAGCTTTGTGGACGAGACTTCGTCGAGCCTCACAACCCGAAAATGGTCGAAACAGGAATGCTGCGGCAAGGTTTTTTATGGGTAGCTCCCTTAGGTTATGTCCATTTCCTTCTGGATAAAAGGTGATATCGTGGTATAGAGCCCAGATATTTAACCTATGTGGTTACTGCAATCTCATTACTGTATGGTTGTTGTTTTATTGGTTGAAAGCTCTCGGATAAAGGTCGGTAACGACAGCGGAATAGGATTTCATCTCAACAGCTGAAGAGGACTTCCCTTGCCTGAGCAGCAAAACTGGATTTTAACAAATACAAAGATTTTTTGTCTTTTTGTGTTCTGATAACACGGATAAGTCTGTTTACAGTACACCCTACCTATGATCTTTTGCTCGAGTATAAACATATATATCTGAAGTTTATGAAGAATGGAAAGAAATAGTATTATTTAGAATATGTTAATGCTGAATATTTGAGATTATTGATGCAAGGACATTCAAGAGAGCTAGATAAGAAAGACAAGAAGATTAAGTGAGTTGGAATCAAGTTAGAATATGTATTTTATAGATGTTAAAAAGCAGCGACCATTGATGAAGAGTTTCTGTTGAAGTGTTGCATCCAAATCCCTTTGTTGAGATTCGTACTCTTTACAAATTGTCGTTTCTTTTCAGAAAATGTAGCTATTATAAAAATTCTGTCAACTGAACCTCTAGTTCAGTCGGCTGGATATTCAAATGAATTTTGAAATATATATATTTGTATATTTATGCACCTGTGCATGTTGCACAGAAATTTTCACGTCGGTCGACTGACCTGGTAATTTCTGTGCAATTTGCACAATTTTCACAGGTTTATATATATATATATATATATATATATTACATATGATTCTAACAAAACTTTGACAATATATATATATATATATTATATGCTTATATATGTATAAATCTTTGAAAATAAGAAGATTATATATATATAAGCTAATATATACGTAAACGAAGAGAGATCTTAACAAAAATGACTTAAGACTCAAAACAAAATAATATAAAAATTGATGCATCGATTTGATGTCTCGTCTCCATGTAGTATATATTCTCTTTTTGTCGTAGCAGTCGTCAGATCTGTATGTTGTAGTGATAGCTTCGTGTCATGAATCAAAACCAAGTCTCAACATTCTCTCCCTTTTTGATCGATGATAACGTTTAAATAGATATACATTTTGACTATATATTATATAAATACTTACTCTCCCGAATCTTTGACGATCTATATCCTGCATTCTTAATGATAGTGGTAAATTTTCTCCCCCTTCGTCATCGATAAAAAGAAATAAAGAGCATGAATAATGGTATGATGTATTCATGGATATTAAAAGAAACAAACATTCATACATTACAATAACACAAACAAGAATTTTGAAATAATACGAAAACATTGACTATTTAGTACAAGCCATAATGTTGTGAAATAAAAGACTAATGTTTTTAGAACATAAGAGAAGCAACAACTTAGTCTATTATACGCTTACCCCTACCACCATGAGAACTTTGACCACGACTATCACCTCCATTTCCACCATTGTCGCTGCTACTCCCTTGATCATCGGAAGAGGAAGACCAAGTGAAGACAGGTTGTTTACCCGGATCACCTATTATAGCCGTGGAAATGCAGGATGAACACGAGATCGCTTCCCATAACTTTGTGAAAAATCCTTTAACTTTATGAAGCTTTTTGTAAACCCTAGTGATATGTGATTGAAGAACTTGTTTGTTACGGCATATCATGGAAATAGATTCATGTGGCGGAAGACCTGGATTTGGAATCATAATTTCGTATTATTGACGAATAGTTAATCTTCGGCGAGTTGGACGATTAGATGATGCTTCGCCTTGTTGTTGAGGTGGTTGATCTTGAGGTATTTTCCATTGAGTCCATTCTTCAAAGTAATGATAGTCAAGGTCGAACAACTGGTAATTTCATCGATGCTAGAGTACGGGAGTTTAAGTAGCCGACGGTAGAGACCGGTGAGTCAGGTTTCAGAATCTCACTTTCTTTTAATAAGCGCATAATGTACTCACCGTAATATATGACATTCATGCGGCCACTGTTGAAACTTAAAAACTCATCAAGAATTAACCGGAGCCAACTAATTTTTATATTTTCGAAAATGGCATATAGGGCTTTGAAATTGTGTTCATAAACAAGTTTGTAACTTCCGATTCTCAGAGTTACGGTTTTCATTACTACACGGTGCATAATTCTAGCTTTAGGCTTTAATGACATAGATTTGAGTTGGCGCATATCATCTTTCACAAACAAATGACTTATACGATCACAAACGACCATATCACTGTCAACATTACTTAATTCAATTCCATCATTTTCAGATTTTAAGATGTGATCCATTCAACCTTAGGAGGAAAATACCGGTTTTCCACAAACTAAACTTCATACGCAATCATCTTGGTTTTGAATGTTTTGATAACCTAAATCAAAATTGGCATAGAATAGTTTGAACATAATTTGGTTTATTTTATGCTTATTTTCATCAATATTGAATAAAGACTCCAAATTGCTACAACGATCCAATTCTTGGATATGATAAGGAGAGAAATCAGTAAATTTTACAAACAAACCTTCAAAAATATGAGAATCTTGCATTCTCATCCGCCGTCTAACAGCGCTATTGTCGAAAAGCCATTGTTGGATTTGGTCATTGGAAGGAGGTTGGGAAGATGAAGATGCTTGACCTTTTCTTTTTGGAGCCATTGAATTTGAGTGCTGGAAGGTAAAATTAAGTTTTTGAAGATCTAGGGTTTTGAAAGAGATGAAAAATCTGAAATGAGAGTGAAGAATAAAGGTGAAATAGACAGCGAGACATAATTTTGAAGATATATACTCTTGCTTCACAAGTTGATAGTGAGACACAATTTTGTTTCTTGCTAAACCATGATATTAATGATTTACCAACGAAGTGACATGTACCGCTTGTACTTCTTCTATCCGTTCGTGATCCTCCGAAATCAGCTTCGCTATATGACATTAACTCGAAAGAGCAATCTTTTGGATAGAAAAGTCCAAAGTCTGTAAAATTACTAAGATAACTTTGTATTCGTTTCATGGCTCGTAAGTGTGATTCTTTTTGGTCAGCTTGAAATCTTACACATACACATACACTCATCATTGTATCTGGTAGACTTGATGTTAGGTTTAGTAATGATCCTATCATACTACGATACACTTTTTGGTCTACAGTCTTGCCATTTTCATCTCTATCGAGATGTGCTGTTGTGCTCATGGGTGTTGGTTTGGCAGAAGTGTTTTCCATTTTGAATTGCTTTATCATATTATTACATTATTTTTCTTGATTTATGAATATTCCATTTGAGACTTGTTTTATTTAAAGACCTAGAAAATATGATAATTCTCCCATATGTGACATCTTGATTCTCTAGTTATTATTTCAGAAAGTTCTTTACATAATTTGTTATTATTGAACCAAATATAGTGTCGTCTACATATATTTGAACTTTTAAAATATCATTTTTAGAATTTTTCATAAATAGAGTTTGATCTACTTTTCCTATTTTGAATCCGGATTCAATTAAATAACTTTTAAGACGTTCATATCAGGCACGTGGTGCTTGTTTTAAACCATACAAAGCTTTCTTAAGTTTATAGACATGATTTGGATATTTTTCATCAACAAATAAAGGTGGTTGTTCAACAAAGACATTTTCTTTAATATAACCATTTAAAACGCACTTTTAACATCCATTTGATAGAGTTTAAAGTTATTCACGTGTAAGCCAGTAAGATTTGTATTGCTTCTAGTCTGGCGACTGGAGAAAATGTTTCTTCATAGTCTATTTCTTGTTTTTAGTTATATCCGTATGTCACTAATCTAGCTTTATTTCTAGTTATATTTCCTAATTCGTCTTTTTTTATAAACCCATTTAGTTCCTATAACTGTCTGCCCGGTCGGTTTGGATACTAGTTCCCAAACTTCATTTCGTTCAAACTAATTTAGTTCTTCTTGCATAACAATAATCAAATTTTCATCGAATGATGCTTCCTTAGTATTCTTAGGTTCTATAGTAGAAAGAAAGGCTACATGACTCGTTAAATTGAGTTGATTTCTAGTTTTAACATTTGAATTCATTTCTTCAATTATATTTTCTGTAGGATGATTTCGTAAGATTCTTGGAGGAGATCTTATTGCATTGGTGATGTTTCTATTTTCTAAATTATGAATAGTGTTTTCATCTTCTTTAGAGTTATAAACAATGTTTTCATCTTCTCTTAAATTATTTGTTTCTATATTCGTGTTAAGTAAATCATTGTCATCATTAAAAACTTGAAATAACTTTAAAGTTTTCATCAAAATATATATGAAGTGTTTCTTCAACAATATTAGTCCGTTTATTAAAAATTTAATAAGCTTTACTTCAATTCGAAAATCCAAAAATATACCTTCATCACATTTTGAATCAAATTTACCAAGATGATCTTTGGTATTTAATACAAAACATTTTGATGCAAATACTATAAAATAAGATATGTTTGGTTTTCTACCGTAAGAAAGTTCATAAGGTGCATTCTTAGCGAGGGGCCTAATAGAAACATGATATAATACATAATAGGCAGTTGAAATGGCTTCTACATAAAAATGTTTTGGTAATGTGCTTGCGTTTAGTAAGGTTCTAGCGCATTCTTGTAGAGTTCGATTCTTTCATTCTATAACTCCATTTTGTTGTGGAGTCCTAGGAAACGAAAAGTTATGAAATATTCCTTTCTTTTTACAATAGTTATCAAAAAGTTAATTTTCAAATTCACCTCCGTGATCACTTCTAATATTTTTAATTTTAGTACCTTTTAAATTTTTAATTCGTTTAACAAATGTTTTGAAATTTTCAAAAGTATCACTTTTGTTTTTCATAAAGATAGTCCATGTATATCTAGAAAAATCATCAACTATTACAAATACGTATTTATTATGATTTATGGATTGCACTTGGGTCAGTCTAAATAAATCCATATGAAGTAATTCAAGTGGTTGTAATATCGAAATGACTTTCTTAGATTTAAACGAATATGTAGTTAATTTACCTAATTGACATGCGTCACATATATTATTAACTTTAAAACTCATCTTTGGTAATCCTTTTACGATATTATTTGTAGAAATTTTATTTATAGTTTTGAAATTGATATGACAAAATCGTTTGTGGCATAGCCAGGAATCATTTTCTTTGGCTATTAAACACTTGTCTGAGTTATCATTAACTTTCATATTCAAAACGTAAATGTTTTTAGCTCTATTTCCTTCAAAAATAAGATTTTGATTTTGATCGAAGATACTACATTTATTTTCAGTGAAAGATATTTTAAATCCTTTATCGCATAATTGACTTATACTTAATAGATTATGTTTTAGATTCTTAACTAATAAAACGTTTGTAATAAGAGGTAATTAGATGTACCGTAATTGCTCACATTACCTTTGCCGATTATATATCCCTTGGAATTATCTCCAAAAGTGACAGAACCTCCGTATGATTATGTAATGTTTGTCAGCATATCTTTACCTCCTGTCATCTTTTTTGAGCAACCACTGTCGAGTATCCATTTTCCTCTTTTCTTAAGTGGGACCTGCAAGAAATATGAGATGACGTTGGTACCCACATTTTAATAGGGTCCTAAGAGTTAGATATTAGGAAACCAAACCCAAGTGGGTTCAGTATCCCTTTTATAAATATAATTCTTATTATTATGAACGTTTTCTACGAATGATCTAATATACCTGTTCCTTATTAACTTGTTATTCATTTTAGGAACCCATATATTGGTAGTTTTAGAAACTAATCTTTTTGAAGATATGGGTGTTTTATTAGGCTTAACATTGTTTAAATTACTAGATTGTTAATTTTGGACTTTTTTCTTATAACCTAGTCTTTTTTTATTGTTAGCAAGTTGTGAATTTTCAATAATTCTAGATAAATTCTCTTCCTTTTTTAAAATTTGAGACATTTTTAGTGATTCCTTCTAGTTTGGTCCTAAGACTTAAATTTTCTAGTTCTATTATTTTAGTATTAATTTTCAAATCATGATTTTCAGAAACAAGAACATCATTCTTTTCATTTTGAGTCTCGATTTCTTGACTTAATAACATTAGTTGAGAATTAATATTTGAAAGCGATTCTTGAGTTTTCTCAATTTCTTCTTCCAATATTTTCTTCTCGTCTTTAAGCATGTCTCTTTCAAATTCTGCCTTGTTTTGATTTTCAACAGCCTCTTTATATTTTCTTTTGAGATTTTTTAAAGTATCTAACAATTCTGAGTTTATCTCTATCATATCATCAAAAATTAATTCACGAACCTCATTATCTCTGGACGAAAAGCTTACGTTGGCTTGTTCTTCATCGCTATCACTCTTGCTTTCTGAGGAGGAGGATAAGTCTGAATCATTTCATGTAGCTGAGAAAGCTTTCCTTTTGAATTTGTCCTTCCTTTTATTGCGATATTCTTTCTTTTGATCCAGACAATCCTTCTGCATGTGTCCCTTTTTGTGACAGTTAAAACACTCCAGAGCTGATGAAGATGGTGGTTTATTGTTGTTTGAGTTTCTCTTGCCTTTATTTATGTTTCCTTTTCTATGCTTCAAGACTTTCTTGAAGTTTTTAGCAATAAAGGCTAGGTCGTCTTTGTTTGAATCTGATTCTTCTTGTTCTGCATGGAATGCTATATTCCTTTACTCTTGAGCTTGGACTCGTTTAGCCTGCAAATTTACTTCATAGGACATTAGATTTCCTATTAACTCTTCCAGAGTTATTTTGGAAATATCGTTCGCTTTTTTAATAGCAAGAACTTTTCTTACCCATTCTTCCTTTAAAGAGTTAAGGATTTGGATGTGATGAGCCGTAATTTTTGAATGTTTGAAATCGGAATATTTAATCGATTTTAAATATTTAAAAGTTAATTTTTAACTTGAATTCAAATATCACCATTTATTGAGTAATTTAATTATTAAATTAAATAATTTGAAGTTGGGTAAAATGTTAAATCTGGAGTTATAAGCATGTCAAAAATATTTCAAAGGCTTATAAAATTTATATTGATAATACTGAAAGTAATAGATAGGGTAAAATTGAATTTAACAGTAGTTCGTTCAATTTTTAAAATACATCGTTTAAATCGATATTTAGAAATAGCCCTCCGACGCATAGTCTCGGAATTCGACGAAACCAGTTCCATTGGATCCGTAATAGTGTATTATTATCAGATTTCAATTTTTGTAATGATTGGAGTTGTTGTGTGAGCGTACGATATATAATCGTGCTAAAATTTATTTCAAAATTTAATATAATAATTGAGTCCAAAAAGCTATCTTCTCCATACGATTGATTTAGGACTCGAAACCTTTTCCATTGCGCTCAAAATAGGGATACAACATTATAAACGCCTAACGGCACGCCTTGATAGGGGTTTGAAATTTTAAGTTGCATTTGAATTTAAATTTGAAATTATAAAATATATTGTTGGACCGGTCAAACTTTTTTTTTTCAACAGCAGCCTACTTTCTATCAACATCAAAACTTTTTGGACTCCTCTGCAAATCGCTATAGCTCACCCTACACGACAACATTCCCAATTATAACTCGCACACCCCTTCCCCTTCATAGAGCATCAGGAGTTCATTTTCTCCTCTGCTCATTTCTTTAAAACGAAATATGCCGAATGGGAATTAAATCAAAGTGAATCAAATCCTCCTCGTTCGAAAATCAATTTCAATCATTCAAACGAACTTTCCCTCTTCAAGTCCATCTTCGATTTGAGCGAATCGAGCAAAGAAGAACCAGAGGAGATTCGACCCATTCGAATTGCCTGGATGGCTTGGCCGAGCACGCGTGACTGGGGAAAGTACACTGGCGCGATTGGCAAGCTAGGGCTGTATCTTGGGAGTGCACGCGATGTTGTGTCTGGAGAGGATTCACGAGCGATAAGGGAGTTGGGGTTGGAGTCTTCACTTCATGACGGCAGCCATAGACGAGGTCGCGCTTGATGTGTTACCTTGGTCGAAACAGATGAGGCCGAATTCTTGAGTTGCGTGAGGCAGGCGAGAATATGAGTAGTGCCGAATTGAACGATGAGGCCGATAGGTAACGATTTTCTTTTTATTATAAGTTTGAGTTGGATGAATAAATGTTTATATACTCATATGTAGAGAAAGAAAATTACTGCATTGATTACGGAGAGGATATATGTGTGTGTGTATATATTACAGTAGGGTTTTTATAAAAAAAATCGATAATAAAGTCTGTATTTTTATGGATATATATATATATATATAGATAGATATAGGAAAACTTTTTTATTTATTTAACAGCAAGACAACATTTTTGCTATTTTCCAATTTAAAGATGAATAGGTACATTTGTTTGTGCAGTAAACATAATTACTATTTTGATTTACAAGAAAGAAATTTATAAATATAAATATATCTAGAAAATGTATTATGGCAATTAGTTTGTTAATTAACTTATTTGATAACTTTAGTTACTAAAATATTTTATCAAATTATTAGTTGAATTAAATCATTAGTTGATTAAATTATTTTAAACATTTTAATCTAATGATAAGTATGTTTGAAACTATTCATTTAATTTTCTTATCAGGAATTCAAAAAAAATAGAAATTTTATTTACCCAACAGATTTAAGTTTAAATGAATATTAATGGTGATTGATTGTTCGATTGCTTCGAAAATTCATAAATTTTATAAATGTCTATTCAAGGTCTAAAACGTGAAGAAATCAAGCTGGATTGGAAATAGATTGCATTCAAAGGCAAAGGTGAGTTAATCTCACTCATCTTGGTTAATTTAAATTTAAATAGTTAAATTTAAATAATTAGTTGAATGATTGAATTGATTTGATGTGTTATATTTTACATAGTAGTATATAGTATATATTGGAGTGATTGATTTCCCGCATTATATAGAGGATGAGACCCTATGCGCCGCATAATAGCGGATGATATTATATAAACCCATATACCGCGATATTCCACCTCGAAGTGGAATTGGTATTGTGCTAACGTCTATGGATGCAGGGAAACATGTTGGAGGGATCCAACTGGATTCCTCAAAATTATTTAGATTGTTTAATATTCTGTGTTATGAATATTTGATATTCTATGATGAATTATATTGATAATTGGAATATTGAATGCTATGGTTTGCTTCAATATATTTCGGTACACCGAGTTATCAAAATATATAGAATTGGACTTTTGAAAGGAAAATAAAATAAAAGAGTGAATTTTTAAGTAAAATAATTATAAAGAATTTGAATAAAAATAAGAATGAATTGGAAAGGAATAAAAGTGATTTTAAATCCTAATAAATTCCGGGTATGAAAAAGGGATTTTGAATAAATAAAGAAATAATGAATTTTAAACTCAAGTGATATTATTTCCAGAAATAAAGAATTTATTTTGAAATTCAAGGTTTGGATTTATTTGAAAGGATAAAGAAGAAATTTGGAAAATATGAAACTGGTATTTTCAGCTAAAAAGATTTTAAATCATAATTAAGGAATAATGTTTGAAGTTAATGGATTTTGAAATAAATTGAGTAAGTGAAGAAATTTATTTCAAATAGAGTAAATTGGGAATCAATTTAGGAATTGATTTAAGTGTTTGAAATTGGAAATTTAAAGGAGAATGTGGCTATGAAATTTATAAACTGGGTTTATAAAAGCGAAGTTAATATATCAGTGGATATTTGGAAGAATAAATTCACGATGGGAATTTTTTAAAGGAATGGGAAATTTTTTTCAAAAACAAATAGTGATTTATTTTTAAAAATAGAAAGAGAAGAGTATTTCCCTGGATAGCCAAGTACGTTTTTAACGTAATTTTTTTAAAATATAAGTTATGTTGTTTTAAAAAGCATGTTTTAGAAAATTTATTATTTCTAAATGTTTAAATTCCGAAGTAATTTTTTTTCAAATCAATTATCGTAAGAATTATTTAAAGGTGGCTTGGTATTTTGGTTTTAAAAGAGAAAATCTAGTTTATATTTTATAAAGTAACCTCATTTTAAATGTTCCTAAAGTATATTTTTTATAAAGTATTGAAGTAGTTTTCAATCTAAATGTTAAAGTATATTTTATAACAAAGTGTTTTAAATTATTTTGAAAATCTAAAGTGTTTGTACTTGGTGATTCCAGTGGAAATAGAAATATTTAGGGAATCTATTCAGTAAAAATAAGATGGGTTGAAACTGTTTTCAAAAAGGGTTGAAAATGGAAATATATCTTGCGGAGATATTTTGAGGTTAATAAATAATTCAGGAGAAATTATTTATGTTTGATGGATGTTGTGAATTTAATTGATAGTTAAATCACCGACTATCATTAGAGGCCAATGCGTTGATCATTTCGAAGAGACCGGGATCGGGATTAATTTCTCAAAAACCACTTTGATCCGGTTTGTACGTTTTCATGAGGAAGACGAGTTCGGAGTCGAAGATGGAGCAATGAAGTAAAAGGGCTAGTCGCTACTAATCCTGAGGTGATTCCAAAATGGATGCAGTAGGAATAGTGCCTTTGGTTCCGTTCGAACCCGGAACGGACTTGTATGGATGAGTGCTTTCAGAACATCGTCAGGTGGACGATGGGCATTCTAAGTGAAATGTTTGAAAAGGTAACGCTTAGCCTCAAGCCTCATCAACCGGGAATGACTGAAAATCAAGGGTTTTGCAGCAAGGCTAGGTGGGTAGCGCCTATTAGGGTAAGGTCATCCTTGTCTAGATGTCCTTTCTATTCGTCTTTGTGGTGCGGTTGCTGATCCTAACCGTAAGGTGATCTTACTCGGGTTTATCCAGTAAGGGGTAGTCCCGGTCTTGTGTTGCAGGGGATTGGGAGTAGTCCTCGGTACTGTGATCTAGGCCACGTACTGTGACAGGTGGTACCCCAATGCCTAGTCATTAGTTGGAAATTCATTTTCCCTACGCGCCTATACGGTTTTGATTGTGCCCAACTATTGGTGAAACGTGAGATACAAGCATTTCAGCTAGATTCTATTTTACGTTCTATACACACTATTATAATATCAGAGGACTTTGATAAAAAATGTTTTAGCTATCGTAAGGTAAAAACCCGGCATGTTTATTTGTGGCGTGGTCTTACGAGATGCTTTTGTTTTCAAAGGATTTTGAAACTTTAATAATCAAGTTGAGTGTGGTTTTCTCACGTTGGTATTCCAAACTGACTCGAGTGTTATTTAACTATAATGCTCGGGTCAGACCGAGTATTATAGATTATAGGTGATGATGCTGTGGAGCTGGATGGCGATACGTACTTCCATACTTGTATGAAATATTCCGCTGTGTATTCGGTTTTTGGAAGGACGAGATACTATAACCATCCTGGGTTGTGTTGTTGTTTGTATTGAACTCTGATGCTGTACTCGGATGATGTAATGTATAAACAGATATATTTGTTTTTGTGTAAAGATCATTTATTACCTATTATATTTATTCCGCCGTGACGGTTAGATTCTGATGTTGTTTTCTATTTTCCTCTTCTACCTCTTCTTCTTTAAACCAAATGGTTCGTATTTATATTCATCTTGAGTTGATTGATGGAGAATAGCGTCGACTCAAGAGGTACGGGTTCGCGGGCTGTTATAGTGGTATCAGAGCTAGAGGTTGGTGATAACCTTGGCTCTGGTGGGGATTACTCATTGAAAATAGAGTCATAGTACTCTAGAATGAGTTTGAGCGTATTAATAGATATGAGTGCGTATTTATTAGTGATTATAAATTGTTTTAATGTTGTGTTGACTTATTGGTTAAGTGGAATATGAATTCTGATTGAGTAAGTTGGCCGCTATTCGAGAAGAGTTTATAATCACTTGACACAATAAATTGACACAGTATTGTTTTAAAGGTGGCTGAATGAAATAATTTTACCCAAAATATATTTTGATATAAAGGAATTATTTTCTTAAATTGATATATAACTTGGATGTTTGGATGATAATATTTTAAACAAATAAGATTATAAAAATTGGAATGACTTGATAAATGGAAAAAATGGTATGAGCATAAATTATACAAATGAATTAAAGTTAAAATTTGACTTTAATCAAATTGGAAAATTTAAAACCCCGGAGATTTTGGAAGTGTTTTTCGAAGTGTTTTGAAGACAAATAATAGCATTATTTTTTTAAAAGTATTTCTAAAAGGAAGTTGTTTCAAATAAATTTTGGAAAGGGATATAGCATTGAACTCACTTCAGTCGTAGGAAAATAATTTCGGTGATGACTACAGCATCGTCGATATTCATTTTCGAGTTTCTAAGTGACGGATTGCTGCCAAATTGATTTGTTCAGAAAAACAAGTTTGTTTTTGAAATTTCAAAGGAAATTTGTTAGGGATAAAAACCAGGATTGGTTTGAAATTTTGAGAAGTGTGATTTTGAGATAGTGGAGATTTTAAAATGATTTAAACCAAAAGCCGGGTGTTTAAAAATCCTGAAATCCTTAATTAAATATTTTAGAGATCATCGGGAGATAAGTTATAAACTTATAAATGGTGAATGATTTTGATGAGGAATATGGGGATTAGATTTTTGGAATTAAAATTAAAGGTAAGAGTTAAAAATGAGAATTTAACTTGGAGTAAGATTAAACTTTGAAATTTAAGTGATGATTGGAAGAAATAATTGGTAGATCTTGAATGTAATAGGAATGGGAAAATAAAAATTAAATTTGGAATGAGAAGTAAAATTAATTGGAATTAAGTTAACTTAAGAATAATAATAATGAATTGGATTTGAAGTAAGTTGAAAGGAATTGGAATGAAATTAAGGTGAACTGTGTGGGATGGTATTAAATGAAATTAAGTCCTTGCTTAATAAAATTCAAAGGAATGGTATGTAGCTAGATTTAACTGGAGTTAGGTTGGAATAAAATTGAATTGGAATAAATTTAGTCGAGTTATAGATAATATTGAATGGGATAAAATTATTACTTCAATAAATAAGCGTAAAATAAGAAAGTATTTAATTGGGATAAATAAGCTTTGGAAGCGTATAAAAGAATTGAAAAGCACTGAAATAAAAATATAATCCCTAGTTAAAAGTAAAGTGAAAATGTGATTGACTGTAAATGGATGGAGAAGTACGAATATTAATAAATGAGTAGTTTATAAAAATGTAAAAAGGAAATAACTAAGCCGAAATTAAAGTGTTGAAAATTTGAAAAATGAAAGAAAGTCCAAACTGGAATTAAAAAAAAATTGAACTCAGGAAAGTTTAATGAAGTGATTTTTGTAATAAATCGAATATTGATTTGAAAGTTGGAAGTAAGCTAATTAGCTAAATAAATTATTTGATAGTGTATTTTAGTAAAATTTAACTCAGTTAAATAAAATGGATTGTAAGTTAATAATGAAGTTTGGAAATGAAAACTTGAGTTATAGATTAAATTTGACTTGAATTGTTAGTAAATTGAATACAATTGGAATATTGCCGAATATAAGGAAGTTAGATTATAACAGAAATGGTTTCAATTGCAAATAAAGTTCAAGAAGGTAGAAATAAATTGAAAATGGCTTTGTAATTAATTAAATGAGTCATGAATGAATTGAATTTGGAAATTAAAATTTATAATAACTAACCAAATAAAATTTGTAGATTGAAATGAGATTTGATTGAATAGAATTAAGGTAAATTGAAAAGGAAAATTGATTTGCAAATGAAGCGAGATTAAGTTTTGAAGTTGGACTAAATTAAACTAAAGTGGCTTAAGTTTAAAAGGTGAAAGTTCATTAAATAAAAGTTTGGATTAAACTAATTTTGGAAATGGTTATTAACTTATAAGTATTGAATGTGCCAAGCTTAATAAAATGTCTTTGAATGAAACAATTGCGATAATGGAATGAAATGTAGGTGTATGGCTTGTAAATAAGTTAATATGTGAAGAGACTTTAATAAAAATTTATTTTGGAATCAATTGAAGTGAATTGGGTTCGTTTGAATTAAAATGGAATTGAATATAAGCGATTGAATAATAAACCATTCTAACTAAATAAAAATTTGGTTGGAAGCTATTCGAATTAGTGTCGAAATCATAAAATTGTTTATAAGAATTGTTTAGTATGCATTGCTTATTCCATATGTTAGCTATTGAAAATGAGTTAAATGTAAATAAATTCCCTATATTTTATACTTACATGTTTGAATTATGTAAGTACAGGTACCGGGAAGCCGTTTGGCTGGATTTTGGGCATGTTAATTGCTAATTTAATAAGCCGCTTGCTTAAAAATGCTAAATAAAGGTACGCCTACGCAATAAAAATAGGAAATATGAACTGTTTTTGTTTTCCTGGCCATGTGGGTCGATGTATATATATGTATATCTCTTGTCAAAATGCAAAAGCACCTCTGTACAAAGAAGACTCTGCCAAAAAATTTCGAAATTTTTGGTAGTTAGAATATTTTTGGGAAAATTTTTGTTAGCGACAAAATGATTTCAAATTGGAAAATGAAATAAATTAGTAAATGAAACTAATTTAAAATAATGATATGAATCAGTTATAAATGGAAGATAAAATTCAATATTCAGAGTTGAAGATAAATTGAATTCATATGGAGTCTGAAGCGGATGTTGTGTCTGAAGAGGATTCATGAGCGATAAGGCAGTTGGAGTCTTCACTTCATGACGACAGCTAGAGATGAGCTTGCGCTTGATGTGTTGCCTTCGTCGAAGCAGATGAGGCCAAATTCATGAGTTGCGTGAGGAAGGCGAGAATATGAGCAGTGCTTAATCGAACGATGAGGCTGATAGGTAACGATTTTCTTTTTATTATAAGTTTGAGTTGGATGAATCAATGTTTATATATTCATATGCAGAGAAAGAAAATTACTGCGTTGATTATGGAGAGGATATATGTGTGTGTGTCTATATATTACAGTAGGGTTTTTATAAAATAAATAAATAAAAATAATACGTAATAAAGTCTATATTTTTACGGATATATATATAAAGGCAATTTTTTTATTTATTTAACAGCAACACAACATTTTTGCTATTTTCCAATTTAAAGATGAATAGGTACATTTGTTTGTACAGCAAACATAATTACTATTTTGATTTACAGGAAAGAAAATTATAAATATAAATATTTCTAGAAAATGTATTATGGCAATTAGTTTGTTAATTAACTTATTTAATGAATTTAGTCACAAAAAATATTTTATCAAATTATTAGTTGAATTAAATCATTAGTTGATTAAATTATTTTGAACATTTTAATCTAATGGTAAGTAAGTTTTAAACTATTCATTTAATTTTCTTATCAGGAATTTTTTAAAAAAAATTGAAATTTTATTTACCCAATATATTTAAGTTTAAATGAATATTAATGGTGATTGATTGTTCGATTTGTTCGAAAATTCATAAATTGTATAAATGTCTATTCAAGGTCTAAAACATGAAGAATTAAAGCTGGATTGGAAATAGATTGCATTCAAAAGCAAAGGTGAGTTAATCTCACTCATCTAGGTTAATTTATATTTAAATAGTTAAATTTAAATAGTTATAATATCAGAGGACTTTGACAAATTTTTTTTTATCTATCGTAAGGTAAAAACCCGACATGTTTATTTGTGGCGTGGTCTTACGAGATGATTTTGTTTTCAAAGGATTTTGAAACTTTCATAATCAAGTTGGGTGTGGTTTTCTCACGCTCGTATTCCAGACTGACTTGGGTGTTATTTAACTATAATGCTCAGGTCAGACTGAGTATTATAGATTACAGGAGATGATGCTATGGAGCTGGATGGCGATACGTACTTCCGTGCTTGTATGAAATATTCCGCTGTGTATTCGGTTTTTGGAAGGACGAGATATTATAACCGTCCTGGGTTGTGTTGTTGTTTGTATTGAACTCTGATGCCGTACTCGGATGATGTAATGTATAAACATATATATATTTTTTGTGTAAAGATCATTTATCACCTATTGTATTTATTCCGCTGCGATGGTTAGATTCTGATGTTGTTTTATATTTTCCTCTTCTACCTCTTCTTCTTTAACCCAAATGGTTCGTATTTCCGTTCATCTTGAGTTGATTGATGGAGAATAGCGTTGACTCAAGGTGTACGGGTTTGCGGGCTGTTACATTAGATACAATATCAAATTTTGAAATTTTTTCTCTTAGTCCTACTAATGAATAATAGATATCCTGAAATCTTTAATACATATCATTTATAGATTCATTGCCTTTCATTCTAAAGTTTCGAAATTGACTTTTGAGCATGGATATTTTGCTTTGTTTGACCTTATTAGTTCCTTTGTGTGTAACCTTGAGTGTACACTATATTTCATATGCAGTGTTGCACATGTTAACATGGTTAAACTCATTTTTATCTAAGGCACAAAACAACATATTCATGGCTTTTGCATTTGCTGTGGCAACTAGTTTCTGTGTATTTGTCGAAGTAGAATACTCCTCAGTAGGAATAGTGTATTTTTTCTGAGTTATATTCCATGAATCAAAACATTTTCTTGCATATATATTCTCATTCGTGTGGCTCAATAGTTATAATTTATGCCACTGAATGGTGGTGGACGTTTAGTGGATTGTCCTTCTATGAAGCTAGTCTTAACGCTAGTGCTACAGTTAGTTTCCATATTATTAGAGTATCAGATAAATGTGTTACGGTTACATGAAGATCTGGCTCTGGTACCGAATGAAAGTGTGCTATGGATCATGTAATATGGATAAACGATAATGCAGAGTATAGTAGCTATACTCTAAATATTGCGGAATATAAAAGCATTATAATAAAATTAATAGCGAGATTTTTATACTGCTTCGGAGCTCGTCCTACGTCCAGTCCCACACTCCTTCTGGAATTTCACTAAAACAGCTACCCTCACTTAACCTAGAGGAATATGTTAATACAACCCTTGAGCAGCTGAATAAGGACTTGAGCAGCGGAACAGGATTTCGCCTTAGCAGCTGAAGAGGACTTCATTTGCCTGAGCAGCAGAATAGGAATTTAACAAATACAAAAGATTGTTTGACTTTTTGTGTTCTGATAACACGGATAAGTCTATTTATAGTACGCCCTTCCTATGATCTTCTCCTCAAGTATATATATATATATATATATATATGAAGTTTATGAAGAATAGAAAGGAATAGTATTGTTTAGAATATGTTAATGCTGAATATTTGAGAGTACAGATGCAAGAACATTCAAAAGAGTTAGATAAGAAAGATAAGAAGATTAAGTAAGTTGGAATCAAGTTAGAATATGTATTTATAGACGTTAAAAGGCAGCGACCATTGATGAAGAGTTCCGGTTGAAATGTTGCATCCAAATCTCTTTGTAGAGATTCGTAACTCTTCACAAATGGTCGTGTCTTTTCAAAAACCATAGCTGTTATAAAAATTCAGTCAACTGAACCTTTGGGTCAATTGACTGGATATTCAAACGAATTTTTAAATATATATTTGTGCACCTATTCATGTTGCACAAAATTTTTTAGATCAGTCGACTGACTTGGTAATTTCTATGCAATTTACACAGTTTTCACAGGTTTATATATATATTATATGATTCTAACAAAGCATTGACAATATATATTATATGCTTATATATGTATAAATCATTTGAAAATAAGAAGACTGTATATATATATAAGCTAATATATACGTAAACGAGGAGAGATCTTAACAAAAATGAGTTAAGACTCAAAAAAAATAAAAAAAATATTGATGCACTAATTTTGATGTCTTGTCTCCATGTAGTATGCATTCTCTTTTTTTGTAACAATCGTCAGATTTGTATGTTATAGTGATAGTTTTGTGTTATGAATCAAAACCAAGTCTCGACAGCAAGGACACAGGATCGATGCGAAACCCAACATTTTTCATCGATACGATATAGCCCACATTTATCTATTTCGTATCGATCGTGTTGATGTATATTTCGTATCAATCAACTACACGATTGATATGAAACTATCACTTTCCATCGATATGAAGCTAACACCAGATGAACGATACAAAGAATACACATGGATCGATGCGAAACGAGGCTAAACTGATGGATACGAACGGGGCACATCCAAGAGAAAGGCTCGGTCACTCGGCATGAAAAGTGGATCGATCCTAGAAGATAGCGCGACGACATATGGTTACCATGTGCATTTCATCGACACGAAGCAAAGCGATTCGAATAGGAGCGATATGAATTCGACAACATGCTACAAACAAAAACGTGCATCGATCATATCTTACAATCTACATATCCAAATGCCACCCAATTTTCATAGGAGCTTGTATACAATTTTAAAAATGTTCATGATCGATTTCAGCTTTGGATCGATATGTTCTCGTTCGTATGGATCACGGACCAAGTGCAGATGTCATGGGATCGATCGTATAGACCAATGCACCTGAGAGAGGAGATCTTCCAAGATCCGAGCGAGATATTTACAGCCCACACTATGTCCAGACTCTAACAAAATTACCTTTGTACTTCAATCCTACTATTGTAACTCATTGTGACCAGCAAACAAAGATCAATAAAAGTCATCCATTTCATAGTGGACGTAGGAAATACGTCGAACCATTCTAAATCTGCGTGTTTCTTTGATTTTCCATTTGAATTTTGAGTTTTCTTCATATTTTATTTTCTCTAAACATGTGCTATATGTGATTTGTGATTATAAACGGGTGCTTTCATCGACAATTGGGTGTTTGGGCCCAATTTTGGCATAAACATTTTGGTGCTTTCATTGACAAGGCTAGCATTTAGGGATTCTACAGCATGGATTTTGGATCTTAAGGCTTAAGGACTTAGATCTAGAAAGCGACGGTGAAGCAATCACTAAGGAGATTAAGAGCAAATAGGAGCTAGCATGAAGGAAGTCAGGAGGCTTCTTTAGAAGCGAATCAGACCTCAGTCTTCATCACCCGAGATGAGGTGGAGATGATGATGGAAGCCATGCAGGAGGAAATGATGAAAAGACAAGAAGAGATGATACAGAAGTGCTAAAGCTAGAGATTAGGAACATGGAGCAATCAGAACCCAGAATGAAGTAGGACCATCAGGAGCAGCCCCAGATCTAAGGGGCACTCCTCGAGAGCATGTTTATCCAACCTCAAGCAGGATACCAGATGGATCTGTTCAACATGGCATTGATATAGGAATGGATGCCCATCCAGGAGAGAAGATTCTTGGATTCCCTCACGAACTCAGGGGCAGATCGAAGGCAATAGAAAAGGCTTACAACTTAACGACAGTGACAAATTAGCGGAGATGGTCAGACGAGCCATGAGAGGCGGACTAGTGAATAGAGATCTGGAAGATTTTAACAGGAGTCCCTTCGCTCCCATAATTAGGCAGGCCAGGAATCCACCAGAATTCAAGCTACTGACATTGGAGATGTACGATGGAAGGACAGACCCTGCTATTAATCTGATAAAGTATATGCGGCGTATGGAAGTACCGGGGGCATCGGAGGAGATCATGGCCCGATGTTTCCCACTATACCTAACGGACATAGCAGCACTATGGTTCAAGCAATTCGAGAGCGGTTCCATTGGAACATGGACCGAGTTGACTGAGAAGTTTATGAGTCAATTTAGAGTTCACATTGCAAGATTTAAGAATGTGATGAGTTTGACGACACCGAAGCAAAGAGTCGGGGAATCCTTAAGGAGCTTTCTGACATGATTTAATAAAACGACAACGTCGGTGGATCGACCAGATCTATCCATGGTTTCAATGGCGGTTGTATCTAACATAGCTGAAGGCCATAATTCAAGAGCTCGTTGAAGAGGGATCCACCCATCGTTTAAGGAGAACTTTACCATGACGTAGAAAGGTTTCTACGACAAGAGGATGCAAATTCTCAGAGAGAGAGAGGAAGGAGAGGGAGTTGATGTTTACATAATCAAAAGCAGAGACCCACCCGAATAGGATTCAGGCAAGGATAGAGGGACACGAAAAGCAGAAGAGAGTTCTGACGAGCCAAAGCCGCCGTGAAAAGTGCCGAGATTCGCCTCTTATTCAGAGCCGAGCGAGACTTTGGAACGAATCTACCAAGATACTAGGGGCAGGTTCCCTACCGGAGGCCAATGAGGAGGGATCCGACCAACAATGAAAGAAGATGAGATAAGTATTGCTTATTCCACGAGCTAAATGGTCATAGTATGAATGATTGCAGACACTTGCGGGATGTGATAGAAGGAAATACCCAAAATGGTCTGCTATTGGAATAGGTGAGAAGGCGAGCAACAACGATGGAACGAGAGTAACCACCGCCTACATCAAATGAAGGTAGCTTCAAATCAAGGCTTCAACTTGTCATCAACTAATCAGACTAATGATGAATAAGTGGCAAACTCCACAATAATGCAATTAAGTCATTTACACATGTACAGGATTATGAGTGATCCTCGGGCATGCTCTGATAGGACTGTCAATCGCTTTAGTATAGTTGTTTGCACTTTGACATCTCTGTTTTGCTTTAGCTTTTTATTTTGCACATTCAGACATGATTTTGTTGAACATTTCTATTGAAAGAATCATTTGAATGGAAATTTGGTTTTAATAATATAATAGCCATGTCACTTACACATCCATGGGATCGCGAGCGGTCCTCAGGCATGCTCTGAGATGGCGATAAACCGCTATAACGAAAAATTCAAAAACTCACTCGAACGTGAAATCTGACATTAATGATACTAAGTCCCTCCGGGCACACATAATTCGCCTCGAATGGCACCAAATCGCGAGCGGTCACAATTCACCTCAAACGACACCCACCGCGAATGGTCACAATTCACCTCGAACGGCACCTGACGACAAATGGTCACGATTCGCCTCGAACTGCACCCACCGTGAACGGTCAAAATTCACTTCGAGTGGCATTCGACCTCGAATGGTCACACACCGCCCCGGACGACATACGATCGCGAACGATCACTAATGTTTCAAAAAGATTTGACCAGGCAATCTAGTACCCGGCCAACCCACTGATCGGCTAAGCAAGTTCGTTCGGCAGCACACTACGACCGGCATCCAAGGAGCATTCGGCGCATAGGGACGCCCGGCATTGGACAGCGCTCGGCATCTGAAGAGCGCTCGGCGTTGGACAGCGCTCGACCAAAGGCGTCGTTCGGCCAGGAACCTCGTTCGGTCAAGGTATCGTCTGGCATACTAAGGACGTTCGGCCTTTAAGTGGTTCGGCACCGTAGCGTTCGACGTTACGTCATGTCCGGCATCTAAAGAGCGCTCATCATTGAATAGCGCTCGACATCAAGTGTCCGTTCGGCATACAAAGGACGTTTGGTATCCATGGAGGTCGACATCCGGTAGACATTCAACGTGAGTCTCATTCGGCCTCCTGAGACGTTTGGCAATCAAAGATGGTTCGGTATTCTCCCCAGCATGCCTAGCTTCGAACGTTTCCCGACCTACTCTTCCCATGCAACAAACCTACCGATCGTCATAAAGAGGATGGTTCGGCCTTCGACCATTCTGTCTGTTCGTTCGGCATACAGAACTGGCACTATTTGGACCGAGTTATTCAGCTGTCAGGCCCACCAGGAAAGTCTAACCCACCTTCATCTATAAATAGAGGGGCAGGGGCACAGAAAAAAGGGAGAGATTTTAGAGAACACTGGGGATACTTTGCCATTTTGAAGACTCATTCCAGACTTATTTCTTTGCATCTTGCAACTGTATTCGAATACTTAGAAGCAGATTGTATCTGTAATCAAGTATCAAGGAAAGGAATAAAGATTAACATCAAAGTGGACGTAGGCTACTACGCCGAACCACTATAAATTTGGTGTTCTTACTTTCTACATTTAAATTTTCATTATGTTCTCTGTTTTAAATTACTTTCTTCATTAATCTCTCTGCACAATCTTTCTAAGAGTGTTAGTGACCAATTTTGGTGCTAACATTTTGGTGCTTTCACTGAGAATTGAATTCTCAAGCATTAGGATCTACTTTGTAGCCACTGGATTGCATAAAATCCCCCAAGGAAGATCCATAATCATTCATCGGGCATCTGTTGATTCTACTCAGAGTTACAACCAACAACTCTACCATGGGAATACCACGAACTAGATCAGCCTCTCAAAATGCAGATGTCCACGAAACTGCTAGTGTGCAACAACTTGGACCTAGCAATCAACAAGTAGTTCGAGGCACAGGGCCCTCCAACCAAAACCAAGCAGAAGTTGTTTCCCGAGCAGAATTCAATGACTTCATAAGAGAACTTAAGGAAAGTAGAAAGCATCTTGCTGAGCAAATGCAAGCCAACGCTGGTCTCATGACACAGCTTACTCAGCAGCAGCATCAGAATGCTGGAAGTAGCCCTGTACCTTACTCTGAAGATGATAGTTCGACTACAGCTGATGAACCTCCTAGGCGTAGACGCCGTAAGGGTGAAGATGAACAAGCAGGTGCCACTGATCGATCTACTAGAAATCAAGCCCGTGAAGAGACCGGACGCCCGAATCTCCGAGACCCAAATCGAATGGGACATCAACCTGCACGGTCCCGTGGAGCGGAACCCAACCTCCCATCTTCCATACAAACCCTGGATTTGATAGCTATGGTCAGGAAGTTGATGAAAGAGAACCAAGGACTAACTAATGAAGACCGGGGAGTGTCCAAGAGTCATACTCCCTTCACGGATTCCATTCTACAGGCTGAATACCCAAGGAAGTTCAGCATGCCCACCATTCCGGCCTATGAAGGGAAGACCGATCCTAGACAATATGTGATGAGGTATGGATGGATGGTGGATTCTGCAAGAGCCAATGACGCGACCAAGTGTAGGTGCTTCCCTATCACTTTGTCCGGAATTTCCACCATGTGGTTCACTCGACTCCCACCTCGATCTGTATCCAGCTTCGACGAATTAGCGATGAAATTCATAGAACAGTTCAGGATACACACCACTCTCCCAAAGGACGTAATGTCCTTATCAAGCATAACCCAAGCTCCGGGAGAGTCATTAAAAGCACACTTGCACATGTTTCATGTTGCTGCTACCGAGGTAAGTAATCCTAACGACCACGCGATTTTGATGGCAGTAATGCGTGAAGTGGATCCAGATTCTGATTTTGGAGATTGGTTGGTGGGAAAGCCCCTAGCTACGCTGGAACGTTTTTATTCGAAAGCTTATCAATTCATAAGGAGGGAGGAAACTCAGTGGACAAGATGAGACAAGGCACCGGGGCCCGTTCAGGAGTCTGTGAAAAGCAACATCGCCATGAAGCAAACCGGCGATAATTCTGGAAACACTCAAGTTAACATCCAAAACAAGCCCAGGCAGTCTAAAGGGTCCGGAGGTGGAAATTCCGGAAAGAAACAAGAAACGGGGAGATGGAAGTCAAGGATCCCGACCTACAGTGAATACACTTCGTTGAACGCATCTCTTAAGAACATCTATTTATCAACCTGCAACACTTTCCAGTATAGAAAGCCACGCCCAAAGGAATCGACGGAGGAACAGAAGCGGACCAGGAAGTATTGTCGTTTTCACGAGACTTATGGGCACAACACAGAGGAGTGCAGACACCTCCATGACGCTATAGAAAAGCTAATTAGACAAAAGAAGCTGTAGGAATTTGTCAAAGACCCACAGGACGGGATGCAAGAGACATCGGACCCTGGATGTGGGCCAGCCCCACACCAACCAGAGCAATCTCCTCGAACTGTGGGTAGATTGGTTATTAACACGATTGCTGGCAGACCTCATCCTGCGGATAAGAATAGGCAGGAGATGGAGCGATATGCCAACTCTTTAAGACATGCGAAGTATGAGTGTTGTTCAAATATGGAGGATGGGACTCCCGCAAAGCAGCAGAGCAAGATGAATGATGATATCATATTCAGGAATAGAGATGCGGATATGGTAGAAGCCCCTACCATCGACCCAATGGTTATATTTACGACAATCGGGCCGGCATTCATAAAGAGAATTCTAATTGATTGCGGAAGTTCCGTTAACATCATCTTCCGGAAGGTGTACGACCAAATGAAGCTAGAGACCAAGGATTTGAAGCCATCCAAAGCAAGAATCCATGGCTTTAATGGCGCAGCAACTGATGCAATGGGATATGTGGAGTTACCAGTTGAACTGGGACAAGGTGAACGCAGGAGGGTGCGAATCTTACCATTCATAGTACTGGATGTTGATTCCCCATACAATGTATTTCTGGGTCGTCTAGGCCTGGCGGAAATTAGGGCAGGTTTGGCCCCTTGGTGTTTAACGTTAAAATTTCCAACAGACAAAGGGGTCGGAGTAGTACACGGTGACCAGGAAACCAGCCGTGCATGCTATGTAGCTGAGCTCAGGGAGGCACAGCGTAGGGAGAAAGGAAAGGTTGCAGACAGCTCTGTCCGCATCCAAAGTTCTGGCAATTGACAACTAGCGCCCGAGCCCTGGCTCGGGCAACATTTTCGGATCTATAGAGACACAGATACGAGAGATGATGATGGGAAACCCAGGGAAGCATACGCGGCATCGGCTGAACTAACCATTGACATCTCAGTTAGCCGCAACGACCAATCAAGAGTTCTTAAAATAGGATCGCAACTCGACCCCGTGGCAGCTGATAACCTTACTAATTTACTCCGAGCGAATCTTGACGTTTTTGCTTGGACACATACTGATATGCGCTGGATTTCTCCTGCAATTGCGAGTCATATGTTGAACATAGACTCGAGACATGTTCCTGTGAAACAGAAAAGAAGAGGCATGGACCCAGAGAAGTCCGCAGCTCTCAAAGAGGAGATGGACAAACTCAAAACCAACGGATTCGTCCGCGACGCCCTCTACCCTGAATGGGTATCTAACCCAGTGTTAGTAGAGAAAGCAAATGGAAATTGGAGAACTTGTGTCGATTACTCTGATTTAAACAAAGCCTGCCCGAAGGATAGCTTCCCGCTACCAAGGATTGACCAACTGGTCCATTCAATAGCCGGACATGAGTTACTGTCCTTTATGGATGCATACTCTGGATACAATCAAATCCCAATACACATTCCCGACCAAGAACACACCAGTTTTGTCATGAACGTCGGACTGTATTGCTATGTAGTAATGCCCTTCGGATTGAAGAACGCAAGACCAACTTATCAGCATCTGGTGCATCGTATGTTCAAAAATCAGATTGGTAAAACAACGGAAGTCTATGTGGATGACATGCTTGTGAAGTCATGGTAGTCAAACGACCACATCCGAGACTTAGCGGAGATGTTCGATGTACTCGGACACTACGGGATGAAGATCAATCCTCTGAAGTGTTCATTCGGGGTGGCTTCGGGAAAGTTCTTGGTTTTCATTGTGGATGCACGAGGAATTGAAGCTAACCCGGAGAAGATCCAGGCTATCCGAGATATGCAAGTACCCAGAACCATAAAGCAGGTGCAAAGCTTGAATAGAAAAGTGGTTGCACTAAGTCGATTCATATCTAGAGCTACAGACAAGTGTATTCCGTTCTTCGATGTTATAAAGAAAAGAAAGAGAAACTTCGATTGGACAACCGACTGCGAGGAAGCATTCCGAGCTCTGGTGTGGCACTTAGAGAGTCCCCCGGTGCTATCGAAACTAGTAGACCACGAGATGTTGTACATGTACTTAGCTGTATCCCAGCATGCTATCAGTACAGCCTTGGTTCGCGAGGACGACCGGATTCAAAAGCCAGTTTACTATGTCAGTAAACGCTTGACAGGGGCGGAAAGAAACTATCCAAAGAATGAGAAACTAGCCTATTTCTTGGTGATTGCATCACGCAAGCTCCGCCCCTACTTTCAGGCACACTCAATCGGTGTCTACATTGACCAACCCTTGCGACAGGTACTCCAACGACCGAAGACTTCCGGCAGGATGCTAAAATGGAGTATTGAGTTGAGTCAGTTCGATATTGCCTATCTGCCGCGAAGGGCCATACAAGGACAAGCACTAGCTGACTTCGTTGCTGAATTCACTGTGCCAGATGAACCAAGCAGTCATAGAGTCATACCCCCCGTTCGATGGAAGATGTACACCGATGGGGCATCTAACGACCATTGCTCAAGGGCAGGTATAGTCCTCGTAACTCCTGAAGACCGATCAATCTACTACGCTTTGAAGCTCGAGTTTGCAGTAACAAATAACGAAGTCGAATATGAAGCATTGATTGCTGGCTTGAGACTTGTTATCGAACTGGGAGTGAAGTCAATCGAAATCTTCTGTGACTCACAGCTGGTAGTGTATCAGGTGCGGGGAGACTATCAAGCAAAGGGACAGAGACTGGCTCCTTACCTTGCTCGTGTTCAAGAGCTGCTGGTAAGCCTGGAATATTACGACATCTCGCATATCCCACGTGAACAATATAGAGAAGCCGATTCATTGGCAAAATTCACAAGCACTGGCGATGCACAGCAAATGGGATTGTTCCCTGTTGAGACCCTCCATGCTCCGAGTATAGACGTAATGGAGATAGATTTCGTTTTAGAAACCGAACATGAGAAGGAATCGTGGTTGACCCCAATCAAACAGTACATGCTACAAGGGGATTTGCCTGAAAAGAGAAGCAAAAGACGCCAAGTCCTTCGTAAGGCTTCACGTTACGTAGTACATGACGGGATAATGTATCGGAGGGGATTCTCGACCCCCTTGCTCCAGTGCGTGGCCCATGATGAGATAAAATGAGTATTAAAGGAATTCCATGAGGGAGAGTGCGGTGACCATACCAGGGGGCAAACATTGGTAAAGAAAATCCTCCGCTATGGATATTATTGGCCAACCGTGAATCGGGACGCTGCAGACTATGTGAGAAAGTGCGACAAATGCCAGATATATGCAAAAATCCCGAGAGCTCCGCCGACGGAGCTCACACAAATGGTTAGTCCCTAGCCATTTGCAATATGGGGATTGACCTAATTGGCTCTTCACCCATAGCCAAAGGAGGCGCGAAAAACGCAATAGTAGCGGTCGATTACTTCACCAAGTGGGCAGAGGCGGAGCCTTTGGCCATGATCACTACCAAGAAAGTCATTAATTTCATTGTATGAAATATCATATGCCATTTTGGCCTTCCATGAACCATCATAACGGACAATGGAACGCAATTTGAGAGCAAGGAGTTCAAAGAATTTTGTCAGAAATATGGCATTGAGAAGAGGTTTGTAGCAGCTGCTCACCCAAAGGCGAATGGACAGGTAGAAGCCGTAAACAAAATAATCAAGTTCATATTGAAAAATCGTTTGGAAAAGGCTAGAGGCAAGTGGGTGGACGAACTCCCGACGGCGCTTTGGGCTTATAGAACCACCCACAGAACCGCGACTGGCCATACTCCGTTCGCATTGGCATATGGCACGAAAGCTATCATACCCATGGAACTTGAAGTCCCGTCACATCGGGTAACTTACTATGATCCTGCATCGAACCGGGATCTCTTATTGGAATCATTGGACTTTATTGATGAAAAACGCGAAGAAGCTGATTTGAGAGCGGCCTCATACAAACATCGAGTCGCTAGATATTATAATGAAAAAGTCCAACCAAGAATCTTTGACATGGGAGATCTTGTTTCGAAACGAGATTTTCCAGTCCCATCTCATATGAACCCCACATGGAAGGTCCATACCTCATCGAACGGAGGCTTAGAGAGGGAACTTTCAAGCTAGCGACCGTCGACGGTGCGATACTCCCTCGAGCATGGAACAACGAGCACTTGCAGCGTTATTACACTTAGTCTATTTCCTTTATGCAGTAATTGCGTTCATTTCCAGTACATTTTCCTTTCTAGTCCTCGGCGTGTAATAAGACAATTTAGCTTGCTTTCATTAATAAAGGCTTGAAGCCATCTTTTTCGTAAATGACTAATGTTTCTGCGTATGTTAATCCTGTGGCAGGTAATTAAAATTATATTATTCTGGCTGGCATACGAATGCTCGAAACAATTCAAAATCTCCAAGTCCTTGGAGTGCGGACTGGAGTACTCTAAGTCCCCGGAGTGCGGACTTGAGTATAAACGAGTTAAAATCTCCAAGGCCCCGGAGTGCGGACTAGAGTAATCTAAGTCCCTGGAGGGCGGACTCGAGTATAAATGACTAAAAATCTACAAGTCCTCGAAGTGCGGACTGGAGTACTCAAAGTCCCAGAGTGCGGACTCAATTATAAACGACTAAAAATCTCCAAGTCCTCGGAGTGCGGACTGGAGTACTTTAAGTCCCCGGAGTGCGGACTCCAGTATAAAAGACTAAAAATCTCCAAGTCCCCGGAGTGAGGACTGGAGTACTCTAAATCCTCGGAGTGCGGACTCGAGTATAAACGACTAAAAATCTCCAAGTCCCCGGAGGGCGGATTGGAGTACTCTAAGTCCCCGGAGTGTGGACCCGAGTATAAATGACTAAAAATCTCCAAGTCCCCGGAGTGCGGACTGGAGTACTCTAAGTCCCCGGAGTGCAGACTCGAGTATAAACGAGTAAAAATCTCTAAGGCCCCGGAGTGCGGACGGGAGTAATCTAAGTTCCTAGAGTGCGGACTCGAGTATAAACGACTAAAAATCTCCAAGTCCTCGAAGTGCGGACTGGATTACTCAAAGTCCCCAGAGTGCGGACTCGATTATAAACGACTAAAAATCTCCAAGTCCCCGGAGTGCGAACTGGAGTACTTTAAGTCCCCGGAGTGCGGACTCGAGTATAAAAGACTAAAAATCTCCAAGTCCCCGGAATGTGGACTGGAGTACACTAAATCCTCGGAGTGCGGACTCGAGTATAAACGACTAAAGATCTCCAAGTCCCCGGAGGGTGGATTGGAGTACTCTAAGTCTCCAGAGTGCAGACTCGAGTATAAACGACTAAAAATCTCCAAGTTCCCGGAGTGCGGACTGGAGTACTCTAAGTCCCCGGAGTGCGGACTCGAGTATAAACAACTAAAAATATCTAAGTCCCCGGAGTGCGGACTGGAGTACTCTAAGTCCCCGGAGTGCGGACTCGAGTATAAAAGACTAAATATCTCGATGTCCACGGAGTGCGGACTGGTGTACTCAAAGTCCCCGGAGTGCGGACTCGAGTATAAACGACTAAAAATCTCCATGTCCCTGGAGTGCGGACTGGAGTACTCAAAGTCCCTGGAGTGTGGACTCGAGTATAAACGACTAAAAATCTCCAAGTCTCCAGAGTGCGGACTGGAGTACTCTAAGTCCCCGGAGTGCGGACTCGAGTATAAACGACTAAAAATCTCCAAGTCCCCGGAGTGTGGACTGGAGTACTCAAAGTCCCCGGAGTGCGGACTTGACTATAAACGACTAAAAATCTCCAAGTCCTCGGAGTGCGAACTGTAGTACTCTAAGTCCCCGCAGTGCGGACTCGAGTATAAACGACTAAAAATCTCCAAGTCCCTGAAGTGCGGACTGGAGTACTCAAAATCCCCGGAGTGTGGATTCGAGTATAAACGACTAAAAATCTCCAAGTCCCCGAAGTGCGGACTGGAGTACTCTAAGTCCCCGTAGTGCGGACTCGAGGATAAACTACTAAAAATCTCCAAGTCCCCGGAGTGCGGACATGAGTACTCTAAGTCTCCGGAGTGCGGACTCGAGCATAAACGACTAAAAATCTCCAAGTCCCCGGAGTGCAGATTGGAGTACTCTAAGTCCTCGGAGTGCGGACTCGGGTATAAACAACTAAAGATCCCTAAGTCCCTAGAGTACAGACTAATGTACTCGAAGTACCCGGAGTGTGGACTCGAGTATAAAAGATAAAAATTTCCAAGTCTCCAGAGTGCGTACTGGAGTACTTGAAGTCCCTGGAGCGCGGACTCGAGTATAAACGGTTAAAATTTTCCAAGTCCCCAGAATGCGGACTGGAATATTCTAAGTTCCCGTTGTACAGATTAAAAAATATTCTAAGTACTTGAAGCATGGAAGGAAAACGAATAACTCTTAAAGAATCAATGGGCTATGTGAAGACAAACCAAGAAGTCTATGTTACGCACAAAAGCGTGGATTCTAATCACAATCACAAAGAAAACTGAATAATAAGAATCTTTTGAAAAGACAGAAAAGGAAACTAAACTTTATTCAGGAAAAGTTTTCTGCTACAAGCACTCCAAAGTTCGGAGTCAACAGTCTATCTACAAAAATTATAACAAATTATTACATGACTTAGATTAACCCTCGTTGAATGAGGATAGTAATCACTTCTTTTGCTTCTTCATCTTCTTCCCAGATGCCTCCTTCCCAGAGCGTTTACCCTTGGAACCTTTCCTCAATAGAGGGGTAACAACTGTAGAAGTTGGGGGAACGTCCACGGGCTTGGACCGGCCAGAACGGATGACCTTCAACGGCTTGTTCAAGGGATCATCTTGATCCACAACTCGAGGCTCAACCTTAACCTTGGCTGTCTCTTCCCTCTCCCTCTCGAGCCGCTCCTTCATGCTCAATTCAGACGTATGCTTAGAGGCACCTATGACTTCTACTTCATAACTCCTAGAGGAGGAATTAGAGTTATCTTCGTCAATCGCTCCGATCACTTGGGCGTCTGGACCGGGAGCCTCTCCCGCACGAGGGGCCTCACTTGTTTCTTTCTTCACCTCCTTGGCGGCATCACTCCTCGAAGTGGGTTCAGGATCAGAACAACCTGCATTGAATCACGAAAAGCAAGTGTTAGAATACGACCACTTCTAGGGAAACACTTGGGATGTTAAAGCAAAAGGATTGCCTACCAGGTTCCGGCTTGTTTTCAGCCGTAAAGGGGGTCTCGCCGTCCGGGATAGGAGACAGAACATGAACACCCAGGCCGGGGGCTTCCGGATCATAGCCAATGTGCTGTTCAAAAGGATCAAGTATCGGCCGACTGGCCGGCTGGGTAGGCACATGAACAGGAGACTCAACCCCGGATGGACCGGCAACAACTTCTTTCCATTTCCTCGAGGAGGAGCCTTTGCAATAAAGGGCCTTGGCCGCTGATAGATCCAAAGGCTCGTTTCCCTTCAGAAATTCTTCTATCAAAGCCCCCTCATCTCGACACCTTGCTCGGCCTTCCTGATTTGAATTAGGGCCTCTCACGCCTCGATCAAAGATTCAAGATAGCCCTCGCCCAGGAAAGTTAAGTCCCGGTGCATGAGCACGCGGGTGTTAAATTCGACAATGAGTGGGTCGAACGCGGTCTTGATCTCTTCTCTACCTTCTGTTGGAACTTCGTATTTACCGTATCTCGTAATTATAATATTTTTGACTATAACAACTATATAAATCATTATTGTTTACTAACTTGTTTTTACAGGAATCAATCTACGATCAGATTCAAATGAGCTCTATCTTTAAGTATGTATCTAGTCTGTGTCTAGAAGCTGCAATATGTTAAAATCTCTCCTATATGATATATATTGAATTATCATTTCATTTATTTGCTTCAAAAACAAAAACACCCTTTTTATGTTATATTCAGACGTCTGAATGGCCCATTTCAGACGTCTGAATCTAGAAGTTTGAATATTGTAAACTACAATATTCAGACGTCTGAAAGTTATATTTCAGATATCTGAATATGACAAAATTTTGCCTATTTTCTTTCTGTTTTAATCTCGTTGCATTTCAGAAGTCTGAATTTTTGATTTCAGATGTTTGAATATTTACAACGGCTATTTTTTTTAAAAGGCATTTCCATTCATGAAGAGTTGCGACCTTTAATCAACAGATAATCATAACTCTTAATGATAACTCTTCGTTAACAATTGCAACCATTTATTCCCTATATAAACACATTATAATCAAGTTTTTAAAATCGCCAATTCTATTGATTGTTATTCTATTCTTGAAATTCTTGATTCTAACTCATTTGTGCTTTCAATATCATTCAAATTCAAATTCTACTTTCTTAATCTTCACGTATTCATACATGTATAATAAAGGAGAAAGATTATAGGAAGTTTGTACTATAAAGAGACAAATTTGTGTTATTAAGAACACATTGTGTCAAATATACTTTTGTATAAGTTGAAGTCCTCTTCGGCTGTTGAGGCAAAATCCTGTTCTGCTGCTCAGGTCCCTTGTTCGGCTGTTCAAGGGTTGTTGTAAACCTGTTCCTCGGGGTTAAGTGAGGATTGTTGTTAGTGAAATTTCAGAAGGAGTCTGGGACTGGACGTAGAACAGGAAGTTCGAACCAGTATAAAAATTCCTGGTGTGCTTGTTATAATTTTACTTACTTTACATTGCTCTAGTTTATTTCTACACTAGTTTAATACTATTCCATATAGCACGATCCGCACAGTGACTGTCAATTGGTATCAGAGCCTGGCATCGAATAATCGTTACACAGTTATTTGATATTTTGCTAAAATGGAAAATAACACCAGCACTGTTAACACTGTCACTAACACTAGTTTTATTGAAGGTCAATCCACTGCACGACCTCCACTATTTAATGGTATGAATTACAATTATTGGGCAACTCGAATGCGTATTTATATGCAAGCAAGTGGCTTTGACTCATGGAATATTAGTCAAACTGAATATAACATTCCTACAACAGAATATTCTACATTGTCAAACACACAAAGACTAGATGCTATTGCTAATTCTAAAGCTATGAACATGTTTTTTGTGTGCTTTAGATAGAAATGAGTTTAATCATGTTAGCATGTGTACAACTGCTTATGAAATATGGAGAACACTTAAAATTACTCACGAAGGAACTAACAAGGTTAAACAAAGCAAAATATCCATGCTCAAAAGTCAATTTCAAAATTTTAGAATGAAGCAGGATGAAACTATAAACGATATGTACTCTAGATTTTAAGATATATATCACTCTTTACTAGGACTTGGAGAAAAGTATTCTGATTTTGATATTATTTCAAATATCCTTAACTCTTTAAGGGATGAATGGGAAAGAAAAGTCTTAGCTATTGAAGAAGCTAATGATCTTTCTACCATGAAACCAGAAGAGTTTATAGAAAATCTAATGTCCTATGAAGTAAATTTGCAGGCTAAAAGAGTATAAGCACAAGATAAAAAGAATATGGCATTTCATGCTGAAAAAGAAGAATCAGATTTAGATAAAGAAGATTTAGCATTCATTGCTAAAAATTTTAAAAAGTTTTTGAAGTAAAGAAAAAGAAATCAAAACAACGGGAAAAAGAACTTCAACAAAAATTCAAATAAGCCATCCTCATCTATACTAGAATGCTTTAACTGTCACAAGAAAGGACACGTGCAAAAGGATTATCCAGAGCAAAAGAACCCATATCACAACAAGAATCGAAAGGAAAAATCTAAAAGAAAAGCATTTTCAGTAACATGGGATGACTCGGATTCTTCTTCTTCAAAAAGCAGCAGTGATAATGAGAAAGAACAGGCAAATATTTGCTTTATGGCTACAGGAAATGAGGTAAATGATCTTACTTTTGATGATATGATTGAAATAAATTCAGAACTTCTTGATAATTTAAAAAGCATCACAAAATAATATAAAGAAGCTCTAGAAAATCAGAGAAAAGCAGAATTCGAGAGAGATATGCTTAACGATGAAAAGAAAATATTAGAAGAAGAACTTGGAAAACTTCAAGATAACTTCTATAATGATAATTCTCAACTTACTTTATTGAGTCAAGAAATTGAAACTCAAAAAGAAAAGAATGATTCTCTTGTCTCTGAAAATCATGAGCTAAAAACTAAGATCAAAATGATAGAATTAGATAATACTTGCCTCAAAACCAAGTTAGATAATATTACTAGAAATATTTCTAACTTTAATAAAGGTAGAGAAAATCTATCAAGTATTATTGAAAATTCTCAATCCACTTTCAATAAGAAAGGACTAGGATTCGCTAAGAAATCAAAATCTCCACCTAAAAAGGAAATTAGAAGAAATATTTCTTATACTAATTCCTATCCAAAAATTAATTCGAAAACCATAAAAATATGGGTTCCTAAAACAAACAATAGTTTGATTAGGAATAAATACATAAATATATTTCTGAAAACTGTTCATAAAAATCAAAATTATATTTTTAAGGGGGATACAGAACCTACTTGGGTTTGGTTTCCTAAGACCTAACTCTTAGGACACTATCACAAAGTGGGTACCAATGTTATTATTATTATTTTTTGCAGGACCCACTTATAAATAGAGGAAAATGGATACTCGACAGCGGTTGCTCAAAACATATGACAGGAGAAAAAAAAATATGCTATCAAACATTACTTACTCAAATGGAGGCTCTGTCACTTTTGGAGACAATTCCAAAGGATATATCATTGGAAAAGGCAACGTCAGCAATGTCCTTACATCTGATTTACCTCTTATTTCTAATGTTTTATTAGTAAAAAATTTAAAACACAATCTTTTAAGTATCAGCCAGTTATGTGACAAAGGTTTCAAAAACTCGTTTTTTGAAGATAAGTGTAGCATTTTTGATAAAAATCAAAATCTTATATTTGAAGGAAATAGAGAAAAAAATATCTATGTTCTGAATATGAAAATCAATCATAATTCAGATATGTGTTTAATAGCTAATGAAAATGAACTTTGGCTATGGCACAAAAGATTTTATCATATCAACTTCAAAACTATAAACAAACTTTCTAAAAATGATTTAGTCAGAGGATTACCAAAAATGAACTTCAAAGTCAATCATATTTGTGATGCTTGTCAATTAGGAAAATTAACTAAATCATCTTTTAAATCTAATAAAGTTATTTCTATTTTACAACCACTTGAATTACTACACATGGATCTATTTGAACCAACTCAAGTCTAATCCACAAACCATAATAGATATGTGTTTGTGATAGTAGATGATTTTTCTAGATATACTTGGACTATTTTTATGATAAACAAAAATGATACGTTTGAGCAGTCTAAAATTTTTGTCAAACGTATTCAAAATTTAAAAGGTTTAAAAATAAAGAATATAAGAAGTGATCATGGAGGAGAATTTGAAAACGAAGTTTTTGATCATTTTTGTAAAAAGAAAGGAATATTTCATAATTTTTCGTTTCCTAGAACTCCACAACAAAATGGAGTTGTGGAACGTAAAAATAGAACTCTACAAGAATGTGCACGAACCTTGTTAAATGGAAGCACTCTTCCAAAACAATTCTGGACAGAAGCTGTTGCAACTGCTTGTTATGTTTTGAATCGTGTTTCTATTCGACCTCTAACAAAAAACACTTCTTATGAACTTTTTACTGGAAGAAAACCAAAGATTTCCTTAAAGTGTTTGGTTCAAAATGTTTTATATTAAATACAAAAGATCAGCTTGGAAAATTTGATGCGAAATCCGATGAAGGAATTTTCCTAGGATATTCAGATCGTAGCAAAGCTTATCGTGTATTTAATAAAAGATCAAATACTGTTGAAGAAACGTTACATGTGTCTTTCGATGAAAATTTTCTACAAAAACCAAGTATAGAAGATGATGAAGATTTTCCAGATAACATTACAAATATAGAAACTACAAATTTTGAAAATGGTGAAAACATCGATGAATTAAGATCTTCACCAAAAATATTATGGGATCACCCTGTTCAAAATATTATTGGAGAAATTAATTCAAATGTTCGAAATAGAAGTCAACTAAATCAAATGGGTCATGTAGCTTTTCTTTCTAATATCGAACCAAAGAATCCCAAAGAAGCTTCCACAAATGATTACTGGATAATTGCAATGCAAGAAGAGCTAAACCAGTTTGAACGCAATGAAGTTTGGGAATTAGATCCTAGACCAAGTGATCAAACTGTTATTGGAAAAAAATGGGTTTACAAGAATAAAGCAGATGAACAAGGAAATATCAATAAAAATAAAGCAAGATTAGTTGCACAAGGTTATAATCAAGAAGAAGGAATTGACTATGAAGAAACGTTTGCTCCGGTTGCGAGACTAGAAGCAATTCGAATCTTAATGGCCTATGCATGTTTTCACAATTTCAAACTTTATCAAATGGATGTTAAAAGTGCTTTTTTGAATGGTTATATAAAAGAAAAAGTGTATGTTGAACAACCTCCTCTATTTATTCATGAAAAATTCCCTAATCACGTTTATAAACTTAAGAAAGTTCTTTACGGTTTGAAACAAGCACCACGTGCTTGGTATGACCGACTAAAGACATATTTAATTTCTTCGGGATTTGAAATTGGGAAAGTTGATCAAACACTTTTTATTAAACATTCGAAAAAGGATATTTTAATAGTTCAAATTTATGTTGATGATATCATTTTTTGTTCTACGAATGACAAATTGTGTCAGGACTTCTCCGAAATAATGACCAAAGAATTTGAAATGTCTCATATGGGAGAATTAACATATTTTCTTGGTTTACAAATAAAACAACTTCAAAATGGCATTTTTATTAATCAAGAAAAATATTGTAATAATCTAATCAAACGTTTCGGAATGGAAAATACTTCTGCAAAACCAACTCCAATGAGTACAACAACACATTTTGAAGAAGATGACAATGGCAAAAGTGTTGACCAAAAATTATACCGAAGTATGATTGGATCATTACTATATTTAATTGCAAGTCGTCCTGATATAATTATGAGTGTTTGTTTGTGTGCTAGATTCCAAGCTAATCCAAAAGAATCACATTTGAGAGTAAAACGAATATTACGTTATCTTACAAACACAAAGGATTTTGGTCTGTTTTATCCAAAAGAATGTCCATTCGAATTGGTCTCATATAGTGATGCTGACTTCGGTGGTTCTCGAACAGATCGAAAAAGTACAAGTGGTACGTGCCATTTCGTTGGAAAATCACTTGTATTTTGGTTTAGTATGAATCAAAACTGTGTTTCTCTTTCTACATGTGAAGCAGAATATATTTCTGCTGCTTTAGCATGTACTCAAGTGATTTATATGCAACGAACATTTAAAGATTTCGATATTAATTTATCAAACTCTACAATATATTATGACAACTCAAGTGTTATTAACTTATCTATAAATCCTATCAATCATTCACGAACAAAACATATTGACATACGTCATTATTTTCTTCGTGACAATGTTGAAAAAGGAACAATAAATTTGGATTTTGTATCTTCTGAAAATCAGTTAGCTGATATTTTTACAAAACCTCTTTTAGAAAATATTTTTATTAAACTAAGACGAGAGATTGGTATAGTTTCTTTTAAAAGTTTATAATTTTTATATGTTATTAAGATTTGTAACTTCGCTTCATATTTTCTTGACTAGTTTTCATAATTGTTCCTTAGCCAATTTTCTTATATGCTCTTGTTTTAAATTTAGTTAGTTTGATAGATATACATCTTCTATGATATATTGCAAAATTTATCATTTCCAAAACAATGTTAGTTCCTAACATATGTGTTTAATTTAAAAAGCACATAACTATGTTTCTACCATAAGTTTCTAACATATGGATATTTCTAACCTTTCATTTCTAACATATATTAACTATTTTTACTTTGCTCTTCTCTCTTCACAGTTAGTTTCTTTAAATTGGACAAAACTAATTACATTTTTTTCAGCCATTAATCTACAAAAAAACTACTATATATAGTTTTTTTCTTATACTATTAATATGTTCAAACATATTCATTATTTCATCACATATTTTTTAACTCAAACCAAAAGAAAATCCTTCTGCAATGGAATTCAACTTAATCATATTACTTCTCTCCATGGCTTCTCATTCTGACAATTCTCCATCATCTTATTCTACATCGTCCATTGATATTTTGGCAACTCCAACATCTCATGAAAAGGAAAGATCTCATCCTTCATGTGAACATTCCGGTTATACTCCTGAAAAGAAGAAATCTCGACGATTTCTTTTCTTTGGTTCTCCATCAACCAAAGAGAAAATATCCGAGATTCATCATTACCAAAGAGAACAATTGGATTTGCAACGACAAATGCATTATGAACAGAAAGTAATGCTGAACGACTTAGCTTTATTGAAAAAGTAGCATTTAAATTCTGTGGTACATCTCCAAAGAAAGATGTAGTCGAACCCTCAACATCTCAACAAATAACTTCTTCTGGATGGAATCCTTGGGAGCCGAGTCCACAACGTCCTCCTGTTTCTCCAAACTCTTGGGAACGTCTATCATATTGGTCTCCTTTACGACCATACACAGAGATTACCAAGATCGAACCGGGAGAGTGCAAAACTCCAAGCGATTCGGAAAAATATCTTCTTGTGTTTATATATTTGTTCAAATGTATATATTTATATTTTGTAATTCCTTCAAAATAATAATATAATGTTTTTTTTAAATAGTGCATATGTCTGAAATTTAAGTTTTCAGACGTCTGAACTCATTGTTCCAGACGTCTGAATATTGCAGAAAAAATAAATTTTTCTCCAATTTCAGACGTCTGAAACAATATGTTCAGACGTCTGAAAATGGTCAAATTTACACTATTTTTTTCTGTTTGACATTTCACAATTTCAGACATCTGAAATTGGATTTTCAGACGTCTGAATTCAGCAAATGAGTTTAAATTCAAGGGGTTTTTCAAATTTTTCCAACCACCAACCACCTTTATTACTTCCACGTTCCACTTCATCTTCCACAACATCCGAACCAGCACTTTTCCCACCTTTCAAAACTCAATTTTTACACCTCTACTCTTCAAAAATTTTAACAACAATCACCAATGCCTCCAAGAACAAAATGTCCAAGGGCTTCAAGTTCTTCATCTACACCCAATATAGATCAATGGCTATGGAATGATGAAGCTAAGAAAATATTTGCTCAAATGGATAGATCTGGTTTCTTCCCAGGAGCTTTTGTCAAATATGATGAATTTCAACCTTATAGGATTCAACAAATTGCTAATTCAAGTGGGTTAGAATCTCTTTTATCTTTTTCTGCAAATAATGTTAAGATCAATCATCTCTTAGTTAAATTATTCTATGCCAATATGAACTTAGACCATCATCATCCACATAATAGAGAGAATTGTATTTCGACTTGGGTATGTGGTGTAAAAATATATCTTCTCTTAGTTCGTCTTGGAGATATTTTGCAATGTCCTTCATCTAGAACAGATTTGGATGAAATTGATGCTTCACTCTCTTTGGAAAATAGAGATGAAGTCTCCCATAGATTTCTTTCCGATGATATCACTAGGTTAACCTCTATCAATCTCTGGCCACAAGCCCGTATCCTTCATCGAGCTTTGATTCGTTACGTCTTACCAAGAACCGGAAGTTATGAAGTTATAAACAAATGGAATTATCAAGCTTTGTATGCCATATATTCGGAACAATCTATAAATTGGGGTTAAGTTATTCTTGAGGAGTTTATGGATGTTAATCGTCGCCGACGTTATAAAACTTTTCATTATGGTGCGTATATTATGAAAATTCTTAGAAATTATGAGGTAACCTTTCCGGAATCATAGTTTTTACCCATAAAGGAACTAGGTTCCAAAACCTTAGGGCTGATGAACTTGCCTAAGCGTCCTCAAAATATTAACTTTATCTCTTTTCAAGAATGGATCTCAAACCGGGAACAAAATATACCGCAACCTCACCAACCTCATCAACTTCATCAACAAATAGCTCCACAAGCTCCCGAGCATGATGATGATAATATAGAAGTGCTTTCTCTTGAGTCTACACCCAAAAAAGCATTTGTTACACTCTCTCGAAATCAGGCTAAACTCAATACCAAGATTAAGAGATTAGAAAAGCAAACAAGCAAGAAGTTTAATTCTATTCGTGGCTTCTTAAATAAAATTTGGGAACGTATTGGTTGCTCTTCTTCCACGTCTACTGAGGTATTTAATCCCGCACCATTTCAATGGTCATCTAGCTCTGGTGATAACAATGATGATGATGACGACGACGATGATGACGATGATGAAGAAGGAAATCCTAGTTCATCTTTCTAAAGTGGTGGTGGTATAAAACCTTTTTTTCAAAAATTTCATATCCTATCTTTTTGATCTACTTGTTTATTTCTATTTTGGTCTCTAACTTTAAAACATGTGCTACTATTTTTTTTGGTATGTAACTTTAACATGTTTGCTACTATCTCCTTGAATCCTGTAATGATTATGATGGTTCTCTGATTTTCCTTCTCCTTGTTCATATTTTATATTACCTATTTTTTGTCGATGTCAAAGGGGGAGAATTATAGGGTAAGCTTATATTGAAGGGGAGCTTATAGTAAGGGGGAGTAAATATAACTTTAATTCCTGTTACATATGCTTATATTGTATATAGTTGTCATCGTAAAAAAAGGGGTGAATGTTGGAACTTCGTACTTACCGTATCTCGTATGTATCTAGTCTGTGTCTAGAAGCTACAATATGTTAAAATCTCTCCTATATGATATATATTGAATTATCATTTCATTTATTTGTTTCAAAAACAAAAACACACTTTTTATGTTATATTCAGACGTCTGAATGCCCCATTTCAGACGTCTGAATCTGGAAGTTTGAATATTGTAAACTACAATATTCAGACGTCTGAAAATTATATTTCAGACATCTGAATATGACAAAATTTTGCCTATTTGCTTTCTATTTTAATCTCGTTGCATTTCAGAAGTCTGAATTTTTGATTTCAGACGTCTGAATATTTACAACGGCTATTTTTTGAAAAGGCATTTCCATTCATGAAGAGTTGCGACCTTTAATTCAACAGATAATCATAACTCTTAATGATAACTCGTCATTAACAATTGCAACCATTTATTCCCTATATAAACACATTAGAATCAAGTTTTTAAAATCACCAATTCTATTTATTATTATTCTATTCTTGAAATTCTTGATTCTAACTCATTTGTACTTTCAATATCATTCAAATTCAAATTCTATTTTCTTAATCTTCACGTATTCATACATATATAATAAAGGAGAAAGATTATAGGAAGTTTGTACTATCAAGAGACAAATTTGTGTTATTAAGAACACATTGTGTCAAATATACTTTTGTATAAGTTGAAGTCCTCTTCGGCTGTTGAGGCAAAATCCTGTTCTGCTGCTCAGGTCCCTTGTTCGGCTATTCAAGGGTTGTTGTAAACCTGTTCCTCCGGGTTAAGTGAGGATTGTTGTTAGTGAAATTCCAGAAGGAGTCTGGGGCTGGACGTAGAACGGGAAGTTCGAACTAGTATAAAAATTCCTGGTGTGCTTGTTATATTTTTACTTACTTTACATTGCTCTAGTTTATTTCTACACTACTTTAATATTATTCCATATAGCATGATCTGCACAGTGACTTTCACCTTCTTCCCTGGCTGCCTCAAGACGGGAGTCGATGTCCACAGACGCCATCTTTTTGACCTCTTCACGGGCCTCGCTCTTCAACGTCTCAACCCTGGAAAGCTCGCCCTTAAGTTTTTCCTTTAAGTGTCGAGTGGCGACAATCTCGTCACAGTATCGTTGTGACTCTTCTTGGCCAGCCGTTTTCTCCTCCTTCTCCCTGTGTAGAAGCTCCTCGAGTTCCTTGACCCGGAGGCTAAACACATCCCTCTCCTTTTGGACGAAGTCCTTCTCTAGGGCCAAAGCCCCACATCGTTGAACCGCCTCGTCAAGCTCTTTCTTATAAGTTAATTCCAAGTGAGTGACGGCCTCAGCGGTGTCCCTGGCACTCCGATGGGCGACCTCAAGTTCAGACTTGTAAGTGGCGATTTCTTCATCTTGGGCTTTAATGATGTCTTTATCGTGGATAGCCTCAAGCTTCAGACGGTCGATTTCATGTTGGAGCTCCATAGAGACTTCAAAAAGTTTCTCAGCCAGATGAACGAACGCGTCATGTTGAACATAGACGTCGGTGGTACAGGTGATGGCGTTTTGCTTAACATCTCTAGGTATAGGATGAATCACCGGAAGGAACTTCATTCCATCGAAGCAGATCTTTGGAAATGTAGTCTTGAGCTCGCTCAGTCTCTCTGATACTGTTGGATCCATTGCAGGAGAAAGAGGAGACGACTTTGAATGTTCGAGCCTCCTATGAGAATCACAGGACTGTCGAGTGGAAGAGGAATCAGAGCGTTGATCACGGGGGATATCAGATTGTGACCCCTTATAGCCATGCTTATCCTTACTTTGCCCCGAATGAGAAGAGGGGTGTCGATGATGCTTGGGCTGGTAATACGTTTTCTTCTGAGATGATGAGTCCAGGGAATGATGGTCCCTATCACTATCACCATCTCGACGTCTCTCGGGACCCGAATCCCGCCCGGACGGATGAAATATAGAAGAACCACGGAGACGATCGAATCCGTGTGAGCGCCCCATGTCACCTGCATGAAATTCAAATAACAACGAATTAGCAAAGAGAGACGTGACGACAAAAATCTAAGTGCGAATTGAAGTGCAAATGTTCGTGTGTGTCCTAGTGTTTCCCCCCGACGGACCAGTAGCCTTGCTAACAGGGGTTTTCTCTTCCTGACTTTGGGTTGGAATGCCCACATCCCCTCTGATGGGCGAATGGAACTTGAATGCCTCCGGATCGCCAAAGTCGTAGTTGAGCAGATCATCGGGGATGGAGAGATTCGACACACCCTTTAAGGAACTCTCTACGTGCTGCGAAGAAGCCTCTCTATAAGCGTAACTTTTGAAGTTCCGCCGACCTTCACTACTACAAAACAGGTCATTTGCATCGGTTGTTTACCCCCTTTTGCATCAGTTCAACAACCGATGCATATGCAACCGATGCAACAGGCTTAACACTTTTGCATTAGTTCTGAAACCGATGCAAAAAGGTCCTTTTTGCATCGGTTGTTACTAACAACTGATGCAAAATATCATGGTTGGTTGCTTGAACACTGCCCCCATGTTGCATCGGTTGTAATGAAAACCGATGTAACAAAGTAACTTATTGCATCGGTTTTTTATAACAACCGATGCAAACTAATCCCTCTATTGCATCAGCTATTTATACCTGGTGCAAAAAAGTCATTCTCAGAAACCATTATTACAGTACTCAAATAGACTATATATATATATATTATTGATTATAACAAACAATTATTGCATGCAATATTGCAATCATTCAAAATTAAATTTGATGGCAAATACAAACTGAATAACATAATACCAAAATAAACATATATCAATTATTCCATTTCATTTACGATTTTCATTTGTACAACTTTCAAAAAGATTTTTTTACACAAGTTCATTTCATTTACCATGCACTGTACATTGTTCACTGTGCCTTCTCTAGCCAGTCTCTTCCCACAATTCATTTACACTGCCCATCACTAAAGTTCTTACCACATCAACTACACTGCCATTCATCTTTACATCAGCCCACTACCCTCCAATTTCCACCATCCTACCCAAACTACCACTTGCTACAGCTATATACTTCATGTAGGGAAAAAATATCATTCACTTATCATAATCCTTTCTATGCTAGTTGATAGTATGCGAGCTGAGATCACCATTCTTGAACATACAGAAGCGTAAACAAAGATATCAAAAATTACGAGTTCAGCTTTTATCTTCGTTCATATCATGTTCCAAAAAAATCGGTTGTTGATGAGTTAGTGATGGTTTCTTCAGGCTTTCCGAAAAATGAATGCTCCTTCGTCAACCGATGGGCTTAATTTCTTGATACAGCAGGTACTTACTAAGCATGATATCAATAATTATTCCCCAAAGAACTACATGAAGTTCGTACAATGCATTTAAAAAAAATTCAGTAAAGGATAACAGTTTAATGGAAGTGGTTGGGCATGTTCAAACCGAAACAAGTGTACTGCTTGCATTGCCTAGCATCAATTAAATGGGAAAGTATTTTTTGACTGCTACGTTGTCAATTCCACTTAAGCCTGAGCAGAGGCATATGGAAACTAAGGCATTCTATATGAACAGTAGCACGGTCAAGGAAAAAAACTAATATGAAATAATGAAAATAATAATATCAATGACCACTCCTTGCCTACCAATTAGTTTGTAAGATGCAAATACGTTGTCAGTTTGTTTGGCTTATAATAAAAATCAATTACGGTTATTTGTACTCTAACCATGTACTAAGGCAACATAATAAGATAAACAATACACATATAATGTTAACTCATACCTTGCCTACTTCCATCCAAATCGGCTTAAACTCTCTGGTCTATGTCCTTCTAGACTGGAAGAGATGATTTAGATGAAGCCCGTCCAGCGGTATATGATGAAAATAGGCATTGTAGATTATTCATGTAAATGTTATTTGATCAAATCAATTTCAAAACATATATATCACATTAAAAAAATCAACTTACCACTTTCTTTCCTTTGTAATCAGACTCAGTAAGGGTGGTATCACTGTTTTGGGTGGAAAGATTATTAAAGTTTGTACTTTACTCACTCAAAGTAGTTACCTGAAGCACGTCTAATGGTTTAGTCATAAGTTTGAAAAAGATTCTGGTGTTTAACAAAAATAACTAATGTAGAAAAAAAAATTATATAAGGCCAAAAATAGCTTACCTGAGGCATAGAAGTGGATAATTGAGAGGACATGGTTTTCTTGCTTATTCTCTCTCCAAGCTATCATGAATTCAAAAAAAGGCATCTACTCCCACTAATTTCAGAAAAATGTTTTGCACCTTTCCTGAATCAAACAGCAGAACATGTTATTAGTTAGCATAGACATGTGTATAACATGTTTAGTTAATAGGTGGTGAGTTCCTCTATCTACTATCTCAAGCAATATGCAATATACTTAATTTATAACAGGAGGAAAAATAATTTATAGAAGGTTGTTAAACGTTGTAAGTAATTACTGAGAAAACTACATGACTACAACCACTGCATTTAAGTTACTCTTACTAATAGCAATAAGCATAGTAGAAAGCATAATTTGGACAATTAGAATGAATGAACATGTACGAACTTAAGTTTGCAAATGGAAGAATAAGTATGATAATTGGAATACATACAATACACAATCTTATGATTTGCATACTAATGCTAACATGCAGATCAAAACCAAACTGTTTTTATTCAAAAGGTGTGGGCGTGTGAACTGTTAATTGTTACATAGGACTGACCATCTTTGAGATATTGATTGTCTCATCCACGACCATACCAATAAGTTGTTCTGCCTCTTTGTCAAAAGCATGTCAATGTTGACACGATACCTATGAATAAATAAATAACTACAGACTGAATCGTTTCTATGTTTGTGGTTTAATCATTACAGGTCTTATGATTAAGTACAAGCAATTTTTTGGAGTTGAAATACTAAGATCGGAAAGGAAACACTTGTACCAGCTTAAAAGGTAATTGATTAATGGCCGCCCGTGATCAGAGTTTCAAGGGATCTTCAGCCCCTCCTCCTGATTCTTTGCCCACGTGAATGAACATAATATATGCTTGTACATTTAAGATTCATGAGCATTAACATGCATTGAAAGTATGTAGCAAAACTTGAATACAATGACTATGCATAAAAGAACTGCTTTTTGGATCAATGTTTAAATTCAGATTGATGGTAGAATGTAAATCTTTAATGATTCATCAATCTTTTTGCAGGTAAGACAACTTCAGAAAGCTGAATGAACACAACTCAACATCAAAGTCAATATACTAAACTAAAATTAAAAAATAAAACATCCAAGTTAAAAACAAGAATGAAGATATTCAACATGTGCAAGAAAAAAAAAGAATTAAAAAAATACCTGTAAATTGAAACATGTGCATCACGGCCAAATACCTGTAAATTGAAACATGTGCATCACGGCCAAAGAGCAATCAATGAACCACTTACTCCACTACCACCAACTAGCTAACATCACTCCCCTTCACCATTCATTCCACCACCATCAACAGATCATCTGAACTCAGACTCCAACTGCAGTCCCCCACTTCTTTTTATCACAACAAACTACTGCCTACTGCAGCAACATCACCTACTATCATTGCAATTGCAACTCCATACAATCCCCTGCTCGACCACATACAATATCACATACCTGTTGCTTGAACTTCAGGTCAGTACTCTTTATCACTGTATGAACTCAAAGGCTACTTATTACTTGCAGATGCATCAATGTCGTTTATATACCGATTCATTCAGTTCTCTCCGGACATAAATCATTAGCACTACAATCGACTGCCTTTGACTCCGACCAGAACTCTGTCCAGCAGAAATCATCAGCAGCAGCATCATCAGTAGCATCAAAATAATCAGCCTTTGTTTTGTAAATAAAAGAATCACATCCTGACATAAATCATTGTACATACCGTTTATGCATTGTACAAGCATTGAACACATGCAAAATATGGCACATTGTGTATGCTAGATCTCATTAACTGTAAAACACACTATAAGTTTAATGTGATATATAATACATTGATAATTCTATTGCTAAAGCTTGCAATAAAGAACATGGAAGAAGAAGAAAACACATAGCATATACAAACACTATCATGGTTTGAAAATGTATAATTAATAGGACGAAATAAATAGGAAAAGACTAGAAATTCGACTGTGCATTTCACCAAGCATCAAGTGGGCATCCACAATCTCAAACCAAAGCATTGTAAATATCCATAAGCAGACATAGCCTCCACGAATTGAATGCTTTCTTTTTTAAGAGTGAAACTTCACTTTTGATAGAGGAATATCGTATTTTAATTTTGTATCAACTTACTGATAACCCAAAAGAATATGAAGTTTATATTGTTACTGAATACTGAATCATATGAAATTAAATAAAAATGAAGTAAAAGCAAACTTGTTTTAAAAGATATGGTAGTAACTTATGATAGTCCATAAGAAGTATATGTTGAAAACTGAAATATATTTCATACATAAAATTAAAAGAAAGAAAGTAAAATTAATGTACCCGGTTTGAAGATGAAATTGAAGAGGACCGACATAGCTAGGGAGATGTGTGATGACTGTAGATAGAGCCGAGGATGAAGATGAAAGAGCGATGATGAACAAAAGCATGCAAGGAAGAAGAAATAGAGAAGCCATGCCTTTTTTAAAATTTAAGGGATTGCTGCGAATTGTATATGAGAAATTGGAGGAGAAAGACAGAGAGATGTATCTCAGTTTCGCGATTGGCATTAATAGTGTAGGTGGAGATGAAAAGATCTGGTTTTAAGGGGACTGTAAAATTATTTGGCGAATGGAATGAAAATTTGATAGAGAAATGAAAATCTGAGAACTAAAATTTTAGCGGCAACAAAAGGTAACGTAGCGGGAAACAAAATTTAACATAGTTGCATCGGTTGAATTCAAAATCGATGCGACTAAAACTATTTGCACGTACCAATTGCATCGGTTGTTGGTGACAACTGATGCAAATTTGATTTTCACATTACCTATTGCTTTTCATGTACCAATTGCATCGGTTATTAAGATAGAACTGATGCAAATAGTTCTATTTGCATCAGTTTTTACTTCAACTGATGCAAATAGGGCAAAGCAATATGCACTTTTGTAGTAGTGCTTCTCCTTTCTGATCTTATATGTCAACGTCTTTTTCCCCTTCGAAGGGGAAGATGATGTTTCAATATCATGCAATTCGACCGGTGGATACTGAGTAACACCCACATTCTCACCTTGTGTTTCAGGAGCTTCGCTCTCTTTAATTTCCCCCTCTTCCTGTTCATCGGGGGTGTGGCGTGATGACGATTCGGCTAATTTTTTCCCTTTACCGGATGTGGGCTTAGGAATGGAGACGCCCTCAGGAAGGCTTACCCGACGACCTTTCGCTAACAGTCCGAACCTTGACAGTGACTCATTTGAAATGAGAGTTCGGATGTCTCGTTCTTCGACGAGAAGGGACCTAATAGCTTCAACAGCCTCAGAATAACCGCGGCCGTCAGGGCGTGGATTGATACCTGAAAAGAGGAAACAAGAATTAGAAAAAGCGTAGCCTCGGTCACAACATGAGCATCGTTCCAAGGAAAAGACTTACTTCCTTCAACCCATCTCCTCGCGAAACCAGGGGCCAACGCACATAGAACCATTCCTGTTTGTATAAGGCAAATTTGGTCCACGCCCCGGTTAAAATTTGGCATTTGTGGTGCGGCTCGAGGAACACAAAGGAGGGGCTATCTCTTCGCTTCTTGATCATATAAATATATCTGCTGTCGCCAGGGGCTAGATGCCTAGAAAAGACAGTCATGAAGAGGAGGTATGTCCCATAAATGAATGCGTAGCCATTCAGGTGCAGCTGCGAGGGGGTGATGTCCATGTATTGCAACACATCCCGAAGAAATAGATTGAATGGAGGCACGCTACCCACCCAGCACATAAACTTATTACAGGAAGTATATCTATTTAGGGGCTGGTGTGGGCGATCGTGCCCCGATGGAACCAACACATCGGCGAAAGGAATTCCTTGGATAGAGCATATTCGTCGGAGCGCGACTTTGTTAATCTTCGAAGCCTGTGAATCGATCGGATTATCCAAAAGAATCGATGAATCCAGGGCATCGGGGGCTAAGTCATGAGCGGGGGACGTCGACGGGTTTGAAACATCTGCATCCCCTTTTTTGGAAGACAGCCCGGGCCTATCTGAGATAGTGGCGGAGCTAGATTTTTTAGACATCTCTGATAAATAGTGAATTTAGCAAAGCACCTGTGAAAACTATACTAGAAAAATGTTCAACGTTAGAATTAACAACACAAATATTCCCTCCCCCCACGTGGTGTGTGAACTAGTGCGATCAATCGTGTATAAGCGTTGATAATTTGGAAGTCACAAGGTCACTGGTATAAAACTGAGCTTCAAATCATCGCCTTCAGAGACCGTCATCGCCGACCGTCTCCAAAAGCCTGTCTCATGATGTTCACAATTTTGGATTCAGAAAGTATTAGAAGAAGTCATCTGGTTATGTCGATTTAAGTCCAGGTTTATGTCAATTGAAGCTAGGGAGTGAATAGTCCAGACCAGTTCGATATGCTAGTAGGCTAGAGTCCTTGTCCTCATTTTGTTATATGATTAGGCAAGGCAATTGATGGTTCGACATGTATGTTTGTTCGGCCTTGATATGGTTTGGCATCTATGTTCATTCGGCCTTGATATGGTTCGACATCTATGTTCGTTCGGCCTTAATATGGTTCGACATCTATATTTGTTCGGCCTTAATATGGTTCGACATTTGTGTTTGTTCGGCCAAGCTGTCGTTCGGCGAGACTATCGATAGGCTTAAAACTTGCTCGGCCAAACTCTCGTTCGGCCTAACTATCGTTCGAACTAATTAGCGCCCGACAAAGCATCGTTCGGCCAAAATTCCATTCGGCCGAAACAACACTCAGCATCCTCCCCTCTAATTCATGCTTCCTCCCTGACCTTCCACTCCACCGTTCGACATATGGTGAGACACGCCAAACCAGGATTATGCCGAGCCTTAACTTTCAGCACTCCGCCCTTGGCTACAATTCCATCCCTCTCCTCCTTTAATCTTTCCTCTCTTCCAGTCCCGTAAGGCATGTAGAAACCATGTCGAACCACATTATATCTCCCAAACAAACAACTCCTACGTGTGATCATCCCTGGCTACTTCTCCCTACCTCATATCGTTTAGCCCTAAAGATAACCTAATCGAAGCTTAGTTCAGCCACCCACGCAACCCTGTCAGTTCCAATCTAAGCCTCCTATTGAAACTTCCTTAGTCTGGGACAGGATTTGGATAAAGGAATTGATACCTAGTTCGTAGATCGAGCTTTGAAAGAGATTGTGAGGCCTTTGGAGTCTGATAGCAGAGGAGGTTCGTAAGTTCAAGATCGCAGAAGTAAAAGTGGAAAAAGGGAGAAGAAGGAGGGGGCCAGGTTTTATAGAGGGGAAGAAGAAGTTGAAGAGACCGTGACCGGTAGAACCGGTCAAGGCGATATCGACCGGCTATCTCACGCTGTTCGGCCTCGGCTATTCTGGTTCGCTCGGCATCTCAATTACTTGCCTTTAGCTAGATCGTTCGGCATTTGCATTACGTTCAGCACGCACCATAACCCCTTTAAGAGGATTGGGACAAGGTTCGAAGAGGAACGGAAAGGACTCATGGTTCAAAGCGCATCACGTTCAGTCACACGATACACTTTGGGGGGCAAGTGTTTCCTGAAGATTTGACCAGGCAACCTAGTACTCGGCCAACCCACCGATCGGCTAAGCTAGTTCGTTCAGCAGCACACTACGACCGACATCCAAGAAGCATTCGACGCATAGGGATGCCCGGCATTGGATAGCGCTCGGCATCTGAAGAGCGCTCGGCGTTGGACAGTGCTCGACCAAAGGTGTCGTTCGGCCAGGAACCTCGTTTGGTCAAGGTATCGTCCGGCGTACTAAGGACGTTCGGCCTTTAAGTGGTTCGGCACCGTAGCGTTCGACGTCACGTCCGGCATCTAAAGAGCGCTCAGCATTGAATGGCGCTCGGCATCAAGTACCGTTCGACATACAAAGGACGTTCGGTATCCATGGCGGTCGGCATCCGGTAGACATTCAACGTGAGTCTCATTCGGCCTCCCGAGATGTTCGGCAATCAAAGATGGTTCGGCATTCTTCCCAGCATGCCCGCCTTCAAACGTTGCTCGGCCTACTCTTCCCACACAACAAACCTATCGATCGGCATAAGGAGGATGGTTCGGCCTTCGACCGTTCGGCCTGTTCGTTCGGCGCACAGAACTGACACTATTTGGACATAGTTATTCAACTGTCAGGCCCACCAGGGAAGTCCAACCCACCTTCGTCTATAAATAGAGGGGCAGGGGCACAGAAAAAAGGGAGTGATTTTAGAGAACACCGGGGAGACTCTGCCATTTTCAAGACTCGTTCCAGACTTATTTCTTTGTATCTTGCAACTGTATTAAAATACTTAGAAGCGAATTGTATCTGTAATCAAGTATCAAGGAAAGGAATAAAGATTAACTTTAAAGTGGACGTAGGCTACTACGCCGAACCACTATAAATTTAGTGTTCTTACTTTCTGCATTTAAATTTACATTCTGTTCTTTGATTTAAATTACTTTCTTCATTAATCCCTCTACACAATCTTTCTAAGGGTGTTAGTGACCAATTTTGGTGATAACAACTATTCACAGTCAGATAAGATTATAAATCATTTTACAGGTCATTAACAGGATACGAACATCTAGCTTATGGCATTATAAAACACACCTTTCTATCGCAAGGCATGTTTTGGGGAGCAAATTTTTAGCCCGCCTTTTAACAAGGAACCATATAGGCCGGTTCAACCCAATCGATTGCAAGTCGTATTTTCACAGATAATATACATGATGATCGAGCCAAAACATAGCATAGTCTACAAACAAGCAACAAGTGATGTCTAAAATATGGTTCCAACAGAGATCGAGTCGCTTCAAGTTGCTTGTAGTCTGCTCCTAGTCTTCTCTATGTTTGCTTCGAGTTTTTAGAAGAGCCGCTTCCGGTCAAAAAAAAGTGTTCACCTTGGGTCTTTGAGGAACATGCTACTTCGAGTCATCGCAGCACCTGCTTCGAGTCATTGAGTAGTTTTCTTCGAGACAGGAGATGGTTGCTTTAGGTCAGGGCCATAGATCGATCAAAGACCATCCGCTTCGTATCCATCAACATCATGTTCGTCTAGTTCGTATCCATTTGCTTCAGATCCATCATCACTGTGCACTTTGTATCGATCTATTTACTTTCACATTCACTAGTTTGTATCGATCAACATCCCATACGTTCCATGTCAATCGGTCAAATGATCGATACGAGGGTATGAACCATGGATCAATGTGAAGCTACAAGCCGAGCATCAATGCAAAATGCAAGGGGACCAATCCAAGTTTATTTCCTCCATAACTTCTTGCTTTCGTATCAATCCAAATTATGTATGTTTCGTATCGATCGGCCAAGCGATCGGTATGGACCAATGACCACTCGATCGATACAAAAGCAAGGAGACAGGATCGATGCGAACCCAACCTTTTTCATCGATACGAAATAGCCCACATTTATCTATTTCGTATCGATCGTGTTGATGTATATTTCGTATCAATCAACTAGATGACCGATACAAAACTATCACTTTCCATCAATACGAAGCCAACACCAGATGAATGGTACAAAGAATACAGATGGATCGATACGAAACGAGGCTAAACCGATGGATATGAATGAGGCACGTCCAAGAGAAAGATTTGGTCGCTCGGCATGAAAAGTGGATCGATCCTAGAAGATAACGCCACGACATTTGGTTTGCACGTGCATTTCATCGATATGAAGTAAAGCAAATCGATTGGAAGCGATACAAATTTGACAACATGCTACAAACACAAACTTGAATTGATCATATCTTACAATCTACATGTCCAAATGCCACCAAATTTTCGCAAGAGCTTGCGTACAACTTCAATAGTGTTCATGATTGACCTGGCTCAATTGGGCAAGATTTGGATCGATACAAATCTCATTCATATTGATCAAGGACCAAGTGCAGATATTATGGGATCGATCATGTGGGCCTATCTACATGAGAGAAAGGTCTTCCGATATCTGAGTGAGATATTTTCAACCTATGCCTATAAATAGCTGCCCAGGACCTATTGAAAAAGGATCTTTTTGGCTCTTCAACGTCTAGACTCTGCCGAAATCACCTTTGTACTTTAATCCTACTGCTGTAACTCATTGTAACCAGCAAGTAAAGATTAATAAATGTCAGCCATTTCATAGTGGACGTAGGCCATATGCCAAACCACTCTAAATCTGCATGTTTCTATGTGTTTTCTTTTAAATTTTGAGTGTTCTTCATATTTTATTTTCTCTAACATTTGCTATCTGTGATCTGTGATTGTAAACAGGTGCTTTCACCGACAGTTGGGTGTTTGGACCCAATTTTGGCGCAAACAATGGCATGATCTCTTGCGTCGAAATTAACGGTGGATTTGGGCTTGTATAAAAAAATAACATGTTTTTATAAATTTTATTAAAAACTTTCAAATAACATAGCTTTGTCATACTAGGTTAGAATTGGATGAAACAAGCGGCCCCCGAACCGCAGCGACGAGCACTACGCAATGAAGCAGATCTGGAGTAGTTCGGAGCTAGTGAAAGTTTTAGGTTAAATCGAACATATTCGATTTAATTTAAAATTGGAACATTGGCAATGTAAAAAAACAAAGTGAGTTAATCTCACTCAATTTTGTACTACTGGCATCAATTTTAAAATAGTTAAAATCAATAGTGATTGATTGGTTAAGTTGATGCATTTTTATCAGTTGGATGTGATATTATATATAGTAGTATATATATCGGAGTTATTGATATTCCCGCATTTATATAGCGGAAGAGACCCTAGGCGCCCCACATAATAGCGGATGACCCCATATACCGTGATATTCCGCCTCGAAGCGGAACAAGTATTTTTTTGTTGTGCTAACATCTGTGGATGCAGGGAAACAGGTTGGATGGATCCAACTGGATTTCTCAAAAATGTTGAAATAAATTTCATATTTATTTGTATATGATTTGTCTGGATAATCCGTGGCAGATTGTTTTGTGATTTGAATTGATTGGAAGCTGTGGCTAGTCTTGACCTAGATTTTAGTATTCTTAAAATACCGGTTATATATGTTTTAATTTGGAAAAGGATTTGAAAGGGGTTTTTAAAGAAAAAATGTTTATAAAGAATTTAGGTAATTATATTGGATAAAATAAATGGTTTTGAAATGTGTACTTAACTAAATTAGGGTATTGTGAATAGGATTTTGGAATAAAAATATACAGAAAGGGTTTTTAAATAATAAATGTCTAAATGGTACTTTGTTAAATATAAAAGGTTTTAAAATCAAGATTTTTAGGTAGTTTGGACATAGAAGAGAATTTGGGAAACAAGTATTAAACTGGTTATACTGGTGTTCATGTAAGGTTTCCAAATTTACGAAGCGAAGTTAAAATCGAGGAAATGGGATTCTTTCAAAAAGTGAATTTTAAATAAGTAATTTGGTAGATTTAAAGGTGTCAAAATATTCTAGAAATTAGTTATTTAATTATTTTAAATTATTTAAAACATATTTAATTATAATTTGTTGTTTTATAATGACTGTTAAGATTTATTATTATTTAAGCATTTGTCACCATTTTGTTGTAAAAGATAATTATTAAACATTATCATGGCTTCGTATAATAACTTTCATTTAAGTATATTTGGCTAGATTAAAGTTAAAAATCTATTTTAGAATTTACGATCATTATTTTGAGATAATTTTTAAATAAAGTTGTCGGGAAGTAATGGTATACTCGTGCGGCATAAATCGAAGGCAGTGAGTGCCTGTAGCTAAGTATTGGATTTCTCTAGGATAGAGATGTAACCATTGAGCCGTGATCCATGGTTTGATACTATGGTGGTACTTTCCACATTTATTTTTTTAAAAAGAAAATATTTTTAAAAAGGATACTTGTGAATATACCGAATTCGATAAGATAAGTAAAACTTTGGATAAAGAGATTTGATTTACTAAAATCTAATTTAAATAAAGACTTGGTGTTTTTCGGTAAAATTGAAATACTTGGTTGAACTGATTGTTTATTTGATATTTAAATAACCGACTACCAATTCTAGACCTAAATATAACTTTTGAAATATCTTGAAGAAGTACGAGGATTGAATGTTACAGTTACCATTCGAGATGCTATACTGTACGTCCACTAACGGTTAGGAGGTGATCTCCAATCTTATTTTCGTCTGTTTATTCCTAAAGAACCAGGGTTCAGTTTACCGAGAATATCGAACGTTGTTTCGAAGAGACTGGGATCGGGTTTGTGATCCGAAAACCACTTCGTCCGAACGAGTACATTTTCGTAATGAATACAAGAGCATGGAGTCGAAAATGGAGCAATGAAGTGCAAGAGCTAATCGCTACTAATCCTAAGGGTGATTCCAAAATGGATGTAGTTGGAATAGTTCCTTCAGTTTCGTTCGGAACGGGAACGGACTTTTATGGATGAATGCTACTAGTACATTATCATTGGAGGACAATGAGTATTCTAAGTGAATATTTCTAAAATGGTAATCGTAGCCTCTAGCCTCATCAACCGAAAATGAATGAAAAGCAGGGGAGATGCAGCAAGGCTAAGTGGGTAGCACACAGGTAGGATTGTCTATCACCTTTCTAGATAACCTTGGATATTATCACTACTGGTGAAAGGAGCTGGGAAAGGGTGGGAACACCCAGGGTGATAGCATATTCGGTCCATCTAGGTTAGGGATAGTCCGGCCATGCGTTGGCAGGGATCGAAAGGTTCGATTACGGTACCCTAATCTTGACGTGCACCGTGACAGGTGGTACCCCATTGTGTGACGACCCATATTTCGGAATGTTTAAATTGACAATAATCCACACATGTCCAATCCAAACAATTCGAAACATAGATAATCATTGGGGTTAAATAAGAAAATTAAAAAGGAAGAAGAAATAAACATAGAATCTCACAGCGTAACGACAAAATATAATAACCAAGTAAGCAGTTCATGAACCTGTTTACGATACATTTGATGATAATCTATACAACATTTATCAGAGTTATAAATACATCAAGAATAAAATAAAGTAATGCAGTCGACAACATGATGCAGGACTAATAATAGTAATAATATACCAAATCTTTGTCTTCGTCCTTCAGAATAAATCTTCAATAAGCTAAAAAACTCAGGACTCACCCAAGCGTAATGAAAGGCAAAACAATCAAGTCGGGACTAAAATATCCTTACGTAAGTCAAATCGATATCGCATAAACATGAGTGTAACGACGTCATAGATGCTTATGGGTTTTCACATCTCCTATCCAGTGTATAAAGTGCATGCAACAACTCAAGAGACGCTATGGAATCTTCCATCTCTTAAGGATCAAATCAAACAAATTCAATTCCAACTTCCCGATTCAAATCAACTCCAATTTCCATTCAATTGATTCAATTTCGATTTAATTCAAATCAATTTCAACTTCAATGTCAAATTAATTCAATTCCATTTTAAAATCCAATTAACTCAATTTCAATTTCAATTTACAATGATTTCGAGCACGATTTTTAGAATATCAGTTCAAAACATTTAAATCAAATTATCCTTCAATATTCTGTTTAAAAATCCCAATCTTCAAATATAATTCAATTCCGTGCTCAATTTCAAAATATCATTTTTATATCACTTTTACTTAGTAGTATTCAAGGTTTGAATAAAAGTTCATCCTTTTAAAACAAATCAATGTCCAAAATTCAAATTTTATTTCAATTATAACTTCAAAATCGCAACTTCGATTATTTGAACAATTTCAATTATCAAATTTAAAATTGCAACATTCAAAGCTCAAGTACGATAATAATTTGATTTCAATTAATGTGGTTTTCATTTCTTTTAAATCAAAACCATTCAAATTATTTCAAATCAATTTTTTGTTAAAATTATTTAATTTAACCAATCTAGTGTCCATGTATAATTTTTTATCCTATGACTAAGTGATATATTATTTCAATTTAATTTCAAGGATGGATATATATCACTTGAATCCAAATCACGATGTCATAGGTATATATCATTTCAACCTATTTCTTAGTTTATTTGAAACAATTCAATTTACAGTTTTATACACTGTAAGTAATATACAAGGTGATAATAGGATATATATATATATATATATATATATATATATATATATATATATATAAACAAATAAACGTCCAAACATTCAAATATCAACCAATTTGCACCAATCACAATCAATCACACAATATACAATATAATTCATAGCTGTCAATATTAGGTAATTTACTGGAATTTAAATCCTAATTTCAATATGACGGTCAATTTTAATTTTTAACAGTTAATTCAGTGACAATCTAGATGGCAATTAAATTATCAAACAAGGACCAATAAAATTTATATCACTTCGTAATATCAAAATTAACTAGCACAAAAATATTCTAATACGTTGTGAGCGTTATAAGACACTTACCTTGAGTTTTGAATTTTAAATCTAATCAAACGACGTTCGATTTAACCTAAATTTTAGCTAGCTCCAAAGGAGTCAAAACCGTTTGATATTATAGTAGTGCCTACTGAAAGTAAAATAGAATAGAAATGCTTGCGTCTCACGTTGCAGCATAGTTGGGCACAATCAAAATCGTACAGGCGCTTATTGGAGATTGGATTCTATACAATGGTAGGGCTATTAGGTTACCTCCCATCACAATACGTGGTCTAAATCACCGTACCGAGGATCCACCCCGATCCCCTGCAGCACAAGACCAGAGCTACTCCTTATTGGATAGTCCAAACAAGATCACCCCGCGGTTGGGATCAGCAGCCGCCCATACATTCGAAATAAAAGGACCTCTAGACAGGGATGACCTTACCCTAATTGGTTGCTAGCCACTTAGCCTTGGGTTCACCTCCCCTGTTTTAGCTATTCTTGGTTGATGAGGCTAGAGGCTTTGCGTTACCTCTTTAGCACACATTCACTTAGAATGCTCATCGTCCTCCAGATAATGTTCTGAAAGCATTTGTCCATACAAGTATGTTTCGGGTCTAAATGGAACCGACGGCACTACACTTACTACATCCATTTTAATCACCCTTAGGATTAGTAGCGATTAGATCTTGCACTTCACTACTCCATCTTCGACTCCAAGCGCTTGCCTTCCTCACGAGAACGTTCAAACTGGATCGAAGTGGTTTTCGGGAAATAAATCCCGATCCCGTTCTCTTCGAAACGATCAGTGCATTGGCAAATATTGATAGTCGGTTATTTAACTATCAAACAACATCTACAAACAGCCATTAGATTTAAATAATTTTCCAACTTATTTAATTTTGATATATCTTCGCAAGATATTTTTCTACACTTCAACCCTTTGAAAATACTTTTCAAATCACTTTTCTCTCGCGGAATAAATTTCCATTTATTGTTTATTCCCACTGAAAATCACCAAGTCTAAATACTTTAGAATTTAAAATAATTTACATATATTTTAAAACGCTTAAAATAAAAACTATTTAAAACACTTTATTTAAAATACTAACTATGAAATTTCCTAAAATTCTCAAGTAAAACATAAGCCAAAACAATTTTTGAAATAAAAATAAAAATTATGAAATTCTAGACAAGTTTTCAAATAAAAACCTTAGCTTACTATCTTTAAAATAATACTACTTTAAAATATAAATATTGATAATTATCTTTTTAAATCATAATACCAATTAACCTTTCAAAATAATTACTACTATAAATAATTTGATAAATATTTACCTTTAAAATTTTAAACAACTTAAATAATAATTTCTCAAAAACATTCTTTTAAAACAACTTTAAAACTTTAAAACTTATACTTAAAAATCTGCTATGAAAACGTACTTGGCTTTTCAGGGAAATACACTATGCTTTCACACCTTTAAAAATAAACCACTATATATTTTTTTTTAAATTACTCATTCCTTTACAAATTCCCACCGTGAATTTATACTTCCAAATATCCATTGATATCTTATTTCACTTTGTAAACCCTGTTTATAAATTTTATAGTCTCATACCCCTTAAATCAATTTCCAAACCGATTTCCAAAATTTCTTCCATTTTAAAATAAATTCCTTTACCTATCCAAATTTATTTCAAAACCCATTAATTTAGATTCATCCTTTTATTATGATCTAAAATCTTATTTAAACTGAAAATACCAATTTCATCCTTTTTCCCAAAATTCTTCTTATCTCTCCCAAACTATTTTTAAACCTTGAATTAAAAACAAATACTTTATTTCTTTAAATAATATCACTTAAATTTAAATAAAAATTCATTTATTCCCATATTCAAAAATCTCCTATCCATACTCGGAATTTATTTATTAAAATTTTAAAATCAACTTTTTATCCTTTCCCAAATGCATTTTTTAATTTACTCAAATTCACTATAATTATTTTACTTATAAAAATCCAAACTATATATATATATATATATATATATATATATTTCATTTTACCAAAATACCAATATATATTCAATAAAGCCATAACATTCAATAATTTCAATTCCCAATAAAATCTATATAATCATCATAGATTATCACATATATCACACTACTGAATATAAAATAAATTCAATCATTTTGAGGAATCCAGTTGGATCCCTCCAACATGTTTTCCAGCATCCAAATATGTTAGCACAACAATTTAAAATACCAATCTCGCTTCAAGGCGGGATATCATGGTATAAAGGGTCATCCGCTATTATGCGGGGCGCATAGAGTCTCATCTGCTATAAAATGCGGGAAATCAGTCACTCCAATATATATACTATTATATATAATATCAGATCCAGATGATTCAAACAATCAACTTATAATTTAAATTTAACTAATTAAATCTAAAAGGTAATCCAAATGAGCGAGATTAACTCATCTTTGATTTTAAATTTCCAATCCGATCCACACCGGCTTGATTCTCCACGATTTTACACCTTGTATAAACATTATATGATTATGAATATTCGAGCAAATCGAACAATTAATTGCCATTTTATAATTTAATTAACTAACAATTTTTTCAAACCAATTTCTTTTTCTGTAAAGTATTTTCTAGTGACCAAAATAGTTAGCTAAGTTTAATCTTCACAATATATTATTTTAAATATAAACCAGTAAATGAAAATAGGTATATTTGTATATTTATTCTCTTTTGAAACTATATGTATAAAAACAATTTATCGATTTCAAAATCTAATTTTATATAAATTTTCAACATTTTAAAATTTCTATATTTCCAAACCTTATCTATATACATTCTCTGTTTTATCTATATATATACGTTAAATTCATAAATAATATTCCTTTCAACCCATATGTATGCGAATTACTATATATATCTATATTTATTAAATTTAAAAACAGAATTATACCTTATATATATATATTCTGTATATGTAGACACACACACACACATATATACAAATTTGAATCAAGGGAAAACATCCTTAATGTAAATGATTACCTTTTCTTTCAGATATACATATTTAATGAATTTAATAAAAAGATAAAATGATTAACATACCCTTACCTCTACTACCAATTCCAGAGCCGCAATCCTGCCGTCGAATTACAACCCAGACTCGATCGACGGTCCAAGCACAAACTCGATTCGCCATAACGCGCCTCCGGCCTCGACAATCGCGACTTGCTCAGACCTCTAATCCACACGCACGAGACCCAACTCGTGACACAGAAAAAATACTCCGGTTACCGCCAGCCTTCGTGTCCAAGGCTTTGATGAAAGTCAAAATTTAATTTACTTCGCATCAGTCACGACCATGCTCGATTTGAGGAAGAATTTATAAAGGAGGGAAGAAGGTCATTCGAACTGAAAAGGAAAAGACTGTAGGCTTGCGATTTCATCGAACAACGGCCATTTATTTTTTCCTGAGAATTTGACTTCTTCTTTTCTTTTGATTTGTATATAATTTTTCTTTAAATGCTCGGATATGGCTATTAAAGGAAGAAGCAGACGCGTGTATAATCAGAAGGACATGTGCTTATAATTTAATACGGGTATGTAAGGGCTTGCAACAATATTATTTAAAATTTAAATTTAAATTCAAATTTAAATTATCTCAATTACGTAACTCACAATTTGGATCTCCTATCGAGGCGTGCCGCTAGACGTTCATAATGTTATACCCCCATTACAAACGCAATGGAAAAGGTTTCGAGTCCTGGTTCGATCGTATGGAGAAGATAGCTTTTTGGATCCAATTATAGCATTAAATTTTGATATAGATTTTAGCACTTTTATTTATCGTACCATCACATGACAACTCCAAATGCTACAAGATTTGAAATCCGACAATAATACACTATTACAAATCCAATGGAACTAGTTTCGTCGAAATCCGAGATTGTGCCTCATAACACTATTTTTAAATTCAATTTAAACTATTTTTTTTTAAAATTGAACAAAAAACTTTCAAATTCAAATTTAAAACTTCTATTATCTCCAATATTATAAATATAAATTTTCCAAGCCCATGAAATATTTTTAACCAGCTTAAAACCAAGATTCACTATTTTAACCAATTTCCATTTATTAAATTCAATAATTTAATTGGCAAATAAATGGTGATATTAGAAATTCAAGTTAAATTAACTTTCAAATATTTAAAATCAATTAAATATTTCAATTTCAAATATCCAGAAAGTATGCATCATCACATTCCTCCCTCCTTAAAAGAATTTCGTCCCCGAAATTCTTGTTAAGAAGATTGGTACATAACCCGTTAATATATTCCCAATCCAAATAGTTTTTAACAACTTCTCTAAACAATCTTTTTATTAAAGACACACTATCCCTCTTACAAACTTCCCAAACTTATTAATAGGTTCCCACCAATATCGCTTACTCAATAATTCAAATTCAAATTTAAATTTTAAATCAAATTTTAAATCGTCAAACTTATCTCAAAGTTTTTTCCAACGCCCAAAATTTTCGAAAAATTTCGCCAACGTCTCTTTTGCGTGGATAGATCGGTACGACTACAAAATGCCTCTACGGGCCCTCAAATTTTAAAAGAAAACAAAACGCCAAGTGGCTAGATCAGAAAAACATCAAATTTCATATGCCAACTTACAAACATACCTATTTTTTGGCCCATACGAATTTATCTTCTGAAATCAAAATTTCCAATTTCCTTTTTGCTCATAAAACACCTGTATATCCTTCTTAGCAATAATATCCAATCACAGTTTCCAAAATCATTTTATTCATTTCCTTTCTAAATTTTCAATATCTATTTCACTCAAGCCCATACAATGTACATATATCATCCGTACGCAATATCAAATCCGATCGGGCACTCGATCACACAAATTCACTTCCGAAAGAGTACCATCCACCCAACTTCCTAGTACGGACTCAGATCTGGTTTCTTGATCAGAAACCGTCATTTTCCTTACATAGCGACAAACTACGATAGAGAATTTTAGAATCAATCAAAAATCCATATCCATGCTTCGCCGTCGAAAATCGAGTGAAAAATCCCAACTCGGATTGATATAAGTATCTCAAAATTCTGTGCTCGAATCTGGATCAAATCGTTATGCGAATAAAACAATATACGTACATCCTACGTATTTATCTTAATTGATTTTTTGCTATATCAGTTTTCTTTTTATTCATATTTATTTTGATTTTCATACACTTATTCACAATTATCCTTTCACACCATTGTTAAACCTTCTTTCACAAATTTACTTAGGAATTTACCTTTCATTTCTTTAAATTTATTATAAATATTCTACATATTTTAATATTTATTATTTACTTCACTACTTAAGCTTCCACATCTAATTTCATTTAACTTAAATTCTCAATTCAATATGAATTCAATTCACTGTTAAATTTTAAAATGCTGAACCCTATTCAACTTATCTCAAACCATTTTTATTTCCAAACCCTTATTATTCTTAGTCCACTTTGAATTAATCCTTAAATTTCACTTTACTTTAAACAATTTAAATTAAATATCATCCCAATATTTAATTTAATTCATTTGCTTACCAATTTAAACCAATTCGTTTACTTACAAATTTTATTACAATCCTTTGTTTATTCAGTCCAACTTGACTAATTTTCCGTACCACACAAATCAAAATTTACTCCATTATCCGGTTTTAATTCCATTTACTTACAAATGTAAATTCATTTGTTCATTTGCAAATTTATTTCATACTTAGTAAATTTTATTTCAATAATCATTACACTTAGTCTACTTAGACTTTTTCCTCAAATTCACTTTATTTAATTTGATTCAATTGCGCTTCAAATTTAATTCAAAATTTTAATTTCTATAAATTTTGCACTTATTTAAATTTCATTTACTAACTTCTTTTAATTCTCTTCAATAAATTAGCTTACCTTCCAACTTATTTTGTTTTTCACCCTTACTTTTATTTAACTCTTTCCAAGTTGAATTTTATTATTACAAATTCTAAATTCTACGAGTTATCAAACCCATTTATAATCCATAATCATTTTTAATTAAACTTCCCAAGTTTAGACAATTTTTTAATATTCAAAAACATTTTTGAAAACATATATACCCAAATCAAATTATTCCTTGCACATTCCAAAATCAAACCCAATTTTTTTGCAAACAAACACTAATTCAAAACATTTTGGCAGCAATTCCTCCCTTGGAAACTCGAAGATGAACATCGACGATGCTGTAGTAATCACCGAAGTTATTTTCCAGTGATCGAAAAGAGTTCAATGCTTTTATCTCTTTAAAACACTTCAAATATTTTTTTTAAATTCCAAATCTCGCTAAATTTCATGTCCAATTCAAAAATATTTCCCAAATAATATCACTATTATTTCTCTAAAATCTTCAAAAACCTTTTCAAACCTAAAGGAATTTAAACTTTTCCCAAAATTTCAATTTTCAATTCCTTCTAATCAATATTCAAACATTACTCTGCAATTTTATCTCATTTCAATTATAAATAATATTTATAATTCACATTTCAAATTCCTTTTTTTATTTGAATTTGTTTCCCTATCCTTTGGTTATGATTTCAATTTCTATTTTAATTTCCACATAACAATGATAATAATTTAATATTATCATTCCCTAACAACCAAGCAACCATATACTATAATAATTTACAAAAATTATTTCGTTTATATACAAAAATAATTTTGGTCAAAATTATTTCATTTACCCACTTTTAAAAACAATACAGTGTCGGTTTGCATAGTTTAAGAGTTTAGAAATCTCTATCAATAAAGTTGGCCAGACCGCACCGACTAGAATTTATAAACACTCAACCTATAAGTCAACACAATATAAAAATAATTTTTTATATTCACTAGCAATTACCCGCTCATATCTATTAATACACTCAGACTCATTCTAGGGTACTATGGACTCTATTTTTAGTGAGTAATTTCCCACCAGAGTCAAGGTTCTCGCTTAACGTTCTGCTGTAATACCAAGTGTAACGACCTGATTTTTCGACGTCCGAAAATCGACATCAATACATCCACTGTATCAAATCCCGGACAATCGAATGCCAGAAAACTAAACCATTTGGGTTTAAGAAGAAGGAGGTAGAAGAAAAAATAGAAACAACATCAGAATCTCACAAACGCAGCGGAACAATATATAATAGATAAATGACAATCTTTAAACAAAAAGATCTATATCTGTTTATACATTACATCATCAGAGTTTAACAAAATTCATAGCACACAACTGGACAGTTATATCGACTTGTCCTCACAAAAGCTGACTATATAGCTTATACTGCACAGTGGAATATACATCAAATATGGGTGATATGTCTCGCCATCCAGCTCGTCTCCTGAGCTCAACAGCATCCTTTCCTGTATCCTATAATACTCGGTCTGACCCGAGCATTATAGTTAAATAACACCCGAGTTAGTCTGGAAAACCAGCGTGAGAAAACACACTCAATTGGATTATTAAAGTTTTCGAAAATCCTTTGAAATCAAAGGTATCTCGTAAGACCACGCCACAAATAAACATGCCGTGTTTTCACCTTACGATAACCAAAACATTTTTATCAAATCTGTCTGATATTATAGTAGTTTCTAATGAAAGTAAAATAGAATATGGATGAAATGCTTGCATCTCACGTTCCATCATAGTAGGGCACAATCAAAACCATACAGGTGCTTATTGGAGATTGGATTCCATACAATGGCAGGGCTACTGGGGTACCGCCCATCACAGTACGTGGTCTAGATCACCGTACCGAGGATCACCTTGATCCCCTACAACACAAGATCGGAGCTACCCCTTACTGGATAGTCCAAATAAGACCACCCCATGGTTGGGATCAGCAACCGCCCACATAGCCGAAATAATGGGACCTCTAGACATAGATGGCCTTACCATAATTGGTTGCTATCCACTTAGCCTTGCATGCACCTCCCCTATTTTAGCCATTCTCGGTTGATGAGGCTCGAGGCTTTACGTTACCTTTTTAGCACACATTCACTTAGAATGCTTATCGTCCTCTTGACGATGTTCTGAAAGCATTTGTCCATACAAGTCCGTTCCGGATCCGAACGGAACCAAAGACACTACTCCTACTACATCCATTTTGGAATCACCCTTAGGATTAGTAGCGATTAGCCCTTGCACTTCACTGCTCCATTATAGGACTCTAAGCTCTTGTCTTCCTCACAAAAACGTTCAAACCGGATTGAAGTGGTTTTTCGAAAAATAAATCCCGATCTCGGTCTCTTCAAAACGATCAGCGCATTGGCAAATATTATTAGTCTGTTAGTTAACTATCAAACAACATCCACAAACATCCATTGGATTTAAATAATTTTCCAAATTATTTATTTCAAAATATCTTCGCAAAATATTTTTTCTACATTTCAACACTTTAAAACCAGTTTTCAAATCACTTTTCTCTCACGGAATAAATTTCCAATTATTGTTTATTCCCACTGAAAATCACCAAGTCTAAATACTTTAGATTTTAAAATAATTTATATATACTTTAAAACACTTAAAATAAAAACTATTTAAAACACTTTATTTAAAATACTAACTAATAAATTTCCTAAGAATTCTCAAGTAAAACATAAGCCAAAAAAAATTTAAAATAAAAATAAAAATAAAAATAATGAAATTCTATACAAGTTTTCAAATAAAAACTTTAGCCTACTATCATTAAAATAAAAGTACTTTAAAATATAAATATTAATAATTATCTTTTTAAATCAAAATACAATTAACCTTTCAAAATAATTACTACTATAACTAATTTAATAAATATTTACCTTTAAAATTTTAAACAATTTAAATAATAATTTCTCAAAAACATTCTTTTAAAACAACTTTAAAACTTATACTTAAAAATCTGCTTCGAAAACGTACTTGGCTTTTTAGAGAAATACACTCTCCTTTCACACCTTTAAAAATAAAACACTATTTATTTTAAAAAAAATTACCCATTCCTTTGTAAATTCCCACCGTGAATTTATACTTCCAAATATCCACTGATATCTAATTTCACTTTATAAACTCAATTTATAAATTCCATAGTCTCATACCCCTTTTAAAACACAGTTTCAAACACTAAATATATTTCCAAATCGATTTACGAAATTTATTCAATTTTTAAAATAAATTCCTTTAGTTATCCATATTTATTTCAAAACCCATTAATTTAGATTCATCCTTTTATTATGATTTAAAATCTAATTTAAACTGAAAATACCAATTTCAAACTTTTTTCCAAAATTCTTCTTATCTCTCCCAAACTATTTTTAAACCTTGAATTAAAAACAAATCCTTTGTTTCCTGAAATAATATCGCTTAAATTTAAAAAAAAATTCATTTATTCCCATTTATTAAAAAATCTACCTTCCATGCTCGGAAGTTATTTAAATCATTTTTTTATCCTTTCCCAAATTCATTCTTTAATTTACCCAAATTCACTATAATTATTTTACTTAAAAATTTCCCTTTTTATTTCCTTTAAAAATCCAAACTATATACATATATATTTTATTTTCTCAAAATAAAAATATATGTTCAACCAAGCCATAACATTAAGTAATTTCAATTCCCAATAAAATCAATATAATCATCACGGATTATCATATATATCACATTACTGAATATAAAATAAATTCAATCATTTTGGGAAATCCAGTTGGAACCCTCCAAATATTTTTTCTGCATCCACAGATGTTAGCACAACAATTTAAAATACTAATCCCACTTCAAGGCGGGATATCGCGGTATAAAGGGTCATCCGCTATTATGCAGGGCGCATAAGGTCTCATCCACTATAAATGCGGGAAATCAATCACTCTAATATATATATATATATATATATATATATATATATATATAATCACATCCAGACGATTCAAACAATCAACTAGTAATTTGAATTTAACTATTTAAATCTAAAAGGTAATCCAAATGAGTGAGATTAACTTACCTTTGATTTTAAATTTGCAATCTGATCCACACTGGCTTGATTCTCCATGATTTTAGCCTTGTATAAACATTATATGATTTATGAATATTCGAGCAAATCGAACAATTAATTGCCATTTTATAACTTAATTAACTAATAATTTGTTTTAAACCAATTTATTTTTTTGTAAATTATTTTCTAGTGACCAAAATAGTTAGATAAGTGTAATCTTCACAATATATCAGTTTTAAAATAAACTAGTAAATGAAAATAGGTATATCTGTATATTTATTCTCCTTTGAAACTATATGTATAAAAATAATTTATAGATTTCAAAATATAATTTTATATAAATTTTCAACATTTTAAAATTTCTAAAATTCTAAATTACACATAAATTCTAAAATAAAATTCCTTTCAACCTATATGTATGTGTATTACTATATATATATATAAATTGTTACCCCATTTTATGGTCAAAACGGGGATAACAACAAATTGGCAAGGAATTACGGATAGCAGGACTGGGAATAAAGGCTACGATGGATATCGTCAAAATTCTGTTGAACTCCGATCGAGACGAAATTGATTGAAAATGACGATAAGGACTATGAAAGGCTATGTTTCGAATATCAAGTTAATCGGAGTTCGTATGGAGGAAATATGATGGATTCAAGGTGGGAGAGGAATGTTGTTCGAACCCATCAGGTTCGATACCATCAGGTTCGAAACCATCAGGTTCGAACCCATCAGGTTCGAACCCATCAGTTTCGAACCCATCAGGATCGAACCCATCAGGTTCGAACCCATCAGGTTCGAACCCATCAGGTTCGAACCCATCAGGTTCGAATCAATGGGAACTAGATTGGGTTCGAAAGGAATGACTTCAGTGCAATGGACATGGATTCGAATGATGGATATGGACTCAAAGATAGTGGATTCGAACGATGGACATGGACTAGAAGATAGTGGGTTCGAATGATGGACGCGGACTCGAAGATAGTGGATTCGAATGATGAAGCTCGAAGAAGGAAATGGATACGAAGTTTTAATGGATTCGTGGAAAATGATGGATTCGAAGTTCTGATGGATTCGTGGAAAATGATGGATTCGAAGTTTTGATGGATTCGTAGAAAGTGAATAGACACGAAGTTTTGATGGATTCGTAGAAAGTAAATGGATTCGAAGTTTCGATGGATTCGTAGGAGGTGAATGGATTCGAAGTTTGCATGGATTCGAGAGTTATGGAGTCGAAGGACTGAAGATGGATTCGAAGGGTATGGATTCGAGAGAGTTGGCCTCGTGGGTTCGAAATACATGGTTTCGAAGTAGACAGACCATGGGTTCGAACCAATCAGGACGCACGAATTCTAGAACTTGGATCGATCATATCTTCCAAACCGTTGATCCAAATGCAATGAAATTTTTACAGGAGCTTACATACATGTTGAAGAATGTTCACACCAAATTTCAGCTCAATTGGATGGATTCTTGATCGATTCGAAAATCACTTCGAATCGATCCCAAACTGGGCACGGATTCCGAGAACACGGGCCTGTGGGCCCCCCCCTCACGTGCCAAGCAACCTCCCCAGGTTTTAGGCGGGATTTCAACCTTCCACGCCTATAAATAGAGCCCCTGGTCATTCAGAAAGGGGGTCGGAAGATTTGGAGAGGAAAAGCAAGCCCAGACGCTGCTAAAATCATTCCATAGCATTATTTCTGCTATTTTCTTCAGATTTGGTCACTACAACTGTTGTAATCACTTGTAATCTTCAAGGATAATCAATAAAAAAGAAAAAATTGGAGTGGACGTAGGCCGGAGATAGCCGAACCACTATAAAACTTGTGTCTCTGTTCTTTACTTTTGTGGTTGCTGTCTATTATATGTTGAGATCTGTTGTTTGTGTTTGAATATCATTAATTTATATTCATACACTGGTGCTTTCACGGTATTGGGTGTTTGTGGCCAATTTTGGCGCAAACATATATTATTAAATTTAAAAATAGAATTATACCTTACAGATATATATATATATATATATATATATATATATATATATATATATTCTTTATATGTATACACACACAGATATATATATATATATATAAATTTAAATTAAGGAAAAATATCCTTTTTGTAAATGATTAATTTTTCTTTCAGACATATATTTAATAAATTTAATAAAAAGATAAAATAAACAACCTACCCTTACCTCTGCTACCAATGCTAGAGTCGCATCGCTGCCTTCGAATTGCAACCCAGACTCGATCGACCGTCCAAGCACAAACTCGATTAGCCATAACGCGCCTCTGCTCTCGACAATCGCGACTTGCTCAGACCTATAATCCACATGCGGGAGACCCATCTCGCGACACACGGAAACTACTCCGGTTGCCACCAGTCTTCACGTCCTAGGCTTTGATGAAAGTTGAAATCGAATTTTCTTCACATAAGTCGCGGCCATGCTCAATTTGAGAAGAATTTGTAAAGGAGGGAGGAAGGTCGTTCGAACTGAAAAGGGAAAGACTATAGGCTCGCGATTTCATCGAACAACGGCCATTTATTTTTTTCTGAGAATTTGATTTCTTCTTTTGTTTTGATATGTATATAATTTTTTTATAAAAATTCTCAGCTATGACTATTAAAGGAATGAGGAGACGCATGTATAATCGGAAGGACACGTGCTTAAAATTCTATACGTGTATGTAAGGGCTTGCAACAATATTATTTACATCTAATTTAAATTCAAATTCAAATTGTCTCGATTATCGCAACTCACAATATCGATGTCCTATCGAGGCGTGCCGTTAGGCATTCATAATGTTATACCCCTATTACGAACGCAATGGAAAAGGTTTCGAGTAGTAGTTCGATCGCATGGAGAAGATAGCTTTTTGGACCCAGTTATAATATTAAATTTCGACATAGATTTTAGCACGTTTATCTACGTACGATCACACGACAACTCCAAATGCTACAAAATTTGAAATTCGATAATAATACACTGTTACGGACCTAATGGAACTAGTTTCATCAAAATTTGAGACTGTACCTTGGAAGACTATTTTTAAATTCAATTTAAAGTATATATTTTCTAAATTGAACTTCAAATTCAAATTTAAAACTTCTATTATCTCCAGTATTACAAATATAAATTTTCCAAGTCCTTGAAATATTTTTAACTAGCTTAAAACCAAGATTCACTATTTTAACCAATTTTTGATTATTAAATTCAATAATTTAATTGCCAAATAAACAATGATATTAGAAATTCAAGTTAAACTAACTTTAAAATATTTAAAATCAATTAGATATTTCAACTTCAAATATCCAGAAATTTCGGGTCGTCACACTTCCCTTGCGTGATTGAATAATTAATATATAATGTGATGAATGAAGTGGTAGAACATGATACCCTTATGTACTAGAATTTGACCACTTAACGTTGTGCAGCAGACACTGAAATACAAGAATAAATATACCACGAAGATCAGCACGACGGGAGGAAGCTAAAGGTGTAATAAAATTTGTGCTACGATAGTCATGCCCAAAATCCATTAAGGTCGCCAATTACACAGACTCAAAACATATTCAAGAGTAAATTGCATTAGACGAAGCTAGAAAGATCATAATTAGATGGGACAAACTTCGCCATTCAAATCAGAGAATTTTTTTAGATCTTTTCTATGTAAAAATATTTACATGTCGAAAAATGATATTATACCCTTAAATTTATTAACCTGTTTCCACGTAAATTTGAACGACTTATATTTTCACAAAATATGAAATCTGAATTCATAGATTAAATTTATCAAAAACACGTTTTGATTATATAACTTCAATTTATTAAAATTTTGATTTACGTGTTAAAATAAATTCCATATAAATTATGGTTGCTTTTCAACGACCGTAAAATATTGTCTCCAAACCCAAAATTTCTTTTTTCATAAAATTATGCTTACTTTTTGGATGAAGAAATATATGTTATTTTTCTCAAATATACTTTTATTTTCATTAAAACATTTATTTAATTTCAACATAAATGTGCAATAAATTCCATATTAAATGTAAACATTTATTTTTCTCTATTATTATCATCTTTTATCCAGTTACACACTCTCTTACTTTTATTTGTTTTTGTAATATCTTAATTTTTTTAACCATTTTTATTCAAAAATGATATTAAATTAATAATTAAAAATAGTTAAAAATACAGGTCATCACATTCTTCCCCACTCAAAACTTTTTGTCCTCGAAAAGGACTAAGTACGGAATTTAACACCTGATATATTTAAGTCAAAACAGTAAAGTTATAAAACATTGATATGTTATTACATAACCTTTACTACGCTCTCGCTACGACACTTCGATATTGATTTTGCATGAATTTCAACCTATATAGAAAACAAGCCATAAAATTTTTAAAACCTCAAATTTTTGTGACCGTTGGATTTACGGAAAATTTCGGCAGAGTTTTCTTTGCGTGGCTCGATCAGAGAAATTTCACAATTCAATATATAACCCAAAATATATCAAATATTCATCTCATCTCAATGATGAGGCATCCCATAGGGTGAAATATAAAAATAGTGTATGTAATCCGAGATGTGTACCTTATTATTATTAATACGAGCGAGCTCGCTAGTATTAAGCAAGCAAAAACAAAATATAATTAGTTTATACGTCCAAATGGTCTTCGTATGTACCTATCTCAACTCAATTTAGAATATTAGTCATTTATATAAGATATAAAACATGTATGAGTTTTATAGAAGCATATAACATGAATTTTAAATCTGAACCATAACATAAGCATTAATATACGACAAACAATAATCATATACAATAAAACGGTTACAACGGCGATTTACAACAAAAGAAACCACTCAATTATTAATATTCATCCAAATAATTTATAACGATATGAATTTACATTATCCAATGTCAATATTTAATTTATACACTCCATTTCTTGTAAACATTCAATTTTTATCAATATTTAATTGATTTATGTGACGCCCCACCTCTATACCTGTAACAACCCGCATATTTATCGAGTTTACATTTAAATATTTTTATTTAAATATTAAATCGTTAATCGGATTTTGGTCCGAAAAACTACTTTTTGCAAACGGTCAAATTAGGACTTGAGACCACTTCCATTGAGTTCGAAATGTCGTTTACAACTTTTTTAAGTATAAACATCGATAGGTTTGGAGTTAGTGAAATTTCACTAACTTTTCCCGCTTTGGACTTTGGGTTAGTTTAGCCTATTAAGCCCAAGTTCCAACCCTCTTCTCCTCACTCTTCATAAATTTCCTAACTAACTCAAGCTTTGGCATTAATGGTGAAGAGAATGGGAAATTAAAACTCCAAGCTCAAATTCAATTGCAACTCCATCATTCAACTCCAAATTCAAGTAGAAGATATTGGATTCAAGCTTTGGATTGCTTCTCCTTGCTTTCAAGCTTCATCTTCATAAATTTTAGTGCAAAGGTGAGATTTTTATCTCACAATTCTAGCCTATAACTATATTGGACTGTTGGGAATGATTCCCTATCATTTTTGCATGCATGTTAGCATTTGGTTTGGATTGGATTGGCAAAAAACTCCAATTTTTAGCGTTTTGTTGAATTTTCTGCACTTGAGTCGCTGAGTCGTTCACCCTTAAGTCGCTGAGTCGTTGGACCCTTGAGTCGCTGAGTCGTTGGACCCTTGAGTCGCTGATTCGTTGGACCCTTGAGTCGCTGAGTCGTTCACCCTTGAGTCGCTGAGTCGTTCACCCTTGAGTCGCTGAGTCGTTGGACCCTTGAGTCGCTGAGTCGTTGGACCCTTGAGTCGCTGAGTCGTTGGACCCTTGAGTCGCTGAGTCGTTGGACCCTTGAGTCGCTGAGTCGTTCACCCTTGAGTCGCTGAGTCGTTCACCCTTGAGTCGCTGAGTCGTTGGACCCTTGAGTCGCTGAGTCGTTGGACCCTTGAGTCGCTGAGTCGTTGGACCCTAGAGTCGCTGAGTCGTTGGACCCTTGAGTTGTTGAGTCGTTGGACCCTTGAGTCGCTGAGTCGTATGACCCTTGAGTCGTTAGGTCGTATGACCCTTGAGTCGTTAGGTCGTTAGACCCTTGAGTCGTTAGGTCGTATGACCCTTGAGTCGTTAGGTCGTTAGACCCTTGAGTCCTTAGGTCGTTAGACCTCATTTTATCTTCACTAGGTCGTACCGTTTTGGTCGGGGCGCTGCCCCGCACCCCGCCGGGGGCGCTGCCCCCTGGACCCCCGCGACCTGACCGGGCAGGTCGAACCCCGTAAGCGGTGGCGTTGCCCCCGCACCCCCACCTTGGGGGGTTGCCACCCCCCCTGGACCCCCCCCCTCCGTAGGGGATCTTATCTGAAAAACATTGAGCTGATTTCCTGGGATGTTATTCGCATCTCCGTATGCGATCTTTGTGACTGATTGTTTCTACACTTGCTTATGTGTTTTGTCACTTTATAATATAAGGGTTTCAATACTAGTAGTAAATATCAAAACTCTTTTAACAAACAATTTCAACTCTATTTTTAATAACAAAGCTCTTTTCTTAAACCGTTTTCCAATCTATTAGTATATACAAGCCTTTACCTCACTCGGATGAGAAATCTAATTAAACGACTTAGTAAAACAAGTGGTATGAAATGCTTGCGTTCACTTCGTCGGTTAATTCTTGGACTTGTTCGATTGAACCTCTCGTGACAATTTTATTAGTGAAGATTTACAGTTTGTTCGTAAATATTTAAGTTAAGCAAGTGGTTATGGGACATGAAGCTAAACTTCTATATTTACTAGCTTAGTGTAATTGACACTTCTCGTTGATCTTGATGATCGCTTTATGAATTAGACTAGCAATTGCGCGATGTCTCTTTCATTGCAAGGTTAGACTAGACACCACTTGTGTGACTCCATTCACACATACCTTTCTGCTTTTTGGTTAGTCTTGACCTCAATCTGTGTGATTCCATTCACACATGCAGGGTAGCTCCCCTTGGTCTTCGGACCGTCATGTGATAGGCCTCTTTCCCTTTTTATGATTTCTGGATTTCTCGTGTTGATTTCTGGAATTTATGTCATTGACTTGTTATGAGTACAAGTTTAGGGTATGATGCCCCCTTCGAATCTTTGAGAAGATTCTTGTGATATTGATTATCTCTTATTGATTGATCTTCTGTTGATCATTATTTACATACTTATAGTGGTATGTCGTTATGGATGTTTATGTTTATGCCATATCTTTTATGTTATATCATGTCATCTGATATTTATAGCTAGACTGATCCGTTTATTATTTTCTTAAATAATACTCGGGTCAGACCGAGATGTTACAGGTGCTTCTGCTTGACTTCTTCCCAGGGATTCATCACTCTGACTTTTGGCTAACTGTTTAGATTAGCAGTTTTTGTTGTATACACTTGAGATATAGACTCATAGTTGTATCCTTTTGTATAGCACGTATTGCTATTCTTTTGTATTATCGTGGATCTTATTGACCACTACTCTGATGTACACTTTCATGTGTTAGTTATATATTCATATCTTCTTCCGCCTTTGTGATATGGATATCTGTGACTGATTTGTGATATGATTATTTCTATGTTTGTTTCCGAAGATTATTTATAGCCACCGTGTGATAAGCAATTACATGGATGGTCGCTCCTCAACAGCCTTATTCTCCGTGCTAGTTGACAGCACTACTCCGGAGTGTTCTTGGCTAGCGTGGGTATAGAGGTGGGGCGTCACAATACCCACGCTAGCCAAGAACATTACGGTGAATGCTGTCGACTAGCATGGAGAATAAGGCTGTTGAGGAGCGACCATCCGTGTAATTTCTTTGCGCGAGCACCGATATGTCAAATAATATAACATGCATTCTATTTCAAGAGGAAATCCGACATACCAACACAAACTCAAAGCAACTACACGGTGGCTATATAAATCCTTCGGAAACAAATATAGAAATAAACATAACACAAATCAGTCACAGACAATTCATATCACAAAGGCGGAATAAGATATGAATATTACACTAGGAAGTGTACATCAGAGTAGTGGTCTAAAAAGATCTACAATATCACAAAAGAATAGTTACACGAACTACACAAAAGAATAAGTATACATTAAGGAGTCTATATCTCAAATGTATACAACAAAATAACTACTAATCTAAGTAGTTAACCCAAAAGTCAAGGAGTTAATCCCGGATGAGAAGTCAAGCAGAAGCACTTGTAACATCTCGGTCTGCCCGAGTATTATTTAATAAGAAAATAATAAACGGATCAGTCTAACTATAAATATCAGATGAAACGATATAGAATAAGAGATATGACTAAACACATAATAATCACAATGCTAAGCTGTGATATATATATATATATATATATATATATATATATATACTTAGCTGATAATCATCAAGAGATTAATCACTGTCACCAAATTTACACAAGAATCAAAGAAACGTCATACTCCTAATTTCGTTCACCATACCATAACTATTGACGATAATATCAATGTCAATCACAAAAGTCAATGACATACAAATTCCAGAAGACTACACAAGAAATCCAGAAACCACTAAAGTCAATGACACACAAATTCACCAATGCACAAATATTGATAAAACTTATCAATGGAAATCACTAAAAATTGGTGAAACACAAATTCTAGAAATCTACACAAGAAATCCAGAAATCACAAAAATAGAGGGGGGAGGCCTATCACAAACGGGAGCATAAAGCTCACCAACACGTGTATCACAAACGGAACGCTAATTCCATGGTCGCTAACCATCACAAATTGAGCCGAAGCTCCACAAACGGCCCGAAGACCATGGGTTGCTACCCCATCACAAATTGAGTCGAAACTCCACAAAACGGGGTTTAGTCTCCCTCGCAGACAAAGAGACATCGCACATTGCTAGTCTAAATCATAAAGATGATCGTCATGATCAGCGAGAAGTGTCGATTACACTAAGCTAGTAAATATATGAGTTTAGCTTCATGTCCCATAACCACTTGCTTAACTTAAATATTTACGAACAAACTGCAAATCTCCACTAGAAAATTGTCACAAGAGGTTCAATGGAACAAGTCCAAGAATTAACCGACAAAGTAAACGCAAGCGTTTCATACCACTTGTTTTACTAAGCCGTTTAATTAGATTTCTCATACGAGTGAGGTAAAGGTTTGTATATACTAATAGATTGGAAAACGGTTTTATAAACGAATTTGGTATTAAAATAGTATTGAAATCGTTTGAGTAAAGAGTTTTGATATTTACTACTAGTATAGGAAACCTTTATATTTTTAAAGTGACAAATCACGAAGAAGATTGTAAGAACAATCAATCACAAAAATTCACATACGAAGACGTGAATAAAATCCAACGAAATCGATAAAGGATCCATCGAAATGGATATTCAAAAATCCCTAAAAAGAGTCATCAAAGTCATAATAGATGATAACAACAAATAGGATTATCATGAATCGATTTAAATTAGAATTTCAATCCAAAAAGGCAAATTAGACTCAAACAGCAGGTTCAGTCGACTGAACAGAGTTTTTCAGTCAACTGACCCTGTACATGGAAATTTTTCAGGTTCAGGAAACTTTCTGTTTCCAGGTTCAGTCGACTGTGCAGAGTTTTTCAGTCGACTGAATCATGCCTGGAAACTCTCGGGTTTCAGGTTCAGTCGACTGAACAGAGATTTCAGTTGACTGAATCATGCCTGGGCTGTTTTTCAGCCTTATACAAATGAAGAGCAAACTCTTCCAAAATGCAATCGGACGAACATTGGCTCTAAGGGTTTATGCCAATCGGCAACCCGGCCCTATATGCTCCTCGATGCATCACCAAAAGCATGATCAAACATCCATATAAGGATTTTACACAAATTTGACTTAAAAACCCAAAAATTGGAATATTTACAAAACCAATCCAAATCAAGAGCAAATTCTCATGAAGAAGTGTTAGGAATTCATACCTAACAAACAAAGATAATTATAGTCATAGATGTGAGATAAAAATCTCACCTTTTCACAAAATCGAACAAGAAGAAGCTTGAAAGCAAATGGAGAATCAACCTTTCTTCAATCACAACCCAAATGAGCTTGAATCTAAGCTCAAAAACAAGAACATTCCCGAAATTAGGTTTAGGAATTTCTGAAATTGGGAAGAGAATAAGTTGGAGAAGAAGAAGAGAAGCTTACCAATGGGTTCTTCTTGAGTTTTGAGCAAGGAATTTGATTTGCAAGAGAAACTAGGGTTTTGGAATTTTAATTTCCAATCTCTCCCACCATTAACACTCTAAAAACTGAAATGAGAAGAGAATGAGGGTGAGTGGGGAAGAGTGGCTCAGATTTGAGCATAAGTTAACATAGGGTTGAGCCCAAAAACCAAACCCAAAGTAAAAAGTAGCAGAAATCAACTTTCTCCAAACATATCGAAGCTTATACTCAAAAAGGTCGCAAACGGCATTTTAAACTCAATGGGAGTGGTCCCGAGCCCTAATTCGACCGTATGCAAAAAATAGCTTTTCGGACTAAAATCCGACTAACGATAAAATATTTAAATATAAAATCGACAAATATGCGGGTTGTTACAATTTACTTCCAATTAATTTAAATCTATTTCATTTACATTCCATTTCATTCAATTCAATCTGTTACATTTCAATTGTTTCATTTTTCATTTAGCAACATCTCATATCAATTAATTCATTCACATTCATTCTACACTTAAGTTCATTTTTTATTTTAAATCAATATTATTTCATTTACTCATTTTACTAATACAATTAACCAATTCTTCCATTTATTTATTGTGGTTAGTTTTTCACAAGTTAAAGTTCATTTCATAATTCAATATTAGCTTCCTTCCTTTAACATCTATATTTAATTAGTTTAACATCTTGTTTAACTAACACTTGTCAAAGTTATAAACTATAAACTTTACATTTTTATGAAACATTGGAATTATAATATTCACATCTTAATTTTTGGCATCTACATCGTCAGTGAATTATTTCTTATATCCCTATTTTGGTTTCTTTACAACTTAATTCACATTTATTTTCACAATTTCATTCAAAACAAATTTATTTATGAAATATTTAATTAATTATCAATTTAGTTTATAACCATTCTATAAAAGTCCAACTTTATATATATGACTTATCTAAGTTTATAATTATCTCAAAAGTTACAAAATCAATTTCAAAATTTCTGTATAAATTTATATTTAATTCTATAACCAATTTACAATGATATTATTTTATTCATTTGTTTGCTTTCTTAAGTTCCGCTTACTTATTCCATTTAGTTACTAACTATTTCTAATATACTAATTAAGTATAACATTAATTCTTGCAACTAAATTTCCATTTATATACATTTTAATCACTTTTATGTTTTATTTACTTGTATAATATCCCATTACAAATCCAATTTACCATTTTTAACTTTTTAACATTTGGTTAGTTTATTATATGTTATTAGAATACAATTTGGTATTATAAAAATTAATTGATTCATTTTTCTTAATTAGGATGTTCACAATTTTAACTAATTTAGATTTTCTTTACTTTCAATTTAATTCTAAAGTTTCTTACACAATTAGCTTAGATCTCTTTAATTCTCTAATTTTATAAGTTCTGGTTATTCAAATATTTCATTTCATTCAATTAATTTGAAGATTATGAATTAACAAAACTAAAATTATAAACACCAGCTTCATTTTAAATCATTTGAAATAAGTATGCATACTTATATTTTATATATCAAATCAAACTTTTGGAGCTTCTCGTAGGTCTTCCCAACTTTGGGACTCAAAAATGAACGTCGATGATGCTGGACTGTAACATCCCGCCTTTTCGCACGCTTTAAATCGACAAACGTGCCAATTCAAACCATATGGAAGGGCGGATTGTTATGGGGTAAATAAGAAAAATAGAGAAAGAAAAAACAAAACAAAATCTTACATCGGAACAATAAAATATAATAATCAATATACAGTTCATAAAAACTGTTTTACAAAAAAATTGATTTTTCTTTATACAACAAATATTAGAGTTCACATACTATAGAATATCAATAATGCAGTGGAATACAATAGTGTAGTGGAATAATATAGTAGATAGTAGTACTACCAGTCGTCGTCTTCTTCCTCCAGAAAAATGCTTCAAATCTTGAAATGCTCGGACTGACCCGAGCAAATTGAAAAAAAAACACTCGAGCCAGAACTAAAAGATCTGATGTAAGTTAAATCAACAAAAATAAATATGAGTGCATTAACTCAAGAGATGCTCGGGATTTACATCTCCTAAGGATCCATTAAACTATTTACTATGTAGTATATTTCGCTATTATAATAGTGTCTAATTGTAAAATAAACTTACTTTTAAATAGCGTTAAGGGGTTACCCATATGGCCTTAACACAAATAATGCCAATAGTCTATACAGTACCGTAATACCTCCTGATCGGGAGGCTACCAGAGGATACTCCATAGGTACGACACAAATAGAAACTCGTACAAGGCGCGATAGGGTAAGTGACACGGCACAACTAGGCAATGCCAGGGTATATATACCAATTACGCTTCCGGGTCGGTGGTAACGCGTAGCCGCAGCTACCGCCCACCTCGAGCCACACCCTCAAATAAAAAAATCAAAAGTGGCCACCGAATCAATCCAAAAGTCGAAGTATAATATCAAAGGGATGTGTCCGATCAAAGGTGCTACCTCAATTAACCCGTCGATCGCTCCTATTTTAGCCACCTTATGCCAACTCACGGGAGTTGGGTCCACATATTTACCACAAAGGAAACGCCGCCGCCTTCCTACTTTATTCTGGAATCTCCACCGCGTACACAGTTGTTAAAGTGGTTTTTGGAGCTGGCAGCGGGTATGACAACTTTCGATCCCGGTCTCTTCAATAACCAATCGTTATTATAACACCGCGGTCATTTTAAAATAATTATACTTTAAAACCAGAATAAAACATCCATTTCAAAACCATATAAATACGATATCATTTCTATTTTTAAAAACCCCAAATCATTATGATATCATTTTTTTTCTTATTTTAAATATATCTTTTTTTCAAAACATAATACTTCCAAATATATATACCTTAAACCCCATAGCTTTGAAACAAATTTTCTAATACTTAAATGGTTTAAATATTTAACCATTTTATATAATAAAATAGCTTTAAATTTCATAAATAAATCCAAATACAGGTTTAATTTCCCAAATAAACCATTTCAATTTCCATATGATTCAAAGCTTAAATTTTCCCACCATTTCATAATTTATTCTTTGAAAATTTCATATACATCAATTCCAACTACTATTATTTAGATTTGAAACGTTACTAAATAAATCAAATATCGTTTTAGTAAAACTTTTAGAATTCAAATAACTGGATACTCTTCCAATTAAATTAACTTGATAATATTCAATTTAATAAATTTGATAATCATTTAAATCCTCTAAATAAAAATCAAGTTATAAAATCATACTCTTAAATCTAAATTTATTTACATTCCAAATCCAATTTATTCAAGAACAATTCTTAAATAATTCAATTCAACCCAATTTCATATTTATCTTCCAACTTTAATTTTATTCGAGTCATTATAAATTATATATATATATATATATATATATAATACCTTAAACAGGTACTTACCCATATAATATAAACCATCAAACTCCATTATTAAACTCATTTTTATTAAACAATTTTATACATAGCTTAAATTCAAGAATTTAACTATATATATAATATTTATATAACATCAAAATTTGTGTTTAATAAACCGTATATTCCTTTCCAAAACCATAGAAAATCACTTCAAAATATTTCTATATATAGACCGCGGTGCCTGTATATAATTTTCTATCCTATGGTCAAGTGATACGGATATTTATCATTTCAATCCGCAATTTAAAAATAAAAATTGTGGTTATATATCATTTCAAACCGCAATCCCGAGTGAGATGAAAATGCATAATAACTTGCAGTTTATAACAATATAAAATACAGCATCCATTCGTCCAAATCAACTATCAACCACTTATCGCAATCATCATCAAATTCAACAATAGCATCAATATAGAACGGAAAATAAACAACAGGTATTAAATTGCAGTTTAATTCAATAATAAATTAAGTACCCGTTTAACTGGCGGTTTATATGCAATGAATACTTAATTAACAAATTAAACTGGCAGTTTAAATGCAATGAATAAATTAAACAGCAATTTAATTTAAATAAATGAAATTAACTGAGATGATGATTAAAAATATACCAAACAAGCATAAATAAATTTTAAATCACATCATATATCAATTTAAGAAACATAAGAAATTTTAGAAGTTGTGAGTGGGTTAAAACACTCACCTTTTGAATTTAAATTCAATTTAAACCCAAAAATTGAACAGTCTCCAAATTTGTCCAAACCAGCTTCAAAGTGTCCGGAATTCCAATTTGAACCTAGCGGAGAAAACCGCACGTGAATCAGATAACGTATGTGAGAGTTATTCACGTTAGATCATTAGAAAGCAAAATTAAATTTAAAACAAATAAAATAAAGAAAATACCCAAATCCCTCACCACGTCATCACCCCTACAGAAACGCGTAGCTACAGGAACTTACAACCGAACCCCAAAACCCTAGATGCCGCCATCGGTTCCATAAATTTTCACGCCGCCCACGATCGCCTTAATCCCGATCGAGCAAGCCCACGATCGCCTTAATCCCGATCGAGCAACCTAGTCACCACGCCCACGTCAAGCCGAGCCTACATGGCCCAAGCGCGGCCTCCACGGCCACCCTGCGCGACCGCGACGTTTCCCCTTTTCGCGCGAATACCGACGAACCAAAGCCTCCTTCGACCAAACGAAAACTATGGACGAGCATGAGTTGACCACCTCTACGTGACCATACCCTCTGATCGTCACCAAAACGAAGATCCACCGTTTAAATCAACGCCTACAAACGGACAACCGGAAATAAAAGCCTGAATTCTGGTCAAACGACAAACCGAATCGAAAAACGAACACCTTTAGTGAATTACGCTAGTCGAGACCTTCAACATATAATTTTTCAAATTTTTCTGAGGACATTGAAATTTATGCTTTGGATTTGATTTGAAATTGGATCTGGAATTTGTTTGTCTGCCATTGAGGAGGAGAGAGATGAGATGTATATACAGACAAATGAGAATAGAGGTAGGCTAGGGTTTACACCAGGATATTTATATAGAAAGTTGGAATAGAATAAATGGATCAGGTTGAATACGCGCTAACGACAAAGTGACCCAAAAAGCCCGTTCTGACCCCGGAACGAAATTGGGTAAACCCATATATCAAAATAGGCGTTTTAAAATATTTTAAATGCAATGGAAAAGATTTCAGGTTCAAATTGCATCGTATGTAGAAGTTATGCAAAAATCAATATTTTCCAAATTGATTTCAATTGATTTCAATTTAATTGATTTCAAGGCGTTTCGAGTCCATACGATCAAACGACAAGCCCGATCGCTACTAAACTTGAAATCCTAAAATAATTCACTGATGCGGATCCGATGAAACTGGTTTCGTCGAAATCCGAGTCAGTGGCCATAATGGCTATTCTTATATTGATTAAATAAACAAAAATTTAGTCAATTTAATCAAATTTTCAATTTAAATCCGATAATTACCAATTCTTATCATTTTAAATTTTCCAATCATTTACAATGATTTAAACCAAATTTAACTATCAAATTAGAGTTGATAAATTTATAAATTTCAATATTAACCCCAATTTCATTAAATTTTCAAATTATAAATAAATTCCCCAAAATTTCGTTTAATTAAGTAAATAAATTATTATTTCATTCATTTCTGCAAATAGATGGATTAAACCTTTCAACACTATTACATAAATATTCTCACAATCATCTAAATTCCCATTTTACATATTTAGTTCATTTTATTGTAATTAATCCTTTTATTATAAATAGAATGCAATCAATTTTTATAAGTTCCAATTAAACTGATTAGATTCAATTCCACCCTTTAATTGAGTCTATTATTACTCCATAACACGGTTAACCCTTGTCTCATATTTCATTCCATTAATATATTCAAATTTTATCTTCATTTCAATTAGTGTAATATTAAATATTTAATTCTACTTATTTTCAATAAAAATCCAATTATTTAAGTGTAAATTCAAATAAACAAATAAATCCTGCCTCCCTTCTTTTAATTCAATTAATTATCATAATTTCGTCTTAAGTACCATTTACATTGGTATATATCCTGATAAATTAACATTTTCCCAAATTATCTTTATTTCAAATTGCATAACATTTAATTCTCAATTGCTACAAAATTTACACTTTTTATAAATTGGATTTCAATGGATTGATTTGCTTTAATCCAAACTTTTATTAAGTTCATCACTATTCTATAAACTTAGTTACCTTTTTTTCTTTTCATTCATTACCTTTTAATTTATTTCCTTCAAACCAATATTGTAATTACTTACAGAACATAGATTATATTCGATGACCATTTATTATAATTTAAATTCATTAATTTAATTCAATGCTTATATTTTGTTTTCATATATTACCTTGTAGCTACGTATACGTCTTCATTAATTCCATTGATTTGCATTAACTCCATTCCATAAATCTATATCCAATTACTACCGTAAAATAAGTTTACATTTCTATTAATTTCCATTCACACTTCCGTTATTTTTTATTACAATCATTAAAGTAACTTTATAATCAACACAAACATTATGGACACTTATCGACCTGCATCATCCTTATTACATAAATTTACGTTTTATCCCATTATAAATAAATGCGCACATGAATCATATTTACATCCACTTCCATATATAAGTTTTGTAACCAAGTTATAACATTTACATTTATTTCTTATTTTAATTAATTACCAAATATTCCTATCACACTAATTTATTACTTTGCAATCTTAACAAATCCATATATTGTCAATTGCCTAATATATGCCTTAATTACTATTATATGTTCTCTATAAATTTATTTACATGGTTTTAAACTTTTATTCACCAATTACTGCCCTATAAATAAACTTACGTTTCTATTCAATTAACATTATTTCCAATTAATAGCAATATAAATTTTTAATTGTTAATTTTAATTTCATTTGCTACGTCTAATTTCTAACATTCGTTCCAATATAAATTTATAAGATTTTTTCTTCGAAATTTAAAAAAAATCTTATTAATTTAACTTATTTTAATCATCGAATTTTACGGGTCGTTACACCCTCCCCTACTCAAAAATTTTCGTCCCCGAAAAGGAAAAAGAAGGGAAAAGAGGAATTAAGAAATCAATATATCTTATTTAAAATATTAAATTTATAAACAAATAAATTTACAAAATTAATAAATTTAAATAAATATACCTATTCATAACCATTAAATCCTTTTATACTTAAATTAATAAAGTTTGGGAACGTTTTTTAAAAAATTTCTAAGTCCAAAATTTACGGAAAATTTTGGCAGAGTCTCCTTTGTACGAGGAGGCTCGGGAGAAAATATAATATAAAATATAACAATATACAACATATATTTTCCAATATAATATATATCCCAACATGGGAAAATAATATAATAATTCTATAAACCGTAATCCGAAAATGTACCTATTTGTCGGGCAATTTACGCTTAATTATGAAACCAAAAGCAGTAGCAATTGCTTCCACAACCTATATTTTACTTATATAATCCAAAAGGTTAACAATTATATAAAATAAAAAAAATTCATCCACTAACAAACAAAGCATTGTCAAACCCAACAATCACTTACAATCACAACATACAACCATCTTACAGAATCAACATAATCAATCATTCATTCATATCAAACAAAACAGGTAGTTGTTCGGGTTCTAAACTTTAAATTTTACAAAATGAAGAATAAACTACTAGGTGCATCTTTTACTCAACGGTCTTAGATAAAACGAAATAGATTTATTCATTCATCTAAACAATTTTAAAGTATCCTTGCCCAAACAACCATAAACCAACAAACATTCAACAATTTCAAACAACAGATTTAGTTTATCCTTACTAATTCCATTCATACATTTGTTGTTTGATTTCATTTTTATCCATATACTGGTTTATCCTTTTAGTTTACATTTTACTTCTTACAACCTTTTACTTTTATTCATTGGTTCAATGTTTATTTTAATTATTCCTTTATTACTTAAAAATCTTATTTCATTCATTAATGCCATCATTTATCAATTATTACATAATTTCAATTATTAATATTCATGTTATTCATGCTATTCATGTTTAATTCAATTCCTTTGCACAATAATTCATTTACTAAAGTTTAAAATCATTTATTGTAACGCCCCACCCCGAGACCCACCTTACTAAAGAGAATTAACAAGTAATTCCATCTACTAAAGCGGAGAATAGTGCTAGTTAAGGGCGACCATCTATAATTTTGTCTTAAACATCTACTGAATACGTCGATTAATGCAATGTAATTTTTTTCTCTCAAGTGGATCGACATACCCAGTAAATGCTTAATTCAAAAATATAGGTGGCTAACGGATCTATCAGAACAAAATACAATAATTAAATGAAAAGCACATCACAGAACAGTAATCGATATCATATATATACATATACGCTGATACATGTTTAGTACAATACAATATGAATACAATAAAGGTGGTACTTGACCACACTATATACATCGAATCAAATATAACAACATCAAAGTATGCGAAAGAACAGAAACTACTCAAGAGAAAGAAGAGCCGATATCCAACATCAACTTCAAGCTAAACCCAATAGATGATACCTGAAACAACTCGGTCTGACCCAAGTGAAAACACACGGGTCAGGCTAACTAAAATTATCAGTTAAACAGAATAATCGATAAGGATAATTAGGTGAAAGATATGGTATCATTTTTCTTAAAGGATGCCATGCCCTAAACAGTGTTTCAATATCATAAGAAAGAACACCTCTTCTTAGCAAGTACAAGAAATAATGATGATAAAGTCATACTTAAATGGCATAACTGACACTTAAGCAAATGGAACATCGACGAGCAAAGTTTTAAAGATAAGACTAAATAAACATCGCTTTCGCCTCATATCATCGGCAGTATAAAGGAATATGGATAATGACTTCAAATGATTCAACTATCTTCTTAGAAGCGGTTGTCAAAATAACAATACACCAAAGGTACATATCCTAAAATGCATATGGGTGTACCTCATCTCATTGGCACATCCCAAGGGTCATTCATGGAAATATAAAACCAAATTATAAAAGAAGCATCATACTTATTCATACCTCATCTCGTCGGTATGAATATAGATACGTCTCAAATCCATCACTAAAACTTATTATCAAAAAAAATCTCATAATCAATTATACCTCATTTCATCGGTATAAATACATATCAAATCCACTATTAAAACTCCTTATAAAAGAATTTCCATAATTTATACCTCATCTCATTGATATAAATATAAAATGCCTCAAATCCATCTTAATAGAACCCGGAAAGAGTTCAAAACATCGTATTCGAAATCACCATAAAACCATGTATATAAATAAGCCCTTTTCTTACATAAGGCTATACTAAAGCATCATCATCAAAACAGTGAAAACGAAACATCTAAACTTCATAGAAAACAGCACGTGATTTACATCTTGACTAGTACTAGTAATTTGGTACCATACATCGTGATGACTTGGGGTCACATAACATCATAACATCGTGATTGACTAGTCGAAACATCTTGATGACACCTAGTCACAAATCCGAGTAAAAACATCGTGGTGATTGGAGTTGAGTAATAACATCGTGAACATCGTGGTGACTCCAATCGTACTCGGTCTAGTACTAGTAACATCTTGAATGTGTCTCAACTATTCGAATAGGAACCCAAAAGGCGCGAACGTATATCCCATACTATACGTTCTTCCCTAATGTTTTACTAATCGTTAGTTGGTTCCACATTAGAAAACATCATAAAACATCAGAACCATCATAAAACTCACTCTGCCTCATCTCATCGGCGAGTTAATATAATACCATACTCATCTCTTCTCATCGACGAGTAATGGTTCCATCGTGACTTGTCTCATTTCATCGACAAGTAAAAATCATCATAACCATCTTAACTTCATAAATCGTCATAAACGTCTTAACTACGTGAATACATCATAAATAGACTTACCTCATATCATCGGCAAATAAAACAACATCTTTAAGTGGTTCTCATCGATTTTTACTCCTATAATAGGAGATCTCGAACATCTCAACTCGCCAATATTGGCTACTTGGATAATCCCTATAATACGAATTGAAAATCTTAAATACTAACTCAAGATATAATACTCAAGAGGTTTCGATCATACAAGTCTGGAATTAACCGAAAAAGCAAACTCATGTGTCCCATACCACATGTTTTACTAAATCGTTTAATTCTCTTTCTCAAACGTCCAAAAAAATGCAAAAACGTGTATCTTTAAATAGAAAATATATTTTTGCTAAATCAGGTTTTGAAATAAATTTCAGAAAATATTAAAGAAATCAACTTTGGAAATCTCTTTATAATTTAGAAATATTAATTGTATCATTTTTTTATGAAATCACTTTGTAAAATATATTTCTTAGAACAATTGCTAGAATATGAACACTGTTGGAAAATAGTTTAAAAATACATGCACATGCGCTCGGAATCACAATGAAAACATTGCATAATGAATCATTAAAATCCCAATGACGGATTCGTGAAAATCCATGGTTCTATATAGTAGAAGCAACCCAAAAATAATCACAAGATGCATGGTTTATCCCTTGAATAAAGTCATACATCACTCAAGATCTATATTAAAATTCATCATCAAAGACTTGCTCGAACAATCTAAGAAAATACATGATTCAATACCAGAGCATATGTGATATAAAGCTCTCAATATTTGCACTGAAAAGAGCATCAAAACCGTGTTTGGAAAATATAAAAGAAAGCACCAAAAGCTGGTGCAACAATTCAAGATACACAGGAATAAACATTGGTGTTTTCCCCAGGCCTGTATTTTGTTTGTATAGTTTGCCTCTTTTAAGCACATAATTTGAGAGAACACAAAAGATAAAAGTTGTACAAGACGTCCTAAGCTTTCCAGAACATTAAAAATTACTGAATTCCGATAAGAAATGTAAAAGTTATAGGTAAGACAATTCTAAGATTTGAATTTCACAACTTCTGTCATTTTGTCTCGGGACAGCGACAAACAATCACATTTTTGGCCAAGATAACTTCGAAATTTTGAAAAACTCAAAACATAAAAGTTTCAGAACAAAGTCTAATCTTTCTGGAACATCTAAATTTATTGAAATCGGTTGAGAAATGAAGAGGTTATGACCAATTTAGTTTCAGCCTTAAGCACAGAGCTAATATTAGTTTTGCTCTTGGGATTACAGTAGATAAGTTCTATTTTGACATAGAAGCACTCAAAATTACAAAATACTCAACAAAAGAAAGTTTTAGTGTATTATTTTTTCTTTCCGAAACATCTAGAATTATCATAATCCGATTAATAATGAGAAAGTTATGTCTATTTTAGTTTCAGCTTCAAAGATGGACAGAATTCAGTTTTTGGATTGAGCACAAAATATGATCAAAACTTGATTTTTATAGCTCCAAACATCCAATTTTACATTAAATATGAATAAGGAAGATTGTTTACAGCTAGCGTGAGTTAGATTACTCACCTTAAGGTTTATTTGCAGCGAATTAAATGATTTTGCTTGCAAAGAAAAGAGCTTTGGCCTTCAGTAACCTATAGAAACTAAGAAAAATACATGCAAAGGGAAATAAACACAAATTAAAAAAAAACCATCTCTGAAATTTAGAAATTTGATAAAATTAAAAGATTTGGAGTTTGTTACCTGTTGATTAACTTTCTAGCTTGAGAAAGATTTTAATTTGTTGAGTTTATTTGAAGTTTGGAGGTTTGAAATTAAGAAATTTGAGAGTTTCTATTTACTGTTCTTAGTTTACAGATGAGGAAGAAGAAGTGAGGTAAGAAAATGAACGTACTAAATCTTGTTTTCTTCTTTATCAATTATCTAGAAAGCACTAATGGGCCATTTGGACCCAAAATGAAGAGAAAAATAAAATGGCCTAAGATTAATTAATACTTAATCAAAAATGTTCATATTTACACTATTTACAAAACCAAAATACATTTTCCTTCCAAATTTTTACATATGAAAAATATGTAAACTCACACACTAATACAACAAAACATTTTCCATCAGATAAATAGATAAAATTTTATTTTTATGACATTTTTATTATCAAAATCCTTTATTTTACAAAAATGCACTATTTTCATAATTAAATACAAAAGTTCACGTTTTTAACTTTTAAAATTAAAAAAAATACTTATCTCACTTAGAAAAATATTTCAAACCATTTCCAAACCTTATTTATAACAAAAACATATTTTAAAACCACTTTCCATCTTTTTATTAAATTAAACCACCTTAAAAAAAACAATTACTTCTCTTAAAAATCATAAATAGAAGAATTGGCAATATTTACATAATTATTACATTTCTTTTCTAAAATAAAAATCATTTCCCACTTATTATTAACCCAAACAAAATAAAATAAAGTTCTAAACTTTATTTTCACAATTTGATTCCAATTTCATTGTTTATTCCAAACAAACAATCTAAAATTTCCAATTTAATTTTAATCATAATATTAAATTATAATTATCATTATAATTTAATATTGACAGGTAATCTCCAACCCAGGATTGTTACAGACTCCCCTCCTTACAAAAATTGCACCCCCGCAATTTTCTAGAAAAAGAGCCATAAACAACACAGAAATTTAATCGACAAAGGATAAAAGATAAGCTCGAAACTCAAACCATTCATATTCTCAACATAGAATGGTAGAGAGAAACAAGGACAAACTCACTTGGTTAATCCAATGGCCCATCAAATGCTAATATAGTGATTAGCAAACCATCGAATTTTTCTAGTAACTCGAAAGAATTTCGAAGATATCCCGTCTTCGAAACAACACTCAATAAGACGCTCAACAATTAACCAATCGAAAACGGTTGATTTCACCAAACTCTACTAATAGAGTCGGGATCAAACTCACTTAAACCCGAATTCTAAGCAATAAAGAATATCAACAACAAGATTTTCCGCATAATAATACGGAAAGAACATCCTCACAACAAGATAAACACAATAGACAAGATGAATAAATCACGAAATGACTTCTTACAAGGCCACCAAACTCGAACGATCATGAAAATGAATGTCGTTGATATTAACTCAAGGATAGAATATACTCAAGAAACAAGGATATAAGCTCAAATTATTTTCAATCTAAGATATTTAGAATTTTTAAATCTCAACATTTTTTTAAATTTAAAATCTCAATTTCCAACATTTGAAAATTTTCTAACTCTTTATTATATTACTTAGTAAGTAATTTAAAAATCAAATTAAAAGACCATATTTCTTATCTTACTTCAAAATTAATTTCCAAAGAAATTTTTAAATCCATAATAATAATCCCCAAAATAAATTGAGGGGTTAAATTCTCTTTACTCTTTTTATTAAACCACCTAAATGGTTTAAAAACAATCTTCAAGTTCTCTTATAACTGTTCCCTTATAACATCCAATGTATATAATATATATTCTAAAATCTCAAAATATACTTCTAATAAAGCATAGCTTAAAAATAATCTCATTTGTATTCTCATCCTTATAATTTCAAAATAAATATATAAATAAATGGCATTGCCTCGCCACTGAATCTCTAATAAATAGATATGTCTGTTGGCTGCAGAGTCGATTGAACAATCAAAACTGCCTCGCCACTCTGATACTCGTCTCTAAAATCAATGGCTGCAATTACCATTCAAAAATAAATTTAATATTTAATCTCAAATATTATTTTCAAAATATCAATTTTTAAAACACAAACCATCGTGTCCGATTACCTCATTATAGCATTTAGGAGATTCCTATCGATAACGTTGATCAGGCGTATCAACCAGAACTCTTACTACTCGATGGACAATCCAACATTCTCAAATTATTTCTATAAAAAAATACTACTCTTGTAAATATATTCTCAAAATATTCTTTGAATTATTTTAATATCTCAAAGCTTAAATTTCTCTTTAAAACTCATATTTATATAGCTTCAAAACTCAGACCAAAGAACATTAAGAGAATGCATCGAGATATTCCCTGAATACTCGATTCTCAAAATCAACAGAAGGAAATAGAGTGTTCGTCAATCTTACGATGTCACGAGCCACTCCCAAAAATCATCAAGATACAGGATAAGCAAGATATTCTTCTCAAAGGAGAAGAAGCACACAATCCATGAATCACTACTTCAGTCGGAGTAATGCTAAAGGATAACATTGATTGAGTATATGAAAAGAATACTCAAACGAAGCTGAATGATAAACTCAATCAAACACGAACAATCCAGAAACTCACCTCATTCCTTAGTGGATGTCCTCGTGGAAGGATAGCCGAAGGCTAAAAGCTAGGAATAAGGTTAATTCAACATTCGATTGTCCGATTGAATGTCAGATCCAAAAGGACTCACAAAACTCAACAAAGTCACCTTAACTGGAATTCGAGATATATCATCAACATCTCGATACTCAAGAGTGAATTCAGAAACTTCGGAATCATCATTAACATTCCAAAGTGAAAGAAATAATAACCCAATCAAATTAGGATGCCTAAATAAATACAGATCCTATAACAACAAAAGGATCGAACTTAACATCAAATAAGTTAGTCCATCTCAAATCAGATACATCTCAAGATTATGAGTAACAATCAAATACTCACAAAAGCAACATCAAATAAAAATCTCAGAATGCCCACAATAAGCCAACCATTGTGGATCCCTGTAATAGGATTCATTACTCTCAAAGGAAAGCAACAAGAATGCTCAAAGAAATCAATCAGTTCCATCGATACGAACTCACTCGTATCGACAAAAATAAGAAGAGAATAATCCTAAATAAGATTATTTATAAGATAAGATGACATCAAACTCTATTATGGAATACTACGGAATACAATATATATTTTCCCAGACATACTCCATTCCAATAATCCCAAAACTCGAAAAAGAATCAAGGATCGATTCGAAAACAAGATCGAATAAAGGACAATGATCCACTCGTATTGTACTTCGATGTATCATGATATACGTACTGCTCTGTGTTTATTCTATTTTATTCTGACTGCAGCTCTGATACCAAACTGTAACGCCCCACCCCGAGACCCAACTTAGTAAAGAGAATTAACAAGTAATTCTGTCTACTAAAGCGGAGAATAGCGCTGGTTAAGGGCGACCATCTATAATTTTGTCTTAAACATCTACTGAATACGTCAATAAATGCAATGTAATTTTTTTCTCTCAAGCGGATCGACATACCCAGTAAATGCTTAATTCAAAACTATAGGTGGCTAACGGATCTATCAGAACAAAATACAATAATTAAATGAAAAGCACATCACAGAACAGTAATCGATATCATATATATACATATACGCTGATACATGTTTAGTACAATACAATACGAATACAATAAAGGTGGTACTTGACCACACTATATATATCGAATCAAATATAACTACATCAGAGTATGCGAAAGAACAGAAACTACTCAAGAGAAAGAAGAGCTGATATCCAACATCAACTTCAAGCTAAGCCCAATAGATGATACCTGAAACAACTCGGTCTGACCCGAGTGAAAATACACCGGTCAGGCTAACTTAAATTATCAGTTAAACAGAATAATCGATAAGGATAAGTAGGTGAAAGCTATGGTATCCTTTTTCTTAAAGGATGCCATGCCCTAAACAGTGTTTCAATATCATAAGAAAGAACATCTCTTCTTAGCAAGTAGAAGAGATAATGATGATAAAGTCATACTTAAATGGCATAACTGACACTTAAGCAAATGGAACATCGACGAGCGAAGTTTTAAAGATAAGATTAAATAAACATCACTTTCGCCTCATATCATCGGCAGTATAAAGGAATATGGATAACGACTTCAAATGATTCAACTATCTTCTTAGAAGCGGTTGTTAAAATAACAATACACCAAAGGTACATATCCTTCATACATATAATAAAATGCATATGGGTGTACCTCATCTCATTGGCACATCCCAATGGTCATTCATGGAAATATAAAACCCAATTATAAAAGAAGCATCATACTTATTCATACCTCCTCTCGTCGGTATGAATATAGATACGTCTCAAATCCATCACTAAAACTTACTATCAAAAAAAATCTCATAATCATTTATACCTCATCTCATCGGTATAAATACATCTCAAATCCACTATTAAAATTCCTTATAAAATAATTTCCATAATTTATACCTCATCTCATTGATATAAATATAAAATGCCTCAAATCCATCATAATAGAACCCGGAAAGAGTTCAAAACATCGTATCCGAAATCACCATAAAACCATGTATATAAATAAGCCCTTTTCTTACATAAGGCTATACTAAAGCATCATCATCAAAACAGTGAAAACGAAACATCTAAACTTCATAGAAAATAGAACGTGCTTTACATCTTGACTAGTACTAGTAATTTGGTACCATACATCGTGATGACTTGGGGTCACATAACATCATAACATCGTGATTGACTATTCGGAACATCTTGATGACACCTAGTCACAAATCCGAGAAAAAACATCGTGGTGATTGGAGTTGAGTAATAACATCGTGAACATCGTGGTGACTCCAATCGTACTCGGTCTAGTACTAGTAACATCTTGAATGTGTCTCAACTATTCGAATAGGAACACAAAAAGCGAGAACGTATATGTAACGACCCGTGTAAATTTGATATTTAAAATGAATTAAATTAATAGGATTTTTATTTAAATTTAGAAAGGAATAAAAATCTTATTTATTTATATGAAAGAGAATGCTGAAATTAGATGTATCAAGGGGTAATTTAAAATTTACAAATTAGATTATATATTGCAATTAATGGTAATGGTGGAAATTATCACATTTGGATAAAGAGTTAAAATAAGTAAATTAAGGCAAGTATTGGATTTATCAATGGAATTAAATATTGATTATGGAAAGTGAATGTAAATGGAAGTAATAAAGTAATGCAGGACAATAAATAATTTATTTAGTACAGTCCCTCTTATTTGTAAACTATGGTAAGATGTTAATAGATTGAAATGTGAAAATTAGGAAAATAGATTCAAAATTTATGTTAGTCAATGAATTGCAATAATTAAGTTAGTAATTAATGGATTTGATGGAATAATTAATTGGATTTAGAAATCTTAAATTGTATGTGTGCATATATTTATAATGGAAAATAAAAGGGTAAATTAATAGTATACAAGTATATTAAAGGTTATAATTGTGGGTTACTAGTAATTTCACTCATTTACCAATAAAGATAATTAGATGTGCCTTGATGATAATTAATAACATAACGGAAAAGAGTAAATGTATTCATTTGAATATTAATTGAAATTGGATAGGGATTTTGAGTAACAATGTTAATGCAAGGTAATTAATGCTAAATTAAAGTAAATAATAAAGAATAATGATTAATTCAAAAAAGATTGTAACATATATTACCTACTTATTTGTCAATGAAATTAAAACCTGAAATAAGTATAAATGAATGTTACACAAATTAAAAATGAAATAACGTTCGTTTAAAAGTTGAGAAATTATAAGGTCGTGTTTATTAAGCGTTACTTTAATAATTGTGATTAATTGTGAAATCAGTACGGGAAGATGTAAAGTAATAACTACGAAAGTAATACGTTATATATTAATTATAACCTAAACTTAAGTGTAAGTAAAAGGTCGGAATTGAACCTAATCCGTTTAATTCGAAACTTATTTAAATAAAATGGATTCAAAGCGTAATAAAAAGATTTTTTTTTAGAAATTGTACTAAGTACTATAATTGGTAAAATAATTTACATTTAGGATTGAGATAAAAATTTGTTTAAGGAATTATAAAGTTATAAGTAAATCAAAATGATGAAGTTTATGAATTATTGAATTTGAATCTTTAATAATGAGTTAATTTGTTAATTTATAATAGTTGGACTTATTGAAATAAACGAAATCAAATTTTAATTATTACGTTAAATTAAAAATTAAGTTGAAAATTTGGAAATATTTATGCAATAATTTTAAATCCTTTGGTAAACCCTCCTATTTGAAATATGAATGGAATAATCATTGATTCCTTTAATTTAATGTAATTATTAGAAAGTTAATTTATAATTTTGAATTTCATGAAATTGAGAATTAATATTGAATTTATAAATGAATCGTCTAAATTTACATTTTTAATTTTGTTTAAAATCTTCGTAAATGATTAAGGAATCATAAGTGATAAAATTTTCCAATTCTAAAATTGAACAATAAAATTTGGATTTATTTACTAATTCTTAATTTATTTAATTAATATAAAAATAGCCTTTTTTGACACGGATTCGGATTTCGACGAAACCAGTTTCATCGGATCCGTAACTATGAATTATTGAAGGGTTTCAAGTTTCGTAGCGATCGGACTTGTCGTTTGATCGTACGAACGCGAAACGCCTCGAAATCGATTAAATTGAAATCAATTTGAAATCAATTTGAAAATACTGATTTTAGCATAACTTCTTCATACGATGAAAATTGAATGTGAAATTTTTTCCATCGTATTCAGAATATTTTAAAATACCTATTTCGATATATGGGTTTACCCAATTTCGTTCCGGGCTCAGAACGGGCTTTTTGGGCCACGTTAGCGATAACACGTATATCCAACCCGATCCATCTATTCAAATTCTAACCCACCTATATAAAGCCAGCTATAAACTCTAGCCTCCATCTATTCTCATTTGTTTATTCGTTCATTTCCTCAGCTTCTCCTCTTCCCCATGGTTGAAAACTCTAGATCCATTTACAGTTCAAAATCAAAAGTCAAAATTCAAAGTCTCCAGAAAAATTCATAAAAAATTATATGTCATAGTTCTCGAAGGGCGCAATCTGCTGCTACTGTTCATTTTTCGAACCGATTCACCGTTTTCACAGAAATCGTGTTTTAACTCTCGGCCGTTCATTTATCGTGGCTTTGATTTGCGGCGGATCGTCAACTATACGACGAATGGAGGGCATGGTACGGTAGAGTTCATTGAGCAGCGATGATCGGTGGTACTCGTCGATGTTAGAGATGGCCGAAATCGCCGAGATTGGCCGGATATCGAGCGACGACAAGATGCTCCAGGGGGTACCGGAGGGAGCCGCGATTGGCATGGTGGAACGGCTCAACTCGAGCTTCGCGTTGGGGTCGCCTGATTTGGACGAATTGCATCGTGGCGGCCGTATAAATTGGAGGTAGGGTTTGTATAACGGCGGCTGGGGAGCTTTAGAACGCGGTAATTAGGGTTGTAAGGGAGAGACAATCACGTGGCATGCTGACTTGGCTTCTGGATATGAGATGTTTTGTTTTTTTTATTTCTATTTCCAATCATTTAACGATGATAACTTTCTCATACAACCTCGTATTCACGCACGGTTTCTTGCGTTAGGATCGTATTTAAATTCTGGAGATTTTGACGCTGGTTTAGGAAGATTCCGAGGATGTTGAAATTTTGGGTTTAAATTGGATTTGAATTCAATTTAAATTCAAAAGGTGAGTGTTTTAACCCACTCACAACTTCTAAGATTTCTTATGTTTGTTAAATTCATTTAGGATGTGTTTAGAAATTTATTTATACCTGTTTGGCATATATTTCATCATTATCGCAGTTAATTGCATTCATCGTAATTAATCGTTAATAAATTTATTCATTGCATTTAAACCTGTCGGTAAATTGTTAATTAATGTATTCATTGCATTTAAAACTGCCAGTTAATTGTTAATTAATTTATTCATTTCAATTAAACTGCCAGTTATTTGTTAATATAAATTATTCATTGCATGTAAACTGTCAGTAATAAGTTGTTATCTATTGACGTTATTATTCTTGAAATTGGATGATGTTTGTTAAATGCTGATGTTGATATGATGGATGAATGGATGCTGTATTTATATTGTATAAACTGCAAGTTATTATGTATTTTCATTCATTCGGGATTGTGGTTTGAAATGATATACAACCGCATTTTTATTTTTAAATTGCGGATTGAAATGATAAATATCCGTATCACTTGACCATAGGATAGAAAATTATATACAGGCACCGCGGTATATATGTATAAAAATTATTTTGAAATGGTTTTCTATGGTTTTGGAAAGGAAATACGGTTTAATAAATACTTATTTTGACGTTATTTAAATGTTACTTTATATATATATATATATATATATAGTTAAATTATTAAATCTAAGCTATGTATAAAACAGATTAACAAAATGGGTTTAATAAGGAAGTTGATTTCTTTTATATAAAGTGGTAAGTATCTATTTAAATTCTATTGTACATATTAAGTTTAAATGACTTAAATGAAATTAAGTTAGAAGGTAAATATGGGATGGGTTTGAAATTGAATTATTTCAGAATTGAACTTGAATTAAAGTATTTAAGAATTATCCTTGAAATTTTTTTAAAATATAAATAAATTAAGATTTAAAAGGTATGATTAATAACTTGATTTTGATTTGAGGATTTAAATGAATATTAGATTGATTGAAAGAATATTATCAAGTTAATTTAATTAAAAGAATATCCTGTTATTGAAGTTTAAGGGTTTTTCTTAAATAATATTTGTTGTATTAAGTAAACATTTCCAAATTCAAATAATAAGAATTGGATTTGATATATAGTAAATTTTCAAAGATTCCATTTTTGAATAGTGGAATATTTAAAGATTTAAGTAATATGAACTATAAAAATTTAGGTTTTGAAATATGTGATATTTGAGCTTTGAATTATATGAGAATTAAAATGGCTTATTTGTAGAATTAAATTGGTATTGGGAATTTATTGTGAAATTTAAAGAAGCTATTTTAGTACATAAAGTAATATAGTATTTAAACCATTAAGTATTAAAGGTTACGTTTCAAAGCTATGGTTTCAAAGTATATAGATTTGGAATGCTATGATTTTGTATAAAGGATATTTTGAAATAAAATGATATCATATTGATTTAGGTTTTAAAAGGTGTGATATCATATTTATATGGTTTTGAAATGGATATTATATTCTGGTTTTAAAAGTATAAACTATTTTGAAAGGACCGCGGTGTTATAATAACGCTTGGTTGTTGAAGAGACCGGGATCGGAAGTTTTCATACTCTCTGCCAACTCCGAAAACCACTTTAACAACCGTGTACGCGGTGGAGATTCCAGAATGAAGTAGGATGGTGGCGTTGTTTCCTTTAAGGTAAATACGTGGACCCGACTCCCGTGAGTTGGCATAAGCTGGCTAAAACAGGAGCGATTCTCGGGCCAATGAGGTCATTCCTCTGATCGGACACTCCTCTTCGATACTATACTTTGACTTTGGATTGATTCGGTGGCCACCTTTATTTTTGATTTTGGGGGAGTTTGTTCGAGGTGGGCGGTAGCTGCACGCTGCGCGTTTCCACCAGCCCGGATAGCAATTGGTATATCTACCCTGGCATTGCCTAGTTGTGCCGTGTCACCTACCCTATCGCGCCTTGTACGAGTTTGGATTTCTCCCGTAGCCCGTGTGGTATCCTCTGGTGGCTTCCCGATCAGGAGGGACCATGATATTGGATGGACTACTGGGACTATTACGTGTTAAGGTGGAAAATGTAAAGCCTTAATGCTATTTATAAGTAAGTTTATTTCACAATTAGACACTATTATAATAGCGCAATATACTACATAGTAAATAGTTTAACGGATCCTTAGGAGATGTAAATCCCGAGCATCTCTTGAGTTACTGCACTCATATTTATTTCTGTTGATTTAACTTACATAAGATCTTTTAGTTCCGACTCGAGTGTTTTGTCTTTTCAATTCGCTCGGGTCAGTCTGAGCGTTTCAGGATTTGAAGATTTAGCTTTGGAGGACGAAGACGAAGATTCGTATTTTTATTATTTATTCTATTATACTACACTTATACTGTTCCGCTGCATTGTCATTGGTATGTGTAACTCTGATATGTATTATGTAAATAAAATCAAATGTTTTTGTAAAACAGCTTCATGAACTGTATATTTGATTATTATATTTTATCCTTCCGCTGTGAGATTCTGTTCGTTTTTTTTCCTTCTTGTTTTCTTATTTACCCCATAACAATCCGCCCTTACGTATGGTTTGAATCGACATGTGTGTTGATTTAAAGTGTGCGAAAAGGTGGGATGTTACAATATATCCCATACTATACGTTCTCCCCTAATGTTTTACTAATCGTTAGTTGGTTCCACATTAGAAAACATCATAAAACATCAGAACCATCATAAAACTCACTATGCCTCATCTCATCGGCGAGTTAATATAATGCCATACTCATCTCTTCTCATCGACGAGTAATGGTTCCATCGTGACTTGTCTCATTTCATCGACAAGTAAAAATTATCATAACCATCTTAACTTCATAAATCATCATAAACGTCTTAACTACATGAATACTTCACAAATAGACTTACCTCATATCATCGGCAAATAATACAACATCTTTAAGTGGTTCTCATCGATTTTTACTCCTACGATAGGAGATCTCTAACATCTCAACTCGCCAAATATTGGCTACTTGGATAATCCCTATAATAGGAATTGAAAATCTTAAATATTAACTCAAGATACGATACTCAAGAGGTTTCGATCATACATGTCCGGAATTCTCTTTCTCATACGTCCGAAAAGTGCAAAAACGTGTATCTTTAAATAAAACATATATTTTTGCTAAATCGGGTTTTGAAATAAATTTCAGAAAATATTTAAGAAATCAACTTTGAAAATCTCTTTATAATTTAGAAATATTAATTGTATCATTTTTTTTATGAAATCACTTTGTAAAATATATTTCATAGAACAATAGCTAGAATATGGACACTGTTGGAAAATAGTTTGAAAATACGTGCACATGCGCTCGGAATCACAATGAAAACATTACATAATGAATCATTAAAATCCCAATGACGGATTCGTGAAAATCCATGGTTCTATATAGTAGAAGCAACCCAAAAATAATCACAAGACGCATGGTTTATCCCTTGAATAAGGTAATACAACACTCAAGATCTATATTAAAATTCATCATCAAAAACTTGCTCGAACAATCTAAGAAAATACATGATTCAATACCAGAGCATATGTGATATAAAGCTCTCAATATTTGCACTGAAAAGAGCATAAAAACCTTGTTTGGAAAACATAAAAGAAAGCACCAAAAGCTGGTGCAACAATTCAAGATACACAGGAATAAACATTGGTGTTTTGCCCAGGCCTGTATTTTGTTTGTTCAGTTTGCCTCATTTAAGCACATAATTTGAGAGAACACAAAAGATAAAAGTTGTAGAAGACATCGTAATCTTTCCAGAACATTAAAAATTACTGATTTCTGATAAGAAATGTAAAAGTTATAAGTAAAACAATTCTGGGATTTGAATTTCACAACTTCTATCATTTTGTCTCGGGACAGCGACAAACAATCACATTTTTTGCCAAGATAACATCGAAATTTTGAAATGCATAAAACATAAAAGTTTTAGAACAAAGTCTAAGCTTTTCGGAACATCTCAATTTATCAAAATCGGTTGAGAAATGAAGAAGTTATGACCAATTTAGTTTCAGCCTTAAGCACAAAGCTAATATTGGTTTTGCTCTCGGGATTACAGTAGATAAGTACAATTTTGACATAGAAGCACTAAAAATTACAAGAAACTCAAGAAATGAAAGTTGTAGTATATGATTTGTTCTTTTCGGAACATCTAGAATTATCAAAATCTGATTAAAAATGAGAAAGTTATGTCTAATTTAGTTTCAGCTTCAAAGATGGACAGAATTCAGTTTTTAGATTGAGCACAAAATATGATCAAAATTTGATTTTTATAGCTCCAAACATCCAGTTTTACATTAAATATGAATAAGAAAGATTGTTTATAGCTAGCGTGAGTGAGATTACTCACCTTAGGGTTGTTTGCAGCGAATTAAATGATTTTGCTGGCAAAGAAAAATGCTTTGGCCTTCAATAACCTATAGAAACTAAGAAAAATACATGCAAAGGGAAATAAACACAAATTAAAAAAAAAAACCCCATCTCTGTAATTAAGAAATTTGATGAAATTAAAAGACTTGGAGTTTGTTACCTGTTGATTATCTTTCTAGCTTGAGAAAGATTTTAATTTGTTGAGTTTATTTGAAGTTTGGAGGCTTGAAATTAAGAAATTTGAGAGTTTCTATTTACTGTTCTTAGTTTACAGATGAGGAAGAAGAAGTGAGGTAAGAAAAAGAACGTATTGAATCTTGTTTTCTTCTTTCTCAATTATCTATAAAGCGCTAATGGGCCATTTGGACCCAAAATGAAGAGAAAAATAAAATGGCCTAAGATTAATTAATACTTAATCAAAAATGTTCATATTTACAAAACCAATATACATTTTCCTTCCAAATTTTTACATAAGAAAAATTTGTAAACTCACACACTAATAGAACAATACATTTTCCATCATATAAATAGATAAAATTTTATTTTTATGACATTTTTATTATCAAAATCCTTTATTTTACAAAAATGCACTATTTTCATAATTAAATACAAAAGTTCACGTTTTTAACTTCTAAAATTCAACAAAAATACTTTTCTCACTTAGAAAAATATTTCAAACCATTTCCAAACCTTATTTATAACCAAAACATATTTTAAAACCACTTTCCATCTTTTTATTAAATTACTTCTCTTAAAAATCATAAATAGAAGAATTGGCAATAATTACATAATTATTGCATTTCTTTTCTAAAATAAAAACCATTTCCCGCTTATTATTAACCCAAACAAAATAAAATAAAGTTCTAAACTTTATTTTCATAATTTGATTTCAATTTCATTGTTCATTCCAAACAAACAATCTAAAATTTCCAATTTAATTTTAATCATAATATTAAATTATATTTATCATTATAATTTAATATTGACAAGTAATCTCCAACCCAGGGTTGTTACATTTATTTATATTACTTACCTTCTTATTATATTAAATTAGTAGCATTTCAATTATACTTAAGTTTATAACACTACAATATCAATTCTTATTTATTAAAGAATTCCATTAATTACTTTCATTACCTCAAGTTAATTACTTGTATAATATCTATTACATTTTCTTATTAACATTTTCAACTTTTATATCTTTTGGTAAGTTATATATATGCCTTTAAGAATGTAATTGAAAGTTATACAAGTTTTTCTCAATTCTTTTAATTAATTAATGGTTCAATAATTATATCTTTCATTTTATAAGATTACAATTTCTACTTTCTTTTAACCCCATTTATAACTTAGCATTGAATCACTTATTTTAATTAATGGTTTCAATCATTAATTACTTATGTTCAGATTCACTACAATAACTGAAACTATTAATTAATGGTAACTTAAGAATTTAAATACCGGGTTAATTTCAAATCATTCTAAAGATAATAGATAGAGGTTTATACTTAAAATTTATATATACCCAATTATACTTAAAACAATTTAGAAATTTATAGTTGGTTATCAGAATAAATCCGTAGTAAAACTACTACAGTGGCCTTCCCATTTCGAAACTCGAAAATGAATGTCGATGATGCGTGCACTCATCACCGAAATTATTTTCCAGCGATAGAGAGGGGAGTACACTTTATCTTTCCAAAATTTCGTTTAAAACATTTCTTTCAAATTTATATTGAAATACTTATATCAGAAAATACTTCTATTATTATTATTATTATTATTATTATTATATTCCGAAATTATTTGAAAGAAAGTTTCAAAACCCCGAAACTTAAGTTCTAAATTTCCACTTTTCATTTATTTTGTTTTCAATCTCATTTCAAATATTATCTATAAATTTCACTACCTAACAACAAATGTAACGACCCTGAATTTTTAACAATTTAAATTGAAAATATTTAATTAATTTTAAATATTTGAATGATGGTTTAAATTGAATTCCCAATATAACTATGAATTTAGCGATTAAATTTTAAAATTATTTTAATCTACTGAGAGTTGAATAAAATTTGAATTTGACTTTGGAGTTTGAAATTGAATATTAAATTTGTATATAAAATTTGAACCAATGACGTAGAAAAAATAATTTGGATTTAAGAATTATTACTTATGTAAATTAATAAATTAATGGTTAGTTTTAATAACATTTTTCTTTAACTTAAATAAAATGGAATAAATTTTATCGGTACAAAATACGAGTATAAAATCTAATTGTAAAACATGTTAATATAAATCGATGTTTGATAGTAACTTCAAAACGTTATATATCTATGAAGCTTACTAAAGAAGATAATAAAATAAAACAAAATTTTGTACTTACCAAAAAAAAAAACAAAAACAAAAGGGGATTGTATGTAAACCAAGAGGGAACACACACATTTAATGCTTTCTTTTCTTAAGCCTAAAGCAAAATCCTATCAGCCGAAATGAAGGAAAACGCTTTACTTTAGCTTTTCAGGGATTTTGTATTTTAAAGAAATATTCCGCTGTATAAAAGTTAATGCATTGTAAAACTCTGATATTTGTGTAAAAGAAAAAAAATTATTTATGTGAAATATTATTATTCTGTGATTCTATGGCTGATTTTGTTTAAACTCTATAAACTAAATAATAATCCGTTATTTTGAACGCTTAAAGTTTGTTTAATTATCGACTAGAAGCGGTCAAAAAGGCGGAATGTTACAACAAATATATTGCGACCAAATATATATCATTTCTAAAAATTTATTTTATATATATCGAAAATATAATAGGCAAATTTATTTCATTCGCCTATATTAAAAACAAATATTATGTCGGTCTGTCCTGTTAAGTGTTTAGAAATACCTATTGATGTCATAGCGTCCCATGCATCAACCAGAATTTATAAACACAAAGCGGAACAGATTAACACAATATTAAAATCTTTTTATAACACTAACACATACGTATGGAATATGCTTATATGATTTTTGTTTGATGATAATAAACATATATATATATATATATATATATATATATTCATTTAAATGTATTTGGTAATGTACTATCTTATTTTTCATAGATTAAATAAATATTTGTTGAATAAAATAAATTACACAGAATTTGAATGGAATTTGAATTCAAACAGAAATTTTATTCAAACAAATATTTATTACAATCTTGAATAGTACAATTTCAAGCTCTCACTATACATATACATTTTTGAATACATCACAATTTTAATTTACATTAATAACCTCACTATATATCACTCACACTCGTATTTTGTCTTCAACTGCATTCCAGTTTGAATCCAGCATCTGAGCAATCTGCAAAAATATTCACTAACGCAGTAAAATTGAAAAAGAAATATTTTTGCAATATGATTTTTGAAAATAAGATTTGCCTCAGTTATTTGGGTTGTTCGTCATCATTTACATTTGAATTCATCACACATGAACAGTGTGACATGCACAGTGTATCACTGTACATGCCACAAGGCCGTGCACATCGATATACACTTGATAATGCTACAGGGACAGGTGAGCACAGGTCAAACCCAAATGAAAAGCCGGGTTCAACTCACATGCAATATATCACGACTCGAGCACAAGGTCAAACCCGAGTTTTTGAAAAATTGCATTCAACACAGGGCAGTTCACAAGTCAAAAGCAGTGCATCAAAACAATGTCGAAGTCATTCCAGCAAAATGACAGTACAACACAAGGCAACATGAAGTGAATCAAGGTCAAGTCATCAAGTTCAAGTCAGACCACTGTAATAAAGCAAACATGACAGGAAACAGATCAATATGAACTGATGAAGTAGTGCAAATGAACAAGTGCAACAAAACTCAACAATGAAAGTTCAAGTCAGATCAAACATAATGGACTGCATGCAACAGACCAATGAATGTACCAGAAACATATGAACACAGCAACATGAATACAGATTCAAGCCAATCCTAACAGTAACATAATACAGCATGGATCAAGTTCAATAAGGCAACGTAAAATGCAACAGACTGAAGTGAATCGAAACATGCACTTACAAATGGATTGCAACAGAGAAACATACGATGTATGTATACAAATGGTCAAGTTAATGGAAGAAAATTGAACAACAGTATCAATGACAAATGCATCACATATACAACATCAAAGTACAACCAGACAACATCATGCAATGCTAAATTGAAGCTCAGGTTAAACCAACCAGAAAAATGGCCAGAGACGAAGCTCACAGTGGACAGAGAATCAATGTGGTGTAAAGTCGAAAGCAACAGTGGATGAATGAGATTCAACAGTGCAGAAATCAAGCCGAAGTCAAAAATCAAATTTGTATCTTTGAAAAAGTCAAAAATTAAAAAGAGGAAAGTTTCTGCCTTTCTATTCAAGGAAAATCGAACGTGTGAAAATCAAAGACGTGCGCATCAGGCAATTAAGAATTTAGGAAAGTATCAGGTTAATTCGAACGAATTCAAGTGTCTCAAATTCATATAAATACAATCCCAAAAACTCATCATCGGCGATCGAGTTCAATTCAAGCAAATTAAACCAGCAAAGAGATTACATACCGCAACAGTGAACTCGATCAAAGGAGCAGCTGCGAAAGAGCCCAAGCAACGCAAATCAGAGAATCGAGAGAGCAAAAGCAACGCAAACAGTGAATTGACCATCAGAGAAGGAGCGACCAACCGAGCAAGAAAATCAAACAGTCGCGATCTCCAATAATCAGAAAACCCTAATTTCAGAAAGAGGAACGACCGCCATCATTTTCTTAAAGGAAAAAGAAGTGGATCGGGTGAAAGAAAAAAAGGGGTCGGCCTTGTTTATTATAAAAGGGGGATTTAGTTTTTTATTAGGGTTTAATTTTTAAAGGGGTTTTTTAAATTCTATTTGAGCAAACATTATGGATTCAAGTTTATATTTTAATTTTTGCTCCTGTTTTTATTTTTGAAGTTGTTTTTTCTTTTCGAGTCAAGTCTTGGTAAATCACCACCTAGGTTGTAGGTAGCGTCAAATTGTCTAGTTAGAATTAGTTCAGTGAGCAGAGTGTGCGAGTTTGCAAAAATCTATAGGCGGGAGCAGAGTTTACGAGTAAGCAAAACTCTATAGGCAGAGCAGGGGGTGCGAGTCTAGTAGAGTGTTTGTGAGCGGGAGCAAGGGTTTGCGAGTCTAGTAGAGTGTTTGTAAGCGGGATACTGTTTAATTCTAATAAAAATCTGGGAATGCAGCAGTAGGCAGGGGTTGCCGAAGCTGGGTAAATTTTGTGTGTGATTTACTTTTCAGCATATTTATTTCTGCAGTTTGTTTCTGTGTTTAAATCGAGAAAATTTGCTATAACCCTATTCACCCCCCTCTAGGGTTAAACTAGATCCTACAAGCGGTATCAGAGCCCGGTATATTTTTTTTTACTCTAGAGACATGAATCCACCAGATAATACTTTTGTTGAGGGTCGTTCTAATATTATTCCTTCTATTTTCGATGGAACAGATTTTTTGAACTCGAAATTGAAAATGGAATTTTATTTAAAATCTGTTAATATTAAATGTTGGGATATTATTGAGAATGGGTGTGATATAACAAATAAGGAAATTCTCTTAATGCTCTTGCTATGCATATATTATATTCTCATATTAATCGTGATAATTTTTATTTCGTCTCTCATTATGAAAATGCATAGAAAATATGGAATACTCTCGATGCAATATATGGTGTAAAAGTCAACAGTAATGAGATGTCCTCCACAACCGACTCAGTTAAAGAAATGTGCTTAACGGGATTGGTAAATAGCAGTTGTGATGACGATGATGATGATGGAGCAGTCGAGCTGGCATTACCAATGAAGAAATTCAAAAGGAGGAACTGCAAATACGGAAATCTAGCTCTAAATCAAAAATTAAAAGACAGAGAGAACAATATGAAGCCAAGCGAGGTATCGAAACTCACTCACTCTGAATTGCTTATTTATTTCCACGAAGTGAATGGCTGTTTTGAACGACTTAGGGAGAAGTATGCCAAACTTGAATCACAAAAGAATACTTTGATAGAATTAAATGAACAACTCGACAAATTAGTTAAAACCTAGCAAAGTAAGATCCCTAAGTGTGATAAGTGTCCAACATTCGAAAACGAAATTAAAAAATCAGAAATCAATATAAAATCACTTGAAAAAGAAATTCTGATTTTAAAAGAGAATGAAAATACTAGGAGAGAGGATTCTATTAAAAAGTGCACACAATTGATAAATGAAAATGAATCTCTCAAAATACAAGTCCAACAATTGTCAATGACTTCAGATAAATTCTCAAAAAGTGAAAAATCATTGAATATGCTATTAGGAAAGCAAACTGTTAATACGGTTAGACAAGGACTTGGATATAATAAATCTGAAAATGTTGAAAGCAAGATTAATCAAGAAAATTCAGTGTGCACAATTTGTAGAAAATTTGGACACAATCAAAATAATTGTTGGTATAGACCCAAACACGTGAAAACTATATCAATTTGGGTTCCAAAAGGCACAAATATAAAATCTCTCAAAGTTAAACAAGTTTGGGTGCCGAAGGGAGCAATTATAAATAGCTTTGGGTCTCCACAAAATTATTCTTCAAAATATTCTGCCACTAACAATCATGGACCTATAAGAACAAATAGGTCACATAAATCTTTTCCTGTGTAGGTATGGTGGACGGCTAAGGAACAACAACAGTGTTCTCTAGATTTTGGCTGTTCCAGAAACACAACGGGCAACAAAGCAAAGTTCCTTAGCCTAGTACAAAGGTGACAGAATCACAATGGGCAAGCACGAAACATTGTCGTAAAGGTAAAACAGGTGAAGGTATTTTTATGTGATAATCTGCACCATATTTTGAATGAAATCAGCCAATAGTGAGATGTTGTAAAGATGATTTTGATTCTGACTTGTTCAACATGCTAGCTCTATATTCACGGTTTTCTGATTATTTACATGGCTTCAATCCAAATTCAAGAGAAGGTCATTTGAAATGCTGTTAAAAATTGAGTTTGAGTTTTTATGCATAATTCATGTTTGGTCTATCAAATTTAGTTAGTGATATTTTGGAGTAAAAAGAGAAATTCAGATGCAGATTACACTGGTAATATAGTTGATAGAAAAATTACTAGTGGAACGTGATTAATTTTTGAAACATTCATTTGCTGCATCGTTTTTCAAAGAAAATATCTGCATATTTTTCACTTGAAATAATTTTCAAATAGCAGAATTTTTTTTCATATAACCCCCTTGAGAAAATCATTGTTGACCATATTTTCATATTAGCCATTTTTATTTGATTTTAAATGACAAATTTTTGACTAATCCGACTCCCTACTAATTATCAAAAAGATAAATAGTGATTGAAAAGGTGATAAGTGTTGATATTTAACATACATTACTCAAGAGAGTATATTTGGAAAATTTCTTTAGGAATTTAAACAAGAGTTATAAAACTTTTTGTTGGGTAAAGATTCTATGACCATTCATATATCTATCATATTTCTATCGACCATTGTTTTTCAAAAAAAAAATTCAATATAGTATGTCGATATGTGGTACTATATTCAGGGATCATTTGTTTTTCATTTCACATTTTTTTTAAAAATAAATAACTATCCAAAGTATTCACTCTCATTTAAAGTCCTTACGGTTATGCATGGGTGAATTACTTGGATTTTTGATTATGTGCTTCCATGCTTATTTAAAAGTCCTCACGGTTATGCATGTATGGAACGCATATCAAAACTAATTGATTTAATAGACAAGTTGATTCTAATCCCATTTAAAAGTCCTCACAGTTATGCGTGATTAGAAGATACTTGAATTCATTTTTAAAATTAAATTGGAATACTACTAATCTCATTTAAAAGTCCTAACGGTTATGCGTGATTAGTAGATATTCAAATTCCTGATATAAATGTACCACAAGTAGATACAACTGTATGATTTTATATGAGAATTTCATTTCCATCATTCTAAAAGTGGAATATGCACCTAACAAGGGTAGTTATGATTTTTGTTTGATTCTTATTGAGGTTTAATATTTATATTCAAATTTGAGTTTATTGTTGGATTAATATCAATCACTCTATCTCTATTTTCTCTAACACTATTATTCTTTTGCTGATAACAAAAGGGGGAGAGAGAAGTTAAGATTTTGTCAAATAGAATCAAGCAAAGTTCAAATAATTTTCCATTTGCATCTAGGCTCATTTATATATTTCTATTTGTATGCATATATGTAGGGGAGCATCATGTAGAGAGGAAGCATTTAAATAGGGGGAGCAATTAGAGTATATCATCATTGGTCAAATACATTTAACACAGTCAAAATCTTAAATATATGTTTGTTATCATCAAAAGGGGAAGATTGTGGAATATGCTTATATGATTTTTGTTTGATGATAATAAACATATATATATATATATATATTCATTTAAATGTATTTGGTAATGTACTATCTTATTTTTCATAGATTAAATAAATATTTGTCGAATAAAATAAATTACACAGAATTTGAATGGAATTTGAATTCAAACAGAAATTTTATTCAAACAAATATTTATTACAATCTTGAATAGTACAATTTCAAGCTCTCACTATACATATACATTTTTGAATACATCACGATTTCAATTTACATTAATAACCTCACGACATATCACTCACACTCGTATTTTGTCTTCAACTGCATTCTAGTTTGAATCCAACATCTGAGCAATCTGCAAAAATATTCACTAACGCAGTAAAATTGAAAAAGAAATATTTTTTATATATGATTTTTGAAAATATGATTTGCCTCAGTTATTTGGGTTGTTCGTCATCATTTACATTTGAATTCATCACACACGAACAGTGTGACATGCACAGTGTATCACTATACACGCCACAAGGCCGGGCACATCGATATACACTTGATAATGCTACATGGACAGGTGAGCATAGGTCAAACCCAAATGAAAAGCCGGGTTCAACTCACATGCAATATGTCACGACTCGAGCACAAGGTCAAACCCGAGTTTTTGAAAAACTGGATTCAACACAGGGCAGTTCACAAGTCAAAAATAGTGCATCAAAACAATGTCGAAGTCATTCCAGCAAAATGACAGTACAACACAAGGCAACATGAAGTGAATCAAGTTCAAGTCAGACCACCGCAATAAAGCAAACATGACAGGAAACAAATCAATATGAACTGATGAAGCAGTGCAAATGAACAAGTGCAACAAAACTCAACAATGAAAGTTCATGTCAGATCAAACATAATGGACTGCATGCAACAGACCAATGAATGTACCAAAAACATATGAACATAGCAACATGAATACAGATTCAAGCCAATCCTAACAGTAACATAATACAGCATGAATCAAGTTCAATAAGGCAATGCACAAATGCAACAGACTCAAGTGAATCGAAACATGCACTTACAAATGGATTGCTACAGAGAAACATACGATGTATGTATACAAATGGTCAAGTTAATGGAAGAAAATTGAACAACAGTATCAATGACAAATGCATCACATATACAACATCAAAGTACAACCAGACAACATCATGCAATGCTAAATTGAAGCTCAGGTTAAACCAACCAGAAAAATGGCCAGAGACGAAGCTCAAAGGGGCCAGAGAATCAATGCCGTGTAAATTCGAAAGCAACAGTGGATGAACGAGATTCAACAGTGCAGAAATCAAGCCGAAGTCAAAAATCAAATTCGTATCTTTGAAAAAGTCAAAAATTAAAAAGAGGAAAGTTTCTGCCTTTCTATTCAAAGAAAATCGAACACGTGAAAATCAAAGACGTGCGAATCAGGTAATTAAGAATTTAGGTAAGTATCAAGTTAATTCGAACGAATTTAAATGTCTCGAATTCATATAAATACAATCCCAAAAAATCATCATCGGCGATCGAGTTCAGTTCAAGCAAATTAAACCAGCAAAGAGATTACATACCACAACAATGAACTCGATCAAAGGAGCAGTTGCGAAAGAGCCCAAGCAACGCAAATCAGAGAATCGAGAGAGCAAAAGCAACGCAAACCAGTGAATTGACCATCAGAGAAGGAGCGACCAACCGAGCAAGAAAATCAAACAGTCGCGATCTCCAATAATCAGAAAACCCTAATTTCAGAAAGAGGAACGACCGCCATCATTTTCTCAAAGGAAAAAGAAGTGGATCGGGTGAAAGCAAAAAAGGGGCCGGCCTTGTTTATTATAAAAGGGGGATTTAGTTTTTTATTAGGGTTTAATTTTTAAAGGGGTTTTTTAAATTTTATTTGAGCAAAAATTATGGATTCAAGTTTATATTTTAAATTTTGCTCCTGCTTTTATTTTTGAAGTTGTTTTTTTCTTTTCGAGTCAATTCTTGGTAAATCACCATCTAGGTTGTAGGTAGTGTCAGATTGTCTAGTTAGAATTAGTTCAGTGAGCAGGGTGTGCGAGTTTGCAAAACTCTATAGGCGGGAGCAGAGTTTGCGAGTAAGCAAAACTCTATAGGCGGAGCAGGGGGTCGAGTCTAGTAGAGTGTTTGTGAGCGAGAGTAAGGGTTTGCGAGTCTAGTAGAGTGTTTGTAAGCGGGATACTGTTTAATTCTAATAGAAATCTGGGAATGCAGCAGTAGGCAGGGGTTGCCGAAGTTGGGTAAATTTTGTGTGTGATTTACTTTTCAGCATATTTATTTCTGCAGTTTGTTTCTGTGTTTAAATCGAGAAAATTTGCTATAACCCTATTCACCCCCCCCCCTCTAGGGTTAATCTAAATCCTACAAGTGGTATCAGAGCCCGGTATATTTTTTTTTTAACTCTAGAGACATAAATCCACCAAATAATACTTTTGTTGAGGGTCGTTCTAATATTATTCCTTCTATTTTCGATGGAACAGATTTTTTGAACTAGAAATTGAAAATGGAATTTTATTTAAAATCTGTTAATATTAAATGTTGAGATATTATTGAGAATGGGTGTGATATAACAAATAAGGAAATTCTCTCGATTAATGCTCTTGCTATGCATATATTATATTCTCATATTAATCGTGATAATTTTTATTTCGTCTCTCATTGTGAAAATGCACAGAAAATCTGGAATACTCTCGATGTAATATATGGTGCAAAAGTCAACGGTAATGAGATGTCCTCCACAACCGACTCAGTTAAAGAAATGTGCTTAACAGGATTGGTAAATAGCAGTTGTGATGAGGATGATGATGATGGAGCAGTCAAGCTGGCATTACCAATAAAGAAATTCAAAAGGAGGAACCGCAAATACGGAAATCCAGCTCTAAATCAAAAATTAAAAAACAAAGAGAACAATATGAAGCCAAGCGAGGTATCAAAACTTACTCACTCTGAATTACTTATTTATTTCCACGAAGTGAATGGCTGTTTTAAACAACTTAGGGAGAAGTATGCCAAACTTGAATCACAAAAGGATACTTTGATAGAATTAAATGAACAACTCGACAAATTAGTTAAAACCTATCAAAGTAAGATCCCTAAGTGTGATAAGTGTCCAACATTCGAAAAGGAAATTATAAAATCAGAAATCAATATAAAATCACTTGAAAAAGAAATTCTGATTTTAAAAGAGAATGAAAATACTAGGAGAGAGGATTCTATTAAAAAGTGCACACAATTGATAAATGAAAATGAATCTCTCAAAATACAAGTCCAACAACTGTCAATGACTTCAGATAAATTCTCAAAAAGTGAAAAATCGTTGAATATGCTATTAGGAAAGCAAACTGTTAATACGGTGAGACAAGGACTTGGATATAATAAATCTGAAAATGTTGAAAGCAAGATTAATCAAGAAAATTCAGCGTGCACAATTTGTAGAAAATTTGGACACAATCAAAATAATTGTTGGTATAGACCCAAACATGTGAAAACTATATCAATTTGGGTTCCAAAAGGCACAAATATAAAATCTCTCAAAGTTAAACAAGTTTGGGTGCCGAAGGGAGCAATTATAAATAGCTTTGGGTCTCCACAAAATTATTCTTCAAAATATTCTGCCACTAACAATCATGGACCTATAAGAACAAATAGGTCACATAAATCTTTTCCCGTGTATGTATGGTGGCAGGCTAAGGAACAACAACAGTGTTCTCTGGATTCTGGCTATTCCAGAAACACAATGGGCAACAAAGCAAAGTTCCTTAGCCTAGTACAAAGGTGACAGAATCACAAAGGGCAACCACGAAACATTGTCGTAAAGGTAAAACAGGTGAAGGTATTTTTATGTGATAATCTACACCATATTTTGAATGAAATCATCCAATAGTGAGATGTTGTACAGATGATTTTGATCTTGGCGTGTTCAACATGCTAGCTCTATATTGACGGTTTTCTGATTATTTACATGGCTTCAATCCAAATTCAAGAGAAGGTCATTTGAAATGCTGTTAAAAATTGAGTTTGAGTTTTTATGCACACTTCATGTTTGGTCTATCAAATTTAGTTAGTGATATTTAGGAGTAAAAAGGGAAATTCAGATACAGATTACACTGGTAATATAGTTGATAGAAAAATTACTAGTGGAACGTGATTAATTTTTGAAACATTCATTTGCTGCATCGTTTTTCAAAGAAAATATCTGCATATTTTTCACTTGAAATAATTTTCAAATAGCAGAATTTTTTTTCATATAACCCCCTTGAGAAAATCATTATTGACCATATTTTCATATTAGTCATTTTTATTTGATTTTAAATGACAAATTTTTGACTAATCCGACTCCCTACTAATTATCAAAAATATAAATAGTGATTGAAAAGGTGATAAGTGTTGATATTTAACATACATTACTCAAGAGAGTATATTTGGAAATTTTCTTTAGGAATTTAAACAAGAGTTATAAAACTTTTTGTTGGGTATAGATTCCATGACCATTCATATATCTATCATATTTCTATCGGCCATTGTTTTTCAAAAAAAAAATTCAATATAGTTTGTCGATATGTGGTACTATATTCAGGGATCATTTGTTTTTCATTTCACATTTTTTTGTAAAAATAAATAAATATCCAAAGTATTCACTCTCATGTAAAAGTCCTCACGGTTATGCATGGGTGAATTACTTGGATTTTTGATTATGTGCTTCCATGCTTATTTAAAAGTCCGCACGGTTATGCATGTATGGAACGCATATCAAAATTAATTGATTTAATAGACAAGTTGATTCTAATCCCATTTAAAAGTCCTCACGGTTATGCGTGATTAGAAGATACTTGAATTTATTTTTAAAATTAAATTGGAATACTACTAATCTCATTTAAAAGTCCTAACGGTTATGCATGATTAGTAGATATTCAAATTCCTGATATAAATGTACCACAAGTAGATACAACCGTATGATTTTATATGAGAATTTCATTTCCATCATTCTAAAAGTGGAATATGCACCTAACAAGGGTAGTTATGATTTTTGTTTGATTCTTATTGAGGTTTAATATTTATATTCAAATTTGAGTTTATTGTTGGATTAATATCAATCACTCTATCTCTATTTTCTCTAACACTATTATTCTTTTGCTGATAATAAAAGGGGGAGAGAGAAGTTAAGATTTTGTCAAATAGAATCAAGCAAAGGTCAAATAATTTTCCATTTGCATCTAGGCTCATTTATATATTTCTATTTGTATGCATATATGTAGGGGAGCATCATGTAGAGAGGAAGCATATAAATAGGGGGAGAAATTAGAGTATATCATCATTGGTCAAATACATTTAACACAGTCAAAATCTTAAATATATGTTTGTTATCATCAAAAGGGGGAGATTGTGGAATATGCTTATATGATTTTTGTTTGATGATAATAAACATATATATATATATATATATATTCATTTAAATGTATTTGGTAATGTACTATCTTATTTTTCATAGATTAAATAAATATTTGTTGAATAAAATAAATTACATAGAATTTGAATGGAATTTGAATTCAAACAGAAATTTTATTCAAACAAATATTTATTACAATCTTGAACAGTACAATTTCAAGCTCTCGCTATACATATACATTTTTGAATACATCACGATTTCAATTTACATTAATAACCTCACTACATATCACTCACACTCGTATTTTGTCTTCAACTGCATTCCGGTTTGAATCCAGCATCTGAGCAATCTGCAAAAATATTCACTAACGCAGTAAAATTGAAAAAGAATTTTTTTTGCAATATGATTTTTGAAAATATGATTTGCCTCAGTTATTTGGGTTGTTCGTCATCATTTACATTTGAATTCATCACACACGAACAATGTGACATGCACAGTGTATCACTGTACATGCCACAAGGCCGTGCACATCGATATACACTTGATAATGCTACAGCGACAGGTGAGCACAGGTCAAACCCAAATGAAAAGCCGGGTTCAACTCACATGCAATATATCACGACTCGAGCACAAGGTCAAACCCGAGTTTTTGAAAAACTGGATTCAACACAGGGAAGTTCACAAGTCAAAAACAGTGCATCAAAACAATGTCGAAGTCATTCCTGCAAAATGACAATACAACACAAGGCAACATGAAGTGAATCAAGTTCAAGTCATCAAGTTCAAGTCAGACCACTGTAATAAAGCAAACATGACAGGAAACAGATCAATATGAACTGATGAAGCAGCGCAAATGAACAAGTGCAACAAAACTCAACAATGAAAGTTCAAGTCAGATCAAATATAATGGACTGCATGCAACAGACCAATGAATGTACCAGAAACATATGAACACAGCAACATGAATACAGATTCAAGCCAATCCTAACAGTAACATAATACAGCATGAATCAGGTTCAATAAGGCAATGTAAAATGCAACAGACTCAAGTGAATCGAAACATGCACTTACAAATGGAATGCAACATAGAAACATACGATGTATGTATACAAATGGTCAAGTTAATGGAAGAAAATTGAACAACGGTATCAATGACAAATGCATCACATATACAACATCAAAGTACAACCATACAACATCATGCAATGCTAAATTGAAGCTCAGGTTAAACCAACCAGAAAAATGGCCAGAGACGAAGCTCACAGGGGCCAGAGAATCAATGCCGTGTAAAGTCGAAAGCAAAAGTGGATGAACGAGATTCAACAGTGCAGAAATCAAGCCAAAGTCAAAAATCAAATTCGTATCTTTGAAAAAGTCAAAAATTAAAAAGAGGAAAGTTTCTGCCTTTCTATTCAAGGAAAATCGAACGCGTGAAAATCAAAGACGTGCGCATCAGGCAATTAAGAATTTAGGAAAGTATCAGGTTAATTCGAACGAATTCAAGTGTCTCGAATTCATATAAATACAATCCCAAAAACTCATCATCGGCGATCGAGTTCAATTCTAGCAAATTAAACCAGCAAAGAGATTACATACCGCAACAGTGAACTCGATCAAAGGAGCAGCTGCGAAAGAGCCCAAGCAACACAAATCAGAGAATCGAGAGAGCAAAAGCAACGCAAACCAGTGAATTGACCATCAGAGAAGGAGCGACCAACCGAGAAAGAAAATCAAATAGTCGCGATCTCCAATAATCAAAAAACCCTAATTTCAGAAAGAGGAACGACTGCCATCATTTTCTCAAAGGAAAAAGAAGTGGATCGGGTGAAAGAAAAAAAGGGGCCGGCCTTGTTTATTATAAAAGGGAGATTTAGTTTTTTATTAGGGTTTAATTTTTAAAGGGGTTTTTTAAATTTTATTTGAGCAAAAATTATGGATTCAAGTTTATATTTTAATTTTTGCTCCTGCTTTTATTTTTGAAGTTGTTTTTTTGTTTTCAAGTCAAGTCTTGGTAAATCACCACCAAGGTTGTAGGTAGTGTCAGATTGTCTAGTTAGAATTAGTTCAGTGAGCAGGGTGTGCGAGTTTGCAAAACTCTATAGGCGGGAGCAGAGTTTGCGAGTAAGCAAAACTCTATAAGCGGAGCAGGGGGTGTGAGTCTAGTAGAGTGTTTGTGAGCGGGAGCTAGGGTTTGCGAGTCTAGTAGAGTGTCTGTAAGCGGGATACTGTTTAATTCTAATAGAAATCTGGGAATGCAGCAGTAGGCAGGGGTTGCCGAAGCTGGGTAAATTTTGTGTGTGATTTACTTTTCAGCATGTTTTTTTCTGCAGTTTGTTATTATGTTTAAATCAAGAAAATTTGCTATAACCCTATTCACCCCCCCTCTAGGGTTAATCTAGATCCTACAATACGCTCTCATATATATATATATATATATATATGCTTAGCTACTCCCATAGGGTATTACTACCCTATTAATAAATAGTCAGACCCCACAAAGCTAAGGTTTATCGCTAAACCTAAGCTCTGATACCACATTGTAACATCCCGCCATTTCGCAAGCTTTAAATCGACACACGTGCCAATTCAAACCATACAGAAGGGCGGATTGTCATGGGGTAAAAATATAGAAAGAAAAAAATAAACAGAATCTTGCAGCGGAACGATAAAATATAATAATCAATATACAGTTCATAAAAACTGTTTTACAAAACATTTAATTTTTCTTTATACAATAAATATCAGAGTTCAAATACCATAGAATATCAATAATGCAGTGGAATACAACAGTGTAGTGGAGTAATATAGTGGATAGTAGTACTACTAACCGTCTTCTTCATCCAGAAAAATGCTTCAAATCCTGAAACGCTCGGACTGACCCGAGCGAATTGAAAAGACAAAACACTCGAGTCGGAACTAAAAGATCTTATGTAAGTTAAATCAACAGAAATAAATATGAGTGCTGTAACTCAAAAGATGCTCGAGATTTACATCTCCTAAGGATCCGTTAAACTATTTACTATGTATTATATTTCGCTATTATAATAGTGTCTAATTGTAAAATAAACTTACTTTTAAATAGCGTTAAGGGGTTACCCATATAGCCCTTAACAAAAATACTGCCAATAGTCTATACAGTACCATAATACCTCCTGATCGGGAGGCTACCAGAGGATACTCCATAGGTATGACACAAATAGAAACTCGTACAAGGCGCGATAGGGTAGGTAACACGGCATAACTAGGCAATACCAGGGTAGATATACCAATTACGCTTCTGGGCCGGTGGTAACACGTAGCCGCAGCTACCGCCCACCTCGAGCCACACCACCAAATAAAAAAAAAATCAAAAGTGGCCACTGAATCAATCCAAAAGTCAAAGTATAATATCGAAGGGATATGTACGATCAAAGGTGCTACCTCAATTAACCCGTTGATCGCTCCTGTTTTAGCCACCTTATGCCAACTCATGGGAGTTCGGTCCACGTATTTACCTCAAAGGAAACGCCGCCGCCATCCTACTTTGTTCTGGAATCTCCACCGCGTACACGGTTTTTAAAGTGGTTTTCGGAGTTGGCAGAGAGTATGACAACTTCCGATCCCGATCTCTTCAACAACCATCTTTATTATAACACGGCGGTCTTTTTAAAATAATTATACTTTAAAACCAGAATAAAATATCCATTTCAAAACCATACAAATACGATATCATTTCTATTTTTAAAAACCCCAAATCATTATGATATCATTTTTTTTTTCAAATATATCTTTTTTTCAAAACATAATACTTCCAAATATATATATCTTAAACCCCATAGCTTTGAAACGAATTTTCTAATACTTAAATGGTTTAAATATTTAAACACTTAATACAATAAAATAGCTTTAAATTTCACAAATAAATTCCAAATATAGGTTTAATTTCCCAAATAAACCATTTCAATTTCCATATAATTCAAAGCTTAAATTTTCCCACCATTTCAAAACTTATTCTTTGAAAATTTCATATACATCAATTCCAACTACTATTATTTAGATTCGAAACGTTACTAAATAAATCAAATATCGTTTTAGTTAAACTTTTAGATTTCAAATAACTGGATACTCTTCCAATTAAATTAACTTGGTAATATTCAATTTAATAAATTTGATAATCATTTAAATCCTCTAAATAAAAATCAAGTTATAAAATCATACTCTTAAATCGAAAAAATTTTACATTCCAAATCCGATTTATTCAAGAACAATTCTTAAATAATTCAATTCAACCCAATTTCATAATTATCTTCCAACTTTAACTTTATTTGAGTCATTATATATTCTATATATATATTACCTTAAACAGGTACTTACCCATATAATATAAACCATCAAACACCATTATTAAACTCATTTTTATCAAACAATTTTATACATAGCTTAAATTCAAGAATTTAACTATATATATATAAAATAATATTTATACAACATCAAAATTTGTGTTTAATAAACCGTATATTCCTTTCCAAAACCATAGAAAATCACTTCAAAACATTTCTATATATAGACCGCGGTGCCTGTATATAATTTTCTATCCTATGGTCAAGTGAAATAGATATTTATCGTTTCAATCCGCAATTTAAAAATAAAAATTGCGGTTATATATCATTTAAACCGCAATCCCGAATGAGACGAAAATGCATAATAACTTGCAGTTTATAACAATATAAAATACAGCATCCATTCATCCAATATCATCCATTTATCGCAATCATCATCAAATTCAACAATAGCATCAATATAGAACGGAAAATAAACAACAGGTATTAAATAGCAGTTTAATTCAATAATAATTTAAATAACCGTTTAACTGGCAGTTTATATGCAATGAATAATTGATTAACAAATTTAACTGCTAGCTTAAATGCAATGAATAAATTAAATAGCAATTTAATTTAAATAAATGAAATTAACTGAGATGATGATTAAAATTATACCAAACAACCATAAATAAATTTTAAATCACATCATATATCAATTTAACAAACATAAGAAATTTTAGAAGTTGTGAGTGGGTTAAAACACTCACCTTTTGAATTTAACTTGAATTTAAATTCAATTTAAACCCAAAAATTGAACGGTCTCCAAATTTGTCCAAACTAGCTTCAAAGTGTCCGGACTTCCAATACGAACGTAGCGGAGAAAACCGCACGTGAATCGGATAACGTATGTGAGAGTTATTCACGTTAGATCATTAGAAAGCAAAATTAAATTTAAAACAAATAAAATAAAGAAAATACCCAAATCCCTCACCACGTCATCATCCCTAGAGAAACGCATAGCAATAGGAACTTGCAACCGAACCCCAAAACCCTAGAAGCCGCCGTCAGTTCCCTAAATTTTCACGCCGCCCACAATCGCCTAAATCCCGATCGAGCAACCCAATCACCACGCCATGTCAGGCCGATCCTACATGGCCCAAGCGCAGCATCCACGGCCACCCTGCGCGACCGTGACGTTTCCCCTTTTCACGCGAATACCGGCGAACCAAAGCCCCCTTCGACCAAACGAAAACTATGGACGAGCATGAGTTGACCTCCTCTACGCGACCATACCCTCTGATCGTCACCAAAACGAAGATCCGCCGTTTAAATCAACGCCTACAAACGGATGGCCGGAAATAAAAGCCTGAATTCTAGTTAAACGATAACCCGAATCGAAAAACGAACACCTCCAGTGAATTACGCTAGTTGAGAGCTTCAACATATAATTTTTCAAATTTTTCTGAGGACTTTGAAATTTATGCTTTGGATTTGATTTGAAATTGGGTCTGGAATTTGTTTGTCTGCCATTGAGGAGGAGGGAGATGAGACGTATGTATAGACAAATGAGAATATAGGTAGGCTAGGGTTTACACCAGGATATTTATATAGAAAGTTGGAATAGAATAAATGGATCGGGTTGAATACGCACCAACGACAAATTGGGCCCAAAAACCCCGTTCTGAACCCGGAATGAAATTGGGTAAACCTATATATCAAAATAGGCGTTTTAAAATATTTTAAACGCAATGGAAAATATTTCAGGTTTAAATTGCATCGTATGTAGGAGTTATGCAAAAATCAATATTTTCCAAATTGATTTCAATTGATTTCAAGGCGTTTCGAGTCTGTACGATCAAACGACAAGCCCGATCGCTACTAAACTTGAAATCCTAAAATAATTCACCGATACGGATCCGATGAAACTAGTTTCGTCGAAATCCGAGTCAGTGGCCATAATGGCTATTCTTATATTAATTAAATAAATAAAAATTTAGTCAATTTAATCAAATTTTCAATTTAAATTCGATAATTACCAATTCTTATCATTTTAAATTTTCCAATCATTTACAATGATTTAAACCAAATTTAACTGTCAAATTCGAGTTGATAAATTTATAAATTTCAATATTAACCCCAATTTCATTAAATTTTCAAATTATAAATAAATTCCCCAAAATTTCGTTTAATTAAATAAATAAATTATTATTCCATTCATTTCTGCAAATAGATGGATTAAACCTTGGATTCAACACTGTTACATAAATATTCTCACTATCATCTAAATTCCCATTTTATATATTTAGTTCATTTTATTGCAATTAATCCTTTTATTATAAATTGAATCCAATCAATTTTTATAAGTTCCAATTAAACTGATTAGATTTAATTCCACCCTTTAATTGAGTCTATTATTACTCTATAACACAGTTAACCCTTGTCTCATATTTCATTCCATTAATATATTCAATTTTTATCTTCATTTCAATTAGTGTAATATTAAATATTTAATTCTACTTATTTTCAATAAAAATCCAATAATTTAACTGTAAATTCTAATAAACAAATAAATCCTGCCTCCCCTTCTTTTAATTCAATTAATTATCATAATTTTGTCTTAGGTACCATTTACATTGGTATATATTCTGATAAATTAACATTTTCCCAAATTATCTTTATTTCAAATTGCATAACATTTAATTCCAATTGCTACAAAATTTACACTTTTTATAAATTGGATTTCAATGGATTGATTTGTTTTAATCCGAACTTTTATTAAGTTTATTACTATTCTATAAACTTAGTTACCTTTTTTTTCTTTTCATTCATTACCTTTTAATTTATTTCCTTCAAACCAATATTATAATTATTTACAGAACATTGATTATATTCGATGACCATTTATTATAATTTAAATTCATTAATTTAATTCAATGCTTTTATTTTGTTTTCATATATTAACCTTGTAGCTACGTATACGTCTTCATTAATTCCATTGATTTGCATTAACTCCATTCCATAAATCTATATCCAATTACTACCTTAAAATAAGTTTACATTTCTATTAATTTCCATTTACACTTCCGTTATTTTTTATTACAATCATTAAAGTAACGTTTATAATCAACACAAACATTATGGACACTTATCGACCTGCATCATCCTTATTACATAAATTTACGTTTTATCCCATTATAAATAAATGCGCACATGAATTAATTCATATTTACATCCACTTCCATATATAAGTTTTGTAACCAAGTTATAACATTTACATTTATTTTTCTTATTTTAATCAATTACCAAATATTCTTATTTACACTAAATTATAACTTTGCAATCTTAACAAATCCATAAATTGTCAATTGCCTAATATATGCCTTAATTACTATTATGTGTTCTCCATAAATTTATTTACTTGGTTTTAAACTTTTATTCATCAATTAATGCGCTATAAATAAACTTACGTTTCTATTCAATTTACATTATCTCCAATTAATTGCAATATAAGTTAATTATTAATTTTAATTTCATTTGCTACGTCTAATTTCTAACATTCGTTCCAATATAAATTTATAAGATTTTTTCTTCTAAATTTAAAAAAAAATCTTATTAATTTAACTCATTTTAATCATCGAATTTTATGGGTCGTTACACTCTCCCCCACTCAAAATTTTTCGTCCCCGAAAAGGAAAAAGAAGGGAAAAGAAGAATTAAGAAATCAGTATATCTTATTTACAATATTAAATTTATAAACAAATAAATTTAAAAAATTAATAAATTTAAATAAATATACCAATTTATAACCATTAAATCCTTTTATCCTTAAATTAATAAAGTTTGGGAACGTTTTTCAAAAAATTTCTAAGTCCAAAATTTACGGAAAATTTTGGCAGAGTCTCCTTTGTACGAGGAGACTCGGGAGAAAATATAATATAAAATATAACAATATACAACATATATTTTCTAATATAATATATATCCCAACATGAGAAAATAATATAATAACGCTATAAACCATAATCCGAAAATGTACGTATTTGTTGGGCAATTTACGCTTAATTATGAAACCATAAGCAGTAGCAATTGCTTCTATAACCTATATTTCACTTATATAATCCAAAAGGTTAACAATTATATAAAATGAAATATATATTTTTCATCCACTAACAAACAAAGCAATGTCAAACCCAACAATCACTTGCAATCACAACATATAACCATCATACAGAATCAACATAATCAATCATTCATTCATATCAAACAAAACAGGTAGTTGTTCGGGTTCAAAACTTTAAATTTTACAGAATGAAGAATAAATTACTAGGTGCATCTTTTACTCAACAGTCTTAGATAAAACAAAATAGATTTATTCATTCATCTAAACAATTTTGAAGTATCCTTGCCCAAACAACCATAAACGAACAAACATTCAACAATTTCTAACAACAGATTTAGTTTATCCTTATTAATTCCATTCATACATTTTTTGTTTGATTTCATTTTTATCCATATACTAGTTTATCCTTTTACTTTACATTTTACTTCTTACAACCTTTTACTTTTATTCATTGGTTCAATGTTTATTTTAATTATTCCTTTATTACTTACAAATTTTATTTCATTCATTAATGCCATCATTTATCAATTATTACATAATTTCAATTATTAATATTCATATTATTCATGTTATTCATGTTTAATTCAATTCCTTTGCACAATAATTCATTTACTAAAGTTTATAATCATTTATTTATATTACTTACCTTCTTATTATATTAAATTAGTAGCATTTCAATTATACTTAAGTTTATAACAGTACAATATCAATTCTTATTTATTAAAGAATTCCATTAATTACTTTCATTACCTCAAGTTAATTACTTGTATAATATCAATTACATTTTCTTATTAACATTTTCAACTTTTATATCTTTTGGTAAGTTATATATATGCCTTTAAGAATGTAATTGAAATTTATACAAGTTTTTCTCAATTCTTTTAATTAATTAATGGTTCAATAATTATATCTTTCGTTTTATAAGATTACAATTTCAACTTTCTTTTAACCCCATTTATAACTTAGCATTGAATCACTTATTTTAATTAAAGGTTTCAATCATTAGTTACTTATATTCAGATTCACTACAATAACTGAAACTATTAATTAATGGAAACTTAAGAATTTAAATACCGGGTTAATTTCAAATCATTTTAAAGATAATAGATAGAGATTTATACTTAAAATTTATGTATACACAATTATACTTAAAACAATTTAGAAATTTATAGTTGGTTATCAGAATAAATCTGTAGTAAAACTACTACAGTGGCCTTCCCATTTCGAAACTCGAAAATGAATGTCGATGATGCGTGCACTCATCATCGAAATTATTTTCTAGCGAAAGAGAGGGGAGTACACTTTATCTTTCCAAAATTTCTTTTAAAACATTTCTTTCAAATTTATATTGAAATACTTATATCAGAAAATACTTTTATTATTATTATTATATTCCGAAATTATTTGAAAGAAAGTTTCAAAACCCCGGAACTTAAGTTCTAAATTTCCACTTTTCATTTATTTTGTTTTCAATCTCATTTCAAATATTATCCATAAATTTCACTACCTAACAACAAATATATTGCGACCAAATATATATCATTTATAAAAATTCATTTTATATATAGAAAATATAATAGGCAAATTTATTTCATTCGCCTATATTAAAAACAAATATTATGTATGTCTGTCCTACTAAGTGTTTAGAAATACCTATTGATGTCATAGCGTCCCATGCATCAACCAGAATTTATAAATACAAAGCGGAACAGATTAACACAATATTAAAATCTTTTTATAACACTAACACATACGCTCTCTCTCATATATATATATATATATATATATATATATATATATATATACGCTCAGCGACTCCCATAGGGTATTACTAACCTATTAATAAAGAGTCAGACCCCACAAAGCTAAGGTTTATCGCTAAATCTAAGCTCTGATACCACATTGTAACATCCCGCCTTTTCACACGCTTTAAATCGACACACGTGCCAATTCAAACCATACGGAAGGGCGGATTGTTATGGGGTAAATAAGAAAAATATAGAAAGAAAAAAAACAAAATCTTGCAGCGAAACGATAAAATATAATAATCAATATACAGTTCATAAAAACTGTTTTACAAAACATTTGATTTTTCTTTATACAATAAATATCAGAGTTCAAATACCATAGAACATCAATAATGCAGTGGAATACAACAGTGTAGTGGAATAATATAGTAGATAGTAGTACTACTAGTCGTCTTCTTCCTTCAGAAAAATGCTTCAAATCCTGAAACGCTCGGAGTGACCTGAGCGAATTGAAAAGACAAAACACTCGAGTCAGAACTAAAAGATCTTATGTAAGTTAAATCAACAGAAGTAAATATGAGTGCAGTAACTCAAGAGATGCTAGGGATTTACATCTCCTAAGGATCCGTTAAACTATTTACTATGTATTATATTTCGCTATTATAATAGTGTCTAATTGTAAAATAAGCTACTTTTAAATAGCGTTAAGGGGTTACCCATATAGCCCTTAACAAAAATACTGCCAATAGTCTATACAGTACCGTAATACCTCCTGATCGGGAGGCGACTAGAGGATACTCCATAGGTATGACACAAATAGAAACTCATACAAGGCACGATTGGGTAGGTGACACGGCACAACTAGGCAATGCCAGGGTAGATATACCAATTACGCTTCCGAGACGGTGGTAACGCGTAGCCGCAGCTACCGCCCACCTTGAGCCACACCCCCAAATAAAAAAAATTCAAAAGTGGCCACTGAATCAATCCAAAAGTCAAAGTATAATATCGAAGGGATGTGTCCGATCAAAGGTGCTACCTTAATTAACCCGTTGATCGCTCCTGTTTTAGCCACCTTATGCCAACTCATGGGATTTGGGTCCATGTATTTACCTCAAAGGAAACGCCGCCACCATTCTACTTTATTATGGAATCTCCACCGCATACACGGTTTTTAAAGTGGTTTTCGGAGTTGGCAGAGAGTATGACAACTTCTGTGACGCCCCACCTCTATACCCACGCTAGCCAAGAACACTACAGTTAGTGCTGTTAATTAGCACGGAGAATAAGGTTGTTGAGGAGCGGCCATCCGTAGCTAGGCCTTACACTAGTATTGGCTATCTCGATAGGAGTGGTATATATATATATATTCTTTCAATTTCATCTCTGATTTATTTACTCCCATCGACGTACCCCAATTCCAGTATAAAACGAACTACGATGGTTCATAATAGTTTAGGACAAAATATATAATAATAACATAGATAATATAAATGCGGAACACAGATAAAACAGAAAGTCTCATATATATAATAACTGATGTCAGTTACAACACATTTGACACGGTACATACGATACAACTACAACTGTCGACTCTGGAAGTTACATATACAAGTACATTAATATATATAATATACATGAATACATATCTTCCTATACAATTACACTGACTACTATAAACGACTACGACTACTCCAAAAGATATGAAATCATAGCTCTAGCAGCAACCCAAAGCAGAATATCTACAACCTGAAATAACTCGGTCTGACCCGAGTATTAAATTCAAAAGAAAATAATACACGGGTCAGTCTAATTCAAACTCAGTTATTAGTGCACAGAAGCAATAATAATTAAATAAAAATTAGACGACAGTCACAATAAATTTACCTATCCGATTCTTTAATAAGGAAATCGGATAACGGTAAATATAACACATAACAGTGTTAAACAACAAATCAACAAATTCAAATTATTGAATTGGAAACACGAATCAATTCAAAACAATTGAAACATCAATTTAAAAGGTCAACTCGGGTAGGGCTGCAGTATACGCACGCGTGTACTGCCTCTCCACTACAACATGCATTACACAAAAGATCAACGCATCAAAAGAAAAGGAAATACCAACAAAACCCATACCGTGTGGCTGCAGTTCACGCTTGCATGCACTGCCTAGCCACAACAGTGATGATGTACACAAAAGATCAACGAACCAAAATCAATGAAGGTTCAAATAATTTAAATATCAATTAAAATGTCAATATTGTATGGCTGCAATACACGCACGCGTGCACTGTCTCGCCACTACAGTGATGAAATAGGAATCGGCACAAGGCCAAATCCGATCAACTAGCTGGATTAAATGGCCGATACAAAAATCAATTCTCGGCCATAGTTCGAATCAACCAACATAGAACAGAGACAGCACAAATGAATCAGCAACAAGGGGATGGCAACATGTATGCCATAGTTTCGCAATTCAAAGACAAGCACAACTCTAATTAGAAGTGCACCTGAAGCATACAACTGCCGAACTAAAAGAAGCAAACAAAGATAGGGCTAGAACCAAACAGCACCTCAAGGCACAAGGCAGTAGTGTAAATATCACCATGAACAAGTAGTGGTACAAACCACAAAGGTAGTGTCAATACGGAATAATGACCAGGCAACAAGTAATTTGCAAACTGAGCATCTCAACGAATACATGAACTAGAGAAATCAAACTACAATAAGGACAAACAGAGGTGGCACTGTGATACTACACCAAAGGGATGTTATCAGGAGATAACAATTATGTGTACCCCAAATTAAGGCAAAACAGCAACAACTGAATCATTAAGCATATGAATGCAAGTAAATGGCACTGAGATACAATGTGTAGCATACATATGAACCAATTTCATATGTACAACAAACACAAAGGACAAACTCAGTAATGCAAGCTATCTGCCTAACTCGAGTACAATAGTAATGCAAAACATGCTGCACCAAAGAGCATTGACAAGTACAATATGGCTCATGTGGGACTGCACATTCAAACAGGTGCAACTACAAAGATAATAAGTATGACAGGGATGTGTAGATGTAAGCAAAGAAATGACACATGAATATGCAGGTGCATAGCATCATCAAAGGGAACCAGCAGTACACAAAGGAAAGGGTGAAACAATGGCTCAATATCAATATACAGGATTACAAGATGAACCGGACCAGTGAACACAACCAAAGTCAGGTGGATAACCAATGCAACAACTCAGACATGGCCGAGTACTGATACAAACAACACAGTGGACAGAACTATATCTACAACCGGCTTCGAAGCATGTCCGAAGTAGTGGATAAGCATAGGGTCAAGTACGAAACTGGAAGCGATCAGAGTTTCAATAAAAAGACTCAAAACCATGCAGTAAACCAAAGACAATAGTGTGGTACAATGCAATTACAACAAAACTCGATGGTGTTCACAAATGCAACTCACCGACCAGAGATGCAACTCCACCCAAAATATAAGCAAGTGTACAACTACAACATGAAGGTGAAATCAACATATACATATGGTTGTAGTGAAGACAGTGCCCGTGGCTACAGCAACAGAACATCAATGGCCAAAGTCCAGTAGCAATTTATATTAAATTGAAAAATCAATGAAATCATCAACATCCAAACAAAAACAATATCACAAGCCGAAGCCCAAAAAGAACGAAATCAACCAGTTCAAAATCAATTGAAGCCATGTCAAACAGCAACAAAATTATATGAAAAAAATCAGAAGAATCATGGAACTCGAATTAGATGTGAGTGAAAGTTTCACTCACCTTACTCTCGACGAATAGAAGCAGCCACAAGCAAGACGAAGGAAGCGTCGATGGACAGAGCAAGCAACGACCTTCGATCGAGCATTCAAAAGTCGTCTCTGCAATTTATCCAAAGCCCTAGCTTTTGGAAAGGGGAACGAATGAGATAAACGCAGCCGCCATTATTAATTTTCTTTTCTTTTGTTTGTTTTAGTATAGGGTTTTCGAATGAGAGAAAATGAAAGAAAGGGGAACGGGTTATCAACCCTTAATAATAATCATGACCCAAATAAATAAAAAGGAAACATGGCTAAAAATTTTATTTATAAATCCCACATAATTTCTTAACGAGTTTTAACAGAATTTTTACTCGATTGAAAACTTCAATTAGCGATTAGCTAGGAAAAGTAATCGTCCAAAGACGATAATTAATCGGTACGAAATACCGGGTTGTTACAGACTCCCCTCCTTAAAGAAATTGCGTCCACGCAATCATAAGGAGTAAAGGGACAAAAGGTAACAACCATAAATGCATATCATCCCAAAATGAAGAAATTTGAAATAAGAAGTTCACCATAAAGAGCATGAAAGAGTAAGCCTGAACGTGTTTGCTCGATGAATTCTCTGGATTCCTAAGAGAAATCCCTAGAATTTGAGAACCATTGAGAATCTCCACAAGAGAAACATCTTTATTTCGTAGGTGCTCAACCTCCGAAGCAATGATGTGAATAGAATGTTGCTTAAAGTCAAATCTGGTGAAACTTTAATTTCTTCAAAAACACTGGGCTCAAGAATAAAAATCGGAAATCCCTAAGGCATTTCGTTAATTGGAAGACGTGGAAAACGTCATGAATAGCATAAAACTAAGCCGGTACACCGGCGTAGTACAATATAAACACCAAAGAAATCTATTAATTTCATAAAAGAAATTCACAAATTCTCTACAAAATTTAATTATCAAATAGATAATCAGAATACAGAAATCACCTAGCAATATCTAATTATCGATACGATAATTAGAAAACAACAAAATCAGCAAATCTAATTATCAACAAAGATAATTAGAAAACACAAATCACAAATATCTAACTATCAAAAATGATAATCAGGAATTACCACAACGGTAATCAAATTTCAAATCAACAAATATTCAATTATCAAAACGATAATCAAATCTTAAATCATAAATATTTAATTATCACAAACGATAATTAAATCTCAAATATCTAATTACCACAAGCGATAATTAGAAACAACAAATATCTTATTATCAAAACAATAATCAGAAATCACAAACATCTGATTATCAAAAACGATAATCAGAAATCACAAACATCCGATTATCGAAAACGATAATTAGAAATCACAAATATTCAATTAACAAGTCCGGAATTAACCGAAATAGCAAACGCACATGTCCCATAACCACGAGTTTTACTAAATCGTTTAATTCACTTCATCGTTTCCTTGAAAGTGCAAAATTGTGTATTTTTAAAAATAACATTACACATTCTCAAACGGACAAGTCCGGAATTAAGCGAATCAGTAAAAGAAAGGGGTCATATTCCTCGATTTTGCTAAATCGTTTAAATCGCTTCCTCATTCTTTTGAAAGCGTAAACTGTAAAAAATTTGAAAGAAATTTTAATTTTTATTTTGAAGCAATTTTAAAGATAGCAAATGTTTAAAAAACGTGATTAAAACAGCAACATCAGTAGGAACTACGACAAGGAAATTGCACTTCTCAAAATACCATAAAAACGGTCAACAAAATCAGCATTGCGGGATAACCGCTTGAAAATCCATTTTAAAATTGACGGTTACTGAAGTTAATACGTCAAAATCTCCTCAAAATAACTGGCATCAAAAGATAATACCAATGAATTTTCATTCATCAAAAATGTCACAAGAATCTTCTCAAAGATAGAAAAGGGATATCATACCCTAAACTTGTATTCATAACAAGTCAATGACATAAGAATTCACCAATGCACAAAATTTAATAAAACTTATCAATAAAAATCATGAAAATTGGTGAAGCACAAATTCCAGAAGACTACACAAGAAATCCAGAAATCACAAAATGAGAGTATGAAAACTCAAATGGGAGTTCGAAAACTCAAATGGGAATACGGGAACTCAAATGGGAGTACGAAAACTCAAATGGGAGTACGGAAACTCAAATGGGAGTATGGAAACTCACCTACACGTGAGCATGAAAAATCACCAACACGTGTAACGCAAAGCGAGAACGGGAGCATGGAAACTCACCTACACATGAGCATGAAAACTCACCAACACGTTTAACGCAAAGCGAGAACGGGAGCATGGAAACTCACCTACACGTGAGCATGAAAACTCACCAACACGTGTAATGCAAAGCGAGAACGGGAGCATGGAAACTCACCTACACGTGAGCATGAAAACTCACCAACACGTGTAACGCAAAGCGCGAACGGGAGCATGGAAACTCACCTACACGTGAGCATGAAAACTCACCAACACGTGTAACGCAAAGCGAGAACGGGAGCACGGAAACTCACCTACACGTGAGCATGAAAACTCACCAACACGTGTAACGCAAAGCGAGAACGGGAGTATGGAAAATCACCTACACGTGAGCATGAAAACTCACCAACACGTGTAACGCAAAACGAGACGCTATCTCATGGTTGCAAGCCATTAATTTTGACACACGAATGGCCCGAAGACCATAGGGAGATACCCCACATGTGTGAGTCGGAATCACACAGATTGAGGTCTGGACTAACCTAGCAAACAAAAAGGTATGTGTGAGTGGAATCACACAAGTGGTGTCTAGTCTAATCCTCGCAGACGAAGAGTTATGTGTGAGTCGGAATCACACTGATGAGATATAGACTAACCATGCTGACAAAGAAGTATGTGTGAGACGGAATCACACAAATGGTGTCTAGCCTAACCTCGCAAACATAAAGGTATGTGTGAGTCGGAATCACACTGATGAGATATAGACTAACTATGATGACAAAGAAGTATGTGTGAGACGGAATCACACAAATGGTGTCTAGCCTAACCTCGCAGATTTAGAGACATCGCACAATTGCTAGTCTAAATCATAAAAAGGATCGTTATGATCATCAAGAAGTGTCAATTACACTAAGCTAGTAAATCTTCACTAGAAAATTGTCACAAAAGGTTCAATCGAACAAGTCCAAGAATTAGTCGATGAAGTGAACGCAAGCGTTTCATACCACTTGTTTTTGCTAAGCCGTTTAGTTGGATTTCTCATCCGAGTGAGGTAAAGGCTTGTATATACTAATAGATTGGAAAACGGTTTAGGAGAAAGAGCTTTGTAATAAAATAGTTTTGAAATCGTTTGGAGAAAAGGGTTTTGATATTTACTACTAGTATAGAATACCTTTATATTTTTAAAGTGACAAATCACAAAAATGATTGTAGAAAAAATCAATCACAAGAATTCACGCACAAAAATGTGAATAGAATCCAAAGTAATCGATGCTGAATCCTTCAAAAAGTATGTTGACAAAAATCCCGAAGAAAATGTCATCAAAGTTGCTAACAAATGATAGCAACAAATCGGGGAAATAATCAAGAATCGATTAAATTTGAAAACCAAATCAGTTCACTAAAATTCACATTCGAAGACGTGAATAAAATCCAAAGAATTCGATTCCAAATCCATCAAAGTAGAAATTCTCAAAAATTCCAAAAATAGAAGTTATCAAAGTCAACAAAGATGATAATAACTAATCGGAAAAGAAGAATCGATTAACAATTGGAATAACGAAGTAAAACGAGCATAAATGCATAAATGACTTCAACAAAAATAAAAATCAAGTCAATGCCGAAGTCAACAAGTAATGGCCACAACAGCATATAAAGAAATAACAACAAGGCACAAAGACCAATGCTCAAGAATTCACAATGCAAACAAATGCAATAAGCAAGTGACAGTAGTGAAAAGCTTCCACCAAGTGAATGTGAAATACGTACACTGCAAATTCGAGAAGGTAGCGGACTACCACAAAATGCAAGGAGATCAAAATAGCTTTAACTGGCCAAATTCAAACAAAATCAACGTCGGCTAAATCAATTCAAATCCGAAAACACAAGAACAAAATCCTCATCATCAAAAATCCAACTTGAGTTCATAAAGCAAACGGAGGCCGAAGCCAAAATACTTTCACGACATCAAAATCAAAGGCACATGAATAAGCGTTAGGAATTCATACCTAACAATCAAAGATAATCATATGCAAAGATGAGAGATAAAATATTGACAAATAGTTGTAACACATGTTTTATCTAAGTTATGTTTTATATTTGTTCTAAACCCTACGCTCTGATACCAAGCTATGACGCCCCACCTCTATATCCACGCTAGCCAAGAACACTACAGTGTAGTGCTGTCAATTAGCATAGAGAATAAGACTGTTGAGGAGCGGCCATCCGTAGCTAGGCCTTACACTAGTATTGATTATCTCGATAGGAGTGGTATATATATTCTTTCATTTTTCATCTCTGATTTATTTACTCTCATCGACATACCCCAATTCCAGTATAAAACGAACTACGATGGTTCATAATAGTTTAGGACAAAATATATAATAATAACACAGATAATATAAATGCGGAACACAGATAAAATAGAAAGTCTCATATATATAATAACCGATGTCAGTTATAATACATTTGACACGGTACATATGATACAACTACAACTGTCGACTCTGGAAGTTACATATACAAGTACATTAATATATATAATATACATGAATACATATCTTCCTATACAATTACACTGACTACTATAAACGACGACGACTACTCCAAAAGATATGAAAGGACTTCATAGCTCTAGCAAGAACCCAAAGCAGAATATCTACAACCTGAAATAACTCGGTCTGACCCGAGTATTAAATTCAAAAGAAAATAATACACGAGTCAGTCTAATTCAAACTCAGTTATTAGTGTATATAAGCAATAATAATTAAATAAAAATTAGACGATAGTCACAATAAATTTACCTATCCGATTCTTAAATAAGGAAATCGGATAACGGTAAATATAACACATAACAGTGTTAAACAACAAATCAACAAATTCAAATTATTGAATTAGAAACACGAATCAATTCAAAACAATTGAAACATCAATTTAAAAGGTCAAATTGGGTAGGGCTGCAGTATACGCACACGTGTACTGACTCGCCACTACAACATGCATTACACAAAAGATCAACGAATCAAAAGAAAAAGAAATACCAACAAAACCCATACCGTGTGGCTGCAGTTCACGCTTGCGTGCACTGCCTTGCCACAACAGTGATGATGTATACAAAAGATCAAAAAATCAATGAAGGTTCAAATAATTTAAATATCAATTAAAATGTCAATATTGTATGGCTGCAGCACACACACGCGTGCACTGCCTCGCCACTACAGTGATGAAATAGGAATCGGTACAAGGTCAAATCCGAGCAACTAGCTGGAATCAACACAGGTGTATTCAAATGAAATGGCCGATACAAAAATCAATTCTCGGCCATAGTTCAAATCAACCAACATAGAACAGAGATTGCACAAATGAATCATCAGCAAGGGAATGGCAACATGTATGCCATAGTTTCGCAATTCAAAGACAAGCACAACTCTAACTAGAAATGCTCCTGAAGCATACAACTGCCGAACTAAAAGAAGCAAACAAAGATAGGGCTAGAACCGAACAGCGCCTCAAGGCACAATGCAGTAGTGTAAATATCACCATGAACAAGTAGTGGTACAAACCATAAGGATAAGGGTAGTGTCAACACGGAATAATGACCAGGCATCAGTATTTTGCAAACTGAGCATCTCAACGAATACATGAACTAGAGAAATCAAACTACAACAAGGACAAACATAGGCGGCACCGTGATACTACACCAAAGGGATGTTATCAGGAGATAACAATTATGTGTACCCCAAATTAAGGCAACACGGCAACAACTGAATCATTAAGCATATGAATGCAAGTAAATAGCACTGAGATACAATGTGTAGCATACATATGAACCAAGTTCATATGTACAACAAAAACCAAGGACAAACTCAGTAATGCATGCTATCTGCCTAACTCGAGTACAATGGTAATGCAAAACATGCTGCACCAAAGAGCATTGACAAGTACAATATGGCTCATGTGGGACAGCACATTCAAACAAGTGCAGCTACAAAGACAATAAGTATGATAGGGATGTGCAGATGTAAGCAAAGAAATGACACATGAATATGCAGGTGCATAGCATCATCAAAGGGAACCAGCAGTACACAAAGGAAAGGGTGAAACAATGGCTCAATATCAATATACAGGATTACAAGATGAACCAGACCAGTAAACCCAACCAAAGTCAGGTGGATAACCAATGCAACCACTCAGACATGGCCGAGTACTGATACAAAAAACACAGTGGATAGAACTATATCTACAACAGGCTTCGAAGCATGTCCGAAGTAGTGGATAAGCATAGGATCAAGCACGAAACTGGAAGTGATCAGAGTTTCAATAAAAAGACTCAAAACTATGCAGTAAACCAAAGACAATAGTGTGGTACAATGCAATTACAACAAAACTCGACGGTGTTCACAAATGCAACTCACCGACCAGAGATGCAACTCCACCCAAAATATAAGCATGTGTACAACTTCAACATGAAGGTGAAATCAACATATACATATGGTTGTAGTGAAGACAGTGCCCGTGGCTACAGCAACAGAACATCAATGGCCAAAGTCCAGTATCAATTTATACTAAATTGAAAAATCAACGAAATCATCAACATCCAAACAAAAACAATATCACAAGCCGAAGCCCAAAAAGAACGAAATCAACCAGTTCAAAATCAATTGAAGCCATGTTAAACAGCAACAAAATTATATGAAAAAAATCAGAAGAATCATGGAACTCGAATTAGATGTGAGTGAAAGTTTCACTCACCTTACTCTCGACGAATAGAAGCAGCCACAAGTAAGGCGAAGGAAGCGTCGATCGACAGAGCAAGCAACGACCTTCGATCGAGCATTCAAAAGTCGTCTCTGCAATTTATCCAAAGCCCTAGCTTTTGGAAAGGGGAACGAACGAGATAAACGCAGCCGCCATTATTAATTTTCTTTTCGTTTCTTTGTTTTAGTGTAGGGTTTTCGAATGAGAGAAAATGAAAGAAAGGGGAACGAGTTATCGACCCTTAATAATAATCATGACCCAAATAAATAAAAAGGAAACATGGCTAAAAAAATTATTTATAAATCCCACATAATTTCCTAACGAATTTTAACAGAATATTTACTCGATTGAAAACTTCAATTAGCGATTAGCTAGAAAAAGTAATCGTCCAAAGACGATAATTAATCGGTACGAAATACCGGGTTGTTACAACTTCCGATCCCGATCTCTTCAACAACCAATCGTTATTATAACACCGCGACCATTTTAAAATAATTATACTTTGAAACCATAATAAAATATCCATTTCAAAACCATATAAATACGATATCATTTCTATTTTAAAAAACCCCAGATCATTATGATATCATTTTTTTCTTATTTTAAATATATCTTTTTTTCAAAACATAATACTTTCAAATATATATATGTTAAACCACATAGCTTTGAAACAAATTTTCTAATACTTAAATGGTTTAAATATTTAACCACTTTATACAATAAAGTAGCTTTAAATTTCACAAATAAATTCCAAATATAGGTTTAATTTCCCAAATAAACCATTTCAATTTCCATATAATTCAAAGCTTAAATTTTCCCACCATTTCAAAACTTATTCTTTGAAAATTTCATGTACATCAATTCCGACTACTATTATTTAGATTTGAAACGTTACTAAACAAATCAAATATCGTTTTAGTAAAACTTTTAGATTTCAAATAACTGGATACTCTTCCAATTAAATTAACTTGATAATATTCAATTTAATAAATTTGATAATCATTTGAATCCTCTAAATGAAAACCAAGTTATAAAATCATACTCTTAAATCGAAATTTATTTACATTCCAAATCCAATTTATTCAAGAACAATTCTTAAATAATTCAATTCAACCCAATTTCATAATTATCTTCCAACTTTAATTTTATTTGAGTCATTATAAATTCTATATATATAATGCCTTATATAATACCTTAAACAGGTACTTACCCATATAATATAAACCATCAAACTCCAATATTAAACTCATTTTTATTAAACAATTTTATACATAGCTTAAATTCAAGAATTTAACTATATATATAATAATATTTATAAAACATCAAAATTTGTGTTTAATAAACTGTATATTACTTTCCAAATCCATAGAAAATCACTTCAAAACATTTCTATATATAGACCGCGGTGCCTGTATATAATTTTCTATCCTATGGTCAAGTGAAACGGATATTTATCGTTTCAATCCGCAATTTAAAAATAAAAATTGCGGTTATATATCATTTTAAATCGCAATCCTGAATGAGACGAAAATGCATAATAACTTGCAGTTTATAACAATATAAAATACAGCATCCATTCATCCAATATCAACCATTTATCGCAATCATCATCAAATTCAACAATAGCATCAATATAGAACGGAAAATAAACAACAGGTATTAAATAGCGATTTAATTCAATAATAAATTAAATAACCGTTTAACTGGCAGTTTATATGCAATGAATAATTGATTAACAAATTTAATTGGCAGTTTAAATGCAATGAATAAATTAAACAGCAATTTAATTTAAATAAATGAAATTAACTGAGATGATGATTAAAAATATACCAAACAACCATAAATAAATTTTAAATCACATCATATATCAATTTAACAAACATAAGAAATTTTAGAAGTTGTGAGTGGGTTAAAACACTCACCTTTTGAATTTAACTTGGATTTAAATTCAATTTAAACCCAAAAATTGAATGGTCTCCAAATTCGTCCAAACCAGCAAGTGTCCGGAATTCCAATATGAACCTAGCGGGTAAAACCGCACGTGAATCGGATAAAGTATGTGAGAGTTATTCACGTTAGATCATTAGAAAACAAAATTAAATTTAAAACAAATAAAATAAAGAAAATACCCAAATCCCTCACCACGTCATCATCCCTACAGAAACGCATAGCTACAGGAACTCGCAACCGAACCCTAAAACCCTAGAAGCCGCCGTCGGTTCCCCGAATTTTCACGCCGCCCATGATCGCCTTCTTCCCGACCGAGCAACCCAATCACCACGCCACGTCAGGCCGATCCTACATGGCCCAAGCGCGGCCTCCACGGCCACCCTGCGCGACCGCGACGTTTCCCCTTTTCATGCGAATACCGACGAACCAAAGCCCCCTTCGACCAACGAAACCTATGGATGAGTATGTTGACCTCCTCTACGCGACCATACCCTCTGATTGTCACCAAAACGAAGATCCTCCGTTTAAATCAATCATACAAATGGATGGCCGGAAATAAAAGCCTGAATTTCGGTCAAACGACAACCCGAATCGAAAAACGAACACCACCAGTGAATTACGCTAGTCGAGAGCTTCAACATATAATTTTTTCAAATTTTTCTAAGGACATTAAAATTTATGCTTTGGATTTGATTTGAAATTGGATCTGGAATTTTTTGTCTACCATTGAGGAGGAGAGAGTTGAGATGTACGTACAGACAAATGAGAATAGAGGTAGGCTAGGGTTTATAGCAGGACATTTATAGAGAAAGTTGGAATAGAATAAATGGATCGGGTTGAATACGCGCTAACGACAAAGTGACCCAAAAAGCCCGTTCTGACCCCGGAACGAAATTGGGTAAACCCATATATCAAAATAGGTATTTTAAAATATTTTAAATTCAATGGAAATGGTTTCAGGTTCAAATTGCATCGTATGAAGAAGTTATGCAAAAATCAATATTTTCCAAATTGATTTCAATTGATTTCGATTTAATTGATTTCAAGGCGTTTCGAGTCCGTACGATCAAACGACAAGCGCGATCGCTACAAAACTTGAAATCCTATAATAATTCACCGATACGGATCCGATGAAACTTGTTTCGTCGAAATCAGAGTCCGTGGCCAAAATGGCTATTCTTATATTAATTAAATAAATAAAAATTTAGTCAATTTAATCAAATTTTCAATTTAATTTCGATAATTTCCAATTCTTATCATTTTAAATTTTCCAATCATTTACAATGATTTAAACCAAATTTAACTGTGAAATTAGAGTTGATAAATTTATAAATTTCAATATTAACCCCAATTTCATTAAATTTTCAAATTATAAATAAATTCCCCAAAATTCTGTTTAATTAAATAAATAAATTATTATTCCATTCATTTCTGCAAATAGATGGATTAAACCTTGGATTCAAAACTATTACATAAATATTCTCACTATCATCTAAATTCCCATTTTATATATTTAATTCATTTTATTGTAATTAATCCTTTTATTATAAATTGAATCCAATCAATTTTTATAAGTTCCAATTAAATTGATTAGATTCAGTTCCACCTTTTAATTTGAGTCATTATTACTCTATAACACAGTTAACCCTTGTCTCATATTTCATTCCATTAATATATTCAAATTTTATCTTCATTTCAATTAGTGTGATATTAAATATTTATCTACTTACTTGCAATAAAAATCCAATTATTTAACTGTAAATTCAAATAAATAAATAGATCCTGCCTCCTCTTCTTTTAGTTTAATTAATTATCATAATTTCGTCTTAGGTACCATTTACATTGGTATATATCCTGATAAATTAACATTTTCCCAAATTATATTTATTTCAAATTGCATAACATTTAATTCCAATTGCTATAAAATTTACACTTTTTATAAATTGGATTTCAATGGATTGATTTGTTTTAATCCAAACTTTTATTAAGTTCATTACTATTCTATAAACTTAGTTGCCTGGTTTTCTTTTCATTCATTATCTTTAAATTTATTTCCTTCAAACCAATATTATAATTACTTACAGAACATTGATTGTATTCAAAGACCATTTATTATAATTTAAATTCATTTGTTTAATTCAATGCTTACATTTTGTTTTCATATATTAACCTTGTGGCTACGTATACGTCTTCATTAATTCCATTGATTTGCATTAATTTCATTCCATAAATCTATATCCAATTACTACCTTAAAATAAGTTTACATTTCTATTAATTTCCATTCACACTTCCGTTATTTTATATTACAATCATTAAAGTAACGTTTATAATCAACACAAACATTATGGATACTTATCGACCTGCATCATCCTTATTACATAAATTTACATTTTATCCCATTATAAATAAATGTGAACATGAATTCATATTTACATCCACTTCCATATATAAGTTTTGTAACCAAGTTATAACATTTACATTTATTTTTCTTATTTTAATTAATTACCAAATATTCCTGTTTACACTAAATTATAACTTTGCAATCTTAACAAATCCATAAATTGTCAATTTCCTAATATATACCTTAATTACTATTAAATATTCTCCATAAATTTATTTACTTGGTTTCAAACTTTTATTCATCAATTACTGCCCTATAAATAAACTTACGTTTCTATTCAATTTACATTATTTCCAATTAATTGCAATATAAATTTTAAATTGTTAATTTTAATTCATTTGCTACATCTAATTTCTAACATTCGTTCCACTATAAATTTATAAGATTTTTTTCTTCTAAATTTAATTTAAAAAAATCTTGTTAAGTTAACTCATTTTAATCATCGAATTTTACGGGTCGTTACATGCACAGTTACTACCGAAATTATTTTTCAACAACATAAGAGGGGAGTTCTGAATTCATTCCCTTTTAAAAATCCTTTCGAAATATTTTCCATAATTATTTTTCAACTAATATCACTATATATTTTCTTTAATGCTTTGAAAACCATTTTCAACATCATAGGGTCTTAAATTCAAAACTTCTCAATTTAAATCCATTTTAGTTTATAAATCACATATATAAATTATTCTTACAAAATTTACTTTCTTAAAACATTTCACAAAGCTTTATCATTGTTTATTACATAATAAATACCCTATGTTAAAGCACAATAACTAGTTAATGATAATAATCTGTATTATCATTCCTAACAACCAATTCACACTATATATACTATAATAATTTTTGAAAAATTATTTATCTATATATAAAAATAATCAGGGTAAAATTACTTCATTTACCATATTTCAAAACAATAATATATCGAATTTTTTTGTTCAAGTGTTTAGAGATCCCTATCAATCACATTAATTACTCGCATTGACCAGAATTCGTAAGCCACTCAACTGAACAACCGCACAATATAAAATAATTTTTATATTCATTGACAAATACGCGCTCATATCTATTAAAACACTCAAACTCATTCTAGGGTACTACTGACCCTATCTCTAATTAGTTACCTCACAAAGCTAAGGTTATCGCTTAACCGAAGCTCTGATACAAACTGTGACAACCCATGTTTTGGAAGGTTTAAATTGACAATAATTCGCACATGTCCAATCCAAACAATCTGAAACATAGATAATCATTGGGGTTAAATAAGAAAAATAAGAAAAGAAGAAGAAACAAATACAGAATCTCGTAGCGGATCGACAAAATAATATAATCAAATAAAATGTTCATGAAACTATTTATACAATACATTTAATGATAATCTATACAACATTTATCAGAGTTATATATACATAAGGAATAAAATAAAGTAATGCAGTAGAAAACATGATGCAGGACTAATAATAGAAATAAAATACTAAATCTTTATTTTCGTCCTCCAGAATAAATCTTCAATAAGCTAAAAAACCTCAAGACTGACCCAAGCATAATTAAAAGACAAAACACTTGAGTCAGGACTAAAATATCCTTATGTAAGTCAGATCGATATTGCATAAACATGAATGTAACGGTATCAGAGACTTTTATGGGTTTTTACATCTCATGTCCAGTATATAACGTGCATTGAATAACTCAAGCGATGTTATGGGATCTTCCATCTCTTACGGATCTGTCAAAATATTCATATGTACTAGAATACACTAAATATACAATGTAATCAGTAAAATAAATATTAAAATAGCGTTAAGGATCTACATTAATCCCCCTTAACTCATTTTGAAGCATTGTCGTATAGTTTGAATATAAAACGCCAGTTAAACGATCGATGGATAGAGATGCACCATGATACGACAACACTAAACAAAAATCGTATGGGTCTCGTTTAGGGATAAAAGTATGAGAAGGTATGTGAGGCAATTCCCAACGTAGGATACTACCAATTGACCTTTCTCGACAGGCGGTAACACATCATAGCCATGATCGCTCACTGCGTCCAACACTCCCATAATCCAAAGGGTGCATACCTATCAATCGCAATGTAAATGATGGTAACACGAAGAAGTGTGTCCGCTCGGGGTAGCTAACCCACTTGGCCGTTAGGACTCCTATTTTAATCATTTCAAATTGGCACAAGTGCCATGCTAATCCATCATCGTTCTCTTTCTTCAAATCCAGTAAACGATTCCAAATCCAACCACTTCATTTTGGATCATCACTCCATGTGCATGGTTTTCAAAATTATTCCGGTATCGAAAGAGAGTATGCCCATATCTGGCCCTGCTCTATTTAACAACGAAAAGTCATTTTTCACACCGGTTGGTACTTTTACCTTTCGAAACAGTTCATACTTGATATCAAAATATTATATTCGTTTCACAATCAAATCCATTTTGAAATCATAATATTTGCTCGAAATACACTATTTTAATTTGAAATCATTTTTGCCTTAATATCACGATTTAGCTTCCAAAATCGTTTCGAATTCCATTTTAGGTTATAACTTCGTTTAAACCAATTCGTATTTAAATCCATGATTCAAAAAATAACATTCCACTCTTGACCAGTTTGAATTTTTGAAAAATAGTTTGAATAGTTATAAAATAGTTTAATAATAAAAATAGTAAAAAAATTAGTGTAAAAGGTTAAAGTAATTTAAGTATTAAAATGGTTTATATAGAAAAATAATTTGGACAACCAAAATAATTTTTATATTTAAGAAGATAGCCTTTAAGTAGTTTTATATTAAATATTTATTTGAAAATAGCTTCAAAATTAATCTGATTCAATTCCAACTTCCCAATTCAAATCAATTCCAATTTCCATTCAATTGATTCAATTTCGACTTCAATTCAAATCAATTTCAACTTCGATGTCAAATTAATTCCATTCCATTTTCAAATCCAGTTAATTCAATTTCAGTTTCAGTTTATAACGATTGCGAACTCGATTTTCAAAACATCAATTCAACACATTTAAATCAAATTATCCTTTAATATCAGTTTAGAAATCCTAATCTTCAAATATAATTCAATTCCGAGTCAATTTCTAAATAACGTTTTTATATCACTTTTACTTAGTAATATTCAAATTATAAACAAAAGTTCAATCTTTTAAAACAAATCGATTTCCAAAATTCAAATTATATTTCGATTATAACTTCAAAATCTCAAATTCGATTATTTAAACAATTTTGATTACCAAATTTTAAATTTCAACATTCAAAGTTCGAGTTCGAAAATAATTTGATTACTATAAATTTGATTCTTATTTCTTTTAAATAAAAACCATTTAAATAATTTCAAATCAATTTTTTTAAATTCATTTAACATATCCGGTGTCTGTATATAATTTTCTGTCCTATGGCCAAGTGATCGGTTATTTCAATTTAATTTCAGGGATGGATACATATCATTTCAATCCAAATCAGGATGTCATAGGTTTATATTTAACCAATTTCTTGGTTTATTCAAAATAATTCAATTTACAGTTTTATACACTGTAAATAATATACAGGTGATAATTGGATATATCTATAAACAAATAAACATCCAAACATCCGAATATCAACCAATTTGCACCCATCAAAATCAATCATACAACAAACAGTATAATTCATAGCAACTTTATAGTCGTCAATATCAAGTAATTTATTGGCAATTAAAACCCAATTTCAATTTGACTGTCAATTTTAATTTTTAATGGTTAATTCAGTGACAATCTAGATGACAATTAAATTTATCAAACAACGACCAATAAAATTTATATCACTTCATAATATCAAATTTAACTAGCACAAAAATATTCAAGTACATTGTAAGCATTATATAACAATCACCTTGAGTTTTCAATTTTTAATCAAATCAAACGTTGTTTGATTCAACCAAAAATTTTAACTAGCTCCAAATGACTTCAAATAAGTTCCAGAGCATAGTGCTCGTCGCCACGATTCTAACGCCACTTGTTTCACTCGAATCGGACCTAGTATGCACAAGTTAGTATTTTTATTACTATACGATATAGTTTAAATTGTATTAACAAAATAAAAAAATAGATAATAAAAACGTTACCAGTATCTTAACCTTCCCTCATGCTCTCGACCCTGGATGCACGATGGAACCCAATGCACACGACTACCAACGTCAGGTCACCCACCCCGTGCGAGGATCAGACTTCGATCCACCACCACCACTAGATGCACCGCCTCACACTCCACCACCAACCTCAGTCTTGCAGCCTCCGCCACCGTAGTTCGTGTGAAAACCAAGGAAAACATGCATGACTTCTAGGCCAGATCTGGTGAATCCGTGATGTAATGGCACGAATCAACCGTTGGATGTTAGAGCTCATCAAGCTCTGCGACTTTGGTTTTGGAGGTTTTTGAATTCGATGAACAGATTGAGAGATATCAAGAAGAGAAGGCGGCGTATATTAAGCCATTGATCATGAACCATGGCTGATGCTTCCCTTGCGTGATTGAATAATTAATATATAATGTGATGAATGATAGAACACGATACCCTCATGTACTAGAATTTGACCACTAACATTGTGCACAAAACACCAAAATACAGAAACACCAAAGTACAAGAATAAACATACCGTGGAGATCAACACGACGGGTGGAATTTAAAGGTCTAATAAAATCTGCGCTATGAAAGCCATGCCAAAAATCCATTAAGGTTGCCAATTACACTGACTCTAAATGTATTCAATTGCAAATCTCGATAGATAGAGCTAGAAAGATAAGAATTGGGCGGAACAAACTTCGCCATTCAAATCAGATGATTTCTTAGATCTTTTTTATGTAAAAATATTTACATGTCGAAAAATGATATTTTACCCTTAAATCTATTAACCGGTTTCTCCTTAAATTTGAACGACTTAAATTTTCAAAAAATTTGAAATATGAATTCATAGAATAAATTTATTAAAAACACTTTTCGATTATACAACTTCAATTTATTAAAATTTTGAGTTTACGTGTTAAATAAATTCCATATAGATTACGGTTGCTTTTCAACGACCGTAAAATATTGTCTCTAAACCCAATTTTTATTATAAAATTCTACTTATTCTCTGGTGGAAACGTATATTTTATTTTTCTCAAATATTATTTTATTTTCATTAAAACATTATTTAGTTTCAACACAAATGCGCGATAAATTCCATACTAAATGTAAATGTTTATTATTCTACTTCTATTATTATCATCGTTTATCCTATTACACACTCTCTCACTTTTATTTGTTTTTTTTAACATCTCAATTTTTTCAACCATTTTTATTCAAAAACTATATTAAATTAATAATTAAAAATAGTTAAAAAAAACTGGTCATCACATATTGCCTAGTCATTCGCATGGAATCCATTCTCCAATAAGCAATGTATGGTTTTGATTGTGCCTAACTATGTTGGAACGTGAGATGCAAGCATTTCGGCTATTTGAATAAGTATTTATACTTAGACACTATTATAATATCAGATGATTTGATAAGAAATGTTTTGGTTATCATAAGGTAAAAACCCATCGTGTTTATTTGTGGCATGGTCTTACGAGATACCTTTGATTTTCAAAGGATTTTGATAACTTTAATAATTTAAATTGAGTTCTCACGCTGGTTTTCCAAACTGACTCAGGTGTTATTTTGTTATTATGCTCAGGTCAGACCAAATATTATAGGTTTAGGTTAGGATGCTATGGAGCTCAGGAGACGAGCTGGATGGGAAAGACGTATTACTCGTACTTGTTATTTCCGCTTTGTTTGAAATTACATGCAGTTGTGAGGGAAGGTTGTTATAACTGTCCAAGCTGGTAATTATTAATTTGTGTACTCTAATGAGAAATATGTATATTACAGTTTTGATTTGTGTAAAGAGTAATTGATATTATATATTGCTCTGCCCACTGTGAGATTTTGTTTTGTTTTAGTTTTCTTCTTCTTCTACCTCCTTTGTTTCTCGTGAATAATCTGTCTTTCATGCGCTCGATCGATCAGCATATTATACAGTAAGCGTATTTATGTCGATTTTCGATGGTTGTAAGGGCAGGTCGCCACACCATGATCCATCCATGATTATTCAGCTTGCTTTATTAGAGGATTTGGATATCGTACTATCAAAAGGAAGCCACTTCGTATTGTCGATATAGGTACGAAGCAGCTTAGGAAGAAATCTGTTAGTTTGGTCAAGGTACAATGGAATGCAGACGACCGGGATTGCAACTGAGAAACTGATGAGTCCTTGCATGCTTTGAATCCTAAAGTGTTTGACTCATGTACTATTTGTTTGAATTTATCTTATCTTTCTGTTTGTTTCTATTTCTTCTATCTTGTTCCTTTTCGGTGACAATTTTTTTTAAGTGGGGCAGAGTTTAACGACCCAAGAATTTTAATGGTTTTTATAACGTATTTAACTAAAAAAATTCATGAAATTAAATAATAAAAATTTGAAATAAAAATTTGCTATTTGAAATGCGTCTACATAAACATAGCAAATGGTAAATTTTTATTGGAAAGTATGAAAGTTAGTTTATTTATGAAATGTCAAATTTTAAGATTTAAATTGGTTAAATTGTTGAGAATTAAATATTTTTGGAACCTAAATATTTTAAATAATAAAATTTTACATCGTTTTTTGAGTGAGATGTCGTAATTCGTTTCTCCAAATTTGGACTGTTTTTGCTCCGTTTATCTTATTTTCGGTGTCTTAGCAGCATTTTGGGTAGCGAAAAATCGAGTTTTGATAGCTTAACATATCACTGATATCTATGTACCATTTAGTCCATCTTGTCGTATAGATATTCGTAGTATATTCATTCCTATAATTCGGTGTCCGGTTCTATGCGAAATCGACAAAACAATTTATCGTATTGCTTCTGTTCCGTATTTAGCCTTTTATTTCCTTTTCAAATTTTAGCCATATAAACTCAACAATCCTTTCTCTAATAAATTTCTAAAATCAACGTTTGACACTTTATATTCCTTTGATTTGGATATATATTTGCCCTCGTCTCTTCCTCTTTCATTTTCCTGTTCAATCTAAAAAAACAAAAGAGGTAAGATTTTTATCTCTTCTTCTCTATCTCGTGCTTCCCTTACTTTTGCCCATGTTTTCCTTCTTTGGGCCCAAAGAAAACAGCAGCCTCATCCTATACTTCACAATCTCCAAACCCACCCCTGGCCTTCCCTTCCTCAAACTTGTAGCACCACCTAGATCTACCTGTGTTTCCCCCTCTTCCAACCCTAAGCGCCGCTTCCATTGCCTGATCCGAGCTCACACCCTCCATGACCCGAAGCAATTAGTCCTCCGATTCAAGCACAAACCCGATGCACTATCCCAATCGACACGAAACCAACCCACAACATTCCATTGCACCTAGACCAGTGCTTCATTTTTGTCGAGCTAAATCCTTGCTTATCCCCGTGTTTTCCCTTCCCTTGACCCAAGTTCCTATCACCTCTGACCCGAAGCCCGACCCGAGCTTACCATTGATCTCCAACCTCACCCCCTGACCAAAGCCAGACCACCCCTATCCTGAAGCCAAACTCGAAGAAACCCCCTTCCTGACCCGAAGCCTGACCCGAAGAAAACCCAAGTCTTCTTTCTTTGAGCCGAGCACAACAGATTGTTATATATATTGTTTTCTTCAAAATACCTGTTTGTTGTATGCTTCAATATAAAATATATATATATATATATAGTTGGAATCTTATATCTATTGCCATATACGGGGTGCATATATGTGTTTTGGTTGACAAAGAGTTATTTATTCATTTAACATCAAAGCTTAAATATGTTGTATATATTGCACATGTATGCTTTGTCGACTAAAAGCTATATGTTGTATATATATTTGTTCCTTCTATATTTATAAAACAAATGTGTGTGTGTGTATCACACATATGGATCTATATTTGTTTTCATTGAATTCTCATGCTAAATCTACTCTTTTCATGTCGCAGCTCATTAACGTGTCGCGCCCATGTCCGTGGGCGTATCCGCGTCAGTTGCTTCTCATTTCGTGTTCTCTAACCTTGAAAGATAAGCAGTCACTCACGATTAACGTTCTTATGCTTAGTAAATTGATTTCATATGAAATGACGATTTTAAAATGTTGTTAAATTGGTATTATTACTTATTTAACTATTGAGTATGATATGTTAATATTTTAAATTGTTCACTTATGCAAATTGACACTATAACATTTTGACTAACTGTTATATTTAAATTGTTATTGATCATATAAGCTAGTAATTGAGATGTTATTCTATCTCATTTTATTATTCTCACTCTGCAAGTTCCCTTACTTTTAGGAATCAATATAGTTTGAAATGATACATACCTGAATGATCTTTTAGATTAGGGAAAATCGTTATGGGTTGAAATGATACATACCTGAATGATCTTTTAGATTAGGGAAAATCGTTATGGGTTGAAATGATAAACCCGAGCAGTTTTCATTGATTTGAAAATTTTTGGACTGCGGTTGAAGTGATATAAACACGTAAATTAAAATTATTGCGGATCGAAATGATAAATATTCGTATCACTTGACCATTGGATAGAAAATTATGTACGGACACCGTTGGTCTATTTTTAAATGATTTCCAAATTTTTGAGAAGGAAACTTATGTGTTTTGACTTTAAAATAAAGGTTTTATTTTAAATTTAATATGCATATAAATTTCAATTTTTAAAATTATATGTTTTTGGAAATTTTAAAATTATAAATTAAGTTTAAAATGTAAACTACAAAATTTTACTTATAATTTTATTATTTTAAAATATATAAAATAAGATTTAAAATAGAATTAAATAAATGGTTTAATTTAATTTAATTTTGTAAAACTTAGTTTAATTACTATATGTAGTATTTTTAAAATGTTTATTTAAATTTTATATAAATATTTTAAAATAGATTTTTGATAACTATAATCAATTAAAAGTGGAAAGGTAAATTGAAATTGATTTGTAATTTAGATTGATTAGTAATTGAATTAAAATAAGGATTTATTTGGAACTTAATGATTTTTGGAAATTTAAAAGTATGATTTATAACTTTATTCAATTTAAGGCGATTAAATGATTATTTTATAATTTAAAAAAAAATGAATATATAATTTTGATTTAAATTGGTGATTGAGATTTTGTTTAGAAATTTATAGAGTGATTTTATAAATGACCACGGTGTGAAATAAGCTTTTGGTTGTTAAAGAGACTGGTATCAGATATAGTCATACTCTCCGCCAATACCAAATACCACTTTAACAACGGTGTACATGGTGGAGATTCCAGAACGAAGTAGGATGGTGTGGAAAACGCCTGTATGAGGTATGAACATAGCCCTGACTCCCTCGATCCAGCTTGATGTGGCTGAAACATGAGTCATGTCGGGCCAAGTGGGATCGCCCCCTATCAGTCACATTTCTTCAAAACCATATCTATTACTCTTGTATTTTGATTTGGTGTGTATGCCTTTGACTGGGACTGTGTCTCTAGGTGGGCGGTAGTACTTGCTATGCGTTATCACCAGTCCAAATCCGCAAAATGGTAGTATCCTACATTGGGCATTGCCTCGCGTGCCTTGTCACTTGCCTTATTGCGCCTTCTACGACTTTGGTTTATACCGTACCTATGAAGTGCCCTCTAATAGCCGTCCATTTTACAGAGGAATAACGGTACTGTATAGATTATGGGAATATATAAAAATATGTTAAGGGGGATATGGGTAAAGCCTTAACGCTGTGTTAATAGTTTATTTTACTATAGACATTATTTATGTAGCGTATTGTACTATGTATGTAGATAGTTCCACGGATCCTTAAAGGATGAAATCCCAGCATCCTTTAAGTTCTGATGTATTACACTTAACATTTCATTTGAGTTTGACTTTCTTGCATAAGAATATCAATCCTCACTTGAATGTTTTGTATTTTGCTTTATGCTTATGTCAACTTGAGTGTCACAGCTTTTGAGAATCATCTTTTGGAGCTCGGAGTTGCTTGGAGATCTATCTTATGTATTTCAGCTTTCTTTTATTTTTGTTATTTCCACTTGTGTTTTTCAGAATTGTGATTTGCTTTTGCGTTAGAGACTCTTATGTATCTGAGAATTCTGTTGTATTCATTTCGGACATTGTTGTTTCTATAGTAGCTTCATAAACTACTACTTATCTACTCTGTTGCTTACTGTTGTAAAACTCTGTTTCTGTGATTCTATGATTTATTTATTTACAGTATATGCTAAGCTTTGCCAAAAATATAAATCAACAGTCTATTTTTCTGAGCAATTCTAGTTCGACATGTGTGGATGATTATCGACTTGAATAATTAGAAATGACGGGGCGTTAAACTATTTACAGTAACTCAAGAGATGCTCGGGATTTACATCTCCTAAGGATCCGTTAAACTATTTACTATGTAGTATATTGCGCTATTATAATAGTGTCTATAGTAAAATAAACATACTTTAAAATAGCGTTAAGGCTTTACATTTTCCACCTTAAGACGTAATAGTGCCAATAGTCTATACAGTGCCTGCATATCTCCTGATCGGGAGACTATGAGAAGACACTCCATAGGTATGACACAAATAAAAACTCGTACAAGGTGCGATAGGGTAGGTGACATGGCACAACTAGGCAATACCAGGGTAGATATACCAACTGCTATCCGGGCTGGTGGAAACGTGCAGCGCGCAGCTACCGCCCACCTCGAACAAACTCCCCCAAAATCAAAAATAAAGGTGGCCACCGAATCAATCCAAAGTCAAAGTATAGTACTGAAGAGGAGTGTCCGATCAGAGGTATGACCTCATTGGCCCGAGAATCGCTCATGTTTTAGCCACCTTATGCCAACTCACGGGAGTCGGGTCCACGTATTTACCTTACAGAAAACGCCGCCACCAACCTACTTCATTCTGGAATCTCCACCGCGTTCACGGTTGTTAAAGTGGTTTTCGGAGTTGGCAGAGAGTATGACAACTTCCGATCCCGGTCTCTTCAACAACCAAACGTTATTATAACGCCGCGGTCATTTAAAATAATTATACTTTAAAACCAGAATAAAATATCCATTTTAAACCCATATAAATACGATATCATTTATATTTTTAAAACCCCAAATCAATACGATATCATTTAGGCCCAAACCAATATAATGTCATTTTATTTTCCAATATATATTCTTTCCAAAATTATAGGGTTTTCAAAGTAAAATATTTAGAAATCAAAACTCTGGAATATAATATTTCCAAATTATACTACCTTGAAAATCGTAACTTTGAAACAAACTTCCATCTCTCAAATGGTTAAATATTAAATTTCTTTTATAAAACAAAATAGCTTCTTTACATTTCACAAATCAATTCCAAATATCAATTTAAACTTCCAAATACCATTTTTAATTCTTATGTTTCAAAGCTTTAAATATTTCACCATTTCAAAAACAAACTCATTTGACAAACCCATATATATCAAATTCAATTACTTATTTTTTTGACTTGAAATGTTTACTTAATGAATTCAATATAATTTAAGTAAAACCTTTAACTTCACATAATTAGAAAATCTTTCAATTTATTAAACTTGACATATTCATTTAAATCAACCTGATGTTCATTTAAATCACTTTACGCAAAAATAAAGTTATAAAAATCATATCCTTTAAAAAATTTAATTTTTATTGAATTTCAATTTAACTTAATTTTCATCTTCCAAATCTTATTCTCATTTAAGTCATAAAAACTCCAGAAATTAGATTTTAGATAAATGCTTAATCATATTTGATCTTAAAAATCAAACTTTATTTTATACTTCAAGTCAAATTTATACAAAGCTTAAAAACCGAAAACTACTATATATATAAATAACCAATTCAATATCCCATAAACCATATATATATATAGCTTTACAAAACCATAAAAACATTTCAAAATATATTTAATATATATACCGCGGTGCCTGTCTAAAATTTTCTACCCTATGGTCAAGTGATACGGATGTTTAGCATTTCAATCCGCAATTTAAAATAAAAATGCGGTTGTATATCATTTCAAACTGCAATCCCGAATGAAATGAAAATGCATGATGACTTGAAGTTTATAAAATATAAATGTAGCATCCAGTCATCCAAATATCAATCATCAACCATCATTTGCAATCATCATCCAATTTAAACAATCATCGATATATAGCATATAAATTATACAGGTAATAAATAGCATGTATTAACCAACAGCTTATATTCAATAATAAATTCAATACCTGTTAAACTAGCAGTTTATATGCAAATAAATAAATTTAACTGTCAATTTATATGCAGTAAATAAAATTAATTAACAGTTAAATTAAATAAATGCGAATTAACTGAGATGATGAATAAAACATGCCAAACAATCATAAATAAATTTTTACTCATATCTTTAGTCAAATTAACAAACATAAGAAATTCTAGAAGTTGTGAGTGGGTTAAAACACTCACCTTTTGAATTTAAATTGAATTTAAATTCAATTTAAACTCAAAAATTCGACCGTCTCAGAATTCATCCAAACAAGCTTCATCAAGTCCGGAATTTCAATACAATCCTAACAAAAGAAACCGCGCGTAAATCGGATATGGTATGCAAAAATTATGACGATAAATGCGGTTAAAATTCATTTTCTTTTAAAAAGAACACAATCTTACTACATTCTAGGCCACATCAGCATAATTCAATTCTTCTCACACGCAACTCCCTGTAGTCGATCGCTACATCTACAGTACTCTCCCAAATGCCTCGTTGACCAAGAATTTCCGCCACCGTAGGCCGCTAACGTCACACCTATGCACCCAGTCGCGCTTGCCTGATCGAGGCGCACCTTCGCCTGGCCTCCGGCCTCCCCCCCGCTCGCCGCCGCCGCCAAAACCCATGACTTCTGAACCCTAATCATGATTTTGACGACGATCTAACTGTTAAATCGACAAGCTAACCATATAGATGTAATCCCCTCGGCATCCTCTTCAAAACCCAGAAACCATTTCCCGATCCGACGAATTTTTTTCGACGATGATGAACGACCGAAACTAAATGATCATTTTCTGAGCAAATGACAACTCTAATTGAAAAACGAATTACACCACTGAATTTCGCTCGTCGAGAGCACCAACATATTTTTTTTGAGAATTTTCTGAGAACGTTTAATTTTTAGCTTTGGATCTGATTTGAAATTTGAATTTGGATCTAGAATTGTTTGTTGCCGTTGAAGAAGAGGAGTACAGAGGTTCCTATACGTAGAGAAGTGAGGAATAGAGGCTGCTAGGGTTTATAACAGCCTATTTATAGACAAACTGCAATAGAAAAGGTGGGCACGAATTACAAACGCGCTGCACGATAGTTGGCCCAAAAAGCCCGTTCTGACACCGGAACGAAATTTGGTAAACCCAAATATCCAAATAGGTGTTTTAAAATATTTTAAACTCAATGGAAAAAATTTCAGGTTAAAAATTCCGTCGTATGAAGAAGTTATGCTAAAAACAATATTTTCCAAATTCAGTTGATTTCAATGCATAAATTTCAAGGCGTTTTGAGTCCGTACCATCAAACGACAAATCCGATCGCTACGATACTTGAAACACTATTATAATTCACCGTTACGAATCCGATGAAACTGGTTTTGTCGAAATCCGAGTCAGTGGCCAAAATGGCTATTTTTATATTAATTAAATAAATTCAAAAAAAATCAAATTTTATATTTAGATTCTAAAATTGACCCATTTTATCACTTTTAAAAATTCTCGATCATTTACAAAATTTCAACACGTTTAAAATGTCAAATTAAAGAAGGTAAATTTATAAATTTCAATATAAATCCTTAATTTCATTAAATTCACAAAGCATAAATTAACTTTCTGATAATTTATATTAAATCAAAGAAATCAATGGTTATTCCATTCATATATTTCAAATAGATGGATTTAATATTAGATTCAAAAATTATTATCCTAATATTCTTCGATTTCACTTACATCCCTATTAACGTAATATTTAGATGTTAAACCTTTATTTATTTCGATTAAACCTATTATCATACATTACTTCAATATACTGACAAACTTGCTTTTGCACCCTTTCATTTACCCAACTGCCATTTTATAAATACACTTAACAATAGATTCATACTTCATTACATAAATGCATACCCTTTTTCTAAATTAAAATTTTCGTAACTTCAAACATTTAATCCATTTAATTCCAATTACTCCCTTCATTAAATTTTGGATTCAAATTAATTTATAAAGTTTTACCTCCATTCCATATATACACTAACCAAAATTAAATGAAGAATTTATTTACGTTATTCCCTAAATTATTTAAACGTAACATTTATTTCAATGATTTACGAATTAAATTGAATGGACTGAATATACATATATCTCATAATAATTGTTGTCAAAAACTCTAAATCCCACATTTATAAGTTTATTGTTTACATCGTATTGGTTTTTATTCAAACATCACTTATTATATATTAAATAAATTCAATATTTAAGTTATTTTACATTTATTACCTAGTACACCTTTTACCTTATTCCAACAAATTGGAATTTCATTAATTAATATAACAAATCAATTTCTACTTACCCTTTATTTCCAACCCACAAATTGCAATCCATTATATTATATGGATGATGTCCAATTTCTATTTATTATTATAACTTAACAACCAATATACATTCATTGATTGATTTCTATTTGCCTCTGTTTCCTTACATTCAGTTCTTAGCTTAAATTTCTACGTTTACATTCCATTTGCACTTCCGTTACTACTATAAAATTTAGTAACGTTTATATCATCAACACATTATAATTACTTACCCTTAAATGAGTTTGATTTCCTAATAAATTTATTAAATGGAAATGTTCATTAAAGTTTATAAATTATTAACTTGTATATAATTATATTTTCCCTTTTATATTCCATTATAAATATATGCACACATACAAATTAAAATTCTAAATCCAATTAATTATTCCTTTTACATTAACCATCACTTATGAATAATTAGTGTTTCCTATTTATTTTGTTACATTCACTTATATTCACTTTATGAATAAATTGGTATTCCCTTTAACCCATTAATTACTAACTTTAATTATAGCAATTTATTATCTAACATACAATTTGAATCTATTTTCAAATTTTTACATTTCAATAATTTAACAGCTTACAATAGTTTACAAATAAAAAGGGATTGTACTAATTACTTTATTTATTGTCCTGCATTACTTTATTACCTCCGTTTACATTTAATTTCTGTAAATCAATATTTTATTCCATTGATACATTCAATACTTGCCTAAATTTACTTACTCAAACTTTATATCAATTGCAACAATTTCCACTATTACTATTAATTGCAATATATAATTTAATTTGTAAATTTTAATTACCCTAGAGACATCAAATTTCAGCATTCTCTTTCATATAAATAAATAAGATTTTTATTCCTTTCTAAATTTAAATTAAAATCTTATTAATTAAACCCATTTTAAACATCGAATTTGCACGGGTCGTTACACTCTCCTCCACTCAAAACTTTTCGTCCTCGAAAAGGAAATGAAGAAATAGAAACAATATATCTTTCTTACTTAAATTTATAAACAAATAAGTTTACATAATAAAATAATTAATCATAAATATACCAATTAATACCCATTTAAATCCTTCATACATAAATTGTTAAAGTTTGTAAACATTTTCAAAATATTTCTAAGTTCAAAATTTACGGAAAATTTTGGCAGAGTCTCCTTTCTACGGAGATGCTCGGGAGAAAAAATAATATTAAATATAACAAAATATACAAATATTTTCCAAAATAATTGTAACAACCCGCCTTTTCGCACGATTTAAACGGACACACGTGCCAATTCAAACCATACGTAATGGCGGATTGTTATAAGATAAATAAGAAAAACAGAGAAAAAAAACTAAACAAAATCTCACAGCGGAAGGATAAAATATAATAATCAAATATACAGTTTATAAATCTGTTTACAAAACCATTTATATAATACATATCAGAGTTACACATACCAATAACAATGCAGCGGAACAGTGTGTAGTGCACTAGTATAAATAATAATAATATAAATCTTCGTCTTCGTCCTCCAGAGCTAAATCTTCCAATCCTGAAACGCTCAGACTGACCCGAGCGAATTGAAAAGATAAAACACTCGAGTCAGAACTAAAAGATCTTATGTGAGTTAAATTAACAGAAATAAATATGAGTGCAGTAACTCAAGAGATGCTCGGGATTTACATCTCCTAAGGATCCGTTAAACTATTTACTATGTAGTATATTGCGCTATTATAATAGTGTCTATTTGTAAAATAAACTTACTTTTAAATAGCGTTAAGGCTTTACATTTTCCACCTTAACACAGTTATATATTCCCATAGTCTATACAGTACCGTAATCTCCCCCGTACTGGGCGTCGTCAGAGGGCACTCCATAGGTATGGTACAAAACCAAAATCGTATAAGGCGCGCTAGGGTAGGTGACACGGCACAACTAGGCAATGCCATGGTAGATATACCAATTACGCTTCCGGGCCGATGGAAACGCGCAGCACGCAGCAGCCGCCCACCTCGGACAAACTCCCCACATCAAAGAAATCAAAAGTGAAGGTGGCCACCGAATAAAATCCAAAGTCATAGTATAGTATCGAAGGGAAGTGTCCAATCAGAGGTGCTACCTCATTAACCCGTCGATCGCTCCTGTTTTAGCCACCTTATGCCAACTCACGGGAGTTGGGTCCACGTACTTACCTTACAAGAAACGCCGCCACCAACCTACTTCATTCTGGAATCTCCACCGCGTACATGGTTAGTCAAAGTGGTTTTCGGTATCGACAGAGAGTATGTCCATGTCCAATCCCGGTCTCTTTGCCAACCAATCGTTATTATAACACCGTGGTCATTTAAAAAATAATTATTCTTTTAAAACCAAAATAAAATATCCATTTAAAACCCATATAAATACGATATCATTTATTCTTAAAACCCCAAATCAATACGATATCATTTTATTTTCCAATATATATTCTTTTCAAAACCATAGGGTTTTCCAAAATAAAATATTTAGAAATCAAAACTCTTGAATATAATATTTCCAAATTATACTACCTTGACAATCATAACTTTGAAACAAGTTTCCATCTCTTAAGTGGTTAAATATCAAACTACTTTTATAAAACAAAATAGCTTCTTTGGATTTCACAAATCAAATTCAAATATCGATTTAAACTTCCAAATACCATTTCAATTCTTATGTTCCAAAGCTTTAATTATTTCACCATTTCAAAAAAACAAACTCATTTAAAAATCCCATATATATTAAATTCAATTACTCATTATTTAGACTTGAAATGTTTACTTAATGAATTCAATATAATTTAAGAAAACCTTTAACTTCACATAACTGAAAAAAATCTTTCAATTTATTTCATATTCATTTAAATAAACCTGATATTCATTCATTTAAATCATTCTACACAAAAATCAAGTTATAAAATCATATCCTTTAAAAATTCTAACTTTTTATTAAATTTCCAATTTAACTTAATATTCATCTTCGAATCTTATTCTCTTTTAAGTCATTTAAAACTCCAGAAATTAGATTTTAAATAAATGCTTAATCGTATTTGATCTTAAAAATCAAACTTTATTTTATACTTCAAATCAAATTTATACAAAGCTTAAACCCGAAAATTACTATATATATAAATAGCTAATTCAATATCCCATAAACCATATCTATATAGCTTTACAAAACCATAAAAACATTCCAAAATATATTTTTTATATATACCGCGGTGCCTGTATAAAATTTTCTACCTTATGGTCAAGTGATACGGATGTTTATCATTTCAGTCCGCAATTTAAAATAAAATGCGGTTGTATATCATTTCAAACCGCAATCCCGAATGAATGAAATGCATAGCAACTTGCAATTAATAAAATAAATCATCCATTCATCCATCAAATCATACATCCATTTATAACAGTCATCATCCAATTTCAAACAATCATCAATATATAACAGGTGATAAATAATGGTATCAATTATCAGTTTATACTCAAAATAAATTTAATAACTGTTAACTGGCAGTTTATATGCAAAAATAAACATAAATTTAACTGGCAGTTAATATGAAATAAAATTTAACATAACTATGCCTGGCAGTTAATATGAAATAAATAAATTCTAACTGTCAAATTTATATGCAATAAATAAATAAATTTACAGTTATATTAAATAAATGCGTTTTAAACAGAAATAGTGAATAAAACATGCCAAACAGTCATAAAAAAATTTCTACCCATATCTAAAATTAATTTAACAAACACAAGAAATTTTAGAAATTGTGAATGGGTTAAAACACTCACCTTTTGAATTTAAATCGAATTTAAATCCGATGTAAACCCAAAAATTCGATGGTCTCCAAATCTGTCCAAACCAGCATCAAAAGATCTGGAATTTAATTACGATCCTAACAAAAAAAATCGTGCGTGAAACGGAGTTCGTATGTGGAAGTTAAATGTGTTAACGCGTTTGAAAAATCAAAATTAAAATAAATTCAAACAAAATAAACCTACCTATTACCACTTGCCACATCAGCGTTTCCTGCGCACCCCTAGTGACTAATCTCACCAAACCCATGTTTCAATTTCGCAAATAGATGAAGAAATCAAAAAACCCCAATTTAACCTTTTGGGTTTCGAATTTTACACGTTTGACCGTGATTTCTGGTTGTCTCAAGCGACTATTGCAAAAACAGAGACTGCGCTTAGATCCGTAGATGAAAACTACAACATAATTATTATTATTTTTTTCTGAGAACTTTGAATTTTTTTTTTTTGATTTTTGAATAGAATTGGATCTGAAATTTGCGTCCATTTAGGAAGAGAAAGAATTGAAGAAAATGAACGCACAAATAAAAGAGAATAGATGGAGGCTAGGGTTTATAATTGGGTTTGTATAGATAGGTTAGAATTAGAGTAGATGGATTTGATAAACAAACGCGCTGAACGATAATTTAAATTAACGTAATAATTACAAATCACCATGCTATGAAGACATTTACGTTATTTCCCATTTATTACTTTATTTAACACAACCCTTAATTTACATCTATTGCAATGTTTTCAAATTTAATTGAATGAACTAATTATCTCACTCCTAATAATTTTTGTAAGACTCTAAATCCCACATTTGTAAGTATATATTATTTCCACTCAAATATTATAGATGTATACAGAGTATAGGTTTCCATTAAATCATTATTTATTATATATTCAAATTAACTAAATTCACTATTGAAGTCCGTTTATATTTATTACCAATTATCCATTTACCTTTCCCAATAAATTCGAATCCATTCATTTAATATAACAAATCAAATTTCCATTCACACCTTATTATCAACCCACAATTTATTGCAATTCATTATCTTAGATAGATTTTATACAATTAATATCAACTTTACATTAAATTTCTATTCCATGAATACTTATTCATCAATAGATTCAATATTTACTTTTCATTCCCTCTATTTGATACTTAACCTAGTATACATTTAATGGGTAAACATAACATTGAATTATAATGCATTTCTCATGCATGCTTCATTTCATATAAATTCCTCTTTATTAACTAAGTCACACTAACAAAACAATTTTTTTTTTAATTTCAATCGATTACCAGTCTAGACTTAATATATTAAATAAATGGTTAACCCTAAACGATTGTTACCCCTTTAGCATTCAAATTCACTTACGACTATTATTAACACAATGTTGCCATTTGATTTATATATATTTAAATAAATTATATGAATGGGTAAAACTTTAAAAATTATCTTACCTGCAAATTTACTCACAAACATCCTAAATTACCAACTTGCAATTTATTTTTAATTACTAAATTTGCATTGATTATATCAAGTTGAGATTTAATACGTATTATTTCCTCAAATAAATAATTCTTTGGATTTAAATTCCCAAAACCATAAATTATGTCCTACCATAAATCTATGCTTTTATTATTTTACGTTCACACTCCCGTTACTCTATAATAAATCACCAAGTAACGATATCCTAAACCAACATTAATTTATATATCGATCCTTATAACTCAATAAATTTGTCAAATATGAATAACCTTAATAATACTTACACATATTATTTTACTTACAATAATGTAATATTAAATGTTGAATTTCATTTATTTTGCAATACTTCAATTTAATTAATAAATACTGCTCCTATACTTAAATCTATATTAACAAATCGTTAGATTTGGATCGATAGAAATCGTTTTACCAAAGCTTACGTACACATTACGTAAATAAACAACTATATAAATTTGCCACCTATTAGCTCTAAATTTTAATCTTAAGTTTGTTACCAATCAATTTAGATTATACTTCCATCTATAATGCAAATCTAAATCTCCTCTAACTGCATAAATTAGGGCAATTTATTGCAATTGATTTCCCATTAAACTTCATAAATTAACAAATTGAAACCTAAATAAAAACGTTTATTTATTTAAAAATCTTGTTGTTTAATTAAATTGACTATTCACGGATATAATTTACATTGTTCTCCAATTATTACTTAAATACATCACATAACGTTAAATCTATATTCAATACAATTTGTTACCAAAGTTAATTTAACGAAAACAGTTACGCCCTTAAAATTTCTCTTCATTCATTAATTGTTATTCAATTAAATCCATTCATTTGATTTTCCTATTATGCATCAATTATAAACCCATCATCTTAAAGGTGATATCTACATTTTATACTATAAATTTACCCTTTTATATTCCAATATCAATGAATGATCACATACAAATTTAGATCTTAACTCCAATTAATTATTCCATTTAATCCATTGATTTATTAACTTCAATTACTGCAATTCGTTGTCTTACATAAATTTGAATCTATTTCCAAATTTTCACTATTTCAATTAATTGAAATATAAAATTAAATTTGTAAAATTTTAATTAGCCTTGATCCATCAAAATTCAACATTCTCTTTCATGTAAACAAATAAGATTTCTGTTTGTTCCTAAATTTAAATTAGAAATCCTATAATTTAATTCATTTTAAACATCGAATTTACACGGGTTGTTACACTCTCCCCCACTCAAAACTTTTCGTCCCCGAAAAGGAAAAGAAGGGAGAAGGAAGAATTTAATAATAGTACATCTTATTCAAATATTAACTTATAAACAATAATTTACAAACATTTGTTACCTTAAATAAAATATACCATTTTAAAATCATTATATCTTTTGATACTTAAATTATTAAAGTTTGTAAAAAAATAATAATTCAAAGTCCAAAATTTACGGAAATTTTTTTGGCAGAGTCTCCTATGTACGGGGAGGCTCGGGAGAAAATATAATAATTATATTACATATATCATCCAAAATATTATATTCCAACTCGGGAAATATATATAAATAGCGCTACAAACCGTAATTTGAAACGTACCTATTTGTCGGGCATTTTACGCTTAAGTTATGGAACCAAAAGCAGCAGTAATTGCTTCCACAACCTGCATTTCACTTATAAAGATCCAAAGGGTTAACAATTTATATAAAGTGAAATTAAGCGTATTCAAACACTAACAACCAATCAGTACAACAATCATCAAAACAGCATACACAACAAATCCAAAACAACCATTCAACAAACAAACAAATAGTTGTTCGGATTCAAAACTTGAAATTGTACGGAATGGAAATAACTATCAAGTGCATCATTTACTCAACAGTCTTAGATGGAACAAAATAGATTATTTATTCATCCAACAATTTCAAATTTCCTTACCCAACCAACCATAAATTAAATAATAGAATTCAAACCAACAAACCAAATTAACTTATTCTAAATTTATTTCATACTTTAGCTGTTTAATTTCCTTTCTTTCGTTACGTCATTTATTTTCATTATATTTCTTTCTATTTTGTTTAGAAATTAACTTCAACCCTTTTTCTTAAGTTTACAATTTCCCTTTATTATATTACACTCATTTATTTTCACTCACTAATTACTATTATTCATTCGTTTATTATTGCATGACCTCTTTTATTTACACTTTAATTACTTAAGTTTATAATCATCTATTTGTCATACTTACCTTTATTATATTTTACTTGGTAAAATTTCAATTATAACTTAAGTTTATAACATTAAATTCTCATTTAACAGCAATTTCATTGAATACTTCATTACCTACTTTTACTTGTACAATTTCCATTACATTTCTTATCAAAACATTTCAGCTTCTTATATTTGGTAAGTTATATATGTTTTTAAAGAATGTACTTGAAAGTTACACAAGTTTCCTCATTACCTATGATTAATCTAACGTTCAATAATAATATTCTTTATTTCGTAGGTTATAATTTCAAATTCCATTTAATACCATTTGTACCCTATCATTAAATCTCTTATTTCCTTTGGAGGTTTTAATTTATTAATTTCCTATTTTTCAATTCACTACAATAATTGAAACAATTAATTAATGGAAATTTAAGAATTTAATACCGGGTTAAATTTCAAATTATTTTAAAATAATAGATAAATATATTCTTACAACTTATATATCTCTAATTATATTTAAAACAATTCAAAATTTGTATATTTTTCAAAAATGTATCTGCAGTAAAACTACTACAGTGGCCTTCCCCCTTCGAAACTCAAAAATGAAAGTCAATGATGCGGCCGCCATCACCGAAATTATTTTCCAACGATAGAGAGGAAAGTACAAAAATTATTTTCTCCAAAATCTTCTTTAAAACATTTTCTTCCGAATTATATTAAATATTTATATCAGAAAATACTTATAAATAAAATTATTATATTCCAAAATTTCAAAACCCCGGAACTTAAGTTCTAAATTTCCAAATTTCATTTATTTATTTTTTTCAATCTTATTTTTATTATTATTTATACACTTTATTACCTAACAACCAATCTATTGCAGTCAAATGTAGATATCATTTGAAAATTTTATTTTATACATAGAAAATATAATGGGCAAAATTATTTCATTCGCCTATATTAAAACAAATACTATGTCGGTCTGTCCTATTAAGTGTTTAGAAATTCCTATTGATGTCACAGCGTCCCATGCACCAACCAGAATTTATGATTACAAAACGGAACAGATTACCACAATATTAAAACCTTTTATTAACAGTAACAAATACGCTCTCTCATATATATACACTCAGCGACTCCCATAGGGTAGTACTACCCTATTAACAAAGAGTCAAACCCCACAAAGCCAAGGTTTATCGCTAAACCAAAGCTCTGATACCAGATGTAACAACCCACTTTTTCGCACGATTTAAACGGACACACGTGCCAATTCAAACCATACGTAAGGGCGGATTGTTATGGGATAAATAAGAAAAACAGAGAAAGAAAAAAAACTAAACAGAATCTCACAGCGGAAGGATAAAATATAATAACCAAATATACAGTTTATAAATATGTTTACAAAACCATTTATATAATACATATCAGAGTTACACATACCAATAACAATGCAGCGGAACAGTGTGTAGTGCACTAGTATAAATAATAATAATGTAAATCTTCGTCTTCGTCCTCCAGAGCTAAATCTTCCAATCCTGAAACGCTCGGACTGACCCGAGCGAATTGAAAGGACAAAACACTCGAGTCAGAACTAAAAGATCTTATGTGAGTTAAATTAACAGAAATAAATATGAGTGCAGTAACTCAAGAGATGCTCGAGATTTACATCTCCTAAGGATCCGTTAAACTATTTACTATGTAGTATATTGCGCTATTATAATAGGGTCTATTTGTAAAATAAACTTACTTTTAAATAGCGTTAAGGCTTTACATTTTCCACCTTAACACAGGTATATATTCCCATAGTCTATACAGTACCGTAATCTCCCCCGTACTGGGCGTCGTCAGAGGGCACTCCATAGGTATGGTACAAAACCAAAATCGTATAAGGCGCGCTAGGGTAGGTGACACAGCACAACTAGGCAATGCCATGGTAGATATACCAATTACGCTTCCGGGCCGATGGAAACGCGCAGCGCGCAGCTGCTGCCCACCTCGGACAAACTCCCCACATCAAAGAAATCAAAAGTGAAGGTGGCCACCGAATAAAATTCAAAGTCATAGTATAGTATCGAAGGGAAGTGTCCGATCAGAGGTGCTACCTCATTAACCCGTCGATCGCTCCTGTTTTAGCCACCTTATGCCAACTCACGGGAGTTGGGTCCACGCACTTACCTTACAGGAAACGCCCCCACCAACCTACTTCATTCTGGAATCTCCACCGCGTACACGGTTAGTCAAAGTGGTTTTCGGTATCGACAGAGCGTATGTCCGTATCCGATCCCGGTCCCTTTGCCAACCAATCGTTATTATAACACCGCGGTCATTTAAAAAATAATTATTCTTTTAAAACCAAAATAAAATATCCATTTAAAACCCATATAAATACGATATCATTTATTCTTAAAACCCCAAATCAATACGATATCATTTTATTTACCAACATATATTCTTTTCAAAACCATAGGGTTTTCCAAAATAAAATATTTAGAAATCAAAAGTCTTGAATATAATATTTCCAAATTATACTACCTTGACAATCATAACTTTGAAACAAGTTTCCATCTCTTAACTGGTTAAATATCAATCTACTTTTATAAAACAAAATAGCTTCTTTAGATTTCACAAATCAAATTCAAATATCGATTTAAACTTCCAAATACCATTTCAATTCTTATGTTCCAAAGCTTTAATTATTTCACCATTTCAAAAAAACAAACTCATTTAAAAATCCCATATATATTAAATTCAATTACTCATTATTTAGACTTGAAATCTTTACTTAATGAATTCAATATAATTTAAGAAAACTTTTAACTTCACATAACTGAAAAAAATCTTTCAATTTATTTTATATTCATTTAAATAAACCTGATATTCATTCATTTAAATCATTCTACACAAAAATCAAGTTATAAAATCATATCCTTTAAAAATTCTAACTTTTTATTAAATTTCCAATTTAATTTAATATTCATTTTCAAATCTTATTCTCTTTTAAGTCATTTAAAACTCCAGAAATTAGATTTTAAATAAATGCTTAATCGTATTTGATCTTAAAAATCAAACTTTATTTTATACTTCAAATCAAATTTATACAAATCTTAAACCCAAAAATTACTATATATATAAATACCTAATTCAGTATCCCATAAACCATATATATATATATATATATATATATATATATATATATAGCTTTACAAAACCATAAAAACATTCCAAATTTTTTTTTTATATACCGCGGTGCATGTATAAAATTTTCTACCCTATGGTCAAGTGATACGGATGTTTATCATTTCAATCCGCAATTTAAAATAAAATGCGGTTGTATATCATTTCAAACCGCAATACCGAATGAATGAAATGCATAGCAACTTGCAATTAATAAAATAAATCATCCATTCATCCATCAAATCATACATCCATTTGTAACAGTCATCATCCAATTTCAAACAATCATCAATATATAACAGGTGATAAATAATGGTATCAATTATCAGTTTATACTCAAAATAAATTTAATAACTGTTAATTGGCAGTTTATATGCAAAAATAAACGTAAACTTAACTGGCAGTTAATATGAAATAAAATTAACATAACTACATCTGGCAGTTAATATGAAATAAATAAATTCTAACTGTCAAATTTATATGCAATAAATAAATAAATTTACAGTTATATTAAATAAATGCGTTTTAAACAGAAATAGTGGATAAAACATGCCAAACAGTCATAAAAAAATTTCTACCCATATCTAAAATTAATTTAACAAACACAAGAAATTTTAGAAATTGTGAATGGGTTAAAACACTCACCTTTTGAATTTAAATCGAATTTAAATCCGATGTAAACCCAAAAATTCGATGGTCTCCAAATCTGTCCAAACCAGCATCAAAAGATCTGGAATTTAATTACGATCCTAACAAAAAAAATCGTGCGTGAAACGGAGTTCGTATGTGGAAGTTAAATGTATTAACGCGTTTGAAAAATCAAAATTAAAATAAATTCAAACAAAATAAACCTACCTATTACCACTTGCCACATCAGCGTTTCCTGCGCACCCCTAGTGACTAATCTCACCAAACCCATGTTTCAATTTCGCAAATAGATGAAGAAATCAAAAAACCCCAATTTAACCTTTTGGGTTTCGAATTTTACACGTTTGACCGTGATTTCTGGTTGTCTCAAGCGACTATTGCAAAAACAGAGACTGCGCTTAGATCCGTAGATGAAAACTACAACATAATTATTATTATTTTTTTCTGAGAACTTTGAATTTTTTTTTTTGATTTTTGAATAGAATTGGATCTGAAATTTGCGTCCATTTAGGAAGAGAAAGAATTGAAGAAAATGAACGCACAAATAAAAGAGAATAGATGGAGGCTAGGGTTTATAATTGGGTTTGTATAGATAGGTTAGAATTAGAGTAGATGGATTTGATAAACAAACGCGCTGAACGATAATTTAAATTAACGTAATAATTACAAATCACCATGCTATGAAGACATTTACGTTATTTCCCATTTATTACTTTATTTAACACAACCCTTAATTTACATCAATTGCAATGTTTTCAAATTTAATTGAATGAACTAATTATCTCACTCCTAATAATTGTTGTAAGACTCTAAATCCCACATTTGTAAGTATATATTATTTCCACTCAAATATTATAGATATATACAGAGTATAGGTTTCCATTAAATCATTATTTATTATATATTCAAATTAACTAAATTCACTATTGAAGTCCGTTTATATTTATTACCAAATATCCATTTACCTTTCCCAATAAATTCGAATCCATTCATTTAATATAACAAATCAAATTTCCATTCACACCTTATTATCAACCCACAATTTATTGCAATTCATTATCTTAGATAGATTTTATACAATTAATATCAACTTTACATTAAATTTCTATCCAATGAATACTTATTCATCAATCAATTCAATGTTTACTTTTCTTTCCTTCTATTTGATACTTAACCTAGTATACATTTAATGGGTAAACATAACATTGAATTATAATGCATTTCTCATGCATGCTTCATTTCATATAAATTCCTCTTTATTAACTAAGTCACATTAACAAAACAATTTTTTTTTCAATCGATTACCAGTCTAGACTTAATATATTAAATAAACGGTTAACCTAAAACGATTGTTACCCCTTTAGCATTCAAATTCACTTACGACTATTATTAACACAATGTTTCCATTTGATTTATATATATTTAAATAAATTATATGAATGGGTAAAACTTTAAAAATTATCTTACCTGCAAATTTACTCACAAACATCCTAAATTACCAACTTGCAATTTATTTTTAATTACTAAATTTGCATTGATTATATCAAGTTGAGATTTAATACGTATTATTTCCTCAAATAAATAATTCTTTGGATTTAAATTCCCAAAACCATAAATTATGTCCTACCATAAATCTATGCTTTTATTATTTTACGTTCACACTCCCGTTACTCTATAATAAATCACCAAGTAACGATATCCTAAACCAACATTAATTTATATATCGATCCTTATAACTCAATAAATTTGTCAAATATGAATAACCTTAACAATACTTACACATATTATCTTACTTACAATAATGTAATATTAAACGTTGAATTTCATTTATTTCGCAATACTTCAATTTAATTAATAAATACTGCTCCTATACTTAAATCTATATTAACAAATCGTTAGATTTGGATCGATAGAAATCGGTTTACCAAAGCTTACGTACACATTACGTAAATAAACAGCTATATAAATTTGCCACCGATTAGCTCTAAATTTTACTCTTAAGTTTGTTACCTATCAATTTAGATTATACTTCCATCTAATAATGCAAATCTAAATCTCCTCTAACTGCATAAATTAGGGCAATTTATTGCAATTGATTTCCCATTAAACTTCATAAATTAACAAATTTAAACCTAAATAAAAACGTTTATTTATTTAAAAATCTTGTTGTTTAATTAAATTGACCATTCACGGATATAATTTACATTGTTCTCCAATTATTACTTAAATACATCACGCAACGTTAAATCTATATTCAACACAATTTGTTACCAAAATTAATTTAACGAAAACAATTACGCCCTTAAAATTTCTCTTCATTCATTAATTGCTAATTGTTATTCAATTAATCCCATTCATTTGATTTCCCTATTATGCATCAATTATAAACCCATCATCTTAAAGGTGATGTCTACATTTTATACTATAAATTTACCCTTTTATATTCTAATATCAATGAATGCTCACATACAAATTTAGATCTTAACTCCAATTAATTATTCCATTTAATCCATTGATTTATTAACTCTAATTACTGCAATTCATTGTCTTACATAAATTTGAATCTATTTCCAAATTTTCACTATTCCAATTAATTGAAATATAAAATTAAATTTGTAAAATTTTAATTACCCTTGATCCATCAAAATTCAACATTCTCTTTCATGTAAACAAATAAGATTTCTTTTTCTTCCTAAATTTAAATTAGAAATTCTATAATTTAATTCATTTTAAACATCGAATTTACACGGGTCGTTACAATAATATATATATCCCTACACGGGAAAATATATAAAATAGCGCTATAGACCGAAATCCAAAAACGTACCTATTTGTCAGGCAATTTACGCAAATTTTGTGGAACCAAAAGCAGTAGCAATTGCTTCCATAACCTGCATTTCACTTATAAAATCCAAAGGGTTAACAATTTATATAAAGTGAAATAATTAAGTGGTTTCAATCACTAACAACAAAGCAATACAACAACCATCAATTTTAACAACATCATACTCAGCAAATACTAAACAACCATTCAATCAACCAAACAAATAGTTGTTCGGGTCCAAAACCTTTAAATTTGTATGGAATGAAGAATAAACCATCAAGTGCATCATTTACTCAACTGTCTTAGATTAAACAAAATGGATTATTCATCCACCCCAACAAAATTAAAGTTTCCTTGCCCAACAACCACAACCACGACAAACGACAATTTTAATCAACAAATCAAATTAATTATTAAAATTTTTATTTCATATATTAGTTGTTCGATTCTTTTCATTCATGTAACAGTTTATCTTTTATTTTCATTTATTTCATTCAATTTTATATCCATTTTATTTCTTTCAATTATATTCAGAAATAACTCTACCCTATTTCTTAAATTTACAATTTCTCTTTATTATATTACATTCATTTATTTTCACTTTAATTACTTAAGTTTATAATCGTTTATTTACCATACTTATCTTTAATTATATTTACTTGGTAAAATTTCAATTATAACTTATGTTTATAACATTAAATTCTCATTTAACAGCAATTTCATTGAATACTTCATTATCTACCTTTACTTGTACAATTTTCATTACATTTCCTATCTAAAATTTCAACTTTTAATATTTGGTAAGTTATATATGTTATTTAAGAGTATAATTGAAAGTTATACAAGTTTGTTCTATTTCCTTAAATTAAATTAAAGTTCAATAATAATAATCTTTATTTCATAGGTTACAAATTTCCAATTTCATTTAATACCATTTATAACCTATCATTAAATCTCTTATTTCCTTTAGAGGTTTTAATTTATTAATTTCCTATGTTTCAATTCACTACAATAATTGAAACAATTTAATTAATGGAAATTTAAGAATTAAATACCGGGTTAAATTTCAAATTATTTTAAAATAATAGATAAATATATTCTTACAACTTATATATCTCTAATTATATTTAAAACAATTAAAAATTCGTATATTTTCAAAAATGAATCTGCAGTAGAACTACAACAGTGGCCTTTCCCCTTCGAAACTCGAAAATGAAAGTCGATGATGCGGCCGCCATCACCGAAATTATTTTCCAGCGACAGAGAGGGAGGTACAAAACTTATTTTATCCAAAATCTTCTTTAAAAAAACATTTCTTTCAAATTATATTGAAACATTTATATCAGAAAATACTTTTAAAATATTATTATTATATTCCAAAATCAATTGAAAGAAATTTTCAAGACCCCGGAACTTAAGTCCTTAATTTCCCAAATTTCATTTATTTTATTTTCAACTTTATTTCAACTATTATTTATATTATCATTACCTAATAACCAATATGTAGCAACCAAATATATATATATCTTATTTATAAAATTTTACTTTATATATATATATATATATAATAGGCAAAATTATTTCATTCACGTATATTAAAACAAATATTATGTCTGTCTATCCTATTAAGTGTTTAGAAATCCTTATTGATGTCACAGCGTCCCATACACCAACCAGAATTTATAAATACAAAACGGAACAGATTAACACAATATAAAAACCTTTTTATATCACTAACAAATACGCTCTCTCATATATACACACTCAGCGACTCCCATAGGGTATTACTACCCTATTAGTAAAGAGTCAAACCCCACAAAGCTAAGGTTTATCGCTAAACCAAAGCTCTGATACCAACTGTAACATCCCGCCTTTTCGCACGCTTTAAATCGACACACGTGCCAATTCAAACCATACGGAAGGGCGGATTGTTATGGGGTAAATAAAAAAACGAGAAAGAAATAAACAAAATAGAATCTCACAGCGGAAGGATAAAATATAATAATAAATATACAGTTCATAAAACTGTTTACAAAACATTTGATTCTTCTTTATACAGTAATTATCAGAGTTCACATACCAATAAATGTCAATGCAGCGGAATTAAATAGTGCAGTGGAATAATATAGTAGATAGTAATACTACAAATCTTCGTCTCCGTCCTCCAGAGCTAAATCTTCAAATCCTGAAATGCTCGGACTGACCCGAGCGAATTGAAAAGACAAAACACTCGAGTCAGAACTAAAAGATCTTATGTAAGTTAAATTAACAGAAATAAATATGAGTACAGTAACTCAAGAGATGCTCGGGATCTACATCTCCTAAGGATCCGTTAAACTATTTACTATGTAGTATATTGTGCTGTTATAATAGTGTCTATAGTAAATAAACATACTTTAAAATAGCGTTAAGGCTTTACATTTTCCACCTTAACACGTAATAGTGCCAATGGTCTATACAGTGTCTGCATATCTCCTGATCGGGAAACTACGAGAAGACACTCCATAGGTACGACACAAATAGAAACTCGTACAAGGTGCGATAGGGTAGGTGACACGGCACAACTAGGCAATGCCAGGGTAGATATACCAATTGCTATCCGGGCTGGTGGAAACGCGCAGCGCGCAGCTACCGCCCACCTCGAACAAACTCCCCCAAAATCAAAAATAAAGGTGGCCACCGAATCAATCCATAGTCAAAGTATAATACCGAAGAGGAGTGTCCGATCATAGGTATGACCTCATTGGCCCGAGAATCGCTCCTGTTTTAGCCACCTTATGCCAACTCACGGGAGTCGGGTCCACGTATTTACCTTACAGAAAATGCCGCCACCAACCTCTTCATTCTGGGATCTCCACCGCGTTCACGGTTGTTAATGTGGTTTTCGGAGTTGGCAGAGAGTATGACAACTTCCGATCCCGGTCTCTTCAACAACCAAACGTTATTATAACACCGCGGTCATTTAAAATAATTATACTTTAAAACCAGAATAAAATATCCATTTGAAATAAAAATGCGGTTGTATGTCATTTCAAACCGCAATCCTGAATGAAATGAAAATGCATGATGACTTGAAGTTTATACAATATAAATGTAGCATCCATTCATCCAAATATCAATTATCAACCATCATTTGCAATCATCATCCAATTTAAACAATCATCGATATATAGCATATAAATTATACAGGTAATAAATAACATGTATTAACCAATAGTTTATATTCAATAATAAATTCAATAACTGTTAAACTAGCAGTTTATATGCAAATAAATAAATTTAACTGTCAATTTATATGCAATAAATAAAATTAATTAACAGTTAAATTAAATAAATGCGAATTAACTGAGATGACGAATAAAACATGCCAAACAATCATAAATAAATTTCTACTCATATCTTAAGTCAAATTAACAAACATAAGAAATTCTAGAAGTTGTGAGTAGGTTAAAACACTCACCTTTTGAATTTAAATTGAATTTAAATTCAATTTAAACTCAAAAATTCGACCGTCTCAGAACTCATCCAAACAAGATTCATCAAGTCCGGAATTTCAATACGATTCTAACAAAAGAAACCGCGCGTAAATCGGATATGGTATGCAAAAATTATGACGATAAATGTGGTTAAAAATTCATTTTTTTTTAAAAAAAGAACACAATCTTACTACATTCTAGGCCACGTCAGCATAATTCAATTCTTCTCACACGCAACTCCCTGTAGCCGATCGCTACATCTACAGTACTCTCCTAAATGCCTCGTTGACCAAGAATTTCCGCCACCGTAGGCCGCTAACGTCACACCTATGCACCCAGTCGCGCTTGCCTGATCGAGGCGCACCTTCGCCTGGCCTTCGGCCTCCCCCTCTGTTCGCCACCGCCGCCAAAACCCATGGCTGCCGAACCCTAATCATGATTTTGACGATGACCTAACCGTTGAAATGACAAGCTAACCATATAGATGTGATCCCCTCGGCTTCTTCTTCAAAACCCAGAAACCATTTCCTGGTCCGACGACTTTTTTTTCGACGATGATGAACGGCCGAAACTAAATGATCATTTTCTTAGCAAACGACAACTCTAATTGAAAAACGAATTACACCACTGAATTTTGCTCGTCGAGAGCACCAACATATATTTTTTTGAGAATTTTCTGAGGACTTTTAATTTTTAGCTTTGGATATGATTTGAAATTTGAATTTGGATCTAGAATTGTTTGTTGCCATTGAAGAAGAGGAGCACAGAGGTTCCTATACGTAGAGAAGTGAGGAATAGAGGATGCTAGGGTTTATAACAACCTATTTATAGACAAACTGCAATAGAAAAGCTGGGCACGAATTATAAACGCGCTACACGATAGTTGGCCCAAAAAGCCCGTTCTGACCCCAGAACGAAATTTGGTAAACCCATATATCCAAATAGGTGTTTTAAAATATTTTAAACTCAATGGAAAAGATTTCAGGTTAAAATTCCGTCGTATGAAGAAGTTATGCTAAAAACAATATTTTCCAAATTCAGTTGATTTCAATACATAAATTTCAAGGCGTTTCGAGTCCGTACGATCAAATGACAAGTCCGATCGCTACGAAACTTGAAACACTATTATAATTCACCGTTATGGATCCGATGAAACTGGTTTCGTCGAAATCCGAGTCAGTGGTCAAAATGGCTATTTTTATATTAATTAAATAAATTCAAAAAAGAATCAAATTTTATATTTAGATTCTAAAATTGACCCATTTTATCACTTTTAAAAATTCTCAATCATTTACAAAAATTCAACACGTTTAAAATGTAAAATTAAAGAAGGTAAATTTATAAATTTCAATATAAATCCTTAATTTCATTAAATTAACAAATCATAAATTAACTTTCTGATAATTTATATTAAATCAAAGAAATCAATGGTTATTCCATTCATATATTTCAAATAGATGGATTTAATATTAGATTCAAAAATTATTATCCTAATATTCTTCGATTTCACTTACATCCCTATTAACATAATATTTAGATGTTAAACCTTCATTTATTTCGATTAATCCTATCATCATACATTACTTCAATATACTGACAAACATACTTTTGCACCCTTTCATTTACCCAAATGCCATTTTATAAATACACTTAACAATAGATTCATACTCCATTACATAAATGCATACCCTTTTCTAAATTAAAATTTTCATAACTTCAAACATTTAATCCATTTAATTCCAATTACTCCCTTCATTAAATTTTGGATTCAAATCAATTTATAAAGTTTTACCTCCATTCCATATATACACTAACCAAAATTAAATGAAGAATTTATTTACGTCATTCCCTAAATTTATTTAAACGTAACATTTATTTCAATGATTTACCAATTAAATTGAATGGACTGAATATACATATACCTCATAATAATTGTTGTCAAAAACTCTAGATCCCACATTTATAAGTTTATTGTTTACATCGTATTTGTTTTTATTCAAACATCACTTATTATATATTAAATAAATTCAATATTTAAGTTATTTTACATTTATTACCAAGTACACCTTTTACCTTATTCCAACAAATTGGAATTTCATTAATTAATATAACAAATCAATTTCTACTCACCCTTTATTTCCAACCCACAAATTGCAATCCATTATATTATATGAATGTTGTCCAATTTCTATTTATTATTATAACTTAACAACCTATATACATTCATTGATTGATTTCTATTTGCCTCTGTTTCCTTACATTCAGTTCTTAGCTTAAATTTCTACGGTTACATTCCATTTGCACTTCCGTTACTACTATAAAATTTAGTAAAGTTTATATCATCAACACATTATAATTACTTGCCCTTAAATGAGTTTGATTTCCTAATAATTTTATTAAATGGAAATGTTCATTAAAGTTTATAAATTATTAACTTGTATATAATTATATTTTCCCTTTTATATTCCATTATAAATATATGCACACATACAAATTAAAATTCTAAATCCAATTAATTATTCCTTTTACATTAACCATCACTTATGAATAATTAGCGTTTCCTATTTATTTTGTTACATTCACTTATATTCACTTTATGAATAAATTGGTATTCCCTTTAACCCATTAATTACTAACTTTAATTATTGCAATTTATTATCTAACATACAATTTGAATGTATTTTCAAATTTTCACATTTCAATAATTTAACAGCTTACAATAGTTTACAAATAAAAAGGGATTGTACTAATTACGTTATTTATTGTCCTGCATTACTTTATTACCTCCGTTTACATTTAATTTCCGTAAATCAATATTTTATTCCATTGATACATTCAATACTTGCCTAAATTTACTTATTCAAACTTTATATCAATTGCAACAATTTCCACTATTACTATTAATTGCAATATATAATTTAATTTGAAAATTTTAATTACCCTAGAGACATCAAATTTCAGCATTTTCTTTCATATAAATAAATAAGATTTTTATTCCTTTCTAAATTTAAATTGAAATCTTATTAATTAAACCCATTTTAAACATCGAATTTACGCGGGTCGTTACAGATGACCTCACCCTGCTTGGGTGCTACCCACCTAGCCTTGCTGCATAACCCCTGTTTTTCAGTCATTCCCGGTTGATGAGGCTTGAGGCTAAGCGTTACCTTTTTAGTCCCTTAGAATGCCCATCGTCCACCTGACGATGTTACGCAAGCATTCATTCATACAAGTCTGTCCCGGGTTCGAACGGAACCGAAGGCACTATTCCTACTACATCCATTTGGGAAATATCCTCAAGATTAGTAGCGACTAGCCCTTGGACTTCACTGCTCCATCTTCGACTCCGAACACGTTTTTCCACGAAACGTACAAACCGGATCGAAGTGGTTTTCGAGAAATAAATCTCGATCCCGGTCTTTTCGAAACGATCAACGCATTTGTCCAATATTGATAGTCGGTGATTTAACTATCAATTCATATCCACAAACATCCATCACACAATAAATAATTTTCCACATTATTTATTTGCCTCAAATATCTTTTAAAGATATATTTCCAAATTTTCAAAACTCATTTGAAAACAATTCCCAAAGTCTCTTCCTTTACAAGGTAAATCCTTTACCCTTTATTCCCATGGAAATAACCAAGTTAAAAAACATTTAGATTTAAAACAATTTAAAAACACTCTATTTTGCAATATACTTTAAAATATGTAAATTTACTACTAGTTATTACTCAAAAATATAATTCCAAATATGTACAGTAAAACCATTTATTAAGATATAAACTTTGATTTTAAATAAGGGTTTTGTTAAACTAAATTTAAAAGTAGTGTTTAAAAAGATTAATACTAATTTCAAATAACTTAAGTCAAAACCAACCTTTAAATAAATCCATTTGTAAAAATAATTACAAATGTATTCTTAAATCATTACTATTGCTAATTTATTAATTTGTTACTTTAAAAATAGCAAATTTTCAAATCACTCTTTAAAAACAAGTCTAAACTTTAAACTTTCATTTAATAAAATCTATTTAAAATTCCAACTTGGTTTTCCAGGGAAACTCACTCCCATTCGAACAACCCAGAAGATCCTTCTTATAAATTCATCCGATTGATCTCAATTCTGATTTATGTTTTGAAAACATAAATTTTCTTCCCGGGTTTTCAAAATAAACTCCTTTGGAGTTTAAAAAAACAATTTCCATTCCCGGAAATTCACTTTCAAAATTCGGGTTTTACAAATCTTTTAAATAAAACTTGTGAGAATTTATCAAAGGAAAATAATACTTACGAATTTCCTAAATAAAATCCCAATGGTGGAAAAAAATGCATTTCAAATTATTTTATTTACATTTTAAACTGCTAATTTATATTTGGAAAGCCTCATTGAAAATATACTTTAATTTTCTGGAAAACATCCCCAAATAATCCCATCGTTATTTTGTAACCATTTATAATTTCTATTGAATTTATCTCCAAATATTTTTACTTTCACATTTATCAACTGATAACTTTTCTCTTCGTTTATCATTCCAAATTTACCAATTTCCAATTTTCATCCCAATAGATTTCAATTATAATTCTTTTGAATTCTTTATTTAACAATATCCTTTATTTCCTAAAAACCCAATTTATCCATTTATAATTAAATTATGGATTTATAATTTATCCAACAATATTTCCAATACAATTTAATTTTAGATTTATCAATCACAACATATAAATAGATTGAATTATCAATTATAAAAATAATTACTACATCGTGAGGAATCCAGTTGGATCCCTCCAACCTGTTTTCCCTGCATCCATAAATATTAGCACATCACATATATAAATATCAATTCAGACTGATAGCAACAATTATATTCAACCAATCACAAATATATTTAAATATTAACTATTTAAATTAGCTAGCATCCAGATGTGAGTGAGTATAACTCACCTTGGCTTTCGGCGAGTGTTTGAAATTTTAAATTAAATTGAATCGTTCAATTTAATCCAAAATTTCCACTCGTTTAAATTGAATCCAGATCTGCGCCACAGCGTGCTTCCCGTCGCTGCGATTCCAACGCTTCCTGTTTCGTTGAAATCTGACAATGCATGTAAAAGTTATGGTATTTTAAACTTTTGAATACAATTTCATATAAACAAATTTCTTTATTTATCATCAATTACCAAACAATATCATGACCGTATGTTAAAAGAAAAACACTGCTGCAAGGTGCTTCATCTCCTTCACGGTACCAGGCAAAAAGTCGAACCCATCATCGTCGATTAAGGCTTTGACGCCGCCACGAACTCTTCACCTAGGATTAGATCGGCCATCATCACTTCGAAGCCCTACGTCTCATGCACCTCCCACCACCCTCTCGGCAAACTCGGTCGCGTCTAACCCCTGGAAAACGCGAAAGAGAGGCCCCCCTTTCGGTCACGGTTCTGGCCACCATACTCTGCTATATACTATCTCAACCGTAGGATTCGTAGTTCTCCTTGAGTTCTTCCATTTTGCAGTTGAAGATTTTTGAAATTAATTAGTGGATTTGGTGAGTAACGAAGGAGAAGGAGGCATGCTACCGGCCATTGAAATAAACAAGCAGCGGCTCTAGAAGAAAACTAGGGTTTCGGCCCCAATTATAAATATATATAACAGTTTATTAATATTATTTTAATATTAAATCCATTACAAAGTAACTTTTACAAACGAACTCCAAATCTCATGTGCCGCTAGGGGTTCCTAGGGTTTTTCCGTGATCCAGACACAATGGAACAGGTTTTGTAAGCTAATTTGATCGTATGTGTGAGTTACAAAATTAAACGATCAATTTAAAATTAAATCGGTTAAAACGATTTCTATGCGTTTCGAGCTGCCACGGTCAAACGACAACTCTGATTGCTACGAAAATTAAAATCCGATAATAACTAACTATTACGGATCCAATGGAACTGGTTTCGTCGATTTCCGAGACTGTGCCCTGGAAGGCTATTTTAACTCGTCTATTAAATCGAGCGATTTCTGAAATTATCGAAATCACTCAAAATTTTACCTTTTAAAACTTTATTAACTCTATTATAACTCATATAAAATTTATATTCACATTAGAAATCATTCTGATTCATCTCGAACCAAAAATTAATTATTTGCATTATTATATTATTAAATTCCATTATTAAATTAATATAAAATTCCAAATTCAATATATCGACTATTAATTCCATCCAAGGGTCTAATAATACTATTTAAATTGAAATAAAGCTAAATAAATTTTTAGAAACCATTTTTATATTTAGTTACACTCATATTCACCAATTATCCCAATTCCAAATATTTAATTATTATTATTCAAATCCAATTGGATTACCATATTAGGAATTATACGTAATTTATTAATTCCACCCAATTATTTTTATTTTAAAACTAATTCAAAATCTACATTGAACATTTAAAATGAATTAAATGTTCAAAATTCAATGTCCAAAATTCCGGGATGTTACATAAACTCAGGTAATCGATTTCTAAAACCCTTTTCTTCATTAAAAAATCTATTTTTGTAATGATAATTGTTGATTTGCTTCTCTCCTTGTTTGCATGTACCAGTTCTTAGTTTTACTGGTTTGGATGCTCTGTTCTTCGCTAAAAGCTTCAACCTTTGGCATCTAAATCATAATTCAATCTTCATGAAGGTAAGGTGAGTGTAGAACTCACAAACCCTAGCTCTTTATATGATCAAAATGTTATAATCAGTGAATTACTGAAGCTGAAACAAATTTAGGCATAACTTTCTTGTTTGTGATCCAATTTTGATAATTTTAGATGTTACGGAAAGCTTAATTCATGTGCTACAACTTTTCTATTTTGAGTTTTCTGTAGTTTTGATGTTAGCTATGTCAAAATTTAATTTTTCTACTGCAAACCCGAGAGCAAAACCAATATTTGCTCTGTCATTGAAGCCGAAACGAATTTGACTATACCTACTTCGTTTCTTAACCGATTTTGATGATCTTGGTCATTCCGGTAAGCTTAGGAACTAAGCTACCACTTTCTTTTTATTTATTTTGCCTGATTTTGAAGTTATATATGCTAAAATTGCAATTGTTTGTCGTTATCCTGTAAATGCATAAGTTCAGGCCGAGTTTGATGTTTTTTTTAGTAATTTGATCTTAACTTTCTTGGTTCAAATTGGAATATAGAAATTTAAGATGTTTTGAAATCCCTGTGAAATATTCTACAACTTTCCTGTTTTCGGTTTTGAATGATTTTAAGGTTTACATAGTGAATAACGGATTTTTTTTATCGCTGGCCTGTGTTAATAGCGAGTGCACATAAATTTTTCTAAGTAGTAATTCACTCAAAACTTATTCGTTACTTATCGAAATATCGAAATGTTTGATGTCCTGGAAACCTTATGATGTAGGCTACAATTTTCATGTTTTGAGTTTTGTATAATTTTGTAACGACCCGCCTTTTTGCATGCTTTAAATCGACACACGTGCCAATTCAAACCATACGGAAAAGCGGATTGTTATGGGGTAATTAAGAAAAACAAGAAAGAAAGAAATAGAATAATATCTTGTAGCGGAAGGATAAAATATAATAATCAATATACGGTTCATAAACTGATTACAAAACACTTGATTCTTCTTTATACAATAAATATCAGAGTTCACATACCAATAAATATCAATGCAGCGGAACAGTATGAGTGTAGTGCAATAATATAAATAATAATAATACAAATCTTCGTCTTGGTCCTCCAGAGCTAAATCTTCAAATCCTGAAATGCTCGGACTGACCCGAGCGAATTTGAAAAGATGAAACACTCGAGTCAGAACTAAAAGGTCTTATGTGAGTTAAATTAACAAGAATAAATTTGAGTGCAGTAACTCAAGAGATGCTCGGGATTTACATCTCCTAAGGATCCATTAAACTATTTACTATGTAGTATATTGCGCTATTATAATAGTGTCTATTTGTAAAATAAACTTACTTTAAAATAGCGTTAAGGCTTTACATTTTCCACCTTAACACGTAATAGTGCCAATAGTCTATACAGTGCCTGCATATCTCCTGATAGGGAGACTACGAGAAGACACTCCATAGGTACGACACAAATAGAAACTCGTACAAGGCGCGCTAGGGTAGGTGACATGGCACAACTAGGCAATGCCAGGGTAGATATACCAATTACGCTTCCGGGCCGATGGAAACGCGTAGCACGCAGCTGCCGCCCACCTCAGACAAACTCCCCACATCAAAGAAATCAAAATGAAGGTGGCCACCGAATAAAATCCAAAGTCATAGTATAGTATCGAAGGGAAGTGTCCGATCAGAGGTGCTACCTCATTAACCCGTCGATCGCTCCTGTTTTAGCCACCTTATGCCAACTCACGGAAGTTGGGTCCATGTATTTACCTCAAAGGAAACGCCGCCACCATCCTACTTCATTCTGGAATCTCCACCGCATACACGGTTGTTAAAGTGGTTTTCGGAGTTGGCAGAGAGTATGACAAGTTCCGATCCCGGTCTCTTCAACAACCAAACGTTATTATAACACCGTGGTCTTTAAAAATAGTTTATACTTTAAACCAGAATATAATTATCCATTTCAAATCCATAAATTCGATATCATTTCCATTTCCAAAACAACTCATTTTGATATTATTTTTATAAAACCCAAATCAATAATATCATTTTTGTGACGCCCCACCTCTATACCCACGCTAGCCAAGGACACTACGGTGTAATGACGTCAACTAGCACAGAGAATTAGGCTGTTGAGGAGCGACCATCCGTGTAATTGCTTTATGCGAGCATCGATATGTCAGATAGTATAACATGCATTTCTTTTCAAGAGGAAATCCGACATGCCGACACAAACTCAAAACTACTACTCAGTGGCTATAATATCTTCGGAAACAAATATAGAAATAAACATAACATAAATCAGTCACAGACAATTCATATCACAAAGGCGGAAATAGATATGAATATTACACATAAAAGTGTATATCAGAGTAGTGGTCAAATAAGATCCACAACATCACAAAAGAATAGATACAAGTTCTAGACAAAAGAATATGTATACATCAAGGAGTTTATTTCTCAAAATGCATACAACAAAAACTACTAAACTAAAGTAGTTAGCCAAAAGTCAGAAGATGGCTCCAGATAAGAAGCCATGAGGAAGCACCTGTAATATCTCAGTCTGACCTGAGTATTATTTAAGAAGAAAATAATAAACGGATCAGTCTAACTATAAATATCAGATGCAATGATATAGAATAAGAAATATGACTAAACGTGTAATAATCACAATGTCAAGCTGTGATAAATAAATAATTGAAAAATCAATAAGAGATTAATCAATACCACAAAGATCATCTCAAGGATAAAAAGAAATGTCATACTCCTAATTTCATTCACCAAGCCACAATAAATGACATATATATCAATGCCAATCATAAAAGTTGGTGAAACATAGATTCCAGAATTCAACACACGAAATCCAGAAATCACAAGAAAAGGACGGCCAAGACATTGATGTAGTGCAAACGGTACATCCAATGAATCAAAAGCAAAGACATTGATGTAGTGCAAACGGTACATCCAATGTATCAAAAGCAAAGACATTGATGTAGTGCAGACGGTACATCCACTGTATCAAAAGCAAAGGCATTGATTTAGTGCAAACGGTACATCCAATGTATCAAAAGCAAAGACATTGATGTAGTGCAGACGGTACATCCAATGTATCAAAAGCAAAGGCATTGATGTAGTGCAAACGTTACATCCAATGCATCAAAAGCAAAGACATTGATGAAGTGCAAACGGTACATCCAATGCATCAAAAGCAAAGACGATGTAGTGCAAACGGTACATCCAATGCATCAAAAGAAAAGACATTGATGTAGTGCAAACGGTACATCCAATGCATCAAAAGCAAAGACATTGATGTAGTGCAAACGGTACATCTAATGCATCAAAAACAAAGACATTGATGTAGTGCAAACGGTACATCCAATGCATCAAAAGCAAAGACATTGATGTAGTGTAAACGGTACGTCCAATGCATCAAAAGCAAAGATATTGGTGTAGTGCAAACGGTACATCCAATGTATCAAAAGCAAAGACATTGATGTAGTGCAAACGGTACATCCAATGTATCAAATAATTCGGAGCATCGACGTCGTACAGCGTGACATCCGATGAACCAAATCAAAAAGACATCGCACAATGCTAGTCTAAAACATAAAAATGATCGTCATGATCACGGAGAAGTGTCAATTACAGTAAGCTAGTAAATATATGAGCTTAGCTTCATGTCCCATAACCACTAGCTTAACTTAAATATTTACGAACAAATTGTAGATTTCCACTAGAAAATTATCACAAGAGTTTCAATCGAACAAGTCCAAGGATTAACCGACGAAGTAAACGCAAGCGTTTCATACCACTTGTTTTACTAAGTCGTTTAATTAGATTTCTCATCCGAGTGAGGTAAAGGTTTGTATATACTAATAGATTGGAAAATGGTTTAAGAAAACGAGCTTTGTAATAAAATAGTGTTGAAATCATTAAAGAAAGAGTTTTTATATTTACTACTAGTATAGAAAACCTTTATATTTTTAAAGTAACAAATCACAAAGAAGATTGTAGGAACAATCAATCACTAAAATTCACATTCGAAAACGTGAATAAAATCCAAAGAAATCGATACGGAATCCATCGAAATGGATATTCCAAGAATTCTCGAAGAAAATAAGTCATCAAAGTCAATAACAAATGATAACAACAAATAGGGAAATAACACGAATCGATTAAATTTGGAAAACCATGCAATATAGGCGAAATAGGTAAAACAGCAACAGGTCGGTCGGCCGGCTACAGAGCTCGGTCGACCGGACCAGAAAAATAGAAATGCTCGGGGTAGCAGGTCGGTCGACCGGACCCTGTGTTCGGTCGGCCGGACCTAGAACCTGCACTTCCTAACAGAGGCTGGGATGTGCTCGGTGTAGCAGGTCGGTCGACCGGACCCTGAGTTCGGTCGGCCAGACCTGTAGCCAGCACCCCCCAAGCCAATCTAATGAATGCCAAACTCTTCCATATTGCCATCGGTCGAGCATCGGCACTAAGGGTTTACGCCAATCGACTACCCGGCCATATAAGCTCTTCGGTTCAACACCAAAACATGATCAAAACATCAAAGCTATGATTTTTAAAGAATTGAACCCAAAACACTAAAAATTGAAATATTCACAAAATCAATCCAAACCAAAAGCAAATGCACACGAATAAGTGTTAGGAATTCATACCTAACAATCGAAGATAGTTATAGACTAAGATGTGAGATAAAAATCTCACCTTTGAACCCAAATTAATGAAGAAGAAGCTTGAAAGCAAAGGAAGATCAACCACACTTCAATCCTAACTCAAGAAGCTTGATTCTAAGCTTAAAAGAGAAACATTTCCCAAATTAGGTTTAGGAATTTTCTGAAATCAAAGAGAGAATGAGTTGGAGAAGATGAAGAGGATGCTTACCAATGGGTTCTCTTAGAATTTGGAGCTAGATCTTGGATTTGCAATGAAACTAGGGTTTGGAATTTCTAATTTCCACTCTCTTCCACCATTGTTGCTTAAAGCTTAAAGTGTTAGGAATATGAAATGAAGTAATGAAGAGGAGAGGTTTGGAACTGAGTTAAGTGGGGTTAATGGGCTCAGCCCAAACCAAAGCCCTAAGTGAAAAAGTAGCAAAATTCCACTAACTCCAAACATATCAAAGTTTATACTCAAAAAGGTTGCAAACGGCATTTTGAACTCAATAGTAGGGGTCTCGAGTCCTAATTCGACTGTTTGCAAAAAGTAGCTTATCGGACCAAAATCCGACGAACGATAAAATATTTAAATAAAATATTTAAGTATACAATTGATAAATATGCGGGTTGTTACAAACTCCCCTCCTTAAAGAAATTGCATCGCAATACTTAAGAAGAAAATAAGAAGTAACAACCATAGAAGCATATCAACACAAAAGAAAATTTGAAATAGGAAGTTCACCATAAGGAGCATGAAAGAGTAAGCATGAATAGGTTCGCACGGTGAATTCTCTGGATTCCCAAGAGCAATCCTTAGGATCTGAGAACTATTGAACTTTCACAAGAAGAACATCTTTATTCCGAAGGCGCTCAACCTCTGAAGCAATGATGCGAATAGAATGTTGCTCATAAGTCAAACCTAGTGAAACTTCAATTTCCTCAATATCACCGGGCTCAAGAATAAAAATAGGAAACCCAAAAGCATGTCCATAGTTAAAAGACGCAGAAAACGTCAAGAATAGCAGAAAATTGAGCCAGTGCAACGGCGTAGTACAAAAACGATACGCCCGAGAAATGAGGAACTCGAATAATTTGGAACAACGGCGTAGTACAATAACGGTACGCCAGATGATCCAAAGCTCGACTAATTTCGGAACAACGACGTAGTACAAAAATAGTACGTCCAATGATCCGAAGTTCAAATAATTCGGAACACTAACGTAGTACAAAAACGGTATATCCAATGAACCGAACACCATAAAAGAACATCAGACGCAAGTCAAAAAAAAGAAATGAGATAAAGCTCAATAAAACGAAGTATATCAAAACGTCCGATGAACTTGATAAAAAGATAATTCCATTCAGACAACATCAAAGAATCAACCATTTGTTGCTTACGACAAAGCGCATTGGCAACACGATTTCCCTTCCGGGAATAAAAAGAATATCAAGATCATAAGATGCTAGGAACTCGAGTCGACATGAAGTTCCTTATGAGAAAATAAATATTCCAAAGATTTATGATCGAGGTGGAGAACAAATTTCTCCCCCAAAAATGATGATGCCAAACTCTAAAAGCGAAAACAATAGCCGCGAGCACTAGATCATGAGTGGCATACCTAGTCTCGATCGGCTTTTATTGATTTAGAAGCACAAGTGATAGCACATCATCTTTTGCAAGAGAAAGACATCCAAACCAATACGGTTAGCATTGGTACTAAAGATAAAGTCTTGGTTCCCAACGGGAATCACAAGAATAAGAGTATCGAAAAGAAAGAATTTCTTTCAAATAATTCTTCTTTCCTGAAAAGTTAAAACTTTCAAAATTACATTTATCTTTATGTAATAATCTTTCTAGAAAAATTTACATTTTTACAAGTCAATATATTGTGTCTGACTGTCTCATCAAAGCGTTTAGGAAATTCCTATCGATAACGTTGATCAAGCGCATCGACTAGAATTCTTAAAGCACTCAATGGGCAATACAATCACAAAATCATCTTCTATATGATGAAAATATCTCTTAAAAGTTTTGAGAATATTCTTTTGCTCGTTTAAGAGAAAAATCAAATTGTACTTATAAATAAATCTTATGAAAAAGATTTGCAAAGATTTTTAAATCGCTATCTTCATCCAAAATCAATAAATACTAGAATGGAGTCATCGAGATATTCGTAACATATTCGATTTATAAAATGGATGAAACAAGATGGGCAAACTGAATGACATAATAAGTCATTCATAAGAATCGTAACGAGTGCTGAATGCGATAAGCTAACTCCCGCAACTCGTAGCCAATTGAAAATCGGTGGCAAAGTCGAACTAAAGACCTTAACACCACACAAAAGATTTCTTAGGTGATAATCCTAAGACAAACTCAAAAATACCGGAAAGTTTCACAAACTATTTAGATAAGAGAAACAACACTTTCCTTGTCATGAAGGCTTAAAGAATAAAATGATGCCTTCAAAAATTTGAAATTGGAATCTCAAGAAAAAAATAGAAATCTGCTTAACAGATAGAAAATGTCGAAGATGAATAGTCCACACGGAAAATAGGATATCGGCTTCACAACGATTGAGCCAATCCCTACATAAATCAATTCCGAAGCCTAAGTAAAAAAATCGGCTCGGAAAGAAAAATCACATAAAATAATTTCGACATCAATAGAAAGCAAATTGAGTGTTGCCGATCCACTAATCCGGATTCGCAATCCTCGAAGAAGTCATCAAGCCCATAAATGTTTAAAGAAAAAGAATCACAAGTACTCTTGATATAAAATAACGAGATGATTATATCAACAAGAAATTGAAAAGGATAATCACAAAACAAATGAAATCAAGGACTGCAAGAGAAATACCTTGACCAAGAGAAGAGTTGCCAGGGGCTTGCAGCTTTCCTTCTCTCTTGCTTGGAAGCTTAGGACACGAAGACAAAAGATGACTCGAACCTTTGCAATAACGACAAAAGAGGGGTTTCGGGCACTCCCTTGCATAGTGGTCAGTGGAACCACCATTGTAGCATCGTCCACGACTAGAGGTAGGAGTCTTTGCTACCGGAGTTTGTTGCTTCCCTTTCTTGTTAGAATCGGGGCCTTTGAATTTGATAGGCCTCTTCAAGTTGTTGTCGAAGTTTTGTTGGGCACGCACAACTTCAACATCACCTTCATTATCGGCTTCTTCAAGACGAAGAGCGATATCAATAAGCTGATCAAATGAAACCTCAAGTTTCAGAAGTAATGGCTTCTTAAGATTCTTATTCAAGCCATAGACAAATCTCTGATTTTTCTTCAATGGGGTATTAATGTACTCAACCCCGTATTTGGAAAGAGATTCGAAAGATGCGACATAGTCTGTCACAGAAGATTCACCTTGAACAAGGTCAATAAAACGCCGGGCCAAAGTTACTTTTTCAGCCTCCGGCACGAATTTCAATTCGAATCTTTCTCGGAATTGCTCCCAAGTGAGATCCGCCTCAACAATTTCAGAAATTAAAAGCTCATACCAATCTAACGCTCTTTCTTGGAGCATGTTAGAAGCCACTTGGACTCGATGTAGATCAATAAGGTTCGTGCGAGAAAAGATACGATCGCATGATTTGAGCCAAGCTTGAATTTGTATAGCACTCTCGGATCCCATGAATGACCTTTCATCCAAATCGGTATAGTCTCTATACAAGCGTGCAAAACCGGATCTAGGATGAGTGGGCTCTGGATTGGGACCGGCTGCTTGAGCGTTCTTTACTAGATCAACAAGCTGCTGGGCAGACATAAAAACTCCATCTTGGGGAGTAGCACTAGATTGACCGACACTGGGACGGCCTAGTCTAACCATTTCTCTTCTTTAAGAAAGAAAGAAAGAAGAGGAAAAAAGTTATTCCCAAAATGAATATCAAGCAATCTTGATAGATTAAACAAGGAATCATAAAGAAAATAGGATGAATCGGTACGAAGACTCGAATTAAATCCTAAGGCACAACTCCTAAGAAAGACTTAGGACATGATCCTTGTTAGATTATTCTACATTGTTCCGAAGTGTGGCTCTGATACCAAGCTGTGATGCCCCACCTCTATACCCACGCTAGCCAAGGACACTACGGTGTAATGTCGTCAACTAGTACGGAGAATAAGGCTATTGAGGAGCGACCATCCGTGTAATTGCTTTGTGCGAGCTTTGATATGTCAGATAGTATAACATGCATTTCTTTTCAAGAGGAAATCCGACATGCCGACACAAACTCAAAACTACTACACAGTGGCTATAATATCTTCGGAAACAAATATAGAAATAAAAATAACATAAATCAGTCACAGACAATTCATATCACAAAGGCGGAAATAGATATGAATATTACACATAAAAGTGTATATCAGAGAAGTGGTCAAATAAGATCCACAACATCACAAAAGAATAGATACAAGTGCTAGACAAAAGAATATGTATACATCAAGGAGTTTATTTCTAAAATGCATATAAGAAAAACTACTAAACTAAAGTAGTTAGCCAAAAGTCAAAAGATGGTTCCAGATATGAAGCCATGAGGAAGCACCTATAATATCTCAGTCTGACCCGAGTATTATTTAAGAAGAAAATAATAAACGGATCAATCTAGCTATAAATATCAGATGAAATGTGTGACGACCGCCCATGACTCCTGCACAAAATAAGGAAATAGTGCGCTGTAAAGAGTGCCAGGCAGCCATGGATGATCATCAAGGTAAGGGAAAACAATAAACTCTATCGTATTACTCACAGCGCAGGGATAAAATACAATAGAAATGTATACATAGTGAAGCTCCATAGAACAGAATCTCATCATACACTACAAAATTTTTTGATACAAACATCTGAATAGTCAATACATCAAGCCTCACCAGATAACACTCAGAGAATCATACAAGCAGCGGAACATCCAGTACATATAGTAAGACAAACAATATGCAAAAGCCTCCAGCTCGTCTTCGTCATCAACAGCGTAGGTCACTAAGAACAGCACCTGTCACCTGCTACCTAGTCTGCCCATCCCAAAACGGATGAACAACCCAAGGTAATAAGAGTTGAACATAAAACCTTGAGTCAGACAAAAGTCCTAGTGAGCGGTAAATCAACTATCAAACATACCAAAAGAGCATAAAGGGTAAAAAGGAATAGGAACACAACCATCCCACTCCACCTCTTTCTACAGTGATAGCCCCCAGACCCACTAAGCAGAAATAAACATAGCAAAGCAGACATTTAAAGTAAAACAATTATCACTCGAGTCAAGGTAGATGTTTTCCAAGCACAAACCCCCAAGGCCTAAACCAAGATCAGATAAGCACACACAAAACATCGCTCTTGAGACCGAGTGACGATACAACCAAAGCATCCAAACATCCATGACTCTGGCTATCACTGTTATCATTGCTTCGATATCACCGTTAATTGAATGACCGGCTCATTCTTTCATCCGTCCGTCAAGGGCTAACGGTAACCCCGGTTCTAGACAGAACTCCGCACGTCGTCGTGACCCGTGCCTAGGACTATCGAATCTGTCCAGAGTACTAGACCATTAACTATTAGTCTTGGGACTATCGAATCTGCCCATCGTACTCTTGCTTTGAGCCTGCTAGAACCTTCAACAACGATGAGATCTCAGCCTTCTAGTCATCCCCCTCGACGACTATTTTCATGCTAGCTCAAGCGCCTCTCAAGCCAACCATTATCCACAAACTCGAACCATATCACCGAGTTATCAACATGCTTGGGATGATCCCGTCTGGATTAAACCAAGGCTATCTCACATCATGCTTTGGTTCATCGCATCATAGCAAAGTCCCATCTCAACATCATCATCAAATCTATCCATATGAGCTTTATCACCCGCTTCATATGCCACAAGTAGCTTTCCTTATTCAAGAGCCTTTCTACTTAGCTTTTGAATCATCTCTGACCAACTTGTCCAAATCAAATCATCAATCAACTAATTTATAACAATCAATCAGATCAATCATTAATCCAAGTAATCAATCATTCAAACAAGATCTAAATAAACAGTTATAACAATAATGGCAATTTCGTAAATAAAGAGTCCAAATCGAACAAGCAAGAATTCTAAGTAATATCTTGATGAGTGAACTAGCATAAGTTAACATGTAGTAAAATGAATATCAAAACTTTATGAATGATGGATCTACATGCAGACTTAAGAAAAATGCATGAAATCACTATATTTAACACACAAACAAGCCACCGATCCAATATACTCCTTTAGGTCCGTGTGAGAGATAACCATCACTCACCGAATCACCTAAACACCTCAAAAGCAACTAACTTCAGATCTGGACAGCAAAGGATCTACCTTGATCTGACAAGATTTCCCTCAACGATGAAATCTCTCTTCAATGGATGGAGATCTTCAATCTAAGCTCTTGGATCTTCGATTTAGATGGATGGAAGCACAAGATTAAAGTGGAGAAAAGAAGTGAAGAAGTGTTGTAGTCGAGCCCTCAAAATAGCAGCACTTCGTCGCTTCAAAATCCGAATCCCAAAAATGAAGATAGGCACTTCTATTTATAGGCCAAACCTACGAGTCGTTCGCCCCTACGAGTCGTTCGCCCCCTTAAGTCGGTCACGACTTAACAAGGCCTCACGACCTATGACTCATCAATCCCCACGGCCTACCGACTCAACCCTCTACGCGACCTAACTTAGACACGACCTAACGACTCAAGCCATCATGCGACTTACGACCTACCACACTGCTGCATTTCTACCTAAGTCCTAAGTCGTTTGGACGACTCAACGACTCAACACTCAACGACTCAATGACTCAACAACGCACACGGCTTAGCGACCTACGACTTAACATAGGCGCGACCTAACACATACGCGCGTTCCTACCCAAGCCGTTTGGACGACTTAACGACTCAACAGGGTACGACTTAGGGACCTAACACACTTCCGCTACTATCCTTAAGCCATTCCAATTCTTAAGTCGCTATCCCTTAAACCGTTAACTCCTAAGCCACTAAACCCCTTAAGTCGCCTCACCGACCTATCCCCTTAAGTCGGTAACTCGCTCAACCACTATCCCTTAAGTCGTTTACTAACTTAAGCCGTTAACCCTTAAGTCGTTGAAGTCCTATAGGTCGCTCCATCCTCTAAGTCGTTAACTCCTAAGTCGTTTAATCTCTTAAGTCGGTCAAATCCTATAGGTCGCTCCATCCTCTAAGTCGTTCCACCGACTTATGCTACAACACGACCCAACCCTGGACGACTCATCTCTGGACGACTTAAGCTCCAACGACTTAAATTCTAAACGACCTAACAACACTATCAACCTAATGACAACAGTTCTACGATTCTTCGATCCGTAAAAATACGGGTCGTTACATTCTCTCCCACTTAGGAATTTCGCCCCCGAAATTCCAAACAAACAAGAGCAACCAGAACTATTCTGCATGCCTACCATCCATAGCAATCAACAAACCATGCATCCAAGTACTAGCCTAGCATGCAGAATTCTAAGACTAGAACAAGTTACAAATTCATGAGATGTCATGACACCTTAGGGCCATACCTCGAAGAGTTCAGGATAAGCTGCCTTCATCCTCTCTTCCTCCTCCCATGTAGAGTCGTTAACATCATCACTCCATTGTACCTTGAGCAACCGGACTACCTTCCTCCTAAGCTGTTTCGTGTCGTTTCCCACAACACAAAGCGGCTTACGAGGTCTCTTAACTACTGGATCAACCTCCAAATCTTCATAGCTATCAGCTGAAACCACTGTACTTGGGTCGTGCACATACCTCCGTAGATACGATACGTGAAAAACATTGTGCACACCGGACATCTTTTCCGGTAACTCCAACTTATAGGCGAGCTTTCCAATTCGCTCGATGATCGGGAATGGTCCAACAAATCTCGGAGTCAATTTCCCTTTCTTCCCGAATCGAATAACATTCTTCAGTGGAGAAATCTTCACAAAAACCATATCACCTACGTCGAATTCCAAATCCTTACGACGTTTATCGGCATAACTTTTCTGACGGTATTGGGCTGCCTTCATTCGTCGCCGAATGATCTCTATGCAATCAGAAGTCTGTCGAATCATTTCTGGCCCAAGTATCAACTTTTCTCCTGTTTCCAACCAACATGTCGGAGAGTTACACGGTCTTCCATACAATGCTTCATACGGTGCCATACCAATGCTGGACTGGTAACTGTTATTATACGCAAATTCCACCAAATGAAGATGATCTTCCCATGATCCTTCGAAGTATAAAACACATGCTCTGAGGAGATCTTCCAAAACTCTATTGACTCTCTCTGTCTGACCATCTATTTGGGGGTGATAAGTTGTACTCAAACACAACTTGGTTTCCAAAATTTCCTGGAAGCTCTTCCAAAATCCACTAGTGAACAATGGGTCTCGATCGCTCACTATACTTTTCGGAACACCATGGAATCGAACTATCCACTTAACATATAGCTCAGCCAATTTCGATGCAGTCCTAGTTGATCGAACAGGAATGAACCTTGCACTCTTAGTCAAACGATCTATGATGACCCAAATCCCTTCATTTCCTGCCCTTGTTCTAGGTAGACCATAGATAAAATCCATCGATATTTGCTCCCACTTCCATGTAGGAACTTCTAACGACTGAAGCAATCCACTGGGCTTTCTCTGTTCGGCTTTTACCAACTGGCAGTTCATACATTTGGAAATAAAATTTCCAACATCCTTCCTCATACCTTCCCAGTAATAGGTTCTTTTCATATCCCGATACATCTTATTTCCACCTGGATGAATTGTTAACTTCGAGTGATGACTCTCCTTCAGAACTTCATTTCTCAATTCATCTATATCGGGAACAACTAATCGTCCTTGCTTCCGAAGCCAACCCTCTCGATCGACCTCGAATCCTTTATCCTTTTCCGGGTCCAATCCAGATTCCAAATCACGGATAATCTTGACAAGCTTATCGTCTCGCTTTTGGCTCTCACCAATCCTTTCCACAAGAGTAGGTCTTATCGATAAGTTTGCCAACATCTCAGGTTCCAGTTCACATCTAGGCCTGAAGTCAAATCCAGCCAAATACTCAAGACTCTTCATTCTGAAAACATGGCTCCCAATCCTGCATGTTTTCTACTTAACGCATCTGCCACTGCGTTAACCTTTCCCGGAGTATAGGCTATACCAAAATCATATGATGCTAAAAACTCTAGCCATCGTTGCTGCCGGAGATTCAAATCCTTTTGGAAGAAAAGATACTTCAATGACTTATGATTTGTAAACAATTCGAATCGAACTCCCAGTAGGTAATGTCTCCACATCTTCAGAGCAAATACAATTGCCGCCAACTCCAAATCATGAGTCGGATAATTCCTTTCATGCGGCTTTAGTTGTCGACTTACATATGCAACAACTTTATCCTTCTGCATTAGCACTGCTCCAAGTCCAGTACCACATGCATCGATGTAAACCACCATCTCATCATTTCCACTTAGAATAGTCAAAACAGGAGCATTTGTCAATCGCCCTTTCAGGATTCCGAAAGCTTGTTCACACTTAGCATCCCATCTGAACACTTGGTTCTTTTTCGTCAATCCTGTTAATGGCGCGGATATCTTGGAAAAGTCTTTGATAAACCGACGATAATATCCTGCTAATCCAAGAAAACTTCTCACATCAGATGCATTCTTAGGTCTAACCCAATCCTGGATCGCTGCCACCTTGGCGAGATCAACCGCTATTCCATTTCCAGAGATAATATGGCCTAAGAACCTCACTTCGCTCTTCCAGAAGTGACACTTCGAAAACTTAGCCCTCAGCTGTTGTTTCCGCAAAATTTCCAAAACAATCTGCAAGTGCGTCTTGTGCTCTTCTTCATTACCGGAGTAAATCAAAATATCATCCACGAACACAAGTACAAACTTGTTCAACTGATCCCTGAACACTCTATTCATAAGATCCATAAAATATGCTGGTGCATTGGTCAATCCAAACGGCATTACCAGCCACTCATAGAAACCGGATGGTGTCCTAAAAGCAGTCTTCGGCACACTATCCGTTGCCACTCTCAACTGGTGAAATCCCGTTGCCAAATCCATCTGAGAAAACACCTTAGCTTCGTGAAGCTGATCAAACAAGTCATCTATTCTCGGCAATTGATACTTGTTCTTCTTAGTCACTTTATTCAGCTCGCGATAATCCACACACAACCTCAACGATCCATCCGCTTTGGTTGCAAACACAACTGGTGCACCCCATTCGGACACACTACGCCGAATGAATCCTTTCTGTAAAAGGTCATCAACTTGCACCTTCAACTCTTGCTGTTCCCTAGGCGCCATCCGCCTAAGAGGCATCACGACAGGTCTGGCTCCCATAACTAGATCGATACGAAACTCGATCTCTCTATGCGGCGGTAACCCTTTGACCTCGTCAAAGACATCCTCAAATCCATTCACAATAGGTACCGATGACAGTCCATCCCGTGGAACAACTAGCGAATACATGAAGCTCATGAAGACGCCTTCTTCATGCTTACGTCGTATCACAACCCTTCGCCCCTCCACATTCTCGACTGTCACCTCCAGACTCTTACAATCAACCTTTGCTGCATACTTCCTAAGCCAGTCCATACCCAAAATAATTCCGAACCCCGCAAAGTTCAGAACAAAACAATCACAAACAAAAGAGAAATCATGACTCGATACAACCAGACCACGGCATACCATACACAAGCAAGACGAACCCCCAACTGGATTAGTCACAACCAATGGTCTATCAACAATATCCAGTTCCAAACCCAACCGGCCTACAAGTTCATTACAAATAAAGGAGTGCGACGCCCCAGTATCAAATAACACTCTAACTGGAACACCACAAATGGAAAGAGTACCTTGAACCACCATACTCTTTCCTTTCTCTTCCGCCATAGGAGCTTTCGAAGACGATGGCACAGCCCCCAAAGCATAAGCTTGCACAATCTGCTTGTCCTTCCTCGGTTCTGGACAATTCCTCCTGATATGCCCCAGCTTGTCACAATTGTGGCACTTCACCGGCACTCTCGGATTCTTACAATCTCTGGAGAGATGACCCTTCTGCTGACAATTGTAGCAGGTCACTTCACCCTTCGGCTTCTTCTGGCCATCCTTACCCTTCTGCTGTTGCTGTTTTCTCTTCTTGTTTCCACCCTTCTGTGGTTTAGATTCCTCCTTAGTCACAGCAACAACAGATCCTTCCTTAGGAAACAAATTCTCGTGCCTGAGTGCTTTCTCCACAAGCTTCTCAAACGGATCGTCCAAATGATCCACCAACTGTCTCCCAAGATAAGTGTCCAAACCTGTCACAAACTTCTCATTCTTCCGATAGGGAGATTCAATATACGACCGAGCATACTTGGACAAAGCTTCAAACTCAGAAACATACTCAAGAACTGGTCTTCCACCTTGCTTGAGCTCCACAAATTTCTTAAACAGAATGGATTTCTGAGCTGTAGAAATGAACTTAGCCTCAAATCTAGCTTGGAATTGCACCCAAGTGATTTCTTCCTCTGGAGTATCAATGGTGATAGAATTCCAGCAATCAGAAGCTCTTCCTTAAAGCTGTCTTGATGCAAGCTTTCTCTTAGTTGCATCCTCGATTCCCAAGTCACCAAAGATCCTTCTACAAGCATCAATCCATCTTTGGACTTCAATGGTTGACTCTATTCCTAAGAAAACTTTCCCTCCAAGAGCAGTATAGTCTTTGCACAACTTAGCAAAATCCACTGGTTTTGGGGCTTGAACTTGAACTCCAACATCTACTGATGGCCCTGAAGCTGGTATTCTTCTCGTGAACGAAGTCATCATAGCCTCGAACATAGAAGCATAATCAGCAGCCCCCTCAACAGCACCGCCTTCCCTAGCAGCTGGTCTCCCTCTTCGACTCATTCTTAATATCTATAAGAAAATGATTAATACACCCTAAGAGACAACTGCAGAAGAAGTTCAAATCCCTCTAAGCTACTATATAATATATAATAATCATACATCAAAATACAATTACGTCTCTCATACGTATTACGTCAGCGAGCATTGGACAAAATCGATTAACCAAAGCTCTGATACCAAATGTGACGACCGCCCATGTCTCTTGCACTAAATAAGGAAATAGTGCGCTGTAAAGAGTGCCAGGCAGCCATGGATGATCATCAAGGTAAGGTAAAACAATAAACTCTATCGTATTACTCACAGCGCAGGGATAAAATACAACAGAAAAGTATACATAGTGAAGCTACATAGAACAGAATCTCATCATACACTACAAAACAATTTGATACAAACATCTGAATAGTCAATACATTAAGCCTCACTACATAACACTCAGAGAATCATACAAGCAGCGGAACATCCAGTGCATATAGTAAGACAAACAATATGCAAAAGCCTCCAGCTCGTCTTCGTCATCAACAACGTAGGTCATTAAGAACAACACTTGTCACCTTCTACCTAGTCTGCCCATCCCAAAACGGATGAACAGCCCAAGGTAATAAGAGTTGAACATAAAACCTTGAGTCAGACAAAAGTCCTAGTGAGCGGTAAATCAACTATCAAACATACCAAAAGAGCATAAAGGGTAAAAAGGAATAGGAACCCAACCATCCCACTCCCCCTCTTTGTACAGTGATAGCCCCCAGACCCACTAAGCAGAAATAAACTTAGCAAAGCAGACACTTAAAGTAAAACAATTATCACTCGAGTCAAGGTCGATGTTTTCCAAGCACAAACCCCCAAGGCCTAAACCAAGATAAGTTAAGAACCCATAAAACATCGCTCTTGAGACCGAGTGACGATACAACCAAAGCATCCAAACATCCATGACTCTGGCTATCACTGTTATCATTGCCTCGATATCACCGTTAATTGAATGACCGGCTCATTCTTTCATCCGTCCGTCAAGGGCTAATGGTAACCCCGGTTCTAGACAGAACTCCGCACGTCGTCGTGACCCGTGCCTAGGACTATCGAATCTGCCCAGAGTACTAGACCATTAACTATTAGTCTTGGGACTATCGAATCTGCCCAGCGTACTCTTGCTTTGAGCCTGCTAGAACCTTCAACAACGATGAGATCTCAGCCTTCTAGTCATCCTCCTCGACGACTATTTTCATACTAGCTCAAGCGCCTCTCAAGCCAACCATTATCCACAAACTCGAACCATATCACCGAGTTATCAACATGCTTGGGATGATCCCGTCTGGATTAAACCAAGGCTATCTCACATCATGCTTTGCTTCATCGCATCATAGCAAAGTCCCATCTCAACATCATCATCAAATCTATCCATATGAGCTTTATCACCTGCTTCATATGCCACAAGCAGCTTTCCTTATTCAAGAGCCTTTCCACTTAGCTTTTGAATCATCTCTGACCAACTTGTCCAAATCAAATCATCAATCAACTAATTTATAACAATCAATCAGATCAATCATTAATCCAAGTAATCAATCATTCAAACAAGATCTAAATAAACAGTTATAACAATAATGGCAATTTCGTAAATAAAGAGTCCAAATCGAACAAGCAAGAATTCTAAGTAATATCTTGATGAGTGAACTAGCATAAGTTAACATGTAGTAAAGTGGATATCAAAACTTTATGAATGATGGATCTACATGCAGACTTAAGAAAAATGCATGAAATCACTATCTTTAACACACAAACAAGCCACCGATCCAATATACTCCTTTGGGTCCGTGTGAGAGATAACCATCACTCACCGAATCACCTAAACACCTCAAAAGCAACTAACTTCAGATCTGGACAGCAAAGGATCTAGCTTGATCCGACAAGACTTCCCTCAACGATGAAATCTCTCTTCAATGGATGGAGATCTTCAATCTAAGCTCTTGGATCTTCGATTTAGATGGATGGAAGCACAAGATTAAAGTGGAGAAAAGAAGTGAAGAAGTATTGTAGTCAAGCCCTCAAAATAGCAGCACTTCGTCGTTTCAAAATCCGGATCCCAAAAATGAAGATAGGCACTTCTATTTATAGGCCAAACCTATGAGTCGTTCGCCCCTATGAGTCGTTCGCCCCCTTAAGTCGGTCACGACTTAACAAGGCCTCACGACCTACGACTCATCAATCCCTACGGCCTACCGACTCAACCCTCTATGCGACCTAACTTAGACACGACCTAACGACTCAAGCCATCATGCGACTTACGACCTACCACACTGCCGCATTTCTACCTAAGTCCTAAGTCGTTTGGACGACTCAACGACTCAACGATCAACACTCAACGACTCAACGACTCAACAACGCACACGACTTAGCGACCTACGACTTAACATAGGCGCGACCTAACACATATGCGCGTTCCTACCTAAGCCGTTTGGACGACTTAACGACTCAACAGGGTATGACTTAGCGACCTAACACACTGCCGCTACTATCCTTAAGCCATCCCAATTCTTAAGTCGCTATCCCTTAAACCGTTAACTCCTAAGCCACTAAACCCCTTAAGTCGCCTCACCGACCTATCCCCTTAAGTCGGTAACTCGCTCAACCACTATCCCTTAAGTCGTTTACTAACTTAAGCCGTTAACCCTTAAGTCGTTCAAATTGTATAGGTCGCTCCATCCTCTAAGTCGTTAACTCCTAAGTCGTCTAATCTCTTAAGTCGGTCAAATCCTATAGGTCGCTCCATCCTCTAAGTCGTTCCACTGACTTATGCTACAACACGACCCAACCCTGGACGACTCATCTCTGGACGACTTAAGCTCTAACGACTTAAATTCTAAACGACTTAACAATACTATCAACCTAATGACAACAGTTCTACGATTCTTCGATCCGTAAAAATACGGGTCGTTACAAAATGATATAGAATAAGAAATATGACTAAACGTATAATAATCACGATGCCAAGTTGTGATAAATAAATAATTGAAAAATCAATAAGAGATTAATCAATATCGCAAAGATCTTCTCAAGGATAAAAAGAAATGTCATACTCCTAATTTCATTCACCAAGCCACAATAAATGACATATATATCAATTCCAATCGTAAAAGTTGGTGAAACATAGATTCCAGAATTCAACACACGAAATCCAGAAATCACAAGAAAAGGACGGTCAAGACATTGATGTAGTGCAAACGGTACATCCAATGAATCAAAAGCAAAGACATTGATGTAGTGCAAACGGTACATCCAATGTATCAAAAGAAAAGACATTGATGTAGTGCAGACGGTACATCCAATTAATCAAAAGAAAAGGCATTGATGTAGTGCAAACGGTACATCCAATGTATCAAAAGCAAAGACATTGATGTAGTGCAAACGGTACATCCAATGTATCAAAAGCAAAGACATTGATGTAGTGCAAACGGTACATCCAATGTATCAAAAGCAAAGACATTGATGTAGTGCAAACGATACATCCAATGCATCAAAAGCAAAGACATTGCTGTAGTGCAAACGGTACATCCAATGCATCAAAAGCAAAGACATTGATGTAGTGCAAACGGTACATCCAATGCATCAAAAGCAAAGACATTGATGTAGTGCAAACGGTACATCCAATGTATCAAAAGCAAAGACATTGATGTAGTGAAAACGGTACATCCAAATTAATGAAGAAGAAGCTTGAAAGCAAAGGAAGATCAACCACACTTCAATCCTAACTCAAGAAGCTTGATTCTAAGCTTAAAAGAGAAACATTTCCCAAATTAGGTTTAGGAATTTTCTGAAATCAAAGAGAGAATGAGTTGGAAAAGATGAAGAGAATGCTTACCAATGGGTTCTCTTAGAATTTGGAGCTAGATCTTGGATTTGCAATGAAACTAGGGTTTGGAATTTCTAATTTCCACTCTCTTCCACCATTGTTTCTTAAAGCTTAAAGTGTTAGGAATATGAAATGAAGTAATGAAGAGGAGAGAGTTGGAACTGAGTTAAGTGGGGTTAATGGGCTCAGCCCAAACCAAAGCCCTAAGTGAAAAAGTAGCAAAATTCCACTAACTCCAAACATATCAAAGTTTATACTCAAAAAGGTTGCAAATGGCATTTTGAACTCAATGGGAAGGGTCTCGAGTCCTGATTCGACTGTTTGCAAAAAGTAGCTTTTCGGACCAAAATCCGACGAACGATAAAATATTTAAATATACAATTGATAAATATGCGGGTTGTTACAATTTTTATTTCAAATATATTTCTTTTCCAAAATCATACTGCTTTAAAATTTATAATATCTGGAAACCAAACATTTGAATTATAACTTTCAAAACATAATACTTCGAAATTCATAGCTTTAAAACCATAACTTCCAAAACTTAACTGGTTTGGATATTCAACAGTATGTAAAATAGTTGATTTTAAATTACTTTATAAAGTAAATAAATTCCACGGCTTTACAAATTTATTCATTTTAAATTAGGTCTAAATCCATACATTTTAAATTCACTTCAGTTTCCAAAACCACTTCAATTTTAATATATTTCAACTTTAAGTATTACACTTCCAAAAATTAAGATTGGAAATTATTATTCACAATTAAATGTCCTATTATTTAGTTTTGAAATATCGCCTACTAAATCCATAATCATTTAAATAAAACTCAAATTACCTATAGCTAAATATTTACTTTAATTCATTTATAATAGAAATATTCATTTAATTCATCTTGAATAAAATTTCAGTTATACATATTATACTTTAAAATTTCAAGCTATAAGTTGTACATCAACTTATGGAGTTAAATTCTTAAATACGCTCAATTCCAATTAAATTCTAATTCACCTTCCAATCTTAATTGATTTAAACCATTAAACTATATATACTTATATATATATATATACACACACACAATATCTTAACACATATTTAGCCATATAATATAAATAATCAAACTCCATTATTCAAATTATTTGTTTTTATTTAACAAACTTATACATAGCTTAAATTCAAAAACTTAACCATATAGGTATATATAAAATAATATTTATATAATATCAAAAATAAATATTTATTAAACAGTATCCTATCCAAACCATAGAAATCATTTTCAAAAGATTTATATATATAGACCGACGGTGTCTGTAGAAAATTTTCTATCCTATGGTCAAGTGATACAGATATTTATCATTTTAATCCATAATTTAAAACAAAAATTACGGTTATATATCATTTCAAACCGCAATCCCGAATGAATGAAATGCATGATAACTTGCATATTATATAATATTAAACACATCATCCATTCACCAAGCATCAATCATCAACCATTTATTACAATCATCATCCAATTTGAACAAAACATCAATATATATAGCATATAAAATATAGCAGGTATCAACGAACAGTTTATATTCAAAAATAAATTAATAACTGTTTAATTGGAAGTTTATATGCAAAATAAATAAATTTAACTGCCAGTTTATATGAAATAGTAAAATTAAATAACAACTTAATTTAAATAAATGCAATCTAACTGAGATGATGAATAAAATATGCCAAACAGTCATAAATGAATTTCTACTCATATCATAAATCAATCTAACAAACATAAGAAATTTTAGAAGTTGTGAGTGGGTTAAAACACTCACCTTTTGAATTTACCCCATAAAAATCCAACAGAAGCGCAAAACTCAACAATCTCCAAATTCAAATAAATCAATTTCATGTAGTCCGGAATATAAATTTGAATCCAACAGAAGAAATCGTGCGTGAATCAAAGTTTATATGCAAAAAATATTCATTTTACAAGAAGTATTATTAAAATAAAAATAAAAATTAGTACGCGTTAAAAATATATATAAATAAACAAATTTTAATACTTACGTTTTCTCAAGATGAGGCTTCACGAAAAGATTGAAGAACAACTAAGAGGAGGACGGGAAGTGTACGAAAAATGAAAAAGAATCATTTTTGTAAAAGAATGCTTTTGGATTTGCAAGAATAAGAGCTTTTGAATATGAGGTGTTAGGAGAAACAAAATATAAAAGAAGATTAAGATGTATGTTATTTATAATTAGGAAATGAATGTGGAGGGACAAAAATAAATGTCACGTTTTATTTTTAAAGCTTCAGCCATTAATAATGGCTGAGGAAATGTACATAGGAATGAAAAAGTTTGCAAACGAAAGTTAAATTTTGTATACGTGGAAATGAGGTGGCAAGAAATAAATAAAATCTAAAAGTCTATGCTCAGGTATTAAACATAAGGAGAAAAAAAAAACGGATGAACTATTATTAGTAAGGTAACTATTTTAAAACGTTCATGCAACAATTAATAAAAAAAAAATGAAGGGACCATGTGCCTCGCACAACCTTTTGAAATTTAATTTTTTTTCTAACGTAACCAAATTAACTTCATTAACTCAAATAATATTCAAATTTGTACGCATTTAGGTTTTTATCTATGCATAATAAAATATTTATACTTACCCTCCAAATGTAACGTTCAATTTTAATTTCTCAAAATGTTCTTTTCTTTCCATTAAAACACCCTTTTTGTTTAACACAAAACGTGCGTTTCTTTTATTAAATCTATTAATTGCAATCAACGTTTCCTTTCCTTTTAATTGAAATATTTGAATTACATTAATTGTAGTTACTTACAAAGTTAAATTTTAAAACAGACAACTAAAATGGATAAAAAAAATTGGAACGATTGTTTATTTAAACACGTTTATAAATTTATTGTTTATACACAAGAGTAATAAATTGATTATTTTCCCATTCTTGTAATCAGTCCGTAAGCTAAAACACAGTTCAAATAAACATATATTTCTTTCTTTAAAATCAATATTTCTAATTTTTATTTTAATGAAATTAAACCTACATTCGCAAATGAAACTTTCATTTTATTTGATGTAAATTATCTTTTTATTAAATCAAACTTTCCCTATATTTTCACAGAACATATGCTGTTTTTATTTACACCTATTAATTTACAATTAGTATTCTCTCTCCTATTAATTGGAAATTTCAATTACATTAATTTCAATTGATTAAGTTTCAAAATGGACCAAATGAATGTAATGAGAAGTATAACAATTATTTCCTATCTAATAGTAATATTAATACACTATTGGATACAAACAGTAGTTATATATTTCTTACTAAATAATAGTTTCTCATCTCTACAATCAATCTTTCAATTGCCAAACATTTTTACTAAATGAATGTTTACTATTTACTAAACTTATTCATTCTTATTCTTTATTAACATTTATTTTTATAATCACCGTTATTAATTACATTCAAACAATGTCATTAAATACACCTGACGTATGTTATCATTTTTTTTTCTTATTGTAATACATGTTATTAGTAGAAGTTCAAATTAAGATCATAAACATATCTCTTAACATATGTTAACAAAATAAAATCATAAATTTTTATTATTCTACCACTTATATTCCTCAATTTTATCCCTTACTCCAATTAGCCTTTGGTATTCCTATCCATTAATTACACAAATAACATGGTTAATGTTTGTTTATCTTTCACTACATTAATACTATCCAATTTTAGTCTTTTATTTATATTAAGTATTATATTTCAATTTATATTGAATTTTTTCAGTTTTACATATTAATAAAAATTAAAATCCTAATTTGTCATATTATAAATGAAATTGACAATATTTTCAAATATTACTTTATATTAACCTTAACGTCATAATTTATTAATATTTATTGCAATCGATTACCATTTATACTTTAATACACTAAATAAATGGTTAACATAAATAATTGTTACCATTTAACATTTACTTCCACTTACAAGCTATTATTAACACAAATGTTGTCATTGACTTAGCTCTAATTAAGCAACTTAGATGAATGGGTAAATTTTAACAGTTATCAATAAATGCCAAATTTACTCACATTCATACTTGAATATCAACTACAATTTATTAAAATTACTTACATAGCCTTGATTCAATCACATTGCAATTTATTACGTACTATTTCTCAATTTACATAACGTTTGAATTTAATACACAATTTATTTAATGCAATCAATTATGACTTTTACAACTTAAATACATTCATTGGTTCGCAGTTATTTCATTAATGCATGCTTCATTCCATACTATTTAGTTATATTTGCCAAGTATGTACACTAATTACTATTTATATTCTTAATCCATTTATTTTCTTGTGAACAATATATAGCCAAACATACATTTAGATTATTTTCTATAATTGGAATTTTATGCAAGTTCATAAATCATTAACCTTAAATTTTGCATTGCTTCTATTTAATTTTCATTCACCTCCATTACCCTTTTAATAATCATTGACGTAACGTATAATTTCAAAAATGACCATTTAAAATTACATTTCTAACATTTGTTGTAATTGGTTTTCATAATTTGGAATTCGCTAATTTAGTTAGCCTTATCGTTATTACATTAAATCTACATTCAGTTTCAACTAATATAGAATTTAATTCTAATTACTTACCATTTAGGTCATAAATCATTGATCTTCGAAATTAAATGGAATTTGATTTCCCAATATTTGATTTGATTTACATCTTTACTATGTCCATTATTTCTTAACTTCAAATCTAAAATTTCACTCAAATATAACTTTTCAAAATTTTCCCAATTAATAGGTATTGCACAAATATCGTTAATTATCAACTTGCATTAACATTTTCACATACATTTTCATTCAACTACTATTCAATATTTTTTTTCAGCGTTCATTTTAATATTAACTTATAAAGTGTTTTTTTTCTTTTTCATCTAAATTTTGGCTAAAATAACCAACTTAATTATTAGAATTCATGGGTCGTTACACTCTTCCCCACTCAAAACTTTTCGTCCCCGAAAAGGAAAAAAAGGGAAAAGAAGAATTAAGAAATCAATATATTTTATTTAAAAATATTAATTTTTTTAATTTTTTTTAATAAAATGTACAATATATAACCATTAAACCTTTTATACTCAAATTAATAAAATTTGGAAAACATTTTCAAAATAATTTCCAAGTCCACAATTTTCGAAATTTTTTGGCAGAGTCTCCTTTGCACGGAGAGGCTCGGGAGAAAATATAATATCAAATATAACACTATACGCATATAATACAAATCAACCATTCAAGCAAACAAAAAAATAGTTGTTCGGATCAAATTTTAATTGTATGGAATGAAAAATAAACTATCAAGTGCACCATTTACTCAATAGTCTTAGATAAAACTTGATAGATTATTCATACATATACGCAATTTTAAAGCACCCTTGCCTAAACAATCATAAACCAAAACAAACAACAATTTCCACAACAAATCAAATTTACTTATTATAATTTCGTTTCACACATTAGTTGTTTGATTCCTTTTCATTTATATAATGGTTTATCCTTTTTATTTTAATTAATAATCTTCCAATTTAAACCTAAGTTCATACAACTACACATCAATTCTTATTTATTATTGAATTCTTTCATTATTTCAAATTTTTACTTGTATAATATTCTATTACAATTTCTTATTAACATTTCACTTTTAATATTTGGCAAGTTATAAATATGCATTTTAAGAATGTAACTGAAAGTTATACTACTTTCCTCAATTCTTTTAATTAATTAATGGTTCGATCATTACATCTTTGTTTTATAAGTTACAATTTCAAATTACCTTTAATTTCATTCATTTATTTAATGCTTATATTTCTACTATATTTAATTATAGTAACATTTTAATTACACTTAAATTAATAACTTTATGATCATCAATTCTTATAAATAAAGAATTTCATTAATTCATTTACAAAGGTAAAAATCATTTTTTTACATTACTTACCTTCCTATTATATTAAATTTTACTTTGATTAAAGGTTCTAATTATTAGTTAGTCATATTCCAATTTATCTCACTTAATTAAACTATTAATTAACTAGAACTTAAGAACAAAATACCGGATTTAATTTCAAATTATTTTAAAATAATAGATAAATATACTTACAGCTTATCTATATCCAAGTATATTTAAAACAAATTAAAAATTCCCATTTGTTTATCAAAATAAATCTGTAGTAAAACTACTACAGTGGCCTTCCCACATCGAAACTCGAAAATGAACATCGGTGATGCGTGCGCTCATCGCCGAAATTATTTTCCAACGACAAAGAGGGGAGTACAACTTATTTCTTTCCAGAATTTCTTTAAACCATACTTTCAAATTATATTGAAATATTTATATCAGAAAATATTTCTAAATACTATTATTATATTTCAAAATCCTTTGAAAGCAATTTTTCATAATCCCGGACTTAAGTTCTAAAATTTCCAAATTTTCATTGATTTTATTTTCAATCTTATTTTACCTATTATTTATAAATTTTATTCCTAACAACCAATCTATTGCAGCCAAATATAGATATCACTTCAAAAATTTTATTTTATATAGAAAATATAATAGGCAAAATTATTTCATTCACCTATATTAAAAACAAATATTATGTCGGTCTGTTCTATTAAGTGTTTAGAAATCCCTATTGATGTCATAGCGTCACATGCATCAACCAAAATTTATAGATACAAAACGGAACAGATTAACATAATATAAAAACCTTTTTATAACACTAACAAATACGCTCTCTCATATATATATACTCTCAGCGACTACCATAGGGTATTTCTACCATATTAATAAAGAGTCCAACCCCACAAAGCCAAGGTTTACCGCTAAACCAAGGCTCTGATACCAGATGTAACGTCCCGCCTTTTCATACGCTTTAAATTGACACACGAGCCAATTCAAAGCGTGCGGAAAGGTGGATTGTTATGGGGTAATTAAGAAAAACAAGAAAGAAATAAACAAAATAAAATCTCACAGGGGAAGGATAAAATATAATAATCAATATACAGTTCATAAACTGATTACAAAACACTTGATTCTTCTTTATACAATAAACATCAGAGTTCACATACCAATAAATATCAATGCAGCAGAACAGTACGAGTGTAATGCAATAATATAAATAATAATAATAATACAAGTCTTCGTCTTCGTCCTCCAGAGCTGAATCTTCAAATCCTGAAACGCTCGGACTGACCCGAGCGAATTTGAAAAGACAAAACACTCGAGTCAGAACTAAAAGGTCTTATGTGAGTTAAATTAACAGGAATAAATATGAGTGCAGTAACTCAAGAGATGCTCGGGATTTACATCTCCTAAGGATCCGTTAAACTATTTACTATGTAGTATATTGCGCTATTATAATAGTGTTAAATTGTAAAATAAACTTACTTTAAAACAGCGTTAAGGCTTTACATTTTCCACCTTAACACGTAATAGTGCCAATAGTCTATACAGTGCCTGCATATCTCTTGATCGGGAGACTACGAGAAGACACTCCATAGGTACGACACAAATAGAAACTCGTACAAGGCATGATAGGGTAGGTGACATGGCACAACAAGGCAATGCCAGGGTAGATATACCAATTACACTTCCGGGTCGGTGGTAACGCGTAGCGCGCAGCTACCGCCCACCTTGGACAAACTCCCCCAAATCAAAGAAATCAAAAGTGAAGGTGGCCACCGAATCAATCCATAGTCATAGTATAGTATCGAAGGGAAGTGTCTGATCAAAGGTGCTACCTCATTAACCCGTCGATCGCTCCTGTTTTAGCCAACTTATGCCAACTCACGGGAGTTGGGTCCACATATTTACCTCAAAGGAAACGCCGCCACTATCCTTCTTCATTCTGGAATCTCCACCGCGTACACGGTTGTTAAAGTGGTTTTCGGAGTTGGTAAAGAGTATGACAACTTCCGATCCCGGTCTCTTCAACAACCAAACGTTATTATAACACCGCAGTCTTTAAAAATAGTTTATACTTTAAACCCAGAATATAATTATCCATTTCAAAACCCATAAATAAGATATCATTTCCATTTCCAAAACAACTCATTTTGATATTATTTTTATAAAACCCAAATCAATAATATCATTTTTATTTCAAATATATTTCTTTTCCAAAATCATACTACTTTAAAATTTATAATATCTGAAAACCAAATATTTGAATTATAACTTTCAAAACATAATACTTCGAAACTCATAGCTTTAAAACCATAACTTCCAAAACTTAAATGGTTTGGATATTCAACGGTATGTAAAATAGTTGATTTTATATTACTTTATAAAGTAAATAAATTCCACGGCTTTACAAATTTATTCATTTTAAATTAAGTCTAAATCCATACATTTTAAATTCACTTCAGTTTCCAAAACCACTTCAATTTTAATATATTTCAACTTTAAGTATTACACTTCCAAAAATTAAGATTGGAAATTATTTTTCAACAATTAAATGTCCTATTATTTAGTTTTGAAATAACGCATACTAAATCCATAATCATTTAAATAAAACTCAAATTACCTATAACTAAATATTTCCTTTAATTCATTTGTAATAGAAATATTCATTTAATTCATCTTGAATAAAATTTCAGTTATACATATCATACTTTAAAATTTCAAGCTATAAGTTCAACATCAACTTATGGAGTTAAATTCTTAAACACGCTCAATTCCAATTAAATTTTAATTCACCTTCCAATTTTAATTGATTTAAACCATTAAACTATATATATATATATATATATATATACACACACAATATCTTAACACGTATTTAACCATATAATATAAATAATCAAACTCCATTATTCAACTTATTTGTTTTTATTTAACAAACTTATACATAGCTTAAATTCAAAAACTTAACCATATAGGTATATATAAAATAATATTTATATAATATCAAAAATAAATATTTATTAAACAGTATCCTATCCAAACCATAGAAATCATTTTCAAAAGATTTATATATATAAAGCGACGGTGTCTGTATAAAATTTTCTATCCTATGGTCAAGTGATACAGATATTTATCATTTCAATACGTAATTTAAAATAAAAATTACGGTTATTTATCATTTCAAACCGCAATCCCGAATGAATGAAATGCATGATAACTTGCAGATTATATAACATAGAACACATCATCCATTCACCAAACATCAATCATCAACCATTTATTACAATCATCATCCAATTTGAACAAAACATCAATATATATAGCATATAAATATACCAGGTATCAACGAATAATTTATATTCAAAAATAAATTAATAACTGTTTAATTGGAAGTTTATATGCAGAATAAATAAATTTAACTGTCAATTTATATGCAATAATAAAATTAAATAATAATTTAATTTAAATAAATGCAATCTAACTGAGATGATGAATAAAATATGCCAAACAGTCATAAATGAATTTCTACTCATATAATAAATCAACTTAACAAACATAATAAATTTTAGAAGTTGTGAGTGGGTTAAAACACTCATCTTTTGAATTTAGCCCATAAAAATCCAACAGAAACGCAAAACTCAACAATCTCCAAATTCAACTAAATCAATTTCATGTAGTCCGGAATATAAATTTGAATCCAATAGAAGAAATCGCGCATGAATCAAAGTTTATATGCAAAAGATATTCATGTTACAAGAAGTATTATTAAAATAAAAATAAAAATTAGTACGCGTTAAAAATATATATAAATAAACAAATTTTAATACTTACGTTTTCTCAAGATGAGGCTTCAGGAAAAAATTGAAGAACAACTAAGAGGAGGACAGGAGGTGTACGAAAAATGAAAAAGAATCATTTTTGTAAAAGAATGCTTTTGGATTTGCAAGAATAAGAGCTTTTGAATATGAGGTGTTAGGAGATACAAAATGTAAAAGAAGAGTAGGATGTAGGTTATTTATTATTAGGAAATGAATGTGGAGGGACAAAAATAAATGTCACGTTTTATTTTTAAAGCTTTAGGCATTAATAATGCATAAGTAAATGTACGTAGGAATGAAAAAGTTTGCAAACGAAAGTTAAATTTTGTATACGTGAAAATGAGGTGGCAAGAAATAAATAAAATCTAAAAGTCTATGCTCAGGTATTAAACAGAAGGAGAAAAAAAATGGATCAACTATTAATAATAAGGTAACTATTTTAAAACGTTCATGCAACAATTAATAAAAAAAATAAGGGACCATGTACCTCGCACAACCTTTTGAAATTTAATTTTTTTCTAACGTAACCAAATTTACTTCATTAACTCAAATAATATTCAAATTTGTACGCATTTAGGTTTTTATCTACGCATAATAAAATATTATACTTACCTTAAAAATGAAAACGTTCAATTTTAATTTCTCAAAATGATCTTTTATTTCCATCAAAACACCCTTTTTGTTTAACACAAAACGTGTGTTTCTTTTATTAAATCTATTAATTGCAATCAACGTTTCCTTTCCTTTTAATTGAAATATTTGAATTACATTAATTGCAGTTACTTACAAAGTTAAATTTTAAAACAGACAACTAAAATGGATAAAAAAATGGAAAAAATTGTTTATTTAAACACGTTTGTAAATTTATTGTTTATACACAAGAGTAATAAATAGATTATTTTCCGATTCTTGTAATCAGTGTGTAAGCTAAAATACAGTTCAAATAAACATATATTTCTTTCTTTAAAATCAATCTTTCTAATTTTTATTTTAATGAAATTAAACCTACATTCACAAATGAAACATTCATTTTATTTGATGTAAATTTTCTTTTTATTAAATCAAACTTTCCCTATATTTTCACAAAACGTATGCTGTTTTTATTTACACCTATTAATTTACAATTAGTATTCTCTCTCTTATTAATTGGAAATTTCAGTTACATTAATTTCAGTTGATTAAGTTTCAGAATGGACTAAATAAATGTAATGAGAAGTATAACAATTATTTCCTATCTAATAGTAATATTAATACACTATTGGATACAAACAGTAGTTATATATTTCTTACTAAATAATAGTTTCTCATCTCTACAATCAATCTTTCAGTTGCCAGACATTTTTACTAAATGAATGTTTACTCTTTTACTAAACTTATTCATTCTTATTCTTTATTAACATTTATTTTTACAATCACCGTTATTATTTACATTCAAACAATGTCATTAAATACACCTGACGTATGTTATCGTTTTTTTTTCTTACTGTAATACATGTTATTAGTAGAAGTTCAAATTAAGATCATAAACATATCTCTTAACATATGTTAACAAAATAAAATCATAAATTTTTATTATTCTACCACTTATATTCCTCAAATATATCCTTTATTCCAATCTGCCTTTGGTATTCCTATCCATTATTTACTCAAATAACATAGTTAATGTTTGTTTATCTTTCACTACATTAATACTATACAATTTTAGTCTTTTACTTATATTAAGTACTATATTTCAATTTATATTGAATTTTGTCAGTTTTACATATTAATAAAAATTAAAATCCCAATTTGTCATATTATAAATGAAATTGACAATATTTTCAAATATTACTTTATATTAACCTTAACATCATAATTTATTAATATTTATTGCAATCGATTACCAGTTATACTTTAATACACTAAATAAATGGTTAACCTAAATAATTGTTACCATTTAACATTTACTTCCACTTACAAGCTATTATTAACACAGATGTTATCATTGACTTAGCTCTAATTAAGCAACTTAGATGGATGGGTAAATTTTAACAGTTGTCACTAAATGCCAAATTTACTCACATTCATACTTGAATATCAACTACAATTTATTAAAATTACTTACATAGCCTTGATTCAATCACATTGCAATTTATTACGTACTATTTCTCAATTTACATAACGTTTGAATTTAATACACAATTTATTTAATGCAATCAATTATGACTTTTACAACTTAAATACATTCATTGGTTCGCAGTTATTTCATTAATGCATGCTTCATTCCATACTATTTAGTTATATTTGCCAAGTATGTACACTAATTACTATTTATATTCTTAATCCATTTATTTTCTTGTGAACAATTTATAGCCAAACATACATTTAGATTATTTTCTATAATTGGAATTTTATGCAAGTTCATAAATCATTAACCTTAAATTTTGCATTGTTTCTATTTAATTTTCATTCACCTCCGTTACCCTTTTAATAATCATTGAGGTAACGTATAATTTCTACAATGACCATTTAAAATCACTTTTCTAACATTTGTTGTAATTCGTTTTCATAATTTGGAATTCGCTAATTTAGTTAGCCTTATCGTTATTACATTAAATCTACATTCAGTTTCAATTAATATAGAATTTAATTCTAGCTACTTACCATTTAAATCACAAATCATTGATCTTCGAAATTAAATAAAATTTGATTTCCCAATATTTGATTTGATTTACATCTTTACTATGTCCATTATTTCTTAACTTCAATCTAAAATTTCACTCAAATATAACTTTACAAAGTTTTCCCAATTAATAGGTATTGCACAAATATCATTAATTATCAACTTGCATTAAAATTTTCAAATACATTTTCATTCAACTACTATTCAACATTTTTTTTTCAGCGTTCATTTTAATATTAACTTATAAAGTGTTTTTTTTCTTTTCTTCTTTTTTTTCTTTTTCATCTAAATTTAATTACTAAATTTTGGTTAAAATAACCAACTTAATTATTAAAATTCACGGGTCGTTACAAATTTTGAAGTTTAAATGGCGGAAAATTGACGTTTTACTTCTGGTCTTTTATTGACAGACACAATTTTATATATTTGTCTGATTTCGGCGATTTCATTTACATTCTTTTGCATTATTTTTAATATGAAATTTGATGCTAATATTTGATCATTTTGTCCAGTAATGGACTAATCAAGTTAGGATGAGATTTGAATTTAAATTAATTTAATTTCGATTTAAATTGAATATCGGTTCAGGCCGATTAAAATTGCAAATTGATGTTTTCTTGAGTTTTTAAAAAAATCCGAATAAATTCCAGAAAATCTTCTAACATCGTGGTTGGATTAATAAATGTTTTTATGTATTTTTAAAGGTTTTTAATCAAATTATTCTTTATTTTTAAGGCTTTTAAAAATTATTAAAATCCTTTTTAATGATGTGTTTTCTCTCAAAATCTTTTAGATAAATTTCTAAAATTTGTTTTATAACCCCATTTCTCAAGTAAAATATTTTATAATTAATTTTGTTTATTTTAATTACTTTGATGCCTTTTCGGACATATGAGGAAGTAAATTAAACGATTTAGAAAAAAATACGTGGTATGGGACATGTATTTTTGCTTTATCGCTTAATATCGGATTTGTACGATCGAAACCAATTTGAAGTGTTATTTTGAGTTGATTTAGAAGTTACTAAATTTTTGTGAAGATTATTGGTTTGAAAATTACTCTTTGAGTACATTCGACGACGAACCAATCTTGATGCATTTTGTGATGGAAGATGAAACAAGGCAATATTGACGTTAAGTTTTAATTTGCAACTATGGTTAGAAATAACCATCACGATGTTCTTTTACTTTCCTAAGAGATGAGGCGAGTTGTTATGATGGATTGATGATGATTTTGATATTTATGATGAATTTTTACTTGTCGATGAAATGAGACAAGTCTCGATGTCACTTAAAACTCGTCCAAGTAAGAGATAAGACGAGTTAGGTATCTTACACTCGCCAATGAGATGAGGCAGTGTTTATTTGATGATGTTTTATGATGGGTTTCTTATGTGGCATCGACTAACGATTAGTAAACCAATAGGTATGAACGTATGGTATAGGATGTAAGTTGACGCCTATTAGGTTCCTATTCGAGAAGTTGAGACACATTCACGATGTTACTAGTGCTGCAGACCGAGTACTCGATTGGAGACATCACGATGTTCATGAAGTTATTACTCGACTCCAACCTTCACGATTTTATTACTCGGGTTTTTGTGACTGGGTGTCATCAAGATCTTTCCGACTATAGTCAATCAAGATGATCATGATGTTATGTGAACCCAAGTCATCATGATAAATGGTTCCAAATAATGGTAGTACTAGTCAAGATGTAAATGCACGTGTTGTTTTCCATGAGGTTTTAGGTGTTTCGATTTCACTATTCTGATGATGATGCTTTAGTATAGCCTTATGTAAGAAAAAGGCTTACTGACATACATGGTTTTATTTATGATTTAAAATATGATGATTTGGATTCTTTCCGGGCTCTATCAAGATGGATTTGAGACATTATATATAATTATACCAATGAGATGAGTTATAAATTATGGTAATGCTTTTATGATGAGTGTTGATAAAAGATTTAAGATATATTTATTTTTATACCAATGAGATGAGGTATAAATGATTATGGAGATTCCTTTATAATGATTTTAATGATGGATTTGAGATGTATTTATAATTATACCGATGAGATGAGGTATAATAGTTAAGAAGTTTCTACTAAATGGGTTTTATTTATGATGGATTCTTGAAGTTTTAATTATCTTATGAAGATTTACTTTATGGTCCATATGCTCACCCATTTCATTCGGTTATATATATAATTAAATGAACCATGTCTATCTAATATAAATATTGTATTCCTCTATGCAATCATGATGAACCATTGATGTATCACTCTAGAGATAACTTGATGACCTATATCATTCCATTGGTAATGATGGAATGGTTTTCCCCTTATCTCTTATCATCACCTTTACGAATGATAAGTTCTAGCTAGCCTGACCCGTGTGTTTTTCACTCGGGTCAGACCGAGTTGTTTCAGGTATCATCTATAGGGCTTAGCTTGAAGTTGGTGTTGGATATCAGCACTTCTTTCTCTTGAGTAGTTTATGTTCTTTCGCATACTCTGATGTAGTTATATTTAATTCAATGTATATAGTGTGGTCGAGCACCACCTTTATTGTATTCATATTGTATTATACTAAACATGTATCAGTGTATATGTATATATATGATGTTTATTACTGTTATGTAATGTTCTTTTCATTTAGTTATTGTATTTCGTTCTGATAGATCTATTAGCCACCTATATTTCTGGATTAAGCATTTACTGAGTATGTCTGTAACGACCCGATATTTTCAACCATTCGCATCCGCACATGTCGGACTTGAATTGCTCAAAATACCGCGTTGTAAATAAAATTTGGCAAATCTCAGAATATACAGTAAATACATAATCACAGATCACAGACACAGAGTATTTAATAATGCAGCGGAATTTAAAAGAAATAGTAGTTCATGAAGCTACTATATAAAAATAAGATACATCAGAGTTAAACAAGATGCAACAAAAGTAACAAGATACATCAGGTACAAAGCAGAATACATCACTGAAATCACTGGATACAGAAAGCAAAATAGATGGCTGGATCTTCAAGGAAAGCTCCAACTCCGAAGGTGAATCTGGAATGCTAACTCACTCAATCTGACTCGAGCGTAAAGCAAAATACAAAACACTCGAGTCGGGACATAAATACTTATGAACTGTAAATAAAATCAAGTGAACAGTAACAAAAATTCATCAGTAACTTAAAGGATGCTTGGGATCGCCCATCCATTAAGGGTTCGTTAAACTATTTACTATGTAGTAATATTGCGCTACTATAATAATGTCTACAGTAAAATAAACATACTTTTAAACAGCATTCCGGGCTACCCATATCACCCTTCACACATAATAGTCCCAGTAGTCCATCCAATATCATGCCATCTCCACCCCAGGTGACTGTCAGAGGATACCACACGGGCTACGGGAGAAAAACAAACTCGTAGTAAAGGCTCGGTATGGTAGGTGACACGGCACACAAGGCAATGCCAGGGTAGATATACCAATTACGCACACGGGATGGTGGTAACGCAGCAGCCACATACACCTACCTCGGAACACACTCCCAATCAAAATCGGAGGATGGCCATCTAATCAATCACCAGTAAGAGTATAGTATCGAAGGAATGTGTCCGACCAGAGGTGCTACCTCCTTTGGCCCTAGATCGCTCCTGTTTTAGCCACCTTATGCCAACTCACGGGAGTTGGATCCACGTAATATACCTCAAGAACGTCGCCACCATCCTACTTCATTCTGCAATCTCCACCGCGTACACAGTTGTTAAAGTGGTTTTCGGAGTTGGCAGAGAGTATGACAACTTCCGATCCCGGTCTCTTTAACAAGCAATCGTTATTATAACGCCGTGCCATTTTAAAATAGTTTATACTTCAAAAATCAAATCATTTCATTTCAAAACTATATCCCTTTCAAAATAGTTATACTTCAAAACCAAAACCATTTTATTTCAAAAAATCAAATAGTTTATCATTTTCATTTCAAACATATATTCACCTTTAAAAAAATTCATAATACTTTCAAAGTATAACTTTTCCGAAACCAAAATACTTTAAATCATTACACTTTGAAAATCATAACATTCTGAAATCATACATTTGAAATCAATCTTTTAATTCTTTACACTTTACAAATTTATTCCATGAAACCAAAATTTCAAATTTCCAATTTAATTCAATTCAAACCATCAGTTTCAATTCAGTTTAGTTTTCTAACAAAACATTTCAAATCTTACAAATTTCAAATATAGATTTGATCTACAAAATAAACAATCCAATTTTAATATATTTCCAAACTTTAATATCCCACATTTAAAAACTAAACTTTATAATTCCATATATTCATATCTCAAATCTAATTTCATTATTATTTCATTTTGAAATATTCATTTCATAAATCCAACATTATTAAAAAAACTTAAATTACAATTGAACCAAATATCTTTTCATACAAATATATACTTCAAATATTCCTTTATCAAATAAATCAAAATCAAATATTATTCCACATTCATATTCTTTATCAAAATAAAGATCAATCATTTCCAAACCATTTCAAAATCATTAAAATATCATATCCTTTAAAACCTCATTATCATATCATTATTTGAATTCAAATTCAAATATTCAAATCTAAATATCATTTTAAAATCAAACATATCATTCATTTATTATTTCAAATATCATTACAAAACACCTTTCAAAATCACATTCACCAATTCATTTATCTTATTACCTTTCATTCCATTTAACACATAACCAAGTAAACTTTATTTAAATTCAAATTCAATTCAAATTCCTTAAAAATTCAAATTTAAATATTAAAATATATTCAAAACTCCTTATATTCACGGATAATAAATTTTCACAAGTTAAATCATTTAACACTTTAAAATATAACACAAACAGTGTTAAATTTTATAACATTTCAAAACATTGTCAAATTAAAGCCACGACAACATTTATACAGTACTGTAGTAGCTTATAGTTTCCAAACTAGTTTAGTTCAAGAATAACGGCATTTATAACATGCCGTAATAGATATTTAGTTATTTCAAACATAGTCAAGTTCAAAAACAACAACATTTAAAAATGCTGTCGAAAGACTACAACATTTTGGAAATGCTATAAAATTCCAGATTTTATTTTAACTTTTCAAAATAATAAAACTTCAATTTAACAAATTTTAAACTTATAAATCATATTTGTAGACTTTAAAATTTCACATTTAAATAATTTTAACATATGATTTATCACAATAAAATTTTAAGATCAAATATTCAATTTAAAAACTCCATTAATTTATTAAGTCAAAATTCACTATTTATTAACTTATAAATTTAATAAACTTAACATTTTACTTCAAATATCATTTCAGAACTTTAAATTTAATTCCCATTATTTATTTACATTTTAAAATAAAATTTAAAGTCAAAAATCACAATTACTTCAAATTTACATACTTAAATTCACAATTTCAAGACTTAATATTTAATTTCCTTAAAACCATAAAATATATATTTTTAAATCAAATTTCATACTTTTAAAAAAATACATATTTTAATAAAAATCATTTGAAACATATACTTATTTTCTAACCTAGGTCAAGTGATACAGATATATATCATTTCAATCCGTAGTTTACAAAGAAAACCCTGGTTCTATCATTTCAAACCCGCAATCCCAAGTCAAATAAAATACAATAAAAATCGTTCAGGCCTATCATTTCAGCCCATAATGATTTTTCCCTAATCTAAAGTCCGTTTGGGTATGTATCATTTCAACCCATAATGATTCTATTCTAACAGGGAACTTGAAGTGTGAATATATGCATAAACAATATAAACAATGTCAATGTCACAATATAATGTCATATATCAGATGTCAGGTGATAATTAATAGTTTTAACATGGTAATAACATGGCATAGCATATCATATGATCATCATTAACTTGCATAACATTTTATATTACTAAACACTTGTCATCAATTCACTATTTGATAAGTATAAATGTCAGAGTGAGAAAGACTCACGTTTTCAAGCTGAAGACCACTACGACACACAAAACGATTCCAAAGGTAGGACAAGCACGATACAGCACGACTAGTGATTCAAATGAGTGGAGAGAGCCAAGGTATAATCTTGCAAACAACAATAAGCAAGACAATATAACACATGAGTATTCAACCAAACTACATTGAAATAAATTGGAATAAAAAAGCAACAAAGACAATATAACTTGACCTTGCTACAACCATTCAAAAGCTCAACCAAGAGGGTTCATTTCTCAGCTATGATGATGATATAGCTCAGGTTTGGCACCATAACTCACGGCTAGAAGGAGTATGGAGTGGTAGGGTTATAACATGAAGCACACAAATTGTCAAGGCAACATATATGAAGTTTTTGAGCACAACAAGGCTCGGCTTTGGGTCAAGTGGAGCTTGGCCATACTTGTACAGGTTTGGGCATGTCAGGTCAGATCTGAAACTGATGGTCAGAGGTGAGGTAATGGCTGGAGGTGGTGGCTATGGGGTGGCCAAAGTTATAGGTGAAGGGTATAGTGCAAACATTGGCTTGGCTAGCATGTTTTCTGGAGTTTTGTGGTGATGGCTTCAAGTGGAAGGTCATGGCCTGTCTTGGTCAGAGGGAAGGGAGTGTTTGCTGCAGTAGATGGTGATGGTGAGTGGAGTTGAAGGGTGGAGAGGCTAGTGGCCGAGCAAGCAAGGTAGGAAGAGGAGGCTAAAACAATGAAGAAGAGGAGAAAGATGTGAAAAGAAAGAAGCCATTTTTTTTATTATAAGAAGAAGATAGCCGTGAGTTTTTTTTTAGGATGGTGAGATGTTTTGTCACGTGTTTGCGCAAAAAATGGCCACAAACATCCAAAGTCGTGTGAACTAGTCGATTTTATGTTGTTTTTAGTGATTTAGGTGATTTATGCAAATATATAAAAAGCAGGGACTAAACTGTAAAAGACACACAGATTTATAGTGGTTCGGCCAGAACATGCCTACGTCCACTTTATATGTTATTCTCCTTTTCTCTTCAGATTACAAGTACAAAGCTTTGATTACAAGTATCTGAAGTGGTTTGAAAGTTCCTTCCAGGCTTGAGCTCTCCAACTTCTCTCCCATTGTTGTACCCCTGCCCCTCTATTTATAGAGTGAGGCTGAGGGAAGGGATCTTGGATGTTTATAGCTGCTGATGGGCCTGGGCTGATGCAATCTGGACTGGCACATCTGGTTCGGCGGAGCTTGGTTCGGTCGTGCTTGGAGAGAGGGATGGAGAAGCCTTGGTTTGGTGGTACTGGCAGTGAGGTGGTTCGGTGGTAGGAGTGTGGATGTGGGTTCTGGTCCGGCTATGCAGGGTGTGGTGTTGGACCGGTGGAGTTTGGACCGGCGATGGATGGTTCGGTGGAGGTGATTCGGTGGAACTCGTTCGGTAGAGGTGATTCGGTGGAGGTGATTCGATGGAGGTGAGGTTGGTTCGGCTATGTGGGGAAAGATGTTGTGGACCGGCATTACTTGGGGATGGTGTGGTTCGGTGTGGGTACTACCGAACGAGCCTTCATGAATGCCGAATGCCGAATGAGCCTTCATGAATACCGAATGCCGAATGAGCCTTCATGAATACCGAATGCCGAATGAGCCTTAATATCTGAGAATGCCGAATGAACCATGGGGAGTTCGAATACCGAACGAACTCATACGCATGAACTCCCAGATGGAACCGAGGTGTTTTAAGTACCGGATGACACTTATTACTGGATGAACTCGGGGAGTGTAGTGTCGAACGAACTCTTGCCTTGCTTTACTGAATGAACCTTTGCACTTGAATCATGAGTGAAATCCCAGACTTATATATGCTTGCTTGCTTCTTCTTGTTTCGGTCGTGGTGGAAACGCACACAACATTGATATTCCAGTTTTGTCCAAAAAATGGGATAACACTTTGCCCCCCAAAATATGCCTTGCGGTAGGAAGGCGTGTTTTGTAATGCCATGAGCTGGATGTTCATATCCTGTTGACAACCTGTAAAGAGCTTGATATTTTATATGGCCCCAAATGACGACCGTTCGGGATCGAGCTATTTGGGATGAAGCGCGGCCGTTCATGGTCAAGCGCCTAACTTCAAATGACGACCGTTCGCGGTCGAGTCATTTGAGGTGAAGTGCGACCGTGCGCGGTTAAGCGCGTAAATCCATGCGTCGATCGTTCGGGATCGAGTCATCTTCGGTGAAATGTGACCGTTCAAGGTCAAGCGCTCAACTTCAAATGACGACCGTTCGGGATCGAGTCATTCGAGGTAAAGTGCGACAGTGCGCGGTCAAGTGCGTAAATCCATGTATCGATCGTTCGGGATCAAGTCATCTGTGGTAAAATGTGACCGTTCAAGGTCAAGTGCTCAACTTCAAATGACGACCGTTCAGGATCGAGTCATTCGAGGTAAAGTGCGACAGTGCGCGGTCAGGTGGTGGGCCTCAAATGACGACCATTCGCGATCGAGCCATTTGAGGTAAGGTGAGTTGTGCCGTTCGAGGCGAGTTTGTGACTGTTCGAAGTCGAGTGCCGTTCGAGGCGAATTGTGACTGTTCGAAGTCGGGTGCCGTTCGAGGCGAATTGTGACTGTTCGAAGTCGGGTGCCGTTCAAGGCAAGTTGTGACTGTTCGCGATCGGGTGCCGTTCGAGGCGAATTATGTGTGCCCGGGGGGGACTTAATATTATCAGTGCCGGAGTTATTTTTTGGGGGAGTTTCCGAATCAAAGACTTCGGCAGTTCGCTGCCATGCAAGAGGTGCTCGTGGACCGTTCGCGATCCACGGGCATACAAGTAATTTTTCCATAGAATTGTAAATGTTAAAGCAATAATCATATGAATTCCATAACAGGAATGTTCAAGTCAAGATCAAAGCAAGAGCAAGACGAGGATGTCAAAGTGTAAACTCTTACTATGGTGCGGTCAGTAGTCATTCAGAGCATGCCTATGGATCGTGCGCGATCGCTTACATGTGTAAATGATCTAACCGTGCTAGTGAGAGTTTTGCGACTTGTTCATCGCTTTCGACCTGCCCCCCGAGTTCAGGAGGGAATTTAACCTGCTCCCTAGATGAGCGTTCATTCCTTACCAGGTTGCTCAGAGGCCCCTATCTCTCTCTCTCTGGGATTGGATTAACATGCTCCAAGTGTGGTGCCCCCATGCGGGATCGATGCCTGATTAGCTTCTGAAGAAGCCTCTTGATTTTCCTCCATGTTCACATCTTTCTGGCCTTGGCCTTCTGCTTGATTATCTTGCCATGAATCTTAGATCTGAACTCTTAGATTTTCAAATTCAACTTCTATTCGATGTAGCGGGAGCTGGTCCTTCTCAGTGAAAGCACCAAAATGTTTGCGCAAAAAATGGCCACAAACACCCAAAGTCGTGTGAACTAGTCGATTTTATGTTGTTTTTAGTGATTTAGGTGATTTATGCAAATATATAAAAAGCAGGGACTAAACTGTAAAAGACACACAGATTTATAGTGGTTCGGCCAGAACGTGCCTACGTCCACTTTATATGTTATTCTCCTTTTCTCTTCAGATTACAAGTACAAAGCTTTGATTACAAGTATCTAAAGTGGTTTGAAAGTTCCTTCCAGGCTTGAGCTCTCCAACTTCTCTCCCATTGTTGTACCCCTGCCCCTCTATTTATAGAGTGAGGCTGGGGGCAGGGGTCTTGGATGTTTATAGCTGCTGATGGGCCTGGGCTGATGCAATCTGGACTGGCACATCTGGTTCGGCGGAGCTTGGTTCGGTCGTGCTTGGAGAGAGGGATGGAGAAGCCTTGGTTTGGTGGTACTAGCAGTGAGGTGGTTCGGTGGTAGGAGTGTGGATGTGGGTTCTGGTCCGGCTATGCAGGGTGTGGTGTTGGACCGGTGGTGTTTGGACCGACGATGGATGGTTCGGTGGAGGTGATTCGGTGGAACTCGTTCGGTAGAGGTGATTCGGTGGAGGTGATTCGATGGAGGTGAGGTTGGTTCGGCTATGTGGGGAAAGATGTTGTGGACCGGCATTACTTGGAGATGGTGTGGTTCGGTGTGGGTACTACCAAATGAGCCTTCATGAATGCCGAATGCCGAATGAGCCTTCATGAATACCGAATGCCGAATGAGCCTTCATGAATACCGAATGCCGAATGAGCCTTAATATCTGAGAATGCCGAATGAACCATGGGGAGTTCGAATACCGAACGAACTCATACGCATGAACTCCCAGATGAAACCGAGGTGTTTTAAGTACCGGACGACACTTATTACTGGATGAACTCGGGGAGTGTAGTGTCGAACGAACTCTTGCCTTGCTTTACTGAATGAACCTTTGCACTTGAATCATGAGTGAAATCCCAGACTTATATATGCTTGCTTGCTTCTTCTTGTTCCGGTCGTGGTGGAAACGCACACAACATTGATATTCCAATTTTGTCCAAAAAATAGGATAACATCACGTGAAATGAGAAGGAAGTCATAGCAATAACAAAAAGATATGGTCGGCTAAGCAACTGAATGCAAGAGTTAGGAAATGAAAAGGCCGAAGAGGAAAAGACTACGGAAGTTAAAGGGTTTTAAAACCTTTCAAATTTCTTTATTTAATTTTTTTAATAACTATATATTTCTGGTAATAATAATAATACCAGATAAAATTTCGAAAATTTATCAAAATATAATAATTTATATAAATATTTATCAATAATAAAAAGTTAAATTAAGAAAATAGCTAAAAAAAGTAAACCAGTCTAGAAAATTTGAAATTTAATAGAATAAATTTTAGAAATTTCATATGAACTTGTAATATATTTTTAAACATGAGTAATAACATAAAATAAAAAAACATTCACAAAATAAATATTTAAAATTTAATTTACATATAATTTTTAATGAAGAAAATAACAGAAAATAGGAAAACAGCCTTTAAAATAGCAAATCATCATAGTAAATTTTAGAAAAATTATATTATTATTTTTAAAAATATTTAGAGACGAAAATATACATAAATTAACATATTTACACATATTAAATAAAATATAAGAAAGAAAATATGATTTATAAAATTTAAAATAGGCAAAATTGCACAATAAAACAAATTATACTAAAAATTGAAATGTACATAACTTTTACATTTTAACTCCGTTTTCAACGAAACAAAAAGTAGTGTTCAAGTTATTACATCTATTTTAATAATAAAAGATAAAATTTAAGATTTTAAATAATTTTAATTTGATGTTTAAAAGTCAAAGTTTGAACAGTTTGACCAGAAATTCACGTTACAGTAAAATATTTAAATTATACTAGTTTGAATTATCAATCACTTAATAATCAACATTTATATTTAAAAAAATGAAATGTTTGAAATAAAAAAATTTAAAATAATTTAAAAATAAAATAAAGTCCAATTTAAATAATATACAAAAATCTAGGGTTGTTACAATGTCGATCCTCTTGAGATAGAAAAGAAAAATCATATTGCATTTATCGACGTATTCAGTAAATGTTTAAGACAAAATTATAGATGGTCGCCCTTAACCAGCCCTATTCTCCACTTTAGTAGACAGAATTACTCGTTGATTCTCTTTGCTAAGGTGGGTCTTGGGGTGGGGCGTTACAACAACCCTAAACCTTGCCTAAGATAGAAACGCACGCACAAACAAAGCTAGAGTCGTCAATGCTAATCTCAAGAACGCCGCCGCTATACGTAGTTTCACCATGAAAGACCGTAGCGCCCGGCTCCACTAGTCCACGCTGCCTCCAAACATGGTGGCTCTACCCTCCCCAACGCCACCTAGAGCCAACTGCCGTCACTACTTTTGAGTGCATTTTTTGGCAAAACTGGCGATCATCGAGATGAACGAGCCCATGGATGAACACTACTACTCATCCTCGACCTGCAGCAGCATCCTGATCGTTGATTAGTCAACGATCCGCCATTAAATCCAAAAGCCTAGCAACAAATGGTTGAGAAATATCGTCGATTTCTAGCCGAACTATGATTTGAATCGAAAAACGAATTGCTATTATAGATTGCACTCCTCGAGAGCTTTCCAATGATATATAATATGACATAGTTTGAAAAGTTTAAATTTTTCGATTTGATTTTGATTTGAAATTGCATTTGTGATTGGTTTTGGTTTGTCTTCCATTGAAAAGAGAAGATGAGAAGGAAATGAACGTACAAAAAATAAAAAGGCTGCAAGGGTTTACAATAGCCTCTATATAGGCAAAGGTAGATAAGAACGAATGGACAGATCGAACTAGGTCAAAAACGATAAGGACGACCCGAAAATCCCATTTCATTTTCGAAACAAAAATGGTTCATCCATTATATCAAAATGTATGTTTTCGATATTTTTAAACTCAATGGAACTAGTTTCAAACCGTAATTCCATTGTATATAGAAGTTAGCTTTCAAAATTAGAATAAATTCATTTAAATTCTCTTAATTCATTTCCACGCGTTTCGAGCTCGCATATTCAAACGACAAGTCCGGTCGCTACAAAACTTAAAATCCTACAGTAATTCGCTATTACTAATCCGATAAAATTGGTTTCACCAAAATTCGAGATGGTGGCCAAAATGGCTAATTTTCATGTTAATTAAATAAATTATTATTTGTTTAATCGTCTATAAATTTCGAATTTAAAAGTTGTCAATTTTCATCATTCTTCATTACATAGAATTTATAACCTTAAAATAAAATTTCCATTTCAAATTCGATATTTATATATTACATCAATTCCAAAGTTCAATTGCAATTGTTAAAAAATTCCAATTAATTATATTTTAAATTCTAATAAATTCTTTTATTTTGATTTTACTCTTATTATTTAATCAACTATTATCTAATGAACATAATTAACATTAGTTAACATTTTATTACATCCATATTCATTTAATTATAATACTTCGATTTCATTAAGTCCATTAATTACCAATTTTATTCTTTATTTACCATTATAATCAAATTGACTTTACAATTTTATTATTGATTGAAATTACATTAAAATAGTTTTCAATAACTTTCAAACCATATTATTAAATCATATACTAATTATTTTTCTCATAAATAAATCATAAAATTTAATTTCTTCCAATAATAAATTCTAAAATCTTATTGAATTTAATATTTTTAATTATAAAAAATACGGGTCGTTATACTCTGCCCTGCCCAAAACCTTTCGCCCTTGAAAAGGAACAAGAAAGAATTAAGAAACTAACATATTTTTATTCAGATAATCAATTTATAACACTTTAAACTTATATAATTAAGTATTTTAGATAAAATATCATTTTATAAACAATTAAATCTTCCATATCCAAGTTTAATTAAAGTTTGAAAATATTTTCACTTTCACAAAAAAACTCTCTAAGTCCTAAATTTATAAAAATTCGACAGAGTCTCTTTTGCGCGGCTAGGTTCGAAAAAATAATAATATCAATAATAACATATATATTCATCATATTTTAAAAATAAAACTTCCAAACCGTGGGATAACAGTATATAATATCAAAATATGATATGTAATCCGAGAGATGTACCTTTATTAGCGTTATAAGCAAGTTAGCTTACATTTAAGCAAGCAAAAGCAATAAAATGGGTGCAAGCGAACTCCAAAACTAGCATACGCCCTATGTACCTACTAATCACTCAATAACAAATAAGAATGTGTATATAAAACAATATCAACATATAACAAAACATAAATTAGTAAAAACCATAAGCAACGATATTAAATCAATTCCTAACTAATACACAACATACCATCATATATGTTTTTTTTCATTTATTTTCCAATTTATTTACATTCACCTAATTTGTCTTAATTGAAATTTCATCCAATTGACCAATATTCATTTCATTAATATTTGATTGATTCAAATTCAATATATTTACATTCATTTTATTTGTTCTAATTGTTTACAATTTATTTCATCCATAATTAATTAATTTACATGTAATTGACGTACGCCCAATCATTTAACACTCGTCATAACATATAATAATCAAATGCAAATAAAAGCAGTATAACTATCATATGTAACCAAAGAATCTATCACACATCCATATCAACTAAAACTAATGGTTTGCCAGGTTCAAAACTTTTCATTTGTATAAGGATAATAAGTAAACTATCAAGTATACCGTACGCTTAACAGCCTTAGATAACTACTTCATATATTATATATATACACCCCCAAACAATTTGAAATATCAATTCCCAACATCCCATAAGCCAAAACAACCAAGAAATTCAATTATTTTTTAAGTATATTCTTATCAATTTCCTTTCAAATCATTTACTATTCAATTATTTTCATTCATTCGCACGATGATCATTTTCATTAATTTAACTTTATTACTTACAAAATTCATTTCCCATTCAATATTAAAAATCATCAATGAATAAATTCTTAAAGTATTACATAATTCTCCTTGCAGTTTAATTCATATTTATATATATAACATGATTTAAATTTAATGTTTATATTTGCTAGTGAATCAGTTCATACTTAAGTTTTTTTATTCTTTGATTCCAATTGATTTCTTTATATATAGTACCATTTAATATTTGGACTATTTATGAATCATCTTATCATTTCTTTAAGTTTAAAATTATTTAATTATATAGTATTCACTTTTGACAATTCAATTAATTATAAACCACCTCAAAACATAACTTAAGTTCATAATTTTCTAGTAACATCTTGATTCTTTTGTTTATAAACATATGTTCACTTTGAAGGCATTTCTATCATTAAGCTTTTACCTGAATAATATTCTATCACATATTTCTATAAACATTTTAACTTTTAAGCATTTCTAGTAAGTTATATCCGTGTTTTAAGAATGCAAATTGAATATTATACAAATTTGTCTTATTCATTTTAGTTAGCAAAAGCATTCAATAAATTTACATCTTCTAAATTTCATTACCTTTAATTTAAAATTGAAAATTTTCCAATTTCTTTACAGTTCCATTATTCACTTAACTTCTAATTTCTTATTTCTCATTTTAGAAGTTCTGATTATTAAGATAGTTAAGATTTCATTTCATTACAATAATTGCAGCCCTTAAATTGTAGAAATTTAAGAACTAAATATCGGATTCCATTTTAAATCATTTTAAAATAATTTATACATACATACATACATCATACATATATATATATGCACATACTCATATCCTTAATATATCCAATCATATTAGAAATTTAAAATTAAGATTTGTTCATAAAAAAATGTGTAGTACAGCTAATACAATGGCCTTCCCACTTTGAAACTCAAAATTGAATGTCGATGATGTAGCCATCAGCACCGAGATTATTTTTCAGCGACAGAAGAGGGTAACATGGAATTTATTTCCTTTTAAAATTCCTTTAAAACATTTCTTTCAAGTTACATTGAAACATTTATGTCCAAAAATACTTCCAAATAGTACAAATGTTATATTCGAAAAATCCTTTGAAAACAAATTTCAAAACCCCTAAACTTATGTTCTCAAGTTTTCGATTAAATTCATTTTATTTGTAAATCTTATTTTGAAATCAATGTTTATAAAATTTCCCTCCTAGTAAACAACATATCACATCCAACTATACCTATTTACAAAAATTATTCTTTTATATATAAAATATAATGCTTGGTAAAATTATGTCATTTACCTATATTTCAATACAATATTGGTTGTTCTGCCATATTAAGTCTTTAGAAAATCCATCGATGTCATAGTATCCATTGTATCTATAAGAATTTATAAATACTAAACTGAACAAGTTAACACAATATAAAAACATTTTTTATAACATGAACAAATACACTCTCTCATATATATACACTCAAACAAATCATTCTAGGGTATTACTGCCCTACCTCTAATGAGTCAAACCTCAGAAAGCTAAGGTTGTCACTATATCAAAGCTTTGATACCAAAGGTAACGACCCACCTTTTTGGACGGTTTAAATCGATAATAAAACCACACATGTCAACTCAAATCTCAACTCAAACCATTTAAAAGGGAGGATTGTTAATGGGGTAAATAAGAAAATATGAGAAAAGAAAGGAAAAACAAAACATAGAATCTCACAGCGGAATGACAAAATATAATAATCAAATAAACAGTTCACGAAGCTGTTTTACAAATAATATTTGATTACACTTTTACAATACAGATCAGAGTTATAAATACAGCAGGAATAAATAAATAATGCAGTGGAACAAAATGATGAATTGGAATAAAATAATCATATAAAACTAAACTCTGTCATCATCCTCTAGAATAATGTCTTCAACACTATAAAGCTCGGCCTTACCCGAGCATAATGACAGGACAAAACACTCGAGTCATGTGGCGATCCGAATTTTCGACCCTTGAAAATCGACATTAATATGTTTACTATATAACATGCCAAACAAACGAGCGACAGAAAGATATATTGTTTAGGTAAAATAAAGAAGGTAGATGAAAGAAAAAACTATAGCAAATACAGAATCTCACAGCAGACTGAATAATATATAATATCTGTAACTCTTTACACAAATGAAAACTGTAATACATATATCCCAAATCAGAGCACTCAAATAAATAATTACCAGCCTAGATAGTTAAAACATCCAGTTCTCGCGATTGTTGATAATTTCAAACAAACACTGTAGCGGAATAAATAAGTAAGAGACTGCGTCCTAGTCTCCAACTCGTCTCCTAAGCTCCAAAGCCATCCAAATCTATATCTGTAATATGCTTGGTTTGACCTGAGCATTATTGTAAAATAATAACACATGGATCAGTTTGGTAAACCAACATGAAAAAACGCAATTGATTTATAAAGTTATAAAAACTTTTCAAAATAAAGGCATCGTAAGACCATGACACAAATAAACAAGGGTCGGTATTTAACTTATGATCACCAAACCACTTCTGTAGAAAATCCAGTGATATTATAATAATGTCAATGGATAAAAATAATAATTAAGTAGTTATGACACTTGTGCCATATACGTCACAATAATACTATTATAAATCAAAACTCGATAAGGCTCATTTGCTAATTCTATAGGATTTCCACAAAGGTGCCCTCAGTACTTCGAGTCCTCCTGCATAAGGATCAGAGATATCCTTCCAAAGCATCATTCCCTTCTAGCCAGGGTATTATATGAAAATCATAACTGCTCTTGCTAAGACCGAGTGCATTGCTCCGGCATTCTAAAAATAACCGAAGGTGTTAGTAGTGTTAGAAAAGGAGCCGAGTACACCCTATGGGTTTGGCATCCCTACTGGTCGTGCCTCCTATCTTTAATTTTAATCAATTAACTGATGATGCTATGTCCGACATTCCATCTTGCACCGCTTCAAAAATAGATCACAGAATCCCATATGGATTCCCAAACCACAGTGGCCTTGGAATCTCATATAGATTCCCACATCTCAAATAGATGTTGGTATCTCACACAGATTCCCACACTCCAACGAGTCACGGAACCACATATGGATTTCAATAACCCATAAAATAACGCATCTCCTCCATTTGACCATATATCGTTTCGAAGTAGGTTATGGGTTCCGAGTCATCCCTTACGAGTATACTCTCCATTTTCTAGGTGCTTCAAAAACCATCTGTTGATTTTCCAAAAGGCTCAATACCGTTTCTTTAGGAAGTATCTTATAATCCATAAGAGCGTGGATCACCTCCTAATCGTTTAAGTGGATGGTTCTTCTTATCATTTACCTTAAAAGAACATCGAGTTTATAGGTAGCACCTCGAAGGTAACCGTAACATGTAATTCCCGTGTTTCCCCTAGATATTTCTAGGGTCAAAATCCCTCGGTGTTAAGTAGGAAATCGTTTCCTACACCAAATTTAAGAAGGACTACATATTTGGGCTAAGACTTGATAGTCAATTATTTAATTATCAAACAAAACAAACAATCATCCATAGATCACTATAACAGCCCGCACCTCATCTAACATAGATATTGCCCCTAACTTAGTCACCTCCGTCTCATGGGCCAAGCCAAGGTGTAGGGTTTTGTTCCTCAAAAGGCCTTGATGTTCTTATAAGGTGAAGGCTTTGGTGTACAAGCACCCACTTCATAGTGTTTTTCCGCGATGTGGGACTATTATTCCCATTTTGAAGAGGGTGTTACAATCTCCCCTTTTTAGATCCCAAAGCCCTCGTTGGCTCATGAACACAACACCATCCAAGAGTCGTGGCTGTAACTTGTACAGAGCACGGTTCCGGTTAGGAATGGCTCTGATACCATTGTGACAGCCCGCACCTCACAACGCAGATATTGTTCCTAACTTAGCTACCTCCGCCTCATGGGCCAAGCCAAGTGTGGGGTTTTGTTCATCAAAAGGCCTCGACGTTGTTATGAGGTGAAGGCTTTTGTATATAAGCACCCACTTCTTAGTGTTTTTTCGCGACGTAGGACTATTATTCCCATATCTATGGGGTATTACAATCACATTTCCAACTGAAATACTAAGCCTCGCTTAATAAAATCTTGATTTCGATAAATCAAATCTCTTTATTAGAAACATTCATATGCTTATCTCACAAAAATAAGTATATTCACAAACCTTTCCCTTCAAAAATATTTAAAAACTTTTAAAATAAATGTGGAAAGCACCATTCAGTATCGATCATGGATTGCAGCTTAATGGTTACGTCTCTATCCCAAAAAATCAAAATTAACTTAAGAAATCTCTGCCCCCCGATTTCTGTAACGACCTGATATTTTCAACCATTCGCATCCAAACATGCCGGAATTGAATTGCTCAAAACACCAGATTGTAAGTTTATAATTGGCAAAACTCAGCATATACAGTAAATAAATAATCACAGATCACAGACACAGAGTAATAAATGCAGCGGAAACAAAAGTAATAAATGCAGCGGAAACAAAAGATAGTAGTTCATGAAGCTACTATATACATAACAGAGTTAAATAAGATACAATAGAAGTCTCGAATACAATAGTCAAATACAATATCAGAATACATCACTAGAATGAACTTAATATTTGAAATCTGGATAGATAGCTGGATCTCTAAGCGAAGCTCGAACTCCGAAGGTGAGTCTCAAAAGCTGAACCACTCCGTCTAACCCGAGCGTAAAGCAAAACACAAAACACTCGAGTCAGGATTAACATTCTTATATCAATAAATCCAACTCAAGCGAATTAAGAACTAAAAATACAAGTAACTCAAAAGATGTTAGGATAACCATCCTTTAAGGATTCATTAAACTATCTACCATGTAGTAATGTACGCTAAGTAGATAATGCCTATCAGTAATATAAAGTATCAAAATAGCGTTAAGGCATTACCATTATCCCCCTTAACACATTTTATATAAGCGTCATAATCTATACAGTACTATAAACTCCACCGTTAACTAGTGGGATATCAGGGAGTACTCCATAGTTACAATACAAAACAAATCGTAGTGGTCGCATATAGGGATACAAGTATGACAAGGCACATGAGGAAATACCCAAGGTAGTGAAACTACCGTTTTCCTAATCCGGACTGGTGAGAACGCATCGCCGCAACGATCGTAAAACCGCGAAACAACGCTCACAATTCAAGGGTGCACACCAATAAAAAACAAGCAATGAGTAGTTTACGAAGAAATGTGTTCGCTTAGAGGTGGCTAACCTCATTGGCCCGGCATGGCTCATGTTTAAGTCATTTCAAATTTGACACAAGTGTCAAGGCTATCCATTATCATTCTCTTTCTTCAATCCAACAACGTCAACATTCCAACCACTTCATTCCGGATCACACTCCGCGTATAGTTATTGAAGTGGTATTCGGTTTGGACAGTTAGTATATCTCTAACCGATTCCGGTTTCTTTAATAACTTTCGTAATTATTACACCGATTGGTCGTTTAATAAATTTCAAAAACCAAATCAATTTCAGTCTCACTTAGAATTTGAAAGCAAACATTTCATTCGTCTTTCTATATCAATTTCTATAATTTACGTTTGAAAACGTCCAAATTTACCATTTCAAAACTCTATATTTCAACTTCAATTTTTATTTAAAACAATTGAAACATTGATTTAAATTCATATATAGGTTTCATTCCATAATCATTCAAATTAAGTTATTTTAACACTCAAAACAATTTAAATTCATTGATGGATTCATTCAGTAATCATTTAAATTAAGTAAATTTATCACTTCAAAATAATTTCAATTAAATTTCCAATTCATTAAATCAATCACTTAAGTTAACCTACATTATATCAAAACTTATGAATTGAATTAAATTAAACTCATCAAATTAAATTCTTTAAATTACAAGTCTCATATTAATTTCCATCAATCACATTTTATTTCTTATTAAAGAAATTCAATTTCACTTATTTATTTATTTGACAAATTTCAAAACTAATTATTAAAGAAACTCAATTTCACTTATTAAAGAATTCAATTTCACTTATTCAAGAATTTAATTTTATTTAATTATTAAATAATTTCAATACTTAGTTTAATAATTTACTTAAATTTAAACAACATTCTTTCATCAAACACTTTGTTAATCATAATACTTTGGAAATCAAAATTTAGAAATCATAATGCTTGGAATCATAACACTTCCCACTTAACTGTTTAAATATAAATAATAGTATACATAATAAAATAGTTTATAATTTAAAATAGTCTATATAATATAATTTATATTAAAATAGTTGATATGAAAAAATTTATAAAGTAACATATATAAATAGTTTTAATCTAATTTTAAAAATACTTTATATAATAAAATAACTTCCTCAGATTTCACAAATTTGATTCAAATCGATTCAAATTCCAAAATTTAGATTTAATCAAATCTCAAATCATCTATCTAAATTTATTTTAGTTTCACAATAAATCATTTCACATTACATCGATTTCAAATATAGATTTTTAACTACAAAATAAACCATTTCAATTTCAATATTTTCAAAGCTTTAAATATTCAAACATTTCAAAACAAGATTTGATAAGTCCATATATATATATATATATATATATATATATATCAAATTCACTTTACTATTATTTATTTTGAAATATTTACTTACTAAATCCATTATCATTTAAATAAAACCCAAATTTCAAATGACTAAATATTTCCTTCAATTCATTTAAACTTGAAATATCCGTTAAGTCACCTTAAACCAAATCAAGTTATAAAAAACATATCTTTTAAAAAAAATATCAAATTCAATAAATTCCAAATCAATTTCTAATTAAATATATTTCTTAATTAAAATCAATTTTAAATCAATTTACAATCTATCTTCTCAACTTGAATTTATTTAATCATTATAAACTCTATATTAATATATAATTTAAATAAATACTTAACCATATTATATTTTAATAAAATCAAACTTTATTATTAAGCTTAAAATCAAGAATTTAACTATATATAAATTAACATTTATATAATATCTAAAATCAATATTTATATAATACCATATATTTCTTCCAAAACCATAGTAATCATTTCAAATTATTTATATATAAACCAACGGTGTCTGTATATAATTTTCTATCTTATGGTCAAGTGATACAGATATTTATCATTTCAATCCACAATTTAAATATATATGGGTGTATATATATATATATATATATATATATATATATATATAATTTCAACCCGTAATCCCAAATTCAATTCAATGAAAATCGCTTGGGTTAGTCATTTCAACCCATAATGATTTTCTCCTATTCTACTGATCGTTCGGCTATGTATCATTTCAACCCATAGTGATTCTATACTAACAGGGAACTTGAAGAGTGATAACAGATATGATAATACTATAAACATGCATATATCATCAATATAAATAACAGATAATGGTGTCAGATGTCACTGGTGAACAGATACATGTAATAACATATATAATAGTGTAATATAACTAATAGCGGCATATTTCAATTGTAGTTTCAATTGAAATTAAATTTAATAAAGTATAAGAACGTAAATCGTGAGTGATTGCTCACCTTTCGAGGTTAGAGACGAACGAGAATGAGATGAGTTATGAACGCAAGCACGAATTCCAAAGCAAAGCTAGATTGGCATGATTCGGCGATCAAAGCTGCTATATAGGAATAGACGAATTCAAATTAGAACTAGATCGATGAAGATAAATGGTATCAGTGAACTTCTATATAATGATGTATAACTATATAGAAAAATCATATTTTTAATTCAAACATATGCTAAACTAAATATATATGAATTTGAAAACATAGCTTCAAACTAAAAATCATATATTATAGTCCAATATATATACATAATACATGTTGATAAAATCTCACACACACACACACATATATACCCAGCCATAACATTACTTATACATATAAACTAATAAAATAAAATATAATTACCTGATTTTATTCATATTCCACAGTTGGGTAGTAACTATCCTGATGTTCAATTGTCTTATGATTGGAAGCCTAAAATTTGTACTCACTGCAAAATTTTTGGACATGACACTGTATCCTGTGAATTTATAAACAAGGACATTGATACTGTTGGAAGTAAAAATCATGAGTTGGGGGTGAATGTTAATAAGAGTCAAGGTAATAATGATGTTAATACAGTTGATCATACTTGGAGAGCTGTTAATAAAAGAAATAAAGGGGTATGGAAGCAGAAACAATCAGTGGTCAAGGAAAATAATAAATCAAATGTTGATTCAGTCAATGGTATGGAAGTTGGCAAGGCAATTGAAACTGAAGTTCATCATGTTAATAGTTCATGTCTTTCAGACAATCCTAATTCTTTTGCAGTTTTATGTGATTCTTCTCTTGTTACAAATAAGGATAGCATATCTGTCAGTGAAGCTATTACATCTTTATCAACTCAAAATCTTTCCATTTATTCCTCTGAATCTGGTCCTATGGTTGTATCATATGTTAGTGATTCTGTTCCTTCTGCTACTTTTTTACTAGCTGAAACACTATCAAATCTTTCATCTACATCTGCAAATATAGTTGTCTCATCTGTACTTCCTAGTGTAACCACATCTATTTCAGCTTCTTGTAGCTCTCAATTTAGTTCAAAATCCCCAATTTCTAATCCATCCTCACCTTATCTGCATTTGTCTCCACCAAATCATATTTTACTTCCTCCTCCTTCAGTATCTAGTGAGTGTTTTGATCTTATGTCAAATCCTGGCAATACCAATGTTGTAAGCACTGATGATCTCAACAAAGGTAAAGATTATAAACCTCATGAGGTCTTACCTTTATCCTCATCAAAAAATAATTCCCATCATAGGCATACTAGGAAAAATCCTTCACCTTTGTTTCCTCCACTTCCCCATAAATGAATAATATTGCTTTTTGGAATATAAGAGGGGCTAACTTATCATCTAAGCAAATTGAGATCAAAAATCTTATACAGGAAAAAAAAATATTCAGTTAATGTGTGTTTCTGAAACTAAGCTTGATATTCAATCAACCATTAAGGCTATGCGTTTGATTGCTCCATTCTGGTTATATGATAATAACTTTCTTGAAGCTAATTATGGCAGATTGCTCACTTTATGGAATCCAAATTTTTTCAAACTTTCCAGAATAAATGCTTCTGATCAATATATACACTATCTTTGTACTCACTTGCCATCAAATGTTTCTTTCCATCTTACCTCTGTTTATGCTCAAAACTCATTAACTTTGAGACAAGTTTTTCTGGATTTTCTTCCATCTTTAAACTCATCTTCCACTCCTTGGCTTATTGGTGGTGATTTTAATTGTATGTTTGCAAGTAATCAAAAATGTGGTGGCTGTCCATTATCTCTCAAGGATATTTCTCCTTTAAATAGTGCTTTAATTCAATCAAATCTTATCTCTGCTAAATATCTTGGTTCAGACTTTACCTGGTCTAACAGTAATAGGAGTGGAAATTCTACTTTATGTAAGCTTGATCATATTTTCTTAAACATTCCTTTTCTTCATCTTTGGCCAAAATCTTTTTATCATATCTTACAGCCTTCTTTATCTGATCATAGTCCATTATTATTTCATTGTGGAGCTGATGATTTTCGTGGTGGGAAACACTCTTTTAAATTTTTTAATTTCTGGACTAAACAAGTTGATTATCATGTTATTTTAAAGCAGGTTTGGAAGATGCAATATGGAAAGGATCCTCTTACAAATATTATTCTCAAGATGAAAGCTCTTAAATTTCAACTTAAGAATTGGTCTGCTGCTAACTTTGGTAAGGATTCTAAACTATCAACTCAGATTCGGAATGAGCTCATTAGAATACAAGATATCCTCAATGATAGGCCTTTTGATGCTACTTTACTTCATTTTGAATTGCAATTAAAAAATGCTCTGGATCAAGTTATACAAAAGGAAGTTTCTTCAATCAAACAGAAAATTCATTTGAGAATGGAAAGAGAGGCTGATACGAATACTAAGTACTTCCATAATTTTCTAATAGTTAAAAGGAACCATGAATGCATTTTTCAGATAAAGGACATGTTTGGAAATATGGTGAATACTTTTGATGGAATAAATGAAGCATTTGTTCAGTATTTCAGATCTATCTTAGCTCCAACCAACTTATTCATTCCTGATATCAATCCTCTTTATGATATTAATCTTCCAACCATAACTGCCTCTCAGTCAAATACTCTGATTAGTGCAATATCAGATAATGAAATTGAAACTGCAGTTTTTAGCTTAGATAGTTGTGGTGGTCCAGATGGTTTTAATGCATATTTTATTCAGCAGAGTTGGAAAATAATTGGATCAGATATTGTAAAGGCCATTCAGCATTTTTTTTCTTTATAATAAGCTCCCTGTTGGACTTGCTGCCACTACTATTGCTTTAATTCCCAAGATCATTAATCCATCTTCAGTTGCTGATTTTAGGCCAATTTCATGTTGTAATATTATATACAAGATTATATCAAAGGTTATAGCTAATATATTACGAATAGTTTTACCATCCACTATCACAAACAATCAAGCTGCATATACTACTGGTAGATCAATAAGTGATAATATCCTTTTGACTCAAGAATTGTTGTATGGATATGAGAGGACAATCATTTCTCCAAGGTGCATGTTAAAATTAGACATTAAGAAGGCATTTGATTCCATTGCTTGGCCTTCAATATTAGCTATTATGTCTAGAATGAACTTCCCAAAACCTTTTTTAGCTTGGATTTACACATGTATATCATCACCAATGTATTCTATTTCGAGAGAGGGTGGGTTGTATGGTTATTTTAAAGGTAATCAAGGTGTTAGGCAAGGTGATCCAGTCTCTGCTTATTTGTTCATAATAGTTATGGAGCTTCTTAATTCTATCTTGATGGATCTTGTAGTTAAAAAAAAAATTCAGCTTCATCCCAAATGTAAAAATCCAATAATCACTCATCTTCTTTTTGCAGATGATCTTATCATTTTTACAAAGCCCACTTACCATAATATTCAATGTATTACTTCATCTCTTAAAATTTTATATTCAATCACTGGCCTGCAAATCAATCTCCATAAATCAAGTATCATGGTTGCTGGTCTAAATTCTGTTCAGAGGAATGATATCATAAAATATTCAGGTCTTCAAGAATTGTCTAAGAATTCTTACTATTTGGGTTTACCTATCTTAAGTTCTAGAATTACAAAACAAAATTGTTTGCCACTCTTTGAGAAGATCATTGAAAGACTTCGGGTATGGCCTATTGATAAACTGTCACAAGCTGGTAGGCTTACTATCATACAATCCATTGCTGTGGCTATGACAAATTATTGGACAAGACACTATATACTCCCTGGTAAGTTGATAAACATGATTTCTAATGCTCTTAACAAATTCCTCTGGCATGGTGATCCTTTTTCTAGGAAGCTCATCCCTATTTCATATTATAAACTGTTTGATTCTAAAAAGAATGGTGGTCTTGGAATAACTAATATTTTTCTATGGAATAAGGCAGCCATGTCTGTATACTACAATAAGATCTTTGAATCTGATAGAAATTTATGGTCACAATGGGTAAATCATAATCTGATTGGTTAGAGGAATTTTTGGACTATGCAAATTACACAAAACTGCAGTTGGAGTTGGAGATGTATTCTTAAGCTTAGGGAAACATTTATTCCTCTCTTACAATGTAACTGTCAGGACACGATTCTTCGTCTTCCGAAAATTCAACATCGACACTCACTTTATCGACTGCCGAGAAATCGAACGACGGAAAACCGAACACTGAGGGTTTTATTTAAGAAAAAATTAGGAAAGAAGAAGAGAAAAAGATAGAAATTAGGGAGGAGAGAAGAAGATAGGAAATTTTAAAAATAGAAAGAAAAAGAGAATAGAGAAAAAGGAAAAAGACAGAAGAAAATAGGACGGGACAGAAAACAACAGAACAACATCAGAATCTCACAATTCGCAGCGGAACAACATATAATAATAAATGAATAATCTTTAAACAAAGAACTATATCAGTTATTACATTTTATACATTACATTACATCATATCATCAGAGTGTACAACAACATACAACAAACAGTGCAGCGGAAAAAGAAATACTATATAAATAATATGCCATGCCATCCATCTTGCCTCCAGCAACTCCAGAATATCCAGAATATCCTGATAAACCTAACTCTTAACTGCCCGTGTGGAAATTGGTGGGCACCCAGAGTTTAGGAAGGAAAACAATAAACTCCAAGTCAGTCATGTGACTGGTGTGAGAACTCAAAACAGTTTATTTATCTTTAAAATCAAAATAGAGGAATATTTTTAATTCAATTCGCAATGCTTTTAAAAATGAGACTACCATAAGGCCTCCTGCCACACACACAATGCAAACGCAGACTTGGAGAAGATTTCTCCTTATGATAGTCAAACATGCTTGATACGCATTTAAAAATAGCATTTGATATTATTATTAGTGCATAGTGTAGGAAAAATTCATTTCGAAAGTAGAATATAAATCTTAGCCAGCATAGGTACCATTATATTATGCCTACTAATAGCTACCATATTAAATGGCAGGTTCTACAACTAAAACCGTACAAGTTTCGTATTGTTTCTTTGGATTTCCAACAAATGATCAGGCCAAGGAACTTCCCATTGCCACTGAGAATGCCTCTGGATGGACATCCCCGAGAACCAAACCGGATCTCTACCAACACAAGGCCGGGTTACCCCTAACTGGGTAACAACTGACACGAGTATGCCATCCCCCGGTCCTTTGGGACCTTTATCAACCGAGCGCTCGATATCCAACATCACACCATAATAAATAGAGTGTTTTCAACATGAGTAAGTATCTGGGCTCCATACCATGATACCACCCTTTTCCAGAAGGAAATGCACATACCCTAAGGGGAGCTACAGCAACCCCTAATAACCTTGCTGCATCTTTCCTGTTTTGACCATTTCCGGGATGTGAGGCTCGACGAAGTCACGTCACAAAAACACACTTTGTACAAAAAGCCGTGCTTTGGGTCAACAAATGATCAACACAATGATCACTAAGATAGACGATCAAATAAATGATCCCATCACAATAATCAACACAATGATCATTTCAGCATCACTCAGCATGTCACATTACCAAAATGGGATATATCGCTGATAACTTCAACTATATAACCTTTGAGCTCGTACGTCTCAAAGAAGGGTGTTAAGCAAAGAATAAATTCTCCGCCACCAACAGAAATATATTTGAAAGAAATCGGCTTTATATCTCAAATTGTAATGTCAGGCATACAATCCATACAAGTTTGTTCCAGGCTCGAACAAAACCGAAGGCACTTCTTACGAAGCCCTTGCAATACGGGTATTCACAATCCCGATCGAATTTCCCATCACTTAGGAGATCTCAATACCAGGAGCTACCCAGTGCAGAGACAATCGATAGGTCATCCTATCGCTTTCACAAATACTCGGTCTTCAACACCGATCTTCAAATGCAATTCATAACGACGTATCACATATTCGGAATGGGTTATACGACCCCATGGTCCTTTCCCGGTTAACCCGAATAGTGAGCGCTTATTCAAAAATAAGTGTGCATTCAAATTCAATCAAATCACATCAAATACCCATTCAAAGGGAAATATTGATAGTCGGTTATTGAACTATCAATGGATATGCACACATCACCAGATTCCAAATAATTTTCCAAATTATTTATTTTCCAAAATATCTTTATAAGATATAAAATTCCAACACTTCAAAAAAATAAATCAATATTTATTTTCAAACAAATTTCACTTTCACATATAAATTCCATAATGAATTTATATTTCAAAATATTCATGCATATTCGATTTCAATAATCCATTTCAATTTATCCTCAAAAAGATAAATTCTAATTATTTACTTCATTTTGGAAAACATTTCCATACTTATTTATTCATAAGTAATTCACAAATCTCTTTTATTTTCAACACTTAGAAAATATTCAATATACTTAAATCGAATTAAGTATATATTTCATTCTTTAAGGAAATTATTCACTTAAACATATTTACTTGGGCCAAAACGAATGTTGCGTAAAACATCGTTACAACAACCCAAAATCACTAGTATAGGGATTCGAAATTAAATAGATATATAAATCCCGATACTATACAACCCATTTCCTTTCGGAAATCATTTACTATAACAACAGTGTTATAGTCCACCATTTCCTTTTATTTCTCGAAAACGTCTATTTCAACAATAAATGTTGAAATCTATGATTTCGAATCTCAACTCCTTTTAAAACATTGTTAGATCGTTTTAATTCTATTTAAAACATTCACATTCTAAACAATTTTCTTTAACATGTTATTCACTATTCAAAAACGTGAATATACTACGTTAACAATTTCATCCTTTTATTCATTTTAATTCAAAGGATTATTCACTATTTAAAAATGTGAATATAACTCCATTTATAAGTTATAACAATTAACTTATCAAAATAAGTCGTTTGCGGATTTATAAAACAACGTTTATAAATTCCGTTTCTATTTATTTATAAAACTTCCTTTTTATAAATTCCTTTATTAACCTATTCCAGTTTATAACTAAATTATAAACTAAACGTTCACATTATAAGTTAATTACTTATAAAACGATTATTTTACAAAATCGTTCATTTAACTTCCCAAATTATTAATCTTAACTTATAAGATTGTTTATTTTATCCAAAATTCATTCTTTTGATAACTTTATAAATTTTATAAACCTACTGCTTATAAAATTTCATTTATAACTTCACAGTTTATAATTTCATAAATTTCATTCATTTAGGAAATTCATTTTCACTACATTCAAACACTTATAAAAACTCGTTTTATAATGTCCATAATTCAATTTATAAATATCCATTTATAAATCTCTTAATATAAATCAGTTTATATTATTATTCTAAAACGTCTTTAAATTCCTTTATAATTTCATTATTTCGATTTATAAAATAATCAAATTTTATAAATCCTATATTTAAACTTTTATCATATATTCAAAAATCCAATCTAAATTATTTTATAAAATCATTAGTTCATATTTCTCAAAAATCGACTTTTAATCGTATTTCTAAAAATCAGCTTTTTAACTATATTTCACAAAAATCATAATTTTATAACTTCTAAAATTATATAACGTTTATTTATTTAAATGGATCAATTCCAAAAATATTTTTATATTTCAAAAATCACTTTGAAAATCATTTTTAAATCCCAAATCTGGGTCCAATGATGCTACACATCAAATAGTCAATCACGACTAACAACGATATCATATATCGATATGATAATCAATCAAATATCAAAATATCTGAAATTAAATAAATACTGTTGAGGAATCCAGTTGGATCCCTCCAACCTGTTTCCTGCATCCAAAAACATTAGCACAATATCAATTTCGCTCCAGTACGAAATTATCGCGGTACATGTTCTTAATAAATATTATCCGCTTAATAACGGCGTAATAGGGTCTCATCCGCAAAAAATACGGGAAATCAATCAACTGCAATATATACATATGCCAATATATATATATTGATATTATATATAATACCAATTTCACTGTTTATGAAATATTCGCGGTATATGTTTTTACTAAATAACATCCGCTTACTAACGGCGCATAATGTCTATTTTAACAATCAATAATTTACAGTCATCATTCAAACATGCATTCAAATATTTTAAATCTAACTATTTAAAAAAAAATCGAAATCTATTCGATTGAGTGAGAAATTCTCACCTTGGTTTTAATTTCCGTTTTAGCTTTTATTTCGAATAAAATTAAACGCGCGTTTAATTTTACCCGAAATTCTCACTAACTCCAAACGACTCCAAACCAACTCCATCGCGTAGTGCTCGTCCATACGATTCCAACGCAACTGAGTTTGCATTTTTTCGACCTCGTATGAAAATGTTATCACAGTTTAAACATTGTTCAAATTATAATATAAACAAATTTCACTTCCTTTCATAATTATTTTTTTATACCTAACAAATCCAGGCCCCTCATCACGCCCTCCCCCATCTTCTCACACGCAACATCCCCATCCAGGTAAACGCACGCAAGAACTAGGGTTAAGAACCCATAGCCGCCCCTCTTTCTCAAATTTAAACGGCCACCACGACGAAGTTGAAGATGATCAGAAGGTGCCACAGCGTTCGCCTCCGCATGCTCCACCTACGGCCAGAAACTTATGGAGCTCGGCCCCCCTTGCCATTTCGAATTGCGCGCCAAACGGCCGGCCTTCATGGCCCCCTAACGACCACCACGCAACTCCGATTCAGATCACTACCGTTGGATACGTAGTGCTCGAGGCTCTCTTCGTTTTGTTAGTTGGGAACTTCTCTCGAAAGTGAACGGATTGGAAGAAAAATCAAGATGAAAATCGTTGCGTTCTGGCCATGGAAAAATTTAGGGCCGGCCATAGGTGGTAGTGGCTAGGGTTTGTTTTTATTTTTATTTTTTTTGTGATTTTAGGTCTATTTATAGAGAAATTTTCGAACACTATTCATCCGAAAATTCCGAACTCCGATTTAGGCGCCGTAACCAGCGTTTCTAAGGTTTACCCCGCGTTTCGGACACAATGGAACAGGTTTCGGAAGCTAATTCGGAAGTATGTGCGAGTTATGGCTGAAAACGTTCAATTTGAATTAAACCGATTTAAACCGATTTCTAGGCGTTTTAATTTGTACTGGACAAACGGTAAATCCAATTGACTTGAAATTTGAAACCTTACAATAATATCACATTACGGATCCGATGAAACTGGTTTCGTCGAAATCCGAGACTTTTTGAAAAATGGCTATTTTGACTCGCCAAATTTAAATTAAAAACGATTCGATGCGTTTCGAGCTGCCACGATCAAACGATAACTCCTATTGACACGAAAATTGAAATCCGGTAATAACTAACTATTACGGATCCAATGAAACTGGTTTCGTTCAATTCTGAGACTGTTCAAAAATTGGCTATTTTACAGTCGATTATTAAATATTAAAATATTCAATTTTCACAAATTAACTTTTAATTCGATTTTAAAAGTTCTAAAATATTTCTATAACTCCAGTATGATTAAATAAAATTTTACAAATCATTTTCTATCATATTTAACTCAATATCCAATTATTTCCATAATTTAACATATTAAATTATCGATTTAATTATCCAATTAAATCCAATAAATCAAAATAAAATTTATTTGACTTAAAAATTCACTTATAAATATTTAAAATTAATTAAATATTCAATTTTAATTTCTGAAAATTCTGGGTCGTTACAATCTTTCCCCCTTAAAAGAATTTCGTCCTCGAAATTACAAGTAAGAAAGGTTACAAAATCTATTAACTTTCCAAAATTCATAATTAAACTTCTTACAAATCTTTACTAAGTTTTCAAATCATACTTAGTTATCTTTTCAAAAACAACTACTATTGTTTAACTTTCAATTCCAAACCAAAGCTTAAGTTTCCAAAATTTTCCCATTTTCTCAAAATTTTTCTAACGCCTTAAATTTCCGGAAAAATTCGCCATAGTCTCCTTTGCGCGGCTCGATCCGAAAAAAAAAATGACAGTATATATATCACAAATATACATCTCATCAAGTAATGAGGCATCCCGAAGGGAAAAAAAAGTGTAAAAGTACTGTATTTAATCCGAGATATGTACCTTATATTTTATTAGCGAGCATATACGGCTAATATAGCGCTAAAGCGAACTCCAAATGCGAAGCAAACGCGATCCGCACCTACTAAACACTTAACAAACAACATGAGAACATGCACATATGCAAATAATCTCAATATACAACATATATCTCATAATAACTATATATGTCATATAGCAAATGCAACAATAGCAATATATATTCAACCATCAACCAACTAACATTCAACAAATTCATTCATATTCTCATTAATACTCAATGAAATGGTTTTCAATTTAAATCACATTTGATTTGTTTACATTGGATTTTATCAACATTCATTCTCAATTTTAATTAGTTTGCATTCACTAATTAAATCTAATTCACATTCAATTCTATTCAAATTTATTTACTTCTAATTTGAATTCAATTTCATAGCTTTCGATTTCATTAACACTTAATGAATTATATACAATCAATCAACAATCAAATAACAACCGAAGTATATTAATTTCAACCAAATTCCTTTGCTTATATTCATACATTCAATTTATTCAACTTCTAATAACATTAGATTTTAATGAATTATCACTTATATTCATTATTTCATATCAATCATTCACATTCAATTGATTAACATCCAATCCATTCATTCAATTCGATTACAAAGTTGAATTCTATTACATAGCTCAAGTTCATATCCATCATTAACCTTAAATTCATTTTTATTTACAACTCATATTCATATAGTTTCACTTCTTATATATATAAGTTTATTTCACAATTGTAAATCACTTTAATTATAATTCTATTCTTATAATTCATTTGCTTATGCAATTACTCTTTATTTAGATTATTCAAACAACCTAACAATCAACTTATATACACTTTAATAATTTTTTTTAAAATTATTCCTTTATATATAAAATATAATCAAGGCAAAATTATTTCATTTACCCAATTTAAAAACAATATCGTGTCGAATTGTTCTATTCAAGTGTTTAGAAACCCCTTCGGCTCAGTTTCGAGGCTGTGCTGACAAAAGTTCATATGCCACTCAATAAACCAATCATCACAATATAAAACAATTTTATATTCACTAACAAATACGCTCTCATAGCTATTATTACTCTCAAACATATTCTAGAGTACTGCTGACTCTATCTCTAATGAATTATACCCAACAGAACCATGGTTGTCGCTTAACCATCAGAGCTCTGATACCACATTGTCAGGACACGATTCTTCGTCTTCTGAAAATTCAACATCGACACTCACTTTATCGACTGCCGAGAAATCGAACGACGGAAAACCGAACACTGAGGGTTTTATTTAAGAAAAATTTAGGAAAGAAGAAGAGAAAAAGATAGAAATTAGGGAGGAGAGAAGAAGATAGGAAATTTTAAAAATAGAAAGAAAAAGAGAATAGAGAAAAAGGAAAAAGACAGAAGAAAATAGGACGGGACAGAAAACAACAGAACAACATCAGAATCTCACAATTCGCAGCGGAACAACATATAATAATAAATGAATAATCTTTAAACAAAGAACTATATCAGTTATTACATTTTATACATTACATTACATCATATCATCAGAGTGTACAACAACATACAACAAACAGTGCAGCGGAAAAAGAAATACTATATAAATAATATGCCATGCCATCCATCTTGCCTCCAGCAACTCCAGAATATCCAGAATATCCTGATAAACCTAACTCTTAACTGCCCGTGTGGAAATTGGTGGGCACCCAGAGTTTAGGAAGGAAAACAATAAACTCCAAGTCAGTCATGTGACTGGTGTGAGAACTCAAAACAGATTATTTATCTTTAAAATCAAAATAGAGGAATATTTTTAATTCAATTCGCAATGCTTTTAAAAATGAGACTACCATAAGGCCTCCTGCCACACACACAATGCAAACGCAGACTTGGAGAAGATTTCTCCTTATGATAGTCAAACATGCTTGATACGCATTTAAAAATAGCATTTGATATTATTATTAGTGCATAGTGTAGGAAAAATTCATTTCGAAAGTAGAATATAAATCTTAGCCAGCATAGGTACCATTATATTATGCCTACTAATAGCTACCATATTAAATGGCAGGTTCTACAACTAAAACCGTACAAGTTTCGTATTGTTTCTTTGGATTTCCAACAAATGATCAGGCCAAGAAACTTCCCATTGCCACTGAGAATGCCTCTGGATGGACATCCCCGAGAACCAAACCGGATCTCTACCAACACAAGGCCGGGTTACCCCTAACTGGGTAACAACTGACACGAGTATGCCATCCCCCGGTCCTTTGGGACCTTTATCAACCGAGCGCTCGATATCCAACATCACACCATAATAAATAGAGTGTTTTCAACATGAGTAAGTATCTGGGCTCCATACCATGATACCACCCTTTTCCAGAAGGAAATGCACATACCCTAAGGGGAGCTACAGCAACCCCTAATAACCTTGCTGCATCTTTCCTGTTTTGACCATTTCCGGGATGTGAGGCTCGACGAAGTCACGTCCACAAAAACACACTTTGTACAAAAAGCCGTGCTTTGGGTCAACAAATGATCAACACAATGATCACTAAGATAGACGATCAAATAAATGATCCCATCACAATAATCAACACAATGATCATTTCAGCATCACTCAGCATGTCACATTACCAAAATGGGATATATCGCTGATAACTTCAACTATATAACCTTTGAGCTCGTACGTCTCAAAGAAGGGTGTTAAGCAAAGAATAAATTCTCCGCCACCAACAGAAATATATTTGAAAGAAATCGGCTTTATATCTCAAATTGTAATGTCAGGCATACAATCCATACAAGTTTGTTCCAGGCTCGAACAAAACCGAAGGCACTTCTTACGAAGCCCTTGCAATACGGGTATTCACAATCCCGATCGAATTTCCCATCACTTAGGAGATCTCAATACCAGGAGCTACCCAGTGCAGAGACAATCGATAGGTCATCCTATCGCTTTCACAAATACTCGGTCTTCAACACCGATCTTCAAATGCAATTCATAACGACGTATCACATATTCGGAATGGGTTATACGACCCCATGGTCCTTTCCCGGTTAACCCGAATAGTGAGCGCTTATTCAAAAATAAGTGTGCATTCAAATTCAATCAAATCACATCAAATACCCATTCAAAGGGAAATATTGATAGTCGGTTATTGAACTATCAATGGATATGCACACATCACCAGATTCCAAATAATTTTCCAAATTATTTATTTTCCAAAATATCTTTATAAGATATAAAATTCCAACACTTCAAAAAAATAAATCAATATTTATTTTCAAACAAATTTCACTTTCACATATAAATTCCATAATGAATTTATATTTCAAAATATTCATGCATATTCGATTTCAATAATCCATTTCAATTTATCCTCAAAAAGATAAATTCTAATTATTTACTTCATTTTGGAAAACATTTCCATACTTATTTATTCATAAGTAATTCACAAATCTCTTTTATTTTCAACACTTAGAAAATATTCAATATACTTAAATCGAATTAAGTATATATTTCATTCTTTAAGGAAATTATTCACTTAAACATATTTACTTGGGCCAAAACGAATGTTGCGTAAAACATCGTTACAACAACCCAAAATCACTAGTATAGGGATTCGAAATTAAATAGATATATAAATCCCGATACTATACAACCCATTTCCTTTCGGAAATCATTTACTATAACAACAGTGTTATAGTCCACCATTTCCTTTTATTTCTCGAAAACGTCTATTTCAACAATAAATGTTGAAATCTATGATTTCGAATCTCAACTCCTTTTAAAACATTGTTAGATCGTTTTAATTCTATTTAAAACATTCACATTCTAAACAATTTTCTTTAACATGTTATTCACTATTCAAAAACGTGAATATACTACGTTAACAATTTCATCCTTTTATTCATTTTAATTCAAAGGATTATTCACTATTTAAAAATGTGAATATAACTCCATTTATAAGTTATAACAATTAACTTATCAAAATAAGTCATTTGCGGATTTATAAAACAACGTTTATAAATTCCGTTTCTATTTATTTATAAAACTTCCTTTTTATAAATTCCTTTATTAACCTATTCCAGTTTATAACTAAATTATAAACTAAACGTTCACATTATAAGTTAATTACTTATAAAACGATTATTTTACAAAATCGTTCATTTAACTTCCCAAATTATTAATCTTAACTTATAAGATTGTTTATTTTATCCAAAATTCATTCTTTTGATAACTTTATAAATTTTATAAACCTACTGCTTATAAAATTTCATTTATAACTTCACAGTTTATAATTTCATAAATTTCATTCATTTAGGAAATTCATTTTCACTACATTCAAACACTTATAAAAACTCGTTTTATAATGTCCATAATTCAATTTATAAATATCCATTTATAAATCTCTTAATATAAATCAGTTTATATTATTATTCTAAAACGTCTTTAAATTCCTTTATAATTTCATCATTTCGATTTATAAAATAATCAAATTTTATAAATCCTATATTTAAACTTTTATCATATATTCAAAAATCCAATCTAAATTATTTTATAAAATCATTAGTTCATATTTCTCAAAAATCGACTTTTAATCGTATTTCTAAAAATCAGCTTTTTAACTATATTTCACAAAAATCATAATTTTATAACTTCTAAAATTATATAACGTTTATTTATTTAAATGGATCAATTCCAAAAATATTTTTATATTTCAAAAATCACTTTGAAAATCATTTTTAAATCCCAAATCTGGGTCCAATGATGCTACACATCAAATAGTCAATCACGACTAACAACGATATCATATATCGATATGATAATCAATCAAATATCAAAATATCTGAAATTAAATAAATACTGTTGAGGAATCCAGTTGGATCCCTCCAACCTGTTTCCTGCATCCAAAAACATTAGCACAATACCAATTTCGCTCCAGTACGAAATTATCGCGGTACATGTTCTTAATAAATATTATCCGCTTAATAACGGCGTAATAGGGTCTCATCCGCAAAAAATACGGGAAATCAATCAACTGCAATATATACATATGCCAATATATATATATTGATATTATATATGATACAAATTTCACTGTTTATGAAATATTCGCGGTATATGTTTTTACTAAATAACATCCGCTTACTAACGGCGCATAATGTCTATTTTAACAATCAATAATTTACAGTCATCATTCAAACATGCATTCAAATATTTTAAATCTAACTATTTAAAAAAAAATCGAAATCTATTCGATTGAGTGAGAAATTCTCACCTTGGTTTTAATTTCCGTTTTAGCTTTTATTTCGAATAAAATTAAACGCGCGTTTAATTTTACCCGAAATTCTCACTAACTCCAAACGACTCCAAACCAACTCCATCGCGTAGTGCTCGTCCATACGATTCCAACGCAACTGAGTTTGCATTTTTTCGACCTCGTATGAAAATGTTATCACAGTTTAAACATTGTTCAAATTATAATATAAACAAATTTCACTTCCTTTCATAATTATTTTTTTATACCTAACAAATCCAGGCCCCTCATCACGCCCTCCCCCATCTTCTCACACGCAACATCCCCATCCAGGTAAACGCACGCAAGAACTAGGGTTAAGAACCCATAGCCGCCCCTCTTTCTCAAATTTAAACGGCCACCACGACGAAGTTGAAGATGATCAGAAGGTGCCACAGCGTTCGCCTCCGCATGCTCCACCTACGGCCAGAAACTTATGGAGCTCGGCCCCCCTTGCCATTTCGAATTGCGCGCCAAACGGCCGGCCTTCATGGCCCCCTAACGACCACCACGCAACTCCGATTCAGATCACTACCGTTGGATACGTAGTGCTCGAGGCTCTCTTCGTTTTGTTAGTTGGGAACTTCTCTCGAAAGTGAACGGATTGGAAGAAAAATCAAGATGAAAATCGTTGCGTTCTGGCCATGGAAAAATTTAGGGCCGGCCATAGGTGGTAGTGGCTAGGGTTTGTTTTTATTTTTATTTTTTTTGTGATTTTAGGTCTATTTATAGAGAAATTTTCGAACACTATTCATCCGAAAATTCCGAACTCCGATTTAGGCGCCGTAACCAGCGTTTCTAAGGTTTACCCCGCGTTCCGGACACAATGGAACAGGTTTCGGAAGCTAATTCGGAAGTATGTGCGAGTTATGGCTGAAAACGTTCAATTTGAATTAAACCGATTTAAACCGATTTCTAGGCGTTTTAATTTGTACTGGACAAACGGTAAATCCAATTGACTTGAAATTTGAAACCTTACAATAATATCACATTACGGATCCGATGAAACTGGTTTCGTCAAAATCCGAGACTTTTTGAAAAATGGCTATTTTGACTCGCCAAATTTAAATTAAAAACGATTCGATGCGTTTCGAGCTGCCACGATCAAACGATAACTCCTATTGACACGAAAATTGAAATCCGGTAATAACTAACTATTACGGATCCAATGAAACTGGTTTCGTTCAATTCTGAGACTGTTCAAAAATTGGCTATTTTACAGTCGATTATTAAATATTAAAATATTCAATTTTCACAAATTAACTTTTAATTCGATTTTAAAAGTTCTAAAATATTTCTATAACTCCAGTATGATTAAATAAAATTTTACAAATCATTTTCTATCATATTTAACTCAATATCCAATTATTTCCATAATTTAACATATTAAATTATCGATTTAATTATCCAATTAAATCCAATAAATCAAAATAAAATTTATTTGACTTAAAAATTCACTTATAAATATTTAAAATTAATTAAATATTCAATTTTAATTTCTGAAAATTCTGGGTCGTTACAGTAACTATGCTTTAATTAAAGGCCTATTATTCTGGCATTCTCCATGGGCTAAACAAGGTTTGATTTTAAGTTCTGTTGTTGATTATAATTTGAGAAGGAATTCTGGTATTTCTGATTTGGCAACTGTTGATGAATTTATTCATGGAGATTGTATAGTTTTACCATATTCTAGTTCTTTTCAGCTTAGGAATTTATGGAATGTTATTAGCAGTAATCCCATTAAGAATAATGGAAATGTTTTGATTTGGTCAGATAAGGGTAAGCTTCATTCTATTAGGCATGTTTATAAATATCTCTATGGAGTTGGTTCTTATTTTCCATGGCATTCAAGAATTTGGAATATTGGTGGAAGTGCTAAAGAAAATTTATTGTTGTGGAAGGTGATGGCAAATGCATTAAACACTAAAGATAAGCTCTGTAGAATGGGTATTATTTCAGAGGATATTTGTGTTCTTTGTACATCGGAATCTGAAACAAATACTCATTTGTTTTTTGAGTGCACTTATGTATTTCAGATATGGTATAGGCTTTTGTCAAATGGTGGATTTTATAAACCCTCACCAGTTAGTTCTACTGAATGGTTTAATGTGTTTAAAGCAACTAGATGGAAGACCAGAATGACCAGACTGCTTCTAAAGCTACTGAAGAGGCTGATATATGCAGTATGGACATAAAGAAATAATAGAGTGTTTGGTATTGCTATTAAAAATTCTTCTCAACTCTATAATATGATTCATGGCAGTGTACTTAGAGATTTGAAAACAGACTGTATCTGAAGCTTGCTTGATTTTCTTGGAAGATTTGTAGATGGTTTTCTTCTAAATTTGTTTAATATGATGTGCCTGGATTCCTATATACTTAAAGATTGTCATTATTTGAAGTTTGAAGGTTCTTTCAATGCTGGAATGTGAGCAACTGGATAGCCTGATCTTAACCAGAATCTGTACAAGAGCATAAGCATAGCTAGTTTCTGTTGTGATACTAGTTTGTTTCAGTATATCTTTTTGAGGGTACTTGTCAGATTGTGTTTTTTGTTTTGTATTATTGGTTTTGATACTAGTCAAGTTTAGGGTTGTAACTGATTGTAAGTTGTGGTATTGTAGTTGTTTGTTGTAATGTTGATTAAGTCAATAAAATGAGCCTATGCTCTTGCTTTTCAAAAAAAAAAGAAATAATAAATTAAGTTAAAAGTTTTTATTTACACTTAATAAATAAATAAATATAACAAATTACAAGTGTAAATCCCTTAAGACACCTAAATAACATGTGTTAAGTAAACATTAATTCAAGATGACAAATGTTACAATATAAGACATGTGTCATTTTTTTAATTTTTAATTTTTTTTGTTTAAATAAATCATTTTATCTCTCAACCTCGTTTCGTTTTCTATTCTTTTTCATAACTTATGAAATCTTCAGCCTATATTCAAACCAAAATAACCCAAAAAAAAATCTGAAAAATCATCTTCTTCAAATCAAAGCCAAAATCTGAAATTCATTTGAGAATCAGAAACCTGTAAACCCATTTTCTAAATCAAAATCAGTAATCAAAGTTCCTTTCAAACCAGAAGATTTATTCAAAACAGAATCTGATAATCAGTAATAAAATCCCTCCACATACCAGAAATCAATCTCCAGTAACCCTCTTCAAATCATTAACCTGAATTCATTTTGCAAATCATTTTCAAAGATGTTCAAGCCTGCATGCAACTGCAGTTTTAAACCAAGCCTGCAATTTCTTTTTAATCTGGAAGTATGCATGTAGTTTGTAAATCAGGGAGCAAAAGCATTACATCAAAACAAGTTTAAAGTTTACAAAACAAAGAAGCAACTCAAAGTTTGAAGTCTAAAGCATTTTCAACACCCTGTTAAAAAAAAGTTTTTCAAAAGGGCTCTGTTCGTCATCCTAATCAGGTGAGTAACATTACCTTTAAAAAAAATTAGGTATATGAAATCTGGTTGCATGCAATTTCTGAGATGAAAAATGAATTGTGTGGATATATATGAAATTCCTATGTATATATGTTTGTATTGACGTATGATTGCTGTTGTATATGTTTCTGCCTGATCTTAGTTTTTAAAAGCTATGGTTTTTATCAAAATCCATTATCTCTTGAATCAATCTTTGTTAGGACTTAGGATGCAAATAAAACTTATTTGTTTCATCATGAAGTAAGTTTTAAAATTTTATTTATGTTAAAATAAATTTGAAATTCATATGTAAGCCTGATTGAACAGGTAAGTTTAAAGTGATGATAAAATTGAAACATCCTAAATCATTAATTCAGGTATAAAATTTGAAACCACAAACTAAATCATGATTTTAGGAATGAAATTTCAATTTTTAATATTTGATTAAAGGAGCAGTTTGGGTTTTATTAGAAATGATATTTTTAGAAACTTATGTTATCTCTGTGGTCTGGGAACTGGGGGTAGAGGAATGACCAGAGAGTGGGGGAAAAATGTCAGGTCGGGGTTCTAGGCGCTGTTGCGGCGGTGATCGACCGTTTTTGTTTGTAAACCTAGTTTTGGGGTTGATCTGAACTTCATTCTTCGCGGCATCTTTGGTGGACCGAGCTCCACCATATTCTAGGGGGATGGTAGCATGGGTGACGACAAAGTTGTGGCCGAAAGCCAGGATGCTCTGATGGTCGGAGATTTGAATGCGAGGCGGTTTTCAGGTTTTGAGGAGGAGGTTCCAGGCCCTGTTAATTTGGTTCCAGGTTTAAACTTGAGCACTCGAATTCGATTTCGAGTATGTATCATTGATCTAAATTTCGAATTTAGGTGTGTGAGTGATCGCTGACTTGAGGGGATCATCATTGATGATCAAAGTTGGCTGCGTCATTAGTGCATGTGCACGGCCTTGATTTGTGCCAAGGTTTTTGGTGGTTGTGTGTCTCGGAGTTGGATTCGAGATTTTAGGTTTTTACTCGAGTAAGGTCTCGAGTAAAACAGGAGTGAGGTATGTTTACATGTTTTAAAACCTGACAGCCCTTTTAAATGAATTTTTAATGTAAACTAAGGATTTAAACAAAGTTTAAATCAAAGTTTTAAGTCTAAATTCAAATTTAGTTGGTAACTTGGTTTGGAGATTAATAAGTTTTAAAATTTAAATGTTTTAGACAACTTTAATGTGTTTAAAGTATAATTTAAATAGTTTGAATTTAAAAATGGATTTGGTTTAAATTCTTTTAAATTTCTTTTAATAGATATAAATATTTCTTTAACATAGGATTTAAAAGGTTTTCAAATTGGTTTAAACTTTGTTTAAGTTAAATTTGTATTCATTTTAAAGCTTAAGTTTAAATGAAATTTGAAAGCAAATTGTTTTTTTAATGCTTTGTTAATGATAATTTAATCATTTATAAGAATAAAGTTTTATCTTAAAGATAATTAAAATTTAATGATTTGTGATTCATTAAAATTTTTAAGATAATTAAAATAGATAATTAATTGATTTAATTTATTTACGATTAGGATTAATTAATTTAGTAATTAAGGGTTTTTAATTAATTAATTAAGGTTTAAGTTAATTAATTAATTTGTAATTAAGAATCATTAATTTGATAGAAATAGATTTTAAATTAATGGCTATAGATTAATTAATCAAGTAATTAAGGATTAATTAAGTTACAGTTAAGCACCTAATTAATTAAATAATTAGGAATAATTAATGAATTATTAAAGATTAATCAATTTGTAATTAATATTGATTAATGTAAGTATAATTACTTAAGAAAAGTAAATAAAGAATTGTTAGTAGTTAATGAAGGTTATTAACTTGAGATAATTTAACAATTAATTAATGTAATTAATTATAATAATTAATTAGATTAATTAATTTAAAGACAATCAATTTGGAATTGTTTAAGTGTAATTACTTAAGGGAAGTAATTAAGGAATTAATTACTCAATGTAATTAATTGAGTTTAATGTGATTAGTAGAGTTAATTAATTAAGTTTAATTAATTTAAGTTAATCACTAATTGATTTATTAGAATAATTACATAATGTAATTAATATAGTGAAATTACTTAGTGAAGTAATTAATCATAATTACTGGATGTAATTATTTGAAGATGATTTAATAATGGAAGTAATTTGGATTTAATTACTTTTTGTAATTAATCATGAGATTAATTAATAATAATTAATTAAGGAGTAATTAAATTATTTAATGAAGTAACTAATGGTAGTTAATTACTGAATATGATTAATCAAGATCGATTAATAAATAATTAATTTAAGATTAATTATTAAATGTAATTAATTTAAATAGTGTAATTAATTAAAATGTAATTAAGGATCATTAATTTATATAATTAATGATGTAATTAGGAGCTGATTAATTAAGATTAATTAATCAATGATAAGTGATTGAAGAGTAATTAATTAATGTAATTAATAAGGATTAATGTAATTAATTACAATTAATTAATTAATGAAGTAATTAAAGGATAATTACTGTATTTGGTTAAGGATAATTAATTTGTTGAATTAATTAAAGGATAATTACTAGAATGTAATTAAAGTATAATTAATCAAGAATGATTAATTAAGGTGGATGATTAGAGGTTAATTAATTAATGGTTATGTAAGCAAGATTTTTAAGTAATTAATTTAATTCACTTTAAATTAATTACAGATGGAAGTAATTAATTTAATTCATTTTAAATTAATTATAGATGATGTGATTAAGTAAATCATTGCTTATGTATGGATGGATGATAATTGACTTCCTTCAATTGTTTGAGATCTCAGATATGAGATAAGTAATGCTGTATGATATGGATGCTTTGGTTGCATTGGGATGATAATATGAATTATCTATTTGTGATGATAATATGGATTATCTGTTTATGATGATAATGTCGATTATCTATTATGATTTGTGAATTATCTACTTATGTGAATATAGATAATAGAATTGAACTGTTTTAACTTAAAACAACTTGGACCTAAAAGATGGCGTTTTTGATTTCGATGAGACCAGAATCGGGTTTCCAGATTTGGATATCGGAAAACCACATCGATCCAAATTTACGATACGCCGTGAATCTCAAATGAAGAAGAAGATTCTGAGTGCAAGGGTTATCGTCGTTAACTCTGAGGGTGATTCCAAAATGAGTGTAATGAGTACTGCTTTCAGTTTCGTTCGAACCCGGAACGAACTTGTATGGATTGAATGCTTTTAGAACATCGTCAGGTGGACAATGAGCATTATAGGAGATGTGTTCTCTAAAGGTTATCGTAGCCTCAAGCCTCATCAATCGGGAATGGCTAAAACAAGGGAGGTGCAGCAAGGCTAAGTGGGTCGCGCTCAAGTAGGACAAGATTTTCGCCTGTTTAGAAGTCCATTTTTATTCGACTGTGTGGACAGTTAGAACGTATGCCATTTGCGAGGTTGTCTTGCTCGAGACTATCTAATAAGGGATGGTTCCGGCCTTGTGTTGTAGGGGATTGGAAGTAATCCTCGGCACAGTGATCTTGGCCCCGTACTGTGATGGACGATACCCTAGTAGCCCTGCCATTAATGGAAACCCATTTTTCCAACGTGCCCTTATTGTTTTGATTGTATTACCCACTTTTGTGGCTAGTAGCTAGGATTTAATCATGTAACAATTTCAGCTATTTCTTATTTACTTGAAAATCCTAGACCCTATTATAATATCACTGGATTTCCTATCAAATGTTTTGGTTAGCATAAGGTAAAAACTTACCTATGTTTATGTGTGTGAAGCCTTACATCATACCTTTTATTTTCAAAGGTTTTCAATGTTAAGCAACCTTAACCTTTTACTCATGTAACGACTCGTAAAATTCGGTAATTAAATTTCTTTATTTAAGAAGATTTTGGTAACTTAATGTTAAAGGAAATAAAAAATTTGTGAATTATTAATGGAAATAATAACTTGGATAAGATTGTTAAGTAAATTTTTAATAGCTTGAATGTAACAGTATAAATGTAAGTTAATTGTTAATAACTTGGATGTAATTCCAATAAGTGAAACAATGTAAATGTTAATCTTATTCTTATTTTAATAAAAGAATGTTCCAAAATGAAATGATTAAATTGATTTAAAATCTTAATTAATGTGCGCATTAATTTATAATGGGATATAAGAGGTAAATTAATAATTTAAAATTTTTAACTTACCAATAAAATAGTGTATAAGGAATGGAAATGGAAATGGAAATGGAAGAAATTAGTGTATGAACTAATGGTAGCACTTGTTGTGAGCTAATAAGTAAATTTAAAACGTAACAGTGCTAATTTAGGTTAATAATTAATAGGTTGAATGAAATGTCGATTAATGAATCTATTAAAATTGTAAAGTCATAATAACATATGGTAATTGGTTAGGAAGAATAAAGATAACTAAATGTACTTTATTGATAATTAATATTATAACGGAAAGTGTGAATGTAAATTAAAAAGGAAACGTAAAATTTATTTATAAGGTAGTAATTGGTGTAATAGAAAGCATGAGACCAAGTAAATAAATTTATTTAGAGATATTAATTGTATTTAATGAATCAAAGAAATAATAAAGGTCGCAAGTTACTATTTAATTGTCCTATTAATTTGTTGTAACTGTTAAATTTGGGAATGAGATTTTATTATAAGTAAATAAAGGTAAGTATTGTATGAATATATGAATTAATGTATGATTTATGGTAATAGAATGAATCCGTATGATGCAAGTAATTTTATAAATAGTTGAAATAATAAGCCTAAGTGAAATTTTAAGGCTGTGGTAACAATCATCATAAATTACCAGAATATATCTAGTCTACCAAATTAATTGTAAAACAATTACATTTAAATGAAAATAAATGTCTCATTTATGTGGGTAAGAACTGTAATTGTAAAGTGTATAGTAATAAGCAACGAAAATGCATATTTTATTCAAAAGTTAATATAAAGGAATGATATGTGAGACAAGTATAACTGCGTTACAAAGTAATAATAGACTCAACTAAAGGGTTGGAATTGAATCTAATCAGTTAAATTGGAATTTATTAAAATTAATTGGATTCAATTTATAATAAAGGGATTATTTTAAGTAAATGAAATAAACACTATAATTGGTGAATTGATTTACTTTAAATGGAGATGGGAATTGGTTTTAAAGAATTATATATTAATAGTAATACAAGAAGATAAAATTTATGAATTATAGAATTTGAATTTAAATAGTGATTTAATTAATTTAATTTATAATAATTGGATTAATTGCAAATGAATGAAATTAAATATTTAATTATTGCATTAATTTAAAAAATTAAGTTGAAATTGGAGAATATTTATGTAATAGCTTTGAACCCAATGTTAATTTCCTCCATTTGACAGCAATGAATTGAATAATAAGAATGAATAGTGAATTCAATGGAATTATTGAAAATATAATTTATAATTGTTGAATATAATGAAATTTTAATTTACGCTGAAATTTATGATTGTATCAACTTCTAATTTGACATCTAAATTTGTTTAAAATCATTGCCAATGATTAAGAAATTTTAAATGATAAGAATTGTCAATTTTAGCATTTAAATTGGAAATTTGATTTAATTTATTTATTTATTTAATTAATATAAAAATAGCCATTTTGGCCACTAACTCGGATTTCGAAAAAACCAGTTTTATTGGATCCGTATCGGTGAATTATTGTAAGATTTCAAGTTTCGTAGCGATCGGGCTTGTCGTTTGATCGTACGGACTCAAAACGCCTTGAAATCTATGAAATTGAAATCAATTGAAATTAGTTCAAATTTTTTTTGATTTTAGCATAACTTCTTAATACAATGGAATTTGGACTTGAAACCTTTTCCATTGCGTTTAAAATATTTTAAAACATCTATTTTGATATATGGGTTGATCCAATTTCGTTCCGGAGTCGAATCGGGCTTTTTGGGCCATAGATCGTTCAACAAGTTTATAAATCGGGTCCATCTATTCTATTTCAGTTGTCTATAAATACCCTATTATAAACTCTAGCAGCCTCTATTCCTCGTTTCTGTACATACATAAACTTCCATGTTTCTCTTCCTCAATGGTTGTAAACCCTAATTTACCTAATTCAAATTTCAATTCAAAAATCAACTTCAAAAATTCAAACTCCTGAGAAAAATTTTGAAAAATTATATAGCGAAACCTTCGAAGAGCATAATATTATGGTGTGATTCGTTTTTCTATTCGATGCATCGTTTGTCTAGAATTTCAGAATCAATTCCAACCGTCCATTGGTTTGAGTTTCGATCTAACGGTTGATCTTCGATTTCACAACAATCGATTGGTACAGCATCGAAGATGGAGTCGAGCAGACCTTGTGATGACCTTCGCTCACCATAGATGGCCACGTGTTCAACGGAATCAGCGTGCAAATGGAGACGACGTCGTCATCGCCTGGGGCACTTCTGGGGGTGCGCATTTGCCAGGTAGAGGCGGCTCTGAGTGGAGAAGCTAGTGGCAGTGGCCGATTTTCATGGAAACAATTGTAGCGGCGGCAGAAATGGGTAGATAAGTGGCGGCTGGATTAGGGTTTTGGACTAGAGGCTGATCGAAGCGATAGTTCAGGTGTAGAAGGAGCGATGACGTGGCTGTTAATTGTGGTTTGTTTTTTTTTCTTTTAATCTAATCTAATTTCCAGCTCGTTCTAACATCAATAACTCTCGCGTACGAACTCTGTTTTACACGCGGTTTTCTCCGCTAGGTTCATATTGGGATTCCATACATTTTGGCGTAAGTTTGGACGAGTTCTGAGATTGTGAAAATTTTGAATTTAAATTGAATTTAAATTCAATTTAAATTCAAAAGGTAAGTGTTTTAACCCACTCATAACTTCTAAAATTTCTTATGTTTGGTAAATTAATTTATGTTGTGATTATACATTTATTTATGGCTGTTTCGTATAATTTTAATCATCATCTCAATTAATTACATTTATTGAAATTTAATCGTTATTTAATTTATTATTGAATATAACTGCCAGTTAATTACCTGTCATATATTATCAGTTATATATTGATATTGATTGATTGTTTTGATGTTTCTGATGGATGTATGATTTTATGATGGATGTTTATTTATATCATCATAATATGCAAGTTGTTATGCATTTATTTTGATTCGGGATTGCGGTTTGAAATGATATACAACCGCATTTTCATTTTTAAATTGCGGATTGAAATGATAAATACACGTATCACTTGACCATAGGATAGAAAATTATATACAGGCACCGCGGTATATATAAAATTATTTTTGAAATGATTTGTATTGTTTTGTAAAGAAATATATGGGCTATACAGTTATTTATTTTAGACGTTATGTAAATGCTATTTTATTATTGATTTAGCTATGTATAAATTTGTTTTGAATTATAAAATAAGCTAAATAATAAATTTTGAATTTCTTTTATATAATATGGTTAAGTATCTATTTAAATTCTATTGTATATAGAGAATAAAATTAAATAACAATTTAATTTAAATAAATGCAATTTATTCGCAATAATAAAATTAAACAACAATCACTCACCTTTTGAATTTAAATCGAATGTAAATCAGATTTAAACCCAAAAATTGGACAGTCTCCAAATTCATCCAAACCAGCGTCATCACGTCCGGAATATCAATACAATCCTAACAAAAAAAAATTCGTGTAAAACAGATATCGTACGTAGAAGTTATCCGGATTAAACGAGTAGAAAATCAAAAATTAAATAAAATAAAATAAAACAAAACCTCACCTAACTTCGCCACGTCATCGTTCTTCTCCCTTCCCCAAGAAACACGCCCAGAGAAAATGTACGCACGAAACAACTTACTGCCGCTACTTTAACCAAGGCCCTCCAGCTCCTTCGGCCACCGATGACTCGCCGCACACCACCTCTAGGTCCCCCTCGACGCGATGCTTCCTTCTAGACCCACTTGGTAAGCCCACGTGGCCCCAAGAGACGATCGTCGCCCCCCATATTTGAAAACCCTAATTGAAAATTTTGCCACATCCACCCGTTGAAACAGCGAACGAACACCACAGATCAACTCCCCTCGGCTTCCTCTCCAAAACCCAGAAACCGTTTCCCGATCCGACGAATTTTATCGCAGCGATGATGAACGTCCGTGGATAAACTTTTAATTCAGAGCAAACGACGCAATGAATTGAAAAACGAATTACACCATTGAATTATGCTTGTCGAGAGCTTCAACATATATTTTTTTAGATTTTTCTAAGGACTTCGAATTTTAGGCTTTGGATTTGATTTTGGATTGTAATTTGATCTAGGGTTTGCATCCATTGAAGAAGAAGAGGAGCTGATGAAATTTTACGCGTAGAATAATGAGAATAGGCAGAGGCTAGGGTTTAGCAGGGTATTTATAGGCAAATTGAAATAAAATATGTGGATCGGGTTGATAGATATACGCGCTAACGCTAACGTGGCCCAAAAAGCCCGTTCTGACCCCGGAACGAAATTGGGTAAACCCATATATCAAAATAAGTGTGTTAAAATATTCTGAACGCGATGGAAGAAGTTTCACGTCCAAATTCCATCGTATGAAGAAGTTATGCTGAAATCAATATGTAACAACCCGAGATTTTTTCACCAATTTATGATCATCGTTAAATGATTAATGGCGATAGCTTATTGTTGTTTGGAATTTTTATCGATCGATATTCTTTTCAAAAATTTGTTTAAGCGTTACGCGGGCTGTAAACGAGATTTTGGCCTATGTCTTATTTTTGTGCCATGATAATTATCAAGTGTAGATAACCCGGTTCCTATCTTTGCTCAATTTTCAGTGGCAAACCCTAAACTAAACAAAGGCAAACCGCTTCCCCCCGTTTTCATTTTCCCATTCGTTCGAAAAACCATAGCATACGAAATAAAAGAAACGAAAATGGCGGCCTCGTTAATTTTCATTCATTCCTCTTTGTCCAAATTAGGGCTTCGAGCATGAGATCGCCGCTTCGCAAAATTGAACGCGATGATGCTTCAATTCTTCTCAGTGATCGCGGCTACTTCAGTACGCGTCGAATCAAAGGTGAGTGATTTTTATTTCACTCACATCCAATTCTACTTAGTACCGTGCTTCGGTTGTTTGATTTTGTTTCAATGTGATGTTTTCTTTGATTTAATCAATTTCGTATATATTGATACTTATTTTAGATTGGTACAATTATATTGTTTTGATGACTTTTGAACTGTTGGCTTCGGTCTTGTTTTTGTGTATGGGATTCCATGACATCGGCTATCACCATTGTTTTTATATCGAGTTATACTCTATGGATTTTGGTCTTACTGTCCATTGTTCGACCTTGTTCGATCTCACCGTTTCAGGCCTCAGGCTATTTTTTCTTTGACTAAGTTTGAATCTTCCTGACTTTTGATCTTGTTGACATTTCCTTCGATATTTCTTTCATGTGAATTATCGTGTACAGTTGCTCGTTGGAGCTGCTGTGTGATTCAATGATGTACTTGCTTACTTGTCAAGATCATAATACATTGTTGTTCATTTCTGTGACGTTTTCAACTTGATGCATTGTATTTCACATGATGTTGTAGTTTGTATTCTCTTGTTCGTATTATATTGTCACATCCTCCATGTATTTGCAGTCGTATTTAGGATGTACTGTCTTGACCTCGAGTACATGGATCATTAGTTTGACACTTGTGGCTTGTTGCATTGTTGGATTCATTGTTCTATATATATGTCTACTGATTTGATTTGTAGTCTTGATTCATGTCGATACTTACACTGCTGTTACATTTGTTGTTACTCCTAACATATACATACGTGCATTTATTGGTGTCATCATTTGTATACATGAATCCGGTATTGACTTGAGCGTTGCCTCTGTTTTCACTGCATCTGTTTTAAGTCTCTGTTACATACTTGTCCATCATACAGTCCCTCGTATTGAGTTGTGAACTTGACTTTCCCATGGTTGAGGATGACCTGTCGATGTTCTGCACTTACACTGTCCAGTTTCACATTGTTTTTCTTGTATTCATTTGCCTCACAGTGCCACTCGAGTCTGTGTCATTACTTGCACCATCCAATATCACAGCTGCATACGGTATGTCGCCATTCCGGCTGTTGCAGTTACATTTAGTTCATTTGGTTTGAGTTACATCTTCATTTGTTGTATTTGAAAATAATCTGCACTAAGACTCGAGTTTTCCTTGGATAAGTTTGCATTACACTAGAGATTCGTATGTTGACTACTGGGTTGTATATGCAGTTTTCTTCTAGTTGTTGTGCCACAGTGTGATGTCTATCGTTGATCCCTTGTGTATTTTATGCTGAGTTCGATTATTTTAATGTTGCATTTGTTTTGAGTATGACTGCCCTTGTGGTTTCATAGTAACATACATGTGCCATTCCTGGGTGCAGTTATATACATTTTGTTTATAGTCGCTTCATAGTCGCTGTTTCAATTGATGGGTTGTGTTATCATATTCACTTGGTGGCATTTGGTGGCATACCCATCACTGCACTGTTTGGTTGTGTTTGAATTTATGCTCGACAGTTTTATGATGTTTTGTAGCACCTGTGTTGAATCCAGCTTAAACGCTCGGGTTTGACCTTATGCTCGTTTGTGAATTTTCACTGAGCTTTGGTGTAATTCATCATATACTGTTGTGGCAAGGCAGTGCACGCAAGCGTGAACTGCATCCACACGGTATCGATTTTAATTGGTATTTCTTTTGCTCTTGATGTGTTGATCTTTTGTGTAATGCATGTTGTAGTGGCGAGGCATTACACGCGTGCGTATACTGCAGCCCTACCCGAGTTGACATTTTAATTGATGTTTTCAATTACTAGATTGTTTTCTTTGTCCAATTCAATATTTTCTAATTATCTTCATTGATATTCTTTTCACTTATCCTTGTTGATGATTTGAATCTGCTGATTTGTGGTTTTACACCGTTATGTGTTATATTTACCGTTATCCGATTTCTTTATTTAAGAATCGGATAGGTAAATTTATTGTGACTATCGTCTAATTGATTATTTAATTATTATTGCTTCCGTGCATTAATAACTGAGTTTGAATTAGACTGACCCGTGTATTATTTTCTTTTGAATTTAATACTCGAGTCAGACCGAGTTATTACAAGTTGTAGATATTCTGCTTCGGGTTGTTGCTAGAGCTATGAAGTCCTTTCATATCTTTTGGAGTAGTCGTCGTCATTTATAGTAGTTAGTGTAATTGTATATGAAGATATGTATTCGTGTATATTATATACGTTAATGTACTTGTATATGTAACTTCCTGATTCGACTGTTGTAGTTGTATCATATGTATTGTGTCATATGTATTGTATCATATGCATTGTAACTGACATCAGTTATTATATATATGAGACTTTCGGTTTTATCCGTGTTCCACATTTATTTATATTATCTGTGTTATTATTCTATATTTTGTCCTAAACTATTATAGCCACTGTGTAGTAGCTTTGAGTTTTTATCGGTATGTCGGATTTTCTCCTGAAATAAAATGCATGTTATACTATCTGACATATCGGTGCTCACACAAAGCAATTACACGGATGGTCGCTCCTCAATAGCCTTATTCTCCGTGCTAGTTGACAGCACTACACTGTAGTGTTCTTGGCTAGCGTGGGTATAGAGGTGGGGCGTCACACAATATTTTCCCAGTTGATTTCAAATTGATTTCAATTTCGTTTGTTTCATGGCGTTTCGAGTTCGTACGATCAAACGACAAGTCCGATCGCAACGAAACTTGAAATCCTACAATAATTTACCGATACGGATCCGTTGAAACTGGTTTCGTCGAAATCCGAGTCAGTGGACAAAATGGCTATTTTTATATTAATTAAATTAAAATTTTAATTATATTAATCAAATTTCCCATTTAAATTCCAAAATTTACAAACTTTACCCTGTTATAATTCTTAATCATTTAAAAAAAATTAACATGTTTAGATGGCAATTTGAAGTTGATTATTCTGTCAATTGAAATGTTAAATTTTCAATTTCATTAGATTTAGAAAATATAGGTTAAATCTTCATTCATATTATTCAATTCAATATTACCCCAGATGAAATCAACATTTAATTCAAAATCTATTATACAAATATTCTTAGATTCCATTTTATATTTCTATTAACATCATATTTAGATGTTTGATTTCATTAAATTTCAAATAACCTATTATTATACACCAAATTCCAATATATTGACACCACTTAAATTTTATTCTTTTCATTCAATATCAACTGTCATTTTATAAGTAAAATTAACATTAGATTCATACTCATTACATAAATAACTTCAATTTCATCTAAATAAATTTTTACGAAATTTTTAAATATTAAATCCATTTAATTGCAATTAATCCCTTTAATATTTATAATAACTAAAAGCAAATTCACATATCAATTTAGAGTCAATTATTTAAGTAAATAGAGTGTTCAAATGTTACTGCAATTAATCCAATTAATTGCAAATTAATTCTAATAAATTTGATTTTATTCGATTGCAAACTTAATATTAACCAATCATTACTCAACTAACATAGTTAACATTGTTTTATATTTCATTACATTAATATTTTCCAATTTTCATCTTTTATTTGCATAAATTACTGTATTTCAATTATATTGGAATTTTTCAATTTTACTCATAAATTAAAATTTAAAAAAAATCTCAATTAATTATTTCATCTTTGTTTCATTCTTCTTATTACATTAATTATCATATTATGAATGGAATTTTACCCCGGTTACCTCTTATTGAATTCAACATTCTTCACTTACCAATTTATTTCACATTAATTGCAATAATTTATTGGATTACTTGAAATTGATTTCAAATTAAACTTAACAACTAATAAAATAAGTAACGTACAATAATTATTGTCCTTAACTCTTAATTACACTTTTATAGGTTCATTATTTACACCCCAATATTATAATAACTTACATAACACTGGTTTTACTCAATTACCATTTATTACAACTATTCCAAAAATTTATTCAATATTTATATCAGTTCTCTTATATTCAGTTTATAACCAAGTGTAACATTTAGCTTAAATTGGTGGGATTTCCTTTCAAGTTATTAAAAATTAACTTATACTAACATACTTCCTTATTTATTCCAATTACCATTAACAATGGTTCATTACATAAATAAATTAAATACTTTCCTCTCTCATATTCAATTTATACACAGGTATAATCTTTTCCACTACTATCATTTATCTGAATTCTACTCAACTTTCCATTTTTATGCAATAACTCATTTATTATACTTTTGCACAAATAAACAAGGTTCCAATCTTTTTAAATTCAACCTTTTAATTAAGTCTATTACAATCAATATAATATTTCAAAGGTTAATTATTAACATTTACTACGTTACCAATTATAACAATTCTATTTCCTTATAAAATTAGATTCCAAAATCTTATAAATATGGAAAATTTAATTACGGAAATTCACGGGTCTTTACACTCTCCCCCACTCAAAACTTTTCGTCCCCGAAAAGGAAAAGAAGGGAAAAGAAGAATTTAGAAATCAATATATCGTATTCACGACACTAACTTTATTAAAAATTAATATTTAGATAAAATATACCAATTTATAACCATTAAATTTTTTTATACTTAAATTACTAAAGTTTGGAAAGCATTTTCAAAATATTTTCTAAGTCCAAAATTTACAGAAAATTTTGGCAGAGTGTCCTTTGTACGGGGAGGCTCGAGAGAAAATAAAATATCAAATATAACAAAATATCACATATAATATCCAAAATATTATATCCCAACACGAGAAAATATATAAAATAGCGCTATAAAACCATAATCCGAGAACGTACCTATTTGTCGGGCATATTACGCTAATTTTATGGAACCAAAAGCAGTAGCAATTGCTTCCATAACCTGCATTTCACTTATAAAATCTAAAAGGGTTAACAATTATATAAATGAAATATTAAAGTTGTTTCAACAATAACAACAATCAATTCCAACAAACAGCATACACAAAAATGCAAATCAACCATTCAAGCAAACAAACACATAGTTGTTCGGGTCAAACTTTAAATTGTATGGAATGAAAAATAAACTATCAAGTGCACCGTTTACTCAACAGTCTTAGATGAAACTAAATAGGTTATTCACTCATCAAATCAATTTAAAGTATCCTTACCCCAACAACCATAAACCAAACAACAATTCAAATCAAATTTACTTATTATTAATTTTATTTCATACATTAGTTGTTTGATTTCCTTTCTTTCATTCATTCAGTGATTCCTTCATTTATTTCCATTTATTACTTAAGATGATTCATTTCCATTAACTCAGGTCATGCCAGTTCCTTTTATTTCATTATAATTATTCATTCATTTAATGCATGCCCTCATTTATTTACTTAAGTTTATAATCATCTATTTGTAATACTTACCTTTAATTATATTTACTTATAGTAAAATTTCAATTATAACTTAAGTTTATAACATTAATTCTCATTTATAATAGCAAATTCATTGAATACTTCATTACCTACTTTTACTTGTACAATTTCCATTAAATTTCTTATTAAACATTTCAACTTTTTTATATTTGGTAAGTTATATATGTTAAAGAAAATGCAAATGAACTTATACAAGTTTTATCTCATCCTTTAATTAAATTTAATGTTTAATAATATTACTCTTTGTTTCATATGTTACAAATTTCAAATTTCCTTTAATACCATTAATAACCTAGCATTAAATCACTTATTTTATTTAGAGTTTCAATTATTAGTTAAATTCTGTTTCACTACATTAATTAAACTATTAATAAATGGAAACTTAAGAATTAAATACCAGGTTTAATTTCAAATTATTTTAAAATAATAGATAAATATACTTACAACTCATCTATATCCAAGTATATTTAAAAAAAAAAAATTCACTTCTGTTTATCAAAAATAAATCTGTAGTAAAACTACTACAGTGGCCTTCCCACTTCGAAACTCGAAAATGAAAGTCGATGATGCGTGCACTCATCACCGAAATTATTTTCCAGCGATAGAGAGGGGGGTACAACTTATTTCTTTCTAGAATTTCTTTAAAACCATACTTTCAAATTATATTGAAATATTTATATCAGAAAATATTTCAAAATACTATTATTATATTTCAAAATCCTTTGAAAGCAATTTTCCAAAACCCCGGAACTTAAGTTCTAAAATTTCCAATTTGATTTATTTTATTTTCAATCTTATTTCAACTATTTATTATATTTTCACTACCAAACAACCAATATATAGCAACCAAATATATATCTTATTTACAAAAAAATATTTCATATATAGAAAATATAATAGGCAAAATTGTTTCATTTGCCTGTATTAAAAACAAATATTATGTCGGCCTGTCCTATTAAGTGTTTAAAAATCCCTATTGATGTCATAGCGTCCCATGCATCAACCAGAATTTATAAATACAAAACGAAACAAATTAACGCAATATTAAAACCTTTTTATAACACTAACAAATATATTCTCTCATATATACACTTACCGACTCCCATAGGGTATTACTACCCTATTAGTAAAGAGTCAAACCCCACAAAGCTAAGGTTTATCGCTAAACCAAAGCTCTGATACCATATGTAACGTCCCGCCCAAGTGGGGTAACACCGACCTTAGCATACATTGGTACCTGTGTTCTGCCTTTACGGCCAACCCCTCGACTGCACCACCAACCCCCACGAGGACATGTAGGAGTAAGAGTCAAACATTCGCTACCAAACCAGGAAGCGAGAACCCCCTATCATGCTGCACCCTCCAAGTGCAATGGCAGACACATGTGCCATTTCAAACCATACAAAAGGGAGGATTGTTATGGGGTAAATAAGTAAAACACAAGAAAGAAATAAAAAAATAAGAATCTCATAGTGGAAGGATAATATATAATAATCAATGTACAGTTTATAAAGCTGTTTTACAAAATATTCGATTGTACTTACAACATTTATCAGAGTTACACATACCAATAACAATGCAGCGGAACAATAAGAGTATGGTGGACTAATAATAATAATAATAATATAAAGCTCCGTCTTCGTCCTCCAAAACTAAGGTCTTCGAAATCCTAAAACGCTCGGACTGACCCGAGCGAATTGAAAAGACAAAACACTCGAGTCAGAACTAAAAGATCTCATGCAAGTTAAATCAACAGGAATAAATATGAGTGCAGTAACTCAAAAGATGCTCGGGATTCACATCTCTTAAGGATCCGTTAAACTATTTACTATGTAGTATATTTCGCTATTATAATAGTGTCTAATTGTAAAATAAACTTACTTTTAAATAGCGTTAAGGGGTTACCCATATAGCCCTTAACACAAATAATGCCAATAGTCTATTCAGTGCCTGCATATCTCCTGATCGGGAGACTACGAGAAGACACTCCATAGGTACAACACAAATAGAAACTCGTACAAGGTGCGATAGGGTAGGTGACACGACACAACTAGGCCATACCAGGGTAGATATACCAATTACGCTTCCGGGTCGGTGGTAACGCGTAGCCGCAGCTACCGCCCACCTTGGACAAACTCCCCCAAATCAAAGAAATCAAAAGTGAAGGTGGCCACCGAAACATTCCAAAGTCAGAGTACAGTATCGAAGGGAAGTGTCCGATCAAAGGTGTTACCTTATTAACCCGTCGACCGCTCCTGTTTTAGCCACCTTATGCCAACTCATGGGAGTTGGGTCCACGTATTTACCTCAGAGGAAATGCTACCACTAACCTACTTCATTCTGGAATCTCCACCGCGTACACGGTTGTTAAAGTGGTTTTCGGAGTTAGCAGAGAGTATGACAACTTCCGACCCCGGTCTCTTTAACAACCTAACGTTATTATAACACCACGGTCATTTAAAATAATTTTACTTTCAAAACCAGAATATAATTTTTATTTCAAAACTATATAAATACGATATCCTTTTCATTTCAAAACAAACTCGTTTGATATTATTTTTATAAAGCCCAAATTAATATAATATCATTTTATTTCAAATATATTTCTTTCCCAAAATCATATTGCTTTAAAATTTGTAATATCTGGAAACCAAACATTTGAATTATAAATTTCAAAACATAAAACTACGAAATTCGTAGCTTTAAAACCATAACTTTCAAAACTTAAATGGTTTGGATGTTCAATAGTATGTAAAATAGTTGATTTTAAATTACTTTATAAAGTAAATAATTTCCACGCCTTTACCATTATTCACTTCAAACTAAGTCTAAACCCATAAATTTTTAGATTCACTTCCAGTTTCAATAAAAACACTTCGATTCCAATATATTTCAAACGTTGAGTAATTAAAAATTTCAAAACTAATGTTGGAAATTTCTATTCAACAATTTATTGTCCTATTATTTAGTTTGAAATATTTACATAATGAATCCAAAATCATTAAAAATAAACTCAAATTACTAACAACTAAATATTTCCTTCAATTTATTTATACTGGAAATATTCATTTAATTTATCTTGAAAAAAAATCTAGTTATAAATATCATACCTTTAAATTTCCAAATTTAATAAGTTTACATCAACTTATGGAGTTTAATTTTTAAATAAGCTCAATTCCAAATAAATTTCCAATTTATCTTCCAATCTTATTTTTTTGAATCATTAGAACTCTATATATATACAATATCTCAAACCTGTACTTAATCATATAATATAAATTATCAAACTCCATTATTCAACTTATTTATTTTTATTTAACAGATTTATACATAGCTTAACTTCAAATTTTAACTATATATGTATATATAAAATAATATTTGTATAATATCAAAATTTAATATTTATTAAACCGTATCCTATCCAAACCATAGAAATTATTTCAAAATAATTATATATAGACCGACGGTGTCTGTATAGAATTTTCTACCCAATGGTCAAGTGATACGAATATTTATCATTTCAATCTGCAATTTAAAAATAAAAAATGTGGTCGTATATCATTTCAAACCGCATTCCTGAATGAAATGAAATGCATGATAACTTGAAGTTTATATAATATAGAACACATCATCCATTCACCAAACATCAATCATCAACCATTTATTACAATCATCATCCAATTTGAACAAAACATCAATATACAACATATAAAATATAACAGGTACCAACGAACAATTTATATTCAACAATAAATTAATAACTGTTTAATTGGAACTTTATATGCAAAAATAAATAAATTTAACTGGCAATTTATATGCAATAATAAAATTAAATAACAATTTAATTTAAATAAATGCAATCTAACAGAGATGATGAATAAAATATGCCAAACCGTCATAAATGAATTTATACTCATATCGTAAATCAATTTAACAAACATAAAAAAAATTTAGAAGTTGTGAGTGGGTCAAAACACTCACCTTTTGAATTTAAACCGAATTTAAATCCGATTTAAACCCAAAATTTGGACAGTCTCCAAATTCGTCCAAACCAGCGTCATCAAGTCCGGAATTTCAATACGATCCTAACAAAAAAAATCGTGTAAAACAGATATCGTACGTAGAAGTTATCCGGATTAAACGAGTTGAAAACTGAAAATTAAATAAAATAAAATAAAACAAAACCTCACCTAACTTCGCCACGTCATCATTCTTCTCCCTTCCCCAAGAAACGCGCCCAGACAAAACGTACGCACGAAACAACTTACTGCCGCAACTTTGACCAACGCCCCCCGGCTCCTTCAGCCACCGATGACTCGCCGCATGCCACCTCTAGGTCCCCCTCGATGCGATGCTTCCTTCTAGACCCACTTGGTAAGCCCACGTGGCCCCTAGAGATGGCCGCCGCCCCCTATATTTGCAAACCCTAATCGAAAATTTCGCCACATCCACCCGTTGAAACAGCGAACAAACAGCACAAATCAACTCCCCTCGGCTTCCTCTCCAAAACCCAGAAACCGTTTCCCGATCCGACGAATTTTATCGCCGTGATGATGAACGACCGTGGATAAACTTTTAATTTCAGATCAAACAATGAAACAAATTGAAAAACGAATTACACCATTGAATTACACTCGTCGAGAGCTTCAACGTGTATTTTTTTAAGATTTTTCTCAGGACTTTGAATTTGATTTTGGATTGTAATTGGATCTAGGGTTTGCATCCATTGAAGATGAAGAGGAGCTGATGAAATTTTACGCGTAGATAAACGAGAATAGACAGAGGCTAGGATTTAGCAGGGTATTTATAGGCAAATTGAAATAAAATATATGGATCGGGTTGATAGATATACGCGCTAACGCTAACGTGGCCCAAAAAGCCCGTTCTGACCACGGAATGAAATTGGGTAAACTCATATTTCAAAATAGGTGTTTTAAAACATTCTGAACGCGATGGAAAAAGTTTCACGTCCAAATTCCATCGTATGAAGAAGTTATGCTGAAATCAATACTTTCCAAATTGATTTCAATTTCGTTTGTTTCAAGGCGTTTCGAGTTCGTACGATCAAACGACAAGTCCGATCGCTACGAAACTTGAAATCCTACAATAATTTACCGATACGGATCCGATGAAACTGGTTTCATCGAAATCCGAGTCAGTGGACAAAATGACTATTTTTATATTAATTAAATAAATTAAAATTTTAATTATATTAATCAAATTTCGCATTTAAATTCTAAAATTTGCAAATTTTACCCTGTTATAATTCTTAATCATTTTAAAAAAAAATTAACAAGTTTAGATGGCAATTTAAAGTTTATTATTCTATTAATTGAAATGTTAAATTTTCAATTTCATTAGATTTAGAAAATATAGGTTAAATCTTCATTCATATTATTCAATTCAACATTACCTTGGATGAAATCAACATTTGATTCAAAATCTATTATACAAATATTCTTAGATTCCATTTTATATTTCTATTAAAATCATATTTAGATGTGTGATTTCATTAAATTTCAAATAACCTATTATTATACACCAATTTCCAATATATTGACACCACTTAAATTTTATTCTTTTCATTCAATATCAACTATCATTTTATAAGTAAATTAGATTCATACTCATTACATAAATAACTTCAATTTCATCTAAATAAATATTTACGAAATTTTTAAATATTAAATCCATTTAATTGCAATTAATCCCTTTGATATTTATAATAACTAAAAGCAAATTCACATATCAATTTAGGGTCAATTATTTAAGTAAATAAAGTGTTCAAATGTTACTGCAATTAATCCAATTAATTGCAAATTAATTCTAATAAATTTAATTTTATTCGATTGCAAACTTAATATTAAACCAATCATTACTCAACTAACATAGTTAACATTATTTTATATTTCATTACATTAATATTTTCCAATTTTCATCTTTTATTTGCATAAATTACCGTATTTCAATTATATTGGAATTTTTCAATTTTACTCATAAATTAAAATTTTGAAAAAAATCTCAATTAATTATTTCATCTTGTTTTCATTCTTCTTATTACATTAATTATCATATTATGAATGGAATTTTACCTTGGTTACCTCTTATTGAATTCAACATTCTTCACTTACCAATTTATTTCACATTAACTGCAATAATTTAATGGATTAATTGAAATTGATTTCAAATTAAACTTAACAACTAATAAAATAAGTAACGTACAATAATTATTGTCCTTAACTCTTAATTACACTTTTATAGGTTCATTATTTACACCCCAATATTATAATAACTTACATAACACTAGTTTTACTCAATTACCATTTATTTCAACTATTCCAAAAATTTATTCAATATTTATATCAGTTCTCTTATATTCAATTTATAACCAAGCGTAACATTTAGCTTGAATTGGTAGGATTTCCTTTCAAGTTATTAAAAATTAACTTATACTAACATACTTCCTTAATTTATTCCAATTACCGTTAACAATGGTTTATTACATAAATCAATTAAATACTTTCCTCTCTCATATTCAATTTATACACAGGTATAATCTTTTCCACTACTATCATTCATTTGAATTCTACTCAACTTTCCATTTTTATGCAATAACTCATTTATTATACTTTTGCATAAATAAACAAGGTTCCAATCTTTTTAAATTCAACCTTTTAATTAAGTCTATTACAATCAATATAATATTTCAAAGGTTTATCATTAACATTTACTACGTTACCAATTATAACAATTGTATTTCCTTATAAAATTAAATTCCAAAATCTGATAAATATGGCAAATTAAATTATCGAAATTCACGAGTCTTTACATATCATTTCAACCCATAGTGATTCTATTCTAACAGGGAACTTGTAGTGTGAACATATACATATACAACATAAACAATGTCAATATCACAATATAATGTCAAGTATCAGATGTCAGGTGATAATTTACAAAGTTAACATAGTAATAACATGAAATAACATATCATATAATCATCATTAACATGCATAAACATTTTAATTACTAATCACTTGCAATCAAGTCACCATTTCATAAGTAACAATGTCAGAGTGAGAAGGACTCACCTTTTCAAGCTAGAGACCAAAACACACACACAACAGCGATTCCAAAAGCACGGCAAGCACGATTTGAATTGAATGAATAGAGAGCCTTGATATTGATCTTGTGTACAACAAATAAACAAGACCATATAAACATATGCATACAATACAAATATGAATTGAAACGAAATGGAAATTTGAATCAACAAAGAACATTACCCAGCTTTAACACGAAAGTGCCTGACCATGACAACATGACTTGTCACATGACCAATTGGGCTTGTTCTCACCACATTAAGCTCGGCCTAGGTGCCAACATGGATCAGGTTTGGGTCAAATAGGCATGGCAACATGGAGATGAAGGTGTAGAGTAGCAACATAAAGTATACAATTGGTGAAGGCAAAAATGCAAGCTTGAATGCAACATTTTGGCTCAGCCAATGGGTCAATTAGGCTCGGCTCATGCTTGTACAGGTCTAATTAGTATAGATGGTTGCTAGAGTGGTGGCCAAAGGTGAAGTAGATGATGGTGGTGGTGGCTAAGGGGGTGGCCAAAGGGTGGTTGAAGGTGGTGGTGATGTATGGTGCTCGGCTATGGGTTATAGGGTGATGTTTTGTGCAAGTATTGTTGGATTTGGTCACGTGGGTGCACGACCAGTGGCTTAGAGCTGTATAGGAGGTGGTGGAGGCTGGCTCAGGTGGTGGAAGCAGCAGCTACAGTGTAGGAGGAGCAAGGGGCTGAGCTATAAAGGTGAAGCAAGCAAGTGAAAACAACATAAATAAGAAGTAAACAATGAAAAAGAGAAAAGAATTTACCAAAGCTTTGAGAGATGATGGGAGGCCGAACTTTTATAGTGAATGAGAAACTTTTCATTCACGTGAAAATGAGGAAAAAGAAGCGGCTAAAGGTAGGAGGTAGGGTCGGCAAAAATATAAGCAAATGTTGGTTGAAATGTGAAAAGGTGAGGTGGTGAAAGGTCAAGGTATATAAAAGGGTTCAAACTCTTCAAATTTCTCTTATTTCTTTTGAAAATCCTAATACATATAAAATGCTGAAAAACAAAGATAACAACTCGGAAATAAAAATAAATATATGAAATAAATAAACAAAATTTTATTAAATACAATTAAATTAAGAAAATAGCTTTAAAATGCAAACTAGCCTTTAAAAATTTAAAATAAATTCAATGAACTTTGAAAAAAAATTAAATATTTGAAAAAATATTTATAAAAAAAGATAAGAACACAAAAAAATTCATTCACAAAAATGAATAAATAAATTCTAATTAAATATAATTTAAATAAAGAAAAAGGTCAGAAAAATGGAAACTAGGTTTTAAAATTTGGATATAAATTCAATAAGCTATGGAAAAATTCAAATATCACTTTAAAAATATTTAAAAGTCAAAATATACATAATATAACATAAATATACAAATTAGAATAAGATATATCAAGTAAAAATATCATTTATATAAATTAAAAAAAAGAATATTGTTAAATAACCCTATGTACACACAATATTGTAAAGGGTATAACTTTAACAATTTAAATTCAATTTCAACGAAACGAAAACAAGTATTCATGATATTGAATCTATTTTCATAATAAAAGATAAAATTCAAGAATTAAAATATTTAAATTTAAAATTTAAAAGTCAAAGTTTGACAAGTTTTGACAACAAATCCATTTTTCCGGAAAATATTCAATTTATACCAGTTTGAAATTATAATTCATATAATAATCAAAATTTATATTTAAAATTGAAATGTTTGAAATAAAAAAGTTTAAAATAATTTCAAAATAAAATAAAGTCAAATTTAAATTATGTTCAAAAAAAATCAAGGGTTTTTACAATTTTTGAAATGCTATTATTTCTAATGTAAAGGATATTACAACATATTTGTAAACGCTGTAGTTGATATAAATGAACTAAACGGCTAGAATTTAAATAAAGGCTATTACAGCACTTTGTAAGTGCTGTAGTTGCAGAATTTAACCAAGGTTTTATTTGAATTAAATTTAACCTATTATAGCATTTTTAATGCTGCCTTTTGTAAATTAAACTATTTTGAAACATAACTTTCCGTAGCATTTTCTAGTGCTGCGAAAGTTGAATTTTCATTGTTTTGATAAATTTAAATGAATAAATGAACTTTAAAAAGATTAAATTTTGAGAATTAAATATTTGAATTTTAAATATAATGACTTCATTTTAAATGATTTAAAATGGAGTATTTGTTTGAAAATATAAACTATTTTGAAATGTGAGTTGAAATGGTATTTTTTTATAAAATGAATGTGGTTTTGAAAGGATATGATATTTTTATATTTTGAAATGGATTTGAAATGATATTGAATTGTTGAAATGACATTTGATTTTTGAAATATAAATACCATTCTAAAATTATAAATACGGGTTATAATAACGATTGGTTGTTAAAGAGACCGGGATCAGATATGGACATACTCTTTGTCAATACCGAAAACTACTTTAACAACTGTGTACGTGGTGGAGATTTCAGAATGAAGTAAGATGGTGGCGACGTTCTTGAGGTACATTACGTGGACCCGACTCCCATGAGTTGGCATGAGGTGGCTAAAACAGGAGTGATCTCGAGTCAAAAGGGGTAGTCCTTCTGGTCGGACACACTTCTTCGATACCATTCTATTACTGTTATGATTGATTGGGTGCAACCCTTGATTTTGGAGTGTTGTTCGAGGTGGGCGTAGTGGCTGCTACGTTACCGCCAGCCGGGGTGCGTAATTGGTATATCTACCCTGGCATTGCCTTGTGTGCCATGTCACCTACCACACCGAGCCTTTACTACCAGTTCGTTTTTCTCTCGTAGCCTATGGAGTATTTAGGGTAGTCTCCTGATCTGGAGATATGCTGATAATGGATGGACTACTAGGACTATTATGTGTTGGGGGCTATATGGGTAACCCTTCGATGCTATTTAAAAGTAATTTTATTTTACTATAGACATTATTATAATAGCGAAATATTACTACATAGTAAATATTTTAACGGATCATTAGAGGATGGACAGTCCCAGGCATCCTTTAAGTTACTTGTATCTTTATTACAGTTCACTTGAGTGGGTTTACATTATATAAGTTCTGACTCGAGTGTTTTGTGTTTTGCTTTACGCTCGGGTCAGCCCTAATGTAAGAACCCGCATATTTATCAATTTTATATTTAAATATTTTATCGTTAATCGGATTTTGGTCCGAAAAGCTACTTTTGTAAACGGTCAAATTAGGACTCGAGACCACTTCCATTGAGTTCGAAATGTCGTTTACAACTTTTTAAGTATAAACTTTGATATGTTTGGAGATAGTGGAATTTTGCCACTTTTACACTTTGGACTTTGGGTTGGGTTAGTCCAAACTATTAAACTTAAGCTCCATTCCCTCCTTCTCTTCATTCTTCATAAATTCCTAACAACCAAGCTTTATCAAAAATGGTGGAGGGAAAGGGAAACTAAAATTCCAAGTCCAAGTTCAATTGCAAATTCAACATCTAACTCCAAAATCAAAGTGAAGCCATCGAATTCAAGCTTGTGGTTGCTTCTCCATTGCCTTCAAGCCTTTTCTTCATAAATTGGTGAAAAGGTGAGATTTTGGTGAATGATTTCCTATCACTTTAGCATGCACATTTGCATTTGGTTTGGATTGGATTGGCGAAAAACTCCAATTTTTAGCATTTTTGGTGAATTCCTGCTACTAGGTCGCACTGCCACGAATTGTCGCCTAGGAATTAGGTGTTGGGCATTTAGGTCGTAGGTCGCTCCTTCGGTTTGAAACGTCCCCTTGACGTTAGGTCGCTCGGCACTAGGTCGCTAGGTCGTAGGACGTAGGTCGCTTGGCCTTGAGATGATCGGTCTAGTCCCCTTTTGGTCGGCCTTCAGATAGGTCGCTCGACCACGTTAGGTCGTTATATCCCTTAGGGCGCTCGGTCATTAACTCGTTCGAACCCCTTAGGTCGTTCGAGTATGAAAAGCCTCATCTTGAGTTAGGTCGCTCGGGCTTTGTTTCGTTAGGTCGTTGGGCCTATGTCCTTAGGTCGTAGCACACTAAGTCGTTCGGCCTTATCATCTGGTCGCGAGCCTCGTTCCCCTCTTAGGTCGCATGGACAGTTTGATTTTAGGTCGCGAACCACCTTAAGTTGCTCATCCTCTAGTTCGCGCACCACCTTAAGGCATTAGGTCTCTTGACCCATTCACTAGGTCGCTCGGCCTTACTTATACACTAGTTCGTACCTCGTTAGGTCGTGACTTTTCGTAGCTCGGCCTGCTTCAACTCTTTAGGTCATTTGCACCTTAGTTCGGCCTTGTTAGGTCGCAAGAGTAATTACACTTTGATGGGTTTTGGGAATTGATTTCCTTGGATTTTTATTCACGTCTTCGAACGTGAATTTTTGTGACTTGTTCATTCTACAATGAACTTTTGTGATTTGTCACATTAAATTATAAAGGTTTTAATACTAGTAGTAAATATCAAAACTCTTTCATCAAAGCGATTTCAAAACTATTTTATTACAAAGCTTTCACTAAACTATTTTTCAATCTATTAGTATATACAATCCTTTACCTCACTCGCATGATTCATTGAATTAAACGGCTTAGTAAAACAAGTGGTATGAAACGCTTGCGTTTGCTTCGTCGGTTAATTCTTGGACTTGTTCGATTGAACCTTTTGTGACAATTTTCTAGTAAAGATCTACAGTTTGTTTGTAAATATTTAAGTTAAGCATGTGGTTATGGGACATGAGGCTAAACTCACATATTTACTGGCTTAGTGTGATTGACACTCCTTTATAATCAATTACGATCATTTTTATGATTTAGACTAGCAATTGTGTGATGTCTCTTTGTCTGCACGGTTAGACAAGACCTCATATGTGTGATTTCGACTCACACATATCTCTTTGTCTGCGAGGTTAGTCTAGACACCATCTGTGTGATTTCGACTCACACATATCTCTTTGTCTACGAGGTTAGACTAGACACCATCTGTGTGATTTCGACTCACACATATCTCTTTGTCTGTAAGGTTAGTCTAGACCTCATCTGTGTGATTTCGACTCACACATATGGGTTAGCTCCCCATGGTCTTCGGGCCGTTCTGTGATAGGCCTCTTTCCTTTTTTTATGATTTCTGGGTTTCGTGTGTTGATTTCTGGAGATTTTATGCTTCACCTATTTTCGTAATTTCTATTGATATGCTTTATCAATTTTTATGCATTGGTGAATTCGTGTGTCATTGACTTGTTATGAATACAAGTTTTGGGTATGATACCCTTTTTGCATCTTTGAGAAGATTCTTGTGATATTGAATAATCTCTTGTTGATTATCATTTACATACTTATAATAGTATGCCATTATGGATATTATATGTTTATGCCATATCTCTTATTTTATCATGTCATCTGATATTTATAGCTAGACTGATCCGTTTATTATTTTCTTATGAAATAATACTCGGGTCAGACCGAGATGTTACAGGTGCTTCTGCTTGACTTCTCCCCTTGGATCTCTTACTCTGACTTTTGTCTAACTACTTAGATTAGTAGTTTTTGGACATATACATTTGAGATATAGACTCCATGATGTATACTTATTCTTTGTATAGCACATGTTGCTATGATTTTGGGTTATTGTGGATCTTTTAGACCACTACTCTGATGTACCCTTTCATGTGTTATATATTCATATCTTTTTCCGTCTTTGTGATATGGATGTCTGTGACTGATTTGTGTTATGCTTATTTCCATATTTGTTTCCGAAGTTTATATATAGCCACTGTGTGATAGCTTTGAGTTTGTATTGGTATGTCGGATTTCCTCCTTAAATGACATGCATGCTATACCATCTGACATATCGGTGCTAGCATAAAGAAATTACATGGAGGGTCGCTCCTCCACAGCCTTATTCTCCGTGCTAGCCGACAGCATTACACCGTAGTGTTCTTGGCTAGTGTGGGTATAGAGGTGGGGCATCACAGCTTGGTATCAAAGCCAAACTTCGGAACAATATAGAATAACTTAACAAGGATCATCGTCCTAAGTCCATCCTAGGAGTTATGCCTTAGGATTAATTCGAGTCTTTGTACCGATTCATCCTATTTTCTTTATGATTCCTTGTTCTATCTATCAAGATTTCTCGATATTTATTTGGAGAATAACTTTTCTTCTCTCTTTCTCAAAAAAGAGAATGTCTAGACAAGGTCGTCCCAGAGCCGGACCACCTAGTGCTGCTCCCCAAGATGGAGTTTTTATGACTGCTCAACAGCTTCTTGATTTAGTAAAGAATGCTCAGCCAGCTGGACCTAATCAGGAACCTACTCACCCTATGTCTGGATTTGCACGCTTGTGCAATGATTATACCAACTTGGGTGGGAAGCCATTCAAAGGTTCTGAAACTATTATTGAGGTCCAGGCTTGGTTAAGATCATGCGATCGAATATTTTCTCGCATGAACCTTATTGATCTTCACCGAGTTCAGTTGGCCTTCAGTATGCTCCAAGAGTGTAACGACCTGGAATTCTCGATCCTGAAAATTCTAGATAGTTAGAGAAAAAAAGAAAAAGATAGAAGAAGAACAGAAAAGAAACACACAATCTCACATTCGTAGCGGATAAAATATAATATCAATAATAGTTATACCGAAGAAAACTGTATCTATCAATTTACATCGATATATCAGAGTTACAACAATTTTATACAACATTGAATAGATACAATTTAACATGTCTCGGATATATACAATATCATAGTGGAAACTCTCCATACGTTCCCGCCATCCAGCTAGCCTCTTGAGCTCCAGAACGTCCTTACCTGAAAATCTGTAATACTCGGTCTGACCCGAGCATTACATCAAGGTAACACCCGGGTCAGGCAGGAAACCAGCGTGAGTAAACCCAACTAACAAGTAACACAAAAGTATACAACTCATATAAACCCAGGGTAACTTATATCAATTTACAAGTTCACAAGTTGTTATAGACATTACCTATTTCACACATCAATTTCTAAGTGCCAAAAACATAGACTAAATGGTCTAATTCACTTAAATCATTTCATACCACCCTATTGATTTCACATATCAATCTATAAGGAATCGGAGTGGTTTCGGGTATTTACTAATACTCGACTCCGTTCTCTTCGAATACAATGTCATCTTATACCAAGTATTCGAGTGATTAAATTCAATTACTGGATGTCACTCTACACAGCAATAACAGATATAAACATCACCCAATTACCATATCAATAAAATGTCACAGCACATTATCCAATAGATATCATTCAACTTATTGAACAACAATCATCCATAAGCACGCCTTATCCATTCATATCATAATTAATCATCTAATCCTGCTTAATTAACCATTAATTGATTTACAATCATTTAATTAATTCATTGCTCCTTGATTGCCTCATCAATCAACCAATTAATCCCTAATCATAGATTAATTATCCCTTAATTATCAATTAAAAATCCTCAATTATTAATCAATCTCCTTCAATACAAAGTAATCTATCCTTAATTTACTTTATAAATCAATTAATTATCCTCTAATTAACTGATAAATTAACCATCAACTATTGATTAATAACCCTAATTATTAATCAATATCTCTCAGTGTCTCTTAATACAAATTAATTTTTCCATGGTTATTACTATAATTTATTAATTAATCATTAATTAATAAATTAATTATATCTTAATTATTAATTAATAAAACTTAATTATTAATTAATGACCTTAATTACAAATTAATTAATCCTTAATCACTAGTTGATTAAACAATTAATCAACCTTTAATTAATATTTAATTAATTATACTTACTAATTATCTTTACCTTAGTTAGTACACTCTCCTTAATTTGCATTGACTAATTAATCTTAATCTACGAACTTCAATTAATTTCATTGCTTAATTAAGTTTATAACAATTAAGGATAAATCTTAATATAAACTTCTCACTTAAATTATCAACATTATCGAATCAATTACTACTTAAAATAGCTTCTTTTTAAAAAAAAAACAAAATAAATAAATTTAAACTTAACTTGTTAAACTTAAAACTAAGAGGATTAAATCGACACCCAAGAAAAACAATGGTTTCACTCGTACTAGTACCCAGTCTCTTTCACCATTTCCCCGCGTCCCTCCTCTTCTTCTTTAAAACATAATCCCTTAAAAACTCCAAGATGTACAATGAATTATCACGCAACAACACGAAGGAAACACCTCAGTATTTCCACCCTTCTAATGAGCTTCAACCCATGAAAATCCCAACCACCAGGCTGACACACAAAACCCTCGCGTGCACATGCACAGTTCAACGGCGGCACTCCGTCCACCACTCCCATTACCTGCATGTCGATGATGATACCCAAGAATGATCTCAAACTCGAAAGCACCAAATCGATCATGAAATCGAATTTTCACCACAGTGAACCCAACCCGAACCACTACCTTCAGCAAACTTATCTCCCCGTCGACCACATCGACCACCGTTATCCTTGCCATCAAGTCCTTAGCTTCGGCTGACCATCCTCTGCTTTCCCTCCTCGACCGATCACGATCGATTCATCAACGACGCCTCAATCGTACCAAGAACAAACACGATTTATTTCGGGCCTAAACCTTAATTCAACTTCGCATCGTCACCCCAGCGCTCAAGAAACTCTCCTGATATTTTTCCATCGATCACCTGACTACCAGCCTCCTCCAGTACCTTCCCGATTTGAATACTTGCTGCGGTTCGACGGCAATCGTCAAAAGTACTACATCTGATCCATTCAGAAATTCTTCATACATACAAACTTAAAAATCCAAATTTTTATATTAAAAATCATCATTCCTTAACTTGAATCAATCTACGAAATCCAAACTTGAATTCATTAACCTTAATTTTTACCTTATTTATGATTCTCAACAACATTTCCAATACTGGACTTAATTATTATGTTAGAATACTTGAAAACTATTTTAAAATTGATATAACATCCGTTATAATCAAATTCAAGCATAAATCACTACGTAAAGTTGTTTGTACGGGAGGATAAAATTTTTGGAAGACCTTAAGCCTGTGAAAACAACAGAGAATATATAAGCAGTCAATGTCCAGGCATCCCAGTTTATTCATACGCATTCATACTTTAATACATTTTTGCAAAACAAAATCAACATCATGAATTAAAGATTTTTCATTCATCAGATTGTCATATAATTTAAATTTTTGAAACAATTGTTTACTCGCTGTTTTTAGTTTGAACAGAGACATTCCGTTTTATGATCCAGTCTTGTATATAAATATTAACACACCTATATATACTAAAAATCATTTTTTTAATCAACATGTACAACATCATTCAATCGTATTAAAGGACTAACACACTGCTAATTTGAGATATATTAGATTTTCCCAGGTTTGCTCATATTCATTTTAGTAACAGAGGTTGCATGCATTCACTCAAACATGCATGTAGTTTTTTTTTCCAGCCATATATGTCAGATTTATGAATTCAGTCAAACAAATTTTATGACATTATTACTAAAATTCATCACATATATCAAGCATAAATCAGACTCAATTTAACAAGAGTTTACTCACAGATTTTGGAAACAGAGGCACAACTTTTAAACTATATCTCTGCTGAGTTGTTCTGCTAGCTCTTGATCCTTCTTCGCTTTCATTCTCGATTATCGTTTGCTTTTAAAAGAAATTGGTATGAATTTGCTTCAGATTTGCACTTGGAAGTAAACGTTGCTGCAGGCTTTTGAACTTAAGTTTAAACCTTTTAAAAATGATTTCAGGTTTGAGGATAATTGATAACAGACTCTGTTTTGTTTACAGGCTTGATAAATTTTGAGGAGTGTTTGCAAACTTTGGTGATAAAACTGGTTACAGATTGCTGAAACTGCTATAGTACTTGAAAAGTTACTCGAAATCTTTTGAATCTGGGAATGTCTAACTGTTGAAGCTTTGATTGAGGCAGTTTGCATTTGAAGATGTTACAATCATTTTACTAAATGATTACAGGTTTTAATTCCTTTCTGGGTTGCATTTGTTCCCGAGGGAATGAATTTCAGGTTTATGATCATTATCTGGTTTTGGAAAAAAAATTTACAAGTTGGAGTTTTCTTTAAAAGTTGAGAATTGACAAAAAAAGAAGGAGAAGAAGATGGTATGTTTACCTAAATGTAGATTTGGATCTAAAAAGAAAATAAAAGAAATAATAAATAAGTTTGACACTTGTTTTCAAATTCTAACATTTGTCACATTAAAAGTTAATTAGCTTACATGTGTTTTTAACATTGTTTTAAAGGTTACACTTGTATTAATCTTATTTATATTATTTTTAAATGGTTTTTAAAAGCTTTTTAAATTAATTTTTTCCTAATTAATGAATACAATTGTAAATTAATAAATCCTTTTATAAATTTATATTTTATCATTTATATTCATCCCTCATTGATATTTAAACAAATATATATATAACCTCTAAAAGAGAAGATTTAAAAATCTTAATCTTACATTAACAATAATCATATATTAACAATAACATATTTAATCTGTTTGAAGAAAATAAGTTTGCCCAATATAAATAATTATATTAGAAGATAATGAAATGAATATTTATTCAGATATTTATAGTTTAGCATTTATTAGTTCTAATTTATCTATATACATATCCAGATTATTTACTAAGGCATTTATTTAAATCTTTAATTCAAGTTTCAAATTCAAATTCAAATTCAGATTCAAACCTGAATTACAATCCAGGTATAACTATTTATTATCAGAATTATTTGTTAAATCTATAATTCAATATTTCTATTAGTTAACCTGTTAATTAAAAGATATTCCAAAATTCAGGTTATCACATTCCTTCCCCCTTTGAATCTTTTCGTCCTCGAAAAGGAAAAAAAGCAGATTTTATTAAATATTTATATTTATTTTTTTAAAAAAACCAGTTAAAATATTCTTTGATCATTTTAAAACACTTTTGAAATCTATATAGTATTGTCAAAATAGTTTTATAAAAATATCATTTTATAACTCGATGTCTTAACCAGCATCTTCGTTCTTACAGAAATTCGGTCATACGTTGATTAGGCGTAAAACTGAAAATCTACAAGTACTTAGCAGACCCGTATTCAACACCCAGTGAAAATACTTGAAAAATAAATTTATTGAAAATATAGTAAACTTTTATGAAAATAGAGGAATATCTTTGGTGAGAATGCTCTGGAAATCATCACCCCCGTCCATGGTCACAGTTACATTCCAGGGTTACGTTGCCATCGTAGCAAAAGTCCATGTAACTGCAGGCTCTCAGCGGCCTCTCGATTACGCCATGGATCGCACGTAACAGATCACAGTTACATCCAGGGTTACGTTGCCGTCACAGCAAAAGTCCATGTAACCGTAGGCTCTCAGTGGCCTCTGATTTTCGCTGTCGAAATGAAACCTCTCCACTCCTACATAGGTCGCAGTCTGCCGATATAAAATCAAACGCAGACTGTTGGCTCTCAGCGGCACACACGACTTTCGCTATGTTATACCATAGGTCGCAGTCTACCGATATAAAATCAAACGCAGACTGTTGGCTATCAACGGCACACACGACTTTCGCTATGGTATACTCTACTCATAATCCCCAAGAACTAGTTTTGTCCGGACTCCTCACAAGATCAACTTTAGAACCCCCCTTGGGGCTCAAGGCAGCAGCACCCGGTGGTACTCTTGAGAAGTTCATTTCAAGGGAGCGCCTTTTTCCCCAGAGCCATCATCAAAACATTTTATACTATACATATATAGTATCTTTAAATCATACACCTAGTATGATCTCATACAAAGCTCCTTTACACAAAATCGATTATTCCAAAATCGATAATTCTCAAATTAGGCTTTCTAAATTTCAATATTGATTTTACCCAAAAATCAAAAGCCTTTCCAAATCCAAAGGTTCCCAAAACCTTTTTCCAAAATCCTCATAAGATCCTTTATATATATGCAGATATATAAAATCTTTCGAAACTTTGGATCATTTCAATCTTGTACAAAACTCCTTTTATACTTCAAACATTTCCAAAAACCCTTCCTTCAGGCAATAGATTCATCAAGGGGAGTTTTATCTTATAAAACAAAGATATTTACTTTGTTTACTCAAAATCAGATATTCAAATTTGATTACTCATAATTGCTTCAATCCATTTGGATTATCACCTCTATTCTTATCTGGATTGGGTATTTAACCAATAACAGTTTGAACTCCGACCAGTTTATTTAGAAAATAACTTGAAAAAATTGAAAATAGATAAGTAGTTGGAAAATAATTACTAGTTTGTAAAATAGGTGTAAAATAGTTAAAATAATTATAGAAATTTTAGATAATTGCAAAATAATAGTAAGATAGTAATTAGTTTATAAAACAGTTGAAAAATTGTTAAACAGTTCCAAAAATAATTGTAAAACCAGCATAAGATAATTTGGCTTTTAAAAGAAAGGTTGTATATATATAATGAATATCTTGGAAAAAAATAGGTTTATATTAAATATAGTCTAGAGTCAAACTGCTCACTTCCTAATCTCCATTCTCATCAATTCAGTTTAAATTTTCACTTCCATTTAAATTGACCCAATTCCAATTTTAAATAACCCAATTTCCATTGGATTTGATTTATTCCCAATTCAAGTTGAATTAACCTCAGTTTCTTTCCAAATTTAACTTTATTCAACCTTGATCTCAAATTCTACTAATTCAAATAAAATTCGGCCGAACTAGTTTCAATTTCAATTCATTTCAACTCGAGTTTGTATTAATCCCAATATCAAACCCCATTTCTAAAATAAGTTGAATTATTCTTGATTTCCTTCCAAATTCAATTCAAATTCCATTTGAATTTAAAACTATTAAACTTTAGTTACAATTCCAAATTATTCAAATCAATCCAATTCAAATTTTCCATTTGAATCTTATACTCATACATCTTCAATCACCATTTCAATTAATTCAAATTAAATTCAATTTGATCTAATTCAAATTTCAAATTTAAGCCATCTCGAATTATATAAATTCGAGTTAAATTCACTAAGGTTGGTTTAACCCTTTAAACCAAGTTAACCTTTATTAAAAGCTCTTAAACAATTTAATTTAGAATTCAAACCCCATTCTTAATCTATTACAAAGTTCAAATAATTCAAACTCTTTTTAAATAACTACATCTTTGAAATTCAATTTACCATCAAATTTAAAATTTAAAATCAAACTCTTGAAGTTTTATCTTATATATTCAAATCTTAAGTCCAAAATGGTTCCATTTTACCTTAATAATGGATATATTACCATACCCAATTTAAATTAATCATTTAACTTCCTAAGTTAAATTTCAATTTCATATTGAAATTCCCAAATCAGGTAGTCCTTTCAAACCTATTTAACTTCCTCTAAGTTAAATTCAATTCACTTAATTCAGTAATATTCACACAATTTGAACTTCCATTTCAAATTTTGAACTTTTCATACATAATATTCCCACTTACTTGGTTCAAAAACTTATCACTATGGGTATCATATCTCATTCCAAATTTAAAACTCAATATTTAGAGTTTATTCCAAACCATCCACATATATATATATATATATATATATACACACACATTTTACTTCTTTTACATACCAAGTTATACTTTGAAATTTTAAACCACCTTTGGTTTTTAATTCAAAACAAATTTCTTTTAAATTTTCAAACAACTCTTGTTGGAAATAGGACCATTTCATTCAATATATTAAATAACATCTCTTATTTTAAAATAAGATCATATTCAAAATATTATCTCCTTTAACATTTTGAAACCAATTCAAATTTTTAAACTTAGAATTCAGGACTTCACAATTTGAAACCCACTTTTATTTATATCCTTTCACATTTACAAATTATTTTCTTTTTAAATGGTTACTTCCTTAAAAAAAATTATTGTTTATTGAAAAACAATCATCCCATTGTTAAACACAATAACCATTCAATTTCCTGGTTTGAAACCAATTCTAATTCATCTTATTTTGAAATACTTCTCCAATTCAAGATTTCAATTTTAGTTTGAATCCATTTCAACCTTATCTTTATTTAATTCCAATTTCAATTTGGTTGCATTCTATTACTTCTTAATTTAATTCTTACTATTACTTTTAATTTAATTAATACTACAACCAATTTCCTTAATATAATAGATAACCTATTTCTTATATAAGATTCATTTACGTTTGAAATCATTTAAAAACCTTTATATAAGAAAATAACAAGTACGCTCTCTCATATATATACACATTCAACTCATTCTAGGGTACCACTTACCCTATCCTTAATGAGTAATCCCACCAGAGCCAAGGTTCTCGCTTAACCTTCTCCTCTGATACCAAATGTAACGACCCGGAATTCTCGATCCCGAAAATTCCAGACAGTTAGAGAAAAGAAGAAAAAGATAGAAGAAGAACATAAAAGAAACACACAATCTCACATTCGCAGTGGATAAAATATAATATCAATAATAGTTATACCTAAGAAAACTGTATCTATCAATTTACATCGATATATCAGAGTTACAACAATTTTATACAACATTGAATAGATACAATTTAACATGTCTCGGATATATACAATATCATAGTGGAAACTCTCCATACGTTCCCGCCATCCAGCTCGCCTCCTGAGCTGCAGAACGTCCTTACCTGAAAATCTGTAATACTCGGTCTGACCCGAGCATTACATCAAAGTAACACCCGGGTCAGGCTGGAAACTAGCATGAGTAAACCCAACTAACAAGTAACACAAAAGTATACAACTCATATAAACCCGGGGTAACTTATATCAATTTACAACTTCACAAGTTGTTATAGACATTACCTATTTCACACATCAATTTCTAAGTGCCAAAAACTTAGACTAAATGGTCCAATTCACTTAAATCATTCATACCACCCAATTGATTTCACATATCAATCTATAAGGAATCGAAGTGGTTTCGGGTATTTACTAATACCCGACTCCGTTCTCTTCGAATACAATGTCATCTTATACCAAGTTATTCAAGTGATTAAATTCAATTACTGGATGTCACTCTACACAACAATAACAGATATAAACATCACCCAATTACCATATCAATAAAATGTCACAGCACATTATCCAATAGATATCATTCAACTTATTGAACAACAATCATCCATAAGCACGCCTTATCCATTCATATCATAATTAATCATCTAATCCTTCTTAATTAACCATTAATTGATTTACAATCATTTAATTAATTCATTGCTCCTTGATTGCCTCATCAATCAACCAATTAATCCCTAATCATAGATTAATTATCCCTTAATTATCAATTAAAAATCCTCAATTATTAATCAATCTCCTTTAATACAAAGTAACCTATCCTTAATTTACTTTATAAATCAATTAATTATCCTCTAATTAACTGATAAATTAACAATCAACTATTGATTAATAACCCTAATTATTAATCAATATCTCTCAATGTCTCTTAATACAAATTAATTTTTCCATAGTTATTATTATAATTTATTAATTAATCATTAATTAATAAATTAATTATATCTTAATTATTAATTAATAAAACTTAATTATTAATTAATAACCTTAATTACAAATTAATAATCCTTAATCACCAGTTGATTAAACAATTAATCAACCTTTAATTAATATTTAATTAATTATACTTACTAATTATCTTTACCTTAGTTAGTCCACTCTCCTTAATTTGCATTGACTAATTAATCTTAATATACTAACTTCAATTAATTTCATTGCTTAATTAAGTTTATAACAATTAAGGATTAATCTTAATATAAACTTCTCACTTAAATTATCAACATTAACAAATCAATTAGTACTTAAAGTAGCATCTTTTTTAAAAAAACAAAATAAATAAATTTAAACTTAACTTGTTAAAGTTAAAACGGAGAGGATTAAATCGACACCCGAGAAAAACACTGGTTTCACTCGTACCAGTACCCAGTCGCTTTCACCCTTTCCCGGCGTCCCTCCTCTTCTTCTTTGAAACATAATCCCTTAAAAACTCCAAGCTGTACAATGAATTATCACGCAACAATATGAAGCAAACACCTCAGATTTCCACCCTTCTCATGAGCTTCAACCCATGAAAATCCCCACCACCAGGCTGACACACAAAACCCTCGCGTGCACATGCACAGTTCAACGGCGGCACTCCGTCCACCACTCCCATTACCTGAATGTCGATGATGATACCCAAGAATGATCTCAAACTCGAAAGCACCAAATCGATCATGAAATCGAATTTTCACCACAGCAAACCCAACCGGAACCACTACCTTCAGCAAACTTATCTCGCCGACGACCACATCGACCACCGTTATCCTCGCCATCAAGTCCTTAGCTTCGCCTGACCATCCTCTGCTTTCCCTCCTCGACCGATCACGATCGATTCATCAACGATGCCTCAATCGTTCCAAGAACAAACATGATTTATTTCGGGTTTGAACCCTAATTCAACTTCGCATCGTCACCCTAGTGCTCGAGAAACTCTCCTGATATTTTTCCATCGATCACCTGACTACCAGCCTCCTCTAGTACCGTCCTGATTTGAATACTTGCTGCCGTTCGACGGCAATCGTCAAAAGTACTACATCTGATCCATTCAGAAATTCTTCATACATACAAACTTAAAAATCCAAATTCTTATATTAATAATCATCATTCCTTAAATTGAATCAATCTACGAAATCCAAGCTTGAATTCATTAACCTTGATTTTTACCTTATTTATGTTTCTCACCAACATTTCCAATACTGGACTTAATTATTATGTTAGAATACTTGAAAACTATTTTAAAATTGATATAACATCTGTTATAATCAAATTCAAGCATAAATCACTACGTAAAGTTGTTTGTATGGGAGGATAAAATTTTTGGAAGACCTTAAGCCTGTGAAAACAACAGAGAATATATAAACAGTCAATGTCCAGGCATCCCAGTTTATTCATACGCATTCATACTTTAATACATTTTTGCAAAACAAAATTAACATCATAAATTAAAGATTTTTCATTCATCAGATTGTCATATATTTTAAATTTTTGAAACAATTGTTTACTCACTGTTTTTAGTTTTGAACAGAGACATTCCTTTTTATGATCCAGTCTTGTATATAAATATTAACACACCTATATATATACTAAAAATCATTTTTTTAATCAACATGTACAACATCATTCAATCGTATTAAAGGACTAACACACTGCTAATTTGAGATATATTAGATTTTCCCAGGTTTGCTCATATTCATTTTAGTAACAGAGGTTGCATGCATTCACTCAAACATGCATGTAGTTTTTTTTTCCAGCCATATATGTCAGATTTATGAATTCAGTCAAACAAATTTTATGACATTATTACTAAAATTCATCACATATATCAAGCATAAATCAGACTCAATTTAACAAGAGTTTACTCACAGATTTTGGAAACAGAGGCACAACTTTTAAACTATATCTCTGCTGAGTTGTTCTGCTAGCTCTTGATCCTTCTTCGCTTTCATTCTCGATTATCGTTTGCTTTTAAAAGAAATTGGTATGAATTTGCTTCAGATTTGCACTTGGAAGTAAACGTTGCTGCAGGCTTTTGAACTTAAGTTTAAACCTTTTAAAAATGATTTCAGGTTTGAGGATAATTGATAACAGAGTCTGTTTTGTTTACAGGCTTGATAAATTTTGAGGAGTGTTTGCAAACTTTGGTGATAAAATTGGTTACAGATTGCTTGAAACTGCTATAGTACTTGAAAAGTTACTCGAAATCTTTAGAATATGGAAATGTCTAACTGCTGAAGCTTTGATTGAGGCAGTTTGCATTTGAAGATGTTACAATCTTTTTACTAAATGATTACAGGTATTAATTCCTTTCTGGGTTGCATTTGTTCCCGAGGGAATGAATTTTAGGTTTATGATCATTATCTGGTTTTGGAAAAATGTTTTACAAGTTGGAGTTTTCTTTAAAAGTTGAGAATTGACAAAAAAGAAGAAGAAGAAGATGGTATGTTTACCTAAATGTAGATTTGGATCTAAAAAGAAAATAAAAGAAATAAGAAATAAGTTTGACACTTGTTTTCAAATGCTAACATTTTTCACATTAAAAGCTAATTAGCTTACATGTGTTTTTAACATTGTTTTAAAGGTTACACTTGTATTAATCTTATTTATATTATTTGTAAATGGTTTTTAAAATCTTTTTAAATTAATTTTTTCCTAATTAATGAATACAATTGTAAATTAATAAATCCTTTTCTAAATTTATATTTTATCATTTATATTCATCCCTCCTTGATATTTACACACACACACACACATATATATATAACCTCTAAAAGAGAAGATTTAAAAATCTTAATCTTACATTAACAATAATAATATATTAACAATAACATATTTAATCTGTTTGAAGAAAATAAGTTAACCCAATATAAATAATTATATTAGAAGATAATGAAATGAATATTTATTCGAATATTTATAGTTTAGCATTTATTAGTTCTAATTTATCTATATACATATCCAAATTATTTACTAAGGCATTTACTTAAATCTTAAATTCAAGTTTCAAATTCAAATTCAAATTCAGATTCAAACCTGAATTACAATCCAGGTATAACTATTTATTATCAGAATTATTTGTTAAATCTATAATTCAATATTTCTATTAGTTAACCCGTTAATTAACAGATATTTCACAATTCAGGTTATCACAAAGAGAGAGCATTGGACTGGTATGAACTTCTAATTTCTGAAATAAATGAAGCGGATCTCACCTGGGAGTAATTCCGGGGACGCTCGAATTAAAATTTGTGCTAGAAGCTGAGAAAGTGACATTGGCTCGTCGTTCCATGGACCTTGTTCAAGGTGAATCTTCTGTGACAGACTATGTCGCATCTTTCGAATCTCTTTCCAAGTACGGGGTTGAATACATAAACACCCCATTGAAGAAGAACCAGAGATTTGTCTATGGCTTAAACAAGAATCTTAAGAAGCCATTACTTCTAAAATTAGAAGTTCCCTTCGACCAACTAATTGATATCGCTCTTCGTCTCGAAGAGGCGGATAAGGAAAGTGATGCTGAAATTGTGGGTTCCAAACAAAACTTCAACAACAAGAAGAGGCCAAACAAATTCAAAGGTCCTTATCCCAACAAAAAGGGTAAGCAAGCCACTCCTGCTGCAAAGGCTCCTTCTCGTAGTAGTGGGAAATGCTTCAACTATGGATCTAGGGATCATTTTGCGAACAAGTGCTCAAAGCCCCGTTGTTGTCGCTATTGTAAGAGCCCGGATCATTATATACATCGATGCCTCAAACTTGTAGGCAAGAAGGAGGGAAAGTTAAATGTTGCTCAAGCCCCTGGCAACACATCTCGTGGCCAAGGTATTTCTCATTCCATTCTTGATGGTATTATTTTATTTCATGATCAACCTATTAAAGTTCTCTTTGATACGGGTGCATCCCATTCTTTTATATCAAAGGAACTTGTTGACACTTTTTCCTTAAGTTGTTGCTTTAATGACTTCTTTAAGAATTGCGAATACGGTTGGTGGATCCGCAACTCTTAGTTTGCTTTGTAAAGACGTGGAGATTATTTTATATGATTTTTCTTTCCTAGCTGATTTGCATGTTATGCGTTACTTAGGCTTTGGAATGATTTTGGGCATGGATTGGCTTAACCGTTATGAAGCTCATATCCTATGTCCTGAGCGGACTATTCATCTCCAACGTCCACTATCTGTTAATCAGATTTCTATTAATCTTAAAGATTCAGAATCCTGTTTGGTTGCATCTTTATATTCTTTAAATCCTCGTGATGATGACGATGATGATGATGAGGATGATATTATTTCTCATATTCACGTTGTTCGTGAATTTTCCGACGTATTTGATCCCGTTTTAGGATTACCACATAAGCGAGCAATCGAGTTCAGAATTAATCTTATTTCTGGAGCTTAACCTATTACTCGTCCTCCTTATCGCATGTCCAATAAGGAAAATGAGGAAATGCGCAAACAATTATCCGAATTGGAGACGAAGCAGTTTATTCGCTCTGATTCCTCGCCTTGGGGAGCTTTGGCTATTTTTGTGAAGAAATCTGATGGTACACTTAGGCTTTGCATTGACTACCGCAAGCTTAATGATTTTACTGCTAAAAATAAATATCCTTTACCTCGGATTGATGATCTATTCGATCAGCTTAGTGGTGCCAGAGTCTTTTCACAATTGGACTTGGCTACCGATTTTCACCAGCTTCATATTATAGAGGATAGTATTCCTTTGACATCGTTCCGCACTCGTTATGGATCGTATGAATGGCTTGTTATGCCATTTGGTTTAACAAATTCTCCAGCTTACTTCGTTGACCTAATGAATCGAGTTTTCAAAGATTTCCTCGATCGATTTGTTCTCATCTTTATTGATGATATTCTTGTGTATTCTAAAACCGAGGAGGAACATGAAAAGCATCTTCGGATTGTATTGGAAACTCTCAGGAGTAATTAATTAAAAGCAAAATTTTCTAAATGCCATTTTTGGCAATCTAGTGTAAAGTTCCTCGGTCATATTATTTCCGAATCCGGAATTTCCGTGGATCCTTCAAAGATTGAAGCGATTCAAGATTGGTAGAGACCGGAGAGTGTGGCTGAGATCCGTAGCTTTCTCGGATTGGCAGGCTATTACCGCCATTTCATAAAAGACTTTTCTAATATTGTCGTGCCTCTCACTAGCTTAACAAAGAAAGGCGTTAAATACATTTGGTCTGACAAATGTGAAGCTTCTTTCCAAAAATTAAAAGAACTCCTTTCCGATGAACCTATTCTTGTTATTCCTGAAGGGAATCAAAATTTTATTGTTTATACCGATGCTAGTCGCGTTGGTTTGGGTGCCGTTCTTATGCAAAGAGAACGTGTTATTGCTTATGCTTCTAGGCAATTGAAGCCAGCCGAGACTAGGTATCCCACACATGATTTAGAACTCGCGGCTATTGTTTTCGCTCTTCGTATTTGGCGTCATTATCTTTTGGGAGAAAAGTTTATTCTCTACACCGATCATAAGTCTTTGAAATATTTATTTTCTCAAAAGGAACTTAACTTGCGTCAATAGCGTTGGCTCAAATTCCTAGCATCTTATGATCTTGATATTCTTTATACTCCCGGAAAGGGAAATCGAGTTGCCGATGCACTTAGTCACAAGCAACAAGCGGTTGTTTCCATGATGATATCCGAATGGAATGATCTCGAGGTTTTATCCCCTTGTGAAGTTCAAGATCGTGTTTACAATTTATGTTCATCTCTTGTTTTATGTAGCCTTAAGGCTCATCCTTCTCTTTTAGACCGCATTCTTGAAGCTCAAAGGCTAGATCCCGAATTGGCTCTTCTTAGCCAAAGGTTGAGGGATAAAACTGATATTGAGGAGTTGAAGGACTTTAATATCGATTCTCGTGACGGCATTCGAAAATTTGATAGACTTATCGTGCCAAATATTAGTGATCTTCGTAAAGATATTTTAGGAGATTCTCATCATTCTAAATTTACCATTCATCCCGGTAGTAGTAAAATGTACGCGGATATGAAGCGACTTTATTATTGGGAGGGAATGAAATATGATATTCCTAATTTTGTTAAGTGTTGCATGACTTGCCAACTTGTCAAGGCTGAACATCAAAGGCCTGGTGGGTTATTGTGTGACGCCCCACCTCTATACCCACGCTAGCCAAGAACATTACTGTGAATGCTGTCAACTAGCACGGAGAATAAGGCTGTTGAGGAGCGACCATCTGTATAATTGCTTTGTGCGAGTACCGATGTACCGGATAAAATATAACTTTTCATCTCAAGAGGAAATCCGACATACCGACACGAACTTAAAGCTACTACACAGTGGCTATAATATCTTCGGAAACAAATATAGAAATGAACATAACATAAATCAGTCACAGACAATTCATATCACAAAGGCGGAAATAGATATGAATATTACACATAAAAGTGTATATCAGAGTAGTGGTCAAAAAGATCCACAATAATACAAAAGAATAGCAACACGTGCTAGACAAAAGAATAAGTATACATCATAGAGTCTGTATCTCCAATGTATACAACAAAAACTACTAAACTTAAGTAGTTTGCCAAAAGCCGGGATGATAGTCCGATGAGGAGTCAAGCAGAAGCACCTGTTAAATCTCAGTCTGACCCGAGTATTATTTATAAGAAAATAATAAACGGATCAGTCTAGCTATAAATATCAGATGAAGTGATATAGAATAGGAGATGTGACATAAACATATAATAATCACAATGCCAAGCTGTGATAAATAAGTAATTGAAAATCAACAAGAGATTAATCAATATCACAATAATCTACTCAAGATAAAAAGGAATGTCATACTCCTAATTTCATTCACCAAGCCACAATAAATGACAAACATCAATGCCCATCGTAAAAGTTGGTGAAACATAAATTCCAGAAATCAACACACGAAATCCAGAAATCACAATAAAAAGGAACAACGACGTCGTACAACGGGACATCCGATGAACCAAATCACAATAAAAAGGATGGCCAAGACATTGATGTAGTACAAACGGTACATCCAATGAATCCAAAAGCCAAAACATCGATGTAGTACAAACGGTACATCCGATGAATCGAAACACATTAGAAAGTACATGGGTCGCTAGCCCACGAAGAAATGAGACGAAGCTCCATTTAATGAGGTACGGTCCTCCACATAGACAAAGAGACATCGCGCATTGCTATTCTAAACCATAAAATGATCGTCATGATCAAAGAGAAGTGTCAATTACAATAAGCTAGTAAATATATGAGCTTAGCTTCATGTCCCATAACCACTAGCTTAACTTAAATATTTACGAACAAATTGTAGATCTCCACTAGAAAATTGTCACAAGAGATTCAATCGAACAAGTCCAAGAATTAACCGACGAAGTAAACGCAAGCGTTTCATACCACTTGTTTTACTAAGTCGTTTAATTAGATTTCTCATACGAGTGAGGTAAAGGTTTGTATATACTAATAGATTGGAAAACGGTTTTATAAACGAATTTGGTATTAAAATAGTATTGAAATCGTTTGAGGAAAGAGGTTTGATATTTACTACTAGTATAGAAAACCTTTATATTTTTAAAGTGACAAAGCACAAGGGGGATTGTAGAAACAATCAATCACAAAGATCACATTCGAAGATGTGAATAAAATCCAATGAAATCGATAAAGGATCCATCGAAGTGGATATATCTAAAATTCCCAAAGAAAATAAGTCATCAAAGATGATAATAAATGATGACAATAAATAGGATCATCACGAATCGATTTAAATTGGAAATTCAATCCAAAAAGGCAAATTGGAATCAAACAGCAGGTTCAGTCGACTGACCCTGTGCCTGGAAATTTTCCAGGTTCAGGAAACTTTCTGTTTCCAGTTTCAGTCGACTGTGCAGAGTTTTTCAGTCGACTGAATCATGCCTGGAAACTCTCGGGTTTCAGGTTCAGTCGACTGAACAGAGTTTTCAGTCGACTGAATCATGCCTGGGCTATTTTTCAGCCTTATTCAAATGAAGAGCAAATTCTTCCAAAATGCAACCAGACGAACATTGGCTCTAAGGGTTTATGCCAATCGGCAACCCGGCCCTATATGCTCCTCGGTGCATCACTAAAAGCATGATCAAACATCCGTAAAAGGATTTCACACAAATTTGACTTAAAAACCCAAAAATTGGAGTATTCACAAAATCAATCCAAAACAAGAGCAAATGCACATGAAGAAGTATTAGGAATTCATACCCAACAACCAAAGATAATTATAGTCATAGATGTGAGATAAAAATCTCACCTTTGAACTAAAATTTATGAAGATGAAGCTTGAAAGCAAAGAGGAATCAACCACTCTTCAAGTCCAACTCTAGAAGCTTGAATCTAAGCTAAAAAGAAGAACATTTCCTAAGTTGGGTTTAGGAAATTTCTAAAATTCAAAGAGAGAATGAGTTGGAGAAGAAGAAGAGGAAGCTTACCAATGGGTTCTCATGAACTTTGGAGCAAGGAGATGGATTTGCAAAGCAAGCTAGGGCTTAGGAATTTCTATTTCCCATTCTCTTCCTCCATTTTTGCTTGAGCTTGAGTGTTAGGAAAATAGAAGAGAAGTGAATGAAGAGGAGAGTGTTGGAACTGAGTTAAGTGGCTAATTGGCTCAGCCCAACCAAAGCCCTAAGCAGGAAAAAGTAGCAAAAATCAACTTTCTCCAAACATATCGAAGCTTATACTCAAAAAGGTCGCAAATGGCATTTTGAACTCAATGGAGGTGGTCTCGAGTCCTAATTCGACCGTATGCAAAAAGTAGGTTTTCGGTCCAAAATCCGACGAACGATAAAATATTTAAATATAAAATCGATAAATATGAGGGTTGTTATAGACTCCCCTCTTTAAAGAAATTGCGTCCTCGCAATAAGTAAGAAGTAACAACCATAGAAGCATATTAACACAAAAGAAAATTTGAAATAGGAAGTTCACCATAAAGTGCAAGAAAGAGTTAGCAAGAAATCTGGTGAAACTTCAATTTCCACAATAACACCGGGCTCAAGAATGAAAACCGGAATCCCTAAGGCATTCCCGTAGATAAAAGACGTGGGGAACGTCAAGAATAGCGGAAAATTGAGCCGGTGCAACGGCGTAGTACAAAAACGGTGCGCCCGAAAAACTAGAAACTCAAACAATTTGGGACATCAGCGTAGTACAAAAACGGTACGCCAAATGAACCAAAGCAAAGACATCGATGTAGTACAAACGGTACATCCGAATGAACCAAAGCAAAGACATCGATGTAGTACAAACGGTACATCCGATGAATCAAAAAGAAAAGACATCGATGTAGTACAAACGGTACATCCGATGAATCAAAAGAAAAGACATCGATGTAGTACAACGGTACATCCGATGAATCAAAAGAAAAGACATCGATGTAGTACAATGGTACATTCGATGAACCAAAGCAAAGACATCGATGTAGTACAAACGGTACATCCGATGAATCAAAAAGAAAAGACATCGATGTAGTACAACGGTACATCCGATGAATCAAAAGAAAAGACATCGATGTAGTACAAACAGTACATCCGATGAATCAAAAGCAAAGACATCGATGTAGTACAACGGTACATCCGATGAATCAAAAGAAAAGACATCGATGTAGTACAACGGTACATCCGATGAATCAAAAGCAAAGACATCGATGTAGTACAACGGTGCATCCGATGAATCAAAAGAAAAGACATCAATGTAGTACAACGGTACATCCGATGAATCAAAAGAAAAGACATCGATGTAGTACGACGGTACATCCGATGAATCAAAAGAAAAGACATCGATGTAGTACAACGGTACATCCGATGAATCAAATAGCAAAGACATCGATGTAGTACAATGGTACATCCGATGAATCAAAAGAAAAGACATCGATGTAGTACAACGGTACATCCGATGAATCAAAAGCAAAGACATCGATGTAGTACAACGGTACATCCGATGAATCAAAAGAAAAGACATCGATGTAGTACAACGGTACATCCGATGAATCAAAAGAAAAGACATCGATGTAGTACAACGGTACATCCGATGAATCAAAACCCTAATGATTTTCGAAACACCGACGTTGTACAAAAACGGTATGTCCAATGAACTGAACACAATAAAAGGACATCGGACGCTAGTCCTTAAAAGGAATGAGAAAACGTCCGATGAACTTGATAGAAAAATAATTCCATTCAGACAACATCAAAGAATCAACCACTTGTTGCCTACGACAAAGCGCATTGGCAACACGATTTCCCTTCTCGGGAATAAAAAGAATATCATGATCATAAGATGCTAGGAACTCGAGTCAACATAAAGTTCCTAATGAGAAAATAATTATTCCAAAGATTTATGATCGAGGTAGAGAACAAATTTCTCATCCAAAAATGATGATGCCAAATTCCAAAAGTAAAAACAATAGCTGCGAACACTAGACCAGGAGTGGCATATCTAGTCTCGATAAGCTATAAAGATTTAGAAGCACAAGTAATAGCACGTTCTCCTTTGCAAGAGAATGGCATTCCAAACCAATAGGTACAAATAGCAAAGTCTTGGTTCCCCTTCAGGAATCACAAGAATAAGAGTATTGAAAGGAAGGGTTTTTTTAAATAATTCTCTTCCCCGAAAAGTTAAAACTTTCAAAATTACATTTTTACTTTTATGTAATAATCTTTCTACAAAAATTTACATTTTTACAAGTCAATATATCGTGTCTGATTGTCACATCAAAGCGTTTAGGAAATTCCTATCGATTACGTTGATCAAGCGCATCGACCAAAATTCTTAAAGCACTCGACGGGCAATACAATCACAAAATCATCTTTTATAGGATAAATAAATCTCTTAAAATGTTTTAAGAATATTCTTTGCTCGTTTTAAGAGCAAAATCAAATTGCACTTATAATTAAATCTTACGAAAAAGATTTGCAAAATTTTGAATTTCTATTTTCATCCAAAATCAATAAATACAAGAATGGTCTCATCGAAATATTCATAGAATATTCGATTTATAAAATGGATGAAATAAGCTGGACAAATTGAATGACAAAATAAGTCATTCATAAGAATCATAACGAGTGCGGAATGCGGTAAGTGGAATGCTAATTTCCGCAACACGTAGCAAATGAAAACCGGTGGTAAAGTCAAACTGAAGAGACCTTAGCACCACACAAAATATTACTTAGGTGATAATCTTAAGACAAGTCAAATATACCGGAAAATTCTCAAACTATTTAGATGAGAGAAATAACACTTTCCTCACCATAAGGACTTTAAAGAATAAAATGATGCCATCAAGATGGAATCAAAATCACAAAGAAAAATAGAAATCTTCTTATCAGATTGAAAATGTCGAAGATGAATAATCCACTCGGAAAAATAGGATATGGGCTTCACAATGATTAAGCCAATCCTTACAGAAAGGTCAATTCCGAACCCAAAGCAAAAATGTCGGCTCGGAAAGGAAAATCACATAAAACAATCTCGACATCTAAACAAAAGCAAATTGAGTGTTGCGGATCTACCATCCGGATTCACAATCCTCAAAGAAGTCATCAAGCCCAAAATATTCAAAGAAAAAGAATCGACAAGTTCTTTTGATATAAAAATAATGAGATGAAACCCATATCAAAAAGAACTCAAATAGAAAGTTCACGAATTAAAACAATGCCATCGAGGATTGAATGAAAATACCTTGACCAAAAGTTGCAGCTTTCCTTCTCACTTGCTTGGAAGCTTAGGACACGAAGATAAAAGATGACCCGAACCTTTGCAATAACGGCAAAAGAGGGGTTTCGGGCACTCCTTTACTTGGTGGTCTGTTGAACCACAATTGTAGCATTGTCCACTACTAGAGGTAGGAGTCTTTGCTACCGAAATTTCTTGCCTCCCTTTCTTGTTGGGAATGGGGCCTTTGAATTTGATTGGCCTCTTCGAGTTATTGTTGAAGTTCTGTTGGGCACGCACAACTTCAACATCACCTTCATTATCGGCCTCTTCAAGACGAAGAGCGATATCAATAAGCTGATCAAATGAAACCTCAAGTTTCAGAAGTAATGGCTTCTTAAGATTCTTATTCAAGCCATAAACAAATCTTTGATTTTTCTTCATCGGGGTATTAATATACTCAACCCCGTACTTAGAGAGAGATTCGAAAGATGCGACGTAGTCCGTCACAGAAGATTCACCTTGAACAAGGTCTATGAAACGCCGGGCTAAAGTTACCTTTTCAGCCTCCGACACAAATTTCGATTCGAATCTTTCCCGGAATTGCTCCCAAGTGAGATCCGCCTCAACGATTTCAGAAATTAAAAGCTCATACCAATCTAATGCTCTTTCTTGGAGCATGCTAGAAGCCACTTGGACTCGATGTAGATCAATAAGGTTCATGCGAGAAAAGATGCGATCGCATGATTTGAGCCAAGCTTGAATTTCAATAACACTCTCGGATCCCTTGAATGGCCTTCCACCCAAATCGGTGTAGTCTCTGCACAAGCGTGCAAAACCGGATCTAGGATGAGTAGGCTCTGGATTGGGTCCGGCAGCTTGAGCGTTCTTCACGAGATCCAAAAGCTGCTGAGCAGACATGAATACTCCATCCTGAGGAGTAGCACTAGATTGACCGGCACTGGAGCGGCCTGGTCTAACCATTTCTCTTCTTTAAGAAAGAAAGAAAGAAGAGGAAAAAGTTATTCTCAAAATAAATATCAAGCAATCTTGATAGATAAAATATGGAATCATAAAAGAAAGTAGGATAGAATGGTACGAAGACCGGAATAAAATCCTAAAGCACAACTCCTAAGAAAGACTTAGGACATGATCCTTGCTAAATTATTCTACATTGTTCAGAAGTTTGGCTCTGATACCAAGCTGTGACGCCCCACCTCTATACTCATGCTAGCCAAGAACATTACTGTGAATGCTGTCAACTAGCACGGAGAATAAGGCTGTTGAGGAGCGACCATCTGTATAATTGCTTTGTGCGAGTACCGATGTACCGGATAAAATATAACTTTTCATCTCAAGAGGAAATCCGACATACCGACATGAACTCAAAGCTACTACACAGTGGCTATAATATCTTCGGAAACAAATATAGAAATGAACATAACATAAATCGGTCACAGACAATTCATATCACAAAGGCGGAAATAGATATGAATATTACACATAAAAGTGTATATCAGAGTAGTGGTCAAAAATATCCACAATAATACAAAAGAATAGCAACACGTGCTAGACAAAAGAATAAGTATACATCATAGAGTCTGTATCTCCAATGTATACAACAAAAACTACTAAACTTAAGTAGTTTGCCAAAAGCCGGGATGATAGTCCGATGAGGAGTCAAGCAGAAGCACCTGTTAAATCTCAGTCTGACCCGAGTATTATTTATAATAAAATAATAAACGGATCAGTCTAGCTATAAATATCAGATGAAGTGATATAGAATAGGAGGTGTGACATAAACATATAATAATCACAATGCCAAGCTGTGATAAATAAGTAATTGAAAATCGACAAGAGATTAATCAATATCACAATAATCTACTCAAGATAAAAAGGAATGTCATACTCCTAATTTCATTCACCAAGCCACAATAAATGACAAATATCAATGCCCATCGTAAAAGTTGGTGAAACATAAATTCCAGAAATCACAATAAAAAGGAACAACGACGTCGTACAACGGGACATCCGATGAACCAAATCACAATAAAAAGGATGGCCAAGACATTGATATAGTACAAACGGTACATCCAATGAATCCAAAAGCCAAAACATCGATGTAGTACAAACGGTACATCCGATGAATTGAAACACATTAGAAAGTACATGGGTCGCTAGCCCACGAAGAAATGAGACGAAGCTCCATTTAATGAGGTACGGTCCTCCACATAGACAAAGAGACATCGCGCATTGCTAGTCTAAACCATAAAATGATCGTCATGATCAAAGAGAAGTGTCAATTACAATAAGCTAGTAAATATATGAGCTTAGCTTCATGTCCCATAACCACTAGCTTAACTTAAATATTTACGAATAAATTGTAGATCTCCACTAGAAAATTGTCACAAGAGATTCAATCGAACAAGTCCAAGAATTAACCGACGAAGTAAACGCAAGCGTTTCATACCACTTGTTTTACTAAGTCGTTTAATTAGATTTCTCATACGAGTGAGGTAAAGGTTTGTATATACTAATAGATTGGAAAACGGTTTTATAAACGAATTTGGTATTAAAATAGTATTGAAATCGTTTGAGGAAAGAGTTTTGATATTTACTACTAGTATAGAAAACCTTTATATTTTTAAAGTGACAAAGCACAAGGGGGATTGTAGAAACAATCAATCACAAAGATCACATTCGAAGATGTGAATAAAATCCAATGAAATCGATAAAGGATCCATCGAAGTGGATATATCTAAAATCCCCAAAGAAAATAAGTCATCAAAGATGATAATAAATGATGACAATAAATAGGATCATCACGAATCGATTTAAATTGGAAATTCAATCCGAAAAGGCAAATTGGACTCAAACAGCAGGTTCAGTCGACTGAACAGAGTTTTCAGTCGACTGACCCTGTGCCTGGAAATTTTCCAGGTTCAGGAAACTTTCTGTTTCCAGTTTCAGTCGACCGTGCAGAGTTTTTCAGTCGACTGAATCATGCCTGGGCTGTTTTTCAGCCTTATTCAAATGAAGAGCAAATTCTTCCAAAATGCAACCGGACGAACATTGGCTCTAAGGGTTTATGCCAATCGGCAACCCGGCCCTATATGCTCCTCGGTACATCACTAAAAGCATGATCAAACATCCATAAAAGGATTTCACACAAATTTGACTTAAAAACCCAAAAATTGGAGTATTCACAAAATCAATCCAAAACAAGAGCAAATGCACATGAAGAAGTGTTAGGAATTCATACCCAACAACCAAAGATAATTATAGTCATAGATGTGAGATAAAAATCTCACCTTTGAACTAAAATTTATGAAGATGAAGCTTGAAAGCAAAGAGGAATCAACCACTCTTCAAGTCCAACTCTAGAAGCTTGAATCTAAGCTAAAAAGAAGAACATTTCCTAAGTTAGGTTTGGGAAATTTCTGAAATTCAAAGAGAGAATGAGTTGGAGAAGAAGAAGAGGAAGCTTACCAATGGGTTCTCATGAACTTTGGAGCAAGGAGATGGATTTGCAAAGCAAGCTAGGGCTTAGGAATTTCTATTTCCCATTCTCTTCCTCCATTTTTGCTTGAGCTTGAGTGTTAGGAAAATAGAAGAGAAGTGAATGAAGAGGAGAGTGTTGGAACTGAGTTAAGTTGCTAATTGGCTCAGCCCAACCAAAGCCCTAAGCGGGAAAAAGTAGCAAAAATCAACTTTCTCCAAACATATCGAAGCTTATACTCAAAAAGGTCGCAAACGGCATTTTGAACTCAATGGAGGTGGTCTCCAGTCCTAATTCGACCGTATGCAAAAAGTAGGCTTTCGGTCCAAAATCCGACGAACGATAAAATATTTAAATATAAAATCGATAAATATGCGGGTTGTTACATATTGCAACCTTTAGAAATTCCAATTTGGAAGTGGGACCAAATTTCCATGGATTTTATTGATGGCCTTCCCCGTTCTCGTTCGGGTCATGATAGCTTATGGGTTATAGTTGATAGACTTACTAAATCCGCCCATTTTATTCCCGTTCGGTCTAACCGAACCGTTCCTCTTTTGGCTAAACGTTTTATCAAGGAAATTGTTAAATTCCATGGAGTTCTTACTTCTACTGTTAGCGATCGTGATCCATTGTTTACTAGTGGATTTTGGAAGAGTCTTCAAAAAGCTTTAGGAACGAAGCTTAATTTTAGCTCCGCTTATCACCCCAGTCTGATGGACAAACCGAGCGTGTGAATCAAACTCTTGAAGATCTTCTTCGTTCATGTGTTCTTGATTTTGTGGGAAGATTATATTTCACTTGTTGAATTTTCCTATAATAATAGCTTCCAATCTAGTATTGGTATGGCACCTTTCGAGGCACTCTATGGAAGGCCATGCTGATCTCCTTCTTGTTGGCTTGAGGCCGGTGAGAAGTTGGTTTTAGGTCCAGATTTTATTCGTGATTCCACAGAGAAGATTGACCTTATTCGTCATAGGATGAAAGAAGCCCAGAGTAGACAAAAATTTTATGCCGATAACCGGAGAAGGAAATTAGAATTTTCTGTTGGAGATCTTGTTTTTGTTCGTGTTTCACCAATGAAGGGTGTTGTACATTTCAGTCGATCGGGAAAATTAGCGCCTCGATATATTGGGCCATTTCCTATCACTGAACGTATTGGTTCCATGGCTTATCGCCTTTTATTACCGGCTCAATTTTATGCTATTCGTGACGTGTTTCACGTTTCTCAATTATGGAAGTGCCTTCGGTATTCCGATTCTATTCTTGAGCCTGGTATTGTGGAAGAGATTGAAGTTTCGCCTAATTTAACTTATGAGCAGCATCCTGTTCGTATTATTGCTTCGGAGGTCAAACGACTTCGAAATAAAGATGTTCCGCTTGTTAAGGTTCAATGGTCCACAAATCCTAAGGATTGCTCTTGGGAATCTAGTGAATTCATCGAGCGAACACATCCAGACTTACTTTGTCATGCTCTTTGAGGTGAACTTCTTATTTCTAATTACTTTTGTGTTAATATGCTTTTATCGTTGTGACTTTTATATCCATCTTATTTATTGCGAGAACGCAATTTCTTTAAGGAGGGGAGTCTGTAACAACCCGCATAATTATCAATTTTATATTTAAATATTTTATCGTTAATCAGATTTTGGTCCGAAAAACTACTTTTGCAAACGGTCAAATTAGGACTCGAGACCACTTCCATTGATTTCGAAATGTCGTTTACAACTTTTTAAGTATAAACTTTGATATGTTTGGAGATAGTGAAATTTTGCCACTTTTACACTTTGGACTTTGGGTTGGGTTAGCCCAAACTATTAAACTTAAGCTTCATTCCCTCCTTCTCTTCATTCTTCAAAAATTCCTAACAACCAAGCTTTATCAAAAATGGTGGAGGGAAAGGGAAATTAAAATTCCCAGTCCAAGTTCAATTGCAAATTCAACATCTAACTCCAATCAAAGTGAAGCCATTGAATTCAAGCTTGTGGTTGCTTCTCCATTGCCTTCAAGCTTTTTCTTCATAAATTTGGTGAAAAGGTGAGATTTTTATCTCACATTCTTGTCTATAACTATCTTGGACTGTTGGGAATGATTTCCTATCACTTTAGCATGCACATTTGCATTTGGTTTGGATTGGATTGGCGAAAAACTCCAATTTTTAGCGTTTTCGGCGAATTCCCGCTACTAGGTCGCACTGCCACGAATTGTCGCCTCGGAATTAGGTCGTTCGGCATTTAGGCCGTAGGTCGCTCCTTCGGTTGGAAACGTCCCCTTGACGTTAGGTCGCTCGGCACTAGGTCGCTATGTCGTAGGTCGTAGGTCGCTTGGCCATGAGATGCTCGGTCTAGTCCCCTTTTGGTCGGCCTTAAGATAGGTCGCTCAACCACGTTAGGTCGGTATATCCCTTAGGGCGCTCGGTCATTAACTCGTTCGAACCCCTTAGGTCGTTCGAGTATGAAAAGCCTCATCTTGAGTTAGGTCGCTCAGGCTTTGTTTCGTTAGGTCGTTGGGCCTATGTCCTTAGGTCGTAGCACGCTAAGTCGTTCGGCCTTATCATCTGGTCGCGAGCCTCGTTCCCCTCTTAGGTCGCATGGCCTGTTTGATTTTAGGTCGAGAACCACCTTATGTTGCTCATCCTCTAGTTCGCACACCACCTTAAGGCATTAGGTCGCTTGACCCATTCACTAGGTCGCTCGACCTTACTTATACATTAGGTCGTACCTCGTTAGGTCATGACTTTTCGTAGCTCGGCCTGCTTCAACTCTTTAGGTCGTTTGCACCTTAGTTCGACCTTGTTAGGTCGCAAGAGTAATTACACTTTGATGGTTTTCGGGAATTGATTTCCTTGGATTTTTAGTCACGTCTTCGAACGTGAATTTTTGTGACTTGTTGATTCTACAATGAACGTTTGTGATTTGTCACTTTAAATTATAAAGGTTTTAATACTAGTAGTAAATATCAAAACTCTTTCATCAAAGCGATTTCAAAACTATTTTATTACAAAGCTTTCACTAAACCGTTTTTCAATCTATTAGTATATACAAGCCTTTACCTCACTCGCATGAGAAATTGAATTAAACGGCTTAGTAAAACAAGTGGTATGAAATGCTTACGTTTTCTTCATCGGTTAATTCTTGGACTTGTTCGATTGAACCTTTTGTGACAATTTTCTAGTGAAGATCTATAGTTTGTTCGTAAATATTTAATTTAAGCAAGTGGTTGTGGGACATGAGGCTAAACTCACATATTTACTAGCTTGGTGTGATTGACACTCCTTTATGATCAATTACGATCATTTTTATGATTTAGACTAGCAATTGTGCGATGTCTCTTTGTCTGCACGGTTAGACTAGATCTCATCTGTGTGATTTCGACTCACACATATCTCTTTGTCTGCGAGGTTAGTCTAGACACCATCTGTGTGATTTCGACTCACACATATCTCTTTGTCTACGAGGTTAGACTAGACACCATCTGTGTGATTTTGACTCACACATATCTCTTTGTCTGCAAGGTTAGTCTAGACCTCATCTGTGTGATTTCGACTCATACATATGGGGTAGCTCCCCATGGTCTTCGGGCCGTTCTGTGATAGGCCTCTTTCCTTTTTTATGATTTCTGGATTTCGTGTGTTGATTTCTGGAGATTTTATGCTTCACCTATTTTCGTGATTTCTATTGATATGCTTTATCAGTTTTTATGCATTGGTGAATTCGTGTGTCATTGACTTGTTATGAATGCAAGTTTTAGGTATGATACCCTTTTTGCATCTTTGAGAAGATTCTTGTGATATTGAGTAATCTCTTGTTGATTATCATTTACATACTTATAATAGTATGCCATTATGGATATTATATGTTTATGCCATATCTCTTATTTTATCATGTCATCTGATATTTATAGCTAGACTGATCCGTTTATTATTTTCTTATGAAATAATACTCGGGTCAGACCGAGATGTTACAGGTGCTTCTGCTTGACTTCTCCCCGGGATCACTTACTCTGACTTTTGGCTAACTACTTAGATTAGTAGTTTTTGGATATATACATTTGAGATATAGACTCTATGATGTATACTTATTCTTTTGTATAGCACATGTTGCTATGATTTTGGGTTATTGTGGATCTTTTAGATCACTACTCTGATGTACACTTTCATGTGTTATATATTCATATCTTTTTCCGTCTTTGTGATATGGATGTCTGTGACTGATTTGTGTTATGCTTATTTCCATATTTGTTTCCGAAGATTATATATAGCCACTGTGTGATAGCTTTGAGTTTGTATTGGTATGTCGGATTTCCTCCTTAAATGACATGCATGTTATACCATCTGACATATCGGTACTCGCACAAAGAAATTACATGGAGGGTCGCTCCTCCACAGCCTTATTCTCTGTGCTAGCCGACAGCATTACACCGTAGTGTTCTTGGCTAGCGTGGGTGTAGAGGTGGGGCATCACACCTGAGTATTCAAAGCTTTGGATTCTCCTTTTGGAGCTGGTCTTTGCTGGAGATTCTGCCTATATATATATGTATCTATTTCAGTTTTAGCCATTATAGTTTATCTCATGTATTAGTGAACTTCTATGTATTTGGGATTTCTATTATGTTGTTTCAGACTGATATTATGTATTTGTTTTGAGACTTTGTTATAGTAGCTTCATGAACTACTATGGTATTTTATATTCCATTGTGAGTTATTCTAATTGTTCTATGTCTGTGATTCTATGTATTTGATTTCATTTGCTCCAAATTTATTTACAATCTGTTATTTTGCATCATTCAAGTCTGACATGTGTGGATTATTGTTGATTTGAATGGTATGAAATAGTGGTTCGCCAAGGTTATTTATAATTAGGAAATGAAGGTGGAGGGACAAAAATAAATGTCATGTTTTATTTTGGATGCTTCGGGCATAATTAATGCATAAGGAAATGTACGTAGGAATGGAAAATTTTGCAAATGAAAGTAAAAATTTTGTATACGTGAAAATGAGGTGGCAAGGATTAAATACAACCTAAACGTCTAGGCTTAGGTATTAAATAGAATGAGAAATGAATGGATCAAGTATTAATAATAAGATAACTATTTTAAAATGTCAATGCAACAATTAATAATAAAAGAAATGAAGGGACTATGTACGTCGCACAACCATTTGAAATTCAATTTTTTTAAAATCATGACCAAATTATCTTCATTGACTCAAATAATATTCAAATTTGCATGCTTTAGGTTTTTATCTACACCTAATAAATTTTTAAACTTACCTCAAGAATGAAAACATTTAATTTGATTTTCCCAAAATGTTCTCTTATTTCCATTAAAACACCATTTTGGTTTAACACAAAACGTGCATTTCTTTTATTAAATCTATTAATTACAATCACCGTTTTCTTTCCTTTTAATTGAAATATTTGAATTACATTAATTGCAATTATTACAAAGTTAAATTTTAAAATAAACAAATAAAATGGATGAAGAATAGAATAATTGTTTATTTAAACACGTTTATAGATTTTTGTTTATAAACAAGAGTAATAAATAACTTACAGAAATCAATTATTTTCCTATTCTTGTAACCAATCTGTATGCTAAAACATAGTTCAAATAAACATATATTTCTTTCTTCAGAATTAATCATTCTATTCTTTGTTTTAATGAATTTAACTTACATTCACAAATGAAACATTTATTTTATTTGATGTAAATGTTCTTTTTATTAAATCAAACATTCCTTATATTTTCACGAAACATAAGCTGCTTTCAATTGCACTTACTAATTTACAATTAGTATTCTCTCTCCGATTAATTGAAAATTTTCAAATACATTAATTTCAGTTGATCAAGTTTCAAAAATGGACTAAATGAATGTAATGAGAAGTAGAACAATTATTTCCTATCTAATAGTAATTTAAACATATGTATATACTATTGGATACAAATAGTAATTATACATTTCTTGCTAAATAATAGTTTCTCATTTCTACAATCAATCTTTCAGCTAAAAAACATTTCAAAGAAATAAACATTTCAAAGAAATAAACATATGTTTACTCTTTTAAAAAACTTATTCACTTTTATTCTTTTATTTTGATTTACACACCTACTATTAAAACGATCATTCCATTGTGAATACAACTAACATTTCTATTTCTTTTTATTACGCTCACACTAAGTTATGGTCTTATTTAACATTAATGTAACATTTTGTTGACATTTACTTGAAACTAAACAGTTAAATTGGTAACAAAACCAATTGTCACCATTATACATTTTATAATATTTGTAAGTTAATTCTTTACAAATAATTATTACAACAACTCTCATTACACTACACTTATTCCATTTCCAGCCATTACACATTGTTTTATTAATAAATCAACCTTTAAATTATTGATTACCTTTATATCCTACTATGAATTAATGCACACATTTATTAAAATTTATACTCCTAATTTATTTATTCATCTTGATTTCCTTGTTTTTGCTAAATCCATTATTACTCTATGAGTAAAATTTACATTATTACCAAATATTACATAAATTTACATTAACGTCATACCAAATTACATTTATTGTAATCGGTTTCAAATTTAATATAATAGGCTAATTAAATAGCTAACATATATTAATTGTTACCATTAACTTTAAATTACACTTATAAATTCATTATTTATAAGCACAAATGTTACAATTTCTCACATAACCCAAATTTTATGAAATGATCATTTATTTCATACTATTTCATTTATCAATTCAGTGTTTACATTTGTCTTCTTATATTCAATTTTATAACCAAGTACAATAATTTACATTATTTCCTCATTGGAATTTCATTTCAATTTTTAACAATTAACTTACATTTATATTGTTACAGTTCATTCTAGTTATTATTCCATTAACAATTCACTAATTTTATTTTCTTCAATATTAAATTACAAAATCTTATTATATTAACAATTTTAATTATCGAAAATTTACGGGTCGTTACTCTAAATAAATTGGTAACAAATAACAATCGTCGCCATTTCTATATTTAATAACATTTGTAAGTTTATATTTACAAACAAATGTTATAACAACTCACATTACACTTTACTAATTCTATGCAATTACAATTTACTGCACATTATTATAGTTAATTTACAATCTATAACCAATTATAACTTTTTAATCATTTCAATTAATTAGAATTATATTCAAAGAAATTATAAATTACCTTATATTAATACTATTACATTTTATTCTAATTATATTCTTGTTGTTAAATCAAAAAATTTATTTCTACCAACAATAAATCACCAAACCTTATTAAGTTAACTATTTTTAATTATCGAAAATTATAGGTCGTTACAAATGGTGTTTTAAAAAATCTTATGAATTATTATTAAACCAAAGGGTATTATTGTAATTTCTTCAAACATATCTTTTTGTAGACATATCTTGAACGTTAAACCAAATTTCAGTTTAACACTTTTATTGGATATATATGTGTGTAAGTATGTATGTATATTGAAAAGAATAGGTATGTGTTGAAGATTGATATGTTTTTCACCTTTTGTATGTACTTGGTTATACGACTATATATTTAGCATGTCATACTATATAAGTGCATACTTTAAGAGTTTATGTGCGAAAGACAGATGAATAATATAAGTTGAATTAAGTATTGTGGTAATTCATGGAGGTATCATTTGATTACTGTTTTCGGATATACTATGTTAATTTCATATATAACATTGTAATATTAGTTGAGTATTATGCTTTAATGACATAACTATTGTGGTAATTTTAATCGAATATTGTACTTCAATGACATAAGTATTTACCACTTCAATCAAAATATTCGCGATATAAGGGTCGGGTTGTATTTTATGAGCTTGCTTTTAGTATCCACTCACATACATTATGTAATGATGTTCTTTAGGATATTAGGCTAAACTTAGGCCAAATTTTACGTACTTTGTACAAATTTTGGTTAATGAACGAAATTTGAGCCTGTTAAAAAAAATTGCCAAAAAAAGCCTTTAATAATTTATTTCGATAAAACTTAATCTTTACGATGGTACCGAATGTAGAGGCATTACAATATGTAGTAAATGGCTTTCTTCGTTTAGTTGCTTTGCTTGTTTTCTTGGTTTTCCAATTTATAGTAATACATTTACATATGTGTTAATGGGGTACATTAAATTTGTTTTTGCTATTGAATTTCTTACTTACTTCTTCTTGTTAACTTACCCGGTTACATATGTGTTAGTGGAGATGTGCTATCTTTCTTATTAATGCACATATTTTGGAGATGATTTAAATTAAGTCATTTAGCATTTGTATATTATTGTTAGAAACCATTTATTTCTTTATAATATTGGATAGTATATTATGATATATAAAATTGTGATGTTTATTAATTTTACTATCAACATCTTTTATTATTATGTATATTATACATAAATTTTTTATTAATTAAATATATGTATGTGTGGAACACTTTTCATTATTTTCAATAGATTAAAGCCTAGTTAAAGACTAAAATTTGATCACAATTTAGTCTTGTATCAACATTGTTACTTCTGGCAGTTAAGACCAATAAAAAATTGAATTTTGGTCTTTAACATTCAGTTTCAAAAATATTAAAGCTTGATACATTACTCCTTAAACTTTGAAATTGAACTATCAAACTCAACTTTATTTTACGACAAGAGATTCAAAGACTAAATTTCAATTATTGATCATTCTCTTTACGATTGGATTGGTTGACTTAAACATAAATTATTCTTCTTTCCTAAATTGATCATTCGGAAGGGATTAAACTACCTTGGTCTAAAAAATCTTGTAAATAAGCATTTTTTATTTTTTATTTACAAGATAGAGTTGACAATGGTTGTTAATGTGATGATATATTATTATAAAATGTTGGGTGATTGTTAATGGATTAGAATGCTCTAATGATGCACTCGCATTTTTCTTATGCATTTCTTCCTCGTCAGTTTAATATTACAAAATACAATTGAAACCTACAAGTTTCTGATAAGTCGTAACTGAAAAATAAATGATAAATCAAAACTGCAGCACTACAATAAATATCCAGTCTAATGGGTTTAAGTAATACCTCATATGAGTTAAAATTAAAAATTCTATAAAATAAATTACTAAATATATAGGAATAAAAATTTCACCACCAGTCAAAAATATATGCTGAAGAGTTAGGATTATGTGGTTGGGCATTTTTTTAGCACTTGGAGGGATTCAAATTTTTTGCAAAATGAAGTGCAACCGAAGAGGGGAATAAACTTTGACTTTGAAGGGTCTTCATCATTAGACACTGTACCTTAAAGACCATAGATGACAACATCCAATAAGGAAGATTATGCTTTGGTATTTGAATAAAGGTACATCTAGTTAAAACAAGCATCATAATAAATCACTTCGCAACTGTAACGCACGAACGAAACAAGATCTTCCATATTCTTATTGTCTTGCTCTCCCAAAATTTCACTATTCAAGCAATGATTTTATCCATTAGAATAGATGTACATCAGTCAACTATTCTCAATATCTTTCCTGAATTTAATAAATTTACTATTTACATATAACATGGAATAAATAAAGGCATGCATCAATTCCATTGTATCATACTTTCTAAGGTAAAAATATATTTATGACTTGTATAGATTATACTATAACCATTTTTTGTTCGAAAATATAAAATACCTAAACACGTGCATTGATATTCCTAGTTTGAAATAGATGATTGTTTTATAGTTGATGTAATAGAAGTATTTGTATACTTTTACATATGTATATTCAGTCTATATCAACCATTTTATGTTTGTTAGGTTTTCTTCTATGTTTTTTTATTGCAACATGAAATACCACTTTCTATTTGTATCGTATATTACACATTTGAAACCAAGAACTAATTATTTTAATTTATTTCTTTAGATTAATGGCTCAAACTGAAATGTCACTAAGCATAATATAAATTGTGGACAAACATCGAATTACACGTGATTTAAATGGCAAAACTTTTTTCTTTTGTAGACAATTAAAATAGTGTTGAATTTTGCTAGTTTGTAGAAATATATCAATAATCATTTCATACAAAGAAAGAGAACACAATTCTTTGATAATGATATATGTGCAAAGTACTTCATAAGTTATCATGCAAAGAGCAAGCTTGTGTACCATGTCTCTACACGATGGGTTGTTAAGTAAGTTCCAAACATCCTTGATACTTGGTCATATTAGTTAAATTAGAATAGGTATAAACACTAATGTTTGAAATATTATTTGAATCCAACACATTTTTGTATGTTTGTTTTTCAATATAGAATCGAAAGTCCTTATATAGACAAAAATATAAGTTTAACTTCATAGATGGATGGAATGTAAATCTATGAATAGCGTACATCCATTACTTGATTTTAGATACGTGTGTCATCCTCTTATACTAAATGATTAATTTATTGTATTGAACAAGTGTCATCCTTCTATATTAGATTGCCGAAATTTTTGTATTTAACGACGTGAAATAACCTATTTTCTTTCTTTGTGTCCTCATGTGCGAAATAAATCTCAAACATTAATCATAATGATCTCATTAAATATGTGTAATCTACCAGATTGCTCAAAACTATTACAATTAGAAAGTGTGATCGATAGATGAGTGGGCACATGAAGACATGAAGTTTAGGGAAATTATTTTCGGTCTCGCCTTAAACATCATTTGTACCAACAATTTGCAAATGTTCCTATAATGAGTGATATATTATAAAGTCAACGTGTAAATTTAACAAGATTTTTGATAGATGTAGAGCTAACAAGAAAACCTTTGAGAAGCAAATCAAGATTGAGGATATGACCTAAATAATATAGATCTCAGACTGAGTATGGAAGATTGAAAAACAACAAATACTAGATATAAACCATTCTAGCTCTAAATATTAGATCAAAAACATATAAAATTTATGGTGTTATTATTCAAATCGATCTAAATCAAAACTTGGATCGCGTCTAGTTTAGATTTCAAAAATGCACAGTTTGTATCGTAAACAACCCTACTCAACAAGACTTAAGAACTATGTGGTCAGATCCAAATTTGATCCAATTGGTAAATTGACTCCCCCGGTAGAAGATTAAAGTCGTTGCTTATCTCAAATTAAAAAACGAGGATTACTAAATAAATTATTTTTAGTTTACCCTTTTTTGTATAAATCTAAATATATTCTTACATGAATAAAAAGATGTTAACAAAATTTCCTAGGATATCTCATATACGTACATAAAGATAAGATGAAATCGAAAATAAAATGTTGATATGATAAAAACCTACTATCAATCAATGCCTTATCAGAGATTGAAATTACAATAACTACATAACATTTAGCGTATACAAAATTATGTCCTATCACAATGCATGCGCCTTCTCCGTAAAAGTTAATGATGAAAAAATGTACATACAGTCATCCTTAATTCATGTAAGATCGTGGTTCTAAGACCAACATTCCATCTATATCCTAGAAATTATTTTACATTAATTGTGTAAAGACCCATATTTTTAACGTTCGAAATCGATGCGCAAATTGACACTCGGATATTCAAGTGCCATAGATGATTATTGACTCTTAGAGGTAAAACATAATTAGACATGGATTATCTATCGCAGGTTCATAAAAAATATCATAACCAAAGAATGAAGAATAGTATCAACATATACATGTGCAAGACAATTGAACATTATGTAGGCAAATTAGACATACAATACAAATATTATAGTACAAAATATTCTAAGTAATGGAGTTTAATAGTTCATTAAAACCAATGTAGTAAGATTAAAATAAATGAGTAAGTCTAACATTTTGTACCCAAAATAGTGATATATATAATAATAGTGGTGATAGCCTATCGCTATAAAGCTTTCTCTCTCTAGCATTATTCCTTCCTCTTAGTCAACATACGAAAATAATAGATAGCAAAAGAGATAACATAGAAAGGGCCAGACATAAAGTCAAATGAGATGGAAATATCAAAAATTACATATTAAAGATATACTAATATAACGTGCACAATACCAAGCGATATCTTGTACTAGATAATGAAACTATACCTTAATCAATACCATCTCATCCCTACAACCAAATAACACATCTCTACTATATTTCTGTGAAATACTTGAGTCTAGAAAACTACTTAAATCATAATGAAACCCTAATGTAAAGGAAATACTATATTCTTAGCTAGTTGGCCATGGGTTCCTCAAGAAGGCAAGGACCTTTCGAGCATGATACTAATAATGTACAAATACGATGTTGCGTCAAGGTGCCTATAACACGATCTATGATCATACATTTATCGATATGTCATAGGTCTGACTATTACCTATTGAGTTAAGAGAATGAAAGACCAGTAGCCCTATGCTTTAAAGAACATGTTACTAGGATAGAGCATCTCCTGCCTCTGACATGAAGTCGCATAAATGCATCTAGCCAAGAATACATCATCTTATAGCCAATGGTAAAAAAATATCAAGCCCCGAGGCTATGGTACAGGAACACGACTCACTTTATATATGCAATGTGTTATGTGGGACCGTATATTAAAATACGCTAGTTTTCTCATCTCAAAAATCACTAAATGACTCTATCATCATAAAATAGAAATATATCACAAGAATGAAATGTAGCCCACATGTCATGTTGTGTCATATTCATGTTTCTCGAACTTCTCTACGCTGTTTATGCCTTTCCAAACTTCATAAACAAGTCCATCTGGTTGAGAAAATAAATCCTAAGAAAATCAATTTCCCAATCACTTATTTGATTGGTTTCTTTATTCCCACTAGTTAATTGATTGCTTATCTAGTCCACTGTTGGTCTCGATCAATCAACTACAGATTGTCCAAAACGATTTATATTATTTCATCCATATGTTGAACACTAAAAAGTTAATTGGTTCTACTAGCCAATTGACTAGTCTCCTATGCCTAACTCAGATATATCACTTTTTGTAGGATTATTGAAAATTCCTCGACACTATCTTTATTCTTTCGACCCTCTAATCATATGTGGATTCTTAACCATTCACCTCAATGCTTAGGTCCTTGTTTTTGCAACTCTTCACAAGCGCGCCTTGCTACTCATGTTTAACCATCAGATGAGTTTTTCATTTCGCAGCGTAGCTCCACAAATTGCTTTAAGGCATCTAACATTGATCAACAAACCACATGAGTTTGAATACATAACTATCATCGAAATCTCATTCTCTACCATCATAACATAGCTTCTACGCATCTAAACATAACTAAAACTCAAATAATACATACAATACGGTCAAACAAACAAACTATCACCTTTACTGCACTCCTTGTTCCTTTAGTTCATTCATCTTATAATCTAAAATTTAATCACTTCTTTTTATTGAAAATGTATTAACAAAGATTTTTCTTATAATATGTTCAAAAATATTACTATTTTATATATTTGAAATCCATACATATAGAAATACATGCATAGATGCATACAAGCAAACATACATTGGTTCGAGCCTTGCATTGTACACAATTATCGAAAAGAATATTATCTGAGGATTATAGTTGCCATGAGTTAAAGCAGACAAGCATAAATTAATTCCTCTCAGGATTATCCCGATCCATCGGGTTCTCCTAAGTATAATAAAGAAACAATGATAAAATCAAATATACAGTTTACTAAATTTTCGTTAGATACATAGTTAATAAATTTCTTAATTTATTATTATACTAGGTTGAAGAAAATAGGTTTCGATATACATATGGATTTCACTTTTAAATGCATATACATATATGTATGATTTAGCTAAATAAATATAACACGGGTATATATATATATATTTAGTCAAATGATATTTCTCTTAAACTTTGCTGAATGTTATATATGTATAAAAATAAATAAAATAGGTTGATCTATCTTTTTGATTAACCTAGAAGTTTACACTTGTATTTAGAAGCTCTTTTTGAACCTACCTCATTTCTTCTCCTAGCATAGTTTGCAAATTTAAGCTACATGATCTGTAATGCTCCAACTCGGATAACAAATATCAATGGGAGTTTGCCGTTCAATAACTCAAATCAATGAGAACAGAAGGAGCGAACTTGCGTAAGTACTATTTTGGGCCGATATGGATATATTTCAATACATAAATACATCTGAAACAATACATATCTCAACTCCATGCAAGGGATAGTAACAAGTTCTAAAATTGAACAATACGGTATTAGAGGCACAAATGATAATTTCCCAACTAACATAATTGGGTTGAAAAAACATTGAATGTTATATCATTTCTAAAACCCTGATACATTTTCTCATATATATACACAATTACTACAGAAGTACATCATATAAACTAGTGCATGACATTTCAATATAGTGCAAGCAAATTACTCATGTTGTCATTTGCTACAACTCTATATCGTAGCCTACAAAGAACAAATAATTATAATAACAACCTGTAAAACAACTTAAGACTATCTCAAGGAGTTTTCTCAAAATTAAACCTCGAGTCAAGCTGGATATCTTGTTGTGAGTAAATCGTGCAATAGAAATAGATGAAGGTGCAGAGTCGGGGCCTATAGCGCAAATAAGTTACATATAGGGTCACACATCAAATAAATTCCTAAATCCCTATTTTCTTCGATCAGTTGTAACACCTATGTCACGGTATTATTCAAGATAATATGAATAGTTGAAACAATAATTAACTGGGATATCATATCATTTTATTTATGAGTTGCCTTATGTTGTATAAATTAAATCAATATTCAAAATAATAATTTTTCAAGTTAAAGCAGCATTTCTAGTAATACTTATGAGAATGATAAATCATCTTCATGTCCCCTAAATCCAAAGTGGGTTGAATGCTAATTAATCTCATTTGTGGATTTACCCTTTACACAGACTAATCTGCCCAAGCAAGTCATTCTGGTATTTTTCAACTGTAAACATTCGATCAGTTGTGATGTGCGCTTTATATGCTCCCTTAGTTGTCGTGCCTTTTACGTGTCTAAAGGCATGATAAATATTACTGGTGTAGTAGTCAACTACATCATATCTCCATTTGTAGCAATATCTTTCTTTGTTTGCACTAGATCTTTGACAGTCATCAATATCCTTGGTCATACAAGATCTAGGTTACGACCCTCGAATTAGTCTGATAGGATGGATGCTAATAGTCTAGTAGTCAATATCCTATATCATACTCAGTAAATGTTAAAGTTAATAATTTAAAAGTCATTTTATCATTCTAGATAACACTTATTCCCAAAATGTCGCCTTAAACCAAACATATGGCCCATTTGATTATTCATGTTCTTGCAATATGATTTATTCCTAGTATAAGCATCACTTATAAGAAAAACAATTATTAACATGGCATTGAATATTACTAATCAAGCTAAAACGATGAAATTAATTTGGACTTGCCAAAACAAAATATTAGTCAAATAAGCATATAACCACACAAGTTCATATTTTTTCAATTATACTAGATTTTGAATTATTTTACTAGGATTTATTCTTCTTAATCCAAGTTTAAATTTAAAATAATACTAAATAATCAAAATTTAATATTAAATAATCCAAATTTATTCTTTAATATATGACCTTAAATTATTTAAAATATGTAATGTACAGTTTAAAACTATACCCGTCTTTCGATCTTTGTTAATCCTTCATACCAACATTCTTAATACATGACTCCAATCCTAAATTGTCGTACACCTTCTCCAATGCATGCAAATTCCATCAAGAAATATCGCCACCGTCGTGTACGTTGCTATCCTCTCCCTTCATCATGCGCCTGATCTTCATCACTACTGGTCCATGTCAATCCTTCATCGCGCATGTTTCACTTGGCTTCCAAGCCAAAGTCACCACAAGCTCCAACCATTGCCAGGCTCCTACCTAGTCCTTTTTAATGTCATGAGGTCCTCTTGCGTAGATTTTCCTATCTTTTTTTCATATGCCTAATTTGATATTTATCAAAGGGGAATCAGGGCTTTTTATGGGAAAGGGAAATGAATGTATAAGAATGAAGCATATGGAGAGTGTATGGGCTAAGGAGGTGTGGTCTAGCGAAAATGATGGGATGTTTTATTTTTCTTTTAATTTTAAATCAAATCCCCTTAAACACTATATTACATGAACAATAATAAATACCCAATTAAAATTCCACCCAAGGAGCTTTAATTCAGATATATTTTATATTTATAGTAGATTTTCCCTTTATTAAAATATCACTTTCTGATTTCAAAAAGTTCAAATTAATTTTTTTATTTCCAAAATAGTTTAAAATATTCATAAATACTATTGATTTTGCCAAAATAAATTGCCAAACAACTTTTGGAAATTAAAATCTAACACAAGTTCCAATTTTTAATTTTTAATCAGCAATTTTCTTTTATTATCCTTAAGTTTAACTTATCGAATTGATTTGAATAAAATATCCAAAATAACTAATTAACTATATTTATCCATTTTCAAATATACCCTCTTTTTAACTTCAAATGGGATGCTACATGCTCTAACTATTTCTCAAAAGTAAGAATAGGTTTTCTTTTTACTGTGCATTTGTGATTGAGAATGACATATATGTATTGCATCTTTTGGGCTGTGGAGTAAACGTAAGCATTTTCATTCTCTCCATTTTCTCAATATCAAGTAAATTTTTATTAAAGCACACGTGTCAATCGAAAATTTCCCTTACTCCATCTTCTTGTTGGTTTTACAACATATTTATAAAATGTTGGGCCTAATTACACCCGTTATTAAATATCTAAATAGAAATGTTAGCAAATTTATATAATTTGGAAAACATATTTTATTTTTGAATTAAATCGACCAAAACCATAGAAAATAAATACTATTTAGAAATATGCTAAGAAATATGTATGACATTTACAAATTAATTTATGTATATTTTTCATCATTTTAATCTATAACATTTGAAAATTAATTTGATCATGTTGAATTCAGAAATATGTTAAGAAATATTACTGTATGACTTCCTGGTGTGAACACAAGATTTAAACAGTTTAAATACAAAAGCATGTATGGATTTTGCCGTACCACACCAGTTAATACCAATTTATTTGATCGTAAATCATTTAAACAAAATCTTATTTCTAATATTTATCATTTATATTCTAAGCAATGATATTTTATGTATGTTTTCTTTTCGTTATCGCATATCACTAAGATACATAGAGTTTGTCACCTATTAAAAACTCCAATTATATTTGAAGTTTAATATGCAGTATTACTTCAAAGCACTAGGTTCAATCCACTAAGATTTATTAATTAAACTATTTAATAAAATAAGAGATTTAGACTCTAAGTTGACCGCGGATTTTGAGGACACCAAAATTCTATAACAAAGGAGACAAATCTTATCTTAAGTATGGTAAAATATATACACAATTATGGTCATAACATAATCATCAAGTGATGCGATTGACTATAATCAAAGTTCTACATGGATACATAAGATTCATAGTACTCTCATACTGACAATCAACGCACATTGTTACATGAGATCTTATATTTTGAATCACGTATTCTAACTTATATAAGACTCGTATTTAATCATTTTTTGATTGTTCCAAACAATTACAAGTTTTGATTGTTCCAAACAATTACAAGTACGTAGCCTATTGGTGCCCAGTCATCAATAATTCGCTATATATCGTATCGAGAGCTTTATGTATATTAGTATCAAAGGGTGTATGGATATCTTTTCTCAATTTATCTTGACTAGGAATATTTAAGAAAACTATTTTAAATATTGGATTCAAAACTTTTGGTTACAAACAACTTTGCAAATGCAATCGGTCAAAACTCTTCCTATAGATTTTCTACTTATATATAGTTGTATATATATTTAATGTATTTATATCATTATTTGTATTAGAAAAAGACAAAAAAACAATGGAAAACAAAACTAAAAGCATAAGTTATTTAGAACAAAATTCCCTTATAAGAGTAAATTATATAATAAATTACATAACTACCTATAAGGCACACTCTTAACTTTATTTATATTGAAACAAAAGGAATGAAATGAGCTTCACCTTAAAAGTATTCCTCCAAACCCATGTAGTTAAAACACTCGGCAAATTCAATGCGGCAGAGGTGGGGATACAGCGTGGATACAACGGGATATAGCGGATGACTCTAAAATAGCATAAAAACTCATACTTAATGTTTTTGCAAGTATATAAATGGTAATTGAATGAAAAATTAATATTTAATTGAATTATAATTAATACATAAATAAGTTTGAATAAAAACATGTGCGAATATAATGTAAATTAACATAAAACTATTATATAACATAATTGAATTTAGTAGAATATTAAAGTATTTTCATTTCTAAAAATATATTAAATACTCAAATAAACAAATTAATTTCATAGTTTTTATAGTGTATAAATGTCATTTTTCAATTCATTTCTTTTAAAGAAGATATAGTGGAAGTAGCGGAATATATTTGGAATAATGGGATAGAGCGAAAATAGGGGGCTTAAAGCGAAAACGTTATATTTGGAGCTATATGGAAAAATCACAACGGTAGAAATGCACTATGAGATATAGCAGGGTTGTAGCAGGTTAATAGCCAGGCATTAACTGCATAGCTCCAAACCTAGCTGAAATTGAAAGGAATGAATAGTACATAGGTTCTTACCATATAGAAAATGATGATAAACCCATTCAACAAAAATAATATATAATGATAATTTATTGGAATTGTAAGAAAATATAGGCATAGTTCAAGCGTTGGTGATCTTTTTGCTAAGCCCTACTAAAAAGAGATATTTAAACACTAAATTAATAGTAATGTAAATTATCTTTCTATAGAAAGGGTTACCAATCCATACAGAGTGGTTGACAAACATATCTATCATGTCATAAATTTTAAGGCACCTAGTAAACCCTTGACCAATTATCTGATAAGTAGCAACAAATAAAGAAAATGACAATTAGCCTTCTAGTTTGAGGTAAAAAAATTATTAGCTTAATATATAAGTTTATATGTAACTTCAAAACAATTGCATTATGAATCCTTAACGTAAAAGGTAATTACAAAAAAAACCAAGGGTATGTCTTGTTCTAAAACTGGAATTTCATACTTTGTGTTTTAAACATATATATCAAAAGGAGTGGAAGATGAGGAATGGGTAGAAAATCCTAATCATTACAAAAAATCAAAGAATGGTATAGTCTTTGATAACTTCCCTAGCCATAGAGAAATAATATATAAAGATGAGTTTCTACCGTCTAAGATGTGAATTCCAACAAAGATGTATTTGACCGAGGAGTAGAAATGTGTAGTAACACAAGATTTTATAGTATTAACAATAATAGTTGGGAAATCCACTAACTTAATATTGTACTAATACTTGCATCGCAAGTTATCAAAAGCGTTCATTGTACAAAAATTATGGAGGCATCCGAGAGAAATACCGTTTTTCAAGTAACCTTTGATGAGTTCATGGTTAATCAATTAAACCAAACTTGTTGGAAGATATTATGGATGACACTAAAGGCTAGACTCCATTGGCAAGAATTTTGATAGTGCAATAACAATCAACATTACAACAATAAATAGGTTTGGAATAAGAAATATGGGTGGTATTATCATTCTTTGGAACCAGATGTGTGCTTGTAGCTTTAATACCACTTAGCATGTTCGCAAAAGTAAAATTTTAATTGTAGTACAATCAGTTTTCCTTTATTATCGACCAATAATGCTTGAAATTTTTTCTGTTTAAATGTTTAGGCTCAACACAACCATGACAATTCAAGAAAAAAATAACATTTATGATTTTATGAGTATTAATACCAATGCTAGTCCATGAATATAAGAAAGGCAGAGCAAATTAAACTGCTCAGAAGCATAAACAATATGGATAAGAGGATGAGTACTAGCAAGTTTAGGCTAAAAATAGTTAAGAAAGTACAATAAGTATCAATACCTTTAACATAATTAGTTACATATTCCACCAGTGATATCTATATTTAGATCTTTCTGTAATATTCAATAACAGTGTTATTTTTTTTGCATCTTTAGCTATTTTAGGATAATAAATCTTGAAGAATTCACCAATGTGATACTAATAACTTGATATATTTTAGTATTATTATTCATACAAATATAAAACCTGCCTGAAGAATGGTTTTCATGCATTTAATCTGCACTTATATATTGACATGTTATAACGGTATGCATTCAAGGATAATGGGTACTATTATCACTAGTTGAATCTTAAATTTGTTAATTTAACAGTTTATGTTTTTCATGTACTTTATGGAGGTTTATATAATTTTTTATAATGCTTTGAAAATGTGTTGGAATCAAATATTATAAGAAAATTTTAGTCCTTATAGTCATTCTTGTTAGCTAGTCCCCCAAGTTTCATGGGTCTTGGGTACTTACCATGCAACTTTTCCTTTAGAGTCATAGTACATAATGTTTTTCATTATATGGTAACTTGTAAAGTTGAATGCAGTTTTGTTATTCACTGCCTTGATTAGGCCATCATACAAGGTAAAAAATGTTGCAACCTCATCTTAAACATAAGTTTTATCTCTTGCGTCGTTCTACAAATTAAAGTTTTATTTGCAACTAGTGATACTAGTGGTGTTACAAGTACTATGAAGACTTAATAGAAATTTGCAAAAAATTTAAAAAGGAATGTTTATTGTCATACACTAAAGATATATGAAAAGTATATTTTGTGTCACGACCCAAATTTCAACGTTCGAAAATCGATACCCGTACTTCACTTGTACTTGAATGTCGTAGATTCAACCATTGAAATTCAACTCGTTCCAGAGTTTATAACACATTAAGTATAACAACACAGCGGAAGAAAGGTATAATATTATTGATATACATCAGTGAATACAATATGATACAACAATATCAGAGATAATGAAAACAACTGAAATGATAACGATGGAAGAGATAACTCAAGTATGATCTTCGATAAAGAGTAAATCCAAAATCTGCAACTCCAAACCAAAAGCTCATCCCAAAAGCTATGAGGACTCCAATCCAATAAGTTGTTATATCCAAACCATAAGCTCATACCATCATCAATGCTAAATTTAAAGCAACTCGATCCCAATGTGATTGCCAAACCAAAAACTTCAAAGTTCCAAAGACTGAAGATCATTTCCAAATGCTACCAAACCAAAGACTTCGAAGGCTATCGAATCAATACCTACTATTTGATTATCTGAAAAAACCAACTCTAGACTACCCGTGTGGAAAATTGTAGGCACCCAGAATTTAGGAAGAGAACAATAAACTCCGGGTCAGTCATGGGACATGTATGAGCAAATAAAAACAGTTTATCTTCAAAACAAACAACAAAAGAATTGAAAACATTGAAATCTGCAATGCTTTTTGGAAAATGAAACTACCATAAGGCCTTCTGGCACACACACCACGCAATCGCAGACTTGGGGGAGATTTCTCCTTATGATAGTCAAACATGCTTACTATGAAAAATCCTTTTTGATATTATTATTAATGCATAGTGGAAAACATTTCAGAAGTATAATATTAATCTTAGCCAGCATAGGTACCATTATATTATGCCTGCTATAGCTACCACCTGAGGTGGCAGGTTATATAAATGCAATCGTAAAGGGCGCGTATTATTTGATTGGATTTCCAACAAATGGTCTGGCTAAGGAACTTCCTATTGCCACATGGGAATGCCTCTGGAGGGAAGCCCGAGAACCTACCCAGCTCTTTGCCAACACAAGGTCGGTTTACCCCCTTCCCGGAGTAAAACCTAAAATATGCCATCAACGGTCGTTTGCAACCTTTATCCGAGAGCTCACAACCACAAAGCAACAATAACACAGTAATAGATTTATAGTGTCCACATGAGTTAAGTATCTGAGCTCCATACCATGATACCACCCTTTTCCAGAAGAAATGGACATCCCCTAGGGGCGCGACGCCTGCAACCTTGCTGCATCCTTCCTGTTTCGACCATTTCCGAGGTGTGAGGTCCTGATGCAGTCTCGTTCACAAAGCTACGCTTTTAACAAAGCCATGCTTTGATCAACAAATGATCAGCAGCACTTCGTATGCCACATTACCAAATTGGGAATGTATCAATAGCAACCATCAACTACATAACCTCTGAGCTTGTACACCTCAGAGAAGGATGTTAAGCTAAAAGAATAAATCTCCGCCACCAAACAGAAATGTATTTGATAGAAACCAGCGTTATGTCTCAAAGTGTAACGTCAGACACACATTCATACAAGTCTGTTCGAGGTTCGAACAGAACCGAAGGTACTTCCAAGGAAGCCCTTGCAATCTGAGTATTCACAATCCCGATCGGAATCCCCATCATATATAGAGATCTCTATACCGACACGACTCAATGCAGAGACATTCGACGGGTTATCCTTTCGTTCTCGAAAATACCCGGTCTTTACTACCGGTCTTCAAATGCTACCCATATCATCGTATCATTATTCGAAATGGGTTATATGACACAAGGTCCTCTCTCGGTTAAACCGAATAATGAGCGCAATATTTAAAAACATACGGATATATGGATCTCAGTTAAGTCACAACTTGTTATCCAAAACAAATGGTTTAAACAAATTACCATTTTAAATCTTTTTAATCAAAAAGATTCACTTCACAAAGTTCACCCATCTTTCACAAAGATTCATTCGTAGTTCTCAAAATAATTTCAATTCCTAAATCTTTTATACAAAAGATATACTTTTTCAATTTCAAAACAAAGTTTAACAACCTTCCACAAAGGTTCAATTATAGCCTTCGAAACAATTCACAACTCAAATCTTTTATACAAAAGATACACCACTTAAAATCCTCTTCAATTTCAAAACAAGGTCCAGCCATCTTTTACAAAGATTCATTCATAGCTTCCAAAACAATCCATTTCAAATCTTGAAATCTTTTTAACACAAATTGGAAGTTCTTTCTTTATATGAAAGCTATTATTATTTGAAAACAAATAGTTTTCATTTTGGAAAAATCTGATTACATTTGCACGAGTTAAATCCCTTCAAGTACAAAACTTGTGTTAAATTCAAATTCCCAAAACAATACTTTTAAAATGGTTTAAAACCCATATAAACACATTTATAACTTGTATATCCTTTTTAAACCATAACTTCAAAACATAGAATTCAATTTCAAATCTTGAATTTAAATTCAAATCAAACTATTCAAATTTCAAAACTTTACCATGTTATTCAAAATAACTTTTATCTTTTAAACTCCTTTTCAATAGCTTTTCATATTTAACCCAATTCCATTTCCAAACCATTTGAATTCAAGATTCAATTTTAAAACCATTTGAAAAATCTTTGACTTAACCAATTTCCTCATGCAATCCATATTTGTGTGTGTATGGTGTAGTCCAGGGGTTTTACACAATAGTGCAACATCGACAATCATCACAGATTCAATCATATCAATATCGATAAGCGGTATATTCTTATAACACATATCTTCCATTCACAGATCCATATATAAATTACAGATAAAATAAATAACATTATTTCAAAAATCTATGACTTAACCAATTTCCTCATGCAATCCATATTTGTGTGTGTATGGTGTAGTCAGGGGTTTTACACAATAGTGTGACATCATCAATCATCACAGATTCAATCATATCAATATCGATAAGCGGTATATTCTTATAACGCTTATCTTCCATTCACAAATCCACAGATAAATCATAGATAAAATAAATTACATTCATCACAGCTTGAATTAAAACAATTCATATTACAAAGCATCACATGGCAGAGATATCAAACAATTCAAAGCATCTCATACAATTCGGTTAATTGATTATCTGATTAATTTGAAACCAGATTAATCAATAATCCAGGTTAATTAATCAATTACAAATTATTTTAATTAATTAACCTTAAATAATCAATTAATTTTAAATTATTAATTAATCAACCTTAATTATAAATTAATTAAATCTCTAATCATTAAATAATTATTAATTAATCAACCTTAATTATAAATTAATTAAATCTCTAATCATTAAATAATTAACCCTTAATTATTCAATTATTATTTAATTAATTATCCTTAATTAATTACACTAATTAATTTGCCCTTAATTAATTATCCTTAAATTAATTATCCTTAATTACTTTCATTAATTAATCCTTAATTAATTATCCCTTAATTATATTAAGTAATTACAAATTTACTAACTTTAATCGTCAATTAATCAACTTTAAATTATTAAGTAAATAACCTTTAATCACTTAATAAATCTTTAAGTTAATCGCTTAATTAATGAATCACATAAATTAAATCCTTTTACGTAATTAATCATTCCTTAATTATTTCCATCGATAACTTTTGATTACTTACATTAAGTAATCACACTTGAATTAACTAAGAGATTATATTTTTCAATTACAAAAACCTTACATAATTAAGATAAGCCATATAACTCAATTAATCACTTAATTATATTATTACAACTTATTTAAATTAAAATAAATTCATTCGAAATCATTTCTTAATTAAAGTTTCTATTACACTTATTTCAAACACTTATTTAATTCAAGCATTATCAAACTCCATTTAAAAATATATAGAAATTCATTCATTATCATTAATAAATTATCTCAAAATCAATTAACTTTGAAAACAATTTTTAAGACATTTAACCTAAACATTTTTTCTTGAAATTTTTTTCATATTCTTAGTTTTTAAATCTTGGTATAATATTTTGTTTCATAACTTTAGACCTGGTGCACATTTTTTTTTCAAATTTTTAAAAATATGAAAACATGTTCCCTTTTAAAATTTTCAAAAACAGGTTAACAAAACAAAACCCGGGCCCAAGCTTCTAATACCCGAGATCAACTTCGGGTCTTCCATATTTTTTTTATTTTCCCCAACCATCTTATTCTTACATCTGCTTCAAGTGAAAAGCTTCATTGCACGTGCATGAACATGAGGCTAACTTCGTCTCAAACCAATGTTGCTTTCCAGATACATGAATCTATCGTGTGCACATGCACCGATCATCAGAGCCACGGCGATCAACATTGCCTCCTCCACACATCAACAACTACCCCTTCAACCACCACGATCATCCAAAATCCATCATTTCATCGGTAATCAAAATCGAGCTAACGAACTCCACCTAGAAACCCACCTTCCAACGGAAAAACCCCTCGTCCCAACAAACTAGTTCACCAGTCCCTCTGAAATCTCGTCCAAAGCAACGTCACAACCCCACGCATTTATTTCCTTGTGTGCGATCGATCATAAACCCCTGATGACGACGCAGTTCTTCTAAGAACAAGTTTCGACAAAAACGAGTTTTAAACCCTAAATTTATCTTGCCCAACCAACAAGATCTTCTTGAAAATTTATGAGTATTTTTCTGATGATCTACTACACCTAAGCTACCTTTCACTTTGATCATGCCGAGTATAAGCCCACCAATCAACGACAATTGACAATTTTTTTTTCCGATTAACCTTGAATTTCTCATGATTTATAAAACTAAAAATTTTAAATTTTACATCAAAATTCATGGATTCGAAATACGAATTGATTCATGTAATTAAATTTTGAAATCCACATGCATGATTTTATATCAATTTTAGATTACTACTGTAAAATTTAAATTTTCAAAATAATTACTTAATATAAAATCTCCAAACTATTTTTAAAAATAACCTTATGTTGTTGTAAACATTTTCTCTTCAGGATTCATGACTTGGATTGGCTTAAACAAGAAGATATAGAATTTTTTCTTAAATCTGGCAACCCTGTTACTAACAGAGACATATTCATACGTATACACAGACATGCACATAGATTATTCTATGTTTCATGCAACACAGAATTTCATACATGCAAACATACTGGTTTTTCCTGGCAAACATTATTATTCATGAATTCATCACAAACGTATGAAATTAAGCAACAATATATAAGTATATTGAGAGTCAAAAGTTTTGCTCACCTGTAGATGGGAGGAACAGAGAATTGTTTGCACTTTAAATTTGGAAATTGATTTTTCTTTTATTTGTTTTGATCCGGAATTCTTGCTGGCCTTGGAATTTGATGCTTGTTGAAGTTGATCTGATGGCTTCATTTCCAGGTTTAAAGCTTTTGAATTTGATCTTCAGATTATTTGAATTAAATAATAGATGTTATTTAAATCTCAGCTGCCCTGATTTGAACCTCTGTTTAGAAAACTTTGAACTGGATATTTGCTTCAGTTCTACTTGATCTTGAAAACTGGTGATTAGCTTGAATCTGATCTGTTTCTTCTCAGTTTTTTTTAAAAAATATCTACAATTCCAGGTTGAAGCTTTTATTTTTTTTGAATTTGGTTGAACTTGATGCTATTGCTCAGGTATTGAATCAAGTGAAGATGGTATTTGAAAAGAGGTTTTATTTTTGTTCTTGATTCTTTGTTTTCTGGTTTTGCTTTCTAGCTTCGATTTTTGAACATATGAAAGAAAAGAAATGAGAAAGAAGGAATATTGTGGCTTATATAAATCTTGTTTCCTTTTTATTAATTATTTCTACAGATGAGATAAAATTGACACTTGTTAACTTTGGTAACACTTGTTAATACTTGAATTTAAAAACTTTACAAATGTCCTATGTTTGTATTTTTATGTTGAAATCCTTGTTTTAATTTATTTTATAAATTATGTTTTAACCCCTTGTTTAAATAAATTACTTAATTTACATACAACTTATTTTATGTTTTAGACCCTGTTTTTATTTTTATTTTATTTACATAGATTTAAGTTTTTTTAAATTATGTTTATATTTGTACATTTTCAATTATTTATTTTTATATAACTTTTTAAAGAAATGATTTAAAATGCAATTATACACAAATTACCAATTATATATATACATATTTGTTAGTTCTTTAAAATATAAAGATTTTAACTTCAATTTATAGAATATTTACTTATGAATTCCAAATAAATATATATATTTACCTACATACACATTATAATATTATAAAGAAATTTTTTATTAATTTAAAAAATCGAGTTTTCAAATCAAATTTATTTTTCAAATATATTTATTTTGAATTTCAAATCCGAATTCTATAAAAAAAATCATTTTGTAAACATATATTTAAATAACAAACAAATATCTTATTTTATTTTAAAATTCTAAATTATTTCACCAATTAAATTCACAAATTAAATTCCAAATTTAAATAAATAGCCAAATTAAATTTTGCTAAAATCCGAGAATGTTACAGATTCCCCCCTTAAGAAAATTTCGGCCTTGAAATTTTCAAGACAGGGAGAAAAACAAAGAAGGATATACGAAGATAGAGAAACAGTTCTCTTAGTCAAACTGAGATATCCATTCTGCACTTGGTTTACCAAAATTAGGACATCACCAATAATTATGAGAACGAACTCATCCAATATTATACAAGATACTCGGGTCACCAGATCAACGAAATATGCAGGACACTGGTTAGTTCAAAGGAATAACTAACCACTCGTAGAATATATCTGGACCCAACAGAACAAACGATGAATAGACAATTCAAATTGGAATATCCCAAAGCATATATCAATTTGTCCCTCTTCGGACATTGATCCACATAAGAAAATAAAATTTAATTTTCACCGAAGTTAAAAACGAAAAGCTGATAGAAATTTGATGAACAGAATACGAGACAGATACTTATCAACACGATTCGTAGGGCCACCATCACCCTAAAGCTTCTGCCTCGAGATGCCACGAAGCAATCAAAGAATTTGAAACTGGATCAAAGAAGATTGATAAAGAAAATTTATTTCCGTTTTTGCAAGGTATTGACCATTAGAAGTGGTACTCCCATGTCCCCTATCTCGTCCTCTTCTTGCACTCATACTTATTATCAGTGAATAGCAAGAGAATTTACAGAGGCGTGCAGACGGATAACTTAGGGATATATTCATTCTAGGGTATACTTCACCTTATCTCTAATGAGTTACCTAATGTGTTATACTCCTGAGATAAAGTTTCAACCTTCATCTCTGATACCAAATTGTCATGACTCGAATTTCAGCGTTCGAAAATCAACACCCGTACTTCACTTGTACTCGATTGCCGCAGATTCAACCATTGAAATTCGACTCGTGTCGGGGATTATAACACATTAAATATAACAACACAGCGGAAGAAAGAGATAATATTATTGATATACAATAGTGAATACAATATCTAATACAATATGATACAACAATATCAGAGATAATGACAAACAGCGGAAAAGATAACAACGGAAGAGATAACTCAAATATGATCTTCGATAAAGAGTGAATCCAAAAGCTACAACTCCAAACCAAAAGCTTATCCCAAAAGCTATGAGGACTCCAATCCAATAAGCTATTGTATCCGAACTATAAGCTCGAACCATCATCAATGCTGAAGTGAAGTAACTCGATCCCAATGCGATTGCCAAACCGAAAACTTCAAAGATCCAACGACTGAAGATGATTTCCAAATGCTACCAAACCAAAGACTTCGAAGGCTATCGAATCAATACCTACTATTTGATTATCTGAAAAAACAAACTCTAGACTGCCTTTGTGGAATATTGTGGGCACCCAGAGTTTAGGAAGGGGAAAATAAACTCCGGGTCAGTCATGGGACTGGTATGAGTAAATAAAAGACAGTTTATCTTTAAAACAAACAACAAAAGAATTTAAAACATTGAAATCCGCAATGCCTATTGGAAAATGAAACTACCATAAGGCCTCCCCGCACACACACCATGCAATCGCAGACTTGGGGAAGATTTCTCTTTATGCAAAATCCTTTTTGATAGTGGCAGATCATACAACTACAGTCGTAAAGGGCATGTATTGTTTGATTGGATTTCCAACAAATGGTCAGGCTATTGAACTTCCTATTGCAACATGAGAATGCCTCTAGTTGGATGCCCCGAGAACCTACCCTGCTCTTTGCCAACACAAGGCCATTTTACCCCCTTCTCGGGAATAGCACCTAAGATATGCAATCCTCGGTCGTTTGCGACCTTTATCCAAGATCTCTCGACCACAAAGCAACGATCACAAAGTAATAGATTTACAGTGTCCACGTGAGTTAAGTATCTGGGCTCCATACCATGATATCACCCTTTTCCAGAAGAAATGGACATACCCTAGTGGCGCGACCCCTACAACCTTGCTGCATCCCTCCTGTTTTGATCATTTCCAGGGTGTGAGGTCTTGATGTTGTCTCGTCCACAGAGCTACGTTTTTCGCAAAGCCATGCTTTGATCAATAAATGATCAGCAGCACTTTGTATGCCACATTACCAAATCGGGAATGTATCACTAGTAACCATAAACTACATAACCTCTGAGCTTGTACGTCTCAGAGAAGGGTGTTAAGCTAAGAGAATAAATCGCCACCAGATAGAAATGTATTTGATAGAAACCAGCTTTACATCTCAAAGTGTAACATCAGACACACATCCATACAAGTCTGTTCCAGGTTCGAACAGAACCGAACGCACTTCCAAAGAAGCCCTTGCAACCGGGTATTCACAATTCGATCGGACTCCCCATCACATATGGAGATCTCTATACCGGCGCGACTTAGTGCAGAGACATTCGACGGGCTATACTTTCATTCTCGAAAATACCCGGTCTTCACCTCCGGTCTTCAAATGCTATCCATATCATCGTATCAATATTCAGAATGGGTTATATGGCACAAGGTCCTCTCCAGGCTAAATTGAATAATAAGCGCAATATTTAAAAACATATGGATATATGGATCTCAGTTAAGTCATAATTTGTTATCCAAAACAAATGGTTTGAACAAATTACCATTTTAAATCTTTTAAAACAATATGATTCACTTCACAAAGTTCACCCATATTTTACAAAGAATCATTCATAGTACTCAAAACTATTTCAATTCCTAAATCTTTTGTACAAAAGATATACTTTTTCAATTCCAAAACAAAGTTCAACAATCTTCCACAAAGATTCAATTATAGCCTTCCAAACAATTCACAATTCAAATCTTTTATACAAAAGATACACCATTTAAAATCCTCTTCAATTTCAAAACAAGGTCCAACCATCTTTCATAAAGATTCATTCATAGCTTCCAAAATAATCCATTTCAAATCTTGAAATCTTTTTAAGACAAACTGGAAGTTCATTCATTAAATGAAAGCTATTATTATTTGAAAACAAATAGTTTTCGTTTCGGAAAAATCCGATTACATTTTCACGAGTTAAAGCCCTTCATGTATAAACTTGGGTTAAATTCAAATTCCCAAAACAATATTTTTAAAATAGTTTAAAACCTATATAAACACATTTATAACTTGCATATCCTTTTTAAACCATAATTTCCACACATAGAATTCAATTTCAAATCTTGAATTTAAATTCAAATCAAACAATTCAAATTTCAAAACTTTACCAAGTTATTTAATATAACTTTTATCTTTAAAACTCCTTTCAAAAGCTTTTCATATTTAACACAATTCCATTTCCAAACCACTCGAATTCAAGATTCAATTTTAAAACCATTTCAAAACTCTGTGACTTAACCAATTTCCTCGTGCAATCCATATTTGTGTGTGTATGGTGTAGTCCAAGGGTTTTACACAATAGTGCAACATCATCAATCATCACAGATTCAATCATATCAATATCGATAAGCGGTATATTCTTATAACGCTTATCTTCCATTACAGATCCATAGATAAATCACAGATAAAATAAATTACATTATTTCAAAAATCAGTAACTTAACCAATTTCCTCGTGCAATCCATATTTGTGTGTGTATGGTGTAGTCCAGGGGTTTACACAATAGTGCAACATCATCAATCATCACAGACTCAATCATATCAATATTGATGAACGGTATATTCTTATAACGCTTATCTTCCATTCATAGATCCATAGATAAAATAAATTACACCCATCATAGCTTGAATTAAAACAGTTCATATTACAAAGCATCACACAGCAGAGATTTCAAACAATTCAAAGCAGCTCAAACAATTCAGTAAGGTTAATTGATTATCTGATTAATTTGAAACCAGATTAATCGCTAATCCAGGTTAATTAATCAATTACAAATTATTTTAATTAATTAACCTTAAATAATCAATTAATTTTAAATTATTAATTAATCAACCTTAATTATAAATTAATTAAATCTCTAATCATTAAATAATTATTAATTAATCAACCTTAATTATAAATTAATTAAATCACTAATCATTAAATAATTAACCCTTAATTATTCAATAATTATTTAACTAATTATCCTGTATTAATTACATTAATTAACTAGCCCTTAATTAATTATCCTTAAATTAATTATCCTTAATTACTTTCATTAATAAATTCTTAATTAATTATCCCATAATTACATTACGTAATTACAAATTTATTAACATTAATCATCAATTAATCAACTTTTAATTATTAAGTAATTAACCTTTAATCACTTAATAAATCTTTAAATTAATCGCTTAATTAATGAATCACATAAATTAAATCCTTTTAAGTAATTAAGTAATTAATCATTCCTTAATTATTTCCATAAATAACTTTTAATTACTTACATTAAGTAATCACACTTGAATTAACTAAGAGATTATATTTTTCAATTACAAAAACCTTACATAATTAAGATAACCCATATACCTTAATTAACCACTTAATTATATTATTACAACTTATTTAAATTGAAATAAATTCATTCGAAATCATTTCTTAATTATAGTTTCTATTACATTTATTTCAAACACTTATTTAATTCAAGCACTATCAAACTCCATTTAAAAATACTTAGAAATTTATTCATTATCATCAATGAATTATCTCAAAATCAATTAACTTTCAAACAAATTTTTAAGACATTTAAACTTAACATTTTTTCTTAAAAACTTTTTCATATTCTTATTTTTTATATCTTGGTATAATATTTTGTTTTATAACTTTAAACCGGGTATAGATTTTTGTTTCAAATTTGTAAAAATATGAAAATATGTGCCCTTTTAAAGTTTTCAAAAACAGGTTAACAAAACAAAACCGGGGCCCAAACTTCGAATACCCGAGATCTACTTCGGGTCTTCTACCTTTTTTTTATTTTCCCCAAGCATCTAATTCTTACATCTACTTCGAGTCAAACTCTCCATTGCACACACACGAACCTAAGGCTATCCTTCTTCTCAAACCAATGTTGCTTTCCAGATACACGAATCTATCGTGTGCACAAGCCCGGATCATCACAGCCATGACGATCAACGCTGCCGTCCTCCACGCATCAAAAACTACCCCCTCAACCACCACGATCATCTAGAATCCATCATTTTGTCGGTAATCAAAATCGAGCTAAAGAACACCACCTGGAAACACACCTTCCACGGGAAAAACCCCTTGTTCCGACGAACTAGTTCACCAGTCCCTCTGAAATTTCGTCTAAAGCAACGTCACAACCCCACGCATCTATTTCCTTGGGCGCAGTCGATCACAAACCCCTGATGATGATGCAATCCTTTTGAGAAAAAGTTTAGACAAAAACGAGTTTTAAACCCTAAATTTATCTCGCCCAACCGACACGATCTTCTGGAAAATTTATGAGCATTTTTCTGATGATCTACTACACCTAAGCTACCTTTCACTTTGATCACGCCGAGTATAGGCCTGCCGATCAACGGCAAATGACAAAAAAGTTTTTATCGATCAACCTAGAATTTATCATGATTTATAAAACTAAATTTTTTAAATTTTACATCAAAATTCGTGGATTCGAAATATGAATCAATTCATGTAATTAAATGTTGAAATCCAGATGCATGATTTTAAATCAATTTTAGATTATTACTGTAAAATTTTAACTTTCAAAATAATTACTTAATATAAAATCTCCAAACAATTTTTAAAAATAACCTTATGTTGTTATAAACATTTTCTCTTCAGGATTCATAACTTGGATTGGCTTAAACAAGAAGATATAGAAGTTTTTCTTAAATCTGGATACCCTGTTACTAACAGAGACATAATCATATGTATATACAGACATGTATATAGATTATTCTATGTTTATGTCCATACAACACATAATTTAATACATGCAGACATACTGATTTGTTGAGGCAAACATTATTATTTCAAGAATTCATCACAAACATATGAAATCAAGCAACAATATATAAGTATATTGAGAGTCAAAAGTTTTGCTCACCTGTAGATGGGAAGAACATAGAATTGTTTGCATTTTAAATTTGGAAATTGATTTTTCTTTTATATGTTTTGATCTGGAATTCTTGCTTTCCATGGAATTTGATGCTTGTTGAAGTTGATCTGATGGTTTCATTTCCAGTCTTAAAGCTTTTGAATTTGATCGGTAGATTATTTGAGTTAAATACTAGATGTTGTTTGAATCTCAGCTGCCCTGATCTGAAGTTCTGTTTAGAAAACTTTGAACTGGATATTTTCTTCAGTTCTACTTGATCTTGAAAACCGGTGATTAGCTTGAACCTGATCTGTTTGATCTTAGGTTTTAGAAAAAAATATTATCTGCGATTCCAGGTTGAAGCTTTGATTTTTTTGAATTTAGTTGAACCTGATGCTATTGAATCAAGTGCAGATGGTATTTGAAAAGAGGTTTTGTTTTGTTCTTGATTCTTTGTTTTCTGGTTTTACTTTCTAATTTTGATTTTTGAACATATGAAAGAAAAGAAATGATAAAGAAGGAATATAGTGGCTCATTTAAATTTTGTTTCCTTTTTATTAATTATTTCTACAAATGAGATAAAATTGACACTTGTTAACTTTGGTAACACTTGTTAATACTTGAATTTAAAAACTTTACAAATGTCCCACGTTTGTATTTTTATGTTGAAATCCTTGTTTTAATTTATTTTATAAATTTTGTTTTAACCCCTTGTTTAAATAAATTACTTAATTTACATACAAGCTATTTTATGTTTTAGACCTTGTTTTTAGTTTTATTTTATTTACATAAGTTTAAGTTTTTATCAATTATGTTTATATTTGTACATTTTACATTATTTAATTTTATACAACTTTTTAAAGAAATGATTTAAAATGTAATTATACACAAATTACAAATTATATATACATATTTATTATATCATTAAAATATAATGATTTTTAACTTCAATTTATAAAATATTTACTTATGAAATCCAAATCGATATATATATATATATATATATATATATATATATGCACCTATATATACATTATAATATTAGAAAGAAATTTTTTATTAATTTTAAAATATGGAGATTTCAAATCCAATTTATTTTTCAAATATATTTATTTTGAATTTCAAATCCAAATTCTATAAAAAAAAATGTTTTCATAAACATACATTTAAATAACAAACAAATATCTTATTTTATTTTAAAATTCTAAATTAATTCACCAATTAAATTCAAAAATTTATATTAATCACTAATAAATTCACAAATTAAATTCCAAAATTTAAATAAATCACCAAACTAAATTTGGCTAAAATCCAGGAATGTTACATTTTTCATGGGTGATTTTTCCTATGCTATTTTTTTCTTAACAAAAACAAAGTTTGTGACCACATATTGGTTACAAGACAGAAAATAAATGTATCAAAAATAGCAGCCAACAAAGTTCGCTATAGTCATGATCTACTCCATCTGGCCTAAATTCGGTATTTTTGATATTTGCTTATATCATGTATAATATTATACTTATTTGTAATGTAGTATTATAGATTTTGCTTAGACTGCTATCATTTCCATCCCACCATATAATTTTTATGAGTTTTTTAAGCATGGAAAAAATGATGATATATTTAAAGTTCTTTCATCTAGTAGCTTTAAATATGTTATACCATTAAATTTATTTACGATATTAAGAGTTTTATTTTTCTAACAACAACATTAATATATGATAAATATTTGTATAATTGAAGAAAAATTAAAGAGTGTACCCAAACCCACTTATATAAACAACAAGTAAACAATAAATAGAAGCAATGGTTATACCTCTATTTCATAGTTTTCCAAGTTTTTAGAGACCATTTCTAAGCACGTTTTGAAGTTGATAAGTATCCAGTAAACTGTCATTGTGATATCGAACTCTACTATACCTAGGGAATCTAGAGAGTTTCCCTAACTTCACTTGACCATAAAGTTTAAAGTATAAGTTGAATATTATTATTGGTCTGAAATTTAAGGACATCCTTTTTGTTAGTGTATGGTAGGACAATGGCACCATTAATGTATAAAATTAATGAAGTATTTGAAGGCTAACAAGTATGAACCTTTTAAACAAGAATGTTTTGTGAAGAAAAGAAGACAAAAAGAAATGTTAGAGGGGAAGAATACTTTCTCAATAAGAAATGAATTTCAAGAGAGAAGAACATTTAGGGAGAAAACTTTTATCACTTCATATGAAATGACTTGCATGCCCATATTTGTTAACAACTACATGGTTAAAATTATTCTAATTGAAGAAATATTTATATAGCGACAATATTCAGTTAGTGGTCAATTTCTTTACCTATTCCAGTCATCAATAATGCACAATTAATTAGACATAAAATTTGGTTTGTTGATTGATGCATGATTATTTATGTATAAATTTTTGATTATGTTTCGAACTACACCTTTTGCTAAAAAACTATGTTATTAACTCCCGATTATGCAGCATTCCTATAGATGATAATCCACCAAGAGTATCTCAAAGCATGTCTCATGATTTCTCTTATGTTCTCCGACTTATATCCGCAATTCTATCTGTTATTCCGCCTTTTGACCAGCCAATATATCATAAAAGTTAGCTAAACAGCTTTTGTGATCATCTGTAATGAGCTGGTATTTCGAACCATTCACATCCACACATGTTGGACTTGAATTACTCAAAACAATAGATTGTTAATTTATACTTTGCAAAATTTACATATATATAGTAAATAAAAACAATCATAGAAACATAGACAAGGAGTAATATAAAAATAAGTAGGGAAAAGAAAAATAGTAGTTCATGAAGCTACTATATAAACATCAGAGTTTGAAGTAAAATACAACAGATATCTCGAATACATAGGAGTTACTAATACAAATGCAAACGACGAGTCTGAACAAAACAACAGGAATAAACTAAAGTAACTGTAAAGCCGAATACACAAAGATAGATCTTCAAGTAGAGCTCTAAGCAAAGCTCCAAAGGTGAGTCTCAAATGTCGTGACACTCAATCTGACTCGAGCATAAAGCCAAACACAAAACACTCGAGTCAGCATTAAGATTCTTATAACAGCAAATTTAACTAAAGTGAAATGCCAACTGAAATACAAGAAACTCAAAGGATGTTTGGGATTTCCATCCTCTAAGGTTCAGTGGAACTATCTACTATGTAGTAATATACGCTATTATAATATGTCTATTAGTAAAGTAAACTATCAACATAGCGTCAAGGCATTACCCATATCCCCTTTAACACAATTTTTATATTCCCATAGTCTATATAGTACCGTAATTCCTTCATAAACTATTGTATCGACCCGGTATTTCCAACCATTAGCATCCACATATGTCGGACTTGAATTGATTAAAACAATAGATTGTTAATTTATATTTTGCAAAACTCAACATATACAGTAAATAAATCAATCATAGAATCACAGATATAGAGTAATATAGCAATAGGCAGCGTAATAGATAAATAGTAGTTCTTGAAGCTAATATAAAAACAACAGAGTTGAAATGAAATATAGTAGAATATCTCAAATACAATGTAGTCTCGAATATAAAAAGATGATAAGTGTAACGACCCGCAAATCCGTACTCCTTGAGTCAACATTATTCTCCATCAATCAACTCAAGATGTACGGAAATACGAACCATTTGGGTTAAAGAAGAAGAGATAGAAGAAGAAAATAGAAAACAACATCAGAATCTAACCATCGCAGCGGAATAAAATATAATAGATAATCACAGATCTTTACATCAAAAACAAATATATCTTTTTATGCATACATCTTCAGAGTTTCACATCAATAACATACAACTGGATACACAGCAGAATAATAATCAAATACGGAAGACGTATCGTCATCCAGCTTGTCTCCCGAGCTCCACAGCATCACATCATGTATCCTATAATATTCGGCCTGACCTGAGCATTACAGTTAAATAACACCCATGTCAGTCTGGAATACCAGCGTGAGAAAATCACACTAAAATTGATTATTAAAGTTTCAAAAATCTTTTGAAAACAAAAGCATCTCGTAAGACCACGCCACAAATAAACATGTTGGGTTTTTACCTTACGATGGCTAAAACATTTTCTCATAACATCCTCTGATATTATAATGGGGTCTATATACAAATAGTTATTAAAATAGCTGAAATTGTTACATTATTAAATTCCAGCTACTAGCCACAGAGTGGGTAATAAAAAAAAACTCATAAAAGGCACGTGGGGAGAATGGATTTCCAACTAATGAATATGCACTGGGGTACCACCTGTCACAGTACGTGGTCTAGATCACAGTACCAAGGATCACTCCCGACCCTCTGCAACACAAGACCCGGACTACCCCTTACTTGATAACCCTGAGTAAAATCACCCCATGGTTGTGATCAGCAACCGCACCACTAAGCCGAAATAAAAGGGACATCTAGACAAGGATGACCTCAACCTGAAGTGGGTGCTACCCACCTAGCCTTGCTGCATAAACCCTGATCGATTTTCAGTCATTCCGGTTGATGAGGCTTGAGGCTAAGCGTTACCTTTTAGAACGTTTCACTTAGAATGATCGTCGTCCACCTGACGATGTTCTCAAAGCATTCATCCATATAAGTCAGTCCCGGGTTCGAACGGAACCGAAGGCACTACCCCTACTACATCCATTTTGGAAATATCCTCAGGATTAGTAGCGACTAGCCCTTGCACTTTACTGCTCCATCTTCCACTCCGAACTCATTTTTCCACGAAAACGTACAAACCGAATTGAAGTGGTTTTCAAGAAATTAATCCCGATCCCGGTCTCTTCGAAACGATCAGCGCATTGGCCAATATTGATAGTCGGTTATTTAACTATCAATTAATATTCAGAAACATCCATCAAACAATTAATAATCCCCAAATTATTTATTATCCTCAAAATATCTTCGCAAGATATATTTCCATTTTCAATCCTTTTGAAAACAGTTTTCAAGTCCCCCTTTTCTCATGAAATAAATTTCCAAATATTTATTTCCACTGAAAACACCAAGCACAAAGCTTTGGATTTTAAAATAATTTAAAAACACTTTCTTATAAAATATACTTTAAAACTTTTAAATTAAAAACTTCTTTAATACTTTATAAAAATATATATACTTTAAGAATATTTAAAATATGCTTACTTTATAGTATAAAGCTAAATTTTTTCATTTAAAACAAATACTAAGTCACCTTTAAATAATTACTACGATAATAGATTTGAAAAATACTTACTTCAGAATTTAAACATTTAGCAATAATAAATTTTCTATAACATGCTTTTTAAAACAACATTAAAACATTAACTTATATTTAAAAAATAACTTTCAAAACGTACTTGGCTATTCAGGGAAGTATACTTCTCTTTGCATTCTTCAAAAATAAATCACTGTTTATTTTTAACAAATTTTCTCATTTCCTTTAATAATTCCCACCTTGAATTTATTCTTCTAAAATATCCACTGATATATTTACTTTACTTTTATAAATCAAGTTTGTAAATTCCCAAAGTCTCATTTCTCTTTTAATAATCTCAGTTTTACACAATTAAATCAATCTCCAAATTGATTTCCAATTTACGTCATTTTGAAATAAATTCCTTCTTTATCTATTTTAATAAATTTAACTTGGATTTTAAAATAAATTCTTTATTCCTTTAAATAATGTTACTTAAGGTTTAAAGATCATTATTTCTCTATTATTCAAAATCCCCTTTCCATACTCGAAATTTATTTATTAGAATTTTAAAAATAACTTTTATTCTCTTCCAATTTATCCTTTAATTTATTCAGATTCTCTATAATTATTTTACTTACAAATTCACTCTTTTATTTTCTTTTCAAAAATCTAATTCTATATATTTAGACAACTCGGTGTGCCAAAATAGTCAAACAAATTATAGCATTCAACATTCCAATATAATTTATCATAGAATATCAAATAATTATAACAGAGAATATTAAATAATCTAAATAAATGTTGAGGAATCCAGTTGGATCCCTCTAACCTATTCCCTGCATCCACAGACGTTAGCACAAAATAAATACCAATTCCACTTCGAGGTGGAATATCGCGGTATATGGGATTTATTCGATATCGTCTGCTATTTAATGCGGGAAATCAATCATTCCAAGATGTATTATATACTATAATATAGCACATCAAATCAGTTCAACCATTCAACCAATTATTTAAATTCAACCATTTAAATTTAAATTAAACCAGATGAGTGAGATTAACTCACCTTTGATTTTTTATGCAATCCAATCCAAACCAGGTTGTTCTTCATTATTTTTGACCTTGTATAAACATTATACAATTTATAAATATTTGAAATAATTGAATCGTAAATTTTCACTTTAATAAATTTGATTAACCACTTATTTTAAAAATTAAACTAGTAGGCTTAGAATGGATATAGTATATATACTTTATTTCTCATTTAGAAATTATATAAGTATATTTATAAAGATAACCCACATAGATTTTAAAAATCAAATATTTTTATAAATTTCTATGTATATATATATATCGTTCTCTCAAAACTTCATCTATAAAATAATATCTATGTTTCAGCAAACAATTCAATAGATCTGCATATGAATATATTTCAATATATATATATATATATATATATATATTAATTATTTTTATTTTTCCAGATATGGTTATGATATATAAATCGGAACAAATACCCAACCACCATCGCGGAGTCGCTCACGAGCTCGAGATGCTCTCTCTGACCCGTGACTGTAGCTACTCGATCACCAGGCACAAACTCGAGTCCTCCAACTTCGGTACTACCACGCTTCGACCAACCCGTCGCCATCACCATCCCAAACAACTCCCCTAGCATCACCATGTCGCGCAGCTTCCCTGCCTTCCATCTCCACACACGAGATCGAACACGCTAATGCTCCCCTTTGGCCGTGGTAATCGTGAATTCCACCCTACACGAGCGCCAAGTCAAAGCCAGTCGCGAAGCCTAAATCGCGACTTCAATTGCGGTGCCGACCACGAGAACATCACGCGACACTTCTTCGATTTGGGAATAATTCGATTATTTTGATTTGAGGATAGTTGAAAGGAGGGAGATGAGAAGGGGCGTTCGGCCATTCTTCTAAGTTTGAACGAGAAAAAAGGGGTTTGAAACTGAAATAGGAGATAAGGGAGTGGCTCGATTTGAAGTGAGGGGATGGGTTGCATGTAGAGAAAGGCTGCAGTGATTTGAACGGGAAAAGTATCGATGTGAAAGGAATACGGCTGAAGATTGACTAGGATACAAATATATATTTTTAAATTTTGAATTCAAATTTTCTCGATTTTCGTAGCTTAAAATCGCGTACCCCTATTCTGAACGCAATGGAACATGTTTCGGAGCCTAATTCAGTCATATGGAGAAAATAGCGTTTATCACCCAGTTATAACATTAAATTTTCGATATAAATTTTAGCGCGTTTATATGCACACATAACAACTCCAAATACTACGAAAATTGAACCCAGTAATAATACAATATTATGGACCCAATGGAACTGGTTTCGTCGAATTCCAAGACTATACCTCGAAAGGCTATTTTTAAACGTCAATTTAAACGATATATTTTCAAAACTTAACAAAGCACTTCCAGATTAAATTTTAACACCTTTACTATCTTCAGTATTATCAATATGAATTTTACAAGCCTTTAAATTATTTTTATCCGGCTTAAAACTCCAGATTCACTATTTCACCCGATTTCCAACAATTGAATTCAATAATTAAATTATTAAATAAATAGTGATATTTGAAATTCAAGTTAAAATTAATCTTTCAAATATTCAAAATAAATTAAATATTCCAATTTCAAACGTCCAAAAATTTCGGGTCGTCACATTCCTCCTTCCTTAAAAGAATTTCGTCCCCGAAATTACTAATTATGAAGAATGGTCCAATACCCGTTTACCTTTTTCCCAAAACCAAATAGTTTTTATCAACTTTCCAAAACAATCTTTTTATTAAGAACATCCTATCACAATTCCTAACTTTTCGAACTTCTTTCATTAGGTTCCCACCAATATCATATACCCAACCATTCAAATTTCAATTTAAAATCCAATTTAAAATTTCAAAATTTCTCAAAAATTTCTAACTCCCTAAATTTCCGAAATTTTTTGCCAGCGTCTCCTTTGCGCGGCTAGCTCGGTACAACTACAAAATACATCTACGGGCTCCTAAATTTCAAAAGAAAACAAAAGCCAACCGGCTAGATCGAAAACCCAATCAAATTCTATACAAAAATTTAAACACATACCTTTTTGTCGAGCAATTCAAATTTTTCTTCTGAAATCAAAACCAATTTTCCTTTTCCTTTATAATACATGTATATCCTACATAGCAATAATATCCAATCACAATATTCAAAAACATTTTATCGACTTCCTTACAAAATGTCAATATTTGTTCATCGAAATATTAATTCAGAATATATTTGTAATATCAATTTCCAATCAAGAATTCACCATTCCTTTCTTAAGTTTAGTATAAGCATTTTATATGTTTCTTTATTTATTTTCACTTTACCACTTTAGTTTATATCTACTTCTATTCAAATTGGCTCTTCCATTTTCATATGAATTAAATTTAGCTTCAACTTTGGATATTGAATTTTATCTTCCATTTACATTGATTCATATCGTTATTTTAAATTAGTTGCATTCCCTAATTTATATCAATTTCAAATCTGAAATCGTTTTGTCACTAACTAAAATTTTCCTAAAAATTTTCAAAATTTTTTCTAACTCCCAAAATTTCAAATTTTTTTTGGCAGAGTCTCCTTTATACGGAGGAGTTTTTGAAATTTGACAAAAGATACAAATATATATACATCGACCCACACGGTCGGAAAAACAAAAACAGTTCATATTTTCTATTTTTATTGCGTAGGCATGCCTTTATTTAGCATTTTAAGCAAGCGACTTATTTAATTAGCATTTAGCGCGATCAAATCCTACCAAAACAGCCTTCAGATACCTGCACTTACTAAATTTAAACATATGATTACTAAATATATGCAATTTACTAGTATTTCACTTATTTTAATATAGTTAACACATAAATTTCACATATAATGCATGTTATATAATTTCCATAAGCACATATAAGATTCCGACACTTATTACAATTGCTTACAACCAATTCTCAAACAATTCCATTCAGTTTAAGCTATTTACAACTTGCTTGCTTATATTTAATTCATTCTAAGCAAAACAAACTCATATTCATTCTAATTGATTTCAAAATCATTCTATTTCACATCTAATAACTCCTAGGATTTTATCTAATATTGTTTACAACAAACGATCCATTTTCTTATGCAATTCGACAATATTAATGTGAATAAATAATTACGTAATCTACATAACCAATTTAAATTGATTCCAACTTAATTTACACTTGATTCCATCCCATTTTAATTTATTCACAATCTTTCATTGCATCTTCTTTCATTTCCAAAAAGTTTGATTCCAAACCATTTTATTAAACTCGACAACCAATATACTAAATAACCATCTCACCATTTACTTAGGTTATTTATTTTCTTCAAACTATTCTACCCAATAACTTAAGTTTATTTTATTCCACCAACTTTCCTTTTAAATCCCTGATTTGATTTTTCCTTTGATCAAATCCCAACAATTTTACTAAATTATTCGATTAGTTTATTCTTTTATCCATTTTTAAATTTTAATTCACATTAACAATTCATTATTGAATTTATTAGTAATAAGATCATTCAATTTATGCTTGAATTGGATTTGTTTACAACTCACACCAAAACTATTTTAATCCATTTCAACACTTACTTAGTTTACATTTATTTATTTAAGTAAGAATTTTATTCCATTCAATATTATCTATAACTCAACTGAATTCATTTCAATTCAATTTTATTTAACATAACTCCAGTTAAATCTAGCTACATACCATTCTTTTGAATTTTGTTAAGCAAGGACTTAATTCCATTTAATATCATTCCAATATCCAATTTCAGTTCATTTATTTACAATTATAAATTCATTTATTCATTCGCAAATTCATTTTCAACCAATAAATTTTGTTTCCATCATTAATTATTTTTAGTCCATTTAAACTAATTCTGCTCTTTATTTTACAAAATTTTAAATCAAACATTTTCAAATATTCAAATTTCATTTCATTTGCATGCCATATAAATCAATCAGTCACCTACTAATTTCAAATCTCAAAACTTTATTTGATTCAGTCCAACTTGACTAATTTTCCCATTCAAACTTAAGTTCAACATTCAGTTTCAATTCTTTTTTTTGCTTACACGTTTAAACTTATTACTAAAAAGGTTCCAAATTCAATTTTGAAAACATATATATATCTGAACCAAACTATTCCTCTGCACTTTCAAAATCAAACCAAATTTCACAACCAAACATTAACCCAAAACATCCAGGTAGCAATCCCTCTTTGGAAACTTGAAAATGAACACCGACGATGTCGCGATCGTCATCGGAATTATTTTCCAGTGACCGTAAAGAGTTCAATGCTTTTATCTCTTTTAAAACCTTTCAAATATTTTTAAATTCCAAATCTCTCTAGATTTCAAATCCGATTCAAAAATATTTCTCAAATATATATTATTTTTCCCAACTTTTTGAGAATCATTTTCAAATTCAAAGGAATTTAAATTTCCAAATTTTCAAATCCCAAATCCTTTAAATTTATACTCAAACATTACTTTGGAATTTTATCTTATTTTAATTATTAATCACACTATAATTCACATTTATAATTTACATTAACAAATTTCATTTGTATATGAATTTGTTTCTAGTTTTTAATTATGGTTTCAATTCCCTTTTTCAATTATGAATCACATTCACGAATCCCATTTATTCATTAATTTATTCCTTCATCTTTGGTTATTATTTATATTTCTTATTCTATTCTTATACAACGATAATAATTTAATATCATCATTCCTAACAACCAAGCATCCATATATAACTATAATAATTTACGAAAAATTATGCCCTTTATATACAAAAATAATTTGGGTAAAACAATTTCATTTACCGTATTTAAAACAATACTATGTCCATTTATCTTATTTAAAAGTTTAGAAACCCCTATCGATGACATGGCATCCCACACATCGACCAGAATTTAGAAACACTCAACCGATAAGTCAACACAATATAAAAACAATTTTATATTCACTAACAAATACGCGTTCATATATATATATTAATACAATCAAACTCATTCTAGAGTACTACGGACTCTATTCTATGAGTAATTCCTATCAGAGCCAAGGTTATCACCAACTTCGCTCTAATACCAACTGTAATGACCTGCAAATCCGTTCTCCTTGAGTCAACACTATTCTCCATCAATCAACTCAAGATGTATGGAAATATGAACCATTTGGGTTAAAGAAGAAGAGGTAGAAGAAGAAAATAGAAAACAACATCAGAATCTAACCATCGCGGCGGAATAAAATATAATAGATAATCATAGATCTTTACCTCAAAAACAAATACTATATCTATTTATACATACATCATCAGAGTACATCATCAGAGTTTCACATCAATAACATACAACTGGATACACAGCGGAATAATAATCAAATACGGAAGTATGTATCGTCATCCAGCTCGTCTCCCGAGCTCCACAGCATCACATCATGTATCCTAAAATACTCGGTCTGACCCGAGCATTACAGTTAAATAACACCCGAGTCAGTCTGGAATACCAGCGTGAGAATATCACACTCAAATTGATTATTAAATTTTTAAAAATATTTTGAAAACAAAAGCATCTCGTAAGACCACGCCACAAATAAACATGTCGGGTTTTTACCTTATGATAGCTCAAACATTTTCTTATAAAATCCTCTGATATTATAATAGGGTCTATATACAAATACTTATTAAAAAATCCTAAATTGTTACATTATTAAATTCCAGCTACTAGCCACAGAGTGGGTAGTACAAACAAAACTCATAAAAGGCGCGTAGGGAGAATGGATTTCCAACTAATGACTAGGCACTGGGGTACCACCTATCACAGTACGTGGTCCAGATCACAGTACCGAGGATCACTCCCGACCTACTGCAACACAAGATCGAGACTACCCCTTACTGGATAATCCCGAGTAAGATCACCATACGGTTGTGATCAGCAACCGCACCACTATGTCGACATAAAAGGGACATCTAAACGGGGATGACCTCACCTTGAACTGGGTGCTACCCACCTAGCCTTGTTGCATAACCCCTGATTTTCAGTCATTCCGGGTTGATGAGGCTTGAGGCTAAGCGTTACCTTTTAGAACATTTCACTTAGAATGCTCATCGTCCACCTGACGATGTTTTGAAAACATTCATCCATACAAGTCCATCCCGGGTTCGATCGGAACCGAAGGCACTACTCCTACTACATCCATTTTGGAAATATCCTCAGGATTAGTAGCGACTAGCCCTTGCACTTCACTGCTCCATCTTCGAACATGAACTCATTTTTCCACGAAAACGTACAAATCGGATCGAAGTGGTTTTCGAGAAATTAATCCCGATCCCGGTCTCTTCGAAACGATCAGCGCATTGGCCAATATTGATAGTCGGTTATTTAACTATCAATTAATATTCAGAAACATCCATCAAACAATTAATAATCCCCAAATTATTTATTATCCTCAAAATATCTTCGCAAGATATATTTCCATTTTCAATCCTTTTGAAAACAGTTTTCAAGTCCCACTTTTCTCATGAAATAAATTTCCAATTATTTATTTCCACTGAAAACACCAAGCACAAAGCTTTAGATTTTAAAATAATTTAAAAACATTTTATTATAAAATATACTTTAAAATGTTTAAATTGAAAACTACTTTAATACTTTATAAAAATATATATACTTTAAGAATATTTAAAATAAGGTTACTTTATCGAATATAAAACTAAATTTTCTCCTTTAAACCAAATACTAAGTCACCTTTAAATAATTACTACGATAATAGATTTGAAAATACTTACTTTGGAATTTAAACATTTAGCAATAATAAATTTTCTAAAACATGCTTTTTAAAACAACGTTAAAACTTTAACTTATATTTAAAAAATTACTTTCAAAATGTACTTGGCTATCCAGGAAAATATACTTCTCTTTGCATTCCTTAAAAATAAATCACTGTTTATTTTTAACAAATTTTCTCATTTCCTTTAATAAATTCCCACATTGAATTTATTCTTCCCAAATATCCACTGATATATTTTACTTCACATTTATAAATCCAGTTTGTAAATTCCCAAAGTCTCATTTCTCTTTTAATAATCTCAGTTTTACACAATTAAATCAATCCCAATTTACTTCGTTTCGAAATAAATTCCTTCTTTATCTATTTTAATAAATTTCACTTGGATTTTTAAAATAAATTCTTTATTCCTTTAAATAATGTTACTTAAGGTTTAAAATTCATTATTTCTCTATTGTTTAAAATCCCCTTTCCATACTCGAAATTTATTTATTAGAATTTTAAAAATCACTTTTATTCTTTTCTAATTTATCCTTCAATTTATTCAGATTCTCTATAATTATTTTACTTACAAATTCACTCCTTTATTTTCTTTTCAAAAATCTAATTCTACATATTTAGATAACTCAGTGTACCGAAATATTCAAACAAACTATAGCATTCAACATTCCAATATAATTCATCACATAATATCAAATAATCATAATAGAGAATATTAAATAATCTAAATAAATGTTGAGGAATCCAGTTAGATCCCTCCATCCTATTCCCCGCATCCACAGACGTTAGCACAAAATAAATACCAATTCCACTTCGAGGTGGAATATCGCAGCATATGAGATTTATATAATATCATCCGCTATTTAATGAAGGAAATTAATCATTCCAAGATGTATTATATACTATAATATAGCACATCAAATCAGTTCAACCATTCAACCAATTATTTAAATTCAACCATTTAAATTTAAATTAAACCAGATGAGTGAGATTAACTCACCTTTGATTTTGTATGCAATCCAATCCAAACCAGCTGGTTCTTAATTATTTTTGACCTTGTATAAACATTATACAATTTATAAATATTTGAAATAATTGAACCGTAAATATTCATTTTAATAAATTTGATTGACTACTTATTTTAAAAATTAAATGTAACATCCCAAAATTTTGAATTCTAAATTCGGTAAATTATTTGAACTTTTAAATTTAATTTGAGAAATTTCAAGAGAAATAAAATATTATTAATATTAATAAAAGAAAGATATATGGAATTAAATAAATATCTGGTAGTTAAGTTTTAAATAGTAATAAATAAATAAAAACATATAACAAGCAACAAATTGTTTTAAACAATAAAATAAAATATATGTGATGAATTAAATATTGATAGTTAAACTTCAAATAGAAAAAAAATTCAAGAGTGTTCTTATGATAAAATTATATAGTTAAAATATTATGGTTATAACATGACATATGTAATATATAAACTTGCATATAAATTGTAAACCAGGAAGCAATTAAATAAGGCTTATGCAAGAAGATAGAAATCTACAAAATAAAGCAAATTTGTACTTACAAAAGAACAAAACAAAATAAGATAAACAAGAGGAAAAAAATCTGCAAAAATAAAACAAAAATAGTACTTATAAAAAAGTCAACAACATATTTATATAAACAAAGATGGGAACATAAACATTAAATGCCATCTATTCTTAAGCCTAAATCAAATCATTTCAGCCGAAATAATTTTTGGCTTAGTCAACAAAAATAAATTAAAAAAATATAATCTGATCAGAGAAATTGTCGCACCAGTAAACCTTCCCCTGTACAAACCCTCTCCTTTATATATATACAGGCATAGTTGCTTTATTTCATTCAAACAAATCTTAGCAAAGTCTAAAAGAAAATAAAAGGACACATCATACTTTACAAATTCAAGATCATTCGAGTGAGTAAAACAGAAAAAATAAAATAAAAGCGGATCAAACTGCATTTCTTCGAAAACATAGAAAACAACTCTGTTCGTCAACATATTAGGTGAGTAAACTTATTTGTTTTTGAAATCTAAGTATTTATTTTATGGTCTTGTGTTTTTTAGTTATATATTGGAAAGAAAATGTTGTTTGTATTGTTTTTGTATTACTGGAAGTATTATACAGTTTGTTCTTAATAATTTGTTTTAGAACAAAAGTAAATTAAAAAAATTCAAATAAACTCACACAATCTTTTTTAGCTTAGTTTTTTTACAAAATAAGTTGCTTTAACTTAAATTACAGTTAAAAATTTATTTCAATCTTGAACATGAAGTACTTGTCTGTGCAACTGGTAAATTACAGTAAAAATAAAATTCTTTGATGAATTCTGTAACCCGTATATTTATCGAGTATATATTTAAATATTTTATCGTTAGTCGGATTTTAGTCCGAAAACCTACTTTTAGCAAACAGTCGAATTGTGACTCGAGACCACCCCCATTGAGTTCAAAATGACGTTTGCGACCTTTTTGAGTATAAATTTCGATATGTTTGGAGTTAGTGGAATTTTGCCACTCTTCACTTAGGGCTTTGGTTTGGGCTGAGCCCAATAACCCCACTTATTAACTCAGTCTCAACCCTCTCCTCTTCATTTACTTCCTTTCTATTTTCCTAATACTCAAGCTTTTATAACAATGGAGAGTGGAAGAGGAAATTAAAAACTCCAAGCCCTAGTCTTCATTAGCAAATCCAACTTCTAGCTCCAAATTAAAGAGAACCCATTGATAAGCCTTCTCTTCATCTTCTCCAACACCTTCTCTCTTGAATTTCAAAAATTCCTAAACCTAACTTTGGGAATGTTCTTCTTTTTTAGCATAGATTCAAGCTCGTTTGGGTTGTGTTGAAGAGTGGTTGATTCTTCCTTTGCTTTCAAGCTTCTTCTTCATTTGTTTGGGTTCAAAGGTGAGATTTTTATCTCACATCTATGCTTATATCTATCTTCGATTGTTAGGTATGAATTTCCAACACTTATTCTTGTGCAATTGCTTTTGGTTTGGATTGAATTGTGAATATTCCAATTTTTAGTGTTTTGGGTTCAAATCTTAAAAATCCTAACTTGGATGTTTTGATCATATTTTTGGTGATGAACTCAAGAGCTTCTATGGCCGGCCAGTCAATTGGTGTAAACCCTTAGTGCTGTTGCTCGACCGGTTGCAATTCGGAAGAGACTGGTCCTCATTTAGATAGGCCGGGAGGTGCTGGAAACAGGCTCCGGTCGACCGAGCTCTGAGGACGGTCGACCGACCTGCATTCAAAGTGCATAAGCACTCCTCTGTCTCTGGTTCGGTCGGCTAACTGCAGGGCTCGTTCGACCGACCTGCTTGTCGAGAAAATTCCAGAACAGGGTCCGGTTGACCGAGCTCTGTGGCGGGCCGACCGACCTGTTGCTATTTTGTCTATTTCGCCCATTTTGCGTGGTTTCCAAATTTAATCGATTCGTGTTATTTCCCTATTTGTTGTTATCATTTGTTATTGCCTTTGATGACTTCTTTTCCTCGGGAATTTTTGGAATATCCATTTTGATGGATTGATATCGATTTCTTTGGATTTTATTCACGTCTTCGAATGTGAATTTAGTGATTGATTTTTTCTACAATCATTTTTGTGATTTGTCACTTTAAAAATATAAAGGTTTCAATACTAGTAGTAAATACCAAAACCCTTTCATCAAAATGATTTCAACACTATTTTATTACAAAGCTCGTTTCTTAAACCGTTTTCCAATCTATTAGTATATACAAACCTTTACCTCACTCGTATGAGAAATCTAATTAAACGGCTTAATAAAACGAGTGGTATGAAACGCTTGTGTTTACTTCGCCGGTTAATTCTTGGACTTGTTCGATTGAATCTCTTGTGACAATTTTATAGTGGAGATCTACAATTTGTTCGTAAATATTTAAGTTAAGCTAGTGGTTATGGCCCTTATGAGACATGATGCTAAACTCATATATTTACTAGCTTAGTGTAATTGACACTTCTTGATGATCAATGATGATCATTTTTGTGATTTAGACTAGCAATGTGCGATGTCTCTTTGTCTGCGAGGGAGACTAAACCCTGTTTTGTAGAGTTTCGACTCAAATTGGTGGGGTAGAAATCCATGGTCTTCGGGCCGTTTATGGAGCTTCGGCTCAATTTGTGATGGTTAGCAACCATGGAATTAGCATTCCGTTTGTGATACACGTGTTGGTGAGCTTTATGCTCCCGTTTGTGATAGGCCTCCCCCCATTTTTCTATGATTTCTGGATTTCTATTGATGATTTCTAGAATTTGTGTTTCGCCAATTTTCGTGATTTTCATTGATAAGTTCTATCAATATTTGTGCATTGGTGAATTTGTGTGACATTGACTTTTGTGATTGGCATTGATATAACTGTCAATTTTTATGGTTTGGTGAATAAAAATATAGAGTATGACATTCTTTTTATCTTTGAGAAGATTCTTTTGATATCGACTAATCTTTGGTTGATTTTGTTACATACTTATTATAGTATGGCCTTGTGGTTATCATACCTTTATTTCCGTCATATCTCTTATTCTATATCATTTTATCTGATATTTATAGTAAGACTGATCCATTTATTATTTTCTTATTAAATAATACTCGGGTCAGACCGAAATGTTACAGGTGCTTCTGCTTGACTCCTCAACTTGGATCATTATTCTGACTTTTGGCTAACTACTTAGATTGTAGTTTATTTTGTTGTATACATTCGAGATGTAGACTCTATGATGTACACTTATTCTTTTGTGTAGCACTTGTAGCTATTCTTTTGTGATATTGTGGATCTTATTTGACCACTACTCTGATAAACACTTTTTAGGGTTACATATATTCATATCTTTTTCTTCCTTTGTGATATGAACTTCTGTGACTAATTTGTGTTATGTATATTTCTATATTTGTTTCCGAAGATTATTATAGCCACTGTGTAGTAGCTTTGTATTTGCATCGGTATGTCGGATTTCCTCTTGAAATGAAATGCATCCTATACTTTCTGACATATCGGTGCTCGCGCAAAGAAATTACATGGATGGTCGCTTCTCAACAGCCTCATTCTCCGTGCTAGTTGACAGCATTACACCGTAGTATTTTTGGCTAGCGTGGGTATAGAGGTGGGGCGTCACAGCTTGGTATCAGAGCCAAACTTCGAAACAATGTAGAATAATCTAACAAGGATCATCGTCCTAAGTCCATCTTTGGAGTCGTGCTTTAGGATTTAATTCGAGTCTTCGTACCGTTCTATCCTATTTTCATTTATGATTCCTTGTTTTATTTATCAAGATTGATTGATATTCATTTGGTGAATAACCTTTTTCTTCTTCTTTCTTTCTTTCTAAAGGAAAAGAAATGGTTAGACCTGGCCGTCCCAGCGCCGGTCAAACTAGTGCTACTCCCCAAGATGGAGTTTTTTTGTCTTCCCAGCAGCTTCTTGATCTCGTAAAGAATGCTCAAGCAGCCGGTTCTAATCCGAAATCTACTCACCCTAAGTCTGGATTTGCACGCTTGTGCAACGATTATACCAATTTGGGTGGGAAACCATTCAAAGGTTCTGAAACTATTATTGAAGTCGAGGCATGGCTGAGAACATGCGATCGAATCTTTTCTCGCATGAACCTTATTGATCTTCACCGAGTTCAGGTGGCCTCTAGTATGCTCCAAGAAAGAGCATTGGACTAGTACGAACTTCTTATTTCTGAGATTAGTGAAGCGGATCACACCTGGGAGCAATTCCGGGAACACTTTGAATTAAAATTCGTGCCATAAGCAGAGAAAGTAACATTGGCTCGTCGATTCATAGACCTTGTTCAAGGTGAATCCTCCACGACAGATTATGTCGCATCCTTCGAGTCACTATCTAAGTACGGGGTCGAATACATAAACACCCCATTAAAGAAGAACCAAAGATTTGTCTATGGCTTAAACAAAAATCTCAAGAAGCCTTTACTTCCAAAATTAGATGTTTCTATTGATCAACTCATTGATATCGCTCTTCGTCTTGAAGAGGAGGATAGGGAGGGTGATGTTGAAGTGGCGGGAGCTAAGCCAAACTTCAACAATAAGAAAAGGCCTAACAAATTCAAAGGTCTTTATCCCAACAAAAAGGGAAAGCAAGCATCTACGGCAGCAAAGACCCCTACCTTTAGTCATGGAGAATGCTATAATTGTGGTTCAAAGGACCATTATTCAAATAAGTGTTCGAAGCCCCTCACTTGTCGCTACTGCAAGAGTCCCGGACATGTTATACCTTCATGCCCTAAACTTCAAGGCAGGAAGGAGGGAAAGTTAAATGTTGCTCAAGCCCCTGGCAACACATCTCGTGGTCAAGGTATATCTCATTCTATCCTTGATGGCATTATTATATTTCGTGGTCAACCTATTTGAATTCCTTTTGATATGGGTGCATCCCATTCTTTTATATCAAAGGAACTTGTTGACACTTTTTCTTTGAGTGTTGTTGATTTAATGACTTCTTTGAGAATCGCGAATCCGGTTGGTGGATCCGCAACACTTAGTTTACTTTGTAAAGATGAGGAGATTATTTTATGTGATTTTTCTTTCCTAGCCGATTTGCATGTTATGCGTTATTAAGGCTTTGGAATGATTATGGGGATGGTTGGCTTTATCGTTATGAAGCTCATATCCTATGCCCTGAATGGACTATTCATCTTCGACATCCTCAATCTGTTAAGCAGATTTCTATTATTCTCAAAGATTCGGATTCCACTTTATCTGCATCTTTATATTCTTTAAATCCTCATGATGACGATAATGATGATGAGGAAGACGTCATTTCTCTTATTCATGTTGTTCGTGAATTTTCCGACATATTTGAGCCTGATTTAGGACTACCACCTAAGCGAGCAATTGAGTTCAAAATTAATCTTACCCCTGGAGCTCAACCTATTACTTGTCCTCCTTATCGTATGTCCAATAACGAAAATGAGGAGATGCGCAAACAGTTATCCGAATTGGAGACAAAGAAATTTATTCATTCTAGTTCCTCGCCTTGGGGAGCTTCGGCTATTTTTGTGAAGAAATCTGATGGTACACTTAGGCTTTGCGTTGACTACCACAAGCTTAATGATCTTACAATCAAAAATAAATATCCTTTACCTCGGATTGATGATCTATTCGATCAACTTAGTGGTGCTAAAGTGTTTTCACAATTGGACTGGCAACTGGTTTTCATCAGCTTCGTATTGCAGAGGATAGCATTCCTTTGACATCGTTTCGTACGCGTTATGGATCTTATGAATGGCTTGTTATGCCATATGGTTTGACGAATTCTCCAGCTTATTTCGTTGACCTCATGAATCGAGTTTTCAAAGATTTCCTCGATCGATTTGTTCTCATCTTCATTGATGATTTTCTTGTGTATTCAAAAACCGAGGAGGAACATGAAAAGCATCTTCGAATTGTGTTGGAAACTCTTAGGACTAATCAATTAAAAGCAAAATTTTCTAAATGCCGCTTTTGGCAATCTCGTGTGAAGTTTCTCGGTCATATTATTTCCGAATCCGAAATATCAGTGGATCCTTCAAAGATTGAAGCGATTCAAAATTGGAAGAGACCGAAAAGTGTGACAGATATCCGTAGCTTTCTTGGATTGGCGGGTTATTACCGTCGTTTTATCAAAGACTTTTCTAAAATTGTCGTGCCTCTTACTAGCTTAACTAACAAAGGTGTTAAATACATTTGGTCGGACAAATGTGAAGCTTCTTTTCAGAAATTAAAAGAACTCCTTTCCGATGCTTCTATTCTTGTTATTCCCGAGGGGAATCAAGATTTTATTGTTTATACCGATGCTAGTCGTGTTGGTTTGGGTGCCGTTCTTATGCAAAGAGAACGTGTTATTGCTTATGCTTCTAGGCAATTGAAGCCAGCCGAGACTAGATATGCCACTCATGATTTAGAGCTCGCGGCTATTGTTTTCGCTCTTCGAATTTGGCGTCATTATCTCTTAGGAGAGAAATTTGTTCTCTACACTGATCATAAGCCTTTGAAATATTTACTCTCAAAAGGAACTTAATTTGCATCAACAACGTTGGCTCGAATTCCTTGCATCTTATGATCTTGATATTCGGTATACTCCCGGAAAAGGGAAATCGAGTTGCTGATGCACTTAGTCGCAAGAAACAGGCGGTTGTTTCCATGATGATATCCGAATGGAATGATCTTGAGGTTTTATCCACGTGTGAAATTCAAGACCGTGTTTCCGATTTATGTTCATCTCTTGTTTTATGTAGCCTTGAGGCTCATCCTTCTCTTTTAGACCGCATACTTGAAGCTTAAAGGCTAGATCCCGAATTGGCTCTTCTTGGCCAAAGTATTAAGGATAAAATTGATATTGAAGGTTTGAAAGACTTTGATATTGATTCTCGTGGCGGCATTCGAAAATTTGGTAGACTTATCGTGCCAAATATTAGTGATCTTCGTCAAGATATTTTAGAAGATTTTCATCGTTCTAAATATACCATTCATCCTGGTAGTAGTAAAATGTACACAGATACGAAGTGACTTTATTATTGGGAGGGAATGAAATCTGATATTGCTAACTTTGTTAAGTGTTGCATGACTTGCCAACTTGTCAAGGCTGAACATCAAAGGCCCGGTAGGTTGTTGCAACCTTTAGAAATTCCAATTTGGAAGTGGGACCAAATTTCCATGGATTTTATAGATGGCCTTTCCTGTTCTCGTTCGGGTCATGATAGCATATGGGTGATCGTTGATAGCTTACTAAATCCGCCCATTTTATTCCCGTTCGGTCTAACCGAACCGTTCCTCTTTTGGCCAAACTCTTTATCAAAGAGATTGTTAAATTACATGGATTTCCTACTTCTGTTGTTAGCGATCGTGATCCATTGTTTACTAGTGGATTTTGGAAGAGTCTTCAAAAATCTTTAGGAACGAAGCTTAATTTTAGCACCGCTTATCATCCTTAGTCCGATGGACAAACCGAGCGTGTGAATCAAACCCTTGAAGACCTTCGTGCATGTGTCCTTGATTTTGGGGGAAGTTGGGAAGATCATATTTCACTTGTTGAATTTTCCTATAATAATAGCTTCCAATCTAGTATTGATATGGCACCTTTCGAGGCACTCTATGGAAGGCCATGCCGATCTCCTTCTTGTTGGCTTGAGGCCGGTGAGAAGCTTGTTTTAGGTCCAGATTTTATCCGTGATTCCACAGAAAAGATTGAACTTATTCGTCATAGGATGAAAGAAACCCAGAGTAGACAAAAATCCTATGCGATAACCGGAGAAGGAAATTAGAATTTTCTGTGGAAGATCTTGTATTTATTCGTGTTTCACCTATGAAGGGTGTAGTACGTTTCAGTCGATCGGGAAAATTAGCGCCTCGATATATTGGGCCATTTCCTATCACCAAACGTATTGGTTCCGTGGCTTATCGCCTTTTATTACCGGCTCAGTTTTCTGCTATACATGACGTGTTTCACGTTTCTCAATTACTGAAATGCCTTCGAGATTCTGATTCTATTCTTGAGCTCGGTGTTGTGGAAGAAATTGAAGTTTTGCCTAATTTAACTTATGAGCAACATCCTATTCGTATTATTGCTTCGGAGGTCAAGCGCCTTCGAAATAAAGATGTTCCGCTTGTTAAGGTTCAATGGTCCGCGAATCCTAAGGATTGCTCTTGGGAACCTAGAGAATTCATCGAACGAACACATCCGGACTTACTTTATCTTGCTCTTTGAGGTAAACTTCTTATTTCAAAATTTCTTCTTTTGTGTTGATATGCTTTTATGGTTGTTACTGTTTTTTTCATTTATTCCTTATGATTGCGAGGACGCAATTTCTTTAAGGAGGGGAGTCTGTAACAACCCGCATATTTATCAATTATATATTTAAATATTTTATTTAAATATTTTATCGTTAGTCGGATTTTAGTCCGAAAACCTACTTTTAGCAAACAGCCGAATTGGGACTCGAGACCACCCCCATTGAGTTCAAAATGATGTTTGCGACCTTTTTGAGTATAAACTTCGATATGTTGGAGTTAGTGGAATTTTGCCACTTTTCACTTATGGCTTTGGTTTGGGCTGAGCCCAATAACCCCACTTATTAACTCAGTCCCAACCCTCTCCTCTTCATTTACTTCCTTTCTATTTTCCTAATACTCAAGCTTTTATAACAATGGAGAGTGGAAGAGGAAATTAAAAACTCCAAGCCCTAGTCTTCATTAGCAAATCCAACTTCTAGCTCCAAATTCAAGAGAACCCATTGGTAAGCCTTCTCTTCATCTTCTCCAACTCCTTCTCTCTTGAATTTCAGAAATTCCTAAACCTAACTTTGGGAATGTTCTTCTTTTTGAGCATAGATTCAAGCTCGTTTGGGTTGTGTTGAAAAGTGGTTGATTCTTCCTTTGCTTTCAAGCTTTTTCTTTATTTGTTTGGGTTCAAAGGTGAGATTTTTATCTCACATCTATGCTTATATCTATCTTCGATTGTTAGGTATGAATTCCTAACACTTCTTCTTGTGCAATTGCTTTTGGTTTGGATTGAATTGGTGAATATTCCAATTTTTAGTGTTTTGGGTTCAAATCTTTAAAAATCCTAACTTTGATGTTTTGATCATGTTTTTGGTGATGAACTCAAGAGCTTCTATGGTCGGGCAGTCGATTGGCGTAAACCCTTAGTGCCGTTGCTCGACCGATTGCAATTCGGAAGAGATTGGTCCTCATTTAGATAGGCTGGAAGGTGCTGGAAACAGGCTCCGATCGACCGAGCTCTGAGGACGGTCGACCGACCTGCTTTCAAAGTGCATAAGCACTCCTCTTTCTCTGGTTCGTTCGGCCAACTGACCTGCTTCTCGAGAAAATTCCAGAACAGGGTCCGGTCGACCGACCTGTTGCTATTTTGTCTATTTCTCCCATTTTGCGTGTATTCCAAATTTAATCGATTCGTGTTATTTCCCTATTTGTTGTTATCATTTGTTATTGCCTTTGATGACTTTTTTTCTTCGGGAATTTTTGGAATATCCATTTTGATGGATTGATATCGATTTCTTTGGATTTTATTCACGTCTTCGAATGTGAATTTTAGTGATTGATTGTTTCTACAATCATTTTTATGATTTGTCACTTTAAAAATATAAAGGTTTCAATACTAGTAGTAAATACCAAAACCCTATCATCAAAACGATTTCAACACTATTTTATTACAAAGCTTGTTTCTTAAACCGTTTTTCAATCTATTAGTATATGCAAACCTTTACCCCACTCGTATGAGAAATCTAATTAAACGGCTTAGTAAAACGAGTGTTATGAAACGCTTGCGTTTACTTCGCCGGTTAATTCTTGGACTTGTTCGATTGAATCTCTTGTGATAATTTTATAGTGGAGATCTACAATTAGTCCGTATATATTTAAGTTAAGCTAATGGTTATGGGACATGATGCTAAACTCATATATTTACTAGCTTAGTGTAATTGACACTTCTTGATGATCAATGACGATCATTTTTGTGATTTAGACTAGCAATGTGCGATGTCTCTTTATATGCAAGGGAGACTAAACCCCGTTTTGTGGGTTTCGACTCAATTTGGTGGGGTAGCACCCCATGGTCTTCGGGCCGTTTGTGGAGCTTCGGCTCAATTTGTGATGGTTAGCAACCATGGAATTAGCGTTCTGTTTGTGATACATGTGTTAGTGAGCTTTATGCTCCCGTTTGTGATAGGCCTCCCCCTTTTTTCTGTGATTTTTGGATTTCTGTTGATGATTTCTAGAATTTGTGTTTCACCAATTTTCGTGATTTTCATTGATAAGTTCTATCAATATTCGTGCATTGGTGAATTTGTGTGTCATTGACTTTTGTGATTGGCATTGATATAACTGTCAATATTTATGGTTTGGTGAATAAAAATATAGAGTATGACATTCTTTTTATCTTTGAGAAGATTCTTGTGATGTCGACTAATCTTTGGTTGATTTTGTTACATACTTATTATAGTATGGCCTTGTGGTTATCATACCTTTATTTCCGTCATATCTCTTATTCTATACCATTTTGTCTGATATTTATAGTAAGACTGATCCGTTTATTATTTTCTAATTAAATAATACTCGGGTCGGACCGAGTTGTTACAAGTGCTTCTGCTTGACTCCTCATCTTGGATTATTATTTTGACTTTTGGCTAACTACTTAGATTGTAGTTTATTTTGTTGTATACATTCGAAATGTAGACTCTATGATGTACACTTATTCTTTTGTGTAGCACTTGTAGCTATTCTTTTGTGATATTGTGGATCTTATTTGACCACTACTCTGATAAACACTTTTTAGTGTTATATATATTCATATCTTTTTCCACCTTTGTGATATGAACTTCTGTGACTGATTTGTGTTATGTATAATTCTATATTTGTTTCCAAAGATTATTATAGCCACTGTGTAGTAGCTTTGTGTTTGGATCGGTATGTCGAATTTCCTCTTGAAATGAAATGCATCCTATACTATCTGACATATCGGTGCTCGCACAAAGAAATTACATGGATGGTCGCTCCTCAACAGCCTCATTCTCCATGCTAGTTGACAGCATTACACCGTAGTGTTCTTGGCTAGCGTGGGTATAGAGGTGGGGCGTCACAAATTCAATTATTTTAAATCATGGATTTGATCACATAATTTGAATAAACGTATCAAGTTATGATTTTTAAAGGCAATACGTTGGTTTTTATTTAAGTGGTTCTAGAGCAGTTCACGTTTGAACCAATTTTGTTCTTTTTCAAATTTCTGATGATCGATCGAATGATAATTGATAAAAATTGGTGTGGAGCTAGCATGTTGATCCAAGACTTCAGGAAAATTGTTGAAGAATTTTTCCATTTTGTAAATTGATGTGTCGAGGTTAAATTAGGGTTATAGCCGAGGTTGTTCGCGTGTCTGTAAACAAGGTGATTTCACCACCTAGGAGCGATCGAGCTGCATATGCTATTGGAGAATGATAGTGCGAAGTGTTGACGTGATATGTTCGAAAGTATGGATTTTCTGGTGAACTATGCGCGGAGGACGAGGCGTTTTAGGCTGGGGGGTTCGAGTTACAGTTCGAACGAAGGGGTAAATTTCGATCCTGAGTTTTTTTGTGTCGAATTGACCTTTGATTTCAAACATAGAAGGAATTTGCGAATCGCCGCAGATGTTGATGTTCGCCGGAGCAACGGCAACGTGCCGTGCACATACACGGCAGAGATGATGTCGGCGTTGGGTAAAGTGGCGAATGACTTGAGTCAACACTCGAGGAAATGCACGCGTGGCTTCGATATGGAACTCGTGTATGCGAGTGTGTTTACCTGTCATTTAGTTTAAGCTTAATGCAAACTTCAACTGGAAAAAAAGAAGAAGAAGAAACAGGCACGGGGAAGAAAGGAAATGGACTCGGAGAGAGGACGAGAAGAACTCAAGTTTGACTCGAGTGAAAAGCATGGTTTACTCGGGTTTGCTTTATAATGGGTTAACCCCAAACAAAATTTCAAGTTAACAATGTTAAGTTTATTTTTGGCATTTACAAAGTAACTAATGTTGATTATGTTAAGTTAAAAACTTACTCTAAGTTTAAATTATTCAACAATGTTTTAAATTTTAATTAATCCTTTAATTAAATAATCAAATTTAAAATAAGAATTAAAGTTGATTTACATTAAAACTTTTAATGTAACAATAAATTGATTTTTAAAGTATAAAGAAGATTTTTAAATGATAATTAAGGTAAATAATTTTTATTAATTAACGATTTTGAAAAGATTTTAAGAATGATTTACAATTTGTAATTAAAATTGATTAATAAACAATTAAGTGTTTAAATTAAATTGTAATTAAGAATTTGTAATTTAGATAAATTAAGTAGATTAATTATAAATTGACAGTTAATTAAAATAATTAATTAAGAAACAATTGACCAAGTTAATTAAGATTTAATTAATTTATCCAAATTAATCATTGATCTTAAATAATGAATAAAAATAATTATGTGGTTAATGTATTAAATTGCACTCACATTGGTTGAAATAATTGTACTGCACTGAATTGTTATTTTTGTTGTGATCGTACTACTGTGTGATGTAGATTGTTATATATAGCACTGTAATTGTGATTTGTTCTATATTGATGAGAAAACCCTTTTGCCTGTAAAACGCCATTTAAACTTCGATGCGACAGGGAGTCGGATTTCAGTTAGTTATCCGAAACCCACATCGAACCCTGAATGTGAATCTTTGTAATTGATATATCCACGTGTTTTAAAACTAAGCGTTCACTGTTCGGTTTAGCCGGGAGAGGACCTTTGTGTCATATACCCCATTCCAAATAGTGATACGTCGAAATGGATAGCATTTGAAAACCGGTGGTGAAGACCTGGTGTCTTCGAAAAACGATAGGATAACCTATCGTTTGTCTCTACATAGAGTTGCTCCGGTATAGAGATTACCTAAGTGATGGGAAGTTCGATCGGGATTGTGGGTACCCAGATTTGCAAGGACTTCTTCCCTTATTGGATGAAGTGCCTTCGGTTCTGTTCGAACCCGGGACAGACTTGTATGGTCGTATGTCCGACACTACGTTTTGAGATATAAAGTGGATTTCTTTCAAATACGTATCTGTTGGTGGCGGAGAATTTATTCTCTTTGCTTAACAACCTTCTCTGAGATGTATGAGCTCAGAGGTTATGTAATTGAAGGTTATCAGCGTTATACTCCCAATTTGGTAGTGTAGCATGCTAAGTGCTGCTGTGTGTTGATGATCATTTGTGATCAAAGCATGGCTTTCGTGTAAAGCGTAGCTTTGTGGATGAGATCTCATTGGACCTCACAACCCGAAAATGGTCAAAACAGGAAAGATGCGGCAAGGTTATGAGGGTCGCGCCCTTTAGGGTATGTCATTTCCTTCTAGAAAAAGGTGATGTCATGGTATGGAGCCCATATATTTAATTGTGTGGTAGCTCCAATCTCATTTACTGTGTGGTTGTTGCTTTGTTATGTGGGCCCTTAGATAAAGGTCCTAAAGGACCGGGGAGTGGCATACTCGAGTAGTAGTTACCTAGTTACAGCGGTAACCCGACCTTGTGTTGGCAGAGAGTCGGGTAGGTTATCGGGACGTCCCGCCAGAGGCGTACCCATGTGTCAGTAGGAAGTTCCTTAGCCTGACCATTTGTGGAAATCCAAAGAAACAATACGAGCCCTGTACGGTTTTAGTTGTATAACCTGCCATGCAGCGTGGTGGTAACGTGCCACAAAACATGGTAGCTATAGTAGGCATACAACGAAATGTCGTATGCTGGCTAAGATTAATATTATACTTTCGAAATGCTTTCTACACTATGCACTAGTAATAATATCAAAGGATTTTTCCCGTATCAAGCATATTTGACTATCATAAGAAGAAATCTCCTCCAAGTCTGCGATTGCATTGTGTGTGTGGCGGGAGGTCTTATGGTAGTTTCATTTTCCAAAAGCATACCGGATTTTCTTTTATAAATCTAGTTTATTTAAAAGCAACTGTTTTTGTTTACTCATACCAGTCCCACGACTGACCCGGAGTTTATTGTTTCTTTTCTAAACTCTAGGTGGCCATAATTTCTAAACGGGCAGCCTAGTAGCAGGTTTCCGTGTTCTGGTGTTAGCAGTATTTTGTAGCTCTTGCTTTGAAGATATTTTAGAAGCTTTTGGCATCTCAGTGTTTAGTTTTGGGAGATTGTTATCACTTCATTTCTTTGATGACTTTTTGGATATCTGATCACTGATGTATTAGTATGATGTTTATTAGAGTTGTGGTGTATGCATGAAAAAATACTCTGGTGTAGTAATGGATATTATGATGTTGTATCTGTGATGTATGCATGATATTCATTTTGTTCCGCTGTTTCATATTCATCTGATGTTGTTATAAGCTTCGGCGAACCAGATTCGATGTTTGGATCTACAGCATTTGAATACGAGTGTCGTATTCGGTGCCGATTTTTGAAAGTCGAGCCAGGGCCATCACTTTTGGTATCAAAGCTGAAGGTTGAGCAAGAATTTTAGCAACGGAGTATAACACATCAGATGGCTCATTATAGATAGGGTGAAGTATACCCTAGAATGAGTATAATAGAGACTGAAACCCCAAATTTTCTCGGTCTATTTCTTTTAACTGCTCATATTCCTTAAGATATTTCGTTCGTATATCTAAATCAATTTTCTTACTAATTACAGATAGTAAGAATGAGCGGATGAAGAGGAAGAGTTAGGGGTCAAGGAAGTTCCACAACAACTAATCAAGATCCCCCAACAGCAGTAGCAGCAGTACCTATTCAGCAATAGCCGAATCTGGCTGATTTATATAAAAATTTCTCAAGGCCCGGAGGTAAGCCGTTCACCGGCAAGGTGTCGATTGTTGAGGCTAAAGCATGGATTAGATCATGTGAGAAAATCTTTGGAGGGATAAAGCTATAAGACGATCAGAAGCAACTCATAGCTTCTTGGCAACTTCAAGAGGAAGCCTTAGCCTGGTGGGTGACAGTTACTGTAGACAAGCCAGAAGACAAGTTTACTTGGGAGAAATTTAAAGAAGTATTTGAGAAGCGTTATCTGCCATCGGCTGGAATTTCTCAAATGTCCAGGAATTCATGGACTTAAAGCAGGGGAGTTTGTCATTCGAGGAGTATCAAAACAAATTCAATGAATTATCTCGTTTTGGTCCCGAATTGGTGAACACGCCTTTAAAGAAGAATAAAAGATTTATTCGTGGGATGAATAAGAAATGCCATGAAAGAATGACCGGCCATGTTAAGGAATCCTTTTCAGATTTAGTTGATATGGGGCACAGATATGCCACACTTGATATGCAAGAAGCCCCGATGGAGAAAGGAAATTCGGGCAATCAAAATTGGAAGAAAAGGAAATTTAGAGGCAAGAAACCATGACAAAGGAAGGAGAAAAAGAAGAGCATTCAGGGAAGCGTGGCAGAGAATGTCACTTGTTATAATTGTCTAGAGAAAGGCCATTACTCAAACAGTTGTAAGAAGCCCAAGAGAGATCAGTCCATTCAAGCGATGCACAGGAAATGCTATTATTGTCAGAAAGTGGGGCATGAAGTTAAAGACTGTCCAACCATGAAGCAAGCTCAAACGACAAAGGTGTACATAGTCAAAGACCAACCTGCATTTTCCAAAGCAGAGAAAGGAAAAGGAGTTCTGGAATGTAACCTCATTATTTATTGTAGCATTGTTAGAGTTTATTTGACACGGGCGCTACACATAGTTTTATCTCTCCGCAAGCTATAATTGAATTAAATCTTGAACCTGATTTTGTTGATGAACCCATATGCATAAAGAATCCAGTTAGAGGTCCCGCGAATCTTTGTCTTCGATGTAGAGATGTTCCTATCTCATATTCTTGTTATCAATTCCCTATTGGTCTCTTTGATCTTGATTTTAATGAGTTTGAAGTCCTACTCGGAATGGATTGGCTAGCGAAATACGTAGCCAAATTGGATTGCATTAATCGATTGATTTCGATTAAAACCGAATTTGGAGATTTCATCGAGATTTCTTGTGAGCACCTTAGTCCCAAGAGAGAAGGGTTAATGTATAATTTGGGTTATCCCGAACCCAGTTTGGAGTCCATTCCCATTGTTAGAGATTTTCCGGACGTGTTCGGAGAAGTGAAATCTTTACCTCCACATTGGAAAATAGAATTCAGAATCCACCTAGTGCCCAACGCACGTCCTATTGTACGCGCAAGTCGTTGGGGTTCAGCAAAAGGATTAATTCGACCCAGTGTTTCTGAATGGGGTTCAGCCGTTTTGTTCGTCGCTAAATCGGATGGATCTTTGAGATTGTGTGTAGATTAGCGCGATCTCAATAAGATGACTCTCAAGAATAAGTTTCCTTTACTAGGATCGATGATTTATTTAATCAATTGCACGACGCTCGTTTCTTTTCAAAGATGGATCTAGCTCAAGGATTCCATCAACTACGAATCGTCGAAGATTGTGTACATTTAACTGCTTTCAGGGGTCCCAATATGTTCTACGAATGGTTAGTCATGCCTTTCGGGCTAACCAATGCTCCAGCGTACATCGTAGATTTGATGACCCGTGTGTTTCGGGAGGTGCTGAATAAATCTGTTCTTGTATTTATCGATGATATCCTAATTTACTCCAAAACCGAAGAGGAGCATGCCGAGCACCTTAGAATCGTTTTGGAGATATTGAGGAGAAATATTCTATTTGCGAAATTTCCCAAATGCCACTTTTGGGTCAAAGAAGTCAAATTCCTTGGCCATATTGTTAATGAAGAAGGAATTTCGGTTGATCCTAGGAAAATTTCCGTTATTCTTGATTGGAGAAGACCTACTACACCAAAGGAAGTTCGAAGCTTTTTGGGCTTAGCAGGCTACTATCGGAAGTTTGTCCAGGATTTTTCGAAGAAAGCTAGTCCGTTGACGAAGCTAACAATGAAGGATGTAAAGTTCAATTGGACTCTGAAGTGCGATGAAGCTTTTCAAGAGTTGAAGAAGAGATTAACCACTGCTCCTGTTCTCGCTATTATAAATGGGAATCAGGGATTATCTATTTATACTGACGCATGTGGTGATGGGGTAGGTGCAGTATTAATGCAAAATGGGAAGGTAATTGCCTACGCGAGTAGACAATTACGTCCGCACGAAAGAAACTACCCAACAGATGATTTGGAACTTTTGGCTGTTGTTTTCGCTCTGAAAATATGGCGACATTATCTTCTGGGTAAGAATCTTTTCAGCTTTCTTAATAATTTATGAATTTAACTTAACTTGATAAATATACTTAATGAACTTTTCTTCCTCTTGGTGAAAAATTTGAATTATTCACCGACCATAAATCTTTGAAGTATCACTTTACCCGGAAGGATCTAAACCTACGACAACAACGTTGGTTGGAATTTCTGGCATCTTATGACCTAGATATCCAATATACGCCAGGAAAAGCCAATGTAGTTGCCGATGCTTTAAGTAGGAGACATGTTGTTCTTGCATATCTTGTTGTCACTCCTACTCTCCTTGAAAAGATCACCGGCAAGCCAAAAAAAGGACCCGTTCCTTCATGGAATTTGTAAAAGAATTCATCAGGAGGAAGGTTCTAGTTTTGCAATTGATAATAATGGAATCATCAGATTAAAAGGCAGGATATGTGTCCCAGACTTCCCTGATCTGAAACGTGAAGTATTGGATAAATGCCACAAATCTAAGCTCAGCATCCATCCAGGAGTTAATAAAATGTATCGAGATATCAAAAGAACTTTCTGGTGGAAGACAATGAAAAGATACATATCCATATATTTGAGTCCCTGTGCTACTTGTCAACAAATTAAAAGAGACCAAAAGAAAGTAGCCGGTTTACTTCAGCCTTTGGAAGTACCAAAATGGAAATGGGATCAGGTATCGATGGATTTCATTAACGGATTGCCACGAACCAGGAAGGGAAATGAAGCAATTTGGGTTATAGTGGACCGTCTAACCAAAACTGCTCACTTCATACCAGTGAAATCCACTCAGACTGCAGCAAGCTTAGAAGTGCTATATATAAAGGAAATTGTTGGTCTCCATGGTATTCCCAGCAGCATAGTGAGTGATCGTGACCCGATCTTCACTAGTAGATTTTGGGAGGCATTCCAAGCCACTTTGGGAACAAAATTGAATCTCAGCACCGCTTATCACCCACAGTCTGATGGGCAGACTGAGAGGATTAACCGAATTCTAGAAGACCTTTTCCGTGCTTGCATTCTCGACTTTGGTGGTTCTTGGGAGGACCATTTGCATCTGGTCGAATTCTCTTATACAATAGCTATCAGGCCAGTAAAGAAATGTCTCCTTTCGAAGCTTTATATGGTTGTCCGTTTCGATCACCTGCATGCTGGATCGAATCAGGTTATAAACTCGTCCTTGGACCAGATATGATTAAAGAAGCCACGGAGAAGGTATATTTTATTCGAAAGAAATTAAAAGTAGCTCAAAGTCGCTAGAAGAGCTATTATGACCGCCGTAGAAGAGATTTAGAATTTCAAGTTAGAGATTCTGTATTTTTGAAAGTATCTCCGATGCGGGGTGTATTGAGGTTTGGGAAAACTGGAAAGCTAGCACCGCGTTATATTGGTCCTTTTCCTACTCTGGAGAGGATTGGTCCCCTAGCATATCGAGTGCAGCTACCCAGCTGGTTGTCTGGCATGCATGATGTGTTCCACATTTCTAATCTTCGGAAGTACGTGCATGATGCAGATAGTATTATTGAAGAAGCTGCTTAGTAGGATCTTGAGATCTCCCAACTTGGCCGTAAGAAGAGAACCAATAAAGATTGTAGATCATGATGAAAAGCGATTGAGAAACAAAGTGGTGAAACTCGTTAAAGTTTAGTGGAGTGGCGATCCAATGGACTGTACTTGGGAAACTGAAGATAATATGAAGAAATCATATCCCAATTGTAGAGTAGACATCTCGGCTTAAACTGGTAAGCCATTTCCTTATTTTTCTGAAATCGTATATTCTTTGTTTGTTTTTCTCTCTCTTTTAAATTTCGAGGATGAAATTTTCTTAAGGGGGATATTTGTAACATACCAAAATTTTGAATTCTAAATTCGGTAAATTATTTGAACTTTAAAATTTAATTTGAGAAATTTCAAGAGAAATAAATTATTATTAATATTAATAAGAAAGATATATGGAATAAATAAATATCTAGTAATTAAGTTTTAAATAATAATAATAAATAAAAACATATAACAAGCAAGAAATTGTTTCAAACAATAAAATAAAATATATGTGATGAATTAAATATTGATAGTTAAACTTCAAATAGAAATAAAATTCAAGAGTATGTTTATGATAAAATTATATAGTTAAAATCTTATGGTTATAACATGACATAAGTAACATATATAAACTTGCATATAAATTGTAAACCAGGAAGCAATTAAATAAGGTTATGCAAGAAGATAGAAATCTACAAAATAAAGCAAATTTATTCTTACAAAAGAACAAAACAAAATAAGATAAACAAGAGGAAAAAAAATTTGCAAAAATAAAACAAAAATAGTACTTATAAAAAAGTCAACATCATATATATGTAAACAAAGATTAGAACACAAACATTAAGTGCCATCTATTATTAAGCCTAAATCAAATCATTTCAGCCGAATTTTTTTTTGGCTTAGTCAACAAAAATAAATTAAAAAAATATAACTGATCAAAGAAACTGTCGCACCAGTAAACCTTCCCCTGTACAAACCCTCTCCTTTATATAAATACAGGCATAGTTGCTTTATTTCATTCAAACAAATCTTAGCAAAGCCTGAAAGAAAATAAAAGGAAACATCATACTTTACAAATTCAAGATCATTCAAGTGAGTAAAATAGAAAAAAAGATTAAAAGCAGATCAAACTGCAGTTCTTCAAAAACACAGAAAACAACTCTGTTTGTCAACATACTAGGTGAGTAAACTTATTTGTTTTTGAAATCTAAGTATTTATTTTATGGATCTTGTGTTTTTTATTTGTATATTGGAAAGAAAATGTTGTTTGTATTGTTTCTGCATTACTGAAAGTATTATACAGTTTGTTCTTAATAATTTGTTACAAAACAAAAGTAAATTGAAGAAAATTCAAATAAACTCACACAATCTGTTTTTAGCTTAGTTTTTTTTACAAAATAAGTTGCTTCAACTTAAATTACAGTTAAAAATTTATTTCAAGCTTGAACATGAAGTACTTGTCTGTGCAACTGGTAAATTACAGTGAAAACGAAATTCTTTAATGAATTCAATTATTTTAAATCATCGATTTGATCACATAATTTGAATAAACATATCAAGTTATGATTTTTAAAGGCAATACGATGATTTTTATTTATGTGGTTTAAGAGAAGTTCACGTTTGAACCAATTTTGTTCTTTTTCAAATTTCTGATGATCGATTGAATGATAATTGATAAAAATTGGTGTGGAGCTAAGGTGTTGATCCAGGACTTCAGGAAAATTGTTGAAGAATTTTTCCATTTTGTAAATTGATGTGTCGAGGTTAAATTAGGGTTGTAGCCGAGGTTGTTTGCGTGTTTGTAAACAAGGTGATTTCACTACCTAGGAGTGATCGAGCTGCATATGCTTTTGGGGAATGATAGTGCAAAGTGTTGACGTGATATGGCTGGAAGCGTGGATTTTCTGGTGAACTATGCAAGGAGGATGAGGCGTTTTAGGCTGGGGGGTTCGAGTTACAGTTCGAACGAAGGTGTGAATTTCGATCCTGAGTTTTTTTGTGTCGAATTGAGCCTTGATTTCAAACATAGAAGGAATTTGCAACTTGCCACAGATGTTGGTGTTCGCCGAAGCAACGGTGTGACGCCCCCCTATATGCTCACAATAACAAAGAGTATTGAAGGAAACACTGTCTGTTATCACGAAGAATAAGGCTAGATAGGAGCGGCCATCCGTAGTTAGGCCTTACACTAGTATTGGTTATTTCGATAGGAGTGGTATATATTTTAATTTTTCATCTCTTACTTATTTACTCCCATGGACATACCCAATTCCAGTATAAAACGAACTACGATGGTTCATAATAGTTTAGGACAATAAATATAATAATAACATAGATAATATAAATGCAGAACACAGATAAAGCAAAAAAGTCTCATATATATAATAACTGATGTCAGTTACAATACATGTGATACAGTACATATGATACAACTACAACTGTCGACACTGGAAGTTACATATACAAGTACATTATCGTATATAATATACATGAATACATATCTTCCTATACTAATACACTGACTACTAAAAACGACAACGACTTCTCCAAAAGATATGAAGAGGCTTCATTGCTCAAGCCGCAACCCAAAGCAAGATATCTACAACCTGTAATAACTCGGTCTGACCCGAGTATTACATTCAAAAGAAAATAATACACGGGTCAGTCTAATTCAAACTCAGTTATTAATGCACGGAAGCAATAATAAATAAATAATCAAATAGACGACAGTCACATAAATCTCGTCTATCCAATCCTTTAACAAGGAAATCGGATAACGTTAAATATAACACATAACACTGTTAAACAACAAATCAGCAAATTCAAATCATCAACAAAGATAAGTGAAAAGAATATCAATGAAGATAATTTAGAAAACATCAGAATTGCCTAATTGGCAATTAATCACAAAATCTAATTATTGAATAAATAATTAGAAACTCATAATCTAATTATCAAATAGATAATTAGACAACAACAAAATGATCGAATCAAATCAACTCAAAGATAATTTCAAAATATTGAATTGGACACAGAAAACTATTCAGCAATTGGAATATCAATTCAAAATGTCAATCCTGTGTGGCTGCAGTACACGCACGCATGTACTGCCTCGCCACTACAGTATAAGATGTCATCATAAGTCCAACTATTGACAGCAAACGTCATTTCTGTGTGGCTGCAATACACGCATGCGTGCACTGCCTCGCCACTAAAGTGATGAAATAGGAATCGGTACAAGGTCAAATCCGAGCTACTAGAGGGATTCAACTCAAGTGTATATTCAAATGAAATGGCCAAGACATAAAATCAAGCCTCGACCATAGCTCAAATCAGAGACTGCACAATGAATCTGCAGCAAGGGGGATGACAATATGCATGCCACAGTTTCGAAATTCAAAGACAAGCACCACTCTAACTAGAAGTACACCTGAAGTATACAAACTGCCCAACACAAAGAAGCAAACAAAGATATGGCTAGAACCAAACTGCACTTCAAGGCACAATGCAGTAGTATAAACATCACCATGAACAAGCAGTGGTAAAAGCTACAAAGGTAGCGACAACTTAGAATAAAGACCAAGTAGCAAGCAGTATACAACCTGAACCAACAAAGCACTGAGGCTCGAATGACCAAATACACATGGCAGTGACATGATGAGGCAGTGCTAATAAATAAATAAAGGCAGTGGTACAAACATGAAGACATAGTAGAATAAGGTGACACCAACAAAGATATGGCCAGGACTAATTGCACTACACCCCTCACGAACAAGACAACAAGATGAATCAGACCGGCAATGAGCATGCATCAACCAAAATAGTTGCAACATGATGCGATGAACTACAAGGTGCCTGACTCGAGTACATTAAACCAGAGATAACTATGTACGACCAAACTCAATGAAACCACACTGTAGATGCAGTACAGTTCACTTCGATACCTAATACAAATGAACGACACAATGTACAAGTAGGAAAATCAACTTAATTACTCAATGCAGTAGAATAGCTCGAGTACAAAAGGAGATGTAAAACAAACTGCACCAAGGGATGTGTGCAGTAGCGGACATAAGTACACATACAAGTGTACTGGTGCTACAATTAAAGTCAAGTAGCAATTTCAAAATATTCAGAAACTGGACTCACTTATTCAGGTAGATAAACACCAAAAATCAGTTTTGAGCAATGGTGCAGGAATAATTAAGCAACTCATACTGATTCAGGGAATAAAGCATCAAAGGCCAAAATCATTAACCAAATAAAGAGGTCAAGTCACTGTTATTAGGACTCAACACAAGTGCAAGGCCACCAAGGATAACAGCAATACCAAGAAATCACACATGGTCAGTAAACATCAATGCACAAGGCAATGATACATACATATACATGAACCAGCATAAGCAAAAAAATACAAGAGTCGACCAAACAACTCAGTGCCATCATAATGAACCCAAATTTCAAATTAGGCAATGCAGACAACAAGGGTCTGAGCTCATATGTACAAAGTCAGTGACGATGCCAAACATATTACCAGACCATCCATGATCAGAGAGGAGCAAAAGCAAGTGCAACAACAATGGATACAAATGCACATATGTACCACATAGAGTGTGGACAGGAGTAAAAACTGCTATAACTCGAAACATCAATTAAATTGTCAAAAGGAAAAGGTAGCCAAGTGTGTGTGGCTGCAATGGAAGAAATGTGCAACCAACAGGTCGAAAATGCTCTGGGATGAACATAAAAATGGCCAGAGTCGAAGCACACAGGGTCACAAAATCAAAGTCAATATGATCTGTGAAGCCAAAAATTCAACAAAGTGGTCGCAGTCATGAAACAGCAGGTGAAGTCGAACAAGGTCGATAGTGCTACAGAGGTGGTAAACAAAATAGCCAAAGTCGAATAAAACAACAACGTCAAACTCAAATCGAAAATCATCAAAGCCGAAAATTCATCAATTTATATGAACTCGATAAAGTCAAAGAAGCATCAATCATCGAAACATTATCACGTAATCACAACAGAAACAAAATTGAATGGCCAAGATAAACCGAGGACCTTGAAACTTCAAATCAATGCCGTTTAATCAAGCAACGAAGTATACGAAATTGAAGAAGTTAGAAATCAATAAGCTTTAAATTAGATGTGAGCGATAAGGAATCACTCACCTGAATCGAAGCAAAGACGAACTCGACTAACAGAAGGAGCCGTGAACGATCCAAGCTACTCGCGAGTACCCACCGATCGATCAACAGAGGCGCGACCTCGAAGAATTTCGAAAGCCTTAATTTGGACAAGGAGGAACGAACGACAGCCATTATTTTTCTTTGTATGTTTTGTTTTAGGGTTTCGAATGAATAATCAAATGAAGGGGTCGGGTTTGCCTTGATAGTTATCACGGCAAAACAAACAAATGAAAACGTGGACCAGATTGCATTTAAAATCCCACACAGTATTCAACGAATTATTAAAAGAATTTTAACCCAATTAAAAACTCCAATAGCAATTAACAACTACTTTAATCGTCAAATGACGATAATTAATTGTTACAAAACCCCGGGTTGTTACAAACGGCGACGTGCCGTGCACGTACACGGCAGAGATGGTGTCAACGTTGGGTGAAATGGCGAATGACTCGAGTCAACACTCGAGGAAATGCATGCATGGCTTCAATATGGAACTCGTGTACGCGAATGTGTTTACCTGTCATTTAGTTTGAGCTTAATGCAAACTTCAACTGGAAAAAAAAAAAGAAACAGGCACGGGGAAGAAAGGAAATGGACTCGGGGAGAGGACGAGAAGAACTCGTGTTTGACTCGAGTGAAAAGCATGGTTTACACAGGTTTGCTTTATAATGGGTTAAGCCCAATCAAAATTTCAAGTTAACAATGTTAAGTTTATTTTTGGCATTTACAAAGTAACTAATGTTGATTATGTTAAGTTAAAAACTTACTATAAGTTTAAATTATTCAATAATGTTTTAAATTTTAATTAGTCCTTTAATTAAATAATTAAATTTAAAATAAGAATTGAAGTTGATTTACATTAAAACTTTTAATGTAACAATAAATTGATTTTTAAAGTACAAAGAAGGTTTTTAAATGATAATTAAGGTAAATAATTTTTATTAATTAACGATTTTGAAAAGAAATTAAGAATGATTTAAATTTGTAATTAAAATTAATTAATAAACAATTAAATGTTTAAATTAAATTGTAATTAAGAATTTATTATTTAGATAAATTAAGTTGATTTATTGTAAATTGACAGTTAATTAAAATAATTAATTAAGAAACAATTAACCAAGTTAATTAAGATTTAATTAATTTATCCAAATTAATCATTGATCTTAAATAATCAATAAAAATAATTATGTGGTTGATCTATTAAATTGCACTCACATTGATTGAAATAATTGTACTGCACTGAATTGTTATTTTTGTTGTGATCGTACTACTGTGTGATGTAGATTGCTATATACTAAACTGTAATTGTGATTTGTTCTGTATTGATGTGAAAACCCTGGTGCCCGTAAAACAGCATTTAAACTTCGATGCGACAGGCCACCGGATTTCAGTTATTTATCCGAAACCCACATCGAACCCTGAATGTGAATCTTCGTAATTGATATATCCACGTGTTTTAAAATTAAGCGTTCACTGTTCGGTTTAGCCGGGAGAGGACATTTGTGTCATATAACCCATTGTGAAAAGTGATACGTCGAAATGGATAGCATTTGAAGACCGGGTGTCTTCGAAAAATGATAGGATAACCTATCGATTGTCTCTGCATTGAGTTGCTCGGGTATAGAGATTCCCTGAGTGATGGGAAGTCCGATCGGGATTGTGGATACCCGGATTTGCGAGGACTTCTTCCTTTATTGGACGAAGTGCCTTCGGTTCTGTTCGAACCCGGCATAGACTTGTATGGTCGTATGTCTGACACTACATTTTGAGATATAAAGCGGATTTCTTTCAAATATGTATCTATTGGTGACGAAAAATTTATTCTCTTAGCTTAACACCCTTCTTTGAGACGTACGAGCTCGGAGGTTATATAATTGAAGGTTATCAGCGTTATACTCCCAATTTGGTAGTGTGGGATGCTAAGTGCTGCTGTGTGTTGATGATCATTTGTTGATCATTTGTGATCAAAGCATGGCTTTCATGTAAAGCGTAGCTTTGTGGACGAGACCTCATCGGACCTCACAACCCGAAAATGGTCAAAATAGGAAAGATGCGACAAGGTTATGAGGGTTGCGCCCTTTAGGGTATGTCATTTCCTTCTGGAAAAAGGTGATGTCATGGTATGGAGCCCAGATATTTACCTGTGTGGTAGCTCCAATCTCATTTACTGTGTGGTTGTTGCTTTGTGATAGAGGGCCCTCGGATAAAGGTCCCAAAGGACCGGGGAGTGGCATCCTCGAGTAGTAGTTACCTAGTTACAGAGGTAACCCGACTTTGTGTTGGCAGAGAGCCGGGTAGGTTCTCGGGACGTCCCGCCAAAGGCGTACCCATGTGGAAGTAGGAAGTTCCTTAGCCTGACCATTTGTTGGAAATCCAAAGAAACAATACGAACCCCGTACGGTTTTTGTTGTATAACCCGCCATTAAGCGTGGCGGTAACCTTCCATAAAACATGGTAGCAATAGTAGGCATACGAAGAAATGTGGTATGCTGGCTAAGATTAATATTATACTTTTGAAATGCTTTCTACACTATGCACTAGTAATAATATCAAAGAATTTTTCTCGTATCAAGCATATTTGACTATCATAAGAAGAAATCTCTTCCAAGTCTGCAATTGCATTGTGTGTGTGGCGGAAGGTCTTATGGTAGTTTCATTTCCAAAAGCATAACGGATTTTCTTTTATAAATCTAGTTTATTTAAAAGCAACTGTTTTTGTTTACTCATACCAGTCCCACGACTGACCCGGAGTTTATTGTTTCTTTTCTAAACTTTGGGTGCCCATAATTTCTACACGGGCAGCCTAGTAGCAGGTTTCCGTGTTCTGGTGTTAGCAGTATTTTGGAGCTCTTGCTTTGAAGATATTTTAGAAGTTCTTGGGATCTCAGGTGTTTAGTTTTGGGAGATTGTTATCACTTCATTCCTTTGAAGACCTTTTGGATATCTGATCACTGATGTATTAGTATGTTGTTTATTTGGAGTTATGGTATATGTATAAAAAAATACTCTGATGTAGTAATGGATATTATGATGTTGTATCTGTGATGTATGCATGATATTCATTTTGTTCCGCTGTTTCATGTTCATCTGATGTTGTTATAAGCTCCGACGAACCAGATTCGATGTTTGGATCTACGACATTTGAATACGAGTGTCGTATTCGATGTCGATTTTCGAAAGTCGAGTCAGGGCCTTCACATTAAACTAGTAGGCTTAGAATGGATATAGGTATATATATATATATATATATATACACTTTATTTCTCATTTAGAAATTATATAAGTATATTTATAAAGATAACCCATATAGATTTTGTAAAATCAAATCTTTCTATAAATTTCTATGTATATACATACATACATACATACATACATACATACATACATACATACATACATACATACATATATATATATATATATATCGTTCTCTCAAAACTTCATCTATATAATAATATCTTTGTTTCAGAAAACAATTAAATAGATCTGCATATGAATATATTTCAATATATATTTTTATTTTTATTTTTATTTTTATTATTTTTTCCAGATATGGTTATGATATATAAATCGGAACAAATTCCCAACCACCATCGCGAATTTTCTTACGAGCTCGAGATGCTCTCTCCGACCCACGGCTGTAGCTACTCGATCACCACGCACAAACTCGAGTCCTCCCACTTCAGTACTGTCATGCTTCGACCAACCCGCCGCCATCACCATCCCAAACAACACCCCTAGCATCACCACGTCGCACAGCTTCCCTGCCTTTCATCTCCACATACGAGATCTAACACGCTAATGCTCCCCTTCGGCCGTGGTAATCGTGAATTCCACCCTACGCGAGCGCCAAGTCAAAGCAAGTCGCAAAGCCCAAATCGCGACTTCGATTGCGGTGCCGACCACGAGACCATCATGCGACTCTTGTTTGATTTGGGAATAATTCGATTATTTTGATTTGAGGGTTGCTAAAAGGAGGGAGATGAGAAGGGGTGTTCGTCCATTCTTCTAAGTTTGAATGAGAAAAGAGGGGTTTGTAACTGAAATAGGAGATAAGGGAGCGGCTCAATTTGAAGTGAGGGGATGGATTGCGTGCGGAGAAAGTCTGTAGTGATTTGAAGGGGAAAAGTATCGATGTGAATGGAATACGGCTCAAGGTTGACTAGGATATAAATATATATTTTTAAATTTTGAATTCAAATTTTCTCGATTTACGTAGCTTAAAATCGCAAACCCCTATCGAGGCGTGCCGCTAGGCATTTATAACATTATACCCCTATTTTGAACGCAATGGAACGTGTTTCGGAGCCTAATTCGGTCATATGGAGAAAATAGCGTTTAGCACCCAGTTATAACATTAAATTTTCAATATAAATTTTTGCGCGTTTATATATCGTACGCTCACACAACAACTCCAAACACTACGAAAATTGAAACCCGGTAATAATACAAAATTACGGATCCAATGGAAAAGGTTTCGTCGAATTTCGAGATTATACCTCGGAAGGCTATTTTTAAACGTCAATTTAAACGATATATTTTCAAAACTTAACAAAGCACTTCCAAATTAAATTTTAACACCTTTACTATCTTCAGTATTATCATATAAATTTTACAAGCCTTTAAATTATTTTTATCCGGATTAAAACTCCAGATTCACTATTTCACCCGATTTCCAATAATTGAATTCAATAATCAAATTATTGAATAAATAGTGATATTTGAAATTCAAGTTAAAATTAACCTTTCAAATATTTAAAATAAATTATATATTCCGATTTGAAACGTCCAAAAATTCCGGGTCATCACAATAAGTCTGAACAAAACCACTGGATAGCTGAAAGCTCAATAGATATAGATGGATCTCCAAGTGAAGCCCCAACTCCAAAGTTGAGTCTCAAATGCCGTAACACTCAGTCTGACCCGAGCATAATGCAAAATACAGCACACTCGATTCAATGTTAACATTCTTATATTAATAAATTCAACTCAAGTGAAATGTCAACTGAAACACGAGTAACCTAAAGGATGTTTGAGATTTTCATCCTCTAAGGATTCGTGGAACTATCTACTATGTAGTAATATATGTTATTATAGTATGTCTATAGGAAAGTAAAACTATTAAAATAGCATTAAGGCATTACCTATATCCCCTTTAACACATTTTATATATATTCTCATAGTCTATACAGTACCTAACTCCCCCCGTAAACTGAAGGGCTATCAAAGGTCACTCCATACGTATAGTACAAACCAAACTCGTAGAAGGCACGATAAGGCATGCGACAAGGCACTCGAGGCAATGCCAGGGTAGATATACCATTTGCACTCCCGGACTGGTGGTTACGCATAGCAGCTACTACCGCCCACCTCATGACACGCTACTAAATCAAAGGGTACACCCAATCAAATCACAAAAGCAATAGAATGGTATCGAAGAAATGTGCCTGATCAGTGGGATAATCTCATTTGTCCTGGTATAGCTCTTGTTTTAGCCACATCAAGCTGACTTACTACAGTTAGGGCTACGTAAATACCATACGTAATCGTCACCAAATCAACCTACTTTATTTTGGAATCTCCAACACGTACACAGTTGTTAAAGTGGTTTTCGGTATCGGTAGAGAGCATGACAATAATCGATCCTGGTCTTTTTAACAACAAAACATTATTATTACACCATGGTCATTTCATTTCAAATAGTTTATACTTCAAAACCAAAATATTATATTCATTTCAAAGCCATGTCACCTTCGAAATGATTATTCACTTTAAATAATATTCATTTCAAAATCGTAACAGTTTCCAAAAATTATAAAACTTTATAAATGATAAAACTTTTAAAATCATAACAATTTGGAAATCATAACACTTTGGAAATCATAACGCTTTTGAAATTATAACACCTTGAAATCATAACGCTTTTGACGTCATAATATTTCCCACTTAAATAGTTTAGATATTAAAGTAGTATATATAATAAAATAGTTATAAATTAAATAGTTTATATTAAAATAAAACAGTTTATATATTAAAATAGTTATAAATTAAATAGTTTATATTAAAATATTTAGTATGTTGAAATAGTTTTATATTAAAAATAGTTTATATATTAAGATAATTTATAAAGTAAAATATTATATATATATATACTAAAGTACTTTACATAATCAAAATAGTTTCCTCAAAGTTCACAAATCGATTCAAATCAACTCGAATTGTAACATTCAATTTAATTCAATCTTAATTCATAAATTTCAATTAAATTCAACATCTTAATAAACCATTAATTTATATCGATTTGAAATATAGATTTAAACTACAAATCAAAATATTTCAATTTCAATAGGTTTCAAAGCTTTAAATATTCAAATATTTAAAATAACTCAATTTTGATAAATTCATTTATCTCAAATCCAATTTTACTATTATTTTGTTTTTAAATATTACTTAATCAATCCAATGTCATTTAAGTAAAACCTTCAATTACAATTTAAATAAACTAAATATTCCCTTCAATTTATTTAAACTTGAAATATTCATTTAAACACTTTAAATCTAAATTAAGTTATAAAATCATATCTTCAAAATCTCAAATTAAAGAAGTTTTAAATCAGTTTAAGTAAAATTCTTAAACAAGTAAAATTTTCAAATCAATTTCAATTTATCTTCCCAACCTTAATTTATTAAAATTATTTTAAAAAACTATTTTTAAAATACAATTTTAATTAAATACTTAAACATATTATATACTAACTAAATTAAATTTTTATTAAATCAAAACTTATTATTAAATTTATTTTATATGTAACTTATTTTATATATTTTTAAAATAGAAAAATTATAAGTAAATTCATAAAATATATAATTTCAAAATTAATCTATAACTTTAAAATTTCCAAAAATATAATTTTAAAAATTTAAAATTTAGACATTTATAAAAATAAAATTTATACAATATATTTATAAAAATCAATATTTATTAAAACCATATATTTCATTTCAAAAACTTAGAAATCATTTTCAAAAAATATATCTATACCAACGATGTTTGTATAAAATTTTCTATATTATGGTCAAGTGATACAGATATTTATCATTTCAATCCACAATTTAAATATATACGGGTATATATCATTTCAACCCGCAATCGCAAATTCAATGTCAATGATAATTGCTTGGGTTTAACATTCCAACCCAGAACAATTTCTCCTATTCTATTATATGACAGTCCGGATTTTTAACAGTCATTAACTGGTAATTAACTGGACTATATTATTAGAAATACTGATTTATAAGTTGAACAAATAGAATTCTAATAAATACATATATCTGGATATAAGTATTAATTTAATGATCTTCTTATATAATTTAAATTTTCAAAACTTATATTTTCTACATTGTTTAAACACTGTATATATATATATTGTGATTTAGAAACTATGGTTTGAATTCAATAATTCTCAAAAGATATTTAAAGTTAAATTCTTTATTTTAAACGCTAAAGATAATTATTTATTAATTAAAAGTACAATAGCTTTAAGCTTAAAATAAGATTTAATAAAGGTTTAATATATTTATTTTAAAATTTTACATAAGATAAGTATAATTAATTAAAGTGTAAATATAAAACATAGAAACAAAAATAAAAATAAAATATTATATTTGGACATTTATAAGCTTGGTGTTTCATGCAAATAACAAGTGGCATATTTTTTTCTTTTAAATTGAAAAATGACAATAATAATAATAAAAGGAGATCATAAGATGTATTCAGTTCAAAATCATTTCATATATATATATATATATATATATATTCTCAATCTTTTTCTTTCTTTCATCTTCAAAATTAAAACGAAATGAAATCAAACTATTTCAAGTTCAAAGATCCAAGTTTTTCAATCTGAGCAAATTCTAATTCATCTTAAAATTCATCTCAACACAAAGTGAATCATCTATCAGATCAAATTTCAAGAGAAGATTTCATATCTTCAAGCTCTGTTCTCTGTTTAACAATATACTATGAGTAAATATCTGTTTTAAAATTTAATCTGTTGATGCACGAGATACATAATTGAAGTAGAAATGTTTGCATGGACGAATTAATGTGTTTGCATGTATATAAATATGACATATCTGGTGCATGTTTGTGCATATGTATATACATACCTTTGTTTTGTGTAACAGGCTCAAGAACACTCAAAATAATTCATATCTCCTCACCTGGACCATTTTAAGCTATGATCATTAAAGAGAAAGTGATTGTATGGATGTTATATCATATTTAAAAATATTTCCAGGTGAATATATTAAGCAATTATTTCGAAAATAAGAAATTACATTGAAAGCTAATTGAAGTCCAAAAATCGATGAAATAAAGTTCATTTTTGATTTCATAACTAGATTCGTGCTTGAGAATGATGAATTTTGATAAAGATCTCATGATTTTTAAGTTTGTGATTGAGGAGAATTTTCGACTTGAACGGAAATTGAACTTTTCTCGATTTCTCGGCGATCAGAGAAGGTAAAGTGTCGTGTTCGTTGCTGGAGGTAGTGTGATGGTCGGGGTCAAGGGAAAAATGGACGAAGGATATTTAGATCGTCGGGGTGTCCTGACAACGGTGATCTATGGTTTATCGTCCTGTTTTGGTCGATGATGTTTGCGAGGCGATTTTGACGTCGTGGGTGCATCGGGATGGATCAGAGTAGGGGGATGGAAGTGAGGTTTCATGATGAAGGTTTGGGCATGACATCGAGGACCCTGGTGGTCGTAGGCGGCGGTGTGAGAGGGATTTGTCGATCGGTTTGGTTAAAATGAGGATGCTTGTCTAGCTCATTTTCGATTCCAGGCGAAACCGATTGTTCTGGGTGGTCAGGAACGTCGGCAAGGTCGTCGTCGATTGGGGAATGGCAGCGGCGAAGGTCGGAGAGGCTTCGATCGGTAGTGCAAGTGCACGGTGCATGCATGTGCGCATGTGTTTGGTGTTGTTCGTAGCAGCAGAGTGAATCGAGGAGAAGAAGAAGAGTGTGTTCGAGGAAGTTTGGGTTTGGCTCGGGGATTGTATCGGGTTGGACTCGAAGTGTTTTTGTTGAGCAGAGGAGAGAAGTGAAAGAGAGAGGATAGGGGAAGATGGATTTTGGCTTGAGTTCTTGATCGTGATTTATGGGCTTGGGCCCGAGTATGTTTAGAATGATTTAACTAAGTTTTTAAAATGAGTAAATTTTTAAACAAGTTTCAAAGCAAGTCCAAACTAAAAGATGGTGAAGCCAATGTTTTGAACCTAATTTGTTTTGATTTAGAGAATTTATATTAGGTTAATTTTTTTAGATAAATTCCTAAGTTATTTTAAATAAAATTAAATGATAATTAAGGGATGATTAAGGGAAATGTATTCAATCTTAATTAATCAAAGGACTTGAGTTATTTTATAAGTTAATAGTTAATTAATTCCAAACAATTGATAAAATAAATGGTTGTAATTAATTAATGATAATTAAGCAGGATTTATAATTAATTAATTTATTTTTTTGTTAATTAAATTAATTAGAAATGGTGTGACCAATTAATCTAGCTTATAAATGTTTAATTTGAATTGAATGCTTTGGATTTCTTAATATCTCTAGTATGTTAAAATTTGTGATATTCTGTGATATGAATTACCATGGATTGAACTATGATAAATAGGAGTTATTTATCTATGATGAATTTATGTACGAATAGGACATTTTAAATTTAAATTTAGCTGTTGTTTTTACTTAAATAACTTGGCTTAAAGATGGTGCTTGGATTCGAAGAGACCGGGATCGGATATCAGCAATGGACCACTTCGATTTAATAAGTACTAAAAAACCTTACGGTATTGAGTATAGAGTTTTAAGAGCTGGAATTGAATAAAATAAAGTAAAATGACTTTTGAATTAAATAATGGTACTTATATATTATTTTAAATACCTATGGTTTTGTGTAATAGTTGTTTGGCTAAAACAAGATAAGAACTCGTAGTGATGTACGAGTTACCCTTGGTTTTCAAAGATGCTTTATAACTTAAGTAATTCATATTGAATGGGTTTAATCATGCTGGTTTCCATCCTTACTTGGGTGTTACTTTATTGTAATGCTCGGGTCAGACCGAGTATTATAGATTTTCAGGTTAGGACGATCTAGAGTCCAGGAGACGAGCTGGATGACAGGGACGTATGGAGTATATTCCGCTATAAAGTAGAGATTGTTTAGACTGGTTTTTGGAAACCAATATTACAACTGTCCAGTTTATTTAGAATAGTTGTATTCTGATGTATTGTATGTAAATTGATAGATACGATTCTTCTTTGCATAATTGCTGTTATTTGATATTATATTTTGCTCCACTGCGATTGTGAAATTCTATGCCACTGCGATTGTGAGATTCTGTGCTGTTAATTTCTATTTCTTCTTCTATATCTTTTTCTTCTATTACCCTAACAATTTAGAATTTTCGGTGTTCGATAGCTCGGCACTTCTACAGTAGACGTACTAGTGTCAAATTTTCATGGTCGAAAATTCCGGGTCGTTACATACAAGATCGTTCAGTTACGTATCATTTGAACCCCGAGGGAATTCTAAACTAACAGGGAGCTTGCAGAGTGAGAACAATTGTGTTAATACTATAGCATATCAACAAAAGGCACATATCATCAAATAAAATATAATATAAATAACAGATAATGGTGTCATATGTCACCAGTGAATAGTTACAGATAATGGCATATCATATATATCAATTATATAATTAACGGTTCAGCTAGCAGCATATTTCAATTTCCATTTCAAACGAAATCAAATTAAATAAATATAAGATTATTAATCGTAAGTGATTTCTCATCTATCGAGGTAAGAGAAATTGACAATGAAATGAGTAAGAATCTAAGCATGAATTCCAAAGCAAAGCAAGATGGGCACGAGTTCGACGAACAAAGCTGATGAGTTGAAAATCAAGTAACCACATATCAGCTTGATATAACTAAAACAAAAATGCATATTATGTTATTATTTTCCTTAAAACCAATATTCAATTAAAATACATATTTGAGATCTATATATACCTATATATGTATTTTAAAACCAATTGTCCAAATAAAACCATTGTATTTACATTTCAAAAATCAGTATTTATAAAAGTCAATTTAAACTTCTCCATATACATTTTAAATATTAACAGTAATCATGAATAAACATATATAGATATACACATTTTTTCAAAATATTAATATAAATGTTGACATAACATACTATATAAATATACACATACGAAACTATTAACCAAAAAATATTTTTATATAAATCCATACATATATTTCAAGTCATTGGATCTTAAATACAAATTAAAAATTAAAATAAGACCCTTAATTTTACATTGGAAACCAAAGTTGTACGTATGTATATAAGATAAAATATAAGCATATGCTACAGGCGAACTACGATTATATATATATATATATAATGTTCAATAGAGAAGCAAGAAGACAGTATGCTTTACATATTTTTATAATACTTCTTCATACATTCTTATGTAATATTTACAAACAACCTGGATATATATGACTTAAATAGACTTATAACAAATTTTATACAAACTTACATAAACGTTTTTATATAAACCAATCTTTAAATCTATATATATATATATATATATATATAATTCTCACATAATATATAACTAATGTTTATTTCCAAAATCATATATAGATTTTATATTCAAACTAATACATAATTTACATACCTTCAAACATATTGAATAATAATACTATACATATATAAACTGACACATATTAAACTAACTAAGTATATATATATATACACACTCATATATATTAGATATAAATATACGTACACTGATGTAAATTATATATACAACAAACATTATGCGTATATGAAGAATGCTAAAGCAACTTAGCTGAATATAGGCTGCAGCAAGGAAACGAAGTCAGGTGAATAAGAACGTGAGCTCTTCACTATACTTATATATGTAATACATACATATATATATATATATATATATATATATATATATATAATTATACAAGAAAGAAGAGGAGAGGAACAGATGAAGGACGTCAGAGGCTATACGAAGGGAAGGAAAACAGGTTAGGTGTTAGGATGATGATCTCGGCCGAGGGAGGGTGTTGCAAGGGAAAATGGTGCTCAGCTTGGGTTGAATGCTCGGTGAAGGTGGCTATGCTGGGTTGGTCAGCAAGACACTGGTGATGGAGGCACGAAGTGGATGGAGAGGCGGGGGAAGCTTATGTAAGTTCTCGGGTTTGCAGTGCTTCAGGGGATAAGGCGGAGGAACAAGAGGCACAGGCGGTGGAGATTGCAAGATTTTGGAAATGAGTTGGTAGAGGCGAGCTCCACTGTCATGGGGTGAGGCATGAGAAGAAGGGGAGCTGGCAAAGGAAAGAAATTAAGGTTGTTCGGTCTTCAGCATGGTGGGGATAGAGAGTGGTTGTTGTTCATGCATAGGGGTTTCCCCCTTTACAAATGAATAGATGCTATTGTAAAGGAGTTTCCCCCTTTACAAATGAATTTTTTGAGATTGGCGAAACTGCCAATTCACTATAAAGCTCATTCGAAGTGGAGTTATGGGATACTCCATAATCCAAAGGAAATGAATAGTGAGGGATACGAATGAATTTTGGAACCGCAGGGAACGTTCCAAAATTCAAATGAAATTTAAACCAAAGAGGAAGAGATTCAAGTTTGGATGAAAGTGATTCTGTAACTAAATTTACCATACATTCTAAGTTTTGCCTCAAAGCCAAAGCTCTGATACCAAATGTAACGATCCGATATTTTCAACCATTCACAGCCACACATGTTGGATTTGAATTGCACAAAATACCGCGTTGTAAATAAAATTTGGAAAATCTCAGAATATACAGTAAATAAATAGTCACAGATCACAGACAAAGAGTAAATAATAATGCAGCGGAAGTAAAGGAATAGTAGTTTATGAAGCTTCTATATAAAAATAAGAGACATCAGAGTTAAACAAAATACAGCAGAAGAGTAACAAGATACATCAGGTACAAATCAGAATAAATCAATGAAATCACTGAATACTGAAAGCGGAATATATGGCTGGATCTTCAAGAAAAGCTCCAACTCCGAAAGTGATCTTGAATGCTGAATCATTCAATCTAACTCCAGCGTAAAGCGAAACACAAAACACTCAATTCAGGACATAAATACTTATGAACTGTAAATCAACTCAAGTGAACAGCAACAAAATGCATCGGTAACTTAAAGTATGCTTGGGATCGCCCATCCTTTAAGGATCCGTAAAACTATTTACAATGTAGTAATATTGCGCTATTATAATAATGTCGACAGTAAAATAAACTTACTTTAAAATAGCGTTCCGGGCTTGCTCATATCACCCTTCACACATAATAGTCCCAGCAGTCCATTTAATATCACAATATCTCCAGATCGTGAAACTATCAGAGAATACCACACGGGCTACGAGAGAAAAACAAACTCGTAGTAAAGGCTCGGTATAGTAGGTTACACGGCACACAAGGCAACGCCAGGGTAGATATACCAATTACGAACACGGGCTGGTGGTAACACAGCTGCCACATACACCCACCTCGGAACACACTCCCACATCAAAATCGGAGGATAGCCATCTAATCAATCACAAGTAAGACTATAGTATCGAAGGAATGTGTCCGACCTGAGGAGCTACCCCTTTTTGCCCAAGATCGCTAATGTTTTAGCCACCTTATGCCAACTCACGGGAGTTGGGTCCACGTAATATACCTCAAGAACGTCGCCACCATCCTACTTCATTCTGGAATCTCTACCGCGTACACGGTTGTTAAAGCGGTTTTCGGAGTTGGCAGAGAGTATGACAACTTTCGATCCTGATCTCTTTAACAAACAAACGTTGTTATAACGCCGTGGTCATTTCGAAATAGTTTATACTTCAAAAAGATCAAATCATTTCATTCAAACTATATTCCTTTAAAAATAGTTATTATCCGAAACCAAAACCATTTTTATTTCAAAACTATATATTCAATCAAAATAGTTTATCATTTCTATTTCAAACATATATTCATCTTTCAAAAGTCATAATACTTTCAAAGTTATAACTCTTTCGAAACCCAAAATACTTGAAATCATTACACTTTGAAAATCATAACATTTTGAAATCATACATTTGACATCATGAAACGTTCATTTAATCCAAATTTCAAATTTATTCAATTAAACACAAATTTTCAAATTTCCAATTCAATTCAATTCAAACCATCAGTTTCAATTAAATTCAGTTTCCCAACAAAACATTTCAAATCATATCAATTTCAAATATAGATTGGATCCACAAAACAAATTATTCAATATATTTCAAAGCTTTAATATACCACATTTCAAAACTAAATTTTATAATTTCACATATCTCAATTTTAACTTCATTATTACTTAGTTTTGAAATATTCATTTCATAAATCCAATATTATTCATACAAATATAACTTCAAATATCCATTTATCAAAATCCAATATCATTCGAAATTCACATTCTTTATCAAATAAAGATTATATCATAAAAGAAACCATTTCAAAATCATTAAAATATCATATCCTTGAAAACCTCATTATCAAATCATTATTTGAATTCAATTTCAAATATTCAATTTTAAATATCATTTAAAAATCGAATATGTCATTCATTTATTATTTCAAATATCGTCACAAAAATACATTTCAAAATTCCATTCAAAACTTCATTTGTCTCATTACATTTCATTCCGTTTAACACATAACCAAGCATACCTATTTTAAATTCAAATTCAATTTAAATTCCTTAAAATTCAAATTTAAATATAAAATTATATTCAAAGCTCATTAAATTCACAAATAATCAATTTCCAAAAGTAACATCATTTAACACTTTAAAATATAACTCAAATAGTGTTAAAATCTATAATATTTCAAAACATTGTCAAATTATAGCGACGACGGCATTTTTAAAGTGCTATCGTAGCTTATAGTTTCAAAAATAGTTTAGTTCAAGAATAACGGCATTTATAAAATCCCGTAATAGATATTATTTATTTCAAACATAGTTAAGTTCAAAACAACAGCAATTTAAAGTGCTGTCATAAAACTACAGCATTTTAGAAATGCTATTAATAAAATTCTAGATTTTATTATAACTTTTCAGAAACAATAAAACTTCAATTCTAGCAAATTTTACACTTATAAGTCATATTTTTAGGCTACTAAACTTCACATTTAAATGATTTTAACATATGATTTATCACAACAAAATTTTATAAATTAAATATCCAATTAAAACTCACTTTCATTTGTTAAGTCAAAATTCACTGTTTATTAACATACAAAATTAATAAAACTTAACATTTACTTCAAATATCATTTCAAAACTTTAAATTTAATTTCCATTATTTACTTACATTTTCAAAATAAAATTTAAAGTCAAAATCACATATACTTCAAATTTACATACTTAAATTCACAAATTCAAAAATTAGTTTTTAACTTTCTTAAAACCATAAAATATATATTATTAAATCAAAATTCATACACTTAAAAATACATATTTTAATAAAAATCATTTAAAAATATACCACGGGGTCTGTATATAATTTTCTAACCTAGGTCAAGTGATACAGATATATATCATTTCAATCTGCAATTTAAAAAGAAAACCCAGGTTCTATAATTTCAAACTCGCAATCCCGAGTAAATAAAAATAAATAAAAATCGCTCAGGCCTATCATTTTAGCCCATAACGGTTTTTCCCTATTCTAATGTCCGTTCGAGTATGTATCATTTCAACTCATAGTGATTCTATTCTAACAGGGAACTTGCAGTGTGAACATATACATATACAACATAAACAATGTCAATATCACAATATAATGTTAAGTATCAGATGTCAGGTGATAATTTACAAAGTTAACATAGTAATAACATGAAATAACATATCATATAATCATCATTAACATGCATAAACATTTTAAGTACTAATCACTTGCAATCAATTCACCATTTCATAAGTAACAATGTCAGAGTGAGAAGGGCTTTTCAAGCTGGAGACCAAAACACACAGACAACAGCGATTTCAAAAGCACGACAAGCACGATTTGAATTGAATGAATAGAGAGCCTTGATATCGATCTTATGTACAACAAATAAACAAGACCATATAAACATATGCATACAATACAAATATGAATTGAAACGAAATGGAAATTTGAATCAACAAAGAACATTACCCAGCTTTAACACGAAAGTGCCTGACCACGATAACATGACTTGTCACATGATCAATTGGGCTTGTTCTCACCACACTAAGCTCAGCCTAGGTGTCAACATGGCTCAGGTTTGGGTCAAATAGGCATGGCAACATGGAGATGAAGGTGTAGAGTAGCAAAATAAAGTATACAATTGGTCAAGGCAAAAATGCAAGCTTGGATGCAACATTTTGGCTTGGCCAATGGGTCAATTGGGATCGGCTCATGCTTGTACAAGTCTGGTTAGTATAGGTGGTTGCTGGAGTGGTGGCCAGAGGTGAAATAGATGATGGTGGTGGTGGCTATGGGGGTGGCCAAAGGGTGGTTGAAGGTGGTGGTCATGTATGGTGCTTGGCTATGGGTTATAGGGTGAAGTTTTGTGCAAGTATTGTTGGATTTGGCACATGGGTGCATGACCAGTGGCTTGGGGCTATAGAGGAGGAGGTGGAGGCTGGCTCAGGTGGTGGTGGCGGCAGCCATAGTGAAGGAGGAGCAAGGGGCTGAGCTACAAAGGTGAAGCAAGCAAGTGAAAACAACATAAATAAGAAGAAAACAATGAAAAAGAGAAAAGAATTTACCAAAGCTTTGAGAGATGTTGAGAGACCAAACTTTTCTAAGGGATGAGAAACTTTTCATTCACGTGAAAATGAGGAAAAAGAAGCGGCTGAAGGTAGGAGGTAGGGTCGGCAAAAATAAAAGTAAATGTTGGTTCAAATGTGAAAAGGTGAGGAGGTGTAAGGTCAAGGTATATAAAAGGGTTCAAATTCTTCAAATTTCTCGTATTTCTTTTGAAAATCTAAATACATACAAAATTTTGAAAAATATAGATAACAACTCAGAAATAAAAATAAATATATAAAATAAATAAACAAATTTTTATTAAATACAATTAAACTAAGAAAATAGCTTAAAAATGCAAACTAGTCCTTAGAAATTTAAAACAAATTCAATGAACTTTGGAAAAAATTTATATACTTGAAAAAAAATTTATAAACAAAGATAAGAACACAAAAAATGCATTCACAAAACCGAATAAATAAATTTTAATTAAATATAATTTAAATAAAGAAAATAGCAGAAAAATGGAAACCAGGCTTTAAAATTTGGAAATAAATTCAATAAGCATTGGAAAAATTCAAATATCACTTTAAAAATATTTAAAAGCCAAAATATACATAATATAACATAAATATACAAAACAGAATAAGATATATCAAGTAAAAATATCATTTATATAAATTAAAACAAAGAATATTGTTAAATAACCCTACGTACACACAATATTGTAAAGGGTATAACTTTCACAATTTAAATTCAATTTCAACGAAAGAAAAGAAGTACTCAAGATATTAAATCTATTTTCATAATAAAAGATAAAATTCAAGAATTCAAATATTTAAATTTAAAATTTAAAAGTCAAAGCTTGACCAGTTTTGACCACAAATCCATTTTTTTAGGAAAATATTCAATTTATACCAGTTTGAAATTACAATTCATATAATAATCAAAATTTATATTTAAAAATGAGAATTTTGAAATAAAACAAGTTTAAATAAATTTAAAATAAAATAAAGTCAAATTTAATTTATATGCAAAAAAAATCTAGGGTTGTTACACTCTCCCCCACTCAAAACTTTTCGTCCCCGAAAAGGAATGAGGTACGGGAAAGCACAGAAAAATATAAAGTGAAATAAGATTAAGACAAGATGACAAGCAGATTGAATTTATACCTGATAACTATTGTTATAGGTAAGTTTAACAAGATGGAGATTATAGAAAGATTTCTAAACAGAAAAATTATGGAAAAATGCCTACACCAGCCTAAAGCAAGATAAGGAAAATAAGGACAACCAAAAGATAGTTTGAAAAACAAATAATAAGATAATAAGTTAGAAACCATGGAAATTTCAACTTAAATAGATAATTAATTTTTTTTACACAAGTTAAATAAATCTTAACTATCTCAAATTTTATTATCTAATCTTCTAATCGTCTTAAATTAACAATTTCTAAGATCATGGATTTGAAAAATAGTCATTCATTATACTCATAATGTACATAATAATTTTAATTCTTCATTATTCCTACTTAAAGTTAAATTTATTCCTCTCAATATATTTTATCATCAATGCCGATTATACTTACTCTTATTATAACTGCTTAATTTATTGTTAGTTCCATTAACATCATTTTATATTGTAAATTATTCAATTAACCATTTATTCTATTTACTCCTGTTAATCATTTTATAACTAAAATTTAAGTGTATAACATTTATTTTAACCATTCAAATTTTATTTATAAAATCCTTTTTATATTATATATTATCCAATTACATATTCAAGTTCTGAAAATTAAGGTAGGTTATATTGGAATGAAATTGTGTATTATACAAATAAAACTTTCTAATTCCCTCATCTCAAGTTTGAATCATTTATCTAAAATTTTGATTTTCTTTTTTTATAATTGCAATGATTCTTTAAGATAAAGTTTAAGAATAAAATTTTCGATTCCTTCAAACCATTTAGAGATAAATAAATATATGTACATAATATGTCAAATCAAATTTAAATCATATATCTATATATATTATAAATCCAGTCTTATTTTAGAAATTCAAATTAATTTAATTTCCCAAAACAAAGCTGTAGCAACACTACAGAATGGTCTCTTCACTTCGAAACTCGAAAACGAACGTCGATGATGCCACGGTCATCACCGAAGTTATTTTCCAGCGACAAAGAGAAGAGCACTAATTTTAAACTTTAAAATTTCTTGGAAAGAAATTTCTATTAGAAAGTACTTTAAATAATATACCCCTTTTAAAACTTTAAACACATGGTTTGAAGCCATCGGAAATTAAAGTATCAAATTTCTTGTTTTAAACTAATTTCAGTTCCCAAATCAATTTATAAACAACTATTTATAAATTCATTTATAGAATAATAAATGATAAATCAAGTATTATCATTTCAAATGATTAATTTAAATCAATTTATTAAGTTCCATAAATTTAATTATATCAAAATTTGTTTCATTACCCAAATTTTAAAATAATATTGTGTTGGTTTGTTCTGTCAAAGTATTTTAGAAATCCTATCAATAACATTGATCAGACGAATCAATCGGAAACCCAAATCAACATCAACAACTCAAACAACACAATATATAAAACATTTTATATATTAGTTTACAATTAAAGTTTAGGAATGATTTGAAGATAAGCTGGAAAAGGAAGGTGAGATGATTAAATAACAGAATAGGAAGATGGATAAGCTTATATAAATCGTGGGCATTCATAACCTGGTCAACTGTGGCTTGAAGAATAAGATCGTTGTGGATTACCGGGGTAAATCAACATTCGTTATCAAGAGATAGAGTTTGGAATAATAAGAGATACTAGCATCTAAACTGAGGATATAAAATCTTTGGTGAATAGATGCTGTTGTAAAGGAGTTTCCCCCTTTACAAATGAATTTTTTGAGATTGGTGGGACCGCCAATTCACTATAAAGCTCATTCGACGTGGAGTTATGGGATATTCCAGAATCAAAAGGAGATGAATAGTGAGGGATACGAATGAATTTCGGAACCGTAGGGAACGTTCCAAAATTCAAATGAAATTTCAACTAAAGAGGAAGAGATTCAAGTTTGGATGAAAGTGATCCTGTAACTAAATTTACCATACATTCTAAGTTTTGCCTCAAAGCCAAAGCTCTGATACCAAATGTAACGATCCGATATTTTCAACGATTCACATCCACACATGTTGGACTTGAATTGCTCAAAATACCGCGTTGTAAATAAAATTTGAAAAATCTCAGAATATACAGCAAAAAAATAGTCACAGATCACAGACACAGAGTAAATAAAAATGCAGCGGAAGTAAAGGAATAGTAGTTCATGAAGCTACTATATGAAAATAAGATACATCATAGTTAAATAAAATACAGCAGAAGAGTAACAAGGTACATCAGGTACAAATCAGAATAAATCACTGAATATTGAAAGCAGAATATATGGATGGATCTTCAGGAAAAGCTCCAACTCCGAAAGTGAGTCTTGAATGCTGAATCACTCAATCTAACTCGAGCATAAAGCGAAACACAAAACACTCAATTAAGGACATAAATCCTTATGAACTGTAAATCAACTCAAGTGAATAGCAACAAAATGCATTAATAACTTAAAGGATACTTAGGATCGCCCATCCTTTAAGGATCTGTTAAACTATTTACTATGTAGTAATATTGCGCTATTATAATAATGTCTAAAGTAAAATAAAATTATTTTAAAATAGCGTTCCAAGCTTGCCCATATCACCCTTCACACAAAATAGTCCCAGTAGTCCATCCAATATCATGATATATCCAGATCGAGAAACTATCAGAGGATACCACACGGGCCACGGGAGAAAAACAAACTCGTAGTAAAGGCTCGATATGGTAGGTGACACGGCACACAAGGCAATGCTAGGGTAGATATACCAATTACGCACACGGGCTGGTGGTAACACAACAGCCACATACGCCCACCTCGGAACACACTCACATATCAAAATCGGAGGATGGCCATCTAATCAATCACAAGTAAGAGTATAGTATCGAAGGAATGTGTCCGAACAGAGAAGCTACCCTTTTTGGCCCGAGATCGCTCCTGTTTTAGCCACCTTATGCCAACTCACGGGAGTTGGGTCCGCGTAATATACCTCAAGAATGTTGCCACCATCCTACTTCATTCTGGAATCTCCACCGCGTACACGGTTGTTAAAGTGGTTTTCGGAGTTGGCAGAGAGTATGACAACTTCCGATCCTGATCTCTTTAACAACCAAACGTTATTATAACGCCGTGGTCGTTTCGAAATAGTTTATACTTCAAAAAGATCAAATCATTTCATTCAAACTATGTTCCTTTCAAAATAGTTTATACTTCGAAACCAAAACCATTTTTATTTCAAAACTATTTATTCAACAAAAATAGTTTATCATTTCTATTTCAAACATATATACATCTTTCAAAAGTCATAATACTTTCAAAGTTATAACTCTTTCGAAACCCTGAATACTTGAAATCATTACACTTTGAAAATCATAACATTTTGAAATCATACATTTGACATCATGAAACATTCATTTAATCCAAATTTCAAATTTATTCAATTAAACCCAAATTTTCAAATTTCCAATTCAATTCAAACCGTCAGTTTCAATTAAATTCAGTTTTCCAACAAAACATTTCAAATCATATCAATTTCAAATATAGATTGGATCCACAAAACAAACTATTCAATATATTTCAAAGCTTTAATATACCACATTTCAGAACTAAATTTTATAATTTCACATATCTCAATTTTAACTTCATTATTACTTAGTTTTAAATATTCATTTCATAAATCCAATATTATTCATACAAATATAACTTCAAATGTCCATTTATCAAAATCGAATATCATTCCAAATTCACATTCTTTATCAAATAAAGATTATATCATAAAAAAACCATTTCAAAAACATTAAAATATCATATCCTTCAAAACCTCATTATCAAGTCATTATTTGAATTCAATTTCAAATATTCCAATTTAGATATCATTTAAAAATCAAATATGTCATTCATTTATTATTTCAAATATCGTTACAAAACTACATTTTAAAATTCCATTCAAAAATTCATTTATCTCATTACATTTCAATCCATTTAACATATAACCAAGCATACCTTATTTAAATTCAAATTCAATTTAAATTACTTAAAATTCAAATTTAAATATAAAATTATACTCAAAACTCCTTAAATTCACAATTAATCAATTTCCGAAAGTTACATCATTTACCACTTTAAAATATAACTCAAATAGTGTTAAAATCTATAATATTTCAAAACATTGTCAAATTATAGCAACGACGGCATTTTTAAAGTGCTATCTTAGCTTATAGTTTCAAAAATAGTTTAGTTCAAGAATAACGACATTTATAAAATCCTGCAATATATATTTATTTATTTCAAACATAGTTAAGTTCAAAACAACAGCATTTTAAAGTGCTCTCATAAAACTACAGCATTTTAGAAATGCTATTAATAAAATTCTAGATTTTATTATAAATTTTCAAAAATAATAAAACTTTAATTTTAGCAAATTTTAAACTTATAAATGATATTTTTAGGCTACTAAACTTCACATTTAAATGATTTTAACGTATGATTTATCACAACAAAATTTTATAAATTAAATATCCAATTAAAGCTCACTTTCATTTGCTAGGTCAAAATTCACATTTTATTAACTTACAAATTTAATAAAACTTAACATTTTACTTCAAATATCATTTCAAAACTTTAAATTTAATTTCCATTATTTACTTACATTTTTAAAATTAAATTTAAAGTCAAAAATCACATACACTTCAAATTTTCATACTTAAATTCACAAATTCAAAACTTAGTTTTTAACTTTCTTAAAACCATAAAATATATATTTTTAAATCAAAATCCATACTTTTAAAAATACATATTTTAACAAAAATCATTTAAAAATATACCATGGGGTCTATATATAATTTACTAACCTAGGTCAAGTGATACGGGTATATATCATTTCAATCCGCAATTTAAAAAGAACACCCTGGTTCTATCATTTTAAACCCACAATCCCAAGTAAATAAAAATAAATAAAAATCACTCAGGCCTATCATTTCAGCCCATAACGATTTTTCCTTATTCTAATGTCCGTTCGGGTATGTATCATTTCAACCCACAGTGATTCTATTCTAACAGGGAACTTGGAGTGTGAACATATACATATACAACATAAACATTGTCATTATCAAAATGTAATGTCAAGTATCATATGTCAGGTGATAATTTACTAAGTTAACATAGTAATAACATGAAATAGCATATCATATAATCATCATTAACATGCATAAACATTTTAATTACTAATCACTTGCAATCAATTCACCATTTCATAAGTAACAATGTTAGAGTGAGAAGGACTCACCTTTTCAAGCTGGAGACCAAAACACACACACAACAGCGATTCCAAAAGCACGACAAGCACGATTTGAATTGAATGAATAGAGAGCCTTGATATTGATATTGTGTACAATAAATAAACAAGACCATATGTGATGCCCCACCTCTATACCCACGCTAGCCAAGAACACTACAGTGTAATGCTGTCAACTAGCACGGAGAATAAGGCTGTTGAGGAGCGACCATCCGTGTAATTGCTTTGTGCAAGCACCGATATGTCAGATAGTAAAACATGCATTTTATTTCAAGAGGAAATCTGACATACCGATATAAACTCAAAGCTACTACACAGTGGCTATGTAATTCCTTCGAAAACAAATATAGACATAAGCATAACATAAATCAGTCACAGATAATTCATATCACAAAGGCAGAAGAAGATATGAATATATAACTAACATATGAAAGTGTATATCAGAGTAGTGTTCAAAAAGATCCACAATATTACAAAAGAATAGTTACACGAACTACACAAAAGAATAAGTATACATCATGGAGTCTATATCTCAAATGTATACAACAAAAACTACTAATCTTAGTAGTTAACCAAAAGTCAAGGAGGTAATCCCGGATGTAAAGTCAAGCAGAAGCACCTGTAACATCTCGGTCTGACCCGAGTATTATTTAATAAGAAAATAATAAACGGATCGATCTAACTATAAATATCAGATGAAACGATATAGAATAAGAGATATGACTAAACGCATAATAATCACAATGCCAAGCTGTGATATATATAAGTAATTGAAAATCAACAAGAGATTAATCAATATCACATAATCTACACAAGAATCAAAGGAAATGTCATACTCCTTATTTCGTTCACCAAACCATAAATATTGATGATTATACCATTGTCAATCACAAAAGTCAATGACACACAAATTCACCAATGCACAAATATTGATAAAACTTATCAATGGAAATCACGAAAATTGGTGAAGCACAAATTCTAGAAATCATCTCAAGAAATCCAGTCAATGACACACGAATTCACCTATGCACAAAAATTGATAAATCATATCAATAGAAATCACATAAATAGGTGAAGAAGAAAATTCCAGAATTCGACACACGAAATCCAGAAATCACACAAAATAGGGGGGAGGCCTATCACACGAACGGGAGCACGAAAACTCACCAACATATGTATCACACGAACGAGATGCTATCTCATGGTAGCTAGCCATTAATTTTTGACACATGAACGGCCCGAAGACCATGGGGCGCTACCCATCAATTTGAGTCGAAACTCCACAAAACGGTGTTTAGTCTCCCTCGCAGACAAAGAAACATCGCACATTGCTAGTCTAAATCACAAAAATGATCGTTATGGTCATCAAGAAGTTTCAATTACAGTAAGCTAGTAAATATATGAGCTTAGCTTCATGTCCCATAACCACTAGCTTAACTTAAATATTTACGAACAAATTGTAGATCTCCACTAGAAAATTGTCACAAGAGTTTCAATCGAACGAGTCCAAGAATTAACCGACGAAGTAAACGCAAGCGTTTCATACCACTTGTTTTACTAAGTCGTTTAATTAGATTTCTCATACGAGTGAGGTAAAGGTTTGTATATACTAATAGATTGGAAATCGGTTTGAGAAAACGAGCTTTGTTATAAAATAGTGTTGAAATCATTTGAAGAAAGAGTTTTGATATTTATTACTAGTATAGAAAACCTTTATATTTTTAAAGTGACAAATCACAAAGAAGATTGTAGGAACAATTAATCACTAAAATTCACATACGAAGATGTGAATAAAAATCCAACGAAACCGATAAAGAATCCATCGAAATGGATATTCAAAAACACCTAAAAAGGAGTCATCAAAGTCATAATAAATGATAACAACAAATAGGAAACAACACGAATCGATTAAAGTTGGAAATTCAAGCAACTAGGCGAAATAGGCAAAATTTCATCAGGTCGGTCGGCCGGCTACAGAGCTCGGTCGACCGGACCCTATTCCAAAAAAGTCTCGGGAAGCAGGTCGGTCGGCTGAGCCCTGTAGCCAGTCGACCGCACCAGAGGCAGAAAGGTGCTTATGCACCTTAGTAGCAGGTCGGTCGACCAGCCCAGGGGTTCGGTCGGCCGACCCTTATGTTCTGCAAATTGATACCTACTTAATTGATGTGCAAACTCCACCAATTCGAAACCGAACGAGCATCGGCACTAAGGATTTATGCCAATCGACTACCCGGCCCTATGAGCTCCTCGTTGCATCACCAAAAACACATTTGAACATCAAAGCCATGGTTTTTAAAGAATTGAACCTAAAACACCAAAAATTAGAATATTCACCAAATCAATCCAAACCAAAAGCTAATGCACACGAATAAGTGTTAGGAATTCATATCTAACATTCGAAGATAATTATAAGCATAGATGTGAGATAAAAATCTCACCTTTGAACCCAAATCAATGAAGAAGAAGCTTGAAAACAAAGGAGGATCAACCACTCTTCAAATCCAACTCAAGAAGCTTGATTCTAAGCTAAAAAGAGAAACATTTTCCAAATTAGGTTTAGGAATTTTCTGAAATCAAAGAGAGAAAGAGTTGGAGAAGAAGAAGAGAAGCTTACAAATGAGTTCTTCTATTAATTTGGAGCTAGAGCTTGATTTCCAAAAGGAAACTAGGGTTTTGGAGTTTTAATTTCTCATCTCTCCCACCATTGATGCTTTAAAACTGAAAAGAGGAGAAAGTGAGGGTGAATGGGGAGGAGTGGCTCAGATTTTGAGTATAAGTTAAACATAGGGCTGAGCCCAAACCCAAACCCAAAGTGAAAAAGTAGCAAAAATCAACTTTCTCCAAACATATCGAAGCTTATACTCAAAATGGTCGCAAACGGCATTTTAAACTCAATGGGAGTGGTCCCGAGTCCTAATTCGACCGTATGCAAAAAGTAGCTTTTCGGACTAAATTTCGAGTATCGATAAAATATTTAAATATAAAAAAAATCGACAAATATGCGGGTTGTTACAGACTCCCCTCCTTAAAGAAATTGCGTCCTCGCAATATTTAAGAAGAGAACATAAAGTAACAACCATAAAAGCATATTCAACACAAAAGAAATTTGAAATAAAAGGTTCACCTTAAAGAGCACGAGAAAGCAAGTCCGGATGTGATCGCTCGATGAACTCTTTAGATTCCCAAGAACAATCCTTAGGATTTGAAGACCATTGAACTTTAAAGAGCGGGACATCTTTATTTCGAAGGCGTTTGACCTCCGAAGCAACAATTCGAATAGGATGCTGCTCATAAGTTAAATTAGGCGAAACTTCAATTTCTTCCACAACACCGGGCTCAAGAATAGAGTTGGAATCTCGAAGACACTTCCGAAGTTGAGAAACGTGAAACACGTCATGGATAGCAGAAAATTGAGCCTGTAATAAAAGCGATAAGCCATGGAACCAATACGTTTAGCGATAGGAAATGGTCCAATGTATCGAGGCGCTAACTTTCCCGATCGACTGAAACGTACAACACCTTTCATAGGTGACACACGAATGAACACAAGATCTCCCACAGAAAGCTCTAACCTCCTTCTCTGGTTATCGACATAGGATTTTTGTCTACTCCGGGCTTCTTTCATCCTATGTCGAATAAGTTCAATCTTTTCTATGGAATCACGAATAAAATCTGGACCTAAAACCAGCTTCTCATCGGCCTCAAGCCAACAAGAAGGAGATCGGCATGACCTTCCATAGAGTGCCTCGAAAGGTGCCATACCAATACTAGATTGGAAGCTATTGTTATAGGAAAATTCAACAAGTGAACTATGATCTTCCCAACTTCCACCAAAATCAAGAACAAATGCACGAAGAAGATCTTCAAGAGTTTGATTCACATGCTCGGTTTGTCCATCGGACTGGGGATGATAAGCGGTGCTAAAATTAAGCTTCGTTCCTAAAGCTTTTTGAAGACTCTTTCAAAATCCACTAGTAAACAATGGATCACGATCACTAACAATAGAAGTAGGAACCCCATGCAATTTAACAATTTCTTTAATAAAAAGTTTGGCCAAAAGAGGTATGGTTCGGTTAGACCGAACGGGAATAAAATGGGCGGATTTAGTAAGTCTATCAACAATCACCCATAAGCTATCATGACCCGAACGAGAACGGGGAAGGCCATCTATAAAATCCATGGAAATTTGGTCCCACTACCAAATTGGAATTTCTAAAGGTTGCAATAACCCACCGGGCCTTTGATGCTCGGCCTTAACGAGTTGGCAAGTCATGCAATGCTTAACGAAATTAGAGATGTCAAGTTTAATTCCCTCCCAATAATAAAGTCGCTTCATATCCACGTACATTTTACTACTACCGGGATGAATGGTAAATTTAGGGCGATGGGAATCTTCTAAAATACCTTTACGAAGATCACTAATATTTGGTACGATAAGTCTACCAAATTTCCGAACGCTGCTACGAGAATCGATATCAAAGTCTTTCAAACCTTCAATATCAATTTTATCCTTAATATTTTGGCCAAAAAGAGCCAATTCGGGATCTAGCCTTTGAGCTTTAAGAATGCGGTCTAAAAGAGAAGGATGAGCCTCAAGGCTACATAAAACAAGAGATGAACATAAATCGGAAACACGGTCTCGAATCTCGCAAGTGGATAAAATCTCAAGATCGTTCCATTCGGATATCATCATAGAAACAACAGCTTGTTGTTTACGGCTAAGAGCATCGGCGACACGATTACCCTTACTGGGAGTATAAAGAATATCAAGATCATATGGTGCAAGAAATTCGAGCCAACGCTGTTGACGCAAGTTAAGTTCCTTTTGAGAGAATAAATACTTCAAGGATTTATGATCGGTATAAAGAACAAATTTCTCTCCTAAAAGATAATGACACCAAATACGAAGGGCAAAAACAATAGCCGCGAGCTGTAAATCATGAGTGGCATATCTAGTCTCAGCCGGCTTTAATTGCCTAGAAGCATAAGCAATGGCACGTTCTTTTTGCATAAGAACGACACCCAAACCAACGCGACTAGCATCGGTATAAACAACGAAATCTTGATTCCCCTCGGGAATAACAAGAATAGAAGCATTAGAAAGAAGTTCCTTCAATTTCCGAAAAGAAGCTTCACATTTGTCCGACCAAATGTATTTAACACCTTTCTTCGTTAAGCTGGTGAGAGGCACGACAATCTTAGAAAAGTCTTTGATAAAACGGCGGTAATAACCCGCCAATCCGAGAAAACTACGAATCTCCGTCACACTCTCCGGTCTCTTTCAATCTTGAATCGCTTCAATCTTTGAAGGATCCACGGAAATTCCGGATTCGGAAATAATATGACGGAGAAACTTCACACGAGATTGCCAAAAATGGCATTTAGACAATTTTGCTTTTAATTGATTACTCCTAAGAGTTTCCAACACAATCCGAAGATGTTTTTCATGCTCCTCCTCGGTTTTAGAGTACACAAGAATATCATCAATAAAGATGAGAACAAATCGATCGAGAAAATCTTTGAAAACTCGATTCATAAGGTCAACGAAATAAGCCGGGGCATTCGTTAGATCAAATGGCATAATAAGCCATTCATAAGATCCATAACGAGTACGGAACGATGTCAAAGGAATGCTATCCTCTGCAATACGAAGCTGATGAAATCCAGTAGCTAAGTCTAATTGTGAAAAGACTCTAGCACCACTAAGTTGATCGAATAGATCATCAATCCGAGGTAAAGGATATTTATTTTTGATAGTAAGATCATTAAGCTTGCGGTAGTCAACGCAAAGCCTAAGTGTTCCATCGGATTTCTTCACAAAAATAGCTGAAGCTCCCCAAGGCGAGGAACTAGAGCGAATAAATTGCTTCGCCTCCAATTCGGATAATTGTTTACACATCTCCTCGTTTTCTTTATTGGACATACGTTAAGGAGGGCGAGTGATAGGTTGAGCTCCAGGAATGAGATTAATTCTGAACTCAATTGCTCGCTTAGGTGGTAATCCTAAAACGGGCTCAAATATGTCGGAAAATTCACGAACGACGTGAATAAGAGAAATAATATCACCCTCATCATCATCATCGTCATCACGAGGGTTTAAAGAATATAAAGATGCAACCAAGCTGGAATCCGAATCTTTAAGATTAATAGAAATCTGCTTAACAGATTGAGGATGTCGAAGATGAATAGTCCGCTCAGGATATAGGATCTGAGCTTCATAACGGTTAAGCCAATCCATTCCTAAAATCATTCCAAAGCCTAAAACGCATGACATGCAAATCGGCTAGGAAAGGAAAATCACACAAAATAATCTCGACATCTTTACACAATAAACTGATTGTTGCGGATCCACCAACCGGATTCGCAATTCTCAAAGAAGTCATTAAACACAAAACATCCAAAGAAAAAGTATCAACAAGTTCTTTTGATATAAAAGAATAGGACGCACCCGTATCAAAAAGAACTCGAATAGGATGATCACGAAACACAATAATGCCATCAAGGATAGAATGAGAAATACCTTGGCCACGAGATCTGTTTCCAGGGGCTTGAGCAACATTAAGCTTTCCCTCATTCTTGCCCTGAAGCTTGGGGCATGAAGATATAATATGACCGGGACCCTTGCAGTAGAGACAAGAGAGAGACTTTGGACACTTGTTCGCGTGATGGTCCTTCGAACCACAATTATAGCATTCCCCACGACCAAAGGAAGAAGTCTTTGCCACGGAGGTTGCTTGCTTCCCTTTCTTATTGGGATAAGGGCCTTTGAATTTACTGGGCCTTTTCTTGTTGTTGTTGAAGCTTGGTTTGGAAGCCACCACTTCAACATCATTCTCCCTATCCGCCTGTTCAAGACGAAGAGCGGTATCAATGAGTTGGTCGAAAGAAACTTCTAATTTTAGAAGTAATGGCTTCTTGAGATTTTTATTCAAGCCATAGACGAATCTCTGACTTTTCTTCAAATGGGTGCTGATGTATTCAACCCCATATTTGGAAAGCGACTCGAAGGAGGCGACATAATCTGTCACGGAAGAATCACCTTGAACAAGGTCTATAAATCATCAAGCCAATGTCACTTTCTCAGCTTCTGGTACGAATTTTAACTCGAAGCGCTCTCGGAATTTCTCCTAGGTGAGATCCTCTTCATTAATCTTAGAAATAAGAAGTTCGTACCAGTCCAATGCTCTTTCTTAGAGCATACTAGAAGCCACCTGAACTCGGTGAAGGTCAATAAGATTCATGCGAGAAAAGATTCGATCGCATGACCTTAGCCAAGCCTATACTTCAATAACAGTTTCAGAACCTTTGAATGGCTTCCCACCCAAATTAGTGTAATCGCTACACAAGCGTGCAAATCCCGACTTTGGGTGAGTAGGTTCCGGATTCAAACTAGCTGCTTGAGCATTCGTAACAAGGTCAAGAAGTTGTTGGGTAGTCATAAAAACTCCATCCTGGGGTGGAGTGCTAGATGGTACGGCTCTGGGGCGGCCTGGTCTAGACATTTCTCTTCCTTTAGAAAGAAAGAAGAAGAAGAAAAAGGTTATTCACCAAATTGAATATCAAGCAATCTTGATAGATAAACAAGGAATCATAAGGAAAATAGGATGAATCGGTACGAAGACTCGAATAAAATCCTAAAGCACGACTCCTAAGAAAGACTTAGGACGATGATCCTTGTTATAATATTCCATATTGTTCCGAAGTTTCGCTTTGATACCAAGCTATGACGCCCCACCTCTATACCCATGCTAGCCAAGAACACTACAGTGTAATGCAGTCAACTAGCACGGAGAATAAGGCTGTAGAGGAGCAACCATCCGTGTAATTGCTTTGTGCAAGCACCGATATGTTAGATAGTAAAACATGCATTTTATTTCAAGAGGAAATCCGACATACCGATACAAACTCAAAGCTACTAAACAGTGGTTATGTAATTCCTTCGGAAACAAATGTAGAAATAAGCATAACATAAATCAGTCACAGATAATTCATATCACAAAGGCGGAAGAAGATATGAATATATAACTAACACATGAAAGTGTATATCAGAGTAGTGGTCAAAAGGATCCACAATATCAAAAAAGAATAGCTACACGAACTACACAAAAGAATAAGTATACATCATGGAGTCTATATCTCAAATGTATACAACAAAAACTACTAATCTTAGTAGTTAACCAAAAGTCAAGGAGGTAATCCCGGATGTAAAGTCAAGCAGAAGCACCTGTAACATCTCGGTCTGACCCGAGTATTATTTAATAAGAAAATAATAAACGGATCGATCTAACTATAAATATCAGATGAAACGATATAGAATAAGAGATATGACTAAACGCATAATAATCACAATGCCAAGCTGTGATATATATAAGTAATTGAAAATCAACAAGAGATTAATCAATATCACCAAATCTACACAAGAATCAAAGGAAATGTCATACTCCTTATTTCGTTCACCAAACCATAAATATTGACGATTATACCATTGTCAATCACAAAAGTCAATGACACACAAATTCACCAATGCACAAATATTGATAAAACTTATCAATGGAAATCACGAAAATTGATGAAGCACAAATTCTAGAAATCATCTCAAGAAATCCAGTCAATGACACACGAATTCACCTATGCACAAAAATTGATAAATCATATCAATAGAAATCACAAAAATAGGTGAAGAAGAAAATTCCATAATTCGACACACGAAATCCAGAAATCACACAAAATAGGGGGGAGGCCTATCACACGAACGGGAGCATGAAAACTCACCAACATATGTATCACACGAACGAGACGCTATCTCACGGTAGCTAGCCATTAATTTTTGACACACGAACGGCCCGAAGACCATGGGGCGCTACCCCATCAATTTGAGTCGAAACTCCACAAAACAAGGTTTAGTCTCCCTCGCAGACAAAGAGACATCGCACATTGCTAGTCTAAATCACAAAAATGATCGTCATGTTCATCAAGAAGTGTCAATTACAGTAAGCTAGTAAATATATGAGCTTAGCTTCATGTCCCATAACCACTAGCTTAACTTAAATATTTACGAACAAATTGTAGATCTCCACTAGAAAATTGTCACAAGAGTTTCAATCGAACGAGTCCAAAAATTAACCGACGAAGTAAACGCAAGCGTTTCATACCACTTGTTTTACTAAGTCATTTAATTAGATTTCTCATATGAGTGAGGTAAAGGTTTGTATATACTAATAGATTGGAAATCGGTTTGAGAAAACGAGATTTGTTATAAAATAGTGTTGAAATCATTTGAAGAAAGAGTTTTGATATTTACTACTAGTATAGAAAACCTTTATATTTTTAAAGTGACAAATCACAAAGAAGATTGTAGGAACAATCAATCACTAAAATTCACATACGAAGATGTGAATAAAAATCCAACGAAACTGATAAAGAATCCATCGAAATGGATATTCAAAAATCCCTAAAAAGGAGTCATCAAAGTCATAATAAATGATAACAACAAATAGGAAACAACACGAATCGACTAAAGTTGGAAATTCAGGCAACTAGGCGAAATAGGAAAAATTTCATCAGGTCGGTCGGCCGGCTAAAGAGCTCGGTCGACCGGACCCTGTTCCAAAAAAGTCTCGGGAAGTAGGTCGGTCGGCTGGGCCCTGTAGCCAATCGACCGGACCAGAGACAGAAAGGTGCTTATGCACCTTAGTAGCAGGTCGGTCGACCGACCCAGGGGTTCGGTCGGCTGACCCTGATGTTCTGCAAATTGATACCTACTTAATTGATGTGCAAACTCCACCAATTCGCAACCGAACGAGCATCGGCACTAAGGATTTATGCCAATCGACTACCCGGCCCTATAAGCTCCTCGTTGCATCACCAAAAACACATTTGAACATCAAAGCCATGGTTTTTAAAGAATTGAACCCAAAACACCAAAAATTAGAATATTCACCAAATCAATCCAAACCAAAAGCTAATGCACACGAATAAGTGTTAGGAATTCATACATAACATTCGAAGATAATTATAAGCATAGATGTGAGATAAAAATCTCACCTTTGAACCCAAATGAATGAAGAAGAAGCTTGAAAACAAAGGAGGATCAACCACTCTTCAAATCCAACTCAAGAAGCTTGATTCTAAGCTAAAAAGAGAAACTTTTCCCAAATTAGGTTTAGGAATTTTCTGAAATCAAAGAGAGAAAGAGTTGGAGAAGAAGAAGAGAAGCTTACAAATGGGTTCTTCTATTAGTTTGGAGCTAGAGCTTGATTTGCAAAAGGAAACTAGGGTTTTGGAGTTTTAATTTCCCATCTCTCCCACCATTGATGCTTTAAAACTGAAAAGAGGAGAAAGTGAGGGTGAATGGGGAGGAGTGGCTCAGATTTTGAGTATAAGTTAAACATAGGGCTGAGCCCAAACCCAAACCCAAAGTAAAAAAGTAGCAAAAATCAACTTTCTCCAGACATATCGAAGCTTATACTCAAAAAGGTAGCAAACGGCATTTTAAACTCAATGGGAGTGGTCCCGAGTCCTAATTCGACCGTATACAAAAAGTTGCTTTTCGGACTAAATTCCGAGTATCGATAAAATATTTAAATATAAAAAAAACGACAAATATGCGGGTTGTTACACCATATAAACATATGCATACAATACAAATATGAATTGAAACGAAATGGAAATTTGAATCAACAATGAACGTTACCCAGCTTTAACATGAAAGTGCCTGACCACGACAACATGACTTGTCACATGATCAATTGGGCTGGTTCTCACAACACTAAGCTTGGCCTAGGTTTCAACATGGCTCAGGTTTGGGTCAAATAGGCATGGCAACATGGAGATGAAGGTGTAGAGTAGCAACATAAAGTATACAATTGGTTAAGGCAAAAATGCAAGCTTGGATGCAACATTTTGGCTCGGCCAATGGGTCAATTGGGCTCGACTCATGCTTGTACAAGTCTGTACAGTATAGATGGTTGCTGGAGTGGTGGCCAGAGGTGAAGTAAATGATGGTGGTGGCGGCTAAGGGGGTGGCCAAAGGGTGGTTGAAGGTGGTGGTGATGTATGGTGCTCAGCTATGGGTTATAGGGTAAAGTTTTGTGCAAGTATTGTTGGATTTGGTCACATGGGTGCACGGCCAGTGGCTTGGGGCTGTATAGGAGGTGGTGGACGCTGGCTCAGGTGGTGGTGGCAGCAGCTACAGTGTAGGAGGAGCAAGGGGCTGAGCTACAAAGGTGAAGCAAGCAAGTGAAAACAACATAAATAAGAAGTAAACAATGAAAAAGAGAAAAGAATTTACCAATGCTTTGAGAGATGATGGGAGGCCGAACTTTTCTATTGAATGAGAAACTTTTCATTCATGTGAAAATGAGGAAAATGAAGCGGCTAAAGGTAGGAGGTAGGGTCGGCAAAAATATAAGCAAATGTTGGTTGAAATGTGAAAAGGTGAGGAGGTGAAAGGTCAAGGTATATAAAAGGGTTCAAACTCTTCAAATTTCTCTTATTTCTTTTGAAAATCCAAATATATATAAAATGCTGAACAATAAAGATAACAACTTAGAAATAAAAATAAATATATAAAAAAATAAAAAAAATTATTAAATACAATTAAATTAAGAAAATAGCTTAAAAATGCAAATTAGTCTTTAAAAATTTAAAAAAAATTCGATGAACTTTCGAAAAAAATTATATACTTGAAAAAATATTTATAAACAAAGATAAGAACACAAAAAAATGCATTCACAAAAATGAATAAATAAATTTTAATTAAATATAATTTAAATAAAGAAAATAGCAGAAAAATGGAAACTAGGCTTTAAAATTTGGAAATAAATTCAATAAGCATTGAAAAAATTCAAATATCCCTTTAAAAATATTTAAAAGCCAAAATATACATAATATAACATAAATATACAAATCAAAATAAGATATATCAAGTAAAAATATCATTTATGTAAATTAAAACAAAGAATATTGTTAAATAACCCTATGTACACACAATATTGTAAAGGGTATAACTTTCACAATTTAAATTCAATTCCAACAAAACGAAAAGAAGTATTCATGATATTAAATATATTTTCATAATATAAGATAAAATTCAAGAATTCAAATATTTAAATTTAAAATTTAAAAGTCAAAGTTGGACCAGTTTTGACCACGAATCCATTTTTCAGGAAAATATTCAATTTATACTAGTTTGATATTATAATTCATATAATAATCAAAATTTATAATTAAAAATGAAATGTTAGAAATAAAAAAGTTTAAAATAATTTCAAAATAAAATAAAGTCAAATTCAAATTATATGCAAAAAAAATCAAGGGTTGTTACAATTTTTGAAATGCTATTATTTGTAATGTAAAGGATATTACAACATTTTTGTAAACGTTGTAGTTGATATAAATGAACTAAATGGCTAGAATTTAAATAAAGGCTATTACAGCACTTTGTAAGTGCTGTAGTTGCAGAATTTAACTAACGTTTTATTTGAATTAACTTAAACCTATTATAGCATTTTAAATGCTGTCTTTTGTAAATTGAACTATTTTGAAACATAACTTTCCGTAGCATTTTCTAGTGCTGCGAAAGTTGAATTTTCATTGTTTTAATAAATTTAAATGAATAAATGAAGTTTGAAAAGATTAAATTTTGAGAATTAAATATTTGAATTTTAAATATAGTGACTTCATTTTAAATGATTTAAAATGGATTATTTGTTTGAAAATATAAACTATTTTGAAATGTGAGTTGTAATGGTATTTTTTAATAAAATGAATGTGGTTTTGAAAGGATATGATATTTTTATATTTTGAAATGGATTTGAAATGATATTGAATGTTGAAATGATATTTGATTTTTGAAATATAAATACCATTCTAAAATTATAAATACGGGTTATAATAACGATTGGTTGTTAAAGAGACCGGGATCGGATATGGACATACTCTTTGTCGATACCGAAAACCACTTTAACAACTGTGTACGCGGTGGAGATTCCAGAATAAAGTAGGATGGTAGCGACGTTCTTGAGGTACATTACGTGGACCCGACTCCCATGAGTTGGCATAAGGTGGCTAAAACAGGAGCGATCTCGGGTCAAAAAGGGTAGCCCCTCTGGTCGGACACACTTTTTCGATACCATTCTATTACTCTTGTGATTGATTGTGTGCACCCCTTGATTTTGGAATGTTGTTCGAGGTGGGCGTAGTGGCTGATACGTTACCACCAGCCGGTGTGGGTAATTGGTATATCTACCATGGCAATGCCTTGTGTGTCGTGTCACCGACCACACCGAGCCTTTACTACGAGTTCGTTTTTCTCTCGCAGCCCATGGAGTATTTAGGATAGTCTCCCGATTTGGAGATATGCTGATACTGGATGGACTACTAGGACTATTATGTGTTGGGGGCTATATGGGTAACCCTTCGATGCTATTTAAAAATAAGTTTATTTTACTATAGACATTATTATAATAGCGAAATATTACTACATAGTAAATAGTTTAACGGATCATTAGAGGATGGACAGTCCCAGACATCCTTTAAGTTACTTGTATCTTTATTACAGTTCACTTGAGTTGGTTTACATTATATAAGTATATAAGTTCTGACTGGTTGTTTTTTGTTTTGCTTTACGCTCGGGTCAGCCCTGAGTAATCACAGCTTTGGATTCTCTTTCTGGAGCTGGTCTTTGCTGGAGATTCTGCACACACACACACACACACATATTTCAGTTTTATCTATTATAGTTTATCTCATGTATTAGTGAGCTTCTACGTATTTAGGATTTCTATTATGTCGTTTCAGACTGATATTGTGTATTTGTTTTGAGACTTTGTTATAGTAGCTTCATGAACTACTATGGTATTTTATATTCTGTTGCGAGTTATTCTGATTGTTCTGTGTCTGTGATTCTATGTATTTTATTTCATTTGCTCCAAATTTATTTACAATCTGTTATTTTGCATCATTCAAGTCTGACATGTGTGGATTTTGTCGATTTGAATGGTACGAAATAGTGGTTAGTCAAGGTTATTTATAATTTGGAAATGAAGGTGGAGGGAAAAAAATAAATATCATGTTTTATTTTGGATGCTTCGGGCATAATTAATGCATAAGGAAAGGTACGTAGCAATGGAAAATTTTGCAAATGAAAGTAAAATTTTATATATGTGAAAATGAGGTGGCAAGGATTAAATACAACCTAAAAATCTAGGCTCAGGTATTAAATAGAATGAGAAATGAATGGATCAAGTATTAATAATAAGATAACAATTTTAAAATGTCAATGCAACAATTAATAATAAAAGAAATAAGGGGACTATGTACGTCGCACAACCTTTTGAAATTCAATTTTTTAAAACATAACCAAATTAACTTCATTGACTCAAATAATATTCAAATTTGCATGCTTTAGGTTTTTATCTACACATAATGAATTTTTAAACTTACCTCAAGAATGAAAACGTTTAACTTGTTTTTCCCGAAATGATCTCTTATTTCCATTAAAACACCCTTTTGGTTTAACACAAAACGTGTGTTTCTTTTATTAAATCTATTAATTACAATCACCGTTTTCTTTACTTTTAATTGAAATATTTGAATTACATTAATTGCAATTATTACAAAGTTAAATTTTAAAATAAACAACTAAAATGGATGAAGAATAGAATAATTGTTTATTTAAACACGTTTATAAATATTTGTTTATAAACAAGAGTAATAAATAACTTATAGAAATCGATTATTTTCCTATTCTTGTAATCAATCTGTATGCTAAAACATAGTTCAAATAAACATATATTTCTTTCTTCAAAATTAATCATTCTATTCATTATTTTAATGAAATTAAACTTACATTCACAAATGAAACCTTCATTTTATTTGATGTAAATGTTCTTTTTATTAAATCAAACATTCCTTATATTTTCACGAAACATAAGCTGCTTTCAATTGCACTTATTAATTTACAATTAGTATTCTCTCTCCGATTAATTGAAAATTTTCAAATACATTAATTTCAGTTGATTAAGTTTCAAAAATGGACAAATTGAATGTAATGAGAAGTAGAATAATTATTTCCTATCTAATAGTAATTTAAACATATGTATATACTATTGGATACAAATAGTAATTATACATTTCTTGCTAAATAATAGTTTCTCTTTCTACAAACAATCTTTCAGCTAAAAAACATTTCAAATAAATAAACATATGTTTATTCTTTTACAAAACTTATTCATTTTTATTCTTTTATTACGATTTACACACCTACTATTAAAACGATCATTACATTGTGAATACAATTAACATTTCTATTTCTTTTTATTACGTTCACACTAAGTTATGGTCTTATTTAACATTAATGTAACATTTTGTTGACATTTACTTGAAATTAATCAGTTAAATTGGTAACAAAACCAATTGTCGCCGTTATACATTTTATAATATTTGTAAGTTAATTCTTTACAAACAATTATTACAACAACTCTCATTACACTACACTTATTCCATTTCCAGCCATTACACATTGTTTTATTAATAAATCAACCTTTAAATTATTAATTACCTTTTATATCCCACTATGAATCAATGCACACATTTATTAAAATTTATACTCCCAATTTATTTATTCATCTTGATTTCATTCTTTTTATTAAATCCATTATTACTCTATGAATAAAATTTACATTATTACCAAATATTACCTAAATTTACAGTGAATAATAATGCAAGGGGTGCACACAATCAAGGGGTGAATAATAATTTAATTTACAGTGAATAATCAAGGGGTGCACACAATCAATCACAAGAGTAATAGAATGGTATCGAAAAAGTGTGTCCGACCAGAGGGGCTACCCTTTTTGACCCGAGATCGCTCCTGTTTTAGCCACCTTATGCCAACTCACGGGAGTTGGGTCCACGTAATATACCTCAAGAACGTCGCCACCATCCTACTTCATTCTGGAATCTCCACCGCGTACACGGTTGTTAAAGTGGTTTTCGGAGTTAGCAGAGAGTATGACAACTTTCGATCCCGGTCTCTTTAAGAACCAAACGTTATTATAACGCCGTGGTCATTTCAAAATAGTTTATACTTCAAAAAGATCAAATCATTTCATTTCAAAACTATATTCCTTTCAAAATAGTTTACACTTCGAAACCAAAACCATTTTTATTTCAAAACTATATTCAAATCAAAATAGTTTATCATTTCCATTTCAACCATATATTCACCTTTCAAAAATCATAATACTTTCAAAGTTATAACTCTTTCGAAACCAAAATACTTGAAATCGTTACACTTTGAAAATAATAACATTTTGAAACATACATTTGAAATCATAGAACATTCCTTTAATTCTTTACATTTTTCGAATTTATTCAATTAAACTCAAATTTCCAATTTAATTCAATTCAAACCATCAGTTTCAAATCAATTTAGTTTTCCAACAAACATTTCAAATCTTATAAATTTCAAATATAGATTTGATCTAAAAAATAGCTATCCAATTTTAATATATTTTCAAACTTTAATATCCCACATTTCAAAACCAAACTTTATAATTCCATATATTCATATCTCAAATGTAATTTCATTATTATGTAGTTTTGAAATATCCATTTCATAAATCCAATATTATTTAAATAAACTTAAATTACAATTAAACCAAATATCTTTTCATACAAATATAAACTTCAAATATTCCTTTATAAAATAAATCAAATATCATTCCACATTCACATTCTTTATTAAAATAAAGATCAAATCATTTCCAAACCATTTCAAAATGATTAAAATATTACATCCTTTCAAAACTTCATAATCAAACCATTATTTGAATTCAAATCTAAATATTCAAATTTAAATATCATTTAAAAAATCAAATATGTCATTCATTTGTTATATTCAAACATCATTACAAAAATACATTTCAAAATTCCATTCAAAAATTCATTTATTACATTACATTTCATTCCATTTAACACATAACCAAGCATACCTTATTTAAATTCAAATTCAATTTAAATTCCTTAAAATTCAAATTTAAATATTAAAAATGTATTCAAAACTCCTTATATTCACAAATAATCAATTTCCAAAAGTTAAATCATTTAACACTTTAAAATATAACACAAATAGTGTTAAAATCTATAACATTCAAACATTGTCAAACTTATACCGGTGACAACATTTATAAGGTTTTATCGTAGCTTATAATTTTCAAAATAGTTTAGTTCAAGAATAATGGCATTTAGAAAATTCCGTAACAGATATTTAGTTATTTCAATCATAGTTAAATTCAAAAACAATAGCATTTAAAAATGCTGTCAAAAGACTACAGCATTTTGGAAATGCTATAAAATTCTAGATTTTATTTTAACTTTTCAAAAATAATAATAAAACTCCAAATTTTTATTATTATAACTTAAAATCATATTTCTAGACTTCAAAATTTCACATTTAAAATCATTTTAACATATGATTTAACACAATAAAATTTTAAGATCAAATAGTCAATTTAAAACTCCATTCATTTATTAAGTCAAAATTCACTGTTTATTAACTTATAAATTTAATAAAACTTAACATTTTACTTCAAATATCATTTCAAAACTTTAAATTTAATTTCCATTGTTTATTTATATTTTAAAATAAAATTTAAAATCAAAAATCACACTTACTTCAAATTTACATACTTAAATTCACAATTTCAAGACTTAATATTTAGCCTTCTTAAAACCATAAAATATAAAAATTTAAATCGAAATTTCATACTTTAAAAATACATATCTTAGAAAAAAAATCATTTTAAAAATATATCACGGGGTCTGTACAAAATTTTCTAACCTAGGTTAAGTGATATGGAGATGTATCATTCCAATCCACAATTTAAAAAGAAAACCGGGTTTTATCATTTCAAACCCGCAATCCCAAGTAAATAAAAATAAATAAAAATCACTCAGGCCTATCATTTCAGCCCATAACGATTTTTCTCTATTCTAAGGTCCGTTCGGGTATGTATCATTTCAACCCATAGTGATTCTATTCTAACAGGGAACTTGCAGTGTGAACATATGCATAAACAATATAAACAATGTCAATATCACAATATAATGTCATGTATCAGATGTCAGGTGATAATTAACAGTTTTAACATTGTAATAACATGGCATAGCATATCATATGATCAACATTAACTTGCATAAACATTTTATATTACTATACACTTGCCATCAATTTACTATTTCATAAGTATAAATGTCAGAGTGAGACGACTCACCTTTATCAAAGCTAGAGACAAACAACACACACAAGAGCGATTCCAAAGGCACGACACGCACGATTTGAATTGAATGAATGGAGATCCTTGATAATGATCTTGTATACAACAAATAAACAAGACCATATAAACATATGCATACAATACAAATATGAATATTCAAAACAAAATTATATAGAAACAAATTGAAATACGAAGCAACAATGAACAAGATGATTTTACCATGCCTCAATCACTTCAATGCTTGGCCTAAGGGACGCTTTAGCTTGGCCATAATGATGCTTTGGCTCAGGTATGGAATCGTATAGGTCAGCTTTGGACTCGGAAAGGCATGGCTACAATGGAAATGAGAAGGGTTATGGTATGTTATAAGGCAAAGAATGCTAAAGGTCAAGGCAAAGTGGTTTTGTACAACATAGGCTCGACCTATGGTCATGTTTGGGTTCGGCGCTCATTGCTACAGGTCTGGTCATGTCAGGTACAGGTCTGGAACTGATGTCATAGGTGATGTGATGGCTGGAGGTGGTGGCTATCGGGTGGCCATGGCAAGGTATGGAAGGGTAGTGATGAAACATGAGTTCGACTAGCATGTTTGTGGAGTTTTTGTGCAAATTTTGTGGTGATGCTTCATCCAATGGTCATGGCTTGGATTTCGTTGTCAGAGGAGGCGCTAATGGCTCTGTAGATGGAGGAGGTGATGCTGGAGCTGATGGTGGAGGTGATAGGCTGAGAATCAAATGTGAAGTCAAGGCAAATTTAAGCAGAAAACAAGGCAAATTCAAGGAAGAAAGGTAAAAAAGAATAAAGAGAAGCCATTAACTTGGATTTTTTTTCTCAAATGAGAAATAGCCGTGAGTTGAAGAGGATGAGAAGTATTTTCACGTGAAAGGCAATTGGAAATGTACGGCTATCAAGGAGAAAATGAAAAGCCAAGGAAATGAAGAGACTAGCTATTGAAAAGTCACAAGAAATGAAGAGCCTTGTCTCTTTGAATTTCTAATTTCTTTTAAAATTTGAAATACATGTAAAATATGTATAAATACTAATAAAACATGAAAATATAGTAAATAAACAAAAATAAATAAATAAATATTATTAAATATAATTAAATTAAGAAAATAGCAAAGATAATGTAAACTAGGCTTGAAAATTTGTAAATAAATGAAATGAACTTTGGAAAAATTGTATGTACATGAAAAATATTTATAAATAAAGATAAAAACATAAAAATAAAATTCACACATAAAAATGAATAAATAAATTTTAATTAAATATGATTTAAATAAAGAAAATAACAGAAAAATGGAAACTAGGCTTTAAAAATAGAAAATAAATTCAATAAGCTTTGGAAAAATTCAAACATCACTTTAAAAATATTTAGAAGGTAAAAATATATGTAACATAACATATAATACAAATTAGAATAAGATATGGCAATTAAAAAGATTATTTATATAATTTAAAATAAACAATATTGTTAAATAAAACAATTTACACCCAAATTTATAAAAAGCATAACTTTCGCAATATTATTCGGATTTCAACGAAACAAAAAGCAGTGTTCTTGAAATTTTATTTATTTTCATAATAAAAGATAAAATTCAAATTTTCAAATATTTAAAATTTAAATTTAAAAGTCAATGTTTGACCAGATTGACCAAAATTCACATTTTCTGGAAATATTCAATTTATGCATGTTTGAAATTCTAATCCACATCAAAATCAACATTTATATTAAAATAAAAAAATAAATTAATTTTAATAAATAAAATAAAGTATTTAAATTAGGAATTTAAATTAAAATAATTAAAATATACAATTACAATAATCAGAAAATACAGGGTTGTTAGAATAAACTTTAAATTACACTTATAAATTCATTATTTACAGGCACAAATGTTACAATTTCTCACATAACCCAAAATTTTATTAAATGATCATTTATTTCATACTATTTCATTTATTAATTCGGTGTTTACATTTGTCTTCTTATATTCAATTTTATAACCAAGTACAATAATTTACATTATTTCTTCATTGGAATTTCATTTCAATTTTTAACAATTAACTTACATTTATATTGTTACAGTTCATTCTAGTTATTATTTCGATTAACAATTCACTAATTTTTATTTTCTTCAATATTAAATTACAAAATGTTATTAGATTAACAAATTTAATTATCGAAAATTTACGGGTCGTTACTCTAAATAAATTGGTAACAAATAACAACCGTCACCATTTCTACATTTAATAACATTTGTAAGTTTATATTTACGAACAAATGTTATAACAACTCACATTACACTTTACTAATTCTATGCAATTACAATTTACTACACATTATTATAATTAATTTACAATCTATAACCAATTATAACTTTTTAATCATTTCAATTAGTTAGAATTATATTCAAAGAAATTATAAATTACCTTATATTAATACTATTACATTTTATTCCAATTATATTCTTGTTGTTAAATCAAAAAATTTATTTCTACCAACATTAAATCACCAAACCTTAAGTTAACTATTTTTAATTATCGAAAATTATAGGTCGTTACAAATGGTGTTTTAAATAATCTTATGAATTATTATTAAACCAAAGGGTATTATTGTAATTTCTTCGAACATATCTTTTCGTAGACATATCTTGAACGTTAAACCAAATTTCAGTTTAACACTTTTATTGGATATATGTATGTATGTATATTGAAAAGAATAGGTATGTGTTGAAGATTGATATGTTTTTCACCTTTTGTATGTACTTGGTTATACGACTATATATTTAGCATGTCATACTGTATAAGTGCATACTTTAAGAGCTTATGTGTGAAAGACAGATGAATAATATAAGTTGAATTGAGTATTGTGGTAATTCATGAAGGTATCATTTGATCACTGTTTTCAGATATATTATGTTAATTTCATGTATAACATGGTAATATTAATCAAGTATTATGCTTCAATGACATAACTATTGTGATAATTTTAATCGAGTATTTTACTTCAATGACATAAGTATTTACCACTTCAATCAAAATATTCACGATATAAGGGTCGGGTTGTATTTTATGAGCTTGCTTTTAGTATCCACTCACATACATTATGTAATGATGTTCTTTAGGAGATTAGGCTAAACTTAGGGCAAATTTTATGTACTTTGTACAAATTTTGGTTAATAAACGAAATTTGAGCCTGCTTAAAAAAATTGCCAAAAAAAGCCTTTAATAATTTATTTTGATAAAACTTAATCCTTATGGTGGTACCGAATGTAGAGGCGTTACAATATGTAGTAAATGGCTTTCTTCGTTTAGTTGCTTTGCTTGTTTTCTTGGTTTTCCAAGTTATAGTAATACATTTACATATGTGTTAGTGGGGTAAATTTAATTTGTTTTTGCTATTGAATTTCTACACTTACTTCTTCTTGTTAACTTACCCGGTTACATATATGTTAGTGGACATGTGCTATCTTTCTTATTAATGCACATATTTTGGAGATGATTTAAATTAAGTCATTTAGCATTTGTATATTATTGTTAGAAACCATTTTATTTCTTTATACTATTGGATAGTATATTATGATATATAAAATTGTGATGTTTATTAATTTTACTGTCAGCATCTTTTATTATTATGTATATTATACATAAAATTTTTATTAATTAAATATATGTACGTGTGGAACACTTTTCATTATTTTCGATTGACTAAGCCTTGTTAAAGACTAAAATTTGATCACAATTTAGTCTTGTATCATCATTGTTACTTATGGCAGTTAATACCAATAGAAAATTGAATTTTGGTCTTTAACACTCAGTTTCAAAAATATTAAAGCTTGATACATTACTCCTTAAACTTTGAAATTGAACTGTCAAACTCAACTTTATTTTACGACAAGCGATTCAAAGACTAAATTTTAGTTATTGATCATTCTCTTTATGATTGGATTGGTTGACTTAAACATAAATTATTCTTCTTTACTAAATTGATCATTTGGAAGGGATTAAACTACTTTGGTCTAAAAAATCTTGTAAATAAGCATTTTTTATTTTTTATTTGCAAGATAGAGTTGACCAATGGTTGTTAATGTGATGATATATTAATATAAAATGTAGGGTGATTGTTAATGGATTAGAATGCTCTAATGATGCACTCGCATTTTTCTTATGCATTTCTTCCTCGTCGGTTTAATATTACAAAATACAATTGAAAGCTATAAGTTTCTGATGAGTCGTAACTGAAAAATAAATGATAAATCGAAACTGCAGCACTACAATAAATATCCAATCTAATGGGTTTAAGTAATACCTCATATGAGTTAAAATTAAAAATTCTACAAAATAAATTACTAAGTATGTAGGAATAAAAATTTCACCACCAGTCAAAAATATATGTTGAAGAGTTGGGATTATGTGGTTGGGCATTATTTTAGCACTTGGAGGGATTCAAATTTTTTGCAAAATGAAGTGCAACCGAAGAGGGGAATAAACTTTGACTTTGAAGGGTCTTCATCATTAGACACGGTACCTTAAAGACCGTAGATGACAACATCCAATAAGGAAGATCATGCCTTGGTATTTACATAAAGGTACATCTAGTTAAAACAAGCATCATAATAAATCACTTCGCAACTATAATGTACGAACGAAACAAGATCTTCCATATTCTTATTGTCTTGCGCTCCCAAAATTTCACTATTCAAGCAATGATTTTATCCATTAGAATAGATGTACATCAGTCAACTATTCTCAATATCCTTCCTGAATTTAATAAATTTACTATTTACATATAACATGGATTAAATAAATGCATGCATCAATTCCATTTTATCATACTTTGTAAGGTAAAAAATATATTTATGACTTGTATAGATTATAGCATAACCATTTTTTGTTCGAAAATATAAAATACCTAAACACGTGCATTGATATTCCTTGTTTGAAATAGATGATTGTTTTATAGTTGATGTAATAGAAGTATTTGTGTACTTTTACTTATGTATATTCAGTCTATATCAACCATTGTATGTTTGTTAGGTTTTCTTCTATGTTTTTTTATTGCAACATGAAATACCACTTTCTGTTTGTATCGTATATTACACATTTGAAATCAAGAACTAATTATTTTAATTTATTTCTTTAGATTAATGGCTCAAACTGAAATGTCACTAAGCATAATATAAAATGTGGACAAACATCGAATTACACGTGATTTAAATGGCCAAACTTTTTTCTTTTGTAATCAATTAAAATAGTGTTGAATTTTGCTAGTTTGTAGAAATATATCAATAATCATTTCATACAAAGAAAGAGAACATAATTCTTTGATAATGATATATGTTCAAAGTACTTCATAAGTAATCATGCAAAGAGCAAGCTTGTGTACCATGTCCCTACACGATGGGTTGTTAAGTAAGTTCCTAACATCCTTGATACTTGGTCATATTAGTTAAATTAGAATAGGTATAAACACTAATGTTTGAAATATTATTTGAATCCAACACATTTTTGTATATTTGTTTTTCAATATAGAATCGAAAGTCCTTACGTAGACAAAAATATAAGTTTAACTTCATAGATGGATGGAATGTAAATCTTTGAATAGCGTACATCCATTACTTGATTTTAGATATGTGTGTCATCCTCTTATACTAAATTATTAATTTATTTTATTGAACAAGTGTCATCCTCCTATATTAGATTGCCGAAATTTTTGTATTTAATGACGTGAAATAACCTATTTTCTTTCTTCGTGTCCTCATGTGCGAAATAAATCTCAAACATAATTATAACGATCTCATTAAATATGTGTAATCTACCAGATTGCTCAAAACTATTACAATTAGAAAGTGTATGATCGATAGATGAGTGGGCACATGAAGCATGAGGTTGGGGAAATTATATTCGGTCTCGCCTTAAAGATCATTTGTACCAACAATTTGCAGTTTCTATAATGAGTGATATATTATAAAGTCAACTTGTAAATTTAACAAGATTTTTGATAGATGTAGAGCTAACAAGAAAACCTTTGGGAAGCAAATCAAGTTTGAGGATATGACCTAAAAAATATAGATCTCAGACTCAGTATGGAAGATTGAAAAACCACAAATACTAGATATAAACCATTCTAGCTCTAAAGATTAGATCAAAAACATATAAAATTTATGGTGTTATTATTCAAATCGATCTAAATCAAATCATGGATCGCGTCTAGTTTAGATTTCAAAAATGCACAGTCTGTATCATAAAAAACCCTACTCAACAAGACTTAAGAACTATTTGGTCAGATCCAAATTTGATCCAATTGGTAAATTGACTCCCCCGGTAGAAGATTAAAGTCGTTGCTTATCTCAAATTAAAAAACGAGGATTACTAAATAAATTATTTTTAGTTTACCCTTTTTTGTATGCATCTAAATATATTCTTACATGAATAAAAAGATGTTAACAAAATTTCCTAAGATATCTCATACACGTACACAAAGATACGATGAAATCGAAAATAAAATGTTGATATGATAAAAACCTACTATCAATCAATGCTTTATCAGAGATCGTAATTACAATAACTACACAACATTTAGCGTATACAAAATTGTGTCCTATCACAATGCATGCGCCTTCTCCATAAAAGTTGTAACGACCCATTATTTCCACTATTCAAATCGACAATAATCCACACATGCCAGACTTGAATAGTACAAAATAACAGATTGTAATAAAATTTCGGAGCAAATAAAAATCAAATCACAGAATCACAGGCACAGAACATCAGGATATCTCGCAGCGGAAAATAAAATACCATAGTAGTTCATGAAGCTACTATCACAAAGTCTCAAAACCAAATACAAAATACGTAATATCTGTCTGAAAGTAAATACGACATCAAATCCCAAATACAAAGAAGTCTACTAATACAAAGCTGACAACAGAACAACAGACTGAAATATAGGTAACTAGATAGGCTGATAAATCTCCAGCAATTCCAGACATCCAAAGAGTGGAAATCCAAATCTGTGAATAAACTCAGGCTGACCCGAGCGTAAATAAAAAAACAAACACTTGAGTCAGGACATACATACTTATCCAGTGTAAACCAACTCAAGTGAACTGTAGTAAAGGTACAAATAACTTAGAAGATGCCTGGGACCGCCCATCCTCTAAGGATCCGTTAAACTATTTACTATATAGTATATTTCGCTATTATAATAATGTCTAACAGTCAAATAAACATACTTTTAAGTAGCGTTCCAGGCTACCCATATCACCCTTCACACATAATATTCCCAGTAGTCCATCCAATATTAGCATATCTCTAGATCGGGAGACTACCCTAAATACTCCACGGGCTACGGGAGAAAAACAAACTCGTAGTAAAGGCTCGGTAAGGTAGGTGACACGACACACAAGCCAATGTCAGGGTAGATACACCAATTACGCATACGAGCTGGTGGTAACGCAGCAGCCACATACGCCCACCTCGGAACACATTCCCAAAATCGGATCGTGGCCACCAAACAATCACAAGTAATAAAATGGTATTGAAGAAATGCGTCCGATAAGAGGTGCTACCTCAGCTGGCCCGAGATCGCTCCTGTTTTAGCCACCTTATGCCAACTCACGGGAGTTGGGTCCACGTAACATACCACAAGAACGTCGTCACCATCCTACTTCATTCTGGAATCTCCACCGCGTACACGGTTAGCCAAAGTGGTTTTCGGTATAGACAGAGAGTATGTCTATATCTGATCCCGGTCTCTTTGCCAACCAATCGTTATTATAACCCGTGGTTATAACTTTAAAATTAATACTTTACTTCAAAATAAAACATCATTTCAAAACTCAATTCTTTATCCAACAAAGATTTTAATCATCTCCAAAAAAATCATTTCAATATTTCAAAACAACATATCTTTTCAAATTTCCCTTTTAAATCATTATTAAATTCAAATGCAAATTATCCAACTTAATACCCTTTTAAAGTTCAAAGATAACATTCATTTATTTCAATTTGAACTTCCCTTTAAAATGATTCATTTCCAATTTAATTTATTCATTTAGATCATTTTAAAAGTGGACTTATTGTTCTTTCATTTCAAGTATTCAATTTTCAAAGTTTCAAACCATTCAGAGTTCGTTTACTAAGTCAAAATCCATCATTATTGAAATTTCAGCCTTTTACAGCATTTAGAAAAAGCTGTTATAAGTTATATGTGAAAACATTTTTATTCAGCAAAGACAACACTAAAACTGCTGTTAAAACTCAGTTTTTAGTTGAATTATAGTTCAAAACAGAAAAGACAGCATTTCAGAAGTGCCGCGGTAGTTCAGATTTCAAAACAAAGGTTTAAATTGATTTCAGCAAACATAGCAGACCACTACAGCATTTCCAAAGAATGCTATAATAGACCTGAGTCCAATATTAGCCTATAAGTTCAATTACAGCAACTACAGCATTTCAGAAATGCTGTAATAGCTCTATTTACACTATTTTAGTTCAATTCAGCAACTACATCATTTCTGAATGCTGTTAAAAGTCAATTTCTAGGGTTTTCGTATATTTCCAGCAATTAAATAACTTTATTTTAAACTTTTAAACATTTCAAAATCATATTTTTTTTCATTAAAAGATTCATTCACATATTATTTAACATAATATTTATATACAATAAATTTCTTATTATTAAATTCAATTTTCAGCAAATTCCTTTATTAAATTCAAGTGTAACATTCCAATTCTTCACCTTTTTAAAATAAACAACTTAACACTTAAATTCTCCAATTTTTTTTCAATTTTTTTTTGTTTCAAAATTTATTTATATAACTTAATTTATTTAACAAAATTTCCAAATTTTCCACTTAAGTTATATTTCACAATTCAATGTAACTATTCATTTTTCCCAACATTTTAACTTATAGAAAATTCTAAATTTCTATAATTAAAAAAAAAATCCAATTTAAATCAAATTTTCATATACTTACAAATTAAAATTATTAAAATTTCCAGAAAAACATTTATAAAATAACCACGGGTCTGTATATAGTTTTCTAACCTAGTTTAAGTGATACAGATATGTATCATTTCAATCCGTAGCTTAAAAATAAAATCCGGGTTCTATCATTTCAAACCCGCAATCCCAATTCAAAATGAATAATTTAAAAACCGTTCAGGCCTATCATTTCAGCCCATAACGATTTTTCCTTATTCTAAAGTCCGTTCGGGTATGTATCATTTCAACCCATAGTGATTTCTAACCTACAGGGAACTTGCAGTGTGATAAACAGATAAAATGAACAGTTTAACAATATACAATAGTAACAGGTGATGTGACATGTAACAGGTGATATGACATATAATTTAACATGTTAACATCATATATATAAAATCACATGGCAGTTATAACATCATAAATATTTCTACACATTCAGTTGTGGTTGTTTTACAACTGCATAAGTATATAATTGTCATGTGAGATTTACTCACCTCTAATTGCTGAATATTTTCAAACCAATGGCACAAATAGACAATAAGGCACGATGACACAACTACGGACTTGAGTGGAGGGTGAATCCAAGCTACAACTCTTGTGTACAACCCAAAATAAACAAACAAAACAACACAATTCAATATGACTATAACATGCAATAACTTTGAAATAAAAGAGAAACGAATTGCCAAACTTTTGCCTTGCTTCCTCAAACCTTTGTCATAGCCTAGGGTATGTTCTTTTCCAGATTGGGTAGAGTTTTGGTTCAGGTTTATGGCTAGCATGGGTCGGGTTCATGGCAAAACAAGATGGAGTTTTATACATGAGGAGGTGAATGGTTTTTAGGCAAAAAGTGGAGTTTTTGTTAGGCTAGATGGCTCGACCATGGAAGTATGCCCGGCCTAAGGGTGCATCATGACTAGACAGAGGTGGAAGGGGTGTGTGGTGGTCAGGTCAGTGGTGGTGGCGGCGGCTATGGTGGTGATTTGAGTGGCGGATGAAGGGAATGAGGCAACAATGGTCAAAAACATTGTTTTTAGGCATGTAGGTTGCAATTTGTAGGGTTTGACCACCATAGATGGCTCGGCCTTGGTCATGACTGAAAGCATAGGTGGTGGGGAATGCATGGAAGAGATGTGGGGTGGTGGTGGTCGTGGATCAAGGGGGAGGCCGATCCAAACAATGAAGGGAAACAAGGCAAAAACTGCATAGAAATAGGTAGAAAAGTGAAAAAACATGAAGGCCATTACCAAATTTTTTTGAGAAGCCGTGAGAAATGGAGAGCTGAGGAATTTTTCACGTGAAATCTAAAGAAAATACACAACCAAGTAATGCAATGTATGACCAAAAATGCAAGTAAATGAGGAGTTAAAGAAATGAAGAGTTTTGAAGGTGAAAAGCCTTAAGTCTTTTGTAACTTTCTAAACCTTTTGCATTTCTTTTCCTTTTTAATTTTATATAAACAAAGTAAACTCAGAAATGATTATTTAAAACCGAAACTAAGCAAGAATAAAATAAAATAAAATAAATAATTAATTTAATATAAAATAGAAAAAGGAATAAGAAAAATTGCTAAAAATAGCGAGCATGGACTAAAAATTTCAAGAAAATTCCAATAGCTTTGGAAAATTATGTATTTCATTTTAAAAATATTATAAAACAAAATTTGAAATAAAAATGATTTTTAAAATATTTTCAAGGTGAAATAAATAATTAAATTCATGGAAAATATCAAAAGAATTAAAGAAATTGCTAAAAAATAGGGAACAGAACCTAAAAATTCCAATATATTACCATTAATTCTAGAAAAATTTCTACTTCATCATAAAAATATTTTAAAACAAATAAGATATTTCAAAAATATTGGGTTGTTACACTCTCCCCCACTCAAACCTTTTCGTCCTCGAAAAGAACGGAAAATAGGAAACAAAATGAAAACAAGATAGAAAAACAAAATAGTACGTGGAATAAACAATTCCGGATTTGAAGCACGAATGCCCTCCTCCGTCTCCCAAGTACAGTCACGATCATCCGTACTCCATTGTACTTTGACCAGACTAAAGGATTTCCTCCTTAGTTGCTTCGTATCTCCATCAACAATACGAAGTGGCTTCCTCTCGACAGTCAGATTAGGCTCAATATCCAAGCTGTCAAGAGCAGAAGGCTAAACAAACAAAGATGGGTCATGGAGATACAGGCGAAGATGCGAGACATGGAATACATCATGCACCCCAGATAGCTTCTCGAGTAACTCCAGACGATAAGCCAAGGGACCAACTCTTTCCACAATGCGGAAAGGACCAATGAATCTAGGAGACAGCTTCCCTCTACGACCAAAACGAATGACATTCCTCAAGGGAGAGACCTTAAGGAAGACCATATCGCCAACAGCAAACTCAAGTTTCCGCCTACGCCTATCAGCATACTTCTTTTGCCTATCCTGAGCAACTCTCAACCTTCTCTTAATCTCCTCAACTCTCTCAGAAGCTTCCAGAATAATATCAGGACCAAGAATCAGACGATTACTGGATTCAATCCAGCAAGATGGGGATTGACAAGGTCTTCCATATAAAGCAACAAATGGAGATGTCTTGATACTGGCCTGAATTTAAGGATAGAAAGAGATAGATAAAATATTAAGATGAACTTAAAACAGAGGATAAGATTATACCTGATAACTATTATTGTAGGTGAACTCGACAAGATACAAATGATCTTCCCAAGATCCACCATAATCAAGAACACAAGCATGAAGAAGATCTTTGGGTATCTGATTCACTCTTTCCGTTTGACCATCGGTCTGCGGATGGTAAGCAGTGCTCAGATTCAGATGAGTACCCAAAGATTCCTAAAAAGCTTTCCAAAACTGGCTGGTAAAGATAGGATCACGATCACAAACAATACTGAGAGGAACACCATGGAGACGAACAATCTCCCTCATGTAGATCTCAGATAAGCTAGAAGCAGAACGGGTAGACCTGATCGGAATAAAATGAGCAGATTTGGTCAGCCTATCCACAGTTACCCAGATACTCTCATTGCCTTTCTAGACCTCGGCAATCCATCAATGAAATCCATGGAAACCTGTTCCCACTTCCAGTCGGGAATCTCAAGAGGCTGCAACAAACCGGAGTCTTCTGATGATCGGCCTTGACTTTCTGACAAGTAGCACACCGACTAACAAAGATAAAGACATCCCTCTTCATACCCTTCCACCAATAAAACCTCTTTATATCCTAATACATCTTCGACACACCAGGATGAATAGAAAGTTTGGATCGATGATTCTCCCGAAGTAACTCTTGCCTCAAACCATCAACATTTGGGACACAAATCCTATCATTAATCCTCAAAACACCGCTATCATCAATCTGATCTCCACTACTACTGCCACCATCTCTGTTCCGAACGCTCTCCTTCATCAATCTAAGTATCTCATCCTCATCCTGCTTAGCTATGATACGCTCCAAAAGAGGAGAAGAAACAATAAGCCGACATAATAAAGCCTTCTTCCGACTCAGAGCATCGGCCACAACATTAGCTTTACCGGGAGTATAGCTAATATCAAGGTCGTAAGAAGCCAGAAACTCAAGCCAATGAACTTGCCTCTGATTCAAATCCTTCTGGGTGAAGATATATTTCAGAGACTGATGATCAGTGAAAAGCGCAAACTTGGTTCCAAGCAGATGATGCCTCCAAAGCTTTAAAGCAAAGACAACAGCAAGCAACTCTAAATCATGGGCGGCGTAATTAGCTTCATGGGTTTTTAGCTGACGGCTGGCATAGGCAATGACCCTACCATCCTGCATGAGAACGGCACCCAATCCCTCACGACAAGCATCAGTATATACTGTCAATCCCTCACTTCCATTCGGAATGGTAAGAACTGGTGCGGAAGTTAGATTGCTTTTTAACTCAGCGAACACAGCTTCACACTTCTTATCCCAGATAAACTTTGCATTCTTACGAGTCAAAGCAGTGAGAGGTGCAGCAATCCGAGCAAAATTCTCAATGAATCTTCGGTAATAACCAGCAAGGCCCGGAAAACTACGAATATCAGTCGGAGTCTTTAGAGTTTCCCAATCCTGAAACAGAATAGGGAAAAATAAAAACCACAGAAGAGATAGAATGATCAAATGATAAAGGAAAAGAGAAAGAGGAAAGACTTACATTGATCGCAGCGATCTTGACTGGATCAACAGAAACTCCACTACTAGAAACAATATGCCCAAGGAATCGGACTTCGTCCTTCCAGAAATGGCATTTAAAAAATTTAGCCTTCAACTGATGATTTCTGAGGGTCTCTAGAACATACTTTAAATGTGACTCATGTTCTTCCTCGGACTTAGAGAAGACTAAAATATCATCAACAAAGACTAAAACAAATTTATTAAGCACAGCACGAAAAACACGATTCATAAGATCCACAAAGAAAGCAGGATCATTAGTCAAATCAAAAGGCATGACTAACCATTCAAAGAACCCATTCTTAGTACGGAAGGAAGTTTTGGGAATGCTTTCCTCAGCAACTCTGAGCTGGTGAAAACCTGTGGCAAGATCAAGCTGAGAGAAACAAGTAGCACCATAAAAGCTGATCAAACATATCATTAATGTGAGGCATTGGATATCTGTTTTTCATAGTGAGCTTGCTCAGCTCCCTATAGTCAACACACATCCTAAGAGAACCATCTGACTTGGTGACAAAAACCACCGCTGCTCCCCATTCGGAATGACTTGGTCTGATTAGACCTTTGGAGAACAAGTCCTCAATTTGCTTTGCTAACTCAACCTTCTCACGAGGTGCCTTTCTTCTAGGAGGAAGCACAACTGGTCGAGCTCCAGGAATAAGATCAATGCGGAAATCTATTTCCCGCTTAGGAGGCAAAGCAGTGACTTCACCAGAAACATCTGGAAAGAGTTTGACCACATGGGTCGAATGAAGGTCACCAGAAGCAGAATCCAGAGAGTAAATAAAACTGCCAGCAAAATCCTGAGGCATGCGGCACTGAATAACAAAGGAATTACCCAGATCATCCTCAAGATAAACAGACCGGGCTTTACAAGAGATATGAGCATTATGCCTACCAAGCCAATCACTACCAAGCAACAAATCAAAAACATCGAAGCCCAAAACATAGAAATCACCACTGAACTGATGATCAGAATAAAGAAGCTTCACTTGTTTACAAATCCTATTAAGGTTTGAGGGACCCCCAATTGGATTTGAAACACATAAGGATTCAGAAACATACTCAGGAGAAAGTAGATGCTCAAACTTATCACACAAATCAACAGATATAAAACTGTGGGATGCACCAGTATCAAACAGAACACGAACATGATGCTGAAAAAAGAAAAGGAACCTTGGAGCGTACCTTGGTCATCCCTAGGAGCTGAAGGAGCAGGTGCTGGAGAGGAGGCAGAGGTGACCGCAAATATACCAGAAGGCTTACCCCTCTGCTGGGTTGGGCAATCCTTCCTAAAATGGTCGGGCTGGAGACAGATGTGACAAAGCTCACGCCTAGCTAGCTGAGCAGGGGAAGGAATGGCAGCACCAACACTAGTAGGACAACTATTCTCTTAGTTCCCTTTCTGGTCACAATTGAAGCAGGTGATGGAAGAAAGGTCAACTGGCTGCCTCTGAGATGGAGCAGATGCTAAAGATCCCAAACCCGGATTCTTGAGCCAATTCTTCTTCTGTTGCTGAAAACTAAGCTTCCTCTTCTTAGAATTTGCAGAAGAAGTCTGAGATGATGGAGCACTAACTGAAGCAGGACCCTTAAAAGTAGGGTTCTCATAACGGAGAGCCATATCCATAAGCTGAGTAAAAGTGCCATGAACATGAGAAATGAGACGACTGTTGTACTCGGGACGAGCACCGGTAATAAACTTCTCGTTCTTCTTCAGAGGAGTGTCTATGAGACCAGGTTCGAACTTAGAAAGTTCGTTAAACTTCTTCTCGTACTCTGAAAAAGACATGTTTCCCTGCTTGAGATCCATGAATTCCCTATAAAGCTGGGATTTCTCGGCTTCGGGCATCCACTTAGCAATGAAAGCTTCCCTGAGAAGAAATGATAGATAATCTTAGACAAGGCACGGAAAGATACAAAAAAGAATTCAAAGAGACACAAGAAGATACCTGAACTATTCCCAAGTAAGATCAGCCTCAATGGTGTTAGCTGTAACCGACTCCCACCAATCTTGGGCAGCCTCCTGCAACTGCCATGCGGCTAACTGACGCTTCTGGGCATCAGTAATATCAAGACCAGTAAATATCCTCTCGATACTCCTCAGCCATTGCTAAGCCTCAATGATAGATTCAGAACCAGTGAACTTGATTCCTCCAAGCTGAGTAAATTCTTTGCAAAGAACAGTGAAACAGACAGGAGGTGGGGCTGGAACTGGGGCAGCACCCCGACCCTGACCTCTAGCGTTTCTACGATTCATCCCGAAATTCAAGAATGAATATTAGGACACAGGTAGAGATAAGATACTGATAAGATAAGACAAAATAAATTCACTTGGATGAACATCCTAATTACAGAAATTTCTAACAAGGCAGATACGAAAGGAAATGAGTTAGAAAATTTGCTTTTAAAACAAGAAAAAGTTTTATATCAAAATAATCTTTGAAAACCTTTTAAAAATCATTTAAAAATCATTTTATACTTTGAAAATACGTTCTCTCACAAAGAAATGATTCTGAAGTTGATTCACTCATTCTAGGATATTTCTACCATATCTCTAATGAGTTTTTGCTCCGCAGGCTAAGATTTGCCTAAAAACCAAAGCTCTGATACCAACTGTAACGACCCATTATTTTCCACTATTCAAATCGACAATAATCCACACATGCAGACTTGAATAGTACAAAATAACAGATTGTAATAAAATTTCAGAGCAAATAAAAATCAAATCACAGAATCACAGGCACAGAACATCAGAATATCTCACAGCGGAAAATAAAATACCATAGTAGTTCATGAAGCTACTATCACAAAGTCTCAAAATCAAATACAAAATACATAATATCTATCTGAAAGTAAATATGACATCAAATCCCAAATAAAAAGAAGTCTACTAATACAAAGCTGACAACAGAACAACAGACTGAAATATAGATAACTAGATAGGCTGATAAATCTCCAGCAATTCCATACCTCCAGAGAGTGGAAATCCAAATCTGTGAATAAACTCAGGCTGACCCGAGCGTAAATAAAAAAAACCAAACACTCGAGTCAGGACATACGTACTTATCCAGTGTAAACCAACTCAAGTGAACTGTAGTAAAGGTACAAATAACTTAGAAGATGCCTAGGACCGCCCATCCTCTAAGGATCCGTTAAACTATTTACTATATAGTATATTGCGCTATTATAGTAATGTCTAACAGTCAAATAAACATACTTTTAAGTAGCGTTCCGGGCTACCCATATCACCCTTCACACATAATAGTCCCAGTAGTCCATCCATTATCGGCATATCTCCAGATCGGGAGACTACCCTAAATACTCCACGGGCTACAGGAGAAAAACAAACTCGTAGTAAAGGCTCGGTAAGGTAGATGACACGACACACAAAGCAATGCCAGGGTAGATATACCAATTACGCACACGGGCTGATGGTAACGCAGCAGCCGCATATGCCCACCACGGAACACATTCCCAAAATCGGATGGTGGCCACAAAACAATCACAAGTAATAGAATGGTATCGAAGAAATGCGTCCGATAAGAGGTGCTACCTCAGCTGGCCCGAGATCGCTCCTGTTTTAGCCACCTTATGCCAACTCACGGGAGTTGGATCCACGTAACATACCACAAGAACGTCGTCACCATCCTACATCATTCTGAAATCTCCACCACGTACACGGTTAGTCAAAGTGGTTTTCGGTATCGACAGAGAGTATGTCCATATCCGATCCCGGTCTCTTTGCCAACCAATCGTTATTATAACCTGTGGTTATAACTTTAAAATTAATACTTTACTTCAAAATAAAACATCATTTCATAACTCAATTCTTTATCCAATAAAGATTTTAATCATCTCCAAAAAATCATTTCAATATTGCAAAACAACATATCTTTTCAAATTTCCCTTTTAAATCATTATTAAATTCAAATGCAAATTATCCAACTTAATACCCTTTTAAAATTCAAAGATAACATTCATTTATTTCAATTTGAACTTCCCTTTAAAATGACTCATTTCCAATTTAATTTATTCATTTAGATAATTTTAAAAGTGGACTTAATGTTCTTTCATTTCAAGTATTCAATTTCCAAAGTTTCAAACCATTCAGAGTTCGTTTACTAAGTCAAAATCCATAATTATTGAAATTTCAGCCTCTTACATCATTTAGAAAAAACTGTTATAAGTTATATATGAAAACATTTTTATTCAGCAAAGACAGCACTTAAAACTCAGTTTTTAGTTGAATTATAGTTCAAAACAGAAAAGACAGCATTTCAGAAGTGCTGCGGTAGTTCAGATTTCAAAACAAAGGTTTTAATTGATTTCAGCAAACACAGCAGACCACTACAGCATTTCCAAAGAATGCTATAATAGACCTGAGTCCAATATTAGCCTATAAGTTCAATTACAGCAACTACATCATTTCAGAAATGCTGTATTAGCTCTATTTACACTATTTTAGTTCAATTCAGCAACTATATCATTTCTGAATGCTGTTAAAAGTCAATTTCTAGGGTTTTCGTATATTTCCAGCAATTAAATAACTTTATTTTAAACTTTTAAACATTTCAAAATCATATATTTTTTCATTAAAAGATTCATTCACATATTATTTAACATAATGTATATATACAATAAATTTCTTATTATTAAATTCAATTTTCAGCAAATTCCTTTATTAAATTCAAGTGTAACATTCCAATTCTTCACCTTTTTAAAATATACAACCTAACACTTAAATTCTCCATTTTTTTTCAAATTTTTTTTTATTTCGAAACTTATTTATATAACTTAATTTATTTAACAAAATTTCCAAATTTTCCACTTAAGTTATATTTCACAATTCAATGTAACTATTCATTTTTCCCAACATTTTAACTTATAGAAAATTCTAAATTTCTATAATTAAAAAAAATCCAATTTAAATCAAATTTTCATATACTTACAATTTAAAATTATTAAAATTTCTAGAAAAACATTTATAAAATAACCACGGGTATGTATATAGTTTTCTAATCTAGTTTAAGTGATACGAATATGTATCATTTCAATCCGCAGTTTAGAAATAAAATCCGGGTTCTATCATTTCAAACCTGCAATCCCAAGTCAAAATGAATAATTTAAAAACCATTCAGGCCTATCATTTCGGCCCATAACGATTTTTCCTTATTCTAAAGTCCGTTCGGGTATGTATCATTTCAACCCATAGTGATTTCTAACCTACAGGGAACTTGTAGTGTGATAAACAGATAAAATGAACAGTTTAACAATATGCAATAGTAACAGGTGATGTGACATGTAACAGGTGATATGACAAATAATTTAACATGTTAACATCATATATATAAAATCACATGGCAGTTACAACATCATAAATATTTCTACACATTCAGTTGTGGTTGTTTTACAACTGCATAAGTATATAATTGTCGTGTGAGATTACTCACCTCTAATTGCTGAATATTTCCAAACCAATGGCACAAATAGACAATAAGGCACGATGACACAACTACGTACTTGAGTGGAGGGTGAATCCAAGCTACAACTCTTGTGTACAACCCAAAATAAACAAACAAAACAACACAATTCAATATGACTATAACATGCAATAACTTTGAAATAAAAGAGAAACGAATTGCCAAACTTTTTCCTTGCTTCCTCAAACCTTTGTCATGGCCTAGGGTATGTTTTTTTTCAGATAGGGTAAAGTTTTGGTTCAGGTTTATGGCTAGCATGGGTCGGGTTCATGGCAAAACAAGATGGAGTTTTATACATGAGGAGGTGAATGGTTTTTAGGCAAAAAGTGGAGTTTTTGTTAGGCTAGATGGCTCGGCCATGGGAAGTATGTTGGGCCTAAGGGTGCATCATGAATGGACAGAGGTGGAAGGGGTGCGTGGTGGTCAGGTCGGTGGTGGTGGCGGCGGCTATGGTGGTGATTTGAGTGGTGGATGAAGGGAATGAGGCAACAATGGTCAAAAACATTGTTTTTAGGCATGTAGGTTGCAATTTGAAGGGTTTGGCCACCATAGATGGCTCGGCCTTGGTCATGGCTGAAAGCATAGGTGGTGGGGAAGGCATGGAAGAGATGTAGGGTGGTGGTGGTCGTGGATCAAGGGGGAGGCCGATCCAAACAATGAAGGGAAACAAGGCAAAAACTACATAGAAAAAGGTAGAAAAGTGAAAAAAAATGGAGGCCATTACCAAATTTTTTTGAGAAGCCGTGAGAAATGGAGAGCTGAGGAATTTTTCACGTGAAATCTAAAGAAAATACACAGCCAAGTAATGCAATGTACGGCTAAAAATGCAAGTAAATGAGGAGTTAAAGAAATGAAGAGTTTTGAAGGTGAAAAGCCTTAAGTCTTTTGTAACTTTCTAAACCTTTTGCATTTCTTTTCCTTTTTAATTTTATATAAACAAAGTAAACTCAGAAATGATTATTTAAAACCAAAACTAAGCAAGAATAAAATAAAATAAATAATTAGTTTAATATAATATAGAAAAAGGAATAAGGAAAATTGCTAAAAATAGCGAACATAGCCTAAAAATTACAAGAAAATTCCAATAGCTTTGGAAAATTATGTATTTCATTTTAAAAATATTATAAAATAAAATTTGAAATAAAAAAGATTTTTAAAACATTTTCAAGGTCAAATAAATAATTAAATTCGTAGAAAATATCAAAATAATTAAAGAAATTGCTAAAAAATAGGGAACAGAACCTAAAAATTCCAATATATTACCATTAATTCTAGAAAAATTTCTACTTCATCATAAAAATATTTTAAAACAAATAAGAATATATTTCAAAAATATTGGGTTGTTACAAAAGTCAATGATGAAAAAATATACATACAGTCATCCTTAATTCATGCATGATCGTGGTCCTAAGACCAACATTCCATCTATATCCTAGCAATTATTTTACACTAATTGTGTAAAGACCCATATTTTTAACACTTGAAATTGATGCGCAAAATGACACTCGGATATTCAAGTGACATAGATGATTATTGACTCTTAGAGGTAAAACATAATTAGACAGGGTTTATCGATAGCAGGTTCATAAAAAATATCATAACCAAAGAATGAAGAATAGTATCAACATATACATGTGCAAGACAATTGAACATTATGTAGGAAAATGAGACATACAATACAAATATTATAGTACAAAATATTCTAATTAACGGAGTTCAATAGTTCATTAAAACCAATGTAGTAAAATTAAAATAAATGAATAAGTCTAACATTTTATACCCAAAATAGTGATATATATAATAATAGTGGTGATAGCCTATCGCTATAAAGCTTTCTCTCTCTAGAATTATTGCATCCTCTTAGTCAACATACGAAAATAATAGATAGCAAAAGAGACAACATAGAGAGGGTCAGACATAAAGTCAAATGAGATGGAAATATCTATAATTAAAGATTACAGATATACTAATATAACGTGCACAATACCAAGCGATATCTTATACTAGATAACGAAACTATACCTTAATCAATACCTACTCATCCCTACAACCAAATAACACATCTCTACTATATTTCTATGAAATTCCTGAGTCTAGAAAACTACTTAAATCATAATGAAACCCCAATGTAAAGGAAATACTATATTCTTGGCTAGTTGGCCATAGGTTCCTCAAGAAGGCAAAGACCTTTCGAGCATGATACTAATAATGTACAAATGTGGTGTTGCGTCAAGGTGTCTATAACATTATCTTTGATCATACATTTATCGGTATGTCATAGGTCTGGCTATTACCTATTGAGTTAAGAGAATGAAAGACCAGTAGCCCTATGCTTTAAAGAACATGTTACTAGGATAGAGCATCTCCTACCTATGACATGAAGTTGCATAAATGCATCTAGCCAAGAATACATCATCTTATAGCCAATGGTAAAAAAATATTAAGCCCCGAGGCTATAGTACAGGAACACGACTCACTTTATATATGCAATGTGTTATGTGGGACCGTATATTAAAATATGCTAGTTTTCACCTTTTCTCATCTCAAAAATCACTAAATGACTTTATCATCTATAAATAGAAATACATCACAAGAATGAAATGTAGCCCACATGTCATATTGTGTCATATTCATATTTCTCGAACTTCTCTATGTTATTTAAGCCTTTCCAAACTTCATAAACAGGTCCATCTAGCTGAGAAAATAAATCCTAAGAAAATCAATTGCCCAATCGCTTATTTGATTGGTTTTTTATTCCCACTAGTTAATTGATTACTTATCTAGTCCACTGTTGGTCTCGATCAATCAACTACAGATTGTCCAAAATGATTTATATTATTTCATCCATACGTTAAACACTAAAAAGTTAATTGGTTCTACTAGCCAATTGACTAGTCTCCTATGGCTAACTCAGATATATCATTTTTTGTAGGATTATTAAAAATTCCTCGACTCTATCTTTATTCTTTCGACCCCCTAATCATATGTGGATTCTTAACCATTCACCTCAATGCTTAGGTCCTTGTCTTTGCAACTCTTCACAAGCGCGCCTTGCTACTCATGTTTAACCATCAGATGGGTTTTTCATTTCGCAGCGAAGCTCCACAAATTGCTTTAAGGCATCTAACATTGATCAACAAACCACATTAGTTTAGATACATAACTATCATCAAAATCTCATTCTCTACCTCATAACATAGCTTCTACGCATCTAAACATAACTAAAACTAAAATAATACATACAATACGATCCAACAAACAAACTATCACCTTTATTGCACTCCTTGTTCCTTTAGTTCATTCATCTTATAATCCAAAATTTAATCACTTCTTTTTATTGAAAATGTATTAACAAAGATTTTTCTTGTAATATGTTCAAAAATATTACTATTTTATATATTTGAAATCCATTCATATATAAATACAAGCATACAAGCATACATACATTGGTTCGAGCCTTGCATTGTACACAATTATCGACAAGAATATTATCTGAGGATTATAGTTGCCATGAGTTAAAGCAGACAAGCATAAATTAATTCCTCTCAGGATTATCCCGATCCGTCGGGTTCTCCTAAGTATAATAAAGAAACAATGATCAAATCAAATATATAGTTTACTAAATTTTCGTGAGATACATAGTTTATAAATTTCGAAATTTATTATTATACAAGGTTGAAGAAAATAGGTTTTGATATACGTATGGATTTCACTTTTAAATGCATAGACATATATGTATGATTTAGGTAAATAAATATAACACGGGTGTATATATATATATATATATATGTATGTATATATATATATATATATATATTTAGTCAAATGATATTTCTCTTAAACTTTGCTGAATGTTATATATGTATAAAAATAAATAAAATAGGTTAATCTATCTTTTCGATTAACCTAGAAGTTTACACTTGTATTTAGAAGCTCTTTTTTGAACCTACCTTATTTCTTCTCCTAGCATAGTTTGCAAATTTAAGCTACAGGATCTGTAATGCTCCAACTCGGATAACAAATATCAATGGGAGTTTGTCGTTCAATAGCTTAGATTAATGAGAACAGAAGGAGCGATCTTGCGTAAGTACTATTTTGGGCCGATATGGATATATTTCAATACCTAAACACATCTGAAATAATACATATCTCAACTCCATGCAAGGGATTGTAACAAGTTCTAAAATTGAACAATACGGTATTAGAGGCACAAATGATAATTTCCCAACTAACATAATTGGAGTGAAAAAACATTGAATGTTATATCATTTCTGAAACCCTGATACATTTTCTCATATATATACACAATTACTACAAAAGTACATCATATAAACTAATGCATGACATTTCAATATAGTGCAAGCAAATTACTCATGTTGTCATTTGCTACAACTCTAAATCGTAGCCTACAAAGAACAAATAATTATAATAACAACTTGTAAAACAACCTAAGACTGTCTCAAGGAGTTTTCTCAAAATTAAACCCCGAGTCAAGCTGGATATCTTGTTGTGAGTATAATCGTGCAATAGAAATAGATGAAGGTGCAGAGTCGGGGCCTATAGCGCAAATAAGTTACATATAGGGTCACACATCAAATAAATTCCTAAATACCTATTTTCTTTGATCACTTGTAACACCTATGTCATGGTATTATTCAAGATAATATGAATACTTGAAACAATAATCAACTGGGATATCGTATCATTTTATTTATGAGTTGCCTTATGTTGTATAAATTAAATCAATATTCAGAACAATAATTTTTCAAGTTAAAGCAGCATTTCTAGTAATACTTATGAGAATGATAAATCATCTTTATGTCCCCTTAATCCAAAGTGGGTTGAATGCTAATTAATCTAATTTGTGGATTTACCCTTTACACAGACTAATCTGCCCAAGCAAGTCATCTTGGTATTTTTCAACCGTAAACATTCGATCAGTTGTGATGTGCGCTTTATATGCTCCCTTATTTGTCGTGCCTTTTAGGTGTCTGAAGGCACGATAAATATTACTGGTGTAGTAGTCAACTACATCATATCTCCATTTGTAGCAATATCTTTCTTTGTTTGCACTAGGTATTTGACAGTCATCAATATCCTTGGTCATACAAGATCAAGGTTACGACCCTCGAATTAGTCTAATAGGATGGATGATAATAGTCTAGTAGTCAATATCCTATGTCATACTCAGTAAATGTTAAAGTTAATAATTTAAAAGTCATTTTATCATTCTAGATAACACTTATTCCCAAATTGTCTCCTTAAACCAAACGTATGGCCCATTTGATTATTGATGTTCATGCAATATGATTTATTACTAGTATAAGCATCACTTATAAGAAAAACAATTATTAATATAGCAATGAATATTACTAATCAAGCTAAAATGATGAAATTAATTTGGACTTGCCAAAACAAAATATTAGTCAAATAAGCATATAACCACAAAAGTTCATATTTTTCAATTATACTAGATTTTGAATTGTTTTACTAGGATTTATTCTTCTTAATCCAAGTTAAAATTTAAAATAATACTAAATAATCAAAATTTAATATTAAATAATCCAAATTTATTCTTTAATATATGACCTTAAATTATTTAAAATATGTAATGTACAGTTTAAAACTATACCCGTGTTTTGATCTTTGTTAATCCGTCCTACCAACATTCTCAATACATGACTCCAATCCTAAAATGTCGTACACCTTCTCCAATGCATGCAAATTCCATCAAGACACCGTCATGTACGTTGCTATCCTCTCCCTCCATCATGCGCCTGATCTTCATCACTACTGGTCCATGTCAATCCTACATCGCACATGTTTCACTTGGCTTCCAAGCCTAAGTCACCACAAGCTCCAACCATCGCCAAGCTCCTACCTAGTCCTTTTTAATGTCATGAGGTCCTCTTGCATAGATTTTCCTATCTTTTTTTCATATGCCTAATTTGATATTTATCAAAGGGGAATCAGGGCTTTTTATGGGAGAGGGAAATGAATGTATAAGAATGAAGCATATGGAGAGTGTATGGGCTAAGGAGGTGTGGTCTAGCGAAAATGAAGGGATGTTTTATTTTTCTTTTAGTTTGAAATCAAATACCCTTAAACAATATATTACACAAACAATAATAAATACCCAATTAAAATTCCACCCAAGGAGCTTTAATTCAAATATATTTTATATCTACAGTAAATTTTCCCTTTATTAAAGTATCACTTTCTGATTTCAAAAAGTTTAAATTAATTGTTTTATTTCCAAAATAGTTTAAAATATTCATAAATACTATTGATTTTGCCAAAATAAATTGCCAAACAACTTTTGGAAATTAAAATCTAACAAAAGTTTCAATTTTTAATTTTAAATCAGTAATTTTCTTTTATTATCCAAAAGTTTAACTTATTGAATTGATTTGAATAAAATATCCAAAATAACTAATTAACTATATTTATCCATTTTCAAATATACCCTCATTTTAACTTCAAAATGGGATGCTACATGCTCTAACTATTTCTCTAATGTAAGAATAGGTTTTCTTTTTACTGTGCATTTGTGATTGAGAATGACATATATGTACTGCATCTTTTGGGCTGTGGAGTAAACGTAAGCATTTTCATTCTCTCCATTTTCTCAATGTCAAGTAAATTTTTATTAAAGCACACGTGTCAATCGAAAATTTCCTTACTCCATCTTCTTTTGGTTTTACAACATATTTATAAAATGTTAGGCCTGATTACACCCATTATTAAATATCTAAATAGAAATATTTGCAAATTTATATAATTTGGAAAACATATTTTATTTTTGTATTAAATCGACCAAACCATAGAAAATCAATACTATTTAGAAATACACTAAGAAATATGTATGACATTTACAAATTAATTTATGTTTATTTTTCATCATTTTAATCTATAACATTTGAAAATTAATTTGATCACGTTGAATTCAGAAATATGTTAAGAAATATTACTGTGTGACTCCCGGGTGTGACCACAAGATTTAAACAGTTTAAATATAAAAGCATGTATGGATTTTGCCGAACCACACCAGTTAATACCAATTTATTTGATCGTAAATCATTTAAACAAAATCTTATTTCTAATATTTATCAATTTATATCCTAAGCAATGATATTTTATATATGTTTTCTTTTCGTTATCGCATATCACTAAGGTATATAGAGTTTTATCACCTATTAAAAAACTCCAATTATATTTGAAGTTTAATATGCAGTATTACTTCGAAGCATTAGGTTCAATCCACTAAGATTTATTAATTAAACTATTTAATAAAATAAGAGATTTAGACTCTAAGTTGACCGTAGATTTTGAGGATACCAAAATTCTATAACAATGGAGACAAATCTTATCTTAAGTGTGGTAAAATATATAAACAATTATGGTTATAACATAATCATCATGTGATGCGATTTATTATAATCAGAGTTCTACATGGATACATAAGATTCATAGTACTCTCAAACTGACAATCAACGCACATTGTTACATGAGATCTTATATTTTGAATTACGTATTCTAACTTATATAAGACTCTTATTTAATCTTTTTTGATTGTTCCAAACAATTACAAGTACGTAGCCTATTTGTGCCCAGTCATCAATAATTCTCTATATATCGTATCGAGAGCTTTATGTATATTAGTATCAAAGGGTGTATGGATATTTTTTCTCAATTTATCTTGACTAGGAATATTTAAGAAAACTATTTTAAATATTGGATTCAAAACTTTTGGTTACAAACAACTTTGCAAATGCAATCACTCAAAACTCTTCCTATATATTTTCTACTTATATAGTTGTATATATATTTAATGTATTTAAATAATTATTTGTATTATAATAAGACAAAAAAACAATGGAAAACAAAACTAAAAGCATAAGTTATTTAGAACAAAATTCCCTTATAAGAGTAAATTATATAATAAATTACATAACTACATATAAGGCACATTCTTAATTTTATTTATATTGAAACAAAAGGAAAGAAATGAGCTTCACCTTAAAAGTATTCCTCCAAACCCATGTAGTTAAAACACTCGGCAAATTCAATGCGGCGGAGGTGCAAAAAGTCATAGCGGGGATACAGCGTGAATACTGCGGGATATAGCGAATGACTCTAAAATAGCATAAAAACTCATAATTAATGTTTTTGCAAGTATATAAATGGTAATTAAATGAAAATTTAACATTTAATTGAATTATAATTAATACATAAATAAGTTTGAATAAAACATGTGCAAATATACTGTAAATTAACATAAAACTGTTATATAACATAATTGAATTTAGTAGAATATTAAAATATTTTCATTTCTAAAAATATATTAAATACTCAAATAAACAAATTAATTTCATAGTTTTTATAATGTATAAATGTCATTTTTCAATTCAATTCTTTTAAAGAAAATATAGCGGAAATAGTGGAATATATTTGGAATAATGGGATAGAGCGAAAATAGGGGGCTTAAAGCGAAAATGTTATATTTGGGGCTATATGGAAAAATCACAACGGTAGAAATGCAGTATGAGATATAGCAGGGTTGTAGCGGGTTAATAGCCAGGCATTAACTGCATAGCTCCAAACCTAGCTGAAATTGAAAGGAATGAATAGTACATAGCTTCTTACCATATAGAAGATGATGATAAACCCATTCGACACAAATAATATATAATGATAATTTATTGGAATTGTAAGAAAATATAGGAATAGTTCAAGCCTTGATGATCTTTTTGCTAAGCCCTACTAAAAAGAGATATTTAAACACTATATTAATAGTAATATAAATTATCTTTCTATAGAAAAGGTTACCCATCCATACAGAGTGGTTGACAAACATATCTATCATGTCATAAATCTTTAAGGCAACTAGTAAACCCTTGACCAATTATCCGATAAGTAGCAACAAATAAAGAAAATGACAATTAGCCTTCTAGTTTGAGGTAAAAAAATTATTAGCCTAATATATAAGTTTATATGTAACTTATAAATAAATGCATTATGAATCCTTAACGTAAAAGGTAATTACAAAAAAAACCAAGGGTATGTCTTGCTTTAAAACTGGAATTTCATACTTTGTGTTTTAAACATATATATCAAAACGAGTGGAAGATGAGGAATGGGTAGAAAAATCCTAATCATTACAAAAAATCAAAGAATGGTGTAGTCTTTGATAACTTCCCTAGCTATAGAGAAATAATATATAAAGATGAGTTTCTACCGTCTAAGATGTGAATTCCAACAAAGATGCATTTGACCGAGGAGTAGAAATGTGTAGTAACACAAGATTTTATAGCATTAACTATAATAGTTGGGAAATCCACTAACTTAATATTGTACTAATACTTGCATCGCAAGTTATCCAAAGCGTTCATTGTACAAAAATTATGGAGGCATCCCGGAGAAATACCATTTTTCAAGCAACCTTTGATGAGTTCATGGTTAATCAATTAAACCAAACTTGTTGGAAGATATTATGGATGACACTAAAGGCTAGAATCCATTGGCAAGAATTTTGATAGTGCAATAACAATCAACATTACCACAATAAATAGGTTTGGAATAAGAAATATGGGTGGTATTATCATTCTTTGGAATCAGATGTGTGCTTGTAGATTTAATACCACTTAGCATGTCCGCAAAAGTAAAACTTTAATTATACTACAATCAATTTTCCTTTATTATCGACTAATAATGCTTGAATTTTTTTCTATTTAAACGTTTAGGCTCAACACTACCATGACAATTCAAGAAAAAAATAACATTTTTTAATTTTACGAGTATTAATATTAATGCTAGTCCATGAATATAAGAAAGGCAGAGAAAATTAAACTGCTCAGAAGCATAAATAATATAGATAAAAGGATGAGTATTAGCAAGTTTAGGAAAAAAATAGTTAAGAAAGTACAATAGGTATCAATACCATTAACATAATTAGATACATATTCCACCAGTGATATCTATATTTAGATCTTTCTATAATATTCGATAACAGTGTTGTTATTTTTTCATCTTTAGCTATTTTAGGATAATAAATCTTGAAGAATTCACCATTGTGATACTAATAACTTGATATATTTTAGTATTATTATTTATACAAATATAAAACCTTCCTAAAGAATGGTTTTCATGCATTTAATCTGCACTTATATATTGACATGTTGTAACGATATGCATTCAAGGATAATGGGTACTATTATCACTAGTTGAATCTTAAATTTGTTAATTTAACAGTTTATGTTTTTCATGTAATTTATGGAGGTTTATATAATTTTTTATAATGCATTGAAAATGTGTTGGATACAAATATTATAAGAAAATTTTAGTCCTTATAGTCATTCTTGTTAGCTAGTACCCCAAGTTTCATGGGTCTTGGGTACTTACCATGCAACTTTTCCTTTAGAGTCATAGTACATAATGTTTTCCGTTATATGGTAAGTTGTAAAGTTGAATGCAGTTTTGTTATTCACTGCCTTGATTAGGCCATCATACAAGGTAAAAAAATGTTGCAACCTCATCTTTAACATAAGTTTTATCTCTTGCGTTGTTCTATAAATTAAAGTTTATTTGCAACTAGTGATACTAGTGGTGTTACAAGTACTATGAAGACTTAATAGAAAATTGCAACAAATTTTAGAAGGAATGTTTATTGTCATACACTAAAGATATATGAAAAGTATATTTTGTGTCACGACCCAAATTTCAGCGTTCGAAAATCGACACCCGTACTTCACTTGTACTCGAATGTCGTAGATTCAACCATTGAAATTCGACTCATGCCGGAGCTTATAACACATTAAGTATAACAACACAGCGGAAGAAAGAGATAATATTATTGATATACAATAGTGAATACAATATCTGATTCAATATGATACAACAATATCAGAGATAATGACAACAGCGGAAATGATAACGGCAGAAGAGATAACTCAAATATGACCTTCGATAAAGAGTAAATCCAAAATCTGCAACTCCAAACCAAAAGCTCATCCCAAAAGCTATGAGGACTATAATCCAATAAGTTGTTATATCCAAACCATAAGCTCGTACCATCATCAAGGCTAAAGTGAAGCAACTCGATCCCAATGTGATTGCCAAACCAAAAACTTCAAAGATCCAAAGACTGAAGAACATTTCCAAATGCTACCAAACCAAAGACTTCGAAGGCTATCTAATCAATACCTACTATTTGATTATCTGAAAAAACCAACTCTAGACTACCCGTGTGGAAAATTGTAGACACCCAGAATTTAGGAAGGGAACAATAAACTCCGGGTCAGTCATGCGACAGGTATGAGCAAATAAAAACAGTTTATCTTCAAAACAAACAACAAAAGAATTTAAAACATTGAAATCTGCAATGCTTTTTGGAAAACGAAACTACCATAAGGCCTCTTGGCACACACACCACGCAATCGCAGACTTTGGGGAGATTTCTCCTTGTGATAATCAAACATGCTTACTACGCAAAATCCTTTTTGATATTATTATTAATGCATAGTGGAAAACATTTCAGAAGTATAATATTAATCTTAGCCAGCATAGGTACCATTATATTATGCTTGCTATATCTACCACCTGAGGTGGCATGTTATATAAATGCAATCGTAAAGGGCGTGTATTACGTGATTGGATTTCCAACAAATGGTCAGGCTAAGGAACTTTCTATTGCCACATGGAAATGCCTCTAGAGGGACGCCCGAGAACCTACCCCGCTCTCTGCCAACATAAGGCCGGTTTACCCCCTTCCCGAAGTAACACCTAAGATATGCCATCCCCGGTCGTTTGTGGCCTTTATCCAAGAGCTCACAACCACAAAGCAACTGTAACAACCCACATATTTGTTGATGTTATATTTAAATATTTTTTTTGATACTCGGAATTTAGTCCGAAAAGCTACTTTTTGCATACGGTCGAATTAGGACTCGGGACCACTCCCATTGAGTTTAAAATTCCGTTTGCGACCTTTTTGAGTATAAGCTTCGATATGTTTGGAGAAAGTTGATTTTTGCTACTTTTTCACTTAGGGTTTTGATTTGGGCTGAGCCCACTTATGTATTCAGTCCCAACCCCTCTCCTCCTCATTTACTTCATTTCCAATTCCTAATACTCAAGATTTAGCAACAATGGTGGGAGAGATGAGAAATTAAAACTCAAGCCCTAGTTTTCTTTTGCAAATCAAGTTCTAGCTCCAAACTAATAGAAGAACTGATTGGTAAGGTTCTCTTCTTCTTCTCCAACTCAATCTCTTATCAATTTCAGAAATTCCGAAACCTAACTTTGGGAATGTTCTTCTTTTAAAGCTTAGAATCAAGCTTCTTGAGTTGCATTTGAAGAGTGGTTGATTCTCCTTTGCTTTCAAGCATCTTCTTAAATCGTTTGGGTTTAAAGGTGAGATTTTTAATCTCACATCTAGGTCTATAATTATCATTGATTGTTAGGTATGAATTCCTAATACCTATTCATGTGTATTTGATTTTGATTTGGATAGGTTTTGTGAACATTCCAAATTTTAGTGTTTTGAGTTCAAATCTTCAAAAATCATAGCTTTGTTGTTTGAACTTGTTTTGGTGATGCATCGAAGAGCTTATAGGGCCGGGTAGTCGATTTGCATAAACCCCTAGTGACCGTGCTCGCTCGATTGCATTTTGAAGAAGATTGCATCTTCATTTTATAAGCTGGAAAGCAGCCTTGATGCCAGTCAGTCGACTGGACCTTTAAGTCAGTCGACTGGCTATAGCACATAGGCATTCCAAAGGCAACTACTTGAGGCTTGGGTCCTCTGTTTCCCCTGCATTCAGTCGACTGAATTTTTAGGTCAGTCGACTGACTGCAGGAAATTATTTTTCATGCCTCTGGTTCAGTCGACTGGACCTTTTAGTCAGTCGACTGACCTGCACCTATTTGCCTAATTGTGCATATTTGTGCATATTTTTGCTTGGTTTCCAATTTCCATCGATTCGTGTTATTTCCCACTTGTTGTTGCTACGACTTTAATGACTTCTATTCTTGGAATTTTTAGGAATACCCATTTTGATGGATTCGGATCGATCTCTTGGGATTTTTTATTCATGTCTTTGAATGTGAATTTTGGTGGTTGATTGTTCTACAATCATTTTCGTGTTTTGTCACTTTAAAAATATAAAGGTTTCAATACTAGTAGTAAATATCAAAACTCTTTCCTCAAACGATTTCAATTCTATTTTAATACCAAATTCGTTTATAAAACCGTTTTCCAATCTATTAGTATATACAAACCTTTACCTCACTCGTATGAGAAATCTAATTAAACGGCTTAGTAAAACAAGTGGTATGAAACACATGCGTTTACTTCGCCGGTTAATTCTTGGAATTGTTCGATTGAATCTCTTATGACAATTTTCTAGTGGAGATCTACAATTTGTTCATAAATATTTAAGTTAAGCTAGCGGTTATGCGACATGAAGATAAGCTCATATATTTAATAGCTTACTGTAATTGACACTTCTTGATGATCATGACGATCATTTTTGTGATTTAGACTAGCAATGTGCGATGTCTCTTTGTCTACTAGGGAGACTAAACCCCGTTTGTTTGAGTTTCAACTCACATGTGTGGGGTAGCGCCCCATGGTCTTTGGGCCGTTCGTGTGTCAAAAATTAATGGCTAGCTACCATGAGATAGCGTCTCGTTCGTGTGATACATATGTTGGTGAGTTTTCATGCTCCCGTTCGTGTGATAGGCCTCCCCCTATTTTGTGTGATCTCTGGATTTCGTGTGTCGAATTCTGGAATTTTCTTCGTCACCTATTTTTGTGATTTCTATTGATATGATTTATCAATTTTTGTGCATAGGTGAATTCGTGTGTCATTGACTTTTGTGATTGACATTGATATGATCGTCAATATTTATGGTTTGGTGAACGAAATAAGGAGTATGACACTTCCTTTGATTCTTGTGTAGATTTGCTGATATTGATTAATCTCTTGTTGATTTTCAATTACTTATATATATCACAGCTTGGCATTTTGATTATTATGTGTTTAGTCATATCTCTTACTCTATATCGTTTCATCTGATATTTATAGTTAGACTGATCTGTTTATTATTTTCTTATTAAATAATACTCGGGTCAGACCGAGATGTTACAGGTGCTTCGGCTTGACTTCTCCCCAGGGATTCATTACTCTGACTTTTGGGCAAACTACTTGAGATATAGACTCATAATTGTATTCTTTTGTATAGAACGTGTTGCTATTCTTTTGTATTATTGTGGATCTTTTTGACCACTACTCTGATATACACTTCCATGTGTTAATTATATATTCATATCTTCTTCCGCCTTTGAGATATGAATTATCTGTGACTGATTTATGTTTTGTTTATTTCTGTATTTGTTTCCGAAGATATTATAGCCACTGTGTAGTAGCTTTGAGTTTGTGTCGGTATGTCAGATTTCCTCTTGATAAAGTATTGCATGTTATACTATCTGACATATCTATGCTCGCACAAAGCAATTACACGGATGGTCGCTCCTTAACAGCCTTATTCTCCGTGCTAGTTGACAGCATTCACCGTAATGTTCTTGGCTAGCGTGGGCATAAAGGTGGGGCGTCACAGCTTGGTATCAGAGCGAAACTTCGGAACAATATAGAATGTTATAACAAGGATCATCGTCCTAAGTCTTTCTTAGGAGTCATGCTTTATATTCGAGTCTTCGTACAATTCATCCTATTTTCTTTTATGATTCCTTGTTTTATCTATCAAGAATTGCTTGATATTGAATTTAGTGAATAACCCTTTTCTTCTTCTTCATTCTTTCTAAAGAAAGAGAAATGTCTAGACCAGGCCGCCCCAGAGCCGTACCATCTAGCACTCCACCCCAGGATGGAGTTTTTATGACTGCTCAACAGCTTCTTGATTTAGTGACGAATGCTCAAGCAGCTGGAGCTAACCTGGAACCTACTCACCCAAAGTCGAGATTTGCACGCTTGTGCAGCGATTACACTAATTTGGGTGGGGAGCCATTCAAAGGTTCCGAAACTATTATTGAAGTACAGGCTTGGCTAAGGTCATGCGATCGAATCTTTTCTCGCATGAATCTTATTGACCTTCACCGAGTTCAGGTGGCCTCTAGTATGCTCCGAGAAAGAGCATTGGACTGGTACGAGCTTCTTATTTCTGAGATTAATGAAGCGGATCTCACCTAGGAGCAATTCCGGAAACGCTTCGAGTTGAAATTTGTACCAGAAGCAGAGAAAGTGACATTGGCTCGACGATTTATAGACCTTGTTCAAGGTGAGTCCTCCTTGACTGATTACATCGCCTCCTTCGAGTTGCTTTCCAAATATGGGGTTGAATACATCAACACCCCTTTAAAGAAGAACCAGAGGTTCGTCTATGGCTTAAACAAAAATCTCAAGAAGGCATTACTTCTAAAATTAGAAGTTTCTTTCGACCAACTCGTTGATATCGCTCTTCGTCTTGAAGAGGCGGATAGGGAGAATGATGTTGAAGTGGTGGGTTCCAAACCAAACTTCAACAACAAGAAGAGGCCAAACAAATTCAAAGGCCCTTATCCTAATAAGAAAGGGAGGCAAGCAACTCCTGTTGGAAAGTCCTTTTCCTCTACTCAAGGAAAATGCTATAATTGTGGTTCGAAAGACCATTTTGCGAACAAGTGTTCAAAGCCTCGTACTTGTCGCTATTGCAAACGCCCGGACCATTTTATGCATGTATGTCCCAAACTTCAAAATAGGAAGGAGGGAAAGCTTAATGTTGCTCAAGCCCCTGGCAACACATCTCGTGGCCAAGGTATTTCTCATTCTATTCTGGATGGAATTATTTTATTTCGTGATCATCCTATTCGAGTTCTTTTTGATACGGGTGCGTCCCATTCTTTTATATCAAAAGAACTTGTTGATACTTTTTCTTTGGATGTTTTGTGTTTAATGACTTCTTTGAGAATTGCGAATCCGGTTGGTGGATCCGCGACAATCAGTTTATTGTGTAAAGATGTCGAGATTATTTTGTGTGATTTTTCTTTCCGAGCCGATTTGCATGTCATGCGTTATTTAGGTTTTGGAATGATTTTGGGAATGGATTGGCTTAACCGTTATGAAGCTCATATCATATGTCCTAAGCGGACTATTCATCTTCGACATCCTCAATCTGTTAAGCAGATTTCTATTAATCTTAAAGATTCAGATTCCAGCTTGGTTGCATCTTTATATTCTTTAAATCCTCATGATGACGACGATGATGATGAGGGTGATATTATTTTTCTTATTCACGTCGTTCGTGAATTTTCCGACATATTCGAGCCCGTTTTAGGATTACCACCTAAGAGAGCAATTGAGTTCAGAATTAATCTTATTCCTGGAGCTCAACCTATCACTCGTCCTCCGTATCGTATGTCCAATAAAGAAAACGAGGAGATGCGTAAACAATTATCCGAATTGGAGACGAAGCAATTTATTCGCTCTAGTTCCTCGCCTTGGGGAGCTTCAACTATTTTTGTGAAGAAATCCGAAGGAACACTTAGGCTTTGCGTTGACTACCGCAAGCTTAATGATCTTACTATCAAAAATGAATATCCTTTACCTCGGATTGATGATCTATTCAATCAACTTAGTGGTGCTAGAGTCTTTTCGCAATTAGACTTAGCTACTGGATTTCATCAGCTTCGTATTGCAGAGGATAGCATTCCTTTGACATCGTTCCGTACTCGTTATGGATCTTATGAATGGCTTGTTATGCCATTTGGTCTAACGAATGCTCCGGCTTATTTTGTTGACCTTATGAATAGAGTTTTCAGAGACTTCCTCTACCGGTTTGTTCTCATCTTTATCAATGATATTCTTGTGTATTCTAAAACCGAGGAGGAGCATGAAAAACATCTTCGGATTGTGTTGGAAACTCTTAGGAGTAATCAATTAAAGGCAAAATTTTCTAAATGCCACTTTTGGCAATCTCGTGTGAAGTTTCTCGGTCATATTATTTCCGAATTCGGAATTTCCGTGGATCCTTCAAAGATTGAAGCGATTCAAGATTGGAAGAGACCGGAGAGTGTGACAGAGATTCGTAGTTTTCTCGGATTGGCGGGCTATTACCGTCGTTTTATCAAAGACTTTTCTAAGATTGCCGTGCCTCTCACTAGCTTGACAAAGAAAGGTGTTAAATACATTTGGTCGGACAAATGTGAAGCTTCTTTTCAGAAATTAAAAGAACTTCTTTCTGATGCTCCTATTCTCGTTATTCTCGAGGGGAATCAAGATTTCGTTGTTTATACCGATGCTAGTCGCGTTGGTTTGGGTGCCGTTCTTATGCAAAGAGAACGTGTTATTGCTTATGCTTCTAGGCAATTGAAGCCTGCTGAGACTAGATATGCCACTCATGATTTAGAGCTCGCGGCTATTTTTTTCGCCCTTCGTATTTGGCGTCATTATCTTTTAGGAGAGAAATTTGTTCTTTATACCGATCATAAGTCCTTGAAGTATTTATTCTCTCAAAAGGAACTTAATTTGCGTCAACAGCGTTGGCTCGAATTTCTTGCACCATATGATCTTGATATCCTTTATACTTCCGGAAAAGGAAATCGCGTTGCGGATGCACTTAGTCGAAAGCAACAAGCGGTTGTTTCTATGATGATATCCGAATGGAACGATCTCGAGATTTTATCCACTTGTGAGATTCGAGAGCACGTATCCGATTTGTGCTCATCACTTGTTTTATGTAGCCTTGAGGCTCATCCTTCTCTTTTAGACCGCATTCTTGAAGCTCAAGGGCTAGATCATGAATTGGCTCTTCTTGGCCAAAATGTTAAGGATAAAATTGGTATTGAAGGTTTGAAAGACCTTGATATTGATTCTCGTGGCGGCATTCGGAAATTTGGTAGACTTATCGTGCCAAATATTAGCGATCTTCGAAAAGATATTTTAGAAGATTCTCATCGTTCCAAATTCACCATTCATCCCGGTAGTAGCAAAATGTACGCGGATATGAAGCGACTTTATTATTGGGAGGGAATGAAACTTGACATCGCTAACTTCATTAAGCGTTGCATGACTTGCCAACTCGTTAAGGCCGAACATCAAAGGCCCGGTGGGTTATTGCAACCTTTAGAAATTCCAATTTGGAAGTGGGACCAAATTTCCATGGATTTTATAGATGGCCTTCCCCGTTCTCGTTCGGGTCATGATAGCTTGTGGGTGATTGTTGATAGACTTACTAAATCCGCCCATTTTATTCCCGTTCGGTCTAACCGAACCATTCCTCTTTTGGCCAAGCTCTTTGTTAAAGAGATTGTTAAATTACATGGAGTTCCTACTTCTATTGTTAGTGATCGTGATCCATTGTTTACTAGTAGATTTTGGAAGAGTCTTCAAAAAGCTTTGGGAACGAAGCTTAATTTTAGCATCGCTTATCATCCTCAGTCCAATGGACAAACCGAGCATGTGAATCAAACTCTTGAAGATCTTCTTCGTGCATGTGTTCTTGATTTTGGTGGAAGTTGGGAAGATCACATTTCACTTGTTGAATTTTCCTATAATAATAGCTTCCAATCTAGTATTGGTATGGCACCTTTAGAGGAACTCTATGGTAGGCCATGCCGATCTCCTTCTTATTGGCTTGAGGCCGATGAGAAGCTTGTTTTAGGTCCAAATTTTATTCGTGATTCCACAGAGTCATAGGATGAAAGAAGCCCAAAGTAGACAAAGATCCTATGCCGATAACCGGAGAAGGAAGTTAGAATTTTCTGTGGGAGATTTTGTGTTTGTTCGTGTTTCACCTATGAAAGGTGTTGTACATTTCAGTCGATCGGGAAAGTTAGCGCCTCGATATATTGGGCCATTTCCTATCGCTGAACGTATTGGTTCCATGGCATATCGTCTTTTATCACCGGCTCAATTTTCTGCTATTCATGACGTGTTTCACGTTTCTCAATTACGGAAATGCCTTCGAGATTCTGATTCTATTCTTGAGCCCGGTGTTGTGGAAGAGATTAAAGTTTCGCCTAATTTAACTTATGAGCAACATCCTATTCGTATCATTGCTTCGGAAGTCAAACGACTTCGAAATAAAGATGTTCCGCTTGTTAAAGTTCAATGGTCTTTAAATCCTAAGGATTGTTCTTGGGAATCTAGAGAGTTCATCTTCTCGTGCTCTTTGAGGTGAACTTCTTATTTCAAACTTCTTTTGTGTTGAATATGCTTTTATGGTTGTTACTATATATCTTCTTCTTAAATATTGCGAGGACGCAATTTCTTTAAGGAGGGGAGTTTGTAACAACCCTCATATTTGTTGATGTTATATTTAAATATTTTATTTAAATATATTTTTTGATACTTGGAATTTAGTCCGAAAAGCTACTTTTTGCATACGGTCGAATTAGGACTCGGGACCACTCCCATTGAGTTTAAAATGCCGTTTGCGACCTTTTTGAGTATAAGCTTCGATATGTTTGGAGAAAGTTGATTTTTGCTACTTTTTCACTTAGGGTTTTGATTCGGGCTGAGCCCACTTATGTATTCAGTCCCAACCCCTCTCCTCCTCATTTACTTCATTTCCAATTCCTAATACTCAAGCTTTAGCAACAATGGTGGGAGAGATGAGAAATTAAAACTCAAGCCCTAGTTGTCTTTTGCAAATCAAGTTCTAGCTCCAAACTAATAGAAGAACTCATTGGTAAGCTTCTCTTCTTCTTCTCCAACTCAATCTCTTATCAATTTCAGAAATTCCTAAACCTAACTTTGGGAATGTTCTTCTTGTAAAGCTTAGAATCAAGCTTCTTGAGTTGCATTTGAAGAGTGATTAATTCTCCTTTGCTTTCAAGCATCTTCTTAAATCGTTTGGGTTCAAAGGTGAGATTTTTAATCTCACATCTAGGTCTATAATTATCATTGATTGTTAGTTATGAATTCCTAATACCTATTCATGTGTATTTGATTTTGATTTGGATAGGTTTTGTGAACATTCCAAATTTTAGTGTTTTGAGTTCAAATCTTCAAAAATCATAGGTTTGTTGTTTGAACTTGTTTTGGTGATGCATCGAAGAGCTTATAGGGCCGGGTAGTCGATTTGCATAAACCCCTAGTGACCGTGCTCGCTCGATTGCATTTTGAAGAAGATTGCATCTTCATTTTATAGGCTGGAAAGAAGCCTTGATGCCATTCAGTCGACTGGACCTTTGAGTCAGTCGACTGGCTGTAGCACATAGGCATTCCAAAGGCAACTACTTGAGGCTCGGGTCCTCTGTTTCCCCTGCATTCAGTCGACTGAATTTTTAGGTCAGTCGACTGACTGCAGGAAATTATTTTTCATGCCTCTGGTCCAGTCGACTGGACCTTTTAGTCAGTCGACTGACCTGCACCTATTTGCCTAATTGTGCATATTTGTGAATATTTTTGCTTGGTTTCCAAATTCCATCGATTCATGTTATTTCCCACTTGTTGTTGCTACGACTTTAATGACTTCTATTCTTGGAATTTTTGGGAATACCCATTTTGATGGATTCGGATCGATCTCTTGGGATTTTTTATTCACGTCTTTGAATGTGAATTTTGGTGGTTGATTGTTCTACAATCATTTTCGTGTTTTATCACTTTAAAAATATAAAGGTTTCAATACTAGTAGTAAATATCAAAACTCTTTCCTTAAACGATTTCAATTCTATTTTAATACCAAATTCGTTTATAAAACCGTTTTCTAATTTATTAGTACATACAAACCTTTACCTCACTCGTATGAGAAATCTAATTAAACGGCTTAGTAAAACAAGTGGTATGAAACACTTGCGTTTACTTCGCCGGTTAATTCTTGGACTTGTTCGATTGAATCTCTTGTGACAATTTTCTAGTGGAGATCTACAATTTGTTCGTAAATATTTAAGTTAAGCTAGTGGTTATGGGACATGAAGCTAAGCTCATATATTTAATAGCTTACTGTAATTGACACTTCTTGATGATCATGACGATCATTTTTGTGATTTAGACTAGCAATGTGCGATGTCTCTTTGTCTACGAGGGAGACTAAACCCCGTTTGTATGAGTTTCAACTCACATGTGTGGGGTAGCGCCCCATGGTCTTCGGGTCGTTCGTGTGTCAAAAATTAATGGCTAGCTACCATGAGATAGCGTCTCGTTCGTGTGATACATATGTTGGTGAGTTTTCATGCTCCCGTTCGTGTGATAGGCCTCCCCCTATTTTGTGTGATCTCTGGATTTCGTGTGTCGAATTCTGGAATTTTCTTCTTTACCTATTTTTGTGATTTCTATTGATATGATTTATCAATTTTTGTGCATAGGTGAATTCGTGTGTCATTGACTTTTGTGATTGACATTGATATGATCGTCAATATTTATGGTTTGGTGAACGAAATAAGGAGTATGACACTTCCTTTGATTCTTGTGTAGATTTGGTGATATTGATTAATCTCTTGTTGATTTTCAATTACTTATATATATCACAGCTTGGCATTGTGATTATTATGCGTTTAGTCATATCTCTTACTCTATATCGTTTCATCTGATATTTATAGTTAGACTGATCCGTTTATTATTTTCTTATTAAATAATACTCGGGTCAGACCGAGATGTTACAGGTGCTTCTGCTTGACTTCTCCCCAGGGATTCATTACTCTGACTTTTGGGCAAACTACTTAGATTAGTAGTTTATTTTGTTGTATACACTTGAGATATAGACTCATAGTTGTATTCTTTTGTATAGCGCGTGTTGCTATTCTTTTGTATTATTGTGGATCTTTTTGACCACTATTCTGATATACACTTCCATGTGTTAATTATATATTCATATCTTCTTCCGCCTTTGTGATATGAATTATCTGTGACTGATTTATGTTATGTTTATTTCTGTATTTGTTTCCGAAGATATTATAGCCACTGTGTAGTATCTTTGAGTTTGTGTCGGTATGTCGGATTTCCTCTTGATAAAGTATTGCATGTTATACTATCTGACATATCGATGCTCGCACAAAGCAATTACACGGATGGTCGCTCCTCAACAGCCTTATTCTCCGTGCTAGTTGACAGCATTCACCGTAATGTTCTTGGCTAGCGTGGGTATAGAGGGGGGCGTCATAGCAACAATCACACAGTAATAGATTTATAGTGTCCACATGAGTTAAGTATCTGAGCTCCATACCATGATACCACCCTTTTCCAGAAGAAATGGACATCCACTAGGGGTGCGACGCCTGCAACCTTGTTGCATCCATCCTGTTTCGACCATTTTCGAGGTGTGAGGTTCTGATGCTATCTCGTCCACAAAGCTACGCTTTTAACAAAGCCATCCTTTGATCAACAAATAATCAGCAGCACTTCGTATGCCACATTACCAAATTGGAAATTTATCACTAGTAACCATCAACTACATAACCTCAAAGCTTGTACACCTCAGAGAAGGATGTTAAGCTAAGAGAATAAATTTCCGCCACCAAACAGAAATGTATTTGATAGAAACCTACTTTATATCTCAAAGTGTAACGTCAGACACACATCCATACAAGTCTGTTCGAGGTTCGAACAGAACCGAAGGCACTTCCAAGGAAGCCCTTGCAATCCGGGTATTCACAATCCCGATCGGACTCCCCATCATATATAGAGATCTCTATACTGGCACGACTCAGTGCAGGGACATTCGAATGGTTATCCTTTCGTTCTCGAAAATACCCGGTCTTCACCACCGGTCTTCAAAAGCTATCCATATCATCGTATCATTATTCGAAACGGGTTATACGACACAAGATCCTGCCCCTGTTAAACCAAATAATGAGCGCAATATTTAAAAACATATGGATATGTGGATCTCAGTTAAGTCACAACTTGTTATCCAAAACAAATGGTTTAAACAAATTACCATTTTAAATCTTTTTAAACAAAAAGATTCACTTCACAAATTTCATCCATCTTTCACAAAGATTCATTCATAGTTCTCAAAACAATTTCAATTCCCAAATCTTTTATACAAAAGATATACTTTTTCAATTTCAGAACAAAGTTTAACAACCTTCCACAAAGATTCAATTATAGCCTTCGAAACAATTCACAACTCAAATCTTTTATACAAAAGATACACCACTTAAAATCCTCTTCCATTTCAAAACAAGGTCCAACCATCTTTCACAAAGATTCATTCATAGCTTCCAAAATAATCTATTTCGAATCTTGAAATCTTTTTAACACAAACTGGACGTTCTTTCTTTATATGAAAGCTATTATTACTTAAAAACAAATAGTTTTCATTTCGGAAAAAATCCGATTACATTTGCACGAGTTAAAGCCATTCCAGCATAAAACTTGGGTTAAATTCAAATTCCCAAAACAATACTTTTAAAATGGTTTAAAACCCATATAAACACATTTACAACTTCTATATCCTCTTTAAACCATAATTTCAAAACATAGAATTCAATTTCAAATCTTGAATTTAAATTCAAATCAAACTATTCAAATTTCAAAACTTTACCATGTTATTCAAAATAACTTTTATCTTTAAAACACCTTTTCAATAGCTTTTCATATTTAACCCAATTCCATTTCCAAACCATTTGAATTCAAGATTCAATTTTAAAACCATTTCAAAAATCTTTGACTTAACCAATTTCCTCATGCAATCCATATTTGTGTGTGTATGATGTAGTCCAAGGGTTTTACACAATAGTGCAACATCAACAATCATCACGGATTCAATCATATCAATATCGATAAGCGGTATATTCTTATAACGCATATCTTCCATTCACAGATCCACAGATAAATTATAGATGAAATAAATTACATTATTTCAAAAATATATGAGTTAACCAATTTCCTCGTGCAATCCATATTTGTGTGTGTATGGTGTAGTCAGGGGTTTTACACAATAGCGTGACATCATCAATCATCACAGATTCAATCATATCAATATCGATAAGCGGTATATTCTTATAACGCTTATCTTCCATTCATAGATCCACTGATAAATTACAGATAAAATAAATTACATTCATCACGGCTTGAATTAAAACAATTCATATTACAAAGCATCACACGGAAGCAGCTCATACAATTCGAACATCTATAAGTAAGGTTAGTTGATTATCTGATTAATTTGAAACCAGAATAATCACTAATCTAGGTTAATTAACCAATTACAAATTATTTTAATTAATTAACCTTAAATAATCAATTGATTTTAATTTATTAATTAATCAACCTTAATTGTAAATTAATTAAATCTCTAATCATTATATAATTTTTAATTAATCAACGTTAATTATAAATTAATTAAATCTCTAATCATTAAATAATTAACCCTTAATTGTTCAATTATTATTTAATTAATTATCCTTAATTAATTACATTAATTAATTTTCCCTTAATTAATTATCCTTAAATTAATTATCCTTAATTAATTTCATTAATTAATCCTTAATTAATTATCCCTTAATTATATTAAGTAATTACAAAATTACTAACTTTAATCGTCAATTAATCAACTTTAAATTATTAAGTAATTAACCTTTAATCACTTAATAAATCTTTAAGTTAATCGCTTAATTAATGAATCACATAAATTAAATCCTTTTACGTAATTAATCATTCCTTAATTATTTCCATCGATAACTTTTAATTACTTACATTAAGTAATCACACTTGAATTAACGAAGAGATTATATTTTTCAATTACAAAAACCTTACATAATTAAGATAACCCATATAACTCAATTAACCACTTAATTATATTATTACAACTTATTTAAATTGAAATAAATTCATTCGAAATCATTTCTTAATTAAAGTTTATATTACACTTATTTCAAACACTTATTTAATTCAAGCATTATCAAACTCCATTTAAAAATACTTAGAAATTTATTCATTATCATTAATAAATTATCTCAAAATCAATTAACTTTCAAAACAATTTCTAAGACATTTAACCTAAACATTTTTTCTTGAAAACTTTTTCATATTCTTAGTTTTTAAATCTTGGTATAATATTTTTTTATAACTTTAAACCTGGTACAGATTTTTTTTTCAAATTTTTAAAAATCCGAAAACATGTTCCCTTTTAAAATTTTCAAAAACAGGTTAACAAAACAAAACCCGGGCCCAAACTTCTAATACCCGAGATCTACTTCGGGTCTTCTACATTTTTTTATTTTCCCCAAGCATCTCATTCTTACATCTGCTTCAAGTCAAAAGCTTCATTGCACGTGCACGAACCTGAGGCTAACTTCTTCTCAAACAAACGTTGCTTTCCAGATACATGAATCTATTATGTGCACATGAACCGATCATCAGAGCCACGGCGATCAACGCTGCCTCCTCCACACATCAATAACTACCCCCTCAACCACCACGATCATCCAGAATCCATCATTTTGTCGGCAATCAAAATCGAGCTAACGAACTCCACCTGGAAACCCACCTTCCACCGGAAAAACCCCTCGTCCCGACGAACTAATTCACTAGTCCCTTTGAAATCTCGTCCAAAGCAACGTCACAACCCCATGCATTTATTTCCTTGGGTGCGATCGATCATAAACCCCTGATGATGACGCAGTTCTTCTAAGAACAAGTTTCGACAAAAATGAGTTTTAAACCCTAAATTTATCTCGCCCAACCAACATGATCTTCTGAAAAATTTACGAGTATTTTTATGATGATCTACTACACCTAAGCCACCTTTCACTTTGATCACGCCGAGTATAGGCCCGCCGATCAATGACAATTGACAAAAAAATAAATTCGATTAACCTTGAATTTCTCATGATTTATAAAACTAATTTTTTTTAATTTTACATCAAAATTCATGGATTCGAAATACGAATCGATTCATGTAGTTAAATTTCAAAATCCAGATGCATGATTTTATATCAATTTTAGATTACTACTGTAAAATTTAAATTTTCAAAATAATTACTTAATATAAAATCTCCAAACTATTTTTAAAAATAACCTTATGTTGTTGTAAACATTTTCTCTTTAGGATTCATGACTTGGATTGGCTTAAACAAGAAGATATAGAATTTTTTTCTTAAATCTGGCAACCCTGTTACTAACAGAGACATATTCATATGTATACACAGACATGCACATAGATTATTCTATGTTTCATACAACTCATAATTTCATACATGCAAACATACTGATTTTTCTAGGCAAACATTATTATTTCAAGTATTCATTACAAACATATGAAATCAAGCAATAATATTTAAGTATATTGAGAGTCAAAAGTTTTGTTCACCTGTAGATGGGAGGAACAGAGAATTGTTTGCATTTTAAATTTGGAAATTGATTTTTCTTTTATTTGTTTTTATTTGGAATTCTTGCTTGCCTTGGAATTTGATGCTTGTTGAAGTTGATCTGATGGCTTCATTTCCAGGTTTAAAGCTTTTGAATTTGATCTTTAGATTATTTGAATTAAATACTAGATGTTATTTAAATCTCAGCTGCCTTGATCTGAACCTCTGTTTAGAAAACTTTGAGCTGGATATTTGCTTCAGTTCTACTTGATCTTGAAAACTGGTGATTAGCTTGAACCTGATCTGTTTGTTCTCGGTTTTTTTAAAAAAAATATATCTGCAATTCCAGGTTGAAGCTTTGATTTTTTTGAATTTGGCTGAACATGATGCTATTGCTTAGGTATTGAATCAAGTGAAGATGGTATTTGAAAAGAGGTTTTACTTTTGTTCTTGATTCTTTGTTTTCTGTTTATACTTTCTAGTTTTTGTTTTTGAACATATGAAAGAAAAGATATGATAAAGAAGGAATATAGTGGCTTATATAAATCTTGTTTCCTTTTTATTAATTATTTCTACAAATGAGATAAAATTGACACTTGTTAACTTTGGTAACACTTGTTAATACTTGAATTAAAAACTTTACAAATGTCCTATGTTTGTATTTTTATGCTAAAATCCTTGTTTTAATTTATTTTATGAATTATGTTTAAACCCCTTTTTTTTTATAAATTACTTAATTTACATACAACCTATTTTATGTTTTAGACCTTGTTTTTATTTTTATTTTATTTACATAGATTTAAGTTTCTTTAAATTATGTTTATATTTGTACATTTTCCATTATTTATTTTTATATAACTTTTTAAAGAAATGATTTAAAATGTAATTATACACAAATTACAAATTATATATACATATTTGTTAGTTCTTTAAAATATAAAGATTTTTAACTTCAATTTATAAAATATTTACTTATGAATTCCAAATAAATATATATATTTACCTACATATACATCATAATATTAGAAAGAATTTTTTTATTAATTTCAAAATATCGAGTTTTCAAATCCAATTTATTTTTCAAATATATTTATTTTGAATTCCAAATTCTATAAAAAAAATCATTTCGTAAACATATATTTAAATAACAAACAAATATCTTATTCTATTTTAAAATTCTAAATTAATTCACTAATTAAATTCACAAATTAAATTCCAAAATTTAAATACATCGCCAAATTAAATTTGGCTAAAATCCGAGAATTTACAGATTCCCCCCTTAAGAAAATTTCGGCCTCGAAATTTTCAAGACAGGGAAAAAAAGAAGAAGGATATACGAAGATAGAGAAACAGTTCTCTAGGTCAAACTGAGATATCCATTCTGCACTTGCTTTACCAAAATTAGGACATCACCAATAATTATGAGAACGAACTCATCCAATACTATACAAGATACTCGGTCACCAGATCAACGAAATATGCAGGACACTAGTTAGTTCAAAGGAATAACTAACCACTTGTAGAATATATCTGGACCCAACAGAACAAATGATGGATACATAGTTCAAATTGGAATATCCCAAAGCATATATCAATTTGTCCCTCTTCGGAAATTGATCCACACAAGAAAATAAAATTTCATTCCCACTAAAGTTAAAACCGAAAAGATGATAGAAATTTGATGAACAGAATACGAGACAGATATTTATCTACACGATTTGCAGGGCCACCATCACCCTAAAGCTTCTACCTCGAGCTGCCATGAAGCAATCAAAGAATTTGAAACTGGATCAAAGAAGATTGATAAAGAAAATTTATTTCCGTTTTTGCAAGGTATTGACCATTAGAAGTGGTACTCCCCTGTCCCCTATCTCGTCCTCTTCTTGCACTCATACTTACTATCAGTGAATAATAAGAGAATTTAGTGAGGCGTGCGGACGGATATCTTAGTGATATACTCATTCTAGGGTGTACTTAACCTTATCTCTAATGAGTTACCTAATGTGTTATACTTCTGAGCTAAAGTTTCAACCTTCAGCTCTGATACCAAATTGTCATGACCCGAATTTCAACGTTCGAAAATCAACACCTGTACTTCATTTGTACTCGATTGTCGCAGATTCAACCATTGAAATTCGACTCGTGTCGGGGCTTATAACACATTAAGTATAACAACACAGCGGAAGAAAGAGATAATATTATTGATATACAATAGTGAATACAATATCTAATACAATATGATATCAGAGATAATGACAACAGCGGAAAAGATAACGACGGAAGAGATAACATAAATATGATCTTCGATAAAGAGTGAATCCAAAAGCTACAACTCTAAACTAAAAGCTTATCCCAAAAGCTATGAGGACTCCAATCCGATAAGCTGTTATATTCGAACTATAAGCTCGAACCATCATCAATGCTGAAGTGAAGTAACTCGATCCCAATGCGATTGCCAAACCAAAATCTTCAAAGATCCAACGACTGAAGAAGATTTCCAAATGCTACTAAACCAAAGACTTCGAAGGCTATCGAATCAATACTACTATTTGACTATCTGAAATAACAAACTCTAGACTGCCCGTGTGGAAAATTGTGGCACCCAAAGTTTAGGAAGGGAAACATAAACTTCGGGTCAGTCATGGGACTGGTATGAGCAAATAAAAAACAGTTTATCTTTAAAACAAACAACAAAAGAATTTAAAACATTGAAATCCGCAATGCTTTTTGGAAAATGAAACTACCATAAGGCCTCCCCGCACACACACCATGCAATCGCAGACTTGGTGAAGATTTCTCTTTACGATAGTCGAACACGCTTACTACGCAAAATCCTTTTTGATATTATTATTAGGGCATAGTGGAAAACGTTTCGAAAGTATAATATTAATCTTAGCCAGCATAAGTTCCATTATATTATGCCTGCCATAGTTACCATCTGAGGTGGCAGGTCAAACAACTGCAATCGTAAAGGGCATGTATTGTTTGATTGGATTTCCAACAAATGGTCAGGCTAAGGAACTTCCTATTGCCACATGGGAATGCCTCTGGTTGGACGCCCCGAGAACCTACCCTGCTCTCTGCCAACACAAGGCCATTTTACCCCCTTCCCGGGAGTAACCCTTAAGATATGCCATCCCGGTCGTTTGCGACCTTTATCCAAGAGCTCTCGACCACAAAGCAACAATCACAAAGTAATAGATTTACAATGTCCACATGAGTTAAGTATCTGGGCTCCATACCATGATACCACCATTTTCCAGAAGAAATGGAGATACCCTAGGGGAGCGACCCCTACAACCTTGCTGCATCCCTCATGTTTCGACCATTTCCAGGGTGTGAGGTCCTGATGCTGTCTCGTCCACAAAGCTACGTTTTTCGCAAAGCCATGCTTTGATCAACAAATGATTAGCAGCACTTTGTATGCCACGTTACCAAATTGGGAATGTATCACTAGTAACCATAAATTACATAACCTTTGAGCTCGTACATCCCCGAGAAGGGTGTTAAGCTAAGAGAATAAATCGCCACCAGATAGAAATGTATTTGATAGAAACCCGCTTCACATCTCAAAGTGTGACGTCAGACACACATCCTACAAGTCTCTTCCAGGTTCGAATAGAACCGAACGCACTTCCAAGGAAGCCCTTGCAATCCGGGCATTCACAATTCGATCGGACTCCCCATCACATATGGAGATCTCTATACCGGCGCGACTCAGTGCAGAGACATTCGATGGGTTATTCTTTCATTCTCGAAAACACCCGGTCTTCACCACCGGTCTTCAAATGCTATCCATATCGTCGTATCATATTCAGAATGGGTTATATGACACAAGGTTCTCTCCTGGCTAAACTGAATAATAAGCGCAATATTTAAAAACATATGGATATATGGATCTCAGTTAAATCACAATATGTTATCCAAAACAAATAATTTGAACAAATTACCATTTTAAATCTTTTAAAACAAAAAGGTTCACTTCACAAAGTTCACCCATATTTCACAAAGATTCATTCATAGTACTCAAAACTATTTCAATTCCCAAATCTGTTGTACAAAAGATATACTTTTCAATTTCAAAACAAAGTTTAACAATCTTTCACAAAGATTCAATTATAGCCTTCCAAATAATTCACAATTCAAATCTTTTATACAAAAGATGCACCATTTAAAATCCTCTTCAATTTGAAAACAAGATCCAACCATCTTTCACAAAGATTCATTCATAGCTTCCAAAATAATCCATTTCAAATCTTGAAATCTTTTTAACACAAACTGGAAGTTCTTTCTTTATATGAAAGCTATTATTATTTGAAAACAAATAGTTTTCGTTTCGGAAAATCCCAATTACATTTTCACGAGTTAAAGCCCTTCAAGTACAAACTTGGGTTAAATTCAAATTCCTAAAACAATACTTTTAAAATGGTTTAAATCCCATATAAACACATTTATAACTTGTATATCCTTTTTAAACCATAATTTCCAAACATAGAATTCAATTTCAAATCCTAAATTTAAATTCAAATCAAACTATTCAAATTTCAAAACTTTACCAAGTTATTCGATATAACTTTTATCTTTAAAACTCCTTTTCAAAAGCTTTTCATATTTAACCCAATTCCATTTCCAAACCATTCGAATTCAAGATTCAATTTTAAAACCATTACAAAAATCTGTGGCTTAAACAATTTCCTCGTGCAATCCATATTTGTGTGTGTATGGTGCAGTCCAAGGGTTTTACACAATAGTGTAACATCATCAATCATCACAGATTCAATCATATCAATATCGATAAGCGGTATATTCTTATAACGCTTATCTTCCATTCAAAGATCCATAGATAAATCACAGATAAAATAAATTACATTACTTCAAAAATCTATGACTTAACCAATTTCCTCGTGCAATCCATATTTGCGTGTGTATGGTGTAGTCTAGGGGTTTACACAATAGTGCAACATCATCAATCATCACAGACTCAATCATATCAATATCGATAAATGGTATATTCTTATAATGCTTATCTTCCATTCATAGATCCATAGATAAAATAAATTACACTCATCACAGCTTGAATTAAAACAGTTCATATTACAAAGCATCACACAGCAGAGATATCAAACAATTCAAAGCAGCTCAAACAATTCAAACATCTATAAGTAAGGTTAATTGGTTATCTGATTAATTTGAAACCAGAGTAATCGCTAATCCAGTTAATTAATCAATTACAAATTATTTTAATTAGTTAAACTTAAATAATCAATTAATTTTAAATTATTAATTAATCAACCTTAATTATAAATTAATTAAATCTCTAATCATTAAATAAATATTAATTAATCAACCTTAATTATAAATTAATTAAATCTCTAATCATTAAATAATTATTAATTAATCAACCTTATTATAAATTAATTAAATCTCTAATCATTAAATAATTATTAATTAATCAACCTTATTATAAATTAATTAAATCACTAATCATTAAATAATTAACCCTTTATTATTCAATTATTATTTAATTAATTATCCTTTATTAATTACATTAATTAATTAGCCCTTAATTAATTATCCTTAAATTAATTATCCTTAATTACTTTCATTAATTAATCCTTAATTAATTATCCCATAATTATATTTAGTAATTACAAATTTATTAACATTAATCATCAATTAATCAACTTTTAATTATTAAGTAATTAGCCTTTAATCACTTAATAAATCTTTAAATTAATCGCTTAATTAATGAATCACATAAATTAAATCCTTTTAAGTAATTAAGTAATCAATCATTCCTTAATTATTTCCATAAATAACTTTTAATTACTTACATTAAGTAATCACACTTGAATTAACTAAGTGATTATATTTTTCAATTACAAAAACATTACATAATTAAGATAACCCATATACCTCAATTAACCACTTAATTATATTATTACAACTTATTTAAATTGAAATAAATTCATTCGAAATCATTTCTTAATTATAGTTTTATTACATTTATTTCAAACACTTATTTAATTCAAGCACTATCTAAATCCATTTAAAAATACTAAGAAATTTATTCATGATCATCAATGAATTATCTCAAAATCAATTAACTTTCAAAACAATTTTTAAGACACTTAACCTTAACATTTTTTCTTAAAAACTTTTTCATATTCTTGTTTTTTAAATCTTGGTATAATATTTGTTTTATAACTTTAAACCTGGTATGGATTTTTGTTTCAAATTTTTAAAAATCTGAAAACATGTTCCCTTTTAAAATTTTCAAAAACATCTTACCAAACAAAACCCTGGCCCAAACTTCGAATACTGGAGATCTGCTTCGGGTCTTCTACATTTTTTTTTATTTTCCCTGAGCATCTAATTCTTACATCTACTTCGAGTCAAACGTTCCATTGCACGCACACGAACCCATGGCTAACCTTCTTCTCAAACTAATGTTGCTTTCCAGATACACGAATCTATCGTGTGCACATGCGCCGATCATCACAGCCACGACGATCAACGCTGCCGCCCTCCACGCGTCAACAACTACCCCCTCAACCACCACGATCGTCCAGAATCCATCATTTCGTCGGCAATCAAAATTGATCTAAAGAACTCGACCTGGAAACACACCTTCCACTGGAAAATCCCCTTGTCCCAACGAACTAGTTCACCAGTCCCTCTGAAATTTCGTCCAAAGCAACATTACAACCCCACGCATCTATTTCCTTTGGTGCAATCGATCACGAACCCCTAATGATGATGCAGTTCTTTCGAGAAAAAGTTTAGACAAAAACGAGTTTTAAACCCTAAATTTTTCTCGCCCAACCAACATGATCTTCTGGAAAATTTACGAGCATTTTTCCGATGATCTACTACACCTAAGCTACCTTTCACTTTGATCACGCCGAGCATAGGCCTGCCGATCAACGGCAATTGACAAAAAAGTTTTTTTCGATCAACCTTAAATTTCTTATGATTTATAAAAATAAATTTTTAAATTTTACATCAAAATTCATGGATTCAAAATATGAATCGATTCATGTAATTAAATGTCGAAATCCAGATGCATGATTTTAAATTAATTTTAGATCATTACTGTAAAATTTAAATTTTCAAAATTATTACTTAATATAAAATCTCCAAACAATTTTTAAAAACAACCTTATGTTTTTATAAACATTTTCTCTTCAGGATTCATGAGTTGGATTGGCATAAACAAGAAGATATAGAATTTTTTCTTAAATCTGGATACCCTGTTACTAACAGGGACATAATCATATGTATACACAGACATGTATATAGATTATTTTATGTTTATATCCATACAGCACATAATTTCATACATGCAAACATACTGATTTGTCGAGGCAAACATTATTATTTCAAGAATTCATCACAAACATATGAAATCTAGCAACAATATATAAGTATATTGAGAGTCAAAAGTTTTGCTCACCTGTAGATAGGAAGAACAGAGAATTGTTTGCATTTAAATTTGGAAATTGATTTTTCTTTTATTTGTTTTGATCTGGAATTCTTGTTTGCCATGGAATTTGATGCTTGTTGAAGTTGATCTGATGGCTTCATTTCCAGGCTTAAAGCTTTTGAATTTGATCTGTAGATTATTTGAGTTAAAACTAGATGTCGTTTGAATCTTAGCTGCCCTGATCTAAAGTTCTGTTTAGAAAACTTTGAACTGGATATTTGCTTCAGTTCTACTTGATCTTGAAAATCGTTGATTAGCTTGAACCTGATCTGTTTGTTCTTAGGTTTTAGAGAAAAAAATTATCTGCAATTCTAGGTTGAAACTTTGATTTTTTTTGAATTTGGTTGAACCTGATGCCATTGAATCAAGTGAAGATGGTATTTAAAAAGAGGTTTTACTTTTGTTCTTGATTCTTTGTTTTCTGGTTTTACTTTCTGGTTTTGATTTTTAAACAAATGAAAGAAAAGAAATGAGAAAGAAGGAATACGGTGGCTTATATAAATCTTGTTTCCTTTTTTATTAATTATTTCTACAAATGAGATAAAATTGACACTTGTTAACTTTGGTAACACTTGTTAATACTTGAATTTAAAAACATTACAATTGTCCCACGTTTGTATTTATGTTGAAATCCTTGTTTTCATTTATTTTATAAATTTTGTTTTAACCCCTTGTTTAAATAAATTACTTAATTTACACACGAGCTATTTTATGTTTTAGACCTAGTTTTTATTTTTATTTTATTTACATAAGTTTAAGTTTTTATCAATTATGTTTATATTTGTACATTTTACATTATTTATTTTTATACAACTTTTAAATAAATGATTTAAAATGTAATTATACACAAATTACAAATTATATATACATATTTATTATTTCTTTAAAATATAAAGATTTTTAACTTCAATTTATAAAATATTTACTTATGAAATCCAAATCGATATATACATATATATATGCACATATATATGCATTATAATATTAGAAAGAATTTTTTTATTAATTTTAAAATATGGAGATTTCAAATCCAATTATTTTTCAAATATATTTATTTTGAATTTCAAATCCAAATTCTATAAAAAAATCATTTCATAAACATATATTTAAATAAAAAACAAATATCTTATTTTATTTTAATATTCTAAATTAATTCACCAATTAAATTCAAAAAATTATATTAATCGCTAATAAATTCACAAATTAAATTCCAAAATTTAAATAAATCACCAAACTAAATTTGGCTAAAATCCAGGAATGTTACATTTTTCATGGGTGATTTTTCCCAAGCTATTTTTTTTTTCTTAACAAAAACAAAGTTTGTGACCACATATTGGTTACAAGAAAGAAAATAAATGTATAAAAAATAGCAGCCAACAAAGTTCGCTATAGTCATAATCTACTTCATCTGGCCTAAATTCAGTATTATTGATATTTTCTTATATCATATATAATATTGTACTTATTTGTAATGTAGTATTATAGATTTTGCTTAGACTTCTATCATTTCCATCCCACCATATAACTTTTATGAGTTTTTTAAGCATGGAAAAAAGGATGATATATTTAAAGTTCTTTCATCTAGTAGCTTTAAATATGTTATACCATTAAATTTATTTACGATATTAAGAGTTTTATTTTTCTAACAACAACATTAATATATGATAAATATTTGTACAATTGAAGAAAAATTAAAGAGTGTACCAAAACCCACTTATATAAACAACAAGTAAACAATAAATAGAAGCAATGGTTATACCTCTATTTCATAGTTTTCCATGTTTTTAGAGACCATTTCTAAGCACGTTTTGAAGTTGATAAGTATCCAATAAACTGTCATTGTGATATCGAACTTTTCTATACCTAGGGAATCTAGAGAGTTTCCCTAACTTCACTTGACCATAAAGTTTAAAGTATAAGTTGAATATTATTATTGGTTTGAAATTTAGGGACATCCTTTTTGTTAGTGTACGGTAGGACAATGGCACCATTAATGTATAAAACTAATGAAGTATTTGAAGGCTAGCAAGTATGAACCTTTTAAACCAGAATGTTTTGTGAAGAAAATAAGACAAAAAGAAATGTTAGAGGGGAAGAAGTCTTTCTCACTAAGAAATGAATTTCAAGAGAGAAGAACATTTAGGGAGAAAACTTTTATCGCTTCATATGAACTGACTTGCATGCCCATATATGTTAACAACTACATGGTTAAAGTTATTCTACTTGAAGAAATATTTATATGGCCACTAATATTCAGTTAGTGGTCAATTTCTTTACCTATTTCAGTCATCAATAATGCACAATTAATTAGACATAAAATTTGGTTTGTTGACTGATGCATGATTATTTATGTACAAATTTTTGATTATTTTTCGAACTACACCTTTTGCTAAAAAAAACTATGCTATTAACTCCCGATTATGCAGCATTCCTTTAGATGATAGTCCACCAAGAGTATCTCAAAGCTTGTCTCATGATTTCTCTTATGTTCTCCAACTTACATCCGTAATTCTATCTGTTATTCTGCCTTTTGACCAGGCAATATATCATAAAAGTTGGCTAAACAGCTTTTGTGATCATCTGTAATGAGCTGGTATTTCGAACCATTCGCATCCACACATGTTGGACTTGAATTACTCAAAACAATAGATTGTTAATTTATATTTGGCAAAATTTACATATATACAATAAATAAAAACAATCATAGAAACACAGACAAGGAGTAATATAAAAATAAGCAGGGAAAAGAAAAATAGTAGTTCATGAAGCTACTATATAAACATCAGAGTTTGAAGTAAAATACAACAGATATCTCGAACACATAGGAGTTACTAATACAAATGCAAACAACGAGTCTGAACAAAACAACTGGAATAACCTAAAGTAACTGGAAAGCTGAATACACAAAGATAGATCTTCAAGTAGAGCTCCAAGCAAAGCTCCAAAGGTGAGTCTCAAATACCGTGAAACTCAATGACTCGAGCATAAAGCCAAACACAAAACACTCGAGTCAGCATTAAGACTCTTATAACAGCAAATTTAACTGAAGTGAAATGCCAACTGAAATACAAGAAACTCAAAGGATGTTTGGGATTTCCATCCTCTAAGGTTCAATGGAACTATCTACTATGTAGTAATATACGCTATTATAATATGTCTATTAGTAAAGTAAACTATCAACATAGCATCACGGCATTACCCATATCACCTTTAACACAATTTTTATATTCCATAGTCTATATAGTACCATAATTCCTTCATAAACTATTGTACCGACCCGGTATTTCCAACCATTAACATTCGCATATGTCAGACTTGAATTGATTAAAATAACAAATTGTTAATTTATATTTGGCAAAACTCAACATATACAATAAATAAATCAATCATAGAATCACAGATATAGAGTAATATAGCAATAAGCAGCGTAATAGATAAATAGTAGTTCTTGAAGCTAATATAAAAACAACAGAGTTGAAATAAAATATAGCAGAATATCTCAAATACAATGTAGTCTCGAATATAAAAAGATGATAACTGTAACGATTTGCAAATCCGTACTCCTTAAGTCAACACTATTCTCCATCAATCAACTCAAGATGTACGGAAATACGAACCATTTGGGTAGAAGAAGAAGAGGTAGAAGAAGAAATTAGAAAACAACATCAGAATCTAACCATCGCAGCGGAATAAAATATAATAGGTAATCACATATCTTTACATCAAAAACAAATACTATATCGTTTTATACATACATCATCAGAGTACATCATCAGAGTTCAACATCAATAACATACAACTGGATACACAGCGGAATAATAATCAAATACGGAAGTACGTATCGTCATCCAGCTCGTCTCCCGTGCTCCACAGCATCACATCATATATCCTATAATACTCGGTCTGACCCGAGCATTACAGTTAAATAACAACCGAGTCAGTCTGGAATACCAACGTGAGAAAATCACACTCAAATTGATTATTAAAGTTTCAAAAATCTTTTCAAAACAAAAGCATCTCGTAAGACCACACCACAAATAAACATGTCGGGTTTTTACCTTACGATAGCTAAAACATTTTCTTATAACATCCTCTGATATTATAATAGGGTCTATATACAAATACTTATTAAAATAGCCGAAATTGTTACATTATTAAATTCCAGCTACTAGCCACAGAGTGGATAATATAAACAAAACTCGCAAAAGGCAGGTAGGGAGAATGGATTTTGTAACGACCCGATATTTTCAACCATTCGCATCCATTATAACTGTGTAGGTAGACACTCATGCCGGAATTGAATTTCTCAAAATACCGCGTTGTAAATAAAAATTTGGCAAATCTCAGAATACACAGTAAATAAAATCACAGATTCACAGACACAGAGTAATTAATAATGCAGCGGAAGTAAAAGAAATAGTAGTTCATGAAGCTGCTATATAAATATATCAGAGTTACATAAGATACAACAGAAGAAATAAAGTACAAAGGAAGTCTCACTACATAGAAAACTACTAATATAAGAGCTGAAAGGAACAACAAACTGCAAAAGATAAAACTTGACAAGTAGATATTCTCCAGCGATTCCAATCTCCAGAAAGTGGAAATCCAAATCTGCGAATAAACTCAGGCTGACCCGAGCGTAAATAAAAAATACAAACACTCGAGTCAGGACATATATACTTATACAATGTAAACCAACTCAAGTGACACTCGAGTCAGGACATATATACTTATACAATGTAAACCAACTCAAGTGAACTATAGTAAAGGTACAAGTAACTTAGAAGATGCTTAGGACCGCCCATCCTCTAAGGATCCGTTAAACTATTTACTATGTAGTATATTGCGCTATATACAGTAGTGTCTAATCAATAAAGTATAATCATATAGAAAATAGCGTTAAGGGGATGGTGAACCTTAACGCGGTCGGATCTCTAAAACCAAAATCGTAGTGGGGTCGATATAAGGAGATGACACGGCACGTGAGGCAATGCCAGGGCGGACACACTGTTTGCACTTCCGGACCGGTGGTGACGGCAAGCCAGCAGCTTCCGTCCACCTCGAACGATACCCCCGAATCAAAGTGGTGCCACATATCGAATCACAAAAGTAACAAAATGGTTTCCGATGGAGCATGCTCGATGAAAGGGTGCGACCCTTTGTGTAGCCCGGTATAGCTCCTGTTTTAGTCATTTATGCCAACTCACGGGAGTTGGGTCCACGTAATATACCTCGAGAACGTCGCCACTGTCCTACTTCATTCTGGAATCTCCACCGCGTACACAGTTGTTAAAGTGGTTTTCGGTATTGGCCGGCTATAAGACAATATCCGATCCCGGTCTCTTTAACAAGCAATCATTATTATAACCCGTAGTTATAACTTTAAAACAATATTTTATACTTCAAAAATAAAATGTCATTTCAACCCAAATCTTTATCAAAATAAAGATTAAATCATTTCCAAACCATTTCAATATATCATCATACCATATCTTTCAATTCAAATATTTATCAAAATAAATATCAAGTCATTTCTAACCATTTCAATACATTAAATTATCATATCCTTTAAAAAAACTTCCTTTCAAATCATTTTAATATATCAAAATATCATAACCTTTCAAAGCTTCATTTCCAAAATATCATATCCTTCAGAACTTCCTTTCAAATCATTTTAATATCAAAATGTCATATCTTTCAAAACTCCATTTTTCAAATAATTTAATATCAAAATATCATATCTTTCAAAACTTCGTTTCAAATCATTTTAATATCAAAATGTCATATCTTTTAGTACTACATTTCAATCATTTTAATATATCAAATAGTTATATTTCAAAACAAATTACTTCATTTTAAATCATAAAAATGAAGTTATTACATTTAATAATTAAATTATTAAATTCCAAAAATTTAAACTTTTCAATGTTCATTTATGCACTTAAATTTATTAAAACAATGAAAATTCAAGTTTCGTAGCATTTGGAAAATGCTACAGAAAGTTATATTCAAAACAATTCAGTTTAACAAAAGACAGCATTTAAAACGCTGTTATTTAACTTCAAATATTCAATAGAATTTCACAACACTTATTTTTTTTATTTAAATCATTTTTAACTTATAAAATCATACATTTTCACATTTATAAACATCATTTAATTTCCCTTAAATTCATGATTTTATAAAGTTATGTTTCCTTTCAAAAATCAATATTTATTAATAATTCACTTATTAAATTTCAACATTCAAAGTTAAATTCATTATATTAAATTTCAACTTAACACTTAAGTTCAAATTCTCAAATATAAATTAGTTTTATTTTTATTTACTTAACTAAAAATTCACTTTTAAGTCAATTTCATAAATTTCCAATTTTAGTTATATTTCAAAATTTCAACTTAAATATTCATTCATTTCACATTTCAACTTTATTAAAAATCATTAATATGATATAAAATAACTTTAAATTCATTTAAATTCAAATTATCATAAATTTATCATAATTTCATATTCAATTCAATTTCCAGTTATATTTAAATCAAATTTTCCAAAATAACTTACATTCAAAATTTTCTAACCTTTCATTAATTCATTTCACTTATAATTATTCAGAAAATCAATAATATTTTACAAAAATCCTTGTTAATTAGATTTAAATCAAAATATTTTAATATTTACATTTCTAAAATAATTTTAAAATTTTTAGAAAAACATATATTAACTACGGGTCTGTATATGATTTTCTACACTAGGAAAAGTGATACGGGTAATATATCATTTCAACCCGTAATTTACAAAGAAAATCCGGGTTTTATCATTTCAAACCTGCAGTCCCAAGTAAATGAAATAAATTGAAAATCATTCAGGCCTATCATTTCAGCCCATAACAATTTTCCCTTATTCTAATGTCCGTTCGGGTATGTATCATTTCGACCCATAGTGATTCTAATCTAAAGGGAACTTGCAGTGTGATGAACAGATAAAATAAACAGAATAGCATGAAATAACAGTAACATATAATATAATAGGTGTAATAACAGGTGTGAACATCATATGATAATAATATAAGCAGTTATAACATGATCATATAGTTCTACAGATTCACAGGGCGTCAATTTACTACTTATATAAGTACATAATGTCTGGTGAGAAATACTCACTTGTTTGAGCTGGAGATTGCGATATAAATGACACAAACTGAGATCTTCAAAAGCACGATGGCACGAAAAAGATTTGATATTGAGAGAGCCAAAGATAATTGCCTTATTAACACTTACACAAAACAACGCAACATATAAGTTACAAAACAATGTAACACTTGAACAACACTAGAAATCAATGTGCAGAACAAAGTCAAATGCTTTTCACTTCTTCTTAACTTCACATGGATCAGTTATGGATGGGTTAAGCTCATCTATGCCATGGATTAAGGTCTGGTATGGGTGCAAAGTGGTCGGCCTACATGGGTTTAAAGGAGATGAAGATATAGGTGCAACACTTTATAAAACAAAGCAAATATCATCACATCTTGGCTCCTATTGGGATAAGCCTATCATGGCCTGATTTACAGAGGGTAGTGGGTGATGTGGCAGAGGGTGGAGGTCAGGTCATAGGTGGTGGTGGTGGTAGTGGCGGCAAATGGTGGTAGAAGGAGGACATGACAATTCTAGGCCATAAGTGATAGTTTGTGATGGTTTTTGGTGGATTTTGTGGTGGTCCTTGCCATGGATGGTCTCGACCTAAAATGGAGAGGTAGTAGGATGGGTGATGGTCAGAGGAAATGGGTGGTAGAGGTCAGGTCAGATCTGGTTGAGGAGGAGCCAAGCTATGAAGGTGAGAACAAGTACAAAATTCAAAATAAAAAGGTAGAAAAACAAAGGAAGAAGATTTTTTTTTTTACCTCAACTCCTTCAAGCCATTGCCATATTTTTTTATTTTTTAGATGAGAAATGGATCTGAGATCCACGTGAAAAATGAAGCAAGAAGTCGCGGCTAAAAGAGGAAAAAAAACCAAAAAAAAGCGATCATAGAGTAAATGAGAAAAACTGCAAAAGAAACGACTTACGTTTCAAACTTTTAAAACCTTTCAAATTTCCTTAATTTTGTTTATATAACTTGATATTTTCTGGAAATAATAATAATCCCATATAAAATTTCGAAAATTTATCAAAATATAAAAATTTAAATAATATTTATTAATTATATAAAGTTAAATTAAGAAAAATAGCTAAAAATAGTGAACTAGACTAGAAAAATTTGGAATTAACTGAAATAAATTTTAGAAAATTTATATGAGCTTGTAATATATTCTTAACATAAATAATAATATAAAATAAAAGTACATTCACAATATAACTATAAAAAAATTAAATTTAAATATAATTTTAATGAAGAAAATAGCAGAAAATAAGAAAACAGCCTTAAAAAAAAAGAAATCAACACAGTAAACTTTGAAAAAATTATAACATCACTTTAAAAATATTAAAAGACAAAATATAATTAAAATAACATATTAAAACATATAAAAAAAATTAATTTTAAAGAAAATAGAAAAAGCTTTAAAGAAATTGCTTAAAAATCCAAAACAGTGTCCAGAAATTACAATAAATCACCATTAGCTTTGGAAAATTGTTTACTTCATTTAAAAATTATTATTATACAAAAATATACATACAATAACATATTAAAATAAATATGACAAAGAAAAAAAATTATAATTTAAAATAGACAAAATTGTTAAATAAACCAAATTACACTCAAAATTGAAATGTACATAACTTTTACAGTTTAACTCCGTTTTGAACGAAACGAAAAGCAGTGTTCAAGTTATTACATCTATTTTCATAATAAAAGATAAAATTTAAGATTTTAAATAATTTAAATTTAAAGTTTAAAAGTCACAGTTTGACCAGAAATTCACTTTTCAGTAAAATATTCAATTTATACTAATTTGAACTATAAATCACTTAATAGTCATCATTCATATTGTAAATGAAATGTTTGAAATAAAAAAAGTTTAAAATAATTTAAAAATAAAAGAAAGTCCAATTTAAATAATATACAAAAATCTAGGGTTGTTACACTCTCCCCCACTCAAAACTTTTCGTCCTCGAAAAGGGATGAGGTACGGAAAAGCACGAAAAAGATAGAGTGAAATAGGATTAAGATAAGATGACAAGAAGATTGAAAATTATACCTGATAACTGTTTTTATAGGTAAGTTTTGCAAGGTGCAAATTATCAAAGATTATAGAAAGATTTCTAAACAGAAAGATTATAGAAATATGTCTATACCAGTCTATAACAAGATAAGGATGATAAGGACAACCAAAAGATAGTTTGAAAAACAAAATAAGGAAATAAATTTGAAAGCGTAGAAATTTCAACTTAAATAGTGAATAAATCTTTACACAAGTTAAATAAACCTTAACTATCCCAAATTTCATTATCTTGTTATCTAATCATCTTAAATTAACAATTTTTAAAACCATGGGCTTGAAAAATAATCGTTTATTACACTCACAATGTACTTAATAAATTTTATTCTTCTTTATTCCTAATTTTAAATTAGATTTATTTCTCTCAATATATGTATCACTTATGTTAAATATACTTACACTTATTATAACTGCTTTCTCTTATTCTTAGTTCCTTTAACACCATTTTATTGTAAGTTATTCGATTATCCTTTATTATATTTACCTCTGTTAATCATTTTATAATTAAAATTTAAGTGTATAACATTTATTATAACCACTCAAATTTTATTTATAAAATCTTTTTTTTATATTGTATATTATCCAATTACATTGTTAACTTCTGAAATTAAGGTAAGTTATATTTGAATGCAATTGTATTATACGAATAAAACTTTCCAATTCAATCATTTCAAGCTTAAATCAATTGTTCAAAATTTTTGATTTTCTTTTTATAATTGAATTTAAGAATTTAATTTCCAATTTCTTCAAACCATTTAGAGATAGCTAAATGTATGTACATAGTTTATCAAATAAAATTTAAATCATATGTCTATATATACTATAAATCAAGTCATATTTTAGAAATTCAAATAAATTTGATTTGCCAAAACAAAGCTGTAGCAAGACTATAGAACAGTCTCTTCACTCCGAAACTCGAAAATGAACGTCGATGATGCTGCAGTCATCACCGAAGTTATTTCCCAGCGACAATGAGAAGAGCACTAATTTTAAACTTTAAAATTCTTTGGAAACAGATTTCTATTTGAAAATACTTTAAATAATATATTCCTTTTAAAAAATTTAAACAAAAGGTTTGAAACCATCAGAAATTAAATTCTCAAATTTCTTGTTTTAAATTCATTTCGATTCCCAAATCAATTTATAAACAACTATTTATAAATTGTTTATAGAACAATAAATGATAAATTAAGTATTATCATTTCAAATAATCAATTTTAAATCAATTTATTAAGTTCCATAAATTTACTTATATGTCAAAATTTATTTCATTAACCAAATTTTAAAATAATATTGTGTCAGTTTGTTCTGTCAATGTGTTTTAGAAATCCTATCGATAGCGTTGATCAGACGAATCGATCGGAAACGCAAATCAACATCAACAACTCAAACAACACAATATATAAAACAAAACATAGATATACTAGTACAATTCAAAATGTTTGGAAGAACGGATTGGAAACAAAAGACAAGATGATTAAATAACAGAGTTGGGAGGTGGATAAGCTTAAATAAATCACGGGCAACATTTACTGGGTCAACCGTGGCTTAAAGAATAAGATCAATGTGGATTTTTCTGGGGTAAATCTACATTCAATCTCAAGAGCTAGAGTTTGGAATAACAAAAGGTATTAGCATCTAAACCAAGGATAGATATAAATCTCTGGTGAATCGATGCTAATTGTAAAGGAGTTTTCCCCGTTTCAATTAAATTTGAAATTGGCGAGACCGCCGACTCACTAAAAAGATCAATCGAAGCGGAGTTATGGAATACTCCAGAGTCAAAAGAGAAGAATAGTGAGGGATACGAATGGATTTTGGAACCGTAGGGAATGTTCCAAAATTCAAAGGAATCGAGTAAAAAAGGAAGAGATTCAAACTCGAATGAAAGTGATTCTGTAAATACATTCACTCCATATGCTGAGTTTTGCCTAGAGCTACCAAAGCTCTGATACCAATTGTAACGACCCGATATTTTCAACCATTCGCATCCATTATAAGTGTATAGGTAGACACTCATGCCGGAATTGAATTGCTCAAAATACCGCGTTGTAAATAAAAATTTGGCAAATCTCAGAATACACAGTAAATAAAATCACAGATTCACAGACACAGAGTAATTAACAATGCAGCGGAAGTAAAAGAAATAGTAGTTCATGAAGCTACTATATAAATATATCAGAGTTACATAAGATACAACAGAAGAAATAAAGTACAAAGAAAGTCTCACTACATAGAAATCTACTAATACAAGAGCTGAAAGGAACAACAGACTGCAAAAGATAAAACTTGACAAGTAGATATTCTCCAGCAATTCCAATCTCCAGAAAGTGGAAATCCAAATCTGTGAATAAACTCAGGCTGACCCGAGCGTAAATAAAAATACAAACACTCGAGTTAGGACATACATACTTATACAATGTATATCAACTCAAGTGAACTGTAGCAAAGGTACAAGTAACTTAGAAGATGCTTGGGACCGCCCATCCTCTAAGGATCCGTTAAACTATTTACTATGTAGTATATTGTGCTATATACAGTAGTGGTTAATCAGTAAAGTATAATCATATAGAAAATAGCGTTAAGGGGATGGTGAACCTTAACGCGGTCGGATCTTTAAAACCAAAATCGTAGTGGGCTCGATATAAGGAGATGACACGGCACGCGAGGCAATGCCAGGGTGGATACACCGTTTGCACTCCTGGACCGGTGGTGACGGCAAGCCAGCAGCTTCCACCCACCTCGAACAATACCCCCGAATCAAAGTGGCGCCCCATATCGAATCACAAAAGTAATAGAATGGTTTCCGATGGAGCATGCGCGATGAAAGGGTGCGACCCTTTGTGTAGCCCGGTATAGCTCCTGTTTTAGTCATCTATGCCAACTCACGGGAGTTGGGTACACGTAATATACCTCGAGAATGTCGCCACCATCCTACTTCATTCTGAAATCTCCACCGCGTACACAGTCGTTTAAGTGGTTTTCGGTATTGGCCGGCTATAAGACAATATCCGATCCCGGTCTCTTTAACAACCAATCGTTATTATAACCCGTAGTTATAACTTTAAAACAATATTTTATACTTCAAAAATAAAATGTCATTTCAACCCAAATCTTTATCAAAATAAAGATTAAATCATTTCCAAACCATTTCAATATATCATCATACCATATCTTTCAATTCAAATATTTATCAAAATAAATATCAAGTCATTTCTAACCATTTCAATACATTAAATTATCATATCCTTTAAAAAAACTTCCTTTCAAATCATTTTAATATATCAAAATATCATAACTTTCAAAGCTTCATTTCCAAAATATCATATCCTTCAGAACTTCCTTTCATATTATTTTAATATCAAAATGTCATATCTTTCAAAACTCCATTTTTCAAATCATTTAATATCAAAATATCATATCTTTCAAAACTTCGTTTCAAATCATTTTAATATCAAAATTTCATATCTTTTAGTACCACATTTCAATCTTTTTAATATATCAAATAGTTATATTTCAAAACAAATTACTTCATTTTAAATCATAAAAATGAAGTTATTACATTTAATATTTAAATTATTAAATTCCAAAAATTTAAAATTTTCAATGTTCATTTATGCACTTAAATCTATTAAAACAATGAAAATTCAAGTTTCGCAGCATTTGGAAAGTGCCGCAGAAAGTTACGTTCAAAACAATTCAATTTAACAAAAGACAGCATTTAAAATGCTGTTATTTAACTTCAAATATTCAATAGAATTTCACAACACTTATTTTTTTATTTAAATCATTTTTAACTTATAAAATCATACATTTTCACATTTATAAACATCATTTAATTTCCCTTAAATTCATGATTTTATAAAGTTAAGTTTCCTTTCAAAAATCAATATTTATTAATAATTCACTTATTAAATTTCAACGTTCAAATTTAAATTCATTATATTAAATTTCGACTTAACACTTAAGTTCAAATTCTCAAATATAACTTAGTTTTATTTTTATTTACTTAACTAAAAATTCACTTTTAAGTCAATTTCATAAATTTCCAATTTTAGTTATATTTCAAAATTTCAACTTAAATATTCATTCATTTCACATTTCAACCTTATTAAAAATCATTAATACGATATAAAATCACTTTAAATTCATTTAAATTCAAATTATCATAAATTTATCATAATTTCATATTCAATTCAATTTCCAGTTATATTTAAATCAAATTTTCCAAAATAACTTACATTCAAAATTTTCTAAACTTTCATTAATTCATTTCACTTATAATTATTCAGAAAATCAATAATATTTTACAAAAATCCTTTTTAATTAGATTTAAATCAAAATATTTTAATATTTACGTTTCTAAAATAATTTTAAAATTTTTAGAAAAACATATATTAACTACGGGTCTGTATATAATTTTCTACACTAGGAAAAGTGATACGGGTAATATATCATTTCAACCCGTAATTTACAAAGAAAATCCAGGTTTTATCATTTCAAACTTGCAGTCCCAAGTAAATGAAATAAATTGAAAATCATTCAGGCCTATCATTTCAGCCCATAACAATTTTCCTTCTAATGTCCGTTCGGGTATGTATCATTTCGACCCATAGTGATTCTAATCTAAAGGGAACTTGCAGTGTGATGAACGGATAAAATAAACAGAATAGCATGAAATAACAGTAACATATAATATAATAGGTGTAATAACAGGTGTGAACATCATATGATAATAATATAAGCAGTTATAACATGATCATATAGTTCTACAGATTCACAGGGCGTCAATTTACTACTTATATAAGTACATAATGTCTGGTGAGAAATACTCACTTGTTTGAGCTGGAGATTGCGATATAAATGACACAAACTGTGATCTTTAAAAGCACGATGGCATGACAAAGATTTGATATTGAGAGAGCCAAAGATAAATGCCTTGTTAACATTTACACAAAACAATGCAACATATAAGTTACAAAAGAATGTAACACTGGAGCAACACTAGAAATCAATGTCCAGAACAAAGTCAAATGCTTTGCACTTGTTCTCAACTTCACATGGATCAGTTATGGATGGGTTAAACTCAGCTATGCCATGGATTAAGGTCTTGTTTTGGTGCAAAGTGGTCGGCCTACATAGGTTTATAGGAGATGAAGATATAGGTGCAACACTTTGCAAAACAAAGCAAATATCATCACATCTTGGCTCCTATTGGGCTCAGCCTCATGCTCCATGGTCAAGGCCTGATTTCCATAGGGTGGTGGGTGATGTGGCAGAGGGTGGTGGTCAGGTCATAGGTGGTGGTGGTGGTAGTGGCGGCAAATGGTGGTAGAAGGAGGAGATGACAATTCTATGCCATAAGTGATAGTTTGTGATGGTTTTTGGTGGATTTTGTGGTGGTCCTTGCCATGGATGGTCTCAACCTGAAATGGAGAGGTAGTAGGATAGGTGATGGTCAGAGGAAAGGGGTGGTAGAGGTCAGGTCAGATCTGGTTGAGGAGGAGCCAAGCTATGAAGGTGAGAACAAGTACAAAATTCAAAATAAAAAAGTAGAAAAACAAAGGAAGAAGATAATTTTTTTTTACCTCAACTCCTTCAAGCCATGGCCGTATTTTTTTATTTTTTTTAGATGAGAAATGGATCTGATATCCACATGAAAAACGAAGGAGGAAGTCATGGCTAAAAGAGGAAAAAAACAAAAAAAAAACGATCAAAGAGTAAATGAGAAAAACTGCAAAAGAAACGACTTACGTTTCAAACTTTTAAAACCTTTCAAATTTCCTTAATTTTGTTTATATAACTTGATATTTTCTGGAAATAATACTAATCCCAGATAAAATTTCGAAAATTTATCAAAATATAAAAATTTATATAATATTCATTAATTATATAAAGTTAAATTAAGAAAAATAGCTAAAAATAGTGAACTAGACTAGAAAAATTTGGAATTAACTGAAATAAATTTTAGAAAATTCATATGAGCTTTTAATATATTACTAACATAAATAATAATATAAAATAAAACTACATTCACAAAATAAATATAAAAAAATTAAATTTAAATATAATTTTAATGAAGAAAATAGTAGAAAATAAGAAAACAGCCTTAAAAAAAAGAAACCAATACAGTAAACTTTCAAAAAATTATAACATCACTTTAAAAATATTAAAAGACAAAATATACTTAAAATAACATATTAACAGATATAAAAAAATTAAGCTTAAAGAAAATAGAAAAAGATTTAAAGAAATTGCTTAAAAATCAAAAATAGTGTCCAGAAATTACAATAAATCACCATTGGCTTTGGAAAATTGTTTACTTCATTAAAAAATTATTATTATACAAAAATATACATACAATAACATATTAAAATAAATATGACAAAGAAAAAAAAATTATAATTTAAAATAGACAAAATTGTTAAATAAATCAAATTACACTCAAAATTGAAATGTACATAACTTTTACAGTTCAACTCCGTTTTGAACGAAACGAAAAGCAGTGTTCAAGTTATTACATCTATTTTCATAATAAAAGATAAATTTTAAGATTTTAAATAATTTAAATTTGAAGTTTAAGTCACAGTTTGAACAGTTTGACCAGAAATTCACTTTTCAGTAAAATATTCAATTTATACTAATTTGAACTATAAATCACTTAATAATCATCATTTATATTGTAAATTAAATGTTTGAAATAAAACAAGTTTAAAATAATTTAAAAATAAAAGAAAGTCCAATTTAAATAATATACAAAAATCTAGGGTTGTTACAGATTTACAACAAATGACTAGGCACTAGGGTACCACCTGTCACAGTACATGGTCTAGATCACAGTACCAAGGATCACTCCCGACCCCCTGCAACACAAGACCGGGACTACCCCTTACTGGATAACCCCGAGTAAGATCACCCCACGGTTGTGATCAGCAACCGCACCACTAAGCAGAAATAATGGGACATATAGACAGGGATGACCTCAACCTGAAGTGGGTGCTACCCACCTAGCCTTGCTGCATAACCCCTGATTTTCAGTCATTCCGAATTGATGAGGCTTGAGGCTAAGCATTACCTTTAGAACGTTTCACTTAGAATGTTCATCATCCACCCGATGATGTTCTGAAAGCATTCATCCATATAAGTCCATCCCGGGTTCGAACGGAACTGAAGGCACTACTCCTACTACATCCATTTTGAAAGCATCCTCAGGATTAGTAGCGACTAGACCTTGCACTTCACTTCTCCATCTTCGACTCCGAAATTGTTTTTCCACGAAAACGTTCAAACCGAATCGAAGTGGTTTTCGAGAAATTAATCCCGATCCCAGTCTCTTCAAAACGATAAGCGCATTGGCCAATATTGATAGTCGGTTATTTAACTATCAATTAATATTCACAAACATTCATCAAACAATAAATAATCCCCAAATTATTTATTATCCTCAAAATATCTAAGCAAGATATATTTCCATTTTCAATCCTTTTGAAAACAGTTTTCAAGTCCCACTTTTCTCATGAAATAAATTTCCAAATATTAATTTCCACTGAAAACACCAAGCACAAAGCTTTAAATTTTAAAATAATTTAAAAACACTTTATTACAAAATATACTTTAAAACTTTTAAATTAAAAACTACTTTAATACTTTATAAAAATATATATACTTTAAGAATATTTAAAATAAGCTTACTTTATAGAATATAAAACTAAATTTTCACCTTTAAAACAAATACTAAGTCACCTTTAAATAATTACTACGATAATAGATTTGAAAAATACTTTCTTCAGAATTTAAACATTTAGCAATAATAAATTTTCTAAAACATGCTTTTTAAAACAACATTAAAACTTTAACTTATATTTAAAAATTTACTTTCAAAACATGCTTGGCTATTCAGGGAAGTATACTTCTCTTCGCATTCTTTAAAACTAAATCACTGTTTATTTTTAACAAATTTTCTCATTTTCTTTAATAAATTCACACCTTGAATTTATTCTTCTCAAATATCTACTGATATATATTTTACTTTACTTTTATGAATCCAGTTTGTAAATTCCCAAAGTTTCATTTCTCTTTTAATAATCTCAGTTTTACACAATTAAATCAATCTCCAAATTGATTTCCAATTTACTTCATTTTGAAATAATTTCCTTCTTTATCTATTTAATAAATTTAACTTGGATATTTAAAATAAATTCTTTATTCCTTTAAATAATGTTACTTAAGGTTTAAAATTCATTATTTCTCTGTTATTCAAAATCCCCTTTCCATACTCGAAATTTATTTATTAGAATTTTAAAAATCACTTTTATTCTTTTCCAATTTATCCTTTAATTTATTCAGATTCTCTATAATTATTTTACTTACAAATTCACTCTTTTATTTTCTTTTCAAAAATCTAATTCTATATATTTAGATAACTCAGTGTGCCAAAATATTCAAACAAACTATAGCATTCAACATTCCAATATAATTCATCAAAGAATATCAAATAATCATAACAGAGAATATTAAATAATCTAAATAAATGTTGAGGAATGCAGTTGGATCCCTCCAACCTGTTCACTGCATCCACAGACGTTAGCACAAAATAAATACCAATTCCACTTCGAAGTGGAATATCGCGGTATATGGGATTTATATAATATCATCCGCTATTTAATGCGGGAAATCAATCATTCCAAGATGTATTGTATACTATAATATAGCACATCAAATCAGTTCAACCATTCAACCAATTATTTAAACTTAACCATTTAAATTTAAATTAAACCAGATGAGTGAGATTAACTCACCTTTGATTTTGTATGCAATCCAATCCAAACCAGCTTGTTCTTCATTATTTTTGACCTTGTATAAACATTATACAATTTATAAATATTTGAAATAATTGAACCGTAAATTTTCGTTTTAATAAATTTGATTAACTACTTATTTTAAAAATTAAACTAGTAGGCTTAGAATGGATATAGGTGTGTATATATATATATATATATATATATATATATATATATATATATATATTCTCATTTAGAAGTTATATAAGTATATTTATAAAGATAACCCATATAGATTTTAAAAATCAAATCTTTCTATAAATTTCTATGTATATATATATATATATATATATATATATATATATATGTACATATCGTTCGCTCAAAACTTCATCTATATAATAATATCTTTGTTTCAGCAAATAATTAAATAGATCTGCATATGAATATATTTCAATATATATTTTTATTTTTATTTTTGTTATTATTATTTTTTCCAGATAAGGTTATGATATATAAATCGGAACAAATACCCAACCACCATCGCGGAGTCACTCACGAGCTCGAGATGCTCTCTCTGACCCGCGGCTGTAGCTACTCGATCACCAGGCACAAACTCGAGTCCTCCAACTTCGGTACTGCCACGCTTCGACCAACCCACCGCCATCACCATACCAAACAACTCCCCTAGCATCACCACGTCGCGCAGCTTCCCTGCCTTCCATCTCCACACGCGAGATCAAACACGCTAATGCTCCCCTTCGGCTGTGGTAATCGCGAATTCCACCCTACGCGAGCGCCAAGTCAAAGGCAGTCGCGCCCAAATCGCGACTTCGATTGCGGTGCCGACCACTAGAAAATCACGCAACTCTTCTTCGATTTGGGAATAATTCGATTATTTTGATTTGAAGGTATCTGAAAGGAGGGAGATGAGAAGGGGCGTTCGACAATTCTTCTAAGTTTGAACGAGAAAAGAGAGGTTTGAAACTGAAATAGGAGATAAGGGAGCGGCTCGATTTGAAGTGAGGGGATGGGTTGCATGCGGAGAAAGGCTGCAGTGATTTGAAGGGGAAAGTTATCGATGTGAATGGAATATGACCGAAGGTTGACTACGATATAAATATATATTCTTAAATTTTGAATTCAAATTTTCTCGATTTACGTAGCTTAAAATCGTGAACCCCTATCGAGGCGTGCCACCAGGCGTTTGTAACGTTATACCACTATTCTGAACGCAATGGAACATGTTTTGGAGCCTAATTCAGTCATATGGAGAAAATAGCGTTTATCACCCAATTATAACATTAAATTTTCGATATAAATTTTAGAGCGTTTATATATCATACGCTCACACAACAACTCCAAACACTACGAAAATTGAAACCCAATAATAATACAATATTACGGATCCAATGGAATTGGTTCCGTCGAATTCCAAGACTATACCTCGGAAGGCTATTTTTAAACGTCAATTTAAACGATATATTTTCAAAACATAACAAAGCACTTCCAAATTAAATTTTAACACCTTTACTATCTTCAGTATTATCAATATAAATTTTACAAGCCTTTAAATTATTTTTATCCGGCTAAAAACTCCAAATTCACTGTTTCACCCGATTTCCAATAATTGAATTCAATAATTAAATTATTAAATAAATAGTGATATTTAAAATTCAAGTTAAAATTAACCTTTCAAATATTCAAAATAAATTAAATATTCCAATTTCAAACGTCCAAAAATTTTGGGTCGTCACATTCCTTCCACCTTAAGAGAATTTCGTCCCCGAAATTACTAATTAGGAAGAATGGTCCAATACCCATTTACCTTATTCCCAAAACCAAATAGTTTTTATCAACTTTCCCAAACAATCTTTTTATTAAGAACACCCTATCACAATTCTGAACTTTCTGAACTTCTTTCATTAGGTTCCCACCAATATCATATACCCAACCATTCAAATTTCAATTTAAAACCCAATTTAAATTTTCAAAATTTCTCAAAAATTTTCTAACTCCCTAAATTTTCAAAAAATTTCGCCATCATCTCCTTTGCGCGGCTAGCTCAGTACAACTACAAAATACCTCTACGGGCTCCCAAATTTCAAAAGAAAACATAAGCCAAGTAGCTAGAACAAAAACCCAATCAAATTCTATATAGAAATTTAAACACATGCCTTTTTGTCGAGCAATTAAAATTTATCTTTTGAAATCAAAACCAATTTTCCTTTTCCTTTATAATACCTGTATATCCTACATAACAATAATATCCAATCACAACATTCAAAAACATTTTATCGACTTCCTTACAAAATGTCAATATTTATTCATCCAAATATTAATTCAGAATATATTTGTAATATCAATTTCCAATCAAGAATTCACCATTCCTTTCTTAAGTTTAGTATAAGCATTTTATATGTTTCTTTATTTATTTTCACTTCACCACTTTAGTCTATATCTACTTCTATTCAAATTGATTCTTCCATTTTCATATGAATTAAATTTAGCTTCAACTTTGAATATTGAATTTTATCTTCCATTTATATTGATTCATATCGTTATTTTAAGTTAGTTGCATTCCCTAATTTATTTCAATTTCAAATCTGAAATCATTTTGTCGCTAACTAAAATTTTCCTAAAAATTTTCAAAAAAATTTCTAACTCCCAAAATTCCCGGAAAATTTTGGCAAAGTCTCCTTTGTACGGAGGAGCTTTTGAAATTTAACAAAAATATAAATATATATAAATCGACCCACACGGTCAGAAAAACAATAACAGTTCGTATTTCCTATTTTTATTGCGTAGGCGTGCCTTTATTTAGCATTTTTAAGCAAGCGGCTTATTTAATTAGCATTTAGCGCGATCAAATCCAGCCAAAACGACCTTCAGATACCTGTACTTACTCAATTTAAACATATAAGTACTAAATATATGCAATTTACTAGTATTTCACTTATTTTAATATAGTTAATACATAAATTTCACATATAGTGCATGTTATAAAATTTCCATAAGCACATATAAGGTTCCGACACTTATTACAATTGCTTACAACCAATTCTCAAACCATTCCATTCAGTTTAAGCGATTTACAACTTACTTGCTTATATTTAATTCATTCTAAGCAAAACAAACTCATATTCATTCTAATTGATTTCAAAATCATCCTATTTCACTTCTAATAACTCATAGGATTTTATCTAATCTCGTTTACAACAAACGATCCATTTTCTTATGCAATTCGACAATATTAATGTTAATAAATAATTACGTAATCTTTATAACCAATTTAAATTGATTCCAACTCAATTTACACTTGTTTCCATCCCATTTAAATTTATTCACAATCTTTCATTGCATCTTCTTTCATTTCCAAAAAGTTTGATTCCAAACCATTTTATTAAACTCGCAACCAATATACTAAATAACCATCTCACCATTTACTTAGGTTATTTATTTTCTTCAAACTATTCTACCCAATAACTTAAGTTTATTTTATTCCACCAACTTCCATTTTAAATCCTTGATTTAATTTTTCCTTTGATCAAATCCCAACCATTTTACTAATTTATTCGATTAGTTTATTCTTTTATCCATTTTTAAATTTTAATTCACATTAACAATTCATTATTGAATTTATTAGTAATAAGGTCATTCAATTTATGCTTGAATTGGATTTGTTTACAACCCACACCAAAACTATTTTAATCCAATTCAACACTTACTTAGTTTACATTTATTTATTTAAGTAATAATTTTATTCCATTCAATATTATCAATAACTCAACTGAATTCATTTCAATTCAATTTTATTTAACTTAACTCCAGTTAAATCTAGCTACATACCATTCTTTTGAATTTTGTTAAGCAAGGACTTAATTCCATTTAATATAATTCCAATATCCAATTTCAGTTCATTTATTTACAATTATAAATTCGTTTATTCATTCGCAAATTCATTTTCAACCAATAAATTTTGTTTCCATCATTAATTATTTTTAGTCCATTTGAACTAATTCTGCTCTTTATTTTACAAAATTTTAAATCAAATATTATCAAACATTCAAATTTCATTTCACTTGCATGCTATATAAATCAATCAGTCACCTACTAATTTCAAATCTCAAAACTTTATTTGATTCAGTCCAACTTGACTAATTTTTCCATTCAAACTTAAGTTCAACATTCAGTTTCAATTCCCTTTTTTGCTTACACGTTTAAACTCATTACTAAAAAGGTTCCAAATTCAATTTTGAAAACATATATATCTGAACCAAACTATTCCTATGCATTTTCAAAATCAAACCAAATATCACAACCAAACATTAGAGTTCAATGCTTTTATCTCTTATAAAACCTTTCAAATATTTTTAAATTCCAAATCTCTCTAGATTTCAAATCCGATTCTAAAATATTTCTCAAATATATATTATTTTTCCCAACTTTTTGAGAATCATTTTCAAATTCAAAGGAATTTAAATTTCCAAATTTTCAAATCCCAAATCCTTTAAATTTATATTCAAACATTACTTTGGAATTTTATCTTATTTTAATTATTAATCACACTATAATTCACATTTATAGTTTACATTTACAAATTTCATTTGTATATGAATTTTTTTCTAGTTTTTAATTATGGTTACAATTCCCTTTTTCAATTATGAATCACATTTACGAATCCCATTTATTCATTAATTTATTCCTTCATCTTTGGTTATTATTTAAATTTCTTATTCAATTCTCATACAATGATAATAATTTAATATCATCATCCCAAACAATCAAGCATCCATATATAACTATAATAATTTAAGAAAAATTATTCCCTTCATATACAAAAATAATTTGGGTAAAATAATTTCATTTACCCTATTTAAAACAATACTGTGTCGGTTTATCTTGTTTAAAAGTTTAGAAACCCCTATCGATGACATGGCGTCCCATACATCGACCGGAATTCATAAACACTCAACCGATAAGTCAACACAATATAAAAACAATTTTATATTCTCTAACATATACGCGCTCATATATATTAATACAAACAAACTCATTCTAGAGTATTACAGACTCTATTCTATGAGTAATTCCCACCAGATCCAAGGTTATCACCAACCTCACTCTGATACCAATTATAATGACCCGCAAATCCATACTCCTTGAGTCAACACTATTCTCCATCAATCAACTCAAGATGTATGGAAATACGAACCATTTGGGTTAAAGAGGAAGAGGTAGAAGAGGAAAATAGAAAACAACATCAGAATCTAACCATCGCGGTGGAATAAAATATAATGGATAATCACAGATCTTTACATCAAAAACAAATACTATATCTGTTTATACATACATCATCAGAGTACATCATCAGAGTTTCACATCAATAACATACAACTGGATACACAGCGGAATAATAATCATATACGGAAGTACGTATCGTCATCCAGCTCGTCTCACGAGCTCCACAGCATCACATCCTGTATCCTATAATATTGGGTCTGACCCGAGCATTACAGTTAAATAACACCCGAGTCAGTCTGGAATACCAGCGTGAGAAAATCACACTCAAATTGATTATTAAAGTTTCAAAAATCTTTTAAAAACAAAAGCATCTCGTAAGACCACGCCACAAATAAACATGTCGGGTTTTTACCTTACGATAGGTAAAACATTTTTTTATAAAATCCTTTGATATTATAATAGGGTCTATATACAAATACTTATTAAAATAGCCGAAATTGTTACATTATTAAATTCCAGCTACTAGCCACAGAGTGGGTAATACAAAAAAACTCATAAAAGGCACGTAGGGAGAATGGATTTCCAACTAATGACTAGGCATTGGGGTACCACCTGTCACAGTACGTGGTCTAGATCACAGTACCGAGGATCACTCCCGACCCTCTGTAACACAAGACTGGGACTACCCCTTACTGGATAATCCCGAGTAAGATCACCCCACGGTTGTGATCAACAACCGCACCATTAAGCCGAAATAAAAGGGACATCTAAACAGGGATGACCTCACCCTGAACTGGGTGCTAACCACCTAGCCTTGCTGGATAACCCCTGATTTTCAGTCATTCCGGGTTGATGAGGCTTGAGGCTAAGCATTACCTTTTAGAACGTTTCACTTAGAATGCTCATCGTCCACCTGACGAAGTTCTAAAAGCATTCATCCATACAAGTCCATCCCAGGTTCGAACGGAACCGAAGGCACTACTCCTACTACATCCATTTTGGAAATATCCTCAGGATTAGTAGCGACTAGCCCTTGCACTTCACTGCTCCATCTTCGACCCCGAACTCGTTTTTCCACGAAAACGTACAAACCGGATCGAAGTGGTTTTCGAGAAATTAATCCTGATCCCGGTCTCTTCGAAACGATCAGCGCATTAGCCAATATTGATAGTCGGTTATTTAACTATCAATTAATATTCACAAACATCCATCAAATAATAAATAATCCCCAAATTATTTATTATCCTCAAAATATCTTCGCAAGATATATTTCCATTTTTAATCCTTTTGAAAACAGTTTTCAAGTCCCACTTTTCTCATGAAATAAATTTCCAAATATTTATTTCCACTGAAAACACCAAGCACAAAGCTTTATATTTTTAAAATAATTTAAAAACACTTTATTATAAAATACACTTTAAAATATTTAAATTAAAAACTACTTTAATACTTTATAAAAATATATAAACTTTAGGAATATATTTAAAATAAGGTTACTTTATCGAATATAAAACTAAAATTTCTCCTTTAAAACAAATACTAAGTCACCTTTAAATAATTACTACGATAATAGATTGGAAAAATACTTACTTCAGAATTTAAACATTTAGCAATGATAAATTTTCTACAACATGCTTTTTAAAACAACGTTAAAACTTTAACTTATATTTAAAAATTTACTTTGAAAACGTACTTGGCTATCCAGGGAAATGTACTTCTCTTTGCATTCTTTAAAAATAAATCACTGTTTATTTTTAACAAATTTTCTCATTTCCTTTAATAAATTCCTACCTTGAATTTATTCTTCCCAAGTATCCACTGATATATTTTACTTTACTTTTATAAATCCAGTTTGTAAATTCCCAAAGTCTCATTTCTCTTATAATATACACAACTAAATCAATCTCCAAATTGATTTCCAATTTACTTCGTTTTGAAATAAATTCCTTCTTTATCTATTTTAATAAATTTAACTTGGATTTTCAAAATAAATTCTTTATTCCTTTAAATAATGTTACTTAAGGTTTAAAATTCATTATTTCTCTGTTATTCAAAATCCTCTTTCCATACTCGAAATTTATTTATTAGAATTTTAAAAATCACTTTTATTCTTTTCCAATTTATCCTTCAATTTATTCAGATTCTCTATAATTATTTTACTTACAAATTCACTCTTTTATTTCCTTTTCAAAAATCTAATTCTATATATTTAGTTAACTCAGTGTACCGAAATATTCAAACAAACTATAGCATTCAACATTCTAATATAATTCATCACAGAATATCAAATAATCATAATAGAAAATATTAAATAATCTAAATAAATGTTGAGGAATCCAGTTGGATCCCTCCATCCTGTTCCCTGCATCCATAGATGTTAGCAAAAAATAAATACCAATTCCACTTCGAGGTGGAATATCGTGGTATATGGGATTTATATAATATCATCCGCTATTTAATGCGGGAAATCAATCATTCCAAGAGGTATTATATAATATAATATAGCACATCAAATCAGTTCAACCATTCAACCAATTATTTAAATTCAACCATTTAAATTTAAATTAAACCAGATGAGTGAGATTAACTCACCTTTGATTTTGTATGCAATCCATTCCAAACAAGCTTGTTCTTATATATTTTTGACCTTGTATAAACATTATACAATTTATAAATATTTGAAATAATTGAACCGTAAATTTTCATTTTAATAAATTTGATTAACTACTTATTTTAAAAATTAAATGTAACATCCAAAAATTTTAAATTCTAAATTCGGTAAATTATTTGAACTTTTAAATTTAATTTGAGAAATTTCAATAGAAATAAAATATTATTAATATTTATAAAAGAAAGATATATGGAATTAAATAAATATATGGTAGCTAAGTTTTAAATAATAATAATAAATAAATAAAAACATATAACAAGAAATAAATTATTTTAAACAATAAAATAAAATATATGTGATGAATTAAATATTGATAGTTAAACTTCAAATAGAAAAAATATTCAAGAGTATGCTTATGATACAATTATATAGTTAAAATCTTATTGTTATAACATGACATAAGAAATATATATAAACTTACATATAAATTGTAAACCAGGAAGCAATTAAATAAGGCTTATGCAAGAAGATAGAAATCTACAAAATAAAGCAAATTTATTCTTACAAAAGAACAAAACAAAACAAGATAAACAAGAGGAAAAAAAATCTGCAAAAATAAAACAAAAATAGTACTTATAAAAAAGTCAACAGCATATATATGTAAACAAAGATGGGAACACAAACATTAAATGCCATCTATCCTTAAGCCTAAATCAAATCATTTCAGCCGAAATAATTTTGGCTTAGTCAACAAAAATATTCTAAAAAAAAATATAATCTGATCAAAGAAATTGTCGCACCAGTGAACCCTCCCCTATACAAACCCTCTCCTTTATATATACACAGGCATAGTTGCTTTATTTCATTCAAGCAAATCTTAGCATAGCCTAAAAGAAAAGAAAAGGAAACATCATACTTTACAAATTTAAGATCATTCAAGTGAGTAAAACAGAAAAAAAATTAAAAGCAGATCAAACTGCATTTCTTCAAAAACACAGAAAACAACTCTGTTCATCAACATACTAGGCGAGTAAACTAATTTTTTTTTCAAATCTAAGTATTTATTTAATGGATCTTGTGTTTTTTAGTTGTATATTGGAAAGAAAATGTTGTTTTTATTGTTTCTGTATTACTGAAAGTATTATACAGTTTGTTCTTAATAATTTGTTTCAGAACAAAAGTAAATTGAAAAAAATTCAAATAAACTCACACAATCTTTTTTTAGCTCAGTTTTTTTACAAAATAAGTTGCTTCAACTTAAATTACAGTTAAAAAATTATTTCAAGCTTGAACATGATGTACTCGTCTGTGCAACTGGTAAATTACAGTAAAAACAAAATTCTTTGATGAATTCAATTATTTTAAATCATGGATTTGATCACATAATTTGAATAAACATATCAAGTTATGATTTTTAAAGGAAATACGATGATTTTTATTTAAGTGGTTCAAGAGTAGTTCACGTTTGAACCAATTTTGTTCTATTTCAAATTTTTGATGATCGATCGAATGATAATTGATAAAAATTGGTTTGGAGCTAGCGTGTTGATTCCAGACTTCAGGAAAATTGTTGAAGAATTTTTCCATTGTGTAAATTGATGTGTCGAGGTTAAATTAGGGTTGTAGCCGAGGTTTTTTGCGTGTCTGTAAACAAGGTGATTTCACCACCTAAAAGCGATCGAGCTGCATATGTTTTTGGGGAATGATAGTGCGAAGTGTTGACGTGATATGGCCGGAAGCGTGGATTTTCCGGTGAACTATGCGAGGAGGACGAGGTGTTTTAGGCTGGGGGGTTCGAGTTACAGTTCGAACGAAGGAGTGAATTTCGATCCTGATTTTTTTTGTGTCGAATTGAGCCTTGATTTCGAACATAGAAGGAATTTGCGACTCGCCACAGATGTTGGTGTTCGTCGGAGCAACAACGACGTGCCGTGCACATACAGGCAGAGATAGTGTCAGCGTTGGGTGAAATGGTGAATGACTCGAGTCAACACTCGAGGAAATGCATGCGTGCTTCGATATGGAACCCGTGTATGCGAGTGTGTTTACCTGTCATTTAGTTTAAGCTTAATGCAAACTTCAACTGGAAAAAAAAAAGAAACAGGCACGGGGAAGAAAGGAAATGGACCCGGGGAGAGGATGAGAAGAACTCGAGTTTGACTCGAGTGAAAAGCATTGTTTACTCGGGTTTGCTTTATAATGGATTAAGCCCAAACAAAATTTCAAGTTAACAATGTTTAGTTTATTTTTGGCATTTACAAAGTAATTAATGTTGATTTTGTTAAGTTAAAAACTTACTCTAAGTTTAAATTATTCAACAATGTTTTAAATTTTAATTGATCCTTTAATTTAATAATTAAATTTAAAATAAGAATTAAAGTTGATTTACAATAAAACTTTTAATGTAGCAATAAATTGATTTTTAAAGTATAAAGAAGATTTTTAAATGATAATTAAGTTAAATAATTTTTATTAATTAACGATTTTGAAAAGAAATTAAGAATGATTTACAATTTGTAATTAAAATTGATTAATAAACAATTAAGTGTTTAAATTAAATTGTAATTAAGAATTTTTTATTTAGATAAATTAAGTTGATTAATTATAAATTGACAGTTAATTAAAATAATTAATTAAGAAAAAATTAACCAAGTTAATTAAGATTTAATTAATTTATCCAAATTAATCATTGATCTTAAATAATCAATAAAAATAATTATGTGGTTAATCTATTAAATTGCACTCACATTGATTGAAATAATTGTACTGCACTGAATTGTTATTTTTGTTGTGATCGTACTACCGTGTGATGTAGAATACTATATACTGCACTGTAATTGTGATTTTTTCTGTATTGATGTGAAAACCCTGTTGCCCATAAAACGACATTTAAACTTCAACACGATAGGGAGTCGGATTTCAGTTAGTTATCCAAAACCCTCATCGAACCCTGAATGTGAATCTTTGTAATTGATATTCCTCATGTTTTAAAATTAAGTGTTCACTGTTTGGTTTAGCCGGGAGAGGACCTTTGTGTCATATAACCCATTACGAATAGTGATACATCAAAATCGATGGCATTTTAAGACCTGTGGTGAAGACCGGGTGTCTTCGAAAAACGATAGGATAACCTATCGATTGTCTCTGCACTGAGTTGCTCCGGTATAGAGATTCCCTAAGTGATGGGAAGTCCGAACGGGATTGTGGATACCCGGATTTGCAAGGACTTCTTCCTTTATTGGACGAAGTGCCTTCGGTTCTGTTCGAACCCGGGACAGACTTGTATGGTCGTATGTCTGACACTACATTTTGAGATATAAAGTGGATTTCTTTCAAATACTATCTGTTGGTGGCGGAGAATTTATTCTTTTAGCTTAACACCCTTCTTTGAGACGTACGAGCTCAGAGGTTATGTAATTGAAGGTTATCAGCGTTATACTCCCAATTTGGCAGTGTGGCATGCTAAGCGCTGCTCTGTGTTGATGATCATTTGTGATCAAAGCATGGATTTCGTTTAAAGCGTAGCTTTATGGACAAGACATCATCGGATCTCACAACCCGGAAATGGTCAAAACAGGAAAGATAAGGCAAGCTTATGAGGGTCGCGCCCTTTAGGGTATGTCCTTTCCTTCTGGAAAAAAGTGATGTCATGGTACGGAGCCCAGATATTTACCTGTGTGGTATCTCCAATCTCATTTACTGTGTGGTTGTTGCTTTGTTATAGAGGGCCCTCAGATAAAGGTCCCAAAGGACCGGGGAGTGGCATACTCGAGTAGTAGTTACCTAGTTACAGAGGTAACCCAGACTTGTGTTGGTAGAGAGCCAGGTAGGTTCACGGGACGTCCCGCCAGAGGCGTACCCATGTGGTAGTAGGAAGTTCCTTAGCCTGACCATTTGTTGAAATCCAAAGAAACAATACGAGCCCTGTACGGTTTTAGTTGTATAACCTGCCATGCATCGTGGCGGTAACCTTCCACAAAGCATGGTAGCTATAGTAGGCATACGACGAAATGTGGTATGCTGGCTAACATTAATATTATACTTTTGAAATGCTTTCTACACTACGCACTAGTAATAATATTAAAGAATTTTTCTTGTATCAAGCATATTTGACTATCATAAGAAGAAATCTCCTCCAAGTCTGCGATGCATTGTGTGTGTGGCGGGAGGTCTTATGGTAGTTTCATTTTCCAAAAGCAAATCGGATTTTCTTTTATAAATCTAGTTTATTTAAAAGAAACTGTATTTGTTTACTCATACCGGTCCCACGACTGACCAGGAGTTTATTGTTTCTTTTCTAAACTCTGGGTGCCCATAATTTCTACACGGGCAGCCTAGTAGCAGGTTTCCATGTTCTGGTGTTAGCAGTATTTTGAAGCTCTTGCTTTGAAGATATTTTAGAAGCTTTTGGGATCTCAGGTGTTTAGTTTTGGGCAATTGTTATCACTTCATTCATTTGAAGACTTTTTGGATATCTGACCACTGATGTATTAGTATGATGTTTATTTGGAGTTGTGGTGTATGTATAAAAAAATAATCTGATGCAGTAATGGATATTATGATGTTGTATCTGTGATGTATGCATGATATTCATTTTGTTCCGCTGTTTCATATTCAGCTGATGTTGTTATAAGCTCCGACGAACCAGATTCGATGTTTGGATCTACGGCATTTGAATACGAGTGTCGTAATCGGTGCCGATTTTCGAAAGTCGAGTCAGGGAAGTCACATTTGGTATCAGAGCTGAAGGTTGAGTAAGAATTTTAGCTACGGAGTATAACACATCAGATGGCTTATTAGAGATAGGGTGAAGTATACCATAGAATGAGTATAATTGAGGCCGAAACACCAAATTTTCTCGGTCTATTTCTTTTAACTGCTAATATTGCTTAAGATATTTCGTCCGTATATCTAAATCAATTTTCTTAGTAATTGCAGAAAGTAAGAATGAGCGGACGAAGAGGAAGAGTTAGGGGTCAAGGAAGTACCTCAACAACTAATCAAGATCCCCCAACAGCAGTAGTAGCAGTACATATTCAGCAACAACCGAATCTGGCTAATTTATATAAAATTTTCTCAAGGCTTCGCGGTAAGCTGTTCACCGGCAAGGAGTCGATTGTTGAGGCTCAAGCATGGATCAGATCATGTGAGAAAATCTTTAGAGGGCTAAAGCTACAAGACAATCAGAAGTGACTCATAGCTTCTTGGCAACTTCAAGAGGAAGCCTTAGCCTGGTGGGAGACAGTTATTGTAGACAAGCCAGAAGACAAGTTTACTTGGGAGAAATTTAAAGAAGTATTTGAGAAGCATTATCTGCCATCGGCTGGAATTTATCGAATGTACCAGGAATTCGTGGCCTTAAAGCAGGGGAGTTTATCATTCGAGGAGTATCTAAACAAATTCAATGAATTATCTTGTTTTGTCCCGAATTGGTGAACACGCCTTTAAAAAAGAATGAAAGATTTATTCGTGGAATGAATAAGAAATTCCACGAAAGAATGACTGGTCATGTTAAGGAATCCTTTTCAGATTTCGTTGATATGGGGTACATATACGCCACACCTGATATTGAAGAAGCCCCGATAGAGAAAGCAAATTCGGGCAATCAAAATTGGAAGAAAAGGAAATTTGGAGGCAAGAAACCATGGCAAAGAAAGGAGAAAAAGAAGAGCATTCAGGGAAGCGTGGCTTAGAATGTCACTTGCTATAATTGTCTAGAGAAAGGCCATTACTCAAGCAGTTGTAAGAAGCCAAACAGAAATCAGTCCATTCAAACGATGCCCAGGAAATGCTATTATTGTCAGAAAGTGGGGCATGAAGTTAAAGACTGTCCAACCATGAAGCAAGCTCAAACAGCAAAGGTGTGCATAGTCAAAGACCAACCTGCGTTTTCCAAAGCAGAGAAAGGAAAAGGAGTTCTGGAAGATAACCTCATTATTTATGGTAGCATTGTTAGAGTTTTATTTGACACGGATGATACACATAGTTTTATCTCTCAGCAAGCTATAAATGAATTAAATCTTGAACCTGATTTTGTTGATGAATCCATATGCGTAAAGAATCCAGTTGGAGGTCCCGCGAATCTTTGTCTTCGATGTAGAAATGTTCATATCTCATATTCTTGTTATCAATTCCCTATTGGTCTCTTTGTTCTTGATTTTAATGAGTTTGAAGTCCTACTCGGAATGGATTGGCTAGCAAAATACGAAGCCAAATTGGATTGCATTAATCGATTGATTCCGATTAAAACCGAATTTGGAGATTTCATCGAGATTTCTTGTGAGGATCCTAGTCCCAAGAGAGAAGGGTTGAGGTATAATTTGGGTTATCCCGAACCCAGTTTGGAGTCCATTCCCATTGTTAGAGATTTTTCGGACGTGTTCGGAGAAGTGAAATCTTTACCTCCACATCGGGAAATAGAATTCAGAATCGACCTAGTGCCCAACGCGCGTCCTGTTGTACACGCAAGTTGTAGGATGGCACCTAGGGAAAAGATTGAATTGGTTCAGCAAACTGATGATCTACGAGCAAAAGGATTAATTCGACCCAGTGTTTCTGAATGGGGTTCAGCCGTTGTGTTTGTCGCTAAATCAGACGGATCTTTGAGATTGTGTGTAGATTACTGCGATCTCAATAAGATGACTCTCAAGAATAAGTTTCCTTTACCTAGGATCGATAATTTATTTGATCAATTGCATGACGCTCGTTTCTTTTCAAAGATGGATATAGCTTAAGGATTCCATCAACTACGAATCGCCGAAGATTGTGTACATTTAGCTGCTTTCAGGGGTCCCAATATGTTCTAGGAATGGTTAGTCATGCCTTTCGGGCTAACCAATGATCCAGCATACTTCGTAGATTTGATGACCCGTGTGTTTCGGGAGGTGCTGAATAAATTTGTTCTTGTATTTATCGACGATATCCTAATTTACTCCAAAACTGAAGAGGAGCATGTCGAGCACCTTAGAATCGTTTTGGAGATATTGAGGAGAAATATTCTATTTGCAAAATTTTCTAAATGCCACTTTTGGGTCAAAGAAGTCAAATTCCTTGGCCATATTGTTAATGAAGAACGAATTTCGGTTGATCATAGGAAAATTTCCGCTATTCTTGATTGGAGAAGACCTACTACCCCAAGGAAGCTCGAAGCTTTTTGGGTTTAGCAGGCTCTTATCGGAAGTTTGTCCAGGATTTTTCTAAGATAGCTAGTCCGTTGACCAAGCTAACAATGAAGGATGTAAAGTTCAATTGGACTCCAAAGTGCGATGAAGCTTTTCAGGAGTTGAAGAAGAGATTAACCACTGCTCCTGTTCTCGCTATTATAAAGATGAATCAGGGATTATCTGTTCATACCGACACATGTGGTGATGGGGTAGGTGTAGTATTAATGCAAAATGGGAAGGTAATTGCCTACGTGAGTACACAATTACGTCCGCACGAGAGAAACTACCCAACACATGATTTGGAACTTTTGGCTGTTGTTTTCGCTCTGAAAATATGGCGACATTATCTTCTGGGTAAGAATCTTTTCAGCTTTCTTAATAATTTACGAATTTAACTTAACTTGATAAATATACTTAATGAACTTTTCTTTCTCTAGGTGAAAATTTTGAATTATTCACTGACCACAAATCTTTGAAATATCTCTTTACCCAGAATGATCTAAATCTGCGACAACAACGTTGGTTGGAATTTCTGGCATCTTATGACCTAGATATCCAATATATGCGAGAAAAGCCAATGTAGTTGCCGATGCTTTAAGTAGGAGAAATGTTGTTCTTGCTTATCTTGTTGTCACTCCTACTCTCCTTGAAAAGATCACCGGCAAGCAAAAAGAAGACCCATTCCTTCGTGGAATTTGTAAACGAATTCATCAGGAGGAAGATTCTAGTTTTGCAATTGATAATAATGGAATCATCAGATTAAAAGGCAGGATATGTGTCCCGGACTTCCCTGATCTGAAATGTGAAGTATTGGACGAATGCCACAAATCTAAGCTCAGCATCGATCCAGGAGTTAACAAAATATATCGAGATATCAAAAGAACTTTCTGGTGGAAGATAATGAAAAGAGACATATCCATATATGTGAGTCACTGTGCTACTTGTCAACCAATTAAAAGCAACCAAAAGAAAGTAGCCGGTTTATTTCAGCCTTTGGGAGTACCAAAATGGAAATGGGATCAGGTATCGATGGATTTCATTGACGGATTGCCACGAACCAGGAAGGAAAATGAAGCAATTTAGGTTATAGTGGACCGTCTAATGAAAACTGCTCACTTCATTCCATTGAAATCCACTCGGACTGTAGCAAGCTTAGCAGGGCTATATATAAAGGAAATTGTTCGTCTCCATGGTATTCCCAGCAGCATAATAAGTGATCATGACCCGATCTTCAATTGTAGATTTTGGGAGGCATTCCAAGCCGCTTTGGGAACAAAATTGAATCTCAACACCGCTTATCACCCATAGTATGATGGGCAGACTGAGAGGATTAATCGAATTCTAGAAGTCCTTTTCCGCGCTTGCATTCTCGACTTTGGTGGATCTTGGGAGGACCATTTGCGTCTGGTCGAATTCTCTTATAACAACATCTATCAGGCCAGTAAAGAAATGGCTCCTTTCAAAGCTTTATATGGTTGTCCGTGTCGATCACCTACATGCTGGATCGAATCAGGTGATAGACTCGTCCTTGGACCAGATATGATTAAAGAAGCCACGGAGAAGGTAGATTTTATTCGAAAGAAATTGAAAGCAGCTCAAAGTCGCCTGAAGAGCTATTATGACCGCCGAAGAAGAGATTTAGAATTTCAAGTTGGAGATTCTGTATTTATGGAAGTATCTCCGATGCGGGGTGTATTGAGGTTTGGGAAAACTGGAAAGCTAACACCGCATTCTATTGGTCCTTTTCCTATTCTGGAGAGGATTGGTCCCTAGCATATTGAGTGCAGCTACCCAGCTGGTTGTTTGGCGTGCATGATGCGTTCCACATTTCTAATCTTCGGAAGTATGTGCACGATCCAGATAGTATTATTGAAGAAGCTGCTCAACAGGATCTTGAGATCACTCCCAACTTGGCCGTAAGAAGAGAACCAATAAAGATTGTAGATCGTGATGAAAAGCGATTGAGAAATAAAGTGGTGAAACTCGTTAAAGTTCAGTGGTGTGGCGATCCAATGGACTATACTTGGGAAACTGAAGATAATATGAAGAAATCATATCCCAATTGTAGAGTAGACATCTCGGCTTAAACTGGCAAGCCATTTCTTTATTTTTCTGAATTCGTATATTCTTTGTTTGCTTTTCTCTCTCTTTCAAATTTCGAGGATGAAATTTTCTTAAGGGGGGATATTTGTAACATCCTAAAATTTTGAATTCTAAATTCGGTAAATTATTTGAACTTTTAAATTTAATTTGAGAAATTTAAAGAGAAATAAAATATTATTAATATTAATAAGAAAGATATATGGAATTAAATAAATATCTGCTAGTTAAGTTTTAAATAATAATAACAAATAAATAAAAACATATAACAAGCAAGAAATTGTTTTAAACAATAAAATAAAATATATGTGATGAATTAAATATTGATAGTTAAACATCAAATAGAAAAAAAATTCAAGAGTATGCTTATGATGAAATTATATAGTTAAAATCTTATGGTTATAACATGACATATGTAATATATATAAACTTGCATATAAATTGTAACCAGGAAGCAATTAAATAAGGCTTATGCAAGAAGATAGAAATCTACAAAATAAAGCAAATTTATTCTTACAAAAGAACAAAACAAAATAATATAAACAAGAGGAAAAAAATGTGCAAAAATAAAACAAAAATAGTACTTATAAAAAAGTCAACATCATATATATGTAAACAAAGATGGGAACACAAACATTAAATGCCATCTATTCTTAAGCCTAAATCAAATCATTTCAGCCGAATTTTTTTTGGCTTAGTCAACAAAAATAAATTAAAAAAATATAATCTGATCAAAGAAACTATCGCACCAGTAAACCTTCCCCTGTACAAACCCTCTCCTTTATATATACACAGGCACAGTTGCTTTATTTCATTCAAACAAATCTTAGCAAAGCCTGAAAGAAAATAAAAGGAAACATCATACTTTACAAATTCAAGATCATTCAAGTGAGTAGAATAGAAAAAAAAAATTAAAAGCAGATCAAACTGCAGTTCTTCAAAAACACAGAAAACAACTCTGTTCATCAACATACTAGGTGAGTAAACTTATTTGTTTTTGAAATCTAAGTATTTATTTTATGGATCTTGTGTTTTTTAGTTGTATATTGGAAAGAAAATGTTGTTTGTATTGTTTCTGTATTACTGAAAGTATTATACAGTTTGTTCTTAATAATTTGTTTCAGAACAAAAGTAAATTGAAAAAAATTCAAATAAACTCACACAATCTTTTTTAGCTTAGTTTTTTTACAAAATAAGTTGCTTCAACTTAAATTATAGTTAAAAAATTATTTCAAGCTTGAACATGATGTACTCGTCTGTGCAACTGGTAAATTACAGTAAAAACAAAATTCTTTGATGAATTCAATTATTTTAAATCATGGATTTGATCACATAATTTGAATAAACATATCAAGTTATGATTTTTAAAGGAAATACGATGATTTTTATTTAAGTGGTTCAAGAGTAGTTCACGTTTGAACTAATTTTGTTCTATTTCAAATTTTTGATGATCGTTCGAATGATAATTGATAAAAATTGGTGTGGAGCTAGCGTGTTGATTCCGGACTTCAGGAAAATTGTTGAAGAATTTTTCCATTGTGTAAATTGATGTGTCGAGGTTAAATTACGGTTGTAGCCGAGGTTTTTTGCATGTCTGTAAACAAGGTGATTTCACCACCTAGGAGCGATCGAGCTACATATGCTTTTGGGGAATGATAGTGCGAAGTGTTGACGTGATATGGCCGGAAGCGTGGATTTTCTGGTGAAATATGCGATGAGGACGAGGCATTTTAGGCTGGGGGGTTCGAGTTACAGTTCGAACGAAGGGATGAATTTCGATCCTGAGTTTTTTTTGTCGAATTGAGCCTTAATTTCGAACATAGATGGAATTTGCGACTCGCCACAGATGTTGGTGTTCGCCGGAGCAACGGCGACGTGCCGTGCACGTACGCGGCAGAGATAATGTCAGCGTTGGGTGAAATGGCGAATGACTCGAGTCAACACTCGAGGAAATGCACGCGTGGCTTCGATATGGAAATCATGTATGCGAGTGTGTTTACCTGTCATTTAGTTTAAGCTTAATGCAAACTTCAACTGGAAAAAAAGAAAGAAGAAGAAATAGGCACGGGGAAGAAAGGAAATGGACTCGAGGAGAGGACGAGAAGAACTCGAGTTTGGCTTGAGTGAAAATCATGGTTTACTCGGGTTTGCTATATAATGGGTTAAGCCCAAACAAAATTTCAAGTTAACAATGTTAAGTTTATTTTTGGCATTTACAAAGTAACTAATGTTGATTATGTTAAGTTAAAAACTTACTCTAAGTTTAAATTATGCAACAATGTTTTAAATTTTAATTAATCCTTTAATTAAATAATTAACTTTAAGATAAGAATTGAAGTTGATTTACTTTAGAACTTTTTATGTAACAATAAATTGATTTTTAAAGTATAAAGAAATTTTTTAAATGATAATTAAGGCAAATAATTTTTATTAATTATCGATTTTGAAAAGAAATTACGAATGATTTACAATTTGTAATTAAAATTGATTAATAAACAATTAAATGTTTAAATTAAATTGTAATTAAGAATTTGTTATTTAGATAAATTAAGCTGATTAATTATAAATTGACAGTTAATTAAAATAATTAATTAAGAAACAATTAACCAAGTTAATTAAGATTTAATTAATTTATCCAAATTAATCATTGATCTTAAATAATCAATAAAAATAATTATGTGGTTAATCTATTAAATTGAACTCACATTGATTGAAGTAATTGTACTGCACTGAATTGTTATTTTTGTTGTGATCGTACTACCGTGTGATGTAGAATACTATATACTGCACTGTAATTGTGATTTGTTCTGTATTGATGTGAAAACCCTGTTGCCCGTAAAACGTCATTTAAACTTCGATGCGACAGGGGGTCGGATTTTAATTAGTTATCTGAAACCCTCATCGAACCCTGAATGTGAATCTTTGTAATTTATATCCACGTGTTTTAAAATTAAGCGTTCACTGTTCGATTTAGTCGGGAGAGGACCTTTGTGTCATATAACCCATTTTGAATAGTTATACGTCGAAATAGATAGCATTTGAAGACCAGTGGTGAAGACCGGGTGTCTTCGAAAAATGATAGGATAACCTATCGATTGTCTCTACACTGAGTTGCTCCGGTATAGAGATTCCCTAAGTGATGGGAAGTCCGATCGTGATCGTGGATACCCGGATTTAGAAGAACTTCTTCCTTTATTGGACGAACTGCCTTCGGTTCTGTTCGAACCCGGAACAGACTTGTATGGTCGTATGCTCTACACTACATTTAGAGATATAAAGCGGATTTCTTTCAAATACGTATCTGTTGGTGGCGGAGAATTTTTTCTCTTAGCTTAACACCCTTCTCTGAGACGTACGAGCTCAGAGGTTATGTAATTGAAGGTTATCAGCGTTATACTTCCAATTTTGTAGTGCGGCATGCTAAGTGTTGCCGTGTGTTGATGATCATTTGTTGATCATTTGTGATCAAAGCATGGCTTTCGTGTAAAACGTAGCTTTGTGGACGAGACCTCATCGGACCTCACAACCCGGAAATGGTCAAAACAGGAAAGATGCAGCAAGGTTATGAGGGTCACGCACTTAGGGTATGTCATTTCCTTCTAGAAAAAGGTGATGTCAAGGTATGGAGCCCAGATATTTACCTATGTAGTAGCTCCAATCTCATTTATTGTGTGGTTGTTGCTTTGTGATAGAGGGCCCTCGGATAAAGGTCCCAAAGGACCGGGAAGTGGCATACTCGAGTAGTAGTTACCTAGTTATAGAGGTAACCCGGCCTTGTGTTGGCAGAGAGCCGGGTAGGTTCTCGGGACGTCCCACCAGAGGCGTACCCATGTGGTTGTAGGAAGTTCCTTAGCCTGACCATTTTTTGGAAATCCAAAGAAACAATACGAACCATGTACGGTTTTAGTTGTATAACCTGCCATGCAGCGTGGCGGTAACCTTCCACAAAACATGGTAGTTATAGTAGGCATACGACGAAATGTGGTATGCTGGCTATGATTAATATTATACTTTCGAAATACTTTCTACACTATGCACTAGTAATAATATCAAAGAATTTTTCTCGTGTCAAGCATATTTGACTATCATAAGAAGAAATCTCTTCCGAGTCTGCGATTGCATTGTGTGTGTGGCGGGAGGTCTTATGGTAGTTTCATTTTCCAAAAGCATACCGGATTTTCTTTTATAAATGTAGCTTATTTAAAAGCAACTGTTTTTGTTTACTCATACCAGTCTCATGACTGACCCGGATTTTATTGTTTCTTTTCTAAACTCTGGGTGCCCATAATTTCTACACGGGCAGCCTAGTAGCTGGTTTTCCGTGTTCTGGTGTTAGCAGTATTTTGGAGCTCTTACTTTGAAGATATTTTAGAAGCTTTTGGGATCTCAGGTGTTTAGTTTTAGGAGATTGTTATCACTTCATTCCTTTGAAGACTTTTTGGATATCTGATCACTGATGTATTAGTATGATGTTTATTTGGAGTTGTGGTGTATGTATAAAAAAAATACTCTGTTTAGTAATGGATATTATGATGTTGTATCTGTGATATATGCATGATATTCATTTTGTTCCGCTGTTTTATATTCATCTGATGTTGTTATAAGCTCTGGCGAACCAGATTCGATGTTTGGATCTACGGCATTTGAATACGAGTGTCGTATTCGGTGTCGATTTTCGAAAGTCGAGTCAGGGCCGTCACATTAAACTAGTAGGCTTAGAATGGATATAGACATATATACTTTATTTCTTATTTAGAAATTACATAAGTATATATATAAAGATAACCCATATAGATTTTGTAAAATCAAATCTTTCTATAAATTTCTATGTGTATATATATATAGTTCTCTCAAAACTTCATCTACATAATAATATCTTTGTTTCAGCAAACAATTAAATAGATCTGCATATGAATATATTTCAATATATATATATATATATAATTATTATTTTTTCCAGATATGGTTATGATATATAAATCGGAACAAATTCCCAACCACCATCGCGGATTTGCTCAAGAGCTCGAGATGCTCTCTCCGACCCACGGCTGTAGCTACTCGATCACTAGGCACAAACTCGAGTCCTCCCACTTTGGTACTGCCATGCTTCGACCAACCCACCGCCATCACCATCCCAAACAACTCCCCTAGCATCACCACGTCGTGCAGCTTCCATGCCTTCCATCTCCACACGCGAGATCAAACACGCTAATGCTCCCTTTCGGCCGTGGTAATCGCGAATTCCACCCTACGCAAGCACCAAGTCAAAGCCAGTCGCAAAGCCCAAATCGCGACTTTGATTGCGGTGCCAACCAAGAGACCATCATGCGACTCTTCTTCGATTTGGGAATAATTCGGTTATTTTGATTTGAGGGTAGTTGAAAGGAGGGAGATGAGAAGGGGCGTTCGGCCATTCTTCTAAGTTTGAACGAGAAAAGAGGGGTTTGAAACTGAAATAGGAGATAAGGGAGTGGCTCGATTTGAAGTGAGGGGATGGGTTGCGTGCGGAGAAAGGCTGCAGTGATTTGAAGGGGAATAGTATCAACGTGAAAGGAATACGGCTGAAGGTTGACTAGGATATAAATATATATTTGTAAATTTTGAATTCAAATTTTCTCAATTTACGTAGCTTAAAATAGCGAATCCTTATCGAGGCGTGCCGCTAGGCATTTATAACATTATACCCCTATTTTGAACGCAATGGAACGTGTTTTGGAGCCTAATTCAGTCATATGGAGAAAATAGCGTTTAGCACCACGTTATAACATTAAATTTTCGATATTAATTTTCACCTGTTTATATATCTTATGCTCACACAACAACTCCAAACACTACGAAAATTGAAACCCGGTAATAATACAATATTACGGATCCAATGGAACTAGTTTCGTCGAATTTCAAGACTATACCTCGGTAGGCCATTTTTAAACGTCAATTTAAACGATATATTTTTAAAGCTTAACAAAGCACTTCCAAATTAAATTTTAACACCTTTACTATCTTCAGTATTATCAATATAAATTTTACAAGCCTTTAAATTATTTTTATCCGGATTAAAACTCCAGATTCACTATTTCACCCGATTTCCAATAATTGAATTCAATAATTAAATTATTAAATAAATAGTGATATTTGAAATTCAAGTTAAAATTAACCTTTCAAATATTTAAAATAAATTAAATATTCCAATTTCAAACGTTCAGAAATTCCCGGTCATCACAATAAGTCTGAACAAAACCACTGGATAGCTGAAAGCTCAATAGATATAGATGGATCTTCAAGTGAAGCTCCAACTCCAAAGGTGAGTCTCAAATGCCGTAACACTCAGTCTGACCCGAGCATAATGCAAATTACATCACACTCGATTCAAGGTTAACATTCTTATATTAATAAATTCGACTCAAGTTAAATGTCAACTGAAATACGAGTAACTTAAATGATGTTTGAGATTTTCATCCTCTAAGGATTCGTGGAACTATCTACTATGTAGTAATATATGCTATTATAGTATGTCTATAGGAAAGTAAAACTATTAAAATAGCGTTAAGGCGTTACCTATATCCCCTTTAACACATTTTATATATATTCTCATAGTCTATACAGTACCTAACTCCCCCCGTAAACTAAAGGGCTATCAAAAGGCACTCCATAGGTATAGTACAAACCAAACTCGTAGAAGACGCGATAAGGCATGCGAGGCAATGCCAGGGTGGATATACCATTTGCACTCTCGGACTAGTGGTTACGCATAGTAGCTACTACCGCCCACCTCATGACACACTACTAAATCAAAGGATACAACCAATCAAATCACAAAAGTAATAGAATGGTATCGAAGAAATGTGCCGGATCAGTGGGATAATCTCATTTGGCCTGGTATAGCTCCTGTTTTAGCCACATCAAGCTGACTTACTACAGTTAGGGCAACGTATATACATACGTAATCGTCACCTAACCATCCTACTTTATTTTGGAATCTCCAACGCGTACACAGTCGTTGAAGTGGTTTTCGGTATTGGTAGAGAGTATGACAATAATCGATCCCGGTCTTTTAACAACAAAACATTATTATTACACCATGGTCATTTCATTTCAAATAGTTTATACTTCAAAACCAAAATAACACATTCATTTCAAAACCATATCACCTTCGAAATGATTATTCACTTTAAATAATATTCATTTCAAAATCGTAATAGTTTCCAAAAATTATAACACTTTATAAATTGTAAAATTTTTAAAATCATAACACTTTGGAAATCATAACACTTTGGAAATCATAACACTTTTGAAATTATAACACCTTGAAATCATAACACATTAAAATCATAACACTTTTGACGTCATAATACTTCCTACTTAAATAGTTTAGATATTAAAGTAGTATACATAATAAAATAGTTATAAATTAAATAGTTTATATTAAAATAAAATAGTTTATATATTAAAATAGTTGTAAATTAAATAGTTATAAATTAAATAGTTTATATTAAGATAATTAGTATGTTAAAATAGTTTTATATTAAAAATAATTTATATATTAAGATAATTTATAAAGTAAAATATTTTTTTATACATATACTAAAAAACTTTACATAATCAAAATAGTTTCCTCATAGTTCACAAATCGATTCAAATCAACTCGAATTCTAACATTCAATTTAATTCAATCTTAATTCATAAATTTCAATTAAATTCGACATCTTAATAAACCATTAATTTATATCGATTTGAAATATAGATATAAACTACAAATCAAAATATTTCAATTTCAATAGGTTTCAAAGCTTTAAATATTCAAATATTTAAAATAACTCAATTTTGATAAATTCATTTATCTCAAATCCAATTTTACTATTATTTAGCTTTTAAATATTACATAATCAATCAAATGTCATTTAAGTAAAACCTTCAATTACAATTTAAATAAACTAAATATTCCCTTCAATTTATTTAAACTTGAAATATTCATTTAATCACTTTAAATCTAAATCAAGTTATAAAATCATATCTTCAAAATCTCAAATTCAAGAAGTTTCAAATCAGTTTAAGTAAAATTCTTAAACAAATAAAATTTTCAAATCAATTTCAATTTATCTTCCCAACCTTAATTTATTAAAATTATTTTAAAAATCTATTTTTAAAACATAATTTTATTTAAATACTTAAACTTATTATATACTAATTAAATTAAATTTTTATTAAATCAAAACTTATTATTAAATTTATTTTATATGTAACTTATTTTATATATTTTTAAAATAGAAAAATTATAAGTAAATTCATAAAATTTATAATTTCAAAATTAATTTATAACTTTAAAATTTCCAAAACATATAATTTTAAAAATTTAAAATTTAGACATTTATAAAAATAACATTTATGCAATATATTTATAAAAATCAATATTTATTAAAACCATATATTTCCTTTCAAAAACTTAGAAATCATTTTCAAAAAATATATCTATATCAACGATGTATAAAATTTTCTATATTATGGTCAAGTGATACAGATATTTATCATTTCAATCCACAGTTTAAATATATATGGGTATATATCATTTCAACCCGCAATCGCAAATTCAATGTCAATGATAATTGCTTGGGTTTAACGTTCCAACCCAGAACAATTTTCTCCTATTCTACTATATGACAGCCCGGATTTTTAACGGTCATTAATTGGTAATTAACTGGATTAAATTATTAGAAATACTGATTTATAAGTTAAACAAATATAATTCTAATAAATAAATATATCTGGATATAAGTATTAATTTAATGATCTTCTTATATAATTTAAATTTTCAAAACTTATATTTTCAAAATAAATATCATAAAAATTAATATAGATTTAAAACTCTACATTGTTTAAACACTATATATATACATATATATACATATACATATATATATATATATATATATATATTGTGATTTAGAAACTATGGTTTGAATTCAATAATTCTCAAAAGATATTTAAAGTTAAATTCTATATTTTAAAACGCTATAGATAATTATTTATTAATTAAAAGTACAATAGCTTTAAGCTTAAAATAAGATTTAATAAAGTTTTAATATATTTCTTTTAAAATTTTACATAAGATAAGTATAATTAATTAAAGTGTAAATATAAAACATAGAAACATAAATAAAAATAGAATATTGTATTTGGACATTTATAAGCTAGGTGTTTCATGCAAATAACAAGTGGCATATTTTTTTTCCTTTAAATTGAAAAATGATAATAATAATAATAATAAAAGTAGATCATAAGCTGTATTCAATTCAAAATCTTTTCATATATATATTCTCAATCTTTTTCTTTCTTTCATCTTCAAAATTAAAACCAAAAGGAAATCAAACTATTTCAAGTTCAAAGATCCAAGTTTTTCAATCTGAGAAAATTCTAATTCGGATTAAAATTCATCTCAACAAAAAGTAAATCATCTATCAGATCAAACATCAAGAGCAGATTTCATATCTTCAAGCTCTGTTCTCTGTTTAACAATATACTATGAGTAAACATCTATTTTAAAATTTAATCTGTTGATGCACGAGATACATAATTGAAGTACAAATGTTTGCATGGACGAATTAATGTGTTTGCATGTATATAAATATGACATATCTAGTGCATGTCTTTGCATATGTATATACATACCTCTGTTTTGTGTAACAGGCTCAAGAACACTCAAAATAATTCATATCTCCTCACCTGAACCATTTTAAGCTATGATCATTAAAGAGACAGTGAATGTATGGATGTTATATCATATTCAAAAATATTTCCAGGTGAATATATTAAGCAATTATTTTGAAAATAAGAAATTACACTGAAAGCTAATTCAAGTCAGAAAATCAATGAAATAAAGTTCATGTTTTGATTTCATAACTAGATTCATGCTTGAGAATTATGAATTTTGATAAAGATTTCATGATTTTTAAGTTTGTGATTGAGGAGAATTTTCGAGTAGAACGGAAATCGAACTTTTCTCGATTTCTTGGCGATCAGAGAAGGTAAAGTGTCGTGTTCGTTGCTGGAGGTAGTGTAATGGTCGGGGTCAAGGGAAAAACGGCCGGAAGATATTTAGATCGTCGGGGTGTCCTGGCAACGACGATCTAGGGTTTATCGTCCTGTTTTGGTCGGTGATGTTTGCGAGGCGATTTCTATGTCGTGGGTCCATCGGGATGAATCAGAGTAGGGGGGATGGAAGTGAGGTTTCATGACGAAGGTCTGGACACGGCATCGAGGTCCCTGGTGGTTATAGGCGGCGGTGTGAGAGGGATTTGTCGATCGGTTTGGTTAAAGCGAGGATGCTTGTCTGGCTCATTTTCGATTCCAGGCGAAATCGTTTGTTCTGGGCGGTCAGGAACGTCGGCAAGGTCGTCGTCGATTGGGGAATGGCAGCGGCGAAGGTCGGAGAGGCTTCGATCGGTAGTGCAAGTGCATGGTGCATGCATGTGTGCATGTGTTTGGTGTTGTTCGTAGTAGCAGAGTGAATCGAGGAGAAGAAGAAGAGAGTGTTCGAGGAAGTTTGGGTTTGGCTTGGGGATTGTATCGGGTTGGACTCGAAGTGTTGTTGTTGAGCAGAGGAGAGAAGTGAGAGAGAGAGAGGATAGGGGAAGATGGATTTTGGCTTGAGTTCTTGATCATGATTTATGGGCTTGGGCCCGAGTATATTTAGAATGATATAACTAAGTTTTTAAAATGAGTAAATTTTTAAACAAGTTTCAAAGTAAGTCCAAACTAAAAGATGGTGAAGAAAATGTTTTGAACCTAATTTGATTTGATTTAGGGAATTTATATTAGGTTAATTTTTTTAGATAAATTCCTAAGTTATTTTAAATAAAATTAAATGATAATTAAGGGATGATTAAGGGAAATGTATTCAACTTTAATTAATCAAAGGACTTGAGTTATTTTATAAGTTAATAGTTAATTAATTCCAAACAATTGATAAAATAAATGGTTGTAATTAATTAATGATAATTAAGCAGGATTTATAAGTAATTAATTTATTTTGTGTTAACTAAATTAATTAGAAATAGTGTGACCAATTAATCTAGCTTATAAATGTTTAATTTGAATTGAATGCTTTGGATTTCTTAATATCTCTAGTATGTTAAAATTTGTGATATTCTGTGATATGAATTACCATGGATTGAACTATGATAAATAGGAGTTATTTATCTGTGATGAATTTATGTGTGAATAGGACATTTTAAATTTAAATTTAGTTGTTGTTTTTACTTAAATAACTTGGCGTAAAGATGGTGCTTGGATTCGAAGAAACCGGGATCGGATATCAGCAATGGACCACTTCGATTTAATAAGTACCACAAAACCTTGCGGTATTGAGTATAGAGTTTTAAGAGCTAGAATTGAATAAAATAAAGTAAAATGAGTTTTTAATTAAATAATGGTACTTATATATAAATACCTATGGTTTTGTGTAATAGTTGTTTGGCTAAAACAAGATAAGAACTCGTAGTGATGTACGAGTTACCCTTGGTTTTTAAAGGTGCTTTATAACTTAAGTAATTCGTATTAAATGGGTCTACTCATGCTAGTTTCCATCCTGACTTGGGTGTTACTTTATTGTAATGCTCGGGTCAGACCGAGTATTATATATTTTCAGGTTAGGACGATCTGGAGTCCAGGAGACGAGCTGGATGACAGGGACGTATGGAGTATATTCCGTTGTAAAGTAGAGATTGTCTAGACTGGTTTTTGGAAACCAATATTACAACTGTCCAGTTTATTTGTGAATGGCTGTATTCTGATGTATTGAATGTAAATTGATAGACACGATTTTTCTTTATATAAATGCTGTTATTTGATATTATATTTTGTTCCACTGCGATTGTGAGAGTCTATTCCACTGCGATTGCGAGATTCTGTGCTATTAATTTCTATTTCTTCTTCTATCTCCTTTTCTTCTATTACCCTAACAATTTAGAATTTTCGGCGTTCGATAGTTCGGCACTTCGACAGTAAACGTATTAGTGTCAAATTTCGTGGTCGAAAATTCTGGGTCGTTACATACAAGATCGTTCAGTTATGTATCATTTCAACCCCTAGGGAATTCTAAACTAACCGGGAGCTTGCAGAGTGAGAACAGTTGTGATAATAGTATAACATATCAACAAAAGGCATATATCATCAAATAAAATGTAATATAAATAACAGATAATGGTGTCATATGTCACCGGTGAATAGTTACAGATAATGGCATATCATTTATATCAATTATATAACTAACGGTTCAGCTTAGTAGCATATTTCAATTTCCGTTTCAAATGAAATCCAATTCAATAAATATAAGATTATTAATCGTAAGTGATTGCTCATCTTTCGAGGTAAGAGAAATTGATAACGAAATGAGTAAGAATCCAAGCATGAATTCCAAAGCAAAGTAAGATGGGCACGAGTTCGACGAACAAAGCTGATAAATTGAAAATCAAGTAACCACATATCAGCTTGATATAACTAAAACGAAATGTATATTATGTTATTATTTTCCTTAAAACCAATATTCAATTAAAATACATATATGAAATCTATATATACCTATATATGTATTTTAAAACCAATTTTCTAAATAAAACCATTGTATTTACATTTCAAAAATCAGTATTTATAGAAGTCAATTTAAACTTCTCCATATACATTTTAAACATTAACAGTAATCATGAATAAACATACACACACACACATTTCCAAAACATTAATATAAATGTAAACATAACATACTATATAAATATACACATACGAAACTATTAACCAAAAAATATTTTTATATAAATCCATACATATATTTCAAATCATTGGATCTTAAATATAAATTAAAAATTAAAATAAGACCCTTAATTTTACATTGGAAACCAAAGTTGTACGTATGTATATAAGATCATAATATAAGCATATGCTACAGGCGAACTACGATTATATATATATATATATATATATATATATATATATATATATATATATATATATATATATATATATATATAATGTACAATAGAGAAGCAAGAAGATAGCATGCTTTACATATATTTATAATACTTCTTTATACATTCTTATGTAATATTTACAAACAACCTGGATATATATGACTTAAGTAGACTTATAACAAATTTTATACAAACTTACATAAACGTTTTTATATAAACCAATCTTTAAATCTATATATACAAAATTCTCACATATAATATAACTAATGTTTATTTCCAAAACCATATACAGATCTTATATTCAAACTAATATATAATTTACATACCTTCAAACATATTGAATAACAATACTATACATAAATATACGTACACTGATGTAAATTATATATACAACAAACATTATGCATATATGAAGAAGGCTAAAGCAACTTAGCTGAATATAGGCTGCAGCAAGGAAACGAAGTCAGGTGAATAAGAACGTGAGCTCTTCACTATACTTATATATAATACATACGTATATATATAATTATACAAGAAAGAAGAGGAGAGGAACGGATGAAGGATGTCAGAGGCTATGCGAAGGAAAGGAAAACAGGCTAGGGGTTAGGATGACGATCTCGGCCGAGGGAGGGTGTTGCAAGGGAAAATGGTGCTCGGCTTGGGTTGAATGCTCAGTGGAGGTGGCTACGCTGGGTTGGTCAGCGAGACACGGGTGATGGAGGCACGAAGTGGATGGAGAGGTGGTGGAAGCTTATGTAGGTTCTCGGGTTTGCAGTGCTTCAGGAGATAAGGCAGAGGGACAAGAGGCGTAGGCGGTGGAGATTGCAGGGTTTTGGAAATGAGTAGGTAGAGGCGAGGTCCGCTGTCATGTGGTGGGGCATGAGAAGAAGGGGAGCTGGAAAAGGAAAGAAACGGAGGTGGTTCGGCCTTCAGCATAGTGGGAGAGAGAGTGGTTGTTGTTCACGCATAGTGGTGGAGGAGGGAGAGGGTGTACGGGTTGATGGATCTGGGAAGGTGGGGAGAGAAGAAGAAGATGGGCAGCATGGACAAAGAGAGTACGAATAGTCAGAGTATATACGAGCTTTATAATATACTCTGTTTGTTTTTAGAACGAATAGAAGGAAAAGGAAGAGACTATAGCAAATAAATGAACCAACAAATAATAAATCAAACATGGGAAAAGCAACGGTCAATTGTTGAATTCAAAGAATATTAATAGCTGGTGGTGGTTGGTTTACGTTGGTCAATAAAGGGACAAGAAACTAAAAGGCTTGAATACGGACCGATACGGCTAACCATATCGGAGTTTCGTCGCTTACCGGACTTTGAAACGAACAAATGAGTATAGTCCGAAGATCAGCACGACGAGATAATCTAAAGGGTACACAGATATAAGCGATACGACCGTCATATCAAAAGTCGATATTTGGTCCCGAAAATGCTGCTAAAACGCAGAAAATAAGATAAACGGAGCAATAGCAGTCCAAATTTGATGATACAGAAGTTTACAACTTACCCAGAAGATGATATACAAATTTATTATATAAAATATTCAAGTTTGAGAAATATTTTATTATTATCAAATATTAACTGATTTAAATTTATATAAAATTGCATAAAAAATAAACTTCTATATTATCCGATGAAAATTTACCATTTGATATGTTTTTATAGACATATTTCAATTATTAAATTTTATTTCCAAATTCGATTATTTAAAATTTCACAAAAGTCCAACTTAATTACGTTATTAAAACCTTTCAAATTTACGGGTCGTTGCACTCTCACCCACTCAAAACTTTTCGCTCTCAAAAAGGAACGAGGTAGGAAAATAGAAACAACCAAAAAGAAAAATAGATTGAAATACAAAATAAAACAATTAATCCAAAACCATATAAATTTAAATTTTGATTAACTAATAATCAACAATTGATTTTAGTTCAAGGCATTTCATTAAGTTGATTTAATTTAAATTTAATAATATTTATTAAAAAAAGTTTCTTTCAAAACAAAATTTATTTTATTTATCTTATTTATTCAATCCATTTGATTTCACTTAAGTTAATTTCACTTATAATTCAATCTTAACCATTCCTAAATTCATATTTATCTATTCATTATCTTGTTAATCAATTTATCTCAATTAATATTTTCTATAATCATAAATTTGGTGTATAAACATTTATTATAATCATATTTTATTCAACAAACTAATTCTTTCTTTTCCCAAATTATTATTAAATTTATTCCGCTTAACATATCTTATCACATAGATTAAATATATTGATACTTATTATAACCTCTCAAATTTATTTGTAAATTCTTTTAATATCATTTTATATGATATACTATTCAATGACATATTCAACTTCCGAATAATTTAGGTAAGTTATTGTTACCCGGTTGTTTGACCATGTAACAAGAGGCTCGACATAGAGAGTCCTGGGCACAAGGCCTCATTCGGCATAGAGGGATCATTCGACATCTCGCCTCGTTTGGCATAGAGGGGTCCTTCGGCATCTCACCTCGCTCGTCATAGAGGGGGACATTGGGCATCTCACCTTGCTTGGCATAGAGCCTCGTTCGATATGGAAGAGTCGCTTGGCACAAGGCCTCGTTCGGCATAGAGGGGTCGTTCGGCATCTCGCCTCGTTCGGAATCTCCCCTCGCTCGGCAAAGAGGGGTCGTTTGGCATCTTGCCTCGTTCAGCATTGAAGGGTCGTTCGGCATCTCATCTCATTCGGCATAGAGCCTCGTTCGACATAGAGCATCGTTCGGTATGGAAGGATCGTTAGGCATAGAGCGTCGTTCGACCAAAAGCCTCGTTCGGCATGAAGCCTCATTTGGCATGAAGCCTTGTTCGGCATCTCCCCTCGAACGGCATCAAGTCTCGGTCGGCATAGGTCTCGTTCGGCCTACACACTACACTCAGCGCACTGCCTCGCTCGGCATACAGGTATCATTCGGCATGCCTTCCTCGATTGGCATATGAATGTCGTTCGGCATTTATGGCTCGGTGTGCAGAAATTAACACGGGCCGAGGTGCTTTGTTCCTAGACCCATGAGGGAAGTCCGACCCATCTTCGTTTATAAATAAAAGGGCAGGGGCACAGTGAAATGGACCTTTTTTCGAGAACACCTGGGAGACTCTACCGCTTTCAAGACTTATTCTTTTTCACTTAACATCTATATTTAAGTAGTTGGTGTACGGATTGTATCTATATTCAATTGTTGAGTAAAGCAATAAAGATTAAAACCAAAATGGACATAGGCAGTTACTCCGAACCACTATAAATCTCATGTTCTTGTCTTTGCATTTAATTTAGCATACACTTCTCTGTTTTAATTTACTTTCTTCATTAATCTCTTTATACAATCTTTCTCAAGGGTGTTAGTGACCAATTTTGGTGTGAACACTCTGGTGCTTTCACTGAGAAGCTTTCACTGAGAATCAAATTCTCAGGCCGCTAGGATCTGCTTTGTAGCTACTGGATTGAATAAATCCCCCGAAGGAGATCCAAGTCATTCACGGAACGTCCGTTGATTCTACTCAAAGTTCCTATTAATAACTCTACTGTGGGAAGACCACGTACCCGATTAGCCTCTCATAGCACGGACGTCAATGAGACTGCTAGCGTACAAAAAATAAAACCTAGCAATCAACAAGCAAATATGGGTGCACGAACCACCACCCAAAATCAAATGGAAGTTGTCACCAGAACAGAGTTCAACGACTTGATGAGAGAACTCATGGAAAGCAGAAGACAACTCGACGAGCATATTCAAGCTAACGCTAACCTCATGACTCAGCTTACTCAGCAACAATATCAGAATGCTGAAGGTAGCCCCATTATTTACTCTTCATCTGATAGCTCGCTTCATCCGATGAACCTCCCAAGCGTAGACGCCGCAAAACTGAAACTACAAAAGCAGGTGATGCTGACCGATCAACTAGGGATCACTTACATCTTGGAGACCACACCCAAGCTGTAACGAGAAACTTAGGAGCTGGAGCACATGTGGAAACTAGACGTCTGGCTCACCAAGATCCTAATGAAGATGGTCCCCAAGATACACGTTTGGCAAATCTCCAACAGAGGAGACATCAACCTGAGCGGTCCCATCGAACAGATTCTAACCTTCCATCTTCTATACAAACCCCGAAACTATCAGCTATGGTTAGACAGCTGATGAGAGAAAATCAAGGCATGACCAATGAAGATTGGGCATATCCAGGAGTCATACTCCATTTGCAGACACTATTTTAGAGGCCAAGTACCCCAGGAAGTTTGGAATGCGAACTATCTCGGCCTACGAAGGGAAGACTGATCCCAGGCAGCATGTGATGAGGTATGAATGGATGATGGATTCGGCTAGAGCAAATGATGCAACCAAGTGTAGATGCTTCCCAATCACTTTATCTGAAATCACCACCATGTGGTTCACTCGACTTCCCCCGTGGTCTATATCCAGCTTTGAAGAATTGGCGCCAAAATTTGTAGAACAATTCAGATACATGCCACTCGTCCAATGGATGTGATGTCCCTATCAAGTGTAATTAGGGCTCCAAGGGATTCATTGAAAGAGTACCTGCAGAGATTTCATGTTGCGGCTACTGAAGTTAGCACTCTTAACGACCATGCAATTCTGATTGCGATAATGTGAGGAGTGGATGCAGATTAAGAGTTTGGAGATTGGTTGGCAGGAAAGCCTCCAATTACGGTGGAACATTTCTATTAAAAGGCTCATCAATTCATAAGAAGAGAGGAAACCAGATGGATGAGGCGAGATAAGGCACCAGGGCATGTTCGGGAGACTGTGAAAAGCAACATCGCTGTAAAACAGTCTGGTGACAATTCATGGAAGGTTCAAGTCAACGTCCAGAACAAACCTGGGCAATCTAAAGGGTCCAGAGGAGGAAATCCTAGAAAGAAAAGAGAAGTAGGGAAATGGAAGCCAAGGGTTCTAACCTACAATGAATACACCTCATTGAATGCATCTCTTGAGAATATTTACCTGTCAACTTGTAATACTTTTCAGTACAGAAAGCTACGCCTAAAGGAGTCAACAAAGGAACAAAAGCGGACTGGGAAGTATTGTGCTTCCATGAGACTTACAGGCATAATACAGAGGAGTGTAGACACCTCCACGATGCCATAGAAAAATTGATTAGACAGAAAAAATTGCAGAAGTTTGTTAAGAACCAACATGAGGGTAGGCAAGGAACATCATACCTTGGCCGTGGGCCGACTCAACGCCAACCAGAGGAACCTGCCCGAATTGTGGGGAGATTGGTCATAAATACGATAGCAGGCGGATGTCATCCTGTAGATATGAATTGGCAGGAGATGGAGCGATATTCTAACTCCTTAAGACAAGCGGATTACGAGTGTTGTTCAAATGTGGAGGATGGGACCCCCGTAAACATCAGCGCATGATGACAGACGATATAGTATTCAGGAGCCGGGATGCTGGCCGGGTGGAGGCTCCTACCGTTGACCCGATGGTCATATCCATGACTGTCGGACCAGCATTCATGAAGAGAATTATGATTGATTGCGGAAGTATTGTCAATATTATCTTCAGAAAGCATATGACTAAATGAAGATGGAAACGAAGGATTTAAAGCCATCTAAAGCTCGTATCCATATCTTTAATTGTGCAGCGACTGATGCAGTAGGGTATGTAGAATTGCCAATTGAACTGGGGCAAGGTGAACATAGGAGGGTGCGAATCCTACCTTTCATAGTTTTGGATGTTGATTCTCTATGTAATGTGTTTCTGGGTCGACCAGCCATGGCAGAGATTAGGGCTGCTTTGGCCCCGTGGTGTTTGACTTTGAATTTTCCGATCGACAAAGGAGTTGGTGTGGTCCATGGCGATCAGGCGACCGATCGTGTATGTTATGTGGCTGAGCTGAGAGAGGCCCAGCTGAGAGAGAAAGGAAAGGTTGTGGACAACTGTGACGCCCCGCCTCTATACCCACGCTAGCCATGGACATTACAGGGTAATGCCGTCAACTAGCGTGGAGAATAAGGCTGTTGAGGAGCGACCATCCGTGTAATGGCTTTGTGCGAGCACTGATATGTCAGATAAAATAATAACTTTTCATTTCATCTCAAGAGGAAATCCGACATACCGATACAAACACAAAACTACTACACAGTGGATATAATATCTTTGGAAACTAATATAGAAATAAGCATAACATAAATCAGTCATAGATAATTCATATCACAAAGGCGGAAATGGATATGAATATTACACATAAAAGTGTACATCAGAATAGTGATCGAGTAAGATCCATAATATCACAAAAGAATAGATACAGGTGTAAGAAAAAAGGATAAGTATACATCGAGGAGTCTATATCTCAAATGTATACAACAAAAACTACTAATCTAGAGTAGTTAGCCAAAAGTCAGATGATGGTCCGATAAGGAGTCAAACAGAAGCACCTGTAAAATCTCAGTCTGACCTGAGTATTATTCAAGAATAAAATAATAAACGGATCAATCTAGCTATAATTATCAGATAAAATGATATATAAGAAGAGATATAATAATAAAACGTATGAAAACCAAAAATGTCATACTACGACAAGTATACATTAGAAAATCCATAAAAGTCATACAATATCTCAAGAATCTCATAGCATCAAAAAGAATGTCATATTCTTATTTAATTCACCAAGCCACAAAAAATGACATACATATCAATGCCAATTGTAAAAGTTGGTGAAACATAAATTCCAGAAATCAATAATTAGAAATCCAAAAATCATAAGAAAAGGATGGCCAATCCTAAGCGGGAACATGAAAACTCACAAACATGTGTATAACAAAACAAACAATTCGGAACATTGACGCAGTACAAACGGTACGTCCAATGAACCGAAAAGCCGAGACATCGATGTAGTACAAATGATACATTAAATGAATCGAAACACAAAACAATTCAAAACATCGACGCAGTACAAACGGTACGTCCAATGAACCTAAAAGCCGAGACATCGATGTAGTTCAAACGGTACATCAGATGAATCGAAAGACAAAACAATACAGAACATCGACGCAGTACAAACGGTACGTTCTATGAACCGAAAAGTCGAGACATCGATGTAGTACAAACGGTACATCAGATGAATCCAAACACATTAAAAGTACATGGGTCCCTAGCCCACAAAGAAATGAGACGAAGCTCAATAAAATAAGGTACAGTCCTCTACGTGGACAAAGAGACATCGCATGTTGCTAGTCTAAACCATAAAATGATCATCATCGATCATCAAGAAGTGTCAATTACACTAAGGCAACAAATATATGAGTTTAGCTTCATGTCCCATAACCACTAGCTTAACTTAAATATTTACGAACAAATTATAGATCTCCACTAGAAAATTTGTCACAAGAGATTCAATCGAACAAGTCCAAGAATTAACCTACGAAGCGAACGCAAGTGTTTCATACCACTTGTTTTACTACGTCGTTTAATTAGATTTCTCATACGAGTGAGGTAAAAGTTTGTATATACTAATAGATTGGAAATCGGTTTTAAGAAACGAGCTTTGTAATAAAATAGTGTTGAAATCATTTTGATGAAAGAGTTTTGATATTTACTACTAGTATTGAAAACATTATATTTTTAAAGTGACAAATCATAGAAATGATTGTAGAAACAATCAATCATCAAAATTCACATTCGAAGACATGAATAAAATCAAAAGAAATCGATTACCAAATCCATCGAAATGGATATTCTCAAAAATCCCGATATAAGAGAAGTCATCAAAGTCGATAATAAATGATAATCAACAAATCGGATAATCACGAATCGATAAAATTGGAATTCTCAAGCAAATAGGCAAATAGAGCCTAGACAGCAGATTCAGACGTCTGAAATCAAGGATTCAGACGCTTGAATTTGGAAAAATAAAAGTTTTCCAGAACATAATTCAGACGTCTGAACCCTATATTCCGACGTCTGAAATAGGCATTTTTAGCCTATTTCCTTTCTGGTTGCTCACGAGCGAATTCAGACGTCTGGAATTTTGATTCAGATGTCTGAAACATGGGGAATAAAAATTCCCCGTATAATATTCAGACATCTGAATCCTACATTTCAGACGTCTGAAACTGAAGTTCAGGGCATTCCCTGAACCTAGGCCAATGATGGCCAAAACGATTATCGGAAGCGATCGGACGAGCAACAACGACTAAGAATTTATGCCAAGCGACAACCCAGCCTTAAAGGCTCTTCGATATGCCTGAAATATCAATGTCCAAATATCCATAATAGGATTTCATAAAATTAGACCAAAACACCAAAAATTGGAATACTCACCAAATCAATCCAAAACAAAATCAAATGTACATGAATAACTGTTAGGAATTCATACCTAACAATCAAAGATAGTAATAGACTAAGATGTGAGATAAAAATCTCACCTTTTACACAACAACAATAAAGAAGAAGCTTGAAAACAAAGGAGGATTAACCACTCTTCAATCCCAACTCAAGAAGCTTGAATCTAAGCTTTAAAAGAAGAACTTTCCCAAAGTTAGGTTTAAGAGTTTCTGAAATTGAAAGGAGAATGAGTTGGAGAAGAAGAATGAGATGCTTACCAATAGCTTCTTCTTGAAGTTGGAGATAGAATTTGGATTTGCAATTGGAAACTAGAGCTTGGAGTTTCTAATTTCCAATCTCTCCCACTATTGTTGCTAAAGCTTGAGTATTAGGAAATAGAAATGAAGTAATGAAGAGGAAAGGGTTAGAGCTAGGTTGATAAGTGGGGTTAATGGGCTGAAACCCAAACCCATAGCCCTAAGTGAAAAATTGAAAAATTCTAATAACTCCAAACATATCAAAGTTTATACTCAAAAAGGTCGCAAACAGCATTTTGTACTCAATGGAAGTGGTCTCGAGTCCTAGTTTGATTGTTTGCAAAAAGTAGCTTTTCGGACTAAAATCCGACAAACGATGAAATATTTAAATAAAATATTTAAATATACAATCGTAAAATATGAGGGTTATTACAAACTCCCCTCCTTAAAGAAATTGCGTCCTCGCAATACTTAAGAAGAAAATAAAGAGTAATAACCATAAAAGAATATCAACACAAAAGAAATTTGAAATAAAAATTCACCATACAGAGCACGAAAGAATAAATCTGGACGAGTACGCTCGATGAATTCTTTGGATTCCAAGAGAAATTCTTAGGATTTGAGAACCATTGACCTTTTACCAAAAAGAATATCTTTATTTTGAAGGCGCTCAACCTCCGAAGCAATGATACGAATAAAATGTTGCTCAAAAGTAAAATAGGCGAAACTTCAACTTTTCAATAACACCGGGCTCAAGAATAAAATCGGAATCCCAAAGGCATTTCCGTAGATAAAAGACGTGGAAAACGTCATGAATTTAACCGGTGAAACGACGTAGTACAATAATGGTACGCCCGAGAAACAAGAAACTCGAATAATTTGAAACAATGGCATAGTACAATAACGGTACGCCAGATGAACCAAAGCTCAAATAATTTCAAAACACCGACGTAGTACAAAAACGGTACGTCAGATGATCGAAAACTCAAATAATTCGAAACACCAACATAGTACAAAAATGGTACGTCCAATGAACCGAACACCATAGAAGAACATCGAACGCTAGTTCATAAAAGAAATGAGACGAAACTCAATTAATCGAGGTACATCCAAACGTCTGATGAACTTGGCTAAAAAGATCATTTCATTCGGATATCATCAAAGAAACATCCACTTGTTGCTTACGACTAAGTGTATTGGCAACACAATTCTCCCTTCCCAAGAGTATATAAAGAATATGAAGATCATAAGATGCAAGAAACTCGAGCCAACGTGGTTGACGCAAATTAAGTTTCTTGCGAGAAAATAAATATTCCAAAGATTTATGATCGAGGTGGAGAACAAATTTCTCCCCTAAAAATGATGATGCCAAACTCTAAAAGCAAAAACAATAGCCGCGAGCACTAGATCATGAGAGGCATATCTAGTCTCGATAGTCTTTAATGATTTATAAGCATAAGTGATAGCGCATTCTCTTTTGCAAGAGAATGGCATCCAAACCAATACGGCTAGCACTGGTACAAAAGATAAAGTCTTTGTTCCCTTCGGGAATCATAAGAATAAGAGTATCGGAAAAGAGTTCTTTTAAATAATCTACTTTCTCAAAAAGCTAAAACTTTCAAAATTACAGTTATCTCTATGTAACAATCTTTCTAGAAAAAATTACTTTTTATAAGTCAATTTATTGCATCAAATTGTCTCATCAAAGCATTTAGGAGGTTCCTATCGATAACGTTGATCAAGCGCATCGACCAGAATTCTTAAAGTACTCAATGGACAATACAATCACAAAATCATCTTCTATATGATTAAAATATCTCTTAGAAGTTTTAAGAATATTCTTTGCTCGTTTAAGAACAAAACCCAATTGTACTTATAAATAAATTTTATGAAAAGGAATTGCAAAGTTTTAAATTGTTATTTTCATCCAAAATCAATAAATAAAAAAATGGAGTCATCGAGATATTCATAGAATACTCGATTCATAAAATGGATGAAATAAGCTGGACAAAATGAATAACATCATAAGTCATTCATAAGAATCATAACGAGTGCAGAACGCGGTAAGTGGAATGCTAACTTCCACAACTCGTACCAAATAAAAATTGGTGGCAAGGTCGAACTAAAAAGACCTTAACACCACTCAAAAGATTGCTTAGGAGATAATCCTTTCCTCGTTATGAGGGCTTAAAGAATAAAATCGATGCCACCTAAAATGGAATCGAAATCACAAAGAAAAATAGAAATCTGCTTAACAGATAGAAAATGTTGAAGATGAATAGTCCACTCGGAACATAGGATATAGCTTCATAATTATTAAGCCAATCCTTTCCAAAAATCAATTCCAAAGCCTAAGTAAAAATCGGCTCGGAAAGAAAAATCACATAAAATAATTTCGACATCATTAAAAAAGCAAATTGAGTGTTGCAACTCCATCAACCGGATTCGCATTTCTCAAAGAAGTCTTCAAGCCCAAAAATGCTTAAAGAAAAAGAATCAACAAGTTCTTTTGATATAAAATAGTGAGATGGAACCCATATCAAAAAGAACTCGAATAAGATAATCACAAAACAAATGTCATCAAGGATTGAATGAAGAATACCTTGACCAATAAAAGAGTTGCGAGGCATTTACACAATATCTAGCTTTCTCATGCCCTTGCTCAAAAGTTTGGGACATGCAGATAAAAGATAACCCAGTTTTTTGCAATAGCGACAAGAAAGGGGTTTCGGACACATCTTTGCATAGTGGTCCGTAGAATTACAATAGTAGGATCCTCCATGATTAGGGATTGGAGTCTTTGCTACCAAAGTAGTTTGCTTCACTTTCTTATTGGGATTAGAACTTTTGAACTTAATATGCCTCTACATGGAAATCCCAATATCACTATCACTTCATTTACAAACCTCTTTATTTTGAAGAGTGATATCCACAAGCTGATTGAAAGGAACTTCAAGTTTCAAAGGTAAAATCCTTTCGGGGTTCTTACCCAAAGCACAGATAAACCTTTGATTCTTTACAAGATCCAAAAGTTGTTGGGAAGACATGAATAATCCATCTGGAGGAGTAGCACTAGATTGACCGGCGCTGGGATGGCCAGGTCTAACCATTGCTCTTCTTTAAGAAAGAAAGAAAGAAGAGAAAAAAGTTATTCTTAAAATAAATTTCAATCAAACTTGATTGATAAAACAAGGAATCATAAAAGAAAATAGGACAGAACGGATCCTAAGTCTCAGATAAATCCTAAGGCACAACTCCTAAGAAAGACTTAGGACATGATCCTTGCTAGATTATTCTACATTGTTTCGAAGTTTGGCTTTGATACCAAGCTATGACGCCCCACCTATATACCCACGCTAGCCAAGGACACAACGGGGTAATGCCGTCAACTAGCATGGAGAATAAGACTATTAAGGAGGGACCATCCATGTAATGGCTTTGTGCGAGCACCGATATGTCAGATAAAATAATAACTTTTCATTTCATCTCAAGGGGAAATCCGACATACCGATACAAACACAAAACTACTACACAGTAGCTATAATATCTTCGGAAACAAATATAGAAATAAGCATAACATAAATCAGTCACAGATAACTCATATCACAAAGACGGAATTAGATATGAATATTACACATAAAAGTGTACATCAGAGTAGTGGTCGAGTAAGATCCACAATATCACAAAAGAATAGATACAGGTGTAAGACAAAAGGATAAGTATACATCAAGGAGTCTATATCTTAAATGTATACAACAAAAACAGCTAATCTAGAGTAGCTAGCCAAAAGTCAGATGATGGTCCGATAACGAGTCAAACAGAAGCACCTATAAAATCTCAGTCTGACCCGAGTATTATTTAAGAAAAAAATAATAAACGGATTAGTCTAGCTATAATTATCAGATAAAATGAGATATAAGAAGAGATATAATAATAAAACGTATGATAACCAAAAATGTCATATTACGACAAGTATACATTAGAAAATCCATAAAAGTCATAAAATATCTCAAGAATCTCATAGTATCAAAAGGAATGTCATATTCTTTATTTAATTCACCAAGCCACAAAAAATAACATATGTATCAATGCCAATTGTAAAAGTTGGTGAAACATAAATTCCAGAAATCAATAATTAGAAATCCAAAAATCAAAAGAAAAGGATGGCCAATCCCAAGCGGGAGCATGAAAACTCACCAACACGTGCATCACAGACAATTCGGAACATCGATGCAGTACAAACAGTTCGTCCAATGAACCGAAATGCCGAGACATCGATGTAGTACAAACGGTACATCAGATGAATCGAAAGACAAAACAATTCAGAACATTGACGCAGTACAAACGGTGCGTCCAATGAACCGAAAAGCCGAGACATTGATGTAGTACATGTTGATACGCTAAGATTTTGATCAATGACAATGTGCTTCAACAAAAAGGAAGAGATATGTGCAAAGCTAAAGGAAGAACGATGAAGACCAATGATAAACATAAGTATGATTTCTATATAGGTCTTAGTTTAGATTTATTGTTAAAATCTATCCTCAAGAGGCTTGCACAAACACTAGAACATATTCTAAAAATCTCTTTTTTTCAACAAACATTCACTGTGCATAATTTAGTAGTTCATTCGACTGAACAGGGATGACTAGTCGACTGAACCTGTTACACATACACAAACATGTACAGTTTCAGTCCACTGAAACACCCTATTCAGTCGACTGAATTTGTTCCCGAAAAATTTACTTCATATTTTCAGTTGACTGAATTCCCTGTTCAGTCGACTGAATTTAAACCTGCGAATTTTCTCTGAATGGACACCTTCTTCCTCCCAAGAGTTGCAACCATTCATCAATGGAAATGGAAGCATCTCTTGTCTGCACCCTTAGCTAACAAATGCACCTCCTCTATAAGTATAAATACATGATTCTAACATCTTCAATTCACCGAATTCTCTTGCTTTAATCTTACTATTTTCTTGAACATATTCTCTAGAAATTCTCAAAGCAATCACCAATCTATTGCTTGAATCACTGCTTTGTTTTTAACATTATTTTGATTCATAGCAATTCACATTTCCTAAATCTTCACAAACACATTGCACACTCTTGAGGATAAGATTATAGGAATATTGTACTACATTAGACTCATTAGTGTTGAGAAGAACACAACAAGTCGAATATTGTTTTTTAGTAATTGAGTTGAAGTCCTCTTCGGTAGTTGAGGTAAGAAATCCCGTTCGGTTGTTCGGGTAAGTTGTAAACCTATTCCTTCAGGTTAAATGAGGGTTTTAGTTAGTGGAATTCCTAAGTGAAGCTTAGGGACTGGACGTAGGACTAGTGGTCCGAACCAGTATAAAATCCTGGTGTCTACCTTACTTTTACTTACTTTATCTACCTAGACAATTCCGTTATTCCATATTACACGATCCTACTCATAGCCTCTTTCAATTGGTATCAGAGCAAGGCCGTCCTATAACCATAATACCGTTATTAGACATATTGATAATATGGAAAATAACGCAAGTACAAGCACAACATCTGCCTATAGTTCTACATTTGCGGAAGGACAATCTACCCAAAGACCCCCTCTATTCAATGGACTAAACCATAACTATTGGGCTACAAGGATGAGGATTTATATGCAAGCAACAAGTTTCGAAGCCTGGAATGCTACTCAAGCAGAGTTCGTTGTACCCACGATCGATTATCCTACATGGACACAAACTCAGAAGAATGAAGCTAGTGCAAATGCCAAAGCTATGAATATGCTATTTTTCGCCCTGGATAGAAATGAATTCAACCATGTTAGCATATGTACTACTGCATATCAGATATGGGAAACACTTAAAGTCATACATGAAGGCACAAACAAGGTTAATCAAACAAAGATATCCATGCTGAAGAACCAATTCCAAAATTTTAGAATGCGACAAAATGAATCCATCAATGACATGTACTCGAGATTTCAAGGCATTCATCATGCCTTAATAGGACTAGGAGAAAAATACACTGATTTTGACATTGTGTCTAAAGTTCTAAATTCACTCACTGATGAATGGGAGAGAAAAGTACTAGCAATCGAGGAAGCAAATGATCTATCTACAATGAAACCAGAGAAATTGATTGGAAATCTTATGTCGTATGAAGTAAATATGCAAGCTAAGAAAGATCAATCTCAAGAAAGAAAGAATGTTGCTTTTCATGCGGAAAAGGAAGAATCAGAGTCTGCAGATGAGGATCTAGCATTTATTGCCAAAAATTTCAAGAAATTCTTAAAGTATGGAAAAGGAAATAAAAACGGTTTCAAAAAGAATTTCTTGAACAAACCTTCATCCTCGAATATAGAATGTTTCAACTGTCACAAGAAAGGTCACATGCACAAAGATTGCCCAGAGAAAAAGAAGGAGAATCGGAAAGCTCCCAACATCAAAAACCAGAGAGAGAAATTCAAAAGGAAGGCATTCTCTGTAACATGGGATGATTCAGATTCTTCATCTGAAAGTGAAAATGATAGCGACAATGAACAGGCGAATGTATGTTTTATGGCTCAAGAATCCGAGGTTAGTAATTTAACTTTCGATGATTTAATTGAAGTAAACAATGAACTTTTGAGCACAATAAAAACTCTTAAAAAGAAACTCAAGGAAACTCGTGAAAATCTAAACAAAACTGAATTTGAAAGGGATATGTTAAAAGATGAAAAGAAAATTTTAGAAGAAGAACTTAAAAAAATTCAAGAATCTCATTCAAATTCGAAAACTCAATTATCACTTTTAAGTCAAGAAATTGAAACTCAAAAGACAAAGAATGATATAATTGTTTCTGAAAATCATGAGTTAAAAACTAAGATTAGACAAGTTGAGTTAGAAAATAATAGTCTTCAAGCTAAATTAGATAACATCACTAAAAATGTTTCTAACTTTAATAAAGGAAGAGAAAATTTATCTAAGATGTTAGAAAATTCTCAATCCTTTTCAAATAAACATGGATTAGGGTATAAAAAGGAGTCAAAAATTCCTAAAAATAATTTTAAGAGGAATATTAATTCAAAACAACAAATGTTATTAAGAAAACCTATTAAAACAAAAGTAGAAACCATGGTAGTCAAATTTTGGATTCCAAAGACTAACAATATTTTAATTTGGAATAAATATATTAAAACATTTATGAATAGTGTTCATAATAATAAAAACTATATTTATAAAAAGGATACTGAACCGAATTCAGTTTGGTTTCCTAAGGTCTAACTCTTAGGACCTTATTAAAAAGTGGGTACCAATAATTTTCATATTTATTTTCAGGTCCCACTCAAAAAGAAGAAATGGATACTGGACAGTGGTTGCTCAAAACATATGACCAGCGACAAAGATATGCTTACAAACATCACATACTTTGATGGTGGCTCGGTTACCTTCGGAGACAATTCAAAAGGTTATATCATTGGCAAAGGAGATGTGAGCAATTACGATACATTAAATTTACCTTTTATAACAAATGTTTCATTAGTTAAAAATCTAAAACATAACCTACTAAGCATAAGTCAACTTTGTGATAAAGGTTTTAAAATAACTTTTTCAGAAAATAAATGTAGTATTTTTGATCAAAATCTTTCGAGGGAAATAGAGATAGGAATATTTATGTTCTAAATATCAATATTAATCATAATACAAGTATGTGTTTATTAGCCAAAGATAATGATCCTTGGTTATGGCACAAAAGATTTTGTCATATAAATTTTAAAACTATTAGAAAACTTTCTAAAAATGAATTAGTAAGAGGTTTACCAGAAATAAACATTAAAATAAAAAAATCATTGTGATGATTGTCAAAAAGGAAAATTAACAAAGTCATCTTTCAAATCAAAGAAAAATATTTCTACTTGACAACCACTAGAATTATTACATATGGATTTATTTGGACCAACACAGGTTCAATCCATTAATCATAATCGATATGTATTTGTAATAGCTAATGATTTTTCAAGATATACATGGACTATTTTTATGAAAAATAAAAGTGACACTTTTGAGCATTTTAAAACATTCGTCAAAAGAATTCAAAATACTAAAGGTTTGAAAATTAAAAATATACGAAGCGATCATGGAGGCGAATTCGAAAATGAAGCTTTTGCAACTTTTTGTAAAAAGAAAGAAATAAATCATAATTTTTCGTTTCCTAGAACTCCTTAACAAAATAGAGTTGTTGAAAGAAAGAATAGAACATTACAAGAATGCGCAAGAACATTATTAAATGGATGTTCTCTACCAAAACATTTTTGGGCAGAAGCCATTGCTACTGCATGTTATGTATTAAATAGAATATCAATAAGACCATTAACTAAAAATACTTCATATGAACTATTTAATAACAAAAAGCCAAATATATCTTATTTTAAAGTATTTGGATCAAAATGTTTTTTTTAAATACAAAAGATCAACTAGGAAAATTCGATCCAAAAGCCGACGAAGGAATTTTCGTAGGATACTCAAAACGAAGTAAAGCATATCGAGTATTTAATAAACAAACAAACATATTTGAAGAAACTTTGCATATATCTTTTGATGAAAATTTTAATAAAAATTTGAATATAAAAGATGATGAAGAATTCATAAATATAGAAAATACAAACCTTGAAAATTGTGATAATGAACTAAGATCTCCTCGAAGGATATTACGAGATCATCCAGCTTAAATTATAATAGGTGAAATAAATTCTCAAGTTAAGAAAAGAAGCCAACTAAATCAAATGGGAAATATAGCTTTTTTTCAACAATAGAACCTAAAAATCCTAAATAAGCATCAACTGACGATTACTGGATTATTGCTATGCAAGAAGAATTAAATCAATTTGAACGTAATGATGTTTGGGAGTTAGTTCCCCGTCCTAATAATCAATCAGTAATAGGAACAAAATGGATTTACAAAAATAAAGTAGACGAACAAGGTAATATAACTAGGAATAAAGCAAGACTAGTAGCACAAGGGTATAATCAAGAAGAAGGTATTGATTTTGAAGAAACCTTTGCTCCCGTCGCAAGACTTGAAGCAATACGTATACTATTAGCCTTTGCATGTTTTCACAATTTTAAACTTTATCAAATGGATGTTAAAAGTGCATTTTTAAATGGTTTTATTAAAGAAAATGTATACATAGAACAACCTCCTTTACTTATACATGAAAAATATCTGGATCATGTATTTAAATTAAAGAAAGCACTATATGGTCTTAAACAAGCTCCTCATGCTTGGTATGAAAGACTTAAAAGTTATTTATTAAATTCAGGATTTCAAATTGGAAAAGTAGATCAAATGCTTTTCATTAAAAATACTATTAAAGATATTTTAATAATTCAAATATACGTAGATGATATTATATTTGGTTTGACAAATGAAAATTTATGTAAAGAATTTCAAATATAATGACTAAGGAGTTCGAAATGTCTCGTATGGGAGAATTATCATATTTTCTCGGACTTCAAATTAAATAATTATCAAATGGAATTTTTATAAACCAAGAAATATATTGTGCTAATTTAATTAAACGTTTTGGAATGGAAAACACTTCTGCTAAACCTACTCCTATGAGTACCACTACTCATCTCGATCGAGATGAAATGGCAAAAGTGTAGATCAAAAATTGTTTAGAAGTATGATAGGTTCCCTACTTTACTTAACTGCTAGTAGACCAGATATTATGATGAGTGTATGTTTATGTGCACATTTTCAGTCTAATCCTAAAGAATAACATTTAAGAGCGGTAAAACGAATTATGCGATATCTTAACAATACTAAAGATTTTGGCCTTTTTTATCCAAAGGAATGTCCATTTGAGTTAGTATCATTCAGTGATGCTGATTTTGGTGGATCTCGAACGATAGAAAAGGTACAAGTGGTACATGCCATTTCATTGGAAAATGACTTGTATCTTGGTTTAGTAAGAAACAAAATTGTGTCTCGCTTTCCATATGTGAAGCAGAGTATATATCAGCCGCTATAGCTTGCACTCAAGTTATCTACATGCAACAAACACTTAAAGATTTTAATATAAATTTAACAAATTCTACAATATATTGTGATAATACAAGTACAATAAATTTATCTAAAAATCCGGTTAATCACTCTCGAACAAAACATATAGATATTCGTCACCATTTTCTACGCGACAATATCGAAAAAGGAATCATAAATTTAGGACATATTTCTACAGAAAATCAAATTGCCGATATATTTACTAAACCTTTATTAGAAAACTCCTTTATAAAACTAAGAAGAGAATTTGGAATAATTTCTTTTAAAGACATCTTATAGACAAAGTTATAAAATTCTATACAATTCAGTCGACTAAAATTATATGCTCAGTTGACTGAATAATAAAAACTAAGACTTTCAATTTATATTTTCAGAATATGTCACATAATATATTATAAAATAAAGGTTATTTCTAATCTATACATTTTTAACTGATTTATTTTAACCTTTAAATCATTAAGTAAATGAAAAACTTTTATAAATTATAACCACAATATGTTTAGAAAATTCTTCCTATAAATATACCCTTAAACATGGTTCATTTTCACAATTCGTTTTCACATATAAAAGATTGAAAAATCAATATAAAAATGTCTACCAACAACTCTTACTCCCCAATCAACATCACCTCTTCGATTGATAACTCTCCAACATCACCAAAACTTCCCTCTCCAACACCGACGCATGAACCAGTCTATAAATGGAACAACTATCATACTGGCTACACACCAGAATCAAAGAAGGCCAAACGTGAACTTTTTATATCTCCAGATACAAAAAGAAAGTGCGACGACCCGACTTTCTACCACCAGAAAATCGCATCATCTTTAAGAAAGAAAGGGATAGAAAAGAGAAAAGATAGAGAAGAAGAAAGAAACAACATCAGAATCTAAACAGCGGAATGGATAAATTATATTAATCACATAATACTTTACATAGTATCATATATATCAGAGATACACAGCATAATCAACTCATACTAGACAGTTATAAACATCTGTCCAGTTATACAACTCAATACAACAACTCAAAGAACACACAGCTGAATACTCTATAGCTATACGCAGAAGCCTCCTGCTCCATTTGCTTCTCCTGAATTCGTCAAAGCCAACCTGAAATCCTAACCCGAATCCCTTGGCTACTCGTAAAAATTTGAGTACCCAAGAGTTTAAGAAAACATAATAAACTCCGGGTTAGACATGGGTCTGGTGTGAGTAAACGGTTAAAGTTGCTTAACTTTTAAAAACATTTTGAAAGAAAAGGTATCACGTAAGACTTCCCACACATAAACATGGAAAAGTTTTTACCTTACTCTAACCAAAACATTTGATAGGAAATCCTGTGATATTATAATAGTGTCTAGGGTTTTCAAATAAATACGAAATAGCCGAAATTGTTACATCTATTAAATTCCAGCTACTAGCCACAAAAGTGGGTAATACAATCAAAACTGTTGGCGCTTATTGGATTTTGGATTCCATACAATGGCAGGGCTACTGAGGTGCCGCCCGTCACAGTACGTGGCCTAGATCACCGTACCGAGGAGCCACCCTAACTCCCCTGCAACACAAAGCCGGACCCGTTCCTTACTGAACAGTTTCAAATAAGACAACCCCGACGGTTGTAGCTATTCAACCGTCCACACAGCCGAAAAAAAAGGGACCTCTAGACAGGGGTAAATCTTACTCTCCAGTGGGTGCGACCCACGAAGCCTTGCTGCACCTCCCCTGTTTTAGCCATTCCCGGTTGATGAGGCTTGAGGTCCCGATTACCTTTAGTGAACACTTCACTTAGAATGCTCATCGTCCACCTAACGATGTTCTGAAAGCATTCAATCCATACAAGTTCGTTCCGGGTTCAAATGAAACCGAAGGCATTATCTCGTTACACTCATTTTGGAATCACCCTCAGAGTTAACGACAATAACCCTTGCACTCTGAATCACCATCTCGAATCTATAAGTACTATTCCGTCAAACTCATTACAGAATCATCCACAGAGTTATACTGACGTATAGCCCTTACACCTCATGTCTTCACAAAGCTCCAATTTGACTCAGGACCTAACGTTATTTGGAATCGATGTGGTTTTCGGATATCCAAATATGGAAACCCGATCCCGGTCTCATCGAAATCCAAAGCGTGTCTTTTAGGTCCAAGTTGTTTTAAAGGTTTTAAAACAAATCAATTCAACAATCTATATACACACAGAATAGATAATTCACAAATCATAATTGATAATCAACATTATCAAATGACAGGTAATCCACATTATCAATATCATAATAGATAATCCATATATCAACATCCCAAATGATAACCTATGTAATCATCACAATGCAACAAAGCATTCATATCACACAACCATACTTATCTCATTACTGAGGTCACAAAGCATTCAAGACAGTCAATGTCATCCATTCATACATAAGCAATGATTTACTCATACCACAATATAATTAATTTAAACTGAATTAAATTAACTATCTCTAATTAATTTAAAGTGAATTAAATTAATTACCTAATCACTTAATTAATTAATTAAATTAATTACCTTCATCATAATAAATCTTACTTAAATAACCATTAGTTAAACCAATTAATAAATCACCATCCTAAATAATCAACCATGATTAATTAACTCTTAATTAATTAATTAATCCTTAATTATTCTCATTAATCATATCAATTAATGAACCTTAATTAATTAATCATGTGTAGATTAATTGCTTTTATTTAATCAACTAAAATACAGTAATTAATTATTCTTAATTACTTCATAAATCCTTTGATTTATTACCCAAATAATAAACCTTTAGTTACTTTAACAAGTAATTACCCATTTAAAATTACTTTCCAATCAGTAATTTACCTAACTCAATTACCTCTGTAATTAATCAATTACTTATCTTAAGTAATTAACCTTATCAAAAGTTTATTAAGTAATAATACTTAATCATTTATCAAGTGACTACTCTTAATTAATTAACAAATTAATTAATTTACTTGATCAAACTCATCTCATAAACAAAATTGAGTAATTCATTCCTTAATTACTCATTAACCAAATTAATCTTTAATTAATAGATTAATTATCTTCAACTATTAATTAATAAACCTTAATTATTAATCAATCCATTAATACAAAGTAATTAATTCCTAATTACTTTTATAATTAATTAATTAAACTTAATTAACTAATTAATCAACTCTTAATCATTAATTAATAAACTTAATTATTAATTAACAATCTTAAGTATAAATTAATTAATCCATAAATGTAATTAATTAATCCTTAATTAAAATTAATTAAACCTAAAAAAAATAGTTAATTAATTCTTAATTAATTAGCATTTATTTTTAATAATCCTTTAATTATTAACTAAGAAAACTCAATTAAGACTTAATAAAACCTTTATTAATTTATTACTATTTTAATTAACCCTTAATTACTTAATTAATAAGTAATTACAATTTAATTAATCATTAGACATTAATAAAATTATCATCATAATTAATAGTTAATTAAATAAATAATTATACTTAATTAATTACTTAATTAACCCCTTTTAAAATAATAAATTAATTTAATTAATTAGACTTAAAATTTCTTAATTAACTTAATTAATTATAACTCACTAAACTTAATTATCTTTAAGATAAAACATTATCTTAATTATTTTGAAAACATTTTATCTTAACAACTAACTTAACTTAATTAAATCTTTAATTAAGTTTTAAAATATAAAGTAATCATTAATTACTTACCTCTTTATTAATTAACAATCCTTAATTTCAAATAAACCATTTTGAAAACTTTAATTGTTAATTTATAAATCATTAATCTTTAAATAATTCAATTAATAAACCATTTTTAATTATTACATTTATTATCAAACTTTATTTAAGTTTTTAGGATAAAACATTTCCTTATTTAATTAAATCTTAAGTTTGAAAATAACTTAAGAATTTACTTAAATCATCTAAGTTTACAATTCATACAACATTATTTATTCAAACATTTATTATAAAGAAATGAATTTCAAGAAATGATTTAACTTGATTAAAGTTTATAAAAATTTACTTTCAATTAAATTTTAAAAACTAGTTTAAAACATTTTACCTCGGTTTAACCCCTGTGTACTTGAAACAACTAAGTACATCTACATCTCTTCTTATTATCAAAACAGTTTAATTTCATTTTTAAAACTATTGATTTAAATTTTTAAAACCATTAAAAACTAACAGTTCCTTAAAAATTAGCAATTGACCCCAGAACCCCCCCCCCCCCCCCGAGTTCCTTCCCGAGCTACCACCAATGCTACCCGAGTTCCCCTTCGAGTAATCAAGCAGAACCCAAACAAAACCCAACATCTACAACCACTGACTCCAAGCCCACCTCCGTGCAACCTGCACCGGCGCCGGACCTCCTTTGGCCAACGTCGAACCCACCGCCGAGTCATTCCCCACCCTACAAGCCTCCACGACCAACCAAACCTCAAAATCTATCCCAAATCGAATTCGAGCATTCTTGAGGTACAGACCCAAACACCCTCATCAGAAAAACCACATTTCCACAACTCCGATCAACTACAACGGCCATAACTCCGGCCATGGTCCACTGACCCACCGCACTTTCTTCTCCCAGAATCATATCAAGCTCGATGCTGATTTGAAGATACAGCGACCCCATAGTTCAGCTCAAACCAAACTAAGTTAAAAATGAATCTTTGGCAAAAATCAAACTATTCAATGATTTAAAAATTCTTCAATGATTTTTGCAACACTCACTAATGCTTCATCTAGCTCCAACCACAATCTCAAGTCACCCAGTTACACCAATCAACAGAAATGGGCAGAAATCCAATTTGCAGAAAACCCCCAAATACTCCCTCACTACAATTTAAAAAAAATATAATCTTCTTTCCAAAATTCATACTTTCAAATGCCAATCTAGATCATATAGTTATTTCATCAAATTTTCATATTTGGTTTCAACATTTGTTAATAAATTGGTTACTGCATTTTTGATTTCCAGGTACATCTTAAACCAGAGACTAAATTTTATTTTATTTTTTCACAGTTTATACTTGAACTAACCTGTTTTGGTTTGAAACTATGACTTAACAAATTTTTTTTATATTGGATTTGTTTGGAGATATAATCTTTGTTTCAGATACTATAGCAAAATACAGAAAAGAAAGAAATTTCAAATCAACCTGCATAGTTTTAAAATCAGAACCACATAACATTTATTCTTATATATAAGCATATGTAAAGCATTTCGACTCAACAATTTGCATGCAATTACTATCATATACTTAAGTTTAAACTTAAATGTTTACTCACCTCAACATAGTGCAGAGTTTTAAAGATGACTGGAACATGAAGTTTGCAAAAGAATTGAACTTGAAGCCTTAAAACAGAAATGCTTCATGTTTGCATTTTGAAAACTTTCTATGCTTCCTTTTAAAACTTTGAAATGCTTTGAAACTAGGCCTCTGGAACTGGAATTGCAGAGAACATTTTGATTACTTTGAAAACTTTTTTGCTTTGACCAGATTTTCTTGCATGCACACTTGATAGAGGTTACAGGGTTTAAGCATAAGCAATTTACAGAGTTGAATTGCATTTGAACTTTGAGGCAGATACTTGGGTTTGAGGAGTTAAATGCAGATTTTGTTTTTCAATCTGCAGGCTTTTGTTTTACTGAATTGCTTCAGTTTTACATGCATTGAATTGTAAACAGAAGGGTTTCAGATTTGTAGTCTGAAAAAGCTACAAACTTTGAAAATTTTGAGGTAGTCATTAAATTGAAGAGGGTTTTGATTTGAGGACACTGCAGGCTTTCTGATTTTCTGAATGTGTTTGAGTTTGAAGGATTTTAGATTTGCATTTCAGGTTTGAATTTGAAGAGTTTCAAAGTTGCATGCATATTCAAGTTTCTCTCAGGAATGAATAAAATGTTTAAAGAAAAAGAAAGTGGAGGAAGACGGTGATTATATAAACAATTTCAGATTTTATAAATTTAAAAGAAAATTTAAAAAGAAATTGGACACTTGTCTTTATTTACACAAATGGTTGCAACACTTGTAAACAAGGTGTTTTAAAATTATTTTTCCTAATTACTAACGTGCTTCTTAAATTTAAAAATACACTCATACATTTGTAAATGCATGTTAATTTATATAAATTATAAAATATAATCTTTGAAAAGAACATAAAATAAAATCAATGATAATTTAAATAAATTTACAAAACATTGCAAACTTATTTTTAAAAAATGCTATTTCAAAAGCCTTACATTTATTTTATTAAATAAACACAAATCAAATTTGTTTATATAAACCTCTATAAAAGAAAAATAAAACACAATCTTATTTCTAATTAAAATATTATCTATATATTTTAAAACCAAATTATATATATTATCTATTTTAAAATGTATGTATACTCTTGAATTCAAATTTATATTCATTTTCAAAGTCAAATTAAACAGTCAAATCTAACATAAATTTAAATCAATATAAACAACTATTTTAAAATAAGCTCATTATTATTTACAATTAATATATCCTATTTTAAAATCAATTTAAAATACACAGATTTAAATATACAGATATAAATGTATTCTGAACATACTTATAAATTTTGAAAACAATATATCAATTTAGAATTAGTTTAGACAATACAAAATAATTATTTTTAATATAAAACCAATTTATAACAATAATTAAAATATTACTTGGTTATTTATTTTTGAAAATAACAGTTTTATCAATTTCAAATAATTAAATTAAGCGATTATCAGCATTTTAAACTCCTATAAATTCTAGGATATTACAATCCTCCCTCCTTAACAGAATTTCGTCCTCGAAATTTAAAACAAAGATAATCCAAAGTTTTATTTTATTTTCAACCAATTCAAACATTCATAACAGCCATACACTATCAATCAAACAAACAATTTCATCCAATCAACCAATTCAATCAAATAATTAACACTAGATATCCGAACACAGATTCGGATAAACTTCCTAAGATTATCTCGAGTTTCCCCAATATAGACACAGGGATACTCGCTCTATTAAATCCGAACTAGCTATACTTAAGCTACTGAGTTCCCACCCAGCTAGATCTATAATCTACACAAGATACCAGACCAAGACAAGTCTGATCAATAACTAAAACCTTCACAGAACTACTGGTCTCAAAACCAATGATGACCAAACACGTACTCCCTCAGAGAAACGTGAAATGATTTTGAATTCCAGTCTTCCAAACTGGCAATTCAACTCTTCAAACCAAAGCACTGATCTCAACAAAAACTCAGAAGAATCCAATATACTTCGGAGCTCACCTCAAATCTCATTACTCCCTTTACCAGTGAAAACCTCAACAACATCGAAGTCTCCAACTTCGAATTCCAAATTCTTTCGTTACCTAACCTCAAAAATTGCCGGATGATCCGGGCTGCCTACAGATCCTTCCCGATCAGCTAAACCTTCACTGATACTTCTACAAAAAAACTGGATCAACATAACTCAACAAACTGATCCTCACAAGATAAATCCAAAAATCAAAACCAAACTTCACTATCAACAGAAGAAAACAACTTCTCCTATCCGGAAAAGAAAGAACATAATCACTCGCCAACTTGCCTCAGATTCTGAAGTATAAATTCAGAAGAAATCCTCTAATCCAAAATACTGCAACATCCAGTTGCTTCTACTCAAGTCAACAGCCATCTTGCTTCCGCTGCACAACTCTGATCTGGAGCAGATGAAAATGTCGACAAATGAACACAGGCATCGACCAAACATCACATCTCAGAAATAAGATTCAACAGAAGTTCAAAAAATTCAGAGCTGCTACACCAACCAATCAACCTAGGAGACAACCTTCTCCCCAATTGAATCACTTGTATCATTCCTGACATTAAGTCGATTCAGAACTCAATCTCCAATGCGGGCAAATCTATAACTCTCCTAAAGATATATCCAGAAAAATCTTCAGCAATTCCATAATTTCTACATCCTCTAGAGTTGCCACAAATCCAAGTAAAACTGTTCTCTCTTTACCAAACAGAACATCTTAAACTTAATTAGCCAACCCATCGAAGAAATGGGTCCTCTCTACTGCTTCTGAATTCCACTTCCAGGAAATACTGATGCCAAAAACATCTTCCTGCTGGAACACAAAACACTCCCGAGCTGCACTGCTAACACAGATGCCAAAAACTCCCAAAACAATGCTCTCCGAGAAACTCGGACATCCAACTAAATACATACATCTTGCTGAACTCAGCTACAACTCTGAAGCAGACATACTTCCTTAAACTTGCTCCAAAAGAAACATCTTCAGAGACATCCATAGTCACTGCATCTCATCACGCAGCTACTACTTCCTGAGGTATCAAAATACCATCACTTACTTCTGCCCAACCGACAGATCCAAATTCTCAAAAATCCGCTCACACGTGCGCAATCAAACTTACACTTCAAAGATGAACTCCGAACCTTAACAGGTTTCCTTCAGAGATCAAATGAAGCCTTACACCAAACCACAAAGATTACTCGAGACGGTATTAGATCTACAGTCTCGAAAAATACACTTCCAACTTCAAACATTCAAACTCCAACCAATGGTAGTCGTGTTACACACACCACTACTCATCTACCTTTATAACTTATGTCGGAAAACTCGAAAAGGAAACCCAACAGATAGGTAGAAATATATATAGTTATATATAAAAATTACAAGTACGCTCTCTCAAGAAAGACACCTCTACAGAGCCTAGGTATTCACTCAACCTAATGCTCTGATACCAAATGCGACGACCCGACTTTCTACCACTAGAAAATCGCATCATCTTTAAGAAAGAAAGGGATAGAAAAGAGAAAAGATAGAGAAGAAGAAAGAAACAACATCAGAATCTAAACAGCGGAACGAATAAATTATATTAATCACATAATACTTTACATAGTATCATATATATCAGAGATACACAGCATAATCAACTCATACTAGACAGTTATAAACATCTGTCCAGTTATACAACTCAATACAACAACTCAAAGAACACACAGCTGAATACTCTATAGCTATACGCAGAAGCCTCCTGCTCCATTTGCTTCTCCTGAATTCGTCAAAGCCAACCTGAAATCCTAACCCGAATCCCTTGGCTACTCGTAAAAATTTGAGTACCCAAGAGTTTAAGAAAACATAATAAACTCCGGGTTAGACATGGGTCTGGTGTGAGTAAACGGTTAAAGTTGCTTAACTTTTAAAAACATTTTGAAAGAAAAGGTATCACGTAAGACTTCCCACACATAAACATGGAAAAGTTTTTACCTTACTCTAACCAAAACATTTGATAGGAAATCCTGTGATATTATAATAGTGCCTAGGGTTTTCAAATAAATACGAAATAGCCGAAATTGTTACATCTATTAAATTCCAGCTACTAGCCACAAAAGTGGGTAATACAATCAAAACTGTTGGCGCTTATTGGATTTTGGATTCCATACAATGGCAGGGCTACTGGGGTGCCGCCCGTCACAGTACGTGGCCTAGATCACCGTACCGAGGAGCCACCCTAACTCCCCTGCAACACAAAGCCGGACCCGTTCCTTACTGAACAGTTTCAAATAAGACAACCCCGACGGTTGTAGCTATTCAACCGTCCACGCAGCCGAAAAAAAAGGGACCTCTAGACAGGGGTAAATCTTACTCTCCAGTGGGTGCGACCCACGAAGCCTTGCTGCACCTCCCCTGTTTTAGCCATTTCTGGTTGATGAGGCTTGAGGTCACGATTACCTTTAGTGAACACTTCACTTAGAATGCTCATCGTCCACCTGACGATGTTATGAAAGCATTCAATCCATACAAGTTCGTTCCGGGTTCGAACGAAACCGAAGGCATTATCTCGTTACACTCATTTTGGAATCACCCTCAGAGTTAACGACAATAACCCTTGCACTCTGAATCACCATCTCGAATATATAAGTACTATTCCGTCAAACTCATTACGGAATCACCCACAGAGTTATACTGACGTATAGCCCTTACACCTCAAGTCTTCACAAAGCTCCAATTTGACTCACGACCTAACGTTATTTGGAATCGATGTGGTTTTCGGATATCCAAATATGGAAACCCGATCCCGGTCTCATCGAAATCCAAAGCGTGTCTTTTAGGTCCAAGTTGTTTTAAAGGTTTTAAAACAAATCAATTCAACTATCTATATACACACAGAATAGATAATTCACAAATCATAATTGATAATCAACATTATCAAATAACAGGTAATCCACATTATCAATATCATAATAGATAATCCATATATCAACATCCCAAATGATAACCTATGTAATCATCACAATGCAACCAAGCATTCATATTACACAACCATACTTATCTCATTACTGAGGTCACAAAGCATTCAAGACACTCAATGTCATCCATTCATACATAAGCAATGATTTACTCATACCACAATATAACTAATTTAAACTGAATTAAATTAACTATCTCTAATTAATTTAAAGTGAATTAAATTAATTACTTAATCACTTAATTAATTAATTAAATTAATTATCTTCATCACAATAAATCTTGCTTAAATAACCATTAGTTAAACAAATTAATAAATCACCATCCTAAATAATCAACCATGATTAATTAACTCTTAATCAATTAATTAATCCTTAATTATTCTCATTAATCATATGAATTAATGAACCTTAATTAATTAATCATGCGTAGATTAATTGCTTTTATTTAATCAACTAAAATACAGTAATTAATTATTCTTAATTACTTCTTAATTACTTCATAAATCCTTTGATTTATTACCCAAGTAATAAACCTTTAATTACTTTAACAAGTAATTACCCATTTAAAATTACTTTCCAATCAGTAATTTACCTAACTCAATTACCTCTGTAATTAATCAATTACTTATCTTAAGTAATTAACCTTATCAAAACTTTATTAAGTAATAATACTTAATCATTTATCAAGTGACTATTCTTAATTAATTGACAAATTAATTAATTTACTTGATTAAATTCATCTTATAAACAAAATTGAGTAATTCATTCCTTAATTACTCATTAACCAAATTAATCTTTAATTAATAGATTAATTATCTTCAACTATTAATTAATAAACCTTAATTATTAATCAATCCATTAATACAAAGTAATTAATTCTTAATTACTTTTATAATTAATTAATTAAACTTAATTAACTAATTAATCAACTCTTAATCATTAATTAATAAACTTAATTATTAATTAACAATCTTAATTATAAATTAATTAATCCATAAATGTAATTAATTAATCCTTAATTAAAATTAATTAACCTTAAAAAAATAGTTAATTAATTCTTAATTAATTAGCATTTATTTTTAATAATCCTTTAATTATTAACTAAGAAAACTCAATTAAGACTTAATAAAACCTTTATTAATTTATTACTATTTTAATTAACCCTTAATTACTTAATTAATAAGTAATTACAATTTAATTAATCATTAGACATTAATTAAATTATCATCATAATTAATAGTTAATCAAATAAATAATTATACTTAATTAATTACTTAATTAACCCCTTTTAAAATAATAAATTAATTTAATTAATTAGACTTAAAATTTCTTAATTAACTTAATTAATTATAACTCATTAAACTTAATTATCTTTAAGATAAAACATTATCTTAATTATTTTGAAAACATTTTATCTTAACAACTAACTTAACTTAATTAAATCTTTAATTAAGTTTTAAAATATAAAGTAATCATTAATTACTTACCTCTTTATTAATTAACAATCCTTAATTTCAAATAAACCATTTTGAAAACTTTAATTGTTAATTTATAAATCATTAATCTTTGAATAATTCAATTAATAAACCATTTTTAATTATTACTTTTATTATCAAACTTTATTTAAGTTTTTAGGATAAAACATTTCCTTATTTAATTAAATCTTAAGTTTGAAAATAACTTAAGAATTTACTTAAATCATCTAAGTTTACAATTCATACAACATTATTTATTCAAACATTTATTATAAAGAAATGAATTTCAAGAAATGATTTAACTTGATTAAAGTTTATAAAAATTTACTTTCAATTAAATTTTAAAAACTAGTTTAAAACATTTTACCTCGGTTTAACCCCTGTGTACTTGAAACAACTAAGTACATCTACATCTCTTCTTATTATCAAAACAGTTTAATTTCATTTTTAAAACTGTTGATTTAAATTTTTAAAACCACTAAAAACTAACAGTTCCTTAAAAATTAGCAATTGACCCCAGAACACCCCCCCCCCCCCGAGTTCCTTCCCGAGCTACCACCAATGCTACCCGAGTTCCCCTTCGAGTAATCAAGCAGAACCCAAACAAAACCCAACATCTACAACCACTGACTCCAAGCCCACCTCCATGCAACCTGCACCGACGCCGGACCTCCTTTGGCCAACGTCGAACCCACCGCCGAGTCATTCCACCACCCTACAAGCCTCCACGACCAACCAAACCTCAAAATCTATCCCAAATCGAATTCGAGCATTCTCGAGGTACAGAACCCAAACACCCTCATCAGAAAAACCACATTTCCACGACCTCGATCAACTACAGCGGCCATAACTCCGGCCATGGTCCACTGACCCACCGCACTTTCTTCTCCCAGAATCATATCAAGCTCGATGCTGATTTGAAGATACAACGACCCCATATTTCAGCTCAAACCAAACTAGGTTAAAAATGAATCTTTGGCAAAAATCAAACTATTCAGTGATTTAAAAATTCTTCAATGATTTTTGCAACACTCACTAATACTTCATCTAGCTCCAACCACAATCTCAAGTCACCCAGTTACACCAATCAACAGAAATGGGCAGAAATCCAATTTGCAGAAAACCCCCAAATACTCCCTCACTACAATTTAAAAAAATATAAACTTCTTTCCAAAATTCATACTTTCAAATGCAAATCTAGGTCATATAGTTATTTCATCAAATTTTCATATTTGGTTTCAACACTTGTTAATAAATTGGTTACTGCATTTTTGATTTCCAGGTACATCTTAAACCAGAGACTAAATTTTATTTTATTTTTTCACAGTTTATACTTGAACTAACCTGTTTTGGTTTGAAACTATGACTTAACAATTTTTTTTTATATTGGATTTGTTTGGAGATATAATCTTTGTTTCAGATACTATAGCAAAATACAGAAAAGAAAGAAATTTCAAATCAACCTGCACAGTTTTAAAATCAGAAACACATAACATTTATTCTTATATATAAGCATATGTAAAGCACTTCGACTCAACAATTTGCATGCAATTACTATCATATACTTAAGTTTAAACTTAAATGTTTACTCACCTCAACCTAGTGCAGAGTTTTAAAGATGACTGGAACAGGAAGTTTGCAAAAGAATTGAACTTGAAGCCTTAAAACAGAAATGCTTCATGTTTGCATTTTGAAAACTTTCTATGCTTCCTTTTAAAACTTTGAAATGCTTTGAAACTAGGCCTCTGGAACTGGAATTGCTAAGAACAGTTTGATTACTTTGAAAACTTTTTTGCTTTGACCAGATTTTCTTGCATGCACACTTGATAGAGGTTACAGGGTTTAAGCATAAGCAATTTACAGAGTTGAATTGCATTTGAACTTTGAGGCAGATACTTGGGTTTGAGGAGTTAAATGCAGATTTTGTTCTTGAATCTGCAGGCTTTTGTTTTACTGAATTGCTTCAGTTTTACATGCATTGAATTGTAAACAGAAGGGTTTCAGATTTGCAGTTTGAAAAAGCTACAAACTTTGAAAAATTTGAGGTAGACATTAAATTGAAGAGGGTTTTGATTTGAGGACACTGCAGGCTTTCTGATTTTTTGAATGTGTTTGAGTTTGAAGGATTTCAGATTTGCATTTCAGGTTTGAATTTGAAGAGTTTCAAAGTAGCATGCATATTCAAGTTTCTCTCAGGAATGAATAAAATATTTAAAGAAAAAGAAAGTGGAGGAAGACGGTGATTATATAAACAATTTCAGATTTTATAAATTTAAAAAGAAATTGGACACTTGTCTTTATTTACACAAATGGTTGCAACACTTGTAAACAAGGTGTTTTAAGAAATGAACATTTGTCAATATTAAGTTTTATTCTAATTCTAAAGAAATTTAAAAGCATTTAAAATTATTTTTCCTAATTACTAATATGCTTCTTAAATTTAAAAATACACTCATATATTTATAAATGCATGTTAATTTCTATGAATTATAAAATATAATCTTTGAAAAGAACAGAAAATAAAATCAATGATAATTTAAATAAAATTACAAATCATTGCAAACTTATTTTTAAAAAATGCTATTTCAAAAGCCTTACATTTATTTTATTAAATAAACACAAATCAAATTTGTTTAGATAAACTTCTATAAAAGAAAAATAAAACAAAATCTTATTTCTAATTAAAATATTATCTATATATTTTAAAACCAAATTATATATATATTATTTATTTTAAAATGTATGTATACTCTTGAATTCAAATTTATATTCATTTTCAACGTCAAATTAAAAAGTCAAATCTAACATAAATTTAAATCAATATAAACAACTATTTTAAAATTAGATCATTATTATTTACAAATAATATATCCTATTTTAAAATCAGTTTAAAATACACAGATTTAAATATACAGATATAAATGTATTCTGAACATACTTATAAATTTTGAAAACAATATATCAATTTAGAATTGGTTTAGACAATACAAAATAATTATTCTTAATATAAAACCAATTTATAACAATAATTAAAATATTACTTGGTTATTTATTTTTGAAAATAACAGTTTTATCAATTTCAAATAATTAAATTAAGCGATTATCAGCATTTTAAACTCCTGGAAATTCCGGGATATTACAGAAAGATTGATGAAATTCATCACTTTTAACAACAACAAATTGATCTTCAACGAGAATTATATTCCGAACAAAAAGTAACAGCTAGACGATTAAGCTTCCTAGAGCAAATCGGTTTAGGTTTTTGTGGCTCAAAGAAGAACGAAGTAGCCGAGCCCCTACCTCGACCAGTTAGTTCGTTTGATCCGTCTTCGTCTTATCGTACACCGATCGATCCAGTGAATCCTTGGATGTCGCCAAAGACTCCTCAGTATAGTCCAAATTCATGGGATATAAACTATATGGAGAATGAAGGGGAAAAGACACCAAAGAAAAACAGTCCATCTCCGAAGAAATAGTTACTTTTGGAATCAATTCATGTTGTTATATCTGTACAAATGAAATTATTTCTTTAAATAAAACTTTTGTTTTTCAAAATTCACAAAGAACAACAAAATTGCAAGGAACAGTCGACTGAAATTTACTGTTCAGTCGACTGAACATATGGCGGAAAATAAAATTTCCATAACTCAGTCGACTAAAAACCTCTGCCCAGTCGACTAAACTTTCAACAGAAACTTTCGGACAGCAGTTCAGTCGACTAAAAACCCTGTTCAGTCGACTGAATTCAACCCAAAAAAATTTCGGCCTTCAATTCAGTCGACTGAACAGACTTTTCAGTCGATTGAACGCCAATTCCCAGGCAACTTTACCCTTTTATCCACCAGTTTTCACCTTTTACCTTCACTTTTTTACATTGCAAAAGTTCTCTCTTCCCCATTGTTTTCCAAAACCCTAGCCTCCAATCCACAAATTACTCTCAAATCTCACAATGAAATGGCTCAAAAAAGATCAAGAGCTTCTTCTTATTCATCCTCCTAGCCAATTGATGCTCAAATTGCACAATGGCTCTATGATGGAGTAGCTGTAACAAGATGGAATAAAATGAAGAATTCGCGCATTTTCAAACACTCCTTCGTTGATTTCCAAAGCCTTCAGACGTACGACATCCAAGCATTAACGGATCGGGTAGGTTTAACTTCTCTCTTTGATTTAAAAAGAAATGACCGTGCAATAAACCATATCATGGCAAATTATTTTATGCAAACCTTAATCTTGGACACCAAACTACAAGAAATCTGAATGATAGCGTTTGGAGTATGGTGTGTGGGAAGAAAGTTTGGTTCTCCATAGATCGAATTGCACACATCCTAGGATCACCTAATGTAGGGAGAAAGCTTGAAGAGATAGAATTCAATCCACAAATTCGAGATAACATAAATCATCAATTTATGGAAAATAATATCAACTTTAGAGATTTTAAGTCCACTTCCTTACGACCTAGAGCTGGAATCCTTCACAAAGCTCTTATGAGAACAATTACTCCACACACGGGCTCATACGAAATTGTTTACCCCATCAATTATCGAGCTCTATACGCTATTTGGGGTAATATTCAAGTCAATAGGGTGCAATTAATTCTTGATGAATTCCTCACTTTTAATAATGGCAAAATGCGAACAATTTATTTTGGAGAATATATCATGCGACTTCTCCTCAATGTTGATACGCCATTACCTGAGTCTGAAAACACAATGGTTCATCAAATTAACCAACGGACGATAAGCCTAATACAACTACCGTCTACACCTCCTCGCATTATATCTCTTGCCGAATGGAAAGCTAGGCATCAAGAACAACAACAACAACCTCCACAGCCTCACCAAGAAGAACACTTTGAGCAAGATGATGAAATTCGTCTTGTTGATCCAAGTTATACTACCAATCAATCATTGGGTATTTTATCAAGAAATCAACAAATTCTTGATAATCGTCTTAAGAAGGTAGATCACAAGCTTGACAAAATTAAAGGATTCTTCAACAAGTTATGGGATGCAATCTCGTGTTCAAGCTCCACTACCGCTTCAACATCACACAGCAAAGTCCGACACCTACTTTTACATGGACGTCTTCCGAAGAGCATATAAGTAGCAGTACAAGTGGAGCTAGTGGTGGCCAAGGAGGAAGAGCTTATAGACCACCCACCGGTGGACCAGTCATTCGTGAACCAACAGGAGGGAGAGAAGGTTCATATGATCGGGATAAAGATGAATAATTCTAGTATGGTTTGATGTTTATTTATAACTCTCTTATGGCTTGTATAAATAGCCATTTTATGCTTGTTCTATTCTACATTTTTAATTTTTTTAGCCATGATTATGCAATTCCCTAAAATCTATGCTTCAGTGATTGTTTTGATAATATATTTCTCCGGTTATTACTTCCTTTTTGTCGATGACAAAGGGGGAGAAAAATCTATGATACTAACTTTTTTTTGTAGAAAAAATAGTGCATATATTAGGGGGAGGAAATAAATCTCTACACACACATCAGTACTGCCATCAATCAAAAAGGGGGAGAATGTTGATACGCTAAGATTTTGATCAATGACAATGTGCTTCAACAAAAAGGAAGAGATATGTGCAAAGCTAAAGGAAGAACGATGAAGACCAATGATAAACATAAGTATGATTTCTATATAGGTCTTAGTTTAGAATTATTGTTAAAATCTATCCTCAAGAGGCTTGCACAAACACTAGAACACATTTTAAAAATCTCATTTTTTTCAATAAACATTCACTGTGCATAATTTAGTAGTTCAGTCGACTGAACAGGGATGACCAGTCGAATGAACCAGTTACACATACACAAACATGTACAGTTTCAGTCGACTGAAACACCCTGTTCAGTCGACTGAATTTGTTCCTGAAAATTTTACTTCATATTTTCAGTTGACTGAATTCCTTGTTCAGTCGACTGAATATGAACCTGCGAATTTTCTCTGAAAGGACACCTTCTTCCTCCCAAGAGTTGCAACCATTCATCAATGGAAATGGAAGCATCTCTTGTCTGCACCCTAAGCCAAAAAATGCACCTCCTTTACAAGTATAAATACATGATTCTAACATCTTCAATTCACTGAATTCTCTTGCTTAATCTTACTATTTTCTTGAACATATTCTCTAGAAATTCTCAAAGCAATCACCAATCTATTGCTTGAATCACTGCTTTGTTTTTAACATTCTTTTGATTCATAGCAATTCACATTTCCTAAATCTTCACAAACACATTGCATACTCTCGAGGATAAGATTATAGGAATATTGTACTACATTAGACTCATTAGTGTTGACAAGAACACAACAAGTCGAATATTGTTTTTTAGTAATTGAGTTGAAGTCCTCTTCGATAGTTGAGGCAAGAAATCCCGTTCGGTTGTTCGGGTAAGTTGTAAACCTATTCCTCCAGGTTAAGTGAGGGTTTTAGTTAGTGGAATTCTTAAGTGAAGCTTAGGGACTGGACGTAGGACTAGTGGTCCGAACCAGTATAAAATCCTGGTGTCTACCTTACTTTTACTTACATTATCTACCTAGACAATTCCGTCATTCAATATTACACGATCCTACCACATAGCCTCTTTTAGTACAAACGATACATCAGATGAATCGAAACACAAAACAATTCAGAACATCGACGCAGTACAAACGGTACGTCCAATGAACCGAAAAGCCGAGACATCGATGTAGTACAAACGGTACATCAGATGAATCGAAACACAAAATAACTCAGAACATCGACGCAGTACAAACGGTACATCCTATGAACCGAAAAGCAGAGACATCGATGTAGTACAAACGGTACATCAGATGAATCGAAACACATTAAAATTACATAGGTAGCTAGCCCACAAAGAAATGAGACGAAGCTCAATAAAATGAGGTACAGTCCCCTACGTGGACAAAGAGACATCACACATTGCTAGTTTAAACCATAAAATGATCATCATCGATCATCAAGAAGTGTCAATTACACTAAGCCAGTAAATATATGAGTTTAGCTTCATGTCCCATAACCACTAGTTTAACTTAAATACTTACGAACAAATTGTAGATCTCCACTAGAAAATTTGTCACAAGAGATTCAATCGAATAAGTCCAAGAATTAACGGACGAAGTAAACGCAAGCGTTTCATACCACTTATTTTACTAAGTCGCTTAATTAGATTTCTCATACAAGTGAGGTAAAGGTTTGTATATACTAATAGATTGGAAATCGTTTTTAAGAAACGAGCTTTGTAATGAAATAGTGTTGAAGTCGTTTTGATGAAAAAGTTTTGATATTTACTACTAGTATTGAAACCTTTATATTTTTAAAGTGACAAATCATAGAAATGATTGTAGAAACAATCAATCATCAAAATTCACATTCGAAGACGTGAATAAAATCCAAAGAAATTGATTACCGAATCCATCGAAATGGATATTCCCAAAAATCACGATATAAATGAAGTAATCAAATTCGATAATAAATGATAATCAACAAATCGAATAATCACGAATCGATAAAATTGTAATTCTCAAGCAAATAGGCAAATAGAGCCTAGACAGCAAATTCAGACGTCCGAAATCAAGGATTCCGACGTCTGAATCCAGAAAAATAAAAGTTTTCCGGAACATAATTCAAACGTCTGAATCCTTTATTTCAAACGTCTGAATCCTTTATTTCAGACGTCTGAAATAGGCATTTTTAGCCTATTTCCTTTTTGGTTGCTCATGAGAAAATTCAGACATCTGGAATTTTGATTCAAACTTCTGAATGCTGGGGAATAAAAATTCGCAGTATAATATTCAGACGTCTAAATCCTATGATGTGCATGTAAATGTGCATATTTTTACCACCATATTTAATCTATTTAAATTGAATAAATGATTATATTGGGTATTTTAACTTGTTTTAACCAAATTCCATATTAATTACAAATTGTCACATATTCATCTTCATTCAGGGGCAAAATGGTCGTTTTTGTGCATATATTAATTTGAGAAAATTTAATTGTAAATTTTTATATTATTTTGTAGGAAATTACACTCAATTACAAGTGGGTTCATGAAGGAATATGCATGCATAAAATGAATACAAAGGAATGAAGATGGAAATAATTTAAAGTGAAGAACATGGAGGACCTCACCTACCCACCACCTTAATGTACAAATAGAGGCTAATGCACATGCTTATGGAATTAATGGCTTCATATACACTTAAATGATGATTAGTAGAAGCTAATGATTACTTTACCTCCACACTTTCTCAAGAGTAGTTTGGTCATTCCCCAAATTATGGATTAGGGTTTCATGCTTGTATAAATAACCTCTTATGTTTCATGTAGCCTCCATCCTCTCCACTTAGGCCTCCTCTCTTCCTCTTCCTCTTCATTAGTTTAGATCAAATAAACGAAAGCTCTCTTTCTCTTTTCATGGCTACTTAACCAATTTTATTTTCATGTAATTTTCCTTTTTTTATGTTATTAATGCATGCTCTTTCCTTTTACATGCCTCTTTTTTATGTTGTAGTGTAGATCTATTTTCTTTTATGCAAGTTAATTAGCTTATCTTTTCATTTTGCTGTCTTTTTCCTCTTCATTTTGCTTTCATGATGTTAGCTACATTTGTTAATAAAATGACAAATATGAGAAGCTAAACCCCTTCAATTTAGGGGTAATGAAGCTCTCTAATTAATGTAGCTTCAACATTTTGTTAATTCATGCTCTCTTTTTGTGCTTAATGATGATGATAGAAATAGTTTTATTTGTTGTTTTTGCTTTGAATTTGATAGTCTATATTGTTGACACCAAATAGGCTATGCTTAAACAATCACTAACACAAATGCCTCTTCATCAATATATGATTATGGCATAAGAAAGTGATTTGAAATTAAAATTTGATGGTCTCTGTTTCTAATCAATAGTTAATAGGCCATACTTAAAATAGATTTCATTCTCATTTTCTTTATCAATTTTCAGGAAAGTTAGTAAGTGTTTTAAGGGGTGTGTTATAGTTTGATGGCTTATGTTGGCTAATCAATAGCTCAAATATGCCATACTTATAATAAACACATCAATTAAAACACTAATGACCATAAAAGAGAGATCATGATTTCATGTGTTGAACTACATGATCTAGAGAGTGGATTTATTCTCTAAATTGTCATTTAACTCTCATATTTGCATATCTTTTCTTTTTGTTAGTTAGTTCATTTTCTCATTTTCTAGCTAAACACACTCTCAACTTTGGGTTAATTTGATTGAGTAGGAAACTTAAATCAACAATTCCCTGTGGATTGACCCGCATTCGCCGCGTGCTACATTCGTATACTGTGCGCTTGCGGTTATTTTTTAATTTAAATTCGTTCGACGGTTTTCTAATTTCATAGAATTTCCGTCGTGACGAACATCCAACGTTTCAGACGTTTGGAACTGAAGTTCAGGGCATTCCCTGAAACTAGGCCAATGATGGCCAAAACGATTATCGGAAGAGATCGGACGTGCAACAACGACTAAGGATTTATGCCAAGCGACAACCCAGCCTTAAAGGATCTTCGATACGCCTCGAATATCAATGTCCAAATATCCGTAATAGGATTTCATAAAATTTGACCAAAACACCGAAAATTGGAATACTCACCAAATCAATCCAAATCAAAATCAAATGCATATGAATAAGTGTTAGGAACTCATACCTAACAATCAAAGATAGTTATAGACTAAGATATGAGATAAAAATCTCACCTTTTACACAACAACAATAAAGAAGAAGCTTGAAAACAAAGGAGGATCAACCACTCTTCAATCCCAACTCAAGAAGCTTGAATCTCATCTTTAAAGGAAGAACATTCTTAAAGTTAGTTTTAGGAATTTTTGAAATTGAAAGGAGAATGAGTTGGAGAAGAAGAAGGAGATGCTTACCAATAGCTTCATTTTGAATTTAGAGATAGAACTTGGATTTTCAAATGGAATCTAAGGCTTGGAATTTCTAATTTCCAATCTCTCCCACCATTGTTGCTAAAGCTTGAGTATTAGGAAATAGAAATGAAGTAATAAAGAGGAGAGGGTTGGAGTTAGGTTGATAAGTGGGGTTAATGGGCTGAAACCCAAACCCAAAGCCCTAAGTGAAAAATAGAAAAATTCTACTAACTCCAAACATATCAAAGTTTATACTCAAAAAGGTTGCAAATGACATTTTGAACTCAATGGAAGTGATCTCGGGTCCTAATTCGACTGTTTGCAAAAAGCAGCTTTTCAGACTAAATCCGACGAATGATATAATATTTAAATAAAATATTTAAATTATACAATCGTAAAATATGCGGGTTGTTACAACAACTCTCTCCGCACCCAGAATACTGACAATTGACAAGTGGTGCATGAGGCCGGGCTCGGGCAACATTCTCGGATGTATAGAAACATTGATCCGGGAGATAATGATGGGGAACCCAGGGAAGCGAATGCAGCACCGGCTGAGCTGACTTGACATTCTAGTCAGCCGAGATGACCCATCACGAGTTCTTATGATTGGAACGCAACTCGAACTCTGAATGGCCGAGGATCTCACTGATTTTCTCTGAGCAAATCTGGATGTTTTCGCTTGGACACATTCCGATATGTGCGGGATTTCTGCTGCTATTGTGAGTCCTATGTTGAACATAGACCCGAAGTATGTTCCTGTAAAACAGAAAAGGAGAGGCATGGACCCGAAGAGGTCCGCTGCTCTCAGAGAGGAGGTGGACAAACTCAAAGCCATTGGGTTCGTCCGCGATGTCCTCTACCCTAAATGGGTGTCTAACCCTATTCTTGTGAGGAATGCAAATGGGAAGTGGAGAACTTGCATAGATTACTTTGATTTAAAAAAAGCATGCCCGAAGGATAGTTTCCCTTCACGTAGAATCGACCAGCTGGTCGACTCAACGGCCGGACACAAGTTACTGTCATTTATGGATGCGTACTCAGGATACAACCAGATCTCGGTATACATTCCGGGCCAAGAACACACCAATTTTTTCATGGACGTTGGGGACTTATCAGCGTCTGATGAATCGAATGTTTAAAGATCAGATTAGTAGAACGATGGATGTCTATGTGGATGATATGCTCGTGAAGTTACGGCAGTCACACGACTACATTCGGGACTTAGCGGAGATATTTGATTTACTCAGACATTATGGAATGAAAATCAATCCTTTAAAGTGTTCCTTTGGCATTGCGTCAGGGAAATTTCTAGGTTTCATTGGGAATGCATGGGGAATCGAAGCCAACTCGGAGAAGATTCAAGCTATTCGAGATATACAAGTGCCCAGAACTATAAAGCGGGTACAAAGCTTGAATGGTAAAGTGGCCGCGCTGAGTCGATACATATTTAGAGCCATAAATAAGTGTGTTAAGGAAAGATAAATTTAGAATGGACATCTGACTGTAAGGAAGCATTTCGAGCTATGGTAAGGCATTAGAAAGTCCCCCGGTGCTATCGAAACCAGTAGACCATGAAATGTTGTATGTGTACTTGGTAGTAACCCAGCATGCTATCAGTACGACTTTGGTTCGCGAGGAGGACCGAGTTCAAAAGCCAGTGTACTATGTCAGTAAACATTTCATGGGGCAGAAAGAAATTATCCGATGATTGAGAAGCTAACCTATTGCTTGGTGATTGCATCACGCAAGCTTTGTCCGTACTTTCAGGCACACTCAATCAATGTATATACCGATCAACCCCTATGGCATGTACTCCAACGACCGAAAACCTCTAGAAGGATGTTAAAATGGAATATCAAGTTGAGTCAGTTTGATATTACCTACTACCGTGAAGGGCCATACAAGGGCAAGCGCTAGTGGACTTCATCGCTGAATTCACTGGTCAGACGAATAAGTGGTTACAATGTCATACCTCCCATTCGATGGAAGTTGTACACTGACGGGGCATCTAACGACCGTTTCTCGGGAGCTGGTATAGTTCTTGTGACTCCCGAGAACCGATCAATTTGTTATGCTTTGAAGCTGGAGTTCCCAGGGACAAATAACGAAGCCGAGTATGAAGCTTTGCTTGCTGGCTTGAGACTTATTAGAGAATTGGGGGTAAAATCGGTTGAAATATTTTGTGACTCACAACTAGTGGTATACCAAGTGGGGGGTGACTATCAAGCGAAGGGACAGAGACATGCCCCATACCATGCATGTGTTCAAGTGCTGCTAGAAAATCTAGAATATTATGATATTTCGCATGTCCCGCATGAACAAAAAAAAAAGAAGCCGATTCATTGGCAACATTTGCGAGCACTGGTGATGCATAGCAAATGGGATTGGTTCCCGTCGAAACCTTACATACTCTGAGTATAAACATGATGGACGTAGATCTCATGTTAGAAACAGGGATCGAGAAGGAGTCATGGGTGACTCCATTCAAGCAATATTTGCTCATTAGAACCTGAAGATAAGAAATCAGCATCAATTCGTGGCTAAGAAAGTGGTCTTTTGCTTCGATACCAGCATACCAAAACGATTCAACAAAAGATGGAAACAAATCCACTGTATTATTGCAGAAGTACCTTAACCACTTGTTGGGCTTGAGTGGAGATCAACTGGGTCTTACCCAAAAGGAAGAGGGAAAGACAAGTCATCCGTAAAGCCATGCGATATTTAATCCAAAACGGAATAATGTATCGAAAGGGATTCTCAACCCCCTTACTCCGGTGCACTGCCCATGACGAGTTAAAAACGTCCTAAGGGAAGTCCATGAAGGAGAGTATGGTGACCATACTGGGGGAAGACGTTAGCAAAGAAAATCCTCCGCTATGGTACTATTGGCCGACTGTAAATCGGGATGCCACGGACTACGTAAGAAGATGTGACAAATGCTAGAAGTATACAAAAATCCCGAGAGCACTGCAGACGAAACTCAAATAAATAGTTAGTCCCTGGCCGTTTGCAACGTGGGGGATCGACGTAATCGGTTCTTTACCTATATCCAAAGCTGGTGCAAAATACATGGTAGTCGCGGTCGATTACTTTACTAAGTGGGTAGAAGTAGAGCCCTTAGCCACGATCACCACCAAGAAGGTCATTAATTTCATTGTACGAAACATTATATGGAATTTTGACCTCCCACGGACTATCATAACAGACAACGGAACTCAATTCAAAAGTAGAGAGTTCAAAGAATTTTGTCAAAAGTATGACATTAAAAAGAGATTTGCAGTAGTTGCCCATCCAAAAGCCAATGGACAAGTAGAAGCCGTGAATAAAATAATCAAGTCCATATTGAAAAAGCGTTTGGAAAAGGCTAGAGGCAAGTGGGTAGATAAACTTCCAATAGCACTTTAGGCTTATAGAACCACCCACAAGTCCGCGACTAGCCACACTCCATTCGCATTGGCATATGGCACGGAAGCTGTTATACCCATAGAACTTAAAGCTTCGTCACATCGGGTAACTCAATACGACCCTAAGACGAATCGAGATCTTTTGTTGGAATCATTAGACTTCATTGATGAAAAAGTGAAGAAGGATGATTTAAGAGCGGTTGCATATAGACATCGAGTCGCTCAATTATTTATGAAAAGGTCCGACCAAGAATCTTTGATGTGGGTGACCTTGTTTTGAAACAAGTTTTCCCGGTCCCGTCACGTATGAATCCCACATGGGAAGGTCCATACATCATTTAACGGAAGCATGAAGAGGGAACTTTCAAGCTAGTGACCGTTGATGGTGCGACACTCCCCCGAGCATGAAATAGCGAGCATCTACGGCATTATTATGCTTAGTCTATTTCTTTCATATTTTAGTTGCAATTATTTCCAGCATATTTTTATTTCGTTAATTCTTAGTTTTCGGCATGTAATAAGGCAACTTAGCTTATTTTCATTAGCAAAGGCTTGAAACCGTATTTTCCATGAATTATTGATGTTTCTGTGTATGACAATTCTATGGCAAACAACTAGAGTTACATTATTTTGTCTAACGTACGAAAGCGCACGAACACTCAAAAATCTCCAAGTCCCTAGAGTGCGGACTGGAGTACTCTCTGTTCTCAAAGTGTAGACTAAAGTATAAACGATTTGAAATCTCCAAGTCACCAGAGTGTGGAATGGAGTACTCTGAGTCACCAGAGTGCGGACTAGGGTATAAACGATTTGAAATCTCCAAGTCCCCAAAGTGAGGACTGGAGTACTCTCCGTCCCTAGAGTGCGGATTAGAGTATAAACGTCATGAAATCTCCAAGTCCCTAGATTGAGGACCGGAGTACTTTGAGTCACCAGAGTGCAGACTTGAGTATAAACGACTCGAAATCTCCAAGTCCCCAGAGTGCGGACTAGAGTACTCTGAGTCCCCAGATTGCGGACTAGAGTACAATGACTTGAAATCTCCAAGTCCCCAGAGTGTGGTCTGGAATACTCTGATCCCCAGAGTGCGGACTAGAGTATAAATGATTTGAAATATCGAAGTCCCCAAAGTGTGGAATGGAGTACTCTTAGTCCCTAGAATGCAGACTAGAGGATAAAAGACTCGAAATCTCCAAGTCCCCAGAGTGCGGACTGGGTTACTGAGTCCCCAGAGTGCGGACTAGAGTATAAACGACTTGAAATCTCCAAGTCCCTAGAGTGCGGACTAGAATATAACAGACTTGAAATGTCCAAGTCCCCAGAGTGCGGAATGGAGTACTATGACTCCCCAGAGTGTGGACTAGAGTATAAACGATTTAAAATCTCCAAGTCCCAGAGTGCGAACTGGAGTACTCTGAGTCCGCAAAGTGCGGAATAGAGTATAAACGACTTAAAATCTCCAAGTCCCCAGAGTGCAGACTGGAGTACTCTGAGTTTCCAGAGTGCGGACGAGAGAATAAATGACTAAAAATCTCTAAGTCCCCAGAGTGCGGACTGGAGTACTCTGAGTCCCCAGAGTGCTGACTGGATTACTCTGAGTCCCTAGAGTGCGAACTAGAGTATAAATGACCTAAAGTCTCCAAGTCCCCAGAGTGCGGACTGGAGTACTCTAAGTTCCCAGGGAACAGATTAAAAAATATTCTACGTACTTGGAGAGAGAGAGATAGAGGATGTGCAGTTCCAAAGAACATCCGAATAATATGAAATGAATTGAGAGTTAATGTAACACGCAAGAGCTTGGGTTTCGACCACAGTTATACAGTAAGCTGAACAATAAAAGTCATTTGAAAGACAAAGAAATTAAGTTTTATTTATCAATCCAAAATGGGGTCCTACTACAACTCCTCCGAACCCGGAGTCAAAAGTCTGTCTACATTGACTATGAAAATTAAAAAAAAAAAATACATAATCTAAGCCAACCCTCGTTGAACAAGTGTAGCTGCTACTTTTTGGGCTTCCTGGGCTTCTTTTCCTCCTTCGTCTTCTCTAACGACTGCTCCCCCATGCATTTTCACTTGGATACTTTGCTGGATGGGGAGGTAACACCTGAGGAAGAACGAGGGACTTTTAATGGCCTGGACCCACCAGGAAGGATGACCTTCAAAGGGTTGCTCAAAGGATCGTCTAGATCCACAACTCAAGGATCGACTTTGATTTCACCTGTCCTTTTCCTCTGCGAGTTGCTCCTTCATGCTCATTTTCGAAGTGTGCCCAGAAGTGCTTGCGATCTCAATTTCATAACTATCTTTGACGAGAGTCTCAGACTTGTCCTCGTCAAGCGCCTCAATCACTTGAGCATATGGACCGGGGGTCTCTCCCGCGTGAGTAGCTTCGCTCGTTTTCCCCTTCTCCTCGTTTGCGTCATCGCCCCTTAGAGTTGGTTCATGATCAGAATGGCCTGTGCAAAATCAAAAAAGACAAATGTTAGAATACAATAACCTCTCGTCGAAAATGACAACTCTTTGAGCTTTAAGAAGAAGAGTTAAATACCGGTTTCTTGCTGGCTCTCAACCATCCGAGGAGTCTCACCCTCTGGAATGGGAAATAAAACTTGAATGTCGACGCCACGGTTTTTCGGGTCATAACCAGCATGTTGCACGAATGGATCGAGTACTGGCCTATCAACCAATTGAGTAGGAGGAGGAGCTAGAGGCTAGGTTCCAGACGGACCGGCGAAGACATCTTTTCCTTTTGATGAGGAGGAACCTTTGCAATAGAGGGCCTTCGCTGCAGACAGGTCTGAAGGCTCGTTCCCTTTGAGAAATTCTTTTACAAAAGCCTCCTCGTCAACCTTCTCGGTGCCTGACTCGACCTTTTTGATCTTCATCAAAGTTTCCCATGCCTCGGCTAAAGATTCGAGGTAGCCCTCGCCAAGAAAATTAAGTCCTCATGCATGGGGACCCGAACGTTGTATTCTACTATAAGCTGGTTGAACAAGCAATTGGTCTCCTTACTGCCAGTCTCTGTAGCCACCTCAAGGCGAGAGTCTAACTCCGTGGATGCTGTTCTCTTTCCCTCTTCACGGGCTTCATCCTTTAGCATTCCGACTTTAGAGAGCTCGTTGTCGAGCTTTGCCTTCAGGAGTCGCATAGCAACAATCTCATCGTAATATTGTTGCAACTCTTCCTGGAAAGCAGTTTTTTCCTCTCTCTCTCTTTGCGGAGTAGATCTTCTAACTCCTTGACTCGCAAGGCGAATGCATCCCTTTCCTTTTGAACATAATCCTTCTCTAAAGCCAAGGCCCCGCAGCGTTGGACCGCTTCGTCAATTTCTTTTTTATGTGTCGTCTCCAGACAATTGACGGCCTCCACAATATATTTAGCACTTTGCTGGGCAACTTCGAGTTCGGACTTGCATGAAGAGAGCTCTTCATCATGAGTTTTAATAATATCTTTATCGTGAATGGCTTTGAGTTTTAGGCGATCAATTTCATGTTGACGCTCGACAGAGACCTTCGACACTTTTTCAGCTAGACAAACGCATCATGTTCAACATAAATATCCTTGCTACAAGGGATAGCGCTCTGTTTGACATGTCCCAGAATGTGATGGATCGCCGGGAGAATCTTCAGACCATCGAAGCATATTTTGGGGAACTTAGCCCTAAGCTCGGCTAGCCTCTCCGATATCGTCGGATCTGTTGCGGGAAGAGGAGGAGATGGTTTGGTGAGTTCAGTTTTCTTGTGGGGTTCCCTAGATTGCCGCATGTTGGAAGAACCAGAGTGTTGATCACGGAGGGCATCGAATTGGGGCCCCTTGTGGCCGTATTTCTCCCTGCCTTGCTATGAGTGAGAAGGAGGATTATAATGGTATAGAGGCTGATGTTAAGTTTTCTTTTGAGATGATGAATCCTGGGAGTGATAATCCCTGTTGCCGTCATCACCTCTATCCCGACGTCTTACGGAGCCCGAATACCATCTGGAGTGTTGAAAGATAGATGACCCACGAAGACGATCGAGTCTGTGTGTACGTCCTATATCACCTTCATAGAATTTAAATAACGACCGGTTAGCAAAAAGTAGAGCAATGGCTAAAATTGAAATGCAAAGTGAAGTGCAAGTGTCCGTGTATGTCCTAGTGTTCCCCCCAATAGACCAGTTTGTTTATCTCTACTTATGGGAGTTTTTTCTCCCTGAACATGGGCTTGAGCGCCTACATCGCCTCTTGTGGGCAAGTGAAGTTTAAGTGCTTCCGGATCATTGAAACCGTAGTTAAGCAAATCTTCAAGAATAGTAGGGTGCGACAGGCCATTCAATGAACTCTCTAAGCGTTGAGGAGAAGGCACTCTTTCCACCGGGATGATTGTGACTTTAGAAGTTCCACCCACTGTCTTCTTCCTCAGTTTATAAGTCAATTTTTTATTTTCCTTCGTAGGGGGAGGCGTTATTTAGATATCATGCATCTCGACTTCCGGCTCCCGAGTGGGGCCAACATTCTCGCCATGTACTTCGGGCATTTCAGCCTCTTTAATCTCCCCTTCCTTAGATGTGTCAGGGGCGTCGCACGCTGAAGGCCCAGCTTGCTTTTTACCTTTGCCCAAGGCAGATGCTCTTATAACAACACCCCGAGGAAGGGTTATCCAGCGGCCTACCGCCAGAGCCCAAACTTTGAGAGCGATTCGTTCGAAATAAGAGATCTAATGTCCCGATCTCCTACGGAAATGACTCGAATAGCCTCAATAGCTTCAGAATACCCGGAGCCTTCGGCACGTGCGCTGATACCTGTAAATTTAGATGAAGGGTTAGAAAAGAAGAAATTATCGCCGAATGCAAGTATTAATCCAAAAAAGAAATTTGTTTCCTTCCACACATCTCACTACGAAGCCAGCGGGACAGCGCACGTAGAACCACTCCTGCTTATACTGGGAAAATTTGCTCTACACCCCGGTCAGAATTTGACCCTTGCTGTGCGGCTCGAGAAATACAAAGGATGGGTTGTCTCTTGAATCATGAGATATAGCGGATATTGCCAGGAGTCGGGAGCCTGAAAAAACGCTCATGAAGAGAATGCGCATGTCGTATATGAATGCGTGGCTGTTTGGATGTAACTGCGATGGGGCGATCTGAATATACTGCAACAGGTCACGAAGGAAGGAGCTGAATGGCGGCATGCTACTAACTGTCACGACCCGTTTTCCCGTACCCTTTGAATCGACAATAAACCACACATGTCCAACTCAAATTGTACGAAAATACGGAACATGAAGGGTGATAAAGAAAAATAGACAGAACAGAATCTCACACGAATGGAATAACATATATTATTTCAATAATAATATTTACAGCGCAAAATTTTAAAATACAATATCAGAGTCTAACCTAGATTCAGCTTGGACAGTTATAAAACCTGCCCTTACAATTGCTGACAACATCAAACAAAATGCACTAAGCAAAGGCGATGAAAGAATATCTTCATGCGTCCATGAATATCTCCAGCTCTCCCCTGGAAACTCCAACCGTCTTCGACTATCCTGAAACTACTCGGATCTGACCCAAGTATTGAAAATACCCGGATCAGGCTTGATAAACCAGCGTGAGAAAAACTCAATAATAAATGACAGTGTCATATATCAGCCTTTGGATAAAATCCTTTGAAATAAATAGTATCTCATAAGACCACGTCCACACATAAACACGAACGGGTTTTTACCTTATGATAACTAAAACACTTTTATATCAAAACCTTTGATATTATTTCTAATGACATCTCTTTGAAAACATTTGCAAATAAACTTATCAATCTTATCCGAAATGGTTACCCATATAGCATTTCGAGGCTATTCATTACGCCAATACAAACAAAACCGTAGGTTCTTATTGGAGAATGGATTTCCATACAAATGACCAGGCGCAGGATCTACCTTCCGAAATGGGTACACCTCTAGATGGATGTCCCGAGGCACAGAACATCTGCCCTCTACCAACACAAGACCGGCCTACCTCTGTAACTAGATAGTACCGAATATGTCATCCCCCGGTCGTTGCCGACCTTTAACCGAGCGCTCGTTTTCCATACACCACATTAATTAACATCCCGACGTCATAGCGGGAAGAAATATATCTAGAAGGGGATGATCATACCCTAATGGGAATGACCCACATAGCCCTGCTGCATCTAATCCTGTTTCGGTCATTTCCGGTTTGATGAGGCTTAAGGCTACGATTACCTTTTCACAAAGCACATATCAAATCTTTGAATGCCACATTGCCATTTCCGTTAACTACTAATTGCCTTCCACAAAAATACAACCCTTGAGCTCGTATGTCTCAAGGAGGGTGTTAAGCTAGAGAAGTTGCCTTCTCCGCCACCACTGATGTACGTTTGTAAAAACCGATGTACGTAATCTTTAGAAATGCAACGTCAGACAAACGTCCATACAAGTTGTCCAGGAACAGGACAAACCGAAGGTACTTTCCTCGGCCATTACTAGGCGAGAAGCCCTTGCAATCCGCAAAATCTCCATCACGAGGAGACCACTGCTATATATAACTCTACAATGGGTGCGCACCCTGAGCAAATCAACAAGCAGTCCTCACGCTATGAAGATCCACGGTCTTCAATCACCATCTTCAACATGTCTTCACGTTCGAACGTACACATTGGTTCGAAGTGGTTTTCGGATAGGAATTAACCAAATCCGACTCCGGTTCCTTCGAAATCCAATCATCGATAAAAAGTGAATATGAGAATATAGGATTTATTAAGTCTCTTTTCACTTTAATTCTCTTCGGATGATTTCGAAATTCTCTTTCTTTCAACTTAGGATAATTCTAAGTAATTCATTCTTTTGTTTTGGAAAATATCTCAGATTTCTTTACTTAATTCTTGATCCAAATTTCTTAACTTTTAACTTAAGGAAAACATTCCCTTTATAATATCACCTTCCAAAACATCCATTTAATTTAAAGGATTATTCACTGTCCAAAATCGCGAATATAATTCCTTTAACATTTAACTTATCAATTTAAATTGATTTCAGATTTACAAAACGATGTTTATAAATTCCATTTTTATATCTCACTTGTAAGTCAAAATCCAATACTCTTATTTACCAATTCATTCCTTTCAAATCTTAGCATTCCTAAAATTCATTATAAATTCTTTTCTAAACTTCACAGGTTCGTAGAAATCATTCATTTTGGAGATTGCTTAACTTTTGGATAATACCAATCTTCTTTTATTTTGGAAAACTTAACAGAATCTTTTTATTTTGAGAGCATCCGGGCTTTCCTTTCGATCTGTTCCACCCCTCGCCTAAGAAAAGAAAACATAGGCCAGGTAAGTTCAGGGCACTGGTTGCTCCATCCCTAACCTTAGTTAAACACCTTGTTTTATCTTCCCAGATCTCACAGGCGGGACAAATGTACTAGTCGTTTCCGCATACTCAGATTTTCAACTTATTTTGGAATTGCTTATAAATATTCCAAATTATCTTTCAAAACGCTTAATTATCCTTTTTAAAACATTCACAATTGATTCTGGGAAACATCATTACATTTAAACTCATATTCCAAAAGTTATATAATTCACAGCATAAAAGTGCTGCGGAAAGTGCTATATAAGCTTATTTGATTAAAACAACTTTTAAACATTCGCTAATTCATATTTTCCAATCCAAATCTCTTTTAAATCATTTAAATAGATTTATCAAATTTATTCCATATTTTTCCATAATTAAAAACATCCATTTAAACAGATTTCCTTTTATGGTCACTAAACTGCACTAGCGCGATTTTTCTAGAAAATTGATTTGGACATAATTCAAAATCTACTTATCGAAACTTTGATTTTCTTTCTTCATTTAGAAGATATGGATATAATAGTCCGGAATTTTCTTATCTCGAAGAATTCCGAGCAATATTCCACTCTACACATTCATTTGAACTTTTCAACGCGAAATCGCGAACTACCGTTGCGCGACGCGTCTAGTTTTAACTTATTTTTCAACATTTGAAATAATTTATTCAAATTGGATTTCAATACTTATAAAATGATTAGAAACCCTTTTAAATCAATATTTTCACCTTTTAAAGCTTTTAAAATATATTTTCACTCTTACCACATTAAAATATTATTATATTCCCATTATTTTAATATTAAACTTTAAATCCCAATTTTAACTCAATTTCAATTCTAATCTCAAATTAAACATATTTAAAACTTAGATTTCAAATCTAATTCCAATTTAAATTTCAATTTAATCTCAAACTAAACTTCACTTTTTCAAAATCGATTTTAATTTCAATTTCACTATTCATCTAACTTTCAATTTTCTAATTAGCTATTCTTTTCAAATCCGTTTCACTTCAAATTTCAAATTCTCTTTCATTATAACTTAAATTTCACTTCTAAATGAAAAGAGACTTGTTTTTCCACAATTTCTCATATTACTAAAATATGGTCTTTTAAACAAAAGTGATTACTAAATCAATAGGAATTTGATATCCAAATTATCATCACATCCATATAACAATCATATAACATCAACATTTTCAATATGGTAAATGTCATAATATTACTACGGATTATCCAACATATCCAAACAATCAACCAAACATACATATCATCAAATAGTGATTATCTAACATAACAATTTAGCATGATAATCAATATAATTTAAAAGCGATGAGAATTTCTCACCTTTACCCAAATGTTTAACTTCCTACCAACATTCATATCAACAACACTTCACTAAAACTTCAACTAATCAACTTTTACTCCATTTCATCGACCACTTCTTCCATAAGTTCGGCCTCCTCCTATTCTTCCTCTTTCTCCATCATTTCTTCACTTATTAGATGTTAAACCATGTTCTCATGGTATTCTAAGGTCTTTGACAAAGTTTGGTGGTGTTTGGAGTTGATTTAATATGGTTTTGAAAAAGTTAGTAAGCATTTTGGAAGAGAAGAAGAAGCCATTAAAGAGAGCTTCAAAGAGGAAGAAGAAGAAGAAGAAAGTGAAGAAGAAGGTAGAGAATGAAGTGTGAAAAATGAAAGGTATGGATGCATATTTATATTTGAGCTTTGGATGGCAAATGACTAAAATACCCTTCTTTACTTTTTGACTTTTTAATTTACTTTTCTACCCTTGATTTAACTCTTTAAGGACATGCATTAATGGTGAAATGATGGTAGGATGTAAGTTTGTACTTAATGAAATGATGTTTGCCTCTTTTTCTTAAACTTTTAAAATGTTAAAATAATATTTTGCTCCTTTTCCATGTAAAGTAGTAACATCTCATTAATGTGATTTGAATTTATAAAATGATTACTCTTTTTTTTTCTTAAACTTTGTGTAAAAAAGAAATAAGACTTTTGCTTGATTTGATTTGCATTAATGGTGGAAAGATGGTTTAGTAATGATGTTGTTTTTATGTCAAATCATGTCCTTTTATTTTTTTATTTATGTAAACTATTTTCAAAAGTAAACTCCTTTTGTCTTTTAGTGCTAAATGTAAAGTGTTTAAATAGTTTGTAAACTTGTAATTTTAAGTTATAAAATGTATTAAGTTGCAACAACTTGTCGACAACTTGTTTTGGTTGAAAACGGTGTTTTCCGCCGACAAAGTTTACAGTCAAAATTTGACGTTTTTATTAAGCTATATATTGATGTAAACCAAACTTTAAAATGAACTTTTTACTTCTTTAAATAAATTAAAACATGTCTCTTTATATTAAAAAATCATATTTAATTAATATCAAAATCTCTAATTTTACCGCGTATGTAAAACTAACAAAATGCGACAAATTTTGGTTATTTTTGTAAAACGATTATTAACAAACTTTTAAATCTTTTAACATACTTTTATTATCTTTATAAGATTTATCCTTTTAGATTTTAAATCGTTCGAAATCTCTCATTTTCGAAGTAGCGAAAATACGGGTCGTTACATTCTCCCCTACTTAGAAGCATTTCGTCCTCGAAATGAAAGTTAGATAAAGGAATCTATCTCATACTCATCTCCTCAAATAATTTGACTTATTTCTACTGATGATAGAAAAGAAGAAGGCCGATATCATAACAATACTAAAACAAATGATGCCAAACATGCATATAAAGATTCCCCACACTAACCTAAGTATCTATTACGTACTTACGGTTATATGTACATACATCAAGTCAAACTTCTATCCTTCCCATCCTAGTGCGTACTGCACACTTAAGATAATGTATCCAACTATCAAATAAGATTATACATCCAAAAACAACCAAACTAATACTATATCAAGATAAATGAATACATCCACATAACCCATCCTCTGACCTAAGCATGTACTACACCTGAGGTCTATATATTAAAACATAAGTCCAACCCTTATATCTTAGCGTCTACTATTTAAGATAACTATCCAACTACTATGTTGACATACCCAAAACATCATAATATATGTTATATTTGATTCGATCTATTATTCAATCCACAACTTTTCTTTCGAACTAGTATCGATCCCCCGATTTTCTATTGCGGACTTTGATCAGACTTCTTAATCACAAACTCTTGCTTTCCTTGCATAGCTCTCAACTATGATAGAAAACTCGTGTACATAATCACAAACTCTCATCAATGTTCGCCATCAAAAATTGAGTGATAAATCCCTTTTTTCGGATTGGTGTAAACACCTCAAAGTTCTATACTCAAATCTTAGATCAAAATTTATATGCCAAAATGATCTACGTTTAACTTATGTACTTATTCACATTTATCTTTACTTAATACATTTCTTCCAAAACTTCTATTAATCCAAGTTTATTTCACAACCATTTACTTTCTTCTAAATCCATTATTACTTAAGCTTACAAATATGACTTAACTTGTATAATATACCTTTACTTCCTAAGAGTATATATACATATCCCAAATCTTCAAATCGTCATTACTTTAATTAGGGTTTTCAACAAATGTGGAATTCTATTATTCCAAATAAATAAGTTATAAAACTTAATCCCTAGTTTTCTTTACCTAAGGTCTCCATTTAGCTAATATTATTTATCTAATCCATATATTAATCAGACAACTTTACTAAGTGTACATCCTTTTTCTTACAAAGTTAACTTATTTACCTATCCATTTGCCAAATCAAAATTTCTTAATCTTAAATCCATCAAATACCTTATAGTCAAATTTGTGAAACTTAATTCACATGGTATTTGTTATTTAAACATTTTCATCCAACATTCAACTACTAACCATATTATTCAAAACCATCCACTTTTCATCTTACTTCATTTTGAATTACAAATGTTACCCTAATGTATCATTAATTCAAATTTTTATATTAGGATGATATTTCTTATATCTCTTGTTCCTAAATTTCACTTTGATTTTTTTTAAACTTAATCAAAGTGTCTAAATTCCAAATTACCTTATCTCATTTATAAGTTATAGAACTTATCCTTTCATAATATATTAACCCAAAATTTCAATTTTGGCTTATCTTTTCTGTCTTATTGATAAGAATTTTTCTAAGTGTAAATTTTCACTTTACTTCCTCTAATTACACTTCTAGCTTCAATATTATCATCAAATATCTTATAATCAAATTGCGAATTTTACTTCACAAGATATTTGTACTTAGCTTTTAAATCCATTCATTATGATAATCACTTAATCATTATTATTTCTTAATACCAAAGGTCTAGGGGTATATGGTCAAAATTTTTAAATTCTAGCTTTCAACTAATTAATTTTATATGAAATATCTTATAGTCAAATTTGTGCAATTCTAATCACAAGATATTCATATTTTAATTTCACTAAGCTAAATCACAATCAATCCTTAACCCAAAAGATAATAATATCCCCTTTAGTATTTATAATATAAACCCAAGGTAAAATTATTTCATTTACCAATTTCTTTTAAAACAAAATCATTTTTATAAATTTAACAAATACGCGCTCATATATATAATACTCTCATAACTCATTCTAGGGCGTTACTAACCCTATCTCTAATGAGTTACTCATCCTAGGATATTACTAATCCTATCTCTGATGAGACTTTACCCATAACAGAGCCAAGGTTCTCGCTTAACCTTCAGCTCTGATGCCAAATGTCACGACCCGTTTTCCCGTACCCTTTGAATCGACAATAAACCACACATGTCCAACTCAAATTGTACGAAAATACGGAACATGAAGGGTGATAAAGAAAAATAGACAGAACAGAATCTCACACGAATGGAATAACATATATTATTTCAATAATAATATTTACAGCGGAAAATTTTAAAATACAATATCAGAGTCTAACCTAGATTCAGCTTGGACAGTTATAAAACCTGCCCTTACAATTGCTGACAACATCAAACAAAATGCACTAAGCAAAGGCGATGAAAGAATATCTTCACGCGTCCATGAATATCTCCAGCTCTCCCCTGGAAACTCCAACCGTCTTCGACTATCCTGAAACTACTCGGATCTGACCCAAGTATTGAAAATACCCGGATCAGGCTTGATAAACCAGCGTGAGAAAAACTCAATAATAAATGACAGTGTCATATATCAGCCTTTGGATAAAATCCTTTGAAATAAATAGTATCTCATAAGACCACGTCCACACATAAACACGAACGGGTTTTTACCTTATGATAACTAAAACACTTTTATATCAAAACCTTTGATATTATTTCTAATGACATCTCTTTGAAAACATTTGCAAATAAACTTATCAATCTTATCCGAAATGGTTACCCATATAGCATTTCGAGGCTATTCATTACGCCAATACAAACAAAACCGTAGGTTCTTATTGGAGAATGGATTTCCATACAAATGACCAGGCGCAGGATCTACCTTCCGAAATGGGTACACCTCTAGATGGATGTCCCGAGGCACAGAACATCTGCCCTCTACCAACACAAGACCGGCCTACCTCTGTAACTAGATAGTACCGAATATGTCATCCCCCGGTCGTTGCCGACCTTTAACCGAGCGCTCGTTTTCCATACACCACATTAATTAACATCCCGACGTCATAGCGGGAAGAAATATATCTAGAAGGGGATGATCATACCCTAATGGGAATGACCCACATAGCCCTGCTGCATCTAATCCTGTTTCGGTCATTTCCGGTTTGATGAGGCTTAAGGCTACGATTACCTTTTCACAAAGCACATATCAAATCTTTGAATGCCACATTGCCATTTCCGTTAACTACTAATTGCCTTCCACAAAAATACAACCCTTGAGCTCGTATGTCTCAAGGAGGGTGTTAAGCTAGAGAAGTTGCCTTCTCCGCCACCACTGATGTACGTTTGTAAAAACCGATGTACGTAATCTTTAGAAATGCAACGTCAGACAAACGTCCATACAAGTTGTCCAGGAACAGGACAAACCGAAGGTACTTTCCTCGGCCATTACTAGGCGAGAAGCCCTTGCAATCCGCAAAATCTCCATCACGAGGAGACCACTGCTATATATAACTCTACAATGGGTGCGCACCCTGAGCAAATCAACAAGCAGTCCTCACGCTATGAAGATCCACGGTCTTCAATCACCATCTTCAACATGTCTTCACGTTCGAACGTACACATTGGTTCGAAGTGGTTTTCGGATAGGAATTAACCAAATCCGACTCCGGTTCCTTCGAAATCCAATCATCGATAAAAAGTGAATATGAGAATATAGGATTTATTAAGTCTCTTTTCACTTTAATTCTCTTCGGATGATTTCGAAATTCTCTTTCTTTCAACTTAGGATAATTCTAAGTAATTCATTCTTTTGTTTTGGAAAATATCTCAGATTTCTTTACTTAATTCTTGATCCAAATTTCTTAACTTTTAACTTAAGGAAAACATTCCCTTTATAATATCACCTTCCAAAACATCCATTTAATTTAAAGGATTATTCACTGTCCAAAATCGCGAATATAATTCCTTTAACATTTAACTTATCAATTTAAATTGATTTCAGATTTACAAAACGATGTTTATAAATTCCATTTTTATATCTCACTTGTAAGTCAAAATCCAATACTCTTATTTACCAATTCATTCCTTTCAAATCTTAGCATTCCTAAAATTCATTATAAATTCTTTTCTAAACTTCACAGGTTCGTAGAAATCATTCATTTTGGAGATTGCTTAACTTTTGGATAATACCAATCTTCTTTTATTTTGGAAAACTTAACAGAATCTTTTTATTTTGAGAGCATCCGGGCTTTCCTTTCGATCTGTTCCACCCCTCGCCTAAGAAAAGAAAACATAGGCCAGGTAAGTTCAGGGCACTGGTTGCTCCATCCCTAACCTTAGTTAAACACCTTGTTTTATCTTCCCAGATCTCACAGGCGGGACAAATGTACTAGTCGTTTCCGCATACTCAGATTTTCAACTTATTTTGGAATTGCTTATAAATATTCCAAATTATCTTTCAAAACGCTTAATTATCCTTTTTAAAACATTCACAATTGATTCTGGGAAACATCATTACATTTAAACTCATATTCCAAAAGTTATATAATTCACAGCATAAAAGTGCTGCGGAAAGTGCTATATAAGCTTATTTGATTAAAACAACTTTTAAACATTCACTAATTCATATTTTCCAATCCAAATCTCTTTTAAATCATTTAAATAGATTTATCAAATTTATTCCATATTTTTTCATAATTAAAAACATCCATTTAAACAGATTTCCTTTTATGGTCACTAAACTGCACTAGCGCGATTTTTCTAGAAAATTGATTTGGACATAATTCAAAATCTACTTATCGAAACTTTGATTTTCTTTCTTCATTTAGAAGATATGGATATAATAGTCCGGAATTTTCTTATCTCGAAGAATTCCGAGCAATATTCCACTCTACACATTCATTTGAACTTTTCAACGCGAAATCGCGAACTACCGTTGCGCGACGCGTCTAGTTTTAACTTATTTTTCAACATTTGAAATAATTTATTCAAATTGGATTTCAATACTTATAAAATGATTAGAAACCCTTTTAAATCAATATTTTCACCTTTTAAAGCTTTTAAAATATATTTTCACTCTTACCACATTAAAATATTATTATATTCCCATTATTTTAATATTAAACTTTAAATCCCAATTTTAACTCAATTTCAATTCTAATCTCAAATTAAACATATTTAAAACTTAGATTTCAAATCTAATTCCAATTTAAATTTCAATTTAATCTCAAACTAAACTTCACTTTTTCAAAATCGATTTTAATTTCAATTTCACTATTCATCTAACTTTCAATTTTCTAATTAGCTATTCTTTTCAAATCCGTTTCACTTCAAATTTCAAATTCTCTTTCATTATAACTTAAATTTCACTTCTAAATGAAAAGAGACTTGTTTTTCCACAATTTCTCATATTACTAAAATATGGTCTTTTAAACAAAAGTGATTACTAAATCAATAGGAATTTGATATCCAAATTATCATCACATCCATATAACAATCATATAACATCAACATTTTCAATATGGTAAATGTCATAATATTACTACGGATTATCCAACATATCCAAACAATCAACCAAACATACATATCATCAAATAGTGATTATCTAACATAACAATTTAGCATGATAATCAATATAATTTAAAAGCGATGAGAATTTCTCACCTTTACCCAAATGTTTAACTTCCTACCAACATTCATATCAACAACACTTCACTAAAACTTCAACTAATCAACTTTTACTCCATTTCATCGACCACTTCTTCCATAAGTTCGGCCTCCTCCTATTCTTCCTCTTTCTCCATCATTTCTTCACTTATTAGATGTTAAACCATGTTCTCATGGTATTCTAAGGTCTTTGACAAAGTTTGGTGGTGTTTGGAGTTGATTTAATATGGTTTTGAAAAAGTTAGTAAGCATTTTGGAAGAGAAGAAGAAGCCATTAAAGAGAGCTTCAAAGAGGAAGAAGAAGAAGAAGAAAGTGAAGAAGAAGGTAGAGAATGAAGTGTGAAAAATGAAAGGTATGGATGCATATTTATATTTGAGCTTTGGATGGCAAATGACTAAAATACCCTTCTTTACTTTTTGACTTTTTAATTTACTTTTCTACCCTTGATTTAACTCTTTAAGGACATGCATTAATGGTGAAATGATGGTAGGATGTAAGTTTGTACTTAATGAAATGATGTTTGCCTCTTTTTCTTAAACTTTTAAAATGTTAAAATAATATTTTGCTCCTTTTCCATGTAAAGTAGTAACATCTCATTAATGTGATTTGAATTTATAAAATGATTACTCTTTTTTTTTTCTTAAACTTTGTGTAAAAAAGAAATAAGACTTTTGCTTGATTTGATTTGCATTAATGGTGGAAAGATGGTTTAGTAATGATGTTGTTTTTATGTCAAATCATGTCCTTTTATTTTTTTATTTATGTAAACTATTTTCAAAAGTAAACTCCTTTTGTCTTTTAGTGCTAAATGTAAAGTGTTTAAATAATTTGTAAACTTGTAATTTTAAGTTATAAAATGTATTAAGTTGCAACAACTTGTCGACAACTTGTTTTGGTTGAAAACGGTGTTTTCCGCCGACAAAGTTTACAGTCAAAATTTGACGTTTTTATTAAGCTATATATTGATGTAAACCAAACTTTAAAATGAACTTTTTACTTCTTTAAATAAATTAAAACATGTCTCTTTATATTAAAAAATCATATTTAATTAATATCAAAATCTCTAATTTTACCGCGTATGTAAAACTAACAAAATGCGACAAATTTTGGTTATTTTTGTAAAACGATTATTAACAAACTTTTAAATCTTTTAACATACTTTTATTATCTTTATAAGATTTATCCTTTTAGATTTTAAATCGTTCGAAATCTCTCATTTTCGAAGTAGCGAAAATACGGGTCGTTACACTAACCCTGCACATAAATTTTTTGCAGGCCATATATCGGACTGGTGGCAGGTGGGGACGATCTTGTCCAAATGGAACCAACACATCATCGAAAGGAATCCCGCATACCGAGCATATGCGATGAAGCGCGCCTCCGTTAATTCTCGAGGCTTGAGAGTCGATCGGATCGTCTAAAAAGATCGCCGCATCCAAGGCATCAGGAGCCAAGTCGACGGATGCGATCGTGGGGATTGGAATGTCTTGTACAAGAGTAGTCGATGAATTTGTAGTCCCAACTATTTCTTGTTAAGAAGATGGCGCGGGTCTGTCCGAGATCGTGGCAGAACTGGATTTCCTAGACATCTCTAATGTGTGTAGGATATGATGAAAACCCTGTTTGAACTATACTTGAAAAACAATCAACATTAGACTTAACAAAAAATATACTCCCCCCATGTGGTGTGTGAACTAGTGCAATCATTCAAGTATAAGTGCCAAGGAGTTAAAAGTCATAGAGTTGATGAAATAAAGTTAGGCTTTGTACTATCATCTACAAAGACAGTCATCACTGACCATCTATGAGAGCTTGTCGTAAGATGGTTTATGTTTTGAACTTGACATCGACACTGTACGTTGAAGGTTATTATCCATTTTAATCAAGTTAAATTCAAGTTTATAGTTGTCAAAATAGAGGAGTTATTAGTCTGGATTGTCCGATATGCTTTCTTGCTTAAGTAATTGTCCTTGTTCACTATCATATATTCGGGCATAAAAAGTAAGTTAAGTCAACAATGCATTGTGTTCGACTAGTTTTGTTGTTGTATACCATTCTCCTACCATCCCTCTCCACCGTTTGGCATGCGGTAAGTCATGCCGAACCGCAGTCATGTCGAGCCGCATCACTTGGTGCTTTGCCGTCAACTCCAACTTCCTTCCTACCCTCCATCTCTACCGCTCGGCACAGATAAGTCCCTCGGCATGTTATGTTGAGCCGCATCGCTCGACACTTTACCCATCTCTTACTTTTTCTCCTACACTTCCTATTACCTCGTTCGGCATAAGGGAGTCATGTCGAGCCATGGTCATACCGAGCCATATTACTCGGCATGCTAAACCCAACTTCCAATTTACTCCCACCCTCCCTCACATCGTTCGACATGCAGAATTCATGCCGAGCCATAGCCATAGGTCCTCCTCCAACTCATTTCTTCGAACAAAATAGATACTCTCCTAGGTGGCCAGACGATCACCGCTCTAATTCTCACGCCACCTTCAATCGACCATATCAACCCTCACCAATTCCAACTCAACCGACACCCTGTTCCATCCTCCTCTCCATTTAATCCTAAGGCTTGCTTAAACCTCGGATCCACCTTCCTTATCTACGCATATTTGTGAGTTAGAGGAAGGTCGTAAATTCATGTCTTGTTTGAAATCCCTAATTGGAGAAAGTCGAGCAAGTGAAAGGTTCGTACCTAGAAGAAAGGGTCGAAGTCTAGTGAGGTGCCCGATTTAGAAGTGAAATCCACTTAGGTTTGTTGTTGAGGGTAGTCAAGGAGTAACGTGTAAGATTCGAGAGTCTAAAGGGAAGTTGACATGTTGGAGAATGTCTGGAAGAAGACAAGTTCGTAAGGACGTTAGAGTGGAGGTAAAAGTAAAAGGGGAAAGAAGAGGATTGTTGGGTTATATAAGAAAGAGGGAAGGCGAATAGACAGTGACCGGTAGAATTGGTCATGGCACCTCCCTCGTTCGGCATCAATGTCGTTTGGCATCAATATGTCGTTCGGCATTAGTATGTCGTTCGGCATCAGTATGTTGTTCGGCATTCAATGGCTCGTTCGACATTAAGGAGGTTGAAAGAAAACGCTATCGAAAAGACAGAATGAGGGCTTAATGGAAAACATGGAGTACTTATGATTCAAATCGCATCATGTTCATCAACATGATACACTTTGGGGGGCAAGTGTTACCCGACTGTTTGACCATGTAACAAGAGGCTCGGCATAGAGAGTCGCTTGGCACAAGGCCTTGTTCGGCATAGAGGGGTCATTCGACATCTCGCCTCGTTCGGCATAGAGGGGTTGTTTGGCCTATCACCTCGCTCGGCATAGAGTGGACGTTCGGAATCTCATCTTGCTCGGCTTGGAGCCTCATTCGGCATGGAAGAGTCGCTCAGCACAAGGCCTCGTTCAGCATAGAGGGGTTGTTCGACATCTCGCCTCGTTCGGCATAGAGAGGTTGTTGGCATCTCTCCACGCTCGGCATAGAGGGGTCGTTCGGCATATCGCCTTGTTCGGCATTGAAGGGTCGTTCGGCATCTCACCTCGTTTGGGATAGAGCGTCGTTCGGCATAAAGCCTAGCTCGGCATAGAGCCTCGTTCGACATGGAAGGATCGTTCGGCATAGAGCCTCGTTCGGTATGAATCCTCGTTCGGCGTGAAACCTCGTTCGGCATCTCCCCCAAACCGGGATCAAGTCTCGGTCGGTACATGTCTCGTTTGACCTACACACTTCACTTAGCGCACTAATTCGCTCGGCATACAGGTACCATTCGGCATGCCTTCCTCGATCGGCTTATGAATGTCGTTCGGCCTCGATATGTGGATCGACAATTGTCGTTCGACATTTATGGCTCGGTGTGCAAAAATTAACACGGGCCGAGGTGCTTTGTTCATAGGCCCATGAGGGAAGTCCGACCCATCTTCGTCTGTAAATAAAAGGGCAGGGGAATAGTGAAATGGACCTTTTTTCGAGAACACCTGGAAGACTCTACTGATTTTAAGACTTATTCTTATTCACTTAATATCTGTATTCAAGTAGTTGGTGTACGGATTGTATCTATAATCAATTGTTAAGTAAAGCAATAAGTATTAAAACGAAAGTGGACGTAGGCAGTTACGCCGAACCACTATAAATCTGGCGTTCTTGTCTTTGCATTTAATTTAGCATACAGTTCTCAGTTTTAATTTACTTTTTTCATCAATCTCTCTACACAATCTTTCTCTAGGGTGTTAGTGACCAATTTGGTGCGAACAGTTATATATGTTGGAACGAAATTGAGTATTATACAAGTAAAAATTTTACAAATTCAATTATTTCAAGTTTTAAATATTTATTCTACAAATTTGGCTTCAATTTCAAATTAAAATCATCCACTAACAAAAATTTAAGAGTTAATTTCCAATTCCACTTCCAACCATTAAAGATAAACGTATACATATACATATTATATATATCAAATCAAATCTATAGTCATATATCTATATATATTATACATCAAGTCATACTTAAGAAATTCAAATCAAATTCATTTTCCAAAATAATAGCGTAGCAAAGCTACTAAGTGATCTCACCACTTCCAAAATAATAGCGTAGCAAAGCTACTAAAATATTTCATGTACCAGTTTTGTAAATAATATTGTGTCAGTTTGCTCTGTTCAAGTGTTTTGGAATTCCTATCGATAGCGTTAATCAGACGTATCGATCGAAACCCCAAATCAACGTTAACAATTCAAACAACGCATTATAAAATATTTTTATATTAATTACTAATACACTCTCTCACTCGATTATTCCAGAATGGTATCAAACAAGGATAGGGATCCAATTTACAGAGACCCTAATCGAAGAAAATCTAACAAGAAGATAAGCTCAATACGAAGATAAGCTGATTAAATTTCAAAATAGGAAGATGGATAGACTTATATAAATCACAAGCGACCTTAACAGGGTCAACCGTGACTTCAAGAATAAGATCGATGTACAATTTTGAAGCAATTCGACATTTGATCATAAGAGATAGAATTCTGGCATAACAAGAGATAGCAACATGTAAACGGAGGATATAGAAATCTATAATGAATCAATGCCTGTTGTAAATGTGTTTCATCCCTTTATAAATGATACAGTGGAGATATGGGATACTCCAGAATCAAGAAGAACACGAACAGGAAGAGACCTGAATAGATTTTCAAAACGAAAAATGTTCTAAGATTCAAAGGACAATCCGAATCAAAGAGAAAGAAACTCAACCTCGAAAGAAGGTGATTCTGTAATTAAATTTACTCTACATGCTAAGTTTTACCTAAAACCAGAGCTCTGATACCAACTGTAACAACCTGGTATTTCGAACCATTTGCATCCGCACATGTTAGACTTGAATTGCTCAAAACAATAGATTGTTCATTTATATTTGCCAAAACTTAGTATATACAGTAAATAAATCAATCACAGAATCATAGACATAGAGTAATATAACGATAAGCAGCGGAATAGATAAATAGTAGTCATTGAAGCTACTATAAAGACAACAGAGTTGAAATAAAATACAATAGAATATCTCAAATACAATGTAGTCTTGAATACAAACAAATGACAAGTCTGAAAAAACCCACTGGATAGTTGAAAGTTGAATAGATACAAATGGATCACCAAGTAAAGCTCCAACTCCAAAGGTGAGTATCAAATGCTGTAACACTCATTCTGACCCGAGCATAAAGCAAAATACAGAACATTCAAGTCAGGATTAACATTCTTATATTAATAAATTCAACCCAAGTTGAATGTTAACCGAAATACAAGTAACTTAAAGGATGTTATGGGATTTTCATCCTTTAAGGATCTATGGAACTATCTACTATGTAGTAATATATGCTATTATAATATGTCTATCGTAAAGTAAAATTATTAAAATAGCGTTAAGGCATTACCCATATCCCCTTTAACACACACACACATACATACATATATATATATATATATACCCATAGTCTATACAGTACCGTAACTCCCCTCATAAACTGGAGGGCTATCGAGGGAACTCCATAGGTATGGTACAACCAAACTTGTAGAAGGTGCTATGAGGTATGCGATAAGGCAATCGAGTCAATGCTAGGGTAGATATACCATTTGCACTGCCGAACTAGTGTTAACACATAGGAGCTACTACCACCTACCTCGTGACACACTCCCAAATCAAAGGGTGCACCAAGTCAAATCACAAAAGCAATAGAATGGTATCGAAGAAATGTGCCCGGTCGGAGAAATGACCTCACCTGGCCCGATGTAGCTCCTATTTTAGCCACATCAAGCTGACTCAAGGGAGTCAGGGCTACGTAAATACCATACAGAATCATCACCAAACCATCCTACTTTATTCTAGCATCTCCAACGCGTACATAGTTGTTAAAGTGGTTTTCGGTATTGGCAGAGACTATGAAAATAACCGATCCCATTCTCTTTAATAACCAAAAGTTATTATAATAGCGTGGTCATTTCATTTCAAATATTTGCACTTCAAAACCAAAATATCATATTCATTTCAACACCATGCCACCATTGAAATCATTATTCACTTTGAATAATATTCATTTCAAAATCGTAACAGTTTCCAAAAATTATAACACTTTAGAAATTATTAAACTTTTAAAATCATAACACTTTGGAAATCATAACACTTTGGAAATCATAAAACTTTTGAAATCATAACACTATGAAATCATAACACTTTTGACGTTATAATACTTCCCATTTAAATAGTTTAGATATTAAAATAGTATATATAATAAAATAGTATATATAATAAAATAGTCTATATAATAAAATAGTATATATATTAAAATAAAATAGTTTATGTATTAGAATAGTTATAAATTAAATAGTTTGTATTAAAATAAAATAGTTTATATATTAAAATAGTTATAAATTAAATAGTTTATGTTAAAATAATTAAGGTGTTAAAATAGTTTTATATTAAAAATAGTTTGTATATTAAGATAATTTATAAACTAAAATATTATATATATATATATATATATATTAAAATACTTTACATAATGAAAATAGTTTCCTCAAAGTTCCCAAATCAATTTAAATCAACTCGAATTCTAACATTCAATTTAATTCAATCTTAATTCATAAATTCCAACTAAATTCAACATCTCAATAAACCATTAATTTATATCGATTTGAAATATAGATTTAAACTACAAATCAAACCATTTCGATTTCAATAGGTTTCAAAGCTTTAAATATTCGAATATTTACTATACCTCAATTTTGATAAACTCATTTATCTCGAATCCAACTTTACTATTATTTAGTTATGAAATATTACTTAGTCAATCCAGTATCATTTAAATAAAACCTTAAATTACAATTTAAATAAACTAAATAACCCCTTCAATTTATTTAAACATGAAATATTCATTTAATTATTTTAAATAAAAATCAAGTGATAAAATCATATCTTCAAAATCTCAAATTCATTAGGTTTCAAATTATTTTAAGTAAATATTTAAAAATTTAAATTTTTTTGAATCAATTTCAATTTACCTTCCCGACCTTAATTTATTAAAATTATTACAAAAATCTATTTTAAAAATATAATTTTAAATAAATACTTAAACATACTACATACTAATTAAATTAAATTTTTATTAAATCAAAACTTATTATTAAATTTATTTCATATATAACTTATTTTATATAATTTTAACACAGAAAAATTATAAGTAAATTCATAAAATTAATAATTTCAAAACTAATCTATAACTTATAAATTTCCAAAACATATAATTTTAAAAATCTAAATTTTAGACATATACAAAAATATCATTTATATAATATATTTATAAAAGTCAATATTTATTAAAATCATATATTTCCTTTCAAAATCTTGTAGATCATTTTCAAAAAATATATCTATACCAACGATGTTTGTATAAATTTTTTTATCCTATGGTCAAGTGATAGATATTTACCATTTCAATCCGCAATTTAATTATATACAGGTATACATCATTTCAACCCGCAATCCCAAATTCAAAGTCAATGAAAATCGCTTGGGTTTATCATTTCAATCCTATAACAATTTTCTCCTATTCTACAAGATCGTTCGGGCGTGTATCATTTCAACCTATCGGGAATTCTAAACTAACAGGGAACTTGCAAAGTGAGAACAGTTATGATAATAGTATAACATATCAACCACATGCATATATCATTAATAACAAATAAAATAAAATATAAATAACAGATCATGTTGTCATATGTCATAGGTGAACAGTTACAGATAATGGCATATCATATATATCGATTATATAATTAACAGTTCAGTTTAGTAGCATATTTCAATTGCCGTTACAAATGAAATCAAATTTAATAAATATAAGAATGTAAATCGTGAGTGATTGTGTAACAACCCGATTTTTCGAGCCCGAAAATCGACATCAATACGTCCACTGTATTAAATGCCGAACAATCGAATGCCGGGAAAACCGAACCGTTAGGGTTAAAGAAGAAGGACGTAGAAGAAGAAATAGAAAACAACATCAGAATCTCATAAACGCAGCGGAATAAAATATGATATATAACATTGACTTTAAATAGAAAGAATCTGTACTGTCATATATGCATACATTTCTTAGAGTACAACAATCATTTCATCAAATATATTATGGTTTTAAAGTATAAACTATTTTAAAAAGTCCGCGGTGTTATAATAACGTTTGGTTGTTAAAGAGACCGGGATCGGAAGTTGTCATACTCTCTGCCAACTCCGAAAACCACTTTAACAATCGTGTACGCGGTGGAGATTCCAGAATGAAGTAGGATGGCGGCGACATTTCCTTTGAGGTAAATACGTGGACCCGACTCCCATGGGTTGGCATAAGTTGGCTAGAACAGGAGCGATCGATGGGTTAAGAAGGTAGCACCTTCTATCGGACACATCCCTTCGATATTATACTTTGACATTTGGATTTATTCGGTGGCCACTTTTGATTTCTTTGATTTCGGGTATGGATCGAGGTGGGCGGTAGCTGCGGCTATGCGTTACCACCGACCCGGAAGCGTAATTGGTATATCTACTCTGGCATTTCCTAGTTGTGCCGTGTCACCTACCCTAGCACGCCTTATACGATTTTGTTTTGTACCATACCTATGGAGTGCCTTCTAATGATGCCCAGTACGGGGAAGATTACAGTACTGTATAGACTATGGGAATATATTATGTGTTAAGGGGAATATTGGATCACTCCTTAACGCTATTTTAAAGTAAGTTTATTTTTCTAATAAACACTATTATAATAGCGAAGTATTACTACATAGTAAATAGTTTAACGGATCCTTAAGAGATGCGAATCCCAAGCATCTCTTAAGTTACTGCACTCGTATTTATTCCTGTTGATTTAACTTACATAAGATCTTTTAGTTCTGACTCGAGTGTTTGTCTTTTCAATTCGCTCGGGTCAGCCTGAGCATTTCTGGATTTGGAAGACCGTATCTGGAGGACGAAGACGAAGATTTATTTTTATTTATTATAGTATTTCCACTACATTCATACTGTTCCGCTGCAGTATTTGTTGTTTTTTGGTATGTGTAACTTTGATATGTATTGTATAAGTATAATCAAATATTTTGTAAAACAACTTCATGAATTGTATATTAACTATTATATTTTATCGTTATGCTGCAAGATTCTATTTTTTTCTTCTTTCTTTCTCCGCTTTTTCTTGTTTCCCCATAGCAATCCACCCTTCTGTATAGTTTAAGTCTGACGTGTGTGGTTTGTTGTCGATTTAAAAGTGTACAAAAAGGTGGGACGTTACAGAACAGTAAATGATAAATCAAGTATTATCATTTCAAATAATCAATTTGAATCATTTTATTAAGTTCCATAAATTTACTTATATATCAAAATTTATTTCATTAACAAAATTTTAATATAATATTATGTCATTTTGTTCTATCAAAGTTTTTTAGAAATCCCATCGATAGCATTGATCAGACGAATTGATCGGAAACCCAAATCAACATCAACAACTCAAACAACACAATATATAAAACAAAATGTAGATTTTCAAGTACAATTCAAAATTTTTGGAAGAATAGATTGGGAACAAAAGACAAGATGATTAAATAACAGAGTAGGGAGATGGGTAAGCTTAAGTAAATCGCAGGCAACCTTAACCGGGTCAACCGTGACTTAAGGAATAAGATCAATGTGGATTTTTCTAGAGTAAATCTACATTCTATCTCAAGAGATAGAGTTTGGAATAACAAAAGATATTAGCATCTAAACCAAAGATAGATATAAATCCCTGGTGAATCGATGCTAATTGTAAACGAGTTTCCCCTTCTACAATTCAATATGAAATTGGCTAGACTGCCGACTCGCTAAAAAGATCATTCGAAGCAGAATTATGGGATACTCCAGAATCAAAAGAAGATGAATAGTGCAGGACATGAATGGATTTTGGAACCATAGGGAACGTTTCAAAATTGAAAGGAAATTCAAATCAAAGAGGTAAGATTCAAACTCGAACGAAAGTGATTTTGTAAATAATTTAACTTATATTCTAAGTTTTGCCTCAAAGCCAAAGCTCTGATACCCAATGTAACAACCCAGTATTTTCAACCATTCGCATCTGCACATGTCGGACTTGAATTGCTCAAAATACCGCGTTGTAAATAAAATTTGGAAAATGTCCGAATATACAGCAAATAAAAATCGCAGATCACAGAAACAGAGTAATAATAGTGCAGCAGAAGTAAAAGAAATAGTAGTTCATGAAGCTACTATGTAAATATATCAGAGTTACATAAGATACAACAGAATACAACAGAAGTCTCAATACATAGAAGTCTACTAATACAAGAGCTGAAAAGGAAAAACAGACCGAAAAAATAAAACTAGACAAGTAGATCATCTCCAGCGATTCTAATCTCCTGAAAGTGCAAACCCAAATCTGTGAATACTTAGGCCGTCTCGAGCGTAAATAAAAATACAAACACTCGAGTCAGAACATACATACTTATACAATGTAAACCAACTCAAGTGAACTTTAGTAAAAGTACAAGTAACTTAAAGGATGCTTGGGATCGCTCATCCTCTAAGGATCCGTCAAACTATTTACTATGTAGTAATATTACGCTATTATAATAATGTCTAATAGTAAAATAAACTTACTTTTTAAATAGCATTAAGGCTTTACATTTTCCACCTTTTATCGGACGCACTTCTTCGTATGACATTCTATTACTTTGTGATTGTTTGGTGCACACCTTTGATTTTGGGAGTGTTGTTCGAGGTGGGCGGTAGTAGCTGCTACGCGCTACCATCGGTCCGGATGCGTAATTAATATATCTACCCTGGCATTGCCTAGTTGTGTCGTGTCACCTACTCTAGTGCGCCTTGTACGAGTTTGATTTGTGTCGTACCTATGGAGTATACTCTGTTAGCCTCCCGATCAGGAGGTATTACGGTACTGTATAGACTATTGGCACTATTACGTGTTTAGGGGAATATTGGATCACTCCTTAACGCTATTTTAAAGTAAGTTTACTTTACTATAGACATTATTATAATAGCGAGATATTTCTACATAGCAAATAGTTTAACGGATCCTAGAGGATGGGCGGTCCCAAGCATCCTTTAAGATACTTGCTTTATATTGCAGTTCACTTGAGTTAGTTTACACTGTATAAGTATGTATGTCCTGACTCTAGTGTTTGTGTTTATTTCATACGCTCGAGTAGTATCAGTTCGGACTTCATTTCCTGGAGCTAGGATTGCTGAAGATCATCTTTATCGAGCTGTTATCTATTTTCTATTCCATCTTTTATCTTAGCCTATGTAATTGAGACAAATGAATTTTGGATTTTATGTGGTTGTTTCAAACTGTATTGGTTTTAAGACTATGTATTTGGTACTTATTTTGAGACTATGTTGATAGTGGCTTGGCATCATGAACCACTATAGTATTTTATTTTCGCTGCGAGTATTCTGATTTCTGTATCTACGATTCAATGATTTGATTTCATTTTCTTCAATTTTGATTAAAATCTATTATTTTGAACTATTCAAGTTTCACGTGTTTAATTTATTGTCGAATTTGAATGGTGTAAAATAGTGGGTCGTTACAGTTGGTATCAAAGCTTTGGTTTTAGGCAAACCATAGCCTACGAAGCAAAAACTCATTAGAGATAGGGTATAAATACCCTAGAATGAGTGAAGTCAATCTTAGAATCCTTTCTTTGTGAGAGAGCGTATTTTAAAGTATAAACTAAATTTTAAAGGATTTTCAATAAAGTATTTTGATATAAAACTTTCTTGTTTTGAAATCAAATTTTTCCGACTACTTCTTTTCCTTTCTCCATCTTATGTAATTAGGTCCTTTGTTGAATGCCTTTTCTAGTTGAACTTTGTCTTATCTAATCTATATGGGTCTCTATTTTTCCTCTATCCTTAAATTCATTCTTGATTTGTCAGGATGAATCGAGAATTGCTAGAGGTAAAGGATATGGGGTTTCTGTTGATCCAGTCAAGATCGCTGCGACCAATGTAAGTCTTTCCCTTCTTTCTATTCTAAACTTAATCACTCTATCTTTTTAGGGGTCCCTACTTCTCCCTATTCTGTTATAGCATTGGGAAACTCCTAAGACTCCAACTGATATTCGCAGTTTTTTGGGCCTTTCCGGTTACTATCGGAGGTTCATTGAGAACTTTGCTCGGATTTTTACACCTCTCACTGCTCTAACTCGAAAGAATACTAAGTTTATATGGGATGACAAGTGTAAATCGACATTCGAAGAGTTAAAGAAAAAGCTTACTTCCGCACCAGTGCTTACCATTCCAAATGGAAACGAGGGATTTACGTTATTCACCGACGCTTGCCGTGAGGGTTTGGGAGAGGTATTGATGCAAGACGGGAAAGTGATCGCTTATGCTAGTCGCCTGTTGAAGACGCATGAGGTTAATTATGCTGGCCATGATTTAGACTTGTTGGCTATTGTCTTTGCATTGAAGCTTTGAAGACATCATCTCTTGGGTGCTAAGATTGACCTCTTCACTGATCATCAGTCCTTGAAGTATATCTTCACCCAGAAGGATTTGGATCAGCGTCAAGTTCGGTGGCTTTAGTTTCTATCTTCTTACGATCTTGACATTAACTATATCCTTGGGAAATCTAATGTTGTGGCGGATGCTTTGAGTAGGAAGAAGTCTTTGTTGTGCCACCTTGTTGTTTATTCTCCTCTTTTGGATCGTATCAAGGCTAAGCAGGATGAGGATGTGGTGCTTAGAAGTATGAAGGAGAATGTTCGTAGCAGAGGTGGTATTAATTGTGATGGTAGTGGAGCTCAGATCGACGATAGGGGGATTATGAGGATTAATAATAGGATTTGTGTCCCGAATGTTGATGGTTTAAGGCAGGAGTTACTTCAGGAACATCATCAATCCAGACTTTCCATTCATCCTGGTGTGGCGAAGACGTATCATGATTTGAAGAAGCTTTATTGGTGGAGAGGTATGAAGTGTGATGTCTCTATCTTTGTCAGTAAGTGTGCGACTTATCAACAAGTCAAGGCGGATCATCAGAAGACCCCGGGTTTGTTGCAGCCTCTTGAGATTCCAAATTGGAAGTGGGAGCATGTTTCTATGGATTTTATCGATGGATTACCGAGATCTAGGAGGGAAAATGAGAGCATCTGGGTTATTGTGGATAGACTGATCAAGTCCGCTCATTTTATTCTGGTCAAGTCTACCCGTTCAGCTTCGAGCTTATCTTAGATTTATATGAGGGAGATTGTTCGCCTCCATGGTGTTCCCCTTAGAATTGTTTGTGATCGAGTCCCTATCTTTACTGGTCAATTTTGGAAAGCCTTCCAAGAATCTTTGGGTACTCGTCTAAACCTGAGCGCTGCTTACCACCCACAGACTGACGGTCAAACGAAAAGGATGAATTAGATTCTAGAGATTCTTCTTTGTGCTTGTATTTTGGATTATGGAGGATCCTCCGAAGATCATCTCCATCTGGCGGAATTCACCTATACTAATAGTTATCAGGTATAATTCCAATCCTCTGTTCTTATCTTATCTTAATCCTCTATCTGTCTCATTCTATCTTTTGTTCAGGCTAGTCTTAAGAGTCTCCGTTTGCTGCTCTTTACGGGCGACCTTGTAGATCTCCATCTTGCTGGATTGAATCCGATAATCGCTTGGTTCTTGGTCCTGATATGATTTTGGAAGCTTCAGAGAAGGTCGAAGAGATTAAGAGGAGGTTAAGGATTGCTCAAGATAGGCAGAAGTACGTTGATCATCGTAGAAGGAGTTTGGAATTTTCTGTTGGTGATCTGGTTTTCCTTAAGCTCTCTCCCTTATGGAATGTGATTCGATTTGTGCGTAGAGGGAAGCTTGCTCCTAGGTTCATCGGACCATTCCGTATCTTGAAAAGGATTGGGTCTCTTGCTTATCGTCTGGATTTTCCCAAGAAATTTGCTGGAGTACATACTGTATTCCATATATCACACCTTCGTCGCTTTTTTCATGATCCATCTCTTATTATCCAGCCATCTGCTCTTGATAGTTTGGATATCACGCCTAATCTGACTATTGATAGGAAGCCACTACGTATCGTCGATTGAGGTACGAAATAGCTTAGAAGGAAATCTATCAGCCTGGTCAAAGTGAAGTGGAGCATTGATGAACGGGATTGCACCTGGGAGACAGAGGAGAGCATACGTGCTTCGAATCCGGAATTGTTCGTTTCAGGTACTTTTGCCCTACTATCTTATCTTCTTTTTTTCCCTTCTTTCGTTCCATTTCGAGGACGAAAATTTTTGAGTGGAGGAGAGTGTAACAGCCCAAAAATTTTAATAAATATTTTATTCATTTTATTTACAACTTTCGTGTTTAATTTGTTTAGAAGTTTGAATTTTTAAATTTCTTGAATTAATTACAAAACATTTTCCCAAATTGTAATAAATATAAACAATTTCTGTAATTTTGATTTTTGGGTTAAAGTTTAACTTTAGTCGAAATTTTAAATTTCAAATTCAAACTTCCAAATCTTTTATTTAAACTATATATATTTGTACAACATTTGTTCCACTTTTGTTTCTTTTAAATTGGTTATATATTTTTTAGATTAAATAATGAATAATGTGCAAAAAGAAATAAATTTATACGTTTCTTTTATATGTATATACATCCGTTTCTTAGCTAAGTAATAAACAAATCAAATGGATGTACCAAATCAAATTTTAAATTAAGTAATAAATAATGCGTAAATAGCAATTTAATTTTACGTTTTATTCGGTACATTTTATATCTGTTCTTGTTTAATTATTTGGCGTTATATTTTGGTACTTTATTTTACGAAATATACTTTAGCATATTGTACTAGATATATAAGAAACAAATAAATTCAAAGTACGTTATTTTGTTATAAAATTTTGGGCGCACGTTTCAATTAAATTATTACCTCTATAAATACGCACTCTTTAATTTCTTACCTTAGTTGGAAAAAAAAATCAAATCAATCAACAGCCGTGCCTTTTCTAAATGAAGGAATTCAAAGCCTTGCCTTGCAAATTCACCTGTAAATTTTCTATACTTCCCTTTTTTGCTTCTTGTTTTAATAGTATTAAAACCCATTGACTTCCCTAACGTTCAAATCTTTTATTTCTTGCCACTTTTCCACTTAACCAACGCAAAGCCTTTGTTAAATACTAAATCACGTTCACAATTTCCTTACCAAAATACTTTAGCCTCCATCTTCTCGTGAAGCTGCTATGTAGGTAAATGGCTGCATGTTTTTTTTCTTTTTTTTCTTCTTCTTGTTGTTCTTTTTTTTTCATCTGCTCAACCAAGTACACGGCTGCTCCACCACCTTCCACGACCGGCCTACAGCCCCTCCACCACCACCGCAGTCGACTCCAACTGTGACCCCACCTTTGACACATGACCGCACCCTTGAGATGATGGTCACTACTGCGAGCCCATGCTAGACCGAGCCTGAAGCTTAGGAACCAACCATGGAACCATGCCTTTTATACCACCTTTCCTATTGAAACACAGCCTGAGTTTTTTCAACATCCACTGCCTTGCATGTTCCAGGCCGTGAAGTCTGGTCATGGCCGAGCTATGTGGGACGTTGATAGAGTCTATGGTGGAGTGGCCGAGCCACTTATGGTTCATTTGATATTTTTCCTCCTTTTTTATTAAAATTGTTGTACTTGAGCCAATTGTGTTCAAGTTTTTAAAACCCTTGTTCCAGTTTGTTTTTTCCAGTCTTGATGTATTCTTATGAGAATTTACGTACCTATATTTGATTTATATTTGTTTCAAGATTTGAATCTGGTTGTCGCATCCTCTAAAATCTGATCATGCTTTCTTTGCGCTTTTCGGTGTGGATATTGTTGTTTTTGAATCAAATCTCCAACATCGTAGAGGTGAGTATTCACGCTTGACAAACATACTTATAAAATTGTAAATTGATAGCAAGTGAAATTGTAGGATTGTTATATAATATTATACTTGCACGTGATATGAATTTTACGATGTTAAATCCTATTATAAAATTTATCACATCATCCGTTATATTTTATGCAGTTATATTATATGCTGTTATACTGTTTATTTATTTCTGTTTATCACACTGCAGGTTCCTTGTAGAGTAGAATCACTATGGGTTAAAATGATACATACCCGAATGGACTTTAGAATAAGGAAAAATCATTATGGGCTGAAACGATAGGCCTGAGCGATTTTTATTTATTTATTTTAATTATTTTATTTATTTATTAACTTGGGATTGCGGGTTTGAAATGATAGAACCCTGATTTTTCTTTGTAAATTAAGGATTGAAATGATATATTATCTCTATCACTTGGCCTAGGTTAGAAAAAATTATACAGACCCGTGGTTATTTTATATATATTTTTCTAGAAATTCTAAGTATTTTTAAATTTGTATATTATAATATTTTGATTTAAATTGAAGTAAAAATGATTGTTAGTGATTTTCTACAAGTTAAATATATAAATAAATGAATGGTTAAGTTGGAATTTAAAGTATAGTTTTATTTTGGAATTTTTGATTTTTGTAAAAGAAATGGAATTCAAGTTAAGTAAATAGAATATAATAAGTTTGATATAAATTTGAATTTAAAGTGAATTAATAAGGTGTTATTGAATTTATATGAATTAAATTGGTAAATAAATAAATACATAAAAATGTAAGTTGGAATATAACTAAATTTAGAAAAGTGAAGTTTGGTTTAAGAAAAAAGGGTAAGTAAAGAAATAAATTGGAAAATTAGTTATATTTTGAAATGGTAATTAAACTTAATTGTTAAGTAAATTTTGAATACAAAGAATAGAAAATTTTGCATTTGACTTTAATAAGTGAAGCCTTGAGAAGTTTGATATTTATTTGTGAAATTTACTTTATAAAAATCATAAATTATTGGGTAATTTAAATGACTATTTCAAAGTGGAAAATATGATTTTATAAGTTAAAGTGGTTTAAATTAAAGTTTAATTATTGCTGAAATTATATTGAAGTCTGGAATTTAATTAACGTAAAATCTGTTATAAGGGATATTACCACACTTTGTAAGTACCATGATTGATGCAAATGAACTAAAGGCTAAAATTAATTAAGGGCTATTGCAGTACTTGGTAAGTGCTATGGTTGCAGAAATAAACTAAAACTCGAAATAAATAAAAGAGCTACAGTAGCACTTGTTAAGTGCTGTAGTTTGCTGAAACGAGAGTTTGAATATTTGGTTGGTAAGCATAATAACTTCACTTTTAAATAGTTAAAATGAAGTATTTTGGATTGAAATATAAACTGTTTTGAATTTATAACCATGGGTAATAATAATGTTGGTTGTTAAAGAGACCGGGATCGGATATGGGCATACACTCTGTCGATACCAAAAACCACTTTAACAACCGCGTACGCGGTGGAGATTCCAGAATGAAATAGGATGGTGGTGACGTTCTATTGAGGTATGTACGTGGACCCAGCTCCCGTGAGTTAGCATAAGGTGGCTAAAACATGAGCGATTGACAGACTAAGAAGGTAGCACCTTTTATCGGACACATTCTTCGCATGTCATTCTATTACTTTGTGATTGTTTGGTGCGCACCTTTGATTTTGGGAGTGTTGTTCGAGGGGGGAGGCAGTAGCTACTATGCGCTACCACTGGTCTGGATGCGTAGTTGGTATATCTACCCTGGCATTACCTTGTTGTGCCGTGTCACCTACCCTAGCGTGCCTTGTACGAGTTTGATTTGTGTCGTACCTATGGAGTATCCTCTGGTAGCCTCCCGATCAGGAGGTATTACAGTACTGTATAGACTATTGGCATAATTACGTGTTAAGGGGAATATTGGTTCACTCCTTAATGCTATTTTAAAGTAAGTTTATTTTACTATAGACATTATTATAATAGCAAGATATTACTACATAGTAAATAGTTTGACGGATCCTTAGAGGATGGGCGGTCCCAAGCATCCTTTAAGTTACTTGCCTTTATATTACAGTTCACTTGAGTTAGTTTACACTGTATAAATATGTATGTCCTGACTCGAGTGTTTGTGTTTATTTCTTACGCTCGGGTCAGCCTGAGTATCAGTTCGGACTTCATTTCCCGGAGCTAGGACTGCTGAAGATCATCTTTATCGAGCTGCTATCTATTTTCTGTTCCGTCTTTTATCTTAGCCTATGTAATTGAGACAAATGAATTTGTGATTTTCTGTGGTTGTTTCAAACTGTATTGGTTTTAAGACTATGTATTTTGTACTTATTTTGAGACTATGTTGAAATGGCTTCATGAAACACTATAGTATTTTATTTCTGCTGCGAGTATTCTGATTTTTGTGTCTGTGATTCTATGATTTGATTTCACTTGCTCCAATTTTTATTACAATCTATTATTTTGAACTATTCAAGTTTGACATGTTTTAATTTATTGTCGAATTTGAATGGTGCAAAATAGTGGGTGGTTACAGAATACCTTCTAAATTCAAGATAACATTCATTTATTATCCTTTCAAATCACCTTTTAAAATGATTCATTTCCTAATTAAATTTATTCATTTAAAACATTTAAAAGTGATGTTATTATTCTTTCAAATTAAGTATTCAATTCTCAAAGTTTCAAACCATTCTGAGCTCATTCAATTGGTTAAAAACCATAAACAATGAAAATTTCTGCCTTACGCGGCATTTAGAAAAAGCTGTTATAAGTTATACTTGAAAACATTTTAATTCAGCAAAGACAGCATTTTAAAACTATTGTTAAATCTCATTTTAGTTGAAATTTTAGTTAAATTCAGCAAAGACAGCATTTCCAGAAATGCGGTAATAGCTCAGGTTTCAAATTAAAGGTTTTTATTAATTTCAACAGAGGCAGCAGAGCCACTACAGCTTACAGAACTGCTATAATAGGCCTTTATTAAGATTTTAGCCTTTTAGTTTACTTCAGCAACTACAACATTTCATAACTACTGTAATAGCCTTTTTATTAGGTTTTTAGTTCATTTACAGAAACCATAGCATTTCTGAATGCAACGAAAAGTATTTTCCAAATTTTAGTGTATTTCCAGCAAATAATAAACTTCAATTTAAACCCTTTAAACATTATAAAAATCATATCTTAACATTCAATTTTTTTATTAACATACCTTTAACATATTATTTTTGTAAAAAAAAATTATAATTAAATCAAATTTTTCAATAAATTTACTTAACAAATTCAAGTGTATAATTTCCTTTCCTTCACATATGCAATTTATTAACACTTACACTTTTAAATTTCCCTTTCACAAATTAAATTAAATTTTCAATTGATTTCATTTAACTAAAACCTTTAGTTAAACCAAATTTCACATTTCCAAGTCAAGTTGTATTTTCTAATTACACATTTAAGCATTCATTTATTTAACCATTTAAATTCATAGAAAAATCAATAATACTTTAATAAATCACTTAAATTCAAATTTAAATCAAATTATCATATTTCCCATTTTTCAAATTAAATTAAATTTCCATATTATTTATATAACTTAAATACCACCCAAATTTTCAAACTTAAGTTATATTTCCAAAATTCAATTTAACCATTGATTTATTTAACATTTCCACTTATAGAAAAAAATCATAAATCCTTTATTTAAATCACTTTAAAATCTATTTAAATCAAATTATCACAAATTTATATTTTAACCACTTAAAATTTTATTTATATAATTTAAATGTCATTTTAAAAGTCAAAGTCCAAATTTCTAGATTTAAGTTATATTTCAAAAATTCAATTCAATCATTTAATTATTCAACATTTTTAACTTATAGAAAAAATCAAAATTTCTTATTTAAACATTAAAAATCCAATTTAAATCAAATTTTCATAAATTTACACTTTTAAGAATACTTAAAAATATTCGAAATACTTTATAAAATACCCACGGGCCTGTATATAGTTTTCTAACCTAGGTCAAGTGATACGGATATATATATCATTTCAATCCGCAGTTTACAAAGAAAATCCGGGTTCTATCATTTCAAACCCACAATTCCAAGTTAAAATAAACAAATAAAAATCGTTTAGGCCTATTATTTCAGCCAATAATGATTTTTCCCTATTCTAAAGTCCATTCGGGTATGTATCATTTCAACCCATAGTGAACCTAATCTACAGGGAACTTGTAGTGTGATAAACAGATATAAATGAACAGTTAACAACATATAACAGTAACAGATGAGATGACGTGTAAATTAATAGGTTTAACATCATGTTTAAATATTCACAGGCAGTTATAACATCATTTATAATTATACACATTCAGTTGTTGTCGCTTCACAATTGCATAAGTTTAAAATGTCGTGTGAGATTTACTCACCTCTTTGTGCTAGAGATAGCAAATCAAATGACACAAACGGATTCCCAAAGGTATGATGACACAACAATAGATTCAAGTGGATAAGAGTCAAGCTCATTGATCTTTTATACAACCCATGAACAAAACCAAAATAAAGTTATAATTCAATATAACATTAGCTTTGAAATGAAAAAAAATTTGAATGCAACACTTTTTTGCCTTACTTGCTAGATTATTTTGCACGGCCTAGGGGATGTTTTGGCTCAGTTTTGTCATGACTTTGGCTCGGGTTTGGACATAGGTAGGCATGGCTACAAGAGAATAGGAAGTGTAAAGGAGTTACAATTGAGGAATACAAGTGGTTAAGGCAAACATATGATTTTTGGTTCAACTTTTTGGGCTCGGCTACAAAGTCCTAGGGCTCGGCCAAGGCATGTACAGGTCAGGTCAGATCTAGACAGTGGGTGATGTAGTGGTAGAAAGGCGGTGGCGGTGGCTAGAGGTGGTGGCCGTGGTGATATTTGAAGAGGATAAGAAGCTAGGCTCGTTTACATGCATTTTGGAAGGTTTTGTGCAACTTTTGAGGTGTTTGTCTTCATCTAAAGGCCATGGCCTGATCTGGTCAGAGGGGGTGGAGGTGATAGGTGGTTGATGGTGAAGAGGAGGAGGTGGTGGAGGCGATGATCGAGGCAACTAGAGTGGAGAGCATGCAAATATGTGAAGGAATCATGGCCAAAACAAGGCAAAAGGAAGAAGAAAACGTAGCAAAAAAGAGAGAGCCATTACCAAACCTTTCTAACCGTGAAGATAAAATGAGATGTGAATTTTTCATGTAAGAAACAAAAGAAAAACTCATGGCTATTCCTAAGAAAACATACGGCCAAAAACAAGCAAGTGAAAGGTCAAGAGAAAGTGAAAGGTCTTGGCTAATGAAATGTCTTAAGTTAAAAGCTAAGTCTCTTCAAATTTCCTTTCTTTTTAAATCAAATAAAAAAAATTAAAATCAGTAAATGAATTTAAAAACTGAAAAAAAGTAAAATAAAACAAAAATAAATAATTAAATTTAAATAAAATAGAAAAAGAATTAAAGAAATTTCTTAAAAATTGGAAACAGGGTTCAAAAATTACAAATAAATTATCACTAGCTTTAGAAAAATTTCTACTTCACTCTAAAACAAATAAAAGTAAAATAAATAAAATAAATGTTGAAAAAAATAAAATGGGAATGAGAATAAAATAAGATCTTTGAGAAAATAGAAAAATAAATAAAGAATTCCTTAAATTAATTGAAGTTAGAAATTAGAAATTGTAAAAAAAAATACAACTGACACTGGAAAATGTCAATTACACTTACAAAAATGTTTTAAAACCAAAATATATACAATAAGTGTTATTTTACCAATATAAAGATAAAGTAGAACATTACATGACCAAATAAAATGTTGTTTATATAATTTAAAATAAACAATATTGTTAAATACAGCAAATTTCACACAATAGTTAAAAGGCATAACTTTCACATTATAAATCAGATTTCAACGAAATGAAAAGCAGTATTCTTAAAATTATATTTACTTTCATAATAAAGGATAAAATTCAAATTTTCTAGCTTTCAAATTTCAAATTTAAAAGTCAAAGTTGACCATATTGACCAAAATACACTTTTTGTACAATACTCTATTTAATCATGTTTGAAATTCTAATTCACATCAAAATCAAAGTTTATATTTGAAATAACAAAATTATTTGAATTAAATAAATAAAATAAAGTAAAATCATAATTCAATTAAAATAATTACAAAATACAGGGTTGTTACAAGGGGTTGGCGAGCAGCTCGCATCCATATGGTTGGTCGGTCGCGAAGTCGAGCAAATTGGCCAGAATTCCCGGACCTAGGGAGCGGCGGCGTGGCTTTTTTTGTGATCGGAGATCATGCGTGGGGTCAGGCAAGGGGCGGAGGTCTTGGGCATTCCGACGGTGGGCGTGGATCGGAGTGGAAGTGGCCCTTGTGGCTGCGACGCTCACGAATGGAAGTGGCGACGTTCATTCGAACGCAGTGAACTGGGTGATTGTTGTTTTTGTGAACGATCTGCTGCACGTGGCCGGTAACGTTCGGCTCATTATCTTTAATTTATTATATTATATCTCTTAACTTCTAATCGTTATAAATTTTGCATACGAGGTCGGAATTACACGCGTTTTCTTCGCTAGGTTCGTATTGGAATTCCGGATGTTTTTACGCTGGTTTGGACGAAATCTGCGACCGTTTGAATTTTAGGTTTAAATTGGATTTAAATTCTATTTAAATTCGAAAGGTGAGTGTTTTAACCACTCACAACTTCAAAAATTTCTTACGTTTGTTATATTGATTTATGATGTGATTTGAAATTTAGTTATGACTGATTGGCACATTTTTAATCATCATCTCGGTTAAATTGTATTTATTGAATTAAATTGTTATTTAATTTATTATTGAATATAAACTGCCACTTAATGCATGTTGTTGATTACCTATTCTATATTGCTGTTATGGGTTGAATTGGATGATAATTGTGATAGATGTTTTATGATTAATATTGGACGAATGGATGTTGTGCTTTGTATTGTTATAAACCACAAGTTGTTATGGATTTATTTTTTTCGAGATTACGGTTTGAAATGATATAACCGTATTTATATTTTAAATTATGGATTGAAATGATAAATATCTGTATTACTTGACCATAGGATAGAAAATTATATACAGGCACCGCTGTTCTATATATAAATATTTTTAAAGATGATTTCTATGGTTTTATATAGAAATATATGGTTTTATATAAATATTGATTTTAGATATTATATAAATGTTATTTTATCCTTGATTTTAAACTATGTATAATTTGTTTTAGTATAAAATAAGCTTAATAAAAAGTTTGATAATTTATTAAAGATAATAAGATTGAATATTTTAATTTCATTTTAATATAGAGTTTATAATGATTTAAATAAATTAAGGTTGGAAGATAAATTGGAAATTTATTTGAAATTAGATTTATTTAAGAATGAAACTCAAATAAGTTTGATGTGAAATTTATTAAATTGGAAAGTTTAAATGTATGATTTTTATAACTTGATTTTGGGTTAAGGTGAATTAAATGGGTATTTCAAATATAAATAAATTGAAGGAAATAATTAGTTATTTGTAATTTGAGTTTTATTCAAATGATAGTAGATTTATCAAATAAATAATTCGAAACTAAATAATAGAAAATTGAATTTAATATATATATATATGAGATTATCAAAATTAGTTTTGAAATTGTTGAATACTTAAAGTTTGAAATATATTGAATTTGAAATGGGTTATTCTGTGGATCTAATCTATCTTGAAATCGATAAATTTGGAATACTTTATTTGGAAACTAAATTGAATTGAAATTGTGATTTGGGATTTGGTTAGATATAGAATTTAGAAATTCGATTTGTTTTGGAATTGATTTGTGAAATTGAAGAAGCTATTTTATTATATAAAAACCATTTAAGTGTTGGAAGTTATGTTTCAAAGTTATGAGTTTCCATGTATTATAATTTGGAAGTGTTATATTTCAAGTGTTTTGATTTCGGAATGTTATAACTTTGAAAGTGCAATGATTTTGGAAAAAGGATATATTTGAAATAAAATAATATTGTATTGATTTGGGTTTAATAAAAATGATATCATATTGGATTGGGTTTTGAAATGGAAATGATGTCATATTTGTATGTTTTGGAACGGATACTATATTCTGGTTTTGAAGTATAACTATTTTAAAAATGACCGCAGTGTTATAATAATGTTTGGTTGTAAAAGAGACCAGGATCGGAAGTTGTCATACTGTCTGCCAACTTCGAAAACCACTTCAACAACCGTGTACGCGATCGAGATTCCAGAATGAAGTAGGATGGTGGTGACGTCCTTTGAGGTATGAATGTGGACCCGACTTCCGTGAGTAGGCTTAAGGTGGCTAAAACAAAAGTGATCTCGGGCCAATGAGGTAGCCCCTCTTATCGATCACACTCCATCGATATTATATTCTGACTTTGAGATTGATTTGGTGGCCACTTTTGACTTTTGATTTTGGGGGTGTGGCTCGAGGTGGGCAGTAGCTGCGCGCTATGCGTTACCACCTATCTGTGTGCATAATTGGTATATCTACCCTGGCATTGCTTTGTGTTCCATGTCACCTACCCTAGCGCGCCTTGTACGAGTTTGGTTTTCTCCCGTAGCTCGTGGAGTATTTAGGGTAGTCTCCCGATCTGAAGATGCACTGATACTGGATGGACTACTGGGACTATTATTGTGTTAAGGGGGAGATTAGATAACTCCTTAACAATATATAAAGAAAGTTTATTTTACTATAGACATTATTATAATAGCGAATTATTACTACATATTAAATAATTTGACGGATCCTTAGGAGATGAAATCTTAAGCACCTCTTAAGTTACTACACTCACGTTAGACACTGGATAGAAGATGTCAAATCCTGTAAACATCTCTGACGCCGTTCCACTCATATTTATTTCTGTTGATTTAACTCACATAAGACCTTTTAGTTCTGACTCAAGTGTTTTGTCCTTTCAATTCGCTCGGGTCAGTCTGAGCATTTCAGGATTCGAAGACTTTATTTCTGGAGGACGAAGACAAAGATCGTGTTACTATTATCTGTTATATTATTCCACTGCATTCATATTTGTTTCGTTGCATTATATATTATTTTCTGGTATGTAAAACTCTGATATGTATTGTATAAGTAAAATCAAATGTTTTATAAAAACAGCTTCATGAACTGTTATTTGATTACTATATTTTGTCGTTCCGCTGCAAGATTCTTTTTTTTCTACTTTTCCTTCTTTTTCTTATTTACCCTATAACAATCCGCCCTTCTTTATGATTTAGTCTGATGTGTGTGGTTTATCGTCGATTTAAAGCGTACAAAGAGGCGGGATGTTACAACGTGGTATCAGAGTGTAACAACCCTAGGTTTTTGAAAATATTTTTAACTTAGATTTTATTTCATTTTGAAAATATTTTTAAAATTTATTTTATTTCAAGATTTTATTTTAAAACATTTTTAAAAGTCTAGTGGTAATTTTCCAATGTTAATTGTATATTGTTTATATTTATAAATTCTAGTTTCAATTTAATAAACTGATTTCTTATTTATTTTTTATTTTTCCTAAAAATATTTATTTATTTTCATTTCTACTATATTTTGTTTTCATTTTCTATTTAATTTACTTGATTTTCTATTTGTTTATCCTGAATTAAAAGAAGCGGACATTCAAAGAGACAAGCCTTTTCAACTTGTGACTTTTCATTAGCCTTTTCATTTCTTTTGGCTTTTCATTTTTTCTTTGGCCGTACATTTTACTATGCAATAGCCGCGTATTTCTCATTTTCATTCACGTGAAAAACATTCTCACCACTTCTACTCTCGACCATTCTCATTTCTGAAAAAAAATTGTAAGTTCTAATGGCTTTATTTTTTTCACTTATCTTCATTTTTCCATTGATTTTTGCCTTGGTCTCTCTTGTGCTTTGCTCGGACACTACCACCATCATCTCCACCGACCACCACCATCAGCATCCATGGCAGCAACCACCACCTTTCCTCTTGTCCAGATCTGGTCGTGACCTCCATATGAAGCAAGCACCACAAAATTTGCAAAGCACCCCTTGAAATGCCTAGCCGAGCCATAATTTCACCATCCCCTCCATATTCATTTCGGCCACCACCTGTAGCTCCACCACCACCTGCTAACTTCACCTCTGGCCATGGCATGACCACTGACCTGACCTGTACCATGCATGGCCGAGCCCAAATGATGACATGGCCGAGCCTAGTGGTGCGCCAAACCTTCCTATTTTGCCTTGTCCCTTTGTATTCTTCATGCTGTAACAGCGACCCCTTCACTCCCTTTAAGCCATGTGTTTTGACCCATACCCAAGCCTGTAGCACAATCATGACCGAGCATATGATCCCCTAGGCCGAGCAATTGAGTGGTTAAGGCATGGTCAAGCTATTTTGTTCTTTGTTGCTTTTTATTTCAAATTGTTTCAATGTTTTTGTGTTGAATAAATATGTTTATATTGTCATGTTTTGTTTGTTGTTTACAAGATCAACATCTTGGCTCTCCACTCATTTGAATCAAAAGTCGTTTTATATCGTGCTTTCAGGATTTATCTGTGTGTTTTGATTTGCAAACTCCAGCTTGAAAAGGTGAGTATTCACGCTTGGCATTCATATTTATAGAACTGTGAAGTGATAACAAGTGAATGTGTAGAATTATTATATCATGTTATGCATGCCTGCGATATGAATCATATGATGTTAACCCTTGTTTATAAACCTGTCATATCATATGATACTACTATATGTTGCTATATTGTTTATTTTATTCTATTCTCACACTTCAAGTTCCCTGTAGAATACAATCACTATAGGTTGAAATAATACATACCCGAACGGACTTTAGAACAGGGAAAATGTGACGACCCTGACTCAACCTTCAAAAATCGGACCCGTACTTCACTAGTACTCGAATGCCGCAGATTCAAATGTCGAATCTGGCTCGTCGGAGCTTATAACACATTAAGTATAAAAGCACAGCGGAAGCAAGAATGAATATATCATATAACTCCAATGGTACAATATCCAATGATATACAACAATGATCACAAATACATATCAGAGATCTACAACAACACAGCGGAAACACAAAGGCAGCAGCAACGGAAATAACTTGAACTCCAAATCGAACTCCAATATCTGCAACTCTATCACAAATCTATAATTCAAAGATAGCACGAACTCCCAGTCAAGTTGGACTTAAGAAAGTTCGGTCCAAGTGAACAATTGCTAACGCCAAATCCAAGGGCTAGACGCTATCGAATTCTACACCAACTATTTGATTATTAGAAAAATCCAACTCTAGACTGCCTGTGTGGAAAATTATGAACACCCCGATTTTAGGAAGGGAACAATAGACTCCAGGTCAGTCATGCAACTGGTATGAGCAAAAAAACAGTTTTATCTTTAGAACAAACAACGAAAGATTTTAGAATTGAAATCGGCATTGCTTTTTGGAAAATGAAACTACCATAAGGTCTCCCACCGCACACACAATGCAAACGCAACTTGGAGGAGATTTCTCCTTGTGATAGTCAAACATGCTTGATACGCAAAATCCTTTTGATATTATTATTAGTGCATAGTGCAGAAAATCTTTCGAAAGTATAATATTAAGCTTAGCCAGCATAGACATTTCGAACTATGCCTACTATAGCTACCATCTAAACAGTGGGGCGCCACCATAAGTAAATGGCAGGTTATGCAACTAAAACCGTACAAGATGCATATGGGATGATTGGATTTCCAACAGATGGTCAGGCAAAAGAACTTTCCATACAAAATGGAACGCCTTTGGAGGTACGTCCCCAAGAACCTAATTAGATCTCTGCTACACAAGGCCGAGTTACCACTGTGACTTGGTAACTACTGACAAGAGTATGTCATCCCTTGGTTTTTTGCGACCTTTATCCGAAGCGCTTCTCAACCAACAACCACAAAGCAATAAGTTTGCAACAACCACAAAGTTAAGTATCTGGGATCCATACCATGATACCACTCATAATCCAGATGGAAACGACATACCCTTAGGGGGCGCTACCCCCAAATAACCTTACTGCCACGATTCCTGTTTCGACCATTACCGGGTTGTAAGGCTCAAGGAAGTCTCGTCCACAAAGCCGCACATTTTCACAAAGCCATGCTTTGTGTAACGACCCTGGCTCGACCTTCGAAAATTGGCACCGAATACGACACTCGTATTCCAATGTCGCAGATCCAAACGTCGAACCTGGTTCGCCGGAGATTATAACACATCAAGTAAAACAACACAACGAAAGAAAATAATGAATATCTTGATATACAACATTCGATACAACAATGATACAATATGAATCAATGTCAGAGATACAAGATAACAATGCTACAACGGAATAAAAATATGATATAGCAGCGGAACGAAAACTCCAAAGATCTCCAATCCAATGCTCCAAAACAAGAACTCCAAGCCAGTAGCTCGAACCACCATTAACTTTCACCAAGCTAAGCAAGTCTCGTCCATGAATCCAAAGACTCCAAGGAATACCAAAGAGAGAGCTGATAGCTACCAAATCGATATCTATATCTACTATCTGATTATCTGAAAAACCCAACTCTAGACTGCCCGTATGGAAAATTGTGGGCATCCAGAGTTTAGAAAGGGAATAATAAACTCCGGGTCAGTCATGGGACTGGTATGAGCAAACAAAAAAACATTTTACCTTTTAAAACAAAGAAAAGAATTTAAATTTGAAATCCGTAATGCTTTTTGGAAAATGAAACTACCATAAGGCATCCCGCCACACACACCTTGCAAACGCAGAATTAGAGGAGATTTCTCCTTATGATAGTTAAAAATGCTTGATAGGCGAAAACCATTTGATATTATTATTAGTGCATAGTGCAGAAAACATTTCGAAAGTATAATACTAATCTTAGCCAGCACAGACATTCCGAACTATGCCTACTATAGCTACCATCTAAACAGTGGGGCGCCGCCATAAGTAGATGGCAAGTTATACAAGTAAAACCATACAAGGCACGTATTGGATGATTGGATTTCCAACAAATGGTCAGGCCAAGGAACTTCCCATTGCCACATGGGTACGCCTCTGGAGGGATGCTCCGAGAACCTAACTGGATCTCAGCTACACAAGGCCGGGTTACCTCTGTAACTAGGTGACTACTAACACGAGTATGCCATATCCCGATCGTTTGCGACCTTTATCCGAAGCGCTTTTAACTGACAACCACAAATCAATAAGTTTGTAGCAACCACAAAGTAAGTATTCAGGCTCCATACCATGATACCACTTATAATCTAGAAGTAAATGGACATACCCTAAGAGGGCGCTACCCTTAAATAACCTTGCTGCCACAATTCTTGTTTTGACCATAACCGGGTTGTGAGGTTCGACGAAGTCTCGTACACAAAGCTACGCTTTTTCACAAAACCATGCTTCGATCAACAAATGATCAGCAGCACTCAGCATGCCACACTACCAAATTGGGAGTATATCACTAATAAGCTTCAACTACATAACCTCTAAGCTCGTACGTCTCAGAGAAGGGTGTTAATTTAAGAGAATAAATTCTCTGCCACCAACAGATATGTATTTGAAAGAAATGAGCTTTATATGTCAGTTTGTAAGGTCAGACATACAATCCATACAAGTCTGTTCTGGGTTCGAACAAAACCGAAGGAACTTCCGAAGAAGCCCTTGTAATCCGGATAATTTCTAATCACGTCTGGACTTCCCATCAAAATGGGTGCTCAAATCTCCATACCGGGGCCATTCAGTGCAGAGACATTCAACATGTCAACCTTTCGTTTTCGAAAGTATCCGGTCTTCACCACCGGTCTTCAAATGCTATCCATATCGTCGTATCATTATTCGGAATGGGTTATATGATACAAGGTCCTATCCCGGCTAAACCGAATAATGAGCGCAATATTTAAAAACATATGGATAATGGGATTTCAGTTAAGTCACAACTTAAAATCCAAACTTTTCTTCCAAATGGTTTAAACAAATTACCATTTCCAATCTTTTTAAACAAAAAGATTTATTTCAAAAGCCTTCAAGGGTTTAAACAATTTTCACACTTTAATCTTTTAAACAAAAGATTTATCTTTAAAACCCCTTTCAATTTTAAACAAGGTTCACCAATCTTTGACAAAGATTCATTTATAGCCTTTCAAAACAACTACATTTCAAGTTGGATTAACTCATCCGGTCTTTAAACTAAAAACTCATTTTATAGCTATCAAAACCATTTCCAAGGATTCATTCATAATCTTCAAAATAATTCTCGTTTCAAATCTTTTATATATAAGAGATACACTATATATTTAAAATCCTCTTCAATTTCAAAATAGGATTCAACTATCTTTCACAAAGATTCAATTAGAACTTTTAAAGCCATTCTATTTCAAACTTGAATCTTTCCATCATAATTTGGAAATTCTTTCCTTATATAAAAGCTATTATTATTTGAAACCATTTGTTTCCATTTCGGAAAACCCGATTTATAATTGCACGAGTTAAGGCCTTTCAAATATAAACTTGAGTTAAATTCAAATTTTCAAAACCATACTTTTAAAATGGTTTAAAAACCCTTATAAACACATTTATATTTTGTATAAGCTTTTTACATCATAAATTCTCAACATAGAATTCAATTTCAAATTTTGAATTCAACTTTTAATCAAATTTCAAAACTAAATTAAGTTATTCAAAAATACCTTTTATCTTTGAAATTCTTTTTCAAAATCTTTTCAATTTAAACCCAATCCATATCCAAACCATTTGGATTAAAAAAATCAATTTTAAAATTATTTTCAAAAATCGGTGACTTAACCGATTTCCATGTGCAATCCATATTTTGTGTGTGTATAGTGTGGTCCAGAGGTTTTACACAATAGCGCGACAACATCAACCATTACAGATTCAAACACAGAAAGATCGATAAGTGATATAAACTATAAAGCTTATCTTTCATTCACAGATCACAGATATATATCACAGATAATAAATTACATTACGGGTAATTAAGTTCATCACAGAATAAATTACATCACAGTTCACAAAACAAAATAATTCATATCGCACATTATCACCAAATCAGAGACATCAATCAATTCAAAGCACCCATTAGAATCCTAACATCCATGAGTAAGATCAATTAGTTATCTGATTTATTTAAATCAGATTAATTACTTATGAATAAATTTCTAATCCTGGTAAATTAATCATTAATTAATTACAAATCATTTTGATTAATTACTCTTTAATCATAAATTAACCTTTAATTAATAAATAATCCTTTGATTAATTATTCTTAATTAATTTCAATAATTATTAAATTAATTCTTAATTAATTACCCTTAATTAAAATAAATAATTGTCCCCAATCACTTTCATAAATTAAACAACCTTTATTAATTATCTATAAATCAATAAATTAATTATCACTAATTACTATTGATTAAGTATTAATCTTCATCATAAAATAAATCATTTCTTAATTAATTATCTTAATTAATTTATCCTTATTTACATTGATTAATAAACCCTTAATCAATTATCATTAAATTAATTAAAATTAAACTAAGTGATTATTCTTAATCACTTATATCATAAATTAATTACACCGAGTAATTATTCTTTTAATTACTTGATTAATCATAAATCAATTATTTTTAATTAAGTAATTATTTTAAGTAATTAATTTCCTTCAATCATCAATTAAAAATTTAATTAATTATTCTTTAATTACCATCATTAAGATTATCCTTTAAGTAATTAATTATCTTTAATTAAATTACATAAAGTAATTAGCTTCTTAAATCAATTTTACAAAGTAATTCATACTTACTTAATCACTTAATTTCATCCTTTAAATCAAGATAAATGCTCAAAATTGTTATCATACAAAATCATATAAAATCTTCTTAATTAATTAAAGAATAAAAAACTTCCTTAATCACTTTTCCCATCACAACATTATAATTTTCAAAATACTTGTTATTTAAATTTAATTAGTTAACTAATATAAAATTATTAATTACCAAAACAATTTTGAAAACATTCCAAACTTTCAAATCTTTGACACCTGTTTTTAAAAACTGGTTTATAATTTCGATTCAAAACTTGGTCAATATTTATTTTAAAACAATTTAAAACTGAAAAATACATTCCTTTAAAAACTAGAAATCTAATCTTTAAAAAAAACCCTAGCCCAACACAATTTCACTCGAGCCATACTTCGAGTCATACGCAATGTTGCTTGCTTCGAGCAAATTCATGAATCCCCCCAAGTCCCCCCCGAGTTCCACCTTGTCTTCCCCAACGCTGCTTCAAACCCAGGCACACAAATACGAACTGTGCACGTGCACGACCGGAAATCTCACCGTCGTTCAACCTTCTGGCCTTCGGCAACTCATCCTCGACCTTAACGAACACCTCAGCGAAGCAGATCAGCAAACACGAAAGCAAACACTAAAATTAACTATCGCACTAAACTGGAAAACGTACGAGATCAGCAAAATCACCATCGCCGACCAACCACTCCACCTGAGCCCACGTGCTCTCGCCCAAAGCTACGCCAGATACTCCTCTTCCAACACCCTCACCACTGATAGGCTCTACTTCACCCACATCGACAAACAAGCTTCACGAAACCAAATCAACCAAGTTAGGTGTTAAACCCTAGATCACCACCCTTTCATCGCTATGGTGAATAATATATTCACTTAACATTTTTTTGATAATCATCAATACTCAAACCCCCTTCTGACCAAAACATGAAGATCCCGACCACGCTGTTCGACGAAATTTGACCATTTTGTCTTTTCGGTTCAAACCCAAAATTCCACTTCAATTCAAAACTTAAAATCACAATTTTATTACTAAAATTCAACATTTACAAACACCAATCAGATTATGGAATCAAAACGTAAATTTAAGTTGTTTGAATTTCTGACTAAAATTGATTTTACTGTAATATTATATTTGCTTAATATCATTACTTGAGTTTTTTTCTTTAAAATGAATTCTGGGTAATATTTTACATATTTTATTTAGAGATCAAATCCTATAAAGGATTGGAAGAAGAGAAATTAAATTTTAAATTTGTGTAAAGCACGTATGTTTTAACAGAGTTTTACAGGTGTGTGTGTGTGTGTGTATATATATATATATATATATACCTGTACTCAAACATGCATGCCTATATCTTTACATACATACAATACGTTTTCATCTGACAAAAATATACCCAAAACATCACCATCACAGGCATATAAATCAAGAAGATCAGGCTTCAAAAAAATAAGGTTTGCTCACCTAAAAATTGAAGACAGAGGACAAAGAACAGCGAAGTGTTTGAGCCTGGAAAATTTTCTCTTTCTCTTTAGATCTTGGAGTTTAGATCTGCCAAGTTTGTTAACAAAAAACTTTTTGCTTAATTTTTCTATTATATTTACTTACTTTTAACAATAACAAATAGTTTTGATTCTTTACTTATAGTTTAAATTCTTATACATATAACAAAGGAATTACCTGTATTTGAAAACAGAACAGATTCTGCCTTGCACTTGATTTATTTTCCTATATTTGATTTCCAGAGAAAAAAAACTGCACTGCTTACTTCAAATCTGTTTTGATATTGCTTGAATTTGATCCTAGTTTGAAACTGAGCTAAGTCTGAACCTTGAAAGTTTGATATTGATCTTGCATGCTTGATCCGATCTTATATCTTTAGATTTGAAACGAAGGAGAGCTTTGAATTTGCTTTTTATAGGAATTTGATTTTTTTTACAGGCTTCTGTATTTTGCTTGTTGATTTGGAAGTTTGAAATAAACTTGAATTTTAGCTTTAAATTTTTTGGTTGAAAGAGTGGAATTGATGAAATTCAGATTTATAAATGAAGGAGTGATTTATTTCTTGCTTTTAGATGGGAAAATTTAGATGAAGAAGATGAAACAAACTTTTATAGATTAAATTTTGTTTTATTAAAATTAAAGAATTTTTTTTATAAATGTGACCTTGTAAAATTTCCTATCATTTGTCACTAAACATGGCTATTCTATTAACACATGTTATTAGAGGGATTCATAAATTAACATATGTAATTCTCATGCAAAATAGATTTTTAAATGTTTTTAAATTCATTTCTTATTTATCTTTGAAATATAAAGTTTGATATATATCCAATGTTTATCTATAAAAACTTATTCTTAAATTCCAAATCATTCTTGAATCTCAATCTCACAATTAAACTAAAAATAAATTTTATATATAAATATCTGATATAAATTGGAAAAATTCACATTTATTCACAATTTGATTCCAAAAATTAAATTAATTATCAAATTATTTTAACTAAAATTTCAGGGATGTTACAGATTCCCCCTTAAGAAAATTTCGTCCTCGAAATTTGTAAGGGAGACAATCAAGAAAAGATGGAAGATAGAGAAATATCTTTCTGACAAAATTGAACATTTATTCTGCATTTGGCTTCCCAAATCAGAATATCAATAATGGATACAAGAACGAATCAAGATACTCGGTTCACCAGATCTACGAAGTATGTAGAGCATTGGTTAGTTCGAAGGGATAACTAACCACTCGTAGAACATATCTAGACTCCAATGAAACAAATAAATGAATTTAATCTTCCAAAATTCTCAAACACTGGGTATGGATTCCAAGCTCAAGTCGGAATACCCCAAAGAATAGACAGATAAAAGGATGCAATCCAAAAAATTTTAGTTTAAACAACCAAAATATACCTATCAACTATAGCAACCAAAGCAAACAATTCATCCAAACAAACAATTCTGACCCATCTGGAGTTTGCATCCCATGCAAATATATTAAAGCTTCTTCCTGGAGCTGCCAGGAACCATTAAAGAATTGAGTAGAGATGATGAACAAAAGAGATTGATAGGAAAAGATTGTTTCCGTTGTTGTTACAGAGTATCGACCATTTGTAGTCGTACTTCCCTGTCCCCTATCTCGCCCTCTTCTTGCACTCATACTCACTATCAGTGGATAGTAAGAGAATTTACTTAGGCATTCGAACAGATATCTTAGGGATATACTCATTCTAGGGTATACTTCACCCTATCTCTAATGAGTTAGCTAATGTGTTATACTCCTGAGCTAAAGTTCAACCTTCAGCTCTGATACCAAATTGTAACGACCCTGACTCGACCTACGAAAATCGGCACCGAATACGACACTCGTATTCCAATGCCGCAGATCCAAACGTCGAACCTGCTTCGCCGGAGCTTATAACACATCAAGTAAAACAACACAACGGAAGAAAAGAATGAATATCATTTATATACAACATTCGATACAACAATGATACAATATGAATCAATATCAGAGATACAAGATAACAATGCTACAGCGGAATAATAATATGATATAACAGCGGAACCAAAAACTCCAAAGCTCTCCAATCCAATGCTCCAAAACAAGAACTCCAAGCCAGTAGCTCGAACCGCCATCAACTTTCACCAAACTAAGCAAGTCTCGTCCATGAATCCAAAGACTCCAAGGAATACCAAAGAGATAGCTGATAGCTACCAAATCGATATCTATATCTACCATCTGATTATCTGAAAAACCCAACTCTAGACTACCCGTGTGGAAAATTGTGGGCACCCAGAGTTTAGGAAGGGAACAATAAACTCTGGGTCGGTCATGAGACTGGTATGAGAAAACAAAAAACATTTTACCTTTTAAAACAAACAAAAGAATTTAAATTTGAAATCCACAATGCTTTTTGAAAAATGAAACAACCATAAGGCCGCCACACACACCATGCAAACGCAGAATTAGAGGAGATTTCTCCTTATGATAGTAAAAAATGCTTGATACGCGAAAACCATTTGATATTATTATTAGTGCATAGTGCAGAAAACATTTCGAAAGTATAATATTAACCTTAGCCAGCATAGACATTCCGAACTATGCCTACTACAGCTACCATCTAAATAGTGGGGCGCCACCATAAGTAGATGGCAGGTTATACAGCTAAAACCGTACAAGGCACGTATTGGATGATTGGATTTCCAATAAATGGTTAGGCCAAGAAACTTCCCATTGCCACATGGGTACGCCTCTGGAGGGACGCCCCGAGAAACTAACCGGATCTCTGCTACACAAGGCCGGGTTACCTCTATAACTAGGTAACTATTGACACGAGTATGCCACCTCCCGGTCATTTGCGACCTTTATCCGAAGCGCTTCCTAACCGAACCACAAATCAATAAGTTTGCAGCAACGACAAAGTAAGTATCTGGGCTCCATGCCACGATACCACTTATAATCCAGAAGGAAATGGACATACCCTCAGAGGGCGCTACCCTTAAATAACCTTGCTTCCACGATTCTTGTTTTGACCATAACCGGGTTGTGAGGTTCGACGAAGTCTCGTCCACAAAGCTACGCTTTTTCACAAAGCCATGTTTCGATTAACAAATGATCAGCAGCACTCAGCATGCCACACTACCAAATTGGGAGTATATCACTAATAAGCTTCAACTACATAACCTCTAAGCTCGTACGTCTCAGAGAAGGGTGTTAATTTAAGAGAATAAATTCTCTGCCACCAACAGATATGTATTTGAAAGAAATGAGCTTTATATCTCAGTTTGTAATGTCAGACATACAATCCATACAAGTCTATTCCGGGTTCGAATAGAACCGAAGGCACTTCCGAAGAAGCCCTTGTAATCCGGATAATTTCTAATCACGTCTGGACTTCCCATCAAAATGGGTGCTCAAATCTCCATACCGGGGCCATTCGGTGCAGAGACATTCGACAGGTCATCCTTTCGTTTTCGAAAGTATCCGGTCTTCACCACCGATCTTCAAATGCTATCCATATCGTCGTATCATTATTCGGAATGGGTTATATGATACAAGGTCCTCTCCCGGCTAAATCGAATAATGAGCACAATATTTAAAAACATATGGATAATGGGATTTTAGCTAAGTCACAACTTAAAATCCGAACTTTTCTTTCAAATGGTTTAAACAAATTACCATTTCCCATCTTTTTAAACAAAAAGATTCATTTCAAAAACCTTCAAGGGTTTAAACAATTTTCACACTTTAATCTTTTAAACAAAAGATTTATCTTTAAAACCCCTTTCAATTTTAAACAAGGTTCACCAATCTTTGACAAAGATTCATTTATAGCCTTTCAAAACAACTCCATTTCAAGTTGGATAAACTCATCCGGTCTTCAAATTAAAGACTCATTTTATAGCTTTCAAAACCATTTCCAAGGATTCATTAATAATCTTCAAAACAATTCCCATTTCAAATCTTTTATATAAAAAAGATACACTATTTAAAATCCTCTTCAATTTCAAAATAGGATTCAACTATCTTTCACAAAGATTCAATTAGAACTTTCAAAGCTATTCTATTTCAAACTTGAATCTTTCCATCATAATTTGGAAATTCTTTCCTTATATAAAAGCTATTATTATTTGATACCACTCGTTTCCATTTCAGAAAACCCGATTTATAATTGCACGAGTTAAGGCCTTTCAAATATAAACTTGGGTTAAATTCAAATTTTCAAAACCATACTTTTAAAATGGTTTAAAAACACATATAAACACATTTATAGTTTGTATAACATTTTTACATCATAAATTCTCAACATAGAATTCAATTTCAAATTTTGAATTCAACTTTTAATCAAATTTCAAAACTAAATTAAGTTATTCAAAAATAACTTTTATCTTTGAAATTCTTTTTCAAAAGCTTTTCACTTTAAACCCAATCCAAATCCAAACCATTTGGATTAAAAAAAATCAATTTTAAAATTATTTTCAAAAATCTATGACTTAACCGATTTCCACGTGCAATCCATATTTGTGTGTGTATAGTGTGGTCCATGGGTTTTACACAATAGTGCGACAACATCAACCATTACAGATTTAAACACAGAAAGATCGATAAGCGGTATAAACTATAACGCTTATCTTTCATTCACAGATCACAGATATATATCACAGATAATAAATTACATTACAGATAGTTAATTTCATCACAGAATAAATTACATCACAGTTCACAAGACAAAATAATTCATATCACACATTATCACCAAATCAGGGACATCAATCAATTCAAAGCACCTCATAGAATCCAAACATCCATGAGTAAGATCAATTAATTATCTGATTAATTTAAATCAGATTAATTACTTATGAATAAATTTCTAATCCTGGTAAATTAATCATTAATTAATTACAAATCATTTTGATTAATTACTCTTTAATCATAAATTAACCTTTAATTAATAAATAATCTTTGATTAGTTATTCTTAATTAATTTCAATAATTAATAAATTAATTCTTAATTAATTATCCTTAATTAAAATAAATAATTGTCCATAATCACTTTCATAAATTAATTAACCTTTATTAATTATCTTTAAATCAATTAATTAATTATCACTAATTACTACTGATTAAGTCTTAATCATCATCATAAAATAAATCATTTCTTAATTAATTATCTTAATTAATTTATCCTTATTTACATTGATTAATTAACCCTTAGTCAATTATCATTAAATTTTTTAAATTAAACTAAGTGATTATTCTTAATCACTTATATCATAAACTAATTACACTGAGTAATTATTCTTTTAATTACTTGATGAATCATAAATCAATTATTTTTAATTAAGTAATTATTTTTAATTAAGTAATTATTTTAATTAATTAATTTCCTTTAATCATCAATTAAGAATTTAATTAATTATTCTCTAATTACCATCATTAAGATTATCCTTTAAGAAATTAATTATTTTTAATTAAATTACACAAAGTAATTAGCTTCTTAAATCAATTTCACAAAGTAATTCATACTTACTTAATCACTTAATTTCATCCTTTAAATCAAGATAATTCCTCGAAATTGTTATCATACAAAATCATATAAAATCTTCTTGATTAATTAAAGAATAAAACACTTCCTTAATCACTTTTCCCATCACAACATTATAATTTTGAAAATACTTGTTATTAAAATTTAATTAGTTAACTAATATAAAATTATTAATTACCAAAACAATTTTGAAAACATTCCATACTTTCAAATCTTTGACACCTGTTTTTAAAAACTGGTTTATAATTTCAATTCAAAACTTGGTCAATATTTATTTTAAAACAATTTAAAAACGGAAAACACATTCCTTTAAAAACTGGAAATCTAATCTTTGAAAAAAACCTAGCCCAACACAATTTCACTCGAGCCATACTTCGAGTCTTACGCGACGTTGCTTGCTTCGAGCAAATTCATGAATCCCCCTGAGTCGCCCCCAAGTTCCACCTTGGCTTCCCCAACGCTGCTTCAAACCCAGGTACGCAAATACGAACTGTGCACGTGCATGGTCGAAAATCTCATCGCCGTTCAACCTTTTGGCCTTCAGAAACTCATCCACGACCTCAACAAACACCTCAGCGAAGCAGATCGGCAAACACGAAAGCAAACACTAAAATGACCTATCGCACAAAACTGGAAAACGTATGAGATAAGAAAAATCACCGTCGCCAACCAACCACTCCACCTGAGCCCACGTGCTCTCGCCCAAAGCTACGGCAGATACTCCTCTTCGAATACCCCCACCACCAATAGGCTCTATTTCACCCACATCGGCAAACAAGCTTCACGAAACCAAATCAACCAAGTTAGGTGTTAAACCCTAGATCACCACCCTTTCGTCGCTATGGTGAATAATAAATTCACTTAACATTTTTCTGATAATCATCAATACTCAAACCCACTTCTGACCAAAACACGAAGATCCAGACCACGTCGTTCGACAAAATTTGACCATTTTGTGTTTTCGGTTCAAACCCAAAATTCCACTTCAATTCAAAACTTAAAATCACAATTTTATTATTAAAATTCAACATTTACAAACACCAATCAGATTCTGGAATCAAAACGTAAATTTAAGTTATTTGAATTTCTGACTAAAATTGATTTTACTGTAATATTATATTTGCTTAATATCATTACTTGAGTTTTTTTCCTTTAAAATGAATTCTGGGTAATACTTTACATATTTTATTTAGAGATCAAATCCTATAAAGGATTGGAAGAAGAGAAATTAAATTTTAAATTTGTGTAAAGCCTGTATGTTTTAACAGAGTTTTACAGGTATATATATATATATACCTGTACTCAAACATGCATGCCTATATCTTTACATACATACAATACGTTTTCATCTGACAAAAATATTCCCAACACATCATCATCATAGGCATATAAATCAAGAAGATCAGGCTTAAAAAAATAAGGTTTGCTCACCTCAAAATTGAAGACAGAGGACAAAGAACAGTGAAGTGTTTGAGCCTGGAAAATTTTTTCTTTATCTTTAGATCTTGGAGTTTAGATCTGCCAAGTTTGTTAACACAAAACTTTTTGCTTAATTTTTCTGTTATATTTACTTACTTACTTTCAGCAATAACAAATAATTTTGATTCTTTACTTATAATTTAAATTCTTATATATATATACACATATAATATAGGAATTACATGTATTTGAAAACAGAACAGATTCTGCCTTGCACTTGATTTATTTTCCTGTATTTGATTTCCAGAGGAAAAATACTGCACTGCTTACTTTAAATCTGTTTTGATGTTGCTTGAATTTGATCCTAGTTTGAAACTGAGCTAAGTCTGAAGCTTGAAAGTTTGGCATTGATCTTGCATGCTTGATCTGATCTTATAGCTTCAGATTTGAAACTGAGGAGAGCTTTGAATTTGCTTTTTACAGGAATTTGATTTTTTTTACAGGCTTTTGTATTTTGCTTGTTGATTTGGAAGTTTGAAATAAACTTGAATTTTAGCTTTAAATTTTTTGGTTGAAAGAGTGGAAATTGATGAAATTCAGATTTGTAAATGAAGGAGTGATTTATTTCTTGCTTTTAGATGGGAAAATTTAGATGAAGAAGATGAAACAAACTTTTATAGATTAAATTTTGTTTTATTAAAATTAAAGAAAAAAAATTATAAGTGTGACACTTGTAAAATTTCCTAACATTTGTCACTAAACATGGCTACTCTCTTAACACATGTTATTAGAGGGATTCATAAATTAACATATGTAATTCTCATGCAAAATAGATCTTTAAATTTTTTTAAATTCATTTCTTATTTATCTTTGAAATATAAAGTTTGATATATATCCAATGTTTATCTATAAAAACTTATTCTTAAATTCCAAATCATTCTTGAATCTTCAATCTCTTAATTAAATTAAAAATAAATTTTATATACAAATATCTGATATAAATTGGAAAAATTCACATTTAGTCACAATTTGATTCCAAAGATTAAATTAATTGTCAAATTATTTTAACTAAAATTTCAGTGATGTTACACTTTGATCAACAAATGATCTGCAGCACTTCATATGCTACATTACCAAATTGGGAATGTATTACTAGTAACCATCAACTATATAACCTCTGAGCTCGTACGTCTCAGAGAAGGGTGTTAAGCTAAGAGAATAAATCTCCGCCACCAAACAAAAATGTATTGGATAGAAAACAGCTTTACATCTCAAAGTGTAATGTCAGACACACATCCATACAAGTCTGTTCTGGGTTCGAACAGAACCGAAGGCACTTCCAAAGAAGCCCTTGCAATCCGGGTATTCACAATCCCGATCAGACTCCCCATCACATATGGAGATCTTTATATCGACGCGACTCAGTGTAGAGACATTCGACAGGTTATCCTACCGTTTTCAAAAATACCCGGCATTCACCACCGGTATTTAAATGATATCCATATCATCGTATCATTATTCGAAATGGGTTATATGACACAAGGTCCTCTCCCGGCTAAACAGAACAATGAGAAAAATATTTAAAAACATATGGATATTGGGATCTCAGTTAGGTCACACTTATTACCCCAAAAAATTTCTTCTAATAGTTTAAACAAATTGTCATTTACTAATCTTTAAACAAAAAGATTCACTGTAACAACACTGTATTTTGTGATTATTTTTAATTTCATATTTTAATCATTTTAACTGAAATTCCTCATTTAAAAACATTATTTTATTTATTAAAATGGATAAATTTTGTTATTTTAAATATAAATTTTGATTTTTGTGTGAATTATAATTTCAAACCTGAATAAATGGAATATTTCCAAAAAGGTGGATTTTGGTCAAAATGGTCAAACTTCGACTTTTAAATTTAAAATTTTTGAATTTTTGAATTTTATCTTTTATTATGAAAATAAATTTAATTTCGAGAATACTGCTTTTTATTTCGTTGAAATCAGATTAATATTGTGAAAGTCATGCCTTTACAATATTGTGTGTAAATTGTTTTATTTAACAAATTTGTTTATTTTAATTTATATAAATAATATTTTTGTTTGTAAAATCATGCTCTAATTTTTGTAACATGATATGTTTTGCATATATTTTATTTTTAAAACATTTTTAAAGTATACTTATAATGTTCAAACGTTGATTGTATATTGTTTTCAACCTTTAATTCTAGTTTCCATTAAATAAAGCATTTTCTTTATTTATTTCCTATTTTTCCTAAAACCATTTATTTATTCTTCATATTATCTATCTCTACCTTATTTTCCTTATTTATACATTCATTTAGTAATTAAATGGATAAGTATTTAGATCCTTATTTATTTCTTGGAATGAAATCTCAAACATATATATATATATATATATATATATATATGTATGTATGTATGTATGTATGTATGTATGTATGTATGTATGTATGTATGTATGTATGTATGTATGTATGTATGTATGTATATTATTGTTTTAAAAGGCATATCTTTAAATGTTTATTTTAATTAATATAAGTAATATTTTTGGTTGATATATCATGTTATAACTGTGAATATATATGTAACATTATATGTTATGTATATATTTACAACATTTGTCCGTTTTTATTTCTTTTAATTTGGATATATACTTTGTAAATTAAGTAACATACAAAGATGTAAATTGCAATTAATTTATACGTTTCTATTACCGTTTTCTTATTTATTTATATAGTGTTTATACAAATGGTATGTATTTATTGAATTATTTCTTTAGTCTGTATTTTATTAAATAGACGGGAAACAAATCAAATACATTGCCTATTTCTAGTTAAAGGCATGCGTGCGTTTGATTTATTGCCTCTTTATCTTTCCATCCATTAATTTCATACAATAACTCTTCCATATGTTGCCGTTTATTTCCTTGATCCCTAGCCATGTATTTTGTATATTACGTGAAAGAAAACATCTCTTTCTCATTCATCATACGTGCCATTTTCAGATCTAAAGAGAAAGGTAATGGCTTCCTTCTCTTTTCTTCTTTGTTTTGCCTTGTTTTTCACTTGATTTTGCTGGATCTTCACATATGGTTCTCGACCTAACCCCTTCACCATCACCTCCACCGACCACCACCACTTCTTCCCCACCTAATCCACGGCCTAACCACCATACTCCTCTGACCTAAAAGTGCCATGGCCTCCCCTTGAACAAAACTTAAAAACTATGAAAAACTCCAGAGAACCATGCTAACCGAGCCCTATATGAAACACCACCTTCATTGCTTGCCACGGCCACCTCCTTAGCTACCACCACCATCAAGCACCACCTCTGAATACCATTACTAACCTCTAACCTGGCCTGTAGTAGTCCCTAACTGAGCCCAAATATGCCTTTGACCGAGCCCAAGTTGAACCAAAACCCTTTCTAGCCTTGCCTTTTGACCCTCCACACTTTGTAACATCCAAACCCTTCCTATCCTTGACCAAGTTGTTATTTTAAATCCAAACCTGATCCTTTACCACCTGAAACAAGTCATGGCTAAACCAATTTAGCCTTAAGACCAAGCACATGTTGAGTCAAGAGCAAGCAAAACTTGTTTGAAACTTGGTGATGTCTTTGTTTATCTATATTTCAATTTGTTTCAATAATTTTGGTATTGTATTTATATTTATGTATGGTCTTGTTTTATTGTTATATACAAGATATACATCTTGGCTCTCTTCCTACTTGAATCAAATCGTGCTGTCGTGCTTTTTGGATTCTCTTTTGTGTGTGTTGTTTGCGAACTCCAGCTTTAAAGAGGTGAGTAATTCACACATGACATATATGCCTATATAATTGTGAAGTGACACCAAGTGAATGTGTAGAAACTTTTATGTAACAACCTGGTATTCCGCACCAATTGATAATCGACGTTAAACGATTAATATTTTCGCTAATTACCAATTATGTTTTTTAAATTGTGTTAAAATTCTTTTATAAATGGTTAAAATGATTTTTGGGCTTTGAATTCTCGGCCCACGTTTCATTTGTTTGGATTGTGATAAATTTGCAAAGCAAAATAACCAGCCCCTTTATTATTTTCGTTCGAAACCTAAAACCATCGAAAGAAAATAATGGCGGCCCCTCTTCTTCGTTCCTCCGTGAAAACTAGGGCTTCGTGATTATTTTTGAAGCCGCGTCTTGGTCGATCGAGTGCAGTTCTCGTTGCTTGCTTCGACAATCGGCGGCTCCTTCAACTTGCTCCTGGTCGCTTCTTTTTGGGTCGAGTTCGACTTCGCTTCGGTCAAGGTGAGTGGTCCTCCGCTCACATCAAATTCAAGTCGTTTTAATGATTTTTGGCTTGTTTAAATTCGTGATTTTGGTTTCTTGATTAATTGATTCCCACGGTTTAAAAATTGGTTTGCTGTGATGATAATTTTCGGGTTCACTTGTTTCGAATTTCTGGTGCTCGACCTAGTACTGTTGTAACGACCAGCTATTTTGGACTATTCGCATCCGCACATGTCGGACTTGAATAATTCAAAATACCGAATTGTTAATTTAAACTTGGAAAAACTAAGATATACAATAAATAAATAGTCACAGATCACAGACACAGAGTAATAATATGCAGCGGAAGTAAAAGAGATAGTAGTTCATGAAGCTACTATATAAATATATAAGATACATCAGAGTTAAACCAGATACATCATAAGAGTAACACGATACATCAGGTACAAATCAGAATACATCACTGGAATCATCGAATACTGAAAGCAGAATAGATGGCTGGATCTTCAAGCAAAGCTCCAACTCCAAAGGTGAGTCTCAAAGCTGAATCACTTAGTCTGACCCGAGCGTAAAGCAAAACACAAGGCACTCGAGTCAGGATTAATATTCTTATATCAATAAATCCAACTCAAGTGAAATAGCAATCGAAATATAAGCAACTCAAAGGATATTGGAATAACCATCCTCTAAGGATCCGTTAAACTATCTACTAGGTAGTAATGTACACTAAGTAGATAATGCCTATCAGTAATATAAAGTATTAAATTAGCGTTAAGGCGTTACCATTATACCCCTTAACAAATTTTATAATGCCATAGTCTATACAGCACCGTAAACCCCACCGTAAACTTGTGGTTATCAGAGGGTACCCCATAGGTATAACACAAAACAAAACGTAGTGGTCGAAAATAGGATAATCGGTATGACAAGGTACATGAGGCGATACCAACTAGGATACTAGTAGTTGCGTGATCCGGACTGATGTTGAGCATAGCCAGCAGCTACCTCAACACCGCGAAACAACACTCCCAAACCGAGGGGTGCACCCAAATCGAAGCACAAAAGTAATAGATATGGTATCGAAGAAGTGTGTCCGCTAGAGGTGGCGAACCTCAATGGACCGGCGCGGCTCCTGTTTTAGTCATGTCAGGGGTCATCCAATATCGTTCTCTTTCTTCAATCAATGCGTACACCAAACCATCCACTTCATTCTGGATCAACTCTCCTCGCATAATAGTTATTAAAGTGGTTTTCGGTATCGACAGAGAGTATGTCCATATCGGATCCCGGTCTCTTTAATAACTACGTATTATTACACCAATTGGCCGTTTAATATATTTCAAAACAATCAATTTCAATTTCAATTAGAATTCGTAATAACATTCCATTTGTCTTTCTATATCAATTTCCATAATTTACATTACAAAACTTCTAAATTATCATTTCAAAATCTTAAAATTCAATTTCCAATTTTTTTTTTTTTTTTTTACCATTCAAGTATTGATTCAAGCTCGTACAAAAGTTTCATTCCGGCATTATCTAAATTAATTAAATTTTACATTCAAATCAATTTAACTTTATTTATCGATTTTTATTCAATATTTGTTAAGTTATAATTTCCGAGTCATTAAATCAATCATTTAAATTAACTTCATTTTATCAAAACTTACAAATTTAATTAAATTTAATTTGTCAAATCAAATTCCTTAAATTACACTTCTTACATTAATTTCAATAAAACAGATTTATTTCTTGTTAAGAAATTCAATTTCACTTGTTCTTTTCATAGTTACAAACTCCAAACTCAATTAATAAAGAAACCGAATTTCATATATTCGAGAAATCAAATTTCACTTTAACTTACTTAAATAATCTTTCCAAACTTAAAAGAAACCCAATTTCATTTCTTAATGAAGTTCAAATTCACTTATTCAAAAGTTAAATCTCTTATCAAAGAATTCAATTTTTATTCTCTTATCAAATACTTCAATCTTATTCAATTATTAAATAATTTCAACTTAATTATTAATGATTTCAAAACTTAATAATTTCAACTTTATAAATTCAAACTCAATTATTAAATCATTTTAAACTAAATTCAATGAAAAATTCCAAATTTAATTGCTAAATAATTCATTTCAAAACAACGTCCTTTAATCGGTTATTACATTTGTATTTTGTCTCAGATTTCAATATTAGCATTTTCCTTTTATCAAGATTTAAGTTCCAATTTTATTTCAAAACTTTATTATTCAAATAAAATATTTATTTTATTTCAAATCAAATTATTGACCAATTGGGTTTATTTAATTCTCTATCCTAAGTCAAGTTAATTTTAGGTATTTATCATTTCAAACCGATTCCATTCAATTCAAAAATCAAAGCATAGCAAAGGGAACTTGCAGTGTGATAACAGGGATGATGTCAAAGTAAATAAACAAGCAATAAAAACAATCAAACACAATCCAATAATCAATTCAAATAATCCCAAAATAATCGTATTAATTCACATTGTTGTTTGTGCGAATTGATATAATTATTTCTAGAATCTACACTGTCATTTCATGTAGATTAAAGATCATTATATTATGGTTTTTCCACTTGACATTCAATTTCAATTTCAAATTTAATACTACAACAATTAATCCTGTATACGTTCAAAGGTTCAAAGTATAATTTATCAAATTCTACGTGTCAATTAACCTAACCATTAAAAGGGGTCATATTATTCAAATTAACTAATCAAATTCAACACATATGTCGATTCACATTTTTAAACTATCCTACGTCAAATTCAATTGCATAATATTCATCACTTTATACATTAAAATTTAACATCCAACAAAACAACAATCAATCAATCAATTATCCACCAAACTGTATTATCATAGCATAAATAATTAACAGATAATGGTGTCAGGTGTCAAAAGTGAACTGATACATAAATAACAGTGCAATAAATAACAGCAGTATATTTCAATTGTCGTTCCAATTGAAATCAAATTTAATAAATAGAAGAATATTAATCGTGAGTGATTGCTCACCTTTCGAGGCTAGAGAGGATAGACGATGAATTTTGAGTTATGGATCCAAGCATGAATTCCAAATCAAAGTTAGATCGGCACGAATACGACGAGATGATAGATAAAATTGAAGAAACGAATCAATACTGAATCGATGAATATAGTTGGTATAAGTGAACTTATATATATTTAACTGTTTATATATGTAACTGTATAAACATAAACCATATTTTATAAAATACATTATATATATACTATAAGCTCATATATTGCACACGTAACATCTATATAACAAGTATATATATATATATAATATCACCCGACAATGCACAACGACAATGAGTATTTATAAACAGCATTATAGGCTAATCACGCAATACATATAGCCTATATATGGTAAAATATATATTGCTTCTGATCTAATATGCAGAACATCCTGTATACTGGTACTCATCACCCACGTTGAAAAGAATAGCCCAAAGTAACCTTTTTTTTTTGATGAAAAATATACTTTATGATTCGTGACATTCCTACAAACACCTATACTACTGTATACTCCAATTAGAATAGAACATTAATACATATTATTGCATTACACATACTACTGCACTCTATACTTGAAAACTAAATACATATACCCATATTTCACTCACGCACAGTACACTGATGCGCACACATCCTACCCATGTACAAAAAAAAATTTGTTGCCAGGCCATAAAATTTGTACATGCAAAGAGAAAGAAAATGACCTGGACACTTTATTTTTCTAAAATGCAGTTAATACTTCAACATGCATGCACAAACTTATAATCCAAGGAAGTTCGGCCGGGCAACATTTTCATACAAAACACGTGCATCTTTGATTAAAATGCACTACTACAAAACAGACCATTTGCATCAGTTGTTTACTCCCATTTTGCATCAGTTTAACAACCGATGCATATGCAACCGATGCAACAGGCTTAACACTTTTGCATCAGTTCTGAAACCGATGCAAAAAGGTCCTTTTTGCATCGGTTGTTACTAACAACTGATGCAAAATATCATGGTTGGTTGCTTGAACACAGCCCCCATATTGCATCGGTTGTAATGAAAACCGATGCAACAAAGGAACTTGTTGCATCGGTTGTTGTTGAAAACCGATGCAAACTAATTCCTCTATTGCATCGGTTTTTTATAACAACCGATGCAAACTAATCTCTCTATTGCATCAGCTATTTATACCTGATGCAAAAAAGCCATTCTCAGAAACCATTATTATAGCACTCAAATAGACTCTATATATATTATTGATTATAACAAACAATAATTGCATGCAATATTACAATCATTCAAAATTAAATTTGATGGCAAATACAAACTGAATAATATAATACCAAAATAAACATATATCAATTATAATGTTAATAATCTATACAAAATAATGGTTCATACATTCATTTTAGCAGCCTAATTCAGACCTTTCAACAAAACTGCCATCATAGTGCTCCCTGACACTATCCACCATACCATTTCACTGTTTCTCCACCACCCACTATCAACAGATAGACAGTGCACTTACTTCCCTGCAACCCCATAATATCATCAATTCACCTAACTGTTGCAACAATACCCACTTCCATGCTCTGTACATTTCACATATGCCCTATGACCATTCCCTGATAACAACCCCTTGAAAACATCATGAGGACACTGGAACATAAATGAAGTGTTTAACGAACAAGAACTGACAAATATACACAAAATGTTCTTAATTACTAAAGAAACTCACAGGAGCTGCAACAAATGCACCATTTTTAAGTTTTGCTGTACCAACTGCAATGCTTGTCTCCTTTGAAAATACTTCTTCTGGCTTGTTCTTGGTTTTGCGGCATTTCTGTAAATAGAGGAACTTACACATATATGTAAGGACATATAAACATGTGGTAAGAGCTAGAGAATTTATAGGAGATAATGTACCCTCTTTGCCATCCATAGGATATAGGAACGCATTTGCTGAATTATTTTTGATCCTTGTGGACTTCCAGGCTCTAGTAAAACCTGTCCCGACATTTTTAGTTATTTAGAATTAGATAGACAAAGAAGAAAAGGTTCGGTGCATCACCAGATGTTAATCAATTAAAGCTATTCAATGACGTAAATATCAGTTGACATTTGAATGAGATTAGCATATAAAGTGTTGAAATAGCATCCAAAACATCTTAGCATATAAAGTGTTGAAATAGCATCCAAAACGTCATTATAAAACTAATAGTTCAATATGAAGTTTGGGTAACATACACGGAGTTGAACATCTTAATCTCAGGATTCTCAACACCAGTTATGTTCTTAATTTGGGATTTGACCTCCTACATCCGTGCTACTTGTTCCATATCAAATTGTACAGTATTTTTTTTAAAAAAAATTCTCACTTCAGCAATATCATTCTTTTGTTGTTAGTGTAAGTGCCAAAACTCACATGCTGTGGTAAAAATCACTCGTAATTTTTTTTTGTAATAATATTAATCATACCAGGACATCTCCTGTCAGGTCCCAAAGCTGCCAAACAATGGTTATACGATCACTCAAAGAAGCTATCTCCCCAAGTGCATATGACTTCATAGATAACAGAAAAAAATTACTACATTACATAGGCAGACGATATATACACACTACTTATAAAAAATAAAATGCATTTGTAAGGAACATCTAGCAATCATAATACTACTAAAAGATAAACCAAAATACATACAAAACAGAACAATAATCACTTATCACTATGTCCGTGACACTGCATAAATACGTAGACATAGAGAACAATGTTGAAGGGTAGATGAGCATTTTAGAAAACAATTACACTTTTCAAAACAAAGAACAAGTATGATATGCCTATTTTTATAGAGGAGCGAATCATATAGTCATCTGAATTAAATAGTGACGACCACAGCACTTCTAGATAGACTAAAAGTTAAGGCAAAGGCATACAAAGAACTTATACACAGAAACTCTTTACACTCTGTGCTTTATAAGAAGGAACACATACTTAGTTACTCTAACAACGGAACAATATATGTAGCCAAGTAAAAGCATAGGCATTTTGCAGTTAAAACCCGAATGCCTGATAGGGAGCTGTTGGGAAAACCAGGTACATTTTGAGAGCCATATTTCTCAACAGACGCTCGTATAAAACAGGGAGTTTCAGAGCTGTTTGTACAGGTCTAGATTCCAGACATGTCTTTACATTTGGATCCTATCTGTTAACTATTGTTCAAATATTGCATATGGAATGATTGTAGCACGTAAAACACAATCCTAGCTATGATGCAAAAACTTGGTTCATAGAGCTTACGGAAATCACTAGGTCATGAGCCCTCTCATGTTTGTACAGTTCTCGGTTCAATGCTTGAATGCTATCATAGCTATGAATGACTGGCAGTTCCTTCAAATCTATTAATTGGGAAAAAAGGTTCAGAATTATAACAGAACAGCAATAGTAGAATGACAATAATGTATTATTTTCTTCATACTACAAAAAAAAGGAAGGAAAAAGAACGAGTGCTACATGAATTTTGGAATAATTCTCGTCTCACTACTAAATTTTAAAGTATTAATGACAAATATGTTTGCCTTTATTAGTTAAACTAGAGGCAATAAATTTAGCTATTCTGCCTCTAAAACAATGAGAGGCAAATTTGGAACAGACCTAGAACATATAATTCTCATAATGTGAAGGCTTTTTCTTTTATCTACAATGATGTTCAGGAAAAGAAGAGTACACAAAGTGTTACCAAAAGAGATGTCTCTATTAACTTAACGTTTCATATTTAGACTGTCAAAATACAATCTATAAGCAAACAATAACAATATAAGCCTAACGAGTGGTCACTGCTTATTAAATCACTTCCTACTGGTTCTATGCACAATTACTTTTCAACTGCAAAAACTACAAAAATAGTACTCTAACTAAAAATTAGGAAATCCTTAATACATGTAATGATTTACTATTTTTAGTTAGTAAAGAGTATCAATAAGGTTTGTATGTCTTTTGGTACTGCAAAAACTACATAAGACACATTTCTTTTTTTGAAGTTAGTTGCTCAATTTGGTTGTAAAATCTTTTAGAATAATGATAAAAAATATAGAATTTTTTTGAAATGCTCATGTTAGGCGATTATTGACCATCAGTGAAATCAATGTATCTTATGATTCGTATAGTGATTATTGTTCATTACAAAAAAAATTAATTTTTGTAAAAAAAAGATGTAACTGATGAAGGAAAAGAAAATGAGAGTACCAAATATGTAGTTAATTCTTTTAAGTCTAGGACAATAATTGGTACATGCGCCAAAATTCAAGGTAATCTGATGCATGATGTTAGAGCGAAATCGTCAAAAGAATTTAATTAGGTATACACTTTAATCCATTATAGTTTAGTATGATTTAGTCAGTTTTATGTGCCTTGTTTTAATTTAGGTCAGTTATGTGTTATACATTGATTACTCTATCGCTATACTGTACAATATTACCATACTATAATGCTAATATAACTAGGATAGGTAATGTGAGAGATTACCGACCTTTCACATTTTGAGAAAGCATGGTAACGGAGTCATAATTTCCTCATCGTCCTCTACAACCAAAATCCACGAAAACAATTGAATCCGATAGAATATTATATAGTCAATGTACATTCACATCAGCAAACATGAATTGATTTGGTTCAACTTGAGATTTTATAAGCTAAGTTTCAATTATACTATTTAACAATATTGTCTACCAATATCTTACATATTACTTTTTCTGTTTTATCACTTCCACATCCTAATTTAATAAAGGTTATGCCAAGAACCAATATAGAAAATAGAACATGCAAAGTTTTTCCAAATTATGCACCTGAAGAGCAGTTATGCAAACAAGCTAGTCATATGCCAGTTTGTTAGCATGAAGCCAAAATCATTCCTACATCCAAGATTTGTTGGTTGAGAAATCCTATCTATAAAAACTATATCAAGTTAGATTATAATGATCAGTACCAACGGTAATTTTTTTTTAACATTTATCATATTTCATATACGTTGGAAAAAAAATACAGGCTACCTAAATTATGAGTTAAATTATTAAATTTTCATCTACTATCAACATTGCATAAAAAAGTTAAATTATCAATTACAATACCAATCATATTTGTTTACAAGATCACTCAAATCATTCCTATACTCCGTTATTTAGAGTCAAAAGAGACATTTCTTACATCTGCCTCTAATTCACTGCTATTAGAGGCACTTTGTTTTTTTTGCCCTTAGCGGAGAGCCCCTAATACCCTTTAATTTGGTAGTGTCTGTAGATCAGGTGATGCGTTGGTAGAGTTATTTCTCATTGTAGTATACATTATACAAAACAAGGAGTCTTGTAATGAGTTTCTATCATTTGCATGCTTGACTTATGACTTCTAATTCTTCTACCTCTCATAATATGGTTATTGTCACACTATTATCTTGTTTGTTAAAATAACACAAATTATAGTGGTGATTAATAATTAATTTATATGGTTGTAAACTTGTAGTCCTCTGTAGTTTTGGTTTATTAATTCATCAATAGAGACAATGTTATGATCACACATACGAAATAAGCTCGAAAAAAAATTAGTGCAAGTGATGATCAGGAAGAAAGGTAAGTGTTAATAAATTATAATGCATATAGCTAGCTAAAATAGAGTCATGCACATGCATGAGCATATATGACCATTATTTGAGAGAGAGAGAGAGAGAGAGAGAGAAAGCGATGAAGCACACCAAAGTATGATGAATGCATGTGCATACACAGAGGAATTTATGAAAAAATAATGGTAAAATCTAAAAGTAAAAAACCAAATCATAAACAAACACGCAACTTGACTATATATATTTTTATGAACTCCGTCATATATGGTCTATAACCTACAGACATAATTATAAAAGTGTTACGTTAATTAAAATTGATCTAGCCTGATAAATATTTACAAGCAAAAGCACTCCATATATAATGATCCATATCAATATGTAGGAGAGAGAAGGCAAGATGAAAATACTATGTAAATAATGCATGCATATATATTCAGGAATCTTGTTTGCATGTAATATTAAACTGATCAAAAGATTGTTGCTTTCCTAAATGAATGGAGAAAAAAGTAATTAATAATAAATAAAAGGGGTAGAACTAGAAGGAAAAAAAAGTACCCATAAAGATGGTAAGAAGAAATGTGGGGTTGGATAGCAGCAGTATAATGAGGGAGGCCTGCAGCGATAGCTGGCTGTGGAAAAACTGTTGGAGTTCCACTACCAGCTGCAAATGACTTCATTGCCCTATCCATGCCCCCATTGCTTCCTGCAAAAGCGACATTTTTTTATGGATATATATACTATGAATGCTATCATTACTTTCATACAACCAAATTATATATGTGACAGTTGCTATTCTGGAATTAAATTGCATTGAAGGGTCAAATAAATTGCTTGTTGATTTTTACAGCATCATAAATTCCTATACACAATATTTTTGGCATGTACTTAAGCAATCAGTTGATCTTAATAGTAAGTAACAGAATTGACCATCATATTACTGTTTGTAAAATGATGATTTATTTAACCAAGATTTAGGGGGAATCATATATATTCATTATCAGAAATAAACTGCATGCACCACATAAAATAAAACCTAAATCAAAAATTGCATGCATATATAAGAGAATATTACAATCTAGAACTTACATTATTGAAATCATGATATGACATCCATCATAAAGGAATCAAATTTAGCAAAAACACATGAACAAACTATTAACTAACATGATTTAAATGTAATGACTAGACATATACATGAAAAAAAATATAGTACCATTCTAAGGTGTTGTAGGTGTTGATTTTTGAACACCAAAAAAAGCAAGGTTGCAATTTTGAAAAGCATGCATCCTGATTGGTCTCCGTCCATGATAAAGTCTGCTATTATGACTTCATCTCATTATGAAGACAGTGGTAGAATATTGGACGAGCAGCATGCAAATGCAACTTACTACGCATCTGGTGCTGGTTTTATAAATCCTACGAAGGCGGTAAGGCCAGGGCTAGTGTATGATCTTGGAGTTGATAATTATTGTAATTATTTGTGTGGTGAGTTAGCTGGCTCATAGAAGATGACACCAATTTTAGGTTTTCTTATGCCAAGATGTTGATGAGGAAGTGTGGAAAAAACATAAAGTCATTATGCAATGAGAAAGGAGAGCCTACTTATGACACAACACAAATTCAAGGTCGGGCAATTCAGTATTATTCGGATTTATACAATGGGGACAATAACAATCAGCAGTTTAAGGTGATGAACTAAAGGAAATGTATTAATGCACAAGGAAGGGATTATTTACTGCAAGCTGTCACTTCAAAAGAGGTTAAAAAACAGTTTTCTCAATTAAAGATGAAAAGTCACCGGGACCTGATGGCTTTTCTTCTAGATTCTACAAATTACATTAGGAACTTCTCAAAGATGAGCTAACTTCTGCTATTAACTATACTTATCATTCAGCTGATATTCCTAAAGGTCTAAACCATAGTTTTATTACTTTAACACCAATAAATGATAGACCTTCAGAAATATCAGAATACAAACCAATAGTCTGTTGCATTGTTTTATATAAAATTATTACTAAGATTATATGCAACAGAATAAAAGGTCACTTGCCTTGTTTGATCTCACCATCTCAATGTTCTTTCATCCCAAAGAGATTTATAGCTGAAAATATATTATTAGCACATGAGCTCATACGAAATTTCAACAAAAAAGGCATAAAAAATTTTTGTATTAAAATTATTTTACAAATGGCAGATGTAAAGAATCACGGACCATTACACACATCGCTGATCAAGTAGAGAGTAGCTTGATTATACATCAATCAAATGAAGACAAAAGTGTACTTTAGCTCAGATTGCCAGACATAAAATTGGCCACCAGAACAATCACCGCCTCCCCCAACTTCAAACTCGAACTTCCCCAATCGACCATCAAAATCGCTACATCCCTACAACTCCACTTCGTTGACCTTCAGAGCAACCCTCAATCGAACAATTGCCTTCAACCAAACTCCACAACAACCTCAAAGCAACAGTCAAATTTGATTTGAAGTTAAAGTTTTTTTTGAGGATTTCGATTTGGGAGGAACTGCGAATTTGGTTTGAAGTTAAAGCTCACAGTCGAATTTGATTTGAAGTCGTTCAATTGAACGAATATAAAATATAAAGTTGCTTTCGTTTTCTTCTTAACGGGTTACGGGGGAAGTGGAGGGATAAATATAAGGTAAGCGGGAAATGAAAAATTAAGGGAAGGGAAAATGAAAGTTGCAGTAGCAATCCAATGGAAAATGAATGCAAACTAACGTTGTTGCATCGGTTGAATTTAAAACCGATGCGACTAAAACTATTTGCACGTACTAATTGCATCGGTTGTTGGTGACAACTGATGCAAATTTGATTTTTTTGTTACCTATTGCTTTTCACGTACCAATTGCATCGGTTATTAAGATAGAACTGATGCAAATAGTTATATTTGCATCAGTTTTTACTTCAACCGATGCAAATGAGGCGAAGCAATATGCACTTTTTGTACTAGTGATGCTTGTAAACATGTTCGCGTTTTTTTTTTGCATGCATATATAAATACTTGTAAACTTGTAAAATGTGGTGTCCAGGACAACTTTTTATTTTTGAATATTTCACTGGTGTCACGCATGAAGATAGTAAGTATATGGCTACGAACTCACGTACAACCTGGGTTTGATATTTAGTGTGTGCACTTTAATACTCGCGTGAAAAATGCCTAACAAAAATATAAAACTTACGTTAATACTAGCGTGCACCCAATACCCAATACACAATACAACTCAGCTACGCTATAAGCATTTAAGGGCCTGGCACTAACTTAATATTTAGTGCGTGCACTTTAATACTTTAGGCATGCACGTTACTATAAAATTTAAAGTGGACTATGCTTAACCATGTAGACATGCAACCTGGATTTTGCTGTTTAATGCACACGTTTGAATGCGGTAGTAAGGTAGAAGAAAATAAACCACTAACTTGTACTTGAACCCATTCTATCTAAATAGCACATACTCAAGATTCAAGTAACGCGTGATTGTCTGCAAACAATATTGTGAAAAATTTCCAGGAAACAAAAGATATTGCCTACAAACATAACCCACTTTACTAATTAAGTTGTGACCATAGATCTAAATTAGAATTATGAGTATATTTACTAGTATATATATAACACTGCTACTGATAACTTTCACTAATATATATTTTACCTAAGAATGAAGGAGGGCTGGATGCAGCTGATCAAGGAAAGGAAAGAACGACTCGGGTTGGGTTGAACGCAAGAGTAGGGTGGAGAGACGAGGGTCGGGGTTACGAATGCAAGAGAGAGATGAATCGGCCCTTGCTGGGTGGAGCAGATGGTGCCGTGTTGAGGCTGGCTATGGTGCTCGGTGACTTGGGTGTTCGGCGGTGTGGCGGCAGTGAGCATGGAAGGCGGAGATCTTGGGCACCGGTCGGAGATACAATGCTGCAAGTGGTGTACACGGCAGTGGAAGGGGATCTCGTTTGCAAAAGAAATGGAGGAAAGTGATAGATTCTGGGCAGCAGCGGAGGAGAGAGGAAATGGCGAGAGCTTGTGGTGGCGGAGGTGGGATGAGAGGATGGAGGCCGATGGAGAGATGGCGGAAGGTGGTTGGCCGAGTTGATGGGGGGAGGTCGTGTGTGCATGGAGGAGAGAGGGTGGAAGCATGGGTGGAGTTTAGTAACTAAACTGAAGTTTGATAAATAAAAAAGAAGAGGAAGAAGAATTGCAGAGCAGAGGCAAAAGAAGTAAGCACGTACCAGATTTCTTTTGAGGACGAAGTGAAAACTGATGATGTAGAGCATTAATGAAGGCACGTATATAGAGGGGGTTCAGAGTGCACAATTAAGTGTAATGATGATTTTTGCAAAGTGGTGGCTATTTAGGTTCCCAAGGCAGCTGAATAGGCTTTAAAATTTTGAATGTTGGAAAGTTGGGTACCGGTTTGTGCTGCGTAACGGACCGGTTTGCGCTCCGTAAACAATTATAATTTTCAACGCCGAACTCCAATTAACACAAATAAATATACCGTTTTGGTCATCGCGACGAGGCGGACACAACGGTATGAAGATATTAGTGATTCGATTGAATTATAAAAATTCGAAATTTTCTACTGAAGGAAAACGCAGTAAAACGTCGAAAAATAAGAACGACGGAGCTAAAGAAGTCCGAATTTGGAAAAACGAAAAATGGCGTCTTACTCAGAAGACGATTTAGAATTTTTCTATGTAAAATATTTAGGTTTCGAAAATGGTTTATTTTCATCGATTACTAACTGATTTAGATTGAAGTAAATTTACGCACGAAATGAACTTTCATATTTCCGGACGAAAATTTACCAGTTGCTATGTTTAATTAGACACTTCCAAATATGAAGTTTGAATAGCATCGAAATTTGTTTGTGAAAATTTGAAATTCTACACTAAATTAGCAATTTTAAAATTTTTAACTGGGTCTGAATTTTCAGGGTCGTTACATTCTTCCCCACTCAAAACATTTTGTCCCCGAAAAGGAAGGAGGTAGGAGAATAGAAACAACCTGGAGAAATATGCTTGAATTACAAAATAAACAATTAATTTAAACCATAGAATTTCAATTTAAATTAATCTATATTTAACAGTTTGACTTTAAATTCAAGACTTTCATAAAATTGATTTGATTTCACATATATTAATGTTAGGTACAAAAGATTCCTTCCAAATGAGATTCAATTTAAATTTAATTAATTCAAGATATTCTCTTAAGTTGATTTAATTCAAATTAATTAACTTTCAAAACAAAATTTTCTTCTATTAATCATATATATTATTTATTTAACTTATTATTCTATTTATCTCATAAACATTTGTAATTAAAATTTAAGTGAATAGCATTTATTATACGCACTTACATTTTATTTATAAAGACAATTTATATTATATATTATCCAATTTTTTTTTCAATTTTTTTTTCTTTATTAACAACTTCAAAGATCATAAATTTGAATTCATTTATTATAATCAAACCTTCTTTGGCAAATTTAATTCTTCTTTATTCCAAATTATTATTAAATTTATTCTACTTAATATACCCTATCACATATATATTAAGTATACTTACATTTATTATAACTACTCAATTTATAAATAAAAAAATTCCTTTGATATCGTTTTCTACTGTATAATATTCAATTACATAACAAACCCCTCTTTTTTTAGATAAGTTATATATAATGCAATTGAGTATTATCCAAATAAAATTTTTCAATTCAGTTATTTCACGCTAAGTATTTATATAAAGTAATTTGGCTTCATTTAAAATTGTGAAATCATCCTTTAACAAATTTTAAGAATTAATTTCCGATTAGCTTCAAACAACTTGAGATAAAGTAAATATATATATTCATAATATATCAAATCAAATTTAAATCTTCAATATATATTATAAATCAAGTAATGTTTATAAATTCAAATCAATTTATTTTTCAAAACAAACCGTAGCAAAGCTACAGAATAGTCTCTCCACTTCAAAACTCGAAAATGAATGTCGATGATGCGGCCGTCATCACCGAAATTATTTTCCAGCGACAAAGAGAAGAGCACTGATTTAAACATCTAAAATTTCTTCGAAAAGATTTCTATTCGAAAATACTTTTAATATACCTTTTAAAACTTAAAAGCCAAATTTGAAATCACCGGAAATTAAATTCTCAAATTCTAATTTAAATCCATTAGAATTCCAATCAAAATATAAACAAGCTTTATAAATTCATTTATTATTATTCCAGACTACAAATTAACAATTTAATTTCAGAGAAATTTATACTTATATATAATATAATCATACAAACTGTTTAATTCACCAAATTCGAAAATACTATTGTGTCGGTTTGTTATGTTCAAGTGTTTTGGAAATCCTATCGATAGCGTTGATCAGATGAATCGATCGGAAACCCAAATCAACATCAACAACTCGAACAACACAATATATATAAACATTTTAATGTTAATTTACAAACACACTTCTCGCTTGGCGATACAAGAGTAGATTTCAAAATAAGTACATAGATTCAAATTTGATGGAAATCAAATCAAAGAGAATTTTGATTCGATAATAAGTTTGAAATAGAAGATAAGGTAATTCAATTAACAGAATTGGGAGATGGACAAGCTTATTTAATCCACGGCAACCTTAACCGGGTCGACCGTAACTTCAAGAATAAGATCGAGGCTGAATTCCGAGGTAAATCAACACTCGATCCCAAGAGATATAATTCAGGTATAGCAGGGAATAGATAGCATCGTAAACCGAGGATACAGAAATCTTCGGTAAATCGATGCCTATTGCAAAGAAGTTTTATCCCCTTTGCAAATCATTCGTAGTTTGGCGAGACCGCCGATCTATTATAGATATTATTCGAAGTGGAGTTTTTAGGATACTTCGGAATTAAAAAAGACGAATAGTGAGGGACACGAATGAATTTCGAAACCGAGGGAACGTTCCAAAATTCAAAGGAATTGAGTAAAAGGAAGAGATTGAAACTCGAATGAGAGTGATTTTGTAAATACATTTTACCCTATATACTAAGTTTTGCCTAGAGCTACTAAAAGCTCTGATACCAACTGTAATGACCAGCTATTTTGGACTATTCGCATCCGCACATGTCGGACTTGAATAATTCAAAATACCGAATTGTTAATTTAAATTTGGAAAAACTAAGATATACAATAAATAAATAGTCACAGATCACAGACACAGAGTAATAATATGCAGCGGAAGTAAAAGAGATAGTAGTTCATGAGGCTACTATATAAATATATAAGATACATCAGAGTTAAACTAGATACATCATAAGAGTAACACGATACATCAGGTACAAATCAGAATACATCACTGTAATCATCGAATACTGAAAGCAGAATAGATGGCTGGATCTTCAAGCAAAGCTCCAACTCCAAAGGTGAGTCTCAAAGCTGAATCACTCAGTCTGACCCGAGCGTAAAGCAAAACACAAGACACTCGAGTCAGGATTAATATTCTTATATCAATAAATCCAACTCAAGTGAAATAGCAATCGAAATACAAGTAACTCAAAGGATGTTGGAATAACCATCCTCTAAGGATCCGTTAAACTATTTACTAGGTAGTAATGTACACTAAGTAGATAATGTCTATCAGTAATATAAAGTATTAAATTAGCGTTAAGGCGTTACCATTATACCCCTTAACAAATTTTATAATGCCATAGTCTATACAGCACCATAAACCCCACCGTAAACTAGTGGTTATCAGAGGGTAACCCATAGGTATAACACAAAACAAAACGTAGTGGTCGAAAATAGGATAATCAGTATGACAAGGTACATGAGGCGATACCAACTAGGATACTAGTAGTTGCGTGATCCGGACTGATGTTGAGCATAGCCAGCAGCTACCTCAACGCCGCGAAACAACACTCCCAAACCGAGGGGTGCACCCAAATCGAATCACAAAAGTAATAGATATGGTATCGAAGAAGTGTGTCCGCTAGAGGTGGCGAATCTCAATGGACCGGCGTGGCTCCTGTTTTAGTCATGTCAGGGGTCATCCAATATCGTTCTCTTTCTTCAATCAATGCGTACACCAAACCATCCACTTCATTCTGGATCAACTCTCCTCGCATAATTTATTATTAAAGTGGTTTTCGGTATCGACAGAGAGTATGTCCATATCCGATCCCGGTCTCTTTAATAACTATGTATTATTACACCGATTGGTCGTTTAATATATTTCAAAACAATCAATTTCAATTTCAATTAGAATTCGTAATAACATTCCATTTGTCTTTCTATATCAATTTCCATAATTTACATTACAAAACTTCTAAATTATCATTTCAAAATCTTAAAATTCAATTTCCAATTTTTTTTTTTTTTTTTTTTTTTTACCATTCAAGTATTGATTCAAGCTCCTACAAAAGTTTCATTCCGGCATTATCTAAATTAATTAAATTTTACATTCAAATCAATTTAACTTTATTTATCGATTTTTATTCAATATTTGTTAAGTTAATTTAACATCCAAACAATTCTTTTAATTTCCGAGTCATTAAATCAATCATTTAAGTTAACTTCATTTTATCAAAACTTACAAATTTAACTAAATTTAATTTGTCAAATCAAATTCCTTAAATTACACTTCTTACATTAATTTCAATAAAACAGATTTATTTCTTGTTAAGAAATTCAATTTCACTTGTTCTTTTCATAGTTACAAACTCCAAACTCAATTAATAAAGAAACTGAATTTCATATATTCGAGAAATCTAATTTCACTTTAACTTACTTAAATAATCTTTCCAAACTTAAAAGAAACCCAATTTCATTTCTTAATGAAGTTCAAATTCACTTATTCAAAAGTTAAATCTCTTATCAAAGAATTCAATTTTTATTCTTTATCAAATACTTCAATCTTATTCAATTATTAAATAATTTCAACTTAATTATTAATGATTTCAAAACTTAATAATTTCAACTTTATAAATTCAAACTCAATTATTAAATCATTTTAAACTAAATTCAATGAAAAATTCCAAATTTAATTGCTAAATAATTCATTTCAAAACAACGTCCTTTAATCGGTTATTACATTTGTATTTTGTCTCAGATTTCAATATTAGCATTTTCCTTTTATCAAGATTTAAGTTCCAATTTTATTTCAAAACTTTATTATTCAAAATAAAATATTTATTTTATTTCAAATCAAATTATTGACCAATCGGGTTTATTTAATTCTCTATCCTAAGTCAAGTTAATTTTAGGTATTTATCATTTCAACCCGATTCCATTCAATTCAAAAATCAAAGCATAGCAAAGGGAACTTGCAGTGTGATAACAGGGATGGTGTCAAAGTAAATAAACAAGCAATAACAACAATCAAACACAATCCAATAATCAATTCAAATAATCCCGTAATAATCGTATTAATTCACATTGTTGTTTGTGCGAATTGATATAATTATTTCTAGAATCTACACTGTCATTTCATGTAGATTAAAGATCATTATATTACGGTTTTTCCACTTGACATTCAATTTCAATTTCAAATTTAATACTACAACAATTAATCCTATATACGTTCAAAGGTTCAAAGTATAATTTATCAAATTCTACGTGTCAATTAACCTAACCATTAAAAGGGGTCATATTATTCAAATTAACTAATCAGATTCAACACATATGTCGATTCACATTTTTAAACTATCCTACGTCAAATTCAATTGCATAATATTCATCACTTTATACATTAAAATTTAACATCCAATAAAACAACAATCAATCAATCAATTATCAACCAAACTGTATTATCATAGCATAAATAATTAACAGATAATGATGTCAGGTGTCAAAAGCGAACTGATACATAAATAACAGTGCAATAAATAACAGCAGTATATTTCAATTGTCGTTCCAATTGAAATCAAATTTAATAAATAAAAGAATATTAATTGTGAGTGATTGCTCACCTTTTGAGGATAGAGAGGATAGACGATGAATTTTGAGTTACGGATCCAAGCATGAATTCCAAATCAAAGTTAGATCGGCACGAATACGACGAGCTGATAGATAAAATTGAAGAAACGAATCAGAACTGAATCGATGAATATAGTTGGTATAAGTGAACTTATATATATTTAACTGTTCATATATGTAACTATATAAACACAAACCATATTTTATAAAATACATTATATATATACTATAAGCTCATATATTGCACACGTAACATCTATATAACAAGTATATATATATATAATATCACCCGACAATGCACAACGACAATGAGTATTTATAAACAGCATTATAGGCTAATCACGCAATACATATAGCCTATATATGGTAAAATATATATTGCTTCTGATCTAATATGCAAAACATCTTGTATACTGGTACTCATCACCCACATTGAAAAGAATACCCCAAAGTAACCTTTTTTTTGATGAAAATTATACTTTATGATTCGTGACATTCCTACAAACACCTATACTACTGTATACTCCAATTAGAATAGAACATTAATACATATTATTGCATTACACATACAACTGCACTCTATACTTGAAAACTAAATACATATACCCATATTTCACTCACGCACAGTACACTGATGCGCACGCATCCTACCTATGTACAAAAAAAATTTTGTTGCCAGGCCATAAAATTTATACACGCAAAGAGAAAGAAAATGACCTGGACACTTTATTTTTCTAAAATGCAGTTAATACTTCAACTTGCATGCACAAACTTATAATCCAAGGAAGTTCGACCAGGCAACATTTTCATACAAAACACGTGCATCTTTGATTAAAATGCTTGTAAACATGTTCGCGTTTTTTTTTTTGCATGCATATATAAATACTTGTAAACTTGTAAAATGTGGTGTCCAGGACAACTTTTTATTTTTGAATATTTCACCGGTGTCAAGCATGAAGATAGTAAGTATATGGCTACGAACTCACGTACAACTTGGGTTTGATATTTAGTGTGTGCACTTTAATACTCGCATGATATTTAGTGCGTGCACTCAATACCCAATACACAATACAACTCAGCTACGCTATAAGCATTTAAGGGCCTGGCACTAACTTAATATTTAGTGCGTGCACTTTAATACTTTAGGCATGCACGTTACTATAAAATTTAAAGTGGACTATGCTTAACTATGTAGACATGCAACCTGGATTTTGCTGTTTAATGCACACGTTTGAATGCGGTAGTAAGGTAGAAGAAAATAAACTACTAACTTGTACTTGAACCCATTCTACCTAAATAGCACATACTCAAGATTCAAGTAACGCGTGATTGTCTGCAAACAATATTGTGAAAAATTTCCAGGAAACAAAAGATATTGCCTACAAACATAACCCACTTTACTAATTAAGTTGTGACCATAGATCTAAATTAGAATTGTGAGTATATTTACTAGTATATATATAACACTGCTACCGATAACTTTCACTAATATATATTTTACCTAAGAATGAAGGAGGGCTGGATGCAGCTGATCAAGGGAAGGAAAGAACGACTCGGGTTGGGTTGAACGCAAGAGCAGGGTGGAGAGACGAGGGTCGAAGATACGAATGCAAGAGAGGGCTGAATCGGCCCTTGCTGGGTGGAGCAGATGGTGCCGTGTTGAGGCCGGCTATGGTGCTCGATGACTTGGGTGTTCGGCGGTGTGGCGGCAGTGAGCATGGAAGGCGGAGATCTTGGGCACCGGTCGGAGAGACAATGTTGCAGGTGGTGTACACGGCAGTGGAAGCGGATCTCGCTTGCAAAAGAAATGGAGGAAGGTGATAGATTCTGGGCAGGAGCGGAGGAGAGAGGAAATGGCGAGAGCTTGTGGTGGCGGAGGTGGGATGAGAGGATGGAGGCCGATGGAGAGATGGCGGAAGGTGGTTGGCCGAGTTGATAGGGGGGAGGACGTGTGTGCATGGAGGAGAGAGGGTGGAAGCATGGGTTGAGTTTAGTAACTAAACTAAAGTTTGATAAATAAATAAGAAGAGGAAGAAGAATTGCAAAGCAGAGGCAAAAGAAGTAAGCACGTACCAGATTTCTTTTGAGGACGAAGTGAAAACTGATGATGTAGAGTATTAATGAAGGCACGTATATAGAGGGGGTTCAGAGTGTACAGTTAAGTGTAATGATGGTTTTTGCAAAGTGGTGGCTATTTAGGTTCCCAAGGCAGCTGAATAGGCTCTAAAATTTTGAATGTTGGAAGGTTGGGTACCGGTTTGTGCTGCGTAACGGACCAGTTTGCGCTCCGTAAACAATTATAATTTTCAACGCCGAACTCCAATTGACACAAATAAATATACCGTTTTGGTCAATGCGATGAGGCGGACACAACGGTATGAAGATATTAGTGATTCGATTGAATTATAAAAATTCAAAATTTTCTACTGAAGGAAAATGCAGTAAAACGTCGAAAAATAAGAACGACGGAGCTAAAGAAGTCCGAATTTGCAAAAACGAAAAATGGCGTCTTACTCAGAAGACGATTTAGAATTTTTCTATGTAAAATATTTAGTTTTCGAAAACGGTTTATTTTCATCGATTACTAACTGATTTAGATTGAGGTAAATTTACGCACGAAATGAACTTTCATATTTCCGGACGAAAATTTACCGGTTGCTAAGTTTAATTAGACGCTTCCAAATATGAAGTTTGAATAGCATCGGAATTTGTTTGTGAAAATTTGAAATTCTACACTAAATAAGCAATTTTAGAATTTTTAACTGGGTCTGAATTTCAGGGTCTTTACAACTGTTAAGCTTTGCTCGAACCTACCACCACCGTTGCATTGATATTGCTTTGGCCATCTCTGTGTTCATCTCTGTAGCATTTTCGACTTGTCTTCTGTTTGATTTTGACCTTCGTGGTTAAAACTTGCTACTGTTGACTTCATTGTGACATCGGTTTTGACTTCTGGTAACACTCATGCATTACCACAGTATTGTTCGATTTTAGTCTTGACTTATCGAAACATTTTTATGCTCGGTAGAATTGGTTTTGATTCAACTAGTTACGTGAAGTTATCTTCACTATACACGTACTGATTGAACCATTATCTCTGTTCTTATTTAAACTTGTCCGAGCTTCTTGCGCCTCACCTGCATTTGATCCCTAGTTGTGTTCATGAACAGTTGTAGTTGTTGTCCACACATGTACATGCCTCACCGTAGTGTGCATATTTGCATTCATAATCCTGCTTGTGCATCACTTTATATCTGTCGCACTTGTGTTGTGGTTCCACCTCAGTGCATCTTTGGCCTTGTTTATTTGTGATTCCCCTACTTTTTTTATTTTCTGAACTCGTGCAAACTTGCACTGTAAACTCCCTTCCACCATGTGCAATTGGGTTCGACACTGTCTTGTGGCTTTGTTCGAACTACCTATTTAAGCTTGAAATTGATTTTTGTGTTGTTTTGTTCGACATTGGATTTGCATTTTTGTGTAATGGTTTCGGACCTTATATCTTTGATTTTGATGACCTCGGCACTGTCACTGTCCACTAGAAATTGTTGTTGTGCCTTGCTGATTTGACTTATCTTGGGTGCGGTATGCATGTTATGTATATATCCACTGCTGCTTTATATTCAGAGTTGCTGCCTATATTTATTTGAACTTTGTTGATGTTTTGTTTTGGTGTTTTGTTGGTCAGTAGTTCCATACTGCCACCTCTGTTTCCTTCTGTAGCTCCATGCTGCTTGCTAGTAGCATGTATATGTATACATGTGATTGCCAGTTGCCTCTGTTGGGTACTGATTTTCTATGTCTTTCAATGTTGGCTGTGTGGTGCCATATTGTTGGAGCTCTCACCTTCATTCTGATGTTTTCATGCGTTTTGGGCCTACTTCTTTGATGTCGAGGTTGTACTATCTCTTGTTCCATTTTGGGGTAGCCGCTTCACTGGTTTTACCTGTAGGCTTCTTGTGTATATATGTGCACATGTTCATATTACGCTGTTCTTTGATTTGAACTGCCACTTGATGTTGTTGTTTGGGTTTCATCTCTGGAGTATGTATGCATTCCTGTCATACTTGTTGTCATTTGTAGCTGCACCTGTTTGTATGTGCACTCCCACAGGAGCCATGTTGTCTGGTCTTCATGTTGTACCACTGCCTTGTGCACTGGCCATTCGAGTTGAGTTATTTTGCAGTTGAGTTGAGTCATGATATTAGTGACTTGACCTCTGCAGTTTCATTTTTTTGCATAATCGTGATGCAGAGCCTTCCTTGCTGCACCTCTGGTTCATTTTGTCCATGTGCAGATTGTTATGTACATTCATTTGTGTACATATTGCATATTCACTTTGTTGAAGCTTTTCCCTACTGTCACTTGCTTATTACATTTGTTTGGACTGTGAATTCTTGTGCATTGGCCTTTGTGCCTTGTTGCTATTTCTGTATATGCTGTTGTGGCGAGGCAGTGCCCGCGTGCGTGCACTGCAGCCACACAGTATCGACATTATGAATTGATATTTTTAATTACTTGAATTGCTTTGTGTATTCAGTTCAGATTTGGTTTAATTTGATGTTTTCTAAATTATCTCCTTGTCTGTCTACTTTGACCACTGAAGCTGTGGCATTGATATTTGAATCTTCATTGATTTTGGTTCGTTGATCTTTTGTATACATCATCACTGAAGTGGCAAAGCAGTGCACGCAAGCGTGTACTGCAGCCATACGGCATTGCTTTTATTGATATTCTAATTGCTTTTGATTTATGGATCTTTTGCAATTCCATATGCCGTAGTGGCGAGGCAGTGCACGCGTGTGTGTACTGCAGCCCTACCCGTGTTGACCTTTTTAATTGATGTTTCAATTGTTTGAATTGATTCGTGATGCCAATTCAATGATTTTGAAATCGTATTTTTACCGTTATCTGATTTCCTTATTAAGGGATTGGATAGACGAGATTTATTGTGACTGTCATCTATTCGTTAGTTAATTATTATTGCTTCTGTGCACTAATAACTGAGTTTGAATTAGACTGACCCGTGTATTATTTTCTTTTGAATTTAATACTCGGGTAGACCGAGTTATTACATGTTGTAGATATCTTGCTTTGGGTTGCTGCTAGAGCTATGAAGTCTTTTCTTATCTTTTGGGAGTTGTCGTGTCATAGTATAGGTTGATATGTAATCGTGTATATTAGTCGATAATGTACTTGTATATATAACTTCCTGAGTCGAATGTTATAGTTGTATCATATGTACTGTATCAAATGTATTGTAACTGACATCAGTTATTATATATATATATGAGACTTTTTGTTTTATATGAGTTCCGCATTTATAATATCTGTGTTATTATTCTATATTTTGTCCTAAACTATTATAGCCACTGTGTAGTAGCTTGGGTGTGTATCGGTATGTCGGATTTCCTCCTGAAATAAAATGCATGTTACTTCTATCCGACATATCGGTGCTCGCGCAGAGCAATTACACGGACGGTCTCTCCTCAACAGCCTTATTCTCCGTACTAGTCGACAACACTACACCGTAGTGTTCTTGGCTAGCGTGGGCATAGAGGTGGGGCGTCACAGCTTGGTATCAAAGCCTGGGGTTTAGGACAAATATAAAACATAACTTAGATGGAACATGTGTTACAACTATTTGTCGATGTTTTATCTCTCATCTTTGTTTATGATTATCTTTGATTGTTAGGTATGATTTCCTAACGCTTATTCATGAGCATTCGATTTTGATTTCATGAAAGTATTTTGGCTTCGGCCTCCGTTTGCTTTGCGAACTCAAATTGGGTTTTTGATGATGATGTTGATTCGTTTTGTACTCGACTGTGGCCATTACTTGTTGACTTCGACATTGACTTGATTTTTACTTTTGTTGAAGTCATTTATGCATTTATGCTCGTTTTGCTTTGTTTTTCCAATTGTTAATCGATTCTTCTTTTCCGATTAGTTGTTATCACCTTTGTCGACTTTGATAACTTTTATTTCTGGAATTTTGGGTATTTCTACTTTGATGAATTTGGAATCGAATTCTTTGGATTTTATTCACGTCTTCGAATGTGAATTTTAGTGAATTGATTTGGTTTACAAATTTAATCGATTCTTGTTAATTCCCCGATTTGTTGCTATCATTTATTAGCAACTTTGATGACATTTTCTTCGGGATTTTTGTGAACATACTTTTTGATGGATTCGGTATCGATTACTTTGGATTCTATTCACGTCTTCGTACGTGAATTCTTGTGATTGATTGTTTCTACAATCATTTTTGTGATTTGTCACTTTAAAAATATAAAGATTTTCTATACTAGTAGTAAATATCAAAAACATTTTCTCCAAACAATTTCAAAATTATTTTATTACAAAGCTCTTTTCCTAAACCGTTTTCCAATTCTATTAGTATATACAAACCTTTACCTCACTCGTATGAGAAATTGAATTAAACGGCTTAGTAAAACAAGTGGTATGAAACACTTGCGTTTACTTCATCGGTTAATTCTTGGACTTGTTCGATTGAACCTCTTGTGACAATTTTCTAGTGAAGATTTATAGTTTGTTCGTAAATATTTAAGTTAAGCAAGTGGTTATGGGTCACGAGGCTAAACTTTTATATTTACTAGCTTAGTGTAATTGACACTTCTCGTTGATCATGACGATCATTTTTATGATTTAGACTAGCAATTGTGCGATGTCTCTTTGTTTGCAAGGTTAGACTAGACCTTATTGGTGTGATTCCGACTCACACATATCTCTTTGTCCGTGAGGTTAGTCTAGACACCATTTGTGTGATTCCACTCACACATACCTTTTTGTTGCGAGGTTAGGCTAGAAACCATTTGTGTGATTCCATTCACACATACCTTTTTGCTTTTTGGTTAGCCTAGACACCATTTGTGTGATTCCACTCACACATACCTTTTTGTTGCGAGGTTAGGCTAGACACCATTTGTGTGATTCCATTCACACATACCTTTTTGCTTTTTGGTTAGCCTAGACACCATTTTTGTGATTCCACTCACACATACCTTTTTGTTGTGAGGTTAGGCTAGACACCATTTGTGTGATTCCATTCACACATATCTTTTTGCTTTTTGGTTAGCCTAGACACCATCTGTGTGATTCCACTCACACTTACTTTCTTTTTGTTTGCAAGGTTAGGCTAGATACCATTTGTGTGATTCCATTCACACATACCTTTTTGCTTTTTGGTTAGCCTAGACACCATCTGTGTGATTCCACTCACACATACTTTCTTTTTGTTTGCAAGGTTAGACTAGACACCACTTGTGTGATTCCGCTCACACATACCTTTTTGATTTTTGGTTAGTCTAGACCTCATCTGTGTGATTCCACTCACACATACTTTCTTTTTGTTTGTGAGGTTAGACTAGACACCACTTGTGTGATTCCATTCACACATACCTTTTTGATTTTTGGTTAGTCTAGACCTCATCTATGTGATTCCGACTTACCCATATGTGGTAGCTCCCCATGGTCTTCGGACCGTCATGTGATAGGCCTCCCCCTCTTTGTGTTTTCTGGATTTCTTGTGTAAATTTCTAGAATTTGTGCTTTCTGGATTTCTTGTGATGATTTCTAGAATTTGTGCTTCACCAATTTTCATGATTTCTATTGATAAGTTTTATCAATTTTTGTGCATTGGTGAATTCGTGTGTCATTGACTTGTTATGAATACAAGTTTAGGGTATGATATCTCTTTCTATCTTTGAGAAGATTCTTGTGACATTTTTGATGAATGAAAATTCATTGGTATTATATTCTGATGCCAATTATTTTGATGAGATTTTGACGTATTAACTTCAGTAACCGTCAATTTTAAAATGGATTTTCAAGCGTTATCCCGCAATGTTGATTTTTTGTCCGTTTTTACAGTATTTTGAGAAGTGCAATTTCCTTGTCGAAGTTGCTACTGATATTGCTGTTTTAATCACGTGTTTTAAAAAAAATTCATTTTTTTTAAATTGTTTCAAAATGAAAAATAAAAATAAAAAATTGTTTTCAAATTTTTTACAGTTTACGCTTTCAAAAGAGTGAGGAAGCGATTTAAACGTTTCAGCAAAATCGAGGACTATGACCCCTTTCTTTTACTGATTCTCTTAATTCCGGACTTGTCCGTTTGAAAATGTGAAACGTTATTTTTAAAATACATAATTTTGCACTTTCAAGGAAACGATGAAGTGAATTAAACGATTTAGTAAAACTCGTGGTTATGGGACATGTGTGTTTGCTATTTCGGTTAATTCCAGACTTGTTAACTGAATATTTGTGATTTCTGATTATCGTTTTTGATAATCAGATATTTGATGTTTCTGATCATCGCTTGTGATAATTAGATATTTGAGATTTAATTATCGTTTGTGATAATTAAATATTTGTGATTTAAGATTTGATTATCGTTTTGATAATTGAATATTTGTTGATTTGAAATTTGATTTCCGTTGTGGTAATTCCTGATTATCGTTTTTGATAGTTAGATATTCGTGATTTGTGTTTTCTAATTATCTTTGTTGATAATTAGATTTGTTGATTTTGCTGTTTTCTAATTATCGTATCGATAATTAGATATTGCTGTTTTGAGATTTCTGTATTCTGATTATCTATTTGATAATTAAATTTTGTAGAGAATTTGTGAATTTCTTTTATGAAATTAAAAGATTTCTTTGGTGTTTATATTGTACTACGCCGGTGTACCGGCTCAATTTTCTGCTATTAATGACGTTTTCCACGTCTTCCAATTACGGAAATGCCTTAGGGATTTTTCGATTTTTATTCTTGGGTCCAGTGTTATTGAAAAAAATTGAAGTTTTACCAGATTTGACTTTGAGCAACATTCTATTCATATCATTGCTTCGGAGGTTGAACACCTTCGAAATAAAGATGTTTCTCTTGTGGAGATTCTCAATGGTTCTCAAATTCTAGGGATTTCTCTTAGGAATCCAGAGAATTCATCGACCAAACACATTCAGTCTTACTCTTTCATGCTCTTTATGGTGAACTTCATATTTTGAAATTTCTTCATTTTGTGATGATATGCTTTTATGGTTGTTACCTTTTGTCCATTTATTCCTTATGATTGCGAGGACGCAATTTCTTTAAGGAGGGAGTATGTAACAACCTGGTATTTCGCATCAACTGATAATCGACGTTAAATGATTAATATTTTCGCTAATTACCAATTGAAGTTTTTTAAATTGTGTTAAAATTATTTTATAAATGGTTAAAATGATTTTTGGGCTTTGAATTCTCGGCCCACGTTTCATTTGTTTGGATTGTGATAAATTTGCAAAGCAAAATAACCGGCCCCTTTATTATTTTCGTTCGAAACCTAAAACCATTGAAAGAAAATAATGGCGGCCCCTCTTCTTCGTTCCTCCGTGAAAATTAGGGCTTCGTGATTATTTTTGAAGCCGCGTCTTGGTCGATCGAGTGCAGTTCTCGTTGCTTGCTTCGGCAATCGGCGGCTCCTTCGACTTGCTCCTGGCCGCTTCTTTTTGGGTCGAGTTCGACTTCGCTTCGGTCAAGGTGAGTGGTCCTCCGCTCACATCTAATTCAAGTCATTTTAATGATTTTTGGCTTATTTAAATTCGTGATTTTGGTTGCTTGATTAATTGATTCCCACGGTTTAAAAATTGGTTTGTTATGATGATGATTTTCGGGTTCACTTGTTTCGAATTTCTGGCAATTGATTTTTATGTTAATTTCGACATTTGCTCGACCTAGTACTGTTAAGCTTTGTTCGAACCTACCACCACCGTTGCATTGATATTGCTTTGGCCATCTCTGTGTTCATCTCTATAGCATTTTCCACTTGTCTTCTTCTTGATTTTGACCTTCGTGGTTAAAACTTGCTACTGTTGACTTCATTGTGACATCGGTTTTGACTTCTGGTAACACTCATGCATTACCACAGTATTGTTCGATTTTAGTCTTGACTTATCGAAACATTTTTATGCTCGGTAGAATTGGTTTTGATTCAACTAGTTACGTGAAGTTATCTTCACTATACACGTACTGATTGAACCATTATCTCTTTTCATATTTAAACTTGTCCGAGCTTCTTGCGCCTCATCTGCATTTGATCCCTAGTTGTGTTCATGAACAGTTGTAGTTGTTGTCCACACATGTACATGCCTCACCGCAGTGTATAAATTTGCATTCATATTCCTGCTTGTGCATCACCATATATCTGTCGCACTTGTGTTGTGGTTCCACCTCAGTGCATCTTTGGCCTTGTTTATTTGTGATTCCCCTACTTTTGTTATTTTCTGAACTCGTGCAAACTTGCACTGTAAACTCCCTTCTGCCATGTGCAATTGGGTTCGACACTATCTTGTGGCTTTGTTCGAACTACCTATTTAAGCTTGAAATTGATATTTATGATGTTTTGTTCGACGTTGGCTTTGCATTTTTGTGTAATGGTTTCGGCCCTTATATCTTTGATTTAGATGACCTCGGCACTGTCACTGTCCACTGGAAATTGTTGCTGTGCCTTGCTGATTTGACTTATCTTGGGTGCAGTATGCTTGTTATATATATATATATATATATATATATATATATATATATATATATATATATATATGCACTGCTGCTTTATATTCGAAGCTGCTGCCTATATTTATTTGAACTTTGTTGATGTTTTGTTTTGGTGTTTTGTTGGTCAGTAGTTCCATACTGCCACCTCTGTTTCCTTCTATAGCTCCATGCTGCTTGCTAGTAGCATGTATATGTATACATGTGATTGCCAGTTGCCTCTGTTGGGTACTGATTTTCTGTGTCTTTCAATGTTGGGTGTGTGGTGCCATATTGTTGGTGCTCTCACCTTCATTCTGATGTTTTCATGTATTTTGGGCCTAGTTCTTTGATGTCAAGGCTGTACTATCTCTTGTTCCATTTTAGGGTAGCTGCTTCACTGGTTTTACCTGTAGGCTTCTTGTGTATATATGTGCACAGGTTCATATTATGCTGTTCTTTGATTTGAACTGCCACTTGATGTTGTTGTTTGGGTTTCATCTCTGGAGTATGTATGCATTCCTGTCATACTTGTTGTCATTTGTAGCTGCACCTATTTGTATGTGCACTCCGACATGAGCCATGTTGTCTGGTCTTCATGTTGTACCACTGCCTTGTGCACTGGCCATTCGAGTTGAGTTGTTTTGCAGTTGAGTTGAGTCATGATATTAGTGACTTGACCTCTGCAGTTTCATTTTGTTGCATAATCGTGATGCAGAGCCTTCCTTGCTGCACCTATGGTTCATTTTGTCCATGTGCAGATTATTATATACATTCATTTGTGTACATATTGCATATTCACTTTGTTGAAGCTTTTCACTACTGTCACTTGCTTATTACATTTGTTTGGACTGTGAATTCTTGTGCATTGGCCTTTGTGCCTTGTTGCTATTTCTGTATATGTTGTTGTGGTGAGGCAGTGCACGCGTGCGTGCACTGCAGCCACACAGTATCGACATTATGAATTGAGATTTTAATTACTTGAATTGTTTTGTGTATTTTATTCAGATTTGGTTTAATTTGATGTTTTCTAAATTATCTCCTTGTCTGTCTACTTTGACCACTGAGGCCGTGGCATTGATATTTGAATCTTCATTGATTTTGGTTCGTTGATCTTTTGTGTACATCATCACTGAAGTGGCAAGGCAGTGCGCGCAAGCGTGTACTGCAGCCACACAACATTGCTTTTATTGATATTTTAATTGCTTTTGATTTATGGATCTTTTGCGTATTCCATATGCCGTAGTGGCGAGGCAGTGCACGCGTGCGTGTACTGCAGCCCTACCCGTGTTGACCTTTTTAATTGATGTTTCAATTGTTTGAATTGATTCGTGTTGCCAATTCAATGATTTTGAAATTGTATTTTTACCGTTTTCCGATTTCCTTATTAAGGGATTGGATAGACGAGATTTATTGTGACTGTCATCTATTCGTTAGTTAATTATTATTGCTTCTGTGCACTAAAAACTGAGTTTGAATTAGACTGACCCGTGTATTATTTTCTTTTGAATTTAATACTTGGGTCAGACCTAGTTATTACAGGTTGTAGATATCTTGCTTTGGGTTGCTGCTAGAGCTGTGAAGTCTTTTCTTATCTTTTGGGAGTTGTCGTGTCATAGTATAGGTTGATATGTATTCATGTGTACTAGTCGATAATGTACTTGTATATACAACTTCCTGAGTCGACTGTTGTAGTTGTATCATATGTACTGTATCAAATGTATTGTAACTGACATCAGTTATTATATATATATAAGAATTTTTGTTTTATATGAGTTCCGCATTTATAATATCTGTGTTATTATTCTATATTTTGTCCTAAACTATTATAGCCACTGTGTAGTAGCTTGGGTGTGTATCGGTATGTCAGATTTCCTCCTGAAATAAAATGCATGTTACTTCTATCTGACATATCAGTGCTCGCGCAGAGCAATTACACGGATGGTCGCTTCTCAACAGCCTTATTCTCCGTGCTAGTCGACAGGACTACACCGTAGTATTCTTGGCTAGCGTGGGCATAGAGGTGGGGCGTCACACTTTTATATTATGTTATACCTGCCTGTGATATCATTTATATGATGTTAAACCCTATTATTAACTTGTCACATCATTTGTTATATTCTATTCTGTTATATTGTTTATTTATTTCTGTTTCTCACACTGCAAGTTCCCTGTAGAATAGAATCACTATGTGTTAAAATGATACATACCCGAATGGAATTTAGAATAGGGAAAATCATTATGGGCTGAAATGATAGGCCTGAGTGATCTTTATTTATTTGTATTTGTCTTGAGATTTCGGATTTGAAATAATCAAAACCCGAAAATTTTACTGATTACGGATTTAAATGATAATTTCCGTATCTCTTGATTTAGGTGTGAAATATTTTCCGGACCCGCGGTTGATTTCAAAATATGATTTATTATAAATTTCATGTATTGCAAATGAAAGAAAAAAATATGAAATTTGACTTATATTGGATTTAAATGGTTAGGCAGTGATTTTCTAAAAGGTTAAATGTTATATGTTAATGGATGGTTTAAGTTGTAGTGTGAAAGTTGATTTAACTAAATAATGGGAATTTAAGTAAAAAAAAATTGAATTATAAGCTTAACTTGGTAATTAATAAAATTGATGTATGAACTGGATAAATATAAAGTAAAAGAAAATATCAAGTTATTTGTAAAATAAAGTTAACCAACTTATAGTGTATTTTGAATTTATGTAATTAGTTTAAAATGTTAAATAAATGGATAGTTAAATGGAAATTTTGGAATTTAACTTAACTTGGAAATGTGAAATTTGGTTTGAAATTAATGGTCAAGTTAAGAAATTAAAAATGCAATTTAAGTTATATAAATAAAATGGAAATTAAGTTATATTTGGAAAATGGTAATAAAAATTTAAGTGTTAAGTAATTTGTTAAAATGTGAAGAATAGGAAATTGTACACTTGAATTTATTAAGTGAATTATTGAAAATTGATTTTATTTATAGGAAATATACTTTATAAAAATCATAAGTTAAAGTATTTTAATGAACATTTTTGAGTGTGAAAATATGATTTTTATAATGTTTAAAGGGTTAAAATCAAAGTTTATTTGTGGTTGAAATTTAAATATTTGAAGTGTTTAACTGAATAAATGAACTCAGAAAAGACTAAACTTTAAGGAATTGAATATTTGATTTGAAGGAATAATGACTTCACCTTTTAATGGTTTAAATGAATGATTTTAATTCGGAATTATAAATCATTTTGAAATTTATAGCCACGGGTACTCTGCTTTGTGTGTCATGTGATTTCCTTGTGATTGTTTGATGCGCACCTTTGATTTTAAGAGTGTGGCTAGAGGTGAGCGGTTACTACAGCTCTGCGTTACCCTAGTCACAATAACACTGTTACTTGCATTGTTTACTTTAATATGGATATTTCTAGGATAGTGGTTATTACTACTTAATTGATTGTTTGACCGATCCTTAAAGGATGGGCGATCCCAAGCATCCTTTAAGTTATTGTGCATTGCTATTACAGTTCACTTGAGTTGGTTTACGTTGTACTAGTACGTATGTCCTGACTCGAGTGTTTGTGTTTTACTTTACGCTCGGGTCAGCCTGAGAATGACAGCTTTGGATTCACTTTCTAGAGCTAGAGTTTAGCTGGAGCTTATCTGTCTATCTATTCGTCTACTTCTTCCAGTTAGTTCCTATTCGGTATCTGTCTCTGTATTATTGATTTATGTGTCTAGACTTTTATTGTATCCATTTTTAAACTATTATATTTTGTATATGTTTTGAGATTTTGTATATAGTAGCTTCATGAATTATTATGGTATTTTATTTCCGCTGCGAGTATTCTGATATTTCTGTGTCTGTGATTTTGTGAATGATTTTATTTGCTCCAAATTTTATTACAATCCATTATTTCAAATTATTCAAGTCTGACATGTGTGGATTATTGTCGATTCGAATGGTCCAAAATAGTAGGCTGTTACATTCACTTCACAAAGTTCACCAATCTTTCACAAAGATTCATTTACAATATTTAAACAAAAGATCTATCTTTGAGATCCTCTTTTGTTTGGAAACAAAGTTCACAAATACTTCACAAAGATTCCTTTATAGCTTTCAAAACAATTTCATTTCAAATCTTTTATCCAAAGGATATACCTTTAAGATCCTCTTCGATTTCAAAACAAGGTTCAACAATTTTTCACAAAGATTAATTCATAGCTTTCAAAACTATTTCTATTTCATTTCAAACTTGAAATCTTTTAACACAAATTGAAAATCCTTTCTTTATATGAAAGCTATTTGATTTGAAAACAAGTAGTTTTCGTTTCGGTAAAATTCGATTACATTTGTACAAGTTAAATCCGTTTAAGTATAAAACTTGGGTTAAATTCACATTCCCAAAACAATACTTTTAAAATGGTTTAAAACCCATATAAACACATTTATAACTTGTATACCTTTTTAAACCATAATTTCAAAACATAGATTTCAATTTCAAATCTTGGATTCAAATTCAAATCAAATTATTTAATTTCAAAACTATATCTAGTTATCCAAAATAAACTTTATCTATAAAAGTCCTTTTCAAAAGCTTTTCATATTTAACCCAATTCTATTTCCAAAACTATTTGGATTCAAAATTCAATTATAAAACCATTACAAAAATCTGTGACTTAACCAATTTCCTCGTGCAATCCATATTTGTGTGTGTAAGATGTAGTCGAGGGGTTTCACACAATAGTCCAACAACATCAATCATCACAGACGAACACAGTTATATCGATAAGTGGTATAATCCCATAACGTTTATCCTTATTCACAGATCACAGATAATTAATATACATTCACCACAGATAAATAAATAAATTTACACAGCTCAAATCACAGAACAGAATATCACAGATCAGATAGGATAATCAATTCAAAGCATCCCATACGATACAACAATTCATAAGCAATCTCACATTCAATAATCTTTTACAAGCAGGATTAATTTAATTATTTAATCCTTAATTAATTCAGTTTTCAATTAAATTAATTCCTTGTGAGTTAATTACTTAATCCTGATTAATTAATTACAAATCATTTAATATTAATAAAAGGAATTTATTAATCAATCCTTAATTGATTTATCTCCAATCATTACTTAATTCGCCTTTAATTAATATTATTAGTTAATTACTTAATTAACCTTTAATTAATTATTTTAAGAAATTAAACCTTTAATTACTCATAAATGCTTTACTATTAACCATTAATCATTAATTTTTATCATTAAATTAATTTACCTTAATTAATCTTTAATTAACCTTAACTAATCTTTAATTAATTAAGCAATTATTCTTTCGTTACTTAAGCTAATTCACCCTTTTTAGTTACATTAAGTAATTAACTTTTTAATCATTTTTATTAAGTAATTATTCTTAATTAATTCCATCAATTAATAAGTTACCAATTACTTAAGATCATAATTGATTAAAGATAAAACATCTTATCTTTATTAATTACTCAAACTATCATTAAAGCCTTGTTTCATAATCTGGTAATTAATCGCCCTCAACTTAAACCTTTAAGTTAAATTAAGGAATAAGACAAATGTCACGACCCGAACTCGATGTCCGATAACAACATCAAATTCGTACCGTGGGAGCTTGCAACACCCATTAGATGATAAATAACACAGCGGAAATAAAAGATGATATCACTGATATAACATGAATACAATATCAAATACATCAATTTGATACAATGATAATCATAAACATCAGAGAATATACAACACAGAATACCGCGGAACATGATACAACATGAGATAAATCTTCACAGATATCCAATACTGCAACTCTGATCCAAAAGCTCCAAAGCTCCTAACTCGAGCCACCATCAAGATTTGCAACAAGAGAAGCAAGACTTGTGTACATCCAAAGACTGAACTAGCCCCAGATAATCTATTAAACCTAACTATCTGAAAAACCAAACTCTAAACTACCCGTGTGGAAAATTGTGGGCATCCAGAGTTTAGGAAAGAAACAATAAACTCCGGGTCAGTCATGGGACTGGTATGAGCAAACAAAAATAGTTTGTCTTTAAAAACAAACAGCAAAAGAATTTTAGAGTCAATTTGCAATGCTTTTTAGAAAATGAAACTACCATAAGACCTCCCGCCACACACATAATGTAAACGCAAATTTGGAGGAGATTTCTTCTTATGACAGTCAAACATGCTTGATACGAGAGAATTTCTTGATATTATTACTATAAGTGCAAAGTGCAGAAAATATTTCGAAAGTATAATATAAATCTTAGCCAGCATAGGTACCATTATAGTATGCTTACTATAGCTACCATATTAAATGGCAAGTTCTACAACTAAAACCGTACAAGGCTCATATTGTTTTATTTGGATTTCCAACAGATGGTCGGGCAAAGGAACTTCCCATACCGAAATGGAACACCTCTAGCGGGATGCCTCGAGAACATCTTTCAGTTCTCAACTAACACAAGGCCGGCTACCCCCTTCCCGGGGAGTAAGAAACCTGAGATACACCACCCCCGGTCCTTTTGGACCTTTATCCGAGAGCTATCTAACCAACATCACACAGTAATAAATATAGTGTGTCCACAAGAGTAAGTATCTGGGCTCCATACCATGATACTGCCCCTTTCCAGAAGGAGTGGTCATACCCTAGGGAAGCTACCCCTGAAACCTTGCTGCCACGATTCGTGTTTCGACCGTTACCGGGTTGTGAGGTTCGACGAAGTCTCGTCCACAAAGCTATGCTTTTCATAAAGACATGCTTCCATCAACAAATGATCAGCACCACTTCATATTCCACATTACCAAATTGAGAATGTATCACTAGTAACCATCAACTACATAACCTATGAGGATGTGAAGCTAAGAGAATAAATTCTCTGCCACCAACGGAAATGTATTTGATAGAACCCAGCTTTACATCTCAAAGTGTAACGTCGGACACACATCCATACAAGTCTGTTCTGGGCTCGAACAGAACCGAAGGCAATTCCAAAGAAGTCCTTGCAAATCTGGGTATTCACAATCCCGATCGGACTTCCCATCACTTAGGGAATCTCTATACCGGAGCAACTCAGTGCAGAGACAATCGATAGGTCATCCTATCGTTCTTGCAAATACCCGGTCTTCACCACCGGTCTTCAAATGCTATCCATAATGACGAATCACATATTCAGAATGGGTTATACGACACAAAGGTCCTCTCCCGACTAAACCGAATAGTAAGCGCAACATTTAAAACATATGGATATAGGATTTCAATTAAGTCACAACTTAATGATTCAAAACTTTCTTTCAAATGGTTTAAACCAATTACCATTTCAAATCTTTTAAACAAAAGATTTACCTCATAAAGTTCACCTAGTTTCACAAAGATTCATTCTCGGATTTCAAAACAATTCCATTTCAATTGGATTAATTCATTAAATCTTTAAATCAAAGATTTATCTCACAGCTTTCAAAACTTGTTTCCAAAGATTCGTCCATAACTTGGAAATCATTTTCAATTCAAACTTGAAATCCCTTTAATATAAATTGGAAGTTCATTACTCATATGAAAGCTTTTTATCACTTAGAAACAATTGTTTTATTTCGGAAAAACCCCGATTCCATTTATATAAGTTACAATCTTTGTTTTAATTCAAATTTCCAAATCAACGCTTAAAAAACGGTTTAAACCCGTATAACTTGTAAAGTCCTTTTTAAATCATAAGTATTGAATATAGAATTCAATTTCAAATTTTTGAATTTCAATTTAAATCCGATTATTCAAATTTCAAATCTTTATTAGTTATTCAAAATAACTTTTATTCTTAAAACAGCTTTTCAAAAGCTTTTCATATTAGACTTAATTTATTTCCAAAACTATTTGAATTTAAAATTCAAATTCAAACTTATTTAAAAATCTGCGACTTAACCGATTTCCACGTGAAATCCATATTTTTGTGTGTATGAGTGTGGTCCAAGGGTTTTACACAATAATGCATAACATCAATCATCACAGATTTAATCATTATCGATAAGTGATATAATCAATAACGCTTATATTTATTCACAGATTCAGAAATAAATAAATTTATCAATCACAAAGATTAACCATTACAATTTGATGTGGGTTTTGGATAACCAATTAGAATCTGATTCCCTGTCGCATCGACATTTAAATGCCGTTTTACGGGCAAAGAGGTTTTCTTATTAATACAGAATCAAATCACCAATCATAATGCAGCACAGAGTAATTCACATCTCATGGCATCACAATTTCAAACAGAAATATCAATTCATTTTACAACAAATCAGATATTCTACATACACAATCTATAAGCAATCATCTTTAATTCTTATTGTAATTAATTCAAATTTAAAATTAATTACTTAAGAGTTAATTCCTTTACCCTGATTAATTTATCATTAATTATTAATTGATTACTTATTTCCTTTCAAATTAGTTAATTAACAAATCAATTTTTAATTAATTATTAAGTCTTAATTACTTAATTCCTTTATTCACTCTATTAAATTAATTACTTCATAATCAATCTATTTAACCTTGATTAACTATTCTTTAACCATTAATTAATAACTTTAATTATTAATTTATTTACCATTAACTACTTAGTTAATCAATTATTAATTCTTAATTAAATTACTTGATTTATTAACTGTTAATCATTCATAAATTAACTTAAATTGTTGATTACAAATTCATTTATTAATTATAATCCATCACTAATTACAATTAAAAATTTGTTATTATTAATTACTTTCTAAAAATAATCAATTTATATTCATTATTCAACTTAATTGACATTTTAAAAGGAATCTTCTTTAGTTTTTGAAATCAATTTATTTCTAATTACAAACTTATATGTTAATAAGTTTTATACTTATCTTATATTAATTTCTTAATTAGAATAATAATTAAGAGCTTAAAATATTTTAAAGTATTGGCTAAATTAATTAAACTTGTATCTAAGTTTTAACTAAATCTGTTAAACAGTACAAAGTTTTACAAGGTTCAAAGTTTGATGAAAAATTGTTTATTTATCATTACTTTAAAAAATACAATATAGTTGGTAGAAGAAAAACCCTTGATTCCCTTGGTAAATCTCGAGCGCTACTTCGAGTTACCCGCCTAAATCACCGAGTTATTCCCTGTAACTCTTCTTCTTCTTCTTTTTTTCTTTCTGGAATTTAAGTTTTAACTAAGTTAATTAGAGCATCAGGTTTATACTCACACACGCACCCACGAAACCCGAACCAACTTCCCAATTTTCTCAAGAACGACATGCGCTCCATGACGCCACCTCACTGACACGTATCATCATCGCCGTACACGTGCACGCTGCCATTAATCGCCTCCAGGTAATGCCGCAACGTCGAGCAAGTCGACGAGGCTTCACGTATCCATCCCCAATCGCCAGAATCCACTCAACCCTCGAAATCAAATTCGAGCTAAAATCCACAACCTGGAACTTCATCACCGAAGTCTTCCAAACCTGAAACATTGTCGTGCGCCCAACCTCGACCACCATAAAATTCAAAACTTCGCCCACGACCTCGTCATGACCTCCTCTACCATCTTCCAAGACCCCGTAGCGCTCGACGCCACAATGACGTCGCGGCAACCCTGTTTCCTCCCTCGACCAAAATGGAACATTAAACCCTAAAGTGCTTCCATTCCATCGATTCTTGAAATAGATATTATGTTTAACATTTTTCCTAGGATCCATGAGGATTAAGCAAGCTTCTAGCACAATTTCGAGGTTCGAAAATCCTTTGATTATCAGTAATCGATTAAAAAGCATAATTTGTTCAAGTATGAACTGCACCTAAGATACTAAATTAAAAACCTTCATATTTAGTTTAAAAATCCTATCTTGGTATGCTTATTAAATTTATACAATCAAATCAATAGTTTAAATTACTTGAATAAATCACATGTTTTCTTATTGACTGTAAAATATATTTACAAGGTCAAGTTCTTGCATTTTTAAGCTAAAAGGAATCTGGACCATGGTTTCACTTTAAACAAACTTAATTTGTTTAAAAATCCTAAATTAAAAATGTTCATCCGAAAAATTTATAAAATTTTCCTTATTTATTTTTTTCTCTGTAAACCTAGAACAACTTATCTGTTTTTAACAAAACATACACACTGTCTTGCCATGACTACATATACAACAAACATTCACAAACACTTATTAATCATCACAGATAACAGAGTCAAAGAATTAGTTTAAAAATTTAAAGTTTGGTCACCTCAATATAGTTGAAACGGAGAACACTTTCTTGTTCAAACAGCTGTATTTTTTTTTCTTTCTTTTCCTGGATCTTCTTTCTTTGAGTTGAATGATGTTTGAGTTTATAAAACTATGATGTTTGGTTTTCTTTTCTTTTCGGGATTGCTAAATTTTGCTGAACGAACTAAAATAGGGTGCATTGCATACATATATAGAAGAAGATAGTTTGCACAGATATTTTTTTCTTCTTCTTTGGTTTGACTAAAGATGTTATTTTATAAACTGAGATGAAGTGATCCATTTCGGCTGAGATGTTACCAGTTCGTGCCGAGGAGATTGGCATTAAATGCAATGTCCTATTTGTTTGCAATTTATACAATTTGTTATGTATGTATACTTCTTGCTTTGTATAAGTATGCTCATATGTACTTGTGCTTATATAAAATCCATTTGATTTTTATTTTTGTATGTACAGGCTATTTTCCTTTGCAGCTCAAACATATAAAATGTTTGAACACTTGAATGTATTGTATTGTCTTCTTATGCAAGCCTATATATATATATATATATATATATATATATATATTTGTTTTTCTTGTTTTATATTTTTACTCTTACTTTTGTCTTTAGTATGTACTTTATATTTTACAAAGTTTGTCAACATGTTGTTTGAACTTATCTAATTTATTTCTATGTTCTTACTTTATATTTTATATGTACTTAGATTTTCATTTGTATGTAAATTTTCTTTTGTTCATAGCTAATGTGTTGAGCTAAGTGGTTGCTTTTAGCATTTTGTTTACATACTTTTCTATATATATTTGTTCAACTTGAATTTAAAATATTAGTGTTTTCTTTTGCAAGCCTTTGTGTTTTATTTTGCAGTTTGATTTAGTTTAATGTTACCTTATAACCATAAAATTTTATTTGTATTTCTTTTGTTATTATTCTATAGTTTTATTATTAACATAAATGCTTAAATTTGGTTTCTATTTATAGTTAAATTTCCAAACATTAAATTTATATCCTCTTATTTGTATACTTATATTTATAGAATTAAATTTTATTTTATACTTTTTATAATCTTTTACAGAAAATTCATTTTGAATATATTTTAACTTTCCAAATCAAAATTTTATTTAGAATCCAATTCAATTGAACACATTTATTTTGAGTTTTAAATCAAATTCAATAGCAAATAAGTATACATTTCTTATTAAATTTGAAAAATTCAAAAAAATCTGTAATTTAATCCAAAAATTAAATCAAATTATAAATTTAAATTCATCATTAAACTGGGATCGTTACAGATTCCCCTCCTTAAAGAAATTTCGTCCTCGAAATTTGCCAAGGAGATAACTAAGATAGATGAAAGATAGAGAAATATCTTTCCAAATCAAACTGAACATCAATTCTGCATTTTTTCTTACCAAATCAGAATATCAACAATAGATGTGAGAACAAACTCAATCAATTACGAAACAATTGGGTTACCTGATCTACGAAGTATACATGGGTATTGGTTAGTTCAAAGGTATAACTAACCGTTCGTAGATAATATCGAAACCCAATGAAATAGACAGAAATAGATTCGATTACGATCTCAGATTCAAGATTTAAATTATTTACGATTTGCTGAAAATAAAACTATGTGTAGTTCTCGTGTCGAACAAAATTCAAACAATTTAATCGTAAACGAGAAGATTACCTTATAAAATTTATTTTCCTTAATTAGCTTTTAAGGTTGAAGAATCGTCTCTGCTTGCATACAACTTTTTTCTAGAGTTGCTTCTTTGCTGGACAGTTGTTGATCCTATGTCCTAGCTTGCGGCAATAATAACATCCACTAGATTCCTGATCTGGCTTCATAAATGGCTCTCTCATTCCTCGCTTCAACGAATTCTTGCATTTGTCTGAGTAGTGACCTTTCTCCAAGCAATTAAGACAAGTAACATCCTTCTTCTTTTTCTTCTGTATACTCTTCTTTCCTTTAGCTTTCCTCGATTTCCTTCCACCAAACTTCCTTTTTCTCCAATTCAGATTACTTGTATCTCCATTCTCCTCCGGATATTTTTTCTTTTCCAGAGTATCGTATCGATAGCCCATATCAATTAATTCAGAAAAAGATTCCTTGACGTGAGTAGTCATCCGTTCCTGAAATTCCTTGTTCATTCCTCGAATAAACTTTTCATTCTTCTTTAATGGTGTATTCACCAATTCTGGACCAAATCGAGATAATTCAATAAATTTGTTTAAATATTCATTAAATGACAAACTTCCTTGCTTTAAATCCACAAACTCCCGGTACACTCTAGAGATACCAGTAGACGGCATATATCGCTGCTCGAACACTTCCTTGAAACGACTCCAAGTAAATTCATCTGCAGACTCAACCACGGTAACAGTTTCCCATCAAATTAAAGCATCTTCCTGGAGTTGCCAAGAAGCTATCAGTCGCATCTGATCATCTTCTAACTTTAGTCCTTTGAAAATCTTTTCACACGATCGAATCCAGGCTTGTGCTTCGATAACAGATTCTTTGCCAGTGAACGGCTTTCCACCAAGTCTAGAAAAACATCGATATAGACCAGCCAAATTTGATTGAGATTGAATGAGAATATCTGTCATTGCAGGGCTTTGACCAGCTGAAGTGGTACTTTCCTGTCTCCTATTTCGTCCTCTTCTTCCACTCATTCTTACTATCTGTAATTTGTAAGAAATCCGATTTAGGCATTCGGACGAAATATCTTAGAGAATAACAACAGATAAAAAGAATAGATTAAGAAATTTGGATTTGGTTCCACTGGTTGTACTCATTCTAGGGTATACTTCACCCTATCTCTAATGAGCCATCTAAGGTGTTACACTCCATAGCTAAAGTTCTTATTCAACCTTCAGCTTTGGTACCAAATTGCCACGACCCGAACTTGGTGTCCGATAACAACATCAAATTCGTACCGTGGGAGCTTGCAACACCCATTGGATGATAAATAACACAGCGGAAATAAAAGAGGATATCACTGATATAACATGAATACAATATCCAATACATCAATTTGATACAATGATAATCATCAACATCAGAGAATATACAACACAGAATACAACGGAACATGATACAATATGAGATAAGTCTTCACAGATATCCAATACCGCAACTCTGATCCAAAAGCTCCAAAACTCCTAACTCGAGCCACCATCAAGATTTGCACCAAGAGAAGCAAGACTGGTGTACATCCAAAGACTGAACTAGCCCCAGATAATCGACTAAATCTAACTTTATGAAAAACCAAACTCTAAACTGCCCGTGTGGAAAATTGTGGGCACCCAGAGTTTAGGAAAGGAACAATAAACTCTGGGCCAGTCATGGGACTGGTATGAGCAAAAAAAAATAGTTTGTCTTTAAAAACAAACAGCAAAAGAATTTTAGAGTCAATTCGCAATGCTTTTTAGAAAATGAAACTACCATAAGACCTCCCGCCACACACACAATGCAAACGCTAACTTGGAGGAGATTTCTTCTTATGATAGTCAAACATGCTTGATACGAGAGAATTTCTTGATATTATTACTATAAGTGCAAAGTGCAGAAAACATTTTGAAAGTGTAATATAAATCTTAGCCAGCATTGGTACCATTATAGTATGCTTATTATAGCTACCCTATTAAATGGCAGGTTCTACAACTAAAACCATACAAGGCCCGTATTGTTTTGTTTGGATTTCCAACAGAATGTCGGGCAAAGGAACTTCCCATAGCGAAATGGAACGCCTCTGGCGAGACTCCCCGAGAACATCTTTCAGTTCTCAGCTAACACAAGGCCGGCTACCCCCTTCCCGGGGAGTAAGAAACCTGAGATATACCACCCCGGGTCCTTTGGGACCTTTATCCGAGAGCTCTCTAACCAACATGACACGGTAATAAATATAGTGTGTCAACATGAGTAAGTATCTGGGCTCCATACCATGATACTACCTTTTTCCAGAAGGAATGGTCATACCCTAGGGAAGCTACCCCTGAAACCTTGCTGCCACGATTCCTATTTCGACCATTACCGGGTTGTGAGGTTCGACAAAGTCTCATCCACAAAGCTACGATTTTCACAAACCATGCTTCGATCAACAAATGATACGCACCACTTCGTATGCCGCATTACCAAATTGAGAATGTATCACTAGTAACCATCAACTACATAACCACTGAGGGTGTGGAGCTAAGAGAATAAATTCTGTGCCACCAACGGAAATGTATTTGATAGAACCCAGCTTTACATCTCAAAGTGTAGCGTCAGACATACATCCATACAAGTCTGTTCTGGGCTCGAACAGAACCGAAGGCACTTCCAAAGAAGTCCTTGCAAATCCGGGTATTCACAATCCCGATCGGACTTCCCATCACTTAGGGAATCTCTATACTGGAGCAACTCAGTGTAGAGACAATCGATAGGTCATCCTATCATTCTCGCAAATACTCGGTCTTCACCACCGGTCTTCAAATGCTATCCATAACGACGAATCACATATTCGGAATGGGTTATATGACACAAAGGTCCTCTCCTGGCTAAACCAAATAGTGAGAGAAACATTTAAAACAAATGGATATAGGATTTCAGTTAAGTCACAACTTAATGATTCAAAACTTTCTTTCAAATGGTTTAAACCAATTACCATTTCAAATCTTTTAAACAAAAGATTTTCCTCATAAAGTTCACCTAGTTTCACAAAGATTCATTCCCGGATTTCAAAACAATTCCATTTCAATTGGATTAATTCATTAATTCTTTAAATCAAAGATTTATCTCATAGCTTTCAAAACTTGTTTCCAAAGATTCGTCCATAACTTGGAAATCATTTTCAATTCAAACTTGAAATCCCTTTAATATAAATTGGAAGTTCATTACTCATATGAAAGCTTTTTATCACTTAGAAACAATAGTTTTATTTCGGAAAATCCCCGATTCCTTTTATGCAAGTTACAATCTTTGGTTTAATTCAAATTTCCAAATCAACGCTTAAAAACCGGTTTAAACCCGTATAACTTGTAAAGTCCTTTTTAAATCATAAGTATTGAATATAGAATTCAATTTCAGATTTTTGAATTTCAATTTAAATCCGATTATTCAAATTTCAAATTCTTTATTAGTTATTCAAAATAACTTTTATTCTTAAAACAGCTTTTCAAAAGCTTTTCATATTAGACTTAATTTATTTCCAAAACTATTTGAATTTAAAATTCAAATTCAAACTTATTTAAAAATCTGTGACTTAACCGATTTCCACGTGAAATCCACATTTGTGTGTGTATGAGTGTGGTCCAAGGGTTTTACACAATAGTGCATAACATCAATCATCACAGATTTAATCAATATCGATAAGCGATATAACCAATAACGCTTATCTTTATTTACAGAATCATAAATAAATAAAATTATCAATCACAAAGTGTGATGACTCGTCTTTCATTCCACAGAAAGACGTATCATCAATAAGAAAAGATAAGAGATAGAAAGAAAGAACAACAATCACCAGAATCTCACAGCGGAAACAGAACAAAATATAATATTACACATATCCATTACATAGTTTTACATATCAGAGTACACAAAATAATACCACTTCATTACATCTGACATTCATAAGAGTTTTCCAAACCATACAACTCAAAACACAACATCAAAATGTCACTATAGTTGAAAGAGATAGATAGTACGTCTGGACTCCAGCTCCAGCTTCCAAAACATTTGCTAATCCCAACCTAATCACTTGGCTACTCGTAAAAATTTGAGTACCCAAGAGTTTATGAAAAACAAAATAAACTCCGGGACGGACATGTGTCTGGTATGAGTAAATCAGTTAGAATTGTTTAACTTTAAAAATCATTTTGAAAACAAAAGGTATCACGTAGGACTCCCCACAAATAAATACGGGTAAGTTTTTACCTTACGCTAACCAAACATTTGATAGGAAATTCAGTGATATTATAATAGGGTCTAGGGTTTTAAAGTAAATAGAAAATAGCCGAAATTGTTACATTCATTAAATTCCAGCTACTAGCCACAAAAGTGGGTAATACAATCAAAACCGTAGGGTCTCGTAGGGAAAATGGGTTTCCATCAATGGCAGGGCTACTGGGGTACCGCCCGTCACAGTACGGGGCCTAGATCATCGTATCGAGGACCACTCCCGATCCCCTGCAACACAAGGCCGGAACCATCCCTTACTGGACAGTCCGAAACAAGACAACCCCGCAGTTGTGGCCAACAACTGCCCACACAGCCGAAATAATAAGGGACTTCTAGACAGGGGTAAATCTCACTCTCAATTGGGGGCTACCCACGAAGCCTTGCTGCACCTCCCTTGCTTTAGCCATTCTCGGTTGATGAGGCTTGAGGCTACAATTACCTTTAGAGAACTTATCTCTTAAAATGCTCATCGTCCACCTGACGATGTGCTGAAAGCATTCAATCCATACAAGTTCGTTCCGGGTTCGAACGAAACTGAAGGCATTATTTCGTTATACTCATTTTGGAATCACCCTCAGAGTTAACGACAATAACCTTGCATTCTAAAACTCCATCTCGATCCTCACTTGAGACGTCACGACCTAACGTTTAACTTGGATTGATGTGGTTTTCGAAAAAATCAAATTTGATTCCCGATCCCGGACTCATCGAAATCCAAACGTGTCATAAAGGCCAATTTGTTTAAACAATTTAAACAATCCAATTCAAATTTTAAACATTTAATCCACACAACATTATCCACAGATAATAACCAATATCTATCACAGATATACAATATCTCATCACAGAATATCTCAACTATCATTCAACAGATATCAACCATATTCAGATATCAATTCAAACAATCATCCATAAGCAAGCACTACTTTAATTCATGTTATAATTAATTTAATAAATTTAAATTAAATTAATTACTTAAGAATTTATCACTTAATCTTGCTTAACCAAACATTAATTAATTAATCACAAACTTTTAATTAATTAATCAACTCTTAATTATCTCATTATTAATTAAATAATTAATTAATAATCTTTAATGAATTATCAATTAATTACTATAATTATTTATTAATTAAAATTGATTTAAAATTAATCATTACTTCATTGGTTATTAATTAACCCTTAATTTATAATTAATTAACCTTAATTACTTTATTAATTACAAATTAATTTATCTTGACTACTTAATTAATTATAATTAATTATCTTAATTACTTAATTAATTACAATTAACTAACCTAAATCATTTAATTAATTAAGTCTTAATCATTAATTAATTAACTATTAATTATAATTTAATTAATGTTTAATTACTTAATTAATTAACCCATATCAATTTAATTAATTAATTCTTAATCACCAATTAATTAATCACTAATCATTTAACTAATTAGTTACTAATCACTTATTAATTAATGTTTAGTTTTTTAATTAATTAACTATTAATTATAATTTAATTCTTAATTATCCATTAATCCAAAATTAATTAATTAAACCTAAATAGATTAATTAATCTAAAATTATTAATTAGTTTAACCTTAATTTCTTTATTAATTAAAGTAAACTTTAACCATAAAACTTAATAAATTTTCAAAACAAAAACAATTTAATCAGTTACTGAAAAATCATTACATAATTAAAACATTTCAATTTGTTTAAACTAATTACCTTTTAAAAAGTTAAATTTAAATTAATATAAAATCATATCAAAGTTTAATTTTCAAGGTACAAAGTGCTTTAACATTTCCACAAAGCAATTTAAATAAATTTAAATTTTGAAACTTGAATTTAAATAAATTTAAATTCACTTGCATTGGGTACGACCCACCCACTCTCGATCGCTCGAACCCAAACTTCTTCTTCCCTTTCTATTCTTTAGTTTAAGCATACAACTAACCCAATACAATATACTGGAAAGCACACTTTCCTTCCAAACTCCTACACGAGCCACAGCAATAACGTCCCGAGCACACACACGAGCCACATCCCAATCATCTCGAACGCTGCTTCGAGTAAAACCCACACGCACCCGAAACCCAACTCCACTGATACGGCCACCGCTTCATGCACATGCACGAAGCTCCGGCGCCTCCACCGCCGCCGTCGACAGCTCGCGCAAACCCCAAACCATCCCACCACCTAATTCCAAACCCCAAATTCACCTACTCAAGCTCGAACGCAAATTGGGTTGCTCGAACCCAAACTCGAACTACAGTCGCCAGGGAACAATCCATCATCCACGGCAAGCCGACCACCATACGCCTCCAAACTCCGGTCATGCATTCGCACAACCCTAACACACATCCACCCCAAACCAATCCCAACTCGGTCATCCCTATGCTTCACAAAATCGAACTCCTCAACTCGAAAGAAACACAGAGCACAAACCCTAAAAATCAAAATTCCAAATTCTGTGTTGCATGATAAATTCATCTATTATTTTTCTAGTGTTAAACGACATTTAACACAACTTCGATTCAAATTTCAAAGCTTATGAACAACCCATTCACAAGAATTTGACAAAAGCCCCAATTTCAGTTGTTTTCAAAATTCATTTTCAACTTTAAGTTAAAAATTCTGATTTCAATCTTAAAATTCATATTATGCATTGTAGATTTAGGATATACATTTGATTCATTAAAATTTGAACATGATTCACATGATACAATTATTTGTTTTACTGCATATCTTACTTCCTGCAGTTTTTAACTGTTTCATTTGCAAATTTATTTTTTTAACACTTAATTCCTACTGAATCAAACTTCTATATTGATTATTCCAACCTAACAATGTTTCATTTCATATAAAATTTGAGTTTTTGTTTAATTTTTCCAGAACCTAGAAGTTACAGAATACCACTGCTGCATTTTAAACATGCACAATTAAATTTAAATCAGTAAACAAATATTTCAGAAAAACAAATAACATGCAAGCATCTTCAAAATTAACATTCACATGCAACATATTTTTATACTTTAAAATTTACTCACCTGATTTTGCTAAGCAGAGTCAAAGAATTTAAATCCTGGGAAAATAACTGCAGATCCTAAAACTGAGATTGCTTGATAATGTTGCTTTAATTGCTTCTCAAATCTTGAATTTGATCAGAGCTTGATACTGAGGATCTTGAATTTGCTTTACACTTGATTTTGTTTTTAGGAACCCTGATTTGCAGATTTTTGCTTTGAATTCTGTTTTGAAGTTTTCTTCCTGATTTTGTTTGCAGATTAAAGTTTTATTTAATTTTGGTTATAGTAAAGATTTGAAGAAATTTTCAGTTTTGTTAATGAAGGTGTAAAACTTTTCTTGCTTAAGAAAATTTTTGAACGAGAAAATTTAGATAAAGAATAAGAAGTGGGTTTTTATAAAAATAGTTTTGCTTTATAAAAATTTAAAGAAAATAAAATAAATCTTTGACACTTGTCATTATCCCTTGATAACTCCTTAACACATGTTATAAGTGAGTTTTAGATGTTAACAAGTGTAGTTTCCATGCAATTTTTTTTTAAAATGTTCTTATTAATTGATTTTCTTATTTTACATTCATATAAACTCAATTCTTTTTAAAGAAATAACAATAAATCCAATTTTATATCCTAAATAAAATCATGAAATACTCTTTTATACTCAAAGTATAATTTAGAATATAAATAACCTATTTTGAATCTTTTAATTTAACAATTTAAATTCAAATTCTAATTCTAATTAAATTTTCTAAATCCAATTCAAAAATCAAACTTGATATGAATATTATTTTAACAAATTCATTACCCTTATGTATATATTAATTTTAATTAGAATCAATGTACATTTACAATTCATTTGTTGTTATTGAATAAAATAAGAAACTAGTCAATTTAAATTAATTCATTACAAAGATTATCATATTTAAATTGGGTTTGAAATTCCGGAATATCACATTCCTCCCCCCTTAAAAGAATTTCGTCCCCAAAATTTAAACAAAAGATAATCCAAAATTTCATTTCATTCAACACTTCAAGCATACATATCATCCATACAAAAAAAATCAACAAACAAAACATCCAAACAACGATACATCCAGTACAAACACCACTAGTTATCCGGACACATATCCGGATAAGCCTTCCTAAAGCTATCCAGAGTCTCCCAGGTACAATCTCTGGGATCCTCACTCCACTGGACTTTAACGAGCTTCAAAATCTTGCTTCTGAGTTGCCTCTCGTCTTGATCAACAATCTGAACGGGATGTCTGACAACTGATAAGTCTGGCTCAACCTCCAAGTCTTCCTGCACATCTGGCTCCACAATAAGAGATGGATCGTGCACATATTTCCGTAGCTGGGATACGTGGAAAACATTGTGAATTTCAGCCATCCGGACTGGCAATTCAATCTTGTATTCTACGGCACCAATCCTCTCGAGTACTCGAAACAGACCAATATATCTCGGAGCGAGTTTCCCTGTCTTCCCAAATCTTACTGCTCCTTTAATAGGGGAAACTTTGACAAAGACTAAATCATCAATCTCGAACTCCAATTGTCTTCGTCTTTTATCGGCATACTGCTTTTGACGATCCTGGGCAGCTCTCATCCTTTTCTTGATAAGCTCGACTTTAGCAGATGCTTCACGTATCAGATCTGGTCCAAGCACAATACGGTCCTTCGATTCTATCCAACAAGCTGGAGATCTACACGGTCTTCCATATAGTGCTTCATAAGGAGCCATCTTGATACTTGCTTGGTAACTGTTATTATAAGAGAATTCCACTAGATGTAGATGGTCCTCCCACGATCCACCAAAATCTAATACACAGGCTCTCAGCATATCTTCTAGAATTCGATTAAGCTTTCCATCTGCCCATCCGTTTGGGGATGATATGCTGTACTCAATCTCAAACTTGTTCCCATAGCCGATTGCAAAGCCTCCCAGAATTTGCTGGTGAAGATAGGATCTCGATCACTTGCAATACTGACCGGAACGCCATGCAATCTCACTATCTCTTTCAAGAAAATTTCTGCCAGAGAAACCGCTGTACGGGTTGCCTTCACTAGTATAAAATGGGCGCTTTTGGTAAGACGATCCACAATTACCCAGATTCCTTCATTCCCCTTCTTTATTCTAGGCAAACCATCGATGAAGTCCATTGAAATCATTTCCCACTTCCACGTCGGGATCTCCAAAGGTTGTAACAATCCGGCTGGCTTCTACTGATTTCCTTTCACTTGCTGGCAGATTACACAACTATTAACGAATCTAGTAACATCTTCCTTCATGCCCTTCCACTAAAACACCCTCTTCATATCCTTATACATTTTTGATATTCGTGGATGGATATTTAATCTGGAGCGATGACTTTCAGATAATACTTCCTGTCGCAGATCCCTATTATTCAGAACACAGATCCTTCCGTTGATCCTTAGTGTCCCTTGGTCATCAATCTCAAAACTAGAACACTGCCCCTTCCTAACTCTTTTGATGATTCCTCTTAATTTACTATCAGTTTCCTGCTTGCTTGAAATCTTTTCCAGAAGAGATGGAAGCACTTCCAAAAGAGATAGAACTGCATTTCTGCTAAGAGCGTCTGCTACAACGTCCACTTTCCCCGGAGTATACAGAATATCCAAATCATACGATGCCAAGAACTCGACCCATCGCTACTGTCTAAGATTAAGATCTTTTTGAGAGAAAAGATATTTCAACGGCTTGTGATCCGTGAATAACTCAAACTTTCTCCTAAAAGATAGTGCCTCCAGATCTTTAAAGCAAAAACAATAGCGAGCAGCTCTAGATCATGCGTAGCGTAGTTTCTCTCATGTGGCTTCAATTGCCGACTAGCATACGCAATTACCCTACCATTCTGCATAAGCACAGCTCCCAATCCAACAATACAGGCATCAATATAAACTTCAAACTTGCTCTTCCCATCAGGAATAGCCAATACAGGGGCACTTGTCAATTTTGCCTTCAGATTCTAAAAAGCTTCCTCATATTCCGGTGTCCACTTGAATTTAGCTTCCTTCGTTGTCAGCTTCGTTAGGTGAGAAGAGATCTTAAAATAATCCTTAATAAACTATTGGTGTCCGAGGCTGCTTCCATTCCAGAATAGTCCCAACTTTAGCTGGATCAACAGATATTCACTCACCAGAAACAATGTGGCCCAAAAATTTTACTTCTGATTTCCAAAAATGACACTTAGAGAACTTGGCTTTCAGCACATGTCTTCTCAGAGTTTCCAATACTATTCTCAAGTGCTGCTTATGTTCTTCTTCCGACTTAGAATAAACCAAGATATCATCGATGAACACCAAAACAAACTTGTTCAAAACATCTCTAAAGACTCGGTTCATCAGATCAACAAAGTAGGCAGGAGCGTTGGTTAACCCGAAAGGCATAACCAACCACTCATAAAAACAATTAGGTCCCGTAAATGCAGTTAAGGGAATACTATCCTCAGCTACCCTTAAATGATGGAAACCTGATGCTAGATCTAACTGAGAAAAGACTGATGCACCGTGAAGCTGGTCGAAGAGATCATCAATGCGAGGAAGAGGATACTTATTCTGAATGGTCACCTTGTTCAATTCACGATAGTCTACGCAGAACCTTAGCGACCCATCCGACTTGGTGACAAATACTGCAGCTGAGCCCCAACAAGAAAAACTTGGTCTAATCAAACACTTCTCCAACAGATCTTGAGTTTGCTTCACTAGTTCCTCCCTCTCCCGTGGAGCCATCCTCCTACTAGGTTGAATTACGGGTAGCGCTCCAGGAACCAAATCTATGCGAAACTCTATTTCACGGTGCGGAGGCAAACACTTAACTTCTTCGAATACATCAGAGAAATCCCGGACCACTTCGATATCTTCCACTCCCTCCTGAGAAGTCTCAATTCCATGTAAAAGACTACTCAAGTGAATTCCAGAGGTATCACACACTACTCTGGCAATCCTACCCAGATCAGTTTCCAACGAAACTGTTCTTTCATCACAATTTAAAATAGCCTTATTTTTGTCAAGCCAATCCATTCCCAATATAAGGTCAAAACCCTTAAAATCTAATACATAAGGAACACGTGAAAAACTATGGGATAGATTGGAGATTCTCAAATCTTTACAGATCCTATCCAATTTGGTTACCCCTCCTATAGGATTTGATACACAAATGGGATTGCCTACGATACTAGGGGTAAGTAAGAAATTCTCTACAGTTCCCAGGGAATTAAAACTTAAAGAAGCACCAGAATCAAATAAGACTTTAATATATTTCCCATTTAAAAGTAAGGTACCTTCTAAAACTCCTTTGCCCTTAGACGAGTTCGATGGTGCACCTTCTGAAGCAAATACTTCATTCTGCTGGACTTTATGGAGGAGCGGGCAATCTTTAATCTTGTGTCCCGGTTGATGACAGTTAAAGCAAAGAGACTTCTGAACTAAGGCTGACCCTGGTCCACTATACTGCTATCGCTGCTGCTGTTGCTGACATCCTCTGCTGGGACACTTATTTGCCAGGTGATCTTCTTACTGACAAATATAGCATTTGCGAGTCTCATTTTTGTTCCCAGACTTCTTCTTGTTTTGCTTCTTCCAGTTAGGATTGAATTTTATTTTATTCGGGTTAGAAGAATTCCCTCCTGATGCAGCAACTTGTGCCACTAACCTCTTCTTCATCAAATCTTCATACCTTAACGCCATATCAATGAGCTCCACAAAAGACCCTTTCAGATGTGTTGTCATTCTTTCATGATACTCAGGCCTCAACCCTTGGACAAACATCTCGTTCTTCTTAAGAGGGGTGTCTATAAGTCCTGGACCGTAGCAAGATAACTCGTTGAATTTAGTCTCGTATTCAGCTATAGACATATCTCCTTGTTTTAGATTCAGAAAATCTTGATAAAGACGAGTTCTCCCTGCTGCAAGCATGAACTTCTCCTCAAACAACTCCTTAAACTCTTCCCAAGACATATCATCTTCCGAGATATTAGCAATCACTGAATTCCACCATACTGCGACACCACCTTGTAATTGTCACGCAGCCATTATTCTTTTCTGCTCATCCGATAACTTCATGCTCTTAAAAATCTTCTCACACGAGCGAATCCATGCTTGAACTTCTATTATAGTTTCTGATCCTTGAAACGGTTGTCCCCCAAGATGAATAAAGTCCTTGCATAATGCAGCAAAACTGACTGGAGACGTAACTGGATTAACAGCCTCATTATCAGTCTGCTCTCTCCTATTACCAGTTGATGCACTTCTAACAACCCTTCCCCTTCTACCTCTTGAACTCATTCTGGCTACCTGGACATGTAACCCAACCAATTTAGATAGGGATATAGTTATATAAGAAAATTACAAATACGCACTCTCAATAAAGATACTAATCCAGAGCCTAGGTGTTTCTCAACCAATGCTCTGATACCAACTGTGACGACCCGTCTTTCATTCCACAGAAAGACGTATCATCAATAAGAAAAGATAAGAGATAGAAATAGAAATATAGAAAGAAAGAACAACAACCATTAGAATCTCACAGCGGAAACGGAACAACATATAATATTATACATATCCATTACATAGTTTTACATATCAGAGTACACAAAATAATACCACTTCATTACATCTGACATTCATAAGAGTTTTCCGAACCATACAACTCAAAACACAACATCAAAATGTCACTACCGTGGAAAGAGATAGATAGTACGTCCGGACTCCAGCTCTAACTTCCAAAACATTTGCTAATCCAAACCTAATCACTTGGCTACTAATAAAAATTTGAGTACCCAAGAGTTTATGAACAACAAAATAAACTCCGGGACGGACATGTGTCTGGTATGAGTAAATCAGTTAAAATTGTTTAACTTTAAAAATCATCTTCAAAACAAAAGGTATCATGTAAGACTCCCCACATATAAATACGGGTAAGTTTTTACCTTACGCTAACCAAAGCGTTTGATAGTAAATTCAGTGATATTATAATAGGGTCTAGGGTTTTCAAGTAAATAGAAAATAGCCGAAATTATTACATTCATTAAATTCCAGCTACCGGTCACAAAAGTGGGTAATACAATCAAAACCGTAGGGTCTCGTAGGGAAAATGAGTTTCCATCGATGGTAGGGCTACTGGGGTACCGCCCGTCACAGTACAGGGCCTAGATCACCATACCGAGGACCACTCCCGATCCCCTGCAACACAAGGCCGGAACCATCCCTTACTGGACAGTCCGGAACAAGACAACCCCGCAGTTGTGGCCAACAACTGCCCACACAGCCGAAATAATAAGGGACTTCTAGACAGGGGTAAATCTCACTCTCAATTGGGGGCTACCCACGAAGCCTTGCTGCACCTCCCCTATTTTAGCCATTCCCGGTTGATGAGGCTTGACGCTACGATTACCTTAAGAGAACATATCTCTTAGAATGCTCATCGTCCACCTGACGATGTGCTGAAAGCATTCAATCCATACAAGTTCGTTCCGGGTTCGAACGAAACTGAAGGCAATATTTCGTTACACTCATTTTGGAATCACCCTCAGAGTTAACGACAATAATCCTTGCATTCTAAAACTCCATCTCGATCCTCACTTGAGACGTCACGACCTAACGTTTAACTTGGATCAATGTGGTTTTCGAAAAATCAAATTTGATTCCCGATCCCGGACTCATCGAAATCCAAACGTGTCTTAAAGGCCAAGTTGTTTAAACAATTTAAACAATCCAATTCAAATTTTAAACATTTAATCCACACAACATTATCCACAGATAATAACCAATATCTATCACAGATATACAATATCTCATCACAGAATATCTCAACTATCATTCAACAGATATCAACCATATTCAGATATCAATTCAAACAATCATCCACAAGCAAGCACTACTTTAATTCATGTTATAATTAATTTAATAAATTTAAATTAAATTAATTACTTAAGAATTTATCACTTAATCTTGCTTAACCAAACATTAATTAATTAATCACAAACTTTTAATTAATTAATCAACTCTTAATTATCTCATTATTAATTAATTAAACTTTAATTAATTTGATAATCTTCATTTAATTATCAATTAATTACTATAATTATTTATTAATTAAAATTGATTTAAAATTAATCATTCCTTAATTGGTTATTAATTAACCCTTAATTTATAATTAATTAACCTTAATTACTTTATTAATTACAAATTAATTTATCTTGATTACTTAATTAATTATAATTAATTACCTTAATTACTTAATTAATTATAATTAACTAACCTAAATCATTTAATTAATTAAGTCTTAATCATTAATTAATTAACTATTAATTATAATTTAATTAATGTTTAATTACTTAATTAATTAACCAAAATCATTTAATTAATTAATTCTTAATCACCAATTAATTAATCACTAATCATTTAACTAATTAGTTACTAATCACTTATTAATTAATCTTTAGTTATTTAATTAATTAACTATTAATTATAATTTAATTCTTAATTATCCATTAATCCAAAATTAATTAATTAAACCTAAATAGATTAATTAATCTAAAATTATTAATTTGTTTAACCTTAATTTCTTTATTAATTAAAGTAAACTTTAACCATAAAACTTAATAAATTTTCAAAACAAAAACAATTTAATTAATTACTTAAAAATCATTACATAATTAAAACATTCCAATTTGTTTAAACTAATTACCTTTTAAAAAGTTAAATTTAAATGAATATAAAATCATCTCAAAGTTTAATTTTCAAGGTACAAAGTGCTTTAACATTTCCACAAAGCAATTTAAATAAATTTAAATTTTGAAACTTAAATTTAAATAAATTTAAATTCACTTGCATTGGGTACGACCCACCCACTCTCGATCGCTTGAACCCAAACTTCTTCTTCCCTTTCTATTCTTTAGTTTAAGTATTCAACTAACCCAATACAATATACTGGAAAGCACACTTTCCTTCCAAACTCCTACACCAGCCACAGCAATAACGTCCCGAGCACACACACGAGCTACATCCCAATCATCTCGAACGCTGCTTCGAGTAAAAGCCACACGCACCCGAAACCCAACTCCACTGATACGGCCACCGCTTCGTGCATATGCACGAAGCTCCAGCACCTCCACCGCCGCCGTCGACAGCTCGCGCAAACCCCAAACCATCCCACCACCTAATTCCAAACCCCAAAATTCACCTACTCAAGCTCGAACGCAAATTGGGTTGCTCGAACCCAAACTCGAACTACAGTTGCCAGGGAACAATCCATCATCCACGGCAAGCCGACCACCATACGCCTCCAAACTCCGGTCATGCATTCGCACAACCCTAACACACATCCACCCCAAACCAATCCCAACTCGGTCATCCCTATGCTTCACAAAATCGAACTCCTCAACTCGAAAGAAACACAGAGCACAAACCCTAAAAATCAAAATTCCAAATTCTGTGTTGCATGATAAATTCATCTATTATTTTTCTAGTGTTAAACAACATTTAACACAACTTCGATTCAAATTTCAAAGCTTATAAACAACCCATTCACAAGAATTTGACAAAATCCCCAATTTCAGTTATTCCCAAAATTCATTTTCAACTTTAAGTTAAAAATTCTGATTTCATTCTTAAAATTCATATTATGCATTGTAGATTTAGGATATACATTGGATTCATTAAAATTTGAACATGATTCACATGATACAATTATTTGTTTTACTGCATATCTTACTTCCTGCAGTTTTTAACTGTTTCATTTGCAAATTTATTTATTTTAACACTTAATTCCTACTGAATCAAACTTCTATATTGATTATTCCAACCTAACAATGTTTCACATCATATAAAATTTGAGTTTTTGTTTAATTATTCCAGAACCTAGAAGTTACAGAATACCACTGTTGCATTTTAAACATGCACAGTTAAATTTAAATCTGTAAACAAATATTTCACAAAAACAAATAACATGCAAGCATCTTCAAAATTAACATTCACATGCAACATATTTTTATACTTTTAATTTTTGATTTAAAATTTACTCACCTGATTTTGCTAAGCAGAGTCAAAGAATTTAAATCATGGGAAAATAACTGCAGATCCTAAAACTGAGATTGCTTGATAATGTTGCTTTAATTGCTTCTCAAATCTTGAATTTGATCGGAGCTTGATACTGAGGATCTTGAATTTGCTTTACACTTGATTTTGTTTTCAGGAACCCTGATTTGTAGATTTTTGCTTTGAATTCTGTTTTGCAGTTTTCTTCCTGATTTTGTTTGCAGCTTAAAGTTTTATTTAATTTTGGTTATAGTGAAGATTTGAAGAAATTTTCAGTTTTGTTAGTGAAGGTGTAAAACTTTTTCTTGCTTAAGAAAATTTTTGAACGAGAAAATTTAGATGAAGAATAAGAAGTGGGTTTTTATAAAAATAGTTTTGCTTTATAAAAATTTAAAGAAAATAAAATAAATCTTTGACACTTGTCATTATCCCTTGATAACTCCTTAACACATGTTATAAGTGTGTTTTAAATGTTAACAAGTGTAGTTTCCGTGCAAAAAAAAAATTAAAATGTTCTTATTAATTGATTTTCTTATTTTAAATTCATATAAACTCAATTCTTCTTAAAGAAATAACAATAAATCCAATTTTATATCCTAAATAAAATCATGAAATACTCTTTTATAATCAAAGTATAATTTAGAATATAAATAACCTATTTTGAATCTTTTAATTTAACAATTTAAATTCAAATTCTAATTAAATTTTCTAATTCCAATTCAAAAATCAAACTTGATATGAATATTATTTTAACAAATTCATTACCCTTATGTATATATTAATTTTAATTAGAATCAATGTACATTTACAATTCATTTGTTGTTATTGAATCAAATAAGAAATTTGTCAATTTAAATTAATTCATTACAAAGATTATCATATTTAAATTGGGTTTGAAATTCCGGAATATCACATTCCTCCCCCCTTAAAAGAATTTCGTCCCCGAAATTTAAACAAAAGATAATCCAAAATTTCATTTCATTCAACACTTCAAGCATGCATATCATCCATACAAAAGAAATCAACAAACAAAACATCCAAACAACGATACATCCAGTATAAACACCACTAGTTATCCGGACACATATCCGGATAAGCCTTCCTAAAGCTATCCAGAGTCTCCCAGGTACAATCTCTGGGATCCTCACTCCACTGGACTTTAACGAGCTTCAAAATTTTGCTTCTGAGTTGCCTCTCGTCTTGATCAACAATCTGAACAGAATGTCTGACAACTGATAAGTCCAGCTCAACCTCCAAGTCTTCCTGCACAACTGGCTCCACAATAAGAGATGGATCGTGCACATATTTCCGTAGCTGGGATACGTGGAAAACATTGTGAATTCCAGCCATACGGACTGGCAATTCAGTCTTGTATGCTACGGCACCAATCCTCTCGAGTACTCGAAACGGACCAATATATCTCGGAGCGAGTTTCCCTGTCTTCCCAAATCATACTGCTCCTTTAATAGGGGAAACTTTGACAAAGACTAAATCATCAACCTCGAACTCCAATTGTCTTCGTCTTTTATCGGCATACTTCTTTTGACGATCCTGGGCAGCTCTCATCCTTTTCTTGATAAGCTCGACTTAAGCAGATGCTTCACGTATCAGATCTGGTCCAAGCACAGTACGGTCCTTCGATTCTATCCAACAAGCTGGGGATCTACACGGTCTTCCATATAGTGCTTCATACAAAGATTAATCATTACAATTCGATGTGGGTTTCGGATAACCAACTGGAATCTGATTCCCTGTCGCATCGAAATTTAAATGCCGTTTTACGGGCAAAAAGGTTTTCTTATTAATACAGAATCAAATCACCAATCATAATCCAGCACAGAGTAATTCACATCTCACAGCATCACAATTTCAAACAGAAACATCACTTCATTTTACAACAAATCAGATATTCTACATACACAATCTATAAGAAATCATCTTTAATTCTTATTGTAATTAATTCAAATTTATAATTAATTACTTGAGAGTTAATTCCTTAACCCTGATTAATTTATCTAATTATCAATTGATTACTTATTTCATTTCAAATTAGTTAATTAACAAATCAATTCTTAATTAATTATTAAGTCTTTATTACTTAATTCCTTTATTCACTCTATTAAATTTAGTTACTTCATAATCAATTTGTTTAACCTTAATTAACTATTCTTTAAGCATTAATTAATAACTTTAATTATTAATTTATTTACCATTAACTACTTAGTTAATTAATTATTAATTCTTAATTAAACTACTTGATTTATTAACTGTTAATCATTCATAAATTAACTTAAATAGTTGATTACAAATTCATTTATTAATTATAATCCATCACTAATTACAATCAAAAATTTATTATTCTTAATTACTTTTTGAAAATAATCAATTTATATTCATTATTCAACTTAATTGACATTTTAAAAGGAATCTTCTTTAGTTTTTGAAATCAATTTATTTCTAATTACAAACTTATATGTTAATAAGTTTTTATACTTAACTTATATTAATTTCTTAATTAGAATAATAATTAAGAACTTAAAATATTTTAAAGCATTGGCTAAATTAATTAAACTTGTATCTAAGTTTTAACTAAATCTGTTAAACTGTACAAAGTTTTACAGGGTTCAAAGCTTGATGATAAATTGTTTATTTATCATTACTTTAAAAAATACAATACTGTTGGTAGAAGAAAAACCCTTGATTCCCTTGATAAATCTCGAGCGCTACTTCGAGATACCCGCCTAAATCACTGAGTTATTCCATGTAACTCTTCTTCTTCTTTTTTCTTTCTGGAATTTAAGTTTTAACTAAGTTAATTAGAGCATCGGGTTTATACCCACGCATGCACCCACGAAACCTGAAGTAACTTCCCAATTTTCTCGAGAACGACACGCGCTCCATGACGCCACCACATTGACATGTATCATCGCCGCCGTACACATGCACGCTGCCATTAATCGCCTCCAAGCGACGCCGCAACGTCGATCAAGTCGGCGAGGCTTCACGTATCCATCCCCAATCGCTAGAATCCACTCACCCCCTCGAAATCAAATTCGAGCTAAAATCCACAACCTGGAACTTCATCACCGAAGTCTTCCAAACCTGAAACGTTGCCGTGCGCCCAACCTCAACCCCTAGAAAATTCAAAACTTCGGCCACGACCTCGTCATGACCTCCTCTACCATCTCCCAAGACCCCGTAGCGCTCGACGCCACGATGACATCGCGGCAACCCTGTTTCCTCCCTCAACCAAAATGGACCATTAAACCCTAAAGTTCTTCCACTCCATCGATTCTTGCAATAGATATTTTTTCAACATTTTTCCTAGGATCCATGTGGATTAAGCAAGCTTCAAGCATAATTTTGAGGTTCGAAAATCCTTCGATTATCAGTAATCGATTAAAAAGCATAATTTGTTCAAGTATGAACTGCATCTAAGATACTAAATTAAAAATCATCATATTTAGTTTAAAAATCCTATCTTGGTATGCTTAGTAAATTTATATAATCAAATCAATAGTTTAAATTACTTAAATAAATCACATGTTTTCTTATTGACTGTAAAATAAATTTACAGGGTTAAGTTGTTGCATTTTCAAGCTAAAAGGAATCTGGACCATGGTTTCACTTTTAACAAACTTAATTTGTTTAAAAATCCTAAATTAAAAATGTTCATATGAAAAATTTATAAAATTTTCCTTATTTATTTTTTTCTCTGTAAACCTAGAACAATTTATCTGTTTTTAACAAAACATACACACTGTCTAGCCATGACTACATATACAACAAACATACACAAACACTTATTAATCATCACAGATAACAGAGTCAAAGAATTAGTTTAAAATTTAAAGTTTGCTCACCTCAATATAGTTGAAACAGAGAACACTTTTGTGTTCAAACAGCTACAGTTTTTTTCCTTTCTTTTCCTGGATCTTCTTTCTTTTAGTTGAATGATGTTTGAGTTTATAAAACTATGATGTTTGGTTTTCTTTTCTTTTCAGGATTGCTAAGTTTTGCTGAACGAACTAAAATAGGGTGCATTGCATACATATATAGAAGAAGATAGTTTGCACAGATATATTTTTTTTCTTTTGTTTGACTAAAGATGTTATTTTATAACTGAGATGAAGTGATCCATTTCGGCTGAGATGTTACCAGTTCGTGCTGAGGAGATGGGCAAATGTCCTATTTGTTTACAACTTATACTATTTGTTATGTATGTATACTTCTTGCTTTGTATAAGTATGCTCATATGTACTTGTGCTTATATAAAATCCATTTGATTTTTATTTTTGTATGTACAGGCTGTTTTCCTTTGCAGCTCAAACATATAAAATGTTTGAACACTTGAATATATTATATTGTCTTCTTATGCAAGCCTATATATATTTGTTTTCTTGTTTCATATATTTACTCTTACTTTTGTCTTTAGTATTTACATTATATTTTACAAAGTTTATCAACATGCTGTTTGAACTTATCTAATTTATTGCTATGTTCTTACTTTATATTTTATATGTACTTAGATTTTCATTTGTATGTAAATTTTCTTTTGTTCATTTGCTGGCTAATGTGTTGAGCTGAGTGGTTGCTTTTAGCATTTTGTTTACATACTTTTCTATATATATTTGTTCAACTTGAATTTAAAAAATTATTGTTTTCTTTTGCGAGCCTTTGTGTTTTATTTTGTAGTTTGATTTAGTTTAATTACCTTATAACCATAAAATTTTATTTGTAGTTCTTTTGTTATTATTCTATAGTTTTACTATTAACATAAATGCTTAAATTTGATTTCTATTTATAGTTAAATTTCCAAACATTAAATTTATATCCTCTTATTTGTATACTTATATTTATAGAATTAAATTTTGTTTTATACTTTTCATAATCTTTTACAGAAAATTCATTTTGAATATATTTTAACTTTCCAAATCAAAATTTTATTTAGAATCCAATTCAATTGAACACATTTATTTTGAGTTCCAAATCAAATTCAATAGCAAATAAGTATACATTTCTTATTAAATTTGAAAAATTCAAACAAATCCGTAATTTAATAAATCAAATTATAAATTTAAATTCGTCATTAAACAGGGATCGTTACAACAAAAGTCCTTTAATCATTTACTTAATTAAATTTTAAAACAAATTAAACACATTTAACAATTTAAAATTTTAAACCTAGTACCAATTACCTCCAGTTTAAAATCTTTTATACCTTAAAAACTTGGGCCAACCCATTCAAACTCTCGAGCTAACCCCCGAGTTCCCCTCCTTGCATTACTCCTTCGAGGTCACACGACGAAATTTCCGAGCCCATCCCGATACCCTTGCTTCTTCTCCAACCCAAAATCCAAATATGATACCTAAGTGCACTGTGCACATGCACAGGTGAATCGACCGCCTTCGACCATGATGCCAGCGCCGACATATCGACCACAACCCCCACTCTCAATCCCGACCACCAAAGCCTCGAACAAACTCAAAAATTCGAATTTGAGAAAATCGATCACAACTTGGAACCAAACTTCCCAAAGAAAAATGACTCACCGACGGTGATCTATTTCACCAGAACCCACGTCATTTCACCTAGAGATGCACCATACGACTATGCTTTTGTTCTCACCACTCTGGTCGACTCTGGTCAACCATCAATGTTGCAAGAGCCTCTGAAAACCCCTCGACCCAGACCTGATATCGAACCCTAGTTTAACGTCGCTGAGCCACCATGTCCATTTATAAATTTAGTTCTTATTTTTCTTGTCATCTCCTTCCCACCATCTATCTTCACAACCAATCCCGACGAATAATTTCAACCCGATCGCGAGGAATCAAACGAAACCCAAAATCTGATCAATTTAAAATATCTCAGGATTTACATAGCTATAAATCCTGATATAAATCTCAAAAATCATAGTTTCCCTGTTCGAATCTAATAATATAAAAAAAACCTGAAATTTTAACACATGATTTTTCTGATTTAAAGTAATCATTACTGTAATTTCAAATTTTTAGAATGTTTATTCCATAACTATACTTGTTATTATGTAATGACCCAAGATTTTAGGAATTTATTTTAGAAAATATGAATAATCTTAAAATAATTTTAAGATAGTTTTTAAAACCATTTTTAAGGGAAAGATGAGATAGCTTGATATGGTGTAATAAAATGATGTGCATTTGTGCACAGAAAATAACGTGAGTAAAGCTAGATCCCTGGATACTATGAATGAATACATGATGATATGTATGGAAACTATATATGTATGTATGTATATATATATATATATATTTACAGATAAATAAAGAAAACCCTCAAATGTGCTATATGCAGAAATATGTATGTATGTATGTATGTATGTATGTATGTATGTATGTATGTATGTATGTATGTAATTAAGTATGCATGTGCATGTGTGTGTCAGTATAAAATAATATATATATATATATATATATATATATATATATGTATGTATATAAGTTATTGTCTGTAAAACATATATGTAAGTATACTAACTAAGTATTAGAATTCAAACTAGTAAAATTAAACACACACAAATATGTCTTTTTAAAATAAAAACAGAAAGAATGAAGGTGTGAAATCCTCTTGTGAAAATAAAAAGGAAGCACCAAGTAATAATGTAAAGGATAAAAATAGAAAGTGGGAGGAAAACAAAAATATATTTTGTATGGGCTGAATTAAGAATATATATATATATATATATATATATATATATTTCTGGAAATCAGATCACACATTTAGCATGCAAATAGACAAGAGAAAAAGCATTTTATGGAAAAGTAAGATTTCTGAAAATAACCAAAGTAGATAACCACTTTTCTCTTCACCAAATTAAGCCGGGGAGGGTAGAATTTTGGGTTCAAATAAATGCAGATAACATAATTTTCTGGTGGGCAAAAATGGCTTTAGCCAATACCCAAAACCCTAAGGAGAACTCTGCATATATATAAGCAGCAGCCTCCTCTCCTTCCCAGAAGAACTTTGAAAAAAATATAATAAACACACCATATAAAAATATAAGGCAAGTGAAGGAAAAGAGCTTGAGGCAAGAGGCAGAAGTTTATCAAGAAACTAAGGAAGCAAAGAAGAGAGCTAGGTGAGAAAACTCACTCAAAAATTTAAGGCACTAAGACCTAATGAAGGCAGCCAGTTCATAAATTAATTTTTCTTAAAAAAAAGTATGTGATTGTCTTTCAGAAATTAAAGATGCGTTAATGCTAGATTGTTGTTTTGTTTGTTCAATTTTGTGAATATCCTAAATATGACCAGTATGCATAAATAAGTATCTTAAAAACCCAGATCTCTTTCTGATATGATACTGTTTAGAAGTATAAATAAATACCTAGAAAATAAAATGTTGAATATAGGCAAGTAGTGTTGGTTTTGGCTCAACCCAGAAGAATTGATCAGCATGTGAGCTGCAATATACATATGTATATGTGCCGAGGCTTAAAATGAAAAAAAAAAAAGAATTAGGGGTGCAATAGGTTTGCCTATGTGCTGATACTCCTGATTCAAAGAAAATATGCAATATCCATATACTCAGCAAATAAATTTTGTGACTTAGGAAGCTTGGTCAATCTGAGTTTATCTAAGGCACAGATGTTTGCAATAGAAAAAAGGAAAAAAAAGAACCTTCTCATAAAGCCATAAACCAATGTTAGCTGCCTATACCTCTTTAAATTGCAAGAACGTGTTTATATATGCAGAAATTATTTAAATAGATACCAATATTTAAATTGCTGGATTGCCTCTGTTTGTTTATATGAATGATGTGGAATGCCATGAGATGAATGCTTGTTTTAGTGAAATGATTCATTGAATGGGTTTGCCATGAAAAATTTAAAAGAGAAAGTACCTAAGAACCTGATTAGGAAATGGGGTCAAGATCACTGCAGGAATGACTTGTGTTCTTGAGTGATGCAAGTTGACACATGGCTTGTTAAGTCCTGAGATCTTTGTCTAATGGAGTGAATTAGTTCATTACAGTGTGTCCATTGATTCATATGATTACAGATGAGACCAGGGTAGATAAATATATCAAGGAAAGAATATTTGATATGATGAGGAACTAGAGTTTTCCCAGAAATGAAATATGAGGAGAGAATAAATGATTTAACTCATGTTGGTGATTTTTCTATTCTGTATGAATGATTATTTGATTTATGACTGAATTGTATGCATGTATGAATGTGCCATATCTATATAAAGTCTCTGGAAAGAAAGATTAAGGTGTGCCCATACACAATGACACAGAACATGCACACAAATATTATTTGCTTTCAAAAATCAGAACCATATGCATATGTACTTAATTCAATTTTAACTTAACTAATAAATTGTTTTAATGGATTTTCTCATACCAGACGTGTGTCTGACCCTAGTGTGCTAATGGCATCTGGGGTGTCTCATTTTATATGGGGCAGCTTCAAATGCTTTTTCAGGAACAACGGCCTCTAAGTAGGAGTAGGAGCAAGGCATTGAGAAGAAGATTATAGCATGCTAGAATTAGATAGATAAGAGCTTAAAAGATGAAATTTGCATGTATTGATATTTTAAATTTCTATTATAGTAAGTACTGAATGATGTTGGATATTGGTTAAGTATTTTGTTAAGAATTTGACTTGTAACTAGAGTTAAAAAAAATCTGAATTTCATTATCTGGGATGTTGTAAAGCTTTTTATCTATAATTCTGTAAGTAAACTGAGTAAGAATGTTGTGTGAATAGGAGGGTTACATTTTATAAATGTATTAGTCAATCTTGAGTCTATGAAGAATTTTAAGTATTGAGAAAGTAGAAACAGTTAGGTCTTGAAGAACACATGTAGTTAATCTTGCTTTATAACAAGTGAATGCAAAAGTTTAAAAGCTTAGGGAAAATGTATGATGTGTCTACATGTTTTTAAAATGTAAATTCTCCACTATGTAAGTGCTTTATATCTTATTCTTGAATAAAGAAAGAATCTGTAGCATAGGAGTTGAAAGTAATGTCCAAGATAATATATATACAAGTTTAAATATGTTTTGTTCAGATATTAGTACACCAGTACCTTTGTAATATTGACATGAATCTGAACTTCTTTTTCTTCTGAGGCTTTGAAGAAAAAAATCCCCCTTTTAGACCCTATGAGGTATGCCTGAACCAAGAGTTTATGTGAACCATGTCTTCTTTGCTAAACACTCACAAGTCTCGGGAAACTCACCCTGGTTTGCATTTCATTTAGTGCAGCATTATGACATGAAAGAATTAAGCTTTAGAAATGAAGTATTTTACTTAAAAAGTTTTTCAGGTAAGAGTTGCATTCCAGGGAAGATTTATAGAAAAGCAAACAAAGAAAATGATAAAGACATATATCATTTTCAGAGCACAAACACTACACCATTAATTTTAAAGATAAATATCACATAATTATCTGATTTCTTAGAAGCATATTTCATAAGGAATTTACTCAGTAATCAAGACTAAAAATCAGGCTGATGCCCATATGTATGTAATTTTACTACATGTGTTGAATATAACTATGAGAGAATTGATTAAATTTAATCAATTAAATTACTCTCTTGTTTTACCATAACTCTGATTGAACAAGAGAGGCACATACATCTTCATATGTGTGTGCATATCCTGGTGAATACACTGATATATTTGTATTGGTAAAAAAATTTGATCCTGGATAAAGTTTGTTTACTTGAAAAAGCAAAAATGACTCTGTGCTTTAGAAATATATATATATATCTCATGTAAAAAAAAATCCTAAGCAAATTTTAGGTACAAATCAGAGAGGGTCATTTCATTTGGTGTCAGAGCTATGTTATTAAACATAGCAGAAATAAAGATCAAGTTCTCTGATAAGAATAAAAATCTAAAGAGACTAAATACATAGCAATGTTTTCAGTGTAAATAAAACCACTGAAATAATTAAATTACCAATCAAACTAACCAGCTATGTAAATTATTATTAGCAAACTATGGTAGGAAGACCACCAAATCAGGGAGCAGGATCTTCCAATGCACCACCCATGGTCAATCTGCAAGACTTGGTAAGAGCATTTAGGGATGGGGCAGGACAAAGGCAAGAAAATCCCCATGAAGGGATCTCAAAATTACTCAAGACATATACTCATTTAGGAGGCAAAAGCTTTGAAGGGACAGAGAGTATTATGGAAATTCAAGCATGGTTGTGAACATTGGATAGAATTTTCAATGACATGCAACTTGATGATCAAAGAAAGAGGCAAGTGGCTTCAAAACAGCTAAAAGGAGTAGCTTTAAGCTGGTGGGAAGTAATCATTGTAGGGAGAAATGAGAATGAAATCACTTGGAATCAATTCAAGGAGATGTTGGAAGCAAGGTTTGTACCAGCATCACCCAAAACTACCTTACTAGAAGAATTTATTAGACTTAGGCAAGGAACTATGACTGTCACAGAATACACTCAAAGGTTTGAGGGACTTTCCACATATGGAGCAATGCTGGTGGGAGATGAAGCATCCAAAAATGATAGGTACATTAAAGGTTTGAACCCAGGACTTAGCAGGGCTATGTTACCTTATGCTGACAGAACCTTTGACCAAGTGATAGACTTAGCTTTGAGATTGGAGCAGCATGAAAAGGAAAGGGAAAAATTCAGAAATTTCAAGAACAATAACAGTAAGAAGGGTAAGGGGAGATATCATCCTTATGATAAGAAGAAAGAAGAGGCCAGTACCAAGTCTACCGGGGATATTAAAGCTAAGGAAACCAAGAAGAAAATTGTGTGTCATCACTGTGGAAAAGAAGGACATATCCAACCAAGATGTCCAGGATTGAAAGGAGGAGCTTTCAAGTGCTATTTATGTGGGAAAGAGTGGCATATGAAAAGAAATTGTCCTGAGAATAAGCAGCAAGGAAAATTAGCAAACTTGGAAGGAAAAGGTAAAACAGTTGAGACCAATGCTGAGAAACACAGTCAAGTGGAAGGTATACTATTTATTTGTAATGTACCCATAGCAGTAGTATATGATACTGGGGCAACTCATTCTTTAATTTCCTATGAATCGGTTAAAATGCTGAAATTAAGTTGCATATTGGTTGAAACCCCTTTACATATACAAAGTCCGTTGGGAAGTTCTAGTGTTTTAAACATGATTTGTGTGGATGTGGAATTAAACATAGGAGTAGATACTTTTATTTCCAATTTATATGTTTTAAATTACCCAAACATAGGTGTTATTTTAGGAGTAGACTGGTTAAGGCAATTCAAGGCCATAATTAACTTAGACTCATCCACCATATGATTGCAAAACCATGGAAGCCAGAGGATCACAATTTTGTGTGCAGTGTCTAAGGGAAGAAAATTGTGTCATTTGATTGATTTGGGAAAAGATTTCAGTGAACATATTATTGAGGAAATTCCCAAAGTCAGTAAATACTTGGATGTTTTTGAGGAGGTTAATGGTGTTCCAAACCATAGGCCAGTGGAATTCCAAATTCATTTAGTTCCAGGAGCAAGCTCAGTGATTAAAAAACCAACAAGAATGGGGCCAAATGAACTAAAAGAATTAAAGAAACAATTAGAAGAATTAGAAAATAAGGGTTTTATAAGACCCAGTAATTCTTGCTGGGGGGCACCAGTGGTATTTGTTAAGAAACAAGAAGGTACCTTGAGACTCTGCATAGATTATAGGGAATTAAACAAGGTAACCATTAAAAATAAATACCCACTGCCAAGAATAGATGATCTTTTTGATCAATTGGCTGGAGCAAGAGTATTCTCTAGACTAGATTTAGCATCTGGTTTTCATCAAATGAAGGTGGAAGAATCAAGCATCAAGTACACTGCCTTTAACACTAGATATGGGTTGTATGAATTTTTGGTCATGCCATTTGGCTTGACCAATGCGCCATCATACTTTGTAGATTTAATGAACAGAACCTTTAGGGATTATTTAGACAATTTTGTGCTTATTTTTATAGATGACCTTTTAATTTATTCCAAAACAGTGGAAGAGCATGAAAGTCATCTACACATGGTTTTGTCTAGACTAAGGGAAAAAGACTTAAAGGCAAAATACTCAAAATGTGAATTTTGGAAAGAGGAAGTGCATTTTCTTGGCCATGTTATACCTGCCCAAGGAATTTCTGTGAACCCCAATAAAGTAGTGGTTATTCAAGCATGGAAGAGGCCAAGCACTGTGAGTGAAGTGAGGTCATTTATGAGGATGGCAGGGTATTATAGGAGATTTATAAAAGATTTTTCAAAAATTTCTACCCCCACTTACTAACCTAACCAGGAAGAACCAAGCTTTTGTTTGGTCAGAAAAATGTGAGAAGTCTTTTGAACAGTTGAAGGAGGCATTAGTGAATGCTCCCATTTTAAATGTACCTCATGGAAATGAAGAATTAGTTGTATACACTGATGCCAGTGGGTTTGGCTTGGGTGCAGTGTTGATACAACAAGGCAAAGTCATTGCATATGCATCTAGAAAACTCAAACCCCATGAAGCAAGGTATGCCATACATGATCTTGAAATAGCAGCTGTGATATATGCTTTGAAACTTTTGAGACATTATTTGTTAGGAACCAAGTTTGAACTTTACACTGACCGCAAGTCTTTCAAAAATTTATTTTGACAAAAAGATTTGAACATGAGGCAACATAGATGGGTGGAGTTCTTAGCTGCCTATGATTTGACATACTCTATACCCCAGGTAGCAAACAAAGTTGCTGATGCTCTAAGTAGACAGCATGCTAAATTGACTATGATGATGATAGAAGAGTTTAAGGACTTGTCTTTGCTGACTGAGTTGGAAATTGGGGAGAATGGTTGTGTGCACATGGATGTGCAGGTGCATGGTGCACAAGAAAATAAAGGGAAGTTAAGCTTAATGGCACTTCAACCAGATTTAATTTTGAAGGTAGGGAAAATGCAAGAACAGGATGCAAACTTATTAGAGAAGAAAGTTCTCATCTCAAAAGGGGAGGAAGTGATGAATCACCATATTGATAAAAATGGTTATGTGAGATACCAAAATAGAATGTGTGTGCCAGAGAACATAGAATTGAAGAAGGAGATATTGAATGAATATCACAGAAGTAAATACTCCATACACCCAGGCAACACAAAGATGTACCAAATTTGAAAAGAGACTTCTGGTGGAAGGGGATGAAATCAAATGTTGCTAAATACATTGCCAAATGTATGACTTGCCAATAAGTCAAGGTTGAAACCCAAAGGCCATCAGGGTTGATGCAGCCTCTTAGTGTACCACAGTGGAAGTGGGATGATATATCTATGGATTTCATAGATGGACTGCCTAGATCTAAGAGAGGAAACACAAGTATATGGGTGATAGTTGATAGGCTAACCAAAGTAGCACACTTCATCCCAGTCAAGTCAGAAAGGAAAGCACCAAAATTAGCTCAAGTTTTTATGAAGGAAGTGGTAAAGTTACATGGCATTCCCAAAACCATTGTGAGTGATAGGGATACCATCTTCACCTCAAAATTCTAGAGAAGCTTTCAAGAAGCAATGGGAAGTGAACTACGCTTAAGTACTGCCTACCATCCTCAATCAGATGGGCAGACTGTGGTAGTAAACAAGGTTTTGGAGGACATGTTGAGAGCATGTGTATTGGATTTTGGGGGCAACTGGGAAGATTATCTTTATTTAGTTGAATTTACATACAACAACAGCTATCAAAGCACCATAGGAATGGCTTGATTTGAAGCCTTATATAGTAAGCCTTGCTTGTCACCTGTTTGTAGGGTAGAAGCAGGAGAAATGGCTATTTTAGGGCCTGAGTACATACAAGAAACTAAGGAGAAAATTGAGTTGATAAGGAGAAAAATGGCAGCAGCACAAGATAGGCAAAAGAAATTTGCAGACATGAGAAGGAGACAGGTAGAATATGAAGTGGGAAATTTTGTTTTCATCAAAATCTCACCTATGAAAAATGTACTGAGATTTGGGAAACAAGGCAAGTTAACCCCAAGATATATTGGGCCATACAAAATTCTGGAAAGAATTGGTTCCTTGGCATATAAGTTGGAGTTGCCAGAAAACATGCAAGGAATCATGATGTTTTTCATGTATCACAACTGAGAAGGTGGGTGCATGACAAGGCAGAAATTCTGGAGACCCCAACCCAAGTGCAGATAAATCCTAATTTGATTTGTGGAAAAGATCCAATAGGAATTTTGGCAAAGGATGTGAAAAAATTAAGGAATAAATCACTGAAACTTGTGAAATTACAGTGGAGTCTTGATCCCAGTGACTGCACCTGGGAATTAGAAGACAAAGTTAGGATGAACTACCCTAAGCTATTTTCAGATTAGAGGTAATTCTAATTTTTAATTTTCCTTTCTTTTGGATGCATGTATTTTTAGTTATTATGATAAAACTAAAAATCTAAGTGGTTGAAGAATACTTGTTTTCTAATTTAAGCTTGAAGTTAATTTAAGCTTGGAAAAATTGTGGCACACAATTTCTAAAAGGTGGGGTGTATGTAATGACCCAAGATTTTAGGAATTTATTTTAGAAAATATGAATAAGCTTAGAATAATTTTAAGAGAGTTTTTAAAACCATTTTTAAGGGAAAGATGAGATAGCTTGATATGGTTAATAAAATGATGTGCATTTGTGCACAGAAAATACACATGAGTAAAGCTAGATCCCTGGATACTATGAATGAATACATGATGCTATGTATGGAAACTATATATGTATATGTGTGTGTGTGTATTAACAAATAAATAAAGAAAACCCTCAAATGTGCTATATGCAGAAATATATATATATATGTATGTATGTATGTATGTATGTATGTATGTATGTATGTAATTAAGTATGCATGTGCATGTGTGTGTCAGTATAAAATAATACAGATATATATATATATATATATGTATGTATGTATATAAGTTATTGTCTGTAAAACATATATGTAAGTATACTGACTAAGTATTAGAATTCAAACTAGTAAAATGAAATACACACAAATATGTTTTTTTAAATAAAAACAGAAAGAATGAAGGTGTGAAATCCTCTTGTGAAAATAAAAAGGAAGCACCAGATAATAAAGTAAAGGCTAAAAATAGAAAGTGGGAGGAAAACAAAAATGTATTTTGTATGGGCTGAATTAAGAATATATATATATATATTGCTGGAAATCAGATCACACATTTAGCATGCAAATAGACAAGAGAAAAAGCATTTTATGGAAAAGTAAGATTTCTGAAAATAACCAAAGTAGATAACCACTTTTCTCTTCACCAAACTAAGCCGGGGAGGGTAGAATTTTGGTCAAATAAATGCAGATAACATAATTTTCTGGTGGGCAAAAATGGCTTTAGCCAATACCCAAAACCCTAAGGAGAACTCTGCATATATATAAGCAGCAGCCTCCTCTCCTTCCCAAAAGAACTTTGAAAAAAACATAATAAACACACCATATAAAAATATAAGGCAAGTGAAGGAAAAGAGCTTGAGGCAAGAGGAAGAAGTTTATCAAGTAACTAAGGAAGCAAAGAAGAGAGCTAGGTGAGAAAACTTACTCAAAAATTTAAGGCACTAAGTCCTAATGAAGGCAGCCAGTTCATAAATTAATTTTTCTTAAAAAAAAGTATGTGATTGTCTTTCAAAAATTAAAAATGCTTTAAAGCTAGATTGTTGTTTTGTTTGTTCTATTTTGTGAATATCCTAAATATGATCAGTATGCGTAAATAAGTATCTTAAAAACCCAGATCTCTTTCTGATATGATACTGTTTAGAAGTATAAATAAATACCCAGAAAATAAAATGTTGAATATAGGCAAGTAGTGTTGGTTTTGGCTCAACCCAGAAGAATTGATCAGCATGTGAGCTGCAATATACATATGTATATGTGCCGAGGCTTAAAATGAAAAAAAAAAGAATTAGGGGTGCAATAGGTTTGCCTATGTGCTGATACTCCTGATTCAAAGAAAATATGCAATATCCATATACTCAGCAAATAAATTTTGTGACTTAGGAAGCTTGGTCAATCTGAGTTTATCTAAGGCACAGATTTTTGCAACAGAAGAAAGGAAAAAAAAGAACCTTCTCATAAAACCATAAACCAATGTTGGCTACCTATACCTCTTTTAAATTGCAAGAACATGTTTATATATGCAGAAATTATTTAAATAGATACCAATATTTAAATTGCTGGATTGCCTCTATTTGTTTATATGAATGATGTGGAATGCCATGAGATGAATGCTTATTTTAGTGAAATGATTCACTGAATGGGTTTGCCATGAAAAATTTAAAAGAGAAAGTACCTAAGAACCTGATTAGGAAATGGGGTCAAGATCACTGCAGGAATGACTTGTGTTCTTGAGTAATGCAAGTTGACACATGGCTTGTTTAAGTCCTGAGATCTTTGTGTAATGGAGTGAATTAGTTCATTACAGTGTGTCCATTTATTCATATGATTGCAGATGAGACCAGGGTAGATAAATATATCAAGGAAAGAATATTTGATATGATGAGGAACTAGAGTTTTCCAGAAATGAAATATGAGGAGAGAATAAATGATTTAACTCATGTTGGTGATTTTTCTGTTCTGTGTGAATGATTATTTGATTTATGACTGAATTGTATGCATGTATGAATGTGCCATATCTATATAAAGTCTCTGGAAAGAAAGATTAAGGTGTGTACATACACAATGACACAGAACATGCACACAAGTATTATTTGCTTTCAAAAATCAGAACCATATGCATATGTACTTAATTCAATTTTAACTTAACTAATAAATTGTTTTAGTGGATTTTCTCATACCAGACATGTGTCTGACCCTAGTGTGCTAATGGCATCTGGGGTGTCTCATTTTATATGGGGCAGCTTCAATTGCTTTTTCAGGAACAGCATCCTCTAAGTAGGAGTAGGAGCAAGGCATTGAGAAGAAGATTATAGCATGCTAGAAATAGATAAATAAGAGCTTAAAAGATGAAATTTGCATGTATTGATATTTTAAAATTTCCATTGTAGTAAGTACTAAATGATTTTGGATATTGGTTAAGTATTTTGTTAAGAATTTGACTTGTAACTAGAGTTAAAAAAAAAATCTGAATTTCATTATCTGGGATGTTGTAAAGCTTTTTATCTATAATTCTGTAAGTAAACTGAGTAAGAATGTTATGTGAATAGGAGGGTTACATCTTATAAATGTATTAGTCAATCTTGAGTCTATGAAGAATTTTACGTATTGAGAAAGTAGAAACAGTTAGGTCTTGAAGAACACATGTAGTTAATCTTGCTTTATAACAAGTGAATGCAAAGGTTTAAAAGCTTAGGGAAAATGTATGATGTGTCTACATGTTTTTAAAATGCAAATTCTCCACTATGTAAGTGCTTTATATCTTATTCTTGAATAAAGAAAGAATCTGTAGCATAGGAGTTGAAAGTAATGTCCAAGATAATATATATACAAGTTTAAATATGTTTTGTTCAGATATTAGTACACCAGTACCTTTGTAATATTGACATGAATCTGAACTTCTTTTTCTTCTAAGGCTTTGAAAAAAAAAATCCCCTTTTAGACCCTATGAGGTATGCCTGAACAAAGAGTTTATGTGAACCATGTCTTCTTTGCTAAACACTCACAAGTCTCGGGAAACTCGCCCTGGTTTGCATTTCATTTAGTGCAGCATTATGACATGAAAGAATTAAGCTTTAGAAATGAAGTATTTTACTTAAAAAGTTTTTCCAGGTAAGAGTTGCATTCCAGGGCAGATTTATAGAAAAGCAAACAAAGAAAATGATAAAGACATATATCATTTTCAGAGCACAAACACTACACCATTAATTTTAAAGATAAATATCACACAATTATCTGATTTCTTTGAATCATATTTCATAAGGAATTTACCCAGTAATCAAGATTAAAAATCAGGCTGATGCCCATATGAATGTAATTTTACTACATGTGTTGAATATAACTATGAGAGAATTGATTAAATTTAATCAATTAAATTATCCTCTTGTTTTACCATAACTCTAATTGAACAAGAGAGGCACATACATCTTCATATGTGTGTGCATATCCTGGTGAATACACTGATATATTTATATTGGTAAAACTTTTTGATCCTGGATAAAGTTTGTTTACTTGGAAAAGGAAAAATGACTCTGTGCTTTAGAAATATATATATATATATATATATATATATATATATCTCATGTAAAAAAAAGAAAAAATCCTAAGCAAATTTTAGGTACAAATCAGAGAGGGTCATTTCAGATTATTTTTAAAATTGATATTACAACATTATAATCACTTTTCATTTTGAGATTAATACTATGTATTGATTGGTTTAAGAGATATGGATTTTTTTGAAATAGGTTTAAAAACCTATAACAAAAGAACAGAAATGTATTTTGCATGTGCACACAATATATACAGGCATGCAAACATAATTTCACATTTATGCAAACCACATCCAAATTATCATCATCACCGACTTAAGATAATATGGAAGATAAAGTTTAAAAAAACGGAGTTTGCTCACCTAGATTAAAGCTTGAACAAAGAAGCAAAAGCCTCAAACTATAAATTGAATATCTGGAACAAACTTTAATCTGGAATCTGAACTTTGAGCTTGTTTTCAGTTGCCTCAGGTTTTTAAATTTTGATTTACTCTTCTTGCCTTTGAGTTGATTTGTCTCAGGCTTTTGATTTTAAATGAATTGATTTACTTTCAAATCTATTTTGATATTGCATTTTTTTTTAAAATAGCAACTTCTTTTTCAAATTGGAATTGAAACTGCTGCTTGATAAATTTGGATCTGCATTTTCTTTAATCACTTGATCTGGAACTTTGCATTTCACTTCGATTTGTTCCAAGTTTCGAAATGTTTTGATTGTTCCTTGAATTTGATCCTAGTTTGAAAAGCTTGAGTTGATTTAAGGTTCTGGTTTGCTTACCTTTTGCTTTCAGAATTAAAATTTGAAAGCTGTTGTTTTAAACAGAAGATTTGAATTTATTTTGAGCTGGAATGTTTTGTTTTTGCATCAGGTTGAAGGCTTTCTTCAATTTGGATTTTCTTACGCATAAGGTTGCAGCTTAAAACTACTGTTTGATATAACTGAGTTAATTCTTGAACTTGATTTAAACTTTGATCTTTTCTTTAATTTTTTGTTTTGTTTCAGGTTGAGAAATATATGAAAGAAGTTGAACTAAGAACAATTTTTTCTTTTTTTCTTTTAATACATATTTTTAGATTCAAATCAAAAGAAAAGTTTATTTTGCCACTTGTTTATTTTGTATCAACACTTGTAATTGTATAATCCATTCTCTTTACATTTTTTAAAAATGTGTATTTTTATGTTTAAATCCTTGTCTTAAACAAATTTTAAAACTTTGTTTTAAACCGTCTCTTTATTTTCATTTACAAAAATAAGTTTTCACCCTTTATAAATTCTTTTCTTTAATTTCATATTTACACAAGTTAATGTTTTCATTTTCTTATATTTTTAAACATTTACAAACTATAAATTTATAAAAGAAAAATTTCTAATCTTTACATCCAATACTATTTTAAACTTAATTTATTATATTTTTAAATGTGTATATATATACACATATACAAATTACATTTAGTTATGGATAAATTTAAAATTTAACTTAAGTTATTATGCTCAAATTTATATAAATAATACTAGTGTTGAAAATGTTCAAATTTAATCTTTTAGAAAATTATTATATTAATTTCAAAATATAACTTTTTAAATAAAATGTTTTAAAACTTTATTTCTATAATAAATCCAATTTATTTATAAATATTTACATTTTTGAATTCTCCAAAATCAAAATTTTATTTACAATTTAACTTTTAAATCTGTATATATTTAAAAACATATTTATTCAAATTGTTTTTTCAAATTAATACACAATCAAATTTATAATAATATATATCTTTCAATATATATATTTTTTCTAAATTTCCAATTAGAAATTCTATTTTAAAATCATATTTATATACATTTATATTAATAAACAATCAAATATCTATTTTGTTTTGGAAAATACCAAATTGATCCACAATTTAATTTCAAAATTTTATATTAACTATCAATTTAATTTTTTTCAAAACCGAGACCGTTATAGATTCTCCCCTTAAGAAAATTTTGTCGCCGAAATTTGCCAAACTAGGAGAAAAACAAAGATGGATATACGATGATAGAGAAATAGTTTTCAGATCAACTGAGATATCTATTCTACACTTGGCTTACAAAATCAGAATATCACCAATAATTATGAGAACAAACAAATTCAATATTACACAGGATACTCGGGTCATCCGTTCTACGAGATATGCAGGGGCACTAGTTAGTTCGAACGACTGACTTACCACTCGTAGAATATGTCGAGACCCAAACAATAGATAAATGGATTTAATCTTCCACAACTCTTAAACACTAGGTATGGATTCCAAACTTGGGTCGAAATACCTCAAAGTTTACACCAACTTGTCCCTCATCGGACTTTGACTTTCACAAGAAATTACACTAGAATTTCAAATTTGGTTTTAACCGATATCGTTTTATCGATACAATTCAAATTCAGCTTCAGATTTTGTTAACCAATTTATTTCAATTTAAAATTTATTAAATTTAAAACGATAGGAATTTGATAGAGAGAATATAAATTAGGGACCTTCTTTAAAGATTCGCAGTGCCTACCACCACACCGAAGCTTCTCCCTTGAGCTGCCACCACATCAAAGCTACTTGTCGCGAAGACATCGGATAATTTGAAATTGGATGATCGACAAAGGAGATTGATAGAGAAAGATATTTCCGTTGTTTGAGGGTATTGACCATTTGGTGGTACTCCCCTGTCCGCTATCTCATCCTCTTCTCACACTCATACTTACTATCAGTGGATAGTAAGAGAATTTACTGAGGTAGGATATCTTAGGGATACACTCATTCTAGGGTATACTTCACCCTATCTCTAATGAATTACCTAATGTGTTATACTCCTGAGCTAAAGTTTCAATCTTCAGCTCTGATACCACTTGTGACGACCTTGACTCGACCTTCGAAAATCGGCACCCATACTTCACTTGTACTCGAATGCCGCAGATTCAAATACCGAATCTACCTCGCTGGAGTTTATAACACATTAAGTGTAAAAACACAGCAGAAGAAAGAACGAATATATCATATAAATCCAATTATACAATATCCAATGATATACAAAAATGATCACAAATACATATCAGAGATCTACAACAACACAGCGGAAACACAAAGGCACCAGCAGCGGAAATAACTTGAACACCAAATGGAACTCCAATATCTGCAACTCCATCACAAATCTCTAATCCAAAGATAGCACGAACTCCCAGTCAAGTTGGACTTAAGAAAGTCTGGTCCAAGTGAACAATTTCTATCGCCAAATCCGAGGGCTGGACGCTATCGACTTCCACACCTATTATTTGATTATCTGAAAAACTCAATTCTAGACTGCCCGTATGGAAAATTATGGGCACCTAGAGTTTAGGAAGGGAATAATAAACTCCAGGTCAGTCATGGGACTGGTATGAGCAAACAAAAACAGTTTTATATTTAAAACAAACAACAAAAGATTTTAAAATTGAAATCCGCAATGCATTTTGGAAAATGAAACTACCATAAGGCCTCCCACCGCACACACGATGCAAACATAGACTTGGAGGAGATTTCTCTTTATGATAGTCAAACATGCTTGATACGCAAAATCCTTTTGATATTATTATTAGTGCATCGTGTAGAAAATATTTCCAAAGTATAATATTAATCTTAGCCAGCATAGACATTTCAAATTATGCATATTATAGCTACCATCTAAACAATGGGGCACCACAATAAGTAAATTGTAACGACCCAAAATTTTTGATAATTTAAATTTGAATATTTAATTAATTTTAAATATTAATAAGTGAAATTTATAAGTCAAATAATTTATTTATCGAATATTGGATTTAATTGGACAATTAAATCGATATTTTAATATGGAAATTACAGAAATAATTGAATAATGGGTTTAATATGATTGAAAATGATTTGTAAAATTTTATTTTATCATACTGGAGTTATAACAATGATATAGAACTTTTTAAATCGAATTAAAAGTTTATTTGTGAAAATTGAATATTTTAATATTTAATTATCGACTGTAAAATAGCCAATTTTTGAACAGTCTCAGAATTGGACGAAACTAGTTTCATTGGATCCGTAATAGTTTGTTATTATCGGATTTCAATTTTCGTAACAATCGGAGTTTTCGTTTGACCGTGGCAGCTCGAAACGCATCGAAATTATTTTAATATTAATTTGGCGAGTTAAAATACTCATTTTTCAAAAAGTCTCGGATTTTGACGAAACAAGTTTCATCGGATCCGTAATGTGATATTATTGTAAGATTTCAAATTTCAAATCAATCGGATTTATCGTTTGTCCGGGGCAAGCTAAAACGCTCAGAAATTTTCTTAATCGGTTTAATTTAAAATCGATCGTTTATTGTCATAACTCGCACAGATGATCGAATTAGCCTCCGAAACATGTTCCATTATGTTCGGAACGCGGGGTAAAGCTTAGAAACACCAACCGGCATGCTTCGTTTGGAGTTCGGAAGTTCCGGGATGAATAGTGTTCGCGTATTTTTCTATATAAGCCCCCTTATTTCTCATTTTCGCAAAAAAATATAACCCTAGGGTTTCAGGTTGGAGCCGCCGCTTCTAATATTACAAACGGCCGAAATCTTCTCCTCTTCCCCTCAAATTTCTTCAAATCCATGCTTCGATTCGTAAAACTTTCTGAAGCAAACTTGTAGAGCTCGTCAAGAGCTAGACATCCAACGGTTAAGATCGAAAACAGAGTTGTGGATTGGTGGCAAATCGAGTTGGAAGTGCAGCCGTTCATCATCAAATTTCACGCTATAGAGGCGACCGAGCTCAGTGATATTCATGGCATGGGTGGCTTTGGTGATGGGCGTTCGAATGGCGATAGTATGATTGGGTTTCGTCGACGTTAGGGGGTTGCGTGGTTTTCTTTCGAACGCGGCAATGGGTCAGGGTTCACGCGCGTTTTCACCTGGGGGGAGAAGGACGTGAGCAAGGTCCTGATGAGTTGGAGAGAATCAACGGCCAGATGGTATAGGGTTTAAAATAATAAAAAAAAAATTGTGTGATTAGTTTATATTTAAGTTCGTACAATGTTTAAAAGCGATAACTTTTTCATACGAGGTCGAAAATGGACGAAACGAATTGCGTTGCAATCGTTTTATCGAGCACTACGCTACAGAGCTGGATCGGAAACGATTGGAGTCAGTGGAAATTTCGGGTAAAATTAAACGTCCGTTTAATTTTATTCGAAATAAATCGCTGGAACAGAATAAAAATCAAGGTGAGAACTTCTCACTCAATCGAACAGTTTCGATTTAAATTTTAAATAGTTGGATTTAAAAATTGCTTGAATGTATGTTTGAATGATGATTGCAGTTATTGATCACTGTTTGGTTGTGATATTAGATATAATAGGATATATCTATATATAGCAATATATATATATATATATATATATATATATATATATATATATATATTGGCATATGTATATATTGGAGTTGATTTCCCGCATTATATAGCGGATGAGACCCTATTGCGCCGCCTATTAAGCGGATAATATTTTAAATCATATATACTGCGATAATTTCATACTGGAACGGAATTGGTATTGTGCTAACATCTTTGGATGCAGGGAAACAGGTTGGAGGGATCCAACTGGATTCCTCAACTGTATTGATTTATTTACAGATATTGTGATATTTGTTGATGTTTGTTGTCATGATTGACTATTTGGTGCTGTTGCATCATCAGATCCATTTTTGAAGTTAAAAATAACGATTTTGATTTTTAAAAGAGATTTTTTAAAAAGAGATTTTTTTTAAGGTATATGTTTTATTAAACTTTTGATTTGATTCATTTTAAATAAATAAACGTTATAATTTTATTGTTATAAAAGTTATATTTTTTGGAAAATAATACTTAAGAATGATTTTGAAGATATATAAGCCTTAAATAAAGATTTGTAAATTATTAAAAGGATTGGTTTATTTAGATTGGTATTTTTGAATTGTTATAAACAAATTATATAAAAGATGTATAAAATTGATATTTATAAATTAAAATATAGAAATTATAAAACGAGTTTTTATACGTGTTAAAAATGAAAGAAAAATGGATTTCATAAGTGAACGGAATTTATAGATATATAAATTGTGAAGTTATAAAATGAATAGATTTTGTAAAATAGAAGATTTATAAGTAATTATCTTATAAATCGGATTTTGGCATTTAAATGAGATGTAAATGGAATTTGTTAATAATGAGATTTATAAATCGAAGCTTATAAATAGAAATGGAATTTATAAACATTGTTTATAAATTCGAAATCAATTGAATTTGATAAATTGAATACTGAAATTTATTAAAAGAAATATATTCACGATTTTGGACAGTGAATACATTATTGAATAAAATGGTCAGGTTTGGCAAAATGAATATTATAAAATGAAGTTAATTGTTTTAAAGATGTTTTAAAATGTATTATGAATCGAAACGATAGATTTCAACATTTATTGCTGAAATAGACGTTTTCGAGAAAGAAGGAAATGGTGGACTATAACATTGTTGTTATAGTAAATGATTTCCGAGAGGAAATGTTTTATATAGTATTGAGATTTATATATCTATCTAAATTTCGAATCCCTATACTAGTGATTTTGGGTCGTCGTAACGATGTTTTACGCAACATTCGTTTTTGACCCAAATAAATGTGTTAAGAGAATGATTTCCTTAAAGAGTGGAATACATACTTAACTATGGTTTATGTATATCGAATATTTTCAAATGTTGAAAATAAATAGATTTGGGAAGTACTTATTATTATTAAATAAGTATGGAAATGCTTTTCCAATAATGTGAAATGAAACGTTTTAGAATTTATCCTTGTAAAGATAAACTGAAAATGAATATTAGAAATCGATTTGAAAATCGTATATTCATAGATATTTGGGATTATAAATTCACTATGTAATTTATAAAAGAAAAGGGAATTTGTTTAAAAATAAACATTGATTTATTTTTAAAGTATGGGAATAAATTTACCGATTAGGAACGTAAATATAAAGTAAATCGGTAAGGATTTATTTAATTGGTTTAAATGAACCATTTTGAAATGAAAGTATTTCCGGGTAAGGAAAATGATTGAAATTTGTTTTCAAAAGTGATAAAGGATTGAAAAGTGATTTGAAAATTTGTTTTCAAAGGGTTAAAGTGTGGAAATTATATATCTAGTAAAGATATTTCGGAAAGTAAATAATTTGGGAAATTATTTGGAATCTGATGATGTTGCACATCTCTATTGATAGTTAAATAACTGACTATCAGTATTTACCTTTAAATAGGTATTTGTTGTGAATTGCTTGAATTTGAATGCCACACTTATTTTTTAAATAAGCGCGCACTATTCGGGTTAGCCGGGAAAGGACCTTGGGGTCGTATAACCCATTCCGAATATGTGATACGTCGTTATGGATTGCATTTGATGACCGGTGTTGAAGACCGGATATTTGTGAAAACGGAAGGATTACCGTCGAGTTACTCTACATCGGCTGATCTCCGATATAGAGGTTTTATCACCCTTAGTGACAGGAAGTCCAGACGCGATTAGTGAATATTTGGATTGCAAGGGCTTCTTTGGAAGTGCCTTCGGTTCTGTTCGAGCCCGGAACAGACTTGTATGGATTGTATGTCTGACATTACAAATTGAGAAATAAAGCTGATTTCTTTTAAATATATTTCTGTTGGTGGCGGAGAATTTATTCTCTTAGCTTAACACCCTTCTCTGAGACGTACGAGTTCAGAGGTTATGTAATTGAAGGTTATTAGTGATATACTCCCAATTTGATAGTGTGGCATGCTGAGTGTTGCTGTGAAATGATCATTGTTTGATCATTTGTGATATGATCATTTGTTTAATCATTTATCTTTGCGATCATATCTTTGATCATTTGTTGACCCAAAGCACAGCTTTTGTATAAAGCATGGCTTTGTGGACGAGACTTCGTCGGACCTGACACCCCGGAAATGGTCAAAACAGGAAGGATGCGGCAAGGTTATTAGGGGGTACCGCCCCTTTAGTGTATGCCATTCATTCTGGATAGAGGTGGTATCATGGGGTGGAGCCCAGATATTTAACCTATGTTGTTACTGCAAATTTATTGCTTTGTGGTTGTTGGAAATCGAGGATCCTCGGATAGATCGGTTACGATCGGGGGATGACATATTCGTGTCAGTAGTTACCCAGTTAGGGATAACCCGGCCTTGTGTTGGCAGAGATCCGGTTTGGTTCTCGGGTTGAGGTGTACCTATGTGGCAATGGGAAGTTCCTTGGCCTGACCGTTTGTTGGAAATCCAAAGAAACAATACGATCTTGTACGATTTTAGTTGTAGAACCTATCATTCACTTATGGTGGTCACCACTATTTGGATGGTAGCTATAGTAGGCATAAGTGCGGAATGCCTATGCTGGCTAAGATTTATATTCTACTTTGGAAATTGTTTTCTACACTATGCACTAGTAATAATATCAAATGTTTCTTTTTAATGCGTATCAAGCATCTTTGACTATCATAAGGAGAAATCTCCTCCGATTCTGCGTTTGCATTGTGTGTGTGTGTGCGGGCGGCCTTATGGTAGTCTCATTTTTCTAAAAAGCATTGCGAATCTATTTCAAAATTATCTTGTTCTTTATTTTAAAAGATAAACTGTTTTAAGTTCTCACACCAGTCCCATGACTGACCTGGAGTTTATTGTTTTCTTCCTAAACTCTGGGTGCCCACCAATTTCCACACGGGCAGTCTAGAGTAGGGTTATCAGGTTATTCTGGATTTAGGAGTGCTATGAAGCTCAGGAGGTGAGCTACATATCGAGACGTACCACTTGTATATGATATTATACTATGTATTATTCCGCTGTGTATTCCGTATGAGGACAAGTTATATAACTGTCCATTGATGTATTGACTCTGTTGTCTATTGTTGTTGTAAACTCTGATAATGATGTAATGTATAAAATGTATAGTTCTTTGTTTTAATGATGTTCATTTATCTATTATATGTTGTTCCGTTGCGAATTGTGAGATTCTGATATTGTTCTGTTGTCTCTTTCTGTTCTGTTCTATTTTCTCTCTCTTCTTCTATCTTTTCTTCTTCTTAAACCATAACGATTCGGCTTTTCAGCAACGAAAAATCGCGTAACGTCACATTTGGTATCTGAGCATATGGTTAAGCGACAACCATAGCTCTGTTGGGTGTTACTCATTAGAGATAGAGTCAGTAGTACTCTAGAATGAGTGTGAGTGTAATAATAGCTATGAGCGCGTATTTGTTAGTGAATATAAAAAATGTTTTATATTGTGTTTTGCTTATCCGTTGAGCTGTTTGTGGATTCTGATCGGTAGATGGGACGCCATATTATCGATAGGGATTTCTAAACACTTAAACGAGGCATGTCGACATAGTATTGTTTTAAATTTGGTAAATGAAATAATTTTACCTTGATTTTATTTTATATATAAAGGAATAATTTTTCAGGATTATCATGTGTATATGAATTGATTGTTTGGTTGTTTGAATAAGTTAAATTAAAACAACAATTGTAAAAGAATAATTGTATAAGCAAATGAAGTATAAGTATGATGTTATAATTAAAATAATTTACAATTGTAAAATAACCTTATATATAAGAAGTGAAATTATATAAGTAAAAGGTTTGTAAATGTGATTTATAATCTGAAATGAAATTCCAAAGAAGTATTTTGAAATGACTTGATATTTTGGAAAAATGTTTTGAAAGATGAAAGCTCTAAACTCTTTTCGGTCACTGGAAAAAAATTCCGATGATGATCGCGACATCATTCTTGTTCATTTTCGGGTTTCCAAAAGTGGAATTGCTGCCAAATTGTTTTAAATGGAATTTGTTTGGAAAATTTGGGGTTTGGTTTTGAAATTCAAAGGATAATTTGAATTGATTTCAAAAATGGTTTTGAAAGGTTGAAAAGACTCTGGAATCCTATTTAAAAATATATTTATAGGAATGATAAATGAGTTGATAACTTATACAATTTGAATTTTGGTAGAATAAATTTAATTTAAAGGATGGAGTTAAATTAAATTAAGTATAAGTAAATCAATAAAAATCCAAGTTGTAAATTGATGAATTTAAGTGAAATAAGTTTTGAACTTATGATATGAGTTAATAAATTTAGCTTTGGTAAAGGTTAAATAGAATTTACTTTAGAGTTGAAATCTAAATTGGATTTATAAGTGGAATCTTAAGTTAAATTGACACAAATGATGTTGGAATTGAATATAACTTAAGTAAAGTTAAATAAAGTTGATTTTGGTGTCGAAATAAATTAATAAGTGAATTAATGAAATGAAGTCATTAAGAATTTGAACTTGAGTTATATGAATGAAATTCAACTTTATATTGTTAAAGGAATTAACTAATGAATTTAACTAATGAATTGAATGTAAATCAATTGAATGTAAATAAAATTGATATGGGATAATGGATGAAAATGTTAATTCATTAAAAGCTAATGTTATTGGAAGTTGAATAAATTGGAATGGAAGTGAATTCAATATAAAACAATTGGAATTAAAAGTGTTGGACCAAATTGAATGTAAATTAAATAATTTGGTTATGTTGAATATACATTGGTTGTTATATGGATGTTAATTGATTGTATGTAAATTCATTAAGTGTTAGTGAAATTGAAAGCTATGTAATTGAATTCAAATTAGAAGTAAATAAATTTGGATAGAATTGAATTTGATTTGGAAGTGAACTAATATGAATGTAAATTAGTGAATGCAAACTAATTAAAATTGAATATGAATGAATATTAGTAAAATCCAATGTAAATGAATCAAATGTGATTTAAATTGAAAACCAATTCATTGAATATTAATGAAAATATGAATGAATATTGATTTGGTTATGGATGATAGTTGGTTGATGTTTGCATTTGTTGTTTTGTTGCATTTGCTATGTTGGCACATGTAGTTGTTGTGTTGCTATATGTTGTATATTGATACTATTTTCATATATGCATGATTCTCATGTTGTTGTTGAGTGTTTAGTAGGTGCGGATTGCGCTTGCTTCGCATTTGGAGCTCGCTTTCGCGCTATATTAGCCGTATACGCTCGCTAAATATAAATAAGGTACATATCTCGGATTACATACCGTACTTTTACACTTTTTTCCCTGCGGGATGCCTCATCACTTGATGAGATGTATATTTGTGATATATATACTGTCTTTTTTTTCGGATCAAGCCGCGCAAAGGAGACTCTGGCGAATTTTTTCGAAAATTTAAGGCGTTAGAAAATATTTGAGAAAATTGGGAAAATTTTGTGAAAACTAAAAATTTGATTTTGGAATTGAAAGTTAAACAGTAGTAATTGGTTTTGAAAATATAACTAAGTATGAGTTGGAAACTTAGTAAAGGATTGTAGAAGTTTAACTATGGATTTTGAAAAGTTAATGAATTCTGTAACCTTTTCTTACTTTGTAATTTCGAGGACGAAATTCTTTTAAGGGGGAAGATTGTAACGACCCAAAATTTTTGATAATTTAAATTTGAATATTTAATTAATTTTAAATATTAATAAGTGAAATTTTAAGTCAAATAATTTATTTATCGAATATTGGATTTAACTGGACAATTAAATCGATATTTTAATATAGAAATTACAGAAATAATTGAATAATGGGTTTAATATGATTGAAAATGATTTGTAAAATTTTATTTTATCATATTGGAGTTATAACAATGATATAGAACTTTTAAAATCGAATTAAAAGTTTATTTGTGAAAATTGATATTTTAATATTTAATTATCGACGGTAAAATAGCCAATTTTTGAACAGTCTTAGAATTGGATAAAACTAGTTTCATTGGATCCGTAATAGTTTGTTATTATCGGATTTCAATTTTCGTAACAATCGGAGTTTTCGTTTGACCGTGGCAGCTCGAAACGCATCGAAATTGTTTTAATATTGATTTGGCGAGTTAAAATACTCATTTTTCTGAAAGTCTCGGATTTCGATGAAACTAGTTTCATCGGATCCGTAATGTGATATTATTATAAGATTTCAAATTTCAAGTCAATCGGATTTTTCGTTTGTCCGGGGCAAGCTAAAACGCTTAGAAATTTGCTTAATCGGTTTAATTTAAAATCGATCGTTTATTGTCATAACTCGCACAGATGATCGAATTAGCCTCCGAAACATGTTCCATTGTGTTCGAAACACGGGGTAAACCTTTGAAACGCCAACCGTCATGCTTCGTTTGGAGTTCGGAAGTTCCGGGATGAATAGTGTTCACGTATTTTTCTATTTAAGCCCCCTTATTTCTCATTTTTGCAAAAAAATATAACCCTAGGGTTTCAGGTTGGAGCTGCCGCTTGTAATATTACCAACGGCCGAAATCTTATCCTCTTCCCCCTCAAATTTCTTCAAATCCATGCTTCGATTCGTAAAACTTTCTGAAGCAAACTTGTAGAGCTCGTCAAGAGCTAGACATCCAACGGTTAAGATCGAAAACAGAGTTGTGGATTGGTGGCAAATCGAGTTGGAAGTGCGGCCGTTCATCATCAAATTTCGCGCTATAGAGGCGACCGAGCTCAGTGATATTCAGGACGTGGGTGGCTTTGGTGATGGGCGTTCGAATGGCGGTAGTATGATGGGGTTTCGTCGACGTTAGGGGGTTGCGTGGTCTTCTTCCGAACGCGGCAATGGGTCAGGGTTCACGCGCATTTTCACCTGGGGGGAGAAGGACGTGAGCACGGTCCTGATGAGTTGGAGAGAATCAACGGCCAGATGGTATAAGGTTTAAAAAAAATTTAAAAAAATTTGTGTAATTAGTTTATATTTAAGTTCGTACAATGTTTAAAAAGCGATAACTTTTTCATACGAGGTCGAAAACGGACAAAACGAATTGCGTTGCAATTGTTTTGTCGAGCACTACGCTATAGAGCTAGATTGGAAACGATTGGAGTCAGTGGAAATTTCGGGTAAAATTAAACGTCCGTTTAATTTAATTCGAAATAAATCGCTGGAACAGAATAAAAATCAAGGTGAGAACTTCTCACTCAATCGAACAGTTTCGATTTAAATTTTAAATAGTTGGATTTAAAATAGCTTGAATGTATGTTTGAATGATGATTGCAGTTATTGATTACTGTTTGGTTGTGATATTAGATATAATAGGATATATCTATATATAGCAATATATACATATATAATATATATATATATATATATATTGGCATATGTATATATTGGAGTTGATTTCCCGCATTATATAGCGGATGAAACCCTATTGCGCCGCCTATTAAGCGGATAGTATTTTAAATTCGATATACCGCGATCATTTCGTACTGCAACAGAATTGGTATTGTGGTAACATCTTTCGATGCAGGGAAACAGGTTGGAGGGATGCAACTGGATTCCTCAACTGTATTGATTTATTTACAGATATTGTGATATTTGTTGATGTTTGTTGTCGTGATTGACTATTTGGTGCTGTTGCATCATCGGATCCATTTTTGAAGTTAAAAATAACGATTTTGATTTTTAAAAGAGATTTTTTAAAAAGAGATTTTTTAAAGTATATGTTTTATTAAACTTTTGAATTGATTCATCTTAAATAAATAAACGTTATAATTTTATTGTTATAAAAGTTATATTTTTTGGAAAATAATACTTAAGAATGATTTTGATGATATATTAGCCTTAAATAAAGATTTGTAAATTATTAAAAGGATTGGTTTATTTGGATTGGTATTTTTGAATTATTATAAACAAATTATATAAAAGATGTATAAAATTGATATTTATAAATTAAAATATAGAAATTATAAAACGAGTTTTTATAAGTGTTAAAAATGAAATAAAAATGGATTTCATAAGTGAACGGAATTTATAGATTTATAAATTGTGAAGTTATAAAAGGAATAGATTTTGTAAAATAGAATATTTATAAGTAATTATCTTATAAATCGGATTTTGGCATTTAAATGAGATATAAATGGAATTTGTTAATAATGAGATTTATAAATCGAAGCTTATAAATAGAAATGGAATTTATAAACATTGTTTATAAATTCGAAATCAATTGAATTTGATAAATTGAATATTGAAATTTATTAAAGGAAATATATTCACGATTTTGGACAGTGAATACATTATTGAATAAAATGGTCAGGTTTGGCAAAATGAATACTATAAAATGAAGTTAATTATTTTAAAGATGTTTTAAAATGTATTATGAATCGAAACCATAGATTTCAACATTTATTGTTTAAATAGACGTTTTCGAGAAAGAAGGAAATGGTGGACTATAACACTGTTGTTATAGTAAATGATCTCCGAAAGGAAATGTTTTATATAGTATTGGGATTTATATATCTATCTAAATTTCGAATCCCTATACTAGTGATTTTGGGTCGTCGTAACGATGTTTTACGCAACATTCGTTTTTGACCCAAATAAATGTGTTAAGAGAATGATTTCCTTAAAGAATGGAATACATACTTAACTATGGTTTAAGTGTATCGAATATTTTCAAATGTTGAAAATAAATAGATTTGGGAAGTACTTATTATTATTTAATAAGTATGGAAATGCTTGTCCAATAATGTGAAATGAAACGTTTTAGAATTTATCCTTGTAAAGATAAATTGAAAATGAATATTAGAAATCGATTTGAAAATCGTATATTCATAGATATTTTGGGATTATAAATTCACTACGGAATTTATAAAAGAAAGGGGAATTTGTTTAAAAATAAACGTTGATTTATTTTTAAAGTATGGGAATAAATTTACGGATTAGGAACGTAAATATAAAGTAAATCGGTAAGGATTTATTTAATTGGTTTAAATGAACCATTTTGAAATGAAAGTATTTCCGGGTAAGGAAAATGATTGAAATTTGTTTTCAAAAGTGATAAAGGATTGAAAAGTGATTTGAAAATTTGTTTTCAAAGGGTTAAAGTGTGGAAATTATATATCTAGTAAAGATATTTTGGAAAGTTAATAATTTGGGAAATTATTTGGAATCTGGTGATGATGCGCATCTCTATTGATAGTTAAATAACCGACCATTAGTATTTACCTTTAAATAGGTATTTGTTGTGAATTGCTTGAATTTGAATGCGACACTTATTTTTAAAATAAGCGCGCACTATTCGGGTTAGCCGGGAAAGGACCTTGGGGTCGTATAACCCATTCCGAATATGTGATACGTCGTTATGGATTGCATTTGATGACCGGTGTTGAAGACCGGATATTTGTGAAAACAGAAGGATTACCGTCGAGTTACTCTACATCGGCTGATCTCTGATATAGAGGTTTTATCACCCTTAGGGACGGGAAGTCCAGACATGATTAGTGAATATTTGGATTGCAAGGGCTTCTTTGGAAGTGCCTTCGGTTCTGTTCGAGCCCGGAACAGACTTGTATGGATTGTATGTCTGACATTACAAATTGAGAAATAAAGCTGATTTCTTTTAAATATATTTCTGTTGGTGGCGGAGAATTTATTCTCTTAGCTTAACACCCTTCTCTGAGACGTACGAGTTTAGAGGTTATGTAATTGAAGGTTATTAGTGATATACTCCCAATTTGGTAGTGTGGCATGCTGAGTGTTGCTGTGAAATGATCATTGTTTGATCATTTGTGATATGATCATTTTTTTAATCATTTATCTTTGCGATCATATCTTTGATCATTTGTTGACCCAAAGCACAGCTTTTGTATAAAGCATGGCTTTGTGGACGAGACTTCGTCGGACCTGACACCCCGGAAATGGTCAAAACAGGAAGGATGCGGCAAGGTTATTAGGGGGTACCGCCCCTTTAGTGTATGCCATTCATTCTGGATAGAGGTGGTATCATGGGGTGGAGCCCAGATATTTAACCTATGTTGTTACTGCAAATTTATTGCTTTGTGGTTGTTGAAAATCGAGGATCCTCGGATAGATCGGTTACGATCGGGGGATGACATATTCGTGTCAGTAGTTACCCAGTTAGGGATAACCCGGCCTTGTGTTGGCAGAGATCCGGTTTGGTTATCGGGTCGTCTTTCCAGAGGCGTACCTATGTGGCAATGGGAAGTTCCTTGGCCTGACCATTTGTTGGAAATCCAAAGAAACAATACGATCTTGTATGATTTTAGTTGTAGAACCTATCATTCACTTATGGTGGTCACCACTGTTTGGATGGTAGCTATAGTAGGCATAAGTGCGGAATGCCTATGCTGGCTAAGATTTATATTCTACTTTCGAAATTGTTTTCTACACTATGCACTAGTAATAATATCAAATGTTTCTTTTAATGCGTATCAAGCATCTTTGACTATCATAAGGAGAAATCTCCTCCGATTCTGCGTTTGCATTGTGTGTGTGTGTGTGTGCGGGAGGCCTTATGGTAGTCTCATTTTTCCAAAAAGCATTGCGAATCTATTTCAAAATTATCCTGTTCTTTATTTTAAAAGATAAACTGTTTTAAGTTCTCACACCAGTCCCATGACTGACCTGGAGTTTATTGTTTTCTTCCTAAACTCTGGGTGCCCACCAATTTCCACACGGGCAGTCTAGAGTAGGGTTATCAGGTTATTCTGGATTTAGGAGTGTTATGAAGCTCAGGAGGCGAGCTACATATCGAGACATACCACTTGTTTATGATATTATACTATGTATTATTCTGCTGTGTATTCTGTATGAGGACAAGTTATATAACTGTCCATTGATGTATTGACTCTGTTGTCTATTGTTGTTGTAAACTCTGATAATGATGTAATGTATAAAATGTATAGTTCTTTGTTTTAATGATATTCATTTATCTATTATATGTTGTTCCGCTGCGAATTGTGAAATTCTGATACTGTTCTGTTGTCTCTTTCTGTTCTGTTCTATTTTTTCTCTCTTCTTCTATCTTTTCTTCTTCTTAAACCATAACGATTCGGTTTTTCGGCAATGAAAAATGGCGTAACGTCACATAAATGGCAGGTTATACAACTAAAACCATACAAGGTGCGTGTTGGATAATTGGATTTCCAACAAATGGTCAGGCAAAGGAACTTCCCACACAAAATGGAATGCCTCTGGAAGGACGTCCACAAGAACCTAACCGAATCTCTGCTACACAAGGCTGGGTTACCTCTGTGACTAGGTAACTACTGACACGAGTATGCCATCCTCCGGTCGTTTGCGACCTTTATCCGAAGCGCTTCTCAACCAACAACTGTTGGACGAATTTTCACCACCGACCCAAATCCATCCCTAGCCGAACCAGGGTATCACCGGTCCAACTCCATCTCCATGCCTAGCCGAACCACTCACAACCAAAGCCATTTCCAACTACTGCCGAACCAACACCAATCAAGCCCACACCGGACCAACCCCTCTCCCATGCTCGCCGAACCAACCTCCGCCGGACCAAACGCCATGCATCCACTATTCCATCTTGCCACCGAATCACCTCACACCGAACCAGCCCACGCCGAGCCAAAACTCCAACCACACAACACCGATCCAACCCTACACACCACCGAACCAAACCCAAGGTGGCACCACCGAATGAAAGCCACTCGCCTACCACCGAATCAACCTCGTCCAGCTACGACCGAACCAACCAGATGTGCCAGGCCAGATTACTTCAGCCCAGGCCCACCAGCAGCTATATACATCCAAGACCCCTGCCCCCAGCCTCACTATATAAATAAGGGGGCAGGGGTACAACAATGGCAGAAAAGTTTGAGAGCTCAAGCACGGAAGAAACTTTCAAACAACTTTCATATACTTGTATACAAAACTTTGTACTTGTAATCTGAAAGAAAAAGGAGAATAACATATAAAGTGGACGTAGGCATGTTCTGGCCGAACCACTATAAATCTGTGTGTCTTTTACAGTTTAGTCCCTGCTTTTCATACATTTGCGTAAATCACCCAAATCACTAGAAACAATATAACATTGACTAATTCATACGATTTGGAGGTGTTTGCCCATTTTTCGTGCATACATTTTTGGTGCTTTCACTGAGAACCGAGCTAGAAGCTACAGCTTCTCCTACTCAACCTTCTTCCTCACAGCATCGTTCCTTGCTCCGACAACATGACTTCCAGGTAGAGGAGAGATGTTAACAAAGGAAAGAACGTCGCAACTAGCAGTATCCCAGATCCAGTGGCCCCGAATCAAGAGAATCATCCCGTTTTAACAGCGATACCAGATGAAAATCAGGCAATTCCAACAGCCCCTGCCGCGGAACAACCAATTACTAGGGTAGATCTAGACAGGGTTGTGGCTGAAGTAACTAACCGCTTCGCATCTCAACAAAAAGCCTTGGTGGACCAACTTATGTCACGCCTAAGGGATGCTGAAGAATCCAACCGCAACACTGAATCATGGGATGAGTCCCAATCTGGAGGATCTGGGAGGCAACAAAGACCTTTCTTCTTCGAAGAGGTTAACAATAGAAACAGCCATGGTAGGAGTCGAGCCAGGACTCAGCCCGAATTCCGACCCGAGGAAACACTTGGAACCGAACCCAGTGGGGGAGGTGCCAGGCAGGGGTCGGATGTAGCTGAGCCTGTCATGCTACCTAACCATGAAAACACCAATAGACGGGGCCGAACTGGGGTCCAGCCCGAAGTTGGACACGAGGAAGTGTTGAGAACAGAACCCAACAGGGGAAGATCAAGGCAAGGGCCAACTATGGCTGACCCCAGCATGCCTCCAAAAGACCAGAGGCAGCCTTTGGAGAATGTTAGGAGTGACAGACGATACCATCCCTACAAGTCATCTGGACGGAATCAATCCCGTAGGGAAGAACCAAACTCATTTTTGTTCGCTCCAAGTTCTGATGAAAGGATGGCGCGATTGTTCAGAGAGTGCGTCCAACGGGAGCAAAGTGATCGGGGGATAGGTGCTAGGGTAACCAGCCCCTTCACCCGCAATATCGAGACTGCCATCACCCCCCGAGAATGGAAAATGCCAACGATGGAACCTTACAAGGGAACCTCTGACCCCATCGTACACTTACATAGGTACACCCAGCATATGCTCATGAGCGGAGCAACAGAGGGAGTGTTGTGTAAATGCTTCCCACTATTCTTGGCAGATCTAGCTACCTCCTGGTTTTGCCACCTACCCCAAGGATCCATCAGCTCATGGGAAATGTTGAAAGAAAAGTTCATCAGTCAGTTCCGCATTCATGTGGAACAACCCAAGGACTCTTATTCCTTATCTAACATCAAACAGAAACCCGGAGAGACATTGCAACAATATCTAACCCGATTCAACGCCGCGGCAACCGCAGTCCAAGATGCCGACGAGAAACTTATCCTAATGGCCCTCTGCAGTGGTGTAATCCAGATACTAAATTTGCTAGAAGACTAACCAAGGAAAAACAAGCTACTTTACCTGATTTCTTCCATGAAGCTGGAAAGTATATAAGACTTGAGGACGCTGTCACTGAGAGGCAATCAGGGCAGCAGGCTAAGACGGCTACAGACAAGGTCCCCGCTGTAGCAAAGGATGTTCGAAGAAATGACTCTAGAGACAATGTTGGGGGAAAAAAGGGAGAAACGCGCTTATATCGATCAGGACCAAGGTTCGACTCTTACACTCCTTTGAATGAAACGATCGAAAACATCTTCCTAGCAACTCAAGACGAAGTTAGATACAAGCGCCCCCCCGCACAAGAAGGAGTCAGATAGCGCACTCAAATCTAGAAAGTTCTGCCGCTTCCATGAATCCCACTGACATGACACCAATAAATGCCACCATCTCCGGGACTTGATTGAAGAACACATCAGAGGGAGGAGACTGAAGCGCTATGTAAAAGGCCAGAACAGGACTTCAACTCCTGCCAATGAGAATCCTGGACTACCTCCCCCCTCCCTTGACACAGGCGGGGGAAATCGCAACACCAGCGGCTCTAGTCAAGAGAAGATAGTGGTCCACACCATATCAGGAGACCCGCACATCGCCGACAAAAGCTGGGCGGAGATGGAAAGATACGGTAAGTCACCGAGGAACGCTGAAGGCTGTGTTAATTCTGTTATGGAAGAACGCCACCCGAAACGGAATGAGAATGACGACATCACATTCAGTAGGCGTGATCTAGAGAGAAGACAGTACCCACACATGGATCCTATGGTCATCTCTGCCTGGTTCGGACCAGCCAAAGTCTTCCGAATTTTAATAGACACTGAAAGCTCGGTGAATAACCTATTCAAGCATGCTTTCGACAAAATGAAGCTATCAATGAAGGATGTGTCTCCCTGCAACAAACCATCACATGGTTTCACTGGAGATGCGAAGATGTCCCTCGGGCAACTGGACCTTTTTGTTGAAATAGGAAGTCATCCCCGCTCTGCTGTGCGGAAACAAACATTTGTACTAATAGAGAGCCACTCGGCCTACAACGCCTTTTTGGGAAGACCAGCCTTGTCTGACTTCCAAATTGTCCTAGCCCCATGGTGCATGAAGATGAAATTTCCAACCGATAACGGAATAGGAGAAATAGAGAGAAATAAAGACGCTGCTCGAGACTGCTATGTAACTGAATTTCGCAATAACCGCAGAAAAGATAAAGGGAAAAATGCAGAGACTACTCTCTGCATGAAAAGCTTGGAAGCATAGAAACTAAAGAAAGCCCCTCCTCTTCGATATACCAGTGATCCTTTTAATGAATTAGACCCCAGGGACGAAGAGGAGGAGGCCACCGCCGAGCCTGCAGAGGCTATGGAATTCGTATCTGTAGACAAACATGACTCAAGTAGACTATTGAAAATCGGATCTCAACTAAAAGAAGAGTTAAAGGATCAATGTCATTGATTTTCTTCGCCACAACGTGGATATATTTGCATGGACGCACGCTGATATGACAGGAATCTCCCCAGATGTAGCATGCCACGTACTGAACATCGATCCCACGAAGGTGCCAGTAAAGCAGAAAAAGAGAAGCATGGGGGCAGAACGATCAGCAGCCCTAGAGGAAGAAGTGAAGAACCTACTTGCTAATGACTTCATACGAGAAGCCATCTACCCAGAATGGATCGCCAACCCGGTACTGGTAAAGAAAGCTAACGGGAAGTGGCGAACATGCATCGATTTCTCCAACTTAAATGATGCTTGCCCGAAAGACTGCTTCCCGCTCCCCTGAATCGACCAACTCGTGAACAGCACTGCCGGGCACGAACTCTTATCCTTTATGGACGCATACTCGGGATATAACCAGATCCCTATGCACGCCCCCGACCAAGACCACACTAGTTTCATCACTGACCGGGGATTATACTGCTACAAAGTAATGCCTTTTGGACTTAAAAACGCCGGAGCTACTTATCAGCACCTTGTCAACAAAATATTTGCGGAACTAATAGGACAAACTATGGAAGTTTATGTGGATGACATGCTGGTAAAATCGAGGAAAGCCAACGGTCATATAAACCACTTGGACGAGATGTTTCAAGTACTTCGCCAATATGGAATGAAACTGAACCCTCTAAAGTGCTCCTTCGGAGTATCATCGGAAAAGTTCTTGGGATTCATCGTTCATGCCAGTGGGATTGAAGCAAACCCCGAACAAGTTCGAGCTTTGCAAGATATCAAGATACCATCCACTCGAAGAGAGATGAAAAGCCTAAACGGGAAAGTGGCCGCCCTAAGTAGGTTCATCTCTAAAGCAACCGACAAATGCATCCCTTTCTTCGAAGCTCTAAAGAAAGACAAAGGAAAGTTCGAATGGACTGACGAATGCTCGACAGCCTTCCTTAACTTAATCGGACACCTCCAGAGACCACCGGTACTCTCGACTCCAAATGAAGGCGAGGAACTATACCTATACCTTGCTGTATCGTCCCATGCTTTGAGCGCCGCATTGGTGAGAGAAGAAAACCGCGCGCAGCGACCCGTATACTTTGTAAGCAAGAGATTTACAGGGGAAGAAGCCAGATACCCTAAACTTGAAAAGCTAGCATACTGTTTGCTTATCACGTCACGGAAACTGTGACACTATTTCCAGTCTCATTCCATCAGAGTTTTAACCGATCAACCGCTAAGGCAAGTGCTCCATCGCCCCGACACTTCTGGGCGATTACTTAAGTGGTTCATCGAACTAAGTCAATATGATATCACTTACCATCCTCGCACCGCTATCAAGGGGCAAGCCATAGCTGATTTCATTGCCGAATTCACTACTAACAAAGGTAAGGACCAATCTGAAATAGCAGAAGATATCAAGTGGAATCTCTTCATAGATGGAGCGTCAAACGGACAAGGCTCCGGGGCAGGTGTTGTGATAATCACCCCCAGGGGAAGGAAGCTGCACTACGCCCTAAGGTTGGAATTCGCTGCCACCAACAATGACACAGAATACGAAGCGGTGATAGCTGGATTAGAACTGGCCCTGGAAATTGGAGTCGGCTCTTTATGTCTCCATAGTGATTCTCAACTCATTGTAAATCAAATGCTGGGAGACTTCCAGACTCGAGGAGAACGACTTACAGCATATCTAAAAAAGACCAAGCTGCTGCTCAATCAATTGAATCACTATCAAATCAAACATATTCCTCGAGAAGAGAACCAAGAGACCGACGAACTAGCAAAGTAAGCTAGTATGAAGAACATCACTATCTTCGGAGCATTAACCATCTCAAAACAGCCGGCACCAAGTTTCGAGCAAGTGAATCTGATAGCTGCGATCGACGAAGAAACTTGGATGACTCCTATCCGAAAATATTTACTAGATGGCACACTACCCGACAGGCGTAACAAAATCAAGAAAATCTTGAGGAAAGCTTTCCGCTATACATTACAAGAAGGCATCCTCTATCGGCGCGGCTTCTCTAATCCCTTATTAAGGTGTATCGCTGGAAGGGAAGCCAGGGAAGTCTTATCCAACATCCATCAAGGAAGTTGCGGAGATCACACTGGAGGGCAGACTCTGGCCAAGAAGATACTCCGATATGGATATTACTGGCCCACTTTAAACAAAGATGCCTTGGACTTCGTCAAGAGATGCGACAGATGTCAGAAATTTTCCAAAATTCCTCGACTACCCACAAATGAGATTGCTCAAATGACCAGCCCTTGGCCCTTTGCAGTATGGGGAATTGACTTGATTGGCGAACTGCCAGCGGGCCGAGGCGGAGCCAAATATGCTATAGTGGCGGTTGACTATTTCACCAAATGGGTGGAGGCAGAACCTCTAAATAAAATATCTTCGGCAAAAGTTATCAACTTCTTGATCAAAAATATTCCGTGCAGGTACGAAGTCCCACTCAAGATCATATCAGACAACGGACTTCAATTTGATAACGAAGAATTCACCGATTGGAGCCAAGAGCACGGAATTCACAAAAGATTCTCATCTGTAGCTTATCCTCAAGCAAACGGACAAGTCGAAGCTGTCAACAAGATTCTCAAAACCTTAATCAAGAAGAAACTTGAAAAATCGAAAGGCGCTTGGGTGGACGAACTTCCTACGACACTTTGTGCCTATCGCACATCTTACAGAACTTCAACGGGGCATACTCCTTTCTCTTTGGCATACGGATCGGAGGCCATGCTCCCAGTTGAAACTATAGTGCCCTCTCACCGCAGGATCCACTACAACCCGAAAGAGAACGAAGAACTCCTCCTCATGTCTTTGGATCTAATTGAGGAGAGAAGAAACAATGCAGCACTCAAAGCAGCAGCTCACAAGCAAAAAGTTGCAGCACAATACAACTCCAAAGTCAAGCACCGCAGCTTACAGGAAGGAGATCTCGTCCTCAAGAGGATCTTCCCACGCCCCGGAGCGCTAGATCCAATCTGGGACGGACCCTATGTAATTCATAAAGATCTCCACAACGGAGCTTATATTTTGTCAACAGTGGACAGAGAGGTGTTCTAGAGGGCATGGAACATCCAACACCTCCCTCGATACTTTTCTTAACTTGTACTGCCCATATGAAGTGAATTAACAAAGAGAATCAGTGGATGTAGGCATTTTCGTGCCGAACCACTTTAAAAGTCTTGTCTCTTTTTAACTTGTTCCTTTATATCTTGGCTGCTTATTAAGCTTTATCCTTTTCTGTTGAACAAAATCGTGTATAACGACATTTCCATACTGGAACTTCACGGCGCAACCTCGCCTGGACAAGACTCAACAGGTACTATGCGATTCTATGCACTCGCCAATGAGACACTTTTGCTCCAGCATCCCTCTGCTGCGGGTTAACTCATTGCTCGCGACTGCCCTCAAGGCTAACTGTAATGAGCCGATTATAAGCCATCAAGAAGGCCGACTATAGCCGATGGCAGCTCATTACGGCGTTCGGCTCGTCGGCAACTGTGAACCTACTTTAAGCCCCAACATAAGGTGTGGCCAGCCAGGGGTAGTTCACGGTTGACGATCGACACCCACGCTAGCCGGCCACAGTAAATCGAATAATACCCACGATTACGGGCCATAATGGCTCGGGTAGTTACTGTGCGCGATCTCGGCTCCGATATGTCTTAAGTACGGCTGTGGTAAAAAAGATAAACTCCCGGCGGAGGCGTAAGATGGGTGACAAATGTCTCCAAGACCCACAGCTAGGGAAAGTGACTACAAAACCCGTTTGCCACAAACTTAAGCATATCGACGGCCTTCCGTGACTGGAAGTTTTACTTTTCCTATATTTCCATTCCATTTAAATACTTTTCTTGTATCCTGCATAACGGTCCCCAAAGTACAGGACACTAAATGGAAGGCATTCGCTCACGAGAATCTGTGCCCGCAAACTAGGTGACAAGGCACTCAGTCGCATCCATGGTCAATTACCTAAGGTGTCCAAAGCTACCCCCTTCAACCAGAACATGAAGGGCGGTACTCTTTTCTCTTGTACATAATCATGTAGCTAGGACTTATTCAAACATTGCAAGATATGAAATTATATATTAAGCAAGAACTTAGCATTAAACACAATTGAATCACTAGCACATGCACAGCTATATTTCTTACGCAACACATCAGAATAACAAAAGCATTCAAATATAGCAGAATCTGTTTATGTTATAAAATTACAGAAAGTCATTCTTTACAAATAATATAATTACAAGTTGCATTAATGTTTCGGACTAACATAGACAGCAACCAAAATATGTGCAAGTCAAGTCAAAAAATCGGAGCTTCGCCTCCATCCCGCTAGCCCTCCGGATCTACTTAACTGCAGGATCGGAGCTCCCAGCATGATGACCAGAGGCCCCACCTGTCCAATTCAGGAAAAGAGTCCATTAAACCGACAACGAACGATCAAGTTATGAAATGCTAAAAAGGGAAAACTCACCAACACCCGCTCCTTGGTCCTCTTCCCCCAACTGCACACCGGCATCCTCCGCAGCAAGTAGCTACATCCCCTCCTTCACCGCTACCTTCTCCTCCTTTGAAAACTGGGCGGTAACCACGTCCATCCTGATTGCCGCTCCATCTTCCTTGTCCGCGTCGGCCTTGGCCTCCTCCAAAGCCCGGAGATATATCCTAGCCATGATCCGGGGATATTCATCCATCCAGGATAGATTACCCTGCCTCCAAGTACGGAAGTACATATACTGCAACATCTCATCCATCATTCCTCATTCTCCTTAAACTCCCTCACCCGGGCCTCGGAAGACAGCAACTTAGCGATGGCAACATCCCTCTCCGATCGATATCTTAAGCACTCGGCCTGGAGAGACCTCCTCATTTCCTCCATCTCTTCCTTTAGCCTGACCTGAGCAAGCTCTGCAGCCTCAAGCCTCCCAGATAACTCCTCTACCTGCTCGAGATCCGCCCTCCGAACCTCGTCCACCATAGCAATGGCTATGTCAATCCGCTCCTTGCAGGCGGCCTCCATCTTTTGCATCTCAGCCTTGCTGGCCTCCTCCATGGTTTTATTTAGTCGTCGGGAGGCCGCCTCATGCTGAGATATCTGGATAGCCTGATTGGCAAGCTGTTTGGCCTGATCAGAAACCTGTAGCCGCAACCGGATGTTAGCACTTCCGATTTCCTCCCCAACCTTGGCCAGTCGAGCGTGATGCTCCATTAGCCTCTTGGTTTCCTCAGCCACCCGATCGATGCTTTCTTTGGCCTCATTCCTCATGGTCACAATCCGAGTAGTAAGCAAATCGAGGTCTAACGACTTAGCCTCATCAAGCACCCGTACCATGGGATTGCGGGGAAGAAAATGCTCACCCGTGGCCTCGTCAAAAGAGATGTCCTGAAAACTCGGGTCCAGATCCGGGTGGCCGGCAAATGGGTTGCGATCCAAACCAGGACGGTCTATCGGGGTGACGTTTGGATTTTCGGACAGATGGGGGGAAGGCATAAACTCAGTATCCTCCTTAGTAATATCATGGATGGGCTGGACTGGAGGCTGAGGACCAGGTGAAGAACCAAGCAAAGAATGTCTCCTCTTCCTCTTCTGAATGTCTTCTTCGATAACTCCGAGAAGGGGGTGATAGCCAACTACGTCTTCAGGATGGGTAGTAGGAGGCTTAGGCTTGGCAGAGGCTCTGAGTAACTTGCATTGTTCTAGGCGGTGTCGAACGTCTGAAGTCTTGGCCACCTCGCCTGCCCCTGGAATAAAGAGCAAGTGTTACGAACATACAATGATCCATAATTCAAGAAAAATGTTAAGTTAAAAAGAGTGAGAAGGCACATCTATTATACAAACCCTGCGGAGGAGTAGGACACTGCAATAAGTCCTGAATCTCATTCCAGGACGGAAGCGAACCATAAAATATTCCTAAGTCCCTATCGTAAATGGAGTCTGCAGAAGTCAAAAGTTCACCTTGAACCGCTGGAGTCGCCTTAGCTGAAGAACTCTTAGAGAATGGATTGGCAACAGCCCTAGCCTTGTCAACCTCCTTTGCCTTCTCAACCAAAGCCGATCCTCCCTCCGACTCCCCAAAAGCTTGACGGAAAGCATCATCCGTCCACTCATGAACCTCTCCCGCTTGCCCGGAGGTTAAGGCACCAATGCCACTACCGCTCTATTCATCGCCTCCTTCACCCTCACCTCTATCCTCCTCCACATCTTCCTCCCTCGGAGCAATTGGGCAAGTGCTAGGAGAGGGGCCGTCGGACTTCTTGAGCTTCTTACCTCCGACAGCTGGAGGCTTTGTGAAAGGCTCCCTCTTGCCACTTTTCACCGTGGCTCCTTCCTTGGCTCTTGCGGCCTTCTCCTCGGCCGTATCCCTCTGCTTAACCACGGACCGGTGCGGCAGGATCAAGCTATGCTCTGGGAGAGTAGCATTTCTGATCAGGTAAGAAGCCGACCTATCCCGTCCCGGAATGGCCTTAATTTCCGCTGCCATCTGAACCAAGGAATCACTCTCCACGACCGCAAAGCCACATGTCGCTAGCAAAAAATAAAAGCATATAAGAAGAAGCATTGCAGTCGGGACAAGGAAACTATAAATAAAGTTCAACTTACAGCCAGAAGTGAAGAGACGGAAGGAGACGGAAGGAGACAGAGTCATCTTTGATAAAAAACCATTCTTTCTTAAACATGCTGAGCTTCGAATACAGGTCCAGGACCGGTTTGAAGGGAATGGCCGCTTCCAAGCTAATGTACGAAGACCCCTTCTTATAACCTCTCAAGTTATATAAATACCGAATCTCCCTGTTGGAAGGGGGGCGCCCGTACTTTCTCTGGAAAATAACGTATAGGCACACCAAGATGGCATAGGGGTTGGGCTGAAGCTGGAAAGGGGCCACCTTCAGATAGGTGATGAAGCTGATTATCCAAGCATTGATAGGAGGAATGGCCCCACACATACAGTGGTATCTGCTGTAAGCGAAATATCCTTCAGGAGGGTCATATGGCATAACTCCATCCCCCAGCAATAGCATGCGCGCTCTGTCAATCCCGAAGGAACGAGAGATGACATCAAGCTGCTCCTCCCTGAGGGAGCTAGGAAAACAGTCGGGAGGAGAATTCAAGAGCTCCTGGGGCCATACCCATCTACTAGCGATCTCGGAGCAGGCCCAGGACGTTCGGCCCGAACTGGGGGCACTGTGGAGGACTCTTCTCTGTCGTTGGACTTCCTTTTATCTGATCGAGTTTCTACTTTTTGAGACATTTATCTACAACACCAAAAACACAGAAAAGCACAATATTAGAACGAGGAGGCGCAAAGATACAAACAATCATGGTTCATTCGGCATTCTCAGTATAAGGTTCATTCGGCATTCCCAATACTAGGGTTCATTCGGCATTCTCAGTATAAGGTTCATTCGGCATTCCCAATACTAGGGTTCATTCGACATTCTCAGTATAAGGTTCACTCAGCCTTCTCGGTACAAGGTCCATTCGGTATTAAAATCTTTCAGTTCATTCGGTAAAACGAAGTAAATCGAAGAAGCCATTCGGCAGTCACCTGATTCGGCAGAGTGATTGATTCGGCAGGAAGTTCTGATCCGGATAGCTCGTTCGGTAGGGAATAACAGAAGCCCAAGGCCCATACTTATAGGGGAAGGTTGGATAACCGGACCAGCTGGTTCGGCTCTCAGGCCGAATATGGTCGTTAAATCAAAACAAAGCACGACATATGTTAAACATACGCCCTACTTTGGGGGGCATGTGTTAGACGAATTTTCACCACCGACCCAAATCCATCCCTAGCCGAACCAGGGTATCAACGGTCCAACTCCATCTCCATGCCTAGCCGAACCACTCACAACCAAAGCCATTTCCAACTACTGCCGAACCAACACCAATCAAGCCCACACCGGACCAACCCCTCTCCCATGCTCGCCGAACCAACCTCCGCCGGACCAAACGCCATGCATCCACCATTCCATCTTGCCACCGAATCACCTCACACCGTACCAGCCCACGCCAAGCCAAAACTCCAACCACACATCACCGATCCAACCCTACACACCACCGAACCAAACCCAAGGTGGCGCCACCGAATGAAAGCCACTCGCCTACCACCGAATCAACCTCGTCCAGCTACGACCGAACCAACCAGATGTGCCAGGCCAGATTACTTCAGCCCAGGCCCACCAGCAACTATATACATCCAAGACCCCTGCCCCCAGCCTCACTCTATAAATAAGGGGGCAGGGGTACAACAATGGCAGACAAGTTTGAGAGCTCAAGCACGGAAGGAACTTTCAAACAACTTTCATATACTTGTATACAGAACTTTATACTTGTAATCTGAAAGAAAAAGGAGAATAACATATAAAGTGGACGTAGGCACGTTCTGGCCGAACCACTATAAATATGTGTGTCTTTTACAATTTAGTCCCTGCTTTTCATACATTTGCGTAAATCACCCAAATCACTAGAAACAACATAAAATCGACTAATTCATACGATTTGGAGGTGTTTGCCCATTTTTCGTGCAAACAACAACCACAAAGCAATAAGTTTGCAGCAACCACAAAGTTAAGTATCTGTGCTCCTTACCATGATACCACCCATAATCTACAAGGAAATGACATACCATTAGGGGGCGCTTCCCCCAAATAACCTTGCTGCAACGATTCCTGTTTCGACCATTACCAAGTTGTGAGGCTTGACAAAGTCTCGTCCACAAAGCTACACTTTTTTAGAAAGCCATGCTTTGATCAACAAATGATCAGCAGCACTTCATATGCCACATTACCAAATTGGCAATTTATTACTAGTAACCATCAACTACATAACCACTGAGCTCGTACGTCTCAGAGAAGGGTGTTAAGCTAAGAGAATAAATCTCCGCCACCAAACATAAATGTATTTGATAGAAACCAGCTTTACATCTTAAAGTGTAATGTTAGACACACATCCATACAAGTCTGTTCCAGGTTCGAACAGAATCGAAGGCACTTCCAAAGAAGCCCTTGTAATCCGGGTATTCACAATCCCGATCGGACTCCCCATCACATATGGAGATCTCTATACCGGCGCAACTCAGTGCAGAGACATTCGATAGGTTATTCTATCGTTCTCGAAAATACCCGATCTTCACAACCGGTCTTTAAATGTTATCCATATCGTCGTATCATTATTCGAAATGGGTTATATGACACAAGGTCCTCTCCCAGCTAAATCGAATAATGAGAGCAATATTTAAAAACATATGGATATTGGGATCTCAGTTAAGTCACACTTATTACCCCAAAACTTTTCTTCAAATAGTTTAAACAAATTGTCGTTTACAATTCTTTAAACAAAAAGATTCACTTCACAAAGTTCACCAATCTTTTACAACGATTCATTTACAATATTTAAACAAAAGATCTATCTTTGAGATCCTCTTTTGTTTGGAAAAAAAGTTCACAAATATTTCACAAAGATTCCTTTATAGCTTTCAAAACAATTTCATTTCAAATCTTTTATCCAAAGGATATACCTTTAAGATCCTCTTCGATTTCAAAACAAGGTTTAACCATTTTCACAAAGATTAATTCAAAGCTTTCAAAACTATTTCTATTCCATTTCAAAATTGAAATAATTTAACACAAATTGGAAATTCTTTCTTTATATGAAAGCTATTTGATTTGAAAACAAGTAGTTTTCATTTCGAAAAAATCCGATTACATTTATACAAGTTAATGCCGTTTAAGTATAAAACATGGGTTAAATTCACATTCCCAAAATAATGCTTTTAAAATGGTTTAAAACCCATATAAACACATTTATAACTTGTATACCTTTTTAAACCATAATTTCAAAACATAGATTTCAATTTCAAATCTTGAATTCAAATTCAAATCAAATTATTTAATTTCAAAACTTTATCTTATTATCCAAAATAAACTTTATCTATAAAATTCCTTTTCAAAAGCTTTTCATATTTAACCCAATTCTATTTCCAAAACTACTTGGATTCAAAATTCAATTTTAAAACCATTTCAAAAATCTGTGATTTAACTAATTTCCTCATGCAATCCATATTTGTGTGTGTATGGTGCAGTCGAGGGGTTTCACACAATAGTGCAACAACATCAATCATCACAGTCGAACACAGTAATATCAATAAGCGGTAAAATCCCATAACGCTTATCCTTATTCACAGATCACAAACAACAATTATACATTCATCACAGAAAAATAAATAAATTTACACAGCGCAAATCACAGAACAGAATATCACAGATCAGATAGGATAATCAATTCAAAGCATCTCATACGATACAACCATTCATAAGCAATCCCACATTCAATAATCTTTTGTAAGCAGGATTAATTTAATTATTTAATCCTTAACTAATTAAATTTTCAATTAAATTAATTCCTTGTGAGTTAATTACTTAATCCTGGTTAATTAATCACAAATCATTTAATATTAATTAAAGGAATTTATTAGTTAATCCTTAATTGATTTATCTCCAATCATTGCTTAATCCACCTTTAATTAATATTATTGATTAATTACTTAATTAACCTTTAATTAATTATTTTAAGAAATTAAACCTTTAGTTACTCGTAATCACTTTATTTATTAACCTTTAATCATTAATTTTAACACTAAATTAATTTACCTTAATTAATCTTTAATTAACCTTAACTAATCTTCGATTAATTAAGTAATTATTCTATAGCTACTTAAGCTAATTCACCCATTTTAGTTACATTAAGTAATTAAATTTTTAATCATTTTATTAAGTAATTATTCTTAATTACTTTCTTCAATTAATAAGTTACCAATTACTTAAGATCATAATTGATTAAAGATAAAACATCTTATCTTTATTAATTACTCAAACTATCATTTAAGCGTTGTCTCATATTCCGATAATTAATTGCCCTTGACTTAAACCTTTAATTTAAATTAAGGATTAAGACAAAAGTCCTTTAATCATTTACTTGATTAAATTTTAAAACAATTTAAAGACATTTAACAATTTAAAACTTTAAACCTGGTACCAATTACCTCCAGTTTAAAATCTGTTATACTTTAAAAACCCAGGCCAACCCAGTCAAACTCTCGAGCTAACCCCCGAGCTCCCCTCCTTGCATTACTCCTACTAGGTCACACGATGAAATTTCCGAGCCCAATCCGATACCCTTGCTTCTTATCCAACCCAAAATCCAAATATGATACCTAAGTGCACGGTGCACATGCACAGGTGAATCGGTCGCCTTCGACCATCGATGCCAACGCCGACATATGGACCACAACCCCCACTCTCGATCCCGACCACCAAAGCCTCGAACAAACTCAAAAATTCAAATTTGAGCAAATCGACCACAACCTGGAACCAAACTTCCCAACAAAAAACGACTCGCCTACGGTGATCCAGTTCACAAAAACCTACGCCGTTTCACCAAGAGACGCACCACACGACTACGCTTTGATTCCCACCACTCTGGTCGACTCCGGTCAACCGTCAATGTTGCACAAGCCTCTGAAAACCCCTCGACCCAGACCCGATATCGAACCTTAGTTTAATGTCGCTGAGCCACCACGTCCATTTATAAATTTAATTCTTATTTTTCTGGTCATCTCCTTCCTACCAGTTATCTTCACAACCAATCCCGACGAACAATTTCAACCCGATCGCCAGGCATAGAACGAAACCCAAAATCCGATCAATTTAAAATATCTCATGATTTACATAACAATAAATCCTGGTATAAATCTCAAAAATCATAGTTTCTCTATTCAAATCTGATAATATAAACAAAACCTGAAATTTTAACACTTGATTTTTCTGATTTAAAGTAATCATTAATGTAATTTCAAATTTTTAGAATATTTATTCCCTACCTATACTTCTGATTATTTTTAAATTGATATTAAAACATTATAATCATTTTTCATTTTGAGATTAGTACTTAGTATTGATTGGTTTAAGAGATATGGATTCTTTTGAAACAACTTTAAAAGCCTGTAATATAAGAACAAAAATGTATTTTGCCTATGCACACAACATATACAGACATGCAAACATAATTTCACATTTATGCAAACCACATCCAAATTATCATCATCATCATAAACTTAGGATAATGTGGAAGATCAAGTTTAAAAAAAAGGAGTTTGCTCACCTGGATTAAAGTTTGAACAAAGAATCAAACGCCTAAAACTTGAATTTGAATATCTGGAACAAACTTTAATCTGGAATCTGAACTTTGAGCTTGTTTTCAGTTGCCTCAGGATTTTAAATTTTGATTTACTCTTCTTGCCTTTGAGTTGATTTGTCTTAGGCTTTTGATTTTGAATGAATTGCTTTACTTTCAAATCTGTTTTGATGTTGCATTTTTTTTAAAAATAGCAACTTGTTTTTAAAACTGGAATTAAAACTACTGCTTGATAAATTTGGATCTGCATTTTCTTTAATCACTTGATCAGGATCTTTGCATTTCAATTCGATTTGTTCCAAGTTTTGAAATGTTTTGATTGCTGCTGAATTTGATCCCCGTTTGAAGAACATGAGTTGATTTCAGGTTCTGGTTTGCTTATCTTTTGCTTTCAGATTTAAAATTTGAAAGCTGTTGTTTTAAACAGAAGACTTGAATTTATTTTGAGCTAGAATGTTTTGTTTTTGCATCAGGTTGAAGGCTTTCTTCAATTTGGATTTGTTTACGGATAAGGTTGTAGATTAAAACTGCTGTTTGATTTAACTGGGTTAATTCTTGAACTTGATTTAAACTTTGATCTTTGCTTTAACTTGAATTTTGTTTCAGGTTGAGAAATATATGAAAGAAGTTGAACTAAGAACAATTTTTTCTTTCTTTCTTTTGATACATATTTATAAATTCAAATCAAAAGAAAAGTTTATTTTGCCACTTGTTTATTTTGTATCAACACTTGTAATTGTATAATCTATTCTCTTTACATTTGTTAAAAATGTGTATTTTTATGTTTAAATCCTTGTCTTAATTAAATTTTAAAATTTGTTTTAAGCCCTCTCTTTATTTTAATTTACAAAAACATGTTTTCACGCTTTATAAATTCTTTTATTTAATTTCATATTTACACAAGTTTATGTTTTCATTTTCCTATATTTTTAAACATTTACAAACTATAAATTTTTAAAAGAAAATTTTCTAATCTTTACATCCAATACTATTTTAAACTTAATTTATTATACTTTTAAATGTATATATATATATATATAAATATATATATATACATACAAATTACCTTTAGTTATGGATAAATTTAAAATTTAACTCAAGTTATTATACTTAAATTTATATAAATAATACTAGTGCTGAAAATGTTCATATTTCATGTTTTAGAAAATTATTATACTAATTTCAAAATATAACTTTTTAAAGAAATGTTTTAAAACTTTATTTCTATAATAAATCCAATTTATTTATAAATATTTACATTTTTGAATTCTCCAAAATCAAAACTTTATTTACAATTTAACTTTTGAATCTATATATATTTAAATATATATTTATTCAAAAAAATATCAAATTAATCCACAAACAGATTTATAATTAATATATATTATTCAAAATATATTTTTTCTAAATTTCTATTTAAAAATTCTATTTTAAAATCATATTTATGTACATTTATATTAATAAACAAACAAATATCTATTTAGTTTTGAAAATACCAAATTGATTCACAATTTAATTTCAAAATTTTATATTAACCACCAATTTAATTTTCTTCAAAACCAGGATCATTACAGAAATAACGTTATGGTCTGAAATGAAAGGCCTGAGTGATTTTTATTTATTTTATTTAACTTGGGATTGCGGGTTTGAAATGATAGAACCCAGATTTTCTTTGTAAATTACGGATTGAATGATATATTTATCCTTATCACTTGACTTAGGTTAGAAAATTTTATACAGACCCATGGTTATTTTATAAAGTTTTTCTGAAATTTTTAAGAGTTTTTAAATTTGTATATTATGATAATTTGATTTAAATTGAAATTAAAATGTTTAAATAAAGGATTAGTGATTTTTAGATAAGTTAAATATGTCAAATAAATGAATGGTTAAGTTGAAATTTGAAATATATCTTTATTTAGAAATTTGAGATTTTGTTTAAAAATGAAGTTAAGTTAAGTAAATAAATGGAAACTAAGCTTATATTTTGAAATGGTAATTAAAACTTAAGTGTTAAGTTAATTTTTAAAATGCAAAAAATAGAAAATTATACGCTTGAATTTAATAAGTGAATTATTAAAAAAAATTGATTTTATGTATAAAATTTTACTTTATAAAAATCATAAGTTAAAGGGTATTTAAATGAACATTTTTGAGTGGAAAAATAAGATTTTTATAAGTTAAAAGGGTTAAAATCAAAGTTTAATTGTTTCTGAAATTGTATTGAAAATCTGGAAATTTAATTAACAGCATTTTAGAAATGCTATCATTTCTGAAGTTAACTTAAAATCTGAAGTAAAGGATACTACAGCGCTCTATAATTGCTGTGGTTGATGCAAATAAACTATGGCTGAAATTTAACTGAGAGATATTACAGCACTTGGTAAGTGCTGTGATTGCAGAATGAAAACTAAAATCTGAAACAAATAAAAGGGCTATAGTAGCTCTTGATAAGTGCTGCAGTTTGTTGAAATGAGATTTTTCAAGTGTAACTGAACTACTACAGCAGTTATAAATGTTGTCTTTGCTGAATTGAATTGTTTTCAAATATAACATACCGCAACATTTTCTAAGTGTTGAGAAAAGCAGAAATTTCAATGTTTTGTAGTTTTTAACTAAATAAATGAGCTCGGAAAGGCTAAACTTTTGGGAATTGAATATTTGATTTGTAAGTATAATGACTTCACTTTTAAATAGTTTAAATGGAGTATTTTGATTTGAAATATAAACCATTTTGAAATGTGATTTGGAATGGTATTTAAATTTTAAAAAAAATGAGTGAATGAGGTTTTGAAAGGATATGATATTTTGAAATGGATTGGAAGTGATTTTATCTTTATTCCGATAAAAATTTGAAATTGAAATGATATTTGATTTTTGAAGTATAAAATACCATTTTGAAATGTATAACCACATGTTGTAGTAACGATTGGTCGTTAAAGAGACTGAGATCGGATAGGGATATACTCTCTGTCGATACCGAAAACCACTTTGACAACTGTGTACGCGGCGGAGTTTCCTGAATGAAGTAGGATGGTGGCGACGATCCTATTGTGTTATGAACGTGGACCCGACTCCCATGAGTTGGCTTAAGGTGGCTAAAACAGGAGAGATCTTGGGCCACAAGAGGTAGCACCTCTGCTCGAAGACATTTCTTCGATACCATTCTATTACTTTGTGATTATTTTGGTGGCCACCCTTTGATTTGGTAGTGTGTTCTGAGGTGGGCGTAGTGGCTGCTACGTTACCACCAGCCCGTATGCGTAATTGGTATATCTACCCTGGCATTGCCTTGTGTGCCGTGTCACCTACCATAGCGAGCTTTTCTACGAGTTTGATTTGTGTCGTACCTATGGAGTATCTTCTCATAGTCTCTCGATCAGGAGATATGCAGGTACTGTGTAGTCTACTGGCATTATTATGTGTTAAGGGCTATATGGGTAAGCCCTTGACGCTATTTTAAAGTATTTTTATTTTACTATTAGACATTATTATAATAGCAAATATTACTACATAGTAAATAGTTTAATGGTTCCTTAGAGGGTGGGCAGTCCTAAGCATCCTTTAAGTTACGTGTACATTTACTGTAGTTCACTTGAGTTGGTTTACATTATATAAGTATATATGTCCCGACTCGAGTGTTTTGTGTTTTTCTTTACGCTCGGGTCAGCCTGAGTATTCACAGCTTCATATTTCTCTTTCTGGAGCTAGTAATCACTGGAGATTCTGCTTATCTAGTTATTTATATATTTTAGTTTTAGTTGTTCTATTTCAGCTCTTGTATTAGTGGACTTCTATGTATTTGGGATTTCTATTGTGTTTGTTTTCAGATTGATATTATGTATTTTTTTGAGACTTTGTTATAGTTGTTTCATGAACTACTATCGTATTTTAACTTCCGTTGCGAGTTATTCTGATATTTCTGTGTCTGTGATTCTGTGAATTGATTTTATTTGCTCAAATTTTATTGCAATCTGTTATTTTGAATTATTCAAGTTTGACATGTATGGATTATTATCGATTTGAATGGTCAAAAATAGTGGGTCGTTACAGAGAGCATTGGTTTAGCGATAAACCTTAGCTTTGTGGGGCCTGACTCTTTATCAATAGGGTAGTAATACCCTATGATGATTCGCCGAGCTTATATATATGAGTGAGCTTATTTGTTAGTGTTATAAAAGGGTTTTGGTATTGTGTTAATTTGTTCCATTTTGTATTTATAAATTCTGGTTGGTGCATAGGACGTTATGACATCAACAGGGATTTCTAAACCCTTAATAGGACAGACCGACACAATATTTGTTTTGAATATAGGTAAATGAAATAATTTTGCCTATTATATTTTCTATGTATAATGTAACAAATTTTATAAAGGTTATATTTGGCTATTATATATTTGTTTGTTAGGTACTGGAAATAAAAAATATTGGTTAAAATATAGATATGTTAATAAAATAAATGAAAATTGGAAATTTAGAACTTAAGTTTCGAGGTTTTGAAATTTCTTTTGAATAATTTTGGAATATAATAATAATTTTATTTAATTTATTTTCTGATATAAATATTTCAATTTGATTTGAAAGAATTGCTTTAAAGAAACTTTGAAAGAAATAAGTTCTATACTCCCCTCTCTCTTGTTGGAAAATAATTTCAGTGATGAGTGCACGCATCATCGACATTCATTTTCGAGTTTTGGAGTGGGAAGGTCATTGTAGTAGTTTTACTACAGAATTATTTTTGATAAACAAATGTAAATGTCAAATTGTGTTAAATATAATTGGATATATATTGTAAGTGTATACTTCTATCTACTATTTTAAAATGATTTGAAATTAAACCCGGTGTTTAGTTCTTAAGTTTTCGTTAATTAATAGTTTCAATTATTGCAGCGAAACGGAATGTAACTAATTAATAATTGGAAACTCGAATTAAAATAAGAGATTAAATGCTAGGTTATAAATGAAATTTGTAGAAAGCTGAAATTTGTAACATATAAAACAAAGATATGATTATTGAACATTAAATTAATTTAAAAAGAAATGAGAAAAACTGGTATAACTTTCAATTACATTCTCAAATCATATATATAACTTACCAAATATTAAAAGTTTTAATGTTTAATAAGAAAATGTAATGGAAATTGTACAAGTAAATTTATGTACGAAAATGTTCAATAAATTTCCTTTATTAATAAGAATTGATGTTATAATTATTATATACTTAAGTAAAATTTGGAAGGTTATTGTAATAAAATGTGATAGAAAAGGGATCATTGTGAGTAGAAGATTATAAACTTAAGTTAATGAAATTATTATGCCAAGTAACTGAATTGAACATGAATATTATTAATAAATGAAATGAAGTTAGTAAGTAATGAATGAAATAAGTGAGATAAACACTGAATCAATGGATGGAATGAAATTTGCAAGAAATAAATGTAAATTTAAAAGATAAATCATTATATGAATGAAAAGGAAATCAAACAACAAATTTACGAAATGAAATAATAAGAATGAACTTGATCTATTGTTTGAAATTGTTGTTTATCTGGTTTATGGTTGTTTGGGCAAGAATATTTATAAATTGTTTGGATGTATGAATAATCAATTTAGTTTCACCTAAGACTGTTGAGTGAATGGTACACTTAGTAGTTTATTTTTAATTCTGTACAATTTAAAGTTTTCGAACCCAAACAACTATTAGTTTTGTTTGATATGAATGGATAATTGATTATGTTGATTTCCGATTGCATATTGGTTGCAAGTGATTGTTGTCTATATTGATTTTTTTGTTAATGGTTGAAACAACTTTAAATATCTCACTTTATATAATTATTAACTTTTTCTGGATTTTATAAGTGAAATACAGGTTATGGAAGCAATTCCTTCTGCTTTTGGTTTCATAAGTAACCGCTATTTATCCGACAAATAGGTACGTTCTCGGATTTCGGTTTTATAACGTTATTATGTTGTTTTTCCCATGTTAGGATACATTATTTTGGAAGATATATGTATATATTGTTATACTTGATATTATAATTTCTCCCGAGCATTCTCATACAAAGGAGACTCTACCGAAATTTTCCGTAGATTTTGGACATAGAAAATTTTTGAAAAATGTTTTTACAAACTTTATTAATTTGAGTATAAAAAGATTTAACGGTTGTAAAAATTGGTATATTTCATTTAAATTATTAACTTTGTAAGTTTAGTTATTTATAAGTTTAATATTTTGAATAAGATATATTGATTTCTTAATTCTTCTTTTCCCTTCTTTTTCCTTTTTAGGGACGAAAAGTATTGAGTGGGGGAGAGTGTAACGACCCGAAATTTTCGATAATTAAATTTTGTTAATTTAATAAGTTTTAGTAATTTAATTCAAAAAGAAAATAAAAAAAATCTGTAATTTAATAATGAAATCACTAGAATAAAGGTAATAATGTTAATGCAAGTTAATAAATAACTAATTTAGTGTAAACCCAATTAATCGAAACATTTGCAAGATCATAATTGATTGTAAATAGTAAATTAGGGAATAAAATTCAAAGTTATATTAATTGAAAAAATAATACGTAATAAGATGTAATTTGGAAAAATCAAATTAAATATTTAATTGTAATAATTGTTGGTTGATAATAAAGTATGAATAGGATAATGATTGATTGAATAAAAAGAATGGGAATCAAGATTTATTAATTTAAATTTAATAAATTGGATTAGTTGGCATTAAATGAAAATTAATATTTAAATATTATGAAAATAGAAATTAAGAGGAAATTGGGAAATATGAAGTACCAAGATTTAGAACAATGTAGTCATTTCCTTATTGTAATAAAAGACATGAATAACAACGTTTAAAAATTTAATAGATGGATTTTGGGAATTTTAATTTATAATTTCTGAATTTAATGAAATTGAAATTAAACACTGAAATTGAGGGATTAATCAACTTTAACTGACATTTAAAATTGGTTAAGTTATTATAAATGATTAAGAAATAAAAAATGACAGAAAGGGTAAATAATTAAATTTAAACTGAAAAGGTGATTTAATTAATTAATTATTAATTTAATTTAATAACTGGAAATTTTCCATTTTGGCCATTGACTCGGATTTCAACGAAACCAGTTTCATCGGATCCATAATGGTGAATTATTATAGGATTTCAAGTTTCATAACGATTGGGCTTGTCGTTTGATCGTACGGACTCAAAAAGCCTAGAAATCAATTTAATTGAAATCAATTTGAAATAACTTGATTTTAGCATAACTTCTTCATACGATAAAATTTGGACTTAAAAACTTTCCCATTGATTTTAAAATATTTTAAAACATCTATTTTTATATTTGGGTTGACCAAATTTCGTTCTGGAGCCGAAACGGGCTTTTCGGGTCATTTATCGTTCAACGGTCCAAACCGATTGTATCTTTTCCTCTATTACTCAGCTCTACCTATATATATCCCATTATAGACCCTAGCCTATTTCTTATGCTCATTATTCTGTACGTATAATTCCGGTTCCTCCTCCTCTTTCTCAATGGCAAGCAAAACCAAAATTTCAATTGCAATTTCAAATAAAATTCAAAGCCAAAAATTCAAACTCCTCAAATAATATCGAATTATATATGGATTTGAAGCTCTCGACGAGCGCAAGTCAAATATATGATTCGTTATTCGATCTGGGTTGCTGTGTGACCGAAATTGGCTAGTTTATCTCTGGCCATTCATTGGGTGGATTCTATTTTAATGGTGGATCTTTGCCAGGGCGGCGATCGGAGGGCGTAGGCTTGTAGGGGTTGGCGAGCAGCTCGCATCCATGTGGTTGGTTGGTCGCAAAGTCGAGCAAATTGGCCAGAATTTCCTGACCTAGGGAGCGGCGGCTTGGCCTTTTTTTTTGCGATCGGAGCTCGCGCGCGAGGTCAGGCAAGGGGCTGCCGGTCTTCGGCATTCCGACGGTGGGCGTGGATCAAAGTGGAAGAGGCCCTGGTGACCGCGGCGCTCGCGAATTGAAGTGGAGGCGTTCATTCGAATGCGGTGAACTGGGTATTTGGGGTTTTCGGAATGATCTGCTGCACATGGCTAGTAACGTTCAGCCAATTATCTTTAATTTATTTTATTCTATTTTATCGTTTAACTTCTTGTCGTTATAATTGATTTATGATGTGATTTGAAATTTATTTACGACTGGTTGGCACATTTTTAATCATCATCTCAGCTAAATTGAATTTATTGAATTAAATTGTTATTTAATTAATTATTGAATATAAACTGCCAGTAAATGCCTGTTATTTTTAACCTGTTCTATATTGCTATTATGGATTGAATTGGATGATAAATGTGATAAATGTTTGATGATTGATATGGGATGAATGGATGTTGTGCTTTATGTTGTCATAAACTACAAGTTGTTATGGATTTATTTTATCCGGGATTGCGGTTTGAAATGATATATAACTGTATTTATATTTTAAATTACGGATTGAGATTAATATCTGTATCACTTGATCATAGGATAGAAAATTATATGCAGGCACCGCTGGTCTATATATAAATATTTTTGGAGATGATTTTTGTGGTTTTATATAAATATTGATTTTAGATATTATATAAATTTTATTTTATCTTTGATTTTAAGCTATGTATAATTTGTTTTAGTATAAAATAAGCTTAATAAAATGTTTGATTACTTATTAAAGATAATACGATTGAATATTTTAATTTCATTTTAATATAGAGTTTATAATGATTTAATTAAATTAAGGTTGGAAGAAAAATTGGAAATTTATTTGAAATTTGATTTATTTAAGAATTAAACTCAAATAAGTTTGATGTGAAATTTATTAAATTGGAAATTTTAAAGGTATCATTTTTATAACTTGATTTTGGGTTAAGGTGAATTAAATGAGTATTTAAAACATAAATAAATTAAAGGAAATAATTAATTATTTGTAATTTGAGTTTTATTCAAATGAAAGGTGATTTATAAAGTAAGTAAATCGAAACTAAATAATATATGTATATATATGAAATCATCAAACTTAGTTTTGAAATTGTTGAATGCTTAAGTTTGAAATATATTGAATTTGAAATGGGTTATTCTGTGGATCTAATCTATCTTGAAATCGATAAATTTGGAATAATTTACTTGGAAACTGAATTGAATTGAAATTATGATTTGGGATTTGGTTAAATATAGAATTTAGAAATTCGAGTTGTTTTGGAATTGATTTGTGAAATTGAAGAAGCTATTTTATTATATAAAAACCATTTAAGTGGTGGAAGTTATGTTTCAAAGTTATGAATTTCCAACTACTATAATTTAAAGTGTTATATTTCAAGTGTTTTGATTTCGGAATGTTATAACTTTGAAAGCGCTATGATTTTGGAAAAAGGATATATTTGAAATAAAATGATATTTTATTGATCTGGGTTTAATAAAAATGATATCATATTGGTTTGGGTTTTGAAATGGAAATAATATCATATTTGTATGGTTTTGGAACGGATATTATATTCTGATTTTGAAGTATAAACTATTTTGAAAATGACAGCGGTGTTATAATAACATTTGGTTGTTAAAGAGACCGGGATCGGAAGTTGTAATACTCTGTGCCAACTCCGAAAACCACTTTAACAACCGTGTACGTGGTGGAGATTTCAAAATGAAGTAGGATGGTGGAGACGTCCTTTGATGTATGAACGTGGACCCGACTCTCGTAAGTTGGCTTAAGGTGGCTAAAACAGGAGCGATCTCGGACCAATGAGGCAGCCCCTTTTATTGGACACACTCCTTCGGTATTATATTCTGACTTTGAGATTAGTTTGGTGGCCACTATTGACTTTTTATTTTGGGGGTGTGGCTCGAGGTGGGCGGTAGCTGCGCGCTATGCTTCACCACCAGCCCGTGTGCGTAATTGGTATATCTACCCAGGCATTGCCTTGTATGTCATATCACCTACCCTAGCGCGCATTGTACGAGTTTGGTTTTCTCCCGTAGCCCATGGAGTATTTAGTGTAGTCTCCCGATTTGGAGATGCGCTGATACTAGATGGACTACTGGGACTATTATTGTGTTAAGGGGGAGACTGGGTAACTCCTTAACGCTATTTAAAAGTAAGTTTATTTTACTATAGACATTATTATAATAGCAAAGTATTCCTACATTGTAAATAGTTTGACGGATCCTTAGGAGATGAAATCCCAAGCATCTCTTCACGTTAGACACTGGATAGGAGATGTCAAATCCCGTAAAAAATTCTAATGCTATTCCACTCATATTTATTTCTGTTGATTTAACTCACATAAGATCTTTTAGTTCTGACTCGAATGTTTTGTCCTTTCAATTCGCTTGGGTCAGTCTGAGCATTTCGGGGTTCGAAGACTTTATTTCTAGAGGACAAAGACGAAGATTGTGTTACTATTATCTATTATATTATTCAACTTCATTCATATTTGTTCTGCTGCATTATTTATTATTCTTTGGTATGTATAACTCTAATATGTATTGTATAAGTAAAATTAAATGTTTTATAAAAATAGCTTCAAGAACTGTTATTTGATTATTGTATTTTGTCGTTCCGTTGCAAGATTATGTTTTGTTTTTCTTCTTTCCCTGCTTTTTCTTATTTTCCCATAACAATCCGTCGTTCTGTAAGGTTTGAGTCTGACATGTGTGGTTTATCATCGATTTAAAGCGTACAAAAAGGCAAGATGTTACAAATAGGGTCTAGGGTTTTCAAATAAACTAGAAAATAGCTGAAATTGTTACATTTATTAAATTCCATCATACATATGTATAATATCTAATCCGAGGGCACTTATTGGAGATTGGATTCCATACAATGGCAGGGCTACTGGATACTGCCCGTCATAGTAGGTGGCCTAGATTAACGTACCAAGGATCACTCCCGACCCCCTGCAACACAAAGCCGGAACCATCCCTTACTGGACAGTCCCGAATAAGATAACCCCGTAGTTGGCTGCAGGCCCACTGCCCACTAAGCCTAATAAAATAGGACCTCTAGATAGGGAAAGCTCTTATCCTACTTTGGTGTGACTACCTTAGCCTTGCCTCATCTCCCTTGTTTTATCCATTCCCGGTTGATGAGGCTTGAGGCTACGATTACCTTTATAGAACACATCTATCTTAGAAGCTCATCGTCCACCTGACGATGTTCTGAAAGCATTCAATTCGTACAAGTTCGTTCCGGGTTCGAACGAAACCGAAGGCAATATCTTGTTACACTCAATTTGGAATCACCCTCAAAGTTAACGACAATAACCCTTGCACTCTGAAACACCATCTCGAACCTGAAAGCACTATCTCCATTATATTAGTATTAGAATCACCCTCAGAGTTTTAACGACAAATAGTTCTTACACTTCGAGTCTTCAAATTGATCTTCACTAGAATTCACGACCTAATGTTTAACTTAGATCGATGTGGTTTTTGGATAATCAAATTTGATACCCGTTCCTGGTCTCATCGAAATCCAAACATATCTTAAAGGCCAAGTTGTTTAAGGTTAAACAATTCATTTCAATTCAATTCAATACTTGAATACACACAGCATTTAACACAGATAAATATCACACATTTATCACTGATATATCCAATATCATATCACAGAATATCACCGCATATCATCCAATGGATATCATACAATTCAGACGGTGTACACAAACAATCATCCACAAACAGGAATTATTAATCCATATTATAATTAATTTAATTTATTTAAATTAAATTAATTACTTAAGAATTAATCACCTAATCCTGCTTAACAATCATTAATTAATTACAAACAAATTAATTAATCACTCCTTGATTAACTTATCAATTAATTAATTAATCTCTATCACAGATTAACTATCCTTTAATTATCAATTAATAAACCTTAATTATTAATTAATCTCCTTCATTACAAAGTAATCAATCCTTAATTACTTTTATAATCAATTAATTAACCTTTAATTAACTGATTAATTATCCATTAATTATTGATTAATAATCTTATTAATCAATATCTCTTAATATAAATTATTGATCCATAATTACTGTTAATTAATTAATTAATCATTAATTAACTAATTAATTATCCCTTAATTATTAATTAATAAAACTTAATTATTAATTAACAATCTTAATTACAAATTAATTAATCCTTAATCACCAGTTGATTAAATAGTTAATTAATACTTAATTAACAATTGATTAATCCTTAATTACCCTTGATTAATCTTTAATTACCCTTTGTGTAACAACCCAGAATTTTCTGATTATTTCTATTTGTTTATTTTAATTATTTAAATTAAAACTCCTGATTTAAAAAAATTATTATATTTATTAAAATGTATAAATTTTGTTATTTTAAATATAAATTTTGATTTTTGTGTGAATTATAATTTCAAACCTGAATAAATTGAATATTTCCCGAAAAGTGGATTTTTGGTCAATCTGGTCAAACTTTGACTTTTAAATTTAAAATTTAAATATTTGTTTTCCTGAATTTTATCTTTTATTATGAAAATAGATTTAATTTTAAGAATACTGCTTTTGTTTCGTTGAAATCCGATTTATATTGTGAAAGTTATGCTTTTTACAATATTGTATGTAAATTGATTTATTTAATAAAATAGTTTGTTTTAATTTACATAAATAATATTTTTATTTGTCATATCATGTTATAATATGTGTTATATGACATGTTAGGTATATATTTTATTTTAAAACATTTATAAAGTGATGTTATAATTTTTTCAAAATTTATTGTATTTATTTTCAATTTTTATAACCTAGTTTCTATTTTTAAGCTATTTTCTTAATTTATTTATATTTATCTAAAATTTATTTATTTATTTTTATTCATACATTATTTTTTTGTATTTTTATTTTATTTATATTCATTTTTCATATGTTTAAAAATGCAAAAATAAATAAAGAAATATGAAGAGTTTTTGACCTTTTATATGCCTTAGACTTTTCACCTTCTTTGCCCTTTCAATTTCAATCAACATATGCAATTAATTTTGGCTAACCATATCTCATTCCACCATCCGATTACCTCGTAATACCCTAAAATTTTGTGAAAAAACTATTTTAGTGAAATAATTTAGTTTTAAAATATTTGGATTAAATATTGATGAAATTTCTAGATTGAAGGATGTGTAAGAGTATGTGTGCACATGCACACTGGAAATGGCTTAAGAAAGAATCCAAATTCCTAAAAAAAATATAATAGATAAAAAAAAAAGCATTTCAAATATGATTTTGAAATGTGAATTATTAACCGAATTAAATATTTTTCTGTGCATATTGAAATTAAAAATAGATTTATATACTGAAATTAAATATGAAATATATGGATATGAACATATATTATTACAGTGAAGCAAGGAAGAATTAAACAAATATATATACATCTGTACATATACATATTTTCTTTGAGTAGAAATATGCTAAAGTTAAGCAAGAGAAATATCACCAAAATGACATGAAACACAACACAAGTAAGCATGTGTGTAGGTAAAAATAGAAAAGGGGTTTGCCAGAAATGAATAAATGTGTAAATATAGCAAAGTCACACTTTTAACATGACTTGAGTAAGGGGAATGATATTAAAAGCATTTTCTGTAAAGCAAAAGTGAAAAACAACTGACCATAACAAACTAAGACAGCCGGGGTATTGGGATGGGAATGGAAAAAAAAGATGCAAAAATGCTTGAGGATTAGCCAGGACAAAAATGGAATTTCGTCTTGATAAAACCCTAGTGAAAATATGCATATAAATGAGCAGTTATAGCCAGAGAAATCATCTTACCTGAGATATTTTTAAAAAAACAAATAATAAGAAAGGAAGAAAACATTTAAAAAGGAAGGAGAAATATTCAGGGATTTTCTGGATCAATTAGAAGAAATACTTAGGTGAGTAATCTCACTAAATTCATGGCATTAAGTCCTGATATGAGGCAGCCAATCTTTTATATTTTTGTTTGCACATTTAGGTTTTACTGAAAATAGTTTTATTAAATATCTTATGGAAGTTTTGGATGGTTTTGGATCTGTTATGATGTTTATTATGGATGTGCATGCTACTGTTTTACTATATTTTTGAAAAGCTAAGGCACTAAACCTTGAAAATCATGGGAAGAATACTCATAACTGATATGGAGTTATGACATAAAAAAATTAACAGAAAAATAGTATAAGCTGCATCATACCTTGTATAAGTGCTGCGGCTTGAGAAAAAGGTACTAAGGGTGCAATAGAAATTTCTATGTGCTGAGTCCCTAATCAAATAGCAAAAATCCACTAGTCAAAAATTGTGATTCATCTAGGTCATGAATCTGCTTCAATCACAGTTACTTGTAAACCATAATAACTTAACATGCCATGTCTCCATACTCAGTTGTAAATATTCTTTTATTTGGTTTAAAGTTAAGACATCTGATGGCAATATTTTTGAAAATGATCCTCTGCTTCCTTTTGAACAGTATACTTGCAAGATATATGGAGGTGTTTTTATACACTATGATATGTTTACTTAGCTATCTGATGATAGGGTTAAAAAAATGTAATTAGTAAGTTAAATTAGGGATGGTGAGCTAAGAAGGCTGCTGGAATGCTTGTCATATTTGAAGTATGCAAGTTGGCACATGGTTTGATTAAGCCTTGAGATCTTGGTGCAATGATGTGAATTAGTTCATTGAAATGTGTCCCTGTGATTCCTTGATAGCAGATGAGGCTAGGATATGAATTGATATAGATAGACAACCCTTAAGTCATGGAATAGGAACATGAGTATTTCCTGGATTGGTTGGAGTGGAACCATGGTTATTCCAGTGCATTTATATGCTACTGAAATGTGCTTGCCTGCATAATTATGTATGTGTTAATGGATGATTTATGAAGATTATCATACTTGGCCAAAATTTATTTGAAAACATAGTATAACAGATGATTAAAGAAATTGCATATGCAACAAGTTAGAACTCATGTATCACTTATTTGCTTAATGTTACGAATATATTGATGTTACTCATACCAGATCATAGATCTGACCCTTGTTTGCTCATGGCATATGGGGGTGTCTCATTTTAAAATGAGGCAGCCACCAATGCTCTTTCAGGAAATATAGGAACTAAGTAGGAAGGAAGGTTATGGCTGTTGAAAAATGAATGAGCATGCTTGTTAGTTTTAATAAGAGCATAGGAAGATTTATCTGCATGTATTCATGAAAAATTTGTGTTTTAAATTTTCTGTTATGTAATGAACTTGCTATGTTTGATTGAACTAGTTATTTCCTGTTGAATCTTGCTATGAATTAAGGTTTGAAAATTAAAAGATCATCTGAGTTGAATCAAGAATATAAGCTTAAAGATTATCTATGAAAATTTGGAAAAAGGATTATAATTGTATTGAGCATTTGTCATACAAAATTTATATGTATTAGTCAAGTTTGAGTCATCCAAAAGCAGTTATTTTTGAAGTAAAATCCGGTTTAACTTGGAATAATCTTTTGGTATTTAGTCACTTTTCTTTGATATATCTTGTGAAAGAATTCAAGTTCAGCTATGAGTTGTTTTGTCAAGTATACATATACCTTAAAAGGTTTCAAGTATTTTGCAAATGAAAGGAATTTCCAAATTGACATAGCTGGAATTAGGCAGGTTGACAAAAACTATATGGTTCGGCCAAATTCAAAAGAATGGAGCTTAGGTTGATCATGTTGGTCAGTGATTTGATAAGAATTATAAGGTAAAGGGTTTATATGGCCAAGCAACTCATGCCGGGGTGCTCCAGTAGTGTTTGTAAGGAAACATGATGGTACTTTGAGGATGTGCACAGATTACAGGGAGTTAAATAAGGTTACCATCAAGAACAAATACCCATTTCCTAGAATTGATGATCTTTTTGATCAACTCAGTGGAGCTAAAATATTCTCTAGGTTAGACTTAGCATCTGGGTTCCATCATATGAAGGTTGAGGACTCAAGTGTTAAGTACACTGCATTTAACACTAGATATGGTTTATATGAGTTTATGGTTATGCCATTTGGGTTAACAAATGCCCCCTCATATTTTGTAGATTTAATGAATAGAATATTTAGAGATTATCTGGACAAGTTTGTGCTAAGTTTTATTGATGATATTTTAATTTATTCCAAAACAGTAGAAGAGCATGAAAATCATTTGCATCTGGTTTTATCTAGATTGAGGGAAAAAGATTTATAAAGGCCAAATTTTCAAAATGTGCATTCTGGAAAGAAGAAGTACATTTTCTTGGTCATGTCATTTCTGCGGAAGGAATTTCAGTGAACCCCAATAAGGTTGTAGCTATTCAAGCATGGAAGAAACCGAGCATAGTGAGTGAAATTAGATCATTCATGGGGATGGCAGGGTACTATAGGAGATTCATAAAAGATTTTTCCAAAATGTCATCACCAATTACAAATTTAACTAGAAAGAATCAAGTGTTTGTATGGACTGAAAAATGGCAACAAGCTTTTATCAAGATAAAAGAAGCCTTGGTTAATGCACCGGTATTAAGAGTACCTGAAGGAAATGAGGGTTTAATTGTGTACACTGATGCAAGAGGTTCTGGGCTAGGAGCTGTGTTGATGCAACAAGACCAAGTAATAGCCTATGCATCCAGGCAATTAAAACCACATGAAACCATATATGTGACCCATGATCTTGAGCTAGCAGCAGTGGTGTATGCCTTGAAGCTTTGGAGACATTACTTATAAGGTGCCAAATTTATTTTGTACACTGATCATAAGGCACTGAAATATCTTTTCTCACAAAAAGATTTGAACATGAGGCAACATAGATGGATGGAGTTTTTAGCTGCCTATGACCTAGACATGCTCTATACACCAGGTAAAGCAAACCAAGTTGCAGATGCCTTGAGTAGACAACATGCTAAAGTAGTTATGTTGATGATGGAAGAATTTAAAAATTTATATATACTTACTGACTTAGAAATTGAAGCATGTAGTGAAATGTACATGGTGACAAATGAAGGAGATGAGAATAAAAGGAGACTGAGTTTAATAACCTTACAATCAGATTTAATTTTGAAAATAGGGAGAATGCAAGAACAAGACCCAGACCTAGTAGAGAAGAAAATTCTCATATCAAAAGGGGAAGAAGTGATAAATTACCATATTGATAAAAATGGTTATGTAAGGAACAAAAATAGAATATGTGTTCTAGAAAACATGGAGTTGAAGGAGGAAGTATTAAATGAATACCATATGAGTAAGTACTCCATACACCCAGGCAGTACAAAGACGTATCAAAATCTAAAAAGAAATTATTGGTGGAAAGGAATGAAGTCAGATGTAGCTAAACATGTTGCAAGGTGTATGACTTGCCAACAAGTCAAGGCAGAGACACAAAGACCATCAGGGTTGTTACAACCCCTTAGTATACCACAATGGAAATGGGAGGATATATCTATGGATTTCATAGATGGCCTGCCTAGATCTAAAAGAGGAAAGACAAGTATATGGGTAATAGTAGATTGGTTAACTAAAGTGGCACATTTTATCCGAGTGAAATCAGAAAGAAATGCACCAAAATTGGCTCAAGTGTTCATAAAGGAAGTGGTAAGATTGTGTGGCATTCCCAAAACTGAGTGATAGGGATACCATCTTACCTCAAGATTCTGGAAAAGTTTTCAAGAGGCCATGGGAAGTGAACTATGCCTAAGCACAGCCTCCATCCACAATCAGATGGACAAACTTAGGTGGTGAACAAAGTTTTAGAAGACTTATTGAGGGCATGTGCACTGGATTTTGGAGGCAACTGGGAGGACTATCTCCATTTAACTGAGTTTACATACAATAATAGTTATCAAAGCACTATAGGGATGGCACCATTTGAAGCCTTATATGGCAAGCCATGCTTATCACCTATATGATGGGTGGAGACAGGAGAGAGGGTTGTTTTAGGGCCTGAGTACATAAAAGAAACCACAGAGAAAATTGAGCTAGTAAGGAAGAGAATGGCAGCAGCTTAAGACAGGCAGAAGAAGTTTGCCGACGTGAAAAGAAAGCAGGTGGAATATGAAGTGGGTGACTTTGTTTTTATCAAGGTTTCACCTATGAAAAAGGTCTTGAGATTTGGCAAGCAAGGAAAGCTCACACCAAGGTATGTTGGACCCTATAAAATTCTAGAAAGAGTAGGCTCATTAGCATACAAATTGGAACTGCCAGAAGAAATGAAAGCAGTGCACAATGTATTCCACGTGTCACAAATTAGAAGCTAGGTACATGATAAGGAATAAATTCTGGAAAAACCTACCCAAGTCCAGATCAATCCTAATTTGGTTTATGAGAATGAACCAGTAGGGATACTAGCGAAAGAAGAAAAGAAATTGAGAAGCAAAACTTTGAAACTGGTAAAGATCTAGTGGAGTCTTGATCCTAATGATTGTACATGGGAGTTAGAGGACAAGATTAGAATGGATTATCCTAAGCTTTTTACAAATTAAAGGTAATTTTAAAATTCCTGGAAAATTTAATATGTATGGTTGCTATGATTGAATTTATTTGCTTATGCATGTGTTTGATAAATTTTCTAGAATCGGTAAATGCTTATTATAAGTATTAGAAAATTGTGAGGACACAATTCCTAAAAGGAGGGGTGAATGTAATACCCCAAAATTTTGTAAAAAACTATTTTTGTGAAATAATTCATTTTTAAAATATTTGGATTAAATATTGATGAAATTTCTGGATTGAAGGATGTGTAAGAGTATGTGTGCACATGCACACTGGAAATGGCTTAAGAAAGAATCCAAATTCCTAAAAAATAATATAATAGATAAACAAAGAAAGAAAGCATTTCAAATATGATTTTGAAATGTGAATTATTAACCACATTAAATATTTTTCTATGCATATTGAAATTAAAAATAGATTTATATACTGAAATTAAATATGAAATATATGGATATGAACATATATTTTTACAGTGAAGCTAGGAAGAATTAAATAAATATATATACATCTGTACATATACATATTTTCTTTGAGTAGAAATATGCAAAAGTTAAGCAAGAGAAATATCACCAAAATGACATGAAACACAATATGAGTAAGCATGTGTGTAGGTAAAAATAGTAAAGGGGATTTCGAGAAATGAATAAATGTGTAAATATAGCTAAGTCACACTTTTAACATGACTTGAGTAAGGGGAATGATATAAAAAAAAGAAATAAGCATTTTTCTATAAAGCAAAAGTGAAAAGCAACTGACCATAACAAACTAAGGCAGCCGGGGTACTGGGATGGGAATGGAAAAAAAAGCAAGATGCAAAAATGCTTGAGGATTAGCCAGGACAAAAATGGAATTTTGTCTTGATAAAACTCTAGTGAAAATATGCATATAAATGAGCAGTTATAGCCATAGAAATCATCTTACCCGAGATATTTTAAAAAATAATAATAAGAAAGGAAGAAAACATTTAAAAAGGAAGGAAAAATATTCAGGGATTTTCTGGATCAATTAGAAGAAATACTTAGGTGAGTAATCTCACTAAATTCATGACGTTAAGTCCTGATATGAGGCAGCCAATCTTTTATATTTTTGTTTGCACATTTTGGTTTTACTGAAAACAGTTTTATTAAATTTCTTATGGAAATATTGGATGGTTTTTGATCTGTTATGATGTTTATTATGGATGTGCATGCTACTGTTTCACTATATTTTTGAAAAGCTAAGGCACTAAACCTTGAAAATCATGGGAAGAATACTCATACCTGATATGGACTTATGACATAAAAAATTTAACAGAAAAAATAGTCTAAGCTGCATCATACCTTGTATAAGTGCTGAGGCTTGAGAAAAAGGTATTAGGGGTGCAATAGAGATTTCTATGTGCTGAGTCCCTAATCAAATAGCAAAAATCCACAAGTCAAAAATTGTGATTCAGCTAGATCTTGAATCTGGTTCAATCACAATTACTTGTAAACCATAATAACTTAACATGCCATGTCTCCATACTCAGTTATAAATATTCTTTTATTTGTTTTAAAGTTAAGACATCTGATGGCAATATTTTTGAAAATGATCCTCTGCTTTCTTTTGAACATATACTTGCAAGATATATGGAGGTGTTTTTATACACTGTGATATGTTTACTTAGCTATCTGATGATAGGGTTAAACAAATGTAATTAGTAAGTTAAATTAGGGATGGTGAGCCAAGAAGGTTGCTGGAATGCTTGTCATATTTGAAGTAAGCAAGTTGGCACATGCTTTGATTAAGCCCTGAGATCTTTGTACACCAATGTGAATTAGTTCATTGCAATGTGTCCCTATGATTCCTTGATAGCAGATGAGGCTAGGATTTGAATTGATATAGATGGACAACCCTTAAGTCATGGAATAGGAACATGAGTATTTCATGGATTTGTTTAAGTGGAACCATGGTTGTTCCAGTGCATCTATATGCTACTGATAAATGTGCTTGCCTGCATAATTATGTATGTGTTAATGGATGATTTATGAAGATTACCATACTTGCCCAAAATTTATTTGAAAACATAGTATAACAGTTGATTAAAGAAATTGCATATGCAACAAGTTAGAACTCATGTATCACTTATTTTTCTTAATGTTATGAATATATTGATTTTACTCATACCAGATCATAGATCTGACCCTTGTTTGCTCATGGCATATGGGTGTGTCTCGTTTTAATATGAGGTAGCCACCAATGCTCTTTCAGGAAATATAGGAATTAAGTAGGAAGGAAGGTTATGGCTGTTGAAAAATGAATGAGCATGCTTGTTAGTTTTAATAAGAGCATAGGAAGATTTATCTGCATGTATTCATGAAAAATTTGTGTTTTAAATTTTATGTTATGTAATGAACTTGCTATGCTTGATTGAACTAGTTGTTTCCTGTTGAATCTTGCTATGTATTAAGGTTTGAAAATTAAAAGATCATCTGAGTTGAATCAAGAATATAAGCTTAAATATTATCTATGAAAATCTGGAAAAAGGAATATAATTGTATTGAGCATTTGTCATACAAAATTATATGTATTAGTCAAGTTTGAGTCATTCAAAAGCAGTTAGTTTTGAAGTAAAATCCGGTTTTAACTTGGAATAATCTTTTTGTATTTATTCACTTTTCTTTGATATATCTTGTGAAAGAATTCAAGTTCAGCTATGAGTTGTTTTGTGAAGTATACATATGCCTTAAAAGGCTTCAAGTATTTTGCAAATGAAAGGCATTTCAAAATTGACATAGCTGGAATTAGGCAGGTTCACACAGCCACATGGTTCAGCCAGCTTCAAAAGAATGGAGCTTAGGTTGATCATGTTGGTCAGTGATTTGATAAGAAAATGCATTTTAAAATCCTTAGTTAATGTAGCAAATGATTCACCAAGTCTCTTTCCCAAATACTATTGACAAAATATACATCTTGACTGGTTTGTGTTAAGAAAACAGTAAGCACTTTATACAAGACCAGGTTCACCCCAAAAACATAGTGGTTGCACACTTTTAAAACATTTTCAAGTCAAGTACTCTAGTCATAGAAAACTCAGAAGCAAATAATTAAATGACCAACTCATGGTGTGTTCTATTGATTTAGTCAAGAACAGGAGGGTCTTTTCATACCAACATCATTCTCACACACAAAAATAGTTTCTCAACCTCAAAATTTCGGACTTCACTCCTGAGAAAAATTTTTGGTAAATATTTCACTTTTTTTTCACTTTGCTTCTTTGTTTTTGTATTGATCTTGCCTGTGCCTGTGCTTCACCTTATATGCTCGGCCTCTAGCCTCCACCATCACCACCACCTCCATCACCACTTTTCCCAGCTGCAATCAGCTACATCTCCTCTGACCCAACTGGCCGTAGCCATCCTTGATGAAGAGCTCCACAAAAATTAGCAAAACATCACCTAAAACATCCAAGCCGACCTCCACATGACTCCACCACCTCATACAACCCCTTGGCCGACCTTTGCACCAACTTCTCGAGCCCTTACCTGACCGAAAGTCACTGCCACACCATCCCCTAGACTCCACCAGGTCTGGCCATGCCTTATAAACCCATGGTCGAAGCTTGTGTTTGTGCAAAAATCCACTTCGTTGCCTTGTGTTTGTATTCCATGCACAAACCACTCCCATACCTTCATTACCTTAGTCAGGCCGAGATACTTGACCCATACTTGACCAAATACACCCCATGGTCGTGCCTTATCATCCTATGGCCGAGCATAGTGATGATAGAAGCAAGTGCAAGTGTTTGATTCTTTGTTGTGCATGACTTCTAGATTGTTTAATGATATATTTTGTGTTGAAATTTATGTTTCTATATATTATTTGGTTTCATATGCACAAGATAATATTTTGGCTCTCCCCTCACTTGAATCCGTGGTCGTGCCTTCATGCTTTTCTGGTCTTTGTTTGTGTGTCAGAATCTATTATCTCCAGCTTGTAAAGGTGAGTATTTCTCACTAGACATTTCGTACTTTTATAAGTAGTAAATTGACATCCTATGAATCTGTAGTTCATATTATCATCTTATACCTGTCTATGATATTATTTATATGACGATAACCCTGTTTATACACATATTATATCATCTGTTACTATTATATAATTCCATTCTGTTTATTTATATCAGTTTATCACACTACAAGTTCCCTGTAGAATTTAATCACTATGGGTTGAAATGATACTTACCCAAACGGATTTTAGAATAGGGAAAAATTGTTATGGGCTGAAATGATAGGCTTGAATGATTTTTATTTATTGGCATTTACTTGGGTTGCGAGTTTAAAATGATAGAATTCGGATTATTTTCCCTTGTAAATTACGGATTGAAATGATACATTATCCGTATCATTTGACTTAGGTTAGAAAATTTTATATACAGGCCGTGGTTAATATATATTTTTCTAAAATTATAAAATATTTTAAAAATGTAAATATTATGATATTTTGATTTAAATTTAATTAAAAATGATTTTTGTAAAATATTAATGATTTTCTACAAGTTAAATAAGTGAGATAAATAAATGGTAGAGTAGAATTTGAAGTATAAGTAGATTTTGGAGTTTATGATTTTGTTTATAAATGTAGTTTAAATTAAGTAAGAAAATATTAATTTGATTTAAATTGATTTTATAAAGTGTTATTAATTTTCTGAATTTAAATTGATTTTATAAAGTGTTATTAATTTTCTATAAATTAAAAATGGTTAAATAAATGTTTAAATTGAATTTTTGAAATATAACTTACCTTGGAAAATGTGAAATGTGTTTTAGAAATAAAGTTAAGTTTAGAAAAATATAATGGAATTTAAATTTAATTTATGAAATGGTAAATTAAATTTAAATGTAAAGTAAATGAAATGTTATAAAATTATACATTGATCTTTATAAGTGAATTATTAACATTCGATAATTATTTGTGCAATTGCACTTTATAAAATTATAAATTAGAAGTATTAAAATGATCATTTTTAAAGTGTGAAAATATGATTTTTATAAGCTAAAATTTGTTTAAATAAAAATTTAATTGTTTATAAAATTTTATTGAAAACTTGGAATTTAATTAACAGCATTTTTGAAATGCAATCATTTATGAAGTAAAAGATATTACAGCATTTTGTAAATGCTGTAATTGATAAAAATGAACTAAAAGACTAAATTGAACTACGGGCTATTATAGCACTTTGTAAGTGTTGTAGTTGTAGAAACTAGACTAAAACCTATTATAGCATATCTGTAAATGCTATCTTTGTTAAAATGATTTGTTTTCAAATGTAAATTTACCGTAGCATTTTCTAAATGGTGCGAAAGTTGAAATTTCAATGTTTTAAAAAGTGAAGTAAATAAATGAATTCTGAAAATGGTAAAATTTTGAGAATTGTATATTTGATTATTAAATATAATAACTTCACTTTTAAATGATTTAAATGGAATATTTAATTGGTTAAATTGGAATATTTAATTGGTTTAATTGGAATATTTGCTTTGATATATAAATCATTTTGAAATGTGATTTGAAATGGTATTTAAATTAAATAGAAATGAATGAGGTTTTGGAAGGATATGATATTTTAATATTATAAATGAAATTGAAATAATATTGAATTTTGAAATGATATTTGATTTAGATGTATTAAATAGCATTTTGGAATTTTAACCACGGGACGTATTTAATTTATGGCTTAACTGATCCTTAGAAGATGGGCGTTCCCAAGCATCCTTTAAGTTATTGTGCATTACTACTACAGTTTACTTGAGTTGGTTTACATTATATAACTATGTATGTCCTGACTTGAGTGTTTTGTGTTTTACTTTACGCTCGGGTCAACCTGAGTATTTACAGCTTAGCTTTAGATTTCTTTTCTGGAGCTAGTAATCGTTGGAGATTCTACTTATTTAATTATCAATTCCCTTTCAGTTTCAGTTGTTCTATTTCAGTTCTAGTATTTATAAACTTCTATGTATTCGAGATTTCTACTGTATATGTTTTTCAGACTAATATTATGTATTTGTTTTGAGATTTTGTTATAGTAGCTTCATGAACTACAACGGTATTTTAATTTCCGCTACGAGTTATTCTGATATTTATGTGTCTGTGTTTCTGTGATTGTTTTCATTGCTCCAAATTTATTTACAATGTGGTATTTGAGCAAATTCAAGTTCGACGTGTGTGGATGCGAATGGCTGAAAATACCGGGTTGGCACAATTGGTATCAAAACTTTGGTTTTAGGCAAACCATAGCCTACGGAGAAAAAACTCATTAGAGATAGGGTAGAAATACCCTAGAATGAGTGAAATCAATGTCAAAATCCTTTCTTTGTGAGAGAACGTATTTTCGAAGTATAAAATGATTTCCAAATGATTTTTAAAGGAGTTTCATAGATTATTTTGGTATAAAAATTTTCTTATTTTGAAACCAAGATTTTCTAAACTTCATCCCTTCGATATCCACCTTTTTAGAAATCTCTTGGTTAGGATTCTTATCGATTAGGATTCTTCGAAGTTTGGAACGCTCCTACTTGTTCTGAAACCCATTCTTGTCTTACCTATTTTATCCTTTTGATTTTTGGGGCCTTCCATAAACACACTTTGGAATGACCTCTCTAAATATCGGTGATTCCGCCAATCTTTGAATGATTTGTAAAGGGGTGAAACTCCTTTACGATTGGCATTGATTCACCGAAGATTTCTATATCCTCGATTTACGACGCAATCTATCTCCTGCTCTACCTGGATTCTATCTCTGGCGATCGAATGTCAATTTGCCTTAGATTCTGCATTGGTTATATTTCTGAAGTCATGGTTGACCGGTTAAGCTCGCCCGCGATTTATATAGGCTTTTATCTTCTATTTAGTAATTAAATTATTTCATCTTTGTTCGAGCTTATCTTCGAATCAGGATTCTATTTGATTAGAGTTCCTCTAAATTTGAATCTCTGTTTGTTTTGAAATCCATCCTTGAATCATCCCTTGTAAATTTGTGTTTGATTGTATTTTGAATTTATGCATAGATCAAAATTATTATTTTGATAAGGATAATCACATTTTATATATAGAAGTGAAATGTTTTCGATAATGATTTTATATCATTTAAAATGAAAAATTGAAATTTCGAAAGGATTTGAAATTTTGAAAATTTATAAGAATTTTATTTATATATAAATGATTTATAACTGAAGGGTTTTAAATTTGAATTTTGAGGAATCGAACTCTGGTGTTTTGAAATCGGTTTTATGATTTTGGAAAATATATAATAATAGATTTAAAGATATTTTCTGTATAAGAAATGTTTCAAATGCATTCAAATGAATTCCAATGATTTCGAAGAGATTTCAAAGAAGTTTCAAGAAAATAAAAGTCCAGAACCCACTTACGTCGCTGGAAAATAATTTCGGTAATGAATGCATACATCATCGAGATTGATTGTCGAGTTTCAGAATGGGGGAAAGGCCACTCTAATATCTTTGCCATGCGAGTGATTTTGTGAAACCGGAATTTTGGTTTCATATTTCTAAGTATGGTTTGATATTCGAAAGATATATGTGTATATATATACATTTGAAATGATTTAAAGTAATCCAGTGTTCAGTCCCCAAGATTCAGATTTATTTTGGTATAACCTTATCTACTAGAATTGATTTACTGATTTGTTAGTGATTTCCAACTCTTGGATTGAAAATATAATTTCTTCGACTATTTTGAAGATTCGAGCACTTCCAAATCAAGGTTAACTTTTCAAGGCTAAGAAATTTTGAAAGGTATAAGGTATTTGATAAGGAATATATGTTTAGTTTTGTATGATTAAAGTATAAAGTAATATGATTTATATAAGTTTGAAACTGTTTGTTGAGTGAAATAGATAAGACTATTTTGAATTATTTTGGTATGAAATATAGATTTGAAATGTTTTGAATAAAGTATATATATAGAATAATAATCTTTCCAATGGTGAATTGGATTTTCCATATAGAAATAAATAGTTTCAAGGTTTTAAAAAGGGTGGTTTTAAACTTAGTAACCATTTTAGATATTTTGACGATTGAAATGGTTTGGAAATGATTTAATCTTTATTTTGATAAAGAACGTGAATTTTAAATGTTAATTGATTTTGATAAATGAATAATTAAAGTTTATATTAGTATGAAAGGATATTTGGTTTACTTGTAATTTGAGTTTATTTAAAAATAATGGATTTATGAAATAATTTTTTTAAAACTAAGTAATAACGAAGTAAAATTTGAGATATGTGAAATTATAAATTTTACTTTTGAAATATGGCATATTTAAGCTTTGAAATATATTTAAGATTGAATAGTTTATTTTATAGATCAAATCTTTATTTGAAATTTGATAATATTTGAAATGGTTTTGTTGAAAAACTAAATTGAATTGAAACTGATGGTTTGAATTGAATTAAAATTGGAAATTTAAATTTGTATTTAATTGAATAAATTTGTGAAATGTAAAGAATTAAAGGAATCTTTTATGATTTCAAATGTATGATTTCGAAATGTTATGATTTTCGAAGTGAAATGATTTCAAGTATTTTGGTTTCGAAAGATTTATAACTTTGAAAGTACTAAGATTTTTGAAAGTGAATATATGTTTGAAATGGAAATGAATTTGTTTGACCTAAATTTTGTTGATTTGGAAATTTGGATTATTTTCTGAATTTATTGTTTTAAGAAACTTTGAAACTGAGCGTATATAATTTGAAAGACATGATTTGGCGAAATCATATATGATTTTGAAACTGAAATGATATTGAATGGAATTGAAATTGAGAACCTTATTTTATAAAAAAAAACTTGATTTGGGAGTTATCGAACTTATATAAAATTGATTTGTATAAGTATGAAGTTGATTTGAAACTGTTTATTTGAAAAGGTACTCAATTTGGAAAGAGAAATCTTATGTAATCGATGTCTATATATGTATGATTTGATGTATTATTGATTTTTGAAAGTATTCGATTTGAAATGAAATCTTATATATGATGAACTTTATATAAGTATGATATTTGAAAGCGATTTTGAAACATACTATATGACATGTATTTTCGAAGTAAAGATATGGAAAGTGCATTCCGCTTGATATCCACTTTGTGGCCACATTGTGGATTCATTCTATCGATATTATTCTCTCTGATTTGGGTTTTTCGGATATGATACTCAAGTGTCCATCAAATTCCATGGCGGTCTCCATGGTCTATTGATCGCAACTGCATAGCGTAATTCGCCTAGCTGAGATGGCCTAGGGGTACGGATGTTTCCTAGGGGATCTAGGCGTAACCATTGTGTATCCTACGATCTATGTAGGTCGTATTAGTAGCGAAATCTACTGGCTGAGATAGCTTAAGGGTACGGATGTTTGCTGAGGGATCCAGGCATAACCATTGTGTATCTGTGGTCTACTAATCATCATGGCATAATTCGCAAGCTAAGAGAGCTTACAGGTACGGATGTTTCCTGGGGGATCCAGGCGTAACCATTATGTATCCGTGATCCATGGTGTAACAACCCGCATATTTATCGATTATATATTTAAATATTTTATTTAAATATTTTATCGTTAATCGGATTTTAGTCCGAAAACCTACTTTTTGCAAACAGTCGAATTGGGACTCGAGCCCACCCCCATTGAGTTCAAAATGACGTTTGCGACCTTTTTGAGTATAAACTTTGATATGTTTGGAGTTAGAGGAATTTTGCCACTTTTTACTTAGGGCTTTGGTTTGGGCTGAGCCCAATAACCCCACTTGTGTATTCAGTCCCAACCCTCTCCCCTTCATTTACTTCCTTTCTATTTTCCTAATACTCAAGCTTTTATAACAATGGAGAGTGGAATGGGAAATTGAAACTCAAGCCCTAGTTTTCTCTTGCAAATCAAGCTCTAGCTCCAAACTAATAGAAGAACCCATTGGTAAGCTTCTCTTCTTCTTCTCCAACTCATTCTCTTATCAAAATTCAGAAATTCCTAAACCTAACTTTGGGAATGTTCTTCTTTTAAACCTTAGAATCAAGCTTCTTGAGTTGCATTTGAAGAGTGGTTGATTCTCTTTTGCTTTCGAGCTTCTTCTTCAATTGTTTGGGTTCAAATGTGAGATTTTTAAACTCACATCTAAGTCTATGAAATTATCTTCGATTGTTAGGTATGAATTCCTAACACTTATTCATGTGCATTTGGTTTTGATTTGGATTGGTTTTGAGAATATTCCAATTTTAGTGTTTGAAAGCCAAATCCTTAAAAATCATAGCTTTGATCTTTGATCATGATTTTGTGATGCACCGAAGAGCTTATAGGACCGGGTAGCCGTAGGGCATAATTCCCTAGCGTCCGTGCTCGTTCGGTTGCGAATTGGTGGAGGTTGCACGTCAATCAAATAGGCATCAAATTACAGAACATCAGGTTCGGCCGACCGAAACCCTGGGCCGGTCGACCGACCTACTATTAAGCGCAATTGCACTTCTCTGTCTCTGGTTCGGTCGGGCTGCTGCAGGGCTCGGTCGACTGATCTACTTCTCGAGGATTTTCTAAAATACAGTCCGGTCGACCGAGCTCTGTTGCCGGCCGACCGACCTGGTGCAATTTTGCCTATTTCGCCTAGTTGTTTGAATTTCCAACTTTAATCGATTCGTGTTGTTTCCTATTTGTTGTTATCATTTATTATGACTTTGATGACTCCTTTTTAGGGATTTTTGAATATCCATTTCGATGGATCCTTTATCGATTTCTTTGGATTTTATTCACGTCTTCGTATGTGAATTTTAGTGATTGATTGTTTCTACAATCATGTTTGTGATTTGTCACTTTAAAAATATAAAGGTTTCTATACTAATAGTAAATATCAAAACTCTTTCTTCAAATGATTTCAACACTATTTTATTACAAAGCTCGTTTCTTAAACCGTTTTCCAATCTATTAGTATATACAAACCTTTACCTCACTCGTATGAGAAATCTAATTAAACGGCTTAGTAAAACAAGTGGTATGAAACGTTTGCGTTTACTTGTTCGGTTAATTCTTGGACTTGTTCGATTGAATCTCTTGTGACAATTTTCTAGTGGAGATCTACAGTTTGTTCGTAAATATTTGAGTTAAGCAAGTGGTTATGGGACATGAAGCTAAACTTTTATATTTACTAACTTAGTGTAATTGACACCTCTTGATGGTCATTGATGACCATTTTTGTGATTTAGACTAGCAACGTGCGATGTCTCTTTGTCTGCGAGGGAGACTAAACCCCGTTTTGTGGAGTTTCGACTCAAATTGGTAGGGTAGCAACCCATGGACTTTGGGCCGTTTGTGGAGCTTAGGCTCAATTTGTGATGGTTAGCAACCATGGAATTAGCGTTCCGTTTGTGATACACGTGTTGGAGAGCTTTATGCTCCCGTTTGTGATAGGCCTTCCCCCTTTTTGTGATTTCTGGATTTCTATTGATGATCTCTAGAATTTGTGCTTCACCAATTTTCGTGATTTTCATTGATAAGTTCTATCAATATTTGTGCATTGGTGCATTTGTGTGTTATTGACTTTTGTGACTGACATTGATATAATTGTCAGTATTTATGGCTTTTGTGAAGGAGATATAGAGTATGACATTCCTTTTTTATTTTTAAGTAGATTGTTGTGATATTGATTAATCTCTTATTGATTATCATTTACATGCTTGTTATAGTATGTCATTATGGTTATTATATGTGCATGTCATATCTTTTATTCTTTATCATGTCATCTGATATTTATAGCTAGACTAATCCGTTTATTATTTTCTTATTAAATAATACTCGGGTCAGACCGAGATGTTACAGGTGCTTCTGCTTGACTTTACATCCGAGATTACCTCCTTGACTTTTGGCTAACTACTTAGATTAGTAGTTTTTGTTGTATACATTTGAGATATAGACTCCATGATGTATACTTATTCTTTTGTGTAGTTCTTGTAACTATTCTTTTGTGATATTGTGGATCTTTTCAGACCACTACTCTGATATACACTTCTTAGTGTAATATTCATATCTATTTCCGCCTTTGTGATATGAATTGTCTGTGACTGATTTATGTTATGTTTATTTCTATATTTGTTTCTGAAGATATTATAGCCACTGTGTAATAGCTTTGAGTTTGTGTCGGTATGTCGGATTTCCTCTGGATAAAGAAATGTATGTTATACTATCTGACATATCGATGCTCGCACAAAGCAATTACACGGATGGTCGCTCCTCAACAGCCTTATTCTCCATGCTAGTTGACAGCATTACACTGTAATGTTCTTGGCTAGTGTGGGTATAGAGGTGGGACGTCACAGCTTGGTATCAGAGCCAAACTTCGGAACAATGTAGAATAATTTAACAAGGATCATCGTCCTAAGTCTATCTTAGGAGTCGTGCCTTAGGATTTAATTCGAGTCTTCGTACCGTTCTATCATATTTTCTTTTATGATTCCTTGTTTTATTCAAGGTTCCTTGATAATCATTTGGTGAATAACCTTTTTCTTCTTCTTCTTTCTTTCTTTCTAAAGGAAGAGAAATGTCTAGACCCAGCCGCCCCAGAGCCGTACCATCTAGCACTCCACCCCAGGATGGAGTTTTTATGACTGCTCAACAGCTTCTTGATTTAGTAACAAATGCTCAAGCAGCTGGAGCTAACCCGGAACCTACTCACCTAAAGTAGGGATTTGCATGCTTGTGCAGCGATTACACTAATTTGGGTAGGAGGCCATTCAAAGGTTCCGAAACTATTATTGAAGTCCAAGCTTGGCTTAGAACATGCGATCGCATCTTTTCGCGCATGAATCTTATTGATCTTCACCGAGTTCAGGTGGCCTCCAGTATGCTCCAAGAGAGAGCATTGGACTGGTACGAACTTCTTATTTCTGAGATTAATGAAGCGGATCTCACCTGGGAGCAATTCTGGGAACGCTTCGAGTTGAAATTTGTACCAGAAGCAGAGAAAGTGACATTGGCTCGACGATTTATAGACCTTGTTCAAGGTGAATCCTCCGTGACTGATTATGTCGCCTCCTTCGAGTCGGTTTCTAAATATGGGGATGAATACATCAACACCCCATTGAAGAAGAATCAAAGATTCGTCTATGGCTTAAACAAAAATCTCAAGAATCCATTACTTCTAAAATTAGAAGTTTCTTACGACCAACTCATTGATATCGCTCTTCGTCTTGAAGAGTCTGATAGGGAAAGTGATGTTGAAGTGGTGGCTTCCAAACCAAACTTCAACAACAAGAAAAGGCCAAACAAATTCAAAGGTCCTTATCCCAACAAAAAGGGAAAGCAAGCATCTTCGGCAGCAAAGACTCCTACCTATGGTCGAGGAGAATGCTATAATTGTGGTTCAAAGGACCACTATTCAAATAAGTGTTCGAAACCCCTCACTTGTCGCTACTGCAAGAGTCCCGGACATGTTATACCTTCATGCCCTAAACTTCAGGGCAAGAAAGAGGGAAAGTTAAATGTTGCTCAAGCCCCTGGCAACACATCTCGTGGTCAAGGTATATCTCATTCTATCCTTGATGTATTATTTTATTTCACGATCAACCTATTAGAGTTCTCTTTGATACGGGTGCATCCCATTCTTTTATATCAAAAGAACTTGTTGACACTTTTTCTTTGAGTGTTGTTGCTTTAATGACTTCTTTGAGAATCGCGAATCCGGTTGGTGGATCCGCAACACTTAGTTTACTTTGTAAAAATGTGGAGATTATTTTATGTGATTTTTCTTTCCTAGTCGATTTGCATGTCATGCGTTACTTAGGCTTTGGAATGATTTTGGGAATGGATTGGCTTAATCATTATGAAGCTCATATCCTATGTCCTGAGCGGACTATTCATCTTCGACATCCTTTAGCTGTTAAGCAAATTTCTATTATTCTCAAAGATTCGGATTCCAGCATGGCTGCATCATTATATTCTTTAAATCCTCGTGATGATGATGATGATGAGGAAGACGTCATTTCTCGAATTCACGTTGTCCGTGAATTTTCTGACATATTCGAGCCCGTTTTAGGTTTACCACCTAAGCGAGCAATTGAGTTCAGAATTAATCTTACCTCCGGAGCTCAACCTATTACTCGTCCTCCTTATCGCATGTCCAATAAGGAAAATGAAGAAATGCGCAAACAATTATCCGAATTGAAGATAAAGCAATTTATTCGCTCTAGTTCCTCGCCTTGGGGAGCTTCGGCTATTTTTGTGAAGAAATCCGATGGTACACTTAGGCTTTGCGTTGACTACCGCAAGCTTAATGATCTTAATATCAAGAATAAATATCCCCTACCTCGGATTAATGATCTATCCGATCAACTTAGTGGTGCTAAAGTCTTTTCACAACTGGACTTGGCAACTGGTTTTCATCAGCTTCGTATTGTAGAGGATAGCATTCCTTTGACATCGTTCCGTACTCGTTATGGATCTTATGAATGGCTAGTTATGCCATTTGGTTTAACGAATGCTCCGGCTTATTTCGTTGACCTCATGAATCGAGTTTTCAAAGATTTCTTCGATCGGTTTGTTCTCATCTTCATTGATGATATTCTTGTATATTCAAAAACCAAGGAGAAACATGAAAAGCATCTTCGGATTGTATTGGAAACTCTTAGGAGTAATCAATTAAAAGCAAAATTTTCTAAATGCCACTTTTGGCGATCTCGTGTGAAGTTTCTCGGTCATGTTATTTCCGAATCCGGAATATCGGTGGATCCTTCAAAGATTGAAGTGATTCAAAATTGAAAGAGACCGCAAAGTGTGACAGAAATCCGTAGCTTTCTTGGATTGGTGGGCTATTACCGTCGTTTCATAAAAGACTTTTCTAAAATTGTCGTGCCTCTTACTAGCTTAACAAAGAAAGGTGTTAAATACATTTGGTCCGACAAATGTGAAGCTTCTTTTCATAAATTAAAAGAACTCCTTTCCGATGCTCCTATCCTTGTGATTCCCGATGGAAACCAAGATTTTATTGTTTATGCCGATGCTAGTCGCGTTGGTTTGGGTGCCGTTCTTATGCAAAGAGAACGTGTTATTGCTTATGCTTCTAGGCAATTGAAGCCAGCAGAGACTAGATATCCACTCATGATTTAGGCAATTGTTTTCGCTCTTCGAATTTGGCATCATTATCTCTTAGGAGAGAAATTTATTCTCTACACTAATCATAAGTCTTTGAAATATTTATTTTCTCAAAAGGAACTTAATTTGCGTCAACAGCGTTGGCTCGAGTTCCTTGCACCTTATGATCTTGATATCCTTTATACTCCCGGAAAGGGAAATCGAGTTGCCGATGCACTTAGTCGCAAGCAACAAGCGGTTGTTTCCACGATGATATCCGATGGAATGATCTCGAGGTTTTATCCACTTGTGAAATTCGAGACCGTGTTTCCGATTTATGCTCATCACTTGTTTTATGTAGCCTTGAGGCTCATCCTTCTCTTTTAGACCGCATTCTTGAAGCTCAGGGGCTAGATCCTGAATTGGCTCTTCTTGGCCAAAATTTTAAGGATAAAATGGATATTGAAGGTTTGAAAGACTTTGATATTGATTCTCGTGGCGGCATTTGAAAATTTGGTAGACTTATCATGTCAAATATTAGAGATCTTCGCAAAGATATTTTAGAAGATTCCCATCGTTCTAAATTTACCATTCATCCCGGTAGTAGTAAAATGTACGTGGATATGAAGCGGCTTTATTATTGGGAGGGAATGAAATCTGATATTTCTAACTTTGTTAAGTGTTGCATGACTTGCCAACTTGTCAAGGCCGAACATCAAAAGCCTGGTGGGTTGTTGCAACCTTTAGAAATTCCAATTTGGAAGTGGGATGAAATTTCCATGGATTTTATTGACGGCCTTCCCCGTTCTCGTTCGGGTCATGATAGCTTATGGGTGATTGTTGATAGACTTACTAAATCCGCCCATTTTATTCCCGTTCGGTCCAACCGAACCGTTCCTCTTTTGGCCAAACTCTTTATCAAGAAAATTGTTAAATTGCATGAAGTTCCTACTTCTATCGTTAGCGATCGTGATCCATTGCTTACTAGTGGATTTTGGAAGAGTCTTCAAAAATCTTTAGGAACGAAGCTTAATTTTAGCACCGCTTATCATCCTCAGTCCGATGGACAAACCGAGCGTGTGAATCAAACTCTTGAAGATCTTCTTCGTGCTTGTGTGCTTGATTTCGGTGGAAGTTGGAAAGATCATATTTCACTTGTTGAATTTTCCTATAATAATAGCTTCCAATCTAGTATTGGTATGGCACCTTTTGAGGCACTCTATGGAAGGCCATGCCGATCTCCTTCTTGTTGGCTTGAGGCCGGTGAGAAGATGGTTTTAGGTCCAGATTTTATTCGTGATTCCACAGAAAAGATTGATCTTATTCGCCTTAGGATGAAAGAAGCCCAGAGTAGACAAAAATCCTATGCCGATAACCGGAGAAGGAAATTAGAATTTTCTATGGGAGATCTTGTATTTATTCGTGTTTCACCTATAAAGGGTGTTGTGCGTTTCAGTCGATCGGGAAAATTAGCGCCTCGATATATTGGTCCATTTCCTATCACCAAACGTATTGGTTCCGTGGCTTATCGCCTTTAATTACCGGCTCAGTTTTCTTCTATGCATGACGTATTTCACGTTTCCCAACTTCGGAAATGTCTTCGAGATTCAGATTCTATTCTTGAGCCCGGTGTTGTGGAAGAGATTGAAGTTTCGCCTAATTTAACTTATGAGCAACATCCTATTTGTATTATTGCTTCGGAGGTCAAACGCCTTCGAAATAAAGATGTTCCACTTGTTAAGGTTCAATGGTCCGCGAATCCTATGGATTGCTCTTGGGAACCGAGAGAATTCATCGAACGAACACATCCGGACTTATTATCTCGTGCTCTTTGAGGTAAACTTCTTATTTCAAAATTTCTTCTTTCGTGTTGATATGCTTTTATGGTTGTTACTTTTGTTCATTTATTCCTCATGATTGCGAGGACGCAATTTCTTTAAGGAGGGGAGTCTGTAACAACCCGCATATTTATCGATTATATATTTAAATATTTTGTTTAAATATTTTATCGTTAAACAGATTTTAGTCCGAAAACCTACTTTTTGCAAACAGTCGAATTGGGACTCGAGACCACCCCCATTGAGTTCAAAATGACGTTTGCGACCTTTTTGAGTATAAACTTCGATATGTTTGAAGTTAGAGGAATTTTGCCACTTTTTACTTAGGGCTTTGGTTTGGGCTGAGCCCAATAACCCCACTTATGTATTCAATCCCAACCCTCTCCCCTTCATTTACTTCCTTTCTATTTTCCTAATACTCAAGCTTTTATAACAATGGAGAGTGGAATAGGAAATTGAAACTCAAGCCCTAGTTTTCTCTTGCAAATCAAGCTCTAGCTCCAAACTAATAGAAGAACCCATTGGTAAGCTTCTCTTCTTCTTCTCCAACTCATTCTCTTATCAAAATTCAGAAATTCCTAAACCTAACTTTGGGAATGTTCTTCTTTTAAAGCTTAGAATCAAGCTTCTTGAGTTGCATTTGAAGAGTGGTTGATTCTCTTTTGCTTTCGAGCTTCTTCTTCAATTGTTTGGGTTCAAAGATGAGATTTTTAATCTCACATCTAAGTCTATGAAATTATCTTCGATTGTTAGGTATGAATTCCTAACACTTATTCATGTGCATTTGGTTTTGATTTGGATTGGTTTTGAGAATATTCCAATTTTAGTGTTTGAAAGCCAAATCCTTAAAAATCATAGCTTTGATCTTTGATCATGATTTTGTGATGCATCGAAGAGCTTATAGGACCGGGTAGCCATTGGGCATAATTCCCTAGCGTCCGTGCTCGTTCGGTTGCCAATTGGTGGAGGTTGCACGTCAATTAAATGGGCATCAAATTACAGAACATCAGGTTCGGCCGACCGAACCCCTGGGCCGGTCGACCGACCTGCTATTAAAAGCGCAATTGCACTTCTCTGTCTCTGGTTCAATCGGCCTGCTGCAGGGCTCGGTCGACCGACCTGCTTCCCGAGGATTTTCTAAAATAGGGTTCGGCCGACCGAGCTCTATTGCCGGCCGACCGACCTGGTGCAATTTTGCCTATTTCGCCTAGTTGTTTGAATTTCCAACTTTAATGGATTCGTGTTGTTTCCTATTTGTTGTTATCATTTATTATGACTTTGAGGACTCCTTTTTAGGGATTTTTGAATATCCATTTGGATGGATCCTTTATCGATTTCTTTGGTTTTTATTCACGTCTTCGTATGTGAATTTTAGTGATTGATTGTTTCTACAATCATGTTTGTGATTTGTCACTTTAAAAATATAAAGGTTTCTATACTAATAGTAAATATCAAAACTCTTTCTTCAAATGATTTCAACACTATTTTATTACAAAGCTCGTTTCTTAAACCATTTTCCAATCTATTAGTATATACAAACCTTTACCTCACTCGTATGAGAAATCTAATTAAACGGCTTAGTAAAACAAGTGGTATGAAACGTTTGCGTTTACTTGTTCGGTTAATTCTTGGACTTGTTCGATTGAATCTCTTGTGACAATTTTCTAGTGGAGATCTACAGTTTGTTCGTAAATATTTGAGTTAAGCAAGTGGTTATGGGACATGAAGCTAAACTTTTATATTTACTAACTTAGTGTAATTGACACCTCTTGATGGTCATTGACGACCATTTTTGTGATTTAGACTAGCAACGTGCGATGTCTCTTTGTCTGCGAGGGAGACTAAACCCCGTTTTGTGGAGTTTCGACTCAAATTGGTGGGGTAGCAACCCATGGACTTCGGGCCGTTTGTGGAGCTTAGGCTCAATTTGTGATGGTTAGCAACCATGGAATTAGCGTTCCGTTTGTGATACATGTGTTGGAGAGCTTTATGCTCCCGTTTGTGATAGGCCTTCCCCCTTTTTGTGATTTCTGGATTTCTATTGATGATCTCTAGAATTTGTGCTTCACCAATTTTCGTGATTTTCATTGATAAGTTCTATCAATATTTGTGCATTGGTGAATTTGTGTGTCATTGACTTTTGTGATTGGCATTGATATAATTGTCAGTATTTATGGCTTTTGTGAAGGAGATATAGAGTATGACATTCCTTTTTTATCTTTGAGTAGATTCTTGTGATATTGATTAATCTCTTATTGATTATCATTTACATGCTTGTTATAGTATGTCATTATGGTTATTATATGTGCATGTCATATCTTTTATTCTTTATCATGTCATCTGATATTTATAGCTAGACTGATCCGTTTATTATTTTCTTATTAAATAATACTCGGGTCAGATCGAGATGTTACAGGTGCTTCTGCTTGACTTTACATCCGGGATTACCTCCTTCACTTTTGGCTAACTACTTAGATTAGTAATTTTTGCTGTATACATTTGAGATATAGACTCCATGATGTATACTTATTCTTTTGTGTAGTTCTTGTAACTATTCTTTTGTGATATTGTGGATCTTTTTAGACCACTACTCTGATATACACTTCTTAGTGTAATATTCATATCTATTTCTGCCTTTGTGATATGAATTGTCTTTGACTGATTTATGTTATGTTTATTTCTATATTTGTTTCTGAAGATATTATAGCCACTGTGTAATAGCTTTGAGTTTGTGTCGGTATGTCGGATTTCCTCTGGATAAAGAAATGTATGTTATACTATCTGACATATCGATGCTCGCACAAAGCAATTACACGGATGGTCGCTCCTCAACAGCCTTATTCTCCGTGCTAGTTGACAGCATTACACTGTAATGTTCTTGGCTAGTGTGGGTATAGAGGTGGGGCGTCACACATGGTTAGACAAATGTTTGGTTTGGTTGATTTTTTTGGATTGTACTTTCCATATCTGTTGTTTTAAAAGGTTTTCTAATATTTTCACTGGGTGTTGAAACAAGCCTACCAAGTACCTGGAGAATTCTAGCTTTGCGCCTGATCAACGCATGGCCAGAGTCTGTAGAAATGAAATTAAACTTGTTAAGACATCAAGTTATAAAAGTATTTTGATAAAGTATTATATAAAGGACATTTTGATCATTTATTTTACTTTTATAAATAATTTAAAATGTTTTAAATATTGTTTAATTCAAACTATCAAATTTGAATCAAATGACTATTCATCATGTTATAAAATGTATATTATTAAATGTTTAAAATGTTAAATATAAAATTTTAATTGAAATTTATATAGTTTTAAAATATGGTTCATCCTTTTCTTTCAACCTAATTTCCCTTCTAGCTATTCTTACCCTTTTCCTCTTCGAGGGTGTTTTTTGCATTGTGGAAAGAGTTGGTTCTTTGGCTTATTGTTTATATTTTTGAGAAACTTTCTAGAGTGCATGATGTATTCCACGTCTCACGTCTCCTCTAATATCTTCTTGACCCATCTCTTTTTGTTCAGCAAACTGCTCTTGATAGTTTGGATATTTAGCTTTATCTGACTATCGAGAGTAAGCCACTTCGTATTGTTGCAGAGGTACGAAGCAGCTTAGAAGGAGATCTGTTAGTCTGGTCAAAGTACTATGGAGTACTGATGATCGAGATTGTACCTGGGAAACAGAAGAGAGCATTCATGTTTCGAATCCGGAATTTTTTTTCCAGGTACTGTTTGCTTTTTCTATCTTGTTTTTCCTTATTTTCCTTGTTCGTTCTTTTCAAGGACGAAAAGATTTGAGTGGGGGAGAGTGTAGCAACCCAGTATTTTGTGATTATTTCTATTTGTTTATTTTAATTATTTAAATTAAACTCTTGATTTAAAGACTTTATTATATTTATTAAAATGTATAAATTTTGTTATTTTAAATATAAATTTTTATTTTTGTGTGAATTATAATTTCAAATCTAAATAAATAGAATATTTCGAGAAAAGTGGATTTTTGGTCAATCTAGTCAACTTTGACTTTTAAATTTAAATATTTTAATTCTTAAATTTTATCTTTTATTATGAAAATAGATTTAATTTTAATAATACTGTTTTTCGTTTCATTGAAATCCGATTTATATTGTGAAAGTTATGTTTCTTACAATATTGTATGTAAATGATTTATTTAATAAAATTGTTTGTTTTAATTTATATAAATAATATTTTTATTTGTCCTATCATGTTCTAATATGTGTTATATGACATGTTAGGTATATATTTTATTTTAAAACATTTTTAAAGTGATGTTATAATTTTTCCAAAACTTATTGTATTTATTTTCAATTTTTATAACCTAGTTTCTATTTTTAAGCTATTTTATTAATTTATTTATATTTATCTAAAAGTTATTTATTTATTTTAATTCATACATTATTTTGTTGTGTTTTTATTTTATTTATTTTCATTTTTCATATGTTTAAAAATGAAAAAAGGAATAAAGAAATATGAAGTGTTTTTGACCTTTTATATGCCTTAGACTTTTCACCTTCTTTACCCTTTAAATTTCAATAAACACATGCAATTAATTTTGGCTGACCATATCTCATTCCTTCAGCCGATCACCTCCTTCATTCTCGTGCACAAAAATAGTTTCTCAACCTCAAAATTTCGGCCTCCACTCCTGGGAAAAAAATTTGGTAAATATTTTACTTTTTTTCGCTTTGCTTCCTTGTTTTTGTATTGATCTTGCCTATGCTTCACCTTATATGCTCGGCCTCTAGCCTCCACCATCACCACCACCTCCATCACCACTTTGTCCGGCTGCAATACCTACATCTCCTCTAACCCAACTGGTCGTGGCCATCCTTGATGAAAAGCTCCACAAAAATTAGCAAAACATCACCTAAAACATCCAAGCCGACCTCCATATGACTCCACCACCTCATACAACCCCTTGGCCGACCTTTGCACCACCTTCTCCAGCCCCTACCTGACCCAAAGTCACTGCCACGCCATCCCCTAGACTCCATCATGTCTGGCCATGCCTTATAAACCCATGGCCGAAGCTTGTTGTGCAAAAATCCACTTCGTTGCCTTGTGTTTGTATTTCATGCACAAACCACTCTCATACCTTCATTACCTTAGTTAGGTTGAGCATGCTTGACCTATACTTAACCAAACACACCCCATGGTCATGCCTTATCATCCTATGGCCGAGCTTAGTGATGGTAGAAGCAAGTGCAAGTGTTCGATTCTTTGTTGTGCATGACTTCTAGATTTGTTTAATGATATATTTTGTGTCGAAATTCATGTTTCTATATATTGTTTTGTTTCATATGCACAAGATAATATTTTGGATCTCCCCTCACTTGAATCCATAGTCGTGCCTTCGTGCTTTTCGGGTCTTTGTTTGTGTGTCATAATCTATTATCTCCAGCTTGTAGAGGTGAGTATTTCTCACCAGACATTCCGTACTTATATAAGTAGTAAATTGACATCCTGTGAATCTGTAGTTCATATTATCATCTTATACCTGCCTGTGTTATTTTTTGTATGATGATCACCCTGTTTATACACCTGTTATATCATCTTTTACTGTTAGATAATGTCATTCTATTTATTTATATCAGTTTATCACACTGCAAGTTCCCTGCAAATTTTAATCACTATGGGTTGAAATGATACGTACCCAAACAGACTTTAGAATAGGGAAAAATCTATATGGGTTGAAATGATAGGCCTGAACGATTTTTATTTACTGGCATTTACTTGAGATTGTGGGTTTGAAATGATAGAACCCGGATTTTTTTCCTTTGTAAATTACGGATTGAAATGATATATTATCCGTATCATTTGACTTAGGTTAGAAAATTTTATATACAGACCGTGGTTAATATATATTTTTCTAAAAATTATAAAATATTATAAAAATGAAAATATTATGATATTTTGATTTAAATCTAATTAAAAATGATTTTTATAAAATATTAGTGATTTTCTGCAAGTTAAATAAGTGAGATAAATAAAAGGTAGAGTAGAATTTGAAATATAAGTAGAATTTGGAATTTATGATTTTGTTTATAAATGTAGTTTAAGTTAAGCAAGAAAATATGATAATTTGATTTAAATTTGAATTTAAATTGATTTTATAAAGTGTTATTAATTTTCTATAAATTAAAAATGGTTAAATAAATAAATGTTTAAATTGAATTTTTGAAATACAACTTAACATAGAAAATGTGAAATGTTTTTTAAAAATAAGGTTAAGTTTAGAAAAATAAAATGGAATTTAAATTTAATTTATGAAATGGTAAACTAAATTTAAATGTAAAGTAAATGAAATTTTATAAAATTATACATTGATTTTTATAAGTGAATTATTAACATTTGATAATTATTTGTGAAATTTCACTTTATACAATCATAAATTAAAAGTATTTGAATGATCAATTTTAAAGTATGAAAATATGATTTTTATAAGTTAAAATTTGTTTAAATAAAAATTTAATTGTTTATGAAATTTTATTGAAAACTTGGAATTTAATTAACAGCATTTTTGAAATGCTACCATTTCTGAAGTAAAAGATATTACAGCATTTTGTAAATGCTGTAATTGATATAAATGAAATAAAAATTAAATTGAACTAAGGGCTATTATAGCACTTTGTAAGTGCTGTAGTTGTAGAAACTAAACTAAAACCTATTATAGCATATCTGTAAATGCTATCTTTGTTAAAATGATTTGTTTCCAAATGTAAATTTACCGTAGCATTTTCTAAATGGTGCGAAAGTTGAAATTTCACTGTTTTAAAAAATTGAAGTAAATAAATGAATTCTGAAGATGGTAAAATTTTGAGAATTGTATATTTGATTATTAAATATAATAACTTCACTTTTAAATGATTTAAATGGAATACTTAATTGGTTCAATTGGAATATTTAATTGGTTAAATTGGAATATTTAATTGGTTTAATTAGAATATTTGCTTTGATATATAAACCATTTTGAAATGAGATTTGAAATGGTATTTAAATTAAATATAAATGAATGAGGTTTTGGAAGGATATGATATTTTAATATTATAAATGAATTTGAAATGATATTGGATTTTGGAATGATATTTGATTTAGATGTATAAAATACCATTTTGGAATTTTAACCACGTGATATATTTAATTTATGGTTTAACTGATCTTTAGAGGATGGGCGATCCCAAGCATCCTTTAAGTTATTGTGCATTACTACTACAGTTCACTTGAGTTGGTTTACATTATATAAGTATGTATGTCCTGACCCGAGTGTTTTGTGTTTTACTTTACGCTCGGGTCGGCCTGAGTATTTACAGCTTAGCTTTGGATTTTTTTTGGAGCTAGTAATCGTTGGAGATTCTGCTTGTTTAGTTATCAATTCCCTTTCAGTTTCAGTTGTTCTATTTCAGTTCTAATATTTATAAACTTCTATGTATTTGAGATTTCTATTGTATATGTTTTTCAGACTGATATTATGTATTTTTTGTTGAGATTTTGTTATAGTAGCTTCATGAACTACTATGGTATTTTAATCTCAGCTGCGAGTTATTCTGGAATTTCTATGTCTGTGATTCTGATTGTTTTCATTTGCTCCAAATTTATTTACAATGCAGTATTTTGAGCAATTCAAGTTCGACATGTATGGATGCGAATGGCTGAAAATATCCGGTTGTTACACTTTGATTAATCAATTAATTAATCTTTAATTATAGATTAATCATCCTTTAAATATTAATTAATAAAACCTAATTATTAATTAATATAACTTAATTACAAATTAAGTACTTCCTAATTACTAGTTCAACTCTAATTTACTTAATTAACTACTCTCTAATTACTAAATTAATCAATCTTAATTACAAAATTAATTAATTCTTAACTACAACTTAATTAGTCAAATAATTAATCTCTAACCATTAATTAATAATATTTAATTAATAATATGTAATTACAATTAATTAGCCTTTAATTAATTTATAACCCTTAATTATTAATTAATTAAATCAATTAATTACTCTTAATTAATTACTTAATTAATTCTTTATAATTAATTAATCAAATTAATTAATTATACTTAATTTCCCTAATTAACTCAATTAACCTCAAGACATTAAAACCTTAGTTATCTTTAGATAAAACATTATCTTATGAATACCTTAATTACCAATAACATTTTCAAAACATTTTATCTTCATAATTGACTTACTTAATTAAATCATTAATTAAGCTTTAAAATAAATAATCATTTAACTTGATAAATTGAAGTTTAACAAAAATATCTTCCTTTAAAATAACTTAAAACATTATCAAGTAGAAACTTTTTAAAAAAAAACTAATTTCAATTTGTATTTTAAAACTTGCTCTCAAAAAAATCTTAAACTTCCATTTTAAATTAAGTTTTAAAATCACTTTAAATCTTATAAAAATTTAAATTAATCAAATTTTCAAAACTTCTTAATCAAGTTAAGAAAAAAATTATAAAAAGAGTAAGTTTAAATAATAAAGTTTTAAACTAGATTTAAATTTAAATTTCAAAAACAAATTGATTTCAAAACATTTTAAAAAAACTGTTTATCACCTTACTTCGGGTTCAACCCGAAGACCCTTCGGGCCTAGTCCCAAGTAAACATCTTCTCTACCTATTTTTTTTAAAAACTTAGATTAAGTTTTTAAAAAAATCTGTAGACTTAACTCCTCAAACCACTCGGGTACAAACCCGAGCTACCACCTTCTAAAACTTGATCCCACCTTCGAGTCAAAACCCAACCCAAACAATAGACATCCAATCTCCCCTGTGCACCTGCACAACCAGCTACGACGATGATGACCACCGTCGTAGCATCCGACACCACGACCATCACTAAACGTCAATCCCCGATCATCCAAATACCATCACAGGCTCAAGATCAAAATAGAGCATCATAGATGCAATCAGAACCACAACCCTCACCAGAAAAACAGCTCGCATCTTCGTCTCCGATCATCGGAGCTGCTGCAACTCCGGCCTTGCCGTGCCAACACCCCACGCTTCCACTTCCCAAAATCCAAGCCACTCGATCACTCAAAGGTGAAGCAGTGATCACATTTCCCAGACTCGACCAAATTAGGTTTAAAAACCTAAATCACTTCGCCGGCGACGCCACGTCGATTAGAAATCCACCGGCTATTTTTCCTAGACTCGTCGTACATCCTTCCACCTCTAGACGTAGCCCCGACCCCTAAGCAACTGTCAATTACCATATATCACTCAAAAACCAAATTCCAGACAAACTAAAATTACACCCCTGGTCCTAATTTAAAAATCATGATTTCTATCTAAAAAATCAAATTTTCCAAAGAAGTTTCAGGTTATATAATTAGATTATCAAATTATAGTACTTGATTTTAACATGCATTTAAGTTTTCTTCTGTTCTATCATGTTTCCAAAAATATTTCAAACTTATTTTACTTGAAATAAATTTTAAACTTTAATTTAGGATTAAACAAACATATTTTATTTAAATCCTAAGTCCAGGCAGTGACTTAATAAAAAGATATTGAATTTTGATTAAATTATGTACTCTGTAACCTGGAAGCAGAGAACAACATCATGCACGGATCAACTCAACACACATACAGTATTCACATTTGTGAATAAACATGCAAAGATAACTCTTTCCAGGATTCATATGAAGCCAGATTTAAATTCACTTCAACTTTTTAAGATAAAATGTTTACTCACTGATTAAAGAGGAGGAGGGCTTGATTTTTTACAAGGAAGCTTGATTTCATTTGAAACTGAAAATTTGATTACTGCTTTTGTTACGCACTGGAAACCACTTTGATGATTTAAGGCTTGATGCTCCAGGCTTTTGATTTCTTTAGAACTAAATTCTTTAGCTACTGCTTTTGAAAAGAATATAGGGCTTCTTGCTTACAGATTTCGGAAAAATGTTGCAGGGTTTTAGATTTTGTTGAAAGTTGCTTTGCAAATCTCAGTTTTGAAAATGGTTGTAAGCTTCGAAAAGATTACAGGTTGAGTTGCATTTGTTTTTTAGGAATGGTTTAAGGATAGAATGGTTTACAGGGTTTGTAATAACCTCCATTTCGTACCATTCAAATCGACAATAATCCACACATGTCGGACTTGAATGATGCGAAATAACAGATTGTAAATAAATTTGGAGCAAATAAAATCAAATACACAGAATCACAGACACAGAACAAACAGAATAACTCGCAGCGGAATATAAAAATACATAGTAGTTCATGAAGCTACTACGGTAGAGTCTCAAACCAAATACATAATAAAGTCTGAAAACAACATAACAAAAATCCCAAATACATAGAAGTCCACTAATACATGAGATAAACTCGAAAAGCATAAACATGAGTAGATAAATATGTAGATAAGCAGAAACTGCAGCAAAGACCAGCTCCAAAAAGAGAATCCAAAGCTGTGAATACTCAGGCTGACCCGAGCGTAAAGCAAAACACAAACACTCGAGTCAGGACAATATATACTTATATAATGTAAACTAACTCAAGTGAACTATAAATAAGAACAAGTAACTTAAAGGATGCTTGGGACCGTCCATCCTCTAAGGATCCGTCAAACTATTTACTATATAGTAATATTTCGCTATTATAATAATGTCTACAGTAAAATAAACATACTTTTAAATAGCGTTCCGGGCTACCTATAGCACCCTTCACACATAATAGTCCCAATAGTTCATCCAATATCATGACATCTCCAGATCGGGAAACTATCAGAGGATACCACATGGGCTACGGGAGAAAAACAAACTCGTAGTAAATGCTCGGTATGGTAGGTGACACGGCACACAAGGCAATGCCACGGTAGATATATCAATTACACACGCGGGCTGGTCGTAACGCAACAGCCACATACGCCCACCCTGAACAACACTCCAAAATCTAGGGTGCACCCAAATCGATCACAACAGTAATAGAATAGTGTCGAAGAAGTGTGTTCAGCCAGAGGTGCTACCTCCTTTGGCTCGAGATCGCTCCTGTTTTAGCCACCTTAAGCTAACTCACGGGATTTAGGTCCACGTAAAGTACCTTAGGAACGTCGTCACCATCCTATTTCATTATGGAATCTCCACCGCATACATAGTTGTTAAAGTGGTTTTGGGTATCGACAGAGAGTATGTCCATATCTGATCCCGGTCTCTTTAATAACTAATTGTTATTATAACCCGTAGTTATAATTTAAAAATGGTATTTATTTCAAAAAATCAAATATCATTTAATAATTCAATGTCATTTCAAATCCATTTCAAAATATACAATTTATCATATCATTTCAAACCATATTCATCAATTTAAAGTACCATTTCAATTCATTTCAAAACAGTTTATATTTCAAATCAAATTACTTCATTTAAATCATTTAAAATGAAGTTATTACATTTATTAATTTAATTATTAAATTTTCAAAATCTTAAACTTTCAAAGCTCATTTATTCGCTTAAGTTTATCAAAACAGTGAAAATTCACTTTTCGCAGCATTTAGAAAACACTATGGAAAGTTACATTCAAAACAGTTCAATTTAACAAAAGACAGCATTTGAAATGCTGTAATAGGTACATTAGTTTAAAATAAAACTCAGTTAAATTCAAAAATTATAGCACTTTACAAAATTCTATAATAGCCTTTAATCTTATTTAGCTTTTTAGTTCATTATTATCAACTACAGCATTTACAAAAGCTGTAATATCATTTACATTAGAATTTAATAGCATTTCAAGAATGCAATTAATTAACTTCAAATATTCAATATAATTTCACAACAATTATATTTTTATTTAAATCATTTTTAACTTATAAAATCATAATATTTCACTTTTATAATCATCATTTAAATTTCCTTAAATTCATGATTTTACAAAGTTAAATTTCCATTCAAAAATCTAGATTTAATAATAATTCACTTATTAAATTCCAACATTTCAATTTTAATATCATTTCAACCCGCAATTTACAAAGAAACCCGGGTTTTATCATTTCAAACCCGCAGTCCCAAGTAAATTAAATAAATTGAAAATCGGTCAGGCTTATCATTTCAGTCCATAATGATTTTCCCTTATTCTAAAGTCCGTTCGGGTATGTATCATTTCAACCCATAGTGATTCAAATCTAAAGGGAACTTGCAGTGTGATAAACTAAAAAAAATAATAGAACAGCATAATATAACTGTAACATATGATATAAAAAGTGATTAAGCATGGGTGAACATCATATAATCATAACATAACAGATGTGATATGGTTATGCATTTTTTACAGATTCAAAAGGGGTCAATTCACTAGTTATATAGATATATATATTGTTCGGTGAGAATAACTCACTGGTTTGAGCTGGAGACACAACGACGAATGCACGAATGAGATCCAAATAAGCACAATAGCGGGACACAAAGATGAGTGGAAGAGCCAAAGTATCAATCCCCTTGAATACAAGCCAAACAAACAATATAATACACACAAGTTTCCAAATGCAAAATATGATAAACTGAGCTAGAATTGATTGCACAAATCAAAGAAAAAATGCTTTGCACTTGCTTCCAACTTCCATTGGGTTTGGCCATAAGTTAAAATCAAGGCTAAGGCAAGGTTTTTAGGTCAGGTTTGGGTTGCTAGAGGCCAGCCTATCATGGTTTGAAGGTGATGCAAAGTGGTGGTGATGGAACTACACTAACAAAGCAATATACAAGGATTCAAGGCCATAGTTTGGCTCGGCCAAGGGCATAAAGGTCACGGCCCTCACTATAGCAGCCAAGGGGATGGTGTGGCCGAGAGTCCAGGTTGTGCTGGAGGTGGTGGAGGTGTTTTTGGCGGCGGCCATGGGTGGTTTAAGTGGTGGATGTGGTGATGTGTTTGGCCTAGGCAAGTTTATGGAGTTTTTGTTGGGTTTTAGGTGAAGTATCATCAAATTGGTGGCACAGCTTGGGGTTTGGCCAGAGAGGATGTAGTGATGGTGGTGTTCTCAGGTGATGATGGAGGCGGTAGGGCATGGAGATGGAGGTGGCCGAACCTATGGGAGAAAGAACAAGTGCAAAAATAATGTCAAAACAATAAGAAATAAACAAAAGAAAGAAGAGAAATGAATTTTTTTTACCAAATCCTTCTCAAGCAAGGGCTGAATTTTTCTTCAGGAAATGAGAAAAAAGAGAGTACGTGAATGCGAAAAAATGACGTGGTCGGCTGAAGATGTGAGTAGTTAAGGAAAATTGAATGAAAAGCTATGTTAAATGTGAAAGGGTGGAAGACAAAAGAGCCATTTGAAAACCAAAAGTCAAAACCCTTTCAAATTTCTTTTAATTTATTTATATAAGTTTAAATTACTGAGAATAATAATTATTTCAGTTAAAATTTCGAAAATGCAACAAAATATAAATAAATAATTATTAATTATATATGATAAAAATAAGAAAATAGCTTAGAAAATCAAACTAGTCTAGAAAAATTTGAAAATAAACAGAATAAATTTTCAAAAAATCATATGGACTTGGAAAATATTTAAAAATAAAGATAATAACATAAAATAAAAATGCATTCACAAAATAAATAAATAAATTTAATTAAATGTAATTTAAATGAAGAAAATAGCAGAAAATTAGAAAACAGCTTTCAAAAAAACAGGAAATAAATACAGTAAATTTCGAAAAAAAATTATTATCATTTTAAAAATAATTAGAGATTATATCTCACAAATAAAGCAAATTTAAAATAATTTCAATGAAATAAAGTCAAATTTAAATTCATATTCAAAAATCTAGGGTGTTACACTCTCCCCCACTCAAATCTTTTCGTTCTCGAAAAGAACGGAAAGGAAAGATAAAGAGAAACAAGAATAGAAAACAAAATAGTACCTGAAATTAACAATTCCGGATTCGTAGCATGAATGCTCTCCTCCGTTTCCCAGGTACAATCTCGATTGTCAGTACTCCACTGTACTTTGACCAGATTCACAGATTTCCTTCTGAGCTGCTTCGTTCCTCTGTCGACAATATGAAGTGGCTTCCTCTCAACAGTCAGATCAGGCTCAATATCCAAATTGTCAAGAACAGAAGGCTGAACAATAAGAGATGGATCGTGAAGATGACGACGAAGATGCGAAACATGGAATACATCATGCACTCCAGAAAGCTTCTCGGGCGAACCCAGACGATAAGCCAAAGAACCAACTCTTTCCACAATATGGAAATGACCAATGAACCTAGGAGAAAGCTTCCCTCTACGACCAAAACGAATGACATTCCTCAAAGGAGAAACCTTAATGAGCACCTGATCATCAACAGAAAATTTCAAATTCTGCCTACGCCTATCAGCATACTTTTCTGCCTATCCTGAGCGGCTCTCAACCTCTTCTTAATCTCCTCAACTTTCTTAGAAGATTCCAAAATCACATCAGGACCAAGAACCAAATGATTACCGGATTCAATCCAGCAAGATGGAGATCTACAAGGTCGTCCGTACAGAGCAGCAAACGGAGACATTTTGAGACTGGCCTGAATGCAAATATGGAATGAGATAGATAAAAAGATCAAGAATAGACTGAGAAACAGAAGATAAGATTATACCTGATAGTAGGTAAATTCGGCAAGATGGAGATAATCTTCCCAAGATCCTTCACAATCAAGCACACAAGCATGAAGAAGATCCTCAAGAATCTAATTCACTCTTTCCGTTTGACCGTCAGTCTGTAGATGGTAAGCAGTGCTCAGATTCAGAAGAGTACCCAGAGATTCCTGAAAAGCCTTCCAGAACTGACTGGTGAAGATAGGGTCACGATCACAAACAATACTGAGAGGAACACCATGGAGACGAACAATCTCTCTCATGTAGATCTCAGATAAGCTAGAAGCAGAAAGAGTAGACTTGACCGGAATAAAATGAGTAGACTTGGTTAGTCTATCAACAATAATCCAGATACTCTCATTACCCCTCCGAGTCCTCAGTAAACCATCGATGAAATCCATGGAAACCTGTTCCCACTTCCAACTAGGAATCTCAAGGGGCTGCAACAAACCAGGGGTCTTCTAGTGATCGGCTTCGACTTGCTGACAAGTCGCACACCGACTAAAAAAGATAGAAATATCCCTCTTCATCCCCTTCCACTAATAAAGCTTCTTCATATCTCGATACATCTTCGACACACCAGGATAAATAGAAAGCCTGGATCGGTGATTCTCCTGAAGCAATTCTTGCCTCAAATCATCAACATTCGGGACACAAATCCTACCATTAATCCTCAAAATCCCTCTATCATCAATCTGAGCTCCACTACTACCACTAATACTACCACTAACTCTGCTACGAACACTCTCCTTCATCAATCTAAGCATCTTATCCTCATCCTGCTTAGCCATAATACGATCCAGAAGAGGAGAAGAAGAAACAACAAGCTGACACAACAAAGCCTTCTTTTGACTCAGAGCATTGGCCACAACATTAGCTTTACCAGGAGTATAGCTAATATCGAGGACGTAAGAAGCCAGAAACTCAAGCCAACGAACTTGCCTCTGAATCAAATCCTTCTGGGAAAAGATATACCTCAGAGAGTGATGATCGGTGAAAAGCTCAAACTTGGTTCCAAGAATATGATGCCTCCAAAGCTTCAAAGCAAAGACAACAGCAAGCAACTCTAAATCATGAGCAACATAATTTGCCTCATGGGTTTTCAACTGACGGCTGGCATAGGCAATGACCCTACCATCCTGCATGAGAACAGCACCCAAACCCTCACGACTAGCATCAGTATATACTGTAAATCCCTCACTTTCGTTCGGAACAGTAAGAACTGGTGCAGAAGTTAGCTTTCTCTTTAACTCATCGAATGCAGCCTTACACTGATCACTCTAGACAAAATTGGCATTCTTACGAGTCAAAGTTGTGAGAGGTGCAGCAATCCAAGCAAAATTCTCAATGAATCTCCGGTAGTAACCGGTCAGGCCCAGAAAACTACGAATATCAGATGGAGTCTTTGGAGTTTCCCAATACTGAAACAGAATAGGGAAAAATAAGGACAGCAGAGAAGATAGAATTATAAAATGATAAAAAAAGAGAAGGAAAAAAGAAAGACTTATATTGATCGCAGCGACCTTGACTGGATCAACAGAAACTCCATTAATAGAAACAATATGCCCGAGATATTGGACTTCATCCTTCCGAAAATGGAATTTAGAAAATTTAGCCTTCAACTGATGATTTCTAAGAGTCTCTAGAACATATTTCAAATGCGACTTATGCTCATCCTTAGTTTTATAAAAGACAAGGATATCATCAACAAAGACTAGCATAAATTTATTAAGCACAGCACGAAAAACACGATCCATCAAATCAACAAAGAAAGCAGGAGCATTAGTCAAACCGAAGGGCATGACTAACCATGCATAAAAACCTTTCTTAGTGTAGAAAGCAGTCTTGGGAATGCTATCCTTGGCAACCCTGAGCTGATGAAAACCAGTGGTAAGATCAAGCTGAGAGAAAACTGTGGCACCATAAAGCTGATCAAACATATCATTGGTACGAGGCATTGGATATCTGTTTTTCATAGTGAGCTTGTTCAGCTCCCTATAATCAACACACATCCGAAGAGAACCATCAGACTTGGTGACAAAAACCACCACATCTCCCCATTCATAAAAACTAGGCCTAATCAGACCCTTGGAAGACAAGTCTTCAATTTGCTTTCCCAACTCAACCTTCTCGTGGGGTGCCATTCTTCTAGGAGGAAGAACAATAGGTCGAGCACCAGGAATAAGATCAATCTGAAAATCAATTTCCCGCATCAGAGGTAAAGAAGTGACTTCACCAAACACATCGGGATATAATCTAACCACAGGAGTTTAATCAAGATCACTTGGAGAAGAATCCAGAGAATAAATAAAGTTGCCAGCAAAATCCTGAGGCAAGCGGCACTGAATAATTAAGGAATTCCCTTGATCATCTAAAAGACGAAAAGTTCGGGCTTTACAAGAGATATGTGCATCATGATGCACTAACCAATCCTGACCAAGCAGTAAATCAAAAGCATCGAAGCCCAAAACATAAAAATCACCACAAAAGCGATTATCAGAACGGAGAAGTTTCACTTCTCGACAAATCCAATTAAGGTTAGCAGGACCCCAGTAGGATTTGAAACACATAATGGAACAGAAGCATACTCAGGAGACAGGAGATGCTCAAACTTATCACATAAAGCAACAGAAATAAAACTGTGTGAAGCACCAGTATCAAACAACACACGAACAAGATGATGGAATAGAGTAAATGAACCCTGGAGAGTATCTTGGTCATCACTAGGAGCAGGAGCAGGTGGAGGAACAGGAGATGATGCAGAAGTGACAGAAATATACCAGAAGGAGTACCCCTCTGCTGGGTAGGGTGGTCCTTCTTAAAATACCAGGCTGGACACAGATATGGCAAAGATCACGCCTAGCCAACTGAGCGGGTGGAGGAATAGCAGCACCAGAAAGTGTAGGACAGCTGTTGGCATAGTGCCCCTTCTTATCACACCTAAAGCAAGTGATGGAGGAGAGATCAACTGGTTGCCTCTGAGTAGGAGCAGATGATGAAGATCCCAAACCCGAACGCTTCTGAAAATTCTTCTTCTGCTGCTAGAAATTCGGCTTACGCTTCTTGGAATTAGCAGAGGAAGACTGAGCACCAGAAACAGCAGGACCTTTGGATGTGGGATTCTCATAGCGAATCGCCATATCCATAAGCTGGGTGAAAGAACCATGAACATGAGAAATAAGGCGACTATAATACTTTGGACGAGCACCAGCAATGAATTTCTCATTCTTCTTGAGAGGGGTAACAATCAAGCTAGGACCGAACTTGGAAAGTTCATTGAACTTCCTCTCATACTCAGCAAAAGACATGCTACCCTGCTTAAGATCCATAAACTCACGATAAAGCTGAGATTTCCCGGCTTTTGGCATCCATTTTGCCACAAAAGCCTCCCTGGAAAAGAGATACAGAAACAAGCTTAAGATAGATTCAAAAGGAAAGGAAAATAGGAACAAAATTCAGGATAACACAAAGGATGCCTAAACTGCTCCCAAGTAATAACAGCCTCGACGGTGTTAGCCATAACAGACTCCTACCAATCTAAAGCAGAATCACGCAACTGCCAAGCTGCCAACTGATGCTTTTGGGCATTAGTAATATCAAGACCAGTGAATATCCTCTCGAGACTCCACAACCATTGCTGAGCCTCAATGATGCTCTCTGAACCGGTGAATGGGGTACCACCAAGCAGAGAGAATTCCTTACAAAGAACAGTGAACCTGACTGGAGCAACAGGTTGAGGAGCAGGGGCAATACCACGACCCATACCTTTGGCATTTCCTCGATTCATCCTAAAAAATATCAAGAACGAATTTAGGACAAGATAAAGATAAGCCAAAGATAAATTAAGATAAGTTAAGATAATACACTTGAATGAATATCCTGAAGAAAGAAAAACTAACAAGGTAGATATGAAAGAAAAGAAGTTAGAAAACATTTGAAAATCCTTTAAAAAAAGAAAAAAAATTATATCAAAATAATCTTTGAAAAATCTTTTGAAAACATTTTGAAAAATCATTTTATACTTTGAATATACGTCTCTCACAAAGATATGATTCAGCGATTGATTTCACACATTCTAAGGTAGAAACACCCTATCTCTAATGAGTTTTTGCTCCACAGAGGCAATGGTCGCCAAAAACCAAAGCTCTGATACCAACTGTAACAACCTCCATTTCGTACCATTCAAATCGACAATAATCCACATATGTCGGACTTGAATGATGCGAAATAACAGATTGTAAATAAATTTGGAGCAAATAAAATCAAATACACAGAATCACAGACACAGAACAAGCATAATAACTCGCAGCGGAATATAAAAATACATAGTAGTTTATGAAGCTGCTACGGCAGAGTCTCAAACCAAATACATAATACAGTCTGAAACCAACATAATAGAAATCCCAAATACATAGAAGTCCACTAATACATGAGATAAACTAGAATAGCTGAAACAGAAGTAGATAAATATGTAGATAAGCAGAAACTGCAGCAAAGACCAGCTCCAAAAAGAGAATCCAAAGCTGTGAATACTCAGGCTGACCCGAGCGTAAAGCAAAACACAAACACTCGAGTCAGGACAATATATACTTATATAATGTAAACTAACTCAAATGAACTATAAATAAGAACAAGTAACTTAATGGATGCCTGGGGCCGCCCATCCTCTAAGGATCCGTCAAACTATTTACTATATAGTCATATTTCTCTATTATAATAATGTCTACACTAAAATAAACATACTTTTAAATAGCGTTCCGGGCTACCCATATCACCCATCACACATAATAGCCCCAGTAGTCCATCCAATATCATGACATCTCCAGATCGAAAAACTATCAGAGGATACCACACGGGCTATGGGAGAAAAACAAACTCGTAGTAAAGGCTCGGTATGGTAGGTGACACGGCACACAAGGCAATGCCAGGGTAGATATACCAATTACGCACATGGGCTGGTGGTAACGCAGCAGCCACATACGCCCACCCTGAACAACACTCCAAAATCAAGGGTGTACCCAAATCGATCACAATAGTAATAGAATGGTATCGAAGAAGTGTGTTCTGCCAGAGGTGCTACCTCCTTTGGCCCGAGATCGCTTCTGTTTTAGCCACCTTAAGCTAACTCACGGGAGTTAGGTCCACGTAAATTACCTTAGGAACGTCGTCACCATCCTACTTCATTCTGCAATCTCCACCGCGTACACAGTTGTTAAAGTGGTTTTCGGTATCGACAGAGAGTATGTCCATATCCGATCCCGGTCTCTTTAACAACCAATCGTTATTATAACCCGTAGATATAATTTAAAAATGGTATTTATTTCAAAAAATCAAATATCATTTAATAATTCAATATCATTTCAAATCCATTTCAAAATATACAATTTATCACATCATTTCAAACTATATTCATTTTATTCAATTTAAAGTACCATTTCAATTCATTTCAAAATAGTTTATATTTCAAATCAAATTACTTCATTTAAATCATTTAAAATGAAGATATTACATTTAGTAATTTAATTTTTAATTTCCAAAATTTTAACTTTCAACAATTTATCAAAACAGTGAAAATTCACTTTTTGCAGCATTTAGAAAACGCTACGGAAAGTTACATTTAAAACAGTTCGATTTAAAAAAAGACTGCATTTGAAATGTTGTAATAAGGTACATTAGTTTCAAATAAAGCTCAGTTAAATTCAACAATTATAGCACTTTACAAAATGCTATAATAGCCTTTAATCTTATTTAGCTTTTTAGTTCATTATTATCAACTACAGCATTTACAAATGTTGTAATATCGTTTACATTAGAATTTAATAGCATTTCAAAAATGCAGTTAATTAACTTCAAATATTCAATATAATTTCACAACAATTATATTTTTATTTTTATCATTTTTAACTTATAAAATCATAATATTTCACTTTTATAATCATCATTTAAATTTCCTTAAATTCATGATTTTACAAAGTTAAATTTCCATTCAAAAATCTAGATTTAATAATAATTCACTTATTAAATTCCAACATTCAATTTTAATTTCGTTAAACTAAAATTTCAACTTAACACCTAAGTTTAACATTTTAAATATAACATAATTTCATTTTTATTTATTTAACTTCAAATTCACATTTAAGCCAAATTCACAAATTCCCAATTTTAGTTATATTTCAAAATTTTCAACTTAAATATTCATTCATTTCACATTTTAACTTTATTCAAAAATCATTAATATATTATTAAATCACTTTAAATTCATTTTAATCCAAATTATCATAAATTTATCATATTTTCATACTTGATTTGATTTCTAATTTTCACTAATTTAAAGTTTCCAAAATAACTTACATTTCAAATTTCCTAACTTTTCATTAATTTATTTAACTTATAAATTTTCATAAAATCAATAATATTTTACAAAAATCATTTTTAGTTAAGTTTAAATCAAAATATTATAATATTAACATTTCTAAAATATTTTAATAATTTTAGAAAAACATATTTAACTACGGGTATGTATATAATTTTCTACACTAGGAAAAGTGATACGGGTAATATATCATTTCAACCCGTAATTTACAAAGAAAATCCGGGTTTTATCATTTCAAACCCGCAGTCCCAAGAAAATTAAATAAATTGAAAATCGGTCAGGCTTATCATTTCAGCCCATAATGATTTTCCCTTATTCTAAAGTCCGTTCGGGTATGTATCATTTCAACCCATAGTGATTCAAATCTAAAGGGAACTTGCAGTGTGATAAACTGAAAAACTAATAACAGAACAACATAATATAACAGTAACATATGATATAACAGGTGATTAAGCATGGTTGAACATCATATAATCATAACATAGAAAATATGATATGGATATTCATTTTTTACGGATTCAAAAGGGGTCAATTCACTAGTTAATAGATATATATTGTCTGGTGAGAATAACTCACCGGTTTGAGCTGGAGACACAACGACGAATGCACGAATGAGATCCAAACGAGCACGATAATGCGACACCAAGATGAATGGAAGAGCCAAAGTATCAATCCCCTTGAATACAAGCCAAACAAACAATATAATATACATAAGTTTTCAAATGCAAAATACGATAAACTGAGCTAGAATTGATTGCACAAATCAAAGCAAAATTGTTTTGCGCTTGCTTCCAACTTCCATTGGGTTCGGCCACAAGTGAAAATCAAGGCTATGGCAAGGTTTTTGGGTCAGTTTTGGGTTGCTAGGGGTCGGCCTATCATTGTTTGAAGGTGATGCAAAGTGGTGGTGATGGAACTACACTAACAAAGCAATATACAAGGATTCAAGGCCATAGTTTGGCTCGGCCAAGGGCATAAAGGTCACGGTCCTCACTATAGCAGCCAAGGGGATGCTGTGGCCGAGAGTCCAGGTGGTGTTGGAGGTGGTGGAGGTGTTGTTGGTGGCGGCCATGGGTGGTGGAAGTGGTGGATGTGGATGATGTGTTCGGCCTAGGCAAGTTTATGGAGTTTTTGATGGGTTTTGGGTGAAGTATCATCAAATTGGTGGTACGGCTTAGGGTTTGGCCAGAGAGGAGGTGGTGATGGAGGTGTTCTCAAGTGATGGTGGAGGCGGCAGGGCATGGAGATGGAGGTGGCCGAACCTATGAGAGAAAGCACAAGTGCAAAACAATGTCAAAACAATAAGAAATAAACAAAAGAAAGAAGAGAAATGAATTTTTTTTACCAAATCCTTCTCATGCAAGGGCCAAATTTTTCATTAGGAAATGAGAAAAAAAGAGTACGTGAATGAGGAAAAATGATGTGGTCGGCTGAAGGTGTGAGTAGCTAAGGCAAATTGAATGAAAAGCTATGTTAAATGTGAAAGGATGGAAGATAAAGAGCCATTTGAAAACCAAAAGTCAAAACACTTTCAAAATTAAATTACTGAGAATAATAATTATTTCAGTTAAAATTTCGAAAATGCAACAAAATATAAAATATGAATAAATAATTATTAATTATATATGACAAAAATAAGAAAATGGCTTAGAAAATGAAAACTAGTCTAGAAAAATTTGAAAATAAACAGAATAAATTTTGAAAAAGTCATATGGACTTGGAAAATATTTAAAAATAAAGATAATAACATAAAATAAAAATTCATTCACAAAATAAATAATTAAATTTTATTTAAATGAAGAAAATAGCAGAAAATTAGAAAACAGCCTTTAAAAATAGGAAATAAATACAGTAAATTTTGAAAAAATTTAATTATCATTTTAAAAATATTTAGAGATGATATCACATAAATAAAAAAAATTTAAAATGATTTCAATGAAATAAAGTCAAATTTAAATTCATATTCAAAAATCTAGGGTTGTTATAGGGTTAGATGCTCCAGGCTTGAGAAAAGGTTTAAGGCCTGAGATGAAATGGTTACAGGGTTCTTAATTTATGAGTTTGAAAAAATGTTTTTAGTGTTTTGATTCTTGGATTTCTGGTTTGAGAAGAGTTTTCAGGTTTGTAGATAGTTGAACATGGTTTAAGTTTCTCAGAAATGAAAATAAGAAAAGAGATGGAAAAAGAAGATGCAAGTTTATATAATGTAATATAGGATTTATATTAGAATTAAAGAAAATAAAAATTAATTATTACACTAGTTTTCAAATGTTAACACTTGTCATACCATTCTTTAATTAAACAACACATGCATTTACAAGCCCTAATAGATCAACACTTGTAATTATTTCATGTTATTTATTTTAAATGATATTAAAAACTTTTATATTAATTTTTTTCTGGCAAAGCAATTAAATTAATATAATACTTTTATATTAATTTTTCTTAATTAATAAATACCTTTGTGAATTAATAAATTCTTTCTAAATTTATATATACATAAAACTTTAAAAAAAATTAAAATAAAACTAATTAGATTCTAAATAAAATCATAAAAATATATTTAATCCATTTTTAAATGTTAACATAAAGCTTTTGTATTTATTTACTATTTAATAAACACTTCCATAATTTATATAAATAAAATTCTTTTAGGAATATAAATCTTATTTTAAATAAAAACTTTTGTATTTATTTTTACCGTTTAATGAATACTATCTTAATTAATAAAAATAAATTATTTTTAAGGAAAACAAATATTATTTTAAATAAAAATCCTTATTCATATATTTTATATATTCAAATAATTTCAAGACATATATCCATTTAAATTCAAATTTAAATCTAAATTCAAATTCAAATTCAATTTAAAATCTAATTTAATATCAATTCAAATATATATTAATTTTAAAACAAACACAAACTAAATTTGGAAATAATAACTTTATTTAAAATCTATTATATATATAAACAACATCTTATTAACTCAAAAAAAATTCTATTTTAAAATCCATTTATATCTATATTTAAACATCACATTATCATTTATTGTTTGAAATAACCATTTTTACCAATTTTAATTAATTTATTAAGAAGATTATCACATTTTAAATTCCTTGAAATTCCATGATATCACATCGGATGATCTTTATAATGAGTCGACGGTCTCGCAAATCTCCAAATGACTTGTAAAGAGGGAAAACTCCTTTACAATAGGCACTGATTCAGCGAAGATTTCCATATATCCTCGGTTTTCAATGCTGCTATCTTTTGCTATGCCTGAATTTTATCTCTTGAGATCGAACGTAGATTGCTTCGAAATTCTACATCGATATTATTCTTTAAATTATGATTGACCTGGTTAAGGTTGCCCGCGATTTATATAAGCTGATTCCATTTCCATATTTGGTTAGTTCATCATCTTATCTTTTGTTCCAACTTATCCTCAAATCAATTTTTTTTATTTGAGTTAATCAAATTTGAATCTCTATTCTTGCTTTGTAAAGCTATATTTAAAATACTTTATATATTGTGTTGTTTGAGTTGTTGATGTTGATTTGGGTTTCCGATCGATTCGTCTGATTAATGCTATCGATAGGATCTCCAAACTTGAACAAAGAAAATGGACACGGTATTGTTTTCAAACTTAGTGAATGAATAAGTTTTGTATAATTATATTAAATTATAAAGCATGATTGGAAATTTAATTTGGAAATTTAAATGAATTTAAAACAAGAAATTAAGAATTTAATTTCCGATAGTTTCAAACTTTGTGTTTAAAGTTTTAAAGGGTACATTATTTAAGGCATTACAAGTAGAAATTGTTTCAAAGAATTTCAGTTTTAAAACATTGCTTTTCTCTCTGTCATTGGAAAATAATTTCGATGATGGCGGCCGCATCATCGACATTCATTTTCGAGTTTCGAAATAAAGAGACCAATCTGTAGTTTTTCTACAGTCTTGCTTTGGAGAAGTAATTTGATTTGGGTTTTCTAAAATATGGCTCGATTTATAATATTCGTGATATATGATTTAAAATTTTATTAGATATATATTGTATCTATTTATTTGTCTCTAAAACTGTTTGAAGTTAATCGAAAATTTAATTCTAAAATTTTATCTTACAAGATGATTTCAATTATAAAATGAAATCAAAATTTTTGAATAAATATGTAAACTTGAATAAATTGAATTAGGAAAAGTTTTATTTATATAGTACTCAATTGCATTCCAATATAACTTAAATTATTAAAAGTTAACAATGTAAATGGATAATATACAATATAAAAGAGATTTTATAAATAAAATTTGAGTGTTTATAATAAATGTTATACACTTAAATTTTAGTTATAAAAGATTAATAGAGGTAAATAGAATAAAAGGTTAATTGAATAACTTACAATATAAAATGGTGTTAAAGGAATTTTTAAATAAATTGGTATATTTTATTCAAGTTAATTAATTTTGTAAATTTATTTGTTTATAAAGTTAGTATCTTTGAATAAGACGTATTGTTCACTTAATTCTTTCTTTCTCCTTCTTTTTCCTTTTCGGGGACGAAAAGTTTTGAGTGGGGGAGAGTGTAACGACCCGTAAATTCTCAATAATATAATTTGTTGATTTAATACGATCTTGGTAATTAAAAACTAGAGGAATGAAGACTTTGTGATTTAATAATAAAACAAACGTTAAAATGAAATGTGACGATGTAATTAAAACTAATTATGAAATTTCAAACTAATTGAAATAATGTAAATTATTGCACTTGGTTATAGATTTGAATATAAGAAAACAAGTGTGAATGTTGAATCATTAATGAGATAATATGTGATCAATATAAATTGAAGTACATCAGTGTTAATTAAGTAATTGTGACAATTGATTTGTAAATAATAATGAATTCATTAATATGATTTAAAGTAATAGTAACGGTTGTAAGTTACTATTTAATTGGTTTATTAATTTAGTTGTAAGTGTTAGATTTAGGCTATAAAATGAATTGGAAATCAATTGTATTCATATGTAAATAAATGTTCATTGAAGGGGAATTAATGCACTAACGGGAGTTGTGAATGTATAAATTAACTAGAAACGTAAATTTGTTTATAAGTAATAAATTGGTAAAAAGAATGGAACTAAGGTAAATTTATTTAATTGGTTTCAAACCTTAATTAACGTGTACAATTGAAAAAAGTACATATTTAAAAAAAAGTAACATTTATAAAATTTACGATGTAAATAGGGGTGTATTAATGTAGTGGAATATAAAACTAATATAACCAGGTTTGTAAAGAAATAGTAGGCATAGTATAAAGATTGAAATTAAATCAAATCAAATTACGGGAATCAATTTTAATTAATTGGAATGTAATCTATAATAAATAAATTTAGTGATAAGTAAATGAATTTAATTACTATATTAATTGAAAACTAGGATGAATTGGAATTCATATTTTATTCATAAGATAATATAAAAGAATGAAACCTATCTGAATGAATTAAATAAGGTTTCAATCATAATAAATGTATACATTTTACAAATTTAATAAAATAAGCAGTTCTGGAAATTTTGTATTTTTGGTCAGCTTGTAATAACCCGTGTGAATTCGATATTTAAAATGAATTAAATTAATAGGATTTTTAATTTAAATTTAGAAAGAAATGAAAATCTTATTTATTTATATAAAAGAGAATGTTAAAATTTGATGTATCAAGGGTAATTAAAATGTACAAATTAAATTATTTATTGCAATTAATTGTAATAGTGGAAATTTTTGCAATGGGATATAAGGTTAGAAATAAGTAAATAAAGGCAAGGATTGAATTCATTAATGAAAATAAAATTTTATTTAGTAAAATCCTTTTTATTTATTATTGGAAGGTGAAAATTTGAAAATAGATTCAAATTGTATGTAGATAATAAATTGCAATAATTAAAGTTAGTAATAAATGGAATATCAAACTATTCATAAAGTGAATATAAGTAGATGTAACAAATGAATAGGAAATGCTAGTTATTCATAAAGTGAAGAAATGGAAACTAGATGGAATAAGAAATTGGATTTAGAATCTTAATTTGTAGATGTGCATATATTTATAAATGGATTATAAAAGGGTAAAATAACCATATACAAGCATATTAAAGGTTGTAATAGTAGGTTACCAGTAAATTCACTTATTTACCTATAAAGATAATTAGGTGTGCCTTAATTGTAATTAATAAAATAACGAAAGGAGGAAATGTATTTATTTAGAGAATTAATTTCAATTGGATAAGGATTTTAAGTAATAAGGTTAATGCGAGGTAATTAATGCTGAATTTAGGTTAATAATAATGAATAGTAATAAATTAAAAATTTGTAGCATATATCATAATTTACATGCTTCCTTGTTAATGGAATTAGAATGTGTAATAAGTAATAATCAGATAAAGGAATGTTACCCTAATGGAAAAGGGAATAATTAAGTGTTGAGTAAATTATAGGATTGTATTTATTATAAGCGTTATTCTAATAATAATGGTTAATTGTGGAATTAATATGGGAAATATATAAAGAAATAACTAGGGAAGTATACGTTATAAGTTAATTATAACCTAAATTTATGTGCAAGGTTGAAATTGGATCTAATTGGAAACTTATTTAATAAATTGGATTCAAGCGTAATAGAAAGATTATTTTAAGAAAATATTAAGTACTATAATTAGTAGAATGATTTACATTTAATATTTGAGATAGAGATTTGTCTAAGGAATTATATAGCTAAGTAAATCAAGGTGATAGAAAAATTTTGAATTATAGAATGTGAATTTGAATAGTGAGTCAATTGGTTATTTTATAATAGTAGGACTTATTGAGATAAATGAAATCAAATTTTTATTTATTACGTTAAATTAAGAATTACGTTGAAATAGGATATTTATGTGATAATTTTTAATCCAAAGGATAAACCCTTATATTTAAGATTAATGAAAGGAATAAATATAGATTGATTCAATAAAAAAAAGGAAGTTTTGGAAATTTATCAACAATTTTGGATTTTATGGAATTGAATATTTATATTGATTTAATCTTTAATAAATTGACATATAAAATTTGTTAAATCATTTTAAATATTGAGAAAATAGTACTAAATCGATTGCAATAGATATAAATAAATTTTTACGTTAATGTTAATATAAAGTACTTTTTGAAGATAACGTCAAATTCATTTATGGTGATTTAGTTAAATGGGAACTTTGATTTTGAGAAATAAAAGCGTATTAATGTGACTAAAGGTTAGAGTACGATTATTGTATGTTGCCTATTTTGGTAGCTTGTTAATTTACAATTTTGAAATCAATTACAATATTTTTTAATTGAGTATCGGTTAATGTTAATTAAAGTAGTATTTGTAACAATGTTAAGACTCTCGTAGTGGATAGTTTGTTGTAATATAAGACTTGGAAATAAAGTTATTAACGTATTGGAAAACAATTACATTTGATGAAATCAAATGTTGAAATATTACATAGATAAGAATTTAGATGAAATGGATTAATTTATGAAATAAAATGGTAAGTAATTATAATATTGTTATTAATAATAGACGTTACTTTAAGAATAATTAATGTAGTAACGTAAGGTGAAAATGTAAATTAAAAGGGAAACGTAAAATTTAGTTAAGTTAGTAATTTATGAATTAGGAATAAAATTCAAATGTTATATTAGGCTGTAAATCAATTTGGGAATAAAATTTTATTTAATTGGGGTAAATTGATATATACTAATGTTAAATATATACATAAGATGATGATTGATTTAATAAAGAGAATTGAATACGAATGGTATAAAATTTCATTTGAAATAAGATTTTATAATTTATTGAATTTACTTTAATTAAAGGTAAACACTAAATTTTTTGCAATAAATCTTTATTTGATATGGAGGTTTGGTTAATAAATTTGAAGCTAATTGCAATCAGAAATGATAGGAATGGTAAGTTGACAATTTATTCATAATAAGATCTAAAAAAATCAAATAAATGGATTATTGGAATTTAAATTTGACAAATTGTGAATTCATTTAAATTCGAATCCATTTGTCTATTCCAACTTCATCTATAAATACCCCGCTAAACCCTAGCCTCTGCCTATTCTCATTTGTCTGCGCTTAAAATTTCATCAGTTCATTCTCCTCCTCAATGGCAGACAAACAAATCTTAGATCCAAATAAAAATTCCAAACCAAATCGAAAGCTAAAATTCAAACTTCTCAGAAAAATCTGGAAGCAAAATGCATGAGGGAGAGAGGGAAAGAAAGAGGGATGACGTGGCGCTTGAAGGTGTTCTTTTAATTCTATTCTTTTTTTCTTTTTTTTTGAAATTTCAATCACCATTAATGCGTATAACTTTCTCCTCCGAACTCCGTTTCACGCGAGATTTTATTTTTGTTAGGATCGTAATAAAAGTCCAGATCTTTTGACACTGGTTTGGACAGATTTGGAGACCGTCGAATTTTTGGGTTTAAATCGGATTTAAATTCGATTTAAATTCAAAAGGTGAGTGTTTTAACCCACTCACGGCTTCTAAAATTTCTTATGTTTGTTAATTTGACTTTAGATATGAGTAGAGATTTATTTATGACTGTTTGGCATGTTTATTCATTATCTCTGTTAAATCGCATTTATCTAATATAACTGTTAATTAATTTATTGCATATAAATTTGACAGTTAGAATTTATTTATTTGCATATTAACTGTCAGTCATAGTTATGTTAAATTTTTATTTCATATTAACTGCCAGTTAAATTTACGTTTATTTTTGCATATAAACTGCCAATTAACAGTTATTAAATTTATTTTGAGTATAAACTGATAATTGATACCATTATTTATCACCTGTTATGTATTGATGATTGTTTGAAATTGGATGATGACTGTGATAAATGGATGTATGATTTGATGGATGAATGGATGATTAATCTTATTAATTGTAAGTTTCTATGCATTTCATTCATTCGGGATTGCGGTTTGAAATGATATATAACCGCATTTTTTTTTCATTTTAAATTGCAGATTGAAATGATAAACATCCGTATCACTTGACCATAGGATAGAAAATTATATACAGGCACCGTGGTAAATATATAAAATTATTTTTGAAATGTTTTTCTATAGTTTTGTAAAGTTATATATATGGTTTATGAGATATTGATTTGGTTATTGATAAAGGCTATTATATATATATATAGTAATTTTCGGTTTTTAAGCTTTGTATAAATTTGATTTGAAGTTTAAATAAAGTTTGATTTTAAGATCAAATAAGATTAAACATTTATTTAAAATTTAATTTCTAGGGTTTTATGACTTAAATGAGAATAGATTTGGAAGATGAATATTAAGTTAAATTGAAATTTAATAAAAATTAGAATTTTTAAAGGATATGATTTTTATAATTTGATTTTTGTGTAAAGTGATTTTAATGAATACCAGGTTGATTAAATGAATATATAATAAATTGAAAGATGATCCAGTTATATGAAGTTAAAGGTTTTCTTAAATTATATTGAATTCATTAAGCAAACATTTCAAGTCTAAATAATAAGTAACTGAATTCGATATATATATATATATATATATATATATATATATATATATGGAATTGTCAAATGAGTCTGTTTGAAATGGTGAAATATTTAAAGCCTTGAACATCAAAATTGAAATGGTATTTGGTAGTTTAAATCGATATTTGAAATTGATTTGTGAAATCTAAAGAAGCTATTTTGTTTTATAAAAGTAATTTAATATTTAACCATTTAAGAAATGGAAACTTGTTTCAAAGTTATGATTTTCAAGGTAGTATAATTTGAAAATATTATATTCAAGAGTCTTGATTTCTAAATATTTTTCTTTGAAAACCCTATGATTTTGTAGAAGAATATATTGGAAAATAAAGATGATATCATATTATTTTGGGTTTTAAAAGAAAATGATATCATATTTATATGGTTTTGAAATGGATATTTTATTCGGGTTTTAAAAGCACAAATTATTTTAAATGACCGCGGTGTTATAATAACGTTTGGTTGTTGAAGAGACCGGGATCGGAAGTTGTCATACTCTCTGCCAACTCCGAAAACCACTTTAACAACCGTGTACGCGGTGGAGATTCCAGAATGAAGTAGGTTGGTGGCGGCGTTTCCTTTGAGGTAAATACGTAGACCCAACTCCCGTGAGTTGGCATAAGGTGGCTAAAACAGGAGCGATTCTCGGGCCAATGAGGTCATTCCTCTGATCGGACACTCCTCTTCGATACTATACTTTGACTTTGGATTGATTTGGTGGCCACCTTTATTTTTGATTTTTGGGGAGTTTGTTCGAGGTGGGCGGCAGCTGCGCGCTGCGCGTTTCCACCAGCCCGGATAGCAATTGGTATATCTACCCTGGCATTGCCTAGTTGTGCCGTGTCACCTACCCTATCGAGCCTTGTACGAGTTTGGATTTCTCCCATAGCTCGTGTGGTATCCTCTGGTGGCTTCCCGATCAGGAGGGACTATGATATTGGATGGACTACTGGGACTATTACGTGTTAAGGTGGAAAATGTAAAGCCTTAATGCTATTTAAAAGTAAGTTTATTTTACAATTAGACACTATTTTAATAGTGCAATATACTACATAGTAAATAGTTTAACGGATCCTTAGGAGATGTAAATCCTGAGCATCTCTTGAGTTACTGCACTCATATTTATTTCTGCTAATTTAACTTACATAAGATCTTTTAGTTCTGACTCGAGTGTTTTTGTCTTTTCAAATTCGCTTGGGTCAGTCCGAGCGTTTCAGGATTTGAAGACTTTATTTCTGGAGGACGAAGACAAAGATTTCATTATTATTATTATTATTATTATTATTATTATATTATATTATATGGTTCCACTACACACTGTGTTCCTCTGCATTGATATTTATTGGTATGTGAACTCTGATATTTATTGTGTAAAGAAGAATCAAATGTCTTGTAAACAGTTTTTGTGAACTGTATATTTATTATTATATTTTATCCTTCCGCTGTGAGATTCTGTTTAGTTTTTTTCCTTCTCTGTTTTTCTTATTACCCCATAACAATCCGCCATTCCGTATGATTTGAATTGGCACGTGTGTCGATTTAAATCGTGTGAAAAGGCAGGATGTTACAGTTGGTATCAGAGCTTTGGTTTAGCGATAAACCTTAGCTTTGTGGGGTTTGACTCTTTATTAATAGGGTAGTAATACCCTATGGGAGTCGCTGAGTGTATATATATGAGAGAGCGTATTTGTTAGTATTATAAAAGGTTTTAATATTGTGTTGATTTGTTCCGTTTGGTATTTATAAATTCTGGTTGGTGCATGGGACGCTGTGACATCAATAGGAATTTCTAAACACTTAATAGGACAGACAGACATAATATTTGTTTTTAATATAGGTGAATGAAATAATTTTGCCTATTATATTTCTATATATAAAATAAAATTTTCAAATGATAACTATATTTGGTTGCAAAATATTGGTTGTTAGGAATAAAATTTATAAATAATAGGTAAATAAGATTAAAAATAAATAAATGTAATTTGGGAATTTAGAACTTAAGTTCCGGGGTTTTTGAAAACTTCTTTCAGATGATTTGGAATATAATAATATTGTTATAAGTATTTTCTGATATAAATATTTAATAAAATTTAAAAGAAATTGTTTTAAAGAAGATTTTTAGAGAAAATAAGTTTTGTAATTTCCTCTCTGTCGCTGGAAAATAATTTCGGTGATGAGTGCACGCATCATCGACATTCATTTTTGAGTTTCGAAGTGGGAAGGCCACTGTAGTAATTTACTGCAGAATCGTTAAGAAATTTTATCGTTTTCATTATAATTGGATATATATGTTAAGTGTAGATATCTATCTATTATTTTAAATGATTTAAAATTAAACCTTGTATTTGGTTCTTAGGTTCCAATTAATTAATAGGACAATTAAGTGTAGCAAATTTGAACCTTAAAGTAAAGTAAAAATGGTATTAAATGAAATGGGAAATTTGTAGCCTATGAAATAAAGATTACTATTATTGAACTTTAATTTAATTTAAGGAAATAGAACAAACTTGTATAACTTTCAATTATACTCTTAAATGACATATATAACTTATTAAATATTAAAAGTTGAAATGTTTAATAGGAAATGTAATGAAAATTGTACAAGTAAAGGTAGGTAATGAAGTATTCAATAAAATTGCTGTTAAATGAGAATTTAATGTTATAAACTTAAGTTATAATTGAAATTTTACCAAGTAATATAATTAAAGGTAAGTATGGTAAATAAACGATTATAAACTTAAGTAATTAAAGTGAAAATAAGTGAATGTAATATAATAAAGAGAAATTGTAAATTTAAGAAATAGGGTAGAGTTATTTCTGAATATAATTGAAAGAAATAAAATGGAAATAAAATTGAATGAAATAAATGAAAAGAATCAAACAACTAATGTATGAAATAAAATTTATAATAAGTTAATTTGATTTGTTGATTGAAATTATTGTTTGTCGTGGTTTGGAGTTGTTGGGTAAGGGAACTTTAATCTTGTTGGGATGGATGAATAATCCATTGTGTTTAATCTAAGACTGTTGAGTAAATGATGCACTTGATGGTTTATTCTTCATTCCGTATAACTTAAAAGTTTGGAACCCGAACAACTATTTGTTTGTTTGATTGAATGGTTGTGTGTATTGTTGTATATGTTGTTTATTGAAATTGTTGGTTGTTGTATTGATTTGTTGATAGTGATTGAAACCACTTAAATATTTCACTTTATATAAATTGTTAACCCTTTGGATTTTATAAGTGAAATACAGGTTATAGAAGCAATTGCTACAGCTTTTGGTTCCATAAAATAAGCGTAAATTGCCCGACAAATAGGTACGTTTCGAATTACGGTTATAGCGTTATTTTATATATTTTCCCGTGTAGGGATATATATTATTTTGGAAAGTATTTGTGTATATTGTTATATTTATATTATATTTTCTCCCGAGCCCTCCGTACAAAGGAGACTTTGCCAAAATTTCTCGTAAAATTTTAGACTTAGAATATTTTGAAAATGTTTTCCGAACTTTAGTAATTTAAGGATAAAAAGATATAATGATTATAAAACGGGTTTATTTCATTTAAGGAAATAAATTTAGTAAATTATTGGTTATAAGTTAAATATTTTGAATAAGATGTAGTGCTATTTAATTCTTCTTTTCCTTTTTTTTCCTTTTCGGGGACGAAAAGTTTTGAGTGGGGGAGAGTGTAACAACCCGTGTGAATTCGATATTTAAAATAAATTAAATTAATAGGATTTTTAATTTAAATTTAGAAAGGAATGAAAATCTTATTTATTTATATAAAAGAGAATGTTAAAATTTGATGTATCAAGGGTAATTAAAATGTACAAATTAAATTATTTATTGCAATTAATTGTAATAGTGGAAATTTTTGCAATGGGATATAAGGTTAGAAATAAGTAAATAAAGGCAAGGATTGAATTCATTAATGAAAATAAAATTTTATTTAGTACAATCCTTTTTATTTATTATTGGAAGGTGAAAAATTGAAAATAGATTCAAATTGTATGTAGATAATAAATTGCAATAATTAAAGTTAGTAATAAATGGAATATCAAACTATTCATAAAGTGAATATAAGTAGATGTAACAAATGAATAGGAAATGCTAGTTATTCATAAAGTGAAGAAATGGAAACTAGATGGAATAAGAAATTGGATTTAGAATCTTAATTTGTAGATGTGCATATATTTATAAATGGATTATAAAAGGGTAAAATAACCATATACAAATATATTAAAGGTTGTAATAGTAGGTTACTAGTAAATTCACTTATTTACCTATAAAGATAATTAGGTGTGCCTTAATTGTAATTAATAAAATAACGAAAGGAGGAAATGTATTTATTTAGAGAATTAATTTCAATTGGATAAGGATTTTAAGTAATAAGGTTAATGCGAGGTAAGTAATGCTGAATTTAGGTTAATAATAATGAAAAGTAATAAATTAAAAATTTGTAGCATATATCATAATTTACCTGCTTCCTTGTTAATGGAATTAGAATGTGTAATAAGTAATAATCAGATAAAGGAATGTTACCCTAATGGAAAAGGAAATAATTAAGTGTTGAGTAAATTATAGGATTGTATTTATTATAAGCGTTATTCTAATAATAATGGTTAATTGTGGAATTAATATGGGAAGTATATAAAGAAATAACTAGGGAAGTATAGGTTATAAGTTAATTAATAACCTAAATTTATGTGCAAGGTTGAAATTGGATCTAATTGGAAACTTATTCAATAAATTCGATTCAAGCGTAATAGAAAGATTATTTTAAGAAAATATTAAGTACTATAATTAGTAGAATGATTTACATTTAAGATTTGAGATAGAGATTTGTCTAAGGTATTATAAAGTTAAGTAAATCAAGGTGATAGAAATTTTTTGAATTATAGAATGTGAATTTGAATAGTGAGTCAATTGGTTATTTTATAATAGTATTACTTATTGAGATAAATAAAATCAAATTTTTATTTATTACGTTAAATTAAGAATTACGTTGAAATAGGATATTTATGTGATAATTTTTAATCCAAAGGGTAAACCCTTATATTTAAGATTAATGAAAGGAATAAATATAGATTGATTCAATAAAAAAAGGAAGTTTTAGAAATTTATCAACAATTTTGGATTTTATGGAATTGGATATTTATATAGATTTAATCTTTAATAAATTGACATATAAAATTTGTTAAATCATTTTAAATATTGAGAAAATAGTACTAAATCGATTGCAATAGATATAAATAAATTTTTACGTTAATGTTAATATAAAGTACTTTTTGAAGATAACGTCAAATTCATTTATGGTGATTTAGTTAAATGGGAACTTTGATTTTGAGAAATAAAAGCGTATTAATGTGACTAAAGGTTAGAGTACGATTATTGTATGTTGCCTATTTTGGTAGCTTGTTAATTTACAATTTTGAAATCAATTACAATATTTTTTAATTGAGTATCGGTTAATGTTAATTAAAGTAGTATTTGTAACAATGTTAAGACTCTTTAGTGGATAGTTTGTTGTAATATAAGACTTGGAAATAAAGTTATTAACGTATTGGAAAACAATTACATTTGATGAAATCAAATGTTGAAATATTACATAGATAAGAATTTAGATTAAATGGATTAATTTATGAAATAAAATGGTAAGTAATTATAATATTGTTATTAATAATAGACGTCACTTTAAGAATAATTAATGTAGTAACGTAAGGTGAAAATGTAAATTAAAAGGGAAACGTAAAATTTAGTTAAGGTAGTAATTTATGAATTGGGAATAAAATTCAAATGTTATATTAGGCTGTAAATCAATTTGGGAATAAAATTTTATTTAATTGGGGTAGATTGATATATACTAATGTTAAATATATACATAAGATGATGATTGATTTAATAAAGAGAATTGAATACGAATGGTATAAAATTTCATTTGAAATAAGACTTTATAATTTATTGAATTTACTTTAATTAAAGGTAAACACTAAAATTTTTGCAATAAATCTTTATTTGATATAGAGGTTTGGTTAATAAATTTGAAGCTAATTACAATCAGAAATGAGAGGAATGGTAAGTTGACCATTTATTCATAATAAGATCTAAAAAAATCAAATAAATGGATTATTGGAATTTAAATTTGACAAATTGTGAATTCATTTAAATTCGAATCCATCTGTCTATTCCAACTTCATCTATAAATACCCCGCTAAACCCTAGCCTCCGCCTATTCTCATTTGTCTGCGCTTAAAATTTCATCAGCTCCTTCTCCTCCTCAATGGCAGACAAACAAATCTTAGATCCAAATAAAAATTCCAAACCAAATCAAAAGCTAAAATTCAAACTTCTCAGAAAAATCTGGAAGCAAAATCATGAGGGAGAGAGGGAAAGAAAGAGGGATGACGTGGCGCTTGAAGGTGTTCTTTTATTTCTATTTTTTTTTCTTTTTTTTTGAAATTTCAATCACCATTAATGCGTATAACTTTCTCCTACGAACTCCGTTTCACGCGAGATTTTATTTTTGTTAGGATCGTAATAAAAGTCCAGATCTTTTGACACTAGTTTGGACGGATTTGGAGACCGTCGAATTTATGGGTTTTAATCGGATTTAAATTCGATTTAAATTCAAAAGGTGAGTGTTTTAACCCACTCACAACTTCTAAAATTTCTTATGTTTGTTAATTTGACTTTAAATATGAGTAGAGATTTATTTATGAATGTTTGGCATGTTTTATTCATTATCTCTGTTCGCATTTATTTAATATAACTGTTAATTAATTTATTGCATATAAATTTGACAGTTAGAATTTATTTATTTGCATATTAACTGCCAGTCATAGTTATGTTAAATTTTTATTTCATATTAACTGCCAGTTAAATTTACATTTATTTTTGCATATAAACTGCCAATTAACAGTTATTAAATTTATTTTGAGTATAAACTGATAATTGATACCATTATTTATCACATGTTATGTATTGATGATTGTTTGAAATTGGATGATGACTGTGATAAATGGATGTATGATTTGATGGATGAATGGATGATTAATCTTATTAATTGCAAGTTGCTATGCAATTCATTCATTCGGGATTGCGGTTTGAAATGATATATAACTGCATTTTTTTTTTCATTTTAAATTGCGGATTGAAATGATAAACATCCGTATCACTTGACCATAAGATAGAAAATTATATACAGGCACACTGGTAAATATATAAAATTATTTTTGAAATGTTTTTCTATGGTTTTGTAAAGTTATATATATATATATATATGGTTTATGAGATATTGATTTGGTTATTGATAAAGGCTATTATATATATATACTAATTTCCGGTTTTTAAGTTTTGTATAAATTTGATTTGAAGTTTAAATAAAGTTTGATTTTAAGATCAAATAAGATTTAACATTTATTTAAAATTTAATTTCTGGAGTTTTATGACTTAAATGAGAATAGATTTGGAAGATGAATATTAAGTTAAATTGAAATTTAATAAAAATTAGAATTTTTAAAGGATGTGATTTTTATAACTTGATTTTTGTGTAAAGTGATTTTAATGAATATCAGGTTGATTAAATGAATATATAATAAATTGAAAGATGATCCAGTTATATGAAGTTATAGGTTTTCTTAAATTATATTGAATTCATTAAGCAAACATTTCAAGTCTAAATAATAAGTAACTGAATTTGATATATATATGGAATTGTCAAATGAGTCTGTTTGAAATGGTGAAATATTTAAAGCCTTGAACATAAAAATTGAAATGGTATTTGGTAGTTTAAATCGATATTTAAAATTGATTTGTGAAATCTAAAGAAGCTATTTTGTTTTATAAAAGTAATTTAATATTTAACCATTTAAGAAATGGAAACTTGTTTCAAAGTTATGATTTTCAAGGTAGTATAATTTGAAAATATTATATTCAAGAGCCTTGATTTCTAAATATTTTTCATTGAAATCCCTATGATTTTGGAGAAGAATATATTGGAAAATAAAGATGATATCATATTGTTTTGGGTTTTAAAAGGAAATGATATCATATTTATATGGTTTTGAAATGGATATTTTATTCGGGTTTTAAAAGCACAAATTATTTTAAATGACCGCGGTGTTATAATAACGTTTGGTTGTTGAAGAGACCGGGATCGGAAGTTGTCATACTCTCTGCCAACTCCGAAAACCACTTTAACAACCGTGTACGCGGTGGAGATTCCAGAATGAAGTAGGTTGGTGGCGGCGTTTCCTTTGAGGTAAATACGTGGACCCAACTCCCGTGAGTTTGCATAAAGTGGCTAAAACAGGAGCGATTCTCGGGCCAATGAGGTCATTCCTCTGATCGGACACTCCTCTTCGATACTATACTTTGACTTTGGATTGATTCGGTGACCACGTTTATTTTTGATTTTTGGGGAGTTTGTTCGAGGTGGGCGGCAGCTGCGCGCTGCGCGTTTCCACCAGCCCGGATAGCAATTGGTATATCTACCCTGGCATTGCCTAGTTGTGCCGTGTCACCTACCCTATCGAGCCTTGTACGAGTTTGGATTTCTCCCGTAGCCCGTGTGGTATCCTCTGGTGGATTCCCGATCAGGAGGGACTATGATATTGGATGGACTACTGGGACTATTATGTGTTAAGGTGGAAAATGTAAAGCCTTAATGCTATTTAAAAGTAAGTTTATTTTACAATTAGACACTATTATAATAGCGCAATATACTACATAGTAAATAGTTTAACGGATCCTTAGGAGATGTAAATCCCGAGCATCTCTTGAGTTACTGCACTCATATTTATTTCTGCTAATTTAACTTACATAAGATCTTTTAGTTCTGACTCGAGTGTTTTTGTCTTTTCAAATTCGCTCGGGTCAGTCCGTGCGTTTCAGGATTTGAAGACTTTATTTCTGGAGGACGAAGACAAAGATTTCATCATCATCATTATTATTATATTATATGGTTCCACTACACACTGTGTTCCGCTGCATTAAATATTTATTGGTATGTGAACTCTGATATTTATTGTGTAAAGAAGAATCAAATGTCTTGTAAACAGTTTTTGTGAACTGTATATTTATTATTATATTTTATCCTTCCGCTGTGAGATTCTATTTAGTTTTTTTCCTTCTCTGTTTTTCTTATTTACCCCATAACAATCCGCCATTCCGTATGGTTTGAATTGGCACGTGTGTCGATTTAAATCGTGTGAAAAGGCGGGATGTTACACAGCTGAAAGTCAAATTTGACCACAATTGAAAATTTTAAATTTGAATTTTTAAATGCTAATCTTTTTCTTCAAAATGTATTATTTTAGTATTTATTCTGCTTTTCGTTTCATGAAATTCCGTTTTATACTTTTAGATTTGGATAAATTATAGTGTTTACAGACAATGACATTCTATATTTTATTTTCCTATGTTTGTTTCTCTAATTTTTATTTTTTCTTATTTTATTTGTATAAACTTTGAATATATTTATTTAATTTTTGATTGATTTTATTTTTAATAATAGCTTAGGAATTTCAAGAGATATAGGTTACTTGTTTTGTTTCTTTATTACCTTTTTCTTTTCCCTTGCCTTTCTCATTTGCAAATCATGTACAAGAAGATTTTTTCTCATTTCAAAATTCCTCATTTTCATTTGCATTTAATAATAAAATGTATGTACGTTTCTTTCTCCTTAACTATGCCTATTCATTTGCCTTGCACTCCACATCTTAACCGCACACAACCCTTCATCTTTAGTTGTTCACTTGTTGAAACCCTAGCCGCCACTTTTTTTTTCTTATTCATGTAAATAATCTCTCACCTCCCCATTCTTATTAATGGTTAAGAAAAGATAAAAAAAAAAGAGCAAATTCATGCCTTCTCCTTCCTCTTCTTCTTTTTATTTTCCTATTTTTTGTTTTGTTTCGTTTTCTTCAATGTTTATGCTCGGCCTCTTGCCTCTAACCACCACTATGACCATCTCCACCACAGCACCATGCTCACCTCCTTCATCACCCAAAGCAATGCCGTGACCCCTTGATCAAAATCCGCAGCCAAAAATTGTTCAAACCTAGCCAAACTCATATTTCCCACCATTCCTCCTCTATAACCTCGGTCACAACCCTCAAGCACCTCCTCCTTTGCTTTGCCTAACCAAAGTCGTGCCTTATGAGGTTCACTTGACCCAAGATCCAACATGGCCGAGCCTATTAGTGATGTAACCAAACCCATTGATTGATTAAAGCAAGGTTATGTCACTTTTATTCATTCTTTTCCATTGTTTTAAATCTCTATTCTTTTGTATTGAAATATATTCTTATATATGTTGTATTTGTTGCATACAAGATTTGGATCTAACTCTTCTTTCACTCAAAAATGTAGTCGTGCTTTATCGTGCCTTTTCGTGCTTTGCGGAGTTTAGATTGGGTTGAATTTCAAATTCTAGCTTTAAAAAGGTGATTTTTATAACTCTAGACATATGTACTTTTATAATTATGAAATGATGGCAAGTGAATTGTAGAAATTAATATATATTATTCATATATGTCTGTCATGTGATAATATGATGTTAAATGATTTTTATTTATTATCATCTGTTAAGCCATGTTATATTATACTATTCATTTTATATACTGTATTATCACTGCTAGTTCCTTATCACTATGGGTTGAAATGATACACACCCGAACATACTTTAGAATAAGAAAAAATTATTATGGGCTGAAATGATAGGCTCGAGTGATTTTTATTGTTTTTTATTATATTTATTTTACTTGAGATTGCGGGTTTGAAATGATAGAACCCGGATTTTTCTTTTAAATTACGGATTGAAATGATACATATCCGTATCACTTGACTAGGTTAGAAAATTTTATACAGGCCCATGGATAAATTTTTATAATAATTTTCTAAAAGTATTAAGTATTTTAGTTTAAATATATAGAATTTTTATTAAAAGTTGATTTAATGATTTAAAATATAAAGAGATATTGGCTTCCAACAAGTTAAAATTTTATAAGTGATAATTGGTTTTAAATTGTAATTTAAAAGCCTTTATTTGGTAACTAAATGGTAATTTAAAGAGCTTTAATTGTGATAAATAAATTAATAATTAAAGTTAATTAATATAGAATTTTAAAGTCAAACTTGGTAGTTGTAATCACTTTTTATTTTATGAAATGAATATGTTTATATAATAAATGATGTCCTTTGAGTCGATAAAATGAAATATAGTTTTAACTGTACATTTTGTAATAAATGTATTTAGCTGAATTCATAGTTTAATTGAGGCCTAAATGAATAAATTTGCAAAGAAGTTGATTATTATATTTTATATGATAAATTATTTATTTATGAAAATGGAAATGTTTGGAAATTGAATAATTATGATTTAAGTGGAAAAGTGTATTTTCAAAATATGACTTTACTTGAAAGTGTGAAATATGGTTTTAATTGAAATTTTTATGTTAAGTAAATAAGTGGGAATTTAGTCTTACTTATAAAGTGAGTATTTTAAAATAAAGTGGTAAGTTATTCGTTGAAAAAAGAAGTAAAAGAATGTGTTTTGACTTAATAAATGAGTTATAGTTTAATTTGGATATTTATTGATAAAATTTTATTTTATAAAATCATAAGTTAAATGATATCCAATGAATATTTTTGAAGTGGGAAATGTGATTTTTATAAGTTAAATTGGCTAAAAATTGAAATTTTAATGTAGCTGAAATATACAATGTTTTGGAAAGTTTATAATTGAATGAATAAACTTATAAATGCTACAACTTTGAAATGGATATTATATGACATTGAATTTAAATGGTTAAATGAATCTTGTTTGGAAGATATTAAAATTGAATTTAGATGGTCTAAACAAATATGGTTCAAAATGTTTGGTTTCAAAGTTATTATAACTTGAAAGTAAGAATATGACCTTATAAAGTGGTTTGAGTCAATATGATTTAAAGGAATACTTCAAGTTTTGTAAATTGAAGGAAATATTCAGTGATTTGGAATTTTGAGTTTTAGTTAAATGATATATTGATTTGGTTTTTGAATTTAAATGATATATTATTACTTTGGGTCTGAAATGGAAATGACATATTGTTTTGGTTTTTGAAATGAAATAATATACCATTTAGTTTTGAAATGGATATTAAATTTGAGAAGTATATGGATTTGGAAATATTACCATTTTGAGAGTTGATATTATTTTGGAAAGTAACGGTATTTAATTTTAAGTGGTTTTGGAGTATAAATGATTTTGAAATAAATATCCATGGGTTATAATAACGTTGGTTTGTTAAAGAGACCGGGATCGAAAGTTGTCATAATCTCTGCCAACTCCGAAAACCACTTTAACAACCGTGTACGCCGTGGAGATTCTAGAATGAAGTAGAATGGCAGCGGCGTTCCTTTGAGGTATATACGTAGACCCGACTCTCGTGAGTTGGCATAAGGTAGCTAAAACAAGAACGATTCCGGGCCAGTGAGGTAGCTCCTTTTATCGGACACACTCCTTCGATATTATATTCTGACATTGAGATTGATTTGGTGTCCACTTTTGATTTTTGATTTTGGGAGTGTGGCTCTAGGTGGGCGGTAGCCGCGCGATATGCATCACCACCAGTCCGGATAGTAATTGGTATATCTACCCTGGCATTACCTGTGTGCCGTGTCACCTACCCTAGTGCGCCTTGTACGAGTTTGATTTTCTCCCGTAGCCCATGGAGTATCCTCTGGTGGCTTCCCGGTCAAGAGGGACTATGATACTGGATTGACTACTAGGACTATTACGTGCTAAAGGCTATATGGGTAAACCCTTAATGCTAATTAAAAGTAAGTTTATTTTACTATAGACATTATTATAATAGCGAAATATTACTACATAGTAAATAGTTTAACGGATCCTTAGAGGATGGGCGGTCCCAAGCATCCTTTATGTTACTTATACCTTATATTACAGTTCACTTGAGTTGGGCTACATTGTATAAGTATGTATGTCCTGACTCGAGTGTTTTTTGTTTTTCTTTACGCTTGTGTCGGTGTAACGACCCAGAATTTTTGTTAATTAAAATTCGTATATTTAATTGATTTTAAATATTAATAAGTAAAATTTATATGACGAATAAATTTTATTTCGAATAATTGGATTTAATTGGATAATAAAATCGATAATTTAATATGTTAAATTTCAGAAATAATTGAATAACGGGTTAAATATGATTGAAAATGATTTGTAAAATTTTATTTTATCATATTGAAGTTATAATGATGTTGTAGAACTTTTAAAATTGAATTAAGAGTTTATTTGTGAAAATTGAATATTTTAATATTTTATCGACTAGTGAAATTAGCCATTTATCGAACAGTCTCGGATTTCGACGAAACCAGTTTCATCGGATCCGTAATGTGATATTATTGTATATTTCAAATTTCAAGTCAATCGGATTTACCGTTTGTCCGGTGCAAGCTAAAACGCCTAGAAATTAGTTTAAATCGATTTAATTTAAAATCGAACGTTTATTGCCATAACTCGCACAGATGATCGAATTGGCTCCCGAAACACGTTCCATTGTGTTTGGAACGCGGGGTAAACCTTAGGAACGTCAACCGGCATGCTTCATTTGGAGTTCGGAAATTCCGGGATAAATAGTGTTGCGTAATTTTTCTATAAAAGCCCCTAAATATTCATTTTTTGCAAAAATACATAACCCTTGGTTAAAAAGCTTCAGCCGCCTCCATTAAACAATCTATGGCCGAAATTTAATCACCTTCTTCCTCCAATTGCTTCAAATCCGTTAACAATTAGCAGAAAGCTTCAACTACAAAGTTGAAGAGCATGTTGAGATCTATAATCTCAACGGTTATGATCGTGTTTCGTTGCACGGATTGACGACAAACTGCATTCAAACGTTCGCCATTCATACACGTTTTTCAAGAAGAAGACAAGGCCGAGCTCACCCATGTTACAGCCAAGTGTAGAGCTAGGATAGGCGCACATGAAGGCAACCCTTGATCGAGGTAGAAGCAAGCGTGGTGGTCGCAAAATGGAACCCTAATACGGTGGCTAGTTGGGTTCGGTCACTGGAACGAACGCGTGTGGAAGGGAAGAAGAAAGAGGGGTGCGGCCCTGATGGCTTTGTTAGGATCTAATGGCCAGGATTTAAGTTAGGTTAAAAAAATAAAATTATGTTGTAAATTTTATGATTATAAATTCGTGTAATCTTTGTAATAGCATAACCTTTTCATACGAGGTCGAAAACGCACGAAACAAGTTGCGTTGGGTTCGTATAGACGATCACTACGCTATGGAATTGGATTGGAGTCGTTTGGAGCAAGTGAGAATTTTGGATAAAATTAAACGCACGTTTAATTTTATTCGAAATAAAAGCTGAAACGGAAATAAAACCAAGGTGAGAACTTCTCACTCAATCGAATCAGTTTCGATTTAAATTTTATATAGTTATATTTAAAATTGCTTGATTGTATGTTTGAATGATGATTGCTATCTATTGATTGTTAAAATAGACATTATACGCTGTTAGTAAGCGAAAGTTATTTATTAAAAACATATACCGCGAATATTTCACAGTACAGTGAAATTGGTATTATTTATGTACTTGGAATGGATTTCCCGTATTATATAGCGGATGAGACCCTATTGCGCCGTATAATAGCGGATAATATTTTAAATCCTATATACCGCGATAATTCCATACTGGAACGGAATTGGTATTGTGCTAATGTTTGTGGATGCAGGAAAACAGGTTGGAGGGATCCAACTGGATTCCTCAACAGTATTTATTTGATTATGGATATTTTGGTATTCGTTGATTATCATATACAAATATATGATGTCGTTGTTGTCGTGATTGGATATTTGGTGTGGAGCATCATTGGACCAATTTTGGGATTTTAAAAAGGATTTTTAAAGTGATTTTTGAAAGTATAAGTCTTATATAATATTTTTGAAATTGATTCATTTTAAATAAATAAACGTTAAAATCTTAATGTTATAAAAATTATGATTTTTGAGAAACATAGGTAAAAGTGGATTTTTGAAAATAAGGGGTTAATGATTTTATAAAATAGTTTAAATCGGGATTTTTGAATTTATTGTAAAAAGTTTAAAATATAAGATTTATGAAATTTGATTATTTTATAAATCAAAATGATGAAATTATAAAGGAGTTTAAAGACGTTTTTAAAATAATAATATAAATTGATTTATATAAAAGATTTACAAATTGATATTTATAAATTAAAACATTTGAATTATAAAACGAGTTTTTATAAGTGTTAGAATGAATTGTGAATGAATTTCATAAATGAATGAAATTTATAGAATTATAAACGGTGAAGTTATAAATGGAATTTTATAAGAAGTGGATTTATAAAATTTGTAAAGTTATTAAAAGAGTAGATTTGGGTAAATAAATGAATCTTATGAGTTATAAGATTTATAATTTGGGAAGTTTAAAGGAACGATTTTGTAAACAAATAAATTATAAGCATTTAACTTATAATATGGACTTTTGGCATATAATTGAGTTATAAATTGAAATAGGTTAATAAAGGAGGTTTATAAATTGAAGTTGTTATAAGATAAATAAAAATGGAAATTATAAACATTGTTTTATAAATCCGCAAATGACTTATTTTGATAAGTAAATTGTTATAACTTATTTATGGAGTTATATTCACGTTTTAGACAGTGAATAATCCTTTAAAATAAGATGTATAGAAATGATGAAATTGGTTAGCGAAGTATATTCACGTTTTTGGATAGTGAATATTATGTTAAAGAAATTGTTTTGAATGTGATATTTTAAATAGAATTAAAACGATCTAACGATGTTTTTAAAATGTGTTAAGATTCGAAATTATAGATTTCAACATTCATTGTTGAAATAGACGTTTTCGAGAAATAGAAGGAATTGGTGGACTATAACACTGTTGTTATAGTAAATGATTTCCGAAAGGAAATGTTTTGTATAGTATTGGGATTTATATATCTATTTTAATTTCGAATCCCTATACTAGTGATTTTGGGTTGTCGTAACGATGTTTTACGCAACATTCGTTTTGACCCAAATAAATATGTTCAAGAGAATGATTTCCTTAAAGAATGAATATATACTTAATTTCGATTTAAGTATATTGAATATTTTCCAAATGTTGAAAATAAATTGATTTGTGAATTACTTATAAATAAGTAAGTATGGAAATGTTTTTCCAATGTGAAATGAAACGTTTTGAGAATTTATCTTTTTGAAGATAAATTGAAAATGAATAATTGAAATCGTATATTCATAGATATTTTGGAATATAAATTCACTATGGAATTTATAAAAGAAAGGGGGAATTTGCTTAAAAATAAATATTGATTTATTTTTGAAGTATTGAAATTATATATCTTGTAAAGAAATTTTTGAAAAATAAATAATTTGGAAAATTATTTGGAATCTGGTGATGTTGTGCATATCCATTGATAGTTCAATAACCGACTATCAATATTTACCTTTAAATAGGTATTTGTTGAGATTTGCTTGAATTTGAATGCCACACTTATTTTTAAAAATAAGCGCTCACTATTCGGGTTAGCCGGGAAAGGACCTTGGGGTCGTATAACCCATTCCGAATACGTGATACGTCGTTATGAATTGCATTTGAAGACCGGTGTTGAAGACTGGATATTTTTGAAAAGGGAAGGATTACCGTCGAATGTTTCTGCATCGAATGGCCCCGGTATAGAAATTCCATATGTGATGGGAAGTCCGGGCGTGATTAGTGAATATTCAGATTGCAAGGACTTCTTTGTAAGTGCCTTCGGTTCTGTTCGATCCCGGAACAGACTTGTATGGATTGTGTGTCTGACGTTACAATTTCAGATGTAAAGCTGGTTTCTATCAAATATATTTCTGTTGGTGGCGGAGAATTTATTCTTTTAGCTTAACACCCTTCTCTGAGACGTACGAGCTTAGAGGTTATGTAGTTGATGGTTACTAGTGATATATTCTCAAATTGGTAATGTGGCATGCTGAGTGATGCTGTGAAATGATCATTGTTCGATCATTTGTGATATGATCATTTGTTTGGTCATTTATCTTTATGATCATTACTTTGATCATTTGTTGACCCAAGGCATGGCTTTGTACCAAAGCGTAGCTTTGTGGACGAGATTTCGTCGAGCCTCACACCCCGAAATAGTCAAAACAGGAAAGATGCAGCAAGGTTATTAGGGGTAGCACCCTTTAGTGTATGTCATTCCTTCTGGATAGAGGTGGTATCATGGTATGGAGCCCAGATATTTAACCTATGTTGTTGCTGAAAATTTATTACTTTGTGGTTGTTGGAAATCGAGGATCCTCGGATATAGATCGGTTACGATCGGGGGATGGCATATTCGTGTCAGTAGTTACCCAGTTAAGGGTAACCCGGCCTTGTGTTGGCAGAGATCTGGTTAGGTTCTCGGGACGTCATTCCAGAGGCGTTTCCATGTGGCAATGGGAAGTTCCTTGGCCTGACCATTTGTTGGAAATCCAAAGAAACAATACGATCTTGTACGGTTTTAGTTGTAGAACCTATCATTCACTTATGGTGGCGCCCCACTGTTTGGATGGTAGCTATAGTAGGCATACGATAATGGTCGTATGTTGGCTAAGATTTATATCTTTACTTTCGAAATGATTTTCTCTCCACTATGCACTAGTAATAATATCAAATGTTCTTTTTAATGCGTATCAAGCATCTTTGACTATCATAAGGAGAAGTCTCCTCCGATTCTGCGTTTTCATTGTGTGTGTATGCGGGAGGCCTTATGGTAGTCTCATATTTTTAAAAAGCATTGCGAATCTATTTTAAAATTATCCTGTTTTTTTAATTTAAAGATAAACTGTTTTGAGTTCTCACACCAGTCACATGACTAACTCGGAGTTTATTGTTTTCCTTCCTAAAGTCTGGGTGCCCACCAATTTCCACACGGGCAGTCAAGAGTTAGTTTATCAAGATATTCCGGAATTCAAGAGTTGCTGGAGGCAAGCTGGATGGCATGGCGTATTACTAGTATATGGTATTTCTTTTCCGCTGTTTGTTGTTGTTTATTGTTGTACACTCTGATAATAATGTAATGTAATGTGATGTAATGTAATAACTGATATAGTTCTTTGTTTAAAGATTATTCATTTATCTATTATATGTTCTTCCGCTGTGGTTGTGAGATTCTAATATTGTTCTGTTGTTTCTTTCTGTTCTGTTCTATCTTTTCTCTCTTCTTCTACCTCTTTCTTCTTTTTAAAACCCTAAGAATTCGTATTTCCATTCATCTTGAGTTAATCAATGGAGATTAGTGTCTATTCAAGGAGTACGGATTTACGGGTCCTCACTGCTGATATCAGAGCATATGGTTAAGCGACAACCATGGCTCTGTTGGGTGTTACTCATTAGAGATAGAGTCAGCAGTACTCTAGAATGAGTTGAGTGTAATAATAGATATGAGCACGTATTTGTTAGTGAATATAAAATTGTTTTGTATTGTGTTGACTTATCGGTTGATTGTTTGTAGATTCCGGTCGAGGTAGTCTAACTAACTATGGTAGATAGGGGTTTCTAAACTCTTAAACAAGATAAACCGACACGATATTGTTTTAAATTGGGTAAATGAAATAATTTTACCTTGATTATATTTTATATATAAAAGGAATAATTTTTCAGAATTATTAAAGTGTATATAGTTGATTGTTTGGTTGTTGAAAATGTATGAATATATATATATATATATATATAAGTTAATTAAAAGATGTTTGAATAATCTAAATAAAAGAATAATTGTATAAGCAAAAGAATTATAAGAATTGAATTATAATTAAAGGTGATTTACAATTGTGAAATAAACTTATATATATAAGAAGTGAAACTATATGAATATATTTATAAATATGAGTTGTAAATAAAAATGAGTTTGAATAAGTGATGAAATTTGACTTTGGTAAAAGTAAATAAAATTTACTTCAGAATTGGAGTCTGAATTGGATTTATAAGTGGGAATTTAAGTTAAGTTAAAACAAATGATGTTTAAATGGAATATAACTTAAGAGATGTTGAATGAAGTTTATTTTGGTATTGAAGTAAATTAATAAAGTTAAGTGATAAATGTGAACTTGAGTTATATGAATGAAATTCAACTTTAGTAATTGAATTGAATGAATGGATTGAATGTTAATCAATTAAATGTAAATTAAGTTGATAGGAAATAATGAATGTAAGTGATAATTCATTAAAGCTAATTAAAAGGAATGAACCAAATTGAATGAATGTAAGCAAAGTAAATAAATTTTGGTTGTAATTAATATACATTGGTTGTTATATGGTTGTTAGTTAATTGTATAAAAACCCATATGCAATTGAATTAATAAATGGAAAGCTAAAGTAATTAAAATTCAATTGGAAGTTAAGTGAATCTTAAATAGAATTGAATTCGATTTAGAAGTGAACCAACTTGAATATGAATTAGTGAATATAAACTAACTAAAAATGAATGTTAGTAAAAAAAACGTCCACTGTAAATGAATCAAATATGATTAAAATTGAAAACCTAATTCATTGAATATTAATGAGAATATGAATGAATATTTATTGGTTATGGATGTTAGTTGGATGATAGTTGGTTGATGGTTGAATATATTGCTTTTGTTGCATTTGCTATATTGGCACATGTAGTTGTATGTTGCTATATGTTATATATTGATACTATTTTCATATATGCATGATTCTCATGATTGTTGTTGAGTGTTTAGTAGGTGCGGATCGCGTTTGCTTCGCATTTGGAGCTCGCTTTCGCGCTATATTGGCCGTATATGCTCGCTAATAAAATATAAGGTACATATCTCGGATTAAATATCGTACTTTTACACTTTTTTCCCTGCGGGATGCCTCATCACTTGATGAGATGTATATTTGTGATATATATATATACTGTCATTTTTTTTTCGGATCGAGCCGCGCAAAGGAGACTATGGCGAATTTTTCCGAAAATTTAAGGCGTTAGAAAAAATTTGGAAATTGGGAAAAAAATTGTGAAAACTATAATTTTAATTTGAAGTTGAAAGTTAAACAATATAGTAGTTGTTTTTGAAAAGATAACTAAGTATGATTTGAAAACTTAGTAAAGTTGTTGTAAGAAGTTTAACTATAGATTTTGGGAAAATTAATAGATTCTGTAACTTTTCTTACTTGATAATTTCGAGGACGAAATTCTTTTAAGGGGGAAGATTGTAATGACCCAGAATTTTTTTAATTAAAATTCGTATATTTAATTGATTTCAAATATTAATAAGTGAAATTTATAAGATGAATAAATTTTATTTCGAATAATTGGATATAATTGGATAATTAAATCGATAATTTAATATGTTAAATTTCAGAAATAATTGAATAACGGGTAAAATATGATTGAAAATGATTTGTAAAATTTTATTTTATCATATTGAAGTTATAATGATGTTATAGAACTTTTAAAATTGAATGAAGAGTTTATTTGTGAAAATTGAATATTTTAATATTTTATCGACTAGTGAAATTAGCCATTTTTCGAACAGTCTCGGATTTCGACGAAACTAGTTTCATTGGATCCGTAATGTGATATTATTGTATGATTTCAAATTTCAAGTCAATCGGATTTACCGTTTGTCCGATGCAAGCTAAAACGCCTAGAAATTAGTTTAAATCGATTTAATTTAAAATCGAACGTTTATTGCCATAACTCGCACAGATGATCGAATTGGCTCCCGAAACACGTTCCATTGTGTTTGGAACGCAGGGTAAACCTTAGGAACGTCAACCGGCACACTTTGTTTGGAGTTCGGAAAATCCGGGATGAATAGTGTCGCGTAATTTTTCTATAAAAGCCCCTAAATATTCATTTTTTGCAAAAATACACAACCTAGGTTAAAAAGCTTCAGCCGCATCCATTAAATAATCTATGGACGAAATTTAATCACCTTCTTCCTCCAATTTCTTCAAATCTGTTAACAATTAGCAGAAAGCTTCAACTACAAAGTTGAAGAGCATGTTGAGATCAATAATCTCAACGGTTATGATCGTGTTTCGTTGCACGGATTGACGACAAACCGCAATCAAACATTCGTCGTTCATACACGTTTTTCAAGAAGAAGACAAGGCCGAGCTCACCCATGTTACAGCCGAGTGTAGAGCTAGGATAGGCGCACATGAAGGCAACCCTTGATCGAGGTAGAAGCAAGCGTGGTGGTCGCAAAATGGAACCCTAATACGGCGGCTAGTTGGGTTCGGTCACTGGAACGAACGCGTGTGGAAGGGAAGAAGGAATAGGGGTGCGGCCCTGATGGCTTTGCTAGGATCTAACGGCTAGGATTTAAGTTAGGTTAAAAAAAAATTATGTTGTAAATTTTATGATTATAAATTCGTGTAGTCTTTGTAATAGCATAACTTTTTCATACGAGGTCGAAAACGCACGAAACAAGTTGCATTGGGTTCGTATAGACGAGCTCTACGCTATGGAAATGGATTGGAGTCATTTGGAGCAAGTGATAATTTTGGATAAAATTAAACGCGCGTTTAATTTTATTCGAAATAAAAGCTGAAACGGAAATAAAACCAAGGTGAGAACTTCTCACTCAATCGAATCGGTTTCGATTTAAATTTTAAATAGTTATATTTAAAATTGCTTGATTGTATGTTTGAATGATGATTGCTATCTATTGATTGTTAAAATAGACATTATACGCCGTTAGTAAGCGGAGGTTATTTATTAAAAACATATACCGCGAATATTTCACAGTACAGTGAAATTGGTATTATTTATGTACTTGGAATAGATTTCCCGCATTATATAGCGGATGAGACCCTATTGCGCCGTATAATAGCGGATAATATTTTAAATCCAATATATCGCGATAATTCCGTACTGGAATGGAATTGGTATTGTGCTAATGTTTGTGGATGCAGGAAAACAGGTTGGAGGGATCCAACTGGATTGCTCAACAGTATTTATTTGATTATGGATATTTTGATATTCGTTGATTATCATATACAGATATATGATGTCGTTGTTGTCGTGATTGACTATTTGGTGTGGAGAATCATTAGACCAATTTTGGGATTTTAAAAAGGATTTTCAAAGTGATTTTCGAAAGTATATGTTTTATAAAATATTTTTGAAATTGATTCATTTTAAATAAATAAACGTTAAAATCTTAATGTTATAAAAATTATGATTTTTGAGAAAGATAGTTAAAAGTGGATTTTTGAAAATAAAGGGTTAATGATTTTATAAAATAGTTTAAATTGGGATTTTTGAATTTATTGTAAAAAGTTTAAAATGTAGGATTTATGAAATTTGATTATTTTATAAATCAAAATGATGAAATTATAAAGGTGTTTAAAGACGTTTTTAAAATAATAATATAAATTGATTTATATAAAAGATTTATAAATTGATATTTATAAATTAAAATATTTGAATTATAAAACGAGTTTTTATAAGTGTTAGAATGAATTGTGAATGAATTTCATAAATGAATGAAATTTATAGAATTATAAACGGTGAATTTATAAATGGAATTTTATAAGCAGTAGGTTTATAAAATTTGTAAAGTTACTAAAAGAATAGATTTGGGTAAATAAATGAATCTTATGAGTTATAAGATTTATAATTTGGGAAGTTTAAAGGAACGATTTTGTAAACAAATAAATTATAAGCATTTAACTTATAATATGGACTTTTGGCATATAATTGAGTTATAAATTGAAATAGGTTAATAAAGGAGGTTTATAAATTGAAGTTGTTATAAAATAAATAGAAATGGAAATTATAAACATTGTTTTATAAATCCACAAATGACTTATTTGATAAGTAAATTGTTATAACTTATTTATGGAGTTATATTCATGTTTTAGACAGTGAATAATCCTTTAAAATAAGATGTATAGAAATGATGAAATTGGTTAACGAAGTATATTCACGTTTTTGGATAGTGAATATTATGTTAAAGAAAATGTTTTGAATGTGATATTTTAAATAGAATTAAAACGATCTAACGTTGTTTTTAAAATGTGTTAAGATTCGAAACCATAGATTTCAACATTCATTGTTGAAATAGACGTTTTCGAGAAATAGAAGGAAATGGTGGACTATAACACTGTTGTTATAGTAAATGATTTCCAAAAGGAAATGTTTTGTATAGTATTGGGATTTATATATCTATTTTAATTTTGAATCCCTATACTAGTGATTTTGGGTTGTCGTAACGATGTTTTACGCAACATTCGTTTTCACCCAAATAAATATGTTTAAGAGAATGATTTCCTTAAAGAATGAATATATACGTAATTTCGATTTAAGTATATTGAATATTTTCCAAATGTTGAAAATAAATAGATTTGTCAATTACTTATAAATAAGTAAGTATGGAAATGTTTTTCCAATGTGAAATGAAACGTTTTGAGAATTTATCTTTTTGAAGATAGATTGAAAATGAATAATTGAAATCGTATATTCATAGATATTTTGGAATATAAATTCACTATGGAATTTATAAAAGAAAGGGGGAATTTGCTTAAAAATAAATATTGATTTATTTTTGAAGTATTGAAATTATATATCTTGTAAAGATATTTTTGGAAAATAAATAATTTGGAAAATTATTTGGAATCTGGTGATGTTGTGCATATCCGTTGATAGTTCAATAACCGACTATCAATATTTACCTTTAAATAGGTATTTGTTGTGATTTGCTTGAATTTGAATGCCACACTTATTTTTAAAAATAAGCGCTCACTATTCGGGTTAGCCGGGAGAGGACATTTGGGTCGTATAACCCATTCCGAATACGTGATACGTCGTTATGAATTGCATTTGAAGACCGGTGTTGAACATCGGATATTCTTGAAAACGGAAGGATTACCGTCGAATGTTTCTGCACCGAATGGCCCCGGTATAGAAATTCCATATGTGATGGGAAGTCCGGACGTGATTAGTGAATATTCGGATTGCAAGGACTTCTTTGTAAGTGCCTTCGGTTCTGTTCGGTCCCGAAACAGACTTGTATGGATTGTATGTCTGACGTTACAATTTGAGATGTAAAGCTGGTTTCTATCAAATATATTTTTGTTGGTGGCGGAGAATTTATTCTTTTAGCTTAACACCCTTCTCTGAGACGTACGAGCTTAGAGGTTATGTAGTTGATGGTTACTAGTGATATATTCCCAAATTGGTAATGTGGCATGCTGAGTGATGCTGTGAAATGATCATTGTTTGATCACTTGTGATGATCATTTGTTTGATCATTTATCTTTGTGATCATTACTTTGATCATTTGTTGACCCAAGGCATGGCTTTGTACCAAAGCGTAGCTTTGTGGACGAGATTTCGTTGACCCTCACACCCCGAAATGGTCAAAACAGGAAAGATGCAGCAAGGTTATTAGGGGTAGCGCCCTTTAGTGTATGTCATTCCTTCTGGATATAGGTGGTATCATGGTATGGAGCCCAGATATTTAACCTATGTTGTTGCTGCAAATTTATTACTTTGTGGTTGTTGGAAATCGAGGATCCTCGGATATAGATTGGTTACGATCGGGGGATGGCATATTCGTGTCAGTAGTTACCCAGTTAGGGGTAACCCGGCCTTGTGTTGGCAGAGATCCGGTTAGGTTCTCGGGACGTCATTCCAGAGGTGTTTCAATGTGGTGATGGGAAGTTGCTTGGCCTGACCATTTGTTGGAAATCCAAAGAAACAATATGATCTTGTACGGTTTTAGTTATAGAACCTATCATTCACTTATGGTGGCGCCCCACTGTTTGGATGGTAGCTATAGTAGGCATACGATAATGGTCGTATATTGGCTAAGATTTATATCTTTACTTTCGAAATGATTCTCTCTCCACTATGCACTAGTAATAATATCAAATGTTCTTTTTAATGCGTATCAAGCATCTTTGACTATCATAAGGAGAAGTCTCCTCCGATTCTGCGTTTGCATTGTGTGTGTGTGCGGGAGGACTTATGGTAGTCTCATATTTTTAAAAATCATTGCGAATCTATTTTAAAATTATCATGTTTTTTTAATTTAAAGATAAACTGTTTTGAGTTCTCACACCAGTCACATTACTGACTCGGAGTTTATTGTTTTCCTTCCTAAACTCTGGGTGCCCACCAATTTCCACACGGGCAGTCAAGAGGTAGTTTATCAGGATTTTCTGGAATTCAAGAGTTGCTGGAGGCAAGCTGGATGGCATGGCGTATTACTAGTATATGGTATTTCTTTTCCGCTGTTTGTTGTTGTTTGTTGTTGTACACTCTGATGATAATGTAATGTGATGTGATGTGATGTAATAACTGATATAGTTCTTTGTTTAAAGATTATTCATTTATCTATTATATGTTGTTCCGCTACGATTGTGAGTTCTAATATTGTTCTGTTGTTTCTTTCTGTTCTATTCTATCTTTTCGCTCTTCTTCTACCTCTTTCTTCTTTTTAAAACCCTGAGAATTCGTATTTCCGTTCATCTTGAGTTAATCAATGGAGATTAGTGTCTATTCAAGAAGTACGGATTTGCGGGTCCTCACAGTCGGACTAAATTTAGAGACTCACCTTCGGAGTTGGAGCTTTTCTTGAAGATCCAGCTATCTATTTCTCTTTCTTTTATCCAGTTGATTCCAGTGATGTATCCAGATTTGTACTTGATTATCATCTTGTTATTTCTGTTGTATCTTGTTTAACTCTATTGTATTCATATAGTACCTTCATGAACTACTATTTCTTTTCTTCCGCTGCATTATATTACTCTATGCCTATGATTTTGTGATTTATTTATCTGCTGTATATTCAGAGATTTGCAAAAAAATTACAATTCGGTATTTTGAGCAATTTAAATCTGTGTGGATGCGAATGGTTGAAAATATCAGGTTGTCACATATGGGATACTCCAGAATACGAATAGGGAGAGATAAGGATGGATTTTGAAACCGAGGGGATTGTTCCAAAATTCAAAGGAAACTGGGTCAGAGAGGAAGGAATTCAAGCTCGAACGAAAGTTATTCCGTAATTAAATCTAGTCCATATACTGATTTTTGCCTAAACCAAAGCTCTGTTACCACATGTAACGGCCTGAAATTTTCAAACATTCGCATCCACACATGTCTGAATTGAATTGCTTAAAATCTCATATTGTTAATTTATATTTGGCAAAAACTCAGCATATACAGTAAATAAATAATCACAGAATCACAGTCACAGAGTAATATAACAATAATGCAGCGGAAACAAAAGAATAGTAGTTCATGAAGCTACTATATATAAAAAGAGCTAAATAAGATACAACAGAAGTCTCAAATACAATATTCAAATATAAGATCAGAATACATCACTGGAATCAACTGAATATCTGAAAGCTGGATCTCCAAGCGAAGCTTCAACTCCAAAGGTGAGTCTCGAATACTGGTACACAAAGTCTGACCCGAGCATAAAACAAAACATAAAACACTCGAGTCAGGAATAACATTCATATATAAATAAATCCGACTCAAGTGAAATAACAACTGAAACACAAGTAACTCAAAGGATGTTTGGGATAACCATCCTCTAAGGATATGTTAAACTATCCACTATGTTGTAATATACGCTATTATAATAATGTCTAAAGTAAAGTAAAGTAAACTATTAAAATAGTGCTAAGGCGTTACCCATATCCCCCTTAACACATTTTATATATTCTCATAGTCAATACAACACCGTAATCACACCCGTATTGGGTGTCGTCAAAGGGCACTCCATAGGTATGGCACAAAACAAACTTGTATAAGCCGCGCTAGTGTAGGTGACACGGCACAACTAGGAAATGCCAGGGTAGATATACCAATTACACTTCCAGACTAGTGGTAACGCATAGCCGCCGCTACAGCCCACCTCGAGGCACACTCCCAAAAATCAAATGTGCGCACCAATCAATCGCAAAGTAATAGAATGGCATACGAAGAAGTGTGTCCGAGAAGAGGAGCAACCCCATTAGCCCGTCAATTGATCCTGTTTTAGCCACCTTATGCCAACTCGTGGGAGTCGGGTCCATGTATATACCTCAATAGAATGTCCCACCATCCTACTTCATTCTAAAATCTCCACCGCGTACACAGTTGTTAAAGTGGTTTTTAGAGTTGGCAGAGAGTATGACAACATCCGATCCTGGTCACTTTAACAACCAATCTTTATTATAACACCGCGGTCATTTCAAAATAGTTTATACTTCAAAACCAAAATATCATTTCCATTTCAAATATATATTCACTTCCAAAATCATAGTTCTTTCAAAGTTATAACACTTTGAAACCAAAACACTTGAAATTGTAACACTTTCAAAACATAACACCTTGAAATTCATAACTTTGAAACATAACCTCCACCACTTAAACAGTTTAGATATTAAAATATTTTATATATTAAAAATGGCTTCTTCAATTGTACATATCAATTCCAAAATAACTCGAATTCCAAATTTCAAATTTAATCAATTCTCAAATGTAACGACCCGCTATTTTGGACCATTCAAATCGACAATAAAACCATACACGTCCGACTTGAATAATTCAAAATACCACGTTGTAAATTTAAATTTGGCAAACTCAACATATACAGTAAATAAAACATCACAGACCACAGAGTAATATAATGCAGCGGAATAAATAAAGAATAGTAGTTCATGAAGCTACTATATACATCAGAGTTAGAAATAAAGTACATCCAAATATCTCAATACAGTGAAGTCTTCAGTACGAACCAATGACTCCTCTGAAATAATCAACTGGAAAAGCTGAAAGCTGAATCGATAGTTGACCTCCAAAGAAGCTTCAAACTCCAAAGGTGAGTCTCTAATGGTGTGTCTCTCAGTCTGACCCGAGCGTAAAGCAAAACACAAAACACTCAAGTCAGGATTAACATTCTTATATAAATAAATCCAACTCAAGTGAAATATCAACTAAAATACAAATAACTTAAAGGATGTTTGGGATAACCATCCTCTAAGGGTCCATAGAACTATCTACAGGGTAGAAATATACACCATAACACCGTGGTCATTTCAACTTAATTTATACTTCAAAACCAAATACCAATTTCACTTCAAATATCTCTATATTTCCCAAAATAGTATTTATATATATATTAAATAATTTATACAGTAAATTATTTTCAATTTCCTCAACTTAACAATCGTTTCAACATCAACCCAACCTTCCCATTCAAATTTAATTCAACCTCAATTTATCAATTTAAATTCAACTCAATTCCTAAATAACCACTTCAATTTTATCGATCTCAAATTCGGATTTGTAATCACAAAATACCCCTTTATATATCGATATACTTCAAAACTTTAAGTATTCAACGTTTCAACTAAATTTTTATTCAATTTAGTTTTCTAAATAATAAATTCAAATTTGGTTCAACCTAAATTTTCACTTTAATTCAATTTAGTTTCTAAATAGCAAATTCAACTATATTGATTTCAAATACGGATCCGAATCTTAAAATAACCATTTAAATTCCAATATAGTTCAAGGCTTTAATATTTAAATGTTCAATATAACAGTTTCATATAGATCTCGATTTAACCTCATTATTATTTAGTCTTGGAATACTCCCTCATTAGATTCAATACCATTTAAGTAACCTTAAATTACATTTTTCTCAATATTTTCTTTAATTTATTTAAACGTGAAATATTCACTAAATCACTTAAATCAAAAATCCCGTTACAAAATTTATACCTTTATATTTCCCATTCAATAATTTCAAACCGATTTAATTAAATAAATCCTTATTTAAATACCATTTTTAACACCCAAATTTATCTCCAAATCTTAATTATTCAAATTTTTACATTGGGAAATTTTTGAAATATAAATCTTAAATAATACTTAAACATATTATATGGATTAAATAAATCCCAAAAATTATTATTATTAAATCTATATCTAAAATTTCCATTTATATATATAATATTTTAAGAACCAATATTTAATAAAACCCATATATTTCATTTCCAACTATAGAAATTATTTTCAAATCATTTATATATATGGACCAACGGTGTCTGTACATAAAATTTCTAACATATAGTCAAGGGATACAGATATTTATCATTTCAATCCGAAATTTAAATATACGGGTAGATATCACTTCGACCCGCAATCCCAAATTTAATTGAAAATCGCTTGGGTTTATCATTTCAACCCATAACGAAATTCTCCTATTCTAAAGTCCGTTCGGGCATGTATCATTTCAACCCATAGTGAATTCTAAACTACAAGGAATTTGCAGAGTGATAACAGATAATGCAATAAAATAACAGGCATATATCATTAATAACAATAAAATATAAACAACAGGATATGGTGCCATATCCCACAGGTGAACAACTGCAGATAACAACATATATAGTAATGTAAATAACTAACAGCAGCATATTTCAATTGTCGTTTCAATTGAAATCAAATTTAATAATTAAAAGAACGTTAATCGTGAGTGATTGCTCACCTTTCGAGGCTAGAGAGGTAGACAATGAGTTTGAGTTATGAAATCTAGGCACGAATTCAAAGCAAAGCTATATTGGCAGATCGACGAGCAGGGCTGATAGTAAAAATTTGATGAGAGCACATCCAAACCAGTTTTGATAGGAATTGGAAATATATTTTATTATTATATTATTATTGTTTCCCAAACCGATATTTAATAAAATATACTTAATATATAACAAGCACTTCCCTATAGCCTATAACATGTATATGCTACACACATCATAAACCAGTACACCAAATACCCATTTAAACATATGGACAACCCCTTTTTTAAACAAATATAACTTACATTTATATATAAGTATCGATTCACATACCGATTACATTTTAAATTCAATATCTATTTAAACGTCATAACTTACTCTATATTATATATTTAACTCAACAGCTCCTATACGCACTTATGTAAACCCATATAATATAAACTAACCTAAAAAAAAAAAAATAGAACCAAAATAGCTGCCATGAGTAAACTGCATACTATAACAAACTTCTAAAGCTTTTTAAAGTTTATAAGCTTTACAAAATTATAAACTTTACAACCTTTATAACTTGAGATAACCTTTATAAACTACAACATACTTTAACCATATATATACCCACTATTTTATTAAACCATAACACATATATTTTAAAACGTATGACAGACATCAACAATATTTTAAAATTAAACAATGTATATAAAGACATCAGCTTGAACCCATTACATATAACTTACCTTAATATATTATTAATTTAGATTGTTGTAAAGTGTCTACAATTTATATTAATAAAAATACTAATAAAACAATATGCTGATAGCTTATAGAATATTTATAATAGTAAATACATATAAGTTTTCATATATACTCATCCAAAATCCAATTTAAAACACATATTATACTTGCATAAACTGATTCTATAATACTGAACAGCATCAGCTAACCCAAAACTATAAAATATACTATATATTATATGCATACCTTAATGAAAATATCAAATGAAAGTAGCTCGACCATCAGGGATGAGGGAGGCGAATGAGATGAAAGTTGGAAGGCTAACGGCAGGAACGATGGCGGAGGCTGCGGCACATGCAGCACTGGCCGAAGGGGAAGGGAAAAATGGCGGCTCACTGTGAAGGCTCGGGTCGGATCATGCATGGTGCGGTTGCAGGAGAGGTCAGAGGCCTTGCACGGCGGTGGGTCACATGAGGCAGTGGCGGTTCAAAGGTTGACTACGGCGTGTAGAGGGATGTCATTCGCTTGCGAAGTGGGCTAAGCTCGGTTTGTGGGGTCACGACCAAGATAAAATCAAGTGTTTCGGAACTTGTAGAGGTCGGCCGGCTGATCGGGGAGGAGCTGAACGGTGAGAGAGAGACAGGCGGTTCTTGGGCTTGGAGTAGGGAAGCTTGCGTTGGTAGGGAAGACAAAGGAATATAATAGGAGAGGGAGAGGAGAGGCTCTCGGTCGTTGTGCATAGAGGGGAAGGATTGGGTTTGGTTGATGGTGGACCGATCATAACAGAGGCGAATATAAATTGGGAGTGAAAGTTTGGAAGGGAAATGGACTATTGATGGAAAAGGTAGCAGGCTGGAAAGGCTAGGTGATGGAGTTCAGAGCTGGATGGGTAGCATTGCAGGTGTGCATTGGTGTTGAGCAAAGGGGTGAGGGTTTGTGAGTGGAAAGGCTGCTTGCGGCCGGAATGAAGTGGAAAATGGTGGGATAGGACCGGCAGTGCACCAGCATGATGAAGATGGTGGACGTGTTGTTGGAGACGGCAGGCATGGGCGTGGGCAAGTCGTGAGGCGGTGCTTGGTGGTCGTTGTTGCTTGAGTGGAAAGAGCAGGCGAAGAGAAAAGAAGATCTGACTTCCTCATGTGAAATCACTCTCTTAGGCAAAAGATATATACATCGTGCAAAATATGTTTGTACATGAAAATCCTTTTTTTTATATAACTGGCATCGGCCATGGAACAAGTAGGGAGGAGGAAAATGGAAGGGACAGTGTTGGGCGAATTCTCGCCACCGACCCAAAAAGCTTCTCTAGCAACCACGGCCGAACCAGGTGGCCACCGAACCAATACTCTCCGTCCAACACCGAACCAACCCATCCAACCTCTGCCGAACCATGATCCACCGGACCACGTATAGCCGAACCAACCCATCCAACCTCTGCCGAACCATGATCCACCGGACCACGTACAGCCGAACCAACACATCCTCCTCGTATCACCGAACCAAATCCACACCGGACCAAAGCCACTCCAACCACGACCGAACCAAGATTCGCCGAACCAGATATGCCAGGCCAGATTGCTTCAGCCTAGGCCCATCAGCAGCTATATACATCCAAGACCCCTGCCCCCAACCTCACTCTATAAATAGAGGGGCAGGGGTACAACAATGGCAGACAAGTTTGAAAGCTCAAGCAAGGAAGGAACTTTCAAACAACTTTCTTATACTTGTACTTAAAGCTTTGTACTTGTAATCTGAAAAAGAAAGGAGAATAACATATAAAGTGGACGTAGGCACATTCTGGCCGAACCACTATAAATCTGTGTGTCTTTTACAGTTTAGCCCCTGCTTTTTTCATATTTGCATAAGTAACCTAAAACCTTGAAAATAATATATAATCAACTAAATTATACGGATTGGAGGTGTTTGCCCATTTTTTGCGCAAACATTTTTGGTGCTTTCACTGAGAACTTGGAACTCGAAGCTTCAGCTTCCCTCATTCAACCTTCTTTCCCAATAGCACCTTTCATTGCCTGGCAAACATGACTTCCAGGCCGGGAAAAGATGCCAACAAGGGAAAGAACGTTGCAACCAGCAGCGCTCCAGATCCAGTGGATCAAAATCAAGAGAACCGTCCCACTACGACGGCAGTGCCAAATGTAGATCAGGCAATTCCGACAGCCCCTGCCGCGGAACAACCGGCAGTAATCACTAGGGCGGACCTAGACAGAGTTGTGGTTGAAGTGACTAACCGCTTCGCATCCCAACAAGAAGCTTTGGTGAACCAACTCATGTCACGCTTGAGGGATGCCGAAGAGTCCAACCGCAATACTGAATCATGTGGTGAGTCTCAATCTGGAGGATCTCACAGACAACAAAGGTCTTCCCTCTTCGAAGAAGCTATCAACAGGAACAACAATGATAGGGGCCGCGCCTGGACTCAGTCCGAACTCTGACTCGAGGAAGTGCTTGGAACCGAACCCAATGGGGGAGGCACCAGGCGAGGATCGGATGTAGCTGAGCCGGTCATGCCGCCTAATCATAGAAACCCCACTGAACGGAGCCGAGCTATAACCCAGCCCGAAGTTGACCCCATGGAAATGCTCGAAGCAGAACCCCACAGGGGAAGATCAAGGCAGGGGGCAACTGTAGCTGGTCCTAGCTGCATCCGAGCAGCCAAAGACAGCCACTGGATAACGTCAGAAGTGATAGGCTATACCATCCCTACAGGTCATCTGGACGAGTTCGATCCCGCAGGGAAGAACCAAGCTCATTTTTGTCCGCTCCAAATTCTGATGAAAGAATGGCACGATTATTCAGGGAATGCGTCCGACGGGAGCAAAGAGATCGAGGGATAGGCGCTAGAGTAACCAGCCCTTTCACCCGCAACATCGAAACCACCATCACACCTCGAGAATGGAAAATGCCGACGATGGAACCATATAAGGGAACTTCCGACCCCGTTGTACACCTGCAAAGATACACACAACATATGCTCATGAGTGGGGCAACGGAAGGAGTATTATGCAAATGCTTTCCACTATTTTTAGCAGATCTAGCTACCTCCTGGTTCTGCCATCTACCCCAGGGATCCATCAGTTCATGGGAAATGTTGAAGGAAAAGTTCATTAGCCAGTTCCGCATTCATGTGGAACAACCCAAGGATGCTTACTCTCTATCCAATGTCAAACAGAAATCCGGAGAGACACTGCAACAATATCTAACCCGGTTCAACGCCGCAACGGCCGCAGTCCAAGATGTCGATGAGAAACTCACCCTAATGGCCCTCTGTAGTGGTGTGCACCCAGTTACCAAGTTTGCTAGAAGACTAACTAAAGAAAAAACAGCTACCTTGCCCGATTTCTTCCATGAAGCTGGGAAGTACATGAGACTCGAAGAGGCTGCCACTAAAAGGCAGACAGGACCACAGGCTAAGACGGCCCATGGAAACGCCCCCGCCGCAGCAAAGGACACTCGGAGAAACGACTCCAGAGACAATGCAGGGGGCAAGAAGGGAGAAAAACGCTTGTACCGACCAGGACCGAGATTCGACGCTTACACTCCCCTGAATGAAACAGTCGAGAACATCTTCCTGGCCACCCAAGACGAACTTACATACAAGCGCCCCCCGTACAAGAAAGAGTCAGATCGCGAAATCCAGTCCGGAAAATTCTGCCGTTTCCACGAGTCTCATGGGCACGATACCAATGAATGCCGCCATCTCCGAGACCTAATCAAAGAACACATCAGAAGAAAAAGGCTGGAACGCTATGTAAAGGGCCAGGACAGGACACCAGCTCCTGCCAAGGAAAACCCAGGGCAGCTCCACCCAGAGACAGGCGGAGGAAACCGCAACACCAGCGGCTCCAGCCAAGAGAAGATAGTGGTCCATACAATATCAGGAGGGCCACACATCGCCGACAAGAGCTGGGCAGAAATGGAAAGATATGGAAACTCACTCAGAAGCGAGGGTGACTGCGCCAATTCTGTTATGGAAGAACGCTGTAAAGAACCGTAAATCCGTACTCCTTGAATAGACACTAATCTCCATTGATTAACTCAAGGTGAACGAAAATACGAACCCTTATGGTTTTTAAGAAAGAAGAAAAGAAAAAAAGAAGAGAGAAAAAGATAGAAAAAAATAGAGAGAAAAGAAAATAGAAAATAGAACGGGACAAAGAACAATAGAACAACAATATCAGAATCTCACAATTCGCAGCGGAACAACATATAATAATAAATGAATAATCTTTAATCAAAGAACTACATCAGTTATTACATTACATTACATTACATCATATCATCAGAGTGTACAACAACAAACAATTTTAAATAGCGGAAAAGAAATACTATATACTAGTAATACGCCATCCAGCTTGCCTCCAGCAACTCCTGAATTCTAGAATATCCTGATAAACCTAACTCTTGACTGCCCGCGTGGAAATTGGTGGGCACCCAGAGTTTAGGAAGGAAAACAATAAACTCCAAGTCAGTCATGTGACTGGTGCGAGAACTCAAAACAGTTTATTTTTCTTTAAAATTAAAATAGAGGAATATTTTTTAAAAATCAATTCGCAATGCTTTTAAAAAGGGACTACCATAAGACCTCCCGCCACACACACAATGCAAACGCAGACTTGGGGAAGATTTCTTCTTATGTTAGTCAAAGATGCTTGATACGTATTAAAAGAAATCATTTGTTATTATTTCTAGTGAATAGTGTAGAAAATATTTCGAAAGTAGAATATAAATCTTAGCCAGCATAGGTACCATTATATTATGCTTACTATAGCTACCATATTAGATGGCAGGTTCTACAACTAAAACCGTACAAGTCTCGTATTGTTTCTTTGGATTTCCAACGAATGATCAGGCCAAGGAACTTCCCATTGCCATATGAGAATGCCTATGGATGGACATCCCCGAGAACCAAACCGGATCTCTACCAACACAAGGCCGGGTTACCCCTAACTGAGTAACAACTGACCGAATATGCCATCCCCCGGTCCTTTGGGACCTTTCACCGAGCGCTCGTCACCATCATCACACAATCATAAAGTGTTTTCAACATGAGTAAGTATCTGGGCTCCATACCATGATACCACCCTTTTCCAGAAGGAAATGCACACATCCTAAAGGGCGCTACCCCTCATAACCTTACTGCTTCTTTCCTGTTTTGACCATTCCGAGGTGTGAGGCTCGACGCAGTCACGTCCACAAAAACATACTTTATACAAAAGCCATGCTTTGGGTCAACAAATGATCATAGAAATGATCACCAGGATAGACGATCAAATAAATGATCCTATCACAAATAATCAACACAATGATCATTTACAGCTACACTCAGCATGTCACATTACCAAATTGGAAATATATCGCTGATAACTTCAACTATATAACCTCTGAGCTCGTACGTCTCAGAGAAGGGTGTTAAGCTAAAAGAATAAATTCTCCGCCACCAACAGAAATATATTTGAAAGAAATCGGCTTTACATCTCACTTTGTAATGTCAGACACACAATCCATACAAGTCTGTTCCGGGCTCGAATAGAACCGAAGGCACTTACAAAGAAGTCCTTGCAATCCGAATAATCTCTAATCATGTTCGGATTTCCCATCACATATGGAGATCTCAATACCGGGGATCAGCCAGTGCAGAGACAATCAACAAGAAACCCTTTCGCTTTCGAAAATATCCGGTCTTCAACACCGGTCTTCGAATGCAATTCATAACAACGTATCACATATTCGGAATGGGTTATACGACCCCAAGGTCCTTTCCCGGTTAACCCGAATAGTGAGCGCTTATTTAAAAAAAAAAATAAGTGTGGCATTCAATTTCAAACAAATCACAACAAATACCTATTTAAAGGTAAATATTGATAGTCGGTTATTGAACTATCAATAGATATGCCAACATCACCAGATTCCAAATAATTTTCCAAATTATTTATTTCCCAAAAATATCTTTATAAGATATACATTATCCATTCTTCAAAAATAAATCAATATTTATTTTTAAACCCAATTTCCAATTTCATTTATAAATTCTATATTGAATTTACATTCCAAAATATTTATGAATATACGATTTCCATTCAATTTTTAATATTCATTTTCAATTTATCTTCAAAAAGATAAATTCCAAATATTCACTTAATATTGGAAAATCATTTCTATACTTATTAAAAATAAGTAATTCACAGATCTTTTTATTTTCTATACTTAGAAAATATTTAATATACTCTAATCGAAATTAAGTATATATTTCATTCTTTAAGGAAATCATTCACTTAACCATATTTATTTGGGCCAAAACGAATGTTGCGTAAAACATCGTTAAGACAACCCAAAATCACTAGTATAGGGATTCAAAATTAAAATAGATATATAAATCCCAATACTATACAAAACATTTCCTTCCGGAAATCATCTATTATAACAACGTTGTTATAATCTACCATTTCCTTCTATTTCTCGAAAACGTCTATTTCAACAAATGTTGAAATCTATGGTTTCGAATCTCAATACATTTTAAAACATCTTTAGATCATTTTAATTCTATTTAAAACATCACATTTAAAATAATTTCTTTAACATAATATTCACTATTCAAAAACGTGAATATACTTGTTAATAAATTTCATCACTTCTATTCATTTTATTTTAAAGAATTATTCACTGTCTAAAACATGAATATAACTCCATAAATAAATTACAACAATTCACTTATCAAAATAAGTCGTTGCGGATTTATAAAGCAATGTTTATAAATTCTATTTCTATTTATTTTACAACAACTTCCTTTTATAAATTTCCTTTATAAATCTATCTAAATTTATATCTCGATGATATACTAAAATTTCATATTATAAGTTAAACACTTATAATTTATTTATTTACAAAATCATTCCTTCAAACTTCCCAAATCTATAAATCTTATAACTTCTAAGATTCATTTATTTATCCAAATCTATTCCTTTAATAACTTTATAAATTTTATAAACCTACTGCTTATAAAATTTCATTTATAACTTCACTGTTTATAATTCTATAAATTTCATTCATTTATGAAATTCATTCACAATTCTTTCTAACACTTAGAAAAGCTCGTTTTACACTTCTAATATTTTTAATTTATAAATATCAATTTATAAATCTTTTTAATATAAAACAATTTATATTACTATTTTAAAACGTCTTTCAACTCCTTTATAATTTATCATTTTGATTTATAAAATAATCAAATTTGATAAATTCTATAGATTTCATTCCTTTATGAAATCCATTTACAAATCATTCTATCACTTATAAAAGCTCGTTTTATAATTCAAGATATTCTAAATTTATAAATATCAATTTATAAATCTTTTAATATAAATCAATTTATATTATTACTTTAAACATCTTTAAACTCTTTTATAACTTCATCATTCTGATTTATAAAATAAAAATTTTATAAATCCTATTTTTTAAAACTTCTTATAATAAATTCAGAAATTTCAGTTTAAACTATTTTGTAAAATCACTAATCCCATATTTTCAAAAATCAACTTTTAACTGTATTTCTCAAAAATCATAATTTTTATAATATTAAAATTATAACGTTTATTTAGGATGGATCAATTCAAAAAAAAATATTTATAAATCGTATACTTTCAAAAATCAATTTAGAAATCCCTTAAAAATCAAAATCGTTATTATTATTTTTTTTTAAACTTCAAAAATTGGATCCGATGATGCAACACATCAATAGTCAATCACAACTTTCAAACATCATATATCATCCATGATAACAATCAAATATCACAATATACGAAATCAAACAAATATTTGTGAGGAATCCAGTTGGATCCCTCCAACCTGTTTCCCTGCATCCACAGACATTAGCACAATACCATTCCACTTCGAGGTGGAATATCGCGGTATATGGGATTTTATAAATATTATCCGCTTACTAACGGCGCAAATAGGGTCTCATCCGCTAAAAAAAATGCAGGAAATCAATCAACTGCAATATATACATATGCCAATATATATATATTGCTATATATATATAATATAATACCAATTCCACTTCGAGGTGGAATATCGCGGTATATGTGTGTAATAAATAACCTCCGCTTACTAACGGCGTATAGGGTCTATTCACATCCAATATATATATATAACAATCATCATTTAAGCATTCAATCAACACAGTCAAGCAAATTTTAAATCTAACTATTTAAAATTTAAATAAACAATAAAATTCCTTTTGAGTGAGAAGTTCTCACCTTTGCTTTTATTAGCAATCCATTTTCCATCTTGACTCGATTTTCTTGATTTATACCTTGTATAAATATTTACACAATTTATTAATATTCGAAATAAATCGAATAATAAATTTTCATTTGATTTAACTAGCTTATAATTTAATTTGGGCTTAATCACTCATTTTACTTAAAAATTGATATCTTTAAATCAATTCCTTTTAATAAATTGTAAAAATTAAGTTTTAATCTAAATTTCCTTTAAAAATTTATTTAACTAATTTTCCTTTCTAATAAATTATTTTTCATTTGAAACTAAAATTTCTATTCAACTAATAATTTAGTTTTAAACTAAATTTTCTTCAATTTTTAAAATCCCTATTATTTTTTATTTCTAATCTATTATTCCCTTCTTATTTATTCTAACTCAACTAATTTTTTTCTTAAATAAAATTATTTTCCTTTGTTTAATAAATTTATTTTAACTAAAATTTTACTTTAAATTAATATTTTTAAATCAATTCCTTTTAAATAAATTTTATAAAAAATTAAGTTTTAATCTAATAAAATTTAAATTTCAACTAAATTTACTTAAATAAATTTATTTAACTACAATTTAATTTCCCTTTAATATAAATTATTTTTAACCACTTAACTTAAATTTAAACAAATTTTCTTTTTCAAAAAATATTTTTCATTTGAAACTAAATCTATATTTAACTAGTAATTTAGTTTTAAACTAAATTTTCTTCAAGTTTTAAAATTCCTATTATGTAAATTAAATTAGCCAACGATTTTATTGATTTAATTTTAAACCAAAAATTCCCTTTTATATACTTGTGTACATATATAAACTGCATTTTGATTTCTTACTATAAAAACTATATTTTTTTTTCTACTTGCAAATTAAACTGAAAACTGCAATTTAAAATTTGAATTAAAAAAATAAATAAAACTAAAAAAAAATCGAATCACCTCACTGCTTCCATTCGAACGAGATGAACGCAAATCGCCCCCCTCACGCCGCGGCCTCGCCCCCACCAGGTCGTCGCTGCTCCTACCTCGAATCGTGCGCCTTGCTTGGAAGCCTCGCCTAGCCGCCTCCTCCCACGCATGTGCTCGTGCCTCAGTGTCGTCGCCACTGTCCAGTCGCCTCCATCCACTCGAGATGCGCCACCACTCTTCCTGCTATCGCGACCCCATCTGATAACCCTAATCGCATTCGCGTCGCTCCACTCGACCGAGCGACACGAGCTCCTCCCCCTCGCCGCCGCCTTCGTCCCTCACGAGCTCGAACTTGCGCGGCACCCCACGCGACATCGCCCCTGGCTGCGGCCATTGATTTATATATTTTTTTTTCTTTTGATTTTGAATCGGGGTTGGGTTTGCTGAAGGGGGGAACGCGGCCATTACAGTTTTTTTTCTCTTTGATTTGAAAATTGAACTGAAGGAGGAAAGGCTTGGGTTATATAAAAAGAAATGGAGGCATGGGTTACACGATCAATTTCGTGATTTTTAGGCGAAAATCTAGGACGAACGTGGTGAAGTTTGACCAATATTTAAATTTAAATTTCAAATTGAATTCGATTAAATCCCAATGCGTTTACGCGCCGTGTGATCACGTATCAACTCCAAAAAATACGATTGAAATCCGGCAATAATTCAATATTACGGACCCAATGGAACTGGTTTCGTCGAATTCCGAGACTGTGCCTCGGATGGCTATTTTAAATATCGATTCAAACGATTTAATTTCAAAACTGAACAATTCACTTCCAATTTCAATTCTGAAGCTTCTAAAATCTTCAATATTATCAATATGAATTTTACAAGCCTTTGAAATATTTTTAATCGGCTTATAATTGAAGAATCAAATTTTTATTCAACTTTCAATAGATTGAATTCTATAATTTAATCGCCAATTTCATTCTGATAATTTGAAATTCAATTCAAACCATCTTTCAAATATTTAAAATTAATTTAATATTCTCAAATTAAATTGTTCTAAATTCTGGGTCGTTACAAACGCCACCCTAAGCGGAAGGAAAATAATGACATCACATTCAGTGGGCGCGACCTAGAAGGAAGGCAGTACCCACACATGGACCCTATGGTCATCTCTGCCTGGTTCGGTCCAGCCAAAGTTTTCCGAATTTTAATAGACACTGGAAGTTTAGTAAATATCTTATTCAAGCATGCTTTCGACAAAATGAAGCTGTCAATGAAGGACGTGTCTCCCTACAACAAACCGCTACATGGTTTCACTGGAGAAGCAAAGATGCCCCTCGGACAATTGGATCTCTTTGTTGAATTGGGAAGTCATCCCCGCTCCGTCGTTCGGAAACAAACATTCGTGCTAATAGACAACCACTCGGCCTACAATGCCTTTTTAGGAAGACCAGCCTTGTCCGACTTCCAAATTGTCCTTGCCCCATGGTGCCTGAAGATGAAGTTCCCAACAGATAATGGAGTGGGAGAAGTAGAAGGGGATCAAGACGCCGCTCGGGACTGCTATGTAATCGAACTTCGCAATAATCGTAGGAGAGATAAAGGGAAAAATGCAGAGACTATTCTCTGCATGAAAAGCATGGAAGCATAGCAACTAAAGAAAGCCCCTCCTCTTCGGTAAACCAGTGATCGTTTCAATGAATTAGACCCTAGGGACAAAGAGGAGGAGGCCACCGCCGATCCTGCAGAGGCTATGGAATTCATATCTGTAGACAAACGCGACCCAAGTAAACTGCTGAGAGTCGGATCTCAGTTAAAAAGAGAATTAAAGAATCAACTCATTGATTTTCTTCGCCACAACATGGATGTATTTGCATGGACACACGCTGATATGACTGGAATCTCCCCTGACATAGCATGCCACACACTGAACCTTGATCCTACCAAGGTGCCGGTAAAGCAGAAGAAGAGAAGTATGGGGGCAGAACGATCAGCGGCCCTCGAGGAAGAAGTAAAGAACTTACTGGCCAATGACTTCATACATGAAGCCATCTACCCGGAATGGATTGCTAACCCGGTACTGGTAAAGAAAGCTAATGGGAAGTGGCGAACATGCATCGATTTCTCCAACTTAAATGACGCTTGCCCGAAAGACTGCTTCCCACTCCCCCGAATCGACCAACTCGTGGACAGCACTGCCAGATACGAACTCTTACCTTTATGGACGCATACTCAGGATATAAGCAGATCCCTATGCACGCCCCCGATCAAGACCACACAAGCTTCATCACTGACCGAGGATTGTACTGCTACAAGGTAATGCCATTTGGACTTAAAAACGCCGGAGCTACTTATCAGCGCCTCGTCAACAAGATGTTTGCAGAACTGATAGGACGAACTATGAAGGTCTATGTGGATGACATGCTGGTTAAGTCAAGAGAAGCCAACGATCATGTAAGCCACCTAGACGGGATGTTCCAAGTACTCCGCCAATATGGAATGAAGCTGAACCCTCTAAAGTGCTCCTTCGGAGTGTCATCAGGAAAGTTCTTGGGATTCATCGTCCATGCCAGAGGGATCGAAGCAAACCTCGAACAAGTCCGAGCCTTGCAAGATATCAAAATACCATCCACTCGGAAAGAAATGCAAAGCCTAAACGGGAAGGTGGCCGCCCTAAGCAGATTCATCTCCAAAGCAACTGACAAGTGTGTCCCTTTCTTTGAAGCTCTAAAGAAAGACAAATGAAAGTTCGAATGGACTGACGAATTCTCAACAGCCTTCCTTAACCTAATCGAGCACCTCCAACGGCCACCAGTACTCTCGACTCCAAATGAAGGCGAAGAACTGTACCTATATCTTGCTGTGTCATCCCACGCTCTAAGCGCCGCTTTGGTGAAGAAAACCGCATACAACGGCCAGTGTACTTCATAAGCAAGAGGTTTACGGGGGCAGAAGCCAGATATCCTAAACTTGAGAAGCTAGCGTACTACTTACTAATCTCATCAAGGAAGCTACGACACTATTTCCAATCTCATTCCATCCGAGTTCTAACCGATCAACCACTAAGGCAAGTACTTCATCGTCCCGATACTTCTGGACGGTTACTTAAATGGTGCATCGAATTGAGTCAATATGATATCACCTACCATCCCCGCACCGCCATCAAGGGACAAGGCATAGCCGATTTCATTGTCGAATTCGCTACCAACGGAGGCAGGGAGCAGTCTGAAATAAAAGAAGACATCAAGTGGAATCTCTTTGTGGATGGAGCATCGAACGAACAAGGCTCGGGGGCAGGCGTTGTGATCATCACTCCCAAGGGAAGAAAGCTGCGTTATGCACTAAGGCTAGAATTTGCTGCCACCAACAATGATGCCGAATATGAAGCAGTAATAGCCGGATTAGAGCTCGCCTTGGAGACCGGAGTCAGTTCCTTATGTCTTCACAGTGATTCGCAACTCATCGTAAATCAAATACTAGGGGAGTTCCGGACTCGAGGAGAGCGGCTCATGGCATATCTGAAAAAGACCAAGCAGCTACTCAATCAATTGGATCACTACTCGATCAAACACATTCCTCGAGAAGAAAATCAAGAGGCCGACGAGCTGGCAAAGCAAGCTAGCATGGGAGATGATACCACTTCTGGAACGATAACTGTCTCAAGGCTCCTAACCCCGAGTTTCGAGCAAGTAAACCTGATAGCTGCAACCGAAGAAGAAACATGGATGAGCCCTATCCGAGAATACTTACAAAACGGCACCCTGCCCGACGGGCGAAATGAAATTAAGAAAATTCTAAGGAAGGCTTCCTGCTACACAATACAAGAAGGCATCCTCTATCGGCGCGGCTTCTCTAACCCCTTATTGAGGTGCGTTGCTGGAAGAGAAGGCAAGGAAATTCTATCCAATATCCACCAGGGAAGTTGTGGAGACCACACCGGAGGGCAGACCCTAGCAAAAAAGATACTCCGATATGGGTATTTCTGGCCCACCTTGAACAAAGACGCCTTAGACTTCGTCAGAAGATGTGACAGATGTCAGAAATTTGCCAAAATTCCTCGACTACCGACAAATGAGATCACTCGAATGACTAGCCCTTGGCCCTTTGCAGTATGGGGAATTGACTTGATTGGTGAACTGCCAATGGGCCGAGGCGGAGCCAGATATGCTATAGTGGCAATGGATTATTTCACCAAATGGGTGGAGGCGGAACCTCTACATAAAATATCCTCGGCAAAGTTTATCAACTTCTTGATCAAAAATATTCTGTGCAGGTACGGAGTCCTACTCAAGATCATATCAGATAACGGACTCCAATTTGACAGCGAAGAATTTGCCGATTGGTGCCAAGAGCACGGAATTCACAAAAGCTTCTCATCTGTAGCTTATCCTCAAGAAAACGGACAAGTCGAAGCTGTCAACAAGATCCTCAAAACCTTAATCAAGAAGAAGCTTGAAAAGTCGAAAGGCGCTTGGGTGGACGAACTTCCTACGACACTTTGGGCCTATCGCACATCTTACAGAACTTCAACAGGGCATACTCCTTTCTCTTTGGCATACGGATCGGAGGCCATGCTCCCAGTTGAAACTATAGTGCCCTGTCACCGTAGGATCCACTACAGCCCGGAAGAGAACGAAGAACTCCTCCTCATGTCTTTGGATCTGATTGAGGAGAGGAGAAATGATGCAGCACTCAAAGCAGCAGTTCACAGACAAAACGTGGCAGCACTATACAGCTCCAAAGTCAAACATCGCAGCTTACAAGAAGGAGATCTTGTCCTCAAGAGAATCTTTCCGCGCCCCGGGGCACTGGACCCCATCTGGGACGGACCATATGTAGTTCATAGAGATCTCCACAACGGAGCTTATATTTTGTCAACTGTGGACGGAGAGGTGTTCCAGAGGGCATGGAACATTCGACACCTCCGTCGATACTTTTCTTAAGTTGTACTGCCCATATGAAGTGAATTAACAAAGAGAATCAGTGGATGTAGGCATTTTCGTGTCGAACCACTTTAAAAAACTTGGCTATTGTTAACTTGTTCCTTTATATCTTGGCTACTTGTTAAGCTTTATCCTTTGCTGTTGAACAAAATCCTTTGCAGATGACATTTCAATCCAAAGCTTCACAACACATCTCCACCTGGACAAAATCTAACAGGTACGCTACGCTCCTATGCCCTCGCCAATGAGACACTTTGCTCCGGTATCCCTCTACCGCGAGTTAACTCATTGTTTGCCTCGGCCCTTAAAGCCGACTGTAATAAGCCGAGTATAAGTCATCAAAAAAAAGGCCGACTATAGCCGATGGCAGCTCATTACAGCGATTCGGCTCGCCGGCAACTGTGAACCGATCATAAGCCCCAACATAAGGTGTGGCCAGCCAGGGGCAGTTCACAGTTGACGATCGGGCCCCACGCTAGCCGGCCACAGTAAATCGAATAGTACCCACGATTACGGGCCATAATGGCCCGGGTAGTTACTGGGCGCGATCGGCTCCGATGTGTCTTAAGTGCGACTGTGGTAAAAAAGAAAACTCCCCACAGAGGCGTAAGAAGGGTGACAAATGTCTCCAAGACCCACAGCTAGGGAAAGTGACTACAAAACCCGTTTGCCACGAACTTAAGCACATCGATGGCCTTCCGTGACTGGAAGTTTTACTTTTCCTATATTTCCATTTCATTTAAAACTTTTCTCCTATTCTCCGTAACGGCGCTTGAAAGTACAGGACATGAAATAGGGAACGCTTGCTAATGGGAACGGAAACTTACGATCGGGTGGCGAGACACTCAACCGCATTCAGTGCTTAGTCTTACAGGGCGCACGCAGTTGCCGTCCACAGCCGAAACATGAAAGGCGGTACCTTCTAATTTTATACATTAATGCATAGCTGCAGTTCATATTCACACATCACATTTACGTTGCAAAATGAGAAAATTATACTTTAAACAAAAAACTTGGCATCAGGCACAGTCAAGTCACTAGTAACATGCATAGTTACATCACTTACACAGCACAGCAAAATAGCGATAACATTCCAACATAAAGGAATCAGCTTATGTTATGAAATTACATAGGGTCATTATTACCGTACGTTAATGTTTTGAACTAGCATATACAGGAATGTCAAGCAGACCAAATAAAATAACCAGCTGCATTAGTGCTAACCACTACACTTCAAAACCAGCTCTCCGAATCTACTTGATTGCTGGATCGGAACTCCCAGCATGTTGACCTGAGGTCCCACCTGTCCAATTCAGAAGAAGAATCCATCAGATAAGAGCGAACGATCAAGTTATGAAAATCTAAAAAGAAAAGAGAAGGGAGACTCACCAGCACCCGCTTCTCGATCCTCATTCCCCAACTGCACACCGGCTTCCTCCGCAGCAAGCAGCCGCATCCCCTCCTTCACCGCTATCTTCTCCTCCTTTGAGAACTGGGCGGTTACCACGTCCATCCTGAATGCCGCTCCACCTTCCTTATCCGCATCGGCCTTAGCCTCCTTCAAAGCCCGGAGATATATCCTAGCCATGATCCGGGGATAGTCATCCATCCAGGAGAGATTACCCGCTTCCAGGTACAGAAGTACATATCTTGCAACATCTCATCCATCATCCCCCCATTCTCCTCAAACTCCCTCACCCGGGCCTCGTAGGACAACAACTTAGCGACGGCAACATCCCTCTCCGATCGATATCTCAGGCGGTCAGCCTGGAGAGACCTCCTCATTTCCTCCATCTCTTCCTTTAGCTTAGCCTGAGCAATCTCTGCGGCTTCAAGCCTCCCAGACAACTCTTCAATCCGCTCGAGATCCGCATTCCGAACCTCATCCACCGTCGCAATGGCCATATCAATCCGCCCCTTGCAAGCAGCCTCCATTTTTCACAATTCTACCCTGCTGGCCTTTTCCAGATTCTCCTTCAACTGCCTGGAGGCTGCCTCGTGCTGAGAAATCTGGATAGCCTGATCGGCAAGCTGCTTGGCCTGATCAGAAACCTGTAGCCTCAACCGGATGTTAGCACTCCCGATTTCCTCCCCAGCCCTAGCCAGTCGAGCATGATGCTCCATCAACTTCTTGACCTCCTTCGCGACCCGGTCAATGTTGGCCTTGGCTTCGTCCCCCATAGCAGCTATCCGAGTAGTGAGCAGATCCAAATCTAGGGACTTAGCCTCATCAAGAATCTGAACCATGGGATTGCGGGGGAGAAGATGCTCGCCCGTAGCCTCGTCAAATAAGATATCCTGAGAGCTGGGGTCCAAATCCGGGTGGCCAGTAAAGGGATTGCGAGGCACGTTGGGACGTTTTATGCGGATGATGGTAGGATTTTCAGACGGATGCGGGGAGGGAATATACTCAATGTCTTCCCCCGTGATATCATGAATAGGTCGAGGTGGAAGCTGCGGACCGGGTGAAGATTCAAATAAGGAGCGACTCCTCTTCTTTTTCTGAATACTCTCTTCGATGACCCCAAGAAGAGGACGGTAGCTAACTACGTCTCCTGGACGACTAGTGGGAGGCTTAGGCTTGGCGGAAGCTCTAAGTAACTTGTATTGTTCCAGGCGGTGTCGAACGTCTGAAGTTTTGGCCACCTCACATGCCCCTGTAATAAAGAACAAGTGTTACGAACATACAAGGGTCCATAATTCAAGAAATATGTTAATTTAAAAAGAATGAGAAGACATGTCTGTTATACAAACCCTGCGGAGAAGGAGAATACTGCAATAAGTCCTGAATCTCAGTCCAGGACGGAAGCGAACCATAAAATATTCCTAAGTCCCTATCATAAATGGAATCTGCAGAAGTCAAGAGTTCACCTTGAATCGCTGGAGCCACCTCAGCTGAAGAACTCTTAGGGAATGGGTCGGCGCCAGCCCCAGCCTTGTCAACCTCCTTTGCCTTCTTCGCCGAGGCTGATCCTTCCTCCAACCCTTCAAAAGCCTGGCGGAAGGCATCATCCGTCCACTCCTGGATCTCCCCTGCCCGCTCAGAAGACAAAGCCCCGGCACCACTACTACCCTGTCCTTCACCTTCTCCATCTCCTCCGCTCTCCTCTTCGCCTCTTTCCTCCTCTCCACCTTCCTCCTCCGGAACATCCGGACATGTACTAGGAGAGGGTCCATCAAACTTCTTAAGCTTCTTTTCCCCGACGGCTGGAGGCACCGAGAAAGGTCTCTTCTTGCTACTCTTCGCAGTATCCCCATCCTTAGCTTTAGCAGCCCTCTCCTCGGCTGTATCTCTCTATTTAACCACAGATTGATGTGGCAGAATCAAGTTATACTCCAGGAGAGTGGCGTTCCTGATCAGGTAAGAGGCCGACCTATCCCTTTCCGAAATGGCCTTTATTTCAGCAGCCATCCGCGCCAAGGAATCATTCTCCACAACCGCAAAGCCACCTGTTGCTAGCAAGAAATAAAAGCATATAAGAAGAAGCATTGTGATCGGGACAAGGAAAATATAAATGAAGTTCAGCTTACAGCCGGAAGTGAAGAGGCGAAAAGAAACAGGGTCATCCCTAATGAAAAACCATTCCTTCTTGAACATACTAAGCTTCGAGTACAAATCCAGAATAGGCTTGAAGGGCACGGCCGCTTCCAAACTGATATATGGAGACCCCTTCTTGTAGCCTCTCAAGTTGTACAGATACCGGATCTCCCGGTTGGAAGGGGGATGCCCATATTTTCTCTGAAAGATGACGAAAAGGCTCACCAGAATGGCGTAGGAGTTAGGCTGAAGCTGGAATGGAGCCACCTTCAGATATGTGATAAAGCTAACTATTCAGGCATTGAGAGGCGGGATAGCACCACACATGCAATGATATCTGCTGTAAGCAAAGTAGCCTTCGGGGGGGTCATACGGCATCACTCCTTCCCCCGGCAATAGCATGCGCGCTCTATCTATTCCGAAGGAACGAGATATAACATCGAGTTGCTCCTCCTTCAGGGAGCTAGGAAAGCAATCGGGAGGGGAGACCAGAAGTTCCTGGGGACCGTACCCATCCACTAACGACCTCGGGGCAGGTCCATGTTACACCGATCCTAGCTGGGCTGGGGGCATGGAGGAGGACTCTCCTTCGCCCCTGGACTTCCGTTTATCTGATCGAGTTTCTTCTTTGCGAGACATTATCTGCAAATACCGAAAGAACTAGTTAGAATAAGGAATATGGAAGTACAAGCAAACAAGTTCAAGGCACAAAGGTTGAGATTAAAGTCCATTCGGCATTGAAAGCCTTTCAGTTCATTCGGTAAAACAAGGAGAGAGTTCGTCCGGCACTACACTCCCCGAGCTCATCCGGTGATAATTCCATTCGGTATTCGAACGCATTATCTCATCCGGCATTCAACCCTCAGGATCATTCGGTTCATCCGGTAAAATGTATAGCCTTCATTCGGTACACAAGGTCCCGAGTACATTCGGTAGAACAAAACAAAGGTTCATTCGGCAAGCAAAGGTCTCACCTGGTTCGGCAAAGATAGGAATCTGGTTTGGCTAGAAACGTTTTAAGATATCAATTCGGCACGCAAGGGTCATACTTGGTTCGTCAAAGATGGAAATTTGACTCGGCTTTTCCACTTGGTAGAGAATAGCAAAAGACACACGCCCCTACTAATAGACGAGGATAGGATAACCGGACCAACTCGTTCGGCACCCACAACCGAATGGAGCCAACCCAGATAAACAAAGTGCGACACATGAAGGCATGTGCCCCACTTTGGGGGGCAAATATTAGGCGAATTCTCGCCACCGACCCAAAAAGCTTCTCTAGCAACCACAGCCGAACCAGGTGGCCACCGAACCAACACTCTCCATCCAACACCGAACCAACCCATCCAACCTCTGCCGAACCATGATCCACCGGACCACGTACAGCCGAACCAACCCATCCAACCTCTACCGAACCATGATCCACTGGACCACGTACAGCCGAACCAACACATCCTTATCGTATCACCGAACCAAATCCACACCGGACCAAAGCCACTCCAACCACGACCGAACCAAGATTCGCCGAACCAGATATGCCAGACCAGATTGCTTCAGCCCAGGCCCATCAGCAGCTATATACATCCAAGACCCCTGCCCCCAACCTCACTCTATAAATAGAGGGGCAGGAGTACAACAATGGCAGACAAGTTTGAAAGCTCAAGCAAGGAAGGAACTTTCAAACAACTTTCTTATACTTGTACTTAAAGCTTTGTACTTGTAATCTGAAAAAGAAAGGAGAATAACATATAAAGTGGACGTAGGCACATTCTGGCCGAACCACTATAAATCTGTGTGTCTTTTACAGTTTAGCCCCTGCTTTTTTCATATTTGCATAAGTAACCTAAAACCTTGAAAATAATATATAATCAACTAAATTATACGGATTGGAGGTGTTTGCCCATTTTTTGCGCAAACAGACAGCAAGAAGTTTGACAAATGGAAGAAACGAACTGGCACAAAGTTATAAAGGAAATAAAAAAAAGAACCGTTGCCAAATAAAGATATGAAACGTATACCTTAAATATAAAGTGATTTGAATAGTAACAGTACCAAAGATTTAGCTGAATAATTAAAGCAATAAATTTTTTCTTGGAGGCACGCTTTGTAAACAAATTACACAGTTTCCTACGAAAGATATAAATAGAAATAGAGAAGAGAGAGGGGCAAAAGAAACGTACCGACCACTGTAAATATAAAGTGATGGGAACGTAACAACAGCATATTGATTGAGAGGCTATTAGAGCAGTTTATTATATTGCTTAGGATTCACGTTCAAATTTGAAAAGGCAAAGGAAAGCTAACTGTCACAAATTTATGGTACCGATACAACGTACCGTTTTATGGTTTCTGCAGCGTAACGGATACCAAAATACAGAAATAAATATACTGCGAAGATCAGCATGACGAGTCGATCAAAACGGTATACAGATATCAGTGGTACATTCGTCCGATCAAAAGTCGATAATCGACACTGAAAAATGCTGTTATTTGATCAGAATTAAGATAAACGAAGCAATAGAAGTCCAAATTTCAAAAAACGAAAGATGACGTCTCACCCAGAAGAGGATTTAGAAATTTTCTATAGAAAAATATTCAGGTTTGGAAAATAAATTCATTACCATCAATTACTAACTGATTTGAATTTAATAGAATTTAACAATGAAATAAACTTTCATAAAATCGGATGAAAATTTACCGTCTGCTAAAATAAAATGGACGTATTTCAAATATTAAATTTTTATTTTAAAATATTACTGTTTAAAATTTCTCAAAAATCAAATTAAATACGTTATAAAATTTATTAAAATCTACGGGTCGTTACACTCTCCCCCACTCAAAACTTTTCGTCCCCGAAAAGGAAGAAGGTAGGAGCATAGAACAACTAGAAAGATAAATAGATTGAAAGAAAAGGATAAACAATTACTTTAAACTATATAAATTTTATTTGAAATATTTATTTGAAAACTTCATTTGCAGTTCAATTATCTTTAATACTTTAAAACCCTTCAAACCCATTTGTAAAATTTCCTGCTTCCCTTATAAATAACATTTACATGTTTAAATAACACCTTTATACATATATGAAAACTATTCGAAAATAGTTATTTACATCATTAGTTATATTTACAAAGAAGCCATTGAAACATTAAATCCATAATTCATAAATTTATAAATTTTATCTCAAGATATTTTTCAAATATTATCCATAATCATTTACTTTATATATGTTTTATTCAATTAATAACTTCCAAAATATTTAAAATTTTCTATTAAACCATGTAGTGTATATATTAACAATATTTTAAAGATTATATTCAAAAAGGAAAGGAAGGTAGATTCTGGAAATAGAATTTAGGTAAACAACTAAAGCCGAGTAGATAAAGTTGATTCAAAAGAATAGAATCAGGCACGAATAATTAGCTTAGAACCATAAGAACTTCAATTTCAAATATTAATACAAAATTTCTTTGTTGGAAAATACTTTTATATCGAAACCAATTTTTCTTTCGAAAATACTTTTATAACTCGATGTTTCAATGAGTTTATCCTAGTTCTTACAAACTCTGGCCATGCGTTGATCAGGCGCAAAGCTAGAATTCTTCAGTTACTTAGTAGACCTATTTCAACACCCAGTGAAAATACTTGAAAAACGTTTAAAAACAGATATGGAAAGTACAATCCAAACAAACAACCAAACCAAAACCTTTGTCCAACCATGGTTCGCAGATACACAATGGTTACACCTGGGTCCCCTAGGAAACAATCCGCATGCGTAAGCTTTCTCAGCCCTGCGAGTTACGCCATGATGACTAGTAGGGTGTAGGATACACAATGGTTACGCCTGGATCCCCCAGGAAACAATCCGTACCCCTAGGCCGTCTCAGCCAGGCAGTTTCGCTACTAATCGTGACCTACACAGATTGCAGGATACACAATGGTTACGCCTGGATCCCCCAGGAAACAATCTGTACCCCTAGGCCAGATTCAGCCAGGCATTTGCGCTATGCAGTCGCGAAAGAAAAAAAAACCCTGGGTTACGCCATGGTGGGAACACTCGAGTATCACATCCGGAAAACCAAAAATCGGAGAGAATAACATCGATAGAATGAATCCGCAATGTGGCCACAAAGAGGATATCAAGCAGAAGGCACTTTCCATATCTTTACTTCGAAAATATGTATCATATAGTACCTTTTCAAATCACTTTCAAATATCATACTTATATAAAGTCTATTATATATAGGATTCCATTTTCAATCGAATACTTTCCAAATCAATAGTATATCAAATCACACTTATATAGATTTCGATTATATAAAATTCATCTTTCCAAATTGAGTACCTTCCAAATCAATAGGTTTCAAATCAATTTCGTACTATACAAATCAGTTTTATATAAGTTCGATAACTCCCAAATCAAGTATTTAGTAAACAAGGTTCTCAATTTCAATTTCTTTCAATATCATTTCTGCTTCAAAATCATATATGATTTCACCAAATTATTTCTTTCATATTTAGTATCTCAATTTCAAAGTTTCCAAAATAATAGGTTTAGAAAATAATCCTAGTTTCCAAATCAACATAATTTAGGTCAGTCAAATTCATTTCCCCAAATCACCATATCAGTACTGGTTTAATTCCAATCAAATTTCAAAACAAAATATTCTTCTCAAAATCAATTATACTCAAAATCGTTTCTAAATTTATAGTTATCCTTTTAAAACCTTTAAACTATTAATTTCTATATGAAAAATCCAATTTTCCTTTTGCAAATTATTTATTTATCAAAAGTTTCAAATTTACTTAAGTCAGACTCTTCATACTTTAAACATACAAAACTAAACTTATATTCTTTATCAAATATTTTATACTCTTCGAAATTTCTTAGTTTTAATATTTTAAACCTTGATTTGGAAGTGCTCGAACCTTCAAAATAGTCGGTGAAATCAAATTTCAAATCCAAGAGTCGGAAATCATCAACAAATCAGTAAATCAAATATATTTTTTTATAAATGGAGCTATACAAAATCAAATCGAAAACTCGAGGATTGAACATCGGCTTACTTTAAATTATTTCAAATATATATACCTGTATCTTTCGAATATCAAATCATACTTCAGAATTTGAAATCAAAATTGGTTTCACAAAGTCACTCGCATAGCAACGCTGTTAAAGTCGCCTCTCCCCACTATGAAACTCGAAAATCAATGTCGATGATGCGTGCACTCATCACCGAAATTATTTTCCAACGACATAAGTGAGTTCTGGACTTCTATTTTCTTGAAAACTTCTTTGAATTTTTTTTCGAAATCATTGGAACTCGTTTGAGTCATTTGAAACACTTCTTATTTAGAATATACTTTCAAATCATATTATTATATAATTTCAAAAATCTTAAACCAATTTTCAAAAATACCAGAGTCCAACCTCTCGAATTTCAAATTCAAAACCTTTCGGTTATAAATCATTTTTATATAAATCAATTTTCTTATAATATTTTCAAATTTTCAAATCTTTTCGAAACTTCAAATTCTCGGTTTTTTTAAAGGTATATAATCCTTATCGAAAACATTTTCTATTTTATATATAGAATAAAATCATAGTTACCCAAATAAAATTTCGGTATACAAAAAAAATTTAAAATACAAACAAAACCCGATTTTCAAAGGATGATTCAAGAATGAATTTCAAAACAAAGATAGAGATTTAATTTAGAGGAACTCCAATCAATAGAATCCTGATTCGAAGATAAACTCGATCGAAGATGATATAATTAAATTACAAAACAGAAGATGGGTATACTTCTATAAATCGTGGGCGACCTTAACCGGGTCAACCGTGACTTCAGGAATATAACCGATGTGGAATTCCAAAACAAATCGACATTCGATCGCCAGAGATAGAATTTGGCAAATCAAAATATAGCAGCATCGTAAACCGAGGATACAAAAATCTTCGGTGAATCGATGCCATTTGTAAAGGAGTTTTCACCACCTTTAAAAAACATTCAGTGGTGTTATGGGATACTCCAGAATCAAATGAATATAAATAGAAAGAGACAAGAATAAATTTTTAAATCGAGTGACATTCCAAAATTAAAAGGAAATCGAGTCCAAAAGAAAGAGATTCAACTCGAACGAAAGTGATTCTGTAAATAAATTTACCATATATGTTAAGTTTTGCCTAGAGCCAAAGCTTTGATACCAACTGTAACGACCCACTATTTTGGACCATTTAAATCGACAATAAAACCATACATGTCCGACTTGAATAATTCAAAATACCGCGTTGTTAATTTAAATTTGGCAAACTCAACATATATAGTAAATAAAACTTCACAGACATAGAGTAATATAATGTAGCGGAATAGATAAAGAATAGTAGTTCATGAAGCTACTATATACATCAGAGTTAGAAATAAAGTACATCCGAATACCTCAATACAGTGAAGTCTTTAGTACGAACCAATGACTCCTTTGAAATAATCAACTGGAAAAGCTGAAAGCTGAATCGATGGTTGGACCTCCAACGAAGCTCCAAACTCCAAAGGTGAGTCTTCAATGCTGTGTCTCTCAGTCTGACCCGAGCGTAAAGCAAAAAACAAAACGCTCGAGTCAGGATTAACATTCTTATATAAATAAATCTAACTCAAGTGAAATATCAACTGAAATACAAATAACTTAAAGGATGCTTGGGATAACTGTGACGCCCCACCTCTATACTCACGCTAGCCAAGAACACTACGGAGTAATGCTGTCAACAAGCACGGAGAATAAGGCTATTGAGGAGTGACCATCCGTGTAATTTCTTTGTGCGAGCACCGATATGTCAGATAGTATAACATGCATTTCATTTAAGAAGGAAATCCGACATATCGATACAAACTCAAAGCTATCACACAGTGGCTATATATAATCTTCGACAACAAACATAGAAATAACCATAACACAAATCAGTCACAGACATCCAAATCACAAAGGCGGAAAAAGATATGAATATATAACACATGAAAGTGTACATCAGAGTAGTGGTCTGAAAGAACCACAATAACACAAAAGAATAGCAACAAGTGCTACACAAAAGAATATATCATTGAGTCTATATCTCAAGAGTATACAACAAAAACTACTAATCTAAGTAGTTAGCCAAAAGTCAGAGTGATAAATTCCAGGTGAGAAGTCAAGCAGAAGCACCTGCAACATCTCGGTCTGACCCGAGTATTATTTCACAAGAAAATAATAAACGGATCAGTCTAGCTATAAATATCAGATGACATGATATAGAATAAGAGATATGGCATAAACATATAATGACCATAATGGCATACTACTATAAGTATGTAATTGAAAATCAGTCATGAGATTAATCAATATCACAAGAATCTTATCAAAGATAAAAAGGGGTATTATACCCTAAACTTGTATTCATAACAAGTCAATGACACACAAAGTCACCAATGCACAAAAATTGACAAAGCTTATCAATGGAAACCACGAAAATTGGTGAAGCACAAAATTCCAGAAATCATCTCAAAAAATCCAGAAATCACAAAAAGGGGGAGGCCTATCACAAAACGGGAGTATGAAAACTCACCAACACGTGTATCACAAAACGAGACGCTATCTCATGGTAGCAAACCATTAATTTTGAGCCGAGGCTCCACAAGAATGGCCCGAAGACCGTGGGTCGCTACCCCATATATGTGAGTCGAAATATCACACAAACGGAGTTTAGACTCCCTCGTAGATCAAGAGACATCGCACAATTTCTAGTCTAAATCACAAAAATGATCGTACTTGATCATAAAGAAGTGTCAATTACACTAAGTTAGTAAATATATGAGTTTAGCTTCATGTCCCATAACCACTTGCTTAACTTAAATATTTACGAACAAACTGTAGATCTTCACTAGAAAATTGTCACAAAAGGTTCAATCGAACAAGTCCAAGAATTAACTGACGAAGCAAACGCAAGCGTTTCATACCACTTATTTTACTAAGCTGTTTAATTCAATTTCTCATACGAGTGAGGTAAAGGTTTGTATATACTAATAGATTAGAAAACGGTTTAAGTAAAAAGAGCATTGTAATAAAATAGAGTTGAAATCACTTTGATGAAAGTGTTTTGATATTTACTACTACTATTGAAACCTTTATATATTTAAAGTGACAAAGCACATAATTGATTGGTGAAACAACAAGTCACAAAAATTGATTGTAGAAACAAATCAATCCACTAAAATTCACATTCGAAGACGTGAATAAAATCGAAGAAAATCAGTTCCAAAACCATCAAAGTAGAAATACCCATGTGACCTAACGTGGCCGAGTTAAAGTGCAACGACTTAAAGAGGTATCGGCTTAAAGTAAAATAGGTCGAACGACCTAAGGTGGAGACCGAGCGGCATAGTGTGCACAGGCCGAGCGACTTAGAAGTTGCGACCTAACAAAGGAGGAGCGACCTAACAAGGTTGCATGGTCGAGCGACCTAACCATCTAAGGCCGAACAACCTAATCAATCTCGCGACCCAACAAAGTAAAGGCCAAGCGACCTAAGCAAATAAGCAAGAACGACCCAAGGCAAAACGAGCTAAAGGCTCAAGGCAGAATGACCCAAGGGTTTGCGACCTAACGATGTACTGGACGAGCGACCTAGCGACCAAATCAAGGCCGAGCGACCAAGCGATATACTGGATGAGCGACCTAACGAGGTCGGAGCGACCTAACGTAAAACGGGCCGAGCAACCTAAGACCTAGCAACCCACGACTTAGCGACCTAAGCAGAACGAGCTAATTCCGAAGCGACGTTTCGAGCCAGTGCGACCTAAATGCAGGAAATCTCCAAAAAACACTAAAAATTGGAGTTTTTCGCCAATCCAATCCAAACCAAATGCAAATGTACATGCTAAAATGATAGGAATTCATTCCCAACAATCCAAGATAGTTATAGACAAGAATGTGAGATAAAAATCTCACCTTTACACCAAAAATCAATGAAGATGAAGCTTAGAGCAAAGCAAGAATCAATCCCACTTCAATCTCAACACAAGAAGCTTGAATCCAATGTGTTCTCTTTGAATTTGGAGTTAGATGTTGGATTTGAAGTTGAAAGCTAAGCTTGGAGTTTTAATTTCCCATTCCCTTCCCCATTTTTGCTGAAGTTTGAATGTTTTAAGAAAATAGAATGAAGTTATGAAGAGAAGGGGTTAGAGCTTGGGTTTAATAGGCTAAGTCCAAACTAAAGTCCAAAGCGAAAAAGTAGTGAAATTCCATCAACTCCAAACACACCAAAGTTTATACTTAAAAAGATTGCAAACATCATTTTGAACTCAATGGAGGTGGTCTCGAGTCCTAATTTGAACGTATGCAAAAAGTAGCTTTTCGGACTAAAATCCGACTAACGATAAAATATTTAAATAAAATATTTAAATATAAAATCGATAAATATGCGGGTTGTTATAGACTCCCCTCCTTAAAGAAATTGCGTCCTCGCAATATATAAGATGGAAATAAAAAGTAACAACCATAAAAGCATATTAACACAAAAGAAATTTGAAATAAGAAGTTCACCTCAATGAGTACTAGAAAATAAGTCTGGATGTGTTCGCTCGATGAATTCTCTAGATTCCCAAGAGCAATCCTTAGGATTTGAAGACCATTGAACTTTAACAAGCGGAACATCTTTATTTCGAAGTCGTTTGACCTCCGAAGCAATAACACGAACAGGATGTTGCTCATAAGTTAAATTCGGTGAAACTTCAATTTCTTCCACAAAACCGGGCTCAAGAATAGAATTGGAATCCCGAAGGCGTTTCCGTAATTGAGAAACGTGAAACACGTCATGAATAGCAGAAAATTGATCCGGTAATAAAAGGCGATAAGCCATGGAACCAATACGTTCGGTGATAGGAAATGGCCCAATGTATCGAGGCGCTAATTTTCCCGATCGACTGAAACGTACAACACCTTTCATAGGTGAAACACGGACAAAAACAAGATCTCCAACAGAAAATTCTAATTTCCTTCTTCGATTATCGGCATAGGATTTTTGTCTACTCTGGGCTTCTTTCATTCTATGACGGATAAGATCAATCTTTTCTGTGGAATCACGAATAAAATCTGGACCTAAAACCAGCTTCTCGCCGGCCTCAAGCCAACAAGAAGGAGATCGGCATGGCCTTCCATAGAGTGCCTCAAGTGGAGCTATACCAATACTAGATTGGAAGCTATTATTATAGAAAATTCAACAAGTGAAATATGATCTTCCCAAATTCCACCAAAATCAAGCACACAAGCACGATCTTCAAGAGCTTGATTCACACGCTCGGTTTGTCCATCGGACTGAGGGTGATAAGCGGTGCTAAAATTAAGCTTCGTTCCTAAAGCTTTTTGAAGACTCTTCCAAAATCCACTAGTAAACAATGGATCACAATCGCTAACAATAGAAGTTGGAACTCCATGTAATTTAACAATTTCTTTGATAAAAAGTTTGGCCAAAAGAGGAACGGTTCGATGAGACCGAATGGGAATAAAATGGGAGGATTTAGTAAGTCTATTAACGATCACCCATAAGCTACCATGACCCGAACGAGAACGGGGAAGGCCATCAATAAAATCCATGGAAATTTGATCCCACTTCCAAATTGGAATTTCTAAAGGTTGCAACAACCCACCGGGCCTTTGATGTTCAGCCTTGACAAGTTGGCAAGTCATGCAACACTTAACAAAGTTAACAATATCGGATTTCATTCCCTCCCAATAATAAAGTCGCTTCATATCTGCGTACATTTTACTACTACCGGGATGAATGGTAAATTTAGAATGATGAGAACCTTCTAAATATCTTTACGAAGATTACTAATATTTGGCATGATAAGTCTACCAAATTTTCGAATGACGCCACGAGAATCAATATTAAAGTCTTTCAAACCTTCAATATCAATTTTATCCTTAATATTTCGGCCAAGAAGAGCCAATTCGGGATCTAGCCTTTGAGCTTCAAGAATGCGGTCTAAAAGAGAAGGATGAGCCTCAAGGTTACATAAAACAAGAGATGAACATAAATCGGCAACACGATCTCGATTTTCACAAGTGGATAAAACCTCAAGATCATTCCATTCGGATATCATCATAGAAACAACCATTTGTTGCTTGCGACTAAGTGCATCGGCAACTCGATTTCCCTTTCCGGGAGTATAAAGAATATATCAAGATCATAAGATGCGAGAAATTCGAGCCAACGCTGTTGACGCAAATTAAGTTCCTTTTGAGAAAACAAATATTTCAAAGACTTATGATCGATGTAGAGAATAAATTTTTCTCCCAAAAGATAATGACACCAAATTCGAAGAGCGAAAACAATACCCGCGAGTTCTAAATCATGTGTGGCATACCTAGTCTCGGCTGGCTTCAATTTCCTAGAAGCATAAGCAATAACACATTCTCTTTGCATAAGAACGGCACCCAAACCAACGCGACTAGTATCAGTATAAACAATAAAATCTTGATTCCCTTCGGGAATAACAAGAATAGGTGCATCGGAAAGGAGTTCTTTTAATTTCTGAAAGGAAGCTTCACATTTGTCCGACCAAATGTATTTAACACCTTTCTTTGTTAAGCCAGTAAGAGGCACGACAATTTTAGAAAAGTCTTTTATGAATCGGAGGTAATATCCTGCCAATCCGAGAAAGCTACGGATTTCAGTCACACTCTCCGGTGTCTTCCAATCTTGAATCGCTTCAATCTTTGAAAGATCCACGGAAATTCTGGATTCGGAAATAATATGACCGAGAAACTTCACACTAGATTGCCAAATATGGCATTTAGAAAATTTGGTTTTTAATTGATTACCCCTAAGAGTTTCCAATACAATCCAAAGATGCTTTTCATGTTCCTCCTCGGTTTTTGAATACACCAGAATATCATCAATAAAGATGAGAACAAATCGATCGAGGAAATCTTTGAAAACTCGATTCGTGAGGTCAATGAAATAAGCCGGAGCATTCGTTAAACCAAATGGCATAACAAGCCATTCATAAGGTCCATAACGAGTACGGAATGATGTCAAAGGAATGCTATCCTCTGTAATACGAAGCTGGTGAAAACCGGTAGCCAAGTCCAATTGTGAAAAGAGTCTAGCACCACTGAGCTGATCGAATAGATCATCAATCCGAGGTAAAGGATATTTATTTTTAATAGTAAGATCATTAAGCTTGCGGTAGTCAATGCAAAGCCTAAGCGTACCATCGGATTTCTTCACAAAAATAGCCGAAGCTCCCCAAGGAGAGAAACTAGAGCGAATAAATTGCTTCGTTTCCAATTCGGATAATTGTTTGCGCATCTCCTCATTCTCCTTATTGGACATGCGATAAGGAGGACGAGTAATAGGTTGAGCTCCAGGAATGAGATTAATTTTGAACTCAATTGCTCGCTTAGGTGGTAATTCTAAAACGGGCTCAAATATGACGGAGAATTCACGAACAACGTGAATAAGAGAAATGACATCTTCCCCATCATCATTATCGTCATCATGAGGATTTAAAGAATATAAAGATGCAGCCAAAGTGGAATCCAATCTTTAAGAATAATTGAAATCTTCTTTTCATATTGCGGATGTCGAAGATAAATAGTCCGCTCAGGACATAGGATATGGGCTTCATAACGGTTAAGCCAATCCATACCCAAAATCATTCCAAAGCCTAAGTAACGCATGGCATGCAAATCGGCTAGGAAAGAAAAGTCACATAAAATAATCTCCACATATTTACAAAGCAAACTAAGAGTTGCGGATCCGCCAACCGGATTCGCAATTCTTAAAGAAGTCATTAAAGCAACAACACTTAAGGAAAAAGTGTCAACACGTTCCTTTGATATAAAAGAATGGGATGCACCCGTATCAAAGAGAACTCTAATAGGTTGATCATGAAATATAATAATGCCATCAAGGATAGAATAAGATATACCTTGAGCATGAGATGTATTGCCAGGGGCTTGAGCCACGTTTAACTTTCCCTCCTTCTTGCCTTGAAGTCTGGGGCATAAATGTATGTAATGATCCGGGCTCTTACAATAGCAACAAGAACGGGGCTTCGAACACTTGTTCGAAAAGTGGTCCTTAGAACCACAGTTAAAGCATTGCCCACTACTAGGGGAAGGAGTCTTTGCAGCAGGAGTTGCTTGTTTTCCCTTTTTATTGGGATAAGGGCCTTTGAACTTATTAGGCCTTTTCTTGTTGTTGAAGTTTGGTTTGGCACCCACAACCTCGACATCACTTTCTTTATCTGCCCCTTCAAGTCGAAGAGCGATACCAATAAGTTGGTAAAAAGAAACTTCTAATTTTAGAAGTAATGGCTTCTTGAGATTCTTGTTCAAGCCATACACAAATCTCTGATTTTTCTTCAATGGGGTATTAATATATTCAACCCCGTATTTGGAAAGAGATTCAAAAGATGCGACGTAGTATGTCACAGAAGATTCACCTTGAACAAGGTCAATAAAACGGCGAGCCAAAGTCACCTTCTCAGCTTCTAGCACAAATTTTAATTCGAAGCGTCCCCGGAATTGCTCCCAGGTGAGATCCGCTTTACTAATCTCAGAAATAAGAAGTTCATACCAGTCCAATGCTCTCTCTTGGAGCATTATGTAGGCCACCTGAACTCGGTGAAGATCAATAAGGTTCATGCGAGAAAAGATTCGAACGCATGTTCTTAACCAAGCCTGGACCTCAATAATAGTTTGAGAACCTTTGAATGGCTTCCCACACAAGTTGGTGTAATCGTTGCACAAGCGTGCAAATCCAGACTTAGGGTGAGTAGGTTCCTGATTAGGACCAACTGCCTGAGCATTCATTACAAGATCAAGAAGCTGTTGGACAGTCATAAAAACTCCATCTTGGGGAGTAGCTCTAGGTTGACTAGCACTGGGACGGCCTGGTCTAACCATTTCTCTTCCTTCAGAAAAAAGAAGAAGAAGAAGATTATTCACCAAATGAATATTAAACATTCTTGATAGGTGAAGCAAGGGATCATAAAGGAAAATAGGATAGAACGGTACGAAGACCCGAATAAAATCCTAAAGTACGACGCCTAAGATGGACTTAGGACGATGATCCTTGTTAAATTATTCTACATTATTCCGAAGTTTGGCTCTAATACCAAGCTGTGACGCCCCACCTCTATACTCACGCTAGCCAAGAACACTACGGAGTAATGCTGTCAACTAGCACGGAGAATAAGGCTGTTGAGGAGTGACCATCCGTGTAATTTCTTTGTGCGGCACCGATATGTCAGATAGTATAGCTGCATTTCATTTAAGAAGGAAATTCGACTTACCGATACAAACTCAAAGCTATCACACAGTGGCTATATATAATCTTCGGAAACAAACATAGAAATAAACATAACACAAATCAGTCACAGACATCCAAATCACAAAGGCGGAAAAAGATATGAATATATAACACATGAAAGTGTACATCAGAGTAGTGGTCTGAAAGACACACAATAACACAAAAGAATAGCAATAAGTGCTACACAAAAGAATACATCAATGAGTCTATATCTCAAGAGTATACAACAAAAACTACTAATCTAAGTAGTTAGCCAAAAGTCAGAGTGATAAATGCCAGGTGAGAAGTCAAGAAGAAGCACATGTAACATCTCGGTCTCACCCGAGTATTATTTCATAAGAAAATAATAAACGGATCAGTCTAGCTATAAATATCAGATGACATGATATAGAATAAGAGATATGGCATAAACATATAATGACCATAATGTCATACTACTATAAGTATGTAATTGAAAATCAATCATGAGATTAATCAATATCACAAGAATCTTCTCAAAGATAAAAAGGGGTATCATACCCTAAACTTGTATTCATAACAAGTCAATGACACACAAATTCACCAATGCACAAAAATTGATAAAGCTTATCAATGGAAACCACGAAAATTGGTGAAGCACAAAATTCCAGAAATCATCTCAAGAAATCCAGAAATCACAAAAAGGGGAAGGCCTATCACAAAATAGGAGTATGAAAACTCACCAACACGTGTATCACAAAACGAGACGCTATCTCATGGTAGCAAATCATTAATTTTGAGTCGAGGCTCCATAAGAATGGCCCGAAGACCGTGGGTCGCTACCCCACATATATGAGTCGAAACATCACACAAACGGGGTTAAGTCTCCCTCGTAGACAAAGTGACATCGCACAATTGCTAGTCTAAATCACAAAAATGATTGTAATTGATCATAAAGAAGTGTCAATTACACTAAGTTAGTAAATATATGAGTTTAGCTTCATGTCCTATAACCACTTGCTTAACTTAAATATTTACGAACAAACTATAGATCTTCACTAAAAAATTGTCAAAAAAGGTTCAATCGAACAAGTCGAAGAATTAACCGACGAAGCAAACGCAAGCGTTTCATACCACTTGTTTTACTAAGCCGTTTAATTCAATTTCTCATACGAGTGCGGTAAAGGTTTGTATACTAATAGATTAGAAAACGGTTTAAGGAAAAAGAGCTTTGTAATAAAATAAAGTTGAAATCACTTTGATGAAAGAGTTTTGATATTTACTACTAGTATTAAAACCTTTATATATTTAAAGTGACAAAGCACATAATTGGTTGCTGAAACAACAAGTCACAAAAATTGATTGTAGAAACAAATCAATCCACTAAAATTCACATTCGAATACGTGAATAAAATCCAAGGAAATCAGTTCCAAAACCATCAAAGTAGAAATACCCATGTGACCTAACGTGGCCGAGTTGAAGTGCAACGACTTAAAGAGGTATCGGCTTAAAGTAAAATAGGTCGAACGACCTAAGGTTGAGACCGAGCGACCTAGAGTGCACAGGCCGAGCGACTTAGGAGTTGCGACCTAACAAAGGAGGAGCGACCTAACAAGGTTGCATGGTCGAGCGACCTAACCATCTAAGGCCGAACAACCTAATCAATCTCGCGACCCAACAAAGTAAAGGCTAAGCGACCTAAGGATATAAGCAAGAACGACCCAAGGCAAAACGAGCTAAAGGCTCAAGGCAGAACGAACCAAGGGTTTGCGACCTAACGATGTACTGGACGAGCGACCTAGCGACCAAATCAAGGCCGAGCGACCTAGCGATATACTGGATGAGCGACCTAACGAGGTCGGAGCGACCTAACGTAAAACGGGCCGAGCAACCTAAGACCTAGCGACACACGACTTAGCGACCTAAGCAGAATGAGCTAATTCCGAAGCGACGTTTCGAGCCAGTGCGACCTAAATGCAGGAAATCTCCAAAAAAAAACACTAAAAATTGGAGTTTTTCGCCAATCCAATCCAAACCAAATGCAAATGTACATGCTAAAATGATAGGAATTCATTCCCAACAATCCAAGATAGTTATAGACAAGAATGTGAGATAAAAATCTCACCTTTGCACAAAAATCAATGAAGATGAAGCTTAGAGCAAAGCAAGAATCAATCCCACTTCAATCTCAACACAAGAAGCTTGAATCCAATGTCTTCTCTTTGAATTGGAGTTAGATGTTGGATTTGAAGTTGAAACCTAAGCTTGGAGTGTTAATTTCCCATTCCCTTCCCCATTTTTGATGAAGCTTGAATGTTTTAAGAAAATAGAATGAAGTTATGAAGAGAAGGGGTTGGAGCTTGGGTTTAATAGGCTAAGTCCAAAATAAAGTCCAAAGCGAAAAAGTGGTGAAATTCCATCAACTCCAAACATATCAAAGTTTCTACTTAAAAAGATTGCAAACGTCATTTTGAACTCAACGGAGGTGGTCTCTAGTCCTAATTTGAACGTATGCAAAAAGTAGCATTTCGGACTAAAATCCAACTAACGATAAAATATTTAAATAAAATATTTAAATATAAAATCGATAAATATGCGGGTTGTTACAACAACCATCCTCTAAGGGTCCATAGAACTATCTACAGGGTCAAAATATACACCATAACACCGTGGTCATTTCAACTTAATTTATACTTCAAAACCAAATATCAATTTCACTTCAAATATCTCTATGTTTCCCAAAATAGTAATTATATATATATATATTAAATAATTTATATAATAAATTATTTTCAATTTCCTCAACTTAACAATCGTTTCAACATCAACCCGACCTTCCCATTCAAATTTAGTTCAACCTCAATTTATCAATTTAAATTCAACTTAATTCCTAAATAACCACTTCAATTTTATCGATCTCAAATTCGGATTTGTAATCACAAAATACCCCTTTATATATCGATATACTTCAAAACTTTAAGTATTCAACGTTTCAACTAAATTTTTATTCAATTTAGTTTTCTAAATAATAAATTCAAATTTGGTTCAACCTAAATTTTCACTTTAATTCAATTTAGTTTCTAAATAGCAAATTCAACTATATTGATTTCAAATACAGATCCGAATCTCAAAATAACCATTTAAATTCCAATATAGTTCAAGGCTTTAATATTTAAATGTTCAATATAACAGTTTCATATAGATCACGATTTAACCTCATTATTATTTAGTCTTGGCCCTCATTAGATTCAATATCATTTAAGTAACCTTAAATTACATTTTGCTCAATATTTTCTTTAATTTATTTAAACGTGAAATATTCATTAAATCACTTAAATCAAAAATCCTGTTACAAAATTTGTACCTTTAAATTTCCCATTCAATAATTTCAAACCGATTTAATTAAATAAATCCTTATTTAAATACCATTTTTAATACCCAAATTTATCTCCAAATCTTAATTATTCAAATTTTTACAACGGGAAAATTTTGAAATATAAATCTTAAATAATACATAAACATATTATATGGATTAAATAAATCCCAAAAATTATTATTATTAAATCTATATCTAAAATTTCCATTTATATATATAATATTTTAAGAACCAATATTTAATAAAACCCATATATTTCATTTCCAACTATAGAAATTATTTTCAAATCATTTATATATATGCACCAATGGTGTCTGTATATAAAATTTCTAACATATAGTCAAGGGATACAGATATTTATCATTTCAATCCGAAATTTAAATATACGGGTAGATATCACTTCGACCCGCAATCCCAAATTTAATTGAAAATCGCTTGTGTTTATCATTTCAACCCATAATGAAATTCTCATATTCTAAAGTCCGTTCGGGTATGTATCATTTCAACCCATAGTGAATTCTAAACTATAAGGAATTTGCAGAGTGATAACAGATAATGCAATAAAATAACAGGCATATATCATTAATAACAATAAAATATAAACAACAGGATATGGTGTCATATACTACGAAGATCAGCATGGCGAGACGATCAAAACGATATACAGATATCAGTGGTACAATCATCCGACCAAAAGTCGATAATCGACACTGAAAATGCTGTTATTTGATCAGAATTAAGATAAACGGAGCAATAGAAGTCCAAATTGGGAAAAACGAAAGATGACGTCTCACTCAGAAGAGGATTTAGAAATTTTCTATAGAAAAATATTCAGGTTTGGAAAATAAATTTATTACCATCAATTACTAACTGATCTGAATTTAATAGAATTTAACAATGAAATAAACTTTCATAAAATCGGATGAAAATTTACCATCTGCTAAAATAAAATGGACGTATTTCAAATATTAAATTTTTATTTTAAAATATTATTGTTTAAAATTTCTCAGAAATCAAATTAAATACATTATAAAATTTATTAAAATCTACGGGTCGTTACATCAAATCATCAATTTCAATTCAATTCATTTTCTCAATAAATCATTTAAATTAGATCGATTTCAAATACAGATTTGAACCACAAATAAACCATTTCAATTTCAATATATTTTTCAAAGCATTAAATATTCCGTATTTCAAAACTATATTTGGTAACTTCATATATATCTTAATTTAACTTCATTATTTAGTTTTGCAATATTCACTGAATAAATCCAATATCTTTAAAAAACCTCAAATTTCAAATGACTAAATATTTCCTTCAATTTATTTAAACTTGAAATATTCTGTTTAAATCCTCTTAAACCAAAATCAAGTTATTATCTATAACGACCGGTAAAATTCAATAATTAAATTTGTTAAATTAATAAGATTTTTGTTATGAAATTAAGAAAGAAATAAAAAATTTATAATTTATATTGAAGTAAATGTTAAGAATGAATTGTAGCAATTGAAATTTAATATTATGCAATTGAAATAAAGATGAAAATGGAAATATTGAAGTACGTAATGCAAGGGTATCATAAATAGTAATGGAATAAAATTAGTGTTATATATGGAATAATAACTTGGGTTGATAGGTAACAAACTTATAAATGCAATTAAAAGCAACTAGGTGACAATTAATATAGGTCGTTTATTTATTTAATGTGTTAAATATACTTTGGTAATCAATTACAATAAATCTTAATTTAACGCTTTGTTAATGTAAATTAAAGTAATAATTGAAAATAATGTTAATTCTATTTATAATATGACAATTGGTTGATTTAAAGAATGAAAATCAAGATTTATTAATTTATTTGAAATTTAAAATTCAATAAATGGATTAAATGCAAATAAATGAAATTAAATATTTAATTATTACATTAATGGAGATTAAGATGAAATCTGAGAATATTAAGGTAATAGATCATGAACCAAATGTTAAATGCATCCATTTGACAACAATGAATTGAATAATAGAATGAAAGTATATCAAATGGAATTATTGGAAATTAAATTTCTAATTTCTGAAGTTAATGGAATTAAGGCTAACACTGAAATTTGATAAATTAACCAACTCTAAATTGACATTTAAATTTGGTTAAACTGGTGTAAATGATTAGGAAAGTTAAAATTGATGAAATTTGTTAATTATAGAGTTGAAATTTAAAAGTGATTTAATTAATTTATTCTTAATTTACTTAATTAATTGGAAAATAGCCATTTTGTCCACTGACTTAGATTTTGACGAAACAAGTTTCATCGGATCTGTAACGGTGAATTATTATAGGATTTCAAATTTCGTAGCGATCAGACTTGTCGTTTGATCGTACGGGATCGAAATGCCTAGAATTTAATGAAATTAAAATCAATTGGAAATAAATTGATTTTAGTATAACTTCTTCATACGATGGAATTTGGACTTTAAACCTATTCCATCATGATTAAAATATTTAAGAACATCTATTTTGATATATGGGTTGACCCGATTTCGTCGGAGTCAGAACGGGCTTTGCGGGCTATTTTATCGTTCAATGCGTATATCCAACGATCCGATCCATTCTATTTCAGCTTTGTCCATATATACCTTGTTATAAACCCTAGTCTACCTCTATTCCTCATTTTTGCATATACAATTCAACTGTCTCTTCTCCTCAATGGAAGACACAAAAATTCGAAAAAATTATATATTGAATATCTCCACAACATGAATCTGAGTGTGGTGTCTGTTTCTGCAAATGATGCTCGAGTCAGTTAGAAATTTCGGTTAAAGGTTAAATCGACGAACCCTTAGCATTGAATTGGGCGTTTACGATTTAGTCAACAATTGAGGAAACGGATTCTGGGTTTTGCGGAAGGCGATGTCAGGAGGCCATCGGCGGTGGTCGCGTCCCTATTTCAACCTGAGGCGACCTGGATTCGCGTTTTAGGGTTCGAAAACCTTAGTTACGTGGAGATGGTCGGCGACGTAGATGGCGACCAGAGCTAGGCAGGCAAGCGCGGCTCAACGCGGGCAGGACGATGATGAAGGTGGCTTGACGTATTATGGTCGGATGGCGATGTTAGCGGCGGTCAAAGGTCTCGGCTATAGGTTCTGAAGCATGATTGACGAAGGAAGACAGTCGACATGGTAGGGTAGTATTTTTCTTTTATTTTATTTATTTCAAATCAAATTATATAATGTTCCAATGCTATAACTTTTACATACGATGTTCGATTTCGACGTGGTTTTCTCCGCTAGGTTCGTATTGGAATTTCGAACATTTTGGCGTTGGTTTGGACGAATTCTGAGACAGTTCAAATTTTGGGTTTAAATTGGATTTAAATTCTATTTAAATTCAAAAGGTGAGTGTTTTAACCCACTCACAACTTCTAAAGTTTCTTATGTGTGTTAAATTAATTTCTGATGTAATTAGAAATTTATTTATTGCTGTTTGGTATATTTTTATCATCATTCCAGTTAAATTGAAATTATTGAATTAAATTGTTATTCAATTTATTATTGCATATAAACTATCAGTTAAATTAATTTATTATTGAATATATACTGCCAGTAATTACCTGTTATTTATTATCTATTCTATATTAATGTTACTGTTTGAATTCGATGATGATTGTTATAAATGGTTGATGATTGATATTGGATGAATGGATGTTGTAGTATATATTAATATAAACTACAAGTTGTTATGCATTTTATTTCATTCGGGATTGTGGTCTGAAATGATATATAACCATATTTTTATTTTAAATTGCGGATTCAAATGATAAATATCTGTATCACTTAACCATCGGATAGAAAATTTTATATAGACACCACGGTCTATATATAAAAATATTATGAAATGATTTTTATGGCTTTGTAAAGAAACATATGATTTTATGAGATATTGATATGGATATTTTATTAATGTTATTCTATATATAGTTAAATTCTTGGTTTTAAGCTATGAATAAAATTGTTTAAAGTAAAAAGTAAGTTAAATAATAAAGTTTGAATTTATTAAAATATAATATGGATAAGTATTTACTTAAATTATATTTTAATATAGGGTTTATATTGATTTTTATAAACCAAGGTTGAGAAGAAAGTTTTGAAATTGATTAGCGATTTTATTTAATTAAGAGTTTTATTTAATAAGAATCCATTTGGAACTTATTGAAATTGAGATTTTAAAAGAATATGGTTTTATAACTTAATTCGGGTTTAAGGTGATTTAAGTGAATATATCGAGTCTAAATAAATTGAGGAATATCCAGTTATTGAAATTTGAAGTTTTATTTAAAGGATATTGGATTTATTAAGCAATTATTTCAAAACTAAATAATAGTAAAGTAAATTTGGCATATATATATATATGTGTGTGTGTGTATGAATTATAAAATTTAGTTTTGAAATATTGAATATTTAAGCTTTGAAATATATTGAATTTGAAATGGTTTATTTTGTGGATCAAATCTATTTTGAAATCGATATAATTTGGAATGGTCCATTTGAAAATCGAATTGAATTAAAATTTATGATTTGGGGACTTGGTTAAATTTAAAATTTAGAAATTCGGGTTGTTTTGGAATTGATTTGTGAAATTTAAGAAGCTAGTTTTATAAAATATTTTAAATTTTAAACCATGTAAGGGGTGGAAGTTATGCTTCAAAGTTATAAATTTCAAAGTATTACGTTTTGGAAGTGTTATAGTTTTAAGTCTTTGGTTTCCAAATTTTATAACTTTGAAATACTATGATTTTAAAATGATCATATAGATTTGGATTTTAAAAGGGAAATGATATTGTATTATATGGTTTTGAAATAGATAGTATATTACGGCTTTGTAGTATAAATTATTTTGAAATGACCGCGGTGTTATAATAAATTTTGGTTGTTGAAGAGACCGGGATCGGAAGTTATCATACTCTCTGCCAACTCCGAAAATCACTTTAACAACCGTGTATGCGGTGGAGATTCTAGAATGAAGTAGGATGGTGGCAGCGTTTCCTTTGAGGTAAACACGTGGACCCGACTCTTGTGAGTTGGCATAAGGTGGCTAAAACAGGAGCGATTGACGGGTTAAGAAGGTAGCACCTTTTATCGGACACATCCCTTCGATATTGTACTCTGACTTTTGGATTGATTTGGTGGTCACTTTTGATTTTTGATTTGGGGGTGTGGCTCGAAGTGGGCGGTAGCTGCGTGCTACGCGTTATCACCGGCCCGGATGCGTAATTGGTATATCTACCCTAGCATTACTTAGTTGTGTCGTGTCACCTACCCTAGCGCGCCTTGTACGAGTTTGATTTGTGTCGTACCTATGGAGTATCCTCTGGTAGCCTCCCGATCAGGAGGTATTACGGTACTGTATGGACTATTGGCACTATTACATGTTAAGGGCTGTATAGGTAACCCCTTAACGCTATTTAAAAGTAAGTTTATTTTATTATTAGACACGATTATAATAGCGAAATATTATTACACAGTAAATAGTTTAACGGGTTCTTAGAAGATGTGAATGCCGAGTATCTCTTAAGTTACTACACTCACGTTAGACACTGAATAGGAGATGTCAAACCCCGTAAACATCTCTGACGTTGTTCCACTCATATTATTTAGCGTTGATTTAACTTACATATTCTGACTCAAGTGCTTTGTCTTTTCAATTCGCTCGGGTCAGCCTGCTCATTTCAGGATTTGGAAGACGGTATTCTAGAGGGCGAATACTAAGATTTATTATTATTTATTACAGTGTTCCACTACATTCATATTGTTCCGCTGCATTATGTATTGTTCTCTGGTATGTGTAACTATGATATGTATTGTATAAGTATAATCGAATATTTTGTATAATAGCTTCATGAACTGTATATTTGATTATTATATTTCATTGTTCTGCTGCAAGATTATATTTTGTTCTTTTCTTTCTCTGCTTTTTCTTATTTACCCCATAACAATCCTCCCTTCTGTATGGTTTAAGTCTGACGTGTGTGGTTTATCGTCGATTTAAAGCATACAGAAAGGTAGGATGTTACATCCGGTATCAGAGCTTTGGTTTAGCGATAAACCTTAGCTTTGTGGGGTCTGACTCTTTATTAATATGGTAGTAATACCCCCTGATGAGTCATTGAGTGTATATATGAGAGAGCATACCCGTTAGTTTTATGAAAAGGTTTTAATATTGTGTTAATTTGTTTCATTTTGAATTTATAAATTTTGGTTGGTGCATAGGATGTTATAACATCAATAGAGATTTCTAAACACTTGATAGGACAGACCGATATAATATTGTTTTGAATATATGTGAATGAAATAATTTTGCCTATTATATTTTTCTATATATCTAAAATAATTTTTTTTTAAATAATATATATATATTTGGCTGCAACATATTGGTTGTTAGGTGGTAAAATTTATAAATATTAGTTGAAATGAGATTGAAAATAAAATAAATAAAAATTGGGAATTTAGAACTTAACTCCCGGGGTTTTGAAAATTCTTTCAACAATTTTGGAATATAATAACAATATTTTTAGAAGTATATTCTGATATAAATATTTCAAAATGATTTGAAAGAGTTGTTTTAAAGAAACTTTGGAAAGTAATAAGTCATGTACTCCCTCTCTGTCGTTGGAAAATAAATTTCGGTGATGAATGCACGCATCATCGACATTCATTTTCGAGTTTCGAAGTGGGAAGGCCACTGTAGTAGTTTTGCTGGAGATTTATTTTGAATAAACGAATATAAATTTTAAATTTTTTTAAAAATAATTGGATATATAAGTTGTAAGTATATACATTTATCTATTATTTAAAATGATTTGAAATTTAACCTGGTATTTAGTTCTAAATTTTCCATTAATTAATAGTTTCAACTGCCTTAGTGAAATGGAATTTAACTAATAATTGAAACCTCTAAATGAAATAATAGATTTATTGCTAAGTTATAAATGGGATGAAAGGAAATTTGAAATTGTAACCTACGAAACAAAGGCTATTAGTATTGAACATTAAGTTAATTAAAAGAAATAAAATAAACCGTGGTAACTTTCAATTACATCCTTAAAAGCATACATATAACTTACCAACTATTAAAGGTTCTAATGCTTGTAAGAAATGTAATAGGATATTATACTAGTAAAACTTGAAGAAATGAAAATATTCAATGAAATTCTTTAATAAATAAGAAATTGGATGTTGTAGTTGTTATGAACTTAAGTATAACGGAAAGGGTACTAATTAAATAATTTGAAAGATAAGTACTATAAATAAATGAATAAGTGGAATTTAGTAATAAATGAAATTAAGTAGTAAATGATTGAATGTAATGCAATAAAAAGAAAACTATTTGATGTGAATAAACAAAAAAACGAAAATTTGCAAGAAATAAATGTGAATTAAAAGATAAATCATTATATGAATGAAAAGGAGTTTAAACAATAAATGTATGAAATGAAATTAATAAGAATGAACTTGATCTATTGTTTGGAATTGATGGTTGTTTGTTGATTTATGGTTGTTTGGGCAAGGATACTTTAAAATTGTTTGGATGAATGAATAATCTATTTCGTTTCATCTAAGACTATTGAGTAAATGGTGCACTTAGTAGTTATTATCTATTCTATACAATTTAAAGTTGTAAACCCGAACACCTATTATTTTTGTTTGACATGAATGAATGATTAATTTGTGTTGATTTTATGTGATGGTCGTATGCCTGGTTGCAAGTGATTGTTGTTTGTATTGATTTGTTTGTTTATGGTTGAAACAACTTTAAACATTTCATTTTATATAATTATTAAGCCTTTTAGATTATATAAGTGAAATACAGGTTATGAAAGCAATCGCAACTGCTTTTGGTTTCATAATTAAACGTTGTTTGCCCGACAAGTAAGTACGTTCTCGGATTACAGTTTTATAGCGTTATTATATTATTTTTCCCGTGTTGGGATATAGTATTTTGGAAAATATATGTTATATATTGTTATATTTGATATTATATTTTCTTCCGAGCCTCCCCATACAAAAGAGACTCTGCCCAAATGTTCCGTAAATTTTGGACTTAGAAAATTTGAAATGTTTTCCAAACTCATTAATTTAAGTATAAAAAGATTTAATGGTTATAAATTGATATATTTTATTCAAATTAATTAATTTTGTAAATTTATGTGTTTATAAATTTAATATATTAAGTAAGATATGTTGATTTCGTAACTCTTCTTTTCCTTTCTTCTTCCTTTTCGGGGACGAAAAGTTTTGTGTGGGGGAGAGTGTAACGACCCGTAAAATTCGATAATTAAATTCGATAATTTATATTGAAGTAAATGTTAAGAATGAATTGTAGCAATTGAAATTAAATATTATGCAATTGAAATAAAGATGAAAATGGAAATATTGAAGTATGTAAGGCAAGGGTATCATAAATAGTAATGGAATAAAATTAGTGTTATATATGGAATAATAACTTTGATAGGTAGCAAACTTATAAATGCAATTAAAAGCAAATAGGTGATAATTAATATAGGTTGTTTATTTATTTAATATGTTAAATAAACAATGGTAATCAATTACAATAAATCTTAATTTAACGTTTTGTTAATGTAATTTAAAGTAATAATTGAAAATAATGTTAATTCTATTTATAATATGACAATTGGTTGATTTAAAGAATGAAAACCAAGATTTATTAATTTATTTGAAATTTAAAATTCAATAATTGGATTAATTGCAAATAAATGAAATTAAATATTTAATTATTACGTTAATGGATATTAAGATGAAATCTGAGAATACTGATGTAATAGATCATGAACCCAATGTTAAATGCATCCATTTGACAAAAGTGGATTGAATAATATAATGAAAGTAAATCAAATGGAATTATTGGAAATTAAATTTATAATTTCTGAAGTTAATGGAATTAAGGCTAACATTGAAATTTGATAAATTAGTGAACTCTAAATTGACATTTAAATTTTGTTAAATTAGTGTAAATGATTAAGAAAGTTAAAATTGATGAAATTTGTTAATTATAGAGTTGAAATTTAAAAGTGATTTAATTAATTTATTTTTAATTTATTTAATTAATTGGAAAAAAAGCCAATTTGGCCACTGACTCGGATTTTGACGAAACTAGATTCATCGAATCCGTAACCGGGAATTATTGTAGGATTTCAAGTTTCGTAGCGATCAGACTTATCGTTTGATCGTAAGGGATCGAAAAGCCTAGAAATCAATGAAATTGAAATCAATTTGAAATAAATTAATTTTAGCATAACTTCTTCATACGATGGAATTTGGACTTGAAACCGGTTCCATCGTGTTTATAATATTTAAAAACATCTATTTTGATATATGGGTAGACCCAATTTCGTCCCGGAGTCAGAACGGGCTTTTCGGGCCATTTTATCGTTCAACGCGTATATCCAACGATACGATCCATTCTATTTCAGCTTTGTCAATTTATACCTTGTTATCAACCCTAGCCTACCTCTATTCCTCATTTCTATACATACAATTCAGCTGTCTCTCTTCCTCAATGGCAGATAATCAAATTCTAGATCTAATTACAATTCAAAATCAAAAGCCAAAAATTCGAACTCCTCAAAAAAAAATCGGAAAAATTATATGTTGAATATCTCCACAACACGAACCTGTGTGTGGTGCCTATTTCTGCAAACAATGCTCGAGTCAGTCAGAAATTTCGGTCAAAGGTTGAATCGGCGAACCCTTTGCATTGAATTGGGCGTTTTCTGTAACGACCCGAAAAATTCGGTAATTAAATTTCTTAATTTAAAATGATTTTGGTAACTTAATATTGAAGGAAATAAAAATTTAGTGAATTATTAATGGAAATAATAACTCGGGTAAGTTAATTTTCAATAACTTGAATGTAACAGTATAAATGTAAGTTAATTGTTAATAACTTGGATGAAATTCCAATAAGTGAAACAATGTAAATGTTAATTTTATTCTTATTGTAATAAAAGAATGTTAACAAGATAAAATGATTAATTTGATTTAAAATCTTAATTAATGTGTGCACTTATTTATAATGGGATATAAAAGATAAATCAATAATTTAAAATGTTTGACTTACAAATAAAATAATGTATAATGAATGGAAACGGAATAGACTAGTGTATGAACTAATGGTAGCACTTGTTGTAAGCTAATAAGTAAATTTAAACGTAACAATGCTAATTTAGGTTAATAATTAATAGGTTGAATGAAGTGTCAATTAAGGAATTTATTAAAATTGTAAAGTTATAATAAATAGATGGTAATTGGTTGGGAAGAATGAAGATAACTAAATGTACTTTAATGATAATTAATATGATAACGGAAGGTGTGGGTGTAAATTAAAAAGGAAACGGAAATTTTATTTTAAGATAGAAAATTGGTGTAATGGAAAGCTAAATAAATTTATTGGGAATATTATTTGTGATTGGATGTAGATTAATGTAATAACGTTAATAATTTAGCAGAGTCACTATTAATTGAAACATATTGCAATAAATGGAATTAAATATTACGTCAGTGTGGATTTAAGGTAATATGCGGTAATAATGTATTGTTGTTGTTTATGAATGAATTGATAATTAAAATTAAAGGTAGTGTTGTTAATATAAGTTGACTATAAACAAGTTGAATGAAATCCCAATAAAGGAGGTAATGCAAACAGTATATTTGGCAAAGATTTCAATACTAGTGGAAATTATAGTTAATACAATAAAGAAAGTAAGTTGAGTATATTTATGTAATGTAATGTAAAAACCAGCATTAGCTATGTTATTTGAAATTTTTGGATGGGGTATAAAGATTGTAATCGAATAAAAACAATTTATTTGAATAAACATCAATGATTGGAGTAATTGCAATCAACTGAAATTTAAAATTTATATTAATTTAGATGAAATTGAAGATATTTATGTAATAAAGTATGAATCCGATGTTAATTTTATTTATAAAATGACAGTTGGTTGAATAAAAAGGAATGCAAAATAAAGTTTTTTCTATATATTGGAATTTAATGTAGGATATTAGGATTAATTGCAATTAAATGAAATTAACTATTTAAATATTTTCTAAATGGGAATTTAGATGAAATGTGAGAATGTTAATGTAATGGATTTTGATTCCAGTGTATATTTCATCCGTCGTTAACAATGAATTGAATAGTAGGATGAAAAGTAAACTTAATAGAAATTTTGAAAATTTAATTTATAATTTTTGAATTTAATGAAATGGAAGTTAATACTGAAATTGATAAGTTAATCAACTCTAAATTGACAATTAAATTTTTTTAAAACATTGTAAATGATTGAGAAATCAAAAATGATGAAATAGGTCAATTAAAGGATTGAAACTAGAAATTGGATTTAATTAGTTAATTTATTTATTTATTTATTTAACTATAAAAAAATAGCCATTTTGGCCACGGACTCGGATTTCGACGGACCTAGTTTCATCAGATCTGTATCGATGAATTATTGTAGGATTTTAAGTTTCGTAGCGATCGGGCTTGTCGTTTGATCGTACGGACTCGAAACGCCATGAAATAAATGAAATTGAAATCAATTTGAAAAAAAAATTGATTTTAGCATAACTTTTTCATACGATGGAATTTGGAATTGAAACCTTTTCCATTGCGTTTAAATATTTTAAAACATCTATTTTGATATATGGGTTGGTCCAATTTCGTTTCGAGGTCAGAACGGGCTTTTTGGGCCAATTTATCGTTCAACGCGTATAACAATCTGATCCACCTATTCGTTTCAACCCTACCTATAAATAACCTGTTATAAACCCTAGCCTCTCTATTTCTCATTTGTCTGTACGTACAATTTTTTTCACCTCCTCAATTCAATGGCAGACAAACACCTAATTCCAACTGTAATTCGAAATCAAAGCCAAATTTCAAAATCCACAAAATATAGCAAATTTTATATGGATTCGAAGCTCTCGACGGGCGCAACCTATATCTACAATTAGTTTTTCGATTTGGAGTGTCGATTGACTGGTAATCGTCGAAGAATCCCCGGCCGTTCATAGGCCACATACTCAATCAACGGCGGATCCTCAACTTTAGATCGATCGGGTTGCATCGACAGGTAGAGGGCATCGAGGCAGTTAGATCGGCACGGCCATATAGGGTTATCGATGCCTAAAGTCACCGCGATTTGGGGTTTGTTGGAGCAGAGGCGGTCGACATAGGGGTGGACGGAGGGGGCGAGATGGCAGGCATTGGGGAGACTCATGGTGGCTGTGACATTGGCGAGGCTTGATCGAAGAACCATCGAGTGTGAAGGCGGGTTTTGGTAGAGGCACGCTCGCGTTTTTGGCTTCGACCTGGGTTGATTTCGATGAACAGTGGGGTATGAGTTTTTTGCGCATGAGGAATTCAAGGGGTGACGTGTAGAGTTTCCTTATTTTATTTATTTTCAAAATTTAAATTCGTACAACTTCTAATTGTAACAACTTCTATGTACGAGGTCCAATTCATGTGTTGTTTTCTCTGTTAGGTTCGTAATAGAATCCTGGACATTTTGACCCTGGTTTGGATGGATTCTAAGACTGTGCAAATTTGGGTTTAAATTGAATCTAAATTCAATTTAAATATGAAAGGTGAGTGTTTTAACTCACTCACAACTTCTAAAATTTCCTTATGTTTGTTAAATTTATTTAGGATATGATTTGAAATTTATTTATGATTGTTTGGTATAATTTATCATCATTCCAGTTAAATTTGATTTATCGAATTAAACTGTTATTCAATTTCTTTTTGCAAATAACTGCCAGTTAAATTAATCTATTTTTGTAGATAAACTGCCAGTAATTACCTGTTATTTATTTTATGTTCTATATTAATGTTATTGTTTGAATTGGATGATGATTGTGGTAATGTTTAATGATTGATATTGGTTGAATGGATGTTTTCTTTATATTGTTATAAACTGCAAGTTATTATCCATTTTATTTCATTTGGGATTGCGGTTTGAAATGATATATAACTGCATTTTTGTTTTAAATTACGGATTAATATGATAAATATCCATATCACTTGACCATAGGATAGAAAATTTTATACAGGCACCGCGGTCTATATATAAAAATATTTTGAAAGGATTTCTATGTTTTTGTAAAGAAATATATGGTTTATGAGATATTAATTCGGATATTTATAAATGTTATTTTATATATATAATTAATTTATTGGTTTTAAACTATGTATAAAATTGGTTTAAAGTATAAAAGAAGTTTAATAATAAAAGTTGATTTATTAAGATATGATACAGTTAAGTATTTATTTAAATTATATTTGTAGAGTATAATGACTTAAATAATGAAGGCTGGAAGAGAAATATGAATTTGATTTGAATTAAAGTGTTTTAAGAATTATCCTTGAATAAAATTGATTTGAAATTTAAATAAATTTAAGACTTTAAAAAGTATGATTTGTATAACTTGATTTTTGGTTTAGAGGATTTAAATGAATATCAATCACTTTAAATGAATATTATCAAGTTAATTTAAATAGAAAGTATATCATGTTATTTGAAGTAAAGGTTTGCTTAAATGATATTAGATTTATTAAGTAAACATTTCAAATATAAATAATAGTAATTGAAATTGATATATATGGAATTATCAAAGAATTAGTTTTGAAATGGTGGAATATTTAAAGCTTTGAATCATATGAATTGAAATGGTTTATTAAGAGGCACAAATAGGTATTTGGAATTTATTTGTAAAATTAAAGAAGCTATTTTATTCTATAAAGTAATTTAATATTTAAACCATTGAAGTATATTAAGTTATGTTTCAAAGCTATAGATTTCAAGGTATATAGATATGAAAGTGCTATGATTTCTTGAGAAAGGATATATGTGAAATAAAATGATATCATATTGATTTGGGTTTCAAAATAGAAATGATATCGTATTTATATGGTTTGAAATGGATATTATATTCTGGTTTTAAAGTATAAACTATTTTGAAGAGACTGCGGTGTTATAATAACTATTGGTTGTTGAAGAGACCGGGATCGGAAGTTGTCATACTCTCTGCCAACTCCGAAAACCACTTTAACAACCGTGTACGCGGTGGAGATTCCAGAATGAAGTAGGATGCTGGCGCTGTTTCCTTTGAGGTAAATACGTAGACCCAACTCCCGTGCGTTGGCATAAGGTAGCTAAAACAGGAGCGATCGACGGGTTAATGAGGTAGCACCTTTGATCGGATACATCCCTTCGATATTATACTTTGACTTTTGGATTGATTCGGTGGCCACTTTTGATTTTTTTTTATTTGGGGGTGTGGCTCGAGGTGGGCGGTAGCTGCGCGCTACGCGCTACCAACGACCCGGAAGCGTAATTGGTATATCTACCCTGGCATTGCCTAGTTGTGCCGTGTCACCTACCCTATCGCGCCTCGTACGAGTTTGGTTTTCTCCCATAGCCCGTGTGGTATCCTCTGGTGGCTTCCCGATCAGGAGGGACTATGATATTGGATGGACTATTGGGACTATTACGTGTTAAGGGCTATATGGGTAACCCCTTAATGCTATAAAAAAGTAAGTTTATTTTACTATTAGACACTATTATAATAGCGAAATATTACTACATAGTAAATAGTTTAACGGATCCTTAGGAGATGTGAATTCCGACCATCTCTTGAGTTACTGCACTCACGTTAGAACTGGATAGGAGATGTCAAATCACATAAACATCTCTGACGCCGTTACACTCATATTTTACCATTGATTTAACTTACATAAGATCTTTTAGTTCTGACTCGAGTGTTTTGTCCTTTCAATTCGCTCGGGTTAGTCTGAGCATTTTAGGATTTGAAGATTTTATTCTGGAGGACGAAGACGAAGATTTGTAGTACTATTATCTACTATATTATTCCACTACACCATTAAATTCCACTGCATTAATTATTATTCTCTGGTATGTGTACTCTGATATGTATTGTATAAATTTAATTAAATGATTTTGTAAAACAGCTTCATGAACTGTTATTTGATTATTATATTTTATCGTTCCGTTGCAAGATTCTATTTTTTTTTATTTCTTCCCTTCTTCTTCTTATTTACCCCATAACAATCCGTCGTTCTGTACGATTTAAGTCTGACATGTGTGTTTTATCATCGATTTAAAGCGAACAAAAAGGCGGGATGTCACATTTTCGATTTAGGCAACAATTGTGGAAAAAGTTTCTGGGTTTTGTGGAAGGCGATGTCAGGAGGCTATCGACGGTGGACGCGTCATCTATTTTGACCTGAGGCGGCCTGGATTCGCGTTTTAGGGTTCAAAAACCCTAGTTATGCGGTGACGGCCGGCGACGTAGAGGGCGACCGGAGCTAGGCAGGAAGGCGCCGCTCAACGCGGGCAGGACGATGGTGAAGATGGCTTGACGTATGGTGGTTGGATGGCGAAGTTAGCAGCGGTCAAACGTCTCAGCTATGGGTTCTGAAGCGTGATTAACGAAGGAAGACAGTCGACGTGGCAGGGTAGTATTTGTCTTTTATTTTATTTATTTCAAATCAATTATATAATGTTCTAATCGCTATAACTTTTACATACGATGTTCGATTTACGCACGGTTTTCTCCGCTATGTTCCTAATGGAATTTCGGACATTTTGGCGCTGGTTTGGACGGATTCTGAGACTGTTTAAATCTTGGGTTTAAATTGGATTTAAATTCAAAAGGTGAGCATTTTAACCCACTTGCAACTTCTAAAGTTTCGTATATGTGTTAAATTAATTTCTGATGTGATTAGAAATTTATTTATTGCTGTTTGGTATACTTTTATCATCATTCTAGTTAAATTGAAATTATTGAATTAAATTGTTATTCAATTTATTATTGCATATAAACTATCAGTTAAATTAATTTATTATTGAATATAAACTGCCAGTAATTACCTGTTATTTGTTATCAGTTCTGTTTTAATGTTACTATTTGAATTGGATGATGATTGTTATAAATGGTTGATGATTGATATTGGATGAATGGATGTTGTATTATATACTATTATAATCTGCAAGTTGTTAGGCATTTTATTTCATTCGGGATTGCGGTTTGAAATGACATATAACCGTATTTTTATTTTAAATTGTAGATTGAAATGATAAATATCTGTAATACTTGACCATAGGATAGAAATTTTATACAGACACCGCGGTCTATATATAAAAATATTTTGAAACGATTTCTTTGGCTTTTGTAACGACCCGACTTTCCACTCCCGGAAAATCGCATCATCTTTAAGAAAGAAAGGGATAGAAAAGAGAAAAGAAAGAAGAGAAAGAAGAAACAACACTAGAATCTCAATAGCGGAACGAATAAATTATATTAATAACATAAGTATTACAAAGTATACATCAAATATCAGAGTTACACAGACATATACGACACATACTAGACAGTTATAAACACCTGTCTAGTTATTACAACTCAATCACAATACAGAAACACTTAGAGATACCAACACAGCGGAAAACCATATAACTATACGTAGAAGCCTCCTGCTCTATTTGCTCCTCCATAATACGACAAAACTAACTCGAATCCTAACCTGAATTTCCTTGGCTACTCATAAAAATTTGAGTATCCAAGAGTTATAGAAAAAAACAGAAATAACTCCGGGTCAGACATGGGTCTGGTGTGAGTAACAGGTTAAAGTTGCTTAACTTTGAAAAACCTTTGAAAAGAAAAGGTATCACGTAAGACTTCCCACACATAAACATGGAAAAGTTTTTACCTTACGCTAACCAAAACATTTGATAGGAAATCCGATGATATTATAATAGTGTCTAGGGTTTTCAAGTAAATAAGAAATAACCGAAATTGTTACATCTATTAAATTCCAGCTACTAGCCACAAAAGTGGGTAATACAATCAAAACCGTTGGCACTTATTGGATATTTGGATTCCATCAATGGCTGGCCTACTGGGGTATCGCCCGTCACAATACGTGGACTACATCACCGTACCGAGGATTACTCCCTTCATCCCCTGCAACACAAAGCCAGACCCGTTCCTTACTGAACAGTTCCAAACAAGACAACCTCGCAGTTGTGATCAGCAACCGCACCACTAAGCCGAAAAATAAAGGGACCTCTAGACAGGGATAAATCTTGCTCTCAAGTGGGGGCTACCCACGAAGCTTTGCTGCACCTCCCCTGTTTTAGCCATTCCCGGTTGATGAGGCTTGAGGCTACGATTACCTTTATAGGACATATCACTTAGAATGCTCATCGTCCACCTGACGATGTTCTGAAAGCATTCAATCCATACAAGTTCGTTCCGGGTTCGAACGAAACCGAAGGCATTATCTCGTTACACTCATATTGGAATCACCCTCAGAGTTAACGACAATAACCCTCGCACTCTGATTCACCATCTCGAATCTATAAGTACTATTCCGTCAAACTCATTACGAAATCACCCACAGAGTTATACTGATGTATAGCCCTTACACCTCGAGTCTTCACTCGCTCCACTTGGATTAACGACCTAACGTTATTTGGAATCGATGTGGTTTTCGGATCCAAATATGGAAACCCGATCCCGGTCTCATCGAAATCCAAAGCGTGTCTTTTAGGGTCCAAGTTGTTTTAAGTTTAAAACAATTCAATTCATTATCTAAATATACACAGATAGATAATTCACAACACAATAGCTAATCAACATTATCATTACCAATAGATAATTCATATCAGATAATCACTATTATCATCCAAAAGCAACCAATGCATCCATATCACATACACTAGTCATCTCATAACTGAGATTACAAACCATACCAGGCAACCAATGCCAATCATCAAACATAAGCAACTATCTAATGATCACACCATTTATAATTAATTTAAAATGAATTAAATTAATTACAAACACTCTAATTAATTAAAATAAATTAAATTAATTACTTCCTCATTAAAATCCTGCTTAACTTAATCTTTAATTGATTACAAATCAATTTTATAAATCATCACCTCATTATTCATTTCACTTAATCATTATTGATTAACTATCTCTAATTACAATAAGTAATTAGCATTTAATATTAATTATATCTTAATTAATCAATTCCAAATTACATCATTAATTAAATAATTAATGATTCCTAACTACATTTAATCAATCTCTAAATATAAATTAATTACAAAAGTAATTAATCTTCAAATTTAAACCATATATATATTAATCACCCATGATTAATAACCATTCAGTAATTAACTATTTAATTACTCATCCCATAAATTAATTCCTCTTAATTAATTACTAAATTAATCACTTGATTAATTTTCAAAGTAATTTAAATCCAAATTACTTCTATAATAAATATCTTGAATACATTCCGTAATTATTATTTAATTACTTCCTCAAGTAATCATAAATTCATTAATTACATAAGTAATTATCAATAATCCACAAATGTTTAAATTAATTAAACTTAATTAATCTAAACTAATCACCTTAATCAAATTAATTACACAAAGTAATTAATTCATTAATTACTTTCATTAAGTAATTAAAAATTAAACAATTGATTATTATTAATTAATTAATCTAATTAATTATTAAAAATTAATCACATTAATTAATTGTTAAAATAATCTTAAGTTAATGACCTTCATTAACATTTCTTAATTACATAATCAAGAATTAACTTCAATTAATCATTATTAATTATCAATTAATTAATCTTTAATTATCATTTAATTAATCTCTAATTATTAATTAATTAAGTGTTAATTGAAATCTTAATTATCTCTAATTATTTGATTAAATAAATCTTAATCATTTATTAAAATATAATTAATCATCCTAATTATAGATTAATTAACCTTGATTAATTAATCTCAAATCTTAATTAATTAACTTAAAATTTATTAATTACTTAATTAATAATCCCCATTATTAATTAATTAAATAATTAATATTCCATTTAAATTAATTTAATGATTTAAATGAAATTAATTTTCTTAAGTTCAAAATTATGAAACATTCTTCTTTGTACAAAGTAATTTAAACACTTTATTTCAAAACAAAACTCAATTTAAAATTCTTTTAAATTTCAAACTGAATTACAAATTAAATTTCATTTTAGATTCAAACTTAAAAATTTAAAACTTTACTTACATCTCCATTTTCATTTTCAAATTCAAATTTATTTAAACTTCCTAAAGTAGTCAAAACAAATTTAAATTTAAAAACTTATTTAATTTTAAAAACTGCCATTAAGGTCAAATTTCAGGTTTCAAAACTGAATTTAAATTTATTTTAAACTTTATTTCATAATTTAAAACTTACAGTTTTAAATACAAACCAATTTTTCTTTATTTTTTTTTAAAGTATAAATTTAAATTTCCAGCTTTCAAATTAAATTCAAACTTAGATTTATTTGCTAAGTTCCATACTTCAAATTTTCCAGATTTAAAACTTGTTTTAAAATTTCAGTTGCATCTTTTCAAATTCAAACAGAAAACAGCTTCCTGTTTTGGTATAACATCTTAAATTTTGAATTCAAACATGATTCAAAAACCAATATTTAAATTAATGAATTCATAATTAAAGTTTCAGGTTTAAATACTCCAGTTTGCACTTCATCTTATAATTTGAAATTTTACATTAAAATTTTAAAACAGAACACAGTTTCTGATTTTAGTTTAAAACCCCAACTTGAATTTAAAAGCATTTCAAATTTAATTCAAAGATCTAAAATTTAAATTTATTGAATTTAAATTAAATTCTAGATTCAAACATAGTTTCAGAGTTTGTTTTGCATTTCTTTTTTTTTTCAATTTGATAAAACCTGGAAAACAGGTTTTCTGTTCAAACTCTAAAACTCATTAAAAATTTCAAAATTTGAATTATTTCAAAACCAGAATTCAAACTAATTTAAGTCAACCTTAGATTCAGGTTTAAACCCTAAGTTAAACTTTTAGTTTATATTTGAACTTAACTTTTAATTTTCAAAACTGCAAAACAGGCTCTGTAAAAAAAAAAAAAAAAAAAACCTGAAACCTATAACCCGAGCTACCCAGTTTTACTTCGAGTAAAAACAAACCCTGCTTCGAGTCTATTCCCAAAATTCCCGAGACAATCTCGAGCTTAAAAACCCTGCAACCCAAACTACACCACCATCATCACCAACATGCACAACACTCCTGTGCATCCACTTCCCAACTCCGGCATCACTGGCGATCATCCATGACCATCCTCTATCGACCCAAAATCCCTATATCAACATTCAATCACCAAATACCCATAATTCAACTTGAATTTGGATTCAAGTTTTTAACCCAAAACCTGGAAAACATTTCCCCTTTCAGTGCCTAGCCTGTCAACTAGCACGGAGAATAAGGCTGTTGAGGAGCGACCATCCGTGTAATTGCTTTGCGCGAGCATCGATATGTCAGATAGTATAACAAATCCGACATACCGAAACAAACTCAAAGCTATTACACAGTGGCTGTAATATCTTCAGAAACAAATATAGAAATAAATATAACACAAATCAGTCACAGACAATTCATATCACAAAGGCGGAAGAAGATATGAATATATAATTAACACATGGAAGTGTATATCAGAGTAGTGGTCAAAAAGACCCACAATAACACAAAATAATAGCAACATGTGCTATACAAAAGAATACATCAATGAGTCGATATCTCGAGTGTATACAACAAAAACTACTAATCTAAGTAGTAAGCAAAAGGTCAGAGTAATGGATCCCTGGAGAGAAGTCAAGCAGAAGCACCTGTAACATCTCGGTCTGACCTGAGTATTATTTAATAAGAAAATAATAAACGGATCAGTCTAACTATAAATATCAGATGAAACGATATAGAATAAGAGATATGACTAAACACATAATAATCACAATGTCAAGCTGTGATATATATAAGTAATTGAAAATCAACGAGAGATTAATCAATATCACCAAATCTACACAAGAATCAAAGAAATGTCATACTCCTCATTTCGTTCACCAAACCACAATAAATGACATATTATATCAATGCCAATCACAAAAGTCAATGACACATAAATTCACCAATACACAAATATCGATATAGCCTATCGATGGAAATCACGAAAATTGGTGAAACACAAATTCTAGAAATCATCTCAAGAAATCCAGAAATCACAAAAGTCAATGACGCACAAATTCACCAATACACAAATATCGATATAGCTTATCGATGGAAATCACGAAAATTGGTGAAACACAAATTCTAGAAATCATCTCAAGAAATCCAGAAATCACAAAGAGGGGGAGGCCTATCACAAACGGGAGCATAAAGCTTGCCAACACGTGTATCACAAACGGAACGCTAATTCCATGGTTGCTAACCATCAGAAATTGAGCCGAAGCTCCACAAACGGCCCGAAGACCATGGGTTGCTACCCCACCAATTTGAGTCGAAACTCCACAAAACGGGGTCTAGTCTCCCTCGCAGACAAAGAGACATCGCACATTGCTAGTCTAAATCACAAAGATGATCGTCATGATCAACGAGAAGTGTCAATTACACTAAGCTAGTAAATATATGAGTTTAGCTTCATGTCCCATAACCACTTGCTTAACTTAAATATTTACGAACAAACTGTAGATCTCCACTATAAAATTGTCACAAGGGATTCAGTCGAACAAGTCCAAGAATTAACCGACAAAGTGAACGCAAGCGTTTCATACCACTCGTTTTACTAAGTCGTTTAATTAGATTTCTCATACGAGTGAGGTAAAGGTTTGTATATACTAATAGATTGGAAAACGGTTTAAGAAACGAGCTTTGTACTAAAATAGAGTTGAAATCATTTGAAGAAAGAGTTTTGATATTTACTACTAGTATAGAAAACCTTTATATTTTTAAAGTGACAAATCACAAAGAAGATTGTAGGAACAATCAATCACTAAAATTCACATACGAAGATGTGAATAAAAATCCAACGAAACCGATAAAGAATCCATCAAAATGGATATTCAAAAATCTCTAAAAAGGAGTCATCAAAGTCATAACAAATGATAACAACACATGGGAAACAACACGAATCGATTAAAGTTGGAAATTCAAACAACTAGGCGAAATAGGCAAAAATGCAGCAGGTCGGTCGGCCGGCTACAGAGCTCGGTCGACCGAACCCTGTTCTCAAAATTCCTCGGGAAGCAGGTCGGTCGGCCGAACCCTGTACTCGGTCGACCGAACCTTAAACAGAGAAGTACTTATGCACTTGGCAGCAGGTCGGTCGGCCGGCTACAGTGCTCGGTCGACCGGACCTGTTGCCAGTCCCCTCCCAGTCCATCCAATTGAGGTCCAACCTCGTCCAAATTGCATTCTCTCGAGCAACGACACTAAGGGATTATGCCAATCAACTACCCGGCCCTATATGCTCCTCGATGCATCACCAAACACATGTTCAAACATCAAAGTTATGATTTTTAAAGGATTGAACCCAAAACACCAAAAATTGGAATATTCACCAAATCAATCCAAACCAAAAGCAATTGCACACGAATAAGTGTTAGGAATTCATACCTAACAATCAAAGATAAATATAAGCATAGATGTGAGATAAAAATCTCACCTTTTTACAAAATCAAACAAGAAGAAGCTTGAAAGCAAATGGAGAATCAATCTCTCTTCAACACAACCCAAATGAGCTTGAATCTATGCTCAAAACAAGAACATTCCCAAAATTAGGTTTAGGAATTTCTGAAATTGGTAAGAGAATAAGTTGGAGAAGAAGAAGAGAATGCTTACCAATGGGTTCTCTTGAATTTGGAGCTAGGAATTTGAGGTTGCAAGAGGAACTAGGGTTTTGGAGTTTTAATTTCCAATCTCTCGCACCATTATTACCTTAGAACTGAAAAGAGGAAGAAAATGAGGGTGAATGGGGAAGAGTGGCTCAGTTTTGAGTATAAGTTAAACATAGGGCTAAACCCAAACCCAAACCCAAAGTGAAAAGTAGCAAAAATCAACTTTCTCCAAACATATCGAAGCTTGTACTCAAAAAGGTCGCAAACGGCATTTTAAACTCAATGGGAGTGGTCCCGAGTCCTAATTCGACCGTATGCAAAAAGTTGATTTTCGGACTAAAATCCGACTAACGATAAAATATTTAAATAGAATATTTAAATATAAAATCGATAAGTATGCGGGTTGTTACAAGTAATTAGTTATTTAATTAAGTGTTAAAGAAAATTATACTTAATGAATGCATGTTCATATTTAAAATTGTATTTTAAATCTCAAATTAGATTAACAAATCAAATTTTATAAATCAATATTTTAAAAAGAATAACACAAATATTTTTGTAACTTATTTTAATATACAAGTTTAAGTTAGAATGAATTTTAAACCAATAAAACATTTATCTTATATTTTAAAAATCATATAGTATTTATTAAATATTTTTGAAAAGCTTAATATTACAAATAAATCACAATTCCTATTTTCAAAACATTAAAATCATGCTATACTAATTTAAATAAAAACAACTTGTCTATTTAAAATATATATAAATACATATACATTATTAAATAGAAAACAATTTTATTAGTTTATTAAAAATAAATTCACAAATTAAATATTTAAATAAAGAAGATTATTAAATCAAATCAAATTTATTAACAAAAATCATCAATTCAATTTAAATTTAAACCCAGATTATTAAATTTAAATTGTCCAAAATTCCGGGATATTACAATCCTTCCCCCTTAAAAGAATTTCGTCCCCGAAATTTAAAACAAAGGTAATTTAATAATCTATTTACATATTTTATTTTAAAACACAGCATATGTTAATCATATGCCAACAATCCATAACAACCAATTCACACAATCAGAACAAATCTAATTATCCAAAAGAATTTTGGATAAAACTTCACGAGTTTCCCCGGCATATATATATATATATATATATATATATATATATATATATATATATCGGGATACTCGCTCTATAGAATACAATTAAACAATACTATCAAACTATAAAGCTCTTAACAACAATTCTATACAGAATATCAGACTACAAACGAGTCTGACTCAACAACCAATCTATCCTAAACTGCTGGTTCTACAACCAGAAATATCAAACACATACTCCCTCAGAGATACGTGATAACATTCTGAATCCCAGTTATCCAAACTGGCAATTCAACTCAGAAAACCAAACACTGATCTAACCCAACACAGAAGAAACCAAAACACTACGGAGCTAGCTTCCCAAACTAATAGCTCTTTGAATCAGAGAAAAACTTATCCCAAACAAATCTCCGATTCCAGAATCCAAATTTCTCCGTCTCTTGTCCATAAAAACTCTTTGGACGATCCTGGGCTACCAACACCCATCCTGATCAGCTCAACTCTTGCTGATTCCACTAGAAACAGACTGGATCAAAACAATCCAATGATCTCTTCAAGATCACCCAAAAACCAAGAACACACACCCTGCTTCTCAACAACATATGACAGAACAAACTTCTTCTCATCCGGAAAAGAAAACAGAAGCACTCCAAACTGCTTCCGCTGCACAACTCTGATCCAAAACAGAAGAAAATGCTGAAGAACATGAACTCAGACTAGACAACCCAGCACAGAAATATGGTTCCATATATTCATAAAGAAACTCATATGTTCCTCCCAAACATGAGTTGCTTCACCAACTTCTATCTCAAGGAACCATCCATCTACTAACTGAACCACCAGTTCCATTCCTGGAAAGGAAACACGATCTCCAGATGCAGACAAACTCTGACTTCCTGAAAGAAAATCCGGACAATCTCCAACAATCCAAAAGAACATACTATCGCAAGTCACTTTCGCGATCAACTCAGCCTAAATCCAAAGAAAACTGCTCTCTCTCAACCAAACGGAACAGCTTATGCTAGCCTAGCCAACTCATCAGAGAAACGAATCCACTATGCTGCTTCTGAACTCCACTTCAGAAAAACTACTCAGCCAGAAGACTCCTTACCAACTCAGAACATTCTGCTAAACTCAGCCACATCACCGAGCATATTCACTTCTTACTCTTGTTCCAAAGAAACATCTTCGGAAATATCCATAGTCACTGCATCTCATCACGCAGCTACAACTTTCTGAGATATCAAAATATCATCACTCACTTCTGCCAAACCACAGATACAAACTCAATTCTGCACTTCAAAGATGAACTCCGAACCTTTACAAGGTTTCCTTCAGAGATCGATGAAGTCCTTCATCACTACAGAACTCACTCGAGACGGTATTAGGTCTACAGTCTCGACAAATACTTCCTACCTCATCCATCAAACTCCAACCAATGGTAGTCGTGTTACACACACTTCTACCCCATCTACCTTTATAACTTATATTGGAAAATCCTGAACGGGTAATCCAACAAATAGGTAGAACCAATTATATAAATATATTTATAATAAAAATACAAATATGCTCTCTCAAGATAGACACCACTACAGAGACTAGGTATTCACTCAACCTAATGCTCTGATACCAGCTGTGACGACCCGACTTTCCACTCCCGGAAAATCGCATCATCTTTAAGAAAGAAAGGGATAGAAAAGAGAAAAGAAAGAAGAGAAAGAAGAAACAACACTAGAATCTCAACAGCGGAACGAATAAATTATATTAATAACATAAGTATTACACAGTATACATCAAATATCAGAGTTACACAGACATATACAACACATACTAGACAGTTATAAATACCTGTCTACTTATTACAACTCAATCACAATACAGAAACACTTAGAGATACCAACACAGCGGAAAACCATATAACTATACGCAGAAGCCTCCTGCTCCATTTGCTCTTCCATAATACGTCAAAGCTAACTCGAATCCTAACCTGAATTCCCTTGGCTACTCATAAAAATTTGAGTACCGAAGAGTTATAGAAAAAAATAAAAATAACTCCGGGTCAAACATAGGTCTGGTGTGAGTAACAGGTTAAAGTTACTTAACTTTGAAAAACCTTTAAAAAGAAAAGGTATCACGTAAGACTTCCCACACATAAACATGGAAAAGTTTTTACCTTGCGCTAACCAAAACATTTGATAGGAAATCCGATGATATTATAATAGTGTCTAGGGTTTTCAAGTAAATAAGAAATAGCCGAAATTGTTACATCTATTAAATTCTAGCTAGTAGCCACAAAAGTGGGTAATACAATCAAAACTGTTGGCACTTATTGGATTTTTGGATTCCATCAATGGCTGGGCTACTGGGGTACCGCCCGTCACAGTACGTGGCCTAGATCACCGTACCGAGGATTACTCCTTTCATCCCCTGCAACACAAAGCTGGACCCGTTCCTTACTGAACAGTTCCAAACAAGACAACTCCGCAGTTGTGATCAGCAACCGCACCACTAAGCCGAAAAATAAAGGGACCTCTACACAGGGATAAATCTTGCTGTCAAGTGGGGGCTACCCACGAAGGTTTGCTGCACCTTCCCTATTTTAGCCATTCCCGGTTGATGAGGCTTGAGGCTACGATTACCTTTATAGGACATATCACTTAGAATGCTCATCGTCCACCTGACGATGTTCTGAAAGCATTCAATCCATACAAGTTCGTTCCGGGTTCGAACGAAACCGAAGGCATTATCTCGTTACACTCATATTGGAATCACCCTCAGAGTTAACGACAATAACCCTTGCACTCTGATTCACCATCTCGAATCTATAAGTACTATTCCGTCAAACTCATTACGGAAATCACCCACAGAGTTATACTGACGTATAGCCCTTACACCTCGAGTCTTCACTCGCTCCACTTGGATTAACGACGTAACATTATTTGGAATCGATGTGGTTTTCGGATCCAAATATGGAAACCCGATCCCGGTCTCATCGAAATCCAAAGCGTGTCTTTTAGGGTCCAAGTTGTTTTAAGTTTAAAACAATTCAGTTCATTATCTAAATATACACAGATGGATAATACACAACACAATAGATAATCAACATTATCATTACCAACAGATAATTCATATCAGATAATCACTATTATCATCCAAAGCAACCAATGCATCCATATCACATACACTACTCATCTTATAACTGAGATTACAAACCATACCAGGCAACCAATACCAATCATCAAACATAAGCAACTATCTAATGATCACACCATTTATAATTAATTTAAAATGAATTAAATTAATTACAAACACTCTAATTAATTAAAATAAATTAAATTAATTACTTCCTCATTAAAATCCTGCTTAACTTAATCTTTAATTGATTACAAATCAATTTTATAAATCATCACCTCATTATTCATTTCACTTAATCATTATTGATTAACTATCTCTAATTACAATAAGTAATTAGCATTTAATATTAATTATATCTTAATTAATCAATTCCAAATTACATCATTAATTAAATAATTAATGATTCCTAACTACATTTAATCAATCTCTAAATATAAATTAATTACAAAAGTAATTAATCTTCAAATTTAAACCATATATATATTAATCACCCATGATTAATAACCATTCAGTAATTAACTATTTAATTACTCATCCCATAAATTAATTCCTCTTAATTAATTACTAAATTAATCACTTGATTAATTTTCAAAGTAATTTAAATCCAAATTACTTCTATAATAAATATCTTGAATACATTCCGTAATTATTATTTAATTACTTCCTCAAGTAATCATAAATTCATTAATTACATAAGTAATTATCAATAATCCACAAATGTTTAAATTAATTAAACTTAATTAATCTAAACTAATCACCTTAATCAAATTAATTACACAAAGTAATTAATTCATTAATTACTTTCATTAAGTAATTAAAAATTAAACAATTGATTATTATTAATTAATTAATCTAATTAATTATTAAAAATTAATCACATTAATTAATTGTTAAAATAATCTTAAGTTAATGACCTTCATTAACATTTCTTAATTACATAATCAAGAATTAACTTCAATTAATCATTATTAATTATCAATTAATTAATCTTTAATTATCATTTAATTAATCTCTAATTATTAATTAATTAAGTGTTAATTGAAATCTTAATTATCTATAATTATTTGATTAAATAAATCTTAATCATTTATGAAAATTTAATTAATCATCCTAATTATAGATTAATTAACCTTGATTAATTAAACTCAAATCTTAATTAATTAACTTAAAATTTATTAATTACTTAATTAATAATCCACGTTATTAATTAATTAAATAATTAATATTTCATTTAAATTAATTTAATGATTTAAATGAAACTAATTTTCTTAAGTTCAAAATTAAGAAACATTCTTCTTTATACAAAGTAATTTAAACACTTTATTTCAAAACAAAACTCAATTTAAAATTCTTTTAAATTTCAAACTGAATTACAAATTAAATTTTATTTTAGATTCAAACTTAAATATTTAAAACTTTACTTACATCTCCATTTTCATTTTCAAATTCAAATTTATTTAAACTTCCTAAAGTAGTCAAAACAAATTTAAATTTAAAAACTTATTTAATTTTAAAAACTGCCATTAAGGTCAAATTTCAGGTTTCAAAACTGAATTTAAATTTGTTTTAAACTTTATTTCATAATTTAAAACTTACAATTTTAAATTCAAACCAATGTTTCTTTATTTATTTTTAAAAGTTTAAAGTCTAAATTTAAATTTCCAGCTTTCAAATTAAATTCAAACTTAGATTTATTTGCTAAGTTCCATACTTTAAATTTTCCAGACTTAAAACTTGTTTTAAAATTTCAGTTGCATCTTTTCAAATTCAAACAGAAAACAGCTTCCTGTTTTGGTATAACATCTTAAATTTTGAATTCAAACATGATTCAAAAACCAATATTTAAATTACTGAATTCATAATTAAAGTTTCAGGTTTAAATACTCCAGTTTGCACTTCATCTTATAATTTGAAATTTTACATTAAAATTTTAAAACAGAACACAGTTTCTGATTTTAGTGTAAAACCCCAACTTGAATTTAAAAGCATTTCAAATTTAATTCAAAGATCTAAAATTTAAATTTATTGAATTTAAATTAAATTCTAGATTCAAACATAGTTTCAGAGTTTGTTTTGCATTTCTTTTTTTTTCAGTTTGATAAAACCTGGAAAACAGGTTTCCTGTTCAAACTCTAAAACTCATTAAAAATTTCAAAATTTGAATTATTTCAAAACCAGAATTTAAACTAATTTAATTCAACCTTAGATTCAGGTTTAAACCCTAAGTTAAACTTTTAGTTTATATTTAAACTTAACTTTTAATTTTCAAAACTGCAAAACAGGCTCTGTAAAAAAAAAAAACCTGAAACCTATAACCCGAGCTACCCAGTTTTACTTCGAGTAAAAACAAACCCTGCTTCGAGTCTATTCCCAAAATTCCCGAGACAATCTCGAGCTTAAAAACCCTGCAACCCAAACTACACCACCATCATCACCAACATGCACAACACTCATGTGCATCCACTTCCCAACTCCGGCATCACTGGCGATCATCCATGACCATCCTCTATCGACCCAAAATCCCTATATCAACATTCAATCACCAAATACCCATAATTCAACTTGAATTTGGATTCAAGTTTTTAACCCAAAACCTGGAAAACATTTCCCCTTTCAGTGCCTAGCCTATCAACGCTTCAACCCATCACCTCCGACCACCGTCACCCTCCGAACTCCGGCGACAACTCCATCAACGCATCCCCTATCCATACTCAAAAGAGCTTTGGACTCGATCCAATTTTGAAACCACGGCACCAAATTTTTTTAAACCCGGTAAACTAGGGTTCTAAACCTGGAAACCCAAATTACATCACCAAGATTGAATTTTAATTCAATTCAATATTTTTTCTATAATCTATGATGACTATACTACCTCCAGAAGCAGATTCAAGCAAATCAAATGCAACAATCAAGTGAACCTAATCAAACTGTAAATACAGTAATTTTAGAACTGCATTTAGTATAAAGCATTAAAATTTGTAATTTTTCTTTAAAAAATCATGATTTAGTATGGTGATTTGATTTATAATTCTGAATTCATAAATTTCTAAACTTGAAATTTCATCATTTACTGATTGATCTTCCTTTGTGAATCCCAGGGCCATTTCTATGTTTTTAACTTAAGTACAAATTTTAACATGAAGTTTTAAATGAATCAAACATATTTGTTTAGGTCTTTATCTCAAATGAAGATTAAATTAAAAGGCAAGGGAATTACATCTTACTGAAGTTTGAAATCAAAGAAAACAGAGATTCTTCAGGTACACCATCATATATACACAGGCAGTTTAAAAGAAACATATACAAAAAAATTAAACTCATCAGATAACAAGCATGCAACCTTACTTAATTTATTTAAATTAGGTGTTACTCACCTGTACCAAAATGCAGAGCAAACTTTCAATTTGTAGGTTCCAGATTTGTAAGAAATAGATGAATGCAGTCATGAAGAAGTTGCATGCAGGCCTTCAGTTTTAATGCCTTTAAAATTTGAATGTTGCTTGAATGCAGATGCAAATCCCCTCCCCCCCCCCCCCCTCCCCCCAGGTTGCCTTTGAATACATGCAGGCTTTTGAATGACTGAAATGCAGGTTGCAGATGCAAATACCACTTGCATTTGTTTCCAGCTTTTTACATGCAGGCCCCTTGTAAGTGGATCAGTGATTTGATTTTGCATTTTGAGGAGTTTGATTATAGTTTTTTTTTTAAACATGCAGACTTGTAGAGTTTGAAAAAGAGGAGTTGAATGCATGTTGTTTTACAGATTTGAGAAATGCATTTGAAGAGATGAACAAAATTTCAGATTTCTTTTAGAATGAAAAATGAAAAAGAGTAGAGGAATGAGTAAATACATGTTTATATAGCTAGTTTATGATTAAGGAAAAATAAAAATTACAACAATGACACATGTAAAAAGAATGGACACATGTTAATTTACTTACATAAATTTTTAACACATGTTACTTAAATTTTAAATTATATACACATGTCTCTTTTCAAGTAATTAGTTATTTAATTAAGTGTTAAAGAAAACTATACTTAATGAATGCATGTTCATATTTAAAATTGTATTTTAAATCTCAAATTAGATTAACAAATCAAATTTTATAAATCAATATTTTAAAAAGAATAACACAAATATTTTTGTAACTTATTTTAATATACAAGTTTAAGTTAGAATGAATTTTTAAACCAATAAAACATTTATCTTATATTTTAAAAATCATATAGTATTTATTAAATATTTTTGAAAAGCTTAATAATACAAATAAATCACAATTCCTGTTTTCAAAACATTAAAATCATGCTATACTAATTTAAATAAAAACAACTTGTCTATTTAAAATATATATAAATACATATACATTATTAAATAGAAAACAATTTTATTAGTTTATTAAAAATAAATTCACAATTAAATATTTAAATAAAGAATATTATTAAATCAAATCAAATTTATTAACAAAAATCATCAATTCAATTTAAATTTAAACCCAGATTATTAAATTTAAATTGTCCAAAATTCCGGGATATTACAGCTTTGTAAAGAAGTATATGATTTTATGAGATATTGATTTGGATATTTTATAAATGTTATTCTATATATAATTAAATACTAGGTTTTTAGCTAAGAATAAAATTGTTTAAAGTATATAATAAGTTAAATAATAAAGTTTGATTTTATTAAAATATAGTATGGATAAGTATTTACTTAAATTATATTTTAATATAGAGTTTATATTTATTTTTATAAATCAAGGTTGAGAAGATTGTTTTGAAATTGATTTGAGATTTTATTAAATTAAGAGTTATATTAAATAAGAATCCATTTGGAACCTATTGAAATTGAGATTTTAAAAGAATATGGTTTTATAACTTAATTCGGGTTTAAGGTGATTTAAGTGAATATATCAAGTCTAAATAAATAGAGGAATATTTAGTTATTGCAATTTGAAGTTTTATTTAAAGGATATTGGATTTATTAATCAATTATTTCAAAACTAAATAATAGTAAAGTAAATTTGGTGTGTATATATATATATATATGAATTATAAAATTTAGTTTTGAAATATTGAATATTTAAGCTTTGAAATATATTGAATTTGAAATGGTTTATTTTGTGGATCAAATCTGTTTTGAAATCGATATAGTTTGGAATGGTCTATTTGAAAACCAAATTGAATTGAAATTTATGATTTGGGGATTTGGTTAAATTTACAATTTAGAAATTCGGATTGTTTTGGAATTGATTTCTGGAATTTAAGAAGCTAGTTTATTTTATAAAATATTTTAAATTTTAAACCATGTAAGGGGTGGAAGTTATGTTTCAAAGTTATAAATTTCAAAGTATTTCGTTTGGAAGTGTTATAGTTTTAAGTCTTTGGTTTCGAAATTTTATAACTTTGAAATACTATGATTTTAAAATGATATCATATTTATTTGGTTTCTAAAAGGGAAAGGATATCGTATTATATAGTTTTGAAATTGACAGTATATTATGGCTTTGTAGTATAAATTATTTTGAAATGACCGCGGTGTTATAATAACGTTTGGTTGTTGAAGAGACCAGGATCGGAAGTTTTCATACTCTCTGCCAACTCCGAAAACCACTTTAACAACCGTGTATGCGATGGATATTCCAGAATGAAGTAGGATGGTGGTGGCGTTTCCTTTGAGGTAAATATGTGGACCCGACTCCCGTGAGTTGGTATAGGGTGGTTAAAACAGGAGCGATTGACGGGCTAAGAATGTAGCACCTTTTATCGGACATATCCCTTTGATATTATACTCTGACTTTTGAATTGATTCGGTGGCCACTTTTGATTTTTGATTTCGGGGTGTGGCTCGATGTGTGCGGTAGCTTCGCGCTACGCGTTACCACCGGCCCGGATGCGTAATTGGTATATCTACCCTGGTATTGGCTAGTTGTGCCGTATCACCTACCCTAGCGCGCCTTGTATGAGTTTGATTTGTGTCGTACCTATGGAGTATCCTCTGGTAGCCTTCTGATCAGGAGGTATTACGGTACTGTATAGACTATTGGCACTATTACATGTTAAGGGCTATATGGGTAACCCCTTAACGCTATTTAAAGTAAGTTTATTTTACTATTATACACTATTACAATAGAGAAATATTACTACATAGTAAATAGTTTAACGGATCCTTTGGAGATGTGAATCCCGAGCATCTCCTGAGTTACTGCACTCACGTTAGACACTGGAAAGGAGATGTCAAACCCCGTAAACATCTCTGACGTCGTTCCACTTATATTATTTACTGTTGATTTAACTTACATAAGATCTTTAGTTCTGACTCAAGTGTGTTGTCTTTTCAATTCGCTCGGGTCAGCCTGAGCATTTCAGGATTTGGAAGACCGTATTCTATAAGGCGAAGATGAAGATTTACAATTATTTATTATAGTATTCCACTACATTCATACTGTTCCGCTGCATTATGTATTGTTCTCTGGTATGTGTAACTATGATATGTATTGTATAAGTATAATCAAATATTTTGTAAAACAGCTTCATGAACTGTATATTTGATTATTATATTTCATCGTTCCACTGCAAGATTCTGTTTTGTTCTTTTCTTTCTCTACTTTTTCTTATTTACCTCATAATAATCCGCCCTTCTGTATGGTTTAAGTCTGAGGTGTGTGGTTTATCGTCGATCTAAAGCGTACGAAAAGGCGGGATGTTACATTATCTTTTAAAAAATTCAAATTCCATAAGTTTCAAATCGATTTTATTAAATATAATTCTTAATACAATTTCAAATCTATCTTCTCAACCTTAATTTATCAAATCATTATAACTCTACATTAAAATATAAAATAAATACTTAACCATATTATATTTTAATAAAATCAACTTATTATTATACTTATTTTATATTAAAAACAAATTTATACATAGCTTAAAATCAAGAATTTAACTATATATTGAATAGCATTTATATACTATCTAAAATCAATATTTATATAAAACCATATATTTCTTTCCAAAAACCATAGAAATTATTTAAAAAATTTTATATATAGACCAATGGTGTCTATATATAATTTTCTATCCTATGGTCAAGTGATATGGATATTTGTCATTTCAATCCGTAATTTAATTTATATACGGGTATATATCATTTCAACCCGCAATTCCAAATTCAATTCAAATGAAAATCTCTTGGGTTTATCTTTTCAACCCATAACGATTTTCCCCTATTCTAAAGTCCATTCAGGTATGTATCATTTCAAAGCATAGTGAATTCTATACTAACAGAGAACTTGCAAAGTGATAACATATATGATAATAATATAACATGCATATATCATCAATATAAATAACTATTAATGGTGTCAGATGTCACAGGTGAACAGATAGCATATATATAGCAATGTAAATAACTAACAGTAGCATATTATAATTGTCGTTTCAATTAAAATCAAATTTAATAAATATAAGAACGTTAATCATGAGTGATTGCTCACCTTTCGAGGCTAGAGAAATTTGACACAGAATTGATCTACAAATCTAGAGCAAAGTGAGATGGGCACGAATTCGATGAAGGAAACAAGCATAACGGACCAAAAGCTGATAAAATGGGAATCGATGAAAATAAATCAGAAACTGCTTGATGTAGACTGAAATATATATATATATATATATATATATATTATCTAAAATATTATTTTCTTAACCAATATTAAATTTGCAACTCATTAATAATATTTATATACATTTGCAAATAAATAATAAATCTAAATACCTATAAATAAAATCAAAATATATTTATTTTAACTCAACTTTGGTATACTCATATATATATATATATATATATATATATAAATTAATATATAAACATATATAACAGTCATAACAGCAAAACTATATATATAAGCCTACACTATATATAATAAATACTGTAACATATATATACAACATAGCACATTATCATATTCAAACCAAGTTTTAAAACTAACCATATATAATTTTAACCAAACAAACATAAAGCAGCAAGTAAAATTATTTTATATTAAAAATACATTCTTTAAATCTGTTATAAATAACATACACATACAACTCAGTTCATATAACTGTTCAAACTTTATATATATAACATTTTATCCAGTCTTATATAACAACAGAACATATTATACTTATAGAAATGTAGAATACTTATGCATGGTATATTTCAAATCCACATTACTAACATATTCACATACTGGCTTAATTATATTTATAATGTTTAAAAATCAACACAAGTATACTTATATGAATATACCCGTAGTTTATATATATAAACTAACAAAAAAAAATCAAAATTGTGTATATAACTGAAATATAACATTGATATCTTATAACTAGGTATACAAATTTATATGAAACTGTTATACAAATCTTATATACAACATGTATACATCTTATAACCAAACAATGTAAAATGTATATAACAAAACACCAAAACACGTATATAAATTTTTTATAAATAAAAATATATATAGGTAAAAATATATAAACATATTATTGTATGAGTATAAACGGTCAACAATATACAACATTTCTTTTATGATAAAATCCGATGTACCCACATATTAGCAAAACAATACAATCATATGTACAGACTATGAAAAACCAAATTTTTTTATAAACCAATATGTAATAACTTTGAAAACATATATATTGTTGAAAATATACAAAATACTTATATATCTTTATATATAAATACTTACACAAAGTATGCATAGGAAGTGAAAGCGGCAGATCAATGGCTGCTCACGCCCAAGATGGCACCGGTGGAAGGCGAAGGGGAGCAGCGAGGTGATGGGCGGTGGAGGGACGAGCGCAGCTCCAGTCAGTGAGTGAGCACACACGGAAAAGGCTGGGAAGACGAGGCCAAGGCTTTGGTCGGTGAGGCTGCACAACCTGGCGGTCGAGAAAGAAGAAACATAGTGCTAGGAGGTGGTGGCATGCGGGCTTGCACGGCCTCAAGATGAGGCAGAAAGAAGTGATGGGAATGCAAAATTAAAGGAAGGAGGTGGCAGTAGATTTAGGGAGAAGAAGAATGATTTGAGTTTTGCAAAGATGGTGAATAGGTAGGAAAAATGAATAACTCGTATTATTTAGAAAATAAAGAGCACAGTAGATCTATTAAATTTTCCTCTATTAAAATGCACGAATATGGAAAGGTAGAGAAAATTCAGAGAACCAACGTAAATATCAAACTATGGGAAGTGAGACAGCCTAGGGAATAATGACATCCTACCATTGAATATTTTAATAAAAGAAACTGCTATTGGTTTCCCCAGGATAAATGAAAAGACAAAACCAAAATTTAAAAATTGGTCCCGATACGGATAACTGTTCATACAATTCACCATGCGTCGGATTCCAAAATTGACAATTGAATATACCGTAAAGATCGGCATGACGAGACGATCAAAACGGTATACATATATTTGTGATACGATCATCCGATCAAAAGTCGAAAATCGATACCGAAAATGCTGCTATTTTGCCGAAACTAAGATAAACAGAGCAATAGTGATTCAAATTTGGGAAAACGAAAGATGAAGTCTCACTCAGAAGATGATTTACAAATTTATGGTAGAAAAATATTCAGGTTTGGAAAACATTTTATTATCATCAATTTTTAACTGATTTGAATTTATATGAAATTACACAAGAAAAATGAACTTCAATATTATCCGACGAAAATTTACCAATTTCTATGTTTAATTAGGCGTATTCCAAATATAAATTTTTTATTTCAAAATTTATTATTTAAAATTTCATAAAATTCAATTAAATGTATTAATAAAATAGTTAAAATAAATAAATATTTATGGGTCGTTACATAAATTATCATTCTATGGAAAGGGTTACCAATCCATACAAAGTGGTTGAAAAACATATCTATCATGTCATAAATCTTTGAGGCAACTAGTAAACCCTTGACCAATTATACGATAAGTAGCAACAAATAAAGAAAATGATAATTAACCTTCTAGTTTGAGGTAAAAAAATTATTAGCTTAATATATAAGTTTATATGTAACTTATAAAGAAATGCATTATGAATCCTTAACGTAAAAGGTAATTACAAAAAAAACCAAGTGTATGTCTTGTTTTGAAACTGGAATCTCATACTTTGTGTTTTTTAAACATATAAATCAAAAGGAGTGGAAGAGGAGGAATGGGTTGAAAATCCTAATCGTTACAAAAAATTCAAAGAATGGTGTAGTCTTTCATAATTTCCCTAGCCATAGAGAAAGAATATATAAAGATGAGTTTCTACCGTCCAAGATGTGAATTCCAACAAAGATGTATATGACCTAAGAATAGAAATGTGTAGTAACACAAGATTTATAGCATTAACAATAATAGTTGGGAAATCCACTAACTTAATATAGCACTAATACTTACATTGCAAGTTATCAAAAGCGTTCATTGTACAAAAATTATGGAGGCATCCGGGAGAAATACCATTTTTCAAGTAACCTTTGATGAGTTCATGGTTAATCAATTAAACCAAACTTGTTGGAAGATATTATGGATGACACTAAAGGCTAGACTCCACTGGCAAGAATTTTGATAGTGCAATAACAATCGGCATTACAACAATAAATAGGTTTGGAATAAGAAACATGGGTAGTATTATCATTCTTTGGAATTAAATGTATACTTGTAGCTTTAATACCACTTAGCATGTTCGCAAAAGTAAAAATTTAATTACATTACAATCAGTTTTCCTTTATTATCGGCCAATAATGCTTGAAATTTTTTCTATTTAAATGTTTAGGCTCCACACTACCTTGACAATTCAAGAAAAAAACAACATTTATGATTTTACGAGTATTAATATTAATGCTAGTCCATGAATATAAGAAAAGCATAGCAGATTCCACTGCTCAGAAGCATAAATAATAGGGATAAGAGGATCAGTGTTAGCAAGTTTAGGCTAAAAATAGTTAAGAAAGTACAATAAATATCAATACCTTTAACATGATTAGTTTCATATTCCACCAGTGATATCTATATTTAGATCTTTCTATAATATTCAATGACAGTGTTAATTTTGTTTGCATCTTTAGCTATTTTAGGATAATAAATCTCGAAGAATTCACCATTGTGATACTAATAACTTGATATATTTTAGTATTATTATTCATACAAATATAAAACTTGCCTGAAGAATTGTTTTCATGCATTTAATATGTACTTATATATTGACATGTTGTAACGGTATGCATTCAAGGATAATGGGTGCTATTATCACTAGTGGAATCTTAAATTTGTTAGTTTAACAGTTTATCTTTTTCATGTAATTTATGGAGGTTTATATAGTTTTTTATAATGCATTGAAAATGTGTTGGAATCAAATATTATAAGAAAATTTTAGTCCTTATAGTCATTCTTGTTAGCTAGTTCCCTCAGTTTCATGGATCTTGGGTACTTACCATGCAACTTTTCCTTTAGAGTCATAGTATGTAATGTTTTCCGTTATATGGTAATTTGTAAAGTTGAATGCAGTCTTGTTATTTACTGCCTTGATTAGGCATCATACAAGGTAAAAAATGTAGCAACCTCATCTTTAACATAAGTTTTATCACTTGCATTGTTCTACAAATTAAAGTTTTATTTGCAACTAGTGATACTAGTGGTGTTACAAGTACTATGAAGACTTAAAAGAAAATTGCGACAAATTTTAGAAGGAATGTTTATTGTCATACACTAAAGATATATGAAAAGTATATTTTTCATGGGTGATTTTTCCTAAGATATTTTTTTCTTAACAAAATCAAAGTTTGTAACCACATATTGGTTACAAGAAAGAAAATAAATGTATCAAAAATAGCGGCCAACAAAGTTCCCTATAGTCATGATCTACTCCATCTTGCCTAAATTCAGTATTACTGATATTTGGTTATATCATGTATAATATTATACTTATTTGTAATCTAGCATTATAGATTTTTCTTAGACTGCTATCATCTCCATCCCACCATATAACTTTTATGATTTTTTTAAGCATGGAAAAAAGGATGATATATTTAAAGTTCTTTCGTCAAGTAGCTTTAAATATGTTATACCATTAAATTTATTTACGATATTAAGAGTTTTATTTTTCTAACAACAACATATATATATATGATAAATATTTGTATAATTGAAGAAAACTTAAAGAGTGTACTCAAACCTACTTATATAAACAATAAGTAAACAATAAATAGAAGCAATAGTTATACCTCTATTTCATAGTTTTCCAAGTTTTTAGAGACCATTTCTAAGCATGTTTTGAAGTTGATAAGTATCCAATAAACTGTCATTGTGATATCGAACTCTACTATACCTAGGGAATCTAGAAACTTTCCCTAACTTCACTTGACCATAAGTTTAAAGTATAAGTTGAAACTATTATTGGTCTGAAATTTAGGGACATCCTTTTTGTTAGTGTATGGTAGGACAATGGCACCATTAATATATAAAACTAATGAAGTATTTGAAGGCCAACAAGTATGAACCTTTTAAACAAGAATGTTTTGCGATGAAAAGATGACAAAAAGACATGTTAGAAGGGAAGAATACTTTCAAATTAAGAAATGAATTTCATAAGAGAAGAACATTTAGGGAGAAAACTTTTATCACTTCATATGAAATGACTTGCATGCCCATATATGTTAGCAACTACATGGTTAAAATTATTCTAATTGAAGAAATATTTATATGGCCACTAATTTTTCAATTAGTGGTTAATTTCTTTACCTATTCTAGTCATCAATAATGCACAATTAATTAGACATAAAATTTGGTTTGTTGATTGATGCATAATTATTTATGTATAAATTTTTAATTACGTTTCGAACGACACCTTTTGCTAAACAAATATGCTATTAACTCCCGATTATGCAGCATTCCTTTAGATGATAGACCACCAAGAGTATCTCTAAACTTGTCTCATGATTGCTCTTATGTTCTCCATCTTGCATCCATAATTCTATCTGTTACTTCGCCTTTTGACCAGGCAGTATATCATAAAAGTTGGCTAAACAGCTTTTGTGATCATCTATAACGACCCGGTTTTTTGAATCATTCGCATCCACACATGTTGGACTTGAATTGCTCAAAATAACTGATTGTTAATTTATATTTGGCAAAATTTACCACATATAGTAAATAAAAACAATCATAGAAACACAGATAAAGAGTAATATAAAAATAAGCAGCGGAAAAGATAAATAGTAGTTCATGAAGCTACTATACAAACATCAGAGTTTGAAGTAAAATACCACAGATATCTCGAATACATAGGAGTTACTAATAAATATGCAAGCGACGAGTCTGAACAAATCAACTGGAATAAACTAAAGTACTTAGAAAGCTGAATACACAAAGATAGATCTTCGAGAAGAGCTCCAAGCAAAGCTCCAAAGGTGAGTCTCAAATGTCGTGACACTCAATCTGACTCGAGCATAAAGCCAAACACAAAACACTCGAGTCAGGATTAAGATTCTTATACCAGTAAATTTAGCTCAAGTGAAATGCCAACTGAAACACAAGTAACTTAAAGGATGTTTGGGATTTCCATCCTTTAAGGTTAGGTGGAACTACCGACTATGTAGTAATATACACTATTATAATATATCTATTAGTAAAGTAAACTATCAAAATAGCGTCAAGGCGTTACCCATATCCCCTTTAACACAATTTTATATTCCCTTAGTCTATATGGTACCATAATTCCTTTGTAAACTATTGTAATGATCTAGTATTTTGAACCATTGGCATCCACATATGTCGGACTTGAATTTCTCAAAAACAACAATTTTTAATTTATATTTGGCAAAACTCAACATATACAGTAAATCAATCAATCACAGAATCACAATGGGACGACCCGGAAATTTTGAACATTGAAAAGGAATATTTAATTGATTTTAAATATTTGGAGGTTAGTTTAACTTGAATTTCAAATATCAGAATGAATTTGGCATTAAATTTTTGAATTTAATTTATTGAAGTTGAGTAAAATATTGAATCTTCAGTTTTATGCTGATTAAAAATATTTCAAAGGCTTGAAAAATCTACATTGATGATACTGAAGATAATGGAAGTTCAGAATTGAATTTGGAAATGCTTTGATCAGTTTTGAATTTATATCATTTAAATCGATATTTAAAAATAGCCATCTGAGGCATAATCTCGGATTTCAACGAAACCAGTTCCATTGGATCCGTAATATATCAAAGGCTTGAAAATCTATACTGATAATACTGAAGATAATGGAAGCTTCAAAATTGAATTTGGAAATGCTTCGATCAGTTTTGAATTTATATCGTTTAAATCGATATTTAAAAATAGCCCGAGGCACAGTCTCGGATTCAACGAAACCAGTTCCATTGGATCCGTAATATTGTATCATTATCGGATTTCTATTTTCATAATGTTTAGAGTGATCATTTGGCCGTACGATAAGCAAACGCGCTAAACAAGAAAGACATCAAATATCATAATGAAATTTAAATACAAACCTTTTTCGAGCAATTCAAATTTATCTTCGAAATCAAAATCCCGATTTCATTTTCCCTTATAACAATTGTATACCCTACTTGACAATAATATCCAATTACAACATTGAAAATCATTTCGCACATTTCTTTGCAAAAGTTTCAATAGTTATTTCATTCAAATCCGTACGACGCACTTATATCATTCGTACGCAATATCTCTACAACCACCCATCACAACCTCCAAGACAACCAAATAATCCGAGAAGCTAAACTTCAACATGCAAACAAATTCCAACCTCAAATGTCTCATCGCTGATTAACTCTGTGAGGCATCAAACCCTAGTTCGAACGGCGTTGTTGTAACGACCCGATATTTTCAACCATTCGCGTCCATTATAAGTGTATAGGTAGACACTCATGCCGGAATTGAATTGCTCAAAATACCACATTGTAAATAAAAATTTGGCAAATCTCAGAATATACAGTAAATAAAATCACAGATCACAGACACAGAGTAATAATAATGCAGCGGAAGTAAAAGAAAAGATAGTAGTTCATGAAGCTACTATATAAATATATCAGAGTTACATAAAATACAATAGAAGGAATAAAGTACAAAGGAAGTCTCACTACATAGAAGTCTACTAATACAAGAGCTGAAAGGAACAACAGACTGCAAAGGATAAAGCTTGACAAGTAGATAATCTCCAGCGATTTCAATCTCCAGAAAGTGGAAATCCAAATCTGTGAATAACTCAGGCTGACCCGAGCATAAATAAAAATACAAACACTCTAGTCAGGACATACATGCTTATACAATGTAAACCAACTCAAGTGAACTGTAGTAAAGGTACAAGTAACTTAGAAGATGCTTGGGACCGCCCATCCTCTAAGGATACGTTAAACTATTTACTATTTAGTATATTGCGCTATATACAGTAGTGTCTAATCAGTAAAGTATAATCATATAGAAAATAGCGTTAAGGGGATGGTGAATCTTAACGCGGTCGGATCTTTAAAACCAAAATCGTAGTGGGCTCGCTATAAGGAGATGACACGGCACGCAAGGCAATGCCAGGGTGGATACACCGTTTGCACTCCCGGACCGGTGGTGACGGCAAGCCAGCAGCTTCCGCTCACCTCGAACAATACCCCGAATCAAAGTGGCGCCACGTATCGAATCACAAAAGTAATAGAATGGTTTTCGATGGAGCATGCTCGATGAAACGGTGCGAGCCTTTGTGGAGCCTGGTATAGCTCCTGTTTTAGTCATCTATGCCAACTCACGGGAGTTGGGTCCACGTAATATACCTTGAGAACGTCGCCACCATCCTACTTCATTCTGGAATCTCCACCGCGTACACAGTTGTTAAAGTGGTTTTCGGCATTGGCCGGCTATAAGACAATATCCGATCCCGGTCTCTTTAACAACCAATAGTTATTATAACCCGTAGTTATAACTTTTAAAACAATATTTTATACTTCAAAATAATATATCATTTCAACCCAAATCTTTATCAAAACAAAGACTAAATCATTTCCAAACCATTTCAATATATCATCATACCGTATCTTTCAATTCAAATATTTATCAAAATAAATATCAAGTCATTTTAATACATCAAAATATCATAACCTTTCAAAGCTTCATTTTTCAAATCATTTAATATCAAAATATCATATCTTTCAAAACTTCGTTTCAAATCATTTAATATCAAAATATCATATCTTTCAAAACTTCGTTTCAAATCATTTAATATCAAAATATCATATCTTTCAAAACTTCGTTTCAAATCATTTAATATCAAAATATCATATCTTTCAAAACTTCTTTCAAATCATTTTAATATATCAAAATATCATATCTTTTCGAAACCACATTTCAAATCATTATTCATTTTATTCAATCCAAAATACCATTTCAATTCATATTTCAAAATAGTTTATATTCCAAAAAAAATCATTTTTAATCCTAAAAATGAAGTTATTATGTTAATAATTAAATTATTAAATTTCCAAAATTTTCAACTTACAAAGTTCATTTATTCACTTACGTTTATCAAAACAGTGAAATTTCACTTTTCGCGGCATTTAGAAAACGCTACGGAAAGTTACATTCAAAACAGTTCAATTTAACGAAAGACAACATTTTAAAATGTTGTAATAGGGTTTACTTAAATTCCAAATAACTTAGTTAAATCCAAAAATTATAGCACTTACAAAAATTGCTATAATAGTTTTTAATTCAATTTAGCTTTTTAGTTCATTATCATCGACTACAGCATTTACAAATACTGTAATGTCATTTACACTGTAATTAATAGCATTTCAAAAATGCAGTCAATTAACTTCAAATATTCAATATAATTTCTCAACCAATTATATTTTTATTTAAAACATTTTTAACTCATAAAATCATACATTTTCACATTTATAAACATCATTTAATTTTCCTCAAGTTCATGATTTTATAAAGTTAAATTTTCATTCAAAAATCAAGATTTAATTATAATTCACTTATTAAATTGCAATGTTCAATTTTAAATTCATTGCATTAAATTTCAACTTAACACTTAAGTTCAAGTTCTCAAATATAACTTAGTTTTATTTTTATTTGCTTAACTAAAAGCTCACTTTTAAGTCAATTTCATAAATCTCCAATTTTAGTTATATTTCAAAATTTCAACATAAAATATCCATTCATTTCACATTTTAACTTTATTCAAAATCATTAATATGTTATAAAATTATTTTAACTTAATTTAAATTCAAAATATCATAAATTTTATCATATTTTCAAAGTTATTTAAATCCCATTAAAAATTAAATCAAAATTTCCCAAATAACTTACATTCATATTTTCTAACTTTTCCATAATTTATTTAACTTATAGATTTCCAGAAAATCAATAATACTTTACAAAAATTATATTTTTATTAAATTTCAAATCAAAATAGTATAATAATTAAATTTTTAAAATATTTTAAAAATTTTAGAAAAACATATTTTAACTACAAGCCTGTATATAATTTTCTACGCTAAGTAAAGTGATACGGGTAATATATCATTTCAACCCGTAATTTACAAAGAAAATCCGGGTTTTATCATTTCAAACCTGCAATCCCAAGTTAAAATAAATTAAATAAAAATCGTTCAAGCCTATCATTTCAGCCCATAACGATTTTTCCCTATTCTATAGTCCGTTCAGGTATGTATCATTTCAAACCATAGTGATTCTAATTTACAGGAAACTTGCAGTGTGATAAACTGATAAAATATACAGAATAGCATGAAATAACAGTAACATATGATATAACAGGTGTTCGAGCATGGGTGAACATCACATGATAATAATATAAGCATATATAACATGATAATATAGTTCTACAGATTCACAGGGTGTCAATTCACATTTGTATAAGTATAAACATCTGGTGAGAAATACTCACTTTTTTGGTGCTGAAGATTGCGATACAAATGACACAACGCGTTCCCGAAGGCACGATGACACAACAATAAGCTCATGTGGGAAGAGATCCAAGGTTAGAACTTGTGTTACAACCCAAAACAAAAAAAAATATAACACATGAATTTCTAATACAAAACAACAATGAACAAGATGATTTTACCATGCCTCAATCACTTGAATGTTTGGCCTAAGGGACTCTTTAGCTTGGCCATAATGATGTTTTGGCTCAGGTATGGCATCATATAGGTTAGGTTTAGACTCGCAAAGGCATGGCTACAATGGAAATGAGAAGGGGTATGGTAAGTTATAAGGTAAAGAATGCTAAAGGTCAAGGCAAAGTGGTTTTGGTACAACATAGGCTCGACCTATGGTCATGTTTGGGTTTGGCCTTCTTCGCTACAGGTCTGGTCATGTCATGTACAGGTCTGGAACTGATGTCAGAGGTGATGTGGTGGCTATGAGGTGGTCAAGGCAAGGTATGGAAGGGTAGTGATGAAACATGAGTTCTGCTAGCATGTTTGTGGAGTTTTTGTGCAAAGTTTGTGGTGATGCTTCATCCAATGGTCATGGCCTGGACTTTTTTGTCAGAGGAGGGGCTGATGGCTGCTGTAGATGGAGGAGGTGATGGTGGAGCAAATAGGTACGGCCAAGGTGGTGTATGAAGGTGGTGAAACAACTAGGCTAGGCTAGACAATGTTTTAAGGGATTTTGCATAGTTTTTGTGGAGATTGGATCATTGGATGGTCAAAGCACTCTCAGGTCAGAGGAGGGGAATATTTTGGCCATGGATTGTGTGGGGAAGAAGTGGTGGTGGTCGGTGGTGGTGATTGTGGGGCTATGGCCGAGCAAACACATGGAAGAATCAAAGCAAATTCAAGTGAAAACATGGAAAAAAAGAGGAAGAAAAGTGAGCAAAGAAGAAGCCATTGCATTTTTTCTTAGCCATGACTTTTTGTGATGGTGAGAAGGAATATTCACGTGAAAACTGAAGGAGAATACGCGGCAAGGAGATAAGGAGTGAACAGCCAAAATAATGGTGTATTGATTGAAAAAGAAACGGTAAAAAACGGTGAAACGACTTTACGTTTCAAAGCCTTTAAAACCTTTTAAATTTCCTATATATATTTATATACATTTTAAATAACTGAAAATACTTATAAATTTCAGTTCAAATTCGAAAATATAATAGATAAACAAAATATTAATAATCAAAAATATTAATTAGATATGATTAAAATAAGAAAATAGCACAAAATGAAAATTAGTCTAGAAAATTTGAAATTAAATGGAACAAACTTGGAAAAATTATTATGGACTTAGGAGATATTTAAAAATAAAGATAAAATGAAAATGTATTCACAAAATAAATAAATAAATTTTAATTTAATGTAATTTAAATGAAGAAAATAGCAAAGAAAAATAGAAACTAGGCTTAATAAATAGAAATAAATTTCAATAGACTTTAGAAAAAATTTATATTATCACTTTAAAATATTAAAAGAAAAAATATATTTAAAATAACGTATTAACACATATTAAAATAAAATAAAATTTAAAGAAAATAGAAAAAGATTTAAAGAAATTGCTTAAAAATCCAAAACAGTGTCCAGAAATTACAAATAAATCACCATTGACTTTGGAAAATTGTTTCCTTCATTTTATAATTATTATAATACAAAAATATATATACAATAACATATTGACCCAGATTAACATGAATTTGACAATAAAATATACTTGATACAATTTAAAAATAACAAAATTGTAGAATAAATAAATTGCACTCAATATTGAAATATAAATAACTTTAACAGTTTAAGTCCGTTTCCAACGAAACGAAAAGAAGTGTTCAAGTTATTTTATGTACTTTCATAATAAAATATAAAATTTAAGAATTTAAAATAATTTAAATTTGAAGTTTAAAAGTCAAAGTTTGAACGGTTTGACCAGAAATTCACTTTACAGTAAAATATTCAAATTATACAAGTTTGAAACTACAATTCACATAAAATCAACATTTGTATTAAAAATGAAATATTTGAAATAAAAATAAATTTAAAATAATTAAAATAACAATCAAATTTAAAATATATAGGTAAAAATCTAGGGTTGTTACACTCTCCCCCACTCAAAACTTTTCGTCCTCGAAAAGGAATGAGGTACGGGAAAGCACAGACAAAGATATAGTGAAATAGGATTAAGATAATATGATAAGAAGATTGAAATTATACCTGATAACTACTGTTATAGGTAAGTTTAACAAGGTGCAGATTATCAAAGATTATAGAAAGATTTCTAAACAGAAAGATTATAGAAAGATGCCTATACTAGTCTATAGCGAGATATGGATAATGAGGACAAATAAAAGATTGTTTGAAAAAAACAAAATAAGGAAATAAGTTTGAAACCATGGAAATTTCAACTTAAATTTTTTTTCCTTTTTTTTCATAAGTTAAGTGAATCGTTAACTATATCAAATTTCATTATCTTATTATCCAATCATCTTAAAATAATAATTTTAAAACCATGGGTTTGAAAAATAATCATTTATTACACTCACAATGTAGTTAATAAATTTTATTATTCTTTATTCCTAATTAAAATTAAATTTATTTCTCTCAATATATTTATCACTTATGTTAAATATACTTACACTTATTATAACTGCTTTGTGTTATTCTTATAGTTCTTTTAGCATTACTTTATTGTAAGTTATTCAATTACCCTTTATTATATTTACCTATGTTAATCATTTTATAATTAAAATTTAAGTGTATAACATTTATTATAACCACTCAAATTTTATTAATAAAAATCTTTTTATATTGTATATTATCCAATTACATTGTTAACTTCTGAAATTAAGGTAAGTTATATTTGAATGCAATTGTATTATACAAATAAAACTTTCCAATTCAATCATTTCAAGCTTAAATCATTTATTCAAAAAATTTGATTTTCTTTTTATAATTGAAATTATTCTTTAAAAATAAAATTTAAGAATCAAATTTCCGATTTCTTCAAACCATTTAGAGATAACTAAATGTATGTACATAGTTTATCAAATAAAATTTCAATCATATGTCTATATATATTTTAAATCAAGTCATATTTTAGAAATTCGAATCAATTAAATTCCCAAAACAAAGCTGTAGCAAGACTACAGAACAGTCTCTTCACTTCAAAACTCGAAAATGAACGTCGATGATGCTGCAGTCATCACCGAAGTTATTTCCCAGCGACAATGAGAAGAGCGCTAATTTTAAACTTAAAATTCTTTGGAAACAAATTTCTATTTGAAAATACTTTAAATAATATAACCTTTTAAAATATTAAACACAAGGTTTTGAAACCATCGAAAATTAAATTCTCAAATTTCTTGTTTTAAATTCATTTCAGTTCCCAAATCAATTTATAAACAACTATTCATAAATTCATTCATAGAACAATAAATGATAAATAAAGTATTATCATTTCAAATGATTAATTTAAATCAATTTATTAAGTTCCATAAATTTACTTATATATCAAAATTTATTTCACTGACCAAATTTTAAAATAATATTGTATCAGTTTGTTCTGTCAACATGTTTTAGAAATCCTATCGATAGCATTGATCAGACGAATCGATCGGAAACCCAAATCAACATTAACAACTCAAACAACACAATATATAAAACAAAACATAGATATACAAGTACAATTCAAAATGTTTGGAAGAATAGATTGGAAACAAAAGACAAGATGATTAAATAACAGAGTAGAGAGGTGGATAAGCTTAAATAAATCACGGGCAACCTTAACCTAGTCAACCGTGACTTAAAGAATAAGATCAATGTGGATTTTTTTTCTGGGGTAAATCCACATTGATCTCAAGAGTTAGAGTTTGGGATAACAAAAGATATTAGCATCTAAACCAAGGATAGATATAAATCTCTGGTGAATCGATGCTAATTGTAAAGGAGTTTTCCCCCTTTTCAATTCAAAATTTGAAATTGGCGTGACCGCCGACTCACTAGAAAGATCATTCGAAGCGGAGTTATGGGATACTCCAGAATCAAAAGAAGATGAATAGTGAGGGATACGAATGGATTTTGGAACCGTAGGGAATGTTCCAAAATTCAAAGGAATCGAGTCAAAAAGGAAGAGATTCAAACTCGAATGAAAGTGGTTCTGTAAATACATTCAATCCATATACTGAGTTTTGCCTAGAGCTACCAAAGTTCTGATACCAACTGTAACGACCCAAGCCAGTGGGGTAACGCCCACCGTAGCATACATTGGTACATGTGTTCTGCCTTTACGGCCAGCCTCTCGACTGCACCACCAACCCCCACGGGGACATGTAGGAGTAAGAGTCAACCGTTCGCTACCAAACCAGGAAGCGAGAACCCCCTGTCATGCCGCACCCTCCAAGTGCAATGGCAGACACACATGTCAGAATTGAATTGCTCAAAATACCGCGTTGTAAATAAAAATTTGGCAAATCTCAGAATATACAGTAAATAAAATCACAGATTACAGACACATAGTAATAATAATGCAGTGGAAGTAAAAGAAAAGATAGTAGTTCATGAAGCTACTATATAAATATATCAGAGTTACATAAAATACAACAGAAGGAATAAAGTACAAAGGAAGTCTCACTACATAGAAGTCTACTAATACAAGAGCTGAAAGGAACAACAGACTGCAAAGGATAAAGCTTGACAAGTAGATAATCTCCATCGATTTCAATCTCCAGAAAGTGGAAATCCAAATCTGTGAATAACTCAGGCTGACCCGAGCATAAATAAAAATACAAACACTCGAGTCAGGACATACATACTTATACAATGTAAACCAACTCAAGTGAACTTTAGTAAAGGTACAAGTAACTTAGAAGATGCTTGGGATCGCCCATCCTCTAAGGATCCGTTAAACTATTTACTATGTAGTATATTGCGCTATATACAGTAGTGTCTAATCAGTAAAGTATAATCATATAGAAAATAGCGTTAAGGGGATGCTGAACCTTAACGCGGTCAGATCTTTAAAACCAAAATCGTAGTGGGCTCGCTATAAGGAGATGACACGGCACGCGAAGCAATGCCAGGGTGGATACACCGTTTGCACTCCCGGACCGGTGGTGATGGCAAGCCAGCAGCTTCCGCCCACCTCGAACAATACCCCGAATCAAAGTGGCGCCACGTATCGAATCACAAAAGTAACAGAATGGTTTTCGATGAAGCATGCTCGACGAAAGGGTGCGACCCTTTGTGCAGCCCGGTATAGCTCCTGTTTTAGTCATTTATGCCAACTCACGGGAGTTGGGTCCACGTAATATACCTCGAGAACGTCGCCACCATCCTACTTTATTCTGGAATCTCCACCGCGTACACAGTTGTTAAAGTAGTTTTCGGTATTGGCCGGCTATAAGACAATATCCGATCCCGGTCTCTTTAACAACCAATCGTTATTATAACCCGTAGTTACAACTTTTAAAACAATATTTTATACTTCAAAATAATATATCATTTCAACACAAATCTTTATCAAATTAAAGATTAAATCATTTCCAAACCATTTCAATATATCATCATACCATATCTTTCAATTCAAATATTTATCAAAATAAATATCAAGTCATTCTAATACATCAAAATATCATAACCTTTCAAAGCTTCATTTTTCAAATCATTTAATATCAAAATATCATATCTTTCAAAACTTCGTTTCAAATCATTTAATATCAAAATATCATATCTTTCAAAACTTCGTTTCAAATCATTTAATATATCATATCTTTCAAAACTTTGTTTCAAATCATTTAAATATATCAAAATATCATATCTTTTTGAAACCACATTTCAAATCATTATTCATTTTATTCAATCCAAAATACCATTTCAATTCATATTTCAAAACAGTTTATATTCCAAAAAAATCATTTTTAATCCTAAAAATGAAGTTATTATGTTAATAATTAAATTATTAAATTTCCAAAATTTTAAACTTTCAAAGTTCATTTATTCACTTACGTTTATCAAAACAGTGAAATTTCACTTTTCGCAGCATTTAGAAAACGCTACGGAAAGTTACATTCAAAACAGTTCAATTTAACGAAAGACAACATTTTAAAATGTTGTAATAGGGTTTACATAAATTCCAAATAACTTAGTTAAATCCAAAAATTATAGCACTTACAAAAATTTCTATAATAGTTTTTAATTCAATTTAGCTTTTTAGTTCATTATCATTGACTACAGCATTTACAAATACTGTAATATCATTTACATTGTAATTAATAACATTTTAAAAATGCAGTCAATTAACTTCAAATATTTAATATAATTTCTCAACCAATTATATTTTTATTTAAAACATTTTTAACTCATAAAATCATACATTTTCACATTTATAAACATCATTTAATTTTCCTCAAGTTCATGATTTATAAAGTTAAATTTCCATTCAAAAATCAAGATTTAATAATAATTCACTTATTAAATTGCAATGTTCAATTTTAAATTCATTGCATTAAATTTAGACTTAACACTTAAGTTCAAATTCTCAAATATAACTTAGTTTTATTTTTATTTGCTTAACTAAAGTTCACTTTTAAGTCAATTTCATAAATCTCCAATTTTAGTTATATTTCAAAATTTCAACTTAAAATATCCATTCATTTCACATTTTAACTTTATTCAAAATCATTAATATGTTATAAAATCATTTTAACTTAATTTAAATTCAAAATATCATAAATTTATCATATTTTCAAAGTTATTTAAATCCCATTAAAAATTAAATCAAAATTTTCAAAATAACTTACATTCATATTTTCTAACTTTTGCATAATTTATTTAACTTATAGATTTCCAGAAAATCAATAATACTTTACAAAAATTATATTTTTATTAAATTTCAAATCAAAATAGTATAATAATTAAATTTCTAAAATATTTTAAAAATTTTAGAAAAACATATTTTAACTGCGGGCCTGTATATAATTTTCTACGTTAAGTAAAGTGATACGGGTAATATATCATTTCAACCCATAATTTACAAAGAAAATCCGGGTTTTATCATTTCAAACCCGCAATCCCAAGTTAAAATAAATTAAATAAAAACCGTTCAAGCCTATCATTTCAGCCCATAACGATTTTTCCCTATTCTAAAGTTCGTTCGGGTATGTATCATTTCAACCCATAGTGATTCTAATTTACAGGAAACTTGCAGTGTGATAAACTGATAAAATATACAGAATAGCATGAAATAACAGTAACATATGATATAACAGGTGTTCAAGCATGGGTGAACATCATATGATAATAATATAAGCATATATAACTTGATAATATAGTTCTACAGATTCACAGGGTGTCAATTCATATTTGTATAAGTATAAACATCTGGTGAGAAATACTCACTTTTTTGGTGCTAAAGATTGCGATACAAATGACATAACGGATTCCCGAAGGCACGATGACACAACAATAAGCTCAAGTGGGAAGAGATCCAAGCTTAGAACTTGTTTTACAACACAAAACAAAACAAAATATAACACATGAATTTCTAATAAAAAACAACATTGAAACAGATTGAAATAAAAGCAACAATGAACAAGATGATTTTACCATGCCTCAATCACTTCAATGCTTGGCCTAAGGGACTCTTTAGCTTGGCCATAATGATGTTTTGGCTCAGGTATAGCATCATATAGGTCAGGTTTGGACTCGGAAAGGCATGGCTACAATGGAAAAGAGAAGGGGTATGGTAAGTTATAAGGCAAAGAATGCTAAAGGTCAAGGCAAAGTGGTTTTGGTACAACATAAGCTCGACCTTTGGTCATGTTTGGGTTTGGACTTCATTGCTACAGGTCTGGTCATGTCAGGTACAGGTTTGGAACTGATGTCAGAGGTGATGTGGTGGCTGGAGGTGGTGGCTATGAGGTGGCCAAGGCAAGGTATGGAAGGGTAGTGATGAAACATGAGTTCTGCTAGCATGTTTGTGGAGTTTTTGTGCAAAGTTTGTGGTGATGCTTCATCCAATGGTCATGGCCTGGATTTTTTTGTTAGAGGAGGGGCTGATGGCTGCTGTAGATGGAGGAGGTGATGGTGGAGCAAATAGGTACGGCCAAGGTGGTGTATGAATGTGGTGAAACAACTAGGCTAGGCTAGGCAATGTTTTAAGGGATTTTGCATAGTTTTTGTGGAGATTGGATCATTGGATGGTTAAAGCACTCTCAGGTCAGAGGAGGGGAATGGTTTGGCCGTGGATTGTGTGGGGAAGAAGTGGTGGTGGTCGGTGGTGGTGATTGTGAGGCTATGGCCGAGCAAACACATGGAAGAATCAAAGCAAATTCAAGTGAAAACATGGAAAAAAAGAGGAAGAAAAGTGAGCAAAGAAGAAGCCATTGCTTTTTTTCTTAGCCGTGACTTTTTGTGATGGTGAGAAGGAATATTTCACGTGAAAACTGAAGGAGAATACATGGCTAGGAGATAAGGAGTGAACAGCCAAAATAATGGTGTATTGATTGAAAAAGAAACGGTAAAAAACGGTGAAACGACTTTACGTTTCAAAGCCTTTTAAACCTTTTAAATTTCCAATATATATTTATATACATTTTAAATAACTGAAAATACTTATAAATTTCAGTTCAAATTCGAAAATATAACAGATAAACAAAATATTAATAATTAAATATTAATTAGATATTATTAAAATAAGAAAATAGCACAAAATGAAAACTAGTCTAGAAAATTTGAAATTAAATGGAACAAACTTGGAAAAATTATTATGGACTTAGGAGATATTTAAAAATAAAGATAAGAAAACAAAATGAAAATTTCTTCACCAAATAAATAAATAAATTTTAATTTAATATAATTTAAATGAAGAAAATAGCAAAGAAAAATAGAAACTAGGCTAAATAAATAGAAATAAATTTCAATAGACTTTAGAAAATTTTTATATTATCACTTTAAAATATTAAAAGACAAAATATATTTAAAATAACATATTAACACATATTAAAATAAAATAAAATTTAAAGAAAATAGAAAAAGATTTAAAGAAATTGCTTAAAAATCCAAAACAGTGTCCTGAAATTACAAATAAATCACCATTGACTTTGGAAAATTGTTTACTTCATTTTAAAATTATTATAATACAAAAATATACATACAATAACATATTGACCCAGATTAACATGAAATATGACAATAAAATATACTTTATACAATTTAAAATTAACAAAATTGCAGAATGAACAAATTGCATTCAATATTGAAATATACATAACTTTCACAGTTTAAGTCCGTTTCTAACGAAACGAAAAGCAGTGTTCAAGTTATTTTATGTACTTTCATAATAAAAGATAAAATTTAAGAATTTAAAATAATTTAAATTTGAAGTTTAAAAGTCAAAGTTTGAACGGTTTGACCAGAAATTCACTTTACAGTAAAATATTCAAATTATACAAGTTTGAAACTATAATTCACATAAAATCAACATTTGTATTAAAAATGAAATATTTGAAATAAAAATAAATTTAAAATAATTATAACAATAAAGTCAAATTTAAAATATATAGGTAAAATTCTAGGGTTGTTACAGTTGTCGAACAGAGGGTAGGAGTGTTGATTAGATGAATTGAAGAGGAGGGGAGACTTGCGATTTCGATTCGAAGCATTGGCCATTGATTTTATTTTTATTTTTTTATTTTGAAAGAAAGAATTTGTGAACCAAATCTTGAAAGATGCGGTCATTTTCGAATGATTTTCTTTCATCTTTCGATTTGAATTTTTAAGAGAACTACGACCATTATTAACTTCTTATATTTTTTTTGAACGAAAGAATGGTTTTCTTTTGTTTTTATTTTCTTTTTTTCTCTCTCAATGAACGGACGTCTTTTGAACATTGAATGGAATATTTAATTGATTTTAAATATTTGGAGGTTAGTTTTAATTGAATTTCAAATATCAGAATGAATTTGGCAATTAAATTTTTGAATTTAATTTACTGAAGTTGGGTAAAATATTGAATCTTCATTTTTATGCTGATTAAAATTATTTCAAAGGCTTGAAAAATCTATATTGATGATACTAAAGATAATTGAACTTTAGAATTTGGAAATGCTTTGATCAATTTTGAATTTATATCGTTTAAATCGATATTTAAAAATAGCCTTCCGATGCGCGGTCTCGGATTTCAACAATACCAGTTCCATTGGATCCATAATATTGTATTATTATCGGATTTCAATTTTCATAATGTTTAGATTGATCGTTTGGCCGTATGATAAGCAAACGCGCTAAAATCTATATCGAAAATTCAATTCAATAACTGGTATAAAAAGCTATCTTCTCCATATGATCGAATTTGGACTCGAAACCTTTTCCGTTGCGTTCAGAATAAGGGTTTAACATTATAAATGCCTAGCGGCAAGCTTCGATTGGAGATCGAAATTTTTAATCGCGGCAATCGAAACCATTTGAATTTAAATTTAAATTTAAATTTAAATTATAATAATTGTTTTACAAGACAAAGTTTATACGTTCCTCTTCCCCCTAACACCAGGCATTTAATTTCTACCAAGTGTTAGAAAATAAATTCCAAGTGTTAGGGGAAAGAGGAACGTATAAACTTTGTCTTGTAAAACAATTATTATAATTTAAATTTAAATTCAAATCGTTTCGATTTGCACGACTAAAAATTTCAATCTACAATCGAAGCATGCCGCCAAATGTTTATAATGTTAAACCCCTATTTCGAACGCAATGAAAAAGGTTTCGAGTCCAAATTCGGTCGTATGGAGAAGATAGCTTTTTACACCAATTATTGAATTGAATTTTCGATACAGATTTTAGCGTGTTAGATTATTGTATGGCCAAATGATCACTCTAAACGTTATGAAAATTGAAATCCGATAATAATACAATATTACGGATCCATTGGAACTGGTTTCGTTGAAATCTGAGACTGTGCCTCGGAAGGCTATTTTTAAATATCGATTTAAACGATATAAATTCAAAATTGATCAAAGCATTTTCAAATTCAATTCTGAAGCTTTCGTTATCTTCAGTATCATCAATATTGATTTTTCAAGCCTTTGAAATATTTTTAATCAGCATAAAATGAAGATTCAATATTTTACCCAACTTCAATAAATTAAATTCAAAAATTTAATTGCCAAATTCATTCTGATATTTGAAATTCAAGTTAAACTAACCTCCAAATATTTAAAATCAATTAAATATTCCATTTCAATGCTCAAAATTTTCGGGTCGTCACATTCTTCCCCCTTAAAAGAATTTCGTCTCGAAATTACTAGTTAAGAAGAATGATTCTTAACCCGTTTACAATTTCCTAATCCAAATAGTTTTATCAACTTGCCAAACAAATCTTTTATTAAAGACCCATTACTACTTCAACTAACTTTCCAAAATCTTCCATAGTTTCCAAACAATATTGTTTTTCTTAACAATTCAAATTTAAATCCAAATTTTAAGTTATCAAAAAATTGAAAAAAATTCTATCTCCCTAAATTTTTGAAAAATTTCTCCAACGTCTCTTTTGCGTGGCTAGCTCGGTACAACTACAAAATGCAACAACAGGCCTGCAGATTTCAAAAGAAAACAAAATGCCAAACGGCTAGACGAGAAAGTCATCAAATTTCATACTGAAATTTAAATACATACCTTTTCCGAGCAATTCAAATTTATCTTCGAAATCAAAATCGAAATTCCACTTTCCTTTATAACACTTGTATACCCTACTTAACAATAATATCCAATTACAACATTAAAAATCATTTTGCACATTTTTTTACAAAAGTTTCAATAGTTATTACATTCAAATCCATACGATGCACTTATATCATTCGTACGCAATATCTCTGTAACAACCCATCTCAACCTCCAAGACAACCAAATCATCTGAGAAGCTAAACTTCAACATGCAAACAAATTCCAACCTCAAACGTCTCATCGATGATCAACTCTGTGGGACATCAAACCCTAGTTCGAACGGCACTGCCGAAAAGAGGGTAGGAGTGTTGATTAGATGAATTAAAGAGGAGGGGCAGACTTGCGATTTCGATTCGAAGCATCAGCTATTGATTTTATTTTATTTTATTTTTTTGAAGGAGAATTTGTGAACTAAATCTGGAAAGGGGCAGCCATTTTCAAATGATTTTCTTTGAGCTTTCGATTTGAATTTTTAAGAGAACTATGGCCATTATTAACTTCCTATATTTTTTTCGAACGAAAGAATGGTTTTTGTTTGTTTTTATTTTCTTTTATTTTCCTCTCAATGAATGTGTGTTTTTTAATTTTTGCCAGGTGTTAGAAAATAAATGCCAGGTGTTAGGGGAAGAAGGAACGTATATACTTTGTCTTGTAAAACAATTATTATAATTTAAGTTCAAATCATTTCGATTTTCAAGACTAAAAATTTCGATCTCGCCAGGTGTTTATAATGTTAAACCCCTATTCTGAACACAGAGGAAAAGGTTTTGAGTCCATATTCGGTCATATGGAGAAGATAGTTGTTTATACCAGTTATTGAATTGAATTTTTGATATTAATTTTTACACGTTTGCTTATCGTATGACTGAACGATCACTCTAAACATTATGAAAATTAAAATCCGATAATAATACAATATTACGGATCCAATGGAACTGGTTTCAACGAAATCTAAAACTGTGCCTTGGAAGGCTATTTTTAAATATCGATTTAAACTATATAAATTCAAAACTGATCAAAGCATTTTCAAATTCAATTCTGAAGCTTCCATTATCTTCGATATCATTAATATAGATTTTTCAAGCCTTTGAAATATTTTTAATCAGCATAAACTGAAGATTCAGTATTTTACCCAACTTCAATAAATTAAATTCAAAAATTGAACTGCCAAATTCATTCTGATATTTGAAATTCAAGTTAAACTAACCTTCAAATATTTAAAATCAATTAAATATTCCATATTAATGTTCAAAATTCCTTATCGTCACACATAGGCACAGAGTAATACAACAATATGCAGTGGAATATATAAATAGTAGTTCTTGAAGCTACTATAAAAACAATAGAGTCGAAATAAAATACAGCAGAAAATCACAAATACAATGTAGTCTCAAATATAAAAAGATGACAAGTCTGAACAAAACCACTAGATAGTTGAAAGCTGAATGGATACAGATGGATATCCAAGTGAAGCTCCAACTCCAAAGGTCAGTCTCAAATGCTGTGATACTCATTCTGACACGAGCATAATGCAAAGTACAAAACACTCAATTCAAGGTTAACTTTTTTATATTAATACATTCAACTCAAGTGAAATGTCCACTGAAATACAAGTAACTTAGAGGATGTTTGGGATTTTCATCCTCTAAGGATTCATTTAACTATCTACTATATAGCAATATACGCTATTATAGTATGTCTATAGTAAAGTAAAACTATTAAAATAGCGTTAAGGTGTTACATATATCCCCCTTAACACATTTTATATATATTCTCATAGTCTACACAATACCTAACTCCCCCCGTAAATTAGAGAGCTATCAGAGGGCACTCCATAGGTATGGTACAAATCAAACTCGTAGAAGGCGCGATAAGGCATGCGACAAGGCACTCAAGGCAATGCCAGGGTAGATATACCATTTGTACTCCCAGACCGGTGGTAACGCATAGCAGCTCCTACCGCCCACCTCATGACACACTCCCAAATCAGAGGGTGCACCTAATCAAATCACAAAAGCAATAGAATGGTATCGAAGAAATATGCCTGATCAAAGGAATAACCTCACTTGGCCCGGTATAGCTCCTATTTTAGCCACATCAAGCAGGCTCACTGTAATTAGGGCTACGTAAATACCATACGGAATCATCAGCAAACCATCCTACTTTATTCTCGAATATCCAACGCGTACGTAGTTGTTAAAGTGGTTTTCGGTGTCGGTAGAGAGTATGACAATAATCGATCCCGGTCCTTTTAATAACTAAACATTATTATAACAACATGGTCATTTCATTTCAAATAGTTTATACTTCAAAACCAAAATATCGTATTCATTTCAAAACCATATCACCTTCGAAATCATTATTCACTTTAAATAATATTCATTTCAAAATCATAACAGCTTCCAAAAATTATAACACCTTATAAATCATAACACTTTTAAAATCATAACACTTTGGAAATCATAACACTTTGGAAATCATAACATTTTTGAAATTATAACACTTTGAAATCATAACACTTTTGATGTCATAATACTTCTCACTTAAACAGTTTAGATGTTAAAGCAGTATATGTAATAAAATAGTTTATATATTAAAATAGTTATAAGTTAAATAGTTTATATTAAAATAAAATAGTTTATATATTAAAATAGTTATAAATTAAACAGTTTATATTAAAATAATTAATATGTTAAAATAGTTTTACATTAAAAATAGTTTATATATTAAGATAATTTATAAAGTTAAATATATTTTTATATATATACTAAAATACTTTACATAATAAAAATAGTTTCCTCAAAGTTCACAAGTTGATTCAAATCAACTTGAATTCTAACATTCAATTTAATTCAATCTTAATTCATAAATTTCAATTAAATTCAACTTCTCGATAAACTGTTAATTTATATCGATTTGAAATATAGTTTTGAAAAACAAATCAAAATATTTCAATTTCAATATATTTCAAAGCATTAAATATTCAAATATTTACAATAACTCAAGTTTGATAAATTCATTTATCTCAAATCCAACTTTACTATTATTTAGTTTTTAAATATTACTTAATCAATCCAATATCATTTAAGTAAAACCTTAAATTACAATTTAAATAAACTAAATATTCCCTTCAATTTATTTAAACTTGAATATTCATTTAATCACTTTAAATCAAAATCAAGTTATAAAATCATATCTTCAAAATCTCATATTTAAGAAGTTTCAAATCAGTTTAAGTAAAATTCGTAAACAAATAAAATTTTCAAATCAATTTTAATTTATCTTCCCAACCTTAATTTATTAAAATTATTATAAAAATCTATTTTAAAAATATAATTTTAAATAAATACTTAAACATATTATATACTAATTAAATTAATTTTTTACTAAATCAAAACTTATTATTAAATTTATTTTATATATAACTTATTTTATATATTTTTAAAACAGAAAAATTATAAGTAAATTCATAAAATTTATAATTTCAAAATTAATCAATAACTTTAAAATTTCCGAAACATATAATTCTAAAAATCTAAAATTTAGACATTCATAAAAATAACATTTAAATAATATGTTTATAAAAGATGCCAATGATGTTTGTATAAAATTTTCTATCCAATGGTCAAGTGATACAGATATTTATCATTTCAATCCGCAATTTAAATATATACGGGTATATATCGTTTCAACCCGCAATCGCGAATTCAAAGTCAATGATAATCACTTGGGTTTAACGTACCAACACATAACATGTAACGACCCGCAAAATTCGATAATTAAATTGGATAATTTAATCAGATTTTTGTTACTAAATTTAGAAAAAATAAAAAACTTTATAACTTGTAATGAAGCGAATGTTAGAAATGAAATGTAGCATTGGTAATTAAAAATTACAAATAAGGGTAATTAAATATTACTTTAATGATAATCAATATGATAATGAAAAGTGTGAATGTAAATTAAATAGAAAAATGAAAATTTATTTATGCACAACATCACTAGATTCCAAATAATTTTCCAAATTATTTATTTTCCAAGATATCTTTACAAGATATATTATTTTCAAACTTCAAAAATAAATCAATATTTATTTTTCTAAACCAATCCCACTTTCTTTTATAAATTCCATAGTGAATTTATAATCCAAAATATCTATAAATATTCGATTTCAATTATTCATTTCAATTTATCTTCAAAAAAGATAAATTCTCAAAGTATTCACTTTATATTGGAAAAACATTTCCATACTTATTAAATAAGTAATTCACGAATTTTATTTATTTTCAACACTTAGAAAATATTCAATATACTTAAATCGAGATTAAGTATATATTTCATTCTCTAAAGAAATCATTCTCTTAACATATTTATTTGGGCCAAAACGAATGTTGCATAAAACATCGTTACGACAACCCAAAATCACTAGTATAGGGATTCAAAATTAAAATAGATATATAAATCCCAATACTATACAAAACATTTCCTTTCGGAAATCATTTACTATAACAACAGTGTTATAGTCCACTACTTCCTTTTATTTCTCGAAAACGTCTATTTCAACAATGAATGTTGAAATCTATGGTTTCGAATCTTAACATATTTTAAAACATCGTTAGATCGTTTTAATTCTGTTTAAAACATCACATCTAAACATTTTCTTTAACATATTATTCACTATTCAAAAACGTGAATATACTACGTTAATCAATTTCATCCTTTTATACATTTCATTTTAAAGGATTATTCACAGTCAAAAACGTGAATATAACTCCATTAATAGGTTTCAACAATTTTCTTATCAAAATAAGTCGTTTGCGAATTTATAAAACAACGTTTGTAAATTCCAATTCTAATTATTTATAACAACTTCCTTTTACAAATTTCCGTCATTAACCTATTCCAGTTTATAGCTCAATTATAAACCAAAGATTCATATTATACGTTAAATGCGTATAAAACGATTATTTTACAAAATCATTTCTTTGAACGTCATAATTATAAATCTTATAACTTATAAGATTCAATTATTCATCCAAATATATTCTTTCGATAACTTTATAAATTTTATAAACCTACTGTTTATAAATTTCATTTATAACTTCACCATTTATAATTTTATGAATTCCATTCATTTACAAAAATTCATTTTCACTTCATTCAAACACTTATAAAAACTCGTTTTATAATGTCAATATTTCAATTTGTAAATATCCATTTATAAATCTCTAAATATAAATTAATTTATATTATTCTTTAAAACGTCTTTAAACTCCTTTATTATTTCACCATTTTGATTTATAAAATAATCAAATTTTATAAATCCTATATTTAAACTTTTTACAATAAATTCTAAAATCCCGATTAAACTCTTTTATAAAATCAATAGCATCATATTCTCAAAAATCAGTTTTTAACTATTTTTCTCAAAAATCATAATTTTTATAACATTAAAAATTATAACGTTTATTTATTTAAAATAGATCAAATTCCAAACATATAGTATATTTTCAAAAATCACTTTTAAAATCATTTTAAAATTCCAAATTTGGTCCAATGATGCTACATACCAAATAGTCAATCACGACAACAACGATATCATATATCGATATGATAATCCATCAAATATCAAAATATCTGAAATCTAATAAATACTGTTGAGGAATCCAGTTGGATCCCTTCAACCTGTTTTCCTGCATCCACAAACATTAGCACAATACCAATTTCGCTCCAGTACGATATCGCGGTATATGGGATTTAAAATATTATCCGCTTAATAGACGGCGCAATAGGGTCTCATCCACTAAAAAAAATGCGGGAAATCAATAACTCCAATATATACATATGCCAATATATATATATTGCTATTATATATAATACCAATTTCACTGTTTATGAAATATTCGCGGTATATGTTTTTAATAAATAACATCCGCTTACTAACGGCGCATAATGTCTATTTTAACAATCAATAGATAACAATCATCATTCAAACATGCATTCAAATATTTTAAATCTAACTATTTAAAATAAAATCGAAACTGATTCGATTGAGTGAGAAGTTCTCACCTTGATTTTAATTCCGTTTTAGCGATTTATTTCGAATAAAATTAAACGGACGTTTAATTTTACCTAAAATTCTCACTAACTCCAAACGACTCCAATCCAATTCCATCGCGTAGTGCTCGTCCATACGATTCCAACGCAACTGGTTTCGCGCGTTTTCGACCTCGTATGAAAAAGATATGAATTTTTGAAGTTTACACGATTTAAATATAAACAAAACAACATTTTCTCTTTATATTCTTTACCCTAGCTAATCATGACCATAGATTTCACTACCCTTGCATCTCAGCCGCACACACCATCCTTCTCCTCCCTTTCACGCGCGCACATCACCAGGTTCAGAAACCGAACCCACATTCACGTGAAAACCCTAATACACGTACCCCCCAAACGACGACGAAACCCAATCATCTCGCCACCATTCGAAGCGCCTTCTCCACCCTGATGCTCGGCCAAAGCCTTGTGACACTCGACCCTATATCTAGCTTGAAAAACGTGTGCAAAGTTCACGCGTTCAACTGCAAATTGCCGTCGATCGACTCAATCTTATCTGATCATCACCGTTGAGAACGTAGAGCTCGTGATGCTCTACATCTTTGCTGTTGGAAGTTGCTTGAATTAATGAGTGGATTCGAAGAAATTGAGGGATGAAGTGGATTGTTTTCTGGCCGTTTATGGGGCACTGGCGGCTAGGGTTTAGTATATTAGGTTTTTATTTTTTTGATTTTTAAGGTGTATTTATAGAGAAATTTTCGAACACTATTCATCCGGAAATTCCGAACTCCGATTTACGCGCCGTAACCAGCGTTTCTAGGGTTTACCCCGCGTTTCGGACACAATGGAACAGGTTTCGAAAGCTAATTCGGACATCTGTGCGAGTTATGGCTATAAACGTCCAATTTAAATTAAACCGATTTAAACGATTTTCTAGGCGTTTTAATTCATACCGGACAAACGGTAAATCCAATTGACTTGAAATTTGAAACCTTACAATAATATCACATTACAGATCCGATGAAACTGGTTTCGTCGAAATCCGAGACTTTTTGAAAAATGGCTATTTTAACTCGCCAAATTAAAATTAAAAACAATTCGATGCGTTTCGAGCTGCCACGATCAAACGATAACTCCGATTGACACGAAAATTGAAATCCGGTAATAACTAACTATTACGGATCCAATGGAACTGGTTTCGTTCAATTCTGAGACTGTTCGAAAATTGACTATTTTCACTAGTCGATTTAAATATTAAAATATTCAATTTTCCCAAATTAACTCTTAATTCGATTTTAAAAGTTCTAAAATATCGTTCTAACTTCCATATGATAAAATAAAATTTTAAAAATCATTTTCAATCATATTTAACTCAATTTTCAATTATTTCCATAATTTAACATATTAAATTATCGATTTAATAATCCAATTAAATTCAATAATTCAAATAAAAATTTATTTGACTTATAAATTCACTTATTAATATTTAAAATTAATTAAATATTCAAATTTTAATTAAATAAAATTCTGGGTCGTTACAGATATTTATCATTTCAATCCGCAATTTAAATATATACGGGTATATATCGTTTCAACCCGCAATCGCGAATTCAAAGTCAATGGTAATCACTTGGGTTTAACGTACCAACACATAACATGTAACGACCCGTAAAATTCGATAATTAAATTGGATAATTTAATCAGATTTTTGTTACTAAATTTAGAAAAAATAAAAAACTTTATAACTTGTAATGAAGCGAATGTTAGAAATGAAATGTAGCATTGGTAATTAAAAATTACAAATAAGGGTAATTAAATATTACTTTAATGATAATCAATATGATAATGAAAAGTGTGAATGTAAATTAAATAGAAATGAAAATTTATTTATTGACAATTGGAGTGAAATCCCAATAATGAAATCGTGTAAATTGTTGCACCTGGTTATAAATTGAATGTAAGTAAATAAATGTAAGTGTGTATAAACTTTTGAACTAGTACATAATTAGTGGTAATATAATAAAATTTGTGTTATAGAGGTAAGTTGTAGCATCTGTTTACGATAATAAACTTAAAGGTGTTATAAATGTGATTTAAGGTAAATGGTGACTAACATTATTATAGGTTACACACTATTCAATATATTAAAAATTAATTGGGAATCAATCGCAATCAATTCACTTAATTATTGCAGTTATTGTAGATTAGATTTGTAAGTGAAATATAAGAAAAACAAATGTAAGTATTGAATTAATTAATGAAATAATACAGTGTCAATGGTAAGTAATAAACTTCTAAATGTGAGTAAAAGTAAATAGGTGACAACTGATATATGTTATTTATTTACTTAGTGTGTTAAATAAGAATGGTAGTCAAACTGCAATTAAAGGTAATAATGTTAATAAATAATTAATTTAGTGCAATCCTAATTAATTGAAACCAATTGTAAAGTTATAATTGATTGTAATTAATAAATTGGGAAATAAGTTCAAGGTATATTAATTGACGGAATAATACGTAATAAATTGCAATTTGATAAAATCAATATTAGATAATGAATTGCAATAATTTTAAAGTTTAACAAGGAAGAAAACAAATGTTCGTATGAATGTAAAATTCTAATTGATTGGAATAATAAATGTTAAAAAAAAGAATAATATATGTTTCTTTACTAAATAAAAAAAATCATATATTTATTTATTTGAAATGTTGGTAGTTGAAAAATATATTACAGAAATAAGAAATTAATACTTTTAATTTGTATACAATAATTCTAATTCCGTAAATACGTTAAATTACTATAAAAAGGAATTGAATTGTCTCATTTATTTTTACCTTAGAAATCAATGACAATTAATGTGATTGTAATCTTTTAATTAAAAAGTAAGAAGACACTAATTGTAAACATATATTGAAATAAATTTAGATTGGGTGATTTATTTCCAATTAAATCAGTTGACGTTTCAAAATTTATTGCTAGTTTACTGCATATATGTTTATACCTAAATTTAAATTTATGTTATAGATCCAATTGATCATTAGAAAGAAAGGATTATTTAAGTTTGAAATCTCATACGTTATTAAATTAAATGTTAATAGGAGATGATAAAAGGAGTAAAATAGATTTACACTTGACTATTTCCTTTTCTGTTGGACTTTATTAGATTTTAATTGCAATATAACTTACCTTTCCATCTTCACTTTTCTAATTTACTCTTACATTCATTGCCTCCTTATGTGGATTATTTTCATACCTTTTATTTATGAATGTAAACTATTAGGGGCGATAAAGATGTACGTATATATATTATACACCTGTTTATATTGCCTTGTTTATGTTATCATATTTTTGAATGTATGTTAATGCATTCCTAGTAAAACATTCAATCGAAATGTAAACATATTTGTTTAATTCTCAATCTAATCACAAAGAGGGAGAAATGAAAAGTTCTTGATGATGTATATTCTTTAAATTTATGACACAAATTTGTGTAGATAATTTATTTTCATTTATTGTGTGTTAATTAAATCTTTAAAGGATGTTAATTTTGGTATGTTTAGGGTTAACAAAATTAATTAAGTAAACGATTGTTTTGAAATTTGAATTCTAAAGGTTTGTTTACAGTATAGAGTTGGTCCATTCATTCTCTTTCTAATAATAATTGCCTCATTCTTTTCATTTTTCCCCATTTTCTCCATTACTCCATTCCATTTACATTGTGCGAAACTTTTCGATTTTGCAAACATGAAATACTTTTCATATTTTTTTAGTTCTTTCATTTATCTTCTTTTAATACCCTACTTTTAAAAATGTTGTTCATATTTGCTTTCTTTTTTCGTTCATTTTCCAATTTCATTTTACTGTAACATCATTTCATTTATTTCTAATTAATAGCGGCCTCTCTTTTCAAATCTTTTTGGCCCTAAACCTAACTCTAACCTTATAAATAAGATATGATGCAAATGAAACACCAGCCTCCATTCTAATTTTCTTTTTTTTCTTTTTTTTCTTTAAATCTCCTTATTATCTCTCATTTTAATTTTTCTTTCCTCTTTAAATATTCTTCTTCTTCAAATTTTATTCTATTTCAAACTTTCTTCTTTCTTTTCAAATCTTGATCTTATCTTTTATTTTCAGTTCTTCTTATTTTAATCCTTTTCTTTTTCAATTCTTCCTTTTCAAATCTTCTTTTTTTCAAAGCTTTTAAAAATAAATAAATACACACACACACATATATATTAATATAATAAGGAGGGAAATTAAAGTAAATCATAATAAAAGAAAAATTATGGAACAAAGCTAGAAATCAAAAAGGAGACTGGGGGAAGGAAGCCATTGAAACTCTCTCTGTCACCTTGTCAGCTCTACTTGACTTCCGTGAATGGCCTATTTGGATCTTATCTGATAATTGCTTCCTTGTTTACAGTCCCTCCTTAATCATCCGTGAAAGAGCTCTGCAGCTAGGGACGATAAGTAAACCGGCGAACTCGAGCATGGTTCTTATACAACCTTGGTCGGATGTCGTGCCTCCGAGTGCTCCTAGCCTCGAACCTCCGTCGTGGGTAAGAGTGCATGGCTTTCCGATGCTCCTAAGCGACAACCTAGAAGCAGTAACTGAAGCCCTTAGCTCCATCGGTCACCCCATCGGTCTGGATGATTGTTATTGGTCTTACTTCGATCACCGTTATCTATATTTACAGATTCAATTTTTCAGCGGCATAGTCACACCCTTCACCTTTGTTGCTAAATAAACAACGCAGAGCGTTTGCTGACAGTGGAACGGTGGGAGCATGTGCATCCTAGGTTGTAACGACCCGTAAATTTAACTGGTTTTAATAACGTTATTAATTAAAATTTTGTGAAATTTTAAACGATAAAATTTTGAAATATAAATTTGATATTTGGAATGTGTCCAGTTAAACATAGCAACCGGTAAATTTTCGTCCGAAAATATGAAATTTTATTTCGCGCGTAAATTTACTTCAATATAATCAGTTAAAAACGATGAAAATAAAACTTTTTCAAAACCAAAATATTTTTACATAGAAAAATTCTAAAACATCTTTTGAGCAAGTTGTCAGTTTGTCGTTTTTCTAAATTCGGACATCTTTGGCTCCGTCGATCTTATTTTTCTGCGATTTTTATGCATTTTTCGCTAGTATAAAATTTCGAATTTTTATAATCAAATCGTACCACAGATATCCATATACCGTTTTGATCGTCTCGTCGTACTGACCTCTGCAGTATATTCGATTCTGTGTTTTGTAATTAGCTACACTGTAGAATTCGTGACAACAACAACCATATCGTTACCTGATGCCTTTTGATTCCTTTCGTTTATTAAATTTCCACCGTATAAACCAAAGAGACATTTGCATTTAAGATTCTTGGAATTTGGCTCTGCCTTTTTATTTTTCCGGGTTTCAATGTGCATGCTTTTGGAAAGAAATGTAAACATTAATTATAAAGTTAATGACCTAAGTAGTCACGTACAATTGCCAATGCCATTCATCTTCTTCCTGTAGCCTTCCCTTCCTTGCCTCCTCACGAAGAAAAAAAAAGCCTCGTCCCCAACCCACTATGCAAAACCACAACCGAACATCTGCTCTCTACTCCTCCACGGCTCCGCTTCGCCGCGCTTGCACGCAACCGGCCACCGCCCACTCATCCTTGTTGTGCAAACCCCATTACCTCGCCCTTACCCAAACTCCGGCACCCATCGCCTTCACCCTGGCCGCAACTGCATGGCCCCACGACAGCACCCCATGTCCTAAACGCAACCACCTATCACTCCCCACTCCACTTCAGCCGAGATACCATTGCTCCTATTCCACCACAAAACGCATATTCTCTTCATCTCGCAACCTACGCGCTCTCCCTTGCTTACATCACAGCTGCCACCTAGCTCGCCTCCACCTGTAGGCCGTGTTGGAGCAACCCGGCTCCGCTTATCCCATCAATCTCAGCCCGCATCCATTTCTCCGTCATCGCAGCATTCATCTCCTTCCTTCATCGACTCAGTAGCACCCCTCCATCACCACGGCAACCATCGGCCGAGCCTTCCCACCCGAAGCCGAACATGCTGACGTACATCTTCATCCTTGTGCTCGGTAATTCATTGTTTTATATATTATATTTATATATAAGACTTAGACATATATGTTACTTATACATACATACATACATATATATATATATATATATATATATATATATATATATATATATATATATATATATATATATTTCAGTTTTGTTGTCCTAGTTTTAATCTTGCAAAGCTTGTATTGATTTGCTTATTTATGCTATAACATAATATATATTTAAGGTGCATATACCTTGGACTGAAAGTGAAACATATGGGTATCTACATACTTGACTTTGCTAGCTTATACATATTAATATATATGAGAGGTTTTGATTCTGTCTTTCTCTCACACAGTTTGCATGTAATACATAAAGTAATGTATATATGTTATATATTTATACGCATGCATATGAAGCTTATATGTCTCAGAATATATGTATTATATATGTTTATAAAGGGATAGTACGTATGTTCATGTTAACTACTATAAGTTTAAAATGTTTATTTTATATTGTAAAAGGTACGTATTATGTATTACTTTATAAGCTTAAAACAAAATCGAATTTGCCATTTTGTTTTTTTGTAAATGCTGTTATAGAATTATATATGTCTGCATATATGATATCTGAAGTTTGTTGTATATAATAGATTGTTATATGAATTTGCTTTTAGATGGAGTGGTTTATAAGGCATATTTATACAGTGTATATCTGTTGCATGCATTTTCAGTTTTATAAATATATTATAGTATAAAGCTGTTATGTTTATATGTTCAGTTATATAAAAAAAAATCATATATTAGTTTATAAAGTTGAAACAGTTTGGATATTGATATTTGTACACAATGTTGAATACAATATTTTGTATCTATATTAGCATGAGCATATACGAGTCACGAAGTCACAGTGCATAAAGTTTGTAAATTCTTATTTTGATTACAGCATATTATATGTGTATTATATGCTAAAGGGTTGGTCGTTAAAATTTAAAATGTATGAATATGACGATTTGGTTTTTGTTTGTATACCAAGGTTTTAGTCATTTTTTTTAAAGTTTGAGTATATATGTTTTCAAAAGTTTTATTCGCCTAGCAAAAGAAAAGAAAAAAAAGAGGTTCACAATTTTTATTTTTATTTTTGTATAGGTGCGTATGTTATAAGAATGATCATTGTATTAAATGAAATATATGCAAGCTTATATATATCGATTTTCATCAATATTAATATCTTTGATTTTGGTTATAAGTATATTAATGTACGGTTAGTCACATATGCTACCTGTGGACTGTCAAGTATTTAAGTATGTACTTTTGCTTTGAATACATATAAGTTTACAACAATATATATTAAAATATGGATTTTAACAAATGGCAAATATTTTTTGTAGATATCAAACTGATGCTGATTCGGTTCATCAAACTTTGAATTTCAGCCTTGTTCGTCTAATCCATGTCAATTCCGCCTTGCTTTGGAAATCGGCACTTGGATTTGTTTAATTTTGCAATTCAAATCGTAGCCTATTGCGTCGTCCATCTTCGTATGTTCTCTAGCCTCGAAAGGTGAGCAATCACTCACGATTAATGTTCTTTTATTTATTAAATTTGATTTCAATTGAAACGACAATTGAAATATGTTGTTGTAGTTAGTTACACTGTTATATATGCTATTAGCTGTATCTGTTCACCTATGACATCTGATACCATTATCTGTTATTTACACGATGATAATCCTGTTGATTGATAATTGATTGATTGTTTGTTCTTTATATTGGATGTTAAATTTGAAATGTATAAAGTGATAAATATTATGCAATTTAATTTGACGTAGAATAGTTAAAATTTGAATCGACATATGTGTTGAACTTGATTAGTTAAATTCGTAAAATATGACTCTTTAAATGTTAAATTAATGGACACGTAAGATTTGGTTAATTACACCTTGAACCATTTAATGTATGTTGTTTAAATTGATGATGTATGAAATTGTAAATAGATATCCAGTGAAGAACCGTATTAATATTAGTGTAATAATCTTTAATCTAAATGAAATGATAATGTAGATTCTAGAGATAATTATATTAATTCGCACAAACAACAATGTAAATTAATTCGATTATTTCGGGATTATTTGAATTGATTATTGGATTGTTGTTGTTTGTTATTGCTTGTTTATTTACTTTGACACCATCCTTGTTATCACACTGCAAGTTCCCTTTGCTATGTTTTGATTTTGAATTGGAATTGGAATCGGGTTGAAATGATAACACCCAAATGAATTTGACCTAGGATAGAGAATTAAATAAAATCCGATTGGTCAATAATTTGATTAAAAAATAAATTAATGATTTTATTCGAGCAAAGGAAATTTTTTGAAATGAAGTTGGAATTTTTATTTTTGAAAGGAAAATGTAAAGGTTGAAATCTGAAACAAATATTAACGTAGTAATTGATGAAAGAATGTTGTTTGAAATTTAATTATTTAATAATTAAATTTGGAATTGTTAATAAATAATTTGGAATTAGTAATAATTAAGTTTGAAATTATAATTAAGTTGAAATTATTAAGTTGAATTTATAATTAAGTTGAAATGATTTGATAATTAAGTCTGAATTCATAATTAAGTGGAAATGATTTAATAATCAAGTTTGAATTTATAGTTAAGTTTGGGATTATTAAGCTTTGAAATTATTAATAATTAAGATAGAAATTATTTAATAATTGAATAAGATTGAATTATTTGATAATTGAATAAAAATTGAATTCTTTGATAAGAGAAATTGAACTTTTGAATAAGTGAATTGGAACTTCGTAAATAATTGAAATTGAGATTCTTGGTTAATTAAGTTTTGGAAATTATTTAAGTAAGTAAATAAGTGAAATTGAATTGCTTTAACAAGAAATAAATGTGATTTGTTGAAATTAACGTAAGACTTGTAATTTAAAGAATTGATTTGACGAATCTAATTTAGTTAAATTTGAAGTTTTAATATAACAAAGATGAATGTAACTAATTGATTTAATGAATTGGGAATTAAGTAAAATTGTTTTGAATGATAAATCAACTTAACGAATATTGAATGAAATCTTCGGAATAAAATTTATATATGAATTTGAATCAATATCTGAATTGTTTAAATAAAAGTTGAAATCGAATTATAAGATTTTGAAATGGTAATTTGGAAGTTTTGAAACAAAAACTTTGGAAATTGATTTAGAAAGACAAATGAAATGTTGATTTTGGAATTGAAACTGAAATTGAACTTGATTTGGTTTGAAATTTACTGAACGACCAATCGGTGTAATAATTACGAAAGTTATTAAAGAGACCGAAATCGGTTATGGATATACTCTCTATCTAAACCGAAAACTACTTTAATAACTATACGTGGAGTAGTGATCCAGAATGAAGTGGTTGGAATGATGTACGTTGATGACTGAAGAAAGAGAACGATAATGGATAGCCTTGACACTTGTGTCAAATTGAAAATGACTAAAATCAGGAGCCGTGCCGAGCCAAATGGGGTTAGCGACCTCGAGCGAACACACTTCTTCGTAACTACTACTCCTTACTTGTTATTGATTGGTGCACCCTTGGAATTTCAGGAGTGTTGTTTCGGGTGTTGCGATCGTTGCGGCGATGCGTTCTCACCGGTCCGGATCAGGCAAACGGTAGTTTCACTACCTTGGGTATTGCCTCATGTGCCTTGTCATACTTGTATCCCTATATATGCGACCACCACGAATTTGTTTTGTGTTATACCTATGGAGTACTCCCTGATATCCCACTAGTTTACGGTGGAGTTTATAGTGCTGTATAGACTATGACATTTATATAAAATGTGTTAAGGGGGATAATGGTAACGCCTTAACACTATTTTGGTATTTTATATTACTGATAGACATTATCTATTTAGCGTACACTACTACCTAGTAGATAGTTTGACGGATCCTTAAAGGATGGTTATTCCAAACTTCCTTTGAGTTACTTGTATTTCGATTGTTATTTCACTTGAGTTGCATTTATTGATATAAGAATGTTAATCCTGACTCGAGTGTCTTGTGTTTTGCTTTACGCTCGGGTCAGACTGAGTGTACCAGTATTCAAGACTCACCTTTGGAGTTGGAGCTTTGCTTGAAGATCCAGCCATCTATTCTGCTTTCAGTATTCGATGATTCCAGTGATGTATTCTGATTTGTACCTGATGTATCGTGTTACTCTTCTATTGTATCTGGTTTAACTCTGATGTATTTTATATATTTATATAGTAGCTTCATGAACTACTATCTCTTTTACTTCCGCTGCATATTATTACTCTGTGTCTGTGATTCTGTGATTATTTATTTACTGTATATCTGAGTTTTGCCAAATTTAAATTAACAATTCGGTATTTTGAATTATTCAAGTCCAACATATGCGGATGCGAATAGTCCAAAATAGCGGGTCGTTACAGTTGGTATCAGAGCTTTTGGTAGCTCTAGGCAGAACTCAGCATATAGGGTAAATGTATTTACAGAATCACTCTCATTCGAGTTTCAATCTCTTCCTTTTGACTCAATTCCTTTGAATTTGGAACGTTCTCTCGGTTCCGAAATTCATTCTTGTCCCTCACTATTCGCCTTCTTTTAATTCTAGATTATCCCATAACTCCACTTCGAATGATCTTTATAATGGATTGGCGGTCCCGCCAACCCTCATATGAATTGTAAAGGGTAAAAACTCCTTTACAATAGCATCGATTTACCGGAGATTTCTGTATCCTCGGTTTACGATGCTAGCTATCTCCTGCTATACCTGAATTCGATTTCTTGAGATCAAATGTAGATTCGCCTTGGTATTCTTCATCGATCTTATTTTTGAAGTCACGGTCAACCCGGTTAAGGTTGTCCGAGAATTAAATAAGCTTATCCATCTCCCGATTCTGTTAATTGAATCATCTTATCTTTCCTTTCGAACTTGCATTCGAATCAGAATTCTGTTTAATTTGAGTCCATCAAAAATTTGAATTTCTATACTGCTTTGGAATCTCTTCTTGTATCGTCAAGCGAGAAGTGTATTTGTAAATTAACATTAAAAATGTTTTATATATTATGTTGTTTGAGTTGTTAATGTTGATTTGGATTTTCGATCGATTCGTCTGATCAACGCTATCGATAGAATTTCCAAAACACTTGAGCAGAGTAAATGACACAATTGTATTTTCGAATTTGGTGAATAAAATAGTTTTGTATGATTATATTATATATAAGTATAAATTTCTCTGGAATTAAATTGTTAATGAATTTATTGTCCGAAATGATAATATTTAATTTTCATTTATTGTTTTATAAATCTTGACTATTTCATAATATAAATAAATGAATGTGTGAAATTTGGTTATATATTGATTCCGAGTTTGTAATGAATGTAAACAAGAATTTGAGAATTTAACTTCCGGTGGTTTCAAACTTTGGTTATAAAGGTTTTAAAATGTATTATCTAAAGTATTTTCGAATAGAAATCATTTCAAAGAAATTTTAAATGTTTAATCAGTGCTTTTCTCTTTGTCGCTGGAAAATAATTTCGGTGATGACGGCAGCATCATCGACATTTATTTTCGAGTTTCGAAGAGGAGAGACCATCAGTAACTTGCTACACATTTGTTTTGAAATGAATTTGATTTGAAATTTCTAAAGTATGTCATAATTTAAAATATATATATAAGTAATTAATTTAGATTTGATTTGGATATAATATATATATATATTTATTTCTAAATTGTTTGAAGTAAATCGGAAATTTAATTCTTAAAATTAGGGTAAAAGATGATTTCAATTGTATATGAAACCAAATTTTGAATTAATATTTAAACTTGAGAGAAATTGAATTAGGAATTTTATTTGGATAATACTCAATTGCATTCAATATAACTTACCTAAATTTTCAAAAGTTAACTATGTAGTTGAATATTATGCGGTAGAAAATGATATCAAAGGAATCTATAAATAAATTTGGGTAGTTATACTAAATGTAAATATACTTAATATAAATGTGATAAGATATATTAAGTAGAATAAATGTAATACTAATTTGGAATAAAGAAGAATTAATTTTGTCAAATAAAGTATGGTTATAATAAATGACTATTCAAATGTGAGACCTTTGAAATTGTTAATTTAAGAAATTGAAAAATCTACAATATAAATTGTCTTCATAAATAAAATGTGAGTGCGTATAATAAATGTTTTTCACTTAAATTTTAATTATAAAATGTTTATGGAGATAAATAGAATAATAAGTTAAATAAATAATGGGCGTGATTAATAGAAGAAAATTTTGTTTTGAAAGATAATAAATTGAAATTAAATCAACTACATGGGATATCTTGAATTAATCCAATTTAAATTGAATTTCGTTTTGAAAGAAACCTTTCGTATCTAACATTAATAAATGAGAAGTCAAGTCAATCTGATGAAAACCTTGATTAAAAAAAACAAATTGTTGAATATAAGTTTATTTAAATTGAATTTATATGGTTTAAATTAATTGTTTATAATGTAATTCAAGTTTATTTTTTTTGGTTGTTTCTATTCTCCTACTTCCTTCCTTTTCGGGGACGAAAAGTTTTGAGTGGGGGATAGTGTAACGACCCGTAAATTTAACTGGTTTTAATAGCGTTATTAATTAAAATTTTGTGAAATTTTAAATGATAAAATTTTGAAATATAAATTTGATATTTGGAATGTGTCCAGTTAAACATAGCAACCGGTAAATTTTCGTCCGAAAATATGAAATTTTATTTCGCGCGTAAATTTACTTCAATCTAATCAGTTAAAAAGCAATGAAAATAAAATGTTTTCAAAACCAAAATATTTTTTCATAGAAAAATTCTAAACCATCTTTTGAGCAAGTTGTCAGTTCGTCGTTTTTTCAAATTCGGACATTTTTGGCTACGTCGATCTTATTTTTTCTGCGATTTTTATGCATTTTTCGCTAGTATAAAATTTCGAATTTTTATAATCAAATCGTACCACTGATATCCATAAACCATTTTGATCGTCTCGTCGTACTGACCTCGGCAGTATATTCGATTCTGTGTTTTGAAATTAGCTACACCACAGAATTCGTGAGAACAACAACCATATCGTTACCCGATGCCTTTTGATTCTTTTCGTTTATTAAATTTCCACCATATAAACCAAAGAGACATTTGCATTTAAGATTCTTGGAATTTGGCTCTGCCTTTTTATTTTTCTGGGTTTCAATGTGCATGCTTTTTGGAAAGAAATGTAAACACTAATTATAAAGTTAATGTCCTAAGTAGTCACGTACAATTGTCAATGTCCTTCATCTTCTTCCTGTAACCTTCCCTTCCTTGCCTCCTCACGAAAAAAAAAGACAGCCTCGTCCCCAACCCACTATGCAAAACTCACAACCGAACCTCTTCTCTCCACTCCTCCATGGCTCCGCTTCGCCGCGCCTGCACGCAACCGGCCACTGCCCACTCATCCTTGTTCTGCAAACCCCATTACCTCGCCCTTACCCAAACTCCGGCACCCATCGCCTTCACCCCGGCCGCAACTGCATGGCCCCACGACAGCACCCCATGAACTGAACGCAACCACCTATCACTCCCCACTCCACTTCAGCCGAGATACCACTGCTCCTATTCCGCCACAAAACGCCGATTCTCTTCATCCCGCAACCTACGCGCTCTCCCTTGCTTACATCACAGCTGCCACCTAGCTCGCCTCCACCTGTAGGCCGTGTTGGACCAACCCAGCTCCGCTTATCCCATCAATCTCAGCCCGCATCCATTTCTCCGTCATCGCGGCATTCATCTCCTTCCTTCATCGACTCGGTAGCACCCCTCCATCACCACGGCAACCATCGGCTGGGCCTTCCACCCGAAGCCGATCATACTGATGTACATCTTCATCCTTGTGCTCGGTAAATCATTGTTTTATATGTTATATTTATATATAAGACTTATACATTTATGTTAGTTATACATATATATTTTTTTTCTTCAGTTTTGTTGTCCTAGTTTTAATCTTACAAAGCTTGTATTGATTTGCTTATTTATGCTATAACATAATATATATTTACAGTGCATATACCTTGGGCTGAAAGTGAAACATATGGGTATCTACATACTTGACTTTGCTAGCTTATACATATTAATATATATGAGAGGTTTTGATTCTTTTTTTCTCTCTCGCAGTTTGCATGTAATACATAAAGTAATGTATATATGTTATATATTTATACGCATGCATATGAAGCTTATATGTCTCAGAATATATGTATTATATATGTTTATAAAGGGATAGGACGGATGTTCATGTTAACTACTATAAGTTTAAAATGTTTATTTTATATTGTAAAAGGCACGTATTATGTATTATTTTATAAGCTTAAAACAAAATCGAATTTGCCATTTTGTTTTTTTGTAAATGCTGTTATAGAATTATATATGTCTGAATATATGATATCTAAAGTTTGTTGTATGTAATAGATTGTTATATGAATTTGCTTTTAGATGGAGTGGTTTATAACGCATATTTATACAGTGTATATCTGTTGCATGCATTTTCAGTTTTATAAATATATTATAGTATAAAGCTGTTATGTTTATATGTTCAGTTATATAAAAAAAAATTCATATATTAGTTTACAAAGTTGAAACAGTTTGGATATTGATATTTGTACACAATGTTGAATACAATATTTTGTAACTATATTAGCATGAGCATATACGAGTCACGAAGTCACAGTGCATAAAGTTTGTAAATTCTTATTTTGATTACAGCATATTATATGTGTATTATATGCTAAAGGGTTAGTCGTTAAAATTTAAAATGTATGAATATGACGATTTGGTTTTTGTTTGTATACCAAGGTTTTAGTCATTTTTTTTAAAGTTTGAGTATATATGTTTTCAAAAGTTTTATTCGCCTAGCAAAAGAAAAGAAAAAAAAGAGGTTCACAATTTTTATTTTTATAGTTTATATAGGTGCGTATGTTATAAGAATGATCATTGTATTAAATGAAATATATATGCAAGCTTATATATATCGACTTTCATCAATATTAATATCTTTGATTTTGGTTATAAGTATATTAATGTACGGTTAGTCACATATGCTACCTGTGGAATGTCAAGTATTTAAGTATGTACTTTTGTTTTGAATACATATAAGTTTACAACAATATATATTAAGATATGGATTTTATGAAATAACAAATATTTTTCGTAGATATCAAACCGATGCTGATTCGGTTCATCAAAGTTTGAATTTCAGCCTTGTTCGTCTAATCCATGTCAATCCCGCCTTGCTTTGGAAATCCATACTTGGATTTGTTTAATTTTGCAATTCAAATCGTAGCCTATTGTGTCCTCTATCTTCGTATGTTCTCTAACCTCGAAAGGTGAGCAATCACTCACGATTAATGTTCTTTTATTCATTAAATTTGATTTCAATTGAAACGACAATTGAAATATGCTACTGTAGTTAGTTACACAGTTATATATGCTATTACCTGTATCTGTTCACCTATGACATCTGACACCATTATCTGTTATTTACACGATGATAATCCTGTTGATTGATAATTTATTGATTGTTTGTTGTTTATATTGGATGTTAAATTTGAAATGTATAAAGTGTTGAATATTATGCAATTTAATTTGACGTAGAATAGTTAAAATTTGAATCGACATATGTGTTGATCTTGATTAGTTAAATTCGTAAAATATGACCCTTTAAATGTTAAATTAATGGACACGTAAGATTTGGTTAATTACACCTTGAACCATTTAATGTATGTTGTTTAAATTGATGATGTATGAAATTGTAAATAGATATCTAGTGAAGAACCATATTAATATTAGTGTAATAATCTTTAATTTACATGAAATGATACTGTAGATTCTAGAAATAATTATATTAATTTGCACAAACAGCAATGTAAATTAATATGATTATTTCGGGATTATTTGAATTGATTATTGGATTGTTGTTGTTTGTTATTGCTTGTTTATTTACTTTGACACCATCCCTGTTATCACACTGCACGTTCCCTTTGCTATGTTTTGATTTTGAATTGGAATTGGAATCGGGTTGAAATGGTATATACCCAATTGAATTTGACCTAGGATAGAGAATTAAATAAAATCCGATTGGTCAATAATTTGATTTAAAAATAAACTAATGATTTTATTCGAGCAAAGGAAAAGTTTTGAAATGAAGTTGGAATTTGAATTTTTGAAAGGAAAATGTAAAGGTTGAAATCTGAAACAAATATTAACGTAGTAATTGATGAAAGAACGTTGTTTGAAATTTAATTATTTAATAATTAAATTTGGAATTATTAATAAACAATTTGGAATTAGTAATAATTAAGTTTGAAATTATAATTAAGTTGAAATTATTAAGTTTAATTTATAATTAAGTTGAAATGATTTGATAATTAAGTTTGAATTCATAATTAAGTGGAAATGATTTAATAATGAAGTTTGAATTTATAATTAAGTTTAGGATTATTAAGCTTTGAAATTATTAATAATTAAGATTGAAATTATTTAATAATTGAATAAGATTGAATTATTTGATAATTGAATAAAAATTGAATTCTTTGATAAGAGAAATTGAAATTTTGAATAAGTGAATTGGAACTTCGTAAATAATTGAAATTGAGATTCTTGGTTAATTAAGTTTTGGAAATTATTTAAGTAAGTAAATAAGTGAAGTTGAATTGCTTTAACAAGAAATAAATGTGATTTATTGAAATTAACATAAGACTTGTAATTTAAAGAATTGATTTGATGAATCTAATTTAGTTAAATTTGAAGTTTTGATATAATAAAGATGAATGTAAGTAATTGATTTAATGAATTGGGAATTAAGTAAAATTGTTTTGAATAATAAATCAACTTAACGAATATTGAATGAAATCGATAAATGAATTTAAATTGGTTTGAATGTTGAATTTAATCATTTAAATGATTTTCGGAATAAAATTTATATATGAATTTGAATCAATATCTGAATTGTTTAAATAAAAGTTGAAATCGAATTATAAGATTTCGAAATGGTAATTTGGAAGTTTTGAAACGAAAACTTTGGAAATTGATTTAGAAAGACAAATGAAATGTTGATTTACGAATTGAAATTGAAATTGAATTTGATTTGGTTTGAAATTTACTGAACGACCAATCGGTGTAATAATTACGAAAGTTATTAAAGAGACCGGAATCGGTTAAGGATATACTCTCTATCTAAACCGAAAACCACTTTAATAACTATACGCAGAGTGGTGATCCAGAATGAAGTGGTTGGAATGATGTACGTTGATGACTGAAGAAAGAGAACGATAATGGATAGCCTTGAAACTAGTGTCAAATTGGAAATGACTAAAATCAGGAGCCGTGCCGGGCCAAATGGGGTTAGCCACCTCGAGCGAACACACTTCTTCGTAACTACTTCTCCTTACTTGCTATTGATTGGTGCACCCTCGGAATTTCAGGAGTGTTGTTTCGCGGTGTTGCGATCATTGCGGCGATGCGTTCTCACTAGTCCAGATCAGGCAAACGGTAGTTTCACAACCTTTGGTATTGCCTCATGTGCCTTGTCATACTTGTATCCCTATATACGCGGCCACTACGAATTTGTTTTGTGTTATACCTATGGATTACTCCCTGATATCCCACTAGTTTACGGTGGATTTTACAGTGCTGTATAGACTATGACATTTATATAAAATGTGTTAAGGGGGATAATGGTAACGCCTTAACACTATTTTCATATTTTATATTACTGATAGACATTATCTATTTAGCGTACACTACTACCTAGTAGATAGTTTGACGGATCCTTAAAGGATGGTTATTTCAAACATCCTTTGAGTTACTTGTATTTCGATTGTTATTTCACTTGAGTTGGATTTATTGATATAAGAATGTTAATCCTGACTCGAGCGTCTTGTGTTTTTCTTTACGCTCGGGTCAGACTGAGTGTACCAGTATTCAAGACTCACCTTTGGAGTTGGAGCTTTGCTTGAAGATCCAGCCATCTATTCTGCTTTCAGTATTCGATGATTCCAGTGATGTATTCTTATTTGTACCTGATGTATCGTGTTACTCTTCTACTGTATCTGGTTTAACTCTGATGTATCTTATATATTTATATAGTAGCTTCATGAACTACTATTTCTTTTACTTCCGCTGCATATTATTACTCTGTGTCTGTGATTCTGTGATTATTTATTTACTGTATATCTGAGTTTTGCCAAATTTAAATTAACAATTTGGTATTTTGAATTATTCAAGTCCGACATGTGCGGATGCGAATAGTCCAAAATAGCGTGTCGTTATAGTTGGTATCAGAGCTTTTGGTAGCTCTAGGCAGAACTCAGCATATAGGGTAAATGTATTTGCAGAATCACTCTCATTCGAGTTTCTATCTCTTCCTTTTGACTCAATTCCATTGAATTTTGGAACTTCTCTCCGTTCCGAAATTCATTCTTGTCCCTCACTATTCGCCTTCTTTTAATTCTGGAGTATCCCATAACTCCACTTCGAATGATCTTTATTATGGATTGGCGGTCCCGCCAACCCTCATATGAATTGTAAAGGGTAAAAACTCCCTTACAATAGCATCGATTTATCGGAGATTTCTGTATCCTAGGTTTACGATGCTAGCTATCTCCTGCTATACATGAATTCGATTTCTTGATATCAAATGTTGATTCACCTCGGAATTCTGCATCGATCTTATTTTTGAAGTCACGGAAGACCCGGTTAAGGTTGTCCGAGAATTAAATAAGCTTATCCATCTCCCGATTCTGTTAATTGAATCATCTTATCTTTTCTTTCGAACTTGCATTCGAATCAGAATTCTCTTTAATTTGAGTCCATCAAAAATTTGAATTTCTATACTGCTTTGGAATCCCTTCTTGTATCGTCAAGCGAGAAGTGTATTTGTAAATTAACATTAAAAATGTTTTACATATTGTGTTGCTTGAGTTGTTAATGTTGATTTGGATTTTCGATCGATTCGTCTGATCAACGCTGTCGATAGAATTTCCAAAACACTTGAGCAGAGTAAACTGACACAATTGTAATTTCGAATTTGGTGGATAAAATAGTTTTGTATGATTATATTATATATAAGTATAAATTTCTCTGGAATTAAATTGTTAATGAATTTGTTGTCCGAAATGATAATATTTAATTTTCATTTATTGTTTTATAAATCATTGACTATTTCGTAATATAAATAAAGAATGTGTGAAATTTGGTTATATATTAATTCGGAGTTTGTAATGAATGTAAACACGAATTTGAGAATTTAACTTCCGGTGGTTTCAAACTTTGGTTATAAAGGTTTTAAAATGTATTATCTAAAGTATTTTCGAATAGAAATCATTTCAAAGAAATTTTAAATGTTTAATTAGTGCTTTTCTCTTTGTCGCTGGAAAATAATTTCGGTGATGACGGCCGCATCATCGACATTTATTTTCGAGTTTCGAAGAGGAGAGACCATCAGTAGCTTGCTACACATTTGTTTTGAAATGAATTTGATTTGAAATTTCTAAAGTATGTCATAATTTAAAATATATATATAAGTAATTAATTTAGATTTGATTTGGATATAATGTATATATATATATATATATTTATTATTTCTAAATTGTTTGAAGTAAATCGGAAATTTAATTTTTAAAATTTGGGTAAAAGACGATTTCAATTGTATATGAAACCAAATTTTGAATTAATATTTAAACTTGAGAGAAATTGAATTAGGAATTTTATTTGGATAATACTCAATTGCATTCAATATAACTTACCTAAATTTTCGAAAGTTAACTATGTAGTTGAATATTATGCGGTAGAAAATGATATCAGAGGAATCTATAAATAAATTTGGGTAGTTGTATTAAATGTAAATATACTTAATATAAATGTGATAAGATATATTAAGTAGAATAAATTTAATAATAATTTGGAATAAAGAAGAATTAAATTTGTCAAATAAAGTATGGTTATAATAAATGACTATTCAAATTTGAGACCTTTGAAATTGTTAATTTAAGAAATTGGAAAATCTACAATATAAATTGTCTTCATAAATAAAATGTGAGTGCGTATAATAAATGTTTTTCACTTAAATTTTAATTATTAAATGTTTATGGAGATAAATAGAATAATAAGTTAAACAAATAATGGGCGTGATTAATAGAAGAAAAATTTGTTTTGAAAGATAATTAATTGAAATTAAATCAACTACATGGGATATCTTGAATTAATCCAATTTAAATTGAATTTCGTTTTGAAAGAAATCTTTTGTATCTAACATTAATAAATAAGAAGTCAAGTCAATTTGATGAAAACTTTGATTTAAAAAAAACAAATTGTTGAATATAAGTTTATTTAAATTGAATTTATATGGTTTAAATTAATTGTTTATAATGTAATTCAAGTTTATTTTTTTTTCTTGGAACAAATCATTATGGTCCCTTTGTCAAGTCATTACTCACCCTGCGTCCCTACATGTCATCCTTCGCCATCTTCATTCGGGCCTACTTTATTCCTTCTCTTATATCTATGGACCTCATAACACCCATGGTAGATCCACACTCTGGTCGAATTGTACGGACTTCGCCTCGCATATCAATGGACCTTGGATTATTGGAGGTGATTTCAACCCTACTAGATCCTCCTATGAGCGAAGCTCCGGTACCCATTCTATGGACTCAGAAGCCTTTAACGACTTCATCCACTCTTGCATTCTCATCTACCCTCCAATCAGTAACCGTCTTTTTACCTGGTCCAACCGAAGAATCGTCCCTGTCCATGCAAAACAAGACCGCTTCCTCTTTAACCTCGCCTGGATAACCTCCATCCCCTCTCCAATGTTTCTGGCCTCGCCACCATCCTATCTGACCACTGCCCTCTTCTTCTTGATACTGGAAACAATCTTACTCCAAATCGACCATTCAGATTCGAACGACTTTGGCTCCTAGAACCATCTTTTGATGACTTTGTTAAGCTCGCATGGTCCCAACCCTGCCAAATTCAGTCGGCAACTACACATGTAGTCTCTAAACTCAGATCTCTCAGAAAGTTAATCAAACCTTGGGCCAAATCTATTTAGGGCTCGATCCGAACCCGTATTGTGGCAACCCAGGACAACATCCTTCAGCTTAATATTTTGCAAGAATCCCGCCCATTATCTGCCTCAGAATCCAATCTACTTCGTGAGCTGGAACTCAAACTAGATAGACTGATTAAACAAGAAGAAATTGGCTGGAAACAGAGTTCCAAAGCTAAATGGATCGATGAAGGAGACAAAAATACCGCTTTCTTCCACAGACTCGCCAATGGCCACCACAGATCCGCCTTCATCTCAGAAATTTGCCATGATGATTCAATTTACTCTGACCAACCAAACATTCTCCGTCTTTTCACAGACTACTACCGAAACATCTTAGGCAATCTGCCCCCCTCGCCTCCGTCCATTGACTGGAATTTTCTTTACCCTAATCCCTCCCTGATTCCCATTGATCATCCCTTCTCGAAAGATGAAATCTGGACAGCCTAGAGCTGTATGGCAGATGACAAATCCCCCGGCCCAGATGGTTTTGGCCCCCTGTTCTTCAAGCATTTCTGGAGCACAGTGAAATCCGATATAATCGAGATGTGTCACGAATTTCATAAAGATCCTTCCACAGTTGCTCGTATTAATTATGCCAACATCATCATGTTACCTAAATCCCCTGGCTCCGTCACTCTTTCCTCATTTCGACCCATTAGTCTCCTCAACGCCACTTTTAAGATTATCACTAAGATTTTAGGCAACCTCCTGCAGAGTGTAATTAGCTCCTTAGTTGGTATTGAGCAATCGGTCTTCATCCTTGGCAGAAATATTTTGGATTGTGTGGCGGCAACACAGGAAGTCATTTCATTCTGCCACTTCTCAAACACTTATGGAGCCTTACTTAAGCTTGACTTCTCCAAAGCCTTTGACTCGATTAACTAGTTCTTTTTTCTAGACCTCATGAAACACAGGGGCTTTCCAGAAACTTGGTGCAAATGGATAAAGTGTATTCTTAACACAAGTTTTTCGTCGATCTCCATCAAAGGTTCCTTAGGTGGAAATATCAAGTCGTCTCGTGGATTAAGGCAGGACGATCCCCTATCTCCTTTTCTCTTTGTCCTTGTTTCAGATGTTTTTAATCGGATGGTAAAGCTTGCAATTTCCAACAACCTATTAAAGGGCATCCATCTTCCCAACTCGAATCTTTCGATCTCCAATCTTCAGTTTGCGGACGATACAATTTTGATGATCTCCCCTGAATCAGCTCATATCCACTGCCTTAAGGTCCTACTTTATATCTTCGAACTTATCTCGGGTTTATCCATTAACTTCAGCAAGAGCTCAATAATCATTCTTGGAAACTCCGGTCACCTCGGTCCACCTACCGCTTCACTACTCAATTGTAACCTTGGTCACCTCCCCATTACATACCTCGGCATTCCGTTGCGTCCCACCAAACTGGCCTGTTCTGACTGGCTCCCCCTCATTTCTAAGATTGAGTCTCGCCTTGCATCCTGGAAAGCTAACTCGCTATCTTCATCTAGCTCCTTGTTCTTGTCAAATCTGTCCTCTCTGCCCTACCGTCATACTGGATGTCATTTCATAGATTGCCAAACTGGGTTATACGCAAAACAGATGCTATTCCGCGCTCTTTTCTTTGGAATGGTAACAAAACAAAATGATTAATCAGTTGAAAATCGATCTGTTTGCATCAAGATCACGGGGGACTTGGCATTACCAACCTTGCCTCCTTCAACACGGCTCTCTTATCCAAGTGGCTCTGGCGCATAATCTCACCGGGTGACCTCCTTTGGAAAAATTGGATTCTTCAGCTCCACTATCAAGCCAACCCTCACCTGCTCCTTCACTCCACCCCTCATCTCAGACTCTCTTCCTTCTGGGATGGAGTCGTATGTATCATCCCCCGGGTCAAAATCTTTTCCACGCCGTTCTAGGTAATGGTGATAGCTGCCTTTTCTGGTTGGACACTTGATACGGTCATTCCCCCCTAGCCCGCTCTTACCCTAATCTCTTTTCCCATACTTCCCACAACTTCACAACAGTTTGTGTGATCTCAGCCCTGGGTCCGCACTGCCTTAGCCCCACATCCCTCTTCGATCTCAACACTCTGAATGAGCTTGTTTCAGCCTCTTCCTTGCTCCCTTCAATCCATCTCTCCGACTCACCAGATTTTTACACCTGGGCTTTATCTCCTATGCATGGCTTTTCCATCTCCTCCTGCTACGCTTTTCTTAATCATCCCGTTAGATCATACTCTTTTGCAAGAATTTGGAAATGTAAGATTCCCTTGCGTATTATATTCTTCCAATGGTGCCTCATTCGTGCTCGTATCAACAATAGAGATAGGCTTAGGCGCTTGAATATCTCGGTAGACCCTTCCTGTGTCATGTGTCTCATGCATGAAGAATCGATCACTCATCTTTTTTTTTGACTGTGACTTCTCTTATCACATTTGGGCCACTACCAGTGCTTCTCTCCTTGGTCACATTCCTATCATTCGTTCGTTTTTTGAGCATTGGCAATAACCCTTTGGATAAGAATCTAGATTCCTTCATAGCCATCTACAGTTGGTGCTTATGGAAAGAGATAAATGCATGCATTTTCAACAAACCTAGAAGCAATATTGATGAGATATGTAATTGAATTGCTTGTATTTTTTTCTATCTGGACAGGTTCTTCACGCAGATGGCTCTCCACTCGAGTTCTACCATTCAGGGAGAATGCTCGGGTTGATTGACTCATTGCATTAGTAGTAGGTCGACATGTCTTTTGCATATCTTAGCTCTTGTGTAATTATCGACTGGGTTTTGTAAGTAGTTTATGTTGGGTTGTGGAACTCTGCCTTGGCCATCGACCAGGCCTATTGGTCGAACCTTATTACCATATTAGCCTTATTTTGACCGGTTGTGTACCCTCATGCTGCACACTCGTTACTGTCAAAAAATATTTAAGTTAAGCCAGTGGTTATGGGACATGAAGCTAAACTCATCTATTTACTAGCTTAGTGTAATTAACACTTCTTGATGATCGATGATGATCATTTTATGATTTAGATTAGCAATGTGCGATGTTTCCTTGTCTGTGAGGAAGACTAAACCCCATTTCTGTGGAGCTTTGGCTCAATATTGTGGGGTAGCGACCCATGGTCTTCGGACCGTTTTGTGGAGCTTCGGCACAAAATTGATGGTTAGCAACCATGGAATAGTGTTCCGTTTTGTGATACACGTGTTGGTGATTTTTCATGCTCTCGCATTGTGATAGGCCTCCCCCACTTGTGATTTTTGAATTTCTAATTGATGATTTCTGGAATTTGTGTCTCACCAATTTTAGTGATTTACATTGATGAGTTTATCAATATTTGTGCATTGGTGAATTTGTATTTCAACAAGTTTTACGATTGGCATTGAGATGTTTGCCAATATTTGTGACTTTGTGAATAAAAAAATAAAGAATATGGTTTTCTTTTTTATCTATGAGAAGATTCTTGTTATATTGATTAATCTCTGGTTTGTTTTCAAATGCCTACTTATCACAGTATGGCATTACTGTTATCATACGTTTCTGTCATATCTCTTATTCTATCTCATTTTTATCTGATATTTATAGCTAGACTGATCCGTTTATTATTTTCTTATTAAATAATACTCGGGTCAGACTGAGATGTTACAGGTGCTTCTGCTTAACTCCTTATATAGGATCATCATTATTTGAATTTTGTCTAATTGCATTAGATTGGTAGTTTTTGTTGTTATACATTCGAAATAGAGACTCCTTGTTGTATACATACTTTTTGATGTTGCACTTGTATCTATTATTTTGTGATATTGTGGATCTTATTTGACCACTACTCTGATGTACACTTGTATGTGTTATATTCATATCTATTTCCGCCCTTGTGATATGAACATCTGTGATTGATTTAAGTTATGTTTATTTCTATATTTGTTTCCGAAGATATTATAGCCACTGTGAAGTAGCTTTGAGTTAGCATCGGTATGTCGGATTTCCTCTTGAAAATGCATGTTACACTATCTGACATATCGGCGCTTGCACAAATCAATAACACGGATGGTCGCTCCTCAACAGCCTTATTTTTCGTGCTAGTTGACGGCATTACTCTGTAGTGTCCTTGGCTAACGTGAGTATAGAGGTGGGGCGTTACACTTGGTATCAGAGCCAAACTTCAGAACAATATAGAATATTCTAGCAAGGATCATTGTCCTAAGCTCTTCTTAGGAGTCGTGCCCTAGGATTTTATTCGAGTCATTGGACCCATCCCATCCTATTTTCTTTGTGATGCCTTGTTTTATCAATCATGATTTTTTGATATTCATTCTGAGATTAACCTTTTTCTTCTTCTTTCCTTCTTTCTTAAAGAAGAGAAATGGTTAGACCAGGCCCTCCCAGTGCCGGTCAATCAAGTGCTACTCCTCAGGATGGAGTATTTATGTCAGCTCAACAGCTTCTCGATCTTGTAAAGAATGCTCAAGCTGTCGGACCCATTCTAGAGCCTACTCACCCAAAATCCGGATTTTCATGCTTGTGCAGTGATTATACAAATTTGGGTGGAAAGCCGTTCTGGGGTTCCGAGGGAGTTATCGAAGTCCAAGCTTGGCTTAGAACATGCGATCGCATCTTTTCTCGCATGAATCTTATTGATCTTCATCGAGTCCAAGTGGCTTCTAGCATGCTCCAAGAAAGAGCATTAGATTGGTATGAGCTTCTTATTTCTGAAGTAGTCGAAGTGGATCTTACTTGGAAGCAATTCCGGGAAAGATTCGAATCAAAGTTTGTGCCGGAAGCTGAAAAAGTGACTTTGGCCCGTCGTTTTATTGACCTTGTTCAAGGTGAATCTTCTGTGGCAGATTATGTCGCATCTTTTGAATCACTCTCTAAATATAGGGTCGAGTACATTATACTCCATTGAAGAAAAATCAGAGATTTGTCAATGGCTTGAATAAGAATCTCAAAAAGCCATTACTTCTGAAATTGGAGGTTGCTTTCGATCAGCTTGTTGAGCTCTTCGACTTGAAGGGGCCAATAAGGAGAGTGATGTTGAAGTTGGGAGTGCCATACCTAACTTCAACAACAACAAGAAGAGGCCTAATAAGTTCAAGGCTCCTTATCCCAATAAGAAAGGGAGACCATCAACTCTGGTAGCAAAGACTTCTACCCCTAGTGGTGGACAATGTTACAATTGTGGTTCTAAAAACCATTATGCAAATAAGTGTTCAAAGCCCCTTGCTTGTCGCTATTGCAAAAGCTCGGGTCATTATATATTTTCATGTCCCAAACTTCAAAGCAAGAAGGAGCGAAACCTAAATGTTGTGCAAGCCCCCAGTTACACTTCTCATGGTCAAGGTATTTCTCATTCTATCCTTGATGGCATTATTATGTTTCATGATCATCCTATTCGAGTTCTTTTTGATACGGGTGCATCCCATTCTTTTATCTCAAAAGAACTTGTTGATACTTTTTCTTTGAGTGTTATGGCCTTAATGACTTCTTTGAGAATTGCAAATCCAGTAGGTGGATCCGCAACACTCAGTTTGCTTTGTAAAGATGTCGAGATTTTTTTATGTGATTATTATTTCCGAGCCAATTTGCATGCCATGCGCTACTTAGGCTTCGGAATGATTTTAGGAATGTATTGGCTTAACCGTTATGAAGCTCAAATCCTATGTCCTGAGCGGACTATTCATCTTCGACATCCTCAATCTGTTAATGTAACAACCCAGTATTTTGTGATTATTTTAATTGTTTATTTTAATTATTTAAATTGAAATCCTGATTTAAAAACTTTATTATATTTATTAAAATGAATAAATTTTGTTATTTTAAGAGTATATTTTGATTTTTATGTGAATTATAATTTCAAACCTGAATAAATAGGATATTTCCAGAAAAAGTGGATTTTTGGTCAATCTCGTCAAACTTTGACTTTTAAATTTAAAATTTAAATATTTGAATTTTTAAAATTTATCTTTTATTATAAAAATATATTAAATTTTGAGAATACTGCTTTTCGTTTCGTTGAAATCTGATTTATATTTATGCATTTTACAATATTGTGTGTACATTAATTTATTTAACAATATTTTTTATTTTAATTTATATAAATAATATTTTTATTTGTCAAATCATGTTCTAATAAGCGTTATATGACATGTTAGGTATATATTTTATTTTCAAACATTTTTTAAGTGATGTTTAAATTTTTCCAAAGTTTATTGAATTTATTTTCAAATTTTAAAGCCTAGTTTCCAATTTCTAGCTATTTTCTCAATTTAATTATATTTAATTAAAATTAATTTATTTATTTATGTGAATTCATCATATTTTCGTGTTTTCATCTTTATTTATAAGTATTTTACATGTATTTAAAAACTGAAAAAGAATTATGGAAATTTTAAAGTTTGTGACCTTTTATGTGCTTAGCCTCTTCATATTCTCCACCTTTTCATCACCAATCAACACGACTTCTATTTGCTGCCTTATTCACTTTATTCATCCGATTCCTTAATCTTTTCTAACGTGAAAAAAACTTCTCAACCCTAAAAAACAATTGACCTACACTTGAAGCAAAATTTTGGTAAAAATATTCACTCTTTTTCATTTTTTCCATTGTTTGTTTGATTTTTGTACTTGCATTCACCTTCATGTAGTTCGGCCCTCCATCTCCAGCACCTTGGCCACCTCCACCACCACCTACTCCAGCCACCATCCCCTCCACTTCACTGACCTTCCATGGCCAAGATCATCTATGTGAAGATCCACCAAGAAAATGATGCAAACTCCATTTTAACTACCATAGCCAAACTCCCCCTTGTCTCCACCACTTTGGCCGACCATCCACCACCACCACCAGCCACAACCTGAGCCTTGGACCTTTGTAACACCTGTAGTTGATCTTTCCAGATCAAGTCGTGCCCAATCGTCCCTTGGTCGAAGACATTTAGTCCTTGGAATCCATGTTGTTGCTTGTAGTTGTGTGTTGATGCACACATATGCCTTTATCTCCTTCATATATTGTTATGGCCAACCTATTTGACCTCAAACTGACCTCAACCTGGTCTAAACCTGATCCAAAACCATCCCATTACAGTGCTTTTACAGTCCATAGCTGAAGAATAAGTGGTTGAATGCAAGTGCAAAATTTTCAGCTATGTATTGTGCTTATATTTCTAACTTTGTTTATAATAGTTTGGTTTGAAATTTATGTATTGTACTTTGTTTTGTTTGTTATGTAACAAGGCTATTAGCTTTGCCTCTTCCACACTCGAATCATTGTCGCGCTATCGTGCCTTTGTGGATCTTAGTTTGTGTATTTTGATTGTCATCTCCAGCTTATACAAGTGAGTAATTCTCACCAGACAGTATTTATACTTATATGACTAGTAAATCAATCACATTTGAATCTATATAAAAAATATCATCATGTTATATCTGCTATGTTATGATCATATGATATTCACCCATGCTTATTTACCTGTTATATCATCCATTACTATTATTTAACGTTATTCTGTTATTTATATCAGTATATCACACTACAAATTCCCTTTAGATTAGAATCACTATGGGTTGAAATGATACATACCCGAACGGACTTTAGAATAGGGAAAAATCATTATGGGCTAAAATGATAGGCCTGAACGATTTTTAATTATTTTTATTTACTTGGGATTGCGGGTTTGAAATGATTGAACCCGAGTTTTCTTTGTAAATTACGGATTGAAATGATATATTATCCATATCACTTTACCTAGGCTTGAAAATGATATACAGACCCGCGGTTAAAATGTATTTTTCCTAAAAAAATTAAAATATTTTAGAAATGTAAATATTAAAATATTTTGATTTAAAATTAATTAAAAATGATTTTATAAAGAATTATTGATTTTCTAAAAATTTATAAGTGAAAGAAATTAGTGGTAAAGTTAGGAATTTGAAATATAAGTTATTTTGGCAATTATGATTTGGTTATAAATGGAATTTAAATTAAATAGGAAATATGATAAATAGATTTAAATTTGAATTAAAATGATTTTATAAAGTATTAATGATTTTTGAATAAATTAAGAAGTGAAATAAAGGAATATTTAAGTTGAATTTTGAAATATAACTTAAATTGGAAATTTGTGAATTTTGTTTAAAAGTAAATTTTAAGTTAAGTAAATAAGATGAAAAATAAGTTATATTTGAAAATTTAAACTTAAGTGTTAAGTTAAAACTTTAATTATAAGAATTGAAATTGAATGTGTGAATTTAATATGTGAATTATTATTAAATATTGATTTTTGAATGAAAATTTAACTTTATAAAATCATAATTATAAGGTATTTAAATGATTGTTTTAAAGATGAAAACATATGATTTTATAAGTTTAGAATGGTTTAAATAGAAATTTAATTGTTTGTGAAATTATGTTGAATATTTGGAATTTAATTAATAGTATTTTTGAAATGTTATTATTTGTAATGTAAAGGATATTACAGCATTTGTAAATGATGTAGTTGATAAAATGAACTAAATGGCTAAATTGAATTACGGGCCATTATAGCACTTTGTAAGTGCTGTATTTACTGAAATTAACTAAGGTTTTATTTGAACTAAAGTAACCCTATTACAGCATTTTCTTTAAATGCCGTCTTTTGTTAAATTGAATTGTTTTAAAAGTAACTTTCCGTGGCATTTTCTAAATGCTGCGAAAGTTGAATTTTCATTTTTTTAATAAATTAAGTGAATAAATGAACTTGAAAGATTAAAAGTTTGGAAATTTATTAATTTAATTATTAAATATAGTAATTTCATTTTAATAATTTAAAGTGAAGTAATTTGTTTGAAATATAAACTATTTTGAAATGTGTGTTGAAATGGTATTTTAAATAAAAATGAACGGGGTTAGGAAAAAATATGATATTTTGAAATGAATTTGAAATGATATTGATTTTTTTAAATGATATTTGATTTAGATTATAAATACCGTTTTGAAATTTTAACCACGGGATGTATTTAATTTATAGTTTAACTGATCCTTAGAGAATGGATGATCCCAAGCATCCATTAAGTTATTGTACATTACTACTACAGTTCACTTGAGTTAGTTTACACTATATAAGTATATATGTCCTGACTCGAGTGTTTTGTGTTTTTCGGGTCAGCTTGAGTATTTACAGCTTAGCTTTGGATTTCTTTTCTTAAGCTAGGAATCGCTGGAGACTCTGCTTGTCTAGTTATCTATTCCCTTTCAGTTTCAGTTGTTCTATTTCAGTTCTGGTATTTATAAACTTCTATATATTTTGGATTTCTATTGTATATGTTTAGACTGCTATTGTGTAATTGTTTTGAGAGTTTGTTATAGTAGCTTCATGAACTACTATGGTATTTTAATTTCCGCTGCGAGTTATTCTGATATTTCTGTGTCTGTGATTTGTATTTCATTTACTCTAAATTTATTTACAATGCGTTATTTTGAGCAATTCAAGTCCGGCATGTGTGGATGCGAATGGCTGAAAATATCGGGTTGTTACAGTTGGTATCAGAGCTTTGGTTTTAGGAAAACCATAGCTTACGGAGCAAAAACTCATTAGAGATAGGGTAGAAATACCCTAGAAAGAGTGAAATCAATCTCAGAATCATTTCTTTGTTAGAGAACGTATTCTCAAAGTATAAAATGATTTCCAAATGATTTTTAAAGTATTTTCAAAGATTATATTAGTATAAAGTTTTTCTTATTTTGAAACCAAGATTTTCTAAACTTCATTCCTTTTGTATCCACCTTGTTAAAAATATCTTGGTTAGGATTCTCATCGATTAGGATTCCTTGAACTTTGGAAAGCTCCCACTTGTTCTGAAATCCAGTCTTGTCTTCCCTATTTTATCCTTTTGAATTTGGAGCATTCCATAATTCCACTTTGGAATGACCTCTATAAAGATCGGTGATTCCGCAAATCTTTGAATGATTTGTAAAGAGGCGAAACTCCTTTACAAAATGCATATATTCACCGGAGATTCTTGTATCCTCGGTTTTCGATGCTATCTATTTTCTGCTATATCTGGATTATATCTCTGGCGATCGAATGTCGATTTGCCTTAGATTTCCGCATTGATTATATTCCTGAAGTCACGGTTGACCAGTTAAGGTCGCCCGCGATTTATAAAGGCTTATCCGTCTTCTATTTGGTAACTAAATTATCTTATTTTCGTTCGAGTTTATCTTCGAACCAGAATTCTATTTGATTAGACTGCCTCTAAAATTGAATATCTATTTGTTGGAAATTCATCCTTGAATCATTCTTTAGAAATTTGTGTTTGGTTGTATTTTGAAATTTTGCAAACATCGAAATTATTATTTTGATAAGGATGATCCTATTTTGTATATAAAGGTGAAATGTTTTCGATAAGGATTATATATCTTTTAAATGAAAAATTGAAATTTCGAAAGGATTTGAAATTTTGAAAATTTTATAAGAATTTGAATTATATAAAAGTGATTTATAACTGAAGGGTTTTGAATTTGAATTTCGAGGAATCGAACTCCGGTGTTTTGAAATCGGTTTTAAGATTTTGGAAAATATATAATAATAATAATATTTAAAGATATTTTCTGAATAAGAAATGTTTCAAATGTATTCGAATGAATTCTAATGATTTTGAAAATATTTCAAAGAAGTTTCAAGAAAATAAAAGTCCAGAACCCATTTATATCGCTGGAAAATAATTTCGGTGATGAATGCATACATCATCGACATTGATTATCGAGTTTCTGAGTAGGGGAGAGGCCACTCTAGTAGCTTTGCTACGCGAGTGATTTTGTAAAACCAAATTTTGATTTCAGATTTTGAAGTACGGTTTGATATTCGGAAGATATATGTGTGTGTGTGTGTGTGTGTGTGTGTGTGTGTGTGTGTGTGTATATTTGAAATAATTTAAAGTAAGCCGGTGTTCAGTCCTCAAGATTCAGATCTATTTTGGTATAACCTAATCTTTTAGAATTGGTTTACTGATTTGTTGGTGATTTCCAACTATTGGATTGAAAATATGATTTCTTCGACTATTTTGAAGATTCGACCACTTCCAAATCAAGGTTAACTTTTCAAAGCTAAGAAATATTGAAAGGTATAAGGTGTTTGATAAAGAATATAAGTTTAGTTTTGTATGATTAATGTAGAAAGTAATATGATTTATATAAGTTTGAAACTGTTTGTTGAGTGAAATAAATAAGACTATTTTAAATTATTCTGGTATGAAATATAGATTTGAAATGTTATGAATAAAGTATATATATAGAATAATAATCTTTCCAATGGTAAATTGGTTTTTTCATATAGAAATAAATAGTTTGAAGGTTTTAAAAAGAGATGGTTTTAAACTTTGTAACCATTTTAGATATTTTAATGATTGTGAAATGGTTTTGAATGACATAATCTTTATTTGATAAAGAATGTGAATTTAGAATGATAATTGATTTTGATAAATGAATATTTGAAGTTTATATTTGTATGAAGGGATATTTGGTTTACTTGTAATTTGAGTTTATTTAAAAATGATGGATTTATGAAATCAATATTTTGAAAACTAAGTAATAATGAAGTGAAATTTGAGATATATGAAATTATAAAATTTAGTTTTGGAATATGGTATATTTAAGATTTGAAATATATTAAAGATTTAATAGCTTATTTTATGGATCAAATCTTTATTTGAAATTTGAAAATATTTGAAATGGTTTTGTTGAAATCCTAAATTGAATTGAAACTGATGGTTTGAATTGAATTAAAATTGGAAATTTTAGATTTGGGTTTAATTGAATAAATTTGTGAAATGTAAAGAATTAAAGGAATGTTTTATGATTTCAAATGTATGACTTCGAAATGTTATGATTTTCAAAGTGTAATGATTTAAAGTATTTTGGTGTCGAAAGATTTATAACTTTGGAAGTATTATGATTTTTTTTGAAAGTGAATATATGTTTGAAATGGAAATGAATTTGTTTGATCTAAATTTTTTTTGATTTGGGAATTTGGATTATTTTCTAAATCTATTGTTTTAAGAAACTTTGAAACTGAATATATGAAATTAGGAAGAAATGATCTGGCGAAATCATATATGATTTTGAAACTGAGTTGATATTGAAATGTTTTGAAATTGAGAACCTTGTTTATCTAAATACTTTGATTTGGGAGTTATCGAACTTATATAAAATTGATTTTGTTGGGTACGTACCTACCACCCACCGAATCAAAGCGAACCAACTCGAAATAACATGCCAACCATCCAGAAGTAGCATGCCGAACCAACTCGAAGTAGCCACCACCGAATCAACCTACCGAACCAAGCCACGCCTTCACCACCGAACCATCCGGTCCACCGAACCACCCTACTCTCCAAACACTACCGGTCCAAAACTCTACTTCCAACCATCACCGAACCAACCGACGCACCGAACCACCTACCACCGGTTCAATCCCTCTCTCCACCGAACCAAGCCTTGCCGAACCAACACTGCCAGGCCAAATTGCTTCAGCCCAGGCCCACCAGCAGCTATAAACATCCAGGACCCCTGCCTCCAGCCTCACTCTGTAAATAGAGGGGCAGGGGTACAACAATGGCAGACAAGTTTGAGAGATCAAGCACGGAAGGAACTTTCAAACAACTTTCATATACTTGTATACAAAGCTTTGTACTTGTAATCTGAAAGAAAAAAGGAGAATAACATATAAAGTGGACGTAGGCACGTTCTGGCCGAACCACTATAAATCTGTGTGTCTTTTACAGTTAATCCATCTATTTCGTATATTTGCATAAATCACCCAAACCATCCAGACCAACATATAATCAACTAAATCATACGACTAGGAGGTGTTTGCCCATTTTTTGTGCAAACATTTTTGGTGCTTTCACTGAGAACAGAAGGAGCTCGAAGCTTCATCTTCTCCCACTCAACCCTTTTCCTATCAACACCGTTCATTGCTTGGAGAATATGGCTCCTGGACGGAAGAAAGATACTAACAAAGAAAAGAATGTTGCAACTGGCAGTATCCCAGATCCAGTGATCAAGGTCCAAGACAATCATCAGGTTCCAACGGCAAATTTAAATCAGGCAAATCCGACAGCCCCCGCTACGGAACAACCAATTACAAGGGCAGATCTAGACAGGATTGTGGCTGAAGTAACTAACCGCTTCGCATCTCAACAAGAAGCCTTGGTGGACCAACTCATGTCACGCTTAAGGGATGCTGAAGAATCCAACCGTAACACTGAATCATGGAGTGAGTCCCAGTCTGGAGGATCTAAGAGACGACAAGGGTCTTTCTTCTTCGAAGAGGCCAACAATAGAAACAGCCATGGTAGGAGCCGAGCCCGGACTCAGCCCGAATTCCGACCCGAGGAAACACTTGGAACCAAACCCAACGGAGGAGGTGCCAGGCAGGGGTCGGATGTGGCTGAGCCTGTCATGCTACCTAACCATGAAAACACCAGTAGACGGGGCCGAGCTGGAGTCCGGCCCGAAGTTGGACCCGAGAAAGTGCTGAGAACAGAACCCAGCAGGGGAAGATCAAGGCAAGGGCCAACTGTGGCTGACCCCAGCATTCCCCCAGAAGACCATAGGCAGCCATTGGAGAATGTTAGGAGTGACAGACGATACCATCCCTACAAGCCGTCTGGACGGAATCAGTCCCGCAGGGAAGAACCAAACTCATTTCTACCCGCTCCAAGTTCCGATGAAAGGATGGCGCGATTGTTCAGAGAGTGCGTCCAACGGGAGCAAAGGGATCGGGGGATAGGTGCTAGGGTAACCAGCCCCTTCACCTGCAATATCGAAACCGCCATCACCCCCCGGGAATTGAAAATGCCAACAATGGAACCTTAAAAGGGAACCTCTGACCCCATAGTACACTTACAGAGATACACCCAGCATATGCTCATGAGAGGAGCAACAGAGGGAGTATTGTGTAAATGCTTCCCCCTTTTCTTGGAAGATCTAGCTACCTCCTGGTTCTGCCACCTACCCCAAGGGTCCATCAGCTCATGGGAAATGTTGAAAGAAAAGTTTATCAGCCAGTTCCGCATTCATGTGGAACAACCCAAGGACGCTTATTCCTTATCTAATATCAAACAGAAATCCGGAGAGACGGTGCAACAATATCTAACCCGATTCAACGCCGCGGCGGCAGTCCAAGATGCCGACGAGAAACTTATCCTAATGGCTCTCTGCAGTGGTGTACATCCGGATACTAAATTTGCTAGAAGACTAACCAAGGAAAAGCCAGCTACTTTACCTGATTTCTTCCATGAAGCTGGAAAGTATATGAGACTTGAAGACGCTGCCACTGAGAGGCAGTCAGGGCAACAGGCTAAGACAGCTACAGACAGGATTCCTGCTGCAGCAAAGGATGTTCGGAGAAATGACTCTAGAGACAATGCTGGGGGCAAGAAGGGAGAAAAGCGCTTATACCGACCTGGGCCAAGATTTGACTCTTACACTCCTTTGAATGAAACGATCGAAAACATCTTCCTAGCCACTCAAGACGAAGTTAGATACAAGCGCCCCCCGCACAAGAAGGAGTCAGATAATGCACTCAACTCTGGGAAGTTCTGCCGCTTCCACGAATCCCATGGACATGACACCAATGAATGCCACCATCTCCGGGACTTGATTGAAGAACACATCAGAAGGAAGAGACTGGAATGCTATGTAAAAAGCCATAACAGGACTTCGACTCCTGCCAATGAGAATCCTAGGCTACCCCTCCCAGAAGTAGGCGGAGGAAACCGCAACACCAGCGGCTCTAGTCAAGAGAAGATAGTGGTCCATACCGTATCAGGAGGACCACACATCACCGACAGAAGCTGGGCAGAGATGGAAAGATACGGTAAGTCACTTAGAAACGATGAAGGCTTGTTAACTCTGTTATGGAAGAACGCCACCCGAAACGGAAAGAGAATGACGACATCACATTCAATAGGCGTGACCTAGAGGGAAGACAGTACCCACACATGGATCCTATGGTCATCTCTGCCTGGTTTGGTCCAGCCAAAGTTTTCTGAATTTTAATAGACACTGGAAGCTCGGTAAATATCCTATTCAAGCATGCTTTCGACAAAATGAAGTTGTCAATGAAGGATGTGTCTCCCTGCAACAAACCACTACATGGTTTCACTGGAGATGCGAAGATGCCCCTCGGGCAACTGGACCTTTTTGTTGAAATAGGAAGTCATCCCCGCTCCGTTGTGCGAAAACAAACATTTGTGCTAATAGAAAGCCACTCGGCCTACAACGCCTTTTTGGGAAGACCAGCCTTGTCTGACTTCCAAATTGTCCTAGCCCCATGGTGCCTGAAAATGAAATTCCCAACAGATAACGGAGTAGGAGAAATAGAGGGAGATCAAGACGCCGCTCGAGATTGCTATGTAACTGAGCTTCGCAATAACCGCAGGAAGGATAAAGGGAAGGATGCAGAGACTTCTCTCTGCAAGAAAAACCTGGAAGCATGGCAATTAAAGAAATCCCATCCTCTTAGATATACCAGCGATCCTTTCAACGAATTAGACCCCAGGGACAAAGAGGAGGAGGCCACCACCAAGCCTGCAGAGGCTATGGAATTCGTATCTGTAGACAAACACGACCCAAATAGACTGCTGAGAGTCGGGTCTCAGTTAAGCGCGGAGTTGAAAGATCAACTCGTCGATTTTCTTCGCCACAACATGGATGTATTTGCATGGACGCACGCCGACATGACAGGAATCTCTCCAGACGTAGCATGCCACATACTGAACATCTATCCCACCAAGGTGCCAGTGAAGTAGAAAAAGAGGAGCATGGGGGCAGAACGATCAACAGCCCTCGAGGAAGAAGTAAAGAACTTACTTGCCAATGACTTCATACGAGAAGCCATCTACCCAGAATGGATCGCCAACCCGGTACTGGTAAAGGAAGCTAATGGGAAGTGGCGAACATGCATCGGTTTCTCCAACTTAAATGACGCTTGCCCGAAGGACTGCTTCCCACTCCCCCGAATCGACCAACTCGTGGACAGCACAGCCGGACACGAACTCTTATCCTTTATGGACGCATACTGTTCGTCGACGGAAATTCTATCGGTTTAGAAAATCGTCGAACGAATTTTGAAATAAAATTTACCGCAAGCGCACGGTGTACGAATGTAGCACGCGGCGAATACGGGTCGATCCGCCGGGAATTGATGATTTTAAAATTCTATTCAATCAAATTAACCAAAGTTGAAAGTGTGATTAGATAAAAATGTAAGAAACTAACAAAAACTAGCAAAAGAAAAATAGATAAAAATATGAGAGTTAAATGACAATTTGGAGGCAATTTCCACTCTCTAGATCACATAAATCAACAAAATGAAGTTATGATCTCTCTTTTCTTGTCATTAGTGAATTAGTTGATGTGCTTATCATAAGTATGGTATATTTGTGCTATTAATTAGCTCAATATAAACCATCAAACTATAACACAACCACTAATACACTTTTAAATCTCATAAAATATGACAATAAAGTTGAAAGCAAAATTTATTTTAAGCATGGCCTATTAACCATTAATTAGAAATATAAGCCATCAAATTTCAATTTCAACAATCACTTCTTTGCATTAATCATATGTAGATGAAGAGGCCATTTGTGTTTTGTTTGTTTAAGTATAGTCTATTTGTTATAAACAACATAGACTATCAAATTCAAAGCTAAACAACATCATTAAACCACTTCATTCATTCTCACTAAGCATAAAAAGAGAGTATAAACATCAAATTAAGTTGAAGCTACATGATTAGAGAGCTTCATTACCCCTAAATTGAAGGGGTTTAGCCTCTCATATTTGTTACCATATGAACAAATGTAGCTTGCAACATGAGAGAAAAAGAAAAGGAAAAGAGAGCAAAGTGAAATGGAAAACTATTCTAATTGCATAAAGGAAAATCTACACTACTTGCATAAAAGGAAATGAACATGTAATTAAAAAGAAACAATAATTAAAATTGCATAAAAGAAAAGAATTACATAAGAGAAGAAATGGCTAAGTAGCCATGGAAAGAAAGAGAGATTTGATTTATTTTCTAAACTAAAACTAACTGACTAACTAAGAGGAAGATGGCTACATGAAACATAAGGGGTATTTATACAAGTTAGAAACCCTAATGCATATTTTTGGGGAGTACCCAAAATGCCCCTTAGGAAGTGTGGAGGCCAAGTAAACATTAACATGTCTTAATCCCCCATTAAATGTACATGAAACCATTAGCTCCATAAGCATGTGCATTAGCCTTTAATTTGTACATTAAGGTAGGTGGGTAGGTGGGGTCCTCTATGTTCTTCACTTTGAATTATTTCCATCTTCATTCCTTTGTATTAATTTTGTGCATGCATATCTTCACGAAACCACTTCTATTTGAGATCAAAATCCTACAAAAATATATACAAATTTTCAATCAATTTTTCTCAAAGAAATATATGTACACAAATGACCGTTTTGCCCATATATGAAGATGAATATGTGCAAATTTGGAATAATTTGAATTTTTGGTTTAAACGAGTTAAAATACCCGATATGATCGTTTATTTAATTCAAATAGATTAAATATGGTGGTAAAAATATGCACATTTACGTGCACATCACATACTCAGGATATAACCAGATCCCTATGCACGCCCCCGATCAAGACCACACTAGTTTCATCACTGACCGGGGATTGTACTGCTACGAAGTAATGCCTTTTGGACTTAAAAACGCTGGAGCTACTTACCAACGCCTTGTCAACAAGATGTTTGCGGAACTAATAGGACGAACTATGGAAGTTTATGTGGATGACATGCTGGTAAAATCGAGGAAAGCCAACGATCATATAAACCACCTGGATGAGATGTTTCAAGTACTTCGCCAATATGGAATGAAGCTGAACTCTCTGAAGTGCTCCTTCGGAGTATCGTCGGGAAAGTTCTTGGGATTCATCGTCCATGCCAGGGGGATTGAAGAAAACCCCGAACAGGTTCGAGCTTTGCAAGATATCAAGATACCATCCACTCGAAGAGAGATGCAAAGACTAAACGGAAAAGTGGCCGCCCTAAGCAGGTTCATCTCTAAAGCAACCGACAAATGCATCCCTTTCTTTTAAGCTTTAAAGAAAGACAAAGGAAAGTTCAAATGGACTGACGAATGTTCGACAGCCTTCTTTAACTTAATCGAGCACCTCCAGAGCCCATAGGTACTCTCAACTCCAAATGAAGGCGAAGAACTATACATATACCTTGCCGTATCGTCCCATCCTTTAAGCGCCGCTTTGGTGAGAGAAGACAACCACACACAGCGACCCATATACTTTGTAAGCAAGAGATTTACAGGGGCAGAAGCCAGATACCCTAAACTTGAAAAGCTAGCATACTGTTTGCTAATCACGTCACGGAAACTGCGACACTATTTCCAATCTCATTCCATCAGAGTTTTAACCGATCAACCGCTAAGGCAAGTACTCCATCGCCCCGACACTTCTGGGCGACTACTTAAATGTTGCATTGAACTGAGTCAATATGATATCACCTACCATCCTCGCACCGCTATCAAGGGGCAAGCCATGGCAGATTTCATTGCCGAGTTCACTACTAACGAAAGTAAGGAGCAATCTGAAATAGCAGATGATATCAAGTGGAATCTCTTCGTAGATGGAGCATCAAATGAACAAGGCTCGGGGGCAGGTATTGTGATAAACACCCCCAGGGGAAGGAAGCTGCACTACGCCCTAAGGTTGGAATTCGCTGCCACCAACAATGACGCAGAATACGAAGCAGTGATAGCCGGATTAGAACTTGCCTTGGAGAATGGAGTCGGTTCTTTATGTTTCCATAGTGATTCTCAACTTATTGTAAATCAAATATTGGGGGAATTCCAGGCTCGAGGAGAACGACTCACAGCATATCTAAAGAATACCAAGCTGCTGCTCAATCAATTGGATCACTATCTAATCAAACACATTCCTCGGGAAGAAAATCAGGAGGCCGACGAACTGGCAAAGCAAGCTAGCATGAAGGACGACACTGCTTCCCGAACGATAACCATCTCAAAGCAACTGGCCCCGAGTTACGAGCCAATGAATATGATAGCTGCAACTGAAGAGGAAACTTGGATGACTCCCATCCATAAGTACTTACAAAGTGGCACACTGCCCGACGGGCGTAACGAAGTCAAGGAAATCTTAAGGAAAGCTTCCCGCTACACGATACAAGAAGGCATCCTCTATCGACGCGGCTTCTCTAATCCCTTATTAAGGTGTGTCGCTGGAAGGGAAGCCAACAAAATCTTATCCAACATACATCGAGAAAGTTGCGGAGATCACACTGGTGGGCAGACTCTGGCAAAGAAGATACTCTGATATGGATACTACTGGCCCACCTTAAACAAAGACGCCCTAGACTTCGTCAAAAGATGTGACAGATGTCAGAAATTTGCTAAAATTCCTCGACTATCAACAAACGAGATTACTCAAATGACCAGCCCTTGGCCCTTTGCAATATGGGGAATTGACTTGATTGGCGAACTGCCAGTGGGCCGAGGCGGAGCCAAATATGCCGTAGTAGCAGTTGACTATTTCACCAAATGGGTGGAAGTGGAGCCTCTAAATAAAATATCTTCGGCAAAAGTTATTAACTTCTTGATCAAAAATGTTTTATGCAGGTACGGGGTTCCACTCAAAATCATATCAGACAATGGACTTCAATTTGACAGCGAGGAATTCGCCGACTGGTGCCAAGAGCACGGAATTCACAAAAGCTTCTCATCTGTGGCTTACCCCCAGGCAAACGGACAAGTCGAAGCTGTCAACAAAATCCTCAAAACCCTAATCAAGAAGAAACTTGAAAAGTCAAAAGGCGCTTGGGTGGATGAACTTCCTACGGCACTTTGGGCCTACCGCACATCTTACAGAACATCAACAGGGCATACTCCTTTCTCTTTGGCATACGGATCGGAGGCCATGCTCCCAGTTGAAACTGTAGTGCCTTCCCACCGCAGGATCCACTACAACCTAGAAGAGAACGAAGAACTCCTCCACATGTCTTTGGATCTAATTGAAGAGAGAAGAAACGATGCAGCACTCAAAGCAGCAGCTCATAAGAAAAAAGTTGCAGCACAATACAACTCCAAAGTCAAGCACCGCAGCTTACAAGAAGGAGATCTTGTCCTCAAGCGGATCTTCCCGCGCCCCGGAGCGCTGATCCTATCTGGGACGGACCCTATGTAATTCATAAAGTTCTCCGCAACGGAGCCTATATTTTGTCAACAGTGGATGGAGAGGTGTTCCAGAGGGCATGGAACATCCGACACCTCCGTCGATACTTTTCTTAACTTGTACTGCCCATATGAAGTGAATTAACAAAGAGAATCAGTGGACGTAGGCATTTTTGTGCCGAACCACTTTAAAAATCTTGTCTCTTTTTAACTTGTTCCTTTATATCTTGGCTGCTTGTTAAGCTTTATCCTTTTCTGTTGAACAAAATCATGTATAACGACATTTCCATACTGGAACTTCACGGCGCAACCTCACCTGGACAAGACCCAACAGGTACTATGCGATTCTATGCACTCGCCAATGAGACACTTTTGCTCCAGCATCCCTCTGCTGCGGGTTAACTCATTGCTCACGACTGCCCTCAAAGCCAACTGTAATGAGCCGATTATAAGCCATCAAGAAGGCCGACTATAGCCGATGGCAGCTCATTACGACGTTCGGCTCGCCGTCAACTGTGAACCTACTTTAAGCCCCAACATAAGGTGTGGCCAGCTAGGGGTAGTTCACGGCTGACAATCGGCACCCACACTAGCCGGCCACTGTAAATCGAATAATACCCACGATTACGGGCCATAATGGCTCGGGTAGTTACTGTGCGCGATCTCGGCTCCGATATGTCTTAAGTGCGGCTGTGGTAAAAAAGATAAACTCCCCACGGAGGCGTAAGATGGGTGACAAATGTCTCCGAGACCCACAGCTAGGGAAAGTGACTACAAAACCCGTTTGCCACGAACTTAAGCATATCGACGGCCTTCTGTGATTGGAAGTTTTACTGTTTCTCATATTTCCATTTCATTCAAAAACTTTTCTCCTATCCTATATAAAAATCCTTAAAGTACAGGTCACAAAATAGGGGAACTCTCGCTTGTGGAAATATGAACTCCCATCCGGATGACGGAACACTCAGCTACATTCCATACTCAGTCACGCAAGACATTCAAAGCAACCCTCTACAACTAAAACACGAAGGGCGGTACTATATTCTCTTGTATACAAATATGTAGCTTTAATTTATTCACACATCATATTGGCATTACAAGACATGAAACAATATTTTGAGCAGAAACTTAGCATCAAATGCGATTAAGTCAAATGCATAAACACGCAGCTATATTTCTTATGCAACATATCAAAATAACAACCACATTCGAACATAATAGAATCAGCTTATGTTATAAAATTACAGAAAGTCATTCTTTACAAATAATAAAATTACAAGTTACATTAATATTTCGGACTAACATAGACGGCAACCAAAATATGTACAAGTCAAGTCAAGGAATCGGAGCTTCGCCTCCATCCCGCTAGCCCTCCAGATCTTCTTAACTACAGGGTCAGAACTCCCCGCATGTATTCCAGTGGTCCCGCCTGCCCAATTCAAAAGAGAATCCATCAATAATCGCGAAAGATAAGCAATCAAATCATGAAAATGTTAAAAGGAAAGACTTACCAACGTCTGCTCCCTGATCATCATCATCTAGCTGCACGCCTACCTCATCCGCAGCAAGCAGCCGCATGCCCTCCTTAACCGCCACCTTCTCTTCCTCAGTGAATTGGTCTGTAACCACATCCATCCTGAAAGCCGCACCACCTTCCTTATCCGCATCGGCCTTAGCTTCTTCCAAAGCCCGGAGATATATCCTAGCCATAACCCGGGGATAATCGTCCATCCAGGACAAGTTGCCCTGCCTCCAAGTACGGAAATACATGTCCCGGAGCATCTCGTCCATCATCCCCTCGTTCTCCTCAAACTCTTTCATCCGGGCCTCAGAAGCCGACAGTCGTGCGACAGCAGCATCTCTCTCCAATCGGTATCTCGAGCAGTCAGCCTGAAGGGACTTCCGCATCACTTCCATCTCCTCCTTCAGCTTGGCCAGAGCAAGCTCTGCGGCCTCAAGCCTCCCAGATAACTCTTCTACCTGCTCAAGATCCACTCTCCGAACCTCGTCCACCATTGCGATGGCCATGTCAATCCGTTCCTTGCAGGCAGCCTCCATCTTTCATAGTTCTGCCTTACTAGCCTCTTCCATAGTCTTCTTCAACCGCCTGGAGGCTGCCTCATGCTGAGAAATCTGAATGGCTTGATCGGCAAGCTGTTTGGCCTGATCAGCAACCTTTAGCCGCAACCGAATGTTAGCACTTCCGATTTCATTCCCAGCCTTGGCCAGTCGAGCGTGATGCTCCATTAGCCTCTTGGTCTCTTCAGCCACCCGATCGATGTTTGCCTTGGCCTCATTCCCCATGGTCACAATCCGAGTAGTAAGCAAATCAAGGTCTAAGGACTTAGCCTCATCAAGCACCCGTACCATGGGATTGCGGGGAAGAAGATGCTCACCCGTGGCCTCGTCAAAAGAGATGTCCTGAAAACTCGGGTCCAGATCCGGGTGGCCGGCAAATGGGTTGCGAACCAAACCAGGATGGTCTATCGGAGTGACGGTTGGATTTTCGGACGGATGTGGGGAAGGCATAAGCTCAATATCCTACTCAGTAATATCATGGATGGGCTGGACTGGAGGCTGAGGGCCAGGTAAAGGTTCAAACGAAGATCGGCCCCTCTTTCTCTTTTGCATATCTTCTTCAATAACTCTGAGAAGAGGGCGATATCTAACCGCATCTCCAGGATGGCTAGCTGATGGCTTTGGTTTGGCAGAAGCTTTGAGTAGCTTGTACTGTTCAAGGTGGTGCCGAATATCTGATGTCTTGGCCATCTTACATGTTCCCGGAATAAAAACCAGGTGTTACAAGCATGCATGGAACTATGATCCAAGAAATATGTTAAGTAGGAAAACACGCTTATTTTACAAACCCTGAGGGGGAGAGGGATACTGCAATAAGTCCTGAATTTCATTCCAGGACGGGAGCTGGCCGTAAAATATTCCTAAGTCCTTATCATAAAGGGTGTCTGCAGAAATCAAGAATTCACCTTGAGTTACCCTAGCTGGAGGACCCTTAGAAGATGAATCGGCACCAGTCCCAGCCTTGTCAGCCTTCTTCACCTTCTCCACAGAGGCTGATCCTTCCTCCAACCCCTCAAAAGCCTGGCGGAAGGCATCATCCGTCCACTCTTGGATCTCCCCCGCCTGCTCAAAAGACAAAGCCCCGGCACCACTACCACCCTGTCCTTCACCTTCTCCATCTCCTCCGCTCTCCTCCTCGCCTCTTTCCTCCTCTCCGCCTTCCTCCTCCGGAATATCTGGGCATGTGCTAGGGGAGGGTCTGTCAGACTTCTTAAGCTTCTTCCCCCCGACGACTGGAGGTACCGAGAAAGGCATCCTCTTGCTACTCTTCGCAGTGGCCCCATCTTTAGCTTTAGCAGCCCTCTCCTCAGCTGTATCTCTCTGCTTAACCACAGATTGACGTGGCAGAATCAGGTTGTGCTCCAGGAGAGTGGCATTCCTGATCAGGTACGAAGCCGACCTATCCCTTCTAGAGATAGCCTCTATCTCCACAGCCATCTGTACCAGGCGATCATTCTCCACGACCGCAAAGCCACCTGTCGCTAGCAAGAAATAAAAGCCTATAAGAAGAAGCATTACATTCGGGACAAAGAAGTTACAAATGGAATTCAACTTACAGCCAGAAGTGAAAAGGCGAAAAGAAATGGAGTCGTCCTTAACGAAGAACCATTCCTTCTTAAACATGGTGAATTTCGAGTATAAGTCCAAGACCGGCTTGAAGGACACGGCCGACTCTAAACTAATGTACGGAGACCCCTTCTTGTAGCTCCTCAAATTATACAAATATCGGATTTCCCGATTAGAAGGGGGGCGCCCATACCTCCTCTGGAAGATAACGAATAGACACACTAAGATGGCATTGGAGTTGGGCTGAAGTTGGAATGGAGCCACCTTCAAGTAAGTAAGGAAGCTGACTACCTAGGCATTGATCGGAGGAATGGCCCCCCACATGCAATGGTATCGGCTATAGGCGAAATATCCTTCAGGAGGATCATACGGCATCACACCATCTCCCGGCAGCAGCATGCTCGCCCTGTCAGTCCCGAAGGAGCGAGCGATGACATCAAGTTGTCCCTCTCTGAGAGAGCTCGGAAAGCAATCAGGAGGAGAGTTCATAAGCTCTTGGGGACCATACCCATAGCGACCTCGGGGTGGGTCCACGACATTCCGGTCCTAGCTGGGACGGGGGCACAACAGGGGACTCTCGTCTATCCGTAGATTTTCTCTTTTCTGATCGAGTTTCCACTTTGCGAGACATTTATCTGTAACACCGGAAAAACATATTGTTAGAACAAGGAGTATGGAAATACAAACAAACAGGTACATGAAACCTAGAGTCTCATTCGCAATTCGAAACATAAAAACTCAGGACCAAAGACCATTCGGCCTCACACTTCCCACACTCATTTGGTAGTTCAAACCCACAAGGTTCATTCGGTAAATCAAACTACAAGTTCATTCGGTACTTGGGGGCAACGAACACATTCGGTAAATCAAAGCTTTCATGTTCATTCGGTACACGAAGTCCCCAAGTCCATCCGGTAATACAAGAACATAAAGTCATTCGGAGGGAAAGAATCTCACCTGGTTCGGCTAGCTCTTTGATTCGGCGAAACTGAGAGCTTGATTCGGCAAAAGGTTCGGCTCCGTTGGTAAGGAATAACGAAGGCACGTAACCCCTACTTATAAACAAACCTCAATGACCGGACCAGATGGCTCGGCGCTTATAACCGAACGAGGCTATCCCATTAGAACAAAGCATGACATATGTTAAACATATGCCCTACTTTGGGGGGCAAATGTTGGGTACATACCTACCACCCACCGAATCAAAGCGAACCAACTCGAAATAACATGCCAACCATCCAGAAGTAGCATGCCGAACCAACTCGAAGTAGCCACCACCGAATCAACCTACCAAACCAAGCCATGCCTTCACCACTGAACCATCCGGTCCACCGAACCACCCTACTCTCCAAACACTACCGGTCCAAAACTCTACTTCCAACCATCACCGAACCAACCGAGGCACCGAACCACCTACCACCGGTTCAATGCCTCTCTCCACCGAACCAAGCCTTGCCGAACCAACACTGCTAGGCCAAATTGCTTCAGCCCAGGCCCACCATCAGCTATATACATCCAGGACCCCTGCCTCCAGCCTCACTCTATAAATAGAGGGGCAGGGGTACAACAATGGCAGACAAGTTTGAGAGCTCAAGCACGGAAGAAACTTTCAAACAACTTTCATATACTTGTATACAAAGCTTTATACTTGTAATCTGAAAGAAAAAAGGAGAATAACATATAAAGTGGACGTAGGCACGTTTTGGCCGAACCACTATAAATCTGTGTGTCTTTTACAGTTTAGTCCATCTATTTCGTATATTTGCATAAATCACCCAAACCATCCAGACCAACATATAATCAACTAAATCATACGACTAGGAGGTGTTTGCCCATTTTTTGTGCAAACAGATTTGTATAAGTATGAAATTGATTTGAAAACTGTTGATTCGAAAAGGTACTCATACTCAATTTGTAAAGAGAAATATTATATAATCGAAGTCTATATAAGTATGATTTGATATACTATTGATTTGGAAAGTATTCGATTTGAAATGAAATCTTATATATAATGGACTTTATATAAGTATGATATTTGAAAGTGATTTTGAAAGGTACTATATGATACATATTTTCGAAGTAAAGATATGGAAAGTGCCTTCTGCTTGATATCCGCTTTGTGGCCACACTATGGATTCATTCTATCGATATTATTCTCTCTGATTTGGGTTTTTCGGATATGATACTCGAATGTCCATCGAATTCCATGGCGATCTCCATGGTCTTATGATCGTGGCAGCATAGCGTAATTCACAGGGGCTGCGAGAGCCTAAGGGTACGGATGTTTCTTGGAGGATCCAGGCGTAACCATTGTGTATCTGTGATCTATTGGGTCGCTTGGTAGCATAATCTGCAGGGGCTGCGAGAGCCTAAGGGCACGGATGTTTCCTTGGGGATCCAGGCGTAACCATTGTGTATTTGCGGTACTACCAATCTTCATGGCATAATCGTAGGACTGCGGTAGTCAGCCTACAGGTACAGATGTTTCCTGGGGGATCCAGGTGTAACCATTGTGTATCCGCGATCCATGATCGATATGTTTAGTTTTGTTGAATTGTTTGGATTGTACTTTCCATATCAGTTGTTTTTAAAATGGTTTTCCAGTATTTTCACTGGGTGTTGAAACAAGTCGGTTAAGTACCTGGAGAATTCAAGCTTTGAGCCTGATCAACGCATGGCCAGAGTCTACAGGAACGAAAGTAAACTTGTTAAGACATCGAGTTATAAAAGTATTTTGATAAAGTATATTATGTAAAGGATATTTTGATCATTTATTTTACTTGTCTAAATAATTTAAAAATGTTTTAAATATTGTTTACTTCGAACTAACAAATTTTAATCAAATGACTATTCATCATATTATAAAATGTTGTAAATATAAAACTATAAATTGAAATGTATATGGTTTTAAAATAGTGGTCCATCCTTGTCTTTCAACCTATTTTTCCTTCTAGCTATTCCTACATTTTTTCCTCTTTGAGGGTTCTTTCTGCATTATGGGAAGAGTTGGTTCTTTGGCTTATCGTTTGGACTAGCCCAAGAAGCATTCTGTAGTGCATGATGTATTTCACGTCTCACATCTTCTCTGGTATCTTCTTGGCCTATCTCTTTTGTTCAGCCTTCTACTCTTGATGGTTGGGATATTGAGCCTAATCTAACCGTCGAGAGTAAGCCACTTCGTATTGTCGACAGAGGCACGAAGCAGCTAAGAAGGGAATTTGTTAGTCTAATCAAGGTACAATGGGGTACTGATGACCGAGATTGTACTTGGGAGACGGATGAGAGCATTCGTGCTTCGAATCAGATATTTTTTATCCAAGTACTATTTGTTGTCTATCTTGCTTTTCCTTATTTTCCTTGTTCGTTCTTTTCGAGGACGAAAGGATTTGAGTGGGGGAGAGTGTAACAACCCAGTATTTCGTGATTATTTTAATTGTTTATTTTAATTATTTAAATTGAAAATCCTGATTTAAAAACTTTATTATATTTATTAAAATGAATAAATTTTGTTATTTTAAGAGTATATTTTGATTTTTGTGTGAATTATAATTTCAAACCTGAATAAATAGGATATTTCCAGAAAAAGTGGATTTTTGGTCAATCTGGTCAAACTTTGACTTTTAAATTTAAATATTTGAAATTTATCTTTTATTATAAAAATATATTAAATTTTTAGAATACTGCTTTTCGTTTCGTTGAAATCTGATTTATATTTATGCATTTTACAATATTGTGTGTACATAAATTTATTTAACAATATTGTTTAATTTAATTTATGTAAATAATATTTTTATTTGTCAAATAATGTTCTAATATGTGTATATGACATCTTAGGTATATATTTTATTTTAAAATATTTTTAAAGTGATGTTTAAATTTTTCCATAGTTTATAGAATTTATTTTCAAATTTTAAAGCCTAGTTTCCAATTTTTAGCTATTTTCTCAGTTTAATTATATTAATTAAAATCAATTTGTTTATTTTTGTGCATTCATCATATTTTCTTGTTTTTACCTTTATTTATAAGTATTTTACATGTATTTAAAAATTGAAAAAGAATTATGGAAATTTTAAAAGTTTGTGACCTTTTATGTGCTTAGCCTCTTCATATTCTCCACCTTTTCATCATCAATCAACACCACTTCAATTTGCTGCCTTATTCACTTTGTTCGGCCGATTCCTTAATATTTTCTAACGTGAAAAAAGCTTCTCGACCCTAAAAAAACAATTGGCCTACACCTGAAGCAAAATTTTGGTAAAAATCCTTCACTCTTTTTCATTTTCTCCATTTTTTGTTTGATTTTTGTACTTGCATTCACCTTCATGTAGTTCGGCACTCCGTCTCCAGCACCTTGGCCACCTCCAGCCACCATCCCCTCCACTCCGCTGACCTTCCATGGCCAATATCATCTATGTGAAGATCCACCAAGAAAATGAAGCAAACTCCATTTTAACTACCATAGCCGAACTCCCCCTTGTCTCCACCACTCCAACCACCACTTTGGCCGACCATCCACGACCACCACCAGCCATAACCTAAGCCTTGGACCTCTGTAACACATGTAGTTGATCTTTCCAGATCAGCCCATGCCCAATCATCCCTTGGTCGAAGACATTTAGGCCTTGAAATCCATGTTGTTGCTTGTTGTTGTGTGTTGATGCACACATATGCCTTTATCTCCTTCATATATTGTTATGGCCAACCTATTTGACCTCAACTTGACCTCAACCTGATCCATACCTAATCCAAAACCATCCTATTACAGTGCTTTTACAGTCCATAGCTGAAGCATAAGTGGTTGAATGCAAGTGCAAAAATTTCAGCTATGTATTGTGCTTATATTTCTAACTTTGTTTATAATAGTTTGGTATGAAATTTATGTATTGTACTTTGTTTTGTTTGTTATGTAACAAGGCTATTAGATTTGCCTCTTCCACACTCGAATCATTGTCATGATATCGTGCCTTTGTGGATCTCAGTTTGTGTATTTTGATTGTCATCTCCAGCTTATACAAGTGAGTAATTCTCACCAGACAGTATTTATACTTATATGACTAGTAAACCGATCACATTTGAATCTATAAAAAAAATATCACCATGTTATATCTGCTATGTTATGGTCATATGATATTCACCCATGCTTATTTACTTGTTATATCATCTATTACTATTATTTAACACTATTCTGTTATTTATATCAGTTTATTACACTGCAAGTTCCCTTTACATTAGAATCACTATGGGTTGAAATGATACATACCCGAACGGACTTTAAAGTAGGGAAAAATCGTTATGGGCCAAAATGATAGGCCTGAACGATTTTTAATTTTTTTTCATTTACTTGGGATTGCGGGTTTGAAATGATAGAACCCGGGTTTTCTTTGTAAATTACGGATTGAAATGATATATTATCTGTATCACTTTACCTAGGCTATAAAATGATATGCAGACCCGTGGTTAAAAAATATTTTTCTAAAAATTTTAAAATATTTTAGAAATGTAAATATTATAATATTTTGATTTAAACTTGGTAAAAATGATTTTATAAAGCATTATTGGTTTTCTAAAAATTTATAAGTGAAAGAAATTAATGGTAAAGTTAGGAATTTGAAATATAAGTTATTTTGGCAATTATGGTTTGGTTATAAATGAAATTTAAATTAAGTAGGAAATATGATAAATAGATTTAAATTTGAATTAAAATGAATTTAAATTATTTTATAAAGTATTAATGATTTTTGAATAAATTAAGAGGTGAAATAAATGAATATTTAAGTTGAATTTTGAAATATAACTTAAATTGAAAATTTGTGAATTTTGTTTAAAAGTAAATTTTAAGTTAAGTAAATAAGATGAAAAATAAGTTATGTTTGAAAATTTAAACTTAAGTGTTAAGTTAAAACTTTAATTATAAGAATTGAAATTGAATGTGTGAATTTAATATGTGAATTATTATTAAGTATTGATTTTTGAATGAAAAAATAACTTTATAAAATCATAAATATAAGGTATTTAAATGATTGTTTTAAAGGTGAAAATATATGATTTTATAAGTTTAAAATGGTTTAAATAAAAATTTAATTGTTTGTGAAATCATATTTAATATTTGGAATTTAATTAATAGTATTTTTGAAATGTTATTATTTCTAATGTAAAGGATATTACAGCTTTTGTAAATGTTGTAGTTAATAGAAATGAACTAAATGGCTAAATTGAATTAAGGGCTATTATAGCACTTTGTAAGTGCTGTAGTTGCTGAAATTAACTAAGGTTTTATTTGAACTAAAGTAACCCTATTACAGCATTTTCTTTAAATGCTGTCTTTTGTTAAATTGAATTGTTTTAAAAGTAACGTTCCGTAGCATTTTCTAAATGCTGCGAAAGTTGAATTTTCATTGTTTTAATAAATTTAAGTGAATAAATGAACTTTGAAAGATTAAACGTTTGGAGATTTAATAATTTAATTATTAAATATAATAATTTCATTTTAATAATTTAAAATGAAGTAATTTGTTTGAAATATAAACTATTTTGAAATGTGTGTTGAAATGGTATTTTAAATAAAAATGAATTGGGTTTTGGGAAAAATATGATATTTTGATATTTTGAAATGAATTTGAAATGATATTGATTTTTTTAAATGATATTTGATTTAGATTATAAAATACCATTTTGAAATTTTAACCAGGGAATGTATTTAATTTATAGTTTAACTGAGCCTTAGAGGATGGATGATCCCAAGCATCGTTTAAGTTATTGTACATTACTACTACAGTTCATTTGAGTTGGTTTACATTATATAAGTATATATGTCCTGACTCGAGTATTTTATGTTTTTCGGGTCAGCCTGATTATTTACACCTTAGCTTTGGATTTCTTTTCTGGAGCTAGGAATCGTTGGAGATTCTGCTTGTCTATTTATCTATTCCCTTTCAGTTTTAGTTTTTCTATTTCAGTTCTGGTATTTATAAACTTCGATATATTTGGGATTTCTATTTTATATGTTTAGACTGCTATTATGTAATTGTTTTGGGAGTTTGTTATAGTAGCTTCATGAACTACTATGGTATTTTAATTTCCGCTGCGAGTTATTCTGATATTTTTGTGTCTGTGATTCTGTGATTTGTATTTCATTTGCTCCAAATTTATTTACAATGCGTTATTTTGAGCAATTCAAGTCCGGCATGTGTGGATGCGAATGGCTGAAAATATCGAGTTGTTACAGTTAAGCGGATTTCTGTTGTTCTCAAAGATTTGGATTCCATCTTGGAAGCATCTTTATATTCTTTAAATCCTCATGATGACGATAATGATGATGAGGAAGATGTTATTTCTCTTATTCACGTTGTTCGTGAATTTTTCGATGTATTTGAGCCTGTTTTAAGATTACCCCCTAAGCGAGCCATTGAGTTCAGAATTAATCTAATTCTTGGAGCTGTACCTATTACTCGTCCTCCTTATCGTATGTACAATAAGGAAAATGAAGAGATGCGTGTACAATTATCCGAATTGGAGGCGAAGCAATTTATTCGCTCTAGTTCCTCTCCATGGGGAGCTTCGGCTATTTTTATGAAGAAATCCGATGGTACACTTAGACTTTGCGTTGACTACCGCAAGCTTAATGATCTCACTATCAAGAATAAATATCATTTACCTCGAATTTATGATTTGTTTGATCAGCTTAGTGGTGCTAGAGTCTTTTCACAGTAAGACTTAGCAACCGGCTTTCATCAGCTTCGTATTGCAGAGGATAGTATTCCTTTGATGTCGTTCCGTACTCGTTATGGATCTTGTGAATGGCTTGTTATACCACTTGGTTTAATGAATGCTCTAGCTTATTCCGTTGACCTTATGAATCGAGTTTTCAAAGACTTCCTCGACCGGTTTGTTCTCATCTTTATAGATGATATTCTTGTTTATTCTAAAACCTAGGAGGAACATGGAAAGCATCTTCGGATTGTGTTGGAAACTCTTAGGAGCAATCAATTGAAAGCATAATTTTCTAAGTGCCACTTTTGGCAATCTCGTGTGAAATTTCTTGGTCATATTATTTCTGAATCCGGAATTTATGTGGATACTTCAAAGATTGAAGCGATTCAAAATTGGAAGAGACCGCAGAGTGTTATGGAAATCCGTAGCTTTCTTGGATTGGCGGGTTATTACCGTCGTTTGATAAAAGACTTTTCAAAAATTTCTGTGCCTCTTACTAGTTTGACAAAGAAGGAGGTTAAATACATTTGGTCGGACAAATGTGAAGTTTCTTTTCAGAAATTAAAAGAACTCCTTTCCGATGCTCCTATTCTTATGATTCCCGAAGGGAACCAAGATTTTATTGTTTATACCGATGCTAGTCGTGTTGGTTTGGGAGCCATTTTTATGCAAAGGGATCGTGTTATTGCTTATGTTTCAAGACAATTAAAGCCCGTCGAGACTAGATATGCCACACATGATTTAGAGCTCGCGGCTATTGTTTTCGCCCTTAGAATTTGGCGCCATTATCTTTTGGGAGAAAAATTTATTCTTTACACCGATTATAAATCTTTGAAGTATTTATTTTCTCAAAAGGAACTTAATTTGTGCCAACAACGTTGGCTCGAATTTCTTGCATCTTATGATCTTGATATTCTTTACACTCCGGAAAGGGGAATCGTGTTGCCGATGCCCTTAGTCGTAAGAAACAAGCGGTTGTTTCTATGATGATATCCGAATGGAATGATCCCGGGATTTTGTCCACTTGCGAGATTCGAGATCGTGAATATGATTTATGTTCATCTCTCGTTTTATGTAGCCTTGAGGCTCATCCTTCTCTTTTAGACCGCATTCTTGAAGCTCAAAAGCTAGATTCCGAATTGGCTCTTCTTAGCTAAAGTTGTAGGGATAAAATTAATGTTGAAGGTTTGAAAGACTTGATATCGATGCTCGTAGAGGAATTCGAAAATTTGGTAGACTTATCGTGCCAAATATTAGTCATCTTCGTAAAGACATTTTAGAAGATTCTCATCGTTCTAAATTTACCATTAATCCCGGTAGTAGTAAAATGTATGCGGATATGAAGCGACTTTATTGTTAGGATGGAATGAAATCCGATATTGCTAACTTTTTTAAGCGTTGCATGACTTGCCAACTCGTTAAGGCCGAGCATCAAAGGCCCGGCGGGTTATTGCAACCTTTGGACATTCCAATTTGAAAGTGGGGCCAAATTTTCATAGATTTTATTGACAGCCTTCCCCGTTCTCGTTCGGGTCATGATAGCCTATGGGTGATAGTTGATAGACTTACAAAATCCGCTCATTTTATTCCCGTTCGGTCCAATCGGACCGTGGCTCTTTTGGCCAAGAAATTGTTAAATTGCATGGAGTCCCTACTTCTATTGTTAGCGATCGTAATCCATTGTTTACTAGTGGATTTTGGAAGAGTCTTCAGAAAGCTTTGGGAACGAAGCTTAATTTTAGCACCGCTTTTAACCCTCAGTCCGATGGACAAACCGAGCGTGTGAATCAAACTCTTAAAGATCTTCTTCGTGCATGTGTTCTTGATTTTGGTGGAAGTTGGGAAGATCATATTTCTTTTGTTGAGTTTTCATATAATAATAGCTTCCAATCTAGTATTGGTATGACACCTTTTGAGGCACTCTATGGAAGGTCATGCCGATCTCCTTCTTGTTGGCTTGAGGATGGTGAGAAGTTGGTTTTAGGTCCACACTTTATTTGTGATTCCATAGAAAAAATTGACCTTATCCGCCATAGGATAAAAGAAGCTCAAAGTAGGCAAAAATCCTATGCCGATAACTGAAGAAGGAAATTAGAATTTTCTGTGGGAGATTTTGTGTTAATTCGTATTTCACCTATGAAGGGTGTTGTGCGTTTTAGTCGATCGGGAAAATTAACACCTCGATATATTGGTCTATTTTCCATCACCGAACGTATTGGTTCCATGGCTTATCGCCTTTTATTACCGGCTCAGTTTTCTGCTATTCATGACGTGTTTCACGTTTCTCAACTATGGAAATGCCTTAGGGATTCCGATTCTATTCTTGAGCCATGTGTTGTGCAAGAAATTAAAGTTTCGCCTAATTTAACTTATGAGTAGCATCCTATTCGTATCATTGCATCGGAGGTAAAACGTCTTCGAAATAAAGATGTCTCTCTTGTGAAGGTTCAATGATCCTCAAATCCTAAGGATTGTTCTCGGGAATCTAGAGAATTCATCGAGCGAACACATCCGGACTTACTCTCTCATGATCTCTGAGGTAAACTTCTTAATTCAAATTTCTTTTGTGTTGATATGCTTTTATGGTTGTTACTTTTTATATTTTCTTCTTAAGTATTGTGAGGGCGTAAATTCTTTAAGGAGGGGAGTCTGTAACAACCCGCATAATTAATGATTTGTATATTTAAATATTTTATTTAAATATAGCATCATTAGTCGGATTTAAGTCCGAAAGATTACTTTTTGCAAACAGCTGAATTAGGACTTGATACCACTTCATTGAGTTCAAAATGGTGTTTGCGACCTCTTTGAGTATAAACATTGATATGTTTGGAGCTAGCTAAAATTTTGACCTTTTCACTTAGGGCGTTGGGTTTGGACTTGGGGGTTCAACCCACTAACCAAACTCATCTTATATCCTAACTCCACCACCTCTCCTCTTCATTCCTTCATATTTTTCTAACACTTAAGCTTTAGTAAAAATGGTGGAGGAAATTGGAAATTAAAATCCTAAGCCCTAGCTTCTTTAGAAAATCCAAGTTTTAGCTCCAAAATCAAAGAGAAGCTTAGGTAAGTATCTCCTTCTCCTTCTCCATCTCAATTTTTCTCCAATTTCAAAAATTTTCTATAACCTAATTTGGAAAATTATTGCTTATGATCTTAGATTGGAGCTTTTAGAGTTGAGATTGAAGAGTGGTTGATACTCCTTTGTTTTCAAGCATCTTCTTCCTTGTTTTTGAGTAAAAGGTGAGATTTTTATCTCACATCTATGTCTATATCTATCTTTGTTGTTTGGTATGAACTCCTAACTTCTATTTCGTGCTCACTTGCTTTGGATTGAATTGTTTTTATGAATGTTCCAACTTTTGGTGTTTTGAAGTCAGATCTTTAAAAATCCTAGCTTCGTTGTTTGAACATGTTTATTTATTAAAATAATTTTCATTATATTATAAAATGGTATGTTTAAATGTATAAATTATTTAAAACATTTGTTATTCAAAACCAAGTTAACTTACATTTTTATTTTGTTTCATCGCGGGATGCATTTTAAATAGCGTAAAATAACCTGCTAGGGTTTAATATTCATCCACTTAGCTTTAACAATTTGATTTTTATTCATGATTACTGCCTTTTTTGCAATGGTAGATTTGTGTTGAAATTTTATTATTTGTTAGTTTTAGATTTTAGATTGAAAACTAAGATATTTTTCCACCAATATTGAAAGCAAAGGAAGTTTTCATATATTAAGGAGATAAAGCAAAAAACTAATAATCCATATATGTGTGTGTGTATGTGTGTGTGTGTGGGTGTACGGTATGTGAAAGTGAAAATCAAGAAATATTGGGTTTCATCTAAAGTTGTAAAGAATTAAAAATGTTCATGGTGAATGTGGTTAGGATGTTCTTTTGCTCATGCAAGAGGCTTATGTGTGTGTACATACATGTATGTATATGTAGACGCACACATGTATATAATGAGCAAGTATCAGCTACACTTCAATTTGGCTATACTTCTACTCCTTCAATATCTCACACAACTTCTTATTTAAATATAATAGTACATTCTCTCTCTTCCTATTAATTATATTGTTTAAATCTCAACCTGAGGTGAAAATCATGGGTGAATTGAGGTATAGTCGATCCTTACCTTAATACACATCCACACACGTATGTATGTATGTATGTATGTATGTATGTATGTATGTATGTATGTATGTATGTATGTATGTATGTATGTATGTATTAAGATCGGTCCTACCTCTTTTGTTATACTCAACTTTCATTTGATTTCAACCACATGTTTTAATAAATAATATACCTTTTCTCTCCTACAGTGACCAAAGAGAGAAGATATCTCATTTAATTTGGAACATGTGGCGAAACCAGGAGAATTTGAGAAATAACAATAATGAGATGCAGCCGATCTTTGCTACACACACAATGTATGTATATAATGTATGTATATAAGCTAGGATTAATAGCACTTTTTATTTAGCGTCATTTGTAGCCCCCCTCCTCCAACCAATCCGATATTGGGAGAGAGAAAGAACAAAATTTAAACATAAGCTGCGGCTGGGGGCTACAAAATGATGTTAAATAAAAAGGAAATTACTTCATATACATTGTTTGTTATACAAAATTACATTTTTTTCATTATCATTATTTTTTTTCTCTTTAAAACATAAAATTTTACACAGATCTAGAAAATCCTAGCACTGATTTAAGTTAAAACTACAAAATGGACTTTAACTTTTGATACTAATCATATAACTTCTTTACTTTTCTTATTTTTTAAATAAATTTCAACAATTTCAACTCTAATTCAATAAGAAAAGTTAGTTACTTTTAAATTAAAGTTGTTATTAGTGAAATTTGTCTTACATGATATTTTTGGTTTAACGATAAAAAAATCATTAGCTTCTTCATCAAAATTACATAGATTTAATCAAATATCATTAATTTTAATGTCTAATTTTATGGGTTATAGGGAAAGGATAAAAATGCAATCAAGAAGGATGGTAATTTAGGAATAGATTTTCTTAGCAAAATAGTGGTGTAAAGCGATTTCTGGTGTATAAATATAGCTAACATACACACACACCCTCCTTTTAGATCCCTGATTTTCACCATACATTCAAATTTAGATAATACTTGTTTCCCTCTCGTTCAATAATAACATAAAATCAATTTTAGTGGTTCCAACAATGACCTCTATATACTTCAAAGATTGAGAATTGAAAGAAAAAAATTCTCTTGATTTCTTATAAACTCTCTATTTACAAATTCATGCATCTCTTGCTTACATAGTCTCAATCTATCATAATCAAAATATCATTTTTGATTAAACCACTTCACACAACTCAAAGTATTCACATTCACATACTCGAAGAAGATCATAAGTACAAATTTGTACTATCAGTCAAGATCCATGTTATTTGAAACACACGATTATCAGAGAATTACTTTTGTATTAGCCTATTCCTCCAGGCGAAGTGAGGGTTATTTGGTCAAAGGAAATACCAAATGAAAGCTTCGGGACTGGACATAGGACGGGAGGTCCGAACCAGTATAAAATATCCGGTGTTCTCGCTTTTATTATCTATCTTATCTATACACTGTTAATTTACTCTACTTAGTATAATTATTAGTACATACTCTCACATTAATATATAAGTTGCATTATATAAGATCTTTTACGTTTTCATTTGGTATCAAAGCAAGATCATTTCAATCTATAGTAACAAGTAGTTGAAAAAACAATAATATGGCAAGCACTTTTCAAGAAGGTCAATCAACTACACTTCCTTCACTATTTACTGGTTCTAGCTATGCTACTGGTCAACTCGTATGGCAGCAAAAAGGTTAGAAATATGGCTAGCAACTCAAAACAAATATGAAGCATCTAATACCGACATTAGCACTTAGACTGATGCTCAAAAAGCAGTGGCATTTGGCGATAATAAAGATATGAATGTATTGTTTTGCTCACTTGACAAAAATGAGTTTTCACATACCATACTTTGCACCACTTCATATGATATATGGCTTGCTTTTCAAGTCACACATGAAGGCGCAACTAAATTCAAGCGAACTAAAATCTCAATTCTAAAAAAAACCAATTTTCATCTTTCAAAATGAAAGCAAATGACTCAATTATTGATATGTATGCTAGATTTCAAACCATTCAACACGATCTCATGGCGCTTAGAGTCATATTCACAGATTTTTATCCAGTCATGTGAATTTTAAACTCTTTGACAAATGAATGGAAAAGAAAAGTTTTAACCATCGAAAAAGTTAAAGATCTTTCTTAACTCAAAGTCGAAGAGCCAATAGGAAATCTGATGTCACATGAAGCTAACTTGCAGGCTAGAAAGGATCATAATCATGAAAAGAAAAACATAACATTTCAAGTAAGTAATGAAGATTCGGACTTAGACGACGACGAAATTGTTTTTTTTGCCAAAACCTACAACAATTTCAAGAAGTTCAAGAAAATGACCAAACTTCAAAATGGTGGAAACCAAACTCCTCAAATCAATTATCAATTTAATGCTATGAGTGTGACAAATTTGGTCACATGAAGACGAATTGTCCACAGCTCAATAATGATAAAAAGAAAAGCAAGTTTGAAAGATTCAAGAAAAATAAAAGAGCTTTTCAAGTAACATAGGACGATTTAGATTCATCTTCTTCATCTGATAGTGATAGCGAAAGTGACTCGGAACAAGCGAATGTGTGTTTTATGGCTAAGTATATGAGGTACGTCATGAACTTACTTATGATGAGATAATGGAAATTAGCATTGAATTAGACGATAACCATAGAGAATTAGAAAAATTATATAAGGAATATGTAGGAAAGTTAATTAGAGCATAATTAGAAATTAGATTATTAAATGATAAAAAATAGTCTTAGAAGAAGAATTAGAAATTACACAAAAAAATATGTGCAACATTATTATCTTAAAATGACATCTTATTACATGATTTAGAAAATTATAAGTTAGAAAAAGTTAATCTTGAAAAAGAAAAACCAGAATTTCAAGCAAATTTAGATCCTAGCAATATTGAAATTTGATCCTAAAGGTAATTCAGATAAAATAACTAATAATGTGACAAAATTCAACGAAGGAAAACAAAATTTAGAAAAATTGATTAAAATATCTAAACCATCTGGAAATCGAAATGGATTGGTTTTTTTTGAAATGGTACTTAAACACAACATGTCACTGGGACAACGTAACACAAATCATATGTCAATATATGTTCGAATCACCCTACGCAAGTTTCGAACTTGTGACCTCTCGCACCTAAGTCGAATCACTAAACAACTGGGACAGTGGTGCTTCTCAATGGATTGGGTTTTAAAGCAAACAAAAGTCAAATAATTATAGCACACTATACACAAAATTCAAAAAGACAAAGTTAGAAGCTAAAATCAAGAATTCATACACAAATATGGTTAAAAATATGGGTTCCTAAAGCTAATAATAAACTAATTAAGCAAAAGTATATTGATGAATATATAAAGATAGTCGTACGTAATAATAATTACATTTCTAAAGGAACCAAATCCTCATGGATATGGCTACCTTCTTCCACTAACACGTAGGACCTTAAACAAAGAATGTGGATACCAATTAAATTTTTCTTATTTTGCAGGTATCTAAAAATAAATAAAAAGTAAAGAGAAATGGATACTTGATACTGGTTGCTCAAAGCACATGAATGGAAATGCTCATATGTGGTAATATGTTATCCAATACCACATATATCTATGGTGACACTTTGACATTTAAAGATAATTCAAAAAGGATTTGTCATCGGTAATGGAGAAGTCATCAATATTGGTATTTTTATTCCTTCTATTATTACTAATGTTTTATTGGTAGAAAATTCAAAACATAACTTATTAAGTATAAGTAAATTATATGATAAAGGATTTAAAATTAATTTCGAGAAAAATAAATGCAATATCTTTAACCAAAATAAAAATATAATTTTTGAAGGATTTAGAGATCGAAACACGCATGTTTTAAACACGAATGTCAAAAACAACATAAATTTTTGCCTAGCCGCAAATCATGACGATCCATGGTTATGATATAAACGTTTTTGTCATATGAATTTTAAGAATATCAATAAACTAGTTAAAAAAGAATTAGTTAGAGGATTACCTTAAACCAACTACAAGCTTAAAAACCTGTGTGACGCTTGTCAACTTGGTAAATTAAAGAAAAGTTCTTTTAAATCTAAAAAGAAAATCTCCACAAAGCTATCTCTCGAGCTACTTAATCTTGATTTATTCGGACCGACTCAAGTACGGTCAATAAATCATAACAAATAAGTTTTTATAATTGTTGATGATTTTTCAAGATATATTTGGACATTATTTTTAAAACATAAAAGTGACACTTTTGAAATGTTCAAAAATTTTGCTAAATGAATTACAAATTTGATGAACTTAAAAAATAAAAGTATATGAAGCGGTCATGGGGGTGAATCTAAAAATGTACTATTTACAAATTTTTGCAATAAAAAGGGAATTAGTCATAATTTTTCATTTCCACTTACATCACAACAAAATGGTGTTGTAGAAAGGAAAAATCAAACTTTACAAGATTGTGCACGTGCCTTAGTAAATAGTATTGACCTACCAAAAAGTTTTTAGGCTGAAGCTGTTGCTACCGCATGTTATGTATTGAATCGTGTAACATTTAGACCAATGACTAAAAACACATGCTATGAATTATTTTCAAAAAGAAACCGAAAGTATCGTATTTTTGAGTATTTGGATCAAAATGTTTTATTTTAAATACAAAAGACTATCAAAGAAAATTCGATTCTAAAGTTGATGAAGGAATTTTTGTTGGCTATTCGGATCGAAGTAAAGCATATAGAATTTTTAATAAGCGAACAAACATTATAGAAGAAAGTTCTCATGTTTCATTTGATGAAAACTTTAAAAATAATAACAATGATGATGGTGAAGAAGTTATAATTAAAACTAGACAATGTGATAACTTTACCACCTAGGATATTAAAGAACCATCCAATTAATAATATTATCAGTGATTTAAATACAGAAGTATCAACTAGAAAACAATTGAATCAAATGAGTCAAATTGCATTTATATCAAATTTTGAACCTAAAAATTATAATGAAGCATCAAAAGATGATTTTTGCATTATTGCAATGTAAGAAGAACTTAATTAATTTGAAAGAAATGATGTATGGGAACTTGTACCCAGATCAAACAATCAATCTGTAATTGAAAAAAAGGGGTTTTCAAAAATAAACCGGATGAAAATGGAAACATTGTTCGAAATAAAGCAAGATTGGTAGCTTAAGAATATAATCAAGAAGAAGGAATTGACTATGAAGAGACATTTGCTCTAGTACTATGTCTCAAAGCAATACGAATATTATTTGCTTTCGTATGTCATCATAATTTTAACTTTTTCAAATGGATGTAAAAAGTTCTTTTCTAAACAGCTTCATAAAAGAAGAGTTTTATGTTGAACAATCTCCACAATTTGTTCATGGGAAATATTCCGATTATGTATTTAAAATGAAAAATGCTCTATAAGGATTAAAATAAGCACCTCGTGCTTGTTTATGAAAGATTAAAAACTCATTTACAAAATTTTTGTTTTCAAATTGGTAAAATAGACTCTACTTTATTTATTAAAGGATAAAACAATGACATATTATTTGTACAAATATTTGTTGATGACATTATTTTTAGATCAACCAATTATAATGAATTTTATGATATTATGAAAAATGAATTAAAAACGTAACATATGCGTGAATTAAACTATTTTTTGGATTTGCAAATAAGAAAAATAGAAAATGGAATTTTTATAATTTAAGAAAAATACTGTCGATATTTATTAAAATGCTTTGGAATGGAAAATATCTCAAGTAAACCAACTCTGATGAGTACTATCCTACATTTAGATAAAGATGTAAATGGAAAAGATTCGAACAAAAATTACACCGAAGTATGATAAGATCTCTATTGTAATTAACGGCTAGTAGACTGGATATTATGATGAGTGTATGTTTATGTGCAAGATTTCAAGCACAACCTAAGGAATCGCATTATCGAGCGGTTAAAAGAACTCTACGATACTCAACCCACACCCAAGAATATGGACTTTTCTATCCTGAAGGCAGGTCCTTCGACCTCTTATCGTATAGCGATGTAGATTTTGGTGGTTGCAAGGCAGATAGAAAAAGTACAAGTGGTACATGTCATTTCATTGGTCAATATCTGGTTTCATAATTTAGTAAAAAGCAAAATCGTGTCTCTCTCTCTCTCAACATGTGAAGCCGAGTATATGTCAAAAGCCTTAGCCTATGCACAAGTAATATATATGATGCAACAAATTCTTCAAGATTTCGGTAAAATCATAACAAATTCTCCTATATATTTTGATAATACTAGTGTTATAAATTTATCGAAAAAATCCAATTAATCACTCTCGAACAAAACACATTGATATTTATCACCATTTCTTAAGAGATAATGTTGAAAAGGGAATTATATCACTTGAATTTGTAAATAGAAAAAATCAAATTGCAGATTTTACAAAACCACTAGACGAACTAACTTTAATAAAATTAACACAAGACCTAGGAATATGTTCTTACAATGAATTGGTAAACTAAGATGAATAATTTATTTAACTCATATAAATTACACAAAATATTTTTTTTAAATTAGTTACAAATAATCTTATCCTCATAAAAACTAGCTAATTTCTGTTAAAATTATATGGTTAAAACTTTACTCTAACAAATGAACTTCTAGATATAGTAAAACAACTTTTATATAAAACGATTTTTCTGCAAACTAAATACATATATTTTTACCAAGCGCCATTTGCAAACCATTTCTATTCAAAATGTCTTCTGATAACGACTCCACTTATTCGACTATCAACTTTAGCTTACCTTCATCGAATAACACCTGCGTATCACTAATTAAATCTACACCTCCATCAATTCGATCAGCCTCTCTAAACATTATTACATCATCTACGTATCACATTGGCTTTTCTCCAAAGGAAAAGAAAGCCAAATGGTCAATCGATCTAGAATCAACATCTCCCAACAACAAAATTGATGAAATATATCACTATCAATAAGAAATGATGGGACTTCATCGACAAATGTATTATGAGCAACGACGTCAAAGATCTCATCTTAACCTTCTCAAAAAATGCATTCTAGCAATTTGTGGACATTCACCAACAAAAAATTGCATATATCAAAAATCTCCTTGTTTAAAAGAAAGTCCCGTCAAAGCTTATAACATTACTCCAAGAAATTTATGCAAGTAATGATCATTAAATCAAGACTGGATTGATACTCTAGCTCGTCCCAGTTTGTCCACACTAAAGCCGTTAGTTGAAGAAATAAAGGTTGAGCCGAATTTCATGAGATTTACAACAAATTAGAAAGTTCGACCACTCTAACTAAAACTAAGATTACGATAGCATTTCGTCTAAAGTTACTTAATATTGTAATTTCATATATATATATATATATATATATATATATATATATATATTGTTGCATGAATTTTTTTAAATAAAAGTTAAAGATTTTTTTATTTTTAAAACTGGTATATTATGCAAACAAAGACAACAAACGTTTGTCAACGGTTTTAGGAATTTTTTTCCGAAACCATATACGTCTGTGATAAACCTACAGAGGTCTGAGACTGGTTTCGGGACAATTTTCATGAAACCATAGACATCTGTGATACCCCCACAAACGTTTGTCATCAGCCTCGGGTTCATTCTGCAATAGCCCTATATATCAATTTTTTACCCCTTTCAACTATTTACCAAACTATCTTCAAATCTAAACCTAAAACCCTAGTTTCTAAAACTCTATTTGTCCAAAAATGGCACCCAAGACAAAGATTCATGTTAATAACACATCTTCTCAAACCCCCAATCGCTGATGCCAACATTCAAGAGTGGCTTTGAAATAGCACGATTGCTTACAAGAGATTTGATGAGCTCAAACAAAAAAGCTTTATTTCGGTCCATTCTACAGATTGTGCAAGTTTGGCAAATATGGAATTCAAGAACTCACCTTTGCCTCCGGCTTTTGAGATTTAATCAATTTTGACAAAAACGAGCTACAAATGGATCAATTGGCAATCTTTCTTTTACGCTAACTTATGTAGTAATGATATTTGGATGCCTGAGAATGACAATGGTTGGTTATGGACAAGTGTTTATGGTTACAAGTCGAAAATTAGCTTAAGCACAACTGCTCGTATGCTAGATTGTTCCTCGTCCGGACTGGATTTAAAAGAAGTTCTCGACCATGGAAATTTGTCAGGATGAAATAACACATCAAATTTGGGAGGATAGAATGCCATAGTGGAAATCCGTTTATTTACACCCAAAATCTATGTTATTAAATCATATGATAATAAGTACGATGATTCTCCATTTAGGAAGTCTGAACCAATATACAAAACCGATCGTAAAGCTCTCTATGCTATATTTGGTAGGACACAAGTAAATTGGGCTAAGCTTATTTATGATGAAATTAAAAGCTTTTGGTCTCACCACCTACACACAATTATATAAGCACCATATATTATGCGTCTCTTACATGGTCTCGGGGTACCTTCTTATATTTCTCATTTTGAAGAAATCCCAGTCAAAGAGGGTGGTATATGATTTTTATCTTTAATGCACCTTCCCCAAAGACCACCTCCAATCATATCGTTGGCACAGTGGACCATGCAACAGCAACAACAAATGCATCCGGGTCCTCAACCTCCTCCTGCTCCTCAACAAACTCATTCGCCTTGTCCTTCACAACAACCTGGCTCCTCTAGTCAAACTACTGAATACTATTCCGATACAGAGATTCAAGAAGCTCGCATTGAACCAATGCAAAACGAATCCATTCATGATTTAACACTTAAAAATCAAAAGTTAATCATGGTCAACCAATGGGATTTGAATAAAAAATGACTAGTTTGATACGATATTTTCCAACACGAATGACTTAAATGGAAAAAAAACTTCAGAAAATATTGTATCCACTTTAGGAAAAGCGAAGATAAAAGTACGTGACAGATAATTTTCTCAATCATCATCTTCTCCATTACCTACATCACCTCCTCGAACTCAAACACCAATCTACCTTGCTCATACCACTCATGAAGAACTTCTCAAGACAATGGGAAGACTATTGAGCAAGAACAACATGAAGAAGAGGAAGAAGATAGTGATGATATGTCCTTGTCCGAACCTCAGAAATCTCACCATCAGCATTACGTGACCTTTCAAGGACTTTCAATACAAGAAAATGAAGAATATAATGATCAATTTCAATGGACAGCTGGATACAAACAAGACCATCCGCCTACTGGGAGTATTAAGAAAATTATGCCAGATTTTCCTATTCTTCAAACTAGTATCACTAGCTTCTTTTATTTACTATTTTTCTTCTTTTTTAAAACTATGTTATTTAATCTTCATTTTATTTTGTATTACTTATGACTCTTGTTAAAACTCGTATTTTTTCTCCATAACTTATCTTATGTTCTATTTTTTACATTTCTATTATTATATATCTAGTTTATGTGTGCATGATTTCTTTTGTTTTATTTTGATAATGACAAAGGAGGAGAAATATATGAATATACAAAGGGGAAGAAATATATGCATATACGTAGAAGGAGACAAAATTAAGGGCAAGTTATTTTTATCATAACTAGCGATTGTATAGTTGTCATCATCAAAAGGGAGAGAATGTTAGAACCTTCATTCTATGGTTTCAATGATAAAAACTATACAATCACATATATTATATGTCTTATCAAGATTACAGGTGTATACTACAAGAGACCATCATGCTCAAAGATATTGAGACTCGAAGACAAACAAAGACTTATGAACCATGCTGTGATTAGTAAGGTTATATCAGTGTATTAAGAGTCCTAGATAAACATTGTAAGGTCTCCTTTAGTATATATACACACACGAATTCATATACATAAAATAAGCACTAAAAACATTTAACATTGGCATTGAAAATTGTTATAATATGAAAAAGCTACCCATTGATGTCTATGGAAAAGCCACAAACGTCTACGAATGTTTTCGAGAAATTACTCCCTAAAGCCACAGACGTCTATGGAAAATCCACAAATGTCTGTCCTATGACAACTGCTCTAATCTGAAAGGATGTTTCATTTCATTTCGAATAATAACATCTCTTCTTCAACGGTTGCAGCCATTAAAGAAAATAGAGTTTGTTTGATAGTAACAACTCGTCATCTGCATCTCTTTAAACCTATAAATACTTTAAAGATTGAGAATTGAAAAAAAATCTAATTCTCTTAATTTCTTATTAACTCTCTATTTACAAATACGTACATCTCTTGCGCACATAGTCTCAATCTATCATAATCAAAATACCATTTTTGATTATACTTGTAACACCCTGCATTTTAGACAGTTAAATAACCAAAATAATTTTTAAACAGTGAAAATAAGCGTTTTTGGAATTGTCAAATTTTAGCTATGGGAGTTGCACCATTGGATTCATAGCAATTTTCGGATCAATTTCTATATATAACTTGTCGAAATCCGCTAGTATGAAGAAGTTACATGGAAAAAGGATATCAGAATAAAATTATATATATATATATATTTAATAGAAAAAAATGCAGGACCCTACGGGCCGACCCTTGCTAGGGTCGGGTCGACCTGCAAATCCCATATGTCGATCTACATTCACTCCTGGATGTAAAAACATCCAGGAGCGAGCCGATGATCCATGATTGATTTTTGCGTGATCTAAAGAGTTGTTTTCTGGATCCAATGATTCGCAGTGAGCTTGTGACATGATTGCCCCAGATTCAATCCTAAAATATGACGGTCTAAGATTCTCAAACTCTACTATAAATAGAACCGCAGACCTAGATATTTTCTCACAATCAGATTTTCTCCCAATTCGGTTCATTGCCTGAGACTGAACCCTAAATAGAAAATATTTCTAGGGAGAATATCTTTGTAATAAAAATATTAGACACCTTAGAAGTGGATCCGAGAAGGCAATGGATTAAAGCTTAGGATGGCAGGTGAGTGGATTTTAAATTGTATATCTTTTATGTTTATGATATATATATCGTTAGATTCCCGTTTAATATTTAACTCAGCATTTGGACTAATTTCAGCAATTGGTTCTATTAGCTAGTTATGTTAAAACTATAGATTTGATAAGAAAAGTGTACTTATATTTAAATTTTATTTATATGGAAAAAAAGAAACCCAATTAAATATAAGTAATATTAGGCTTAAAAGTTGTAGAGAAAGACATAAGCCTAAAGGTGAGAAATTTACAGTAAATTATGTTAAAACGGGAGAAATGAATTAAAAAGGGAAAATTTTAATAACTTGATTTAGATGTTGGTGATAGATTTGTTGGTGGGTTTAGAAAAGGAAATACATTTCCATAGTTTAATATTGTAAGAATAATGATAAACGTAATTGCAAGAATAAAGGCAAGAAAAATGGAATTAGTGCAAAATAAAGACATTACTGTATTTTTTCATTATGCAACAATTAAAGAAACAATAAAAAAATCGTGCAGTTACGAGTTATTTTTTATAGCATTATTTAATATTAAAATATGAAAATGGATTTTTAGCGCGGTTTTTATAACCAACCAAATAGAATAGAACTACTTCTCAGAATAAAAGAGAATAACGTGAAGCGTTGAAGAAATTAAAGAAGAAATAATCAAGTTAACTATTTGACAAGACTAGAAATAATAAACAGAAAATGTGACTAGATCTGCATTTATTGCGCGATAGTAGAGTAAAAAGTAAAGAAGTTATTATGATAAGTAACTTATGACAGTTGGACGTAGTCCCAAGTTAAGACTGTTATATAATATAAGAGAACTAAAGAAAATTTAGTATCATAATAAAAGAAGACAAACTAGAATAGAAAAGAGACATTTGCAATTACATTTATAACATGTAGGTTATAAAAGAAAGAAAAGAGTATAAAATTGGAAATTGCAAGTATAATTATAGCATGTAGGTTATAATTAAAAAAAGAAATAGAAGAAGCTTATTTGATCAAACTTAGATCTTGGATTAAGTTAATAAGCAAAAATAATAGCAGTGGTCCATACCAGCAGCATTCCCTTTTAGGTCTAGGACTGATGGTCTCACACGTAGGTATGGCTGGGCATGCTGATTAGGGTAAATAAGTAGCCAACAGAATAAGAAATGTAAACTAAACGCATAATAAAAGATTAGACATAAGGTATAATAAAATGGTAAGGTGAATTTGGACTAGCCCAAAGAGAATCTGGATAAAGAGCCCAACGAAGCAGTTCATCGCAGATTTTTAGTATAGAAAGAGCACATCCAACTTAGTTATTTTGGAATAGAAGGAAGTTCGAGACTTCAACGGGACATGAGGATACTCTACGATGGCCCTCTGGGGTAGGCCTAACGAAGTTGCACCCCCGGAGATAGGTCCATAAATGTTCCATCAAGAGAGTATGCCTTGATTGCTTTTGCATTGCAGACCTAACGAAGTGGACCTTTGTAGGCAATCAAAAGGTTTATAATGGAGTAGGATATTCGTATGACACCTACTCTAGTTTGCGAGTAGGTTATAGTAGGCAGGACCCATAAGAATAGTCGCTTGTGGATATTAGCCATCATCAGTCAGAGCGAGTTTCGAAAAGACTAGAGCTAAACCAACATGCCAATGATTCTTTTACTATTAAGGCATTGGATGAGAGGTACAGCCAATTGGATGTTTAGATTGTTTGCAGTAGGGCATAGCCACTTAGCTCTTGAAAAGTCTTTCGATTAGTTCAGGGAGTGGGGGCTGTGTGGGGCCATAACCACAATGAGAAAAGAGATGGACCAAGTAGAATATTTATATTATAGACCTAAGGAAGCTGACTTTTACGGATATAGAAATCCCCGACCGAGATTCGTACAAAGTAGACCTTGTTGGCGGAATTCAAGGAGTAGATAGACCAACTACGTGTAGTCCTCAAGGTACGCACTGGGTGGTACATTGTGGATATCCAAGCACTAGTATAAGCTAGCGTGGATGCAGTTTCACATTTTCATAGTAGACGACGGAACATATGTATTGTAGGCCTCATGAAGCTGTCCTTTACAAATGTAGTTACAGTACACTCTAGTAGCGAGAAGATGGAGTCATTTTCGAAGAGGATACGGAAGGCACTATCGGTAGTACCTAGGACCGATGCGGTCTTTGGGCATGTAGCTGTGTGTGTGTGTATTAGTTATTATGTCTTAATCTACTTTGGAGTAGATGGGTACGATTCATGCACAGGGGTGAGAGTATTATAAACCCAGTAAACCTGATATAACATAAAATGGAAATAGAACAGTATATGTAGAATTATGCTTAGAAGTGTATAATTTGTCCATTCGCCAGAGCTTTAGTTCTGACCCTCTCCTCATATCATCCCATACGTTAGATAGATGGCAGAAATTTTCCAGCTTTGAGATACTTGTTTAGAGAGTGTTATTACCTTGATGATTATTTACTTATTACTATATTTTACTCAGTTCCATTGTAAAATATTTATTTAAGCTCTGATGTATTTATCTGTGCCTATTTCTATGATACTATACACCCAATTCAGGCTTCAGTGGATTTGGGTTTTAGAATTTTTGCGAAAAATCTGGACCCACTGGAATTCGAGTTGTTACAATACTACTTCATACAAAGAGTATTCATATTCATATACTCAAAGGATATCATAGGAAGATTTGTACTATCACCCAAAATTCGTGTTATTTGAAGCACAAGATTGTCGAAGAATTATCGTTGTATTAGCCTATTTCTCCAAGCGAAGTGAGAGTTAGTTGGTCGAAGGAAACACTAAAGGGGAGTTTGGGGACTGGACGTAGGACGGGAGATCCAAACCAGTATAAACTACATAGTGTGATCACTTTTATTATCTATCTTATTTATACTCTGTTAATTTACTCTATTTAGTACAATTATTAGTACATACTCTCACATTAGTGTATAAGTTGCATTATATAAGATCCTTTACATTTTCAGCTTGCAACAGACTCGAACTTTGGTTATCAATGTTACTTGCACATGCTTAACCATAATAATTAAACCAAACGAACTTTCAATTATTTGTTGATACCAAGTTTTATATAATAATTACTTACATTTTAGGGCACTCAAATTTTGAAGGATCTAGGCCACGTACTAGTGAGCCTAGTGTTAGGGTTGGACCTTTGTGTGTGTGTGTGTGTGTGTGTGTGTGTGTATCTCTGTGTGTGTATGTGTGTGTATCGTGTGTGTATGTGTAAGAGCTTGACTTAAAAATATGGGTTGCAATATTTATTCTAACAGAGATTACTGATTGATTCCGTTGTAATAAGAGGAATGAAATATCTTTTAAAAGATAATGATTATAACCATGCTTTGAAGTTTTATATCAAACTGACCAAAACCATCTTGCCCAAGTTGTCTATGTCATTTGTATTGAAAATTAAAGTATATAAGAACTTGAAATATAACTAAATTAAAAAAGAATTTTAGTTTGAACCAAAATATATTTCAAATTTGAATCTAAACATGGTTCGACTTAAATGAGGTCGAGTTATAGTAAATCAAATGATTACAATGTTTTTGAAATTAGTTTGAATATAAATTTATCATGAGTTTCAACCTCTGGGAATGATTTATCAAAAAATGATTAGAAGTTATTCCTAGAAAAACATTGTTTTTCATTTATTACGTAAAATTGATTTATTTATGGCCCGATATCAAATTGTGTGTGTATGAAGAGAGCTCAACGACACCTCAAACTAATGTTTTCATGACCCTACTCAGTCACGGTTCGACTTCAAATAATCATGGATCATGAACCACTTTGATTCGAAACTTAATCAGACCTAGGTCGTGCATGAACCTCGATCAGACCTTCAAACCAACCGTCCAACCTTTAATTTTACCCGGTTGAATCATGATCCTTTTATTTCTTTTCATTACATTTTCACCGTGTATTTCTCTATCATTCTCATCCTTTGTATCGCTTTGAAGAAAATTAATAAATCTATATTACAAAAATTATCATCCTAAAATCTAGACAACAAATTTCTTCATTTCGTTCTACATCGCTGCAAGCTCCTCCAAAAACGCTGCAACATTCATCAGGTTTGACGTCACTAAACTTCTGCCGTAATGCACTGCTATTGTATACAAACATATAATTATGTTGGTGTAATTGTGTACTGTAGGATTTAGATTAACTCTAGAGGGGGGTGAATAGGGTTATAGCAAATTTTCTCGAGTTAAACACAAAAACAAACTGCAGAAAAGTAAATATACTGAACAGTAAATCACACACAAAATTTACCCAGCTTCGGCAACCCCTGCCTACTGCTGCATTCCTAGATTTCTATTAGAATTAAACAGTCTCCCGCTTACAAACACTCTAACAGACTCGCAAACCCTGCTACCGCCTATAGAGTTTTGCAAACTCGCAAACCCTGCTTACTAAACTAATTCTAACTAGCCAATCTGACACAACCTAAATCCTAGGTGGTGATTTACCAAGATTTGATTCGAAAAAAAACAGACTTAAAAAAAATTAAGAGCAAAAAATAAGTAAAAGCTTGAGTACTAATTTTTTCCTTTAAACAAAACAACCCGACCCACAACAAAAACACGGCCACTTCCTCTTTTGTTATTTGATGCAATTTAGGGTTCTGAAAAATGTCGGCTTTGTCTCTGTTGCTCAAAATTAGGGCTTTCTCAGATTCGATTCTCTGGTTTGTGTGTTGCCTTGCTCGACCGAGTGTGTTGCTCGCTGCTTCTCTGTCGTTCGACTGCTTGCCTCAAGATTGCGAATTGCCTTGGTACGTTGTTCGTACCTTTTGCTTTTTCAGGATTTAATTTGGATTTATTGATTGTCCTTATTTGCTCCACACACAGCCGATGATGAACTTGGGTGATGTATTTATATGAATTCGACACTTTCCTAATTCTTGCTTTCCTAATATCTTTACGACTTGATGCGCACGGCTTTGATTATGCAGTGTTCGATTTTTTCTTGAGTCATACGGAAAAAAACTTTCCTCTTTTGATTTGTTTTGACTTTTCAGAAATTGCAGATACATACTTGATTTTTTATACAGTACACGTTCACGAATTCGATTTCTCGGGCATCAACTTCATTACACCTGGACTTTGGCACTTGACTTTTTAAACATGAATTTTATCACTTCACTTCGAGTTGTTTATCATCTGCATTGAATTCGAACTTGATTTACCGCAGGCTTTTACTTTGTTAACATTGCGATATTGTAGTTCACTATTTGCATCACTGTCTGGTTCATCTTTTAACTTCCAACTGAACTTGGTTGTGCTTCAAATGCACTTTCTTTGTTTTAATCAGGTCTGCATTATATTGTACCTGTACTTGTAGTTTTATAACCTGGTCCTTCTGGAGTTTCAGTTTGTTCATCTGTTTCATGGATTTGTAGCTTGTATATATGTTGTTTGCATTATTGATGCTACGTTGTGATCTTCCTTTCTCTGGCACATTAGTGTAATTGTCCAGTTTCACAGTTGCTTCATTTTGCACACTGCTACTTGTATGTAGCCTTTGTTGAGTCTTGTCCTGAACTTTGATAATGTAAGTGCTTGTATCAGTTTGGTATACAACCTTGACCTGATGCACTGTGGTTTCATGCCTTATGTTTGCGTACATCTTGCAGTCTATTTGACCACTGTAGTTGCATTCCATTTGTTTGCATATATCAGTTGCTCGGCCCTTGGTTGTTTACCTGTAGTTGCATTCACTTCATGTTTGCATTATTTTCTTACAATTTCTTTTACAATTCTATTTCCTTTTTCTTTTCTTTTTACAATTGTTGCATTTAAAAATTCCTGACTTCATCTCTGTTACTAGACTTCTCTATGACCAAAATTCACTAACTTCTACTACTTCTATGCAACACTTATACTACTTCAACTCCAAAACAGCACTTCACTGCACATTGTTTCTCCCATTGCACAATAGCACTTCACTTTATACAACATTCCACCCACAACCATTCGACCATCACCAGACCAACTTCACCGGACTGCACACCCCATACTTTGGTCTGGCCTTGTTGCTTGCTGTTACTTACTTGGTGCATCGTGCTCTGTTGTTGTCTGGACATTTGCATCATTTCAGTGCTTCATTACTTGAGTCATTTGAGGCATTGCATACATAAGCTTTGATGCTGTTTTGATTTGTTGAAGTTTCGCATTTGAGTTGAGTCATGACAACTATGGCTTGACCTTTGCATTCAGTTTATTGTTTGGTGCCTTCTAGAATTTCCAGTCTGTGCATTGACCTTGTGTTGAACCCAGTTTTAAAACTCGAGTTTGACCTTGTGCTGATGACGAAATTTTAAATATATTGCACCTGAGTTGAACCTGTCTTTATATTTGGGTTTGACCGTGTGCACACCTGTCCCTGTAGCGTTATCAAGTGTATATCGATGTGCACGGCCTTGTGGCATGTACAGTGATACACTGTGCATGCCACATTGTTCATGTATGATGAATTCAAATGTAAATGATGACGAACAACCCAAATAACTGAGGCAAATAATATTTTCAAAATCCATATTTTATTTTATATTGCAAAAATATTTCTTTTTCAATTTTACTGCGTTAGTGAATATTTTTGCAGATTGCTCAGATGCTGCATTCTAACTGGAATGAAGTTGAAGATAAACTACGAGTGTGAGTGATATGTAGTGAGGAATTTATGTAAATTGAATTGTGATGTAATTAGAATCAAAATTGTATATGTATAGTGAGAGCTTGAATTTGTACTATTCAAAATTGTAATAAATATTTGTTTGAATAAAATTTTTGTTTGAATTCAAATTCTGTGTAATTTATTTTATTCAACAAATATTTATTTAATCTATGAAAAATAACATAGTACATTAACAAATACATTTAAATGAATATATATATATATATATATATGTTTATTATCATCAACCAAAAATCATATAAGCGCATATTCAACATGTACTGCAACAATACACAACTTCAGTTGTAAACCTTGACGATCATATATAGCTCGCTTATGTAGAACGAGTGTTGTGGTAAATTAATATAATAATGACATTATTGAATTAATGCAAATCAATGCATATTAATTTCACTTTCTAACATTTTACTCCTCTTCCCTTAAATCTATTTTTGCACTCGTTAAGTTTCTCATACATATACGTTTTGATATTTGTATCATTTATCCATGGTTTCATGCATAACCTTGAAATTTATAAATCTTCAGATATGGTATATAATAAAGCAAGATATATTCATTTGTTTAAATTAACTAATCAGAACCAACTAACAAAATTGTTTCCAACATTGTAAAAAAAAAATCTTTTTTATATTCATATCATTTATTCACAGTTTAATGCATAACCTCGAAATTCATAAATCTCTAGATATGGTATAAACTAAATCAAGCTATATTCGTTTATTTAAATTAATTATATATTGACATATTTTTTCCATGTCTCATATAAAGGGTAATTTTGAAAGTTCACGGTCGGACTAAAAGTTTATGCTTCTAAACCAACAATAAATAAAGATATTTATTTCAATATTTTTGTGCATAACTTGCAGTTGAATGTGTAAATTTTTGAGAGAATAAATCAACGATGGTTGAATCGTCAAAATCTCAAATCTTAGGTCATCACGGTTCAACTTACGGTTTGGTTATGAAAACTATACTCCAAACAGTGTAGAATCCCCACAGTCTTCTTACTTTCACCTCACAATCTGAGTTAAATAATATGATTTTCTCTCTCTTCTCATTAGCCATATTATTTAATTCAAATTGTGCGGTGGAAATCAAGGAGCTATAGGGATGCTGTATTGTTTGAGGTGTCATTGAACGTTTGTGTGCGCGCGATCCTATATATATGTGTGTGTGTCTCTGTGTGTGTCTGTGTGTGTGTGTTTGTAGGGCACACATATCTACAAAATGTACAAGGGAATGTTAAAGGAACCCCATTTTTAGATAAGAGGTGGTAAATATTAAAGGAACTTTGTTCGAAAGAAAATTGTTATGATGACTCATTTGAAAACAAACTTTGCTAGTAACCAATCGAAAAGTAAAGTAAAATTCGACAACATCTTGTCAAAAATTAAAGTAAAAAAACAAGGTTTATTCATCGAATATAACATTTGTTGGGATTTGATCCAAAAATAAACCAAAATTCGATGAAAAGTACCGAAATATAAATGCATTTATGATTTATTTAGTTTTTGTTAGGAGGAGGCAAACTATTTTGGACACTTATTAACTTTTCAAAAAATAAAAAATGATCCCTTTTTTTCAAAAAGGGGGTCCTCTAACGTTTGTATGTTTCCCGTTGTTCCATGATGCTTTCCATTATTCCTTTTGTGTTCCATGATTCCCTTTCCGTAGTTCCTTTTGTCTTCCTCATAGGATCCAATAATCAGTCACCCGAATAGTGTAACCAATTCTGGGACGTTCTTCAGCAGTTATAATTACCAAACCATGTATAACAGCCTACGTTGAGCGTACTCTCGAACTTTCTTCCAAGTTCCTCGCGCCTATTTATGCCCTTCTTCTCCCCCCTAAGCAAATCCAACTCGCAGCAAAATTAACCCAGAAAATTCCAAATTACAGCAAACACCTCTTCATAAATAAAAGACAAGGTACCGTCTGAATCCTTAACTTCATAAGCCAATGGCTCCTGAAATCGTCACTCGCGGCGTGATCACCTCATCAAACAAAACAATCAGCTCACCCAAATACGCCTACGTCACTTTTCTCGCAGGCGACGGCGACTACGTGAAAGGAGTCATCGGTCTCGCCAAAGGGTTGAAAAAATCCGGAACCCGATACCCGTTAGTAGTTGCAGTGCTTCCAGACGTTCCCATCAGCCACAGAAGGCTGATGGAGGCAGAAGGCTGCATCGTCAGAGAGATCGAACCCGTCAACCCGCCTGAAACCCAAACCCAATTCGCCATGGCCTACTACGTAATCAACTACTCAAAACTCCGCATTTGGGGGTTCACCGAATACTCAAAAATGGTGTATCTAGATGCCGATATTCAAGTATTCGATAACATCGACGAGCTCTTCGATCTCCCCAACGGCCATTTATACGCCGTGATGGATTGCTTCTGCGAGAAGACGTGGAGCCACACTCCGCAATATCAAATCGGGTACTGCCAACAGTGCCCTAACAAAGTCCAATGGCCCGAGAAATTGGGTCCTAAACCGGCCCTTTATTTCAATGCGGGTATGTTCGTGTTTGAGCCCAGTTTAGCGACGTGTGAGTCGCTTCTGTCTACGTTGAAAGTCACGCCTCCTACACCATTTGCAGAGCAGGATTTCTTAAACATGTATTTTAGGGAGATCTACAAGCCTATCCCTTTGGCGTACAATTTGGTGCTGGCGATGCTATGGAGGCATCCAGAGAAGGTGGAGTTGGAGAAGGTTAAAGTTGTCCATTATTGTGCGGCAGGTTCGAAGCCATGGAGGTACACTGGGAAGGAGGAGAACATGGATAGAGAGGATGTAAAGATGCTGGTGAGGAAATGGTGGGATATTTATGAAGATAAGACGTTGGATGGTAAAGTTGTGCAACCAAGCAATTTGTTGAAGTTGAAAAAGCCAACTGTTGATATGAAGGAGGCGTTGGCACAGGCGAGCCGAGTAAAGGTCATACCTGCACCTTCGGCAGCTTAGTTGGTAATACCTGCTTATGTATTGGGGTATGGTATATGATAAATTTTGTTATATGTTTTGCTTGTATGTGTGTTTTTATAGTTATGGGAATGAGAATAATTGTATTTTTCAGTTAAAAGAAATCTTGCAGATATACGGATGCGTCGATCACACTTGAAGTTAACTGGAATTACGTAATGATCTACCCAATACTGCAGTTGCAAGAAATATATGTCGTCTAGAGGATTATCTCCCGTCACACACGTAGTTCTCCTAAAATTGTGAATATGTTTAATTTAGTCTTACAAAATCACTGCAGTGATAATTTTTCATTCATAGAAGGTAAAAGAGGACTAAAACTTCTCATTTCAGAGGCTAGACAAGCATGAAACCTTGCACATATGTAATTATATGTATCATATAATCAGAAAGTTTCAATTTTGAATTTGAAGAACAAATTTTCATGGTATTATAGGAACTGGCAGTTTAGGATAAGGACAATTTAATTGTAAAAATGTTCATGTGCAACATTATTTTTTCTTTTAAACTTGACTACAAACATTAATTTAAAGTGCGCAAGCACGAATTTTTTTTAATTTAATGAAAACCAAATATACGCTTGTTACAAGTTTGAAATATTGTTGCAATAAGTTTTTTCATCAAACCTACTGTAAGCTCTTTCCTTAAGATAATTCATTTAACTCACTCTAGGACATTATATTCACATCCTCATTATTTATTATTTACTAGCATGAGACCCCTGATGATGGTAGTTAGTAAATCATGTTAGTGGCAGAATTCGTATATTTTTTAAAGTATTTACGGTTGTAGATGTCTGAACACATTCTCAAAAGAATTGAAGCAAATAACAATCATGAATTTGTATAGTACACAAGTGTATCAGTTAAAGAAGCGTAATCTGTACTAAGTTGGATATAGAAAACAGTTTATCTTGATCTCGGATCAAATGAAATAACCAGTACATCACTGAACTAAAAAATTGAAGCAGTACTAACGTAAACACATATAAACCATACGTGTTTGATTATCATATTAGACTTCATAACCAATAATGAAACGGTAACGAAATAATAGAAGAACACAACCTTCAATACAACAACGATTCTGCAACTTACACAATTTTTCAACACTACCATTAACGTACAACATTACATGTTATGCATACTTTATAACGTACAGGAAACCACAAAAGTGTTAAAATAGTATTAGTAATCCCAATAGGTCTCTTCAACCTCAAAATACTGACATTGAGTTCAAGTACGTTGCTATTTTTTATGCTAATACAAAAATGCTTAACGCAAAGTCAAGATTGAATAGCAAATATATAACTTAGTCAAAAATTCAAAATCCTAGAATAAAATACAATAGTCTAACTTAAGATTTAGTTTTAAAGTTTCAAAGGGAACACTTAAATTAACCACAATTTGTTTATAGAACCAATGATGTTGCAAAAACTAATATATCGGTTTTTGATGGCTTGGAAAGGTCATTCTTCTTCATGTTTCTTCAGCAGCCGAGTCGCTTACAGTGATGCTTACCAATGCAGAAACACCCCAGTAATGGACAAGAAATTTACTGATGATGTTGCTGATGGTAACCACCATATACTTGGTATGGTGGTGGTGCATTTGCATAAAAGTTGGTGTTTTTATTTCATTATTTCATATAGGTGGTGCGTAGAAGGTTAAATGGGACCAAACCGGTTTTTTTTAAGTATCACCCCATGAAAGACGGACGCTTTGACCACCCAGTGTAGTGCCATTTAGCTTGTCAATGCATCTGAGCATATGCACCCTTAAGCTTGTCCTAACCTTGCTCGCCTACATCAACAAATTTACTCACTTATTAAATCAACAAATTAGGCAGTATTTGGTCAATAAGTTACATGTCACATAAAGATTCATCTTCTAAATGATGTTTCCTTCTGTTACATAACCAATGAAACAAAGTATCTCCAGAAATACATAGCTATCAGTGAAGACATAGCAAGCACTTGCTGTTTGTTCGGTACATAAGCTGATTTCTGAGCATATGTTTACTCAATTAAGCCAACTCAAACCCTGATAATTCTAAGAACTGACAAAGTTCTCAAGTCGTAAAAGATTTTATTAATGAATTTCAATGAATCCTCAAACATACAATCGCCAGGAGAAAAAAAAAAACTACCACTATTAATACTGGAATCTCTATCATAAAAAAACCTTCGAATTTTTAGATGATGGAATATTTAGGCTCAAAATTCACCCTTAGAAAGAAAAAAATCTTAATTCGACTTGAAGCATACAAAGTATGAGCGCAAACGTTACAAATTTATAAGAAATAAAATGTGAAAATAGTCAAATACACAAATTGAAACAAAGAGCACAGGCTAGAGTATAAAACTGCAATAGTTGGATTATAATTGGAATATTTGGTATGATGTTGAAAATAAAAGCAAATCACATTAAAAATATGATCAATAAAGAAAGTATTAAAATATGGTTATGCGGTAGAAATATACTAAGTAATACAAATTTGTGCAGTAATGCTTTAACGGCATGAACACTGTTGTCGCATTGAACATCAGTTGCAATTTTGTAATATCATTTTTCTCATCATCTTCTTTAAAGTCCCTTAATTTGTTCATCTGAATTTTTAATGTAACAAATTTCTTAAGCATATTATCAGCAATTTTTAATTTAACCAATTTCCTAAATATATTATCTCTGATAAACTAATAATTAGTCCCTTTATGTCATCTCAATTATTTATGTAACAAATTTCCTAAATATCTTATCTTTGATATACTAATTTTCATATTGATCGATAAAGTTTAATATTGGCAGGTGCATCAGGCTTTAAAGGTATTTGTTAGGATAGGTTAAGCATGATTAAGTTAAAGGGATAAATTTATAATGAAGCATAATATGCAAGGCCGTTGAGATGTATCAGTTGGGCAGAAATTTATACGATGATATTCACAAAATCTTTAGGATGTGGCTCTAGAAAGATGGTCGAAAAATTGAATTCATTCATGTACTTGAATGTTTTTTCTAAATCGCAAGCAGTTTGGTACCAATGTGAACACTCCTCATTTTATATATAATATGTGTGTGTATGTGTGTGTATGTGTGTGTATGTGTGTGTATATATGATAAATTTTCAAAAGAGACTGCTTTTCTAAAGTATTGGCATAAATAAGCAAGTTTGAAAACTATTTGCAACTATATGCTAAATTTAGCCAGCTCAGCAATGAGTTGGCATTTAAAAAAAAACATGGGACGAATTTCAGAAGTGCGCCTTTTATAATTTACACTGGCGCATCTGCCAAATGCGTCAATGTAAATCTCAGGTCCAAATGTGGACAACAACCTTCACCAAACAATCTAGAATCCAAATACACAAAATCCAATGATAGCAAACGTTTATCTACATAAAAGCCAACAAATAAAACTGTCATTAAATAAATTCTAGCATAACATAATTAAGATTCGATTACAGTCGAATCAAAGTAGAAGTTATTTTTTTGAGAAAAATATGCGATCCTCTAATAAAAGAGGAGAGCACACATGAAACTATATATATAACACATAATATGGTGCTGCCAACATGCCTAGCAGGTGACAAATCTATGTACTAGTAACAAATGAAATAACAAGTACCCCTATAAATAAGCTCCGGCAAAGCCACCGCCCATTACACCCCAATACCGAGCTCCGGCATGGCCACCGTCCGATAATAGGGTGTTGGAAGTACGTAGAAAACAGAAAAATCATCAAAAGATACTGAAAGTCAGCATCATCTATAAGGAGACTCTATGTAGGTGCTTCAGAAGAAATGGGCTAATATGGAGAAAAAAATGATCCATAAAGTAGAACTCCACTCTAAAGACTCGATATGGGTGAAAGTAATGCCTGACGCAATCAGCACTCCTGCAAATGGCTATCCTGCACACCTGTACAAAGAAGCTAGCTATCCTGCAAATCTGAAAAGAGACAGTAACAACTTATCTATTCCAAATCTGTAACAAAACTAGGAAAAAAATTAGTATGAATCACATATATGTATATAAATAGAATTTATATACATATATGCACGTATAAAATAAATGTGAAAAATAAAGCAAAGATATTCTAGTACAAAAACTAACAATTCTAAAAAGTAAGGGTAATATGATCCATACTGAATAAGATAAACGAACTATAAACTAGAACAAAAATAATTAAAATAAAAACAAAAACATTACTAGAAATATCTTTGAGGATATAGGAAGAAAATTATGATACACCGAGTGATCATCATTTAAGTTAGAAAAAGTATTAATACAAATATTATTAATGTCAAAATTATTATTGTTATGTTTGAATATATTAATATTATTACTATTAAGATATTCCTTAAAAAGATTATTTTTCGCTAATTTATATTTAGGATTAGAGACACAATTTAAGCAAAAAGATGAAATTAAAAATATCAATTTATTGAAGTGATTATTGTTATTATTAAAAAAAAATTGATTTCTCTCAAACCAAATGTACCAACTAGATATAATGAATAAAATATTAAGCAAGTATCTTTTATCCTTATTGGATTTAAATCTAAAAGTGTTCCAATAGAAAACGCAATCAGTAATTCTAGTACTAATCTTAAATTCAAAAATATTAAGGGTATTCATAAGAATAAAATAAGTATCCATACAATCATAGTAAATATGATTAATATCCTCAAAATGCATATTACAAAAATAACATTTATTATCAATGTGAATATTTTTTCTTTTTAAAAATTCAATAGTATTTAATTTACCATGAATAATGAGCCACATGTGGATTTTAGATTTTGAAGGAGCGTTAGACTTCCAAATAAATTTAAAAAATTTATTAGTTACACCCGAAAAGTTAATAAATTTATAAAAAGAATCAGTAGAATATTTCTTGCTCTTATCCTACTCCCAACTAATATAATCTTTATCATTGTCAATATTATAAAGATTTAATCTAGCATAAAGCAAATTAAGCTGTCTAAGGGTTGAACATACTGAAGTTCTGCTAAAACTAAAAATCCAAGGAGCGTCGTTTTCAGAATCAAAAACTTTAGACATAAATGTATATTTAAAGTTACAAATATCATACAATTCTTTAAACTCATTCCTAAGAGGAGTAGCGGAAATCCAACTATCATGCCAAAAAGATATATTATTACCCGAGTGAACAATAATATTAACACCTAAGTTAAAAATCTCACTAGATTTTAAAATGGATTTCCAAAAATAAGATTGCTTACGAGAAACCGAAGGACTAATTTGATAGAGATTATTACTACCATTGTAGTGATATTTAGAAATAATCTCCTTCCAAGTGGCATTATCATTAGTAACTCTGAACTTCCATAACCATTTACCTAGAAAAGACAAATTCATACTACGAAAATTAATGACTCCTAAACCACCATCCTTTTTGGACTTACAAACAGTTTTTCAATTTACTAAACATTTTATGCAACTGTTTGGATTTTCACCACTCCATGGGCAATCTCTTCTAATTTTATCTATTTTATTTATCACCCGAGCAGGAAAAAGATGCATGAACATTCAATAAATTGGGAGAGCTGATAAAATAGAATTAATTAAAACCAGTCTACCTGCTCTAGATAAAACTCTTCCATTTTAGTTAGAAATCCTATTTTTGATTTTATCTATGATTATTAACCAATCATCATGTTTAAGTATAGTAGGTCTAATAACAAAACCAAGATAGTCAAACGGAAAATTCATAGTTTTACAATTTAATGTATTAGCAACTAAATTTTCAATTTTTTCAAAATCGTTTAAAACTAAAACAGAACTTTTATCAAAGTTTATTTTTAAACCTGATAAAAGCTCAAAGCTATATAGAATAAACTTAAGAACAATTATGTGTCTCGGAAAATGAGAGGAAAAAAGCAAAGTATCATCTGCAAATTGTAGGACTGATAAACCATAACACGAAATATCATTACCTATATTACCCAGAGAACCATTATCTACTGCATTTTTAATAATCTTAGCAAAAACATCAGCAGCTAAATTAAACAGAAGGGGCGATAAAGAGTCCCTTGCCTTGAACCTTTCTTAGATTGAATTTTATTACCTAAAATACCATTTACTATAATACTAAAGCTACCAATTTTAAGCAAATTCATGATCCAGTTAATCCATCTATTACTAAAGACTCTAGCAGGAAAAATATCTACAAGAAAATCCCAATCAACCGAACCAAAAGCTTTAGCATAGTCTAATTTTAAAATAGCACAAGTAATGTTATTCTTACAACAATGATTAATGTATTCTTGAACAAATGCCACAACACCTGTGATATTTCTTCCTTTTATGAATGCCGATTGTGAACAATCAATTAGATCATTCATTCTAATACTAAGTTTATTAGCTAAAACTTTAGAAATAATTTTAACAGAGCAATTAATCAATGAAATGGGTCTAAAATCTTTTAGATTATTAGCACCTATTTTTTTGTGTAATAAAATAAAATTTGCAAAATTAAATCTACCTAATTAGAGATTTCCATTATAAAAATCACTAAACATACTAATTAAGTCTAATTTTGAAACTTCCCAAAATGTTTTATAGAAGAAAACCGAAAATCCATCCGGACCCGGGGATTTATCACCCGGTAAATCAAAAATGGCTTTTCGGATTTCCTCTTCAGTAAAAGGATTATCTAACTCAGAAAGATTAATATTTGTGATAGCCGGATAAAGATCATTCCATCCAACACTAATTCTATGTTTATTTTTATTACCAAAAATATCCTTATAATAATCCTTGAAAGCCTTATTGAGGTCTCTTTGGTCAACTAATTCCATATTGTTAACTAAAATGGAATTAATTGTATTATTACGTTTTCTATTATTGGCCGTATTATGAAAAAAAATTAGTATTATTGTCACCTTCATTGATCCACTGGATTCTGGATCTTTGCTTCCACATAACTTTCTCTTTTTCAAGAATAGAGTTAAGTTCTTCTTTTAAGTTAGTAAGAACATTCTGCTCGCCTAGATTTAGATGTCTAGTTTCTTCTATCTTATTTAGTTTAAGCATCTCATTAAGAATATTTTCTTTTTTAATTTTAATATTACAAAAATATTTTTATTCCAATTTTTAAGAGAAATCCTATGTTCTGTAAGTTTTAAAACAAAAGCTTTAGCTGAATTATCACTATATTTGATATTATAAAAACTCATAGACGACCATTTATTAATAATTAAATTTGATAAGCATGGTTCTAGTAACCACATTTTTTTCAAATTTGAAAGATATACTAATAACTCTATGGCGATCACAAGTGTGGATAATGGGACAATGGTCTGAAAAAGTGTAAGGCAAACACTCTACAGATAGGAAATTTATCCTCTATTTAATCGCTAACGAAAAACCTATCTAAGAGAGCCATGGAGGGGGACTCCCTGTTATTACTCCAAGTAAATTCTCTATTAGAAAGAGGAATTTCAATCAAATTAGAATTAATAATAAATTGGTCAAATTCCTCCATAGCAGAATAATCTCCCTCACATGGTGCACGCTCCCCTATAAAACGAGTAACATTAAAATCTCCCCCCAATATTCAAGATCCCGACGCAAAAGATCTAAATTCAACGCATTCATTCCAAAGAATCCGTCTATCTATTTTTGAGTTAGGCCCATAAACATTAGAAATATTTAAAAAAGAATTATCAGCTAGATTAATTAGAATAATGTGTAAAGAGTGCTGTTTGTAAATACATTGAAGTAATTTAAAGAACTTATCCCTCCAACCAATCATTAAACCCCCAGAAGAACCCACAGAAGGTTAAAAAACCCATTTTTTAAAATGTTATCCACCTAGTCTTCTATAAAAACAAATATCAGGATAATCAATTTTAATTTCTTGAAGGAGAGCAATGTCAATAGAATAGTCTTTAAAAAAGATTCTAACCTTATCGCATTTATTTAAGTCATTCAAATCTCTAATGTTCCAACTAATGATTCTCATGTACCAATAGACCTAGCCCTATCAAGTTCCTTACTTCTAATTTACTCACGATCTGCCTCAATATCAGAAAAAAATGAAAGCAGTGTCCCTAGCTAACTGACTAAACTCGGAAGAAGACAAATTACCTAAGGCATAAGAAGAATAAGTACTACCCAAACTAGAGTGCATACCTAAGCCTGAATTCGTAGCACCGCTCACTGTACTCGAATCAGGAAGCTTACCCATTGACTGTGAATGGCTACAACAAATCTTGACACTACGATGAACAGAACCGCTAGATGCCATAGTCTTCCTACGTCTACCTCTCTTCGATGAAGTGGATCGAGATGCTGCTTTGTTACCAGACTCCCTAGCAAGAACTTCAGAAAGAATGTCAGACTTATCCTTAGAGATCAAGACAGTATTTACTATCTCTAAATTCACATCAACTAAAGAATCATTCTGAGCAACATTAACTAACATGTGCTTTTGTAGACAAGCAGAAGCATAATCACCCTAGTTTCTCTCCAAAACAATCTCGCCCTCAACATATTCCAAACCATCACAATTATCAACAGGTCCAAAATCTACCATTAGGCCTGAAGCAAGATCACCACCATTATTATTCACAACAGGGGACTCAACAATATCTCCATTTTCATCATATACAACAATATCAGTGGAAATAACTTTTTGAAAAATGTCAGCCAAACCATCTGAAAGACTTTTCGCTTCAAAATGATTGTCGATACCTAAAGAGACATATGAAGAATTCAAAGCATCAACCATTGACAACTTCTGTGCATCATGCACATCTGAAGAATCGTGCATGTCTGCCTTGGAATCAGCGTTTCTCATGCCATTGATGAAATATCAAACAAATTATCAAAACAAACATACTATTTCAGATTGGTGCCATTATCTACCTCAAACTACTGATCAAAAAGCCCAATCTAATCACAGAAATCATAGGTGGAAAGAACAACTCATCAACCAAAAAGCAGTATCATCGATGACAAGAGAATCACCAAGCTCTTCCAGAAACTTTCCATCCCATTTGCCAAAATCCAACATACCATTTTGACCATTAAATTCGATAGTGTACGACATATTAATCTCCGAAGGTATCAACCAAAAATCATAACATTGGGCCTCTTTGGACATAAACAACTACTTAAACACTATTCAACTCTCAGGAATTCTACTGTCTTCTGACATAGCTTTCTGATGATCGATATCACAATCTAACAAAAATTCACTTAAGGATAACAGCCTTTAGAACTATCACCATTACTAACAACAGAGAAATTATCATCATGAAAATTCTCTTATCTGATAAGATTTGCAGCAGAGCCATTAGACGAAGAAAAAATAGCTACATCGCTTACATTTCCATTCTCGAATGAATTAAAATCTGAAATGGTCTCCGAGTTAAGACATTCGAATTTGTTTGCAGTATGAATCTCGAATTTTTTTACAATAACGAGGATATGATTTACCTTTTTCTTTATTTGAATAAGACCTACGAAACCTTTTCCACTAACCTCTGTAACAGTTGAACAGGAACCAGTATTGCAAAGAGCGACATCAAGATCAAGCATCAAAGGATGAAACGAAGAGATCTTTCACTTGTGACAATATCAGAAAAAACATTTGTATCAACCCGCATATTTTATGATTGTATATTTAAATATTTTATTTAAATATAACATCGTCAGGCGGATTTAAGTCCGAAAAGCTACTTTTTGCAAATAGTCGAATTGGGACTCGAGACCACTTCCATTGAGTTCAAAATGGCATTTGCCACCTTTTTGAGTATCAACATCGATATGTTTAGAGTTGAGTAAAATTTTGGTATTTTCATTTAGGACTTTGGGTTTCATCCCACTAACCCAACTCATTTTTATGGGCTAGCGACCCACGTTCTTTTATGGAGTTTGGTTCATCGGGCGTACTGTTGTACTACGTCGTTGTATCGAAGAGCCTATAGGGCTGGGTTGCCGATTGGCATAAACCCCTAGCGCCCATCGCTCGTCCGATCGCAATTTGTTGGATTTTTTCCTTGGTAGGGCTAGGCTGAAAATACTGGAAATTCCAGTATCAGTCGACTGACCACTATGAGTCAGTCGACTAAGCCTGGAAACCGAAAGTTTCCAAGCATGTTTTAGTCGACTGACCACTCTGGTTCAGTCGACTGAACCTGCAAATAGAAAGTTTTCAGGAATTGTGTCAGTCGACTGACCACTATGGTCCAGTCGACTGAATCTGCTGTCTCAGCCAACTTTTCCTTTTGTGTGGATTTCTATGACTGATTTGTGTTATGATTATTTCTATATTTGTTTTTGAAGACCACATAGGCACTATGTAGTTGCTTTGAGTTTGTATTTGATATGTCCGATTTCCTCTTGAAATGAAATGCATGTTATAATATCTGACATATCGGCACTCGCACAAAGCCATTACATGGATGGTCGCTCCTCAACAGCCTTATTCTTCGTACTAGTCGACGGCATTACCCCATAGTGTTCATGGCTAGCGTGAATATAGAGGTGGGGCGTCACAACATTACCATCCTTACTCACATGATTCTCCTTAGAGATATTGGAAGAAGAATCGAATTTACCAAAACCAAATCTATCTTTGTATCCCATACCTATATTAGGTGAATTGATGATGTTAAAATGAAAAATCAAATCTTCAAGAAGATTAATACCCTCAAGTCTTTTTTGCCAAAGCTATTCCAATAAAATCCCTTTCAATAGTAAACATTTAAGAACTAATTGAAAACCATTTTTGACCAAAGATGATGAAGAAATGGGAATAGTGGATGATGGTTCCAGTTTGCCAAAATACAATTCTGGATTACCAAACCTTTTTTTGTATCCCTTGCCAATGTTTGGTGAATTAATAATGTTAAAATGAAATAATAGATCTTCAAGATGCTTAATTCCTTCTTCTCTTTTTTGCCAGAGATGATCCAATAGAATCCCTTTCAACAGCATGCACTTAAGAACGAACAGAAACCCATGTTCTACCAGAGATGCAGAGGAGACGGCGTTGTTGAATTTGAACGAACATTCGTGCCTCTTATGACCAAATTTACCACAAGCAAAACACCTTATAGGATCTCGACACTGTGAAGCGTAATGATTATAGTCGTCACATCTGAAACAAAAATCCTTTCTGATTTTTGATTCAATCCAGTTCTTGTTTGTAGATTGAGTCGAAGAAACTTGATATCTATTCAGCAAACGATGATAATTCAGTGGACATTTCCTTAGCCACTTGCGCATAAGATCGATTGAGAGAAGTAGTCGACAAATTGGAAGGAACGACGACGATTGAGACAAGAATGATGAATTTTGGAAGCAAGAATGATAAGAATTGGATGCCATTCTTTTAATGGTAAACTTTAACCGAAATTTAACTTGAGTTTACCTTATTTTAATTAAAGTAGAAGTTATAGTTCGATTACAAAAGCAAACTAATAGTAAACTAAAAATAGGAAACTCGTGATTGAGTTGGATCGTCCTTACTAGGTGGGGGTTGAGAAGGTCCAGCGAGTTGCGATTGGTGTGTATCCTACCTTCTTTTAGTTCTTCGCTCTCTAGTCCGCATAGCTTGTTCGGAAGAGCTTGGCCATGTTAATCGATTTTCAAAAAGGAGTGTGTCAATAAATTTCTTCAAATCAAGACCGTGGTTGGACTTCTCGTTCGGGCACTCTACTATGTCCGATATCGTCCAACCCTCTTCCTACCGTCTCTAGTACATCGACCTACAAGTTGTAGTTATTTATTCAAAATTAGAAACATAATTCAAGTGTCCGATATCGTGATATTTTTAGTTCGTTCACTTGAATTATGTTTCTAATTTTGAATAAATAACTACAACTTGTAGGTCGATGTACTAGAGACGGTAGAAAGAGGGCTGGACGATATTAGACATAGTAGAGTACTCGAACGAGAAGTCCAACCACGGTGTCTTGATTTGAAAAAACTTATTGACACACTCCTTTTTAGAAATCGATCAACACGGCCAAGCTCTTCCAAACAAGCTACGCGGACTAGGGAGCGAAGAACTAAAAGAAGGCAGGATACACACCAATCGCAACCCGCTGGACCTTCTCAACTCCCACCTACTTAAGACGATCCAACTCAACCATGAGTATTCCTATTTTTAGTTTACTATTAGTTTGCTTTTGTAATCAAACTATAACTTCTACTTTAATTCAAATGTAATTGAATTTCAATTATGTTATGCTAGAATTTATTTAATGGTAGTTTTATTTGTTGGTTTTTATGTAGATAAACATTTGCTATCATTAAAGATTGTGCATTTGGATTTGGATTTTGTGTATTTGGATTCTGGATTGTTTGGTAAAGATTGCTGTCCAGGGTTGGACCTGAGATTTAAACTGGCACATTCGGCAGATGCGCCAGTGTAAATTATAAGGGGTGCACTTCTAAAATGAGCCCTGTATTTTTTTTTTAAATGGTCAGCTCATCGCTGAGCTGGCCAAATCTAGCCTATAATTGAAAATAGTTTTCAAACTAGCTTATTTATGCCAATACTTTTGAAAAGCAGTCTCTTTTGAAAATTTGTCCACACACACACATATATAGACACACACACATATATTATATATAAAACGAGGAGTATTCGCATTGGTACCAAACTGATTGCGATTTAGAAAAAACATTCAAGTACATGAAGGAATTCAATTTTTCGATCATATTTGAAGAGCCACATCCTAAAGATTTTGTGAATATCATCATATAAATTCCCACCCAACTGATACATCTCAACAGCCTTGCATATTATGCTTCATTATAAATTTATCCCTTTAACTTAATCATGCTTAAGCTATCCTAACAAATACCTTTAAAGCCTGATGCACCTGCCAATAATAAACTTTATCGATCAATTTGAAAATTAGTATATCAAAGATAAGATATTTAGGAAATTTGTTCAACCATTGCAAGTATGAAACACTGTAAGAAGCATGAGTTGACATAGTAAGCATGAGTAGAAAAAATGTAAATATGCTTAGAATTTCATAAGTATTTTCATATAGCAGGATCATTTCAAATTAAGCATTTTACACGATTAAATTCAATTAAAAATATGTGGATATGTAATTTTGTATATTTCAATATGGATAATATGTTTCAATGTCACTTCCATGTCATATGAGATGAACCCCTTGAATTACCCAGTTAATTTAAAAAGAAATATACCGAGTCTGGTCGACAATGATTTTGTAAGTGATATAGTAAGCTATCGCTAAAACAAATCAAAAATAAAACTGGAAGTACGATCAAAGAGTAAACATGAATGTGATTGTTTGGCGCTGTAAAAACATAATTTTGTTGTACATGGAGTCAAAATCCAAAAGAAAGACATAACGTCCAAAATGAATGGCAATTGGAATTGTTGAGAAGAAAGGTTATTTTTTCAGCCCAAGGCATCATTTATACTTCATACAGAGATTACATAAGAACAAATTACGGGCGATACCTTAATTTTAGAATTACACGAATTTTTTGACAACTTTAATTTAAATTTTATAATCATGTTCGAGTTATTTAGTTTGAGCCTGAGCAACCAAACATACTAATAGATAGAGAATATAATTTACCAGCATCAATGGTTTTATACTTCATGAATCCCAAACGCATATAGTTAAGTGTTTTATCATAAAGGAAAGTAAATGATATATATTTAGAGAGAGTATAGTTTTTTCTTTAAAATATATCAAGTACTTCCTACACACAAATCACATAAAAAATACACTGATACCTTAGTAATCAAATTCTTCAGTTTTTAAACAACTTTTAAGACCATCTTCATATCAGTATCATAGTTGTATAAATTATTGGGGAATGTGTGGTTCAAGTCGAATCCAACGAATACAATGCTGTACTTCTGACTTCAAGGATCTATGGAATAGATTCTTTCAAACAATAGTTCAACCCAGCAGGTACAAACGTGTTATCGAACTATCGACTTTCAGGATTCAATGAAGCCTTGGAACAGCGTAACTAGATTCAAAATTTATACGATTTTGATCTGGTCTAGAACACTGTATTCTAAAATGATGCAAGATACGGAGGTAGAATAGAGCAAAGTAATGAAATGCAGTCTGCAATGTTGCACAGGCATCACAAATATTACTAGATTTGCCACACATTGCAGGCGTTACAAATCAGTTGATATGAGTGTTCTGTAACACTCCAATGGCATTGCAGGCTTGTGTGGGAAGAAGAGGAATATATTTTTTATGTTCTGAACAACAATTCTGACTGACCTATATATAAAGATGAGGAGGTGTATATTCATCTAGGGTTGCGTCCGTTCGGTTCTGAACTGTTAACAATGGTCGCGCCCATTTGAATTTCGTATCCATTAGGTTAAGAACCGTTAACATCGATGCCATTTCCAACGTCCCTCATTTTTGTTTCCAAAAATTATTATCATTTGAACCCGTACCCGTCCCGCCCTCGTTCGGTCAGTCGGATGGCGGCGGAGGCGCGCGCGTGTGTGGTGGCTATCCATGACTTCCCTCCTCTCAACAAAGCTCACATTTAGGAGCCCCATGCCCCAACTCCCTCATGAGAAACTCATACTTAAACAAGTATGGCTTCCAATATCCTAAGATGTGGGACTTTTCTTTTCTTCTTTATTCCCTCTTCCTTTCTTCTCTCTTTATGAAAACAGAACAAGGGAAAACTTGAAAATATCGAACGTTCTCCCCCTATGTTTAAGTTTGGATAATTTAAAAACATTTTAAGTTTAGAAACAGGAATAACTGCATCACTTGAGTGATTGCCTATGTACTTAAATGAGATCAAGCCAAACGTAGTTCAAAGATCAATTATTGCATCATCTTTAAAACTAACACATAACTAAAATGTATCTTTTGGATTTGAGCCTTTACTTAGTGTAAACCATTCAAATCTTTATCTAGATTCTATGGTGAATGAATCTTGAACCAAGTATCCTTTAATAAAACTGGAATAATCGCATATGTTGATTTTCTTAGGTAAAGTGCTTTGTATTGCTTGGCACGTTAATTACCATGTGCTTTTAATCCTGGGTTCATGATCTATGTCAGAAAGCGGTCTTACTTTTTTAGGAAATGACTCGATTTCCATACTCATATAGGTAAGTCTCTTAAGATGTTTCCACGATTTACCTGTTTAAGGTAATTAGACTTATTAAGGATGTATTAACCATCCTTTGTTCTTGCAGAATCCAACACTAAATATTATAGGATTATTGATTTAGTGTTCCATAATCTTTCTCTTAACTTGTTAGTACCCATTGAATTTTGTCTATCCTTTTCAAAACATAAGTCGGGTTTCTGATAAGGACGATCAACCTTCATTCACAGACCTTACTCCCATTTCCTATGATTTTATAGAAACCATTGCCTTTGGAAGACTCTTTGTGTGAGTGGGTCAGCCAAATTTTTCCTTGTTTCTATGTAATCAACATTTATTACTCCATTTTTGAGTAACTGTCTTATCGTTTGATGTCTTAGACTCACATTTCTAGACTTCCCGTTATATGTCTTATTAGAGACATCATATATTGTAGCCTGATTATCACAGTTAATCAAGACTGCTGGGGATGACTTCTTCCATAATGGAATTTCCATTAATAAATTCCTAAGCCATTCCGCTTCCTTACAAGCATCTGCTAATGCAATCAACTCTGACAACATTGTTGAATCAGATATACAGGTCTGTTTCTTGGAAACCCAAGACACAACAACACCTCTTAACGTAAAGATTCGTCTAGCCTAGACTTGGATTTGGATTCTACATTATTCCAGTTTGCATCACTATATCCTTCTATTACAGCCGGATATCCTTTATAAGATAAACCATAGGTAACAGTTCCTTTCAAATAAGCTAAAACTCTTGAAATAGCTTTCTAATGTTCGAAACCTGGATTACTTGTAAATCGACGTAACATGCTTGTAGCATGTGCTATGTCTGATCTAGTGCAATGCGTAGCATACATAAGACTCCCAATAATACTGGAATACTCAAGTTGAGAAATGGTACGTCCGGTATTTTTTTCTAATTTAATACTTGGATCTAAAGGAGTAAGTGCCGGATTGTCGCTATGATGACCATACTTTCGGAGGAACTTCTCAATGTAATGAGATTGTGTTAGCAACAACTCCCCCTCTTTTCTAATAATTTTTATTCCCAAAATTAGGCCAGCTTCTCTTAGATCTTTCATATCAAATTTTGAAGATATAAACTTCTTAGTTTCTTACACAGGATATATTAAAACCAACTATTAGCATGTCATCAACGTATAAACATATTATAACATAATCATTGTTGTTCGATTTGCTATAAATATGTTTATCAGCGTCATTAACAATAAATCCATATGACAATGCTATTTTTATCAAACTTCTCATGCCATTGCATGGGAGCTTCTTCAGGCCATAAAGAGACTTTACTAATTTGCGAACTTTCTTTTCTTGGCCTAGGGTTTTGAAACCTTCAGGTTGTTCCATATATATCTCTTTTTCTAAATCTCCATTTAGAAACGCAATCTTTATATCCATTTGATGTACGACCAATTTATGAATTGATGCAAGTGCTATTAAATAACGTACAGAAGATATGCGAGCAACTGGAGCATATGTATCAAAATAATCTACTCCATGTCTTTGCTAATAACCCTTAGCCACTATTCCGGCTTTAAACTTATCAATAGATCCATTTGTATTCAACTATTTCTTAAATATCCATTTACATCCTGTAGGTTTAGCACTAGGAGGTTGACTAGTTAAACCTAAGTTTGGTATGGAATTCATTTCATCATTAATAGCTTCTTTCCAGAATATTGAATCTTTGGAACTCATAGCCTTAGAATAAGTTTTGGGGTCATCATCGACGTTCATGACATATTTAGTCACTTTAAGGACTTCGTCCTTACTGCCTTCAATAAGATATGTAATGAAATCAGGACCATAGTTCTTCTCTATTCTTGCTCTTTTACTTCTCCTTTGTTCAGTATTATTATCTAGTACCGATACTTTCTTACTATTTTGAGCAGGAGCATAGTCATCGTCATTGATATCATCAATCATATTAGGTTCTGGACTAGATGATCTCAATGTAATCTCAATAGTTTGATTTTCAAAGAATTCTATATCTACGGATTCTATAACTTATAAGGTGTCAAGAATTAGGAATCTATATACTATAAAGTGAATATCCTATAAAAACACGTTTAAATACCCTATTTCCTAACTTTGGTCGCTTAGGTCTGGTTTTCTAACATAAGCTAAACAACCCCAAACTTTAAGTCTTGTAAGATTATGTTTCCTATTAAACCATAATTCATAAGGGAAAGAATTATTCTTTTTAACTGCTACTCTATTTAAGATATAACATGCAGATAACATAGCATCACCCTATAGGTTATAAGGTAATTTTCAACTTATAAGCATGGCATTAATCATTTCTACTAAATTTCTATTTTTATTTTTAGCAGCACCATTTTGTTGCGGTGTATATGAGGCAGTGCATTGGTGAACTAAACCGTGTTGTTTATAAAATATGGTGAATTCATTTGGGAAATATTCACCTTCTCGATCTAAATGTGGTGCTTTTATTTTAACCCCTAATTGTGTTTCGACCTCTGCTTTGTAAATTTTAAATTTATCAAAGGCCTCATCTTTAGTTTTCATTAGATACACATACGCATATCTAGTATATCATCAATAAATGTTATATAGTATTAGTTACCACCATAGGTGATATGATTTTTTAAGTCACCACATCACTATATACTAAATCAAGCAAGCCAGTTTTTCTTTCTATAGATTTAAAGGAATTTCGGTGTATTTTTGCTTTAACACATATTTCACATTTAGAGATAGTATCGAAATCACAATCAGAAATTAATCCTAGTTTATGCATATTTTTAAGGGAATTATTATTAACATGTCCTAGTCTACCATGCCATAAACTAACAGAATCAACAATATAAACATGAGATTTCTTTATTAGATTCAACTTAACCATGCCATTACAAGATTATCTCAGTCTAATGTATTTGTTGTTCTTGGACAACATTAACTTATTAGAATCATACGCCATCTTGAATCCTTTGTTAAGAAGGCATCTAGAGACTAAATTCTTACACATATCAGGTACATAAAATACATTAACTAATGTAAGAACTTTTCCAAAAGTAAATGTAAGTTCTATGGTGCCTTTTCCCAAAACTTTGCTTGGACCCTTATTTGCTCCAATAACCTTGTCGGCTTCTCCATTATTTTCTTCGTAATTCTTAAACATATTACGGTCTTTGCAAATGTGAATAGTTGCTCCAATATCAAACTACAAATCATTATTAGTTTCACAAACGGATTTCGCCTCTTGCACTACAACCACAAGCAAGTCTTCGACCACATTCACCTTTTGTTGTTTCTTCCGCTGATGGCAGTCTCGGGCATAGTGTCCGGGCTTGTTGCAGTGGTAACACGTACCTTTCTTTTTATTGTCAGAATTTTTCTTCTTAAACCGTGTCTCATTCTTAGGCTTTAGCATATCAGTAATTTGAACATTTTTGCCTTAGAATGGGTCTCAGTTTACGGATTATCATCTAGTTCGCGTTTACGAGAGTCCTCTTCAATACGAAGATGACGCTGTAAACTGTCTAATCATAATCTGTTTTCGCATGTTTTATTTTTTTTCTTATTATCATTCCAAGAATTAGGACGTCTTGAAATTATAACTCCAACAAAAAAAGATTCAGGGAGATTTATTCCAGCATCCTTAAGTTGATTCACTAATAGTAGAATTTCGCTTACTTGTCCAACTATGGACTTATTGGCAAACATTTTGAAATCCATAAAATTGAAAATAAGGAATTTTTTGTTACTTGCCTCGTATATGCGATATTTTCTTTCTAGTGTAGCCCAAAGTGCCTTTACAGTTTCAAAAGTCATATGTGCGTTGTAGACAAGAGTAGACAATACATTCAGAATATTCCCTCTATATAGAAAATCATCCTCTTTGCGCTTTGTACATTTCGCCTTTAGAGCATCGTCATCTTTGTCAGTTTCGTCTGGTATTACTTCCAAGTCATCTTCCAAAATGTACAACAATTTTACGGTGATCAGGAAGAATTTCATTGTCTCTTGCCAACGAGTAAAATTGTCTCCATCAAACCGCTCCAATCAAGTGAAATGATGTTTCATGACTTGCAGGGTTCTCAAACCTTCCATGGTCGAAGGCTATTGTCTGAAAATTGTTGGAAAATTTGTGGTTCGAGTCGAATCCGACGAACACAACGCCGTACTTCGGACTTCAAGGATCTATGAAATAGATTCTTTCAAACAATAGTTCAACCCAGTAGGTACAAATGGGTTATCGAACTATCGACTTTCAGGAACCAATGAAGCATTGGAACATCGTAACCATATTCAAAATTTGTACGGGTTTGATCTGGTTAAGAACCCTTTATTCTGATCTGAAATGATGCAAGATACAGAGGCAGAACAGAGTGAAGTAATGAACTGCAGTCTGCAACGTCGCACAGGCGTGACAAATATTACTGGATTTTCAACACCTTGCAGGCGTTACAAATCATTTAATATGAGAGTGTTCTGTAACACTCCAATGGCGTTGCAGGCTTGCATAGGAAGAAGAATATTTGTTTTTTTGTGTTCTGAACATCTTGATATAGAGATGAGGAGGTGTCTGTTCATCTAGGGTTGCATCCGTTCGGTTAAGAACTGTTAACAACGGCCGCGCCCATTTGAATTTCGTATCCGTTCAGTTAAGAACCGTTAATAATGACGCCCTTTCCAACGTCCCGCTTTGTTTAAATTCTGGGTCCATAGTGGGTTGAAATCAAAATTATTATCATTTGACCCGGTACTAGGCGGACGGCGGCAGCGTCGTGCGTGTGTGGTGGTTATGCATGACTTTCCTCATCTCAACAAAGCACACATTTGAGAGCCCCAAGGCCCCACCTCCCTCATGAGAAACCCATATTTAGACAAGTATGTTCCCAATATCCCAAGATGTAGGACTTTTCTTTTCTTCTTTCTTCTCTCTTCCTTTCTTCTCTCTTCATGAAAACAAAACAAGGGAAAACTTGAAAATATCCAACATAATTATGCACATGTAAAGTAAGATAATAAAGTGTAGTTTAAACAATGAAAAGAAACATACTTGTATCAATATCATCTATTACTTCAACTTATTCCTTGCAAATTAACAACAAAATAGTTTATCATATAAGAATTCAGAAGAAAAGGAAGGGGTTAAGTGAAATTTTTGTTTAGATTAACCTGATAATATTATTTTGAACAAGAATGAATAGGAAGAAAGAACATCAACAATCAAACATTAATTTTTTGTACAATAGCATATATATGATCTTGATAATAAGAGTATTAAGGATAAGTTTTTCCCAAAAAGCTATTGATATGCCCTCTTTTACATATTTTTTACCGACCCGGTAAATATAAATTTATAACCTAATTAAATTTATGTTCCATTATTGAAAGCAATAAAATTGTATTTGGTTCATGCTTCAGTAGTCACCTCACATGTTCTTTATTAAACTAACAGAACTGTTGTGGTGATTGTAAGCTATAACAACTGCAGAATTTAAACAAAGGTCTTTGAATAAAATATAGGTTGAAAGAGTACAATTTTTAACTTCAGCCTTCAAACGATTACCTAATACACTTCAGTCAATGATGAGAGGTAATCTGAGGTAAAATAGACGAGCGTGTACCCACGCAGAATCCTATGGTGTTGAGACTATCAAATTATCTATAAGGAACACGTACGCGGACCATGAACCCAATGTTTTCTAGTTATACTTTAACTTCACCTTAAATTTGTATCTAAAACTAAGATACAACTGCTTGTCTAAACAGTATATGTTTCTTCCGAGGTTCAAGATCTCGGTTTCAATCTTGGTTTTCAGTTTATTGTAATTTTAGAAATTTCAACCTAATTCATAAATTTCAAAAATTTCGATTCCAGTTTCGGTTTCGAATCTTGTTATTTATTTTTGATATAATTATAAATAATTTTTTAATTTATTGAAACAAAATGTATAATTTAAACTTAATTAAAAAATAAGATAAACACAAAAAATACCGCTTAATTATAAATATTTAAAACACTAAAAAATGTTCATTCATTACTTCATTTTCAACTTTTTAGTTACATCATTTATATATTTTCTGAATTTCTATGTTATCTAAGTTAAAATTTTAGATTTTGAATATTCCTATATTTGAAAATTCAAATTAATTCCATTTTTTAGTTTTTTCCGTATAATTTGAAGTTCAATAGGTTATTTCTGTTGAACTGGTATCTCAATTTAGTTTCGTTTCGGTCCCACCGGAATTTCGATGTTTCGATCGAAACCTCAAACCTTGGTTTCTTCCACCCTCTAAGAATAGATCATTATCATGAGTAAGTACCATGAATCTTGTTCAGGCTTTATAATGAAGGTTAAGCTATACATCTATCACACTAATTCCATAAAAATGCACAAACCTTTTTAGAATATGAAAAATGGAAATAAATATTTTGAGATATGAAAGTAAAATTATTGCCAAAGTAAAAATGTAGAAATTGGAAATAATCTTTTTTTAGCAAAAGTGTAAAGTTGCTGCCTATTGTGGTAATATTACAAAAAGCCCATGACAACCCTTTTTTCTTTTATCTTAGTATAGTAATTTGCCTACTTTATAAACAGTAAACTATGATCACAAAATTTGCAATTCAAGGGCAAACTTGCAAATTTAAGCACAATAATTCTCTAAAAGTGCACGGTTCCATTTATAAAAAAATAGGAATAAATTTTTTTATAGCGCAAAAGTAAATTAATGCAAAACTGAGAACATAAATATGAGATTTTTTTTAAAGATAAAACTAAAATTAGACAGAATAAACTTTTGGAACAGTCACTCAAAACCTATTAAGCTTTTTTCCTTTATTTTACTATAATAATTTATGGGATTTATAGAAACCAAAGCATGATCATCAAATTTGCAATTTTAATTCCATCTTTGATACATTACCACTTCAAAGTGATTTAATAACTAATCCATGAAATTAAGTAACATATTTTAATTTGTAATGTTCCATATATTGGAGTGTCTCGCATTGTTTATGGGTAATAAAGGAACATTGGAAAATATAATAGTCCCACGTCGTGAATAACGTGAAAAATAATGAAGGCAGAGCAGTATATAAATGAGTTTGGTCGCATGTAAAAGGGATTCCTTTTATTAAAAGGTGGTGGCTAGCAGCGTAGACTTAAGTAGTCAGAATTAAAGCCACGTAGAGTTGGTACCATAAACACTTTCCACGTAGAAAAAGGTTTTATTTTATGACAGAAATAAGTATTTATCAAGGATTTGTTAGTATATTTGTAACCTACAAAATTTACATCTACAAAATATATTAGTAGTATAATAATATGTTGGGGCTCAAGTCATATTATCATGTTGGTAAATCGAATCACGGGATACATTTTTAACTTTCCACAATATAGTGTGATGATGTTAGATTGCTATGATTCAGTGGGTTACTTTGAGTAAGACATTGTATAAAAAACACCAAAAATAACTTTATTTATTCAGGTAGTTTTTCATAAAACCACCCTTAATTTGGATTCAATTGGGAATAGCTAGGATATATCTGTCCATCTACCAAAGATTAAAATACTAATAGAAATGAAATTAACAAAGATATTAAAATACCGATGGAAATTTAAGTATTAAAATTTTAAGAGAAACAAAATTATCGGTCATACTATTGGGTGTAGATAGTAATATGAAAATATATTATGCAAAAAGAAATACGATATAGCTCATTAACAAAGATGTTACTCATCAGTCTAGACATGATAACATCTAGTCGAACTAACAAATTACAACATAAGATAAACGAACATCAGTAACTTCAAAGATGGAAGCAGGTTCTTAAAATGAAATATTTAGCAATTTGGTAAAACAAATGAGTTTATTCAGACATTTTAGAACACATCAGGATAATCATTTGTTAACGGAGGTTAATAAATTGTTAATGTTATTTTAACGACTACCACGAAATCAACTGCAGTATCAAAATTTTGAAACACAATCATGATAGGAACTACATCATTTAATAATAAATTGGAAATCAAAAAACCATATAAATTGTGTAGGGTGAAGGAAAAAAACAAAAAAAGAATGATTGAAGAAATACATTCACTATAAGATACACGGTGATTTCCGACGGCTAAAAGCTTTCGGCGGTCGTCGCAAGCCGTTGAAAATCCCATTGGAATGCAGAACACGGGTTTCATTGATTTCCGACAGAATCGACGACGGCTTTACGATGGCCTCCGATGGCAGTTCCGATGTTGTTTCCGACGGTGACATAGCTTAAAAACAAGCCAGAAAACCATAGGAAGCCATCAGAATTTTCGATCGGTAAACCGTCGGAAGCCATCACAAATCGTCAGAACATTTCGTCCTATAGCCGTCGGAAGCCGTCAGAGATCTAGGTAAATTTTTTTTGTCAACAGCCAAACAACACATCAATATCAATATATATCACAACACATCAAAATCAATATTATATATTAGATATATAAGCTATAATCAATATTAATATCAATAATAATATTAAACTCAAACATCATTTCAAACTCAAACATTTCCAATCATTACAAAACAAACCGTCCATCATTACCCAACTATAATATCTACATTCAACATCAATGTACAATATATATATATCCAACATCAAATCTCACAAATTAAATCCACAAATCAACGTCAAACATCTCATGTCCACAAATTAACCTCACCATCTCTCATTGTATATATACACAAGTTTCAAAAACAAAAAGTGCAAAACATATCTCATTATTGGTCATCAGCTCCGAAACCACCAGACGAATGCAATGCTCTATGACGCTCCACATACTCGACCAAACGCTGGTTCTGTTGCTCCATTTGCACTGCTCGAAGACGGTCCTGCTTCTGCAGCTGTGCAATCTATTGTCGAAGCTCATTAATCTCAGCATTGTCATTAGCCTTTTGATAAGCATTTTGTGAGGCCCGTGCCTACAAAACAAGTCCAAATATGTTTAAGTTATTGCATAACTTTAATAAAAAATTAAGCAATTTTTACAACTTAGCTAATTTTTATAAATTACCTATTAATTGATGTACCCATAGCACTTATTTCTCTATGTCGGGTCCATAACAGAGTCGAAGATAGCGTCCTCCTCATCAGTGGTCAATTGCTTTCGTCCCGAATGCTCTAACATCTGTGCACGTGCTTGCATAAATCTTTCCTGCAACGTAAAATTAAATACAATTAAATATTACATGACATTATTATAATATTTATAACAAAATGATCATTATTAATAACTTATAACTTAAAATATACTTATATATACGGCGTATTTTTTATCATCCTCATGCCAGGCATACATCATCGATCTCTCATCGTCGGTCTGCTTGACGGCATGGGTATGTGCAAATACAGCGATGATGCTAAAATGATTTCAAGCCACCAAGGTGTATGACTAGATTTTTCAGCCTGTTTGTCGAGTTCTTGTCTTACTCCGCCTGCAAATTAAAAATTAAGATTATATTTTACATGTATAAATTATGTACTCTCCATTGAAAAAATTAAGGTGATATCTGATAGACTTACTCTGAATTCATCGCTACTTCACCATGCAACCCAAGCATCCCATACGTCGACGTCCATCCAGCTTGGCTTCTTTCCAGATTTTCTGATGGTAGACAATGTTCCCGGTAATTCTTTGAACCTTTAGAGTTCTAGTGGCACTGACAAAGAAAAACATCCTCCTCTTCTAGGTCTAACGCCCCTTGTATATATGTTGAAAAATATAAGTTATGCATTTATACTTAGTTAGCAAATTGTAATGTGATTACATATAATGATATATAATTTTACACTTATCAGGAAGTCCTGTCAGATGCTCTCCCAGACATGCTATGGGATCCTACTCCATTTCGACCAGCACGCAGTCATACAACTCACGTGTGCTTGCTTAGATATGCTGAGAACTATATTTGAAGGCTCAAGATCAAAACCTTTGCATTAAATATGATATAGGCAAATCGTGACTAATATATCATACAAAATATTTATAATGCTGAAATAAATTTAATACTTATGAGCCATCAGCTTTCGGTATCAATCAAACCACCATATGCGGCGCCTCCTACGACTGGCCGCTGCCATCACCTCCGCTTTGAACGGTCCCTCTCTGAGGGACTGGGAAGAGCTCCGACGACTAAAGAAAGATATCTGTAATACCTGCCATATTCGTATTATTTTATTATGGCAGAACATATCATTCAATTATGAGTAAACAAATCAAGATTTAACATCAATAATCGCATATAACATGCAAAAAAAGTGTAACATCAATACTCCCATAAATTAACCTTTTTCAACATGTATACTATTAAATCATTCCTCATCGTTTTCTGATTCAGACTCGGTCTCATACTCTATATTATTTTCCTATGTGGTCTCAAATGCTTCTATTAATATATTTGATTCACATTTAGAGGTCCAAAATAGATTTAATCATCTATTGTAATTTCGCCATTTTCCTCTATATCCGCTTGGTAAGCTTGTTCGTTTGGAATATTCTTTCCATCAAACAAAAATTTTGCCTTTGTTTTAAAAACTACCAACCAATCTGCTTTATCTCTTTTTAGAGATTGATAAGGAGCATAATAAACTTATAAGGCTTGTTTTGCTAGTATAAACTGATCATACTTATGATAACGTGATGTATGCTTTATTTCAATAATATTATATTTTTTGTGCACGTTGATTCCACAACTGGAACATTATCGAACCAGTTGCATCTAAATAAATAAACTTCTTCCGCAGGTCTGGTGAAATATGTTAATTGCAAAACCCGAGTTAACACGCCGTAAAAATCAATTATGTGATCATTTGGATCCTCACTACCTTTAATATATACACCAGTATTGTTAGTTAATTTTTCAGCCCCATATTCTTTGGTGTTGAATTTGTATCCATTGACAAGAATATTGGATATGTCTTGACTTTTCTTTTTGGTCCCATCGCATGACGTTTCAACCCTTCATCGGCCACACAATTTACCGGATCATATACATGGTTCAAAAACCAAGTAGCAATTTTTTTGCTGATATCGCCACTTGGAAGCTGTGTTTCGTAAATGCTGCATATAGATAATATATTACATTGTAATTAATAAACACCTCATCATTTCCCGTAGCATTTTCAAAAGATAAGTTCACATGGTCACTGAAATAATAAGAGAAAAAGATCAAGGCTTCTTCTTCGATATATTATTTGCGTATCGAGCATTTAACTCGTGTTTTGTCTCACTTTTTTCTTTGAATGATTTAAGTGCCTATTAAGAATAATTACAATTAAATTTTGTAACATGTAATTAAACTAAAATTTAACATACTCAACATTAACACCTTTCAAACGGATACATCTATCCATATTGTACATGTGCTCGAAGACATGCTTCAAACGGAAGATGAACAGGTAAATGCTCTATTGCATTAAAGAAAATTAGAGGAAATATTTTCTCCAGTTTACAGAGCAGTATAGGAATTTCTTCCTTAAGATTACGTAGACGATCAACTTTTAACGTAGTTGAAGAAATCTCCTTATAAAACAAACTAAGTTCAGTTACAACCGTCCAAAATTTTGTGGGCAACAGTTCTTTGAAAGCGACAGGTAAAAATTTCCATTATTACATGGCAATCATGACATTTCGCCCCACTCAATTTACCGTTCTTATAGTCAAAACATCTACGAAGATTAGAGGAAATCCAATCAGAAAATCTTAATCCTTCCACCCACTTTAATAGTACTTTAACTTGGTTACTTTCTAGCTCATAGCATGCTTTTTGTATTTTTGTGTCATTTGGCTTCATATATAGCTCAGGACAATTGCATGCTGCCTCTATATCATGTATTGATTTCAAATCGTCTTTAGTCTTTCCTTTAATGTTTAGAACTGTATTAAATACGTTATCGAACATATTTTTCTCATTGTGCATCACTTCGATATTATGACGAATTACACTACAACAAAAGACCTTTTTATAGCATTTAAAAATCGCTATTAAAGCCATATATAGTGTTTATATAAACGCCATAGATCAACAAGTTGTAATAAGTCTGACAGATACAGTAGCGTTACAAAATTACAATGGAAAATGGACTATCAACATCGTTTTTGTTGCCATCTTAGACTAGACGTATCGTTACAACTACTTTTCTATAGCATTTTGAAGCTTACTATAGAACTTTTACCTATAGTTGTGTTTTATGATACTAACAACTCTAACATCATTTAATTGCTATAATATATCGACATGTTGTAACGACACACCTTTTTGGATGGTTTAAATCGACAATAAACCACACATATCAGACTTAAACCATTCAAAAGGGAGGATTGTTATGGGTAAATAAGAAAAAGAAGAGAAAAGAAGGAAAACAAAACACAGAATCTCATAGTGGAATGACAAATATAATAATCAAATAAAAAGTTCATGAATCTGTTTTACAAACAAAATTTGAGTACACCTTTACAATACAGATCAGAGTTACATACAACAGAAATAAATAAATAAATAAATAAATGCAGCAGAACAACATGATGAAGTGGAATAAATATAATAAATAATAATAGTACTAAATCTTCGCCATCATCCTCCAAACAAGCAGTCTTCGATACACTAAAAAGCTCAGACTGACCCGAGCAAATTGAAAAGACAAAACACTCGAGTCGGAATTAAAAGATCTTATGTAAGTTAAATCAACAATAAATAAATATGAACATAACAGCTTCAGAGATGTTTACAGGGTTTTACATCTCCTATCTAGTGTCTACCATGCATGCAATAACTTAAGAGATGTTTGGGATTACCATTTCCTAAGGATCCATTAAACGATCTGATATGTAGTATAATAAGCTATTATAATTTGATTACAATAAAGTAAAATATTAAAATAGCGTTAAGGCATTACCCGTATCCCCCTTAACACATTTTTTTTATATTCCCGTAGTCTACATAGTACTGTAAGCTCCACCGAACTGGTGGTTTACTTAGAGGGCACTCCATAGATATGGTACAAAACAAACTCGCAGTGGACGCGATAAGGAATGTGACAAGGCACGTGAGGCAATGCTAGGGTAGGATGTTAGTCTGTGATATGATGGTTTTGATGACAACAACCTTAGAATAGATTATAAAATATAAATACTAACAGTATAAGTTTAGAGGTATATGTAGATGCAAGATTTAACCATGTAGGTACCAAGAATGAAGACTGTACAATATAGAGATTCATGACATCAAGATTGAACACTCATGAGTAACAAGAATATCAAGATTATCAAGAGTTCAAGATTTCAAGTAATTTACTTTTTAATTAGGAATTTTGTTAAAACTCCTAGAAAAGCACTGGCATCTTAAAATCCAATTTATTCGTGGAATGCAATCCACTTCGAGCCTGTTAAAGGGATGGAACCCTAAGTAGGATGGAACTTACAATAAATCTAGTGGAACATTGTTTTGTATCTGCTAACTTTTTATTCAAAATGATTTTTCAAAATTATATCTTATTTTCAAAATGATTTCAAAACCTTCCTTTTAAAAGAATCAAAAACATCTATCCTAATTTCAAATACTTTTAGCCTTAAAATAATCTTGAATTTCAAAACCAAATTATCCTTGATTTTAAACTATCTTTTAAAATAAAAGTACATTTAATTTTTTTAATATTTATATTTAGATTTAAATATAAAATTATAGTAAAATTTTATATATACCAAAATATTATTTTATATATTTATTTATGTATTTCAACTATATTTAAGTATATTTATAAAAGTTTAAAATAGCTTTAAAATAAGATAAAAGTTATTTTCCAAGAAAAACAAAACATCAAAAGTTCCTTTGGGATGTCGACATGCCCAGGTACCCCATGTCGGCATAGTGTCAGTTGAGTTCAAAATTTAAATTTCAAAAGAAGTGTTTATTCATCATAACTCTTCACGAATGGACATGGCTGTTGTTCCTCTAGAAATAGGGGTTGGTTTCAACGAATTTCAATACAAATTTTTTGGTTTTTCACTACTCTTTTTCTTTTACATTTCTATATACATATTCTTACCATTACTCTGCCGAAATCAACATTGAATCTAACTAGATTATCTCTGGTTTGATTCTCTATCACCATCTCAACTAGATCCTCAGTGTTATTCAGAGTTATAGACTTTTTGTAATCAACTTAGCGAGAAAAGGTGTGATTGTAGCCTTGGAAATCAATCAAGCGAGATAAGGTGTGATTGTAGCCTTGGGAAATCAATTAGGTGAACTTATTGCTTGGGAAGTCAAGTATCTCTACCCAGAGGATTGTGATTCTAGAGGGTGTACCTTGTTGCCTTGAAATCGAGGGTGTAATTGTACAATTACTTTAGAAAGGAAATCCATACTTATGTGCGGGACTGGATGTAGGGTAACTCCGAACCAGTATAAAATCGGTGTGTTCTTTCCTTTACTGCTTTTACTTTATTTCTGCATCTATGTTTATTTTTGTGATCAAATCCGTGTCTGGATATTGCATAAATTTGTGTTTAAATTAACAAAAACTCAAAAAGATTTAATAATTCTCTAAAACACTATTCACCCCCCTCTAGTGTTTATCCTAGCCTTAAGACCCTTAATCTGCATTACTCACATTTGGTATCAGAGCAAGGTTTTCAAAGTTTCATAATATGATTTTTGAAAAAGTTTTAAAATGGTTATGTTTGTTAATACTAGTTTAGAAATATTCAGATCATCATTGTCTTTTGAATCTGCATATAATCAATGTTCAAATTCAAGTTGTCTACCAAAATTGTTTGATGTGCAGGAATCATGCTTTATGGCTATTGAGGAATCAATACACAACGGACAAATTGTGCAGATCAGAAAGGACAAATGGATACTTGATAGTGGATGTTCTAGGCACATGACTGGCAATCCAGATATGTTAAATGATATAACATACAAAGACGGAGGATTGGTTAACTTTAGAGACAATTCAAAAGGATATGTGATTGGCATCGGCAAAGTCGGCAACTCTGAAACTCCTATTATTACTAATGTTTTGCTAGTTAAAAATATGAAACATAATCTGCTAAGTATAAGTCAACTTTGTGATAAATGATATAAAATTAAATTTGAAAAAGATAAGTGTCACATTGAAGATAAAAATTCAACCATAATATTTGAGGGAGTTAGGAAAACGAATATTTATATTCTTAGTATGAAAGTTTAAAATGATAACTTATGTCTTTTGGCAAATACAAGTGACCCTTGGATTTGGCATAAGAGATTTGGGCATTTGAATTTCAAACTCTTATCTAGACTATCAAAACATGATCTAGTAAGAGGTCTCCCTAAAATGAATTTTAAAGTAGATAGTTTATGTGATGCATGTCAATTAGGAAAACTTAGAAAAAGTTTCTTTAAATTAAAAGATATGATTTCAACTTCAAAACCTCTTGAATTACTTCACCTTGATTTATTTGGTCTATCTCAAATTCTATCAATAAATCATAGTAAATATGTTTTTGTAATTATAGATGATTATTCTAGATTTACATGGACAATATTTTTTAAACATAAAAGTGATACTTTTGAATGTTTTAAGAACTTTACAAAAAGGATTCAAAATCAACTTTCTCTAAAAATTATAACCATTCGTAGCGATCACGGTGGTGAATTTGAAAATGAAAAGTTTGAGTAATTCTGCAATAAAAATGGAATAACTCACAATTTTTCATTTTCAAGAACTCCACAACAAAATGGAGTAGTAGAACGTAAAAATAGGACGATTCAAGAGTGTGCGAGAACTATGCTTTCAGACAGTAAATTACCAAAGAATTTTTGGACAGAAGCAGTTGCTACCGCCTATTATATTTTAAATAGAATTTTAATTAGACCTTTAACTAATAAGACTTCTTATGAACTTCTTCACTCAAAGAAACCTAAAGTATCTTATTTTAGAATTTTTGGAAGTAAATATTTTATTTTAAATACTAAAGCTAACTTAGATATATTTCATCCTAAATCCGACGAAGGCATCTTTATTGGATATTCTAATAGAAGTAAAGCATACAGAGTATTTAATTTAAGAACTAACACCATCAAAGAAACAATACATGTATCATTCGATGAAAATTTCAAAAAATTTGAAGAGACAAATGATGAAGATTATTTAATTACTCAAAATCAAGAGTCAACTGAAACTAATAATGAAATTAATCATCCTAATAAAAGGACTAAACTTTTAAAAGACCACCCTATAGAAAATATACTAAGAGATATGCAATCTGTTGTTAAAACTAGAAATCAATTAAGTCAAATGAGTAATGTTGCTTTTATATCAACTATTGAACCCAAAAATCTAAAAGAAGCATCAACTGATGATTCATGGATTTTAGTTATGTAAGAAGAACTAAATCAATTTACTAGAAATGATGTTTGGGAACTTGTTCCTAGATCTAAAAATAAAAATATAATTGGAGCTAAATGGGTTTATAAAAATAAAATGAATGAACTAGGAGAGGTAGTTAGAAATAAAGCCCGATTAGTCACTCAAGGTTTTTGTCAAGAAGAGGGAATAGATTTTGATGAAACCTTTGCTCCTGTAGCAAGATTAGAAGCCATTAGGATTCTACTTGCTTTCGCAAATCATAATAATTTCAAATTATATCAAATGGATATTAAAAGTGCCTTTTTAAATGGATTTGTAAAAGAGGAAGTATATGTTGAACAACCACCACTTTTTGAAAATGAAAAACTACCAAATCATGTTTACAAACTTAAGAAAGCTTTATATGGTCTAAAAAAAGCTCCTAGAGCCTGGTATGATAGACTAAGATCTTACTTATTACAATCAAATTTTGAAATTGGTAAAGTAGATAATACTCTTTTTATTAAAAGAAATAAAAATGATATTCAACTAGTACAAGTCTACGTAGATGATATCATTTTTGGATCAACTAATTATGAAATGAATAAAGAATTTTCTGAAATAATGACGAAAGAGTTTGAGATGAGTCATATGGGTGAATTAAATTCTTTTTAGGATTACAAATAAAACAATTGGATAATGGTATTTTTATTAGTCAAGAAAAATATGCTAAAGACCTAATTAATAAATTTGGCTTGACTACTGCGAGTGGAAAACCCACTCCCATGGCAACCAATGAGTACCTTAGTAAAGAAGATCTCTAGAAGGATGTAGATCAAAACTTATACAGAGGAATGATTGGATCACTACTCTATATTACTGCTAGTTGACCTGATATCATGCATACTGTTTGTCGTTGTGCCAGATGTCAATCTCAACCTAAAGAGACTCACTTAAAAGCCATAAAACGTATCATAAGATATGTTAAATACACCTCTGATTATGGCTTATTTTACCCTAAAAATGATTCTTTTGATTTAATATCTTACTGTGATGCTGATTATGCTGGTTGTAAATCAGACCGAAAAAGTACAAGTGGAACTTGTCACTTTTTGGGGCATTCTCTGATTTCCTAGTTTAGTAAAAAGCAAAACACAGTTTCTTTTTCAATAACTGAAGCATAGAATATTTCTGCTACTTTAGCTTGTTCTCAAGTAATATATATGCAACAAACTTTAAAAGATTATGGTTTAAATATTTCAAAATCACCAATTTATTGTGATAATACTAGTGCGATAAATTTATCCAAAAATACTACTCAACATGATCGAACTAAACATATTGATATCAGACATCATTTTCTTAGAGATAATATAAGTAAGGAAGTAATCACTCTAGATTGTATCAATTCTGAGAATCAAATTGCTTATATCTTAACAAAACCTTTAAATGAATCTATATTTACTAAATTAAGAAGAGAATTAGGTATTTGTTCAATAACTGAAATATAAATTATAAATAACAAGTATAATTAAAAATTAATTCAAAATAAATTAAATAGGAAAAAATTCAAGAACCATGTCGACATACCCCTCTACCTTATGTCGACATACAACATTTTTAATTTTTTGAAAATTTTCCCACCAAAATTCAAATAATTGGTTATATATTCTTCTTATTTTTGAATTTTTGATCATTCTCTCTGATCTCTCTCTATTCTAACTTCTGAAATTAATTAAACTATGGCCTCTTCTTCCAAATCAAACGTAAAATCAACCTTTTCGTTCCCCTCTCCTACTTTTGGTCCGTTTCAACATACTACTCTCGCTCGTGTGACTAAAATGGAGGATTATCTGAAGGATGCACTTCAGTTAATGACTGAAATCCAAGTAATGCAACTTCGAATGGCAAAGGAACAAGAGAGGTAAGGAAAAATCCTTAGGAATTTGCTAAAATTTCTAATGGACAATCATGCTAACCCAATCTTGATTGATGAAGACTCTTCAGGAGATCAAGAGCAAGCGGCCAGCGAAGAAGAAGAAGAACCCATGGAAGAAACGTATGCGGAAGATGACGACAAGGTGGTTTGCGTTGGTGAAGTGTGTTTTGACAAAAATGGGAATCTTGTCGAACAATGTGGAAATTTCTGTTTCCACTATCCAAACTGTTCGATTCATATATCTCCTATGTTCAAAAACACACATTAGTTTCTTCTCTTTCTTTACCATTGTTGTATGTTCCTTCTTACGTTTCCCACGAAAATGTAAATATAACTATAAGATTAATAAATAAATTATGTTCTTATATGTGTTCTTCCTATTAATACATATAACTATATGGTTATTATATACTTAGAATAGTTAGTAGTTTAGGATTAGGTTTATTATTAGATCTAAGTGTTGATTATTTATGATAACACTATCATTATAATCACATGTCATAGAATATTAGATTTAGGGGGAGTTCTATAGTTTGGTGTTATATAGTTTAGAGTTAGTTTTTTTTGTTGATGACAAAGGGGAAGAAGTATAAAATAGGGTAATTAGGCATAAATTAAAGGGGATTTATTAGTAGGGTAATTAGGCATAGATTAAGGGGTAGTTATTAGGATAGAAGTAATATTTTATAAACAAAGGTTGTCATCATCAAAAGGAGGGAGATGGTTAGTCCGTGAGATGATGGTTTTGATGACAACAACCTTAGAATAGATTATAAAATATAAATACTAAGAGTATAAGTTTAGATATATATGTATATGCAGGATTTAACCATGCAGGTAACAAGAATGAAGGCTGTGCAGTATAGAGATTCAAGATATCAAGATTGAAGACTCATGAGTAACAAGAATATCAAGATTTCAAGTAATTTACTTTTTAATTAGGAATTTTATTAAAACTCCTAGAAAAGCACTGGCATCTTAAAATCCAATTTATTCGTGGAATGGAATCCACTTCGAGCCGGTTAAAGGAATGGAACCCTAAGTAGGATGGAACCCTAAGTAGGATGGAACCTACAAAAAATCTAGTGGAACATTGTTTTATATCCGCTAACTTTTTATTCAAAATGATTTTTTAAAATTATATCTTGTTTTCAAAATGATTTCAAAACCTTCCTTTTAAAAGAATCAAAAACATCTATCCTGATTTCAAATACTTTTATCCTCAAAATAATCTTGAATTTCAAAATCAAATTATCCTTGATTTTAAACTATCTTTTAAAATAAAAGCATATTTAATTTTTTAATATTTATATTTAGATTTAAATATAAAATTATAGTAAAATTTTATATATACCAAAATATTATTCTATATATTTTTTTATGTATTTCAACTATATTTAAGTATATTTATAAAAGTTTAAAATAGTTTTAAAATAAGATAAAAGTTATTTTCAAAGAAAAACAAAACATCAAAAATTCCTTTGGGATGTCGACATGCCCAAGTACTCCATGTCGATATACTTTCAGTTGAGTTCAAAATTTAAGTTTCAAAAGAAGTGTCTATTCGTCATAACTCTTCACGAATGGACATGGCTGTTGCTCCTCTATAAATATGGATTGGTTCCAACGAATTTCAATAGAGATTTTCTGGTTTTTCACTACTCTTCTTCTTCTACATTTCTATATACATATTAGTACCATTACTCTGCCGAAATCAACATTGGATCTAACTAGATTATCTCTGGTTTGATTCTCTCTCACTATCTCAACAAGAACCTCAATGCTATTCAGAGTTATAGGCTTTTTGTAATCAACTTAGCGAGAAAAGGTGTGGTTGTAGCCTTGGAAATCAATCAAGCGAGATAAGGTGTGATTGTAGCCTTGGAAAATCAGTTGGGCGAACTTGTTGCTTGGAAAATCAAGTATCTCTACCTAGAGGATTGTGATTCTAGAGGGTGTACCTCGTTGCCTTGAAATCGAGAGTGTAATTGTACAATTTCTTTTGAAAGTAAATCCGTACTTGTGTGCGGGACTGTATGTAGGTTAACTCCGAACCAGTATAAAATCCGATGTGTTCTTTCCTTTACCACTTTTATTTTATTTCTGCATCTGTGTTTGTTTCTGTGATCATATATGTGTCTGAATATTGCATACATTTGTGTTTAAATTAACAAAAACTCAAAAAGATTTAATAATTCTCTAAAACACTATTCTCCCCCCTCTAGTGTTTATCCTAGCCTTAAGATCCTTAATCCGCATTTCTCACGTAGGATACTACCATCCGCAAAACTGGGCTGGTGGTAATGCGTAGTAGCTACTACCGCCCACCTCGGAACACACTCCTATAATCAAATTGAGGGGTGTCCATCGAATCAATCACAAAGTCATAATATGATATCAAAGAAGCATATTCGATCGGAGGTGCGACCTCACTTGGCTCAGGTACAGCTCCTATTTTAGTCACATCAAGCTGATTCGCGGGAGTTAGGGCTATGTAAATACCTCATACAAAATCGTTTGCCAAACCATCCTACTTCATTCTGGAATCTCCACCACGTACATAGTTGTTAAAGTGGTTTTTGGTATTGGTAGAGAGTATGACAATATCTGATCCCGGTCTCTTTAACAACCAAACGCTTATTTCACACCGGATGGTTCTTTTATATTTCAAAATCAATTCATAATTGATATCAAAATATCTTATTCAATTCAAACCATATCACTTTCGAAATCATATTCACTTTCAAAATCATCTACACTTTTGAAATCATATCGACAAAATAGGTTAAGTCCTTATTTCAAAATCATCATATTTACTCAAGTATGTCATTTCACTAGAAAATATTATTTCAAATCCAACTTAGGCTGTAACATCATTTAACCATATTCGCTTTTAAATCAAGGATTTAAATATAAATAATTCAACCTTGCACTATTAGAAATTTAGAAATATAGTTTAAATAGTCATAAGTAATTTAAAATAGTTAAAATAGTTTTAAATACTTTAAAAGAGTTTAAATGGTTTTAAATAGTGTAAAATAGATTTAAATAGTTGAATAAGTTAAAATAGTTAGAAATATTTTTAAATGGTTTAAATAGCTTTAACATAGTTTAAAATAGTTTAAATATAGATTAAAATAGTTAAATAGTTTAAAATAGGTTAAGATAGTTTAAAAATAGATTTAATACAGTTTTGATTGTTTAATTTAAAATAGTTTGATTACTAGAAATGATTTATATATAGTAAATAGTTTCAAAATCTAAATAAATCTAAATTTTAAAATAATATATCTTTAAAAAATTTTGATTAAAATAATTAATTTGAAATTAATATCAGATCAAACCATTTCTTCCAGCTCAACACATCAGGACCATGTCTAGCTTTCAAGTCAACAAACTCGATTTCTTTCTTGCAATTCAGATTCTTATTTAAAACCATTAAATCAATATCGATTTCAAATCCATAATCGGAATATAAATTTTAAAATATTTCAAAGTTTAAATATTTCAATATTTCAATAACTCAATTTCGATAAATTTCATTTATACTTCAAATCTGACTTTAAAATTTTAGTTTAAATCCTTTAAATAATTCATCTAAACTGATTTCAATTTTAAACATTTAAAGCTTGGATTTTCGAAAATAATTCAATTTATATAAATCAAATTCTATTTCAAAATATCGTTTGACTGAATTCAAAATTTAAGGATTAAAAATCATTTAATTTAACCAATCCGCTGTCCGTATATAATTTTCTACCATATGGTCAAGTGATACAGATATATATTATCTCAACCCACGGTAAATTTAAATTTTACAAGTATATATCATTTCAACCCACAATCCCAAAATAAATTCAAAACCCATAAAATCGTTCGAGTCTATCATTTCAACCCATAATGATTTTTCCCTAATCTATCAGATCGTTCAGATATGTGTGATAACAATATATAAATATAACATCCAGTCATCCAATATCAAAAATTAAGCATCCATCACAATGATCATTCAAATCAACCAATGAATAACAACAATTGATTGATTATCATTAACAAGTATTAATTGGCAATTTAAAATTCAATATTAAATTAAATGGCGATTATATTCTATAAAAGTTAGATTTTACTGGAATGAAAATTTAAATATATCAAATAGTAATCAATCAACTTCTAATCGCATCATAAGTTCAATTTAGCCAACATAAGATAATCTAATAGTTGTGAGTGGGTTAAGACACTCACACTTGATTTCGAATCGATTTAAAATCCATATGAAGGCCTAAATTCGAACCGTCATAGAATTATCCCAAGCCAGTCCCATAATGTTCGGAATTTCGATACGATCGCAGGGAACGAACCGCACGTAAATCCGACCTAGCATGCAAAATTTATACACATGATAACATTACCCGATTTAAAATATAAATAAATAAAATAATCGAAAAGGTTACACGTCACCTCATCCACGTTGCTCATGTAAATCATAGAGCAACCCTTAAAACACGTACGCGATCACGATGCTCCCCGTAACCACCACCGTTCTTTGAATTTCTAGTGCCGCCTCATCGACAATTGATCAAATCGAACACCTCCACGTTGCTCTATGGCCAGAGCCGCCCACGTCCATGCCCACGCGCACGTCTCCGGTGGTCCCCCTTGCCTACGCCACTGCCAGTGATTCTTGACCATTTTTGGTGAATTGACGTGACTTGGAGATGAACTAACACCTGATATGTGGCATGCTCTACACCCGCTTCCCAACGCCGCTTCCCGATCGTCGATCGGATGATCCACCGTTGGATCGCAAAAACCTAATTTCGATGGCCGAGGTTCATCCTCAATTTCTGGTCAAACGATGCACCAAATCTAAAAAAGAATTGCTGTAGTGGATTGCACTCGTCGAGTGGTTTCCAACGATATATAATATGACATAGTTTTGAGGAGTTTGATTTTTGTTTTGAATTTGAAATTGAATTGGGGTTTGGATCTATAGCCATTGGAAGGAAGTAGAAGCAGATAGGTGAACGGACAGATATGTATAGAGATTAGAAATAAAAAGGCTGTTAGGGTTTAGAAAGATTATTTATAAGGACAAGGCCCGATAAGAATAAACATCATATCAAATCAGTTCGAAATGACAATAACGACCCGAAAAGCCCGTTCTGCTTCCAAAATGAAAGTAAGTCATCCTGTATATCAAAATAGATGTTTAAGATATTTTTGAATTCAATGGATATGTTTTAAGTCCTATTTCCATTATATGAAGAAGTTATCTTTCAAAATCAGCTTAATTTCAAATGAATTAATTAAATTTATTTCTAGGCGTTTCGAGCCCGTACGATCAAACGACAAGCCCCATCGCTACGAAACTTGAAATCTTATAATAATTCAATGTTACTGTTCCATTGAAATTGGTCTCGTCGAAATCCGAGACAGTGGCCAAAATAGATATTTTCACATTAATTAATTAAATTATTATTAAATTAATAAATCATTTTTTAAATTCAAATTTAATAACTAACGGTTTTTATCATTTTTGATTACCTAGTAATTTATAATCTTTAAAGATAAATTTCCATGTCAAAACCAATGTTAAATATTGCACTAATTACGGTGTTCAGTTTCACTTGCAGCAATTCTTTAATTATAAAAATTTAAATTCCAATAAATTCATTTATTTTGATTTACATCTTATAATTAAGTAGTGGATTTATAATTAAACCATCGTTACAACTTACCAATTCAAACACATTTCTAGTTTATTATTTACAAGCCAAGCTAATAAATTCACATACTAATTAACCATTTTATATTACCCAGTTTCAATTAATTACATATAATTTTTCTTTTTATTTCAACATTTTGTTTATTTACTATTTACAATTTATAACTAGATTTTATATTTACAGTCATTTTAATTAATTGAAATTGCATTAAAGTAGTTATCCATTTCCTTAAATTAACATTAGTACATTTCATTCTAGTTATTTTTCACGTTAACAAATCACAAATATTTATTTCTTCCAATATTAAATTACAAAATCTTATTAAATTAAATACTTAAAATTATCGAAAATTACGGGTCATTACACTCTCCCCCACTCAAAACTTTTCGTCCTTGAAAAGGGAAAATAAGGAAGAATTTAGGAGTTAATATATTTATTCAAAGTATTCAATTTATAATAACTAATTTAAATAAAATATATCAATTTATAAACAATTAATCCTTTCATATTAAAGTTTAATAAAAGTTTGAACAAATATTTTCACTTTCACAAAAAATATCTACGTCCAAAATTCATGGAAAATTTCGGTAGAGTCTCTTTTACACGGAGAGGTACGAGAGAAATAATAATACTAAAATAGCAATATATATATATATATATATATATATATATATATATATATATGTTACATTTCAAAAATAAATATCCCAAACCACGGGAAAACAATATAATATCGTTATAAAACTATAATCCAAAAACATACCTATTTGTTGGGCAAACAACGCTTATTTATGAAACCAAAAGCAGTAGCTATTGCTTCTATAAACCTGTATTTCACTTATATAATAGAAAGAAGTTAATAAATATGTAAAAGAGAAATATTTAAGTTGCTTCAATTAATAATAAACAAATCAACGCAACATAATGATAATAACTTGCAAAGAGAACCATACAATCATCACATGGAATTAAAGAAATCAACCATCCATCCATAGCAACCAAAACAAATGGTTTGTTCGGGTTTAGAAATTTTGATCATACAAAGCGATAGATAAACTATCAAGTCTACCCCATGCTCAACAACCTTAGATAATTACTTAATAGCTTATTTATACATCTTCATACAGTTAGAAGTATCCTTTCCCATAACCCAAAACTAAAAATAATTTCGAATATCATTTAAGTTTATTCTTATTAATCTTCTTTCTTATTATTTACTGTTCATCGGTTTCATTCATTCACAAAATGATTATTTTATTAATTTACATTCATCACTTACAAAATTCATTTCCATTCAATTATTAAATCATACATAATCAATTCTTAAAATATTATGTAAGTCTCTTCGCAATTTAATTCACCGTTATTATTTACGTTGATTTCCCTTTTTATATTAGTATTCATTCGTGAAGCAGCTCATACTTGAAAATTTTCTTTCTTTCTCTTTTCTCATTTATTCCTTTCATATATAGTATTAACTTTCACTATTCACTTTTACTTTATAAATGGCTTCAATCATTAACTTGAGTTTATAATCATTTGCTTATAGTATTACAATTAAATTCAATTACTAGCATTTCAAATTATTAACTTAAGTTTAAAATATTCTTATATATCTCAATTCTTCATTAACCATTGAACACTTTCATTTCCCAAGTTTTACTTGTAAAATATTCTGTTACATATTCTTTTTAACATTTCAAATTTTAAATATTTTGGTAAGTTACATATATGTCTTAAGACTATAATCGAATGTTACACAAGTTTATCTTATTCATTTAGTTAACAAAATGTTTAATAATTACATCTTCTAAATTCTCATTTCTTTTGATTTACAAGTTATAAATTTCTAATTTCTTATATGTTCCATCGATCACTTAGCATCTACTTTCTTATTTTCCATATTAGAAGTTTACAATTATTAGAATAGTTAAGATTTAATTTCATTACAATAATTTAAAATTTCTAATTTATAGAAACTTAAGAATTAAATACCGGGTTCCTTTTCCAAATCATATTAAAATAATATATATAGTGATATCCTTTATATATATCAAATCATATTTGAAAATTAAAATTAAGATTTGTTTATCGAAACGAATGTGTAGTAAAACTACTACAACGGTCTTCCCACTTTGAAACTCGAAAATGAACGTCGATGATACGTGCACTCGTCATCGGAATTATTTTCCAGCGACAGAGAGGGGAGTACATAACATATTTCGTTTAAGAATACTTTTAAAGCATTTCTTTCAAATCACATTAATTTATTCGAAAAGTACTTCCAAATAATACTAATATTATATTCCAAAAAATTTTGAAAACAAATTTCAAACCCCGAAACTTAAGTTCTCAAATTTCCAATTTATATTTACTTTATTTGTAAATTCTATTCTACAATCAATATTTATAAAATTTCACTTCCAAACAACCATGCATATCACATGTAACTATATCCAGTTATAAAAATTATTCTTGTATATAAAAAATATAATATTAGGTACAATTATTCCATTTACCTATATTTCAAAACAATATTGTGTTAGTCTACCATATTAAGGGTTTAGAAACCTTTATCGATGTCATAACGTCCTATGCACCGACCGGAATTTATAAATACTAAACAGAACAAATTAACACAATATTAAAACAATTTTATAACACTAACAAGTACGCTCTCTCATATATGCACTCAGTAACTCATTTTAGGGTATTACTACCCCATCTCTAATGAGTCAGACCCCACAAAGCTAAGGTTACGCTAGACCAAAGCCTTAATACCAAATGTAATGACCCACCTTTTTAGACGGTTTAAATCGATAATAAACCACACATGTTAGACTCAAACTATTAAAAAGGGAGGACTGTTATGGGGTAAATAAGAAAAAGAAGAGAAAAGAAGGAAAACAAAACACAGTCTGACAGCGGAATGACAAAATATGATAATAAATAAACAGTTGATGAAGCTATTTTACAAACAACATTTGATTACACCTTTACAATACAAATGAAAGTTACATACAACATGATTAAATAAATAAATACAGTGGAACAACATGATGCGGTGGAATAAATATAACAAATAATATTAGTACTAAATCTTCGCCTTCATCCTCCAAACAACCAGTCTTCGATATACTGAAAACTCAGACTGACCCGAGCGAATTAAAAAGACAAAACACTCGAGTTAGAACTATAAAATCTTACGTAAGTTAAATCAAGAATATAAAAAATATGAATGTAACGGCTTCAGAGATGTTTACGGGGTTTTACATCTCCTATCCAGTATCTACCATGCATGCCATAACTTAAGAGATGCTCGGATTACCATCTCTAAAGGATCCATTAAACTATCTACTATGTTGTACAATACGCTATTATAATATGTGTACAGTAAAGTAAAGTATTAAAATAACATTAAGGCATTACCCATATCTTGCTTAACACATTTATATATTCCCGTAGTCTATATAGTACCGTAAGCTTGACCAAACTGGTAGTTTACTCAAAGGGCACTCCATAGGTTTGGTACAAAACAAACTCGTAGTGGGCACGATAAGGCATGTGACAAGGCATGCAAAGAAATGCCAGGTTAGGATTCTACCATTTACAGAACCTGGCTGGTGGTAATGCATAGCAGCTACTACTGCCCACCTTGGAACACACACCTATAATCAAATCGAGGGGTGGACACCAAATAAATCATAACGTCATAATATGGTATTGAAGAAGCATGTCCAATCAAAGGTGCGACCTCACTTGGCCCAGGTATAGCTCCTTTTTTAGTCACATCAAGCTGACTCGCGCGAGTCAGGGCTGCGTAAATACCTCATACAGTATCATTTGCCAAATTATCCTACTTCATTCGGGAATTACCACCATGTCACAGTTGTTAAAGTGGTTTTTGGTATTGGCAGAGAGCATGACAATATTCGATCCCAGTCTCTTTAACAACCAAACGCTTATTTCACACCAGATGGTTCTTTCACATTTCAAAATCAATTCATAATTGATATTAAAATATCATATTCAATTCAAACCATATCACTTTCAAAATCATATTCACTTTCGAAATCATATTCACTTTTGAAATCATATCAACAAAATAGGTTAAATCCTTATTTTAAAATCATCATATTTACTCAAGTATGTCATTTCACTAGAAAATTTCATTTCAAATCCAACTTAACATCATTTAACCATATTCGCTTTTAAATCAAGAATTTAAATATAAACAAGTGGAAATTTGCCATAAAGGCCCCTTTAGCAAGTGCAATTAGTTTTTAGGACACACAACTGAAATAATTACCTTTAAGGACAAATGCAAAATAATTAGTTTCAAAGGCCCAAAAACGTATGAAATTATGTTCTTAAAAGTAATTGGACTGCTGACTTTGTACTTAAAAGTAATTATTCTGTGGATTTTGGCCTTGAAATTAATTTTTGCGGATGTGTGTCCTAGAAACTAATTGGACTGCAAAGTTTTTCCTTCTAGTGAAATGCTCCTATAAACAATTTAACCTAGCATCGTTATAAATTTTGGAATATAGTTTAAATGGTCAGAAATCGTTTAAAATAGTTAAAATAGTTTTAAATGCTTAAAATAGTTTAAATGGTTTAAAATAGTTTAAAATAGATTTAAGTAGTTGAATTAGTTAAAATAGTTTAAAATATTTTAAAATGGTTTAAATAGTTTTAAAATAGTTTTAAATAGATTAAAATATTTTGAATATAGATTAAAATAGTTAAATAGTTTAAAATAGGTTTAAAACAGATTTAATACAGTTTGAATAGTTTTATACAAATAGTTTGATTATTGGAAATGGTTTATATATAGTAAATAGTTTTAAAATCTAAATAAATATGAATTTGAAAATAATATATCTTTAAGAAGTTTTCATTAAAATAATTAATTTGAAATTAATATCAGATTAAACCATTTCTTCAATTTCAACACATCTAGGCCTTGTCCAACTTTCCAATCAACAAACTCGATTTTTGTCTTTCAATTCAGATTCTCAATTAAAACCATTAAATCAGTATCGATTTCAAATCCATATTCGGACTATAAATTTTAAACTATTTCAAATTTAGTAGAATTCAAAGTTTAAATATTCAAATATTTCAAATTTGGATAAATTTCATTTATACTTCAAATCCAACTTTAAAATTTCAATTTATATCCTTTAAACAATTCATTTAAACCAGTTCAAATTTTCAACATTTAAAGCTTGGATTTTCAAAAATAATTCAGTTTATATAAATAAAATTCTATTTCAAAATATCATTTGACTAAATTCAAAATTTAAAGATTAAAAATCATTTAATTAACCAATCCGGGATCCGTATATAATTTTCTACCATATGGTCAAGTGATACGAATATATATCATTTCAACCCGCAATAAATTTAAATTTTACGGGTATATATCATTTCAACTTGCAATCCCAAAATAAATTCAAAATCCATAAAATCGCTCGAGTCTATCATTTCAACCTATAACAATTATTTTTAATCTATCAGATCGTTCAGGTATGTATCATTTCAACCCACAATGATTTTTCCTAACAATAAACTAAGGGAACTTGTAGTGTGATAAAAAAATATAAATATAACATCCAGTCATCCAATATCAAAAATTAAGCATCCATCACAATCATCATTCAAATCAACCAATGAATAACAACAATTGATTGATTATCATTAACAAGTATTAACTGGCAATTTAAAATTCAATATTAAATTAAATGGCAGTTATATTCAACAAAAGTCAGATTTAACTGGAATGACAATTTAAGTATATCAAACAACAATCAATCAACTTCTAATCATATCATAAGTTCAATTTAACCAACATAAGATAATCTAGTAGTTGTGAGTGGGTTAAAACACTCACACTTGATTTCGATTCGGTTTAAAATCCTAATGAAGGCCCAAAATTGAACAGTCTTGGAATTTACCTAAATCAGCCTCATAATGACTAGAATTTTGATATGATCACAACAAAACAAACCTTGCGTAAATCCGACCTCGCATGCAAAAGTTATGCACTTGAGAACATTACCCGATTTAAAATAAAAATAATCGAAAATGTTACATGTTACCTCGTCCACGTTGCTCACATAAACCCTAGTGCAAGCCCTGAAACATGTATGCGAGTACGATTCTCCTCACAAGCAACATCGTTCTTTGAATTTCTAGCGCCGCCTCGACGACAATTGATCGGATCGAATACCTCCATGTTGCTCTATGGACAGAGCCGCTCACGTCCATGCCCACGCGCACGTCTCTGGTGGTTCCCTTCGCCCATGCCGCCACTAGTGATGCTCGACCATTTCTAGTAAATTTACATGACATGGAGATGAACTAACACTAGATCCGAGGCTTGCTCTCCACCTTCTTCCCAACGCCGCTTCCCGATCGTCGTTCGGATGAAGATCCACCATTGGATCGCGAAAACATAATTTTGATGGCCGAAGTTCATCTTTGATTTCTTGTCAAACGATGAAACAAATCAAAAAATGAATTGCTGCAGTGGATTGCACTCGTCGAGAGCTTTCCGACGATGTATAATATGACATAGTTTTGAGGAGTTTGATTTTTGATTTGAATTTGAAATTGAATTGGGGTTTGGATCTGCATCCATTGGAAGAAAGAAGAAGAAAATAGGTGGAATAGATAGATACATACAGAGATAAGAAACAAAAAGGCGGATGGGGTTTAGAAAGATCTATTTATAAGGATAGGGCCTTGTAAGAATAAACATCATATCGAATCGGATCAAAAACGATAATAACGACCCGAAAAGCCTGTTCTGCTTCTGAAACGAAAGTAGGTCATTTCATATATAAAAATAGATGCTTTCAATATTTTTGAATTCAGTGGAGCATGTTTCAAGTCCTAATTCCATTGTATGAAGAAGTTAGCTTTCAAAATCAGCTTAATTTCAATTAAATTCATTAAATTGATTTCTACGCGTTTCGAGCCCAAACGATTAAATGGTAAGTCCGATCGCTACAAAACTTGAAATATTACAATAATTCACTATTACAGATCCAATGAAACTAGTTTGGTCGAAATCCGCAACAGTGGCCCAAATGGCTATTTTCACGTTAATTAAATAAATTATTATTAAATTAATTAAATCACTTTTAAATTCAAATTTTGTAACTAACAGTTTTTATCATTTTTGATTACCTAGTAATTTGTAATCTTTAAAGATAAATTTCCATCTCAAAACCAATGTCAAATATTGCACTAATTACGCTGTTTGGTTTCAATTGCAGTAATTCCTTAATTATAAAAATTTAAATTCCAATAAATTCATTTATTTTGATTTACAGCTTATTATTCCATCAATCATTACTTTATGGATATAGCTAACATTGGTTTACATCTTATTACATAAATATTCTATAGTTATCATTTTTAATTCACATTAACTACAATATTTAAGTAGATTAATTGTGATTGATTTTCAATTTATTTCAACGAATTAAGTAGTGGGTTTATAATCAAACCATTGTTACAACTTACCAATTAAAACACATTTGTATGTTTATTGTTTACAAGCCAAGCTAATAAATTCACATACCGATTAACCATTCTATATTACCCAGTTTTAATTAATTACATATAGTTTCTCTTTTTATTTCAACATTTGGTTTATTTACTATTTACAATTTATAACCAGATTTCATATTGACAATCATTTCAATTAATTGAAATTGCATTAAAGTGGTTATCCATTTCCTTAAATTAACACTATTACCTTTCATTCTAGTTATTTTTCTCACTAATAAATCACTAGTTTTTATTTCTTCTAAATTTAAATTACAAAATTTAAATACTTTTAATTATTGAAAATTACGGGCCGTTACACATGCCATATTATTATAGTGTCTAAAAACGTTGTGGAAATATTATTTCAATCTTTTATTAAGCTTTGAAACGCTATAGAAAATTCATTACTATCTATTGTAGCATTGTTTTTTTGCTATGAAAACTGTTTAATCCTTGTAGAATAATTTGTATGGCACTAGCATAATGCTGTAGTATATGAAAGCTGCTAAAAAATTTCTTTTCATAGCATAGTTAAAACACTCTAAAAAAATCTCCATTGCATTTTTTTATTTCCATATACATTTAAGCTTACAATTTTCAATTCTACTAAACTTATTTCAACTAATATATTATAACAATTCAAAATACCACACTTATCACATTGTAATGTTCATAATCAAATGGAGCTATAAGCCAAACCACAAAATATATATATCCATAATATTTCTTACACGGAGCATTAAGCATATAAATGTTTGTACGGAAAGTAATAGCTAGCCAAAATCATACATACTAAAAACAAAGACGTATGAACGTCGATAGACAATACATTAATGTAAGCATGACCGATTTAAAGGAGAAAGAGTGCGACATCATGTGGCAACGTCAAAAGCATCATACAACACCTATCAAAAAGAAGCACATACGTGCGTATGTTAGTCATAAATGTAGAAATGCATAAGTACTAAACAATATGGTTTCAAATAGAAACTTTATGAATTAATCACTCAAAATAACTAAGAAACATCCAAAGGCTAACTCAAAATAGACAAGCAACTCAGACAAGACCAACTATTTCAAATAGACCTATTATTTCATACAAACTTGTAGTTTGATAGAAAATGTTGCTACACTGCAGAAAGATCCATAAAAGCCATAGAATTCGACAGTTATTGCTCCAACAAATCACTTCAAAACTGCCTCATGCAACTACTGATTTACCAACTTAGAACTGCCTTTATCTACCTGCACTATATAATTCAGCCCGCTTGCCTTCTTCATCTATTTGCACATACTAGCAAAGCTTCAAGTATCTACCTTATGCTTTAGACATGAGCTTCAGCTAACAGTGCTTGAAGTCAAGTTTTGCACAACGTTCTAATACCCAAGATGTTGCTACCACATACTTGCTTTTCACCGATCACTCTATAGGCTAGCCTGTTTGCTTGTGCCATAGTCCATAACTTTCATATCTTCGTATCAGATCATCTTGCATCCAACCCAAGTGTGACACATCTCAACTCTCAGCGTAGATATTATACTTCTATTGCAGCACTGATATAACATTGGGATTGCAACTGTCAATGTTTCAGGCTATACTAGTTTACATAAATTTACTTACAGGTTTAGTTTACATTGTCAATCTCAACTCTCAGCTAATAGTACATTGTCCAGTGCCACCGATGCTAGTTTACATAAATTTACTTTAGCTTTAGTTTATGCACTCTTTTAAGGCTATCACCAAAAGAGTACCTATCACTATACCACAAAGGCTAATTAGGCAGTGCTTAGGGCCGTATCGAATACCATTAGGCACGGCCAAAAGCCGTATCAAAATAAAGCATGTTTAATATTTAGATAAGGCCCAAGACCGTATCTATTTCTCCAATTAGATACGGCCATGGACCGTATCTATTTGTCCAGTTAGATATGGTCATGGGCCGTATCTAATGGGAGAGTTAGATACGGCCATGGACCGTATCTATTTCTCGTATTAGATACGGCCATGGGCCTTATCTAATTCGAGAAATAGATACGGTCCATGGCCATATCTAATACGAGAAATAGATACGGTCCATGGCCGTATCTAAGTGGAGAAATAGATACGGTCCTGGGCCGTTTCTAATTGAACAAATAGATACGGTCACTGGCCGTATCTATTTCTCCAATTAGAAACGGCCCATCACCGTGTCTAATTCGTATACTAAGCACATGAATTGTCATCCAGAGTTATAACCGACAGCAGTAAATTAATGATAAAAAATTCAGATGTCTACATACAACCAAACATAGCCAATCCAAACAAACTTCAATAACATAGTTTATGAATGATAAAATAAAAGGAGACATCACAAACAAGCTGGAGACATACAACAATAAGCAAATTATTCAAGAAGAGAAAGCCAAAGCAAAGACATTATTCAATGGCCAACACAACCTAAAATATATATGTAAATTTATAAGTACAGGCTACATAATGCCTGTATTAATACAAGTAGCTAGAAAGATATTTCCATTAGTTCTCCCTTTTTGCATGGGTGGTTCATCTAGTAGTTCTCGATTTTAAGCTTCATCTCCTGTGAAGAACGAAAGAAGTAATCAGGCACAAAACATATGGTGGCAAAATGCAATACTAAATGGTAGTACAAAAATCTAGCAGTCTCAATATATATATATATATATATATATATATATATATATGTAAAGTAAAATAGTCAAACCATGTGATAAATCTTGAATTGTTTTAGATCAAAAGGTAACCACAAACGTAGACCCTTGAAGTTTAACAATGTGTACAAATAAATTTGCCCTGTGACAAACGAAACTCTAGTTTTGCTAATCCATAAAATAAGGAATCAAACATCTAAGCTTCTTTGAACAATAAAACAATTATGAACTACAAAATTAACTTTGGACATATTTGCTTCAATTATTCAAGGATTCTGTGTCCAAATCAGAAGAATTTCCACATAATCGATTAATGCAAGTTGTTGAGAAGTGATGTTTGCAGCTTTTTTTTGGTGAATGTGGCAGACAGGGGGATGGTCGGAAGTGCAGTGGAGTGCTTTGTATGTAAGTGGTTTGTAAATAGTTTCACTGATGTTGTTGAAGTGCAGCAATGTAAGGGAGAGGTAGTGAGAAGTTAGGTGGTGGCACTTTGTCGAGAAATAGAAGTAGATGGTCTGTTGTATGCAAATGCACAAGCACAGTTTTGTAGTGAGTTGTTTGCAAGGTGAAATGGTGAAGTATTGTTGAGGGAAATGGCAAGTATTGATATGAAGGGGCTAGTGGGTGAACAGATGTAGTAGACAAGTGCAGCTGGTTGCTGGTTGGTTTGGGTGGTTGAATGAAATGTAGGCTGCAGTATTGATATGCAATGGTATAGAAGTGCACTTGTTTTTTGAATGTTCACAGTGTGTGAAAAGTGCAATAAAGGTGGTTGGCAGATAATGCAGTGGAGAAATGATGGAATGTGGTTATCGAAGTGATGTTTTTGATGAACTGCAATGTAAATGAAAATGACTGGTATGGAAATGCAGTGGTTTGAAATGTGATAGATTTGATAATTGAATTGGTGGGTTGACAAGGTGGATGTAGCTACAGTGGTCAGGAATTGTGAAATTTTGTATGTAGCAACCAAAAGGTTGAATTATGGAAGGCAGAGGAGGTTGGAGTGTGTTGAAGTTTGTTGATGAAGTTTATGGTGATGAAGTATGTGAAACAGTTGTAAGAAGATGGAGTAGGTGGAAGTTGGTCTGGGCAGGAGTTGTGGTGAAGTTTGTCAGTTGCAAGAACAGTGGGAGTGGGAAGTAGTTGCTTGGCAGATTGACGATGGACAACAAGCAGATGGTAGAGAAGTTGCAAGTGCTAGAACAACGAGTATATAGGTTAGTGAACAAGAAGTGGTGCAGATAAATGGAAGACTGCTGGCAGTTCTGTTAGTGTTGAAATGGTGTAACAGAAATACATTGTGTAACAGTGAATCTAAATCAGTGAAGAAAATGTGTGTGATCAAATTAACTGCAAACATCACTTCTCACACATTTAAAATTCATATTGAAAGGACCAGTTATGTAGTGCAGTTTACATATCTTAATGATTTTGATTGAGTAACAACTTGCAAAAACTACAGTCACCACGGGAAACTATTGGTTGTGAATGAATGGTGCCAGGGCTATCAATTTAATGAAAAATCAATAGAATTTGTTGATATTTGGACAAGAATACATAATATCGATATGAAATTTTGGACTAATGAAGTAATATAAAGAATGGAAAGTTATATTAGTCCACTACTCATATTAGATGACGTAATAGCACAGGAACCAATCACAAAATTTGCTAAAATCCTAGTGTAGATCAATGTTCAGTCCAGGTTATCCACTGCAGTCCAGGTTCATATGTATAATGGTGTTATTAAACAGTAATTGTTAACAATTTAAATGATGCGACTCTCTTAGAACAAAGTTTTGACTTGAAAATTTACTCTAGCACTAAAAGAACATGGGTATTTTTTGAAAAGAAAAAAAAATTTCTAAAAAAAAACATATTACTATCATAATGAAAAACATAGGTCTTAGATAGTATTATGCATTTACATTACTACTGTAATGAGAAGGTGTGCAATGTTAGCTTGATCAGAGATGAATATGAAAATTGAGATACTGCATTTTATGCCGTAGATAACAATTAATAGTTCATATTTGTGGTTCATTATTAAAGTGATAATGTTAAAAATCAAATGAAGAAGTAATATTTTGATCGGCCTAATGCTGTAGGAAGAAAGTAAGTATTGCGCTTAAAAACTTAGTTAATCGAGTTTTGTGCACAAAACATATTTTAGACTGACATATTTTGTAAACAATGTTAATCCTATTTTGCATTATCTTACCTTGATATTAATATATGAAATAGAATTTGAAAAATGTTCTTAAGTTGAGATTTATGTATCCTTGCACCATACTTGTAAGAAAGATATATTGGATATGGACATACACTTTGCTACTAAGGAATGACATGTTAAAGATAAATAATTTTTGGATGAGCTCACATACCTGCTAAAGATATCGAATCATAATCTTCGGATGGCACACATACCCACCCACTCCAACATCAACAAAGGTCTCTGCAAATTGATGATTTATTTTGTTGGTTCTCTCATCTGGTAGCAGTATATTGTCCAAAACCAATTTTTCATGTGTGCAACCATTGATCTTATCCTCGACCTTTACCCAATCACAATAAAAACTGTTTGTTTGAAGTCAGTGTAATCCAACTCAAGTATCTGCTGAATAACTCTGTAATACGTTGTTTCTGCTTCCTTATAATTTTTATCTTTACCACTCGCTCTAAATTTTGTAATTGCTTTCATGCATACACCGCTATCTTGTGTTACCATACGATTTCATACATTTTCATGGAAAATAAACAACCATTCACTTGGTACTTAGTATAACTAAGCGCCGTGAACTTCGGCCCATGCACTAGCCGCCAGAGAGTTGGATCAACATCGATGCACTTCAACAACTACATAAAATACAATAAATAAAACAAAACATGGTCACGAAGGTGTATTGCCAACTTATAAACACGCGAACTACTTAAGATGTTGTAATACCTCGTTGCGTAACCATAGAGTAAGACTTTGAACGACTTCGACAGTTGTACCTCTGCCTCGTGATTGAAATCTAGTTCTTTTCGCATAGGAGTTATACCTCCTACGGAAAACACATATCAAAACGAATACATAAATTGAATTAAAAAATGGAAATTCAAAACAAAGGTGTGAACTTACTTCTTCCATTCATCCAATCCATCATACTTATTAAAGACCCATCTACGCACTTGTTCAAACTGCACTTGGGTTAACGTTATATCTTTACCATTATCTAAAGGTATCTCACCAGCAAACTCATCGTCCTCGTCTAAAAACGCTTCGCGGGTATGTATATGATTGCCATCACCTCCTTTTGGCATATATTCCATGTAGTAAAGGCTAGCTTCTTGTATGATATATCCTTCTGCAATACAACCTTCAATGTATCTTTTGTTGCGCACATATCCTTTATATGTTTTCATCAACCTGTGAATGTGATCAATTATATATTGTACATAATAGCTATTTCTATCGAATAATAATGTACATAACTGAAATTAGTTATTTACCGTTCAAAGGGATACATCCATCTATATCTGACAGGACCACAAATTAATGCTTCATCGGCTAAATGAACCATAAGATGGATACTGATATCAAAAAATGCAGGTGGAAACTGTTTTTCAAAAACACACATTGCTTCTACCAAACTAGCCGTTGCTTTTATAAGGTGTTCCCTATTGATCACCTTTGGCACAAAATGTTAAAGAATAGACTAATACGATGAATAGCATTTCGCAGATCCTTATGTTGTGGATAAGAATGTTGAAGCAATACCGGAAGCAAATGTTGCATTATGAAGTGGTAATCATGTGACTTCATATTTCTTAGTTCGGGAGGATTGATGCTCACATTGTTGTGGAAGTTTGAAGAGAATTTGTTGGGCACTTTCAGATTTTTCAAAACGGTGCAAAACCGTATCTTTTCTTCTTTGCTCAAAGTGAAAGTTGCCTTTGGTATGATTATTTTATTTGTTTCAGGATCTTCCATCACCCACAACTTTTGTTTTATACCCATGATTTTCAAATCCTCGCGTGCATTGATGCCATCTTTTAACTTATCTTTATGGTCCATAATGGTGCTGATGAGATGCTCTGTGACATTTTTCTCCGTATGCATAACATCAATATTATGGCGAATCATATTTGCTTTCCAATATGGTAAATCAAAAAAGATAGACCTCCTGTACCATGCAGAAACATTGTCAACTTCTTCATAAATTGACTTTTTCCGTTTTCGACTAATTTCTTCTTTGTGTTTACCAACTTTCATTTTGATATTCGCTACTTTCGTTTCAACTTCAAAACCAGTCAATGTCCGTTTAGGACGTTGAAATTCTTGTTCGTTGTTGAAATTTGTCTTGTCATATCGAAACTTGTGTTCTTTAGGAAGAAACATTCGATGTCCCATGTAACACACCTTCTTACTTTCAGGAAGATGATAAGAACAAGTGTTTTCCCCACAAACCGGACATGCAAAATAACTGTGAGTTGTACATCCCGATAAAGTCCCAAGAGCAGGGTGATCATGGATTGCCCACAACACCCTAGCTGTAACATCCCGCCTTTTCGCACACTTTAAACGACACACGCGCCGATTCAAAGCATACGCAAGGGAGGAGTGTTATGGGGTAAATAAGAAAAATAGAGAAGAAATAAAACGAAAATAGAATCTCACAGCGGAAGGATAAAATATAATAACAAGTATATAGTTCATAAACAGTTTACAAAAGCTTGATTTTTCTTATACAATGAATATCAGAGTTACACATACCAAATACAACAATGCAGCGGAATAGAAAGAGTGTGTAGTGCAATACTATATATAAAATAATACTGAATCTTCGTCTTCGTCCTCCAAAGCTAAAACCTGCTATCCTGAAACGCTCGGACTGACCCGAGCGAATTTGAAAAGACAAAAACACTCGAGTCAGACTAGAATATCTTATGTGAGTTAAATAAACAGAAATAAATATGAGTACAGTAACTCAAGAGATGCTCGGGATTTACATCTCCTAAGGATCCGTTAAACTATTTACTATGTAGTATATTGCGTTATTATAATAGTGTCTATTTATAAAATAAACTTACTTTTTAATAGCGTTAAGGGGTTACCCATATAGCCCTTAACACGTAATAGTCCCAGTAGTCCATCCAATATCATAGTCCCTCCTGATCGGGAAGCCACTAGAGGATACCACACGGGCTACGGGAGAAAACCAAACTCGTACAAGGCGCGATAGGGTAGGTGACACGGCACAACTAGGCAATGCCAGGGTAGATATACCAATTACGCTTCCGGGCCGATGGTAACGCGAAGCCGCAGCAACCGCCCACCTCGAAACAACTCCCCAAATCAAAAAAAATAGAAGTGGCCACTGAATCAATCCAAAGTCATAGTATAATATCGAAGAGGAGTGTCCGATCAGAGGAATGACCTCATTAACCCGTCGATCGCTCCTGTTTTAGCCACCTTATGCCAACTCACGGGAGTCGGGTCCACGTATTTACCTTACAGGAATCGTCGCCACCAACCTACTTCATTCTGGAATCTCCACCGCGTACACGGTTAGTCAAAGTGGTTTTCGGTATCGACAGAGAGTATGTCCATATCCGATCCCGGTCTCTTTGCCAATCCATCGTTATTATAACACCGCGGTTCTTTAAAGCAGTTTATACTTTTAAAACCAGAATATAATCCATTTCAAAACCATAATATTACGATATCATTCCAAAACCCAAAACCATATTTTACCACTTATCCCAAATATAATTCCTTTCCAATAATAAAAAGGCTTTAACTTCATAATATCTGAAAATCGAATATTTTCAAAGTATAATATTTTTGGAAATCCATAATTTCAAACCATAACTTTTAAAACTCAAATGGTTTGGATATTCAACGGTATGCGAATTAAAAAGCTTAACTTTACTGTCACTTTGTAAAGAAATAAGTTATATGGCTTTATGGAAATATTTCTTTATCTAAAGTTAAAACCATAATTTAGATATCACTCTTAAGTTCCAAAACCATTTCAACTTCCATATATATAAATCCATTGGAGTATTAATATTCAAAAACTAAAATTGGAATATATTCTTTCAACAAATTAAATGTTTTATTATTTAGTTTGAATATTCACATAAATCCTTAAACAACTCCAATTTCTAGTAATAAAACATATGTATTTTTCGATTCCAATTATATTAGAATATTTTTCCAATTCAAATTCATATTAGAATATTCATTTCAATTTTTTCTTGGGAAAAATCCAATTATAAATATCATATCTTAAATTTCCAAACTTAACATTTAAACATATGATATAAATTTATCCAACTCCATTTTCTAAATTTTCTTCCATTTTACTAAGGGAATTTATACACCTTTTTATTTCAAAATTTCCAACTTTTCATGTACATAAATACGGAAGAAAAATATTTATACAGTATAAAATTTAAGATTATTATAAACCGTATTCCATCCAAACCATAGAAATCACATTAAAATAGTTATATATAGACCGCGGTGCCTGTATATAATTTTCTATCCTATGGTCAAGTGATACGGATATTTATCATTTCAATCCGCAATTTAAAAATAAAACTTTGCGGTTTTATCATTTCAAACCACAATCCCGAAAAATGAAATATGCATGATAAATTTGCAATTTTAATGATATGCAATAAACATTCATTCATCAACAACATCCATCATCCAATCGCAACCATCAACCAATTTCAATCAATAACAGTATATATCTATGAACATATACAACAGGTAATAACTGTCAGTTTTTTTCCAAATTAAATTTATCAACTATTTATCTAACAGTTTACTCAATAATAATTTACATAACTGTTAACTAGCAGTTCTTATGCAAACAATAATTTCTAACAGCCAATTAATATGCAATCAATCAATTTAAATTAACAGCTAAATTCAAAAAATGCAATTCAACAGATATGGATGAAATAACATGCCCAAAAGCTCATAAATAAATTTCTATTCATTTCTAAAATTTATTTAACAAACATAAAAGCTTCTAGTAATTGTGAGTGGGTTAAAACACTCACCTTTTGAATTTAAATCGAATTCAAACCCGATTTAAACCCAAAAATTCGCCCGTCTCAGAATTCGTCCAAACCAGCGTCATCGAGTCCGGAATTAAATTACGATCCTAACAAAAAAAATCGCGCGTAAATCGGATATCGTATGCAAAAGTTATAGCGAAAATTGCGAGTTGAAAAATCAAAAATTAAATTAAACAAAATGGTACACATTTACACTTGCCAACATTGAACGCACGCACATAATTCCATCTTCCCAGAACGCGCGCAGGCCCACGCAACAGCCGCCACCCATAATTTATCAACCCTAATCGAAAATTCCCGCCAATCCAACCGTTGAAACTCGAAACAAACCACATAGATGCGATCCCCTCGGTTCCCTCTCCAAAACCCAGAAACCGTTTTCCGATCCGACGAAGTTTTGCGCGACGATGATGAACGATTTTGGGGCTGTTTGAATTTATTCTGGATGAATGACAGCTCCAATTGAAAAACGAATTTCACCAGCAATTTACGCGTATCGAATACTTCAACATATATTTTTTCTGGAATTTTCTGAAATTTTTGAGTTTTGACTTTTGATTTTGAACTGTGGATGGATCTGGAATTGGATCTGAGATGTATACATTTGGGGAAGAGAAAGGAGTGCAGAAATGAACGTACAGCAAATGAAAAAGAAAGGAGCTAGGGTTTATAGATGTATATTTATAGATAGGCTAGAGGTAGGGTAGCTAGACTGGATACGCGAACGTGCGTGACAAACCATGGTCCAAAAAGTCCGCTATGCCTCCGGAGTCGGATTTGTTAAAACTATATATCCAAGTAGGTGTTTTAAAATATTCTGAACGCAATGGAAAAAGTTTCGCGACCAAATTCGATCGTATGAAGAAGTTATGCTAAAAAAACAAAAATTTCACATTGATTTCAAAATGCGTAAATTTCAAGGCGTTTCGAGTCCGTACGATCAAACGACAAGTCCGATCGCTACGAAACTTGAAACATTATTATAATTCACCGTTACGGATCCGATGAAACTGGTTTCGTCGAAATCCGAGTCCGTGCCTAAAATGGCTATTTTCATATTAATTAAATAAATAGGCAAATAAATTAATTAAATTCAATCTTTAAAATTTTTGACTTTAAAATTGAAAATTTGATCATTTTTATAATTTCACTTTAGTTACAACAAATTAAACGAACCCAGATATCAATGTCAAGTAAATAAATTTATAAATTTCAGTGTCTGAATTCAATTACGGTAAATTCAGATATTGTAAATTCCAAGAATTTACTTAAATTTAACTTTGACTATGACCTTATAGTTTACTGCGTATTATTACGTCAATTAATATAACTTTACGTTTATTTCAAATCTACCAATTATAACCAAATAAAACCTTTCAATTGTTTTTCATGAATAGGTATTTCAATGAATTAGTTAGTATTCGACTAGCATAATATTTAATTCTAACCACTGCAATAATTAAGCTTTATTTTAAATTGGATTTAGATGGAAGGATTTGTTTGCCTTTTCTTAACTACTATATTCAAAAATTCTGCCTTTCTTTGTATTGCTACTATTTCCATTTATATTGAAATTGTAAAACATATATAAAAAAATTAGAATCTCAAATAAGCTCTTATTACTCACAATTACTATATTAATTTGGATTGCACAACATCTTATTCATCACTTGCTTAAACCTAAATTCCTATTTCATTCATAAATGCTAAAATAAATCAATTATTACATAATTTCTTTTATTAATATTCATGCTATTCATGCTATTCGTGCTACTCATGTTAAATTCAATTCCTTTGTTCCATTCAACATCAGCAATTATCTATTAAATGTCCCAAAATTTCTATTAAATAAATCTAATGAATCTTTATTATAAATTAGATGAATTTAATATTGCATTCAAACTATTGCGTTAAAATTTCCGTTTCACCTTAAAGTAACTAAATTTGCCCATTATAATACTTATTTCAATTCAAAAAAAAACATTTTATTAACATCAAAAATTTACCATTTCATCTTACCATTTATTTACGTATCCTTTTATTGCACTGATTGAAATAAATTCACTTATTAAATTTTTAAGTTCGTTACCTATCCATCTTGATTTTAATTCCATCTATAAATCAAATTCAGTTAGCCTTAACGTTACTACACTAAATCTACAATCAGTTTCAATTTATATAGAATTATATCTTAATACTTACCATCTATTTATAAATTAGGTTACCTTCCAATAAATCTGATTCCTAAGCATTTGATTGGATTGCCATCTTTACTATGTCTATTATTAATTAGCTTCAAATTCTACAATTTCACTTCTTAAATCCACCTTTTGCTATATTATAAGTAAAATTTACATTGGTTACATAAATGTATCATTTATTTACATTTATTACAAACTTATTTCCAGTTCCAACTAACAATCTAAATAAATGAATAGGCAACCTACCATAAACACTACCGTTACCTTTTTGTCACATACAAAATCCTTTATTACAAAAATCAATTTCTGCATATATTTTCATACTACAAATTCAATTTACTTATGTTCAAATTATAACCAAACCTGACCTTTAAATTATTTTGTATAAAATTGGGATTTCATTAAGTTTCTTAATTATTACCCTTAATTGGCATTTATCATCTTGTATTCTCGTTATCACTTCATAGATATGATTCCCAATTCCTTATTATTGACTTAAAATGTCATTACTTACATTGCATTAAACGTTGTTACTTAAATCTCTACCCAATAGTAATTAATACTCTAAATTAATATGCTTACTCCTTTCGTTATTTATTCATTATCACAAGAAACGTTTAATCATTTGTAATTTCAAATTACCTACATTGATTGTATATATTTTCCATTATTATCATTTATTAGAATTCTATTCAACTTTCCATCTTATGCATGTAGTTAACCTTTCTACTGATTTTTCCTTCAAAATTTTCAGTTATTTCTTATTTAATCGCTATAAATTAAATGCATTGGTAACGAACAATAGTTGTTACCATTATACAATTTATACATTTGTAATTTATTCTTTACAACAATTATTACCTATCAATATTATTTCGCCCATAAATACAAACTTGCAATTTTTCTTATTATCATATTCCATTTACTGTTAACAATGTTTATTACATTATACTAGTTTAATAATTTCCTCAAATTTCTCATATTCAACTCATATACTGGTAAAATTCTTTTCACTACTTAAAATCATTTGAATTTACTTCGAATTACTATAAGTAGGTTTTTAATTTATTTTTCTTCTAAATTTAATTACAACTTAATTTAACCAAATTAAATCCATGAAATCTACGAGTCGCTACACTCTCCCCCACTCAAAACTTTTCGTCCCCGAAAAGGAAAAGGAAGGGAGAAAGAAGAATAAAACAGTATATCCAGTTTCAAATATTAACTTATAACAATAATTTACTAAATTAATTTCCTTTAATGAATTACACTTGTTTTATAATCATTATGTCTTTTAATACTTAAATTATTAAAGTTGGAAAAATATCTTTAACAAAATTCTAAGTCCAAAATTTACGAAAATTTTTGGCAGAGTCTCCTTTGTACGGAGGGACTCTGGAGAAAATATAATATCCCAAATATACAAATATATTACATATATCCAAAATAAAATATCCCACACGGGAAAATATATAAATAGCGCTTTAATCGTAATCCGAAAACGTACCTATTTGTCGGGCAAAACGCTTATTATTTTGGAACCAAAAGCAGTAGCAGTTGCTTCCAACCCCTGTATTCACTTATATAATCTAAAAGGTTAAATATTTATTTTACAGTGAAATGTTTGGGTAGATTCAATCATTTATATCCAATCAAATGCAACAACCATAAATTTTAACAAACAGCACATGCCACCAACAGACAATCATTCAATCAAACAACAATTAGTTGTTAGGTTCAAATTCCGAAATTATACGAAATGTAAAATAACTATCAAGTGCATCCTTTACTCAACAGTCTTAGATGGAACAAAGATAGATTATTTCTCCATCCCACAACTTCAAAATTCCTTACCCAACAACCATACATCAACCAAACAATTCAAATCAACACCAAAATAGCTTATTATACATTTATTTCATACTTCAGTGGTTTGATTTTCTTCCCTTCCTTTATGAGGGATTTCTTTGTTCTTACAAGTTTTATTTTCCAATTATCACCAAATTCATTATATTTGTATTTCCTTTTTATTACTTAAGTTTCCTTTTTATCACTTAAGTTTATAAAATAAATTCTCATTAATAACAACAAATATTTTGAATATCTTCATTTCCTTACTCTTCACTTGTAAGATTTCCCTTAAATTCTAAATCTGCTAACATTCATTCTTATAAGTGGAAGCTTTTATTTATCTATTAGCTATGGATTTCAGTCATTTCAATTCTTCCTACTTTCTATTATATTAGAATAGGGGAGGCTTAAGACATACTTAAACTAATAATCCCACAATTAATTCTTATTTAGAATTTCATTTTATATACTTAGGTTCATATCATCTATTAATAATTCTTAACTCTTTTTCAGTAACATTTCAATTATAACCTAAGTTTATACCATTAAATTCTTATTATAACAGTAATCTATTGAATACTTCATTTTTCCTAAATTCCTACTTGTAAAATATTCAATTCCAGTTTCTCGTTTAACACTTCAACTTTTATAATTGGGTAAGTTATTTATGTTAAGGAAATTGCAATTGAACTTATACAAGTTAAACCTCCATTCTTTTAATTCATTGATTATTCACTAAGTCTTTACCAATATTCATAAGTTAAAATATTTATCTTCCTTTATCCTTAGCATTAATTCCCTTATTTCAATTAGGGGTTTCAATTCATTTATTACCTAACTTTTATTTCACTAAAATTTTCAATTAGTTAGCGGAAAATTTTAGAATTAAATACCAAGTTGAATTTCCATTTATTTCAAAATAATAGATAAATAAGTTCTTACTACTCAATATCTCTAATTATAGTTAGAACAATAAAAGAAAATTTTAGAAAGTTCTAAAATAAATCTGTAGTAGAATTTACTACAGTGGCCTTTCCCCTTCGAAACTCGAAAATGAAAGTCGATGATGCGGCCGTCATCACCGAATTTATTTTCCAGCGACAGAGAGGAAAGTACAGAATTTAATTCTTTTCCAAATCTTCTTTAAAACAATTCTTCCAATTTATACGAAATATTTATATAAGAAAATACTTATAAACCAAATCAATAAATTTCACAAATTCTTTGAAAGCAAATTTTCAAAAATCCCGGACTTAAGTTCTAAATCTCCAAATTTGGTTTATTATAATTTCACTTAGCTTCAGTTATTATAAATATTTTTATTGCCTAACATCCAATCTATAGCAACCAAATATATATATATCTTTATAAAACTATTTTTATATATAGAAATATAATAGGCAAAATTATTTCATTCACCTATATTAAAAACAAATATTATGTCGGTCTGTCCTATTAAGTGTTTAGAAATCCCTATTGATGACATAGCGTCCCATGCATCAACCAGAATTTATAAATACAAAGCGGAACAGATTAACACAATATTAAAATCTTTTTATTAATACTAACAAGTACGCTCTCTCTTATATATACACTCAGCGACTCCCATAGGATATTTCTACCCTATTAACAAAGAGTCAAACCCCACAAAGCCAAGGTTTATCGCTAAACCAAAGCTCTGATACCAACTGTAACATCCCGCCTTTTCGCACACTTTAAACGACACACGCGCCGATTCAAAGCATACGCAAGGGAGGAGTGTTATGGGGTAAATAAGAAAAATAGAGAAGAAATAAAACGAAAATAGAATCTCACAGCGGAAGGATAAAATATAATAACAAGTATATAGTTCATAAACAGTTTACAAAAGCTTGATTTTTCTTATACAATGAATATCAGAGTTACACATACCAAATACAACAATGCAGCGGAATAGAAAGAGTGTGTAGTGCAATACTATATATAAAATAATACTGAATCTTCGTCTTCGTCCTCCAAAGCTAAAACCTGCTATCCTGAAACGCTCGGACTGACCCGAGCGAATTTGAAAAGACAAAAACACTCGAGTCAGACTAGAATATCTTATGTGAGTTAAATAAACAGAAATAAATATGAGTACAGTAACTCAAGAGATGCTCGGGATTTACATCTCCTAAGGATCCGTTAAACTATTTACTATGTAGTATATTGCGTTATTATAATAGTGTCTATTTATAAAATAAACTTACTTTTTAATAGCGTTAAGGGGTTACCCATATAGCCCTTAACACGTAATAGTCCCAGTAGTCCATCCAATATCATAGTCCCTCCTGATCGGGAAGCCACTAGAGGATACCACACGGGCTACGGGAGAAAACCAAACTCGTACAAGGCGCGATAGGGTAGGTGACACGGCACAACTAGGCAATGCCAGGGTAGATATACCAATTACGCTTCCGGGCCGATGGTAACGCGAAGCCGCAGCAACCGCCCACCTCGAAACAACTCCCCAAATCAAAAAAAATAGAAGTGGCCACTGAATCAATCCAAAGTCATAGTATAATATCGAAGAGGAGTGTCCGATCAGAGGAATGACCTCATTAACCCGTCGATCGCTCCTGTTTTAGCCACCTTATGCCAACTCACGGGAGTCGGGTCCACGTATTTACCTTACAGGAATCGTCGCCACCAACCTACTTCATTCTGGAATCTCCACCGCGTACACGGTTAGTCAAAGTGGTTTTCGGTATCGACAGAGAGTATGTCCATATCCGATCCCGGTCTCTTTGCCAATCCATCGTTATTATAACACCGCGGTTCTTTAAAGCAGTTTATACTTTTAAAACCAGAATATAATCCATTTCAAAACCATAATATTACGATATCATTCCAAAACCCAAAACCATATTTTACCACTTATCCCAAATATAATTCCTTTCCAATAATAAAAAGGCTTTAACTTCATAATATCTGAAAATCGAATATTTTCAAAGTATAATATTTTTGGAAATCCATAATTTCAAACCATAACTTTTAAAACTCAAATGGTTTGGATATTCAACGGTATGCGAATTAAAAAGCTTAACTTTACTGTCACTTTGTAAAGAAATAAGTTATATGGCTTTATGGAAATATTTCTTTATCTAAAGTTAAAACCATAATTTAGATATCACTCTTAAGTTCCAAAACCATTTCAACTTCCATATATATAAATCCATTGGAGTATTAATATTCAAAAACTAAAATTGGAATATATTCTTTCAACAAATTAAATGTTTTATTATTTAGTTTGAATATTCACATAAATCCTTAAACAACTCCAATTTCTAGTAATAAAACATATGTATTTTTCGATTCCAATTATATTAGAATATTTTTCCAATTCAAATTCATATTAGAATATTCATTTCAATTTTTTCTTGGGAAAAATCCAATTATAAATATCATATCTTAAATTTCCAAACTTAACATTTAAACATATGATATAAATTTATCCAACTCCATTTTCTAAATTTTCTTCCATTTTACTAAGGGAATTTATACACCTTTTTATTTCAAAATTTCCAACTTTTCATGTACATAAATACGGAAGAAAAATATTTATACAGTATAAAATTTAAGATTATTATAAACCGTATTCCATCCAAACCATAGAAATCACATTAAAATAGTTATATATAGACCGCGGTGCCTGTATATAATTTTCTATCCTATGGTCAAGTGATACGGATATTTATCATTTCAATCCGCAATTTAAAAATAAAACTTTGCGGTTTTATCATTTCAAACCACAATCCCGAAAAATGAAATATGCATGATAAATTTGCAATTTTAATGATATGCAATAAACATTCATTCATCAACAACATCCATCATCCAATCGCAACCATCAACCAATTTCAATCAATAACAGTATATATCTATGAACATATACAACAGGTAATAACTGTCAGTTTTTTTCCAAATTAAATTTATCAACTATTTATCTAACAGTTTACTCAATAATAATTTACATAACTGTTAACTAGCAGTTCTTATGCAAACAATAATTTCTAACAGCCAATTAATATGCAATCAATCAATTTAAATTAACAGCTAAATTCAAAAAATGCAATTCAACAGATATGGATGAAATAACATGCCCAAAAGCTCATAAATAAATTTCTATTCATTTCTAAAATTTATTTAACAAACATAAAAGCTTCTAGTAATTGTGAGTGGGTTAAAACACTCACCTTTTGAATTTAAATCGAATTCAAACCCGATTTAAACCCAAAAATTCGCCCGTCTCAGAATTCGTCCAAACCAGCGTCATCGAGTCCGGAATTAAATTACGATCCTAACAAAAAAAATCGCGCGTAAATCGGATATCGTATGCAAAAGTTATAGCGAAAATTGCGAGTTGAAAAATCAAAAATTAAATTAAACAAAATGGTACACATTTACACTTGCCAACATTGAACGCACGCACATAATTCCATCTTCCCAGAACGCGCGCAGGCCCACGCAACAGCCGCCACCCATAATTTATCAACCCTAATCGAAAATTCCCGCCAATCCAACCGTTGAAACTCGAAACAAACCACATAGATGCGATCCCCTCGGTTCCCTCTCCAAAACCCAGAAACCGTTTTCCGATCCGACGAAGTTTTGCGCGACGATGATGAACGATTTTGGGGCTGTTTGAATTTATTCTGGATGAATGACAGCTCCAATTGAAAAACGAATTTCACCAGCAATTTACGCGTATCGAATACTTCAACATATATTTTTTCTGGAATTTTCTGAAATTTTTGAGTTTTGACTTTTGATTTTGAACTGTGGATGGATCTGGAATTGGATCTGAGATGTATACATTTGGGGAAGAGAAAGGAGTGCAGAAATGAACGTACAGCAAATGAAAAAGAAAGGAGCTAGGGTTTATAGATGTATATTTATAGATAGGCTAGAGGTAGGGTAGCTAGACTGGATACGCGAACGTGCGTGACAAACCATGGTCCAAAAAGTCCGCTATGCCTCCGGAGTCGGATTTGTTAAAACTATATATCCAAGTAGGTGTTTTAAAATATTCTGAACGCAATGGAAAAAGTTTCGCGACCAAATTCGATCGTATGAAGAAGTTATGCTAAAAAAACAAAAATTTCACATTGATTTCAAAATGCGTAAATTTCAAGGCGTTTCGAGTCCGTACGATCAAACGACAAGTCCGATCGCTACGAAACTTGAAACATTATTATAATTCACCGTTACGGATCCGATGAAACTGGTTTCGTCGAAATCCGAGTCCGTGCCTAAAATGGCTATTTTCATATTAATTAAATAAATAGGCAAATAAATTAATTAAATTCAATCTTTAAAATTTTTGACTTTAAAATTGAAAATTTGATCATTTTTATAATTTCACTTTAGTTACAACAAATTAAACGAACCCAGATATCAATGTCAAGTAAATAAATTTATAAATTTCAGTGTCTGAATTCAATTACGGTAAATTCAGATATTGTAAATTCCAAGAATTTACTTAAATTTAACTTTGACTATGACCTTATAGTTTACTGCGTATTATTACGTCAATTAATATAACTTTACGTTTATTTCAAATCTACCAATTATAACCAAATAAAACCTTTCAATTGTTTTTCATGAATAGGTATTTCAATGAATTAGTTAGTATTCGACTAGCATAATATTTAATTCTAACCACTGCAATAATTAAGCTTTATTTTAAATTGGATTTAGATGGAAGGATTTGTTTGCCTTTTCTTAACTACTATATTCAAAAATTCTGCCTTTCTTTGTATTGCTACTATTTCCATTTATATTGAAATTGTAAAACATATATAAAAAAATTAGAATCTCAAATAAGCTCTTATTACTCACAATTACTATATTAATTTGGATTGCACAACATCTTATTCATCACTTGCTTAAACCTAAATTCCTATTTCATTCATAAATGCTAAAATAAATCAATTATTACATAATTTCTTTTATTAATATTCATGCTATTCATGCTATTCGTGCTACTCATGTTAAATTCAATTCCTTTGTTCCATTCAACATCAGCAATTATCTATTAAATGTCCCAAAATTTCTATTAAATAAATCTAATGAATCTTTATTATAAATTAGATGAATTTAATATTGCATTCAAACTATTGCGTTAAAATTTCCGTTTCACCTTAAAGTAACTAAATTTGCCCATTATAATACTTATTTCAATTCAAAAAAAAACATTTTATTAACATCAAAAATTTACCATTTCATCTTACCATTTATTTACGTATCCTTTTATTGCACTGATTGAAATAAATTCACTTATTAAATTTTTAAGTTCGTTACCTATCCATCTTGATTTTAATTCCATCTATAAATCAAATTCAGTTAGCCTTAACGTTACTACACTAAATCTACAATCAGTTTCAATTTATATAGAATTATATCTTAATACTTACCATCTATTTATAAATTAGGTTACCTTCCAATAAATCTGATTCCTAAGCATTTGATTGGATTGCCATCTTTACTATGTCTATTATTAATTAGCTTCAAATTCTACAATTTCACTTCTTAAATCCACCTTTTGCTATATTATAAGTAAAATTTACATTGGTTACATAAATGTATCATTTATTTACATTTATTACAAACTTATTTCCAGTTCCAACTAACAATCTAAATAAATGAATAGGCAACCTACCATAAACACTACCGTTACCTTTTTGTCACATACAAAATCCTTTATTACAAAAATCAATTTCTGCATATATTTTCATACTACAAATTCAATTTACTTATGTTCAAATTATAACCAAACCTGACCTTTAAATTATTTTGTATAAAATTGGGATTTCATTAAGTTTCTTAATTATTACCCTTAATTGGCATTTATCATCTTGTATTCTCGTTATCACTTCATAGATATGATTCCCAATTCCTTATTATTGACTTAAAATGTCATTACTTACATTGCATTAAACGTTGTTACTTAAATCTCTACCCAATAGTAATTAATACTCTAAATTAATATGCTTACTCCTTTCGTTATTTATTCATTATCACAAGAAACGTTTAATCATTTGTAATTTCAAATTACCTACATTGATTGTATATATTTTCCATTATTATCATTTATTAGAATTCTATTCAACTTTCCATCTTATGCATGTAGTTAACCTTTCTACTGATTTTTCCTTCAAAATTTTCAGTTATTTCTTATTTAATCGCTATAAATTAAATGCATTGGTAACGAACAATAGTTGTTACCATTATACAATTTATACATTTGTAATTTATTCTTTACAACAATTATTACCTATCAATATTATTTCGCCCATAAATACAAACTTGCAATTTTTCTTATTATCATATTCCATTTACTGTTAACAATGTTTATTACATTATACTAGTTTAATAATTTCCTCAAATTTCTCATATTCAACTCATATACTGGTAAAATTCTTTTCACTACTTAAAATCATTTGAATTTACTTCGAATTACTATAAGTAGGTTTTTAATTTATTTTTCTTCTAAATTTAATTACAACTTAATTTAACCAAATTAAATCCATGAAATCTACGAGTCGCTACACTAGCTCCCATTGTGAATTCGATTTTATTTAATGAATTATATGTAACGACTCCTTCCCATAACTGCTTTAACTCGTCTATCAACGGCTGTAAATAAACATCAATATCCTTCCCTGGTTGTTTTGGCCCAGAAATCAACAGTGTTAACATTGAAAACTCTCGTTTCATGCACATAGACGGAGGAAGATTATATGGTACTACAATTACTGGCCAACAACTGTAAGGGTTAGATAGAGAAGCATTTGGACAGAAACCATCTATTACTATTCCAAGTGTGACATTTCGTGGCTCGACAGCAAACGTTTGGTCAAAATAATCCGCGGCTTTCCATTGAGAAGTGTCACATGGATGACGCATTACGGTTGGATCAAACTTGGCACGACCATGCCAGGTCATCGCATCTTCTATCCATGGTACACTATACAATTTCTTCAATCTAGAAATTAAAGGAAAATGTCTTAATGTCTTTCGAGGTACTTTGATGCCTTTTCTTTCTTCGTTGAATGATATCATATATCTTGGTTCGTTGCAATTTGTACATGAAACTCTATTCGCATCATCTTTCCAGTATAATATGCAATCATTGATGCATGCATCATAAGTTTTGTAATTCATCCCAACTTGCTTAATTAACTTCTTCACGTCGGAGTACTTTGTCGGTAGCATGTTACCTTCGGGGAGTAACTCCTTTATTAGTTCGAGGAGTGCAGTCACACCATTATTTGAAAAGCCGTATTGGGTCTTCAAGCTATTCGGTTTCACAATGGCATACAGCTTCGTCAACTCTTTTGAACATGAAGGATACAGTGGCTCTTTTGCGCTACCAAAAAGTGATTTATACTTCTTACTTTCATTGGCCTGCCAACTGCCATCAACCGTAGACGGCTCTCCAACATTAGCATGATCAGACAATGGATTTTCAGGTTGAAAATGATGAAATCTATCTGCATCATTGACTAGATCTTCCATCATAATAGGTTCAGACTCGTCGGTACTTGTGGCATGACTAACTGGTTGTTGTTTTTCCTTCTCTAACATAGTTTTCCCATGAAAATACCATACGGTATATGATTGGATAAAACCCCATCTAAGCAAATGAAAATGAATGTCATCTAATTTGATCATCTTCATATTTTTGCACCGAGTGCAAGGGCATAAATACACTCCTTTCTTACCACCATTTTCATCAACAAAACTAATAAACTTCTTCACCCCGTCTATATAGTATGTAGATCTTTGATCAGATTCATTTATCCACCTTTTGTCTATACTGAAAGACATATTTCCCTCCTATATCATATATATTAGAACATTAGACGTAAATATAATATATATATATATATATGAGTGTATATATAGGACGTACTCTAAAAGTCCCAAGTTTGATTTCATTGGCCTTAATTTTTAGGTGCGTTTATCTGTGTCCATTGGCCTTAATTTTTGATTATTTTCTTTGCCAAGTTATATTATGAATTTATAAGTTAATTTATGGGAGCGTCTCCTTTATTTACTTGAAACACTTTTCGATTTTCTTATTTTTGTTCATTTTAATTTCAATGGTGCTATATAGGGGCAAGCAGTAGTTGAACCAACTGGTCGCTAGTTTTGTGCATCAAATATCAAGTAAACGGTAGATGTTCACGAGTCCATAAGTCTGCAAATATATGAGTGCATTTTTATGCAAACCTTTGTTGGACTTCTACTAAAATGTTTTTTGTTATATAGTAACTATCAGCTAACGAATCGAAGACCAAAGGCTTTGGGGTCTATTAGATAAAATTAATAAGAGGCTAGACTCTTGCAACAACAGATTTTCGAGCACAAGTGGAAGATTGAAACTTATTAAAATAGTAAATATACCATGCTATATAGTTCTTGATGCAAATCTGCCAAGTCCTTAAAACTATTCTTCACAAAATTTAATAGGTTTGTGTAAATTTCCCTTGGCAAGGTAAACATCACAAAATTAGCTGGCCAGTGTATGTAAACCAAAATGCAAAGAGGCTTAGGCTTAAGAAAGTTGGAGGAACTAGAGGAGGCATATGCTATCAAACTAAGTTGGATATATTTACAGCAAGATTCCATATGGGCAAGGTGGTTTGGTTACATAATAAATATTGTTCTAATTAAAAAATGGACTGTTAATTTTAATAATAACACGTCTTTCACTTGGAAACAATTATTCACGTGTTACTATCCACATTCGAAGTATCCATTAACCATGTAACTGATTGTTCAAACCAGGTTTTCAACTGAAATTAAGATTATGTAATTTTCATATGCCCACGAAAAGGACAGGAAATCAGTAAATTAGTTGACGAGCAATGCGGTGTCCTAATTTTAGATTAGTAGCTGAACTGGGGAGGGTATTAAACAACTTTAGGATGGATGGGAAATGACACTAACAGATTTGGAAAAAAGACAATAAAAGCATAGTACAACATTAAAGTTAGTTAACAATGTAATGGAAATTTGATTTCGCCAATTATTTTCATAGATAGAAAACCCTTCTCAAAAACATATTTTAAATTACATCCCTATTTTTAATTAAAATGAAATAACAAATTTGTTTTTCATAGAGAATTAATCCAAGTAATGCTCGTATATTCTATGTTGAAAATAATTTTTTTTTGATTTTTTTTGAAACCCGACAAATATTCGTAGAGAATTCTACAAATGTTTTGAGTTTCCTACAAATAGTCTGAAACTTAAAAACTGGGTTTCTTTATAACATGTTTTTTATAACATGTTTTTTGAAGGGAACGGCTGCATATTTAATAACTCAAAAAATGCATTTTACAAATCTTCCAAAAAAATAAAAAACAAGAAAGAAAGAGGGAGGACCCTGGAAACATTATATGTTAATGCATCTAGCATCAGATTGTGGTTTATTAACAAGTATATTTTTTGATCCAAAGTTTCATTAAAAATTAATGTTAAGGCTGCACAAAGTTTCAATTTAAATTTCACATTTCATAATTATATATAAATTTATTTTTTTTGGATAAAAATAAGTAAACAAAAAAATGTAAAAATGAGGATCCATCCCTGATTTTTAAAATTAATACCCGATAAACTCATCTCAGAAACAAGTTAACGTACATTTCTTTAAGTGACATCATGTTATTGATTCAAAAACAGAAATAAATGATCCACCTACAGAACAAAAAGTAACATAACCACTATAGAACTGTTGAGCATCAATTGTAATATACATCAAATAATGATTAAAAAATATAAATACACAGTATAGAACTAGCCATCTTGGCAACATGTTTCCAAGTGAAGGACGTGTTATTATTAACATTAAACCATATGATTCATTTTACCAATTCTATGTAGATGATTTACAAGGACTACAACCTCCACTTTTTTTTATAAAAAAAATCATTGCTTTCTTGAGTTTATCCATTTTGATATGATCAGTAAAACACCTTTTTTTGGAATGCTTATCTTAAAGCTGAATTTGAATAAAGGAGAAAATGTTTTTGAATTAATATCAGGTTTTGAAAGCACCAAAGTTATTTTACCTTGGCATAACATTTGTTCATGATCAGTAATGCATATTTGCTGACTAATAACATGATTTTTGAATCTGCAATAAGAAATTTTCTTTCTTTCTTTTTTTCCTTTTTTTTCACTTTTTCTTTCTTGAAATTGTCTCCTCTAAAAGTTTCATTGGAGCCTTTTCTTCATGATAGCCTTTACTTGCCGATCATGTCTAAACTCTCAGTAATTTTGCAACATGTACTATAGAAATTTAGGCATGTGTAAGAAATCACCTTAAATCACAAATTTGATTTCGAGGTTTTCAATTTGAGATTCAAATCACTAATATTAAATATCAAATTTTAAATCAAGGATGGAATTAATTCATGAATCTTAGATTCAAAGCTTCATGTTTTATCAAGTGTATACTTCTATGTTATAAAATAATCTCTATGTAGGTTATTAAATGGCATTTAATTATGTTAAAGCGTCATTTTTTTCCATAATAATAATATATATATTTTATATTTATTTTGATGCTTGAGCTTCCTACCATTGAACCTAAAACTTAATTTTCTTTGTTGTTATTATATTGTTTTGAAAATAATAAAATTCGAATTTAGATTCAAATACTTATCTTGAATTTTTTATATTTCCACATGGATTAAATAAATGTTATTTTTTACCTCTGATTTTACTTTCACAGACTCACCGGACTCCCCCTTGGGCTGGGCATGGTAGAGAGACTAGATCAACTAATAATTGTACATAGCATTGAACTCATTGCCTATACCGTCGACCAATCAAAGTGAGCAAAACCACACTCTGCCTAAAGGGAAGCAACCAGAAATAGAGGAGAACTAAATTGATGAAGTGCAGTGTGGAACTGCCGTTGCTCGCCTAAAATATCCTTAATAGCCTATTTTGCAAGTATCAATAGGTTACTGACCCAAAAAGAAGAAGAAGAAGAACAAGATGATAAACCAGTGGTAAGAAGAAGATGATAAACGAGTGGTTCACAGTACATGATCCATCGTATGTGTTATGTAACTTGGAAAACGAGTCAAACAACCACCAGTTCCTCAACTATAGTTTCTAAAATATAGGTTTACCTAGTCTTGAAGCAATAAAAATTTGATTCCAAATGGCAAACACCAATCTGTTTCCAAAAAATTTGCCATTACAACGGTGCTATTTTGTAGCACCGGAGTAATGTCTATGCATTACCCCTCTCCTGATACTTGGCTTGTGCCATTAACAATAATTTTATCCACTTATACAACAATATCAAAACCATATACAATGTCAGAACCATATACAATATTAGCACCAAGCTGTAAATTATGCAAGGATAAAAAAATCCAATCATATTACTTATCCAAAATATACTTTTGCTGACCACGTTCATTTGAAGATTACAGCAGAACCTACTATTGAAGAAGCCACCACATAATATTCTACCTCTACCAAGTTACATGGTTAATCTACGACTTTATTGAAGAAGCCACTCGGTTTTGTTATAATGAATACACCAACGAATTTTACTTCAAGGACGACTGGGACAGTTCATTTGATTGTAAATTCATCTTTTCAAGATATTAAACACTTAAAGAAAGATCGATCATTGCAAGAAGAACTAATTTTTACTGCACAAATATTATTAGGAGTTGCACATCTATTCCCATTAAGTTCGTACTTTAACATCCATGTTCATCTAAAATAAAATCATTGAACTCTCATATGAAATCATTTCTGTCTACAAATAATATCTAGAAGAAAGTTTAAATACTAGGAATGACCATGACTTGAACATTTTGCTTCCAATGGCAGGACATTATCTCTACATAGAGGACATGTTGTCCACCCAAAATCAAGCCAACTATCTAGACATTGTCTATGGAAACTATGCTTACAATTCATATCTCTAATCCAAAATTTGGTAGGCAATTGTCAACCAGATAGTGCACTTGTATTTGTGCAACACAGCGCATAAATAGTTAATACCATAATAATCGTTAAAACATTAGAGTTGCTATACCTTCATACATATATCCATGTGTTTCCCACTACGAACACAGAAGACGAATATTCCCAATCGATAATCACAAATCGCATTACCAAAATCACAGTATAAACTAAAAGACATTGATGTTTACCTCGACACCCTTGAACCGCGAACCAATTCACGCGAACCCACCCAAATCCAAATTGAACGGCCACGCCCAAAATTCGTTTCTTCCAATCCTCTGAACCAACCGCAGACGAAGCTTAAATCCCCTAAATATATTCACGAATTCTTGCTTTGGAGGTTGCGTACAGTGGAATTCATTTGGAGGGTGAAACAGAACGGTGGTCTCGAAAAGGAACGGTGAAAATGAAAGCACTGGAAATAAAAAAAAGGAGGGAGGGTGTGCGTTTTGGGGAAAATTTTCCCACGAAAAGAGGCACGGAATTTAATACGGCTACAAGCCGTATCAAATATTAATACGGCTTAAAGCCGTATTAAATAATATAGATACGGCTATAAGCCGTATTAAAATTTGATACGGCTTATAGCCGTATCAAATGTGTCGCCTAAGGCAGCGCCAAAATCCTATCTATGGTGTAGTGTATAACAATTCAGTTACATCAATACATGGTCCAGTTTAATTCAGTTTGGCCCTACATTGCACCATGTCTCCATGGTTATTTCCATTTCTAAATTCATTTGTACCAGTTATAAATTATGGTGTTGTGGGAGCAATTTTGCATCTTCATTTGTCGTTAGAAGCTATAAGCATATAACCAACCTAACGCTAGCTTTGGGATATTAGGCCCAATCATGGTAATCGTATTGCACAAACATGTTCCAAAAGAAAATAGGAAATAGATGGTGTTCAACCAAATCAAAATAGTCTCATATCTAAACAAAGTTTGAATTATACTTACTAGAAATTGATTCCATTATAATGTCCACGGCAGGCCAAGCTATCGTAGTACCAAGAGCACCTTCAACGACTTCTAAATAGGACGTTGTTCTCCATAGATGTGTTTTGGAATTTTTACAATATCTACCCAGACTTTAATTGCATTTTTTTCCGAAGGAACAAAACGAACCATTGAAGTTGGATTGGTTAAAGACACACGACCTAATGCAACAATTTCTCTCTTTCCCATCCAATCGATCAACTTTCATTTACTTTTTTTCCATAGAATTTGTACTCTATCAATTAAAAAAAGAGGTTATATTATTATGTGCTTCAATAATTTGTACGTTGAAAAAATAATTGAATCAAATATATATAAGTTTGATACCTACCTTCTCGACAACTCCGACATTACTCGTATGATTATTTGATGATGTAGTGTTAACTGTTTTATAACTACTTTTGATTCAAGCCATGCAACTTTGATACCAATGGCTTCTCCAACTCATGTCAATCCTTTAGTGGGCCTCCATAAAAAAGATTCTTCAACATTTGGATTATCTATCCAAACTGCAATGGCAGCCGGACCAAGAGGGAGACCATTCATAAGTTCTTTTGGATCACTCGAATGCAGTCGTACTTCTGCGACTAATTCTTCACTCCCACTCCAATCGATTAATTTTCATTTATGATCTATGTTGTTACTTTTACTCTAATAAAAAAGAACATATTATTATTTTGTACATTGAAAATAAAAGTTTAATTGGTATAAAGATGAAAGATTACCCCCATTATCTTCTTCAAAGTTATCGAAGTTGTGCAAAATAACTCTACTAGCTGGCCATGCTACTATCTCACCTTCAACATCTCCAAAGCATGTCGAATAAAGTGAAGGTCTCTATAAGAAAGCATCCAGTTTTCTCACAGTGTCTATTATACTTTTCTTGGCATCCGACCCTAAAAAATTCGTTGGACAAGCTCCTTTGGGTCACTTGGCACAACTCTTCCTTCAGAAACAATTTCATCTATCTTGTTGAATATGCGAGTATGCGATTTTTGTTTGATGATAATAAACATATATATATATATATTCATTTAAATGTATTTGTTAATGTACTATTTATTTTTCATATAATTAGTAAATATTTGCTGAATAAAATAAATAACACAGAATTTAAATTCAAACATATATTTTATTCAAACAAATATTTATTACAATTTTTGAATAGTACAAATTTGAGCTCTCATTATATATATATAATTTTGATTGCATCACAATTATCATTTATATCAGCACCTCAATACATATCACTCGTTGACTCAAAATTGATCTTCAACTTCATTCCAGTTTGAATCCAACATCTGAGCAATCTGCAAAATAAAGTTAACGCAGTAAAATTGAAAAGAAAATATTTTGCAGTGTAAAACAAAATGTAATTTTGAAAATATTATTTGCCTCATTTATTTGGGTTGTTCATCATTATTTTATTTTGAATTCATCATACACGAACAATTTGTGACATGCACGGTGTATCACTGTACATGCCACAAGGCCGTGCACACCGATATACACTTGATAAATCTACAGGGATAGGTGAGCACAAGGTCAAACCCAAATTAAAAGCCAGGTTCAACTCAAGTGCAATAAAAAATAAAGTTATGATATCAGCACAAGGTCAAACCCGAGCTACAAGCTGGATTCAACTCGGGTGCACTACAAAACATCACAAAACTGTCGAGCACAAGAATTCAAATACAAATACCAAAGGTCACACTGCACCAGGAATAACTCAAGTTGATATTCAGACAGCACAAGTACAGGATTGAATACAATGAACAAGACCTGGCAACAATGATGAACCAACAAAATATCCAATCAAGCTACAGACTAGAAGCAAGTAGCATGATCAAAAGTACAAAAGTCCATACTTATATCAAAATAGTTCACCAAGCTACAACATGAACATAATGCTACAATCAATGGTGAAGCAACTCGACTATAACAACTCAACTAATATCAAACTGCAATAGGTCTCAACATCAAATAACAAACTATAACACAGGCATATGGATATGCATCTACAAAGTGCACTGTGCAGTCAAATGAAATAAGTCCACACATTGAACCAGTGAACCAGATCATACATTGATCCAAGTGAAAAACAATATAAGCTCAACTACAAAACAACAATGTAACTACCAGACCTATGTGCACAACATCTGTCCAGTGCAAGCTCGAATGAGCAAGTGCACCAGAGGCAACGACAAATAAATGGGTAAATCTCAATATAGTGAACAATGCATCAAGTTGAAAATGCTATAGGAATGAACACATAGAAATACATATATGAAGCAGCTCAAATATCACTGAAATCAGATAACATGAGTAACACGGTGAATTAACAAAGTCACAGTAGAAAGCAATTCAAAGTGACTTTTGTCAAGTAGCAGTTTCAAAACAGAGTCAAAACATCATCACAAATCACCATGGCCGAAGTCAAAGCAACGCCGAAGTCAAAATAAATCAACATCGTTAGAGAAGTCAGAGCCGTGATGATCAAGGAAGTCGAACCAAGTCAGAAATCAAAGCCGTGACAACCAAGCAAAAATATACGATTTTGAAAAGGTCAAAAATCATCACAATCATTTAAGCATAATCAAGTGGCCGAGACTAATTCAAGCATAAAATTATCATACGAATTTGTATAAAATATACGAACGAAATGTAAGGAAACAAACCCTATATAACCCTAAAACATCATCGGCCAATACTTATTCGAGTTCAAGCGTATCACAGATCATAGCATCAATTAGGAACTCAAATCAAGTCGAGTATAGTATAAATCGAAGAATGAATGAACGTACCAATTTTCGCTATAGATAAATTTGACTCAAATTGAAGGAGCCGTGAGCAAAGGAGACGGTCGATCGACAGAGCAAGCAACGTGGAATTATCATTCGATCGAGCAATTGAAGTCAGCAGCCTTAATTTACCATAGCCCTAATTTGAGAAGAAGAACAAATGAGTTTAGAAAAAGCAGCCATTTCTTTGAAGAACAAAGGCCGAAAGAAATACAGTGGAAAAAAGGGGGCTGGCATTTTTTATCGTGATAATTATTTTGGGCCGGCCTTTTGATTTGGTTTGGGTTTGTAATAATTATATAAGGCCTATAGTTTAAAAATTAGGGTTTTGATTTTAAACTGTTTTTTAATTTGTGTTTTCCTTTTAAACAATTGTATTTTCTAGTCGTGTGACTAGGGGACGAACTATGGTGGTGTAGTTCGAGAATTCGCAACTCAAGGGCTGCGTTGTGGCATGGTTTTGAGCGTAGAGTTAGGTTAATCGGTAGCGGGTGTTGCAAATTTACGCGTATAAGCATATGACTACTTAATTTCTAGTAGAAACCTTGGGGGCAGCATGTAGGCAGGGTTTTGCCGAAGTTGGGTAAATCTGTGTGTTCTATTTTTATTATTCTGCTATTATCCGTGCTGCTATAATTCTGATAAATTTGTGTTGCAATTATTTTATATACTTCCGTAATAATTTTATAATTAATAGTATCACCCTATTCACCCCCTTCTAGGGTGAAATCAATCCTACATGTCTCACTCTAATCCAATAAATTATATGTGTCATATTGTTTACCATGTTTGTTCTATAATTAATCAAAAGAAAAATATATTAATAATTAAATGTCAAATATAATGATATCACACAAGTACTATAAATTAATTTTTTACCACTTGATGCACATTTGCTTCATCCCAGCTTTCTTTTTTCTATCAAACAAAAAACAACATTAGTGATGAATTGCAAATCATTGTATTTTCACAACCCTTGGCAATTTCTTGAAGAAAATAGTGTCTGAACTTATATTTTGTGCAAAAATACAAAATCAAACAATAGTGGTTAGTTCATACCTGATTTTTCACAAGCATGCGAATCATCGCGTCTAGTTCTGAAATTTTATTTTGCATGTTGATCGTTTGTTTATCTCTTACGTGTGATCATATTGCCTTAGTGTAGGTCATACCCCTTCCCATTGCTCTCAATCATCCTGGTCTATCATGTTCCAATAACAATCTCACCATCTTTGTAATTAGTTGTTGAGCTAGAATTTGATTCATTTTGTATTTTTTTAATTTTTTCCTACACATGTTATCATACATGCATATTATACACAATCAAACTATCACAATAGCAAACAAATTGTTATCTAATAAAATTTCAAAGTACTTACAATAGCATCTGCAGTAGTTGAATTTACCGGTTCTTCTTTTATTCATGTGTAGGATTTGATCCAAACTTAAGCTCGACCGACATAAGATGGATGAGGACTCGTCTTTTTCTATGTGTAAAGAATATTTTTTACAACCTGTCACAATGACTAACTAGCTAATAAATATATGGTATATAAACTAGTAGTTCTTACCAAGTCATCGACCACTCGAGTCATTCCTTTACGACTACATGTGTGTGGTATCTGATTGTCTCTAATAGCTTGATATTTCTGACTCAATTCCTAAGAATAAAATGAAAATGTGCATTAAAAAATCAAGCTTTATTGTCGCATCTCATCAACACTAAATGTGTAACTATTACCTTAAACTCTGGAGTCCTTTTGGATTTCACAAACTTCTTCCACTCATTCATACTTAGGTCATAGGGTTTCAACTGATTTCTTTCTTCTTCATTCCTTGCATCTGCTATTTTGTGAACTAATCTAGATTTTGAACCTCTAAACATGCACCACATTTAGTGAAATATGCATGCTTTTTGCCATTCCTCGTCCAATTTAAAATCTAACCTGCAATATTTAAACATTTCGATTATAGGAAATAAGATGGATAGCTATAAAATGGTTTTTATATATACAGGAGTACTATTTTAATTTAATGAAACCTAAGTTCTGATCTAACTACTCAATTTGGAAGCATTGTCAACTATCCTTGCCATTAGTTTGCTCTATAGAAAATTGCATCAACTCACTTTCCTCTAATAATGGTTTGTAATCCTTCAGGCCTAATAAGTAAATGAATGTGTAATCAGTTAACTTGCCATTTATTTCCAGAGTTTATTGATCTTGGCAACACACACTAGACAGGTTTTCATTATCCTTTGATAGATTTCAAAAATTTCTGCTTAGGTTCAATAAAAAAAATTGACTTTCAGATAGTGTTTTGATCATAACACGTGAATAAACCTAGTTTGGTTCATTGACTTCATCATTTATTTTTTGAAAAAATGTTATATTAACATTTTGATTGTTTCTCAGCAAAAAAATATACAAAAACAACCATCAATCAATCAATATTAATGAGAAGGATCCTATGATAATTCTATTAAATATAATCAACATCATAGGGACAAATTTCATGTGGTGGTTCATGTTGCTAAAAATAGCGACAAAAAGGCCGAGTATTGGTCCTACTAGAAGTCATCAAATGAAAATAGCAGTTGTAATTTTAGGAAAAGAAATAAATAATTTTCCAAAATCATCAACATTTCAGTAACCTCGCTAAAAGATACAGCAGCTAAATTTGGTCTATGAGTTATGGAGGTTGTTGTGCTTTGATTATTTAAAGGCATATGAACTCCATTCAGTGTTATGTTCAAAATGCTCTATTCTAAATGATTTAAATATTAGAAAATGAAGAAAGATTGTGAATTTAAAGAGGGATTGAAAAGAGGAGCATGGAAAAGTGAAGAAAATGAATAATCTCCCTAAATGGGTCATTTTATGATAACCAGAGAGAACATACACAGCTATTAGATTGTCTAGAGCCAGAAATGATATATGGTATAAAAAAATAGTATATACCTGAATGCATTCCCACAAAGCAACTTGTATTTCGTCACTTAGATTCTTCCACTTATCAAGTGTAACCGGAACATGTTCCCTTACTAACGGACCTAGACATGAAGATAGCTTGATAGACCCATTTCCTATTGGTTTGCTATCTGCATCAAATTCGACTTCAATATGACTAAAAGGATTTGATCGAATTCTTTTCACTTTGGTTTGACCTATGCCTTTGCGCTTCACAACTGGATTTTCAATGGCATCTCGAGTAGTTCCCTCATTCACGTCAACTTCAAAATTTTCTAAAACTTGCAGTATATCTTCGTCAACTGCTTCAGCGTTTTCTTGAATTCGAACATCGTTATTCTCAGTGTTTACTTCCATTTAGTTGACTTGGTTTCCAATTTCTTGCGAATTGTCCTTATACGAACGTTGCTATCCACCATGTTGTCCTTGTCTTTTGCATTATCATTGGATATGGTGGATTCTTCAATTGCTTTTAGCCATTTTTGAGCAGCCCTCTTCCTTTTACTCATTTTTTGCATAATAAAAACATATCATATACACCAATATTTATGCTTACAAATATAGAGTTGCATCTTGGAGAAGTTGATTTTCAATAAGATAAAAACATTTACTTTGTAAATAGTGTATAAATGTTGTTGTACATGAAATTTTAGAAAACATGTTTGAATTTGTATAAATGAAAAGAAAATAGTATTTATAATTAGAATTTGTTGAAATTAGTAATGAAATGAATCAGAATTAGATTAATTGAAATGTTTCAATTAAAAGGAAACACAAAAGAAATTGCAATGAATGATTTAATATAGAAACTTGCATTTTATGTCAATGTGGAATGAACATTTTAATTAAGATAATTGCATGTTTTGAGATGTGTAAAAATAAAACTTTCATTTTGAATAAGTATGATTTTGGAAGAAAAATTGAATTTTATGATAATATACACACAAACATTAATATCCAAATTTTTAAATATATCAGAGGCTTAATGGTTGTGTAAATGTTGCGGAATCAACTAGACTTACCTTTAATTAACAATTTTGCATTAATTACACATGTTCATGTATATTTATTTTTTCCATTTCATATATGGTTAAAATTTGTAAATTTATTGCATTAATGTGATCGTTACGGTAATTAAAAAAAGGGAAAGTATACCAGTTTATAATGCATGGATAGATATATTCATTAATTAATAAAATTGGTTTGAGTAACATAAATAAATGAATATATTAGTTGATTGTTAATTGATTGATTGCGCTAATGGAGTGTGCATATATATTAAAGTAAAATGAATGTTTTAATAAAGCATTAAATGATAATATGTGTATATTTGGGTTTGTTGAAGTGAATTAATAGGAGTAAGTTTTGAATTTGGATTCCAAAGGTTTGTTTATAGTATATAAGTGGTCCCTTCATTTACTTTGCATTTATTATCACATCCACATTCTCATTCTTTTCATTTTCAATTTCTCCGTGTAGGTTTCATTTGAGTATCCGTTTAATTATTAGACCACTCATTCATTTCTTATTAATTAATAATTGCCTCATTCTTTTCATTTGTTTCACATTTGTTCATTTTCTCATATCAAGTGCTTTATCTGAAGCTGTTTTTTTTCCTTTTTCTTTTTCCATTTTTAATGTGAACATCCAAATTAATTTTCGTACCATCTAATTAGCATTTACTATTCACCGTTTCTGAAGTTTATTTCGTTTATATGTTATTAGTTCTTGTAGTTTTTTTTCATTAGCGACTCTTTCTTCTGAAGCATCATATTAAAGAACGAAAGATTTATTTTTATCTTTATTCACATGTTTATTCCTTTACTTTACCTCTTTAAATACTACCATTTTAAGGCTGTTCATATTCTAACTTTATTTCAATTGCTAGTTTGTTTACATATAATTTATTTTCTTTTCATTTGTTTACATCTTCATCCTTGTAGTCTCATTTCATTTTTCAAATCTCATCTTCTGTAGCTTCATTCCTCCAAACAAACTTCAATTTCTTTTCTCTCTCTCTCTCTCTCTCTCTCTTCATTTTCCTCCTCCTTCATTTTTTTTTCTTCCACAAATCTCCTTTTTTTTTTCAAATCTTCCTTTTTCTTATTCTTGTTCTTCAAATCTTCTTCTTCTTTTTCAAAGCTTTTTGTTTCAATTCTTCATCTTCTTTAAATTTTCTTCTTCTTTTCTAAACATTCTTCTTTTCTCAAATCCTTTTCTTCAGATCCAGATCTATACAAACTTCTCTATCTCTTCCAAAACTTTTTAAAAAATAGAAGATTAAGATAGTAAGGAAACAAATCAAAAGGGAGGAAGTAGTAGCGGATCCAAATCAGACCAGAAAGGGAAATCCATAAAGTGAGTGTTTGGACCCACTCACAACTACTAAATTATCTTATGTTAGTTCAATTGAATTTATGATGTGATTTGAAATTTATTGGTTGATGTTTGGTATATTTAAATTATCACTTTAGTTAAATTTAACTTTTGTTGCATTTAATCATCGTTTAATTTAATATTGAATTTAATTGTAAATTTAATACCTATTAATGATAATCAGTTATTGATGTTTATTGGTTGATTTGGTTGATGATTGTGATGTATGTTTAATTGTTGATATTGGATGATTTGATGTTATATTTATATTGTTATAACACTGCAAGTTCCCTTAGATATTGCTAGAAAATCCCTATGGGTTGAAATGGTACAAACCCGAACGATCATATGGAATAGGAGAAAATCATTATGGGTTGAAATGATAAACCCAAGCGATTTTCTTTGATTTGGAATTCGGGATTGTGGGTTGAAATAATATATACCTGTAAATTTAAATTTTGTGGATTGAAATGATAAATATCCATATCACTTGACCATAATGTAGAAAATTATATACGGACACCGAATTGGTTAAGTTAAACGTTTTAAAACCCTTAAATCTTGAATTGGATTAAATGATATTGTGGAGAAAGTTGATTTACATATGAATTACTTTGAAAATCCAAGTTTTAAGGTTGGTATTGGAAATTGGTGTAAATCGAAATTCTAAAGTATTTTAATCTATTTTAAATCTATTTAAAGTATTTTAACCCATTTTAATCTATTTTAAATCTATTTAATCTATTTTAAATTATATTAATCTATTTTAGTCCATTTTAAACTATATTAAAGTATTATAATCCATTTTAAATTTATTTAAAGTATTTTAACCCATTTTAATCTATTTTAAATCTATTTAACCTATTTTAAATTATATTAATCTATTTTAAACTATATTAAACTATTTTAATCTATTTTAAAATTATATTAATCTACTTTAATCTATTTAAACTATATTAATCCATTTTACTCTATATTAAACTATATTAATCTGTTTTAATCTATTTTATTCATCTTAACTATTTTTAAAACTATTTTAATCTAAACTATTTTCTGAATTTTAGGTTTTGTAAAGTGGAAGTTTTATATTAAAGCATTAATTTTGAAGAGAATAATGTTTAAATGATGTTATAACATAAGTAGGGATTTAAATGACATATTGAGGAAAATGATGATTTTAAATGTGGATTTAATCTATTTTTTTGAAATATGAATGCAAAAGTGATATGATTTCAGATGTGATATAATTTGGAAAGTAAATGTAATTTCGAAAATGATATGGTTTTGAGAATATAATATTTTGATATCAATTGTGAATTGACTTTTGAAATGTAAATAAGCATCCGGTGTTAAATAAGCGCTTGATTATTAAAGAAACCGGGATCGGATATTGTCGTACTCTTTGCCAATACCGAAAACCACTTTAACAATTGTGCACGTGGTGGAGATTCCAAAAATGAAGTAGAATGGTTTGGCGAAAGATTTTGTATAAGGTATTTACGTGACCCTGACTCCCGTGAGTCAGCTTAGATGTGACTAAAACAGGAGCCATGCCGGGCCAAGCAAGATCGCACCTCTGATCGGACACATTTCTTCGATACCATATTATGACTTTGTGATGATTTGGTGGCCACCCTCGATTTTGATTATGGAAGTGTGTTCCGAGGTGGGCGGTAGTAGCTGCTACGCGTTACCACCAGTCCTGATCCATAATTGGTATATCTACCCTGGCATTGCCTCGAGTGCCGCGTTCACATGCTCTATCATGCCTTCTACGAGTTTGTTTTGTGTCGTATCTATGGAGTGCTCCCTATTAGCCGCCTACAGGTGGAGTTTACAGTATCTGTATAGACTGCAACATTATACAAAATGTGTTAAGGGGGATACGGGTAACACCTTAACGCTATTTTAATATTTTAATTTATTGTAGACACTATTATAATAACGTATTGTACTACATAGTAGATAGTTTAACGGATCCTTGGGAGATGGTAATTCCCAAACATCTCTTAAGTTATTGCACTTACGTTAGACACTGGATATAAGATGTCAAACCCCGTAAACATCTTAGATGCCGTTACACTCATATTTATTTACTGTTGATTTAACTTACATAAGATCTTTTGGTTTTGAATCGAGTGTTTTGTCTTTTCAATTCGCTCTGGTCAGTCTGGGCTTTTTAGTTTTTTAAAGACAACTTTCTAGAGGATGAAGACGAAGATTTTGTACTGTTATTATTTATTATATTTATTACACTGCATCATGTTGTTCCGCTGCATTTATTTATTACTGTTCTTGTTGTATGTAACTCTAATCTGTATTATAAAAGTATAATCAATGTTATTTGTAAATAGCTTCATGAACTATTTATTTGATTATTATATTTTGTCATTCCACTGCGAGACCCGTATTTTTTCTTCTTTCTTTCTCTGCTTTTTCTTATTTACCCCATAACAATCTTCCCTTTTGAATGGTTCGAGTCTGACTCGTGTGGTTTATCGTCGATTTAAATCGTCGAAATTGGCAGGTCGTTACAGTTTGTATTAGAGCTTTGGTTTAACGATAACCTTAGATTTGTGGGATCTGACTCACTCGAAATAGGGTAGTAATACCCAAGAAAGAGTCATTGGGTGTATATATATGAGAGAGCGTATTTGTTAGTGTTAAAAAATGTTTTGTATCGTGTTAATTTATTCTGTTTTGTATTTATAGATTTTGGTCGGTATATAGGATGTTATGGCATCAATAGGGGTTTTTAAACACTTAATAGGGCAACCCGACACAATATTATATTGAAATATAGGTAAATGAAATATATTTACCTAGTATTAAATTTTGTATACATAAGAAGAGTTATATAAGTTATATAATTGGAGTTGATATAATTTTTTGTAGGAAGTGAAATTCCATGAATAGTTGGTTGTGAAATAAGATCTACAAAAAAAATGAATATAAATTGAAATTTGTGAACTGAAGTTTCGGGATTTTGAAAACTTATTTCGAAAGATTTTGGAATATAATACTATTAGTATTTAGAAGTATTTTCTGATATGAATATTTCAAGATGATTGAATGAAATTTTTTAAAGGAATTTTGGAAGGAAATATGTTTCATACTCCCCTCTCTGTCTTTGGAAAGTAATTTCGATGATGAGTGCACGCATCATCGACGTTCATTTTCGGGTTTCAAGGTGGGAAGACTATTGTAGTAATTTTACTACACATTTGTTTTGATAAATAAATCGAAATTTTAATTTCCAAATATGATTTGATATATAGAAGATATGAATATATGTATATATTTTGAACTGATTTGAAAAGGAAACCCGAGGTTTTGTTTTGAAGTTTCTGTAAAATTGAAATTTCAATTATTATAATGAAATGAAGTCTTGACTATATTAATAATTGGAAACTTTTAAAAGAAAAAAATAGAAATTAAGAGTTAAGTGATAATGAAATGTGAAGAAGTTAAAGGTTGTCACCTATAAATTAAAAAGATATGAAATTTAGAAAATGTAACCGTTGAACATTTTCTTAACTAAAAATGAACAAGGTAAACTAGCGTAACTTTCTATTGCATTCTTAAGACATATATATAATTTTCCACAATGTTAAAATTTGTAATGTTAATAAGAATATGTAATGGAATATTAAACAAGTAAAATTTAAATAACGAAAATGCTCAATGTAATTATGTTTTAAAGGGAGAATTAAGATGTATAAACTTATTGCAAACCTTAGTAAATAATTTGAATGCTACTAATTAAAGTAATAAAAAGGTGAACACTGTAAGTAAATAATTTTAAACTTAATTTAATGTTGAAGCCATTTATAATTAAAATGAGTATTACGTTAAGTGAATGGTTATAACTTCAAAAAGCACCGAAACGATTTAGAAATGGATCTAACATTCAATAATAGTATATATTGAAGAATGAATGTGAAAGAGAAATAATCCATTAATGGTGAATTAAATTGTAAAGAAATTTACATAACAATGGATAATCAAATAGTTGAATGGAAAGAACATATGTAAGCAAATGAATATAAAGTAATGGATGAATGAAACCGATGAACAGTAAATGGTATGAAAAGAAATTAGTAAGAATAAACTTGAATAATATTTGATATTATTGTTTGTTTTGGCTTATGGATGTTTGGAAGGTGATGCTTTAAGTTGTTTAGGATGTATAAATAATCTATTAAGCTTTATTTAAGACTGTTGAGTGTATGGTATACTTAGTAGTTATTTATAATTCTATACGATTAAAAGTGTCTAAACCCAAATAAACAATTTGTTTGGATGCTAGGATGTATGATTAATTACATTGATTTCATGTGATGATTGTATGCTTTTGGTTGCTATGTTATATTGATTTGTTTTGTTATCAATTGAGACAACTTAAATATTTCACTTTTATACAATTATTAACCTCTTTGGATTATATAAGTGAAATAAAGGTTTATGGAGGCAATAGCCACTGCTTTTGGTTTTATAAAATAAGCGTTATTTGCCCGACAAATAGGTACGTTCTCGGATTATGGTTGTCTAGCAATACTATATTATTTTCCCATGGTTTGGGATATAGTATTTTGAAAAATATGCTACATATTTTTATTATTGATATTATTATTTCTCCTTGATCTCTCCGTACAAAGGAGACTCTTCCGAAATTTTTCGTGAATTTTGGACTTAGAATTTTTTTGTGAAAAATAGAATTTTTTTTTTAAAATTTCATTGAACTTGAATGTAAAAGAATTTAATTGTTTATAAATTGATATATTTTATTTAAATTATTTAATTATATAAATTAATTATTTATAAATTTAATATTTTGAATAAGATATATTGATTACTTAATTCCTCCTTTTCCTTCTTTTCCTTTTCGAAGACAAAAAGTTTTGAGTGGAGGAAAGTGTAGCGAACCGCATTTTTCCGATAATAAAATTTTGAACTAAATAAGATTTTTGTAATTTAATATTGGAAGAAATTAAAATTTGCGGTTTATTAATAAGAAATGACTAGGATATAATGTTAAAAACGTTAATTCAAGGCAATTGATAACTACTTTAATGTATGCCCAATTAATTGAAACGATTGTAAAGTTAAAATTGGTTATAGGTTGTAAATATAGAAATAGGGTTTATAATTTAATATAATAAATGACTAATTGAATGAAATCTTAAATAATTGTAATAAGTTGTAAGGTTTGTTGGTTAGAAATTGTAAATATGAAGATAAAATCAATGTGAAGTTATTTGTTTTGTTAGTCAACAATAAACTTGGAAATGTGTTTGAATTGCCAAATTGTAACAATGGTTAATTAATCCATTGAAATTTAATTATTTATAAATGGTAAATAAGGGAAAAATTAAATGTTATAATTAATTGGTGAAATAATAAGTAATCCATTGCAATTGGGAAAAATCAGGGTAGTGTAAGTAGTTATATAACATTTATTTGAAGATAATAAACTTATAAGTGTGATTAAAGTAGGAAAAGGTGACAATTGTTATATGTTACCTATTTAATCAGTATGTTGAATTTAATTTGGAAAAATTGCAACTAAATGTAATTAAATATTACGTTAATGTAAATTAAGATGAAATGGGAGAATATTAATGTAATAAGATATAAACCAATGCTAACTATGCCCATAGGGTAATGATTGATTGTAATAATAGATGTTAATAGAAGAATGAGATAATTTAAGAAATAAATGTTAGAATATGAAATGAACAGTAAATAGTTGTGGTATAATAATAATTCGTTTGAAATCTAATATTGAATACAAACTGCAATAATAGTTATTGGAATCCTTTAATTGAAAAGAAAAGACAAGTGCATTGTAATTAATAAGTTCAACATAAGAACTTAAATTTAAATTAAATTAAGATAAAGATTCTAATGAAATTTAAGCTTTGACTTGAAAAGAATAAATTGTATGTTTTCTTCTACCCGGAATAACAAATGTTCATAGGATGGAGTGAATGTTTTAATGAAAGAATAACATAATTTGTTATTTGAAATGCATCTTGGAGAAGTTGATTTTCAATAAGATAAAAAAAAATTACTTTGTAAATAGTGTATAAATTTTGTTGTATATGAAATTTTATAAAACATGTTTGAATTGGTATAAATGAAAAGAAAACAGTGTGTAACTAGAATTTGTTAAAATTAGTAACGAAATGAATTGGAATTAGATTAATTGAAATGTTTCAATTAAAAGGAAACATAAATGAAATTGTAATGAATGAGTTAATATAGAAACTTGAATTTCGTGTCAATATGGAATGAACATTTTAATTAAGATAATTGCATGTTTTGAGATGTGTAAAAATAAAACTTTCATTTTGAATAAGTATGATTTTGGAAGAAAAATTGAATTTTATGATAATACACAAACACACACATTAATATCCAAATTTCTAAATATATCAGAGGGTTAAAGGTTGTGTAAATGTTGTGGAATCAACTAGACTTACCCTTAATTAACAGTTGTACATTAACTACACATGTTCACATATATTTATTTTTTCAATTTCATTTAAGGTTAAAACTTTGTAAATTTGTTGCATTAATGTGATCCTTACGGTAATTAAAAAAAGGGTTAAGTATATCAGTTTATAGTGCATAGATAGATATATATTCATTAATTAATAAAATTGGTTTGAGTATTGATTTCTAATTGATTGATTGCACTAATGGAGTGTGCACACATATTAACGTAAAACGAATGTTTTAATAAAGAATTAAATGATAAATATGTGTATATTTGGGTTTGTTGAAGTGAAATAATAGGAGTAAGTTTTGGAATTTGGATCCCAAAGGTTTGTTTATAGTATATAAGTGGTCCCTTCATTTACTTTGTTTTTATTATCACATCCACATTCTCTTTCTTTTCGCTTTCAATTTCTCCGTATAGGTTTCATTTGAGCGTCCATTTAATTATTAGACCACTAATTCATTTCTTATTAATTAATAATTGCCTCATTATTTTCATTTGTTCCTCATTTGTTCTTTTGCTCCTTTCACTTGTTTTACCAGAAGTTTTTTCCCTTTTCTTTCTCCATTTTTAATGTGAACATCCAAATTAATTTTCATGCCATCTAATTAGCATTTACTATTCTCCGTTTCTGAAGTTTATTTCGTTTGTGTGTTATTAGTTCTTGTAGTTTCCTTTCATTAGCGACTCTTTCTTCTAAAGCTTCATATTAAAGAACTGAAGATTTATTTTTATCTTTATTCACATGTTTATTCCTTTACTTTACCTCTTTCAATGCTACCATTTAAGTCTGATCATATTCTTATTTTATTTCAATTGCTAGTTTGTTTACATATACTTTATTGGCTTTTAATTTGTTTCCATCTTCATCCTTGTAATCTCATTTCATGTTTCAAATCACATCTTCTGTAGCTTCATTCCTCCAAACAAACTTCCATCTCATTTCTCTATCTCTCATTTTTCTCCTCTTTCATTTTTTTCTTCCTCAAATCCCCTTCTGCTCTTTTTTTTCTTTCAAAACTTCCTTTTTTATTTTATTCTTCAAATCTTCTTCTTCTAATTCAAAGCTTCTTTTTCTTTTTCAATTCTTTATCTTCTTTAAATTTTCTTCTTCTTTTTCAGACATTCTTCTTTTTCCAAATCCTTTTCTTCAAATCCAAATATATACAAACTTCTCTATCTCTTTCCAAATTTTCTAAAAATATAGATGATTAAGACAGTAAGGAAACAAATCAAAAGGGAGCAAGTACTAGCGGATCCAAATCCGACTAGAAAAGGAAAATCTATAAAGTGAGTGTTTTGACACACTCACAACTACTAAATTATCGTATGTTAGTTAAATTGAATTTATGATGTGATTTGGAACTAATTGGTTGATGTTTGTTATATTTAAACTGTCATTCTAGTTAAATTTAACTTTTATTGCATTTAATCTTTGTTTAATTTAATATTGAATTAAATTGTATATTTAATATCTGTTAATGAAAGCCAGTTACGTTATCTATTGATGTTTATTAGTTGATTTGTGTGATGATTGTGATGTATGTTTAATTGTTGATATTGGATGATTTAATGTTATATTTATATTGTTATGACATTGCAAGTTCCGTTAGTTATTGTTAGAAAATCCCTATGGGTGGAAATGATACTTACCCGAACTATCATATAGAATATGAGAAATTGTTATGGGTTGAAATGATAAACCCAAGCGATTTTTTTTTGATTTGAAATTTGGGATTATAGGTTGAAATAATATATACCCGTAAATTTAAATTTTACGGATTGAAATGATAAATATTTGTATCACTTGACCGTAGGGTAGAAAATTATATACGGACACCGGATTGATTAAATTAAATGATTTAAAACCCTTAAATCTTGAATTGGATTAAATGATATTTTGAAGAAAATTGATATATATATATAAATTGAATTACTTTGAAAATCCAAGTGTGATGGTTGGAATTGGAAATTGGTTTAAATCGAAATTCTAACGTATATTAATCTATTTTAAATCTACTTAAAGTATTTTAACCCATTTTAATCTAAATCTATTTAATCTATTTTAAATTATATTAATCTATTTTAATCCATTTTAAATTACATTAAACTATTTTAATCTATTTTAAAATTATATTAATCTATTTAAGCTATATTAATCCATTTTAATCTATTTTAAACTATAATAATCTACTTAATCTATTTTAACCATCTTAAACTATCTTTAAAACTATTTTAAACTATTGAAACTATTTTCTGAATTTCAGGTTTTGAAAGTGGAAGTTTTATATTAAAGCCTTGATTTTAAAGCAAATAATCTTTAATGATGTTATAACATAATTAAGGATATAAATGACATATTTGAGGAGCATGATGGTTTTAAATGAGGATTTAATTATTTTTTTGAAATATGAATGCAAAAGTGATATGATTTCAAATGTGTTATAATTTTGGAAGTAAATGTGATATCGAAAATGATATGGTTTTGAGAATATGATATTTTGATATCAATTGTGAATTGACTTTTGAAATGTAAAAGAACATCCGATGTGAAATAAGCGTTTATTTGTTACAGAGACTAGGATTGGATATTGTCATACTCTCTATTAATATCAAAAACCATTCTAACAACTATGTACGTAGTGGAGATTCCAAAAATGAAGTAGGATGGTATGGCGAACGATTCTTTATGAGGTATTTGCGTGACCCTGACTCCCATGAGTCAGCTTAGATGTGACTAAAACAGAAGCCATGCCGGGCCAAGTGAGGTCGAACCTCGGATCGAACACATTTCTTCGATACCACATTATGACTTTGTGATGATTTGGTGGTCACCCTTCGATTTTGATTATGGGAGTGTGTTCCGAGGTGGGCAGTAGTAGCTACTATGCATTACTACCAGTCTATATCCGCAATTGGTATATCTACCCTGGCATTGCCTCGAGTGTCGTGTTCATATGCCCTATTGCTCCTTCTACGAGTTTGTTTTGTGCCTTACCTATGGAGTGCTCCTTGATAGCCCACCTGCGGTGGATTTTATAGTATCTGTATAGACTACTGTATTATAAAAAATGTGTTAAGGGGGATATGGGTAATGCCTTAATGCTATTTTAATATTTTACTTTACTATAGACACTATTATAATGGCATATTGTACTACATAGTAGATAGTTTAATGGATCGTTAGGAGATGGTAATCCCGAACATCTTTTTAGTTATTGCACTCAAGTTAGACACTGGATAAGAGATGTCAAACCTCGTAGACATCTCGTACGTCGTTACACTCGTATTTAATTTGTTGATTTAACTTACGTAAGATCTTTTATTTCTGACTCGAGTATTTTGTCTTTTCAATTCGCTCGGGTCAGTCTGAGCTTTTTTTATCGAAGGCTGCTTTCTGGAGGATGAAGACAAAGATTTTGTACTATTATTTATTCTATTTATTCCACTGCATCATGTTGCTCCGCTACATTTATTTATTATTTATTCTTGTTGTATGTAACTTTGATCTGTATTATAAGTATAATCTATGTTATTTGTAAACAGCTTCATGAACTATTTATTTGATTATTATATTTTTGTCATTCCGTTGCGAGATTCTGTATTTGTTTTCTTTCTTCCTCTGCTTTTTATTATTTACCCCAAAACAATATGCCCTTTTGAATGGTTCGAGTCTGACGTGTGTGGTTTATCATCGATTTAAACCATCCAAATCGGCAGGTCATTGCATTTACATTAACATGTACCTGGTAAATAAGCTATATAATTAACTTAGTTAACAGAAAATAATGAATCAAGAAATCAATTAATATTTGAAAATTTCATATTCAAATCTAAATATATTATATATTGTCTTATATTATATTGACCATGTGAACATATCTTTTATGTTTTACTTGTATATAAAAAACATATAGTTAATTAAATATTATATTTAAACTAAAATTTTCCAAAGTTAATAACATTTTTTTTAAATAATATATTTGTATAAAGGTTATTCAAATCGAAACCTTAAAAGTCACTCATCTCAATACCAAAGGCTCACTATCAAATGTATAATATTTTAGTCATCTACAAAAGTGATTTTGACATTTGAGCTTAAATCCAGACATTTAATGCAAAAATCCAAACCTGTGAATATCCTAGTTTTAAACTTACAAGAAAATTTTCTAGAAATTCAAAAGTTTGGGACTGTAATTCAAATGTCAGAATACCCATAAAGTCTAGGATTGAACCTAAATGGAAGAATTTTCTTTAGTGGAAATTCATCCCACCTTTTCCCCACTTACCTTTCTTTTCCATCTTTGATGTTTTACCTCATGAAACCAAGAAACTTCAAACTAACATCTCTCCACTCGGATTCTCACCCTTGTTGTAGGTCATTTGACATTGGACGAATATTACTTAATACCCGACAAACGACTTTACGGTGGTGAATATTACTTCAAACAACCACTAGAGTTTTACTACTTGATTATTTTTCCAATATTTACATTCATTCAGCAATGTCATTCGTCTATGTACTAACCCATTCTCCACTAATCATAAAATCTCCAAAACAACAACAATAAATACAACAGCTAAAGAGTACAACAATACACTATATTCATTATCAAGCTTTCAACTCATTCATTCCATGATTAAACACTTATTAGATATTCATTAGTCAAAATTCTCTATGTACATATATATTTGCTGAATCAATGAAACAAGATCAATTATACTCTCTCAATTCAGTTCTGTTGACTCGCTATCTAAGAAACACATTAATAAGAAATGACTAATATACAATTGAATATATCCAAAAAATCTCATTGCTATCAATTAACTGGAATTTATTTTTTGATCTATTGATAAAGTTTTTGTTCACTTTTATTTGTAACATAAACTTTTCCTATATTATTGTAAATATGTAATATAATTTAAATTTTAGCGAACATCGTTCTACCTTATGCTAACCATAGTTTATTCTGGATTGAACTTAATGCTAGCTTTATTGGATAATTATGGGTTATATGGATCGATTTTTCTATACTAGTATCAGTATGTTTACATGTCTATAAAAAAACTATATCCCTAAAAGAAAAAAAATTAATATCCTTTCCAAACATTCTTATTACTTAGCATCAAAAGTTACATGGACATGAAATTTATTTCACATAGAACAAATAAATATAAGGTTTTATGGAGAATAATGAACGTTTCTTAATGATTTGAATTTATTATTTGAACAAAATAAATATAATAGCAGTAAACTTCCAAAACACACAAGATGGTGTCAAGAGAATCAATTTCAAGAAAATGCGACATACTTACTTCGCACCTAGTCCTTTTCTAAGGATGTATCACATTCTTCGAAGAATATCTCTTGCCAGATAACACCAAATCATTGTTAGACTTGTCTAAACGCTTTAAAAGGGATTATTTATGTTATGGGTTGTCCTTGTGGATGGCAGCCCAATCAGCCTATATTGATGAGAAAAAACGAAAAAACGTAAATAAAAAGGGCTTGATAACAGTGTATCAAAAAAATGTAACAAAACATCAAATATGGTATAAGAAACATGCAGAAACAAATATATCAACTATCAATCGCCAACGTGGAAGTGAAAATGTACAAGCATGACATAAGGAAACTACACCTTGGCAACATTTTATAGAAAAGGTACTATTTTCTAAGTCAAATTCAGAAGAGAAATGGCCTGTTAGGTGATCTTTACATGGAATGTCAATGAACTAACAAGATTTATTAGTTTAGATGTGCATGTGATTTGTTTAATTGCAGTTTTGGTTCAGAAGGTTTATATCTCATTTAGGTTCATAACTGAGGTTAGTTTTAAGTAGATGCTACTACAGCTATCATCATCTTTACTTATATCTGTATTAATTAAAGAAAATAAGAAATGTTTTTATGTATATATGTTCTTAGATGCTATGTATAGGCATCATAAGTTACTATACATGTCCTAATTATATTGTAACGTCCCATAATTAAAAATAGGTAATTTAATAAAGTTTGGTGATTTATTGTTGGAAGAAATGAAAATTTGTGCTTTAATAATAAGAATATAAATGGAATGAAATATCATAGTATAAATTTAAGGTAATTGATAACTGCTTTAAATGTAATTTCAATTAATTGAAATGATTTAAAGAGTTATAATTGATTATAAATTGTAAGTTAATTGTAATAATATGGGTATTAATTGATAATTGGATTAAAGAGTAATTTATAATTTTAATGTTATATTAATTAATGAAATAATAAGTAATAAATTTTGATTGGATAATTTTTGTGTGTCTAAATAAGTATAACATTTGTGTGTAGATAATAAACATACAAATGTGATTAAATATAGAAATAGTGACAATTGTTATTTTTTACCAATTTATTAATCAATTATAATTAAATTAAATTAAATGTTGCGTTAATGTGAGTTAAGATGATAAATGTAAAAGGTGAATGCAATGAAATGTATAGAAATGTTAATTATATTTACAAGGTAATAATTGATTCAATAAAAAGAGTGAAATAAAGATAAATCAATTTATTGAGATTTTAAATTTTATAATAAAATTGACAAAAATTCAATGATATTGAAATACTAGTGTAAAAAAATATGGTAAAAGATGTTAATTGTTGAATATTAGTGTAAAAAAATATCAACAAATGTTAACTATGTCTATAGAGTAATCATTGATTGAATAAAAGGATTGAAATCAAATTAAAACAATTTATTGGAATTTAATCAAAATTTATTGGATTTAATTACAGTTGAAGTTGAACATTGTAATTTTTGTAATATTTAACACTGGATTGATATGTAATTTTTTTTAAATTATTGTAAACGTCTAAGTAATCAAAAGTGATAAAATATATTAGTTATTAAAAGTGGAATTAAAAAGTGATTTAATCAATTTAATAATAATTTGTTTAACTAACGTGAAAATAGCCATTTTGGCCACTGACTCGGATTTCGACAAAACTAATTTCATCGGATACGTAACAACAATTTTTGTAAGGTTTCAAGTTTCGTAGCGATAAGACTTTTCATTTGATCGTACGGACTCGAAATGCGTAGAAATTGATTTAATTAAAATCTATTGAAATCAATTTGAGATAAGCTGGTTTTAAGCTAACTTCTTCATACGATAGAATTAGGATTTGAAACTTGTTCCATTGAGTTTAAAAATATCGAGAACATCTATTTTGATATACGGGAAGACCCATTTTTGTTTTAGGAATGAAACAAGCTTTTTGTCGTTCGTACCAATCCGATTGTGTATATATTTTTATTGGGCCTTGTTCATATAAATTGTTCTAACCCTACAACATTTCTATTTCTTATTCCTATATGTACATCAACTACTGTCTGTTCCTTCTTCAATGGAAGAAATTTCAATTCCAAATGCTACAATTCAATCTCCAAATCAGTTTCAAAATCAAACTCCTCCAAATCATATCGAATCATATACCGATTAGAAGCTCTCAATGAGTGCAACCTAGATCTACAATTAGTTTTTCAATTGGATCCACCATTTGTCCAGAAATCGAGATTGAACCTTGACCGTCCATTTTAGGGTTTTGACGGTCCAACTGTGGATCTTCATTCGATCGACGATTGGGAGGGACGTTGGGAAGGTGGTGTCAAGTAGGTCTCAGTGGCATGATTTATTCATGCTATAAGGACGCGAGATGGCCATGATTGGCAGCCAAAGGTGGTGGTGGCGCTGCCGTTTTTCGGTGGTCGTCGGTGGTGGCATGATCAGGGGAAGCTCGGCTTGGGATGGGGAGGTTGTTGGCGATGTCTGATCGTGGTATCGAGGCATGGCGTGGCAGCGTTTGGACGATATGAGTCGGCGGCCGGTACGTGCTAGGGTTTAGGTTCAACTTTGAATAGTTGTCGCGTGTATAAATAGTGAGGTTAGTGATGTTCTTTTTATTATTATTTGATTAATATTATATTTTTTAATTCCAAGTGTTCTAACATCAATAAATTTCACATATGAGGTCCAATTCATGCGCGGTTTATTTCGTTGGGATCGTATCGAAATTTCGGACATTTTGACGCTGGTTTGGATGAATTTTGAGACCGTTCAAATTTAGGGCTTATTATGGATTTCAAATCGATTTGAAATCAGAAATGATTGTTTTGACTCACTCGTAACTACCGAATTTTCTTATGTTAGTCAAATAAAATTTATGATGTGATTAAAAATTTATTGATCGATGTTTGGTATGTTTAAATTGTCATTCTAGTTAAATTTATCTTTTAATGCATTTAATCATTGTTTAATTTAGTATTGAATTTAATTGTCAATTTTAATACCTGTTAATGATAATCAGTTATCTATTGATGTTTATTGGTTGATTTGGATGATGATTGTGATGGATGTTGAGTGTTGATATTGGATGATTGGATGTTATATTTTATATTGTTATAACACTACAAGTTCCCTATGGGTTGAAATGATACATACCCGAATGATCTGATAGATTAGGAAGGAATCGTTATGAGTTGAAATGATAGACTCAAGCGATTTCATGGATTTGCACTTAATTAGAGATTGCAAGTTGAAATGATATATATCTATAAAAATAAATAATTGCTGATTGAAATGATAAATATCCGTATCACTTGACCATAGGATAGAAAATTATATACGGACACCAGATTGGTTAAATTAAATATATTTTAAATCTTTAAACTTTGAATACATTTAAATGTTTTTTTGAAATAGAATTTGATTGATAAATTGAGTTGTTTTAAGTGAATTAATTAAAGGATTTAGATTGAAATTCTAAAGTTGATTTTGAAGTATAGATGAAATTATCGAAATTTGATTTATTAAAACATTGAAATTTTGTAACTTTGAAATCTATTGGAATTGGAATAACTAAAATTGATATTTCAAGATGTAAAATTTGGTTTTGATTGAAATTTGGATATGGCCCAGGTTGGTTGAAATGGAAGAAATGGTTAAATTTGATGTTAATTTCAAATTTATTTTTTTGATATAAACTATAAAATGTTCTTTAAAATTCCAAATTATTAAGATTTTCAACCTCTAAACTAAATTTATTTATTCTAATTATTTTAAACCATTTTAAATCTTATTTAAAACATTTTAATTTATTTTAATCTATTTTAAATCTATTTAAAGTATTTAATCTATTCTAATCTATTTTAAATCTATTTAAAGTATTTTAATCTATTTGATCTGTTCTAAAACTATTTAATCTACTTTAAATCAATTTAATCTATTTTAATCTATTTAAACAATATTAATCCATTTTAACCTATTTTAAACAATATTAATTTGTTTTAATCTATTTTAAACTATCTTAAACTATTTTTAAAACTAATATAAACTATCTAAACTATTTTCTGAATTTTCGGTATGTAAAATGGAAGTTTATATTTTAAATCCATGATTTTTAAGTAGAATACGACTAAATGATGTAATAACCTAAGTTGGGATTTAGATGACATGTTGAGGAATATGGTGATTTTAAATGAGTATTTAATCTACTTTGGAAATATGAATTCGAAAATGATATGATTTCAGATGTGATATAATTTCGGAAGTAAATGTCATTTCGAAAATGATAGGGTTTTGAAAATATGATATTTTGATATCAATTGTGAATTGATTTTTGAAATGTAAAGGAACCATCTGGTGTGTAATAAGCATTTGGTTGTTAAAGAGACCGGGATCATATATTGTCATACTCTCTGCCAATACCCACTACACCAGAAATGTCATTTTACAACGGTTCTGAGCCGTTGCAAAAGGACTTAGCAACGGTTTTGAGTCATTGCAAAATTGGCGCTGCTAAAATTTTGCAACGGCTTTCATCCATTGCGGAACCAAAATTACCAACGGCTTAGAGTCGTTTCTGATTTTGTTTTCGCAATGGTTGAAAGCCATTGTAAAACCTTATTGTACAACTTTGTTAGTTTGGATTTGCAACGGCTTAAAACCGTTGATAATTTTAATATAATTTTGTTAAAAAATATATTATTTCTGCCGTTCTACAGTAACATTCATTTCATTATCATACTCAATACAAACATTGCAAATTTAACATAATATCACAAAAGAAAGATCATTAAAACAAATATTTTTCATAGATTCAACATAGTAACCAAGCATAACAAATCTTTTAATTATAATGTCAACAACAATACAAAACACTACATAGTTCAGCAGTAGCAGCAAACAATACTACAGTATATAGTACATAGTTTGGCAACACCTTCCTCCAATCGCTTGATCATCATGGCAAATACATTGAAACTGAAATTGCAAACAATATTCCTGTCAACATCTCGTCTAAATACCTGTAATTAAATAGAGTACTATGAAATTACGTAGACCGTTAACAGAGTATATATGCACCCAGTTAACCTATCAACCTTTAAAACTGCATTATGACATTTACTTGGTACAAAGCATAACATGAGTACATATCAATAAAAGAATATTCATTGAATATTCAACCTCCGATATTTTGGTTAGCTAAATCAAGCGTGAAACAAAACCCTATATGACGAACTGCTACATTCAAAGCTCGTAGACAACGAATGTCACTGCATCTGCTTATATAAATAGACAGCTATATAAAAGGAACATTTACAGGCATTGATTGTGGTACTGCCATTAAATTAATAACATTGTAATACTTCATTGATTGTTATCTTCAGCTCATTATGATCATCCCTTCTCATCTTGTTTAGTACATAAACTGTCACCCTACCGCTGTCTTACAAGCAGCACAACCCTTATTTATTTTTTATATTAAATGAACTTTTATTTTTCAATATATGTTAGGTCTAGCATCCATAACTATAGTAGCAAATGATCCTACATGCTTATATCTTTTATTTCATAGTGCCAGGAGAGTGCAATGAATTTTGATTCTTGATTATTAACTACATTTAAGGGTTTTTTTCTACAGTTAGAGGTTTGTACTTGTAGTGATTTTCAAAACATAATCACCATTATGAACTTCAATAAGCCTGATTATTGCTCAGTACATGTTGGTCATGGTAAGTGGAGAATTTTATATTCATCCTGAAATAATTTCTCCAGTGCAAAACGAACTCACCATTCTTGTACAATTTACTGTTTAAAATCGCATAATCATGCCTTGCATACAAACTTGCAAAACTGCACTTGTTTCATTATTTTCACAGTGGGTTTATTAAGTTGAGCATGCAAGCTAAATTTCACTATCTTGTTAGGTAAATTCTGACAATTAGTCTACTAGGTTATTTACACAGTTTAGCAATAAAAGAACTGTAAATTTTTTTAAATAATCTAATCCACCTGGCATGCATAAGTAGAGATAGTTAGGCATGAGAAATTAATACCTGTTACAAACCTTGCATCTCCACAGTTAAAGAATAGAGCTTTGGTGATCCAGAAGAGTTACACAACAATGTTGCAAATTCTCTGCTCTGAAATAGATAATACATAAAAAAAGCTATTTTTTAAGCAATAATAGGCACTGATTAAAGAAATTTAATAAATATATCATCAGAAATAAAACAGTACTACGCTACTTATGTCTTGCATAACTTGTAGTGCATATGCCTTAATGTGTATCAGATGCAATTAAGCCTAATATTTATGTCACAATTTCAACAAGCCTGTTACTTAAAACTTTAGAACAGAAGATTCAATCATGGTTCAAGATTTCGGCGGAATTCCGGTTTTTCCGATAATTCCGTTCCGGTTCCGCTCATAACCGAAACGAAATTCGGTCAAAATTCCGATTCTGGTGTAAATTTCGGTTTTGCTTTTCAAATATTGAAAACAACTTATAAAAAAGTAAAAAAAAGCAACAAACAAATAGTAATTATAAAAAGAAAATAAATCAATTGGGACAATAAATTAATGGAGAAGAAATAATGTTGTTTCATAACAGAAAATCGTTATACTTTTGTTAATTTACATCGAAGTATAACAAAAAATTTAAAATTTTCAAAATTGGTCAAAAATTTTAAAATCTCAAATGAACAATACAAAATCTTACACAATGGATTTTTAATTAAAGTGTGTATTTTATGTGTAATGTAAAAAATGTACTATAAATCTATGCCAATAGGATATTTATTAGCGTATATAGCAAATTAAAGCAAAAAATATCGGAATTAGAAAAACGGAAATAAAGCGGAACTTTCGGAATTTTTGGAACGAAACTGTAAATTTTAAAACTACCAATGACCGGAACGGAAATGAAAAACGGAATTTTGAACCTTGGATTCAATATATCTGTATGTTTGATTATAAATTATGTTTAATAAACAAAAAAATAAAAATATTTTAGCTCAAGTCACATCTAAGAAAAAAAAAGCTTTATATATCCCTTCTATAACAAGTTTCACCTTTTAGGTTTATAAATATGTTTTCTAAAATGTTTTATTGCTTATGTACTTCTTCAGTGTAACTTTCATTTTGTTTTAAGTTATACGGCCATTATATAACCAATTTTTTTTCAGTTATTGGCATTGCTGTAGACCCATTTGTCGGGTCACCATTACAAAATGAATTACTAAGTTACTAACACTTACGAAACAAGTGTGTGATTTTTTGTTTGGGAACGAGTTTACAAAACTGTCTTATGTATAAGTGTGAAGAAATAAGGGAGATTTTCTTTGAGTTGTTCATCTTAAATATCTGTATAGCATGGAATTATTATAAACCCTGCAAGCCTACCGTCGACAATTACTGAGTGGTTCACATGAATTGGGTGAGATTCATAAATCTAAAATTGAGTCTAGGTGTTGGAGAATCTGTTCTATATATAGGCGAGAGTGATTTGGGTATGCACAACAATGTCCTAATCTTTTAGTGCCTGATGAATTTCAGTTATTATTTTGTTCGGTCTTGACAACTACGACGAAGATATCAAGAAATCTAAAATTAACATGTAGATGAAGTAAATCTGGTTGCTACAAAATTAAAAATAAAACATAATAAAATAAAATAAAAAATAGAAATAGAAATAGACGTCCAAGTTTTAATTGAAACCGAACACTTTGTATCCATGCTTGTCTGCTATGCATTCCTTCTGACTGAATATTATTATATCTTCTTCGGTATTACCAAATTACATATTACAAGTACGAATTAATGAATTGAGGAATGGGCATTTCTGCGAACACTGATACGTGCAAGATGTTGTCTTAATTTCCTACGGCACTAGATAATCTTCATATGATGTAAAACATTAAATGGTATGGCACCTACAGCTCACATGACTCATCTATAATGTTCTATTAAATTATTTTATGTATTTTTGATACCTTCATGACATGATACATTGTTTGTTGTATCTAACAAGCGCAAGTTTCAAATGTAAGACATTTGCAATATCCAAGGTTTATGGGATATGTATCCTTCTAAATAACACTTGCTTGTAAACTTTTGTTTTAAGCATGTAATATAGACTAAACTCTAGTACGAGCTCAGTGTCGTCTCTGACTGTTTAACTATTGATACAGATGCAGTTTCTTGGCCTTACGTATTTCATTATAGGGTAATATACGTTCATGGATCCGAAATTACTATTATTTAACGAAGCTAAAGCTATAAATTGAGTTGAATTTATGTAGGTTAGGCAATGGCTAATTCACAAAGTCCCCTTGGGCCCTTGACAGGAAGGCTAGATTAATTTGTACAACTTAATAACATTCAGATATTACTCTCAAATAAATTTATAAGTGGTAGTATTTATATATTGCCTTTTAGAAGAAAAATATTTCTACCAACAAAGATATGGTTTATACAATTTTTATTTGATTAATTGCATTTAATAGTGTTGTTGATAAGTTTGAGATCGTTTCTGGATAAACCATTATGTTTTCTTTGGGTTTATTTGTTGTCTTTCTTACTTAATATTTATTTTATTTAGGAGACCATCAACAAAATCATAAATAATCCTTTTATATGCCTTCAGTGGTGGAGTCTTCTGCACTAGGTTTTGTCATCTTGATGTTAATTTTCAATGAACATTTAAATGTTATGCTATTGCTTTTTAACTTGTCGTTCGAAATCAGTGTTTTTGACATATAAATCCAAAACAAGGTCCAACTTGATTTTTGGGATATATTTGATCAACACTACTGATTTCTGGAATAATGATGTGTTGTAAAATTCTAGTGACCAACTTTGCTTTATCTCTTAAACTCTCTAATTGGGTTCAGAATGTGATATCCGCAAGATACTCTTAGACATCTAATTTCAATTTCAATTTCAATTTCAATCATTTAACAATGTTTTTTTATCAATTGGAATTCTCTTTGTTCTAGTGAGCATTTAAAAAAATTAAATTTCAAATGACTTAACATAATGAAAAGAAAACGTTTGGTATGATCATAATCAAAAATCAAGGTTATGTTTACCTTGTTATTTTCAGTTTTGTTATCAAATATTTCAGTGAGCTGTAAATGCTATTTGACCTATTATTGTTATTAATTAGGAATGTTATAATTTAATTTATACAAAAAAATGAATCATTTGTCATGCAAATAGTGTAATGGTGATAAAACTTGCTTACAATTAAATGATTCAAATCTTTAATTTGTTCCGACGTTTGGTTTTGGTGCCTAGAATATTCAATTTTCCCATTAATAATGTACTAGAATATAGAAAATTAATGATCTGAAATATGTGAAACAGATTAAGTATGATGTATTGGCATTTTAATTTTCCTTTTAACTAGTAACCCTTGCTTGTTATCCAAAGGTTATACTAACTATACATTAAAGCGTAGTTAAATTAGTGCAAACAGACTGAGAAATCATTTAATTTTTCATTTAGATTGCCAAACTTAATTGTTCAAACATGCATCCGTCGTGCATTTTTTATCCAGATAAGAAGTATAAGAAATTCATTAACAATGAACAATCTTCTATGCAAAAAAATGTACTTGAATAGAAATTTTTTTGGAGTATAATGGAGAAAATAAATCATACCCAAATATGTGCATCAACCATCAAACCTCATTGGCTGTAAAAAAATATAGATTCTTTACAACCAAGAGCTCGATATATAAAAACACAAAATACATCAGAAACAAAAAAAAACAAATATATGCATACGTGAACAACATAAACCACCTTTGTATACTACCTGCACCAGATAATACAGTATCAATTTCTCTCAATTTTGCTCCAATATTTTTTTTACCAAGTCAATATATACAAATACAAAATTGTATTTTGAGATATCCATCATGGTATTTACAAGAAAAAATAACCATACTGAAAACCACTCCGTAGAAAAAGGAACAAAGGTACATATATTAATTATAAATTTCTAAACCATCTAATTTATCTAAAATTTTGGTTCGTTCCATTCCTAATGGCCTATTAAACCCCTTCATCGAAGAGTTACACAAACTCCTGATTGCGTATCCGTTATTTTCTATCACTAATACACTATTTTCTATCATTAATACACTATTTACAAGCTTTGTAGTCTCAATTACCCCATCGCGATTTGTATATTCATCTTGTTTAATCGCTGTACATGTTTTGATACCACTGACACAAGGACAGCATGTAGCCAAACTATCTCATTGGTACATAATCAACAAACTTCTAGTGGTATAATGTATATTAATTACAATGAAATGGCTCAATTTAATTATAGATCAGTAATCAGATTGTATGTTTCCCTCCTTAAGTAATCTTTGAATCCATGGACATCCTTTCAAAATATATATGAAGTCACACAACATAATGACATTTTTATTTTTAAGCTTGCAAACATTGTAAAATAAACGAAGCTTGCTCATGACAAAATTATATTCTTCGCTTATAAAACTGATTGGGTCTTGAAAAATACCTAATGAAGTAATACCCATTCACATAAAACTAACAAGGTCTTAAAAAATAGCCAAAAAAAGTGTTAAAATAAGAACGTTATCGATAGAAACCAAAACTTAAATGTTATTAGCTTGAAGCATTCTCAACCTACAAGGTCATCAAACATCAATTCATCTCATTTTTATCAAGAACCCACCCAAACCCAAAAAACACAACACCCCTATGCCAAAAAGAGACATTTAACCAACTTTAATAAAACTGGCTAAAGATGCAGACATGGATTGTAAACCTCCAACATGAATGGGGCAATCATGGACGTCCAAAAAATATAATTCTTGTTCAAGAATACATAAATGACAGTCAAGATTATTGACTGTAATATTAACACCAAACTAATATGATTTCAATAGCAGATAAATGAATCAGAAAACCAAAACTATATCTTGTTAGAAGAAAATAATTTGTGTTACCTAATTTGAGATTTGGTAGAAGGTCAGGTTTCAAGTTCTGCGGTCGCCTAAGGATGAAAGCTGCACACGCCCGGGAAAGACAAGTTGCTAGTCGTTAAAGAAATGATTTACGATGATTTCCACTTGTGAATTTTATCCCCCTCTTATTTCAAGCCAATCGACTGGTGAATTCACGAAGAAGAGGGGAAAGATAGAAACCCTAAACGAGATTGCAAAACTCTTTTAAAGGCGGCTGATGACGCATACCCTAAATTGGACTGCTACAACACGATGTGGGGGCGATTAGGGTACGTAGAGGGAATGAAAGGGAGGAGCGATTAGGGAAAACGTGTGCGGAGGGAAATAAAAGTGAGGGGGCGATTAGGGCAAACGTGGAGCTAGGGAAATTGAACGGGGCATACTGTTTTGGGAACGGGGGGTACGCAAGTGGACCAATGAATTAAAAATAAATTTAAGAAAACTTTACAATAGCTTGAAGCCATTGCTAAATTAAAACGACCCATAGCCGTTCTTAATTGTTTTACAATGGCTCAAAGCCATTGCTGTTTAGTAACGGCAGAAAACCGTTGCGATTCTTTCGCATATGGGCGTTACAAAACTGCCAATATGGTGTAGTGACCGAAAACCATTTTAACAACTGTGTATGTGGTGGAGATTCCAGAAATGAAGTAGGATGGTTTGGCGAGTGATTCTGTATGAGGTATTTACGTGACTTTGACTCTTGTGAGTCAGCTTAAATGTGACTAAAAAAGGAGCTATACTGGGCCGAGTGAGGTCATTCCTTATATTGGGCACATTTCTTCGATACTATATTTTGACTTTGTGATTGATTGGAGGCCACCCCTCGATTTTGATTATGGAAGTGTGTCCGAGGTTGGCGGTAGTAGCTGTTATGCTTTACCACCAGTCTGATAGTGCAATTGGTATATCTACCCTGGCATTGCCTTGAGTGCCATGTTCACATGCCCTATCGCGCCTTCTACGAGTTTATTTTGTACCATACCTATGGAGTGCCCTCTGATAGCCCTTCAGTTTATGGAGTAATTACGGCACTGTATAGACTATGGGAATATATAAAAATGTATTAAGGGGGATATGGGTAACACTTTAACGCTATTTTAATACTTTACTTTACTGTAGACACTATTATAATAGCGTATTGTACTACGTAGTAGATAGTTTAACGGATCCTTAGAAGATGGTAATCCCGAAAATCTCTTAAGTTATTGCATTCACGTTGACACTGGATAGGAGATGTCAAACCCCATAAACATCTCTGACGCCGTTACACTCATATTTATTTACTGTTGATTTAACTTTCATAAGATCTTCTAGTTCCGACTCGAGTGTTTTGTCTTTTCAATTTAATCGGGTCAGCCTGAGATTTTCGATTTATCGAAAACTGCTTTCTAGAGAATGAAGATGAAGATTTTGTACTATTATTATTTATTATATTTATTCTATTGCATCATGTTGTTCCTTTGCATTTATTTATTATTTATCCTTGTTATCTGTAACTCTGATCTGTATTATAAAAGTATAATCAATGTTATTTGTAAACAGCTTCATGAACTATTTATTTGATTATTATATTTGTCATTCCGATATGAGATCCTGCATTTGTTTTCTTTCTTTCTTTGCTTTTTCTATTTACCACATAACAATCTACCCTTTTGAATGGTTTGAGTCTAACATGTGTGGTTTATTGTCGATTTGAATCGTCCAAAAAGGCAGACCGTTACATATATCCATTAAACCTAATTCATAAATTAATCATCATATCATCTTCACTTTTCATTTCATGTTTACTATAGGCATTCAACATTATAAAAGAGCAACAAAAAATTAAACTCGAGGCATTAAAACTTTTATAACTGAACCTAATCTAAGGTAAGAAATAATTAAATTTCGAGTGGAAAAACCAAAACTGAATTTTTATATCCAGTTTTTAGAAAGCTCTCCTCAGTTGGAATTTGACGAATGGATAGCTAAGTTGTATTTAGCTAAACTTGGACATAACTTCCAAGCAATGAAACCTGCAATTTATATGATTAAACTGAAAACCTATAAAAATTGAGTAAGGGCATCTTTGAGATAAGATTTTAAGGGAAAAGGTATAAGCAGAACAAAAAATGAAGAAATCGATAGCGAAAAATCATGTTTCTTTATGGATGTAGGGATGGAGCAGCAGCACTAACCTCACAGGAATAATTTTTCTAAGGGGGAAGATACAAATGAGAGGCGTCAAACAAAAAATATAGCTAATCTAAGCTTTGTCAGGCTGCAAAAAAAATGAGTTGAACCTAATGCATAATTAACCGCGTTGTAGGCATATAAATTTCTTCTCAAAATTACTTTTGATGACAACTGAAAATCGAACGCTGAAAAATGATGCTGTTAGTAGTCTGTTTTGTTGTGGTTTAGAAGATTTTTCCAATAAGGCAACTCCCAAAATATACTTTGTTTACACCAATTATGAATCGTCGATTTACCTTGAATTTCAATTTTTTTTGCCTGTTTCATGTATCTTTGGATAATCCTTTACAAGGTCATAAATATCTTCGCTTGACCAAATCATTAGTGGTCGCAAGGTCTCAAGTCTATTACTTGTAAAGTTTCTTTATCTTTTCTAAAAGGATGATTAATAAGGAGAAAACATCGATGACAGTCAAACAATGAAATCTCTTCTCATGTGGTAAAGAAGATGCTCGTGTTTCTTTCATGCAATAAGGACAAGCTATATTACCAGCCGTACTCCAACCCGAAAGCATTGCATACGCAGGAAAATCGCTTATAGTCCACAATAGAGAAGCGAACATACGAAAAATCTATTTTTTAAATGTCGTATGTTTCAACACCGTCATACCGTAATATTTTCAACTCTTTAATCGATGCTTTTAAATATACGTCGATTCCTTGTGTCGGATCATTAGCCAGGGATGACAATAGTGAGAAACATATACAGAGTTTTCATACACGTCAACGGAGGTAAATTGTAAGATATAATGATTATAGGCTAAGATGAATATTTTGGACCAAGTTGAGAGAACGGTAAAAATCCATCCGTACATAAAGCAAGACTAACATTACGGCTCTCCGCTGCGAAAGCGGGGTATGCCTTATTAAAATGCTTCCATGCTTCTCCATCAGTTAGGTGTGTAAACGTACCTTCTTTCTATGCTCGCACAGTGCCATCTCATATGATGCGTGGTTATAGAAGATGCATATAATCTTTGAAGCCTAAGAGTGATGGGTAGGTAATGCATATGCTTGTGCGAAACTTTCTTTCCCTTCTTTTTTTTTGGTTTGTACCATTCTTGATTGCATATTTTACAATTCCTAAGATTGATGTCTTCTTTTCAAAACAACATGTAACCATTTGAACATGTATCTATTTTTTGATATGGCAAACCAAAAGCAGACATAAGCTTTTCACTTCATAATGATTTTCGCACAGTAAATTATCGGGAGGTGTATGCCGTTTTGTAGCTTGTACTATAGTCATAAACCCAACTTTGTGAAATTATATTTTGATTGCATCACAATGTATTCTACAGTTGTTGATAGTTGAGTACCGCTTGTACAACCATCCCAAAGAGGTACGTTTTTTAGTTTTTGTTTCTAAAACTTATGTATATATACAATGACGGATGGTGAGGTTGATTTATGGACATTTTATGCTTGATATTGATTTGTGGGGTTTGATGTTAGATGTATATATTGTACATTGATGTTGGATTTTGACATTGTGGGGGTGATGATGGATGGTTTGGTTTGTATTGGTTGGAATGTTTAAGTTTGAGATGGTATTGTTTGAGCTTTATATTATTAATGATATTGATATTGATTTTAGCTTATATATCTAATATATATTGATTTTGATGTGTTATGATATATTCATATTAATGTGCTGTTGGGCCGTGGGAAAACTTTTTTTACCTAGATTTCCGACGGCTACCGCGGGCTTATAGATTGAAATATTTCGACGGCTCCCATGGTTAACCAGTCGTATATAACAAAAACTTCCAACGGTTTTTCTGATGTGTTTTTAAGCCACATGGACGTCAGCACCGTCGGAAAAATCGTCGGAACTACCGTTGAAAAAGCCATTGGAGTTCGTCGCAAATCTGTTGTTGTCGTCGAAAATGGACAAAAGCTTCGTGCTATATACCGATGGCATTTCCAACTGCCACCGACGATTTGGAGCCATCGAAAATAACCGTATTTCTTGTAGTGTTATGGTCCAAATAGGGCAAATGTTATTAAAATTACATCCATTTTTTAATTAAAAGCTAATAAATTTATAAGCATGTAGTAAGTAAAACAAAAAATTTGGCAGCATATTTTGCACAGCAGTACAATTAACTGCCACATAGTTGATATTGGATCATTAATTACACTAATAATATAACTTTAGATTAAGTCTGATGCTGATGCATAGGGATTACATGCCATAGATAGGAGGCAGTCAACCGTCACTAATAACTTTGGTTGAACATCACCAAATGCTAACTTCAAATTGATTTGACGACAACTTCTTCAAATCAATTTATCGTATAGTTCGATGGACATGAGTAGGTGACCAAATGTCGACTAACAAAGTGAATAAAGGGTTAAGAAGAAGAAGGATAGAGGAGAAATCCTAGATTTGGGTATTAGGGTTGTGTGAATGAATCGGTGGTAAAAGAAGCGGGGTGGAATGTAACTGCCTATAATTAGTGTTTGTTTGCTAAAAGAAAATTTGTGGAAGGCAGAAGAGGCTAATATTTTGAAATGCTGAATAGTATGTTTGTACATGTAAGTGGGATTAGTTTCATGTTTTAAGTTTAGAGAGATAGATTCTCAAACCATTCTGCTGTTTTTCATATTTCGAAATGGGCATGTATTTTATGAATAATATACTAAAGTTTTTTTTCTCCCACAAATAGAAACACAGTGAATTTCAAGACGCATCGATCTATTTGCGACAGCTGCCTTATGGTAAGAAATTTCCGTGGCATAAATGAAAATAAAATAAACTAGCCGTCGGAAGCCATTGAAAGCCATCACAAATGAAGCCGCTGGCGGCCGTTGGAAGCCGTCGAAAAATTGCAAATACCTGCAGCCCTGGCAGACAGTTCCATCCATTTCATTTTCTTCCCCAAATCAAAACTTTCCTCCTCTAACAACCTTTCATGTCGGCAGCAGTTCTCCATCTTCGATTTTAAGCTAGTTCCATTACCTATTTCTTAGTAAGAAGGTTTATTCCTAAACCCTATTTAGTTTTGATTTATTAAATTATGGTTAATTTGTTGTTATGGTTGTATAATACCTCATTGATTAGTACATATGCGCATTAGGGCTACTTTGGATTAATTAGAGTCAATGATCAAAATTTGATGTATTCGTTTTCAAGATGACAAAACAACGATTTAGTGTATGCTTTTTTTAGAATGTACATAAATTATTGTAATTTTTTTTGTATAATATGCTTTACTTTTTGTAAATCCCTTAGAGAGTTTTGGCTGCGTTTGACAAATATTATACGTAATTGTTGTATTGATATTCGTTTTTATCACAGAACGAACATTTATATTCATCGGATATAATATTTGTTGGATTTGTACATGTATTGGATAAGTTACAAATGGAGTAGTAATTATATTTTGCAAAGCATTTTATTTTGAACGGTTCACAAAATTTTGACAACACTTTCTTTTTATTCCCTATATATACACATACGTGTACGACACAGGGAATATAGGGGAAGTGCTGGCAAAATTTTGGTGAACCATTTAAAATAAAATGATTTGAAAAATATAATTACTACTATGTTTGTAATGGGAAGTAGAATGACCAACTATCAAAGTGTAAACAATAACCTAAAAATTGTAGATTATATTCATATAATAATTTGTGTAAATCTGTTTAAAATAAAATTAAATAGAATAATAATATATATTTACGAAATTTTGAATGTATGATTTATTTGAAAAATAAAATATCAAGACATAAATGATTAATGCGTTTTTATGTCTAAAGTAGGAAAAATGATCAATTATTTTATCGATCGGATCTATGTACCAACAAAGAAGAGAAAGTGGAGGCTCAATAAGTGAACATTTTCAAAATGGTGTACACGACTTTATTGAATTCACTTTATGTAATAATGAAAACGAAAAATAAATTCGTTGTCTATGTAGTAGGTGCAAACTATTGAAGCATTTGACACCAGATATGGTAATAATCATTTGTGCCAATATGGTTTCGTGCCGAATTATTTGATGTGTGATCATCGTGGAGAACTTATAGCACCAATCCCGTACATTCGAAGGAGGAGGTGGATAATTAACTTGTTCCGATGAATCTCATAGAAGATATGGTTGAAGACGTAGCATGTTCAATGTTCCTTACAATTGAAGTTGATGGTAACGATGTTAATGTCGAAGAAGAACCAAGTATTGGAGCAAAAAAAATATGATTTATTGGAGGATGCTAAGAAACCCCTTTGGGATGGTTATACAAGCGGTACTCAACTATCAGTAACTGCAGAATACATTACGATGGAATCAAAATACAACTTCACAGAAGCTGGGTTTACAGGTATAGTACAAGCTGCAAAACGACATATGTCACCCGATAATTTAATGTGCGAAAATCATTGTGAAGTGAAAAAACTTATGTCTTCTTTTGATTTTCTGTATCAAAAAATAGATACATGTTTAAATGGTTGCAAGTTGTTTTGAAAAGAAAACATCAGTCTTATGAATTGTTAAATATGTAATCAGGAAAGAAACAAACCAAGAAAAAAGATGGATAGGAAGTTCTATACAAGCGTATGCATTACTTACCCATTACTCCCAGGCTTTAAAACTTATATGCATCTTCTGTAAGCGCGCATCATATGAGATGGCGCTGTGTGAGAACAGTAAAAGAAGGTACGTTAACACACCTAGATGATGGAGAAGCACGGAAGCATTTTGATACGACATACCCCGCTTTCGCAACGGAGAGTCGTAATGTTAGGTTTATGTACGGATGGATTTTCACCGCTCTCTCAATTTGGATCAAAATATTCATCTTGTCCTATAATCGTTACACCTCACAATTTACCTCCATGAATGTGTATGAAAACTCTGTATATGTTTCTCACTATTGTCATCCCTCGCCCTGATGATCCGACATAAGGAATCGACGTATAGTTACAATATAGATTGAAAACTTGAAAAAACTATTGCTATGAAGTGTTGAAACATATGACATTTCATAAAAATTCGTATGTTCGCTTCTCTACTGTAGACTATAAGCGATTTTCCTATGCAATGCTATCAGATTGGAGTATGGCTAGTCATCATGTTTGCCCTTATTGCATGGAAGAAACACGAGCATTTTCTTTACCGCACGTTAAGAAAATTTCGTAGTTTGACTGTCGTCGGTGTTTTCTCCATATTAATCATCCTTTTAAAAAATATAAAAATACTTTGCAAGTAATAGAGTTCAGACCTTCCGACTACCAATGATTTGGTCAAGCGTGTTGGTCCATGAGATGATGGTTTTGATGACAACAACCTTGGAATAGGATTATAAAATATAAATACTAACATTATAGTTTAGAAATATATGTATATGCAGGATTTAACCATGCAAGTATTAAGAATGAAGACTATACATATAGAGATTTAAGATATCAAGATTAAAGACTTATGAGTATCAAGAATATCAAAATTATCAAGAGTTCAAGATTTCAAGTAATTTATTTTTTAATTAGTATTTTTTCTTAAAACTCCTAGAAAAGCACTGACATCTTAAAATCCAATTTATTCGTGGAATGGAATCCACTTCAAGCCAGTTAAAGGGATGAAACCCTAAGTAGGATGGAACCTACGAAAAATCTAGTGGAATATTGTTTTATATCCGCTAATTTTTATTCAAAATGATTTTACAAAATTATATCTTGTTTTCAAAATGTTTTCAAAACCTTCCTTTTAAAAGAATAAAAACCATTAATCCTAATTTTAAATACTTTTAGCCTCAAAATAATCTTTAATTTCAAAATCAACTTATCCTTAGTTCTTAAACTATCTTTTAATAATAATATATTTAACTTTCAATATTTATACTTAGATTTAAATATAAAATTATATATATTATTCTCTATATTTACTTATGAATTTTATCTATGGTCAAGTATATTTATAAAGTTTAAAATAGTTTTTAATATAAGATAAAAGTTATTTTCAAAAGAAAACCAAACCACCAAAAATTCCTTTGGGATGTCGACATGCTCAATATACCCATGTCGACATAGTGTCAGTTAATTTCAAAATTTAAATTTCAAAAGAAGTGTCTATTCGTCATATCTCTTCACAAATGGACATGGCTGTTGTTCTTCTATAAATAGGGGCTGTTTTCAATGAATTTTCAATCATATTTTCTAGTTTTCATTTCTCTTCTTCTTCTTCCACATTTGTTTATACATATTCCTACCATTACTCTGCCGAAATCAACATTGAATCTAACTAGATTATCTCTGATTTGATTCTCTATCATTATCTCAATAAGATCCTCAGTTCTGTTCAGAGTTATAGGCTTCTTTGTAATCAATTAAACGAGAAAAGGTGTGATTGTGGCCTTAGAAATCAATCAAGCGAGAAAATGTGTGATTATAGCCTTGGAAATCAATTGGGTGAACTTTTTTCCCTTGAAATCAAGTATCTCTACCCAGAGGATTATGAATCTGGAGGGTGTATCTCGTAGCCTTTAAATCGAGGGTGTAATTGCACAATTGCTTTTGAAAGGAAATCCGTATTTGTGTGCGGGACTGGATGTTGGGTAACTCCGAACCAGTATAAAATCTGGTGTGTTCTTCCCTTTACTGCTTTTACTTTATTTCTACATCTGTTTTTGTTTCTGTGATCATATCTGTGTCTGAATATAGCATACATTTGTGTTCAAATTAACAAAAACTCAAAAAGATTTAGTAATTCCTTTAAACACTATTCACCCTCCTCTAGTGTTAATCCTAGCCTTAAGATCCATATTCCGCATTTCTCATATTTCGTATCAGAGCAAGGTTTTCAAAGTTTCATAATCTGATTTTTGAAAAAGTCTTTAAAATGGCTATGTTTTTTAATACTAGTTTAGAAATATTCAGATCATCATTGTCTCATGAGTCTGCATATAATCAATGTTCAAATTCAAGTTGTCTACCAAAATTGTTTGATGTGCAGGAAACATGCTTTATGGGAGTTGGGGAATCAATTCACAACGGACAAATTGTGCAGATCAAAAAGAACAAATGGATACTCGATAGTGCATGTTCTAGACACATGACTGAAAATCTAGATATATTAAATGATATAATATACAAAGACAGAGGACTGGTTAACTTTGGAGACAATTCAAAAGGATATGTGATTGGCATCGGCAAAGTTGGTAACTCTGAAACTCCTACTATTACTAACGTTTTGCTAGTTAAGAATCTAAAACATAATTTGCTAAGTATAAGTCAACTCTGCGATAAAGGATATAAAATTAAATGTGAAAAAGATAAGTGTCACATTGAAGATAATAATTCAAATATTTGAGGTAATTAGGAAAAAGAATATTTATATTCTTAGTATGAAAGTTTCAAATGATAACTTGTGTCTTTTGGCAAATACAAGTGACCCTTGGATTTAGCATAAGAGATTTGGGCATTTGAATTTCAAACTCTTATCTAGACTGTCAAAACATGGTCTAGTAAGAGGTCTCCCTAAACTGAATTTTAAAGTAGATAGTCTATGTGATGCATGTCAATTAGAAAAACTTAGAAAAAGTTCTTTTAAATTAAAAGATATGATTTCAACCTCAAAACCTCTTGAATTACTTCATCTTGATTTATTTGGTCCATCTCAAATTCTGTCAATAAATCATAGTAAATATGTTTTTGTAATTGTAGATGATTATTCTAAATTTACATGGACAATATTTTTGAAACATAAAAGTGATACTTTGAATATTTTAAGAACTTTACAAAAAGGATTCAAAATCAACTTTCTCTAAAAATTATAACCATTCGTAGTGATCACGGTGGTAAATTTGAAAATGAAAAGTTTGAGGAATTCTGCAATAAAAAGGGAATAACTCACAATTTTTCATTTTCAAAAACTCCACAACAAAACGTACTAGTAGAACATAAAAATAGGACGATTCAAGAGTGTGCGAGAACTATGATTTCAGATAGTAAATTACCAAAGTATTTTTGGGCAGAAGCAGTCGCTGCCGCCTGTTATATTTTGAATAGAATTTTAATTAGACCTTTAACTAATAAGACATCTTATGAACTTCTTCATAGAAAGAAACCTAAAGTATGTTGTTTTAGAAGTTTTTGGAAGTAAATGTTCTATTTTAAATACTAAAGATAACTTAGATAAATTTGATGCAAAATTCGACAAAGGTATCTTTATCGGAATATTCTAATAAAAACAAAGCGTACAGAGTATTTAATTTAAGAACTAAAACCATCGAAGAAACAATGCATGTTTCATTTGATGAAAATCTTAAAAATTTTGAAGATACAAATGATGAAGAGGATTTAATCACTCAAAATCAAGAGTCAACTGAAACTTATAATGAAATTGATCATCCTAATAAAAGGAATAAACTTTTAAAAGATCACCCTATTGAAAATATACTAGGAGATATGCAGTCTATTATTAAAACTAGAAATCAACTAAGTCAAATGACTAATGTAGCTTTTTTATCAACTATTGAACCCAAGAATCCAAAAGAAGCATCAACTGATGATTCATAGATTTTGGCTATGCAAGAAGAATTAAATCAATTCACTAGAAATGATGTTTGGGAACTTGTTGTTAGACCTGAAAATAAATCTATAATTGGAACTAAATGGGTTTATAAAAATAAAATGAATGATCAAGGAGAGGTAGTTAGAAATAAAGCTCGATTAGTCGCTCAAGGTTATTGTCAAGAAGAAGGAATTGATTTTTATGAAACCATTGCTCCCGTAGCAAGATTAGAAGCCATTAGGATTCTACTTGCTTTCGCAGATCATAATAATTTCAAATTATTTCAAATGGATGTTAAAACTGCTTTTTTTAAATGGATTTGTGAAAGAGGAAGTATATATTGAACAACCACCACTTTTTGAAAATGAAAAATTACCAAATCATGTTTACAAACTTAAGAAAGCTTTATATGGTCTAAAACAAGCTTCTAGAGCCTGGTATGATAGACTAAGATCTTACTTATTACAATCAAACTTTGAAATTGGTAAAGTAGATAATACTCTTTTTATTAAAAAAAATAAAAATGATATTCAACTAGTACATGTCTATGTAGATGATATCATTTTTTGGTTCAACTAATTTTGAAATGAATAAAGAATTTTCTGAAATAATGACAAAAGAGTTTGAGATGAGTCATATGGGTGAATTAAACTTCTTTTTAGGATTACAAACAAAATAATTAGATAATGGTATCTTTATCAGGCAAGAAAAATATGCTAAAGATCTAATTAATAAATTTGGTTTGACTACTTCGAGTGGAAAACCCACTCCCATGGCAACCAATAAGTACCTTAGTAAAGAAAATCTCTTGAAAGATGTAGATCAAAAATTATATAGAGGAATGATTGGATCACTACTCTATATTAATGCTAGTAGACCTGATATCATGCATAGTGTTTGTCTCTGTGCAAGATATCAATCCCAACCTAAAGAGACCCACTTAAAAGCCGTAAAACGTATCATAAGATATGTTAAACACACCTCTGATTATGGCTTATTTTATCCTAAAAATGATTCTTTTGACTTAATATCTTACTGCGATGCTGATTATGCTGGTTGTAAATCAGACCGAAAAAGTACAAGTGGAACTTGTCACTTTTTGAGGCATTCTCTGATTTCCTGGTTTAGTAAAAAGCAAAAAACAGTTTCTTTATCAACAACTGAAGCAGAATATATTTATGCTGCTTTGGCTTGTTCACAAGTAATATATATGCAACAAACTTTAAAAGATTATGCTTAAAATTTCTCAAAATCACCAATTTATTGTGATAATACTAGTGCGATAAATTTATCCAAAAATACTACTCAACATGCTCAAACTAAATATATTGATATAAGACATCATTTTCTCAGAGATAATATAAATAAGGAAGTAATTACTCTAGATTATATTAATTCCGAGAATCAAATTGCCGATATATTACCAAAACCATTAAATGAATCTATATTTACTAAATTAAGAAGAGAATTAGGTATTTGTTCAACAATTGAAATTTAAAAAAATATAAGTAACAAAGTATAATTAAAAATTAGATCAAAATAAATTAAATAGCAAAATTTCAAGCACCATGTCGACATCCCCTTGAAACCCATATCGACATACAACGATTTTTTATTTTTGAAATTTTTCCCACCAAAATTCAAATAATTGGTTATATATTCTTCTTATTTTCAAAATTATACTTATTCTTTCTATTATTTCTCTGTTCTATCTTCTGAAATTAAATAATCATTGGCCTCCTCTTCTAAATCAAACATAAATTCAACCTTTTCATTCCCTTCTCCTACTTCTGGACCGTTTCAACGAACAACGCTCACTCGTGTGACGAAAATGGAGGATTATTTGAAGGATGCACTTCAGTTAATGACTGAAATCCAAGTGATGCAACTTCGAATGGCCAAAGAACAAGAGACGCAAGGCAAAATCCTTAGGAATTTGCAAAAATTTCTAATGGATAATCATGCTAACCCAATCTTGATTGACGAAGACTCTTCAGGAGATCAAGTACAAGAGGCCAGCGAAGAAGAAGAAGAAGTCCCCATGGAAGAAGTGCACGTGGAAGATGACAACAAAGTCGTTTGCGTTGGTGAAGTGTGCTTTGACAAAGATGGAAATCTTGTCGAACAATGTGGAAATTTCTGTTTCCACTATCCGAATTGTTCGATTCATAGATCTTCCATTTTCAAAGACACTCATTAGTTTCTTTTCTCCTTTTCTTATTGATGTATGTTCTTTCTTACGTTTCCCACGAAAATGTAAATATATCTATATGATTAATAAATAAGTTGTGTTCTTATATGTGTTCTATTAAAAGCATTATTATATACTTTGGATAGTTAGTAGTTTAGGACTAAGTTTTAAGTTTTAGTGATAAGTGTTGATTATTTGGGATAACACTACATTATAATCACATATCATAGAGTATTAGATTAAGGGGGAGTTATATAGTTTGGATTTAGTTTTTGTTGATGACAAAGGGGGAGAAGTATATGTTGAATATGCGATTATATGATTTTTGTTTGATGATAATAAACATATATATATTCGTGTAAATGTATTTGGTAATGTACTATTTCATTTTTCACAGATTAAATAAATATTTGCTGAATAAAATTAAATAACACAGAATTTGAATTCAAACAGAAATTTTATTCAGACAAATATTTATTACAATTTTGAATAGTACAAATTCAAGCTCTCACTATTCACCGTACAACTTTGATACAAATTCAATTACATCATAATTTTACATTACAGTTGACCTCACTACATATCACTCACACTCGTATTTATCTTCAACTTCATTCCAGATTGAATCCAGCATCTGAGCAATCTGCAAAAATAAATTTTGACGCGGTAAAATTGAAAAGGAAATATTTTTGCAGTATAAAATAAAATGTGAATTTTGAAAATAATATTTGCCTCAGTTATTTGGGTTGTTCGTCATCATTTAACTTTGAATTCATCATACACGAACAGCCTGTGACATACACAGTGTATCACTGTATATGCCATAAGGCCGTGCACACCGATATACACTTGATACAATTACAGGGACATGTGAGTATAGGTCAAACCCAAATGAAAAGCCGGGTTCAACTCAAATGCAACACAAATAAAGTCATCAACACGCGCACAAGGTCAAACCCGAGTGTTTAAGCTAGATTCAACTATGGTACAATCAAAGTGTACAAGCTCAAGAAAATGGTCAAGACAACTAAAGAGCAATTTCAAGTGAAGCCAAATGAAAATCAAGGCATCAAGTGTACACAAATTAATACAAACCAGTACAGTGTGCATATTGAAACCAAAGCAAACTCAGGTGGACAGTACGACCAAGTATGGAAGTGACTGCAATAACCAAATGAAGACAGCAAGTACAACTGAAATGCAAACTATACCAAACAGTGACAATGTGGATGCAACAGATGTATGGGGCAATGCACAAGCAAGGCTAAGACACAATGCCACCAACATAACAGCAAACAAATGCCACCAAAAACCAAACAAGGGTCAAGCTAATAAATGCAACTCGAGCTTCAGTCAGTACACTATCAAATAAACAGTGGCAAATGCCTGTACATCGATGCACACATTCATGAACACCCATATATAGTCTGAAACTCAAATACTCAGCAATACAAGATGAATCAGACCAGGCAGTAATCTCCAGAAGAACAATGGTCAAAGTTGAGCACATAAACAACTTCAACATATGATCAGTGGTAAGTATGTAAATAAACACTGCAGTGATGAAGATACAAGTGATATGCACTGTGCACAGTGAAGCACAAGTGTTCAATAATACAACTCGAAGCAATGCACCAAGTTCATATGTACAGCAAACAACACAAGTGCATCAAAGCATCATTAACAAAGTGATACAAAAGTTCAGTGAACAAGTGAAGTATATTTGTGCAAATATATGCTGCAGGTCAAAGACGTAATGACCGATGTTTCGAAACAAAAAATGAGGCCGCAGGTGTTTTCAAACCAAAACAGTGATGAAGACACAGAGAAGAAATTTTAAGAAATCAGAGAGTAAAGTCAAGAATCACCAAATAATCAGACAAGGCATAGTTCGTTACTGCAGTATAATATCAATGCAATGAAGTTGAGACTCATGGAGTTGAATTCACAAATCAAAATCGAAGTTGACCAAGTCATAAATCAAGTATGTGTAAAAGTGGAAAAAGTCAAAAATCAAATCCAAATAAAATAGGAAAGTCGCTGCCGTAACGATCAAGGAACGATCGAACGGTTTCAAGCTAAAACCATGACAGTGAAGTAAGGTAAAGATACGAATTTGAATAAGTCAGTGAAATCTCAAACGTTCAAGCATCATCAAGCGACAGAGAAAAGATTTTGACAAATTCAAAAAATCTCAGACGAATATATACGAACGAATATTCAGGGATTCAATCTCTATATAAAACCCTACTCATCATCAGCAAAAATATAAGATTTGAGTTCAAGCCAACAGAGAACATTAAAATCAATAACTCAAATCGATCGAGTTAAAGCAAGCAAATCAAAAGAAGCAAAGGGATAAATAACGTACCAGCATCAACCTCGAACTCGATCAATTTCAAAGAGCCATGAGCAATTCAGAGAAACAAGCAATTGACAAGGCAAAAGACGTGATAAATCATTCACTCGATCGAGCACTAAAGTCGGTCTCTTTGAAATCACAAAGCCCTAAATTCACAAAGAGGAATGAACGAGAATTAACAAAGCCGCTATTCTCAAGAAAAAGGAACGGGCCAGAATTAATGAAGAAAGGAGAGGGGCCAGCCTTGTTAAAAGATTAATTTAGGCTATGTTAATAAGGGCTTTAGTTTTAATATTGTTTTTAAATTTGTTTTTAAATTTAAACTCTTTTTAAATCGTTGTATTTACTAGTCGTGTGACTAGGGGACAAATTACATGGCGTAGTTTGAGAATTCGCAACTCAATGGCTGAGTTGTGGCAGAGTTTTGAGCGTAGAGTTAGGTTAGTGAGTAGCGAGTGTCGTGACTTTACGTGTGTAAGCATGTGACTACTTAATTTCTAGTAGAAAACTTGGAGGCAGCACGTAGGAAGGGTTTTGCCGAAGCTGGGTAAATTCTGTGTCGTTCTATTTCTGCATTTTATTATTCTGCTATCTGTGCTGCTATAATTTTGATATATCTGTGTTGAAATAATTTTATAAGCTTCCGCAATTAATTTTCATAATTAATACTGTCACCCTATTCACCCCCCTCTAGGGTGAAATCGATCCTACAAGCGGTATCAGAGCTAGGAATAGAAGTTAAGAATTTAAAAAAAAAAATCTTTTTTCAAAAACCAATTTTTGCTTTAAAAATTTGAATTTTTAAAATGGCTTCTTTCAATAATGCTTTTGCTGAGGGTCAGTCTATAGTTAGACCACCAATGTTCAATGGTGAATATGCTTACTGGAAAAATAGGATGGAATTTTTTCTAAAAACCATTGATGCTTGGAATATTGTTGAGACAGGTTATAGAGCACCGACTATAACTATAGATAATCAGGAAATAGATAAACCAAAGGAACAATGGACAGAACTAGAAAATAAATTACAAAATATTAATGCTAAAGCTATGAATTCTATTATTTGTTCATTGGATCAATTTGAATTTAATCGTGTCTCACATTGTCTAACTGCACAGGAAATATGGCACACACTAGAAGTGACTCACGAAGGAACATCTCAAGTCAAAGAATCTCGCCTTGCCATGCTAAGCAGCGAATACGAGAATTTCACAATGGCAAAGGAAGAAAATGTTAAAGAGATGCATGGACGACTTTCCAATATCATATACAAATCGAAAGCTCTTGGAAAATCATACACAAAGTTGGAGATAGTCCGAAAAATCCTCTGAGTCCTTCCACGAAGTTTTGAAGCAAAAGTGACTGCCATTCAAGAACCGAAAGATTTAAAACAAACGAAAGTTGAAGAACTCATTGGAAATCTCACCACTTATGAGCTAGAAATGAAATTCAAGGAAGAGCGTGAAGGAGGCGATACTCGAAAGAAATCATAGCTCTTAAAGGAACAACAGAAAGTGATGGTGATTATGATGATGATGGACCAGCAGAATTTGAGCTGATAATAAAGAAAGTCAAAATGTGGAATTACAAATACGGAAATCCAGCTCTAAATCGAAAATTGAAAAGCAGAATAAATAAAATATTAGACAATTCAGAAGAACAGAAGATCATCTGTCATAAGTGCAACCAACCCGGACACATCAAGCCCAATTGTCCTCAAAATCAACGCGACTTTAAAAAGAAATCAAAAAGGAAAAGTTTTGCAGCCACATGGAATACAAGTGACGAAGATAATCAAAGTTCTAGTAGTGAGAGTGAGAAATCAGATATATGCCTTCATGGAAATATAACCGATAGCGATAATGATAAGCCAAGCGAGGTATCAAAACTTACTCACTCTGAATAACTTATTTATTTCCACGAAGTAAATGGATGTTTTGAACGACTTAGGGAGAAGTATGCCAAACTTGAATCACAAAAAGATACTTTGATAGAATTAAATGAACAACTTGACCAATTAGTTAAAAACTATCAAAGTAGGATCCCTAAGTGTGATAAGTGTACAACATTAGAAGAAGAAATTAAAAAATCAAAAATCAATATAAAATCACTTGAAAATGAAATTCTGATTTTGAAAGAAAGTGAAAATACTAGGAGAGAAAATTCTATAAAAAAGTGCGCACAATTATTGAGCGAAAATGAATCTCTCAAAACACAAGTCCAACAATTGTCAACGACATTAGATAAATTTTCAAAAAGTGAGAAATCGTTGAATATGCTATAAGGAAAGCAAACTGTTAATATGGTTAAATAAGGACTTGGATATAATCAATCTAAAATTATTGAAAGCAATATTAATCAGGTCAATTCTATGTGCACAATTTGTAGAAAATTTGGACACAATCAAAATATTTGTTGGTATAGACCCAAACTGTGAAAACTATACCAATTTGGGTTCCTAAAGGCACAAATACAAAATCTCTCAAAGTTAAACAAATTTGGGTGCCGAAAGGAACATATATAAATAGTTTTGGGTCTCCACAAAATTATTTTTCAATATATTCTGCCACTAACAATCATGGACCTATAAAAACAAATGGATCACAAAAATGTTTCATCGTGTAGGTGTAGTGGCAGGCTAAGAACAACAATAGTGCCACTTGGATTTTGGCTGTTCCAAGGGCACACCGAGCGACAAAGAAAAGTTCCTTAGCCTAGTATAAAGGTGACAGAATCACAATGGACAACAACGAAAAATATCGTAAAGGTAAAACAGGTAATGGTATATTTGAACGATATATTAAATGTGATAATCTGCACCGTATTCTGAATTAAATCGGCCAATAATGAAGATGATGAAATGATGATGATTTTGATTCTGACTTATTCAAATTGTTGGCCAATTATATTCTTATGCCAAAAACACTATAAAATTCTCTAGATTCTTTGAATTACTTCATATATATTAGTTTGGACTAAAAATAGTGTTTTGTTGGATGATAACACATTTGGTTATAATACGGCTAACTCTATATTCACGGTTTCTGATTATTTACACGGCTTCAATTAAAATTCAAGAGAATGTCATTTAAAAAGCTGTTAAAATTGATTTTGAAATTTTTGTTGCACACTTCATGGTCTATCAAATTCAATTAATGATAATTTTGAGTGAAAAAGAAATTCAGATGTAGATTACACTGGTAATCTAGTTGATAGAAAAATTACCAGTTGAACGTGATTTTTGAGACATTTAGTAACTGCATCGTTTTTCAAAGAAAATATCTGCATATTTTTCATTTCAAATAATTTTCAAATAGCAGAAAATTTTCTTATGAAACCCCCTCGAGAAAATCATTTTCGACCATATTTTCAGATTAGTCATTTTGAAAAATTGATTTCATAATTATTTTTAAATTTGATTTTAAATGACTATTTTGACTAATCTGATTCCCTAATAATTATCGAAAAGATAAATAGTGATTGAAAAAGTGATGAGTGTTGATATTTATCATATATTATGACTCGAGACGGTATAATTAGTAAATTTCTTTAGAAATTTAAACAAGAGTTATAAAACTTTTGTTGGTAAAAATTCCATGACCATCTCTATTTCTATCATATTACTAACGACCATCGCTCATCAAAATTCAATATAGTTTGTCGATATGTGGTACTTTAAACAGGAATCATTCGTTTTTCATTTTATATTCCTTTTTTTAAAAAAAAAAATACCAAAGTATTCACTCTCATTTAAAAGTCCTCATGGTTATGCATGAGTGAATTACTTGGAATTTGTTATGTGCTTCCATGCTCATTTAAAAGTCCTCACGGTTATGCATGTATGGAATGCATATCAAAATTTGATTTTTAAAATAAACAAGTTGATTCTAATCCCATTTAAAAGTCCTCACGGTTATGCGTGGTTAGAAGATACTTGAATTCATTTTAAAATAAAATAAAATTGGAATACTACTAATCTCATTTAAAAGTCCTAACAGTTATGCATGGTTAGTAGAGATTCAAATTCCTGATATAAATATACCACAAATAAGACACAACTATATGGTTTTATATGATGACATAGTTCCCATCATTCTAAAAGTGGAATATGTGCCTAACAAAATATTTATGATTTTTGTTTGATTTTTTTATTGAAATTTAATATTTGTATTCAATTGAGTTTTAATGTTGAATTAACATCGATCACTTTATCTCTATTTTCTCTAACACTATTACTCTTTTGCTGATAACAAAAGGGGGAGAGAAAAGTAAAGATTTTGTCAAATAAAATCAAGCAAAGGTCAAATAATTTTCTATTCGCATCTAGGTTCATTTGCATATTTTTTATTTGTATGCATATATGTAGGGGGAGCTTTGTGTAGAGAGGAAACATTTAAATAGGGGGAGCAATTAGGATATATCTATGGTCAAATACATTTAACAAATTCAAAATCTTAAAATATATGTTTGTTATCATCTAAAGGGGGAGATTGTTGAATATGCGATTATATGATTTTTGTTTGATGATAATAAACATATATATATTCTTGTAAATGTATTTGGTAATGTACTATTTCATTTTTCACAGATTAAATAAATATTTGTTGAATAAAATTAAATAACACAGAATTTGAATTCAACGGAAATTTTATTCAAACAAATATTTATTACAATTTTGAATAGTACAAATTCAAGCTCTCACTATTCACTGTATAACTTTGATACAAATTCAATTACATCACAATTTTACATTTACAGTTGACCTCATTACATATCACTCACACTCGTATTTATCTTTAACTTCATTCCAGATTGAATCCAGCATCTGAGCAATCTGCAAAAATAAATTTTGACGCAATAAAATTGGAAAGGAAATATTTTTGCAGTATAAAATAAAATGTGAATTGTGAAAATAATATTTGCCTCAGTTATTTGGGTTGTTCGTCATCATTTAACTTTGAATTCATCATACACGAACAGCCTGTGACATACACAGTGTATTCACTGTATATGCCACAAGGCCGTGCACACCGATATACACTTGATACAATTACAGGGACAGGTGAGCAAAGGTCAAACCCAAATGAAAAGCCGGGTTCAACTCAAATGCAACACAAATAAAGTTACAACACGCGCGCAAGGTCAAACTCGAGCGTTTAAGCAAGATTCAACTCTGGTACAATCAAAGTGTACAAGCTCAAGAAAATGGTCAAGACAACTAAAGAGCAATTTCAAGTGAAGCCAAATGAAAATCAAGGCATTAAGTGTACACAAATTAATGCAAACCAGTACAGTGTGCATATTGAAACCAAAGCAAACTCAGGCGGACAGTACGACCAAGTATGGAAGTGACTACAACAACCAAATGAAGACAGCAAGTACAACTGAAATGCAAACTATACCAAACAGTGACAATGTGGATGCAACAGATGTATGGGGCAATGCACAAGCAAGGCTAAGGCACAATGCCACCAACATAACAGCAAACAAATGCCACCAAAAACCAAATAAGGGTCAAGCTAATAAATGCAACTCGAGCTTCAGTCAGTACACTATCAAATAAACAGTGGCAAATGCATGTACATCGATGCACACATTCATGAACACCCATATATGGTCCGAAACTCAAAGACCCAGCAATACAAGATGAATCAGACCAGGCAGCAAGCTCCAGAAGAACAATGGTCAAAGTTGAGCACATAAACGACTTCAACATATGATTAGTGGCAAGTATGTAAATAAACAGTGCAGTGATGAAGATACAAGTGATATGCACTGTGCACAGTGAAACACAAGTGTTCAATAATACAACTCGAAGCAATGCACCAAGTTCATATGTACAGCAAACAACACAAGTGCATCAAAGCATCATTAACAAAGTGATACAAAAGTTCAGTGAACAAGTGAAGTATATTTGTGCAAATATATGCTGCAGGTCAAAGACGTAATGACCGATGTTTCGAAACAAAAAATGAGGCCGCAGGTGTTTTCAAACCAAAATAGTGATGAAGACACAGAGAAGAAATTTTAAGAAATCAGAGAGTAAAGTCAAGAATCACCAAATAATCAGACAAGGCATAGTTCGTTACTGCAGTATAATATCAATGCAATGAAGTTGAGACTCATGGAGTTGAATTCACAAATCAAAATCGAAGTTGACCAAGTCATAAATGAAGTATGTGTAAAAGTGGAAAAAGTCAAAAATCAAATCCAAATAAAATAGGAAAGTCGCTGCCATAACGATCAAGGAACGATCGAACGGTTTCAAGCTAAAACCGTGACATTGAAGTAAGGGAAAGATACGAATTTGAATAAGTTAGTGAAATCTCAAACGGTCAAGCTTCATCAAGCGACAGAGAAAAGATTTTGACAAATTCAAAAAATCATCAGACGAATATATACGAACGAATATTCAGGGATTCAATCTCTATATAAAACCCTACTCATCATCGGCAAAAATATAAGATTTGAGTTCAAGACAACAGAGAACATTAAAATCAATAACTCAAATCGATCGAGTTAAAGCAAGCAAATCAGAAGAAGCAAAGGGATAAATAACATACCAGCATCAACCTCGAACTCGATCAATTTCAAAGAGCCGTGAGCAATTCAGAGAAACAAGCGATCGACAAGGCAAAAGACATGATAAATCATTCACTCGATCGAGCACTAAAGTCGGTCTCTTTGAAATCACGAAAGCCCTAAATTCGTAAAGAGGAATGAGCGAGAAATAACAAAGCCGCTATTCTCAAGAAAAAGGAACGGGCCAGAATTAATGAAGAAAGGAGAGGGGTCGGCCTTGTTAAAAGATTAATTTAGGCTATGTTAATAAGGGCTTTAGTTTTAATATTGTTTTTAAATTTAAACTCTTTTTAAATCGTTGTATTTACTAGTCGTGTGACTAGGGTACAAACTACGTGGCGTAGTATGAGAATTCGCAACTCAGTGGCTGAGTTGTGGCAGGGTCTTGAGCGTAGAGTTAGGTTAGTCAGTAGCGGGTGTCGCGAGTTTACGTGTGTAAGCGTGTGACTACTTAATTTCTAGTAGAAGCCTTGGGGGCAGCACGTAGGCAGGGTTTTGCTGAAGCTGGGTAAATTCTGTGTCGTTCTATTTCTGCATTTTATTATTCTGCTATCTGTGCTGCTATAATTTTGATATATCTGTGTTGAAATAATTTTATAAGCATGCGCAATTAATTTTCATAATTAATACTGTCACCCTATTCACCCCCCCCTCTAGGGTGAAATCGATCCTACAGTATAAAATAGGATAGTTGGGCATAGATCAAGGGGAGTTATTAGGATAGAAGTAATATTTTATAAACAAATGTTGTCATCATCAAAAAGGGGGAGATTGTTAGTCCATGAGATGATGGTTTTAATGACAACAACCTTAGAATAGGATTATAAAATATAAATACTAACATTATAGTTTAGAAATATATGTATATGCAGGATTTAACCATGTAGGTACCAAGAATGAAGACTTGTACAGTATAGAGATTCAAGATATCAAGATTGAAGACTCATAAGTTCAAGAATATCAAGAATATCAAGAGATCAAGATTTCAAGTAATTTATTTTTTAATTAGGAATTTTTGTTAAAACTCCTAGAAAAGCACTGGCATCTTAAAATCCAATTTATTCGTAGAATGTAATCCACTTCGAGCCAGTTAAAGGGATGGAACCCTAAGTAGGATGGAACCTACGAAAAATCTAGTGGAACATTGTTTTGCATCCGCTAATTTTTATTCAAAATGATTTTACAAAATTATATCTTGTTTTCAAAATGTTTTCGAAACCTTACTTTTAAAAGAATTAAAAAACATCTGTCCTGATTTTAAATACTTTTAGCCTCAAAATAATCTTTAATTTCAAAATCAAGTTATCCTTAGTTCTAAAACTATCTTTTAATATTAATATATTTAACTTTCAATATTTATACTTAGATTTAAATATAAAATTTTATATATTATTCTCTATATTTACTTATGTATTTTAACTTTAGTTAAGTATATTTATAAAGTTTAAAATAGTTTTTAATATAAGATAAAAGTTATTTCAAAAGAAAAACAAACCACCAAAAATTCCTTTGGGATGTCGACATGCTCAATATACCCATGTCGACATAGTGTGAGTTAATTTCAAAATTTAAATTTCAAAAGAAGTGTCTATTTATCATATCTCTTCACGAATGGACATGGCTGTTGTTCCTCTATAAATAGGGGCTGTTTTCAACGAATTTTCAATCATATTTTCTAGTTTTCATTTCTCTTCTTCTTCCACATTTCTTTATACATATTCCTACCATTACTCTTTCGAAATCAACATTGAATCTAACTAGATTATCTCTAGTTTGATATTCTATCACTATCTCAACAAGATCCTTGGTGCTATTCAGAGTTATAGGCTTCTTTGTAATCAATTAAACGAGAAAATGTTGATTGTGGCCTTGGAAATCAATCAAGCAAGAAAATGTGTGATTGTAGCCTTGAAAATTAATTGGGTGAACTTGTTGCCTGTGAAATCAAGTATCTCTACCCAGAGGATTGTGAATCTGGAGCGTGTACCTCGTAGCCTTGAAATCGAGGGTGTAATTGTACAATTGCTTTTGAAAGGAAATCTGTATTTATGTGCAGGACTAGATGTAGGGTAACTCCGAACCAGTATAAAATCCGATGTGTTCTTTCCTTTACTGCTCATACTTTATTTCTGCATCTGTGTTTGTTTCTGTGATCATATCTGTGTCTGAATATTGCATACATTTGTGTTCAAATTAACAAAAACTCAAAAAGATTTAGTAATTCCTTTAAACACTATTCACCCCCTCTAATGTTAATCCTAGCCTTAAGATCCATATTCCGCATTTCTCACAAAGCAAAGATATTTATGAGCTTGTAAAGGATTATCCAAAGATACATGAAGCCAACGAACAAATTAAAATACAAGGCAAATCGACGATTCATAATTGGTGCAAACAAAGTATATTTTGGGAGTTTCCATATTGGAAAAATATCCTAATTCGTCCTAATATCGATGTGATGCACAACGAGAAAAACATGTTCGATAATGTATTTAACACAGTTCTAAATGTTAAAGGAAAGATTAAAGACGAATTGAGATCAAGACGTGACATAGAAGCAATATGCAATCATTCTGAACTTCATATGAAGCCAAATGACACAAAAAACCCAAAGCATGCTACAATCTAGATAGTAACTAAGTTAAAGTACTGTTAAACTGGGTGGAAGGATTAAGATTTCCTGATGGGATGTCCTCTAATCTTCATAGATATGTCGATTATAAGAACGGTATACTGAATGGGATGAAAAATCACGATTGTCATGTAATGATGGAATATTTGTTATCGTTCAGCCTGCCTTTTGACAAGGCAACACACAGGCGGATTTAACCCAATCAACTGTACAATTATCGAAGCTGAATTATCACTAACTTGTTTTAGAAAAATGGATGGACGATCGATCATGGATAATAAACATGATTATGAAGCCAAGATATACTAGAGTCAATGGACAAACAACATAGATACTTGAATATAGGTTTCGACAAAAGTCGAGTCACTTCGGGTTGCTTGGAGTTTGCTTCTAGTCATTCTTTGTTTTACTTTGGGTTTTCATGATGGTTACTTTGAGTTAGATAAGGCCTTGCTTCGGGTCACTTAGGATCGGCATGTTTTCATGAGGTCAGTGTTTACTTCGGGTTGGTAGGAATCGCACTTCGGGTCAGCATATGCTAGTCTTTGGGTCGGCGATTCACTCTGGGGTCTGCATCTTCTTGGGATCGACATGTTTGGATGACTTTGGGTCGGCACTTCCACAAACTCGGGTTGGCATTAGAGAAATGGGATTGACGTGTTAAGACACTTCAAGGGATCGACATTTACATTAGCTCTGGGTCGGCATTTAATTCTTCGGGTCGGCTATGGCTTCTCTTCGAGTCGGCATTAGGGACTCAGGTTAGCATATAGAAAATGGCATGAGGTCGGCAATATTTTGCTTCGAGTCATAATGCAATTTACTTCGAGTCACATGCAGGCATGCTTCGGGCCATTTGACTTCGATTCCAATTTTAATTTAAATAAGTTCAATTTCGATATTGAATTAATTCAATTGAATAGAAATGGAAATTGAAACTGATTTGAATTGGAAATTTGAAAAGTGAATTGGTTTGACTTTGAAACTATTTTCAAATGAATTATTCTAGTATAAACTATTTATTTGACTATTATATTTTATCAATCCACTAGAGGATTATATTTTTTTCTTTTTATTTTATTATTGTTCTTAATCAACCCCATTGATTATCTATTTCTGGTTTGTTTAAGTTGGACATGTGTGGATTATTGTCGATTTAAACCTTCTGAAATGTGGGTCGTCACAGTTGTCTACTTCGAGTCATCCCCACGGCAATATCAGGTCGGCATATTCAGAACTTGAGGTAGGAAGCGATGAAGTATATGGGCTCGGCTATGTTTTCGGTGGGCCCATATCACCGAGGAAGCCCAGTAACCAGGATTTTGCCTAAAAATACAACAGGCGAGCCTTCAAAAAGGGGGGTCTCATTCTGTTTCTCTTCATCTTCCACCTAAAGGCTACTCTGCCCTTTTTGTTTCAAAATTCTGGATTGTAACTGTAGTCAATACTGTGATAATAAAAAGGGTTTTTCTGGAGTGGATATAGGCCAGAAATAGCCGAACCACTATTAATCTTGTCTTTTTTGCTGCTTTCGTTTTAATTTTGATTATTCTTCATATTACACTCTCCACATATACTCTATCTGTGATCCGTGACCGGATATTGGTGCTTTCACTTGCAATTGGATGTTTGTGTCCAATTTTGGTACAAACATTTTGGTGCTTTCACTGAGAAAGCTTGCATTCAGGGATTTTGAAGCTTTGATTTTGGATTTGAAGGCTTAGGACCTTGGATCTGGGAAGCAATGGCTAAGCAATCAATGGGGAGACAAAGAATGGAAATGTGTTAGCATGAAGGGGGTCAAGAAGATTCCTTAGGAGCTAATCCGACCTCAATTTTCATCACCAGAGATGGGATGGAGATGATGATGGATGCAATGCAGGAAGGGATGCTGAAAAGATAAAAGAGGAAATGATGTAGAACCTATTCCGACAGGTTGGACAGGCTGGAGTGCAAAATCAGAAGAACAGAGCTACAGGGAATGCTGGAAATGTGGATCGCTGAGCCGGAGTAGCAGGATTAGAGAAAGTCCGGAACCATAATCAGGGAAACGAAACAATCAGGACACGGGATAGAGTGGGGCCATCGGGAGCAACCCCTGAACTAGGGTGCATGCTCTGAATCATGTTGGCTCAATTCCAGGTAGGATACCAGGCGGTTCTTTGTAGTTTGGCATCGATAGAGGAATGAATGCTCATCTAGGAGAGCAGATTTCAAGATTTACTCAAGAATTCAGGGGGGGTAGGTTAAAGGCAATTAACAAAGAGTACCGCTTGGTGACAATGACAGATTGACAGAAATGGTCAGACGGGCCATAAGAGGAGGATTGGTGAATAAAGATTTGGAGGATGTGAATAGGAGCCTCTTTGCTCCCATAATTAGGCAGGCTAGGATTCCACCGAAAATCAAGCTACCAACACTTGAAACATATGATGGAAGGATGGATCCTGCTATTCGTCTGACAAGGTATATGAGGCACACGGAAGTACTAGGGGCATCGGAGGAGGTCATGGCCCGGTGTTTCCCTTTGTATTTGACTAATATAGTAGCACTGTGGTTTAAGCAATTGGAAAGTAGCTCCATTGGAACATGGACTGAGTTGATCGAGAGGTTTATGAGACAGTTTAGTGTTCATATCTCAAGACCTAAGAATGTGATGAGTTTGACAACACTGAAATAGAGGATCGAAGATTCTCTAAGGAATTTTTTAACGTGATTTAATGCACGGCAGCATCGATGGATCGCCTAAATCCATCCATGGTTCTGATGGCAACTGTATCTGGCATAGCTGATAGAACATAATTCAAGAATTCAATCTAGGAGAGTTTACCATGAGGCGGAAAGATTTCTACGATAGGATGACGCGAAAGCTGAAAGTGAGGAAGGAGAGGAAGTTTATGTTTATACAGTAAAAGGCGGGGATCCACCTGGGAAAGATTCAAAAAAGGATAAAGGGAAGCGAAAAATAGAGAATGGCTTTGATGAACCGAGGCGGCTATGAAAGGAACCAAGATTCACCTCTTATACAGAATTGAGTGAGACTTTAGAATGAATATACCAAGACATAAGGGGGCAGTTTCCCTATCGAAGGCCAATCATGGGGGAGCCAACCAATAATGAAAGGAAATCAGACAATACTGCCTATTCCACGAGCTAGGCGGCCATAATACAAATGATTTCTAGCACTTAAGGGATGAGACCGAAGGACATATCCGTAACGGCCTGCTATTACAGTACATGAAAACGCGAGCACCGACGGTGGAACAAGAGCGGCCATCATTTACGTTAAATGAAGACGGCCCCAGATCAAGGCGTCAGCTTATTATCAACTAATCGAAATGATAAGTAATAAGTACTAAACTTCACAATAAAATGATTTAGTCACTTACACATGTACAAGATCACGAACAGTCCTCAAGCATGCTTTGAGATGACTATAAACCGTCGTAGTGGAGGTGCTTACACTTTGATGTTTTAGCTTTGCTTTTGTTCTCTTCTTTGTATCTGGACTTGATTTTGTTAGTCGAAAATTTCAATTATAAGACTTACTTGAATGTAAAATCTAATATTTATAATTCCAAAAACCGATGCCGAACGGTCACAGTTCGTCTTGAAAGGCACCCGACGTCAAATGGTAACAATTCACCTCGAACGGCATCCGACCTTGAACGGTCACAATTCGCCTCGAATGACACCCGACCTCGAACGGTCACAATTCTCCTCGAATGGCACCCGACCTCACACGATCAAAATTCGCCTTGAACAGCACCCGACCACGAACTGTCACAATTCGCCTCGAATGGCACCCGACCACGAACAGTCACAATTCACCTCGAACGGGACCCGACCTCAAATGGTCACACATCGCCTCGAATGGCATATGATCTCGAATAATCGCTATTCACAGTCAGCTAAGATCATCAATCTCTTTAAAGGTCATCAATAGGTTTCGAACATCAGGCTTATAGCATTACAAAACACACCTTCCTATCGCAAGGCATGTTTTGGGGGGCAAAGTGTTAACCTGCCTTTTAACAAGGCAACACATAGGTAGATTTAACTCAATCGACTATCTAGTTATCAAAGCTGAATTGTCACGGACTTGGTTCAGACAAATAGATGGGTGATCAATCGTGGATAATAATACGTGATTATGAAGCCAGGATATATCATAGTCAATGGACAAACAACACATGATACTTGAATATAGGTTTCGACAAAGTCAAGTCACTTCGGGTTGCTTGGATTTTGATTCAAGTCATTCTTGGATTTCGAGTTTTCATGATGGTTATTTCGAGTTAGATAAGGCCTTGCTTCGGGTCACTTGGGATCGGCATGTTTTCATGGGGTCAATATTTTCTTCGGGTTGGCAGCCATCACAATTTGGGTCGGCATATGCTAGCTAGTCTTTGGGTCGGCGTTTCACTCTTAGGTCGGCATCTTCTTGGGATCGGCATGTTTAGATGACTTCAGGTCCGCACTTCCACAGACTTGGGTCGACATTAGGGAAATGGGATCAGCGTGTTAAGACACTTCAAGGGATCGGCATTTACATTAGCTTAGGGTCGGCACGCTTAATTCTTTATGTCAGATGTGGCTTCTCTTTGGGCCAGCATTAGGGACTTAGGTCGGCATAAAGGAAATGGCATGGGGTCGGCAATATTTTGCTTTGAGTCATAACGAATTTTACTTCGGGTCACATGTAGGCATGCTTTGGGACGTTTGAACGTCTACTTCGAGTCATCCCCAGGGCTGCATCAGGTCGACATATTCATAACACAGGGTCGGTAATGATGAAGTATATGGGTACGACTATGTTTTTGGTGGGCCCATATCACCGAGGAAGCCTAGTAACTAGGATTTTTCCTATAAATACAGCAGACAAGGCTATAGAAAAGGGAGTCTCATTCTGTTTCTCTTCATCTTCCACCTAAAGACTACTCTGCCATTTTTATTTGAGAAATTCAGGATTGTAACTGTAATCAATTCTCTGATAATAAAAAGGATTTTTCGGGAGTGGATGTAGGCCGGAATTAGCCGAACCACTATAAATCTTGTCTTTTTTACTACTTTCGTTTTAATTTGGATTATTCTTCATATTATACTCTCTACATGTACTCTACCTGTGATCTGTGACTGGATATGGTGCTTTCACTTGCAATCGGATATTTGTGGCCAATTTTGGTGCAAACATTACCCTTCACTTTCAAAGAACTGCCACAAAAGTTTAGACAGTTGTAACAGAACTTAGTTTGCTTTATAAGAAGCTTTGTCCAACTACCTTAAAAGTTGACCGTTTATGTAAACATGAGGAAGAAATTCTTATACTGCTCTGCAAATTGGAGAAAATATTTCCTTCTGGTTTCTTTAGTGTAACTGGGGATTTACCTTTTCATCTTCTATTTGAAGCACGTCTTCGAGGTCCTGTGCAATATGGATGGATGTATCCGTTTGAAATGTATTAATATTGAGTTGTTTAATTTTGGTATAACCACGTGTAATAAAATTTAATTATAATTATTCTTAACAGGCACTTAAATCATCTAAAGAAAAAAGTAAGACAAAAAGCACGAGTTAAAGGTTCGATATGAAAATCATATGTCGAAGAAGAAGCTTCTTTCTTTCTCTCTCATTATTTCGATGACCAAGTGAACTTATCTTTTGAAATGCTACATGAAATGACGAGGGCATTAAATAAGATTCTTCTGAATCAATGCTATCTATTTTTAGACAGTAGGGACGCTCTGTTGGAAAGTGTGTGGAAATATGGTTAGACGACAGAGATTACCATGTAGCCCAAACATATGTTTTTCTTAACTGTGTATAAGTTATGTTATTTGTTGGATACTAACGAATAACACATCTATATTTATTTACTTGAATAATACATGTGTGTATTAATTATAACACAATATATTATCTGTATATGTTGTATTTATGAATCAAGTATCCAAGTGGGGATATCAGCAAAAAATTTGCTACTTGGTTTTCGAACCATGATATGATCTAGTAAATTGTGTGGTCGACGAAGGGTTGAAACATCTTGCGATGGGACCAAAAAGAAAAAAAAACATATCCAATATTATTTTTCAATGGATACAAATTCAACACCGAAGAATACGAGGTTGAAAAATTAACTAACCGGTGTATATGTTAAAGGTAGTGATGATCCAAATGATTACATAAATGACTCTTACGGCGTATTAACTCAGGTTTTGCAATTACCATATTTCACCAGACCTGCAGAAGAAGTTTATTTTTTTAGATGAAATTGATTCAGTAATGTTCCAGGTTTTGGAATCAACGTGCACCAAAAATATAATATTATTAAAATAAACCATACGTCACATTATCATAAGTATGATCTGTTTATACTAGAAAAACTGGCCTTACAAGTTTATTATGCTCCTTATCTATCTCTAAAAGAGATAAAGTAGATTGGTCGGTAGTTTTTAAAATGAAGGCAAGATTTATGTTTGATGGAAAGAATATTCCAAATGAACAAGAGTACTAAGCGGATATCTAGGAAAATGATGAATTTGCAATAACAAATGATCGAACCGATTTAGGACCTTTAAATGATGAATCAAATGTATTAGTAGAAGCATTTGAGACCATAAAGGAAAACAATATAGAGTACGAGATAGACTGAATCAGAAAACGACGAAGACTAATTTAATAGTATACATGCTGAAAAAAGGTAATTTATAGGAGTATTGATGTTACATTTTTTTTGTATGTTACATGCGATTATTGATGTTAAACCTTGATATATTTACTCATAATTGAATGATATATTCTTCCATAATAAAATAATATGTATGCCACATGTATTACAGATGTCCTCCTTTAGGCGGCAGAGTTCTTCACAGTTTGGTTCCCCCTATGGATCTTAGGGAGGGGCGACCGCGGTGGTGGTGATGGAAGTGGAACTTCACAGGAGACGCCGCGTATGGCAGTTAGATTTCTACCAAAAGCTGATGGCTCATAAGTATTAAATTTACTTCAGCATTGTAAATATTTTGTATGATATATTACTCATGATTTGTATGCATCATATTTAATGTAGGGGTTTGAGCTTGAGCCTTCTAACGTTGTGCTCAACATATCGAAGCAGGCATACATGAGTCGTATCACTTCATGCTGGCCGAAGTTTAGTAGGACTTCTTGGTAAGTGTAAAAATTATATACCATTATACATAATCACTTTACAATTTATTGACCAGGTATAAATGTATAACTTATATTTTTTTTCCAACATATATACATAGGGCAGTAGACTTACAAGAGGAGGATGTATCTCTTTGCCAGCGCTACTAGAACTCAAAAGTGGCAAAGAATTATAGGGATACGATGTCTACTGTAAGAAAAACCGAGAAGAAGCCATAATGGATGGGAACCAACGTCTGGGATGCTTGAGTCGTTGGGTGGGTAGCGACAAATTCAAAGTAAGTCTATCAGATATCACCTTAATTTACTCAATACAAAATACATAATTTATACCTGTAAAATATAATCTTAATTTTTAATTTGCAGGCAGAGTTCGATAGGAAATCTGCTAATAGGTAGAGAAATCCTTTCACACACCGTGGTAGCTCCAAATCATTCCAGCACCATTGTGAGACACTGATAAATTAATTAATTGTAATTATGAATAGTTATTACATCTTTAGTATAAATTTGTATAAAAAAATAATATACACCAATTATTGCATAAAAGAGCGCGTGGCGGTCCCGTCTCGTATATGGACGTGTTTGCGCATACTAATGCCGTTAGGTAGACAGACGACAATGGATCAGTGTCGTATGTCTGGCATGGGGATGATAGAGCATACGCCGCACATGTAAGTATATTTTAAGTTATAAGTTATTAATAATGATTATTTTAATTAATTAGTTATAAAATATTATAACAATGTCATGTAATATTTACTTGTATTTATTTTTACGTTGTAGGAAAAATTTATGTAGGCATGTGCATAGATGCGTGAGCATTCCGGACGTAAGCAGTTGACCACTGATGAGATGACGCAATCTTTGACTTTGTTATGAACCTAACCCAGAGAAACAGGCACTACGGCTACTACAACCAATCCGTAATTTATAAAAATTAACTATATCGTAAAATTTGCTTAATTTTTATTAAAATTATGTAATAACTTAAACATATTTCGACTTGCTTTGTGGGCTCAGACATCACAAAGGGCTTACCAAAAGGCTCACAACAATGCAGAGGTTAACGAGCTTAGACATAAGATTGCACAACTGTAAGAGCCAGACTACCTCCGAGCAGTGCAAATGGAGGTACGATTTGCAATTTATTTTATGGACATGTGGTGTCAGATGTAACTTGTGTATATTAACATTGAGTGATGGTGAGGTTAATTTATGGACACGTGTTGTTTGACATTGATTTGTGTGGATGATTCGGTGGTTGATTGGCGGAGTTGATATTGGAGTTTGATGTTGGATGTAAATATTGGAGTTGGATGGGTGAGAGTGATGATAGAAGGTTTGTTTTGTATTGATTGGATATGTTTGGGTTTAATATTATGATGTTTGAGTTTTATATTGATATTGATATTGATTTCATCTTATATATGTGGTTTATATATTGATTTTGATGAGTTGTATTATATATTGGGATGGAAGTGATGCTGTGCTGTAGAAAAATAAAATTATCCAGATTTTCAACGGCTTACAATGGTTTATTGGCCATATGTTTCGATGGCTATCGACGGTTTCCAATGGCTTTCTGGGAGAAATTTTTGACGGCGTCCGACGGCTTAATGGAAAATTGCGATGCCATGTGGATGTCATCGCCGCTGGAAAAGCCATCGGAATTGCCGTCGAAAGAACCGTTGCCAGCAGTCCAATAACTTCATCAAAGCCGTCGAAAATGGACGAAATTCATGGTCCGTATTCTGATGGCATTTCTGAGGGCTCGCGATGGCCGTCGACGACTCCGAGCCGTCGAAAATTCCTGTTTATCTTGTAATGTGTTGGCCTAAACCTTTCACTTGTATTATTTTTCTTTCTTCCATTTATACTCTGAGTATATCATTTTATGCAGTTTTGATGATTTTATTGTGTGGACAAGCTATTCCAAAATTTTGAAATTTATATATTTATTTTGTTGCTATTGTCACCCTAGTTTCCTCTTCTACCTACTAAAACTAAAGGCCTTCGTAAAAAAGTAACCTACCTGTTTTCTACCACCTCTCTTATCTTCTAATCCTACTAGGCATCCCGATTTCAAATTGACTTCCGTCCTTCTCAATCTTAAAATTGCAATGCCCCTTCATTGAAATACGCCTCACTTGCTCATTGCTACTTCTCGATTTCAAATCGACATCCAGTTCACTTGCTCATTATAGCTCGCTTGCTTGTTTGTCGATCAATTTTGAAATATGCCTCACTTATCCAAATAGATTTTGAGATTCAACAGCGGATGCAAGCATATTCTAATGAATGTGTATGGTTCTAATGTGTGTGGGTCTAATGAATTTAATAAACGGCTGTGTATGTGTGCATATCGATCTGTATATTGAAGTGGCCGTGTAAATTCAAGTTGCACACTATTTTTCTCTAGTCGGTACTGAATGGCCGAATGAGCGTATAGATAGTTTGATAATTTTTAACCATTGCATAGTTTGGGAATGTATATTCTCAATTGTCTAATCGGCTTTGAATGGTCGTGCGCTTACATTAATCTATCGGTTGGAAGTAACCACGGCTTAGTAGGGTAAATTCTCTAAACTCTATGTTTGGTTTGAGTAACCGAAACTCCTCACAAGAACTCGGCCGTTCAATACCGCCATACTTTCACATAAAAAAGAGTTACCTACTATCAATATATTAAGCACTTAAATAGCACTGTTAATACATGGAGCACTTAAGCATTTTGAATTCACACCGAAACTGTTTATTTTTGTTGATTACTTACTGGGTTCATGTCGCTATTAAGTTCATATTGAATTCATATTGGGTTCATGTCACTTACTATTAATATATTAAGCACTTAAATGGCACTGTTAATATGGAAACTCTCCATTTTTTATTTTACAATTGTATATATTAAGGGCGGCTGAAGCATTCGGGTTGCCTTAGGCAGCTGGATATTCGATGGTAAAAATTTTGGAAAGAAATTATTCAAAGGAGGAATCAAACCCCTTACTTCAATATTGAAAAGCCTATCTACAACCGCTGCACCAACATTAGCTCTATTAATAAAAATAACAACATGAACTTTTAACAACATATTGGAAAAGCTTGTGTACAACCACCTACCTCCCGCCTGTTGCCCTCGCCCAGGAGGTTGCCCTAGGCGGCTGCCTGGCTAGCCTGGTCCTGAAACCAAGCCTGTATACATTTTATTTGCATAATATAGTGTGCTATAAAATAAGTTTATCGGTGTAACACGAAATAAAAACATCAAGTTTTGAATTGAAATAAGAAAATCAAGTTTTAAGCATATTGTTTTGCACCTTGCCATTTCTTCTATTTGGCTACCTTCGGCCGTTGTTTATGGGTTAGTAGTCGATTGTAAATGGCCGATGGAAGTTTGAGTATACACAAAAATGATGATCATTTCTGTTTAGCAACTTCTGCCATTCTGGTAAGGTAAAGGTCGGTTATTAATGGCCGATCTACTGTTAGCTCATTATATCTAAAGTTGACTTTGATTTTTTGTTCGACTATTTCCATCACGGATATTTTGGAGTTTGAATTGAAAGATCGGTGGGAAAAGATTGATATTTTTTTACGATTTAGGGTTTGAAATTTGGAGAAATACATACTGTTTTGAGAAGAGGATTCAGTGAATAACTGAGTGAACGGATATGATATGGTGGCCAGAAGCACACACAAAATAGTCATTTCTGTTAAAATTAAAAAGATGGACAAAGTGAAAAACCGGGATGCCAGAAGGAACAATCAATATGTATGTTAAAACATCTTACACTATTTAATTAAATTAACATGTATGAAATAAGTTTTAGAAACTACAAAACTTCCATATTCATGACTTTTGTGCAATTTCCATTACTTCTATTGTACTTGCAGTTCCACGATGCAAGTCGCCTATTAGTGTATTTTTGATGATTTTTGCGCATTTGCCACATTTATAATGCAATTCAGGTGAAAATTCTAAATTTATTTATATTTGCTAAAATAATTTGCATTGTATTACAAAATGGCATGTTTTAAATATATAAATTATTTAAATACTGGTAATTCAAAACTAAGTAAGCTTGTTTGTTTTGTTTGGCTACGCCTTACATCGTAAACAGGGCAAAACAACCCGTAATGATTTAATATTTGTTCACTTAGCTTGAACAATTTGATTTTTTATTCATGATATAGGTTACTATCTTTTCTGTAGTGGTAATTTGTACTGAAATTTTATTATTTGTTAGTTTCAGATATTAGGAGAAAACTGAAATATTTTTCCTCCAATATTAGAAGCAAAGAGAATTTTCATAGATACAAGGAGATAAAGAAAAAAAACTCATAATCTATACATGGGTGCACAATATTTGAAAAGTGAAAATAAAAGAACATTAGGTTTTATTTAAAGTTGTAAAGAATTAACAAGTGTTGACGATGAATGTGGTTCGGATGTGTGTGTGTATAGACTAGGAATGGCTACATCTTATTCTTGCTACAACTCGAATCCCCTATATTTCAACCACGTGTTTCGATTTAAATAATTATACTTTCTATCTTTCAAAGATTTGAGGTGTAGCAAAAATGAGATGCAGCCGATATATATAGGCTAGGATTGGCTACACCTCATTCTTGCTATACCTCAAACCCCTTATATTTCAATCACATGTTTCGATTTAAATAACATACTTTCTCTTTCCAAGGATTTAAGGTATGGCAAAAATGAGATGTAGTCAACCCTTGCCTTATACGCACATACTAATACATTAAATAAATCAATTCTACATAAATAAATGAAAAAAAAAATGTTTTTTCTTGGAAAAAGATCTAACCATTTTTTGACAAATCATCTTCAGAAGATGATAATTCATGATAAATTTATATTCAAACTAAATTTGAGTACAGTGTAATCATTTGATTTACTATAACTCGTTTAAGTAAAACCACATCTACATTTAAATTTTAACTATAATTTGGTTCAAACAAAGATTCTTTTCTAATTCAGTTATATTTCAAGCTCTCATATATGTAAATCTTCGATTCAAATGACACTGTCAACTTAGGACAAGATGGTTTTATTCATTTTGATGCAAAACTTGTAAGCATGATTACGATCACTATCTTTTAAAAAGATATTTCATTCCTCTTATCATAACAGAATCAGTTGGCAATCTCTTTCAAAATACACGTAACGATCCATATTTTGAAGCTATGCTATTTTACATACACACACATATAAAATAATATTATTATATTTAAATTTTGTATTTTAGCTTTTAAAAACACATACACATATATGTATGAGAAAATAGCGAACTTTATATACATGTACAATATATTTTTTATAATGTAATTTGGGTCGAGCCGAACTAATTAGTTTAAAACTAAAACTACAAATTATGTAATTATGCACATATATACATGCATAAATATTTAAACATATGTAATTATGTATGCATATAATCGTATTTATATTTATTCAAATTGAAAATTATATCATAGCCAAATATGATTAGTGTAAATTAAATATATTTTATATAAAATTCCATACGTATATAAGATGCTTAATAATGTACATACACCTATGTATTATGTGGCTATAGATCTAGACAATCACATATACATACCTGTGCAGTTAAAGCGTTCGGCAAATTCAATGCGGCGGAGGTGCAGAAAATCATAGCGGGGACACAGCGAGGATATAGCGGGATATAGCAGATGACTCTAAAATAGCATATACAACTCGTACTTAATGTTTTTACAAATATATAAACCATAATTAAATGAACAATTAAGACTCAATTAAATTATAGTTAATACATGAATAATTTCTAAAAAAACATATGGGAATATACTATAAATAAATGTAAAACTTTTATGTAACATAATTGAATTTAGTAGAATATTAGAGTATTTTCATTTCTAAAAATATATTAAAAATTCAATTAAATAAATTAATTTCATAATTTTATAATGTATAAATGTTATATTTCAATTCATTTTTTTAAAGAAGATATAGCGGAAATAGGGGAAATAGCGGGAATAACGGGATATAGCGGAAATAGCAGGGCTTAAAGCAGAAAGGCTATATTTGGGGCTATATGGAAAAATCGTTGCGGTAGAAACCCGCTATGAGATATAGCAGGGTTATAGCGGGGTAATAGCGAGGCATTAACTGCACAGATACATAAAACAAAAGCGCGCATGCGCATACATGCACACAGGCACATACACACACATACTATCTAGGTTATTGAGTATTTCTATACCCTATGTCGTCTTTATAATATATATACATATGAATTGATGCCCATTGTTAATTATAACACAATCAAAATTAAATGTAAATTTAAACTGCAAAATATTTACCATTTCAAATTAACATTAAACATGATTGTTGGTGGGATTTGTCGTAAACCACCAACACTCCAAGTTTGAAGAGTAAGCCTCGACTGATTAACATTTAGGTATGCTGACTAGTGAAAGTTTAAGTTCATTATTGGAAGTAAAATTAAGTCATTTAAGTAAATGTCGAAGGTAAATGAGATATGATTGGTCGAGGAAGTGCTAAATAAGAAATATTGAAAGTAAAAGTGTAGAAAATAAGAACATCGATATTTATGGTGGTTCGAGTTAAATCTTTATGTCCACTTTGTCCTTTCCTTCTTTAGAGTCTGTCTTGAAACTGAAAGGTTATTATAGTGCTGAGTTGGTAATGTCCACCATTAATGGTTTTTATATGGAGCTCCAGTATAGAAAAATACAATTTTCTTAGTATCTAAATTATGCAAGTGCCCAAAAAAACCCCATGATGCACAAGGTTCTATGATTTATTATAGACATCTTATAACTTCATTATTGGTAATGAGCTTTTTCCTTGGATTTTTGCTGACTTGTTCTATATGAGAGGTTGAGATCGGCATTCGTGTTGATATCTTGTTTGCTCGTCAATTGATGCGGATTGTTGGCCTAACATTTTAGATATAGCTTTTAGATGTCTGGATCCATGTGATGTATATTCTTTAGGCTATCTAAGCCATTGATACATCTATGAGCTATCGTAGCTATTGACCTTAGTCATGTATTCAAATACAGTCGGCTTTGAGGCACCATTTAAAATATGTTTTCCGTTGGGGCCTATCTGAGGCTTTGAGCTTTCGGGTTAAGGTCAGCTGGATGATCACTGCTTTTGGTGTGGGTAATATCTTCGGATCTTTGTTTGTGCTTCGGTATAAAAACTTATCCTTTAGGTTATGGACTGTAATAACTCGAAATTTTCGATCCCGAAAATTCCAAATAGTTATGAGAAAGAAGAAAGAGATAGAAGAAGAAGAACAGAAACACCAACCTCTCAACATCCACAGCGGATAAAATATAATAATAAATAATAACAGTTTACAAAGGAATAATATTCTGTCGATTACATTTTAATACATCAGAGTTACACATATACTCAAGCACTGGACATATACAAATCAACATGTCTCAGATTTACAATAATATGATACAGCGGAAATACTCTATACATTCTCGCCATCCAGCTCGCCTCCTGAGCTCCAGAACGTCCTTATCTGAAAATTTGTAATACTCGGTTTGACCCGAGCATTACATCGAAGTAACACCCGGGTCAGGCTGGAAACCAGCGTGAGTAAACCCATCCAACAAGGAATACAAGCATACAACTTATATATAACCCGGGGTAACTCGAAGCAAATCACAAAGCCACAATTTATTATCGACATCACTTATTTCACATATAAGTTTTCTAAATACCAAAGATTTAGATTTAGAATAGTCCAATTCCTTTAAATCACGTCACTCCAGTCAATAGATTTCGCATATCAATCTATAAAATTTCGAAGTGGTTTCGGGTATCTTCTAATGCCCGACCCCGGTCACTTCGAGTCTCATGTCATCCTAACCCAAGTTATCCAAATGAAATACACCACATTTCATATCAGAGATATCAACTCATTCAAAGCATCCAATGTCATTCAATCATCCATAAACAAAGCTTGATCGCTACCAAAATTTATTTAATTAATTCAAATTGAATTTTTAGCCTCAATCACTTAGATTTCTTTACTTGTCATTAATTAATTTCCAATTAATTAATCAATCATCCTTTCATTTTTCATCTTAATCAATTACCCTGGATTAATTATCCTTCAATTACATCCAAGTAATTATCTTTAATTAACTTCACAATGTTAATTAGTCTTAACCAGAATCAATAAGCAATCTTAATTACTTCATGAATTAATTAATTATTTTAATTACATTAATTCTTAATTACTTATATTAATTAACTTCTCATAAGTCACTTATTACTAATTAATTCATCTTAATTAATCAATCTTTAATTACATCGTTAATTATATAAATTAATGATTTTCAATTTTATTTTAATTTGTTCTAATCTAAATTAATTACTTTAATTCAACCACAATATTAATCACTCTCGATTAATCTCAACCTGTAATTAAATATCCTTTTATTTACTCCATTAAATAAATTAATTACTCATTAATTACTATCTAAATTAACCTCTTGATTAATTTCACAAAGTAATTATATTTTATTAATTACATAAGTAATTACCTATCAAACCATCCATTGATTATTCTAAATTAATTAAAATTAATAAATTAACTTAAACCTTAATTAATTCAAACCCTTAATTTCTAAATTAATCATCCCAATTCATTAATTAATTGAATTAATTAATTATCCATTTTAATTACCCTTCTAAATTTGATGAACTACAAATCATAAGCCCTTATTAACGTTAAAACGAAAACATTTTCTTATTAATGACTTAAGTTTTAAACAATTTAAAACCCGAATACTTCGAGTCAAGCCACAATTAACACGAGAACCAACTAAAACCAAAGTTACCCGATCATCAGTTCACAGTGCACCTCAAATCAATTCAATCATGCAATTAATTATTTAAATTTAATCATTTAAATTTAAATAAAAAAATCCAACAGAGTGGGATTTACTCACCTTTGATTTTTGTTTGGCAATCCAATTCCATCTCGACCATTATCTCCCAATTTTGGACCTTGCATAAATATTATACGGTTTGTCAACATTTTAAATAATGGAACAATCAATTTCATTTTTAAATAAATTTAATTTACACTAATTTTCCTTTAGTAATTCCTTAGTAGCTAAAATAATTAAATAAACTAATTTTAACAAGTTAATCTCCTTAATCCTTTATTTTAAAATAAGTTGCAAGTTTAAAATGTATATTTATATATGTTTATAAGAAATAATCTATATAGATTAAAATTTATTTTATATAAACTCCTGTATAAATTTCCAGTTTACTGTAAAAAAATATTTCATAACAAAACTGTAAATTTTTAAACAAACTGTAAATTCTAAATATATATATATATATATATGTATTTATATCTATTAAAAAATTCCTTATTAAGTCTTACTGTTAAAAATAAAACTTTTGTTTTACGCTTATTATTATTATTATTTTTATAGCATATAAATATTTATTCTCTATATAATTACACAAATATATGCAAATATAAAAACTGCAGAGCTTATACCTCACTGCCGACGCCCAACCCTAATTCCAAAGCTTGACCCATTCCTCGCCTCCACTTGCTCGCTGCCGAATCCACAGCCACATCATCACCACCGCGACTCTAGCTGCTAGCCTAGCGTGCGTGCTCCCCTTTCGTGGTCGCCGCCTCTACTCGCGAAGCTCCAACGAAAGTCGAGCAGCCCAAAACCCACGTCGCCTCTCCTAAAGTCACGATCTGCTTCGAAAATCAAGCTCGAGCTCGATTAATTCTAAGTCGCTATTTTTTCTTCTTCGATAGAATGAAATCGACCTGATAGAAGAAGGAGGAGGGGTTCGATCGAAAGAAGGGAGCCTAATTCAAATCGGCTTCGGCCATTCTTTTCGTTCTCTTTGATTTGATTTTTTTTATAAACGAAGGTGATTTTCGTTCTGATGTGAATAATAGGAGAATAGGTAGACGAGATATAAAGTTGAGGGAATGATGTATTGGAGAAGACAAGGCCTTGATTTAACAGATTAAAATATTATTTAATTATAAATATCTCACTTTACCCAGCTCAAAACTTCGAACCACCATCGAGGCGTGCCGCTAGGCGATTATAAGGTTTTCCCCGCATTCCGAACACAATGGAATGTGTTTCAGAGGCTAATTTGATCGTATGTGGAAGTTAACTTTTTAAATCGATTTAAAATATTAAATTATTGATTTTAATTGCAACGCGTTTCTCACCCGTACGAGCAAACGGTAAATCCAAACGCTACGAAAATTGAAATCCGATAATAACTAACTATTACGGATCCAATGGAACTGGTTTCGTCGAATCCCGAGACTGTGCCTCGGAAGGCTATTTCTAAACGTCAATTTAAACGATATATTATTAAAACTGAACAAATTACCTTTAAATTAAATTTCAACCATTCTATTATCTTCAGTATCATCATTATAAATTTTTATAAGCCTTCAAATTATTTTTAACAAGCTTAAAATTCCATATTCAACATCTTACCCAATTTCGAATTATATATAATTCAATAATTTAATTATCAAGTAAATATTAATATTTGAAATTCAAATTAAAATTAACCTTTAAATATTTAAAATCAATTAATTATTCCATTTTAAATTGTTAAAAATTCTGGATCGTCACATTCCTTCCCCCTTAAAAGAATTTCGTGTCCGAAATTTCTAATTAGGAAGAGTGGTCCAATACCCGTTTACTTTTTCCTAAAGCCAAACAGTTATATCAACTTGCCATAACATATATTTTATTAAAGATCCACTATTACTACAACCAACTTTCCAAAACCTTCTATAGTTTCCAACAGCATTATTTACTCCACATATACAAATTTAAATTTAAAATTCAAATTTAAATTATCACAACTTTCTCAAAAAAATTCTAACTCTCTAAATTTCCGAGAAATTTTGCCAGCGTCTCCTTTGCGTGGCTAGCTCGGTACAACTACAAAATGCCTTTACGGGCTCCCAAATTCCAAAAGAAAACAAAACGCCAAGTGGCTAGATCCAAAACCCAATCCAATTTCATACAGAAATTTAATTACATACCTTTTTGTTGGGCAATTAACATTATCTCCTGAAATCAAAACCAATTTTCTTTTCCCTTTATAATACCTGCATATCTTACTTAACAATAATATTCAATTGTAATTTTTCAAATCATTTTATACATTTCTTTACATAGGTTTCATATCTACTTCTATTCAAATTAGGTTCCCCGTTTTCATATGAATTTAATTTATTTTCCATTTTGAATATTGAATTTTATATTCCATTTATAACTGATTCATATTAGTTTCATCTACTAATTTTAGTTTCAACTTTGAAATCGTTTAGTTGCTTACAGAAAAAATTTCATAATTTTTCAAAAAATTTCTAACTCCCAAAATTTTCAGAAAATTTTGGCAGAGTCTCCTTTGCACGGAGAAGCTTTTGCAATTTGACAAGAGATATAAATTTATATACATCGACCCACGCGGTTGGAAAAGCAAAAACAGTTCATATTTCCTATTTTTATTGCGTAGGCGTACCTTTATTTAGCAGTTTTAGCAAGCGGCTTATTATTTTAGCAATTAACGCGTCCGAATCCAGCCAAACGGCTTCCCGATACCTGTACTTACTCAATTTAAATACTAAGTGCCGTATATAGAAAATCTATTAGCATTTCACTTACTTTCAATAGCTAAACACATGCATTTCATAAGCAACAAGCACCAAACGCTTACCATAAGTGATTTATATGATTTAAAGCGAATTCAATTGCTTCCAACCAAATCATATGCCATTTCATTCAATTTTAATGGTTTACAACACCATTTCTTACATTCCATTTATTTTTAATCCAAACAAGCTCATATTCAATTCAGTTAATCCTAAAACCAATTTATTTAAGCTCTATCAACTCATAGATTTTTAATTACTTTCATTTACGTCCAACGACAACTTTTTTTAATGTAAATTCGACGATATTTGCTTAATAGAGTATTCATTTTAGTTTATAACTACTTTAAATTAATTTCAACTCATACTATATTTAATTCCATTTCATTTCTAATTGTTTTTTACCAACCATACATATGTATTTCATTTCATTTCCGCAATTGTTCCACTCAAAACAATTTATTAAGCTTGGCACATTCAATACTATAAATTAATAACCATTTCCAAATTAATTTAACCCATACTTTTATGATCTTTCACTTTTGCTCGAAACCAAACTTCTATTAATTTTAAACCTAAGTTAATTTACCTTCTTCAAATTATTTCAACTTCATAACTTAAGCTCACATTGTTTGCAAATAAATTTTCTTTTTCATCTTAACTTGATTCTATTTCAATCAAATCTCATTTCAATCTACAAATTTATTTGATTAATTATTATAAATTAAACTCCCAAATTCAATTCATTCACGACTCAACTTACTAATTACAAGGCCATTTTCAATTTATTTCTACCTACTTGGGTTTTGTTTGCAATTCAAACCTTGTCTATTATAATTCAATTTTATTTCATTCGACAACACCTCCCTTATATCCAATTTACTTGCAAATTTCATTAAATATTATTCATATCACACTTGAATTTTATTTGTAATTCAAACCATCACTATTTCGATCCAACTCTATTTTATTTTTGTTTTTACAACATCTCTTCTTGTTTAATTCATTATCAAATCCAAGTCGAATTCTATTTACAATTCGAATTCATTTCCAAACTCCGTTATTAACTTACAATCTGTTTTATTTAACCAAGTTAAATTTTGTTAATATATTCTATCAAATAATTTATTTAGCTGATTAGCTTACATCCAACTTTTATTACAAAAATCACTCCATTAAATTTTCCCGAGTTAAATCTTATTGATAATTCCAGTTTGGATTTTCTTTCATTTTCCAAAATTCCAACATTTATTTAAAATTTTTAGAAATGCTTTTAAATTCAAATAATATTATTGAAATAGCTTTTTATAAAAATACTTTTTATAACTCGATGTCTCAACCAGTTCACCCTTGTTCTCACAGAAATTCTGTCATACGTTGATCAGGCGTAGGACTGAAAATCTATAAGTACTTGGTAAACCCATTTCAACATCTAGTGAAAATACTTGGAAAATAATTTTATTGAAAATATAGAAAACAGTTGTTGAAAATAGAGGAAATATCTTTCGTGAGAATGCTCTGGAAATCATCACTCCCATCCATGGTCGCAGTTACATCCAAGGTTACGTTGCCATCGCAGTAAAAGTCCATGTAACTGTAGGCACTCCACGCCCCTCGATTACGCCATGGAACCCACAACAGATCGCAGTTACATTCCAGGGTTACGTTGCCATCGTAGCAAAAGTCCATGTAACTGTAGGTATCAGCACCCCTCGATTTTCACTATCAAAATGAAACTTCTCCACTCCTACATAGGTCGCAGTCTACCGATATAAAATCAAACACAGATTGTTGGCTCTCAGCAGCACACACGACTTTCGTATGTTACCATAGGTCGCAGTCTACTAATATAAAATCAAACGTAGACCGTTGGCTCTCAGCGGCACACATGACTTTCACTATGGTACACACTACTCATAATCCTCAGGAACTAGTTTTGTCCGGACTCCTCACAGGATCAACTTTAGAACCTCCCTTGGGGCTCAAGGCAGAACAGCCCGGTGGCACTCCTGAGAAGTTCATTTCAAGGGAGCGCATTTTTCCCCGGAGCCATCATCAAAACTGTTTATACTATACACATATAGTATCTTTCAAATCATACACCTAGTATGATCTCATACAAAGATCCTTTACACAAAATCGATAATTCTCAAACAAGGCTTTCCAAATTTCAATGTTGATTTTACCCAAAAATCAAAAGCCTTTCTAAATCCAATGGTTCCCAAAACCTTTTCCAAAATACTCATAAGATCCTTTATATATACATAAATATATATCATTTTTAAAACTTTGGATCATTTCAAACTTGTATAAAATTCCTTTTATACTTCAAACACTTTCAAAACTCTTTTTTTACGATAATAGATTCAACAAGGGGAGATTTATCTTATATAACAAAGACATATAACTTTGTTTATTCAAAATCAAACATTCAAATTTGATTACTCCTTTCAATATCAATTTCATTCAAATCCATACGATGTACACATATCATCCGTACGCTATACCAATCTGATCACTTCTGAACTAGTATTGTCCACCCGACTTCCTAGCGCAGACTCAGATCAGGTTTCTTGATCAGAAACCGTCATTCTCCTTGCATAGACATAACTATGATAGAGAATATCCAGAACCAATCAAAAATCCAAATCCAGGCTCGCCGTCGAAAATCGAGTGGAAAATCCCAACTCGGATCGATAAACTATCTCAAAATTCTGTGCTCGAATCTGGATCAAATCACTACGCGAATAGAATAATATACGTATATCCTATGTATTTATTTTCATTGATTATTAGCCAAATCAATTTCCTTTCTATTCACATTCTCTTAAATTTTCATTCACTTATTTACAATTGCCTCAATTCCATTGGATTGTCACTTCAATCCTTATCTCAGTTGGGTATTTAATCAATAACAGTTTGAACTCCGACCAGTTTATATTTAGAAAATAGCTTGAAAATTTTAAAAATAGATAAGTAGTTGAAAAATAATTATTAGTTTGCAAAATAGCTGTAAAATAGTTAACTAATTGTAAAATAGTTGAGAAATAGCTAAATAGTTTCAGAAATTTTAGATAATTGCAAAATAGTTGTAAAATAGTAATTAATTTGTAAAATAGTTGAAAATAGTAAATAGTTTATAAAACAGTTGAAAAATTGTTAAATAGCTGCAAAAATAATTGTAAAACAAGTATAAAACAATTTGGCTTTAAGAAAGAAAGGTTGTATACATTAAATAGCTTGGAAAAACAAGTTTATATTAAAACAATTTATATTGAAAATAGCCCAGAGTCAAAACTGTTCACTTTCCCATCCATTCAATTTAAATTTCCTCTTCCGTTTAAATTGACTCAATTCCAATTTGAATAACTTCAATTTCCATTGGACTTGATTTATCCCCAATTCAAGTTGAATTAATTCTCAATTTCTTTCCAACTTCAAATCAAATTCCATTTGATTCTTACTTATTCAACTTTATTTATAGTTCCAAATTATTCAAATAATTTGGACTAATTTCAAATTGAATCCACTTCAATTTCAAATCATTTCAATTTCTGCTTAAATGAATCCCAACCCATTCAAAATTTCAAACCTTCGGATTAATAACCTTTCCGCTTAAGTTTAAAACTTGCTTCACTTTGGGTTTCACATCACATTCCAAGGAAAATTCAAAGCTCAACCTTAGAGTTTATTTCATATTTATTTCCTTTACACGCCAGGCTACTTTTAAATTTTAAACCACTCTTGGTTTTAATTTCAAAACAAATCCCTTAAAAATCTTCCAAACATTTCTTGTTTTTAAAAATAAGACTATGTTCAAAATAGTCTGAATTATATTATTTGTTATTTTCTTTAACTCTTTGAAACAATTGATTGTTTCTAGACTTAGGTTTTAAAACTTCACTATTTTAAAACCTACTTTAATTTAGAAGTTATACTCATCTTATAAATTTACTTCATATGGCTTACTTAATAGAAAATGTATCATTATTAAACACAATAACTATTTATGATAATACCCAAGGTAATCATATCTAGATACTAATTCCTTTTTATATTATTCTTACTTCTATAAATTCAAGATTAAATTTGAGTTTGAATCCATTTCAAACTTACCTTTATTTAAAGTTTTTAAACAATTTAATTTCTCATCTCAAATTCTAGAATTTCATTTTAATCAATTAAATTTTAATTTGGTTGTATTTCTGTTTTTACTTAATTTAATTCCAATTCAAGATTTCAATTTGGTTGTATTTTATATTACTTCTTAATTTAATTCTATTAATTTAACATCCAATCATCTTAATATTTATTAGAAGGAAATATTGCTTTATATATCAAAATATATTTTTATATAAAATCATTTAAAAATTTATATAAGAAAATAACAAGTACGCGCTCGTGTATATATATACACTCAACTCATTCTAGAGTGCTTCATACTCTATTTAATGAGTAATCCCCACCAGAGCCAAGGTTCTCGCTTAACCTTTCAGCTCTGATACCAACTGTAACAACCCGAAATTTTCGATCCCGAAAATTCCAGATAGTTACGAAAAAGAAGAAAGAGATAGAAGAAGAAGAAGAACAGAAACACCAACATCTCAACATCCGCAGCGGATAAAAATAATAGAAGTTTACAAAGGAATAATATTCTGTCGATTATATTTTAATACATCAGAGTTACACATATACCCAAACACTGGACATATACAAATCAACATGTCTCAGATTTACAATAATATGATACAGCGGAAATACTCTATGCATTCTCGCCATCCAGCTCGCCTCCTGAGCTCCAGAACGTCCTTATCTGAAAATCTGTAATACTCGTCTGACCCGAGCATTACATCGAAGTAAAATCCGGGTCAGGCTGGAAACCAGCGTGAGTAAACCCATCCAACAAGGAATACAAGTATACAACTTATATATAACCCAGGGTAACTCGAAGCAAATCACAAAGCCACAATTTATTATCGACATCACTTATTTCACATATAAGTTTTCTAAATACCAAAGATTTAGATTTAAAATAGTCCAATTCCTTTAAATCACTTCACTCCAGCCAATAGATTTCGCATATCAATCTATAAAAATTCGAAGTGGTTTCGGGTATCTTCTAATACCCGACCCCGGTCTCTTCGAGTATCATGTCATCCTAACCCAAATTATCCAAATGAAATACACCACCTTTCATATCAGAGATATCAACTCATTCAAAGCATCCAATGCCATTCAATCATCCATAAATAAAGCTTGATCGCTACCAAAATTTATTTAATTAATTCAAATTGAATTTTTAGCCTCAATCACTTAGATTTATTCACTTTTCATTAATTAATTTCCAATTAATTAATCAATCATCCTTTCATTTTTCATCTTAATCAATTACCCTGGATTAATTATCCTTCAATTACATCCAAGTAATTATCTTTAATTAACTTTACAATATTAATTAGTCTTAACCAGAATCAATAAGTAATCTTAATTACTTCATGAATTAATTAATTATTTTAATTGCATTAATTCTTAATTACTTATATTAATTAACTTCTCATAAGTCACTTATTATTGATTAATTCATCTTAATTAATCAATCTTTAATTACATCGTTAATTATATAAATTAATGATTTTCAATTATATTTTAATTTGTTCTAATCTAAATTAATTAGTTTAATTCAACCACAATATTAATCACTCTCGATTAATCTCAACCTGTAATTAACTATCCATTTATTTACTCCATTAAATAAATTAATTACTCCTTAATTAACTATCTAAATTAACCTCTTGATTAATTTCACAAAGTAATTATATTTTATTAATTACATTAAGTAATTATGCATCAAACCATCCATTGATTATTCTAAATTAATTAAACTTAATAAATTAACTTAAATCTTAATTAATTCAAACCCTTAATTTCTAAATTAATCATCCTAAATCGTTAATTAATTGAATTAATTAATTATCCATTTCAATTACACTTCTAAATTTGATGAACTACAAATTTATAAGCCCTTATTAACATTAAAACGAAAACATTTTCTTATTAATGACTTAAGTTTTAAACAATTTAAAAACCCGAATACTTTGAGTCAAGCCACAATTAACACGAGAACCAACCAAAATCAAAGTTACCCGATCATCAGTTCACAGTGCACCTCAAATCAATTCAATCATGCAACTAATTATTTAAATTTAACCTTTTAAATTTAAATAAAAAAATCCAACAGAGTGAGATTTACTCACCTTTGATTTTTGTTTGGCAATCCAATTCCATCTCGACCATTATCTCCCAATTTTGGACCTTGTATAAATATTATACGGTTTGTTAACATTTTAAATAATGGAACAATCAATTTCCTTTTTAAATAAATTTAATTTACACTAATTTTCCTTTAGTAATTCCTTAGTAGCTAAAATATTTAAATAAACTAATTTTAAACGAGTTAATCTCCTTAATCCTTTATTTTAAAATAACTTGCAAGCTTAAAATGTATATTTATATATGTTTATAAGAAATAATCTATATAGATTAAAATTTATTTTATATAAACTCCTGTATAAGTTTCCAGTTTACTGTAAAAAAATATTTCATAACAAAACTGTAAATTTTTAAACAAACTGTAAATTCTAACTATATGTATGTATGTATGTATGTCTATTAAAACAAAATTCCTTATTAAGTCTTACTGTTAAAAATAAAACTTCTGTTCTACGCTTATTATTATTATTATTTATGGCATATAAATATTTATTCTCTATATATTTACACAAATATATGCAAATATAAAAACTGCAGAGCTTATACCTCACTGCCAACGCCCAACCCTAATTCCAAAGCTTGACCCATTCCTCGCCTCCACTTGCTCGTCGCCGAATCCACAGCCGCATCATCACCACCGGGACTCCAACTGCTAGCCTCGTGCGCGTGCTCCCCTCTCGTGGTCGCCGCCTCTACTCGCGAAGCTCCAACGAAAGTCGAGCAGCACAAAACCCACGTCGCCTCTCCTAAAGCTGCGATCTGCTTCGAAAATCGAGCTCGAGCTTGATTAATTTTGCGTCGCCATTATTTTTTTTCTTCGATAGAATGAAATCGACCTGATAGAAGAAGGAGCAGGGGTTCGATCGAAAGAAGGGAGCCTGATTCAAATCGGCTTCGGCCATTCTTTTCGTTCTCTTTAATTTGATTTTTTTCTTATAAACGAAGGTGATTTTCGTTCTGATGTGAATAACAGGAAGAGTAGGTAGACGAGATATAAAGTTGAGGGAATGGCGTATTGAAGAAGGCAAGGCCTTGATTTAACAGATTAAAATATTATTTAATTATAAATATCTCACTTTACCCAGCTCAAAACTTCGAACCACCATCGAGGCGTGCCACTAGGCGATTATAAGGTTTTACCCGCGTTCTGAACTCAATAGAACGTGTTTTGGAGGCTAATTTGATCGTATGTGAAAGTAATATTTTTAAATCGATTTAAAATATTAAATTATCGATTTTAATTGCAATGCGTTTCTCACCCGTACAAGCAAACGGTAAATCCAAACGTTAGGAAAATTGAAATCCAATAATAACTAACTATTACAGATCCAATGGAGCTGGTTTCGTCGAATTCCGAGACTGTGCCTCGGAAGGCTATTTCTAAACGTCAATTTAAACGATATATTATTAAAACTGAACAAATTACCTTTAAATTAAATATCAACCATTCTATTATCTTCAGTATCATCATTATAAATTTTATAAGCCTTCAAATTATTTTTAGAAGTCTTAAAATTCCATATTCAACATCTTACCCAATTTTGAATTATATATAATTCAATAATTTAATTATCAAGTAAATATTAATATTTGAAATTCGAGTTAAAATTAACCTTTAAATATTTAAAATCAATTAATTATTCCATTTTAAATTGTTAAAAATTCCGGGTTGTCACATGGACACTGAAAGTAGATGTTTGAAGACATATTCAAAGTTTACATTGATATTCATTATTTTACGGGAAGTTAACACAGAGTCGATCTTCGTAGCTCGATCGAAAGGTTTTATCCTCCGGTGTTCGTATACAATAAATACTTATGAACATTCATTTTGAATTTTAGAATTTAGAAGTTCAATAAAGCCGATTAAAAAATATGGTATAACACATATCCTAAAGTTTACTTCATACGGTAAATATGAAGTGAACTTCAGATTTTGTAGGAATGGTAATTTTAATCTTTTCCTAAGTTGTTTCATTTCCCATAAATTGATCAATGTTCAATAGAAATTGTAAAGTTTGTCTTTATTGCGTAATATAAGTTTATGAGCTTGAAAAATCGAACCTCGTCATGTAGCGAGGGTTTTGAAAGTGAATTTGAAAAATCAAACCTCATAGTACGATGAGGATTTGAATATGAATTTGAAAATCTAACCTCATCGTACAATAAGGATCTGAATACGAATTTGAAAATCTAACGTTGTTGTATTGTGAATATTTGAATATGAAAATGTAAATCTGACCTCACTATACAATGATGATTTAAATATGAATTTAAAAATCTAACCTCATTGTATTGTGAGGAATTAAATATGAGTGTGAAAATCTTACCTCATCGTGTAGTGAGGAATTGAAGGTTGAATCTCATCGGGATTTGAAGGTTGAATCTCATCGTATAGTGAGGATTCGAAGATCAAGCCTTAAGTATTTGGTAATCTGACTTTATCATATGGTAAGGATTTGGAAATATAACCATACCGTATAGTAAGAATTTGGAACCCTAAATGTTGAAATTTAGTATTGACTAAATGTTGAAGTCTTAGTTGATTGAATGCTGAAGGCATTACATACTGAATGTCATAAGGCTAAGTTGACTGTATATGGTAAGGCTTAATTGCTTGAGTGTCATAAGGCTAAGTAATTAGATTTCTACAAGGCTTAATTATTAGTGTGCCAAAGACTAAAGTTGTAGGCTCAATAAATAGGGTATCGTAAGACCTAATTGTTTAAGTGACGTTAGGCTTAGTGAATTGATGTCATAAGGCTTTGTATGTAAAGTGTTGTAACGCTTAGTTAGTAAAGTGTCGAAGGCCAACGCTATAGGCTCAGTATATAAAGTATCGTAATGTTGGAACTGGGCCAGCCCACGGTGGAATTTATATGCGAATTTAAAAAATTCCTTATTGGATCATTATTGAGCCTATGAAGTCTAATTTATTTAGAATATTTCTAGATTTTATTTAAATAAAATATTTTATTTTATTTAAATTTATAAAATGTTACCGTATTATTTAATTTTATGTTATATTAAATATGTATTGTGTCACATACACATACATAAATCGGTGCACGTGTAACATATCAATCCGTGCAAGATGCCCGTATATAGATGTTGGGATTTACATCGCAACAGACATATTAGCTTATCCAATATGTAAATGTAATGTCCAAATGTTTGTATATATATACTTATGCTTTTTATAATAAAATATTAAAATATATGTATATATTAAAATTTATTTATTTATAATTTTGTATAAGCATATAAATATGAATATAAATACATGATATTAACAAAATGTATATATATTAATTACTATATAAATATGCTTATATACTTTAAAATATAATAAATAAAGTTTTTTGGTGTAATGTCGAAAATAATATTTGTACAAACACATAGAAATGAACATGTTAAATACTTATACATAAGTATGATTAATAATATATATATACATTTTTTTAGAAAACAATAATATTTATACATATATATTAATATGAATAAAATTATAGATAAATTTTTTATTTAAATATATTTATTGAACTGGTCTTGTGCATAGACTGGGTTTCAAAATTTTAAATATATATATGTATATTAACAAAACTATATAAAATTATTTATAATAAAGTATATTACTTTTTGGAACTAAATTTAAATTTAAAATTTCTTGCAAATTTTACATGAAAATTTATAATTTGAAAATTTGATATATAATTTACAAATTGAATTTTAAATTATTATTTTTATTTTAAATATTTAAAAATAAAAAATGTTTTTTACTTTCTACCATGAGCTTAATAGGCATCAACAAATATTTATAAAATATAGAATATATTTTATAATAGATATATGAATTTATACAATTATATGATAAATTGATTTAAATATTATTAAAAAATAATATATAAATATAAAAAATTCTGTCGAAAATATAATATTTATTAAACATCATATATGAAATTTTATTTTCATTTTTTTTAGCAAAGCTAAGCGGGGTTGGATTTTTTCATATTTTACACATGTATAATATAATACTTAAATTATAAACTATACAAATACATGTATATGTTATATAGTAAATTAATTGAATAATAATAAAAAAATTATATAAATTCTAAGCTGTGATATATAGAGATGAATAGTCACAAAAAAATATTTTTTTTATAATCATATATATACATATACATATAAACAGCTAAATTTGTGATAATATATTACATATTGGAACCATCATCTAACTAACAATATTATATACAAATAAATGATCATTAAATTAATGTTTGTAATTAAATTAAAAGTGTAACTTGCAGCCAAAGCCCTTAAGCATACCTTGAAAAGATGTTATATGCTCTTGGAAATGATTTTCAATCCAATAGAGTGATAGTTCTTAAACCATCGACCACCAGCTATCGAATAGCAAATAAATTGATTTTATTTGAATTTGGAAAACTAGAGAGAAAGAGGATGAAAGTCATCCAGCAAAAGGAATGGGATGAAGGCTCCAAAATATCTTAGTGAAATAGAGAAAGAGATGCTTAAATAGAGAATGGAAAGAAGAGAATTTAGGATCTCATCTTTTACTCTATCTTCTTCAATCTTGGCCATTCATTTTCAAGCCCTCTAACCCATATTTTCAGCCATCTATATCCCATGTCATAGCCGATACTATCAGCCCATGCATTGGGCCTTAAACCCATTTGAACTCGAATGTATATTTTGCATTTTGGATATAATTTAAAAGGCTTATCCATATCGCATATCAATTAATGTGTTTATAACATTTATAAATGCAATTAACATTTGTTTATCAAATTTAAAAATATTATTTCATAAATATTATTTATTTTAATTAATTTATAACAATTATAAATTAATTAAATCATTTGGTCAAAGGAGAATTCAATGATTTTGGTTGTGACTTGTCAGGTGTAAATTTGGTCAGCGATGAATATCAGACCGTTTGTATATAATTGTTCATGTCACTTAGCAGGTGTTGTGACATTTTGGCCAAATTTATCACTTACTTGATTTGGGTAAAATCCAAGTTAACTTTATTAAGCGTAATCTGATTGTGACTTTTATTTGCACTAATTCTTTTCGACAAAACGATATCATTTTGAACTTATGAAATTTGATAATGGTCAAAATTATAAAATCATTCATATTCAACTCTATAGTGCAATTACAATGTCCTTGGTTCAATAATAACATATTATTAATAAAAATGCTCTGGCTAGAGACTTTGACTTTGAGTTGATTTGAGTAGACCGTGATACTGATCTCATATAACTGAGGAGACGAATCCTCTCTTTCATAGTGCTTCACTTACAATACTTCCACTCGACCCAACTGTAGTCACTCGATGGACGTTGTGCCATGATTTGACTATAATCAAAGTGGTGCTTTCATATTGAAGATAGACAGTATTATCAAGTCGAGAGAATTATGTAAAAATCATTCGTATTGATATTTTATGTTTAACCTTAGTTATATTAACCAATAGAAAACTATCGAGTGAGTCATTATATAGTATTCCAGTAATTATCAATATGTAACCCCTTGGTGCCGGTAGAAAACATAATTAATACACTTCTCAACATTTGGAGAGCATTATGTACTATAGTCTCAACAAATATATTGATATCCAGTCTCGATACATCTTAATTAGGAATATTTGAAATGGCATATTTATTTTCATTGTGATAAATTACTCACGGTTACAACACTTTGTAAATAATATCACAGAACATATCATTTATGGATTTTCTATTAAATATACTTTTAATTAAACAAATTAATTAATATAACACATTATGTTAAATATATAATAGAAAGAAAATACCTTTTATTTAATAAATTACATAATTGCCCCTAGGGCATACTCTTAACTCTACCAACCTCCCATTTGCATTTAGGATCAATTATGGAATTTTATTCCAACTTCTTCAATCAGTTTCCTCAAAACCAATTAGGTCAGTCCCTCGGTGAACATATATGCTATTATGTTTTAATTATGTACTTCATCAATCAACTCTCTTTGACGTTGCTGAACTACCTTTATCATGTGGAACAATTTGAAGTATGTCTCTTGACCTCCAATGAGCTCTAAGTTCTATTATGAATTATATCTTGACATTGTTATCATATAACAATGTTATGGGTTTCTCAACATTCGAAATCATCCTCAGCTCAGTTTATAAATTCTTGCATTTTTATTTATATATATTGCTTTTATTGCGGCTTTATTCAAGGAAATGTACTTAGCATTTTTCTTTGAATATGCCACGGTCTTTCATTTGAAATATTTCCAACCTAAAGATTTTTAACTTGAATTTATTTTTGACACATCACACTCAATATCACTTATGAATTTTAAATTCGAACACTCCTTCAAAGAAGTCTGTTGTTTCTGTAAACAATTCTCAAATATTTCATAAATAAGAATACCTCAAACAACCATTTTGTGATATCGATTTAGATCTAATATTTTTCTTCATGTATCAAATACAAACAAATCACGACATCGTAGACAATATAATATGTATGATAATTCATATTGTCAATGCATAAGAAATCAATCTTACATGTTTAGTATTAAACATTTTAATAATGTGTCCTTGCATATCATTTGGGACAGTCCCAATATCTTTTATACTTACTATAAAGGACATCATTTACAAATCCAACATCGAGTACTAAATAACTAAAGCTAATTTTAACACAAGTACATTATGAACACTCGACAATGTGTTGTTTACGTATGGTTTAGAAATGTCTATGTACGTCGTGACCTTTTTTCTTATGAATACATGATTCCTTTGCATTTTGACTGATATTCAGACTATTTGATACTTTTATCAAAATATTTTTTCAATTCCGGTGCTTATAAAATGATACAATCTATCATTTCTTTAATCATATCCAAAAACTCACAAACTTAATGTCGCTCCCACTAACCTCGAGAAACTTTGCTTATTATGTGTAAACATTTTACTCTAAATCATTTTAGAATTTTATATTTTAACACTATGTATCAACATATATGTCATACTATGCGATAATTTTGTGAGAAAAATCTGAACCTATTTGAGCACATTGAATGATGAATCTTTTATGTTAATTTCAACAATTGAAATTTATGGTATTATCCTTATCAATATGACTCACTATATTTCAACTACATTTGTCTTTCTCGTAAAGACACATTTGCGGCCAATGGATCATACCCCTTAAGTATAACTTTCAAAAAATCATATGTTGATAATGTATTTGGAATATATTTTGGATTTGCGCATCGTACCATATCATAGTGTCAATAATCTTAAAGATTTAATTAACACAAACGAGGATTATTTATTATTCACATTGACAAGAAACTCACAGTTTCTCTTTAATGTACGAGAGTACACATTGGACATTCTAATGTATTGTGTTTATTTAGGTTTGGTTAATTACATTTTCTCCCTTGCTATCAATTTTATTCTTAGATCATATCCAAATCCATTTTATACCAACAATTTCCTAAAGAATTTCGTTCGCTACGAAGTTGGTATTTCTCGAAACAACAGTTGTTTCTTAGTGCAAAGGAACAGACATTCATAAATATTTTATAAATGGCCTATTATAAAACCGACTTTTCATTAGTTCATAATATATTTATATTTACAATATAATTTGGTCATCTGATGACTATCGTTCCTAAAATTCGCTTGGGATGATTCACATAAGATCTCTTACGTACAATTGTTACGTGCAGTCTTTCAACTCACACAACCTGCCAAGTCCTTGGCCTAGGATACGTAAAGGTTTCTTATTACCTCTTATCTTATATGGTTTTGTAAATTGTCTTTTGGATGATATTAATTTTAACCTTGTGCATTACCCTTAAGTACACACCTTATCGAAAGAGTTTAACTTAACCTCATTCATCATTAATCATACTTTGTCTAATAGGGTTTGATTACTTCTTATCAATACATCATTATGTATTATAAGGAGGGGTAACCTTGGTGACTGAATCCTTACTCATATTAGGTACATATAGAATTATTTTCAATATACTCACACATTCGATCAAATCGAATCATTTATGTTACATATTATATTATTTACTTCCATTTTATATTCTATGAGCTCATCATAAACTTATATATGTGTATCAAATACACTTGTTCATGTCTGTGATAACTTACCGGTGAATACGACGAATAACGTGGAACCTCTTTAGTAGTAATAAAATTACAATTGCATACATCTATATGTATCAATCTTAAAAGTTCGTCAATGCTTAGGATGCTCCCACTTAATGGGTGCATAGCCTTTATTTATTTAAGATATAATCAATCAGTATCATATGATTATAAATAATTTTGGATACTTCAAATTTTCAATTCATAACTTTTGTTGTGAAAAAAAAACCACATTATAGTTTTATTTCATAAATAATATTCATAATACTCACATTGAAATATCACCGTGTCTATTTTCCAATTGGCACCCAAAAATAATCATTATTTCATAAATAATGTTCGGTGTGTTTTATGAAAACAATTTCCATAATTTGAAACAATCAATAAGTGCTATATCGCATGCTCTCACTATTTCCACCATTACTATAATAGCGTACTAAATTCAAAGGTTCATCAGTCACTTAATATAGATTATTTATTTCGTATACTATAGCTAGCTTACAGCGGAGAGGTCTTTGATCACATATCTTAAACTCAAAGAAATAAACCTCATAGAAAACAATTTTCTACATGAAAATACATTTCGGAATAGAAATCATATTTCTGATTCCAATGTTAAGTATCAATTATTATTAGTACAATTCTCGTTTGCAGTGTTTCGTTATAAAGCAAAAGTGACTATTCACTCTCTTCATCCCAACTGTACCTTGAATCATATCTACACTTGTACACTTGTTTTTCTTTTTAAATAGTCAAACCATTCAAAAGATTGCCCTTACTACAACAACATTACGAACTCTTTACAAAAGCGCACTCGAGCATCCTTAACATTTAAGGATATCAAATATGTTGCACTTTGCGTAAACCGATCAAACTGATATTTTAACGATCGAGTTCTTAGATTTATCTTGTAGTTTTGGTCAAGTATTACATTCAACACAATATGATCTTTATTATAGTCAATCAAATTGAATACTCGGTCTTATGGTACAGATTATTTGTTTGCTTAAATGAACTAATTTCATCGAAATATCGTACATTACGAATTATGACCGTTCACTACATAACATTTATATTCGATTGTATATGGATTAAATATCCATGTCTTTTATTACTTTTAGAGCTCAAAACTCATAAAATACAATACTTGATCTCGACAAAATAAACATGTAAGCAACCAAATTACAAATGCATTTAGTAGTCGTAAAATCAAGTGCTGGCATGGGTATTGAAACACTAACATGCAAGAAGCAGTTATTAATAAGTATATGTTATATTTCTGTTTGCCAATATTTAATTCTATTCAATTATATATCTTAGTTGATAAAAAAATTATCAATCATATTAAAATGCATAAATTTATCAGTGTAGATTATTATAGCATTATATAGCATATGGTCTTACAATATTAGAAAAAATAAATGATATCATTTCATTTTTCTAAGGCTCCCACTAGTCTTTTATGTTTCTTCAAAACATAAGTTGAAACATAGAAAATTTTCAACTTCATTAGTGGGTGCTAGGCGTCTGTCTTTGAATTGTGACTTTGAGTTTGCTCAACAATTCATAGCTCCATGGACGATGGAAAACTCCTTATCGGTAATATATCATATACAACTCCTAACCCCTGGTACCTTATCCTAATTTCACTTCGACCTTGAGTTTATTCAACAAACTAAAATGAAATTATTCACTTGTACCTACCATATCACGATGGCCTAGGTACAGTATATGTTCCTTGAGTCTCCTCAATAAATACATATAGCTATCTTACCTCGTCAATTCAATATATTAATAATACTGCACATAACATCCTTAACTTAAGTTTTCTTAACAACTAAGTAGTATGCAAGTAATTTATATATATATATATATATATATATATATCTGGTAGACGAAAAATTATATTGAAGATTCATAATCTTTAATATATTGCATCGAGTGATATAGACTTATGGAATAATGCATCTTACGAAATACCCTCGAGATTCAAGTGTTGGATACATCAGAAATCATGATATAAGTACATTTACATATGTATTTACTCCTTAAGTCTATTTAGGGTTTATTAATATTTCACCTTTAATTTATACATTCATGGTATATAAGTTTTATTATTATATAATTTTTATATTTCATATTACTTACATATAGTCATATGTAAAATATTACATTAATTAAATTTTATATTTAATTAACATTTTAATTAATTTTATATTATCTTAATATAATATTAATATTGAATATTTATTATATACTATAACCTTTATCGTATAACAAATATATATCACATATATTTGTGTGTATTTTTTTAATTAATTAACATTCAATTAATTAATTTTATTTATTTAATTAATTAACTTTTAATTTAATTAATTAGTTAATTAACCTTTTAATTTAATTAATTAAACAATTTTAGTTAAATTATATTAATTTCGAAATAAAACATATTACATACATACATGTATTCTTATGATAACTTAATCATTTTAAAATATCATAACATATATCAAAAAATATATAGTACATGTATGTATTTTTCATTAATTAACTTATTTAATTATTAATCAGAAACATAAAAATGGCGACAACTTCTCGTCTTTGCTCACAAAATCTTTCCATTCACCTTTTAATCCTTCTTATGCGCAAGTGGATTTTATTGATAGAATCTCAATCCAGATTTGTCTCGCTATCGTTCTTATGCACAAGTGGTCAAAGATCGACTGCCATCAAGCAATCATGATATCCCCTGTTTCAAGTCTCGAATAAGAGATGGAAAGATTCAAAAACTAGCAAGATTTTTTGTTTTAGATGTGGCGAAAGCGATCTTTTTGCGTCTCAATGCCGCGATCCAATAAGATGCTTCAATTGCGTTAAATTTGGTCACAAGAGGAATAGGTGTTCGATCAATTCTAGTTTCCTTGTTTCCTCTGATATGCTGGTAGAGAATGGAGTTCAATTCGTATTAAAGATCATCTTTTTAAAGGGATTCTTCTTGAACATTTGTGGCAGAAAAGAATCGAAGGTATTAAGTATTTAGAAGAAATGCTACTTCATTTTAATATTGTTAACTCCCCAAAAATTGGTAAGGGTTACAAAGCAAGATTTGGCGATCCAGAACAATACTTTGGTAAAATCGAATCTTCCTCTAATTCTTCGGTCTCTTCGACACTATTGGTGGAACACGGTTTTCATTTTGTTTTGAAATTCATTCTGTTGAAAGGGATTTTAATTGATTATCTTAGGCAAAAAAGAAATGAGGCTTAAAATTTTCAGAAGATCTTTTGCTTCATTTTAACATTGTAAACTCTTCGAACATTGGAAAGGGCAATCGAGATAATTTCGATGATCCAGAAAATCATTTCAAAAAATTTGATTCATCTGTCAATTTGCCAAAGGAAAATTTGGTGTTCTGGAATATAGATGAAAGAGTTATTCTTGAAAATGTAAGGAGAGAAGGATCTTCAATATTTGATCCTATCTTGTTTGATCCAGATGTTGCTCTCTGTAAAAATGATTATCTTTTGACTGAATCAGTGGCAAAGGGTAAGTTTATAGAATCGAACAGTGGCTTCATTCTTTCAAAGACCAAAAAAGGTAATTCATTTTCTCGCGGTATGGATTTTTTTGAGATTTCTACCTCCAATAAATTCGCTTGTCTAGAATCAGAGGTTACTTCAGAAAACATTGTGAAATCAGATGATTGTGCTCACTTAAGCGAGGTAGCAGTTTGTTCCTCTGTTGATTGTTTGGGTAGTAATTTTCTAGTCAGTTTTCTTGCATATGAACATCAGAATCTAATATCAGATAGTGATTTTGAGTTTCAAAACGATGTTGAGCCATTCTCTAAGTTCAATGAGATATTCGTTAATAACTAGTGGTTGAAAGCTTTGGATGTTGATATTCCTTTGGTTGTCGATTCTAAGGTCAAAAAAGACATGTTTGATAATAGTAAATGGGCTGAAGATTTTATGGATGTGCTCGAGGTTTCACAAACCATGGACAGGCCTGTTTTTGATGATGATGAATTATTGCGGCAGTCAGGGGATTTTCAAGAGTGGATCTTATCAGCAGATGTTCATATTGATGATGAGAAGGATCCAGTTTTGGAAGATCGTGTTGATCTTGATGAAATTATGGTAGATATGGATATGATGTCAAGTGTGCATGATGCGCAAAGTTTATTAGATCCTGTTGCACAGAAATGGAAAAAGTCTGTTAATAAAAATGTGACAGAACTTTCTGAAGATAAGATGGGAGATGTTGTTTATTTGGGTGAGTCATCGCTGGGTCATTTGATAGAAATTGGTTCTGGTGATTTGTGTCGAGACTCCTCACAACTGTCAATGAAAGAGATTGCTATAGCTGCTCGCAATTCAGATTCTTATTCTTCCTCTTCGAAGAGAGGTAGACGTAGAAGGATGTGTCTTCTACTGGTTTTGTTCGTCGTAGTGTTAGGATACAGCGTAGCCACTCTCTGTCCATAGGTGAGTTCCTAGATCCGAGTACCGTGAGCGGTGCTACGAATTCAGGCTTAGGTATGCATTCTGGTTTGGGTAGCACTTATTCACCTTATGCTTTAGGTAGTTTATCTTCCTTTGAGTTTAATCACTTAGCTAATGATACTTCGTTCATTTTCACTGATATTGAGGTTGATCGCGAGTTTATTAGAAATAAGGAACTTGATAGGGATAAGTCAACTGGCATATGAGGATCATTAGTTGGAATACAAGAGGTTTGAATGACTTAAATAAGTGTAATAAGGTTAGAATTTTTCTAAAGACTATTCCATTGATATTGCTCTCCTTCAAGAGACTAAAATTGATTATCCTTATTTTTATTTCTTTAGAAGGTTAGGTGGATATCATTTTAGAAAATAGTTTTTTTTACCTTCTATTGGTTCTTCTAGGGGTTCAATGATTGGTTGGAGGGATAATTTCTTTAAATTACTTCAATGTATTTACAAACAACACTCTTTACACATTATTCTAATTAATCTAACTGATAATTCTTTTTTAAATATTTCTAATGTTTATGGGCCTAACTCAAAAATTGAAAGACGTACTCTTTGGAATGAATGCCTTGAGTTTAGATCTTTTGCGCCCGAGTTGTTGGATATTGAGGAGAGATTTTAACGTTACTCGTTTTATAGGGGAACGTGCTCCTTGAGAGGGAGGTTACTCTGCTATGGAGGTATTTGACCATTTTATTATTAATTCTAATTTGACTGAAATTCCTCTTTCTAATAGAGAATTTATTTGGAGCAATAATAGGGAACTCCCTCTATGGCTCTCTTAGATAGGTTTTTCGTTAGTGGTGAAATAGAGGATAAATTTTCTTATCTATAGAGTGTCTGGTCTGCCCTACACCATTTCAGATCATTGTCCTATTATTCTCACTTACGACCGTCATAGAGTTATTAGTAGATCTTTCAAATTTGAAAAAATGTGGTTACTAGAACCAAGTTTATCTAATTTAATTATTAATAAATGGTCGTCTATGAGTTTTTATAATATCAATTATAGCGATAATTCAGTAAAAAAATTTGTTTCAAAACTTAGAGAACTTAGGATTGCACTCAAAAATTAGAACAAAAATATTTTTGGTAATGTCAAAATTAAAAAAGATAATATTCTTAATGAGATGCTTAAATTCAATAAGATAGAAGAAACTAGACATCTAAATCTAGGTGAGCGGAATGTTCTCACTAACTTACTATAAGAACTTAACTCTATTCTTGAAAAGGAGGAAGTTATGTGGAAGAAAAGATCAAGAATTCAGTGGATTAACGAAGGTGACAACAATACTAAATTTTTTCACAATATAGCCAACGGTAGAAAATGCAGTAATACAATTAATTCCAGTCTAGTTAATAATGTGGAATTAGTTGACCAAAGAGATATCAGTAAGGCTTTCACAGATTATTATAAAGATATTTTTGTAATAAAAAAAAGCATAGAATTAATGTAAGATGGAATGATCTTTATCCAGCTGTCTCTAATGTTAATCATTCTGAGTTAGATGTTCCTTTTACTGAAGAGGAAATCCGAAAATCCATTTTTGATTTACCAAGTGATAAATCCTCGGATCCGGATGGATTTCCAATTTTCTTCTATAAAACTTTTTGGGAAATTTTAAAATTAGACTTAATTAGTATGTTTAATGATTTTTATAATGGAAATCTACAATTAGGTAGATTTAATTTTGAAAATGTTATTTTATTACACAAAAAAGTAGGTGCTAATAATTTAAAAGATTTTAGACCCATTTCATTAATTAATTATTCCGTTAAAATTATTTCAAAAGTTCTAGCTAATAGACTTAGTATAGGAATGAACGACCTAATTGATTGTTCACAATCTGATTTTATTAAAGGTAGAAATATCACAGATGGTGTAGCAGTTGTTCAAGAATATATTAATCATTGTTGTAAGAATAATATTACTTGTGTTATGTTAAAATTAGATTTCGCTAAAGCTTTTGATTCGGTTGATTGGGATTTTATTTAGGTATTTTTCATGCTAGAGGCTTTAGTAATAGATGGATTAACTGGATCATGAATTTGCTTAAAACTGATAACTCTAATATTATGGTAAATGGTATTTTAGGTAATAAAATTCAATCTAAGAGAGGTCTTAGACAAGGGGACCCTTTATCGCCTCTTCTGTTTAACTTAATTGCTGATGTTTTTGCTAAGATCATTAAAAAAAAGTAGTTGATAATGGTTCTCTAGGTAATATTGGTAATGATATATCGTGTTATGGTTTATCAGTCCTTCAATTTGCAGATGATACCTTGCTTTTTTCCTCTCATCTTCCTAGACACATAATTACTCTTAAGTTTATTCTATATAGTTTTGAGCTTTTATCTAGTTTAAAAGTAAATTTTGACAAGAGTTCTGTATTAGTTTTAAATGACTTTGAAAATGTTGAAAATTTAGTTACAAATATATTAAATTGTAAAACTATGAATTTTCCATTTGACTACTGGTTTTGTTATTCTAAACTTAAACATGATGATTGGATAATAATCATAGATAAAATCAGAAACAGGATTTCTAATTGGAACGAGAGATTTTTATCTAGAGCTGGTAGACTGGTTTTAATTAATTCTGTTTTATCATCTCTTCCAATTTATTGGATGTCTTTACATCATTTTCCTGATTGGGTGATATATAAAATAGATTAAATTAGAAGAGATTATCTATGAAGTGGTGAAAATCCTAACAGTTGCATTAAATGTCTAGTGAATTAGGAAACTGTTTGTAAATCCAAGGAAGATGTTGGTTTAGGTGTCATTAATTTGTGTAATATGAATTTGTCTCTACTAGGTAAATGGTTATGGAAGTTTAGAGATATCAATGATAATGCCACTTGGAAGGAAATTATTTCTAAATATTACTACAATGGTAGTAATAATCTTTATCATATTAGTCCTTCGGTTTCTCGTAAGCAATCTTATTTTTGGAAATCCATTTTAAAATGTAATGAAATTTTTAGCTTAGGCATTAATATCATTGTCCATTCAGGTAATAATACATCCTTTTGGCATGATAGTTGGATTTCCGCTATTCCTCTTAGGAATGAGTTTAATGAGTTGTATGATATTTGTAACTTTAAATATGCATTCATTTCTGACATTTTTGATTATGAAAATTATCCTCCTTGGATTTTTAGCTTTGACGGAACTCTAGTAGGTTCAACCCTTAGACAGCTTAATTTGCTTTTCGCTAGATTAAATCTTTATAATATTGACAATGATAATGATCATATTAGTTGGGAGTGGAATAAGAGTAAGAAATATTCTACTAATTCTTTTTATAGATTTATTAACTTTTTGAGTGTAACTAATAATTTTTTTAATTTTATTTGGAAATCTAACGCTCCTCCAAAATCTAAAATCCACATGTGGCTAATTGTGCATGGTAAATTAAATACTATATAATTTTTAAAAAGAAAAAAATATTCACATTGATAACAAATGTTATTTTTGTAATATGCATTCTAAGGATATTAATATATTTATTATGATTGTATGAAAAATTATTATGTTCCTATGAATATCCTTAATATTTTTGAATTTAATATTAATACTAGAATTACTGATTATGTTTACTATTGGAACACTTTTAGATTTAAGTTCGATAAGGATAATAGATACTTGCTTGACACTTTATTCACTATATCTTATTGCTACATTTGGTTTGAAAGAAATCAATGAACTTTTAATAATAAAATTAATCAATTCAATAAATTGATATTTTTAATTTCATCTTTTTGCTTTAATTGGGTTTTTAATCCTAAATATAAATTAGCTAAAAATAATCTTTTTAAGGAATAGCTTAAAAAGGTTAGTAACAACATTAATATATTCAAACAAAACAATAATAATTTAACATTAATAATATAAGTATTGATACCCTTTCTAGTTTAAATAATGATCCCTTAGTGTACCATAATTTGCTTCCAATTGTAAGTTCATAAAGATTTTTCTAGTAATGATTTTGTTTTTAATTTAGTTATTATTGTTTTAGTTTATAGTTCGTTTATTTTATTTAGTATGGATTATGTTACCCTTACTATTTAGAATTGTTAGTTTTTGTACTAGATTATCTTTGCTTTATTTTATCGCATTTGCTATTACATACGCATATATGTATATAAACTCTATTTATATACATATATGTGATTCATATTAATTTTGTTTCTAGTTTTGTTACAGGTTTGGATTAGATAGGTTAGTGCCTCTTTTCAGGTTTGTAGGGCAGCTAGCGTCTTTTTTCATGTGCTCAAGATAGCCATTCCCAGGAATGCTGATCGCATCAGGTGCTTCTTTCAGCTATACCGAGTCTTCAGAGTGGAGTACTACTTTCTGGATTATTTTCTTCTGCAGATTAGTCTATTTCTTCCGAGTACATAGAGTCTCCAGATAGATGGTGCTGGCTTCCAGTATCTTTGGCTTTCGATACTATTTCAGTTTTCTAGGTACATCTAAAACCTTACTATTGAGCGGTGGCCATGCCGAAGCTCGGTATTGGGGTGTAATGGGCGGTGGCATTGTCGGAGCTCATTATAGAGGTACATGTTTTTACTTTGTTACTAGTACATAGATTTGCCACCTACCAGTCATGTTGGCAGCACCTTATTATGTGCTATATATATATTTTCATGTGTGCTCTCCTCTTTTGTTAGAGGATCACACATTTTTATCAAAAAAATAATTAAATTATTTAATTAGTCTATACATTTTATTAATATAAATAATAAATTTAGAATTTTAAAATTAATATATGTTTTCAAACAGTTCGAAATTTTTTATTATATTATAACTTTTATAATATATTTATATCTTACTTTAAATTTAACCTTTTAATTTAAAATCTTATATTTTTTATTTTCAAACAATTTTGAAAATTAGCCCAAGGCCCATTTCAAATTTAGGCCTTTTTTATTTGGGAAAACCTTTAGACAGTGAGCTTAATAATTAAGTCTAATATGATTAATTCATACCACATTGGCTAATATGCTATGTACCATTATTGGAACTGTGCCGTAGTGGAAGTTATGTGTAAATTTCAAAAGAATTCCCTTATTGGATCTTTATTAGACCTATTGAAGTTTAATTTATTTAGAACATTTTTAAATTTTATATGAATAAAATCTTTTTTTTTTCTAAATTTATAAAATGTTATTGTATTATTTAATTTTATGTCATATTAAATATATGTGTATATCACATACACATACATAAGTGTGTGTATGTGTAACCTATGAAACCATACAAGGTATAACATGCCCGTACATAGATACTAGGATTTATATCGCAAGGGATACCTTGGCTCATCCAATATGTAAATATACTGTTCAAATGTATGTATGTATACACTTTTGATTTTTATAATAATATATATATATATATATATATAAATTAAAATTTATTTATTTATTATTTTGTATAAAAATATAAATATTTATATATTAATATAAATATATAATATTAACAAAATGTATATATATATATTAATTACTCTATAAATATTTTATATTATTTAAAATATAATAATAAAAATATATTGTAATATCAAAAATAATACTTATAGAAATACATAAAAAAATTATTTATTTATTTCATATAAATGAATGTGTTCAATACTTATATATAAATGTATAATAAAAAATATGTATATATTAATATAAATAAAAATATAAAATAATTTTTTATTTAAACATATTTATCGAACTGTTGCGCATAGACTAGGTTTTCAAAAAATTTAAAATTTTAGTTATGTGTATGTTTATTAATACAATTGTATAAATTTTTTAAAATAAAATGAAATATTATTTTTCAAATCTAAATTCAAATGTAAAATTTTCAGCAAATTTTAAATGAAATTTTATAATTTAAAAATATGATATATATTTTATAATTTAAAACGATTTTAAAATTCAATTTTAAAATATCGGTTTTTAATTCAAATATTTAAAATTAAAAAATGTTTTTTTCTTCGTTTTTTAACTTTCTGTCATGTGCTAGATATGCATTAATAATTTTTTATAAAATATAAAACATGTTTTATAATAGATATATGAATTTATATAATTATTTATATGATAAATTGATTTAAATATTATTTAAAAACAATATATAAAAGAAAAATAATTTTCTTCAGTCGAAAATATTATATTTATTAAACATCAGATGCGAAAATTTATTTTCATATTTTATACATGTATAATATAGTTTTAAATTATAAATTATACAAATATGTATATATTAAATTAATCAAATAATAAAAAAGTGGTTTTTATTTTAAATTCTGATATACATAGATGAATATTCATAAAAAATATTTTTTTAATCATATATACATATACATATGACCGACTAAATTTATGACAATATATCTACATATTCGAATCATCGTCTAACCAACAATTATATACATATAAATAAACATCGTAATTATAAATTCGTGTCTGTAATTAAATTATAAATGTACCATGTAGCCAATGCCCTTAAGTACACCTTGAATTGATGTTATATGCTCCTAGAAACTATTTTCGATCTAATAAAGTGTTAGTCCTTGAACCCCGATCACCAGCAATCGGATAACAGCTAAATTGATTTTATTTGAACTTGGGAGATTAGAGAGATGGAGGATGAAAGTCAGCCAGCAAAAGGAATGGGATGGAGGCTCCAAAATATTTAGTCAAATGGAGAAAGAGAAGCTTAATTAGAAGGTGAAAAGGGGAGAAACTAGGATCTTATATTTTACTCTATCTCCTTTAGTCTTGGCCATCCATTTTCGAGCCCTCTAACCCATATTTTATGTATTGACCTAGATTATGGTTATTGAATATTGGGTAATTAACTAATATTAATTTTTGAAATATCGATGAATTTTTTATAATTAAATTGTCCGAATGTATATAAATTGATTTAAAAACTATATAAAGTGTTGAATTATAAAATCTCTAGATATGATAAATCTTATAGGAGAAAATAAATTATATGTACATATATAACTCCACCATTTAAATTAAGATAAATATCCATAAATGTATATAGGTAGGTATGTACAAGCTTTATGATGTTGATAATATATATGAGTATGTACATACGTATAAAAGTAATGCACATCCAAATATAGATAAATATGTAAAGAGGGAATAATGTTAATATATATATATATATATATATATGTAATATGATGAAAATATACAAGCAAATGTGTGTGTATATTAAATAGTAATAACGCAAGTATAATGGATAAAATACATAACTATACATACATATATATACATATAAAAGGATATGTATACATATATCAATTCATATAAAAATATTTATAAACACAAAAGGAGACACCATCATAAATGGATATCAATTCAAGTCACGTGAGAAATCAAAATCAAATTTATATTTAATCAGGTCAAAGCAAAACAAAATAAAGTCAAATGAAAAATCAAATCAGTTTTCCTTTATCAAGTAAAAAAGAAAAGAAAGAAAAATAATAATATATGAAAAGATAAAGATCCAAGCCTGTACAAGCTTCAACCCCTATGGCCTAACCTATACACTTTACCTCCTTTTATATACACCTAGGCTTATAGATAACACTCGGTCAAGAAGAAAAATGGTTAAATAAAAACAAAATATATAGTCCGCCGTTTAAAAATCAAATAATATAATGGTCAGGACATTCAAAAGTTGAAGGAAGGAAGATTAAAAAAAAAAGCAGCAGTCATCATCTTGATAAAATTGTGAGTAAAACTGGGAATATTTTTACTGAATCCTTATATGTATCTACACATGCTCGAAAATTGAATGAACATCTTTATTTTCCAAGTAATTATGTGGAAATGAGTTTTCTATACTGTATATGTTTATGTATTGGTCATGAGGAATCCAACCTGTAGCTCGAAAATACCAACTCTGCTCGTGCTTAGTTAGAAACAGTTTTAACTTTCAAGTTTTAAAAATCAATATCTCCATACATAATAAGTTATAATTCATGATTCCAAAACAAAATCATTTGTTTTTAAGGGTAGATCATGTTAAATAAAATTTTATCAAATTATATCAACCAGGGAAGGAGAGAGCGACCTGTAACCGTGAATGAGTTTAAATTGGTCAAAAATCAACCTTCGTAATTTTCTAAATGGATTATGTGTGATGATTGTCGTGGAAAGGCATGATTTTTAGAGCTTGTTTGAGAATTTTTAGTTTTGGATGGAGGTAGAAAAGTAGAGTTGAACGGGAATTGGGTTTTTGCCAAATTCCGGCAACCGGGTTGATTTTGAGTGACTGTGGAGGGTGAGGAGGAGCGTGGGGAAGTGGCCCACCCAGGAAAAAGGGCTGTTGATTTTTCTATCTGATGTGTTGTCTGGTCGAGGCAGATTTAGGGTTAAAATGGGTTAAGGTATATTCACGGATTTTAAGGAGATAGCGGAGGAAAGGAAGAGAATGGGGGCTGTGCACTAGAGAAAAGGAGGAGGGTGATGTGGCGCTTGTTTTGGCGAAGTTTAGAGGTTGATGGTTGGTGAGGCGAGGTGTTGGAAGGGTGGTTCATTTTGTTCCAGGTTTGGGGTGGTGGTCATTTTCGTGAACTAGTGGGTTGTCGTGGCTCCAGGGGTTTGCATGAGGTGTTTTGGTCGGACGTAACTGGCGTAGGTGATCGACGACAAGGATAGTTGGTTGGAGGAGGTGTGTACGTGCATGGATGGAAGATTCAAAAAAAGAAAGGAAGAAAGGAGCTGGAAGAAAAGGAAAGTGGGAAGAAAAATAAGTGGGCCGGAAAGAAAAAGGAAATGGGCTAGAAAAGGGAAAGAAAAGAAAAAGAAAAAAGAAGAAGAAAAAAAAAGGAAACAAGGAAGGAAAAAAATAAGGAAAAGGAAAAAGAAAAAAGAAATGGGATTTGTATGTATACATTTATATACGGGGATTTTAGGCTCAAGGAAGAAATTGTAGAAAAATTTAGTTTTAGGGACAAGAAGTTTGCTTTTTAGGCTGAAGGACACTTTTAGTGTAAATCACAGAATGATAGTTGTAGCTATCATTTTCTGTTTACACTAAAAAGTGTCCTTCAGACTAAAAAACAAACTTGTTGTCCCTGAGACTAAATTTTTTGACAACTTCTTCCCTATGCCTATTTTCCTGTTTATATAATAACTTATATTTTCTTCTTCAACTAAAAATCTATTTTTCTTTTAAATCCATAACGTAAAAATTATGATATCTTACAATGGTAATTAATTTATTTTTGACTTAAACTTGTGGGTAATTAATGGTACTTTATAAATTATTATTAGTTAATAAATCGCTTAATTTGTAATTGATTTGGAATATATATATATATATATATATATATATATATATATATATATATATATATATATATATATATATATATATATATGAAACCGGCCAAGTAAATTTAATAAAATCCTAAGGGGGGGATCGCCTTGAGATTTGTTATTTAAATTAGTAACGATTTATATCTTTGCTTATCTATATTGGATATTTGATTCAATTATTCTTATCTGTAACATCAAGTGGTCAAACAGGCTAAATAAATGGATTATAAATAATAATACTCTTTATTAGGAATAAAGATCTGTAATAAATTCACATAATTGAATATGATCGCCTTATTTATAAATTGTTTATCATAAAACAAATCTCCCTTTAAGATGTATTGCTTTGATTCGAAGAGACCGAGATTGGATATTATTGTTATTCGGAACCACTTCGATTTAAAAATCACTGCTAGCCTTTACGATTTTTTATTTATTTTAAAATTTAGTATGGCGGAATTGGATTGATTTACAAATTTGACTATTTTAAATAAGAAATCTGTACCTAAACATTTTTACAATGTCAATGGATTTTGAAAATGTGCTTGGTTATAAATGAGATAAAAACTCGCCATGTTGTACGAGTTACCTTGGTATTCGCAGGTTTTTTATAACTTAAGTATTTTCAAATTAAGTTGGCTTTTCTCACGCTGGTTTCCAGCCTGACTCGGTTGTTACTTTATTGTAATGCTCGGGTTAGGCTGAGTATTACATATTTCAGGTTAGGACGTATTTAGAGCTCAGGAGGCGAGCTGGATGGTAGAGACATATTGCACCTATTTACCTATATGCCGCTGTCTATTATAGACTGTATAGTATATATTTAGGGGCAAGTATTATAACTATCCAGATTTATTTGTTGATAATTTTACTCTGACAACTTGTATATATATTAATAGTTACAGCTTTTCTTTGTATAAGATGTTGTCATTGTACATTATAGTTTATTCCGCTGTGATTGTGAGATTCTTTGTTGTTTTCTGTTTTCTTCTTCTATCTCTTTTTCTTCTTAACCCTAGCTGGCTGGTATTTTCGACACTCGATTGCTCAGCACTCTATACGTTGAACGTATTAGTGTCGATTTTCGAGAGTCGAAAGTCGCCCGACCGTTACACATGGTATCGGAGTAGAAGGTTAAGCGAGAACCTTGGCTTGGTGGGGATCACTCATTAGAGATAGGGTCAGTAGTTCCCTAGAATGAGTTGAGTGTAGTATATATGAGGGCGTACTTATCATTTTCATATCTAATGATTTTAAAAATGATTTTAAAGTAATTTTTACCCAAGGTTATATTTTAATGTAAAAGTAAATAATTTTGAAGATTATTATAGTATATTAAGTTGATTGGTTGTTGTTATTCAAATTAAGTAAGATTATGAGACTTAAGTGGTAAAACATATATAATCGAATAGAAATTTGGGCAAGGAAAAACTATGCAAATAAGTTAAGTAGAAAGTAGGCATAGAACCAGAATTTAAAATTTTGGAAATTCCGAAAGCATTTTTCAAGGTGTTTTAAAATGAATAAGTTACCTTGATTATATTTTAGAGAATTTTCTAGAAAGTTGTTATGGAATATATGGTTTCTAGATATGATAATATTAATTATTATCATGAACAGGTTATTGTGTCTTAATAAAGGATGTTTATTACAGAATAAACGATGATGAACAGAGTGAAATGTTTAAGGAAGTGAAATTATACAAGCATGACTCATAAATTAAAAATGGATTTAAGTGTTGAAGGAAATAATAATTAATATTATTTAGAATAATTTTGAACATAGAAATCTTTGTTTTAAAACAAGAATTGTCTGAAGATGAATTCGTTTTGGACTTAAAACAAAGAATGGTTTAAAATTTAAAGTGTGATTTGATATGTAAATGGGATAAATATGTGTGTGTGTGTGTGTGTGTGTATGTGATTTCAAAGTTGATTTGAAATAAATAATGATGTTTGAACTCTAGAATCCTCCTAAAAACGAGAAGTACAACCCAAAGAAAAGTATGTTTTTGAACTCATAAGTGGAAAGTGATATTGATAAGAATTTAAATTTAAAGTAAGTTCAAAAGGAATAAACGGTTTTGAATTCTGTAAATTAGAAGGAACCAGATTATAAAATTAGTGGATTAAATTATAAAAATGACCGAGAACAAATAAAAGAATAATTGGAAATAAGAATAAAGCTGGAATTCGACTAATAATGATAGGTTAGGAAGTCCTACTAGAATTTAGCTCAAGTGGTAAGAGATGGAAAAAGGAGAATAATGGAAGGCAAGGCATAAGGAGCGGAGGGACAGTTGCACGTAAGGATTGGGAGGAAGCAATACAAGAACATGAGAAACGGGTTAGGGAAAGGGCTGAACCAGGTCCTTATGATGATGTCACATGCTATGGATGTCACAGAAAAGGGCATTATGCAGCTAAGTGTAGTAAACCAAGAAAGGAAAGGAATAAGGAAGTCAAACTGTTTCGCTCTAATATTTTATGCTTTAAGTGTCAAAAGAAAGGACATTTCCTAAACCATTGCCCTAAAGTGAGGAATGTGAAGCATAAACCCATCGTTACCATTCGATGGTTGAACCATTTTCTACCAATGTAAAATAACGGGACACGTCGCTAGGGATTGCCCCAAAAGACGGAAGAAAGAGAAACTTGTGGAATTCCACACGGAAGACGCGAAAATTGTAACAACCCCCAATTTCGTACCATTCAAATGGACAATAATCCACACATGTCAGACTTGAATGATGCGAAATAACAGATTGTAAATAAATTTGGAGCAAATAAAATCAAATATACAGAATCACAGACACAGAACAATCAGAATAACTCGCAGCGGAATATAAAATAACATAGTAGTTCATGAAGCTACTATAACAGAGTCTCAAACCAAATAAATAATACAGTCTGAAAACAACATAATAGAAATCCCAAATACATAGAAGTTCACTAATACATGAGATAAACTAATATAACTGAAACAGAAGTAGATAAATATGTAGATAAGCAGAAACTCCAGTGAAAGACCAGCTCCAGAAAGAGAATCCAAAGCTGTGAATACTCAGGCTGACCCGAGCGTAAAGCAAAACACAAAACACTCGAGTCAGGACAATATATACTTATATAATGTAAACCAACTCAAGTGAACTGTAATAAAGATACAAGTAACTTAAAGGATGCCTGGGACCGCCCATCCTCTAAGGATCCGTTAAACTATTTACTATATAGTAATATTTCGCTATTATAATAATGTCTATAATAAAATAAACATACTTTTAAATAGCGTTCCGGGCTACCCATATCACCCTTCACACATAATAGTCCCAGTAGTCCATCCAATATCATGCCATCTCCACTCCGGGTGACTGTCAGAGGATACCACACGGGCTACGGGAGAAAAACAAACTCGTAGTAAAGGCTTGGTATGGTAGGTGACACGGCACACAAGGAAATGCCAGGGTAGATATACCAATTACGCACAGGGACTGGTGGTAACGCAGCAGCCACATACGCCCACCCTGAACAACACTCCAAAATCAAGGGGTGCACCCAAACAATCACAACAATAATAGAATGGTATCGAAGAAGTGTGTTCGGCCAGAGGTGCTACCTCCTTTGGCCCGAGATCGCTCCTGTTTTAGCCACCTTATGCTAACTGACGGGAGTTAGTTCCACGAAATGTACCTTAGGAACGTCGTCACCATCCTACTTCATTCTGAAATCTCCACCGCGTACACAGTTGTTAAAGTGGTTTTCGGTATCGACAGAGAGTATGTCCATATCCGATCCCGTACTCTTTAACAACCAATCGTTATTATAACCCGTAGTTATAATTTAAAAATGGTATTTATTTTTCAAAAATCAAATATCATTTCAAATCCATTTCAAAATATCAAACTTATCATTTCATTTGAAAAAAATTCATTTTATTCAATTTAAAAATACCATTTTAATTCACATTTCAAAATAGTTCAATTCCAAACAAATTATTTCATTTAAAATGAAGTTATTACATAAAAAAAATTAAATTATTAAATTTCCAAAATTTTCAACTTTCAAAGTTCATTTATTCACTTAAATTTTATCAAAACAGTGAAAATTCAACTTTCGCAGCATTTGGAAAATGCTACAGAAAGTTATATACAAAACAGTTCAATTTAACAAAAGACAGCGTTTAAAATGCTGTAATAGAGTTACATTAGTTTCAAAGAAAATTTAGTTGAATCCAACAATTATAGCATTTGTAAGATGCTATAATAGCCATTAATTCAATTTAGCTATTTAGTTCACTAATCAACTACGGCATTTACAAATGCTGTATTATCATTTACATTATAAATAACAGCATTTCAAAAATGCAGTTAATTAACTTCAAATTTTCAATATAATTTCACAACAATTATATTTTTCTTTAAATCACTTTTTACTTATAAAATCACTCACTTTTACTTTTATAAACACCATTTAATTTTCCTTGATTTCATGATATCATAAAGTTAAGTTTCCATTTAAAAATTCATATTTAACACTAATTCACTTATTAAATTGCAATGTTCAACTTTAAATTCCTTACATTAAATTTCAACCTAACACTTAAGTTAAAGTTCTCAAATATAACTTAGTTTTATTTTTATTTACTTAACTAAAAATTCACTTTTAAGTCAATTCCATGAATTTCCAATTTTAGTTATATTTCAAAATTTCAACTTAAATATTCATTCATTTCACATTTCAACTTTATTAAAAATCATTAATATGATATAAAATCACTTTAAGTTCATTTAAATTCAAATTATCATAAATTTATCATGATTTTATATTCAACTTAATTTCTAATTATAATTAAATCAAATTTTCCAAAATAACTTACATTCAAAATTTTCTAACTTTTTCATTAATTTATTTCACTTATAATTATTCAGAAAATCCATAATATTTTACAAAAAATCATTTTTAATTAGATTTAAATCAAAATATTTTAATATTTACATTTCTAAAATAATTTTAAAATTTTTAGAAAACATACATTAACTACAGGTCTGTATATAATTTTCTACACTAGGAAAAGTGATACGGGTAATATATCATTTCAACCCGTAATTTACAAAGAAAATCTGGGTTTTATCATTTCGAACCCGCAGTCCCAAGTAGATGAAATAAATTTGAAAATCATTCAGGCCTATCATTTCAGCCCATAATGATTTTCTCTTATCCTAAAGTCCGTTCGGGTATGTGTCATTTCAACCCATAGTGATTCTAATCTAAAGGGAACTTGCAGTGTGATTAACTGATAAAATAACAAACAGCAATAATATAATAGTAACATATGACATAACAGGTGTTTAATCATGTGTTAACATCATATAATAGTGACATAGCAAATAAAATATGGTGATGTAGTTTACATATTCACAAGCGATCAATTTACTATTCATATATGTATAAGACTGTCTGGTGAGAATAACTCACTGTTTTGAGCTGATGACACAACGACGAATTGCACAACGGGATCTACACAAGCACAAAAGCATGATACAGATACGAAATGGAGGAGTCAAGGATTAATTCCCTTGAATACAAATCAAACAAAACAATATAACAATTATAAGGTTTCAGACCAAAAATACGATAAACTATGCTAGAAATAACTTCATAAAACAAAGCTGAAATGCTTTGCACTTGCTTCCGACATCTCATAGGCTTGGCCAGAGGTAGAGTACATGTATAAGGCAATGGTTTTGGGTCAGGTCCAAGTTGCTAAGGTCAGCCTAACATGAGTTTGAGTGATGGTGTAAAGGTGGGTGAAGGCAAGAGCACAAAATCATGCATACACATGGGTTTTGGGCCATGAATTGGGCTCGGCCAAGGTTGCTGTGGTCACGGCCAAAGGTGTGGGGTCTCAGGTGATGATGTGGAAGAGGGTCCAGGTGGTGCTGGAGGTGGTGGAGGTGGAGTAGGGGGCGTCCATGGTTGGTGGAAGTGGTGGATGTGGAAGCTAGTGCTCGGCTAGGTCAATATGTTGGGTGTTTTGAAACTTTTGCGGACATGCATCACCAAGGGGGTTCATGGCTTGGGTGGCTGGTGAGGAGGAGGTGCTGGTGGTGTGTTATCAGGTGGTGGTGGCGGCTATGCAGCAAGGTGGCATGGTTGAACCTACATGAGGTGAAGCAAGTGCAAAATCAAACTAGAAAAATCAACATAAGTGAACAAAAGAAGATAAAAGGAAATAGAATTTTACCAAACTTCTCAATCAAGAGGAGGCCGAAATTTTTTTCAGGAAGGAGGAAAAAGATATACGTGAATGAAGAATGGAGGTAGGCAGCTGAATTATGTGAGTAGTCATGGCTAATTGATGGCAAAAGTAAGTTAAAAAGTGAAAAGGTGGGAAAATCAAAAGCCATAGGAAACAAAAGGTCACAAACCCTTTCAATTTATCTTTTATTATTTATATAAATTTATGTAGCTGAAATAATAATAATATCAGATAAGATTTCGAAATTTTTAACAAATATACAAACATATATAATATTTATCAATTATGTAAAGTAAAATTAAGGAAAATAGTTAAAACAGTGAACTAGACTAGCAAAATTTGAAATTAAATGAAATAATTTTTAGAAAATTCATATAAGCTTGTAAAGTATTTTTAAACATAAATAATAACATAAAATAAAAATATATTCACAAAATAAATATTTAAAATTTAATTTAAATATAATTTTTATTGAAGAAAATAGCGGAAAACAGCCCTTAAAAATAGGAAATCAACACAGTAAATTCTAGAAAAATTCTATTATTATTTTAAAAATATTTAGAGATGAAATTTCACAAATAAAACAAATTTAAAATAAAATAAAGAAATTTAAAATGAAGAAAATGGTAGAAAATTAGAAAACAACCTTTAAAAATAGGAAATAAGTACAGTAAATTTTGGAAAAATTATATTATCATTTTAAAAATGTTTAGAAAAGATATCACACAAATAAAAAAATTTTAAAATAATTTCAAAATGAAATAAAGTCAAATTTAAATATATAGTCAAAATCTAGTGTTGTTACACTCTCCCCCACTCAGATCTTTTCGTCCTCGAAAAGAACGGAAAGGAAAAATAAAGAGAAACAAGGTAGAGAAACAAAATAGTACCTGAAACGAATAGTTCCGGATTCGAAGCACGAATGCTCTCCTCCGGTTCCCAGGTACAGTCTCGATCATCAGTACTCCACTGTACTTTGACCAGATTAACAGATTTCCTTCTGAGCTGCTTCGTATCTCTACCAACAATACGAAGTGGCTTCCTCTGAACAGTCAGGTTAGGCTCAATATCCAAACTATCAAGAGAAGAAGGCTGGACAATAAGAGATGGATCATGAAGATAACGGCGAAGATGCGAGATATGGAATACATCATGCACTCCAGAAAGCTTCTCGGGCAAATCCAGACGATATGCCAAAGAACCAACTCTTTCCACAATGCGGAAATGACCAATAAACCTAGGAGAAAGCTTCCCTCTACGACCAAAGAGAATGACATTACTCAAGGGAGAAACCTTAAGGAACACCTGATCACCAACTTGAAAAAGGAAATCGAACTTGAAAAAGAAATTGATTTTGCATTAACGAGGTTATATATATTTGTTATATATTCAAACTTTCCCTTTTTGAAATTATAATCAGAAGAAATGACCTTTGAAAGATATTTGGAATGCTAAATAAAGTTTATATAAGTATGAAGTGGACTCAAAAATTATTGGTCTGAAAATTATTTTAGTTAAAAGGAATGATTTTATAAGTATATAAGAATGAACTGGAAAGGTTTTAGAACCCATTGATTTAAAAGGCTTTTGATTTGGCAAAAGAAAATTTTGGAAATTTAGTAAACCAAATTTAAGAATTAACGATTTTGAAGATACCGATTTTGTGTAAATAAGGTTTATATGTGATACATATAATGAGTATGATTTGAAAGATACAATACATGTATATAGTATGATATGTTTTGAGAAAGGTATGGAAAAAAAGCACCCCCAATGAGAGTCGAAACCTACAGTAGGAGATCCACTAGGTGGTTCTGCCTAGAACCCTAAGGGCAGGTTCAATGAGATTGGGATCCCATAGGACATTCGGACAAAAATCGAGTTCCTGATGATCATTGTTGGGTAGCGTAAGTCGTGTGGCGCTGATGCCTACTGTTACATTAGGGTTTTGCTATGATGGCAACGTAACCTTTGCTGTAACTACGATATACTACGTTCTATAACGTAAGTTGAGTGGCAGTGATTGCCTACAATCTACGTTTGATTTCGCTGGGAGAGCGACGTAACATCGGTAGATTACGATCTATGAGGTTCCGTTGTGGAATTCGTATGGCGGTGAGTGCCTTTAGTCTACATTAGGTTTCACTGAGGTAGTGACACAGCCTTTGTGTAGTCTATGATCTATGTGGTAAAGTTTCGTTTGGCAGCGTAATTCGAGTGGCGCTGATGCCTAAAGTTACATGGGTTTTTGCTATGATAACAGCGCAACCATAGGTATAGCTGCGATTTATTGCAGTTCCCATGGCGAAAGTCGAGAGGTGCGGATGCCTACAGTTTTCTTATGGATTTCGTCGGGATGGCGACGTAATCATCGTGCCAACTGCGTTCCATGAGAGAGGGTGATGATTTCCATAGCATTTTTGAAAAGAGGGTTTCCAAGTATTTTCACTGGTTGTTGAAAACAGGTCTACTAAGTACTTATAGATTTTCGGTCCCACGCCTGATCAACGTATGACTGAATTTCTGTGAGAACAAGGATGGGCTTGTTTGGACATCGAGTTATGAAAAGTATTTTTATATAAAGCTAGTTTGGTAATATTATGTAATTTTGAAAGTGTTTTAAAATTTTATACAATAAAAAGAGTAAAGAGCTAAAATGTTTAAAGATGATTAATTCAAATAATATACATCAAAACTAAAATTCTTGCTTCATTCCTTTACGAGGACGAAAAGTTCAAAAGAGAGAAGGAATGTAACGACCCTGATTATCATGATTGAATATTGGGTAATTAACTAATTTTAATTTTTGAAATGTCGATGAATTTTTGATAATTAAAATGTCTGAATGTATATAAATTGATTTGAAAACTATATAAAATATTGAATTATAAAATCTCTAGATATGATAAATCTTATATGAAAAAATAAATCATATGTATATATATGACTCCACTATTTAATTAAGATAAATATCCATAAATGTATATAGGTAGATATGTACAAGCTTTATGATTTTGATAATATATATGAGTATGTATATATGTATAAAGCAATGCATATCCAAATATAGATAAATATGTAAAGAGTGAATAATGTGAATATATATATATATATATGTAATATGATCAAAATATACAAGCAAATGTGTATATATATTAAATAGTGATAGTGCAAGTATAATAGGATAAAATACATAACTATACATATATATATACACACACATACAAAAGGATATATATATATATATATACATATATTAATTCATATAAAAATATTTGTAAACACAAAAGGAGACAACATCATAAATGTATATCAATTCAAGTCACATGAGAAATCAAAATCAACTTTATATTTAATCAAGTCAAAACAAAATAAAATCAAGTCAAATGAAAAATCAAATCAGTTTCTCTTTATCAAATCAAATGGAAAAAAAGAGGGAAAAAAATGAAAAGATAAAGATCCAAGCCTGTACAAGCTTCATCCCCTATGGCATAACCTGTACACTTTACCTCCTTTTATATATACATAGGCTTACAGGTCACACTCGGGCAAGAAGAAAAATGGTTAAATAAAAACAAAATATATAGTTTTCCATTTAAAAACCAAATAATATAAAGGTTGGGACATTCAAAAGTTGAAGAAAGGAAGATTAAAAACAAAAAGAAAGCAGCAGTCATCATCTTGATAAAATTGTGAGTAAAACTTGGAATCTTTTTACTGAATCCTTATATGCGTCTGCACATGCTTGGAAATTGAATGAACATCTTTATTTGCCAAGTAATTATGTGGAAATGAGTTTTCTATGCTATATATGTATGTGTATTGGTCATGAGGAATCCAACCTGTAGCTCGAACATACCATCTCTGCTCTTGCTTAGTTAGAAACAGTTTTAACTTTCAAGTTTTAAAAATCAATATCTCCATATATAATAAGTTTTAATTCATGGTTCCAAAACAAAAATCATTTGTTTTTAAGGGTAGATCATGTTAAAAATTGTTTCCTTAAATTATATCGACCAGGGAAGGAGAGAGCGACCTATAACCGTGAATGGGTTTAAATTGGTCAAAAATCAACCTTCATGATTTTTTAAATGGATTATGTAGTGATGATTGTCGTCGAAAGGCATGATTTTTAAACCTTGTTTGAGAAATTTTAGTTTTGTATGGAGGTAGAAAAGTAGAGATGAACGGGGATTGGGTTTTTGCCAAATTCCAGAAACCGGGCTAATTTCGAGTGATGGTGGCGGGTGAAGAGGAGCGTGGGGAAGTGGCACACCCAGGAAAAATGGTGGTTGATTTTTCTATCTGGTGAGTTGTCTGGTCGAGGGAGATTTAGGGTAAGAATGGGTTAAGGTACGGTCACAGGTTTTGAGGAGATAACAGAGGAAAGGAAGAGAATGGGAGCTACGCAACTGAGGGAAAACGAGGAGGGTGATGTGGTGCTTGTTTTGGTGAAGTTCGGAGGTTGATGGTAACAGTGGTTGGCGAGGCGAGGTGTTGGAAGGGTGGTTCATTTTGTTCCAGGTTTAGGGTGGTGGTCATTTTCGTGGACTAGTGGGTTGTTGTGGCTCCAGTGGTTGGCATGAGGTGTTTGGGTCGGACGTGACTGGCGTAGGTGATCGACAGTGAGGATAATATGTCGGAGGAGGTGTGTATGTGCACACGGACGTGCACGAATGGGAGATTCGAAGAAAATAAAGGGAGAAGGGAACTGGAAGAAAAGGAAAGAGGGAAGGAAAAGAATTGGGCTGGAAAGAAAAAGGAAATGGGCCAGAAAAGAAAAAAATAAGGAAAAAAGAAGGAAAAAAAGAAAGAAGGAAGGAAAAAATAAGGAAAAGGAAAAAAAGAAATAAGGAAGGAAAAAAAATAAGGAAAAGGAAAAAGAAAGAAGAAATGGGATTTGTACATATACATTTATATAATAACTTATATTTCCTTCTTTAACTAAAAATCTATTTTTCTTTTAAATCCGTAACCTAAAAATTAATGATATCTTACAATGGTAATTAATTATTTTTGACTTAAACTTACGGGTAATTAATGGTACTTTATAAATTATTATTAGTTAATAAATTGCTTAATTTGTAATTAATTTGGAAAATATATATTATGAAATCGGCTAAGTAAAGTTAATAAAATCCTAAGGGGTGGATCGTCTTGAGATTTGTTATTTAAACTAGTAACGATCTATATCTTTGCTTATCAATATCGGATATTCGATTCAATTATTCTTGTCTGTAACATCGAGTGGTCAAACAAGCTAAATTATTGGATTAAAAATAATAATACATTTTATTTGGAATAAAGATCTGTAATAAATTCACATAATATATGATCGCCTTAAATATAAATTGTTTATTATAAAACAAATCTCCCTTTAAGATGTATTGCTTGGATTCGAAGAGACCGGGATTGGATATTAGTGTTATCCGGAACCACTTTGATTTAAAAATCACTGCTAACCGTTACATTTTTTATTTTAAAGTTTAATATGGCCGAATTGAATTGATTTACAAATTTGACTATTTTAAATAAGAAATATGTACCTAAACATTTTTACAATATCAATGGATTACAGAAAAGTGTTGGGTTATAAATGAGATAAAAACTCGTCGTGTTTTACGAGGTACCTTGGTTTTCCAAGGATTTTTATAACTTAAGTATTTTTAAATTAAGTTGGTTTTGCTCACGCTGGTTTCCAACCGGACTTGGGTGTTACTTTATTGTAATGCTCGGGTCAGACCGAGTATTACAGATTTCAAGTTAGGACACTTTTGGAACTCAGGAGGCGAGATGGATGTCAGAGACGTATTGCACGTATTTGACTATATACCGATGTGTACTTTAGACTGTATAGTATGTATTTAAGGACAAGTTATTATAACTGTCCAGATTTATTTGTTGATAATTGTACTTTGATAACTTGTATATATATTAACAGTTACAGCTTTTCTTTGTATAAGATGCTATCATTGTATGTTATTTTTATTCCTCTACGATTGTGAGATTCTTTGTTGTTTTCTGTTTTCTTCTTCTATCTCTTTTTCTTCTTAACCCTAATAGCATGGTATTTCTGGCACTCGAATGCACGACACTCCATACAGTGAATGTATTGGTGTCGATTTTTGAGGGTCGAAAATTGCCCGACCGTTACATTTTAAGTCGCATATAACCCATGTTGTTGTCGATCTTATCAGGCCTCATGATGGGCCTTAAACCTATTTCATAAAAATTTTGCATTTTAAATCTAATTTAAAATGCTTATCGATATTGTATATCAATTAATGTATATATAACTTTCATATATACAATTAATATTCATTTATCAAATCAAAATCAAATTTACAAATAAAATTTCATAAATATTATATTTATAACAATTATAAATTAATTAAATCATTTGGTCGTAGGAGAATTCATCATTTTCGGTTTTGTGACTCGTCAAGAGTAAATTTGGTCAGCGATTAATATCAAAATATTCAAATATTAACATTCACAAGTCACTTAGCAGGTGATTTGACATTTTGGACAAATTAATCACTTATTTGGTTTTGGTAAAATCCAATTTCAATTTATTAAGCGTTACCCAATTGTGACTTTTATTTACACCAGTTCTCTTCCTCAAAACAATATCAATTTGAACTTATGAAATTTGGTAATGGCCAAAATTTCAATATCATTCATATTCAACTTTATAGTTCAAACATAAAGTCTTAGGTTCAGTAATAATAATAATTATTAACCGAAATGCTCTGGCCAAAATTTTTGACTTTGAGTTGACTTGAGTTGGTCTTGACACTAACTTATATAACTGAGTAAACGAATCCTCTCTTGAATAATGCTTCACGCTTCGCTTTCAATACTTCCACTCGACCCAACTATAGTCATATGATGGACGTCATGCCACGATTTAGATATAATCAAAGTGCAGCTTTCGTATTGAAGATCGACAATATTCTCAAGTCGAAAGAATTTTGTAAATCAGTCACATCGATATTTTCTATTTGACATTAGTTATATTAACCAACAAAAAATTATTAAATGAGCCATTCCATAGTTATCTGATTATGTAACACTTTAGTTCCCCCATCAACCATGAGTAATACACTGCCCAACATTTAGAGAGTGTTACATACTCTAGTCTCAACGGATGTATTGATATCCAGTCTTGATACATCTTGATTAGAAATATTTAAAATAGTATATTTATTTTCATTATGATAAATTACTCACGGCTACAACACTTTGTAACTACTATCAAACATACCATTTATGGATTATCTATTAAATATACTTTTAATTTAATTAATTAATATAGTACATTACATCAAGTATATAATAGAAATAAAATACCTTTTATTTCGAACAAAATTGCTTATCGAGTTAGATATATGTAACAAATTACATAATTGCCCCTAGAGCATACCTCTAACTCTATCACGTAAGGCTTGCTTGATTGTATGCCTTGAGGCTTAATTGTTTGAGCGCCATAAGGCTTAGTGAATTAAATTTCGTAACACCGAGTATGTAAAGTGCCGTAAGCTTAGTAAATTGAATGTTGTAAGGGTGAGTAGGGTAAATGCCGTAAGGCTTAGTTAGTAGAGCGCCGAAGGCTAATGCATAGGCTTAGTGAATAGAATGTCGTAAGGCTTAGTTGATTTTATGCCGTAAGGCTTCATTTCTTGAGTGTTGTAAGGCTTAGTGAATTGTCCTAAGGCCAAGTAGGTAAAGTGTCGTAAGTCTTAGTTAGTAAAGCGCCAAAGACTATTATCGTAGGCTTAGTAAATAGAGTTCCATAGGGCTTAATAAGAAGTATGCCAAAGGTTAAGTACGCTAAGTGCTTATAGCAAAGGATACTAAGAGCACCTCCCGTGGTTCGAATTCAGCCGTGAATGTTAAGGATTGCTCCCCTAGTCGCAAATTCAACCTGTAACATTAAGGTGAATATTTAGTTTCCAGTTCAGGAAAATGAATTAGGCTTGGGCGCCCAAGCCCACCCCCTCCTCTAGCAATTCCCGACCCCTCCCAACGGCTATAATCGACTCCCATTTTTACCCCGAATGGGTATAAACGGTCAAATTTTAAACTACAATGGCTATAAACGGTCATATTTTGAACTACAATGGCTATAAACGGTCATATTTCTGGTTTCATTACATATATTGGACTAATTTTGAGATTGTAGAACACACATCTCTTCTACTACTAAAATTATATTCTCAATTCCATAATATTGAAAGTATGTCTCATCCGTTTCAATCATATACCGAAGCGATGAATATGGATAACTGAGATTTTGATTCCCAACCCGTTCAAAATGTCCATCCCCAAACTGCTCCCCCTCTATCCTTCCATTCTTCTTCTCCATGGAATGGGGATGAAGATAAAGATCTGTGTTATATCTACTGTCATTTTTCTAATGACTCGACCAAGGGAAATGACCAAAGTGGAGAGGCGTAACGGTGAAAAGTTATGACTATGTACAATAAAAAGCATGTTGAAAAGACTAGGTCAATGTCTATAATTACCGGTCGATTTGGAAAGATTAATCGACAAACACAGTTCTATGAGTCTCAGATTGGAAAAATAAGAACAGCAAATGCAAGTGGGATAGGTGGCGAAGCTGAATTGATAGCGTTTTGAAAAATATCAATTTCTAATAATATTCATATTTTACCAATTTTTTCAAATATCAGTTTGTTTTTTTTCAAAAGAGAATGGTGAATGCTTAATTCTTGAAATTATTTCTAAGAGAAAATGGTGCAAAAAAATGCATTACTATCAGTTTGCAAATTGTTATGACTTGCTTGTTAGTCATCAAAAATGGAGCTCGAACAACACAAAAAGCTTAGGAGATGTCCAGACAAAGTCAAAGGGCAAGAAAAAAGCAAGTCGAACTGATTATAGTTCTAGCCCAGGCGGTTCTTCTCATATGGACTATAATTTACGCAAAATAACGAAGTTGAGGAAGCATAATCCGAATTTGATGAAGATGCTAGACCGATGGGACAGCGTGCAGCTAAGAGGAAAATTGTTGTTCAATCCCAAATCAATTATTGTTTATCCCTAATGCATGAAAAACATGCGAGAGAAAATGTAGAACGTCAAGAGGCAGTGCAGATAAGCTTACCGTGTTAAATGAATTGGCCGAGATTGAGAACGACAAGTTTGAGATAGAGCGGCAACGCCAAGAGACCATAGTAAAGGAAAAGGATGTCACGGGAATTGATCCACTGACAATGCAGTATTGGATGAAGTACAAACAATGCATTGTTGAGAGTAGATCAGGAACGAAACATATGTAGTTGAAATATTAATGTACTATTTTTAGTTATTATAGTTGAAATATTCATGTATCTTTAATTATTGTTTTCAATCATGTACTATTTTAGGTTTGAAATATTCAATGGTATATCATTTTTTTCAATGCACTCTTTAATCAACATTATAGCTTTACTTCACCAAACATAAAAGCTTTTACAAACACCATAATCATAGCATGTTATTCTTTGTTACATAATAAAAAGTCAAACAAGTGTGATTAAACAAAGATCCACCATCATTAACTATTGATTTCCATAACAATTCCAAATATGCTCCATTAAATCATTTTGGAGCCTATTATGAATAGCTGCATGACGATACACTTCATGATAATCGACATGAATTGCGTACTGTCCTTCAGTTCGTAACATGACAATGCGGAACAATTCAGGGGGTTGTTTACCCTATCATACTTGAAATCGGGATAGTCCATACCTCGTTCATCTTTAATGATCATGTTATGCAGAATTATACAACAGAACATAATTGTAGTCATTTTTTATCTCTTTCATACTCTACATGGATTGTTGACCATTGCAAATCTTGGCTAAACGATACCAAACGCCCTTTTTATGTCCTTCCTTTGTCCTTCCTACATTGTAGCAAATTGTTTTTGTTTTGCCGTCATTGGGTTTGCAAATGTCTTTACAATTGTGCTCCATTTGGGATAAATTCCATCTCCTAGATATTTTCCATGCTCATATGTGTTATGACCACGAGTAAATGATACAGGAGTTGATTTACCTTGCGCCAAATCATTAAACAAATGAGATCGTTCGACAACGTTTAAGTCATTAAGAGAACCAGACATTCCAAAGAAAGCATGTCAAATCCACAAATCATGAGAGGCGACTGCTTCTAAGTTGATAGTTGGTTTTTTTGCCATTATATGCTCCATAAAAAGCCTTAGGATAGTTCTTCCACTCCCAATGCATACAATCTAGACTTCCAAGCATGTCAGGCCAGCCTCTGCTTTCATGCATTTCACACAATCGTGTTACATATGCCTTATTTGGAGAACGAAAATATTTAGTCCCATAAATGTCCACAACCGATTGACAGAAGTGATCTAGGTTTTCCAATGCCATCCTCTTTGCAATACGATATGTGTCATCAAGGGCATCAATGGATGTACTGTATTCTAACATCCTTAAAGTTGCGGCCATCTTTTGATGCCCACTCAAACCTTTTTTTTACAGCGTCCTGCTTGTAAACAAAGTAATTATTATTCTGCTGAATACTTTCAAGAATTCTTAAAAACAATGGACGACTCATTCTGAATCATCTTTCTAGACATCTCTAGACCATATGTTGAATCATGAGCAAAGTAATCTTGTAAAAGTGTTTTGTGAATGCTTCCTGGTTGCGGTAGATGTATTTTCGACCCTACGACTGAGCCATCATGTTTTCCAAAAGTTGAACTGTATTCTTTAGGGTAGATCTCCATTAGTTCCTCTTCCTCTTGTTGACGTGCTAACGCGTATACTTCTTTTTCAGAGTCGCTGTCGCATAGCAATATAGCTTTAGTAAATTTCCAGACATTGTTTTTCAGGAGAGTTCTTTGATTTGTGAATGTTTTTGTTAGATTGAGTTGTGCTCAACAAGTACGAGATCATATGGTTATGAGGGGTAATGTTTTGGAGACACCTTGGTAGTGTGTAGTCAAATCACATGTTGTACCCATGTTCATTTGTTGGCCAATAGTCCTTTCTTTGTTGAGTGGAGTCAAGGTGGAATCAATGTGCAGTCAAATCACATACTGTAGCCACATTAACTTGCCGGTTAATATTCCTTTCTTTCTTGAGTGAAGACAAGGTGGATTAGTCTGCAATCAAATCAAACACTGTAGCCACGTTCCACTACTGGCAACAGCTTATTTCTTTAAAGAGTGGAGACAAAGTGGCGCGGTGTCTAGTCAAATCATATACTGTAGCCATATTCCACTGCCATCCACAATTGCTTACTTTATTGAGTGGAGACAAGATGGCTTAGTGTGCAGTCAAATCACATACTATAGCCATGATCATTTGCAGGCCAATATTCCTTTCTTTCTTGAGTGGACACATGGTGGCTCAGTGTGCAGTCAAATCAAACACTATAGCTATGTTCCACTGCTGGCCACAACTGATTTCCTTATTGAGTGGAGACAAAGTGGTGTAGTGTCTAGTCAAATCATATATTGTAGCTAGGTTCCACTGCCGTCCACAACTGCTTTCTTTATTGAGTGGAGACAAGGTGGTTCAGTGTGCAGTAAAATCGTACACTGTAGCCACATTCCACTCCTGACCATAGCTACTTTCTTAATTGAGTGGACATCTAGTATATATGTACAAATTATCGTTATTTTTTTAAGACATTTAAAAAATTAACATAATTCAAACAACAACATCCCACTTGACATTTTCATCTCATGAATTGAAGTTGCTTTTGCAATAATACATACAAACCGATGATATGTGCGATGATCAGGAGATAATGGTAATTCATTTTTAGAACATTTTGGCTTAACTTTACAACAACGATGTGGGATGTCGAGTTATACTTATGGATCAACAGGTTAAGACTGCCTTTGAAAACTTTACCAGGGCATGCACACGTTACACAAAGGTTATTAATGAGGTTATATCATAGAATGCGTTCGAGACTACACGTTCAATTTTTGACAGTCGATACAATTTAAAATACTGCACTCCATTCATTGGCCATAATGCGTACATCATACGTTAAAATTGGCTAGAAAGATTTGGATGGCCTTAATATAACGGTATAGCTAGTTGGTTATGTAGTGGTCGGTAATGTATTGTTAACTTGGAGATGTCTCAATGTGTAGTTGGTTAAGTAATATTGTGCTGTATGAAGAATCTTTTAATGTTTAGACAGCTTTCTAAATTGTCATTTCAAATAGTATTGTCTATTGTTGTTGTCAACACAAAAAGTAATGGTATCAGATCAAATAAAGCGGCCTGTTTGTTTATACATGCACCTTCTGAACTCCTTTTTCTTCATTCATAATCATCTTCTTCTTCACTCACAACAACTTCTTCTTCAACACAATGCCTTCTTGCCCTTCTTCTATCGATTCAGACGCAGGCTACGTGCCTAGGAGAATCCATATACCGATGAAGATTGGCTTATCAATTATCAAGACCAACACTGTGAAGATGTCCGTAGTCAGTTTCTATATCTTGACCAGCTGAGACTTCAGGAGGTGGTTGAACCACCAAACGAACAACAGGTTGTTCAATAGGCTATTCAACAGGCATATGAACAACCTGATAACTAGGTTCAGGTTGTTCAACCTTCGTATACCTATGACGTTAATCATGTTCCACTAGTTCAACCTTCCATTGAGCAAGAAGTTAAATCGTACCTAGTTTGTTGTAACTGCGGATATGGGATTGAAGTTGTACTACGTGCAGAAGGAGAAAATATTGATCGTCAAATCCAGCTATGTTAATTCTGGCGAATGGTTGCAGTTACACGGAATGGTTGGATGATCATTTATGTCCAAGGGGCATAACATATGCAAACGAGTTAGAATAGGATAAAAGATGTCTTAGACTTTCTTTACATGAGTTGCAGTTTAATCGTCACTAGTAGTTTCTTCACGTTTGTGTTCTATTATTAATGTGTTGTATTTTATCAATAATTATGTTCGTATGTCTGCAATTGTAATGTCTAGTAGTTTCTTTCTGCTTGTATGTCACTAGTAGGTTAATTTATCAGTGTACCATGTTTGTATGTCTGCAATCGTAATCGGTTAATCTATTAATTTGACGAATTAATGGTTTAAACATCACCGTCCTAATTCAAGGAAAGTGAAATTAGATAAACAAATAGAATTCACACTATACTCAAACAATAATATAAGTACATAAGCTATAAGTACTACTACATATAATGAAATGTCCACTGTCCATAAAGTAAAAGCTATACAACTACAGGGACGCAATGTCATCGTCATCATCATCTCCATCATCATCCCCATCATCACCATCCTCCCCCTCGTCCTCATTCACCCTATCGTCATCATCCCCATCGTCCTCATCTATACCACCAGTGCCATACCTACTGGGACCAACATCACCTCCGCCTAGTGGTCCGAAAGGCTCACATACAGCAAGTCTAGCTAATAACTGATCAATCTGTGCCTCTAGCATTTGTGTATGCTATATGAACATATCATGCATGGTATGAGTATGTGCAAGAGTTATATCGTGAAACACACCAAGTAAAACTCTAGCCCGGTCCAATCTAGCTGCATACTGCATAAAGATGAAATTTGACATAGACAAGGAACTAAGCATAATATAAAGAAAAAATAGCAATAAGCAACAAACTTACGTCATACGGAGGATATAACCCGACTAAAGGCATACCAGGATAGTCGGGGTGCTCTAGAAAGACTAAGGGCTGCTCAACCATAGTATTTGTGATGTTATATGCTATAAAAGTAATATCAGGCTCCAACTACGTTGAAGTTTGGGAGAACTATGATGGAGTCAGGTCAAATGAAACCTGCGGCACCTGAACTCTACCAGTTGCAATGTGAGGTCCTATAGGATCAGAGTTGACCTTACGAACATAATCTGTTAAGATGAATCTACGAGGTGCTACTCTTGCTGAATAAGCATCGTAATCTCCATCGATGAAGAATGCACTACTATCCACCCATCCAGCCTGACGTAGAGCAAACTTTTTGGTACGAAAAAAGGTCGAACCAACACCTCTATCTATATGTGTGGTGATGTACTGTTGTAGGTAAGTCAATTGAACAGAACCACTGGTAACGCAGCTAACATCTACAAGAGGTAGAAATACAGTAAACCAATTGGAGAACTCATATAAATCATCAAATGGAAATGGTCGAAGGCCATGTCGCCCTATCTCAATGCCAATGCCAGTGAACATGTAGAAATCAACCGGGTAATACCAAGCTCAAAATCTGAAAAGTGGAATGTATGTGTCGTGGGCGACCACCTCTCAGCTAATGCCTGAATAAGAGGTCAATCAAAGGACTGGGTACGCTTAATCAACAAAAACAGACCAAAATGGCTAGCCTGTAGCCTCTCTATAATAGTTCAGGAAAGAGAGTCATAAAATTGGGTAATGCACTTTGCCTAACTACCACGACAATGAATGTAATGGTCCTATAAATAATTTATGAATCAATAATTTTGGATATACTAACAATTATTGAATATGGTTATGTGATGTAGATATAAAAATAACCAAATATATAGCTGTGTAAATTATACCCTTACCATGGTCAAAGCGGTTTCGGCTCTTTGCCGATAACAATCTGGAAGATCATGTAATATACGTAGATCATCTGGTGATAGTCCTGGTACCGAAGGAACGTGTAATGGTCCTGCTTGATCCGCTGGATGCCTGTGAACCGTTCTTTTGGCGATTTTAGTTGGACGTGGTGAAATTTCGTTTAAATTTTCTATTTAAAAATTTTAAAATGTGAAAATTTAGAAAGAAATAGGGAAAGAGGGGGCGCGGTGGGTATAAAGAGGGGGCTAGCGCCCATTTAATGGGCGCCTGGCCACTGAGCATTCGAACCCAATTCAGGGTTGAATATTCAGTGCTCTGAATATCCAGCCCTTAAGCCACTGGAGATGCCCTAAGAGACAAAAGTGAGGTAAGTTCCAAAAATTGTGAAGCATCAGCCTTTTGTTGTCTTGTGAATTCTTATGTCCCAGACATGAAGTGACCTTTCTACTGCACATAGAATGCAACTGCTACGTGACTTCGTGCGGTTGCTAATTCTGTGAACCAGTGTCTCTTTTACTGTGCAAAGGCATGTTGCCTTTTGACAAGGAAGCTTTTTGAAAATAATACTATTTTACAATGGCCATTTATGTTATATGGTTGGGATTTTCTTAATGACTATGTTGTTAGGGCATCTCCAGTGGATTCAGGGCTGAATATTCAGGAGGTGAATATTCAGCTCTGAATTGGGTTCGAAAACGCAGTGGCCAGGCGTCTATTTTATGGACGCTTGAAAGCTAGGCGCCCATAAAATGGGCGCCTGCTTCCCTCTCCCTATTTATCTCCTGCCTCCCACTCCTCTCCTCACATTCTCCTTTAATTTTCAATTTTTAAATCTTTTTATTAGAAAAACTAAACGAAATTCCGCCGCATCCAACCAAAATCATCCGAAGAACGGTTCACAGACATCCAGCGGAGCAAGCTGGACTGTTACACGTTCCTCCGCCACCTAGAGTTTCACCAGACAATCTATGTGTACTACACGAGCTTCCAGATGGTTATCGACATAGAGCCGAAACCGCTTTGATGACCGTACAGGTATAAATTGCACATTAATATATCTGGTTATTTTTATATGTACAACACATAATCATATTAAATAACTGCTACTCTATCAAAAATTATTAATTCATAAATTATCTATAGGACCATTACATTCATTGTCAGGGTAGTTGGGGTAAGTGCATTACCCAGTTTTATGACTCTCTTCTCGGTCCTATTATTGAGAGGCTACAGGCTAGCCCTTTTGGTCTTTTTTTGTCGATTTGGCTAGTTCAGTCCTTTGATCGACCTCTCATTCAGGAATTAGCTGAGAGGTGGTAACCCACCATGCATACATTTCGTTTTTTAGATTTTGAGCTTGGTATCACCCCAGTTGATTTCTACATGTTCACTGACATTGAGATGGGACGACATGGTCTTCGACCTTTTCCATTTGATGATTTACACGAGTCCCCCAATCCGTTTACTGTTTTTCTACCACTAATAGATGTTACCTGCGTCACTAATGCTTATATTAAATTGACTCACATGCAGTAGTACATCACCACTTATATAGCTAGAGCTGATATGATGGATGCAGTTATTAGAGCATTTCTGCTGTACTTGTTTGGTTCGACCTTTTTTTCGAACCAAAAAGGCACAGTTAGACTAGGCTATTTGGCATCTCTTGCTAGATTAGATCAGCCACGTACTATTGATTGGGGCACAGCGATATTAGGCATCTTTCATACCACTTCAGATTCATTTGCGCTTGGCGATGTCAAGCATATGCATGTTTTTTTGTATATTTTTCCATAATGGTACTATGAGTACACGGCAAACATGCATCCCCGCATCCAGGACATGGCTAATCAGGCTGCTGAGTAGTACTTCCCTAGAATGAGACAATGGAATACTATGCAGTATGTACATCATGTTCTCTTAGGTGTACGGCATGACTTGATGGAGGCTAGGTCACAGTTTGATATGCGTAGTCGGGGTAACATCATTCGGACTCCTTGAGCCTCACATTGGACTCATCTAGCAAATGCTGGTCTTATGGTGGACGACCATCCCTTGATGGTTGCGTATTCACTATCTAGACGTAGGGTTTGCTTTGCATACACCTGCATTTATGCCTATGTGGTATTTGGAAGAGAGGTGTGCTTATCAGATTACGGGTGATCGTCGTATACCACATGATCATTTATCTTGTGAGGACATGTTTGGTAGACATAGGGTGATTGGCGATCAGTACTTGGATGCTCTACGACGGGCTGGGTGGGTGGATAGTAGTACTTTCTTCATCGATGGAGATTACGATGCTTATTGGGCTAGAATAGCACCCCGTAGATTCATCGTACTAGATTATGTTCGTGGGGTCAATTCTGATCATATAGGACCTCGTATGGCAGTTGGTAGAGTTTAGGTACCGTAGGTTTCATTTGACTCAATTCCATCACGGTTCTCCCAGACTCTCATGCAGTTGGAGCCTGATGCGACTTTTAGAGCATATGACACGACAGGTACTATTATTGAGCAGCCTTTAGTCTTTCTAGATCACCTCGACTATCCTGCCGTTCCTTCAGTCTGGTTATATCCTCCGTATGAGGTACGTTTGTTGTTTATTGCCATTTTCCCTTTATTTTATGCTTATTCTCTTACTATGTTAAATATTATCTTTATGTAGTATGTTGCTAGATTGGACCAGGCCAGAGTTTCACTTGGTGTGTTTAGCGATATGACTCTCGCACATACAAACACCATGCATGATATGTACATTCAGCATACACAGATGCTAAAGGCGCAGATTGATCAGCTATCAACTAGACTTGTTGTATATGAGCCTTTTGGACCACAATGCGGAGGTGATGCCGATCCCAATGGGTATGATGCTGGTTGTTTAGATGAGGATGATGGGGATGATGAGGACAAGGGGGAGGATGGTGATGGGATGGCGATGATGATGACAACGGAGATGACGATGATGGTGATGGGGATGATGATGATGACGACGACGAAGATGATGATGATGACGACGACAACGAAGATGATGATGATGATGATAGTGATGGGGATGATGGTGATGATGCTGATGACGACGACGACGTTGCATCCCTTTAGTTGTATACCTTTTAGTTTATGCACAGTGGACGTTTTATTATATGTTGCAGTACCTATAGCTTATGTACTTACGTCAGTGTTTGAGTATAATGTGTATTCTTTATGTTTATCTAATTTCATTTTATTGGATTTAGGATGATAATGTTTGAGTATACTGTGAATTCTATATGTTTGAGTATACTATGAATTCTATATGCCTAAATACACTGATGTAAATTAATTTGCTAAACCTATTATAATTGAAAACATACAAACATGGTACACCACTATATTAACCTACTTATAAGCACCAATTAGTGACAAATAAACATAAAGAAACTACTAGTGACATTAGAATTGAAGATATGCGAACATATAACACTGATAAAAAATGACACAATAATAATAGAACACAAATATAAAGAAACTAGACGTGACGATTAAACTGCAACTCCTGTAAAGAAAGTCTAAGACGCCTTATCTCCTGTTCTAGTTCGTTTACATAGGTTATGCCCCTTGGACCTAAAGGATCATCCAACCATTCCATGTAATTGCAACCATTCGGCCAGAATTGACATAGCTGGATTCGACGACCAATATTTTCTCCATCTGCACGTACTACAACTTCAACTCCATACCCGCATTGACAACAAACTGGGTACGATTCAACTTCTTGCTCAATGGGAGGTTGAACTACTTGAACCTGGTGCTCAGGTTGTTCATACGCATGATGAACAATATGTTGTTCGTATGGTGGTTCAACCACCTTCTGAAGTCTCAGCTGCTCAAGATCTGGAAACTAACCGTGGACATCTTCATACTATTGTTCTTGATAATTGAAAAGCCAATCCTCATCAGTACGTGGACTTTCCGTAGGCACGTAACATGCATCTGAATCGATAGAAGAAGGCCAAGAAGGCTTTACGATAAAGAATTTATTGTTGTGAGTGAGGAAGAAGATGATTATGAATGATGAAGAAGTAAATCATAAAGTGCATATATAAACAAACAGGTCTATTTAGTTTATGTGATACCACTACTTTTTAATCTAACAACAATAACAGACATTATTATTAGGAAAGACAATTCGGAAAGCTCTCTACACATTAACGACCGCTTCATAACCAACTAGTAATACTATTATCTTAGGGCCATCCAAATCTTTCTAGCCAATTTTGGCATATGAAGTACGCATCATGGCTAATGAACGGAGTGCGGTATTTTAAATTGTATCGACCATCATATGTCGAACGTATAGTCTCGAACACATTTTTCGATATTACCTCATTAATAATCTCTGTGTAACACGTGCATGCCACAGTAAAGTTTTCGTATGCAGTCCTGACCTCTTGAGCCGTACGTCTGACTTGACAGCCTACATCGTTGTTGTAAAGTTCAGCCAGAGTGTCCCAAAAATGAATTACCATTAACTCCTGATTGTCTCACATCTCATCGGTTTGTATGTAGTACTGCATAAGAAACTTCAATTCATGAGATGTAAATGTCATGTTGGACAATGTAGTTTGAATAATTTTAGTTTTTTAAATAATTTAAACAGATAACGATTTGTGACTTTATATAATGGATGTTCCTTGTCCCCACTCAATAAAGATATTAGCTGAGGCCAACAGTGGAACGTGGCTACAGTGTGTGATTTGACCACATACAGAGCCACCTTCTCTCCACTGAATAAAGTAAGGAATCTTGACCGGCAAATGAACATGGCTATAGTACGTGATTCGGCCGCACATTGAGCCACCTTGTCTCCATTCAATAAATAAGGAATCTTGACCGGCAAATGAACGTGGCTACAATATGTGATTTGACTGCACACTGAGCCACCTTCTCTCCATTAAATAAAACAGGGAATATTGACCGGTAAATGAACGTTGCTACAGTACGTGATTTGACCGCACACCAAGTCACCTTGTCTCCACTCAATAAAGTAGGGAATCTTGAACGGAAAATAAAGGTGGCTAAAGTATGTGATTTGACCACACACTGAGCCACCTTCTCTCCACTCAAGAATTAGTCCTATATATATAACCATATGGATCTCATACTTATTCACCACAATTTTGTCTAACAAAACATTCAAATATCAAACAACTATCCTCAATAACAATGTCTAGAAATTTACTAAAAGCTATACTGCTATGCGATAATGACTCTGAAGAAGAAGCATATGCATTAGCGCATCAACAAGAGGAGGAGGAACTGATGGAGACATACCGTGAAGAATATGGTTCAACTTTTGGAAAACATGGTGGCTCAGTTGTGGGTCGAAAATACATCAACTGTAACCAGCAAGAATTTCACAAAACACTTATGCAAGATTACTTTGCCTGTGATCCAACTTATGATCCACGGATGTTTAGACGACGATTCAGAATGAGTCATCCATTGTTTTTAAGAATTCTTAGAAGTATTTAGCAGAATAATAATTATTTTGTTCACAAGAAGGACGTTGCAAAAAAGGTTTGAGTGGGCATTAAATGATGACCGCAGCTTTGAGGATGTTAGCATACGGTACACCCGTCGATGCCCTTGATGACGCATATCCTATTGCAGAGAGTACGATATTGGAAAACCTAGATCACTTCTGTCAGTCAGTTGTGGACATTTATGGGACTGAATATCTTCGTTCTCAAAATGAGGCAGATGTAACGCGCTTGCTTGAAATGCATGAAAGCAAAGGCTGGCCTGGCATGCTTGGAAGTCTAGACTGTATGCATTGGGAGTGGAAGAACCGTCCAAAAGCTTTTCATGGAGCATATAATGGCAAAGAAAAAAACCATCTATCATCTTAGAAGTAGTTGCCTCTCATGATTTGTGGATTTGGCATGCTTTCTTTGGAATGCCAGGTTCTCTTAGCGACTTAAACGTTGTCGAACGATCTCATTTGTTTCATGATTTGGCACAAGGTAAGTCAACTTCTATATCATTTACTCTTGGTCATAACATATATGAGCATGGATACTATCTAGGAGATGGAATTTATTCCAAATGGAGTAGGATTGTAAAGACATTTGCAAACCCAATGACGGCAAAACAGAAACAATTTGCTGCAATGCAGGAAGGACATAAAAGGGCATTTGGGGTCCTTCAGGCAAGGTTTGCAATGGTTAGCAATGCATGTAGATTATGGAAGGGATAAAAAATGGCTACAATTACGTTCTGCTGTATAATTCTACATAACATGATCATAGAAGATGAACGCGGTATGGACTATCCCGATTTCGAGTATGATGGGGCAAGACAATCCCTCAAATTATTTCGGACAGCCACGTTACGAAATGAAGGACAGTCATGACGATCACCATGAAGTATATCGTAATGAAGCTATTCATAATAGGCTCCAAAGGGATTTAATGGAGCGTATTTGGAATTCTCATGAAAATCAATAGTTCGGGATGGTGGATCTTTGTTTAATTACATCTGTTTGCTTTTTTATTTGTGTAATGAAGTGTATTTGTAATATCAATTATGTTTGGTGAAGTAAATCTATATTGATATTTACAGAATGTATCGAAAAAATGGATATACCATTGAATATTTTAAAACTAAAAATAGCACATGATTGAAAATATAAACTGAAGGTACATGGATATTTAAACTGCAATAACTAAAAATATCACATGAATATTTCAACTACATATGTTTTGTTCCTGATTTACTCTCAACAATGCGTTGTTTGTACTCTATCCAATATTGCATTGTAATTGGGTCCATTCCAGTGACATCCTTTTCCATTACTAAGGTCTCTTGGCGTTGCCGCTCTAGCTCAAACCAGCCCTTCTCAATCTCGGTCAGTTCTTTTAACACGGCAAGCTTTTCTGCACTCCCTCTTTGATGTTCTGCATTTTCTCTTGCATGTATTTCATGCATTAGGGCTAAACGAGAATCTATTTGAGATTGAACAGCAATTTTCTTCTTAGCTGCTCATTGCCCCATCGGTCTAGCATCATCATCAAATGTGGGTTCTACTTCTTCGTCCTCATTATCTGGGCATATGTTGGAGTCCATATGAGAAGAATTGCCTGGGCTAGAACTATAATTAGTTCAAATTGTTTTTTCTTTCCCTTCGACTTCGTCTGGACATCTCTTAAGCTTTGTGCGGTGTTTGGGCTCCATTTTGTTGACTAATAAGCAAGTCATAGCAGTTTGAAAACTAATAGTAATGGGGTTTCTTTGCACCATTTTCTCTTGGAAATAATTTCAAGAATTGATTGTTTGCCATTCTCTTCTAAAAAACAAGAACAAAAAATGATATATTAATAAAGTGATTAGAAATGAAGATATATTAAAAATGATATTTTTCAAAATGCTACCAATTCAGCTTCGCCACCCATTCCACTTGGATTTTCTGTTCTTATTTTGTGAATCTGAGACTCGTAGAATTATATTTGTCGATTAATTTTCCCAAAACGACCCATGATTGTAGACATTGACCTCGTCTTTTCAACATGCTTTTATTTTACGCAGTCATGACTTTTTCCCAAAATGCCTCTCCACTTTGGTCATTCCCCTTTACCGAGTCGTTAGAAAAATGATAGTAAATATAACACAATCCTTATCTTCATCGGCAGACTATAGAGAAGAAGAATGGAAGGATAGAGGGGGAGCGGTTCGGGCATGAACATTTTGAAATGGTTGGGAATCAAAATCCCAGCTATCTATATTCATTGCTTTAGTAAATGATTGAAACGGATGAGACATACTTTCAATATTTTGGAATTGAGAATATAATTGTAATAGAAGAAGAGATGTGTGTATTACAATCTGAAAAATAGTCTGATATATGTAATGAAATCACAAATATGACTGTTTATAGTCGATGGGGTCAAAATATGACCGTTTATAGCCGTTGGAGTTCAAAATATGGTCGTTTATAGCCGTTGTAAGTCGGAATAAGGCAATCTGTAGTAGGGAAGGGGGAAGCGATGGCGTGGGGCTTGGGCGTCCACTTAATGGGCGCTAGACCTCTGGTACCCATAAAATGCGTGCCCAAGCCCAGTTCAGGATCCTTAATTGGATCCTGAACTTTCAGCTGAATTGTTCCCCTTAATTTGACGACTGGAGATTTTTTTCACCGAATTCAGGGAATAATTGGACCACTGGAGATTCCCTTAGGTAAATTACAATGTACAAGATGTCTTTTACTTCTTCTTCTATTTTACCTTTACAGTAAATCTTTGTTATTCCATTAAAGTTCAAAGCAAGCTAAACTTTTCTCCTTATTCTCGATAAAATTAGTAAGCTTTCTACTTTTTACTTCACATACGTTGATTGTAATGTTTATCTCATGCTCATATGAAAATTTCTATTTTTTTTAGAACATTTCAGGCATTTTCGTTGTATAATAAATTTTTGTTTATTGAATAACATGAAACCCTTGATTTTGTGACTCTTCATCTTTATTAAAACAATGATTGATTCATTATAGTTGACTTGGAATTGATTAGTCATAATTTTTTTCTTTGACTTTAAATGAGCTTGGGATGCTTTCTAACCCGTGTTTGGTTTTTGAGATTCATGGATCATTGCAGGAATCATTAGTTTTAGAAATGGAATTCTCAATCGAAATATAGGTTGAATTTGACCATGTATTGATTAGAGTATTTTATTAATAAACTGAGCTTTATATTATGCTTCTTTGACTATGATTATTCATCATAAGTTTATGGCTTAGTTTCCATTGTTTTTTTTAACTAAACTGTTAGCACGTTGGGTCATCAAAGACCGAAATGAGTTCTCTTTTTAATTTGCAAGTAGTTCTAGACAGAGTCTTGCATAATTTTGGTATTACAAGATTTAGGGATATAGCTCCAAGCCTCGAAGATACTTAAGACGCTTCCCTGGAGATATGTTTTCCATGGGCTGTGGAGTATTTATTGAATGGAATATTCCTCCCTTTGGCTCCTTTCTTTATTGAACTGCTTGATTTTTATCGTCTTAATCCATTTTAGTTTCCACCTATCTCATATAGCACTCTTTTAGTGTTGAAACTTATGTACTTAAAGAGAGGTTATACTTGTTGTCTATGGTCAAGATCAACTTATTAGTTGACTTGAAAGATTCGTAATCGACCACTCCGATTCTTATCCGTTATTTACAAATTCGAAAAAAGCAACCTTTGGTAATCCTATCAACAAGATTGCAATTAAGAAATGATTTTACGTTTGATTGACAAATCCTCAAGTGCTACTATTTTTCCAAAAGCTAGTAAATGGGCCTTGTACTTAAGTAATTTTATATATAAATTTATATTTCAGTTTAACTTTATTTTATTTATTATTAGGGAAACTCAAAAGGATTCAACAAACGAAGGCGTTCCTAACTTGTTTCAAGAATGTATCAGGCTTATCGGAAAGCCAAAGTCAACATCAATGGGCATTGATGGAAATAACTTGAAGGCTTGTTGTTTGATTCCTTATAATGCCTTATTCATGGGTTATTCACAACCTAGAGTTTCAAAAGCTTCCCCAAAAGTAATAGTTGTTAAGTAGAGTTCAAAAGAAGGGAATGGATCTCACATCCCTAACCATTTTAGTTCATCTAAAACTGACTCCGAGGGTACACCTTCGGATTTTCTGCATTTAGGAATAGTTGGCCCTCATTCTCCATGTTAGCTTCAAGTTAATTATTTCTTTACTTATTTCTATTATTGTCTTGTAGATATATCCTAAAACAATGAAAAATATAATATCAAAAGCAAATCAATATTAGAAAATCTTCTAGGTTAATGCAATCTTCTCTTCTTGAAGGAGTTTTAGATTTAAGCAGGAAACAAATGCCATCATGCCCCTCAAACTTCCTGTAGGTCGTTCTTCTCAATCGGAAGGCCATGTTATTCCATTTTTAGATCCTTTTTCTCTTTCTTATAAAGGTTAACAAGCTGTTAAGTTAGCAAGATAAGCTTCCGACTATTGCATTTTTGCTGTTGTTATGGAAACCAAGGTCGAGGTCCCCTAAACATCATATATCTTTGAACAAGTCCTTGAGTACAATCTTCAACAGAAAATTAAGGTATATGAATTTTTACTTATGTCTTTGGTTTTATTTAAAAATTTACTCATATATTGGCTTTATTGGTCATGGCCGAGCTATCAGTTCAAAGTCATAGTTTTGGAAGTCTTAAAGAGATCTTAGAAGGGGTCGAACCTGCCAAGGGGGAAGCTACTATATTCTAGAAAAAATGCAAGTACCTAGAGAAGAATGTTTAGGAGGTTTAGCCAAATTTTTGGGAGAAGATTAGTAGTTTTGAAGCCAAGTAGAACCTCTTTATGATGAATTAGTCAAGCTTAAGATTGATATATAGGCCAAAGATGAAGATTTTATGGAATATAGCAGTCTATGACTTTTGTTTGATGCTAATAAACACACACACATATATATATACATATACCAATTTCATATATATATATATATACACACACACTCACACACATTTTAAATGTGTTTGTTTTAGTACTATCATAATATCATTTTAATGCTATCACTCACATAGCTGTCTTCTCCCTGTTTTTGTGTTTTCTTTTGTTTATTTGTGTTTTTGATATGCCCTGTTCTATCATCATGTTATCTTGTTGCTTTGTCTCATGCTTTCCTACTTGTAGGAAGGTTTGTTTTTTTCCTATCATCTATGTATTTTCTACTGTTGATATATCAATAAATGGTAGGGGTCCATTTAACCCCGCCGGCCTTGCCAAAAAAAAAGTATGGCCTATCATTAGAATTTCAGAATTTTGACAACATATTGTTTTGATCGTAACTTTTGAATAATTTATCCAATTTCGACGCTCTTTTAATTTATGGAAACCTAAAAAAGTACAAATTTCATGTTCAGCATTTTGCAAAATTTTGTTTTTTTCTAGATAAGATCACTATTTTAAGGAGTGGGCCTGCAAATATATGAAAAACCTAATTTCATTCCATTTAGAAATTTTACCATAACTAGAGTTTCAATCCAAATTATTGAGATTCGAAAACTATTTTGGAAAGCTATAAGAACAATTTATTCATTTTGACCTTAAAAATTTTCTTAGAAAATGGCTTGAATATGGAAGAGATGTTGCTTCTGATTTAATGAATGTATATGTCTTGCAACTTTTCACATATGACTAATTTTTATATCGAGTTGAGTAAAGGTATTGATGGAGCACATTTGGACTAGACCAACGATAATAACTTGCTTTTGCTTGCATAGTAGTAAGAAAACTTGCTTAAAAATGCAAATGAAAGGGTACGTATAAGTGATATAACGATATATGTTGTGATATTGTAATGTTTCTCCATGTTTCGGGATACCCCATGTTGGGATATACACACACACACACACACACAAAAATATTATGGCCATATTGTGTTTTGATTTTTTGGAATGCTTTCTGTGAAAAGGAGACAGTGTCAAAAAAATTCGAAAAATTCGACACCTAGAGTGTTTTCACAAAAATAAATCATATACGAAAAATAGAAATTCGTTAATTGAATCTATTTGAAATCGAAGCATATGATAAGACGTGCCAGAGAGAAAGCCACACAGAGGATTGTGTAAGTTGTTGGAAGTTTGTAGAATACGAAGAAAGTCAAGATTCGAGTTATATCTAATGTTTTCCTTTAGGAAATTGCGATGATGAATTATTTTATAGGGGGAAGTCTGCAGCAACCCTGCTTTCTACGCCGTATAAATATATTAATTTAAATTAAAATAAAATTGTTTAAATTCAAAATTGATAATTATTTTTTAAAAGTAATTATTTGTTTATTAAACTAAAAATTATTTTGTTAAAAGATTTTTTCTAATAAATTGAATTGAATTAATAAATTCTTTTTAGATAATCTATTCAAATCAAATAAATTATTTTAATCGAATATAAAATATATTTTAAGTTTAAATTAAATTAAATTAGGTTGGACTAAATTTACAAACAAATAAAATGAATTAGTCAAACGAAAAAGAAAAGTTATTTAATTAAAACAAATCCCAAATCCCAACCATTCAAACTCATTTCCTTCTCTCTTTTTCTAGAGAACTCCCCTTCGCCAATTCAAACCCAAAACTATTACCCAATTCAATCCTAATTTCCTTAAAAAAAAATCTAAAATCGCTGCTTAGATCCCTATAAAATAAATAAATAAATGAAGCTGCGCTCATAATTAGGATCGAAGGCCAACCGAGGGCGGCGTGGACTCACAATGGATCATGGCGGCGGTTCATCTGAGACAGCGATGATGAAGGGTTTGGGCATGACCGTCAAAGGATGGACCATCAACCTGATTCGCGTGAGGTAGAAAGAGGTGTTCGAGTGCACTAGAGGAAGGCATTACATCAGGCTTGGGTTGTATATGTCTGGATATGAATCTGGTTGGATGGACTTGGATGCATTAGTTGTTGATTGTTAATGTTGACTGAATAAGTGTTGTGTAATTTTGATAAGCTACGTTGTGTGTATATTGGTTGAATTTATTGACGATGTTAGTCAAACACAACACTCATAATAGATCAGAAAGTGGTAAATAAATTAAAAGGTGAAGATTTGAAATAAATTATTTTGGAAATAAATTAGTGAATTATTGGAATAATTTTATTATTTAATATTGAAGAAATTGTAATTAACGTAAATTTGGAAGTGGAACGACAATAGAAAAATATAAAAACGAAATAATTTTGAGAATGATGGGAATTGAAATTATTTGGAAATTAATGATTTTTTGGATTTAATTAAATAAGTCAAATTTTTGAATATTTATGTTTTTGTTCATTTGTTAATGATTATAAAACTATAAATGGTTTTTATAAAATAGTATTTGAATTTTAAAATGATTTGTTAATTCTATTTGAATTTAATAAATGTGGAAGTTTGTAAATAATATTTTGAAGTATTAGTAAGTTGAATGAAATTTATGTATTGAATAAAAATTATCCTTTGTGGGCATTGTTATATCTATAGCTAAGTGAATTTTGGAAGTAATAAATTATTATGTTAGATCACTGAATTATTTTGGAAATATATTATATAAAGTAGAATTATTTAAATATTTTGTTAAAAGGAAATCTTGAATTATAAAAATTATTTAGTATTAATATTATTCTCAACTATTAAAGAAGAATTTTAAAAAATTCATGAATTATTTTTAGGAAGGATTTTCAAGTGATTTGGAATTAAATTGTAATTTATAGATTTCAAAGTAATGGAATAATTAATTTGCGATTATTTGTTTTGAAGCAGAAAATGAATTTTGAGGAAAGATTGGAAATTTTATAAATCAATTTTCTCTCAATTGAGAATTTATACTTTAAATTGTTTTGAAAATTTTGGAAAATGTATTTGTAAAACCACTTCTGAATTAATAAATAATAGAATTATATGTTTTGATTGATTTATATTTTTGTATAACGAGGAATCAGAATAAATGGAATTATAGTACCGCTCGGTATGGGGCTTTCAGTAATATTTCTCTGGTTATTCTTTGGACTTGTTACATTGCATAATTATGCAATGGTTAGTGTAGTTTATGAACACTGACTAAACAGATGAGTAACACTAGGTGGTTTGGGATGCCTGAGCTGATATTTTGTTTGATTACATTCTATAATTAGATGTCACTCTAACAGGGTCGAGTATATGGGTATTATATTTATGGTGATGCGCGCTGAGAGCACGAAGGCTAAGAGCCATAAAGAGTGTCTATTTATTGTGTATAATCCTATTATACATCAGGGAGTAAACTAGATTGGCTAGTACCTATCCTAGCAGCCTGATTGCATGATCACCCTCGAATCCATGACACTTGTTAATGTATATGGCTGAGAGTCACCACCTTTGTGTCACTTAAGGCAGCAGTCTGTTACCATTGGGGGCACTTGAAGGTTCATGACCAATGTATAGCGTAGTCTTGCACTTAAATCATATTGGGTCACGACGGCTGTCGAGGTAACTAAGACTGTAGAAGTAGCACTTAGAGCGAGTGATGAAGGCTCCTGGAGCAGGTTGAGAGTTATCAGTCTCCCATCTGGTTATTACCGATGAGATAACATGAGATGTTATATACACATACTTGTTCACTTCTACGAGATCAATGTGTTTACAATTGAGAGCCAATCTAATTATTTATCGAGACTGATTCCAAAATAAATATCTATGATGCTAAGAGCACATCAAACAAAGTGTCCTGAGGATTATCCACGATACTAAGAGTTGAGTGGATTAGTAAAGGTCTGAGAGACCGTATGATTATTTCATTAACTGAGAACTAAGTCGGTCACTGTGAGGTTAAAAGTCAAGATGATGGTTATGTGATTATCGATCTCTTAGATTATTTATGAAACCGAAAGTCTACGCATGATTATATATCTACCAAGGTTGGCTAGAGATGTTGACAGCGTGAAGTTGGACCTTGCACCTACTTTTATATGGTTATCTAAGAGATGACCTAGCTGCTAAAGGTACGCATATTCATATTGTATGTTTGTTTGATTTGGGTAATTGTTATATTATATATTTGTTTATTGAGTGAGACGGACCCCGGGTATGTCTACTTTGTGATTATTTAAGTGATAATCTAAGGCATTACTGAGAGCATGTCCTGTATTTTTTTGAATTTTACACCTAATAATAGTTATATTATGTTTATATCACCTACTTGATTATATGCCTGTTCGGTGTGCTGATTTACGATGCTTGGATTTGGTTATCTTTTGTGTGGATGGTTTTGGGATATGTTGACACTTGGGATATGCACGTGCCACTTGTATTGAACTTGTTTATGCATTCTAGATATTATTTTATATTGAAATCTAGACATTGCCCGACCCGTGTGTTATTTATATAATATTTTGGTCAGTCCGAGACATTTCAGGTTCAAGGAAAGATGACCAGTATGTGGATGTTGGACATAGATGGTTGATAGAGTATCTGTTTATTATTTTCTATATTATAGCCACAAGTGTTTGTGTTTTGATGAGAAGCATATATATTGGACGTGTTATGTATATTTTGAGATAGTGGGAGTTTGAATTATTTTATATCCCACTTGGACTCCTGCGTATTAATTATTATATGTTATCATTGTATTGATGAATCTGTGTTTTTTGTGATTTATCTTATATTATGCATTGTTCTATCCTGGAGGTGCACATGTTTATTATTTTGTGCTGATATTGAATATGTATAGATGAGTTGTTTATGATTTTTGAGATATGTACCAATGTTAGCCAAAGAGAATATTCACATGTGTACCCCATATATCTCATTTACCGTATTACCTGGTAGTGTATTACCCAGTAATACTCTTAGATAATGTGAGTATAGAGGTAGGATGTTATAGTTGGTATCAAAGCAGGTTTAGAATAATACAGAGCACAAGAGACACATGAGTCCTGACCTCAGAAGAGACTTAGAGCCCCTGTCTCCATGGGTGTGTTGTGGATTATTATGTACTAAGCAGTAGGAGGAGTACACAATGATTACTGCGGCAATCATTTAGGGACATATTTGTATTTTTCTTATTATGTACTATATTTCTTCTACTTATTTTTGAGTTCAAGTCTACATATGAGATATATAATAGTTGATGAAGATAGCGAATGTAGAAGTTGTTAGTCTAACTGTAGTGTCGGCATTAATGATGGTGAACGAACTTCTGTGTGTCTTGAATGAGAATGATGTAGCTCAGTTAGGAAAGCTGTAAAAAGACCCTAATTTGAATTTTGTATTGAATATTTCACCAAACTAGATTGTGATGAGACGAGTTTGAGCAAGAGGATCCAATAGTGATCAAAGTTGCTCAGCGAAAACTGATTGATAGCTTTCCACTGAAGGCATTTGTTTGTTTATTTGAAAATGTGTGTATTGTTGTATTGATGCTTGTTTGATTTTATGGTTGATGTGTGGAAATTTTTATTGTTGCTGAAGACTGATATATTATATGCATATATGGATTTTTTAAAGTAAATATTTTTATTCAAAGAAGAAAATGATTTGGTAAAGATATGAATTTTATTTTATAAAGTGATTGGTAATGTTTAAGTGGATTGTTCTGGTGCTAATTTATCCATCAAGTGATTTAAGAATTCTAGTCGATGGGTGTGGCCAACTTTATCGATAAGTATTCGTAAACACTAAAACGAGGCATCTTGACATAATAATTTTGAAAAAAAAAAATATGTTTAGGAAAAATTCCATTTTAAATATTATAGTTTTAAATAGTATGGTTTTTTGTTGCAAACACCTTAGGTTTAAAGTTTCTCTATGCAAACACCTATATGATACGATTTTATGATTCATTTAACCATTTGTCTCGGCCAACATATATGCTACGATATATGGAAGATACACTTTTTTTATGTTATAGAGAACTTTATAAACACATGGAGCATGTTCTTTGATAATAACAACATTATTTTATTTCTTGAGTTGAGTCACAAGTAAGAAAATGCTTGAACTAACACAATCTATTAGCAGGCTTTTTAAAATGTCAAACTGTTCTGTTTTATACTACCGATCGACAACTGATTATAGGATACTACCAAGAATATTACTTGCTCTACATAAAGTATCATGCATTTCATTTTTGACTAATATCTTCATGTGAAAGTGTAAAATAGGAGTGGTAGAGTACTTTATGTAGTGTTGATAACACCTAAGAGTATGTTCTAAACGCAGTATTAGTTTATTTCTTTTATCACAAAAATATAATTTTCTACGTATTTGGGTGTTCATTAATTTGTTTATTTATCAGTGTAGTTAATTATGGTTATTTTTGTGAAAATGTGGAAGATTAATATATGATGCGAACGGTAGATTTTTGTGATGACCTGAAATTGGCACCCTTTGAATCCATCAATAAATCACACATGTCCGACCCTGAGCGTACTGATTGCAGATAATCATGGGAAAGAAAAGAGAGGACGAGAAGAAAGAGAGAAGAAAGAAGAAGAGAAGAGAAGAAGAAGAGAGAAGTAAAACCAAAACAATACAGAATCTCATATCGCAGCGGAAAAGCATATAATATAGATCAATAATCTTTACAAAGAGAAACTGTAATATACATAAATCAACATCAGAGTACACAATAAGTAATCATCAGCTGGAACAGTTATAATAACAAGTCCTCACAAATGTTGATATTTACAACAACAACAATGCAATGCAATGTAATGCAGCGGAAGAATAAACAGATATGTATATATAACATGAAGATCTCCAACTCGCCTGCTGAAGCTCCAAAAGCACCAAATATGAACCTGTAAATATACTCGGACTGAACCGAGCATTGAAAGGGAAGAATGTCAGGATCAGTCTGGTAAACCAACATGAGGATATACATCTCAACTAAATTTTAAAGTTATCAAAACTTTTCCTTTATCGAAACAAAAGGTATCTCGTAAGACACGCCCACATATAAACACAGACTGGTTTTTCCCTTACGATAACCAAAACCTTTTCATATCAAATCCTCTTATATTATATAAGTGTCTATTATACGAATAATAGATTAAATAGATGAATTTGTTGCTATTATTAAATTCCAGCAATACTAGGCTCTATAAACAAAACCGCAAGTTTGTAGTGGACTTTGGATTCTATACAAATGACTAGGTAAAAGGACTACCTTTCCAAAAACTCGGTACATCTCTAGAGGGATGTACCTAGGGTCGAGATACTCGGCACCTATACCAACACAAGACTGGCCTACCCCTTCCTAGATAGTATCGAATATGTCTTCACACTGGTTGTTACCGGCCTATACTCCGTGGCCACGAGCATACACAACAAAAATCAAATACACAACATCATAGCATGTAAAGATATATGTAGAAGAGTGATGACATCTCCTAATTGGGAGCGACCCACTTAGCCATGCTGCTTCTATCCCTGTTTCGGTCATTTTTCAAGCAGTGAGGCCAAAGAGGTATCGATTACCTTTCACATATAACATATCATATATCACATCATCTCTGAATGCCACATTGCCATTTCCGTTGACTACTAATTGCCTTCCACAAAAATACAACCCTTGAGCTCGTATGTCTCAAGGAGGGTGTTAAGCTAAAAGAAGTTGTCTTCTCCGCTACCACTGTGTACGTTTGTTAAAACTAATGTACGTATCATAGAAATGAAATTTCAAACACTCATCCATTTAAGTCATCTAGGAATAGGATAAACCGAAGGTGCTTTCCTACCACATCCTGTTAGGTAATCCCTAGGATTAGTAGCGAATAGTCCTTGCATTGGATATTTCATGACGAAGAGACCACTGCTACTATATGTATATTGGGATTTTAACCCCAAACGATCAACAAGTAGCCATACACTATGAAAATCCTAAATATCAATATCATCGACCAACCTGCACAATCGTCGTATAAATGTTGGTCCGAAGTGGTTTTCAGATAAATCCTATCCCGGTCTCTTTGCACCAACAATGCAAAAGCGTTTCTCAACCTCTCACAAAAACTAGGTCTCATAGACTTACCACATCTCCAACTTTCAATTGCCATCCTTCGGCCAAGAAGTAAGCTTGATAGATTGGAGTAATCACCCCGCACTACACGAATCAACATTCTCAACACAAACTATAATCAAGCCTACAAAGCCAGCTACATACTAAGTGTGCGACTAATTAGTTTCTACATTAAGTTCAGAAAGTAAAATGGTCAAATTTGATTGTCGGTTATTTCACTATCAAAGTAACAATCAAAATCTAGCACTTAAGTAATCACTAGGCCTGATTTTTATTAATCGTTTATAATTCAAAACACTTCCCAATTATTCACTTCAAAATATCTTTAAAAGGATAATATTCAAAACCATTTTACTCATTGGATATTTGGAAAACATTTTCATATACTTATTTTAATACTAAGTAAATTTAGAAATCATTTTATTTTTCAAACCATTTAAACTCCGTTTTAAAATATCGCTTTCCAAAACATTCGTTTATTTAAAGGATTATTCACTGTCCAAAATCGTAAATATAATTCTCATACCAAATTCATTACTTCTACACATTTAATTTAAATGATTATTCGCTGTCCAAAATCGTGAATATAATTCTCTTACCAAATTCATTACTTCTATACATTTAATTTAAAGGATTATTCACTGTCCAAAATTGTGGATATAATTCTCTAGCCAAATTCATTACTTCTACACATTTAATTTAAATGATTATTCAGTTTCCAAAATTGTGAATATAATTCCTACAATAAACTTTCATGTTTAACTTATCAAATTAAATTGATTTTAGATTTACAAAACAGTGTTTATAAATTTCATTTATATTTTATAAACTTCCATATATAAAATTGCTTTACTAACAAATTCCAATTCTATCTCATTTATAAGTCAAAATTCAGTTATAAGTTAATTACTTATAGAACTTTTATTTATAAATTCATTCCTTTCAAATCTTAATATTTATAAAATCCATTTTAAATTCTTTTCTAAATTTCAATCGCAAATCCATTTATAAATTTGCTTATAATTCATTTCTGATATTTATAAACACTTTTATAATTCCATTACTTTATTTATAAAATATCAATTTTATAAATCTTATATATAGACCATTTATAATAAATTCAAAGAATTTGTCCCTTTTCTTTTATCTTGGAAAAACTTAATTGTGATCTTTTAGAGCATCCGGGCTTTCCTTTCGATCTGTTCCACCCCTCGTCTAAAAGAAAAAATGAAGGTCAGGTAAGTTCAGAGCACTGCTTGCTCTATTCCTAACCTTAGTTACACACTTTGTTTTACCTTTTAGATCTCACAAGCAGGACAAATGTATTAGTTGTTTCCGCATACTCCTTCCATTTTTAGAAATGATTTATAAAACTTCCAAATCGTTAATTAAAACACTATTCATTTATTTAACCATTCTATAAATCCTTAAAATCACCCTTAGAATACTCTATTAATCATTTAAGGACCTCTACAAAAGCTTTGGAAAAGAATGGTTGTGCTAAAACTATATTTCAAAAGTTATTGAAAAATGCTGCGAAAAAGTGCTATAGAAAGTTTTTTAAAGCTATATTGATTAGAACGACTTTTCATTATTTGAAAATCTATTTTTATTACTTAAATTACTTTTAAAACATTTATAAGATTCATTTCATATTACAAAACAATTTTAAAACATAATTCCAAAGAAATCCAGTTTTGGATTTTGAACTGCAAAACCGCGATTTTTCCAAAAACTTGTTTTACTCATATATTAAAATTTACTTATCGAAATCTCGATTTTCTTTCTTTGTTGGAAAACTATGCATATAATAGTTTGGAAAATTCTTATCTCGAAGAATTCCGAACTATATTCCAACTTTTACACTCGTTTGGTTTTTATGGTGCGAAATCGCGAACTATAGTTACGCGACGCGCCTATTTTTGACTAAATTTTCAATTTCTTTTCAAATTTCATGGAAACACTTTTAAAAGTTTCTAAAACATTTCTAAATCATTTTAAACCCATTGAAATAATATTTTACATATTTAAAATCCATTTTCCATTTCATTTCATTTTATAGTATTATATCATTTTCAATCTTCTTAGATATTTTGATTTTATTAAGAGGCTAAATAATTTCCATACACATATTTATATGGATTTAAATTCGTATTAAATTAACTATGCTTAATAATCATTTTTCTTATCATTTATTAAACTAAGTTATCATCGATATCACAAACATAAAATCAACCAAGTTATCATCCAACATATACTAAACTTTTCATGTTATTAACTTGAAATGAATTTAGAAATTAGTAACTTTAAATATGAATACTCACCTTAAATCAAATCAATTAACTTCCTACTAACATTCATACTAACAACACTTCACTTATACTTTAACTAATCAACTTCTACTTTATTTCTTTTGCTTTATGCTATCGACCTCTTCTTTCATACTCTCGAAAATCTGGCAGAGCTTCCGCAGTAACTTGAGTTTGCACCAGCTCCTTGGAATGAAATCGATGGCACTTCCTTCTCTTTTTCTTTCTCCGTAGCTTCATGAAATTGCTTCCTTTTCTCATATGGTTTGGCCTCTATAGGTTCCAACCTCTTCTCCATCATTTCTTCCATTTAAAATGCTAAACCATGTTTTAATGGTATTTTAAGGTCTTTGGAAAAGTTTGGTTGTGTTTGGAGCTGATTTGATGTGATTTTGAAAAGTTAGTAAGAAAAAGAGAGAAGAAGAAGCCATTAAAGAGAGCTTCAAGGATGAAGAAGAAGGTAGAAATAGTATGAAAAAAGTGAGAAAGTTGTTGTTATTTATAGAAAATAAATGAAATGGTAAATTACCAAAATATCCCTTTACCAAATTAGCAAAATAACCTTACTTACTTTTTAAGCAACCTTATTTTTTCCAACACTTAATATCACATTTTAAATCATTACTTTATGTCATTTTTACTTACATATTAAGTAAAGAAAGTAATAATTATGTTTGTTTGATTTGATGTTTTACTTTTAGATTTTTGTACTTTTATGTCTTTTATGCTTACTTTTTGTTAATTACATTCAAGAATTTTCTAAGTATGTTTAGTAAAAGTAAACTTTATTAGTGAACTAATTAACATTTATACTATTGGAATATATGTTCCTATATTAGAAAATAAAGAAGCGACAACGTTGAACAACTTTTAATCGACAAAACTTTGATTTTCGACAAAATGTTTTATGTTCACATTTTGGCGTTTAGTTAAACTATTTATTTATGTAAACCAAATTTAAAAATAAATTTGTATATTGCTATTTAAAATATAAATACTCATAGATTAAATAAAATAATTTATTTTGAAACTTATTTTTCTGAAATCAGCATTTTGTCACTTTTGTCGATATAGGCAAATGTTACTATTTTTATGCATACTTCTCTTTCCAAATCCTATCTAATATTGTTTGAATCATATAACATTATATTTTTTTAAAAACACTTTAAATAGTATATCTTAAAGTGGTCAAATTTTGGGTCATTACAATGTTGATGTGCGATAATTTTGGTTAATCTAATATTTTGCAAGACCTTCTGGGCTTTGATATTTTTACTTGCTAGTGAATTTCAAAAATATTCAACAAAGGATTTTTTGATTTATCAAATTTTTACATATGCAAATTTCAGGAGTATATAGGTTTTGGTAAACAACACCTTGTAGTTTGAAAATGGGGTTTGACATATATTATAATTCCATTTGAAAGTGCATCTTCCATTCCGATGATTGAAATAACAGAGCGGAGTAGTATGTTATTTAATAAATAAATTGATGTGTATGTGACTAATTCTTTTATCTAATGTGATCATTGGGGAAATAGAACAAACACATAGCCATAGATAATAAAGTCAATAGTGTGATACCTTTTCTAATCGTCCTATAAGATGAGATTTTTTTAATTTATCCATTTTGCAATTTTCATATGAAGAAAAAATCCAGGGGAATATATGAATACTGTAACGTACGCGATTTTTCGTTGCCGAAAAACCGAATAGTTATGGGTTTTTAAAAAAAAAGAATTTAGGAAAAGAAAAAGTAGAAAAGAAGAGAGAAAAAGGTAGAAGATGGAGAGGAAAAGAAAACAGAATATTTTAAAATAGAAGAAAATAGAAGAGAAAGAGAATAGAGGAAAAAGAAAAACAGAAGAAAATAGGACGGAACAGAAAACAAACAACAGAACAACATCAGAATCTCACAATTCGCAGCGGAACAACATATAATAATAAATGAATAATCTTTAAACAAAGAACTATATCAGTTATTACATAACATCACATTACATCATATCATCAGAGTGTACAACAACAACAAACAGTGCAGCGGAAAAAGAAATACTATATAAGTAATATGCCATGCCATCCAGCTTGCCTCCAGCAACTCCAGAATATCCAGAATATCCTGATAAACCTTAACTCTTAACTGCCCGTGTGGAAATTGGTGGGCACCCAGAGTTTAGGAAGGAAAACAATAAACTCCAAGTCAGTCATGTGACTGGTGTGAGAACTCAAAACAGTTTATTTATCTTTAAAATCAAAATAGAGGAATATTTTTTATTTCAATTCGCAATGCTTTTAAAAATGAGACTACCATAAGGCCTCCCGCACACACACACAATGCAAACGCAGAATCGGAGGAGATTTCTCCTTATGATAGTCAAAGATGCTTCATACGCATTTAAAATAACATTTGATATTATTACTAGTGCATAGTGTAGGAAAAAAATTCATTTCGAAAGTAGAATATAAATCTTAGCCAACATACGACCATTATCGTATGCCTACTATAGCTAACTATGTTCAATAGCAGGTTACCGCCACATTCCATAGCAGGTTATACAACTAAAACCGTACAAGTTTCGTATTGTTTCTTTGGATTTCCAACAAATGGTCAGGCCAAGGAACTTCCCATTGCCACATGAGAATGCCTCTGGAAAGACATCCCCGAGAACCAAACCGGAACTCTGCCAACACAAGGCCGGGTTACCCCTAACTGGGTAACTACTGACACGAGCACGCCATTCCCCGATCGTAAACGACCTTTCTCACGGGATCCCGAAAACCAACAACCACAAAGTAATAAATTCGTAGTAACCACATAGGTTAAATATCTGGGCTCCATACCATGATACAACCTCTATCCAGAAGGAAATGTACATACCCTAAAGGGTGCTACCCCTCATAACCTTGCCGCATCTTTCCTGTTTTGACCATTTTCGGGGTGTGAGGTTCGACGAAGTCACGTCCACAAAAACATACTTTATACAAAAGCCATGCTTTGGGTCAACAAATGATCAACACAATTATCACTAAGATAGACGATCAAATAAACGATCCTATCACAATAATCAACACAATGATCATTTCAGCATCACTCAGCATATCACATTACCAAATTGGGAATATATCGCTGATAACTTCAACTATATAACCTCTGAGCTCGTACGTCTCAGAGAAGGGTGTTAAGCAAAAAGAATAAATTCTTCGCCACCAACAGAAATATATTTGAAAGAAATCGGCTTTATATCTCAACTTGTAATGTCAGACACACAATCCATACAAGTTTGTTCCGGGATCGAACAAAACCGAAGGCACTTACAAAGAAGTCCTTGCAATCCGGATATTCACAATCCTGATCGGATTCACCATCACATATGGAGAACTCTATACCGGAGCAACTCGGTGCAGAGTAAATCGATAGGTCATCCTATCGCTCTTGCAAATACCGGGTCTTCAACACCGATCTTCAATGCAATTATAACGACGTATCACATATTCGAAATGGGTTATACGACCCCATGGTCCTTTCCCGGTTAACCCGAATAGTGAGCGCTTATTTAAAAATAAGTGTAGCATTCACATTCAAACAAATCACATCAATTACCCATTCAAAGGGAAATATCGATAGTCGGTTATTGAACTATCACTGGATATGCACACATCACCAGATTCCAAATAATTTTCCAAATTATTTATTTCACAAAATATCTTTACAAGATATATAATTTCACACTTCAAAAATAAATCAATATTTATTTTTAAACAAATTCCACTTCCTTTATAAATTCCTTAGTGAATTTATAATTCCCAAAATATCAATGAATATTCGGTTTCAATTATTCATTTCAATTTATCTTCAAAAAAGATAAATTCTCTAAACGTTTCATTTCACATTGGAAAAACATTTCCATACTTATTTATTCATAAGTAATTCACAAATTCTATTTATTTTCAACACTTGGAAAATATTCAATATACTTAAATCGAAATTAAGTATATATTTCATTCTTTAAGGAAATCATTCTCTTAAACATATTTATTTGGGCCAAAACGAATGTTGCGTAAAACATCGTTACAACAACCCAAAATCACTAGTATAGGGATTCGAAATTAAAATAGATATATAAATCCCAATACTATTCAAAACATTTCCTTTCGGAAATCATTTATTATAACAACAGTGTTATAGTCCATCATCTCCTTCTATTTCTCGAAAACGTCTATTTCAACAATAAATGTTGAAATCTATGGTTTCGAATCTCAACACATTTTAAAACATTGTTCGATCGTTTTAATTCTATTTAAAATATCACATTCTAAACAATTTCTTTAACTTATTATTCACAATTCAAAAACGTGAATATACTACGTTAACAATTTCATCATTTCTATTCATTTTATTTTAAAGGATCATTCACAGTTCAAAAACGTGAATATAACTCCATTAATAGGTTTCAGCAATTTACTTATCAAAATAAGTCGTTTGCGAATTTATAAAACAACGTTTATAAATTCCATTTCTATTTATTTATAAAAATTTCCTTTTTATAAATTCCTTTATTAACCTATTCCAGTTTATAACTCAATTATAAACTAAAAGTTCATATTATAAGTCAAATGCTTATAAAACGATTATTTTACAAAATCGTTCTTTTTAACTTCCCAAACTATAAATCTTATAACTTATAAGATTCATTCATTTATCCAAAATCATTATTTTAATAACTTAATAAATTTTATAAACCTACTGCTTATAAAATTCCATTTATAACTTCACCGTATAAAATTCTATAAATTCCATTTAATTATGAAATTCATTTCCACTTCATTCAAACACTTATAAAAACTCGTTTTATAATTCAAATGTTTTACTTATAAATATCAATTTATAAATCCTTTATAAAATTAATTTATACTATTATTCTAAAACATCTTTAATCTCCTTTATAATTTCATCATTCTCTTGATTTATAAAATAATCAAATTTTTATAAATCCTATTTTTAAACATTTTATAATAAATTCAAAAATCCCAGTTTAAACTATTTTATAACATCATTAACCCGTATTTTCAAAAATCAATCTTTAACCGTATTTCTCAAAATCATAATTTTTATAACTTTAAAAATTATAACGTTTATTTATTTGAAATGGATCAATTCCAAAAATATAGTATATTTTCAAAAATCACTTTAAAAATCATTTTAAAATCCCAAAATTTGGTCCAATGATGCTACACACCAAATAGTCAATCACGACTACAACGATATCATATATCGATATGATAATCCATCAAATATCAAAATATCTGAAATCAAATAAAAACTGTTGAGGAATCCAGTTGGATCCCTCCAACCTGTTTTCCTGCATCCAAAAACATTAGCACAAAACCAATTTCGCTCCAGTACGAAATTATCGCGGTATATGGGATTTAAATATTATCCCCTTAATAACGGCGTAATAGGGTCTCATCCGCTAAAAAATACGGGAAATCAATCAACTCCAATATATACATATGCCAATATATATATATATATCGATATTATATATAATACCAATTTCACTGTTTATGAAATATTCGCGGTATATGTTTTTAATAAATAACATCCGCTTACTAACGGCGTATAATGTCTATTTTTAACAAACAATAAATATCAATCAACATTCAAACATGCATTCAAATATTTTAAATCTAACTATTTAAAATAAAATCGAAACTAATTCGATTGAGTGAGAAATTCTCACCTTGGTTTAAATTTCCGTTTTAGCGATTTATTTCGAATAAAATTAAACGGACGTTTAATTTTACCCAAAATTCTCACTAACTCCAAACGACTCCAAACCAACTCCATCGCGTAGTGCTCGTCCATACGATTCCAACGCAACTGGTTTCGTAATTTTTCGACCTCGTATGAAAAAGTTATGAATTTATGAAGTTTGCTCGTATTTATATACACAAATACAACATAAATTTAAAATTTTATAACCTAGATTAATATCTGCCGTTGGATCCATGCCCTCCTCATCAGGCCCGCACATTTTCTTCTTCCCCCTCCACGTTTTCTTGCTCCAGAACATGATGCTAAGGCCGAACTATATAGAAACCCATAGCATGAAATTAGGTTTTCACTTTACAACCTCATTTCTCGACGAAATCACATCAAACCACCTTCATCTCAAAGCTCCTTCCACAAGCTACGCTCGGCCTGAAGCTCATAGAGCTCGGCCATCCCTGTAGCACGCAGTTCGAGAATGAACTCCAGCCCTTTGAACACAAATTCCCGTTGATTCGTGAAGCCATTCGCGATCTTGACCGTTGATATTAAAGATCTCTTCATGCTCTTCGATTCTCTAGTTGAAAGTTGTTGGTAAATGTCGATGGATGAGGAGATAATCGAGGTGGAAGTTGGGACGTTTCTGGCCGTTCATACATAGGGTGGCGGCTGCAGTTCAAAACTAGGGTTTTGTATATATTTTTTTATAAATTTTTGAGATAGTGGGCTATTTATAAGGAACCGACGAACACTATTCATCCCGGAAATTCCAAACTCCGATTTAGGCGCCGTAACCAGCGTTTCTAAGGTTTACCCCGCGTTCCGGACACAATGGAACAGGTTTCGGAAGCTAATTCGGACATCTGTGCGAGTTATGGCTATAGACACTCAATTTGAATTAAACCGATTTAAGTCGATTTCTAGGCGTTTTAATTTGTACCGGACAAACGGTAAATCCAATTGACTTGAAATTTGAAACCTTACAATAATATCACATTATGGATCCGATGAAACTGGTTTCGTCGAAATCCGAGACTTTTTGAAAAATGGCTATTTTTACTCGCCAAATTTAAATTAAAAATAAATCGATGCGTTTCGAGCTGCCACGATCAAATGATAACTCCGATTGACACGAAATTTGAAATCCGGTAATAACTAACTATTACGGATCCAATGAAACTGGTTTCGTTCAATTCTGAGACTGTTCAAAAATTGACTATTTTTACTAGTCGATTTTAATATTAAAATATTCAATTTTCACAAATTAACTTTTAATTCGATTTTAAAAGTTCTAAAATATCGTTCTAACTTCCATATGATAAAATAAAATTTTACAAATCATTTTTAATCATATTTAACTATATTTTCAATTATTTCCATAATTTAGCATATTAAATTATCGATTTAAAAATCCAATTAAATCCAATAATTCAAATAAAAATTTATTTGACTTATAAATTCACTTATTAATATTTAAAATTAATTAAATATTCAAATTTTAAATTATAAAAAAATTCTGGGTCGTTACAAATACTTTCCATTTACATGACATGTTATATTTTATGATTGTATTACATTAAACTGAATGTGTAAATTAGCATCTAGTAGATTATTATCCTTTGTATGTTTGATTTTTTACATATTGCAAAAATTTAAAGTTACAAGCTATAAAAGTTTAGAAATTTTACACTTTAGAAATGCGATATACATATAGTCATAATTTTCATTTTTTTGATATGATTTTGATAAATATATTTTCTTTTGAAAGACTTTTAAATATGGAACAATTTTTGAGTTCGTCGCTTTTCAAAAATTTGAAGTTTAGTAATGATTAAACTCGTTTAAGTTGAAACGAAATTATGGTGCGTGCATTATAACATAAGAATTTTGACATGTTTATTTGATTGTAAATTTTGAATGATTTACTCGATTTTGATGATCATGTACTTTCTAGAAAGGAAAGAATATACATAACAGCTTTCATGTTTAGCATTTTGTTACATTGTTTTCTAGGCTAAAACCACCATTTAAGGTGTAGGCCTACATATATATGAAAAACCTAATTTCATTCCCTTTAGAAAATTCGCCATAACTTGAGTTTTAATCCATATTTTTGAGATCCTAAAAATGTTTTTGGAAAGTTATAATACCATTTAACAATTTACTTTTGGAGACCATTACTTAATTTAGTCGTTTTGACCTTCAAAATTTTGTTAGAAAGTGGCATAAATATGGAAGAGATGTTGCTTCTACTTAATGAATGTATATTTCTTGTAACTTTCCATATACGACTAGTGTTTATAATGAGTTGAGTAAAGGTGTTGATGGAGCACGTTTAGACTCGACCAACGATAATAACTTGCTTTTATATATTGACATATGATGTGATATTATACTTTTTCCCCGTGTTTCGGTATGCTTCGTGTTGGGATACATATAAACATTGTGATTATATCGTGTTTTGATTTTTTAAATGCTCTCCGTACAAAGGAAACTCTGGCAAAAAATTTTGAAAAATTCGACACTTGGAATATTATCACAAAAACAAATCATATGCGAAAGATAAAAAGTCATTAATTGAATCTATTAGAAATCGTAGCATATAATAAGAAATGTTAAGAGAGAAAACCACACCAGGATTGTATAAGTTGTTGGAAATTTGTAGAATACGAAGAAAGTAAGGGTTTGAGTTGTATTTGATGTTTCCCTATAGAAAATTATGATAGTGCGATTTTCTTTATAAGGAAGTCTGTAACAACTCTACTTTCTATGCCATATAAATGAATGATTTTAAATTAAAATGAAATTTTTTAAATTTAAAATTGACAATTGTTATTTTTAAAAGTAAATATTATTTAACTAAATATTATTTAATAAAAGATTTTCACTTAATAAATTGAATAAAATTAATAAATTCTTTTTGGATAATCTATCCAAATAAAATAAATTGTTTTAATTGAATTAAAATATTTTTGAAGTGTAAATTAAATTAAATTAAGTTAGTATAATTTATTAACAAATTAAAATGCATTATAAAAGAAAATAAAAGTTATTTAATTAAAACAAGGCCCAAAGCCCAACCACTCACACTCATTTCCTCTTCTCCTTTTCTTGAGAACTCACCTCTACCAATTCAAACCTAGACCCATTACCCACTTTAGCTGTAACGACCCAATTTTTCGACTTTCGAAAGTCGACATCTATACGTCCACTATATCCAATGTCGCACAGACGAATGCCGGAAAACCGAACCATTAGGGTTTAAAAAGAAGAAGATAGAAGAAGAAATAGAAACAATAATATAATCTCACATTTCACAGCGGAACAAATGTAATAGATAAATGAATAATCTTTAAACAAAGCACTATATCAGTTTACACATTACAACATCAAAGTATTACAACAACAACACAAACGCAACGGACAATACATAGTATAAGAGAGTTTGACGTGTACTAACCCAAACGCAACGGACACTACATAGTATAAGTGATACGCTTTGTCATCCGGCTTGCTCCTGATCTCCACAGCATCTCTTTTCTGACTTCACTCCAGAATAACTGATAACCTGACTCTACGCTGCCCGTGTGGAAAATTTTGGGCACCCAAGGTTTAGAAAGGGAACAATAAACTCCAGGTCAGTCATCGGACTGGTGTGAGATCTTAAAAACAGTTACTTTCACAAAGAAAAGGAAAATAAATCTGCTATGCTTTTGGAAAATGAAACTACCATAAGGCCTTCCGCATACACACAATGCAAACGCAGAATTGGAGGAGATTTCTCCTTATGATAGTCAAACATGCGTGATACTCAAAATCCTTTGATATTATTATTATTCGTGCATAGTGTGGAAAGCATTTCGAAAGTATAATATTAACCTTAGCCAGCATAGGCATTTCGCACTTATGCCTACTATAGCTACCATATTCAATAGCAGGTTACCGCCACATTCCATGGCAGGTTATACAACTAAAACCGTATAGGACGCGTATTGTTTCTTTGGATTTCCAACAAATGGTCAGGCTAAGGAACTTCCTACTGCCACATGGGTACGCCTCTGGAGGGATGCCCCGAGAACCTACCCGGATCTCTGCCAACACAAGGCCGGGTTACCTCTGTAACTAGGTAACTACTACTCGAGTATGCCATTCCCCAGTCGTTTGCGACCTTTATACGAGGATCCTCAACCACAAATCAACTACCACAAAGTATAATAAATTTGCAGCAGCAACATAGGTTAAGTATCTGGGCTCCATACCATGATACCACGCTTTTTCAGAAGGAAATGACATACCCTAAAGGGCGCGACCCTCATAACCTTGCCGAATCTTTCCTGTTTCGACCATTTCCGGGGTGTGAAGTCCTACGAGGTCTCGACCACAAAGCTACGCTTTTCATAAAGTCATGCTTTGATCAACAAATGATCAGCAGCACTTCGTATGCCACACTACCAAATTGGGAGTATATCACTAATAACTATCAACTACATAACCTCTAAGCTCGTACGTCTCAGAGAAGGGTGTTAAGCTAAGAGAATAAATTCTCCGCCACCAACAGAATGTATTTGATAGAAATCAGCTTTATATCTGAAAGTGTAATGTCAGACGCACATCCATACAAGTCCATTTCGGGATTGAATGGAACCGAAGGCACTTCAAAGAAGCCCTTGCAAATCCGAATATTCACTAATCACATCCGTAATCCCCATCACAAAGTGTGATGAAATCTCTATACCGGAGCAACCCGGTGCAGAGACATTCGACAGGTAATCCTTTCGTTTTCGAAAATACCCGGTCTTCAACACCATCTTCAAATGCAATCCCATTTCGTCGTATCATTATTCGGAATGGGTTTTTTTATGATACAAAGTCCTCTCCCGGCTAATCCGAATAATAAGCGCTTATTTAAAAAAAATAAGTGTTATATTCAGATTTCAACAAATCATAACAATTTTCACTTTGATCTTTTAAATAAAAGATCCATCACAATCAAAAAGGTTCGATGTGGTTTTCGGATATCCACTTGGAATCCGACCCCCGGTCGCATCGAAATTCAAATGCCACTAAAGAGGCCAATATTAATAGTCGGTTATTTAACTATCAATCATCACTCACAACAATCGCTAAATTTCAAATAACTTTTCCCCAATTATTATTTTCAAAATATCTTCGCAAGATATAAATTTTAACACTTCAACACTTTGAAAACAAATTTCAAATCAATTTCCACATTGCAATCCTTTGAAAACAAATTTCAAATCATTTCCCTTACGCGGAATATATTTCCAAATATTTATTCATTTCCACTGGAAACCTGCCGAGTTAAAATAATTCAAATCACTTATCCAAAATATTCTTGGAACATTTAAAATAAAACCATCTTAAATACTTACTTAAAATATTGGATATGGAAACATTATACTAATTATCGACGGGTAATCCTTTCGTTTTCGAAAATACCCGGTCTTCAACACCATCTTCAAATGCAATCCCATTTCATCGTATCATTATTCGGAATGGGTTTTTTTATGACACAAAGTCTTCTCCTGGCTAATCCGAATAATGAGCGCTTATTTTAAAAAAATAAGTGTTATATTCAGATTTCAACAAATTACAAAAATTTTCACTTTGATCTTTTAAATAAAAGATCCATCACAATCACAAAGGTTCGATGTGGTTTTCGGATATCCACTTGGAACCCAACCCCCGGTCGCATCGAAATTCAAAGCCATTAAAAAGGCCAATATTAATAGTCGGTTATTTAACTATTAATCATCACTCACAACAATCGCTAAATTTCAAATAATTTTTCCCCAATTATTATTTTCAAAATATCTAACCAAGATATAAATTTTAACACTTCAACACTTTGAAAACAAATTTCAAATCAATTTCCACATTTCAATCCTTTGAAAACAAATTACAAATCATTTCCCTTACGCGGAATATATTTCCCAATATTTATTCATTTCCACTGGAAACCTACCGAGTTAAAATAATTCAAATCACTTATCCAAAATATTCTTGGAACATTTAAAATAAAACCATCTTAAATACTTACTTAAAATATTGGTTATGAAAACATTATACTAATTATCACATATAAGATTTTAAGTCCCAACCAATTTTAAAATAAAATTAGCAGATAAGGTATAACTATTTAAATAATCGTTTCCTAAAACAAACATCAATTTTAATCTTTAAAATAATCCCTTCTATAAGTAATTAAATAAATCCATACTTTAAAGATTTGAAACCAGTTAAGAAAATAATTTATCCAAAGTATCCTTTCTAAAACCAACCTAAAAAAATTTCAGTTTATATTTATAGGCTACTTCGAAATCATACTCAGCTTTCCAAGGAAAATACATTTTCCATTTCAAAATGGTTTATTCAAATCAATTAATAAATCTTTCTTGATTTATTTTAAATTTACGTTTCGAATCCGTAAATTCCTTTCACATTTTAAAAAAAATAACCAAATGTTTATTTCAAAAACAAATTTCCCTTTCCTTTATAAACTCCCATTGTGAATTTAAGTTTCCAAACATCCATTTATATACGATTTTCAAATCGATTTCCAAATATTCATTTTCCGCACTGAATTAAATTCTAAATTGATTTCCAAATTTATTTTCGAATACCAAATCAATTTCCAAAATTGATTTCTAAATTTATTTCAAAACCAAATTTATAATTTTTTAAAACAAATTCCTTCTATAAATTTATTCAATTTTCTAAAATTAATTTACTATAAATTTTCTACTAAATTTCAAAAATCAAATCTTATTTATTTCTGGTATCCTAAGATACCAAAAATATATTTGGCTAAATTATAGCCTTCAACAGTTTCAATCACAAATAGTTACACACAGTTTATAAATGGTCAATATACAATACTGAAATAAAATCAATTATTTGAGGAATCCAGTTGGATCCCTCCAACCTGTTTCCCTGCACCTACAGATTTTAGCACAACAATTAAATACCAATTCCACTTAGAGGTGGAATATCGCGGTATATGGGTTTAAATATATTATCATCCACTATTATGCAGCGCATAGGGTCTAAACTAATATAACTGGTAATAAATTGATCATCCAAGCACACAATCAACAATTAAATTTAACTATCACGATTCAACCATTAATCAATAACATAAATTTTTAATTATTAAAATTTGAGTGAGAAGATCTCACCTTTTTATTTGCAATCCATTTTCAATCCCGATTTTGTCTTCACAGTATTAGACCTTGTATAAATAATTATATCATTTATTAATATTCGAATAAATCGAACAATTAAATTTCCATTTTAAAATTTTAGTTCAACTAATATTAATTATTTTAAACTAATAATTTAACTAATGATTCGACTTTAATCAAAGAATTAAATTTTAGACTAATTTCCTTTTACAAATTATTTTTAGTAACTAAATAATTAAACAAACCATTTAAACAAATTCATTACCCTAATACTTTGTTTTAAAATAAGTTTGTAATTTACAATGTATGCATATATATATGTTTTATAAATATTTTCTCTAAACCTTGTCTATATATTCCTAACTAAAAGTTTCTGCTTGACTACATAGATAAATTCCAAATCGTTCGACCCGAAGCTAACAGAATAACTAAAATTGAAATAGCGAACAACATACAATCATAAATCGTGTGAGAAACTCACCAAAATGCTGACGACATCCTCGAGGCTGCTCGATCAAAATCAGATCGACGACTCCCCAAGTCGAATTGCCTCCATCGCGCGACACCCTATATCCGCGAGCCTCCCACTGTCGATTTTCGTGAGCCACCTCCATCGCAGCGCCACCCTTTACCACAACCCCACACGGCTTCCTCCAGCGACATCACTCAACTGCGATACCTTCCACTGTGACTGCCATGTCCAGCCCCAAACTCGGTGACAAACCCCTCAAAACTCCGACCAATCCTAGCATCGACCCCTATCCCTTTGCCGAAACCCTAACGGTAATGATTAGAAATCGTGCATGCACCATAGTGTCGAACACCCTGCCGACTTTCTCATTGTCGCGCCTCCCATCCACTAGTGTCGCGCTTCACCGAGCTTCGCGCCTTCAACATCGCAACATTTTTTTCTGATTTGGGTTCGGCCATTGATTTTAGCTGAGGGTGGAAGTGAAATAGGTATTCGATTTGGGTTTAGAGATTTGAGGGCGAGATTCGATCTTGTCTCTTTTTTTTGTTCGAACGAAATCGTGTTCGAATTTTTATTCGGCCGTTAATTTTTTTCTGTTCTAATTTTCGTTCTGTCTTGCTTTTTTTTGACTTCGATCTTGAGGAGTGAAGATGTTTGATTTTTATAAAGATCGGTTAGCTTTCAAAGGAAGATAGGATAGCGGTACGATATAAGGACACTGGGTAGCATATATGAGAAAAAAGGCTACCGTAATTGTGAGGTGAAGGGAAAAAAACATTGACGTGAAATTTGTTGACTGGTCAGGCAAAGCATAAATTATATTAAATTTAAATTTAAATCGACTTGAATTTGTAGCTTAAGATCTTGACATCCTATCAAGGCGTGCCGCTAGGCGTTTGTAATGTTATACCCCTATTCCGAACGCAATGGAAAAGGTTTCGAATCCTAATTTGATCATATGGAGAAGATAGCTTTTTGAACCCAGTTATTATTTCGAATTTCGATTAAATTTTCAGCGCGTTTAAATATCATACGCTCACACAACAACTCCAATCACGAAATTTGAAATCCGATAATAAAACAATATTATGGATCCAATGGAACTGGTTTCGTCGAATTCTGAGACTGTGCCTCGGAAGGCTATTTCTAAATATCGATTTGAACGATATAATGTCAAAACCGATTAAACATTTCAAAATTAAATTATGAAGCATCCATTATCTTTAGTATTATCAATATAAATTTTCTAAGCCTTCAAAATATTTTTAACCAGCTTAAAATTGAAGATTCAAATTTTTATCCAACTTTAATAAGTTAAATTCAAAAATTTAAATTGCCAAATTCATAGTTATAATTAAAGTTCAGTTAAACTAACCTCCAAATATTTAAAATCAATTAAATATTCCATTTCAAATGTTAAAAATTTCTGGGTCGTCACATTATCCCTAATTCCTAAAAAATCAAAAATTGTCTCTTAACCCTATAAATAAATAAATTCATGCTTGCGGCTAGGATCAAAGGCTGATCGAGGCTGAGCCAAACTCACGATTGAGCATAGTGGCGGCTCGTCATAGGCAACGACAATGAAGTGCTTGGGTGTGACAATCAAAAGCTGGAGCATCGATCCGGGTTCGAAGGTGGCAGGAAGAGGCGTTCGAATGCGCTAGAGGAGGGGACGACATCATGTTTGGGTTGTACAAGTCTGAGATGGTAGCTAGGGTATGGACAATTATGATTTGGGGGTTGTGGATCCTGTTAGATGGAGAAAAAAAGAAGCATCAATAGGGTGAGTTATTTTCTTAACTCACAACTATCATCTATTATCGTCCAAATGCTCGTATTTACTATAGTTAATGATTGAATTGAAATGAATGCTTGTTTGATATGAATTTTGTTGGATGGAATTGGTCGCATTGGTTGTTGATTGTTGATGTAGACTGAATGAGTGTTGTGTAATTTTGATGAGTTAGTTGTGTGTATATTTGTTGAATTTATTGACGATATTAGTCGAACACCACACTCGTGATTGATTGAAAATGGGTTAATAAATTAAATGCTTGTTTGAAATAAATAAATTATTTTGAAAATAAATTAGTGAATTTTTGAAATAATTTTCTTCCTTAATATTAAGAAATTATAATTAATTTAAAATTTGAAAGTGGAAATGTTTTAGAAAAATATAAAGGCAAAATAATTTTGAGAATTATGGGAATTGAAATTATTTGGAAAATGATGAACATTTGGGATTTGATTAAATAAGTTGATTTTTTGACTATTTATATCTTTGTTCATTTATTGTTGATTATAAAATCTCCATATGATTTTTATGAAATTGTATTTGAATTTTAAATTTTAAAGTGATTTGTTAATTCTATTTGAATTTAGTAAATTTAGAAGTTTGTAAATAGTATTTTAAAGTAATAGTAAGTTGAATGTGATTTATTTATTGAATAAAAATTATCCTGTATGGGCTTTTTTATATCTATGGCTAACTGAATTTTGGAAGTATTAAATTATTGTGTTTGATCGTTGAATTATTTTAGGAATATATTATATAAAGTAGAATCATTTAAATTTGTTGTTCAAAGGAAATCTTGAATTATAAAACTTATTTAACATTAATATTATTTTCAACTATTAAAGAAGAATTTTTAAAAATGCATGAATTATTTTTAGGAAGGAATTTCAATATATTTGGAATCGAATTATAATTTATAGATCTCACTGTAATGGAATAATATATTTTCGACTATTTTTTTGAAATCGAGATGGATTTTAAGGAAAGATTGGGAATTCTATAATTCGATTTTATTCCAATTGAGAATTTATATTTGAAATTGTTTTGAAGATTTTGAAAAATGTAATTTTTAAACCCCTTTCGAATCAATAAATAATAGAATTATATGTTTTGACTGATTTATATTTTTATGCAACAAGCAATTAGAATAAATAGAGTTATAATACCGTCTGGTATGAGACTTTTGGTAATAATTCTCTGGTTATTATTTAGACTTGTTATATAGAATAATTATGCGAAGATGAGTGTAGTTTACGAACATTGATTAAATGGATGAGTAACATCAAGTGGTATGTAATGCCTGAGCTGATATTTGTTCGATTACTCTTTGTAAGTTGATGTCCCTCTAACAGGGTCGAGTATATGGCATATTATATTTATGGTGATGTGAATTGAGAATGTGCAGGCTAAGAGTTATAAGAGTGTTTATTTATTGTGTACACTCCTACTATACATCATAGAGTAAATCAAATTGGCAAGTATCTATCCCAACGGCCTTATTGTGGGGTCGCTCCCCGAATCCGTGACACTTGTTGATCTATGTAACTGAGAGCCATCACCCCAGTGACACTTAGGCCAGCAGTATGTTATGATTAGGGGCACTTGCAAGGTCATGACCTATGCATAGCATAGTCTTGCACTTGATCGATATTGCGCCATGATGGCCGTCAAGGTAATTAAGACCGTAGGAGTAGTGTTGAGAGCGTGTGAGGAGAGCTCTTGGGGAAGGCTAAGAGCTATCGGTTTCCCATCTGGTTATTATTGATGAGATAGCATGAGATGTTGTATGCACCAACTTATTCACTTATATGAGATCATTGTGTTTATGGATGAGAGCCGGTTCAAATATTTGTCGAGACTGATACTGAAATAGATATCTATGATATTGAGAGCACAATGGGTTAAGAGTCCCGAGGATTATCCATGATACTGAGAGTTGAGTGGATTAGTAGAGATCTGAGAGACTGTATAATTATTTCATTGGCTAAGAGCCAAGTTGATTATCCTAGGTTTGAAAGTCCAGGTAATGATTACATAATTATCGGTCTCTTAGATTATTTACGACACTGAGAGTTTATGCAGTTGTCTAACTCCATACATATTGATTATATAGCAGTGGAGGTTAGCTAGAGATGTTGAGAGCATGAAGCTGGACCCGGCACCTATTTTTACATGGTTATCTAGGAGATGACCTGAATCTACCGAAGGTACGCCATATTCATATTGTGTGTTTGTTTGATTTGGATGATTGTCGTGTATTATGTACGTTTATTTATTGAGTGAAACTGACCTTGGGTATGTTCCTTCGCGATTATCTAAGAGATAATCTAGGGCATTGCTAAGAGCATGTCCTTCATTTTTATTGAGTTTTATACCTAATAGTAGTTAGATTATGCTCATATCACTCACTTGATTATATACCCGTTTGGTGTGTTGAATGACTATGCTTGGACTGAGTTATCTTATGTGTGCATGGTTTTGGGATATGTTGACACCTGGGATATGAATGTGCCACTTGTGTTGAACTTGTTTATACCGCGCCAATTGTTATATTATATTAACATATTCATCCTTGACATAGTCTGACCAGTGTGTTATTTATATGATACTCGGGTCGGTTCGAGACATTTCAGGTTCAAGGACAAATGACCAGTATGTGGATGCTAGATATAGATGGTGGATGAAGTATTTGTATATCATTTGGTATATTATGTCCACAAGTGTTCGTGTGTTGATGAGATGTATATATATTGGACATGGTATGGATATTTTGAAATACTGGGAGTTTAACCTATTTTATATCTCACTTAGACTCGTATATATTTATTATTATATGTTATTGTTGCATTGATGACTCTATGTTCTCTATGATTTATCTTATATTGTATATTGGGTTGTCCTGGAGGCACACATGTTATTACTTTGTGCCGATACCAAATATGCATAGACGAGTTGTATATGATTTTTGAGATACGTACTAGTGTTAGCCCAAGGGAATATTCACGTGTGTACCCCATATAGCTTCATTCCCTATATTATCTGACAGTATTACCTAGTAATATTCTTAGATAGTATGAGTATAGATATGGAGCGTTACATAAACAAATATAACAAGTTTACTTTGTCGGTTTTAGTGTTATGTATAGGATTAAATACTTTCCATAAACAAGTAAACACAAAAGCACGACTAAGTCACATAAGCGACTTCTAATCCTTTTTTTATTTGATTAATTCCTTCATTAATTAAAAGTCCTCCAAAAATTCTTACACATATATTTAAAACATCTTTATAAAGGTATATACATGTATACTACTATTTCAACATTCATTTCTACTCCTTTCGGTACTTAAATATTGTGAACATTCTAATCGCATATTGAAATCAAGTCACATAAACTTATCACAATTCCGACCTTCTCAACTTACTTTTTCCCTCGATCAAGAGTGAAGCCTGTAGGTTAAACCATTGTTGCTTCTAAACCCTATTGGAACATCATTCTTAACTCTTACCAAATAGAACAAGTCTACTTCATCATCTTTTAGTGCTAAGTATATGATTAATTACTTTTCATAGACAAGTAAACAAACAAAGCACGATTAAGTTACTAAAGCGATTCATAATCTTAAAATAATTTTTTACAATTTAAAAGACTTTTAAATAAAATATAAATATATGTATAGTAATTTACTTATAAGCCAATCTATGTAGTTAATATCGGATAATATCATTGATATATCTCGATATATCTCATATCGCTCCTTAACCGATATATTTTTTCCAAATATCGTTACCGATATATTGCCCAATATTTGGCTACATATTAGTTCGATATTTAGCATAAATTCCTTGATATTTTTTAAGAATATCTTTCATTATTGTATGTCATGGAGAAAATAAATTTACAAATAAACATTTCATATTCTAAAATATTTGTTTTCAGTATGCGTTGAATGAAAATACATAGAAAGACCAATGCATTTAATTTTTTAGTTTTAACCGTAGTTTTTTTAGTCCATTTCATTCGTCTTTTAACAAAGAAAACTCTATTTATTCCATTATTTTATTTTATTTATTTTCATGTGAAGACTTTATCACTAAAACCTAGATCGTTTAAGAACTACTTCTCATTTTAGTCATATTTTGGTTTACCATTTCTAATTGGAAAGCTAGGGCATGAAAATTGATTTTATTAGTTATTATCATGCACCAAAGACTAAAGATCAAAAGAGTAGCAAAGCTGTATATTTGAAAAATTGGTAAAGAAAAGGCTAGAAGTTGTAATCAATGTCAAATCAACATTATTTATTTGATATATTAAATGAAAATGGAGATAAAAAATTATAAATATGGAAAAAATTGCAAACTAACATAGATGATTAGATGATTTAAAGAATATAGCATAAAAATGAATAAAATAATAAAGATTAACATTGTACGAATTTCTTAGTTTTTATAAGCTTATTTTATGACTTGTGTTTAATAGAATATCCCGTTAAACATATTGTAATCTATAAATTATATGCAATCATTATTCAATAGTAATTTGGTAATATTGATCCAAATATTTAAAAACATAACCTCATTATAACATTATAAAATAATTCAATATGGTTTATAACATGTTATGGACATGTCTGATATATCACCAGTATTATATGATATTATTATGATATTTTATAATATGTTATATCAATACTCGACTGATATGTATCCAATACCGATATTAATTACTTAGAAACTAACATATTCAATAAAATTCTAATAACAATTTAAAAGATAAAATTCCATGTAAGACCTTTTAATACATAAATAAAATATTCAACTAATTTTCTAAAACTATATATACATGAAAACACTTTTAAAATACTTATAAATATGTTATTAATATCTACTTAAAATATTACTTAAATAAATACTTTATAATTTATTTAAAAATTCCAAAAAGCATGTTTTACATTTATTAAACCTCTTACTTCAATAATTCATAACTAATTATTATAATTATATTTAAACTTCAAACCACTTTTAAAGTACTTTAGTATATGTTATTGAACATTGATAAAAAGATCCCACAAAAATAATTACCTTAAACTCACTTTAAATCACGGAAAATCTTAAAAATAACACTACACAACCCATGTTGTAAAAATAACCTAGAAATGCAATGTGTGTCAAAGACATCATTTATAAGTGTTGTAAATGCTACTGGACAGAGAACATTAGGAAAATTGCATAAATGTTTGATACATTTTCACAACTCAAACAAATGTTTTAAGACATGATTTTTTTACAGTGAGTAGTATACTTAGATTACTTAAAAATCATACAAAAATACTTCTAAGGATATCTTCCAAAATCATGTAAAAAATTGCCAAATGCAAGGAAATTTCAAAGTGTTTCTATGCCAATTCTTTTACCCATAACTTTTCAAACTTTGTTCAATAAATTCTAAAACTTCCCAAACCAATTCCTTCCTGTTATAAGCACTTATATATGTGTACAGCATAACCAATATAAATTATACAATGTTACAACATATAAACCAATTGAATAAGTTTAAACACAAGGAGATTAAAAGTGCATTCATAGCAACTACCGCTATATTACCATTCAGATTCAAGTCCAAACCAAGTATCATCCAATCAACCATATATACGCCATTTCAAGGCCACATCACATATTATAGAAGATCATAGAAGAGAAGGCATGTCATAAATAATTGTCGTTTTCTTTTAAAAGCAAGTACAGTTCAAATATACACTTTAATTAGTCAGTGACCTTTACTATAATTTAACAAGCAATACTATATAACTTCATACACAATTAAATGGTGAGTTAACTCACCCTTTTCCAAGTCCACGATCAATAACGAGCCTCTACTCAGTACCACTTCCTATGTCAACAAAAGCGAGCTCCAAAGTTCAACTTACCTCTTTATATTCAAGGCCTAGGCTTAGATTTGCCTATATTGATCATGACCTAGCAAGAGTGGGGGGTGGATGTTCCTTTTCTTTGAGTTTTGAGTTGCTAAACCTTGTTGTTATGTTGTGTTAGGATTATAACTTGAGTTTGGTGAAGTTCCTTTGAGATTTGAGAGTGTTTTTAATGAAAAGAGGACAAAATGATGAGAATTATTTCAATATTTAATGAATTAGCAAACTATTTTGCTTACCCTTAAGGGTACTTGTATAGACTTTGCTAAGAGGTCATTACCACCTCTTAGCACCTATTTCTGATCACAAGCCCATCCCTCCTCCATATGCTTGCTTTTCACCTCATTCTCTCTTTGTATAGCCCTTAAGGCTTTCCAAAATATCCCTCCTCCAAAATATCTCCACTTGACATCATCAATGATTTAGTTAGCCATAAATCATGAAAATATTTTTAGTTGCTAATTTATTACACATTAATATATTAGGAAAGCATAATAAGTTTAAATAACTTTTACCGAGAAAAAAGATGTTTATTAATAGAACGATTTTTGGTCATATTACTGTTATTTCTTCGAATTACTTAATTTTAAAAGTCATTTCAAAAACAAGTTTACCATCATTGGTCGTTAATTAAAAAAGGGGTTAACAAGGTTATAAAATCACCTTTATCACATTAAATCCAAGATTCAAATATTTATATAGTTTAAATACGAAGTGTTCGAAATTCTAGATTGTTACATTCCCTTCTACTTAAAACATTTCACCCTTAGAATTCCATTACGACTGACATACAAAAAGAACAAGCACAAATCAATACTTAACAACATTCCAAATTAATTTGCAAAAAAAGTTCACTATTTTTTTAGGTTTAGAAACCCTTTCATTGCAGAAGGATAATAAAAAATCTACCAAGAGTACCATATGCTCCGCAACCTCAGGTTATTGCTTAGAAGATCATTTATGCTACCAAGAACAAACCAAAGTGTCATTCCCTAAAATTTCTATAAGCCGTAAAACATTTTACATATACTTAAGCCCGTATGATGTTCATGGATCATTCGTACGTAATATCCAATCTGATTACTTGCTTGATCACATAAATTTCGCTTCCAAACAAGTATAGATCAATTGACCATTCTAGTGTGGACTCCTATCACGTTCCTTGGGTAGATACTTCTGTTTCCCTTACATAGCCATATAACATGGTAGAAAATCTTAGCATCATATCAAGAATCAGTTTTAAATATTCGCCATTGACAATCGAGTGAAAAGTCCTTGTTCGGACCAGTTTAAATCATCTAGAAATCATGTACTCGGATCCTGGACCAAGAATAGTCATGCAAATAAAATAACCTACGTACAACATACATATTTTATTCCATTGGTTTCTTAACTACACCAATTTATTTTCATCACATTCTTTTACACAAGTGTATATCTCACTCAATATTAAAATAATTTATCAAAATTTCATAAAACATCACTAAGTTTATAAACGTTTTATAAAGACATAACTTTATTTTTAAAATATTTCTTAAAAACTTACTTTAATTTCACAAACATTTCAAAACTTAAGTTCATTATAATACTCTACTACATCCTAAGAGTATATAGAAAACATCAAATTCATTTTACTTTCTAAAATTCGGATGAAGGCCTAAAATAAATCTAGGTCTTGTAACCGAGTCAATCTTTTCAACTTCTTTAACCAGTGGCGACGCCATTAGCACATCGAGGCAGAATTCCTGACAAAGATCAGATCTACCTTCCAAACCACACACACACACACACACATATATATATATATATATATATATATATCTAAATGAAATATATTGCTAAAAACGTAGCCGATCCACGCCCAAACATGTAATATCAAATACCATCAACTCTTGTGCACCTCAATAGAAAGCATCTCAAGATATTTGGAGTTGATGTACCCTTTTAGGTTAGCTAAACCCCGTAGCTATGAGACCTACTCTGTTTTCTATCATTTTCGATGGTGAAGTCATGTTCAACCTCTCTTACACGAGTCTGTGTCATTTAAAAAGGTCTCGAACTGTTCACGAACTCTCCAAGGATCACAGCATAAGTCGCCCGACGAATGCTAACGTTGATCTCTCCCTTAGACTTAACCTTAGAATAGATATTTTAACTCTATAGCATTCTACACCACAACCGCTATAAAAACATAGAACTTGTATATCAGATTTAAAGTAGTTTTCGATAAATAATACACTTATCTTATCCTAGACTTTTCAAAACTAAATAGGTGAATTTTCGATAAACTAAATTTCGGATCTTTAAGTAGTAAACGAATGATATAAAGAAGCCCTCCATAGGGGATCTCACATAAATACATTCTTAAAGCAAGAGACGATTCATATGAATGAGTCCACCCTAGAAGATCTCAAAATGTATCAATGCATGATGCTTACATAAACTTCCAAAGTTAAATTGATCAATTTTTATTGTCGACTACTCGATTATCAAGTACAAAATAAAAACGATCGCATATGGAAACTAAGTCTTGTATGCTTATTATGTTTTCGACTTTCTTAACTTATACAATCACTCAGTCAAGAGTGAAGCCAGTAGGTTAGAGCACCGTTTGCTTCTAAAACCGACTCCAACATCATTCTTAACTCTCATGGATAGAACAAGTCTACTTTGTTGGGTTTTAGCTAAGTATAGCATTAAATACTTTCCATAAACAAGTAAACACACATAACACGATTAAGTCACATAAGCGATTTCGTATCCCCTTTTTATTTAATTAATTCCTTTGTTAATTAAAACTCCTTTAAAAATACTTGTATATATATTTAAAATACCTTTACAAAAGATATATACATATATACTACTATTTCACTATTCATTTATATTCCTTTTAATACTTAGAAATTTGTGAATATTCTTGTTACATATAGAAATCAAGTCTCGTATACTTATCACATTTCCGACTTTCTCAACTTACTCTATCCCTTAGTGAAGAGTGAAGCCAGTAGGTTAGAGAATTGTTGCTTTTAAACTATACTCGAACATCATATTAACTCTCACAGATAAAACAAGTCTATTTTGTCAGCTTTTAGTGCTCAGTATAGGATTAATTACTTCCATAAACAAATAAACAAACAGAGCATGATTAAGTTACCTAAGCAACTCTTAATCCCCTTTTAAAAGCTTGTTTTATGATTTAAAAGCCTTTTAAAGAAGATATATATATACACACACTTATACTAATTTAGTTATAAGCTAATATATTTAATAAAATTATAAAATAATTTAAAACATAAAATGTTGCATAAACCCTTTTAATACATAAATAAAATATTTAACTAATTTTTTTAAACTATATACGCATAAAAATACTTTTAAAATACTTATAAATATGTTTAAATATCCATTTAAAATATTACTTAAAATAACTACTTTATAATTTATGTAAAAATTCCAAAAAGTATATTTTGCATTTATTAAACCCTCTTGCTTCAATAACTCATAATTAATTATTATAAATATATTTAAACTTCAAACCACTTTTGTAATACTCTAATACATGTTATTAATCGTCACTAAACATATCCCTCAAAATAATTAGTTTAAACTCACTTTGAATCACAAAAAGGCTTAAAAATAACACTACATAATCCATATTGAAAAAACAGCCCAGAAATGATGTTATATGTCAAAGACACAATTTATAAGTGTTGTAAATGCTACTGGACAGAGAACACTAGAAATATTATATAAATGTTTGGCCCGTTTTCTCAACTAAAACAAAGGTTTTAATATCTGTTTTTTTACTATAAGTACCTAGACTACTTAAATATAATGCAAAGAAACCCCAAAGGATATCTCTAGAATCATATTAAAATTTATCAAACATAAGGCAATTTCAAAGTGCTTCTATAACGACTCTTTTGCTCATAACCTTTTAGACTTTAGTCCATGAATTCTACAACTTTCCAAACCATTTCTTGCTGTCACATACACCTATATATGTGTTGAGTACATCTATATATATTGTATCATAGTACTATAACATGTAAACCATTTGAACAAGTTTAAATACAAGGAGATTAAATGTGCTTTCATAGCGACTACCACTACATTACTATTCCATATTCAAGTACAAACCAAATGCCATCCAATCAACCATATGTGCACCATGTCAAGGCCATGTCACATGTTATAAAAGGTCATAGAAGAGAAAATATGCTATAAATATTTGTCATTTTCTTTTAAAAGTAAGTATGGTCCAAATATACACTTTAATTAGTTAGTGAACTTTACTATAATTAAGCAAGAAATATTATATAACTTCATATACAATCAAATGGTGAGTTAATCCACCATTTTCCAAGTCCACAATGATTCACAAGCCTCTACCTCAATACTACTTTCTACCTCAACCAAAGCGAGCTCCAAAGTTCAATCTTACCTCTTTATATTCAAGGCCTAGGCTTTATTTTTCCTATATTGCTCATGACCTAGCGAAAGCACAGGATGTATGTTCCTTTTCTTTGAGTTTAGATTTGCTAAACCTTATTGTTATGTTGTGTTAGGACTATAGCTTGAGTTTGGTGAAGTTCCTTTGATATTTGAAAGTTTATTAATGTAAAGAGAAGAAGATAATTGTTTCAATATATAGCGAATTTAGCTTGTATATAATTGAGATTTAGTGGGAATTTGACTTTTTATATCCCACTTAGATTTTTGTGATGTCTTATGTTTTTATCGCTACGTTGATGACTCTGTGTTTTTTGTGATTTATTTATATTGTGTATTATTCTATCCTTGAGAACCACACGTGTTTATTGCTTTGTACAAAGACTATTTATGTCGAGGTGAATTATTTTTATATTATGAGACATATTCAGTGTCGGACCAAGGGAATATTCACGTGTGCTTCAGCCACATCGCCTCATTCTCCATGTTACTCGATGATATTATTCAGTAACACTCTTTAGTGATATGGGTATTGAGGTAAGGTATTACATTTATGGTTGAACCTAAGGATGGGAGAGTTGTTCAATTTAAGCAATACAGGAAAACATGGTTTAGAAATATGTATAATCACTTAGAGAAGCAATTTGAAAAGATCTTAAATGAAGCTATTACTAAAGCCAAGAGTTAAAGTGACCATATGCTTGATCGCTTACTTAGAGTCAAAAGCTATTATGAGTTACATAGCTTTTAGGGTCCTATTACATTTTTCTTTCAATTTGCAGGAGGGAGAGCTTGACCATATTATAGGAATAGTATGAGATAAAAGTTTATGTATTATTATATTTCCTACCCCTTATTCGTTAATGTTGGGTCCCCGAAGGGTAAGCTAGTATGGTTACCAGAGATTTAGGCGAGGTGCAAGTTCTAGGGAGTTCTTCTCCTGAAGTTCAATAAGAAGTATAAGGCCATGGAAATATCATGGTAGAGGGATAAATTTTGTACAATTTTATTTTCGATTGTAAGCATGTATCTTGTAAAAAAATTTGTTTATTGCTTTGTAATATTTGTCTAGGCATCTTATTTTTTCCTAAGGTGTAATGTTTTTGAAACATATCGATATTGTTTTACCGTTTCGATAGTTTATGTATTTGATATATGTATCTTGCCTCGTATGAAACCGATCGAAGCTATTTAAGGGGAATTTGCCGTAAATTTTTCCCTTAGTTAACGTGATGAGAACATGTTGACTCGTGCCTCGTATTTGGATTAGTTTATTTCGAAGGTGTTATAGCCGATAGCTTCTAGGTCGAAATGACACCACTACGTTATCTTATGGTTTTTTTACCTGGCATCTAGCCGTCTATGACCTTATAGTCTAATAAGGTTTTAGGAATTGATGTACCGAGCTAACTAGGTTTCATGACATCTGATCTTTGGCATTTTTTCATATCTTAATATGGTCCTGGGACTTATCAAGCCTTTTCTTGAATGTTAACTTGGTGCCACCCCTGTGGCCAAAATTGGGACATTATCTATTACTATTAGGGACTTAGAACTGCTACCTAAGGCTTTTCTATTTTATTGGGAATCTACCCACTAAATATTTGGGTCTGAACCCTAAGGGTTTAATTGGAAATCTATCCACTGGTACTCGGATCTAAACAACAAGGGTTTGCTAAGTCTGTGATACTACATGACCTTGGGTCTAAACAACAAGGGTTTGCTAAGTCCGTGAGACTACATGACCATGGCTCACTATTTGGTTGGGAATCTACCTATTAGTGTTTGGGACTTGTAACGACTCAGAATTTTACTTCCTTAATTTGTGAATATTTAATAAATTTTAAATATTCAAATAATAGTTTTATAAATTAAAAATAATAAGACTCTTTTAAATAATAACAAATGATGGTAAAATAGATTTGTAACGGGCTAGGATTTTGCCACTTTGAAATAGACTAATTAAATATATTTTATGTAACGACCTAGAATTTTCGTCTAGAAAATTCCAGATAGTTAGGAAAAGAAGAAAAGAGAAAGAAGAAGAAACAGAAACAAGTCACAGAAACCTTACACTCGCGGCGGATCAAATATAATACCACATAAAATAATAGTTTACAAAGGAAAACTGTATCGGTACACTTATATTTTTATACATCAAAGTTACAACCATTGCACAACACTGGATAGTTTTAAACAACATGTCCTAGATAAACTATAATATATACAGCGGAATACGCTCCATGCGTACCTATTTAAAAATATTTTTAACACTTAATTCTTGTTGTATTGAACAATTTTTGTTTACATATTAAAGCCTAAAGAAGATCACGAAGGAAGAACTTATAAATTTTTATCAGATTTAAGCCTGAACCAAAAACACAGAACATCGGTTTAATGCACACTCTCAATTCTCTATATACATATTACATGTATTCAACCTAAAACAAACATGCACACATATTTTCAAACATGCATCACAATTTTACTTCAAACATCTACCACAAGAATCCAATTTAAACTGTTTTTAAGATTAGTTTACTCATAGTGCAAATTGAATAGAGAAGAGATGATAACATCTTATACAGGCATCTATATTTCATATCCAGGCATAAAAGTACTTCATTTCCAGGCAACACTATAAATTATTTTGTTACTTTTATAATTTTTTAAAAGATGTAGTTTACTCACCTTGTAATGTTTGAACAGAGGAACTGGAATTGGTTTTTGAAAACTTTGATCTTTGAACTGGAAAATGTTTTGATTTGAGCTTGAAAACAGCAAGCTTCTGATCTGATCTTTGCTCTGGAAATTTGTTATGAGATGAAGCTTAAATCTTGCTTGATGTTAGAGTTAAATCTAATTCAGTTTTGGATTCCCTTTGATTTTGATCTCTGAATGTAATGTCCCGGAATTTCCGATCCTGAAAATTCCAGATAGTTAAGAAAAAGAAGAAAGAGACAAAAGAAAAAGAAGAAACAGAAACACCAAAACACAGATTCTCACATTCGCAACGGATCAAAATATAATATCAAATAAGTAGCAGTTATACAAAGGAAATTGTACTTGTCAAATTACACTTTAATATATATCAGAGTTACAATATTCACACAACGCTGAGCAATTAAATTCAACATGCCCCAGATAGCTACAATAAATCACAGCGGAATACTCTGCATACGTTCCTGCCATCCAGCTCGTCTCCTGAGCTCCAGAACGTCCTTACCTGAAAATCTGTAATACTCGATCTGTAATATTTACTTTGATGTAATGCTCGGGTCAGACCGAGTATTACATATTTTCAGGTAAGGACGTTCTGGAGCCCAGGAGGCGAGCTGGATGGCAGGAACGCATGGAGTGTTTCCACTGTAACATAATGTTGTATATCTAGGTTATGTTGTTTTAATTGTCCAGTGATGTGTTGGTTGTAACTCTGATGTATAAAAATGTAAGTGTACTGATACAGTTCTTTTTTGTAAAACTGTTATTTATGTGATATTATATTTTGATCCGCTGCGAATGTGAGGCTTCTGAGACTTGTTTCTGTTTCTTCTTCTTTCTCTTTTCTTCTTTTCCTAACTATCTGGAGTTTTCGGGATCGAAAATTCCGGGTCGTTACCAATTAATTAATGTTAAATAAGCAAGATTTATAAGTAATAAAGTAATTAATTTAATTCATTGGTAGTTAATTAAATTAATTAGAAATGGTATGACTAATTTATCTTGCTTATGAATGATTGAATGATATTTGAATGCCTTGGATTATTTGTTATCCCCGATATGTGATTGTGATGCTTTGTGAAATGAAATGTTTTTGTAATATGATATTTTGGATTGGACAGAGATAATGTGGTTATCTATGATACATTGATGTATAAAAGTGACATCCAGTATTTAAAATTTAATCACTTGAATAACTTGGGTTAAGATGACATTGAATTCGAAGAGACCAGAGTCGGATATTAGTTAATACCCGAAACCACTTCGATTCTTTATAGATTGATATGTGAAATAAATAGGCTGGAATGGAATGATTTAAGTGAATTGGACCATTTAACCTAAGTTTTGGTATTTAGAAATTGATAAATGTAACAATACGGAAATTTCGATCCCGAAAATTCCGAATAGTTAGGAAAAGAAGAAAAGAGATAGAAAAGAAGAAACAGAAAACCAAACTCAGAATCTCACATTCGCAGCGGATAAAATATAATATCAAATAATATTCTTTGCATAAAGAAAACTGTATCCATCAACTACATTTTAATACATCAGAGTTACAACATTTTCACAATCACTGGACACTAAAAGCAACATGTTCCAGATACAATCAATAATACACAGCGGTTACTCTTCATACGTTCCTGCCTTCCAACTCCCCTCCTGAGCTCCAGAACGTCCTTACCTGAAAATCAGTAATACTCGATCTGACCCGGGTGTTACTTTGATGTAATGCTATAAAAGGTGTAATGCTATATATATATATATTAACTTTTATATATATATATGTATGTATGTATGTATATGTATAGGTGTGTATGTGTGTATATATATATATATATATATATATATATATATATATATATTTAAGCTTGGATGTGACAAATTATGCTATAAAAGGCATATATATATATACACATATAAACACAATTATAAATATACACACACAAAAAATCCTATGTCATACCTTAAGTACCCTACGACATGGCCTAAGGAGGAGAACGTGTGGAGGGAAGCATGGTGGGAAGTGTGGAGTGCATGCATGTGTGTATATTTAATTCTAATCACTTTATATATTTTAATAATTTTCTAAGCCTATAAATACCCCTTCCATTTCATGTGTTTCACATTGAAACTTCCATTATTCATTTCTTCATATCTTCTTCTTAAGATTCTCCATACTCTCATGGTATCCTCACTAAATTCCTAGGAGAAAAAGTTAGTAGAAACATTTCAAAACATAGCTTAAATAACTCCATTTAAATTCCTAAACTCCTCTCTTCACAAAGCAAAAACACCTCTTCCCAAACCATTCAAGGCTAACCCAGATAATAGCCCAGGCCGAGCCAGTTCAAGCTCTCCAAGCACACAAGGATCCATAATTTTCAAAGCTAGGTGCAAGCTCCAGGTCTGTGCAAGCTTGAGTGGAGTTTAGCTTAGTTTCGAGCATATTTTGTGAGTATTGTTCATGTTTTTAAAACTCGAGTTACTAAAATTTATAAGTTTTAAAATTTATAATTTAAAATATTACTTAAATATTTGGTGATGTTATATGTTGTGTATGCATGCATATATGTTGATTAGGTGTTCATTACTTATACCGAAGTTTGAGTAGGCGATAATGATTTTACCTTGGATATCGGAAAAGTTAGTTAGTATTGTGAAATAATACTTTGTTTATGATGGTGCTATAATGTTATGATGTGGTATTATGTTTGAATGTTATATTTTTTTTATATGTGGGTTCATGACATGAAGACAGCGATTCGTAAACCAAAAGCGACGTAGAAATTCACTTTTTGTCGAAAGTTTGATTTTTATTTTCAAAGTGAAAAGTTTTCAAGTTTATATCTTTGATTTTGGTTTCAAAAGTTTATTTTCATGTTTTAAAGAAGACAAGAGTTAAAAGTTAAAGTTTTAAAAGTTAGAAAATCAAATTTTCTAATTTTGAAATTACGGGTCCTTATAGCGATAGTCGCTATACGCGAATTTCGAAAAGTCTACCTATTTTTCTAATCTAAACTTGTTTCTAAGTTAAATCTCTTTAGAAAATGTTTTCTAACTTAAATTAAGTAATCAGATAACAATTATTTAATTATTTATTTGACGATTATTTAATTGCTTTATTAATTAGTAAAGGTAATTAGTACTTAATCATTAGTTAAAAATGATTTTTAAACTTAAATGTTAAATAATTAAATTAATCATGATTTGTTACTTAATTAAAGTTAATTATTATTTAATTATTAATTAAGTATTAATTAATTATTATTTAATTATTTATTTAGGATAATTATTATTTTAAAAGGGGTTTTATTTTATTAATCTTTGCTTAAAGTTAATTATGTTTTAATTAGGTTTAATTAAAGTTTAATTACTTTTAATTAGAGTTTAATTACTATTTAACGAGGATTTGATTATCATTTAAAAGAGTTTTAATTTATTTTAAAATCACTTTGAGTTTAGGTAATCAGTTTTGTTTTAAACTGTTTTCTTTACAAATTTGTTTTAAATCAAGGAATTTTTGCGTCGCTTACCCTTAAGTAACTCCATATGATCAGAAAAACTAAATGACATCTATTAGCAGAATAAAACACCATTCCAGTATTACAATTAACTTGGACATTTACTTAAGTTGATTGATTGTTATGTGATGTCATGTTAAATTAGATAAGTAAAATCAAATTAAAAGCATCACTGTGGTCATTAAGCCTCCATTTGATTTTGTATGGGTAAATATTTCATTTTCTTTTTGAAATGATTTCAATGTTATTGCATTTTGAACAAGATATTTAAAGGTTGAGTTAGCAAATGGTTTTATTAAAGATGTTTTAACCAATGGAAATAGTTTTCAATGTTATAAAAAGAAATTTAGAAAGAGTTTTCTTAATGATTTGTATGTTAATAAAAAGAAGTTTTTATAAAGAGTTTTATAAAGGAATTTGGGAATTTATAAGGTGTTTTGGGTAAATAAATTTGAATTTTTAAGCAAATAAGATTTCATAAATAAAGAAAATTTGTAAAATGAATCTGCTTATTGAAGAAAGCTAATTTGATTAAGGTTATTTAGGAAGTTGTTAAAACAGGAAAGGTTCATAAAGAAGTTTTATAAACGATTCCAGGGTATATGTAAAAGAAGTTTGAGAAAATGTTTGGGATTTTCATAAAGGGAGTTTATAAAAGGTTGGGATATTTACAAGAAATTTATATAAAAAGTTTGGATGTTTATAAAAGAAATTTGTAAATGATTTTGAATATTCATATAAGGGTTTTATAAATGAATTTGGAAGTCGGAAAGAATTTGAAATGGTTTTGATTTCCAAATAAAAGTTGATTCTATGAATGAAATAGATTTGTTTAAAAAGGATTTATCGAAAGAAATGTAAAAGGAATTTGAGATCTGTGTTTCTCTAAACTGACCTTTTACAAATGGTGGTATGAAACATCCATCCATACTTAGCACCAAAGGGATAATGTTTAGGGTTGTCCTTACCTCCAATTTAAACAACATTTTTTAATCCTTTTTAACATGATTTGGAAGTATGAAATTATTCATAAATGTTTTGTGAATATACTTATGTCAGAGAGATAAGTATATGAATGTTTTAGACAAACGTTTTGAAAAGAGATTAATTAAATAAAGATTTGTTTTAAGGCTTAGTGGTTGCTATGGATAAATAAACATCAAATGGAATTGGTTGGTGTTGTTTATTCGATAGTTAAATTACCGACTATCAATAGACCTATTTTGACTCAGGAGGTATGTCGGGTATATTCGAATTCCCTAGTGAGGACTCGATTGTTTAGTGCATACTTCCAAAAGAACCAGAATTGAGTTACCCATAAATTATCGCTAAGTTTTGGAGACACCAGTCTTCGGATTTATCCAAACCACTCCAAACTAATAACGAATGATGTTAAATCATATTGAAGTATGTTGTGGAGTTATACTATTCTTCTCGAGGGTGTTTCCAAAATTGAAGATAGTAATGTGGAATGTTTGTTCGATCCCGGGACAACTTGCATGGATGAATGCTGGCATTGTATCTCTGCCTGGAGGGTAGTGTTAGCATTCCAAGATGGTCTGCTAAGAGGAAGAAGGTAAAAACGTGAACTCACGAGCCACACAAATCGAAAAATGGAAAAAACAGTGTATGCACCAGAGCTATGTGGTCAGCTACCATTAGGAGCCGCTATCCCATTCTAGATTATCCATATTCGAGTTTTCTTGCATGCAAACATCATGGCAGTATAAGGTCTCGGTGTCAAAAAGGAATGACGTAATCCGGTTCGCCATGTTAAAGAGCAACCGACTCTGTGTAATAGGGGAACAAGAAGTTCTTATTAGACTCCGGTGCAATTTCTAGGGGTGTACCATCAAAAGGTAGTTCCTTACCTTGTCATAGTATGGAATCTAATCTCCAATACATGCCATTACAGTTTTGATTTTAGAGCTTAGTATGCTGGAATTTAATATGGTAACAATTTCAGCTATTTTGATATTTATTTAAAACCATAGACATTATTATAATATCACTAGATTTTTATATACAAATGTTTTGGTTATCGTAAGGTAATAACCCATACATGCTTATGTGTGGCATGGTCTTACAAGATGCCTTTGATTTAAAGGTTTTTATAAAGTTAAAGACTTATGTTTTACTCACACCAGACCCATGTCTGACTCGTAGTTTATTTTCTCTTTTTTCCTAAATACTTGGGTGCTTAAATTCGAATGGGCAACCAAGTAGTTCAGGTTTCTCCACAGATTCATTTTGAAGGAGCTTGGAGCATATGGCTTCATCGCTAGCTAGTTATTACTTTGTCTTCGCTGTATTATATGTATGTTGTATCAGTTAGGTAGGACAGTGTAACGGCCCGCCTTTTTGGACAGTTTAAAACCGACGATCAATTACACATGTCGATTCCAAACCATTAAAAGAGCAGAAAGTTATTGGGGTAATTAAGAAAAGAAAAGGAAGGGAAATAAAGGAAATGAAACAACACAGAATCTCACAGCGGAAGGCTAAAGTATAATAATAAAATAACAGTTCATGAAGCTGTTAATTAAATGAACACATTTGAAATGAATACATTTGATTATTATTATACAACATTTATCAGAGTTACATACACAGCAAATATCATACAACAATGCAGCGGAATGGAATGAATATAATAGTAGTAGATCATATACCAAATCTTCGTCTCCGTCCTCCAAGGAAATGATCTTCAACCTAAACTGAAAACTCAGGACTGACCCGAGCGTAATGAAAAGACAAACACTCGAGTCAGGACTAAATATCCTTATGAAAGTTAAATCAATCGTAAATAAATATGAGTGTAACGGCGTCGGAGATGTTTATGGGGTTTGACATCTCCTATCCAGTGTCATCGTGCGTGCAATAACTTAAGAGATGTTACGGGATTTTCCATCTCTCAAGGATCCGTTAAACTATCTACTATGTAGTAATATACGCTAAGTAGATAATGTCTATCAGTAATATAAAGTATCAAAATAGCGTTAAGGCGTTACCATAATCCCCCTTAACACATTTTTATATTCCCAAAAGCATATACAAGACCGTAGTTTCCCCAAAACCGGAAGTCACCAGAGGGCAATCCATATACTCAAGGTACAAATCAAAACGTAGTGGTCGCGAATAGGATAATCAGTATGACAAGGTACATGAGGCAATACCAACTAGGATACTAGTAGTTGCGTGATCCGGACTGATGTTGGGCATAGCCAGCAGCTACCCCAACACCGCGAAACAACACTCCCAAATCAAGGGGTGCACGCAAATCGCATCACAAATGTAATAGATATGGTATCGAAGAAGTGTGTCCGCTAGAGGTGGCGAACCTCAATGGCCCGGCGCGGCTCCTGTTTTAGTCATGTCAGGGGTCATCCAATAATCGTTCTCTTTCTTCAGTCAACGCGTTCACCAAACCATCCACTTCATTCTGGATCAACACTCCGCGTATAATAGTTATTAAAGTGGTTTTCGGTATCGACAGAGAGTATGTCCATATCTGATCCCGGTCTCTTTAATAACTACGTATTATTACACCGTTGGCTCTTTTACATTTCAAATCGATTCATAATTTGATATCAAAATATCATATTCGCTTCAAAAATCAAATCCATTTCAAATATCGACATAGCCATTCAAAATATAAGGTTCCTTTCAAAAATCATTTTTTCGTCTCAATATCCCATTTCGTTTTCAAAATCATTTCGAATTTCAATTTAGGTTGCAACTTCATTTAACTCAATTCGTATTTAAATTCATGATTTAAATATAAACATTCCACCTTATTAACCAGTTTGGAATCTTAGAAAATAGTTTTAAGTAGTTTAAAGTAGTTTTAAATAATTAAAATAGTTAAAAATACTTAAAATCTCAAAATGGATTTCAAATAGATAAATTAGTTTAAAATAATTTAAATCGGGTTAAGTAGATTTAAAATAGATTAAAATAGTTTAAGTATTCAAAAATGGTTTATATAACCGGGAAATTTGGAAAACAAAATAAAACAGCTTCAAAACCAATCCATTTCAATTTATAACTTCCCAATTCAAATCAATTCCAATTTCCATTCTACCGATTTAATTTCGATTTCAATTCAAAACAACGTCAACTTTAACTTCAAATCAATTCAATTCTACATTCACCTTCAATTTATTCAATTTCAATTTTTTTATCGATTTGGAGCTTGGTTTCAAAATATCCATTTATAACACTTAACAAATTTTCCATCAATATTCAAGTTTAAATCCAAATTTCAAATATGGTTCAATTCCAAGCTCGATTTCAAAATATCATTTTTATATCACTTTTACTTAGTAATATTCAAAGCTCGAATTAAGGTTAAATCTTTAAACAAATCAATTTCGAAATTCAATCATATCCTGATTTTAAATTCCAAAGTCTCCACTTAATTTGTTTAACAATTTCTTTTAACAAAATAAATTTCAACATTCCAAACTCAAATTTTCGATAAATTCGACGTCTATAAATTGATTTCTATTTATAACTTTTAAATCAAAACATTTAAATAAATTTCAAATCGACGATTTCAAAAATTATTAATTTAGCCAATTCGGTGTCCGTATATAATTTTCTATCCTATGGCCAAGTAATTATTTATTTCAATTAAATGTCAGGGATGAGTATATATTACTTAAATTAAATCACAGTATCATATGTATGCATAACAGGATCTATATAAGCAAATAAACATCCAAACATTCAATTATCAACCAATAGCATCCATCAAAATACATCATCCAATAAACAATACAATTCATGGCAGTTTCATAGTTATCAATGTCAGGTAATTTAATCGCAATTCAATTTTAATTTCAATTCAACTGTCAATTTAATTTTTCAACGGTTAATGCAAATGACAAGCTATATGACAATTAAATTTTTATCAAACAACGACAAATAAAATCATAACACTTCACAATATCAAATTTAACTAGCATAAAGATATTTAGTACGGTGTGAGCGTTATAAAACACTCACCTTGATTTTACGATTGTCGCCGAGACGTTCCGGTTTGGAACTAGACCGGACGACTCCCAAATTTAGCCCAAATTTCGACTATCTTCAAATACATCCAAACCAATTTCATTTCGAAGCTCTCGCCATCACGATCGCAACGCAAAAAGTCTCGTCTCAATCGGACCTCGTATGTGAGAGTTATACATTTTATAAGTTATCGACATTTGAATTTATAAAACAATTTATATTATATTTAAATGAATTCATACCCAAATCAAATAAAGCCCAGCCCACTTAACTTCTTCTTCCCCAAACTCCCTGTACGTGAAAAAAAATGCACAAACCCACCATTGCCGTGCACCAATCTCCAGTGATACGGAGCTCCGATACTCCGTTTGACATGCCGTCTTCGCCAAACTCCTTCTCTTCGAAGTCTCCACCATCACGACCACAAAGCTACATGTGCGGCCCCACTTAGAAAGATGCGACCTGAAGCTCTCCTCTCGACCATGATCAGGTCGCACACCCCAAGACACCACCGAGCTCCATCAAAACGCGCGTCCAGATGCTATTCGACGAGGAGAATCCAAATACGAGCTTTATTTCTCGAATCGATGAATGAAAACAAAGTGAAGCTTAACCCTAGCTTCAAGACCCCTTACGCCTTCACTGTCGCTCTCCCAAACTCCAAGTCGCACCAGGCCAAAAGCATATAGGATCGAAGCAAACGATGAAATAGGATTGTTAGAGAAGGTTTCGTGATTTTTAATCGAATATTTGAGGAGAAAGAAATTTTTGAAGTTTGACGTATTATCTTCTTCTGCCTGAAGCTTGCGTGAGTGGGTTATTAAAGGAAATGAGAAGCTTTTTGCGTGTTGAATGGGTCAAAGGTACAGTGAAAAGATGGGATAGCAGCTGAAAAGGAGATTTGACTAATTAAAATATTTATTTAAATTTCAAAATACCTCGATCTACGCAACTCGAAATCTCGAACCCCTATCAAGACGTGCCGCTAGGCGCTTATAGGGTTTACCCCGTGATCCGGACACAATGGAATAGGTTTCGGAAGCTGATTCGATCGTATGTGAGAGTTACGGAAATAAACGATCAATTTTACATTAAACCGATTAAACGAATTTCTATGCGTTTTGGCTTGCCCCGGACAAACGGTAAATCCGTTTGACTTGAAATTTGAAACCTTACAATAATATCACATTACGGATCCAATGAAACTAGTTTCGTCATAATCCGAGACCGTTTGAAAAATGACTATTTTAACACGCCAAATTAATATTAAAACAATTTCAACGCGTTTCGAGCTGCCACGGTCAAACGACAACTCCGATTGCTACGAAAATTGAAATCCGATAATAACTAACTATTACGGATCCAATGGAACTAGTTTCGTCCAATTCTGAGACTGTTCAAAAATTGGCTATTTTCCAGTCGAAAATTAAATATTAAAATATTCAATTTTCACAAATTTACTTTTAATTCGTTTTTAAAAGTTCTACAACATCATTCTAACTTTCATATGATAAAATAAAATTTTACAAATCATTTTTAATCATACTAAACCCATTATTCAATTTATCCAATAAATTCCAATTTTTATCTTATTAACTCTATTAAAATCCAAATATAACTTACCTTCACTTTGGAAACCAATTTGAATCATATTAAATCAAATTTCAATTATTCACTCTATTTTCATATATTAAATTTCAATATCAAATTAATCATATCAAATTCGGAATTTAATTTATTCAAACATTCGTAATATTAAATTTAACAAATTCGATTATTCTTAAATCACTATCTTTTGAAATATTCAAAATGAACTTATAAAATTTAACTTTTGAAACGAATTAAAATTATAGAACAACTATTTCCATTATACGGTTATTTAATTCCCATTATTAAATTATTGAATAATTTCCAAATATTTAATTTAAAAATTTTACCGGTTCAATATTCAATATTTGATTTTAAATAGATTTTACTTATCAATCAATTACTCTATTATACCCAATGAATTTCAACATTTATTATCCTATTCATCTATTGATTTCAAAGGCATTCACTAAGTAGCATTTATTTTTCATTACTTGGATAATTGTTGTCGCAATTCATTCCATTTATTATTATTCCAAACGACTTATAATTTTTTTCTAACACTAAAATCACGAAAACTTATTAAATTAGCTATTTTAATTATCGAAAATTTACGGGTCGTTACACTCTCCCCCACTCAAAACTTTCCGTCCCCGAAAAGGAAAAAGAAGAGAAAGGAACTAAGTAAAGAATTCAACATTTGATATATTTTATTCAAAATTATCCACTTATAAACAATGAAATTCCATTTATAAAGTCATAACTACGCTTTCACTAAGTTACTCCGAACGGCTTCCTAACTTTAAAAGTTAGTACTCAAAACAAGTTATAAAATTTAAAAACTTGAAAAATTTCTAACACCCGGATTCACGGAAAATTTCGGCAGAGTCTCCTTTGCGCGGCTCGATCGGAAAAAAATATAATAGCATATATATCACAAATATACATCTCATCTCAATGATGAGGCATCCCATATGTGGGGAAACAACATATAAATATCACCAATATCATATAAAACCGTAAGCGTACCTTTTATTTAGCATTTATTAGCATTTTACTTACATTATGCGTTTAGCGTAGAAGCGAGCTCCACAACGAAGCGCAACCCCTTTGCTACCTACTAAAATGCTCAATAACTAAGTTAGAACCATGCATATAAAGATAGATCACTATACTTAGCCTACACAACATATATATAACATATTTAGCTTCAAAACTGAGATTTCAATTTCTGGACAGCAAACAAATTTTAGCTTTAGGTCATCTAAACGGTAAAATTTGACAACAGAATCTAAACAAAAGTTGTTGCATTCATTTCAGGCTTTCCGGAATGTCCAAAATCATCGAATTCGGATCATCCGTTCAAAAGTTATGGCTGTTTTACTTAGAGTATACGCCTCAGCCTGGGCAGTGTTTGCGCAGGTCCGCGACGTTCACCCATATTTCCGACCTTCTAAACGACATCAAAACACAAAACACTTAAAACAAAAGTTTTAACTTAAGTTCTTAGCTTTCCAGAAAGGGCAAGATCATCAAAATCCGATAAACCAGTCAAAAGATATGGCGAAAATACTAAAGATGTATACTACAGATTTTTACCTATTTTACACAGGCCAGCGAGTAACATTCAAGTTTTTAACCTAGTAGACGAAGGAATTTCTCAAGACACTCTAAATAAAAGTTGTGCTATAGTTTCTAAGCTTTCCGAAAAGTCCAAGATCGTCGAATTCCGTTCAGCCATTTAAAAGTTATGGTTGTTTTCGTTTCAGCATATATTGGACAATGTTGGATTTTTTTTTTTTTTTCCAAAAATTTGCTTTTATTATTTCAAAGTACAAAACATCAAAACTTCAAAATTTTTAAAGAACAATCATAAACACAAAGTCATTTATTTTCTTATTCATCCATGCAATAGGTTTACATTCAATTTGTTTCCGATTTATTCAAGTTTGTTTCATTCACAATTTTAATTCAAGTCAATTTGTTCCAATTTGAATTTAATTATTTAAAATTTTATTCCGTTTATTCAATTCCATTAACACTAATGAATTCTACTTAATCAATTATCATCCATCTAACAACCAATGCATATCAAACATTAATAACCATCCAGAATCTACACTAAATCAATTATACATTTCCAAGTCAATTTTAATTTCATACACTTCCAAGTTTATTGACATTTAGTTATACTCAAATTTAATTAGTTTCCATTTACCAATTTTATATTTCATTAAGTTTAAATTTCATTCATTCACTTATACATGTATCATTCATTTCACAGCTTAAATTTCTTTTATATTTACAACTATCAATAGATCTTTACATTTTATTTTTCACTCTCACACTGGTATATTATTTCTCTACTTATCCTTATTAGCATTTTAAACCCTTTAAGTATTTGGTAAGTTATAGTTATGCAAATAGAATGTAGTTAAACAACATACAACTTCTTTTCATTTAAAGTTGAATTTTCAATTTATCAATTCTTAAGTCATTACTTAAATTTCACTATAATCTTTACACATTTACATTCACATATAGTATTTCCATTTTATATTAACATAATTGTGAATCCTCTTTTAAATGTTAATTTAAATTCCATTTATTTACTAAAATTTTATTTATATTTGCAAACCATTAATTAAATGCATATTTCATTATTCAAACCTATACTCGTATATTATCCAATTAACAATTCATATAACATTTTGAACTTCTTAAATATTTTGGTACGTTATATCTATGCTATAGAATGAATTTTAATACTACACGAGTTTTACAGTTTCACTTTTATTTTAAGTTCATAATTTCCTAATTCTAAGGATTTCTACTTCAATTGATATTTTCACTTAGCTCTTAGGTTCATTTCTCATTTCACAATTCAGAAGTTCCTTAATGATTCAAGTCTGAATTCATTTTAATCATAAAAAAAAATCATTAATTATTAAAGGATTTAAGAATTTCAATCCCGGTTTCATTTCAAATCAAGTTTTGAAATAATATATACTTATAAAATTTATATATCAAATCATACTATAGAGAATACAAAATAAAATAAAATTTGAATCAAAACAAGGTTTAGACAAGCTATTAAGTGGTCTCCCCCACTCGGACTCTCGAAAATAAACGCCGATGATGCGTGCACTCATCACCGAAATCATTTTCTAGCGTCAAGAGAAGGGAGTATAACACTTATCATAAAAAAAATCCTTCGAAAACAATTTCAACTCAATTGTAGTATCATATAATACTCATATTATATTTTTCAAATTCTTGTAAGTCAATTTCAAACACCGGAATTTAAATTCCCAAATCCAAGTTAAAATTTATTTATATTCATTATCAATTGTGTTTACAAGATTTCATTTTCCTAAATCCATTGTTATTTAATCAGTTGTTGTAAATATTGACTGATCAAACAATAACGATAATAATCTAATATTATCATCTCTTAACAATCAATTCAATCAAAATGAATAAATATTCAAATAATTCTTTATATAAAAATATATTCCAAAACGATATTGTGTTGGTTTGTCCTATTCGAGTGTTTAGAAATTCCTATCGACGCCCTGGCGTCCCAAGTATCAACCAGAATTCATAAATACTCAACGGAACAAATTAACACAATATAAAACCATTTTATATCAAATAACAAGTACGCTCTCTCATATACACTCAACTCATTCATATAGTTTACCTCTATTTCAATGAGTTATTCCCCACTAGAGCCAAGGTTTATCGCTAAACCAAAGCTCTGATACCAACTGTAACGGCCCGCCTTTTTGGACAGTTTAAAACCGACGATCAATTACACATGTCGATTCCAAACCATTAAAAGAGCAGAAAGTTATTGGGGTAATTAAGAAAAGAAAAGGAAGGGAAATAAAGGAAATGAAACAACACAGAATCTCACAGCGGAAGGCTAAAGTATAATAATAAAATAACAGTTCATGAAGCTGTTAATTAAATGAACACATTTGAAATGAATACATTTGATTATTATTATACAACATTTATCAGAGTTACATACACAGCAAATATCATACAACAATGCAGCGGAATGGAATGAATATAATAGTAGTAGATCATATACCAAATCTTCGTCTCCGTCCTCCAAGGAAATGATCTTCAACCTAAACTGAAAACTCAGGACTGACCCGAGCGTAATGAAAAGACAAACACTCGAGTCAGGACTAAATATCCTTATGAAAGTTAAATCAATCGTAAATAAATATGAGTGTAACGGCGTCGGAGATGTTTACGGGGTTTGACATCTCCTATCCAGTGTCATCGTGCGTGCAATAACTTAAGAGATGTTACGGGATTTTCCATCTCTCAAGGATCCGTTAAACTATCTACTATGTAGTAATATACGCTAAGTAGATAATGTCTATCAGTAATATAAAGTATCAAAATAGCGTTAAGGCGTTACCATAATCCCCCTTAACACATTTTTATATTCCCAAAAGCATATACAAGACCGTAGTTTCCCCAAAACCGGAAGTCACCAGAGGTCAATCCATATACTCAAGGTACAAATCAAAACGTAGTGGTCGCGAATAGGATAATCAGTATGACAAGGTACATGAGGCAATACCAACTAGGATACTAGTAGTTGCGTGATCCGGACTGATGTTGGGCATAGCCAGCAGCTACCCCAACACCGCGAAACAACACTCCCAAATCAAGGGGTGCACCCAAATCGCATCACAAATGTAATAGATATGGTATCGAAGAAGTGTGTCCGCTAGAGGTGGCGAACCTCAATGGCCCGGCGCGGCTCCTGTTTTAGTCATGTCAGGGGTCATCCAATAATCGTTCTCTTTCTTCAGTCAACGCGTTCACCAAACCATCCACTTCATTCTGGATCAACACTCCGCGTATAATAGTTATTAAAGTGGTTTTCGGTATCGACAGAGAGTATGTCCATATCCGATCCCGGTCTCTTTAATAACTACGTATTATTACACCGTTGGCTCTTTTACATTTCAAATCGATTCATAATTTGATATCAAAATATCATATTCGCTTCAAAAATCAAATCCATTTCAAATATCGACATAGCCATTCAAAATATAAGGTTCCTTTCAAAAATCATTTTTTCGTCTCAATATCCCATTTCGTTTTCAAAATCATTTCGAATTTCAATTTAGGTTGCAACTTCATTTAACTCAATTCGTATTTAAATTCATGATTTAAATATAAACATTCCACCTTATTAACCAGTTTGGAATCTTAGAAAATAGTTTTAAGTAGTTTAAAGTAGTTTTAAATAATTAAAATAGTTAAAAATACTTAAAATCTCAAAATGGATTTCAAATAGATAAATTAGTTTAAAATAATTTAAATCGGGTTAAGTAGATTTAAAATAGATTAAAATAGTTTAAGTATTCAAAAATGGTTTATATAACCGGGAAATTTGGAAAACAAAATAAAACAGCTTCAAAACCAATCCATTTCAATTTATAACTTCCCAATTCAAATCAATTCCAATTTCCATTCTACCGATTTAATTTCGATTTCAATTCAAAACAACGTCAACTTTAACTTCAAATCAATTCAATTCTACATTCACCTTCAATTTATTCAATTTCAATTTTTTTATCGATTTGGAGCTTGGTTTCAAAATATCCATTTATAACACTTAACAAATTTTCCATCAATATTCAAGTTTAAATCCAAATTTCAAATATGGTTCAATTCCAAGCTCGATTTCAAAATATCATTTTTATATCACTTTTACTTAGTAATATTCAAAGCTCGAATTAAGGTTAAATCTTTAAACAAATCAATTTCGAAATTCAATCATATCCTGATTTTAAATTCCAAAGTCTCCACTTAATTTGTTTAACAATTTCTTTTAACAAAATAAATTTCAACATTCCAAACTCAAATTTTCGATAAATTCGACGTCTATAAATTGATTTCTATTTATAACTTTTAAATCAAAACATTTAAATAAATTTCAAATCGACGATTTCAAAAATTATTAATTTAGCCAATTCGGTGTCCGTATATAATTTTCTATCCTATGGCCAAGTAATTATTTATTTCAATTAAATGTCAGGGATGAGTATATATTACTTAAATTAAATCACAGTATCATATGTATGCATAACAGGATCTATATAAGCAAATAAACATCCAAACATTCAATTATCAACCAATAGCATCCATCAAAATACATCATCCAATAAACAATACAATTCATGGCAGTTTCATAGTTATCAATGTCAGGTAATTTAATCGCAATTCAATTTTAATTTCAATTCAACTGTCAATTTAATTTTTCAACGGTTAATGCAAATGACAAGCTATATGACAATTAAATTTTTATCAAACAACGACAAATAAAATCATAACACTTCACAATATCAAATTTAACTAGCATAAAGATATTTAGTACGGTGTGAGCGTTATAAAACACTCACCTTGATTTTACGATTGTCGCCGAGACGTTCCGGTTTGGAACTAGACCGGACGACTCCCAAATTTAGCCCAAATTTCGACTATCTTCAAATACATCCAAACCAATTTCATTTCGAAGCTCTCGCCATCACGATCGCAACGCAAAAAGTCTCGTCTCAATCGGACCTCGTATGTGAGAGTTATACATTTTATAAGTTATCGACATTTGAATTTATAAAACAATTTATATTATATTTAAATGAATTCATACCCAAAGCAAATAAAGCCCAGCCCACTTAACTTCTTCTTCCCCAAACTCGCTGTACGTGAAAAAAAATGCACAAACCCACCATTGCCGTGCACCAATCTCCAGTGATACGGAGCTCCGATACTCCGTTTGACATGCCGTCTTCGCCAAACTCCTTCTCTTCGAAGTCTCCACCATCACGACCACAAAGCTACATGTGCGGCCCCACTTAGAAAGATGCGACCTGAAGCTCTCCTCTCGACCATGATCAGGTCGCACACCCCAAGACACCACCGAGCTCCATCAAAACGCGCGTCCAGATGCTATTCGACGAGGAGAATCCAAATACGAGCTTTATTTCTCGAATCGATGAATGAAAACAAAGTGAAGCTTAACCCTAGCTTCAAGACCCCTTACGCCTTCACTGTCGCTCTCCCAAACTCCAAGTCGCACCAGGCCAAAAGCATATAGGATCGAAGCAAACGATGAAATAGGATTGTTAGAGAAGGTTTCGTGATTTTTAATCGAATATTTGAGGAGAAAGAAATTTTTGAAGTTTGACGTATTATCTTCTTCTGCCTGAAGCTTGCGTGAGTGGGTTATTAAAGGAAATGAGAAGCTTTTTGCGTGTTGAATGGGTCAAAGGTACAGTGAAAAGATGGGATAGCAGCTGAAAAGGAGATTTGACTAATTAAAATATTTATTTAAATTTCAAAATACCTCGATCTACGCAACTCGAAATCTCGAACCCCTATCAAGACGTGCCGCTAGGCGCTTATAGGGTTTACCCCGTGATCCGGACACAATGGAATAGGTTTCGGAAGCTGATTCGATCGTATGTGAGAGTTACGGAAATAAACGATCAATTTTACATTAAACCGATTAAACGAATTTCTATGCGTTTTGGCTTGCCCCGGACAAACGGTAAATCCGTTTGACTTGAAATTTGAAACCTTACAATAATATCACATTACGGATCCAATGAAACTAGTTTCGTCATAATCCGAGACCGTTTGAAAAATGACTATTTTAACACGCCAAATTAATATTAAAACAATTTCAACGCGTTTCGAGCTGCCACGGTCAAACGACAACTCCGATTGCTACGAAAATTGAAATCCGATAATAACTAACTATTACGGATCCAATGGAACTAGTTTCGTCCAATTCTGAGACTGTTCAAAAATTGGCTATTTTCCAGTCGAAAATTAAATATTAAAATATTCAATTTTCACAAATTTACTTTTAATTCGTTTTTAAAAGTTCTACAACATCATTCTAACTTTCATATGATAAAATAAAATTTTACAAATCATTTTTAATCATACTAAACCCATTATTCAATTTATCCAATAAATTCCAATTTTTATCTTATTAACTCTATTAAAATCCAAATATAACTTACCTTCACTTTGGAAACCAATTTGAATCATATTAAATCAAATTTCAATTATTCACTCTATTTTCATATATTAAATTTCAATATCAAATTAATCATATCAAATTCGGAATTTAATTTATTCAAACATTCGTAATATTAAATTTAACAAATTCGATTATTCTTAAATCACTATCTTTTGAAATATTCAAAATGAACTTATAAAATTTAACTTTTGAAACGAATTAAAATTATAGAACAACTATTTCCATTATACGGTTATTTAATTCCCATTATTAAATTATTGAATAATTTCCAAATATTTAATTTAAAAATTTTACCGGTTCAATATTCAATATTTGATTTTAAATAGATTTTACTTATCAATCAATTACTCTATTATACCCAATGAATTTCAACATTTATTATCCTATTCATCTATTGATTTCAAAGGCATTCACTAAGTAGCATTTATTTTTCATTACTTGGATAATTGTTGTCGCAATTCATTCCATTTATTATTATTCCAAACGACTTATAATTTTTTTCTAACACTAAAATCACGAAAACTTATTAAATTAGCTATTTTAATTATCGAAAATTTACGGGTCGTTACAGACAGACTATTATAACTGTCCTAGGGTAGAATTTGTATTAGTATGACTCTGATGTAACATTTTTGAAATGATTTTGTAATATATTATGTTGAGTAATATATATCATTCTATTGCGTTGTGAGATTATGTGTTGTTAATTTCCTCTCTTTTATATTATCTTTCATTTTCTTTTATCCTTAGTGGCTCGTCTATCGAAGTAAGAAAGGCAGTTCATTATATGACTTCTTCGCAAGATTCTAAGAGTATGGTATCACTTGACCATGATTCACTCTTACATGCATTGCCGGCCGTTTATGAATCTGCCAGGTGATATAGCATTATCTCGCTAGCGGTTAAAAGGAAGATTTTTACTGAAGGTGCATCGTAGTGGGGGTATGTGAGAAACAAATCCCTCCAAAGGTCGATCCTCTTTTTGTTGAGGTCACCCAACCGAATTTATTATAGATTAAAAGGGTTGGAGCCATGGATACTTATGAAAATATTAGTAATAGTGAAGTACATCTGCTTATGGCGAGAATTAACCTTTGAAATAATTTGTATTTATTATGTAGTAGGTTTTGATAGAGTAACACACTTTTTGCTACCACGCTGCGCCAAAATGATAAAGGTTTTTGTTTTTGAAGAAATGCTTCTTTGGTGAAATAGTTGTATTTTTGTTTTTTCAAAAAGTTCAACAAGGCGATACCATTGAATAATACCATTTTTCGAAAATGTTTTATTTTGTTTGAAAACTTTTTGGGTTCGGTCATTTTGGTGTATGACTTGTAATCAAGACCTAAGATCTCATTTAACAAGAAGTTTTACAAACATTTGCATGTCAAAGCTCATGCCTAATCACAAAAGGAGAATAATAGGGGATGAAATGAGACAAAGCTTATTTGGAATTTTGAAATATGAACTCCAAGAAACCCGAAGGTTTTATGAAGATAACTCAATTAGTGCTCCCCAGGTATAAACCTGGTAGAAAGAGAAATCGTTGAAGGTAGTATATAAAAGAAATCCAAGAAATAAAAAGATCAATAAATTCCTCCTAAGTATAAACTAGCTGAAAGGGAAATTACTAAAGTGGTTTTCTAGAATACTAAAGATCGAATAAAAAGTCCAATAAATGCTCTGTAAGTTTAAACTTAGTAGAAAGGACAATTACGCAAGGGCATATATAAAGAACTCCAAGAATACCGAAGGCCTTTGAGTGGTTTATTATAAGATCTAAAGAATATTAAGAATGTTGAAACCAAGAAATGATCGTACGAACGTACAAAATATTTAGTGGATTTCACTGATTTGTCACTGCCTCACACTTAAACATAGAATTCTAGAATTTGGTTTTGCGTTTGACGAAATATAGATATGTATCCATGCTTTCACCGAAAGAGATGAGTTTAACATAAGGGTTCCTTGAAACGAAAATTAAAGCAAGTTAAGCGATAACATTATATTAAAAATACTAAAATCATTTTAATTAATTCTAAGAATTCCCCATTTTAAATTATGTTTTCTATGGCATAAGAGAGCTTTCGACATTCGTCGGTCTTATGTCCATTTTTTGGATGGTAAATGTAATGACCTGTTTTCCATACCACTTGAATCGATAATAAACTACACATGTCCAACTTAAATTTCACGAACAAGCGGATCATTAAGGGTAAAAAGAAAAATAAAGATAGAACAGAACAGAAAAACAAAATCTCACATGAATGGAATAATATATATTATTTCAACAATAATCTTTACAACAGAAAATTTTAAAACTTATAACAGAGTCTAACCTAGATTCAACGTGGACGATTATAAACACCTGCCCATACAAATGCTGACGAAAAAATGCAATAAATGCAGCGGATAATAGAATACATCCATACGATGATGAAGATCTCCAGCTCTCTCTGGAAACTTCAAGCATCTTCATCTAATCTTGAAACTACTCGGATCTGACCTGAGTATTAAAAATATCTGAATCAGGCTTGATAAACCATCGTGAGATACTCGAAATTTGAAATGACGATGTTATCAAAACCTTTGAAAAGAAAGATATCTCAGAAGACCACCCCTATACATAAATATGGATAGTTTTTACCTTATGATAACCAAAACACTTTTATTACCAAAATAGTTTGATATTGTCTTTAACGACATTCCTTTGGAAAACATCTTTCAAATAAACTTATTCAAATAAGGTATTAATACCCAAACTAAGTCTAGGGAATATATCCGGATAGGATCAACGGAATGTACCAGATAGAAAATATGATACCAAAAGGGATAGCCGAAATATTTGCAAGTCATTACATCTATTTTGGGACTACAATCAAAACCGTAAATCTCGTATTGGAATTGGATTTCCAACATGATAGGGAATCTTAATAACCACGCATAGCAACCGGAACCCGGTGGTTTTACGTGCAAGTACTCACATGCCACTATACCATATAATAAGAGTCTCATTTGGACACCTTGGTGACCTAGATCATGCGCCACCAGTCACCTTGAGGGATCATACGCCACCCTCGTCATACTAAGCCTGAAATATGTAACATAGTTCCCATATCATTTCCAAGATGTGAGGCTTGGGAGTAAGGTTACGCTCAACTTTAACCAAGCCACGCTTTTCATACAAAACCATGCTTTGATCATAACAAGTTCCGCTTTTAATGCCACGTTGCCGTTTATTAATCACACAATTGATTTCCACCAACGTATAACTCTTAAGCTCGTACATCTCAGAAAAGAGTGTTAAGCTAAAAGATGTTGCCTTCTCCACTACCAAGTAGATAATACGTTGATAGAGATCAATTTATGTGATCAGAAATGCACTGTTAAACACTCATGCATACAAGTTCGTTCTAGGACTGAACGAAACTAAAGACACTCCTCCTACTACCGTTAGTAGAAAGAAGTCCTTGCAATTCGAAGATTCAAAATATGATAGAACCATTACTATAACTGTCCCTATATTAGGAGCTACCTAGAGAATATCAACAAGCAGTCCTTTCGCTATGAAGATCTCCGATCTTCAATAATCATCATCTTTCAACACGCCTTCACTTCCGAACGTATGTGTTGGTTCAAAATGATTTTCAGATAGGAGTCATCCAAATCCTACCCCAGTTCCTTCGAAACCAATTATTGATAAAAAGATGTTTAGTTCATATGTGGATATCGATCATCAATCAATTACTTCATCTTTTATTTAAATCAAATATCTTTCTTATATATAATCTTTTTCAAGAGTATATGGAATTGTTAAGCCTCGTTTATCACATCATTTGGTTTATTTAAACCTTTATTAAATCTTGGAATAATACCAAATTATTTTCTTTTCTACTTAGAAAAACCATTCAACATTATTTCTCTAAATTTTTCATTTAAAACTCCTCTTTAATCTTAGGAAATACCAAGTCATCTTATTTAAAATCACGTTTAAACCTTTAATAAAGATTTTCTATTTCCAAATCTCGTTTAAATGGGTTGAAAATGATGTTATGTAAAACATAATTACAACATACCCGAAACCATTTTATTCAAATACTTGTTTAACTCTTGGAAAAATCTTCACTTTTTACTTTGGGAAAACATTTTTAGAGCATCCGAGCTTTCCTTTTGATTTATTCCACCCCTTGTATAAAAGAGAAAACAAAGGCCATGTAAGTACAGGGCACTGTTGCTCCATTCCTAACCCTAGTTACATACCTTATTTCACTGTTTAGATCTCACAAGCGGGACAAATGTACTAGTCGTTTCCGCATACTCGGTTTGTTATTACGATCAAGGAAATGATTTCTGTATTATATAGTTTAAGTGTTATAATTACCATTTAATTAAACTTTTTCTCAAATAATTATAAAATTTCTAATTTATCTATAAAATTCTTAATTATTTATTTAAAAATATTTATAAATGATTCTAGAAAGAATAGTTAAGTTTAAATCTTTTTCTCAAAAGTTATAGAAACTGCAGCAGAAAAGTGTTGCGAAAAGTGCTTAAAACAGCTTATTTGATTAAAACAATTTTTTTAATGTTTTAAAATTCTTAATTTCCAATTAAAATATTTTTCAAACTATTTTAATAGATATATCAAATTTATTTCATATTTTTAATCATTTAAAAATATCATTTATAAAGAAATTCCTTCTTGGATTCCAAACTGCAAAACCACGATGTTTTTAGAAAATTATTTTGGACATATTTCAAAATCTACTTAATGAAATCTTGATTTTATTTCTTCATTGGAAAACTATGGATATAATAGTCTGAAAAATTCATACCACGAAGGATTCGGAGCTCTATTCCACTTTGTATGCTTATTTAACTTTTATGTCGCGAAATCGGGAACTACCATTACGTGACGCACCTAATTTTGACTTTTTTTCCAATTTCTTTTCGAACATCATGGAAAAACTTTTAAATGTTTATAAAACATTTATAAATCATTTTCAAACATCTAAACCAATATTTTTCTATATCAAATCTCTTTTTCACTTTTAAATCATTTCATAATATTACATTATTATAATATTCATTTTCCACCTTTTTATATTTTCAAAACCATTAAGAGGCTTAATAAACTCCATACACATATTTATATAGATTCAATTTATCATTTAATCAATATGGTTAATTTCTAACCATTTCTCTTATCATTTATCAAACCAAGTAATAAATCCATATTAACAATCATGTAAACAACTAACTTTGCATCCAAGTTATCAAACATATTAATCACCTAAGATATTTAACTTTCATATTATTAAAATTGGAATTATTAGTTAATTCAAAAATGAGTACCCACCTTTAACCAAATTGATTAATTTCTTACCAGCATTCTTATCCGACCGCACTTCACTAAACTAAACTATACTTCACCAATACATCCATAAATAACTTCACCATCTTGCCCATGCTCATGACCATTCTTCCCCCACGATTTTGCTCTTGACGCAGACCTTCCTCCCACCTCCTAGCTCATAGCCATAGCCTCCCCATCTCAATACTCATAGCCTAAGTCCATTTAAAGAAGAGAAGAAGAAGAAGAAGTCAATTAAGAAGAGGTTAGAGAGAAATTAGTGGATTGGTGTTTAAGCACTTTACTATTTTTAACCCTCCTACCTCTTTTAAAGAAGAGAAACCATTAATGAGAAAAAGAAAGGTCAAAAATGAAGAAGAAGAAGAAGAAGAATGAGAAGTGTGAAGAAAATGAGAAGAATGGATGGGTATTTACAGGAAAAGTAAAGAGTAGTGAATTACAAAATTAACTGTTTACAAAATTACCAAAATATTATTACTTTATCTTAGTTTTTAAACATTTACCATTACTTTGTCATGTCACTACTTTACGTTAATGCATAAAAAAGATAAAGTAAAGATTTATTTGATTTGATTTGACATGATTTTATCCTTTTATGTTTGCTTTTTCTTAATGATTTTCTAGAAAATTCTTATCTTAATTAGCAAAAGTAAACTTGATTGGTTAATTGTTAATACTTAACATATTTAAAAATATGTACATGTATATGTGCATAAATGTGCAACAACGTTGTGGCAATTTTTATTCGACAAAACGTTGATTTTCGACAAAATGTTTTACGGTCACATTTTGATGTTTTTGTTAAACTATTTATTCATATAAATCAAACTTAAAAATAAATTTCTTATCATCTTTAAATAATTAAAACGAGTATATTTGACTATAATATAATATAAAACAATATCCAAATTAATTTGCAAATATACGACATTGATTTTGTCAATGCGCGACGAAACTTGTCAATCACTATAACATAAGTATATATACGGTTATCAAACTTTTATCGATTAATTATATAATGATTTTAAAAGAAATTATTTATCATTTAAAAAAATTATTAGATTGTATATTCAATTTTATCAAAAAACCTGCTTTTGTCAATTTTGTCTATGTTATGGTAAAAGTCCAAAATCTTTATTCAATTCTAAAAATAAGTTCACCATTCTTATTTATTATATAAAACATGATTATTCAAGTTTGAAAATTCTCTGTTTGAATATTCAAATATATTACATATTTCATTTTCAAAGTGGTAAAATTACGGGTCGTTACAGACTTTCCCCTAAAAAAAATTCGTCCCCGAAATTACCTCAAAACAAAACCCAAAGGTATTTACCAAAAATATTTGTCTTTAATCTTAATTCTTTAGGATATACATAGACCATCCATAGGCAATATATGATTTGGTCTCTTATTCGAATACATAACTTTTCTTCTGAACTAGTATCGACCCCACAATCCACTAGTGCGGACTCTAATCAAGCATTTAGACCATAAACCTTTGCTTTCCTTGCATAACTCTCAATTATGATAGAAAACTCAAGTACCTAACCACAAACCCTCGTCAATGTTCATAGTCAAGAATCGAGTGATAAATCCATTTTCGGATTGGTACAAACACCTTAAAGTTCCGTACTCGAATCTTAGATCAAATTCGTATAATGAAATGATCTACATATAATATATGTATTTATTAACTTCCAAAAACATTTCATAAAAACTTCTATCTTAAGTTCAAACATTTTATAAAGATGTTTCTTTATATAATCCCTTTAATTATTTATTTACAAATAATTTTATTAAAGGAAAATATTCTAAAGGAACCATTTTTCACTCAATAGATAATTTAGCTTTATTATAAAAAAAATATAAGACATGCTTATTTATTATCTTATATTAGTTCATTTATCCTAACCCAGTATTATTATCAAACATCTTATAGTCAAATCATGTAACTTAATTCACAAGGTGTTTGTTAAATCAACGGATGATAATACTTATGGTTTATCATTCCCTTAATTACAAGCTAACACATAATTAATAACTATACCATTTTTGAAAGTTATTTCTTTATAAATAATACATAAGCTTAGGTAAAATTATTTCATTTACCCAAAATTTTCAAAATCAATGTGTCAGTCCGCCTTTTTTAAATGTTTGGGAACCGTCATTAATAATGGTGATCAGGCGCATCGATCAGGATCCATAAATCACTCAACAGATAAATCAACACAAAATATCTTATTAGTCACTAACAAATACGCACTCATATATAATACTCTCAAACTCATTCTAGGTTGTTACTAACCCTATCTATAATGAGTTACTCGTCCTAGGGTATTAATAACCCTATCTCTGACGAGTCTTACCCCAACAAAGCCTAGGTGTTCGCTGAAACTATGCTTTGATACAAAATGTAACAACCTATTTTTTAGTACCCTTCGACAATAAACCACACATGTCCAACTCAAAATGCATGAACAAGTGGATCATTAAAGGTAGAAAGAAAAATAAAGATAGAACGGAACAAAAAAACAGAATCTCACACGAATGAAATGACATATATTATTTCAATAATAATCTTAACGTGGAAAATTTTAAAACATATATCAAAGTCTAACCTAGATTCAACATGGGCAGTTATAACACCTACCCTTACAAATGCTGACCAAACAAATGTAATAGATGCAGCGGATAATAGAATACGTCCATACAACGATGAAGATCTCCATCTCTCCTTTGGAAACTCCAAGCATCTTCAGCTAATCCTGAAACTACTCAGATCTGACCTAAGTATTAAAAATGCTCGGATCGGGCTTGATAAACCAGCGTGAGATACTCGAAATTTAAAATGACGATGTTATCAAAACCCTTGAAAAGAAGGGTATCTCATAAGACCACCCCCACACATAAATACGGATAGGTTTCTATCTTATGATAACCAAAACACTTTTATTAAAAAAATAATTTGATATTATCTTTACTGACATTATTTTGGAAAACATCTTTCAAATAAACTTATTCAAATAAAGTATCAATACCCGGACTAAGTATAAGGGGATATATTCGGACTGGGTCAACGGAATATACCGGACGGAATATATGATACTGAAAGAGGTAGTTGAAATGTTTGCAAGTCATTACAGCTATTTTAGGACTACAATCAAAACCTTAAAGCTCGTTTTGGAATTGAATTTCCAACATGATAGGAAACCTCAATAACCACGCATAGCAACCGAAACTCGGTGGTTTTTCATGCAAGGACTCACATGCCACTATACTATACAATAAGAGTCTCGTCTGGATACCTTGGTGACCTAGATCATATGGCGCCAGTCACCTTAAGGGATCATACGCCACCCTCATCATACTAAAGATGAAATATGTAATATAGTTCCCGTATTATTTCCGAGATGTGAGGCTTGGAAGTGAGGTTACGCTCAACTTTAACAAAGCCATGCTTTTTATAAAAAACAATGTTTTGATCATAACAGGTTCCACTTTGAATGTCACATTTTCATTCCTTAATCACACAACTGATTTCTACTGACGTATAACTCTTGAGCTCATACGTCTCAGAAAAGTGTGTTAAGCTAAGAGAAGTTGTCTTCTCCGCCACCAAACAGATAATACGTTGATAGAGATCAATTTATGTGATCAGAAATGCACTGTTAGACATTCATCCATACAAGTTCGTTCTGCGACTGAACGAAACTCAAGGCATTGCTCCTACTACCATTAGTAGCAAGTAGTCCTTGTAATCCTCAAAATATGATAGAACCGCCACTATAAATGTCTCTATTTTAGGAGCTACCCAGAGAATGTCGACAAGCAGTCCTTTCGCTATGAAGATCTCCGGTCTTCATTAATCATCATCTTCAACACGCCTTCACTTTCGAACGTACACATTGGTTCGAAGTAGTTTTCGGATAAGAATCACCCAAATCCGACACTGGTTCCTTTGGAACCAATTATCGATAAAAAGATGTTTAGTTCATATGTAGATATCAATCATCAATCAATTACTTCATCTTTTATTTAAATCAAATATCTTTCTTAGATATATTCTTTTAAAGAGTATATGGAATTATTAAGCCTCATTTATTAAATTATTTGGTTTATTTAAATCTTTCTTAAATCTTGGAATAATTCCAAATTATTTTCTCTTCTACTTAGGAAAACTTTTCAACATTATTTCTTTAAATCTTTCATTTGAAACTCCTCTTAAATCTCGAAAAAGCGCCAAGTCATCTTATTTAAAATCATGTTTAAACCTTTAATAAAGATTTTCTATTTCCAAATCCTCATTTAAATGGGTTAAAAATGATGTTATGTAAAACATCATTACAACAAACCCAAAACCATTTTATTCAAATACTTGTTTAACACTTGGAAAACTCTTCACTTTTAACTTTGGGAAAACCTTTTTAAAGCATCAGTGCTTTCCTTTCGATTTGTTCCACCTCTCGTATAAAAGAGAAAACAAATGCCAGATAAGTTTAGGGCATCGGATGTTCTGTTCCTAACCTTAGTTACGCACCTTATTTCACCATTTAGAACTCACAAATGAGACAAATATACTATTCGTTTTCGCATACTCAGTTTGTTATTACATTCAAGAAAATGATTTCTATATCATATTCTTTAAGTGTTATAATAAGCTCTTATTTAAACTCTTTCTAAAAGAATTCTAAAAATTCTAATTTATCTTTAAAACACTTAATTATTTATTTTAAAACATTTGCATATGATTATAGAAAGAATCGTTAAATTTAAATCTTTATTTCAAAAGTTATAAAACTACAGCAGAATAGTGCTGCGTAAAGTGCTTAAAAGAGCTTATTTGAATAAAACAACTTTTTTTTATGTTTGAAAATTCTTATTTTCCAGTAAAAATCTTTTTCAAACCATTTTAAGAGATTTATCAAATTTATTTCATATTTTTAATCATTTAAAAATATCATTTATAAAGAAATTCCTTCTTGGATTCCGAACTGCAAAACCATGATTTTTTAGAAAATTGTTTTGGACATGTTTCAAAATCTACTTGATGAAATCTTGATTTTCTTTCTTCGTTGGAAAAGGACGGATATAATAGTCTAAAAAAATCTTATTTCGAAGGATTCCGAGTTATATCCCACTTTGTACACTTATTTAACTTTTATGCCGTGAAATCATGAACTACTATTACGTGACGCTCCTACTTTGACTTATTTTTCAATTTCTTTTCAAAGTTCATGGAAACGCTTTTAAATGTTTATAAAACATTTATAAACCATTTTCAAACATTTAAACCAATATTTTTCCATATTAAATCTGCTTTTCACTTTTAAATCATTTCATAATATTATATTATTATAATATTCATTTTCAACCTTTTTATATTTTCAAAACCATTTAGAGGCTAAATAAACTCCATACACAGATTTATGTAGATTTAAATTCTCATTTAATTAAATATGTTTAATTTCTAACTATTTCTCTTATCTATTTATCAAACCTAGTAATCATCCATATTAACAATCATGTAAACAACTAACTTTGCATCCAAATTATCAAACATATTAATCATCTAAGATATTTAACTTTCGATTATTAAACTTGAAATTATTAGTTAATTCAAAAATGCCACCTTTAACCAAATTGATTAACTTCCTACCAATATTCTTATCTAACCACACTTCACTAAACTAATATATACTTTACTAATACATTCATAAACAACTCCACCACCTTGCCCATGCTCACGGCCATCCTTCCTCCTCCACTTTGCACTTGGCCCAAATCTTCCTCCCACCTCCATAGCTCACTGCCATAGCCTCCCTATCCCAGTACTCATGGCCTAAGACCGTTTAAAGAAGAGAATAATAAAAAGTGAATTAAGAAGAGGTTAGAGGGTAATTAGTGGACTGGTGCTTAAGCACTCTACTATTTTTAACCCTTCTACCTCTCTTAAATAAGAGAAGCCATTGATGAGCAAAAGAAAGCTCAAAAATAGAGAAGAAGAAGAATGAGAAGTGTGAAGAAAATGAGAAGAATGGATGATTATTTATAAAAAAAAGTAAGGAGTGGTGAATTACAAAATTAAACCTTTACAAAATTATCAAAATATTCTTACTTTATCTTACTTTTTCAACACTTATCATAAATGTGTCATATCACTACTTTACGACTTAATCACTTAATACATAAGGAAAAATAAAATAAATATTTTATTTTATTTTATTTAACATAATTTTGTCAATGTTTACTTTTTCTTAATGATTTCCAAGAAATTTCTAACCTTAATTAGAAAAAGTAAAATTGATTAGTTAATTGTTAATACTTAACATATTTAAAAATGTGTACATGTATATGTGCATAAAGGTGCAACAACGTTGTGGCAACTTATATCCAACAAAACATTGATTTTTGACAAAATATTTTACGGTCGCATTTTGACGTTTTTGTTAAACTATTTATTCATGTAAACCAAACTTAAAAATAAATTTCATATCATTTTTAAGTATTAAAATGAGTGCATTTGACTTATAACATAATATAAAACAATATCAAAATTCATTTTGCAATATACGACATCGATTTTGTCAATGTACGAGAAAACTTGTCAATCATTATAACATAAGTATATATACAGTTATCAAACTTTTATCAAGCAATCATATACTGATTTTAAAAGCAATTATTATCATTTGAAACAATTATTGGACTGTACATTCAATTTATCAAAAACCGGTTTTTTTTCAATTTTGTCAATGTTACGGTAAAAGTCCAAAATCTTTATTCAATTCTAAAAATAAGTTCACCATTCTGATTTATTATATAAAACATGATTATATATGTTTGAAAATTCTATATTTGAATATTTAAATACATTAAATATTTCACTTTTAAAGTGGTAAAATTACGGGTTGTTACAGTAAATGTAGTGTTTCTCACTCATAGGACTTTCACTTTTTGATGGACGGTGATTTGGATAAGAGAGCTTGTTATGCGTTTTTCAAAAGATTCGGAATAAGTATCATTTAACGGAATGAGGATCCTTATCTTTTTCGGTTTCTTTTGAGTTTCTCTATGCGATGTTTCAGGAAAAGATCCTTTGGTGTCCGTAGACGACTGAGCTTCACTTAAATTTATTATTTCACCATTCATGGTCTTGACTATTTTCCTAAGTTGGGGGGATCTCTTGAAGTATTCCAGGAGGTATCCCGAAAGTTGTCTTATCCGAGAAGCTTGAAGTTCATAGACAGGGTCCTATTCTTCAGTCTTCTCCACGTCAGAGACAAGAGTCACTAAGCGTTCTTCGTTTTCACGACTTATGAGTTGAATTCTAAGGTTAAGAGGTATTTCTAAACTAAAGTTTTTGTTGTTGCTTTCATTGCAGGATCTGTATGCTCCATATATGTTTTAGACTATACTAGTATAACCGCACAACGGTAGAGAAACCGACCATTCGATTGTATAACTTTGATAAGAAATATACATTTAAAAATTTTGTTAATATTACTTAAACATTAAATGATAATACGTTGGAAAAGAATAAATTGAGATTTGAATATGAAAATATGAATTTCAAATTTAAATATTAATCAAAGCATTCAAAATTGTCGATTTGAAATTGAAATTTTAGAATTTGAAAACTATTAGAGATTTGAATTTGGAATCTTTGATGCGCGAAATAAAAAGAGAAAGTTTAGGGAAACCGCGATGAGACAAGGATCCACGTTTCTAGGGGAAACCACAATGAGACAAGATCCACGTTTTTTTGGCTTCAGAAAAATTGATTTTGGCCAGTGACAGTAAGCAAACCTCTCTAACGGTCGGTTTGATGAACCGTTCACACATTTAAGGGCTATCTTAGTCGTAGATCTTGGTCGTGTATTGAAGTACTCTCAATTTTGGGGCGCCATTTTAATATAAGCTTTCGGTTGGTGCCCATCTAAGGCTTTGATCTTTCAGGTTAAGATCAACAGGGCAACCGTTGCTTTTAGTGCGGGTGATACCTTCGGGTTTTTGTGTTTTCTTCGATAATGAACCTTCACCCTCGAATTTAGATGCCTAAGGTAGCTATGTGGAGACTATACAACTTTTATATTGATATTCGATATTTTATGGGAAGTTTTCACAGAGTAGATCTTCACAGCTTGGGGTCGATACGTCAAAACCTTCAGTATTCATGTACAATGAATACCTATGAACTTTCCCTTTGAATTTTGGACTTTAGAAGTTAAATATAACTGTGTAAAAATTATGGTATACTAATGGTTTAATGTAACCATATTATTTATAATAACATAGGTTAAAGATCTAATGCAATAATTAATAAAGTAACTTTTTTTTAATTCGTCCTTTTTTTTATCTTACTATCAATGCACCTGATCCAACACCGTCAAATGTGGATTTTCATGCAGAGTCGATTGGTTGTAGCTGGAGCTGCTGGGGTAGCTCTACTGGCTACCGAGTCTATTAGAAGTTCGTGTTGGATCGATGGGTGCAAATATTTTCAATTTAAATAATTGCACTGCAAATAAACTCTTTGTAAGGTATTATTGGTTTCGAACAGACTTTTTTATTTCATAAGTCAAGTGTTATGCATAATATTTCCACTTACGTTGTAAAAAAAACACTGTTAACAATGTAAATAATGGCAATAAAATTGCAATTAATTACACTGTAATTATTTAGAACTGCACTGTAGTAGTCTTTGTTGCACAACACAAAACACCTAGACCATGATTTGTACAAGCAGTCTTACCACAACAATGATATCTTCGTAAATTTATCTGTTGCAACTATTTGCACCGTGTTTATTTGCATAAATAATTGTTCATTTTATTGCAATCATCAAGATTGCAGTGACTATCCTACCAACTACCACTGCTCGACTATACACCAAAATCCACATAAAAATAACATAATATTTGAAGTTTGCTCTACAACAATGCAATTTGTTGTACCTAAAAAAAAAATCATCACAACATATCATATATGGATGTTAGAAAAATCATAAAACCCGTGATTTAATTGTGAAAACAAAATTCAGAATCTGATAATTCTACCGAAACATATCACAAAGGCTCACAATGGATGCTAGAATTGGACCGTGCTTCGCACACGAGCTGTTTATATTATTGTAAACGGAAAGAAATGAGCATTTTTGGAATTTCAAAATGACGCCGAGTAAATTAATTCAATAAATTTTCTTTATTAGTAGTAGAGATGTGAGATATAGACATGTAGAAAATAGCCTTCTAGAAACAATGTTCTGTGACTAGTTTCCACCTTTTTATATTTGTGCTTACGCTAGATTGCAAAACTGATCCATGCAAATGCTTAAATACTAAGGCTCCATTTAGTTTCCTATTTTTAGTTTTGTGCTTTTGGCAAAAAAAACGTCCACACGACGTATGTTTTTTAAAAAATCAATCGATTTGAAAAATGAAGTTCACATATGAAATAAAAATTAAATTTATTTTGTTTATCGTTTTTGTAGAAATAACAAAAGAATATAAAAAATTACCATCCCCTCCGTCCATTCACAAATCCCCTTCGCCGTCTCTCCAGCGTCGTCGCAATAGTTCAAATTTTGTATTTCTCTTCCGTTGTTTTCATATTTTATTATGAAGGTTGAAAACACAAAACACAAAATGAAACCAAACGGACTTTAAAATTTTGGTGTAGGAACAAATTTAGGTTATGTTCATGGTTCTTGACTTTCTTCCTAAAAATAGATACCATTTATTTTTGATGTGCTCAAAATGGTTGCACATGTGTAACCAGCTACAAATGTGACTAATAAAATGTTTTCAAATGTTTTCAAACATCTTGCCTACAATTTTAGGTCAAGCCATTGACATGAATAGTAAATAATTATACATCAAAATGAAACCATAGCATGATAAAATTATGACACAAGCAGTTTAATCAATAAAAAAATTCCTACTTCCTACTGCATTAGTGAATTATTTAATTTTCCAATTAGCTACTCAAAATTGAACATAAGAAAACTCGATTATCTACTCAAAATCGAACCTAAGGAAGCCTGCTGCAACTTGATTCATCAATTTAGTCCAATACAAAAATTAAATGAGTACATCAGAAAAAGCAAACTGCTCTAAAAAAATATAAATGTACAAAAGAGCTTGCAGGTCAGCCACCATAGCTTCATTTCGGAGCTTAGGATCAGAGGCAACTGTGAAGGCGACGGCGGCTGTAGATGCGGCTATGCACGAAATTAGGGTTTTTCATTTTTCGGGTAAAAATGATTTAAGGGATGATGAGTTGAAGTTAAAAAAGAAAATGAGATAAACGCGGCTCACGGTTCTACCCACAATTCAATCGCGGTTCACTGGTTCAACCAGCGGTTCCGACACGATGGCGGTCTGACGTAGCTCCGGACCAGAACAGCTTGCGGTTCACGGTTTCTCGCGGTTCAACCTCGGTCCGGTTTGGTTTTCTAAACAATGTGCGGCACAAAATGAACCTTTGTCCAAAAAAAAATAAAAAAAAAGTTTCTTTTCCGAAATTCATGTCTACATTAAACATAAAACAACAATGAATAAAGCAATCCGTTAATCCATTTTTTAACTCCCCAACGAATATACAAGCGAAAAAAACATTCTTCTTAAAATTTTAAGTTTGGCATTCTTTATATTCGAGGCTTCCTCCCTGAAGCAAAATGCATTTCTCCAGAACTGCTTGACTCTGAAGGGTTACGCCCATATTCACTGGTGACGCCACTGTATTCTCCTGTATACTCTCCGCTGGCCAATGCTATTTTGTTGAAGTGCCTCATTTTTGAAGAGTATGTACCTGATTCTAACTCTGAGCCCGAGCTTGAGAATACTGCGCTTTGTCCCGACGACTTTGCCCCTTCGCTTATGTCTTCGAATGATATTGTATCGCCTTCAAGTGCTCGCACAATCTACATCAAAAACATTAGATTCATTTCACATGTATAATAAGACAACTTATTGTCACACAATCAATTAATTGGTAATGTGATAAATGATTGCAAAAATAACAGCGTGTGTACTCTAGCCAACTTAATACACAAGCCGAGCTTTGGTCTTATGTCATATTGTAGAATCATTGGAAATTACTCTTTACACAGGGATTTTTATACAAACCACGTAACGGTTGAAACCTAAGATAATGCTTAAAAGGATGAGATAGTACCAAAGTCTACCATACCTAAAAGGAGATATCAAAATATGGATTTATGCTGAATACAATTATGCAAAAGTAAGTGTCCGCACTTGTGTTGGCCATCAGTATGATATTGTCTAGCTGTTCGAGTTATGTATCGCTGTGAAAGCGTGCAAGTGTATCTGTGCTGGTGTAGTTGAGTAAAATGTGTTGGTGGAATTGTATTACTCTTGTGTTGAGAAATTGTTTATAATTTATTTCTGAATTCAAAATTGAATTTGTGAGGCTCTAAGGTGGCAATTTGTGTGACTGGTCATCCTTTCTTAGGATTTTCTTCTTTTGGTTGATATTTTTCTTGGTACAATATTTTCCTCTCTATAAGAGCAAAACCATAGTGAGTCGTTTGAGGATATTAATCCTACTTCCAAGTTCCAACCACCCCAGCCATTGGTATTAGACGTATTGACTTATCCGATATTTAGAACATCGTATAAGTCAACATACGAAAAATCGCCGGTCTTCTTTTGACATTTAAAAAAACCCAAAATGGAAAATGGACAATATCAAACTCGAAATAAACAATGGAAAGCTGCAACCATAGAAGTCAAAATGAAGTTAAATCCTTTTCAACAACACATGTCAAAGCATTAATCGCCCAAGAGAAAACGAATAACGGAGTTTGTCAATGCTAGTTCTGACAGGTTTGCCCCTGCCAACTACATTTATATTTACCTTATTTATTATTACAAATTGAATTATACCATCCTTGACGATGGAGGAAAATGATTCATAATTCATAGAATATTTAATCAAGAAAATTAAAAACAAAAATAATTAAAACTGAAATGTATATTAGGAAAAGATGGGAAAGATAGATGTAAAATAAGGTAAGAGTTCAGTTGGAAGAGTGAAAAAGGGACGCAGAAATAAAAATTAATGCAGTGTTTCATTCTAGAGAGTGACTGCGATGACTCAAATTTGGATACAATTGGTGTCACAATGGATTTCCAATGGTGGATCTTTTTATCACATCTAACAACAAAATAAAATTCAACATCTGAGCTTTATTGTATCATAAATTGTATTATTAATTTGTGGCCTAATAGAATGTTCCTTAATTCTATGTTGTGTTTTATTTTGTTCCTAGTATTTTCCATGGGTTGCAAACACTAATATATGGATGAAAAAGGAACAAAAATATAGTTAATAATGAATATACAAAAAAATTAAAAAAAATAACTGATAGAATGCGCAAAACATAATAAACATATCGAAATGTAAATAAACATATATAAAATACAACTAAACATAATAAAATAAATAAATATAAAATAGAAAACTCTGTAGAAATGACGCTGAAAAACATAAAACGACTTATCTGAAATTCAAAGTATATGGTAAGTCATTAATACCGAATAGTCACTGTTAATATAAATAAAATTATAAAACTCGATAGAAATGACATTAAAAACATAGATAGACTTATCTGATATTCAAAGTATCTGGTAAGTCATTAATACCGAATAGCCACTGTTGGCTACTTAGTAGTCATTTTTGAGGTATTAATACCAAAGATGGCACGTTGCATATCTTGTGAGTGTTATTATTCGATTAAAATTAAAAAAGACTCCATCGGGATGCACTTTGCTTATTTCATGGAAACAAGGGCTGTTATTAACCTCGAAAGTATCCTCTCATTCAACTATAAAGATTACAGTGCAGCAACAAAGGCAACAGTTGCATGCTAAATAACCTAAGTTGAACACCGGTCAGGTTCATATTTGAGTAGGGGATAAAACAATGATAATCAGAAGCTTAGGCTTTAATCCATCAGGTAGATGCAGATATATTTTACTAAAACTTCAAATAAGCGTCATAAACTCGAAACCCGCATTTACATTTTATCAAAGACATGATCTGTGGTTAGGTTAATTAATGCTAAGAAGCTGAACACTCAGGTTACAGGGAAAAGGGTACAATGTACAAGGGTATCAATAGACGACTCGCTCACTGTAGGAATATGGTTTTACTAATAAGTTGATTAAGTGGAAATGATATTTCCTTTTCAAATCAAATTGTACCAAATCCTCTAACTCCATTGTAGCAATTCCAAAAGAAATTTTTACCTGGCTCATTCTAGGTCGTCTTCTTCCAGAATGACGAACAGAAGCAGCAGCACATGTTATCATGCGGTGCATTTCAATTTTGTTATACTTTCCTTCAAGCCTTGGATCCACCAACTCATCGTATCTCTCTTCAGCCAATATCTGCCCTAATATAGGCCTTGCCTGTCACAAGAGCAGCCTCAGTTAGATTTCTTTTGCAAGCATCCAGCTACTTGTAAACTCTGTAAAGAGAGAACAAAAATATTATAACCAACCCAATCCACTAAACTATCCTCCATTCTATTTGTATGATCAACAGGTTTGCGCCCAGTTATAAGCTCCAGAAGCATAACGCCATATGAGAACACATCAGATTTATCTGTAAGCTTACCGCTCGATGCATACTCAGGAGCCAAATACCTTTTCCAAGAAAAAAAAAAACGGCATTAGTATAATTTTGGAGCTAACATGCATCTTATTCTTGAGTTGCTTTAAAAAAATTGGTTATTGAAATGGCTCACCCAAAAGTTCCCATAATACGTGTTGAAACATGAGTGTTGGTATCGGAAGACAACTTTGCCAAACCAAAGTCTGCGACCTGTTAAAAGTGTGAATCAATCAATTATATGGATTTTCAGCGGTAGGCCTGTGAAATATTATCATTCTGAAAATATACCATAGCTTCAAACTTGTAATCGAGCAAAATGTTTGCTGTTTTAATGTCACGATGGATGATTCGTGGATGGCCTTCATCGTAATAGTTCAGAACACAGTTAGTATCAGAATGGAAGTGATAAAAAGAAATCATAACTAGTAAATGAATAAAAATTTGATGTTTAGGCTCTCACAATCTTCATGCAAATATGCAAGTCCTTTTGCAGCACCAATGGCTATTTTAAGCCTTGTAGGCCAATCCATTGTTGGGACCCCGTTTCCTATAAAAATGTAAATGCAACCAAAAATAATCAAATTCAAAAACAAAAACTTCTACCAAGTGGCGGGCTACCATCGAATCTAACTAACCATGGAGATGATACTCAAGAGTCTTATTTGGAACAAACTCATAAACGAGAAGCCTCTGATCTCCAGCAATACAATACCCAACAAGTGACACAAGATGCCGATGGTGAACTCTACTAATGATTTCAACCTCAGCCTGAAACTCCCTCTCTCCTTGCCCACTTCCAGCCTTTAACTGCTTAATCGCCACTTCTTTACCATTCGGAAGAATGCCTTTATATACATATCCAAACCCACCTTGACCAAGCATATTTGATTGTGAAAACCCACTGGCGGCAGCAGCTAGCTCTTCGTAATTGAAGGTACTTTTGTTGAACCCTAAAGAAAGTGTGGGTGACGGTGGTGGCAAAGCAGTACCGTGAGGCCCAGAGTAATTGGAACTCATTTCACCACTTAATGGAGCAGGAGGTCCATGAGGTTGCCATCCACCACTGACAGGTGGCGGTGGTATCAGGCCTGGTGGTGGGGGGATCTTTATGTTGTGGTCCATCCCATGCGATTGCCACACTGGAGGACTACTGTATTGACCTGTGTAATGTACTGTTTACTCAGTGAAATAATACAGGTGTTAGAAGTTACAGCTTAGTTTTATAATAGCAGTAATACCTTTGTTCCCTCTAGTATCATAATATGCAACATGCTTCTTGCTTCTTTTCTTCCTGCAACAGCAAGCTAATGCGGAGGCCAGGAGCAAAATAAAGAATAGCAGAACTCCTGCAATGATTCCTATAACAATCGGTCCGTTTATGTTAAGATTATCATCTTGTTTTGCTGGTGATTGTTTTGAACCACTTCCACCGTCTGATGAGTGTGATGACTTATGTGAGCTTTTATTACCTGTAAGAGTGGCAATGCTAAATTCAACAAGATAAAGAAAACAAAATGAATTGTTAGTTGCATCGTGAATTTTACCAGCCTAATTACTTGCACCTTGTTAAGACCAAATAAAGGGTAGAAAGACTACGAATTACATATAGCGTGCTTAACAATCAAAAGAAATAACTGATGTTCGCCTTCTTGCTACAATTAAAAGTACTTAAGCATTATAACCAAAGATATGCAGACTGGTCTCTCTCATTATAAGTTTCAAAAGTAGACTTCTTTTGGAATAAGATTTTAAAGCGATACATTTGTAAACCTGTAAGAATGGCATTGTGAAAATTCAGCAAGATAAAGTAAATAAAAATCATCTTTTTGATACATTTTGTCTTGTTGGTGTTATGTCTGCAATCGTTACGTACCAGGCTTAAACGAAATGTCATGAATTCGAACTTTGATAACAGTCGAAGGACCTTAGGCATAACAACCTATGATTTATTTGTGGTGGGTTCCGTGCGTATTTTTTTTAGTTTAAACTTTACACAAGCTTAGTTATTTGGAAAAAAAAACTTGTTAATTGTGTCAAACTCAATTACTTACACCTTGATAAGACCAACACATTATCACATTACATACAAATTATCTACAGTGATTCAAGCAAAACTATTATTTGTTAAATAATCAAAAGAAAAAACTGATGTTTGCCATCTTTTTACAATTCAAGGTACGCAAGTCTTGAAAAGCACTTTGACCAAAGTAAGGCCAAATCATATTTTTCTCCAACTTAAACCGTAGAATGAAATGAAAAAAAAATGCATTCAAACACCGCCATGATCTTGCCACTGTACCAGTACAGAAAAATCAGTTGGACGCTTAAAAAATATATAAAGTTATCTCATTAAAATTTTCTTTAGAACAAGCTTTTGAAAGAATATTCATTATTCATTAACCTAAAACCACATTGAATTAAGCATTCCATCGATCCTAACTCTGACCTCACCTGAAGGTGAAGATTTTGCTCCTGCTTTTGGCGGTGGAGGGGTCAATGATGGGGGGCTTTGTTTGCTTGAATGAGGAGGTGGAGGAGGAGAGTTACTATTTGAAGGAGGAGGAGGAGCAAGAGGTGATGATGGAGGAGGTGGTGATGGTGGTGGTGGAGATTGAGCTGGAGGAGGTGATGTCTTAGGTGGTGGAGGTGATGTATCAGGAGGCGGGGGTGATGTATCAGGAGGTGTGGATGATGGAGATGTGGAGTTTGATGAAGGTGCAGTTGTCGGAGGAGAAGCCATAGTTATTCCCAAGAAGAGGTTATGGCCCGGAGGGCTTCAACCTCCCTTAAACTGCTTGTCAATTCAAAGCTGCTATTTTTGTTAGGGAATCCTCAATCGAAAATTTTTGGTTGATGGAATTTAAGAGAAGAAGTAAAGATTCTATCCTGCAAATATCAAGTTCAAAAATGCAACAATGAATGTGCATGAAAATTAAGAGGACGAGAACGAAGAAAAGGAAACCTTTGGTTATTTCTGGTAGGAGGGGAAAAGAGTTCATAGAGAAACGAAAGAGGGAAAAAAATGTGGCAACTTTCAACCTCAGCCATTCAAAAAAACTGTTATTATTAGGAATTCCAGGGCTTATAAGAAAATATAAACATAATTTGTGTCCACAAATAATCTTTTGCCAGGGAACCCATTCATGTAGATGATTACTAACTTGTATTTGAACTAACATCAAATTCCCAGATATTTTGCACCCTGGTTCATATCCCCTTAAGCATTGTATTTTGTATGGTAATGGTATAAACTTAGCAAGTAAAAATCATAAAATCTGCATCAGAGAAAAATCTTCTGCAGGAAGTAATTCGATAGCTTTAGATGCTGATAACAAAACATAACCATAATAGATGATTCTTGTAAGAATAAAAAATCAACTCAGGAGAAATAAATATGATTTTAATACTTTTAAGTGTATCATAATTGTCACTTCTGTATAATATTCACAAACAGAAGTACTACTAAATACAAAACCAGCTTAATAAATGATATTTACTTGTTGGTTACTATTTGTCACATTACAGTTCTGACTTCCTGTTGCATATTATAAACAAAATGCAAATTTAGTATAAAAAAACGTTAGTGTGTAGTTGCTCATATCACATTATATTCGATAAGCAAGTATGCTTTTGTTCCAGATTTCCTACCAGATCACTGTTTGCAACAAATATCTTCAACTATATCAAATTACAACACTGATAAAGCAGCAGATTCTTTAGAGAGATGAGGAGCATAAGAAAAGTTTAATGGTAGAATCAATATCATTTTCTTACATAAGGTAAATGAATACAGAGATATGAACTGATTAAATAAAACCAAAAGTCAAGAGAATTTATACTTACATACTAGTTAAGCTTTTTGATCCTTTCTGATTATGTCTTTATACTGAACTTTACAGGCTATATCCTTTCCTTATTCTTCTCTGCGTTGTTATTTGATTCAACATTTCCAAATGTAGCCAAACCTGGATTTGCTGTTTCAGGACATCTGGCTGCATGTGTAATTGTGCAAGAATGATACTGAAATCTTTTTTTATTGTAGATCAATAAAGGCAGTACAATCCACAATTATAATGACGTGTATTCATTACTAGAACCAGGTGACCGAAGCATTACAGACATACAGTTCTGGTCGAATCATGGCATATGCAAGTAAAACTAATTATAGGGTATAAGCTCCTGAGGGCATCTTCAGCAGTGGTCAAAAAATGCAAAAGTGGGATTGATTCCCACTTTTTCGTCATTTCCACACCTCAACAGTGAAATTTGAGCATGGAGAGGGAAGGAAAGTGGGAATTATTCTCTTTTTTTTTATAGGCATGGATTCCCCAAACGTGTCAAATTGAAAACTGTTTAGCTTCTAAATGGTTTTTAGAAAACTATTTAGTGCTTAAACGGTTTTCAAAAAGCCGTTTGATGTAAAATACAGTAAACGGTTTTCTAACAACTTTTTAGTGTTTTTTTACAAGTGAAATCAAAGATTAACTGTTGGATAAATTGCAATCCCCCCCCCCCCCCCCCCTTCAACCCACAAAATCCACGCTCAAAATCTGCACTCCTGAAGAGAGGTGTATGTGTTCCAGTTTGTTTTGTTTGTGGGGGGGGGGGGGGGGGGGGTTCGGTTGTTTTGGGTGTGTGTGTGTTTCTCAAACATTATAACCCACCCTTCCCAGTCTCATGAACACATCGTTAAAGATACTCAAATTTGAACCAAAAATAAAATGCATTCAGTCATTATATGTTTAGCCTTACTCAGGGGCGGAGCTACATATGTGCTGAGGAGGGCAAGTGCCCACCCCAAGATTTGCAGAGATGACAAAAAATATAAGATCAGAATTTTTTTTATATCAAATTTAACTAATTTTGAAGAAGAACAGGGGATTAAGAAGGAGCTGAGAGGATGGCTATGATGTGAAATGTGTTGTGTCTAGCTGCTTCTTACATTAGAAATGAAATATTATTTAAAGGTGTTTTGCATTAATTTTTGAAACAACTTTCTTATTTTGAAACCAGTGATTTAGTTATAAACTGAATTATATTTCAATGGTTACAATAGAAGTTTATAATAATCATCTCTCATTATTTTATTTTCAATTTTGAACAATTTTTCTCAATGTTATAGGATTTTTATGAAAATGGAACGAAAAAACAAAATTTTCAGATTTTTTTACTGTAAATTGCAGAGAGTGCCCACCTCAGCCTTGAAATCTGGCTCCGCCAATGGCCTTACTAATCCTATTCATCTGCATATGCTAGGTAAAGTGGAGATCCCGGAGCATCAGTTACCTTACACATGCATTTGCAGTGAACCAGGAATAAAGCAACATATATACCAGGCAAACTAATCTACAGATGTCTGCCATAGAAATCTCATCAGTTGCTAGACCATATCGTCTACTGAACCTTAGATAAAAGTTGAGAAGAAGAAGAAGATGAAGAAAAGTGTACGCCATCACCATCAACCACCTATTTACATTATTATGTTATCACCGATTGACGCAGCGGATAAATCGAAACAAACTTCAATCGATGGAAGGTAGCAATCGGTGAGTTGAGAATACTGCAAGGCCCAAATCCGTTGATCCAAAGATACCGGATTCTAGCTATCTTCGTCTCGTTGATCGCGCACGATGCCGAGAAAGAAGATCTGCGATTCTTCGTACGTTGATCTAGCGCACTAGATACCGTGAATCGGCTTCTACGATCGTTGAATCGAGCGCACTCGATTAACCGAAAGAGGAGATAGGAGATCACACTCAACTACCAATTTGTATGAAAGCACAAAGCTAACAAAGAGAATTTTATTCAAAAAATCAACCCCCTCAAAAGTTACAACACACTCCCTATTTATAGTGTTTTCGACCCTGACCTTAAGTCGTTGAGCGACCTACGACCTATACAAGGTCGGCAACGACCTACCATTACAACACAACACCACATGTTCACATTACACGCGACTCACGACCTAAAAACAATTCACACGATCAAACAGACACTCAAACACACCACCTACGACTTACAAAAGGTCGTTAGCGACCTAACACACATATATACAACACATAGCGACTTAAACAAGGTCGTTCGCGACCTAAAGGAGCGGCTTCAGTAATCTTCTTGCGACTTATGAGTTAGGTCGTTCGCGACCTAGAAATGCGGCAACAGGAATTCACGCGACCTACCTTCCTTCACGCGACCTATCTTCAGCTCACTTTCATCATACCCACTAGGTCGGAGGCGACCTAAACTGCTTCCCTTATGTCTTGTCCGACCTAAACCTCCTTCAATAAGTCGTGGCTGACCTAAATCCGATGCTTTCCCCATATGGTCTAAAAACCCTGAACGACCTAGGCTCCTGTTAGGTCGTGGCCGACCTAGGGATTGCGAATTTCCAAAGTTTTCCAACTGCGCTGCATCATCCTCCCCCAATTGACAGAAATTCGACCTCGAATTTTCACCATCTTCTTCTACCACAAGTTCATTTCCTCGATACGGAATTAAATGTTTGACATTGAAAACATCAGAAGTACGAACATCATCTGGCAAATTCAATTGATAAGCATTCTCATTGATTTTCTTCAAAATTTCAATTGGACCAATTTTCCGCGCCCTTAATTTATTATATGTTCCAACCGGAAAGCGATCTTTCGTCAACACTGCATAAACCAAATCGCCTTCGTTAAATTCAACATTTCGTCGCTTCAAATCTGCTGACTTCTTATACTTCTCATTCGACTTTTCCAATCGTTCCTGAACGATCCTGTGGCACTCCGTCAAACCTTCAACAAAATCAGTAGCTCGTTTAACTGTCTCTCTCGATTGTGGTACCACTACTAAGTCCAACGGTCCTCTGGGTAAATTTGAATATACAATCTGAAATGGACTGAATCCCGTGCTACGATTCACTACATGATTATGTGCAAACTCAGCTTGGCATAACTTCACGTCCCAACTCTTCAGATTGTCCTTCACAAGACATCGCAACAAATTTCCCAATGATCTGTTAACAACTTCGGTCTGTCCGTCTGTTTGTGGATGATAAGCACTGCTAAAATTCAACTTCGTTCCCACCATCTTCCACAAACTTAACCAAAAGTGACTCAGAAAACGAGTATCTCTATCCGACACAATAGACTCTGGCAATCCATGCAGTCGATAGATCTCCTTGAAAAACAACTGCGCAACACGAACAGCATCTGCCGTCTTCTTGCAAGCAATAAAATGTGCCATTTTAGAAAATCTGTCAACCACTACATATATAGAATCATTACCACGCTGCGTTTTCGGCAATCCCAATACAAAGTCCATACTCACATCAACCCATGGTTTAGCCGGTACAGGCAACGGCATATACAACCCAGCATTGGTCGCGGTTCCTTTCGAAACTTGGCAAATATGACATCGCTCCACAAACCTTCCCACTTCTTTCCTCATCGACGGCCAAAAGTAAGATTGTGAAATCAATTGCAAAGTACGATCACGGCCCACATGCCCTTCCTCGTGCAACTCCTTGATAATTTTCAATCTCAAACTACAGTCTGGGATGCATAATTGATTTCCCTTGAACAAGAATCCATCAACCATCACAAATTCATCGGTATTTCCTTCCTTGATTTTCTCTACACATTTCACAAAGTAAGGATCTTCTTCAATCAGCTCTGGCAACATTTCAAACCCTGTCACCTCAACCTTCAATGTCGTTAATAAATGACTCCTCCTACTCAAAGCATCAGCTACCCGATTCGTCACCCCTGATTTGTGCTTAACGACAAAAGTAAACTGCTGTAAATATGCAATCCATGATGCATGTCTCGCTGAAATCTTATCCTGCCCCTGTAAATGCTTCAATGCCTCATGATCAGTGTACAGAACAAATTCTTTCTGAAATAGATAATGTCGCCAATGTTTAATCGTTTGCACCACAGCATAGAATTCAACGTCATATGTGCTGTATCTCATCTTCGCCCCTGACAACTTTTCACTGAAATATGCAATAGGTCTCCCCTGCTGACTCAACACTCCTCCAATTCCAACCTTTATGCATCAGTGTGTAGCTCAAACAACAACTGAAAATTAGGTAAAACAAGAATTGGTGCTGTCGTCAATAGTTCTTTGATCCGTTCAAAAGCAACTCCCGCTTCCTCTGACCATACAAACTGTTTTCCTTTCATGCAATCGGTAACTGGTGCCATCACACTACTGAAGTGTGTAATGAACCTTCGGTAGAATGATGTCAATCCATGAAAACTTCTAACTTCAGTGATAGTTCTCGGCTGTGGCCAATTTCTGACTGCTTCAACTTTACTCCGGTCAACTTGAATACCTTCTCCTGAAACAACATAACCCAAAAATAAAACACTATGTGTCATAAACACGCATTTCTTCGTAGCAGCATAAAATTGTTCTTCACGAAGAATAATCAACACTTCCCTCAAATGTAGAACATGCTCCTCCATACTTCTACTATATATCAGAATATCATCGAAATAAACCACCACGAACTTCCCAATGAATGGTCTAAAGATTTGATTCATCACCCGCATGAATGTACTAGGTGCATTTGATAAACCAAATGGCATAACCAACCATTCGTATAACCCCTCTCTTGTCTTGAAAGCTGTCTTCCATTCGTCACCTGGTCTAATTCGAATTTGATGATAACCACTCTTCAAATCAATCTTCGAAAATATAGTAGCCCCACTCAACTGATCCAGCAAGTCATCCAACCTCGGCATAGGAAATCTGTAACGAACAGTAATCTTGTTCAAAGCTCTACTATCGGTACACATTCTCCATGTTCCATCCTTCTTCGGCACCAACAAAGCTGGTACTGCACAAGGACTCAAGCTTTCCTGAACACGTCCCTGTTCTAATAACTCTTCCACCTGCCTTCGTAACTCTTCATGTTCCTTCGGACTCATTCGGTAATGTGGTCTATGTGGTAACACTGCTCCCGGAACAAGATCGATTTGATGTTGAATGTCTCTCAATGGTGGCAACTCCTTAGGCAACTCCTCTGGAAATACATCTTCAAACTCTTTCAAAACTGGCTTTGCTTCTTCAGGAATTTCAACCTCTTCACTGCTCTCACGCCCAATCAACAAATAGACTTCAGGCTCCTCTTCAACCTCCTTAACAAACTCCTTCAAAGTCAACAGAGTTTTCAATTCCTCAATCTCCTCCAGCTTGCTCTCCTTCTGTTGTTGCTTCTTGAGAACCAAAGTAATTTTAGTACCCTCGAACATGAAACTGTAGCTATTGGCACGACCATCATGTTGAACTGATCTATCAAACTGCCATGGTCTGCCCAACAACAGATGACACACATCCATGTCTACAACATCACACCAAATTTCATCTTTGTACTTCTTCCCAATGGAAAAATTCACACAAGCCCTTCGACACACCTTCACTTCACCACCCTTCCTTAACCATGCTAGCTTGTACGGTTTAGGATGTTTCTCAGTTTTCAAGTTCAACTTCTTCACAGCCTCGGTAGAAATAATATTATCGCAACTTCCAGCATCAATGACGAACTTGCAAACCTTTCCCAGAATAGTGCATGTCGACTGAAAAATATTGCTTCTCAACCAACTAAAATCCTCCTCTTGCTTTGGTGTAAGACATGACCTCCTCAACATAAGATTACAACCTTCATCTCCAAACAATTCTTCTTCCTCCTCAACATAAGGTGCATTTGAACATTCTGCCTCCTCATCATCATCCTCCTCAACTTCTGCAACCATGGTTCTCTTCTTCGGCTTCGGACATTCGTTGCTTTTGTGACCCAACTCCTGACAGTTATAACATTTGAACCCACTGCTAACCTTCGCCTTCTCAGCCTCCTTCACCACTGGTTTTGTAACAGGTTTAGGAACACTAGAACTTCCACTAACACCCTTCGCTTGATTATTGGAATTAGTAAACACACCACCTCCACGCCTTCCTTGCTTCTCCCAAGCTAACGCTTTCTGATGTGCCTCTGCAACTGATCTAGGATCGAACATATTAACCATATCTTGGATCTGCATTCTTAGTCCCCCAATGAATCTAGCAGTTAGTTGTTCTTCCGTTTCCATAATATCATTCCTGGCAATGAGTTGGTAAAATTCATCAGCATACTCACTAACAGACTTCGTCCCTTGCCTCAGATTCTGCAACCTTTGGTACATAAGTGACTGATAATTGTAAGGTAAGAAAGTAGATCTCATCAACTTATTCATCTTATCCCACGATTCTATCTTTGACTTCCCCATTCTCTCCCTTGTAAGTTTAGTTTGCTGCCACCACGCCAAAGCTCTTCCCCTCAACCTAGTAGCAACCAACTTCACTCTCCTATGTTCAGGAACCTCTTTGAAATCAAAGATCTCTTCAACATTAGAAATCCAATCGAGAAATTCTTCTGCTACCATTCCTCCTTTAAATTCTGGAATTTCCATCTTCATACCCGATTCCCATCGACGATCATCTTCAACATCCCAATACGAATTTCGAACTTGGTCTCGATCTCGATAATGAATACTAGCTTTATCACCCTCTTCGTAAAAATCAAAAGTACGCCTACATCGATCTCGACCATTATCATCCCTCCGTTCATGCATGTTTCTTTGACTATGTCTTTCTTCATCTGCATAGTCATGATGATCTCTTCGTGATGAAATTGATGTTTCTCTTCTATCTCTATAAGAATGTGGTGATACCCTTCTCGCTTCCGTAACCGATGGCGAAACTCGGTTTCCTCCATGGTTCGAGTTTGGTGATCTCCTCCTTTGATTCAAATCATTCATCAATTTCTCCAATTTACCAATGCCTTCATCAAACTTCTCATTAATACGTTGTTCCATAAGCTCGGCTTCTTCTCTTCGATACAAAGCTTCAACGTTTTGATGACGATTGGCTCTTCTTGGTGGCATGATTGAATCAACACAACACCTCAACAAACAACAATAAGTCACGGCTTCAACTTCAAAACCCTTCACAAGGCTCGGCTACTTCCCACAAGTATACACGGCCTTCAACCTCAAATTCAAACACTTTCAACACTTTGATTCAAAATGGAATGGATCGAAAGTTCTCCCTCTTGTTGCAACTTCAATATGAACACGATGAACAACTTCAAACTTCAACTTCAAATATTTGGCTCCAAGAATCAACTTAGCTATGATTGGCTAAGTATGGCTCCGATACCAAACTGACGCAGCGGATAAATCGAAACAAACTTCAATCGATGGAAGGTAGCAATCGGTGAGTTGAGAATACTGCAAGGCCCAAATCCGTTGATCCAAAGATACCGGATTCTAGCTATCTTCGTCTCGTTGATCGCGCACGATGCCGAGAAAGAAGATCTGCGATTCTTCGTACGTTGATCTAGCGCACTAGATACCGTGAATCGGCTTCTACGATCGTTGAATCGAGCGCACTCGATTAACCGAAAGAGGAGATAGGAGATCACACTCAACTACCAATTTGTATGAAAGCACAAAGCTAACAAAGAGAATTTTATTCAAAAAATCAACCCCCTCAAAAGTTACAACACACTCCCTATTTATAGTGTTTTCGACCCTGACCTTAAGTCGTTGAGCGACCTACGACCTATACAAGGTCGGCAACGACCTACCATTACAACACAACACCACATGTTCACATTACACGCGACTCACGACCTAAAAACAATTCACACGATCAAACAGACACTCAAACACACCACCTACGACTTACAAAAGGTCGTTAGCGACCTAACACACATATATACAACACATAGCGACTTAAACAAGGTCGTTCGCGACCTAAAGGAGCGGCTTCAGTAATCTTCTTGCGACTTATGAGTTAGGTCGTTCGCGACCTAGAAATGCGGCAACAGGAATTCACGCGACCTACCTTCCTTCACGCGACCTATCTTCAGCTCACTTTCATCATACCCACTAGGTCGGAGGCGACCTAAACTGCTTCCCTTATGTCTTGTCCGACCTAAACCTCCTTCAATAAGTCGTGGCCGACCTAAATCCGATGCTTTCCCCATATGGTCTAAAAACCCTGAACGACCTAGGCTCCTGTTAGGTCGTGGCCGACCTAGGGCTTGCGAATTTCCAAAGTTTTCCAACTGCGCTGCATCACCGATATAGATTTAACTAATAAATGAAAATTCATGTTTCCATACCCGAAGTATATGGTGTGAGTTCTCTGCATACCCTCCCTCAGAGTTTACAGCTGACACTTGAATCTCCATGCATAAGGTGATCCATCTCGAACTCCAAAATCATGTGCTTAACTAGATCATCAAAGTACTTGTTTGTGAATTTTCGGTTTCCTATTGGTTGACTTATTTCAAGTGATTAACGAAAGCTCATGATACGGCTGGCCATTTTATGTACTTTCAATGCCTATATCATATTACCGTTTTGATTTCCTCCACCGTTTCAAGTGATTTTCGGTTACCATACCATCCAAACATTTCAATAAACAAGGGGAGTGTACACTCTTCTCTCTTCCGAGTACAATTGTCAATGAGGAGGAGTGTATATGCTAAATGAAAACCAAGGATTGTATGAAATGCCGATTGAGCACCCAACACAATTAAAGAACGATTAAGCAAATAAGGGTTAACTGCATGATATACAAATTAGACGCAGTATCCTGTAATTAGCGATGTAAACAACGTCGTGTGAAGGAAGTAACGGCAAGAACAAAATTAGGGAAAAGCACTCACACAGATAAAGTCCGATGAAGTAAATCATGACCTTTAATCGACCTGCAAAGCCATTAAAAAAAATAAAAATAAAAATAAAAAAGCAAGCTCACAGTGGAAACTAGGTTGCCGTCAACGACTCTTATTTTTGGCGAGTTGCCGAGGGCATCCGTGTTTGTGCTCGAGGCTACCACGATAGGTGGTTGTCGGCCGATGAAACACTGTTTGATTGACGGGTATCACTGATCGCTGTTTAAAAAAAATAAAAAAATTCGATCGATGGTAATCCCTAGCATAAAATCGTGTACTCTTAGCAATACGCTATTTTTAATTCACATGTAACTCGATTTTGACTACTCACCACTCAAATATTCACATGAATTTATTTCTCTCTCGTTATCTGATTATTAGTTATTTATTATTATAGCAAATTCTACTCATATGTCAAAAATTGCCAAACATAAACCATTATTTTGCTAAGAAAATGTACGACTAAGTTACATTTTTCTTTAGTTACATTATTATTCTTTTTCTCGTGACTTGTCTAGTTAAAACATTAAAATCTATGGTATTAGACCAAATTTATACAATTTTGATAAAGTTAATGGAAGCTAAAATATCATTGAAGACAACATTCACAGCTAACTACTGTAATTCAAAAGTGTATAAATTTTTTCTTCTGAAACAAATTTTGATCAAATTAAGAATTTTCAAAAAAAAATTAAAGAAGTTACAGTACTGTAACAAAAATTAAAATTTATTTGGTTGAAGTTTACCTTAATTTATTGCTAGAAATTCAAAGTTTTATGTAAACGAATTTCAAGGTTTAGAAAAGGAAAATAATGAAGATGAAAACATGGGTATTTTGTAAAAGTGACGGTGTATGTAAAGTAATTTTTGATGTATGCAAGTTTATTATATTTTCTAGTGTATATTGAGAGATTATAGATGTATAAATAGAATTAGCATATTACTATTTGTTTCTTTATCATTAACTTACAAGGATAAAAAGTAATTGTTAACAAATAATAAGTGTTATGAACTATGTAAAGAAGAGAAGCCATTGGAGAAAGAGAAATGAGAGAATTTATTTATTACAGAGATTGGTACATTCATTTCCATTACATAAGCTCCTTTATACATAGGCTTTAGAGTTTGAGATTGAACTTATCCTACGATGTGAGAGTAAACAAAAACATAAAAAACATTGTATCACAATGTTAGCATATTCACTCTTATGATTACATGTATTATAACAATCTCTTGAATATGCGTCTTCAAAATCTTGGATGCTCATATGGTAACTTGATATTGCCCTTTTTGAAACGCGTATGATGATTGTCCCCCTCATTATTATCTTACTTGTATATATTCATTTAGTCATTATAGATATTGTCTATTGCCTCGTTAAAAGCCTCTATTAGGAAAATCCAATGGAAAAAACCTTAAACGAGAAAAAGAGTGCAACCGGTGAAATCGTAGACATCATGTTCAAAATGATATTTCTTCAAAGAGTTTGATACTTCAAGATCAAAACAATGCCTCATGAAAACCTTACTAAGAAAAACCCTATGGGATAAATCTTAATGAAGGAAAATAAGTACAATGACATATTTTAATATCTCATTTCATCAAATGAATTTTGATACATTTGAATCAGGATAATGCCTCGTTAAAACCTTAATAAGAAAAAAACCTATGGGATAAATCTTAATGAAGGAACAATAGTATAATATAGCATGACATATTTCAATAATTTACTGCATCAAATAGAGTTTGATACTTCTAGATCAATGTGATGCCTCGTCAAAACCCTACTAAGAAAAACACATTGGAAAAAAAATCTTAGTGGAGGAGAAAAAAGTACAATATAGTATGACATATTCTAATAGTTTATTGCATCAAAGGGAACTCGGTACTTCTGTACCAATGTAATGCCTCGTTAAGACTTTGCTAAGAAAAACCCTATGAGAAAAATATTAGTGAAGGAAAAAAAGTACATCATGATATATTTTTGTATGCTCCTCATGATTTTATATTTTTCCCTTTAAGTTTGAATATATGTCATCATAATTCAAATCAGTTAGAAATACTTTTGTAACATAGCTTAGGCAAGCGTTAAAAAAATTAAAATCCGAAGACAATAATTCTATTCCCTCCTTTAGATGTTCATCATTTATAAATAGTTTCCTTCGATACAATCGAATTTTCCAAGATTGCTTCTTTCAAATATGATTTGCATTTTATGCATTTTGTATGTTACTTTTATGAAAAACACTTCATGTGCTTTCATTTTTAGAGATTCAAATCATTTTTGCATATTGTAACTGCATCTTCGATGGATATAAGGATTTCATTACAACAATACTTAAAAACAAGATGTAATCTACTAATCTTGAAGTATATCAAGATTTCCATTACAACGGTACTTAAAAAAGGTTGTGGTCTACGCTCCTTGTTCTTTACATTCTTCATAACCAACAAAGTTATTTATATTCTTCAGGAACTTGTATACTTTCAAAAAATAATGTTTGTACCTTTGGAGTATTTTAAGCGTTTCAAACACTTTCACTGCTTCAATCAATTCAATTATTTCCAAAAGTATCATGCACACGGTACTTAACATGTTGTTGACACTGCATGTTCTTTAGCAATTTCAGTGTGCTTTTTATATATGTTTCTAATTATATTTTGCGGACTACAAGTCCACACTTCTCATTAGGAACGGATTCATGATGGCTAATCATGTTATCCTCTAATTCAAGGTCTTTAATATTTTTATAAACATAAGCGCTTTGTTATTAACAAATTTATCGTCAACGATTATTTCTTGTCAGTTCCAGACATAATGAGATCTCTTTTATTTAGCATGTTTTAGGTACCTAAACCACTATTTTGATTATTTGATAATTATATCATAGGTCTCTTCTACAGCATCATTCGGTGTTTCTTCAAGAACACTCGCCTCCTTTATTTAGCATCTTTATTGCTTACTCCGAAAAAATTCAAACTGACTTCTTTAGCACGCTTCAGATGTGGTTTATAACCTTTTAATCCTTTAAGGATTCAAATCTATATTGGAGCAAGTTTACTTGGTATATTATCAGTAATTTGTTCGAGCTACTCAACACTTTGCAACATTGTATATGTTAACAAATATTTAATCTTGATAATCAAAACAAACTTATATTCCTTTTATCCTCCCTCTCAATGTTGACAAACATTGTCACATTGAATATTATTCGTCTTTGGATTTTCATTTTGATCCATTATGATATTGATACTAGTAATACATTATACATATTACATATAGGAGGATAATTCTTTTATCAATTGGTAAGATACATTCCAGTGATATTGATTATTTTTAGAGTTCGTCCTCATTCATTTAACTATCCAATTGGAGGAATTTACTTATTATGTAGATTATTTGAATACACACATGACTCCAGATCATTCAACATTTATGTTTATTGAATTTTAAATCATTGAATGATATCTATGCATAATCTATAAGATGAGCTCATAAACTTCATGTTGTTAATTAATATCTACATGTGTGTGTGTATGCATACATACATACATACATACATACATACATACATACATATATATACGTGCGTCCGTATATTGCATATATATTCTAGATTTGCGTATTCTTTCTCATTTGAGTTAGTGATTTTAGAACAAACTAATACAAGGATCCAAAATATTAATTTTTGTTTATCAATTATGAATCCTTAAAGACTGCATGATAATGTTCAAAACATTTGATTTGAAATCATGTTGAACTTCTGGTTCAAAAATAAATTATATACACAACTTTAAGTTATTAAGATTCTTTAATTATATTTCAAATATCCATTTTAAGCATTATTTATAATTATATCATATAAGAAAACATAGTTCAAATTACATATATACATCTCTTCTAGAGATTTCAATAAAAGAGATACATTTACAACAAGAATAAGAGTATCTTATATACACTTAAAATAATATAGAAATATGCTATTATATTGGTTGCAGATACAAATCTTCTCAAGACCATATTTATAACTTTTGGGTAAATTATGATATTGCATATAGATTATCTCTTCAGGAGAATACCTAAGATATTTCTTCAAGAATAGTTACACATATGATAAGCAATTCGTATTATGTTTTTAAAAAGTAACAGATCACATATCACTATTTACACTTACATTTGCCTAATGAAGCTACGGGTCTATCACAATGGGCAATTAAATTTAGTGCGCTGCTATTGGCACCCTTGTTTACTCTACTAGCCACCTTTAAAAATTTAATATAGATGATTATTTTTATACACTTCTGGCTACCACACCATATTCCTTCATTCAGCTATTCACCGCCGTACCTCTTCTTGTCAAAAAAATACGTACTTCTGTAAAATTTCAAACCCTAAACCCTACTAGAAGAAGATATTCTTTTTCGCCTAATAAACGTTGGAAGATGCAGATCAAAAAGAGGTTAGATTTATTTTCTCATGATTTTATTGTTTTCCATTGTTTTGTAGAAAACGTTATTAGGGTTTTTTATTGGTTAGGGTTTTCTATCGCGTTTTAGGATGTTTTTTCCGCTCCGTTGGATAGCTTGGAGGACATTAAATTTGACGATGTTGTAATAGAGAATGACAATGTAAGTTATTGATTTTTACGGTTTTTCTCCATACAACTTACATGTCTTGTTTTACGATTTGATGACATTAACATTTACTTCATTTGTTAGATTGAAAATTGAATGATAATAAATTGGAGAATTCCCTTATTGTTTTGGATGATAAATATGTTGGTTGTGACAATATAATGCAAGATGCTCGATTGGATAACTCAAAAGACATAAATATTGATCTGACAAATTATTTTACGACCGACCAAGTAAGTATTCATTAAAAAAATCGCTAATGTTGTTATTAAAATGAATTATGTCAATTTTTTGTTTAACTATATGATTTCAGGTATTTGATTTGCAGAGTACATTGGTCCGATGGTGTAAAACAACAGGAAAAAAGTTGAATACCGTTGTTGTAATTCTAAAGTCTGATAAATTAGGACCTGCAAGGAAAACGAGGTTGCAATTGGGGTGTGGAAGGGCTGGATTTTATCGTAGTCATATGGCAAGGTCAATTAACAAGGAAAACAATGTAAAGCGAAGCAGACCTAGCGCCAGTAGAAAATGCAATTGTCATTTTAGATTGAAGGGTGTGTATCTAGACGAAGTTAAGTGGAAAATATATGTTATCAATGGAGTACATAATCACGAACTTCCTTAATCTTTAGAAGGACATCCGTATGCGGCACGGTTGATTGACATGGAGAAAAAAATCATAGAAGGCATGACTATTGCAGGCGATCCTCCAAGAGAGGTGTTAGTAGCCATCAAGAAGTCATTTTCAGAAAATACATCAACTTTGAAAACCATCTACAATGCCAAATATAAAATGCAGTTGTCAGCTATGGAATGTAGATTCGCCACGCAACATTTAATGAAATTGCTTATGGAGAAGCATTATGTGTATTTTGACAGGTGTGATATGGAAACTGATCATTTGATAGGTATAATGTGGTTTCATCCGAAATTGTCTGTATTGTGTAAGAGTTTTTCATCCATTCTTTTGCTTGATTGTACTTATAAAACAAACCAGTGTAATATGCCTTTACTAGAAAAGGTTGATATGACTTCTCTGAGACAAACATTTAGTATTGCTCATGCATTTCTACCACATGAGAGAGAGGAGAATTACAAATGGGTGCTAACCAAGTTAAAACATTTTTATATGTCCAATAAACTACCCGAGGTAATAGTAACTGACAGAGAGTGGGCATTGATAAGTGGAACTCACAATTTTTTTCCATAATCAATTTAATGATGTGTTTATGGAACATGGGAAATAATGTCATTACGAATTGCAAACCAGAGTTTAAAACAAATGAAGTTTTCGAGATGTTTTTGCAAGGTTGGAAGAAGGTGGTTCACGCACCGACCGAGGATGAATTTTGGATATATTGCAATGATTTTCAAAAAGATTGGGTAGATTACCCCAAAAGCTTGAAGTATATTCGTAATAATTTTTTAGAATACAAAGAGTATTTTGCTTATGCATGGACAAATAAAATTAAACACCGTGATAATAGGAAAATGACTAGAGCTAAATCTTCCCATGCGTAATTGAAAAATATCTTGGTACGTTTAGAGCAACATTTTCTGTTGTATGGTTGAAAATGGATAATATGTTGTGTCTACAACATACAGAAATAAAAGCCACTTTTGAAAGAATTTTAGGAGCCATTGTTAAAACGTCTACGAGGTAAGATATCATTTTTTGCATTAGATTTGATTGTGAAAGAAATGGAAAAAATTAGTTGTGTTGCTTTGGATGCTTCCGCTTGTGACCATTTGAATAGTCTAGTATATGGTCTTCCATGTGCATATGAAATATAGCAATATCACATTGATGGTCTTCCAATCCTGATTGAATTAGTAGATGAACATTGGAGACAAGTAAACTATATTCCACAAGTTGAAGAGTCACTTGAGTTTAATCCATACAACCGAGTTTGCTTATGTAAATTTTTTTTTTGATTCGAGTGCACCTGAGGAGAAGAAAGTGATATTATTGATGCTAAGAGAAATTGGATAGCCGGCCACGACATCTACCCTGGAACCGAAAATAGAGAAACACAAAGGCAGACCAATTGGTAGTAAGAACAAATTAACTAGCAAACAAGCAAAACCTCAAACAGCTACAAAAAGGAATCCCTCCAATTTGATAAAGCGAAAACTAGTAACGAAATTCTTTCTCAAACTAGCGTGAACAAGAAACTGCTTCCCAAACGGAAAAAGCACGATATGAAGTTCGATAAGGCTGATGTAAATACAATAAATAGCGGTTTCAAGTATTTAGCGTATCTACCAGCTTTCCTGCACCAATATATTGTTAACGTTGAAGACGTTATAGCAGATGGAAATTGTGGATTTCGTTGCATAGCTGAACAAGTTGAGAAATTAAATTCTGATTGGAGAGAAGCAAGAAAATCAATTTTAAAGGAGTTGATGAAAAATTAGGATTTGTATGTTAAACATTTCGATATAACAAACTGCGAAGAATTAAAGTCAGCTACAGATTGTGAATCTAGTCCTTGTTCTAAAGCTAATTGGATGGTAATATGTGCTGGATACTTGGTTGCAAATGCATTCAATCGAGTTATTGTCTATATATCCACTCTTCAGAGTTTGACTTTTTTCCACATGAAAGAGGCCATAGTCTTGGAGATGAGCAACAATTCATTATTTTTGTAAATATTTTAGACTATCACTTTATTAAATTGGCATTGACGAAAAATGCTCCCATTCCACCGCTTGCTAGCTTTTGGCTACTGATGAAGCTAAACTATGGAGCAACCTGTACATTGATCAACAAATTGAGTTTGTTAAACTTTGCCCACCGGATATGGCCACAAAGGATGCTCGCATTTAACTCCAACATACTTGCTTTTTTTTAGCAAATAACATCGATGTAATTGCAAATAAACTTGAAAATTTTGTTTATTCATTCAAGTTTAGTGAAAATCAATTATGTGTTTGGTGTTCGATTAATTTGTTGTTTATTTAAAATTAATTAACATTGTTGCGATTGCATATAAATTAGTAACTGATGTTTATGAAAATTAATTGTGTATTTACACATGAATTTTCAAAACATAGGAAATTGCATCAATCTCAGCAATTAGCATACTTACGGCTACACATGATCAAGAAAATTCGTCAAACTCGGCTGTTAGCAACCGAACAGAACAAGTATGGTCAGGGAAATTAAAAGTTACAGCGTCACAATGGTTAGACGCCCCCTAATAAATAAAAATATTCAATGAAACACCACCGTGGCATTTAATATATATCGTATGGTTCTCCCTAGCAGAGCTTTGGCAGCAAATAACCGCAAGTATTAAACCAGGTCGGTTGTTAGTAAACGAACAGAAAATTACAACATTTATGCTAAAGTTGTTCGGTGGTTACCCACCGAAAGATCTTTAAATACTCGGTATAACACTACCGTGAAGATTTAACTAACATTATTTAATTTCGGTTGAATTCTCTGTTCGGTTGCCAACAACCGTTGGTATGGAAAATTTTCGGTTGGGCAAAACCGTATAGAGAATTTTTGTACTGTTTAACCAATCAATTACACGACCTTTAGTAAACGAGCATTTATATTTATTTCAGAAGATGGTTACCGATCAGGAGATGGATCAAAGGTTTTAGTATCGACATTGCCACAGTTATTTACAGCCGGCATATTTCGAAATGGTTCGGTCGTTGATGACCGAATAGAGCATTGACGGATTATTTACTAACAACTTCACGACTGTTCAAAACCGAATACTTATTTTTTTGCCTGTTGGTAACCGACCAGAGGATGGACATTATAAGTTATTTAATAACTGCATTGGCACGGCTGTAAACACTGGGACATTTTGAAATGCTTCAGTCAGTTACAACCGATCAGAGATTATAACTTGTTAAATTCATTCTGCAAATATATAAGTACTTCCAACAATTCATACTACACATATATAAGTAATTCCAACATAAACAATTCATACTGCACCACACTTCCAACACAAACAATACATATTGCACATCCAAAAGTACAATGATCAAGCAAAAATTCCGTCTATTTCAACACAAACACAGTTTAGATGTACATCCATAAGTCAACAAGCAACAGCTCCATGCAACAGCTCCAATAAGTCAGAAGGCAAAAGCTCCATCCACAAGTTAACAAAGTTCAAAAGTACATCGTAGGTTCATCCAAAAATACATCGTAGGTTCATAAAAAAGTCCATACAAAACAACATAAAAAAGTACGTCCATAACAACATACAAAAGTACATCCATAACAACATACGAAAATTAAACAATCACATCTGACGATCATTCTTTCTTTTTGCATGTTTTTCCCTTTATCAGGTTCATTCAACGCTTCCTCTAACAAGTCAACTGCTGCACATTCCACATCAAGACGCCGACCAATTAATTTTTGTTAAGAACTTAGATTTTCTTTCAACTTTTCTACCGCTTTCCCCATAGCAACTCTCTACAACATTTGCAAATATATATATATATATATATATATATATATATATATATATATATATATATAGTGCCTGACTTATCACAGAACAAAGTACAACCCAATAAATAAAGAAGGTAGGCACGAACAATAACTTCATAATCACCTTCACTTGCATCGTCTTTCTTTGCCTTCTCTTTAGAATTTTCCAATAAAAAGTTAAGCTTCACCGAATTCGAATAATTTAATTCTTCCCTACCTACATCTTTTCCAACACCAAGATAATCAACTAAAAGATCAATCGCATTACAATCATTCGGGTCCTTATAAATACAGGTACCAACAACATGAATTTTCAAAATTTGTGCCACATCATCTAATGTTATTGTCATTTCTCGAAAGGCATATGAAAAGAGTTAGTTTCTAGATGCCATCTCTCTACGAAAGCAAAAATTGTTACATATCAACATGCTTGTATGAGTATTGTGCCAATGAATACAAACCAGAATTTTTAATTTTCTATGCAACTTGAGTTGGCATATCGTCGATACTCCATTCCTTCAACTTCGTTGTATGTGAAATGCATTTGAGTGGGCCTCTCTCCTAATTAAAACAAATTATAATTTGTAATATATTAAAATATTACATAACAGACTGATTGTGAAATCAAACTAACCCGTTCCTTACTCAAAATAGAAAATGCAATATGCGATTCAAAGCTTTTTAATATGGATTTATTCACCGGTATAGGAGCAATAGCTTGGCTAGAAGAGGGACGATCTGAAGGAGGCAAATTGGTTACCATTTCCATTTGTGCATGTCTGAACCATCTTTCTTCGATCTTTCTCCAGAACCATCAGAACCAGACTCATTTCCCGATTCATCTTCACCAGATCCATTTTTCGGTTCTTCATCATTCCTAATTTCCCCTTCTATGTTTTCAGTTTCTACTAATTGCTCCTTCTTTTCTTCTCTAGCTCCACAGCATGTTTACGTCTCAACGACGTTGTCATGGCTTGCTTCTCCTTTTCTATAACATATATAATAACATTTACAATTATATTGCATGATTGCTAAATTTATAAACACATCAGTACTCATAGCACATCCAGATTTACTGTATATCGAAGGAAAAAGTTGAAACTCCTAGCACAATAATATTCACAGTGCATCAATCCATATTTAGTGCGTAGATTTAGATTCAAAATTTAGTAATTCATAGTAAGTCAAAAAATAATGAAATTCATAGTCATGCATAAGAAAGTTGATCTGCTCGGCCATTAAATTTTATTTCGGCTATAAACAACCGACCAAATATCAAACAGTACCCCAGCTTAAAAATAAACCGTTCGACGACGTCCAACCAACCAAAAAATCTTTTCTCGACTGTATACAACCGAACAAGTTTTACACCAATCCCTAACTCAAAAATTATCTGTACGGCCGCATTCAAACGTACAAAAAGTAGGTTTTCGTCAATTCACAATCAAACAAGTAGTAGACGTTGACTACAACAATCAGGTTTCAGTATTATCCATATCCAGTATTACAACGCGAATGCATTCAATCGACTACAACGTCTAATACTTGGTTGCAAATGCATTCAGTCGAGTTAGCAACGCGAATGACAAACATGGTTTTTGACAAATAAGATTGAGAAATTTAGACCTAAATAACGCAAATTATGGTTTAGAGACTTACTCGAATTTATGGGCTGTTGAGAAGCGACATTGGTCTGCGAACCGAGCTTCTTCATTATCGGCGTCGGCGGCGGCGTAGTAGGATTCAATGACGAAGGGAGCTTGCGTTTTGAACTAAGTGAAGGAGGAAGACTGCGTTTTGATGGGTGCTTCTCCATTTTAGTTGATTTCAATTTTTGTGGTGTTAGGAAGAATAGATTATTATTATAAGAGGTGGCCTTTAGTTTTGGTGGTCAGAAGTGTATATAGGGGCATGAATAGTAGCACACTAAATTTATAAATTATTTTGTACCCATTGCTACTGGTTCTATTTTGATTTACAAATTCTTTTGGTTACTTATTGTCACATATTTCTTGAAGTGTTATATCATATTTGAAATTATTTCATATGCAATTCTTTTATAGTTCTATACAAAGATATAATATGTCTTCTAGAAATATTTTATAAACATCACTTTTGGAGTATGATACTAAAATTACATTGTCAACAGTCTACTTGTAGATAGTAATACATCTTTTCTCCTTCAGTGACATTTTATAAACCTCTTCCAGAGATATTCTACCATCACTACTTTTGGAGCGTCACTTATCTCTCTTAGAGATACTTTATATGCACTGCTTTTGGAATATCATATCAACATACAATATCTTTTTCTACGTAAATGAAGTAATTACTACTTTCAGAGTAGCATCAAAAAATCCATGCTGGAGGTTTTGTTGTAACTACTTTTGAGATGCCATGTTAAATTTTAAAGATAGTAGCAAAAATATATGCGCTAAGTAAAACTTAGATGTGAGAGAACTAATACATTTGGAGTGTAGTATTGCAATATAATATCTCTTTTGGAGACGAATTACTATCACTACATCAAGAGTTTTATACGGCATTCCTTCAAGGGATATAGTATAAGGAATTGCAATTTAACAAAAAAAATTTATGTAATATCTCTTTTAGGATGTTGCATTTTGCAATATAAATAACTCTAAGACATCTCTTTAAGAGATTAATATATACATACACACATGTCTAAACATAAATAGTATGACATATGGGTTATCTCTTCTATAGAATATTAAAATGTGCTTCTTCAACTAAATAGATAGGCAGATACACAATTTTTTTATCAAAAGATTTAGGTTTTCACCAGATAGCGTGATTAGTAAAAATCAAATCTACAATTAGATATATCAATGAGAAATCAACGGAGAGAATAATTAAATTAAAGCTTCATATATTGAAATGAATTTAAATTTTGTATTGCGCTGGACCTATAAGTTGACTATGTATACTTTTACGTAATTGAAAGTATATATAATGGAGAAAACATTTTAGACTAACTATAATATATAAACTGAAATGGAATAGGAGAAATATGAACTGAAACATCACTTGAATTCATATTTACAAATAATGAGTGTCCCTTTTCAAGGCTAAATCAATTATAGATTTTCAATCGGGGGATGATGTTTGAAATGTCATGTGACATAATATCTTCTGGATACTTGGTCAATATAATATGTAAAGATGTAAGTAAGATATAACCCATTTGGAGCTTTTTGAAATCCCTTGAACGCACCATCATCGTCTTACATGATGATTTATTTATCTCTTTTAACTTCTTCAAGAAGTACAATCTTATTATTTCACACAATTCCATTAGAGCTTTGGGTTTCTAATTTATGAATTATTTTAAGTTCATTAATTGACGAACTTTGGGTTCTTGCAATGCATATATATATGTATCAAGTTCGTTAGTTTATGATGAACTTCTGGTTGCAAACTTCTAGCTTACCAGCTTATACATTTTGACTGATTAAAAAAACATTGATAAGATTTCAAGTTCATAGACTTTATCAACAAAATTTTCTTCTTCATAATTTAGGACTTTAGGTCTTGAACTTATACAACTTTTGGTTTAAAAAATTTCTTTTCCCAACTTCAGGTTGTTTATCTAACTTATTTCTTCCAGTATATCAGATATTATTTGCAAAAATAAATACAACAAATACTAGATCGTGTGTATATTCTTATTCCAAAACATACAACATCATTTAATTTACTATAACCAATGCATTTAATGCATTTATGATATTAATGTAATTTAATTTGTTTCCATAATGACCAGATATAATGCGTTTATTATTAAAATGAATGCAATTAACTGTTATGTGATCTAAAACATAAACTACTATCAAAAAAATGTTTCTTTACAAATAATTAATTGAAATAATGCTACTTGAAGCAACAAAACTTTGTCTCAGATCTAGGTACAATGTTACTCAATAAAAAAAATAAAAATGAACACCATAAAATATGAAAAGATGAAAAGATGTTGAAATCGATAACTAAAATAAATTGGTAGAAATGAATGGAATTTATAAGGAATTGAATTTATAAAATGGGATTTCATAAATGAGATTATTTTGATAAAAAGTGAAACCCAAAGAAGTTATATATATATATATATATATATACATATATAAACGATGTTTATAAATAAAGGATATCAACAATGGATGAAAATTTGGGAATATAAAATTCATAGGGCGAATTTATATTAGAATATAAAAGTATGGTGAGAAAAATAGTGGATATTATTTTTGAAAAGTGAAATGGTGAAGGAGATCGGAGTGGAAGTGATGTAATATGATTCGAGAGGAAAGTATAAATTGAACTGGTTATTGAGGTTTTAAAAATATATTTTTAATTCTAAAAAGTTAAGTTTGTTTTTAAAAGAAAAATCTTATTATTTAAAATATGAAATTTTAAACTAGTTAGAATTGAAATCTTCGGTAAGTAGGTTTTCAAATATTAAGTATTTATTTAGTAAATTCTAACTTTTAAAATCAGCTTTAAAAATTTATTTGTTTATCTAAAAATGAGTTATTGATGTTTATAAAAGTGTTTTCGATATTTTAAATAATTGCTTGAACAAGTTTTAAAAACAAATTATTATTCTTTTAAATGATTATTATATATATATATATATTGAGTTTTGAAGTGGCTGAAAATTTTATATTATAAATTCTCTCGAGATTCGTAAATGTGGCTTATAAATGAATATGATTTTGAGGAGAGGAATTTTATAAGGAATGTGGAGGAAATGGAATTTCAAGTAATTGATATTCTCTTAAGTATTCATATTTGAAAGATTTGGAAAAATAAGAATTATAATATTTTCCTAAGTATAAAAATGGAAATTTGGGAATATTTCTAGGTATTGAGATGGTTTGGAAATATCTTGTTACAAATTTAAGTATTTGATTTATTTTCAAATGTTGGAAGGGATTGATATATCTTATAAAGATATTTTGAAATAAATATTTGGAAAAATTTGTAATAAGGCCTAGTGACTGCTGTTGGATGTTTATTGATAGTTAAATAACCAACTATCAATATTAGCCAATTTCGTTAATCGTTTCGAAGGAACTAGGGATTTAATTATCCGAAAACCACTTTGATCCAGTTTGAACGTTGTGAATGGATATTGTGAAGATAGTGAAGATGGTGTTTCGGTTTGTTTAGACATAGGACAATTTGTATGGATAAATGATATCAGAACATCGCCCTTTGAGGACGATGAGCATTCTAAGTAGAATTGTTCTTCAAAGGTAATCGTTTGCCTCAAGCCTCATCAATCGGGAATGACTAAACTAGGGAAGATGCAGTAAGGCTAAGTGGGTCGCATCTAATTAGGGTATGTTATCACTTTTCTAGATCTCCTCGAAAATATATAACTGATGGATATGGTTGTTCATGAAGAAGGGAGGGCTATATTTTTATGGGTGGGAACACCTGGGGTGATAACACATCTGGTCTGTCCAGATTAGGGGTAGGCTAGTCTTGTGTAGCAAAGGATCCCAGTGAGGTCCATGGTGCATTTTTCTAGAGGTGTACTGTGATGGGCAGTACCCCCATGGCCTAGTCACTGTATGGGATCCATTCTCTAATTAGTGCGGTACAGTTTTGATTTTGCCCAACTATGCTAAAACGTAAGATGCAACTATTTCAGCTATTTTCTATTTACTTTCCATAGACACTATTATAATATCAGATGATTTTGATAAGAATTGTTTTACTTATCGTAAGGTAAAAAACCAACATGTTTATGTGTGATGTGGTCTAATGAGATTCCTTTGTTTTCAAAGGATTTTGAGAAAATTTAATAATTCAAATTGAGTGTGTTTTCTCAAGTTGGTTTTCCAGGCTGACCCGGGTGTTATTTTATTATAATGCTTGGGTTAGACCGAGTATTACAGATTCAAGTTATAATGCTATAAATCTTTCAAGACGAGCTGGAGGAGTTAAGACATATATCACGTACTTGGTTATTTCTGTTGTGTGAGTTATGTATATCAGGACAAGTTGACATAACTGTCCAAATCGATGTATTGATTATTGTACTTTGATGATTGTAAGTATAAAATAGTTATAGATTCTTTTGTATAAAATATGTTATCATATATTACATTTTGTTCTACTGCGTTTGTGAGATTCTGTGTTGTTCTATTTTCTCTTCTACCTTTTTCTTCTTCACCCCTAATGAATTGGTATTTCCAACATTTGAATATCGACAGGTTATACGGTGAACGTAGTGATGTCCATTTTTGAGGGTCGAAAATATTCGGTTCGTTATAGTGGTATCCGAGCTGAAGGTTAAGTGAGAACCTTCGCTTTGGTGGGGATCACTTATTAGAGATAGGGCCAATAGCACCCTGGCATGAGTTTAAGTGTACTAATAGATATGAGTGCGTATTTGTTAGTGAATATAAATTGTTTTATATTGTGTTGATTTATTTGTTGAGTGGCATATAAATTTTGGTTGAATAGTGGGATGCTACGACATCGGTAGGAGTCTCTAAACACTTAACCATGATTAATTGACAAGGTATTGTTTTGAAGAGGGTAAATGAAATGATTTTACCCAAATTATATTTTGGTACAAAAGGAATAATTTCTAAAAATTATCATAGTAGATTGACGTGTTTAGTTATTATTATATAACCAAAATAAGATTTTAAAATTTGAAATGGTTTATAAAAACCAAATTAGATTATATAAGAATGAATTATACAAGTGAATTAAAAACTAAAATGGATTCAAACCAGAAATTGGAAAACTAAATCCCGGAGATTTTTGAAATTTTTTTCCAAAGCACTTTTAAATAAATAATAGTAATAATATTTTGGAGATATTTTTGAAAGAAAATTGTTTTAACTGGATTTTGGAAGTGATATAGCACTGAACCCACTTTAATCGCTGAAAAATAATCCTGGTGATGACTGCAACATCATCAGTATTCATTTTCGAGTTGCTAGGTGATGAATTGCTACCATAGTAATTTGATATGGAGATTTGTCTTTGGTAAACAGGTGTTGTTTGGAAATTCTAAGGGAATTGTTTTGGATAAAAATCAAGTTTCTTTTTGAAAGTTGAAGGAAATGGTTTGTTAAACAAAGTTATATATTTACACACACATAATATATATATATATCATTTCAAAATAATTTGAAAAAAACGAACTAGGTGTTTGAATTCTGAAATTTCTTATTAAATGAAAAGTGAAATCATAAGGGAACAAGTTTTTGAAATAAAACTTGGAAAAAGTGAACTTCAAGATGAAATTAAAATTTATCTCATGTAAGCTAAATAAAATGAATTTGTAAAAGAAAATTGTAGGAATTGGAATTTAACTTAAAGCAAAGTAAAGTAAATCAATAAATGAAGTGATTATAATGAATGGAATGAAATTAATAGAATTTAATGAGGTTAACTAACTATAAAAGCATATGAATATGAATAAGAGAATGGAACAAATCAATATAAGTAAGGAAGTGTGAAATAAAATTAAATTGGATTAAAATTCTTACTTAATTAAATTAAAATGAATGGTATGAAATTGGAATTTAAGTTAAGCTAAGTAAAATAAAGTTGATTGGATTAGGAATAATACCATATTGAAGTAAATATAAATTTTGAGTGTGAAATAATTATATATCTAAGTTATAATATTTTGAATGAAATAAAATTTAAGTGAAAAATTGGAATTGTGAATAAATAAATTTGTATAGCTTATAAAATTTGAAATTAATGGAATAAAAATATACTTAATCTATAAATAGATGTATAAACCAGAGTTAAAAAAATAAAAATCAAAGGTGAATAAACTCGAGTATAAAATTTATGGGAATGAGAAAAATAAGTTGTAAAATTTATAAAAAGAAAATGAAATTGTAAAACCAAAATAAAAATGATTGGATATTTTCAATGAGGGAATAAAAATCCAAACTGTAATTATAATATGAAATTGGACTCGAGAAAATTAAATGAAGTGAGTTTTGAAATAAAAATCAGATACTGTGTTATAAAATTAAAGTGAACTAATTAATTAAATAAATTTGTTAATTGAATATGGGGATGGAGTTTAACTTGGTTAAGTAAATTGGATTATGGGTTAAAATTAAAATTGAATGTGGAACTTGAGTTATAAATTAAATTCGACTTAAAAAGTAAGCAAATTAAATATATTCGAATAAGATAGAAATGGATTGAAAATGTAATGAATTAAGTTATAAATAAATTTAGTTAAAGTGTAAATAAATTGAATGTGGCCTTGGATACGAATTAAATAAAATCAAGAATGAATTTGAGTATGGAATTAAAATCTGAAGTGGATTGGATGAAGGAACTAATTAAATTAATTAGTAAAATGGAATGAAATGGGGTTGAGTAAGAATCAATCTAAAATGGAAATAGAATTCGATTGCAAATGAAAATGAACTTAAGTTATAAGGTTAAAATGATTGAAGTAAAATGAATTAACTTAAGTTAATAATCTCGGATAGAAGCTTGACTTTTGATAAATTTGTGAAATGGTTATTTAATAAAAATAGCATGGAATGATTCCGAGCTTAACAAAATGGATTTGAATATAAATAAATGTGGACATGAGTGGAATGTAAATGAATTAGTTAAGAATAAATCTGAAATGGGATAGAATTAAGTATAAATTGATTTGGAATCAATTTAAAATAGCTATAAACTGAAATGGTTAATTTATTGAATGAATATCACCATGCATAGAAAATTGTCGTTTGACGCAAACGGAAGCAAATGGAATTCAATGAATAAATAAAATGTGAATAAATTGATTTTTAATCAATTTGGAATGAATATAATTATAATGCGTGTTATTACGAAGTGAATGCAAGTACATTGAGTTGTAAGTCATTCGAATTGGATATGAAAAGATTAGAAGTAATTAAATTAGTATCGGAACCTTATAATTGCTTATGAGCGTATGTTAGAATGCATTGTTTATGAAATTTATGTATTTAAACGAATGGAATGTTATTACTTTTCATGTTTGCATACTTATGTGTTTAAATTGAGTAAGTACAGGTATATGGAGCTTTTTGCTTGATTTTGGTCGTGCAAATTGCAAATAAAATAAGCCCTCGCTTAAAAATGCTAAAATAAGGTACGTTTTCAGATTAAATACCGCAAAATATAGATATTGATATATATATATATATATATATATATATATATATCTTGTTTTTTGACCATGTGTGTCAATGTATGTATACTTATCTCTCTTGTCATATTGTAAAATGTCCTCCGTAAAAAGGAGACTCTGTCAAAAAAATTTGAAAATTTAGGGTGTTTAAAATTTTTTGGAAATTTTTTGTTAATGGTAAATTGATTTCGAATTATAGTTGGAATAAAGGGTTTTAGAATTAAAATTGAGAAATAATTTTTTTGGTTGGAGTTAAAAGATTAGAAAAGTAAAATATCAAGTTTTAACTAAGTGGGTTTTGATAAGTAAATGGGTTTGGAACGTTTTTTCTGCCTTACCAATTTTAGGGAAGAATTTCTTTTAAGTGGGCGGAATGTAACGACCTGGATGTTTTGTCATTTGATTTTGAAAATTTAAATGGTTATAATTATTGAATTTGAGATTTTATTTTAGTCAGTACGATTTTAAAACTAGAATTTCAAGTGATTTCACAAAATTTTGAAATCGCCGATTTAATCGACGCGTTAAAATAGCGATCCAGGGAATAGTCTCAGAATTCGATGAAACTAGTTCCATTGGTTATGTAATATTTTATTATTATCGGATTTTAAATTTTGTAGCATTTGGATACACCGTTTGGTCGTACGATCTGGAAATGTCTGGAAATAATTTAATTTAAATTAAATAGTCGATTTAAAAAGCTATCTTCCTCATATGATCGAATTTCGGCTTGAAACTTGTTCCATTGGGTTCAGAATAGCAGTATAACATCAGGAAGGTTAGGAGGCATGCCTGGTAGGGATTGTAGATTTTTAGTTACCCAATATGAGATATTTTAAAGTTAATAATATTATCAAATTTCTAAAGTAAAAAATATTCCTCACAAGCCACTCCTCTTCCTTTTATAATAACATGTTCTTCACGTGTTCTTCCCCTCTTCCTTTTAAATCGTGAATCCTCTCTATTTTTATCCAGATCGAAAACGAGACCAAATAAAAAAATTGAGTCGATCGAAATCGATTTGAGGAAAATATAGATATCGTGATACGAGCGGAAATGTCGCGATAGAACAAAACCATAAGTTAGTCGCGGCGGCTCAGGCGAGTGCGTGGGGGTGGGAATACTTAGGTGGTGGCGGTGGAAGTCGCCATGGTGGCGTGCGAAGATGTGCGGCGGAGAGCACTGGAGCGACGCGTGCGATGGAGATGATTAAGGTTTCGGCAAAGAGATCGTACACGATGGTCGAAGGCATGATTCTGGCGGGAGATAGTGAACGTGGCAAGTGGAGGGTATCATGAAGACAACAAGTTAGACATTGGTGTCAGACCGTGTGAAAGTTGGAGTCGGTGGTATGAGCAATGGGAGTGGTGAACTCAGGTGAGTCGTAGGCTGGGCCGAGAGGCTTAGGTAGATGTGTGGCGTGCTCAGTTTTGGCTAGAGTAGAGCAGGTCGAAGACAAAGATAGAGGAAGAAGTGTGAATTGTGTGTGGAACATATGGATGTCGAGCGTGATTAAAAAAGGTAATTTAAAATTTAAAAGCATTTTTAGTTAACATAACCATGTTACAACTTATAAAAAAATCACTAATTGGAAATTAATTTAAATTAAACAATTATTTGATTAATTAAAATTGTATTCGCTAATTTATATAATTTAAAAATCTACTTATACAAGATTTAAATCAAACGGGATCGGCCGTTTGGATTCGTTGGCGCGGAATCTACGCAATGAAGTCAAAATTGGAAAGGATTGCAATTAAAAACAAAGGTGAGAAATTCTCAATCATTTAGACGACTAGAATTTATTTAAATAGTTAAAATAATTTACTGAATGCTTGTTGAATTTATAAACTATTATTCGTTGGATGTTATATATATATATATATATATATATATATATATATATAGTAGTATATATTAGTAGTTGGCTTGATATTCCCCCATATGTTGGCGGATGGGACCCTATGCGTCCCGCATAATAGCGGATGATCATATATACCACGATATCCCCCTCGAAGTAGGATTGATATTTTTATGTTGTATTAACATCTGTGGATGCAGGGAAACAGGTTGGAGGGATCCAACTGGATTTCTCAAAATTTATATTGGTTGTATTTCATATATAGTAATACATGATATATTAGAATAATTTTTTATAAATTATTGTTGTGATGTGAATTATTTGATGCTATAGTCGCACTGGCCTTAATTTTGGTATTTTAAATACCATAAATATTATTTTTGAATTTGAAGGAATTAAAAGGAGAATTTGTATATAAAATATGTGTATCGAAGTTTGGATTATTTTAAAAGAAATTGATTTAGGTAAAATGATAAATTGATTTTTGGGTTGTATTTAACTCTTCGTAAAAGATATATTTTAAATAGTGATTTTTTTAAATAAATTATATAAAGAATTTTTAAACAATGGTTTTTAAATGATATTTCTGGAAAATATGAAAAGAAGTTGAAATCGATAATTAAAATAGATAGGCAAAAATGAATATAATTTATAAGGAATTGAATTTATAAAATGGGATTTCATAAATGAGAATATTTTTATAAAAAAGTGAAACTTAAAGAAGCTATATATTTATAAACGATGTTTATAAATAAAAGAAATCGATAACAGATGAAAATTTGGGAATATAAATTCATAGGGTGAATTTATATTAGAATATAGACGTAGGATGAGAAAAATAATGGATGCTATATTTGAAAAGTGAAAATGGTCAACAAGATCGGAATGGAAGTAATGTAATATGATTCGAGAGGAAAGTATAAATTGAATTGGTTATTGAGGTTTTAAAAAAAAATTTAATTCTAAGAAGTTAAGTTTGTTTTTAAAAGGAAAATTTTATTATTTAAAACCATGAAATTTTAAACTAATCAGAATTGATTTACTTCGGTAAGTAGATTTTCAAATATTAAGTATCTATTTAGTAAATTCTAACTTTTAAAATCAGCTTTGAAAATTTATTTTTTTAATCTAAAAATGAGTTATTGATGTTTATAAAAGTGTTTTCGATATTTTAAATAATTGCTTGAACATGTTTTAAAAGTAAATTATTATTCTTTTAATACTTATTATATATATATAGTTTTGAAGTGATTGAAATTTTATATTATAAATTCTCTCGAGATTCGTAAATGGGGCTTATAAATGGATATGATGAGGAGAGGAATTTTATAAAGAATTTGGAGGAAATGGAATTTCAAGTATTCATATTCTCTTAAGTATTCATATTTGAAAGATTTTGGAAAATAAGACTTATAATATTTTTCTACGTATAAAATGGAAATTTGGGAATATTTCTATGTATTGAGATGGTTTGAAAATGTCCTATTACGGATTTAAGTATTTGAAATTGTTTTCAAATGTTGGAAGGGATTGATATATCTTATAACGTATTTTGAAATAAATATTTTGGAAAAATTTATAATAAGGACTAGTGACAGCTTATGGATGTTTTATTGATAGTTAAATAACGGACTATCAATATTGGTCGATTTCGTTAATCATTTCGAAGAGACCGGGATTGGATTTAATTATCCGAGAATCACTTCGATCCAGTTTGAACGTTACGAATGGATATCGTGAAGACGGTGAAGATGGTGATTCGGTTTGTCCGGACCCAGGGCAACTTTTATGGACGAATGTTATCAGAACATTGTCATTAGAGGACGATGAGCATTCTAAGTAGAATTATTCCTGAAAGGTAATCGTTAGCCTTAAGCCTCATAAACCGTGAATGACTTAAACAGGGGAGATGCAGCAAGGCTAAGTGGGTCATACCCAATTAGGGTATGTTATCACTTCTCTAGATATCCTCGGAAATATACAACTGGTGGATATGGTTATGCATGAAAAAGGAAGCGCTCGATTTTAAGGGTGGGAACACCCAGGGTGATAACATATTCGGTCTATCCAGGTTAGTGGTAGGCTGTCTTGTGTAGAAAGGGATCCCGTCGAGGTTCTCGGTACATTTTTCTAGAGGTATGCTATGATGGATGGTACGGCCTATTCATTGTATGTGACCCATTCTTCAATAAGCACCATACGGTTTTGATTGTGCCCAACTATGCTGAAATGTGAGATGCAAACATTTCAGCTATTTTATATTTAGTTTCTATAGACACTATAATATCATATGATTTTGATAAAAAATTATTTTGGTTATCGTAAGGTAAAAAACCATTGTGTTTATATGTGACATGGTCTTACAAGATACCTTTGTTTTCAAAGGATTTTGAGAAAATTTAATAATTAAAATTGAGAGTGTTTTCTCACGCCAGTTTTTCAGACTGACCCGGATGATATTTTATTATAATGCTCGAGTCAGACCGAGTATTACAGATTCAAGTTATAATGCTAAGGAGCTTTGGAGACGAGCCGGAGGAGTTCAGACATATATCACGTACTTAGTTAATTCCGCTGTGTGAGTTATGTATATCAGGACAAGTTGATATAACTGTCCAAATTGATGTATTGATTATTGTACGCTGATGATTGTATGTATAAAATAGTGACAGATTCTTTTGTATAAAATCTGTTATTATATTATTATTTTTGCTGCGTTTGTGAGATTCTGTGTTGTTGTTCTATTTTCTCTTCTACATAACTTCCCCCAAGGGAGCACCCTTAAATCTAGCGTACGATCCACGAAGGAATGCTTCAATGAGTTAATATTTAAGTTCAATATTAATGGAACAAACCGCAAATTCAATGATCTAAGAATCAAGTCGGCATGTAACTTTTGATCGAGAGTTATTCCCAACTTAATTAGTCTCTCCATTTACCAAATATTAGTGGGAGCGTGTTATATTACTTGCATTGAGCAATGGTAAAAGGGATGAATTTCAAAAAAATTCCTTTTTAATTCATTATGCATTAGATCTTTATAGTATTATCATGAATAACATCGATAACATTAAATCACGGTTAATGTTTTATTGAATGATTTTAGTTTGAATTTTAAGTATAGCATATTATTTTTGTGTTATTGTTTTTAATGTGATTTACATTGTTTTATTTGTTCATATGTTAACATAATAATTTATTGTTAAATTAAATAACATTTATTCAAAGGAAATATAATATAAAATAATTTTTTATATAGTGATATGCACACACACACACACTATATATATATATATATATATATATATTATTGTAACGACCTAGGCCCGTACCCCTTAAGTCAACACTATTTTTCAACACATCAACGCAAGGTGAACAGAAATACGAACCGTTGGGGTAAAGAAGGAGAGGTAGAAGAAGAAAATAGAAAACATCATCCGAATCTTACCATCGCAGCGGAATAAAATATAATAGATATTAAATGATCTTTACATAAAACCAAATCTGTTTATACATTACATCATCAGAGTATACACAACACCAAGCTGGATAGTAATCAGAACCTGTCCTCACAAACTGAATGAACAGCTAATCGTACAGCGGAATATTCAAAACAAGTACGGCAGTACGTATCGCCATCCAGCTCGTCTCCTGAGCTCCACAGCATCTTTTCCTGTATTCTACAATACTCGGTCTGACCCGAGCATTATAGTTAAATAACACCCGAGTCAGTCTGGAAAACCAGCGTGAGAAATCACACTCAAATTGATTATTAAAGTTCCAAAAATCCTTTGAAAATCAAAAGCATCTCGTAAGACCACGCCACAAATAAATATGTCGGGTTTTTACCTTACGATAGCCAAAACACATTTATCAAACCCGTCTGATATAATAATAGTGTCTATAGAAAGTAAAATAGAATCTAGCTAAAATGCTTGCATCTCACAATTCAACAATAGTTGGGCACAATCAAAACCGTACATGCACGTAGGGAGAATGGATTTCCAACTAATGACTAGGCACTGGGGTACCACCTGTCACAGTACGTGACCTAGATCACCATACCGAGGATCCCTCCCGATCCCCTGCAACACAAGACCGGGACTACTCCTTACTGGATAATCCCGAGTAAGATCATCCCGCGGTTGTGATCAGCAACCGCCCACACAGCCGAAATAAAAAGGGACATCCAGACAAGGATGACCTCACCCTAATGGGTGCTACCCACTTAGCCTTGCTGCATAACCCTTGATTTTCAATCATTCCCGGTTGATGAGGCTTGAGGCTAAGCGTTACCTTTTAGAACATATCACTTAGAATGCTCATCGCCCACCTGACGATGTTCTGAAAGCATTCATCCATACAAGTCCGTCCCGGGTTCGAACGGAATCGAAGGCCCTACTCCTACTACATCCATTTTGGAATCACCTTAGGATTAGTAGCGACTAGCCCTTGCACTTCACCGCTCCACCTTCGAATCCAAACTCTTGTTTTCCACATGAAAACGTTCAAACCGGATCGAAGTGGTTTTCAGGAAATAAATCCCGATCCCAGTCTCTTCGAAACAATCAGCGCATTGGTCAATATTGATAGTCGGTTATTTAACTATCAATTAACATTCACAAACATCCATCAACGTAAATAATTTCTCCTGAATTATTTATTAACCTTAAAATATCTTCGCAAGATATATTTCCATTTTCAACCCCTTTTGAAAACAGTTTTCAAACCACACTTTTCTCATGAAATAAATTTCCAAATATTTATTTCAACTGAAAACACCAAGCGCAAAAACTTTAGATTTTTAAAATAATTTAAAACACTTTATTTTAAAATATCCTTTAAAACATTTAAATTATAAATTACTTTAATACTTATTTAAAATATAAACTTTAAGAATATTTAAAATAAAACTACTTTGTACAATATAAAACTGAATTTCTAACTTTTAAAACATAATACCAAGCCACCTTTAAATAATTACTGCTATAATAGATTAAAAGAAAATACTTACTTTAGAATTTAAACATTTAGAAATAATAAGTTTTCTAAACATACTTTTTAAACAACTCAAAAACCTTTTACTTATACTTAAAATTTGTTTGAAACGTACTTGGCTATTCAGGGAAATACGCTTCCCTTCCACATCTTTTAAAAATAAATCACTATTTATTTTTAAACAAATTTACCCATTCCTTTAATAAATTTCCACCGTGAATTTATTCTTCCAAATATCCACTGATATATTACTTCACTTTTATAAACCCAGTTTATAAATTTCGTAGTCACATTCTCCTTTTAATTTTCAATTTCAAACACTTAAATCAATTTCCAATTTGATTTCCAATTTACTCCATTTTGAAATAAATTCCTTTACTTACTCATTTATTTCAAAACCCATTGACTTTAGATTTTTATTCCTTAATTATTATTTAAAATCTTTTAACCGAAAGCACCAATTTCAGATTTCCCCAAATTCCTTCTTTATCCTTTTAAATAAATTCAGGCCTTGAATTTTAAAATAAATTCTTTATTTCTTGATATAACATCACTTAAGTTTAAAATTCATTATTTCTCTATTTGTTCAAAATCCCTTTTTCATACCCGGAATTTATTAGGATTTAAAAATTCCTTTTATTCCTTTCCAATTCATTCTTATTTTTATTCAAAATTCTCTATAATTATTTCACTTAAAAATTTACTCTTATATTTTTTTCAAAAATCAAATTCAATATATATTTTGATGACTTAGTGTACCGAAATATTCAATCAAACCATGGTATCCAATATTCCAATTATCAATATAATTCATCACAGCATATTAAATAATCATAACACAGAATTATTAAAACAATCTAAATATTTTGAGGAATCCAGTTGGATCCCTCCAACTTGTTTTCCTGCATCCACAGATGTTAGCACAATATAAAATACCAATTCCACTTCGAGCTGGAATATCGCGGTATATGGTAATATCATCCGCTATATAATGCGAGAAATCAATCACTCCGATATGTACTATATATCACTATATAATATACCACATCCAATCATTTCAACCAAATATTTAAATGCAACCATTTAAATTTAAATTAAACCTAGATGAGTGAGATCAACTCACCTTTGCCCCTTAAATTTGCAATCTGATCCATCTCGGCTAGATTTATTCACAATTTAAGACCTTGTATAAACATTTTATACAGTTTATTAATATTTGAATTGATCAAACAATTAATTACCACTTAGTTAACTTAACAATTTAATTTAACTAAAAGTTTGGTTTTTAACTTAATAAGTTAATCTTACTCATAATTTCCCTTTGAAACTACATACATATGTATTTGTAAAAAAAATCTATATAGAATTTTTAAAATCTATTTTTTTATTCAAATCCTTATATTCTCCAAATCTATAATAACTTCCGTTTACCGATATATGTTTATAAATTATATAAATCCATAAATTTAAGAAAATAACTTGTTTTATAACTTATTGTTATACATTTATTTATCATTCTTATTTTCATGTTAATCCAAACTAATTCAGATACTCAGCTAAAATCAAAGATTGTACCTTCCATTTCGAATGCAAAACCAACCTCTATGCAGAAAAAGTTCAATCGAATCCACTCTCTCCGGCTGGGTCACCATATGCTGAACCTGATCAATGAGCGCACCCACTATATGCATCCACAAATCCACAACTCGAGCGGCACATGTTACTCAGCCATCTTTGAATCAATCATGCCCAGAAATGAATCCAACAACTTCTCAATAATCAAAACTTCACCATTTCTAGCCCTATCGTTCCAGCCTCCTTATCAAAGCACTCATCATCGTCATCCTCAACCCCCAGGATTACCGAAAGCAGGCTCTTTTTCCCCAAGCCCCTAAACCCTAACTGATTGCGACCATAAATCGAGATACGCACGAGCTCGAGCTCGTTTTCCTGCCTTGCACGCACCTGGACGCCGCTACTTCCCGCTTCATCAGGCCTCGAGACACCACTGCTCGAATCGAGCATCTTGATTCACCTCCCCTCCCTCATGACGTCGCCAAGCTCGCTAGTATATGCGCTCGCCTCTTTTTTTTTCAACTGGAACGAGAATTGGAAAAAGAGGGCGGCCATTTATTTTTCCGAACGATGAAGAAACCCTTTTGCCTGCTTACGTGATTTAAAAAGACGAAGGGAACAAGATGTTTTGAAAAAAAGGGACAGGAAGGAATGTTAGCGTGCAAAAATAAAAAAAAATAGGCCACGTGAAGTGGAGGAGCTGTAGTATTCTGAAGGGGAGACAAAAAGCATTGACGTGACATTTATTTAAGCTGGTGAAGGTTGCTTGTATGAGAATGTGTGTGTATATATATATATATTTTAAATTTAATTCAAATTGTTTCGATAGACGCAACTTAAAATTTCGAGCTCCTATCGAGGCGTGCCACTAGGCATTCATAATGTTATACCCCTACTTCGAATGCAGTGGAAAAGGTTTCAAATCCTAATTCGATCGTATGGAGAAGATAGCTTTTTGGACTCAGTCATTATATTAAATTTCCTATATGGATTCAGCGCGTTTATATGTCGTACACTCACATAACAACTCCAAACACTACAAAAATTGAAATCCGATAATAATATAATATTATGGATCCAATGTAACTTGTTTCGTCGAATTCCGAGACTGTACCTCGGAAGGCTATTTTTAAATATCAATTTAAACGATATATTTTCAAAACTTAACAAAACACTTCCAAATTCAATTTTAACACTTTAACTATCTTCAGTACTATCAGTATAAATTTTAAAAAACTTTAAAATATTTTTAACAGGCTTGAAACTCAAGATTAAATATTTTACTCAATCTTCAATTATTGAATTGAATAATTATATTATTTAACAAATTGCTGTATCTACATTCTGAATGGATAAATCCAAGTTTTCCATAATCAAAACCAATTTATAATTCTATTTCTACATTTAAAACAATTTAAATATTCCGAATTAAATATTGAAAAATCCGGGTCGTCGCATTCCTCCCCCCTTAAAAGAATTTCGTCTCCGAAATTACTAAGGCAAAAAAATGTCCCAAACCCACTAACTTACTAAAACACACTTAATTAAAATCCCATATTCATTTTCCTAATCCTTTAGTTCCAACTAAATAATTAGTTTTAATTTCCATTTCCAAAATCCTTTTATTTCAATTCCAATTTGAAATCGTTTTGTTGCTAATGAAAAAAATTTCAAAAATTTTCTAACTTCCAAAATTTTCGAAATTTTTTGACAGAGTCTCCTTTGTACGGAGGAGCTTTCGCAATTTGACAAGAGATATAAATATATATACGTCGACCCACACTGTCGGAAAAACAAAAATAGTTTATATTTCCTATTTTTATTGCGTGGGCGTACCTTTATTTAGCATTTTTAAGCAAGCGGCTTATTACTTTAGCAATTAGCGCGTCCAAATCCAGCCAAACGTCTTCCCGGTACATGTACCTACTCAATTCAAATATATAAGTTCTAAATATACGGAATTTATTAACATTTCACTTACTTTCAATAGCTAAACACATGCATGTCATAAGCAACATGCACTAAACACTTTCCATGAGCAATTTATATGATTTCAAAACTAATTCAATTGCTTTCAACCAATTCATTATCATTTCACTCTTTAAAACAACTACAATGAATACTAAAAGCAATGCACACTAAACACTTTTCATAAGCAATTTCAATGTTCCAACATTAATTTTAATTGCTTACAACCAACCACACATCGTTTTACTTAATCCAAATGGTTAACAACTCACATGCTTTCGTTCAATTCATTTTAAGCAAAACAAACTCATATTTACTTCAATTTATTTCAAAATCAATTTATTTAACTTCTCTTAACCCATAGAATTTTAATTACCTTCGTTTACGTCAAACGATAATTCATTCTATGCAATTTGATGTTATCCATGTGAATAAATAATTACTTAAGTTTTATAACCAATTTAAAGTGATTTCGACTCAATTTTATTTAATTTCATTCCATTTTAATTCATTCACAACCATTTTATTTAGCTCGACACATTCCATACTTGCATACTACTAACCATTCCCAAATTAATTCAACCCAAGCTTTTATTTAATGGTCTACCCTTCCTACTCGAAGTCGAGCTTCTCATTATTCTTAACTTAAGTTAATTTATTTCAATTTATTCCAACTTCAAACCTAAGTTCACTTCCATTTAATTTGATTCTCCTCAAATAAAATTCCATTTAGTTCAGTTAGCCCATCCATTTTAATTTTAATTTTAATTCACATTTTCAATTTATCAAAATAATATCCAAGCACATATTTAACTCATTTATACTCGAATTGGATTTTATTTGTAACTCAAATCATTTCTATTATAATCCAATTCCATTTTATTTTTACAACATCTACACTTATTTTAATTCATTTTCAATCCAAGTCGAATTCTATTTATAATTCGAGTTTATCTCCAAACTTCATTATTAACTTACAATCCATTTTATTTAACCGAGTTAAATTTTATTAACATAATCTATCAAATAATTTATTTAGCTAATTAGCTTACTTCCAACTTTTAAATCAATATTCGATTTTATTACAAAAAATCACTTCATTAGAATTTCACGAGTTCAATTTTTTTTATAATTCTAGTTTGGATTTTCTTTCATTTTCCAAAATTCCAACACTTTTATTTCGGCTTATTTATTCCCTACTTACATTTTTATAAGCTGCTCACTTATTAATATTCATACTTCTCCATCCATTTACAGTCAATCACATTTTCACTTTACTTTTAACTAGGGATTATATTTTTATTTCAATTCTTTTATAAGCTTCCAAAGCTTATTTATCCCAATTCAATACTTACTTAGTTTACGCTTATTTATTTAAGTAAGAATTTTAGTCCATTCAATATTATCTATAACTCAACTGAATTTATTTAAATTCAATTTTATTCCAACCTAACTCCAGTTAAATCTAGCTACATACCATTCTTTTGAATTTTGTTAAGCAAGGACTTAATTTCATATAATACAATCCCACACAATTCACCTTAATTTCATTCCAATTCCTTTCAACTTAATTCAAATCCAATTCAATTAACTTTGCTTAAGTTAATTTAATTCTAATTAATTTTATTTCTTATTCCAAATTTAATTTTTATTTTTCCATTTCAATCACATTCAAGATTTACTAATTATTTCTTCTAATCATCCATTAAATTTTCCACAATTTATTTTTTTTCCAAATTAAATTTATTTAACCTTTTCACTTTAAATTTTAATTCCAACATTCAAAGCCTATATTTTCCTTCCTTATTTAAAAATCATTCCAACTTTACAAGTTTATAACTTACCTCATTAGGATTTTCAATTCAAATAAGGATTTAGGATTTCAAACCACACGGCTTTTGGTTCAAATCATTTAAAATCACCATTATCTCAAAATCACACTTCTCAAATTTTTAAATCAATCCTGGTTTTTATCCCCAACAAATTTCCTTTGAAATTAAAAAAAAAAACTAGTTCTTCTGAACAAATCAATTTGGCAGCAATCCGTCACTTAGAAACTCGAAAATGAACATCGTTGATGCTATAGTAATCACCGAAGTTATTTTCCAACGACTGAAATGAGCTCAATGCTTTATCCCTTCTCAAAATTTATTTCAAACAATTTCCTTTCAAATACTTTTAAAATAATAATGTTATTATTGTCTTCAAAACACTTCGAAAAACACTTTCAAAATCTCCTGCGTTTTAAATTTTCAATTTTTTACTTAAATCAAATTTTAACTATAATTCATTTGTATAATTTATGCTCATACAAATTCCCATTTGATTATCCAAGTCATTCCAATTTTTACAATCTTATTTGTTTAAAATATTATCATCCAAACATCCAAGTTATATAACAATTTAAGGAAATATTTCTTTTATGTCAAAATATATTTTGGGTAAAATTATTTCATTCACCCACCTGTAAAACAATACTATGTCAATTTATCGTGTCAGGTGTTTATAAACTCTTCTCGAATAGCGGCCAACTTACTCGATCAGAATTCATATTCCACTCAACAAATAAGTCAACACAATAATAAAACAATTTATATTCACTAACAAATACGCGCTCATATCTATTAATACGCTCAAACTCATTCTAGAGTACTACAGACTCTATTTTCAATGAGTAATCCCCACTAGAGCCAAGGTTCTCGCTTAACCTTCAGCTCTGGTACCAAATGTAATAGTTTAGGCTTTTCAACCATCGACAGTGGCTCACTCGACTGGTAGGCTTTTCAACCATTCCAGCCCCGCCGTGGCTCACAGTGATACCTCGGGTTTGCTTTTACGGCCAGCCTCTCGCCTCGCAACCAACCCCACAAGGCCTTATACTACCCCCGGGACATGTAGGGGTAAGAGTCTCCTGTTTGCCACCTAACGCAAAGCGAGAACCCTCTATCATGCTGTAATATGGCAAACCTGATCCCCTGCAACACAAGACAGGGACTACCCCTTACTGGATAATCTCGAGTAATATCACCCCGCGGTTGGGATCAGCAACCGTCCACACAGCCGAAATAAAAAGAGACATCTAGACAGGGATGACCTCACCCTAATGGGTGCTATCCACTTAGCCTTGCTGCATAACCCCTGATTTTCAGTCATTCCCGGTTGATAAGGCTCGAGGCTAAGCATTACCTTTTAGAACATATCACTTAGAATGCTCATCGCCCACCTGACGATGTTCTGAAAGCATTCATCCATCAAGTCCGTCGGAACCGAAGGCACTACTCCTACTACATCCATTTTGGAATCACCTCAGGATTATTAGCAACTAGCCCTTGCACTTCACTGCTCCACCTTCGAATCCAAACTCTTGTTTTCCAGACGAAAATGTTCAAACCGAATCGAAGTGTTTTTCAGGAAATAAATCCCGATCCCGATCTCTTCGAAACGATCGGCGCATTGACCAATATTGATAGTCGGTTATTTAACTATCAATTAACACTCACAAACATCCATCAACATAAATAATTTCTCCTGAATTATTTATTGACCTCAAAATATCTTCGCAAGATATATTTCCATTTTCAACCCCTTTTGAAAATAGTTTTCAAACCACACTTTTCTCATGAAATAAATTTCCAAATATTTATTTCCACTCAAAACTCCAAGTACAAAAACTTTAGATTTTTAAAATAATTTAAAACACTTTATTATAAAATATCCTTTAAAACATTTAGATTAAAAATTACGTTAACACTTATTCAAAATATATACTTTAAGAATATTTAAAATAAAACTACTTTGTACAATATAAAATTGAATTTCTAACTTTTTAAACACAATACCAAGCCACCTTTAAATAATTACTGCTATAATAGATTAAAAGAAAATACTTACTTTAGAATTTAAACTAGAAATAATAAGTTTTCTAAACATACATTTTAAACGACTTAAAACTTTTTACTTATACTTAAAATTTGTTTGAAACGTACTTGGCTATTCAGGGAAATACGCTTCCGTTTCACATCTTTTAAAAATAAATCACCATTTATTTTTAAATAAATTTACCCATTCCTTTAATAAATTCCCACCTTGAATTTATTCTTTCAAATATCCACTGATATATTACTTCACTTTTATAAACCCAGTTTATAAACTTCATAGTCACATTCTCCTTTAAATTTCCAATTTCAAACACTTAAATCAATTTCCAAATTGATTTCCAATTTACTCCATTTTGAAATAAATTCCATTACTTACTACTCATTTATTTCAAACCCATTGACTTCAGATTTTTATTCCTTCATTATGATTTAAAATCTTTTAACTGAAAACACTAATTTCAGATTTCCCCAAATTCCTTCTTTATCCTTTTAAATAAATTCAAACCTTAAATTTTAAAATAAATTCTTTATTTCTTGATATAACATCACTTAAGTTTAAAATTCATTATTTCTCTATTTGTTCAAAATCCCTTTTTCATACCCGGAATTTATTAGGATTTAAAAATCACTTTTATTCCTTTCCAATTCATTCTTATTTTTATTCAAAATTCTCTATAATTATTTCACTTAAAAATTTACTCTTATATTTTTTCAAAAATCCAATTCTATATATATTTTGATGACTCGGTGTACCGAAATATTCAATCAAACCATGGTATCCAATATTCCAATTATCAATATAATTCATCACAACATATCAAATAATCATAACACAGAATTATTAAAACAATCTAAATATTTTAAGGAATCCAGTTGGATCCCTCCAACCTGTTTCTTTGCATCCACAAATGTTAGCACAATATAAAATACCAATTCCACTTCGAGGTGGAATATCGCGGTATATGTGTTTTAAATATAATATCATTCGCTATTATGCGGTGCATAGGGTCTCATCCGCTATATAATGCGGGAAATCAATCACTCCAATATATACTATATATCACTATATAATATACCACAACCAATCAATTCAATCATTCAACCAAATATTTAAATTCAACCATTTAAATTTAAATTAAACCTAGATGAGTGAGATTAACTCACCTTTGCTCCTTAAATTTGCAATCTGATCCATCTCAGCTTGATTTCTTCACAATTTAAGACCTTGCATAAACATTTTATACAGTTTATTAGTATTTGAATTGATCAAACAATTAATTACCACTTAGTTAACTTAACAATTTAATTTAAATAAAAGTTTGGTTTTTAACTTAATAATTTAATCTTACTCATAGTTTCCCTTTGAAACTACATATATATGTATTTGTAAAAACAATATATATAGAATTTTTAAAATCTAATTTATTATTCAAATCCTTATATTCTCCAAATCTATAATAACTTCTGTTTACCTATATATGTATATACATTATATAAATGGGCATTTCATTAGAAGGACAAACTTTGCACTCCAATTAGTTTTTAGGACACACATCCACGGAAATTAATTTCAAGGCCAAAGTTAGCACAATAATTATTTTTAAGGACAAAGTCAGCAGTCCAATTTATTTCAAGGACATAATTTCATACGTTTTTAAACCTTATAAACTAACTATTTTGCATTTTGTCCTTAAAAGTAATTATTTCAGTTGTGTGTACTAGAAACTAATTGCACTTGCTAAAGAAGCCCTTGTGACTAATTTCCACTTATATAAATCCATAAATTTAAGAAAATAACTTGCTTTATAACTTATTGTTATACATTTATTTATCATTCTTATTTTCATGTTAATCCAAACTAATTCAGATACACAGCTAAAAAAAAGATTATATCTTCCATTTCGAATGCAAAACCAACCTCTACGCAGAAGAAGTTCAATCGAATCCACTCTCTCTAGCTGGGTCACCATGTGCTGAACCTGATCAATGAGTGCACCCACTATATGCATCTGCAAATCCACAACTCGAGCGGCACATGTTGCTCAGCCATCTTTGAATCAATCATGCCCAGAACTGAATCCAACAACTTCTCAATAATCAAAACCTCACCATTTCTAGCCCTATCGTTCCAGCCTCCTTATCAAAGCACTAATCATCGTCATCCTCAACCCTCAGGATTACAGAAAGCAGGCTCTTACACCCTAAGTCCCTAAACTCTAACTGCTCGCGACCACAAATCGAGATACGCACGAGCTCCAGCTCGTTTTCCTGCCTTGCACGCACCTAGACGCCGCTCCTTCCCGCTTAATCAGGCCTCGAGACACCACTGCTCGAATCGAACATCTCAATTCACCTCCCCTCCCTCATGTCATCGCAAAGCTCGCTAGTATATGCGCTCGCCTCTCTTTTATTTTCAACTGGAATGAGAATTGAAAAAAGAGGGCGGCCATTTATTTTTCTGAACGATGAAGAAACCATTTTGCCTGCTCGCGTGATTTGAAAAGACGAAGGGACAAGATGTTTTGAAAAAAGGGGACAGAAAGGAATGTTAGCGTGCAAAAATTAAAAAAAAAGGCGCGTGAAGCAGAGGAGCTGCAGTATTCTGAAGGGGAGACAAAAATCACCGACGTGTCATTTATTTCAGCTGGTGAAGGTTGCTTGTATGAGAATGTAAAAATATATATTTTAAATTGAATTCAAATTGTTTCGATAGACGCAACTTAAAATTTCGAACTCCTATCAAGGCGTGCCACTAGGCATTCATAATGTTATACCTCTATTTCGAACGCAGTGGAAAAGGTTTCGAATCCTAATTCAATCGTATGGAGAAGATAGCTTTTTGGACTCAGTCATTATATTAAATTTCCGATATAGATTCAGCGGGTTTATATGTCGTACGCTCACACAGCAAATCTAAACACTATGAAAATTAAAATCTGATAATAATATAATATTACGGATCCAACAGAACTTGTTTCGTCGAATGCCGAGACTGCGTCTCTGAAGGCTATTTTTAAATATCAATTTAAACGATATAGTATCAAAACTTAACAAAACACTTCCAAATTCAATTTTAAAACTTTAACTATCTTCAGTACTATCATTATAAATTTCAAGCCTTTAAAATATTTTTAACAAGCTTGAAACTCAAGATTAAATATTTTACTCAATCTTCAATTATTGAATTGAATAATTATATTATTTAACAACTTGCTGTATCTACATTCTGAATCGATAAATCCAAGTTTTCCATATTCAAACCAATTTATAATTCAATTTCTATATTTAAAACCATTTAAATATACCGAATTAAATATTGAAAAATCTAGGTGATCACAGTTATAATTGAGTGATAATAACTAATTAAATAATTTAAATATAAATTCAAATGGCAATTATTCAATGTTTCATTAAATTGATATACAAATTTTGAAGGAATATAATTCATCTTAATTTAAATATCAAATATTTAATTAAATGAATATTGTATTAATATATTAATTTCGAGCAACTGTGTTAATTTATAAATATCCTTATATATACACACATATACGTATACATACACATACACACATACATATGTATGTATGTATTAACATTTAAATAACAATATCATATATAAGCATATGATATACAATTACATAATATAAGTCTGTTTAGAATTTTAATATGAATCCAACAATAAAAGTAGTATGCAAAAAAAAGTTCGTAAATGAAAATGATAAGGTTTACTAAATATGGGGGTTAAATTGCAATTATAAAAAATTCAAGGGTAAAATAAAAAACACATAACTTCTTCAATGCCTAAAACCTTAGCCACTAGATCATGAATGCCTCCCCATTTCTATGGCCATCGAAAATGACCAAGGCTGCCAACTACCCCACCGCCTTGATCAATGTGACTACCTAAGAAGCTTGGCATATGTAGAATCGAGTTCGAACCCAACATCAAAACCTAATTTTAAGATGATGTTTAGATCACCTTCTTCATCATTGCATTTGTCAAAGATGGATTATCGCAAACAATTGATCAAAAAAGACTTATGATGTCGATATTTCAAGTGATTTAGTTGGAGAGCCTATATGATGTTGAGATGTCATTGTCGTAGTGTTGAAAATTCACAGGATCAGACAGAGATAGATATGTGCATGCATAGTAATAGTGAAGGGCAAAATAGATTTTAAAAAACCCAAGTAATAATAAAAATTGAAAAATAATTTAAAATTCAATTTTTTCAAAATAATTTGGAATTGTTTGCTCAATGGTCGTACCGGTCGAATACACCTTTAAATGTCACTTCACTTTTGGGAGATCAACTTAATGGTGGAGTTGCATAGTCCACCATTAAGATGCAATTTATTTTGCGGAGGGATAAATGAACTTGTATCTCAAAAAATAGAGGAATCTAGGTCTATTCATAAAAGTGCTAATGGGAGATGTATATATCTTACCTAAATCACCGTTTATGGCATGGCCCGATATAAATGAGATATTATCTCACTTAATCGATTAAAACCATTTAAATAATTCATTCCCTTAGCTTTGCTAAAATTAATTCATACCCACATATATTTTGGTCTATATGATTTTAAAACAATATTAACATTTTTAAAGACAAAAATAAAATATATGACTATGTATATATTATTTATTATATTTGAACTATTATATTGGCCTAGAAATAGTTATATATATAACAATTACATTACTGATTAATTTTACGCCAACTAACAATTAGAAAATAATAAATTAATATGAACATTAAATTAATATCTCCATACTAAAAACTTATAACTTCTATAAATTATTTCAAAAAATTATTGTTCATCAAAATTAAAAGTGGCAGTTGTGGTACTTGTGGATGTGAACTCGGTCATTTGTAATATTTACACATTTTAAATATTAAAATCCATACAAACTTTATTAAAGCACAATAGTTTTAAACAAGTTCAGTTGCTTATAGATTATTTAAGTGAAATCCAATTTCTCATCTATTAAAGTGACTACCTTAAGCAACAATATATTATGCACGTTTTCAATTTTTCATCACAATATCACTTAGATATCTCGAGCTCAATCAATGGTCCAAATTCTATTAATATCAATAGTTAATTATGAAGTCCAACACCGAAATCGATGATTTAATCTAGCAATAATTATCGATTAACTGACTTTCTTTGGCTAATGATTTTGATTTTTACCATTATCGGTGATACTAACCATCTATTCAAAGAAGAAGAATCCTCTCTTTAATGGTGTTCTTCTTTAACTAGTCCAACTTATACCTAACCATGGCCTTAACATGATCAACCTTTTTGTGTGATTGATTGTGACGACCCACCTTTTTGACACCTAGGAACGACACTTAACACATCCTCGGTGTTTGTGTGTTGTTGCCCAAGCATCGATAAGATGAATCATCGTTGGGTGAAATAAAGAGCAGAATAGAAAACCTCACAATGAAACTGCTAAATAAAACATAACAATTAATAGTACATCAAAATACTCCTTAACTGGGAGTTATCAGAGTTACATAAAAGTACAACAAATCAGCTTAGGCAGTTACAACATCCTGCCTTTACATATGCTAAAACAAAATACACTTACAAAAAATAGAAAATACGACAGAATAGATAACTAAGAAGATAAAGCCTTCTGCTCAAACGTCGTCTTTAAAAGAGCCCACAGAAACCTGCTACTCTTGGACTACTCAAATAAAATGAGTACCTGAGAGTTTAGGGAATAAAAACAACTGGGGTTGGATGATATATTTGGTATAAGTACAAAAATTTAAACAGTAGGTGTGATATTAAACACAAAACATGTGAGACCACGCCGTTGAACATGGAACAGGTTTACTCCAACATAAATCAACTTCCAAACTTAAAGAATGAATAAATAATTAAACACCACGAAGAGTGGCTTACTCTTCTTAATGCAAATAAGGAAATAAATTTGAAGGTTTGAATCAAATAAGAAAAGGAAAATCTCCAACAAATGACTAAGAAGGTACACCATTATTGAAGTATTCCTCTAGTAATATACTTCTGAGAAGCTCATATACTCCATGACACTTCTCAAAAATATACAAGCCAGACCTCGCCAAACTTTACCGAGAATCCGAATATTTCACATCTAAATGCACAAATGAATTCGATCTAGATGAGATGTGAAAATACCCTAATGGGAGCAGCCCTACATAGCTGGACGTCCTTTCATACTTTGGGTTCAGTCATTTATCGACAAATGATAACAAAGCTCAACGGAGCAAGAAAGTGTCTTGGAATGATGATAATAAAGAAGTTGAAATAATCGATAGATGAGAAACCAACTATCGAGGATATAAAACGATCGTATATGGAAATTAACTCTTGTATGCTTACCATCACACATCGAATTCAAACTTGTAGTATTTATTGGTTAATAATAATACCGGACAAGTCAAGGTAGTGTTACCTCAAAGTCATGTCCCACGATTATTCTTAACTTTCAAAATATAGACAAGTCTACTTCTTCGATGTTTAGTGTTAATTATACAAGTAAACTATTTCCATACATGAATCACTTTTACGGAAATTAATTCATATCCATAAACATTTCAAACTTTTCTTTTAAAAACCCAAATTCGTACATGGCTTCACATTACAGGTATTAGCTTTAAAACACTTTATTACTGACTTTGAAATATCATTAAAAAGGATTTAACGACTTAAAACATCCTTATTACATTGATTAATTAACTTTTAAACTTTGTTGAATAAGTTAATTAATTAACTTCAGTAACCTTTAACTAAAACGGTAAATCTTCTTTAAACATCATTAATTCAATTAATTAATCATATAATTAGTTAAAAAATTAAATAATTATTAAATATCATTATTTAAAAGTTATTAATTAATTTAAACTTTATTTAAGAAAAGATTTGTTAACTTTTTAAAAGTCACTAATTAAAAGGGTTGATTTAAAAACATCATTAGTAAATTGATTATTTAACTTTAATACATCATTTAATTGATTAATTTACCTTAAGTTTAAATAAAATGATTAGTTAAATTCAAAACATCATTAACTAAGAAATAAGTTAAATTTAAAACACATCATTACATTATTAATTAATTAAATAATTAAATTAAATAATAATTATCAAAATAATTAATTATTTTTGAACTTGCTTAGTTTGTAAAACAATTCCAAGCACGATAATGAAACCAAATGGTTTCAATAAAAGATGATTTTCCGAAAGAGTCGATATAGCGACTATCGCTATACGGGCAGTTCAGAATTCGAATATATGACATTATCATTACAACCAACCATCACAAGCAAGGGTATGAACACATATATAGGATATTTTGCTATGATACAACATGAATAAGTGTTTTGCTAACAAATATATCATTTTAACAACTAACTTTTTATTTTGTTAACTATATGCTTGCTAACATTCAAGTTGACAACTTTCCAAAGCAAAAACCTAAAACAACAACCAAACCATTATTACATAATTCAACAAACATACATAGACAAGAAATATAGATATTAATACGGGTTTAAACTTAAGTTCTATGGGTAAAGTTTTTGCTCACAAAAATACTTCTAACTTAACCGGATCACCATAACAAGTTGCTGAACTCTCGAACTAACTCCATGACACCTTAACATGGACTTTTGGACCTTTAATGGGCTAGGTATTGGTTTGGCCTTGGCAATATGGGGCTCGGCCTTGACGTTTTGAGGTGCGAATGGATTTTTTTGTTAGAGGAGTGTTTGTAGATGAATATATTAATTTAACTTGATTTTTTGAAGTGTATTCACTAGTTTTTGGCTTGGGAATTTCTCTTGGAAGCCATGGAAGTATTCATATATTTGAAGAGATAAGAAATAAAGATAGAAATGAATACGTAAAGTGAAAAATGTATGGATATGGTGGGTATTTATAGGTAAAAAAGTAGAGTATTAATTTAATTTAACTTAAACATTTAAATAATATAAATGTTGTCATGTTGCATGCATTCATACCTCCCCTCTCACCATAGAGCACACGCACCCCCTAGATCCACCTACACCATGCTTTAGGTACTTGTTTAGGATATGGTTAGGTTATTTAATTAATTTCCTAATGTTATTTAATGTGTTTTTGTGCATTTAATGTCAAATCATGTTTTATATTTAAACATAGCTTGAGTATTAACTTTAACACATTGATTTTCTTATCACATGATATTTGGAAATGTGTGTGCATGTGTATATGAGTGATACAAAAATGTACACAATGTTTTCAATGATTTTTTCAATGTCGAAAAGTCAAATTTTCGAAAAATGTTTTTCGGCCACATTTTCTATTTTAATTTGAACTATTTATTTTGGTAAACAAAATTTAAAAATGACTTTAATATCATTAATGAATGTTTAAAATAATTTTATTTGGTTATTAAAATTCATTATTTAAATATTTTAAAATGATTTAATTATTCAAATACAAAGGATAAATTTAAGGGTCGTTATACTCTCCCCCTAGGAGAACTTTTTCCTTGAAATTAATACACAAAAGGCAATTCAAAAAGTATATATCAACCAGGAAATTCATATAACAATGCAAAGAATCTATGCCATACAGAGTGCATTCAAACAATAAACAACTAACCGGACGTTACATCAGGGTAAGTTTCTCTAACACGATCCTCAATCTCCCAAGTACAATCATGGGGATCATCGCTCCACTGAACCTTCACAAGCTTCACTACCTTGTTCCTCAATCTCCTTTCATCCCAATCTACAATATGAACTGGATGTCGGATTACTATCAAATTTGGTTCTATTTCCAAGTCTTCCTAAATAGATGTCTCTACAATCAGCGACGGATCATGAACATGCTTTCTCGGATGAGATACATGAAAGACATTATGAACTTCTGACAATATTTCAGGCAATTCTACTCTAAAACGATCTAATTCTTAAGGATTCTAAATGGTCCGATGTATCTGGATGCTAGCTTTCCTACACTTATGAATCTTACGACTCCTTTAATCGGGGAAACTTTCACAAATACCGAATCCCCGATCACAAACTCTAAGTCCCTTCTCCGTCGATCGGCATAACTTTTCTGTCGATCTTGGGCTTCTTTCATCCCTTCCTTGATCATAGCCACTTTCTCTGATGCTTTTTGAATTATTTCTGGTCCAAAAATTAGTCGGTCTCCAGTCTCAACCCAACATGAAGGTGATTTATATGGTTGTCCATACAAAGTCTCATAGGGTGCCATGCCAATGCTAGCTTGGTAACTATTGTTATAAGAGAACTCTACCAAACTGATCTTCCCAAGAGCCTCCAAAATCTAAAATGCATGCTCTTAAGAGATCCTCCAAAACCAATTCACCCTTTTGGGTTGTTCGCCTGTCTACGGGTGATAGAACGTGCTCAAATTCAACTTTATTCCTAAAGCGGCTTGTAATGCTTCCCAAAATCTACTGGTGAAGATAGGATCTCGATCCCTAACTATACTTATTGGAATTCTATGCAGTCGAATGATCTTGAAAGTCTAGTGGATCTTTACAAATAATGCAACTTATATCCATGTGTGTGTATATTACTAACTATGTTAAGTAGAGAATAGTAATTGAATATATGATAAATAATAGAATTGGCCACACCAGATATTTTATATTGGTTCGGACCTTCCGTCCTACGTCTAGTCCCGAAGCACCCCTTCAATATTTCTTCTAAGCAACCAACCCTAGCTTCACCCGGAGGAATAGGCTAATACAAAAATAGATCTTTGACAATCCCGTGTCCTAAATAACATGGATATTGAGTGATGGTACAAATCTTCCTATGATCTCCTTTGAGTATGTGAATGTGAATGCTTTGAGTTGTAGGAAGTAGTTTAACCAAAATTATATTTTGGTTATAATAGATTGAGAGTATGTAAGCAATGTATGCACAAGAGAGTGATAAGAAATCAAGAGAGAGAAGATTCAATTAATTCAATTTTGTTAATGTCTACATCTTAATTAAGGTAGCATTTATAGATTCAAAAGGTGATAAGTTCTATTCGTTTTAATGACTGCAACCTTTCGATAAATGGTAATTTCTTTTTTCTCAACAGAAGTGTCTTTTCAAATTGCAGGTTTTCAAACGATAGATGTCTATGGTAAAACCTTAGACGTCCATGACTTCAGAAAATAATTACCCAGGATTGTCATAGACGTTTGTGGCTTCATAATTTTATTTTCCCTAGTATTTCCTCAAACGTCCGTGGTTTTACTTCAGATGTCTGTAAGTAGTAAAAACAGTTTTTCAAATTAATTTCAGTGTATATGAAATCACATGTGATCGCATATGCATATATACTAATGGAGATTATAACAATATTTAATCTAAGAGTCTTTTACAATAGAATACCCTTACTAACTATAGTATTGTCGATAAATCATCGTTTATCTTCGAGTCTCAGTATCTTCGAGCATGATGTCTTCTTGTATTATGTACCTATAGTCTTAAAATGTATGTATATATATATGATTGTATAGTTGTTGTTGTTGAAACATAAACTGGAGGTTCTAATAATCTCCGCTTTTTTGATGATGACAACTTTATAATCAAAATGGAAGAATTATTATATTTGTCTCCCTCTATGTATATGCATAAATTCATCCCCTTTGTAATTATCAAAATGGAAGGAATGATATAAGATATATAAATGTTAAATATACATTTAATAGCATGTATTAACAGCATTTGTAAAGGATATTACCGCATTTTGAAATGTTGTTATTTCTAATGTAAAGGATATTACCGCATTTGTAAATGCTGTAGTTGATAGAAATGAACTAAATGACTAAATTGAATTAAGGGCTATTATAGCACTTTGTAAGTATTGTAGTTGCTCAAATTAAATAAGGCATTATTTGAACTAAAGTAACGCTATTACAGCATTTTTAAATAATGTCTTTTATTAAATTGAATTGTTTTAAAAGTAACTTTCCGTAGCATTTTCTAAATGCTGCGAAAGTTGAATTTTCATTGTCTGAATAAATTTAAGTGAATAAATGAACTTTGAAAGATTAAAATTTTGAAAATTTAATTATTAAATATAATAATTTCATTTTAATGATTTAAAATGAAGCAATAGTTTTGAAATATAAACTATTTTTAAATGTGTGTTGAAATGGTATTTTAAATAAAATGAATGTGGTCTTGAAAAGATACGATGTTTTGATATTTTGAAATGGATTTTGAATGATATTGAATTTTGAAATGATATTTGATTTCGAAGTATAAATTAATATTTTGAAATTTTAACCACAGGATGTATTAAATTTATGGTTTAACTGATCCTTAGAGGATGGCCGATCCCAAGCATCCTTTAAGTTATAGTGCGTTTTTACTACAGTTCACTTGAGTTGGTTTACATTATATAAGTATATATGTCCTGGCTCGAGTGTTTTGTGTTTTACTTTACGCTCGGGTCAGCCTGAGTATTTACAGCTTAGCTTTGGATTTCTTTTCCGGAGCTAGGAATCGTTGAAGATTCATCTTGTCTAGTTATCTGTTCCCTTTCAGTTTCAGTTGTTCCCTTTCAGTTTCAGTTGTTCTATTTCAGTGCTGGTATTTATAAACTGTTATGTATTTGAGATTTCTATCGTATATGTTTTTTAGACTGATATTATGTATTATGTTTTGAGAGTTTGTTATAGTAACTTCATGAACTACTATGGTATTTTAATTTCTGCTGCAAGTTATTCTGATATTTCTATGTCTGTGATTCTGTGATTTGTATTTCATTTGCTCCAAATTTATTTACAATGCGGTATTTTGAGCAATTCAAGTCCGGCATGTATGGATGCGAATGGCTGAAAATATTGGGTTGTTACAGTTGGTATCAGAGCTTTGGTTTTAGGCAAACCTTAGCCTACGGAGCAAAAATTCATTAGAGATAGGGTAGAAATACCCTAGAATGAGTGAAATCAATCTCAGGATCATTTCTTTGTGAGAGAAAGTATTTCCGAAGTATAAAATGATTTCCAAATGATTTTTAAAGTATTTTCAAAGATTATATTAATATAAAGTTTTTCTTATTTTGAAATCAAGATTTTTCTAAACTTTATCCCTTCAGTATCCACCTTGTTAGAAATCTCTTGGTTAGGATTCTTATCGATTAGGATTCCTTGAACTTTGGAACGCTCCCACTCGTTCTAAAATCCAGTCTTGTCTTCCCTATTTTACCCTTTTGATCTTGGAGCATTCCATAACTCCACATTTAAATGACCTCTCTAAAGATCGGTGATTCCGCCAATTTTTGAATGATTTGTAAAGGGGTGAACCTCCTTTACAATTGGCATTGATTCACCGGAGATTTCTATATCCTCGGTTTACGATGCTATCTATCTCCTGCTCTACTCGGATTCTATCTCTGGCGATCGGAGGTCTATTTGCCTTAGATTTCCACATTGGTTATATTCCTGAGGTCACGGTTGACCAGTTAAGGTCGCCCGCGATCTATATATGCTTATCCATCTTCTATTTGGTAATAAAATTATCTCATCTTTGTTCGAGCTTATTTTCAAACCAGAATTCTATTTGATTAGAGTCCTCTAAATTTGAATCTCTGTTTGTTAGAAAGCTATCCTTGAATCATTCTTTGGAAATTGGTGTTTGGTTGTATTTTGGAATTTGTGCATACATCAAAATTATTATTTTGATAAAGATGACCCTATTTTGTATATAAAAGTGAAATGTTTTCGATAAGGATTATATACCTTCTAAAACGAGAAATTTGAAGTTTCGAAAGGATTTGAAATTTTGAAATTTTTAAGAATTTGACTTATATAAAATGATTGATAACTGAAGGGTTTTGAATTTCGAGGAGTCGAACTCCGGTGTTTTGAAATCGGTCTTAGGATTTTGGAAGATATATAATAATAATATGATTTAAAGATATTTCTCCCAATAAAAATGTTTCAAATGTATTTGAATGAATTCCAATGATTTCAAAGAGATTTCAAAGAAGTTTTTCAAGAAAATAAAAGTCCAGAACCACTTATGTCGCTGGAAATAATTTCGGTGATGAATGCATGCATCATCGACATTGATTTTCATGTTTCTGAGTGGGGGAGAGGCCACTCTAGTAGCTTTTCTATGCGAGTGATTTTGTGAAACCAAATATTGATTTCAGATTTTGAAGTACGGTTTGATATTCGGAAGATATATGTATATATATATTTGAAATAATTTAAATAAGCCGGTGTTCAATCCTCGAGATTCAGATCTGTTTTGGTATAACCTTATCTTTTGGAATTTGTTTACTGATTTGTTGGTGATTACCAACTCTTGGATTGAAAATATGATTTCTTCGACTATTTTGAAGATTCGAGCACTTACAAATCAAGTTTAACTTTTCAAAGCTAAAAAATGTTGAAAGGTATAAGGTATTTGATAAAGAATATAAGTTTAGTTTGGTATGATTAAAGTATAAAGTAATATGATTTATATAAGTTTGAAACTGTTTGTTGAATGAAATAAATAAGACTATTTTGAATTATACTGGTATGAAATATAAATTTGAAATATTTGAATAAAGTATGTATATAGAATAATAATCTTTCCAGTGGTAAATTGGATTTTTCCTTTAGAAATAAATAGTTTGAAGGTTTTAAAAAGAGATGATTTTAAACTTAGTAACCATTTTAGATATTTTGATGATTGAAATGGTTGGAAATGATTTAATCTTTATTTTGATAAAGAATGTGAATTTGAAATGATAATTGATTTTGATAAATGAATATTTGAAGTTTATATTTGTATGAAAAGATATTTGGTTTACTTGTAATTTGAGTTTATTTAAAAATGATGGATTAATGAAATGAATATTTCAAAACAAGTAATAATGAAGTAAAATTTGAGATATATGAAATTATAAAATTTAATTTTTAAATATGGTATGTTTAAGCTTTGAAATATATTAGAGATTGAATAGTATATTTTAAGGATCAAATCTTTATTTGAAATTTAATAATATTTGAAATGGTTTTGTTGGAAAACTAAATTGAATTGAAACTGATGGTTTGAATTGAATTAAAAATGGAAATTTTTGATTTGGGTTTAATTGAATAAATTTGTGAAATGTAAAGAATTAAAGGAATGTTTTATGATTTAAAATGTATGATTTCAAAATGTTATGATTTTCAAAGTGTAATGATTTCAAGTATGTTGATTTCGAAAGATTTATAATTTTTAAAGTATTATGATTTTCGAAAGTGAATATATGTTTGAAATGGAAATGAATTTTGTTTGACCTAAATTTTTGTGGATTTGGGAATTTGGATTATTTTCTAAATCTATTGTTTTAAGAAACTTTGAAACTGAATATATGAAATTAGGAAGAAATGATCTGGCGAAATCATATATGATTTTGAAACTAAAATGTTATTGAAATGGTTTGATATTGAGAACCTTGTTTATTTAAATACTCTGATTTGGGAGTTATCGAACTTATATAAAATTGATTTGTATAAGTATGAAATTGATTTGAAAACTGTTGATTCGAAAAGATACTCATACTCAATTTGTAAAGAGAAATCTTATATAATGGAAATCTATATAAGTATGATTCGATATACTATTGATTTGGAAAGTATTCGATTTGAAATGAAATCTTATATATAATAGACTTTATATAAGTATGATATTTGAAAGCGATTTTGAAAGGTACTATATGATACATATTTTCGAAGTAAAGATATGGAAAGTGTCTTCTGCTTGATATCCGCTTTGTGGCCACACTGTGGATTCATTCTATCGATATTATTCTCTCTAATTTGGGTTTTCCGGATATGATACTCGAGTGTCCATCGAATTTCATGGCGATTTCCATGGTTTTACGAGCGCGGCTGCATAGCGTAATTTACAGGGGCTGCGAGAGCCTAAGGGTACGGATGTTTCCTGGGGGATCCAGGCGTAATCATTGTGTATCTGTGATCTATTGGGTCGCTTGGTAGCGTAATCCGCAGGGGCTGCGAGAGCCTAAGGGTACAGATGTTTCCTGGGGGATCCAGGCGCAACCATTGTGTATCTACGGTACTAACAGTCGTCATGGCGTAATCGCAGGACTGCGGTAGTCAGCCTACGGGTACAGATGTTTCCTAGGGGATCCAGGTGTAACCATTATGTATCCGTGATCCATGATCGACATGTTTGGTTTGGTTTATTTGTTTGGATTGTACTTCCTATATCTGTTGTTTTTAAAAGGTTTTCCAGTATTTTCATTGGGTGTTGAAACAAGTCTATTAAGTACCTGGAGAATTCTAGCTTTTCCCTAATCAACACATGGCTAGAGTCTACAGGAACGAAAGTAAACTTGTTAAGACATCGAGTTATAAAAGTATTTTTATAAAGTATTATATAAAAGATATTTTGATCATTATTTTAATTTTCTAAATAATTTAAAATGTTTTAATTTTTTTTTACTTTGAACTAACAAATTTGAATCAAATGACTATTTATCATATTATAAAATGTTTAGAATGTTGTAAATATAAAATTATAAATTGAAATGTATATGGTTTTAAAATAATGGTCCATCCTTGTCTTTCAACCTATTTTTCCTTCTAGCTATTTCAACCTTTTTCCTATTCGAGGGTTCTTTCTGCATTATGGGAAGAGTTGGTTCTTTGGCTTATTGTTTGGATTTGCCCAAGAAACATTCTGGAGTGCATGATGTATTCCACGTCTCACATATTCTCTGGAATCTTCTTGGTCTATCTCTTTTGTTCAGCCTTCTGCTCTTGATGGTTGGGATATTGAGCCTAATTTGACTGTCGAGAGTAAGCCACTTCGTATTGTCGACAGAGGTACAAAGCAGCTAAGAAGAAAATCTGTTAGTTTGATCGAAGTACGATGGGGTACTGATGATCGAGATTGTACCCGGGAAACGGAGGAGAGCATTTGTGCTTCGAATCCGAAATTGTTGTTCCTGGTACTATTTTTTGTCTATAGTGCTTTTCCTTATTTTCCTTGTTCATTCTTTTCGAGGACGAAAAGATTTGAGTGGAGGAGAGTGTAACAACCCAGTATTTTGTGATTATTTTAATTGTTTATTTTAATTATTTAAATTGAAACTCCTGATTTAAAAACTTTATTATATTTATTAAAATGAATAAATTTTGTGATTTTAAGAGTATTTTTGATTTTTTTTGTGTGAATTATAATTTCAAACCTGAATAAATAGGATATTTGCAGAAAAAGTGGATTTTTGGTCAATCTGGTCAAACTTTGACTTTTAAATTTAAAATTTAAATATTTTAATTTTTTAATTTTGTCTTTTATTATGAAAATTTATTAAATTTTGAGAATACTTCTTCTCGTTTCGTCGAAATCTGATTTACATTGTGAAAGCTATGCATGTTACAATATTGTATGTAAATTGATTTATTTAATAAAATTGTCTATTTTAATTCATATAAATAATATTTTTATTTGTCATATTATGTTATAATATGTGTTATATGACATGTTAGGTATATATTTTTATTTTAAATATTTTAAAGTAATGTTATAATTTTTCCAAAGCTTAGTGTATTTATTTTCAATTTTTATAACCTAGTTTCTATTTTTAAGCTATTTTCTTAATTTAATTATATTTATTTAAAATTTATTTATTTTATTCATTCATTATATTTTCGTGTTTTTATCTTTACTTATATGTATTTCGCATGTATTTAAAATGCAAAAAGAATTTGGATATTTGAAGAGTTTTTGACCTTTAGTATCCTTTGCCTTTTCATATTCAATTTTCCTTTTCACACCAAACAACATATCCATTCAATTGCTGACTTTATCACCATTCCTTTAGCTGATTTTCCCTCATTTTTCACGTACCAAAACTTTATCAAACTCAAAAAGTATGGCCTCCATTTCTTGAGAGAATTTTTTTGGTAAACTTCCATTCTTTTTCACTTTTTTTCCATTGTTTTGTATTGATTTTGTACTTGTATTCACCTTCGTGTGTTCGGCCTCCCTCCTCCAGCACTATAGCCGCCTCCACCACCACCTACTCCAGCCATCAACCCCTCCTTCCACTGACCTTACATGGCCGAAACCCCCAAGTTGAAGGTCCACCAAAATTTTGATAAAAACTCCACTTTATTCATGCTAGCCGAACTCCCCTTGCCTCCACCACTCCAATCATGCTTTGGCCGACTCATACACCACCACCACCAGCCACAACCTGAGCCTAGAACCTCTGTAACACCTGTAGTTGATCTTTCCAGATCTGACCTTGTCCATCCATGCTTGGCCGAGACCTTAAATGGCAACAAAACCCACTTGTGTTGCCTTGTTTTGTAAATTCATGCACACATACCCTTTATTTCCTTTGTATTGTTATGGCCTACCCCTGTTGGACCTCAACCTGATCCAAACCTGATCCAAATACATCCCATTACAGTGCTTTTCCTGTCCATAGCTGAAGCATAAGTCGTTGAATGCAAGTGCAAAGGCATTAGCTTTGTGTTACATGTTTATCTCTAGCATTGTTTTGTAACAGTTTGGTTTGTAATTCATGTTTGTATTTGTTTTGTTTGATATTGAACAAGGCAATTAGCTTTGGCTCTCCCACTCTCAAATCATTGTCAGTTATCATGCCTTTGAAGTTCCTTGTTTGTGCATTCGGTTGTCATCTCCAGCTTATACAAGTAAGTAATTCTCACTACACAGTATTTATACTTATATGACTAGTAAACCGATCACATTTGAATTTGTAAAATATATCACCATGTTATATCTACTATGTTATGATCATATGATATTCACCCATGCTTATTTACCCGTTACATCATCTGTTACTGTTATTTAATGCTATCATGTAATTTATATCAGTTTATCACACTGCAAGTTCCCTTTAGATTAGAATCACTATGGGTTGAAATGATACATACCCGAACGGACTTTAGAATAGGGAAAAATCGTTATGGGCTGAAATGATAGGCCTGAACGATTTTTAATTATTTTCATTTACTTAGGACTACGGGTTTGAAATGATAAAATCCGGGTTTTCTTTGTAAATTACGGATTGAAATGATATATTATCCGTATCACTTTACCTAGGCTAGAAAATTTTATATAGACCCGTAGGTAAAATATATTTTTCTAATTTTTTTTAAAGTATTTTAGAAATGTAAATATTATAATATTTTGATTTAAAACTTAATTAAAAATGATTTTTGTAAAGTATTATTGATTTTCTAAAAATTTATAAGTGAAATAAATTAATGGTAAAGTTAGAAATTAGAAATATAAGTTATCTTGGAAATTTTGATTTGGTTATAAATGGAATTTAAATTAAGTAGGAAAATATGATAAATAAATATAAAAATTTGATTTAAAATGAATTTAAAATGGTTTTTATAAAGTATTAATGATTTTTGAATAAAGTTAAAATGTTAAATGAATGAATATTAAGTTGAATTTTGAAATATATCTTAAATTAGAAATTTGTAAATTTTGTTTAAAGGTGAATTTTAAGTTAAGTAAATAAAGAGGAAAAATAAGTTATATTTGGAAATTTAAACTTAAGTGTTAAGTTAAAAATTTAATTTAAAGAATTGAAATTGAATGTGTGAATTTAATATGTGAATTATTATTAAATATTGATTTTGAATGAAAATTTAACCTTATAAAATCATGAATATAAGGGTATTTAAATGATTGTTTTAAAAGTTAAAATATATGATTTTATAAGTTTAAAATGATTTAAATAAAAATTTAATTATTTGTGAAATTATATTGAATATTTGGAATTTAATTAACAGCATTTTGAAATGTTATTATTTCTAATGTAAAGGATATTACCGCATTTGTAAATGCTGTAGTTGATAGAAATAAACTAAATGGCTAAGTTGAATTAAGGGCTATTATAGCACTTTGTAAGTGTTGTAGTTGCTGAAATTAACTAAGGCTTTATTTGAACTAAAGTAACCCTATTACAGCATTTTTAAATGCCGTCTTTTGTTAAATTGAATTGTTTTAAAAATAACTTTCCGTAGCATTTTCTAAATGTTGCGAAAGTTGAATTTTCATTGTCTTAATAAATTTAAGTGAATAAATGAAATTTGAAAGATTAAAATTTTGAAAATTTAATAATTTAATTATTAAATATAATAACTTCCTTTTAATGATTTAAAATGAAGCAATTTGTTTTGAAATTGTTGAAATGTATTTTAAATAAAATGAACGTGGTTTTGAAAAGATACGATATTTTGATATTTTGAAATGGATTTTGAATGATGTTGAATTTTGAAATGATATTTGATTTCGAAGTATAAATTACTATTTTGAAATTTTAACCACGAGATGTATTAAACTTATGGTTTAACTGATCCTTAGAGGATGGACGATCCCAAGCATCCTTTAAGTTATAGTGCGTTTCTACTACGGTTCACTTGAACTGGTTTACATTATACATGTATATATGTCCTGACTCGAGTGTTTTGTGTTTTTCTTTATGCTCGGGTCAGCCTGAGTATTTACTGCTTAGCTTTGGATTTCTTTTCTGGAGTTAGGAATCACTGGAGATTCTGCTTGTCTAGTTGTCTGTTCCCTTTCAGTTTTAGTTGTTCTATTTCAGCTCTGGTATTTATAAACTGCTATGTATTTGAGATTTCTATTGTATATGTTTTTCAGACTGATATTATGTATTATGTTTTGAGAGTTTGTGATAGTAGCTTCATGAACTACTATGGTATTTGAATTTCCGCTGTGAGTTATTCTGATATTTCTGTGTCTATGATTCTGTGATTTGTATTTCGTTTGCTCCAAATTTATTTACAATGCGGTATTTTGAGCAATTCAAGTTCGGCATGTGTGGATGCGAATGACTGAAAATATCGGGTTGTTACATACATTTTTTGAGAAAATTTAGAAGAGATCCTTGACGTCGTCGTTCGTAATATATTTTATGTTGAACTCCCATCATTTCTTGTTGATAGTGATATATTTCGTCGACTTTGTCGGTGAGAGATGTCGATTGTAGATTAGTTGATCGATTGGCTTTCTTTTCTTTAGGTAAAAAACCAGTGTGATACGTAGGTGATGCAACAATGTTCAGAGAGGATGAGCGAATTAATGTAGGTGTGGATTTAGTTGGTGAAATGTAGCGATATCTGATGAGGATAATTTATAGTCAATGGTTGAATAAGTGGACTCGTGATCGGAAGACATTTTTTGAGTAATATTTGTCTTAATAAACTATTTGTAGTTAGGAAGAAAATAAGCTGATTTATAAGATGAAATTTATACTTAGAGAATTGGTTGGGGAAAATAAATTCAACCATATAACTTTTAACAAAGAGCAGTTAGGTTTTATATGGTTAGTATTAGTTTAAATTTATAAACTTTATCCTATGTAGTTTAAGTGTACAAAACTAATCCTATAGGTTTAGTTAATTAGTTCATTGTAATAACATATTCCCAGATCTCATCTCAATTTAATAAAAGTTAGTTCACTTAACGGTTTAGTAAAAATATCAGCATTTTGATTTTCGGTATTTACAAATTCCAGTGATATAATTCATTTTTCCACATTATCTCATAGAAAATGGTGACGAATATCAATATCTTTTGTTCAAGAATGGTTAGTAGGATTTTTTTGATAAATTTATGGCACCAGTATTATCATAATATGTGGGAGATTTTATTATGATTTTTCCAAAATCTAGAAGAGTTTGTTGCATATATATTACTTGTGCACATGCTAAAGCTTCTGAAATGTATTCGACTTCACATGTCGAGAGTGAGACACAGTTTTGCTTTTTACTAAATCATAAAACTAAAGACTGACCAATAAAATAACATGTCCCACCTGTGCGTTTTCTATCCGTTTTACAACGCCGAAATTAGCATCGCTATATGACACAAGTTCGAATGAGCTTCCTTTTGGGTAAAAAAAAGTTCCTAATCTTTAGTGTTTGTTAAATATCTTAATATTCGTTTTACCGCTCAATGATATGGTTGGTTGTGCTTGAAACCGAGCACATAAGTATACACTCATCATAATATCCGGTCTACTAGTTGTTCAGTATAACAAAGATCCTATCATACTTTGATATAATTTTTGATCAAAATCTTTTCCATTTTCATCGTTATCTAACTGTAGAGTAGAACTCATTGGAGTTGGTTTACTTGATATTTTTTCCATTCCAAAACGTTTTAATAAACCTTGAAAGTATTTTTCTTGATTTATAAAAATTCCATTTTCGTCTTATTTGCAATCCTAAGAAATAGCTTAATTCTCCTATATGTGATGTTTCAAATTCATCTTTCATTATTTTAGAAAATTCAGTGCATAATTTTTCGTCCGTGGATCCAAATATAATGTCATCAACATATATTTATACGACTAAAATATTATTATTTTCTTACTTTATAAATCAAGTAAAATCAATTTTTCCAATTTTAAAACCTGAACTTTGTAAATGAGTTTTTAAACTTTCATACCAAGCACGAGATGCTTGTTTTAATCCATATTAGGCCTTTTTAGGTTTAAATACATGATCGGGATATTTTTCGTGAACAAATAAAGGTGGTTGTTCAACATACACTTTTTCTTTTATAAATCTGTTTAAAAGTGCATATTTTATGTCCATTTGAAAAAGTTTAAAATTACGATGACGTGCAAAAGCCAGTAATGTTCGTATTGCTTCAAGATGTGCTACAGAGCTAATGTTTCGTTATAATCAATTCCTTCTTCTTGATTATATCCTTGAGCTACTAATCTTGCTTTATTTCATAAAACACTACCATTTTCGTCTGCTTTACTTTTAAAAATCCATTTCGTTCTAATTACAGGTTGATTATCTGGTCATGATGCAAGTTCCCAAACATCATTTCTTTCAAATTGATTAAGTTCTTCTTACATTGCAATAATCCAAAATTCATCTTTTGATGCTTCTTTATAATTTTTCTGTTCAAAATTTGATATAAATGCAACATGACTCATTTGATTTACCTGTTTTCTGGTCGATACTCCTATAATTAAATCTCCAATAATATTATTAATAAGATGGTCTCTTAATATTCTAGGTGATGTTGTTATCATATTATTATTATTGTTATTGACATTATTATTATTATTGTTATTGTTATTTTCTTTTATAGGTATATTATTTTTATTTATTAATTCTTAATCATCACCATATTTATTTAGTTAATTTTTTTGTCAAATGAGACATGGAGACTTTCTTCTATAATATTAGTTTGTTTACTGAAGATTCTATATGCTTTACTTCGATCTGAATAGCCAACAAAAATTCCTTCATCAATTTTACAATCAAAATTTCCTAGATTATCTTTAGTGTTTAATATGAAGCATTTTGACCCAAATACAAAAAAATATGATACTTTCAGTTTCTTGTTAAAAAATGTTTCGTAGCATGTGTTTTTAGTCATTAGTCTAAGTGCTACACGATTTAATACATAACAAGCAGTAGCAATGCTTTGGCCCAAAAATTCTTTGGTGAGTTACTACTATTTAGTAGAGTTCATGCACATTCTTGTAAAGTTACTTTTTTTTCCTTTCTAAAACACCGTTTTGTTGTGGTATTCAAGGAAAACGAAAAATTATGACTAATTCCCTTTTTGTTACAAAAATTGGTAAACAGCTCGTTTTCAAATTAACCTCCATGATCACTTCGTATATTTTTAATTTTTAAATTTTAAATTCATTAAAAAATTTAATAGTCTAGTAAAATTTTTGAACATTTCAAAAATGTCACATTTAAGTTTTAAAAATAAGGTCAAGTATATCTTGAAAAATCATCAATAATTACAAAATCGTATTTATTATGATTTATTAAACGTACTTGAGTTGGTCTGAATAAATCTAGATGGAGTAACTCGAGAGGTTGTTTTGTGGAAATTTCCTTTTTAGATTTAAAGGAGCTTTTCTTTAATTTACCAAATTGACAAGCGTCACATAGGTTTTTAATCTTATAATTGATTTTAGGTAATCCTCTAACTAATTCATTTTTAGTCAGTTTGTTGATATTCTTAAAATTTATATGACAAAAACGTTTATGCCATAACCAAGGGTCATCATGATTCACGGTTAAGCATAAATTTGTAGTGTTGTTGACATTCACGTTTAAGACATATATGTTTCAATTTCTAAATCCTTCAAAAATTTAATTTTTATTTTGATAAAAAATATCGCATTTATTTTTCTCCAAATCAATTTTAAGTCCTTTATCACATAATTGACTTACACTTAATAATTTATGTTTTAAATTTTCTACCAATAAAACATTAGCAATTACAGGAGAATTAGAAATACCGATATTGATGACTTCTGCAATGCCGATGACAAATCCTTTTGAGTTATCTTCGAATGTTACGGTGCCACCATCAATATATGTTATATTCGATAACATATTAGCATTTCCATCCATGTGATTAGAACAACTGTTATTGAATATCCATTTTTCTTTATTTTTTATTTTAATTTTGGGTATCAACAAAATAAGGAAATTTTAATTGGTACCCACCTTCTTTGATTAGGGTCCTACGTGTTAGTAGATGCAGTTAGCCATATCTGTGACGATTTGGTTTCCTTAGAAATGTAATTTTTGTTATATACAACTTTTGTAAATATTCATCAATATATTTTTGTCTAATTAGTTTTTTATTTGCTTTAGGAATCCATATTTTAACCATATTTCTATATGAATTCTAAAACTTAATTTTTAACTTTAGCTTTCTGAATTTTGTATATCATATGCTATATCGCTTCGGCCTTTGTTTGTTTTCAAAACCTAATCCATTTCGAATTTCCAGATGGTTTAGATATCATAATCAAATTTTCTAAATTTTGTTTTCCTTTATTGAATTTTGTCACATTATTTGTTATTTTTTCTAATTTAATTTTATGATCACAAATTTCAATGTTTCTAATATCTAAGTTTGTTTGTAATTGTAATGACCCACAAATCCATACCCATTTGAGTCGACCATAGTCTCCACTAGTACAACTCAATTTGGATGAAAATACAAACCATTTGGGTTAAAGAAGAAAGAGGTTGAAAAAGAAAATAGAAAAACAATATCAGAATCTCACAATCGCAGTGGAACAAAATATAATATATAACAACAGATTTTCATACAAAAGAATCTGTAACTGTTTAATACTTACAATCATCGGAGTACACAATCATTACATCAAATCTGGACAGTTATAATAACTTGTCCTCACAATAGCTGACTATACAGCGTACCATACACAACGGAAAATACATCAAGTACGTGTGATACGTCTCACAATCCAGCTCGTCTCCTGAGCTCCACAGCATCCTATCCTAAATCCATAATACTCAGTTTGACCCTAATATTATAATAAAATAACACCCGAGTCAGTCTGAAAAACCACTGTGAGAAAACACATTCAATTGGATTATTAAAATTTTCAAAATCCTTTGAAATCAAAGGTATCTCGTAAGCCCACGCCACAAATAAACATGCCGAGTTTTTACCTTAAGATAACCTAATTTTTTTTATAAAATTCGTCTGATATTATAATAATGTCTATAGAAAGTAAAATAGAATCTAGCTGAAATGCTTGCATCTCACCCTCCAGCATAGTTGGGAATAATCAAAACCATATGGGCGCTTATTGGAGATTGGATTCCATGCAATGGCAGGGCTATTAGGGTACCGTCCGTCACAGTACTTGGCCTAGATGAGCGTACCGAGGACCACTCTCGATCCCCTGCAACCCAAGACCGAGCTACCCTTTACTGGATAGTTCGAGTAAGATCACCTCGCGGTTGGGATCAGCAACCGCTCACTAAGCCGAGATCAAAAGGAACATCTAGACATGGACGGCCTTACCCTACTTGGGTGCTACCCACTTAGCCTTGCTGCACCTCTCCTGTTTTAGCCATTCCCGATTGAGGAGGCTAAAGGCTATGCGTTACCTTTTTAGAACACATTTCACTTAGAATGCTTATCATCCTCCTAACGATGGTCTAATAGCATTCGTCCATACAAGTTGCCCTGGGTCTAGACAAACCGAATCACCGTCTTCATCATCTTCACGATCTTCATTTGCAAACATTCAAACCGGATCGTAGTAGTTTTCGGATAATTAAATCCGATCCCGGTCTCTTCGAAACGATCAACGCATTGGCTTATCAAATTAAACAATCATCCAAACAATTGTTTTATTTCCACTGAAAAGCACCAAGTCTTAATAATTTAAATTTTAAATAACCTAAATCACTTTATCCAAAAATATACTCTCAAAACATTTAAAATAAGACTAATTAAATCGCTTAATTTAAAATACTAGTTATGAAATTTTATAATAATTTCTCAAATAAGACTTTAGCCAAACTACTTTTAGAATAAAGCTATTTTATAAAATATAAATATTTAATAATTTTCCTTTAATCATAATACCACTTTAATCTTTAAAACAATTAACTGCTATAATTAACTTAATAAATATTTACTTTGAAAATTTTAAAACAATTAAATAATAATTTCCTAAAAACATTCTTTTAAAATACTTTAAAACTTTTAATTTATACTTAGAAATCTTTCTTTGAAAATATATTTGGCTTTTCAGGAAATCACACTTTCCATTCCAATACAGCCGTCTAATCATTTATAAATCCTTCTCGATTTGTTTTCGGTTTTAATTTACGTCTCAATCTCGTAAATTTTCTTTTCCATACTTAAAAGAACTCTCTTTTTCTTTAAAACGATTTACTCATTCTTTTATAAATTCCCATCGTGAATTTAAGTCTCAAATATCCACCGATATTTATTTCACTTTATTTATAAACCAAGTTTATAAATTCCATAATCTCATTCCCTTTTAATCACTATTTCCAAAACACTTAATCGATTCTCTAAATTAAATTCCCTTTTAAAAATTTATGTCTCGATTTATTCAATTTATCCCAAAACCTATTTATTCCAAATTTACTCCTTCATTATGATTTAAAATCTTATATACATCTGGAATACCAATTTCATACTCTTTTTATTCAAAATTCTCGTTTTACTTTTTTTTCAACTCGTTTAAAGCTTAAATTTAAAAATAAATCCTTGGCACCTAAAAATCAATATTTCTTAAGTCCTTAATTTTAAAACCTTTTAATTTACATTTATTCAAAGACTCTATTCTTTCCCCATACTTCCAGAATTTATTAAGTAGCATTTTAAAAATCAACTATTTGCTTTTTTCCTAATTCACCCTTTTAAATTTTTTTCCATCTTTACCATAAATTTCCTTCCTTAAATTTTCCTTTTTTATTTCCCTTTTTGAAACGACCCGCAAATCCGTACCCCTTGAGTCAACACTATTCTACCTAAATCAACTCAAGTTGTACAGAAATACAAACCATTTGGGTTAAAGGAGAAGAGGTAGAAGAAGAAAATAGAAAACAACATCAGAATCTAACCATCACAGCGGAATAAAATATAATAGGTATTAACATATCTTTACACCAAAACAAATATATCTGTTATACATTACATTATCAGAGTACATCATCAGAGTTCACACAACAACAATAGCATATAACTAGATACACAACTACTCAACACAGCGGCATATACATATAAAACAAGTACGGGAGTACGCATCGTCGTCCAGCTCGTCTCCTGAGCTCCACAACATCATATCACGTATCCCATAATACTCGGTCTGACCCGAGCATTACAGTTAAATAATACCCGAGCCAGTCTGGAATACCAGTGTGAGAAAATCACACTCAATTGATTATTAAAGTTTCAAAAATCCTTTGAAAACAAAAGCATCTCGTAAGACCACGCCATAAATAAACATGTCGGGTTTTTACCTTACGATAGCTAAAACATTTTTATTAAAATCCTCTGATATTATAATAGTGTCTATAGAAAGTAAAATGGAATCTAGCTGAAATGCTTGCATCTCACGTTTCAGCAATAGTTGGGCACAATCAAAACCATACGGGCGCGTAGGGAAAATGGATTCCAACTAATGGCTAGGCACTGGGGTACCACCTGTCACAGTACCTGGTCTAGATTAGCGTACCGAGGAGCCACCCTAACTCCCTTGCAACACAAGACTGGAACCATCCCTTACTGGTCAGTCCCGAGCAAGATAACCCCACGGTTGGGATCAGCAACCGCCCACTAAGCCGAAATAAAAGGGACATCTAGACAGGGATGACCTCACCCTCCAGTAGGGGCTACCCACGAAGCCTTGCTGCATAACCCCTGATTTTCAGCCATTCCCATTTGATGAGGCTTGAGGCTAAGCGTTACCTTTTTTTAGAACATATCCCTTAGAATGCCCATCGTCCACCTGACGATGTTTCGCAAGCATTCATCCATACAAGTCCGTCCCGGGTCCGAATGGAACCGAAGGCACTATTCCTACTACATCCATTTTGGAAATATCATCAGGATTAGTAGCGACTAGCCCTTGCACTTCACTGCTCCATCTTCGAATCCAAAATCGTTTTTCACGAATCGTACAAACCGGATCGAAGTGGTTTTCCAGAAATAAATCTCGATCCCGGTCTCTTCGAAACGATCAGCGCATTTGGCCAATATTGATAGTCGGTGATTTAACTATCAATTAATATTCACAAACAACCATCCAACAATAAATAATTTCCCAAATTATTTATTAACCTCGAAAATATCTTCATAAGATATATTTCCACTTTTCAAACCCTTTTGAAAACAGTTTTCAAATTATCTTCCTTTCTCAGAATAAATTCCAAGCATTTCTATTTCCACTGGAATCACCAAGCATAAAACTTTAGATTTAAAATTATTTAAACGCTTTACTTTAAAATATACTTTAAAACATTTAAGTTAAAAACTACTTCAAATACTTTATTAAAACACATACTATACGAATATTTGAAAATAAGATTACTTTATACATATAAAACTAGGTTTTCACTTTTAAAACAAAACACTAAGTCACTTTTAAATAGTTATTACAATAATAGATTTGAAAAATATTTACCTTAGAATTTTACACATTCAGAAATAATAAATTTTCTAAAATATGCTTTTTAAGACAACATTAAACCTTTATCTTATATTCAAAAATTTACTTTGAAAACGTACCTGGCCATCCAGGGAAATATACTTCTCTTCACATCCTTTAAAAATAAATCACTATTTATTTTTAAACAGTTTTTCTCATACCTTTAATAAATTCCCACCTTGAATTTATTCTTCCAAATATCCGATTTCAAATACTTAAATCAATTCCCAAATTGATTTCCAATTTACTTCTTTTATTCCAAAATCCTTTAATTTCAGATTTTTATTCCTTAATTATGATTTAAAATACTTTTAATTGAAATACCAATTTAGATTTCTCAATTTACTTCTTGTTCCTTTTTAAATAAATTTAAAACTTTAAGTTTAAAATAATTCTTTATCCATTTAAATTAATATCACATAATTCTACAATTCATTTATTAATGTTTATTCAACCCTTTCTTTTCATACTCGCAGTTATTTATTAGTATTTAACATACTTCTATTTCTTTTCAATTCATTCTTAATTTATTCAACTTTCTCTAATTATCTCGTTTACAATTTACTCCCTTTTTTTCTTTCAAAAATCCAATTTATATATTTTTGGTAATCCATTTTACTCAAATATAACCAACCAAATCATAACATTCAATATTCCAATATATTCATCATAGAATATCAAGTAATCATAACAAAGAATATTAAATAATAAATGTTGAGGGGTCCAGTTGGATCCCTCCAACCTGTTTCCCTACATCCACAGATGTTAGCACAATATAATATGCCAATTCTAAAATTATCATACTACAGCGCTTCAATCAATTTCAACCATTCAAACAATTATTTATATTTAATCATTTAAATTTAAATTTAAATGAACTGAGTGAGATTAACTCACCTTTGACCAAAGATTTGTAATCCAATCTACACCGGCTTGATTTCTTTCAGAATTTAACCATGATCACGACCCCCGTCTCGTGCTGCTGCTGCCACCAGGTCGGCTTCCGTGTTCACGATTACCTTTGCGAACCTCCCCACCAAGCTCAACATCATCCCCTGCCGATCCACTAAGTCGCTAATCTAACCCTAACAATCAATGCGAGCCCAAACAATCGCAACATCCTGCACACGCCACCTTTGCCAACGCCGCTCCTCGAACCTGCGCATCTCCTCAAGCTCCAATGCCCAAACCCCTATCTCGACGATGCGACCCACTCACCTGCACGCGACCTTACACTCCATGCGCGCGTGCTACCGTCCATAGCTCCTTCCCTCATGCGATAACCCGACCTCGCGACTTTCGCCTAATTCACATAGCACTCAACTCAGATGCGAATCTCGATTTGAAGAGGAAGAAGGCATGCTGCTTGAATTTGATTTTACTGATACAAGGGCGAATGGAATCGGTGTTTAAAGAAGAGAGAGGGGAAAAGAAATTGTTCGGCCCCAAATTTTATACCGAGCGATTTAATTTTGTTTTGAATAGGATGAAGACATTTGGTTCTGTTTATTTTTGAACGAGAAGGGATGGATTCATATGCCATTTCCAAAAGAGAATATCGTACGCGAGAAGGTAAGGAAACGTATACGCTTCAACTTGCTACAGTAGCCTGAAGCGAAATAAAATCAGCTGATGTGAAATAATTCAACTGAGGATGACTAAGGTATAAATATTTAAATTAAATTCGAATTCAAATTCAAGAGCAACCTAAAATTTCAAACTCCTATCGAGGCGTGCCACTAGGCGTTTGTAAGGTTATATCTCTATTTCGAATGCAATAGAAAAGGTTTCGTGTCCTAGTTTGATCGTATGGAGAAGATAGCTTTTTGGACCCAGTATAATATTAAATTTCGATATAAATTTCAGCGCGTTTATATATCGTACGCTCATACAACAACTCCGATCACTACGAAATTTGAAATTCGATAATAATTCAATATTACGGAACCAAAGGAACTAGTTTCGTTGAATTCCGAGACTGCGCCTTGGAAGGCTATTTTTAAATTCAATTTAAGCGATCAAATTTTCAAAACTGAATTAAAACACTGTTAATTTCAATTTTACAACTTCTATTATTTTCAGTGTTATCAATATAAATTTTACAAGCCTTCGAATTATTTTCTACAGGCTTAAAATTCCAGATTCAACATTTTACTCAACTTCAGTTATTTAAATTTAATAATTCAATTATTTAATTATCAAATAAATTGTAATATTCGTTATTCAAGTTAAAATTACTCTATTGAATACTTAAAATCAATTAAATATTCCGATTTTTAAATGCTCAAAAATTCTGGGTCATCACACTTTTAAAATTCGATATTTATATTTTTAAAGTGCCAACATATATACTGCAATATATTAACATCAAAGAAATAAAATTTCCAACATAATTTCATAGATTATTCAACATTTCATATAACTGAATATGAAAATAAATTCAACATTTTTGAGGAATCCAGTTGGATTCCTCCATCCTATTTCCCTACATCCATAGATGTCAGCACAATATAAAATACCAATCCCACTTCGAGGGCGATATCGCAGTACAAAGGGTCATTCGCTATTACGCGGGACGCATAGGGTCTCATCCGCTATATAATGCGGGAATATCAATCACTCCAATATATATAATACTATTATATATAATATCACATCCAGACTGATAATAAATTATCAATACAAACAATCAACCAATAATTTAAATCTAATAATTTAAATTAATTAATAATCCAATTTGAGTGAGATTAACTCACCTTTGACTTTTATTTTGCAATCTGACCCAAACTGCTATTTACTTCACGATTTTGGACCTAATATAAACATTGTATGGTTTATTAATATTTAAACTAATCTAAAAATAAATCACCTTCTAATAAATTTAATTAATCTATTCGATTTAAATTTTGTTTTAACGAATCAAATTCCTCTTTTGAAACCGCCTTCATTTACAATAATCGTTTATATAATTTTCCAAAAATCTAAATTTTAAATAATTTTTTTCCAAGTCAAGACATTTCAAAAAATCCTAGATATAAAATCCTTCCTCATTCTTTAAACTTCAATAATTATTAAATTTTATTGTGTTAATAAAATTTCCAAATTTTTACTTTACTGTCAATAATTTTTACTTTACTGTCCAAATTTTTAATATGTTTTTCTGGCTAACAAAATTCGAATGTCACTGCTAGCTCAAGAACCACACCATAAGACCATCGATCGACTTCAAACCCACATTGATCTTGGCTTGGGCCATCGAGCTTCGGCCACACCTTGCAACTATCATCGCCATCCTGCTGCTCCACTCTTCCCCAGATGGCCTCCCCACTTATTCGTCGAATGCCGCGTGTGTCCCAGCCACGCACGAGAAACCCGACGAAATCACGACTCACCTATTTGACTTTGAAATTTCTCCCATAGCTCAAGACCTTCCACCCTAAATTCGACCACCGTCAAAGCACCCTCCTCTGCCGAATGCAATTTGACGTCCACCTCACATCGAGTCATCGATGCCTACGACGAACGTACACTCGAACCCTAGTTCAAAATCCCCACCGCATTCGATTTCAAGAATCGCTTGAAGGTGAGAGAAGGGAACACAATTCTTGATTCGAACTAGAAAAGAGAGAGAGAGGCCATTTAATTTTTGAACTTCGTCCTATTGGTTTTGATTTGAACTGAAGGGTGGAGTCGATTTTGAAGAAGAAGAAAACGTTCGGCCATGCTTACCTTTTTTTTCATTTCCTTTCTTCTAAAATGATAAATCTTGCGTGCATTTTTAAAACGAAAATTGGAGGGGGAGACAAGATGAGATGTTTAGCGTGCAAAGTTGTTTCTACTTGTCGGCTTAGGTTTGTACGGTGTTTTCTGAAAAAGCATAAGCTGTTGTGGGAAAAGGTTTGATGTGAAAGAATTTTGACTGGTCAATATAATATATATATATACACACACACACACACAAATTTTAAATTCAGATTGTCTCGATAAATGTAACTTAAAATTTCGAACTCCTATAGGGGGATGCTGCTAGGCGTTTATGATGTTATACCCCTATTCTGAACACAATGGAAAAGGTTTCGAGTCCTAATTCGATCGTATGTAAAAGATAGCTTTTTGGACCCAGTTATTATACTGAATTTGATATAAATTTCAGCGCGTTTATCTACCGTACGATCACACGACAACTCCAAACACTATGAAATTTAAAATCCGATAATAATACAATATTATGGATCCAATGGAACTGGCTTCGTCGAATATTTTTAAAACTGAACAAAACACTTTTAAATTCAATTTTAAAACTTTTATTATCTTCAGTATTATCAATATAAATTTTACAAGCCATCAAATTATTTTTAACAAGCTTAAAAACCAAGATTCAATGTTGCCTCGACATACATTTTTAATTCTTAGGATATGGATAAGTTTCCTTGCCTCGAAATTTGCTGTTAATTGCAAAAAAAAATATTTTTGATACCACCATAATTTGAAATGATCTTTTATAAAAAAAACATATCTTATTTCCTTTTATGTAACTCCTTTTTATAAATCCTTTTCATTTTATAAATCTCTATTATATTTGTAAAACTTCTTTTATAAATCTTCAAATTTATTTGTAAAACTCCTTTTATAAATCTCTATTATGTTTATAAAATTTCTTTTATAAATCTCCAAATTTAAATCTCATATACTTTTTTATAAATATTTGGTTTCAAAACATGATTAAATACTTTCCATAAAATGACCATTCCATATATCACTATAAATTCACAAAAGGTGATTTATTTTCCCATTTATCGAAATGATATTAATTTCCCTTTTATATAATATCATTTACAAATCTATTCTTTTATTTATAAAATACCATTTATAAACCTATTCTTTACGAACAACATTTTACAATAAAATGTTTCACCAATATTTATTCCAAAATATTTCTATCTTCTTTTTAAAGCAGAATTACTTTATAATAACAGATAAATTCCTTTTTGTTTGTTAATAATAAACTTTCATTATTATATTACTTTTTTTGTGAAACTAATGCTTTCTAAAATACTATTAAAACATTACCGAAAATGTTGGAGTAAAATAGAGAAGTTCAAAAATCCTTTCTAAATAAAATACCATAGAAAATTCCAAAAGTCGTATTTAAAATCATTCTTCGAATTAAAACCATGTTCAAATCAAAACAATAAATAACAGTATTTTCAAAATACTATAATGCGGCCAATATCTACCATAGCACATATCCAACGCTATTACTACCTTTATCACAAAAAAGGTTTAAATTTTAACACATATCAATGTCACATCCAGTACTTTTAGCATTCAACAATTTATACAACAAGTTTACAAATGAAATCAAAATCAATAGTGATAAGGAATCTGAATCTCTATAAAATTCCATGTATTTCATTTTACACGTTATTTTATATAAAGTAGGAATTCAACTAAACCCAACAACTAAACAATAAACATCCAAGCATACTTAAAAATAATTTTTATCAACACATAAATCATATAGTGCTCTTTCAGAGGTGAGTTAACTCTCTTAAATCTCGCTAACCATTACACATGCCTCACTTGTCTAAAATCGAACGATGTACAATTTTAACTAAAAATTCCACTTGCTCCAAACTTGATGAAACCAATTCCAATGCGTATATAATGCTTCTACGAGCGTAACATATAGATTGCGTCTTAATTAGACCTCGTATGCAAAAGTTATTGATTTTATAAGTTTTCAGATTAATTAAATTAATTAATTAACTAATTAATTCTATGATTATCAAAATAACTCATCTTGCCCAAAACTACACGCACACAATTATCAATCCTTTCGTCATCGATTTCTCCCTCGTCTCTCTACGATTCGATGCACCGACACTTACATTGAACTTCCTTTTGCGCACTCTCCGCCTCCAACCAAATTTCATTAAGCTCAAAAAACCCTAGAATGTAGCGACCATGGCTCCTTCCGTTACTGTACACAATGTTTTATTCACAAATTATAGGCAGCGTGCCTCCAAACTACTCCTACCAACTCGCCTTCATCCGATAAGTTCAACTCCTCCTTCGCCTTGGCCAATCCTCTCTCCCAACTCCTACAAGGTAGAACCCTAAATCGGACTTTACATGTCGTAATTTTCAAAATAATGATGCACCCATTTTTTCCTAAAAGGATTCAAAGCCCTCCTCACCACGATCCCAATGGATCCAATACCAATGAATTTCATGCAATGTTGCTCCACGAAGATTTACTTTTGTGAGGCGGCTATTGTTTTCTTTATTCTAAAAAAAGAAAGGGGAAGAGAGAAGTGATGGAGAAGTGAGAGGGTATGGGTATGGTGTTTATACAATAAAAATATATTATTATTTTAATTTCTCTTTTTAATCATTGCATGTTGTGAGCTCGCACTATCATACAACATGTCTGGTCATCACGAAACTCATCGCGTACATCTCCTTACTATTCCAGTTTTGATGGCATTAGTTTCATTAAAATCCGAGACAGTGCCCCGGGATGATAAAATTCATACGTTTCGAGACTTTTTAGAAATAAAATGATTTTCGGTCTCATTAACCATATTAATTAAAACTATTTTTAAAATATTTTCTATAACAAGTAAATCATTATTTATTATTAACCAAAAACGGCTCTTAAGCTTATAAAATCAATTATTTAAATATTTAGAATTAAATAAATATTCAAAACTAAAACAATGAAATTTCAGGCCATTACATTTGATACGCACACACACACACACACATATATATGGCATTGTTGTTCCTTTATGGTCCCGATGAAATATTATACGGGATACACCCATTATTCACTTTTGTAGAGACATTATGCGAATTTATGAAGGAATCCATAATTACTAAGAAGGGAGAGATGACAACGATCATCTACGAGTGGGTCATATATCACCAAAGCATGTTTCGGAGGGCACAATGAGATCCATGTAGGTCTCAAGTAAATAGAGTAGATCATATATCACTTAAGCTCTTTTAAGGGGGTATGGTGAGATCTACATGAGACCCATCTTTCAGGATACTACCGAAGGTCTAAGGAACTATCAGGTATTGACTCTATTCATTTTGGACCCTTAACAGAAATCATTGGATCACGATAATTTGAATTATAGATCGATGTCCAACACGGACTTAGGTTTCGAATGTATAGGGTAAGTCATATATTACCTATGCTCATTGAGGGGTAGAGTAAGTCCTACATGATTTCAACCACATTGGGTGCGAGTAGGGGTCTATGGTACACTGAGGTACTGACTCTATTTATCTTGGGAATGAGTCTACTGCAGACTTTACCCATCTGCAATGATAAGTATCTATTTTCTTTCTTCATCTATCGCTATATTGTGTATGCTATATTAGTTGTTTGATAATATTGTTGTGTATTCTAGAATATCATTATATCATGATACTTATGTTGTCTCGACATTTTTATACTCGCTGACCTTATCATGGGATACCGTTATGTATCGGTCATATTACAGTAGTTGTGATGACTCGTTGATTACAAGACAAGAGTAATTTATTGTATGATTTCCTATCTTTTGTATATGTTTACTTTACTTGTTTATCGATAATCTGGATTATCCCTGAGCCACGTTTGTGGAAAGAACCGGTTGTACCTTAGTAGCGCCTATTCTATATGTATATAATTTTGATATGCAGTAATTTAAGATAGTTCCCCTCACACTTGGCTTTATGTCTTTACCATGTTTTGTCTTTATTTGTTTATGTCATGACAACTCTTGGATAATCAACAAAGTAGTTTGAGAACTAGGTGCTTTTTAGGATATGCTATTAGAGTGCAGCTAGAGCTTTGGAGGCGAAGAAGATACTTTAGATATATACTTGATATTTTAGTAGTACATGATATATATGTTATTTTTATATGAGACTTGTATCAGATGTTCTAATCTTCGTGTTGTATTGATAATTACTTATCTATTGCTTCTGCCAGTGAAGTCTTTGATATATTATTCATTCTATCCTGTTCATGTATATTCAATATATTACTGTTATCATTCCACTATGAGATTATATCATTATGCCATGGTGTACTGTTTTGCTTCTTTTCTTTCTTTCTTTTCCCTAATAAGCTGTCTTTTGTATTATTTAAAAGTCAAGCATTGATGTAGGGTACCGATTTTTGGTTTTTATGTGGGGTGGTTTATTACACAATCTGGGTTTTGTGCAAACTTTTGTTATGAACTATTTTGGTTGGCGTAACTTATGAATCGAGTTGAATTATGATTGAGATTCTTTCACCCTTTTTGATGGAGTGTTATTTTTACATGATATAGTTTTTATTGTGTGGTTATTGAAATGTATATGTTACTAGGAAATTACATTCGTTGTTGTGAAAGGATTTTAGTGTGACATAATTGATTGTGTTATGTGGTCGTCAAATTGATTTATAGTAGTAGTTTGCGATTAATATAATTCCTCATATTTTATGGTTAAAATTATGATGATGCTTCACTATTTTTGTTAAGGATTGTTTCTGGGGAATTATGGAGGAGGGGCATTCTTTAAAGGTGGAGAATGTAATGACCCACAAATTATTAACTATTAGTAATTAACTAATTACAATATAATCGTTAAATTGAATTTCAACAAAAGATAATTTTTAGAAGAGTTACCTTTTTGGAGGTTTTGATACCTCAATTGCATTTAGATATATCAAAAACCTTCATTTCATTATAAAACGTGATGTACTTCCGTTGACATTTGGAAATGGGTGTTTCCAGCCTTTATGACCGCTTTGGCCTAATACATCTTTTTCCCTATAAATAGAATGCTGCATAGAAATCCCAAGTAACAATCACTCTTCTTATTTATTTTTCTAATCTCTTCCTGACCTAAATCTCCCCCAAACTAATGGAGATTATTTCAACTAATTACAAAATAAACCAAACATAGTTTATCGCCTTTTCCCTTTATTATATGAATATATGCATCTATAAAGTTTGTAGTTAAAGAAAAGGAAAGGAAATAGCACTGGTTGCATGTTATAGCTCGAGGTTATTTATTTTGTGTTTTTCCTATATCATAGTTGAATTTGTTGATAAACTAAATAATAGTTGATTTATGCAACATAAGTGAATGTTTATATTGTTTGGATAATATGCATATAATTTTTTTAATTATGCTCTGAGGTTTTCCTTTTTATCCATAGTTTATATTTTCAATTTATATAAACAACGACCCATTGTTTTAATATATTAGAATAGTGCACAAATGTATTTTAACGGTGTTTGTCATTAATTTTAGATGTCAAAAATAATAGGGCATCGGTCTCCTCTTCTTCTTTTTATGCTCATGTTTCTAATCTATAAATGGAGCCAAATTTCCACCTTAAGAGAAACGAGAATTAATATAATGTGGTGTAATGTGCATGAATATACTATACGGTATAATAGTAAAAATATGTTCTCTCGTACTTTTGGAAATTATCAGTCCTTTTTCTTATCCAAGCGTCTTATCTCTTATGTGTGCTTTGCTCCTTTAAGTATCTCTTATGGCTTTTACTTAATATAACATGCCCACATATTGCTTCCTTGTGCACACCAGAGTTAGACTATCACTCAACTTATCTTTATCGTTTGCTATGATACCACAACTCCCAACACTTTGAATCAGCATTTTCTCTGTAATCCAATTAGCAAGTATATTAATATGACGTTCCTTCGAACGATAATTTTTTTTAAAACTATCCATCATGTCATGTAATCTGTAAACTCAAAGTGGAAGGAAAAACATAAAGCAAATAATGCAATACAACATGAAAGGTATAACATATGAGATGCATCAGAGTATTGGAGATATGGAAATTCATCTCATATATACATACATGTTAATTATAATACATAAAATAAAATCAAAATTGGATAATAGCTAACAACATCTCCAAGCTCTAATAGCTATTCCAAATCCTGCGAGATAGTACACTTCTACACTTGACTCTCAGCCTCACGAGCGTATTCGAAAGTTGTCAGAGAAAACCAACAAAGACAAAATGTGGGTCTGATATAAAGCATGGCATAAGGTGGAAACTATCCCAAGGTATTAATTAAATACATAAATGAGCCTATACTAATTATATGAAATACTGGATAAGAGATATATAGGTACATGGAACTATACCTCAACCTGTCTCACATGCATACAACAAGTTAGGATAATAAAAATATGTCTAATTATAAAGGTATAGTAAAGTATGTGGTCTCTACTATTATGTTACTTGGTAAAGTCGGGTCATCATCTAATCAGGGTGTAAGGAACCAATACCTATATCTATCCATCTAAAGCGCAAAAGCTTGAAGAGTTTTACCCTGAGAAACATACATTCATGAACCCATTAATCACCCCCATTGATTACCAATCGTACCGACTATAGTGAAACCTTATACTATAGGGAAAATGTGTATCAAGTCATTTTCACTGTTAATATGCGTTCAGGTATAATTTACCTTCATTTTCCTTTTCATGGATCCACATTTCCCCTTTTCATCCATTAACCACTAGCGTATGGTCTAGCTCATCAAAACATCACCCGAGAACCCATTTCTGTCTCTCTTTTGGGCCTTTAACACCACATACAAGAGTACATGAAGTTTTCTTGCTAAGCACCTTATAAAACTGTCATGTTGGAGATGCTACTGCTCATTTGGTGGCTATCCATTCTCAAATTGATTCGTAAGGTATAAGATATGCATTTACAAATGACAAGGATCGAATCACAGACTTATCATCTGCTCCTCATCACTTCAATAGTTACTATGTAACCAAAGCAAAGTGACATGGATGTAGACCCATAGCTGATAGTCTTACATCTCAAGTCCCTTCGTTTGTACATGCTGATCCATTATTATACCACTTGATCGCCTATTGGTTTATCGAAGGATGGATCTTCTAACCGTGGCTCAAAACTCAAATATCTGAATTTTTCCCAAAATTCCTATAAAGGAGATCGGGTCGTTATAAGAACTACATTCAAAATTTAGTTGTAATCGAACTTTGAATAAGGGGGATGTTCCACTATGAAGAACAACTCACACTACTTTGAGCCTACTTTGTTCTTGCCTTGCAAAATTCTCGATTCAGATCCCGAGTCCTTCCCAATAACGATCGATGAGCAATACTGACCCATTTTGAATTCTGGCTTCTTCATGTTCAACTTCCAGTCACTCGGACAATTTCCTTGAGATTTCCATATAGCTTTATGGATTAGTACCGGTCTAAAATCCATTATACAGCCTTTTTGCATTAGAATGCTTCTACCATCGATTTGTAGTTTTTCCTCACCCTTTTTGTTGATTTTAGACCAAATACAATAAATTCTCAAGTCCACTTCAAACTAACCCTAGGGATGCTTCATTATCGATCCATAGCTCCACAAATTCTTTTTTTCAACTTCCATCCATTTCTTCATCTACTTATCAACGTGGATCGATTGGTTTCATGATGGGTAATATCAGTCCATATACTTAATTTTTTTGGCTTACATCACTTTTCAACAACTCGATCAAAATTCAATCGACGATTCTATGTATATTTTCCTATCCAATATGCCCAACTTCCCTAAGAGAAATCTCATAACCACCAACGTCAAATCCAAACAACTAATCATATGATTCAAGAAACAATAAAGACATTCAAACATGCATATTCTATTTAATTTTCAAGTTGAGCCTAGGTATTCATGTTTACATTCCCTAGACCTTAATGTATCAATTTGCACTATACTGCAAATCTAATGGCGCTAATCATATATTTGTGTTTTTAGTTTATATTCAATCATGGACTAATATTACAATCAACATTAAATTCATTAGGGTATAAATCTAGTAGTATCACCAGGGTTAATTGATACAAAATAAGTATGCACATAAATATAGACGGTAATACCATTAGACATAGTCTACTACACACCAAAGCCTTCTTTGCTTTTCAATTGGAGCTTACAAACAAGTCCAAATCTGATTTTGATTCTCTTTCCCCATATGGGGCTTCTCAAAAATGTGATTTTCTTGTATTGGATTTCACCTAGACAATCTATAAGCAACCAAATTCATGTCAAAATACCGTGCTTCAACAAAGCTCGTACATACTTTAATATTTAAATTATTTATACATCACTGATGTTGAGTTTGCACCTGGGATTTACGCAACCACAAGTCACAGCTTCGATTGAAAATATTTTACAAAAGTTATAAATTATTATTACAGAGAAATTAATATAATGGATGCAATAATTTGTTGTTGTTGTTATTATTAGAGGGCCTAACGTTAGTTAGTAAAATGTATAGTTATTATATATTTATTTAATTATTTTTGGGCTAATATGACAATTTAATATATTAAATAAACAAAAAAAATTATTTTAGGAGTCAAAAATTGAAATATTGTTCTAAAGTAAGGCATGCCAAAATGTGTGTGTCTAAATTAATTAAATAGGTTTATTTAGTTTTGTGATGGATGTGGGTAGATATTTATGTAGCCTTTAGCACTGTTACAAATACACTTATATGCTTTATTATGTGAGATATAATTTAATTGCTGTCACTATATAATAAACTGCATATCAATGGTGGCCACTACAATTCCACTATTGAGTTAAAGATAGGATCTCTAAGAGGTGAAGCTAACCATTTAAATTATTTTTGACCGATAGAAATATCGAGGAAACAATTCTAAATTATTATGAACAAAGTAGAATTTAAACAGTTTTTCAAATTTAGTTTCAAATCATTTTTTTTCTATTTTTTTCTCTTTACCATTTCGTTCATGCATGTATCACTAGCCATGGCCATGTATGTTTAATATCGACGATGGCAGCATCTTAACATTGCGGGGGATCTCCAATGACCATCCATGAAAAATCGATGTTGCAAGTCTCCTTTCGATCAATGATGTGCAACAGACATCTTTCATCGATGCAATAATGAAGAAGGTGATCTGAACATTATCTCAAAATTAGGTTTTTAGGCTTGAGTCAATTCTACAGATGCTAGAATGCTGAAGTCGTCATGTTGATCACGACGGTGATGTGGTTCGCAACTTTGATCGTCCTTGGTGGTTGTTGAAATGGGGTGGCATTTAATATTTGGCAGCTAGAATTCCAAATATTGATGAAAGTATGAATTTTATATTATGCCCCCATGTTTTTAATAATTCCAATTTATTCCATATGACTTACAAACCTCTAAATTTTCACATACGGACTTCATTTTGCATATAACCTGCGGCGTTGGCTTCGTATCAAAATTCTAAACATATTAATATTATTTAACTTTATGTCATACACTTATAAATGATGCTGTAACTTAGATGTTGATAAACACACATTTGATATTAGGATATTTATAAATTAACATTGTTAATCAAAACAAAAATATTAGTACATTATTCATTAATTCGAATTTTGATATTTGAATTAAAACAGTGGTCATTTAATTTAATAATATCAATTTAATGAACAATAAATTCAAAATCAGCATTCGAATTCATATTAAAATCATTAAATTAATTATTATCATTCAAATATTAATTATAAAATGTTAATATAATATGTATGAATATATCACTATATTAGACTATTTTATTATTAAATTACCTTTGAATAAATGTTATTTAATTTGACAGCAAAATATTTTGAACAATTGTAAATCACATTAACAACACTAATACATTAACAATATAGTATATTTAAAACTCAAACTAAAATCATTTAATAAAACATTAAATCTAATTTGTTTTTATTGACACTATCCTTGATAATGCTATAAAGGTCTAGCACATAATGAATTAAAAGTGATTTTTATGAAATTTATCCTTTTACCCTATTACCTAATGCATTTGATGGAACAATAGTATCAAAGCCCGCATTATGTTATTATAAATAATATATAAATATTCTAAATCTCAAATAAGTTAAAATTTAAATTTATAAAGTTATAAATAAATTCAAATATTTTTTAAATTCGTATTCATTAAAAAGTAAAATAATTTAAACAATTCTAAAATTTAAATTTATAAGGGTTATGGATAATAGCTATTTTTGTCAAATTTATATTCATAGAGGTAATAAATGAAGTTTTTTAAATTGTTTAAATTTGGAATTATAAAGGTTAAATGAAATTTTTTAAAATTGTTTAAATTTAAATTTGTGAAGTAATAAATAAATAAATTTGAAATGGTTTTAAATTTCAAATTATAAAAGTGATAAATAAATAAACTCAAAATAAGTTTAAATTACAATGTGAATTGTAATGTTATAATTCATAGAAGGGTTAAAATAAGTGTAGTATTAATTAATTGTTAATTAATAATAATATATACATAATGAATTTAAGATTTAATACTATTTTATAAATGTTATAATTAAATAAAAGAATCTAATATTCTATACATAAAACAAAATAACACCCATAATAGTTACAAGGAATAAATGCACATGTATATAATTATAAATATAAAATGATGTCACTAAGTATTTTGGATACTTATTATTTCTTCTAGACTATAATACTCACTATTTTTATTTTGAGAATACAAATTTAAAATAATGTTGTTCGCTATTATTATAATATAAATAGAGTACTATACATACTTAAGGTTATTGAGCACCCTCAAACCATAAATATTTATCGTGATGTTTATATTATCCCTTGATAGGTAAGAATATTTAATAATTTTGTTGATCACCTTCTATAAAATTTCCTTAGGCTATCGCAAAATGATGAGTTATGAGTAATTATGTGCTTTGTGATTTGTTGAGCACCCTCAAGGTCATAACAATTATTAGGAGCAAAGAATATATGGTTAGGATTATATGCGAGATATAACTAATAACGTGTTATCTACCATTTATGTGGACTTTAATTTTTTTAAAGCATTTTAAAGGTTGCGTAACATGATAAATGGATGCTAACACTTAGTGGAGGAATTTTCAATATTCTCACATCTCATTTGGCATTTTAATAGATGTAAAATCTAGTGGAAACCTTATTAAAAAATATAATTAAACATTCTAACAAGTATATAAACACAAGTAGTATTATAAAAATCGATTATAATAAATTCGCACAACTAATGTAGATGATAAATCTATTTATCGATTAAAATAAACTAAATGAATTGAATTGGATATTGACAATGAATAGTGATGATTTACATACCAATAAATCTTTCGGCATGTTGTCTCTTCAATACCTATGCAAGAGCTAAATAATAAAACCATTAAAAACTTTTGAGTCTTGGTCTCTTTCCTGTGAATTTGCCCAAGACCGTGTTTTTTCTTATATGAGTTTTGAACTCTAAAATAGTTCAAGAGTATTTATATTTGATCCATGTTCAATCATAGAAAAAATTAGTATGTTGAATGGCAACGTATGTAGTATATAGAATTTTGATGAAATTATTTCATTTGAGATGAGCAAGTAAACCATATTGCGAGATCTTGTTTTTGATATGATAGAATACAATGAGAATCTTGTTGTATTAGAAACAATAATAGAATAAGGACTATAGATAAATCTACAAATTCAATCAATGAAATGTCATTTCTGATCTATATACTTAAGTTAAACTTATTAGATCTCCTTAACAGGTTAAGGATGATTAAATGCATTTTTGTAAAGATTTTTATGCAGTCTTGTAGTAAAGGGTTTACTTTTGATTGGCTCAATCATTTAAAAGAGAAAGTGAAAGTCTTAGGGTGGATGTGACATAGACACGGTTATGATGAGGGGAGTGAATGGTCACCTCTACTTAATAAAGAGGCATTGGAAACACAATTGTATAAAATACCGACAAATGCTTTATAAGGAATAAGAAATAAGATTTCTCTTCCAACTGTGGTTTTCTTTTAGAAATTCTTTTTCTATAGATTCATTTCCTGAGTTTGAGATGTTTGATTTTAATATCTCAATTGTAAAAAGGTTAAAGTAGAAGAAATAAATAGCCAAAAATAAGTGACTGAATAGAGCTTCATATTTCATACGTGTTATTATAACAAAAGAAATAGTGGAAGCATACCGTATGACACTTGGTAATGGGCACTTTAAGTTTTGAATAATTAATTTCATGTGTAGGAAATATCATTTATGAAATAATAAAGTTGTCAAATTTGATCGAAAATAGATATAGCTTTATTTTAATATGAATATTATGAACATCCATTATAAAATAAAATGTTTTTGGTATATCGGTGATGATATTGGTTGGTGCATTAGCTATTGAAAATACAAAAGTATCTTAAATGTTTAATAATTACTTTTAGAGTCATGGATTAAGCCATATATTTGATAAATAATTCTTTAATCATATGATTATGAATATATGGTACATGTGAATTGTATCTCAAATAATAAGGGTAAAACACCCATTCAATGGGAGAGACAAAAGAATTGTTAACCTCTTGGAATTGATACATATAGGCGTATGCATTCCGATGTCTAATAATATCGAAAACGGATCACTTCATTAAATTAATCGATGAATTTTATCAAATATGAATATGAGCACTTGATACATAATTTAGACATCTATGTTTAAATTCATATAATATAATGCATAATTAGGAAACTATATCATGTAAAAGAATTAAAATAATTTGATTCGATCAAATAGATGAATATCTTGGATAAGAGTTCCAATATTACCTAAAAGATAGTATGATTAAATCTCTAAGTCACTCCTTGCAATTCTACATAATGATGTAATGATAAGGATTCTTGAACTCTGTTGTATAAAGTACGATTGATAATGAGTGAAGCCGAGTTACTTCTTTCTATAAGGATATATACTTAAAATAATCGCATATATTGAAGTTGGTTTCATTTAAAGATGATATTAAGATTCCATGTGAGATATAAATAAAAAACAAATCCCATTTTCAATAGTTTAAGATAGGTGGTTGTCTGATCTATGTTATGTACTTAAGTTTCGTGAACTCAAGGCTAGATTTATTTTATGTAAATCTATAGGTAGCTCACAAGATATATTTGAATACCTATTCCATTGCATTAAGTAATAAATTATTGTTTCCAGACACTCCAACACCTTGTCGAAGGAATTTCTTTCTAAAGAAACCGATGATAGTGCAACTCGGATATGATATAAGATTCTAACGTGAAAATAAATTTTACAGATGTTATAAATTTTGTTAAGCCCAAATAGACATGGAATGTTAGAGTGTCTAATAGGAAATCATGCACATTGAAAAGAAACTACAAGTTTCTTATCGATATCGAGAAATGGAATTTTAATAATAACAATCTTCTTCAATTGCCGATAAACCATGGAGAGTATAGACGTTGCCAAATGGTATGATGCTTTAAATTCAACATAGATTCCAGATACACTGAGATTTTTTGATTTTGGAAATTGTACACAAAAGGAAATGATCCATCGGCTATATATGAGTCTTTGAGAAGATGATAAATGTATTTGAAAATGTACAAATCAAGGTTGATGGGAGATGATCTCATCGATTTCAAATGTTGAAATTAGCGGAGTAATTTTCCCAATCAACTTGCTTAAGTCCATTTGGATTATATTCGCAAACAGTCGCACAATATAACTTGAGTTTGAAACATTGATGTTAAAGGACTTCTACATTATGATTTAAAAGGAGATTATTTTCACACAATAGCCAAAGTGTCACAAAGTCAATGGGAAAGATAACGAGGATGGTGGATTTTTAAGATGTGATTTGAAATAAGCATCTTTAGGTTATTTTGACAGATAGAGGTTTGATTTTGGTCAAAATGTAAAGGAAGCTTGTGTGTTTAAAAAAGAAAATCAAAGATACTAATTGATAATGATGTATCCATGTTAAAACTGGAAACTTGGTTATATAAATCTCGATGAAAGATTGAAGGAGGCATTCTTTATAACCAGTATAAGTGGGCGTCAGGATTGTCCCAATTGATAAACATAGACACCGTATTAAAATTTTAATATGGAGCATATGAAATGGGTTCCTTTTGTACAAGTAATCAAAATCATCATATAAGCTAAGTTATATGCTAGATTGGAATTTTCTTATGCACTTGGAGCATTTAGCGAATATCAAATTCGAGTTAAAATCCTTGAATGGCAGTTAAGAATATTATCGAGCACTTATGAAATACTAGTCAATTATTTATGGAAAGAACAAACTACTTTTGAAGGAGTGCTCAGACTCAAACTTCGTAAATGACATCGAGTATAGTACCTTAACATAGGGGCTTTAACCTGGAAATGATCCAAACAAGTGGTTGTGGCAAATTAGATCTTAAAGGCTTAGCACATTGGCTTGAATATTGCTACAATGAAAGAAATATACATAACAAAATTTATAGGAAAAATAGAGATGGTTCCCATAATTGAAAATCCATTAATGTATCGTGATAGCAATGTTGCAGAGATTGCAATAGGAACTGGTAGCTTGATAAGAGGTCAAAATATGTTTTCCATACACATGGTAAAAGAGTTTATCAATGGTGGAGAAGTATAATCGAAAAATAAATACAAAATAATAATATTTCAGATCCAATCACTAAGGCCCTTTCTCAATTTTGTCTAGGAAAACTGATTAAGAGTATAGTAATGAGTCCCTGTGATTGGCCTCAAGTGCAAGTGGTAGATTGATAGAGTAAAGGTGTTCCTCGGGGTAAATTATGTAATTTGATTATATAAATAACTCTTATAAAGAATCTTTTTCGAAATAAAGTGAGCTTTTTTTATTTTCTGTTATATATATTATTATATAAGGATATAAAAAAATTTATAAATATATTAATCATATACACGTAGAAAATCTTATGGAAAAGTATTTAATCAAATATAGATACAAACGTGTTCGTAATCATGAATAAAATTAAATTAAATAAATACTTGTCTAAGTGTTCCTGGTTAAGATGTATCGAGAAAGAGATATCGATATATCCACTGGAACTAGTGTATGTAATGTTCTTCGTATGATGGAAGGTTAATTACTCATGACCATTAGGCACATCAAGGAGTTGCATATGTATAGTTGTTTGGAACAATCATAGAATGACTCATCAAGAGTCTCATATAGGTTAAAAATCAAACAATTGATCTCATGTGATGATGTGAAATTGCATTTTGACTTGAGGATACCGTGAATCCTAAGTGTCTAAACTATACTTTGACTATGGTCAGTATAACGATCCGTAAATTTATCGCTTTGTATTTGAATATTTAAATAATTTATAAATATTTAAATAATGGATTTTAATAACCAAATAAATCTATTTTAATCATTAATTAATGATGTTAAAATCATTTTTAAATTTTGTTTACCAAAATAAATAGTTCAAATTAAAATAGAAAATGTAACCAAAAAACGTTTTTCGAAAATTTGACTTTTCGAGATCGTAAAAATCATCAAAAATGATGTGTGCATTTTTGTATCACTCATATACACATGCGCACACATGTACATATGTCATGTAATAAGATAATCTATATGTTAAAGCTAATAATCAAGCAAAATTTGAATATAAAACTTCATTTGACATGAAATGCACAAAAATACATTAAATAACCTTAGTAAATTATTTAATTAACCTAACCATATTCTAACCAAGTACCTAAAGCATGGTGTAAGTGGACCTAGGGGGATGCATGCGCTCTAAGCTAAGGGGGAAGGCATGGATGCATGAAATATGACAATAATTATATTATTTAAATGTTAAGTTAAATTAAATCAACACTCTACTTCTTTGCCTATAAATACCCAACATATCCACACATTTCCCCTCTACATATTCATTTATATCTTCATTTCTTGTCTTTTCATATACAGAATACTTCCATGGCTTCCAAGAGAAATTCCGAAGCCAAAAACTAGTGAATACACTTCCAAAATCAAGTTAAACACCATATGTTCATCTACAAACACTCCTCTACCAAAGAAAAATCCATTCCCACCTCAAAATCCCAAGGCCAAGACCCATAATACCCAGGCTGAACCTATACCTAGCCCACTAAGTGTAACAACCCTAGTATTGGTGATTACCTATGATATTAAATTATAACGTTAGTTATAATTTAATATTGAAAATAAATGGAGAAAATAAATGTTATTTAATTTTTATATTTCAAATAAACAATGTGATCTTATAAAATTAGAGTTAATAAATTAATCAATTGATGTGTTTCAACATATAATTGTTGAAATAAATATAAATTGATGAAAACAGAGTTTTAAAAACTTTACTTTGAGAATTTGGAGTGAAAATAATTACTTATTGGATTTTAGTTGAATCAATGCATAATATTGGTAATTATTGCCAATATTAACCTGTTATTGAATTTAAAAGAAGAAATATGTAGAAAATATGTATTTTATTAAAATTAAAAGATGGAATATTATTTAAAATAATATTTTTTTATTTTAAAAGAGTTATAATGTTTTGTTATAACTTGTTGACAATGAAAATGAAATTTTGAACAAATTATGCTTTAAAATTAGTGTTTTTACACTAAAATGTTGAAAATTGTAAAATATTATCTAAAATATGGTTTTATTTATGAAAATAACGTTTTATTATTGAAATAAATTTTATTTTGTGTAAATAACAATTTTTGTTTCATAACAATTGGTTGCATATATTTTTGTTTGAGTTATATTGAGAAATATGTGAATTTAAGTTAAAATAGCTTAATACATATACATAGCCTTGCATTTTCTCTATATAATATTGCTTTGGGCTTTTTGGGTTAGGTTTTAAAACCTAAAATCCATTATCTGGATGTTTCTGGTGAGAAACAAACTACTGTACGTAGTTTTTTCTTCTTCCTGAAAAAAAAAAAATAAAAGAAAAAACTTACAGTAAGCTGGAAAAAAAAAATCATGGCTACCTTCAACTAGAACAAAATTTTCACCCAATCTGCTGCTAATTCAAGAAGAAATCACCAAATTAGGAGAATAGAAGATAATCTCCACCAATACTATAGAAATATATCATCAAAACCCTAGAATTAGATAAGAATTGTGTATAACTTTCTCTTTTGTTCTTGCATGTTCTTGTTTCAACTTTTTCAGCCGCTGAAACTAACAAAGGAGCCTCAAAATCATCAAATTGATCCAAACCGGAGAAGCTTTCAACCCAAACTTTGCTGCATATCTAAGGTGAGGGTTCCCTCACGCTTTTTATTTTGGATTCATGTGGTTAATGATGATTTACAGTGGTGAATTCGCTAGAAAAATATGACTGCTGTAATATTTGTTTTGTGATTGTGGCAGAAACGAATTTTGCTATAACTTTTTCGTTTCTTAACCAAATTAAAAATTTTTAGATGTTTTGGAAAGCTCGGATTATATGCTACAAGTTTCATGTTTTGTGTTTTCCAGAATTTTGAAGTTATCTATTTCAAATTTGAGTATTTCTATTGCAATCCCGAGAGCAAAATTATTATTTGCTCTGTTGTTGAGTCTGAAACTAAATTAAGCATAACTTTTTCATTTTTTATCCAAATTAAATTATCTTTGATGTTCTGGAAAGCTAAGAAGTTGCTCTAAAAGTTTCTTGTTTTGAGATTTTTGAAATTCCGAAGTTAAATTGATCAAAACTGCATTTTTTTGTTGCTATCCCGAGACTAAAATTACAGCAGTGTTTAATTTAGACATCTGAACCATTTTATGCATAACTCTTTCAATTTTTATCCAAATTGAATAATCTTTGATGTTCTGAAAAGCTAAGAATTTTATCTAAAAGTTTCATGTTTTAGTATTTTTGAAATTCCGAAGTTAAATTGATCAAAACTGCATTTTTTTGTTGCTATCCCGAGACTAAAATTACAGCAGTGTTTAATTTGGACATCTGAACCATTTTGTGCATAACTCTTTCAATTTTTATCCAAATTGAATAATCTTTGATGTTCTGGAAAGCTCAGAATTTTATCTAAAAGTTTCATGTTTTAGGCTTTTTGAATTTCTGAAGTTAAATTGATCAAAACTGCATTTTTTTGTTGCTATCCCGAGACTAAAATTACACCAGTGTTTAATTTGGACATCTGAACCATTTTGTGCATAACTCTTTCAATTTTTATCCAAATTAAATAATCTTTGATGTTCTGGAAAGCACAGAATTTTATCTAAAAGTTTCATGTTTTAGGATTTTTGAAGTTCTGAAGTTAAATTGATCAAAACTGTATTTTTTTGTTGCTATCCCGAGACTAAAATTACAGCAGTGTTTAATTTGGACATTTTAAGCATTTTAAGCATAACTCTATCAATTTTTATCCAAATTGAATAATCTTTGATGTTCTGGAAAGCTAAGAAGTTTCTCTAAAAGTTTCATGTTTTGCGATTTTTGATATTTTTAAGTTTTATGGACTAAAATGAGCTTTATTGTTGCTGTCCCGAGATAAAAAATGACAGCAACAATGATTGTTGATCTTAGAATTTGTTTTAGCCAATATTTGACTAGTTGAGATGTTTGAGATCTCCTATTATAGGAGTAATAATCGATGAGAACTAGTTATAGATGTTGTGTTACTCGTCGATGAGATGAGGCGAGTCTTGAGATGAGATTTTCCCCTTGCGGGAATTATGGTTTATGAGAAACTATTATGAGATTTATTTGCACTTGCCGATGATACGAGGCAAGATATATGAGCATTTTGAGATTTCATTTTTGAGGTTTGAGATTTTAGTTTTATGATGTGGAGTTAACTAGCGGTTAGTAAACCGTTTAGTGCGAACGTGTGGTATGGGACGCACGCTAACACTTTTCGGGTTCCTTTCCGAGAGTTTGTGACACATCCACGAGTATGCCAGTGCTATAGACCTTCGGGTCATCTGAGTTATGTGACTTCGGTCACCACGAGTTATGTGACTTCGGTCACCACGAGTTATGTGACTTCGGTCACCAAGAGTTATGTGACATCGGTCACCATGAGTATGACCTTCGGGTCCACGAGTTAGGTACCTAAATTATAAATAGCACTGGACAAGAGTTTAGCACGTGCAGCATTGCTTCTGCTTTGCAATCAGGGATCTGGCCATTCCCGGTCTGGCTAAAGCGTACCACTCCTTTTAGAGGAGAAGCTCGAATATAAACAAGATCGCCCACTGAGAACTCAAGAGGCCTCCTACGGTTGTCCGCGTAGGATTTCTGTCGACTCTGAGCCTCTTTCATTCTCTCACGGATAAGATGGATCTTCTCCGATGATTCTCGAATAGATTCGGGGCCTAAAATAAGTTTTTCCCCCGTCTCAAGCCAACAAGATAGAGAACGACACGGCCTTCCATATAAGGCTTCAAAAGGAGCCATGCCGATAGAAGATTGGTAGCTATTATTGTAAGCAAACTCAACTAGAGGAAGATGATCCTCCCAGCTACCACCAAAATCCAAGATACATGCACGAAGTAAGTCTTCCAAAATACGGTTCACCCGTTCAGTCTGTCCATCAGACTGTGGGTGATAAGCTGTGCTAAGATTAAGCTTTGTGCCTAAAGCTTGCTGGAGACTCTGCCAGAAGTGACTCGTGAAAAGAGGATCACGATCACACACAATAGATGAAGGAACACCGTGCAATCGCACGATCTCCTTAATATATAACTTCGATAAAAAAGATGCCGTCCTTTTCGACTTAATAGGAATAAAATGTGCAGACTTGGTGAGACGGTCCACAACAACCCAAATACTGCTATGGCCTGACCTCGAACGAGGTAAGCCATCAATGAAATCCATAGCAACCTGGTCCCACTTCAACAATGGAACCTCTAAAGGCTGAAGAAGACCACTGGGTCGCTGATGCTCGGCCTTAATAAGTTGACAAGTCATGCAATTACTCACATAACTTGCCACATCTCGCTTCATGCCTTCCCAGTAATACAAACGGCGCATGTCAGCATACATCTTGCTGCTGCCTGGATGGATAGTATACTTAGAACGGTGACATTCAGCTAGAATGTCTCGCCTAAGTTCTGGAATAGAAGGCACGACTAGACGGTCCTTCTTTCGAAGACACCCATGAATATCGATGCTGAAATCCCTTATCTCAATATCATCATGGGATTCAGACTTACACTTCTGAATAAGAGCAGATATACCGGTGTCTTGCCGTTGAGCTTCGGCAATCCGATCTAAAAGAGTAGGGCGAGCTTCCATGTTATATAATAGAATAGGAGAGTTGGATGTGGAAGCACGATCGTGAATATCACACATGGAAAGTGTCTCAAGTACTTTCCACTCTGCAATCATCATGGAAACAATAGATGAATGCTTACGACTCAAAGCATCAGCCACTCGATTCCCCTTTCCAGGGGTATACTGAATATCAAAATCATATGAAGCTAGAAACTCTAGCCAACGCTGCTGTCGCATGTTGAGCTCCTTCTGGGTGAACAAGTATTTGAGAGACTTATGATCGGTGAAGAGAGTAAAGTGCTCTCCCAACAAATAATGACGCCACATCTTTAACGCAAAGACAATGGCGGCAAGCTCTAAATCATGGGTAGCGTACCGAACCTCGTTCGGACGTAATTGCCTTGAAGCGTAGGCAACTACCCTATCCTTCTGCATAAGAACTACACCGAGGCCACTATGACTGGCATCAGTATAGACAATAAGATCCTGATTTCCATCGGGAACCACAAGAACAGGAGCATTAGTGAGAAGCTCTTTCAATCTTTGAAAGGAAGCCTCACACTTATCTGACCATATATAGCGAACGCCTTTCTTCGTAAGGCTAGTCAATGGAAGCACAATACGGGAAAAGTCTTTGATGAAGCGGCGGTAATAACCCGCCAAGCCAAGAAAGCTACGAATCTCATGAACATTCTCGGGCCTCTTCCAATTTCTGATGGCTTCGATCTTAGAGGGATCGACCGAAATGCCTTCGGAAGAAACAACGTGGCCTAAGAATTTAACTTGCTTTTCCCAAAAATGACACTTAGAAAGTTTTGCTTTGAGTTGATGTTGTGGAAGCGTACTCAAAACAATTCTAAGATGTTTAGCATGGTCCGCTTCGGACTTAGAATATACAAGAATGTCGTCGATGAATACAAGAACGAACTTATCGAGGTATTCCCGGAATACTCGATTCATAAGGTCGACAAAATAAGCAGGGGCGTTCGTCAAACCGAACGGCATGACAAGCCACTCATATGAACCATAGCGAGTGCGGAAAGCTGTAAGTGGAATGCTATCTTCCGCAACTCGAAGCTGATGAAATCCTGTGGCTAGGTCAAGCTGTGAGAAGACCTTAGCGCCACTTAACTGATCGAACATATCGTCGATCCTAGGTAATGGGTAGCGGTTCTTGATGGTTAACTCATTAAGCTTGCGATAATCGACGCATAACCTAAGAGTCCCATCGGATTTCCTCACAAATACCACTGTGGCTCCCCACGGTGAAGAACTAGATCGAATAAAATGCTTGGCTTCAAGCTCCAGGAGTTGCTTCTTGAGTTCCTCATTCTCTTTGGTAGACATCCTCGTGGGAGGACGACTAACAGGCTGTGCGCCTGGAATAAGGTCGATGCGGAACTCGATGGCCCGCTTGGGTGGTAACCCTAAAACAGGCTCAAATAAGTCTGGAAAGTCACGAACAATAGGAATCCGAGACACATCATCATCATCGTCTCGAGATTCAAGAGAGAATAGAGAAGCTTTGGAATCACCATCGACATCCCAAAGTATAAGAGACAACCGAGTAGGAGAGTCGGGATGTCGAAGGTATAGGATTCTCTCTGAACATAGAATCCTGGCATCATATTGAACTAGCCAGTCCATACCCAATATCATATCAAAACCAAGGGAAGGAACCACATGCAGATTCGCACGGAAAGAAAAGCCACAAATAAGGATCTCAACATCTTCACAAAGCATACTAAGGGTTGCGGATCCCCCGATAGGATTCGCAATCCTCAACGAAGTAATCAAATAAGAAACATCCAACTGTAAAGTATCAACGAGTTCCTTCGATACGAATGAATGCGACGCATCCGTATCGAAGAGCACTCTAATAGAACGATCATGGAACAATATAGAACCCTCCAAAATAGTGGGAGATATACCTCGAGACTGAGAAGCACTGCCAGAAACCTTTGCCACATTTATACTACCAGAACGAGCATCCTTCTTCTTCTTATAGCAAGTAGAAATCATGTGTCCCTCTTGCTTGCAATAGAGACACTTGCGGGGATGAGGACATTCACGAGCTAGATGGTCTCGAGAATCACAGTTGAAGCAGGATAAGACCTTTGCTGAGTGAGGTGTGCCATGAGGATGAGAACTAGAATTGCCTTGCTTCTTCTTCTTCTTAGGAGGAACGGACTTGGATCTCTGAAAAGGGAATTTCTTCTTGTGTGGGTTCTTTCGAACCTCGGCCTCATCACTACTATCCTTTTCCTTTTCGACAGCTTCGAGATGAAGCGCTGAATCCACAATCTCCTCGAATGAGAGCTTAAGCTGAAGCATGAGAGATTTCTTCAAATACTTCTTAAGTCCAGATACGAACTTAAGATTCTTCTTGTATGGGGTGCTGATGAACTCAAGCCCATACTTAGATAGAGACTCAAAGGATGAAACATAATCAGATACGGAGGATTTGCCCTGCTTCAAACCGAGGAAGCGACGGGCAAGAAATGCCTTCTCAGATTCTGGCACGAACTTGAGCTTAAAGCGGTCTCTAAAATGTTGCCAAGTGAGGGTGGACTCATCCATCTCTGCTATAAGGAGCTCGTACCAGTCTAAAGCCCGTTCTTGTAGCATACTGGATGCCACAAGAACTCGATGATGATCGGATATCTCCATGCGAGTGAAGATGCGCTCACAAGTACGGAGCCAAGCCTGAACCTCAAGAACTGTCTCGGAGCCTTTGAACGGCTTGCCTCCAAGGTGGGTGAAGTCGCTGCACATGCGTGCAAATGCGGATTTGCGCGGAGGAGAGGACTGAGCTGAGGCAGGAGGTTGAGTGCTCCTAATAAGCTCGAGAATCTGGTCGGTCAACATATAAACTCCTTCGGGACGAGAACCACTGGACGGTCCCGCCTCCGAAGTGCGACCTCTTCCTCTTCCAGACATAGCTGAAAGTTAAGATAAGATAGAATTATTGACAGGGTAGATATTAGCAAATCAAATGTATTAAATAAGGAATACTACGGAATTTAAAATTAACATTCCTAGACATATTCCTTTTTATCTACCCCCAAAGGAACTAAAAGGGTAAGGACAAAGTCGAATTTGTTTACGATTAGGGATGATGTTTACACTTGTATTATACTTGATGTACGATAATCGTGTATATTGTTCTGTGTTTATTACATTTTGTTCTGAACCTGGCTCTGATACCAAGCTGTGACGCCCCACCCTGAGACCCATATTAACAAAGAGAATTACATAGTAATTCTGTCTGCTAATGCGGAGAATAGGGCTGGTTAAGGGCGACCATCATAGTCTTGCATTAGATAAGAGATAAGTACGTCGATATTTGTACTCCTTTTTTTTTCTTCTTTTCGTCTCGAGTATTCGACATACTTGATTCCTATCTAATACACTACTATGGTGGCTACATGATCGATTCAGAAACAAAATATAATAACTGTCAACTAGAAGTCACAGAACAGCAACACAGAAATGATACATATGAATACATACATCAAATGTAATACAACATGTCACTAGTGGTATACAGCCACAATACATACATTCATCACCCACCAAAAGAATATATACATCAAAAGTTCCCAACAGAAAGGCTACTACACAAAAACTATGCCATATCCCAAGTCAATGTTGAAGTCCAAAAGATAAAGCAAGCTAAGAGTCCAACAACCTAACCTGCAACTCGGTCTGACCCGAGTAATAAATACACGGGTCAGGCTAGCTAGAACTTGATATTAGTATAAGATAAGAGGAATAGAAGTGTATAAGGGAATTCATCCTTTAACTATAAAGGACGGGCACAAGTATAGGACAATCTCAATTCATGGTATATGTTCACCAAGGGTTGTCACATGAATAGGTTTAGTTCAACATAAGAAACTCATTCTTAATGCTATTCAACTCAAATGCAAGGAATCATATGAAAGTCATAAGAGAAACTCATTAAAATTCCAATATGAATCTCATGGAACTCAAAGTAAAGTTCTTAAAACTCTGTTTTCATTAATTTATATTTATTTCAACAATTATATGTTGAAACACATCAATTGATTAATTTATTAACTCTAATTTTATAAGATCACATTGTTTATTTGAAATATAAAAATTAAATAACATTTATTTTCTCCATTTATTTTCAATATTAAATTATAACTAACGTTATAATTTAATATCATAGGTAATCACCAATACTAGGGTTGTTACACTAAGGGCCCAAAAGTCCAAGTTAAGGTGCCGTGGAGTTAGTTCAGGAGTTTGGCAACTTATTGTGGTGATCCGGTTAAGTAAGAAGTGTTTTTGTGAGTAAAAACTTAACCCATAGAACTTAAGTTTAAACCCATATTAATATCTATATTTCTTGTCTATGTATGTTTGTTGAATTGTGTAATAATGGTTTGATTGCTGTTTTAGCTTATTGCTTTGGAAAGCTGTCAACTTGAATGTTAGCAAACATGTAGTTAACAAAATAAAAAGTAAGTTGTTAAAGATAATATATCTGTTAGCAAAACACTTATTCATGTTGTATCAAAGTAAAATACTTTGTATATGTGTTCATACCCTTGCTTTGTGATGGTTGGTTGTGTTGAAAATGTCATATACTCAAATTCCGAAATGTCCATATAGCGATAGTCGCTATATCGGCACTTTCGGAAAATCACCTTTTATCGAAACTGTTTGGTTTCATTATCATGCTTGGATTGTTTTACAAGCTAAGCAAGTAATTAATAATGAGGTTTTCAAAAATAATTAATTATTTTGATAATTATTATTTAAATTAATTAGTTATTTAATTAATAAAGATTAAAGTTAACTAATTAACTTATTAATGATGTGTTTTAAATTTAACTAATTTCTTAGTTAATGATGTTTTAAATTTAACTAATCATTTTATTTAATGATGTTTTTAAGGTAAATTTATCTTTTAATAATGATGTATTAAAGTTAAATAATTAATTTAGTAATGATGTTTTTAAATTAATTAACCCTTTTAGTTAATGTCTTTTAAAAAGTTAATAAATCTATTTAACCTTAAAATAATCTTTTCTCAAATAAAATTTAAATTAATTAATCACTTTTAAACCACGATATTTAATTATTATTTAATTTTTTAACTAATTATATTATTAATTAATTGAATTAATGATGTTTAAAGGAGATTTACCCTTTTAATTAAAGGTTATTGAAGTTAATTAATCAACTTAGTTAACAAAGTTTTAAAATTTAATTAATAAACGTAATAAGGATGTTTTAAGTTGTTAAATCCTTTTTAATGATAAAGTTAGTAAACTCTTTAACAAAGTGTTTCAAAGCTAATACTTAGTACGAATTCGGGTTTTTAAAAGAAAAGTTTGAATTGTTTATGGAAATAAATTAATCTTTGTAAAAGCAATTCACTTGTATGGAAGTAGTTTGTTTGTATAATTAACACTTAACATCGAAGAAGTAGACTTTTTGCTATTTCAAAAGTTAAGAATAATCATGGGACATGACTTTGAGGTAACACCACCTTGACTTGTCCGGTATTATTATTAACTAAGAAATAGTACAAGTTTGAATTCGATGAGTGGTGATAAGCATACAAGATTCAATTTCCTTGTACGATCATTTTATATCCTCGATAGTTGGTTTCTCAGCTATCGGTTACTTCAGCTTCTTTATTATCGTCATTCTAAGACGATTTATTGCTTCGTTAAGCTTTGTTATCGTTTTTATGCTTTGTCGGTAAATGACTGAACCCAAAGCGCGAAAGGACTTCCGGTTATATGGGGTTGCTCCCATTTGGGTATTTTGACATTTCGTCTATATCGGATTCATTTGGGCATTTTGGTGTGAAATAATTTGGATTGTCGGTAAGGTTCGGTGGGGTCCGGCTGGTATATTTTTAAGAAGCGTCACGGAGTAATGAGCTTCTTAGAAGTATATTACTAGAGGAATACTTCAATGATGGTGCACCTTCTTAGTCATTTGTTGGAGATTTTCCTTTTCTTATTTGGTTCGAACCTTCAAATTTAATTCCTTGTTTGAATTTGGAAGAGTAAACCACTTTCCGTGGTGTTTAATTATTTATCCATTCTTTACGTTTGGATGTTGATTTATGTCGAAGTAAACCCGTTCCATGTGTAGTGGCGTGGTTCTTACATGTTTTGTGTTTAATATCACACCTATTGTTTAAAAAGTTTTAGTGATACCAAACATATCATCTAACCTTAGTTGTTTGTTTTCCCTATACTCTCGAGTACTCATTTTATTTGAGTAGACCGAGAGTAGCAGGTTTTTTGTAAGCTCTTTTGAAGACGGCGTTTGAGCAGAAGGCTTCATCTTCTTAGTTATCTATTCTGTTGTATTATCTAGTTTGTGTAAATGTATTTTTTTCATCATATGTAAAGGCAGGATGTTATAACTGCCTATGCTGATTGTAGTACTTTTATGTAACTCCGATAACCCCTAATTAAGGAATATCTCGATGTACTATTGATTGCTATGTTTTATTTAGTAGTTTCGTTGTGAGGTTTTATATTCTGTTCTTTATTTCACCCCATAGCGATTTATCTTTATGATGCTTGGGCAACGGCACATGAACATCGAGGATGTGTTAAGTGTTATTCCTAGGGGTTAGAAAGGTGGGTCATCACGATTGGTATTAGAGCTTCGGTTAAGCGAATGCCTTAGCGTGACTGGGGTACAACTCATTAGAGATAGGGTGAGTAGAGCCCTAAAATGAGTTAATCTTGAGAAAGCAATTCCTTTTCTCCCCTTAAAGTATGGTTTTAGATCCTTTACTGTAGTTTCCCTTTTATCATCTTTAACCCTATCTTAGTATTCTAATAATACCTATCACTTATCCAGGTTATTGAAAATGAGTACAAGAGGAAGAAGAGGGAGAGGATTTGGAACCAGCACGACTACAAATGGAAGAACTCTTAGAAATAAGCCAGTTGTAGAGCTGGTAGTAGAAGCAGAGGTGCAAGTTCAGCCGCCTTAGAATTTTGCAACCTTTTTTAAGAGTTACACTACTTTAGGTGGTACACCTTTCTATGGAACGGAAGATATTTTGGGAGTTCAGACATGGCTCCGCTCTTATGAAATGATATTTGGGTATCTTTAGTTTAGAGATGCTACAAAGAGATTGTTGGCATCACATCAGCTTCAGAAAGCAGCAATGGATTGGTGGGATTAGGTCATAATGAATACACTAAAAGAAGATTTTTCTTGGGGGTAGTTTAAGGAGGTTTTTGAAGCTTAGTTTATCCTAGAGGCGGGAAGGACTCAGTTGTTCATAAATTTTAAAGATTTGAAACAAGGTGAGATGATAATGGCGTAATATGAGCATAGGTTCAATGCATTGTCCCGCTTTGGACCAGGATTGATTGATAAGCCACTCAAAAATAATGAAATATTTATGAAAGGAATGCGACCAGAATTTCATTGGGAAATGACCAATCATCTCAACGATACCTTTACCAATCTAATCAGTTTGGCTTTGAGATTTAAAGCTCTTGATATTATGAAAGAAGTTCAAAAAGGAATAGTGCTAGTAGTTAATGCCCAACTTTTATCAGTAATACCAATTGCTAGTAAGCCGTTTTTCAAGCGTAAAGGGAAGAAGAAGTGGTTAGGAAAGAAGCCTGTAGGTGGAGCCCCAACACAGAACAAGCGATTAGACTTGACCAAGATCCTAAATTATAAGTGCGACCAAATTAGCCACTTTGCAAATTAGTGCCCGAAACCGGCTAGTGGAGCACTCTGCTACAATTGCAACAAATATGGATATATGAAGAACTAGTGCCCTTTTCCAAAGAAGGGATCATAGGGATGAGCTTTTACTATTTAGTAAATACCATCTACTTCTATGGATCTAAAAGGAAAACAGGTGTTGCAAGGTACATTATCCATTTTCGATATTCCTGTTTGAGTATTATTCGACACTGGCGCATTCCATAGTTTCATTTCAGTAGATCTTGTTGATAAGTTTAACCTTAAACCCATTCAGTTAGATAATTATCTTTGTTTATTTAACCTAATTGGGGTCTGACCAGTCTTGATACCATGTGTCTGAAAGTTCCTATTTCTTTTTGAGATTGGCACTTCTCTTCGACTTATTCGTTCTTGGGTTCATGGGTTTTGGGTTACTTTTGGGGGTGGATTGGTTATCTAAGTTCAATGTCATCCTAGTTTATTATATAAGAATCATTGTGATAAAAGATGCAGTAATAAGAAGCAATGATATCTATTGTGAAGAGCCAAATAAGTTGATGAGTAGTTTTCTTTATTCCCTCAAAATATCCAAAGTGGAGATAAAAAATATACCAATTGTCCAAGATTTCAAGGATATTTTTGAAGAAGTGTAAGGTTTACCTCCTCACCGGGAAGTAGAGTTCTGCATTGATTTGATTCCAGGAACCAGACCGATTGTTCAACCTCCTCGAAGGTTGGCTCCAATGGAAAGAAGAGAGATAGAGAAGCAGACGTTTGATTTGTTGCAAAAGGATTTGATTAAACACAGCACATCGAGTTGAGGATCACCGGTAGTTTTCATTACCAAGGCGGATAATTCTCTTAGATTGTGTGTAAATTACCGAGAGTTAAATAAGAGGACTTTCAAGTATAAGTATCCTTTACCTAGGATTGATGACATGTTTGACCAGCTCCACAGAGCTCAAATATTTTGTCAATTTGATCTTGCCACTGTTTTTCACCAATTAAGGGTAGTAGAGGAGAGTGTACCCCTAACAGCTTTCCATAACCCTATAGTTTTTACGAGTGGTTAGTCATGCCATTTGGATTGACTAAAGCACCCACTGATTTTGAGGATTTGATTAATAGAGTGTTTCGGAATTTTCTTAACAAGTTTGTTCTAGTCTTCATTGATGACATCCTTGTTTATTCTAAAACGGTGGAAGAGCATAAGTACCATCTTCAAGTTGTTATAACTACTTTAAGAAGTCATTTTTAAAAGAAAAGTTTTCTAAGTGTCATTTCTTGAAATTCTAAGTTAGATTTCTAAGGTACCTAATTTCAAGAGAAGGCATATCAGTGGACCAAGCTAAAGTAGTTGCAGTTCAATATTGGAAGAAACCCAAAAGTGTGACCGAGGTCGGAAATTTCTTGGGATTGCTGGTTTCTATAGAAGATTCATTAAAGATTTCTCAAAGATTGCTTCTCATTTAACAAAGTTGGCGAAAAAGGATGTTAAATTTGTTTGGACATCCAAGTGCGACCAAGCATTCAATGAGTTAAAGGGGAACTTGACTACTGCTTCCGTTTTAACTATTCCAGATGGAAGTGAAGGATTTAGCAGTTTATATGAATTATTGTAGGACTGGATTAGGTGCAATTTTGATGTATAATGGTAAAGTAGTAGCGTATGCGAGTTGACAGTTGAAACCTCATGAGAAGAATTACGTTACACATGATTTGAAGTTGTTGGAAGTTGTCTTCGCATTGAAGGTGTGGATGCATTATCTTTTGGGTGCAAAGTTTGAGTTATATGCAGATTACAAGTCATTAAAGTATTTTTTGTCCAAAAGGACTTGAACTTGAGGCTGCAAAGATGGTTGGAATTTCTTGCATCTTATGGCCTAGAGATTCTATATACCCCAAAGAAAGCAAACGCCATTGCAGATGTGTTAAGTAGGAATGTGGCGACGATTGCAAATATGGAAGTTAAGCCAGCGCTAATGGGGAGAAGTGCTTATTTCCAAGAAGAAGACCCTATTTTAGCTCGACTTAAAAAGGATGTCGAAGATGGAACTATCTCTAGTTTTCAGATAGACTCTCATTTTGAGAATGAATGGATGGATTTGCATACCAGATGTTAATGGAATTAGACAAGCGTGATAAGAGAGTGCCATCGATCAAGGTTATCTATCCACCCAGGAGTGACTAAAATGTTTTAGAATATTAAGAAGATCTTTTGGTGGAAAGGAATGAAGAAAGACTTTTCAATTTCCATAAGCCAGTGTGCAAATTGTCAACAAGTCAAGAGTGACCAACAGAAGACTGCTGGGTTGCTCCAACCATTTAAGATACTGAATTGGAAGTGGGAGCAAGTATCCACAGACTTTATTGATGGGTTGCCTAAAACAAGAAGAGGTAATAAAGATATTTGGGTAATTGTTCATCGATTAACAAAGATCGCCCACTGTATTCCGGTGAAGTCTACAAGAACTACATCTTCCTTGGTAGGGATTTATTTGAGGGAGATCTGTTAAAAAACCTCCAGCTTATGTTTCAGTGACAACAACTATACAATCATATCTATATATATGCATTTTAAGATTAGAAATATATACTATAAGAAGACATTATGCTCGAAGATATTGAGACTCAAAAACAAATGACTATCTATCGACCATACTATAGTTAGTAAGGGTATTCTACTATAAAAGAGTCTTATATAAAATATTATTAAGATCTCTTTGGGTATATATGCATACACGATCACACGCGATTTCATATACACTGAAATTGGTTTGAAAATCTATTTTTACTATTCACAGATGTCTAAGATAAAACCACAGATGTCTAGGGAAATACTCACGAAAATAAAATTCTAAAGCCAAGGACGTTTGAGGTAAAACCATAAACGTCTATGACAATCCTCGGGTAATTATTTTTTGAAGTCACAGACGTTTGAGGTTTTACCACAGACGTCTGTCATTTGAAAAACTATAAATTTTTGAAAAGACACTTCTGTTGAACAAAAAGAAGTTATCCTTCATCGAAAGATTGTAGCCATTAAAATGAATAGAACTTATCAAATAGTAACAATGGTTTATCTGCATCTTTTTGAATATATAAATACTACCTTGATTGAGATGTAGAGATTAACAAAATTGAATTAATTGAATCTTTTCCCTCATGATTTCTTATCGCTCTCTTATGCATACATTGCTTATATACTCCCAATCTATTATAACCAAAATATAATTTTGGTTAAACCACTTCCTACAACTCAAAACATTCATATTCATATACTCAAAGGAGATCATAGGAATATTTTACTATCAGTTAAAAACCATGTTATTTAGAACACAAGATTGTCAGAGATATAATTTTATATTAGCTTATCACTCCGGGAGAAGCGAGGGTCGGTTGGTTAAAGGAAATACCAAAGGGGAGCATCGAGACTGGTTGTAGGATAGGAGGTCCGAACCAGTATGAAATATCTGTTATGATTTCTATTATTTATCCTATATTCAGTTATTATTCCCTTCTTAACATAGTTAGTAATATACACATGCATATATATATATATATATATATATATAACTTGCATTATTTATAAAAATCCTCTAGACTTTTAATTAGTATCAGAGCATGGCTATTTTAATCTGCAGTTACACGTAATTGAAAAATAAAATCATTAAAATGGCAAGCACAATTCAAAAAGATCAATCAACTGCACGTCCTCCACTATTTACTGGTTCTAATTATGCTTATTGGCCAACACATATACGAATTTTTATGGAAGCCAATGGCTTAGAAATATGGCTAGTAACTCAAAAAGAATACGAAGCACTTGACACTGATATTAGCATTTGGTCTAATGCACAATAAGCAGAGGCATCTAACAATGCCAAAGCTATGGATGTATTATTTTGCACACTTGACAAAAATGAGTTTTCACGTGTCATGCTCTTTAAGACTACATATGGTATATGGCGCACTTTACAAGTCACACTTAAAGGCTGTGACGACCCGCCCTTCTCGACCCTCGAAAATCGACACCAAAATACTCCACAGTATAATATGCCAACGATCAAGTGCCGGATAAGATAGATTGTTGAGGAAAAAGAAAGAAGGTAGAAGAAAGAAGGAACTAAACAATATCAGAATCTCACAGTCGCGGCGGAACAAAATATAATATATAATATTAGATCTTTACACAAAATGAAAACTATATCTGTTTTATACAATATCACCAGAGTATCACAAACAAACAACCATTACCAGCCTGAAAATTTCAAAGGAGCGTAGCAGCGGATATAAACAAGTATGGATAATGCATCTCGGACTCCAGCTCCTCCCATGAGTGTTGATACGCTAAGATTTTGATCAATGACAATGTGCTTCAACAAAAAGGAAGAGATATGTGCAAAGCTAAAGAAAGAACGATGAAGACCAAGGATAAAAATAAGTATGATTTTTATATAGGTTTTAGTTTAGATTTATTGTTAAAATCTATCCTCAAGAGGCTTTCACACACACTAGAACACATGTTATAAATTTCATTTCTTAATACACATTCACTGTGCACAGCTTAATAGTTCAGTCGACTGAACAGGGATGACCAGTCGACTGAACCTGTTACACATATACAAACATGTACATTTTCAGTCGACTGAAACACCCTGCTCAGTCGACTGAATTTGTTCCTGAAAATTTTCCTTCATATTTTCAGTTGACTGAATTCTCTGTTCAGTCGACTAAATTTAAACCTGTGAATTTTCTATGAATGGACACCTTCTTCCTCCCAAGAGTTGCAACCATTCACCAATGGAAATGGAAGCATCTCTTGTCTGCAACCTTAGCCAACAGATGCACCTCTTCTACAAGTATAAATACATAATTTTAACATCTTCAATTCACCGAATTCTCTTGCTTTAATCTTACTATCTTCTTGAACGTATTATCTAGAAATTTTCAAAGCACTCACAAATCTATTGCTTGAATCACTGCTTTGTTTTCAACATTCTTTTGACTCATAGCAATTCACATTTCCTAAATCTTCACAAACACATTGCATACTCTCGAGGATAAGATTATACGAATATTGTACTACATTAGACTCATTAGTGTTGATAAGAACACAACAAGTCGAATATTGTTTTTGTAATTGAGTTGAAGTCCTCTTCGGTGTTTGAGGCAAGAAATCCCGTTCGGTTGTTCGGGTAAGTTGTAAACCTATTCCTCCGGGTTAAGTGAGGGTGTTAGTTAGTGAAATTCCTAAGTGAAGCTTAGGGACTGGACGTAGGACTAGAGGTCCGAACCAGTATAAAATCCTGGTGTCTCCTTGCTTTTACTTACTTTATCTACCTAGAATATTCCGTTAATCCATATTACACGATCCTACTGCATAGCCTCTTTCAATTGGTATCAGAGCAAGGTGGTCCTATAACCATAACACCGTTATTAGACATATTGATAATATGGAAAATAATGCAAGTACAAGCACAACATCTGCCTATAGTTCTACATTTGTGGAAGGACAATCTACCCAAAGACCTCCTCCATTCAATGGACTAAACTATAACTATTGGGCTACAAGGATGAGGATTTATATGCAAGCAACAAGTTTTGAAGCCTGGAATGCTACTCAAGCAGAGTTCGTTGTACCCACAACCGATTATCCTACATGGACACAAATTCAAAACAATGAAGCTAGTGCAAATGCCAAAGCTATGAATATGCTATTTTGCGCCCTGGATAGAAACGAATTCAACCATGTTAGCATATGTACTACTGCATATCAAATTTGGGAAACACTTAAAGTCATACATGAAGGCACAAACAAGGTTAAACAAACAAAGATATCCATGCCGAAGAATCAATTCCAAAACTTTATAATGCGACAAAATGAATCCATCAATGACATGTACTCGAGATTTCAAGACATTCATCATGCTTTAATCGGACTAGGAGAAAAATACACGGAATTTGACATTGTGTCTAAAGTTCTAAATTCACTCACTGATGAATGGGAGAGAAAAGTACTAGCAATCGAGGAAGCAAATGATCTATCTACAATGAAACCAGAAGCATTGATTGGAAATCTTATGTCACATGAAGTAAATATGCAAGCTAAGAAAGATCAAGCTCAAGAAAGAAAGAATGTAGCCTTTCATGCAGTAAAGGAAGAATCAGAGTCTGAAGATGAGGATTTAGCATTTATAGCCAAAAATTTCAAGAAATTCTTAAGATATAGAAAAGGAAATAAAAACGGATTCAATAAGAATTTCTTGAACAAACCTACATCCTCAAATATAGAATGTTTCAACTGTCACAAGAAAGGTCACATGCACAAGGATTTCCCAGAGCAAAAGAAGGAGAATCAAAAATCTCTCAACAACAAAAACAAGAGAGAGAAATTCAAAAAGAAGGCATTCTCCGTAACATGGGATGATTCGGATTCATCTTCATCCGAAAGTGAAAATGATAGCGACAATGAACAGGCAAATGTATGATTCATGGCTCAAGAATCTGAAGTCCCACTTAAAAATAAAAAATGGATATTAGACAGTGGTTGCTCAAAACACATGACCAGAGACAGAGACATGCTTACAAACATCACATACTTTGATGGTGGCTCGGTTACCTTCGGAGACAATTCAAAAGGCTATATCATTGGCAAATGAGATGTGAGCATTTACGGTACATCAAATTTACCTTTTATAACAAATGTTTCATTAGTTGAAAATCTAAAACATAATCTACTTAGCATAAGCCAACTTTGTGACAAAGGCTTTAAAATAACTTTTACGGAAAATAAATGTAGTATTTTTGATCAAAACCAAAATCTTGTTTTTGAAGGAAAAAGAGATAGGAATATTTACGTTCTAAATATGAATATCAATCATAATACAAGTATGTGTTTACTAGCCAAAGATAATGATCCTTGGTTATGGCATAAAAGATTTTGTCATATAAATTTTAAAACTATTAGAAAACTTTCCAAAAATGAATTAGTAAGAGGTTTACCCAAAATAAACTTTAAAATAAAAAATCTTTGTGATGATTGTCAAAAAGGAAAATTAACAAAATCATCTTTCAAATCTAAGAAAAATATTTTGACTTTACAACCATTAGAATTACTACATATTTATTTGGACCAACACAAGTTCAATCCATTAATCATAATCGATATGTGTTTGTAATAGTTGATGATTTCTCAAGATATACATGGACTATTTTTATGAAAAATAAAAGTGATACTTTTGAGCATTTTAAAACATTTGTCAAAAGAATTCAAAACACTAAAGATTTGAAGATTAAAAATATACGAAGTGATCATGGAGGCGAATTCGAAAATGAAGCTTTTGAAACGTTCTATAAAAAGAAAGGAATAAATCATAAGTTTTCATTTCCTAGAACTCCTCAACAAAATGGAGTTGTAGAAAGAAAGAATAGAACATTACAAGAATGTTCTAGGACATTATTAAATGGAAGTTTTTTACCAAAACATTTTTGGGCAGAAGCCGTAGCTACTGCATGCTATGTATGGAATAGAATATCAATTAGACCGTTAACTAAAAATACTTCATATGAACTATTCAACAACAAAAAGCCAAATATACCTTATTTCAAAATATTTGGATCAAAATGTTTTATTTAAAATACAAAAGATCAACTAAGTAAATTTGATCCAAAAGCCGACGAAGGAATTTTTGTAGGATATTCAGAACGAAGTAAGGCATATCGAATATTTAATAAACGAACAAACGTAATCAAAGAAACCTTACATGTATCTTTTGATGAGAATTTCAACAAAGAATTAAGTATAAAAGATGATGAAGAATTTATAAATATAGAAAATACAAATCTTGAAAATTGTAATAATGAATTAAGATCATCACCAAGAATATTACGAGATCGCCCTACTCAAAACATAATAGGTGAAATCAATTCTCAAGTTAAAACAAGAAATCAACTAAATCAAATGGGACATGTAGCTTCCATTTCTACAACCGAACCTAAAAAATCCTAAACAAGCATCAACAAACGATTACTGGATTATTGCAATGCAAGAAGAATTAAATCAATTTGAACGTAACGATGTTTGGGAGTTAGTTCCCCGCCCGAATAATCAATCTGTTATAGGAACAAAATGGGTTTACAAAAATAAAATAGATGAACAAGGTAATATAATTAGGAATAAAGCTAGACTAGTAGCACAAGGATATAATCAAGAAGAAGGTATCGATTTTGAAGAAACTTTTGCTCCAGTTGCAAGACTTGAAGCAATACGTATTCTATTAGCTTTTGCATGTTTTCACAATTTTAAACTTTATCAAATGGATGTTAAAAGTGCATTTTTAAATGGTTTTATAAAAGAAAATGTATACGTAGAACAACCTCCTTTATTTATACATGAAAAATATCCAGATCATGTATATAAATTAAAGAAAGCACTATATGGTCTTAAACAAGCACCTCGTGCTTGGTATGAAAGACTTAAAAGTTACTTACTAAATTCGGGATTTCAAATTGGAAAAGTTGATCAAACGCTTTTCATTAAAATTACTACTAAAGATATTTTAATAATTCAAGTATACGTAGATGATATTATATTCGGTTTGACAAATGAAAATTTATGTAAAGAATTTTCAAATATAATGACTAAGGAATTCGAAATGTCTCATATGGGAGAATTATCATATTTTCTCGGACTTCAAATTAAAAAATTCACAAATGGAATTTTTATAAACCAAGAAAAATATTGTGCTAATCTAATTAAACGTTTCGGAATGGAGAACACTTCTGCTAAACCCACTCCTATGAGTACCACTACTCATCTCGATCGAGATGAAAATGGCAAAAGTATAGATCAAAAATTATTTAGAAGTATGATAGGTTCCTTACTTTACTTAACCGCTAGTAGACCAGACATAATGATGAGTGTATGTTTATGTGCATGTTTTCAATCTAATCCTAAAGAATCACATTTAAGAGCGGTAAAACGAATTATGCGATACCTTAATGATACTAAAGATTTTGGTCTTTTCTATCCAAAAGAGTGTCCATTTGAGTTAGTATCATTCAGTGATGCTGATTTTGGTGGATCTCGAACAGATAGAAAAAGTACAAGTGGTACGTGCCATTTCATCGGAAAATCACTTGTATCTTGATTTAGTAACAAACAAAATTGTGTCTCACTTTCCACCTGTGAAACAGAGTATATATCAGCCGCCTTAGCATGTACTCAAGTTATCTACATGCAACAAACACTTAAGGATTTTAATATAAATTTAACAAACTCTACAATATATTGTGATAATATAAGTACAATAAATTTATCTAAAAATCTGGTTAATCACTCTCGTACAAAACATATAGACATTCGTCACCATTTTCTACGAGACAATATCGAAAAAGGAATCATAAATTTAGAACATATTTCTACCCGAAAATCAAATTGCCGATATATTTACTAAACCTTTATTATAAAACTCCTTTATAAAGTTATGACGAGAACTAGGAATAATCTTTTTTAAAGAGATTTTATAGAAGGTTATCAAATTTTTTTTTTTACAATTCAATCGACTAAATCTATATGTTCAGCCGACTGAATGAAGAAAACTATGACTTTCAATTTGCATTTTTCAAAATAATGATATATTATAAATAATAATATAAAGGTTATCTCTAATCCATACATTTCTAACTGATTTATTTTAACCATTAAATTTTTGTTTGGTTTAAAAAACTTTGATAAATTATCACCACAATATTTTTAGAATGTTAATCCTATAAATACATGTTTTCATTTTCACAACTCACTTCCAAAAGATTGAAAAAAAATGTCCTCAAACAACTCATACTCCCCAATCAACATCACCTCTTCGATCGATAACTCACAACATCGCCAAACCTTCGTACTCCAACACCAAAGCATGAGCCAGTCTATAAATGGAACAACTATCGAACTGGCTACACACCGGAATCGAAGAAGGTTAAACGTGCTCTTTTTATCTCACCAGATACAAAAAGAAAGATTGACGAGATTCATCACTTTCAACAACAATAAATAGATATTCAACGATAATTATATTTTGAACAAAAAGTAACTGTGAGACGATTGAGCTTCTTAGAGCAAATCGGTTTACGTTTTTGTGGCTCAAAGAAAAACGAAGTGACTGAGCCTCTACCTCGGCCAGTTAGTTCGTATGATCCGTCTTCGTCTTATCGTACACCAGTCGATCCCGTGAATCCTTGGATGTCTCCAAAAACTCCTCAGTATAGTCCAAATTCATGGGATATAAACTATATGGAGAATGAAGGACGCAAAAAGAAAAATAGTTCTCCAAAGAAATAATTATTTCGTTGGCCAAATCATGTTAATATATTGTATTTTGTTGTAATCAATTATTGAATTTTTTTTATAAATTTTAGAATTCCAAAAACTCAAGGTTCAGTCGACAGAACCTTCCTGCTCAGTCGACTGAACACTAGGCAGAAAACAAATATACAATTGTTCAGTCGACTAAAACTTCTGTTCAGTCGACTGAATTTATCATAGAAAATTTCGGCCAAAAATTCAGTCGACTGAACAGACTTTTTCAGTCGACTGAGCGCCAATTCCCAGGAAACTTTTCCCCTTTTATCAACCAGTTTTTACCCTTTCACCTTCACTTTTTACCTTCCAAAAGCTCTCTCATCCCCATTGTTTTCCAAAACCCTAGCCCCCAATTCACAAATTACTCTCAAATTTCATGAAAAAATGGCCCCAAAAAGATCAAGAGCTTCTTCTTCTTCATCCTCCGAGCCACTTGATACTCAAATAGCACAATGGCTCTATGATGGCGTAGCTACAACAAGGTGGAATAAAATGAAGAATTCTCGCATTTTCGAGCACTCCTTCGTTGATTTTCAAAGCCTTCATACATACAACATTCAAGCATTAACGGATCGGGCAGGTTTAACTTCTCTTTTGGATTTGAAAAGAAATGACCATGCAATAAACCATATCATGGTCAAATTATTTTATGCAAATCTTAATCTTGGACACCAAACTCCAAGAAATCCAAATGATAGTGTTTGGAGTATAAAGTTTGGTTCTCCTTAGATCGAATGGCACACATCTTAGGATCACCTAACGTAGGGAGAAAGCTTGATGAGGTAGAATTCAATCCACAAATTCGAGATAACATAAATCATCAATTTCTGGATGATAATGTTAACATTCGAGATATTAAGTCCACTTCCCTACGACCTAGAGCTAGAATCCTTCACAAAGCTCTTATGAGAACAATTACTCCACGAACGGGTTCATATGAACTTGTCTACCCAATAAATTATCGAGCTCTATACGCTATTTTGGCAATATTCAAGTCAATTGGGTCCAACTAATCCTTGATGAGTTTCTCACATTTAACAATGGCAAAATGCGAACTATATATTTTGGAGAATATATCATGAGACTTCTCCTCAATGTTGATACGCCATTACCCGAGTCCGAAAATACAATGGTCCATCAAATTAACCAACGGACAATAAGCCTTATGCAACTCCTGGATAGACCTGCTCGGATCATATCTCTTGCCGAATGGGAAGCTAGGCAACAAGAACAACAACAACCTCCACAAGCGCAACAACCTCCACAAGCTCGACATGAAGAACCCTTCGACCAAGAAGATGAAATTCGTATCATTGAGCTAAGTTTTACTACCAATCAATCGTTAGGAATTTTATCAAGAAATCAACAAATTCTTGATAATCGCCTCAAGAAGGTAGATCACAAACTTGATAAAATTAAAGGATTCTTCAATAAATTATGGGATGCCATCTCATGCTCAACTTCCACTGCCGCTTTAACATCACGCGGTAAACGTCCTGCACCTACCTTCACATGGACATCGTCCGAAGAACATACAAGCAGCAGCACGAGTGGCACTAGTGGTGGTCAAGGAGGAAGTTATAGACCTCCCATAGATGGACCCCTTATCCGCGAACCAAGGGGAGGGAGAAAAGCCTCATATGATTGGGACAAAGATGAATAAACTCTTTTGTGGCTTCTTATTATCACAAGGCTTGTATAGATAATCTTTTATATTTTATTCATGCTACATTTTATGTTTTATTCATTCATGCAACATTCTATTTCTCATGCTACATTTTTATGCTATATTCTATGCTACATTCTTAAACGATAGACATGCATATCAGTGATTGCTTTGACAATATATTTATGTGATTATTACTTCCTTTTTGTCGATGACAAAGGGGGAGAAATCTATGTTACTAACCTTGTTTTGTAGAAAATATAGTGCATATATTCAGCGGGAGGAAATAATCTCTATACACATGAGTATTGTCATCAATCAAAAAGGGGGAGAATGTTGATACGCTAAGATTTTGATCAATGACAATGTGCTTCAACAAAAAGGAAGAGATATGTGCAAAGCTAAAGAAAGAACGATGAAGACCAATGATAAACATAAGTATGATTTTTATATAGGTCTTAGTTTAGATTTATTGTTAAAATCTATCCTCAAGAGGCTTGCACACACACTAGAACACATGTTATAAATTTCATTTCTTAATACACATTCACTATGCACAGCTTAATAGTTCAGTCGACTGAACAGGGATGACCAGTCGACTGAACCTGTTACACATATACAAACATGTACAGTTTCAGTCGACTGAAACACCCTGCTCAGTCGACTGAATTTGTTCCTGAAAATTTTCCTTCATATTTTCAGTTGACTGAATTCTCTGTTCAGTCGACTAAATTTGAACCTGCGAATTTTCTATGAATGGACACCTTCTTCCTCCCAAGAGTTGCGACCATTCACCAATGGAAATGGAAGCATCTCTTGTCTGCAACCTTAGCCAACAGATGCACTTCTTCTACAAGTATAAATACATAATTTTAACATCTTCAATTCATCGAATTCTCTTGCTTTAATCTTACTATCTTCTTGAACATATTATCTAGAAATTCTTAAAGCACTCACAAATCTATTGCTTGAATCACTGCTTTGTTTTCAACATTCTTTTGATTCATAGCAATTCACATTTCCTAAATCTTCACAAACACATTGCATACTCTCGAGGATAAGATTATAGGAATATTGTACTACATTAGACTCATTAGTGTTGATAAGAACATAACAAGTCGAATATTGTTTTTGTAATCTAGTTGAAGTCCTCTTCGGTGTTTGAGGCAAGAAATCCTGTTCGGTTGTTCGGGTAAGTTGTAAACTTATTCCTCTGGGTTAAGTGAGGGTGTTAGTTAGTGAAATTCCTAAGTGAATCTTAGGGACTGGACGTAGGACTAGAGGTCCGAACCAGTAAAAAATCCTGGTGTCTCCTTGCTTTTACTTACTTTATCTACCTAGACTATTCCGTTAATCCATATTACACGATCCTACTGCATAGCCTCTTTCACTGAGCTCCATAGCATCCTATCCTGAACATATAATACTCGGTCTGACCCGAGCATTATAATGAAATAACACCAGAGTCGGTCTGGAATACCAGTTGATAAAAATATACCCAAATTGATTATTAAAGTTTCAAAAATCCTTTTGAGAACAAAAGCATCTAGTAACCATGCCGCAAATAAACATGTCGGGTTTTTACCTTACGATAGCTAAAACATTTCTTATCAAAATCCTCTGATATCATAATAGGGCTATATACAAATACTTATTAAAATAGCCGAAATTGTTACATCTATTAAATTCCAGCTACTAGCCACAAAGTGGGTAATACAAACAAAACTCGTAAAAGGCTCGTAGGGAGAATGAATTTCCTACTAATGACCAGGCACTGGGGTACCACCTGTCACAGTACCTGGTCTGGATCATTGTACCGAGGACCACGCCCAATCCCCTGCAACACAAGGCCGGGACTACCCCTTACTGGATAATCCCGAGTAAGATCACCCCACGGTTGGGATCAACAACCGCACCACTAAACCGAAATAAAGGGACATCTAGACAGGGATGACCTCACCCTGAAATGGGTGCTACCCACCTAGCCTTGCTGCATAACCCCTGATTTTTAGTCATTCCCCGTTGATGAGGCTTGAGGCTAAGCGTTACCTTTTTAGAACATTTCACTTAGAATGCCCATCGTCCATCTGACGATGTTCCGAAAGCATTCATCCATACAAGTCCGTCCCGGGTTCGAACGTAACCGAAGTCACTACTCCTACTACATCCATTTTGGAAATATCCTCAGGATTAGTAGCGACTAGCCCTTGCACTTCACTACTCCATCTTTGACTCCGAAATCATTTTTCCTACGAAAACATACAAACATGATCGAAGTGGTTTTCGAGAAATTAATCCCGATCCCGGTCTCTTCAAAACATCAACGCATTGTCCAATATTGATAGTCGGTGGTTTAACTATCAATTAACATCCATAAGCATCCATCACACAATAAATAATTTCCCACATTATTTATTTTCCTCAAAAATATCTTTGCAAGATATATTTTCCTTTTCAAATCCCTTTGAAAACAGTTTTCAAGCCCAACTGTTCTCATGGAATAAATTCCCAAATCTTTACTTCCCCTGAAAACATCCAAGTACAAATACTTAAGATTTAAAATAATTTAAATTCTTTATCCTTGAAAACACATTAAAACATTTATATTAAAAATACTTACATACTTAATTTATATATATATATATATATATACTTTTTAAAAATATTCGAATAAAACTGCTTTATAAAATATAAACTATTTTCTTCAAAATAAAGTTAAGTCATACTAAATTTTAAAATAAAGCTATGAAATCCTATAAAAGTTTTCAAATAAAACTTTAACTAATTATCTTTAAAATAAAACCATTTTATAAAGTATAAATATTAATAATATTCTTTAAAACATAATACTAATTACCCCTGTAAAATAATTACTTCTATAACTAATTTGATAAATGTTCACTTTTAAAATTCTCACAACTTAAATAATTTCTTGAAACCATTCTTTAATACAACTTCAAAACTTCTAACTTTTTTTCAAAAATCTGCTTTAAAAACATACTTGGCTTTTCAGGGAAATACACTTCCATTTAGGATAACCCAAAGAATTCTTTTTATAAATCCTACCCGATTTACCCCAAATCAATTTTACGTTCATCCCGTAAATTCCTTTCCAAACTTTAAAAATAAACTCCTTTATTTTTAAACACATTGCAATTTCCTGGAAATCACTTTAAAAAATTAATGTTTAGAATATTTAAAATAGCACTTCTAGAAATTACTTAATTGAAAATAATACTTAAGGAAATATATAGAGGTTTTCTAAGTAATTTAAGCCAAATTTAACCTTTAAAATAAAGTTATTAAATCAAATATTTATATTATAATTTCCTTTCGAAAACTTAATACTACTTTACTTTTTAAAATAATTAAATACCATAATTACTTAAATAATTGTTTACTTACACTTTAAACAATTAAAATAATATTTCTTTTTCTAAAATATTCTAAAACACAATTTAAACTACCAACTTATAATTTGAAAGCTTTCCTTTGAAACATACCAAATTTCCAGAAAAAATGCACTTTACATCCTTTAAAGATAATCTCATCTTTACTTTTAAAACAATTATACCTTTCTTATAAAGTTTCCCACCGGAAATCAATATTTCCAAATTTATCCACTGATAAATATAACAATTTATTTATAGAACCAATTTATAAATTTCCATCTCTCATTTCCATTCCAATCTCAGTTTCAAAACCATTTACAAATTTCAACCCAATTTCTCGAATTTAATCCCTTAAAATTCATTACTCAAAAAATTCTTCCGATTTCCTTTAATCCCAATTTATCTATTGATATTTTGAAATACCAAATTATATCTGTCCAATCATAACACAACATAACAAGATCTAAATCAATTTATCACAGGATATCAATGAAATATATCACGAAATATAAATAAATTTCTATTTGTGAGGAATCCAGTTGGATCCCTCCAACCTGTTTTTCCCTGCTTCCACAGATGTTAGCACAACAAATAAATGTCAATCCAACCTGATAATAATTATCACATTCAACCAATCAACCAGTCATTTAAATACTAACTACTTAAACTAACTAGCATTCCAGATGTGAGTGAGATAAACACCTTGAATTCCGTCGAGTGTTCAAATTTTGAATTAAATCGAACGGCGCTCGATTTAACCTAAATTTTTTACTTGCTCAAAATGATTCCAGAATTGCTCCACTGCGTAGTACTCGACGCTGCGATTCCGACGTCGCCAGTTTCGTCGAATTCTGACCACGCATGCAAGAGATACGATATTTTAAAGTTTGCTAATAAATTTATATTAATAAATTACAACTTTATTATATTTAATACCAAAGAAATCTCGGCCGCACATTGACATGAAGATCGTGGCCGTTCGCATGTTCTTCTCACCATCGCGTTCCATACCAAAAACCCAAGCCGTGCTCTTTCGAACGACATCGTTGCCCTACTCTGATCCACTAGAAGTTGATCCAGATCTACCACAAGACAACGCGTCACGAACTCCATCATCAGCCGCAAATTCGCCGAGCTCGGCTATGCCTTTTCTTGGAAAAACGCGAAGGAAGTTGCTGCCTTCAAGCTCCGATTCCTACCACCATCGATGACGATTGCAGAAATCTAACGTAGATATAGTAGAGTTCGAAGTGCTCTACGACTTCCTAGTTGACGGTTTGGCCTAAAATCGCTTGGATGAGAAGAGATTGAGGGGCAAAACGTGGATGTTTTCTGCCATTGATTAAAGGAAGACGGCGGCTCCAATAAATTAGGGTTTTGCCTAAAAATCTATGTATATAAACGTTTTATAATAATTATTTTAATAATATTCTCAAATTTATCAAACTTTTTCATACGAACTCCAAATCGCATGTGCCACTAGGCATTTATATGGTTTTACCCGCAGTCCGAACATAATGGAACGTGTTTCGGAGGCTAATTCGGTCATATGCGCGAGTTACGGAAATAAACACTCAATTTTAAATTAAATCGATTAAAATGGTTCTATGCGTTTTGAGCCGCCAAGGTCAAACGATAACTCCGATTGCTACGAAAACTGAAATCCAATAATAACTAACTATTATGGATCCAATGGAACTAGTTTCGTCGAATTCCGAGTCTATGCCCCGGAAGGCTATTTTAACTCGTCGATTAATTCGAGCGATTTTCAATCTTCGAAATCACTTAAAATTCCACTTTAAAAATTTTAATGACTTAATAATAAATCATATAGAATTTATATTCTCACTAGAAATCATTCTGATTCATTTCGAATCAAAATCCAATTATTTCATTATTATATGATTAAATTCCATTATTTAATATTAAAATTCTAAATTCAACTTATCGACTTTTAACTCCATCTAAAAATCCTATAGAAAAAATTCAAATCAAACTAAACTTAAAATAAACCTTAGAGACCATTTTCATAACTATTTACATCCAGATTCACAAATTATCCCGATTTCAAATATTTAATTATTACTCAAATTTTAATTGAATTTCCATATTGAAAATTACAACTAAATTCTATTGATTTAACAAAATTCTTATTTCAAAATCAATTCAAAATCCACATTTAACATTTAAAGTGAATTAAATGTTCAAAATTAACGACTAGGAATTCTGGGTCGTTACATTCCTCCCCCCTCATAAAAATTTCGTCCCCGAAATTTGCTAATGTAGAAAGAATGCTCCAAACTCAACAGCAAAACCCACTTGGTGAAAATCTCATATTCACTTTGCCTAAACTCTTTAGTTTCAAATCAAAACTGCTAGTTTCAATTCCTATTCCAACATCATTATTTTAATTTTAATTTGAAATCAATTTGTCGTTAACGAAACGTTTTCAAAAAAATTCCAACTCCCAAAATTTTCGAAATTTTTTGGCAGAGTCTCTCTTGTACGGAGGAGCTTTTGCAATATCACAATAGATATAAATAAATATACATCGACCCACACGGTCGGAAAACAAAATATATCACAATATGTATATCATTTTCAAAATATTATTGCATAGGCGTACCTTTTGATTAGCATTTTAAAAGCAAGCGGCTAAATAATATTGCATATACGTGCTCCAACTCTATTGGTTGCTTCCCGTACCTGTACGTACTTAAACAAACACATCAGTTTTCAATAATATGAGAATTTTTAACATTCCATTCATTTATCTTAGCCAAACATATCAATTACATATCCAAACAAACAGATTTCATAATCCTGCATGTAATCCATCTGCTATAAGCAATCACATTGTTTCAATACTACTTTAGTTTTTTTACAAATCCAAACTTCATTTTATTCCACTCAAACGATTTATATTCAAGTTTACTATATACAATTCATATTTACTACAACCAATTCATTTTCACTTCAATATGAGTAACATATGCTTTACTAACATCAATTTATTTCAATTCAATTCCAAATTGATTCACAATCAAATTCTTATTTTCAATTTGATGCCTTTGTATTTCTTTTATGATCTACTTTCATTTTAATGCAAAACCACTAAATTAAATTCCAACCCATTCCAATTTATTAAAAAACCAATTCTATTTACCTCTCTTATTTCATTCACTTTCGTTTACAACAAAACGACTAATTTCTACGCAAGTTTTAATGTTATTCAAGCAAACAACAATTATTTAGGTTTATAACAATTTTAAATTAATTCCAACTCAATCTATATTAGTTTTACTCCATTTGAAATTATTTACAACCCAAACATTCTTGCTTCATCACAATTATTGAATTAAATCTCTAGTCTTACATTCAATTTCGTTATCCATACAGATTCATTCAAAACTATTTTATAAGCTCGATAACAACTATTTCAAAATTTTCTTAAGTTGTCAGAACTCTATTACATCCCTTTTTCTTTCATCCAATTAAATTTTATTTCATTTTAATTTGATTCTCATTAAATCAAATTCCAATATATTTACAAATTTTAATTCAATTTGTTTACTTACTCAATCCATTTTAATTTTAATCCACCTTCTCAATTCATTTCTGAATTTATTAATAACATAACCATTCCAATTATTCTAAACCAGAACTGGTTTTTTTTAACAAACTACCAAAATTTTATTCATCCCATTACCCTTTTTATTTAATTTAGTTTACACTAAATGCATCTTCATTCAATTCCTTTGAATTTAGTTGAGTGAGAGTTTAATTCATTCAATATCATTCTTACTTAATTTAAATACCATTTAATTCAGCTTACACTAGATTCATTTCCAAACTTCTCTTTTGAATTTAGTTGGGTAAGAATTTTATTCATACATATCATTTCAACTTAATTAAATTTTCCTTCAACTCAATTCTTTTCCAAATTTAATTCAAGTTCAACTAAATTTATTCAGCCAACTTAAATTCCTACCATTCCCTTTACTATTTTAAATAAGAATTTAATTCCATTCAATGTTATTTATAATGCAACTGAATTTTGAATTTCAATTGAATCCAAATTTAACTCAATTTCTCTTAGTCTAAGTTAAATTCAATCCTATCCAATTTATTTCTCCTTTAATATAAGTTCAAGCCTTATTTTCTGACTTAAGTCCATTCACCTTTTATCTTTTATATTTTCTTCACCTTATTTCAATTTGCCTTCCATTTAGGATTTAAAATTTTAATTTCCCATAAAGTACCAACTATTTTATCTTGGTTTTACAATTTCATTTCCTATTCTTAAGTTAACCAACTTATTTACTTAAAAGCTTATATTGCTCATTTTAATCCATTTACATCTTATAATCACAATTCCAAATTATATATATATGTATCACTGAATTCTTAAGGATACGAATTTTCTTTAAATTTAATTCTTTGCACAATTTTAAATCCACAATTTCAGATTATAATTATAACACCTAATAGCTTATGGGTACAATTCATTACACAATGACCCACAATTACAAAATCATTTTACATTTCAGTTTAACCCAAATCAATTTAATTCTAAGTCCAATTTATTTAACTTATCCCAAGTTAAATTCAAATTTTCTATTCACTTCCATATACTCAAGTTAAATTTTAATTCTAAGATTAAAATTTTCATTTCCTTCTTATTAATATCAACTTCACTTAATAAGTTCAATAGTTGATTCATTTTAACTTTACACATTATTTAAATAGAATTTTCCAGAATTCAATTACCCGGTTTTATTTCAAAACCATTTTAAAATAATAATCAACTCATACCTACTTGGTATATCAAATCAAATCTCCTGATTCCAAATAACTTGTTTATACCAAAACAAATTTCCCTTTTGAAATTTCTAAAACCAGTTTTACACCTAACAAGTCCAAACAAATATCATAACCAATCACCACGGAAGCAATCCATCACTTAAGAAACTCGAAAATGAATTCTGATGATGTGGCCATCATCATCAGGATTATTTTCCAACGAGTGAAGTGAGTTCACTGCTTTTTTACTTTCACAAATTCATTTCAAAATAATTCTCATTCAAAAATACTTCCCAAAATAATATTCCATCATTGCCTTCAAACACTTTGGAAAACATTTCAAACATTCCCAAGATTTTAAATTTCCAAACTTTTGTTTTCATTACATTTAAAACACTTTTCAAAATTTTCAAGATTTAAATTCTGGTTTAATTCAAATTTAGTTATTCTTCTTTTGGATAAATCATATTTACAGAATTCTATTTGGTTATAACCATTTCAAATTTTAGATTCTTATATTTGATTTTTAATATTAACAGCCAAACATCCAAATATATATAATAATTTCAGAAAATTATTTCTATTATATCAAAATATAATTTTGGGCAAAATTATTTCATTTACCCACTTTTAAAAACAATACTATGTCGGTTTATCTGGTTTAAGAGTTTAGAAACCCCTATCGATACGGTTGTACTTCCCGTACCGACCAGAATTCATAAAAACTCAACCGATAAGTCAACACAGTATAAAACAATTTTATATTCACTAACAAGTACGCGCTCGTAGCTATTATTACACTCCACCCATTATAAAGTACTATTGACTCTGTTTAATTAGTAATTTCCCCACCAAAGCCTAGGTTATCGCCAACCTAAGCTCTGATACCAAATGTGACGACCCTCCCTTCTCGACCCAATTGACACAAAATACTCCACAGTATAATATGCCGACGATCAAGTGCCGGAAAAGACAGATTGTTGAGGAAAAACAAAGAAGGTAGAAGAAAGAAGGATCTAAACAATATCAGAATCTCACAATCGCAGCGGAACAAAATATAATATAGAATATCAGATCTTTACACGAAATGAAAACTATATATGTTTTATATAATATCACCAGAGTATCACAAACAAACAACCATTACCAGCTTGACAATTTCAAATGAGCGCAGCAGCGGATATAAACAAGTACAGATAATACGTTTCGGACTCCAGCTCCTCTCCTGAGCTCCATAACATCCTATCCTGAACATATAATACTCGGTCTGACCCGAGCATTATAATGAAATAACGCCCGAGTCAGTCTGGAATACCAACTGATAAAAATACACCCAAATTCATTACTAAAGTTTCAAAAATCTCTTTGAAAACAAAAGCATCTCGTAAGACCACGCCACAAATAAACATGTCGGGTTTTTACCTTACGATAGCTAAAACATTTCATATCAAAATCCTTTGATATTATAATAGGGCATATATACAAATACTTATTAAAATAGCCGAAATTGTTACATCTATTAAATTCCAGCTACTAGCCACAAAGTGGGTAATACAAACAAAACTCGTAAAAGGCTTGTAGGGAGAATGGATTTCCAACTAATGACTAGGCACTGGGGTACCACATGTTACAGTACCAGGTCTAGATCAGTGTACCGAGGACCACGCCCGATCCCTTGCAACACAAGGCCGGGACTACCCCTTACTGGATAATCCCGAGTAAGATCACCCTACGGTTGGGACCAACAACCGCACCACTAAGCCGAAATAAAGGGAAATCTAGACATGGATGACCTTACCATGAAATGGGTGCTACCTACCTAGCCTTGCTGCATAACCCCTGATTTTCGGTCATTCCCGTTTGATGAGGTTTGAGCTAAGCGTTACCTTTTTAGAACGTTTCACTTAGAATGTCCATCGTCCACCAGACGATGTTCCGAAACTATTCATCCATACAAGTCCGTTCCGGGTTCAAACGGAACCGAAGGCACTACTCCTACTACATCCATTTTGAAAATATCCTCAGGATTAGTAGCGACTCGCCCTTGCACTTCACTGCTCCATCTTCGACTCCGAACTCGATTTTCCCGCGATAATGTACAAACCGGATTGAAGCGGTTTTCAAGAATTAATCCCGGTCTCTTCGAAACGATCAAGCATTGTCCAATATTGATAGTCGGTGATTTAACTATCAATTAACATCCATAAGCATCCATCACACAATAACTAATTTCTCACATTATTTATTTTCCTCAAAAATATCTTTGCAAGATATATATTTCTTTTCAAATCCCTTTGAAAACAGTTTTCAAGCCCAACTCTTCTCATGGAATAAATTCCCAAATCTTTACTTCCCCTGAAAACATCCAAGTACAAATACTTAAGATTTAAAACAATTTAAATTCTTTATTCTTGAAAATACATTAAAACGTTTATATTAAAAATACTTACATACTTAATTTCAAAAATATATATATACTTTTTAAAAATATTTCGAATAAAATTGCTTTATAAAATATATACTATTTTCTTCACAATAAAGTTAAGTCATACTAAATTTTAAAATAAAGCTATGAAATCCTATACAAGTTTTCAAATAAAACTTTAACTAATTATCTTTAAAATAAAACCATTTTATAAAGTATAAATATTAATAATATTCTTTAAAACATAATACTAATTACCCTTTTAAAATAATTACTTCTATAACTAATTTGATAAATGTTTACTTTTAAAATTCTTACAACTTAAATAATTTCTTGAAACCATTCTTTAATACAACTTCAAAATTTCTGACTTTTTTTTGAAAATCTGCTTTAAAAACGCACTTGGCTTTTCAAGAAAATACACTTCCATTTAGGATAACCCAAAGAATTCTGTTTATAAATCCTACCCGATTTACCCCAATTCAATTTTACGTTCATCCCGTAAATTCCTTTCCAAACTTTAAAAATAAACTCCTTTATTTTTAAACACATCGCTATTTCCTGGAAATCACTTTCAAAATATACGTTTAAAATATCTAAAATAAAGCTTCTAGAAATTACTTAACTGAAAATAATACTTAAGGAAATATATAGAGGTTTTCTAAGTAATTTAAGCCAAATTTAACCTTTAAAATAAAGTTATTAAATCAAATATTTATATTATAATTTCCTTTTGAAAACTTAATACTACTTTACTTTTTAAAATAATTAAGTACCATAGTTACTTAAATAATTGTTTACTTACACTTTAAACAATTAAAATAATATTTCTTTTTCTATAATATTCTAAAACGCAATTTAAACTGCCAACTTATAATTTGAAAGCTTTCCTTTGAAACATACCAAATTTCCAGGAAAAATGTGCTTTCCATCCTTTAAAGATAATCTCATCTTTACTTTTAAAACAATTATACCTTTCTTATAAAGTTTCCCACCGGAAATCCATATTTCCAAATTTATCCACTGATAAATATAATAATTAATTTATAGACCCAATTTATACATTTCCAGTTCTCATTTCCATTCCAATCTCAGTTTCAAAACCATTTACAAATTTCAACCCAATTTCTCGAATTTAATCCCTTAAAATTCATTACTAAAAAATTTCTTCCAATTTCCTTTAACCCCAACTTTTCTATTGATATTTTAAAATACCAAATTGTATCTATCCAATCATAACACAACATAACAAGATCCAAATCAATTTATCATAGGATATCAATGAAATATATCACCAAATATAAATAAATTTCTATTTGTGAGGAATCCAGTTGGATCCCTCCTACCTGTTTTTCCCTACATCCACAGATGTTAGCACAACAAGTAAATATCAATCCAACCTAATAATAGTTATCACATTCAACCAATCAACTAGTCATTTAAATGCTAACTACTTAAACTAACTAGCATTCCAGATGTGAGTGAGATAAACTCACCTTGAATTCCGTCGAGCGTTCAAATTTTAAATTAAATCGAACGACGTTCGATTTAACCTAAATTTTTTACTTGCTTAGAATGATTCTAGAATTACTCCACTGCGTAGTACTCGACGCTGCGATTCCGGCATCGCCTGTTTCGTCGAATTCTGACCACGCATGCAAGAGATACGCTATTTTAAAGTTTGCTAATAAATTTATATTAATAAATTACAACTTTATTATATTTAATACCAAAGAAATCTCGGCACACATTGACAAGAAGATCATGGCCGTTCGCATGTTCTTCTCACCATCGCGTTCCAGACAAAAAACCCAAGCCGTGCTCTTTCGAACGACATCGTCGCCCCTACTCCGATCCGCTAGAAGTCGATCCAGATCTATCAAAAGACAGCGCGTCACGAACTCCATCATCTGCCGCAAATTCGCCGAGCTCGGCTATGCCTTTGCTTGGAAAAACATGAAGGAAGTTGCTGCCTTCAAGCTCCGATTCCTGCCACCATCGATGACGATTGCAGAAATCTACCGTAGATATCGTAGAGTTCGTAGTGCTCTACGACTTCCTAGTTGAAGGTTTGGCCTAAAATCGCTTGGACGAGAAGAGATTGACAGGCAAAACGTGGATGTTTTCGGCCATTGATTAAAGGAAGACGGCGGCTCCAATAGATTAGGGTTTTGGCTAAAAATCTATGGATATAAACATTTTATAATAATTATTTTAATAATATTCTCAAATTTATCAAACTTTTTCAAACGAACTCCAAATCACACGTGTCGCCAGGTGTTTATAAGGTTTTACATGCATTCCGAACACAATGGAACATGTTTCGGAGGCTAATTCGGTCATCTGCATGAGTTACGGAAATAAACACTCAATTTTAAATTAAATCGATTAAAATAGTTCTATGCGTTTTGAGCCGCCAGGGTCAAACGACAACTCCGATTGCTACGAAAATTGAAATCCGATAATAACTAACTACTACGGATCCAATGGAACTAGTTTCATCGAATTCCGAGACTGTGCCCAGGAAGGCCATTTTAACTCATCGATTAATTCGAGCGATTTTCACAATCGTCGAAATCACTTAAAATTTCACTTTTAAAATTTTACTGACTTAATAATAAATCATATAGAATTTATATTCTCACTAGAAATCATTCTGATTCATTTCGAATCAAAATCCGATTATTTCATTATTATATGATTAAATTCCATTATTAAATTAATGTAAAATTCCAAATTCAACTTATCGACTTTTAACCCCATCTAAAAATCCAATAGAAAAAATTCAAATCAAATCAAACTTAAAATAAACCTTAAAGACCATTTTCATAACTATTTACATCCAGATTCACAAATTATCCCGATTCCAAATATTTAATTATTATTCAAATTTTAATTGAATTTCCTTATTGAAAATTACAACTAAATTCTATTGATTTAACAAAATTCTTATTTCAAAATCAATTCAAAATCCACATTTAACATTTAAAATGAATTAAATATTCAAAATTAACGACTAGAAATTCTGGGTCGTTACAAAGGCATAAATAAAGTCAAGCAAACTAAAATTTTGTTTTTACAAAACCAATTCTCATCTTTCAAAATGAAAACAAGTGAATCAATTATTAATATGTATGCAAGATTCCAAAACATTCAACACGATCTCATGGCACTTGGAGTCAAATTCACAAATTTTGATTTAGTCACAGGAATTTTAAACACTTTGGCAAGTGACTGGGAAAGAAAAAATTTAGCCATCGAAGAAGCTAATGATCTTTCTCAACCTAAAGTCGAAGAGCTAATAGAAAATTTGATGTCATACAAAGCTAACTTGTAGGCTAGAAAGGATCAAAATCAGGAAAAGAAAAACACAGCATTCCAAGCAAGTAACGAAGATTCATACTTAGATGAAGAGGAGACTGTATTTATTGCCAAAAACTACAATAAATTCAAGAAGTTCAAGAAGGTGACCAAGTTTTAAAATGGAGGTAAACCAATTTCATCAAATCAAACAACGATTAAATGCTATGAAGGTGAGAAATTTAGCCATATGAAGAAGGATTGTCCACAGCTCCATAATGATAAAAAGAAAAGAAAATTCAAGAAATTCAAGAAAAAGAAAAGAGCTTTTCAAGTTACATGGGATGATTCAGATTCATCTTTGTAACGTCCCGCCTTTTCACACGCTTTAAATCGACACACGTGACAATTCAAACCATACGGAAGGGCGGATTGTTATGGGGTAAATAAGAAAACGAGAAAGAAAGAAAACAAAAACAGAATCTCACAGCAGAAGGATAAAATATAATAATAAAATATACAGTTCATGAAGTTGTTTATAAAATATTTAATTTTTCTTATACAATATATATCAGAGTTGCACATACCAACAAATAAAATCGATGCAGCGGAATACAGTGTAGTGGAATATAATAATAATAATAATAATAAAATCTTCGTCTTCGTCCTCCAGAAATAAAGTCTTCGATCCTGAAATGCCCGGACTGATCCGAGTGAATTGAAAAGACAAAACACTCGAGTCAGAACTAAAAGATCTTATGTAAGTTAAATCAACAGAAATAAATATGAGTGCAGTAACTCAAGAGATGTTCGAGATTTACATCTCTTAAGGATTCGTTAAACTATTTACTATGTAGTACAATCCGCTATTATAAGAGTGTCTATTAGTAAAATAAACTTACTTTAAAATAGCGTTAAGGCTTTACATTTTCCACCTTAACACATTTATATATTCCCATAGTCTATACAGTACCGTAATCTCCCCCGCACTGGGCGTTGTCAGAGGGCACTCCATAGGTATGGTACAAAAAAAAATCGTACGAGGCACGCTAGGGTTGGTGACACGGCACAACTAGGCAATGCCAGGGTAGATATACCAATTACGCTTCTAGGTCGGTGGTAACGCGTAGCAGCAACTACCGCCCACCTCGAACAACACCCCCAAAATCAAAAATCAAAAGTGGCCACCGAAAAATCCAAAGTCATAGTAGAATAGCGAAGGGATGTGTCTGATAAAAGGTGCTACCTTCTTAACCTGTCGATCGCTCCTGTTTAACCAAATTATGCCAACTCACGGGAGTTGGGTCCACGTATTTACCTCAAAGGAAACGCCGCCGCCATCCTACTTTATTCTGGAATCTCCACCGCGTACACGGTTGTTAAAGTGGTTTTCGGAGTAGGCAGAGAGTATGACAACTTCCGATCCCGGTCTCTTCAAAAACCAAACGTTATTATAACACCGCGATCATTTTCAAAATAGTTTATACTTTAAAGCCAGAATAAAATATCCATTTCAAAACCATATAAATACGATATCATTTCTATTTTAAAACCCAAATCAGTATGATATCATTTTTATTTCAAATATATCCTTTTTCAAAAATCATAGTACTTCAAAAATATATATATATATATATATATATATATATATATCTTAAACCTCATAGCTTTGAAACAAAATTCCTAATACTTAAATGGTTTAAGTATTAAACCGCTTTACATAACAAAATAGCTTTTTAAATTTCACAAATAAATTCCAAATATAGGTTTAAATTCCCAAATAAACCATTACAATTTCGATATATTTCAAAGCTTTGGTTTTTCCATCATTTCAAAACTTCTTCTTTAATAATTTCATATATATCAAATTCAATTACTATTATTTAGATTTGAAATATTCACTTAATAAATCAAATATCATTCAAGTAAAACCTTTAAATTTCAAATAACAGGATATTCTCTCAATTTAATTAACTTGATAATATTCATTTAAATCGACTTGATATTCATTTAAGTCCTTTAACCCAAAATCAAGCTATAAAGATCATACCTTTTAAAATCCCAAATTAATTTGGATTTCAAATAAATTTTATTCGAGGATAATTCTTAAATACCTTAGTTCAAAGCAAATTCATATTTATCTTCCAACATTTATTTTTATTTAAGATATTATAAACTCTATACTTAACCGTATTATATCTAAATAAAATTTAACTTTTATTTTTAAACTTCTTTTATTCTTTAAACCAAATTTATACATAGCTTAAATTCAAGCGTTTTAACTATATATAAAATAATATTTAAAGATATCAAAAATTAATATTCATTAAACCATATTCTTTCCGAAACCATAGAAAATCATTTCAAAAATACTTTTATATATATACCGCGGTGCTTGTATAAAATTTTTCTATCCTATGGTCAAGTGATACGGCTATTTATCATTTCAATCCATAATTTAAAATAAAAATTACGGTTATATATGATTTCGAACCGCAATCCCGAATGAATGAAAATGCATATTAACTTGCAGTTTATAACAATATAAGTACAGCATCCATTCATCCAACATCAACCATCAACCATTATCACAATCATCATCCAAATTCAAACAATACATCAATATATAACAGGTGATAATAACAGGTATCAACTATTAGTTTATATTCAAAAATAAATTATAACCGTTTAACTGGCAGTTTATATGCAATAAAATAGATAACAGTTTAACTGGCAGCTAATATGCAATAATGAATTAAATAATAAGTTAATTAAATAAATGCAAATTAACTGAGATAATGATGAAATATATGCCAAACAGCTATAAATAAATTTTCAAATCACATCATAAATGAATTTAACAAACATAAGAAATCTTAGAAGTTGTGAGTGGGTTAAAACACTCACTTTTTGTATTTAAATTGAATTTAAATCCAATTTAACCCCAAAAATTGGACAGTCTCCAAATTCTTCCAAACCAGCATCATCTGTCCGGAATTTCAATACGATCCTAACAAAAGAAACCGCGCATAAAACGGATATCGTATGCAAAAGTTATAGCGAAAATTGTGATTGAATTTCAAATTTAAAAATGAACAAAAGAGAACACACTAACACGCCTAGCCACGTCATCATCTTGCAACAGTAACAAATCTTCCTTCTCCAGTACGCACGCCTAACATAGAACACGCAATCCATATACGTTCGAACTTTGACCATTGATATCTATCAACTCCGACCACCTGGCCGCCTCTAACCCCAACCATCTCGAAGCCCTTGCCGAGCCGCCTCCATCCCCCCGGTGCGCGCCACCCTCGTGGCCTGTAGAGGCCGCCGCCGCCATTTGTTTCTAGCGTTTCGAAACCCTAGTTTGCAATTTCCCAACGATCCGACCGTTAACTCGCCACGAAACCCATATGGATGCGATCCCCTCGGTCCTCTCTTCAAAACCCAGAAAGGGTTTTCCGATCCGACGAAGTTCATCGTCGAGCGATGAACGGTCGAAACTTCTTCGATTTTTACTGATCAGACGATGAACCAAAACAAAAAACAAACACCACCAGTAAATTACGCTAGTCAAGAGCTTCAACATATATTTTTTCCAGAATTTTCTGAGGACTTTGAAATTTATGCTTTGGATTTGATTTGCAATTGGATCTGAAAATATAAAACTTTATCTGCCATTGAGGAGGAGTAGGAATAGAATGAATTTACGTATAGACAAATGAGACTTAGGGAGGCCAGGGTTTTAGCAGGATATTTATAGAGAAAGTTGAAATAGAATGGATCACATACAATAGATGTACGCGCTAACGACGAAATGGCCCAAAAAGCCCGTTCTGACTCCGGAACGAAATTGGGTCAACCCATATATCAAAATAGGTGTTTTAGAATATTTAAAACGCAATGGAAAAGGTTTTAGGTTCAAATTGCATCGTATGAAGAAGTTATCCTCAAATAAATATTTTTCAAATTGATTTCAATTGATTTCAATTTCATAAATTTCAAGGCGCTTCGAGTCCGGACGATCAAACGACAAGTCCGATCGATACGAAACTTGAAATCCTACAATAATTCACCGTTACGGATTCGATGAAACTTGTTTCGTCGAAATCCGAGTCAGTGGCCAAAATTGCTATTTTTTCATTAATTAAATAATTTAATAATTCATTAATTAAATCACTTTTCAATTTCACTTCCAAAATTTACAAATCTTACCAGTTTTGCTTTCTTAAATAATTACAGTAATTTCGACAAATCCAGAGGTCAATTAAATGTTGGTTGCATCATACACTTCAGCGTAAATTTAAATTTCATTATATTCAAAAATTATCAATAAAATTCCCAATGGTTCCATTAAATTAAATAAATTAACAATTATTTCATTTATTATTATCAAATAAAAGGATTTACCATTGGATTCAACTATTACATTAAATATTCTCATATTCCATCTAAATCTCAAATAACGTATTATTTAGCTATTTCAATTTCATTTAATTGCAATTTATCTTATTATCAGAAATTAAATTCCTATATATAAATAAAACTTTATTTTCCTTCCTTATAATTCAACAAATTGTCCAATATGAATAACTTTAACATCATTTCCTTTAATTTAAATCATCAATTCATTCATACACCATTAGCAATACATTATTACCCATTACTACTCTAATTTATACTAATATAACATTTAATTAGCTTAATTGCAATTGATTACACATTTTAACCTATCAGACTCTATTAACGTTAAATTATACTCATAAGTTATCACTAATAGACAAGTGTTGAAATTGATTTCATACACCGTTCTCATCCTATTATCAATTGGATGAATTTTCATTGGTTCGTAGTTATTGCATTAATATCCACAAATTTCATCCACATTCCCATTAACGTAATAATTTAATATTAAATCCTACTTATTAAATTTTAAATTTCAAATAAATGAATAAATCTTGATTTTCACTCCTTAAATCCACCAATTGTTATATTATAAATAAAATTAACATTTGTTACACTTCACATTAATGTAACATTTATTTACATTTATTACAAACTTATTTCCAATTTCAATTAACAATCTAAATAAATAAATAGGCAACCTACCATAAACATTACCGTTACATTTTTGTCACATAAATAAGCTTTTATTACTTAAAATCAATTTTGGCATTTATTTTCATACTACTAATTTTCATTCACTTATGTTCAAATTATAGCCAAACATGACATTTAAATTATTTTATATATAATTGGAATTTCGTTCAAGTTTATTAATTATTAACCTTAATTAGAATTTATTACCTTGCATTCTCGTTATTATTTCATAGATATGATTCCCAATTATTACTTTAATCTATACTAACATTGATTCATTCAAATTGCACTTATTACGTATTATTTCAACAATTTATTTATAACTTTGAATCTATTCCCCAATTTTCACATTTCAATTATTATATTAATTTGAATTCCATTCTATTTAATATTTTTATTGATAAATCACAAATTCAACATTCCTATGTGTTTCTTATATTAAACTTAAAACCAAGTATGACAATTTCATTGTTTTAATTAATTGCAATATAAAATTTAAATGGTAAATTTGAAGTACAATTGCTACATCAAATTTCAACATTCGCTCCAATATAAATTGTAAGATTTTTATTTCTTTCTAAATTTAATCCAAAATCATATTAAATTCTAAGTTAAATCTTCAAAAATTACGGGTCGTTACACTCTCCCCCACTCAAAACTTTTCGTCCCCGAAAAGGAAAAAGAAGAGAGAAGAAGAATTAGTAAATCAATGTATCTTATTCAAAATTTTAACTTTATAAAAAAATGAATTTACAAAATTAATTATTTTAGATAAAATATACCAACTTATAACCATTAAATCTCTTTATACTTAAGTTAATAAAGTTGGGAAAAAAATTTCAAAATATTTCTAAGTCCAAAATTTACAGAAATTTTTTGACAGAGTCTCCTTTGTACGGAGTGGCTCGGGAGAAAATATAATATCAATATAACAAATATTTTTCAAAATAATATATATCCCAACACGGGAAACAATATAATAGCGCTATAAACCGAAATCCGAAAACGTACCTATTTGACGGGCAATTAACGCTTATTTTATGGAACCAAAAGCAGCAGCAATTGCTTCCATAATCTGTATTTTACTTATAAAATCTAAAAGGGTTAACAATTATATAAAATGAAATATTTAAAGTGGTTTCAACCAAAAACAAAACAAATCAATACAAACATCAATCATTTGTAACAAGCATACAACCATCATAAAGAAATCAACACAAATCAATCATTCATTCATATCAAACAAAATAAATAGTTGTTCGGGTTCAAAACTTCAAATTGTACAGAATGAAAGATAAACTACTAAGCGCACCCTTCACTCAACAGTCTTAGGTTAAACCAAATAGATTATTCATTCGTCCAAACAAATTTAAAGTATCCTTACCCAAACAACCATAAACCAAACAAACAACAACAATTTCAAACAACAGACTAAGTTTATTCTTATTAATTCCACTCATACCTTTGTTGTTTGAATTCTTTTTAATTCATATAATGGTTTATCTTTTTTTTTTTACTTTTATTTCTTACAGTTTTCATTTATCCATATATAATGCAAATTTCTTTTACCAGTATTACATTCATTTATTCATTAGTAAATTTATTTCCTTTTTATCCATATACTGGTTTATCCTTTTACTTTACATTTTACTTCTTACAACCTTTTACTTTTATTCATCGGTTCAATATTTATTTTAATTTTTCCTTTATTACTTACAAGTATTATTTCATTCATTAATGCCATCATTTATCAATTATTACATAATTTCATTTATTAATATTCATGCTATTCATGTTTAATTCAATTCCTTTGCACATTAATTCATTTATTTACTGCTTAATTTCATTTATTTACAATATTCATCTTTCTTCTTATTTCAGAATAAATACTTCAATATTTATTTAAGTACATAACAATTATAACCTCAACCTTTATTAATAAAAGCAATTTATTTAACACCTCATTACATACTTTTGCTTGTACAATTTCCATTACATTTTCTTATTAAACATTTCAACTTTTAATATTTGGTAAGTTATATATATGCTTTTAAAGAATGTAATTAAAATCATACAAGTCTATCTTATTTCTTTTAATTAATTAAATGTTCAATAATTATATCTTCCGTTTTATAAGATTACAGTTTCAACTTTCTTTAATCCCATTTATAACTTAGCATTAAACCACTTATTTTAATTAAAGGTTTCAATTATTAATTAAATTCCATTTCACTAAAGCAATTAAAACCATTAATTAATGGAAACTTAAGAATTTAAATTCCGAGTTTTATTCAAATTATTTTAAAATTTGTATTTGTTTATCAAAACAAATCTGCAGTAAACTATTACAGTGGTCTTCCCACTTCGAAACTCGAAAATGAATGTCGATGATGCGCGCACTCATCACCGAAATTATTTTCCAGCAACAGAGAGAGAAGTGCATAACTTATTTCTTTTCAAAGTTTCTTTTAAAATAATTCTTTCAAATTAGATTGAATATTTATTTCAGAAAATACTTCTAATAATATTATTACTATGTTCCAAAATTATTCGAAAGAAAGTTTCAAAACCCCAGAACTTAAGTTCTAAACTTCCAATTTATTTATTATATTTTCAACTTTATTTCAGCTCTTAATTATATTTTCATTACCTAACAACCAATATATAGCAACCAAATATATATCTTATTTGTAAAATTTTATTTTATATATAGAAAATATAATAGGAAAAAATATTTCATTCACCTATATTAAAAACAAATATTATGTCGGTCTGTCCTATTAAGTGTTTAGAAATCCCTATTGATGTCATAGCATCCCATGCATTAACCAGAATCTATAAATACGAAACGGAACAAACTAACATAATATTAAAACCTTTTTATAACACTAACAAATACGCTCTCTCATATATACACGCTCAGCGACTCCCATAGGGTATTACTACCCTATTAGCAAAGAGTCAAACCCCACAAAGCTAAGGTTTATCGCTAAACCAAAGCTCTGATACCAGATGTAACGTCCCGCCTTTTTGCACGCTTTAAATCGACACACATGACAATTCAAATCATACGGAAGGGCGGATCATTATGGGGTAAATAAGAAAACGAGAAAGAAATAAAACAAAATAGAATCTCAAAGCGGAAGGATAAAATACAATAATCAAATATACAGCTCATGAAGCTGTTTACAAAATATTTAATTTTTCTTATATAATATATATCAGAGTTGCACATACCAACGAATAAAATCGATGCAGCGGAATACAGTGTAGTGGAATATAATATAATAATAATGATGAAATCTTCGTCTTCATCCTCCAGAAATAAAGTCTTCGATCCTGAAATGCTCTGACTGACCCGAGCGAATTGAAAAGACAAAACACTCGAGTCAGAACTAAAAGATCTTATGTAAGTTAAATCAACAAAAATAAATATGAGTGCAGTAACTCAAGAGATGTTCGAGATTTACATCTCTTAAGGATTCGTTAAACTATTTACTATGTAGTATATTTCGCTATTATAATAGTGTCTATTAGTAAAATAAACTTACTTTAAAATAGCGTTAAGGCTTTACATTTTCCACCTTAACACATTTATGTATTCCCATAGTCTATACAGTACCGTAATCTCCCCCGTACTGGGTGTCGTCAGAGGGAACTCCATAGGTATGGTACAAAACAAAATCGTACAAGGCACGCTAGGGTAGGTGACACGGCACAACTAGGCAATGCCAGGGTAGATATACCAATTATGCTTCCAGGTCGGTGGTAACGCGTAGCAGCTACTAACGCCCACCTCGAACAACACCCCCAAAATCAAAAATCAAAAGTGGCCACCAAAAAATCCAAAGTCAGAGTAGAATAGCGAAGGGATGTGTCCGATAAAAGGTGCTACCTTCTTAACCCGTCGATCGCTCCTGTTTTAGCCACCTTATGCCGACTCACGGGAGTTGGATCCACATATTTACCTCAAAGGAAACGCCTCCACCATCCTACTTCATTCTGGAATCTCCACCACGTACACGGTTGTTAAAGTGGTTTTTGGAGTTGGCAGAGAGTATGACAACATCCGATCCCGGTCTCTTCAACAACCAAACGTTATTATAACATCGCGGTCATTTTCAAAATAGTTTATACTTTAAAACCAGAATAAAATATCCATTTCAAAACCATATAAATACGATATCATTTCTATTTTAAAACCCAAATCAGTATGATATCATTTTTATTTCAAATATATCCTTTTTCAAAAATCATAGTACTTCAAATATATATATCTTAAACCCCATAGCTTTGAAACAAAATTCCTAATACTTAAATGGTTTAAGTATTAAACCTCTTTACATAACAAAATAGCTTTTTAAATTTCACAAATAAATTCCAAATATAGGTTTAAATTCCCAAATAAACGATTACAATTTCCATATATTTCAAAGCTTTGATTATTCCACCATTTCAAAACTTATTCTTTAATAATTTCATATTTATCAAATTCAATTACTATTATTTAGATTTGAAATATTTACTTAATAAATCAAATATCATTTAAGTAAAACCTTTAAACTTCAAATAACAAGATATTCTCTCAATTTAATTAACTTGATAATATTCATTTAAATCGACTTGATATTCATTTAAGTCCTTTAACCCAAAATCAAGTTATAAAGATCATACCTTTTAAAATCCCAAATTAATTTAAATTTCAAATAAATTTTATTCGAGGATAATTCTTAAATACCTTAATTCAAAGCAAATTCATATTTATCTTCCAACATTTATTTTTATTTAAGATATTATAAACTCTATACTTAACCGTATTATATCTAAATAAAATTTAACTTTTATTTTTAAACTTCTTTTATTCTTTAAACCAAATTTATACATAGCTTAAATTCAAGCGTTTAACTATATATAAAATAATATTTAAAGATATCAAAAATCAATATTCATTAAACCATATTCTTTCCAAAACCATAGAAAATCATTTCAAAAATACTTTTATATATATACCGTGGTGTTTGTATAAAATTCTTCTATCCTATGGTCAAGTGATACGGATATATATCATTTCAATCCGTAATTTAAAATAAAAATTACGGCTATATATCATTTCAAACCGCAATCCCGAATGAAATGAAAATGCATATTAACTTGCAGTTTATAACTATATAAGTACAACATCCATTCATCCAATATCAACCATCAACCATTTATCACAATCATCATCCAAATTCAAACAATACATCAATATGTAACATGTGATAATAACAGGTATCAACTATAAGTTTATATTCAAAAATAAATTATAACTATTTAACTGGCAGTTTATATGCAAATAAATAAATAACAATTTAACTGGCAGTTAATATGCAATAATGAATTAAATAACAAGTTAATAAAATAAATGCAAATTAACTGAGATAATGATGAAATATATGCCAAACAGCTATAAATAAATTTCAAATCACATCATTAATGAATTTAACAAACATAAGAAATCTTAGAAGTTGTGAGTCGGTTAAAACACTCACCTTTTGAATTTAAATTGAATTTAAATCCAATTTAACCCCAAAAATTGGATAGTCTCCAAATTCTTCCAAACTAACGTCATCAAGTCCGGAATTTCAACACGATCCTAACAAAAGAAACATCGCGTAAAACGGATATCGTATGCAAAAGTTATAGCGAAAATTGTGATTGAATTTCAAATTTAAAAATAAACAAAAGAGAGCACACTAACACACCTAGCCACGTCATCACCTTGCAACAGTAACAAATCTTCCTTCTCCAGTACGCACGCCCAACATAGAACACGCAACCCATACACGGTCGAACTTTGACCATTGATTTCTATCAACTCCGACCACCTGGCCGCCTCTAACCCCCACCCATCTCGAAGCCTTTGCTGAGCCGCCTCCATCCCCCCGGTGCGTGCCACCCTCGTGGCCTATAGAGGCCGCCGCCGCCATTTGTTTCTTGGGTTCCAAAACCCTAGTTTGCAATTTCCCAACGATCCGACCGTTAACTCGCCACGAAACCCATATGGATGTGATCCCCTCGGTCCTCTCTTCAAAACCCAGAAAGGGTTTTCTGATCCGACGAAGTTCATCGTCGAGCGATGAACGGTCGAAACTTCTTCGATTTTTACTGATCAGACGATGAACCAAAACGAAAAACAAACACTACCAATGAATTACGCTAGTCGAGAGCTTCAACATATATTTTTTCCAGAATTTTCTGAGGACTTTGAAATTTATGCTTTGGATTTGATTTGCAACTGGATCTGGAAATATAAAACTTTATCTGCCATTGAGGAGGAGTAGGAATAGAATGAATTTGCGTACAGACAAATGAGAATTTAAGAGGCTATGGTTTATAGCAGGATATTTATAGAGAAAGTTGAAATAGAATGGATCAGATACAATAGATGTACGCGCTAATGACGAAATGGCCCAAAAAGCCCGTTCTGACTCCGGAACGAAATTGGGTCAACCCATATATCAAAATAGGTGTTTTAGAATATATAAAATGCAATGGAAAAGGTTTTAGGTTCAAATTACATCGCATGAAGAAGTTATGCTCAAATCAATATTTTTCAAATTAATTTCAATTTCATAAATTTTATGGCGTTTCGAGTCCGTACGATCAAACGACAAGTCCGATCGATATGAAACTTGAAATTCTACAATAATTCACCGTTACGGATCCGATGAAACTTATTTCGTCGAAATCCGAGTCAATGGCCAAAATTGCTATTTTTGCATTAATTAAATAATTTAATAATTCATTAATTAAATCACTGTTCAATTTCACTTCCAAAATTTACAAATCTTACTAGTTTTGCTTTCTTAAATAATTACAGTAATTTCGACAAATCCAGAGGTCAATTAAATGTTGGTTGCATCATACACTTCAGCGTAAAATCAAATTTCATTATATTCAAAATTTATTAATAAAATCCCCTATGGTTCCATTAAATTAAATAAATTAACAATTATTCCATTTATTATTATCAAATAAAAGGATTTATCATTGGATTCAACTATTACATTAAATATTCTCATATTCCATCTAAATCTCAAATAACGTATTATTTAGCTATTTCAATTTCATTTAATTGCTAGTTATCTTATTATCAGAAAATAAATTCCTATATATAAATAAAACTTTATTTCCCTTCCTTATAATTCAACAAATTGTCCAATATGAATAACTTTAACATCATTTCCTTTAATTTAAATCATCAATTCATACATACACCATTAGCAATACATTATTACCCATTACTACTCTAATTTATACTAATATAACCTTAATTAGCTTAATTGCAATTGATTACACATTTTAACTTATTAGACTCTATTAACGTTAAATTACACTCATAAGTTATCACTAATGGACAAGTGTTGAAATTGATTACATACACCGTTCTCATCCTATTATCAATTGGATGAATTTTCATTGGTTCGTAGTTATTGCATTAATATCCACAAATTTCATCCACATTCCTATTAACGTAATAATTTAATATTAAATCCTACTTATTATATTTTAAATTTCAAATAAATTAATAAATCTTGATTTTCACTCCTTAAATCCACTACTTGTTGTATTATAAATAAAATTAACATTTGTCACACTTCACATTAATGTAACATTTATTTACATTTATTACAAACTTATTTCCAATTTCAATTAACAATCTAAATAAATAAATAGGCAACCTACCATAAACATTACCGTTACCTTTTTGTCACATAAATAAGCTTTTATTACTTAAAATCAATTTTGGCATTTATTTTCATACTACTAATTTTCATTCACTTATGTTCAAATTATAGCCAAACATGACATTTAAATTATTTTATATATAATTGGAATTTCGTTCAAGTTTATTAATTATTAACCTTAATTAGAATTTATTACCTTGCATTCTCGTTATTATTTCATAGATATGATTCCCAATTATTACTTTAATCTATACTAACATTGATTCATTCAAATTGCACTTATTACGTATTATTTCAACAATTTATTTATAACTTTGAATCTATTCCCCAATTTTCACATTTCAATTATTATATTAATTTGAATTCCATTCTATTTAATATTTTTATTGATAAATCACAAATTCAACATTCCTCTGTGTTTCTTATATTAAACTTAAAACCAAGTATGACAATTTCATTGTTTTAATTAATTGCAATATAAATTTTAAATGGTAAATTTTAAGTACAATTGCTACATCTAATTTCTACATTCGCTCCAATATAAATTATAATATTTTTATTTCTTTCTAAATTTAATCCAAAATCATATTAAATTCCAATTTAAATTTTCAAAAATTACGGGTCGTTACAATCTTCTTCTTTAGAGAGTGATAGTGAAAGCGACTCGGAATAAGCAAATGTGTGCTTTATGGCTAACATTGATAAGGTACGTCCTAAACTTACTTACGAAATTAATGTTAATAAGCAATGAAATATATGATAAATATAGAGAAACAAAAAAATTAAATAAGGAATATGTAGGAAAGTTAACTAGATCAAAATTAGAAATTGGATTTTTAAAAGATGAAAAAATTATCTTAGAATAAGAATTAGTAATTTTTCAGAAGAAATATGCAACACTATTATCTCAAAATGATAAATTATTAAACGATTTAGAAAATTGTAAGTTAGAAAAGTTAATTTGGAAAAAGAAAAACTAGAATTACTGTAAGGACCCAGAATTTCGGGCATTTGAAATTGGAATATTCAAATCAACTTTAATAATTTAAAGGTTAATTTTTAACTTGAATTCCAAATGTAACCAATTTATTAGATAATTAAATTTTTGAACTTAATAACTGGAAATTTGGTAAATATTGAATCTTGATTTTTAAGCATGTCAAAAACAATTTAATGGCTTGTAAAATTTATATTGATAATAATGAAGATAATAAAATTTTAATTTGAATTTAACAGTGTTTTGTTCAGTTTTAAAAATATACAGTTTAAATTGACATTTAAAAATAGCCTTCCGAGGCATGGTCTCGAAATTCGATGAAACCAGTTCCATTGGATCCGTAATATTGTATTATTAACGGATTTCAAATTTCGTTGTGTTAGGAGTTGTCCTGTGATCGTACGGTAGGTAAACGCGTTGAAACTTATATCGAATTCGGTATAATAACTGGGTCCTAAAAGCTATCTTCTTCGTGCGATCGAATTAGGACTCAAAACGTTTTCCATTGTATTTAGAATTGGAGTATAACATTATATATGCGTAGCGAAAGGCCCCGATAGGAATTCGAAATTTTAAGTTGCATTTATCGAGACAATTTGAATTTAAAATTTAGATATATATATATATATATATATATATATTATATTGACCAGTCAAAATCCTTTCACGTCAAACGTTTTCCTACAGCAGCTTTTGCTTTTTCAAAAAACTCTGTACAGACCTAAGCCGATAAGCAGAAACAACTTTGCACGCTTAACATCTCATCTTGTCTCCCCTCCATTTTTCGTTTTAAAAATGCATGCAAGATTTATCATTTCAGAAGAAAGGAAATGAAAAAAAGGGTAACATAGCCGAACGTTTTTTTTCTTCTTCAAAATCGACTCCACCCTCTAGTTCAATTCAAAAACCAATCGGATGAAGTTCAAAAAATAAATGGCCGCTCTCTCTCTCTCTCTCTCTTTTCTAATGCGAATCAAGAACTGTATTCCCTTCTCTCTGTTGAGTCAAGATTTTTATAGAGTTTTGATTTCTGACAAAGGGATAAGCCGTGATCGACAAAAAGAAGTTATTCAGACACAAAGAGCTCCATATGATTAGAGGTTGATTATTTTGTATGTTAGTAATGATTATTTATGTTAAAATCTATCCTCAAATAATCTTATGCCTTTAATCTTCGAATATGTATATAAATATATATGAGTGCACATTAACTGTGCAGTCTGGACAAAACCGGTCGACCGGTCAAAAACCAGGTGGTCGACCGTTTTTGCCCAGAATGCACAGATAATGTGCACAAGTGAACATAACGTATATATATATTCAAATTCCTGTCTACCGGTCATTTTTTGACCTGTCGACCGTTTTTAAACAGAGAGCAACCTTTTCCAAAAGACACTTCTTTCTCCAATGGTTGCATCTCTTACCTTTCATCAAAGATCATATCTATTAATGGCTACTGTTCACAAAGAGTTACAACTATTTTTCTCTATATAAACTCATCTAAATCATTGATTCAAACAGATGAAAAATATATGTTTTTCTACTCTAATTTTCTGATCTTACTTTCTAAATACTCGTGCATTCTAAAAGCTCTCAATTATTTTGATTGCTTATTGAATCATTGAAATTATTTCATATCTTTTGATTCAATAAGTAATATACTTCCCTTAATCTTCACAAAACATCATTCACATATTTTGAGGATAAGATTATAGGAAGTTTGTACTACAAGTGACAAAACTGTGTTAGCAAGAACACATACTGTCAACAACAATTATATTTGTTCTTTTGTTGAAGTCCTCGGTGTTGTAAGAGGCAAGTGTTGAAGTCCTCGGTGTTGTAAGAGGCAAGTGTTGAAGTCCTCAGTGTATTAAAGGCGTGAAATCCCGTTCGTTTGCTCGGGTGTTGTAAACCTGTTCCTCCGGGTGAAGCGAGGTAGTTAATAGTGAAAATCCAGATAGAAGTCTGGGACTGGACGTAGGACGGTGCTCCGAACCAGTATAAAAATCTCTGGTGTGATTTTTCCTTTTTTTTATTTACTATGCTATTATCATCTATTTCCGCATTTATATTGTAGTCCATATTACACGATCTGTGTGTACTATATTAGCACATATAATTGTATACACACCGCACTTTCATTTGGTATCAGAGCATAGCGACTTTCATTTGGTATCAGAGCATAGCGATTTTCATTTGGTATCAGAGCATAGCGTACCTTTCATTTGGTATCAGAGCCTGGTTTTCTAGAGATCGTAACAACATCCTAGAATAAATGGCTACAAAGAGATCTAGTCAAGGCAATAAGAAGAGGAAGAGCAATAAAGAACAATCAAAGGAGCAAACAAACAAATGCTTCATGGCAAAAGATAACGAGGTTAGTGATCTATCTTTTGATGATATGATAGAAATAAATTCAGAACTTCTAGACACTTTAAAAAGTCTCAAAAGAAAATATAAGGAAGCTCTGGAAAATCAGAAGAAAGCAGAATTCGAAAGAGATATGCTTAAAGACGAGAAGAGAATATTAGAAGAAGAACTTGAGAAAATTCAAGATTCAGACAATTCTCAACTCGCTCTATTAAGTCAAGAAATAGAAGCTCAAAAAGAAAAGAATAATGCTCTAGCTTCTGAAAATCATGAGTTAAAAACAAAAATTAGAATTGTTGAGTTAGATAACACTAGTCTCAAAACTAAGCTTGATGACATTACTAAAAATATTTCCAATTTTAATAAAGGGAGAGAAAATTTATCCAGGATTATTGAAAATTCTCAACCTGCTTCAAATAAGAAGGGAATAGGTTATGTTAAGAATTCAAAAGCTCACAATGATAGAAGTGGTGTAGGCTATAAACAAGCTAAAAGTAAAAATAGTACTAGATATGCATTCATGTATACTAACTTTAGTGCTAGTAGTAGTAATCAAGATAGTTTTAAAACCAGTTATAGTCATAATAGTACTTTGTTTAGAAATGATAGAAATTATTCTACAAGTACTAAGCTAATGACTAATAGTATTAAGATATGGATTCCAGCTAATATGATTGATCATGATAAACAACTTTATATTAGCAAATATTATAAGAATGTAATTTGTAATGAAAATTATATTTATAAAGGTTCAACCACACCCAAATGGGTATGGTTTCCAAAGACCTAACCCCCCGGACCGTAACATAGTAAGTGGGTACCGAAAATTATTATTATTTTTTGCAGGTACTCAGAGAAACAAAAGGAAAATGATAGATTTTGGAATTTCAAAGAATGTTCCATATGTTTAATAGAATTACGTGCTTACAATAAAACATGGACTTCGGTAAATATGGTAAAAATTTTTTTACTTTTCCTTCATAATTAATAATGATTTTATCTCGTTATATATAAGATATTTTATATAATTTTATATATTTCCCCATTCTTTTTGATAATGACAAAGGGGGAGAAATTCATATGCAAATAAATAGAGGGAGATATTATACTTAGGGGGAGATGTTATACTTAGGTGGAGCTTTAAAGATATTATCTGGCACTTGTACTAAATAGTGTCGTGTTTTAATTCGTACTAGACTTGTGTGTATTATCATCTTGTGTGAATGTTACTCTTGATCTATGGTAGTAGTTTTATGTTGCTTATAATCTCTTTTACATCCTCCATTTAAACAACTCCTTTTTGTCGATGACAAAGGGGGAGAAAATTGTGCTAACAGTATATATGCAGGACACAATCTCAGGGGGATATCTTATACAGGGGGAGATTCATAAATATGTTATCATCAATCAAAAAGGGGGAGAATGTTGAGTCAAGATTTTTATAGAGTTTTGATTTCTGACAAAGGGATAAGCCGTGATCGACAAAAAGAAGTTATTCAGACACAAAGAGCTCCATATGATTAGAGGTTGATTATTTTGTATGTTAGTAATGATTATTTATGTTAAAATCTATCCTCAAATAATCTTATGCCTTTAATCTTCGAATATGTATATAAATATATATGAGTGCACATTAACTGTGCAGTCTGGACAAAACCGGTCGACCGGTCAAAAACCAGGTGGTCGACCGTTTTTGCCCAGAATGCACAGATAATGTGCACAAGTGAACATAACGTATATATATATATTCAAATTCCTGTCTACCGGTCATTTTTTGACCTGTCGACCGTTTTTAAACAGAGAGCAACCTTTTCCAAAAGACACTTCTTTCTCCAATGGTTGCATCTCTTACCTTTCATCAAAGATCATATCTATTAATGGCTACTGTTCACAAAGAGTTACAACTATTTTTCTCTATATAAACTCATCTAAATCATTGATTCAAACAGATGAAAAATATATGTTTTTCTACTCTAATTTTCTGATCTTACTTTCTAAATACTCGTGCATTCTAAAAGCTCTCAATTATTTTGATTGCTTATTGAATCATTGAAATTATTTCATATCTTTTGATTCAATAAGTAATATACTTCCCTTAATCTTCACAAAACATCATTCACATATTTTGAGGATAAGATTATAGGAAGTTTGTACTACAAGTGACAAAACTGTGTTAGCAAGAACACATACTGTCAACAACAATTATATTTGTTCTTTTGTTGAAGTCCTCGGTGTTGTAAGAGGCAAGTGTTGAAGTCCTCGGTGTTGTAAGAGGCAAGTGTTGAAGTCCTCGGTGTTGTAAGAGGCAAGTGTTGAAGTCCTCAGTGTATTAGAGGCGTGAAATCCCGTTCGTTTGCTCGGGTGTTGTAAACATGTTCCTCCGGGTGAAGCGAGGCAGTTAATAGTGAAAATCCAGATAGAAGTCTGGGACTGGACGTAGGACGGTGCTCCGAACCAGTATAAAAATCTCTGGTGTGATTTTTCCTTTTTTTTATTTACTATGCTATTATCATCTATTTCCGCATTTATATTGTAGTCCATATTACACGATCCGTGTGTACTATATTAGCACATATAATTGTATACACACCGCACTTTCATTTGGTATCAGAGCATAGCGACTTTCATTTGGTATCAGAGCATAGCGATTTTCATTTGGTATCAGAGCATAGCGTACCTTTCACTCTCACCTTCAAGCGATTCTCGAAATCGAATGCGGAGAGGATTTCGAAATAGGGTTTGAGTATAGGTTCATCGTAGGCGTCTTTGACTCGATGTCAGGTCTGGGCGTCGAATTGGATTCGGCAGAGGAGGGTGCTTCGTCGGTGGTCGAATTTGGGGTGGAAGGTCTCGAGCTATGGGAGAAATTTTGAAGTCTAATCGGCGAGTCGCGATTTTGCTGGGGTTCTCGTGCATGGCTGACGCGCATGACATTCGACGAATAAGTGGGGAAGCCATCTAGAGGAAGAGTGGAGCAGCAGAATGGTGATGACAGTTGCAAGGCATGGCCAAAGCTAGATGGCCTAAGTCGAGATCAATGTGGGTTCGAAGTCGATCAGTGCTCTGGTGGTGTGGTTCTCGAGCTAGCAGTGAGGTTCGAATTTTGTTTTACTGTTAATTTTGATTTAATAAAAGTTGGGTAGAAGGGAAATTGTGAAGAAGTGAATGGAAATCAAGATAAATGTGAATAAAAAGAAAATTGATATAACTAATAAATCAATTGAGACAAATACGTAGGATGTACATATATTATTTTATTCGCACGACGATTTGATCCAGATTCGAGCACAGAATTTTGAGATAGTTATATTGATCCGAGGTAGGATTTTTCACTCGATTTTCGACGGCGAATCCTGGATATGGATTTTTGATTGATCTAGAAATTCTCTATCATAGTATATAGCTATGCAAGGAGAATGACGGTTTCTGATCAAGAAACTATATCTAAGTCCGCACTAGAGAGTCGGGTGGACGATACTAGTTTGGAAGTGAAATTGTGTGATCGAGTAAGCGATCGAATTGAATATTGCATACAGATGGTATATGTACATCGTATGTGTTTAAGTAAAGAAAATATTGAAATTTTTGAAAAGAAAGTGAATAAAATGATTTTGGATTCTATTATTGGATATTATTGCTAAGCAGGATATATAGGTGTTTTAAAAGAAAAAGAAAATTGGTGTTTTTAATTTCAGAAGATAAATTAGAATTGCCCGACAAAAAGGTATATATTCAAATTTGCTTATGAAATTTGACGATTTTCTGATCTAGCCACTTGACTTTTGTTTTCTTTGAAATTTGGAGGCCCATAGAGGCATTTTGTAGTTGTTCCGACCTAGCCACGCAAAGGAGACGCTGGCAAAAATTTTCAAAAATTTAAGGAGTTAGAAAAATTTGGAGAAAATTTTAATGATTTAAAATTTGGTTTGAAATTACAATTTGAATGGTTGAGTAAATAATATTGTTTTGGAACTTATGGATGAGTTTGAGAAGTTAGTAAGGGTATAGTGTGTCATTGATAAAAAGATTGTTTTGGGAAGTTGTTAAAAACTATTTGGTTTTAGAAAAATAGTTAATGGGTTGTGGACCATTCTTCTTACTTAGAAATTTCGGGAACGAAATTCTTTTAAGGGGGAGGAATGTAATGACTTGGAATTTTTGGCATTTGAAATTGGAATATTTAAATCAACTATAAATATTTAAAATTTAATTTTTAACTTGAATTCAAAATGTAACCAATTTATTGGATAATTAAATTTTTGAATTTAATAACTGGAAATTGGGTAAGAATAGTATGTTAACTAGTCTAACTGCACTGTTAATCGAGGAATAGTACAAGTTTGAAATCGAAAAGTGGCGATAAGCAAACTTGGTCTGATTTCCATACGATCCACTTACTTACATCAAAAGTATTTTATATTTATTGTTATCTATGGTTTAAATGACATTAGTTTTATCCCAATTAAGTATAAAAGCAGAGTCTTGGACGTAAGCCGTGGATACAGATTGATCTTTCCTCTAGTTCCCTATCATGTTGGAAATCTAATCCCAATACGAGATTTATGGTTTGGATTGTATTCCCAAAATACCTGTAATGACTTGCAAACATTTTAGTTACCCCCTTTCGGGTATCATATATTTCGTTCGGTATATCCCGCTGACCCAATCCGCATATATTACCTTTGACTTAGTCCAGATATTGATACCTTATTTGAATAAGTTTATTTGAATTTTGTTTTCAAAAGGATGTCATTAAAAATAATATCAAGTGTACTTTGGTATAAAAGTGTTTTGTTTATCAACCCATCCTTGTTTATGTGTAGGCATGGTCTTATGACATACCCATCTTTTCAAGGTTTTGATAACATAGTCATTTTAAATTTCGAGTATCTCACGTTGGTTTATCAAGCCTGATTCGAGTATTTCCAATACTCGGGTCAGATCCGAGTAGTTTCAGGTTGAGTGGAAGACGGTTGGATTTTCCGAAGAAGAGCTGGAGATCTTCATCATCGTATGGACGTATTCTATTATCCGCTACATCTATTATATTTTTTTTTGTTTCTCAGCATTTGTAAGGGCAAGTGTTATAAGTTTCCAAGCTGAATCTAGGTAAAACTGAAAGAAGCTATGCGGTAGGATCGAGTAATATGGAATAACGGAATTGTCTAGGTAGATAATGTAAGTAAAAGCAAGGTAGACAGTAGGATTTTATACTGGTTCGGATCTCTAGTCCTACGTCCAGTCCCTAAGCTACACTTAGGAATTCCACTAACTAACACCCTCACTTAACCCGAAGGAATAGGTTTACAACTTACCCGGCCAACTGAACGGGATTTCTTGCCTCAACTACCGAATAGGACTTCAACTCGATTACTAAAAAACAATATTCGACTTGTTGTGTTCTTATCAACACTAATGAGTCTAATGTTGTACAATATTCCTACAATCTTATCCTCGAGAGTATGCAATGTGTTTGTGAAGATTTAGGAAATGTGAATTGCTATGAATCAAAAGAATGTTAAAAACAAAGTAGTGATTCAAGCAATAGATTTGTGAGTGCTTTGAGAATTTCTGGATAATATGTTCAAGAAGATAGTAAGATTAAAGCAAGAGAATTCGGTAAATTAAAGATGTTATAATTATGTATTTATACATGTAGAAGAGGTGCATCTGTTGGCTAAGGGTGCAGACAAGAGATGCTTCCATTTCCATTGGTGAATGGTTGCAACTCTTGGGAGGAAGAAGGTGTCCATTCAGAGAAAATTCGTAGGTTCAAATTCAGTCGACTGAACAAAGAATTCAGTCAACTGAAAATATGATGGAAAATTTTCAGGAACAAATTCAGTCGACTGAGCAGGGTGTTTCAGTCGACTGAAACTGTATATGTTTGTATATATGTAACAGGTTCAGTCGACTGGTCATCCCTGTTCAGTCGACTGAACTACTAAACTGTGCACAGTGAATGTGTATGAAAAAATGAAATTTATAAAACGTGTTCTAGTGTTTTGTGCAAGCCTCTTGAGGATAGATTTTAATAATAAATCTAAACTAAGACCTATATAAAAATCATACTTATGTTTATTCTTGGTCTTCATCGTTCTTTCTTTAGCTTTGCACATATCTCTTCCTTTTTGTTGAAGCACATTTGTCATTGATCAAAATCTTAGCGTATCAACATTCTCCCCCTTTTTGATCGATGACAATACTCATGTGTATAGAGATTATTTCCTCCCCCTGAATATATGCACTATCTTTTCTACAAAACAAGGTCAGTAACATAGATTTCTCCCCCTTTGTCATCGACAAAAAGGAAGTAATAATCACAGAAGTATACTGTCAAAACAATCACTGATATGCATGTCTATCGTTTAAGAATGTAGCATAGAATATAGCATAAAAACGTATCATGAGAAATAAAATATAGAATGTTGCATGAATGAATAAAACATAAAATGTAGCATGAATAAAACATAAAATATTATTTATACAAGCCTTGTGATAATAAGAAGCCACAAAAGAGTTTATTCATCTTTGTCCTATTCATATGAGGCTTCTCTCCCTCCCCTTGGTTCGCGAATAACGGGTCCACCTGTGGGAGGTCTATAACTTCCTTCTTGACACCACTAGTGCCACTCGTGGTGCTGCTTGTATGTTCTTCGGATGATGTCCATGTGAAAGTAGATGCAGGACGCTTACCGCGTGATGTTAAAGCGGTAGTGGAAGTTGAGCATGAGATGGCGTCCCATAATTTATTGAAGAATCCTTTAATTTTATCAAGTTTGTGATCTACCTTCTTGAGGCGATTATCAAGAATTTGTTGATTTTTTGATAAAATTCCTAACGATTGATTAGTAGTAAAACTTGGCTCAATGATACGAATTTCATCTTCTTGGTCGAAAGGTTCTTCATGTGGAGCTTTTGGAGGTTGTTGCTCTTGGGGAGGTTGTTGTTGTTCTTGATGCCTAGCTTCCCATTCGGTAAGAGATATGATGCGAGGAGGTCTATCGAGGAGTTGCATAAGGCTTATTGTCCATTGGTTAATTTGATGGACCATTGTATTTTCGGACTCGGGTAATGGTGTATCAACATTGAGGAGAAGTCTCATGATATATTCTCCAGAATATATAGTTCGCATTTTTCCATTATTAAATGTGAGAAACTCATCAAGTATTAATTGGACCCAATTGACTTGAATATTGCCGAAAATAGCGTATAGAGCTCGATAATTGATTGGGTAGACAAGTTCATATGAACCCGTTCGTGGAGTAATTGTTCTCATAAGAGCTTTGTGAAGGATTCTAGCTCTAGGTCGTAGGGAAGTGGATTTAAAATCTCGAATGTTAACATTATCATCCAGAAATTGATGATTTATGTTATCTCGAATTTGTGGATTGAATTCTACCTCATCAAGCTTTCTCCCTACGTTAGGTGATCCTAAGATGTGTGCCATTCGATCTAAGGAGAACCAAACTTTCTTCCCACACACCATACTCCAAACACTATCATTTGGATTTCTTGGAGTTTGGTGTCCAAGATTAAGATTTGCATAAAATAATTTGACCATGATATGGCTTATTGCATGGTTATTTCTTTTCAAATCCAAAAGAGAAGTTAAACCTACCCGATCCATTAATGCTTGAATGTTGTATGTCTGAACGCTTTGAAAATCAACGAAGAAGTTCTCGAAAATGCAAGAATTCTTTATTTTATTCCACCTTGTTATAGTTACGCTATCATAGAGCCATTGTGCTATTTGAGTATCAAGTGGCTCAGAGGATGAAGAAGATGAAGCTCTTGATATTTTTGGGGCCATTTTTCGTGAAATTTGAAAGTAATTTGTGAATTGGGGGCTAGGGTATTGGAAAACAATGGGGAAGAGAGATCTTTTGGAAGGTAAAAAGTGAAGGTGAAAGGGTAAAAACTGGTTGATAAAAGGGGAAAAGTTGCCTGGGAATTGGCGTTCAGTCGACTTAATAGTCTGTTCAGTCGACTGAAATTTGGGCCGAAATCTTCTGAGTAAAATTTAGTCGACTGAACATAAGTTTTAGTCGATTGAACTATTGTTTAGTTGTTTTCTGCCTAGTGTTCAGTCGACTGAGCAGGAAGGTTCAGTCGACTGAACCTTGAGTTTTTGGAGTTCTAAAATTTATAAAAATTTTCAATAAATGATTACAACAAAATACAATATAATAACATGATTTGGCCACCGAAATAATCATTTCTTTGGAGATGGACTATTTTTCTTTTTGCGTCCTTCATTCTCCATATAGTTTATATCCCATGAATTTGGACTATATTGAGGAGTTTTTGGAGACATCCAAGGATTCACGGGATCGGCTGGTGTACGATTGGACGAAGACGGATCATACGAACTAACGGTCGAGGTAGAGGCTCAGTCACTTTGTTTTTCTTTGAGCCACAAAAACGTAAACCAATTTGCTCTAGGAAGCTTAATCGTCTAGCTGTTACTTTTTGTTCGAAATATAATTCTCGTTGAAGGTCTATTTGTTGTTGTTGAAAGTGATGAATCTCATCAATCTTTCTTTTCGTATCTGGTGAGATAAAACGACCACGTTTAGCCTTCTTCGATTCCGGTGTGTAGCCAGTTCGATAGTTGTTCCATTTATAGACTGGCTCATGCTTTGGTGTTGGAGTAGAAAGTTTTGGTAATGTTGGTGAGTTATCGATCGAAGAGGTGATGTTGATTGGGGAGTATGAGTTGTTTGAGGACATTTTAATATCAACTTTTCAATCTTTTGCAAGTGAAAATGAGTTGTGAAAATGAAAATAAGTTAAACGTGTATTTATAGGATGAACATTCTAAAAATATTGCGGTGATAATTTATCAAAGTTTTTTTAACCAAACAAAGATTTAATGGTTAAAATAATTCAGTTAGAAATGTATGGATTAGAGATACCCCTTATATTATTATTTATAATGTATCATTATTTTGAAAATATAAATTGAAAGTCATAGTTTTCTTTACTCAGTCGACTGAGCATATAGATTTAGTCGACTGAATTGTGAAAATTTTTTTGATAACTTTATAAAATATCTTTAAAAGAGATTATTCCTAATTCTCGTCGTAACTTTATAAAGGAGTTTTCTAATAAAGGTTTAGTAAATATATCGGCAATTTGATTTTCGGTAGAAATATGTTCTAAATTTATGATTTCTTTTTCGATATTATCTCGTAGAAAATGGTGACGAATGTCTATATGTTTTGTACGAGAGTGATTAACCGGATTTTTAGATAAATTTATTGTACTTGTATTATCACAATATATTGTAGAGTTTGTTAAATTTATATTAAAATCCTTAAGTGTTTGTTGCATGTAGATAACTTGAGTACATGCTAAGGCGGCTGATATATATTCCACTTCACACGTGGAAAGAGAAACACAATTTTGTTTCTTACTAAGCCAAGATACAAGTGATTTTCCGATGAAATGGCACGTACCACTTGTACTTTTTCTATCCGTTCGAGATCCACCAAAAACTGAATGATACTAACTCAAATGGACACTCTTTTGGATAGAAAAGACCAAAATCTTTAGTATATTAAGATATCACATAATTCATTTTACCGCTCTTAAATGTGATTCTTTAGGATTAGATTGAAAACGTGCACATAAACATACACTCATCATTATGTCTGGTCTACTAGCAGTTAAGTAAAGTAAGGAACCTATCATGCTTCTAAATAATTTTTGATTAATACTTTTGCCATTTTCATCTCGATCAAGATAAGTAGTTGTACTCATAGGAGTAGGTTTAGCAGAAGTGTTCTCCATTCCGAAACGTTTAATTGGATTAGCACAATATTTTTCTTGGTTTATAAAAATTCCATTTGTTAATTGTTTAATTTGAAGTCCGAGAAAATATGATAATTCTCCCATATGAGACATTTCGAACTCCTTAGTCATTATATTTGAAAATTCTTTACGTAAATTTTCATTTGTCGAACCAAATATAATATCATCTACGTATACTTGAATTATTAAAATATCTTTAGTAGTATTTTTAATGAAAAGCATTTGATCAACTTTTCCAATTTGAAATCCCGAATTTAGTAAGTAACTTTTAAGTCTTTCATACCAAGCACGAGGTGCTTGTTTAAGACCATATAGTGCTTTCTTTAATTTATATACATGATCTGGATATTTTTCATGTATAAATAAAGGAGGTTGTTCTACGTATACATTTTCTTTTATAAAACCATTTAAAAATGCACTTTTAACATCCATTTGATAAAGTTTAAAATTGTGAAAACATGCAAAAGCTAATAGAATACGTATTGCTTCAAGTCTTGCAACTGGAGCAAAAGTTTCTTCAAAATCGATACCTTCTTCTTGATTATATCCTTGTGCTACTAGTCTAGCTTTATTCCTAATTATATTACCTTGTTCATCTATTTTATTTTTGTAAACCCATTTTGTTCCTATAACAGATTGATTATTCGGGCGGGGAACTAACTCCCAAACATCGTTACGTTCAAATTGATTTAATTCTTCTTGCATTGCAATAATCCAATAATCGTTAGTTGATGCTTCTTTAGGATTTTTAGGTTCTATTGTAGAAATGAAAGCCACATGTCCCATTTGATTTCGTTGTTTCTTGTCTTAACTTGAGAATTGATTTCACCTATTACGTTTTGAGTAGGGTGATCTCGTAATATTCTTGGTGATGATCTTAGTTCATTATCACAATTTTAAAGATTTGTATTTTCTATATTTATAAATTCTTCATCATCTTTTAAACTTAATTCTTTGTTGAAATTCTCATCAAAAGATACATGTAAGGTTTCTTCGATTACGTTTGTTCGTTTATTAAATACTCGATATGACTTACTTCGTTCTGAATATCCTACAAAAATTCCTTCGTCGGCTTTTGGATCAAGTTTACTTAGTTGATGTTTTGTATTTAAAATAAAACATTTTGATCCAAATATCTTGAAATAAGATATATTTGGCCTTTTGTTGTTGAATAGTTCATATGAAGTATTTTAGTTAACGGTCTAATTGATATTCTATTCAATACATAGCATGCAGTAGCTACGGCTTCTGCCCAAAAACATTTTAGTAGAAAACTTCCATTTAATAATGTCCTAGCACATTCTTGCAATGTTCTATTCTTTCTTTCTACAACTCCATTTTGTTGAGGAGTTCTAGGAAATGAAAAATTACGATTTATTCCTTTCTTTTTATAGAAATTTTCAAAAGCTTCATTTTCGAATTCGCCTCCATGATCACTTCGTATATTTTTAATTTTCAAATCTTTAGTGTTTTGAATTATTTTGACAAATGTTTTAAAATGCTCAAAAGTATCACTTTTATTTTTCATAAAAATAGTCCATGTATATCTTGAGAAATCATCAACTATTACAAACACGTATCGATTATGATTAATGGATTGAACTTGTGTTGGTCCAAATAAATCCATATGTAGTAATTCTAATGGTTGTAAAGTCGAAATATTTTTCTTAGATTTGAAAGATGATTTTGTTAATTTTCCTTTTTGACAATCATCACAAAGATTTTTTATTTTAAAGTTTATTTTGGGTAAACCTCTTACTAATTCATTTTTGGAAAGTTTTCTAATAGTTTTAAAATTTATATGAAAAAATCTTTTGTGCCATAACCAAGGATCATTATCTTTGGCTAGTAAACACATACTTGTATTATGATTAATATTCATATTTAGAACGTAAATATTTCTATCTCTTTTTCCTTCAAAAACAAGATTTTGGTTTTGATCAAAAATACTACATTTATTTTCCGAAAAAGTAATTTTAAAGCCTTTGTCACAAAGTTGACTTATGCTAAGTAGATTATGTTTTAGATTTTTAACTAATGAAACATTTGTTATACAAGGTAAATTTGATGTACCGTAATTGCTCACATCTCCTTTGCCAATGATATAGCCTTTTGAATTGTCTCCGAAGGTAACCGAGCCACCATCAAAGTATGTGATGTTTGTAAGCATATCTTTGTCTCCGGTCATGTGTTTTAAGCAACCACTGTCTAATATCAATTTCTTCATTCTAAGTGGGACCTGAAAATAAATAAAAAATTATTGGTACCCACCTTTTAATAGGGTCCTAAAAAGTTAGAAATTAGGAAGCCAAACCCAATTTGGTTTAGTATCCTTTTTATAAATATAGTTTTTATTATTATGAACACCATCCATAAATGTTTTAATATATTTATTCCTAATTAAAATATTGTTAGTCTTTGGAACCCAAATTTTGACTATCTTGGTTTCTACTTTTGTTTTAATAGGTTCTTTTAATAATATTTGTTGTTTTGTATCAATATTCCTCTTAAAATTTGTATTTTTCTTTTTAGGAATTTTTGAATCCTTTTTATATCCTAATCCATGTTTATTTGAAGAGGATTGAGAATTTTCTAAAATCTTAGATAAATTTTCTCTTCCTTTGTTAAAGTTAGAAACATTTTTAGTGATGTTATCTAATCTAGCTTGAAGACTATTATTTTCTAACTCAACTTGTCTAATCTTAGTTTTTAGCTCATGATTTTCAAAAACAATTATATCATTCTTTGTCTTTTGAGTTTCAATTTCTTGACTTAAAAGTGATAATTGAGTTTCCGAATTTGAATGAGATTCTTGAACTTTTTCAAGTTCTTCTTCTAAAATTTTCTTTTCATCTTTTAATATATCCCTTTCAAATTCAGCTTTGTTTTGATTTTCACGAGTTTCTTTGAGTTTCTTTTTAAGAGTTTTTATTGTGTTCAAAAGTTCAGTGTTTACTTCAATTAAGTCATCGAAAGTTAAATTACTTACTTCAGATTCTTGAGCCATGAAGCATACATTTGCCTGTTCATTGTCGCTATCATTTTCACTTTCGGATGAAGATGAATCCGAATCATCCCATGTTACAGAGAATGCCTTCTTTTTGAATTTCTCTCTCTTATTTTTGTTGTTGAGAGCTTTCTGATTCTCCTTCTTTTGCTCTGGGCAATCCTTGTGCATGTGACCTTTCTTGTAACAGTTGAAACATTCTATATTTGAGGATGTAGGTTTGTTCAAGAAATTCTTATTGAATCCGTTTTTATTTCCTTTTCTATATCTTAAGAATTTCTTGAAATTTTTGGCTATAAATGCTAAATCCTCATCTTCAGACTCTGATTCTTCCTTTTCTGCATGAAAAGCTACATTCTTTCTTTCTTGACCTTGATCTTTCTTAGCTTGCATATTTACTTCATACGACATAAGATTTCCAATCAATTCTTCTAGTTTCATTGTAGATAGATCATTTGCTTCCTTGATTGCTAGTACTTTTCTCTCCCATTCATCAGTGAGTGAATTTAGAACTTTAGACACAATGTCAAAATCCGTGTATTTTTCTCCTAGTCCAATTAAAGCATAATGAATGTCTTGGAATCTCGAGTACATGTCATTGATGGATTCATTTTGTCGCATTCTAAAGTTTTGGAATTGATTCTTTAGCATGGATATCTTTGTTTGTTTAACCTTGTTTGTGCCTTCATGTATGACTTTAAGTGTTTTCCATATCTGATATGCAGTAGTACATATGCTAACACGGTTGTATTCATTTCTATCCAGGATGCAAAATAGCATATTCATAGCGTTGGCATTTGCACTAGCTTCATTCTTCTGAGTTTGTGTCCATGTAGGATAATCGGTTGTGGGTACAACGAACTCTTCTTGAGTAGCATTCCAGGCTTCGAAACTTGTTGCTTGCATATAAATCCTCATCCTCGTAGACCAATAGTTATAGTTTAGTCCATTGAATAGAGAAGGTCTTTGGGTAGATTGTCCTTCCGCAAATGTAGAACTATAGGCAGATGTTGTGCTTGTACTTGCGTTATTTTCCATATTATCAATATGTCTAATAACGGTGTTATGGTTATAGGAAGGCATTGCTTTGATACCAATTGAAAGAAACTATGCGGTAGGATCGAGTAATATGGAATAACGAAATTGTCTAGGTAGATAATGTAAGTAAAAGCAAGGTAGACAGCAGGATTTTATACCGGTTCGGATCTCTAGTCCTACGTCCAGTCTCAAAGCTTCACTTAGGAATTCCACTAACTAACACCCTCACTTAACCCGAAGGAATAGGTTTACAACTTACCCGAACAACCGAACGGGATTTCTTGCCTCAACTACCGAAGAGGACTTCAACTCGATTGCTAAAAAACAATATTCGACTTGTTGTGTTCTTATCAACACTAATGAGTCTAATGTAGTACAATATTCCTATAATCTTATCCTCGAGAGTATGCAATGTGTTTGTGAAGATTTAGGAAATGTGAATTGCTATGAATCAAAAGAATGTTAAAAACAAAGCAGTGATTCAAGCAATAGATTTGTGAGTGCTTTGAGAATTTTTGGATAATATGTTCAAGAAGATAGTAAGATTAAAGCAAGAGAATTCGGTAAATTAAAGATGTTAGAATTATGTATTTATACATGTGGAAGAGGTGCATTTGTTGGCTAAGGGTGCAGACAAGAGATGCTTCCATTTCCATTGGTGAATGGTTGCAACTCTTGGGAGGAAGAAGGTGTCCATTCAGAGAAAATTCGCAGGTTCAAATTCAGTCGACTGAATAGAGAATTCAGTCAACTGAAAATATGAAGTAAAATTTTCAGGAACAAATTCAGTCGACTAAGCAGGGTGTTTTCAATCGACTGGAACTGTACATGTTTGTATATGTGTAACAGGTTCAGTCGACTAGTCATCCCTGTTCAGTCGACTGAACTACTAAACTGTGCACAGTGAATGTGTATGAAAAAATGAAATTTATAAAATGTGTTCTAGTGTTTTGTGCAAGCCTCTTGAGGATAGATTTTAACAAAAAATCTAAACTAAGACCTGTATAAAAATCATACTTATATTTATTCTTAGTCTTCATCGTTCTTTCTTTAGCTTTGCACATATCTCTTCCTTTTCGTTGAAGCACATTTGTCATTGATCAAAATCTTAGCGTATCAACAAAAACTCTGATATTGTATTTAAATTTTTCCGCTGTAAAGATTATCTTTGAAATAATATATGTTATTCCATTCGTATGAGATTCTGTTCTGTCTTTATTTTCTTTCTACGCTTGATGATCCGCTTATTCGTGCAATTTAAGTTAGACATGTGTGGTTTATTGTGGATTCTAAGGGTACAGAGAAATGAGCCAGTACATTTGGTATCAGAGCTGAAGTTTAAGCAAGAACCTTGGATTTGGTTGGTTAAAGACTTATTAGAGATAGGGTTAGTAACCCCCTAGAATGAGCTTGAGTGTATTATATATGAGTGCGTATTTGTTAGTGACTAATAAAAATGTTTTGTATTGATTTATCTATTGGGTGATTTATGGATTCTGGTCGATGCGCCTGATCACCGTTATCGATGAGGGTTCCTAAACATTTAAACAAGACGAACCCACATACTGTTTTGAAAAGATTATATTTTACATATAAAGGATTGTCTTTCAAAAGATATAAAATTTTATATAGTTAGGGAAAATTGTAAGATACATTCCCTTAGGGAAGTCCCATGGATAAGATCTTAATTCATCAAGTGATGATTAGAATAATCTTATAAGTATCAATCATATGTTGGCTTGGGAAAACGGTATTGAGCACTTGGTAAATTATTCTTCTTATCATTGGAGTGTTGGCTTGGGTAAACGGTATTGAGCACTTGGTAAATTATTCTTCTTATCATTGGAGGATGAAGGCAAGTTCAAATCCGAACAAGTTAAATTTAAGTATTTGGGTAAAAGATGTTTGAATAAGATGAAATCGAAACAGTGTAAACACTTCTAATCTTATCTTGAAATATCACTTAGGGACAGAATGTCTTATTATATGTCAAGTAATGAGTTTTGGATGACTTCAAAGCAGGCATGAAGAGCACGTGCAGAAAGAAAAGCAGAAAAGAAACAAAAACTAGGAGCGTATGTTTGCATCTACTACTTTAGGTGTTTTCAAGAAGGGCATTATGCAGTTTGTTGTGATAGGAAAATAAAGAAACAGGAAGAAAAACTTGTTCGAAAAGATATGCGTTGTTTTAAGTGTAAGAAGCTAGGACATTTTCTACATGATTTCCCTAGAACAAAGAAGAAACCCAAAGCCCCAAAAGGGAAGGAAAAGTGTTGTTATCGATGCAAAGAATTAGGGCATATAGTCAAAGATTGCAATTTAAAGAAAGGAGAAAAGTCAGCTAAGGCGCATACCATCCAGATATCCACGAATTCATGGCCTTGCATATTATGTTGCAAATATGGACATTCAGAGAAGGACTGCCTAAGGGAAAGGTCAGATGACTTAATCCCCAAAGATAAAGCACTGTCTACTTCAAGAGGAATTCAAGAATAGTATATAATAGTCTAAGTATCTATATAATGGTAGTAAGTGATAGGCTATATTCCTTAGGGAAGTTATCTCTAAAATTTTGTAATGCCAGTTAGAGATAGAAATAGATGTATGAATATGGTGTTAATTAATAAACTTCCTTTTGATTATCCTCTCGATGCACTTCTTCAATCTTATATCCGATCAAATCTAATAAGATGTTTAGAAATAAAAAGTTCAAAGGAATATTATAAAGAAATAGCTTTATAAAAAAAGTGTTTAAAGTCTAGAAATTTATTTAAAAAGAAAAGGATGAAACTATGGAAATTCTATCATAATCTTTTGAAAAAGTTTGAAGAAATAAAGGAAATTTATTTAAACTTAAGATAATTTTGAAAATAAAATCTATAATAAGATGTATTAGCAAAGAAAATTTAAAAAAAATATAGAGAGCTTAAATAAACTTTAATGATATTTTCCAAATAAAAGATAATTGATTTCTTTAGAAAAGAAGATCTAACTATTTTGCATACGTATTTTGAAAAAAAGAAATGGGTTATAAGATGGTTTTGGAAAAAAAATTGGAATGAAATGTTCCCTTTTAAAATAATAAATATTTGGAAATTTCTGAAATGGTTTCATAAAAGATTTTTAAAAGATAAATAATCTTTAGAGTAAAAAATGGTTTCTTTAGAATATTTTCCTTTAATAAAAATACTTGGAAATAAATAACTAAAGTAATTATATAAAGAAGTACCTTTATAAAATGTTTAAACTTTTATGAAAGTTTTTTTGAAAGTTAATAAATACAAATACTATATGTGCATCACTTCGTCACACAAATGTTGATCTAATATGCGAGTATGGAACTTTGAGATGTTTACACCAATCCGAAAAAAGATTTGTCACTCGATTCTTGTTGGCGAATATTTATTAGGTTTATGGTGGGTACTTGAGTTTTCTATCATAGTTAAGAGCTATGCAAGGAAAGCAAAGGTTTCTAAGCAAAGAGCCCGATTAAGGTCCGCACTAGAGGATCGAGGGATCAATCTATTTCGGAAATAAAGTTGTGTATTCGAATAGTAAATCGAATAAGAAATTTCATACAGATGTGTATATTATGTGGATTTAAGTTTAAAGATAAATGTTTTAGGCAAACTTTTTTTTGGGTAATTTCGAGGACGAAATTCTTTTAAGTATGGGAGAATGTAAATTTTGCTACTTCAAAAATGAGAAATTTTGTTTGTTTTAAATTTAAAAACATTTAAAACTAAAATAAGCAAGTTAAATATAATAGATAATAAGAGAGAAATTATTTATTCTTATAGTTGATAATTTAAAAGTATAAATTTAACAACAAAAGTTAAGTTTTGTTAAAAATAAATAAATACTTAAATAAATTGGTTTAAATATTTATTTAAAAAGATAAATCTTATTGAAAACATTTAATAAAGATAATAAAAGTATAATAAAAGATCTAAAAGTATGTAAATAATCGTTTAACAAAAATAACCAAATTTTGTCATATTTTGTCAGTTTTACATACACCGTAAAATTAGAGATTTTGATATTATTTAAATATGATTTTAATATATAAAGAGACATGTTTTAATTTATTTAAAGAAGTAAAAAGTTCATTTTTAAATTTGGTTTACATAAATAAATAGTTTAACTAAAACGTAAAAGTGTGACCGTAAAACATTTTGTCGAAAATCAACGTTTTGTCGATTAAAGTTGTCGCAACATCGTCGCACCTTTATTTTCTTATATAAGAACATATATTCAAATAGTATAAGTATTAATTAATTCACTAATCAAGTTTACTTTTACTAAACATACTTAGAAAATTCTAGAATATAATTAACAAAAAGTAAGCACAAAAAGACAAAACAGGTACAAAAGTCAAAAAGTAAAACATCAAATCAAAGAAGCATAATTATTACATTATTTACTTAATATCTAAGTGAAAATGACATAAAGTATTGATTTTAAATGTGATGTTAAGTATTGAAAAAGGATAAGGTTACTTTAGAAGTAAGTAAGGTTATTTTGGTAATTTGGTAAAGGGATATTTTGGTGACTTACCACTTCATTTCTTTTTCTATAAATATGCATCCACTTTCTCATTTGTTTTCACACCATTTTCTACCTTCTTCTTCTTCTTTGAAGCCCTCTTTAATGGTTTTTCTTCTCTTTCAAATACTTACTAACTTTTCAAAATCATATCAAACCAACTCCAAACACCATCAAACTTTGCCAAAGACCCTATAATACCATTAGAACATGGTTTAGCACCTAAGAAGTAGAGAAATGATGGAGGAAGGGGAAATAGATGGAGGCCGAACATATTAAGAGAAGGAGTAAGTCGTGAAGCTCCGGAGTAAGAAAAAGAGAAGGAAGTGTCACCGATTTCATTCCAAGAAGATAGGAGCAAATTCAAGGTGATGCGGAAGCTCTGCCGGATTTTTCAAAGTTGTTTAAAGTTAAAGAAAATAGTGAAGTGTTGATGATATGAATGTTGGTAGAAAGTGAACAATTTGGTCAAAGGTGAGTACTCTTATTTACTAATAAATCTATAAATTATTTCAGGTATAATGATTTAAAAGTTTAAATATGTTGGATGATTAAATGTTTGATAACTTGGTTGATATTATTGTTGATTATATGTTTGTGATATGAATGATAACTTGGTTTGATAAATGATAAGAGAAATGATTAGTAATTAACCAAAGTTAATTAAATGAGAATCAAATCCAGACAAATATGTGTATGGAAGTTATTTAGTCTCTTAATGATTTTAAATAAGTTTAAATATTGTTTAAAACAAATTTGAAGTGTTTCGGATAAGTTTCAAAGCAATTCACAATATTGGTCAAAATCGAGCGCGTTGCGTAGCGCCAGTTCGTAAATTTTGACCTGTAACTTCAAACTAGTGTAGAGAATGATTTATAAATCAGATTTATTCGAAATAAAAATTATTTGGTCCACAATGATATAGTTTTCTAATGAAGAAAGAAAATCAAGATTTCATCAAGTAGATTTTGTCCAAAACAATTTTCTAAAAACATTGCGGTTTTGCAGTTCGAAATCCAAAAAGAGATTTATTTTCGAATGATATTTTTAAATGATTAAAAATATGAAATAAATTTGATAAATCTATTAAAATGGTTTAAAATAGATTAGGAGTGGAAAATATGAATTTTTTCAAATATTAAAAAGTTGTTTGAATCAAGTTAGCTTATATAGCACTTTCCGCAGCACTTTTATGCTACGAATTCTATAACCTTTTGAATATGAGTTTCAAACTTAACAATTATTTCCTAAATCTTTTACGAATAACTTTAAAGGAATAATTAAGTAATGTAAAGATGATTTAGAAGTTTTAATAAGAGTTTGAATAAATGGTTAAGAGAAATTATTTGTAACACTTAAACAAAAATTGAAGAAGATTGAATAAAATAGCAAACTGAGTATGCGGAAACAACTAGTACATTTGTCCCGCCTGTGAGATCTGGGATGATAAACAAGGTGTTTAATTAAGGTTGGGGATGGAGCAACCAGTACTCTGAACTTAACTGACCTATGTTTTCACTTCTTATGCGAGAGGTGGAACAGATCGAAAGGAAATCCCGGATGCTCTAAAAAGATCATATTTAAGTTTTTCCAAAATAAAAGGAAAAAAATTCTTTGAATGTTATTTAACCACTTAACGTATTTTATTCGATGGTTTGTACAAAGGAACTGAGATCGGATTTGGATGATTCCTATCCAAAAAGCCCCTTCAAACTAATTTTCGAAATAAAATATATTGAAGACAATGACCATTGATGAGAAAGATCATCATAATTTAGGATTACTTGTCATTAGTGCATAGAGGTGAAACTTACCATTAGTCCCGAGAGGTGAAACTTGCCATTAGTCCCTAGAGGTGAAATTTACCATATCTAATGTGGCAATAGTGCTCTGTTATGAAAATCTTCAATTTGCAAGAATATGATTTGAAGTTAAGAAAGAAATTTTTGATTAATTCTTAATGAACGATTTGGGAATATTTTCCCTATGTTAAAAGTTATAACTTGAATATAAGAAATCTTTTATTAAGATTTAATAAATAATTTGGAAAGGTTTTCCTAAGTAAAAGAGAAGATGATTTGGAATTATTCCATAATTTAAGAAAGGTTTAAATAAACCAAATGATTTGATAAATGAGGCTTAATAATTCCATATACTCTTGAAAAGAAAATGGAATAACTTGAAAAGATTATATCTAAGAAAGATATTTGACTTAAATAAAAGATGAAGTAATTGATTGATGATTAATATCCATATATGAACTAAACATTTTAAAGCGATGATTGGCTTCAAAGGAACCAAAGTCGGATTTGGGCGATTCCTATCCGAAAACCACTTCGAACCAATGTATACATTCGAAAGTGAAGACCTGTTGAAGATGATGATTATTGAAGACCGTAGATCTTTATAGCGTGAAGACTGCTTGTTGAACTTGCTCTGGGTAGCTCCCATTATAGAGTAATTTATAGCAGTGGTCTTCCCGTTATGGAGATTTTTCGGATTGCAAGGAATACTTGCTACTAGTGGTAGTAGGAGAGTGCCTTTGGTTTCGTTCAGTCCCCGAACGAACTTGTACGAACGAATGTTTGACATTGCATTTCTGAGACATAACGCTTGACTTTTACAAATGTACATCTACTTGGTGGCGGAGAAGGCAAATTCTCTTATCTTAACACCCTTCTCTGAGACATACGTGCTCATAGGTTGTATGCTTATGGGAGTCAAATAGTGATCAAAAGAATGTCAGTGTGGCATTTAGAGATGTGATATGTGAAAGGTAATTGTAGCCTCGCGAGCCTCACACCCTGGTTATGATGGGATTCTATATGGTCAGATGTATGCTCGCATTTCAAATAGTAGTGATTTGGGTTATCAGATGTTCTATGCCCCATGTACCAGATACGTCCGGCCTCATGGCAGGGATACGCGAAGTCCAAGTCCTTGGATGTTATTCGCAGATTGTATCCACTTTTAGCCATTTGTGTTGTTGTACAACGTCGTCTGAGTTTTAAATGTAAGCCGTCGATACAGATTGATATTTCTAGTTCCCTATCATGTTGGAAATCCAATCCCTATACAAGATTTACGGTTTTGATTGTATTCCCAAAATAGCCGTAATGACTTGCAAATATTTCAGCTACCCCCTTTTGGGTACGTATATTCTGTTCGGTATATTCCGCTGACCCAATCCGGATATATTACCTTTGACTTAGTCCAGATATTAATACCTTATTTGAATAAGTTTATTTTAAAAGTGTTTTCAAAAGAATGTCATTAAAAATAATATCAAGTGCATTTTGGTATAAAAGTGATTTGGTTATCATAAGGTAAAAAATCCGCCCGTGTTTATATGTAGGCGTGGTCTTATGACATACCCTTCTTTTCAAGATTTTGATGACATAGTCGTTTTAAATTTCGACTATCCCACGTTGGTATATCAAGCCTGATCCGGGTATTTTCAATACTCGGGTCAGATCCGAGTAGTTTCAGGTTGAGATGAAGACGGTTGGAGTTTCCAAAGGAGAGCTAGAGATCTTCATCATCGTATGGACGTATTCTATTATCCGCTACGTCTATTATATTTGTTTTGTTGTTTGTCAGCATTTGTAAGGACAACTGTTATAATTGTCCAAGCTGAATCTAGGTATGTTCCGCTGTAAAGATTATTATTGAAATAATGTATGTTATTCCATTTGTGTGAGATTCTATTCTGTCTTTATTTTCTTTCTACCCTTAATGATCAGCTTATTCGTGTAATTTGAGTTGGATATGTGTGGTTTATTGTCATTCAAAGGGTATGGAAAAACGGGTCATTACAATATATATTTATTATATAAACACTACACCCATACCCCACACTTCTCCATCACTCTCTCTTTATCTTTTTTTACAGTTAAGAAAACAATAGCCACCTCAGAAAAGTAATTATTTATAGAGCTACGAAGCATGAAATTCATCGATGTCGGATTCGTTAGGATCGTGGTGAGGAAGGCGTTGGATCCATATAGGCGAATATGGGTGCGACACAGTTTTGAAAATTGCAACATTTAAAGGACGATCTATGGTTCCATCTTGTTAGGCTGTAGGAGGGTATTGGCCAAGGTGATTGAGGGGTTGAACTTGGCGAGTTAATGGGAGTAGTTTAGATGCATGTGACTCAGAATTTGTGAGAGCTACATCTTGTACAATAATAGAGGAAGCAACGGTTGCTTTTTTCTAAGGGTGTTGAGCTTGGTGAAATTGTGTCGGAGGCAAAGAGCGGACGACAAGAAGTTTAACGGAAGTGTCGATGCATCGAGTCATAGAAAATGAGGGAGAAATTGATGATGAAGGATCAACAAAGTGGGGTGTGTGTGTGTGTATAGGAACGTGCACGGCCTTTAAATTGATTTAGGGAAGATGAGGTATTTAGGTAATTAGTAGAATAAGTTTGTAATTAATTAATTTAATTAATCTGAAAACTTAAAAAATCAATAACTATTGCTTTCGAGGTCCAATCGAGACACAGTCCTTTGCATTGCGCTCGTAGCAACATTATCTATGCACTGAATTGATTTCGTCAAGTATGGAGCAAGTGGAATTTCGAGCTAAAATCAAACGACATTCGATTTTAGACTAGTATGGAAAGTATAAGCATTAGCGGGATTTAGGTGAGTTAACTCACCTTTAAATGAGCACTATATGATTTATGTATTGATATAAATTATTCTTTAGGTATGCTTGGATGTTTATTGTTTGGTGGTTGGGTTTGGTTGAATCCCTAATTTATATAAAATGAAATACATGGAATTTATAGAGAGAACCGAATTCCTTGTCATTGTTGATTTTAATATCTTTTATATACTTGTTGTATAAATTGTTGAATGCCAAAATTATTGGATGTCATATTGATATGTGTTAAAATCTGAACCATTTTTGTGATAAAGTTGGTAGTAACATTGGCTAAGTGCTGTAACATTCGTAAATTTCGATAGTTAAAATTTGTTGATTTAATAAGATTTTAGTAATTTAATATTGAAAGAAATAAAAAATTTGTAATTTAATAACGAAATAATAACTAAGATGAAATGTAACAATGTTAATTAAAGTTAAGTATTAATAAATTGAATGAAATTCCAACCAATTAAAATAATATAAATGTTATAACTTGGATATGAAATCTAATATAAGAAAAACAAATATAAATATTGAATTAATTTAATGAAATAGTATATTTAACGATAATTTAATAAAATTAATGTTATGGAAGAAATTGTAACATTCGTTTTGAATAATAATCCTAAATGTGATTAAAAGTCAAAAAGGGGTGACAATTATTATATGTACCTATTTATTTAGGCTATTAAATTTAATTGGAAATCAACTACAATTGATTCTCTTTATTAGTGCAATTAATGTAGGTTAAATTTATAATTATAGAATGTTAATTCAGTAAGATGTAACAAATGAAAATTTTATGCATAATATGGCAATTGATGGAATAAAAAGAATTGGAATCAAGTTTGACCAAATTTTTGGAATTTAAATTATAATAAGTGAATTTATTACGATTAAATGCAATTAAGGATTACACTAATGAAAAGTAAGATGAAATGGTGAAATATTAATGTAATAAAATTTGTAACAATGTTAACAATGTACATAGAGTAACAATTGTTTGACTTAAAAGATCGAAACCAAATTTAATAAATTTATTGGAACTAAATTATAGTTAATTAGATTAATTGCAGTTGGAATTGAAAATTGCATTTTGGGATATTAATTAACATTGAAATTTTATGTAAATTTATTTTAATTTATTATAAATGTCTATGCAATAAAAAACAATAAAATTGGTTATTTAAGTTATTTGGACATAAAATGTGATTAATAATTAATTAATTAATGTGAAAATGGCCATTTTGGCCACCGACTAGGATTTCAACGTAATCAGTTTAATTAGATCCGTAACGGTGAATTAATATAGGATTTCAAGTTTATAGCGATTGGACTTGTCGTTTGATCGTATGGGCTTGAAACGCCTAGAAACTAATTTAATTGAAATCAATTTGAAATAAGATGATTTTAACGTAACTTCTTTATATTATGGAATTAGGACTTGAAACCTATTCCAATGAGTTTAACATTACCAAAAACATCTGCTTTGATATATGGGATGACCCAGTTTCATTCTGGAGGCAAAAATGGCTTTCCGGGTCGTTTATCATTCAACTTGCAAATCAATCTGGTCCATTCATTCTATTTTTCAGCTATTCCTATAATTAGCTCGTTATACACCCTAATTATTTCTTAAGTCCATTTGTCTGTACATACATTTCCCTCCTAACTCCTCATTCCAATTGCAAACAAACCAAAAAACCAAATTCCCAATTCGATTTCAAATCAAATTTCAATTCCATTATTAAAACTTCTCAAACCCTATTAAATTATATATTGATTTGAAGCTCTAGACGAGCGCAAGTTAAATCTGCTGTCTGTTTTCCGATTTGGCTTTTGGTGTGGCCTAAAATCGATGAACTATTCACGGCCGTTTAATCAAGCGTTGATCAACTTCGTCCGATCAACGAATCAAGGGTATGGATGTGTAGAGAGGACCAAGTATAGTTAATCGGCGTGGTTCTTGGGGAAAATGGACGACTAGATCATCGAAAAATTTGGGTTAGGGTTTAAAATTGGAGGCGGCGTCTGGCAATTTCAGTTCGTCGACGAGAGGAGGTCGTGGGTCATGGGGGATGATCGGCCGGAGATGGGGAGGGCTTCGGCATGACCGAAGCTTACGCAGGAGGTCGGTGGTGGTGTGGAAGTCCAGTCGAAATCGGTTGTTCATGCGTTTGATGCTTCCTGGGAGGGTTATGCTCATGAGCAAGGTAAGGTGACGTGGCGGCTTCTGAGTGGTGCGCTATTTTATTTGTTCACTTAATTTTAATTCATTTTCAAATCTTTTAACTCGAATAACTTTTGCATACGAGGTCCGATTCACGCATGGCTTGTTTTGTCGGGATCGTATCGAAATTTCGGACATTTTGACATAGGCTTGGACTAATTCTAAGACCTTTTGGGTTTAAACTGCATTTTAATTCGAATTAAAATCAATGGTGAGTGATTTGACCCACTCATAATTTCTAAAATTTCTTATGTTTGTTAAATCAAAATTTATGATGTGATTGAAAATTTATTTATGGCTTTTTGGCATATTTCAAATTGTTATCTCAATTAAGTTGAATTTATTTGAATTAAATCGTTATTTAATTTATTCTTGAATTTAAATTGCCAGTTAAATCCCTGTGATTGATTATCAGTTCTCGATTGATGTTTATTGATTGATTTGGATGATGATTGTGATGGATGTTTGATTGTTGATAATGGATGATTGGATGTTATGTTTGATTTATATATTGTTATCACTATGCAAGTTCCCTTAGTTGTTATTAGGGAAAATCACTATGGGTCGAAATAATATATACCCGAACGATATATTGATTAGGGAAATACCGTTATGAGTTGAAATGATAGACTTGAGCAATTTTATGGATTTTTTTAATTCGGAATTGCGGTTTGAAATGACATATAATCGTAAAATTTTAAATTGTGGATCGAAATGATAAATATCTGTATCATTTGACCATATGGCAGAGAATTATATGCGGACACTGGATTGGTTAAATTAAATGATTTTACAATCTCTAATTTATGAATTTAGTTATGATATTCTAAAATGATAATTTGATTTATATAAATTGAATTATTATTGAAAATCAAGTTTATATTGAAATTTGAATTGGTTTAAAGGAATTGTTGAAAGAAATTAAATTGAAATTTTAAAGTTGAATTTGGAGTATAAGTAAAGTTTGTCGAAATTGAGTTATTAAAATTGTTCGAAATATGAATTTGAAATATATTGAAATTGGAGAAATTTAAATTGATATTTCAAACATGAATTTGGAAATGATATAAAATTAAATATTATATTGAGAATTTGAATTGAAAGATTTGAAATTGGGTTTTGGAAATTGGAAATAATCCAAATATGTTAAAAGGAAATGAATAGTTTAAATTGATATTAAATTCAAATTCATATCTTTAATATAAACTGCTTTAAAAAATATTATTGCAAAGATTCTAAATTTTAAAATTTTCAAATTATTAAACTATTTTAACCTATATTAACTATATTAAATAAATTTAACCTATTCTAAACTATTTAATTTATTTTAAAGCTAATTAACCTATTTTAACTTGTATTAAATCTAATTAATCTATTTTAAAGCTATTTAATCTATTTTAATTATATTTAGTATATTTTAAATCTATCCAACTATTTTAAATCTATATTAACTATTCTAGAGTAGTTTGACTATTAAAAATTTATTTAAACTATTTATAACTATTTTAACTATTTATAACTATTTAAACTATTTCCTAAATTTCCAGACTAAGTAAAGTAGAAGTGTTTATATTCAATTCATTAGGTTTAAAAAGAATACGGTTAAATGTTGTTATAACCTAAGTTGGGGATTAAATGTTATAATTAATTGAATATAACGATTTTAAAGTAAGAATTTAACCTATTTTGGAAGTATGATTTGTGAAGAAATTTTGATTTCGGAAACGATATGATTTCAAATGTGATAAGAATTTGAAAGTGAATATAATTTCGAAAGTGATTTGGTTTTGAAAATATGATATTTTGATATAAATCGTGAATTGACTTTTGAAATGTGAAAGAACCATCTGGTGTGAAATAAGCATTTGGTTGTTCAAGAGACCGAGATCGGATATTGTCATATTCTCTGCCAATACCCAAAAACACTTTAACAACTGTGTACGTGGTGGAGATTCCAAAAATGTAGTAGTATGGTTTGGTGAACGATTTCTATATGATGTATTGACGTGACCCTGACTCCCGTGAGTCAGCATAGATGTGACTAAAACAAGAGCTATACCGGGCCAAGTGAGGTCATTCCTCCGATCGGACACATTCCTTCGGTACTATACTTTGACTCTGTGATCGATTTGGTAGCCACCCTTGATTTTTGATTTGTGAGTGTGTTTCGAGGTGGGCGATAGTAGCTGTTATGCGTTACCACCAGTCCGGGAGTGCAACTGGTATATCTACCCTGGCATTGCCTCGAGTTCCATGTTCACATGCCCTGGCGCGCCTTCTATGAGTTTGTTTTGTACTATACTTATGGGGTGCCCTCTGTGTAAACCTCTCGGAGGAGCGTACGGTATTGTATTGTCACGACCCATTTTTCCATACTGATTTAAACTGACTTGAAACCACACTTATCAGTAAAATCGCACGGGAAGACAGATAGTGAAAGAAAGAAAGAAGGTAGAAATAGAAAGAAGATAGAAGAAAAGAGAACAATCAGAATCTCACACGGATCGAATAAACTATAATATAAAAAATTCTTTACATGAAACCAAAACTGTTGCTTTATATAACATATACAAGCTTTAAATCAGAGTTACAACCATTCAACTTGGACAGTGTATATCAATCATGTCCTTACAACATGTTGGCCACACAACAAATACAGACTGAATATAAACATCTACGAGAATACGTCTCCAGATTCCAACACCTCTCCTGAAGCTTCCACTCTTCCAACTGACCTGGAAATATGCTCGATCTAACCCGAGCATATAGAAAAAACACCAAGCCCGGGTCATTTTGGTAAACTAGCATGAGAATCACACTCAACTTGATTGTTAAAGTTCTAAAATCCTTTGAAAATCAAAAGCATCTCATCAGACCACGCCATAAATAAAACATGTTGGGTTTTTACCTTATGATAGAAAAAATATTTCTTATAAAATCCTCTGATATTATAATAGGGTTTATATATAAATACTTATCCAAATAGCTGAAATTGTTACATTATTAAATTCCAGCATACTAGCCACAAATTGGGTTATACAATCAAAACCGTAAAAGGCACGTAGGGAGAATGGATTTTCAACGAATGACTAGGCACTGGGGTACCACCTATCACAGTATCTGTTCTAGATCAGTGTACCGAGGACCCATCTGTTTCCCTACAACACAAGACCGGACTACCCCTCACTGGATAGCCCGAGCAAGATTATCCCACGCTTGGGATCAGCAACCGCCCACACAACCGAAATATAAAGGGACATCTAGACAGGGATGACCGTACCCTACTTGGGCGCTACACACTTAGCCTTGCCGCATAACCCCTGATTTTCAGTCATTCTTGGTTGATGAGGCTATAGGCTAAGCGTTACCTTTTTAGAACATATCACTTATAATGCTTACCATCCATCTGACGATGTTCTGAAAGCATTCATCCAAACAAGTCCGTTCCGAGTTCGAACGAAACCGAAGGCACTACTCCTACTACATTCGTTTTGCAATCAACCTCAGGATTAGTAGCAATTAGCCCTTGTGCTTCACTACTCCATCTTTGACTCCAAGCTCTTGTCTTCATCACGAAAACGTACTAGTTGGATCGAAGTGGTTTTCGGATTTCAAATCCGATCCTGGTCTCTTCGAAACAACGTTCGCTATTTCCCAGTAAAATCAACACCGGTTCTTTAGAAAATACACCGACGAAATACAAGATAAGAGTTCACCTCCTAAACGTTTTTGGACGGGTCTCCTTATAATTCGTCCTAGAGAACAAACAAGTTTATACGTACGGTATAGCACCTCAAACAGTAACTGTACCATATAATTCTTGAGTCTCCTCTACATATTTCCAAAGTTATGTTTTTGTCCAATTTTGATAGCCGGTTATTTAACTATCAAACAGTTCAATCAATACATCCAAGTTATTTCCCATTGCAACCCTTAAGCCTTGTTCACATTTGAAATCCAAATGGATTAAAAATTTACCAAGAAAGCTTATTTCCTTTGATAACTATATATATATATACTTAAATCCACTTCTTTTCAAATCATACTTATGAAATTTCCAAATATTATTTTCGAATTTATTAAATAAAATATTCTTTATAAAGTTATTATAGAATATTATTTAAAACAACATTTATATTGAATAGATTTATATTGAAAAAAACATACTTAAATACTAATTCATTCAAAATTAACATTCAAATAATTATTAAAAAAAAAGCTTTATACTTCAAAATAGTTTAAAAAATACCTACTTATAAAAATTATAATATTTCCAATAATAATAATAATAATAAACCACTTTTGATATTTCCAAAATATTTATCAATTCTTTTTAAAACAAAACTAGTTTAAAATCAATCCAAATAGAATAAGGCTCATAGCCTCAACGGTACTTATCAATTCACAATCCACAATCACACAGATATTCAAATCAATCAGCTTCTATAAATCGATTCACATTATATTCTCGATATAATTAACAAACAAATAATAGATATATGCATGAATAACAGATCAGAGATTATCAATGCTAGTAACAATTACACACTTAATATCAGAGAGATGGCTTATACCATCCACAAAAATAAAATTAACTATCCAACGGAATGGTGTCTGTTTCCGCTGCCCAGACGTCAAAGGGTTTGAATAATCTTCAATAACACACCTATTCAGTTTGGGAACATCTTAACAGTTGACCGTAAAATTATACAACGGCATACATTACCAATGGCGATTTATTTCCTTCTGTAAAAGTTTGTAAAGTTTCACTTATTTAATTTTCACAATGGGTCGTACAACGGCGTAACATCCATCAATACGAACCATCCACTTAATAACACTTTATTTTATTCAACATTTGGAATTAAATAATTATTATATATAAAATCACTCAAGACTTTAAATTAATTCAAAGGTTTAACATTTTATTTTTCCTTAGTTATCTTAATTATACTTCAATCTATCCAAATAAAATCTAGTTATAACAATTGATTTAAAATGCTTAACTAATTTATGATAAAATACTTTGTATGACCTTAACTAAATACCATAAAGTAAAACAAGTTTTATTATTTTTCAAATCCCTTGGTCTATATTAAAACTTAAATAAACATTTAATACTAAAGAGAATTAGTTTAAACATTTTCTTGTTACATGCTTTGAGAAGACTAATTGTTTTCTTTATTTACTTTTACTTTAACATATGCTTTAAACTTGATCCTCTTTTCTTTTACAATCTCATCATTAATTACTAAACGGGCCGAAGCCCAACCCAACCCGAAATGCTTTTCCTCCTTTTTCCCTCATCTCTGAACTCCAGTATCATTAGAGATACACCCAATCGATCGAGTAACTACATCTAGCATCGATTCATTCGTGAATTCTTACGAGACCTTCACCGAGCCTATATCGCACGCATCACCAACAATTGAAGTGACCGATCTCACCTGGAACCAATGTGCACGGTGACATGTGTGCATGTGCACAACCGAGCCGCCAATCATCTCGCCGTCGTGACAACATCGACAAGTTTCCCCTCGACCCTAGACTCGATTCGCCGCATCGCCGACGCCAACTCCACCTCTGATCGAAAAATTGTTCTTCTGCTCACCCAAAATTGAAACCAGAAAACTCTACTACCTCCGCATATCGACCCAATGCAACATCAACAGACCACTACCACGCATGCCACCTACCTTCGATGAAAGCCCTACCATGCAGCTATCTTCGAACCAAAATACTCAAACTCTGGTCGCCCCTTCTCGCCTCAAAATCACCGGGTCGCAACCATAGCTCAAGCCATCCTTAAACTCTAAATTAGACTCGCTCCCCTATTCAAACCAAATTTCAAGATTTGGCCATGGTCGACTCCCCCCTATGACCACCTGCCCCTTCCAGAACAGGTCGCCACACCTCTCGTCAACGAAGTCGACGGAAATATATTTTTGAACGAAAACCGTTCATCTATCAATTTCCTAAGATATACAACACTAAATTTTTTAATTTTACCACTAAAATTCATATTTCTATACAGGAATCATAATTGCATGTTTGAATCCTTGAATTAAAATTGAAGAATTTTCACAAAAGTTGGATTGTTTACTGCAAAATTTAACATTATCGAACTACACAGCGTATTAAACTCACAAACCATTTTTAACTAAAACTATAATAGAAAATAAACATATTCCTAGTTTACGTCAACAAGCAAAATAAACTAGGTGAAGAGATTGAGATTTTGAATTACTGGGATGAACAAAACTTCCAGTTTAACAGAGTAAAGAACAATTTCATTTCCAGTTTAAAAAGGTTAAGGTTTCTCACCTTCCACATTGATTCCAGAACTTTGAAGTAGAAATCTTTAATTTGAAAACTTGAAATGTTTAAAACTGAATTTCAAAAGCTTGCTTTCAGGTAGCTTGATTCTTTAAACAGAGAGTGTTTCTTAAGCTTCCAACAAGTTACAAAGTACTTGTTTTCTTCTTTTTATAATTTTTACGGATGTTTTTTTCTTTCTTAAACTGCGGGTTTTTTTAAATTTCCAAACAACAACACAAATCCATCCATAACAATATATATACACAACTTTTCAACACAGATGATGGACAAAGATATTCTTTTGGAGGCTGAAATGATATTTGTTGTGCCGAGAGAAATTTGAAAACAAAACAGAAATGATTATGTTAGATTTGTTCAGGTTGCTTATGCCAAATGTTAGTATATGTTTACTGATAAATTTTTTTTCTTACCTATGGATTTACTTGTTTGAAACAGTTTTTATTAGCCTATTTCTTTGTTACAGCCTATGACCTGAAATCTTTTCCCTTATTATATTTTCATGTATAAACCATAAAACATTTTAAAGTATATATATAAGTACATTTATAAAGTTAAACAGCCCATAGTTAATATTGGCAAAGTAGCATTGCATTTGATACTTATCCATTTTAAAATAAGGGTGAGAAACTAATAAATTAAAATAATCTTCTTTGTTAATATACTCATACATATATATGTTACTTTAAACAAAATGAAATAAAATAACATTTTATACTAATTACCTTGCATACATATATGTTACTTTAAACAAGAACTACAAAGTGGTTAAAAACTATTTTTTTAAGCCTTCACGTATATATGTATCCATATATACATTTTCTTCTTTATTAATTTATAATATTGAAATATATTACTTCAAAATAAACTAAGTTCATTGATATTTATGTGTATATAGTTTCTCCTATAAATATTTATGTCATTATTATACTCATCTTTTTCTTTATAACTTTTATTTAAGAAATTTAAACTCTTTTATTTAATATAAACAACATTATTTATGTATACCAAATCAAAATATCACCTTTACTTCACTGTGAATTTCTATAAATATTTATTACATATAAATATATCATTCCTATAAGTAAAATAAATGCATATGATTATCAATAAATTTAAATATTCTATTGTATTTCATTTTTAGAATAAAATATACATATTTATCTTTAAAACAAAATACATATATTTAATCCAAAACAATATATACACATTTTACTTTAAAACAAAATATACATTTAAGAAATTCTATTTAAATCAAATCAGTAATTTAATATAGATTAGAAAACTTAAGTTATATTGATTAGGATAATTGTATATCATTATTAATCATTGATAAATGGAAATATTGTATATTAAAATACAATATTATTGAATATTATAAACTAATATTCACAACTTGGGATGTCCAAAATCCCGGGTCGGTACATTTCTTCCCTCTTAAAAGAATTTCGTCCTTGAAATTCCATAGCTAGTTCAGTAAAACTATTCACACACATTAGACCTGATCAAAAATAATCCAAACCAGTAAACATAAATTCATACTTGTATATCAAAATACACATTACATTAAGTACCATCCAGAATATTCCTACAGATGTTATCATCATCATCCATTTAACCATATATATACACACACACAGACATATGTCACCCTACCAAACACTTTACACCAAACATCCATGACGTCCATGGGTCAAAAACACATACAAAGAGGGACACACCACCAAGATAAAGAAACCCATACTAATTATGGACTGTTACTATTAGAGTCCTCCCTTTCGGGTCCTGACAATTTCCTGGACTCTACATCACTAGTCCGAGACCCAAATAGCCTCTGGACTAGGCTCTCTAGGAAGGAAATCTACTCCAGGAATTGGCTCCTCCACGGCCGCCCAAATGACAGCATCGCCATTCTCATATTCGAGATCTTCCTCCACTTCGAACTCCCCTTCGTCGTCAAATTCCTCTTCTTCGCCTTCGACTTCGAAATCCTCTTCACTGTCAAAATCCTCCATTAGATATTCTTGTTGAGGTTGAGGCTAGGGCTGAGGCTGAGACTGCTCAATAGGTCCTACCGGTACTTCTGACTCTTCTTCATATAAGGACGGCTCATTAAGTTCCGCCCGAATTCTTCTGATCCGATCCAAATCACCATCTCTCCTAGCTCTGGCCAAAGCTCCACCATGATTGATGATACTGGTTCTCTATAATAAAAACGAAAACCCAAGGGTGAGATCCTAAGGTTTAGACTTCTATAGGCTAAGGAGTATATCAAGGTTTACATTTCAAAATTTATTCCCCCATTTTAAATTCCAATTATCTAAGATTTTAAAAAATCGTCCTTTCAAAATAATTTAAGTATATATTTGAAAGGTGATTATAGGTAGAGAAATATATATATATATATACTAAGTTTATAAATAATTCATTTCTTCAATTTATAAATCCACATATATATATAACAAATAAATTGTTACACGGTTTTAAATTCTCAAATATCCTCTTCTTAGAAATCAAAAATTATGAAAATTATCTTAAAGGGTGGAAATTTTTCCCAAAATACTAGTTTAAAAGGTTTCCAAAATTCCTTTAGTAAATAAATTTAATAAAAATCCATGTTCCAAAGATTCAAATTCTAAACGGTTCAGTTTCTAAGGGTATACTCAAGTCCAATAGGGTCACCAATGAATATACTCAAGGTTGACAGCTAAGACCACTCAGAACCCAGATGATAAATTACTATCATCTCAACCAATCATTTTAAATACCACTTATTTAAAAATCATACCCTTTTTATATAGAAAATATATTTTGGGCAAAATTATTTCATCTACCCCTTTAAACTAATATTGTGTCCGTTGACCTGGTTCAGGTGTTTAGAGATACTTATCAATAACTTTAGCTACTCGTACTGACCAGAATCCATATGCCACTTAACCAATAAATTACACAATATAAAACCATTTTTATATAATTAACAAATACGCGCTCTCGTATATATACACACACACTCAGACTCAAATAGATTGCTACAAACTCTATTCCTAATGAGCAACCCACTTGAACCTAGGTATTCACTCAACCTATGATCTGATACCGCAATGTAACGGTCTAGGCTTTTCAACCATCGACAGCAGCCACTCTCCACCGTGGCATACAGCGGTACCTCGAATTTTCTTTTACAGCCAGCCTCTCGACTCGTAACCAACCCATCAAGGCCTTATACTACCTGTCAGGGACATGTAGGGTTAAGAGTCTCTCGTTCGTCACCAAACGTGAAGCGAGAACCCCCTATCATGCTGTACTGAAGAAAATCCGATCCCAGTCTCTTCGAAACAACGTTCGCTATTTCCCGCTAAACTCAACCCCGGTTCTTTAGGAAATACACCGACGAAATACAAGATCAGAGTTCACCTCTTAACCGTTTTTGGACGGGTCTCCTTATAATTTTTCCTAGAGAACAAGTGAGTTTATACGTACGGTATAGCACCCCAAATGGTAATCGTACGATATAATTCTCGAGTCTCCTCTAGATATTTCTAAAGTTATGTTTTTGTCCAATTTTGATAATCAGTTATTTAACTATCAAACAATTCAATCAATACAACCAAGTTATTTCTTGTTGCGACTCTTAAGCTTTGTTCAAATTTGAAATCTAAATGGATTAAAAATTTGCCGAGAAAGCTTATTTCCTTTGATAACTATATATATACTTAAAACATTTCTTTTCAAATCATACTTATGAAATTTCCAAATATTATTTTCAAATTTATTAAATAAAATATTCTTTATAAATTTATTATAAAATATTATTTAAAACAACATTTATACTAAATAGATTTATATTGAAGAAAATATACTTAAATACTATTTCATTCAAAATTAACATTCAAATGATTATTACAAAAATAGTTTTATACTTGAAAATAGTTTAAATAATACCAACTTATAAAAATTATACCTTTATAAATATTTCCAAAAATAATAATAATAAACCACTTTTGATATTTCCAAAATATTTATCAATTCCTTTAAAACATTTCTGAAAATAATATTTATTTTTAAAACAAAACTAGTTCAAAATCAATCCAAACAGAATAAGGCTCATCAGCTTCAATGGTACTTGTCAATTCACAATTCACAATACACAATCACACAGATATTCAAATCAATCAGCTTCCATAAATCGATTCCCATTATATTCTCAAATATAATCAATAGACAAATAACAGATATATGCATGAATAACAGATCAGTGATTATCAATGCTAGTAACAATTACACAGTTAATATTAGATAGATGGCTTATCTATCCATAGAAATTAAATTAACTATCTAGCGGAATAGTGTCTGTTTCCGCTGTCTAGATGTCAAAGGGTTTGAATAATCTTGAATAACACACCTATCCAGTTTGGGAACATCTTAACAGTTGACCATAAAATTATACAACGGCATACACTACCAATGGTGATTTATTTCTATTTGTAAAAGTTTGTAAAGTTTCACTTATTTAATTTTCGCAATGGATCGTACGACGGCGTAACATTCGTCGATACGAACCATCCACTTAATAACACTTTATTTTATTTAACATTTGGAATTAAATAATTATTATATTTAAAATCACTTAGGACCTTAAATTAATTCAAAGGTTTAACATTTTATTTTTCCTTAATTATCTTAATTATACTTCAATTTATCAATATAAACTTAAGTTATAAAAATTGATTTAAAAAAGCTTAACTAATTTATGATAAAATAATTTGTATAACCTTAACTAAATACCTTAAAGTAAAACAAGTTTTATTATTTTTCAAATCCCTTGGTCTATATTAAAACTTAAATAAACATTTAATACTAAAGAGAATTAGTTTAAACATTTTCTTGTTACGTACTTTGAGAAAACTAATTGTTCTTTTATTTACTATTACTTTAACTTATGCTTTAAACTTGATCCTCTTTTCTTTTACGATCTCATCATTAATTACTAAACAGGCCAAATCCCAACCCAACCCGAAATGCTTTTCCACCTTCTTCCCTCATCTCTCAACTCCAGTATCATCAGAGATACACCCAATCGATCGAGTAACTGCATCCAGCATCGATTCATTCACGAATTCTTACGAGACCTTCACCGAGCCTATATCGCACCCATCACAAACCATCGAAACGACCGATCTTTCCTGGAACCAACATGCACGGTGACAGGCGTGCATGTGCACAACCGAGCCGCTAATCATCTTGCTGTTGTGACATCATCGACAAGTTTCCCCTCGTCCCTAGACTCGATTCGCCGTGTCGCCGATGCCAACTCCACCTCCGATCGAAAAACTGATCTTCTGCTTACCCAATATCAAAACCAGAAAACTCTACTACCTCCGCAAATCGACCCAATGCAACGTCGGTGGACCACTACCATGCATTCCACTACCTCCGATGAAAGCCCTACCATGCAGCTACCTTTGAACCAAAACACTCATACTCCGGTCGCCCCTCCTCGCCTCAAAATCACCGCGTCGCAGCCACTGCTGAAGCCATCCTTAAACCCTAAATTTGACTCGCTCTCCCTATCCAAACCAAATTTTAAGATTTGGCCATGGTCGGCACCTCCCATATGACCACCTACCCCTTCCAAAATAGGCCGCCACACCTCTCGTCGACGAAGTCGATGGAAATATATTTTTGAACGAAAACCGTTCTTCTATCAATTTCTCAACATATACAACACTAAAAATTATAATTTTACCACTAAAATTCATATTTCTATATAGGAATCATAATTGCATGTTTGAATCCTTGAATTAAAATTGAAGAATTTTCACTAAAGTTGGATTGTTTACTGTAAAATTTAACATTATCGAACTACACAGCATATTAAACTCACAAATCATTTTTAACTAAAACTATACTAGAAAATGAACATATTCCTAGTTTACATCAACATGCAAAATGAACTAGGTGAAGAGATATAGATTTTTGAATTACTGGGATGAATAAATCTTCACAGTTTAACAGAGTACAGAACAATTTCATTTAAGGTTTCTCACCTTCCACATTGATTCCAGAACTTTGAATTTGAAATCTTTAAAACTGAATTCCAAAAGCTTACTTTCAGTTAGCTTGATTCTTTAAACAAAGAGTGTTTCTTAAGCTTCCAACAAGTTACAGAGTACTTATTTTCTTCTTTTTATAATTTGTATAGAGGTTTTTTTTTTCTTTCTTAAGCTATGGGTTTTTTATATTTCCAAACAACAACACAAATCCATCCATACCAATATATATATATATATATATATATATATATATATATATATATATATAGACACACACACAAAACTTTTCAACACAGATGATGGACAGAGATATTCTTTTGGAGGCTGAAATGATATTTGTTGTGCTGAGATAAATTTGAAAAGAAAATAGAAATGATTATGTTAGATTTGTTCAGGTTGCTTATGCCAAATGTTAGTATATGTTTACTGCTAAAATTTTTCTTCTTACCCATGGTTTTCCTTGTTTAAAATAATTTTTACTAACCTTTTTCTTTGTTACAGCCTATGACCTGAAATCTTTTCCCTTCCTATATTTTCATATATAAACCATAATTTTTTTTAAAGTATATACATATAAGTATATTTATAAAGTAAAACGGCCCATAGTTAATACTGATAAAGTAGCATTGCATTTGATACTTATCCATTTTAAAATAAGGGTGAGAAACTAAAAAATAAAATAATCTTCTTTGTTAATATACTCATATATATATATATATATATGTTACTTTAAACAAAATGAAATAAAATAACATTTTATACTAGTTACCTTGTATACATATATGTTACTTTAAACAAGAACTACAAAGTGGTTAAAAACTATTTTTTAAGCCTTCACGTATATATGTATCCATATATATATATATATATATATATATATATATATATTCTTCTTTATTAATTTATAATATAGATATATATTACTTCAACATAAAGTTCATTGATATTTATGTGTATATAGTTTCTCCTATAAATATTTATGTGATTATTATACACATCCTTTTTTTTATAACATTTTATTTAATAAATTTAAACTCTTTTATTTAATATAAAAAACATTGTTTATATATACTATATCAAAATATCACCTTTACTTCACTATGAATTTCTATAAAAATTTATTACATATAAATATATTATTCCTAAAAGTAAAATAAATGCATATGATTATCAATAAATTTAAATATTCTATTGTATTTCATTTTTAGAATAAAATATACATATTTATCTTTAAGACAAAATACATATATTTAATCCAAAACAATATATACATATTTTACTTTAAAACAAAATATACATTTAAGAAATTCTATTTAAATCAAATCAGTAATTTAATATAGATTTGAAAACTCAAGATTGATTTGGAAAATGTGTATAATTATTAGTCATTGATAAACAGAAATATTATATATTAAAATACAATATTATTGAATATTATAAACTAATATTCACAATTCGGGATGTCCAAAATCCCGGGTCGTTACATGTATAGATTATGGGAATATATAAAATGTGCTAAGCGGGATATGGGCAATGCCTTAACGCTATTTTAATACTTTTACCTTACTGTAGACACTATTATAATAGCGTACTGTACTACACAGTAGATAGTTTAACAGATCCTTAGGTGATGTGAATCCCAAACATCTCTTAAGTTACCGCACTCATGTTTGACACTGGATAAGAAATGTCAAACCCGTTAACATCTATGACGCCGTTACACTCATATTTACCATTGACTTAACTTACATAAGATCTTTTAGTTCTGACTCGAGTGTTTTGTCTTTTCAATTCGCTCGGGTCAGGCTGAGCATTTCAGGATTTGAAGACCTTATTTTGGGAGAACGAAGACGAAGATTTGTGCTACTATTATTTACTATATTTATTCCACTGCATTCATACTATTCCGCTGCATTATTTATTTATCTTTGATATATGTAACTACGATTCTGTGTTGTATAAATATAATCAAATGTTTTTGTAAATAGCGTCATGAACTGTTATTTGATTATTATATTTTGTCATTCTGCTGAGAGATTCTGTTTTTTTTTTTTTGCTTTATCTATTTTTTCGATTCACCCCAATAACAATCTTCCCTTTTGAATAGTTTGAGTATGATGTGTGTGGTTTATCGTCGATTTAAACTGTCCAAAAAGGCAGGTCATTACAAGTGCTATGGTAGCTATCGGCCTCATTATAGTATTTTGGAAATACTATTATTTTCTGTTTTGATTTGAAGATGGTTTTATTTTGGAGAATGATTTTAAATGTGAATTGTGAAATTTTCTATGGTATTTTATTTAGAAATGGCTTTTGAACTTCTCCATTTTACTCCAAACTTTTTAGAAATGTTTTAAAAGTATTTCGGGAAGTATTTTTTTTACAGAAAAGTTAACATAATAATGAATATTTATTATCAATAAACAGATATTTTAGAATAAATATTGGTGAAACGTTTTCTCTAAAATGTTGTATAGAAAGAATAAATTTATAAATGGTATTATATAAATAAAAGAATAGATTTATAAATGACATTTTGTAAAAGGGAAATTAAAATCATTTTGATAAATTGGTAAATAAATAACCTTTATGAATTTACAGTGATATATGGAGTGATCGTTTTATGGAAAGTATTTAGTCTTGTCTTGGAACCAAAGATTTGCAAAAAGCATATAAGATTTGAATTTGGAGATTTATAAAAGATGTTTTATAAATATAATAAAGATTTATATAAGGAGTATTATAAAAAAAATTGGAGATTTATAAAAGAATTTTTATAAATATAATAGAGATTTATAAAATGAAAGGGATATATAAAAAGGAGTTTTGCAAAAGGAAATGAGATTTCTTTTCTATAAAAGCCATTTTAAATTATGGTGGTATGGAAAGTATTTTCTTTCCATACTTAAAACCAAATTCCAAGGTTGGAAAACGTGTCTTTATCCTGAAAATTAAGAATGTGTATCGAGGCAAGGATAGTACGCTAACTGGTCCAACATCGAGGGATAGTACAAGTTTGAAATCGAAAAGCGAGGGTAAGTATACTTAGTCTAATTTCCATATGATCTATTTACTCACATCGAAAGTATTTTGGGTTTATTGTTATCTATGTTTTAAATGAAATTTGTTTTAACCTAGTTAATTTTGGTTTTGGACGTGAAATCATTCTTAAGATATTGTGAATACACTTATGTCATGAGTTAAGTATATAAATACTTGTTTAAGTATCGAAAATGAGTGTTTTGTGAATATACTTATATCGATGAGATAAGGATATGGATATTTTTCCGAGCATTAAAAGAGTATAAATGAATAGTGAATGAATAATATACTTACGTATATCGTTTGTAAAGGTATTTCGATACTAGTATTTACAAAGTAATTTTTATTAATGAAAGGATTAATTCACGAGGCTTGGTGTTGCTTATGTGCTCAACCATGCTGAGTTTTCATGTGAAATTAAATCTTTGATTGCATTATTTGCTTATTTCATAGTTAAATAACCGACTATCAAATTTTGACCAGTTTTGAAACTATCGATTGTTGGTTCAGAGAGACAGGGATTTGATAAACACGCGTTATCTGAAAACCACTTAGAACTGATATAAGCGTCCGAACTGGAACATTTTGAAGATGTTGGAAATCAAAGATAGAGTTCTTTGAAGTTTAAGGGATGCTTGCTACCAATCCCAAGGGTGATTCCAAAAAGGATGTAGTAGAAGTAGTGCCTTCAGCTTATTCATATCATGAACAACTTGTATAGATGAATGCTCGCATTGCATTGTGCCTGGAGGGAAATGTTAGCATTTCAAGAGGGATTTGCTAAGAGGAACAAGGTAATCGTGGCCTCACAAGCCTCACAACCTAGTAATGACTAAAATCAGAGGATGTAGTAGAGCTATGTAGTTCGCTTCCAGTATAAGAATTATTCTACAGATCTAGATTGATTTTTATGGATTTTGTAATGTGTGCGCACGAAAAAGGGTGGGGGAAGGGTGTGTAATGTTTGTAGCCTAGGTGCCCTAGGGATGTTGTAATCCAACTGTCATGTTTGAGGGGCAGGCCGACTCTATGTTTTTAGGGGGTCTATGTTTGGCCCTCGATACATTTTCTAGAGATGTATTATAAAAGGTAGTACTCCAGTGCCTTATCATTTGTGGAATCCAATTTCCGATACGTGCCTTATAGTTTTAGTTGTAGAACCTAGTACTGTTGAATGTAATTATGGGTAACCATTTCATATTTTTTATATATTTATTTTAAACCCTAGACATTATCATAATATCATTGGATTTCCTATAAAATGGTTTTGTTATCATATGGTAAAAACTTATCCGTGTTTATATGCGGCATGGTCTTAAGTGATACCTTTATTTTTGAAAGGTTTTATAACCTTAAAAATCATGTGATTTGTGTTTCTCACACTGGTTTGCCAGATTGATTCGGGCGTTATTTTCTTTTAATGCTTGGGCCAACCCGAGCATATTTTCGAATTTAGTTATGGTTGCTTTGGTGCTTTAGGAGAAGAGCTGGATGCCTTTGAGACGTATTCACGTGCCTTTTATTTCCACTGCATTTCTTATTTTGTATTTATTAGCATCTATTAGGGCATGCTTTTATAACAGTCCAAGATGATGATAGGTTAGTTTACTTTAATTCATGTATGTATGTTACGATTTTCTTTTGTAAAGATCATATGTATATTATATATTACTCGTCACGATGTAAGATTCTATTCTATGTTTTCTTTTCTTTCACCCTAACAATCTATCTTTTCAGCACTTGGATATTCGGCATATGAATACCTTTGATGTATTATTGTCAACTTTTGAGGGTCGAAAAGGTTGATCGTCAAATTAAATATAATGTCACATAATCAAATATGTCTATCATAAATAAAAACTGATATCTCATCATCATCTATTAATATGGAAGACCTCTACTATAAGACCAATAATATGCATAGCCACTATGTAAAGCTAATATAGTGTATGATCATTAATATAAGATCAATACTGTATATGGTCACTAATATAAGACTAATACAAATCATCAAACTGCGCGTATTTCGAGGTCAAAAACTGAAGGTATGGATTTACTTCGTTCGATCACACATGCTCGTCAGCCATGATCGTGTGACCAAGTCATACCAATCCCATGCTCCATCATTGTTGATCCCATATAAATCACTTAACATTCGCATCCAAATCCTGAGCTTTGACTTGCGTTTCACCTTCCCGAGTAACCTATAGTCTTTCCCAAGGCTCCAAACGAACCTGCATCTAAAACCAGGTGCGACGACCGGAATTTTTGACCCTCAAAAATCGATACTAATACATTCTCGAGCCACAAATCTAAGTGCCGGAAAGCCAATTGTTAGGAAAAAGAAAGTAAAGATAGAAAAAAATCTCCCACGAATGGCATAACGTATATTATTTCAACAATAATCTTTACAACGGAAAATCTTGAATACATTGTCAGAGTCTAACCTGAATTCAGCCTGAACAGCTATAAACCCTCTGTCCTTACAAATGCAGAAAAATGAAAACAAATGCAATAGATGCAGTGAATAATAGAATACGTCCATTCATAGATGAAGATCTCCAGCTCTCCTTTGGAAACTCCAAGATTCTTCAACTAAACCTGAAACTATTCGGATCTGACCCGAGTATTAAAAATACTTGGATCAGGCTTGATAAATCATGAGATACTCAAAAAATTTAAATGTTGATGTCAATCAAAACCTTTGAAAAGAAGGATATCTCATAAGATCATTCCCACACATAAATACAGATGGGTTTTTACCTTATGATAACAAAATCTTTATACTTAAACCAATTGATATTATTTCTAACAACATTTTATCGAAAATCCTTTCCAAGTAAGAATATATAAACATAGCCAAAATTGCTACCATTATAAAATTCCTGAAAAGGGTAGCTGAATGTAGCAAAGTATCACAACTATTTAGGACTACAAACAAAGCCGTAAAGCTTGTATTTGGAATTGGATTTCCAACATGATAGGGAATTAGTGACCATTTAGACCTGAAAAATCCACGTATAACAATACTAGTTTACTCTAGTGGGTTTACAAAATCCTCATCAGCCCTCGAACTATACTGCTATATTACCATGGAACAGAGTATTACTCAGTGGCTTTGCACAATCTCCGTCAGCCTCCATACTTGTCCGTTTTAGCATCATAGTGCAAGAAACGCCTTTCATTTCTTATAACCGATAGCCCGAAATATGTCCTGCAGGACACATAGTATCCCGTATCATTCCTTGGATCCGAGGCAACGTTCCAAAAAGCCACGCATTTTTCACAAAGCCACACTTTTTTCACAATGGCACGTTTTGATCATCACAGGTTCCATTTGAGTGCCACACTGTTATTCCTTCAATTACTATAGACATTCACGAACATACAATCTCTAAGTTCACATGTCTCAAAGAAGGGTGTTAAGCTAAGAGAAGTTGTCTTCTCTGCCACCAAACAAATGTACATTTGTAAAGGTTGACATTTGTGATCTCCGAAATGCAATGTTAGACATTTGTAAACACAAGTTCATTCTGGGATTAAACGAAACCGAAGGCACTCCTCCTACTACATCCTATCGGAAATTATCCCTAGGATTCTAGCGATTAGTCCTTGCAATCCAACATTTTAATAATAGAGCACTAGTGTCACCATAAATATATGATATGGTAAATTTCACCATGAGGGACTAGTGGCAAGTAGCCCTTCATCATGAAGATCTCCGCCTTCAAAAAACATCATCTTCATCATGTCTTCACTTTCGAATGTATACATTGGTTCGAAGTGGTTTATGGATAGGAGTACCAAATTCCGACCTTAGTTCCTCCTACTAATCATCGATTAAAAGATGTTAAGTTCATATATAATTATCAACCATCGTTCAATTTAATTCATTTTTTATTCATTTATAAATATCTTAGAGAGATATAATACTTTAAATTATTCCATTTATGTTCTTAATAGTATACAGAATCATTAAGCCTCATTTATCAAATCCTTTGGATAATGTAAAACCCTTTTTAAATGTTGGAAAAATTCTAAATAGTTTCACTTTTTACTTAAGAAAAACATTTCCAAATTATTTATTTAAATCTAAATCAAAGATTTCTTATGTTCAAATTCTGACATTTTGATGGATCAAAAACAATGTTATTTAAGACATAGTATACCGTAAACCCCAAACCAATTTGTACTGAGTAAAAGTTTAAATTAACTATACCCGTATTAACTTCCATACTCAACTCATACTATTCATGGAATAATGGTGGAATTACCTTTTAAATTCATGAGGATAGTACAAGTTCCCTCCTCGGACCTAATACAAAGTTTGACCTGAATATCCTTTATACTATTAAAAATATGGTTTAATTTACTCTATTGAAAATCCCTTACTTTTGGGAAAACCTAAATGAGCTCTTTTTAGAGCATCCGGGCTTTCCCTTCAATCTATTCCACCCCTCATCTAAAAGAGAAAATAAAGACCAAGTAAGTTCAACCAATGGTTTCTTAGTTCCTAATCTTAGTTATTCATCTTGTTCCGCGGTTTAGATCTCACAGGCGGGACAAATGTACTAGTCGTTTCCGCATACTCCATTCATTTTTAGAAGTGATTTATAAAACTTCCAAATCATTATTTACAAAACTTAATTATTCATTTATAAACCATTTATAAAAGTTATAAAAAAGAATGAAGTTAAAAATCATATTTCACAAGTTATTTAAAACTGCTGCGAAAAGTGTTTTACATGCTATATTGATCAAAACGACTTTTCTACCTTTTTGAAATACATTTGTATAACTCAAATTTACTTTAAAACATTTTAAATGATTTATAAAATTTATTTCATATTTTTAAACATTTAAAAAATATTCATTTTAAATCAATTTCAAATTCGGGTTTTAAAATATAAAGCCGCGTTTTTCTTAAAACTTGTTTTACTTATATTTCAAAGTATACCTAATGGTATCTTGATATATTTTTTCTTCATTTAAAAACTATATACATAATAGTTCAAACAATTCTTATCTCGAAGGAATCCGGGCTATATTCCATTCTCTACACTTGTTTGAATTCTTCGGCACGAAATCGCGGACTACCATTACGCAACGCGCCTAATTTTGGCTTATTTTTAATTTTTTTTCAAACTTCATGAAAATACTTTTAAATGTTTATAAAACATTTCTAAACCTTTTTAAACTCATTTTAAATAATATTTCATATTGCAAACTCATACTTCATTTCATTCCATATTATATTATTATAATATCATTTTTAATATTTTTAAATATTTTAAAATTAGTGAGAGGCTAAATAATTTCTATACACATATTTATATGGATTTAATTCTCATTAAATTAACTATGGTCAATTACTAACCATTCCTCTTATCATTTATCTAACCAAGTAATCATCCATATATTCAAACAAGTAGTCAACCAAGTAATCACACGTTTAATCATCCAATACATACTATATTTTCATATCATTAAACTTGGAATTATTTAGAGATTTAATTAGTAAAATGTGAGTACTCACCTTTGACCAAATCGGTTTACTTCCTACCAGCATTCTTTTCCAATAGCACCTCACTAAACCACCACCTAAACATGACTCCACCTTTTCCATTGCTCATGCATCTCCTCCTCCTTCACCATTGCTCACGGCCATAGCCTCGCCTTCGTATTGCTCATGGCCAAAGGACATTAAAGAAGAGAAGAGGAAGGAGTAGATTAAGAAGTTAGAGAGTAACAAGTGGATTAGTGCTTAAGAACTCCACCATTTTTAATCATCTTATCTCTCTTAAAGAGGAGAAGCCATTAATAAGCATAAGCAAGCTCAAAAATTAAGAAGAAGAAGGATGAGAAGTGTGAGAAAGTGAGTCAATGGAAGGTGATATTTATAGGAAAAGTAAGAAGTGGTAAATTACCTAATTATCCCCGTACCAAATTACTAAAATACCCTGGGATATTTTCAAAACCATCACATCACCAAAAGAATATTTACCATCAAACATCATATTGGTCTTTGTCCCTTTACTTATCATTTAAGTAAAGCATGATTTGACTTGATTTGATTTGTGCTTTTTGACCTTTCTTACTTATTTTGACTAATTACTTTCTAGAAATTTCTAATTGTGATTAGTAAAAGTATAAAATTTTAGTTATTTAAATTGTGTGTGTATGTATATGTATATATGTATATGTGTTAAAACATGTTACAATGGTCAACAACGTTGCGACAACCTATATTGAAGAAAACGTTGACTTTCGATAAAAAAAATTACGGTCATATTTTCTGTTTTTAATCAACTATTTATTTATGTAAACAAAACTTGAAAATTAGTTTCTTATCATTTTTACATAATTAAAACAATTTTATTTTTGTTATAAAACCATATTTAATAAAGTTAAAATTCAATTGTAAAATATGACGTCGATTGGTCGAAGTGCGATGAAATTTGTTTATCTTTGTAAAACAAGTATATATGTTTATAGAACCATTATAAATCAAATTTTTATTATTATCATATCATTATATAACCATTAAAAAGGGTTATTTTCCATTTACAACAATTATTCGAATGTATATCAAATTTTATTGAAAATCGACTTTTTGTCAATTCTATGATGAAAATCCAAACTTCTTGATTTTGTAATTCCATTCTAAAAATAATTTATCATTCTTATTTATTACATAAAACGTGATTATTAAGTTTGAAAATTCTATATTTGGACATTTAAAATAAATTAAATAATCCATTTAAAAGTGAAAAATTATGGGTCGTTGCATACTTCCCCCTTAAAAGAATTTCGTCCTTGAAATTAAACCAAAACCCCAAACCTGATAATATTTACGCAAAAAAATCTTTAAACTCAATTATGTATGATATATACAGATCATCCATATGCGATATATGATTCAATCTTTTATTTGAATCCACAATTTTACTTCCAAACTAGCATTGATCCTCCGATCCTCTAGTGCGAACTCTGATCAGGCTCTTTGATCAGAAATCTTCATTTTCTTACATAGCTCTCAAATATGATAGAAAACTCAAGTATCCAATCATAAACCTCATCAATGTTTGTTGTCAAGAATCTAGTGAAAAATCCTCTTTCTAACTGGTGAGAATACCTTAAAGTTCTATAGATCAAAATCGTGTGACGAAATGATCTACATACCTCATATGTACTTATTAACATTCAAAAATCTTTATGAAAACTTTTCATAAAACTTTTATCTTTTAAAAACGCTTCTTTATACATAATCACTCAAAATATTTATTTCTAAATATATTTTTAAAGGAAAACATTTCATCCCAAATGAATCATTTCGATTTTAAAAGATTATTTACCTTTTATTTTCCAAAACTACAATCAACTTCTCTCAATATATTATATTCCTTTTTAACCAACCTTGATATTATCAAACAATAATTCAAAATTATCCTTTTTACTTAAGAAATAATATATAGATCGAGTAACTTCAAAATAATACCAAGGAACTGGGTAGTACCAATAGTATCTTACATCCCCTTAACAAAAAGGATAACACTTAAGAGAAGTGTTTACCATCCAAATATATCTCTTACACATTTTCAGTTATTTTCGAGCCACTCAAAATAGTTATCATTCGAGACTTTCTTACTTTTCAAATTTCTTATTTGAAATTTCTTTTCAAAAAATCCATTAGAGATTATTTTGATTACTAAACCAATTTTATAAATCAATTTCATCAAATCATCTTATATTAACTTACTTCCTTTTAAAATTTCATAATTCTTTTTCCAAAATACCTATAACTTATATAACATATATTTCATATCCATCTTTTTAAAAATTATTTTATCTGCGTAAATTACATTTTTCATACTACATTCTTATATATTATTTATACATTCATTAGTCTTAACACAATATTATTGTCAAACATCTTAAAGTTAAATCACGAAACTTAATTGACGAGATGTTTGATCAATGAACAAACGGTAATAACTAAATATTATCATTCCCTTAACAATAAAATAATGCACATAAATATCTATATCTTTCAAAAGATGTTCCTATATACTTAAAATATAATCTTTTTAAATCTTCAAAAGATTAGGATTGGAGTTCTTAAAATTCCTTTTTATTAAAAAATATATCTTTACACTTGAAATAAAATATATCAACCCTAAAAGATTTTTCTTTCTTCTTTTTCTTTGCTTTCCTTTTATCTTTTTCCTTTACTTTCCTATCCTTACACAGAACCGCATAATGCCCTTTTTTACTGCATCTATAATAGAAGATGCCAACATAAGATTCTAGTTTTAATTTCTCTTCTGCCTCTTTTTGTGCATGTATTCCTCGTGCTAGCTTTGGATTAGGCTATAACTCATCACCCGGCGCAAAATAAGACATCCTACTACATTATTATCAGAAGTCTCGTTCCATTAATTTGTTGAATTAAAATCCTTTTATCCAAATAACTTGATTCACACTTTCTCAGATTTGAACTTTCCCTGATTATACAATGATAAGAAGAATAATTTACCAAGCGATACCATTCACCCAAACCAACATATGATCGATACTTGGAAGATTATTCCCATCATCACCAAACAGATCAAGACCATATTCTTGGAACTTTCTAAAGGGATAATATCCGATAAACTTTACACATCACATGAATATTTATACTTTTTTATATATAAAGTATACTCCTTTTAAAAATGGTGTGTTGATTTGCCTCGTTTAAGTGTTTAGAAATTGCTATCGATAATGGTGATCAGGCGCGTCGACCAGAATCTATAAACCACTCAATAGATAAATCAACACAAAACATTTTTATATCAAATAATAAATGCATGCATATATATATATGTGTGTGTGTGTGTGTATATACAAACATAATATTCTCAAACTCATTCTAGGGTATTGCTAACCCTATCTCTAATGAGTACCTTATTCTAGGGTAATACTAACCCTATCTATAATGATTTTTACCCCACCAAAGCCTAGGTGTTCGCTCAACCTAAGCTTTGATACCAAATGTACCGACTAGAATTTTCTACCCTTGAAAATCGACACTAATACATCCTTGTGCCACAAATCCAAGTGTCGGAAAGCTCGTTTGTTAAGGGAAAAAGAAAATAAAGATAGAATAGAACCTCACATGAATGAAATGACATATAATATTTCAACAATAATCTTCACAACGGAAAATCATGAATACAATATCAGAGTCTAAGTTGGATTCAGCCTGGACAGTTATAAACCCTCTGCCCTTACAAGTGCTGAAAAATGAAAACAAATGCAATAGATGCAGCGGATAATAGAATTCGTCTATATGTAGATGAAGATCTCCAACTCTCATTTGGAAACTCCAAGCGTCTTTAACTAAACCTGAAACTACCAGGACATGAACCGAGTATTTAAATTACCCAGATCTGACTTGATAAATCAGATGAGATACTCGAAATTTTTAAACGCTAAAACAATCATAAAACCACACAATCATATAGGAACAAAATATAATATAAGTTAAGTGATCTTTATAAAAGAGAAATTGTTATATACATACATCAATAAGAGTACAATAACAAACCACAATCATCAGCCTGGACAGTTATAACAACCTATCCCCACAAATGCTGATAATTTCAACAACAATGTAGCGGAAAACAAACATATAAATGAATACGACTTGAAGATCTTTAGCTCATCTTCTGAGCTCTAATGCATCCAAAGCAATCCATAAATATGCTTGGTCTGACCTTAGCATTATAATAAAATAACACATGAGTCGGTCTAGTAAACCAGCGTGAGAAAACACATCCAGTTGGATTTTTAAAGTTATCAACTCTTTTTAGAATAAAGGTATTGTAACATCCCTAAAATTTTATCAATTTAAACCGAGCGATTTATTTGAGTTTCTGGAATTTAATTTGTAGTTAATTTGAATTAATTTTAAATTTTCAAAAACATGAATATTTCGTTTGTTTAATTATATATATATATATAGAATGGATTGATTTCAAATTTGAATTTGAATTTGATTTTCAACTTGTATTCGAATTTAAAAATAAAATATCTTAAAAATTATTTGGATTCAAAATATTAACATGTGTATATGATTTTAATAATGTATGAATTAGTATTAAAAACATTTTCTTTTAAAAGTTGTATAAATATAAAAGAGAATGTAATTATATAAATAAGAGAAAAATAATATAAAAATTTATTTAAATCTTTGTGCATGTATTAACAAGTGTTAGAGTCATAAGTGAATAGATTTACAGGTGTTAATGAATCAAGACAAGAGTCAAAATTTTATATTTCTTTTCATTTTTCAAATTAAAGAAATCAAGGCAAATATACATTTCGAATTCTTTCCTCTCTCATTTACTTTTGTCTTCAATTTCTAAAACTTAAGAAAAAAAAACCTGTACAACATTCTCAAATCAGAATAGAAAGAAGGAAAAATCATCAAATAAATTTCAAACCATAGAAGAAAAAAAGCCCTGGGAATTAAAACACTTTAAAGTTCTTAAGCCTGGAAATTCATTTCTATCCAGAAATCATGAAAACAGTTTCAAACTTCAAACAAACAACCTAGCAAAGTCATCAGAGTGATTAAGTAAAATTCAGAAATCAAGCGCTATGAACCGAAATTCAACTCAGCAAACAAAGACTCCAAGATCAAGCCTAGATCAACAATTCAACAAGCAAAGAAGAAAATCTTTTCCCAGTCTTCAAAAAAAACTGTCAACACCAACTTCTTCTCTGTTTTCAAAGTGAACAGGTGAGTAAACCCTGGTGAGATCTGAATTTTTGAATGTTGTTTGAATTCATGTCTGAAAGTGAAGTAAAAATTGATTTTCATGAGTATAAGTTTTTGAATAAATGAATGATTTGGCTGTGCATGTCTGAAGAACAGATTCATGCACCTTTGTCCCAGGTTTACAAGCATAAGCCCGATCAGAAAAAATTGATTTCTTCATCTTCGATCACTATTAAAACATGGAATCCAAACAAATGTTGTTTGTTTAGGCACGATTTAAGTTCTAAAAATAGGTTTTAGAAAATCAAATCAAAACATTTTCTGAAAAATTGAAATTACAGGCAAAACTAAAACCTATTGGAAATTTAATTATCATAATCTTTGATTTCAATTATATATATTGAAATGCTTTAAAAAAATTGATTTTTGAAAGAAAATCATAATTTTTAAATAAGTATTTACTAAGATAGGCAGAAACGAACAAACTTGGGGTTTCAAGCCATTGTCGATCATCGATGCAATGGGAATGGTCAGGGTAGCTTTTGAAGGTGGAGGAAGACTTAGGGATCATCAGAAAAATACTCGACGATTTTATAATTCGTCATGGAGGGCTAACGAGATTGATTTAGGTTTATACCCATGTTTGTGTAATGGTCGGAAATTGACCAATTACAACGACGTCACCGCATCGGACTGGACACGGACATTTGGTGGCGGTGCGTGGTTGATAGGAGGAGCTCGTGACAGAAGTACATGACTTCTGATGGCTTATGGAGTCGGAGCAAGGTGATTTAATTGATCGGAGTTGTTCCAGTTTTGTGTTGAACAACTCAAATTCGTGTTCACCATCGTTGCTTTGATCTGGATAGTCAGAAGGTTTAAGTGGATGGTCAGTAACTTGGAGAGGGTGGAAAAGTCGACCGGAACTCGTCAGAGCTCTTATGCATGTGCACACCACGTGGTTGGTGTCAGTGGGAAAAAATTGTGGAAGATGGATTTTTAACTCGAAGCAAGCTTCGGGAGGATTGTGTGATAAATCGAAGCTAGGCTCGGGTAAAATTATTGATGCGCCGGCTAAACACTTAGAAAAATTTTAAGTTTGAAAATTTAAAACGTATGAGTAGATTTTTGGTAAAACTCGAAGCAAATGTGAGATGGTCTCGGGTAAGACTCGAACCAGTCTCGGGTCTGCCATGTAAAACAGTTTTTACTTTAAAATAAATTCAAACTTTTTAAACATTTTAAAACCACGTTTTCAAATGATAATTTTGATTAAAGCTTGGATTAATTAAGGATTTAAATAAGATATTTTCAAAGTAATTAAATTTTAATTTATTTAACTTGTTACATTATTAAATTATTTATATTAAATAAATAATGTAATTAAAAAGGATAATTAAGATAAAATGTTATCTTAACCTTTTAAAGTAATAAATGTGATAAGGATGATTTATTAAACAAGGTTTAAAAGATAATCAAAGTGATTAATAAAGATAAAAAAATTCGTCTTTTAATTTATTAAACAATTAATGATTTGTTAATATAATTACTTAAAAAGTAATTACTTATTTATATTAAAGATTAATTAAATAAATAAATAAGGTTAATTGATTCGTAATTAATAATTAATTTATTAAGGAATGATTAATTAATAAAAGTAATTATGATGTAGTTAATTAACAATTGAGGATTAAGATAATTAATTAAGGAATAATTAGTAAATGAAGGTAATTAAGATTTAATTAATTTATAATTAAGGATAATTAATCATTGATTAAAGATAATTAATGAAAGTAATTATGTGGTTAATTAATTTAAAACGCACAATTTATTCATCTTAATTGAAGATGATTGATTATTATTGAATGTTGTGTATTGGATTGATATCTTTGATATGCGACTGTGATGCTATGTAATATGAATTGCTTTGTGCTGAGCTGTAATATCTACGACGAATGTACTTCTGTGTGAATGTGAAAGCCCTTTTGCCGTAAAACGACACGTGAATTTCGATGCGACAGGGAGTCGGATTCTAGTTTGTTATCCGAAACCCACATCAAACCTTGATAGTGAATCTTTGTGAATGATATATCCATGTGTTTTAAATTAAGCGGTCACTATTCGGTTTGGCAGGGAGAGGACCTTATGTCATATAACCCATTCCAAATAGTGATACAATAAAATGGATAGCATTTGAAGATGGTGGTGAAGACCAGGCGTTTCGAGAACGATAGGATAACCTGTCGAATGACTCTACACTGAGTTGTTCCGGTATAGAGATCTCCATATGTGATGGGAGTCCGATCGGGATTATGGATCCCCGAATTGCAAGGGCTTCTTTGGAAGTGCCTTCGGTTCTATTCGAACCCGAAACAGACTTGTATGGTTGTATGTCTGACATTACACTTTGAGATATAAAGCTAATTCTTTCAAATACATTTCTATTGGTGGCGGAGAATTTATTCTCTTAGCTCAACACCCTTCTCTGAGACGTACGAGCTTAGAGGTTATGTAGTTGATGGTTATTAGTGATATACTCCCAATTTGGTAGTGTGGCATGCTGAATGCTGCTGATTATTTTTTGATCGAAGCATGGCTTCTGTGGAAAGCGTAGCTTTGTGGACGAGACTTCGTCGAACCTCACAACCCGGTTATGGTCGAAACAGGAATCATTGCGGTAAGGTTATTTATGGGTAGAGCCCCCTGAGGGTATGCCCATTTTCTTCTAGATTATAAGTGGTATCATGGTATGGAGCCCAGATACTTAACTTTGTGGTTGCTGCAAACTTATTGCTTTGTGGTTGTTGGTTGAGAAGCGCTTCGGATAAAGATTGGTAATGACCGAGAGATGGCATACTCATGTCAGTAGTTACCTAGTTATAGAGGTAACCCAGCCTTGCATTGGCAGAGATCCGGTTAGGTTCTCGGGGACATCCCTCCAAGGCATTCCATGTTGTGTAGGAAGTTCCTTTGCCTTATCATTGTTGGAAATCCAATCATCCAAATACGAGCCCTGTAAGGTTTTAAGTCGTATAACGTGCCACCTCAGGTGGTAGCTATAGTAGGCATAGTATAATGGTACATATGTTGGCTAAGATTAATATCATACTTTCAAAAATGTTTTCTACACTATGCACTAATAATAATATCAAAAGAGTTTTCTCGTATCAAGCATGTTTGACTATCATAAAAAGAAATCTCCTCCAATTCTGGGATTGCATTGTGTGTGTGGCGGGAGGTCTTATGGTAGTTTCATTTTCCAAAAGCATATCGGATTTCTTTTATAAACTGTTTTGTTTCAAACAACTGTTTTGTTTCAAACAACTGTTTTGTTTCAAACAACTGTTTTGTTTACTCATACCAGTCCCATTACTAACCCGGAGTTTATTGTTCCCTTCCTAAACTCTGGGTGCCTATAATTTTCCATACGGGCAGCCTAAAAGCAGGTTATCCGTGTTTTGGAGCTTGCTTGGATTTTGAAGTCTTTTGGAAGCTGTCAGATTCTGGAAGCTTTTGGCCTTGGAAATCTTTTAAAGTGTTGGAGTTTTTGAAGACCTTATCAAAGTGAACTATGTTGGAAACTTGTTGTTTCTGTTGTCGTTCCATTGTGGTGTTACCATTCTTGTTGTTGTATCATATGTGTAGCACTTTGATATTGGTGATCGATGTTGTAATGGATATTGCATCAAGTTGTATCTGTGTTATGTTCAATTATATTCATTTTGTATCCGCTATTTATTTTCATTTAATGTTGTTATAAGCTCCATCCGAACTGGAGTTCAACGTTTGAATCTTTGGCAGTCGATTACAGGTGAGGTATTTGATGTCGATTTTCATTCGTTGGATTTCGGGTCGTGACAAGTGATACCAGAGCTAAAGGTTGACTACGAACTTTTGCTACAGAGTATCGCACATTAGATGGCTCATTAGAGATAGGGTGAAGTATACCCTAGAATGAGTATAAACCGAGATACCGAAACCCTGAAATTTCTTGGTCTATTCCTTTTAACTGTTAATATTCCCTAAGATATCTTGTCCATATGCCTAAATCAAGTTTTCTTACTATTTACAGATAGTGAGAATGAGCGGAAGAAGAGGACAAGGTAGGGACGGGGAAATACCACTACAACTGGTCAAGTCCCTGCAACAGCATCTATGCCTACTCAACCTCAGCCGAATCTGGCTGATCTGTATAAAGCTTATCGAGACTTGGTGGTAAGCCATTTACTGGCAAGGAATCTATTGTCGAAGCCCAAGCATGGACCCGATCCTGTGAAAGAATTTTCAGATGGTTGAAATTGGAAGACGATCAAATGCGATTGATAGCTTCTTGGCAACTCCAAGAGGAAGCCTGTGACGACCCGCCTTTCTAACCCCCAAAAAGATGTATCATCATTAAGAAAGAAAGGGATAGAAATAGAAAAGAATAGAAAGAAACAATAACAACATCAGGATCTCATAGCGAAATGGAACAAAATATAATACATCACATAATTATTACATAGTTATACATACATCAGAGTTATACAATATCATATAACAGGACTGTCATATACATATATGTCCATACCTACATCCAAAATACAGCATACACTAACTACACAGCGGAACTACATATATAGATACATATGTCTAGTCTTCTTTCCAAATGCTTCTCCAGAAAATCAACACTCCCAAATACCTATAACTTGGCTACTCATAAAAATTTGAGTACCCAAGAGTTTATGAAAACATAAAATATAAACTCTGGGTCAGACATGGGTCTGGTGTGAGTAAACGGGTTAAAATTGTTTAACTTTGAAAATCATTTGAAATAAAGGTATCACGTAAGACTCCCCACAAATAAATACGGGTAAGTTTTTACCTTACGCTAGCCAAAACATTTTATAGGAAATTCAGTGATATTATAATAGTGTCTAGGGTTTTCAAGTAAATAGAAAATAGCCGAAATTGTTACATTCATTAAATTCCAGCTACTAGCCATGAAAGTGGGCAATACAAATCAAAACCGTAGGGTCTCGTAGGGAAAATGGGTTTCCAACAATGGCAGGGCTACTGGGGTACCGCCCATCACAGTACGGGGCCTAGATCACCGTACCGAGGATCACTCCCGACCCCCTACGACACAAGGCCGGAACCATTCCTTACTGAACAGTCCCGAACAAGATAACCCCGCAGTTGTGGCCAACAACTGCTCACACAGCCGAAATAAAAAGGGACATCTAGAAAGGGGTATACCTTGTCCTGCTTGGGCATGACCCACCTAACCTTGCTGCATCTCCCCTGTTTTAGCCATTCCCGGTTGATGAGGCTTGAGGCTGCGATTACCTTTATTGAACATTATTCTTAGAATGCTCATCGTCCGCCTGACGATGTGCTGAAAGCATTCAGTCCGTACAAGTTCGTTCCGGATTCGAACGAAACCGAAGGCATTATCTTGTTACACTCATTTTGGAATCACCCTCAGAGTTAACGACAATAACCCTTGCATTTTGAAATACCATCTCGATCACCAAATGATAAGTTACGACCTATCGTTTAATTTGGATCGATGTGGTTTTCGGAGAATCAAAATTGATTCTTCCGATCCCGGTCTCATCGAAATCCAAACGCCATTTTAAGGGCCAAGTTGTCTATTTAACTTAACAGTTCAATTTAATATTAGAATTCACATAACAGATATAACAGATAAATCATATACAATTATCATAGATATATCCAGAATATATCACAACATATCACAGAAATATCATCAACAAATATCAGAGTAAATCAAACAGAATTACCAATTCATACTAACACAGTTTGGTTTACTTAACTTAATTAATTGCTTAAGAATAAACTACTTTATTCTTCTTAATTAATTACTGATTAATTAACTTATTAATGATCAATTAATTACTTAGTTAATCATTAATTATTAATTTATTAATCATCTAATCTTTAATTAATTATTTAATTACTTAACTTTTATTCATTTATTATTACTTAATTACTCAGTTACTTTATTGATTCTTAATTGTTAATTAATAACTTACTTATTAATTAATAAAATCTAATTTCTTATTTTATTTATCACAAGTTATTTTAATTGATCATTTATCTTTAATTAATCACTTAAGTTAATTACAAATTTTGAATATTAAATTAATCACTTCTAATTATATTTAAATCCATTAATAAATCTTAATAAGTTAACAATTAATATCCTTAATTATTCATTTATAACTTGATTATCATTTATTATTACTAACTACTTGATAAATTTCTTAATTAACCAATTGTGTACTCTTTAGTTACATTACTTAATTAGTTACCATAATTCATATATTAACTTAATTAACTAATTTAAACTTCTTAATTACAAATTAATTAAATAAGAGTCAAGAATCTTTTTCTTATTAACTTTAAACCAAACACTTACTAACTAAAAAAAACATGTTTCAATGTTAACTAAATCTAATCACGTATCTTTTATTAACTACTAAATTAAGATATTCATTTAAGTTGAAAACAATTTTAACAATAAACTTCATTTTTACTTTGAACTAATTCGGTTTAGTAAACTAAGTTTTGTTACGCTTAAGCTCTGAAACATATACCCGAGAAAATCCTTGCTATGCACGAGTAAAATCCCGGGTTTCCCTCCAATCTTCCCGAGTACTCCTTCTTCCTTGTTCTTTTCGTTTTGGCAAAATTGAAGTTTTTGAAACCTGTATATTTACACCTCGCGAACCCGAAGTAACCCACGCGCAAAGCCCTCATGTGCTCGAGTTCCAACTCGAGTCTCCCTCGCGTATGACCACCTGACATCAACGCCTACGCCGTGCACGAGCACAAGGCGTTAACGACCCGCTAGCGATTGGTGAACTCTCCAACAAGTCGCAAATGACCTCGGCATCGACCACGCATCAACGAACGAGTCGGCCACATCGCCATTAAAAATCGAGCGAAGCTCGAGAAACTCGAACCCACCATCGATCACAAAATCGATTCGTAAACCCACTGCCGACCACTTGACGCCCAATAACTCTGCCACCCCCCAAGCTCCATTCCCCTCCAATCGCGTGCCACTTGACGCTCGGTGGAGGTCGCGGTGAGCACATGTTCGAACGCCACCAAAATTAGGTTTTCGAAAAGAAAATGAACGTCGCCGCTGCCACCAAGGTCGTGACCACCCCTACCTATTTTTCTCGCCACCCCAGTAGGCTCGTCCACCTCTTCCCCCACCCCGACGTCTCCAGTTCATCTTCTCGCCGTCAATTGGCCAAAAACCCCATTTTGATCATCTTCGAACTACTATTACACCAACCCACTAAAAATCACCAAATACATTTTAAAAATCATGGCTTTTGGTAAGGATTCAAGCTATATACTTGAATCGATGTTTTATTGAATTTGAAATTTCCCAGTTTTAAAGTTTCATCAGTAAAATATGATTTAATTGCTCCTGGATGTGTTTATATTTTCATACAATTATTTCTAAAAATTTACTGACACTTACACAACACCTTTGCTTTTGAACCCAATGACTAACAAAGATCAAGTAAGTAGATATTGATTTTTTTTTCAAACTAAATACTCAAAACTAAAGAACAGAGGAGTTTCAAAAAAAATAGATCTGTATTCATCCAATATCTATCATAGAGAGGATATATACTTGTATATGCATGAATAAGAAATTCCCAAAACTCATATATCACAAGCAACAATCAATTATTCGAAAATTTCTTAAATTGTTTACTCACCAAAAATGATTTAACAGAGAGTAAGGTTTGGTCTTGCTTCCCAGATGAACACAGTGAGTTTTGCTTTTCAGGCTTCTAGTTGAATTTCAAACTTCAGTTATTGATGTTGTTGATGTTAAACAAGTTTGTTTGCATTAAGTTCAGGTTGTAGTTTTTTTATTTTTTATAACTTCAGTTTCTTTTTGATGAACGAAATGAAATGCATAAGATGATATATGGGGAAAGTTTACAGGCTGATGATATTGAGGCAAGATATTTTAATGTACTAACAATATTTTTTTAACAATTCGGCCAGAGATTTTTTTCTCTAAATGTAGGCTGAAATGAAAAGTAAGTGTGCTGCATTAATTATTTTTGTCTTGTTTATATTATCCTACTTGTTCTTATTTTCTTTTCCAGGTTTGTTCAACTTGATTTTGAAAGTATATTTAGCTATATATTGCCTTGTCTTATTGTAGAAGCTTGCTCACTTATATATGTTTGTACAACCAGATTTATTTTGTAAGCAAATATATATATATAACTTGTCTTGTTTTAATTCTCTTAAGTGTGCATTAACATGTTACTTAACTAATATATATTTTTCACATCAATGTTCATTCAATCCTATATTTGTTTATACTTATATCTATTGACAATTCTCTTGTTTTTAATGTATATGAAGATGTTCATAAGCATATATTTGCATTTATAGCCATATTTGAGTTGTACTACTTTTTAAAGTTATAAGATTCAATTTTTTTTCCAACCCATGTAATTGTTTAAATATCTAAAAGATATTTTTGTACTTTTTAAATATTATTGAAATTTTAAAACTCTTTATTTTATATTTCAGACCATATTCATTTTATTCTCATATTTAGATATTGATAAGGTCTATTCACTTATATTAAAACACATATTTATAGCTGTTTTGAAAATAGTGAGTTTATATTTCATTTAATCTGATCAAATACCCATTGATAAAATGTTGCTAATTTTTCGGGATGTCACAAAGCCTTAGCCTGGTGGGATACAGTTACAGTGGATGAGCCGAAAGATGAGTTTAATTGGAGACGATTTAAAGAAGTGTTCAAGGATTTGAAGCAAGGAAGTTTATCATTTGAGGAGTATTTGAACAAATCCAATGAATTGTCTCGATTTGGTCCGGAGCTGGTGAATACACCTTTGAAGAAAAATGAAAGATTAATTCGGGGAATGAATAAGAAGTACCGCGAAAGGATGACTGCCCATGTAAAAAAATCCTTTTCGGACTTGATCGATAAGGGTTATCGATATGCTACCCTAGATATGCAGAAAGTTCCAGAAGAGGAGTTCAAGTAGTTTGAATTTGAAGAAAAGAAAATTTGAAGGGAAGAAGCCGGATCAAGGCAAGGAGAAGAGGAGTAATCAGGAAAACTCGGCTAGAAATATTACTTGTTATAACTGTCAGGAGAAAGGCCATTTTACAAACGATTGCAAGAAGCCAAAGAAACAAGTAAATAAAGATCAACCCGTGAAGGCAAGTCAAAGTTCCAAGGAATGCTATTGCTTTTACCAGCCAGGTTACGGAGTTAAAAATTGCCCGAAAAAGAAACAAGCACAAATAGCGAAAATGTACACAATAAAAGATGACCCTCAACTTCAAAGGCAGATAAAGAAAAAGGAGTTTTGGAAGGTAACCTTATTTTTGATGATAGAGTTGTTAGAGTTTTGTTCGACACATGAGCTTCACATATATTTATCTCCCAATAAATTGTGAATGAATTAAAACTCGAACCTAAATTTGTCGATGAAACTATTTGCATGAAGAATCTAGTGGTGGTCCGGCAAACCTTTGTCTATATTTTAGGAACTTGCCTATCTCGTATTCTGGCCATCAATTTCCTATCAACCTTTATGTTCTCGACTTTAACGAATTTGAAATTTTACTCAAAATGGATTGGTTGATGAGATACGAAGCCGAATTAGAGTGCAAAAATCAAATGATTTTTGTCAAAACAAAACTGGAATTTTTTTTATTGAAATCTCTTGTGAGGATCTGAGTCCTAAGAGAGATAAACTAATGTATACTTTGGGATATCCTGAACCTATTCTGGAATCCATTCCTATTGTCCAGCATTTTCCCGACGTATTTGAAGAAGTAAAATCTTTACCCCCACACAGAGAAATTGAATTCAGAATTGACTTAGTTCCAAATGCTCGTCCTGTCATTCATGCAAGTCGCAGGATGGCACCCAGGGAAAGGGTAGAATTAGTCAAGCAAACCAGTGATTTGCTAGAAAAAGGATTTATACGTCCTAGTGTTTCCGAATGGGTTTCAGCTGTGATATTTGTGGCTAAATCTGACAGATCCTTGAGATTGTTTGTAGACTACCGTGATCTCAATAAACAAGCTCTTAAAAATGTTTCCTTTACCTAGAATCGACGATCTGATTGATCAATTTCATGGCGCTCGATTCTTTTCAAAGATGGATCTAGCCCAGGGATTCCATCAGCTACAAATTGCCGAAGACTGTGTTCGCTTGACTGCTTTCAGGGGTCCAGAAATTTTCTACAAATGGTTAGTCATGGCTTTCGGACTAACCAACGCTCCCGCATACTTCATAGATTTAATGACCCATGTGTTTCGAGATGTATTGAATAAGTTTGTGCTTGTATTTATTGATGATATCCCAATCTACTCCAAAACCGAAAAGGAGCATGCTGAGCAACTTAGAATTGTTTTGGAGATATTGAGAAGGAACATTCTATTTGCCAAATTTTCTAAGTGTCATTTCAGGGTCAAAGAAGTCAGATTTCTCGACTATACTGTTAATGAAGAGGGAATCTCTGTTGATCCGAGCAAGATTTCAGCTATTCTTGACTGGAAGCAACCCACAACTCTGAAAGAAGTTCGAAGTTTTCTAGGATTAGCAGGGTATTACTGAAAATTTGTTCAGAACTTTTCTAAGATAGCTAGTCCGTTGACTAAGCTAACAATGAAGAATGCCAAGTTCGATTAGACTCCGAAATGTGATGAAGCATACCAGGAGTTAAAAAGGAGATTGACCACTGCTCCTGTTCTCGCTATCATTACCGGGAATCAAGGCTTATCTGTCTATACTGACGCCTATGGTGATGGTGTGGGTGCAGTGTTAATGCAGAATGGGAAGGTAATTGCCTACGCGAGTAGACAATTACGTCCGCAGGAGAGAAACTACCCGACACACGATTTGGAACTCTTGGCTGTTATTTTCATCTTAAAAATCTGGCAATATTATCTTCTGGGTAAGAATCTCCTTCAGCTTTTCTAAAGGAAAATTTTAAAGTTCAACTTAACTTAATATATACTTAATAAATCCATCTTGTTTAGGTGAAAAATTCGAATTATTCACCGACCATAAATCTTTGAAGTTTCTCTTCACCTAGAAATATTTGAATCAGCGACAACAATATTGGTTGGAATTTCTGGCATCCTATGACCAAGATATTCTGTATACGCCTGGAAAAGCCAATGTGGTTGTCGATGCCTTGAGTAGAAAACATGTTATTCTTGCTCATCTTGTCATTACTCCTACTCTTCTTGAGAAAGTGGCTAGCAGGCAGAAAGAAGATAAGTTTCTTCATGAAATTTATGAAAGGATATATGGTGGTTAAGATACCAGTTTTAAAGTCAACGATAGTAAAATTGTAAGACTTAAAGGCAGGATCTGTGTCCCTGACATTCCAGATTTGAAACGTGAAGTTTTGGAAGAATGCCACAAGTCCAAACTTTGTATCCATCCAGGAGTTAATAAGATGTATAGAGATATCAGAAGAACTTTCTGGTGGAAGACAATGAAGAGGGATATATGTACATATGTGAGCCATTGTGCTACCTGTCAACGAATTAAAAGTGATCAAAAGAAAATGGCGGGTTTACTTCAGCCTTTGGCAGTACCTAAGTGGAAATGGGATCAAGTATCAATGGATTTCATCGACGGGTCGCCACGAACTAAGAAAGGAAATGAAGCAATTTGGGTTATAGTGGATCGTTTGACTAAAACCGCCCACTTCATCGCAGTAAAATTCACCCGGACAGCGGCAAGTTTGGCAGAGCTGTATATAAAAGAGATTGTTCGTCTCCATGGTATACCCAACTGGTTATCTGGCATGCATGATGTATTTCACATTTCTAACCTCCGAAAATATGTGCACGACCCAGATAGTATCATTGAAGAAGCTGCTCAGCAGGATTTGGAGATTACACAAAATCTGGCAGTAAAGAGAGAACCGATAAAGATCATTGATCGTGATGAAAAGCTGCTGAGGAACAAAATTGTGAAACTAGTTAAAGTGCAATGGAGTGGTGATCCATAGGATTGTACTTGGAAAACAGAGGATAGCATGCAGAAGTCCTATCCCACTTGCAGAGTGGATATTCCGGCTTGATTGGTAAGCCATATTTTTCTCTTTTATATCTTCATATGTTCTTTGTTTGTCTTTCCCTCTCTTTCAAATTTCGAGGACGAAATTTTCTTAAAGGGGAAACATGTAACATCCCCAAAATTTTATCAATTTAAAACTAGTGATTTATTTGAATTTCTGGAATTTAATTTGGAGTTAATTTGAATTAATTTTAAATTTTCAGAACATATGAATATTTTGTTTGTTTAATCATATATATATATATATATTGTGGATTGGATTTCAAATTTGAATTTGAATTTGAATTTGAACTTGAACTTGTATTTGAATTTAAATTTAAAAATAAAATATCTTAAAAATTATTTGGATTCAAAATATTAACATATGTGTATGATTTTATTAATGTATGAATTATATTAAAAACATTTTCTTTTAAAAGTTGTACAAATATAAAAAGAGAATGTAATTATATAAATAAGAGAAAAATAATATAAAATTTTATTTAAATCTTTATTCATGTATTAACAAGTGTTAGAGTCATAAGTGAATAGATTTACAAGTGTCAATGAATCAAGACAAGTGTCAAAATTTTATATTTCTTTTCATTTTTCAAATTAAAGAAATCAAGGCAAATATACATTTCTAATTCTTTCCTCTCTCAATTTCTTTTGTCTTCACTTTCTAAAACTTAAGAGAAAAAACCCTACCTTCTCAAACCAAAAAAGAAAGAAGGAAAAATCATCAAATAAATTTCAAACCAAAGAAGAAAAAAACCCTGGGAATTAAAACACTTCAAAGATCTTAAGCCCAGAAATTCATTTCTATCCAGAAATCAAGAAAACAGTTTCAAACTTCAAACAAACAACCTAGCAAGTCATCAGAATGATTAAGCAAAATTCAGAAATCAAGCGCTGTGAACCAAAATTCAACTCAGCAAACAAAGACTCCAAGATCAAGCCTAGATCAACAATTCAACAAGCAAAGAAGAAAATCTTTTCCCAGTCTTAAAAAAAACCTATCAACACCAACTTCTTCTTTGTTTTCAAAGTGAACAGGTGAGTAAACCCTGGTGAGATCTAAATTTTTGAATGTTGTTTGAATTCATGTCTGAAAGTGAAGTAAAAATTGATTTGCATCGGTATAAATTTTTGAATACATGAATGATTTGGCTTCATGCACCTCTGTCGAAGGTTTACAGGCATAAGCCTGATCAAACAATTTTGATTTATTCATCTTCGATCACTATTAAAACATGGAATCCAAACAAAAGTTGTTTGTTTAGGCATGATTTAAGTTCTAAAAATAGGTTTTAGCAAATTAAATCAAAACATTTTCTAAAAAATTGAAATTATAGGCCAAACTAAAACCTGTTGGAAATTTAATTATCATAATCTTTGATTTCAATTAAATAAATTGAAATGCTTTAAAAAACAATGATTTTTGAAAGAAAAATCATTATTTTTAAATAATTATTTAATGAGATAGGCAGAAATGAACGAATTTGGGGTTTCAAGCCATTGCCAATCATCGATGCAATGGGAATGGTCGGGGTTGCTCTTGAAGGTGGAGGAAGACTCAAGGATCATTAGAAAAATACTCGACGATTTTATAATTCGTCGTGGAGGGCTGACGAGATTGATTTAGGGTTTAAGCCTATGTTTTTGTAATGGTCAAAAATTCAGCAATTACAACGACGTCGCCGCATCGGACTGGATAGGGACATATGGTGGCGGTGCGTGTCGATAGGAGGAGCTCATGACGGAAGTGCGTGGCCTCTGGTGGCTTATGGATTCGGAGCGAGGTGATTTAAGAGATCGAAGTTGTTCCAGTTTTGTGTTGAACAACTCAAATTCGTGTTCACCATCGTTGCGTTGTTCTGGAGGGTCAGGAGGTTTAAGTGGATAGTCAGTAACTTAGGGAGGGCGGCGAAGTCGACCGGAGCTCGTCAGAGCTCTGGTGCATGTGCACACCACTTAGTTGGTGTCAGTGGGAAAGAATTGAGGAAGATGGATTTTTAACTCGAAGCAAGCTTCGGGAGGATTGTGTGATAATTTAAAGATGGGCTCGAGTAAAATTATTGATGCGCCGGGTAAACACTTATAAAAATTTTAAGTCTAAAAATTTAAAATGTACGAGTAGATTTTTGGTAAAACTCGAAGCAAATGGGAGATGGTCCTGGGTAAGACTCGAAGCAGTCTCGGGTCAGTCATGTAAAACAATTTTTACTTTGAAATAAATTCAATCTTTTTAAATATTTTAAAACCACGTTTTCAAATGATGATTTTGATTCAAACTTGGATTAATTAAGAATTTAAATAAGATATTTTCAAAGTAATTAAATTTTAATTTATTTAACTTATTACATTATTTAATTATTTATATTAAATAAATAACGTAATTAAAAAGGATAATTAAGATAAAATGTTATCTTATCCTTTTAAAGTAATTGATGTGATAAGGATGATTTATTAAACAAGGTTTAAAAGATAATCAAAGTAATTAATAAAGATAAAAAAATTATCTTTTAATTTATTAAATAATTAATGATTTGGTAATATAATTACTTAATTAATTACTTAATATTAAAGATTAATTAAATAAATAATTAAGGTTAATTAATTTAAAATTAATAATTAATTTATTAAGGAATGATTAATTAATAAAAGTAGTTAAGATGTAATTAATTAACAATTAAGGATTAATTAATTAAGATAATTAATTAAGGAATAATTAATAAATGAAGGTAATTAAGATTTAATTAATTTATAATTAAGGATAATTAATCATTGATTAAAGATAATGAATGAAAGTAATTATGTGGTCAATTTATTTAAACCACCTAATTTATTCATCTTAATCGAAGATGATTGATTATTATTGAATGCTGTTTATTGGACTGTTATCTCTTATATGTGATTGTGATGCTATGTAATATGAATTACTTTGTGTTGTGTTGTGATATCTGTGATGAATATACTTCTGTGTGAATGTGAAAACCCTTTGGCCGTAAAATGACACTTGAATTTCGATGCGACAGGGAGTCGGATTCCAGTTGGTTATCCGAAACCCACATCAAATCTTGATAGTGATTCTTTATGAATGACATATCCGCGTGTTTTAAATTAAGCGCTCACTATTCGATTTAGCCGGGAGAGGACCTTGTGTCATATAACCCATTCCGAATAGTGTTACGATGAAATGGATAGCATTTAAGGATGGTGGTGAAGACTGGGCATCTTTGAGAACGATAGGATAACCTGTCGAATGACTCTGCACTGAGTTGCTCCGGTATAGAGATCTCTATATGTGATGGGGAGTTCGATCGGGATTATGGATGCCTGGATTGCAAGGGCTTCTTTGGAAGTGTCTTCGGTTCTGTTTGAACCTGAAACAAGCTTGTATGGTTGTATGTCTGACATTACACTTTGAGATATAAAGCTGATCTCTTTCAAATACATTACTGTTGGTGGCGGAGAATTTATTCTCTTAGCTTAACACCCTTCTCTGAGACGTACGAGCACAGAGGTTATGTAGTTGAGGGTTATTAATGATATACTCCCAATTTGGTAGTGTGACATGCTGAGTGTTGTTGATTATTTGTTGATCGAAGCATGACTATTGTGAAAAGCGTAGCTTTGTGGACGATACTTCGTCGAACCTCACAACCCGGTTATGGTCGAAACATGAATCGTTGCAGCAAGGTTGTTTGGGGTAGCGCCCCCTGAGGGTATGTCCATTTTCTTATGGATTATAAGTGATATCATGGTATGGAGCCCAGATACTTAACTTTGTGGTTGCTGCAAACTTATTACTTTGTGCTTGTTAGTTGAGAAGCGCTTCGGATAAAGGTTGGTTACAACCGGGTGATGGCATACTCGTGTCAGTAGTTACCTAGTTACAAAGGTTACCCGGCCTTGTATTGGCAGAGATCCGGTTAGGTTCTCAGGGATGTCCCTCTACAGGTGTTCCATTTTGTGTAGGAATTTCCTTTGTCTGACCATTGTTGGAAATCCAATCATCCAAATACAAGTCCTGTAACGGTTTTAAGTTGTATAACCTACCACCTCAGGTGGTAGCTATAGTAGGCATAGTGTGATGGTACCTATGCTGGCTAAGATTAATATTATACTTTCGAAAATGTTTTCTACACTATGCACTAATAATCATATCAAAAAAGTTTTCTCGTATGAGCATGTCTGACTATCATAAGAAGAAATATCCTCCAATTCCGCGATTGCATTGTGTGTATGGCGGGAGGTCTTATGGTAGTTTCATTTTCCAAAAGCTTATCAGATTTCTTTTATAAACTGTTTTGTTTCAAACAACTGTTTTGTTTACTCATAAATCTCGTGACTGAACCGGAGTTTATTGTTTCCTTCCTAAACTCTGGGTGCCCATAATTTTCAACATGGGCAACCTAGAAGCAGGTTATCCGTGTTTTGGAGCTAGCTTGGATTTTGAAGTTTTTTGGAAGCTGTCGGATTCTGGAAGATTTTGGCCTTGGAAATCATTTGAAGTGTTGGAGTTTTTGAAGACCTTATCAAAGTGAAGTATGTTGGAAACTTGTTGAAGTTTATGTTGTCGTTTCGTTGTGGTGTTGCCATTCTTGTTGTTGTATCATATGTGTAGCATTCTGATATTGGTGATTGATGTTGTAATGGATATTGTATCATGTTTTATCTGTGTTATGTTCAATTATATTTATTTTGTTTCCGCTATTTATTTTCATCTGATGTTGTTATAAGCTCCATCCAAACTGGAGTTCAACGTTTGAATCTCTGGTAGTCGAATACAAGTGAGGTATTTGATGTCGATTTTCAATCGCTGGATTTTGGGTCGTGACAGGTATCTCGTAAGATTATGCCGCATATGAACACGGATGGATTTTTACCTTACGATAAACAAAACATTTTCTATAGAAAATCAAGTGATACTTTAATAGTGTCGAGAGTACAAAACTTATTAATCACAGCAGAAATTATTACATTAATTAAATTCCAATATAATAGGCATACAATCAAAATCGTAAAGGAATATATTGGAGATTTTGTTCCATACTATGACAAGGTTAGAAACTACCTTCCGATAGTACATCTTTAGATAAAATGTACTGGGGTTCGACAAGAACATCTTGTACCCCTTCCATACAGGACTGGCCTACCACTTGACTACTAGTACCGAATATCATCACCCCTTTCGTTAATGAGCCTCGATGCATGCATGAGTAGATAGTAATCGATCAAGATTTGGAATGACCATACCCTGATGGGAGCGACCAACATGGCCCTGTTGCAAGCCCGATATCTACCATTTTTCGGTTGATGAGGATTGAGGCTACGTTTTACCTTTATATAGACTTTTCGCTTGGAATGAAAACACTGCCCTCCAGGCAATAATGTAATGCCAGCATTTATCTATACAAATTCGTTCTATGACTGAACGAAACCGAAGGCACCACTTCTGCTACATCCATTTTGGAATCATCCTCGGGATTAGTAGCAAGTATCCCTTGAACTTCAAAAGCACCATTTCGATTATCTTCTAGATATTCCACTTTGAAACGCTTATGCCAGTTCAAATTGGTTTTCAGATACCATATCAAATCTCGGTCTCTTCGAATCGACAACGTTAGTTTATAAACTGGCCAACATGTGATAGTCGGTTATTCAACTATAAAAAAATACAGTCCAACCAGAGATCAAATTTCCAAAGGAAGTAAGCTGGTTAAGCACCATGCAACACTTAGCCTCTTTAATTAATCCTTTTATTAATTAAAACACTTTCCCGATATTTATCTTAAAATGTTTTTATGAAGATATATTTTCAAACCACATAAATCTTTCTAGTTTTGGAAAATAATTCCATATACTTATCTCAACGGTATAAGTATATTCACAAATCATTTCATTTTAACGTTTAGACGATGCCCCTATATACTTAAATTCGTAATAAGTATATTTACAACTTTCGAGGAAAACTCCTTATTTCCCAAAACACACTTTATTAGGTCAAAATGAATGTTTTGTAAAACATTGTTACAACAACCCAAAACGCTAGTATAGAGATCCAATTAATCATATTTAATATTAATTTTCGATGTCGAACTCAAACTATTTAATAATTAACAATGAAGCCCATCAAGTTAGGATAATATTACCTCTCAGACCTTGAACGAATGACATTCTTAACTTCAGAATGGATATAAGTTACATACCTTGAAAATTAACATCAAATGTAGGATATAGATATACATCACGTATACTATAAAAATATCTTTTTCCTAAAATCATCTACTATAACAGCAATGTTATAGTCTATGTCATCCTCACTTTCTCAGAAACATTTATTACAACAAAAATGTTGAAATCCATGTCTTTCTATCCCTTAACACATTTTAAATTACTTTTTAAACCATTGAAATACATTTGAAAATATCACTTCCAAAGCATTCCTTTAAAAATTTATTACAACTTTTAAAACATAAATATATTTCCTTAATAAAATTCCGTACTTAAATTTCAACATAGTCATCTTCATATTTATAAAACTATATTTATAAATCTCTTCCTATTTTGTAAAACTTTCTTTTTATAAAATCCCTTTATTTATAAACCTCATTTATAACTCTATCCCTTTATAAATCTCTCTTATTCATAAAATCCCATTTAAAACATCGATTACAATCCGTTTTTAATGTTGCCTCCATATGTATAATTTTTTTTTTATAAATTCCTTTCTATTTATAAATATCGTTTAACATCTTGAAATCTATCCTCACTTTCAATTTCCACAATAGGATATTTTTCTTAAACAACATTCCCCAACTTACTATAAATCCCCAATTGTGATTTACTTTTCCCAATTCATCCAATGATAAAGTTTCTCTTTATTTATAAACACCATTTATAAATCTATCCTTTTATTAATAAAATACGATTTTACAATTCTTCACTTTATTTGTAAATTGTCACGTTTCTAAATTTCCACATTTGTAATATGTATATGTATATCATTTTTTATAAAAAGGTTAGTAAATATTTTATACCAAAATATTATTATCTTCTTTTTAAAACCATATTCCTTTATTATAAAAGACGGGCTTATTTTTAAGATTTTAAGAGTCTTTACTTTACAGTAAAAAATTCTCTATTTAAAATATTTCATAAAACTATTAATTTATAATATCTAAAAACCATACTTTTTATTTAAAAATAAATTCCTTTTTTAAATAAATTTCAAGAATAATTATTAAAACATATAAATTTTTGAAATCACTTAAAATCCTTTTAAAAAAATTAAACCTTTACCTTATAGTATTTCAAAATACTAAAAATATAGCCCAGTGTTACTATAGCACTAACTGGGGAAAAGTCGACCATGTCATCAAATATGGAATTCAACACATCATATAACAAAATATATGAAAAGCAAAATTATCAGTATGCGGAATCCAGTTGAATCCCTCCAACCTATCTCCCTACAATGCATACATTATATGATCATAAAATATAAATCAACTGCTTCGAGACGGGATCATATACAAAGGGTCATCCGCTCTTACACAGGAACGTAATAGGGTCTCATCCGCTGTAGGGGCAGGAATATATTCAAATAAACAAATAAAATAGTTAATCATCCAAACAATCAACAATCAAATTATCCACATATATACAAAAATATAAGTAGGCCAGACATGTGAGTTAACTCACTGGAACTCCATTTGTCGTTGAGGTGTTTTGGTTTCCGTCTAAATTTAAATAGCATTCGAATTCGGCTAACATTCCTACAAACCCTAATCACCACCAAACCAACCCTATCACGTAGATTTCACTAATATGATCGCAACGTAACTCATCACGTTCAAATCTGACCTTGTATAAAAAGTTATTCATTTATAAACATTCGATTTTAAATAATTTAATTAATTAATTCATTAATGCTAATCACTTACGTTTTAAAACCCTAATCCCACGTCTCTCATCTCCAGTTTGAATTCGAACCCAAGCATGTGACTTTAAATCGCGACCCGATCACTGGGCCGCCATCATGCCACCGTTGATTGCAGCTCCTATACCAAAGCACCGCCTCGCCACCAAGCATCAAACACGACAGACCCGAACATCTATAACGCCTCAGATCATTGGAATTTTTCCTAAAATCGAAATCAATTAGAATCCTTTTTGAAAAAACTAAATCATGAAATATGGCATCCAAAAATCACATATCAAAATATATGAAAACTAAAATAATCAATGTGGGGAATCTAGTTGGATCCCTCCAACCTGCCCCCCTACATTACACACAACATATAATCATAAAATATAAATCAACCGCTTCAAGGCAGGATCGTATATAAAGGGTCATCCGCTCTTACACGGGAACATAATAGGGTCTTATTTACTCCAAGGGTAATAATATATCCAAACAAATAAATAAAATAATAAATCATCCAAACAACCAATAATAAATTATCCACACTTATATAAAAATATAAGTAGATAAGAGAGGTGAGTTGACTCACCGAAACTCCAGTTGTTGCCGAGGTGTTGTGGTTTCCGCCTAAATTCGAACAGCGTTCGAATTTAGCTAAAATTCCTACAAGCTCCAATTATCATAGAACCAACTATGTCAAATAAATTTCACTGATATGATTGCATCGCAACTCGTCGCGTTCAAATCCGACCTCGTATGAAAAAGTTATTCATTTATAAACATTCAATTTAAAAAATTTAATTAATTACTGTAACGACCGACTTTTTCATACAATTTAAGCTGACAATGAACTGCACATAAAAAAAACAAACCAAACGGAAAGCGGATGGCTAAGGAGAAGAAAGAAGAAAGAAGACAAGAACAACTAACAAATACAAAATCTCACAGTAGAACGAATAATATATATTATATAGTAAATCTTTACACAAAAAAACTGTAATTTATATATTCAGACATCAATCAGAGTTTATAACTTATTTCAGCTCATACAATTATAACAACCTGCCGTAACAATTGTTGAATAATATACAACAATGTATGCAACGAAAATATAACCATATACGTGAATATGTCTCTTGGCCTCCAACTGTTCTTCTGTAGCTCCAAATATCCAAATAAACCTAGAAATATACTCGGTCTGTGCCGAACATTATACGAAACAACGCCTGAGTAAGGCTGGTAAAACCAGCATGAGAACTCAAATCATAAGAAATTTTATTTAATTTAACTTCTAAAATCCTTTAAAATAAAAGACACCTCATAAAACCACGCCACACATTAACACGAACGGGTTTTCGCCTTACGACAACCAAAACATTAATATCTGAAACTCCAGTGATATTATAATAATGTCTAAAGGAGAAAATAATAATAATCAAGTAGTTGTGATGCTCGTGAGTGTACATCACAACCATATTAGGTATATAAACGAAAACTGATAAGGCACGTTCACTAATTGTGTAGGATTTCCATTGAGGTGCCCTCAGTACTTCAAGGAACGGTACTCCTATACAAGGATCAAAGATATCCTTCCGAAGCAGCATACATCCTTAGTGATGTACCATAGGAAAAACATGGCTAGTCTGGCGAAGACTGAAGGCACCTCCCCATTTATGCATAACAACTGTAAGTGACATCTAGGAGGAGCCAACTACACCCTATGGGTTTGTCAACCCTACTGGCCTTGCCTCCTATCTCTTGTTTTAGTCATTTTCGCTAATGAGGCTACGTCCGGCATTCCAGCTTATGCATCGCCACCAAATAGATCATGGATTCCTACATGGATTCCAATGCCTCAACGGGTCTCGGAATCACACATAGATTCCCACATCTCAATCAGATCTTGGAATCACACATGGATTCCCATACCCAATGGGTCTCGGAGTAACATATGGATCCCAACATCTCAATATATCACGAATCTCCTCCATAGAACCGTATATGGTTTTCGAAGTGGTCATGGGTTCGAGTCATCTCTTATGAGTACACTCTTTCATTTCGAAGTGGTGTTTTCGAAGTCAATTGTGGGTTGGCGTGAGAGCGAGAGTTGGTTGACGTTGAATTTTTCCGATTGTGCACGTGCATGGTGGACTGCGTTTGCATCTGAAGTTTTTGAGTTTGGGGAAGTAACATTTGGCCAGAGTATTTTGTGTTTCCTCTCGTGTTCGACTCGGGGATGATGTAGTGGGAAGCCTTGTTTTGGTTGCTTTGAGTCCGCGCGAGTGTTGCCGCGAGTTTGTTTCGAGTGTTTTGCCATATTTGCTCGGAAACGTTTTTGTTTCCAGTTTTTAAGCTTGTCCAAATTCTTTAACTAAAATGAATTTTCAAATTTTTAAGGGCAAAGCTAAAGTTTAAACAAGGTTTAACTAGTTTTTTATAACGTATAAAATGTTTTGATGTTTTAAACAAGTAATTAATTTTAAAGGTATGGATTTTAAAGTTTTAAAATCTTGTTTTAAAAATAGTTTTGATAAATATTACTTTAGAATAAAGTTGTTATTAGTTTTTAAATGCTTCAACTTAAATAAAATTTGTTGAAATATAATTATGATTTAAGTAAAAAGTATTTAACTTGAATCAAGGAATAATGACTTTAATAAATCATATTCAAGTTTTAAAATTTAATTTATGTTAAAATGAAAGTTAAGAGTTAATGTGGTAAATGATTTATTTTAATTTAATCACGTTTTATTAACTAAAGTAATTAAAGTATAATTACTTAATTAACTTAAATGATTAATTCGGGTAATTAAATTAAGATAAATTAATTTATATAATTAATTAAGTGTAATTAATTACTTAATTAAGGATTGATTAATCAAGGTTAATCAATTAAGAAATAATTATGTAATAAGTAATTTAGAGGTTAATTGCTTAATGTTAAGAAGATTATTAAAGGTAATTACTTAATAAAGTAATTAAAGGAAATTAATTACTTAGTGTAATTATTTAATTTAATGTGGTTAATTTTTATTAATTAATTTATTTTAATTAATTAAAGATAATCATTTGATGTTGGATTAAGCATAATTACTTAATGTAATTAATGAGGTGTAATTACTTAGTGAAGAAATTAATGAATAATTACTGATATAATTAATTAAAGGAAAATTACTTGATGGAAAGTAATTAAAGGGTAATTACTTTGGCAAAAGAAATCAAGTGATGATTACTCAGTGTAATTAAAGGATTAATTAATGTAATGAATCAAAGCGTTGGTTTATTTGATGAAGTAATTAAGGAAAGTTAATTACTAATGTGATTAATCAGGGTTGATTAATGAATGTAATTAATTAAAGATTAATTATTAAAAGGTAATTAGAAGAATAATTAATTAATGAAAGTAATTAAAGGATCATTAATTAAGTAATTAGAGAATCATTAATTAATGTAATTAATGATAATAATCAAAGGTTTAAGTAATTAATAAATGTGATTAATTATGAGATAATTAATCAATGAAGTGATTATGATATAATTAATTAATGCAATTAATTAAAGATTAATATAATTAATTATAATTAGTTAATTAATGGAAGTAATTAAGGTTAATTACTAAGTGATAATAGAATAATTAATTTGTGTAATTAATTTAAAGGCTAATTACTTAATGCAATTAAGTAATAATTAATCAAGGGTGATTAATTTAGAAGATAATTAAAGGATAATTAATCTATAAGGGTTTTTAGGCACGGGTAAAAAGTTGCAAAAAAATTTAGTCTTAGGGACAACAAGTTTGTTTTTTAGTTTAAAGGACACTTTGTAGTGTAAATCACAGAATGATAGATGTAGCTATCATTTTCTATTTACACCATAAAGTGTCCTTCAGACTAAAAAACAAACTTACCGTCCCTGAGACTAAATTTTTTTGTAACTTTTTCCTTGTGCCTATTTTCCTGTAATCTATAATTAAAGATTAATTGATTGGTTTATAAGGTGGTTAAAGGTTGATTAATTAATTAAAAGGTTTGTAATAAATTAATTAATGATTGAGTTAAGCAGGATTTTGTGATTAATTCTCATGTAATTAATTTAATTTAAGATGATTAAATTAATTATAAATTTGATTAATGATTCCTGTTTATGGATGATTGATTGAATAGAATGTTTGGGTTTGGTTGATGCTTATAGTTTGAATAATCTGTGATGCGCTATGATATGATATTACTTATAGCTGTGATAAATGTGTGATATTTATCTATGAATGATGTAGTGTGAATTCAATGTTTTAAATTGAATTGAATTGTTCAAACTAAAATCGCTTGGACATTAAGATGGCATTTGGATTTCGATGAGACCGAGATCGGGTTTCCAAATTTGGAATTCCGAAAGGCACATCAATCCAATTAAACGTTAGGTCGTGAATCTCAAGTGAAGAGTGAAGACTCGAGGTGTAAGGACTATTCATCGTTAAAAATCAGAGGGTGATTCCAATACGAGTTTAACGAGGGTAGTACTTTCAGGTTCGAGATGAAGATTCAGAGTGCAAGGACTATTGTCGTAAACTCTGAGGGTGATTCCAAAATGAGTGTAGCGAAATAGTGCCTTCGGTTTTGTTCGAACGCGGAACGAACTAGTATGGATTGAATGCTTTTAGAACATCGTCAGGCGGACGATGAGCATTCTAAGATAGATGTGGTCTATAAAGGTAATCGTAGCCTCAAGCCTCATCAACCGGGAATGACTAAAACAGGGGAGATACAGCAAGGCTAAGTGGGTAGCACCCAAGTAGGACGAGATTTACCCCTGTCTAGAGGTCCCTTTTTATTCGGCTGTGTGGGTAGTTGGCGACGACCATCTGCGGGGTTGTCTTGCTCAGGACTATCCAGTAAGAGATGGTTCCGGCCTTGTGTTGCAGGGGATTTAGGGTGGATCCTCGGTATGGTGATCTAGGCCCCGTACTTTGACGGACGGTACCCCAGTAGCCCTGCCATTGATGGAAACCCATTCTTCCTACGTGCCCTTTACGGTTTTGATTGTATTACCCACTTTTGTGGCTAGTAGCTGGAATTTAATGAATGTAACAATTTCGGCTATTTTCTATTTACTTGAAAACCCTAGGCCCTATTATAATATCATTGGATTTCCTATCAAATATTTTGGTTAGCGTAAGGTAAAAACTTACCCATGTTTATTTGTGGAGAGTCTTACGTGATACCTTTTGTTTTCAGAGGATTTTCAAAGTTAAGCAACTTTAACCCGTTTACTCACATCAGACCCATGTCTGACCCGGAATTTGTTTTCTGTTTTATTAAACTCATGGGTACTCATATTATGTATGAGTAGTCAAGGGATTCATGTTAGCTTTGACGAGTTCTGGTGGAGATATGGAGCAGGAGGTTTCAGCGTGTAGATATATATATTGTGGTTCCGCTGTGTAGTGTGGTTTCTGTTTTCTCTGTGATGTACTTGAGATGTAATAACTAGATAGGTGTTTATAACTGTCTAGTTTGTGTTGTATTAGCTGTATAACTTTGATGTATATGATACTATGTAATATCTTATGTGATATAATATAATTTATTTGTTCCGCTGTGAGATTCTTATGTTGTTGTTTCTTTCTTTTCTATCTTTTCTCTTTTCTATCCCTTTCTTTCTTCTTAATGATGCGTCTTTCTATGGAATGAAAGGCGGGTCGTTACAACAAATTAAATATTTACGGGTATATATCATTTCAACCCGCAATCCTAAAATTTGAATTCAATGAAAATCGTTGGGGTTTTTTATTTCAGCCCATAAAGATTTTCCCTTAATCTATAAAATCATTTTGGTATGTATCATTTCGACACATAGGGAATTCTAAACTAACAGGGAACTTGTAGAGTGAGAACAAATGTACATAACATATCAACCATGGGCATATGTCATCAGTAACAAATCCAAATATATACAGGCACAACAGGTTAGGGTATCATAGGTCATAGATAAACAATGGTAGATAATGACATATCATACTTAACAATTAAATAACTTAACAATTCAAATTTTACAGCCTATTTCAATCGTCATTTCATGTGAATTAAATCTACTAAATATAAGAACGTTAGTCGTGGGTGATTGCTCATCTTTCGAGGCTAGAGAAAATAGATAACACGACAAGCTACGATTTGAATCACGAACTAGACGATCGACCAATCCAAATAACAAATCTCAAAGCGAAGTAAGCTGAACACGGATTTGACGGACAACACTGGTAAATAGGAATCGATGAGAATAAATCAAAACAGCTTGATATAAATGGAAAATATATATACTACTACTACTACTACTATTATTTTATTTAAATCAATACTTATTAAAATCCTTACCTTATAATAAAACCACAACTCATGTATATACTTATATATAGACTAGCAGCTTATATATAACTTATATATATGCAACAAAATATGCATGTATGCGGGTTCTCAACAAATATATATGTAGATAATATTTTTATATACACAAACAACTATACATTTATTCTATATATATGCAAACAAACATATATGGCCACACGTTTGTTAGAGGGAAGGTGGAGTGGCGAAAAGCTTGGAGGCGGGTTTGCGGATCTGGTGGGTTGCATGCTTGGAGCGGCTGGAGATGGGTGACGTTGGATTTGAGTGTGGGAGTATGCGAGATGTTTGATTTGGCTATGAGGGTGAAGAAAGCGAATCGATGGAGAGGAGAAAACATACGAGCAACATTCTCTATTTATAACTTTATACATATATTGTTATTATTTTATATAAAGAAAGCAAAACAAAGAGAATAGGACCAAGGAAAACGAACGAACATAATAAATATTGAAACCATAGGAAAATGGAGAGTCAGAATTTTTAATCTCTGGAAATATAAAAGATAGTGACCATTGGAATCATACGATGAATTTTAATGGCCACAGGGACCCAAAAGGTTGAAAATTGAGTACCAATATGGTCATCCCTTTTGGAGATTTTGCCGCGTACAGGATGCTGAAATACATGAATGAATATACTGCTATGATCAGCACGATGAGACAAACAGAATCGTATGCAGATATCAGTGATATGACCATCCTATCAAAAGTCGATATTTCGCTGCCAAACTATTGCAAATTCGTTGAAAATAAGGCAAATGGGGCTAGACAAGTCTAAATATGATGAAATGAATTATGACGCCTCAATCAGAAGATGATTTACATTTTTATTATGCAAAAATATTCAGTTTTTGAAAATATTTTATTTTCATCAAATTTAACTGATTTAAATTGAAATTGAAATTTACACAACATAGTTAACTTACGTATTTTCAAATAGAAATCTACCATTTGCTATGTTTAACTAGATGTATTCAAAATATCAAATTTTCATTTCAAAACTTAATTGTTAAATTGCATGAAAAATTCAACTAATTACATTATAAAACCATTAAAATTTACGGGTTGTTACACCCGAGTGAGCCTATTCGACGTAGAAATGGAACAAATGCCAATGTGGTGAAACTCTTTTCATGAGCATCATACATGAAAGCCTATAACACCCATGCACCCACGTTGTGGAAAGGAAAACTTGCATGATATTCAGGATAGTCGAGTCTTAAAGCTCTTAAGTAAACACACCAATGTAAGCCTTAACTTTCCTTTTCTTCCAAACAAAACTCATTCTTCAAAGAAGAAAACTCTACTAATTAAATCATTATTAAATGACAATCTGCTTGTGCTTGATTTTTCTTAGGTTCAAACTCATCTCAACTGCACGATGTTAAAAGAAAAATATACAAAGTGCACTAGAATTCTCACCTAGGAAAATATCATCACGCCACTTAGAAGATTATCTGAATCACCACAAAACTAGTTGATAAATCCTTTCCAAATTATACAAGCAACCTTAACTATAATATGCATATAATTTGCAATTGCTAAAGATCACCCAGGATGACACGATGCCTATTCCAACCATTCATTTGCTCGCAAGATTTCTTTGTTAAACTAGGTTCGACCACCCGACTCATCTCATACGAACTCCGATCCAATTCTTTGGTCCGACCACTAAAGTTTCCTCACACGACTAGAGTCGATCTGTGAAAATCCCTCAATCACCTCAAGAATCTGACTCAAGTATTCGCTTTTAAGAATCGAGTGAAAAACCCTTTTCCAACCCGTGCAAATCACCTAGATATCTTAAGCTTGAACTAGTGATTAGGAACTAGTACACGAAGGACAGATCCACAGAAAATACCCTTTCAGAACATGGGATTATTCCCATTACCTAAGGTTTACAAACATAAGGAAAAACAATTCAAACACGAATGACTCCATACAAAGTGTTAATAAGACATATGCTCGGCCTTTGCTCATAACTAGGCCTCCATCGGATCCTACTTGGATACAAATCCATGTCACACTTCATCCCCTACTTGGATGCAAATCCATGCCACACTTCATCGGCCAAGGCATAATGATATAATCTCACATTGGAATGATAACATATAATATGCTGAATATACATGTATAGAATAGGATGAACAATATATAAGAGACTGCACTCATGAAAGTAACTGATAAGTAAATATCAGTGTAAAAGGTCAGAATAGAATATCTGATACAAGTCTCGTATATAAATAACATATCTATCATGTACTACTACAATATTAAGTACATATCCATAGTATTATCTTCGCCTCCAAAGCGCTGACTGCACCACTCTAATAATGTATCCCAAAAAACACCTGGCTCCCAAACTACTCAAATAATTACCCGAGAGTTGTTAAGACAAAAATAGACGGAGATAAAAAGGGGGTCGGACATAAATCCTAGTGAGGGGAAATATCAGATACCATGTATCAAAACTATATACATATAGAATAGGAACTGCTAAGTTACAGTCGGTCCCCTCCACAAACATGGCTAAGGGATAATCCAAACTATCCACAAAAAGTAAAGTAAATCTATATAAAAGATAGGAAATCATACCAATAACTTCCTTCTGCCGTATAACCATTGAGTCAGCACGGCTAATATTGACTTATACGCAACAGTATACTATGATAAGGTAACCCAATATACAAATACCGAGAAAATATAAGCATATCATAGAATGCATAATAATATTGTCAACTAACTAATATGACACACACACACTATATAATGATAAGCGATAGACTGAGAATACAAATTGATTACTCATTATTACTTGTTGGTGGAGTCCATGGTAGACTCGTGCCCAAGATAATAGAGTCGGTACCTCGGTGGACCAGAGACCCTAATCCGCACCTAGTGTGGTTGAACTCATGTAGGCCTGACCATACCCTTTAGCAATCATATGTGATATATGACCTACTCTATATATATGAAACCTAAGTCCGTGTTGGACATCAATGTATAATCCAAATTATTGCTATCCAATGAGTTTCGTTGGGGGTCCAAAATAAGTAGAGTCGGTACCTGATATAACCTTGGACCCTAAGCCGCATCCTAAAAGATGGGTCTCATATGGATCCCACTATACCCCCTCAAAAGGCATAGGCGATATTTGATCTTTTTTATTTACTTGAAACCTACATTGTAATGACCTGGAATTTCGAGCACTTTGTTTTTAAATATCTAAATTATTTAAATATTTTAATCTTGGATTTAATGTTATTAAATTGATTTTATAACATCATTAACCTTTTTTTAATTAATAACTAATGATGGTAAACTTGTTTATGAAGTTTGTGTAAAAAATAAATACTTCGAAGAAATATCGATAATGTGATCAAAAATCTTTTTATCAATAAACAACATTTTTTCCTATATAAGTTGTTCAAACTTTATATACATGTCTAAATACCGTACGAAGTCTTTAATAGATAGTAAAAACATGTTGGCTAAATATGGTTAACTAAATATCTTTGGAAAGCTTCTAGAAGGCGTGAGGTGAAGATATTTGTTTTGCTCATGAGGTGGATAATTGGTCACATTGAGGCATATAAGGGGAAAGATGTGTTTGGCTGGCTATAGAGGATGGTAGAGAGGGTGAGCTTACCCTGAATGCCTATATAAGTGATTTTATATCACATAGAAACCTGTAACAACCCGATATTTTCAACCATTCGCATCTGCACATGTCAAACTTGAATTGCTTAAAATACCACATTGTAAATAAAATTTGGCAAATCTCAGAATATATAGTAATATAAATAATCACAGATCACAGACACAGAGTAAATAATAATGCAACGGAATTAAAAGAGATAGTAGTTCATGAAGCTACTATATAAAAATAAGATACATCAGAGTTAAACAAGATACAACAAAAGAGTATAAGATACATCAGGTACAAATAAAAATACATCATTGAAACCACTGGATACTGAAAGCAAGATAGATGGCTGGATCTTCAAGAAAAGCTCCAACTCCGATGGTGAGTCTTGAATGCTAAATCACTCAATCTGACTCGAGCGTAAAGCAAAACACAAAATACTCGAGTCATGACATAAATACTTAAGAACTGTAAATCAACTCGAGTGAACAGTGACAAAATACATCAATAACTTAAAGGATGCTTGGGATCGCCGATCCTTTAAGGATCCGTTAAACTATTTACTATGTAGTAATATTGCGCTATTATAATAGTGTCTACAGTAAAATAAACTTACTTTTAAATAGCGTTGAAGGGTTACCCATATAGCCCCCAACACGTCATAGTCCCAGTAGTCTATCCAGTATCAGCATATCTCCAGATCAGGAGACTACCCTAAATACTCCAAGGGCTACGGGAGAAAAACAACTCGTAGTAAAGGCTCGGTATGGTATGTGACACGGCACAACTAGGCAATGCCATGGTAGATATACCAATTATGCTTCCGGCCTGGTGGTAACGCGTAGCAGCCACTACCACCCACCTTGGAACACACTCCCAAACAAAAATCGGAGGATGGCCATCAAATCAACCACAAGTAAGAGTATAGTATCGAAGGAATGTGTCCGATCGGAAGAATGACCTCACTTGGCCCGTTGATCGCTGCTGTTTTAGCCACCTTATGCCAACTCATGGGAGTCGGGTCCACATTCATACATCAATAGAATCGTCACCATCATCCTACTTCATTCTGCAATCTCCACCACGTATACGGTTGTCAAAGTGGTTTTCGAAGTTGGCAGAGAATATGACAACTTCCGGTCCCAGTCTCTTTAACAACCAAACGTTATTATAACGTCGTGGTCATTTCAAAGTCATAATACTTCAAAAAATCAAATCATTTCATTTCAAAACTATATCCCTTTCAAAATAGTTTATACTTCGAAACTAAAACCATTTTATTTCAAAACTATATTCAAATCAAAATAGTTTATCATTTCCATTTCAAACATATATTCATCTTTCAAAAGTCATAATACTTTCAAAGTTATAACTCTTTCGAAACCCAAAATACTTGAAATCATTACATTTTGAAAATCATAACATTTCGAAACCATTCATTTGAAATCATGAAACATTCCTTTAATTCTTTACATTTTACAATTTATTCAATTAAACCCAAATTTTCAAATTTCTAATTTATTTCAATTCAAACCATCAATCTTATCAATTTCAAATATAAATTTAAACCACAAAATAAGTTGTTCAATTTTTATTCAATACTTAAATATTCACATTTCAAAACTTAATTTTATAATTTCACATATCTCAATTTTAACTTCATTATTACTTAGTTTTGAAATTTTATTTCATAAATCCAATATTATTCATACAAATATAACTTCAAATATCCATTATCAAAATCCAATATCATTCCAAATTCACATTCTTTATCAAATAAAGATTATATCATAAAAAAACCATTTCAAAATCATTAATGTGATATCCTGGATTTCTAGACATCTGTAATTGATAAATAATTGGGTAAATTAATAGAAAAACTGATTTATAATTGAACAAATAAATGAGATAATCTCCTTTATAATTATTTAAAATTTATTTAGAAATTGATTATTTTTAAAACAATAATAATAATGTATTTTTTTATATATATAAATGGATTTTAAATGGAATTAAATTTGTGTTTGTTTAAATATATGTATATATCAGATTGATTTTTCAAATTAGATTTGAAATTGAATTTGAATTTGGATATTAAAATTTGAAATTCAAAAGATAGATACGTATATCTTAGATTATACTTTGATTTTTAAAATGTATTTTATTTGATTTTATTGAGAACATAAATTGTTGTATTATTTTCTTTGTAAAGGAATTTATTAATTACAAAAGCTTTATAAATAAATATATCATGTATAATTACAAATGTAAGTATAAGAATGTATCTAATTACAAGTGTAAATAAATTTTAAATTGAAATTGACAAATATTAGCTAATATGACATGTGTCACCTTTGTATTATCATTTTCTTTAAATTTTAATAAATCATAATTTACTCTTATTAACTCCTATCTTCTTTTTCTTTCATTCTTTTTTTCTACATTTCTTAAACTTAAGAACTCAGACCTGTATAAAATATTCTCAAACTCAAGATCAAGGCTATAATTAAATCAAGCTTCCATTTTTCCAACCTAAAATCAAACTAAAGGCCTATAATTATTTTATATCTAGCAAAGATTACCATGCAATCAGCAGCATTCGACCTGAAATCAAAAGTCTTAAATCATCAAGTTCCAATTTCAAAAGATCTAAGAATTTTCTTTGCAATTCAGGTTCAAATAAAGCTTTCCTGTTTCAAAAATCAAGGCTCCCTGTTCATCTTCTTTTAGGTGAGTGAAACTCTTAAAAACTGAAATTGCTTGAATTGGCATTTGGTGAATCCTTGAAAATATGATATGAATCATGTATGCATGATGTTAAAGAAATAATTTTATGTATATATCTGTGTGAAGTATCAATGTTCAAGTCTGGGACAGCTTAGCAAGCTTCTGTTTTAAACATTACAGGTTTGAAACCAGATTCAATAATTAAAATATTCCTCTCAAATGAATTTTAGGCCTTGATTTTTGAGTAAGAATTGTTTGTATGTGAACAAACCAAATTTAACTCACTTAAACTTGGATGTATGAAGCAAATCCTTGAAGTCTGAAGCAATAATTGATGCATGTCATTATGTACCATTCATCTCTGTTTACAGATACAGGGATGGATTTAGCTTTAAAAATTCAAAATCACCTTAACTAATTACTGTTAGGTCTCAGATTTCAAACAAAATATGTTTGTTTATATATAAATTAAGATGTAAAAATGGGTTTAAGCATAATAGGCTTGGGAATTTTCTAAAATTAAGAAAATACAGCAGATTTTTGGAATATGTCAAAAACCCAAACATTTTTAATTTGCTGTTCAAATTATATAACTTAAATCTTCTCTAAAAAACTTGATTTTTAAAATAAAATTTATGGTTTTTAGTTTGGAATACTGTGAGAAATTCTTGGTTAACCAGAAAAGCATTTTTGAGCAAAATCTGGCGATCGGCATGGAATTAGTCGAGATGGTTGTTTTCGAGGAATGCTTGAGGGTGGATGGTCACGAGAAAAATGGAGATGCATTTTTACGATCACCATAGCGGCGAGGAGAAGAGGAAGTAGGGTTTGAGTTGCAGTTTTGATGATGTGCGGGTTACATTGAACTGCGGCATCAAGAGGATGTTTGGTGGTTGCGGTCGGAGGGGAATGGAAAGGGTGATCTCTTGCGGTGGTGCTGAGGTAATTTCAAGGCCTCCGGTGTACAGTAGTGGCTGGGAGGAGCGACGATCGTCGATGGGTTCTGGCCTAGTTTTGATCTCGAGTTACATATTTCAAATTGGAAGGTTTTGGACTTGTCTGGGTGGTCAGAGCAACTCGGCACGTCGTCGATGACTTGGGGCAATTGGAGCAAAGGTTGGAGGTGATCAGAGCCGGTGGTGTATGTGCATGAGTTGTCAGTGTACAAGGTGATGTTGAAGAATTGGGAAGAAGATGTGTTTCAGAGATTATCTCGTAGGGATACTAGGAGATTCAGGTGATTCGCTCGAGTGAGACTTCGGTTTTTTCGTGTGGGTAGTTTCCTGGTTTAATCTTTAAATAGAATTAAGCTTGAAAGAAGAAAAAAGGGAAGATGATCTTTCTCGGGTCAAGTCTCGAGAACTATACAGGTTGGACCCGAAGCTAAAGTTTTTAAACAGTTTAAAGCTAAATATAAACAGTTTTAAGCAAAATTTTAGGCTTTAATTAAATTCGTAGCGGCTCATTTTAAAATGGATTAATTACTCAGTGTAATTTGTTAATGGATTGATTAATTAAAGTAATTAATTAATGATTAGTTTTTTGTGTAATTAAGACGATGGATTATCCTAAGTTAATTAAAGTAATTAAGAGTAGTTAATTACTGCATGTGATAAATCGAGGTAATCGATACGATTACTTGTTAAATGTAGTTAATTTAAAAATATGTAAGTTATAAAAATAATTAGAGGATCATTAACTAATGAAATTATTGAAAATAAATGATTAATTAATGTAAGTGAATAGAGGGAAATTAATTTGTATAACTAATTAAAGAATAATTACTTTATGTAATTAATTGGAGGTTAATTACTGAATGTAATTAATGTAGAGAGTAAATAGTTGATGGTAAGTAATTAAAGAAATTACTTAATGGAAGTAATTAAGAATTAATTACTGGGTGTAATTAATTAAAGGATTAATTAATGTGATTAAGTTAAGTGTAATTAATTAATGTAAGTGATTAAAGGGTAGTTAATCACTGGAAATGATTTAATTTATCAAGGTTAATATGATTAATTAAGGTTAATTAATCAATGTAATTAATTTAAGCAATGGTTTATAATTACCAAAGAATTAAGCAGGATTAAAGATAATTAATTTAATTTTAATGGGAGATTAAATTAAATTAATTAAGAATGGCTTGATTATTTATCTTGCCTATAGATGATAACTTGAATTGAATACTTTAGTTTGTCTGAAATCTCTGATACTGAGATTGTGATGTTTTGTGATATGATATGCTTGGGTTGAACAGTGGAAATATGGCTATCTATCTATAATGAATTGTTGTGTAAAAGTGACATCCTGGATTTAATTTAATTGTATTCACTTGAATAACTTGGATTAAGATGGTATCGATTTCGAAGAGACCGGAGTCCGGTATCAGTAAATACCTGAAATCACTACGATTTGAAATCTTCTAAATTCCTTATAGATTTGATATGTGGAATCAATAGGCAGGAATGAAATGATTTGAGTAATTAAACCCTTTTAAAACTATGTAGAGGTACATAGATATAGATGTGTGAAATAAGTGTTGTCTATTACCAATTAAGAACTCGTAGTGAAGCATGAGTTACCCTGGGTTATAAAATAAGTTTAAACATTAGTATTTCATGTTAGATAAGTTTACTCACGCTGGTTTCCAGCCTGACCCGGGTGTTACTTTGATGTCATGCTCGTTCAGACGGAGTATTACAGATTTCCAGGAATAGGACGTTCTGGAGCTCAGGAGGCGAGCTGGATGGAAGGAACGTATGGAGAGTATTCCGCTGTGTTATGTTGTTATTTATCTGGGACATGTTGTTTAAACTGCCCAATGTTGTGTAATGGTTGTAACTCTGATGTATAAAAATGTAATTGACTAATACAGCTTTCTTTGTGCAAAGAATATTATTATATATTATATTTTATCCATTGCGAATATGAGGTTCTGAGTTGGTTTTCTGTTTCTTTTCTCTTCTATCTCTTTTCTTCTTTTCCTAACTATCTGGAGTTTTCGGGATCGAAAATTCCGGGTCGTTACAATTAAAATATCATATCCTTCAAAACCTCATTATCAAATCATTATTTGAATTCAATTTCAAATATTCAGATTTAAATATCATTTAAAAATCAAATATGTCATTCATTTATTATGTCAAATATCATTAAAAAAATACATTTCAAAATTCCATTCAAAAATTCATTTATCACATTTCATTCCATTTAACACATAACAAAGTAATCATTATTTAAATTCAAATTCAATTTAAATTCCTTAAAATTGAAATTTAAATATTAAATTATATTCAAAACTCCTTAAATTTCACAAATAATCAATTCCAAAAGTTAAATCATTTAACACTTTAAAATATAACTCAAACATTGTTAAAATCTATAACATTTCAAAACATCGACAAAATATAGCAACGACGGCATTTAAAAGTGCTATCGTAGCTTATAGTTTCCAAAATAGTTTAGTTCAAGAATAACGGCATTTATAAAATGCCGTAATAGATATTTAGTTATTTCAACATAGTTAGGTTCAAAACAACAGCATTTAAAATGCTGTCATAAAACCATAGCATTTTGGAAATGCTATTAATAAATTGCAGATTTTATTTAACTTTTCAAAAACAACAAAACTTCAAAAAAAATTATATTTAAATTTATAAATCATATATCTAGACTTCAAAATTTCTTTTTCAATACTTTTAACATATGATTTATCACAATAAAATTTAAAATCAAATATCAAATTAAAAATTCAATTCATTAGTTATGTTAAAATTTCAATGTTTAATTACTTATTAAATTTAAACAAAAACTTAACATTTTATTTCAAATATCATTTCAAAACTTTAAATTTAGTTTCCATTATTTACTTACTTTTTTAAAATAAATTTAAAGTCAAAATTCACATTTACTTCAAAATTACAAACTTAAATTCAAAATTTCAAGACTTAATATTTAGCTTTCTTAAAACCATAATTTTTTTTTTAAAATCAAATTTTATACTTTGAAAAAATACATATCTTAATAAAAATCATTTAAAAATATACCACGTGGTCTGTATATAATTTTCTAGCCTAGGTCAAGTGATACAGATATATATCATTTCAATCCGCAATTTACAAGAAAATTCGGGTTCTATCATTTCAAACCCACAATCCCAAGTAAATTAAAATACAATAAAAATCACTCAAGCCTATCATTTCAGCCCATAATGATTTTTTCCTATTCTAAAGTCCATTCAGGTATGTATCATTTCAACCCATAGTGATTCAATTCTAACAGGGAATTTGCAGTGCGATTATATATAGAAATAATATAAACAATGTCAATGTCACAATATAATGCCATATATCAGATGTCAGATGATAACTAACAGTTTTAACACGGTAATAACAAAGCATAGCATATTATATACTCATCATTAACTTGCATAAACATTTTTAATTACTAAACACTTGTTATCGATTCACCATTTCATAAGTAGAAATGTCAAAGTGAGAAAGACTCACCTTTTCAAGCTGAAGCCACTATGACACACAAAACGATTCCAAAGGCACGATAAGGATGATACAACACGACTATGGATTCAAGTGAGAGAGATAGCCAACATATGATTTTGCACACAACCAATGACACAACAATATAACACATGAATTTTCAATACAAAACAACATTGAAACTGATTGAAATAAAAGCAATATTGGACAAGATGATTTTACCATGCCTGAATCACTTCAATGCTTGGCCTAAGGGACTCTTTATCTCAGCCATATGATCATGCTAGGCTCGGGTGTAACATCAAAAATGCACGGCAACACAAGTGTTTGGAGAGGAGGAGCTACAACATAGGTTAAACAACGGAATAAGGCAAAAAGAGGTAGGTTTGGTGCACCATGTTTGGCTCGACCTAGGGTCAATTGGGCTCGTCTAAAGCTTGCTTCAGATCTGGTCAGTGCTGGAGTGATGGCCATAGGTCAGGTCAGTAGGTGGTGGTGGAGCTAGGGTGGTGGCCAAGGTGATTTGTGAAGGTGGGGATGAAACTAGGCTCGTCTAGGCATGATTTCAAGGCATTTGTGCAAAGTTTTGTGGTATTGGCTCAATATGAAGGCATGGTCAGATCTGGACAAAGGGAAGGGAGATGATGGCTGATGTGTATGGTGGTGGTGATGGTCGAAGGAGATGAAGGTGGTAGAGGCCTAGCAAAATACAAGAAAGATCAAGTCAAAATCAATGAAAACAAGGAGAAAATGAAGAGAAAAAGAAGAAGAAGTCCTTACCATTTTCTTTGGCCGTGAGTTTTTTTTTGAGAGGGTGAGAAAGGTTTTTCCATGTGAATCTGAAGGAGAATACACGGCAAATGAAAAAAAAATGGATGGCTAAAGCATGAAGTGAAAAGGCAAATAGCAAATGAAAGGACAAGATCATTTGAAAAGTCACTAGAATATGAAAAGCTTTTGTCTCTTTGTTTTCTTATTTATTTTAATCAAAGTAACTAAAATGAATCGGTAAAATAAAATAAAATCTGAAAAAAAATAAAATGAAAAATAAAATAAAAATATAATTTAAGGAGAAATAGAAAATAATTAAGAAAATAGCTAATATATTGAAACTAGCATTTAAAAATTGCAAACAAAATACAATTACCATTTGAAAATTATAACTACACTTTTAAAATGTTTTAAAAATAAAATAATACATAACATGTCATATTACACATATTAGAACATGTTTTGACAAGTAAAAATATTATTTATATAAATTAAAATAAACAATTTTGATAAATAAATCAAATTTACACACAATATTGTAAAAAGCATAACTTTCACAATATAAATCAGATTTCAACGAAACGAAAACAAGTATTCTTAAAATTTTATTTATTTTCATAATGAAAGATAAAATTCAAAATTTTCAAATATTTTGAAATTTAAATTTAAAAGTCAAAGTTTGACCATTTTGACCAAAATTCACTTTTTTGTAAAATATTCAATATATTCAGGTTTGAAATTATAATTCACATACAAATCAAAATTAATATTTAAAATAACAGAATTATTCATTTTAATAGATAAAATAAAGTTTTTAAATCAGGAATTCAATTTGAAGTAATTAAAATATAAAATTAAAATACTTACAAAATACAGGGTTGTTACAAAACCCTTTTTCATTTTTAGGTAAAAATAAATAAGCTCTTCGTTCTCTTTTCTCTACTATCATAAATCTCAAAAATTAAAAGAAAATCAACTCAAACTTGCATCAAACTATGGTATAAGCCATATAACATCATAGCAACAACTATTAGCAACTTGAATCGTGAAGACTTAAAGCACGCACCCCAAAACCCACCAAGGCCGTGAGATTTATAAGCTATTTGTGACTAGGCCGTGAGTAAAAGGAGGAGGAAGGCGGATATTGGAGTTACCTTGGTTGAGGTAGGAAGTGGTTGTAAAGGTTGAGGCTTGTGCTTGGTTATGTACTTGTTGAATGGTGAGAAAACTCATCATTTGATGTATATGAAGTGCGTATGATGCATGTTTATTTATAGTATATGCTTGATTATATATTATTGCTATATCTCCTGTGATTATTGCTTCAGAAAGAAAATAGCATATGTATATGATGTAATTCGAATTCTACGACTTATTGAATACCCTTGACATGAAGCAAATAGGATTTGGTTGAACTTATTTTGAATCGGACTTGAGTTTGAAAGTGGTTTTATAGCGAATAATCGCTATAAAGGAACATAGGATTGCTTTGTGTTTAGTAATTTTTATAAAAATTTGTAGAGATATCCATAGAAGTTTCTCGCCACGGTGTGATGTTTATTGTGTATATTGTTTACTTCAAAAAATTAGACGTTAAAAAGATGTTAACATATAGAAAATTGGAAAAACTTTCTTATCAATAAAACTGCCCAGTTCATGATCTGTTACAGCACTCATCTATGACGACCCGCTTCCTCGACCATCAGAAATCGACACTAATACATCCTCGGTATTCCGCAAACCAAAATGTAGGAGAGGCAGAATTTCATGGGGTTAAAGAAAATAAAAATATAACAAAGTCTTAAACGAATGGAATAACATATATTATTTCAATATATATATATATAGTGAAAATTTTAAATACATTTATCAGAGTCTATTTATAAATCAGCCTGGACAGTTATAAATTTTGTCCTTACAAATGTCGAATACAATCAGTGTACTAATGCAGCGGAAATGGAAATGGAGAACTATCTTTAGGAACATATTCAGCTCCGGACTTCAAGCTTCATCACAATGCTCCAAGTTAAACCTGACTACTTGGCTGCTCAGAGAAACAGGGAACCTAGAGTTTACAGGAAATGAAAATAAACTCTGGGTCAGTCATACAACTGTTGTGAGAAACTCAAAATACTGATATTTGAAAACAAAGAGTATCTAATAAGACACGCCACTCATAAATACGGAACATCGTTTTATCTTATGATATCTAAAATCTTTACTACACAAAATCTGGTAATATTATTTTTAATGACATCCTTCTGAAAACACTTTTCAAGTAGACTTATATAATCTTAGCCGAAATTGTTGTATTGATTAAATTCCAACATAATAGGTTCTACAATCAAGTCCGAAGGCACTTATTAGAGAATGGACTTCTATACAATGACAGGTAAGGAACTACCTTCCATATAGTACATCTCTAAAGGGATGTACCGAAGATCAACACATTTAAAACCTCTACAGTTGGGAAGACCGGCCTACCCGTAGTCCCATCTGGTGGTGGATAATACCGAATATGACATTAATCCTATCGTACCGGACCTATCCGATAGCTCTAATAGAACACATAACGCACCCAATATATAGAGGGTAATTTAGAAATGTGATGATCGCTCTAATGGTTGCGAACCACACTGCCTTACAACATGCCCCGTTTAAGCCATTTTTGGGTGATGAAGCCCTAGGTAATGATTACCTTCACATAGCACATTCCACTTTGAATGTCACATTGGCAATTCCATCACACACTATTGATTTCCGCAAATGTACAACCTCTGAGCTCGTACATCTTAGAAAAGAATGCTAAGTATACACTACTACAAAACAGGCCATTTGCATCGCCTCATTTGAATCGGTTTAAGTAAAAACTGATGCAAATAGAACTATTTGCATCAGTTCTGTCTTAATATCCGATGCAATTGACACGTGGAAAACAGTAGGTAATAAAAAAGTCAAATTTGCATCAGTTGTCACCAACAAGCGATGCAAATTCGTCGGTGCAAATAGTTTTAGTCGCATCGGTTTTAAAGTCAACCGATGCAACTACGTTCAACATAATACTTTTCGCATCGGTTCCCTTTCGTACGCGATGCAATTTCAAGATTAGGTTATTCGTTTACATCCCGCGTTTCTAGTTCTTTTTCCGCCGTCCCATTCTATTCCCCAAATCATTCGCGTGCTTCAAAGAAAAAAAAACCCTAAAATCATCGTTAAGCGATCGGTTGATTTCGAGTGTCGAGTTTCGGATTTGTTGATTGATTTGGAGTTTCGAGTTTGCTGGCCGAATTTGCTGGATTGCAAGCGACCAATTTCGAGTTTGTTTGCTGGATTGATTTTCAGGTATAAAATTTTCTTTTCTTGAAAATTCCTACTACTTCCTATCATTATTTTCGAGTTTTCTAGATTATAGCTAATTGATTATTATTAAAGAAAATAAAGTGTCATCTTTCTTTTTTGAATTATTTCACGTGTTCGTGTTTTTTGCACCAAATGTATTTGAATGATGCCGATGAGATCTTTTGTTACTATTTGGCTTGCATTCTCTTTTTATACCTTGCAAAAAAGAGTGTGATTTGTGTTGTTATAAACCGTAGCTGATTAAGTGTATGATTGTAATTAAGAAAATAAGTTTGAATACAGAGATTGACGGTTAGTTTGCATTATAATTTCAGTAACTTACATTAATATATGTGGTACATTTTAATTTAAAACGATTCTTTATCTTTATGTTTATACGAAAGACACAAAATAACATATGTTACTGTACACTATAAATAAATGGTAATTAAGAAAGAGACCTAAAAAAGAAATAGTATTTTTTTACGTAATTAGATAAAATAAAATTCAATTGAGGTATGTAGGTTTGTTTACATTCGGGGTCCACTATTTAAGGTGGTTGATTTTTATGTTGGACCTATTGAACTGTATTTTATTTTAATGGTTAACTAAGTATATCAACTACATACATAATTATTGCTTTCATATGTTCATTTCAAATGAATTGATTATTCTATTACTAATTACTCGTTGATGCTAAATTGGATGGACTAAACTGAGTTGTTATTTATGTTCTAAATGGTGCATACATATAATTTGTTTGATAATGAATGACAGTATAAATAAACTTTTTTTAACACTATATCAACTGCATATAATTTGTTTCTTACACTATATGACAAATTTATACCTAGAATAAATAAACTTTTTTTAACACTACAAATTCCATTTAATTTTGAATCTAATTTTAATTATTTACATTTAACTGAAGTGGGAATAGGGAGCTTTGCTCACTCAGGCTGTAAATCTACTAAAAAATAAATTCATGAGATCCAAAACTGTATATAACAGCTGAGGAAAATCCTGAAGCAGCCACGATCAAACTTTTGGCAATACCATAGCAGGGTACTACGGTATCACAAGGCTAGACGGGATAGACCACTGGTGCATCATGACATATTAAACTTTCGATACTTTTGTTTGATTTAATATCCACTATGCACTAATCGCTTTGTATTAAATGTCATATTAAACTTCTTCAAAAATGGTTATTATATATATATGTATGTTTATTCAGACTGAGATGTTTTTGAAAAAGACATGTTTTAATGTTGAATCTCCATGCTGTAAATCATATGTATGCGCGGTCGCAAGTTGATGGCCAATGGTAGTGAAGTTCGTATGTAGTGAGATGGGTTAGAAGGACGGTTGTCTGCAGTTGATGTAGTTTGTTAGTTGGTTGGGTAGGAGTGTGGTGGTAGATCAGTTGATAGGGTATGGTTTTTGGTGATTGAAACAGAGTGGGTATTGAAACAGTTGGTGGTGATTAAAACAATGGTGCAACTGGGTTGTGCAGTATGTTTTATGAAGTGATATGTTGGTTAGGAAGTAGTATGGCAAGGCAGGTTGTATGGGTTGAAACAAATATGCACAGTGATGAAGTTGGAATGGTATGAAATATTTATGATAGTGAGATGGATATGAGGTTGCTGGGATGATGTTATGGTCAGAAGGCAAGTTGATGTGAGAATAGAAAGCAAAAATGAGGTGCAGTGCACAGTTTTGGTGGAGGAGGTGGTTCTTATAGCTGATGGGTTGATGAATGAAGTGTGTTTGGGATCTGATTAAGTGTGTGTGTGGCAGTTTTTCTATAGTTGGCAGTGTTGATAGGGAGAACTATGGTGGTATTTGATGAATGGTTGGGGCAGTTTGAGTTAGCGTATGTGAATTGTTTGTTGTTGACAGAGTGGATGGAAGGTAGGGTAGTTGTATGTCATAAAAAGGACACGATAACCCATTTCATTCATAAAATAATTACATGTAGTAACCTACCAATAGCTATAAAATTTGGGAATTTGTTTAATGATTTCAGATTAATTGTGAATTTGTCTATATGAGTTGCTTTCCCTTTTCTTCTCCAAGGGTACTTCATACACGTATTTGTAGCCACAACTTTGCATAATAAAGTTTTTAAAGCCTCTTATATATGACAGTAGTACCGGTAGGCCTCCCTTTTTGTCTGCTAAATTTATGACATTGTTAAAGTTACCCAAAATCATCAATTCTTGTTATATGCCTGAAGCCTTTTCCACTATTTTGCACCATAGTTTCTCCCTTTCTGAAATAAAACTCTTGCATTTACAAAAGTGATTATATGTATGTGAAAAACGTCAGTATCAATTACATTACATGTTATATGTTGATAACTAATAGAGAAAGGGTTCAGTACTGTACAGATAGTTGAATCCCACAATATCAACACCCTCTCTTTAATTTCTTGATAGTTATTACATGTGCACTTCCACGTATTATCAATTTTATTCATCAAATGTTGTGGTTTGGAATCAGATAGCTTATGCTCACATAAACTAAGTAATACTAGTTTGTGTGTAGAGGAATTTTATCACTTCACTCTTTTCGAGATCAGTGTTATTTCCTTTAATATTCCATGTCATGAAAATCATTTAAATTTTACCTTGTCCCTAGTGCTTCTTTTAAGTGGAGCTTCAATTTTATGTTTTCTTTTGATTTTTTACTACCACGTTTGTTCTTTTTGTGATGTAATTGGGATTTTCTTCAATAAATGCAGTTAATTCTGGAATTTGGTCTGGCTGGATATTGCAGTTAGAATATTATCTGCAATATTCTTGTCTTCTTGATCTCAATTTGAGATTTTTGATTATTTTCCTTCAAGGTCTGATGAAGTAGTCTTGATGTAGCTGAATTTCTTGAATTTAGGCGAGGCACAATACTCATTTTTTGAATGTACTTCTCAGATGATGAGATCTGAATATCTGATGAGAAGAAAAAACTCAAGTGATGAGATTATTCTGATGAGTTTAATTCTGGAATGAAATGCTGTTAAGCGATGATGCCCCGATACCAAAAAGAATATGAGAGAAAATTGTTTTATTGGTTTTCAGTGAATTTTTTTTGTAAACTGATAAACTTTTCTCATAACTAATGAACTACCATGTATAATGTATTTATAAGAACAATTTAATATGATGTTGGGCTTTGAGAACCAGCCCATTGCTTGAACCTGTGTTGGTCGAGGGATATGATAATATGTGGCTGCTAGACTTGGTCAATTGTATACGTCTCATTTAAACTGCACCCCCAAGTGAGCATAGTAGACAACGTTACAAACAATAACCCAGATATAACGCTGAAAGAATCGGATTTTAAAGAAAAGTCAGTTGTAATTTTGTTTTTAATACCTTAAATACAATATATACGCGTCTATATTTTAGTTTCCGTTCCGACTAAAATATTTATATGGATTAATCAGCCGGTGGGACAAATTTACAACGATGAATCCAAAGCTAATCCTACAGTAGCTCAAGTAGGAAGACAAACTTTATTTGATCTATCTTCTGCATTTTGTTAAATACCCTGTTAACTGACCAGACGATTGTTTTACTGACCATCTCACTTTAATACTGACAATTATGAGTTCACGACATCCTGAAAATCATGTTGATGCTTTATAAAATATATCTGATGCTTTATAAAAAATGTTAGATTTATCGTCGTGCTTACTAGTTGTTAAGTCATGCTAATACATGTTAGGTTGTGCCTAAGGTATAACTTCTTCTTCATCTTCAGATAGCACCAAGAAACATTTTTCAATCTGGATATCATTATTTTGTTCAGTTGTGTCAGTACTTTGCTAAATTTTCTTCTTGTATATACCAGTAGTGCTTCCCAAGGAGTTGTTCCTTTCTTTGGGTGATTTTACATTATCGTCTGATTTATCATTAGAAGTTCTTTTAGCCAGAGATGGTTCTTTTACGACTGATGGTTCCTCTTTTAATTCCTTTGTTGTACTCTATGTTACTTTCTGCTAAGTTTTTGTAACTCTTATACAATTTGATGTGGAATGTCCAAAGATTTTATAGTTTGAACATATATATGGTTTGTACTCCTACTGGACTGGGACTTTACTACTTCTCCGGTTTGTAATTGGACATCTATTGGTTCAGGATATTATACTTTTGTGTTGATTTCAACTAATGTCCATGCCTAGTGTAATCTGACACACTTTGTTGTTACTTGATCTACCATCAAGGGGTTGCCTATTATTACACTGCACATCCTGCTAATCACTTCTATATCCCATAACTTTGATGGCAGATCAACTAGTTTAAACCAAATTTAAATGTTATTAAAAATTATCGATCAAAGTTATAAATGGGTGCCATCTTTTAGAAATCACTGGTCTCGACTTAAATGTGTAGGGTCCATTTCCAATAATTTGTTCAGTGTCATTGAGATTTTGATATTTAAGCATATAAAACCCTTATATTCTGTTGTAGATATCATGATTTTCATTCAGTTTCCAGATTTACCAACATATGTTCTGAATTGGACATAGTTAGGTCTAATTGGATAAACACAACAGATTATTGTGCTTTGTATTAAATATCATACATGTTTTAATGTTTTATATATATGTATATCAGCATCAAATGATATGTATCATATGGATTCATATTCAAGGTTTGATTATGACTCTTTTTTTTCGTTTGGTTGTTTTGTCTTTTCTGCTGATTGTGTAGTTAAGTTTGCATCGTATGTTGGTTTGGTGTTTTATCTATGATGATGATTCAGAACTAGAATTTCCTTGTATTTTTATTTGGACAATGAGAATTTTTTTGTTTGTTGTGCAGTTTAGTGTGCTTGTGTTTGTGGAGTGATGTTGAACTGATTATCCACTCCACTTGAATTAGCTAAAAATATTGATTTAATAATGAATGCTCTTCGTAATCCAATGATTTTTTTGCTTGTGTAGTGTGTCTCTAGCATTTGCATATGGATCGTAGTTGGATGTACGTCGTAAAACGTAATGATGGCGAGTTCCTAAATAAAATTGAAGAGTTCATCAATTGTGCACTGAATGATCAATTAAGAAGAGGGGAAGAAACTATTTTTTTCCTTGTAGACACTGCAAAAATAAGAGAAGACTTCGTAACATAGATTAGATTAGAGATCACACAATCCGTTATCACTAGTACAAAAAGTGCACATTGCTTCGCCTCATTTGCATCAGTTGAAGTAAAAACTGATGCAAATAGAACTATTTGTATCAGTTCCATCTTAATAACCGATGCAATTGGTACGTGAAAAGCAATAGGTAATAAAAAATCAAATTTGCATCAGTTGTCACCAACAACCGATGCAATTGGTACATGCAAATAGTTTTAGTCGCATCGGTTTTAAATTCAACCGATGCAACTACATTAGTTTGCATTCATTTTCCCTCGGTTTGCTACTCCAACTTTCACTTTCCCTCACCTTTAACTTTTCATTTACCGCTTAGCTTTCATTTATCCCTCCACTTCCCCCGTAACCCTAATCAACACAGCCACGCAAATCCAAATCAATTGCAAATCCAAATCGATTACAAATTCCCCCGTAACTCTCTAATTCACAAACAAAATCCATCCCCTCCACTTCCCCCGTAACTCTCTAATTCACAAACAAAATTCACATATCCAAATCAATTGCAAATTCTCGTTTGAAATTCAAATCAATTGCAAATTCTCATTTAAACGATTCGAATTGGGTTTGGAGGGGATGGAGTTGCGGTCGAATGAAGGAGATGGAGTGTTGGATTCGAGTTGAAGCAGTGGTTTTTGATGAAATGAATGGAATTGAGTGCTTCGTTTGGAGTGTTTTGAGGTGTGGCGAGTAGATTGTTGCGTTGCTGGTGGTTCTCGATTTGAGGTAAAGTGCGGAGGAGGTATTGTTTGTGGCGATTGAGGGTACTGGCAGCGGTGACTGGGGATGGTGACGACTTCGACTGTGGAGGTGCTCGATTGTTGTAGGAACAGGATTAAGAACTTGGGCTTTTTTGTTTATAGAAGTAAACAAGTTAATTATGGCCGGTAGAAGAGTTTACAGAAAGAGTTGGAGGTATTCAACGCTTGAGAAAGATTATGATGTGCTCAAATTAAATTACAACGCTTTAATGGTCGATTATGAGAGTATGTTGGATGAGAAGGAATTATCTGTTGGAGGTATTCATGGCCAGTTCTATGACATGAAAGAGTTGTTCAAAGTTGGAGGTGACTGTCCAAAGACGAATTATCCGTTTCTAGGAGATTTTGTTGATAGAAGATTTTATTCAGTAGAAACATTTTTGCTTCTTCTAGCATTAAAGGTAATCTTTTTGTAATAGTCAGTAGCATACATGTTTAGCTTCGAATAAACATGATTTTGAATGATTTCATCTTTTTCTTTTCTGATTATAAAACTTGGTATAACTTGTTGAAAACTAGTACGCACTTTAATTTTTAGCACATTGTCCCCCACATTAATGATGCTTACTAATCAAATTCTTATACTTACACTTCAGATAATTGATTGCGGCTGTAAAAAAAATAGAAAAGCAAGAATGGGTATATCTGGGGAGTCATATATGAATGATTTTTTATACAACATCAAATAAATATGCTAAAATTTTGAGCGATTAGTTACGGACTCGTAGAGTAACATCCATAAAATGTTTTTAAGGGAATGGCATTGTTCAGTTGCTATCATGAGAGCGTGTCTTAAGACATATAAGTGTGATTATTTACTATTATCACAATAATGTAATGATACACTGATTTTGATCTGTTAGACCAGAAATTGAGTGGTATACACTATATCGTCGATAGTTATCACTTATGCCGCTGAACGAAGACTTGGACAATGTTCCTTGCCTTTATGGAGTTTCAAGAGTGGTGCCTTGTTTGTTTCATAAATTTTAGTGGGTTCCGACTTCCAATATTGTTTTCAATTCCATGTTTGAGTCTAAAATTGGGGTAATAATATTTTTACGTTGGAAAGTTGAGCGCCGTGATTTACGTTGAAAAAATTATTCCCTTGTAATTTAGTTTTATTAAATAGTAGGATATGGAACACGCAATGTTCACGTACATGTATATGATAAAGGCATGTGATAATATATGAATTTAAACAGTATACATGCAACTTGACGGTGGTTGAAACCAAGCACAACAGTCAGTCTTGTACAATGAGTTCCCGATATTAGATAGAGATAGAGATAAGATGATAATATGGATGGGTACTGTATTTCAATTATGGACACATGTGCTGACATCAGATATTCATTTCAGAATATGGAAAGAATTAATGTGAACCAGGTTTGTCAATATTGTTGTAAACAAATACTCCATGTTACAGCTTAGGTAAAAGGGAATTGATCTTTGGAGACTCTTTTTTACCCAAATTCTTACTTGAAGCAAACCTAGACGTTAAGATTATAATGAATTTGATCCTTCAATTTCTCCCCGTGTGTTTTTTTTGTGTAATAATCTTGACTCTGCAATTATTTTGACCTAACAACTACTAATTTGAGTATGACTTTGAGTAGAAGTTATGATCGCTTCTCTGGGTAATAATACTAGATTTTTATTGCACTAATAACTCACCCATGAGAGAAGCTTTTTTAAGAGCCGAGCGCGCTAGTAACTTTATTGTATGTCATCATTTATGATTTGTCCCTGCTCGTTTTGCTTTTTACCTTTTTTTTATATTCTTAATAATTATAAAATGATATTTTTTTGGTTGTTTTGCTGTTGCTGGACAATAATTTTCTATCTATTTTATGCCTGATTGGATATGCTCAAGTTCACTTTGACCCAATCTATCATCACAGGTTAGATATCCTGATCGTATAACTCTTATTAGGGGCAATCATGAGAGCCGTCAAATCACACAGGTTAGGTAGCAATTTATTAATGTTGCATGTTTTTTTATCACATACATGCCACTAATCTTATAATGGTTAGGTATATGGATTTTATGATGAATGCCTGCGTAAGTATGGCTCTGTAAATGTCTGGAGATAGTGCACAGATATTTTTGACTATTTGAGGTACTATTTGTCAAAATTTAAACATGTTTAACTTATAGATTCTCCAGGTTACATATAATGCATTTCCACCTTAATTTTACATTTATCTGTAGATTACTGCATGTTTATTTTATTTTTAACGTCAAAGTCTATCAGCATTGATCGAGAACAGATTTTTTTCTGTGCATGGAGGTCTCTCCCCTGCCATAACAACATTAGATCAGGTTAAAACAATTGATTTACATTGGTGTATTCAGCAACCAACTGATTCTGTTTTTGTAATATGATTACAGATTAGAACAATTGATCGGAAGCAAGAAGTTTCTCACGATGGAGCCATGTGCGATCTATTATGGTCAGACCCAGAAGACGTAGTTGATGGGTGGGGTCTGAGCCCTCGAGGCGCAGGGTTTTTATTTGGTGGAAACGTGACTGCTTCATTCAACCATGCAAATAATATCGACTATATTTGTCGCGCTCATCAACTGGTTATGGAAGGCTATAAGTGGATGTTCAATAATCGAATCGTCACTGTTTGGTCTGCACCCAATTATTGTTATAGGTACCACATCTTGGTTTTTATGTCATAGTGAATAAAGCGATATCCACATACGTTGAAAACCAGTTTATTCTTGCAGTGAATGTACAACACAAACAATTTGATTTACATTTTTGTTTTTTCATTTTCTGGAATGATTTGCTGGACCTACAAGTGATGTAAATAACTACAGCTGAGGTGGGTGATTCATTGATACAGTTGTGGTTTTTGAATGAATACGCTGACAGCATCATATAGGGAAAACCATATTAACAATTTCAGGTACTGATTAAATACTTGATGCAACCTTTATTTGAAATAGAAATTGAATTCTATCTGCTTAAATAATTTTTTAACGAAATCAAATGCAGGAGAAAGAAATGAGTTAACAACTATAGGCGATGTAGGTAATGCATTGAGGAAGTTCTGGTACATCTCAGCATGGCTTTAAATGGTAAACATATGTAGATGTATGTTTTTCCAGTCAATGCTTACTAGTGCAATTCGAGTATAATAATTTTCATTTCTAATTTCATACGCATAGCTCAGTAAGGAAGTTTATTTTATTTTCCCTTATTTATTTCAAGTTAGCTTAGTTAACTATTGTCGGTTATAAAACCACAACTTTCATGTGTTAAATGAATTGTTAAATTATTCATGTGTGCATTTAATTTCTAAGGCATGCATTTTTCCATATCAAAATTTGGTCCATATCAGGCTATTCTATTTAAATTTGATCAAGTATTATTTTTTTACAAATAAACTCAGTATTCAAAAAAATATGCATACATGTAAACACTAATGAATCTGTGGCTTGGGTTTGAGCTGTAACTAATTCAAAATTTTTGTAATTTCATTTAAATTTTCTTTTGTTATTAATCTTCATTTGTAGTTCTTCATAGTTGATGTCTTTCTTCCATTTTTCTCTTCATTGTTTAAATCAACTGATAATTCAAGCGTATGTTACAGAGTAGTTACCGCTGATTGTGCCATCAATGCAAATGAGTGGCTGATTCTTTTGATGCTGAGATAAGCGATGCTTCAAAAGTAGAAGGAAGTGTATTGGAAAAAGGTAAACTTTAATAAATTTGTTTATTTTTTTATTGCAAATTAGCAGTACACATGTAATGTCTTTAATTGCTTATGTGTGTATACACGCACATTCCACGTTATTCTTTATAGTACTCCACAGGAAGTGGGATATCTTTATGAATGAGTGTGCCTAATCACATTATTGTCAGTTATTACTAGCCTATCAGTGGCTAATTACCATGTGTTGGGACTACTGATTCCATTAAGTTCAGTTTAAAATCAGGCAGTATTACAATGTTTCATAATGTTATGTCAGCGACATACTAGTCTTCCCTATGTCCATTTAGATTGTATGATACCTGTAATTGGACCTCTATCTATTTATTCTTCTGCCAATTTTGCGACCTTTATTTTCTATCGTCTAAGAGCTGTGTATTGATTACTGCACCTTTCAGAAAATTGCATCTCTTAAAAATAGGACAGATGCAGCGACTATTCCAGCTGCTAGAAACGCTGAACTCAGGGCCAAGATATCCCAACTACAGGTAATATTTTCTCTACTGACATAGTAATTATATTTTTATTTACTTGTATAGATGTAGCTGCTGATTATTTGTCAATCAATTAGCCCACTGATTTTTTATTATTCATCTGTACATATGCTTGTTTATGTGCTAACACGATTTGTTCAAATTCACATTACATCCTACTAGTTTGAACTTTGAAGTATAACTCCTGTAGTTTTTTGTAACTATCTTTTGAATTTTACTTAAACTGATAGAAGCAGGGCAATTTTTATACAAAGGATAAGGAACTAGGATATCTTCTATACTGAAAAATTAAAGAGGAGGTAATTCATTCAAGAAAATATAACCAGAATAGGCGATCTAATTCCATTGTTTAGAATATATATACGAATTTGAACTGATTTTTAGTACATGAATAAAATAAAACTTCATTACGACATGGCTGATTTTGTATGTAACATTTCACATATAGGTGTTACATCAGTGGAAGTGATTCGAAAACAAAACCAGGGGAGTTGTGATAGGGAATGAAGTTAGAATTGCAGTTTGAAAGCAAGGAGAGGTTGTGGAATGGTGATCTATCAATGCAGGTAGCTCGGTGGTAGATGGTTCAAGCAAGCAATGGAGTATGCTGGTTTAAGCATACATGTAGGATGGTGGATCTGGAGTATGGTAGCAGTTGTGAAGGTGATGCATGCAGTTATTGTATGGTGATGTTCACAGTAGTTTATAATGGATATGTTCACAGTGTCGAGACAGTGAGTGGAGGTAATTTTTCAAAATAGTGAGTGGAAGTGTAGAGTTGTCAGAGGTGGTGCAAAGGAGGTTCACAGTGAATGTTGATGTCGTGCTTGCTCGAGTAAGAAATGGATGGAGACTGTGTAGTTATTGCAGTTCTGTATGATGTGAGTTTGGAGGGGTATTTGATGTACAGGTTTGGTTAGGTCAGGGATGATTGAAGTTGTGGGTGGTGTCAGAAGTTTATGATCAAATTGTGGTGGAGGATGGAGTAAGCAGTTGAGATGGTGAGTGAAGTTGTTTGGGTTGTTGTAGATGAATGTATGGTAGGTGTGACTTGTTGTCGAGGCAAGTAGATCATCAGTTGTATTGTCATTGTTGGTTACTACTGACAGTATGGGTGGTGGAGCTGCAATGGATGACTGATGATGTTTAGAGGAGCATAGAATAATGTCGATAGTATGTTAGACTGTGATTTTGTATGTAAATTAAGTTTTCTTATTGTTTCTGTATTTAGGATGATACTGGAGATGAAAATAAGGAGGCTTCTGTATTTAAATGATAATGTAATAATCTTTTTTTTTTTAATTTTTTGTGTATGTTTTTTTTCTTTTATATATATATATATATAAAGATTATCAATAATATATATATATATATAGTCTATTTGAGTACTGTAATAATGGTTTCTGAGGGATTAGTTTGCATCGGTTGTTATAAAAAACCGATGCAAAAGAGGGATTAGTTTGCATCGGTTTTCAACAACAACTGATGCAACAGGTTCCTTTGTTGCATCGGTTTTCATTACAACCGATGCAACATGGGGGCTGTGTTCAAGCAACCAACCATGATATTTTGCATCAGTTCTTAGTAACAACCGATGCAAAAAGGACTTTTTTGCATCGGTTTCAGAACTGATGCAAAAGTGTTAAGCCTGTTGCATCGGTTGCATATGCATCGGTTGTTGAACTGATGCAAAAGGGGGGTAAACAACCGATGCAAATGGCCTGTTTTGTAGTAGTGTATGGGTTTAAGCAAAATTATACACGGTGGATATGGCATGGTGAAAGTATACTTAGTAGAGCTAGTTCTAATAATCATGAGAATGATGAGAATGACCGAGAAGATAACATGAATAATGACACGAATGATGAGAATGATTGTGTTCATGAGATGTTTCGTGATGCTGAAGAACATTTGATGGAAGAGCCAAAGTTGTATGAAAGAGTATTAATTGATGCCGAGAAGACTTTGTTTCCTAATTGTGCTAAGTTCACAACATTGCCTGCTGTGCTCAAGCTTTTCAATTTAAAAGCAAAGCATGGGTGGAGTGATAAAAGTTTTACATCTTTGTTGGAACTTTTGAATGACATGCTTCCGGAAGGTAATGAGCTTCCAACTTCTAACTATGAGGCAAAGAAAATTATGTGCCCAATTGGTATAGGATATAAAAAGATACATGCATGTCCAAATGATTGTATATTGTATCGAAATGAATATGAGAACTTGCATGAGTGTCCCAAGTGTGGATTATCCCGTTACAAGTCGCGAGGGAACGTTCACAATGACCCAGATAAGAAATGGCCTCCAGCAAAAGTCTTGTGGTATTTGCCAATTATACCAAGGTTTAAACGTTTATTTGCAAATAAATAAAATGCAAAAAACTTAAGGTGGCATGCAGATGTGAGGAAAAATGATGGATTATTGAGGCATCCAGCTGATTCTCCACAGTGGAGAAACATTGATACAATGTATCCTAATTTTGGTGAAGAAATTAGAAATCTCATACTTGGTCCTTGTACAGATGGCATAAACCGATTTGGCAATTTTAGTAGTCAACATAGTACTTGGCCTGTTCTTTTGGTGATTTACAATCTTCCACCTCATTTGAGTATGAAGCGCAAGTATATCATGTTATCTCTTTTAATCTCTGGACCACGACAACCAGGAAACGACATCGATGTTTACCTAACTCCTCTTATTGATGATCTAAAACTTCTATGGGATAAAGGTGTGTGTGTGTGTTTAACGCATATAGTCAAAGTAATTTTACATTGCATGCCATGATTTTTTGTACCATAAGTGATTTTCCTGCGTATGGTAACTTGTCTGGCTATAGTACAAAAGGTGCCAAATTATGCCCAATTTGTGAAGATGATATGGTTGTTGAGCGTTTACATTATTGCAAAAAAAATGTGTATATGCATCATCGTAGATTTCTCCCTCCTAATCATCCTTATCGTAAAAAGAAGAACCTTTTAATGGGGAGATAGAGAATGGAGTTGCTCGTTTTCTATTAACAGGAAATGATGTTTACGAACGGGTCAAGGATATTGAAAATGCATTTGGCAAAGTATTTCCTCTTTTAGAAGGCTCGTGGAAGAAGAAATCTATATTTTGGGAACTTCCGTATTGGAGACATTTACAGGTTAGACATTGTCTAGATGCAATGCATATAGAAAAAAATGTTTGCGACAGTATCGTTGGGACACTCTTGAATATACCTGGTAAGACAAAAGATGGTGAGAAAGCTAGGCAAGATATGTTGAAAATGGGTATCCGGAAGGAGTTAGCAGCGGTGTAGAAAGGTAAACGTACCTATTTGCCCCCCGCATGTTATACATTGTCCAAAAAAGAAAAAACTAGTTTATGTGAGTGTCTTCGTGGTGTGAAGGTTCCAATAGGTTATTCTTCAAACATTAGCAGTCGTGTATCAGTGAAGGATTTGAAATTGACCGGTATGAAGTCTCATGATTGCCATGTGTTAATGCAACATTTATTACCTGTTGCAATTAGAGGTATATTGCCTAAACATGTTAGGAATGTTATTACAAAGCTTTGTCTCTTTTTTAATATAATTTGTAGCAAGGTAATTGATGCTGATACGTTGGATGCTCAACAAACCGATGTTATTGTTACCTTATGCCAATTTGAGATGTATTTTCCACCTTCATTTTTCGATGTTATGTTGCATTTGGTTGTTCATCTTGTAAGAGAAATCAAAATTTGTGGTCCTGTATTTATGAGATATATGTATCCGTTTGAAATGCATATGGGAACTTTAAAAAGAAAAAATAGATATAGACCTGAAGCCAGTATCGTAGAAGCTACTGTAGCTGAGGAGGTTATAGAATTTGTCACTCCATACTTAACTGGTGTTGAACCTATTGGACTTCGTAAGTCTCGACATGAAGGACGACTTGATGGCCAGGGCATAATTGGATCAAAATTGATTTCAATTGGTGATAAGATGCTGCACAAAGCTCAGCTACTTGTTTTGCAGCACCTTAGTGAGGTACATCCTTACTTGGAGGAGCACATGGCAATTCTAAAGTCTTAGAATCCTTCAAAGAACGAAAGGTGGTTGACGAATGAACATAACCGCTCTTTTGTCATATGGTTTAAACATACGGTAATGTTTCAATTGTCTCAAACAAATCATGGTATTTCAGATACAATAAAATGGTTAGCATATGGGCCTCGATTGCATGTCAATTCATGGGAAGGATATGATATGAGCGGTTATGTCTTTTATACGAAGCGTCAGGATGAGAAGAGCAAAATGGAAAATAGTGGAGTTAGCATCGTTGCATCTTCAAGAGAATTTGCTAGTGCTAAAGATAACAGACCAATAAATGCGACAATGCTATATTATGTGATAATCGAGGATATTTGGGAACTTGAGTATAAAGATATCATAATCCCGCTATTTCGATGTAGATGGGCTGACAATCGTCGTGCTGTACGAGTGGATGAACATGGATTCACATTTGTTGACTTTGGTCAAGTGAGTCATGATAATGATCCACTCATCTTGGCATCTCAAGCAAAACAAGTTTTTTACGTGACTGATCCTGCCGATAATAAGTGGTCTATTGTTCTTCCCGGCAAAAGACACAATGTTGGGATTGGTGATGTGGTGGATGAAGAAGAGTATAATCAATTTGATGAGAATCCACCTTTCTCCATTGGCTTAAGTCTACTAGAAGAAGTTGATTTAAATGCAATTTATGCACGTTCTGATCACGATGAGGGGGTTTGGATAGTTGGGTAATTTTTTTTATGCTCATCATGCTTTAGTTGCCAGTTGAAACCTTTCATTTTCTGCAATTCTTTAGTTTTTTGAGAATAATTACTAATAAGATATTTTACAGGGATACTTGATCGCTGTTTTTGTTGCAGACTTTGGATATGAATAATGGACACAAGCACTGGTAATCTTAGCCCATTTTTAAAATAAGTACAGTTACACCATTTTCATTTTCATTTGTACTCCATATATATATTCAGCATCATATTCAGCATCTGCAAATATGGAAATCCATATGCAGGCTGAGTTGAGTATATATTATTGAAATTAGTGCATGTCATGAAATGGCAGTAACAACCAATATATGAAATTTAAATGGCATCTTCTACAGAATATGTTTTGCTAAAAAATAAATATGATTCATCACAATTGCTTCTTGAATTGTTCCATCAAATAAATTAAATCTATTTACTATATTATAATCATTTAATTTGTCTTTCGTTAGTTTTTGAAATCAGGTAGATACTTGATAAAATAAAACTAATTGAAATTTTGTTGTTGAATGCATACAAGTACATGTACTTTTTAATGCCTAACTTAAACTAAACATTTTTTGTGCAGGCTGAATGGCATTTCATAAGTTAGCAACAAATGCAAATTTTGATATGAATAATGGACACAAGCACTGGTAAGTTCAGTCCATTATTGATGACTCGCTTCTTAACGTGGCTCTGTAATGTAATCAGGGTAATGGTTTTTCATTTCAACTTATAATAGTGCTGCTAATTATTTTGATTCACTAAGAATTTAAATAAGAAACCGAGATAGGAATGTAGATGAAAAATCGAGTTAGGGCAGCTTAAATGTATGAAAAATCGAGTTAGGATAAAGATGGTTGTAAAGTTATATGCATGGAATTAGCCTCATGGCATATAAATGTATGTTATGTATAAAGAAAACGTGAAGGCTATGTCCAACTTAAATATTACCACATTAAACATTGGAAATATGAAGTAACATGATGCAGATTCTAGTTGGCTGTGTAAAGATAAGATGCATAATCCTGGTTTTTGTATTGCGCAAGTTAGTTTATGTGTTCCTCGTACGGGTGGAGAGAAGCTGGTTTTAATAAGCTAGTTCTTATTTCAAACTGGTAAATAGGTGCGTGCACCAACGGTCAACTGACTATTTTGGTTATTTAACTTAAAAAACATATATATCTTAATGTAATATACATCATAATTGAGTAGGGGTCCATGCTTGATAAATTAGGACCATGCTGCATGTGTTCCCATCACAAATCGATTCACGATAAAGTTCATATTCATAGTCCTGGAGGTTACTGCAGCTCCTGCATCTTGTGTGTATCACTTCTCAATTCAATAATACACACATTTGTGTGTTCGTTTTAGGTGGTTGTTGAGTTTTTTTTCCTAGTATTAGCTGTTAACATGTTGATTGGTTCTGAAATGAAAGTTGATAATTCATAGTTCTGGCAAGTGGGAAGAGACTGAATATATTTAGTTGAAGTGTCAAACACTTGAAATTTGAAAGCCTTGTTTTAAAGTGGGTATTCAGTAAGCTTAATATAAAATTTATTGCTGTTACTTCTCTAGATTTGAATATGTTCATTTTGTGCGGCAGTTGAATATGATCAACTTGTTATACAAGATCGACACATGCATTTTGAAGTATAACTGTTAGCTATCTATTAACATTAAACTAACTACTATTGACTTTGACATCCATAATTAAATGGTCACTGAACAATCAACTACAGGAATAATGGAGATAGAACAATTTGGACAAAATGAAGAACATGATCCTTCTACTTCACAGTCATTGTCTAAGAAGAGGCGAAGAGGCCCAACAACCGGGAAGAAATATAAAACACAAGAACCAAAATTCATTGAGTAGAGTGATAACGGCAACCCCATTGGAAAGTGGGCGAAGTCTTATAAGGCGTATGTGGGCGATACTGCTAGATCTAAAATTGATATCAATATTAAAAATTGGGATGACGTTTGTAAAGGGCTTAAAGATACTATATGGGAAGATGTTAAGGTATTATAAATTCATTTATTCACTTATTACTTATTCGGCTTTGAGACCCAATTCGACATTTGAAGTCTTATAAGGCGTAACTATGATTTTTTTTTAATCTTAGATCGAGTACCACATTGACGACAACATGAAAGATAACGTGTTAAAATATGTCTGTGGACGATGGAAGGATTTAAAAACAAAATTGGTTGGTGGTTGGGTTACGAAGACAAGAAAACTTCCAGTGGACCATAAAGAGCCGTACGAGCTTTATGATGGCATTACACAAGCACAGTGGGAAACGTTCAAGAAGAATTATGAAACTGAGGAATTTAAGGTAATTTTTTTGTTCATTTCATACTTTATCCTTTTAAAACGTATACAAGTATTGGATAAAGTCTTTGGCTTTTGATCGAAGAAAATGAAGTTTCATAGTTAAGAACATTAATGCGTTTTGAATTCTGATAGGTGTTATGGCTGTTTTCCTGATAATCAGAATATAATTTGAAGAAACTAGCTGGTTGTTGATGAGCATGATTTGGTTGTAAACTTAATTAGTATAACAATGCAAATAAAAGTTGTGAGCATATAGTTTATTTTCATATTTGAATTATACACGAGAAATTGATTTTTATTAATTCTCTCTTCTAGGCTTGAAGGCATTACACATAACACCCTTACCACTAACACTCTTCCTCCACCACTGCTTCACCCAAAATAGTTCAACAACCTTACTTTCATTCAATTGCCTTTCACTGCTTGCTGCACATTTCCACTAACTCACATATCAAACTCACAACACTTCTACCATCAAATTTACCATACAACCAGCCTACACTTCTACCATCATGTTCAAACACTTCAAACCCCTTGCTTCCATAACCACTTCCTATCAAACTTCATCACTTCTCCCAAACAACCAAAGAAAAGAAAACTTACCGCCTTCATCACTATCAACGCTTCACTGTCCATACTTCACCAAACCACCCCATTAACATTCACAGCGCACATCAAACTGCACTTTAGATACCCTTCTCCTTAAAAAACTGCCTACTCACATCGTTTTACTTTTCCCCTACCACTGCGATCACATCAGTCCAACATCACTATATTGGTCAACTACTCCTCCTTGTTAACCACCCACCACACTACTGTCAACCACCAAATACCTGCCTATGAACATCCATTCAAATCAAAGACATTGCATCCTCCTGCCTCCTTCACCATATCAAAACTGCTCATACAACATCTAAAACTCACTGCCACCTTCTCCCCCACAATCCAACAAGGAGCTTCAGGACTTCAACAAAACATCACGAACAAAAAACCCTAAGCTCCACCTCCAAAATCAACCTCAACACGCACTTCAACAACCGTCTCGCACAGTTCTTCCCTTCTACTGAATCATCTTCCTATGCATGATATTTAGCAATTATTCATTCTCATTAACTGTTGGAGCATTTCAGTTTTGCTGTGTGTGATTTTTTTCTCTAGTTTTTATTAAAAAAAATGTTGGTTAAATTTGTGAGGTATAAGATGCAAATGAAATGAGTATCAGTTTTCTGTGCATGACTAAATTAGGAAATAAAAGGTTATTGCTTGTAGTTGCACCAGTTTGCCGTTTAACCTGTTATAGTTGACGTTTTTTCTGTAAATGTTCAGATTTTGTTCGATTTCTTCAACTGAGATTTCCATGTCCAGATTTTGTCTAGCATATTCAGAGTAATTGCTTGATTTCTTTTCTGTTAGTGGTTGCAGACATGTGATAATGCAAGAATTTTGTGCAGTGGAGTATATGTTAGCAGTAGAGTAGCAAGAATTTTATGCAAGAACTTTGGGTATACATTAATATTCATTATTTTTGACAGCGATTAAGCGAGAAGGGTAGGAAGAGTCAAGCATACAATGAGCATCCTCACTATTTGGGGCAAGCTGGATATGCAGGGAAGAAAGCTAAATGGATAACCGAAGGTCATAGTTCATCGACTACATTACCAAGTGGTTCTTTTTTGGATTGAAGTATTGACTGGGTTTTGGCAAGATCAAAAAAAGAAGCTAATGGAAGTTATGTAATCCCTAATGAGAAAATTAGGATAGTTGCAGATAAAGCGGTATTACTGATTTCAATGCATTTTATCCCATTTGGTTAATCTCTTACAAAACAAAGCAATTAATTATCGAGAAAACTAATTTTTTTTGTTGTTGACAGAATGCTTGGAGAGAAAAAGCCATCGAAGGAACATGGGTTCCAAATAGACATGATGATGTCTTAAATCGTGCTCTTGAAAAAAAGAAAATCCAGGTAGAGGAATTGGTGGGATGGTCGGTATCAAAGATGTATTTGGAAAGGTAGCGAATATAAAGGTCCAAGTGGTGTAATATCAACAGATGAACTACATCTTATCACTCAGGAAATAGAAACTAAAGTGAGCCAAAGGTTCGAGTCTATGGTAGATACGGTGGTTGAGCAAAAGATTGCAAACATTTTCAATAGGATGGGTATGAAAATGCCCAATGATATTGTGGTCGAAAATGTACCATCATTTGGTTATCGTAGCAGCTGTCAATCAGTACAATTGGACAAACTACAAAATACCAGCACAAATCAAGAGGTGGATCCTTATGAAAACTTGCAGGTAACTAATTCAAAAGTCTATTTTTGTAAAATTATACGATTCTAAAACGTGTAAGTCAATAATTTTAATGTTGTACTTTTCATTCGAGAGGCCAACTAAATGTTGTTTAGCTGTTAATTTGGAATCCAAAATTGGCGTAGTGGGTCACGGCATGGTGCATCCTGCTTCTAGGCCTGGAGATCAATGTCATAATCAACAAATCTTGACCAATCGTGTAAAGGTTGGAATTGACGCGGTAGAGCCTATTCATGTAGGAACCCCTCTTTCGGTTCCAAGTAAATATCACATCACGATAGGAGAAGCAGTTGGTAGTTTTGTACAATGGCAAAAAAATCTCGTGCTTTTAGGCGATGATGATAAGGTAAAGAAAACACTTTTCGTATTTTTTTAAGCTTTGCTTGAATAAAATATGCAGACTCCATGCTGCTTATGAATTTTTTGTGTGCAGGCTACACATATTAGGAGCAAAGACAAAGTGGAAGAGTGTGCTGCTACGGACATGAATAATAACCAAAAGATGACAAATGAGCCTGCAAAGCGTAGGACGGTCGTGGGTGAAGACATCATCAATACTTTAACGGATGAGTGCAAATATTTCCATGACCTGATAGTTCAAGTGCCATCCCATGATAATAATTTTATCAATGCAATTCATGTGAACAAGGATTTATTTACATACGATGAGGACTTTGAAATCCATGTCACTATGGATGACATTATCCAATTCCTTAATATGGGATGGTTGAATGGAGAATGGTTCCAAATTTCCATCATGTGAGTATTATATATATATATATATATATGATGAATATTTCTATCCGTGTACCAATATAGCTACTATGTGAAATACTTAGGTTACATTTACAACAAATAGCTTATAAATTCACTGTATATGTTCTATTTTATATTATGTATTATACATGAAATGGTAGAATAACAATATTTGTATGTTGTACTTATTTTTAGGTGGTTAAATCATATGTGCAATGACCTCGGAGTGGAGACCATCGGGTTTATGTGTCCATATAAGTTGTCTCAAGTGCGGAAATATCCAGACGCGACAAATATATATATTTCGAACACATGGCGTGCGTCACAATCGAAGAGCTTATTCTTAGCCCCACACTACGAAGGGTATGAGCAATAAACTTTTATAAACTAGTTTACAAATCTAATGTTGATATTAACTTCATATAAATCTTATAATGTAGGAAACATTGTCTACAGCTTGTTTTTCGTATAGAAAAGAATGAGGTTTATGTTTTGGATCCCCGAGTCGAACGCAAATCTAAACTGGAAATTAGACCACAAGTGAATATGTACGTTTTATCTATTTTCTTTCTGATATCTTTTTTGCTTGATGCAAGTGAATATGTACATTGTATTTAAATTTTTATTTTATGTGTAGGGCATTTAAAACTTATAAGGCATATGGTGGAAAATCTCGAGGAATTTACTTGAAATGGAAGACTATTAAGGTGATTTATTTTGTACAAATTAAAAATAAACTTCTATATTGGATATAAATTCAAATTAACCTATCTATTAAATTATTGTGTAATATTGTTGTAGTATCCTCAACAATCTAGAACGACGGATTGTGTATATTATGTGATGAGGTATATGTATGATATAGTAAAAAACCACGATCAAAGCACCAAAATACTTGAGGTACCACTTTAATTTTTTTCCTTCATAATTTTTGTTAAGTACTTATTTGATTAATGTTTCGAAGCAATCTTGTAATTGCAGTACTTTGTACAAGATAGTTCTTATAGCTAGCAAGAGATAGATGAGGTTCGTGATAATTTAGCTAGTTATATCATGCATAACTGGATGTAGTCTTCTTATATGCTACTATATGGTGAGTTTATTCTTGTCTCTTTCATACTTTTAGCATTACATGATTAGGAGCTAAAAATAAAATAATTATAATTGAATACATTTTTTAAAATAATGACATAATGTTTTTTAAAAAAATTAGTTAAAAGCTAAACGTACATATCCATTGCTCAAAATTAATATTTTGGCTACTTGTTTAAAAGAAAAAAAATTCAAATGCACATGGTTTATGTCCAGGTTTTCCAAGATGTGTCTGCTAACGTCATCATTCATAGGGTGGTGTTAATGATCCAATTAATAAGGGAATTCATGAAGCTTGACCTGCATAAGTCAATTAAACGTGTGCTGTCTTTGGTATTTGCCAAAGAGTTGAGTACCGTGGTCACAATTGTGTCGTTAGAGGGTGTTTGCGGTCGAAATGAACTGTGTAAAGGAGTTGTTACTGTGCTTAGAAGTGTAGAACAGTGGATGGTTAATTAGCAAGTTGAAGAAGTCAGTGAGTTTGCGATTGTGGGTGTGATGCCGAGTTGTTGTCAGTTGAGCTGAGCAGTTAGAGGCAGTGATAAGATGACTAAACGTAGTTGTAGGCAGTTGAAGCAGTTACTATTTTGTCGCGGCTGGTGGGCAGTTGGATGGAGTTTGTACTATGGTGATGGTTGTGGCAGTGTATGTACTGCTGCTAGGTGATGGATTAGGTGACAGTGTTGTTGAAGTTGAAGGGATGGAATGGTGGCACGGTGATTGAACAAAGACTTGTTGAACACGGTGATTGGTGGTTTGAAGTACATATATCAAGGAAGAAACTAAAACCAATTAAAACAAAACAACTTATTTTTTCCTTTAGTTTTTTAAAGGAAAAATCAAGTTACACTAAGAAAAAGAAAAGTAAAAAAATAAATTAAACTTAACCCAAAACACACTCGACCTGGCCTACTCAATCCACCCAAAATATAATGCACCTCTTTTTTTGTCTTTTCTCTTTAAAATCAATTTTCCAGCGTCTTTTTTTCTTCTAAAATTCTGAGATCGCAACCATTGAAATTAAAATTGACAATTGAAATCATAATTCGATTTTGAGGAGATTGTGGGTAGCAATGAAGGCGATTGATTTTGCGATTTGTTGTTCTGATTACTTTGGTGGTTCGTTGTTTAATGGTGATTTGGGTGTTAAGATGAGATGGTCATGGAGCAGTGAGCCAGAGATGTTCACAGTGATGATCAGGCCGAGGTAAGTAGTTTAGGGTAGTGCGTTTATAGCAGTGTTGTGTTGTGAGTGAGTTCGTGGGATGCACTGGTGGTTTGGGAGTGAAGTTGAAGTGGTATTGTAGTGTTATATGATAGGCAGAGGCAAGTGGAAGAGGATAGTTATGTGGATTGGCAAAGGAGCTACAATAGTGATGGTTAAGTTGCTTGGCAGTGGGAAGGATGCTGGTGGTGGGTGATTATTGATTGGTGTTGAGGATGTGAATGTGGCTGATTTATGAATGCAGTAAGGAAGTGAATGAATTATGGCAGTGTTGGTGTGAAGTGGTCTTGGGTTTGGATTATTGTTATGTAGAGATGGGTGAGTGCAGCACTAAGTAAAGGAGTGGATGGGCAGAACTGATGATGTTTGAAGTGTAGGTGTGTCAATAAAGGTACATGCAATGGGTTGTATGATGTTATGGTTGCTGTGTATTATTGAGGTTGCTGTGTACAGTCAATTTTTTCCTTTGAAAAATTTGTTGCGGGTTTGTTGTGCTTTAGGTTTGAGGGTTTTTTGGAGTTTGAATTTTTGGGAGGGGCGATTGGGGTTGCAGTGAGGTTGCGAAGGTGGTTTGAGTGAAGCACGGTGCAGAGTTATGAGGCAAAGGATGGTTTGCAGCTATGTAGAAGTTAGTAGTGAGGAGATGGTTGTTTTGGTTTACGGAAGTTCAAAAGGCAGTGGCGAAGTGCTATTATAGTGGATGGTGGATGATTAGTTGGTGCTTTAGTGAGGAAGAGGGATGGCAGCAGTTTGATGACATATACAATGTAATGGCAAGGTAGCATGATCTTTAGATACAGTGCATAACAAGAGTTTCCAGGTTCAAATTTTGATTGTAGAAAACTTAAGTACTGACCAATTCAGTCCTATATGAATGAAATTTACAAGTGCAGTAATTGCTGTATGATTGTTTTTGTAAGTTGTACAGAAATTTATAGAAGATTGCTAGCAGGGAACCTAGATTTTACATATGCAGTAATTGCTGTATGGTTGTTGTTGTAAGTTGTGAAAGTTGTGCAGTAGGAAGTGTGACAGTGGGGCGGAAGTATGGAAGAGAATATTTTGTATGAATGAAATGTGATGTTGCATGGTTTTTTGGTGATGATGGAGTGATGTTAGTACCATATGCAGTGCAGTTGTATGTTTGTAAGTGTGATGTTTTTTGCAGACAGTATTGAGTGGGTCTAGTGGGGTCGGTTTCTGCAGTGGAGGAACAGTGGTTGGATATGCAGGCAGTGGTTGATGAAGAAGTTAGAATGTGAAGTTATGTGAAGTGGTTGGTGAGGCTGTAAGTTAGATGATGTGGAGAGGGATAATGATATTGATGGAGTCGCCGTTGGCAGAGGAAATTGAGAGAGGGTTTCCTTGCATATTAGTTAACTGTACAGTGAGGGTTTCCTTGCATACGTTGTAACATGAAGTTTGTTTGTTTGTTTTGAGAGAGGGTTTCCTTGCATACCTGTAACATGAAGCATGATTATATTAGTTTGATTTTCACCATGTTTAAAGTTTTAAACTATCTTCCCATCCAGGTAGCAAACCCAAAACATTAAAATGGTTGACACTTCGATGAACTAACATTAAGTAGATTTCTATTTGCTGAAAATTATATAGTTGTTGCACCAAGTAATCTTTGACTTGCTAGTCATCTACATGTTGCTCTTCTGAATTATGATATTCCTAGTTTAAATTATGAAAAGAAATTCCTTTTTATGTTGGAAACATGTTTGATCATATCATTATTACAGGTTTCATCTGACTCTGCTGATTACCGCAACAGTTTGCTGCTGGAAGATGTAAGTTCAAATTATTTTCTTCTGTTATCTAATCTGATTTCCAAAAGACTACATTTTTGCATTGAACACTTAACCAGTTAAACAGTTTGTTGCATTGAATGTTTGTATTCTGCAGGATCATATGCATATGCAGATTGCACAGCTCAACTTCAGGTAGCTCAAGTACAAAATAGGATGAAGGTTTGTGCATTTAAAGACCATCTTCTGCTTAATTTGTCCGCTGTCAACGATACATTCTCTTCTCTGTATATATGTATTTTTGTGTCTCTACATATAACACGTTGTATTTATTTTTTACTACTGACTGTATGATTATGTACTGTGGAATTTATTTATGTTTTTCATTCCTTTGTAGAATTATTAAATCTGATTATGTACCGTGGAATTTATTTATGTTTTTCATTCTTTTGTCAAATTATTAAATCTGATTATGTATTTGCCATCAAATTTTATTTTGAATGATTGTAATATTGCATGCAATAATTGTTTGTTATAATAAATAATATATATAGTCTATTTGAGTGCCGTAATAATGGTTACTGAGAATGGCTTTTTTGCATCAGGTATAAATAGCTGATGCAATAGAGGGATTAGTTTGCATCGATTGTTATAAAAAACCGATGCAATAGAGGGATTAGTTTGCATCGGTTGTTATAAAAAACCGATGCAACAAGTTACTTTGTTACATCGGTTTTAATTACAACCGACGCAACATGAGGCTGTGTTCAAGCAACCAACCATGATATTTTGCAACAGTTGTTAGTAACAACCGATGCAAAATGGAATTTTTGCATCGGTTTCAGAACTAATGCAAAAGTGTTAAGCCTGTTGCATCGGTTGCATATGCATCGGTTGTTGAACTGATGCAAAAGGGGGGTAAACAACCGATGCAAATGTCCTGTTTTGTAGTAGTGATAGGAGAATTACCTCCTGCACCACCAAACAGATTTACGTTTGTGAAAATCAATGTATGTGCATTTTAGAAATGCAATGTCAGACATTCATTCATACAAGTTGTCCAGGAACAGGATAAACCGAAGGAACTCTCCTGCACATCCTGTCGGGAATCATCCCTAAGATTAGTAGTGAGCAGCCCTTTTATCGAAGATCAAATGAAGATACTACTGCCACAAGTATATGATATAGGAAATTTCCCCCAAGGGTCAGTGACCAGCATCCCTCCATTCCATTTATTATCATTCCACGTCTTCACCTTCGAATACGTAAATTCGTTGGAAATGGTTTTCGAATAGAAATCTCCCAAATCTGATCCTGGTTCCTTCAAACCGATCATCGATAAAAGATGTTAAGTTTGAGGGTGATTATCATTTCATTTATCAATATCTTTTATCAAGTAAAATATCTCTTTCTGAGAGATATAAAATTTTAAATCGCAATCTTTTTAGGTATGTATGGAACCATTGAACAAAGCATACATATTTAAAAGCAACATGGTATCATCATCGACGAACCTACCAACATATGTGTGTTGACTTCAATACCTTCTACAACTCCACAAACAATATGTGTACTACTAAAGGCTATAATCTAAGAATGACATATATACCTACTCTTAGTTCAATATATGGATGTGGTAATTTACCACTCAGTCCACGATTTCCACCAAACCTATTTCCAAAAGCTCATTATCATTATATCTTGTCCCTTGAAGTAGATCCTACCTTCATAACATCATAGATGTACACTAACCCACGAAATCATTCCCACGACTGTAGTCCTTAACTATAATAAACAATCATAAACTTCCCAACTTTTACTACTCTAATTTCTCATATAATAAGCCATAATAGAGTCCTCGACTCTTTCTCTTTATGTATACTCAAACAATAAAAATAGGGTCCTCGATACTCGCTCCTTGAGCATATTTGGAATATGACATATGGATATTTGGTGACCTTCGCTTATGACCATGTCATGAGATAACCACTACATATGGTTTATAGCAGCTCATTGTCGTCAATTTGTTTATGAAGAAAGACACCACCAGCGACTATATCGCTGATGCTCTTATGGAAGGCATTCCTTCTTTAGTAACTGCCTCCTCATACACTCCTCATAGCCTCAGTCACGAAAGCTCCTCGACACACTCCCCTCATAGAAGGACCTTATTGTTCTACATACCAATATCTCATGTAACTTTTCTACATTCTTGGAATCTTTGAACTCATTTTTGTCGATCTTTAGCTCCTACTATCCTATTTCAGTTAATAAATTCCCATGCTGACTCATTCTCCTCTTATTTCAACTGTCATGCCCCGAAGTAATAACATTAGCAAAAAGTAAGCAAACCACACAACTAATAAATAATCATAAATTAATAAGAAAATATCAAAAAAGAATTACATTCAATCAATATAGGTGAACTAGGTACCCAAAAATGATAATAACATCATAGACAACACAACACCAGCAGAGCATATAATCATCAATAAGAACTTTTACAATGCAATGGTGGTCTAAACTTTGGTTGTGATGTTGTGTTGTAGGGCTTTAATATGTTTCAAATTTTAGCATCGTATAAATGAGTTTTTGAGGTACATAAAGAGACTAAAAATTGTTTATGATAAAATAGCCAAAATGAAATTTTATGGAGTGTAAATTATTGTTACATTTGGGAAAATAGTAGTAATATAATTTTAAATAATGAGATTATTTGAGAATTAACATAGACTTTTTATGTTTAGGTTGAAACAATGATAGATGGATTATTGTTATTCCATATATCAAGATAATTATTGAAGTTTATCATTTTGAGTTATATTTACCATTGATAAATATGTGACGAGCAGCATAGGGCATGAGATGAGAGGATGATATGGGTTTTGGGTTTGTCTGACGTCCTTTAAGATGTGATAACCTTTATGCCTATTTTGTGTGAACTACCCTTGTGACTTATAGGGCATTTATTTTATCTGCTTGAAAGGGAAGTAGGCCATGATGTTGTGATCATTCACTTATGAGAATAGAATAGAGGTATTAGATATATGTAGAAAATTAGGTTTTAATTTGACCATTTTCATTTACTTGAATTGTTGGATTGATTGATTTATTTGTGTGTTGTTTGCATTGTTCCTATAATTAATGGGTACCTACTTCACCTATATTAGTAGGTTGTCCATCTATGTTGAAGGTTGTATTAAATAAATGATTGTCTGGTTTATTGTATTCCTTAATGTTTTCTTATTTGACTACGATTACTTGCTTACTGGATTGGATGTGTGGTTTGCCCTGCTTTTTGCTCGTGTTGTTGATTTTGTTATGTTTCACTTGAAATAAGAGGAGAATCAGTCGACATGGGAATTTAGCAACTGAAATGAGGCAGTAGCAGCTAAAGGTGGACTAAAAATGAGATAAGGGAATCCAGGAATGCATAAGGGATACATGAAAAACTGTAATGCTTAATGATGAGGTTCTTCTATAAGGGAAGTGTGCCAAGGAGCTTTGGTGACTGAGGTCGTGAGGAGTGTATGAGGAGACTATTGCTAGGGGGGATGCCTTCTATGAGAGTGTCGTTGATGAGGTCACTGGTGGGGTCTTCCTTCACACACAAATTGATGACAATGAGCTACTAGAAACTATATATGAATTTTATCTCATGGGGGGTCACAGACGGAGGTCATCAAATATCCATGAGTCGCATTTCCTACCACACTGGAGTAGAAAGAGTCGAAGACTCTATTATTGGTTATTATCTGAGTATATAGAACAAGCGCAAAAAATAAAACTACATTGACTTAATCCCAAAAGGGTATGTAGGCATTCTTTTTCTATGCAATACCCACCGAATCTCATAGATTAGGATGGGTGTATAGAAATTGGCACAGTATAAACATAGTTGATCACCTTTCCCTTTTTATTTATGCACACGCATAGAGACACACACACATATCCTTCTATTTATGAAGTTTAAAAGTGAAGCAAAGAAGGGAAAAAGGTCTATATGTAGGGAGCATCTATAGGCCGTTTACTTTATATATTTCATGGATATTATAGTTGTGTTGAACATAGTTTAATAATAACTGATTTATATGAAGATGTGAATGTTTATTTAGTGAATTGGATCTTGTATGGTATGAATTTACTGAGTTAGTATATGTATTTTGCTATTTGATTCCATTGTACGGTTTTCCCCTTTACGTTCATAGTTTTAGATTTTAAATTTATGACATCAACGGCTACTATTTTAATATCCAAGATTAGTTCGTAAGCGTACACTAGTTGCAGGTGTTACTAACTTTAGATGTTAGGAATTATAGAGCATCTCATTAATATGACTATTTAACCTTATTAACATTCTTTTACAAATAGCTCCTAAAGCTTGCAAGCCACGGCCAAATTATGTTGAATGTAATGGTCTCCTTTTCGACCACTAAATGCCAACACTAATACCTCTAGAGTATTAGTGTTTTGAGCACCCAAGTGATCGAAGGATAGAATGTTAGGGTAAAGAAAAAGAAGAAGAAAAGAATAAGAAGGAGGGGAATAAAAACAATAGAATCTTATAATGGAATGATAACATATAATATCAAAAAACAATAGCATTTTAGAGTTACTAATCAGAGTGCTATCATAATCCTGGACAATTATAATAGCTTGTCCTTACAATTTCTAATATGTATACATAAGTAATGAGTGGAAGTAAATACTATGGTAGGTAAACATCTAGCTCCTCTCCAAGAGCTCAATGAACATTAACGAAAACCCGCCTTTCTCAGATTGCTCGAAAGAGCGGCCATGGAAATGGAGGAAATATAAAACCACAGGTTAGACATAAGTCTGGTGTGAGAAACTAAAGAAATATGTGATCAGTATATAATAGTACTTTTGAGACCGCATCGAATGCCATAACGGTAATCCCCTAAAAAGAACAACCATCTAATAAGTACATATTACGATATAATAGATAACATCTAGGGTAAAGAATATAAATAAGAAAATGGCTGTTGGTGTTTACATTAATCACACCACAACAATATTCAATAGGTATACGGACAAAACCGCTACGGCATGTTCGCGTAATAGATTTTCCATGAAGGCCACTCAGTAAACTAAGACTGATCTCCAATGACAGAGATCAGAAAACACCTTCCAAACGTGGTATATATCTACCATAAGGAAATTACAACTGGCCCAACATCCGAATGCTTTTGTGAATAATGTGAACCAAGTATTAACAACTTCTCGTGTGCAACATATCGATAAGCATGCTCTAGTTATGGGATTGATATACTCCCATGGGTAAGCTAAACCCAGGATCACGCATCCTACTTTGTCATTAATCATGTACCGGTAATGAAGTCACGTTCGGCATCTCAACTCATGAGCCACCATCACTCGAACAGATAATGAATCCCCAAGTAGATTCCAACATCTCGAGTAGATCCACTTCCAAGAGATAGAACATGTATCTCAAACTTGAAGTGGTTTTTGGTAAGTAAAGCACTTACCAATCCCGGTCTCTTTAAGATTGAATCAATGAATTTCCAGTTCACTCAATTCTGGTTCGTTTAAAAGTAAGTGAATGCTAGAGACGTTTCATATGAATGTTCCTCCCCAAGGATTCTCAAAGCGTATGAAGCTGTGAAGCTTTTTGTTACTACTTAAGTTAATTTGGTCATGCTAAACAACAATGCAATGACCACGTATGGAATATATGGAATCCAAGCTTCGCATACTTATCACATTTCCAACCTTTTCAACTTCTATATTCCGTTAGTCAAGAAGGAAGCCGAGTAAGTTAGAGCATAATTGTTTCTACACTCTACTCGAATGATCATTTTTAACTCTTATAGATAGAATCAAGTTTATTTCGATGGCTTTGTGTAACAACCTTATTGTTAACTACCTAATTAATAAAGTTTAATTGGGGAAAATTAATGCTAAATTATGATTTATGAGATTTAATTGTGAAATTAAATTTAGTTTTGAGAATAATTAATTTGATTTATTTAAGAAACGAGTTTCGTTTCTTAAAAAGTATTTTAATTTAAATTTGAAATATGATTGAATAAATTTTTAAATTTGGTGTTTAGAGTAAAGTGTTAATATTGAGCATTGTTATTGAAATGTAATTTTTAATTTGTCAATTGGTTTTGATAAATGGAGAAATTAATTTTGTGATTTTGTAAAAGATTGTTTAGTGTAAAATAGGAAGTTATGATATGTAAAACAAAATATAGAAATTGGTAACATTTATTTTTCTTATTGGGTTCAATTGCAAGCCCAAGCCTAATCAAGTTTACCTTAAGAGAAAAATCCTCTTTCTCTTGTACTATACGATACTTCATTTAAAGTGAAAATAAAACAAAAAACATTTTCCTCTTCAATATTTAACACTGGATTCAATAATCAACAACTTCAAGAGAAAACCAAAGGGTTTTTGTTCTATAATGATAAGTAAGTGTTCTAAACTCTATCTCTACCTTAGAAACATAAACGAATGATTTTTATCCCATTCTTGATTGAAGTGCTACTGTGTTTTTTTGGATTTTTGAGTTTTTAGGTGATTTTGGTGAAGCTAGGGGAGGCTTATTTGGTGATCTAGCGAACTATAGGAAGTTGAAAGGTAGGTTAATCACCGTTACTACTATATCTAATCCATGAGAATAATTGTAATTGCTGTTTGGATTGAATTGGATGGTTTGTTGATTGAATTGTTTTCAATTAGATCGTGAATTGATTACTTGAATTTGGATGGTTATTTGATTGTTTGCTGAAAACAAATTGTGAAAATCATTGCAGTAAAAGGAGATATCTTAATGTTAAACACCCCAAATTGACTCAATCTTTCTATGGTAGAATTTTATTTCAATAAGCTACAAATTGTCCTTTAATCAATTTTCAAAGTTCAACAGTTTAAGGGGTCGAAATTGGGTTTGAAACTGATACACACGCTTTGCTCTGTCAAATTTCTAAGTTGAAACGTAAAACTAAAATCGCCATAACTTTTTATCCGTAAATCCAAATTGTGCAAAAACATTTTTGATGGAAAGCTGAGACTTTAGGAACAACTTTCATGTTGTAAGTTTTCAAAAATTTTGAGGTTAAATGGGCCGAAATGGGGTTTCAAAACTGAAAATCTGTCGTGACCCATGATTTGTTGCTATGTTGTGATGTTGTTTCAATGTGCTTTGAATGTTCGGTCGTTAACGTTTGAGATATATATATATGTATGTATGTATGTATGTATGTATGTATGTATGTATGTATGTATGTATATGTATATGTATATATACACACACACACACACACACAAGCACATACATATACATATATCATTTGGTTTGTTAGGTTATAAACTGTATTTAGAGATGATATTAAAATCAAACCTTATAGAACTATTGGTCATTACAATCTTGTGATACGTAATAGTAAATTTGTTATGCTTTATAAACATTGAATCATTTTTTTATTTGAAGCTTTGGAAATTTATAAACTTAATTCTACCTATTTTACAAATGTATATAAATGCTTAGTTTTGTATACAATTAATTTCGTAAAGAGAGTTTATTTAAGTTATAAATATCAAACTTGTTTTATAAAGTAGTCCAATTACTTTATAAATGATTTTATGGATTCGGAATTTATTTAAGTTATAAATATCAAACTTGTTTTCTAAAGTAGTCCAATTACTTTATAAATGATTTTATGGATTCGGAATTTCAATTTTGGAAATATAAATGTACGAGGTTTTAACTAATTATTAGAATACAAAATTGGTTTTGAAAATTGATTTATGGATTCACAAATAAATGAATACTTTTATAAATTGCTTTGAGAATATAGTGTGTTAACATTATAACCTTATGGAATTTAAAGAATCAATGTGATTTTGGAATATGGAAAATCTTGTTTAGTAAAATAAATACTCTTAGAACAATCAATAATGGAATATTTTGATAATGACAAAATAAATAAATGTTTTGAAAACCTTAATTCTATAATTTGCGAAGTACTAACAATCGATTTAGTGTTATCGATTGGTTTAAATGCTTCCAATTAATACTTCATCGAATATGGTACAACTCATTGAGTGGAACGTTTAAGTGGAATTTATCAACCGTTAGTGAATATGTGGATTTCACCAGATAGTATGGGATGCTTTAGTTAAATTCTTGTGATCACTATGAGAAAGTAATTAACACTTTATAATTATATCCTCTTTCAGTGTGTGGCAAGTGGTTGCTAGATCCTTAAGAGAATGTTGTTCAAGTTTTCTGATGGTATCCGTAATAAGTAATATTTGCTAGCTTTTAGTAAATACTGGGATTTCACTAGACAGTATGGTACGTATCGGTTAAATCCTAGTAATTATTGAAGTCGATAGTATTTGACACTTTGAAGTTTACTCACTTTTGGTGTGCAGCAAGTGGCTACTAGATCCTTGAGAAGTTACTCCTTGATTTCTTTTCTAATGTAATAACATAAAATAAACCTAAAATATTTGGTCATGGTTGCTACCCTTAAGATCATTCTATGATTTTGTGTTTCCATCCTATGTACGATCCTCGGTATCAGTTCGGTTCGTGTGATACCAAATTGTTTGTTTGTTTGCCACGGTCCTCTATACGATCGTTCTGAGTAAGATCTTTTGGATTCTGGAAATTTGATTCTATAATTATTCTATGTTCATGTAACAAATAAATATATATGTTCTTGTGTCTTGTGATGGATGCTAAGTTAATTTTGTGAATTCAGTGTTTATTGACTAATATGTGTTCGTGTCTTAAATGTATAACCATGTGCCTTGTGATGAACACTAAGTTAAATTAATTCTCGAGACTCGTTATTTCATGGATGTCTATATTTACCTATATTTTATTTATTCTTGTGATATATCTGGTTCTTACCCAATGGATATTTAGAGAGAGTCTGATTAGGGTGTTACTTTGCTCGGGTCTGGTCGAGACATTTTGGGTTTTAAGGATGCTTGGATTTTTGGGTAGGTGTGCTAGCAGATGATAGACATTTTGACATTTTAGTTTATCTTTTGCAAGATATTCTCTTGTTGTACCTTGTGGTGTATTATTGGGATAGTGATTTATTTTGAGTGGTGTATTATGTGAGCTACTTTTTGATTCATCGACCCGCATATTTATCGATTTTATATTTAAATATTTTATTTAAATATTTCATCATTAGTCGGATTTTAGTCCGAAAAGCTACTTTTTGCATACGGTCGAATTAGGACGCGGGACCACTCCCATTAAGTTTAAAATGCCGTTTGCGACCTTTTTGAGTATAAGCTTCGATATGTTTGGAGAAAGTTGATTTTTGCTACTTTTCACTTTGGGTTTGGTTTTGGGCTCAGCCCTATGTTTTAACTTATACTCCAAAACTGAACCACTCTCCCCATTCTCCCTCACTTCTTTCTCTTTTCAGTTTTCTTAGCATTAATGGTGGGAGAGATTGGAAATTAAAACTCCAAAACCCTAGTTTCTCTTGCAAATCAAATTCCTAGCTCCAAACTCAAGAAGAACCCATTGGTAAGCTTCTCTCCTTCTTCTCCAACTTATTCACTTACCAATTTCAAAAATTCTTAAACCTAATTTCGGGAATGTTCTTGTTTTGAGCATAGATTCAAGCTCAATTGGGTTGTGTTGAAGAGAGGTTGATTCTCCATTTGCTTTCAAGCTTCTTCTTGTTCGATTTTGTGAAAAGGTGAGATTTGTAATCTCACATCTAAGTCTATGAATTATCTTCGAATGTTAGGTATGAATTCCTAACACTTATTCGTGTGTATTTGCTTTTGGATTGGATTGAATTGGTGTATATTCCAATTTTTAGTGTTTTGAGTTCAATTCGTTAAAAATCCTAACTTTGATGTTTGAACATGTTTTTGGTGATGCATCGAGGAGCATATAGGGTCGGGTAGTCGATTGGCATAATCCCTTAGCGCCGTTGCTCGAGAAAATGCAATTTGGTCAAGATTGAACCTCATTTGTAATAGGCAGGGAAGAGGCTGGAAATAGGTCCGGCCGACCGACCCCCTGGTTCGGTCGACCGACCTACTTCCAAATGTGCAGTTGCACTTTTGTTTCTGGTTCAGGCCGACCGACCCCCTGGTCCGGTCGACCGACCTGCTTCCAAGTGCATAAGCACTTTCTGTTTTAGGTTCGGTCGACCGACTCAGGGAGTCCGGCCGACCGATCTGATGATTTATGCCTGCTTTGCCTTGTTGCTTAAATTTCCAACTTAAATCGATTCGTGTTGTTTCCTATTTATTGTTATCAATTATTATGACTTTGATGACTCCTTTTTAGGGATTTTCTTGAGTATCCATTTTGATGGATTCTTTATCGGTTTCGTTGGATTTTTATTCACATCTTCGTATGTGAATTTTAGTGATTGATTGTTTCTACAATCTTCTTTGTGTTTTGTCACTTTAAAAATATAAAGGTTTTCTATACTAGTAGTAAATATCAAAACTCTTTCCTCAAACGATTTCAATACTATTTTAATACCAAATTAGTTTATAAAACCGCTTTCCAATCTATTAGTATATACAAACCTTTACCTCACTCGTATGAGAAATCTAATTAAACGGCTTAGTAAAATGAGTGGTATGAAACGCTTACGTTTACTTCGCCGGTTAATTCTTGGACTTGTTCGATTGAATCTCTTGTGACAATTTTCTAGTGGAGATCTACAATTTGTTCGTAAGTATTTAAGTTAAGCTAGTGGTTATGGGACATGATGCTAAGCTCATATATTTACTAGATTACTGCAATCGACACTTCTCGATGATCGTGACGATCATTTTTGTGATTTAGACTAGCAATGTGCGATGTCTCTTTGTCTGTAAGGGAGACTAAACCCCGTTTTGTGGAGTATCGACTCAAATTGGTGGGGTAGCAACCCACGGTCTTCGGACCATTCGTGTGTCAGGTCTTCGGACCATTCGTGTGTCGGGTCTTCGGACCATTCGTGTGTCAAATTAATGGCTAGCTACCATGAGATAGCTTCTCGTTCGTGTGTTACAGCTGTCGGTGAGTTTTCATGCTCCCGTTCATGTGATTGGCCTCCCCCCCTTATTTTGTGAAATTTTTGGATTTCGTGTGTCGAATTCTAGAATTTATACTTCACCTATTTTTGTGATTTCTATTGATATGATTTATCAATTCTTGTGCATAGGTGAATTTGTGTGTCATTGACTGGATTTCTTGTGTTGATTTCTGGAATTTATGTTTCACCAACTTTGTGATTTCTATTGATGTGATTTATCAATTCTTGTGCATAGGTAAATTCGTGTGTCATTAACTTGTTGTGAATACAAGTTTTGGGTATGATACCCTTTTTGGATCTTTGAGAAGATTCTTTGATATTGATTAATCGTTTGTTGATTATCATTTACATACTTATAGTAGTATGCCATTATGGATATTATACGTCTATGCCATATCTTATATGTCATTTATTGTGGCTTGGTGAATGAAATTAGGAGTATGACATTTCTTTTTATCTTGAGTAGATTATCGTGATATTGATTAATCTCTTGTTGATTTTCAATTACTTATATATATCACAGCTTGGCATTGTGATTATTATGTGTTTAGTCATATCTCCTATTCTATATCATGTTATCTGATATTTATAGTTAGACTGATCCGTTTATTATTTTCTTATAAATAATACTCGGGTCAGACCGAGATGTTGCAGGTGCTTCGACTTGACTTCTCTCCGGGGATCCATTACTCTGACCTTTTGCTTACTACTTAGATTAGTAGTTTTTGTTGTATACATTTGAGATACAGACTCCATAATGTATACTTATTCTTTTGTGTAGTTCATGTAACTATTCTTTTGTGATATTGTGGATCTTTTTAGACCACTACTTTGATGAACACTTTCATGTGTTATATTCATATCTATTTTCGCCTTTGTGATATGAATTGTCTGTGGCTGATTTATGTTATGTTTACTTCTATATTTGTTTCCGAAGATATTATAGCCACTGTGTAGTAGCTTTGAGTTTGTGTCGGCATGTCGGATTTCCACTTGAAAAGAATTGCATGCTATACTATCTGACATATCGATGCTCGTACAAAGCAATTACACGGATGGTCGCTCCTCAACAGCCTTATTCTCCATGCTAGTTGACAACATTCACCGTAATGTTCTTGGCTAGCGTGGGTATAGAGGTGGGGCGTCACAGCTTGGTATCAGAGCCAAACTTCGGAACAATATGGAATATTATAACAAGGATCATCGTCCTAAGTCCTTCTTAGGAGTCGTGCTTTAGGATTTTATTCGGGTCTTCGTACCGTCCTATCCTATTTTCTTTTATGATTCCTTGTTTTATCTATCAAGAATTGCTTGATATTTATCTTGAAAATAACTTTTTCCTCTTCTTTCTTTCTTTCTTTCTTTATTTCTTAAAGAAGAGAAATGGTTAGACCTGGTCGTCCTAGTGCTACTTCTCAGGATGGAGTATTCATGTCTGCTCAACAACTTTTGGATCTTGTAAAGAATCAAGAGTTTATCTATGCTTTGAGTAAGAACCCCGAAATGGTTCTACCTTTGAAACTTGAAGTTTCTTTCAATCAGCTTGTGGATGTTACTCTTCTTCATGGAGAGGTTGGTAAAGGAAGTGTTTGTGATATTGGGACTTCCAAGAAGAGGCATATTAAGTTCAAGAGCCTTAATCCCAATAAGAGAGTGAAGCAAACTACTTTTGTAGCAAAGACTCCAATCCCTAATCGTGGAGGATGCTACAATTGTAATTCTATGGAACACTATGCGAATATGTGTCCAAAACCCCATTCTTGTCGCTATTGCAAGAAACCGGGTCATCTTTTATCTGTGTGTCCCAAACTTTTGAACAAGGACATGAGAAAGCTAAATATTGTGCAAGCCCCTAGCAATTCTTCTCGTGGTCAAGGTTTTTCTCATTTAATCCTTGATTACATTTATTTTGTGATCTTCTTATTCGAGTTCTTTTTGATATGGGTTCCATCTCACTATTTTATATCAAAAGAACTTGTTGATTCTTTTTCTTTGAAAATATTTTGGGCTTGATGACTTCCTTGAGAATTGCGAATCCGGATGGTAGGTCCGCAACACTCAATTTGCTTTCTATTGATGTCGAGATTATTTTGTGTGATTTTCCTTTCCTAACCAATTTGCATGTCATGCGTTATTTAGGCTTTGGAATGATTTTGAAAATGGATTGGCTTAACCGTTATGAAGCCCATATCCTATGTCCTGAGCGGACTATTCATCTTCGACATCCTCAATCTGTTAAGCAAATTTCTATTAATCTTCAAGATTCAGTTTCCAGCTTGGTCGCATCTTTATATTCTTTAAATCCTCGTGATGACGATGATGATGATGAGGGTGATATTATTTCTCTTATTCACGTCATTCGTGAATTTTCCGACATATTCGAGCTCGTTTTAGGATTACCACCTAAGCGAGCAATTGAGTTCAAAATCAATCTTATTCCTGGAGCTCAACCTATTACCCGTCCTCCTTATCGTATGTCCAATAAAGAAAACGAGGAGATGCGTAAACAATTATCCGAATTGGAGACGAAGCAATTTATTCGCTCTAGTTCCTCACCTTGGGGAGCTTCGGCTATTTTCGTGAAGAAATCCGATGGTACACTTAGGCTTTGCGTTGACTACCGCAAGCTTAATGATCTTACTATCAAAAATAAATATCCTTTACCTCGGATTGATGATTTATTTGACCAACTTAGTGGTGCTAGAGTCTTTTCACAATTGGACTTGGCTACCGGTTTTCATCAGCTTCGTATTGCAGAGGATAGCATTCCTTTGACATCGTTCCGTACTCGTTATGGATCTTATGAATGGCTTGTGATGCCATTTGGGTTAACGAATGCCCCGGCCTATTTCGTTGACCTTATGAATAGAGTTTTCAAAGACTTTCTCGACCGGTTTGTTCTCATCTTTATTGATGATATTCTTGTGTATTCTAAAACCGAGGAGGAGCATGAAAAACATCTTCGGATTGTGTTGGAAACTCTTAGGAGTAATCAATTAAAGGCAAAATTTTCTAAGTGCCACTTTTGGCAATCTCGTGTGAAGTTTCTCGGTCATATTATTTCCGAATCCGGAATTTCCGTGGATCCTTCAAAGATTGAAGCGATTCAAGATTGGAAGAGACCGGAGAGTGTGACAGAGATTCGTAGTTTTCTCGGATTGACGTGCTATTACCGTCGTTTTATCAAAGACTTTTCTAAGATTGTCGTGCCTCTCACTAGCTTGACGAAGAAAGGTGTTAAATACATTTGGTCGGACAAATGTGAAGCTTCTTTTCAGAAATTAAAAGAACTCCTATCTAATGCTCCTATTCTTGTTATTCCCGAGGGGAATCAAGATTTCGTTGTTTATACCGATGCTAGTCGCGTTGGTTTGGGTGTCGTTCTTATGCAAAGAGAACGTGTTATTGCTTATGCTTCTAGGCAATTGAAGCCGGCTGAGACTAGATATGCCACTCATGATTTAGAGCTCGCGGCTATTGTTTTCGCCCTTCGTATTCGACGTCATTATCTCTTAGGAGAGAAATTTGTTCTTTACACAGATCATAAGTCTTTGAAATATTTATTTTCTCAAAAGGAACTTAATTTGCGTCAACAACGTTGGCTCGAGTTCCTTGCTCCTTATGATCTTGATATTCTTTATACGCCCGGTAAGGGTAATCGTGTCGCCGATGCTCTTAGCCGTAAACAACAAGCTGTTGTTTCTATGATGATATCCGAATGGAACGATCTCGAGATTTTATCCACTTGCGAAATTCGAGACCGTGTTTCCGATTTATGCTCATCATTGTTTTATGTAGCCTTGTGGCTCATCCATCTCTTTTAGACCGCATTCTTGAAGCTCAAAGGCTAGATCCTGAATTGGTTCTTCTTGGCCAAAATATTAAGGATAAAATTGATATCGAGGGTTTGAAAGACTTTGATATCGATTCTCGTGGCGGCATTTAGAAATTTGGTAGACTTATCGTGCCAAATATTAGGGATCTTCGTAAAGATATTTTAGAATATTCTCATCACTCTAAATTTACCATTCATCCCGGTAGTAGTAAAATGTACGCGGATATGAAGCGACTTTATTATTGGGAGGGAATGAAACTTGACATCGCTAACTTCGTTAAACGTTGCATGACTTGCCAACTCGTTAAGGCCGAACATCAAAGGCCCGGTGGGTTATTGCAACCTGTAGAAATTCCAGTTTGGAAGTGGGATCAAATTTCCATGGATTTTATGGATGGCCTTCCCCGTTCTCGATCGGGTTATGATAGCTTATGGGTAATTGTTGATAGACTTGCTAAATCCGCACATTTTATTCCCGTTCGGTCTAACCGAACCGTTCCTCTTTTGGCCAAACTCTTTATTAAAGAGATTGTTAAATTGCATGGGGTTCCTACTTCAATTGTTAGCGATCGTAATCCATTGTTTACTAGTGGATTTTGGAAGAGTCTTCAAAAAGCTTTAGGAACGAAGCTTAATTTTAGCACCGCTTATCACCCCCAGTCCGATGGACAAACTGAGCGTGTGAACCAAACTTTTGAAGATCTTCTTCGTTCTTGTGTGCTTGATTTTGGTGGAGGTTGGGAAGATCATATTTCACTTGTTGAATTTTCCTATAATAATAGCTTCCAATCTAGTATTGGTATGGCACCTTTCGAGGCACTCTATGGAAGGCCATGCCGATCGCCTTCTTGTTGGCTTGAGGCCGGTGAGAAGCTGGTTTTAGGTCCAGATTTTATTCGTGATTCCATAGAAAAGATTGATCTTATTCGTCATAGGATAAAAGAAACCCAGAGTAGACAAAAATCCTATGTCGATAACCGAAGAAGGAAGTTAGAATTTTCTGTGGGAGATCTTGTGTTCATTCGTGGTTCACCTATGAAAGGTGCTGTACGTTTCAGTTGTAAAGACCCGTAAGTCCGTACTCCTTGAATAGACACTAATCTCCTTTGTTTAATTCAAGATGAACGAAAATACGAACCCTTAGGGGTTTTAAGAAAAATTTAAGAAAAGAAGAAGAGAGAAAAAGAAGAAAGAAGAAAAGAAGATAATAGATGGAGGGAAAAGAAAACAGAAAATTAGAAAATAGAATAGAAAAGGGAAAAGAAGATAGAACATTTTAAAATTGAAAGAAAAGAGAATAGAGGAAAAAGAGAAAAACAGAAGAAAATAGGACGGAACAGAAAACAACAGAATCACATCAGAATCTCACAATTCGCAGCGGAACAACATATAATAATAAATGAATAATCTTTAAACAAAGAACTATATCAGTTGTTACATTACATCACATTTCATTACATCATATCATTAGAGTGTACAACAACAACAAACAGTGCAGCGGAAAAAGAAATACTATATAACTAGTAATACGTCATGCCATCCAGCTTGCCTCCAGCAACTCCAGAATATCCAGAATATCCTGATAAACCTTACTCTTGACTGCCCGTGTGGAAATTGGTGGGCACCCAGAGTTTAGGAAGGAAAACAATAAACTCCAAGTCAGTCATGTGACTGGTGTGAGAACTCAAAACAGTTTATTTATCTTTAAAATCAAAATAGAGGAATATTTTTAATCAATTCGCAATGCTTTTAAAAATGAGACTACCATAAGGCCTCCCGCACACACACACACAATGCAAACGCAGAATCGGAGGAGATTTCTCCTTATGATAGTCAAAGATGCTTGATACGCATTTAAAAATAACATTTGATATTATTACTAGTGCATAGTGTAGAAGAAATTCATTTCGAAAGTAGAATATAAATCTTAGCCAACATACGACCATTATCGTATGCCTACTATAGCTACTATCCAAACAGTGGTGACCACCATAAGTGAATAGCAGGTTCTACAACTAATACCGTACAAGTTTCGTATTGGGAATTGGATTTCCAACAAATGGTCAGGCCAAGGAACTTCCCATTGCCACATGAGAATGCCTCTGGAAAGACATCCCCGAGAACCAAACCGGAACTCTGCCAACACAAGGCCGGGTTACCCCTAACTGGGTAACTACTGACACGAGCACGCCATTCCCCGATCGTAAACGACCTTTCTCATGGGATCCCGAAAGCCAACAACCACAAAGTAATAAATTCGCAGTAACCACATAGGTTAAATATCTGGGCTCCATACCATGATACAACCTCTATCCAGAAGGAAATGTACATACCCTAAAGGGTGCTACCCCTCATAACCTTGCCGCACCTTTCCTGTTTTGACCATTTCCAGGGTGTGAGGTTCGACGAAGTCACGTCCACAAAAACATACTTTATACAAAAGCCATGCTTTGGGTCAACAAATGATCAACACAATGATCACTAAGATAGACGATCAAATAAACGATCCTATCACAATAATCAACACAATGATCATTTCAGCAACACTCAGCATATCACATTACCAAATTGGGAATATATCGCTGATAACTTCAACTATATAACCTCTGAGCTCGTACGTCTCAGAGAAGGGTGTTAAGCTAAAAGAATAAATTCTCCGCCACCAACAGAAATATATTTGAAAGAAATCGGCTTTATATCTCAACTTGTAATGTCAGACACACAATCCATACAAGTCTGTTCCGGGCTCAAACAAAACCGAAGGCACTTACAAAGAAGTCCTTGCAATCCGGATATTCACAATCCTGATCGGATTCACCGTCACATATGGAGAACTCTATACCGGAGCAACTCGGTGCAGAGTAAATCGACAGGTCATCCTATCGCTCTCGCAAATACCGGGTCTTCAACACCGATCTTCAATGCAATTATAACGACGTATCACATATTCGGAATGGGTTATACGACCCCATGGTCCTTTCCCGGTTAACCCGAATAGTGAGCGCTTATTCAAAATAAGTGTAGCATTCACATTCAAACAAATCACATCAATTACCCATTCAAAGGGAAATATTGATAGTCGGTTATTGAACTATCACTGGATATGCACACATCACCAGTTTCCAAATAATTTTCCAAATTATTTATTTTCCAAAATATCTTTACAAGATATATATAATTTCAATACTTCAAAAATAAATCAATATTTATTTTTAAACCAATTCCACTTCCTTTATAAATTCCTTAGTGAATTTATATTTCACAATATCAATGAATATATGATTTTAATTATTCATTTTCAATTTATCTTTTCAATTTATCTTCAAAAAGATAAATTCTCAAAATATTCACTTTATATTGGAAAACATTTCCATACTTACTTATTCATAAGTAATTCACAAATTTTATTTATTTTCAACACTTGGAAAATATTCAATATACTTAAATCGAGATTAAGTATGTATTTCATTCTTTAAGGAAATCATTCTTTTAAACATATTTATTTGGGCCAAAACGAATGTTACGTAAAACATCGTTACGACGTCCCAAAATCACTAGTATAGGGATTCGAAATTAAAATAGATATATAAATCCCAATACTATACAAAACATTTCCTTTCGGAAATCATTTACTATAACAACAGTGTTATAGTCCACCATTTCCTTCTATTTCTCGAAAACGTCTATTTCAACAATCAATGTTGAAATCTATGGTTTCGAATCTCAACATCTTTTAAAACATCGTTAGATCGTTTTAATTCTGTTTAAAACACCAAATCTAAAACAATTTCTTTAACGTGTTATTCACTATTCAAAAACGTGAATAAACTTCGTTAACAAATTTCATCCTTTTATTCATTTCAATTCAAAGGATTATTCACTATTCAAAAATGTGAATATAACTCCATTAAATAAGTTATGACAATTAACTTATCAAAATAAGTTGTTTGCGGATTTATAAAACAACGTTTATAAATTCCATTTCTATTTATTTATAAAACTTCCTTTTTATAATTTCCATATTAACCTATTCCAGTTTATAACTAAATTATAAACTAAACGTTCATATTATAAGTTAAATACTTATAAAACGATTATTTTACAAAATTGTTCTTTTTTAAAGACTTTCCAATTTATAAATCTTATAACTTATAAGATCCATTTATTTAACCAATCTATTCTTCAAATAATTTCACCAAATTTATAAATCTTACTATTTATAAATTTCATTTATAACTTCACAGTTTATAATTCTATAAATTTCATTTATTTATGAAATTCATTTTCACTTCATTCAAACACTTATAAAAACTCGTTTTATAATGTCAATATTTCAATTTATAAATATCCATTTATAAATCTCTTAATATAATTCAATTTATATTATTCTTTTAAAACGTCTTTAATCTCCTTTATTATTTCACCATTCTCTTGATTTATAAAATAATCAAATTTTATAAATCCTATATTTTAAACTTTTCACAAAAATTCTAAAATATCTCGATTAAACTATTTTATAAAATCAATAGCATCATATTCTCAAAAATCAGTTTTTTTAACTGTATTTCACAAAAATCATAATTTTTACAACTTTAAAAATTATAACGTTTATTTATTTAAAATGGGTCAATTCCAAAATTATCTTATAAAACGTATGCTTTCTAAAATCACTTTAAAAATCATTTTAAAATCCCAAAATCTGGGTCCAATGATGCTACACACCAAATAGTTAATCACGACTACAACGGTATCATATATCAATATGAAAATCCATCAAATATCAAAATATCTGAAATCAAATAAAAACTGTTGAGGAATCCTGTTGGATCCCTCCAACCTGTTTTCCTGCATCCACAAACATTAGCACAATACCAATTTCGCTCCAGTACGAAATTATCGCGGTACATGTTCTTATTAAATATTATCCGCTTAATAACGGCGTAATAGGGTCTCATCCGCTAAACAAAAAATGCGGGAAATCAACAACTGCAATATATACATATGCCAATATATATATATATTGATATTATATATAATACCAATTTCACTGTTTATGAAATATTCGTGGTATATGTTTTTAATAAATAGCATCCGCTTACTAACGGCGTATAATGTCTATTTTAACAATCAATAGATATCAATCAACATTCAAACATGCATTCAAATATTTTAAATCTAACTATTTAAAATAAAATCGAAACTAATTCGATTGAGTGAGAAGTTCTCACCTTGATTTTGATTCCGATTTAGCTATTATTTCGAATATAATTAAACACGCGTTTAATTATACCCGAAATTCTCACTGACTCCTATCGTCTCCAAACCAGCTCCATAGCGTAGCGCTCGTCAAAACGAAGCCAACGCAACTGATTTCGCATTTTTTTGATCTCGTATGAAAGAGATACAGCGTTTTAAATATCACACGAGTTAAATTATAATTAATTTTCAATTTTTCTTTTAATTACAAACCCTACGCAAATCTGACCGTGCATTTTCGTGATGAGATCTGGGCCGCACGCACGCATATCTTCCTCTCCAGTTAAAAACGCGACCACGAACCCATTTGCCGCCCTCATCATCGAATCATCGCAACCCATACGATCGACTATAGGTTGATCAGAACCCACCGCGACGTGCGCCTACCACCACCACACCCCCACACCAAGTGCGGTCCAACCCGGTGCCCTGTGGGCCCTCGAAAAACGTGAAGAACGGCCGACAGTCGCGCCCTCCTAGCGGCCTCTTCGTTGCTCCATTCTCGATCATCACCTTATGGAATTGAAGCTCTCGTCGAGCTCTTCGACTTTGTAGTTGAGAGATTTTTGTAATAACGCACGGATTTGAAGAGATTAAAGAAGAAAGGTGCGAAAGTTCTGGCCTTCGATGAAGATAGTGGCGGCCATAGCTGAAACTAGGGTTTTGTCTTTTAATTTGTGAAAAGTAAGGCCTATTTATAGAATATATCGAACACTATTCATTCGGGTTTTCATAACTCCGATTTACACGCCGAAACTGACGTTCCTAGGGTTTATCCCGCGTTCCGGACACAATGGAATAGGTTTCGGAAGCTAATTCGGACATCTGTGCGAGTTATGGCTATAAACGTTCAATTTAAATTAAACCGATTTAAGTCGATTTCTAGGCGTTTTAATTTGTACCGGACAAACGGTAAATCCAATTGACTTGAAATTTGAAACCTTACAATAATATCACATTACGGATCCGATGAAACTGGTTTCGTCGAAATCCGAGACTTTTTGAAAAATGGCTATTTTCACTCGTCAAATTTAAATTAAAAATAAATCGATGCGTTTCAAGCTGGCACGCTCAAACGATAACTCCGATTGACACGAAATTTGAAATCCAGTAATAACTAACTATTACGGATCCAATGGAACTGGTTTCATTCAATTCTGAGACTGTTCAAAAATTGACTATTTTCACTAGTCGATTTAAATATTAAAATATTCAATTTTCACAAATTAACTTTTAATTCGATTTTAAAAGTTCTAAAATATCGTTCTAACTTCCATATGATAAAATAAAATTTTACAAATCATTTTTAATCATATTTAACTATATTTTCAATTATTTCCATAATTTAACATATTAAATTATCGATTTAATTATTCAATTAAATCAAATAATTCAAATAAAAATTTATTTGACTTATAAATTCACTTATTAATATTTAAAATTAATTAAATATTCAAATTTTAATTTCTAAAAATTCTGGGTCGTTACAATCTTCCCCACTTAAAAGAATTTCGTCCTCGAAATTAACAAGTAAGAAAAGTTATAGAATTTATTAATTTTCCATAATTTATAATTAAACTTCTTACAATACTTTACTAAGTTTTCAAATCATACTTAGTTATCTTTTCAAAAACAACTACTATTGTTTAACTTTCAATTCCAAACTCAAAGTTAAAGTTTTCAAAATTTTCCAATTTTCTCAAAAAATTTCTAACGCCTTAAATTTCCGGAAAAATTCGCCATAGTCTCCTTTGCGCGGCTCGATCCGAAAAAAAATGACAGTATATATATCACAAATATACATCTTATCAAGTAATGAGGCATCCCGAAGGGAAAAAAGTGTAAAAGTACGGTATGTAATCCGAGATATGTACCTTATATTTTATTAGCAAGCATATACGGCTAATATAGCGCAAAAGCGAGCTCCAAATGCGAAGCATACGCGATCCGCACCTACTAATCACTCAACAAACAACATGAGAATCATGCATATAGATAATAGTATCAATATATAACATATAGCAACATAATAACTATATATGCCAACATAGCAAATGTATGAAAAGCAATATATTCAACCATCAACCAACTAACATCCAACAAATTCATAACCAATATATTCATTTATATTCTCATTAATATTCAATGAATTGGTTCTCAATTTAATCACATTTGATTCATTAACAATGGATGTTTCTAACATTTATCTTCAATTAGTTTATATTCACTAATTCATATTCAAGTTGGTTCACTTCCAATTCAAATTTAATTCTATTCAAATTTCACTTAACTTCCAATTGAATTTCAATTAATTTAGCTTCTAATTTCATTAATCAATTTCATTAACACTTAATGAATTATATACAATCAACTAACAATCATATAACAACCAAAGTATATTAATTACAACCAAATCCCTTTGCTTCACTTACATTCATTTTGGTTTAACACCTTTAATTAAATTGACTTCCATTCAATTTATTCATTCAATTCAATTACAAAGTTGAATTTTTATTTATATACTCAAGTTCATATTCATCACTTAACTTTATTACTTTACTTCGATACCAATATCAACTTCATTCCATATCACTTAAGTTAAATTTCATTTCACAAACATCACTTGTTTTTACTTAACTTAAATTCCCATTTATAAATAAATTCAGATTCCAATTCTAAAGTAAATTTCATTTAACTTTGAATTCATTTTTACTTACAACTCATATTCATAAATATATTCATATAGTTTCACTTTTTATATATATAAGTTCATTCACAATTGTAAATCACATTAATTATAATTTAATTCTTATAATTCATTTTACTTATACAATTATTCCTTTATTTAGATTATTCAAACAACTTAACAATCAACTTACATACACTTTAATAATTCTGAAAATTATTTCTTTATATATAAAAAATATAATCAAGGTAAAAAAATTTCATTTACCCAATTTAAAACAATATCGTGTCGAATTGTTCTATAAAAGTGTTTAGAGATTCCTATCAACAACGTTAATTACTCGTATTAACCAGAATCTATATACCACTCAACAAACCAATCATCACAATATAAAACAATTTTATATTCACTAACAAATACGCTCTCATAGCTATTATTACACTCAAATTCATTCTAGAGCACTACTGACTCTATCTCTAATGAATAATACCCAACAGAACCATGGTTGTCGCTTAACCATAAGCTCTGATGCCAACTGTAAAGATCTAGGCTTTTCAACCGTCGACAGCAGTCACAACCGGTAGGCTTTTCAACCATCCCAGCCCCACCGTGGCTTACACTGGTACCCCAGACCTTATTTTACGGCCAGCCTCTCGACTGTCTCAGGTTACACCTAACCAACCCCCTAAAAGAGGATGTGTGGGAGTAAGAGTCTCCCGTTCGCCACCTAACCGCGAAGCGAGAACCCCCCATCACATAGCCCAATAGCTTAACAAGACTGGTGTGAGAACTCAAAACAGTTTATTTATCTTTAAAATCAAAATAGAGGAATATTTTTAATCAATTCGCAATGCTTTTAAAAATGAGACTACCATAAGGCCTCCCGCACACACACACAATGCAAACGCAGAATCGGAAGAGATTTCTCCTTATGATAGTCAAAGATGCTTGATACGCATTTAAAAATAACATTTGATATTATTACTAGTGCATAGTGTAGAAGAAATTCATTTCGAAAGTAGAATATAAATCTTAGCCAACATACGACCATTATCGTATGCCTACTATAGCTACTATCCAAACAGTGGTGACCACCATAAGTGAATAGCAGGTTCTACAACTAATACCGTACAAGTTTCGTATTGGGAATTGGATTTCCAACAAATGGTCAGGCCAAGGAACTTCCCATTGCCACATGAGAATGCCTCTGGAAAGACATCCCCGAGAACCAAACCGGAACTATGCCAACACAAGGCCGGGTTACCCCTAACTGGGTAACTACTGACACGAGCACGCCATTCCCCGATCGTAAACGACCTTTCTCACGGGATCCCGAAAGCCAACAACCACAAAGTAATAAATTAGCAGTAACCACATAGGTTAAATATCTGGGCTCCATACCATGATACAACCTCTATCCAGAAGGAAATGTACATACCCTAAAGGGTGCTACCCCTCATAACCTTGCCGCGTCTTTCCTGTTTTGACCATTTCCGGGGTGTGAGGTTCGACGAAGTCACGTCCACAAAAACATACTTTATACAAAAGCCATGCTTTGGGTCAACAAATGATCAACACAATGATCACTAAGATAGACGATCAAATAAACGATCCTATCACAATAATCAACACAATGATCATTTCAGCAACACTCAGCATATCACATTACCAAATTGGGAATATATCGCTGATAACTTCAACTATATAACCTCTGAGCTCGTACGTCTCAGAGAAGGGTGTTAAGCTAAAAGAATAAATTCTCCGCCACCAACAGAAATATATTTGAAAGAAATCGGCTTTATATCTCAACTTGTAATGTCAGACACACAATCCATACAAGTCTGTTCCGGGCTCGAACAAAACCGAAGGCACTTACAAAGAAGTCCTTGCAATCCGGATATTCACAATCCTGATCGGATTCACCGTCACATATGGAGAACTCTATACCGGAGCAACTCGGTGCAGAGTAAATCGACAGGTCATCCTATCGCTCTCGCAAATACCGGGTCTTCAACACCGATCTTCAATGCAATTATAACGACGTATCACATATTCGGAATGGGTTATACGACCCCATGGTCCTTTCCCGGTTAACCCGAATAGTGAGCGCTTATTCAAAATAAGTGTAGCATTCACATTCAAACAAATCACATCAATTACCCATTCAAAGGGAAATATTGATAGTCGGTTATTGAACTATCACTGGATATGCACACATCACCAGTTTCCAAATAATTTTCCAAATTATTTATTTTCCAAAATATCTTTACAAGATATATATAATTTCAATACTTCAAAAATAAATCAATATTTATTTTTAAACCAATTCCACTTCCTTTATAAATTCCTTAGTGAATTTATATTTCACAATATCAATGAATATATGATTTTAATTATTCATTTTCAATTTATCTTTTCAATTTATCTTCAAAAAGATAAATTCTCAAAATATTCACTTTATATTGGAAAACATTTCCATACTTACTTATTCATAAGTAATTCACAAATTTTATTTATTTTCAACACTTGGAAAATATTCAATATACTTAAATCGAGATTAAGTATGTATTTCATTCTTTAAGGAAATCATTCTTTTAAACATATTTATTTGGGCCAAAACGAATGTTACGTAAAACATCGTTACGACGTCCCAAAATCACTAGTATAGGGATTCGAAATTAAAATAGATATATAAATCCCAATACTATACAAAACATTTCCTTTCGGAAATCATTTACTATAACAACAGTGTTATAGTCCACCATTTCCTTCTATTTCTCGAAAACGTCTATTTCAACAATCAATGTTGAAATCTATGGTTTCGAATCTCAACATCTTTTAAAACATCGTTAGATCGTTTTAATTCTGTTTAAAACACCAAATCTAAAACAATTTCTTTAACGTGTTATTCACTATTCAAAAACGTGAATAAACTTCGTTAACAAATTTCATCCTTTTATTCATTTCAATTCAAAGGATTATTCACTATTCAAAAATGTGAATATAACTCCATTAAATAAGTTATGACAATTAACTTATCAAAATAAGTTGTTTGCGGATTTATAAAACAACGTTTATAAATTCCATTTCTATTTATTTATAAAACTTCCTTTTTATAATTTCCATATTAACCTATTCCAGTTTATAACTAAATTATAAACTAAACGTTCATATTATAAGTTAAATACTTATAAAACGATTATTTTACAAAATTGTTCTTTTTTAAAGACTTTCCAATTTATAAATCTTATAACTTATAAGATCCATTTATTTAACCAATCTATTCTTCAAATAATTTCACCAAATTTATAAATCTTACTATTTATAAATTTCATTTATAACTTCACAGTTTATAATTCTATAAATTTCATTTATTTATGAAATTCATTTTCACTTCATTCAAACACTTATAAAAACTCGTTTTATAATGTCAATATTTCAATTTATAAATATCCATTTATAAATCTCTTAATATAATTCAATTTATATTATTCTTTTAAAACGTTTTTAATCTCCTTTATTATTTCACCATTCTCTTGATTTATAAAATAATCAAATTTTATAAATCCTATATTTTAAACTTTTCACAAAAATTCTAAAATATCTCGATTAAACTATTTTATAAAATCAATAGCATCATATTCTCAAAAATCAGTTTTTTTAACTGTATTTCACAAAAATCATAATTTTTACAACTTTAAAAATTATAACGTTTATTTATTTAAAATGGGTCAATTCCAAAATTATCTTATAAAACGTATACTTTCTAAAATCACTTTAAAAATCATTTTAAAATCCCAAAATCTGGGTCCAATGATGCTACACACCAAATAGTCAATCACGACTACAACGGTATCATATATCAATATGAAAATCCATCAAATATCAAAATATCTGAAATCAAATAAAAACTGTTGAGGAATCCTGTTGGATCCCTCCAACCTGTTTTCCTGCATCCACAAACATTAGCACAATACCAATTTCGCTCCAGTACGAAATTATCGCGGTACATGTTCTTATTAAATATTATCCGCTTAATAACGGCGTAATAGGGTCTCATCCGCTAAACAAAAAATGCGGGAAATCAACAACTGCAATATATACATATGCCAATATATATATATTGATATTATATATAATACCAATTTCACTGTTTATGAAATATTCGCGGTATATGTTTTTAATAAATAACATCCGTTTACTAACGGCGTATAATGTCTATTTTAACAATCAATAGATATCAATCAACATTCAAACATGCATTCAAATATTTTAAATCTAACTATTTAAAATAAAATCGAAACTAATTCGATTGAGTGAGAAGTTCTCACCTTGATTTTGATTCCGATTTAGCTATTATTTCGAATATAATTAAACACGCGTTTAATTATACCCGAAATTCTCACTGACTCCTATCGTCTCCAAACCAGCTCCATAGCGTAGAGCTCGTCAAAACGAAGCCAACGCAACTGATTTCGCATTTTTTTGATCTCGTATGAAAGAGATACAGCGTTTTAAATATCACACGAGTTAAATTATAATTAATTTTCAATTTTTCTTTTAATTACAAACCCTACGCAAATCTGACCGTGCATTTTCGTGATGAGATCTGGGCCGCACGCATGCATATCTTCCTCTCCAGTTAAAAACGTGACCACGAACCCATTTGCCGCCCTCATCATCGAATCATCGCAACCCATACGATCGACTATAGGTTGATCAGAACCCACCGCGACGTGCGCCTACCACCACCACACCCCCACACCAAGTGCGGTCCAACCCGGTGCCCTGTGGGCCCTCGAAAAACGTGAAGAACGGCCGACAGTCGCGCCCTCCTAGCGGCCTCTTCGTTGCTCCATTCTCGATCATCGCCTTATGGAATTGAAGCTCTCGTCGAGCTCTTCGACTTTGTAGTTGAGAGATTTTTGTAATAACGCACGGATTTGAAGAGATTAAAGAAGAAAGGTGCGAAAGTTCTGGCCTTCGATGAAGATAGTGGCGGCCATAGCTGAAACTAGGGTTTTGTCTTTTAATTTGTGAAAAGTAAGGCCTATTTATAGAATATATCGAACACTATTCATTCGGGTTTTCATAACTCCGATATACGCGCCGAAACTGACGTTCCTAGGGTTTATCCCGCGTTCCGGACACAATGTAACAGGTTTCGGAAGCTAATTCGGAAATCTGTGCGAGTTATGGCTATAAACGTTCAATTTAAATTAAACCGATTTAAGTCGATTTCTAGGCGTTTTAATTTGTGCCGGACAAACGGTAAATCCAATTGACTTGAAATTTGAAACCTTACAATAATATCACATTACGGATCCGATGAAACTGGTTTCGTCGAAATCCGAGACTTTTTGAAAAATGGCTATTTTCACTCGTCAAATTTAAATTAAAAATAAATCGATGCGTTTCGAGCTGCCACGCTCAAACGATAACTCCGATTGACACGAAATTTGAAATCCGGTAATAACTAACTATTACGGATCCAATGGAACTGGTTTCGTTCAATTCTGAGACTGTTCAAAAATTGACTATTTTCACTAGTCGATTTAAATATTAAAATATTCAATTTTCACAAATTAACTTTTAATTCGATTTTAAAAGTTCTAAAATATCGTTCTAACTTCCATATGATAAAATAAAATTTTACAAATCATTTTTAATCATATTTAACTATATTTTCAATTATTTCCATAATTTAACATATTAAATTATCGATTTAATTATTCAATTAAATCAAATAATTCAAATAAAAATTTATTTGACTTATAAATTCACTTATTAATATTTAAAATTAATTAAATATTCAAATTTTAATTTCTAAAAATTCTGGGTCGTTACATCAGTCGATCGGGAAAATTGGCGCCTTGATATATTGGGTCATTTCCTATCATTGAACGTATTGGTTACATGGCTTATCGCCTTTTATTACCGGCTCAATTTTCAGCTATCCATGACGTGTTTCACGTATCTCAACTCCGGAAATGTCTTCGAGATTTCGATTCTATTCTTGAGCCCGGTGTTGTGGAAGAGATTGAAGTTTTGCCTAATTTAACTTATGAGCAACATCCTATTCGTATCATTGCTTCGGAAGTCAAACGACTTCGAAATAAAGATGTTTCGCTTGTTAAAGTTCAATGGTCTTCAAATCCTAAGGATTGTTCTTGGGAATCTAGAGAGTACATCGAGCGAACACATCCGGACTTACTTTCTCGTGCTCTTTGAGGTGAACTTCTTATTTCAAATTTCTTTTGCGTTGAATATGCTTTTATGGTTGTTACTATATATGTTCTTCTTAAATATTGTGAGGACGCAATTTCTTTAAGGAGGGGAGTCTGTAACAACCCGCATATTTATCGATTTTATATTTAAATATTTTATTTAAATATTTCATCATTAGTCGGATTTTAGTCCGAAAAGCTACTTTTTGCATACGGTCGAATTAGGACTCGGGACCACTCCCATTGAGTTTAAAATGCCGTTTGCGACCTTTTTGAGTATAAGCTTCGATATGTTTGGAGAAAGTTGATTTTTGCTACTTTTCACTTTGGGTTTGGTTTTGGGCTCAGCCCTATGTTTTATCTTATACTCCAAAACTGAACCACTCTCCCCATTCTCCCTCACTTCTTTCTCTTTTCAGTTTTCTTAGCATTAATGGTGGGAGAGATTGGAAATTAAAACTCCAAAACCCTAGTTTCTCTTGCAAATCAAATTCCTGGCTCCAAACTCAAGAAGAACCCATTGGTAAGCTTCTCTCCTTCTTCTCCAACTTATTCTCTTACCAATTTCAGAAATTCCTAAACCTAATTTCGGGAATGTTCTTGTTTTGAGCTTAGATTCAAGCTCAATTGGGTTGTGTTGAAGAGAGGTTGATTCTCCATTTGCTTTCAAGCTTCTTCTTGTTCGATTTTGTGAAAAGGTGAGATTTTTAATCTCACATCTAAGTCTATGAATTATCTTCGAATGTTAGGTATGAATTCCTAACACTTATTCGTGTGTATTTGCTTTTGGATTGGATTGAATTGGTGTATATTCCAATTTTTAGTGTTTTGAGTTCAATTCGTTAAAAATCCTAACTTTGATGTTTGAACATGTTTTTGGTGATGCATCAAGGAGCATATAGGGCCGGGTAGTCGATTGGCATAATCCCTTAGCGTCGTTGCTCGAGAAAATGCAATTTGGTCAAGATTGAACCTCATTTGTAATAGGCAGGGAAGAGGCTGGAAACAGGTCCGGCCGACCGACCCCCTGGTTCGGTCGACCGACCTGCTTCCAAATGTGCAGTTGCACTTTTGTTTCTGGTTCGGCCGACCGACCCCCTGGTCCGGTCGACCGACCTGCTTCCAAGTGCATAAGCACTTTCTGTTTTAGGTTCGGTCGGCCGACTCAGGGAGTCCGGCCGACCGATCTGATGATTTTTGCCTGCTTTGCCTTGTTGCTTAAATTTCCAACTTAAATCGATTCGTGTTGTTTTCTATTTATTGTTATCAATTATTATGACTTTGATGACTCCTTTTTAGGGATTTCGTTGAGTATCCATTTTGATGGATTCTTTATCGGTTTCGTTGGATTTTTATTCACATCTTTGTATGTGAATTTTAGTGATTGATTGTTTCTACAATCTTCTTTGTGTTTTGTCACTTTAAAAATATAAAGGTTTTCTATACTAGTAGTAAATATAAAAACTCTTTCCTCAAACGATTTCAATACTATTTTAACACCAAATTTGTTTATAAAACCGTTTTCCAATCTATTAGTATATACAAACCTTTACCTCAGTCGTACGAGAAATCTAATTAAACGGCTTAGTAAAATGAGTGGTATGAAACGCTTACGTTTACTTCGTCGGTTAATTCTTGGACTTGTTCGATTGAATCTCTTGTGACAATTTTCTAGTGGAGATCTACAATTTGTTCGTAAATATTTAAGTTAAGCTAGTGGTTATGGGACATGATGCTAAGCTCATATATTTACTAGATTACTGTAATCGACACTTCTCGATGATCATGACGATCATTTTTATGATTTAGACTAGCAATGTGCGATGTCTCTTTGTCTATAAGGGAGACTAAACCCCGTTTTGTGGAGTTTCGACTCAAATTGGTGGGGTAGCAACCCACGGTCTTCGGACCATTTGTGTGTCAGGTCTTCGGACCATTCGTGTGTCAGGTCTTCGGACCATTCGTGTGTCAAATTAATGGCTAGCTACCATGAGATAGCTTCTCGTTCGTGTGTTACAGCTGTTGGTGAGTTTTCATGCTCCCGTTCATGTGATAGGCCTCCCCCCTTATTTTGTGAAATTTTTGGATTTCGTGTGTCGAATTCTGGAATTTGTACTTCACCTATTTTTGTGATTTCTATTGATATGATTTATCAATTCTTGTGCATAGGTGAATTTGTGTGTCATTGACTGGATTTCTTGTGTTGATTTCTGGAATTTATGTTTCACCAACTTTGTGATTTCTATTGATATGATTTATCAATTCTTGTGCATAGGTGAATTCGTGTGTCATTAACTTGTTGTGAATACAAGTTTTGGGTATGATACCCTTTTTGGATCTTTGAGAAGATTCTTTGATATTGATTAATCGTTTGTTGATTATCATTTACATACTTATAGTAGTATGCCACTATGGATATTATACGTCTATGCCATATCTTATATGTCATTTATTGTGGCTTGGTGAATGAAATTAGAAGTATGACATTCCTTTTTATCTTGAGTAGATTATCGTGATATTGATCAATCTCTTGTTGCTTTTCAATTACTTATATATATCACAGCTTGGCATTGTGATTATTATGTGTTTAGTCATTTCTCCTATTCTATATCATGTTATCTGATATTTATAGTTAGACTGGTCCGTTTATTATTTTCTTATAAATAATACTCGGGTCAGACCGAGATGTTGTAGGTGCTTCGACTTGACTTCTCTCCGGGGATCCATTACTCTGACCTTTTGCTTACTACTTAGATTAGTAGTTTTTGTTGTATACATTTGAGATACAGACTCCATAATGTATACTTATTCTTTTGTGTAGTTCATGTAACTATTCTTTTGTGATATTGTGGATCTTTTTAGACCACTACTTTGATGAACACTTTCATGTGTTATATTCATATCTATTTCCTCCTTTGTGATATGAATTGTCTGTGGCTGATTTATGTTATGTTTACTTCTATATTTGTTTCCGAAGATATTATAGCCACTGTGTAGTAGCTTTGAGTTTGTGTCGGCATGTCGGATTTCCACTTGAAAAGAATTGCATGCTATACTATCTGACATATCGATGCTCGCACAAAGCAATTACACGGATGGTCGCTCCTCAACAGCCTTATTCTCCGTGCTAGTTGACCGCATTCACCGTAATGTTCTTGGCCAGCGTGGGTATAGAGGTGGGGCGTCACACTAGTTGTATATTTTGTAGACTCATAATATGTATGGTATATGATGTATATTATTTCATTGTGATCTGTGATTATTATTTTCATATGGTACATTATTCTGATTTTGAGAAATCGGTGTGCCTATTTCTTTGCATTAATACTGTACACGTCAAATTTTAGTTCAGACGTTAAGTAAAAAGGTATAAACGACGTGTCAAGATTAGTATAAAGATATATTCACATTCGATCGCCCTTGACAAACCGTATCCTCTGGATTAGCAGATAATATTACTTGTAATATTCTTTGCTAAATTGGGTATCAGGATAGGGTCATTACACTTTTAGTGCTAAGTACACGCTAAATATTTTTCACGCACAAGTAGCACAACGCACAATTAACTCACACAAAGTACGATCAAGTCACATGAACGACTTTTAATACCCTTTTTATTTAATTAATCTTTTTGTTAATTAAGCTTCTTTTATTAGTAAAACTCGTTGATTAGTTAAACTTCCCTTATTTAATTAAAATTCTTATTCAACTAAACTTCTTATAATTTGAACTTCACTTATTAATTAAATCTTCTTATTTGATTAAACTTCTTATTAATTAAAACTTCTTTATTTAAGTAAAGCATCTTCTTTAATTCAACTTCTTTATTAATTAAAACTTCTTTATTTGAATCTATATATAGATATAATTCCTCTTTATAAAACATATATATTTTTATTCTGCTATTCATGTATTTTACTATTCATGTATTACTAATCAATTATACTATATTTGACTATTCACTTATATTGTATTTTATATTCATGCATAAATTTTCACTTACACCGTATTTTCTTTTTACTTATGCTTTATATACTTCAAAGTATTCACGTACTTATCTCAAATGGTATAAGTATGTTCACAAATCATTATCACGATTTACTTACTTTAAAATACCATCAAAGAGGTTAAAAATAAATGTTACTTACACATTGTTACTATAAACTCCTCTTTTATAAATTAAAAATGAATTTTTGTTATCTTTTTATAAAATATTTCATACTTATTATTGTCTTTAAAATATCCATAATTAAAGATCTAAGTATAATCTTAAGGGTTAAAGACAAGTGTTATTTAAACATTGGTCACAACAAACCCAAAACCATTTCACACGTAACCATTTTATAAAAAACTTGCTTTTTAAAGATCTAATTACATTTAAAGGTTAAAGACAATTGTTACTTAAACATTTGTCACTGCAAACCCAAATCCATTTACTTATAGTTGTCTTTTAAATATTCAATATTAAATATCTAATTATATTCCTAGGTATAATTAATAAGGGTTAAAAACAAATGGTACTAAAACATTGTTTAGTACAACCCAAAACCAAATTTATACTTGTCATTAACTTTAAGACATTTAGTTTAAAGGCTAAATCATATCCACACTTATTAATTAAGGTAATTCACTTTTATTTGAACTACTCAAAACTATTTATTTAACTTAAGCGTTAAAGATCTAATTATCTTTTAAATACTCAACTTATTTTTAAAACTTATGTGTTTATACATTTAAAACACTTATGATTATGTTAAAAAACTTTTAAACAACTTAATAATATATTATAATTATCTACATGGGATATTATTATGTAAAATAACAAATTTTGAAATAATTGGAAAAACAAAAATAAACGTGTTTTAAATTAAAATCCACTTACTTCAATAAATCATAATTAATTATTAAAATTATATTTTAACTTGAAACCAATTTTAAAATACTCTAACATACATTAGAAAATAACCCTAAAAGGGTTAGAGAAAATAATTAATTTAAATATCATTTTTACACAATTTATTGTTTCAAACAGAACAACATTTTACCAAATACTAACAAAACAATTCGCAAGAATTAAAAGATTTTCAAAAGAAAAGATAGCATTCAAGGAATGCAATCTAAAGTTCAAGGCCTGTTTTTAACATTTTTTGCTACTACTTTGCGCCTAGTTTTCAACCCTTTACCAAATGAATTTTGATCCAATATTTTTTTCACTTGGTCCAATATTTTCATAGTAGTTAGTATACTATGGATACAAAAAAATTATGAAGAAAAATCTCAAAGAACAGCTTTTAATTATTTTATAGAAATTTCCAAAAATAAGGTATTTTTCCAAAGTACTCGTATAGTGGCCATATCGCTATAACTTTTACCACTTCATTCAACTGGCTACTAAATGTTTTAAACTCCAAAATATTTCCAGCAAAACCAAAATATATTTTACTTGTTAAAATAGCACAGAAACCTAAGGAAATTTCTACTAAAATAAACGTTATTTCTCAAAAAAGGGTATTTAAAAGTGTTGTTGTAGGGACTGTTTCACTATTAAATTTTACAACTTTGTTTGACTAGTTTTAGACCTTTTTAAAACTTGATATTTTTACGTTAGCAAATACTTATATAATACTTGTTAAAACCACAAAGAAAACCCTACGGATGTCTTCCAATGTTGACCTAGAAATCACCGAACACAAAGTGATTTCAAAGTGCATCCATAACGACTATTTTGTTACAAAGTTTTACAAATTTGTTCAACATTTTCCACAACTTTCCAAACATATTAATTTCTATCCAAAACACTTCTAAAAGTGTAGATAACGACCTAAATAAGTAATATCAAGATATGTTCATAAATCGCAAAACAACACAAATTAAAGTTAATGTATTTCGAAGTGCTTTCATAGCGACTTTCTCACTTCAAAATTCACAAACACACTTTTATATCACATAAAACTTATCCAAACATGTATACATCAATTCATGGTCATGTTACAAGTTTTAGAGGGATTAAAAGAGAAGTTATAATACATATATATTGTCATTTTCTTTCAAAAGCAAAAGCGGTCCAAAAGTTATAACTTGCATTATTTTTCACTTAACATTTATTTCACCAATCAAATATTTATATCACAACATAATTCATTTGATGTTGAGTTACCACACCTTAAACCAATTAACGAACATTGCAAACCACTTGAATCAAGACAACAATTCCTACCATCACCAAAGCTACTTCCTTTTGCTCCAAACCCACAAGCTAAGCCTCCCCACACTCAAAGTTAATCACGCCTTAGGTCTAACCTGCTTTTTCTTCATCTAATTTCAATTTCTTGGATGTAAAACATGTTCTAATAATGTTCTAAGACCTTTGTGAAAGTTTGTAGGAGATGGGAGAAGATTTGATAAAGTTTTGAAGATTTGAAGAGAGAAAGTGTGTTTTAATAAATTTTATTCTTTTCAAAACTTTGAAAATAAAATTAATGATCAAATGAGATATGAAAACTACATGTTAAGAGGTGAAAATGGCCTCTTTTTCCCTCATTTCTCCTTTCCAATGCTAGCATATGCTCCTTTGAACATGCCATGAGACAAGCCTTTATTCCCTTCACCATCCAGGCTTTAAATCAAGGGTCTTTGTTTCCTTAATTCTTCACACTTACTTTAATTAATTTGTAGCTAACTTAAGGTTTTTTACTTATTATTTATGTGTTCGTATGTTACTATACAAGTTTAATAGAGTTCGAACAACTTTTTTTGAACAATAAATATAGTAATGTATGCCTAATAACATAGTGTTCATATGTTATTGTTTATATGTCCATAAGACGACATGTCAAAAGATGCCCATAAAGGTAGTAATGTATGCCTAAAAATATATGTGTTGTGAATAATCATCAAGGCATCACACTGCCCATGGAAATCAAACCCATATGAAATGGTTTATACTGATATCAAAAGATGTCATCACCCACATAGAAACACATCCAATAAAAAATCACTGAATCAACACAAATGAGTGAATCATACATATCCAGAAATCAACACTCAAATCCCAAAAATATTATAATATCAATATAAGAAGACATCTAGAATCAAAAAATGGTAATGACAACACACACCAGAGGAAGATGTAATCTACGATACATGCCTATGAAAATATAGTTGGCGCCAATAATGTATAATCGATGGCACACCACTAGGATAGATAATTGGCAGCATATGCCAAACAATGGTAGTTGGAAACACACGCCAATGTGATATAAAAGCAACACGTGAAAATAAAAAAAAAGTTGATGACAAATTCCAAAGAGAGATAATAGGTGACACAAGCCAAAGAAGGATACGAGGATTGATCATACACAGGACATAGTCTTCGGTATAATCACAAGTTATCATTTTCAGTAGGAGAATAAGTACTCGTCTATATCACAACACCAGAACCTGATAGGAGACCTTCAGACACACCTGCTTCAAGAGACTACACGGCGAACTCCAGCACGGCTCTTTCGTCTTAATTACCTCGATGGACATCATGACTCTTATCCACCGCATGTCAGATTACACTCTGCATTGTTCACTTCCCTACACATGCTACCAATTGGTAATAGACTACTGGCTTCGGTGAGACAAGGGGCTATACATTATCGACTCATGACTCTACTATCGTCGACACCTAGCTATAAATATTGTCGAAACACGACTAGAACATTGCCGATACACAGCAGCGGGGTATCACAGATCCGAGGTACGACCAACACAATTAGGCCGCAAGGGTGGATACAGGCCAATCTGGTTCATTCTCAAAACATAAACAAAGTCGGAGTGTGATAGACAAATATTGTAAATAAATATAATAGCTGACACATAGCTATATACACATACCGACGGATGACCTTACTCATATGCTTACACACGGTTGAGTACATATACCAGCACATAGCTTTGTATATTATCGAAACACGGCTCGATATTATCGCTGACATACAGCTTCACATTGTCAACACATGACTATAATATATTCACCATAGCGATCATCACACACTGTATCCCCACATTCAGTGTCATCCATAGGTAAAGGATAACCGAATAAATAACATAACGCCATCCCTAACCACCATGCATTACTACTTCATTTATTCAATGCTCACATATCACAAATGCCCTTCAATATTCTATATAACGAGTCCAAAGAATAACCAAAGAAATATTAATAGAATGTCCCATCTCAAACGGTATTATAACTCCATTTATTCAGATTCTCGTCACACGGAACGAACACAAAATCGTAACAAAGGATGTCATCACTACATTATATTAAATCACTAAACATATCCCAATGAATGGTGAATCATTTATAATTCAATTCAATATATAAAAGAAGTAAAATCAGAAAAACAAGAAAAAATAGAATAATCAAAAGGATATGTAAGTATAGAACAAATGAATCAATAATAATAAATCAATTGCAACATATAATTTAATGCAACAAAATTAATACTTAGAATTGAATAATATATATATGTATATATATTCTAGAATTGATTAGAATATTAAGTAAACTCAATTATAAAATTTTCTACACAATAGATTACTAACTACTCAATCCTTTATAAAATTAAATAATAATTTAGTATTTACAAATAGCCTTAGGAAATCCGAAAGTATTTTATAATGTTAAGCATTACATAAAACAGTTTATCCGTAATTTTCTGTAATCAAATATTAGTTATAAATCATTATAAACCAACTAAATCAATTCAACATGTTCATACTTAAATAATACTAATACAACACACATACAACATTAAATTTATTAAACTTAGATTTTCTTTCATACATATATTATATCCAATATTTATGCATCACAATTTAAGTGTATTTGACAAGCACAGTTGTCCAAGTGGTTAAGTGATTCGGCTTTGGTGCGATATGTCACAAGTTCGAAACTTGCTTCGAACGTTTATTGACATGTGATATATTGTCCTTGTGACATGTTGTATATAAAGTTCCAATTCAATATATATATATATATATATATATATATATATATATATGTTTTTTATTATAAATTGGTGAAGATATTTTACATGTATGGTTGTACATGTCACTAGGACAATATACACATGCACTGACATAAGATGAAATGACAATACAAATTCCAGGAAGATATAATACATTACGGGGTTTGCAAAAAAAAAATTAACTAGCAACACCAAAATCAAAATACTGCACACGATACCTAGAGTATGAACAAGAGCATAAACATGGAAAGACAAATAAATGCAGCATACCAAGAAATATATTTAAGGAAGTAGACTTGATTAGCTCAGTGAGTGGATACACATTGGAAAAGGAAAAACAACAAGTATATATATTTTCCATACACACACACTCTGACACGCACACAATGAACATAACACAAATGTACATGAGATAGGTCGACCGATCAACCCCACCGATCGATCGGTAGCTTTGATAATTGATAATGTTGATTACTTGAAAGCGGCAATTCCTATGCCCTATTCGATCATTTCGATACAGACCCAATGCATATAAGAAATTCGATCACAAAAGACTCGACCAATAAGAATAAAATGAAAAGAACATAGATTCATGAGCAATGATCACTCGCTTGAAAATTTGCATCTTGTTTTCCTTCTTCTCTCTAATATGCACTCTCGAAACTCATCATCAACGTAACAAAACACGAGCTACTTCTAACCACAGACGCACATAAACTTCGAGATGTACAGGTTCAAATTTGAGAAATTTTGGGAATTTGTTAAATTTGATTTCAAATTTTTGGAGTGTTAATAGTTTTTACTTTTGCTTTTCCTTTTTGTAGAAGTACATTGGCAGAGGGAAGAGGTATGGGTGAGAGTTTAAGTGACAAGAAAATAAAATTTTGGATCTTGCATTTTGGCATTGGTACTAGAAATTGGGCCTTAGAAATAAACAAGTAAAATTATATATATATATATATATATATATATATATATACGCTTTTATTTTCTTTTACTTATAATCTAAATTCTCTTTAATTTAAATAAATCAAAACTCCTATTTAAAATCATATCTTTACGAAACTAATGTTATATTTTATTTATCACTTTTGTAAAATTTCATTCCCGCATTTTAGCTTATTTAAGTTTAAATATTTTATTCCCTTGATCGAAATCCTTTTACAACACAATTTCAAAACCAATTTATGAGATAAATTTTTAAACTTTGATTTAAGTAATAAAATTACAACTATTAAATAATTACTACCTAAAAATCAGGTTGTTATGTTTAACAAAATTTAAATTCGTCTAATGAAAGAGGTGTATAATTATTTCTTATAAATTTATATCCTTTCACCCAACCTGATTTTCATATATGGTTATATGAAGAATGAACTAAAGATTAATTTTACGTCTATTACATTATTACAGAGCAAAACCAAAGGTATTTTTGGTGTCTTTGTATCAATAAACCTAACTCGATACAAAATAAATGAAGGAACCCAAATTAATAATATTTCCAATAAAACAAAAATATGGAAACAAGTTTCGATATAAAATGTGTGAAATAAGAAACACTTCACTTTTACCCATACTAAATCCTATTGAATATCAGAAGGTTCTACAGTGCATGTGAATTAATAAATCCAATAAAATCTTGCAAAATAAATAAAGGAAACAAAGTTAGTAATCATAATAATCAAAATAAATCAGTGCAAAATAAAAATTTAGGACATAAAATTCATATCAAGATATAAATTCATAATTTAGAATAAAAACAACAATACAACCTGGAATTGAAAGAAAAAACATAAAACAAAATAAAGATCTAACTTTTAAATCGAATTTGTTGATCCAGTAAGTCAAAGTCTTTTGGTAGCATATAGACAATTTATCCATAATAATCCTTACCCTAGCAATAGGTAGAAATGCAACAACAACATAATATTAATAAAACAAAAAAATTAGGGTGAATTAAAAGGAAGAGGAACTATTGATAAATTCAGTCAAATCATAATCATGATAAAAAAATTATGAGATAGACAAATATATAATTTGGAAAGAAGTTTAATTTGTTTTTGATTTAGGATTGAGTATTTCTATGTAAAGCCAGAAATGAGGAAGAAACAAAATTGTGAGAGGAGAGAGAAGTAATTAAAGATGTAAAAAATTAAAGAACTAATAATTTTCTTTAGTATTGGATGTGCTAAGAGGGGAAGATAACTCAGTTATATTACATAAAAATAATGAATGTAGGAAGTATGGTAGATGAAACCAAGAATGTTGCAAGAGGAAATATGTGAAATAAAAAGTTAAAATGATATAATGTTATGATTTATTCTCAAATTGTGAGTAAAAAGTGTTGGAACTGGGCCAGCCCGCAGCGAAAGTTATAAATGAATTTCAAAAAAATTTGCATTATTGGATCTTTATTAGGCATATGAAGTCTAATTTAATCAAAACATTTCTAAATTTAATTTAAATAAAATATTTATTTCATTTAAATTTATAATTAATGAATTGAATTGAATTTTATTTATTTTAAATAAAGTATAATGGTACACATATGTATCATATACACACATGTATGTGTGTGCATGTGTGACGTAATAATCTGTGCAAGGTATATAACATAGCTGTATATAAATGTTGGGTTTAGCATCACAATGGACATATTAGCTCATTTTATATGTATTGCATGTTGCCTAAATATATTTATATGTGTACATATGTGTCACGGCCCGGTTTTTCGACCTTCGAAAGTTAACATCAACACGTCCGTTGTATTGCATGCCGAAACAATCGAATGCCGGAAATACCAGACCGTAAGGAAAAAAGAAGAAAGAGTTAGAAGAAGAAAGAGTTAGAAGAAGAAATAGAAACAACATCAGAACCCCATAAACACAGCGGAACAAAATATAATATAAAATAACAGCATTTATGCAAAGGAAAGCTGTAACTATCAATATACATACGATATATCAGAGTACAATGAATCTGGACAGTTGTAACAACTTGTCCCTGAGTACTATGTATACAGTCTCTAATACACAGCGAGAATACATACGACTCTACCACCCTGCTCGCCTCCTAAGCTCCAAAATGTCTTAACCTTAAAATCTGTAATACTCGGTCTGACCCTAGCATTACAATAAAGTAACACCCGAGTCTGGCTGAAAACCTGCGTGAGTGAACCCATTTAATTTGAAATACTAAAGTTGCAGAAACGTCTTTAAAATCAAGGTAACTCGTCCAACATTACGAGTTCTTATCCTGTTATAACCCACACTTGTTATCAAATCCATCATTTAAAATATTATCAAAGTTTAGTTATTTATTCAAATATAGTTGGATTTACTTAATTTATTTAATTCTAGCCTTTTTGATTCTACAAATCCAACCCGTAAAGATTGAAGTAGTTATTTAAATGGTTCCGTATATCGTTGATATCTGATCCCGGTCTCTTCGAACCCAAACGCCGTCTTTTAAGCCAAGTTGTTTTTAGCAAAACAATTCAATTTTAGGATGTCATCCTTCAAATAAAATCCCATCACGATATCTATTCAAATAAAATGTCTCATGTTTTGTATTTAATTGTTCATTTCAGGTTATTCCAATTTTTATTATTCATAGAATAGATTAATTAATCACACAAGTCATTAATTTACTTAAAACAAAACTAATTAATTAGTTTCAGATCATGTTAACTTATCATTAACCAATTACAAACCATTTTATTTTATTCTAATTAAATATCTGGGATCAACTAATAATTAACAAGCATAATTAACTTAAGACTTTTAATAAATTAAAGCTTTAGATCATTTTATTTTATCATTAACTGTTAACTAATTACAACTATTTATTTACTTTAATAAGCCTTAGTAATTGATAAATAATTAACATATATACCATTACCTTAAATTAATTAATTTTAAATTCAAATTATTTTATTTATCCTGGCCATTACGAATTCTAAGGTTCAAGTTAACTTGAGGTTTATATTACTTAATTTATATAACCATAAACTAATTACTTTGAAACCATTTTTCTATTCATTTTCTTTTCCCTTTTTCTTTCTTTCCAAAAATCCAATGCTTTTTACTTTTGATATCTCAAAATATCCAAAATATACAAAATATATTCAGTCAAACCAAAGCATTTAATAGCTTCAATCTTCGATATAATCTATCACAGGTTATCCAATAAATCACAATCACGGACTATGAAAATAAATTTCAATATAATCCATCATAGGTTATCCAATAAATCACAATCGTAAACTATGAAATTAAGTTTCAATATTTTCGAGGAATCCAGTTGGATCCCTCCAACCTATTTTCCTGCATACACATATGTTAGCACAATATAAAAATACCAATCGCACTTCGAGGTGGGATATCGCGGCATAAAGGGTCATCCTCTATTATGCATGGCACATAGGGTCTTATCCGCTATATAATGCAGGAATATCAATCACTCCAATATATATATATATATATATATATAGTATCACATCCAGACTGATAGTAATTATTAATTCAAGCAATCAACCATTAATTTAATTTAACTGATTAAATTAATCAGTAATCCAATTTGAGTGAGATTTACTCACCTTTGACCTTTGTTTTGCTACCCAACCCAAACAGGCTATTTTCTTCCCGATTTTGGACCTTGTATAAACATTAGATGATTTTATTAATATTCGAACAAATCAAACATTAAATTAACCTTTTTAACTTAATTAGCTCATGATTTAATTTAAACTAATCGTTTTCCTTTTTAAAAAATCTTTAGTAACGAAAAATAATTAAATAAGTTAATTAAACAAATTAATCAGCTAATCCATTATTTTTTAAAAAAATCTAGTAAATTAAAATGTGTATAATTATTTATTTATTTCCATTTCCAAACTGCATATACTAAATAATCTATACAGGTTTTAAAAATCTAATCTTTTTTTATATAAAATTCCAAACATTTAAAATTCCTCTTTTTTTCTTATCTTATAAATATATGTGTACTTACTATTTTACCTACATATATATATTCAGTAAACACCAAAAATAAACATTTACTTTACTGTTAACAATCTTTCCAAACCGATATGTACATATATTCATATATTAAATTAAATTATAATATGAAAATATCATGTACCTCACTGCATCAGCGACAACGACCTTGACTAGCCTCTTCCCTGCATTCGCGGCCCATCAACTTCGAACACTCTCGGGCAATCCTTCTATGAAGTCCATCGAAATGTGCTCCTATTTTCAATTCGTAATCTCCAATGGTAGCAACATTCCTTCAGGTATCCCTTGCTCAGCCATTATTCTTGACATGTTAAACATTTACAAACAAACACAACAACCCTCTTCTCAACTTATTTAGAATCTCCATTATCCTCCCATCCTTCTTTTGCTCAAGCCTAATGTGATCCATCAAAGCCAGCCTAACCTCCATCACTGCCAAAAAGCCTTAGATGGGTTCTATTGGAAGTTAGAAGTTGATATTTCCATATATTTTTACCCTTATCTTTTAACCAATTTATTCAATCTATTTATCTATGATTGATTTTATGGGGTATCACAGTACGTTTCTAGTATTTGATTTACCTACACACGTTCTTTTTGATATTGAAGCTTCACATTTGTTGATTGTCAGTGGTTTCGTGAATATGCTTGATCTTTAATTTAATATTATAGAAAATCTCATGTTGGTCACTAAACCTATAGGTGGGTCGACTATCCTTGGTTTGATTTTTCAAAATATACAGGTAGTAAATGGTAGTATGGACTTAATAGTTAATGCGTGTGTTCTTGGCTTTTATGGTTATGGTTCGATACTAGGTATGGATTGGATAGGAGAACACAGGGTAGTTTTACATCATTACAGACGTATTAGTGGGACGGTAATAGGAATATCCTCGATATACAACGTAAGCCTCAGAGCTTTCTGATGATGTGCTATCTTTATTGTTTAGACCTCTCATAAGATGACTTATAATTAGTACCTATAATCCAAGAATTCCCTAAGGGATTTGGAAATGTTTCGGGTTTACCGCCAAGTCAAGAGATCGAGTCCTGCATTGATTTTATTAAAGATGCGAACCCTGTAGTAATGCCTGTTATGAGATTGGCGCCTAGGGAATAACGTGAGTTAGTGGTCCAGGCCTAAAAGTTGTTAAAGAAGGGTTTAATTTTGGAGATTACATCTGAATAGGGATCACCAACAATATTTTCTATATATGCGAACGGATATTTGTGATTATGTGTCGACAACAAAGAGCTGAATAAGTTAACAAAAAAGAAGTATCAGTTGCCATGTATAAACGACATTCGATCGGCTCATAGAAGCTAAGGTATTCTTATAGCAGATTTCCACCAGCTTTGGGTAGCTAAGGAGAGTGTGCCTCTTATGATATTTTGGCATCAAAAGTGCTCATTGAGTGGTTGATTATGACATTTGGGTTGATCAATGCACTTGCCGGTTTTCTAGATCTTATGAACCGAATGTTCATGCATCAACTGAACAAAATTTTCCTTATGTTAGTAGATGATATCTCAATTTACTGTCAGATCAAGGATGTACACAAGACTCATTTGAGAATGGTGTTAGAGATGTTGTGATGACACAAGTTGAAGGCAAAGTTTGCTAAATGTCACTTCTAGAGGAAAGAAGTGCGCTTCTTAGGACATTGTGTCAGAGCATGGGATCTAAGTTGGTCTTAGTAAGGTAACGATAACACAGGACTAAAAGAAGCTGGAAAGCATGACCACGTTAGTAGCTTTATCAGATTGGTTGGGTATTGTAGGAAGTTCATTGAGTACTTTTGTAAAATAGCTATATTGTTGACACAACTACCTAAAATAACAGATCATACAAATGGGATGCATGGTGAAAAGATGCTTTTACTGGATTGACAGAGCTATTGACTTATGCAAATGTCTTTGTCATTCCCAATAGGAAAAAAGGAGCTTACCATTTATATGGATGCATGTGGTAGCAGCCTTAGTGCTACATTGATACGAAAGGGTAAATTTGTTGCTTATACAAGAAGACAACTAAATCCACACGAGAAGAATTACCTAACTCATGATTTGGAGTTGGAGGTGATTTTGTTTTCTCTAAAGACGTGGATTAATTAATTGTTAGGGAAGAGATTTGAGTTGTATACTGATCATAGATCTTTTAATTTTTTCTTTTTCCAAAAGGACCTCGACCTTAGATGGTAGAGGTGGTTAAAGTTCTTAGAATCTTACGACTTTGACATTTCCTATACTCTTGGAATGGGAAATTTAGTGGCAAACACACATAGTACGAGACATGCTACATTGGATTCCATATTCATAATGTCGGTGATGTTGGAATTCACCGTTTGTTTAGATTTCTAACCTAGATGCGAACTTGAAATCACAGTATTAGCGGTCTTGGAAGTTTGACCTATAGTTATTAATCGAATATGTGCTAGTCAGAGATAGGATGTTAAACTTGCAAATATATTTGATAGCATAGAGGCATGGTTAGAGTCGAAATATGAGGCTACACCATATAGACCATAGAGGATAGCTTCCCAAATACAATAGAATGTCTATTCCAGATGCATATGGACCTCGTGAGAAAGTACTTAGAGAGTGTCATCACCCTTAATTAACTATAACACTTGAGGAAATAAAATGTATAATGATGCTAAGCATTCCTATTATTCGGATGGTATGATATATCAGAATTCATTTCCAAATGTCGAACTTACCAGTGTGTTAAAGTTGAGCAAAAGAAGCTAGCTGGTTTTTTTTACTTCCTTTAGAGATCCCTAAGTGGATGTGGAAGCAAATATTAACGGTCTTTATCAATGAATTGTCTAGGAGGTAAAGGGGAAGTGAGTGTATGTGGGTTGTAGTAGATTATTTGATGAAGAGTGCGTAATTCTTCCCATTTGGACATCAAGAGTAACTACGGGGTTGGCGAAATCGTATGTGGAAGAGGTAGAACAACTATATGGTGTTCCTAAGAATATCATAGGCGATAGAGATTCCTTATTTATGAGTGGGTTTTGGTAGATTTTGCGTGACAGTTAGGCATAGAGCTTACCTTATATCAGACTTATGGTTAGACGAGAGGGTAAACCACATACTTGAGGATTTATTATGAGCTTGCTTTCTTGAATTCAGTGATTCATGGGTGAATCATCTACCTTTAGTAAAATTCACGTACAACAATAATTACCAGGCTAGCAAAGGTCTGACACCATTTGAACCTTTATATGAACGATGATGATGATTTCCATCTTGTTGGTGGAAATCGACTAACTACTTGATTTTATGGCTTGAGATGATACAAGAGACAATATAGAAGATAAACCTCATCCATAAGAGAATGAAAGTGGTTCAAGGTCATCATAAGAGTATGTTAATATGTGAATCAATAATATAGAGTTCTATGCCAAAGATTTGATATTTGTTAAAGTCTCAACATTAAAGAATGTGGCTTGATTTGGTAAATCAGGAAAGTTAGCACCGTGATTTGTTGGACCATTTTTGATAGTTGAAAGGATCAAAAAACTTGCATATAAGGCCGACTTGCCTGAGAAGATAGTTGACGTGTGCAACGTCTTACATATTTCTCACTTGCGAAAATTTATGCATGATTTCATCATTATCATCAACTAAATCAACTTGATGAAGTAAAAGTGAACTAGAAGAAGCTCGACCCAGAAAGCCCATTTGTATAGTTGGACATGTTAGAACACGTTCTGATTCGCATTAGGTGAAATGGGTAAATTTAAAAAAAAATCTCTAATTTGTAGTGGACCTATGAAGTCTAATATCAAACATCGGGTCCGATCTAATTGTTTTTAGTAAAATTGAATTTTATTTACATATTTTTGCTTTAATTAATTAAATATGTTTAATGTGATTATAACATAGAGAGAATGGGTGGCAGTCAAGGATGATGTAAGAAAAGAGAAAGAAAGTTAATTAGAAATGAACGAGAAAATGATCTTTTTCGGAGATAATAGAAAACTTTCCCATTCTCTTTTTAAAACTTCCCTTTTTATTTTCTAGTTAATTCTCAATTATGTCAAGCCTATCTCTCTCTTAAGTTTATGACTTGATTAATTAATTAATGATCTACATTAGTTAAGTAGATATGTGAGTGAGAATAAATATATATGATATGTCCATGTATAAATGATACGACAAGAATGTGAAATATATAGAATAAGTGATGTGAATATGGTCATATATCTGTGTGTGTGTGTGTTGGAACTATATATATGTGTGTGTGTGTGTTGTAGATATTAGAACTATATGTGTGTGTAGATAATGGAACTATATGTGTGTGTGAGAGAATTTCCATATTAAAATTATTTGGTATAAAATATAAATATACATATATTTTTTAGTTTCATGAAATAGTAAGTATGATCTTATAAAGTAAATATATCAATTTGATTGAATCACAGTTTTTAAATTCAAATTCAAATTGAAAATTATAATTTCTAACTTTTAACTTGGTAACATATACTCAAATGCTAGATCTAGATCTAAGGCTATAATTCAAAATTGTAAAATGTCTTAATTTGACTAATATTATGATTATAAAATACATACAATAATAGTAGATGTCATACATAACCAAGATGATTTTATAATTCCAAATGTGTGTGTGTGTATTAAACTCAAAATTTCAAATTTATTATTATAGAATATGATTATGTATTATAAATAATATTTAGGGTAGAAATATTGATTTTTTTAATTTAAATTTCTAAAAAAGATTTTAGATCTAATAAACATATATGCTAATTTAAAATATGGTATTGATCAAAAACACGACATCAATCTATCTGATGATTTAAAATGATTAAAAATTAATAAATGATTGTTTAAAATCGTTAAATATAAATTTTGTTTTTATGAAATCATTATACATATATTTGAATGTATATGGCCAAAATCAAAAACATACAAACATATATTTTGATTTAATACTTCTATTTTGAATTAAAACTATATATTTAACTAATTAGTTAAATTGTTGTAGTTAATTATAATTACAATAATGATAATAACATATAATAAAAAGGTGATAAGAATAAATCGAAACTTACAAATGTAAAAGAAGATTGTACCATACAGATGTGATGTATTAGTGACACATTGATTTGAAAATTCTCCTTAGATTCCTAGAATCAACATCCAAACCTTGCTAGAATCAGATCTTTTCGATAAATCTTAATTTCATATGGAAAGCAAATAGGAATTGACGAAATGACTCAAAGTTGAACAAGCAAAAGCCCAGAGTCAAAATGGGTTAGTATTATTCATTGATGAGTATCAAATATGGATCGATATTGGGAAGGACCTCGGGTCAGACTCGGGCATTTTTCAAGGGAGCCCCAAAGAGGGCTCTAGGGCAGCGTGGGTTGATCTTCAAAGTGACATATCTCATCCATACAAAGTTTGATTCTAATAAAATTTTGAAAATTGTTCATTAAAGAATGTGATCTCCCTTATTTGAAGTTTTGGAAAGCATATAGATACTTTGGATTTTGAGCCACGGTTGGAAGATTCATCCTTAAACAACAAACATCAAACCGATGGGTGGTTAAGTGGTATAATAATGGGTTGGCACATATAAACGAATAGGTTTGTGACGAAAGACTATCGAATTTAGGTCTACATCCATGCGACTTCATGTTAGTTATGTTGTATCGGTCGAAGTGATGAGAAGCGGGTGATAAGTCTTGTGATTATATCGTTGTTTTTTTGTAAATGTATATCTTGGAATTAAGGGCATCAACTTGAGAAAGGATGACCAATACATGTGCATTTCTCCACTCCGACATGATAGTGGATTAAGGTTCTTAGCAAGAAAACTCCATATACTCTTGTATATGGTGTTAAGGGATCAAAGGCTAGACAGCATTGAGCTTTCGAAGGATTCATTTATGACCAGGACCATACGCTAGTAGTTAATGGACGAAAATGATAATGTGGATCAATTGAATGGAAATTGAAGGTAATTTTGCCTGGACGCATAATGATAGTGAAACGATTCATAACACATTTTCCTTAGAGTATAGGGTTTCACTATACTCGATGTGTTTGGTACTCCACAGGGATGACAAATGGAGGCTTGAATGTTTATCTGTCGAGGGTAATACTCTTCACACATAGAGCTTAGGACAGATAGATATAGGTGTAGGATCCATACACTCTGAATAGATGTTGACAGACTTTACCCACTGACGTAGTAGTAGAGACCATGTACTTTGCTATATCTTCACAATTAGACATAATATTGTTGTCCTAACTTGTTTGATGCAAGTCAGACATGTTGGGTAAGGTTCCATGTACCTAAATATCTCTTATCCAGTATTTATATATTACGGATATGTGCATTTATGTATCTAATATATTGAACTTGTTTTATCCTCATAGTAGGCTTTATGTCTAATCCACCTTTTTTTTTACTCATTTTCTTTGACAAATCTCGGGTACTCTCATGAGTAGGCTGAGAGTCAAGTGTAGAAGAGTACTGTATAGTATGCCTTGGAGCAACTAGTGGAGCTTGGGGCCACTTTTACCTATTATCTTTTTTAGGTTTTATTTTATGTACTACAATGTAACCCATGCATTGCACACGGTAATGTTGTCAAAAATAATATTTACATTATAATTATATTAAAAATATAATTTTATTATGTAATATATGATATATGATATCGATAAATTTAACGAGATTAAAATGACATGCAACTCTCAAATTTATGGTAACGGGTTTAATCCTTACTAAAAACATATCTATGTGGGAAGTAATGTCGTAACTCATATATATGTATATATAATTGTTATTATATATATAAATAGTTGATGTTATGTGATATGCATATTTTTATATTGATGAAAAAGTAAATCTACCACCCATGTTAATATGAATGTTGTATATGTATTGAATTGTTTGTTAGGGATTATACATGAATTAATAAATATATTATACTATTGAATTTATTTAAATAATTTACGAGGAGTTGAATGTAAAAAAGCAGAAGAAAATTGAGAAGAGCTATGTACATAATCGTAGTTGAGAAGAGCATCTTATGCCTAGCTTATCTACATGTGAATCTTTATCCATTATTTGAGATTTCAATTATTAGACCGTTTCAACTTTGCAATAACCATTGATTGTATGTTGTAAGAGGGTCATGTTTTCAACTTTGATAATTGCAAAATAATGTTCTATAACATTTAGTTGAATTATGAATTGGGTAAGGCTTAATATCATATTGACAATGAGAATTTTATATAACCTACTTTCTATCAATTTTTTGTTATTACTTATATATTATGTAATTTATATATCTTTACATCTAAATAGAAAGCAATTTTATCATTTTTGCTCATATATATATATGTATTGTATACACATTTAAATTATTTTATTTTTATGATTCATTAGATGAATTAATGAATATTAGTCAAAAGAATTTATTTAAAAAGTTTAAATTCAAGATTACATAATTAATTAGATATATGGGCTTTAATATAAAATATTATGAGAGAATTGAGAAGAGTTTGTAAGTAATTATAGAAATTTATATACAGGTATTTAAAGTTGAAAATAGAATTTTTCAATGCAATGCACGATAACTTCATTAAAAACATCGAATTGTAAAACTAATTTTTTATTATTATTGTTAATGTATGTAATTTATATTATGTGATTTATACATCTTTGTATCTAAATGAAAAATTAATTTTACCAGTTTATTGATTCGGCTCTGGTATAGATATTGAAATTGTCATCTTTTAAGATTAAATATTAATTAATAATTTTATCTAATGGTCTAAATTTTGGATTATATAATTAATTTCAATTTATGGGTTTAAATGTAAAATATTAAAAGAGAATTGAGTAGAGATTTGTAATAATTGTATTTTTTGGAAAGTAAGTATTTTGTATAGGAAACTTAGTAAAATAATTATAAAGTGGTAAATTATAAAAATTTGAAAATAAAATATCTGGGGAGCATTAATTATAGTGAAGAAAACTCATAGAATTAATAAGAGAGCAAGAAATTCTCCTACTTTACTATTATTAATAGATTAACAAATAATATATAAGTATATATGAGATGAATTGACGTATGATGCATCTCATATGTTATATATGTCATGTTGTACTGCAATATTTTCTATTATATGTTTTTCCTTATGTTGGGGGTCTGTAGATGTTGTTGCATGACAGATACCATAGATTTTTATCACTCGAAGGAACATCATGTTTTACTGCTTGCAATTGTTGAGCAAGCATCGATTTGGAATGTCCGAAGCTACAAATCTTCATATTCACCATTGATGTTTTATAGGAGATTAAATACGGAATGATCTTTCATATTATTATGTTGTCTTTGTGTTCATAGTAGACAATACATAACATTGAGGAAGTTTACAGTCAAATGACCACGGCTTGTTAGATAATATTTCTTCAAATGTCGCACTTTTATCAGGTTTAGCTTAGTCTCGTTGGTGACTACATGCCAGATTTTTGCATGGTGAGTGTGATCTTAACATTTCTTAATCAGTCTTTATAGTTTCCTTAGTCATTTTATTTTTCTCCAGAAATAGTTTTATTATATCCATTTAATCTATGTAAGTTTTTAGAGCAACTAAGGTAACATTGTGTATGTTCTTATACTTATTAGATTGGTTTGTTATATTTATCTAATAAGACTCCCATGATTCTACATCACTTAAAAACCCGTAAAAGTGATGTGGAAATTTCTCAAATTTATCATGCTACTACAACCTTGATGGTGCTTAACAAATTATAATCCCCATAAATGGTAGGTAATCATGTATAATTCCTAACTATACACACATACACACGTATATGTATATGTATATGTATATGTATATGTATATGTATATGTATATGTATATGTATATGTATATGTATATGTATATGTATATGTATATGTATATGTATATGTATATGTACTCATATTCATCTCTATGACCTTAAGGGTGCTAAACAAACCCTAAATTATATTAAACACTCATAAACCATTATTTCACAATTGTCTAATGTTAATTTTATAACTCATAAGAGTGCTCAACAAAGTTACAAAATATTTTTACCAATCTAGGAATAATATTAACCACAATAAATATGTAATAGCTTATGGGTGCTCAACAACTAGTATATTCCTCTATTTATATTTTAAATAATGGAGAGCTATAGTGTTGTCCTTTCATAATTTAAAATAATATTAATAAAGTATTATTGACATTTTAAGGGAGAAGAGTATAACATCCCATAACATCTATTTCTTTACATCTTATTTATTCTTCTATAAGTCTACATGGGTCTTAATTCATTTAACCTCCATGTTTTATACACATGTGATATATATATATATAACATTTATAATTAATAAATACACACATACACACATTTATATGTGATTCATTTTAATTAAACCTTTTAATTGATGTAAATAAATTTTTAATTTTATGTAAATTTTGAAATAATTTTAAATTTGCATTTTATTACTATTACAAAATTTTATTTTATTTTAATTCCAAACAATTTTAATTTTAAATGTGTAATATTCAAATATACATATTTGAATCAACCTACAATACAAAACAATTTTGGATTTTCTAATAAAGGCATACCCTTAAAATGGACCACTTCAATGAGCTTGGATAGGGCCATGAGATGGGAGGTTTTCCATTTATAAAAGCATATATCTTAACTAGGGTGACCTTCTCCTTAAATAAACACCCTTGCTTTAGAGGCCCATCTAATTGTGATTTTCAAGTGACCGTCATACGTGTTGCTTAATTATTCATGTTAAAACAATGCAAGCGTTTATACTATTATTGAATTAGGTGCATTGACAGTGGGGTAAAAGAGGAAATCTAAAAAAAGATCCTTTTACAAATTCTGCGCTAAATATTAATTTTGTGTTATCATAAATAATATAGCCACATCAAATCATATTAAATGTTTGCAAGAAAAATAATTTTGTGCCTTTATATTGATTTTATTTTAATTTCAACTTCAATATTTTATTTAATAAATTTTAGTTTGTCTTTTTAAAGTATAATCGATTTTATTTAGTATATGTATATGTTTACAATTCATGGTTACATGTATAATACTTTTATATGATACACTAAGCAAATAAAATATATTCTAATCCAATAACCAATGTAGTAAATAAATGGAGAGCATTTGTGACCATTAGATCTTATGGACACATCATATGGAAAATGTATATTTCATATATGGTGTTATGTAATTATGATTATATATTTTTTTGAAAATGTATGATTATATATTTATAGTTTCTTTGTTTCGGCCTATACATTAAAATAGAAATTTTGATGAAAGGCTCACTACCTCTAAAAGAATACATACACACATATAGAGATATACTTGTTCATTTATATCAACACAATAATTCCTATATTAAATTTACCTCTAGATCCAATGGGTTGTTGACATGTCACATTGCTAGGCTTTCTTTTTTTAACAATGATTCTTTCTTCCTCCTAGCGGAGCGAAACTCGGCCATAGGATCTAATTAGTTATTAATAAGGGCTAAGATTTGAGTTTGATGGTAACTCTAGAATGAGAAAAGAAGGTGGTATATATAGCCACCAGATATCACAAATATTTACTTCTTTTGCTCCTCTCTTTACTCTAGATCTCATCATAGTCAAAAAGAGATATTCAAATCCCATCCCTACATTGTTTTGTCTATAACACTGTAGCGATCGCTCCATAAGGTTGGCCCAAAATAGTATCATATATTAATTAAATAAGTATTTATTACAGCCCAATTATTTAATTAAATAAATATATAACAATTATATACTATTTTAACTGATTCCAATGCTCTATATAAATAGTTAAAAGCTATTAAATATCAATGCAACATTTGTATTAATTTTCATAATCAATTTATAATATTTATAAATAAATTTAAACAAGTTGAATTCGAAAAATTATGAACATCACTATTGTGTTGACTTCCTGGTATGAACTCGATCCTTTGTAATATTTAAAAAATGTAAATATTAAATGGATTTTGCTGAAGTGTAGTATCAAGAATAAGCTCAATTGCTTATAGATCATTTAGGCAAAATCCAATTCCTAATCTTTTTTAAGCTACATTATAAGTAATGATATTTTGTGCATGTTTTCTTTTCATCGTCACTGTATCCCTTAGGTATCCAAAGATTGGTCAGTGGTCAAAAACTCTAATAATATCCATAATTAACTATGGAGTGCCATGGTTCAGTCCAATTTTTTTTATTCATCGGCAGATTTATTATGGCCAAAGATTTTGACTTTATGCTAATTACTAATTATGGCGATGCTAAACTTCTGCAACGAAGCGGATGAAACCTCTCTTTAGCGATGTTTCACTTCAAACTGTTCAATTCCTACCCAACCATGGTTGTAACATGATCGTGATGTCATGTGATTGACCATAATCAAGGTACAATCTATATACTTATGACCAACATTACTCGCAAGTCTAACGACATTTACACATCATTACATGGGATCTTCAATTTGGACTTAATTTTTTAACCTGTATATGACTTTCTTTGAGTCATATCATGATTATTCCAAACCACCACAAGTATATAATCCTTTGGCATCTACAATAGTCGTAAGTAATTCACCACTCATCTTATAAAGAGCATTACGTATAGTAGTCCTAATGGATGTATCAATATCCTTTTCTTGATACATGTAGACTTGGTACAATTTGAGGATAAATATTTTAAACGGTTGATCCAAAACTCATTGTTTCACACACTTTCTAACTGCAATCAATCAAATACTTTTCCTAATAATTTTCTACTTGTATATATTTAATGTATTCAGAACATTACTTATATCACAGTAAACAATACATAAAACATAAAACATAATCAGAACCATACTTTATTTCGAACAAGATTCTCATATAAGAGTTAAGGTATTTAACAACTTACAAAATTGTTCCTAGAGTATAGCCTTAACACTATCATAAAGGAATGATATGTTGGATCCGATGCACTGGCAACAGGTTAATGGGTAAATTTCAAAAAAAAATTATCTTTTATTAAATTGCATAAGATCTTTATTTTGTGTTTTTATAAATAATATTTTTTTTATACTAAATCAAATTTAGTATTTAATTAATAAAGGGGATTTGAATTATTTTGATTTGTTCAATTTGATTAATATATTCATTTATTTCAGTGTTTAAAACCGTTTACTAGTTTATTTTAATATTATGAATTAAATATGTTACCACATTCATATTCATAATGTGAACATAACAATAGGATAACATATAATTTCTTCTAGGGTTCATGAGAAAATTAACTGCTTTGTCCAATGGTCAATAAGATGTGCATGTGTAATATATAAAAATATAATATTTAATGTTTAATATAAACTGTAACAAAACGAAATTTTGGGACATTAGATTTTGAACATTTAATTCATTTTAAATGTTAAATGTGGATTTTGAATTGATTTTGAAATAAAGATTTTGGTTAAATCAATAGAATTTAGTTATAATTTAAAATATGGCAATTCAATTGGATTTGAATAATATAAAAAATTAAATATTTGGAATCGGAATAATTTGTGAATATGGATGTAAATAGTTATAAAAAATGGTTTCTAAGGTTTATTTTAAGTTTAGTTTGATTTGAATTTTTCTATAGGACTTTTAGATGGAATTAAAAGTCGATAAGTTGAGTTTGGAATTTTTATATTAATTTAATAATGGAATTTAATAATATAATAATATAAATAATCAGATTTTGATTCGGAATGAATCAGAATGGTTTCTAATGTGATTATAAATTTTATATGATTTATAAATAAGATAGTAAAATTTTAAAAGTGAAATTTTAAGTTATTTCGACAATTTCGGAAATCGCTCGATTTAATCAACGAGTTAAAATAGCCTTCAAGGGCATAGTCTCGGAATTCGACGAAACCAGTTCCATTGGATCCGTAATAGTGTATTATTATTGGATTTCAATTTTCATAGCAATCAGAGTTGTCTTTTGACCAAGACAGCTCAAAACGCATAGAAACCATTTTAATCGATTTAATTTATAATTGATCGTTTATTTCCGTAACTCGCGCATATGACCGAATTAGCCTCCAAAACACGTTCCATCATGTTCGAAATATGGGTCAAACAATATAATCGCCTGTCGGCATGCGTCGTTTGGAGATCGAGTACTGAAAAGTTGTTTTAAAATGGATTAAATATTAAAATAATACTTATAAATGTGTGTGTGTATATATATATACACGTTAAGGTGAGAAACCCCAGTCTTCTCTAGCAAGCCCTGTTCTATGCAATCAATGGCCAAAACCTCTTAAACTTTTTCCCTCGATTCCTCTTGATCCATGCATTGTTTTAAAAACTTCCTAAACAAAGATCGAAAAGCTCGAGGAGCTCTACATAGTCAACGGTGGAGATTGGTTTTCGTCGACCGAAGGAGGAGTTTTGGGCCCGCATTCGTGTGTTATTCGTGCACGATTTTCGGTGCATGGGTGAGGCCGAGTTCTATGAAGTTGCAGCCGAGGGTAGTGTTCATTTAGGGCTTCGATTTGGTAGTCCTGGATCGTCGCGAAGTGGAATAGAGGAGGAGCAGCACTCAACCCTAGGGAGGGCGGCAATGGGTTCATTCGAACCCCGGGTTGTTTCGCGTTGAGGAAGAAGCTTCGTGCGACCGATGGTAATTTCTAAAAAAATAAAATAAATTGTTTTAAAATATATATCCAAACTATATAAGTTCATAACTTGAGCATACGTTATCAGATTTCGACGAAACAGGAAGCGCTAGAATCGCAGCGACGTGATCTACGCGTTGCAGTAAGTCCGAAGATGTTTGGAGCAAGTGGAAATTTTAGATTACATTGAATGGTTCGATTTAATTTAAAATTTTAACGTTCGACGAAACTCAAGGTGAGTTAATCTCACTCACATCTGAATACCATTTAATTTAAACAGTTAATATTTAAATAATTGAGTGATTGATTGAATACGATTACTAGTATCAGTCTGAACTTTTGTTGTGGTAACATCTGTGGATGTAGGAAAAACAGGTTGGAGGGATCCAACTGGATTCCTCACAATATAGAAATTTTATTCGTAATCTATGATATATTTCATTTATATCCTATGATAGAATGATTTGAAATTTTTTTGTGTTGTGTATGGTTGGATAAATATAAATCTGGTATTTTTAAAATATAAATAAAATAAATTGGGATTAAAAGGGAATTGAAAGAAATTTTGAGAAAAAAGTTTAAGGAAATTAAATTCAAGATATTGCTTTAGAATTTGAAGTGTTTTGAAATTGAGATTTAAAAGGAAATGAGGAATGGAAATGTATAAACTGGGTTTACAAATGAAATGGAATATTTATCGGTGGATAAATTTTGAAAGATAGATTTTCGATGGGAATTCCTATAAGAAATGCAAATTGTTTAAAAGTAATAGTAAAACTATTTTTAAATAGATGGAAAATGTGTTTTCCCTAGAAATTAAGTATGATTCCCAAGAAAGCTTTCAAAATATAAATTAGCAATTTAAAATGTGTTTTAGAATATTGTAGGAAAATGTATATTATTTTTAATCATTTTTAAGTATAAGTAAATATTTAATTAAGTAATTATGGCATTAAATTATTTTAAAGGTAAATTAGTATTATGTTTTCTAAAGGAAATTTTAATATAAATATTCGATATAATAACTTTATATTAAAAGGAAATTTTTGATTTAAGTTACCTAAGAAAATTTCTATAAATTTTCAAAAGTATATTTCGAATAAATAATTTAGTAACTTAATTTAAATAATTTAAATATATACTTTGAAAGTGATTTCCAGGCAATGGAAATGTGTTTAGAAATAAAAGGGAGTTTTATTTTTAAAGTGTTGGAAGAAATTTATAGGATTGAGACGTAAGTAGGATTTATAAAATGGTTCGTTTGTTTATTCTGAAATTGGAAGTGTATTGACTGAAAGATAAGTATATTTTTCAGAGGTAGTATAAGTTTAAATTTTGAAAATTGTTTTAAAAAGATTGTTTTAGAGGAATTTGTTACCTTTAATTGTTTTAGAATTTTAAAGTAAATCTATCCAAAATAATTTTAGTAGTAATTCCTTTAAAGGTTAAGTTGACATTATGTTTTTTTAAAAGGAATTTTATAACTGTTATTTTGAGTAAAATGATTTAGAGTAGTTTATTTAAAATGTTTTAAGCATATATTTTTGAGAAAAATGATTTAAATTGTTTTAAATCTAAAATATTTGGACTTGGTTAATTTCAGTGGACATAGAAAATGTTTGGGAAATTTATTCCATAAAAGTAAGATGATTAGAAAACTGTTTTCAAGAAGGGTTGTGTAACAACCCGCATATTTATCGATTGTGTATTTAAATATTTCATCGCTCGTCGGTTTTTGGTCTGAAAACCTACTTTTTGCATACGGTCGAATTAGGACTCGAGACCCCTCCCATTGAGTTCAAAATGTCGTTTGCAACCTTTTTGAGTATAAGCTTCGATATGTTTGGAGTTAGTCGAGTTTTGCTACTTTTTCACTTTGGGTTTGAGTTTGGGTTTCAGCCCAATGTTCCACCTTAAGACTCTAGCTCCACTCCAACTCTTCATTACTTCATTTCATATTCCTAACACTTAAAGCTAAAGTAAAAATGGTGGAAGAGATTGGAAATGGAAATTCCTAAGCCCTAGTTTTCTTTTGCAAATCAAACTCTAGCTCCAAACTAATTGAAGAACCCATTGGTAAGCTTCTCTTCTTCTTCTCCAACTCATTCTCTTATCAATTTCGGAAATTCCTAAACCTAACTTTGGGAATGTTCTTCTTTTAAAGCTTGGAATCAAGTTTCTTGGGTTGGATTTGAAGAGTGGTTGATTCTTCTTTGCTTTCAAGCTACTTCTTCAATCATTTGGGTTCAAAGGTGAGATTTTTATCTCACATCTATGCTTATAATTATCTTCGATTGTTAGGTATGAATTCCTAACACTTATTCGTGTGCATTTGCTTTTGGTTTGGATTGATTTGGTGAATATTCCAATTTTTGGTGTTTTGGGTTCAATTCTTTAAAATTCATAGCTTTGATGTTCAAATGTGTTTTTGGTGATGCAACAAAGAGCTCATAGGGCCGGCTAGTCGATAGGCATAAATCCTTAGTGCCGATGCTCGAGTGGTTGCAAATTGGTCGTGATTGGCCATTGTATTCGATGGGCTAGGTAGGGACTGGAAACAGGTCCGGCCGACCGAGCTCTGCTGCCGACCGACCGACCTGCTTCCAAAGTGCAAAACACTTCTCTGCCTCAAGGTTTGGTCGACCGACTGCAGAGCACAGTCGACCGACCTGCTTCCCGAGAATTTTTGTAGAACAGGGTCCGGTCGACCGAGCTTTGTAGCCGGCCGACCGACCTGTTGTTGTTTTGCCTATTTCGCCTATATTGCGTGGCTTCCCAAATTTAATTGATTCGTGTTATTTCCCTATTTGTTGTTATCATTTGTTATTGACTTTGATGACTTATTTTCTTCGGGAATTCTTGGAATATCCATTTCGATGGAATCGGTATCGATTTCTTTGGATTTTATTCACGTCTTCGAATGTGAATTTTAGTGATTGATTGTTCCTACAATCTTCTTTGTGATTTGTCACTTTAAAAATATAAAGGTTTTCTATACTAGTAGTAAATATCAAAACTCTTTCTTCAAATGATTTCAACACTATTTTATAACAAAGCTTGTTTTCTCAAACCGATTTCCAATCTATTAGTATATACAAACCTTTACCTCACTCGTATGAGAAATCTAGTTAAACGACTTAGTAAAACAAGTGGTATGAAACGCTTGCGTTTACTTCGCCGGTTAATTCTTGGACTTGTTCGATTGAAACCCTTGTGACAATTTTCTAATGGAGATCTACAATTTGTTCGTAAATATTTAAGTTAAGCTTGTGGTTATGGGACATGAAGCTATGCTCATATATTTACTAGCTTACTGTAATTGACACTTCTCTGTGATCATGACGATTATTTTTATGTTTAAACTAGCATTGTGCGATGTCTTTTTGATTTGGTTCATCGGATGTCACGCTGTACGACGTCGATGCTCCGAATTATTTGATACATTGGATGTACCGTTTGCACTACATCAATGTCTTTGCTTTTGATACATTGGATGTACCATTTGCACTACATCAATGTCTTTGCCTTTGATACATTGGATGTACCATTTGCACTACATCAATGTCTTTGCCTTTGATACATTGGATGTACCGTTTGCACTACATCAATGTCTTTGCCTTTGATACATTGGATGTACCGTTTGCACTACATCAATGTCTTTGCCTTTGATACATTGGATGTACCGTTTGCACTACATCAACGTCTTGGCCATCCTTTTCTTGTGATTTCTGGATTTCGTGTGTTGAATTCTGGAATTTATGTTTCACCAACTTTTACGATTGGCATTGATATATTTGTGGCTTGGTGAATGAAATTAGGAGTATGACATTCCTTTTTATCTTTGAGAAGATCTTTGCGATATTGATTAATCTCTTATTGATTTTTCAATTATTTATTTATCACAGCTTGGCATTGTGATTATTATACATTTAGTCATATCTCTTATTCTATATCATTTCATCTGATATTTATAGCTAGACTGATTCGTTTATTATTTTCTTCTTAAATAATACTCGGGTCAGACCAAGATGTTACAGGTGCTTCTGCTTGACTTCTCTTCTGGGGTTATCATCCTGACTTTTGGTTAACTACTTAGATTAGTAGTTTTTGTTGTATACGTTTGAGATATAGACTCATAGTTGTGTACTTATTCTTTTGTATAGCACATGTTGCTATTCTTTTGTGTCATTATGGATCTTTTAGACCACTACTCGGATGTACACTTTCATGTGTCAGTTATATGTTCATATCTTCTTCCGCTTTTGTGATATGAATTATCTGTGACTGATTTGTGTTATGTTTATTTCTATATTTGTTTCCGAAGACACTATAGCCACTGTGTAGTAACTTTGAGTTTGTGTCGGTATGTCGGATTTCCTCTTGAAAGGCATGCAAGTTATATTTTATCTGGCATATGGGTACTCGCACAAAGCAATTATACAGATGGTCGCTCCTCAACAGCCTTATTCTCCGTGCTAATTGACGGCATTACACAGTAGTGTCATTGTCTAGCGTGGGTCACAGCTTGGTATCAAAGCCAAACTTCGGAACAATACGAAATATTGTAACAAGGATCATCGTCCTAAGTCTTTCTTAGGAGTCGTGCTTTAGGATTTTATTCGAGTCTTCGTACCGATTCATCCTATTTTCTTTATGATTCCTTGTTTTATCTATCAAGATTGCTTGATATTCATTTTGTGAATAACCTTTTTCTTCTTCTTCTTTCTTTCTAAAGGAAGAGAAATGGTTAGACCAGGTCGTCCCAGTGCCGGTCAATCTATTGCTACTCCCCATAATGGAGTATTTATGTCTGCCCAGCAGCTTCTTGATCTTGTAATGAACGCTCAAGCAGCCGGACCCATTCCAGAGCCTACTCATCCTAGATCCGGTTTTGCACGCTTGTGCAGAGACTATACCGATTTGGGTGGAAGGCCATTCATGGGATCCGAGAGTGTTATAGAAATTCAAGCTTGGCTCAAAACATGCGATCGTATCTTTTCTCGCATGAACCTTATTGACCTTCATCGAGTCCAAGTGGCTTCTAGCATGCTCCAAGAAAGAGCGTTAGATTGGTATGAGCTTTTAATTTCTGAAATCGTTGAAGCGGATCTCACTTGAGAGCAATTTCGGGAAAGATTCGAATTGAAATTTGTGCCGGAGGCTGAAAAAGTAACTTTGGCCCGGCATTTTATTGACCTTGTTCAAGGTGAATCTTCTGTGACATACTATGTCGCATATTTCGAATCTCTGTCCAAATACGGGGTAGAGTATATTAATACCCCATTGAACAAAAATCAGAGATTTGTCTATGGCTTGAATAAGAATCTTAAGAAGCCATTACTTTTGAAACTAGAAGTTTCTTTTGATCAGCTTATTGATATCGCTCTTCGTCTTGAAGAGGCCGATAATGAAGGTGATGTTGAAGTTGTGCGTGCCCAACAAAACTTCGACAATAACTTGAAGAGGCCTATCAAATTCAAAGGCCCCAATTCTAATAAGAAAGGGAAGCAACAAACTCCGGTAGCAAAGACTCCTACCTCTAGTCGTGGACGATGCTACAATTGTGGTTCCACAGACCACGATGCAAGGGAGTGCCCGAAACCCCTCTTTTGTCGTTATTGCAAAGGTTAGGGTCATCTTTTATCTTCGTGTCTTAAGCTTCCAAGCAAGAGAGAAGGAAAGCTGCAAGCCCCAAGCAACTCTTCTCTTGGTCAAGGTATTTTTCACTCAATCCTTGATGGCATTGTTTTATTTCGTGATCTTCTTATTTGAGTTCTTTTTGATATGGGTTCCATCTCACTATTTTATATCAAAAGAACTTGTTGATTCTTTTCTTTGAAAATATTTTGGGCTTGATGAGTTCTTTGAGAGTTGCGAATCCGGTTGGTGGATTCGAAACACTCAATTTGCTTTCTATTGATGTCGAAATTATTTTTTGTGATTTTTCTTCCCGAGCTGATTTTTACTTAGGCTTCAGAATTGATTTATGTAAGGATTGGCTCAATCGTTGTGAAGCCCATATCCTATTTTCCGTGTGGACTATTCATCTTCGACATTTTCTATCTGTTAAGCAGATTCCTATTTTTTCTTCAGATTCCGATTTCAAATTTTTGAAGGCATCGTTTTATTCTTTAAGCCCTCAAGATGAGAATAGTGTTATTTCTCTTATCTAAATAATTTGTGAAACTTTTTCGGTATTTTTGAGTTTGTCTTAGGATTATCACCTAAGAAATCTTTTGTGTGGTGTTAAGGTCTTTCTAATTCGACCTTGCCGCCGATTTTCATTTGGCTACGAGTTGCGGGAGTTAGCATTCCACTTACCGCATTCCGCACTCATTATGATTCTTATGAATAACTTATTATGTCATTCGATTCGTCTAGCTTATTTCATCCATTTTATGAATCGCGTATTTTACGAATATCTCGATGACTCCATTCTAGTATTTATTGATTTTTGGATGAAATTAGCAATTTAAATTTTTGCAAATCTTTTTCATAAGATTTATTTATAAGTACGATTTGATTTTGCTCTTAAACGAGCAAAGAATATTCTTAAAGGTTTTCAAGAAATGTGTTTGTCCTATAAAAGATGATTTTGTGATTATATTGCCCATTTAATGTTTTAAGAATTCTGGTCGATGCGCCTGATCAACGTTATCGATAGGAATTTCCTAAATGCTTTAATGAGACAATCAGACACGATATATTGACTTGTAAAATGTAAATTTTTCTAGAAAGATTATTACATAAGATAAATGTAATTTTGAAATTTTAACTTTTGATGAAAGAAGATTATTTAAAAGAAATTCTTTCTTTTCGATACTCTTATTCTTGTGATTCCCGTTGGGAACCAAGACTTTATCTTTTGTACCAATGCTAATCGTATTGGTTTGGATGCCGTTCTCTTGCAAAAGATAACGTGCTATCACTTGTGCTTCTAAATCATTAAAAGCCAATTGAGACTAGGTATGCCACTCATGATCTAGTACTCGCGGCTATTGTTTTCGCTTTTAGAGTTTGGCATCATCATTTTTGGGGGAGAAATTTGTTCTCTACCTCGATCATAAATCTTTGGAATATTTATTTTCTCATAAGGAATTTCATGTCGACTCGAGTTCCTTGCATCTTATGATCTTGATATTCTTTATACTCCCAGAAAGGAGAATCATGATGCGTATGCACTTAGTCGTAAGCAACATGTGGTTGTTTCTTTGTTGATGACCAAATGAAATTATCTTTTTTTACCAAGTTCATCGGGCGTACCGTTTTTGTACTACGTCGGTGTTCCGAATTATTTGAACTTTGGATCATCTGGCGTACCGTTATTGTACTACGCCGTTGTTCCAAATTATTCAAGTTCCTCATTTCTAGGGCGTACCATTTTTGTACTACGCTGTTGCACTGGCTCAATTTCCTGCTATTCTTGACGTTTTCTGTGTCTTTTAACTATGGAAGTGCTTTTAGGTTTCCTATTTTTATTCTTGAGCCCGGTGTTATTGAAGAAAGTGAAGTTTCACCAGATTTGACTTATGAGCAACATTCCATTCGCATCATTGCTTCGGAGGTTGAGCGCCTTCGGAATAAAGATGTTCTTCTTGTAAAAGTTCAATGGTTCTAAGATCCTAAGGATTGCTCTTGGGAATCCTGGGAATTCATCGAGCGATCCCGTTCAGGCTTACTCTTTCATGCTCTTTATGGTGAACTTCCTTTTTCCAAATTTATTTTGTGTTGATATGCTTTTATGGTTGTTACTCTTTATTTTCTTTTTAAGTATTGCGAGGACACAATTTCTTTAAGGAGGGGAGTCTGTAACAACCCGCATATTTATCGATTGTGTATTTAAATATTTTTATTTAAATATGTCATCGCTCGTCGGATTTTGGTCCGAAAACCAACTTTTTGCAAACAGTCGAATTAGGACTCGAGACCCCTCCCATTGAGTTCAAAATGTCGTTTGCAACCTTTTCGAGTATAAGCTTCGATATGTTTGGAGTTAGTCGAGTTTTGCTACTTTTTCACTTTGAGTTTGAGTTTGGGTTTCAGCCCAATGTTCCACCTTAAGACTCTAGCTCCACTCCAACTCTTCATTACTTCATTTCATATTCCTAACACTTCAAGCTAAAGTAAAAATGGTGGAAGAGATTGGAAATGGAAATTCCTAAGCCCTAGTTTTCTTTTGCAAATCAAACTCTAGCTCCAAACTTATTGAAGAACCCATTGGTAAGCTTCTCTTCTTCTTCTCCAACTCATTCTCTTATCAATTTCAGAAATTCCTAAACCTAACTTTGGGAATATTCTTCTTTTAAAGCTTGGAATCATGTTTCTTGAGTTGGATTTGAAGAGTGGTTGATTCTTCTTTGCTTTCAAGCTTCTTCTTCGATCGTTTCGGTTCAAAGGTGAGATTTTTATCTCACATCTATGCTTATAATTATCTTCGATTGTTAGGTATGAATTCCTTACACTTATTCGTGTGCATTTGCTTTTGGTTTGGATTGATTTGGTGAATATTCCAATTTTTGGTGTTTTGGGTTCAATTCTTTAAAATTCATAGCTTTGATGTTCAAATGTGTTTTTGGTGATGCAACGAAGAGCTCATAGGGTCGGGTAGTCGGTAGGCATAAATCCTTAGTGCCGATGCTCGAGTGGTTGCAAATTGGTCGTGATTGGCCATTGTATTCGATGGGCTAGGAAGGGACTGGGAACAGGTCCGGCCGACCGAGCTCTGCTGCCGGCCGACCGACCTGCTTCCAAAGTGCAAAACCCTTCTCTGTCTCAGGGTTTGGTCGACCGACTGCAGAGCACAGTCGACCGACCTGCTTCCCAAGAATTTTTGTAGAACAGGGTCCGGTCGACCGAGCTCTGTAGCCGGCCGGCCGACCTGTTGCTGTTTTGCCTATTTCGCCTATATTGCGTGGCTTACCAAATTTAATCGATTCGTGTTCCCTATTTGTTGTTATCATTTGTTATTGACTTTGATGACTTATTTTCTTCGGAAATTCTTGGAATATCCATTTCGATGGAATCGGTATCGATTTCTTTGGATTTTATTCACGTCTTCGAATGTGAATTTTAGTGATTGATTGTTCCTACAATCTTCTTTGTGATTTGTCACTTTAAAAATATAAAGGTTTTCTATACTAGTAGTAAATATCAAAACTCTTTCTTCAAATGATTTCAACACTATTTTATAACAAAGCTTGTTTTCTCAAACCGATTTCCAATCTATTAGCATATACAAACCTTTACCTCACTCGTATGAGAAATCTAGTTAAACGACTTAGTAAAACAAGTGGTATGAAACGCTTGCGTTTACTTCGCCGGTTAATTCTTGGACTTGTTCGATTGAAACCCTTGTGACAATTTTCTAGTGGAGATCTACAATTTGTTCGTAAATATTTAAGTTAAGCTTGTGGTTATGGGACATGAAGCTATGCTCATATAATTACTAGCTTACTGTAATTGACACTTCTCTGTGATCATGACGATCATTTTTATGTTTAGACTAGCATTGTGCGATGTCTTTTTGATTTGGTTCATCGGATGTCACGCTGTACGACGTCGATGCTCCGAATTATTTGATACATTGGATGTACCGTTTGCACTACATCAATGTCTTTGCTTTTGATACATTGGATGTACCGTTTTCACTACATCAATGTCTTTGCTTTTGATACATTGGATGTACCGTTTGCACTACATCAATGTCTTTGCCTTTGATACATTGGATGTACCGTTTGCACTACATCAATGTCTTTGCCTTTGATACATTGGATGTACCGTTTGCACTACATCAATGTCTTTGCCTTTGATACATTGGATGTTCCGTTTGCACTACATCAATGTCTTTGCCTTTGATACATTGGATGTACCGTTTGCACTACAACAATGTCTTTGCTTTTTGATTCATTGGATGTACCGTTTGCACTACATCAATGTCTTGGCCATCCTTTTCTTGTGATTTCTGGATTTCGTGTGTTGAATTCTGGAATTTATGTTTCACCAACTTTTACGATTGGCATTTATATATTTGTGGCTTGGTGAATGAAATTAGGAGTATGACATTCCTTTTTATCTTTGAGAAGATCTTTGCGATATTGATTAATCTCTTATTGATTTTTCAATTATTTATTTATCACAGCTTGACATTGTGATTATTATACGTTTAGTCATATCTCTTATTCTATATCATTTCATCTGATATTTATAGCTAGACTGATCCGTTTATTATTTTCTTCTTAAATAATACTCGGGTCAGACCGAGATGTTACAGGTGCTTCTTCTTGACTTCTCTTTTGGGGTTATCATCCTGACTTTTGGTTAACTACTTAGATTAGTAGTTTTTGTTGTATACGTTTGAGATATAGACTCATAGTTGTGTACTTATTCTTTTGTATAGCACATGTTGCTATTCTTTTGTGTCATTGTGGATCTTTTAGACCACTACTCGGATGTACACTTTCATGTGTTAGTTATATGTTCATATCTTCTTCCGCCTTTGTGATATGAATTATCTGTGACTGATTTGTGTTATGTTTATTTCTATATTTGTTTCCGAAGACACTATAGCCACTGTGTAGTAACTTTGAGTTTGTGTCGGTATGTCGGATTTCCTCTTGAAAGGCATGCGAGTTATATTTTATCTGGCATATGGGTACTCGCACAAAGCAATTATACAGATGGTCGCTCCTCAACAGCCTTATTCTCCGTGCAAGTTGACGGCATTACACAGTAGTGTCCTTGTCTAGCGTGGGTATAGAGGTGGGGCGTCACAGGTTGAAATGGAAATATATCTTGTGAAGATATTTTGAGGTTATAAATAATTTGGGGAAATTATTTATTATTTTATGGTTGTTTGTGGATGTTAATTGATAGTTAAATCATCGACTATCAATATTGGCCAATGCGTTGATCGTTTCGAAGATACCGGGATCAGGATTAATTTCTCGAAAACCACTTCGATCCGGTTTTTATGATTTCGTGAGGAAGACGAGTTCGGTGTCGAAGATGGAGCAGTGAAGTGCAAGAGATAGTTGCTACTAATCCTGAGGATGATTCCAAAATGGATGTAGTAGGAGTAGTGCCTTCGGTTTCGTTCGAACCCGGGACGGACTTGTATGGATGAATACCTTCGGAACACGTAAGGTGGACGTTGGGCATTCTAAGTGAAACGTTCTAAAAAGGTAATGCTTAGCCTCAAGCCTCATCCACCAGAAATGACTGAAAATCAGGGGATATGCAGTAAGGCTATATAGGTAGCACCCATTAGGGTAAGGCCATCCTGTAACAACCCAGTATTTTGTGATTATTTTAATTGTTTACTTTAATTATTTAAATTGAAACTCCTACTTAAAAAAACTTTATTATATTTATTAAAATAAATAAATTTTGTTATTTTAAGAGTATATTTTGATTTTTGTGTGAATTATAATTTCAAACCTAAATAAGTTGTATATTTTCCAAAAGTGTGGATTTTGGTCAATCTGGTCAAACTTTGACTTTTAAATTTAAAATTTAAATGTTTGAAGTTTTTTAATTTTATCTTTTATTATGAAAATATATTAAATTTCAAGAATACTGCTTTTTGTTTTGTTGAAATCCGATTTATATTATGAAAGTTATGCTTTTTACAATATTGTGTGTAAATTGATTTATTTAACAATATTGTTTATTTTAACTTATATAAATAATATTTTATTTGTTATATATTATTCTAATTTGTATATATATGTTATGTTACATATATTTTGGTCTTTTAAATAATTTTAAAGGTGATGTTTAAATTTTCTAAAGTTTATTTTATTTATTTTCAATTTTTATAACATAGTTTTCATTTTCTTTGCTATTTTCTTCATTTAATTATATTTAATTAAAATTTTATTTATTTATTTGATTTACTCAGTAAATTTCTGTGTTTTACTTTATTTATATGTATTTTAAATTTCAAAAGAAATGGTGGAAATATGAAGAGTTTTGAGACTTTTTATATGCTAAGTTTTTTTGTATTCTTGCCTTTTCATTTTCAACCACCACTTGCATTCAATTTTTGCCGACTCTTATCTTATCTTCAGCCATCTCATTTTCATTTTTCATGCAAGAGAAAAAATTTCTCATCTCCAAAAAAATTCGGCCATTACCTAAAGCAAGAAAGTTTGGTAAAAAAATTTTTTCTACTCATTTTCTCCTTGTTTTCCTATTTCTTTGCACTTGCCTTCACCTTATAGGCTCGGCCCTTGCTCCTCCATCTCCATAGCCACCTCCACCACAACCAGCCACCACCTCCTTCAATCCAACCCCAAGCCTTAGCCGTGGCCATCCATGATGATGATCCACCTGAAAATGAGCAAACACCACACATACATGAATTGCCGAGCTCACCTTTGTTTCATCACCTCAAACTCCACCTTGGCCTCCACTTGCACCACCATCTCCAGCCCCTACATGACCTGACACCACTGACACGTCATCCCCTAACCCCACTTGAATCTAGTCGTGCCTATATTTGCTTAGGGCTGAACCATTCATGGCATAGAAATCATGTTTGTTTGCCTTGACTTGTAGTTTCATGTATCACCAACTTTTACACCATCATATCTATGTATGGCCGACCCTATTGAACCCAAAACCAGATCCAAACTCTTACCTTAGCCATGTATTCTAACCTATAGCCGAGCCTAGGGGTGGTTGAAAGCAAGTGCAGGAGATTTGTGACTTGTTGTGCATATATTTCTATGATATTTAATTTTTGTTAAGTGTATATTTATGTTGTATATTTGTTTTGTTTGACAATGTGACAAGGCCATTAGTCTTGGCTCTCCCACACTCAAATCATAATCGTGCTTTCGTGCCTTTGAAGATCTTTGTTTTGTGTATTTGGTTGTCGTCTCCAGCTTGTATAGGTGAGTTATTCTCATCAGACAGTTTTATACTTATATGACTAGTAAACCGATCACATTTGAATCTGTCAAATGCATCACCATGTTACACCTGCTATGTTATGATCATATGATGTTCACCCATGCTTATTTACCTATTATATCATCTGTTACTATTATATAATGCACTTATGTTATTTATATCAGTTTATCACACTGCAAGTTCCCTTTAGATTAGAATCACTATGGGTTGAAATGATACATACCCGAACAGACTTTAGAATAGGGGAAAATCGTTATGGGCTGAAATGATAGGCCTGAATGATTTTCAATTATTTGATTTTACTTAGGACTGAGGGTTTGAAAGGTTAAAACCCGAGTTTTCTTTGTAAATTACAGATTGAAATGATATATTATCCGTATTCACTTTACCTAGGCTAGAAAATGATATACAGACCCGTGGTTAAAATATGTTTTTTCTAAAAAAATTAAAATATTTTAGAAATGTAAATAAGATAATATTTTGATTTAAACTTAATTAAAAATGATTTTTGTAAAGTATTATTGATTTTCTGAAAATTTATAAGTGAAATAAATTAATGGTAAAGTTAGAAAATCTGAAATGTAAGTTATTTTGGAAATTATAATTTGGTGATAAATGGAATTTAAATTAAATATGAAATATGATAAATTTATGATATTTTGAATTTAAATGAATTTAAAATGATTTTATAATATATTAGTGATTTTTTAATAAAGTTCAATGTGAAATGAATGAATATTTAAGTTGAATTCTGAAATATAACTTAAATTGGAATTTATGAATTTTGTTTAAAAGTGAATTTTTGAAGGCAAGTAAATAAAATGAAAATGAGTTATATTTGGAGATCTAAACTTAAGTGTTAAGTTAAAATTTAATTATAAAGAATTGAAATTTAATATTTGAATTTAATATGTGAATTATTATTAAATATTGACTTTTGAATGGAAATTTAACTTTATAAAATCATGAATATAAGGGTATTGATGATTGTTTTAAAGTGAGAAATTATGATTTTTTTATAAGTTGAAAATGATTTAAATTAAATATAATTGTTTATGAAACTGCATTGAAAACCCTGAATTTTAATTAACAGCATTTCTAAAATGCTATCATTTCTTAAATAAAGGATACTACAGAATTTGTAAATGTTGTAGTTGATATAATGAACTATAAGGAAAAAATGAACTAGGGGCTATTATAGCACTTCGTAAGTGTTGTAGTTGCAGAATTGAACTAAAGCTTTTATTTGAAACTAAAACCTATTACAGCATTTTTTGTAAATGTTATCTTTGTTAAAATGAATTGTTTTCAAATGTAAATTTACAGTAGCATTTTCTAAATGCTGCGAAAGTTGAAATTTCATTGTTTTAATAAGTTGAAGTGGATAAATGAATTCTGAAAATGGTAAAATTTTGAGAATTGAATATTTGATTATTAATATAATAACTTCATTTTTAATTGATTTAAATGGAATATTTAATTGGTTTAATTGGAATATTTAATTGGTTTAAATGGAGTATTTTGATTTGAAATATAAACCATTTCAAATGTGATTTGAAATGGTATTTAAATTGAATAAAAATGAATGAGGTTTTGAAAGAATAAGATATTTTAATATTTTAAATGAATTTGAAATGATATCAAATTTTTAAATGATATTTGATTTAGAAGTATAAAGTACCATTTTGAAATTTTAACCACGGGATGTATTTAAATTTATAGTTTGACTGGTCCTTAGAGGATAGGCGATCCCAAGCATCCTTTCAGTTATCGTACATTACTACTACAGTTCACTTGAGTTGGTTTACATTATATAAGTATATATGTCCTAACTCAAGTGTTTTGTGTTTTACTTTACGCTCGGGTCAACCTGAGTATTTACAGCTTAGCTTTGGATTTCTTTTCTGGAGCTAGGAATCGCTGGAGATTCTGATTGTCTAGTTATCTGTTCCCTTTCAGTTTCAGTTGTTCTATTTCAGCTCTGGTATTTATAAATTTCTATGTATTTGAGATTTCTATTGTATATATTTCAGACTGATATAATGTATTTTGTTTTGAGAGTTTGTTACAGTAGATTCATGAACTACTATGGTATCTTAATTTCCGCTGCGAGTTATTCTAATATATCTGTGTCTGTGATTATGTGATTGTATTTCATTTGCTCCAAATTTATTTACAATGCGGTTTTTTTAGCAATTCAAGTCTGGCATGTGTGGATGCGAATGGATGAAAATATCGGGTTGTTACAGTTGGTATCAAAGCTTTGTTTTAGGCAAACCTTAGCCTGCGGAGCAAAAACTCATTAGAGATAGGGTAGAAATACCCTAGAATGAGTGAAATCAATCTCAGAATCATTTCTTTGTGAGAGAACGTATTTTCGAAGTATAAAATGATTTTCAAATGATTTTCAAAGTATTTTCAAAGATTATATTGGTATAAAAATCTTCTTATTTTGAACTTAAGATCTTCTAAACTTCATTCCTTCGGTATTCATCTTGTTAGTAATTTCTTTGGTTAGGACTTGCTTGGATTTGGAAATTCTATCTTGTTGATCCAGACTCTTTTCTTGATAGGAAGCTATTTTTGTATGGCAAAATCAGAAGAACAGAAAGCAGCTCGCCGAGCACGTAGAGCACTAGCCCGTAAGGAACGGGAGGAAGTGATCGAGAAGTGGGAAAAGATATGGAGGGAAAGAGTAGGACCTGGTCCTTACGACCATGTCATTTGTTATCGGTGTCAGGAAAAGGGTCACTTTGCCGACATGTGTGGGAAGAGAGATGAAGGAAAGAAGAAGGAGGGCAAGCGTTTTCTATCCGAGATCTTTTGTTTTAGAAGTCGTAGTGTGGGGCACTTTCACAGTCGCTGCCAGAAGGTGAAGAAAGTAATATCTGCACCCACTGCATCATTTGACCAATCAACCATTTGCTATCACTGCAAGAGGCCTGGGAATATAGCCAGGAATTGTCCTATGAGGAAGTACGGAAGGAAGGCTGCGTACTCGTAGTTCGTTAGGGAAGATGGTAGTGTAGTATATTTATGCAAGAAATGCAGAAGTTAGGGGCATACTGAGGGGGAGTGTTCTGGACCTGCTGAAGTACCACCCGGTAGAATTAATACCGATGCTTTGTTTATGTAGGATGGTATTCTGTGGATCTGTTTGTTCTCAGCTGTTGTTAGGTTGCATTCGGTGAACTCTATTGTATCTTTTGCTTGGCTGAAGTTCACAAACTAAGATATTCATGTTCATGTTTTCATATGATATGAAATTTGAATCTCTGTTTTTTTGAAATCCATCCCCGAATCTTCCCTTAGAAATTTGTGTTTGGTTGTATTTTGAAATTATGCAAACATCGAACTTATTATTTTGATAATGATGATCCTACTTTATATATAAAGGTGAAATGTTTTCAATAAGGACTTTATATCTTTTGAAAATGGAAATTTGAAACTTTGAAAAGATTTGAAATTTTGAAAATTTTATAAGAATTTGACTTATATAAAAATGATTTATAACTGAAGAATTTTGAATTTGAATTTCGTGGACTCGAACTTCGGTGTTTTGAAATCGGTTTTAAGATTTTGGAAAATATATAATAATAATATGTTTAAAAGATATTTTATAAATAAGAAATGTTTCAAATGTATTCGAATGAATTCCAATAATTTCGAAGAGAGTTCGAAGAAGTTTCAAGAAAATAAAAGTCCAGAACCCACTTATGTCGTTGGAAAATAATTTCGGTGATGAAAGTATGCATCATCGGCATTGATTTTCAAGTTTTTGAGTGGGGAGAGGCCACTCTAGTAGCTTTGCTATGCGAGTGATTTTGTGAAACCAAATTTTGACTTCAGATTTTGAAGTATGGTTTGATATCCGAAAGATATATGTATGTATGTATGTATGTATTTGAAATGATCTAAAGTAAGCCGGTGTTCAATCCTCGAGATTCAGATTTGTTTTGGTGTAACCTTATCTATTGGAATTGATTTACTGATTTGTTGGTGATTTCCAACTCTTAGATTGAAAATATGATTTCTTAGACTATTTTGAAGGTTCGAGCACTTCCAAATCAAGGTTAACTTTTCAAAGCTAAGTAATTTTGAAAGGTATAGGGTAATTAATAAAGAATATAAGTTTAGTTTGATATGATTAATGTATAAAGTAATATGATTTATATAAGTTTGAAACTGTTTTGTTGAGTGAAATAAATAAGACTATTTTGAATTATACTTCTATGAAATGTAGATTTGAAATGTTTTGAATAAAGTATATATATAGAATAATAATCCTTCCAATGGTAAATTGGATTTCTCATATAGAAATAAATAGTTTAAAGGTTTTAAAAAGAGATGGTTTTAAACTTAGTAACCATTTTAGATATTTTGATGATTGAAATGGTTTGGAAATGATTTAATCTTTATTTTGATAAAGAATGTGAATTTGAACTGATAATTGATTTTGATAAATGAATATTTGAAGTTTATATTTGTATGAAAGGATATTTGGTTTACTTGTAATTTGAGTTTATTTTAAAATGATGGATTTATGAAATGAATATTTCAAAACTAAGTAATAATGAAGTAAAATTTGAGATATATAAAATTATAAAATTTAGTTTTGGAATATGGTATATTTAAGCTTTGAAATATATTAAAGATTGAATAGTTTATCTTATGGATCAAATCTTATTTGAAATTTGATAATATTTGAAATGGTTTTATTGGAAAACTAAATTGAATTGAAACTGATGGTTTGAATTGAATTAACTGGAAATTTTAGATTTGGGTTTAATTGAATAAATTTGTGAAATGTAAAGAATTAAAGGAATGTTTTATGATTTCAAATGTATGATTTCGAAAGGTTATGATTTTCAAAGTGTAATGATTTTAAGTATTTTGGTTTCGAAAGATTTATAACTTTGAAAGTATTATGATTTTTGAAAGTGAATATATGTTTGAAATGGAAATGAATTTGTTTGACATAAATTTTGTTGATTTGGAAATTCAGAATCTATTGTTTTAAAAAAACTTTGAAACTGAATATATGAAATTTGGAAGAAATGATCTGGCGAAATCATGTATGATTTTGAAACTGAATTGATATTGAAAGGGTTTGAAATTGAGAACCCTATTTATTTAAATACTTTAATTTGGGAGTTATCGAACTTATATAAAATGGATTTGTATAAGTATGAAAGTGATTTGAAAACTATTGATTTGTAAAGGTACTCAACTTGTAAATTGAAATCTTATATAATCGAAGTCTATATAAGTGTGATTTGATATACTATTGATTTTGGGAAATATTCGATTTGAAATGAAATCTTATATACAATGGACTTTATATAAGTATGATAATTGAAAGTGATTTTGAAAGGTACTATATGATACACATTTTCGAAGTAAAGATATGGAAAGTGCCTTCTGCTTGATATCCGCTTTGTGGCCACACTGTGGATTCATTCTATCGATATCATTCTCTCTGATATGGATTTTCCGGATATGATACTCGAGTGTCCATCGAATTCCACGGCGATCTCCATGTTCTTACGAACGCGACTGCATAGCGCAACTGCCTGGCTGAGATGGCCTAGGGGTACGGATTATTTCCTGGGGGATCCAGGCGCAACCATTGTGTATCTTGCAATCTATGTAGGTCGCATTAGTAGCGAAACTACTTGGCTGAGACGGCCTAGGGGTACGGATTGTTTCCTGGGGAATCCAGGCGTAACCATTGTGTATCCTGCATTCTACTAGTCATCATGGCGTAACTAGCAGGGCCGAGAAAGCTTACAGATACAGATTATTTCCTGGGGGATCCAGGCATAACCATTGTGTATCTGCGATCCATGTTGACAAATGTTTTGGTTTGGTTGATTTATTTGGATTGTACTTTCCATATCTATTTTTAAAAGGTTTTTCAAGTATTTTCACTGGGTGTTGAAACAAGTCTACTAAGTACTTGGAGAATTCTAGTTTTGCGCTTGATTTACGCATGGCCAGAGTCTGCAGGAACGAAAGTAAACTTGTTAAGACATCGAGTTATAGAAGTATGTTGATAAAGTTTTCTATAAAGGATATTTTGATCATTTATTTTACTTTCCTAAATAATTTAAAATGCTTTAAAATATTGTTTACTTTGAACTATCAGATTTGAATCAAATGACTATTCATCATATTATAAAATGTTTAAAATGATATAAATATACAATTTTTAAATTAAAATGTATATGGTTTTAAAATAATGTCCATCCTTGTCTTTCAACCTACTTTCCCTTCTAACTATTTCTATCTTCTTCCTCTTCGAGGGTTCTTTCCGTAATTATGGAAAGAGGCGGTTCTTTGGCTTATCGTCTCGACTTGCCGAGAAGCTGTCTGGAGTGCATGATGTATTCCATGTCTCACATTTTCTCTAGTATCTTCTTGACCCATCTCTTTTTGTTCAGCAAACTGCTCTTGATACTTTGGATATTTAGCTTAATCTAACTGTCGAGAGTAAGCCACTTCGTATTGTCAGCAGAGGTACGAAGCAGCTAAGAAGGGAATTTGTTAGTTTGATCAAAGTACGATGGGGTACTGATAAAAGAGATTGTACCTAAGAAACGGAGGAGAGCATTTGTGCTTCGAATCTGAATTTTTTTTCCTGGTACTATTTGTTGTTTATCTTTCTTTTCCTTATTTTCCTTGTTCGTTCTTTTCGAGGACGAAAAGATTTGAGTGGGGGAGAGTGTAACAACCCAGTATTTTGTGATTATATTAAACGTTTATTTTAATTATTTAAATTGAAACTCCTGATTTAAAAAACATTATTATATTTGTTAAAATGAATAAATTTTGTTATTTTAAGATGTGTGAGTTATAATTTCAAACCTGAATAAGTTGTATATTTTCCAAAAGTATGGATTTTGGTCAATATGGTCAAACTTTGACTTTTAAATTTAAAATTTAAATGTTTTATATTTTTGAATTTTATCTTTAATTATTAAAATATATTAAATTTCATGAAAACTGCTTTTCGTTTTGTTGAAATTCGATTTATATTGTGAAAGTTATGCTTTTTACAATATTGTGTGTAAATTGATTTATTTAACAATATTGTTTATTTTAACTTATATAAATAATATTTTATTTGTTATATCTTATTCTAATTTGTATATATATGTCATGTTACATATATTTTGGTCTTTTAAATAATTTTAAAGGTGATGTTTAAATTTTTCTAAAGTTTATTTTATTTATTTTTAATTTTTTATAACATAGTTTCAATTTCCTTTGCTATTTTCTTCATTTAATTATATTTAATTAAAATTTTATTTATTTATTTTATTTACTCAGTATTTTTCCATGTTTTACTTTATTTATATGCATTTTATATGTATTTTAAATTTCAAAAGAAATGGTGGAAATATGAAGAGTTTTGAGACATTTTATATGCTAAGTCTTTTTGTATTCTTGCCTTTTCATTTTCAACCACCACTTGCATTCAATTTTGGCCGACTCTTATCTTATCTTCAGCCATCTCATTTTCATTTTTCACGCAAGAGAATTCTCATCTCCAAAAAAATTTGGCCATTGCCTAAAGCAAGAAAGTTTGGTAAAAAAAAAATTCCCTTTCTGCTCATTTTCTCCTTGTTTTCCTATCTCTTTGCACTTACCTTCACCTTATAGGCTCGGCCCTTGCTCCTCCATCCCCATAGCCACCTCCACCACCACCACAACCAGCCGCCACCTCCTTCAGTCCAACCCTAAACCTTAGCCGTGGCCATCCATGATGATGATCCACCTGAAAATGAGCAAACACCACACATACATGCATTGCCGAGCTCACCTTTGTTTCATCACCTCAAACTCCACCTTGGCCGCCACTTGCACCACCATCTCCAGCCCCTACATGACTTGAAACCATTGACACGTCATCCCCTAACCACACTTGAACCTGGACGTGCCCATATTTTCTTAGGGCTGAACCATTTGTGGCATAGAAATCATGTTTGTTTGCCTTGACTTGTAGTTTCATGTATCGCCAACTTTTACACCATCATATCTATGTATGGCCGACCCTATTGAACCCAAAACCAGATCCAATCTCTCGTGCATATATTTCTGTGATATTTAATTTTTGTTAAGTGTATATTTATGTTGTATATTTGTTTTGTTTGATAATGTGACAAGGAAATTAGCTTTGGCTCTCCCACACTCAAATCATAATTGTGCTTTTGTACCTTTTAAGATCTTTGTTTTGTGTATTTAGTTGTCGTCTCCAGTTTGTATAGGTGAGTTATTCTCACCAGACAATTTTATACTTATATGACTAGTAAACCGATCACATTTGAATCTGTAAAATGCATCACCATGTTACACCTGCTATGTTATGATCATACGATGTTCACCCACGATTATTTACCGGTTATATCATCTGTTACTCTTATATAATGCTATTCTGTTATTTATATCAATTTATCACCCTCCAAGTTCCCTTTAGATTAGAATCACTATGGGTTGAAATGATACATACCTGAACGAACTTTAGAATAGGGAAAATCGTTATGGCCTGAAATGATAGGCCTGAACGATTTTCAATTATTTCATTTTACTTGGGACTGCAGGTTTGAAATGATAAAACCCGAGTTTTCTTTGTAAACTACGGATTGAAATGATATATTATCCGTATTCATTTTACCTAGGCTAGAAAATGATATACAGATCCGTGGTTAAAACATGTTTTTCTAAAAAATTTAAAATATTTTAGAAATGTAAATATTATAATATTTTGATTTAAACTTAATTAAAAAAGATTTTTGTAAAGTATTATTGATTTTCTGAAAATTTATAAGTGAAATAAATCAATGGTAAAGTTAGAAAATATGAAATGTATGTTATTTTGGAAATTATAATTTGGTGATAAATGGAATTTAAATTAAATAAGAAATATGATAAATTTATGTTATTTTGAATTTAAAATGATTTTATAATATATTAGTGATTTTTTAATAAAGTTAAAATGTGAAATGAATGAATATTTAAGTTGAATTTTGAAATATAACTTAAATTGGAATTTATGAATTTTGTTTAAAAGTGAATTTTTGAAGGTAAGTAAATAAAATGAAAATGAGTTATATTTGGAGATTTAAACTTAAGTGTTAAGTTAAAATTTAATTATAAAGAATTGAAATTTAATATTTGAATTTAATATGTGAATTATTATTAAATATTGTCTTTTGAATGGAAAATTTACTTTATAAAATCATGAGTATAAGGGTATTTAAATGATTGTTTTAAAGTGATGAATTATGATTTTTTTTATAAGTTAAAAATGATTTAAATTAAAATATAATTGTTTATGAAACTGTGTTGAAAACCCTGAATTTTAATTAACAGCATTTCTAAAATGCTATCATTTCTTAAGTAAAGGACATTGCAGCATTTGTAAATGTTGTAGTTGATATAATGAACTATAAGGAAAAAATGAAATAGGGGCTATTATAGCACTTCGTGAGTGTTGTTTGCAGAATTGAACTGAAGCTTTTATTTGAAACTAAAACCTATTACAGCATTTTTTGTAAATGCTATCTTTGTTAAAATGAATTGTTTTCAAATGTAAATTTACCGTAGCATTTTCTAAATGCTGTGAAAGTTTAAATTTCATTGTTTTAATAAATTGACGTGGATAAATGAATTTTGAAAATGGTAAAATTTTGAGAATTGAATATTTGATTATTAATATAATAACTTCATTTTTAAATGATTTAAATGGAATATTTAATTGGTTTAATTGGAATATTTAATTGGTTTAAATGGAGTATTTTGATTTGAAATATAAACCATTTTGAAATGTGATTTTAAATGGCATTTAAATTAAATAAAAATGAATGAGGTTTTGGAAGAATATGATATTTTAATATTTTAAATGATTTGAAATGATATTGAATTTTTAAATGATATTTGATTTAGAAGTATAAAGTACCATTTTGAAATTTTAACCACGGGATGTATTTAAATTTATAGTTTGACTGATCCTTAGAGGATGGGCAATCCCAAGCATCCTTTAAGTTATTGTACATTACTACTACAGTTCACTTGAGTTGGTTTACATTATATAATTATATATGTTCTGACTTGAGTGTTTTGTGTTTTACTTTACGCTCGGATTAGCCTGAGTATTTACAGCTTAGCTTTGGATTTCTTTTTTGGAGCTAGGAATCGCTGGAGATTCTGATTGTCTTGTTATCTGTTCCCTTTCAGTTTCAGTTTTTCTATTTCAGCTCCGGTATTTATAAACTTCGATGTATTTGAGATTTCTATTGTACATGTTTCAGATTGATATTATATATTTTGTTTTGAGAGTTTGTTATAGTAGCTTCAAGAACTACAATGGTCTTTAAATTTCCGTTGTGAGTTATTCTGATATATCTGTGTCTGTGATTCTATGATTGTATTACATTTTCTTCAAATTTATTTACAACGCGGTGTTTTTTGCAATTCAAGTCCGGCATGTGTGGATGCGAACGGCTGAAAATATCTGGTTGTTACACATCCCTGTCTAGATGTCCCTTTTATTCGGTTTAATGGTGCGGTTGTTGATCCCATCCGTGGGGTGATCTTTCTCGGGATTATCTAGTAAGGGATAGTCCCGGTCTTGTGTTGCACGGGATTGGGAGTAATCCTCGGTACGGTGATCTTGGCCACGTACTGTGACAGGTGGTACCCCAGTGCCTCATTAGTTGGAAATACATTTTCCCTACGAGCTTTTTACGAGTTTTGTTTGTATAACCCACTTTGTGGCTAGTAGCTGGAAATTAATCATGTAAATTTCGGCTATTTCAATAAGTATTTGTATATAGACCCTATTATAATATTAGAGGATTTTGATAAGAAATGTTTTAGCTATCGTACGGTAAAAACCGGGCATGTTTATTTATGGCGTGGTCTTACGAGATGCTTTTGATTTTCAAAGGGATTTTGAAACTTTAATAATCAAATTGGTTGTATTTTTCTCGCGCTGGTATTCCAGACTGACTCGGGTGTTATTTGATTATAATGCTCGGGTCAGACCGAGTATTATATATATACAGGATATGATGCTTGGAAGCTCAGGAGAGGAGCTAGAGACCGAGACGTATTATCCGTACTTGTTTATATCTGCTGCTGTGATTGTTTGAATTTGTCAGGCTGCTAATTGTTGTTTGTTTGTGATACTCTGATGATGATGTAATATATAAAACAGATATAGTTTTCATTTTGTGTTTTGTATTATATTTTGTTCCGCTGCAATTGTGTGATTCTGTTGTTGTTTAGTTCCTTCTTCCTTTTATCTTCTTTCTATTCCCTCAACAATCTGTCTTTTGCAGCACTCGAGAGTTGGCATATTATTCTGTGGGGTATTTTGTGTCGATTTTCGAGGGCCGAGAAGGGCGGGTCGTCACATAAACTATTTAAGGTGTACATGAAAAAAAACATAATTTATTTTATGGCTGTTAAAATATATATATAAAATAATATATAAATTTAAAACATATAAATATATATGCAAAAGTGTGTATATGTATGTAATTAAATAAATATATAAATGTAAATATTTATTATAAGATTTACGAAACAAATAATATATATATATGATTAATATATTCATTTTCAGTTAATTAGTAATATTTCAAAATTTAAATATTTGACTTGTTCAAAATTCATACATATAAACACACACACACACATATATATAATAATTTATTATTTTTATTTGAATTTATGCAGCCAAAAAAGTAGTGTTTTTACTAATTTCAATTCGGTAGAATTCAAAATTAAATTTTAAAATTCATTTTACTTGTTAAATAAATAAATGCGTGTGTACATATATAATATGTTATTTGTCTCAAGTACACCTCAAATAATCAAAAATAATTATAGGAAATTTGTAATGGAAAAGGATAAATAAAATTATTTTATACAAAATGATAAAGGTGTTTGTTTAAACTAAATATATAAAAAAAATATACATATATATTTTTTTAATCTAAATTTTTTTTTTTGCACAGGCTGCTGGATTATAGTGGTCGTGCCTACATCAGATAATACAGACGTGCGACACCACAACAACTACACGATTTTATAGTGGCTCCCACTCATAGAAAACCAAATAACTAAGTAGAATATGAATTTTTTTGCAAAGAGAAAGAATCATACTCGTCCCCAGACGAATCAGATTTTACAACATTTATGTACTCATTAAATAGTAGTATAACTTTAGGATCAAACTTCTCAGATTCCTTATTGTATATGTGACGCCAATCCCAAGTTTCATTAGTTAAGATCTCACCATTATGTTCTCCATATTTACCATCCACTATTAGAATAAGAGATTCATAAGAAATGTGATAAAACAGAGATCTATGCTCACTTACCGAATCAGAGCCCAGGACTTCTCATTAGAGTGCCAATCTATATGTTCTACAATGGAACTAGAGCAAGCGCTTGGTGAAACAGGCTCAATGACAGAGCTAACGTCGATAGGAATATGTTTGGGATCTACTAAGATTAAACTAGATTAGAAATTTTACCTTTCATTGAAATGATCCTACCGAGAGCTGATACGTCGTTTGTTCAGAATTTCCTCTTGGATTAAAACTGACTCCTCCATCTCTTAAATCTACAAAGTTGAAAAGTAGGCTTCACCAAGGTCAGGGGCGGTGGCTATAGATTGAGGGGAATTCCTAAAAATTTTGTGTATTAAATTATGTTGGAGGTTATCTTATGTATAACCATGGGTTTGCTCTCTTTTCTTCACCATTCTCTCAACCCCTTGAAGACTTGCTTAAGTCACTCTCCTCCTCCAAATGTGATCGGCCTTGTTGTTGACCAAGCATGGCCAAATATCCTATAGGCTCATATTTGAATCACTGTTTAATTAATTAGTTCTAGCTCCTCATTCAAATCGAACCATCGTGTATTTTATACATCATTCTGTCCGATTTTAAGCTTGAAATTAAATAATTGAAATAATAACATATTATTACAACAATTTTAGTATTTATTATTGATTTAGGAAATTTACAAATTAATTTTATCTTTGGTCGAAAGCGAAATAACTTACAATGTGGTTGTCTTGACTCTTCGTTGTGAACTCGATCTATAATCAATATTTAAATGACTAAAGTATTGAAGCCTATACAAACTTTATATAAGCACAACATAGGGTCAAGTTCAATGCTTACTAACCATTTAAGCGAAATCATATTTCTAGTCTAAAAAATGGTCACTGCAATGATGGTTTGTACAAATATTCTTTTCGTCGTCAATATATCACTTAGTTACGGTCAAAAATTGTGTTAATATCTATATTTAATTGCATAAAGAACTCTCAAAGTCTTTGGTTTAATCCAATGACATTTATCAATTAACCTTTTTACTTTGGCAAGTAATTTTGACTTTTAAGTTGTATACCAATTACGGTGATACTAACATTTTATAGCAAAGAAGATGATTACTTTCTTGAGTAGCGTTTCAACGTGTGCCCAACTACGACCATAAATGGTCGCCATGTCATGTGGTTGACCAAAATTTATGTACAATATATATACGTAAGTGTAGCAACCCGTGGTTCCGTACCCTTTGAGTTGATAATAATTCACTCTTGTTTAACTCAAATTGTATGAAAGGGCGAGTAACTAGGGTAAAGAAAAAGAATAGATAGAAGAAAATAGAACAACAACACAGAATCTCACAACACATCGGATCAAAATATAATGTATAATAACAGATTTTTATACAAAGAAATCAGAAACAATTATATACTTACAATCATCAGAATACAACAATCAATACATCAATTGGATAGTTATAATAACTTGTCTTCACACAGTGGAAATATGAGCCAAGTACAGAAATACGTCTCTATCACTCAGCTCATCTCCTGAGATCCATAACATTGTATCCTGAATCTGTAATATTTGGTCTGACCTGAGCATTATAATAAAATAACACTCGAGTCAGTCTGGAAAACCAGTGTGAGATAACACACTTGATTAGAATTATTAAAGTCATTAAAACCTTTTGAAAAACAACGGTATCTCATAAGACCGTGTCATAAATAAACACGATGGGTTTTTCCCTTATGATAACTAAAACATTTTATAGAAAATCCAGTGATATTATAATAGTGTCTAAGTACAAATACTTATTCAAATAGCCGAAATTATTACATTAATTAAATTCCAGCATACTAGGATCTACAAACAAAACCGCACAGGCTCGTATTGGAGAATAGATCCCATACAATGACTGGGCTACTGGGGTAACTCCCATCATAGTACACCTCTAAAAAAATGTACCGAGGACCTTGCTGAGATCCCCTGCTACAAAGGACCGGCCCACTCCTAACTTGGATAGAACCGAATATGTTATCACCTTGAGTGTTCCCACCTTTAAAAATTGAGCACTTCCTTTTTCATGCACAGGCATATCCATAATTTTTATATATTTTCGAGGATATCTAGAAAAGTGATAACATACCGTAATTGGATGCGACCCACTTAGCCTTATTGTATCTCCCATGTTTTAGTCATTCCCGGTTGATGAGGCTTGAAGCGAACGTCACCTTTCAAGAATAATTCCACTTAGAATGATCATCGTCCTCAAACGATGATTTTCTGATTGCATTCGCCCATGCAAGTTGTCCTGGCTCCGAACAAACTGAATCACCATCTTCACCATCTTCACCATCTTCATGGTATCCATTCGTAACGCTCAAATCGGATCAAAGTGGTTTTCGGATAATTAAACCCGATCACGGTCTCTTAGAAACGATTAACGAAATTGGCCAATATTGATAGTCAGTTATTTAACTATCAATAAAACATCCATAAGCAAACATCAGGATTATTATAAAAAATTTCAAAAATTTATTTCAAAATATCTTTATAGGATATATATTCAAATCCCTTCAAAAAAATTCAACGTTTGATTTCAAATCCTCATATTTCAATGGAACATTCCCAAACCTTTTCAATACTTAAGAGTATTTTTTTCCAACTCCATTTTCATGTTCAACACTTAGGAAGTATTTCATTTATTTCCTTTTTTTTCTCAAAATCATTTATAAATTTATTTGTAAATTCTTTAACTCTTTAGAACGAATTCTATAAGTTCCAGTTTTCTGAATAAATTTCATTTAACATTCTCCAAGTCAAACACTTGTCTATAATTCCATATATCTATTTCTAACTTATTTTATGAATTATAATTTATTTTTTCAAAGTTCACTTTTATTTAACTATTTCGGAAATTTTCTTACCTCTTCCCAAATTCCATTTTTGAGAATTTCTCCTATAAATCCCATCTAGTGAATAAATCGCATTTTTAGATTCTCAAGACGATTTATCATTAAATTTCAATCATTACAAAACTCTATATATATATATGAAAATAAATAAGTATTTAAAAGAATAATAATTTTTTTAGAACGTGTTCGAGTAGTTATTAAAAATATCAATCACTTTATATAAACATCAATAATCCATTTTTTTAACAACAAATCAATTTTTCAAAGCCGATTATAAAAATTAGAATATAATTTTCAATTAATATTGGATATTTGAAAAAATTCACTTCCGAAGTATTTCAATACTAACTAGTTTAAAATTACATAGTTAAATAAATAAAATTTCCCTTCTCAAATCAAAATTTAACTTCTTAAAATAATTTTTTTTGAAGTCCCAACAACCAATTCAATTTATAAATCCCTCTCGGTTTACAAAACATCGATCCCATTTCGATCTCCTTAACCATTTTCACTTTTCAAAGTAGAGTCCACTATATTTTTTTCCAAACTCTATTTTCATATCTCGATTAAATTCAAAGCGTGGAATTTTATTTCAAATTATCAATTAGTATTCTTTTCCTTATTTATAAACATCATATATATATATATATATATTTATAAACTCCTTTGAGTTTTCACTTATTTATAAAAATAATCCCATTTTAAAAATCACGTTTTGTAAATCCATTTCATAATAGATTCCATTTATTTCGCAAATCCAATTAAAATACCGATTTAAACTTTTTTCCTCTCTTCTAGAAATATCATTTTAAAAATCCATCGTTTAAAAATCCTCTATATAGATTATTTTTAAATCTCTATTTAAAATATATTTTTTCGAATAGTTAAGTACAATCCAAAATCAATTTATCGTTTTATCCAAATCAATTTCTTTTAAAAATAATCCAAACTTCGATATATACATATATGTATATATAAACACACACACACACACACACACACACACACACACACACATATTCAAAATCTCCAATTAATTCCTTCAAATTCAAAAAAAATATTTATGGTATTTAAAATACTAAAATCCAGGCCAGTGCTACTATAGCATCTAATAATTCAAGTCACAACCATAAACTATAACAGATTATTCTACCACATCATATATCATTATATATAAAATTAAAATCAATATTTTTGAGAAATCCAGTTGGATCCCTCCAACCAGTTTCCCTGCATCCACAGATGTTAATACAACATAAAATAACCAATCTCACTTCGAGAGGGATATCGCGGCATATAGGGTCATCCGCTATTATGCAGTGTGCATAGGGTCTCATCCACTCCAATCGATGGGAAATAAATCCAACTACAAACATATATACCACTATATATCTTTAACATTCAACAGATAATAATTTTATAAATTCAACCAAACATCCAATAATTAATTTTAATTATTTAAAGTTAAATTCATAAATCCAAATGAGTGAGAGTTTCTCACCTCGATTTATTTTGCAATCCATCCAAATTTTTATTTCCATCACGTAGACTTCACAGCTACAAACCAAACTCAACTTGTTCATGATTTTAGGACCTCGTATGCAAATTATATTAAAATTTATTAGCGGTATCAATTTAGTTTCTTAATAAACTAATTATATAATTTAATATTAATTATAGTATTACCTCTTCCCCTTCAAACAACAGTCTTGCTCGACCCCAACCTTGACCGATCTTTGGCCATCGACTGCTCCTCTATATCCACGTAGAAGCCCACACCAGCTAGAGCTCGACCAATTTCAAATGATCGTGATCAAGACTGAATCGTTGCTATAGGAAGAAGTCACATTCTTCCCCAAAGCACCATACAACCTAAGAAATGGCTACCGCACTCATCGCGATCTGGAAATCGTCTTCCCCTTCCAAACTTCTCCACCAAGTCCACCATCCCCTATCGCAGCATCCACTCAATCACCATCGCACTCATCTCGTGATCGTGTATCCTGGAAGCTCTTGCACCTTCTCCCTCATCTAGTCGCTCATTTTCACTAGCCACTGCAGATCTAACCACAAAAATCAAAGTCGTGGCATCAATTTCGCTTCAGGCCATCCCCTCGAAAAATAAATTAGGTGAAGCCACTGCTGCATCGTATCCTCGATTGAGCGCGACTTCTTTTTTTTCTCTTCTCAAACTGGTCTTCGTTTTATTTTATTTATTTATTTTCTTTGAACGATTTCGATTTTGAAAAAGAAGAAAAGGGGCATACGCAGTTTTGAACTTAAAGGATGAAAAAGGGGGATGTGACTTTCGTTTTCTCGTGATCGACTAATTTGAAGAATGAAGAGAAAAGGCGCATGATTTAAAAGGAAAGGAGGCAGCTACGATTTTAACTTTGATTTGATTTATAAATATTAACATTGAAAATATCTCATTTTGGGTAAGTAAAATCGACAACCCCTATCCAGGCGTGCCGCCCAGCATTCCTAATGTTATATCGCTATTCCAAATGTAATGGAACAAGTTTCGAAACCTTATTCGATTGTATGGAGAAGATATCTTTTTAAATCAACTATTTAAATTAAGTTCGATTAAATTATTTCTTGGCGTTTCCAGATTCTACGACCAAACGGTAACTCCAAACGTTAGGACATTTGAAACCCAGTAATAATACACTATTACGGATCCAATGAAACTTTTTTGTCGAATTCCAAGACTATGCCTCGGATCGCTATTTTAACGCGTCAATTTAAATCAACGATTTCAAAAATCCATGAAATCGCTTAAAATTTCATTTTTAGAAACTTTCTGACTTAATTATAATTCCAAATCCAATATTTAAAACCATTTAAATATTCACAATTAACCGTCGAAAAATCCAAGTCGTTACATTCCTCCCCCTTAAAAGAATTTGGTCCCCAAAATTGCTAAGGTAAGAAAAATGTTCCAAACACTATAACTTATTCAAACCTCACTTAGTTAAAACTCGATATTCACTTTTCTAAACCCTTAAGTTTCATCCCAACATTTAGTTTCCACTTCTGATTCAAAACCCTTTCTATCAATCTTCAATTCAAAAACCAACCTTTTTAGGTTAAAAAAAAACTTTTCAAAATTTTCAAAAAAATTTCTAACACCCTAATTTTTTGGCAGAGTCTCCCTTGTACGGAGAGCCTTTCGCAATATGACAAGAGAGATAAAAATATATACAGCGACCCACACGGTCGAAAAACAAGATATATATCAACATTTACATATTTTGCGATTTTTAATCCGAAAACGTACCTTATTTTAGCTTTTTAGCAAGCGGCTTATTTTATATGCAATTTGTGCGACCAAAATCAAGCAAAACAGCTGCATATACCCGCACTTACACAATTTAAACACGCAAGTACCAAAAACATGAAATTTAATAACATCTCATTCATTTAAATGTTCAAAACACATAAGCTTCATAACCCAATCATGCTAAACATGTATTATAAGAAATTATAAGGTTTCGATACTAACTTAATTGCTTTCAATCGATTTGTATTCAATTCGAATGATTTACAACCCATTTTACTTGCATTCACTTCATAATTACGCACAATATAATTATATTCATTCCTAATTGAACTAACATCAATTTATTCACCTTCTATTTATTCATAGAATTTATTTACTTTCGTTTGCGACAAACGACGGTATTTCCATGATAGTTCGAGAATATTCATTTAATAAAATACCCATCTCAGTTTATAGCTATTTTAAATTTATTCCAAATCAATTTTTATTCAGTCCTATTCCATTTCAATTGATTCTCAATCAATATATTTGCATTCCATTCATATTTACATTCATTATATTCAAATACATTTTATTAAGCTCAGAATCATTCCATGCTAATTTATTTATGAATCATTTCATACATTTATTTAAGCCATACTTCCATATTAACATAAGTTCATTCATTTTATTTCCAATTTATTTAATCATATATTTAAGCTCATTTCTATTGCAATCAAATCTTCAATTTTTAGATCGATTCTCATTCAATCAAATTTCGTTCCATTTACTAATTACTTTAATTAGTTCATTTCCTTAATCTGCCTTAAATTTTAATTCCATACTCGAATTCATTCTCGAATTTATTTAAATGATACCCAAGGCCATATTCAATTTATTTGCCTTAAATAGAACTTATTTATAACTCAAATCAATCCTATTTCAATCCAATTCCATTTTATTCGATCATACTTCCAAATATTATCAAATTCGCTCACATTTAAGTCGAATTTCACTTATAACTCAAGCTCCCTATTCAATTAACTTATCAAATTATTTCACTTTCAATTTATATTCCAATATCTATTTTTCATTTCAAAAATCACCTTATTTAGTTTCTTGAGTTCAAATTTATTTTAAAATGTAAGTTCGGCCTTTTATTCCTCACTTTTAAATATCGTACCATTTTTATTTTGGTTGTTCTATCTATTTTTCCAATTTAATGAGTTATACACTTATTCTTCACATTTCCATCAACTTTGTACTCGAGTATATTCACATTTTATATTTAACTCAAGATTATACGTCTATTTATAGCCTAAGTATATTTTTATTCCATTAATTTCAAATTTTATAAGCTATTCAAATTTATTTATTCATATTTCCAAATTTTCGCTTTAATTTTGTCCATTCAAAATTTATGACTTATGGTTATATAATTATTTCACAACTCAAAATTTATATTTACTTCAATTCGATATTATTTCTAATCCAATCCAATTTTATAACTTATAGTTATATAGTCACTTTATAATTCACATTTACATATTTAATTCAATTCAATATGATTCGAATCCAATTCACTTTTTATTTAAATTTCAGTTACTTTTAACCAACATTTCAAAACCATATTCGAGTTATTCATACTTAAACTAGTTTCACTCCGAACAATTTTATTTTTAATTCATTCAATTTAATCAAATAAGAATTCAATTCCAATTTCAAATTTTTCCACACTTCTTTACTTATATTTATTTGTTCCATTCACTTATTCACGATCATATGCTTTTATATTTGGTTAACCTCATTACATTCTATTAATTTCGTTCCATTTATTATAATCACTTCATTATTGATTTATTTTATGTTGCTTAAGTTAATTTCCAATTCCTACAAATTTTCTTTTACAAATCCAATTTATTTAACTTACATGAGTTAAATTTTAATTTCATCTCACTTTTCCAAGTTTTATTTCAAAAACTTATTCTCTTCTGATTCCACTTCTCATTTAATTAGAAATTTCAGAATACAAACACCCGGTTCTTATTTCAAATCATTTGAAATAATATATATATATATATATATATATATATATATATATGTATGTATGTATATAACTCTGTTTTAACAAACCATTTCCTTCAACTTAAAAATCAACTTGATTTTTATCCAAAACAATTCCCTCGAAATTTCCAAACAACACCAGTTTACCAAAAACAAATCTCCATATCAAATTACTATGGTAGCAATCCGTCACATAGAAACTCGAAACTGAACACCGATGATGTCATGATCATCATCGGAATTATTTTCCAGCGACCGAAGTGAGTTTAGTGCATTATCACCTCAAAATCCATTTATAAAACATTTTCTCTTCAAAAATATCAAATTTAACTCCATTATTGTTTCAACCACTTTGGAAAACATTTTTCTTTTAACTTCCAGGATTTCAAAATTTCCAAATACTTAGTTCAAACCCATTTAAAACATTTCTCAAAGCTTCTTGGATTTTATATCTCCAAATTTTGGTTTTAATCCATTTTAACTATAATCCATTTGTATAATTCATACTTACACAATGTTCATATTAGTTGTATATAACCATTTCAATTTTTCATAATCTTGTCTCGATTATAATAATATTAATCAAATACTCCAATATAATATAATAATTATTATAAAATTATTTATTTTATATCAAAATATAATTTGGGTAAAATTATTTCATTTACCCATTTCAAAACAATACTATGTCACTTTACCTATTTAAGTGTTTAGAAACTACTATCGATTTAGTGGCGTCCTACTACTCGACCAAAATTTATGTGCCACTCAACAAATAAATCAATGCAACATAAAACAATTTATACTCAGCAAAAAATACACGCTCATATCTATTAATACAGTCAAACTCATTCAAGGGTACTACTGACCCCATCTCTAATTTGTAATCCTCACCAAAGCCAAGGTTCTTGCTTAACCTTCAGCTCTGATACCAAGTGTAGCGACCCACGGTTTTGTACCATTTGAGTTGATAATAATTCACTCTTGTTCAACTCAAATTGTACGAAAGGATGAATAGCTAGGGTAAAGAAGAAGAAGAAGAGATGGAAGAAAATAGAACAACAACATAGAATCTCACAACGCAGTGGTACAAAATATAATATATAATAACAGATTTTTATACAAAGAAATCTGTAACTGTTATATACTTACAATCATCAGAGTACAACAATCAATATGTCAAACTAGATAGTTATAATAACTTGTCCTCACACAGCGGAAATATAAGCCAAGTACGGAGATACATCTCTATCACCCAGCTCGTCTCCTATGCTCCATAGCATCCTATCCTGAATCTGTAATACTCGGTCTTACATGAGCATTATAATAAAATAACACCCGAGTCGGTCTGAAAAATCGGCATCAATTTGAATTATTAACGTTATAAAAACCTTTTGAAAAACAAAAGTATCTCGTAAGACCACGTCACACATAAACACGACGGGTTTTTCCCTTACGATAACCAAAACATTTTAAAGAAAATCCAGTGATATTATAATAGTGTCTAAGCACAAATACTTATTCAAATAGCCAAAATTGTTACATTAATTAAATTCCATCATACTAGGCTTTACAAACAAAACCGTAAAGGATCGTATTGAAGAATGGATCCCATATAATGACTGTGCTACTGGAGTACCGCCCATTACAGTACACCTCTAGAAAAATGTACCGAAGACCTCGTCGGGTCCCAACTACACTAGACCAGCCCACCCCTAACTTGGATAGAACCGAATATGCTATCACCCCTGGTGTTCCCACCCTTAAAAATCGAGCGCTCCCTTTTTCATGCACAACCATATCCATAATTTATATATATATCCGAGAATATCTAGAAAAGTGAGAACATATCCTAATTGGTTGAGACCCACTAAGCCTTATTGCATCTCCCATGTTTTAGTCATTCCTATTTGATGAGGCTTGAGGCTAACATTACCTTTCCAGAACAATTCTACTTAAAATGCTCATTGTCCTTCAATGACAATGTTCTGATAGCATTCGTCCATGCAATTTGTCCTAGGTCTGGACAAACCGAATCATTATCTTCACTATCTTCACTATCTTCACGGTATCCATTCATAACACTCAAATCGGATCGAAGTGGTTTTCAGATAATTAAATCCGGTCTCGGTCTCTTCGAAACGATTAACGAAATTGGATAACATTGATAGTCCGTTATTCAACTATCAATAAAACATCCATAAGAAGACATCTGGCCTTATTATAAATTTGTCCAAAAGTTTATTTCAAATATCTTTACAAGATATATATTCGAATCCCTTCCTTAATTTCCAACATTTGTAATGATTTCAAATCCTTATATTTCAATGGAATATTCCCGAACGTTTTCAATAGTTAAGAGTACTTTTTCCAACTCCATTTTTATGTTCAACACTTAGGAAGTATTCCATTTATTTCCTATTTTTATCTCAAAATCATTTACAATTTATTTGTTATTCCTTAACTCTTTAAATGAATTCTATAAGTTTCGGTTTCCTTAATAAATTTCATTTAATATTTTCCAAGTCAAACACTTATCTAAAATTCCAAATATCCATTTCTAACTTCTTTTGTGAATTCTAATTCATTTTTTCGAAGTGTACTTTTATTTAACTATTTTGGAAATTTTCTTACCCCTTCCCAAATTCCATTTTTGAGAATTTCTCCTATAAATTCCATTTATTGAATAAACTGCATTTCCAGATTCTCGTGAAGATTTATGATTAAATTTCAATCATTATGAAAATATATATATATATATATATATATATGAAAATAAATAATTATTTAAAAGAATAATAATTTTTTTCAAAACATGTTCAGGTAATTATTAAAAATTTCGAACACTTTATATAAATATCAATAATCCATTTTTTTGACAACAAATCAATTTTACAAAGCCGATTATAAAAATTAAAAATTAATTTTCTATTAATATTAGATATTTGAAAAAATTCACTTTCGAAGTATTTTGGTACTAACTAGTTCAAATTACATAGTTATTTCAAATTAAAACTTAACTTCTTAGAATTTTTTTTAAATCCCAATAACCAATTCAATTTATGAATCCCTCTCGATTTACAAAACATCGATCCCACTCCGATCTCCTTAACCATTTTCACTTTTCATAATATAGTCCACTATGTATTTTTTCCAAACCCTATTTTCATTTCTAGATATAAATTCGCACTGTGGAATTTTATTCCAAATAATCAATTGGTATTCTTTTCCATATTTATAATCATCATTTATAAATTTTTAAACTCCTTTAAGTTTTCATTTATTTATAAAACCAATCCAATTATTCAAATCTCGTTTTGTATACCATTTCTTAATAGATTCCATTTATTACGCAAATCCATTTTGAATACCGATTTCAACTTATTTTCCTATTTTCCAAAATATCATTTTAAAAACCCATCGTCTAAAAATCCACTATATATATTATTTTTAAATCTTTATTTAAAATATGTTTTTCCGAATAGTTAAGTACAATCTGAAAATCAATTTATTGTTTTATCCAAATCAATTTCTTTTAAAAATAATCCAAACTTCTATATGCATATTTTTATATTCAAAATCTCCTTTTAATTACATCAAATTCAAAAAAATAATGGTATTTAAAATACCAAAATCCAGGCCAGTGCTACTATAGCATCCAATAATTCAAATCACAACCATAATCTATAACAGATTATTCTAACACATCATCTATCGTTATTGAAATTAAAATAAACATTTTTGAGGAATCCAGTTGGATCCCTCCAACCTATTTCCCTGCATCCACAGATGTTAATAAAACATAAAAATACCAATCCCACTTCGAGGGGGATATCGAGGTATATAGGGTCATCCGCTATTATGCGGGGCGCATAGGGCCTCATCCGCTCCAATCGACGGGAAATAAATCCAACTGCTAATATATATACTACTATATATATTTCAACAAATAATGATTTTATAAATTCAACTAACATCCAAAATTAATTTTAACTATTTAAATTCGAAAATCCAAATAAGCGATAATTTCTCATCTTGATATATTTTGCAATCCATCCTAATTTTTAATTCCATCACCTGGACTCCACAGCTACAAACAAAACTCGACTTGTTCACGATTTTAGGACCTCGTATGCAAATTTTATTAAATTTTATTAGCGGTCTCAGTTTAATTTCTTAATAAACTAATTATATGATTTAGTTTTAATTATAGTATTACCTCTTCCCCTTCAAACAATAGTCCACTCGACCCCAACTTGATCGATAGTTAGCCATCGACTGCTTCTCTATCTCCACACAGAAGCCCACACCAGCTAGAGCTCGACCAATCTCAGGTGATTGGGACCATGCCTAAATCGCTGCTACGGGAAGAAGTCACATTCTTCCGCTGAGCACTGTACGACTTAAGAAATGGCTACCGTGGTCATCGCGATCTGGAAATCGTCTTTCCCCTTTCCAAACTCCTCCACCGAGTCCACCATCCCCTATCGCAACATCCACTTAATCGCCACCACACTATCTCGCGATCGTGTTGCCATGAAGCTCTTACACTTGCTCCCTCGTCTAGTTGCTCGTTGCCGCTTACCACTGTAGCTCTAACCGCAAAATTCAAAGTCGTGGCATCAATTTTGCTTCAAGCCATCCCCTTGAAAAATAAATCAGGTAAAGCCACTGCATCGTATCCTCGATTAAACGCGGCTTCTTTTTTTCTCTTATCGAACTAGTCTTCGTTTTATTTTATTTATTTATTTATTTATTCTTTGAACGATTTCGATTTTGAAAAAGAAGAGAAAGCGCATACGCGATTTTGAACTGAAAGTATGAAAATGGGGGATGTGATTTTTGTTTTCCCGTGATCGACTAATTTAAAGAATGAAGAGAAAGGATGCGTGATTTAAAAGGAAAGGAGGCGGCTACGATTTGGACTTTGATTTGATTTATAAATATTAACGTTGAAAATATCTCATTTTGGGTAACTAGATTCTACAAACCCTATCGAGGCATGCCGCGTGGCCTTCGTAATGTTATACTACTATTCCGAATGTAATGGAACAAGTTTCGAAACCTAATTCGATCGTATGGAGAAGATAGCTTTTTAAATTGACTTTTTTAATTCAATTAAATTATTTCTAGGCATTTCCAGATCGTACGACCAAATTGTAACTCCAAATGTTACGAAATTTGAAACCCAGTAATAATATACTATTACAGATCCAATGAAACTTGTTTCATCAAATTTCGAAACTATGCTCTGGATCGGTATTTTAACGCGTCAACTTAAATTGACGATTTCAAAAATCTATGAAATCGCTTGAAATTTGAGTTTTTAAAAACTTCATAAATCAATTACAATTCCAAATCCAATATTTAAAACCATTTAAATATTCACAATTAACTGTCGAAAAATCCGGGTTGTTACAGTAAGCTTGATAGTACTCTCAAGTCAGAAGAGTATTGTACATCGTTACCTGAAACCTTATATTCTGACTTAGTTATATTAACCTACAGAAGACTATCGTCGAGTCATTCTACGATCATCTACGATCATTCCAAAAAACCACAATTATGTAACCACTTGGTGCCTACAATGGACATGAGTAAATCATCGTCCATCGTATGGGGAGTGTTACGTACACTAGTCTCAACAAATATATCGATATCCCTTTTTCAATACATTTTAACTAGGAATATTTAAGGAGTTAGTGTTATAATTTACATTTATTCAATACTCATGGTTACAAACTTATTCATATCTGCGGTTGGTAAAACAATACTCCTAAGGATTTTCTACTTATATATGTTTAAAGTTATTAATTCATTACTTATATCAAAATATAACAACACATATAATAGGAAAAAACAGAGAAAACAAATTTTAGTTCAAATAAGAATGTCTCATACTTAAAATTACATAATTTACCCTAGGGAACACCCTTAACTCTATCAGTCTCCCACTTGGACTTAGGGCTTATTACGAAACTTTATCTTCATGCCTTCGATTAGCCTTCCTAAAACAAACTGAGAGAGAGTGCCCGTTTGAATGGATCTGCAATGTTATCTTTTTTATCTATTCACATGATCATGATCTCTCTGTCACTGATGAACAGCCTTATTATGTGGAATTTGCAGAGGATGTGTCTCAACTACTTATGAGCTTACATTTCCTGGGCAATCCATATTAATGCGCTATTGTCACAATACATGAGCATCATGATGGAGTTCGTGGTATACCCTAGGGTAAATTATGTAATTTGTTACATATATCTTACTTGATAACAAATCTTGTTTACAATATAGTTATTTGATTTCTATAATATGCTTTCTTATATAATGATATAAGTGATTAAGTAATGAATTAAGGTATATTGAATAGAAAACTCTTAAATGATATGTTATGTTATAATAATCACAAAGCGTAGTAATCATGAGTTCACCCGCTGAGACTAGAGTACATAATGCTCACCAAATGTTGGACGGTATATTTCTCATGGAAGATAGGGGCACCAATATGTTACATATTGATATTTATTGGATAGTTATTGAATCACCCACTCTAGAGTTTCCTACTGGTTAATTATAACTAAGGACAAACAGGAGATCTGCATGCGATGATGTTACACAATTTCCTTGCTTGATAATACTATAGAACTTTAATATGGATATTCCACTTTGATTCTAGTTAAATCATGGTATAACGATCCACTGAGTGACTATAGTTGGTTTGAATTGAAGCATTGGAAGTGAAACACTGTTCAATAGTGAATCGTCTCCATAGTTTTGTTAGTGTGGAGGTCAATTATAGCTAACTCAAAGTCAAACTCTTTAGCCAGAGTAGTATGGTTAATGCTAAATATTATTTTTGAACTAAAGTTTTTGTGTTTAAGCTGACCAAATTGAATTAGATGGTACTAGAATTTTAACAAAAATCAAACTCCATAAGTCCTAAAGTGCTACAGTTTTGACGAAGTGAATTGGTTAATAATCATTACAACCGGTACTACTTAAAACACTAAAATTGGATTTTACCAAAAAGATTTGGTCATTGCTAAATTCGATTGAACTGCCACACCACTAGCTAAGGTGATGTGTAAACATTAATATTCAAATTGTTCGAAATTAATTGCTAACTGAATTTACACCTTTGAGTTGCACAACCACAATGGTGTGCTAATTGGCTAATTTTTTATCAAATTAGAAAATCGTCAATAAATTTCAAATTAAATTTACAGCAAGCGCATGATGTACGATTGTAGTACGTGGCGAATATGGATCGATCCGTAGGGAATTGATGATTTTAAAAATTCAATTCAATCACATTATACCAATTTCAAGTGAAAGTTAAGCTTGGGGATTAGATAATTAACTAAATAACTAAAAAAGATAAGCAAATATAAGAGTTAAGTGACAATTTAGAGAATAAATCCACTCTCTAAATCATGTAGTTCAACACATATGAAATCATGATCTCTCTTTTATGGTCCTTAGTGCTTTAATTGATATGTTTGTCATAAGTATGACATATTTGTGCTATTAATTAGCCAACATAAGTCATCAAACTAACACATCCCTTAAACCACTTACTAACTTTCATGAAACTTGACAATGAAAATGAAAATGAAATCGATTTTAAGTATGGCCTATTAACTATTGATTAGAAATATAGAACATCAAATTTTAATTTCAAATCACTTTCTTTTGCCATAATCATATTTTGATGAAGAGGCAATTAGTGTTAGTGATTGTTTAAGCATAGCCTATTTGGTGTCAACAATATAGGCTATAAAATTCAAAGAAAAAATAACTAGTAAACCATTTCTATCTTCATCATTAAGCACAAAAAGAGAGCATGAATTAACAAATAGTTAAAGCAATATAATTAGAGAGCTTCATTACCCCTAAATTGAAGGGATTTAGCTCTCATATTAGTCGTTTGATTAACAAATGTAGCTAACAACATGAAAGCAAAATGAAAGAAAAATGAAAGCTTAATGAAAAATAGAGATAATTAACAAAAATTTAACTATTCTACTTGCATGAAAGTAAATCTACACTACAAACGTTAAAGTAAATAAGCATGAAAAGGAAAGAGCATGTATTAAATTGCAATAAAAAGAAAATTACATGAAAATAACAATGAATAGCCAAGTAACAATGAAAAGAAATAAAAGAGAACTAAGCTAAATTAAGAGAAGAGATGGCCTCCATGAGAGTGCTTAAAGAGGGTAGAAGAGGTTACATGAACATAATGAGTTATTTATACAAGCATGAAACCCTAATCCATAATTGGGGAATGACCAAACTACCATTGAGAAAGTGTGGAGGCCAATTAATCATTAGCTTCTACTAATCATAATTTAAGTGTACATGAAGCTATAAACTCCATAAGCATGTGCATTAGCCTCTAATTTGTAAATTAAGCTAGGCAGGTAAAGGGTCCTCCATGATCTTCACTTTGAATTATTTCCATCTTCATTCCTTTGTGTTCTTTATGCATATCTTCTTCATGAAACAACTTGTAATTGAAAGCAAATTCCTACAAAATAGTGTAGAAATTTCTAATTAAATTTTCTCAAGTTAATTTATGCACAAAAATGACTATTTTTCCCTTGGATGAAAATGAATATGTGAAAATTTGAAATTAATATGGATTTTGGTTAAAAAAGTTAAAATACCTAATATGATCATTTATTTAAATTCATTAGAATGAATATGGTGGTAAAAGTTTGCATATTTATGTGCACATCAAATAACCCCACACTTATCTTTTTATTCGTCCTCGAATAAAGGAAAAAAAACAAAGATAAATCTGTTTTCGTAGGAAGCACGATTGCACTGAGCGTATGCAACAAGCCGTTAAACCTTTGGGTGTCTCCAGCAGGACGAGTGTTGTCTTATGAGGGTTTTCAGTGGATACTACCCACAAAATCGAAATGCAGGATGAAAATATTTACAAAATACAAAATTCCTAAATGCAAGATTTATTTACAATGATATGGATGCAAGTTTTGAAAAATATTTACAAGTGAATGATTTACTTTTAAATTAACATGAATAAGTTAATATAGATTTTGGTTATTATCTTGAAAATTTAAGTCATTTACTTGTCAAAATTTCCAATAAAAATCAAGTTATCATAACAAATAGACTATAGTTTAACTCGTTATTTCGGTTGATAACAAAGTGTAATTATGAAATAGATCCTTAGTTGATTATCAAAGTTTATCAAAGTGGTATTTTTATTTCATTTTAATAACAAGTCATCAAATAAGTTAAAATAGTGCTTGGATTTCATTTGCTTACTCTCTCTATTTATTTTATTATTTTGAAAATTTTATTTATATTTACAATATTTACATATGCCTAACTCAGGTAAACTGAGGCCAGATATTTTACCCATGCATTGCCTTGCGGACTTATGTGAGAGGAATACAGAGCGTGGCGAGTGAACACTTATTGACTGTAGGCGTTATTAAAAATAATTTTTTTATATACATACACCTAGCTCAGATAAACTGAGGCCAGATATACCGGTCATGCACTGCCTTTCGGGCTTACGTAAGAAAGGTACAGAGCATGGCGAGTGTACACACAAGTGTGTACACCTATCGACCGTAGGTGTTAATAGAAAATATTTACATATATAAAACTTTATTTTTGAAAAGAGAGTTTTGCAAAATCATCTTAGCACCATTTAACTTAGAAGACAAAAAAAGTTATATCCTTTACTATAAATTCACCACTTTTTAAAACAAAGATTTTCAATTAGGATGTATTTCATAATTAACACATATGAATCTTCCTATATGCTAGTTAAACCATTATTATTTGTAATCAAACTTCATTTTTATTTTTGTTAAGATAAATAAACTTTCAAAAATTTCAATTTAATAAGCCAAAATCATATATTTCTTAAGTGCAGAAAACCAAATCGTAAAAGATTTTGAAATTAAATGTGGATTTGGAAAAACGAATGTCGTTTTATTAAAAATCGTACGAGTTGTTTTATTTTCGATGATTTTTGGGGTAGATATAACGATTGGTTGAAATTCAAGTTTATTTTCACCAAATTGAAATTCAAGTTTGTCATTGAAAATTTCTTCAAAAATCAAAGTGGTGATTTAAATCTTCCCCGTCAGAATTTAACAATACCTCATCCAAAAGTCCAAAGAATTCGTGTTCATTAAATTCGTCTTCCATTGCTGGATTATCAACAACTTCATGTGTATCTCAAGTTCAAAATCCAAAGTTGTTGTATTCAAATTTTTGAAATCGAGAAAAGGAAGATCGAATTTCAAATTCGGTTCCACACCCTCAAAAGAATTGAAATCCAACTCAATTACCGTCTTTTCAACAACTTCATTAAGATTGTCATTTTCAATTTCGAAAGTTGTTATTTGAAAATCATCGATTCGGGTAAAAGGTGGATATCACCTGACTCATCACACGTTGGAATTTGATTTTGTTTTTCACGTTGTTTCATATGTGTTTCAAACAATGAATCCGTGTGATCATCGTAAATTTTGTTCATTTTCTCAACAAAAACCAATTTAAAGTTATTAACTTTAGAACTTTTGATTTGGATTTGTTGAGAACAGAAAATTTCACTCATATCGTAATCGAGATTATTCCCATTGCCAAAATTATTTGAAAAGTGAATCACATTTATGTTCTGGTTTTGAAATTCATTTTGGAGTTCGAAATTGAATTGGCATGGGCTATAACTGAAATCGTTTGAATTTTGAATTAAATTCAAATTTTGAAATCCTTAACTCGAATTATTACAAAAATATGAATTACACAAATTATTTATACTTTGATTTTATTGTGTAGAGAATTCAAGTAAAGTTGAAATGATATTTTCAAGAGTCAAGGGTTAGTCATTGTTTTTAAAAGTTTGTTGTTCAAAATTCGAATTATTTATAGAATAGTTGTCATGAAAACATGTAACTAATTTGGAGTGAAAGATTATATTGATCTTCACAATTATTGTAAAATTCTAATGAGTAAGGAAAAGGAAACTCGGACATTTTCAAGATTTTTTTTTATTTTGGGGTTTTTTTGTGCAAAGGAAAAGTATTCACAAAGAATTTAGTTTCTAAAAAAAATATTATATATATATATTTACAAAGAAAAAATATTTACAAATAGAAATTATTTTTCAAAATGGAAATTGATTTACTTTTTTTTGGTTTTTCAGATTTTTTTTCTTTGTTTTTGAAAAGGTTTTATAAAAAAATTTGGATTTTGGTTTTTCTAATTTTTTATGGATTTTTTAAATTTCAAAGAAGAAGGATTTAAAAATATCAAAGGAAAAGGAATATTTCCAATTTTTTTAGTTTTGGATTTTGAATTTTTGTTAAATATGCATGAACTAATGCAACTAAATGAATGCAATGGTTTAATTATAGATTGGGAATTAGGATTTCAGCCTAATTAGAATAGGATTAGGAATTCAACCTAAACAAAGCAGCTGTCAAGGACAAGTGCAAACAATCAAAGTTAGTCAGTTATGTCAATTTCGTTAATTCGTATTTATTTCCAGCTTATTCCTTATCTCTATTTCCTTTCTTTCCTTTTATATACTAGAATTGTTGTAAAGTCTATTACTTTCACTTTTCTTAAAGATTCTAGTAATTACTATCATTCATCAGACTTTTAGTCTGACCCACTCCTCCAATTTCCCCTTTTCCCCTCATAGGCTAGCAATAGCAAGGACGATAGATTGCTGACACTTGGAGACTTCTTTGGAAAAGATTTCTTATGTATTTCTCTTCTTTATTTTCAGTTTTTAGCTTATTCCATGTACTGGCACTTTGTGAGGGATAGTTTGTACTCTGATATTTATGAGACCGAGGTTTTGATTTCATGAGACATATAATGGTATTTTGAGACATATGATGTATTTGGTTTTGTAATTCTATACAATGAAGTTTGACTTTTAGCAAATTATTATTTTAATTGTTTTTGCTATTTTTATCTATTTTGTCTTGTGAATCTTAGTCTCTACTAGTTTTAGTTATACCCACAACGCACCATATCTTTTAGTGTATCCTTTTGAGTATACTACGGGGTGTGGGGTGTTACACTTGGTATCAGAGCCTAAGGTTACAGGATTCCTAATTTTTTTTAAAAAGTAAGGTATTTTTCAAAATAATTGGTTTTAACAGTATTTTTCAAAAAATAAGCTCTTTAATTTAGAATTAGTTTTCAAATAATAAAGAGTTTTCTTAAAAATCCCCTCAAAGTCCAGTTCCGTCTCCTTTCGATTCTAGAATATCACACTCTTCCATCTCTAGTTCTTTAGTAGGTTGTTTGCACTTAGACATCTCTTTAGTAGTAGACCCCATTGTTGTTTCAGACCCCATAGAAGGATTGGCACACTTGTTTATGATTTGTAGTGGTTATGAAAATTTTATACTAGGCTTAGAGTTTGATTGTGATGACTATGCGTTAGGATTTTCGGGGTATGGAATGGTTTTGGGGATGGATTGTTACCCACTTATGTTGCGATATTAGACTGCAAGAAGGGAGTTGTTAGATTAGGGACATGTGGTGGACGGACTCTCGAAGTTTCTTACGACCCATGGGGTCAGTCATGTTGAGCTTCGTTTATTCCCTTGATTCGTCACTATGAGAGCTAGATTCTATTCCATTCGTTAAAGATTTTCCAGACTTTTGGAGGAGGTTCTTTGTACACTTTGCATTCGTCGGTTGAAGGCAAAATTCTTCAAGTGTCGCTTTTGGAGGAAGGAAGTGCGTTTTTTAGGGCATAGAGAAGGTCAACTCATGGAAAGAGTTTGAGAAACGGTTTTTTACATTTAGGTTTAGATAAATGGATTTAATGGAAGTGCAATGGAATAAATATGAGCATAAAAGAGGAATAGGAGTAAAATACTATAGTAAGGAAATTACATTTCCAAGATTCAGGAAGAGTACTCCTAGGGTAGTAAGAAGAAAATCCACTTTGTGCCCTAGCCCGATAAAATGAAAAGGTTAGAATTGAAAATTTGAAAAATATAATTGTCAATATTTTTGTGCTAGTAAATATTGGGTTTTTGAAAAAAAAAGTGGTATGAAATTTAAATTGGTTTTTTTATGATGTAAATTTTGTTAAAAGTGAAATTCTTTTTGAAGAATTATAGAGCATATATAACTTGTTGTTTTCTATATAAGTAAACAAAGATTTAAATATAAAGGCCTAGAGTGTATTAAGTATCGAAAGCATAGGTTACAACATTTATTGTTGTAATAGATGCTTTTGTGGAAAATAAAGGGAGCATAGGCTATAACGCTATTGTTATAGCAAATGACTCCTAAAGGAAATGTTTTTACATAGTATATGAGGTTTATTAGTATTTATTTTTAATTAAATTCATATACTAGAATTTTTGGATTGTAGTAACGTTGTTTTACGCAAATCTGTTTTAAACCTAAATAAAAATGAATTTTAAAAAAATAATTTCTAAGAGTAAAAATAAAAGTGATTTTTAAAATACACTTATTATAAGGAAATGTTTTTGGTTATGGATATATTAAAGAAGTTTTAGAGGTGAGTTTTTCTAATAAGAAAAGAGTAAGTTAGATATTATAAGATGTCTATCATAAGAGAAGGTAAATTAAACATACTTTAATCTATTGAAATGAAAAAAAGGAATGGTATAATTTTCTATGAAACTGATAAAAATGTTTTGTGCAAGTTACAAGGAATACATGAAAGAGATGTTCAAGGTATGAGAAGTAACATATTTTGTATAGCCTATTTCGAAAGGTATAAAATAAGTTCCTTGTAGTTTCACCTAAACATGAAGTCCTCTTTTAAAAAGGTTCATAGAAGATTTTAGCATTGATAATTTCTCATAGGAGAAAGTAGTTCCAATACATTAAGGTATGAGACTATTAGGTATAATGAGAAAATGCTTTGAAAACACATAAGGATATTTTAAAGATATTCTAAAAGAAAATAGTTTGGTGAAAAAGTAAATAATTGTTTGGAAAACATAATAAAAGTAAAATTTCAAATTTCAAATTTTTATAGAAAACCAAAAAGGTCTTTAAATGAAAACGAGGAATAAGTTTTGGACTTAAAAGTTTTTCCCTCTACGTTTGGGAAATAATGTAGATTCAAAAAGCTGTGAAGATGCAAGTCTAAAAAGATAAGATTTTAAGTAACCTAGTATTTTTGAATTTAATAGAAACTTAAAGATAACATTTTTAAAGACAAAGGTTTTGGGATTTGATGTTTTAGAAATTTAGAAACCTTAACTTCTAAAATGGAACTATAAACACCGAACTAAACTCCAAAATGTGAAGTAGATAGGAATCATTTCCTAGGTGTGACAGCAACGGTGTAAGGTTACAAAGGAGACAGCAGTAATTACTTTTGAAAGTAACAATAGAGTTTCCATAGAGTGTATAACACCCAAGTGAGAACCTGGCAATGTTGATTCATGTAAGCAGACTAAAGAAAAACAGTAAAATGTAGTTTGTAAAATTGTAAGACACGCATGGTTGAGAATGGATATTCCTGATTTTGGAAGAACTTGGAAAAAGCATCTTTCTTTAGTGGAATTCGCATAAGATAGTAGTTCCCAAGCTATCATTGGAATGGCACCTTCCGAAGCTCTTTATGGAAGACCGCGCAAGTCGCTTTTGTGTTGGATAGAGTCTACAGAGGTTAAAAAGACTTCGGAGAAGGTTAAATTGATTAGGAGAAAATGCATACTTCTTGTAACAACCCTAGATTTTTGCCTATATATTTTAAATTTGACTTTATTTTATTTATTTTTAATTTATTTTTATTTCAAATATTTCATTTTAAATATAAATGCTGATCTATAGTTCAAAATAGTATAAATTGGACATTTTACTAAAAAGTGAATTTCTACTCAAACTGTTTGAACTTTAACTTTTAAAATTAAAATTAAAATCATTTTAAATATTAAATTTTATATTTTATTGTGAAAATAGATGTAATAACTTGAACATTGCTTTTTGTTTCGTTGAAAACAGAGTTAAACTGTGAAAGTTATGTATATTTCAATATTAAGTGCAATTTGTTTATTCTGCAATTTTGTCATTTTAAATTGTATAAATTATATTTTTTGTCATATTTCATTTTAATCTGGGTCAATATGTTATTGTATGTATATTTTTGTATTATAATAATTTTAAAATAAAGTAAACAATTTTCCAAAGTCAATGGTGATTTATTTGTAATTTCTGGACACCGTTTTGGATTTTTAAGCAATTTCTTTAAATCTTTTACTATTTTCTTTAAATTTAATTTTTTTTATGTGTTAATATTTTATTTTAAGTATATTTTGTCTTTTAATATTTTTAAAGTGATGTTTTAATTTTTTCCAAAGCTTATTGAATTTAGTTCCAAATTTTAAGCCTAGTTTCCATTTTTCTGCTATTTTCTTTATTTAAATTATATTTAAATTTAAAATTTATATATTTATATGTGAATGCATCTTTACTTTTATGTTGTTATATTTGTTATAAATATTTTTACAAGTCCATATACATTTTCTAAAGTTCACTCTGTTTATTTTCCATTTTTCTAGACTAGTTTGCAATCTTGTGTTATTTTCTTATTTTAACCTTATATCATTAATAAATATTTATATATATCTTATATTTTGTTATATTTTCGAATTTATGACTGAAATCATTATTATTTTCAGTAATGTAAACTTATATGAATAAATAAAGAAAATACCAAAGGTTTTAAAAGCTTTTGAAACGTAAGTCGTTTCTTTTACCGTTTCCTCATTTACTCTTTGGAGTTTTTATTTATTTATTAGCCTTTACTTCTTTTAGCTGTATATTACTTTGTTTGGCCGTGTATTCCAGTCTTCATTCACTAAAAAAAATTCACTTTTCATTCATTTACGGCTAGGAGAAAAAAATTCGGTAATGGCCTCCTCTTTTTGCATTTTTTCTTCCATTTTTTTTCATACTTTTGTCTTGTTTCTTTCTTCTATTTACATGGCCTCCTCGCTATTGCCATGACCACCACTCTCTACATCTTTTCCCTGCCATCATCACCACCTACACTCCAGGTCAATACCATATCCGAGCCAACCATGGTGACAAAACCCCTCAAAATCCAACATATGCCTTGAAAACATGCTAGTTTGAGCCTTGTTGCTTCACCACTTCATTTTCCACCACCACCACCACCTCTAGATGCCACCACCACCTCTGACCAGACCACCACACATCACTCCAATATCATTCTAGATCTGAACTTGAATGGCCAAGCCAAACCACTCCAAGGTCGAGCCCTTTTGTTGACCAAAAACATGCTATTTTGCCTTAAACCCTTCACCTACCCTAAGTGTAACTTCCTCCACTTGTTTAGCCTTGTAGCCGCACCTTTTCCATACCCATACCTAATCCAAACCATGCTCAAACCTGACTTTATTGATCCCCTAGGCCATGCAAACAAGCATAGAGAGCAAGTGCAAAGTCTTTAGTTTTGTTTTATACATCTATTTCTAACATTGTTTAAGTATATCTTGTTTTTGAAACATATGTTTCATATATTTGTTTATCTCATGTATCCAAGGAGATTTATCTTTGGCTCTCTCAAACTCGAATCATTGTCGTGCCATAGTGCTTTTGAAGATCTCAGTTTATGCTTTTGATCGTTGTCTCCAGCTTATACAAGTGAGTAAATCTCACCAGACGTTTATACTTATACAAATGTGAATTGACACCATTTGAATGTGTAGAACTATTATGTGATGTTATAACTGCCTGTGATTAATTACATATGATGTTAAACCTGTAAAATTTCATGTCGTATCATCTGTTATTATATATATATTGTTACTGTTCATTTATATTTGTTTATCACACTGCAAGTTCCCTGTAGATTAGAAATCACTATGGGTTGAAATGATACATATCCGAATGGACTTTAGACTAGGGAAAAATCGTTATGGGCTTAAATGATAAGCCTGAACGGTTTTTATTTATTTTATTTAACTTGGGATTGCGGGTTTGAAATGATAGAACCCGGATTTTTCTTTTTAAACTGCGGATTGAAATGATACATATCTGTATCACTTGACGTAGGTTAGAAAACTATATACAGACCCGTGGTTATTTTATAAAGTATTTTGGATAATTTTAAGTATTTTAAAATATAAATTTATGAAATTTGATTTAAATAGGTTTTTAAATGTTTAAAATAAAGAAATTATGATTTTTCTATGAGTTAAAAATGTAATTAATGAATGGTTAAATGGGATTATTAAATATAACTTAAGTTTGGAAATTTGGAATTTTGGTTAAAAACGATATTTAGGTTATATGAATAAAATGGAAATTTAATTTTATTGGAAATCGGTAAATATGATAATTTGATTAAATTTGGAATTTAAGTGATTTATTTAAGTATTATTGATTTTTCTATGAATTTAAGTGGTTAAATAAATGAATGTTTAAAAGTGATCTTTTAAAAGTATAACTTGACTTGGAAATGTAAAATTGGTTTTTAATTAAAGGTTTAAGTTAATTAAAAAAATAGTTTATTTGAGAAATGGAGGAAAGATAAGTGTTAAGTTGCTTATTTAAAAATATGAAGAATTGGAAACTTTTACACTTGAATTTATTTAGTAAATTGTTGAAAATTGGATGTAAGTATAAGAAATTTATTGTATAAAAATAATATGTTAAATGATATGTTAATGAGCATTTTAAAGGTTAAAATATGATTTTAAAAATGTTTATTGGTTTTAAATTGAAGTTTATTATTGGCTGGAAATACATTAAAACCTGGAATTAACTTTTGATAGCATTCAGAAATGCTATAGTTTTCTGAATTGAACTAAAATTGTGTAAAAAGAGCAACTACAGCATTTCTGAAATGATGTAGTTGCTGTAATTGAACTTATAGGCTAATATTGGACTCAGGTCTATTGTAGCATTCTCTGGAAATGCTATAGTGGTCTGCAGTCTTTGCTGAAATCAAATTTAAACCTTGTTTTGAAATCTGAGCTATCGCAGAATATCTGAAAATGATGTCTTTGCTGTTTTAAACTAAAATTTAACTAAAACTGAGTTTTAACAGCAGTTTTTAAGAGCTGTCTTTGTTGAATTAAAATGTATTCAAGTATAACTTATAACAGCTTTTTCTAAATGCTACGAAAGGCTGAAATTTTAATAAATATGATTTTTGACTTAGTAAATGAGCTCAGAATGACTTAAAACTTTGAAATTTGAATACTTGATTTGACAGTATAATAATTACACTTTTAAAATGATTTTAATTGAATTAAATTGATGGAATTAAATTATTTAAAAGGTGATTTTAGATGATAATAAATGAATGTTATCTTTGAATTCAAGGTGTTTTGAGATATGATATATTGAAATGATTTGAAATGAAGTTTTGAGAAGATATGATATTTCGATATATATTAAATGTTTGAAATAAAGTTTTTGAAATTTATGATATTTTGAAATTAAAATGATTCAAAAATGAAGTTTGAAAGATATGATATTTATGTATTAAAAATGGATAGAGATGACTTGATATTTATTTTGATAAGTATTTGAATTTGAATGATATGGTATGTCGATATAATGAAATGGTTTTGGAAATGACTAAATCTTTATTTTGATAAAGATTTGGATTGAAAAGGATATTTTATTTTGAAGTATAAAATATTGTTTTAAAAGTTATAACCACGGGTTATAATAACGATTGGTTAGCAAAGAGACCGGGATCGGATATCTGGCATACTCTCTGTCGATACCGAAAACCACTTTTACAACCGTGTACGCGGTGGAGATTCCAGAATGAAGTAGGATGGTGGTGGCGTTTCCTTTAAGGTAAATGCATGGACCCGACTCCCGTGAGTTGGCATAAGGTGGCTAAAACAGGAGCGATCGACGGGTTAATAAGGTAGCACATTTGGTCGGACACATCCCTTCGATATTATACTTTGACTTTATATTGATTCGGTGGCCACTTTTGATTTTATTTGGGGGTGTTGCTCGAGGTGGGCGGTAGCTGCGCGCTACGCGTTACCACCGACCTGGAAGCGTAATTGGTATATCTACCCTGGCATTGTCTAGTTGTGCCGTGTCACCTATCCTATCGCGCCTTGTACGAGTTTCTATTTGTGTCGTACCTATGGAGTATCCTCTGGTAGCCTCCCGATCAGGAGGTATTACGGTACTGTATAGACTACTGGCATTATTTGTATTAAGGGCTATATGGGTAACCCCTTATCGCTATTAAAAAGTAAGTTTATTTTACAAATAGACACTATTGTAATAGCGCACTATACTATATAGTAAATAGTTTAACGGATCCTTAGAGGATGGGCGGTCCCAAGCATCTTCTAAGTTATATGTACTTTTACTACAGTTCACTTGAGTTGGTTCACATTGTATAAGTATGTATGTCCTAACTCGAGTGTTTGTATTTTTATTTACGCTCGGGTCAGCCTGAATATTCACAGATTTGGATTTCCACTTTCTGGAGATTGAAATCGCTGGAGATTATCTACTTGTCGAGTTTTATCTTTTGTGGTCCGTTGTTCCTTTCAGCTCTTGTATTAGTAGACTTCTATGTAGTGAGACTTCCTTTGTACTTTATTTCTTCTGTTGTATTTTATGTAACTCTGATATTTTCATATAGTAACTTCATGAACTACCATTTCTTTTACTTCTGCTGCATTATTATTTCTCTGTGTCTGTGATCTGTGATTTTATTTACTGTATATTCTGAGATTTTCCAAATTTTTATTTACAACGCGGTATTTTGGGCAATTCAATTCCGGCATGAGTGTCTACCTATACACTTATAATGGATGTGAATGGTTGAAAATATCGGGTCGTTACAGTAGGTATCAGAGCTTTGGTAGCTCTAGGCAAAACTCAGCATATGGAGTGAATGTATTTACAGAATCACTTTCATTCGAGTTTGAATCTCTTCCTTTTTGACTCGATTCCTTTGAATTTTGGAACGTTCCCTGCGGTTCCAAAATTCATTCGTGTCCTTCACTATTCGTCTTCTTTTGATTCTGGAGTATCTCATAACTCCGCTTCGAATGATCTTTATAATGAGTTGGCAATCCCGCCAATCTCAAAAATTGAATTGTAAAAGGGTGAAACTCCTTTACAACTAGTATCGATTCACCAGAGATTTATATCTATCCTTGGTTTAGATGATAATATCTTTTGTTATCCCAAACTCTAACTCTTGAGATTTAATGTAGATTTACCCCAGAAAAATCCACATTGATCTTATTCTTTAAGTCACGGTTGACCCGGTTAAGGTTGCCCGCGATTATTTAAGCTTATCCACCCCCTACTCTGTTATTTAATCATCATGTCTTTTGTTTCCAATCTATTCTTCCAAACATTTTGAATTGTACTTGTATATCTAAGTTTTGTATATTATATTGTGTCGTTTGAGTTGTTGATGTTTGATTTGGGTTTCCGATCGATTCGTCTGATCAACGCTATCGATAGGATTTCTAAAACACTTTGACAGAACAAACTGACACAATATTATTTTAAAATTTGGTCAATGAAATAAAGTTTGATATATAAGTAAATTTATGGAACTTAACAAACTGATTTAAATTGATTATTTGATTTATCATTTATTGTTCTATAAATGAACTTATAAATAGTTGTTTACAAATTGATTTGGGAACTGAAATGAATTTAGAACAAAAAATTTGAGAAGTTAATTTCCGATGGTTTCAAACATTGTTTAAAGTTTTAAAAGGTTATATTAGTTAAAGTATTTTTGAATAGAAATTTGTTTTCAAATAATTTTAAAAGTTTAAAAAAATTAGTGCTCTTCTTTTTGTCGCTGGAAAATAACTTCAATGATGACCGCGGCATCATCGACATTCATTTTCGAGTTTCGAAATGAAGAGATCGCCCTGTAATCTTGCTACAGCTTTGTTTTGAGAAATCAAATTGATTTGAATTTCTAAAATATGACTTGATTTATAATATATATAGAAATATGATTTAAATTTTGATTTGATAAGTTATGTACATACATTTATTTATCTCTAAATGGTTTGAAGAAATCGAAAATTTAATTCTTAAATTCAATTATAAAAAGAAAATCAAAATTTTGGATGAATATTCAAGGATGAAATGATTTAATCAGAAAGTTTTATTTGTATAATACAATTGCATTCAAATATAACTTGCCTTAATTTCAGAAGTTAACAATGTAATTGGATAATATACAATATAAAAAGATTTTATAAATAAAATCTGAGTGGTTATAATAAATGTTATACACTTAAATTTTAATTATAAATGATTAACAAAGGTAAATATAATAAAGGGTAATTGAATAAATTACAATAAAATAATGTTAAAAGAACTAAGAATAAAAGAAAGCAGTTAAAATAAGTGTAAGTATATTTAACATAAGTGATAAATATATTGAGCGGAATAATTTTATTTTTAATTAGGAATAAAGAAGAATAAAATTTATTAAGTACATTGTGAGTGTAATAAATGATTATTTTTCAAACCCATGGTTTTAAAAATTGTTAATTTAAGATGATTGGAAAATAAGATAATGAAATTTGGGATAGTTAAGATTTATTCAACTTGTGTAAAGATTTATTCTCCATTTAAGTTGAAATTTCCATGCTTTCAAATTTATTTCCTTATTTTGTTTTTCAAACTATCTTTTTGTTGTCCGTATTATCCTTATCTTCCTACAGACTGGTATAGGCATCTTTCTATAATCTTTTCGTTTAGAAATCTTTCTATAATCTTTGATAATCTTTGGTAATCATTTTGAATCGACCTTTTTCGTGCTTGTGTTCTTAATTTTGGAGAATCTTGGAAAGATCATCTCCACCATATTAAACTTACCTATAACAACAGTTATCAGATATAATTTCAATCTTCTTGTCATCTTATCTTAATCCTATTTCACTCTATCTTTTTCTGTGCTTTTCCGTACCTCATTCCTTTTCGAGGACGAAAAGTTTTGAGTGGGGGAGAGTGTAACAACCCTAGATTTTTCCCTATATATTTTAAATTTGACTTTATTTTATTTATTTTTAATTTATTTTTATTTCAATATTTCATTTTAAATATAAATGCCGATCTATAGTTCAAAATAGTATAAATTGGACATTTTACTAAAAAGGTGAATTTCTACTCAAACTATTTGAACTTTGACTTTTAAAATTAAAATTAAAATCATTTTAAATCTTAAATTTTATCTTTTATTATGAAAATAGATGTAATAACTTGAACACTGATTTTCGTTTCGTTGAAAACGGAGTTAAAATGTGAAAGTTATGTATATTTAAATATTGGGTGCAATTTGTGTATTCTGCAATTTTGTCATTTTTAAATTGTATAAATTATATTTTTTGTCATATTTAATTTTAATCTGGGTCAATATGTTACTGTATGTATATTTTTGTATTATAATAATTTTAAAATAAAGTAAACAATTTTCCAAAGTCAATGGTGATTTATTTGTAATTTCTAGACACCGTTTTGGATTTTTAAGCAATTTCCTTAAATCTTTTCCTATTTTCTCTAAATTTAATTTTTTTTAAATGTTTTAATATTTTATTTTAAGTATATTTTGTCTTATAATATTTTTAAAGTGATACTTTAATTTTTTCCAAAGCTTATTGAATTTAGTTCCAAATTTTAAGCCTAGTTTCCATTTTTCTGCTATTTTCTTTATTTAAATTATATTTAAATTTAAAATTTATATATTTATTTGTGAATGCATCTTTACTTTTATGTTGTTATCTTTGTTATAAATATTTTTACAAGTCCATATAAATTTTCCAAAGTTCATTCTGTTTATTTTCCATTTTTCTAGACTAGTTTGCAATCTTGTGCTATTTTCTTATTTTAACCTTATATCATTAATAAATATTTATATATATCTTATAATTTGTTATATTTTCGAATTTGTGACTGAAATCATTATTATTTTCAATAATGTAAACTTATATGAATAAATAAAAGAAATACCAAAGGTTTTAAAAGCTTTTGAAACGTAAGTCGTTTCTTTTACCGTTTCCTCATTTACTCTTTGGCAGTTTTTATTTATTTATTAGCCTTTACTTCTTTTGGCTGTATATTACTTTTTTTGGCCATGTATTCCAGTCTTCATTCACTAAAAAAAAATCCACTTCTCATTCATTCACGGCTAGGAGAAAAAAATTGGGTAATGGCCTCCTCTTTTTGCATTTTTTTCTTCCATTTTTTTTTTCCATACTTTTATCTTGTTTCTTTCTTCTATTTGCATGGCCTCCTCACTATTGCCATGTCCACCACTCTCTACATCTATTGCCTTCCATCATCACCACCCACACTCCAGGTCATGACCATGTCCGAGCCAACCATGGTGACAAAACCCCTCAAAATCCAACCTATGCCTTGAAAACATGCTAGTTTGAGCCTTGTTGCTTCACCACTTCATTTTCCACCACCACCTCTTGCCGCCACCACCACCTCTGACCAGACCACCACACAACACTCCAATATCATTCTAGATCTGAACTTGAATGGCCAAGCAAAACCACTTCAAGGCCGAGCCTTTTTGTTGACCAAAAACATGTTATTTTGCCTTAAACCCTTCACCTACCCTAAGTGTAACTTCCTCCACCTGTTTAGCCTTGTAGCCGCACCTTTTCCATACCCATACCTGATCCAAACCATGCTCAAACCTGACCTTATTGATCCCCTAGGCCATGTAAACAAGCATAGAGAGCAAGTGCAAAGTCTTTAGTTTTGTTTTATACATCTATTTCTAACATTGTTTAAGTATATCTTGTATTTGAAACATATGTTTCATATATTTGTTTGTCTCATGTATCCAAGGAGATTTATCTTTGGCTCTCTCAAACTCGAATCATTGTCATGCCATAGTGCTTTTGAAGATATCAGTTTATGCTTTTGATCGTTGTCTCCAGCTTATACAAGTGAGTAAATCTCACCAGACGTTTATACTTATACAAATGTGAATTGACACCATTTGAATGTGTAGAACTATTATGTGATGTTATAACTGCCTGTGATTAATTACATATGATGTTAAACCTGTTAAATTTCATGTCGTATCATCTGTTATTATATATATATGTTGTTACTGTTCATTTATATATGTTTATCACACTGCCAGTTCCCTGTAGATTAGAAATCACTATGGGTTGAAATGATACATACCCGAACGGACTTTAGAATAGGGAAAAATCGTTATGGGCTGAAATGATAGGCCTCAACGGTTTTTATTTATTTTATTTAACTTGGGATTGCGGGTTTGAAATGATAGAACCCAGATTTTTCTTTTTAAACTGCGGATTGAAATGATACATATCTCTATCACTTGACCTAGGTTAGAAAACTATATACATACCCGTGGCTATTTTATAAAGTATTTTGGATAATTTTAAGTATTTTAAAATATAAATTTATGAAATTTGATTTAAATAGGTTTTTAAATGCTTAAAATAAAGAAATTATGATTTTTCTATGAGTTAAAAATGTAATTAATGAATGGTTAAATGGGATTATTAAATATAACTTAAGTTTGGAAATTTGGAATTTTGGTTAAAACGATATTTAGGTTATATGAATAAAATGGAAATATAATTTTATTTGAAATTCATAAATATGATAATTTGATTAAATTTGGAATTTAAGTGATTTATTTAAGTATTATTGATTTTTCTATGAATTTAAGTGGTTAAATAAATGAATGTTTAAAAGTGATCTTTTAAAAGTATGACTTGACTTGGAAATGTAAAATTGGTTTTTAGTTAAAGGTTTAAGTTAATTAAAAAAAATTAGTTTATTTGAGAAATGGAGGAAAGATATGTGTTAAGTTGCTTATTTAAAAATATGAAGAATTGGAAACTTTTACACTTGAATTTATTTAGTAAATTGTTGAAAATTGGATGTAAGTATAAGAAATTTATTGTATAAAAATAACATGTCAAATGATATGTTAATGAGCATTTTAAAGGTTCAAATATGATTTTGAAAATGTTTATTGGTTTTAAATTGAAGTTTATTATTGGCTGGAAATACACTAAAACCTGGAATTAACTTTTAATAGCATTAAGAAATGCTATAGTTTTCTGAATTGAACTAAAATTGTGTAAAAAGAGCCATTGCAGCATTTCTGAAATGCTGTAGTTGCTGTAATTGAACTTATAGGCTAATATTGGACTCAGATCTATTGTAGCATTCTCTGGAAATGCTATAGTGGTCTGCAGTCTTTGCTGAAATCAAATTTAAACCTTGTTTTGAAATCTGAGCTACCGCAGCATTTCTGGAAATGCTGTCTTTGCTGTTTTAAACTAAAATTTAACTAAAACTGAGTTTTAACAGCAGTTTTTAAGAGCTGTCTTTGCTGAATTAAAATGTATTCAAGTATAACTTATAACAGCTTTTTCTAAATGCTACGGAAGACTGAAATTTTAATAAATATGATTTTTGACTTAGTAATTGAGCTCAGAATGACTTGAAACTTTGAAATTTGAATACTTGATTTGAAAGTATAATAATTACACTTTTAAAATGATTTTAATTGAATTAAATTGATGGAATATAAATTATTTAAAAGGTGATTTGAGATGATAATAAATGAATGTTATCTTTGAATTCAAAGATGTTTAAGATATGATATCTTGTAATGATTTGAAATGAAGTTTTGAGAAGATATGATATTTCGATATATATTAAATGTTTGAAATAAAGTTTTTGAAAGTTATGATATTTTGAAATTAAAATGATTCAAAAATGAAGTTTGAAAGATATGATATTTTTGTATTAAAAATGGTTAGAAATGACTTGATATTTATTTTGATAAATATTTGAATTTGAATGATATGGTATGTCGATATATTGAAATGGTTTTGGAAATGATTAAATCTTTATTTTGATAAAGATTTGGATTGAAAAGGATATTTTATTTTGAAGTATAAAATATTGTTTTAAAAGTTATAATCACGGGTTATAATAACGATTGGTTGGCAAAGAGACCAGGATCGGATATCTGGCATACTCTCTGTCGATACCGAAAACCACATTGAAAACCGTGTACGCGGTGGAGATTCCAGAATGAAGTAGGATGGTGGTGGCGTTTCCTTTAAGGTAAATGCATGGACCCGACTCCCGTGAGTTGGCATAAGGTGGCTAAAACAGGAGCGACCGACGGGTTAATAAGGTAGCACCTTTGATCGGACACATCCCTTCGATATTATACTTTGACTTTGGATTGATTCGGTGGCCACTTTTGATTTTATTTGGGGGTGTGGCTCGAGGTGGGCGGTAGCTGCGCGCTACGCGTTACCACCAACCCGGAAGCGTAATTGGTATATCTACCCTGGCATTGCCTAGTTGTGCCGTGTCACCTACCCTATCGCGCCTTGTACGAGTTTCTATTTGTGTCGTACCTATGGAGTATCCTCTGGTAGCCTCCCGATCAGGAGGTATTACGGTACTGTATAGACTATTGGCATTATTTGTGTTAAGCGCTATATGGGTAACCCCTTAACGCTATTAAAATGTATGTTTATTTTACAAATAGACACTATTGTAATAGCGCACTATACTATATAGTAAATAGTTTAACGGATCCTTAGAGGATGTGCGGTCCCAAGCATCTTCTAAGTTACATGTACTTTTACTACAGTTCACTTGAGTTGGTTCACATTGTATAAGTATGTATGTCCTGACTCGAGTGTTTGTATTTTTATTTACGCTCGGGTCAACCTGAGTATTCACAGATTTGGATTTCCACTTTCTGGAGATTGAAATCGCTGGAGATTATCTACTTGTCAAGTTTTATCTTTTGCGGTCTGTTGTTCCTTTCAGCTCTTGTATTAGTAGACTTCTATGTAGTGAGACTTCCTTTGTACTTTATTTCTTCTGTTGTATTTTATGTAACTCTGATATTTTTATATAGTAGCTTCATGAACTACTATTTCTTTTACTTCCGCTGCGTTATTATTTCTCTGTGTCTGTGATCTATGATTTTTATTTACTGTATATTCTGAGATTTGCCAAATTTTTATTTACAATGCGGTATTTTGAGCAATTCAATTCTGGCATGAGTGTCTACCTATACACTTATAATGGATGTGAATGGTTGAAAATATCGGGTCGTTACACTTCTTATCCACATCTCTCTTTGATATTAAATTTCAAATTTTCTATATCTATCTTTAGTTTTGAATAGGTACTTTCCTTTATTATCCCTTGGGAGGTTAGAACTTTGGATTTAACCTATGGATGATAGGATTTGATGTAAACATGTTATTAGAACATGTTATGTATGATGGATGTTAGTGGTTGCAAGTCTTTGCTAGTGGATACTAATGGACGCATATACTTACACTAATATTATCTTTTAGAGATCGGCCTAACTAGGACATTAGAGCATATGCATATGGATGTGTAAGCATTTGCATTTTATTTTATTCCATGGTTGCTATAAATGGATGATTATCATTTTTCGTTGCATTTGGATGATGATTGTAGCACGCATGTAGAACTATAAGTTATCATTAGGGAATTTTTGCATTCATTTGGATACGTGGCACGAACATGATTGCATAAAAGGAGGTCAAATGAATAATTGAGCCGCCTAATCTTTTGTATTAGTTAGGGACATTGACACTACACTAATTGCATAAGTATCATAAATCGCATTAGAAAAACTTAAGGACAGTGGATGTAATGGGTGATGGTTGAGTAATTGGTTGTAGAACTTGGATGAAAACTTTTATTTCATTCTTCTATCCTTAGGGATTTCGGGAACGAAATCTTTTAAGGAGGGGAGAATGTAACAACCCAAATTTAAGGAGGAATTAATAAATAATTATAAGTGAAAAGAAATAGTGTTTATAATTAGAATTTGTTTGAAATTAGTATTGAAATAAATTGGCAGTAGATTTAATAAAATGTTTCGATTAGAAAGGAAAAACGGAATTAAATTGTATTGATTGAGTTCAATATGATAGCTGCATTTGTGTCAGAATGAAATGAACATTTTAACTAAAAATAAATGCATGTTTTGAGATAAATAAAATAAACTTCTCATTTTTGAATATATGTATGATTTTATAAACAAGGAGTTTCTTTTGTTACAAAAGAGAAAAAAAGGTATAGCAGTGTATTTAAAAAGAAGACGTCCACTTTTATAAATTTAGACGACGATGTTCAAATGAGATGGTTTATTGTAAATGAGAGAAAATGTAACTATATATTCATTAAAAGAAGGAATTTAATAAAATAAACGTCACATTTTGAAATGTAAAGGCAAGATTGTATTATAGAAGGATTATATTTCTTACAGAAAATATAAGGTATGTTATTTCTTTGTTAGTAAAGAATAAGGGTCGGTTTGATTTTTAACATAAAAACATTAATACCAATCAATTAATATAATTGATTGCTCAATATGAAGGTAAAGAATTATGTTACTAATTAATACACAACATATACACATGTTTGTGGACATATGTTATTTATCTAATTACAACAAATATGAATATGGGAAAAAAACTGTAAACATAACAATTCACATGGTATCTAACGAATTCAGATTTGAATATATAGAATATTGACATAACAATTCACATGTTATTCATCCAATTAATTCAAACGTAAATATATACAATACTGGCGTAAGAATTTCTAGTTATTTTTAATTTATTTTAGACATAAACATGGAGAAACATTAACATGTTAATTTACTTATTTCAGATGTAAATGTAGTAAGAAATTGATATGTTGTTTATTTATTTATTTCAGAAGTAAACATGTAAATTAAATGGGATGTTGAAAACTGAAATGAAACATGCGAATAAAGAGAGAGATGCATGGAAATTTAATATGAAATAAAATGTCACAAATTAGAAATTAATTGAGGAGAAGAAAACGTTATTTATAGTTTATATATTATTGATGGTGTAATTAATTAAATTAAATATAAGATAAGGGACTGATAATGCGCATTGTAAGATTTGACACAGTAATGAGTCAGCAGAAGTTTCTAGAGATTCTAATCTAGGTAGAAAGAACACCTAAAACACTATAAGTAGGACCTAAACTAACCTAGGTTTTCACCCTAAAAACAAAACCTAGCCTCCATTTGTAACGACCCGAAATTTTCGATCCCGAAAATTCCAGATAGTTAGAAAGAAGAAGAAAGAGAAAGAAGAAGAAACAAGAACAAGACACAGAAATCTCACATTCGCAGCGGATCAAAATATAATATCAAATTTAATAGCAGTTATACAAAGAAAACTATATCCGTTAATTTACATTTAAATACACAGAGTTACACATGTACATAAACATTGGACAAAACAATCATGTCCAGATACTACAATATCATGGTGGAAACTCTCTATACGTCCCTTCCATCCAGCTCGCCTCCTGAGTTCCAGAACGTCCTTACCTGAAAATCTATAATACTCGGTCTGACCCGAGCATTACATCAAAGTAACACCCGGGTCAGGCTGGAAACCAGCGTGAGTAACCCATCTAACATGTAATACAAAAGTATGCAACTGATATGAACCCGGGTAACTTATATCAATATACAAGTTCACAAGTCGATAAAGACATCTCTCATTTCATCATCAATTTCTAAGTACCTAAACCTTAGATTAAATGGTTCAATTCTCTTACATCATTTCATTTTAGCATATTGATTTCACCTAGAAATTTATAAAGAATCGAAGTGGTTTCGGGTATTAACTAATACCCGACTCCGGTCTCTTCGAAACCCTTGTCAACTTAACTTAGATTACTCAGGTGAAATACAATTCTACTTTTAATACAGGATGTCACAGTAATCCATCATCAATAGAAAAACACATCATCACAGTTTAAATTTAACATATCTTATCACATAGCATCACGAACCACATATTAGGGATAACAATAAATTAAAGGCTTCCCATATCATTCTATTTATCCCTTAAATTAATTTAGCAAATTAATTTATTCTTAACCAAATATAGTAATTTACCTTTAATTACTCCATAAATTGATTATTAACCATAATTATTAATCACCCTTGATTAATAATATCCAATAATTACTACCCTTAACTACTTCATTGAATAAATTAATCCTTAATTTATTTATCTAATTAATCCCTTGATTAATTACATAGGAATTTAATCCAAATTACTTCATCATCAAATCACCTTCAATTAATTACATACGGTAATTACCCATTAATTACTTCCCTAAGTAATTTTTCCTTATTAAATCACAATAAGTAATTATACTTCACAAATCATCAAATGATTATTTAAACTGAATTAATTAACTTAATCTCATCAAACTAAACTCAGTTAATTACAATTAGTAACTTATTTATTTAATTACTTCCATAAGTAATTATACTTAACAACTTACACAAATGATTATCTTTAAATTAATTAACCTAATTAATTATTAAAATTAATCACATTAATTAAATAATCCTTAGTTGATGACCCTCATTAACTATTAACAACTCATTAATTATTTATCTAAAATAATTAACTATTTTTAATTTCAAATTAATTAATCATTAATAACTCATTAATTGACCCTTAATTATTTAATTAATTAAGTGTTATCAATAACTTAATTATTCCTTTACTTGATTAATTAATTATTAATCATTAATTAAAATCAAATCTTATTTAATTATTTTTAATTACAAGTTAATTATTCTAAGAATAATTAATCTTAAACTTTTAAGTTTAAACCTTTAATTACCCTAAGTAATTATCCATTTCATTAATTTATTAAATAAATTAATTATTCATTTAATTACCCTAATAATTAAATGCATAATGAATCATTAACTTTTAATTTAACTTTAACAAGTTTTGAAATCAATTTAAAACTTATAAAGAAATTTACAAGAGTTAAAACAAATTTCTTTTTTTTAAATTCAAAAACATTTAAATTTTACTTTATCATTCAAACTTGTTTTTAACACTTAAATTTATAAAGCTTAAATTTATTTTAAACCAAAGATTCAAATTCAGATTTGAATCAGTCTTAAACTTTGTTTAAAACATTTCTTTATATTTCAATTTCCAATTTAAATACAAATTTCTTTAAAAACATATTTAAACAATAAATCCCTTAAAGTATTTTAAACAATTGGAATTTAAAATCTTATTCATTTCCAGCTATGATTCACATTAAACTAAATGAACTCGAGTAGCATCCCACTTACCTTTATTCAAAACCTAACAGTATGTCAGGTTTAAACAAACCTGCAACAACCAAAGTACCCGAGCCCATAACAATTTACTCCGAGTCCAATGTCATGCAGCTTCGAGCCAAAACACGAATTTACCCGGAACGATCCTGAACAAAAACACGAGAATCCTATCTTCCCTAACCCATACTCCTTTGTTTTTCTTCATCTTCATAACCGTTCAATTTACTAAACCCAACAAAGTACAGTTTTTTTTTACTTCGAGCAAAACCTATCTGAACTCGACCATCTCTTCGAGACAACCCCTAAAACGTGCTTCTTCCCAAAAACTCAACCATCAGAACACAGATACAAGTGTGCACGGTGCACGGTGAATTCCACGACGCCGACCACCTGCATACCCTCCCAGACATCAATAATGACTTCGCTAAGCCATTTCATCATACAGATTCATCTGCTCTTTCTTGAATCAAAATCGACTGTTTCAAACCAAACTGGAAACCCAAACTCGAATGAAAATCAACCAACCGCTGACAATCTAGGTGACTGTAATCATCGGCCTCCCTCCCATAGCAGCCTCACCCCATCAAATCGCGATTACCACCATCGCGATCAAGCATGCAGTTCCATTGATGCCAAAATCACCACGATTCCCAACTTCACTAAAAACAATCCACAAACCCTACTACTCTGATCCCAGACCATTCCAATCACTAGAAAAATCCAACTATATTTTTCTAATGAATCTCATCACTAAAACTACCCCTGACCAAAATTCCAAGCTTCATCTTGAAATAGATCATTGGAAATTGACAGAAATGTCGCAAACCATTAACCCCTCATTTCTCATCTGTTTCTAATCTGGAAATTTCAATTCCTATCTCTAAATTCACGAATTTCAATCTAGAATAAGATTATAGGCTTGATTCATAATTTCTTAACAATTGAATTTTGACAAATTTTTGCACAGACCAGGGTATTCCACAATTTATGAATAACAGTTCATATTTACCTATGTATTTTATTTTTAAAATTAAGTTTATATGCTTACAAACATCCTCTATTTACAAATTTTAGCCTTTCGTCATATATCTGGAAAGATATGAATTTTTTTCAACAAATCCATAAGTCTATAAAACTAACAGAGGATAATTTTCAAACTTGCAGTTTTATACAGGAAAATGCCACATATATTCTCATGTTTTAACCTATACAAACCATAATATCTTTCAAAAATTCATCATCAACCTTCAAACATATCCTCGGATTTTCAAATCTGTTTTTAAGTAAGTAATTTCTCAACAAAATTTAACAGAAATGGTGACCATTCATTTCCAGGCATGCATCAGACATAACAGCACATCATATAAAAACATTCATGCATTCATTCACATAACATCAGCAACCATATAAGTATCATTTTAAAATCATGGGTTTTAAACTGTTTTTAAACGAAGTTTACTCACCTTAGATAAAGTTGAACATAGAATTGCCCTGAACAGAAACTTGCAAATGCCTGAAACCCCTTTAAACTTGAAGACAGGAAAATCATCTTTGATCTATGACTTCGTTGCTGGAATCTTGCTTAATCGAGTCTGAATTTCTTTCGATTTGTTTTTGTTTGTTTACTATTTTAAGCTTTGAAATTTCTAGTTTGAAACTGCTGCTAGGTTGAAGATCATGATCAGTTGCTTGATGTTGTTCTTCCAGGTTGCATGCTTGAGGAAATTACAATTTGAGGGTTTTCATGCTTATTGAAACTTTGATTTAAGAATGATTTCAGATTTGATTCTGGTTTTGGAAGGATGGTTTGACAAAGTGGAGTTTTCTCTCATTCTTTTATTTTATTTTATTTTTATTTTAGCCTTCCTTTTAATATGCTAATTATATTTCTTAAAGAAAAGAAATTTGAACAAATGCCACTTGTAGATTCGAATGATACATAGGTGACAAATGTATTTTACATGGGTCCAATTATTAACAAATGTCTAGATCTTGATTTATGTATTTACAATTGTTTAAAACCATTTTTAAATTAATTATACAAGTATTTAGTTTAATATGTTATGTTTACATTAATTTATATTAAGGGTTTAAATTTATATATATATTTATAAACTATGTTCATGTGTTACTTAAAGATGAATTTTAGAAGCAAAGAACTGACCAAAAATTTAAATCCTATTTTAACTCAAGCTAATATATTCTTGACTAATATATATATAGATTTTGAAAATATAAAATAAATTCTAACTAGTTTTGAAAATTATTAACTTGCAATTTTTAAAACAAATTTTTTTCCAATTACAATATATACATACACATTCATTAAGATTAGACAACATATCCTTTATCAAATTTAAAACCAAATACTTCCTTAATTATCAAAGCTTCAAATTCATTCAGATATCAAAATTTGATCTGTTCAATTGAGTAAAATCAGTCAATTATTCAATTACCAGATATCAAAAATCCGGGCTATCACATCTCTCCCCCCTTTGAATCTTTTCGTCCCCGAAAAGGAATGAAACTAGAATTTTTCAACATTCCTTATTATCAAAAAATTATTCTTTGATCATTTTTAAAATACATTAAAATCTATATAATATTGCCAAAACAGATTTATAAAAATATCATTTTATAACTCGATGTTTTAACAAGTCCATCCTCGTTCTCACAGAAATTCGGTCATATGTTGATCAGGCGTAGGATTGAAAATCTATAAGTACTTAGTAGACTCATCTTCAACACCCAGTGAAAATACTTTAGAAAATAATTTTATTGGAAATATAGAAACAGTTTTTAAAAATAGAGGATATATCTTTGGTGAGGATGCTCTGGAAATCATCACCCCCATCCATGGTCGCAGTTAACCCGATGGTTACGTTGCCGTCCCGACAAAATCCACAGATAACTGTAGGTCTCCCGCCCCTCGATTACACCATGTAACCCGCTACAGATCGCAGCTACAACTGGGGTTACGTAGCTATCACAGCAAAAACCCATATAACTGTAGGCATCAGCGCCCTCGAATTTCGCTGCCAAAAGAATGAAACTTCTCCACTCCACTTGACCATAGATCGCAGTCTACCGATGTTGCGTTGCCTTCCCGGCAAAATCAAGTGTAGACCGTTGACACTCGTCCTCCACACGATTTTCGCTATGGTCCCCACAGTAGATCGCAGTGACATCGAGTTACACTGTCGTCACAGCATAACCCAAATGCCCCTGTAGGCATCAGCGCCCTCGACTTTCGCTACCCAATAATCCTCAGGAACTAGTTTCGTCCAGACTCCTCACAGGATCAACTTTAGAACCCCCTCTTGAGGCTCAAGGCAGCACCACCTGGTGGTACTCCTGAGAAGTCCATTTCAAGGGAGCGCTTTTTTCCCCAGAGCCATCATCAAAACATTTTATACTATGCATATATGGTATCTTTAAATCATACACCTAGTATGATCTCATATAAAGCTCCTTTACACAAAATCGATTATCCCAAAATCGATAATTCTCTAACTAGGCTTTCCAAATTCAATATTGATTTTACCCAAAAATCAAAAGCCTTTCCAAATCCATAGGTTCCTAAAACCTTTTTCCAAAATCCTCATATGATCCTTTGTACATATATATACATATATATATAATTTTTAAAACTTTGGATCATTCAAACCTGTATAAAACTATTTTTATACTTCAAACATTTTCAAAAACCCTTTTCTTCTGGCAAAAGATCCAACAAGGGGAGTTTTATCTTATATAACAAAGATATATAACTTTATTATCTAAAATCAAATATTCAAATTTGATTACTTCTTTTTAATATCATTTTCATTCAAATCCGTACGATGTACACATATCATCTGTATGCTATACCAATCAGATCGCTCACTCGATCACACAATTTCACTTCCGAACTAGTATCGCCCACCCGACTTCCTAGTGCGGACACAGATCTGGTTTCTTGATCAGAAACCGTCATTCTCCTTGCATAGTCATAACTATGATAGAGAACATTCAGAACCAATCAACAATCCATATCCAGGTTCGCCGTCGAAAATCGAGTGAAAAATCCTACTCGGATCGATATAATTATCTCGAAATTCTGTGCTCGAATCTGGATCAAATTACTATGCGAATAGAATAACATACGTACACCCTACGTATTTATCTTTATTGTTTATTAACAAAATCAATTCCATTCCTATTCACATTCACTTTGATTTTCATTCACTTACTCTCAAATGCTTCAATCCATTTGATTATCACCTCTATTCTTATCTTGATCGGGTATTTAACCAATAACAGTTTGAACTCAGACCGGTTTATTTAGAAAATAGCTTGAAAAAATTTTAAAATAGATAAGTAGTTGGAAAATAATTACTAGTTTGTGAAATAGGTGTAAAATAACTAGAAATAGTTAAAATAATTATAGAAATTTTAGATAATTGCAAAATAATAGTAAGATAGTAATTAGTTTTGTAAAATAGTTGAAATATTGTAATTAGTTTAAAAAACAGTTGGAAAAATTGTTAAACAGTTCCAAAAATAATGGTAAAACAAGTATAAGATAGTTTGGCTTTTAAAAGAAAGGTTGTATATATAATGAATAACCTAGAAAAGTAGGTTTATATTAAAATAATTTGTATTAAAAATAGTCCAGAGTCAAAACTGGTCACTTCCCAATCTCCATTTTCATTAATTCAAATTCCATTTGAATTTAAAACTTATTCAACTTTAATTACAATTCCAAATTACTCAAATAAATTTGGACTAATTTCAAATTGAACCCTCTTCAATTTCAAATCATTTCAAATTTTCCAGTCGAATCTTATACTCATACACCTTTAATCACACCTTCAATTACTTCAAATCAAATTCAATTTGACCAATTCAAATTTTAAATTTAAACCATCTCGAGTTATATAAACTCGAGTTAATACTTCAAATGTTGATTTAATTCCTTTAAATCAATTTACCTTTTTATCCCAACAATGGATTACTATACTCCATTTCTCATTCATTTAAACAAATCCAATTCACAACTTAAAGATTTTTTTAACAACAATAGGATGATATCATCTAATTCATCTTAAACATCCATCAATTTACAATTTCCAGATCTCAAACCCATTTTGAGATCACACAAACTCCCAATTCAGATTAATCATTTAACTCCCCAAATTAAATTCCAATTCTATCTTGAAATTCCCAAATCCTGTTGATCATTCCAACTTATTTAACTCTTTCCCCAGTTAAACTCAATTCACTTAATCCAAACAATCTTACCCAATTTGAATTTCCATTTCAAATTCTAAACTTCACATTAATAATCTTCCCATTTATAAGTTCAAAACTTAGCACTTCAGGTATCACATCTTCTTCCAAATTCAAAACTCACCATTTAGAGTTTATTTCAAATCATCTTTGATATTATGTATATCCACATGTATACATATTAATTTCTTTTACATACCAAGTTATACTTTAAAATTTTAAACCACCTTTGGTTTTAATTCAAAACAAATTCCTTTAAATTTTCAAACAACTCTTGTTTGAAATAGGACCATTTCATTCAAATGCATTAAATAATATTATTTATTATTTCTCTAAATTAATTACATCATTAATTAATTCCAATTAATCACATTCGGCAATTAACTTATTTCTTAATTACCTTCATTAAGTAATTGTCCCTTAAATTACTTATCTCTGGTTACTTCATTAAGTAACTCCCTCTTTATTTATCATTTCCAATTATAATTATCTTATTCTAAAACTCTTCTCCAATTCAAGATTTCAATTTTAGTTTGAATCCATTTCAAACTTATCTTTATTCAATTTAAATTTCAATTTGGTTGTATTCTATTACTTCTTAATTTAATTCAATAATTTAACAACCAATTCCCTTAATATTTATTAAAAAGAAACACTGCTTATATATCAAAATATATTCTTATATAAAATCTTTTAAAATCTTTATATAAGAAAATAACAAGTACGCTCTCTCATATTTATATACACTCAACTCATTCTAGGGTACCACTTACCCTATGCTTAATGAGTAATCCCACCAGAGCCAAGGTTCTCGCTTAACCTTCAGCTCTGATACCAAATGTAACAACCCGAAATTTTCGATCCCGAAAATTCCAAATAGTTAGAAAGAAGAAGAAAGAGAAAGAAGAAGAAACAAGAACAAAACACAGAAATCTCACATTCGCAGCGGATCAAAATATAATATCAAATTTAATAGCAGTTATACAAAGAAAACTATATCCGTTAATTTACATTTAAATACACAGAGTTACACATGTACATAAACATTGGACAAAACAATCATGTCTAGATACTACAATATCATGGTGGAAACTCTCTATACGTCCCTTCCATCCAGCTCGCCTCCTGAGTTCCAGAACGTCCTTACCTGAAAATCTATAATACTCGGTCTGACCCGAGCATTACATCAAAGTAACACCCGGGTCAGGCTGGAAACCAGCGTGAGTAACCCATCTAACATGTAATACAAAAGTATGCAACTGATATGAACCCGGGTAACTTATATCAATATAAAAGTTCACAAGTCGATAAAGACATCTCTCATTTCATCATCAATTTCTAAGTACCTAAACCTTAGATTAAATGGTTCAATTCTCTTACATCATTTCATTTTAGCATATTGATTTCACCTAGAAATTTATAAAGAATCGAAGTGGTTTCGGGTATTAACTAATACCCGACTCCGGTCTCTTCGAAACCCTTGTCAACTTAACTTAGATTACTCAGGTGAAATACAATTCTACTTTTAATACAGGATGTCACAGTAATCCATCATCAATAGAAAAACACATCATCACAGTTTAAATTTAACATATCTTATCACATAGCATCACGAACCACATATTGGGGATAACAATAAATTAAAGGCTTCCCATATCATTCTATTTATCCCTTAAATTAATTTAGCAAATTAATTTATTCTTAACCAAATATAGTAATTTACCTTTAATTACTCCATAAATTGATTATTAACCATAATTATTAATCACCCTTGATTAATAATATCCAATAATTACTACCCTTAATTACTTCATTGAATAAATTAATCCTTAATTTATTTATCTAATTAATCCCTTGATTAATTACATAGGAATTTAATCCAAATTACTTCATCATCAAATCACCTTCAATTAATTACATACGGTAATTACCCATTAATTAATTCCCTAAGTAATTTTTCCTTATTAAATTACAATAAGTAATTATACTTCACAAATCATCAAATGATTATTTAAACTAAATTAATTAACTTAATCTCATCAAACTAAACTCAGTTAATTACAATTAGTAACTTATTTATTTAATTACTTCCATAAGTAATTATACTTAACAACTTACACAAATGATTATCTTTAAATTAATTAACCTAATTAATTATTAAAATTAATCACATTAATTAAATAATCCTTAGTTAATGACCCTCACTAACTATTAACAACTCATTAATTATTTATCTAAAATAATTAACTATTTTTAATTTCAAATTAATTAATCATTAATAACTCATTAATTGACCCTTAATTATTTAATTAATTAAGTGTTATCAATAACTTAATTATTCCTTTATTACTTGATTAATTAATTATTAATCATTGATTAAAATCAAATCTTATTTAATTATTCTTAATTACAAGTTAATTATTCTAAGAATAATTAATTTTAAACTTTAAAGTTTAAACCTTTAATTACCCTAAGTAATTATCCATTTCATTAATTTATTAAATAAATTAATTATTCATTTAATTACCCTAATAATTAAATGCATAATGAATCATTAACTTTTAATTTAACTTGTTAAAGTTTTGAAATCAATTTAAAACTTATAAAGAAATTTACAATAGTTAAAACAAATTTCTTTTTTTTTAAATTCAAAAACATTTGAATTTTACTTTATCATTCAAACTTGTTTTTAACACTTAAATTTATAAAGCTTAAATTTATTTAAAACCAAAGATTCAAATTCAGATTTGAATCAGTTTTAAACTTTGTTTAAAACATTTCTTTATATTTCAATTTCCAATTTAAATACAAATTTCTTTAAAAACATATTTAAACAATAAATCCCTTAAAGTATTTTAAACAATTGGAATTTAAAATCTTATTCATTTCCAGCTATGATTCACATTAAACTAAATGAACTCGAGTAACATCCCACTTACCTTTATTCAAAACTTAACAGTATGTCAGGTTTAAACAAACCTGCAACAACCAAAGTACCGAGCCCATAACAATTTACTCCGAGTCCAATGTCATACATCTTCGAGCCAAAACACGAATTTACCCAGAACGATCCTAAACAAAAACACGAGAATCCCATCTTCCCCAACCCATACTTCTTTGTTTTTCTTCATCTTTATAACGGTTCAATTTACTAAACCCAACCAAGTATTGTTTTTTTTTTACTTCGAGCAAAACCTATCTGAACTCGACCATCTCTTCGAGACAACCCCTAAAACATGCTTCTTCCCAAAAACTCAACCATCAGAACACAGATACAAGTGTGCACGGTGCACGGTGAATTCCACGACGCCGACCACCTGCATACCCTCCTACACATCAATAATGACTTCGCCAAGCCATTTCATCATCCAGATTCATCTGCTCTTTCTTGAATCAAAATCGACTGTTTCAAACCAAACTGGAAACCCAAACTCGAATGAAAATCAACCAACCGCTGACAATCTAGGTGACTGTAATCATCGGCCTCCCACCCATAGCAGCCTCACCCCATCAAATCGCGATTACCACCATCGCATCAAGCCTGCAGTTCCATTGATGCCAAAATCACCACGATTCCCAACTTCACTAAAAACAATCCACAAACCCTACTACTCTGATCCCAGACCATTCCAATCACTAGAAAAATCCAACTATATTTTTCTAATGAATCTCATCACTAAAACTACCCCTGACCAAAATTCCAAGCTTCATCTTGAAATAGATCGTTGGAAATTGACAAAAATGTCGCAAACCATTAACCCCTCATTTCTCATCTGTTTCTAATCTGGAAATTTCAATTCCTATCTCTAAATTCACGAATTTCAATCTAGAATAAGATTATAGGCTTGATTCATAATTTCTTAACAATTGAATTTTGACAAATTTTTGCTCAGACCAGGGTATTCCACAATTTATGAATAACAGTTCATATTTACCTATGTATTTTATTTTTAAAATTAAGTTTATATGCTTACAAACATCCTCTATTTACAAATTTTAGCCTTTCGTCATATATCTGGAAAGATATGAATTTTTTTCAACAAATCCATAAGTCTATAAAACTAACAGAGGATAATTTTCAAACTTGCAGTTTTATACAGGAAAATGCCACATATATTCTCATGTTTTAACCTATACAAACCATAATATCTTTCAAAAATTCATCATCAACCTTCAAACATATCCTCGGATTTTCAAATCTGTTTTTAAGTAAGTAATTTCTCAACAAAATTTAACAGAAATGGTGACCATTCATTTCCAGGCATGCATCAGACATAACAGCACATCATATAAAAACATTCATGCATTCATTCACATAACATCGGCAACCATATAAGTATCATGTTAAAATCATGGGTTTTAAACTGTTTTTAAACGAAGTTTACTCACCTTAGATATAGTTGAACATAGAATTGCCCTGAACAGAAACTTGCAAACGCCTGAAACCCCTTTAAACTTGAAGACAGGAAAATCATCTTTGATCTATGACTTAGTTGCTGGAATCTTGCTTAATCGAGTCTGAATTTCTTTCGATTTGTTTTTGTTTGTTTACTATTTTAAGCTTTGAAATTTCTAGTTTGAAACTGCAGCTTGGTTGAAGATCATGATCAGTTGCTTGATGTTGTTCTTCCAGGTTGCATGCTTGAGGAAATTACAATTTGAGGGTTTTCATGCTTATTGAAACTTTGATTTAAGAATGATTTCAGATTTGATTCTGGTTTTGGAAGGATGGTTTGACAAAGTGGAGTTTTCTCTCATTCTTTTTTTTATTTTTTTTATTTTAGCCTTCCTTTCAATATGCTAATTATATTTTTTAAAGAAAAGAAATTTGAACAAATGCCACTTGTAGATTCGAATGATACATAGGTGACAAATGTATTTTACATGGGTCCAATTATTAACAAATGTCTAGATCTTGATTTGTGTATTTACAATTGTTTAAAACCATTTTTAAATTAATTATACAAGTGTTTAGTTTAATATGTTGTGTTTACATTAATTTATATTAAGGGTTTAAATTTATATATATATTTATAAACTATGTTCATGTGTTACTTAAAGATGAATTTTAGAAGCAAAGAACTGACCAAAAATTTAAATCCTATTTTAACTCAAGCTAATATATTCTTGACTAATATATATATAGATTTTGAAAATATATAATAAATTCTAACTAGTTTTGAAAATTATTAACTTGAAATTTTTAAAACAATTTTTTTCCAATTACAATATATACATACACATTCATTAAGATTAGACAACATATCCTTTATCAAATTTAAAACCAAATACTTCCTTAATTATCAAAGCTTCAAATTCATCTAGATATAAAAATTTGATCTGTTCAATTGAATAAAATCATTCAATTATTCAATTACCAGATATCAAAAATCCGGGCTATCACACCATTTCTCTCTCTCTCTCTCGAATATTTACATACATTCTTCATTTATAAAGTAAAATTATATTACATATATACATTCAAATAAAAGGTGGAGATTGTACAAATTAGAGGAGATTTCTAGAGAATTTTGGTTGCTATAAAAAATGGATTTTAGTTTTAGTCTTAGGTGAGTGATTGTAATTATTTTAAATTACTTTAAGTAATTTAAAATAATAGGGTTTCCAATAGTTGTAGTTTAACTATGGTTTTTGGAGTAACCTTTTCTGTAATTTATTTACAGTTTTTAGAATTATTTTCAGTCTATTCCTTCTAGCTATTCTTTTCAATTAATTTTAGTTTATTTCTGTTAATTGTAGCTTTTTCCGTTTAATTACAGTTTGTTTACAGTATTTTAATTTATTTACTATTATTTATGCGTTTTTTAGATCTTCTTCCTATGCCTTGGATTTCCTTCTATTTTCAGTTTTCTTTTATTTCTCCTTCTTCTCTTCGCATATGGATTAGAATAGAATCAACGCGAAATTGGATTAAATTATAGAAAATCTAAAATAATGGAATATGAGATGTGAATCACAAAGATTGTAATATAATTGGAATAGGACTGAAATTATGCCTAATTATGATATTAACTGACTAAATTAAGAAGATTGGGCTTGTTATAACTTAGAAATATAACTAAAAAGAATAAAAGAAGAAAGAATCTTATTTTCACATTTAGACCTTGGGTTAAGTAATAAGCATGATTATAATGTAATTTATAAATTGATAAACTATGGAAACTACGGTAAACTATAGAAACCAAAGCATTTATTTTAAGACTTAGGATAAATTAATAGGCAATAATAGTATTTGAGAAAAATAAAGGCTTATTTAAATAATTTATCTAGGCTAATAAGCAAAGATAAGATTAGGACCTATACCAAAAAGCATTCCCCTAATATTTCTATGGTTACGGTGTTTCACATAACCCTGGAGTGAGATGAGGTGCTTCACATGATCCTAAAGCGAGGCGAAGGGAACGCTTATGCTTATAATGGTAATAAACGGTCAATCTATGGTAATTCAAATCAAGGGGATTTGAACTGGGGGATTTGAACAATGGGCGCAACTAGATTTTTGTTTGATAAGGACTAGTACCGGCAGCATTTCCTCTATTTTTCTATAGATGCGGTGTTTCACATAACCTTGAAGTGAGACGATGTGCTTTACATAATCCTAAAGTGAGGCAAGGGGCACGTTTATGCTGACTAGGGTAAGTAAAAGGTCAAAAGAGGGAGCAAATGGTAGAACGGGCATGGTGGCACTTACATGTGCGACTTTCATTTCGGTGCTCAGCAATCGCTATGAGTTCCAAGCGCTTAGTAAGTGTGTCTTTCGTAGACACAAAAGTCTACTATGTAGGGAAATGTCCGGTCCACAGTAGATTCTACAGAGTAGCAGGCCGATCAGAGTGTAGAATTAGGATTTCAGCCTAATTAAAATAGGATTAGGAATTCAGCCTAATCAAAGCAGCTATTAAAGACAAGTGCAAACAATCAAAGTTAATCAATTATGTCAATTTAGTTAATTCGTATTTATTTCCAGCTTATTTCTTCTCTCTATTTCCTTTCTTTCCTTTTATACACTAGAACTATTGTAAAGTCTATTACTTTTACTTTGCTTAAAGATTCTAGTAATTACTATCATTCACCAGAGTTTTACTCTGACCTACTCCTCCATTTTCTCCTTTTCCCCCCAGGCTAGCAAGAGCAAGGATGATAGATTGCAGGCACTTGGAGACTTCTTTGGCAGAGATTTCTTATGTATTTCCGTTCTTTATTTTCAGTTTTTAGCTTATTCCATGTACCGGCACTATGTGAGGGAAAGCTTGTACTCTTATATTTATGAGACTGAGGTTTTGATTTCATGAGACATATATTGGTATTTTGAGACATATGATGTATTCGGTTTTATAATTCTATATTATGAAGTTGAATTTTAGCAAATTATTGTTTTAATTGTTTCTTCTGTTTTTATCTATTTTGTCTTGTGAATCTTAGTCTCTGCTAGTTTTAGTTATACCCACTACACACCACATCTTTTAGTGCGTCCTTTTGGATATATTAAGGGGTGTGGGGTGTTACAATTAACGTGTAGAATTAAAATTCTGAGGCACTATCTCGGATTCACAAAACAAGTACAATTCAAAACAATGAATTGTTGTACATCGAAGAGTTTCGTGGCAATTAGCTGTGCCATGTGGTCGTGCGAGCTTGAATCGCATAGCGATTAATTTCAGGAATATAAATATAATAATAATAATTTTATTTTAAAAGCTAACTTCTGCATATCATAGAATTAGATTTCGAAAATAGTTCCATTGAGTTTGGAATAGAGATATTTAGCTAGGAACGTTAGTGAGCACGCCTCAATTGGAGTTCGTGATTTTTGGAACATGAATAGTGTCGGCAAGAATCATATATATAGGACCTTACTCTCATTCATTCTCTACAGCCCTAGTCATTGTTTTACTTTCCCCTTCACCTAATGGCCCACAACTATCACGACCACAAAAGGCCGAATCAGCACTCGACCTCAACTAGGAAGACGTTCAGCTATGGGAGATGAGCTCGATGGATGTTTGGATCGTCGAATGGAGGAGAAAAGCGACGGCAATTTCAGTTCAACAACAGTAAAATTTTCAGCCTTTCTCTCAGCAAAAGCGACGATTAGGGTTATAAGATCGGTGGCGATGGGTGTGGCGAAGGCCGGGCTACCTCCGGTAGAAAAGCGATGACATCCAGTCAACTATGGCGGCGGTGATTGCTAAAAACGTGGAGGCGCCTGGGTTTTTTCCAGTGAATAGTGGAGGGGATTAGTATCTTGGTTTTTACTAGGGTTAATTAAGGTTAATGAATGTAATTAGTGATAAAATTATATTATTTAATTCGCAAATTTTATTCAATCCATAACTTGTTCATACAAGGTCCAAACTGAACGCGGTCAGTCGCGTTGGATTTGTAATGACGTTATCTATATCTTGGAATTGAATTGGTTGAGATTAAAGCTAGTAGAATTTCAAACTAAAATCGAACGTTGTTCAATTTTAACCAAATTGAAACGCTTCGGCGATCAATGGAATTTGGTGAGTTAAACTAACCTTTTTGGTTAATCGGTAAGATATATAGTAGATAAAATTTTACTATTTATACTTGGATGAAATTATTGGTTGATTTGTTTAAATATTTGTTTTTGAAAAGTAATTGGCATTTAAATTTGAAATACAGGAATTTAGTAGAGAAATCTGGATTTTTGACTGTAGTGATTTTCATTTCGAGTTATATACACATGTTGATTCTATTTTAGTTATAACCTAGTTATATAGATTGTTAATTGCAGAAGCTTGATTGTTAGCACTATTACCTATGACATTATTGTGTGTTCAAACCCTATAGTGATAAAAATCAATGACAACATTGGTTAAGTGCTTTGGTGGCTATTAGCCTCAATTTAGAATTTAGAAATTATATTATTTGATGTTTTGGCTTAGAATTGGTTTTTATTTTAGGAAATGCTTTTAAATCTACTTACTGGGGTTTTCTTTGATATTTTATTCCAAATGGGTTTTAAACTAATCTATTTTACTTCACCCCTTTATTTGTCTTAAATTATTGTTTACTGGTGTTTTAGAGTCGTTTAAATTATTATTTAATAATGGTTTAGAGTCATTTAAATTATTACTTAATAATGTTTTTGAGTTGTTTAATTATTGTTTAAACATGTTCAAAAGTAATTTATTTATACGTAATATTTTTCTAAAGCTATTTATCAAAATATTATATTGCAAAAAATTATTTATTAATAATATTATTGTGGTTAATAATAATTATTTATTGATAATGTTTTTGAATTAATATTAATTATTTATTGATAATGCTTTAGAATTAATAATTATTATTTATTGATAAAGTTTTGGGATTAACAATTATTATTTATTGATAATGTTTTGGAAGTTAATTATTTATTTTAATAAGTTTTTTGTAGATTAATTATTAATAATGTTTTGAAGTTGTTTATTATTATACAGATAATGTTTTGAAGTAAATTAACTATTTCATTAATGATGTTCTAAAAGAAATTGATCGTGTTATAAATGTTGTTGAAAAGTTAATTTATTGTTTATTTATGATATTTAAAGTTAACTAATTTATCATATTAATTATATATATAAATAATAAATTGATTCATAGAGAATATTTTTGGCGAATCATTTATAGAGAAATTTCACTAAATAAAGAATTTATAAATGGAAATGGAGTTTTGTCTTTAGGAAGGATTTTTATAAAGGATTTACAAAGAATTTTTATAAAGGATTTTATAAAGGGATTTAGAAAGATATTTATAAAGTAATTTTGGAAGGTATTTTCATAAAGGATCTTTATATAGGAGTTTTCTAAAAGATAAAGTTTTATAAATAGGTTTGCTGATTTGTAAAAGGAGTTTTATTAATGGTCTTAGAGATTTACAAAGGAGTTTTATAAATTATTTTGGAGGTTTATCAAAGAGTTTTATAAAGGTTTAGAGATTTACAGAAGGAGTTTATAAATGATTTTTGAGTTGTATAAAAAGGAAATTTATAAAAGAAGATGAGTTTGATTTCCAAAAATGATCTTTAAATAATTATGGTGGTATGGAAACATCTTTCCATACTCAATGCCAAATAGGAAATCTTTCTCGGTGTTTTGTGAATATACTTATACCGTTGAGATAAGTTAATGTATATTCTTATTGTGAATATACCTTTGTAAAAGTATTTTGATACAAGTCTTTACAGAGTGATTTTAATTAGTGAAAGGATTAATTAAAGAGGTTAGTGGTTTCTTATGTGCTTAAGGGATGTTGTTTTCCCTAATAAATTCCTGATTAGATTGTTGTTTATTTGATAGTTAAATAACCGACAAACAAACTTGGCCAATTCTAAACTATCATTGGCAGTTTGGAGAGATCAGGATTAGATATATTATTTGAAAACCGCTTCGAATTGTATAAGCGTTCGAATGATAGACATCTTGATGATGGTTTCAAAGACGGAGTTCTTTGATGTTCAAGGGCTACTGCTATTTTTTTTATAATCCTCGGGTCAGCCTGAGTATGTTTTAGATTTAGTTCTGGATGCTTTGGAGCTTCAAGAGACAAGCTAGATGCCCCAGACCTTTTCGCATATCTTTTTATCTCCACTGCATTGTTTGGTTTTGTATTTATCAACAATTGCAATGATAGGCTGTGATAACCATCCAGGCCGATGATAGATTGGTATCTCTGATTGATGTGTGTATATATTACAATATCCTTTTGTAAAGATCATCGTGTATATTAGAGATTTCTCGGTATGATGTGAGATTATGTTCTGTCTTTTATTTTCTTTCACCCTAACAAACTGTTTTTCCGACACTTGGATGCTCGACACAAAAACATAATGGATGTACTATGTCGACTTTTGAGTGTCGAAAAGGTGGATCGTTCTAGCTGGTAGTATGGCTTAGGTTTGAGCGAACACCTAAGCTTTGGTGAGGTTAAGTCGTTTAAGATGGTGTAATTGAGACCTTAGGATGAGTTTGAGTGTATTATATATATATGAGTACGTGTATTTTTTAGTGATTATAAAATTGTTAATATTATGTTGTTTGATATATTAAATTTGAATTTTGGATTCTGGACAATACGAGTAGCTAATGTTATTGATAGAGATCTCAAAATACTTGAACCAGGCAAACCGACACGATGTTGTTTTAAAATTTTGGTAAATGATATAATTTTACCAAGATTTTATATTTTGTATATAAAGGAATAATTTTCATAAACTAAGTATATTTATCAATGGTGTGTTTGTTTGTTAGGAAATGATAGTATTTAAATATTATCATTTATTGTTCGGTTAGTCATGCTCCCAGTTAGAAGCACTGGCTATTGTTTATTGATTGAGCAGTTGTGCCCGACCAGTTTATGGGCATTGACTATTGTAGTTGATTAGGAGCAGTTTTATCCTTTTACTTCATGGGTTGGATAGATTAGTATTTATGGAAACACTGAAACGAACACCTTGTGAATTCATTTTCACAATTTGACCATAAGGTGTTCGGTGATAATGTTCGGTTGAAATTTAATTTTCAAAAAAGTTGTTAATATGAATGTAAACAAAGATATATATGTATATTAGTGAAATGATTTTATATAAGGAAGTGAAATTTTATAAGTATGATTTATAAATGTAGTTTATAAATAAAAAGATGAACCTAAGAAATAAGTTTTGTAACTTAGGAATTTGAGATGATAATTAATTAAAACAAGTTTAAATTTGTTGAACATTCTAGTTAAGTAAAACAAATCTAAATTTTTTGTATATACTTTTAGGATATAGAAGAGTGTTGTACGAATCTGAACTTAAGTTTAAAAAGGTGATTGATTTACATAAGTTGTGTCTTATAAGATGTAATAAACTTAAGTAGCGATTTTATGAAATGGTTCGTGAATGATTTTAGTATTAAGTGCAATAATATTGGTAAAATTAATTGTGAATAGAAAGGGAATTGGTAAAACTAAGAAAACCAATTGGAATTAATATGCAAGTTATACGCAGATCATTTTATTCGCATAATTGTTTGATGTAGTTTTGAGTATACGATTTCGGGGTGATTTACACTGGTCCGAGTTAGGATTTTGCTCGATTCTTGACGGCGAACACTTAATATAGATTTTTTGTTGGGTTCTAAAGTTTTCTATCATAGTATATCACTACGTAAGGAGAACGGAGGTTTGTAACCAAGGAACAAGATCAGAGTCCGCATTAGAGTGGTTGAGTGAGCAATACTAGTTTGAAAGTGAAATTTGTGTGATCGAGAGAGCGATCAGATTTGATATTGTGTACAAATGACTTATGTACATAGTACGGGCTTTAATGTAATTATATGCTTTTGACATTGGAAATGTAAGTGACGTGATTTGATTTGACACGTTGATTGAGATGATTGTTATTTATGGTTTGGCATGTTTAGATTCATTTTATATGATAGATGAGTTATTGTATTGTTTCATTGTCATGTTTAACTCTCTTTTGGGTTATGTAAGTGAGTTTCAGGTGCATGGGAACAAAGGCTAGCTTGTTGCTTTTGGATTCATAGTAGAGTTTGTTGCCCGACAAATAGGCGTGTGGTAGATTTAGAGTTTGAGCTTTGATTAGTGATTTTATGCGCCAAATATGGCAGGCCACTTATCTTTGGTTTTCTTTGATTAGTTTGGGCCATCTGTAGCAATATGTTGTTTTTTGGATCGAGCCACGCGAAGAAGGTGCGACCGAAATTTTTCGAAAACTTAAGCCATGGTTGATAAGAAATTAGTGCAAGGATGTTTAAATATGACCGATGGTCGCAAGAATCAGTGTTTGGGTTTAAGAATAGCCCCGAGTGACTTAGGAATTTTAGTGACACAATGGAAAGTTGTCACTATAAATGCAATTGTTGTTATTTATTCATTTTGAGGGTTTATATCTCGATTTGGGTATGAGTGCCTTGTTGGTTGACATGTGCACAAGCAGGTAGGATAGTGTCCATGATAGAATAGTATGGAGTTTGTAGTTTTAGGCATAAGTTGAAGATGATTTTTATATATCATTAAATATGCTAGGGTGTTAAGGTTTGGTGCTTAGTCCTCTAAGATTTTGGGGACGAAATTCTTTTAAAGTGGAAGAATGTAACAACCCAAGGCTTTGCTCATTGTAGTTGAATATTTAATTAATTTTAAATATTAGAATAATTGGTTTTTAAGGTTTTAAACTTGAATTCAAATATAGGGATTGTTTAAAATATTTGAATTGTGAATTAATATTTGAATGGTGTTTCAAACAACTAAATTTTTAATTGAAGGTAAATTTAATGGATTTAAGGGTCTAAATTAACTCCTTTTAATTTATGAACAATAACGGTGTTTTGATATTTTTCAAAACCAGAATTTTAATAATAATAATAATATATTTTAATTAACGTGTGAAATTAACATCCAGGGAACTATCTCGGATTTTGACAAAACTAGTGTCGTTGGATTCAAAAAGATGAATTGTTATACGTTGACGGGTTTCGAGGCGATTGAACGTATTGTGTGGTCATACAAGCTCGAAATGCTTAGAAATTATTTTTAGGAATAGAAATATAATAATAATTTGTTTCAAAAGCTAACTTCTGTATATAATAGAATTAGGTTTCGAAAATAGTTCCACTAAATTCAGAATATGGGTATTTAGCTAGTAACGCCAGTGAGCACGCCTCCATTGGAGTTTATGACAGTGCCGATGAGAATCCAATATATAGGACCCTACTCTCATTCATTTGCTCTAGCCCTAAAAATAAACACTAGTTGCCATTTTACTTTCCTCCTCATCGAACAGCCCACAGCCATCATGGCCACCATAGCCGAATTAGCCGTCGACCTTAACTAGGAAAACATTTGGCTAGGGGAGATGAGCTCGATGGACGGTTAGATCGTCGAATGGAGGAGTGGGGCAGTGGAAATTTCAGTTCGACGAGGCAGAGTTTTCAACCTTTTTCTCGGTGACAACGGCGATTGGGGTGATGAGGTCGGTGGCGAAAGGTGCAGCGGAGGCGGGGCTACCTCTGGTGGAAATGCGATGGCTTCCGGTCATCTGTGGCGGTGGTGGTTGGTGAAAATGCAGAGGTGCCTGGGTTCGTTCGAGCGAGATAGTATAGGGTATTAGAGGCCTGGTTTAGCTAGGGTTAATTAAGGTTAATGAATGTAATTAGTGACTAAATCATATTATTTAGTTTGCAAACCGTATTATACCCATAACTTGTTCATACAAGGTCCAAATCGAACAAATCTGTCGCGTTAGATTTTTAATGACATTATCTACATCTGGGAAATGGATTGGTTAAGAATGGAGATAGTAGAATTTCAAGCTAATCGAACTAAAATGCTTCGGCGATAACTGGAATTTCGATGGGCTAAACTTACCTTTTTGGTTAATCGGTAGGACATATAGTAGATAAACTTTTATTATTAATGCTTGGATGAAAATATTGGTTGATTTGTTAAAATATCCATTTTTGTAAAGCGATTGACATTTAAAATTTAAAATACAGGAATTCAGTAGAGAAATCCGGATTTCTCACCGTACTGATTTTCATTTCCAGTAATAAACACCTATTGATTTTATTTCAGTTATAACCCTGTTATATAGATTGTTAATTGCTGAAGCTTGATTGCTAGGACTATTATTTATGACATTTTGTATGCTTAAAATTTAACCCCTATAGTGATAAAATCAACAACATTGGTTAAGTGCTTGGTGGCCATTGGCCTTAATTTAGTATATCGGAATACTACTAATTGCCATTTTGGCTTGGAACTGGATTTTATTCAGGAAATGCTTTTAGATCTGCCTGTTGGAGTTTCTATGATATTTTATTCCAAATGGGTTTTGAACTTACATGTTTTACTCCACCCTTTTATTTATCTTACATTATTAATATTTTAAAGTTCTTTAATTATTATTTAATAATGTTTTAGAGTCGTTTAAATTGTTGCTTAATAATGTTTTAGAGTTGTTTGATTATTGTCTAAAAATGTTTAAAAGTTATTTATCTATATTTAATATTTTTTAAAGTTATTTATCAAAATTTTATATTGTAAAAAAATTATTTATTAATAATATTATTGTGGTTAATAATTATTATTTATTGATAATGTTTTGGAATTAATTATTATTATTTATTGAATATGTTTTGGAATTAATAATTAATGATTAATAATTAATATTGATTGATAATGTTTTGGAATTAATTATTATAATTTATTGATAATATTTTGGACTTAATAATAATAATAATTTATTGATATATTTTTGAGTTAATAATAATTATTTATTAATAGTATTTGGAAGTTAATTATTTATTTTAATGAGGGTTTTGAAGATTAATTATTAATTATAATATTAATAATGTTTTGAAGTTGTTTGTTATTATACAAATAATGTTTTGAAGTAAATTAATTATTTCATTAATGATGTCCTAAAGGAAATTGATTGTGCTATTAATGTTGTTGAAAAGTTAATTTATTATTTTATTTAAGATGTTTAAAGTTAATTAATTTATTTGATTAATTGTATTCTTAAATAATAAGTTGATTTATAAAGAAATTTAATTTAATAAAGTTTATAAATGAAAATGGATTTTTCGATTTATAAAGGACTTTTATAACCGCTTTATAAAGAATTTATATAAAGGATTTTATAAAAGGATTTTAGAAATGATTTTTATAAAGTTAGTTTGGAAGGGATTTTCATAAAGGCTTTTTATAAAGGAGTTTTATAGAAGAATGAATTTTTATTGATGGGTTTATAGATTTATAAAAGGAGTTTATAAATGGTTTTAGAGATTTATAAATTATTTTGGAGATTTATTAAAGAGCTTTATAAATGGTTTAGGGGTTTACAAAAGGAGTTTATAAATGATTTTAGAGTTGTATAAAAAGGGAATTTATAAAAGAAGATGAGTTTGATTTCCAAAAATGATCTTTAAATAATTATGACAGCATGGAAACATCTTTCCATGCTCAACACAAAAAAGGAAATCTTTCTTGATGTTTTGTGAATATACTTATACTGTTGAGATAACTATAAGGATATTCTTACAAGCATCGAAAGGAGTAAAAAGAGTTTGTGAATATATCTTTGTAAAAGTATTTTGACACAAGTATTTACAAAGTGATTTTAAATAATGAAGGATTAGTTAAAGAGGTTAGTGGTTGTTTATATGGTTAACCAATGTTGTTTTTCCTATAGAAATAAATCCCTAATTGGATTGTTGTTTATTTGATAGTTAAATAACCGACTATCAAACTTGGCCAGTTTCAAATTATCATTGTCGGTTTGAGGAGATTGGGATCAGATATGTTATTCGGAAACCACTTCGAATCGGCATATGCATTCTAATGAAAGACATCTTGATGATGGTTTCAAAGACGGAGTTCTTTAATGTACAAGGGTTACTTGCTACCACACCTGACGGTGATTCTAAAAAGGATGTAATAGAAGTAGTGCCTTCGTTTCATTCAGTCCTAGAATGAACTTGTATGGATGAATGTTGGCATTGCATTTCTACGTGGAGGGCAGTGTTAGCATTCCAAGTGGGAATTTCTAGGAGGAATCAAGTAATTGTTACCTCATGAGCCATACACCTGGTAAATGACTAAAGCAAGGATGTGCGGTAGCTCTAAGTACCCCACTCCTATTAAGGTATGATCATCGCCTAGTCTAGAGCGATATCTATGGTTTTATATATGCTTTGATCTCGGTATGGTTGTTTGGTCACAATCAAAGGTAGACCATATTCGACGCTATCCAGTAAGGGGTAGGGACGGTCCTTAATAGTTAAGTTGTAACATGTTGTAGCCTCCAGTACATTTTATCTAGAGGTGTATTGATTCGATGGATGGGTAGACCCTTACCCTTTCATATTTGGAATCCATTTTCTAATATGAACCTTCGGACTTGATTGTATACTTATTGTGCTGGAATTTAGTTAATGTAACAATTTTGGCTATATTTAATATTTATTTTAAATCCTAGACACTGTTATAATATCAGAAGGTTTCCTATGAAATGTTTTGGTTATCGTAAGGCGAAAATCAACCCGTGTTAATATGCGGCATGGTCTTATGAGATACCTTATTTTTAAAAGGTTTTTATAACACTAAAATTCAATTGAGGTGTGTTTCTTGTGCTAGTTTACCATACTGATCCAGACGTTATTTTCTTATAATGCTCGGGTCAGCCCGTGTATGTTTCAAATTTAGATATGGATGCTTTAGAGCTTCAAGAGACGAGTTGAATGCCCAAGATGTATTTGCGTATCTTTTTATTTTTGCTACATTGTCCAATTTTGTATTTATCAGCAATTATAAGAATAAGCTATCATAACTATCCAGGATGATGATAGATAGGTATCTTTCATTGATGTATGCGTATATATATATATATATATATATATATATATATATATATATATATATATTACAGTTTTCTTTTGTAAAGATCATTGTGTATATTATAGATTTCTTGGTATGATATGATATTTTGTTTTGTATTTTATTTTATTTCACCCCAACAATCTGTCTTTTCAAGACTTGGATGTTCGGCACAAGAATATCGTGGATGTATTAGTTTCGAGTTTTAAGGGTCAAAAAGGTGGGTCGTTACAATCATCTAATGGTTTTCTCCCAGATTAGGTTGATGTCGACTTACTACACCTAATGCAAAAAAAAACATCATGCCTGGTACACAGCATGGCATACAAGACTAATGCTATTACCGAAGCACAAGGAACCAGATTCATGCGTTGTCTTTCCTCATCCATAGATGGGGAGTACTTCTTAAAAAGGGCAATATTGTCTTGTATTGGAATATTTCTGTGCTTTGAATTTTTAAACTTAATCATCTTAGTATAGTATCTATGTAATCCTTTTAGATCTATCACAATAGATTTGATACCTACTATATAGGATGCCTCTCCTAAACATTGATGAGAACTTATTAGACAAGCAAGCCTTCATTGATTGCAACATTGCTACATCATTACCAATAAGTAGAAAATCGTCGACATATAAGGCTATGAACATTATAGCACCATTTTTCTTTTTTTGATATACGCACATTTCCTCTGTGTTTTGACAAAAACTAAATAATTTGATTATCTTCTCAAAATATTTGTTCCAACTTCGGGATGCTTGCTTAAGAACGTAGATCGATCTTAAGAGTCTACATGTATTCTCGAAGTTTCCACTGACTTTGAAACCCTTTGGCTATGACATATAAATTGTCTCTTCTAAACCACCATTTGGAAAAAGTTTTAAAATAAATTTATCAAATTTTTTATTCATAGTATATGATGATCACAGGTGGTATTTAAATGGATTTAAGCATAGCTACTAGCAAGAACGTTTTGTCATAATCAACATCTTGAATTTGATGAAAACCTTTCGCCAACAACCTTACTTTGTATATCTCGACCTTCCATTTGCATCGATATTTTTCTTAAAGATACATTTGCGTCCGATGGATTTTACACATTTGGGTACATTATTCAAAGTCTAAACTTTGTTCTTACATATGGAATACATCTTGTATTTCCTCGCATCAAACCATAAGGCAACGTCTTTACCCTCTAAGGCCTATCGCCATATGAGGGGACTGCCATCATCAATGACACAGTTTGTGTTTTTACTGTCAATGAGAAACCTATAATATCTCTATGGAATGCGGGATTCCCTACTAGACCTTCTGGTAGGTTGTGTGTTTGTAATATTTGTCAAATTACTGTCTGTATATTCGATCTCTATGGAAGTTTCTTGGATTGCATCCAAGTCTATTTTACTGCAACCAATTTCTCGTGAGAGAAATTCCTTTTCCGGAAAGGTGACGTGTCTAGAAACAAAAACTTTTTGTTCCTCGATATGATAGAATATGTCTTCATGCAAATTTCTTAGATACCTATAAACTTACATAAGGTCGCTCTTGTCTTTATCTTATTAGGGTTACATTCTTAGCCTAAGCCGTGCAAACCCAAACTTTAAAATAATTAAAATGGAGTTTCTTCCCAATCCATAACTCATATGGAGGCATAGACTTAGAAGATATATTATTCAACATGCATGAGGCAGTTTCTAGCATCATTATGTTATGGAGCATATAAAGAAGCGACTTGAGAGAATCACGCTCTCTTTAAGTTATTCCTAGAGTCTAGATCCAACGTACTCACCTCCTCGATCAAATTAGAGAATTTTCATCTTTTTATTATATTAGTTTTCTACTTCGCTCTTGTATTCAACAAATTTTTCATAGGCCTATGATTTGTGTTTCGTATGATACACATATCCATATGTTAAAAAAATCATCGATTAGTGCAATGAAGTATAAGGTTCCAACTTTGATGGTTACAGACATCAAACCATATACATTAGTATTTACAAATCCTAAGAGTTTATTAACTCCTTCATTACTCCCACTAAATGGCTGCTTGTCCACTTTAAATAATTCGGAATCAATGATGGTAGAAACCATTGATTTCTTAACTCGTTAAGTCATTTCTTACTAATATGGCCTAGTCTACAATTCCAAAGGTAACTATCATTAACTTTAAATGCATTATTATTTTTCATAGCAAATACATAATCTAAATTAAGAACACAAATACCATTATTTAAACCACCAAATCCAACTATTTTATTTCCAACACAAATATTCGTAATTTTTTTTACTAATAAACTAGATCGTCCTTTGTCAAATAAGAGACGGATATTTTCAAAAAATAAAATTGAGTACATAATAACAGTTATTCAAAACCAAATCATATACAGTCGGTAATTTTAAGAAATGCGGATTACGGATCTTAAGGCTAGGATTAACACTAGAGGGGGGTGAATAGTGTTAATAAAGAATTACTAAATCTTTTTTAGTTTATGTTAATTTAGACATCGATGTATGCAATATACAGACACAGATATCATCATAGAAACAAATACAGATGCAGAAATAAAATAAAAGCAGTAAAGGAAAGAACACACCGGATTTTATACTGGTTCGGAGTTACCCTACATCCAGTCCCGCAACACAAGTACGAATTTCCTTTCAAAAGAAATTGTACAATTACACCCTCGGTTTCAAGGCTACGAGGTACACTCTCCAGAATTTCTATCCTCTGGGTAGAGATACTTGATTTCCGGGCCACAAGTTTACCCAATTGATTTACCAAGGCTACAATCACACCTTTTCTCTCTTGATTGATTTCCAAGGCTACAATCACACCTTTTCTCGCTTAATAGATTACGAAGAAGTCTATAACTCTGAATAGCATCGAGAATCTTGTAAAGATAGTGATCGAGAATCAAACTAGAAGTAATCGAGTTCGATTCAATGTTGATTTCGGCAGAGTAATGGTAAGAATATGTATTAAGAAATGTGGAAGAACAAGAGGAATGAAAAACCAGAAAATCTGATATAAAATTCGTTGAAACTAACCCCTATTTATAGAAGAACAACAGCCATGTCCGTTCATAAAGAGTTATGGCGAATAGGCACTTCTTTTGAAATTTAAATTTTGAACTCAACTGACACCATGTCGACACGGGGTACTTGGGCATGTCGACATCTCAAAGGATTTTTTGGTGTTTTGATTTTCTTTGAAAATAACTTTTATTTTATATTAAAACTATTTTAAACTTTATAAATATACTTGATTATAGTTAAAATTCATAAGTAAATATAGAGAATAATATATATAGAATTTAACTATAATTTTATATTTAAATCAAAGTATAATTATTTAAAAGTTAAATATATTATATTAAAAGATAGTTTAAAATTAGGAGTAATTTGACTTTGAAATCAAAGATAATTTTGAGGCTAAAATTATTTAAAATCAGGATAGAGGGTTTTGATGTTTTTAAAAGGATAGTTTTGAAATCATTTTGAAAACAAGATAATTTTGTAAAATCATTTGAATTAAAATTAGTGGATACAAAACAATGTTCCACTAGATTTTCATAGGTTCCATCCTACTTAGGGTTCCATCCCTTTAACAGGCTCGAAGCGGATTCCATTCCATGAATAAATTGGATTTTAAGATGCCAGTGCTTTTCTATGAGTTTTAACAAAATTCCTAATAAAAATACTGAACCTTGAAATCTTGAACTCTTCATAATCTTGATACTCATGAGTCTTCTATCTCGATATCTTGAATCTCTATACTGTACAGTCTTCATTCTTGGTACCTGCATGGTTAAATCCTGCATATACATATATATCTAAACTTATAATGTTAGTATTTATAATTTATAATTTATTCTAAGGTTGTTGTCATCAAAACCATCATCTCACGGACTAACAATCTCCCCCTTTTTGATGATGACAACCTTTATTTATAAAATATTACTTCTATCCTAATAACTCCCCCTAAAACTAATAAACTCCCCCTTAATTTATGCCTAACTATCCTATTTTATATTTCTCCCCCTTTGTCATCAACAAAAAAACTCACTCCAAACTACGTTATTCCCCCTAAAACTAACACTCTATGACATGTGATTATAATGATAGTGTTATCATAATAATCATCACTTAAATCTAATACTAAAACATAGTCCTAAACTATTAACTATCCTAACTAAGAATTCACGATAGTACTTATAATTAAAACACGTCTAAGAACACGAGTTATTTATTACGTATGAAGTTGTATATACATGAGCATAAAGAAAACATAAAGAAACACAAACAACGATGGAGAAGAAAGAAAAGAAACTATTGTGTGTTTTTAAACATAGGAGATCTATGAATCGAACAGTTTGGATAGTGGAAACATAAATTTCCACGTTGTTCGACAAGATTCCCATTCTTGTCAAAACACACTTCTCCAACACACACGACTTCGTCATCATCCTCCTCGTGCGCTTCTTCCATGGGTTCTTCTTCTTCTTCTTCGATGGCCTCTTGTTCTTGATTGAGTGAAGAGTCGTCATCAATCAAGATAGGGTTGGCCTGGTTATCCATTAGGAATTTTTGCAAATTCCTATGAATCTTGCCTTGCCTCTCTTATTCCTTTGCCATACGAATTTGAGTCACTTGAATTTCAGTCATCATCTGAAGTGCATCCTTCAGAGAGTCCTCTATTTTAGTCACACGGGCGAGAGTAGTACGTTGAAATGGACCATACATAGGAGAGGGGAATGAAAAGGTTGATTTTATATTTGATTTGGAAGAGGAGGCCATTGATTATTTGATTTCAGAGAGATAACATAAAGGATGAATAAAATTTCGAAAATGTGAAGAATATATAACCAATTATTTTGAATTTTGGTGGGAAAAATTTCAAAATTTAAAAACGTTGCATTTTCGACATTGGTATAATGGGGATGTCGACATGGTCCTTTTTATTTTTACTATTTGATTTTAATATTAATTATTAACTATACTTGTTATTTATATTTTATATTTTAGTTATAGAACAAATACCTAATTCTCTTCTTAATTTAGTAAAAATTGATTCATTTAAGGGTTTTGTTAAAATATCAGCAATTTGATTTTGAGAATTGATATAATCGAGAGTAACTACTTCCTTACTTATATTATCTCTGAGAAAATGATGTCTGATATCAATATGTTTAGTTCGATCATGTTGAGTAGTATTTTTAGATAAATTTATCGCACTCGTATTGTCACAATAAATTGGTGATTTTGAAAATTTTAAACCAAAATCTTTTAAGGTTTGTTGCATATATATTACTTGAGAACAAGCCAAAGCAGCAGAAATATACTCTACTTCAGCTGTTGATAAAGAAATTGTGTTTTGCTTTTTACTAAGCCAAGAAACCAGAGAATGCCTCAAAAAGTGACAAGTCCCACTTGTAATTTTTCGGTCTGATTTACAACCAGCATAGTCAGCATCACAGTAAGATATTAAGTTAAAAGAATCATTTTTAGGGCAGAATAAACCATAATCAGATGTGTGTTTTAACATATCTTATGATTCGTTTTACGGCTTTTAAGTGGGTCTCTTTAGGTTGGGATTGTTATCTGGCATAGAGATAAACACTATGCATGATATCAGGTCTACTGGCAGTAATATAGAGTAGTGAATCAATCATTCCTCTATATTGTTTTTGATCTATATCTTTCGAGAGATCTTCTTTACTAAGGTACTCATTGGTTTCCATAGGAGTGGGTTTTCCACTCGCAGTAGTCAAACAAAATTTACTAATTAGGTCTTTAGCATATTTTTCTTGACTGATAAAGATACCATTATCTAATTGTTTTATTTGTAATCCTAAAAAGAAATTTAGTTCACACATATGACTCATCTCGAACTCTTTTGTCATTATTTCAGAAAATTCTTTATTCATTTCAAAATTAGTTGAACCAAAAATGATATCATCTACGTAAACTTGTACTAGTTGAATATCATTTTTATTTCTTTTAATAAAAAGAGTATTATCTACTTTACCAATTTCAAAATTAGATTGCAATAAATAAGATCTTAGTCTATCATACCAGGCTCTGGGAGCTTGTTTTAGACCATATAATGTTTTCTTAAGTTTGTAAACATGATTTGGTAATTTATCATTTTCAAAAAGTGGTGGTTGTTCAACATATACTTCTTCTTTTACAAATCCATTTAAAAAGGCACATTTAACATCCATTTGAAATAATTTGAAATTATTATGATTTGCGAAAGAAAGTAGAATCCTAATGGCTTCTAATCTTGCTACGGGAGCAAAGGTTTCATCAAAATCTATTCCTTCTTCTTGACAATAACCTTGAGCGACTAATCGAGCTTTATTTCTAACTACCTCTCCTTGTTCATTCATTTTATTTTTATAAACCCATTTAGTTCCGATTATAGTTTTATTTTCTAGTCTAGGAACAAGTTTCCAAACATCATTTCTAGTAAATTGATTTAATTCTTCTTGTATAGCCAAAATCCATAAATCATCAGTTAATGCTTCTTTTGGATTTTTGGGTTCAATAGTTGATATAAAAGCTACGTTACTCATTTGACTTAGTTGATTTCTAGTTTTAACAACAGATTGCATATCTTCCAGTATATTTTCTATAGGATGATCTTTTAAAAAATTTGTCCTTTTATTAGGATGATTAATTTCATTATTAGTTTCAACTGATTCTTGATTTTGAGTGATTAAATTCTCTTCGTCATTTGTATCTTCAAAAATTTTAAAATTTCCATCAAATGAAACATGCATTGTTTCTTCAATGGAATTAGTTTTTAAATTAAACACTCTGTACGTTTTACTTCTATTAGAATATCCGATAAAGATACCTTTGTCGGATTTCGGATCAAATTTATCTAAATTATCTTTTGTATTTAAAATAAAGCGTTTACTTCCAAAAATTCTAAAATAAGATACCTTAAGTTTCTTTGAATAAAGAAGTTCATAAGATGTCTTATCAGTTAGAGGTCAAATTAAAATTCTATTTAAAATATAACAGGCTGTAGGAACTGCTTCTGCTCAAAAATTCTTTGGTAAATTACTACCTGTAAGCATAGTTCTCGCACACTCTTGAATCGTCCTATTTTTGCGTTCTACAACTCCGTTTTGTTGTGGAGTTCTTGGAAATGAAAAATTGTGAGTTATTCCCTTTTTATTGCAGAATTCCTCAAACTTTTCATTTTCAGATTCACCACCGTGATCACTTCGAATAGTTATAATTTCTAGATAAAATTAATTTTGAATTCTTTTTGAAAATGTCTTAAAACATTCAGAAGTATCACTTTTATATATCAAAAATATTGTCCATGTAAATCTAGAATAATCATCTACGATTACAAAAACATATTTACTATGATTTATTGAAAGAATTTGAGATGGACCAAATAAATCAAGATGAAGTAATTCAAGAGGTTTTGAAGTTGAAATCATATCTTTTAACTTGAAGGAACCTTTTCTAAGTTTTCCTAGTTGACAAGCATCACATAAACTATCTACTTTAAAACTCATTTTAGGGAGACCTCTTACTAAATCATGTTTTGACAGTCTAGGTAAGAGTTTGAAATTCAAATGCCCAAATCTCTTATGCCAAATCCAAGGTTCACTTGTATTTTCCAACAGACATAGGTTATCATTTGAAACTTTCGTACTAAGAATATAAATATTCTTTTTCCTGACTCCCTTAAATATAATGGTTGAATTATTATCTTCAATGTGATACTTATCTTTTTCAAATTTAATTTTATATCCATTATCACATAGTTGACTTATACTTAGCAGATTATGTTTCAGATTCTTAACTAGCGAAACATTAGCAATTGTAGGAGTTTCAGAATTACAGACTTTGCCGATGCCAACCCATATTCTTTTGAATTGTCTCCAAAGTTAACCAGTCCTCCGTCTTTGTATATTATATCATTCAGTATATCTGGATTGCCAGTCATGTATCTAGAACATCCACTATCAAGTATCCATTTATTCTTTCCGATCTGCACAATTTGTCCATTGTAGATTGATTCCTCAACACCCATAAAGCATGATTCCTGCACATCAAACAATATTAGTAGACAACTTGAATTTGAATATGGATTATATGCAGACTCAAGAAACAATGATGGTTTGAATACTTCTAAACCAGTATTAACAAATATAGCCATTTTAAAAACTTTTTCAAAAATCAGATTATGAAACTTTGAAAACCTTGCTCTAAAACTAATTGTGAGAAATGCGGATTACGAATCTTAAGGCTAGGATTAACACTAGAGGGAGGGTGAATAGTGTTAATAAAGAATTACTAAATCTTTTTTAGTTTATGTTAATTTAGACACCGATGTATGCAATATACAGACACAGATATGATCACAGAAACAAACACAGATGTAGAAATAAAATAAAAGCAGTAAAGGAAAGAACACACCGGATTTTATACTGGTTCGGAGTTACCCTACATCCAGTCCCGCAACACAAGTACGGATTTCCTTTCAAAAGTAATTGTACAATTACACCCTCGGTTTCAAGGCTGCGAGATACACTCTCTAGAATTTCTATCCTCTGGGTAGAGATACTTGATTTCTGGGCCACAAGTTTACCCAATTGATTTACCAAGGCTACAATCACACCTTTTCTCTCTTGATTGATTTTCAAGGCTACAATCACACCTTTTCTCGCTTAATAGATTACGAAGAAGTCTATAACTCTGAATAGCATCGAGAATCCTGTAAAGATAGTGATCGAGAATCAAACTAGAAGTAATCGAGTTCGATTCAATGTTGATTTCGGCAGAGTAATGGTAAGAATATGTATTAAGAAATGTGGAAGAACAAGAGGAGTGAAAAACCAGAAAATATGATATAAAATTCGTTGAAACTAACCCCTATTTATAGAAGAACAACAGCCATGTCCGTTCATGAAGAGTTATGGCGAATAGGCACTTCTTTTGAAATTTAAATTTTGAACTCAACTGACACCATGTCGACATGGGATACTTGGGCATGTCGACATCCCAAAGGATTTTTTGGTGTCTTGATTTTCTTTGAAAATAACTTTTATTTTATATTAAAACTATTTTAAAATTTATAAATATACTTGATTATAGTTAAAATTCATAAGTAAATATAGAGAATAATATATATAGAATTTAACTATAATTTTATATTTAAATCAAAGTATAATTATTTAAAAGTTAAATATATTATATTAAAAGATAGTTTAAAATTAGGAGTAATTTGACTTTGAAATTAAAGATAATTTTGAGGCTAAAATTATTTAAAATCAGGATAGAGAGTTTTGATGTTTTAAAAGGAAAGTTTTGAAATCATTTTGAAAACAAGATAATTTTGTAAAATCATTTGAATTAAAATTAGTGGATACAAAACAATGTTCCACTAGATTTTCGTAGGTTCCATCTTACTTTGGGGTCCATCCCTTTAACAGGCTCGAAGTGGATTCCATTCCATGAATAAATTGGATTTTAAGATGCCAGTGCTTTTCTATGAGTTTTAACAAAATTCCTAATAAAATTAACCTTGAAATCTTGAACTCTTGATAATCTTGATACTCATGAGTCTTCTATCTCTATATCTTGAATCTCTATACTGTACAGTCTTCATTCTTGGTACCTGCATGGTTAAATCCTGCATATACATATATATCTATACTTATAATGTTAGTATTTATACTTTATAATCTATTCTAAGGTTGTTGTCATCAAAACCATCATCACACGGACTAATAGTAATTTCATAAGACATCTCCCATCTTGACTCCAACTACGCTAGCTCTATCTGCAACTTGAAATTCCATGCTCCCTCTTATGGTGGGTCTATTTCTCTTAAGTCCTTGTAATGTATTATTGCCATGAGTAACAAATCTTGGATCTAAAACCCAATCAGAAATACATATAGATAAACAATTTTCTCTATGAAATACCTTTAGGAGAAGAATTTGATTCTTTCACCTTTATCATCTTTAAGTACTTCGACGGTTCCTCTTCCATTGTTCCTTCTTCGAGAAAAAGTGACCATCACCTTTCCACAGCACCTTCGCCTTACCCTTGCCTCCCTTAGATATAGACTTATGTTTTCTCTACTTTGAACTATTTGATGAAGAGAAGACCTCGACAGCAAGCACCGCCTTGGTTCTTCACGAATATATTCTCGGTCATCCCTAACATATAAAGAAGGATCATGATAATATAGTTCAGCAAGTGGATATTGAAATTCAATATGAATGGGTTGAACTGTGGACTTAACGACTCTAGAATTAAGCTAATCACTACTACAAAACAGGCCATTTGCATCGGTTGTTTACCCCCCCCCCCCCCTTTTGCATCAGTTCAGCAACCGATGCATATGCAACCGATGCAACAGGCTTAACACTTTTGCATCAGTTCTGAAACCGATGCAAAAAGGTCATTTTTGCATCGGTTGTTACTAACAACTGATGCAAAATATCATGGTTGGTTGTTTGAACACAGCCCCCATGTTGCATCGGTTGTAATGAAAACCGATGCAACAAAGGAACTTGTTGCATAGGTTGTTATTGAAAACCGATGCAAACTAATCCCTCTATTGCATCGGTTTTTTATAACAACCGATGCATACTAATCCCTCAGAAATCATTATTACAGTACTCAAATAGACTATATATATTATTTATATATATATAGTATTGATAATCCAAACGCCACAAGCCTGACAAAACAACTCGCGAATTAAAACATGAACAATTTCATTATTTGCAAGGAAAAATCTCATTATTACACAACATATTCAACCCAAATGTGCATAGAAATGCATGACAGTAATACACAAACTCAAGTCCAACTTTGCATTCACTTTCTCCTCACATAAAAACTCTCTATATAATTCTCATGAAAACTAAACCTGTGGTGATGTAGCAGCATCAAAAGACTTCCACCTAACCAGCAAGCAAGTAATCCTTTCAAGCTCCGCCCTCACATCATCAAGCGTGCTAATCACAAAATCAGGCCTATGAAGAGCAAGACTGAGCCTCTCCTCCCCCACCACAATCATACTCGCATCCAGCAACACATGCCATGAGTTTCTATGTGCTTCAGACACCCAATACATACTCACATCACTTCATCACTTCATTGTTTCATAACCGCACCAGTCACTCAACAGTTACCCCTCTGTCATCATCTCATCGACCTCCAGCAGTACTCCAGAACACCAAACCTCTTCAATTCTGCCATAAAATCAAATTCCCACATTCATTACTGCACATCACATTCATTACTGCACCATAACACATTCATCCACATACTACTTCAAACCCCATCAACTTCATTACACTGTCAACCTTCAGCCATCAGAGAAACCACTGCATTCATCACAATATCATCACATTTTCCACTCACCTTGCAACTCCTCTGCATTTCACACCTGACAACAAACTGCTGCTGACAACTTACACAACTCCATACACCACAACTTTCCTTACTCACACGAAACATTCACTTCATATTCACAACATCAAGTTTTTGCTGCCTCCAACCATAAACTTCTGTCGTCAAAATCCACTTCTCTGTTCATCTCTTCATCCTTAAATATAACATTCATCTCAAACCACTCACTACACAGTTCAGAACATCACCATTATCTGTGCTACCATACCATCCCATACACCCAGCCACCAACACATAACCCTTCCATTATCTGCCAAATTCGTTTCAGAGCTGCTGCACACTTTGATCACTTCACAGTCCATTTGATATTTTTGCACTTAGCTTATAAAATTAGCTACAGACTTCACAAATCCTACTAAAATTGTTTGTCCATCAACCTACAGACTTCACAAATCCTTATAATTAGCTCATATTTTTCCACTTTGATCACTTCACTGATACAAACTTGTCCATCAACCATTTCAACTGCGAATCAAACAAATACACACTACTTCATCAAACCACCCAACCATCTGTGCACACAACTTCCTACAAGCCTGACTAGTTCACATATCATACTCCTATACACTGCCCTGACCCTCATCACACTGTTGTTGGTTCCACCTGATTTACCACACAACAACCCACATTCCACTTCTTCTAACCACTGTCCACCCAATCACTATCACCAACTCCTCCTGCATACTCCTCATCGACCAGCCACTTTCTGCCTTATTATCATCCACATCAAGAAAAGAAGGACAAAGGACAATCTCCACTGCTCATTTCTGTCAAACACTTCTTACTGCCTTCATAACTGCTATGCTTACTGCCCTGATCTCCACCCTGCCTTTACCTTCCTAACCACTCAACCATACAAAATTCCCCTCTGATACAACTGTCAACACCATTTTCCCTTTGCTTCATATCAACTTGCTCACCTCATCACTTGCCATAATACTTCAAACATACTTTCTGATCCATCGCCTTTTGGCCTCTTCACATACCCATCCTTTTTTGCCTCTGTAGATACATTTGAATATATCACTGTAGATTCTTCCACCACAACTCTACCTCTTCTGGCCACAAACAAATCAGGCCACTTCAGTTTGACCCACACAACTCCTTTGCCCTATCAAAACCACATTCACTTCATACCATATAACACTCCAATCCCTTCAATTCCTACTACACACAGCCCTTACACGCATACTCCTATCATTCACCACACTGCGTCAGCCATCTTTCTGACATACTCGACAAGCCAAAAACAACTGCTCAATCTCACAACCTTCACAGCTCATATATACTGTCTTCTATTCTCCGCTGCCAAGCACAACCAAAAAAAAATTGCCATACCATCACCGCCAGCTAATAAAACTTCTTGACATTAACCACTGCCGAACTTCCTGCCATCAACTCACTCTATAATCAGACAAGCAACTCTCAGTCATTCATTCATACCTGACACACAAGCAAGAAACTCACAGCACTTAACACCAGTACTGCCAACCTTTCCACATTCCAAAGCAAACGTCAAATCGCGCTACCATAAAAGCGATTTCACCCCTTGAATATTTCTAAACTCTTCTCCTCTCTTCCAGTTGCAAGCCAAATTTTGTCGATGCTCGAATATTCTTTTACTAACCAGAATAACAAATACATTTTGTTTAGCATAAACAAAAAGTAAAATGATATCAGCCAAGTAAGCAAATTAATGGAACAAGTTTATAGTTACCCGCATTGGTTTACGCACTCGATCCAAACATCTCGGGAAACAACATCACGAACGCAATCCCTTTGAACCCTCTACTACTTACAATGACGAAGTAATTGACAACCCTGCATGGCATTATGTTATTGCAAATCTAAAAACTAAAAGGAAAAAATGAACAGAACAAAGGCCAATGCAAGTGCTCCCCTTCACCTTGAGCAGGGTGAGAAATAAAGGATTCCACCCAATGGACTGCATTGTTTGGAATGTTTGGAGTCTAAATTACCCAACCAAATAGGTATATGCTGTAAGCACAATTAATAATAGACAGTCTTTGCTAGTAGGACTGTTAGCGACTAATTTAATAGATAGAAAAATTGGTGATTATTCAATAGTATTAATAAAAATTGGAATTTCTCTTTTAATAGGGATGATCAAGACAAATGCAGAATTTTGATTCTTTGGGATGATAAGGTTTGGTCTTTGACAAAAATTCGTAATAACGAGCAGTATATCACAGCCTTAGTGAAAAGAAGGCTTGTGTTCTGCTAAAAACAACCAGGTTCATTTCCTATGATAGATAGGTTCTCCTGTTTTTCAAAAAAAAAATGTTTCTTTCTTCACTAGCTCCTTTGTTCCAAATTAGATGCCTACTGCTCGCATCAAATCTTCATCGTTTATTTATTATGCATTCAAATATTCACCTAGAATGAAATGAGTAAAAAATAGGAACACAATTACTATTGTTACTGATGAAATGCAACAAACAGGCTCATCTGCAAACAACCATCAGCTTTCTCAAAGAACTGTAGCAAAATAAAAACATGGTTAACCGAAACAAGAGAAATGGGATCAAGAAAGAATATGATTTGCCCCAAGAAATAAAAGACCAGTAAACACCTATTGCTGGAAAGATGTTGATATACACTATGTTACAAAAGATGCTCAACTACAACACATGCAAAATCTAAAGAATGAAATGAAAGGTGTGTGTAACATAACAAATTTCAGAACATGCCGACACGTTGGTGATGAAATAACTCACGTAAAGTTCATGGAACAACAAATTACAAATGAACAGCAACAACAAAGTTAATTACCATGAAACAGAGGACTCTTTCAAAGACAATTTTCAACTCCACGGAAATGTGCTTCAAACAACATTGTATCTTCTGCAACGAAAATGCATCAATATTTGAGTTTTTTTTTTCTTTTACTATTTTAATCAAAAGAAAATAACATTTTTTTACCTCTTTGTTTTGTGATTAGGTCACGTAATCCCAACCTTCACTCTTTCTTTTATTAGGCCTTGAGAAAAAACAAGACTGGAAACAATTTCTTCTGTTCTTCAGGGATGGAGACTTAATGTCTCTTTTTGCAACATAGTCGACCATATATTGTACAACAGCCTGTAAACATTATAATCCAGTTTGGCTGTGGTTATTTTGTATAAAAAGTTTGGTTCATGAATGCTGATTATTTTTGGCCATTACTCAAATAAAAAAACAAAATAGCTATAAATCATGAATTTAAAGGTAAAAAATAATCTAAAATATTTCATAGGGGTGAAAATCATCCATGCTCACAGCTGTACATAAGAACCGAATTACCCTTGTTTTTTCCCTGAAATAAATATAATTAGACTCCGCATACTTTCTTTAAATCCTACTTCTCGGCCTATTTAGGACCCAAACTTCAAAATTCAGAGAGAAAGGAAAATCACGTTGCTTGAATCTTGAATTGATGCTAAATCAAATTCCATGTTCCCGTACATTTCTTGGTTTTAATTTTCAATATCGCTTCGTTTTTTATAAGAGAAAATACTTTGCATTTTACTTCCCATTTTGTTTTTTCCATTTCAGTTCATGTTTTTTGTTTTGTGAGGGTTTGCTTTCAATCACAATAGAGATCCTACAAAACTCAAACTTCCATGTGGTCCAACTCATCTGCTTCCAAAAAGTCTTCCTCGGCCGTATAACTACATGATAAGTCATATTCAACTACAACACCATGGTATTATGTATGACATCAATTAATCGTTTTTTCTAAAAGAATCAGACGCTTACCCGCTCTTTGTAATTATGCATTTCATTCCAGCTGATTTAGCTGCTGCAAGGCCTATTGCACTATCTTCGACTACTACACAACTGAAAGCAAAAGTGGTATTATTTAACCAACACCACATTGTTACCAGTATCATACTGACAACATTCCACGTTGTGTGTGTATATATACATGAATTTGTCTTCAATACAGTAACATTAACAGTTGATAGATATAATGCATGTAGATTCTAAATCAGGTATCTGTTATTTAACATCGTTTATAGGAAATTTGATAAATGTCAAATGTTACTGAACCAGGAAAACAGTTCATATATCTGGAGGGCTCAATATTTAGAGTTCTTGTAGCAAGCAGATAGATAGCCTGCGAGGATAAGAAAATTCAAATTATAATCTTCCTTATTATCGCAGAATGGCTTAATGGCTGATTCACTGGTACTTCTTATTGAATACGAATATTATAGGCAACCAATATAGTGTCTGAGGTATAACTACATAGGAAAATATATAAAAATACCGGATCAGGTTTCTTGCGAGGAACTACATCACCAGTAAAGATTTGAATCTTCTCCGCTCGTTTTGGGCCTAGCAAGAAGGAAACTATAACTGAAACCTGCATAGACGGGCATTGCCAACAGCAACTTTCTCAATTTTTATAATTTTTAATTTCATATCTAAGAGTTTGGTATCTAAAAGTATATACGAAGCAATGTATTAGTTAAAAGGAGAGGTAAGCTGATTGATTTCTAGTACTCATGCAATAGAATGTAGTTCATCCAAGAGAACCTATATGTATTAGTTAGTGATATAACTAACTAAAATATGGAACCTGATATCCATACCGCCTGCTCGTTTGAAGTACTGCACACGGCAACTTTCACTCCATTGGATAGTGCCTCATCAATTAACCTATATCATTGGTAAAAATATTCAAATTTTGCAAATATATTATCTTAGAACATATAATGTGTGTTTAACATTGGCAACAGATTGAGGAACGAAACCTAGAAACACCAGGTCTAAGTGGAAGAAGCTTTTTCTCAATTAATGCAATAAACAGTTCTGTTTTTCTCTTATGAAGTGCAGCTATAAAATCTTTTCTTTCTCCTTCTGTGCTTGGTGCATTAGTTGGCCAACCCGTCTTGTTAAAGTATGATGTCATTCTGAATTCATGATTGAAAGATAATATCACAATTTAATTACCTGATATACATGTTAGGGACAAACATATGCATCCTTCTAGTAAGGATATACATGCCTGGAGTAGAAATACCAGAGTTAACAGCAAGGCAAATGACACGACGCCATGCAGCATGTCTTTCTATTATCTCCTTTTCAAATTCCAGTCGACAAGAAGATTCGAAAGATCCGCATTCCTATCATATGCCTTCTTAGTGTGATGCAAGAAAATCGCTCTAATAATGCATCCACCCTTCCAAATTCTGGCAAGCTCGCCCAACTTCAAATCCCACCCCTTCTCCATGCTCTTTGCTCTGATCAAATTCGTACCTTGCGCATAGATGCAAATTTTAGATGCATAAAGAGATTGCCTCACATCATCGATAAGTTTAGCCTTGTCTACCACTATAGTTTTGTTAACCAAAATGTCAGGAAGCCCCCCGAATTTGAATACCAGCTTGAACCTGTTCGTCTTTCAATCCACTGAGGAATCTAGATCCAAAGAAGCTTATATTATTGGAGCGGCTATGGAAAGGTCAGCTGCTTGTTGCAAGGTCCATTTACCCGTACCTCGAACTCGAACTCGAACGCTAGACTTCAATCACTTTACCAGCTCACTGTCTACTGCCCCTCGTCACTGCAGTTTTATCGCCTCCACCAATAATGATTTCCAAATCGCGAGTTCGTAATTCACTGAGACCAACTACACGTGACCAACCCACCAGCGACTGAAATCCCCAAATCAAATTCAACGCATCGAATCCCCTAGAATCCGCAACTGAATTTGAGAATTGCTTACGAGAGCCGATTTTGATTTGGCTTTGAGATTTGCTTTTGAATTCGAATCGAGACATGAGTTTATAAATTGACATTATATTTCATTTGATTTGAAATTGTTCAATTTGATTTGAAGTCGTTCAATCGAACGAATATAAAGTTCTTTTGTTTTCTTCTTAACGGGTTACGGAGGAAGTGGAGGGATAAATGAAAGCTAAGCAGGAAATAAAAAGTTAAGGGGAGGTAAAATGAAAGTTGGAGTAGGAAACAGATGAAAAATGAATCCAAACTAATGTAGTTGCATCGGTTGAATTTAAAACCGATGCGACTAAAACTATTTGCACGTACCAATTGCATCGGTTGTTGGTGACAACTGATGCAAATTTGATTTTTTATTACCTATTGCTTTTCACGTACCAATTGCATCGGTTATTATGATGGAACTGATGCAAATAGTTCTATTTGCATCAGTTTTTACTTCAACTGATGCAAATGAGGCGAAACAATATGCACTTTTTGTACTAGTGAATCTAAATCTTTGTAACAAGTGTGCTACCAAGCTTAGCCAATAGTTCGATGAACCTAATCATATTGACCACATGATCTTAGATGGATGAACCTTTACTCATTTTGTGTGGAATAGTTTACACGATACCTCATATCTTACAGTTTGAGATTGCTCATCGTACAATTTTTGTAGGTGGCTGAATATTTCATGAATATACATATTCTCATATTTCATCTAGAGCTTGATGCTTATAGCGAACACCGCATAATAATGTGCTAGTTCATAATCCATTTTCCAATCCTCATAACCATTACTTTGTTCGGGAGTGGCATTCTATGGGGTTTAGCTAAAGGGTTGTTGGCAACAACATACCAAAGCTTTTTGTATGTAAGCGCTATTTTAGTTCCTTAGCTAGTCTTTGTAGTGTATGTCAATTAGCGTATTCTTTTCGAAAAATAGTTCATAGTTGCCATTAGATCTAGACAAATTCATCGGAGTAAATTATATATCATTACGTATGTTCTTATAATAGGATGGTTTATTATATTTATCTAATAAGATACAATAATCTTGTAAATTCCTTCAATTGGTGTTAGAATTTGTTTATCATGTTACTACGACCTTGAGAGTGCTCAACAAATCGTAGTCCCTATTAACAGTAAGTAACAACTTACTACTTATATCTTGTATATAAATCCTAATACCCTTATACATATGCTCCTAATCGTCTTCATGACCTTAAGGAGGCTAAAAATTATGAAGTGCATAAGACACTCTAACCCATTATTTCGTGATGTCCTAAGGGAAGTTATATAAACCTTGATGATGCTTAATGATGTTACATAAACATTCTTACTTATCTATAAATAATATAAAAATCACCTTAGATATTCCATGGGTTGATTATACTTAAAAACCTTGGATATGTAAGGTACTCTATTTATATTATAAATGATGAAGAGTATTGTTAATTTAAATTCATAATTTCAAATTAATTTTGTAGAGTATTATCAACTACTTAAGAGAGATGAGCATAATGATTATAACTCATGATATCACATATCTTTTATATACATCTAATGCATACTTCTTAATCTCATGGGTTTTAATTTATTTTGACCTACCATTTTATTCATACATAACACACACATGCATTTAATTATAACATTTATAATTAATTTGGTTATATATATTCATATGTATTTTATTTTATTAACTAAATGACTTAACTAATTTATAAATATAATATATTTATTTATTTATTTATTTATTTATTAAAAATAACTATAAATTTATATATTATAACCCTTTATAAAATTATGTAATTATTTATATAATTTAAAAAAATTATAATTGCATATATGATATTTAAATTAAGCTAAGACTCAAAATCACTTTTGAGTCATATAAAAGGGCATACCCTAGAACCGGGCCATTTTGATAAGCTAATTAAAGGCTAGGAGATCGAGAGGATTTTCATACATAGTAATCCTTAATATCTTCTCCTTAATTTAAGTCCTTATCCTAGACTTCCATCTATTTTGGCTTTTTTCAAAAGTAATGCCTTAAGTATTGGTTAATTATTTACACAAACACAAATGCAAGCTCTGATATAATTATTGGATCAGTTGCATTGGTAGTGGGGTTGAAAGGATAGATTTTAAAAAAATTACCTTTATTAAAATGTACAAGGTCTTTATTTTGTGTTTACGTAATTAACATTTTATTTATACTAAATTAAATTTAGTATTTTATTAGTAAAAGAGATATGAAATATTTTAATTTATTTAATTTGATTAAAATATTAATTTATTGTTAATGTTTAAAATCAATTTATTAATATATTTTAATATTATAATTTAATATATTATCAAATTCATATTTAGAATATGAACGTCATAAAAATAAAAACATTTAATCTATTCTAGGGTTCATGAGAAAGATTGACCTTTTTGTCCGATGGCCAATAAAATATCTAAGTGTGATAGATAAATATATAATGTTTAATATGAACTATATTAGGGGCAAATGAAACAAATAAAATAATAATAATTCTTTCGACCACTAAGATATGTATAAATAGTATTTAAATTTAATATATATATATATCTGTGTGCATGTGTGTGTATGAGCGCACGTGCTTGCGCCTGTAATTATAATTATATATATGAGTACATTATAAATAAAATATCTATTATAAGATATATATATATGTAATAAAATATATATATATATATTTAAGATATTTATTTTATATTATTTTAAATATTTCAAAATTCAAAATTTAAATGTTTTTGATTAATTCAATATATATACATATATATAACAAAATTTGAATATGGTACAGTCGGAAAAGAAATTTTTTAAACTAATTTTTATTCGACCAAATTTATATAAATATGTTAAATTTCTAATTTGTATTTTAAACTTCATTTGACTTAGTGAATAAATAGATTAATTAATTAGTTTTAAAAAAATTATCTTTCTATAAAAAAAATTAGTTTTAAATCTCCATATAGATAATTTTATCATATATGTATATATATAGACAAATACACACATGCATTTTTTCAATTTGTAACGGTAAAGAATAAATTAAATTATTTTTTATAAAATGAGAAACATAATTGTGGAAAAGGTAATTGTTTATATTATATATATATATATATATATATATATATATTCAGATCAAAGAAGTTAAATTTTTTGATTTAAATTAGTTGGACAAAACTATTTAAAATACACACACACACACACGGATACACATATTATATTTAACATATACAGTTTAATATAAAAACGTTATATATGTATGTCTTATATATATAATTTATGGGGAAATTTTTTTATAAAACTATTTATATCGAATATATAATAGAATAAGGTGACATATGAATATATTCATATGAATTAAAACTAAATCAGAAATCTTACCTTCATCAAAACGATTCTATCGAGGGCCAATACGTTGTTTATTTCGAATTTCCTCTTAGAGCACCACTAACTCCACCTTATATCCAAGCTGTAAAGTTGGAATGCAGATTCACGTAGGCTAGGGGATGGTGGCTATAGACTAAGGGGGAATACCAGAAAATTTTGTGTTTTGATTTATGGTGGAGTCTATCCTTTATAACCAAGGGTTTGTTTTTTCCTCTACCATTTTCTCAACCCTTTGAAGACTTGGTGAATTCTCCTTTCCCCTCCTAGTTTGTCCAGCCTTAGTGTTAAATAAGCATATTGAAACATCCCGTCGACTCCTATTTATGTCACCGTTTAATTAATTAACTTCTAGTTGCTTAATCAATTGAATCGTTATATAACTTTTATACATTATTTTGTCCTATTTTAAGCTTGAAATAAATAGTTAAAATAGCCACATATTAATACGACATATATATTAATTTATAAAATTTATAATTTAGTTTCATCCTTGGTCGAATTCGAAAATAACTGACAATGCTGTTATATTAACTCTCTAGTGTGAACTCAATCCACGTTCAATACCTAAACAATTCAAACACTGAAGCATGTACAGACTTTGCTGAAGCACAATATAGGGTCAGATTCAATGCTCACTGACCATTTATGTGAAACCGTATTTCTGATCTAAAATAAGCTCACCTTGTAACTAGGCTGGCCAAATGATGCTTTCGGATGCTGACAGTGTTATATCCGCATCCGCATTCGAAATCATTATCGGATATCGAATATCCACAACCACGGATACGGGCGTATGTCGGTTAATTATTCTATCCGCTAACGACTTAAAGATCAAGAATTTAAAAAGGAAAATTTTAGTTCAACATAGATAATTTTCAGTCCCAATTATTATAAAAGTGTTAAAAATTAGCAAATATTATTATAATAAATAGTTTCAAGTAGTTAATAAGCATTAAGCGCATATACTATAAATTACTAACTTAATAAAATAATAAATGAATATCTTTCTCTATACCAAAATGCACACAATTTGAACTATAATTTTGACAACAACTGGACAGATAATTTTCGGATGCGGATGTCTTCGTATCCGCATCAGTTTTTTCAAATATCGAATATTTATCCCCTTTTCGGATGCGGATAGATTTTGGATTTTTCAGGTATCCATTGACAGACCTACTTGTAATGATAGTTTGTACACATATTCTTCTCGCCATCATTATATAACTTAGTTATCTAGAGTTTGGTCTACAATCAAAAACTCTATTATATCCATATTTAATTGCGTAGACAACTTTCAAAGTCATTGGTGCAATCCGATAGCAATTATGGATTAACCTTTTTAAGGTAGCTATATATTTTGACTTTTAAGTCGTATACCAATTACGGTGATAGTAACCTTCTATAACAAAGGGGATGAATCCTCTCTTGGGTAGTATTTCACTTCAAGTGTTTCAAAGTTTACCAAACAATGGTCGTAACACAGTCGACATACTATGTATTTGACTATAATCAAGGAACAATCTACATACTTCAGTTTGACAGTACTCTCAAGTTAGAATACTATTGTACGTCATTGCCCTAAAATCTTCTCATTTGACTTAATTATATTACCCTATAAAAGATTTTCATCAAGTCGTTATGCGATTTTTGCAAACAGCTACAAGTACGTAACCCCTTAGTGCCCTCAATGGTCATGTCTAAATCACCATCCATTATATGAAGAGTGCTACATACACTCATCTTAAAGGATGTATGATATCATTTTCTCGATACATCTCGATTAGGGACATTTAAGGAGTTAATAATTGTATTTACATCGATTCAATAATCATAGTTACAAACTCATCGTAACTGTAATTGCGAAAGCACTACTCCTAAGGATTTTCTATTTATATATGTTAATGTCGTTAATTCATTACTTATACCACGATATAACAACACGTATAATAGGAAGAAAAAAACCAAAAAAAATATTGTATTTTGAACAAGATTGTTTAAAGAGTTAAGATTACATAACAAATCATATAATTGCACCTAGGTAACACCCTTAACTGTATCACGATAGCCTTGGAGGAGTTTTGAGTGGCAGTGGATTTGGAAGAGCTTGGACTTGGACCTTCTAGGCGGCGATGGCCTTGGCCGAGCCGCGACGGCCTAAGAAGAGCCATGGGGAGTTACATCGACCATGGAGGTGGCCTTGGGGGATATGCAGGAGGGTAGAATTTTTATTTTACATTTTATTTTGGGAAGAATGAAGGGGTATCAGGCCTTGGTTGAGAGTATTAGGTAAACAATGTCGGTAAAGAGTATGGAAGGGGCAGATATTCCCCTCACCTTTTAGACGCCAATATATTTTTACTTAGAAAACTTATGGTGATAGTAAGGCGTCGGTATTACTATACTTATAACCTGCAGCTTTTTGACCTTAATTGTTTAGCTATTTAAATAAACTAGCAGGTATTATTTTGATTTTTAAAATGGTATATAATTTATTATCAAAAAATATAGAGAAGGAAAAACTTCAGCCATATTTCTGAATGAAGGACACAAGTTTAAAATACACTGAATGATATACTAATATAGCGTCGATAAAATATATGCTATGTAAATTATAAAAACGCATGCTATATGAACTTAGCATTATATATATGTAATACTATTTGAACTTAGCATTACATATGCGTAATGATATATTAATTTGACATTTATTTAATTGTCAAAATGAATGCTAGTTTAGTTCGTCTAGTGTGGTTCATCCGATAATAGTTTAATTTAGCATTCCATTTATCTAATGCTAGTTTAATATAGCATTCTAATTTATCCGATGCTATATTATTATAGCATTCGGTGTTCTTCAGATTAAATTTTAAAACATATGTCCTTCAGACGAAAACCGATCTCGGATTTTTCCTTTAAATTAGTTACTCGATTTATTATAACTATCTTCATATATTTAGTTTCATCAAATAGTGTATAATTTAATTATGATTAGAATTTAATTTTATAGTTAACAGTATTTTAGTATTAAAGTAATAATGTATAATTTACTTTTATCTTATCATGGTTTACAAATTTTAAAATATTCTTTGAATAATTTTTGAATATTTTTAGTTGGTAATTTAAATTTTAAATTACTTGTTTAATAACTGATATTAAATGCTTCCATTATATATTATTTAGTTTTGTAATATTATATATTTTATTAAATACTTTTGAAATAGTATATAATTTTTTAAATATTATTCAAATAATTTTCCAAATAATTTAATTACTAGTTTAGATAACTTGAATATCTTGTTTAATGATTAATAATTAAATATGATATCGTTCCATTTCGAATCAATTTGATCATCAGTTTTATCAAAGTTAACTATTAATTGGAAGTAACTATAAGTTCTCAAATAAATCAATCAACTTATAAGGTAGAGGGTCAAACTAAGTTCAAGTGCGACTATATTATATACTCAGGTTTATTAAGGATGTTTGTATGGTAGAATTTCGAAAATTTCAAACGTACATAAGCAGGACCGTCAATTGAAACTGTTTTTTTGATAACTTCCTTAATAAGAATTCGTCAAAATGACCAATTGAACCAACAATATTATTTACATTTTGGATTTTCAAAATACAACCGTACAAATTCTTTAATATTATACATGGAGCTATGATATCGTGTCATTTCAACACAATTTGATTGTCGATCTTATCAAAGTTAATTATTAGTCAGACGTGGTTATAAAATATTGAATAAAATCATATAATTTATCAGATCATTGATCAAATTGAGTTAAAATGGCATGGTTTTATATATGAAATATTTTTGGAAAGTAGTTAGATCATGTACGATCAGATTTTGAAAATACCAAATATAAGCATGACTGTCAATTTAGACGGGTCGTTTTCAATAATTAAATTATGTAGGATAACGTTCTGTTTGAACTGACAGTCCAATTTACATCATGAATTTTGAAAATCGAATCGCACAAATTATTTAATATTACACTAGAAACTAAAATATATGATATATTGTCGTTTCGACTCAACTTGATCGTCTATCATTTGTATGTAATAGTCGAAAACAATAAAACTCTAAAATAAACTTCAAAAAACATATGAAGTTATTAACAATCATTGTTTAACTTTATTTATGAAATATAAACTACTAAATAATTAAAATAATATTTAATATATTTAATAGAATAAAAAAAGTGAATAACACATAATTATAAAATAAAAGTGAATATACAAATAAAATTTATAAAAAGGTAAAATTTACTACGAGAAAAATATATAATTACGAAACAAAAGGGAATAACAAAAAAAATAAAACAAAAGTAAAATTTGCTACACCATCATCGTAGATTGATTGGAATCCCTATGCTATATCAAAAAAAAATTTTACAACATACAAAAAACATTGCAATAGCTGTTTTACAACGTTTTTGCAAACGTCGTTTTGGATCAAGTTGTAATCGAATCGGCATCTTTCACAAACTTTCATAAGTGTTGTCAATAAATGTGGTATTAAAGTTTATCACTACCTTTTTAAACATTGCAAAATATGTTTTACAACTTTTTAAAACTTCTCGAAATATGTTGTAAATAAATAAAATTCGCTGATTCAAATATATAAAATTTGTCAATTCAACTTCTCCAAAGTGTTTGTCATTCAAAATAAGTTACAATTATCCAACACAAATAAAATACATCACACTAGTCATCGTATCAAAGTTTTTCACAAAAGAAACACTAGGATTGATGACATTTTGAAATGTTTTTTAAGCTCTTTTGCTCCCATTTTCAACTCATTTCCTACATTTCTGCTCATCAATCTACTAATTTTTCTGACACTTCATTCATCTTCACAGTAGTAGTACTTCCACAAAGATCAATGCCAATTCTCCAATCCCGAACAACCAATTTCTTATTTGTAAACAGATCAATTTGAGGGTGGAATGGAAATGTTTTCCTATCTGGGCGTGCCATTGAGAATAGAATCAGTTCAAAGCTGGAACACTGGTAAACTGTCACAGTTGCATATTTCAATCATGAAACCATCTGGATCGTGAAAGAATAACCGATCAACGAAGATCTCTCCTTCTTCCACTGTCCTTTGAATGTAGTTTATCCCCATTTCTTTCAGTTTTTTCTCTCATGCAGTCATGTCTCACACTACAGCATTACAATGTTTAAACAGTGTTTTGGTATTATCATCTTTGATAGCATTGGCATTAACAGCCTTTCTATTTTTATTTATCACTTTTACTTGTTATAATGTCTTTTTATTTATTATTTATCATTTTTACTTGTTAATCACACCTAATCATTTGCTATGTCAATACGGATATTTTCTTCTCATTTATGTTTTTGTAGTCTTGCAGAGGTCTTTTATATATGTAAGAAACAAATTTGCTAATGCCTTGCATTTTGAAACACTTGTTGATAAGACAAGAAAGGTTTACTATCATTATTTTCCCAGTCACATGTGCTTGTGAACTAAAAATGAAACTAATTTTGAAGTTGCATGTAGTAAGCCAATACAACCATAATTAAGCAACTAAAATTTTGGCGTATTATTTGCATCAAAATGAAGCGAAAGGAAAAAAAACAAAAAATGGCAAGCAAATGGCTAAATACTCTTGCATTGTGTGCAAGTTCCAAAACTATACAAAGTGAACATTGAAGTACTTCTAAGATTTCAATTAACATATAAGCGATGAATAAATTGTACTATGTTTAAAAAAATCATTACACTAAAGCGATGAATAATTGTACTATTTTTAAAAAATCATTACACTAATATCATATATCATATAAGTTAGTTTATACTAAAATTTGGAGATTTTTCCATTATGGATGGTTTATGAGTTTTGTACAATTGAACATGCAGATTAATAAATTTCTACTAGTTATACAGTGACGGTGGTGTAATATAAAATGTTTATGCAATTTAAACATTGTTTAATGAATTTAAATTACACAAAGTCCTGAAGTGTATGCATAATTATGAATTTGATACCTTGCAAAGGCTGGCACCAGAATGAAGATGCTAGAGCATCAAACTTAGCAAAAGCCAAACAATATTGTCTTTAGTCTAGATCAGTGCATCTCACCATCAGCGTCAACATCAGATACCAGACTATATCACCATTACATCCAACTCAGATCACAGTGTATCAAAAATCTATACATACGGAAAAATCAGAATGAAAAATCCACATCATGGAAGCACCATAAATTGGCACTGAGCAACATTTAGACGGCAGCAAACACATCAGATCTATTAAATACAGTCAATCTCAGATCCTCAAGTTAGACAAACTACTTCAGCAGCAGAAAATAACAATGGCAAACTTTCGTCTAGTTGACATCATCAGTTCACCAACACAATACCAAAGGATTCAATCAACATCGCACTACAAATTTCTGATTCAACCAACACAACATAGTGAGTTTACCTGACAGAGAATAATCACAACTATGGTTTCGGACGTCGGCACCATCAGCAGCAACGACTTCAGGAAGCGCTCACCATATCAGATCGCCGGTGGCTACTCAACGAGCAAATCAGAGTAAACACAGTCGACGAGGAACAAAACACGATGATTGCACAGTCTAGCATCTGCTACATAACTTAGGCCAAAAAACTTCTTCGGGTAAACAGCTATCACCAACCGCATCTGCAACAACTTGCGACAGCACCCAAAACCGCCTTAAACCCTTGCTCAACCTAGATCCGAACCTTTTTTTATCGAGAAACCCAAAATCGCCTAAAAACTAACTTGCGGCAGCGTCCACAAAATCTCGCGACCCTTTTTTGTCGAGAAAAAATAAAAAGTACAATTTTTAAAGAGGAACGAATGATTGTTTCCAATTGGGAACAAGGTCGTTCCCTAGGGTTTAGAAAAAAATAAAGGCACGGAGAATGAAAAATAAAGGCGCGTGAAAGAAAATTAAAAAGGAAACCAAATATTTAGGAAACTTTCCCAAGTAACCTTTATATGCATCAAAATGGCCGACAGCCCTTCTTAAAATAGGAATTAATTTAAAGGACAAAAATTAGTATATTTTTAACTTCTAGGACACGACCTCAATATTTTAGCACGAAAACAAACATTCTTCTAAAAATTATTTATAAGGACAAACATTCTTACAAAATTATTTATAAGCACAAAAATTCTTTCAAAACTGCTACCGAACTAAAAACTATTATCGCAATAACTACAAACTTATACCTAAAAAAAAGTTGTTATTCAGGCTAAAATACTGAAGATCTGTCCTAGAGGCTAAAACGCTGAGAAATATTCTCCTTGACAATAATTTCCTGTCTTAAAATTAGATTTTTTATAAAAATAATTTACTTTTAAACTACATAATATCTAAATTTACGAAAATATCCGCAAATTTACAATGAAAACTGCAAATATTTAAAGTTTTTGTACTGCTGATATTTGTAGAGATTTCTCTGCAAATATTTGATTTTTTCAAAAAATAAAAATAAATAAAAGAAAAGTAATTGTAATCATAGAAATATACGACTAAGGTTCAGAATTAATTTCTGACAAAAAGAAAAAATAAAATAATTTATCGAAAAGAAAAATATGGATGTAATCTAAAAAAATAGGAAACTAACTAGCATTATTATAAATTATTAAATATTAATTACGTATTATAATAAATATATTATTATTATACATTATTTTTATAAATCATTAACTATAATTAATTGTTAAAAATTAAATACAAAAAATTATTAATTATAAAAAATAATTAGTAATTATAAACAATTATTTATTAATAATCATTAATTATAATAAATTAAAACTTATTAACATATAAGTTAATACTTATAAATGATAAGTTATCATTTATAAATTAATAGGTATTAATTATTAGTTATTAATTATAGATTACTAATCATATATTATTATAATATTTTAAACAAATGTAAACATATTTTAAAAATTGACAATAATTCAACATTTTCCTACAGTGAAAGATTACTTCTCACATGGACCTAGTGAGCAGTGTCTTACCTAATTCTCAATGAATATGATAGTGTGGAATGTAAGAGATCCCAATTCCCCTTCTAAACAATTAGATTGTAGCTCAAACACTAAAAGAAAGACAAACATTTATAGTGCTTACTGGAAAATAAACTTATAAAAGGAAAAACTAAGGTAGTAGCAAATTTCATCAATAAAGATTTAGAATATACTTATAATAACGAAAGCGGGACAAGGGTTGAGTCATGGTGTTATGGGATAGAAAAACATAGGATGCGGACTTGATACATAAAAATAAATAATTTATTACATGCTTTTTCCAGAACAAATTTGATGTGGATTTTATTTGCATGTTAGTATATGCATACAATCAATCTGAAAAGTGCACTCAACTATGGAATTACGTAAAAGAACAAGCAAAAGCCATCAACTTACCATGGGTGATCGTGAGGATTTTAATGTTATCATTTACTGTCATGAAAGAATCAACAATGGATGTTACAATTTTCAACCCGACACAGAGTATATTGATTGCATAGGAGAAGCAAAACTTCTTGAACCTCCATGCATATGAAATTTATGTACGTGGAGAAGAGGAGTTAACATTTCTACACATAATACAATAGATCGACTATTTATAAATAGAAAATGTCATAAAAAAAATTCCTCAACTTTCTGTTTATTTTGCTAGCCATTCCAGTAGTGGCTACACCCTAATCATATTCAACTTTACACCAAACAGACCACCCATTAAGAATTGTCCGTTCACATGTAACAACTCTTGGCGTTTTAGCCCAGGGTACTATGGGGTGGCAGTAAAGGAGTAGGGTAATACCTGTATAAGAAACCTCTTGTACTAACTCTTATTTAAATTAAAGAAAATGAAAGAGGGTTTCATGGCACGGTGTAAGGAAAATACAAACAAACAAAACTCTGCCGATGTATTACGGAAAGTGCTTGATGTGGCCTATTTACACTTAATCGGACACCCAAATGATGCTAGAGTAGTGAATTCGTGCAAAAAAAGGTGGAATAATTATCGAAACTTCTGTAGAAACATGCCACAAAAAATTCAAAATTTTCAAAAATTAAATGGCTTTCACAAAGAGATGTACAGTCTTCATTCCCTTCTTAATTCAAAAAGTATAGCACGTATATTTCATAAGAGAATAATAGTTGGAAAAAAAGGCTAAGGATTCACTCGGCAACGTGTACACCTGGATTTTGAAAGCGGTTTAGGTTGCGATGGAAGAAGAAAACGCTACATTTGACAAGCACCATTGTCCAAGTGGTTAAGTGATTTGGTTTTGTTGCGAGAGGTCACAAGTTCGAAACTTGTGTAACGTGATTCGAACGTTTATTGACATGTGATATGTTGTCCAAATGGCATGTTGCATATAAAGTACCATTTCAAAAAAAAACCGCTACATTTCATTGGTTTGAAATAAGTATAGGATAATTCCCATTTGAGGCAAGAGCTTTCTTATCCTTTTATCCTTTAGCATTTATATTCACAATCAAACATTAAAACTTCCAACCTCAATATCTTATGCATTCGAACTCCGCTTCATGTGTGTTTTCTTTCGTTAGACTCGTAGTGGGATCCTACATGATATGCCGTTGGTTTTGCTGAGTGTGGAGACTGTTGAAAAAGCAAGTTGGAATGATTTATTTAACTTTGTTAATTGAATTTTTAATTATAAAATAGATGCTTATTAGTGGATAATTAAAATTGTAGGTATGTGTTATGATCGTTTGATAACTGTGGTTATTTTAAATGCATTATGCATTGATTGAAGTGAAATGAATAATAATGAGAGAATTAGATAAATAAATATTAACATGAATTACTTTTAGATTGAGATTTTAAAATTTTATTTATTATAAATAAATAAATGAGATTTTAAATAATAATAATAATATGACTTTCAGTAAAAGAGTATTGTTTTATGTAAATGCCAAAATGATTGATGTTGCGATATTTATGGTATGAAATAGTATTATTTTTGATTGAGTAATAAAATAAGGAAATTTTTTATGAATAACAAAAAAAATATAGGAATGTTTTTCCAAAAACGTTTTCTATTTTAAGGTGTATAGAAATAAAAAAGAGATTTTATGATTTAAAATAAATTGTTGTACTTTTAGGTATAAATAAAAGCAAATCAATTTTGAAAAGTATTAAAGAGGTTTGATCTATATTATTATTTTGATGTAAAATAATAATAATAATATCGTTTTAAAAAGTGATTTGATGAATACTATTATTTTTTATTTAAAATATAATGTTTTGGGGAATTTGAAGAAATGTAGTACAATAAAGGATTTAAAAAGCAGACAAACATCATTGTCCAAGTGGTTAAGTGATTCGGCTTTGGTGCGAGAGGTCACAAGTTTGAAACTTGCGTAGCATGATTCGAACGTTTATTAACATATGATATGTTGTCTCAGTGACATGTTGTATATAAAGTATCATTTCAAAAAAGAAAAAGGATTTAAAAAGCATAATATCAATAAAAAAGATTATTATTGTTTTATATCAATAAATAAAGGTCACTTTGTAATAAGCAATGATAAAACTTTTTTATAACTTAACAGAATAATGGACATAAATATATTGTTTGAATGGTTGCAAAATGTGTGATTAATCGTCGATTAGATTATCACATATATTTGATGTTTGATGACATTATTGCATTTTGATGACCGTATGCTATTTTATCATCATTGCTACTAGACGATGGGTAGTTAATTATAGTATTCGATGGTAGATGCTGTGTAAGTAATATTGATTAGATTTGTACACATTTGATGATATTGATGTTGTATTATTATTGCGCAGCGATTAGTATACACTGGATAATTTATACTTACATTGATGATTTATTATTATATTTAATAAATATATTTACGTTCTTGTTACTTTATTTGGCGATTGGGGTTGACATTGCATGTTGTTGATGTTTAATAATTAAATGTGCTATTTTGTAGTTACCACTATGATAGTTTATTGTGATGTATTGTTGTGCGGAAATTCAATTGATTCGCACAAACTCCAAAAACGCAGCGGAATGCTAATGCGCGGAAACAATCAAAAGAAGAATCTAGCTTGTCGATTAATTACCAACCACAAATTCAATGAAAAATAATCACCAAACAAAAAAAATACAGAAGAAAGGAGAACACGGAGATTTAACGTGGTTCGGCTAGATTGCCTACGTCCACGGACCCAACAACTATTCTTTATTTCACTGAAGAAAGAGAGTACAAAAGAGAGATTACAAAATTATAGGTAGCAAAGTGGAGAGACTAACCTATAATTACAAATTGAATAATCAATTTATCCAAAGACTTGTTTGCGCTCAAAACCCCTAATTGATTGACTGAAGAAATTAGGGTATACTAAAGAAGAGGATAATGGTGGATGCTGTATCACACGCTCACACACATATGAAGAAGAACTTTCTTCATTTAAATAGGCATGAAAATGAAGGATGCTTGGAGATGAAGAAAAATTAACTTCCAGATTATGTGACAACCTTTCCAGATTACTTGATTTAATTCCCATGCACATAAATGACAAAAAATCTATGTTTCCATAAATTTCTATGCTTAAATTAATCTCCATATATAAACTTCTCTATCTTCATATAATAAATTTGACTAATTGATTGATTAGCAATTAATTAGTTTTCATTCTCTAAAAGATACCACGCATATCTTTCCTCTTTATCATTCCATATACAGCCTAATTAATTGATTGACTGAATCAATTAATTATTTTCTTGTCTTCTTTGGAAATATTTGAATCACATAAATTCAACACTCCACCTTGATTCAAATATAACTATCTCTCTGCATCACCACATCTCGAAAAATTATTGGGTCTACGTCAACAAGTTCAATGTGAACTAGTTTGGGCAATATTGCCCAAACAGAGCTTCCAAATCTTTCCCAAGCATAAGAAAGATAGTATGCACATCATCAAACATAATGCATACGAGAAAGTACCAAAATTCTTCAACAAATCCGATGTTGGAGACGAACATGTAGATACTAATCTTGGAGAGACCAATGGAGATTTAACAATGCGCTTCACCTTCTCCATTCCAAATTGAGTGAGGACATACTCAATATTATCTACTCCAATCTCCTCCACAAGAATTTTGCTAGACTTTCCTAAGTCAACATCAGCAGACTCACCAACAAGCTCCACAATATTCAAAGCATAAGATGAAGAATCATCGCTACAAATATGCTTACAAATAGGGCCAACTGAACCAAAAGGCCTTTCCACCAAGTGAGCTCCACCTAGAGTCTGAACCTCTGTAATCTTCTCATCAACCATGGTATCATCGGAAATACCAACATCTCTTCGAATATGGAAACAATCTGATGACTCCAAATGTGTTTGGTAATTTTCTGTCCTCCCAATGTCATCACTTGATAGAGGCTCCACCTTCAAGAAAGACCTCTCATCAAATATCGCATGCCTGCTAGTCACAATTCTCCTAGTTGTTTTACACCACAACCGGTACCTCTTCACTCCTTCTCTAAAGCCTAACAAAATGTACTTGCTTTCCCTAGGCTTCAACTTATGATGTCTCTCATCTTCTAAATAAGTTGGACAACCAAACACTTTAAGGAATGAATAATCAATAGTCTCTCTTTTCCATATCTCTTCTGGGATCTTCATATCTATGGCAATAGAAGGTGTGCGGTTGATGAGAAATACTGCCATAGATATCGCTTCTGCCCAAAATCCCATTTCTAGACCAGCAGTCGTTCTCAAGCTCATAGCTCTCTCCCACAATATCCGACACATGCTCTGCGTCACTCCATAACAACAATGTGACTCAACAGAAATAGAAAAATCTCTAGTTACATGCTCGGACTCACAATAGTTAGTGAATTCTTGTGACATAAATTCACTACTATTTCCAACTTTGAGAACCTTCAAACGCTTCCTCGACTGCTTCTCTACCAAGGTCTTCCACTTACAAAACTGGGCAAATATTTCGTCTTTGGCCTTTAAGAAATAGACCCAAACCTTACATGAAAAATCATCCATAAATAAGACGAAATAATTGGCTCCACCAAAAGATGCAACCGGGGTGGGTCCCCACACATAAGAATAAACATACTCTAGAAACTCTATAGCTCTAGGTCTTCCAACATCAAATGTGACATGCTTCTTCTTTCCAAAAGAACAATCTCCACAAGAGCTAGGCTTCGACTGACAAACACCATCAATCAACCCACGCTTCTTCAATACTTCAAGACTCTCCTCATCAACATGACCTAAACGAAGATGCCATAACTGAGTAGAATCTGAAATACTAGAATCAGTAGAAACTACCGACTCTTCTAAGACTGTCTCTCCATGAAGCACATAAATATCATTAACTCGCACCCCTTTCATCACTACCAAGGAACCCTTCGCCACTCTCAAATTCTCTCGATCTATTATTATCCTCATACCAAGTCTACTCAAAGCTCCAACTGATAACAAACTTCTACGCAGCATCGGAACATGTCTAACATCCGTGATAGTCCTAACAACACCATCATGCATCCTAAACCTCACACTTCCAACGCCCACAACATGACAAAATGTGTCATTTCCCATATGAACTGTTCCGCCATCAATTTTCTTGTAACTGACAAAACAACTCCTATCTGGCGTCATATGACAAGAGGCTCCAGAATCAATCACCCAACTTGTATGCTCTAAAGGTGAAATACTGGCTGAAAGTAATGATGTAGTACTATCACTTATATCCACATCTGATCTAACTGCTGGAAAAACTGAAGCTTTCTCCTTCTTCTCTCTCTTCTTTCTAAGAGCTGGACAATCTCGTATAAAATGTCCCTTCTTCTTACAATAATAGCAAGCACCCCTTCTAGGACCCATGAAATGAGACCTACGCATATCTCTACCTCCAAGGTGCTTTTGGCTTTTATCTCTTCCTTTAGATGAACGAAATTGTTGCTGAAGAACACCGTCATTAGTCTTCACCTTCCATGTTCCAAAAACTCCTTTTCTAACAAATTTGGTGATGCCATAATTTTTCATACCACTACTGAAAGAATTTGTCATTGATAACTAAACTAGAACAAGACAGCTAGCTCTGATACCAAACTGTTGTGCGAAAATTCAATTGATTCGCACAAACTCCAAAAACGTAGCGGAATGCTAATGCGCGGAAACAATCAAAAGAAGGATCTAGCTTGTCGATTAATTACCAACCACAAATTCAATGAAAAATAATCACCAAACAAAAAAAATACAGAAGAAAGGAGAACACGGAGATTTAACGTGGTTCGGCTAGATTGCCTACGTCCACGGACCCAACAACTATTCTTTATTTCACTGAAGAAAGAGAGTACAAAAGAGAGATTACAAAATTATAGGTAGCAAAGTGGAGAGACTAACCTATAATTACAAATTGAATAATCAATTTATCCAAAGACTTGTTTGCGCTCAAAACCCCTAATTGATTGACTGAAGAAATTAGGGTATACTAAAGAAGAGGATAATGGTGGATGCTGTATCACACGCTCACACACATATGAAGAAGAACTTTCTTCATTTAAATAGGCATGAAAATGAAGGATGCTTGGAGATGAAGAAAAATTAACTTCCAGATTATGTGACAACCTTTCCAGATTACTTGATTTGATTCCCATGCACATAAATGACAAAAAATCTATGTTTCCATAAATTTCTATGCTTAAATTAATCTCCATATATAAACTTCTCTATCTTCATATAATAAATTTGACTAATTGATTGATTAGCAATTAATTAGTTTTCATTCTCTAAAAGATACCACGCATATCTTTCCTCTTTATCATTCCATATACAGCCTAATTAATTGATTGACTGAATCAATTAATTATTTTCTTGTCTTCTTTGGAAATATTTGAATCACATAAATTCAACATGTATAAGTAGGAATACTATTTTATGTTTTTACTATTTGCATTAGTTGCAATAGTTGTAATGGTAACATTGACTTCGTTGATTGCATTGGTTGCAATGGTTGCTTGGATGTTATGGTTGCAATGTACTAACCAGTATTTTGATGCAGGAGAAGAGTGGGTGCGTAGGTGGCCTTTTTCTATCCAACAGCCACCGGTTCCCTTGAGATCAAGGTATATAGAAATTGGCGTAGCCCCAAAAATAGCTGATACATTTTCCCTTTATTATATGTATATATGTGTATGTATAAGCTTACAAGTGGAAGCAAAGGAGCGAGCAAAAGGGTCTGTAATAAGTCATATCTACATGATGGCTCAGTATATCTCTTACATCGTAGTTAAATAGATATTGCTTAATATTGTTGTATTAAAATATGTAAATCATGTGATGTATTTTATTTGAGTAATATTTAAATTGTTGGAATGAGCGATGTATATGTTGATGCTTAAAATTACGCTGTGAGATTTCCTTTTCATTTATTGTTTTAGAGTTTATTTAAATTTTACCTACTCATGATCCACTGCTTTTAATATCTGAAATTAGTTATAAGCATATTTTGAAGACGTTGATAATTGATTTTTAGATATTAAAAATAATGGATCGTCACAGGTGGTGAGAGTTGAACCGCAATGATTTATGCAACGTAGGTGGTGGAGACTCTTCGAAGAAGAGCTGGGATGGATGAAGGGATTTTTGGCAATCGCCAAGCTCAAGATCGGAACTCAAAACAATTATATGAAGTTTAATTAATATTTGCTCAGCACGGATTAAATGAATGAAGGCAGTAGGTATCACATGAGAGGGAGATGGATTAAATGCAGTATTTTTTATTATTTTCCTTGAGTCTTCTTTTTTAGTTACTTTTCATTTTGACCAAGGAGATAGGAAGCAGGCATATGGTAGCTTTTGAGTGAAAAATCTGTAATAAACTCTTACCACTATTTGTTCCTTTCTTCCTTAGAACTGTACCCATTTCATTTGAATATATAAAATACTTACTTCAAAAATATATTAAAAAATTGTCAATTAATATTTACAACACATTGGAAAAGTTGTAAAAATAACATTTTTACAATGTCTGCATGATAAAAATTAATAAAGGAGTATTAAAACTTGTATAAAACAGCAGTAAAAGACAAGTTCTGCGTAATAAAGTTTGTTAAAAGGTTATTTTACTTCGTTTAATAGAAAAAAAAAATTGTAAATGAAACATTGCGATAAGGTCATTTTGTTGCAGTGCCGATGACTTCCCTATGCACCATTTTTAAAATTTCGCTATGGAATGTTGAGCAAATTATAAACGTGGCATATGAAATTCTTGGAAATTCCTTGAACCTTAGCGACGAGTGACAATTTACCGATACCCGCATTGACATGGCACCACTATGTTGTCGGCAATTGCTATTGGTATTTAAATGCTTATTAGCAGTGTACATATATCACCTAGACATTAATATTATTATATGTAAATATATCCTTAAACTTTTTTACACTCATAATATCATTGAATTAATTTAATATTAAATATAAGCTCAACCTATTTCAAAATAAAACCAAATTAATTTTTACTTACCATGAAACTTGTGCAATTTTGATAATGGATTTCCTTTTTGAAATTCATTATTTTACTTTGCTGCGTACGTAAAACGGGAAGCATATTTGAATCAGTGAGATTAGTAGGCTTGTTCGTGTTGATATTAAGCTTGCATTTAATGTTAAACCCTACTCAAGGCTTAGGAGTAAGTTCGTTGATTCTTACATGATTAACTTCTATATCACATACGTAATTTTTTTTTTAAATGTGTTAGAACCGGCCCATTAGCCCAAAAACTATCGGCTTTGGTATTATAGTTTACCGACCCGTCTACAACCCTACATGCTATCGATAACTTTGGATTAAGATCACATTATTCATTTGCTGGCTTCCTCTTCTTCTAACATTTCCATGCCAGCTACACCACTCTCCAATTTATCCTTCGTAGGTGGATGTCTACTTCTTGCACCTCCCTCTCACCTGTTCACTTCATGCATTCATCATGCATTGTTATATTTGTCTTGCACGCCGTTATTGGTTCCCTGGCTTGGTCGTTTTTCGGGGGCTTCAAATGTTCACTTTTTATGGATAGCTCTCTAGGTATCATCTGTCATGGACTTGGGATTTTGTTTGTCTTGTACATTTCTTATATGTTTGTGCATACGAGGGAATATAGATTAGTTTTTCTAATTTAAATAATATATTTTTCCCTATACACGTACATTACACTCATATATAAATGTCAAACAAATTGAATTGATCTGTGATTCAATGTGTAACTGATTTTATATTTGAACAACTGAATTTTTAGAAGAAGATAGTATACTGAAAATAAAGAGATATTATTGATTGCGTGATACTGTTTGTAACTGCCTTTTACATTCAGTCATACAGAGTATTTATATTACTCTAATTACTAATGGGCTTACAAAACCCGGCCCATGATAACACAACATGTTTATACAAAAGAATAACCATATCAGAAGAAGAACAGACATATGCAACACGACTCATTTCTTTTACCCCCCCCCCCCCCAAAACCGAAGTTAGGATTAGGGCATGGCGGCCAAAAAATTTGCGATCTTCTGCTCCAAAATTCCAGTAGAAAAAATCCATCTTTCATGAAGAAATATTGTATAAACAAATAGATCAACTCAGATCTTAACAAGATCTGGGTTTGATTGAAGATGAATAGCTCGAGATTGTAGATCTGAGTTTGATTGAAGATGAATGACTTGAAAATAACGAAAGCATGAAGCTTGAAGATGGATTTTGTAATTTTGAGAACTCACGTCATCTTGATAAAGCCATGGAGCATGGTTCATCTTCTGGAATTTCTTGTACCTTCAAATCATTTCGAAACCTGACAAAATTTCTAGCTGATAAAGCTTTTGTAAGAGCATCTGCTCGCTGGTAAGGTGCAGGTACATAATTTACTTGTAAATTTCCTTTTAAGACATGCTCTCGAACAAAATAAAGATCAATTTCAATGTGTTTCGTCTTTGAGTGTTGAATAGGATTAGCCGACATATATATTGTACTTTGATTATCACACCACAAGATCGGTATGGTCTGTAACTTGAGTTTTAATTCACTCAGTAATGACTGAATCCAGATCATCTCTGCTGTTGCACTAGCCATACTTCTATATTCAGCTTCAGTACTTGATCTGGATATTGTAGGCTGTTTTTTAGAACACCATGATATTGGATTATTGCCGAGATAAATGCAATATCCTGTTACTGATCTTCTATCATCTAAATCAGTAGCCCAATCTGCATCTGAATAACCAGATAAAGTAAGCTTGTTGCAATCCTTTAACAATAAACCAAAATTAGCAGTTCCTTTCAGATATCTCAGAATTCTTTTAACTGCTTTCCAATGATAATCCAATGGTTCCTGCATAAATTGACAAACTTTATTCACACTGAATGAAATATCAGGCCTAGTGATAGTTACATATTGCAAAGCTCCTACAACACTCCTATATTGTTTAATATTAGTTATGGGTTCTCCCCTATTTTTAGACAACTGCTGGCTACTTATCATTGGTGTTGGTTGAGGCTTTGCTTTATCCATATTTGTTTTGCATAGCAGTTCTAAAATATATTTCTTTTGGCTTAAGTACATGACTGAATTTGATCTTCTTTTGACTTCTATGCCTAAAAAATAATTTAATTCTCCAAGGTCTTTAATTGAAAATTGTTCATCAAGATATTGAGTAAGCTTGTTAATTTCATTTTCATCATCCCCGGTTATAATTAAATCATCAACATATATCAGAATATATATACTTGAATTTTTATCAAGCTTGATAAACAATGAGTTATCAGACTTGGTAGATTGAAATCTTAAAATAGATAATGTGGTTTTCAATCTATCAAACCAGACTCTAGGAGCCTGTTTAAGACCATATATGGCCTTATTCAATTTGCAAACAAGATTCATATCTTGTTTATATCCTTGAGGCTGCTCCATAAATATCTCTTCCTGCAAATTGCCATTTAAAAAAGCATTATTGACATCAAGTTGCCTAATATTCCAATGTTTATGTAAGGCTATAGATAAAATAATTCTTATGGTTGTAGGTTTGACTACAGGAGAAAAAGTCTTATTGTAGTCAAACCCATACACCTGTGTATAGCCTTTGGCCACCAGTCTGGCCTTGTATCTATCAATTGTTCCATCTGGATTTTTCTTTATTTTGAAGATCCATTTGCATCCAATTATGTTTTTATTTTCTGGAGGATATACTAAACTCCATGTTTTATTTTTCATGAGAGCATTATATTCCTCATCCATAGCAGCCTTCCAATTGTTGTCAGCAATAGCCTGCTCAAAAGTTTCAGGCTCATCTGTTCTGGTAACAGCTGTAAATAACTTCTGTTTGAAAATACCACTTTTTGCTCTTGTGATCATGGGATGACCTGCTCTTGCTTGTGGTTGTTCTCCTTCTTCTTCATTTGTGTTGCTGTTATTTGATTGATCTTCTTGATTTGCTGTATTACTTCCACTTACTTGTTGTGATTGTATGTTTGTATTTGCAGGAGATTGACTGTGATAGTTGGACTGCTCTGATGATTCTTGACCTGGTTGATTATGAGCTGTGAGTTGAGAATCATCTGCTCCAACAGTCCTTTCATTCTTCCAAGTATGCAGATCATCAGTGTATATAGGTAAGTCAGGTATGGATATATTTGGATTATATATCTTCCTGCTTGTTTTAATGGTTGAATTGCTGAAAGGAAATACCTGCTCATTAAAAACAACATGTCTACTAACATATATCCTTCCATTATCATCCAAACATTTATAGCCTTTCTGATTGGTTCCATAGCCCAAAAATGTACATGGTTTAGATCTAAAATTTAATTTATTGCTATTGTAAGATCTTAAATAAGGAAAACATAGACATCCAAAAGTTCTCAAGTATAGATAATCAGGTTTAACTCCAAATAATTTTTCTATAGGAGATATTCCTTTGAGAACCTTTGTTGGTAATCTATTAATTAGATACACAACTGTATTAAAAGATTCTGGCCAAAATTTCAGTGGTAAAGATGCTTGTGCTAACAAGGTTAAACCTGTCTCAACAATATGTCTATGCTTCCTTTCTATTAACCCATTTTGTTCTGATGTATATGGACAAGTAATTCTATGAAATATTCCTTTTTTATTGAAAAAATTAATGAGTGGTTTATACTCAGTTCCACCATCAGTTTGCATGATTTTAACTTGACAGCCAGTTTGTTTTTCAGCAAGAGATATAAAATGAATAACAACTTTACAAGCTTCTGACTTTGATTTCAAAAAATATATCCATGTATGCCTTGAAAAAGCATCAATAAATGATATATAATACCTGTACCCATAATCAGAGAATATTGGAGCTGGACCCCATAAATCTGTTGCAATTAGTTCCAATGGTTTTGAATAAGTAGTTAAAGAACACTAAATGCTAATTTGTGACTCTTACCCATTTGACAATAAGAGCAAACATATGGCAATGATATATCAGTAGAATCAATTTTATTTTCTTTAAGTACTTGTTTAACTACATTTACATTGGGATGGCCAAGTTTATAATGCCATAGATCAAACACTTCTTTATTTCCTTTTTTCTGATCAACCTCAACAATATTGCAACATCGATGATTTCTCACAAACTTTTCTGAATTAATAAGATTGAATCTGTACAGACCTCTCACAGCATTACCCTGTAATAAAATTTCTTTAGTTAGAATATCTCTAACTAAACAATAATTTGGGTAAAATTCAAAATAAACATCATTGTCTCTAGCAAATTGCGAGACACTAATGAGATTTTTCTTTATTTTTGGCACTCTTAATAAGTTATTCAAAAATAACTGTCTTGCACCTTTGATAGATGCATTTCCAGTGTGAGTAATATTAACAGACTCACCATTTCCCATGCAAATTGTTTGTTTACCTCTATACTCCCTATTGCCGAGATTTAGATTGTCAAGATTGCTGGTAATATGATTTGTAGCTCCTGAATCTGGATACCAACATTCATCATGTATATGATCTGACTTTGCTGTAGTATCTTGATTGATTACTCTGTTATTATCAGATACACTATTTGTATCAGTTTGCACTTGTGCAATATTAACACTTGGACCACCATTTCTCTGATTATTCTGACTTTGATTTGGCACATAATTTGCATTAAATCTAAAGTAGCACTTCATTGCTGTATGACCCAATTTCTCACATATTTGGCATCTTGGTCTATTATTGCTGTTGTTTCCCCACCTTCCTCTGCCTCTGGATCTATTTGAGTTACCTCCTCTTTGATATGATTGGCCTTGTTTGTTGTTACTTGTACCTCTGTTTTTATTGCTATTAGCAAAATTAATTGATAAATCTGATTCTTGAGGTCTCTTATGTTCAAGTCTTGCTTCATGTGCAAGAAGTATTGAATGCACATATTCCATAGATGGTAAGATGGGTTGAGATGATATAACTGCAACAACAGCCTCATACTCATCACTGAGCCCATTTAATATGGACAAAACATGCTCAGTTTCAGTTATCTTTAATCCAGCTGCTTCTAACATGTTGCATATATTGTTAACTTGTGCCAAATAGTCTTTCATGGGTTGATTATCCTTGCTGACATTTTGAAGTTGTCTCTTGTAATGCATAATCTTTGCTGCAGACTGTGTATTGAATATTCTTTCCAATGTAATCCATATTTCATTAGCAGTTTTGCAGCCTATAACTTGTGATAACAACTTTGTATTGATAGAAGATAACAGCCAAGAACTTATCAATCTATCTTGCCTATAATATCTTGTGTATTCTTCATTACTAACGGTTTTTCCTTGTGTATCAGTAATGAATCTTGGTGGAATTGAATTGGTGCCTAAAATAAAATTTTCAAGACCATACCCTTGAATTGCAATTTCAACTTGAAGCTTCCATAGAAGATAATTATCTTCTTCTAAATGGATGGTAATGAGTTGACTTTGAGGACTAATGACAGTTTTGATCAACTTTTCTGCTGCATCAACTGTCTGCTGTTGAGAAGTGTGGCTTGAACTTGATGTTGCTGATGAGTTATCTCCCTCAGCCATGAAGAAACTAATTGCAAAGAATCAATTACAGAGAAGACAGATGAACTTGCAAAATTCAAGAAAGCTTGATTGCAGATGTATCAGGTAAACTGCAGCCGAATCCGATGATGATAAAATAATCTGATGGATTCTTGGCAAGGCAAAAGTTATCTTACTGCTTATGATTGCTTTCTTGATTTCAGAAACTGATTTTCCTTCAACAAAATTTTCACTTCTTTTCTATAAAACTTGTTGCAGCCAGAAATATATCTATTTCTTTGGCACGGTACATGTTTTATAGAAAATTTCAACTTATAAAAAACCCAAATGATGAAACAATACCTGATGGGTTTTTAGAAATCAAATGATGATGCTTTTCTGATGATTTCTTGAATGTCAATAAAATTCTGTTTTTCAAAAACTGAATGATTTCTGAAAAAGAGAACTCCTCTGGATCTTGAATTCTGATATCTCTCAAAATTGAAGGTTGAAACTCCAGATTTTGATTTAACTTCTGATATGCCGCTAGGCTTGAAGTGAAAGCTCTGATACCATGTCAAACAAATTGAATTGATCTGTGATTCAATGTGTAACTGATTTTATATTTGAACAACTGAATTTTTAGAAGAAGATAGTATACTGAAAATGAAGAGATATTATTGATTGCGTGATACTGTTTGTAACTGCCTTTTACATTCAGTCATACAGAGTATTTATATTACTCTAATTACTAATGGGCTTACAAAACCCGGTCCATGATAACACAACATGTTTATACAAAAGAATAACCATATCAGAAGAACAACAGACATATGCAACACGACTCATTTCTTTTAATAAAATTAGTAGCACTTTTTATTTAGAACCATTTGTAGCCTTCTGATATCAGCCACGAGTTTATATATAACATCATTTGCAGCCTCCGATATCACCTACAAAACGGTGCTAAACAAGAAGGGTTATGGATCCTACATATACATACTTGTATACGTGTGTATATGTGTGTGTACACACACACATATGCATACATGCATACATATACATATACATATATACATATACATATACATACATATATATATATATATATATATATATATCACAAGTAGAAAGGCACGTCTGATGGACGTGCGTAAGGCAAACATGTGCAAAATTGATTGGGTGCAAAGAAAACTATGTGGAATGTGTGGTGTGAAAAAAAATTACTGTGTGAATTCATTTTGTTGTCCAACCTCCATATTTTGTCAATGTTTTATCGGAAGTTAACGAGGGAACTGAAGTAAGGCAATTTCTCTAGCTTGCTACTACTCATCATTTTATCCATCTATATTTGTACTAAATAGAATTCAATAAATAGAGGTTCGACGATGTCATTTTGAAATTCGTAAAATACATTTTTCAATTTCACAGTCGGTTTACTATGTCGACTACCATTCTCTGTCCGACCATTCATCAAACGGATTTCACTATAAATTTGAAAGCAACACCACCACCAACTACTGAAAATAAAACCGTTGTGATCACCAAAGATTTTGTGATTATAGAAAGTAAATATCTGTAGCTATTAAATGCACATACATTCGATGTATACTTATATATATAATGCATACAATATGCAATATTTATCAATGTGGTGGACCGGTACGCATCAAAGTGTAATACTTACAGTATTTATCAAAAAAAAAAAAGAATCATATTTGCATATTTGGCGTATTCACATGTTCTATCCGTACATACTAAAGACCTTATGCGCACTTCCCCGTTAGGACCTGCCATAGATTGAAATGTATATACTCACAATCCGTATGCTAGAAAAGTCATGTTCATATGTACTTCAACATTAAGGATATTTCACTAAAATCCCAAAGTATATTAGAGTGCTATATTCAGATATTCAAATACTGTTGTATCGTATACATACGAAATGTATATGTTTGAAGTAATATGAATTTCAAACATGAGGTTATATACAGACAATCAAGGCCTACTACAATCAAACTTATAAACTTCAAAACCCAAATATTTCGTTACCGTAAATAGTTGAAAGTCGGTGATATATAAGTCTTTTATTTCAAAGTCTGATGACAGTAACATGGGATAATATTTAAAGGAAGCTTATTTTTTTCCAAAAGCTGACTCATGTGTTAAAAGAATATAACATGGGATAATATTTAAAGGAAGCTTATTTTTTTCCAAAAGCTGACTCATGTGTTAAAAGAATATAAGCTGACAAAATCCATATGGATATGAGACTGTCTGTTTAAACATGCATTTAGGATTAAAACTTTATTAGTCTGTATGTATTTGGAGGCAGCACATGTATATCCAAAATTTACAAAAAAACATAGTAATCAAAATTGTACAGTTTAAAAACATAAGTAATTTGAAATCTTTTCGCAAGCACAACTACTTTGCATTAAGAACCTGAACATGTAAGATTTGCACATATGCCAAAGTTGATACACATACACAAGTGTATAACAATCTGAATATGTGCAACTGTCGTTATATAGTTTGAAACTCAGCACAGTTAATACATGTATGTTATCCAAAGTTGATTTACGGACAAAGTTCATATATTTAGAGCTATAAATCATGCAAGTTAATATATTAAAGTTCACAAAGTCCAAAATCGTATGCTCCTTAAATTCATGCATATAAAAACATGTTAATCAAAGCCTATTGACATACTGCCAATCAGTTTATATATGTAACAGTGATATGGTTTAGGCTGACATTCATAGAAAGATGACAGGTTTTAAATCAAGAGCATTGAAGACCAACATGCGTGTGATATCATAAAATCTGGGCGTATGTAAAACAGATATACATGCCCGAAACATGTATAAGTAGGGATAATTGTTAAGGTAAAGACTGCGCATGAGATGAAAACATTATGTAAGTGCAATGTATGAAGGTGAACGAGCGATCAGAGCAAGGTATGTAAATTTGTAGTACACAGAATAGAAATGTGGAAAGCAAATCATAAATTTCAGCATTGGTAAAGCAATGATGAAAATTACAGTGGTTAGTTGAAAAAAAAAATACATAACGTTGCAATGCGCGAACAAACTTATGTAAACAGATTCAAAACGGCGAGAAGGAAGGTAAAAAAGGTGCATGCTGTAGGAGCATTAACGCGAACGGTCTGCGAGAAAACGATCCACGATCTTATCACATTGTTCAGTCGTAAGGAAAATAAAATTTATGATAGGTATTAATAGCAATAAGTACAATGAGGCACATGCATGTATATACACATATGTTTACACATATGTAAACATATATGTATATGTAGGTATATACATATATACATACACACGCACACACATATGTGTGTGTAAGAATGATTGCAGAAGTACATAAATTATAGCATACCACTTCAGAAGTAAAAAAAAACATTCCAATTATCATTGTGATCAGAACATTGAGGAAGAAATTGCGGTTCAGAAATTAGCGGCACTTAAACATCACTGTCGTAAAAGTGAAAAAAAATTGTCATTTTTTACATTCGACTTTTTTACATGTTGTTTGGGTTGTTATCATTTTCCAATTCAACATGAAAAAATAGTGTTTTTTTCCGATGGTGTCTGGTGCTTGGTAAAAGAATATATTTCCTCATCCTTATTGTTGCAGTGTAATAGTATTTTATTTAACAGAGGAGGAAAAGTCGAATGCGTTGTATGTTTGCATAGTAGGTAGAGGACGATAAATCACATGCATGAAGTAAGACAATACCCCTTGTTTTTCTATAGTATGAAAGATTGAGTCGAGACAGAGAAAGAAAATAATTCATTTATTCAAATTCAGAATTTTAAAATTTGCAGTGGCGGATGAATTTTGAACTGAAAACGTAAAATGTTAAACATATAGAAGTCTCTGTAAAAATGATCAGAAACGGAATACGAAAAGCCTATAAATTCAGAAAAGAAGTACATGGGATGGATGACAAAAAATTGAATCAAATTTGCAGAAAGGAAACCAAACTGTTGTAAACTGGCTGACAAAGTTATGCAGTCATTGGTCAGGTAAAAAAATGTACACTACATTTTAAGGATTGAATATTAGTCACACAAAAACTGCTTATAACAGAAAATAGATAACGGAAAATATGTATATAAAAGATGGACTGTATATGAGCGAAAACTGTGTCGAAGAAAGAAAGTCAACCTAAATCTTGGTACATATGGGGCTCACGGTATAAGGCTGTGTGATGAAGCGTTTTACCTCCAATCACCTCCAATCGCCAACGCCGCTCCCGCTGCACCATGAATCGCGAAGGCGAAAATGCCCAAATCACCCAAGCCCTAGTTCGCTGCGTTTTGAATCGCGACAAGCTCCATATGTCGCGAGCGACTTACCTTCACTCCTCCTTAAGTCGCGGCCGATCTATCCTAGGTCGTGGACGACCTAACGCGATTTATCGCGTACCCTCACCTTCATCCTTAGGTCGCGAACGACATAAGCATCCCAGTCACTGATGAATGCCGCATTTTCTAAAGTCGCGAACGAGCAAGGAGAAGTAAGTCACGAACAGGGATGAGTCGCGAACAACCTATTTCATTAAGTCGCTGTCATTTTTAAGTCGCGAAGGTTTCGTTACTGTGTGTTTTAACTCGCGCAGTTTTAAGTCGCGTATGCGTTTTTTTTAAGTCGCGTGTGAGTTTTTTAAGTCGCGTGTTTTTTTTTTCTTTTCAGTTGCGTCTATTTTCTTAAGTCGTGTAAAGTGATGTAACAAGTGTTGAGTTGTGACTTTACCTATAAATAGGAATGTGTGTGTCATTGTAAAGGTGGTTGAAAAATTGAATAAAATTTTGTTTGTGAAGCTTTGTGCCTCCATTAAATTGGTAGTCGAGTGTTAACTCCTATCTCCACTTCGGCATTCGAGTGCGCTCGAATCAACGAACGTTGAAGCCAATTCGCGGAATCAAGTGCGCTTGATCAACGCTCAAAGAATTGTTGCACGATCAACGTGTCGAAGATTGCTAAAATTCGGTATCTTCGTGATCAACGGATTTGGGCCTTTCGGTACTCTTAAATCCATCGATTCTTCGTCGAGTCACCGATTATTTCCGCTAATCGTGTGAGATCCTGAACGGATTCGATTTACATCATCGAATTCGCTTCCCACGCTGCGTCAATTTGGTATCGGAGCTAGATCGCAAGAAGTTTGCATCATTTGGAGACTTGGGTTTCGAGAATTTGAAGTTTGGAGAACGGATTTGCAAATTGGGAGAAGTTGGTGTTCATCGTGTTCATCGAGAAGTTGCAACAAGTTGGGAATTTCGATCCATCTCACTTAGGATCAAAGTTCGGAAAGTGTTTGGAATTCATTTTTGAGTTTGTTTGAAGTTCAATCATGCCTCCGAGACGAGCTCAACGTCATCGCAACATTAATGCTTTGTATGGAAGAGAAGAGGCCGATGAAATGGAGCAACGAATCAACGAGAGTTTCACTGAAAAGTTGAATGAAGGAATTGGTCGATTAGAGAGAATGATGATTGAAATGAATCAAAGTAGAAGAAGAGTTTCTCCTTAATCGAACCATGGGGGAAGTAGAGCTTCGATACATTCAGATCGGGAGAGAAGAGAAGATCAAGATCATAGAAGTGTTGATAATCGTGATAGGAATGTTGATCGAAGGAGTGGTAGTAGAGATGTTGGAGGTCGTGATCGACATCGATATACTTCAGATTTTGATGAGGAGTTTGATGGTGATAGAGGAAGTGGTCATTATCGAGATAGAGCTCAAACACGACGTCAGTATCGAGATGTAGAGGATGATCGTAGATGGGAATCGGGAATGAAGATGGAGATTCCAGAGTTCAAGGGTGGAATGGTTGCAGAAGAATTCTTGGACTGGTTGTCTAATGTTGAGGAGATCTTTGATTTCAAGGAGGTTCCGAAAGACCGTCGAGTGAAGTTGGTTGCTACTAGGTTGAGAGGGAGAGCTATGGCGTGGTCGCAGCAAACCAAACTTACACGAGAACGGATGGCGAAGTCGAAGATTGTTGACTGGGAGAAAATGAAGAAATTAATGAAAGCTACATTTTTACCTTACAATTATCAATCACTCATGTATCAGAGATTGTAGAACTTGAGGCAGGGGACAAAGACTGTTAATGATTATGCTGACGAGTTTTATCAACTGATTGCTCGAAATGACATTATGGAGACAGAGGAACAATTGACTGCTAGGTTTGTTAGAGGTTTGCGAATGCAGATTCAGGATATGGTTAATATGTTTGACCCGAGATCTGTGGCTGAAGCGCACCAGAAGGCGTTGGCTTGGGAGATGCAGGGAAGACGAGAAGGTAGTGTGTTTACAAGTTCCAATATTCAAAGCAAAGGTGTTAGTGGTAGTTCCAATGTTACTAAAGCTGTCAATAAACCAGTTGCGAATGAAGTGGCGAAGGCGAAGGTTACTAACAGTTTCAAGTGTTATAACTGACAAGAAGTGGGTCATAAGAGCAACGAATGTCCTAAGCCAAAGAAGAGAACGATGATGGCTGAAGTTGAAAGTGAGGACGCTGTTGAAGGTGAAGATAGTCCAGTTGAGGAGAATGAACAGGATATCGCATCGGGAGATGAAGGGTGTAATCTAATGATGAGAAGGTCTTGTTTAACACCCAAACAAGAGGATGAGGCTAGTTGGTTGTGGAGCAACATTTTTCAATCTACATGCACTATTCTGAGAAAAGTTTGTAAGTTTGTGATCGATGCAGGAAGTTGTGACAATATTATCTCTACTGAAGCTGTGAGGAAGCTGAAGTTGAAGATGGAGAAACACCCTAATCCTTACAAGTTAGCGTGGCTGAGAAAAGGAGAAGAGGTGAAGGTGGATAGGCGAGTTCGAGTTCCATTTTCTATTGGGAAGAAATATAAAGACGAGATTTGGTGTGATGTAGTTGAGATGGATGTTTGTCATTTGCTTTTGGAAAGACCGTGGCAGTATAATCGAGTAGTGCAGCATGACGGTCGAACCAATAGCTACAGTTTTATGTTTGAAGGTGTTAAGATTATTTTAGTTCCAAAGAAGAGACAACAGGAAGAGAGCAAATCTGAGGAGATTGAGGAGCTGAAAACTTTATTAACTTTAAAGGAATTTGTTGAAGAAGTAGAGGAGAGTCCTAAAGTGTTTTTGTTGATTGGACATGAAGCTACTGAATCAGTTGAAGTTCCAGAGGACGTGAAGCCGGTATTGGAAGAATTCAGTGATGTGTTTCCGGAGGAGTTGCCAAAGGAATTACCGCCGCTGAGGGATATTCAACATCAGATTGATCTCGTACCAGGATCAGTATTACCTCACAGGCCACATTACCGGATGAGTCCCAAGGAGCATGAGGAACTGAGAAGGCAAGTGGAGGAGTTGTTAGAACAAGGGCGTGTTCAGGAGAGTTTGATTCCATGTATCGTGCCAGCCTTATTGGTACCGAAGAAGGATGAGACGTGGAGGATGTGTACGGACAGCCGGGCTCTAAACAAGATCATTGTGAGATACAGATTTCCTATGACGAGGTTTGATGATTTGATTGATCAGTTGAGTGGGGCTGTTGTGTTTTCCAAGATTGACTTGAAGAGTGGATACCATCAAATTCGTATTCGACCGGGTGATGAGTGGAAGACTGCTTTTAAAACCAGGGAGGGTTTATACGAATGGTTGGTTATGCCATTTGGCTTGTCAAACGCTCCTAGTACTTTTATGAGAGTGATGAACCAGATTTTTAGACCATTTGTTGGGAAGTTCGTAGTTGTTTACTTTGATGATATTCTGATTTATAGTGGGAGTACGGAAGTACACATCCAACACTTACGAGAGGTATTGTTGATTCTACGAAAAGAGCAGTTTTATGCAGCAACAAAGAAGTGTGTGTTTATGACAGACAGTGTTTTATTTCTGGGATATATTCTGTCAAAGGAAGGTATTCAAGTGGATGAAAATAAAGTGGAAGCTGTCAGAGTTGGCCACAACCGAAGACAATTACTGAAGTGCGAAGTTTTCATGGCTTGGTGTCTTTTTATCGAAGATTCATTCCACACTTTAGCAGTGTGATGGCACCAGTAACCGATTGCATGAAAGGAAAGAAGTTTGTATGGTCAGAGGAAGCAGGGGTTGCCTTTGAGAAGATCAAGACACTCTTGACGACAGCACCAATTCTGGTACTGCCGAATTTTCAGTTGTTATTTGAATTGCATACTGATGCTTCGAAAGTGGGAATTGGTGGAGTATTGAGCCAGAATGGAAGACCAGTTGCTTATTTCAGTGAGAAGTTGTCGGGAGCCAAGTTGAGATATAGCACTTATGATGTAGAGTTTTACGCGATTGTTCAAGCTGTGAAGCACTGGCGACATTACTTGTTTCAGAAAGAGTTTGTTCTTTACACTGATCATGAGGCATTAAAACATCTACAATGGCAGGACAAGATTTCAGCGAGACATGCTTCGTGGATAGCATATCTACAACAATTTACTTTCGTGGTAAAACACAAATCAGGGGTGACAAATCGTGTAGCGGATGGTTTGAGCAGGAGGAATCACTTGTTGACAATGTTGAAGGTTGAAGTAACAGGATTCGAATTATTGCCAGAGTTGTTTGAGGAGGATTCTTACTTTGCAAAGTTTATTGAGAAAGTTAAGGATGGGAATACCGATGAATTTATATTGGTTGATGGATTCTTGTTCAAGGGGAATCGATTATGCATACCAGACTGCAGCTTAAGAATGAAGTTTATCAAAGAGTTACATGAAGAAGGCCATGTAGGCAGAGATCGTACATTGCAGTTAATTTTTCAATCTTATTTTTGGCCATCAATGAGGAAAGAGGTAGAGAGATTTGTGGAGAGGTGTCATATCTGTCAGGTTTCGAAAGGAACAGCAACCAATGCAGGATTAGATATGCCGTTACCTGTACCGACTAAGCCTTGGGTTGATGTGAGCATGGACTTTGTTTTGGGTTTGCCGAGAACTCAGAGGGGAAATGATTCTATATTTGTTGTGGTGGACAGGTTTTCGAAGATGGCACATTTTATAGCTTGTAAGAAGACAGCTGATGCCGTCCGAGTTGCTCAATTATTCTTTAAAGAGGTGTATCGATTGCATGGTTTACCAGAATCTATTGTTTTTGATCGAGATACTAGATTTCTAAGCCATTTTTGGTTAAGTTTGTGGAAGATGGTTGGAACGAAGCTGAATTTTAGTAGCGCTTATCATCCGCAGACAGATGGGAAAACAGAGGTGGTGAATAGATCATTGGGAAATTTGTTACGATGTCTTGTGAAAGACAATTTGAAGGGTTGGGATTTGAAGTTGTGTCAAGCTGAATTTGCTCACAATCATGCAATTAACCGAAGTACAGGTTTCAGTCCATTTCAGATTGTATATTCAAGCTTATCAAAGGGGCCGTTAGATTTAACGATAATACCACAACCAAAGGGGACAGTTAAACGCGCTGCTGATTTTGTTGATGGGTTGGCAGAATGACATAGAATCGTTCAGGAACGATTGGAGAAGACAAATGAGGAGTATAAACAAATGGCGGATAAGAAACGAAGAAGTGTTGTCTTCAAAGAGGGAGATTTTGTATATGCCGTTTTGACGAAAGATCGTTTTCCGGTTGGTACTTACAACAAGTTGAAAGCACGAAAGATTGGTCCAGTTGAAATCTTGAAGAAGATCAATGATAATGCGTACCGGTTAAGGTTGCCAGAAGAGGTTCATATTTCTGATGTTTTCAATGTCAAACATTTAGTTCCGTATTACGAGGAAGAACTTATCGAAGATGACGAGAGTGGGAATTCGAGGGCGAATTCTTTCCAACAAGGGGAGGATGATGAAGCGTTTTACCTTCAATCGCCAACGCCGCTCCCGCTGCACCATGAATCGCGAAGGCGAAAATGCCCAAATCACCCAAGCCCTAGTTCGCTGCGTTTTGAATCGCGACAAGCTCCATATGTCGCGAGCGACTTACCTTCACTCCTCCTTAAGTCGCGGCCGATCTATCCTAGGTCGTGGACGACCTAACGCGATTTATCGCGCACCCTCACATTCATCCTTAGGTCGCGAACGACATAAGCATCCCAATCACTGATGAATGCCGCATTTTCTAAAGTCGCGAACGAGCAAGGAGAAGTAAGTCGCGAACATGGATGAGTCGTGAACGACATATTTCATTAAGTCGCTGCCATTTTTAAGTCGCGAAGGTTTCCTTACTGTGTGTTTTAACTCGCGCAGTTTTAAGTCGCGTATGCGTTTTTTTTAAGTCGCGTGTGAGTTTTTTAAGTCGCGTGTTGTTTTTTTTTTTTTCAGTTGCGTCTATTTTCTTAAGTCGTGTAAAGTGATGTAACAAGTGTTGAGTTGTAACTTTACCTATAAATAGGGATGTGTGTGTCATTGTAAAGGTGGTTGAAAAATTGAATAAAATTTTGTTTGTGAAGCTTTGTGCCTCCATTAAATTGGTAGTCGAGTGTTAACTCCTATCTCCACTTCGGCATTCGAGTGCCTCGAATCAACGAACGTTGAAGCCAATTCGCGGAATCAAGTGCGCTTGATCAACGCTCAAAGAATTGTAGATCTTTCTTCACGGTATTGTGCACGATCAACGTGTCGAAGATTGCTAAAATCCGGTATCTTCATGATCAACGGATTTGGGCCTTTCGGTATTCTTAAATCCATCGATTCTTCGTCGAGTCACCGATTATTTCCGCTAATCGTGTGAGATCCTGGACGGATTCGATCTACATCATCGAATTCGCTTCCCACGCTGCGTCACTGTGTTATATTTGGATGAGTGCAATGAACAAACAGCAATGTTGTCATCGGTGAAGCATACATCATCACTAGGTTTGTGGTAAGCAAGAGAGTGAAAAATGATGGGTCCTGCTGATGAAAATGTCACAGTCATCATCATTGAACTTAGCAAAAATCATAACAACCGAACAAAAAAGTATAGTTACAGTATGTGTACCATTTTTAATTTGAATTTTTCCAGTTTGCACTAATATGTTTGTTGTTTGGCTTCCAATTCCTCGGGGCAAAGGTACTATATTTTCAACTACAATTATGATTAGTGGTAAAAAGTTGCGGAGGTACGATAAGTTCATAATTTTCAAATATTGTTGTTCCTATATATGAGTCAAGAAAAAGATATTAACTACAAAAAACGGTCAGGTACACCCATTTTTATTCCACAAACATTTGTTTAAAGGATTGTGGTAGGTAAAGAGAACATCACATGCTGACAGAAAATTGATAGTTAGGAATGTGAGAAATTAATTGCAATTGAGTCATGTACGCTGTTAGATATGCATTCTGTAAATAAACTGTAAATACAGAATAAGAAAGGAGATAGTAAATGCAAAGTAGCTTTGCTCAATCGTCATATGACGGTATGCACAGAAATGGCTGGACTATTGAAAATGAACTGCCCTCGGACATGTAGCGAAGGGCACTTTGATGAGTGAGCGGTACTGGAATAAGATTGAGAGAAAAAAGTACAATAGGTATATTAGTAGAGAAAATGTAACTGCATTCAACAACTTTATGATGATTGAGTCGTGTTAACATCTGTGTAAATTATATTTCTATTATAAGTTCTTTTTTTCCTTTGATTTTTTCTATTTTGCCCTAATACCTTTGTTGTTGGACGTCCGATACCTCGGAATAAAGCTACATATAGTTGACCATGAGTGAAAGCATGTTCTGAAAGATAGATGCCAATGTATGAAATTGTTTGGCCTTATGACTTGTTAGTTGTTATTGCAAAAGCTAATTTAATTGGGAATTGTTTTCAAATTAGGGTAAAAGACATGTTGACATTTCTGAAGGCTTTAATGGTATGCAGAGGATAAATACTCTTGTAACTTGAAAATGGGTCGGCTGTGATTTCAGCATCTATAAGACTTCTATGGAAAACACGATATATTAAACAGACGCCATTACATAATCCAATTTTAGGGTCAATATTACTAAACAGCATTATTGGGGATCCTACTTTAAGAGTTAGTTTTATCCACTTGGAGCTAGAGAATGCATGAATTCTGGTTGGTACAAATTATTCGTATTATCTTCCATAAATCAAAGGAAAATTAAATGTGGTCAATGCTTGGGAACATGGTTATCACTTTACTATTGAGTTCATCAACTATCTCATTTGTTGGTGCTTATATGGCTTTATTCATAATATAATCAATATCATACAGTCTAGTTGTATGGTTGGAGAAACATAATTAGTCAAAGAGTGCACGAAGTTTGAGTTAGTTTTTTTTGTTTCGGTAATTTTAGTTTATTTCCTATTTTTACTTCAGTAGTGTTAGTTTTTCATATAATAACGGTATTTTTAAGTAATTTATTTAAACATTGTAGTTCAATAATATGAGATTTATTTATTAAATCAATTTTTGCAATAGTAGTCTTCTTTAATTAGGTATTGAAAAATATGATGATGTATATTACGATGACATTTTTTGATTTTTTTTTCCAAATTCATTAATACGTTATAGCTCAAAATAAGCTCAAAATTAAGTGTATATTGAACATTCTTCATACATATATGTCTGTGTGTCGGTAGTTCATATCAATACATTAATAGCACATCTTTAGTATCAAGTTGACCTACATTTTCAATCATTGATATAATTGAATCTACACAGTTTCAATTTTTTTTATTTTTTTTAAAATGCAGTTAATTTTTCATCAAATTAATAATAAAAAAAAAAATTAAACAAAAACGTTTTTATTTGATATCAAATACCACAACGGTCGGTTTTTCCACCGTTGTGCGGTTATACCAGTTATTCTATTATCCCACCTACAAGTATCTGAAAAGAATCAGTAAAATTCTAATCAAATGTAGATGTTATTCCTATTATTTTTAGGCTAGACTGGAACTCTTAAAACTAAGTTAAAATGGTTAAATTTCTTTGCAAATTCAAAATGGCCCTCTATGCTTAAAACTAGGATCCAACAATTAAACGTTATTTAAACAAATAAATATCGTCTACAAATTCGTTGTTTATTTACTAATAATATAAATAAAATTCAAACTAACAAAAAATTAAATGTTGCAAATCATTTTTTATTGAATGTGTTAATCTATTAAATAATAGTAAAGCAGAAGAAATTCAAGCTCTCTTATTAATTGTATGATCTTTCTCTACTCTCCTTAATTCTCTCTCTAGATATTTTACTTTTAAATTCTTTAATTTATCACTTTTATTCTACTAAACTTCTAATGCCAAATTATAATCAAATGCATACTTTTAAAATTTTCAATAATTATTCACAAATGTCTTCTTAATTATCTTTTAATATTTTACATTTAAGTACATACATATAAATTAATTACATAAATCAAAATTTAAACCATTTGATAAACTCAGCTAAAAATATTCGATACGTCGTGTAAATCCTAAAATATAAACAATTTCAATAGTATACCATTGAAGCATGAACAAATGGGTAAAACAAAATTGTCATTTACATATAAAGATATGTAAATCACATAGCATAACAACAAATTTAATTTATAATTGGTTCGTATCAATGAAATTATCATACATTACACTGAAAATTTATATTTTTAGTTTTAAGCACCTATATTTTAATTTATAATTCATTTGTCTCAACCTTTCATATGTTGCATTACAAAATTTCAGTTTTTGCAACATTTATGGATAAATTTATATTTTACAACATGGGTGTGGAAGCATGGATTACTCTAATAAAAATTTGGTTATGTAGACATTCTCATTTTCAACATGATATTAAAACTTAACCAAACCTTAACTCAAACTAACGCCACAAATTATTATTATTATTATTGCAAAAATTGAAGTTGTAAACATGACACTCCTACAATAATGTGAAATTTATCATTAACTGTAAAGTTAAAAAAAGATTTACTAATTGAAATCTCAGATAATGAATAAAAGTTCATGTGCAGATAAGTTGATTATAAAATGTTCTTCTTAACTACAATTACATACAAAGTTCTTCTCATTTTTTCCATACTTTCTAACATTCGGCTCTATATATTTAATTAGTTAAGTTGATCGTTGATTTAAAATATTTAAATATATTCAGTGATGTAACATTCATGATTTCAATATGAATCCTTAAAAGTATATATACAATATTCGTATTGATATAAATGGAAATTTTTTTTTTTTTTCATTCAAATATATATATATATAAAATACACGAATCACATAGCATCAACTATTTACATATATAACAATAGCAAACTGTATACATACACATACACATACATATACATACATACATATATATGTATATATTGTCTTTCCTATTACCGAGTTAGAATAATAATTCTGATAAGAATATGTGGTTAGCAACCTTCTACCTTACACCTGCGTTACATATCATTTTAAATTATAAATTCTTTGATTTCAATATATTTATCATATACTACTTAAAAAATAAAGCAATTTTTAAAAATAAATAAAATTTAAAGATTATTTTTTAACAGCATTATTGTGTGCAACGCATGAGTTACACAATGTTATATATAAATTATAGAAGAACAATTTACGCAAGAAGATCAATGCATCATTACACGCGAAGCGCGTGCCACTCGTAGTTACTTTGCTAAAATTAGTTGCTAAATTATACCCGTTTATTTTTCTGGCTATTCGAAAAATATTTCCACATATATCTACTCAGCCATTCGTTGCTACAATTTAGGAAGGGACGAGAACTTTTATTCAAATTTTCAGATTTAGTCGTAGCGCTCCAAAAGGATGCGGATCAACTCCATATAAAGATCAAGAGTCCTCTCAATCACCAATTGATATCTGTCTTCACAAGCTGTTCTCTTCCGCCATTAACAGATCAAGAATCCCGTATTCAATGCGGCCAAACAGTAAAAATCTGAAGCTTTCTTTGCTGCCTCATGAAACGATCTCAGAAAACAACGCCAAAATCAAAGATTTGGAACCACGTAACAGATGCATGGGTCCATGCCAGATCGTTCTCAATGCGAAGTTGTCACCCGCCCCATCTTCAAAGGAAGTAGAAGAAAAAGATTCCTGCATATACATCCGTTTCAAACTGGAAGACCGGACAAAGTTAAAAGCATGTACAAGAGAGATCATCCCAGAAGTACTAGGCATCGATTACTGCTTCGACTGTCCACTTACTGAAAAGCCCTTGGTGCGTGGCTTTGCCATCAAAATATCTCGATTTCATCCGCTGAAGATGAAAACCGAGTACCCAGTAAAGAGGGAACATCTTCGTTATTTTGAAACGGAGATCAACTGCTTTCTTTGGGAAATTCTGAGCACCTTGCCCGATGATAAACATGATATAATCATGGATGTGAGAGCACATGTAGAGAGAGCTGTGTGGCACGATGAAGCCATGGAGTTGTTGAAGGAGATCGAAGGTGAGGGGGAATGGAACAGAAATACTGCTAATGATGAGCGCGAGGGTTCTTTAGACTGTGCTGTGTGTTTGGATGGTGTTCGTTTGAAGTGGTTTGATGGGATCAGGCTGCCTTGCAATCATGTCTTTCATGTTAACTGTATTTCACCCTGGTTCCAAAAGGAGGAGACTTGTCCTACCTGCAGACGTACACTGTTTTGAGTTGGCAAGGATGTATGTCAGTTTGTAGCGTGCAAGTCTTGTTTGTGTTGATTTAATTTATGATGAATACTAGAACTTTATGTTTTGTCAGAAAGAGATTAAAAGATGAAATGAACTGAAAGCTTGTGCAATATTACTTCAAAGGTTTAATATTTTCGCGTTGATCCTATTAACTATTCAGTTACCTAGCCAGGATCAGCGCTTTTATGGTAACGGTACAAATACCATACCATTACAAACGCTTCTTAACCAATATTAGTATTTATTCATCATTGCCAGTTTCCATATCAAAACTTTAGCTCTCGATTGTTGTCTAATATGCATGAGAGGAACGGTTGATTTTGTAGAAAATAGAGTTGGTTCAAAAGTTGGTGGAAAGCAAACTATATAACTAACTGTTATCCAGCCTTTTGATCATGTAATATTCGAATAGATTGGACGAATCGAACTCGAAAATTATCAAGCCAGAAGGCCCGGAGAGATAGCATAAAATTCAAAAAAACAAATGCAAACATTGCCACTAGGCAGAGACCAAAATACCACAAAAATACAAAGTGCTTGATCCAACATGTGTTGGATCGGTATCAATCCAACCATCTGGATCAGTACCGATGGTTTCTTTAACCAATGGAACTCAAATTCTTCATATCTATTGTAACGATCTGCAAATCCGTACCATTTAAATCGACAATAATCCACACATGTCTGAGCCAAGAAACACAAACTGACGGAAAGTCAGGAGAAAAAAAGAAGAGAGAAGAAGAGAAGAGAAGAAAGAGAGAAGATAAAATAAAATAGAACAATACAGAATCTCACATCGCAGCGAAAAATATATAATATCATATCAATGATCTTTACAAAATAGAAAATGTATATATACACATCAATTAGAGTTCAACAATCAATCAATAGTTATCAGCTTGAACAATTATAATAACATGTCCTCACAAATGCCGATAATATATAACTAAGTGCAGCGGATAATCAATAATCAAAACAAATACGCATATACGAAATGAAGATCTCCAGCTCTCCTGCTGAAGCTCCAAAGGCATCAAATCTAGACCTGTAAATATACTCGGTCTGACCAGAGCATTGAAAGGGAAGAACGCTCGGATCAGTTTGATAAACCAGCGTGAGAAACACACTCAACTGAATTTATTAAGTTACCAAAACATTTTCTTTATCAAAACAAAAGTATCTCGTAAGGCACGCCCACATATAAACACGGACATGTTTTTACCTTACGATAACTAAAACATTTCTTTCATATCAAATCCTCTTATATTATACTAGTGTTTAGTTTATACAAATAATATTAATCATAGTCGAGATGCTTACCCATATAGCATTTCGAGGCTATTCATTACGCCTTTACAAACAAAATCGCAGCTCGTAGTGGGTTTTGGATTTCCATACAAATGAGCAGGTAAAGGGACTATCTTCCGACGGTACATCTCTAGAAAAATGTATCGAGGACCATCACAAAGGATCCTCTACCAACACAAAACTGGCCCACCTCTATACTAGATTGTACGGATTATATCATCCTCTGGTCGTTACCGACCTTACCGAGGTCCCTCTAAGCATACAAACCACATAATCAGATACACGACGTCATAGCGTGTAAAGATATATCTAGAAATTGATAATCATATCCTACTTGGGAATGACCCACTTAGCCTTGCCGCATCTAACCCTATTTTGGTCATTTTCGGTTGATGAGGCCTGACGAGCTAACGATTACCTTTCACAATCACAATCACATCACTTTGAATGCCACACGGCCATTTCCGTTGACTACTATTTGCCTTCCATAAAAAATACAACCCTTAAGCTCGTATGTCTCAAGGAGGGTGTTAAACTAAGAGAAGTTGCCTTCTCCGTCACCACTGATGTACGTTTGTAAAAACCAATGTACGTAATCTATAGAAATGCAATGTCAGATAAACATCCATACAAGTTGTCCAGGAACAGGACAAGCCGAAGGTACTTTCCTACCAAATCCTGTCGGAAAATCCTAGGATTAGTAGCGAATAGTCCTCGCATTGAACATTTCATAATGAAGAGACCACTGCTACCGAATGTATATTGGGATTTTAACCCCAAACGATCAACAAGCAGTCCCCCACTATGAAAATCCGGAATAACAACATCATCACAAGCAACCTACACAATCGTCGCATATACGTTGGTCCGAAGTGATTTTCAGATAAACCGACCCCGGTCTCTTCGCACCAACAATGCAAAAGCATTTCTCAACCTCACACAGCTACTAAGTCTCGTAGACTTATCACGTCTCCAACTTTCAACTTGCTATCCTTCGGGCCAAGAAGGAAGCTCGATAAATTGGAGTAATACTCCGCAATATACGAATCAACATCCTTAACACAAACGATAATCAAGCCTACACAGAAGGCTACGTACTAAGTGTACGACTAAATAGTTCCCACATCAAGTCGAGAAATTAAAATTTGGCAAAGTTTGATAGTCGTTTATTTAACTATCAAAGAAAATAAACAAATATTCAGCACCATAACAATCACTAGGCCCTTTTAATTAATCTTTTATTAATTAAATCACTTGCCAAATACTCACTTCAAATTATCTTTAAAAAAGATATATTCTCAAAATCATTTCAACTTTCTGTATTAGAAAACATTTCCATATCCTTATATAAAAATAAGTAATTCACAATTCAATTATTTTCAACACTTAGAAAATATTGCATACACTTAAATCATAATTAAGTATATATTTTATTCTTTAAGGAAAACGTTCACTTAAACACATTTATTTGGGTTAAAATGAATGTTGCGTAAAACATCGTTACAACAACCCAAAATCAATAGTATAGGGATTCGAAAATAATATAGATTTATAAATCCCAATACTATACAAAAACATTTCCTTTCGGAAATCATTTACTATAACAACAGTGTTATAGTCCATCATTTTCTTATTCTTTTCAAAAACGTCTATTTCAACAATGAATGTTGAAATCTATGGTTTCGATACTCAACACGTTTTAAAACATCTTTAAACCATTTTATTACATTTAAAATATAACTTTCCAAAAATATCCATTTTATCAATAGCTTATTCACTGTCCAAAATCGTGAATATAGACCATTTACCAAATCCAATATTTCTATATATTTATTAAAGGATAATCCAATGTCCAAAATCGTCGATATAATGCCTTTTATAAGCATTCATATCTTGACTTAGTAAATTCAATTGATTTCGGAATTATAAAACAGTGTTTATAAACTCCATTTATATTTTATAAAAACTTCAATATACAAAATTCCTTTATTAAACCATTCCATTTATAACTCAATTATATACCAAAAATCCAGTTTATAAGTTAGTTCACTTATAAATCATTTATTTTACAAATTCATTTATCTTATAACTTCATCAATTATAAATCTATAATTTTATTTACTTATAAAATCCATTTATAACTCCAATTCAACACTTATAAAACTCCTTTATAATTCTTTCATTCTGATTTATAAAAATTCAATTTTATCAATCTTATATATAAAACCATTTATAATAAATCAAAAATCTAAATTTATACTATTTCACAAAATAGTTAACTTCATATTTCAAAAATCTCATTCTGGTTATATTTCATAAAAACCATAATTTTTATAACATAAAAATTATAATATTTATTTATTTAAAATGAATCAATTCCAAAATTCAATAAAACGTATACTTTCAAAAATCACTTTAAAATCCTTTTAAAGTAGGAAATCATCATTTTAACATTTTTAAATCCAAAATATAGGCCCAATGCTACAACAACACCAAATACATCAATCACGGCATCCAAAACATCATAAATCACATGATAACAGAATATATAACAATATCTGTAAACAAATCAATACTGGTGAGGAATCCAGTTGGATCCCTCCAACCTATCATCCGCAACAAATAGAATATGTGTACAATGTCTGCTACAAGGCAGACGCGCGTACAAAGGGTCATCCGCTCATACGCGGGAACGTATAGGGTCATCTGCTCCACTAGGCAAGTATATAGGTGAGAAAATATAATGAGAGGAATAAATTTAATTATAATTAGGAATAAAGAAGAATTAAATTTATTGAGTAAAGTATGAGTATAATAAATGAATTTTTTTCAAATCCATGATTTTAGAAATTGTTAATTAAAGATAATTTGATGATAAGATAATGAAATTTGAGATGATTAAGATTTATTTAACTTATGTAAAATTAATTTTTAGTTTAAGTTGAAATTTTCATGGTTTCAAATTTATTATCTTATTTTATTTTTCAAACTATCTTTTGGTTGTCCTTATCTCCCTTATTTTACTACAGAATAGGGAGGCTATTACTTATACCAGTCTGTTTAGAAATCTTTCTATAATCTTTAATAATCTTTGGTACTCATTTCGAATCTGAGCACTGCTTTCCATCCACAGACCGTCGATCAATTGGAAATGGTGAATCAGATTCTAGAAGATCTTTTTCATGCTTGTGTTCCTGATTCTAGAGAATCTTGGGAAGATCATCTCCATCTTGTTAAACTTACCTATAACAACGTTATCAGGTATAATTTCAATCTTCTTGTCATCTTGTCTTAATCCTATTTCATTCTATCTTTTTCTGTGTTTTCCCGTACCTCATCCTATTTCAGGGACGAAAAGTTTTGAGTGGGAAAAAGTGTAACAACCCTGTATTTTGTAATTATTTTAATTGTATATTTTGATTATTTTAATTGAAATTCCTGATTTAAAAACATTATTTTATTTATTAAATGGAAAATTTTGTTATTTTAAATATAAATTTTTATTTTTATGTGAATTATAATTTCAAACATGAATAAGTAGAATATTTTCCAAAATGTGAATTTTGGTCAATATGGTCAAACTTTGACCTTTAAATTTAAAATTTAAATTTTTGAATTTTTGAATTTTATTATGAAAATAAATTAAATTTCAAGAATACTGTTTTTCGTTTTGTTGAAATCTGATTTATATTGTGAAAGTTATGCTTTTTACAATATTGTGTGTAAATTATTTTATTTAACAAAATTATTTATTTTAATTTATGTAAATAATATTTTTGTTTGTTCTATTGTGTATATATGTGTCATATGACATGTTAGGTATATATTTTTATTTTTAAAACATTTTTAAAATATAGTTATAATTTTCAAATGTTGATTGTATTTTTGTTTTCAAAATTTTAATTCAAGTTTCAATTTAATAACTATTTCCTTTATTTACTTTTATATTTTCCTAAAAATATTTATTTATTTTCTTTTCTACTTTATTTTGTTCATCATTTTATTTTTATTTACTAAAAATTTGTTTAATTTGAATAAAAGAAAAAGAAATTCCAAAAGACAAAAGCCCTTTTATATTCTGCCTTTTCATTTAACCTTTGGCTTTTCATTTCCTTTTGACTTTTCATGCTTTGACTGTCCTTTTTCTTTTGGTTTGTCATGTATCTCATTCCATTTTCACGTGAGATACTTCTCACATCTGAAAAACTTCGACCCTTTTTTTTGAGAAAAATGCTAATGGCTTCTTCTTTTGCTTACCTTTCTTTTTTCTTTTCCTTGTTTTTGCTTGCTCCTCTTCAAGTTTGCTCGGCTAGCCTCTACCTCCATCAGCTCCACCATCACCACCACCATCTACAGCAGCTCCATCTCCTCCTCCTCTGACTATAACCTAGCCGTGCCACTAGATGAAGATTTCATCACAAAAATTTGCCAAAAACTCCACCAAAATTGCCTTAGCCGAACCTATATCTTCACTACACTTCCTATTGCACTTCGACCACCCCTTAGCCACCACCTCTAGCCATCACATCATCTCTGACATCAGCTCCAGACCTGTACTGACATGACCAGATCTGTACTAAGCATGGCCGAGCCAAGCAATGTCCAAGCCGAGCTAAAAATGCACCACAACTTGCCAATTTTGCTTTGTCCTTTCCATTCTTCACTTTGCAACTTCCACCACCTTCATCTCCATGTTGCCATGCCTTATTTATGCCAAACCCGAGCCTATAGCACCATCATGGTTGAGCATTTGAACCCTATGGTCAAGCAATTTGAGTGGAAAAGCAAGGTCAAGTCACTTTGCTCTTTGTTGCTTCCTATTTTCAAATTGTTTCAATATAAATTTTGTGTTGAATATTCACGTGTTATATTGTCTTGTTTATATGTTGTATACAATATCAATATCAAGGCTCTCCACTCAGTTGAATCAATTATCGTGTCGAGTCGTGTCATATCGTGCTCTCTAGAATTCATTCGTGTAGTCTGATTTGCTAACTCCATCTTGAAAAGGTGAGTCCTTCTCACTCTAACATGTTTACTTATGAAATAGTGAATTGATGACAAGTGTTTAGTAATTAAAAATGTGTATGCAAGTTAATGATGATTATATGATATGATATGCCATGTTATTACCATGTTTACTTTGTTATTTATCACCTGACATATGATATATGACAATATATTATGACATTGACATGTTAATATAATTGTTTATATTGTACATGCATGTATTCACACTGCAAGTTTCCCTGTTAGAATAGGATCACTATGGGTTGACATAATGCATACCCGAATGGACCTTAGAATAGGAAAAAATCGTTATGGGCTGAAATGATAGGCCTGAACGATTTTTATTGTATTTTTATTTGACTTGGGATTGCGGGTTTGAAATGATAGAACCCGAGTTTTCTTTTTTAAATTGCGGATTGAAATGATATATATTTGTATCACTTGACCTAGGTCAGAAAACTATATACAAACCCCGTGGTATATTTTTAAATGATTTTTCTTAAGACGAGCACATGTGCATGCCTAGGTGTGCCTGCATCTAATCGCACTGTGTATTGTGTACGTAAGTGTTTAGATGGTTTGTAACAACCTATTCATATAAGCAAGGAATAAATTACCAGTCATATTTGTACTTTATTTATCTTATGTTTTCTCCTTTTCTTTTTTGCTTAATGATCTTCTCTTAGTTACCTGGATTAAGTCGCCGAGATCACTAAAAGTAAATAAGAAGAAGAAAATTTTCAAGAAATACCAACGATTGATGAGCAAAACAAAATGAAATAAGCTTATCTTACTTCTTCCAATTCAACCTAGTTGGCAACTAATTCGCTGCCATTCTAAGTCCATTCTGAATACTTTTTGGTTGTTGAATGTTGTAACACAGATGAATCATACATGCCAGTTGTGTCCAGGTCAATGCTTGGTCAACATACAAAAAAACAATTTGTCGGCTAATAGTTTAGTCGTCAAAGAGACACGTATAAGAGACGCCTGTAATCTTTTGTATTGCCTTCTATTAATTAAATCAAGTGGGTCCCATTTTATTGATTGAAATCTTTTAACCATTTTATCTTTCATTAAATGAGCATAAAGTTTTAGAGGAAGATTTCGCCACATAGAAAATAACATGGAATTTGGAATCCATGCACACGCTTCAGCTTCATTTTGGAACTAAACTACAAATCCATAGAAAGAATAAAATCAAAAACATAATCTGATAATTTGATAGGCACAACAAACTTCTAAAACAATTAATTATTGAGAAATAATGTAGTTCAACACATGTTAATAGTAAAGTTTCTAGGAAATAGAATATAGCCTAACATTTAATTATTAATAGCTCCTCCAAGCTTCCAACATCAATAAAGCTTTTCTAGGCTGATGATTGGCAAGAGGGCTATGACATCGAAGCAGCTGAATTCGAAACAAACAATGCGTTAGAAAAGGTAAGTCAGCTACAGCGAACAAATATTTGGAAAAATATTTATCTAAAATTTTAAAATGTCTCACATCGTAAGAATATATGAGTCCTTTATTACATTACCATTATAATGGAGTGGTGTTTGAATTATGAAGAAATAAGTTTTTTGAGATAATTTAAAGTTTCAGCTTGCATGCTATTCATATGTATTTTGAGAATGAATACCGGAAGAAAATAGTTTGTTATTTCCAAAAGTAGATTCATATAATACATCTTATGCTAACACACACCCCATTTTTGTAATCCATCCTTAGTGAGTAGTCGGTTTATGACTATATTGTACGTGCATAATGCCATTTAGGATTATTTACTTTCGGGTATACTATTCTTCCCACTTTTTCTCATGATGTTGTGAGATCCTGGCACTTTGCCATTCTTATTTGAATGAAAACTCACCACTATCAATTTTCCATACCCACAAATTTGGTCGATTGCCGCTATACAATGGCATGTGTTTAATTATCTGTTTGAAACTACTGCTTTCAGCCCTATCCCAATTCATTAACTAAGTCGGTGCCTTTGATCCATGGGTCATACTGTAGAGCGGTTTCTCCTCCATTGGCATGCGTCTCTCCACCATGTTTGTTAATTCACATCATTTTATTGAAATAGCCTTTCATTTACCTAAATCGTTATTATCCGCTTTAGAACTCTAGAAATTTTCTATTATATATTTTTATCTCACCCATCTTGCCCATAAATAGTATCTTTTAATTTCCAACTTTCCAACTCAACTTCAATCTTACTCTCATTTTACATCTTCCAGATGACTCAACCCTACACCTCAATCTCTTCTTTGTATGGAAATTTGGTTATAAATGATCTTATGAACTCCATCCTTACGTGTAAAGTTACTACATACTACACTAATTTTATTAATAGATTTACTTGGGGTTTGAAAAGTTTGTCTAGAAGATAACTTTAGATTTTGTCGTTGTAAATAAGCTTTATTATCCATGCAAAGGAGAGAAGGTTAGAGCTCTAAGTATAGAGTTTACATTTGATATTTGTATTGATTTACAAAATTCTTAGTAATAAGCAAGGTTTAAATTTATGGTTTTCGGTTCCATTCTAGTCATTTGAAATTATTAAAATTTTGGTTCCTTTTGAAAATTTTAGAAATTCTGTTTAAATTCCGGTTTCGGATTTAGTTATCTTTTAAGTTCTTTGATGCCAGTTATGCCAAAGATACCAACGTTTTATAATCAAAGTCCATTAATTCTACCTATAAAACATAGTTTATAAGCCTATTACTTAGCTAACATTATTTCTTGCTTCTAGCACAGTATGCCAAAATCCTTCCCACGCTTTAGGCCTTCCTTTTCTTCAATTTTTTATAGTTGCTTGTAGTCCAATATTTCAATATCACGTTGGTTTTATTCTTTTATCATTCATTATCCGTCTCCGTTAAACCTCATTCAAACCATATCTAAATAGCTTTCAAATTTTGGGTCCAATTCTAAAATCAAAACCTATGAAAAGGAAATTATCTTCTCAAACTACTGAATGTCCAAATGTCCAAACATCTTTGGAGAGTTTGGATATGAATTTTTTTAACACGAAGTACTTTTATATACTTAGTAATTAAATACTACAACTATTGGATCTGAGAGAAAATCAAATTGGAAATTCTACAATTTTTGAAATGGTAAATATACATCGATCCATGATTTTCTTAACCAGTTATGTAGGTCATAGTTGCAACTGATATGATCGAATAAATTAAAAAGATAAGTAGATTGTAGCTCGCTTTATCTTTGACAACAAATTTAGAAATACATCAACCACCAGCAATATAAAGAATAACATGAATTAGGATATTTCGTTAAACTTAACCTTAATCGGACAAAACCGACAATTGATTATAGATCTTGAATGGCGTTCGTTGAACTAACCTTAATCGCGGCTAAATAGCTGGAGAAGAGGGTGGATTTGGAAGCATACATAATAACCCTAGTTTGTGGGATCACACTAATGCTGGAAAAGATGATGGATCTGGAATCGGACGGGACTGAGCTGCTGATAATTTATTATTAAATTTAAATCACCTGTTAATTACATGTATATAATAATCATTTATTTGTTGAAATTTATTGGTTGAATTGAATGATGATTTTGATGGATGTTTAATTGTCGATATTGGTCGATTCGATGTTATGTTTGATTTATAAAATGTTATCACTCTGCTAGTTCTCTTAGTTGTTATTTGAAAATCACTATGGGTTGAAATGATATATACCCGAAGGATCTGTAGATTAAGGAAAAATTGTTATGGGTTGAAATGATAGACTCGAGCGATTTTATGGTTTTTTGTAAATTTGGGATTGCGATTTGAAATGATATATGATCGTAAAATTTTAAATTGCGGGTTGAAATGATAAATATCTGTATCACTTGTCCCTAGAGTAGAGAATTATATATGGACACCGGATTGGTTAAATTAAATGACTTTAAAATTCTAAAATTTTGAATTTAATTAAATGATGTTTTGAAATAAAAGTTGATTTATATAAATTGAATTATTATTGAAAAATTAAGTTTTATGTTGAAATATGAATTGGTTTAAAGGAATTGCTTAGGAAATTAAATTAAAATTTTAAAGTCGAATTTGACATATAAGTGAAATTTGTCAGAATTGAGTTATTTGGGTTGTTTGAAATATTACTCTAAAATGTATTGAAATTGGAATAATTTAAATTGATATTTTTAACATGGATTGAAATCGATATAGAATTTAATAGTTTATTTAAATTTTGGATTGAAAGATTTGCAATTGGGTTTGTTGATTTGTAAATTGAAATGGTTCAGATGTGTTAAAATGAAATAAATAGTTTAAATTGATATTAATTCCAAATTCATATTTTATTATAAACTATTTGAAAAAAATATTATTTTTAAAATTTCTAGTTATTAAGATTTTCAAATTATTAAACTACTTTAACTTATATCAACTCAATTAAATCATTTTAACCTATTTTAAACTAATTAATTTATTTTAACACTAATTAGCCCATTTAACTTATTTCAAATCTAATTAATCTATTCTAAAGCTATTTAATCTATTTTAATTATATTTAATCTATTTTAAATCTATATAACTATCTTAAATCAAGAAAAATATTTTTAATCTATATTAAACTATTTTAGAGCATTTTAACTATTTATAACTATTTAAACTATTTCTATATTTTCAGACTAAGTAAAGGGGAAGTGTTTATATTCAAATTCAGTGGTTTAAAAGCGAATACGGATGTTATAATTTAAGTTGTAACTTAAATGACGTAATTGATTGAATACGATGATTTTGAAATGAGGGTTTAACCTAATTTGGAAATATGCTTTTTGAAAGAATTGTGATTTCGAAGACGATATGATTTGAAAGTGAATATGATGTGAAAATGATATGGTTTGAGAATATGATATTTTGATATCAATTGTAAATTGACTTTTTGAAATGTAATAGAACTATCCGGTGTGAGAAAAGCGTTTGGTTGTTAAAGAGACCGGGATCAAATATTGTCATACTCTCTGCCAATACCGAAAATCACCTTAACAACTGTACACGTGGTGGAGATTCCAAAAATGGAGTAGGATGGTTGGCGAGCGATTCTATATGAGGTATTTACATGACCCTAACTCATATGAGTCAGCTTGATGTGGCTAAAATCAGGGGCCATGCCAGGCCAAGTGAGGTTATACCTCCGAGCGGGCACACTTCTTCGATACTATTTCTGACTTTGTGATTTGATTTGGTGGCCACCCTTGATTTTGATTTGGAAGTGCGTTCTAAGGTGGACAGTAGTAGCTGCTATGCGTTACCACCAGTCAGGATACGTAAGTGGTATATCTACCCTGGCATTTCCTCGTGTGCCGTGGCGCATGCCCTATAATGCCTTCTACAAGTTTGGTTTGTATCATTCCTATGGAATGCCCTCTGATAGCCCTCCATTTTACGGAGGAATTACGGTACTATATAGACTATTGGGAGTATATAAAAATGTGTTAAGGGGGGTTTGGGTAATGCCTTAACGCTATTTTAATACTTTTACTTTACTGTAGGTATATTATAATAGCATATTGTACTACATAGTAGATAGTTTAACGGATGCTTAGGAGATGGAAATCCCAAACATCTCTTAAATTATTACATTCACGTTAGACACTGGATAGGAGATGTCAAACCCCGTAAACATCTCTGACGTCGTCACACGCATATTTACCAGTGATTTAACTTACATAAGATATTTTTGTTCTGACTCGAGTGTTTTGTCTTTTCAATTCGCTTGGGTCAGCCTGAGCATTTCAGGATTTGAAGACCTTATTTTTGGAAAAGAAGACAAAGATTTGTAATACTATTATGTACTATATTTATTTCAATGCATTCATACTGTTCCGCTGCATTATTTATTTATCTTTGATATGTGTAACTCTGAACCTGTGTGGTATAAGTATAATCAAATGTATTGTATACAGCTTCATGAATTGTTATTTGATTATTATTTTTTATCATTCCGCTGCGAGATTCTGTTTTGTTTTTTTGCACTCTCTGCTTTTTCTTATTTTACCCCATTAACAATCTGCCCCTTTGTATGATTTGAATTGACATGTGTGTCTGCTTAAAATGTCCAAAAAGATGGGTCATTACAGGTGGACACAAATGCACAGGACGAGACACTTCGGTAAGTTGGCATTGCGGGCCCCCCCCTTGATGCGTAACTAGGGTATATGTAGTCATAGTTGTGGGTAACTTGGTCTCATGGTAGGAATTGTAGGGAAACCTATGTCGAAATAGTTACGAGTAGTCTCAATACATGAAATGGTAGGGTAATCATATATGGAATAGTTCCAACAGCTATTAGCCGGTCAATAGTTATCTAGAGGTTCGATTAGTTGTTTGGTCCTAGGTTTGAGCCTGAACAGGTTGTTGTGTAGGCATGTGTTGAGTTAAATCCTTAGGATGTGAAATAAGTAATTCAAGAACACTTGCAGGACATTCAAAATCAAATATGATCACCATATATTAGTTACGTACTCATTCACTGGACTTTTGTCTAACCCACTCCTTTTATTTCTTTTTTTCCTCACCATGGGAGAACAAGATAGCAGGTGACAGTCCTGAGATATGTATTTAGGGAGACGAGCTTAGCATTGGAGTTGCTATATATTTTCCATTTCTCTCCATGTATTTATTTATCGTATTCAGTACTCGATATTTATCAGACTATGCGTCGTATTTCTGTGTGCTCTGGATTTGACTACGTACTATTTTTCGAGACTATTTTTTAAGTTATTTTACAAGGTATTTGTTTTTTGTATTTATATTTTGTTGCCTTTCGCTATGAGATCTAAAAGTGTAGAATGCCTTAGATCATATCTATATGTTCTTAGTCTCCGTAATGTTTTATAAAAACCTAATAGCTTGTACTTCTTAGCATCGAAGGAAGCCCGAAAGTCACCATAGGCTTTGAATGGACGTGTCGAGAGGTGTGAGTTGTAACAGTTGGTATCAGAGTCTAGGTTTGAAATTCCTTAGGGATTAGAGACGTATTGAGAGAACGTACTTGAAAAGTTTTTTGAAAAGAAAGATTTTTCAAAAGTTTTTCAAGAAGATTTTCAAATTGGGTTTCTAAAGTATGTATATATAGATATGTATAGATAAAAGTTTTTCAAAAAGTTTTCCAAAGATTTAATTTAAGTATAATGTGAATAATTCTTTCCCTTTTCTTGCCAACACCATCTACGGAAAGTTGCTAATAAATTCCTAAATCATAGATAGAAGAGGAGTAATCCTGCTGGTTCAAGCTCAAGCAACGCAGTTGAGATTTTGGGCATGAACATCCTAATTTGGTTATATCGGCATCTTTAAGCAAGGGGACAAGCCAAGCTTAACCCTAATAAAGGACCCATGCATGGAGCAAGTGCTAGGTGCAGTTTATGTCCACCCACCTATCGTCGGTTTTGCTAATCTATGCAAGAACTTTACGAGCCTAGAAGGGAAGCCGTATGTGGGGATTGAGTTATATGTAAATTTAAGGATATGGATTTGTGCTTGTAAGAGGATTTTTAGATTGATGATTCCTTCTGATGAGGTGAGGGGACTGCTTGCTACTTGGAATTTACAAGGAGAGGTTCTGAATTGGTGGGATGTAGTAGACGCGGAGACTAATGATGGAGAGATCATTTAAGGGGACTTTAAGAGACGTTTTGAGATGAATTTTCTTTTCAAAGTAGAGGATGGAGTACAGTTAGAGAAGTTTATTCGTTTGCAGCGGGCAGAGAAGTCGGTGAAAGAGTATGTGAGTCGGTTCAATGAGTTAGTTAGTTTTTGGATAGAGCTGATCAATACCCCTCATAAGAAGGATCTGAAGTTCGTGAAGGGGCTAAATCAACCTCTATAATGTTTGGATCTTAGTCATATTCCCATGAGTGCGACTTATGAGGTTTTGCTGGAGATAGCCATGTTGAATATCATCTCCAATGAGAAAGTGAAGGAAGAACCCCAGAAGTCTGGAAGAAAGGCACTATAGCAAAATCAACAAAGGGTGGAATCAGAACCAAAGGAAACATTAAGAAGCAGGACATGTAGTGTAGAAGATATGGTAAGAAGGGGCACTTTGCTAAGGAGTGCAAGGTTGATAGTTTGAATATTAAGTGTTGCAACTACATAATTACATGAGGCGGGAATGTTTAGCACCTCAGAAGATCTCTACCTTGGTCATTCCAGCTTATGCACTGGATGAAGTTCCTAGCTCGAGCACGCTTCCAACGGAGGACAAGGTGAAGAAAGTTGTGATTGAAGGTGTGTTAACTCTATCTGGTTTATCCATTTGTACCTTATTTGATATTGAGGCATTGGACTCTTTTATTTCCAGTAGACTTGTAGATGAGTTACACATAGACACTAGCATAGTTATAAACTCCGTGGTTGTATCCCCCCTGTTGTAGGATTGGCTTATTTTTCCATGGTATGTAAGGGTTTGGATTATTTATTTTGGGGTTTGAGTTCGATTCCGATTCTTTTGTCTTAGAATTTTCTGGGTTTGGGTTGATTTTAACCATAAATTGGATGATGACATGTGAGGCGATTTTAGATTATAATAGGAATGTTGTTAAGTTGGGTACTTGTTGTAGGCGTAATCAAGGGGTTTATTGCCATCCATAGGTTAAGTCATGTTAAGTTACTTATATTCATTAGACATATCACATAGTGAGTTAGATTCAGTACATGTTGTTAGAGATTACCCGGATGTCTTTTTCGAGTTTACCGATCTCCCACCCCAAAAAGAGACCGAGTTCCAAATTTATATTGTAAATAACGCCAGACCTATCGCCATACCGTTGAGGCATATGGCTCCGAAGGAGAGACGTGAATTGAACAAGCAAGTGAATGAGATGTTAGAGAAGGAATTCATTAGGAGGAGCATTTCAGAGTGGGAAGTACCGGTTATCTTTGCCACTAAGGCAAATGGTTCCCTGAGCTACGTGTTGAATATAGAGAGCTGAACAAGCTGACAAAGAAGAATCATTATCCATTGCCCAGCATAGACAATCTCTTTGATTAGTTGGTTGAAGCGAAGATGTTCTCACAACTTGATTTGGCTACCAGATTCCATCAGTTATCTGTAGTTTAAGATAGAATTTAAAAGACTTCTTTTAGTACATTTGATTGACTTTATGAGTGGTTGGTCATGTTATTCGGACTGACGAACATGCCCGCCTAATTTTTTGATTTGATGAGCTGAATATTTAAAAGGTTTCTTAATAAGTTCATGGTGGTATTTGTGGTGACATATTAGTCTATTCGAAAGGCGAGGAGGAGCAAAGTTGCATTTATAAGAAATGCTCCATACTCTCTATAAGCATATGAAGGCAAAGTCTTTTAAGTGTCAATTTTGGCGCGAAGAGGTATGCTTTTTAGGACATATTGCCTTGAAAACTGGGCTGGAGGTTCCTGTTAGTAAAGTTGATGTAGTACACGATTGTTGGCATGTGCCAAAAAATGCCACAAATAGTAAGGAGTTTCCTTGGTTTGGCAGGCTACTATAGAAATTTAATTAAGAATATCTCTAAAACCTCTGCTCCTTTAACCAGTCTTGCTAAGGGGAATTTAGTTTTCTCATGGGACGCGAAACATGAGGATGCGTTTATTAAGTTAAATGAGGCATTGACTAGTGCACCTGTTCTATTACTACCCTATGGTACGAAGGCATTAACAGTAAACACCAATGCTTATGGTATGGGGTTAGGGGTTGTGTTAATGCAGGAAGAAAGAGTGGTGAACTATGCTAGTCAACGGTTAAAGGTCCATGAGAGAAATTATCATACCGATGATCTTGAGTTGGTGGCCATTGTTTTTTCACTCAACTCATGTAGGCATACCTTTTAGGAGAACGGTTTGAGCTGTATACGGATCATAAATTTCTGAAGCATTATTCTTCTAGAAAGATTTAAACTTAAGGCATCAAAGGTGGTTGGAGTTCTTGGCATCGTATGACTTTGATACCTCCTATACTCTAGGTAGGGTAATGTTATTATAGCCGATGCCTTGAGTAGGAAGCATGCGATATTTAGTCCTATATTCTTAGAGTGGAAGTGCTTAGAGTTTATCTATATATTTGACTTCCAACCATCATCAGATATTACTTAGGAATTGTTAGCAGCTTTGGATGTGCAGCCTATGCTTGTGGACTGTATAGGGTCAAGTTAGAAGCAAGACAAGATGCAATAGGATATTTTCAAGAGAATTAGTAGAGGAGAGTTGTTGAGTCATTTTAGGCATTACTCCATTGACCCAAAAATTGGTTAAAAAGAGATGATAGATTGTGTATTCCTCTCATTATGGATTTGATTGACATGGTACTAGCCGAGTCTCATGATGATTCATCTAGGTGGGGATAAAATGCACCATGACATGAAGAGAGTCTTCTATTGGCCTGCTATGAAGTATGTGGCAGAGTATATAACCCGAGTATGACTTGCTAGAGGGTAAAGGTGGAGCAAAAGAAGCCAGGAGGATTGTTGCAGCCATTGGATATACCTTAGTGGAAGTGGGAGAGTATTTCTATGGACTTCATCGATCGACTACCTATAAGTAGGATAGGAAATGAGAGTATCTGGGTCATAGTTAACCGACTAACCACGCTTATTTCATTTTGGTTAGAAGTACGAGGACTGTTGTATCTTTAACAACTCTATATGTAAGAGAGATTGTTAGATTACATGGAGTTTCTTCTAGCATTGTTAGTGATAGAGATTCGCTTTTCACCAGTGAGTTTCGAAGGAGTCTACAGGAGGCTTTGGGTATCGAGTTAAGATTGAGTACCACTTACTACCCACAGACTGATTGAAAAATAGAGAGAGTCAACCAGGTGTTGGAGGACTTACTTTGGATGGGCATATTGAATTTTGGAGGCTCTTCGGAGGATCACTTGCCACTAACGGAGTTTACCTATTGTAACAGCTCTTAAGCGAGTATTAAGATGGCACTATTTGAGGTATTATATGGAAGACCCTGTAGATCGCCATCGTGTTGGTGTGACACTAAGGACAGAATTATTCTTAGACTGAATATGGTGATGGAGACAATTGAAAAGTTAGATTTGATTCATAAGAGGATGAAGACTGCTCAGGGTTGGCAGAATTCTTATGCTGATAGGAGATGCACAGAGTTAGATTTCGTAATGAGCAGCATGGCTTTTATAAAGGTCTCACCATTTAGGCATGTTATGAGATTCGGTAGTTCAGATAAGCTAACACCGAGGTTTGTATAGCCTTTTTTGATTACTGATAGGGTTGGGAAGTTAGCTTATGGGGTGAAGCTTCTTACGAAGTTAGCGGGAGTACATGATGTTTTCCACGTGTCGTACTTGCGAAAGTGCTTACATGATACAACCGCCATAGTCATGCCGAGTCAGCTAGAGGAGGTGGAAGTAGAGAGGGAGTCGGTAGTTCACCATGCATCTACTTGTGTTCTTGAGCATGGTATAAAGTGACTCTATAACAAGGTTATTAAGCTTGTTAAGGTTTAGTAGGGAGATGATCCTACGAAGAGTACATAGGAGCCTGAAGAGGGGATCCGAGCTATACACCTCCAACTCTTTTCTGGTATGTTTCAATTTCAGAAAATTAAGTATAGGTCACTTATGTTTTTAGGTTTTTAGTATACCCTATAGGTAGAGACACTTGGATGGCAGGAATGGTTGTGAACGTGTCATTATGATATGTTTTAGATTATGTATGCTAGTGGATATACCTATTGAATTGGTCTTTGCACACTTAGGAAAATATATTATTTAGTTAGTATGCCCATTTACACCATCACTTGGTCTACTTTGTTGAGTTATGTACATATTGTTCTTGTATATGGATTGAATGGCTAGGCATTCATGTAGAAGTGCAAGTATATTTACATAGGATGTCGTATACATTTTGGATACATGGCATAAGCATTTGCATCTAAGGAGGTCGACTAGATCAGGAGAACGCCTAATCTTTACATTAGTATAGGTTTATATGCATGCCACACATGCATGCACACATTGCATTAGAAATTTTATTAGGGACTGGTTGACAATGAATGACAGATGAGTAGATGGTTGTAGTTATTGATCTCTTTTGCATGCACGAGTTACATTTTTCCATCCTTAGAGATTTTGGGGATGAAATCCTTTTAAAGGGGAGAAGTAATGTCCTCAAATTTAAGAGAAAATTTTAAAAAGAAATAAAATTATATTTAACAAGGGAAAAAATGGAATTTTGGCAAACGTTCAAATCTGGGAATGAAATTTGCACCATTGTTTTCGTAGCGATTTTCTTGACAATTTTCATATATAACATTCTGAAATGGAAAATAATATGGAAAAGTTATAAACGTTTGAAAATTCACAACCGAAATTTATTAAAAAAAGGGAAAATAAATATTAGTATATAAGAAAACCCACCAATCGATAAATCGATTAGTATCGGTCGAATGCAAGTGGTCAACCGCTGTGACGACCCACCTTTCTGACCCTTTAGAACGACACTTAATACATCCATAGTATTCATGTTTCATTGCACAAGTATTTAAAAGAAAAGTTGTCATTGGGTAAAATATTAAAACAGAACAGTAATCTCACAACGGAACGGTGAAATATATAACATTCGATAAGATAGCACATAAGGTTGCTCCCAACATGGAGTTATCAGAGTTGCAACAAAAGTACTACTATCAGTCTTGATATTTATATCAACCTGCCTTTAAATACACACACATAGACCAAACATCTCATAACAACGGAAATAAATAGCTAGGTAGATAAGGAGCCTCCTGCTCGTCCACCATCTCCAAAAAAGCCCATAGAAACCTGTCAATTTCGGACCACTCACATATAAATGAGTACCCGAGAGTATAGGTAAAACAAACAATTCGGGTCAGACAATAAGTTCGGTATGAGTAAACTCCAAATAAAAAATAAAACACACAAAATAACCGGCGAGACCACATCACAAAAACACAGATGGGGTTTCCCCTCACAAGGACAAGATCCAAGTATAAAAGAACGGACATAAATAATTAAATACCACGAAGTGTGCAGACGCTTCCTGATGCAATTAAGAAAGAATCATCCAAAGATTTGAATCAAAAACAAGGAAAAGGAATTTTTCCAATGATGACCAAGAGGGTGTGCCCCCCTTATCGAAAGTTTACCTCTAGAAAATATACTTGAGAACTACGATGGCTCTTGGAAACCTCCTAGTCGGACCCCGCCAACCTTACCGGGTATCTGAGTATTTCACATCTTCATGTGCCTACAACCGAAACCAATCTAGAATAAATGCGACAATACCCTAATGGGAGTAACCCCACATAGCTTGGCCCCCACTCGCACTTTATTTAGTCATTTCCGATAAAGGATATCAATGCTCTAAATGAGCAACAAGTCGTCTTAGATTGACGAAACAAAAACAAAAGGAAGAAGGGTATCGAAATTGGTAATTAAGATATCAATTATCGGGGAAAAATGATCGTATATGGAAATTAAATCTTATACTCTTCCAATGCTTGGAAAATATCCATATACTTATCTCATCGGTATAAGTATATTCACAAAACAGTTGGGAGGATTTCATATTTCAAAAGCAAATTTAAAATGGGTCAAAAACAATTGTCTCAAGAAAAGCGAATTTTTTCCATACCATCATAATTATAAGAAATCAAATCCCCTACACTTGTCACGTTTGCGATATTTTCGACTCAATCTATTCCTCGTCCAGAAAAAAAGCCAGGTAATTCAGGGCACTGGTTGCTTCTAGATTTTCCTGGACACTTTGGTTCTAGATCTCACAAATAGAGGATCAATCTACTCATTGGCTTTTAGTGCCAAGTATAGGACTACTTACTTTCCATAAATAACCCATTTAAATCATTATATAAATTTTGAGGCTCCTTTAAAATACTTTAAACCAAGATTTAAGACTTCCATTCAAATCATAACTTAAATCCATCATCTTTAAATGAGAATACGATCATGAGGGGTGAAGCTCCCTCTTAATCAAATGAGATAGCTCAAAGGGGTGTTATTTCCTTTTAACCAAAAAGTCACTAAATATCAATCCTAAGTTAAAAGGTGGTGTAAGTTCACCTTAACTAAACGTTAAGGTTATTGCTCATAAACTGGCCGAGCACAAATCAAACAACCAAACAACCAAACAAGAATAATAATAGGCCCATTATTATTAACAAGTAATCAATAGTTAACGAACATTTATTAAAATGTGAATGAGTCAAAGGAAAGAGATTAAGATTACAATCACTGTAAAATAACTAAATTATACTCACAGAATAAGTTAAACCCACTAAACTATGACTATGAAAGCAAGGAATACATTCACTGAATAAGTTATACCCACTAAACTATGAAAGCAAGGAATATACTCACATCTTATTTGCTTTGCTGGAGACTTGGAATACTTCCGTTTGATAATGAAGTTTAGTTCTTTTCTTTAGTTTGTGAATGAATTAAAATGAGATATGGACTTGGCTATTTATAGGTGAAGAGAAGGGTACTTTAGTAATTTCCTATAGCCAAAGCTGATTCGACCAAATTTTGGTCCAATAGAAACCATTCTTATGGCCTAATTTGGTTCGACCACATTTTGGTCCAATAGAATAAATCCTTATGGCTTAATTTGATTCGATCACAATTTGGTCCAACAGGAATCCTCCTTATCAACTATGGCCTAACCTTATTCGACAAGATTTTGGTCCAATGGCAACCATCTGCATGGCATAACCTGATTCGACCAGATTTTGGTCCAATGGCAACCATCCATGTGGAATATAATAATCATTATGCTATTTTGTTTTACTAGGCAAGTCTGTTTTATTAGGAAAATTGTTTTCTTAAGTAATCATTCTCATTTGGTTTATTAGGCAAACTTATTCTTAAATAAATCAGTATCCCTAACCATCTTATAACTCGAACTGTCTTTAAACTAACATTTTACATCAGTTTTAAAAAATCTATTCGAGACGTTTCATCCAAAATTTTATTTTAGATATAAAATCCATTATTTAGTCATTTTTAAAACATATTAACTATTTAAGTTCAAAGTGATTAAATTATAGGTCGTTACATCATCACCTCCTTAAAGGAAATTTCGTCCTTGAAATTAATCAGATAAACTCAAGATATCAAAGAAACCCAAATGACATCATATATACCACACAAAGATACATGGAAAGTGACCTCAACACAACTGTGAGTACACTAAAAAGAAACAATAAAATACAAACACAACTATATCAACTCGGGATAAGAATCCCTAATATAGTCCTCAGTTTCTTAAGTACAATCTCTAACATCTCCACTCCACTGAACCTTAACAAGATTCACAACCTTCTTCCTTAATGGCTTTATATCATGAGAGACAATGTGAATAGGCCGCCTAAGAATGGCTAGGTTAGGCTGAACCTCCAAACCAACTTGTTGTTTCTGTTCTACTATCATTGAAGGGTCGGTTACATACTTACATAAATTGAGATACGTGAAATACGTTGTGTGCATCTGATAGTCGATCCGGTAACTCCACTTTACATGCAAGTTTACTAATCCGGTTTGGTATGGGAAAAGGGCCAATATATCGAGGGGCTAACTTCCATGTCTTCCCAAACCTCACGACACTTCTCAGATAAGAGACTTTTACAAGTACCAAGTCCCCGACTAAGAACTCTAGATCCCTACGCCTTTGATCTATGCAACAATTTTTCCAATCTTTCACTTCCTTCATCTTTCTTCTAATATCAGCTACCTTCTCATTGGCTTCTAAGAATTTGTCAGGTCCAAGAAAAATTCTACATACCGATTTAACCCAACACGAAGGAGAACGACATGGACGAACATAAAGAGCTTCAAAAGGGGCCATACCAATTCTTGCTTGATAGCTATTGCTGTAAATGAATTCGACTAAGGGTAAATGATCTTCCCAAGAACCCTCAAAGTCTAGAATGCATGCTCGCAATAAATCTTCCATGATCTGGTTCACTCTCCCTATCTGCCCATCTGTTCAAGGATGTTATGTTGTACTTAGACTTAGCTCAGTCCCTAAAGCAATTGCAGTCCCTCCTAGAACCTCCTAGTGAATATCGATCTCGATCACTTACAATACAACAAGGAATTCCATGGAGTCTCACAATCTCCTTCACATACAAACTCGCTAGAATCGTAGTAGTCCTAGTCAGCTTAACAGGAATGAAATGGGCACTCTTGGTCAGTCGATCAATTATAATTCAAATGCCATCGTTGCCTCTTCTTGACCTAGGTAGACCATCAATAAAGTCCATAGAGATCTGCTCCCACTTCCACTTTGGGTTCTTAAGTGGCTAAAGCAATCTAGCTGTCTTATGCTAGTCACTCTTAGTCCATTGGCAGTTTGCATAACGACTCACAAAGATTGAAATATCTTGCTTCATCCCCTTCCACCAGAATACCCTCTTTATATCTTTGAACATCTTGGTCACTCCTAGATGAAAAGATAACTTTAAATGGTGGCATTTAGCTAATGCTTCTTACCTAAGTCCATCAAAGTCTGGAACACAATTACACCCATTCATTTTCAATATGCCCCGAAGATCAATTTTAATGCTAGAAACAACACCTTCTTCAACATCCTTCTTAAGTCGAGCCAAAATAGGATCTGCCTCTTGACTGGATGCAATTTTCTCTAACAATACTAGCTTAACTTCTAGGTTTGCAACCATTGCTACATTCCTACTCAGCGCACCAACAACGACATTTGCTTTTCCAGGGGTATAAAGAACCTCAAATCATAAGAAGCGAGAAACTCCAGCCATCTATGCTGCCTCAAATTCAAATCTTTCTGGGTAAAAATGTATTTTAAGGATTTGTGGTCCATGTATAACTCGAACCTTTCACCCAAAAGATAATGCCTCCACATCTTTAGTTCAAAGACAATAGCCAAAAGCTCCAAATCATGCATAGCATAATTTTTCTCATGCGACTTTAGCCGTCAACTTGCATAGGCAATAACTTTCCCATCCTGCAACAGCACTGCTCCCAATCTGGTTCCACAAGCATCTATATACATAGTTAAACCTTCGCTCCCTCTGGAATGGTTAAAATAGAAGTGGTAGTCAACTTCTCTTTCAATTCATTGAATGCTTGATTACACTTAGAAGTTTTAACGAACTTAACATATTTCTTTGTTAACTTCGTTAGATGAGAAGCAATCTACGAGAAGTCCTTGATAAACTTGCGGTAAAAACTAGCAAAAGAAACTTATAACTTCCATTGCACTTTCGGCCTTCTTCCAGTCTTGAACTACAACAACTTTAGCTGGGGATATGCCTTCTCCGGAAATAACATACCCTAGAAATCTAACTTTAGATTTCTATAAATGGCACTTGGAAAACTTAGCCTTCAACACATGGCTCCTTAAGGTATCGAGTATGACACAGAGATGATATTTGTGTTCCTCTATCTTTTAATAGATAAGAATGTCATCGATAAAGATGTGAACAAATTTATTGAGAATGTCTTAAAATACTCGATTCATTAAGTCCACAAACTAAACGGGTGCGTTAGTCAATCCAAACGGCATAACTAACCGCTTGTAGAAATTTTCTGGAGTTTGAAAAGCTGTTAAGGGAACACTCTCCTCTGCCACTCTTAATTGGTGGAAACCGGTGGAAAGATCTAATTGAGAAAATATCCGAGCACCGTGGAGTTGGTCAAACATATCGTCGATCCTTGGCAAAGGATATTTATTCTTGATAGTCCTTTTGTTCAACTCCCGATAGTCTATGCATAAACTTAAAGAACCGTCCTCCTTTTTAACAAAGACGGCTGGTGATCCCTAACTCGAGGTACTACGTCATATCAAGCCCTTTTGCAATAAATCATAAGTCTGCCTTTCTAACTCCCTCGTCTATTTCGAAGCTACCCTTCGTTAAGGGTTGTACAATAGGTCTAGTTCCTAAAACCAAATCAATACAGAACTCGACTTCATAGTGAGGAGATAAACCTTGCACCTCATCAAAAATATCTGCGAAATCTTGAATAACCGGCACATCTCCTATCTCCGCTTTAGCCACTTCGAGTGAATAGAGAAAACTGCTCATTAACTTCTTAGGCTCTTCACAGCAAATATCAACACCAACATCTCCAGCATCACTAACTCCGATGATCCTTCTACCACAATCCAGGATAGCTTTATACTTAGATAACCAATCCATTCCCAGTAATACTCCAAAATCCATAAACGCAAGAACAAAGAAGTCAAAAGAAAAGAGATGATTTCGATAAGAAATAGGTACATTTAAACACACAGTGTCAAGATTTGTCGAACCTCTAATTGGGTTTGACCCATAAAGAGGATTACATATGATAACATATTTAAAGTTTAGCTCGTCCGTTAGATTATAAAAAATAAAACTATGGGAAGCTCTTGCATCAAATAACACCCTTACAGGAATACCATAGACGAATAAAGTACCTTGCAACACTTTCTTCCCTTTTTGATCTGAAGAAGTAGATGGTATCTCTTCAATGGTAAATGTCTGTCATTGAGATCCCTTTTTAGGAAAGGGCACTCATTCTTCATATGTCCTGGCTAGCCGCAATTAAAACATGTGGTGATTGGGCAATGATCTGCAAAGTGGCCCATCTTATTGCACTTGAAACAAAGAATGTTGGCCAAGTTGGTCTGCTTCTCCTGTGCTAGAGCATCATCTTTGGCATTCTTCCCTGCACCTTCCTTCTTTCCTTTAAACACACACTTGAAGTTTGGATTTCCTTCAACTGGTATAACTGATAAAGGCTTGGCACTTACTTCTGGTACTACACCCTTCTGGACTCCTTCCTTAATATCAAGAGCCTCAAACCTCAAAGCCATACTAATAATGTTGGTGAACGTACCCATAAGATGATTGGTCATTTCACGATGAAACTCTGCTCGCATTCAATTCACAAACATTTCATTTTTCTTGAGCGGTGTGTTTAATCCAAGCCCAAAACAGGACAAACCATTGAACTTATGCTCATACTATGACACAGTCATATCACCCTGCTTTAAGTCAATGAAACTTCTAAATAACTAAGTTCTTTCGCCTTCTGGAATAATCCATGCTTCAAAAACTTCCTTGAATTGGGCCCAAGAAAACTCCTTCTCTAGAGTACCAGCTGTTTCTGAATCCCACCAATCCATCGTCCACTTTTGAAGTTTTCATGATGCCAACAGCCATTTCTCCGCATCCTCCAACCGAAGATCTCCAAATATTCTTTCATAAGTTCGAAACAACATCTGCACTCCAAGAATATCTTTAGCCCTATAGAATGGTTTTCCACCTAAAGTGGTAAAATTCTTACATAAAGACGCAAAGTTCATAGGGGTCTGAACTTGCACTACCATTTCCTCAACCGGATCTACAACTGAAATAGTAGCATTTCTAGGTACTCTGCCATTGGTAGGCATGCTAGCTCCAGATCCTCTTCTTCCTCCTCTTCTTATATTCATTTTCTATTATCTAAACAAATAACATATGTCTTTAGAATACAACAATAGGATTAAAATGGTATAGGAAATAATTCCAAAGATCTAAAACGAGACTTTAGAGGATATATATTATTATTATAAAAATTACAAATACGCTCTCTCAAGATTAACTCATTCTAGGGCATCACTTAACCTATCTGTAATGAGTTGTACCCCAATCAGGCTAAGGTGTTTGCTCAACAAAAGATCTTTTACCAACTATGACTACCCACCTTTCTAACCCCTGAGAACTACACTTAATACATCCATGGTATTCATGTGTCGTTGCCCAAGTATCTGAAAGACAAGTTGCCATGGGGTAAAATATAGGAATAAAGCAACAATCTCACAACGGAATGGTTAAATATATAACATTAAATAAGACAGTACATAAGGTTACTCCCAACATGGAGTTATTAGAGTTACAACAAAAGTATTACTATCAGCCTAGGTAGTTATGGCAACCTCCCTTTAATATACATACATAGAGCCAACATCTCATAACAGCGGAAATAAATAGCTAGATAGATAAGGAGCCTCCTGGTCGTCCACCATCTTCAAAAGAGCCCAAAGAAACCTGTCATTTCGAACTACTTAAATATGAATGAGTACTCGAAAGTTTAGGAAAAAACAATTCGGGTCAGACAATAAGTCCGGTATGAGTAAGCTCTAAATAAAAAAAATAGAACACACTAAATAACCGGTGAGACGACATCACAAAAACGTAGAACGAGTTTCTTCTCACAAGGACAACATCCAAGCATGAAAGAATGGACATAGATAATTAAACACCGCGAAGAGCGCAAGACGCTTCACGATGCAACTAAGAAAGAATCACCCAAAGATTTGAATCAAAAATAAGGAAAAGGAATTTTTCCAACAATGATTAGGAGGGTGCGCCCTCCTTATCGAAAGTATACTCTAGGAAATATACTTGAGAACTACGATGGCTCTCGAAAACCTCCAAGCTGAACTACGCCAACCATATCTAGTATCCGAGTATTTCACATCTCCATGCGCATACAACCGAAACCAATCTAGAGTAGATGTGACAATACCCTAATGGGAGCAAGTCCACATAGCTTGGCCCCTACTCGCTCTTTATTTAGTCATTTCCGTTAAAGGATATCAATGCTTTAAAAGAGCAACAAATCGTCTTAGATTGAAGAAACAAAAACAAAAGAAGAAGGGTATCGAAATTGACTATTAAGATATCAATTATCGGGGATAACAAAACGATCGTATATCGAAATTAAATCTTATGCTCTTTCAATACTTGAAAAATATCCATATAATTGTCTCATCCGTATAAGTATATTCACAAAACATTTGGAAGAATTTCATATTTCAAAAGCATACTTAAATGGGCCAAAAATAATTTTCTACAAGAAAGGCAAATGTTTTCTATACCATCATAATTATAAAGATCATTATGGAAATCAAATCTCCTACACTTATCACATTTTCAATATTCTCGACTTAATCTATCCCTTACCCAGAAACAAAGCCAGGTAAGTCAGGGCACTGGTTGCTTCTAGCCATGCCTAGACACTTTGGTTCTAGAACTCACAAATAGAGGATCAATCTGCTCATCGGCTTTTAATGCCAAGTATAAGACTACTTACTTTCCATAAATAACCCATTTAAATCATTATATAAATTTCGAAGCTCCTTTAAAATACTTTAAACCAAGATTTAAGACTTCCATTCAAATCACAACTTAAATCCATCGTCTTTAAAGGAGAATACGACCAAGAGGGGTGAAGCTCTCTCTAAATCAAATGAGATAGCTAAAATGTGTGTTATTTCCTTTTCACAAAAAAGTCACTAAATGTCAATCCTAATTAAAAGGTGGTGTAAGTTCCCATTAACTAAAAGTCAAGGTTATTGCTCATAAACTGGCCGAGCACAAATCAAGCAACCAAACAAGAATAATAACAAGAATAATAACAGACCCATTATTAATAACAATTTACAATCAATAGTTAACACTACATTTATTAAAATGTAAATGAGTGAAAGGAAAGCGATTAAGATTACACTCACCGTAAAATAACTAAATTATACTCATAGAATAAGTTATACCCACTAAACTATGAAAACAAGGAACATACTCATTGAATAAGTTATACCCACTAAACAATGAAAGCAAGGAATATACTCACATCTTATTTGTTTTGCTGGAGACTTGGAATACTTCGCCTTTGATAATGAAATTTAGTTCTTTTCTCTAGTTTGTGAATGAACTAAAATGAGATATGGACTTGGCTATTTATAGGTGAAGAGAAGGATACTTTAGTAATTTCTTATAGCCTAACCTGATTCGATCAGATTTTGGTCCAATAGAAACCAGCCTTATGGCCTAATTTGATTCGACCACATTTTGGTCCAATAAAAAATATCCTTATGGCTTAATTTGATTCGACCACATTTTTGTCCAATAGGAATCCTCCTTATCAACTATGGCCTAACCCAATTCGACTAGATGTTGGTCCAATGGCAACCATCCGCATGACATAACCTGATTCGACCAGATTTTGGTCTAATGGCAACCATCCGTGTGGAATATAATAATCATTATGCTATTTTGTTTTATTAGGCAAGTAATTATGCTATTTTATTTTATCAGGCAAGGTTAATAATTCTTTCCTGTTTTACCAGGCAAGTAATTACTCTTTTCTGATTTATTAGGCAAATTATTTTCTTAAGTAATAATCATTATTTGGTTTATTAGGCGAACTTATTCTTAAATAAATTCGTATCGTTAACCATCTTATAACTCGAACCGTCATTAAACCAACATTTTACATCAATTTTAAAAATCCATTCAAGATGTTTTGTCCAAAATTTTATTTTAGATATAAAACCCATTATTTAATCATTTAAAAACATATTAACTATTCAAGTTCAAAGTGATTAAATTATGGGTCATTATAACCGCCCATTCAATAGCGGTCGATCGATCGAGTTATATTGGCTAGGGTTTTGAGCGGTCAATGGTCCGAGATTTGATTTTATGTTTTTCTTAACAGCGAAGTATATGATTAGCGATCAGGATTTAAATAAATATTTTTCAAAGGTCAATCTCTTCCTCAAATCACTTAAACAGATTTCTACGCGTTTTAGCTTGCCCCGGACAAACTGTAAATCCGATTGACACGAAATTTAAAATCTTACAATAATATAACATTACGAATCTAATAAAAATGGTTTCTTTGAAATCCGAGACTGTTTGAAAAATGGTTATTTTCACTCGTTAATTAAATATTAAAATATTCAATTTTTACAAATTAAACTTTAATTCAAGTTTAAAAATTCTCTAACATCATTCAAATTCGACTAGAATTTATTTCAACTTTATAAATCATTTTTATTCATATGTAATCCAATTTCTAATTATTTCAGCAATTTCAAATATTAAATTAACAATTTAATTATCCAATTAAATCTAGATATTCTTAATATTATTTATTCAGCTTATAAACTTTACTTGTGAATATTTAAAATTAATTAAATATACGAATATCGAATGACTGAAATTCTGGATCGTTACATTCTCCCTTATTTAAAAGAATTTTGTCCTTGAAATTACTAAGTAAGAAAAAGTCACAATATCCATTAACTTTTCAAAACAATTCGTTCAAACTAGATTTACCAAATCTCTTTAGTGTTAAACTTACCCCAAATCCAATAGTTAAACTTCTTATAAAAACTTTTCTAAGTTTTCAAATAGATTCATAGTTATCTTTTCAAAACCAACTACTATCATTTAACTTTTAATTTAAAAATCAAACTTTAGTTACCAAAAGTTTTCCAAAATCTCAAAAAAAAATTAATGCCTTAAATTTTCAGAAAAATTCGACATAGTCTTCTTTGCGCGGTTCCATCCGAAAAAAATAGTAATATATATATCACAAATATACATCCCATCATCAAGGATGAGGCATCCTGAAGGGAAAAAAGTGTAAAAGTACGATATGTAATCCGAGATATGTACCTTATATATTATTAGCGAGCATACACTACACCATATTGGCAGTTTTGTAACGCCCCCATGCGGAAGAATCGCAATGGCTTTTAACCATTGCTAAATAGCAACGGCTTTGAACCGTTGTAAAACACTTAAGAACGGCTTAGGGCCGTTTTAATTTTGAAACGAATTAAAGCCGTTGTAAATTTTTGTTATATTTTTTTTCCCTTTTTAGTTCGTTGGTCCACTTGCGTATTAAACCCCTGTTCCTAAACCAATACACCCCTTCTTTTCATTTCCTAATCGTGTTTGCCCTAATCGCGCCCTCCTTCCTTTAATTTCCCACCGCTGCCCTAATCGCCCCCACGTCGTTTCTCGTCTTCTTCATGAATTCACCAGTCCATTGGCTTGAAATCAGAGGGGGAGAAAATTCACAAGTGGAAATCATCATCCCAAGGCGATTGCAGCTTTCATCCTAAGGCGATTGTGCAGAACTGAAAACCTAATCTTCTACCAAATCTCAAATCAGGTAACACAAATTATTCCTTCATTGCAGTTTCATTCTTCAGTGAGTATCTTCACTCTCTATCTTCAGTCTAATTTTTCATCTATGTTGTTATTATCAAGTGATGTATGTGTTAGTTTTGATTTTTGAAATTTAATTTTATTTTTATTTTTTTTCTGAATGAATATTAAAGTAGTTTTTAGGTAGACAGAAGAAATGATTCGATATTTTGAAGGCTTTAGTTGTAAAACACTGTTAATTTAGTGCAAGTCTAGAGCTGACAATTGAGCTGTAGAATTTACTTATCAAACCGACCGTTAGGGAGGTTTGCTTACTGTCACTGGTCAAAATCAATTTTTCTGAAGCCAAAAAAACGTGGATCTTGTCTCATCGCGGTTTTCCTAAAAACGTGGATCTTGTCTCGTCGCGGTTTCCCTAAAAACGAGAATCTTGTCTCATCGTAGTTTCTCTAAACTTCATTCTTTTATTTCGCGCATCAAAGATTCCAAATTCAAATATATTATGATTTTCAAATTCTAAAATTTCAATTTCAAATCGATAATTTTGAGTGCTTTGATTAATATTTAAATTTGAAATTCATATTTCAGATTCAAATCTCAATTTATTCTTTTCCAACATATTATCACTTAATGTTAAGTAATATTAACAAAAAAATTAAATGTAAATTTCTTATCAGAGTTATACAATCGAACGGTCGGTTTTTCCACCGTTGTGCGGTTATAATAGTTTTATTAACCGAGAAAAAAGAGCGAATGTTTTTCATGTATTGCTATTGCTAGCTGCCACTCTATCATATGTTAATTACTCTAGTTGAACAAACAGCTACCCAGTGCTTCGATCATTATGATAATTAATGATGGTAGGGATATATGTTAACATCATATTCATTCTTTAACTCTATTGAATGCTAATATATGATATATATCTTAATCCTATATCTAAAATAAAGGAGAAAGAAATCTCAACCAATTTTATACGGATAAGTGCTCTTCTCTTAGTATTTCTTTCTTCTTGTGTATATGCTAAAGAATGCACTAACATACTGACTGAGCTCTCTTCTCATACAATGCGCTTTCAACTCACGTCTTCAAGCAACAAAACGTTGGATAAATAGCTTCATTCGCATCATGATCATTTAACGCCAAGCGATGAATGGACATGGATGGATCTGCTACCAAGGAAGCTTCTAAACAAGAAACCATCCCTGCAAGAGAAGTTAGATTGGTCGATTCTATGTAGAACAGTGAAGGGTGTGGACGGAGTCGGTGGTAAGAAGAACGGTGGTGATTTTCTTAGAGAGGTTTCTCTTCACGATGTTCATCTGGACCCAGAATCTTTGCATGGGGTGGCTCAACGGACAAATTTGGAATATTTGTTGCTTTTAGATGTCGATCGACTGGTTGGGAGCTTCCGGAAGCAAGCGGGTTTCCCCACTCCTGGCGAACCTTATGGAGGGTGGGAGGGCCCTGACATAGAGCTCCGAGGACATTTTGTCGGTCAGTATAGTTTTCATACTGTACTTAAAACATCCCAAGTCTCGCCTGCTTTAGTTTCTGCATTGTTCTGAACCCAGATCTAATACCACAATTTCTTGCAGGGCATTATCCTAGTGCATCAGCGTTAATGTGGGCAAGTACAAGTAATGACATTTTCTACCAAAAAATGACAACATTGGTGAATGCACTTTCTGCTTGTCAAAATAAAACTGGAAGTGGGTATTTATCGGCTTTTCCAAGTGAATTTTTTGATCGTTTTGTATCGATTCAGCCTATTTGGACACCATATTACACCATTCATAAGGTAAACATATTTATAAATAACAATTCTTATAATTATTTCCTCAGTTTGCTTTCAATGTTTGTAGAATTATCCATGTTTTGCAACAGATAATGGCAGGGTTGTTAGATCAGTACTTGTATGCTAGTAATTCGCAAGCATTGAAAATGGTTGTTTGGATGGCTGAACACTTTGGAAATCGTGTGAAAAATGTTATACGAAAGTATAGTATAGAAAGGCATTGGAGATCGCTTAATGAAGAAACTGGAGGCATGAATGATGTTCTCTATAATTTGTACACTGTAACAGTAAGCGTTTCAGAATATATTATGATGGATCTTTCTATACAGAGCATTTGCTAATCAAACTATCAAACGGTTTTTTCACGACAATATAAGAACAAATAACACCGGCTCTGTTTTGGAGGTGCATCAGCGATAAATGTGTTATAACTTGCATCCCTGTGTTATATAACGTAGATTCATGCAACAGCTTTATAATGGTACAATAGTTAATTCTTACTAGCTAATAAGCATGCAAAGCAACTGTCTGTCTTTTCAAATATCTCAAATTGTTCACTGTCATATTTACATTTTTTACAAGGGGAGAACAGCGGTTGAAAAAGCTTGATAATTGGGCTGATCAGTAACTTTATTAAGCTACAATCCAATAGTTCATTCTTACTTATTTTTCTCTTTTATTTAGTTTATTATAATGTATCTCCTTTCATTTTCTTAACAATTCTGATGAAAACTGAATGAGTTAAGCTGATCGTTGCAGGGTGATTTGAAGCATTTGACTTTAGCTCATCTTTTTGACAAGCCTTGCTTTCTAGGTTTTCTTGCAGTTAAGGTCTGTTCATTGTTTTCATTATCATCCAATATCAATTATTGATAAGTATTTTGAAGTATGGTTCATGAGAAAATATAATAAGATTGTAGTTCCTAAATTACAGTTCATCGGCAAATCACAACTTTATGAAAGGGATGAACATTTTTGGATTGGAGAATTACAGACTTCAAAGGAAGTAATTCAACAAATTTCAATTAAAAATACTATTTAGAGTGCTTAAGTTTTTTTCATTTTTAATTTACACTAAGTGCTTAGTGCGGTTATAAATTACAATGATAGACATAAGACATAAGAATTTAATAAAAAAATTGGATCACATGGTAGGTGTTTTGTTCCCGTCTTAATTAAGTAGTGGTCACAATAAATGGTCACATCATTTTAAATTGACAATACCGACAATGCACAAAATTTGGTTTATGGCCATCTTACCGATTGTTTGAAAAATAAAAATAAAAAAAGTAAAACCATTCATCTCATTTCCATTTTCAGGTGAGATACATTAGATTCATATTTTTTCACTCTTATTCTTTCATATGAATAGAAGACGGTTTAATCGACTAACTAATCTTAGCATTTTCACAAAATTAATAATTAAAATCTAATGCTAATGTAAACTAGCATTTTATCTATAAATTAATTACATTTTACAATAAAAATGATAGTTATAATTAGTATTTCTACTATTACTACTACTAAAATCTACTGCTACTAAAATCTATTAATAAATATAATGCTAAAATAATCTAGCATTGTTATAATGTAAGCCTAACTCAATAATAAAAACAAAATAGTTCAGTAGTACACCTGTTTCTGCTTGTTTTTCTTCATTTCAATCGTCTTCTTAGCCTTCACTACTGTCAAAGATAATTTTGAAGACACGATTTTGGTTTCCGCTTCTGGTGACGAACTAGAAGACTGATTATGCGTCGATGGAGAAGATTTATATGGTAAGATAGGGTAATCTTATTCAGTAGGCTGCTTGCATTTGAGCATTTTTACTGTAAAATAGTACAAAATACATAGGGAAAAATTGGAAAGTAAACCGTAAAGTTTAGTATATACCCTGCTGCAGCTAAGAAACCAAGCGATATCATCAATCCCCATCCACTGATGTTCAAGCTTTTACACATACAAAAAAGGAAGTAATAATATTAATATTTTAGTTCGATACTTTGATATTAAGTTCATTTGGCTCCCAATATCCATGATATTGATAAGGGGAAAATAAATTAGTGTTGTACGCATTTTTTAAGGTCCCAAGAGTTTCAGATATTAATTAAAGTCAAATCAAAATAATGGTATAAATAGTTATACTATAACTTAGAAATACAGATATATTTACATGGCTCCTATCGTGATTATGGTAATTTAATACAAAGGTTAAGTTTTTCTCAACACAAATAAATTTTATTGACATATATTATCTTTAGAGTGATTTGGTTTCTATTACTAACATTAAAATAAATTGACATAATTTCAGTTACTTACCATATAGAAAGAGAATCAATAGCAGTTTCTGCGTTCTTGAAGTGTCCTGTTAGCAATATCAATATGTTGTTGTACCATAGCTCCAAGCTACACAAATACAAATTTATGTGCACCACATTAACTTAGTATCTTCCTATAATGTAAGTAAATGATTTGTTAATATAAGTAAAGAGTTGTATCATTCTCACGTATTTTGATCATCTATCCTAACTGAAAATTAAAAAAAGTGATTCACCAACATGAGATTAATGGCTGCAGGTTAAGTTAGTCGATTAATAGTAGTCGCCGTTGATCAGGGGGAAGAGAGCCTCTACTCTCTGACCCGGTGCCTAAACAACGTGGTGGAAACTTCTAAGGATGCCCTCATTCTTGTCTACGTTAAACCTTCTCCTACTCTATACCCTTCTATCGATGGGACTGGTAAGTATTTCTGCACATTCCCTTCTTTTTTCTTTTATTACAACCGCGGTTGGCAAAGAAGCTATTGATTCAGCATCATATACATGTCTTGCATTTATGCATATATAATATCGGCACTGAAGTCAGCGTATGTATATATACATATTCAGGGTACATGTTTTCATCGAACATAATGACGAGTGTTGATAAATATGGAACTGATATGGCGAATACAGTGATAGAGAAGGCCAAAAGGATTTGTGCAACTTTTCCAAACGTATGTACTAATCTCTTTTAACCTAAATACAGGCTATCCTTGATAAATACTTGTATTAAGAATTCTCAAGACTGTTTAATGATTGTAAAGTGTTTGTGTACGTAATTATAGGTGAAGATGGAAACAAATAAATTGGCTATCTGTCCTTACTTGGCTATCTGTCCTTATATACATGCTTTTAAACAAAAAGGTCTTACATATTTTTGGTTACCTTTACATATCAGTTTGAGAGGTAATGTAAAAGGCATGATCGAGTCTGCAATATTAACACCTAGGTAACATATCAGTTAGAGAAAATGTTTTTTTACTCATAGGGGAGAAAATGTTATTTAAGTTTTGAGCTAACGTATGGAGTTGCATCTCCAGAAATCTGCAGTTTGCAATATAGAGAATTGTTTTTCTCCTTGGGCTTGTAATGATATATGACAATTTGTAAACTAGATGGTTATCAAATCCCTTTTTTTCCCAAAAATGATTTACTTACCGACCTTACTAACCTTATAAAGTCAAAGTGCACGACCTTGTTTTGTTCTAAATTTTGTGGTCTGAAAATTACAGAATTAGATATGTTTCTTGTGCTTGTTAAACTTTTTGTCCAACTCACGTCATCTTATTTTGTTTGTGCTTGCTACTTTTTACAGGTAACAATTCGCTTCTTTATATGTATCATAGTTAAAGAGTCTGGTTCCTAATTTTCAAAGATCTATGTGGAAAGTTTTCCAGGTTAGTAAGCTCTTCTGCCCTAAAAGATACCTCTGGTTGTATTGAGCATTGTATATTGTAATATTGAGTATGATAATGTAGTATTATAGGCAATGATGTAGTACTGTTGTTCTAATCATTTTGTTGTTGTCGTCAAACTATGTATTATATACTGTAGTATTATTGTTGCTGAACTATGTAGTGTAATGTACTGTTGTTGAACATTGTAATTAAAAGATTTATTATGTTTGGTCTTTGTGTTGAATCTACGAAAAATATTTGGTTTAATGATCTTTCTTTTGTGATATTATATTAAATGCGCAAATGTTTGTAATGAGTATGATAATGAAATAACTCTTACTATAAGAGGGCAGAAAAAAGCAATATATTTAAAAAAAAATATATATATTAAAATTAGCAACGGTTTTGAGCCGTTGCAAAACCAAATTAATAAAGGCTAAAACACTTGTCCAACAAGGTTTTGCAACCGTTGCGAAACTAAAATTGAAAACGGCTCTTAGCCGTTGTAGAATTAAGTTTTACAATGGATTTGAGCCGTTGCTAATTTTAATTTCGCAACGGCTAAAGCCGTTGCTATTTTTTTACCATTGTCGATTTTGCAATGGCTCTAAGCCGTTGCGAAACCCTTTTGCAACGGCTCAGTAGCGTTGCAAAATGACATTTCTGGTGTAGTGATATACGACTAATGTAGTGCGAAAGCGAGCTCCAAAAGCGAAGCAAACGCCATCCACACCTACTAAACACTAAAAAATAAATGAGAAACATGTATATAAAAAGTAATACCAATATACAACATATACCACTACAACTACTATATATACCAATATAGCAAATGCAATCAAAAACAACAAATCCAACCATCAAACAACTATCATCCACCTAACATCCAACAAATCAACATCTATCCAATCAATCCATAAACAAATCAATACACATTCACTTTTCATTAATATTCAATGAATTGGTTTTCAATTTAAATCACATTTGATTCATTAACATTGGATATTACTAACATTCATTCATTCGTTTTCAATTAGTTTACATTCACTAATTCATATTCCAATTTGTTCACTTCCGAATCAAATCAAATCAATTCTATTTATTCCCACTTCCACTTTGGATTCAATGATTTATAGCTTTCATTTTCATTAATTCAATTCCATATGGATTTCCTATACAATCAATTAACATACATTTAACAATCAATGCATATCCAATATTACCAAATTTATTTAATTTACATTCATCCATTTTGGTTCAACACTTTTAATTCCAATTGGTTTAACATTCAATTTGCTTTCATTCAATTGTTCAATTCCCAATTTCATTAACTTTTTATGAATTAACACTTGCATCCACTATTCCATATCAATTTACTTACATTTGATTGATTAACATTTAATTCATATTTCAATCGCTAATTCAATCTGCAAATAAAGTTGAATTTCTTTATATAACTCAAGTTTACATTCATTTAATCCACTTTATTAATTTACTTCGATACCAAAATCAACTTCATTTAACATCACTTAAGTCATATTTCATTTCGTTCTCACTCGCATTTACTTTCACTATACAACTTAAGTTCACTACTAATTTACTCAGATTCTATTTTATTTAACTTTACGTAAGTCAAATTCATTCTGCTATTCAAATTCAGATTTTGTTTTGCTTAACAAACTTATTTAACCATTTAATAATTGGTTTTACTTACATTTTCTCATTTTATAATTTATACAACTTGTTTTTATAAACTTCCAAATTCATACTATGTAATCATTTACCATCTTAAGTTTAATTTCGATTTCAATAACTTATCTAATCTAGTTAGATTTATTTAACTTCCCTTTAGTTAAATTTCAAATCATATATTTATTATGCTACTCAAATTTTATTTCAACTTTGCCAATGTTAAAATTTTATTATTTCATATTATCAGTCCAAATTCATTTTACTTATATTTATCAACTACAGCTTGGATTTTAAATCAAATTTGTTTATCATAACAAAACTTCAATTTTCAATTTACTTTGGTAGCAAATCCATCACACAGAAACTCAAAAATGATACTAATGATGCTGCAATCATCACCCTTATTATTTCCCAGCAAAAGTAGTGAATTCAGTGTTTTACACTCTTTTAAAATTTTCTTTTATTTATAAATCATATTTATAAATCTCTTGCTTATATAGTTTCACTGTTTTACTTTACTTATATAAGATTATTCCAAATTCATTTATCTTATTTAGATTTAAAACAATATAACCTCTTTAACTTTTGCAAATTAACTTTCAAAATAAACGGGATTCAAATTTCACAAATTCTTGGTCTAAATCCATTTTCATCTATAACTTATATTTATAAATATACTCACATAGTTTTATTTCTTATATATAAGATTATTTCACAATTGTAAATCATATTAATTATAATTCCATACTTATATAATTCATTTTCTTATATAATTTATTCTTTTACAATTGTTGTTTCATTTAGATTATTCAAACAACTTTTATTAACCGATATATATATTTACATTTTCAAACAACCAAACAACCAGTTTATATACACTTTAATAATTCTTGAAAAATTATTCCTTTATATATAAAATATAATAGAGGTAAAATTATTTCATTTACCCAATTTAAAATAATATTATGTCGACTTGCCTCGTTTAAGTATTTGGAAATCCCTATCGATAATATGGCATCCCACATACCGACCGGAATTCATAAACAGCTCAACGGATAAGCAAACACAGCATAAAACATTTTATATTCACTAACAAATACGTGCTCATATATATAATACACTCAACTCAATCTAGGGTGTTACTGTTCCTATCTATACTGAGTACACATCAAAGCTTAGGAATATACAAAATCTAAGCTCTAATACCACGTGTGACGATCCGCAAATCCGTACCCTTTGAATCGACAATAATGCACACATGTCCGACCCAAGAAGCACAAGCTGACGGAAAGTCAAGAGAAAGAAAAGAAGAGAGAAGAAGAGAAGAGAAGAAAGAGAGAAGATGGAACAAAATAGAACAACATAGAATCTCACATCGCAGCGGAAAATATATAATATAATATCAATGATCTTTACAAAATAGAAACTATATATACACACATCAATCAGAGTTCAACAATCAATCAATAGTTATCAGCTTGAACAGTTATAATAACATGTCCTCACAAATGCCGATAATATACAACTAAGTGCAGCGGATAACCAATAATCAAAACAGATACGTATATACGAAATGAAGATCTCCAGCTCTCCTGCTGAAGCTCCAAAGGCATCAAATCTAGGCCTGTAAATATACTCGGTCTGACCCAAGCATTGAAAGGGAAGAACGCCCGGATCAGTCTGGTAAACCAGCGTGAGAAACACACTCAACTGAATTTATTAAGTTACCAAAACTTTTCTTTATCAAAACAAAAGTATCTCATAAGACACGCCCACACATAAACACGGACATGTTTTTACCTTACGATAACTAAAACATTTCTTTCATATCAAATCCTCTTATATTATACTAGTGTATAGTATACACAAATAATATTAATCATAGTAGAAATGGTTACCCATATAGAATTTCGAGGCTATTCATTACGCCTTTACAAACCAAATCGCATCTCGTAGTGGGTTTTGGATTTCCATAAAAATGACCAGGTGAAGGGACTACTTTCTGGCAGTACAACTCTAGAAGAATGTACCGAGGACCATCACAAAGGATCCTTAACCAACACAAGACCGGCCCACCTCTATACTAGATGGTACCGAATATATCATCCTCCGGTTGTTACCGACCATACCGAAGGCCCTCTAAGCATACAAACCAAATAATCAGATACACAACGTCATAGCCTGTAAAGATATATCTAGAAGAGGATGATCATATCCTACTTGGGAATAACTCACTTAGCCTTGCCGCATCTAACCATGTTTTGGTCATTTCCAGTTGATGAGGCCCGACGAGGTAACGATTACCTTTCACAATCACAATCACATCACTTTGAATGCCACACGACCATTTCCGCTGACTATTAATTGCCTTCCACAAAAAATACAACCCTTAAGCTCGTATGTCCCAATGAGGGTGTTAAGCTAAGAGAAGTTGCATTCTCCGCCACCACTGATGTACGTTTGTTAAAACCAATGTACGTAATCTGTAGAGATGCAATGTCATACAAACATCCATACAAGTTGTCCAGAACCAGGACAAACCGAAAGTACTTTCCTACCACATCCTGTCGGAAAATCCCTTGGATTAGTAGCGAATAGTACTCGCATTGGATATTTCATAATGAAGAGACCACTGCTACTGGATGTATATTGGGATTTTAACCCCAAACGATCAACAAGCAGTCCCCCACTATGAAAATCCGGAATAACAATATCATCACAAGCAACCTGCACAATCGTCACGTATATGTTGGCCCGAAGTGGTTTTCGAATAAACCGATCCTGGTCTCTTCGCACTAACAACGCAAAAGCGTTTCTCAACCTCACACAGCAACTAAGTCTCATAGACTTATCACGTCTCCAACTTTCAACTTGCTATCCTTCGGGCCAAGAAGGAAGGTCGATAGATTGGAGTAATACTCCACACTATATGAATCAACATCCTCAACACAAACGATAATCAAGCCTACACAGAAGGCTACGTACTAAGTGTACGACTAAATAGTTCCCACATCAAGTCGAGGAACTAAAATTTGGCAAAGTTTGATAGTCCGTTATTTAACTATCAAAGCAAACAAACAAATATCCAGCACCATAACAATCATTAGGCCCTTTTAATTAATCTTTTATTAATTAAATCACTTGTCAAATACTCACTTCAAATTATCTTTAAAAATGATATATTCTCAAAATCATTTCAACTTTCTATATTGGAAAACATTTCCATATACTTATATAAAAATAAGTAATTCACAATTCAATTATTTTCAACACTTAGAAAATATTGCATATACTTAAATCATAATTAAGTATATATTTTATTCTTTAAGGAAAACGTTCACTTAAACACATTTATTTAGGTTAAAATGAATGTTGCGTAAAACATCGTTACGACAACCCAAAATCAATAGTATAGGGATTCGAAAGTAAGATAGATTTATAAATCCCAATACTATACAAAAACGTTTCCTTTCGGAAATCATTTACTATAACAACAATGTTATAGTCTATCATTTCCTTATTCTTTTCGAAAACGTCTATTTCAACAATGAATGTTGAAATCATTGGTTTCGATACTCAACACATTTTAAAACATCTTTAAACCATTTTATTCCATTTAAAAAATATAACTTCCCAAAAATATCCATTTTATCAATAGCTTATTCACTGTCCAAAATCGTGAATGTAGACCATTTACCAAATCTAATATTTCTATATATTTATTAAAGGATAATCCACTGTCCAAAATCATGGATATAATGCCTTTTATAAACATTCATTTCGTAACTTGCCAAATTCAATTGATTTCGGAATTATAAAACAATGTTTATAAACTCCATTTATATTTTATAAATACTTCAATATACAAAATTCCTTTATTAAATAATTCCATTTATAACTCAATTATATACCAAAAATCCAATTTATAAGTTAATTCGCTTATAAATCATTTATTTTACAAATTCATTCATTTTATAACTTCATCGATTATAAATCTATAATTTTATTTACTTATAAAATCCATTTATAACTCCAGTTCAACACTTATAAAACTCCTTTATAATTCCTTCATTCTGATTTATAAAAATTCAATTTTATAAATATTATATATAAAACCATTTATAATAAATGAAAAATCTAAATTTATACTATTTCACAAAATAATTAACTTCACATTTCAAAAATCTCATTCTGGTTATATTTCACAAAAACCATAATTTTTACAACATAAAAATTATAACATTTATTTATTTAAAATGAATCAATTCCAAAATTCAATAAAACGTATACTTTCAAAAATCACTTTAAAATCCTTTTTAAGTTGGAAATCATCATTTTAACATTTTTAAATTCCAAAATATAGGTCCAATGCTGCAACAGCACCAAATACATCAATCATGGCATCCAAAACATCATATATCATATGATAATAGAATATATAAAAATATCTATAAACAAATCAATACTGGTGAGGAATCCAGTTGGATCCCTCCAACCTGTCATCTGCAACAAATATACATATTAGAATATTTGTACAATGTCTTCTATAAGGCAGACGCGCGTACAAATTGTCATCCGCTCATACATGGGAACGTATAGGTCATCTGCTCCACTAGGCAGGTATATATCCAAATACCAATCAATATATCATATATCATCCAAACAGTCATCAATCATCATATAATAAATTATTTCTCACTTATATAAAAATATCAGTGAGTCAGAAAGAGTGAGTTGTACTCACATTGCGTCCAATAGCAGTTGTAGTGTTTTATTCCGAATAAAATTAAACAGCCGTTTAATTTTACCCAAAATTCACACTAGCTCCAATTAACTCCAAATAAGCTCCATCTCGTAGTGGTCGTCAATACAAATCCAACGCAATTCGTTTCGTGCGAAACGGAACTCGTATGAAAAAGTTATGCAGTTTTAAAATTTGTACAATTTTAATATATATAAATTTCACAATTTTTCTTTTTATATTTTTAAACCTAATCAATCCAGGCCGTTGATTCCTGCTCCTTCAAATCTGAGCCATGTTTTCCATCTTCTTCTTCTATCGTGAAAACTCACGTAACCTAACCCATTGCCGCCGATTCTACCATCAATTTTCGCTCCCCCTCGCTTACTTCGACGACGATCAACTGTAGTCGTTCAACTCGCCTAGCCAAGCTCCACCTTCAGCTACAACATTAGGGAGCTCGGCCTCCCCTTTGCTTCGAAAAGCGTGCACTATACGCATGACTTCTAACGCCAATTGCCAATGATCTGTGGCTCAAAATTAGATCGTAGTCGTTGATATCCTAGATCTCGTAGCCCTCTTCAACTTTATAGTCAAACGTTTTTGCTAATTGTTTGTGGATTGGAAGAAATCGAGAAGGGAAGAGGATGCATTTCTGGCCATTAAAAAGCTTAGTGGCGGCTAGCCCTAACCCTTAGGGTTTTGTGAAAAAGTGAAATTATTTTGGCCTTTTATAGAAAATTACGCGACACTATTCATCCGATTTTTTTCCGAACTCGAAACGAAGCGTGTCGCCTGGCGTTTATAATGTTTTACCCATATTTCGAATACAATGGAATATATATTGGAAGCCAATTCGATCGTATTTGAAAGATAGGTTTTCGAATCGACTTATTTAATTTAAAATTCACTTAAACAAGTTTCTACGCGTTTTAACTTGCCCCGGACAAACCCTAAATCCGATTGACACGAAATTTGAAATTTTACAATAATATAACATTACGGATCTAATGAAACTTATTTCGTTGAAATCCGATACTATTTGAAAAATGGCTATTTTCACTCGTTAATTAAACATTAAAATATTCAATTTTTACAAATTAACCTTTAATTCAAGTTTAATAATTATCTAATATCATTCAAATTCAACTAGAATTTATTTCAACTTTATAAATCATTTTTATTCATATTTAATCCAATTTCTAATTATTTCAGCAATTTCAAATATTAAATTAACAATTTAATTATCCAATTAAATCTAGATATACTTAATATTATTTATTTGGCTTATAAACTTTACTTGTGAATATTTAAAATTAATTAAATATACGAATATCGAATGACTAAAATTCTGGGTCATTACATCTACTCTACTAGATGCTAGAAGCCATCTCCAAGTATTATTTTGTCGATCCCATGCAATTCTCCATTGATCTCCACGAGCACTTGAATCAGCAACTCTACTTCTCAATCGATCCATTATTTGAACTCAGAAACAAGCAAAAATATAGTGCAAACAAGTATGGAATCATGAAGCTAACTACAAATCGAATCAAAACAAGGAGTCCACAATAACCAATTTGGCCATCTCATGGATTAGTGTCGATCTAAGTGCATGGACCGGTACCGATCCGTGCAAATGTTAAGGTGTCCATCTATTTTCTTGGAGAATTGGTCTATAGCGTAGGAAACGAGGTAGATATCATGGAGGCGAGATTTTAGGCTTCATACCTCTATAAATAGAAGGCCAGAGCTCATTTTTAAGGATCTTTTTGGCTCTTGCTTTCTCTTACTCTATTTTCTTGTAATCACACTCAGATTTGTACCAATCAATAATGAATTTTTATCGATCCGTAAGAACAACTGCTTGTAATCAGCAATCAAAGCAATAAAATCATTAAATGAGCGTAGGCCAAGTTTAGTTTCTTCACTTTTTATTCTCTACATAATCTCTTCGGTGTTTGTGTTATTTTTTGTTCAAACATTTTGGTGCTTTCATTGAGAAAGATACTCCCCAGCTATTTGGATCCATCATCTACTATTGGATTTCTTAGATTTAACAGATAGATTCGATCTTCCAATTCAATTATCTTACTATTCAGATTTTCAACAATCGACAAGAAGCTATTTGCCATGGCTCCCTTAAGAAAAGACCATTCAACCAATTCCAGAGATTTTAATGAAGCTGAGAGCCAAAATCCTCAACGTGTGGATAAAGCTGCCTAACCAAAGCAACAAGAGATTTAGAATCCAGCTGATGTCAGAGTGGAAATGGATCGAACAATGAACTGGGTGGAGGATAGGTTCTAAGAGAGTCACAACGAGATGAACCAATAGATGCAGCAGAGCTTGAGACTATTGAATGAATTGAGTCAGAACTATCATAGGAGAAGTGGAGGGACTTAGATCATTCCAGTTCAGAATCTAAAAGTTTCTTATCGTCCAATTAGAGACGGAGGGATAAAAAGTAGAAGAAGGTTCAAAACATGGATGAAACCTCATATCAGAAAATGAGACAAACTCATGGCTCGGGTTTATGGATCAGTACCGATCTAAGAGGAAGGATAGGTACCGATCGAGCTAATGCTGGCCCTGGGGGTCGGCCTCTAAAGTGTAGCGTGAACTTAACCTCTGGTCTTGCTATAGATGATCAGAATGTGGAATATCGAGCTGATGGCGACGATCAGAATCAAAATCAAATAGGAGGGACTACTAGAAGAGCGGATCTTCCAGAGTCTAGAGAACCCAGATCGAGGGTGTGGCCAAGAGCATTCGCAGGGCAGAACACTCGGGACAGATCTCGACTACCATCATTTAGCCAAGCTTGTAGAACTAGAATATTTAAAAGAGATGGTCAGGAAACATTTTAATGAAAATCAATTCAGGAGCAACGATGAATGAGGGTACTTCTCTTAATCAGAATCCGTTTACTTAGAGCATTCTTCAAGAGAAATACCAACGGAGGTTTGTAATGCCGACGATGTCGTTGTATGGTGGAAATACGGATCTTACGTAGCACTTGATGAAGTCAAGTGGCATATGGACTCTATTCAAGCCTCTAATGCCGTGAGATGCCACTGTTTTCCAATCTTTGTAGAGGAAGTAGCGATAAGGTGGTTCACTTGGCTCCTACAAAGATCCATATTGACTTTCGCTAAGTTGTGAAAATTTCTAGAGCAATTCCATTTGCACACTTCACATACAAAAGATGTGATGTCATTATCAAACCTCTAACAGGATGCGGGGGAGTTGTTAAATGATTTCTTTAATAGGTTCCATATAGCTATGATGGAAGTGACAAATCCCAAGACATAGGCTTGATAAGACTGATTAGCGGGATTCATCCCGAGACTGATTTTGGGAGATGGCTGGAAATGAATCCCCCATCAACGATGGAGATTTTCTATTGAAAACCTAATCAATACTTGCAATTAGAAGAGACGTGCAATTGCCTTAAAAGAGGCGAGGCTAGGATTTCATCTGAAGTAATACAAAGCAACATTGCGGTAAAGTAATCTAAAGGGAGTTTTGGAAATGTGGATGTGAACGTTGGCAATAAGAATGGTGGTCAAAAGCAAAATGATAGTGGGGCCAAGAAACAAAAACCAGGTAATAGGAATCGTCCAAGGATTCCTAAGTACGACAGTTATACTGAGTTGAATAACTCAATCGAGAATATCTATCTGGAAACTCAAGGTACGGAGTAGTACAGGAAGCCTGACTCCGAGTCGATTGAGAAGGAGAAGAGATCTAACAAGTATTGCAAGTTTCACAAAATATACGGTCATAACACCAACGAGTGTAGACACTTATGGGATATGGTCAAAGAATTGATTTGAAAAAAGAAGTTACAGCAATTAGTGAAAGCCCCCTAGGATAGCGGATACGGAAATTCTAATCCTTTGGGACCATATCCCAACGGGGGCAATCTAGGCCTAGTGGTAAAGAGCCTAGGCAACTTGGAAAACGTTTGGTGATCGACACAGTCATCGGTGGACCATATCCAACCGATAAGAGTCTGAGTGAGATGGATAGGTATGTTGATGCTTCAAAGCATACTAAGAATGAGAGTTGTTTGGCATTCGAGGATGGAGCTCTGGCAAAACAATCCAGGACCATGACAGATGACATTGTTTTTCGAAACAAAGACGCTGATGGGGTGGAAGCCCCAACGATTGACCCGTCGGTTATAATGACCATGATTGGCCCTGCTATCGCTCAAAAGGTGCCGGTTGACCGTGGGAGTTCGGTCAACGTTCTATTCAAAAAGGCTTATGATCAAATGCTTTTGGAAAGAAAGGACTTGAAACCATGTAAATCTTAGATATAGGGATTTAACGGGATGGCTACGGAGCTGGTTGAGTATATGTAACTATCTATGGTATTTAGAGAGGGCGACCGTAAGCAAGTGCGGGTTGTGCCTTTTGTGGTGTTAGATATTTACTCTGCTTACAATACATTATTGGGCCAACCGATCCTGACTGAATTCGGAGTGGCCATAGCTCCTTAGTGTTGAACACTTAAATTTCCTATGGTAACTGGTGTGGGATTAGTGCATGGAGATCAAGGGCTTGTCCGAGAGTGTTATATCGCTAAATTAAAGGGTACGAGGCAAAAGGAGAAAGGAAAAGGTGTAAAGGGGACCGTTTGCATCAAGGCTTTAGATGCATAGCAACCATTGCCTAAGCCTTGCCTCGGGTAGCATAGTCAGTTCCATAAGGATATGGATCCTCAAAAGGAGCCAGAAGGTGGAAGAGCAGCTCCAGTGTAGCTGACGACTAATGTCCCGATCAGTCGGGATGACCCAACACAAATCCTAAAAGTTGGATCATGGCTTCATGTCAGGATGATGAAGGAGTTGGTTGGTTTTCTCCGGGCGAACCTGGATGTGTTTGCTTGGATGCACTCTGATATGTGTGGGATCTTCCCGAAGATAGCAAGCCATGCATTAAATGTAAATCATAATTGCATCCCTATGAAATAGAAGCACCGCATCCTAGGTCTTAAGCGATTCACTACACTCAAAGAAGAAGTGGAGAAGTTGAAGGATAATGGCTTTATCCACGATGCCTTATACCCGAAACGGGTATCCAATCGTCTTGGTGAAGAAAGCTAACAGGAAATGGAGGACATGCGTTGACTATTCTAACTTTAATAAGGCATGCCTGAAGTATAGCTTCCCGCTTCCAAGGATTAATCGGTTGGTGGACTCAACAACCAAACATGAATTTTTATCGTTCATGAACGCACTTTCTGAATACAACCAGATTCCAATGCATGTCTAGGACGAGGAATACACTAGCTTCATAACTGAATTGGGACTGTATTGTTATATGGTTATACCATTTAGACCTGGAGCAACGTAAAAAGGCTAGTAAATAGGATGTTCAAAGATCGGATTGGATGTTTGATGACATGCTCATGAAGTCAAAATGTTCAGGAAACCACATTAATGATTTAGGGAGATGTTAGTATTTCTTCGACAATACGGGATGAAGCTCAACCCTTTGGAATGCTCTTTTGGTGTTGCGTCGGGAAAATTATTGGGCTTCATTGTGAACTCCCATAGGATTAAATCCAAGCCGAAAAAGATAAGTGCGTTAAGGGATAAGGAGGCCCTGAAAACAGTCGAAGAGGTCCAAAGCTTAAATATAAAGGTCAGCGTCTTAAGTCGATTCATCTTCAGAGCCATTGATAAATGCATCCCTTTCTTTGATGCAATTAAGAAGTGAAAAGGTTCAAAGGGAAAATGGATTTTCGCTTGGAAATATATATATGCATTCCAGGATCTAGTAATTCATTTGGAGAGACCCCTAATTCTCTCAAATTCGGTGGATGACGAAGACTTGTATATATATATTTGGTAGTGTCAGTGCATGCTTTGAGTGCCGCACTTGTACATGAGGAATCCCCCATCCAGGCAGTCTATTACATCAGTAAACGATTGATAGGAGCAGAAAGAAATTACTCAAAGCTGGAAAAGATTGCATGCTGCCTGTTGATCGCTTAAAGGAAGCTCCGCTTCTATTTTCAGGCTTATCCAATCGAAGTTCTTACTAACCAGCATTTGCGACAAGTCTTGCAACGACCTGAGACTTCCGGAAGCCTGTTGAAATGGAAAATTGAATTGAGCCAATACGACATAACCTATCACCCTCGGAGAGCCATCCAGGGTCAAGCTTTGGCGGATTTCATAGCTGAGTACACTTCACGAGATGAAACTTCGTAGAGTAGCGGTGAACAAAATGCTAAGTGGAAGTTATACACGGATGGTGCATCTAACGAACAATGTTCTGATGTTATAGTTGTACTTGTCACTCCCGAGGAACATCCGATCTGTTGCGCCTCGCAACCAGTAAAAAGCATTAAAAATGCAAAAACCAATACGCCAATTGTAGTATTTATTTCAAATACTCTCCAAATCTAAAAAAAGCCAGAGATTATTTATATTCCTCGAAAACAAACTCGACTTTCTTGCGACAAACAATAAGCCATAACACGAAGCTTTAATCGCAGGACTTAAGATTGCCAAGGAACTGGGGATAATTTTTTTACATATTTTCTGTAGTTCCCAGCTGGTGGTATGCCAAGGGCGGAAAGAGTTTCAGGCAAAAGGAGCAAGGCTAACTCCTTATCTAAATCGAGTCCTTGAGCTTACGCACCGTCTCCCAAAGTAAATTATGGAATCCCATATGGATTCCCACACCTTAACAGGTCACGGAATCACATTTGAATTCCACATCTCAATAGATCTTGGAATATCATACAGATTCCCACACTCTAATGAGTCACGGAACCACATATGGATTTCAACATCCCAACATATAGTGCATCTCCTCCATTTAACCGTAAATGGTTTTTGGAGTAGGTCATGGGTTCCGATTCATCTCTTACAAGTACACTCTCCATTTCCTGGATGCTCCAAAAACAATTCATCGATTTCCGAAATGCTCAAGACCGGTTTTTTAGGAAATAATCAGCCAATACATAAGATCGGAGATCACCCCTTAACCGTTTAAGTGGACGAATCTTCTTACTATTCGTCCTAGAAGATCCATAAGTTTATATATACAGTATAGTATCCCAATGGTAACCGTACCATATAATTCTCGTATTTCTTCTAGATATTTCCAGAGTTAAAATCCTTCGGTGTTAAGTAGGGAATAATTGTATACCACCAAAATTAAGAAGGATTACATATTTTGGCCAAAATTTGATAGTTGGTTATTTAACTATCAAATAAACAAACATTCAAATAAAGATTTCATTTTCCACAGAAATCGCTAAGCCTCGTTTAATTTAATTTAAATAAATTAAATCTCTTTATAAAAAATAATCATATACTTATCTCACTAGAAAAAGTATATTCACAAACCATCTCTTTCAAAAATGTTTGAAAGCTTTTTAAAATAAATATGGAAAGTACCATTTGGTATCGATCATGGATCATAGCTCGATGATTACGTCTCTATTCTGAAGAAATCCAAACTTAACTTAGGCAATCACTGCCTCCCGATTTACGCCGTGCAATCAATCATAGATCACAGTTTGCACAAGGTTACATCCCTATTCCAGCGAAAACATCCCAAACTGTAGGCAATCTCTGCCCCTCGAATTACGCTATGAAAATATACTATTACTTCCTGAAATAATTAACTCAAAATAATACTAATAAAGGTTTTATATAAATTTCCACCTTTAAATTTTAGCAAAATACTCCTTTATAAATCTCATACCATTTGTAAAACTTTCTTTTTAAAATCTTTTTGTTAAAACAAATTCTTTAGAACAAAAACATTATTTAATTATAGTAAAATAAACTTTTAATATAATAAAATAACTTTAAATATTTTAAATTAATTAACTTTGAACAATACGGATACAGTATATTATTTTAAAATTTACCAGTCCACCGGGTTCTTTTGGGTTTTCAAAAAAAATTACTTTAAAATGGTATTAATAGCAAATTATCCTTGTAATAATAATATTATAATAATAATCAACTCTTAAATAGAAATTAACTTCTAAATCAAATTATTATAAAAATAACTTTAGTTAATAATTAAAATATAATTTAAAAGCCATTTTAAATAAATAAATAACCTTAAAACAATACTTAAATATTAACTTTTAAGAATCATGAAATAATTAACTTTAAATCATTATTAAAATAATTAACATTAATCATTTTTAAATAATTATTAATTATCTTTAAACCTTTATTACTAAATAATAATTATCCATTAAATAACTTGATTCAAAAATCAATTCCAAATTTAGATAAAGGCTAAGTAACTCCAATGGTACTTTATCTAGTCACTATTAATTCCATTTTCATTCAAGTTATAATCCAATATTTACATAACACCCAATACGTAAATTCACTACATAATTAACAAGAAGATGTTACTACATCACTTAATAAGACCAACTGGAAAGTAATTATGTGTTACACTAATATAATAGCAGAACGAGGTTTATTTCTACTAAATAGATGTCCAAGCATGACCTATCCAATTAATAATAGCAGAACTGTGCTTTATTCTGCTAAACAATGTCCCATTTAAATTTAATTAGCAGAACGATGTTTTATTCCGCTAAACACATATTCAATTACCATAATTAATCCAATTTAACTTAACCGTATTTTATTTGGCTACTTACTGACACAAACAAAGAATAATTGAAATTAATATCTAAATAAAAGTCAAAGCATAGATCATTAACTTAATCAACTATTAATAATTAATATTAAATCAATTCGCAAACCAGAACTAAAATGGTTCAATTAACCTAGTCAAATTTTAAATCCAGATTTTTTGTTAACCAAAGAAATTATAAAATTTTATATTGCAGAAATCTCGACAATATTATTTAGATGGCAATACTCTACGATGGAATTTCGATGCAAAAACCGGCTCGTCGATTTGATTCAAAATGAAGAAGGAATATTAGTTTAAAGCTTAAGAATTTATTAAATAATGAACAAATTAAATTTTTCTTTGAATCAAGCTCGGCCAAACTAAAAACAAACCCCCGCTCATCAAATAAAAAACACGACCCAAACTATTATACTTTTCTTCCTCCTACTCTCTGTTTCTATTCCTCCTCTTACTTCATTTCACTCACGTGCACGAGACCGTGAACATAAACGTGCACGAACACATGCGGCACTGGCCATCGATCCTGCCGACGACCACCTACTCGAGTTCGCCCAGACCCCACGTCAGGACCCAACACCTAAAACTACGATCGACGCCTTTATTCGAATTTTCGAACTCCAAACCACAACCTAGAACCAACAGGTGACCTTTCAAACACCTCGCCTCGCCACCTAAGACCACCATCCTCCACCACATTCCGCTGATAACTTCGCCTCGACCCTTCTTCCTTTCTCCCTGGTATGCATCCCTATCTCCCTCCACAATTGCTACCATTTCCAAGCAGCCGAGACTACATCCAAATGCATCTAAAACCCTAAAATGAGTTCAAATGGTCAACTTGATCCGCTAAAAATCATTGCTCCATTTTTCGTGGATGCTCCATCGTTCAAACCTCCTCTCCCCCAAAAGTCCTCGCCTAAAATCACCCCTATCACCTAAATTCGCCATTACACCCAAATCTCTTCATCGCCACTTTCCCCCACCCATACGCCATTAAAAATCACGAAACTACCTTCAAAAATCATGGTTTTCAATAACGAACACATCCATATAATCAAATCATTGAATTATGATATTCGAATTTCGACCATACTTAAGTCACTTATTGTAACATAGGTTTATCTTCCTTCTGCTTCGTGAAATTCAATGAAATAAATTTTAAAATGATCTATTGACAAAAACAAACAACTTTCCTTTTGGAATCACGTTCTAAAATCTAATAAACGATGAGATATTGGATTTTAAAATTAAAAGTATTAACTGTTTTTAGCCTAAACAAGTACAGAGGGTAAGATTTGAGGAAGCAATACAAGTTTTGATGTACAAGGGAAACTACCCATACCCAAACATAGATATAAATCTATGTATTAACATACAATCACATGTACCTTGATTTTAGATCACAGATTCATTCATATTCATAGGTATATACATCCTAGGTAATAACCTGTAACAAGAAAACAGAGTGTTTCACTCACTGATTTTTAAGGTGATGCACACTGCATATCATCAAGCTTTCAATCCTTTTTCCTTTTTATTTTGATGGCAATATTTGTATATATGTGAATAACTCGGCCAAGTATATACAGAGAAAGGAAGAAGACAGTAGAAGTATAGGTTGTTGAAGTATACATATAGGCGGCTTGACTTTGTACAGACTTCATATTTTTCTTTTTATTTATTTATTTATTTATTTATTTAATGAGGCTGATTTGATTTTTATTGTTTTGATTTGGTTTTATAAGTGATGTGATATATTTTGTTGGATTGGATTTATTATGTGCTTGTATTTGATGTTTTCCATCATGATGTTCCTATATATATATACATTCATATACATATAAATTTACATGTACACTACTTTAACCCTAAATGTATGTACATACTTAGTTATACATATATATAGGTATATATACATATTTATTTTCTCATGAGTTTGAAAGTTGCCATCATAAATTTTATACATGTATATATATTTTCATGTACTCTATTCTTATAACAAACACACACACACACACACACATATGTATACACTTATATATTTTTAAGCATCACAAAGCTTTGTATGTATATATTTATACATATAGATATTTTATCATAAATTTGAAATGGTGAAGCTATATATATATATATTTATTTATTTATTATATTCAGAAATTAACGTTTTAAAATTTTATATAATTTAATTTATATATTCAGATACCTCCAATTTTAGAAAAATTAAATTATTCGACTTATAAAAATTAATATTCCAATATTTAAAATTAATTAATTATTCTAATAACGGATGGATAAAAATCTGGGTCGCTACATTGAGCCTTCCAACGTAGTGCTCAACATATCTAAGCAGGCTTACATGAGTCGTATGACTGCATGCTGGCCGAAATGGAGTAGGGTCCCTGGGCATGTCCGAGAGAGCATCTAGCAAGACTTCTTGGTAAGTGTAAAATTATATATCATTATATATAATCACTTTACAATATGTTGACTAATTATAAATGTATAACTTATATTTTTTCAACATATATGCATGGTGTGGTAGACCTGTAAGAGGAGGATGTTGCTCTTTGCAAGCGCCACTGGAACTCCAAAATTACAAAGAATTACCGGGATACAATGTCGAGCATCAGAAAATCCAATAAGAAGCCAAACTGGATGGGCACCAGTGTATGGGATGCATGGGTAGCATGGTGGGGTAGCGATGAGTTCAGGATAAGCCTATCAGTTTTCACCTTAATCTGTTTAGTAGAGAATATATAATTTATAAGTGTAAAATATAATCTTAATCTTGGACTTGCAGGCGGATTCAGACAAAAACTCGACAAACAAACAGAAAAATCCAGTCATACAACGTGGTCGCTCGAAATCATTTCAGCATTATCGCGAGGACGTAGTAAATTGATTAATTGCAATTACGAACGGTTATTACATTTTTTGTATGAATTTGTATGAACAACAATAATATACACCAATTATTGCAGGAAAGAACGCGTGGGGCTCCTGACTCATATATAGACGTATTTGCACATACTCATGTCGTCAAACAGACCAACGACGAGAGATCAGCGACGTATGCCTGACATGGGGATGATAAGCATATGTCATACATGTAAGTATATTTTAAGTTATAAATTATTCATAATGGTCATTTTAATTAATTAGTAATAAATTATTGTTATAATGTCATGTAATATTTACTTATATTTGATTTTGCATTGTAGGAAAAATTTATTAAAGCACGTGTGCAGATGCGTGAGCATTTAAGACGGAAGCAGTTGAACACAGATGAGGAGAACGCTATCTTTGATTCTGTTATGGACCCAATATAGAGAAATAAGCGTTACGACTACGACAATCAATCGGTAATTTATAGAAATTAACTAAGTTGTAGAAATTGCTTAATTTTTATAAAAGTTACGCAATAACTTAAACATATTTCGACATGTTTCGTAGGCTCGGGCCTCACAAAAGGCTCGAGACAAAGCTGAGATTAATGAGCTTCGACACTAGATTTCACAACTGCAGGAGAATGACCGCCTTCGAGCAGCGCAAATGGAGCTACTGAACCAGCGTTTGATCGAGTATATGGAGCGTCATGAAGCATTCCTTTTGTCTGGTGGTTCCGAAGCCGATGGTGGGTCATGGGGTATGTTTTGCAGTTTTTGTTTTTAAAACTTGTGTATATATGGTTTTATTCATGGTGAATTCAAACAACGAAGAGGGAACAGTTACAGAAGAGCCTCCACCTAAACCACCCGATAGTCTTCCTCCGCCTCCGGATTTACTACCGCTTGATGCAGTGCATACCAATGCCCCATCGTCTTCCAATTTACCTAGCGGTCGAGAGGCAGTCTGGTGTTCACAAAGAGCCAAATCAAAGTCCTCGAACATGGCAACGTTCCTGGGCTGATACTGTGCGAGAGTTCATAGACCATAAGATGAAGGAATTACAAATCTGACTTATTACCCCCCATCGAAGACAGCGAAACCAGAAAAGGAGTGATGCCCCACTCCGTATTCGCAACTGCTCAAGATAAGTGGAAGCACACTCTACAAGAAAAATGATTTTATATTCATCAAGTTTTATAATTTGGAAGACTATATGAAAATTATACGTTCTGGACCATATACGATCGCTTTCATAATTTTGATTATTAAACGATAGAAACCAGATATTGAACTTACGAAAGATTCATTTACTACAATCCCTGTTTAGGCACAGGTTATCGATTTTAAATTAGAATATTGGAGTAACGAGGGTATTAGCCGAATTCCTTGCATACTTGGACGCCCTATAAGAATGGATGTGACAACAGCAACATAAAACAGACTTAATTTTGCTTGTGTACTAATAGAAGTTGACATAACTTTTAGTTATCCTACTACTATGCAATTGCTGTTACATAATGGAGAGATTGACTCTGTAAATGTTGAGTACGAGTACAAGTTTTCACCATGTTCAGTTTGTCATGCTTACGGACACTCTGAATCTAACTTTACTAAAAGCACCAGAAAATAATGGAAAAGGAAAAACACTACAGCAACCGACAACAATGCAACGCCACTAGATAATACAGATTACAATGTACAACTTAATGATAAAACAGGTGAAAAAAAATGAGGACATCAATTCCTAATACTGAAATCACTTTGCACAACCAATTTGATGTACTTCTCAACCCACTTGCAGATTCTTGCAACCATCATGCAAATCTACAGTCTGCTTCTGTTTCCAGTTCGGATCCACTTTTCCCAGCCTCTGAGTTACCCACCTTGGCCTCTCCTCCTGTAAATGATACACAAGCAACTACAGTGATTACTGAGGATTGTAATGAACACACAGACAACAGCAACGAGACTAATCAAGATTTTATTATAGATATTGCATCGGAAATTCAATAAATTAGTACCAAATTTATTTCAGAAATCAATGTATCCCCCATGGTTATGGAGAACCCTACTTATGTGAAGAAGCGAGTAACCTCTGCAAATCCCAAAAAAGCTCCTCCTAAAAGATCAACGTGGAGCTCTACAGTTGGTAAATGAATATTATGACATGGAACACTAGAGGCATGAATACGGACGACAAAGTCAATCACGTATTCAGGCTTCTAACGTCTCACAAGCTTAGTCTTCTAAGCTTAGTTGAAACACAATTAACTACCATTTCTATTCATAGCCTGCAAATGAAATTCTCTTCATGGAACATAGTACATAACAATGATACCGGATGCAAAGACCGTATAGTCATTCTACTTGATGGATCAGTTTGGGAATATTCTGTTGTTGTCATTTCACAACAGCGTATAACCTTACGATTAACCAACAAAAGGGCTCTGCAACTTTACGGCACATGTGTTTATGCTAGTAACTCTTATCCGGAGCGATTAAAGCTATAGGATTTGCTTCGTTCAGACGCCTCTACTATAAGCTTCCCATGGTTAGCGATGAGGGATTTTAATAGCGCTCTTAACCCAAAAACAAAAAGGGAGGTTTACCTATCCCTTTATCCTATTTGAGCAGTTTTAAAATTGCTTATTTCACTGTGGTTTAGTTGAATATCCGTTATAAGGATGAATATACATGGCACCGTCTTCCAAAGTAAATTATGGATTTCCACACCTTAATTGGTCACGAAATCACACTTGAACTCCACATCTCAATAGATCCTGGAATATCATACAGATTCACACTCTAACGAGTCACGGAACCACATATGGATTCCAACATCCCAACATATAGTGCGTCTCCTCCACTTAACCGTATATGGTTTTCAAAGTAGGTCATGGGTTCCAAGTCATCACTTATGAGTACACTCTCCATTTTCTGGGTGCTCCAAAAATAATTCGTCGATTTTCAAAATGTTCAAGACCGGTTCTTTAGGAAATAATCATCCAATACATAAGATCGGGGATCACCCCCTAACCGTTTAAGTGGACGGATCTCCTTATCATTCGTCCTACAAGATCCATACGTTTATATGTACAGTATAGTAACCCGATGGTAACCGTACCATATAATTCTCGCATTTCTCCTAGATATTTTCAGAGTTAAAATCGTTCGGTGTTAAGTAAGGAATAATTCCGTACCACCAAAATTAAGAAGGATTACATATTTTGGCCAAAATTTGATAGTCGGTTATTTAACTATCAAATAAACAAACATTCAAACAAAGATTTCATTTTCTTTTTAATCACTAAGCCTCGTTTAATTTAATTTAAATAAATTAAATCTCTTTATCAAAATCAGTCATATACTTATCTCACTGGAATAAGTATATTCACAAACTATTCCTTTCAAAAATGTTTGAAAACTTTTTAAAATAAATATAGAAAGCACCATTTGGTATCGACCATGGATCGCAGCTCGATGATTACGTCTGTATTCTAGAGAACTCCAAACTTAACTTAGGCAATCACTGCCTCCCGATTTATGTCATGCAATCAATCATAGATCATAGTTTCTATAATGGGTACGTCGCTATCCCAGCGAAAACATCGCAAACTGTAGGCAAACTCTACCCCACGAATTACGCTATGAAAATATACCATTACTTCGCGAAATAATTATCTCAAAATAATATTTATAAAGGTTTTATATAAATTTCCATGTTTAAATTTTAGGAAAATACTCCTTTGTAAATCTCATACCATTTGTAAAACTTTCTTTTTAAAATCCTTTTGTTAAAACCATTTCTTTAGAACAAAAATATTATTTAATTATAGTAAAATAAAATTTTAATATAATAAAATAACTTTAAATATTTTAAATTAATTAACTTTGAACAATATTTTACTTTAGCAAATTATCCTTGTAATAATAATAATATAATACTAATTAACTCTTAAATAGCAATTAACTTCTAAATCATATTATTATAAAATAACTTTAGTTAATAATTAAAATATAATTTAAAAAACATTTTAAATAAAAAATAACCTTAAAACAATAATTTAATATTAATAATAACTTTTAAGAATCATAAAATAATTAACTTTAAATCATTATTAAAATACTTGACTTTAATCATTTTTACAATATTATTAATTATCTTTAAACCCTTATTACTAAATAATAATTATCCTTTAAATAACTTGACTCAAAAATCAATTCCAAATTCGGATAGACGCTAAGTAACTCCAATGGTACTTTATCAAGTCACCTTTAATTCCATTTTCATTCAAGTTATGATCCAAGTATTTTCATAACGCCCAAAATGTAAATTCACTTCATAATTAGCAAGCAGATGTTACCACATCACTTAATAAGACCAACTGGAAAGTAATTATGTGTTGCATTCATATAATAGCGGAACGAGGTTTATTTCTACTAAATAGATGTCCAAGCATGACCTATCTAGTTAATAGTAGCAGAATAGTGCTTTATTCTGCTAAACAATGTCCCATTTAAATTTAATTAGCAGAACGATGTCTTATTCCGCTAAACATATGTTCAATTACCTTATTTAATCCAATTTAACTTAACCGTATTTTATTTGGCTGCTTAATAGCACAAATAAAGGATAACTGAAATCAATATCTAAATAAAAGTCAAAGCATATATCATTAACTATTAATAATTGATATTAAATCGGTTCATAAACCAGAACTGAAATGGTTCAATTAACCGAGTCAAATTTTAAATCCAGATTTCTTGTTAACCAAAAAAATCATAAAATTTTATATTGCAAAAATCTCGACAATATTATTTTAACTGACAATACTCTACGATGGAATTTTGACGCAAAAACCTGCTTGTCGATTTGATTCAAAATAAAGAAGGAATATTAGATTAAAGCTTTAGAATTTATTAAATAATTAACAAATTAAATTTTTCTTTGAATCAAGCCAAGCCAAAGTAAAAAAAAAAAAAGCCCGGCCCAACAAATAAAAAACACGACCCAAACTATTATTCTTTTCTTCCTCCTTCTCTCTCTCTTTCTTTTCCTTCCCTTAATTCATTTCACTCACGTGCATGAAACCATGCACATAAACGTGCACGAACACACGAGGCACTGGCCATCGATCCTGCCGTTGACCACCTACACGAGTTCGCCCACGACCCTACATCAGGACCCAATATCTAAAACCGCGATCAAGACCCTTGTTCGAATTTTCGAACTCCAAAACACAATCCGGAACCAACCGACGACCTTTTAAACACCTCGCCTCACCACCTAAAACCACCATCCTCCACCATATTCCACCTATAACTTCACATCGACCCTCTCTTCCTTTCTCCCATAGTGCGTATCCTATCTCCCTCCACCGTTGCCGCCATTTCCAAGCAATCGAGACCACAGTCAAATGCATCTAATACCATAAAACGAGTTCGACTGGTCAACTCGAGCTGCTAAAAATCATTGCTCCATTTTTCGTGGATGTGATATTGTTTAAACCTCCTCCACCCTAAAAGTCCTCGCCTGAATTCACTATCACACCCAAATCCGATCATCACCACTTTCCTCCACCCATACATCATTAAAAATCATGAAACTACTTTCAAAAGTCATGGTTTTCAATAACGAACACATCCATATAATCAAATCATTGAATTATGATATTTAAATTTCGACCATACTTAAGTCACTTACTGTAACGTAGGTTTTCTTTCTTCTGCTTCATGAAATTTAATAAAATGAATTTTAAAATGATCTATTCACAAAAATGAACAACTTTCATTTTGGAATCACGTTCTAAAACATAATAGATGATGAGATATTGGATTTTAAAATTAAAATATCAACTGTTTTTAACCTAAACAAGCACAGAGGGTAAGATTTTGAGGAAGCAATACAAATTTTGGTGTTCTTGGGAAACTACCCATATCTTAACACACATATACATCTACATACTAACATACAATTACATGTACCTTGATTTCAGATCATAGATTCATTCATATTTATAGGTATACACATCCTCGGTAATAAACTGTAACAACAAAACAAAGTGTTTCACTCACTGATGTTTAAGCTGATGCACACTTCATATCTTCAAGCTTTCAATCCTCCCTCCTTCTTATTTTGATGGCAACTTTTTTTATAGATGTGAATAACTCGGCTATATATATAGAGAAGGGAAGAAGACACTAGAAGTATAGGTTGCTGAAGTATACATATAGGTGGCTTAACTTTGTACAGACTTCACATATTTCTTTTTATTTATTTATTTAATGAGGCAAATTTGATTTTTATTGTTTTGATTTGATTTTATAAGTGATGTGATGTTTTATGTGCGATTGGATTTATTATGTGCTTGAATTTGATGTTTGCCATCATGATGCTCCTATGTGTGTGTGTATATATATATATATATATATATATATACATACATTCTTATACATATATATTTACATGTACACTATTTCAACCATATATGTATTTACATACTTACCTATACATATATATATATATAGGTATATATACCTATATATTTTCTCATGAGTTTGAAAGTTGCCATCATAAATTTTATACATGTATATATATTTTCATGTACTCTGTTTTTATAACACACACACACACACTTATATATTTTTAAACATCACAAAGCTTTGTTTTTATATATATATATATATATATATATATATATATATATATATATATATGGATAATTTATCATAAATTTGAAATGGTAAAGCTATATCCATATATATATATATATATATATATATATATTATATTCAGAAATTAAACTTTTAAAAATTTATATAATCTAATTTATATATTCAAATTCCTCCAATATCAAAAAAATAAAATTATTTGACTTATAAAAATTAGTATTCCAATATTTAAAATTAGTTAATTATTCTAATAACAGATGGCTAAAAATTTGGGTCGTTACATTCAACCTTCCAATATAGTGCTCAGCATATCTATGTAGGCTTACATTAGCCGTATGAATGCATATTTGTCGAAATGGAGTAGGATCCCTGAGCATGTCCGAGAGAGCATCTGACAAGACTTCTTGATAAGTGTAATGAGGGTATTAGCCGAATCACTAGCATACTTCGACGCCCTATAAGAATGGATGTGACAATAGCGACAAAAAACAGACTTAATTTCGCCCGTGTACTAATAAAAGTTGACATAACTTTTAGTTATCCTACTACTATGCAATTACTATTATACAATGGAGAGATTGACTCTATAAATGTTGAGTACAAATATAAGTTTGCACCATGTTCAATTTGTCATGCTTACGGACACTCTGAATCTAACTGTACTAAAAGCACCAGAAAATAATGGAAAAGGAAAAATACTACAGCAACCGACAACAATGCAACGCCACTAGATGTTACAGATTACAATGTACAACCTAATGATACAGTAGGTGAAAAAATGAAGACATCAATGCCTAATACTGAAGTCACTCTACGCAACCAATTTGATGTACTTCTCGACCCACTTGCAGATTCTTGCAACCATCATGCAAATCTACAGTCTGCTTTTGTTTCCAGTTCAGATCCACTTTTCCCAGCCTCTGAGTTACCCACCTCGACCTCTCCTCTTGTAAACGACACACAAGAAACAGTAGTGATTACTGAGGATTGTAATGAACACACAGACAACAGCAACGGGACTAATCAAGATTTTATTATAGATATTGCATCGCAAATTCAAGAAATTAGTACCAAATTTATTCCAAAAATCAATGTTTCCCCCATGGTTATGGAGAACCCTACTTATGTGAAGAAGCGAGTAACCTCTGTAAATCCCAAAAAAGCTCCTCCTAAAAGATCAACGTGGAGCTCTACAGTTGGTAAATGAATATTATGACATGGAACACTAGAGGCATCAATACGGACGACAAAGTCAATCACATCTTCAGGCTTCTAACGTCTCACAAGCTTAGTCTTCTAAGCTTAGTTGAAACACAATTAACTACCATTTCTATTCATAGCCAGCAAATGAAATTCTCTTCATGGAACATAGTACATAACAAAGATACCGGATGCAAAGGCCGTAGTCATTCTACTTGATGGATCAGTTTGGGAATATTCTGTTGTTGTCATTTCACAACAGCGTATAACCTTACCATTAACCAACAAAAGGGCTCCGCAACTTTACGGCACATGTGTTTATGCTAGTAACTCTTATTCGGAGCGATTAAAGCTATAGGATTTGCTTCGTTCAGACGCCTCTACTATAAAGTTCCCATGGTTAGCGATGAGGGATTTTAATAGCGCTCTTAACCCAAAAACAAAAAGGGAGGTTTACCTATCCCTTTATCCTATTTGAGCAGTTTTAAAATTGCTTATTTCACTGTGGTTTAGTTGAATATCCGTTATAGGGATGAATATACATGGCACCGTCTTCCAAAGTAAATTATGGATTTCCACACCTTAATTGGTCACGAAATCACACTTGAACTCCACATCTCAATAGATCCTGGAATATCATACAGATTCACACTCTAACGTGTCACGGAACCACATATGGATTCCAACATCCCAACATATAGTGCGTCTCCTCCACTTAACCGTATATGGTTTTCAAAGTAGGTCATGGGTTCCAAGTCATCACTTATGAGTACACTCTCCATTTTCTGGGTGCTCCAAAAATAATTCGTCGATTTTCAAAATGTTCAAGACCGGTTCTTTAGGAAATAATCATCCAATACATAAGATCGGGGATCACCCCCTAACCGTTTAAGTGGACGGATCTCCTTATCATTCGTCCTACAAGATCCATACGTTTATATGTACAGTATAGTAACCCGATGGTAACCGTACCATATAATTCTCGCATTTCTCCTAGATATTTTCAGAGTTAAAATCGTTCGGTGTTAAGTAAGGAATAATTCCGTACCACCAAAATTAAGAAGGATTACATATTTTGGCCAAAATTTGATAGTCGGTTATTCAACTATCAGATAAACAAACATTCAAACAAAGATTTCATTTTCTTTTTAATCACTAAGCCTCGTTTAATTTAATTTAAATAAATTAAATCTCTTTATCAAAATCAGTCATATACTTATCTCACTGGAATAAGTATATTCACAAACCATTCCTTTCAAAAATGTTTGAAAACTTTTTAAAATAAATATGGAAAGCACCATTTGGTATCGACCATGGATCGCAGCTCGATGATTACGTCTGTATTCTAGAGAACTCCAAACTTAACTTAGGCAATCACTGCCTCCCGATTTATGTCATGCAATCAATCATAGATCATAGTTTCTACAATGGGTACATCGCTATCCCAGCGAAAACATCGCAAACTGTAGGCAAACTCTACCCCACGAATTACGCTATGAAAATATACCATTACTTCGCGAAATAATTATCTCAAAATAATATTTATAAAGGTTTTATATAAATTTCCATGTTTAAATTTTAGGAAAATACTCCTTTGTAAATCTCATACCATTTGTAAAACTTTCTTTTTAAAATCCTTTTGTTAAAACCATTTCTTTAGAACAAAAATATTATTTAATTATAGTAAAATAAAATTTTAATATAATAAAATAACTTTAAATATTTTAAATTAATTAACTTTGAACAATATTTTACTTTAGCAAATTATCCTTGTAATAATAATAATATAATACTAATTAACTCTTAAATAGCAATTAACTTCTAAATCATATTATTATAAAATAACTTTAGTTAATAATTAAAATATAATTTAAAAAACATTTTAAATAAAAAATAACCTTAAAACAATAATTTAATATTAATAATAACTTTTAAGAATCATAAAATAATTAACTTTAAATCATTATTAAAATACTTGACTTTAATCATTTTTACAATATTATTAATTATCTTTAAACCCTTATTACTAAATAATAATTATCCTTTAAATAACTTGACTCAAAAATCAATTCCAAATTCGGATAGAGGCTAAGTAACTCCAATGGTACTTTATCAAGTCACCTTTAATTCCATTTTCATTCAAGTTATGATCCAAGTATTTTCATAACGCCCAAAATGTAAATTCACTTCATAATTAGCAAGCAGATGTTACTACATCACTTAATAAGACCAACTGGAAAGTAATTATGTGTTGCATTCATATAATAGCGGAACGAGGTTTATTTCTACTAAATAGATGTCCAAGCATGACATATCTAGTTAATAGTAGCAGAATAGTGCTTTATTCTGCTAAACAATGTGCCATTTAAATTTAATTAGCAGAACGATGTCTTATTCCGCTAAACATATGTTCAATTACCTTATTTAATCCAATTTAACTTAACCGTATTTTATTTGGCTACTTAATGGCACAAATAAAGGATAACTGAAATCAATATCTAAATAAAGGTCAAAGCATATATCATTAACTATTAATAATTGATATTAAATCGGTTCATAAACCAGAACTGAAATGGTTCAATTAACCGAGTCAAATTTTAAATCCAGATTTCTTGTTAACCAAAGAAATCATAAAATTTTATATTGCAAAAATCTCGACAATATTATTTTAACTGACAATACTCTACGATGGAATTTTGACGCAAAAACCTGCTTGTCGATTTGATTCAAAATGAAGAAGGAATATTAGATTAAAGCTTTAGAATTTATTAAATAATTAACAAATTAAATTTTTCTTTGAATCAAGCCAAGCCAAAGTAAAAAAAAAAAAAAAAACCCGGCCCAACAAATAAAAAACACGACCCAAACTATTATTCTTTTCTTCCTCCTTCTCTCTCTTTCTTTTCCTTCCCTTAATTCATTTCAGTCACGTGCATGAAACCATGCACATAAACGTGCACGAACACACGAGGCACTGGCCATCGATCCTGCCGTTGACCACCTACACGAGTTCGCCCGCGACCCCACATCAGGACCCAATATCTAAAACCGCGATCAAGACCCTTGTTCGAATTTTCGAACTCCAAAACACAATTCGGAACCAACCGATGACCTTTTAAACACCTCGCCTCGCCACCTAAAACCACCATCCTCCACCATATTCCACCTATAACTTCACATCGACCCTCTCTTCCTTTCTCCCATAGTGCGTATCCTATCTCCCTCCACTGTTGCCGCCATTTCCAAGCAATCGAGACCACAGCCAAATGCATCTAATACCCTAAAACGAGTTCAACTGGTCAACTCGAGCTGCTAAAAATCATTGCTCCATTTTTCGTGGATGTGATATTGTTTAAACCTCCTCCACCCTAAAAGCCCTCGCCTGAATTCACTATCACACCCAAATCCGATCATCACCACTTTCCTCCACCCATACATCATTAAAAATCACGAAACTACTTTCAAAAGTCATGGTTTTCAATAACGAACACATCCATATAATCAAATCATTGAATTATGATATTTAAATTTCGACCATACTTAAGTCACTTACTGTAACGTAGGTTTTCTTTCTTCTGCTTCATGAAATTTAATAAAATGAATTTTAAAATGATCTATTCACAAAAATGAACAACTTTCATTTTGGAATCACGTTCTAAAACATAATAGATGATGAGATATTGGATTTTAAAATTAAAATATCAACTGTTTTTAACCTAAACAAGCACAGAGGGTAAGATTTTGAGGAAGCAATTCAAATTTTGGTATTCTTGGGAAACTACCCATATCTTAACACACATATACATCTACATACTAACATACAATTACATGTACCTTGATTTCAGATCATAGATTCATTCATATTTATAGGTATACACATCCTCGGTAATAAACTGTAACAACAAAACAAAGTGTTTCACTCACTGATGTTTAAGCTGATGCACACTTCATATCTTCAAGCTTTCAATCCTTCTTCCTTCCTATTTTGATGGCAACTTTTTTTATATATGTGAATAACTCGGCTATATATATAGAGAAGGGAAGAAGACACTAGAAGTATAGGTTGCTGAAGTATACATATAGGTGGCTTAACTTTGTACAGACTTCACATATTTCTTTTTATTTATTTATTTAATGAGGCAAATTTGATTTTTATTGTTTTGATTTGATTTTATAAGTGATGTGATGTTTTATGTGCGATTGGATTTATTATGTGCTTGAATTTGATGTTTGCCATCATGATGCTCCTATGTATATATATATATACATTCATATACATATATATTTACATGTACACTATTTCAACCATATATGTATTTACATACTTACCTATACATATATATAGATATATATACCTATATATTTTCTCATGAGTTTGAAAGTTGCCATCATAAATTTTATACATGTATATATATATTTTCATGTACTCTGTTTTTATAACACACACACAGATACACACACACACACACACACTTATATATTTTTAAACATCACAAAGCTTTGTTTATATATATATATATATATATATATATATATATATATATATAAATATGAATAATTTATCATAAATTTGAAATGGTAAAGCTATATCCACACACACACACACACACACACACACACACATATATATATATATTATATTCAGAAATTAAACTTTTAAAAATTTATATAATCTAATTTATATATTCAAATTCCTCCAATATCAAAAAAAAATAAAATTATTTGACTTATAAAAATTAGTATTCCAATATTTAAAATTAGTTAATTATTCTAATAACAGATGGCTAAAAATTTGGGTCGTTACATTCAACCTTCCAATATAGTGCTCAGCATATCTATGTAGGCTTACATTAGCCGTATGAATGCATATTGGTCGAAATGGAGTAGGATCCCTGAGCATGTCCGAGAGAGCATCTGACAAGACTTCTTGATAAGTGTAATGAGGGTATTAGCCGAATCACTAGCACACTTCGACGCCCTATAAGAATGGATGTGACAATAGCGGCAAAAAACAGACTTAATTTCCCCCGTGTACTAATAAAAGTTGACATAACTTTTAGTTATCCTACTACTATGCAATTACTATTATACAATGGAGAGATTGACTCTATAAATGTTGAGTACAAATATAAGTTTGCACCATGTTCAATTTGTCATGCTTACGGACACTCTGAATCTAACTGTACTAAAAGCACCAGAAAATAATGGAAAAGGAAAAATACTACAGCAACCGACAACAATGCAACGCCACTAGATGTTACAGATTACAATGTACAACCTAATGATACAATAGGTGAAAAAATGAAGACATCAATGCCTAATACTGAAGTCACTCTACGCAACCAATTTGATGTACTTCTCGACCCACTTGCAGATTCTTGCAGCCATCATGCAAATCTACAGTCTGCTTTTGTTTCCAGTTCAGATCCACTTTTCCCAGCCTCTGAGTTACCCACCTCGACCTCTCCTCTTGTAAACGACACACAAGAAACAGTAGTGATTACTGAGGATTGTAATGAACACACAGACAACAGCAAAGGGACTAATCAAGATTTTATTATAGATATTGCATCGCAAATTCAAGAAATTAGTACCAAATTTATTCCAAAAATCAATGTTTCCCCCATGGTTATGGAGAACCCTACTTATGTGAAGAAGCGAGTAACCTCTGTAAATCCCAAAAAAGCTCCTCCTAAAAGATCAACGTGGAGCTCTACAGTTGGTAAATGAATATTACCAGCAGCACTAGAATATTACCAGAAGCTATTTAATGGACACATAGCAACTTACTTCCCCCAAATAGAGACTAAAATGAAAATTAATGCTGAGGGACATAAATACTTATCTTCTCCTGTCATCCTGGAGGAAACAAAGACTGCGTTGTACTTAATAAATGATGCCATGATCCCCGGCCCGAATGGTTTCTCAGCCAAATTTTATAAATTGCACTAGAATGACCTGCGTGAAGATATATTTGCTGCTGTATCGGAATTTCTCCAAACAAAGAAACTGCCATGGGGAGTGGATCACAATTTTATTACACTAATTCCCAAAAAGGATAAACCACAACAAATTTCAGATCACAGACCTATTGTCTGTGCTGATGTTTTCTACAAAATTATTTCAAAAATTATTTGCAACAGAATAAAACGGCATCTTCCTTTGTTAATTGTAGAAAATCAATCAGATTTTATACCAGGGAGGAGCATCGGTGCATTAAGATTGATCTGCAGAAGGCTTACGTGAATTTTTTTTGTCACATGCTTCATTCATTTGGTTTTCCCCACGTTATTATTCATCTTATTCACGAGTGCATATCTATTCCGACTTTTTCTATTAAGATTGATGGGTGGCCTGAAGGGTTTATTATGTCAACTAGCGGCTTACGGAAGACCCTTTATCCCCATACTTATTTTGTATAGCCGTGGAATATTTTTCTATACCTATGAAGGAATGTGGTATTGACAATCAATCAGGGCCTATCAACAAATTTCAGCCCGCTATAACTCATCTACTGTACGCAGACAATGTTATGATCTTCTTAGCAGCTACAACAACTAATTCTACTTACATGAATAATATATTTTCCAAAATGAAGGAAACGGTTAGCCTTGCAATTAATCAAACCAAATGTCAGTTGTTTTTTAGCAAGGATGCATTGATGAAATCAGAAATCTCGGACATATTGAATATTACGGAGAAGAATGTACCTGTTAAGTATCTCGAAGTCCCCTTGACATCAGATTATATTCAAGTAGTCCATTGTTTCTCCCGTTAAACAAGATTAGTTCACGATTTGAAGGCTGGGACAACAATTTACTATCAACATTAAGACGTGCAGAGTTGATTCATAGCGCCACAACCCCTGTAGTTATGTATTGGTTATTAATTTATCATTTACCTGCCTCTGTTCTATACAAATTGACCAACTTTGTGCAGATTTTTTTAGAAGGGTAAATTACATAAGATTTCGTTGGACACTTTGTGCAAACAAAAAATGGAAGGGGGTATCGGGATTCGTAAATTTTCTGATCTGAATATAACTGCTCGAATTAAACTGTTATGGAATTTGTTAACATCTAAAAGCCTATGGTCTACATGGATGCGAAGCAAATGTATGTCGAAAACTAATCTCTGGGTCTTACCTATTAGCAATAATTACACTGGCACGATGAAATGTATTTTACGACAGCGAACACTGGCAGCCAGTATAATGTCTAAAAATTTTGCTAATGGTGAGGGTACGGATTAATGGTACGATTCTTGGATTAACCATAAATCCTTAGTTGATCTAATCGGATGGAATAGAGTCTTCCTTGGTTCTACTGCTAACAATACAGTGAGTTGTTTATTATAGGGTCGAAAATTGCAACCTCATATGTTCTCCGAAACTAAAGAGGTGGCATAAAAAATGCTACAAGTTAATGTATCACCTGACATGCCTACTGATTTATGGACAATCTCTAACTAAGAAAAAAATTATCTTTTCAACTGTATGGAATGACATTCGAGCTCACACCGCATCGGACGATAATTTCCAACTTATATGGTGCAACGAAATTGCTAAAAGGTTTGCCTACACAACATACATGGCTTACATACATCGTTTACACCCACTGCAAATCGATCGACTAGTTGAGGGATCACGGTGGATATACAATGTAATTTATGTAACAAATATAATGAATCACATCAGCATGTTTTCACGGAATGCGAATTGAGTACTTATCTTTGGGATTCGATGTTGTCCAAGTTAGATCTGCAACCCATGTCGGCTTCCTCTCTGAGGCAACAATTTGAATTTTTAAAAAAAAAAATGGTGTACAAAATTTGAAAATCAATTTGAAAATTGATTTAGCATTTCGAACTGCAATTTAAAAGAAGATGATAGGATTTATAAACTGTGTTTATAAGGTGAAATAAGATATCAGTTGATATTTGAAAGTATAAATTCACGGTGGAAATTTATAAAATAATGGATAATTTGTTTTAAAAATAAATAGTGGTTTATTTTTAAAATTATGGAAATGGAAAGTGTATTTCCTTGGAAAGCCAAGTATATATTAAAAGAGACCTTTATGTATAAGTTTAAGGTTTTAAAATCTGTTTTAAAGAAATGTTTTCGAAAATTTATCATTTTTAATTGTTTTATAATTTTAACGTAAATATTATTCAAATTTATTTTAGTAGACGTCGCGATTCGAAGTCGCGTTCGAATCAGGTTAGGGTTTCGTCGATGTCAAGGCTTGGAAGCGCGACATGGATAGGATGGTGCCGATCTCAAGCGTAGGGGAGTAGGTATCAGAGCCGAAGGTTAAGCTTGAACCTTGGCTCTGGTGGGAATTTCTCATTGGAAATAAAGTCCTTGGTACTCTAGAAATGAGTTGAGTGTATTAATAGATATGAGCGCGTATTTGATAGAGAATATAAAGATTGTTTTTATATTGTGTTGATTTATCGGTTGAGTGGTTATGGATTCTGATTGATATGTGGGACGCCATGTCATCGATAGGAATGTCTAAACTCTTAAAAAAGATAAACCGACACAGTATTGTTTTAAAACAGGGTAAATGAAATAATTTTACTCAAATTATTTTTGTATATAAAAGAAATAATTTTTGTAAAATATTATAGTATTTGGTTGTTAGGGAATGATAATATTAAATTATTATCATTATTACGTACAAATTGAATGAGGAGTTGAAAATCATAACCAAAGTTAAGAAAATTATTTCATATAACAGGATGTAATTTGTAAATGTGAATTACAAAAGTGATTCATAATTGAAATGGTATAAAATTCCAGAGTAATGTTTGAATATAGATTGAAAGAATTTGGAATCTGGAATTTAGGGAAAGTTTAAATTCCTTTGGGTTTGAAAACAATTTTCAAAGGTTTTGGAGGAATAATGGTGATATTATTTGAGAAATATTTTTGAATTGGATTTGATATCTGAGAAGATTTGAAATTTAAAAATATTTGAAAAATGTTTATTAAGCATTGAACTATTTTCGGTCATTGAAAAATGACTTCGATGATGACTGCAGTATCATCGGTGTTCAATTTTGAGTTTCCAAAAGAGGAATTGCTACCAAAACGTTTAAAACAGAATTGGTATCAGGTTATAGAACACACCAGGCTTATAGAGCCTCGCTTATGTTGCGGATGCAACGACTACCCATCACATTTGGGTAGAGAGAGTACGACGAAGATTTGAAGGGAGAAGTTGCTCAATGATGCAAAAGGCTCGGCTTGTTGAAATTGACGTACGCCTTCAATTAAGGAGGCGATGTCAACGGGGTTTACAGCTAGCAGAGAGGAGATGTTATCTGAAATGGGGGATCGATTTACGTGATAATGGATGAGTTAAAGCGGCGTTTGAAGGAGATGAGGGTTTAAGGCGGTCTTGTTTGTAAGTAGGCTGGGCTGGTTCGTCTTTTTTTGCGGTGGTGTTTTTGTATTTTCTTAAATGGGCCGGTTTTGTTTTATTTTGTTTGCATCATCAACTGTATTAGAATTTTGTTTTGCTAGCGGATGTCGTGCTCTTTTTCCTTACCACAATGGTAATGTTTTTTAAGAAGACGAATCCTACTAATGTATGGTTCTCATTCGTATTTAATAAAGAACATTTCCCTTTAAAAAAAGCTTGTGTACATATACAATAAGGGATGGTGAGTTTGATTTGGGGATATTTGGTGCTTCATATTGATTTGTGGGGTTTGACGTTGGATGTATATATTGTACATTGATGTTGGATTTAGACATTGTGGGGTGATGATAGATGATTTGGTTTGTATTGATTGGAATGTTTGAGTTTGAGATGATAATGTTTGAGTTTTATATTATTATTGACATTAATATTGATATTGATATTGACTTTAGCTTATATATCTGATATACATATTGATTTTGATGTGTTGTGATATATATTGATATTGATGCGCTGTTGGACCGCTGAAAAAAAAATTACCCAAATTTCCAACGGCTACCGACAGTTTCCAATGGCCTGGTCGAAATATTCCGACAGCTTCTAACGAATAACCAGTCGTATATACCGACGACTTCCGACGGTTTTCAATGGTTTTTTGGCGTGTTTTTAAAACGTGTGGACGTCAGCATCGTCGGAATAAACTTCAGAATTGTCGTCTAAATAGCCGTCGGAGGCCGTCGTATTTCTATCGTCGTTTCCGTGAGAAATGGACGAAATCCGTGTTCTATATACCGACGGTTTCCGACAGCGGTTTCCGACAGAATGAGACCATATGAAATGACCGTATTCCTTTTAGTGTTCACATACAATATAACATTCATTTTACATATAATATTCAAACAATGATCCAATAGTGCTCAAATTATGTCACATCCACTAATAACAAAACAACCTTACATGGAACTTCCTCCAGTACCGAAGCTTCCATGCAAATGTTAAAGAAGGATATGAACATGCAGATAATAAAGGCCATCAACTTCCTCCAGTTGATCAAATCTGAAACTTAAATCATGTTATCCTTCCCAAAATCCATAAGCTTATGTTCTCCTAGATCCATATTCCAATAAAATATAATCTGCACAAAACAACATAACTATAGCAATATGTGCTAGAAACACAAGTAAAGGTGTATATATCAGACAAATATTATCGGTTAATGAAATGTTGACTACGCTCTTAGAGGTTGATACCAAGTAGTGGAACTGTCCATCTATTCAGTGCCATCCATTTGGAGCCAGAGGTAAAAATAAGTCTGATACAAGTAATAATTTCAAATACAAATAAGTCAACCAGTGTCAATCATGCATACAAGTATTATTAAATTGCGAATGATTAATATTCAAACAATAATTTGTGCAATAGGTAAAAATGGTAAATAAGTTGGTGTATTATCAAAATTAAACACATAAGAGCTAAACAATCAACAAGACAAACAAAAGAAGAAAAAGCATAAGCAATCTTCATATCCAGTTTTCTTTGCTACTTACAAATAAGAGCATACCATAGGAAATCAGTCGGTCAACAAGTTAAACACAGAAGAGTAAAGTAAATGATTACCAAAACATGTAGAAAAGGTAATAAAAACAAATAAAAAGAAAAAAGAAAAAAGAGAGGCTATTCTAACTAAACTGGCATGCAAATCCTCATGTTTCCTTTCTTTACCTGCCTCATTGCTCTTGACAATAAAAAGAGAGGCTATTCTAAAATTTATGAATACTTTTAAATTTATTTTAGAAAATTTCGAAGTTTTTGAATATTAAACATTAAATATAATCATTAATTTTAATTATTAAATACTAAATAATAGATACTACTTCTTAATTATTAAACATAACTAATAAATTATTAAATATTAGTCTTAATTAAAAATTATTATTTATTTAATAGTAATTAATAATTATTAAATACTAAAAAGTAATTATAGATTAAATATTACTTCTTAATTATTAAATATTATTATTAATTACTATATATTAGTCTTAATTATTAACTATTTAACAGTAATTAATAATTAATAATTATTAACAATTAGTTATTAAGTATTACTAATTATTAAATATTACTTATTAATTATTTAATTTTATTTTGAAAATTGGTTCATCTATTAAACTAACAAATACAGTACATGCATTATTACAATGAATACACACAAACACTACCCTTACAAACACATCACCTTTTATCTACCGAGTCTAACCAGTCTAGCCCAATTTTATAATACACATAAACTAAACACTTAGTAAAACTTTAGGTCTAGCCTATGTATATCACGTATTTAGTTTTCCTCCATGCCCACGTATCGAATAACTACAGCAAAACGTGAAACATGTTACGTGATTACAATGTAACCGCACCATTGTCACGTGCTCATCTCTAGTGTGCTCATGAGTCAACTAATGCTTTCCTTCTTCCTCAAGCATAACAATTCACGTATCTTCTTCTTCACTGCATCAGCGAAACCGTCTCTGTAAAATCCCATATCTGGAGGCTAAAAGCTAAGCGCTATATCTTTTTCTTTGAAAACCTTTTCAAAATGATTTAACCTTTAAATCATATTTTACATGGAAAATATATTCTTAGCTTTACTCTAAGCTATTTTTCCATGAGATGTATCTTAACCTTTTAAATCTTACATTTCTAAATCATGCGTCGGATATCTGATCTCATGCGGTCTAAGCTATCTAGAAGCATAGGCAATCACTTTACCTTTCTGCATCAGCATATATCCTAGTCATGTTCCACACGCATCAGTGTAAACCACCAAATCCTGATTTCCTTCCAGAACAACCAACACTGATGTATGAGTCAATAAGTGTTTCAAACTCTGGAATGCTTCCTCACACTTATCGGTCCATACAAACTTCACATCCTTTCTCGTCAGCTTGGTCATCGGTGCCCCTATACGCGAAAAATCCTTAATGAACCTCCGATAATAACCAGACAACCTAAGGTATCTCCGTTACTATCTCGGGTCTCTTTCAACTATTCACCGCTTCAAGATTAGTCGGATCTATAGACAACCTTTCCTCTGAGATTGCATGACCAAGAAACTTCACTTCCTTCCTTTAGAAATGACATTTTGAAAACGTTGCCTTTAACTAATCCCGCCTCAGCGTCTCAAGCACCACTCTAAGATGAACTTCATGCTCTCTTTCATCCTTAGAGTATATCAAGCCATCATCTATGAAAACCAATACGAACCTATCCAAGTGCTCTTGGAAAACCAGGTTCGTCAAATCCACAAAGAAAGCCGACGCATTAGTCAGTCCCGAGCGACATAATTAACCATTCGTATGACCCATATTCGATCCTAAACGCCGTCAAAGGTATACTATCCTCTTCTACTCTGAGCTGATGGAAACCCATCGCCAAATGCAACTATGAAAATACCTTGGCTCCACCCAACTGGTCGAACAAATCGTCAATCCTCGGGAATGGATATCGATTCTTTATCGTCCTCTCATTCAACTTATGATAATCGATACATCGCCTTAATGATCCATCTCGCTTCTTAGCAAACACTACGGCTGCTCCCCAAGGCGAACTACTAGGCCTGATAAAATTCTTGCCTTTCAATTCCACCAACTTCACCTTCAACTCTCTCATCTCTATAGGGGTCATCCTGCTCAGCTGTCTAAATGCTGGTTTTTCTCCCAGAACCAAATCTATATGAAATTCAATGGCTCGTTTTGGTGGCAATCCTATTACATGCTCAAAAACATCTGCGAATTCTCAAACCACGGAAATTCGACTCAACTCATCTTCCGACTCGATAGCATCCAACAAAGCATACATCTCACCGCAAGAACCTTCTATGGCATAAACAATCCAATCACTACCATTTGGGTGTCTAAGCGATATTTTCCTATCTTGGCAAAATATTCTAGCGTCGTACTCACTTAACCAATCCATCCCAAGAATAATCTCGAATCCCACAAAATAAAACATATGCAAATTGCAAACAAAAGTATGATTTAATAGGTCAAATTCTAGCTGGTCACGTCTCAACCCTAGAGTTGTATACCCTCATATTGGATTCGCAACCCGTAAGGAAGTAGCTAAATATGTGGGTTCTAGGTTAAGTTTATCTATCAGACATCGAGATATAAAAAAACACGATGCACCGGTATCAAATATAACGCTAAGGCATACCATGAATCTGAAGCATACCTCCCAAGGCCGCCTTTCTTTTTTCTTGGGTTATTGGCTTAGAAGTAGCAGGTTCCAATGCATACACCTTGCCCTTTCCATCCTTAGCGGGCTCCTTGCACTGGCTCTTATAATGGCCAATCCAGTCATAGTTGAAGCACTTGATATTTTTCTTTCCAGCCAACTCCTTAACCTTCGCAGCACGACACTGATTAGCAAAGTGCCCTTTCTTGTCGCGCTTGAAACAGACAATCTCAAACTGCCCCTTCTTAGCTGCTCCACCCTTCTAAGTACCTTTCTTAGGAAAGAACTTCCTCTTCTGATTCTGCCCAACCTGGACTTCTTTAGCCTTACTCTTCTCTAAAGAATCAAGAATCTCCTTATGCCTTAAGGTCATCTCCATGACAAACTCAGAAGGATTTCTAATATGAGGTAATGTAGCTCTGGCTAACTCAGGTTTTAACCCCTTCGTAAACTTCTCGTTCCTCTTCATCATTGTATCCACTTAAGCATACCCATATCTTGCTATCTCCTCAAACATTCTAGCATACTCCAGAACTAACATCTCCCCCTGCTCCAATTCAGCAAACTTTATGATCGGGGCAAATTGTGCCATTGCAGACATAAACCTCTCCTGGAACCTTCTCTTGAAATCTTCTCATGACAAAGTTTCTTCGTGCACTCCAACCGTTATACTATTCCACCAAAACAAAGCGGCTCCCTGAAGCTGTTTGGATGCCAACCTCTTATTCTGCTCATCACTGAGCCCCAAGTCTGCAAAAATCCTTTCGCAGTGCAACAACCAATTTTCCACTTCTATAGCTTCCTCTGCCCTCAGAAAAGGTTTTCCTCCAAGCTTAGTGTAATCTCCGCTCAGCTTAGCATAATGGTTAACTCTAGAACTTTCATAGCTCCTGCCCCTACAACATCTCCTCTTACCATTCCTGCTGCAACTCCAGCTTGCATCATATTCACAAAAAAGTGATACATAGCTCCTCTGTCCACTTGTGGGAATCTAGCACCTACATTCTCTGCTTGTGGCTGACTTGGGGTCCTCCTTGTACTAGGTCTAACATTTCCATCGGCGCCCTCCAATCCTGGGTTACCTCTTCCTCTTCTACCTTACATATCTGTATTCAAACCTTATGAGATACATAAAAATAACCTATCAAGGATAGGAGACTAGAGATAAAGCGTATACTTATATATAGCAAATACAAGTATATTACTATAGCGTTATCCCATACCCTAATCTTACTCTAATTCCTTAAGATTATGTGTTAACAACCATTTTTAGTTCAAAAATTTTCATAAACCTTGCTCTGATACCAAGTTGTAACATCTCGCATCTGGAGGCGAAAAGCTAAACACTATAGATGCCGCAGTCATCCACAATATTAACTTCTGGTGATAAAATACTGTAATAGTAAATGTATCCATAATACCAGAAGCACTTGAATATGAACAAAATCACAGATTTTCAAAAATAACATTTCACTAATTACATTTCAAAACAAATTCATATCCAAGATACATAATCCCATATCGTTTTTCAAATTAAGATTAATTATAATCATTATGAAATACGCCAAGAGCGACATATGATGATGCCTCTTGGTTAATCAAAGTAATATAGTCATATCTGACTTAATACACAGCGGAAATAAACAAAATAATTTACAATTCCTAATTAGCTATCCATCAGCCACATGCTCGTCTTCGGAAGCTTTTTTGCCAAAATGACTAAAATATGAAAACCTTAAATCTCAGCCTACTCGAATCAATTTTGAGTACCTGAGAGTTTAACGGAAAACAAAAACTTCGAGTCAGACATAATTTTTGGTGTGAATAAATCTGTTACATCTCGGTTTACTAATATTAAATGAGACTATACCGCTTAGCGGAACGGGTTTCCCCTCAATAATATCCTTTTTAAAACATTTATTTTGCAAATCCTTTCCTACAACAAACTAGTTAATCAAAGTGATTATATCAAAATAGCAATATCCATTATGCTAATAAATGTACTATATATCAAAAATAGGTGATCAATAGACTATCTATCCACAACATAATAGAAAGATCCATTATGCTACAAATGGGCTATTTGTCCATACAACCGGGCTGACTACCCGCAAACTGGACTAACTGTCCGATTCAAAATAGACTAACTGTCCAAATTATTTTCTTAAAGTTAACTACCCTATATATTTTTCCTTGAAAACCTTTTCAAAATGATTTAACCTTTTAAATCATACTATACAAGGAAAATATATTCTTAGCGACTCTAAGCTATTTTGCCATGACACACACACACACACACACACACACACACACACACACACACACACTCTTTACTCAAAACAATGTTAAGGAGAATTAATAAGGATTGACTAAAACCCTTTTTAACTTGAAAATACTTAGGCTATAATGCTTGTTTAATGCATTCGAAACCTTTGTTTAAAACCTTTGAACAACCCTTTCGAAACCCTTGAAGGTAACCCCTTTGAAACTATTGAAAGACCCTTTCGAAACCATTAAAAGCCTTTCGAACACATTGGAAAAACTTTCCCTTTCTTTTTCGGAAAGCTTCAAAATATCAAACATCCTTCTTTCAAACCATTTAAATATTGCATTTCGAAAACATAGGAAAAACCCTTCCTTTCAACCCTTTCGAAACCCTAGGGAACCACCCTTTCGAAACCATTCATTAAAACCTTTTGAAACAGTCAAAAGTCAATTCTTTTGAAAGCGCTTTGGGTTCAGTTTAAAACAAGTGGAAACCTTTCAAAACGATTTAAATATTTACCCCTTCTTAACCTTTAAGAAACATCTCAGTCGAAACCATTTGGATTCTGCCTTCAAGTAGAGCAAAATGATCAAAAACCCATTAAAGTAGAAAGCATCTGTTTCGAAACCATTTAAAACTATCTCTTTAGAAACCAATTTGGGTTTTACTTCAATCATAGAAAAAGGATCTTTTAAATATTTAAGTCGAATGCATCTGCTTCGAAACCATTTCCTAAGTAAAGAAGTGATGGTGTAGTAACCATCCCTTCGAAAGCATCGAAGAAGTGGTCAGAATTTTCAAAAACAAAACAACCCTTTTGAAACCATCTGAATCGAAAGGTAGGAAGCGACAGCTAAAGGCTTCGACTCAGTCGAAAGCAATCTTTTAAAACAAAAGCACAACCCAATCGAAACCTTTCCTTTTAAAACTATTTGATCTAGTCGAAAGCCACTCGGTCGAAAGCCATTTTAGTCGAAAGCAAGCAGACACATTTTTAATTTAAAAACAAAGTACTGTCTCAACCTCTTCAAAACCCCGGGTTTCGACCCATACCTTCTGCCTATATCCAATTTAATACATATCAATAACCTGATACCATATGCATTGGTCTCGATTGCATCGAAAGCGAATGAGCAGGCGGAACCCCATGCCGACGATGTCGAAACAGTGAAAAACATGTAGCAAATAGTTCTTTTCACCTAGCCTGCTTTACGTGTCTAATTTTGATTGTTTGCCTCTTTCTTTACTAATAAAAAGTATTGCGGTTTTCCAAAAGTCCTGACGACTTTCTAGGGTTAACAAATTTAAGTTATTTTGCAGAAAGTCCCTTCTCATTCCTTACTTATATAAAACATTTAAGTCTCATAGCTTAAATAATTTTATATAACCATTAAAACACTTAGAAAAAATATACAAAAATTCTAAAAAAATCTCTTTTAATATGTTTTCCAACATATAAAAATTTCGAAGCCAAATCTTTTATTATTTAACCGAAAATAATTATTAATCCAAATTAACGTTTTCTTTACTAGAAAATTCATACAAAATTCACATAATTTCAGAAAATTTTAAAAATTGAAATCCATCTCCAAAATAAAGCTTATGATATTTGTAAAATTTTCAAGGCTTTTGAATGTCATTTTATAGGTTTTTGACCTTAAAACAAATTATAAAATCAATATGAACATACACAAATCATCAACATATATATAATCGTTCCATCATTCAAGAACATGGCAAATCAATGCGAAATATTCGACATTCGTCTAAAAACCGAGAATAATAAAAATTTAAGATGTAAACATTATTCACCTTAGTTTTAGATATTACAGAGATTGAGATGTGAATGTATTTGCTTTGAATTAGCTTCTTCCTTAGCTTTTCTCTATCTTCTTCCTTTTTTTCTTGTAAATGGTGGCCCACTTGAGTTATAGAAAAATACAAATGAAAATGAACGTGCATGGATACACGGCGTAAGGGTTTAGCATATATGAATGGCCTCTTTCCTATTTTACCCCTCCTCCTAGTTTATTTTAACTCTTCTTTAGTTCATTTGTTACATGGCACGGCTACCCCTAATTTAAATTAAATATCATTTCCCTAATCAACATAATATTTTATTTAATTTAGCTAATTAAACATACTAAACAATGTTTTCAAAAATCTGGGGTGTTGTAGTCTCCCCCTTGTTCGAATTATCCCTTCCTCTAATTACCTTAGGAACTGCACCATGAAGGACTTAACCAACCCCAACTTCATCAAAATACCAATTGATGGTATGAAACTACCCCTCAACCCAAGCTTTAGCAAGAAACTCGGGTACTACCAAACCAATCCTCAAGCAATTCCCGCTTAGCAGGTGATAATCCTCATTTTGAATCCATACAAAAGGATTCATATGGAATTAACACTCCTATCAATAGTATTCGAGTTTCCATGAGAATTAGAGTAGTAGTATCACGCTGGTTATTCCCTAAGGCAAGCGTCAATGTCGATTCTCTAATGCATATCGCCTAGGGTTTAATCGATCTAGTTTGCATATAACTCGGCAATTGATTTGTAAGTGAAACAGGGATATGGAAGAACATATTTTTCAAGTGGAGATCTCATGAATCATCATCGCACTTATATAAATCAATCCACGATTCCAGATGCCAAAAAACCTCAAATATAATATATACCTAGGCATTGAAGATTGAAAACGCTGTTGTGCCTACACTTATCTTTCACGCTCGGAAATATTTCATTGAAAGTCCATAAGTTATCAACTCATAAATTTCCAACTCCAAAAATCAATTGCAGTAATCTTACCAATCTCAGAATCAAACTCGCTCGCGAAATCTTTGCCCTCACCTGATTGCATGAATTGGCATATAAGAACAAATCGAATTTGGCTCATCCTAAAGCTATCATATCCATTTTCCCGTTTATTTAAATCAGTATTTGAACAAGTAGTAAGAAAGCTCGACTTCCTTCCACCATGATTGTAGAAATGAGGATGAATCGGCATCTTTAAAATCACCATTAATTCACGATTCTTGGTGCATCCCTTTTCTAGTTCTCGATATGGAGTGAATACCGTTGACATAGGATTTGGTAACGCGATAAACGATTTCAGGCTTTAATAGAGAAGTTATGGAATAGAATTGCCAATTACCAGCTATTCCCCCCCCATAGGAGAGAAAACCATATACATATACATACATTATTAATTATTAAATATTACTTCTTAATTAATGTTAAATATTTTATATAATTTTGAATATCTTATAAAATTTTGAATATATTACAAAATTTAATTAAAATTTTAGTTTTTCTATTTTTGAATTCTGTGAAAATTTTAAAATTTAGTTTTAAAATTTTATGAATATTTTTGAATTTTATGAATATTTTTAATTTATTTTAGAAATTTTCAAAATTTCATATTTTGAAATTCATATTAAATAAAATTATTAATCATAATTATTAAATACTAAATACTGAATAATAACATCTTAATTGTTAATGATTGCTTATTAATCATTTATTATTAAAAACTAATTACTGAATAGTAAATATTAAATTTGAGTACCTATTAGTTATAAAAAATGAACTAATAAATATTAAATATTACTTCGTATTTATTAATCATTAATCATTAACTATTAATTATTTTATATTAATTATTAGTTATTATTTCTTAATTGTTTAGTAGTAATTATTAGTTATTAAATAATTAATATTAATTATTACATATTACTTTAATAATTTAATATTTAATATTAATTACTTGATAGTAATTATTAATTATTAAAAATAAACTAGTAATTATAAATAATTATTGATTATAGATAATAGTAGTAACTATAAATTTTTTATTTGTAACTTTCTATAATATTATTAGATAAACCTTTGAGTAAAACTACTTTTAAAAAAATTGTAGTAAGTTAATATCTAGATGTAAAAATCAATGTTTTTATAACTTTTTTAAAATCTTGTTAAAAGGGTTCTATGACAACGTTTATATAAACATTATAGAAAATCATGGTTTTAAAGATGTGTGAGAGCTCATGTTTTACAACTTTTTTTATAGAAAACGTTGTAAAAAACTTCTACAACGTTTTTATAGAAAGCATTGTAGAAAGGGTTTTTACAATGTCTAAAACACAAATGTTCTAAAACAAAAGTTGTTATAGGGTATATTTGTTGTAGTGAGAAGAACTGAGCAGATAAATATGACTCGTGTAGTATAGCTTACCTAAATTCATTCATGCGGCCGATTTAGGAATATGCAGTTGGCTGGTGCAAGTCTGCTCCGATTGATGTCATGCTGTAAAATTGAATAAAGTTATCTTATTGGAGAATTCAGTTATATATTGTTAATGCATTCTCTTGCCTTGTTGCTATTATTGTTGGGTCCAATATTGTATGTTTTGTTTGTGCTCTTCTTACTTATGTAGACTTCTTACCGCTGCTTCTTTCCTATTTGAAATGTTGTGTTACAATCACCTATCTTTTGTAATACTTAGAAATCAACGTCGAATGACAACATCCAACTTCTGAATACCACAAAATACAGGTTGTTGGGGTAAAATTGTTAAAGCAAAACACCATACCAAAGCATGATGATGAAATATCACAACGGAGTGGTAACATATAATACACTGAATATGCATGAACTACACATGATAAACTATATATATAAGAGACTATACAAGCAGAAGCAACTGATAAACAAATATCAATATAGAAAGACTGAATACAATATTTGATACAAACGAGTCTTATATATAAATAACATATCTTTCACGTACTATTATAATATCAAGTATACATATCCAAAATATCATTACCATGCCTCCAAAATGCTTTAGCTACGCCACTCTAATAGCGTATTCCACTACAAGAAAACTTACTTTTAACTGCATATATTGTCAGCGTTTGGCCCTCAAATGCAGTAAAACTTGTTTCACACGGAGTCTAATTCGCGTACCAACGCTGAGAATTTTATTAGGTCTGTAAATTTAATTGCCGCTTCTCTCCTTCCACTTTGCAAAAAAAATTCATTTTCCCTCTTCCATCTATACTGGCACTCCCTTAATCGGTTCTCCTTTATTTTTAATTTCCTTCTAATTTCACTTGTTCTTCGATTTTCCTTCGGTGGATTTGATCGTCGCTGCCCTAATTCCTTATTCATGCTTTAGGTATAGCTAATTCCTCGATTTTAGGTCTATTTGATTCATCGATTTTTAGGTTTATGTCATTGGTTAATTTTGATTTCATATTTTAAGCATGTCGCTTTGAGGATCGCCCTTAGTCGAACTTTATTTGATCTTTAATTGTCGAGATAACTTTCTGGAAATTCGATAGAGTCGAACTGCTGACAAAGTTCAACTGCTTCAGGTAGCTTCAGTAGATGAAACAAAATACTTTTATTTGATTTATTACTAGGTTCTGTTTGTTTTGAATAAAAGATGTTTGATTACTCATCTAATTATCGATTTAGAAGCTTATTTATTTTTGATTGTAGTAAGGCTCCTATTAAGAGGAAAGTGTTTAACACCTTTTGTTATGATTATCTTAAGTTCTTTAAACTGAATGATGATTTCTTCCATGTATCTCTATTAACATCTAGGAAATTACAATAAATTTTGAATTTGAAAATCTCCTTTTGATATTTTAGGTTTAAGAAAATTCAAAACTCTTAAATTTTTTGACAATTGTAATGTTTATTTCTGTATTTTTTAATTCAAGCATTTTAAAGTTGATTTTATAAACCAAGAATATTTATATTTTTCAAACCGAAAGTCTCAGAATATCGAGTATTCTATAGATAATTTTTTATATAGAAAACCATTATTTTTAGAAATTGTAATTTTGAAGATAGGAAGCTTTATTGGTTCAGCTATGCCATATATAATACAATCAGCATCGTTTTATTTTGCATCTGTATCCTTTTTGTGTGATATCAACACTAATTAAAAGAAGCATCAATTTTATTGGTTCAGTTATCCTTTTAGATTCCAAAGTTTAATTGTTTTATATTGTTTATATTTTTGTAATAGATTGAACTATCAATCCACCACTTTCTCCTTTAGCTGAGTTGGAACTTGAATTCGTGCAATTAGGTGTAATAGGAGATAGACTGCAGCATTAAAATAAAGCAAAACAATGCAAAAATGTATTCATAGGTGAATGGCGATGTATTGAGCTGAGCTGAAACATGAAGTTAAGAATTGAGCTGAGCAGGTTGATGTTTATGTACTGAGTTTGGTAACTTTTCAACTTCTGTATTTATTCGATTTCACCAATTAATTAGGAATTTATGTTATTTTTTCCAAAAAAAGTGCACTTCTATTTTATTTTTAACAAAAGTAGATGTTAATCTGTTAATTACTTCTCAGATGATCAACATCAATACTTTGTATAACCACTATCTATTGTTTTCTACCAATTAATCCACCTGAACCTTGATCGTTGGCACGATTTACCTATTAGACAGTATCAGCAAGCCTAAGCTGTGTTGTTCAGAGCCTAAGCAGAGCTCCAGGTAATATAGTTACAGTAGTGTAAATGGATACAGTTTAAGCATGATACTAATTTTAGCGAACTCAAATGTATCTAGTTGCTGTAATATGCAAAAATGGCTCACAACTGTTTAAAGATTGCAGTATATCATCCCATCTCCAGTAACAGACTCCATTTAGAAAGCTCTGTGTCTGAGTTAAGAGATTGAAAGCTGATAGTTCATCAGTCATCTCCAAAAGCACAGCAGAGCAATGAAGAATGCAAACATTTGTAGGGGTTATTGCAAATTTTCCATTGCTGTAACAGAACCTTATGATCATCTCAAATCCATCTGGACCTCCTGGAAAATCCATGATTTTGATTTCTGGTATGTGGCATTTTATCTTCTGCTTTTTCTTCTTTTCTTGATTAATCATCTTATTTAGTTCTGTAGATTATGAACATAACAACATCTGAAGTAAGATATGTTAGTACAAATGAAAACCTGTAGTTGTGGTTTTATAACAAATGAGATGATACCTGATTGACGAAGAAAGCGTGTTTACCATTGATTAGAACTGTGAGATTGCAGTGTTCGTTTTTCATATTTTTTTTTTAATGGTGAATATGGGAATGTGCAAATTGAGTTAAGAATTATATAGAAAGTTGGCTTATTGGGTATACATATTTGATATTTGCCTGTAGTTTAGCATACTATAAATGAGTTAACAGACTGTTGGGCTCCTCCTCCTACTTGTTTCTTGGTTTACTGTTTTTTATTTGGCCGTATTGATTGAAACAGGAATCTATTGTTCCTTGTGAAGTCACACTGGAACTATATCATTTGTCCTAACAGAATAGAATGATATCAGATTTTTACCATACAGTTTAAATCAATTAAGTTCATTAAAGATCTGGGCTACTTTGACACAAATCCAATGCAAGATACTAGACAGTTAGAAAGCCTTGAACAATTTTACTTTTGGTTCCTGCATAATTCAACAACAATTAATTTTTTGTGTGCACTAATAAAAGATGCTATTAGTTGATGTCACAACAGTTCCTTCTAGCTTGCTGGTTGCTGAATGGGACACTACAAGAATAATCGTCATTAACTGCATGTGGTTACAGCGTTGTATTATAACCCGCTGTTTTCATGCTTATAAACTATAGGACGATATGAGAAAAATGAAGTATAGATGCTGTGAAAAACACAATAGTACAAAACACAATAGTACACAATAGTATTATAACCCGCTGTCTTCCATTTGTGAATTTTCTTTATAGTTACTAATATAGCCTATTCGGTTGAACATGTTTCACCTTTATTCTCTATTCCGGTAAGGTGGGAAAACCTTATCGACACATTAGAAGTTGATGCCAAACTATTTTCTTACATAATTTTTTTCAATAAATTACCTGCCTTGTTCGGATCTAAATGTCATATTATATTATAGCATTTTAAAAAATGGAAAATAATTTGTAGTGAAAATTTATTATATTAGTGCCATGTAAGTATCATTTAAAATGATCAGATTATATAAAAATTTGGTAGATAAATGTTTGATTGAATTATCAAATGAAATGCTAATTCTTGTTGCAGCTGGTGCTAATTCTATACAAGTCACTCATAGCTTTGAGGAAACTATTAAAGCTTTGGTTTTCAGAACCCAAGCTAATGTCAAGGGGAGTAAATTTTGTTATTTATTCTATGTTCTATGCCTAAAGTTTTAAATACAGTTAGCGAATAAGTATCAAACAGTCAGTAAAGTAAATAAGTATTGTTTACTATAATATTTAGTATTTACATACAAAATTTCAAACTGTCAAAAAATTAAATGTAAAAAATATAACAGCATCCCTAGAGTCAATATATAAATTCTTTTGAGTAGCATATTATAGCCATTTTTTGTTTTTCATGATTCATCACATATCAAATAATTGCACAGAAGTTAAAAAGAAAAAAGAAACAAGTACATATGTTTGGGAGGAGAATAATAACAATACTATAAAATATTTTGAAGAAGAGTATAATGTTCCGGAAATAAAATAATATTTCGAGAAAAACTATAAACAATGTTTTGAAAAGGATTTTTTTTGTTTGAAATGGGTTAAATAACGTTTTGACAAAAAAAGGTCTTATATTTTGAAAATGTTATAGTGGTATTATGATTACAAAAAATTCTGAACTAATTAAATGCTTCTTGCCATTGAGAATATATCTCCAGTTACAAATTAAATTCTACATTAAGATGACACCAGAGCTTATTAAAATCTTACTTCCTAGTGTGTATAGAAAATGAGTTAAGGCCATAAGTTAACTATTCTTTGTAACCATGATGTCTCTGTAGTAAAAGTGCAGAAATGGAATTAGATTTCAATTATAGTCTGAAATGTGCAAGAGGTTGAAGCTTACTTGAGTTTAGAGAAATTTTAATTTTGGAATTGCTGAATAATCAAAGGCTTGATTGGCAAGAAGTCTGATCTGATTCTTTTTTTATGAGAAGTGAGGTGGATAGATTGAAATAGAAGCCAACTTCTGGAGGCAAAAGTTAGAAATAACCAACAAATTTTGATAGTTTGTGAAGTGAATTCACAGTAACGGGAAAAAAAGGAATACATTTGCTATGGACCTAAATTGCAAAATCAGGGAGCAGAATGCACAACATTAATTCCAAATCTTAGACTGATGAAATCATTAGCTGAAACATGGTTAGAATGATTGGATTTTGATTATGTTGATGGGAAATGTTTTTTTCAAAGAGTATATATTTTGAAATATTTCTTGTTCTGGTTGCCATATAACATGCAATTGAAGTATACGTCGGACCTTAGAGAATATCATACAAAAAATTAAATCGAATAGTTTGGAACAAAAGCATGTCTTAACTCAGTGTGGCAATCTGTTTTAGTTTATTTCTAAATCTTGGTCATTATGGTCATCTTGAAAATTCTTTTCAGTTTAATGAGCGTGACATTTATACATGTGTAATTTATACAGTTTGGGTTCAGCCAGAGCAGTCAACAGGATGATATAGATGTTGTCACTATCGTATAAGGTCTAAATGATATTGATGAGGCATAGTTGAATAGCATAAAAATTGGGAAGATTCCTAAATTTTATGCTATTTAGCTCTTGCCTTATCAATATCATAGGTAATCTGAAGATTCTGGACTTCGGTTAAGCTCCTTTACTGGGCTGGATGTGTTGCTTCACCCTACGTGTGGGACTCCGGTTCATGCTGTGATGGCACAAGGTAACCTAAATTCTCATCACGCAAAGGTAACTAATAATATTATTTAGTTATTTTCAGCAAGTAATTTCCTTTATGTTATATACCTGATTATTTCTGAAGCATACTGTTCCTAATCCAATGGTGAGATCATTTGGTAAAGTTTGCACAATTCATCGGAGGCTATTCAAGAATCTTCGATAAGTTTGCAACAAGATTCTTTGGATAAGAAGAGGAAAGAAATTGATGACCAGAGTTGCTTTAATTTAGCTCAAACAAAGGTATTCATGATCCTTTTTTTTTATTTTTTTATTTTATTATTATTTCGATTATCCCCGTTGTGGTCGTCCGCATTGCAACATCATTCCTGTATCCTTGTCCGCATTGCAGTGGTCCATCTCATTCCCGTTTGCCCTCGTCCTCATCCTCGTCCCCATTGCAGGCTCGAGCAATCGTTAGCCCTAGTTCTCGCTGTAGTCAATGGATAGGAATTGGTAGACATCAGCACCATTTATCCTCGCAGTTTCAGAGTAAGTTATAGCTGATTGGCTTTTCTCTTTTTTCTATTTTTAAATTAATTTTCAGATATTGTATATGTAGCAAGCTCTACTGAAGTAAATGGCCAATATGTATTAATTAACGTCCTTCATTTAGTTTGTGTTATTTAGTAATTTATTTGATCCAAATTATTATCATCTAGTTCGGTCCGAACACCTCCTTAGGCTTTAACATGTTATACATCTTATAGTCACATGTTTGATCAACGTGTCAAACTAGAAAATATCTATGTCTTTCATGCTTATAAAGCCCCAATATTTTTCATATAGCTCTAGGAGAAACATAGATATCCAGAGGTCTGAATGAATTTTAGCACTATCAAAAAATAAATAATAGAACTAAATTGTTAATATTATTTGTACCATTTCGTTGAAGATAAAGTTAGATATATTATTTCATGAATATTTCTGCTAAAAATGGCATGTTTTTGCAGATTATTGCTTTTGACCATTGGCTTGAGATTGTAGATTATAGCTCTAAGATTTAGTAACCTCTGCTTTCATATTGTTTTGCTTTCATAATTGTTTTATACCTGCTAATCATCAATAATTAATTTCTTACTATAGAAACAGCCGTCAGCCTAGTTGAGTTTGCAAATGCTACGAGCAATTGGTTCAGTTCACATTGCAAGGTTTGAGCCTTATGTTTTTAGTGACCCCTTGTCTTATCTTTCTAATTTTCATTTTTTTATGCATAGTTGTAGCTTACAACTTGAGAATGTGGCCAATTATAAGAGCTTTTCTTTAATCAATTATAAGAGCTTTAGATTTTAATTTGGTACTTGCAACTTTTCTTCTTTTACTTTTATAATTATTCTTGATGAAGAGTATCCAATTGCAAATCTACAAATTTAAAGCATAAATGATTGGTATGGATAGAGCAGTTCTGCCAGTAAATTTACAAAATAAATAAACAAATGAAGTAGAAGGCTTCATTCATTTACAAATTATCAGAATGGTGATGGTTTTGAATCTAATAACAAGAGTAGACCACAGACAACCATCCTTTTAATTACGAAATAGTATTATTGTGCTTTTGAATTCAAATTCTACTAAGTAATATTACTTAATTTTCGATTTTTCTTAATGAAATGGTCACATTTATCTTTGTTGACTCCCAGTCTGTGTTGACTCCCAGTTTGGGAATCAATATCTTCGTGGTTGACTCCCAGTCTGTGTGATATTGTGAGAAAACAACTATTTGTCGTTAGTTGTATATGTGTATGCTATATCAAAATGATACATCTGATTCTCCAATTTGTATGAATGTTTAAACATGCTTATATGCAGTTCCTAGTTAAGAAAGGGGAAATATCTACACCTCATGCTGATTACTGTCTTCCTGGAATAACCCGTGCAACTGTAAGTTCCCTTACATTTGCATCTCTAGCATATTTTTACGTGTTTATATTATTATTATTGTTATTGTTATTGTTATTGTTATTATAGGTTATGGATCTTGTGATGCAAGAGGGATTGTTGTTACGTGAGAGGCGCATCAGCTTACCTGAATTTCATTCTGCGGATGAGGTTTGCCATTTGCATAAATCCTATCACTTCATAAAATTTAATGCCTAGTGATAATACTGATTATGCAAATTTTTACAGTATATTTATGTTAAATTATCTACTTAGTGCAAGCCTCAAACTTTGAGCATTTTTTATAAGCAGGTGTGGACAACAGGAACAATGGGAGAGCTTACCCCAGTGAGTTCTTTGGCCTTTGTTCTCATCAATTATGATCAACTTCCAATGCACACACACACACACAATCTTCATTCTCAGTAATGTAAACATATTTTCTGAAGGATTAACTTGTAGATTATCTTGCTCAGCACGGTGCCTTTATTATAGACATGGATATGCTTCTTCAATAATCTGTACCATTTGGTGCATTGTTTTTTCTTCACTGTGTAAATGTTATCTTCACAGGTTACTATGATCGATGGCCGTGTTACTGGAAATGGTAAAGTTGGTCCCATAACTCGAAGAATCCAAAATGCTAGCTTACCTTCATGCATGGCCTTGCAAGCGTATACTTTTTTTTAGTGTGCAGGCATAAATTTTGATTTTTCATTCAGGCTTGCTGTTATTAAACTTTAATTGCTTGTATCGTGTTCTTTGTTAGAGATTCAGGTTGTTAGAGATTCAGGTGATAGATGAAATCGGCGATTGTAGTGATGTGTACCACTATTTGATTGTCACGACTATTTGTTTTTTCGGAATAGTTTGAATTGAGGCGGCGATTGTAGAGGTAGGTCAGGTTATTCAAGGAGGTGGTGAAGTTTGTTCGAGGTGATTGGGGAAGCTGAGTTGCGGCAATCGATTGCTAGCGATGGTTAGAGGAAATTGGGGTTGCTGGAGTCGTGGTATTTCAAGGAAGTCGCGGTTGTGAGGATTTGGGGAATTGGGTTTCTGGTTGTTCAGGTGATATCGTTTTTTGGTATTTCAGCTGAAGTGGAGTCGAGGTTGCACTACTGACAGATTGAAGTTTGTTAGTTGATGGTGGTGTCAGTGCGGCATGGTGGAAATGCAGATTTGGGAGGTCGTAGCTTGTTTGTAGGAGGAAGTTGTAGTTAATTTATTGTGCTGCAAGCAGTGGTCAGGTTGGTTTGTTTTTGTATGTGACTGTTTGGTTGAGAAATGGAAGGATTGTAGGCAGTATGTGGATAGTGTTCTTATTGTTTTGCTGCAGGTTAAGTGTGAATGGGACAGGTATGTGATATGGTGGTGGTGTTCAGTTGAAGGTTTGGGGGATGATGGCAGCAGTCTGTCTGAAATGTAACAGTGATGGTGGGAGAAGAGTCGAGTAGGTAGCCAGATTTGATGATGTGGTTGATTGTTGAACAGGGAATGTGACGAAGGTAATGGTTGAAATGTTGATATGGTTTGGTATTGATGAGGGTAGAATAGAACAGAAGTGAATGGAGAAAACATGGCAGTTTGATGCAGAGATGTCGAAGCTTGGTGTTTGGTTTAAGCAACAGAGAATGTGGCAGCAAGTGTGGATGTGGATGGTTGATTGGTGATAGAGGTTGTTGGACTGCAAGTGTTTGAGGTGGAGGAAATGGTTGGTAACGCAGAAGAGGGTGCTTTGGTATGAAGTGATCTGCAGTGAAGTTGTATAGGCAGGTAGTTTGCTGAAGAGTTGGCTGTGTAATGTTGATTTGTAGTTGTAGTAGTGTGGTATATGCAGCAAATGCAGTGATGTGGAGCAAGAGGAAAGGTGGATTGAAGTTGGGCAGAGGATGTTGGATGTTTTTGTGGAGGAAGGCAGCAAGCAAGGGGATCGGTGTTACTGTGTTTGGTGTAAGAATATTGTATATTTTGAATATGAAATTTCATACGTTGGTATCAAATATGTGTCCAAAATGTGGTATTGATATAATATGTTGATTTTGAATTGTGATATTGATATAATATGTTTTGAAATGTGATACTGATATAATATGCTAATTTTGAAATGTGTATATACACACATTATGGTTGATGGTTGGTGAAATGGACTTAAACATTTAACAGCGTTTTTAAAATGCTGATAAAACCTTCCATAGCGTTTATAAAACGCTGTTGAAAGTTTTAACAGCGTTTATTTCTTGTCATTGTATATCCCTGACTTTTAACTGCATGTCGATATACAGCATACATAAAAACACTGTTAAAAGTTTTTATAGCGTTTTTAAAACGCTGTTAAAACCTTCCATAGCGTTTATCAAACGCTGTTGAAAGTTTTAACAGCGTTTATTTCTTGTCATTGTATATTCCTGACTTTTAACTGCATGTCGATATACAGCATACATAAAAACGCTGTTAAAAGTTTTTATAGCGTTTATAAAACGCTGTTAAAACCTTCCATAGCGTTTATAAAACGCTGTTGAAAGTTTTAACAGCGTTTATTTCTTGTCATTGTATATCCCTGACTTTTAACTGCATGTCGATATACAGCATACATAAAAACGCTGTTAAAAGTTTTTATAGCGTTTTAAAAACGCTGTTAAAACCTTCCATAGCGTTTATAAAACGCTGTTGAAAGTTTTAACAGCGTTTATTTCTTGTCATTGTATATCCCTGACTTTTAACTGCATGTCGATATACAGCATACATAAAAACGCTGTTAAAAGTTTTTATAGCGTTTTTAAAACGCTGTTAAAGGCCCTGTTTGTTGTAGTGTTCCCAAAAGCACCTGACATCCAAACTACTCAATTGAGTATTTTAAAATTTTCATGACTAAGCAAACAAAGACAAAACGCGAGTCAGACATAAACCCTAGTGTGTGGGGAACTATCCCAAAATATTTTGTATTACAACTATATATATATATATATATATATATATATATATATATATATATATATATATATATATATATATATATATATATAACAGGAAGCTACTAAGGCAGTTCATGTCCTCTCCACAAACGTGGCTCTAATCCAGATAGCCCATAAATAAGTAAAGCAAACTCATCACAATAGTAAGGAATCGTACAATAACCTACTCTTCTTCTGTAATCAAAAAATCGACACAACTAATATAACGTGATTGATACATAATAGTATACCATGATAAGGTAACCTAATATACAAATGCAGGAGTAATATAAATATCATAATATAAGCCTATCCTAGAATATACAATAATAATATCAACTAACTAATATAACACAGTTAAACACATACTATAACAATAGGCGATAAACGAGAATATAAATTGATGCACATCAATTCTGATGAGTGGAGTCTACAGTAGACTCATGCCCAAGATAAATAGAGTCGGAACAAATTATACCTTAGATCATGAGTCGCATCATGGATGATAGAACTTGTATGGATCTCACCATACCCCACGTCGAGCATAAGTGATATATGATCTACTTTAGATATCTAAAACCCATATCCGCATTGGACATCCATCAATAATTTAAATTACTTTAATCTAATGATTTCCATTGAGGATACAAAATAAATAGAGTCAATACAAAATTATACCATGGACCACGAGCCGCATCCATCTTTGATCAAGCTCATGCAAATCTCACCGTAGCCCACATCTAGCATAAGTGATATATGATCTACTCTAGAAATCTAAAACCTACATGGATGTCACCATACCCCATGTTGAGCATAAGTGATAAATGATCCACTAGTAGATGATCGTCAACGTCTCCCCTTTAGTCATCATGGATTTCTAAAAAAATCATATAATGTCTCTACAAAAAAGAACGACGGGCATTCCTAATAGAATATGCTACCAGGACCACAAAGGAAAATCAATGCCACATATATTTATATATGTAGTCAAATATGACGTCATGTAATCGAATATGCCTATCACAAACAATGATCGATATCTCATCATCGTCTATCTACACGGGTGGCCACTACTATAAGGCCAATAACACGTATGACCACTAATATAAAGTCAATACAATGTATGATCACTAATATAAGACCAATATGATGTAGGGTCACTAATATAAGACCAATATTGTCAAAATATATCTACCACAAGGTCGAAACCAAGAGGTTTAGACTAACTCCACTCGATCTTACACAATCATCGGATGTGCTCGGGTAACCAATCATCATGCTGATCTCATGCCAAACCTTATTAATCACATAAGTTGTAATACCACATGGAGTTGAGATGTATTTTTAACAATAGGGGCAAAAATTTAATTTTCAACAGGCAACAAAGTTTATACCATTGTGTAGAACTCATTTTTCTAGTCAGAATGATATATTGGTTTGTTCAAATTGGAGTCCATATGAAGAAGATTTTCAGCTTTGGGTTTTGAATTGGATTAAATGGCCTAAGCCCATTAGGTTGAAAGTGATGTTTAGGAAGTTTATATCAGGCTACGTATAAAATTTTGAATGCATTTTCTCATTCATGTACATTTCAGTTTCTCCTTCTTCTTCCTTTATTGCTCTGCCATTTCTCTTTCTCTCTTAAATCTAAATGAAGCCCTAGACAATAATATATCAAATCGAGGAGCGTGAAGAGGACTATGAGAAGATACCCATTCGACATGTTGGTTTCTCTAGGACGTCCAGAAGCGTTTAATGTCAAGAATGTTTGTGGTGATTTGTGTGTAGTATGACGTTAACATCGAACCGTTCGTTAATGAGTTAGGCTATGTTTACTTTTGTATATGAAAGTTAGTCTATGTTTACCTAACTTACATCCATGTTTGCGGTTATGGGAATAAACCTATATTTAACTATATCCTGTGGTTAATCTCTGTCTAGCTAACACCCCTATTTGTCATGTGATTAGTACATGTTTAACTAAGTTTTTATTCATCTCTTATGTATATTAATAACTTAATGTATGTTTAACTAACTCTTTTGTACATTTAATGTTGTTAAGTATATGAAGTGATCCCCATAATATGTTTATTACGAGAGACTAACTCAATAGAATGAGGTGAGGTATGATTCATATATAGTACGTATTAGCTCTCATATGATGTTTATCAAATCATGCTAGCGGTATATACTTCGTAATATTTTTACTCGTCAGACATGTATATTTGACCACCCTCCTCATACACTACAGGTGAATGATGTAATCTTGATGTTGAGGTGTTTGAAGATGATGACCATGGAGATGTTTACATATGTTGCTCGTTGTTTTGTACTATATATGGTGTGACATTATGTGTATGTATAAAGACTATATGTAACTTATGATGTACTTCTGCACAAATCAAATTTGTTTATTTTAGCTATATTGTATTTTGATCTTTTCTGCTGTGAGTTCTGAAAGCTGTAGTCAGATGATTCAACTCATAGTCTAATGTTTCCATTGATCATACTATAGAAAACATATGGTGAAATGTTGGTCAACTAATTATATCTTATTATAAGTTAATGCTACTAAATGATTAAACTTTGAACAGTTCATAGAAACTGTAGAAAATCATCATAATACATGCATGGACACAATTATATATTTATAGTCCAATATTATTGGGGTAAGTTTTATATTGACTTTATTGTTATAGTATGTATATAATCTTTCTTTTTTGCTTGGTATAGCTCTCAGAATACATGAATGAGTTAGCAAAGTAGGTTTAGTAGAACTGTACACACTGAAAGATTTGTGGCTTTTATTCCTCTTGCTCCGATTCTGGTATCTTTGGGCCACATAGAATTTTGGATTAAAGACTCATGTAGCTTGGATAAGCGTTGGTTAACTGCTTTAATGTGTTCCTTATTTTTATCTTTGACCACAAAAGTTTACTGGTTTTTGTTTTTGTTTTTTTAATAAAAGGGCAATCCTTAAATTGAGGGAACAATGTAGCTGACCAGTGGTTTTAGGGTTGGTGCCTTGCGCTATAGGTGGGACAAGGATTGTGGAGTGGGATAAAGGGATGGATCTATACGAGAGTATGGTGAGGAGAAGGAAGAAGGCAAAAGAAGAAAGGGTTATTAAGGAAGTTCTATGCTTTCAGGGGGAGAACGATACTTCGGCGAAGAAGGATGTAGTGCTGTATATGAAAGGATGGAGCGATTGGTCGAGGATTTGAAGGATGATCTTCACCAGCCACATCTGCTTATCATTCAGGTAACCATCAAGATTTCTTTTTTCTTGAATATTGAAGCTAGCTGTGTTATGCTGTTATTTCTTAGAATAAGTTATATGTATCATTGTTTTCTAACCAGGTGAGTTTAGCTTAAACAGTAACATTGAACCCGTGTTACGGAAGGGGAAATAAATCATGTTTGTTTTTCAAAAGAACGGGTTAGAGAGTTCAGAACATTATGATATGGTATATTTTTAACTTTGATACGATACTTTGTTATATAGTGATTTTAATAGTGAACAAGATTTTACACTACAAGAGGTGTCCAAAGCTAGTTATTATTACCCGATATATTAAATAGCTGTCTCAGTGGTTTGTGTTGAACGTTTAAACCTGCAATTAAAATAACTGGATAGTAGAATGATGATATCCTCAAACATAATAATAAGGCGACAAATAAAGAGCATTTGGCAATCAAGTAGCAGTTTCTAAGGTTTGATGCATTTCTGACTAACATTTGGTTGGCTTTCTCCAAAATTTCCTACACTATTTTAACCATAGCTAGTTATTGTTCTAAAAAATGCACATTTTATCTGTTATTAGAAAGATGAACTTTTTAGGAAAGTAGGTGAATATGGAGATGGCAAGGTGGATACTGATGAGTTGGCAGTGCTTCTTGGTGTTCAACAAGAACAATAAGAGTTTACCAATTTAGATATGTCAGGTGAGGGAATTGGAAATCAAATAATGACCAGAGGATTTTTAACCAGCAAACAAGCTTCTTATAGGTGAGGAACATTGCTCAACTTTTCAGCTTTTCTCATACATAAGAACAAAAATTATTTACACTGGCCATCTACTTCTTTGTTTTTCTAGGTGGATGTTAAAACTAAGTGAATGGATGGCCTGAAATCTGGATCTAGTGCCTCACATGTTCTGGTATAATCATACTTGGTATGCTTAACTAGTTACAAGTTGACCAAGGGGTTCTTCTAGGAACAGGTGTGCTATCACTTAGATACCGCTTGTTGTCCATAGTAGTACTAAATCTATTTTCAGTTAGGAAAGTAGAGCATTGACTGTTGATAACTCGATGAGGGCTGTATTACTGAATTGTGTCATGGTAACTGGTTTTATATGTTGTGTGTCGAAACTACGTTGGTGGATGTGATCAGGAAGCTACATGACCCAAGAAGAGCATGCTAGTGGTGTTGTTTATTAGATGCCCGCCTTCGTTGGGTGGAGCTATTCGAGTCAATTAATGGAACATTGAAGATACTACCGAGGCATTGAATGAGGCAATTTCTATGTTAATAGGTGAGAAACAGTTAAGGCACGAGAAGCATTACAGATATGTAAGTACACATGATGTAGCATACTGGGCTAAAGCTTTATACAAGATTTAGAGAGATGTTGTAAATATCATTTTGTAAGGAACTGTTGGGGTATTGGTCTAGGATTTGGATTTAAAGTAGTTGCACTCAATCCTAATTTTAGTAAGCTTTAGACAGATGCTATCGTCTCAGCTTTCCAAAGGTCTAAGAGTAGATTGATATTGCTGGATTATGATGGTACTATTATGCCTCTGACACCTATCGACAAATCACCAAGACCTAGTGTAATATCGACTATCAACACTCATTATAATGATAAAAGGAATGCGGTTTTCTTTGTTAGTGCGAGAGGAAGGGAAAGTTTGGCGGAGTGGTTTTCACCATGTAAAAATCTCGGAATTGCTGCAGAACACGACTACTTTATGAGGTATTTGTCTTCTTTTTATTACTTCCTACTGTTAAACAACATTCATCTAATTGGAACTCAATTGTAGTAGTTATTATCATAATTAAAGTGCAGTTGTGTGGCATCACAAAGACACTGAAATAGGATTTGGTTCAGCATAAGCAAAAGAGATGCTTAAACACCTAGAGAGTGTTCTTGCAAATGAACCAGCAACGGTTAAGCCTGGCCAGATTATTGTAGAAGTCAAACCTCGGGTATGGGATTCCTCTGGTTAATCTTTCCTTGTTCAATTTTTCTCTGTCATATCTACAAAATAAATTACTCCTAGGGAATTATCTTTCTATTTTTTGAAATTGTACTAATTCACTCAACACACAGTTCTAGTTTATGTTGATTGCCTACAGACTTATTGTTTTAGTATTACAATATTTGTATAGCTAAATACTTCACTTCGTTACAGACTTGTAGTTTTTCTTAAAGAAATGAACATCTAAATAGCAGCAACAACCTTTTAGTTTGTCTTGTTTTAATTTCATCAATTGTACAGTATTCTGGCTAGTATTGGCATTTTGCTGGTTGATCTGTAGTTGCATGAATGATTAGTTCTACTTCTAGTTAGCAGCAAACATTTATTATTTTTCTTACTTTAATCCCTTAATTTGAGCTGAAATATAAATACATAAGTTGTTTTGCTAACGCGAAAATAATTAAAATTGGTAGCCAAGCAAGAACAAGGGCTGATAGTAAGGAAGTTGAATTTGAGCTTGCCATGTAGGATTGAAATATTAAACCCCTATCTGGAGTCTTTATACCACTTAACCCGAAGGGCGATTCAATTTAAGTTCAAATCTATTTATTTCGACTTGGGTTCATCCCTTGTCATTGTTCAGTTCACGAGCAATTGTTCTGATTTACTCCTTATATAAAATATTTTTGGATTTAAGAATTTTAGCCTTCGTTCATGATCTCGTATATCAAGCACTATTACCTAATTTATTACAAATTGGAAGATAAAAACATCCTTGTGCACGCGCACACACACACATATGCACATACCTCACACATGCACATACCTTCATGCATATGCATATACATGTACACGTGCATATCCATGTCTGTATTTGTATTTGTATATGTATATGACACACACATACACATACACATACGTGTGTGTAGTGTGTATGCATTTGTATATACTTACACATATGTATGTATGTGTGCAAGCATGCAAGCAAATGAATATGCATGTGTATGTGTACGTGTACATACACACACGTAATCCACTTAAAAAATGTATTTATTTTGTACATACATACAAGATGTGAGCAAAGGTGTAGCGGCAGAGAAGATCTTATCATCCATGGTAGAGGGTGGGAAAAAGACGGACTTCGTGTTATGCATCGGGGATGACAAATTAGATGAAGACATGTTTGAAGGCATTGCTAGCGTGAAGGCACAAAATCTAGTATCTTCCAACACCTTTCTGTTTGCATGCATCGTTGGTCAAAAACCAAGCAAGGCTAAATATTATCTACACGACACCAACAATGTCATCAACACACTCAAAGCTCTAGCTAATGTCTTTGATTTGCCTTCTTCTTCACCTGAAGAACCGTCTTCTTCAGTTTCTAATGATAGGTGCGATTTTGATGATGTATGAGTTAAATGAGACTATGCTATTCTAAAAAAAGAAAAAATAGTTGAGTTAATAATAATAATATAATTAAGTTATTCGATTTTTAATAATAATAATAATAAGTTTACTAAGCTTACCAAGTTAATAAAAGTTAACTAAGTTTTATTAAAATTAATATAATTGTTTGACTATCAGATTTGAAGTCCTACAAAATAACATAATTGTTTGACTATATGTTATGTTTTCACTTATGCATGCATTGGACTTTCAAAGAGAAGTTTCCGAAGTGAAGAACCGTTGTAACAAAGAATTGTCAGTAATTAAGCAATGAATTGTTATATATTATAATATTTTGTTCGTACTAGTTGTGTAAACTTGTCGTGAATAATTGTTGTATGCGAGTTCGCTCATTTTGTCGAAATACTATTATCGAAATGGTTATGAATATTATATTTGATTATGCTATTAACGTGTTTTTTCAATTATTTGATTATGATGATCATATGATTTATTGATGTTGGTTTGAAAATGATATTTATGCGATTGGTTTGAAAATGATAATTATGTGATTGATTGTTGGTTAGAATATGATAATTATGTGATTGATTGCTGGTTTTAGTATAACTATTATATATAAGTGATTGTCGGAAATAATACAAGCCATTAACAGTAAATAGCCGCATTTAAAATATGCTATACAGTAATCAATATGTTTTATTAGTGTTTTAAAAGTGCTACGAGAATAAATGTAAATTACACAAAAAACATACTCTAGCAGAGAAAAAATGCAACAAAAAATATGTAGTAGGACAAATAAAACGCTGCAAAAAAACTTTCATAGGGTTTCAAAAATGCTCAGTACATTTGTTTTTGATAGTTTACTACAAGGCAACAATTTTTTTTAGACTTTTTGTTGCATGTCGTGTCACAGCGTTTACCAAAACGCTACTAAAAGTTTTGGTTTTTCAACGCTACGAAATGCCTTCTTTGGTGTAGTGAAGGATCTAATATTGAATCCAATTTTACAAATAATAGAGATGAGTTACCTGATTGAAACTAACACTGGAGCTGATACTGGAAATGAAGCTATAGAAGTACTAGGCATGAATAGTCCACTTTGGTACCGCCATTATCTTCAACCTAGAAACCATGCCGATGTTAATGAAGGAGCTATTGTAACTAGAGTGCAAGATGGAAATTCTGTTCGTATATGGGTTAAATTTTCTTTGACTATATGAGCATTTTCTTAATATGCATGGTAAGTTGTATAAGAGAACGGAAGATTTCATGGAGACCCAAGCTTGGCTGCATACATTTGATATAATTTTTAGGGCCCGTTTGGCAAACAAAAGCAAAAGGACTTTTGCTTATTTCAAAAGTCCTTTTGCTTTTAGAAAGTTAAAAAGCATATTTGGAAACTTTTGACTTATAACTCAAAATTGAAAAAAAAGTTCAGAATTCAAATTTTAAAATTTAAACTGTAATATTTCGAATTTGAAAATTTCAAAATTCAAATTTTGAAATTTGAAATTTCAAAGTTCAAAATTTGAAAATTTTAACTTTTAAAAATTCGATATTTTAGAGTTCAAGGTTTTGAAATTTCAAATTTTAAAGTTCGAAATTCGAAAATTCGAAAATTTAAAATTTGAAAATTCGAAATTTTGAAATTTGAAAATTTGATATTTTGAAAATTGAAAATTTGAATTTTGAAATTCGAATTTTGAAAATTTGAAATTTTGAATTTTGAAATTGTGAGATTTGAAATTTCAATTTGAAATTTTAAATTATCAAAATTTCGAAATTTGAAAATTTGAATTTATGAAAATTTGAAATTTGAAATTGTAAGTGTTAGATTGAAAATTCAAATTTGAAATTCGGAATTTGAATTTTTAAAGTTCAAAATTTTGAAATTTCAAATTTTAAAATTCGAAATTTTGAAATTTGATGTTTTGAAATTATGAAATTCGAATTCTGAAAATTTGAATTTTGAAATTTTGAATTTGTAAAATTTTGAAATTTGAACTAAATTTTGAAATTTGAAAATTTAAATTTGAAATTTTGAATTTTGAAATTAGAATTTAAAAATTTTGAAATTTGAAAGTTTGAAATTTGAGATTTGAAATTTGGAAATTTGAATTTTTGAATTTTTGAAATTGAAATTTGAAATTGAAAATTTTGAAACGTGAAAATTTTGAAATTTGAATTTGAAATTTATAAATTTTGAAATTTGAAAATACATTTTTTTAGTATTTTTTCATATGAAAAATCGACTTATGTAAGTCGAAAAGCAAAAAAGAATTGCTTTTGCAATAAGTTGAAAAGTGACTTTTAAAAGTCGGTAGATTTTTTTTATCCATATTGACTTTTTAACTTTTGCATTATATAAGCAAAAAAGCAACTTATTTATTGTCATCCAAACGGCCCATTAGTGTGCTGAATTTGAGCGTCGAGGTAAAGAGGTGGCTTCTTTCTTAGCTTCTGTAGGGGAAGTAATGAAATGGTGGGAAGTTGTTATAGAAGAGGTTATTGAAAATGAAATTTCCTGGACTAATTTAAGGGAAAGCTTTGACACAAAATTATTTTCTAGGGTCAAAAAGAAAGTGTTTCTTGAGAAGTTATTAATCTCAAATAAGGAAATTCTATTGTGAAGCAGAATATCAATAGTTTTAACGAGTCGTTGAAATTTGATTTGTGAATTGATAAACATGGCACCCAAGAAGGCAATGAAGTCTACGAAAGGTATGAGTTCACCATTAAGGAGCTAGCATCTAGTCAAATTCCTATGGGAGCAACATTTGAGAGTTTAGATGAGGCAACAATGTTGAATACTAATATAGTGGAGGCCTCTAAAGGGTAAACGACGAAAAATATACTCGAGGAAAGTGCAAATATCTTGGAGGTCCAAGTGGATAGGGTGGTAAGATAAATAAGAGGCGTGGAAGATGTAATATGAGGGGACACAAGGTGAAAGTTTGTAGAGTGAAAGTCTCGAAGATTAAGTGCTATAATTGCAATCATATGGGCCATATGAAGGGAGAGTGTCCCAGTGTTCGAACGATCACTATGATGTGTGCTATTATCCTATATGTGCATATATATATATATATATATATATATATATATATATGTGTGTGTGTGTGTGTGTGTGTGTGTGTGTGTGTGTGTGTGTGTGTGTGTGTGTGTGTTTGTATATTATAGGATGCGTAGATACGTGAGAAGGAGTTGTATTTGTAATTTTGAGGACAAAATTATTTTTAAGGGGGGAGAATATAACACCGCATGGAATTTAGACGTATATTTTAATAATAGGAGAGAATTGGTGATTTTGCAAACATTAGAGTTGGGCGACAAGATTGGTACCATCATGTAGGGCTTGTTTTTGTAGTCAAAATGGTATATTGGTTTGTTTGGATCCAAGTCCGTATGAAGAAGATGTAAATATTTTAGTTAAGAGTTTTGAATTGGGTTAAATAGGCCTAAGCCCATTAGGTTGAAAGTGACAGTTTGGAAATTTATATCAAGCAGCACATGAAGTTTTGAATTCAGTTTTTCGTTCATGTACATTTCAGTTTTTCCTTCTTCTTACTCCATCGCTCAGCCATCCCTCTTCCTCTCTCAATTCTAAATGAAACCCTAGACAATTATATATCAAATCGATGAGCGCAAAGAGGACTGTAAGAAGATATCCATAGTTTGTGAAATGAAGGAGTTTTAGAAGATACCAATTTCGGACAGCGAAGGCTTGAAAGAGCAACTAAACGAATTTTAGGGCTTGGCAACATGATTTGGTGAGTGGGAATTATTATTGGGCTATATTCTACTCACATGAGAGTAGTTTTCATTATATGATTGCTAATCAGGGTTAGTATTTGTAGAATTTGGATAAATTAGAGTAGATGATGAATATTGATATAATTATGGGATTTGAGAGTGTCAACGATGATTGAATTAGGATTAAATTAGTATTAGATTGGTTGACTATTATATAAAATAGTATAAAATGATTAGGTTATGTTGATTTAGGGCTTTGAATTCGAGTATATAGTTGATATATTATATATGGAATGTTAGAGCAAAAGGAAATTGTGTCAAAAAGAAGTAGATATGTAACTGTCAGTAAACAATAGTAGTAATTAGAAATTGGGAAGAACAAAGTAGTTTCAGATGTCAGTTTTTGGACATTTGAATGACACACGAGTCCACCGGTGTTGACTACACCGTTCTCCGGTGGGCATTCCGAATGCCACGTTGAACCTAGACTAAGGCTAAAACAATATTACTTCAGCTAGGCCTATACAAAATAAATGGAAAGCGATGTGTGGGTTTCTCTGCAATGTCTAAAAGCATTTAATGTCTAGAAATGTATATGGTTGATTTATGTGTAGTACGACATTAACATCGAATCGTTCGTTAACGAGTTAGGTTATGTTTACCTATACCTTTTTGTATACGCAAGTTAGTCTATGTTTACCTAACTTACATCAATTTTTACGTTTACAAGAATAATCCGTGTTTAATTATATCCTGGGGTTGGTCTCCATCCAACTAACACCTATGGCGGCCAAGTTTAACAAATTATCTTTTCCACTCTTTTGTACATCGATGAATTAACATATGTTTAACTAACTCTATCATATGTTTAATGTTGTTAAGTATATGATAGTAATCTCCATACTATGTTTATTATAACATACTAACTCTATAGATGCATGTGAGAAAGTATTCGAGTATAGTAAGCATTAGCAGCCATATAATGTTTATGAAATCATGTTAGCAATATAAACTTGGTAATATTTTTAATCACTAGACATGTATGTCAAACCCCCCGCTCATACACTATAGGTGAATGAAGTAATTGTGATGGTGAGATGTTTGAAGAGGTGATTGTAACATTCCTTGATTTTAGCTAAAAATAATTTGAATTAATTTAATCTTTGGGATTAAATTTTGAAATATTTGAGGATTAATATAAAATAGATTGAAATAGAATTTGAAATTGGGATTCAAATTTAAACATCTTAGAAAATAAAATTGTATTTGGATTTCTGATATGATTAAATAAGATGCATCTTTATTTAAATAAATGGATTTTAATCTGGAATTTGATTATAAATAAATATTGGATTTATCAAACTTTATATTTCAAAGAAATAATAATATATATAGTTAATTATTGATAAAAAATAATTTGATTTCAAATCAGTTGTTATGAAATTGTCGAAGTATAAAATAAAAAAAAGTGATTTTGAAATTAAATAAATGCATTGAGAATAAAATTGATTCAATAAATAAATCAGATTTAAAGAAGCTTTATAAATTAAGAATTATATATGTGCGATTATTTATTCATTGTTTTCAATTCATTTTCTTTATGAATTATATAAGTATAAATAATTGAAAAATGTATGTAAAAATACATTTAGGTATATAAATAAGAATAAAAGTTTCAAAACTCATGTCTATATGTTAAGCTTTGGTATGAATATATCTTTTGAAAACATAAGTATATTTTTGAAACTATATATATATATATATATATATATCATTTTGAATTAAGGGGTTAAATATGATTTGTATACTTGTATACATATATTAAACATTAAAATATATAAGATAGAATTCATAAATTCAATTGAAATGAGGATATAAAACAAAATTATAAATAAATTTGAAAAGAGGTTTTAAAACACAAATTTTTAAATTAATTAGAGTAAGGACTTAAACATAATTTAAGAAACATGTGACAAATGTTTAGTAAGTGACAACATATAATTACAAGTGTTAAACTAAATGAAAAAGTGGCAATATTTTTTTTTCTTTTGAAATTTAATCATACAAAATTGAAGTAAAGAAAGAAAATAGTAAAACAAAAATCTTCTCAAAACCGAAAGATTCAAAATCTTCAAACCTGGGAAGGAAAGAAAAAAAAGATTCAAAGCAGCCAAGTCAGGAATCAAACAAATACAAAGTGGAAACCAAGAAACTTCAAAACATTGACAACCTCTTGCAAGTTCAATATCTAAAGCATAGATTTATTAAATCAAAGAAGAGATCTTCTCAGTTTTTAAGCATGCTAATTCAACAAAGTCAAACAACAACAAAATGTGGGGGATTCAGAGCCAAAAATCTGATTCAATGACCAGAGCAAAGCAAAGTATGAAGCAAATCAAAATAGCAGACTCAAAGTTCAAGTACAAAATAAAATTCCAGTCTTAAATTCTTCTCTGTTCTGCACATTCAGGTGAGCAAACCTTTAACCCATATGATATTCTGGTTTGCATGTGATAAAAAATTGATATAAGCTGTGAAATATGGTTTTATGACCGTGAATTGTGTTGTATGTTTTTTTTGTGTGTGTGTGTATATATATATACACAGATAACTGTGTATAGGCATATATATGTTTGTTCTTATGATACAGGCTTTTAAACCTGTTTCAAAGAAAAAATCAATATGACCCAAATCAGTCAACATTAAGCTTTAATCTCAAAATGAAAAGTAATTATAGAATTGTAATACCACTTTTAAAAACAATCACAAGTGAATTTATTGGATTAATATTTTTGAAATTGGAAATTCCAGCATTGGGTATTTTCAAAACAGAAAAATCAAATATTAAAATTTTAAGTTTTGTTGATATCATCGGATTCGAATATGAAAACTGAGATTTTTGAAATAAATATCATGATTTTTAACTATATAAATCACGAGATATGATAAATTGACTAGATTTTGGATTTCGTTCAATTCCTGGAGATGGGGTTATAATTGTTCGTCAAGATTGTTTGTGAAGATAGCGGGTAGGAGGGAGATGACCGGAAAAATAGAGATTTGATTTATTGTTGGACGTAGCAGCTCAAGGATGTTGAATTAGGGTTTGAGTGTGCTGTTGTTCGTCGTTGTTTATAGAAGTGGTTCGTCATCATGGATGAATCGAGTCGAACCAAACTTAGGGAATTGAAAGAGGAGTGTCTGGTGTAGCTTTGAGCGCGACGCTGAGTTCATCGGTGGTCGAAGGTGACGATACGTGGTGGGTTTTGGATCAACTCTGGTTCAGGTGCTCGGTTGTATTACTCTATTTCGATTCACTATTGAATTCAAAAATCTGTTAGGTCGGGATGCTTGTGAAGATCGACAATGACGTGCTGGAAGTCTTGGAGATGGTCGGCGACGATCCAATCGGATGTACATGTGCACAGTGCACTCTCGTGTACCTGTATTGGTGGAGTTGGGGGAAGAAGAAAGTTGCTCGAGTTCATACTCGAGGAAAAGAGGCTTTGGCTCGAGTTCGTTCCAGGGAGATTCGTGTGGTTTTATAACAGCTTTGAAAATTTTAAACCAAATCAAAGTTAAAAGAAAAATAAAGAAGAAATGGGTGACCTGAGGGGATGCTCGGGTAAACTTATCTCTAGCTCGGGTATTACAGGAGATTTTCTCGGGTTTCATAATTTCCAGTTTTGAAAACTTTAACAATCTAAGTAAACTTGATTTCTAAACTATCCTTTTTAAATTAATGATTGTTGTTAAATTGAAATATGTAATTAAAGGTTTTAAAATGAAGATATTTTAAATTAATTAAGTTTAAGATGTTTTAAACTTATAGTTTTTAAAAAAAGAGTTACATTTAAATAAACTTAACAAAGTAATAAAGGAAAAGTAATAAAGGAATTAATCAGATGTATCTAAATTGTTAACTTAAAGGTTAAGTTAACTTATATGATTTAGGATAATTAATCAATGATTATAATTTTAATAAATCAAGAAATTAGGGAATAACTAATTTAAGAATGATTAATTTCTTAAAAAAGTAATTACTTAATGAAAGTAATTAAGGATAAATAATTTATGATTAAAGATTGATTAATCAAGTGTTTAAAGGTTAATTAATTTAAAGGATAATCAATGAATGTGATTAATTAATTAAGGTAATTTATTAATTAAAAGTTAATTTATTTATGAAAGTGATTAAGGAATGATTATTAAATAAGGATTAACTAAATAATTATTGTAATTAATTAAAGATAATTAATTATTAATATAAGGTTAATTAATTTATAATTAAGGTTAATTAATTAATGCAATTAATTAATGAAAATTAATTAATAAAAGCAATTAAAGGTAATTAATTGCTTAAAGATAATTACTTAATGATTAAAGGTGGATTAGTCAAGTGATTAACATTGATTTAAGATTAGGGATAATCACTTATCGTAATTAATTAAGGATAATTAATTTAATGGTAACTAATTAATTAAGGGTTAGTTAATTAATTAAAGATAATTAATTAAATGGTAAATTAAATAATTAAAGGTTAATTATTTAATAATTAAAGGTTGATGAATTTTAATTAAAGGTTAATTAATTTATTATTAATGGCTAATTAATAAATGATTAAAGAATAATTAATCGAAATGATTGGTAATTTATTAATGTTAATTAACCAGGATTAGTAATTCGTAAGTAATTAATTTGATTTGAATTATCAAACAATTAAATGATCTTACTTATGAATGTTTGGATTGAACTGGATGCTTTGAATTGTGTGATATCCCTGATATATGATGTTCTGTGATATGATTAAGCTGTGAAATGTAACTTATTATCTATGATGAATGTAATTTATTTATCTGCGATGTACCTATGTTATTTATCTGTGATTTGTGAATAAAGATAAGTGTTATAGTTCATATCGCTTATCAAATATATTTCTGTATTTGAATCTGTGCTAATTGATGGCGTTGCACTTTTATTGTGTAAAACCGCTGGACCAAACTTATACACACACAAATATGGATTGCACGTGGAAATGGGTTAAGTCGTACATTTTTTGAAATAGTTTTAAAATTGAATTTTTGGATCCAAATGGTTTTGGAAATGGATTGGGTTTAAAGTGAAAAGCTTTTGAAAAGGAATCTCAAAGATAAAAGTTGTTTTTTTGAATAACTTGATTTAGTTTTTAAATCTGATTTAAATTTGAATTCAAAAAATTGAAATTGAATTCTATGTTGAGAATTTATGATGTAAAAAGGTTATACAAGTTTTTATGGGTTTTAAACCATTTTAAAAGTGTTGTTTTGGGAATTTGAATTTAACCCAAAGATTTTAACTTGTATAAATGTAATCGGATTTCTTCGAAACGAAAACTATTTGTTTTCAGATAATAAAAGCTTTCATATAAGAAATGAATTTCCAATTTGTGTCAAAGGGATTTCAAGTTTGAAATGGAAATCGTTTTCCAAGTTATGGATAAATCTTTGGAATCGGGTTTGAAATCTATTAAATCTTTGATTTAAAGATTGAATGAGTTAATCCAAATTGAAATGTAAATTGTTTTGAAATCTACGAATGGATCTTTGTGAAACTGGGTAAATTTTGTGGACTGAATCTTTTTGTTTAAAAGATTTGAAATGGTAATTTGTTCAAACCATTTGAAAGGAAAGTTTTGGATCTTAAAAGTTGTGACTTAACTAAAGTCCTATATCCATATGTTTTTAAATATTGCGCTCATTATTCGGTTTAGCCGGGAGAGGACCTTGTGTCATATAACCCATTCAGAATAATGATACGATTTTATGGATTGCATTTGAAGACCGGTGGTGGAGACCGGGGATTTGCGAGAATGATATAATAACCTATCGAATGACTCTGCACTGAGTAGCTACGGTATAGAGTTCTCCTTATGTGATGGGGAGTCCGATCGGGATTGTGAATATCCAGATTGCAAGGGCTTCTTCGAAAGTGCCTTCGGTTCTGTTCGAACCCGGAACAGACTTGTATGGATGTGTGTCTGACCTTACACTTTGAGATGTAAAACCTGTTTCTATCAAATAAATTTCTGTTTGGTGGCGGAGATTTATGCTCTTAGCTTAACACCCTTCTTTGAGACGTACGAGCTCATAGGTTATGTAGTTGATGGATACTAGTGATACATTCCCAAATTGGTAATGTGACATATAAAATGCTGCTGATCATTTGTTGATCAAAGCATGACTTTGTGAAAAAGCGTAGCTTTGTGGATGAGACCTCATCGAGCCTCACAAACTGCTAATGGTTGAAATAGGAAAGATGCGACAAGGTTTCAGAGGTCGCACCCCTAGGGTATGTCCACTCCTTCTGGAAAAGGGTGGTATCATGGTATAAAGCCCAGATACTTACTCATGTGGGCACTGTATATTTATTACTGCGTGATGTTGTTGGTGTAGAGGTACCTTGGATAATGGTCGCAAGCGACCGGGGGTGACATGTCTTAGGTGTTACTTCTGGGAAGGGAGTGCACCGGCCTTGTGTTGGCAGAGATCCAAGTAGGTTCTCGGGGTGTCCCTCTAGAGGCGTTCCCATGTGGCAATAGGAAGTTTCTTAGCCTGATCATTTATTGGAAAATCCAAACTCCAATACGCACCTTGTACGGTTTTAGTTGTATGACCTGCCATCTACTTATGGTGGCGTCCCACTATTTGGTTGGTAGCTATAGTAGGCATAGTTCGAAATGTCTATGCTGGTTAAGATTAATATTATACTTTCGAAATTTTTTCTGCACTATGCACTAATAATAAAAATATCAAAATGGTTTCCGTTTATCAAGCATTTTTGACAATCATAAGGAGAAATCTCCTCCAATTCTGCGTTTGCATGGTGTGTGTGGAGGGAGGCCTTATGGTAGTTTCATTTTCTAAAAAACATTGCGGATTTCAAATCTTTTGTTGTTTGTTTTAAAAAAAAACTATTTTTGTTTGCTCATACCAGTTCCATGACTGACCTGGAGTTTATTGTCCCCTTCCTAAACTCTGGGTGCCCATAATTTTCCACACAGGTAGTCTAGAGTTGGGTTTTTCAGATAGTAGATATCGATTCAGTAGCTTTCAGCTTTCTCTTTGGAATTATTTGGAGACTTTGGATGTTGAAGTCTTTAGGTTGGATGACTGACCTTGCTTATCTTTGTGAAACGTGATGGGGGGTTCTCGCTTTTTGTTTGGTGGCGAGTAGGATACTCTTACTCCTACACGTCCTCTACGAGGGGTTGGTTAGCCATAAGGTGTGAGAGTCGAAAGGCTGGCCGTAAAAGCAAGGGCAGGGTACGGTGTCATGCCACAGTGGGGGGTTACCCACTGTCGGACGACCGAAGGCTTAGACCGTGACATCTTGGTATCAGAGCTGAAGGTTGAAACTTTAGCTCAGGTGTATAACACATTAACTCATTAGAGATAGGGTGAAGTATACCCTAGAATGAGTATGTCCCTAAGATATCCGTCCATGTGCCTCATTAAATTCTCTTACTATTCATCGATAATAAGTATGAGTGCAAGAGGAGGACGAGATAGGGGACATGGGAGTACCGGCGCAAATGGTCGATACCCTGCAACAGTGGAAACAACTTTCTTATCAATCTCCTTGGATTCGTCTTTCCAATTTCTTTGATGTCTTCGTGGCAGCTCGAGGAAGAAGCTTTGGTGTGATGGTGGCCCTACGAACCCTTATAGATAAGTTTCTATTTCGTATTCTCTCCGTTGGTTTTCTATCAGCTTTCGTTTTTAACTTTGATAAATTGAAAATTGAAATTGAAATAAATTGGTAAAGTAAATATGAAGTTGAATATGAAGATTTATATTGATAAAACGATTTTATTAAAACCAAATTTGAAATTCTATTATAATTTCTTGTGTATATCAAAGTACGAAGAGGGACAAGTTATATATACTCTGGGGTATTCCGACTTGAGTTTGGAATCCATACCCAATGTTTGAGAATTATGGAAGATTAAATCCATTTGTCTATTGTTTGGGTCTAGATATATTCTACAAATGGTTAGTTATCCATTTGAACTAACCAATGCCCTGCATATTTCGTAGACTGGATGATCCGAGTATCCCGTGTAATATTGTATGAGTTTGTTCTCATATCTGTTGTTAATATTCTTATTTGGTAAGCCAAATGCAGAATAGATATTCAGCTTGATCTGGTGATTCATTACTCTATCTTTCATCTATTCTTTGTGTCTCCCTTACAAATTTCGAGGATGAAATTTTCTAAAGTGGGGAACCTGTAACATTGCTGGATTTTAGCTAAAAATAATTTGAATTAATTTGGGATTAAATTTTGAAATGTTCGATAATTAATATAAAATGGATTGAAATAGAATTTGAAATTGGGATTCAAATTTAAATAACTTAGAAAATAAAATTGTATTTGGATTTCTGATATGATTAAATAAGATATATCTTTATTTAAATAAATGGATTTTAATATGGAATTTGATTATAAATAAATATTGGATTTATCAAACTTTATATTTCCAAGAACTAATAAAATATATAGTTAATTGTTGATTAAAAAAATTTGATTTCAAATCAGTTGTTATGAAATTGTCTAAGTATAAAATAAAAAAAAGTGATTTTGAAATTAAATAAATGTATTGAGAATAAAATTGATTCAATAAATAAATCAGATTTAAAGAAGCTTTATAAATTAAGAATTATATATGCGCGATTATTTATTCATTGTTTTCAATTCATTTTCTTTATAAATTATATAAGTATAAATAATTGAAAAATGTATGTAAAAATATATTTAGGTATATAAACAAGAATAAAAGTTTTAAAACTCATGTATATATGCTAAGCTTTGGTATGAATATATCTTTTGAAAACATAAGTATATTTTTGAAACTATATATATATATATATATATATATATCTTTTTGAATCAAGGAGTCAAATATGATTTGTATACATATATTAAACATTAAAATATATAAGATAGAATTCATAAATTCAATTGAAATAGGGATATAAAACAAAGTTATAAATAAATTTGAAAAGAGGGTTTAAAACATAAATTTTTAAATTAATTAGAGTAAGGACTTAAACATAATTTAAGAAACATGTGACAAATGTTTAGTAAGTAACAACATATAATTACAAGTGTTAAACTAAATGAACAAGTGGCAATATTATTTTTTTCTTTTGAAATTTAATCATAAAGAAATAAATTAAAGAAAAAAATAGAACTTCTCAAAACCGAAAGCTTCAAAATCTTCAAACCTGGGAAGGAAAGAAAAAAAAAGATTCAAAGCAGCTAAGTCAGGAATCAAACAAATACAAAGTGGAAACCAAGAAAGTTTAAAACATTAACAACCTCTTGCAAGTTCAATATCTAAAGCATAGATTTATTAAAACAAAGCAGAGATCTTCTCAGTTTTTAAGCATGCTAATTCAACTAAGTCAAACAACAACAAAACCTGTGGGATTCAGAGCCAAAAATCTGATTCAATGACCAGAGCAAAGCAAAGTATGTAGCAAATGAAAATAGTAGACTCAAAGTTCAAGTACAAAATAAAATTCCAGGCTTGAATTCTTCTCTGTTCTGCACATTCAGGTGAGCAAACCTTTAACCCATATGATATTCTGGTTTGCATGTGATAAACAATTGATATAAGCTGTGAAATATGGTTTTATGACTGTGAATTATGTTGTATGTTTGTATTATATATATATATATATATATATATACAGATAACCATGTATAGGCATATATATGTTGGTTCTTATGTTACAGGCTTTTAAACCTGTTTCAAAGAAAAAATCAATATGACCCAAATCAGTCAATATTAAGCTTTAATCTCAAAAGGAAAAGTAATTGTAGAATTGTAATACCACCTTTAAAAATGATCACAAGCGAAATTATTGGATAACTATTTTGGAAATTGGAAATTACAGTATTGGGTATTTTCAAAATAGAAAAATCAAATATTAAAATTTTAAGTTTTGTTGATATCATCGGATTTGAATACGAAAACTGAGGTTTTTGAAATAAATATCATGATTTTCAACTATATAAATCACGAGCTATGATAAGTTGACCAGATTTTGGGTTTCGTTCAATTCCTGGCGATCGGGTTATAATTGTTCGTCGAGATTGTTTGTGAAGATAGCGGGTAGGAGGGAGATGACCGAAAAAATAGAGATTTGATTTATTATTGAAAGTAGCGGCTCAGCGATGTTGAATTAGGGTTCGAGTGTGCTGTTGTTCGTCGATGTTTATAGAAGTGGTTCGCCATCATGGATGAATTGAGTCGAACCAAACTTAGGGAATTGAAATAGGAGTGTCTGGTGTAGCTTTGGGAACGACGCTGAGTTCATCGGTGGTCGAAGGTGACGATACGTGGTGGGTTTTGGATCAACTCTATTTCAGGTGCTCGGTTGTATTACTCGATTTCGATTCGCTGTTGAATTCAAAAATCTGTTAGGTCGGGATGCTTACGGAGATCGACGATGACATGCCGGAAGTCTTGGAGATGGTTGGCGACGATCCAATCGGACGTACATGTGCACAGTGCACTCTCGTGTAACTTTATTGGTGGAGTTGGGGGAAGACGAAAGTTGCTCGAGTTCATAATCGAGGAAAAGAGGCTTTGGCTCGAGTTCGTTCTAGGGAGATTCGTGTGGTTTTATAACAGCTTTGAAAATTTTAAACCAAATCAAAGTTAAAAGAAAAAGAAAGAAGAAATGGGTGACCTGGGGGGATGCTCGGGTAAACTTATCTCTGGCTTGGGTATTACAGGAGATTTTCTCCGGTTTCATAATTTCCAGTTTTGAAAACTTTAACAATCTAAGTAAACTTGATTTCTAAACTATCCTTTTTAAATTAATGATTGTTGTTAAATTGAAATATGTAATTAAAGGTTTTTAAATGAAGATATTTTAAATTAATTAAGCTTAAGATGTTTTAAACTTATAATTTTAAAAAAAAGAGTTACGTTTAAATAAACTTAACAAAGTAATAAAGGAAAAGTAATAAAGGAATTAATCAGATGTTTCTAAATTGTTAACTTAAAAATTAAGTTAACTTATATGATTTAGGATAATTAATCAATGATTAGAATTTTAATAAATCAAGAAATTAGGGAATAACTAATTTAAGAATGATTAATTTCTTTGAAAAAGTAATTACTTAATCAAAGTAATTAAGGATGAATAATTTATGATTAAAGATTGATTAATCAAGTGTTTAAAGGTTAATTAATTTAAAGAATAATCAATGAATGTGATTAATTAATTAAGGTAATTTATTAATTAAAAGTTAATTTATTTATAAAAGTGATTAAGGAATGATTATTAAATAAGGATTAATTAAATAATTATTGTAATTAATTAAAGATAATTAATTATTAATATAAGGTTAATTAATTTATAATTAAGGGTTAATTAATTAATGCAATTAATTAATGAAAATTAATTAATAAAAGCAATTAAAGGTAATTAATTGCTTAAAGATAATTACATAATGATTAAGGGTGGATTAGTCAAGTGATTAACATTGATTTAAGATTAGGGATAATCACTTATTGTAATTAATTAAGGATATCAATTTAATGGTAATTAATTAATTAAGGGTTAGTTAATTAATTAAAGATAATTAATTAAATGGTAAATTAAATAATTAAAGGTTAGTTATTTAATAATTAAAGGTTGATGAATTGTAATTAAAGGTTAATTAATTTATTATTAATGGCTAATTAATAAACGATTAAAGAATAATTAATCGAAATAATTAGTAATTTATTAATGTTAATTAACCAGGATTAGTAATTCATACGTAATTAATTTGATTTGAATTAATCAGACAATTAACTGATCTTACTTATGAATGTTTGGATTGAATTAGATGCTTTGAATTGTGTGATATCCCTGATATATGATGTTCCGTGATATGATTAAGCTTTGAAATGCAACTTATTATCTGTGATGAATGTAATTTATTTATCTGCGATGTACCTATGTTATTTATCTGTGATCTGTAAATAAAGATAAGCGTTATAGTTTGTACCGCTTATCAAAAATATATTACTGTATTTGAATCTGCGCTAATTGATGATGTCGCACTTTTATTGTGTAAAACCCCTGGACCACACTTATACACACATAAATATGGATTGCACGTGGAAATGGGTTAAGTCACAGATTTTTTGAAATAGTTTTAAAATTGAATTTTTGATCCACGTGGTTTTGGAAATGGATTGGATTTAAAGTGAAAAGCTTTTGAAAAGGAATCTCAACGATAAAAGTTACTTTTTTTGAATAACTTGATTTAATTTTGAAATTTGATATAAATTTGAATTCAAAAAATTGAAATTGAATTCTATGTTGAGAATTTATGATGTAAAAAGGTTATACAAGTTTATATGGATTTTAAACCATTTTAAAAGTGTTGTTTTGGGAATTTGAATTTAACCCAAAGATTTTAACTTGTATAAATGTAATCGGATTTCTCCGAAACGAAAACTATTTGTTTTCAGATAATAAAAGCTTCCATACAAGAAATGAATGTCCAATTTGTGTCAAAGGGAATTCAAGTGTGAAAATGAAAATGGTTTTCCAAGTTGTGGATAAATCTTTGGAATTGGGTTTGAAAGCTATTAAATCTTCGATTTAAAGATTGAATGAGTTAATCTAAATTGAAATGTAAATTGTTTTGAAATCTATGAATGGATCTTTGTGAAACTGGGTGAACTTTGTGGAATGAATCTTTTTTTTAAAAGATTTGAAATGTTAATTTGTTTAAATCATTTGAAAGGAAAGTTTTGGATCTTAAAAGTTGTGACTTAACTAAAGTCCCATATCCATATGTTTTTAAAATATTGCGTTCATTATTAGGTTTTTCTGGAAGAGGACCTTGTGTCATATAACCCATTCCGAATAATGATACGACGTTATGCATTGCATTTGAAGACCGGTGGTGAAGACCGGGTATTTGCGAGAATGATAGGATAACCTATCGAATGACTCTGCACTGAGTAGCTACGGTATAGAGTTCTCCTTGTGTGATGGGGAGTCCGATCGGGATTGTAAATATCCGTATTGCAAGGGCTTCTTCGGAAGTGCCATTGGTTCTGTTCGAACTCGGAACGGACTTGTATGGATGTGTGTCTGACATTACACTTTGAGATGTAAAACCGGTTTCTATCAAATACATTTCTGTTTGGTGGCGGAGATTTATTCTCTTAGCTTAACACCCTTCTTGAGACGTACGAGCTCAGAGGTTATGTAGTTGATGGTTACTAGGGATACATTCCCAAATTGGTAATGTGGCATACGAAGTGCTGCTGATCATTTGTTGATCAAAGCATGACTTTGTGAAAAATCGTAGCTTTGTGGACGATACCTTATCGAGCCTCACAAACCGGTAATGGTCGAAACAGAAAAGATGCGGCAAGGTTTCAGGGGTCGCACCCATAGGGTATGTCCATTCCTTCTAGAAAAGGGTGGTGTCATGGTATGGAGCCCAAATACTTACTCATGTGGACACTGTATATTTATTACTTTGTGATGTTGTTGGTGTAGAGGCACTTCGGATAAAGGTCGCAAACGACCGGGGTGGCATATCTTAGGTGCTACTCCCGGGAAGAGAGTGCACCTGCCTTGTGTTGGCAAAGATCCGGCTAGGTTCTCGGGGCGTCCCTCCAGAGGCGTTCCCATGTGGCAATCGGAAGTTTCTTGGCCTGACCATTTTTTGGAAAATCCAATCTCCAATATGCGCCTTGTACTGTTTTAGTTGTATGACCTGCCATCTACTTATGGTGGCGCCCCACTATTTGAATGGTAGCTATAGTAAGTATAGTTCGAAATGTCTATATTGGCTAAAATTAATATTATACTTTCGAAAGGTTTTCTGCACTATGCACTAATAATAATATCAAAGTGGTTTCCGCATATCAAGCATTTTTGACTATCATAAGGAGAAATCTCCTCCAATTCTGCGTTTGCATGGTGTGTGTGGCGGGAGGCCTTATGGTAGTTTTATTTTCCAAAAAGCATTGCGGATTTCAAATCTTTCGTTGTTTGTTTTAAAGACAAAACTGTTTTTTTTTGCTCATACCAGTCGCATGACTGACCTGGAGTTTATTGTTCCCATCCTAAACTCTGGGTGCCCATAATTTTCCACGTGGGTAGTCTAGAGTTGGGTTTTTCAGATAGTAGATAACGACTCAGTAACTTTCAGCTTTCTCTTAGGAATTATTTGGAGGCTTTGGATATTGAAGTCTTTGGGTTGGACGACTGACCTTGCTTAGCTTGGTACAACTTGATGGTGGTTCGAGCTATCTATGGAGATTGCTGATATCGGTGTTTCTTCTGGAGTTTCAAGTTCTAGTTGCTTCCGCTGCTGGTTCATTGGTGTTTCCGCTGTTGCTTATTGTCTCTAATATTCTTGTATCATATTGATATCATTGTTGTATATCATTGGATATTGTATTCATTGGAGTTGTATATGATATTCATTTCCTTTCTTCCGCTGTGTTGTTATACTTAATGTGTTATAAGCTCCGGCACGAGTCAAATTTCAACGGTTGAATCTGCGGCATTCGAGTACAAGTGAAGTACGGGTGTCGATTTTCGAACACTGAAATTTGGAACGTGACAGTGATTAAGGAGATGTTGACATCTGTTGTCCGTTTTTTTGTATAGATTGTATATATGATATGACATTGTGTGTGTATATGAAGACTATTTGTAAATTAAGTTTTATATAGACAGATTTGTTTATTTTATCTATATAATATCTTTATCAATTCCGCTATGAGTTTTGTAAAATATAGTTCGTTAGTTCAGCACTATGTGTACTATTGAAATTATTTAAACGATCGGGTTTTTCATTTTACAGTGAAAAAGTTTTTGGCCATGAAAGTCGGCTTGGTACATAAGCATCACATATTTTAGCATTCGAATTCCAAGCTTCACCTTGCATTCCACATTTCCGAGTAGCCCAAAGCTTTCTCGAAGTCAAGCCAAAGCATCGTGCCACCTCGAGCCCGGAATTGAGGAAAAATCCCCATTAACTTGCACACTGCTTAGGGTCACTATCCAGGCTTTCACCCCACCAGTGCACTAATGGCATTGTCACTGGTGGATCAGTGGTAGCCTATCCCAAGCAGATACCTAGGCAAGCGCTAACCGAGCCACTTTGGTAGCTGAGTTCGCACACTGTTTCCTTCATCGCTTAGCCAGTGGATTGCCTTGCTCCTTCAGCCTACTTCTACCACGTCGGACCTCTTTTGGAGTCCATAGGTTTATATTTTTCATTATGTATTCATTAACCAATTTCTAGACGAAATCCACTCTTTTACGCATAGAGTTCCACGGGATGATTTCAATGACCCGACCTCCTCTAACATGCCCAAATGAATTCAATCAACAATCTTGCCTCACGTGATGTTCACACATGTGTCGATGCACCTATTTGTGCATGCATATGCACACACCTATATGCAAACACTCTTATACTACATAAATCATGTTTCGAGCTTCATCGAAGTGAATACTCGACCCTGTATTCTTTCACATAACTTAGCGCACATATATTTAACTCGGTATTTCAATTGTTACTTAACCAGTTTGCACTTTAATTTACCAAATATTTTATATAAAAGCCAAATATCTTCTTCTGCTATTTTATAAAATCATGTAACTATTTTATAAAATACATTACTATCTTATAAATCATTTTAAGCCATTTTAATACTTAATTTCTTCACCAAATTAAGTATTTATCTCGTAATCTTTTTATAAAACTTTATAACCAGTTAATAAAATAAATCTTCATGTTATTTTATAAAATATCAAATTTATAAAATATCTCTTCTATACTTTATTTTATAAAATCTCATTCTTTTATAAAATATTACATTTAAACTATTTAATAAAATATCTTATATTACTATTTTATAAAATATCATTTATATAATTTAATAAAATAGGAAAAAGGCACAAGGACAAACTTTGAAAAAAATTATGCCGAAAAACAGCAAGTTTGTTTTTTAGGCTGAAGGACAATGTTAGTTATAACTAGCATTTTGTCTAGTGTAAAACTGAATATAATGCTAGACATAACTAGCATTTTGTGTAGTGTAAAAGTTGAATATAATGCTAATTATAACTAGCATTTGTCCTTCAGCCTAAACATGAAACTTGGTGTCGTTCAGCCTAATTTTTTTTCAAAGTTTGTCCTTTTCCCTAATTCACTCTTTATAAAATATCTCATACTATTTTATAAAATATACCATTTACATTATTTTATAAAATATTATACTATTTTATAAAATATTTCAATTACACTATTTTCTAAAATATCATATTATTTTAAAATATCTCACATATACTATTTTATAAAATCTCTCATCCTATTTTATAAGTATATGAGATATTTTACAAATATTTCGGTTATACTATTTTATAAAATCTCTCATACTATTTTATAAAATCTCTCATTTACTTATAAAATTATTTCTTTACTTAAAAAATATCTATAAGTATTTGTTAAGCTTCATTAGGCCTCTAATCACTTTAATAATAAGTGTAGAGGACAAAACCACATTTAGATAGCTAACTTTTGAAAAATCAATACAAATGGCTTAATTATTATTTACTAATGACATATCATTATTTCACCTAATTAGTCTCAAATCAATCCATAACATCAAACAACATAACTTAACTAATCCAGAATCCATTTTGAGCTTATTAACTTTTTTCTAAAGTAGTAATTAAGGGCTTTAATTAAAATGAGTAGGTATAATCATGTTTATAACATAAATAAAGCCTAAATTATAACAAAGAATTCTTTAAATCACTTCATAATTATCATTAAAAAATAGATGAAGTATAACAGACAAGTATTGCTAGAGAATCATCTCACCTACCTTCTTTATCCTTAAATTAAGCTCCAAAGTAACAAAACCCAACTTTTACTCTCTTGAATTTAGAGATCTAGTTCGATTCAAGCCAAACCATTAATGGGTTTTGTGAGGAATAGGTAGAGAAGAACTATAGTTATTTTATTGGGATTTTATGAATTTATTAAAGCAAGATTAAGTAGATTGTGGCTTAGGGATTAAGAGAGGGTTATCAATGTAATTAGGAGATGGAGAGGAAGTTATCGTCAAATGAAAATTAAAGGGAGAGTTATCTTCTTATAAGCTACTTATGGGCAAGCTAATGGGTTAGACCAAATATATTTCATCCAAATGATAACACTACCCACCCTAAAAAATAATCGACTCAAAACATAGTCAAGTTTATACTCTTTTTTATCGTGATGGAATTTTAATCTCAATAGCAAGTGTCTCGAGTCCCAATTCATCCATCTATATAAAAATAGTATAATAGGCCTTCTATTAATTAATGATTAAATATTTAAATTAATTATTTAATTACCCGGTCGTTAAAATTGTGCGTTGTTGCATGTATTTTGATTTGAGTTGGCTTCTCTTATTTGGTACGATTACTATGTTTCGTTAGCAATTATGTTGGTCCTTTTTATGTTGGTTACAAGGAGTTTTTAGATTAATGTCGCTACTATGTATTAGTCTCATAGCGTTGGTCAATATTACTTATAAGTCCCTACGTATAAGATTAATGATGGCCAAATATATAAATATAGAATTGAAGCGCTACGTAATTTTAGCTTTTGCGGATAATGAATCCTATTGGGCCGATATAAATGTTTGGTAATTGGGAAATGAATCTTTAATGGTTGAGAAAATTGGATGCACAAATGAATTACCTCTTGGTTCTTCGCTTGATTTGGTGTGCGCGCAAAATGCTTGTATCAATGCCCAAATGAACCATATTAAACATGTTACATTGAACCTTGATTTATTATCTCCACCTAGCAAGTCTGTAGTTGTTTCTATTAATAATACTTCTATTTTTCCTCAATCCCCTATTAATAAGTGGTCATCTTTGTTCAAGTCATTGCTGCGCAATGCGGGCAATTACACTCCCCGTACTTTTGAAACGATTGAGGTCAATGATATCATGTTTCCTCCTACTGAGGCCATTCAAGCATGTATGGACTATTGGTCTAACTATCGGGCTGGTTTATTTCTTGACTCTAACCTCGAATATTATGCAGTTCAAGAGCATTATATGAAACGATGGAATTTAAATAGTGGATTCCAAGTTCATTATGATAATTCTATGTTCTATTTTATGTTCTCAAGGCTTGAGGAAAGACAACGTCTACTTGAAGCGGATCCTTCTTACATAGAAGGAAAGCCATTTATCATTACTACTTAGTGTACGACCATTGATAGTGCAAGAGAATAAGTTTTATCCATTCCTATTTGGGCTTACTTCACTCATATGCCTTCCATTTTGCAACCATTGGTTGGTTTGAACTGGCTTCCCAACCTAGTTGGCAAACTAAAGTGCTTTGATGTGAATACAATGCCCAAAAGTAAGATCATTTATGCAAAGGCTCTGACTGAGATTGCTTCGGATAAGCCTCTTCGTTCCAGGATCCCTTTTGAGGGCCATGTTGCAGCTATTGATGTTTACTAACGTCGGAAGTATGATATGTGTGAGACTTGTCACTACTTTGGTATTTGGCGATTTCTTGTAAGCATGGGCTACCTCATGTTTCTTCTCCAAAAGTTGACACACCTTTACGTATTACTACGAAGAACCCACTTCCTCGGCCTCCAACTAGGAAGTGGGAACTGAAGCATCGCCCCATTGTGGTAGTTGTTCCAGATTCTTACCTGGACACTTCTCATGGTATCTTCATCGGTTGTTACCATCCTCCTTCCTGACACTATATCCCCTTCCTGTAATTTTGGAGGACCCTGCTATATTGGGATTGGTTTTGAAATCTTCCTCTGATGACATAATGGAGTTTGGTTGAGCATGCTTGGATTCATGAAAGTTCTAAAATGAGATATGATCTGAAATGTGCCATTTTCTATAGGTATGTTGGGGATTATGGGCAGAGTAGAGGTCTATATTATAAGATAGTAGATGATGACTTATCACTTTTCACTATTGGTGAGATTGGACAGAGAAATAGTTATTTCTTGGTAGATACATGTTGGGATAGGAAATATTATATTGCTCTAATGTGGTTGGTTATGTCCTTCCTTAGTTTCTATGTTCTCAGGATACTTACATGTTATAGAACCTGATTCTTCGGGTAATGGAAATAGTTCCCGTTCTACATAATGGGTCTGGTTTGTTTTTATTAGTAGTTTTGGCATTATTGCCAAACTCCTGTACTATTGTTTCTACAGCTGTTCTACGCATGTTAAGAATACATGTTTTAAATTTCATTAGTAAAAGTGGACGACCCACTTTAAAGCTGACTAGCCTTGCAAAAACAATATAAATTGAATACAAAGCAAATAAAATCGCATGATCGATTTTATACTAGTTTGGATCTCAAATCCTACATCTAGTCCCAGAATCTTTATTCTGGTTTTTCACTAACCAACACTATGGAATAGGCACTTAAGCAATAGAATAGGACTTTAATACACTTTTCTAAGAAATCGAATGGGACTTCAGCACTTTTTCCAAAGTAGCAGAACAGGACTTCAACATTGTAGCAAAAGTTACTTTTCGACATAGTGTATTTTAACATACAAATTTGTCTCTTTTAGTACACAAACTACTATAAACACCATAAACATTACGGAGATGAATGCATAAGGCACATAGGTAATGCAGTGACCTTTGCTGGATAAAGTGGAGTGACATTGTAAGGACTAGAGTGTTTTAATTTACTATTTTGAATGATTTAGAAATGAGTGCATAATAAACAGAAATTGAGGTTTTGATTTAAGAATAAAAATCAATTTCAATCGAGAGAAAGAGAGTTTAAATGCATATGATTGAGTGATTTTTTTGGGAATATTAGGAGGCTGATAAAAGAATGAAAGGAAGCTATTAAATAGGTGAAACCCTTCAATAAATTGATAAGAGAAGAGAAATATTAAATAGAGATGAAGCACCTTTTCAAAAGTATAGCCATTGGAAGAATTTTAAACACAACATCTAAGGCAGTAATATACAGCAGTTGTTTTCTTTATAAACACTAACAAAAGTCCATCTAGAATGTTTGGAGACGTTGATAGCAGTTTTGACCAAATGCTCTGCTTTTGCTGTTGTTAAAAAATCTATTACTTATATTTGCATTTTTTAACCTTTTCTATCACTTTTCTTGCATTAAAAAATTCTAAAAAAATTCTTAAACATATTTAAGATATATTGGAGGTTATATAAAAAGATGAAGTGGTTTGGAGTTTGTTTATGGGGTTCTAATAGTTTTAGACTATAATGACTCAATATAGAATCAACCTATGACATACATCCTTTTGAAGCTCTTGAATCCGTTTCTTCTTGTCATCTTGATGCATATGAGTCCAAATAGGTTTTTAAATACCACTATTAATCTTTGAATGCTTAAACACTCTATATTTGATCATTATTTTTCATATCCTGTACTTGTGCATATGTACGTTATCATATTGAAGTGTGCACATGTATTTTTCTTCTTTAATCACTTGGATACTTAATAAAATGCCATAGCACTGTTGTAATGTTGTTATCAACAAAATATCGAATCATTTTCCTAACATTCTTTTCCTTTTTGACGATGACAACCTTACAACTTATGTAAAATAAAATTTATATAATTATGCTCCACTTAAATATATGCTCCACTAATATCAATGTACTATCCTTATTGAAATGCTCGTGTTTTCTACACATTTCTTCCTCTTTTGGCATTATCAAAAAGAGATAAAACTTAAGATATATATTGGTAAATCATAGCTCCCCTTTAATTTAGTAATGTATTATGCTCTTCATAAATTTCATTAATTTTTCTCTATTTATAGCATCAATCCACATGCATTAGTAAATTCAAAACCGATCTCTCCCTTAATATGTGACGTATCAGCATAATATAAGGAATATATTCTAATACCACATCCTACATTAGGTTCTGGGGGTTAGACAAAAATTAACCATACCTAAAAGAGTGTTTTATAACCTTTGAAAATATAATTTTAATTATTATCTACATCAATGAAAGAATCATGAATATATTTATCTGCGCTTGTCCATTTTACAAGAACCCATACATTTAAATATTTGAAATTTCCATTTCTCATTATATTTATGTTTCTAGAATTAAGATATGGCATATAACATGTAGAAATACATGTTTTCTATGAAAAGTGGATCGATGTCTAGTACCAACATAATTCTTGTATATAAAAGCATGTCTAGCACTATTATTATCATTTGTTTTACTATATTGTATTTAACTTTTACCAAGTAAAGGTTTAGAACTTGATAAATCATATCTAAATCATTTGGAATTTTATAAAAATTTCCGACTTCATTTTTAAGTTTTTGAATTCATCATCAAAGTGACAATTATTATTTTCAAAAGAAATACTACTGTTTTTCAAAATATCAAGTTCTTTATTTAATTCAAAATTCTTATTTCTTAATGTAAAGTTCTCATTTTCGAGAAGAAAAAATTTGAGATTTTGAATTATATAAGGAGGACTATAGTATATAATTTTATCTTTCCAAATCTAGAATTTCCTTTGAAATTTTTTCTTTTCTTTTTCAAAACTAGTATTTTATTCATCTAGAAAATCTAAGAGCCACAAAATTATTTTTCAAAACACCATGTTGATTTTCTAAATCTAACTTCTCATTTTCTAATTCGATATATTTCATCTTTTCTAAAATAACCAAATTAAGCTTGGGATCTTATCGTATAAACTAACTAATCCATCGTAATCTTATAGTAAATTTGTAATATCAAATACCTTTTTATAGTTCTCATTAGTGTCGCTTTGACACCAATTTTTTGCTTGCTATACGTTTTGGCCATTGTTCTATGATGTTGTGGCGACAGATAGAATTCCAGGCTGTGATACCATTTCTTGGTCATAAAACATCGATCAATATTACTTGTTAGTCGTTTTGTATAGGATCGATGATGGCTAAATATGTAAATATAGGATTGAAATGCAGTGATCACAACAACAACAATGTAAATATAATAGCAGTGAAAATAAAATCACACGGTTGATTTTATACTGGTTCGAAACTCAAATCCCGTGACAAACACCTTTGTCCAAGTGGTTAATTGATTCGGCTTTAGTGCAGGATGTCACAAGTTCGAAACTTGCTTTCGAACGTTTATTTGACATGGGATATGTTGTCCCAATGATTTGTTGTATATAAAGTACCAGTTCAAAAAAAAACTCAAATCCTTGTGCCTTAGCAGGGGTACATGACTTTAACTTTGTAACAAAAGTTAATTTCTGACTCAGTATATCTTAATACACAAATTTATCTTTTTTAGTACACAAACTCTTATAACCACCACAGGCAACATGGAGATGAATAAACAAGGTGTATAGGAAGTGATATGGCCTTTGTTGGGTAAAGTGGAGTGATAATGTTAGGTATTGTGTCTTAATTTGCTGTTTTGAATGATTTAGAAATGAATGCACAATAAATAAAATCGAGGTTTTTGATTTGAGAATAAATTTTAATTTCAATTGAGAGAAAGAGAATTTGAGCAGATGTGATTGAGGGATTGTTTTGGGATAGTACGAGGCTTCTATAAGAGTTGAAGGAAGTCATTAAATAGGTGCAACCCTTTAAAAATTTGTTTGATGAAGAGAAATATTGAATAGACATGATTTTTTTTTTCAAAAATTTAGTCGCTGATGTAATTTTAAACATTGGATTTAAGAAAGCACTGTACAACATGAGTTTTCTTAGAAAATGCTACCAAAAGTCAAACTAGAATATAACACTACAACAAAACACCCATTTCGCAACTGGCAATGCTAGTTGTATGTTTGCGTCAAAATTGGCCACAAACACCTAATAGTCGTGAAAGCACCCGTTCGCAGTCACAAATCACAAATAACAAATTTGTAGATAACAAAAATGATGAACATTCAACAGAAACAGCAGAAAACAAGCAAACGACACAGGATTTATAGTGGTTCGGCGATCTTGCCTACGTCCACTTTGAAATTTTCTATCTTTATTAACCATTCACTTGATGATTACAGTTGGTTACAGCAAGTTACAATGGATTATAGCTTTGAAACTTGAATGCAACAACGATGATAAGGTGTAGAATTGAATCCTTTAGAGTCTTGGCGCTTCAGAATTTTTCCCCTCCTTTTTTGAATGACCTGGGGCTCTATTTATAGGTGTAGGGGGCTAATATTTCGCCTAAATTTAGGGAGACCACTTCTGGCACGTAAGGGGGCCCATATGGCCGAATTCTGAAGATCCGGGCCCACATTGGGATCGATTCGACCCTTGGTTCGAATTGATCAAGAAAGTGTCCAACCGTGATGAAATTTGGCATGGACATCGTTCTATGTATACGCAAGCTTCTGTGAAAAGTTCATAGCATTTGGACTTGTATATCTTGAGTTATGATCGATTCAAGATGGTGCTCCTCGTCCTATGGATTCGTTCGAATCGATATGGTTCGAATCCATAGGGTCGAATCCATGCTTCTGCACGTGAAAGTGATGACGTGGTGCGTATGCTTCGGGTCAATCCTCCTTTTTCTCCGAGTTTTCTGGGTCATATTACTAGGTTTTAGCTGTGTGGACTTGGTGGATAGGAATACTCTGATGGACTCGAACTAGGGAAGGCTTTGGATGGATTCGAAATGAGGGCTTGCCCGATGGATTCGAAGCAAAGGAACTTTTCATGGATTCGAAGCAAGATTCTGGGAGGATGGATTCGAAGCAAGGCTCTGGGAGGATGGATTCGAAGCAATGCATGGTTGATGGAGTCGGAGCAAGACACTGGGAGGATGGATTCGAAGAAATGTATACCTGATGGATTCGAACTAAGGCATACGAGGCCGGATTCGAACTAGGTAGATGCGAGGCTAATTCCTTTCTGACCGATGCGAACGCAATGGACACAAAGTAGCATGGAGTCGAACTAGGTGGAGTCGAGCTGAGACATGAGGATGGGTACGAACTTCATGGATTCGAAGTATTCCAAAGTGATGGATTCGAAGTAGGTGGAGTCGAATCAATGGATTCGAACCGAACAAGGGCTATTTCTCTCATACTGAATCCATCATATCTTGAGCATACAGACTCGGATTGACTTGAAACTTGAAATGTTGGCTCTCGTGGATTTGCTAGCCATGTCCTATCGATTGTAGCCTGATCCGGGCTCGGACAAAATTCATCGATATCCATAGTGAAGAAGTGTATAACAAATCTTTGAGACGAACTATCTTTCATTGCTGGTCGATCTTTTGGTCTCACGGCTTTGCCAAAAAGCGGGATAACATTTGCCCCCCAAAATATGCCTTGCGGTATGAAGGCGTGTTTTGTAATGCCATTAGATGGACGTTCATATCCTGTTGATGTCCTGCAAAGGAAGTTATAGTTTTATGTGACCTCAAATAACGACCGTTCGGGGTCAAGATATTTGAGATGAAGTGCGACCGTTCATGGTCAAGCGCCTGACTTCAAATGAAGATCGTTTGGGATCGTGCTATTTGAGGTGAAGTGCGACCGTGCGCGGTCAAGTGGCGGACCTCAAATGACGACCGTTCGCGATCGAGCCATTTGAGATGAGATGAGTTGCGTCGTTCGGGGTGAGTCGTGCCTATTCGAGGCAAGTTGTGACCGTTCATGATCGTGTGCCATTCGAGGCGTTTTTGTAACCGTTCGTGGTCGGGTGTCGTTCGTGGCTATTTGTGACTGTTCGATGTCGAGTGTCGTTCGTGGCGAGTGGTGATTGTTCGAAGTCGGGTGCCGTTCAAGGCGAGAAAGTGTGCCCGGGAGGGCTTGGTATTATCGATGCCAGGCTCACGTTCGCATGGGTCCCTGGATCGTTTGTCAGGGTGGTTTATCGCCATCTCAGAGCATGCCTAAGGACCGTTCGCGACCCCGTACATGTGTAAGTAGCTTAGCCATTTCAGAATTATCAGGATCAAATATCTATTCAATAGATGAATTTTAAAAACAGAAATGTCCAAACAAACCAAGTTCAAATGTCCAAATCAACATGAAACAAAAGCAAAGCAAAGATGTCAAAGTGTAAGGTCCCACTACGAAACAATCAATGATCATTCAGAGCATGCCTGGAGAACGTTCGCGATCTCGTACATGTGTAAATGATTTAATTGTGTTAGTGGAAGCTTGCGACTTGTTCATCGTTATTTTAATTAATTGATAACCAAACGATGTCCTGGTTCAGGATTGCCCCTAGCTGATGTAGACGGTGGCCGCTCTGGCTCCACCGCTGAAGCTCGCCTCCTCACATATTGAAGGAGCATACCGTTCCTGATATGCCCTTCCACCTCGTCCTTCAGATGCCTACAATCATTAGTGTTATGGCCATTTAATTCATGAAATACAAAAAACTTATCTGATCTCCTTTCGTCAGAGGTTGGATCCCTTCGCATCGGTCTACGATAGGGAACCTGCTCTTTGGTATCCTGATAAATCCGCTCCAAACTCTCAGTCAGCTCGGTGTAAGTAGTGAATCGCGGCTCCCTCCGTTACCGTTTTGACCTGTCATCATAATCCTCAGCCCTTCGTTTTCCTTTATCCTTGCCTGAGTCCTTTTCGAAAGGCTTTTTGTCTTTAAGCACATAAACTTATATTCCCTCTCCTTCTTCTCTTTCTGCATTCGCATCCTCTAATCGTAAAAACTTTTCTGCCTCGTTGTAGAATTCCTCTAGATCCACGGGTGGATCTTTAGTCAATGAATTTTTGAACTCTGTGCCGTCAGCTACTCCGGACACAGCTGCCATCACCACCATAGATGGATCTGCTCGATCCACCGAAGCTGCTGCTGCATTGAATCGCGCTAGATAACTCCTCAAGGTCTCTCCGGCTTTCTGCTTTAGGGTTTCCAAAGTCATCACATTCTTGGGTCTTGTAATGTGAACCCTGAATTGCCTCATAAATCTCTCAATTAAACCATTCCACGTTCCGATGGATCCATTCTCCAATTGTCTAAACCACAATGCTGCAATATCCGTCAAGTACAATGGAAAGCACCGGGCCATAACCTCCTCTGATGCCCCCAGCACTTCCATATGCCTCATATACTTCGTTAGGCGAACTGTAGGGTCTGTTCTCCCGTTATACATGTCCAATGATGGCAACTTGAAATCCGGTGGGTTCCTAGCTCGTCTGATTGTTGGAGTAAAAGGACTCCTATTAACATCTTCCAAATCTTTGTTTACCAAACCGCCTCTCATAGCTCTTCTAACCATCTCCGCCAATCTGTCGTTGTCACCGAGATGCAATCTTCGTTCATTACTTTCAACCTGCCCCCCGAGTCCACGAGGGAATTCTGGGATTTGCCCCCTTGACTGAGCGTTCACTTCTCTGCTACTCCTTGCTTGGGTAGATGCATCTCTCTCTCTCTCAGGGATTGGATCAACATTCCACATGTGCGCGTCCCCTTGTTCAGGTGCTACGCCGGATGGTCCTGCTCCATTTTGAACTCCATCTGCTTCTCTATTCTGTGCTCCAAGTTTTCCTACCTGTTGAAATAAACTCTGGATCAATTCCTCTTGTTTCTTCATCATCGTCTCCATCTCGTCCCTAGTGATGAAGATCGATGCTTGATTCGCTCCTGAAGAAGCCTCTTGACTTCCTTGGTGTTCACTTCTATCTGGCCTTTGTTTCTTACTTGTTTGTCTCGTCATGGTTCTTAGATCTAACTCTTTAAGCCTTCAAATTCAAATTATCCTCAATCAGCTGTTCTCAGTGAAAGCACCAAAATGTTTGCGTCAAAATTGGCCACGAACACCTAATAGTCGTGAAAGCACCCGTTCGCAGTCACAAATCACAAATAACAAATTTGTAGATAACAAAAATGATGAACATTCAACAGAAACAGCAGAAAACAAGCAAACGACACAGGATTTATAGTGGTTCGGCGATCTTGCCTACGTCCACTTTGAAGTTTTCTATCTTTATTGACTATTCTCTTGATGATTACAGTTAGTTACAGCAAGTTACAATGGATTATAGCTCTGAAACTTGAATGCAACAACGATGATAAGGTGTAGAATTGAATCCTTTAGAGTCTTGGCGCTTCAGAATTTTTCCTCTCCTTTTCTGAATGACCTGGGGCTCTATTTATAGGTGTAGGGGGCTGATATTTCGCCTAAATTTAGGGAGACCACTTCTGGCACGTGAGGGGGCCCATATGGCCGAATTCTGAAAATCCGGGCCCACATTGGGATCGATTCGACCCTTGGTTCGAATCGATCAAGAAAGTGTCCAACCGTGATGAAACTTGGCGTGGACATCGTTCTATGTATACGCAAGCTCCTGTGAAAATTTCATAGCATTTGGACTTGTATATCTTGAGTTATGATTGATTCAAGATGGTGCTCCTCGTCCTATGGATTCGTTCGAATAGATATGGTTCGAATCCATAGGGTCGAATCCATGCTTCTGCACGTGAAAGTGATGACATGGTGCGTATGCTTCGGGTCAATCCTCCTTTTTCTACGAGTTTTCTAGGTCATATTCCTAGGTTTTAGCTGTGTGTACTAGGTGGATAGGAATACTCTGATGGACTCGAACTAGGAAAGGCTTTGGATGGATTCGAAATGAGGGCTTGCCCGATGGATTCGAAGCAAAGGAACTTTTCATGGATTCGAAGCAAGACTCTGGGAGGATGGATTCGAAGCAAGGCTCTGGGAGGATGGATTCGAAGCAATGCATGGTTGATGGAGTCGGAGCAAGGCACTGGGAGGATGGATTCGAAGAAATGTAACCTGATGGATTCGAACTAAGGCATACGAGGGCGGATTCGAACTAGGAAGACGCAAGGCTAATTCCTTTCTGACCGATGCGAACGCAATGGACACAAAGTAGCATGGAGTCGAACTAGGTGGAGTCGAGCTGAGACATGAGGATGGGTACGAACTTCATGGATTCGAAGTATTCCAAAGTGATGGATTCGAAGTAGGTGGAGTCGAATCAATGGATTCGAACCGAACAACGGCAATTTCTCTCATACTGAATCCATCATATCTTGAGCATACAGACTCGGATTGACTTGAAACTTGAAATGTTGGCTCTCGTGGATTTGCTAGCCATGTCCTATCGATTATAGCCTGATCCGGGCTCGGAAAAAAATTCATCGATATCCATAGTGAAGTAGTGTATAACCAATCTTTGAGACAAACTATCTTTCATTGCTGGTTGATCTTTTGGTATCACGGCTTTGCCAAAAAGCGGGATAACATTGTAATAAACATATTGCACCTAGCAGCCGCCAGTCTTTAAATGCGAAGTTCCAATTGAATGATTGCATTTTACAACTGTTTATGATAATGGCAAGAAAGAGTTGCGGTAGTGGCTTTTTACAACGGTTGAAAAGTAGTTGCAATAAGTTCTTTTTACAACTGTAAATGCCAGTTGCAAGTCTGTAACATTTCACTACAGCTTATGTATTATAATACATCTATAACAATATTTAATAACTTAATGATTAAAACATATATTGTCATAAAACAACCAGTAATATTATAGAACAATTTAATGATTCATCTCTAAATCACATAATAAATTTTATAAAATCCATTTTTAAACCTTAATAATATTATTATAAAACACATTTTTTATATTCAACATTTAGTTTCTTTCTAAATTACACATTTTTCCTTTTACATTTATTTTTCTTTCTTAAACTAATAAAACAAACAGGCCCCAATGCAACCATGATAAAGCTTCTCCTTTCCATTCAAAATTTTACACTAATTTGATCTCCTTGACTAGGCTTAAAGAATTGCTTACCACTCCACTCTCTCGACCATGCTCATCACTTCACTCATTGCCTATGCCTAATTCTAAATCCATGTCCGGCCTTTACTTTATTCTCTGACATCATTTTGATACAATTGACCACCACCTTGCCTAGACATGCTTTCACTTAATTAAGAAAAAAAATTCAATAAATTTATTTGTCGAAAATTAACTAGGAAATATACAAGTATCTACAAAGAATCTATAAGTTGACTTGACCCAAATAGAATAGTTTTTACAGGACCTGCCACAAAGTCCTTCATAAGTATAAGAAATTAAAAAGGTCTATAAGAAAAGGGAAAATAAAATATTATTATATGATCAAAGACAAAGGTCTAAATTGATACCAAATGTATAGGTACTCAAGGTATGCAGTGCAATTTAGAAACCAAACACCTTAAGAAGATAGCAATATTACGGTGTACATATAAAAAGCAAGGCGTCAACACAAAATTGCTTTTACTGATATTTCGAATCTCCGAAAAAATGATATTATGCAAAAAAATTCCCAAAATCTTTAAAGCATCCAAAGCAGCAATACAAATACTACAGAGAATATATATGACAAAAGCATACAGCTAAAGTGATATATTAACAACTAAATTTAAACAAGATTCAGAAACAACCTCCATGGAAAAGCTTCTTAAAGAGAGGATAAGAAAATCACAAAAAACCCTATTCTTAAATGAATTTATATGGAAATGTCTTGGTATTGGGTTAAAAAGTAATCATAATCAAAGTTATGTCGATCAACTGAAATTTTTGAAATATAAAAACAACTTACTATTTAGTAAACAAGCTTTAGACGCTCTTGATTTAACTTTGTCTAGTGTTAAAATGCACTAGCCAAGACCAAGTACAACATCTGCCTCCACTGTGGGTATAACTGCCCACATAATAATAAGTATATACATAATATTCATAAAAATTATAGCCTAAAAATATACGAAGCAAAATGTATAAACTGATAATAAGTTTATGCATTGTACACATCAAAGCACCAATTGTAAATTTGTGATGATGGAAAAGACAACAAGCTACGTGCATATTAGAATTTAACACTAGTTACAACATCATATAAAACAATTCATATGTTATTGCTTCATTAACATCCATACAAAAAGAATATATACATGCGTAATTATGGTTTGCATATAATACAAAAACGTAGAATATAAAAAATATGAATACAAAACGAGTACCTGATGATCAAAATTTTGAAAAATAAAGATCTTAGGTTTATTCACATATAAGCACCCATCAATTGGAAGCAATAGCCTAGCAAAATCTAAAACAAACACACTTTAAGAACTGTCGATTTTCCACATCCATTTGGATCAAGAAGCATCCACAAATTCCCATTTGGAACAATAAAAGAGCAGTTTTTAAGGATACGAGCACAAGGAGAGGGCAGAAGTGAAGTACTTGTTCCTTCCAATCAAGCTACATACCCTCCAATCAAGCCGCGTATCTCTCAGGCGTTCTTCCAATTGAGCTGCATACCTTCCAATTGTGACGACCCAGAATTTTTAACAATGTAGAATGAGATAATTGAATTGATTTTAAATATTTAAAGGTTAAATTTAACGTGAATTTGAGATATAAGTATTTACTTGAAAATTAAATCATTTAATTATATAGTTTAAATATTGTATTTAATAATTGAAATTGGGTAAATTGTTGAATCTGAAATTTCTAAGCCTATTTAAAATAACTTGAAGGCTTATAAAATTTATAATGATGATACTGAAGATAATAGAATGGTTGAAATTTAATTTAAAGGTGATTTGTTCGGTTTTGAAAATATACTATCTACACCATCTCTATTTTATTTATATTTATGTATGCTTTTAAATAATACAAAAGGTATAAGTATGTATACATTTATAAGTATAGGATAAGTGGCATGACATGGTGAAGACTAGTGGCATAATATGGACCATACACCTATCTTAAGACGAAATAGAATTATGACACATATCACTTTGGTGTACATTTCTAGAACACCTTAAATGATTACTAAATAAGGTATGTGTCACGAAATAAGGCTTGCATAAAAAAATGAAGGACGTGTATCACAAGATTAAATAAAATAGTGACACATAAGCCCATTAGGTGTCCATGTGTAGAAACATCTTAAGACACTTAAGTAGACGTGTGTCAACATTCTAAAGCTTGTGCAAAGAGAAGTAGACAAGTGTCCAAAACTAAAATTACCAAACTAGCCTTGAAAATTATAAAGGGTGGAAATGTTCACTTATTTTTCTTTCTTTCACAAAACAAAAAAAAAGTAAAATAAAGTGAAAAAGCATGGAGAAAGCTAAGGAAAAAGGAGTCAAGTCAAATACACAAGTCTAAGGTGAGAAAAACTATTTAAATTTCTAGTATTCATGTTATTCTTGAAGAGATGATAGTTGTAAGTAAAAGTGGCTCGGTTCTATCAAAAACGCAGCATAGTAATTTGACCATAACTTTCTCAATTCTTAATGGAATTTTGATTTCTTGGATGTTATGGAAAGCTTATTTCATGTGCTACAACTTTGATGTTTTGTGTTTTCTGTAATTTGGATGTTAGCTTTGTAAAAATTGAATTTTTCTACGGTAATCCCGAGAGCAAAACCAATACTAGCTCTGTGCTTAAGGCTGAAACTAAATTGGCCATAACTTCTTCGTTCCTCAACCGATTTCGATAAATTTAGATGTTCCAGAAATCTAAGACTTTGTTCTAAAACTTTTAAGTTTTGAGTTTTCCAATATTTTGATGTTATCTTGGCCAAAATTATAATTGTTTATCGCTGTTCCGAGACAAAATGACAGAAGTTGTGGAATTCAAATCTCAGAATTGTTTTATCCATAACTTTTACAATTCTTATCGGAATTCGGTAATTTTTAATGTTACAGAAATATTAGAAACTAAGCTACAATTTTTGCTTTATTCATATTGTCTGATTTCGATGTTTTCTATGCTAAAATTGCAATTGTTGGTCGTTGTCCTGGAAATACATAAGTTCAGGCTAAGCTTAATGTTTTTAGTAAAATGGTCATAACTTTTGAACCGTTGATCCAAATTCAATGATCTTGGTCATTCCGGAAAGCTAACGGAAAGGCCTATTTCATTTATATCACTTTTTAAAATTCGGCCATCTATATATATGAACTTGAGGTGTAAACTCGGGTTAAATTTCTGCCCGAAATGAACATGTTTGTTCTAAGAAAAGGCCTTACTTGTTAGATTTTCATCATCGATTTGATAAACAATTTGATGGGTTTCTTTTCATGGTGGTTGAGTATACTAAGTAAATTACTTTAAAGCAGTATTTTCACACAGAAGAATTAATCAAGGATGCGGTATAAGACCATAGAAAAGATGGGTATTAAATATAAGTACACCATATTGAATATAATTGAAATCTTGATAGTAAAAATATAAAATACAAATGTAAATAAAAGAAAGAATTAAGTAATTTGGATATGCTTGTAACATAAGCTGAAATTGTACATACAAATGTAAAGTTAAAAAAAAATGTCAGAAGAGCTGAGGACACTCGGGTATTGTTGAGTAATGCTTGGTTTTCCTCAGGTATAATTGCTTATGTTTCAGGTGTTAAAGATAACATAAATAATTTTTTCTATTATTTCACTTAAATCGATATTTTAAATAAAGGTGTTGTTTTAACAGTTAATGATAATTTAACTTCAAGATAATTTAGTGAGTTTGTTAATGGAAACTAAGAAGTTAATTAAGATGAGTAGTTAATGATTGTGAACAATTAATATAATATAATCAATTAAAGGGTAATTAATTATAGAGTAATTAGTAATTTGGAATAATCAATGATTGATTAAGGTAATTAATCGATGTAGTTAATAGAATTTACTAATAAAAGCAATCGAAGAAAAATTACTTAATATCATAAGTCAAAGGGGGTAATTATTGGTAATTAATTAAATGAGGATTAATTACTTGTTTAATTAGTGTAACAAAATTTATGGAGGGTTAGTAAATTTATGAGCATGATTAATTCAAAGATTATAATCAATGTAAGTGATTATAAGTTAATGAATCTGAGAACTTAATCAAGGATAGATGTGATTATTGTGAAATGGGAAGGTAAATTAATAACATTGAATTCGAAGAGGCCGGAGTCGGGTATTAGTTAATACCGAAATCGCTTCGATTCTTTACAAATTGATACGTGGAATCAATAGGGTATATTGGAATGATTTTAAGTGAATTGGACCATAAAATCTAAGTTCTGGCACTTAGAAATTGATGTGTGGAATAAGTGATGTCTACAACAACTTATGAAGTGGAAATTGATATAAGTTACCCGGGTTTATTTGGGTTGTAAACTTTTGCATTCCATGTTTGTTGGGTTTACTCACGCTGGTTTCCAGCCTGACCCGGGTGTTACTTTGGTGTAATGCTTGGGTCAGACCGAGTATTACAGATTTTCAGGTAGGGACGTTTTGGAGCTCAGGAGGCAAACTGGATGGCAGTAATGAGTAGAGTATTTCCGCTATATTTATATATTCGTTAATCTGAGACATAATACTTGTATTTATTCAGTGACTGTATATGTGTGGAACTCTGATGTTTATTAAATGTAGTCAACAGATATAGTATTTTTTGTAGACATTTATTATTTATTATATTTTATCCGCTGCGAATGTGAGATGTTTTGTGTTTCTCTTCTTCTTCTATCTCTTTCTTCTTTTTCATAACTATCTGATATTTTCGGCTTCGAAAATTTCGGGTCGTTGCATTTGGTATCAGAGCTGAAGGTTAAGCGAGAACCTTGGCTCTGGGATTACTCATTGAATAGAATCCGTAGTACTCTAGAATGAGTTGAATATATATATATATATATATATGTGTGTGTGTGTGTGTATATATATATATGTGTATATATATATATATGAGGGCGTACTTGTTATTTTCTTATGAAGATTTTAAATGAATTTGCATAAGGATATATTTTATATATAAAGCAATATTCCCTTCTAATGAATATTTAGGTGATTGGTTGTTAAGTTATTTGAATTAAGTTAAGAAGTAATATAAAATATGACCAAATTGAAACTTATAACCAAAGTTGAAGAATAAACTTATATGACAAAATGGAATTTGAATTATAGATTGTGAATGTAATTTATAAATTGAATTAAACTTCATAATAAATGAGATTATAATTTGAAATAGAATTCCAGAGAATATTTGGAAATAAAGTATGATGAAAATTCCAGAGTAATGTTTAAATATGAATTGGATGGATTGGGAATTTGGAATTTTTGGGAAAATTTAAAATTCCTTTGGATTTGGAAGTGGTTTCCAAAGGTTTTGGAAAAATAATTGTATTATTTCAAAAATATTTTTGTGTTGAATTTGAAATCTGGGAGATTTGAAATTAAAAATATTTGGAAATGTTTTTAAAGAGATAAAAGCATTGAACTCTTTTGGTCACTGGAAAATAACGTCAGTGATGACTGCAGCATCATCGATGTTCATTTTCAAGTTTCTAGAAGAGAAATTGTTACCAGATTGTTTCAAATTGGAGTTGTTTGTGAATTGGGTTTGGTTTTGAAATTCAAAAGGATAATTGAATTTGCCAAAGAATTTTGGATATAGTTGAATTCTAAGGTAATATTGAAATCTTGAAAATTTGTTTAAACTCTGGAATCTTGATTTAAAATGTTTATGGAATTATATATTGGCTAAATAAAATGTATAATTCCGAGTTAAAAGCAAAATGTGAATGTAACTGATTATAAATAGAAATTGTAATTAAAGTTGTACAAGTTTAAAGATCAAACGGAATTTGATTTGAAGTTGGAAGGAAATTGAGAATCAATTCAACTTGAATTGGGATTAAATCAATTTCAATGGAAATTGAAGATTATTCAATTTGGAATTGGGTCAATTTAAATGGAAGTGGAAATTTAAATTGAAATGTTGGGTCAATGAACAGTTTTGACTCTGGATTGTTTTCAATATAAATTGTTTTAATATAAACTTATTTTTCTAAGTTATTAAATATATATAACCATTCTTTCTTAAAGCCAAATTATTTTATACTTGTTTTACAATTATTTTTGGACCTATTTAACCATTTTTCAACTATTTTCTAAACTAGTTACTATTTTTTCAACTAAGTTACGAATTAATTATTATTTTACAACTATTTTGCAATTATCTAAGATTTCAATAACTACTTAGCTATTTTCCAACTATTTTATAGATATTTTGTAAACTAATAATTATTTTTCAACTACTTCTCTATTTTAAAAATTTTTAAGCTGTTTTCTAAATATAAACTGGTCGGAGTTCAAACTGTTGTTGATTAAATACCCAACTGGGATAAGAATTGAGGTAATAATCCAAATAGGGATTAAGGCAAATGTGAATAAGTGAATGAAATTTTAGATGAATGTGAATAGAAAGGAAATTGATATTGGAAAGAGTAATCAAATTTGAATATTTGATTTTGGGTAAACAAAGTTATATCTTTGTTATATATTCTACCTTGTTGAATCTATTGTTGGAAGAAAACGGATTTTGGAAGTGTTTGAAGTATAAAAGGAATTTTATACGAGATTAAAGTGATCTAAAGTTTTAAAAATTATATATATATCTGTATATATATAAAGGATCTTATGAGGATTTTGGAAAGGATTTTGGGAACCTTTGGATTTGGAAAGGCTTTTGATTTTTAGGTAAAATCATTAAATGGAATTTGGAAAGCCTATTTTGAGAATTATCGATTTTGGGATAATCGATTTTGTGTAAAGGAGCTTTGATAAAAATTCATACTAGGTGTATGATTTGAAAGATACTATATGTGTATAGTATAAAGTATTTTGATGATGGCTTTGGGGAAAACGGCACTCCCTTGGAATGAACTTCTTAGGAGTGCCACCGGGTGGTGCTGCCTTGAGCCCCAAGGGGGAGGGGTTCTAAAGTTGATCCTGTGAGGAGTCTGGACAAAACTAGTTCCTGAGGATTATGAGTTGAGTATACCATAGTGTAGGTCGTTTGTGCTGCTGAGAGCCAAAAGTTACATGGACTTTTGCTGTGATGGCAACGTAACCTAGGATGTATCTGCGACCTATGGTATAACATAGCCAAAGTCGTGTGTGCAGCTGAGAGCCAACAGTCTGTGTTTGATTTTATATCGGCAGACTGCGACCTATGTAGGAGTGGAGAGGTTTCATTTCGACAGCGAAAATCAAAGGCCGCTGAGAGCCTGCAGTTACATGGACTTTTGCTGTGACGGCAACGTAACCCTGGATGTAACCGTGATCTATTGTGTGAGTTTCATGACGTAATCGAGAGGCCGCGGAGAGCCTGCAGTTGCATGGACTTTTGCTGCGACGGCAACGTAACCCTGGAATGTAACTGTGACTATGGATGGGGGTGATGATTTTCAGAGCATTGTCACCAAAGGTATTTCCTCTATTTTCAAAAACCGTTTCCTATATTTTCAATAAAATTATTTTCCAAGTATTTTCACTGGATGTTGCAAACGAGTTTACCATGTACTTATAGATTTTCAGTCCTACGCCTGATCAACGTATGACTGAATTTCTGTAAGAACAAGGATGGACTGGATGAGACATCAAGTTATAAGAAATATTTTTATAAAAGCTATTTTAATAGTATGAGGTGGGTTTAAAAGCATTTCTAAAATTTTTAAAATAGAAGTGTTGAAATTTTGGGAGAATAAAAGGGAAACTCCAAACTGGAATTATAAAAATAACTTTGAACTCAGGAAAATTTAATGAAGTAATTTTCTTTGTAATAAAAGTTGAAAGTAAGCTAATAAATAATTATTTGATAAAGTATGTTAATAAAATTTAACTCAATTAAACAAATGGATTGCAAATTATTAATGGAGTTTGGAAATGAATTCGAATTTGTCAATAGAATTCGACTTGGATTTGATAATGAATTAAATAAGAAGAGATGTTATAGAAATAAAATAGAGTTGGATTGGAAAAGTGATGGTTTGAATTACAAATAAAATTCAAACGTGATATGAATAATATTTAACGAAAGTTGCAAGTATATTGAGAATGGCTTTGTATAATTAAAATAAATTCGCAAATGAATTAAGAAAGTGAAATATAAAATGAGTTAATGGAATTAAATAATAAATGGACGAAGTCTGATTGAATAAAAAAAATCAAGGTTGTGATTGAAATTGCGTTATCAGACTGAACTTAAGTTCGGTGGCATATTGATTTGAAGTATAAATGAGTTAAGTATACGCTTGGATATTATTTTGATAAATTGTGGAGGTGAATTAAAATGAAATGGTGGGCTAACTGAGTTTAATGGAATTTGATTAAATGAGAATCAAATAGAAGTAAACTTAAGTTTGATGTTGGAATAAATTATAGTAAAGTAACTTAAGTTTAAATTTAAGGAAGCTCGCCTTCGAATAAGGGTAAAAGCCATTAAATAAAAGCTCGGTTTAAATTAATTTGGGAATGGTTAGTAGTACACAAGCATGGAATGTGTCGAGCTAAATAAAATGATTGTGAATAAATTAAAAAGGAATTGAATTAAATAAAATTGAGTTGGAATCAATTTTAATTGGTTATAAAACTTAAATAATTATTTATTCACATGGATATTATCAAATTGCGTAGAAATGATTGTCGTTTAACGTAAACGAGATTTAACTAAATTCTATGAATTAGTGGAAGCAAATATAATTGCTTTTTCAATCAACTGATATGAATAGGAGTTTATTTTGCTTACAAATGAATTGAATGTAAGCAATTGCATTGTAAACCATTAAAATTGAATGTAATGGCATATAAATTTGGTTGGAAGCAATTGGATTAACTTTAAATTATATAAATCACTTATGATAAGCGTTTGGTGTTTGTTGCTTTTGAAATGCTTGTGTTTAGCCTTTAAAAGTAAGTGAGATGCTAATAGAATTTCTATATGTCGCACTTACATATTTAAATTAAGATAGTATAGGTACTTGAAGACTGTTTGGTTGGCTTGGATTGCGCTAATTGCTTAAATTATAAGCTGCTTGCTTAAATGCTAAATAAAGGTACGCCTACGCAATAAAAATAGGAAATATGAACTGTTTTTGCTTTTTCGACCGTGTGGGTCGATGTATACATATTTATATCTATTGTCAAATTGCAAAAGCTCCTCCGTACAAAGGAGACTCCGTCAAAATTTTGGGAGTTAGAAAATTTTTGGAGATTTTTGAAAATTTTTCGTTAGTGACGAAACGATAACAAATTGGAAATTAAAATAAATTAGTAGATGAAACTAATATGAATCAGTTATAAATGGAAGTTAAAATCCAATATTCAAAATTGAAAATAAATTGAATTCGTATGAAAACGGGAAAAACTAATTTGCATAGAAGTAGATGTGAAAACTTCTGTAAAGAGTTGTATAAAATAATTTGAAAGGTTGCGATTGAATATTGTTGTTAAGTAAGATATGCAGGTATTTTAGGGAAAAGAAATTGGATTTGACTCCAAAAGATAAATGTGAATTGCCCGACAAAAAGGTATGTATTTAAATTTCTGCATGAAATTGGATTGGGTTTTTGATCTAGCCACTTGGCGTTTTGTTTTCTTTTGGAATTTGAAAGCTCGTAGAGGCCTTTTGTAGTTGTACCGAGCTAGCTGCACAAAGGAGACGCTGGCAAAATTGTCGAAAATTTAGAGAGTTAGAAAAATTTTGAGAAAATTTTGATAATTCAAAATTTGATTTAAAATTGAAATTTAAATGATTGAGCAAAGGGATGTTGTTTGAAACTATAGAAGGTTTTAGGAAATTAGTTAAGGTGATAGTGGGCTTTTAATAAAAGATAGTTGGTAAAGTGTTGAATTGTGAATTTTGGAGAAAAGGTAAATGGTTATTAGTCCATTCTTCCTAACTAGTAATTTTGAGGACGAAATTCTTTTAAGGGGGGAGCAATGTGATGACCCAGAATTTTTAACAATGTAGAATGGGATAATTGAATTGATTTTAAACATTTAAAGATTAATTTTAACGTGAATTTGAGATATAAGTATTTACTTGAAAATTAAATCATTTAATTATATAGTTTAAATATTGTATTTAATAATTGAAATTGGGTAAATTGTTGAATCTGAAATTTCTAAGTCTGTTTAAAATAATTTGAAGGCTTATAAAATTTGTAATGATGATACTGAAGATAATAGAATGGTTGAAATTTAATTTAAAGGTGATTTGTTCGGTTTTGAAAATATACTATCTACGCCATCTTTATTTTATTTATATTTATGTATGCTTTTAAATAATACAAAAGGTATAAGTATGTATACATTTATAAGTATAGGATAAGTGGCATGACATGGTGAAGACAAGTGGCATAATATGGACCATACACCTATCTTAAGATGAAATAGAATTATGACACATATCACTTTGGTGTACATTTCTAGAACACCTTAAATGATTACTAAATAAGGTATGTGTCATGAAATAAGGCTTGCATAAAAAAATGAAGGACATGTATCACAAGATTAAATAAAATAGTGACACATAAGCCCATTAGGTGTCCATGTGTAGAAACATCTTAAGACACCTATGTAGACGTGTGTCAACATTCTAAATCTTGTGCAAAGAGAAGTAGACAAGTGTCCAAAACTAAAATTACCAAACCAGCCTTGAAAATTATAAAGGGTGGAAATGTTCACTTATTTTTCTTTCTTTCACAAAACAAAAACAAAAGTAAAATAAAGTGAAAAGGCTTGGAGAAAGCTAAGGAAAAAGGAGTCAAGGCAAATACACAAGTGTAAGGTGAGAAAAACTATTTAAATTTCTAGTATTCATGTTATTCTTCAAGAGATGATAGTTGTAAGTAAAAGTGGCTCGGTTCTATCAAAAACGCAGCATAATAATTTGACTTTCTCAATTCTTAATGGAATTTCGATTTCTTGGATGTTCTGGAAAGCTTATTTCATGTGCTATAACTTTGATGTTTTTTGTTTTCTGTAATTTGGATGTTAGCTTGTAAAAATTGAATTTTTCTACGGTAATCCCGAGAGCAAAACCAATACTAGCTCTGTGCTTAAGGCTGAAACTAAATTGGTCATAACTTCTTCGTTCCTCAACCGATTTCGATAAGTTTAGATGTTCCAGAAATCAAAGACTTTGTTCTAAAACCTTTAAGTTTTGAGTTTTCTAATATTTCGATGTTATCTTGGCCAAAATTATAATTGTTTATCGCTGTCCCGAGACAAAATGATAGAAGTTGTGGAATTCAAATCTCAGAATTGTTTTATCCATAACTTTTACAATTCTTATCGGAATTCGGTAATTTTTAATGTTCCAGAAATATTAGAAACTAAGCTACAATTTTTGCTTTATTCATATTGTCTGATTTCGATGTTTTCTATGCTAAAATTGCAATTGTTGGTCGTTGTCCTGCAAATACATAAGTTCAGGCTAAGCTTAATGTTTTTAGTAAAATGGTCATAACTTTTGAACCGTTGATCCAAATTCGATGATCTTGGTCATTCCGAAAAGCAAACGGAAAAGCCTATAACTTTTGTTTATATCACTTTTTAAAGTTCGGCTATCTATAAATATGAACTTGAGGTGTAAACGGGTTAAATTTCTGCCCGAAATGAACATGTTTGTTCTAAGAAAAGGCCTTACTTGTTAGATTTTTATCATCGATTTGATAAACAATTTGATGGGTTTCTTTTCATGGTGGTTGAGTATACTAAGTAAATTACTTTAAAGCAGTATTTTCACACAGAACAATTAATCAAGGATGCGGTATAAGACCATAGAAAAGATAGGTATTAAATATAAGTACACCATATTGAATATAATTCAAATCTTGATAGTCAAAATATAAAATACAAATGTAAATAAAAGCAAGAATTAAGTAATTTGGATATGCTTGTAGCATAAGCTGAACTTGTACATACAAATGTAAAGTTAAAAAAATTGTCAGAAGAGCTGAGGACACTCGGGTATTGTTGAGTAATGCTTGGTTTTCCTCAGGTATAATTGCTTATGTTTCAGGTGTTAAAGATAACATAAATATTTTTTTCTATTATTTCACTTAAATCGATATTTTAAATAAAGGTGTTGTTTTAACAGTTAATGATAATTTAACTTCAAGATAGTTTAGTGAGTTTGTTAATGGAAACTAAGAAGTTAATTAAGATGAGTAGTTAATGATTGTGAACAATTAATATAATATAATCAATTAAAGGGTAATTAATTCTAGAGTAATTAGTAATTTGGAATAATCAATGATTGATTAAGGTAATTAATCAATGTAGTTAATAGAATTTACTAATAAAAGCAATCGAAGAAAAATTAGTTAATATCATAAATCAAAGGGGGTAATTATTGGTAATTAATTAAATGGGATTAATTACTTGTTTAATTAGTGTAACAAAATTTATGGAGGGTTGGTAAATTTATGAGCATGATTAATTCAAAGATTATAATCAATGTAAGTGATTATAAGTTAATGAATCTGAGAACTTAATCAAGGATAGATGTGATTATTGTGAAATGGGAAGGTAAATTAATAACATTGAATTCGAAGAGGCCGGAGTCGGGTATTAGTTAATACCGAAATCACTTCGATTCTTTACAAATTGATACGTGGAATCAATAGGGTATATTGGAATGATTTTAAGTGAATTGGACCATAAAATCTAAGTTCTGGCACTTAGAAATTGATGTGTGGAGTAAGTGATGTCTATAACAACTTATGAAGTGGAAATTGATATAAGTTACCCGGGTTTATTTGGGTTGTAAACTTTTGCATTCCATGTTAGTTGGGTTTACTCACGCTGGTTTCCAGCCTGACCCGGGTGTTACTTTGGTGTAATGCTTGGGTCAGACCGAGTATTACAGATTTTCAGGTAGGGACGTTCTGGAGCTCAGGAGGCAAACTGGATGGCAGTAACGAGTAGAGTATTTCCGCTATAGTTATATATTCGTTAATCTGAGACATAATACTTGTATTTATTCAGTGACCGTATATGTGTGGAACTCTGATGTATATTAAATGTAATCAACAGATATAGTATTCTTTTGTAGACATTTATTATTTATTATATTTTATCCGCTGCGAATGTGAGATGTTTGGTGTTTCTCTTATTCTTCTATCTCTTTCTTCTTTTTCATAACTATCTGGAATTTTCGGCTTCGAAAATTTCGGGTCGTTACACCAATCTTACTTGCATGAAGCGAGCAAGCGGATCATGAAAGGAGGAGGCAGAAGGGTAGTTATGATATCTAGCTTGTTGGTTGGAGCGTTGATGCCTGATTAAGGGGCATACACAGTGTCAAATGCGACGGTGGAGACGACGGTGAAGATGTTGGCAAAGAAGATGAAAGGGACTAGGGATAACGTGAGTCCCTTTGGTTGAAATATTGTTGTTAGCTAAATAAGTTAGGGGCATTATTTGGAATTTAGGGTTAGGTGGTGGAAGTGGAAAATGAAATAGCAGAGCGCAAGTAAGTTGCTTAGGGCCAAATTTTTTGATTTGAAGTCAAAAATTCAGATTTGGAGCCTAAAGGTAACATATAATACTTTGTGCCATGCAAAATCGCAAAACATGCTGCAATAAATTTTGTTTTTAAATTTCTTGAATATTTTTTAACTTTTTGAAGAAAAGTTCAAAAATCTGTTTCTAAATTTTATGCATATCGTTAAATTTATTACAGAAAATTTCAAAATTCTTTAATATTAAGCAAAATTTTTAGATAATAAATATTGAATTACAAATATCACTTCTTAATTATTAAATATTGCTTATTGATTACTGATTGTTTAATATTAAATATTACTCTTAATTATTAAATATTTAATAATAATTACTAATTATTAAATTAATTATTAATAGTTATTAAATATTAAATACTAATATTAATTATTATAAAATATAGTTGTTAATAATTTGACATTAACTATTAAATGTATTAATTAATTATTAAATATAATTAGTAAACATGAACTATAATTTACTAATTATTAACAATTAATTATAATAAATTATTAAATATAAAAAATAATTATTTATTATAGATAATATTTAGCAATTATGAATTATTTTTTAATTATCATTGGTTATAAATTATAAATAATTACCTATATAAGTTTTCATTTATAAATTATTAATTATAAACTACCATTTATAATTATTAAATATTTATCATAATTATTGGTTGTTATTAAAGTCGTTGCTAATTAATAATTATTCAAAATTAAATATCAAAAATTAAATATCACTTCATAATAGTTAAAATTTATTATTAATTATAATTATTAAATATTTGTCTTATGTTACAATATATGTAAATCATGAAATGAATGTGCTTTTATGTTGTTTTGTTTAGTCTCATATCATGGAATATGTTAAATCCTTAGCTCTGAAGCCTTTATATAAAGGAGGCTATATAATGTAAAACATGTCTAATTTTCAGGAATGAATAATATATCTTCTATCTCTCTCTAATGACTTCTACTTTCTTCTTTTTATCACACGTTATCAGCACAATCTCTAAAAAAATTATAGATTTGAATTGTGATAATATAGAAGACCAGATCTACTTTGATTTTCAGATCTAATTATAAATCTCAAGATGGTAAGTAATTTTTTAGATTTAATTATATGAATCTTATCTTTTTCATATCTAATTCTATTAATTTTATCTTCTTAGATCTCATTCAATCATAGATCTAATTTTTTGATCTCATTCTATTGTAGATCTTATGTTCTAATTTTTTTTAGATCTTTTGTAGATCTTGATATCATGCTCAAATGATATATCTTTGAGATCTATATATTTTAGTCATCATATCTGTTCTTTTTCATGTTTATTCATCTTTTTCTCTTATTTATTTATTGAAATCAAGTATGACTTCTGAGATTACTTGTTATTGCATATCTTTTAGTTGAAAGCAATTTTATTTATTCTTTCAGAATTTGTACTTGATAAATATTCAGTTTGAATCGATTAAAAATTTCTAACAATTGGCATTAGATCCACTCATCTTTTATTTCATTATGAATTTTTGATTTTTTTGAGTAAGTTTTGAATCGACTTTATTTATAAGTCATTGAATTCTTGTAATATCTTACTCAAATTTTAGATCTATTTGATCTATGTATGAAATATTTTTTTTTTTTGATAATTTTGGATTTGGTTTGAAGCTAAGTTATTTTTCCTAGACCAAAAGGTAACTTCTGATGTAGAAAACAATATCTAAATGATCTGTATATAGTTTGTGTAATTAAACAAAATTCTAAAATGTTTTTATTTTTTGGAAATAATCTTAATTTCCCGAATTTACGAGATAACATTTGAAGATTTACATGTTTGTTTTGCTAGATTTAGTAAAGAATTATGAAGTTAATTTTTCTTATAAGGGGAATAATTTGGATCTGAGTGTATAGTTATTTATGATATGGATAGATTTGAGATGATAATGTTGTTTATTTTAGAAATTTTAATTATTCAGAATTAACTTTCTCTTTAAGATATCCATTTTAATTTTATTATTGAGTAATCTCGAACCTAGATCTGAGATGAAATTATGTTACTTTAACTATTCTTTGTTCAATTGATTCATATACATTTATAATGAAATCATTTTGTTGTGATAGTAGTTATATCTTAGATCACATAAAGGTTGAATGCATTTATTTTTATCATAAATGTATTTAGTGCATTAGTTATTGTAAATTAAATAATATTTTATGTTTGTGTTTGGAATAAGAATTGACGTATGATGTACTATTTAATGTATTTATTTTGACAAGTTACGTCTGGCGTAATGGAAGAATTAGGTTCAACAACAACTTGAAGTTGTGCAAAGAAATTATTTTAATAGAAGTTGTATAACTCAAAATCCAGGACCTGAAGTCTTGAATTATGAAAATAATTTCTGATAAAGTTTACAAGCTTGAATTCTTATCAGTGCCTTTTTTTTAATTTGTCAAAATGTACAAGCTTCTAAATGGTAGTTTACAAAAAATTTGAGAATCTGAAGTTCATAACAAATCAATGAACTTGAAGTTCATGAATTAGAAGCTCGAATCTCTATTGAAATTGTGTAAAATGATAAGGTTGTACTCCTTGAAGAAGTTAAAGGAATTTAATAAATCATTCCAAAAGAGACGTTTTAGAGATTTGCTTATATTTATATTGCAAAATCCAACATTCCAAAAGAGATGTTATAGGAACTTTATTTTTGTTACATTGCAATTACATAAAAGGAAATACTATATTCCCTAAAGGAATAACGATATAAATTTTTTGAAGTAATAAAAATAATTTATTCCAACAAAAAATGATACTGTATACCAATTTTACACTGCAGAAGTAGTGTTTTTATCGCTTGCATCTTACTTTCGGTTGGTGAATGTAATTTTTTTTACTGTATTTAAAGTTTGATATGCCATTTTAAAAGCAGTTACAACAAAAATCTCCAGCATAGATATTTTATGCTACTGTAAAAGTAGTAATTATGTAATTTATATAAAATAAATATTGTACGTTGATATGGCATTCCAATAGTGCATATATATATCTAAAAGAGAAAGTTCACTCTAGAAGTGGTGATATTAAAATATTTCTATAAGAGATTTATAAATTTGACAATGATAACATATCTCTAGAAGAGATTTATTTATATATTTGGTAATTTTATTAAACCAAATAAGTGTGCATAAATATGATTATGAAGGATCCTAATTTAGTTTAGATTAGATCCAAAAGGTTTAAGATTATCTCAAAAATAAATTGTTCTATGTTTATATATCTAATTATACCATAAAGGTCATATTCCTAGTTATTACTTCATAAGAAATATTATATGCACAATCATTGAAGAAATATCTTTAAATATTATCCCGAAGAGATGGTCTATATTTCATATCATAATTTTCATGCAAGCTATGCACAATCTTTGATTATAATTCATCCTTTCCCCACCAATCAATTCATATAAAGGCCTTTCCATATTTTCAAGGGTAGTTTTGCATTTTCAAGGAAATTAATTAATGCAGTTAATGAGATTGGATCTAGAGCTATCAAAAGAATGTAAATAAGAAATTACAGCGCTTTTATATATTATATTTGGTTGTCTTTGACTATTTTGTAGTAATGTTTTTATTCTTTCACTGTAACCATTATCAGATATGAGTTCTTATTTTATGAAATGCATTAATTATATACCCATGAATAATATTTTGATACTTATGCGTTTTTATTTCCATTGATAGTTGGTAATATGATAAACATAGCCAAGCTTGAATTTAAAACTTTGGACTTATTAGGAGATAACTTTTTGTCATGGATATTGTATGCTGACATTCAATTACAATCTCAATGCTTAGAATATGCCCATTAAAATGATAATAATATGTTCCAATAGGATAAAACAAAGGCTCTTATATTTTTAAGGTGTCATATCCACGACAATCTTAAAATAAGACATTTAACTGAAAAAAATCATCTTTACTTATGGAACTCCCTGAGGGAGTGTTATAACCACTAGAAGATGATCACAATTCCAAATACTAACAAGAGTGGTTGAACCTGAAGTTTCAACCAGTTGAATGTTGGTGTTTGTATGTTTTTTCTTTTCAGAACTAATTGAAATAACATATCGATGAATGTTGTGATTTAATCAGCAGTCCATTTTATTTTATTTTGGAAAGTATTAGCAGTTATTTAATGCTTGCAAATTTTAGTAGTTGACTAACTATATTGTATTTAATTTTTAAGATATGGACCATAAATATTTGAGTGGTAATATATGCCTACTAGATAGTGCAACGAATCATATGATTTTGAAAAACCAGAAATTTTTCCTCTGAACTATCTGAAAATATTTTAGCGAAAAATTTCAACCATAGAAAATTTGCTATATAATTGATGGGTCTGGAAGAGACCATATATTATTATATATCTTAATTCAAAATAGATTATACTCAAGCGAATTTAAAAGATATTTGTTGAGTTTTGAGGAAAAATAAATAAATGGCCACTATATTGGAACTATAATGAAAACATAAGAATATCTTTGCATTATCTCTACAAATTGAAAGATGGAAGCTTATTTTAGAAAAATTTGGTACAATTTCAAATGGATTATATTTCACGAAATTTGGCATAATTGAATTCCATATTTAAACATGAGCCGAAAGCTCACAAATATCACTTGAATGCATCTTATCAATTGATAAAAGGATTATCCTCCTGTTATTAATATGTATGGTTTATTTGCTAGTAGCAATATGATAATGGAACAAAATGAGTATCCAAAGATGATTATTATTTAATATGACAATGTTTGTCAACATTGAGGGGAGGATAAATGGATACAAGTTCATTTTGATCATCAATGTCAAATATTTGTTAACATATATAATGATGCAAAATTTTAAGTAACTTGAATAAATTATTAATAATATCACAAGTAGACTTTCTCCAATATAGATTTGAATTCCTGAAGTATCAAAATGTATAAGCCATATCTGAAATATGATACAAAAGTCAGTTTGAAATACTTTTGGAGTAAGAAATAAAGATTCCAAATAAAAGAGGTGAGTTTTCTTGAAGAAACACTTAAGTGTGTTTTTGAAGAGACTAATGACATGATTGTCAAATAACCCTAGAAAGTGGTTTAGGTACCTAAAACATGATGATCAAAGAGATCTCAATAAATCATGTCTAGAACTGACAAGGAATAATTATTGATGATAAATTTATAAATAATAAAGCGCTTATATTTATAAGTAGATTAAGAATCTTGAACTAGGAGAAACATGACCGGCCATCATGAATCATTTAATAGTAGAGAAATATGGACATTTAGTCCGCAAAGTACCGAAAGTACTTGAAACGCTTAATATACCCCGAATGTATAAATGTGGTTTAAATCATATTAAATAATAAAAGTATACAAATTCCTAAAGATTATAAATAACTTCTATTGTTATAAAGAACGCAAAGAACAAGGAGAGTAGATTTCAACCTACTTCTAAGTATTGTTGTAAAGAAAATCTTGATATAATTCATGATGAGTAGATTACTTCCTATTTAAAAGTATCGTTGTAATGAAACTCTTAATATCCATTAAAGTGTTAGTTGTGATTTGCAAATCTTACTAAAATATATAAATTCCAGAAGAATATAAATAACTTCGATAATTATAAAGAATGCAAAGAACATGGAATGTAGATTACAACCTTCTTTTAAGTATTGTTGTAATGAAATTCTTGATGCACTTCAATATGAGCAGATTACTTCCTACTTTTAAGTATTGTTGTAATGGAACTTTTAATGTTCATCAAAGATGTAGTTGCAATATGCAAAACTGATCTGAAGCATAAAAGTGAAAGCACACGATGTGTTTTTCATAAAGGTAGCAAATAAAATGCATAAAATACAAATCATATTTGAAAGAAACAATCTTGAAAATTTGATTGTTATTTATGGATCCAGAAGTATTTACAACCAATTTAAGTTATTGAAAAATGAATACGAACTCAGGGGAAATTTTAAAATCAAGGAGAGCATTCATAAGCATTTTTATAATGCACTCCTTTTCCTTAACTAAAATTTTTCCCACTGTGTTTTTATTAGTAAGGTTTTAATGAGGCATTATCTTGATCCAGAAGTATCAACTCCCCGGTAACATTTGAAAATACGTTGCAATGTACTCTTTTTTCTTATTTAAGATTTTTCCCGCTGGCTTTTTCTTACTAAGGTTTTAATGAGACATTATCTTGATCTAGAAGAATAAAACATTTTTTTCAAGAAATAACCTCAAACATGTTAGTTAAATTGTATTTTTATCCTTGACCAAGGTTTTTCCCATAGGGTTTTCCTTTCTAAGGTTTTTAATGAAGTATTGGATTGAACTATAATATATTGAAATATGTAATACTATATTGTACTCTTTTTCCTTCACTAAGATTTTTCCCATAGGGTTTTTCTTAGTAAGGGTTTAACGATGCATTATTTTAATCTCGAAGTATCAAACTCTTAGAAGGAATATCATTTTTAGTATGATATTTATGATTTCACAAGTTGTACTCTTTTCCTCTTTCAAGGCTTTTCCCATTGGGTTTTCCTTATAGAGGTTTTTAAGGAGGCAATAGACAATATCTATATCGACTGAATCGATAAATGCAAACAAGATAATAACGAGGGGGGACAATCATCATACACGTTTCGAAACGAAAAATTTCAAGTTATCAGATCATTCAAGATTTTGAAGACGCATATTCAAGGGGGAGTGTTACAATATATGTAAATCATGAAATGAATATGCTTTTATGTTGTTTTGTTTAGTCGCACATCGTGAAATATATTAAATCCTTAGCTCTGAAGCCTTTATATAAAGGAGGCTATGTAATGTAAAACATGTCTAATTTTCAGGAATGAATAATATATCTTCTACATCTCTCTCTAATGACTTCTATTTGCTTCTTTTTATAACATCTTAGTTGTTATATATTTAAAAATATGTCCATTGCAACTGGTAAAAAAACACAATTGTTAAAAATATGTTTATTACAACTTGTATGAAAATATAGTTGTTAATAATATATCTATTACAACCAGCAGGGAAACACATTTGTTAAAAATATGTTTATTGAAATTGATAGTAAAATGCAACTTTAGTACTACTGTTAGGAAATGCCAATTGTAAAAGACCATTTATAGCAACTATCAGGCAATGTCAGTTGTTAAAGACTATTTATTGCAACTATCATATTGTATCAGCTGTAAATAACTAGTTGCAAAAGGGTCATTTTCTTGTAGTATAGCCGCTGGAGCCTTTCATAGCAGTTCTGGTATGCTTTGCTGCTGTTAAAAAAACTATTCTTTATGTTTGCATTTTTGGATCTTTTTATCACTTTTCTTACATTAAAAAATTCCAGAAAAATTTAAAATAAATTCTTAAACATATTTTAGAATATATTATAGATTTTATAGAAATTTGAAATGATTCGGAATTTGTTTACTGGGTTTTAACCGTTCTAACATAATGATTCGATATAGACTTAGTTTATGACATACATTCTTTTGAAGCTCTTGGGTCCATTTCCTCTTGTCATCTTGGTGCATCTGAGTCATAATAGATTTTTAAACACTACAATTGATAAAATCGTTCCATAATTGATTAGTATCCTTCGTATCTTGTACTTGTGCATATGTACATTATCATATTGAATTATGCACATGTATTTGCTTCTTTAATCGCTTGGATACTTGATAAAATCACCTAGCACTGTTGTTACATTGTTATCATCAAAATACTGAAATCATTTTTTTAACGCTATGATCTTATTATGGCTCTAGTTTAGATAGGATTTGTGTTGTTCTTTCCATTTATTTATATAAGATCTAGCTACTAGATTCAGCAGAGAGAATTATACTTTTCTTATTTTGTTATAAGAGTTTATAGGGAAGAGTTACCTATTAGGCTTGTTGAAGCATCTTATTTTGAATGTAGACTAAAATTACACTAGTGCACTCCTTGTAAGAGGACCGCTTATTTTCCTTAAAAAAATTCTTTCTTTCTAGTTGAAAAACATAGTATATTTGAAATATTATTTATTGTTTTATTTCAAAATGATATATATATATATATATATATATATATATATATTCTATACACTACGTAAATTGAATATAGAATAGTTTGTGACAAAATAGTTTAGATTTTTTTAAGTGATGGTATTATTGTACTTTGTCTCCGATTTAACTTGAGTTGTAAAATAAAAGTAACGGTTTTTTCCGTTCGATTTACTCTTATAATGAACACTAGGGATGGAAAAAGAGTCCTCATCACTTGTAAAGTTGTAGTTTGACGTTCTACTTATGTTTTAACAATGGTTGTAATATTTTTTTGTTCAAAATACCCTTAAATGTTTTTAATTGGAGAGAATTCGTTGATGTAATGTTCGAATCCAAACCTTAACAAAAACATATCTTTAGTGTTTATCATAAAATTAGATACATAAATAGTTATGGCATGAATCCATATTTTAACAAAAGCTACATTTTTTCTCGGTTTTCGAACTATGATTGATTTTCATATTTTCTATATCATCAATGAATGTTTCGTTTATAATATATTTTTCCGAGCTGACCAAATACATTTATATATTTTTATTCAACTTTCAATCTTTGCGAATGGTACTTTTTTTAAGAGAAATTATTTGTAAGAGGGAATTAGGGAAAATGACAAACTTTGAGAAAAAAATTGTCTCAAGAATACCAAGATTCATTTTTGGATTAAAGGACAAACTTTGAAAAAAATTAGACTGAACGACAATGCCAGTTCTAACTAGCATTATATTCAGTTTTACACTGTACAAAATGCTAGTTCTAACTAGCACTTAATTTAGTTTTTACGCTATACAAAATGTTAATTCTAACTAGCATTGTCCTTCAACTTAATTATTTTTAAAGTTTGTCATTCGGCCTAAAAATGAAACTTGTTGTTTTTCAACTTAATTTTTTTTTTAGTGTTTGTCCTTGTGTCCGTTTTCCACTATTTGTAATGTCATTGTAACTATACTTTTTGGTTTGATAATGCATTTGTCATATTTAAAATAGTCCATATATAATTAAAATTACACATTGATTAACCTTCTTTTCTCAAAAATATTTCCATGCTCAGATGCATTGCACTTGCCTTGTGTATTAAATTGTAGCATTTGCTAATTTAGCAAGTTAATATATATACGTAGATGTTGGCGACCATTCAAAATATATCGACCATTTAGCACGGTACAGAGAATTTCACTCAGATTTTCATATGTACTCTCAGCGCGCGCGCAAAAGATATATGTACATAAATATCACCAGTCTTCTTCCCATGTTCTCATATATTCAGACACAATTATATCACCAATATATCCCCGGCTTAATCGATAAATTCCAATGGCAGCATTCAACAGTAATTCTGTTCTCCCCTCTCATCAATTGTTCTCTTCTGCTGCTAACAGAAGAATTACGTACGATTCAATGCTACCTAGAAGGTTCAATCTTACTTTGCTGTCTGACAAAATCATCTCATTGAACAATACCAAAATTGAAGAATTCAAGACCCGTGTACGATACATGGGTCCATGCAAGATTGTTCTCAAAGCAAACTTATCACCTAAGCCATCTTCAACTGAAGAAGAAGATTCTTGCATATACCTCCGTTTCAATCTGGAAGACCACACAAAGTTAAAGGTGTGTTCAAGAGAGTTCATTCCAGAATTAAACATTGATTATAGCTTCGACTGTCCACTCACTGAAAAACCCTTCGTTCGTGGCTTTAGCATCAAAAGATCTCAAGTCCATCCTCTTATGTTGAAGCCTGAGTACCCAGTAAAGAGGGAACATCTTCATTATTTTGAAGCGGAGATCAACTGCTTTCTTTGGGAAGTTCTGAGCACCTTGCCCAATGATAAACACGATATAATTATGGATGTGAGAGCACATATAGAGAGAGCTGTGTGGCACGATGAAGCCATGGAATTATTGAAGGAGATCGAAAGTGAAGGGAGGTGGAACAGAAGTGCTGCTGCTGATGTCGATGATGAGTGTGAGGGTTCTTTAGACTGCGCTGTGTGTTTGGATGATGTTCGTTTGAAGTGGTTTGATGGGATCAGGTTGCCTTGCAATCATGTCTTTCATGTTAACTGCATTTCACCCTGGTTACAGAACAAGGATACTTGTCCTACATGCAGATGTACACTGTTTTGAGTTAGTTGGCAATGAAACATGTTATTTTGTAATGTGCAAGTTTTGTTTATGCAGATTTATTTTACGATCAAAATCAAAGTTGTCTACAGTTTTGTTGGAAAGGATTTGAAAGCCTTGTGCAATGTTAAAAAAGTTTAATATTTTCATATTTATTTTATTAATTAGTAATTTCTACTTTCTAGTTAAATCAGTTACCTAGCTAGGAGTGAAATAAATAAATAAACGAATAAAAAAGGAATCTTGATGTTTGGTATTGGATGGTTATTTGTCAAAAATTGCTATTGTGATGCAGATTTGGATAAGTAATAGATTTGAATAGCGTAGAGAAGTGAGATATTTGACAGTGTGGTATGAACTATGTAACAGTACCGAGTAGGGCAGGCATTGGTTCGAGCTACAGTTAATTGAAATGCAAACTGTACAAGTATGTACTGCTGATAGAGGAATATCTTGCGGGTTGGTAAAATTTGCTCCAGCTGACGTTGATGATCAAAGAATATGATAGAGAAATGAAGCACCTTGATATCTCATCAACGACCTTTGTTACTTTTGTTGAATTAGTTTTTTGAAGCTGACCTTTAAAATTAATCTCATCTCATATGTTGTGCATCTGCACAAAACTCAACTTTGAATTAGACTAAACTGCAACAAAACAGCATATAACTATTGTGAGGTAACTAGCCAAAAGACAAACATTAGGAAATATTTTAGATCCAGGACAGAAATTTTCAGATTTAGGCTTAAGGACAATGGAACGTTCTTTCTCTTGTCGACGTTCACGATCAGATTTCAATGGCTCGACCATTGCACAACCCCTATTTCCGCCAACACCATCACCTCTACTCACCATCGCCTTCGACGGCTCGACCTCGACTATCGCGGCCTTGACCTATATCCCGTCCTGCTCCGCCTTGCCGGCATCGGTGCCGCTCTCCCCTCGTCTTCGTCGGCAGGAAGCTCGTCAACTCCTCCAACGAACACCAGACCACCCCATCGCCGCCGCCATTCCCTACTGTACCACCTCAGGGATGCGCCGTCATCGTCGATCTGAATTTTAAAAAAATTCAATAACATAACAAAAATGCTAAATTCAACTATCATTTTGTATATTCAACATATGTTATAGTACTTTAAAAATACAATGTTATATTCAACTATCATTTATCATATTCTATATATACTAGTTCATTTTAGAAATACACTGCTACCTTTAACTATGAACTAGCACATTCTACATGTGCTAGTTCAGTTCAAAAATGCAATGCTACCTTTAATTATCATTTAGCATATTTCATATGTGCTAGACTATTTTGAAAATACAATGCTATCTTTAACTTTCATTTTGCATATCCTAAACATGATAGAGTATTTCATAGTTAAAATGCTACACCAATCTATGCTTTCAAGTATCATTAACACGCTACTAGACTTTGTAATTGAAATACTACGTTAAACTATCATTTCGTATCTTTTAAACATGATGTGGAACTTCATACTTAAAATGCCACTTTGCACTATAATTTTAGATATCATAAACATTAGACTACCACTTTGGAACTAGCATACTACATTAGGCTATTACTTTGCATGTTTCCAAAATACTAGTGTACTCCATAAATAAAATTCTATATCAAACTATCATTTTGCATATTCTAAACATGCTAGTGGACTTCATAATTAAAATGCTACATTGATCTTTTTTTTGCATATTATAAACATGGTAGCAGACTTCATAGTTGAAATGATATATTAAACTATAATTTTGCATATTATAAACATGTTAGTGGACTTTTTAATTAAAGTGCTATATTAAAATATCATTTTGAATATTTTAAACATGATAGTAAACTTCATAACTAAAATGCTAACCGGATGCCAAACCTAATCGGATATATATGGAACCAATCTATACCTAAGATATATTGTTCAACGAGCGAATCATCGAATGTAAAAGCCAACCGGATGCCAAGCCTAATCGGTAACATATCAATGTAAAAGCTTACTGGATGCCAAGTCTAATCGGGCACGTATGGATTTATAAGCTAAGCGGATGTCAAACCTAATCAGGTACATACTGAACCAATCTATACCCGAGATATATTGTTTAACCGTGCGTACCATCGAAATACAAAAGCTAACCAGATGCCAAGCCTAATCGGGTACATATGATTACAAAAGCTAACCAGATGCTAAGTCTAATTGGATACGTATGGACGCAAAAGCTAACGGGATGTCAGGCCTAATTGGGTACGTATGGATGCAAAATTTAACCAGATGTCAAGCCTAATTGGGTACATATGGAACAAATCTATACCCAAGATATATTGTTTAACCGAGCGTACCATCGATTGCAAAAGCTAACCGGATACCAAGCCAAATTGCATATGTATGTATGCAAAAGCCAACCGGACGCCAAGCCAAATTGGGTACATAAGGAACAAATCTATACCCGAGATACATTGTTTAACCGAGCGTACCATTGAATGTAAAATCTAATTGAATGCCAAACCTAATCGGGCACGTATGGATGCAAAAACTAACCGAATGTCAAGTCCAATCGGGTATATATGGAACCAATCTATACCCAAGATATATTGTTTAACCGAGCATACCATCGAATGTAAAAGCTGACCGGATGCCAAGCTTAATCGGGCACGTATGGATGCAAAAGCTAATCGGATGCCAAGCCTAATCGGGTACATATGGAGCCAATCTATACCCAAGATATATTTTTAAACGAGCGTACCATTGATTGCAAAAGCTTACCAGACATCAAGCCTAATTGGGTACGTATGGATGCACAAGCTAACAAGATGTCAAGTTCAATCGCGTACATATGGAACAAATCTATACCCGAGATGTATTGTTTAACGGAGCATACCACCGAATGTAAAAGCTAATAGAATGCCAAGCCTAATCGGGTACATATTGATGCTAAAGCTAATCAGATGTCAAGCCTAATCGGGTACATATGGAACCAATCCATATCCGAGATATATTGTTTAACCGAATTTACCATCAAATGTAAAATCTAACCAAATGCCAAGCCTAAGCAGGTATGTATAGATGCAAAAACTAACCGGATGTTAAGCCTAATCGAGTACATATGAAACCAATCCATACCTGCATATATTGTTTAACTGAGCGTATCATCGAACGTAAAAGCTAACAGGATGTCATGCCTAATCGGGTGCATATGGATGCAAGAACACTGGATGCCAAACATAATTGGGAACATATGGAACCAATCTATACCCGAGATATATTGTTCAACTGAGCATACCATGATGTCATGCCTAATCGGATGCATATGGATGCAAGAACACTGGATGCCAAACATAATTGGGAACATATGGAACCAATCTATACCCGAGATATATTGTTCAACTGAGCATACCATCGAATGTAAAATCTAAACGGATGTCAAGCCTATTCGGGTACGCATGGATGCAAAAGCTAATCGAATGCCAAGCCTAATCGGGTACATATGGAACCAATCGGCATATTCCATTCATTTTAATGTATTTTAAAAATAAAAATGCTATTTTTAACCATCATTCGACATATTTCATTCATTCTATTGCATTTTAAAAATACAAATGTTATTTTTAACCATCATACTACACATTTGATACATTGGAACACATTTTAAAAATAAAAATTATATTTTGAATTATCATTCGATACATTCCATTCATTTAAATGTACTTTAAAAATACAATATCTATTTTAACTATCATTAGGCACATTCGGTTCATTGTAATGCACTTTAAAAATATAAAATGCTATTTTTAACCATCATTCGATGCATGCATCACATTCTAATGTACTTTAAAAATACAAATGCAATTTAACTATCATTTGACACATTCGATTTATTCTATCGAACTAACAACTAGCACCATCATTCGTTTTTATAGGCTAAAAATATGTTAAAATAATTAGCATGATACACATACAATGCTATATTCTTTTTTTGTAGTACATAAAAATGCTATATTAAACTAATATAAAATCAACATAGTGCTATATTCATTTTTATAGTTTAATAAATGATAAATAAAACTAGCATTATCATTCTTTTTTGTAATTTAAAAAAATGCTAAACTGAACTAGCATTTTCGGTTGTTAATTGTTAAAAATAAATCCATCGCCTTTAATGCTATAGCCACCGCCTCCTAATCCGCCTCAACCACACCATTATCAATGCCACCACCTACACTTCACCGCCTTCGCCTGAACGAGCTCTGCCTTCACATGCGTTGATGTCACCTGTGTTTTCGCTGCCGCCACCTCTTCTGGTGATTTCGTTGCCGTCTCTCCTTGTGATGCCGCTGTCTTTTATTACTTGAGAATGATATTGAAAAAATCAAGAAGCCCGTGGATTTTAGAGCAAAAGATGTGAAATGTTTTGCCGAGACAAAAGAAAGAAGCCCATGGATTTAGACCAAAAAATGTGAAATGTTTTGCCTTCGGCTTATTTTCCACAACTATTATTACCTAAAGATATAGTTATGATGTGTAACCATCTGATCATAATCTTCATTCATTCTATTTAGAGAATTAAACTATTTCCAAATCATCAATTATAACAAATCACATCACATTATTCTTTTTATACATTATTCTACAAAAAATGTAATAATAAAGAGGCGTTATAATATAATTGGAATTAACCGTATGCTAATTATGGGGAAAAAAATGTGAAAAATGTGATTTATTGAATGGATTGAATTATTGTAGAAAGAAGAGTTTTGTCAAATGATCCAAGTGAGTTTGTCCAAAACATTCCTTTTGTTTGCGTCAAAATTGACCATAAACACCCGTGAAAGCACCCGTTCGCAGTCATAAGTCACAAATTACAAATTTGTAGATAATAAAAATGATCAACACTCAACAGAAACAGCAGAAAACAAGTAAACGACACAGGATTTATAGTGGTTCGGCGATCTTGCCCACGTCCACTTTGAAGTTTTCTCTCTTTATTGATATTCTCTTGATGATTACAGTTGGTTACAGTAAGTTACAATGGACTATAGCTTTGAAACTCGAATGCAACAACGATTGTAAGATGTAGAATTGAATCCGGTAGAGTCTTGGCGCTTCAGAATTCCCCCCCTTTCTGTATGACCTGAGGCTCTATTTATAGCTGCAGAAGGCTGATATTTTGCCTAAAATCCGGGAGGACCACTTCTGGCACGTGAGGGGGCCCATACGGCCGAATTCTGGAGATCCGGGCCCACTTTGGGATCGATTCGACCCTTGGTTCGAATCGATCAAGAAAGTGTCCAATCGTGATGAAACTTGGCGTGTACATTCTTCCATGTATACGCAAGCTCCTGTGAAAATTTCATAGATTTGGACTTGTAGATCTCGAGTTATGATCGATTCAAGATGGTGCTCCTCGTCCTATGGATTCGTTCGAATCGATATGGTTCGAATTCATAGGGTCGAATCCATGCTTCTGCACGTGAAAGTGATGTCGTGGTGCGTATGCTTCGGGTCAATTCTCCTTTTTCTCCGAGTTTTCTGGATCATACCCTTGGTTTTGTCCGCATTTATTTGATGGATTCGAAGAGTTGGATTCGAAGGCACGCTTCCTTCGAATCGATGGAACTGGTACTCGTTCGAATCATCAAAGCATTTGATCGATTCGAGGTTGCCTCAATTGGGGGATTAGAAGATGAGTTTTGGAATGGAGTCGGGGCTTCTTCACTTGCATGGATTCGAGGAAACTTTCCCCCGATGGATTCGAGCAAGGGCATACAAGGATGGATTCGAACCAAGGAATAATGGGATGGATACGACCTTAAAGCTTGCTCGATGGAGTCAAAGCAAGGTGTGTTCTGATGGGTTCGAACCATGGCTGACTACTGATGGATTCGAACCAAGGCCTTGTGGACGGATTCGAACCAATGCGTGGTTGATGGAGTCGAAGCATGGCCACTTGGATGGAGTCGATCTGCTTGCTTGTTCGATGGATTCGAAACAAAACCACTTCTCACGGATTCGAAGCAATATATACCTGATGGATTCGAACTAAGGCATACGAGGGTGGATTCGAACTAGGTAGACGCGAGGCTAATTCCTTTCTGACCGGCGCGAATGCAATGGACACGAAGTAGCATGGAGTCGAACTAGATGGAGTCGAGCCGAGACATGAGGATGTGTACGAACTTCATGGATTCGAAGTATTCCAAAGTGATGGATTCGAAGTAGGTGGAGTCGAATCAATGGATTCGAACCGAACAAGGGCTATTTCCCTCATACTGAATCCATCATATCTTGAGCATACGAACTCGGATCGACTTGAAACTTGAAACGTTGGCTCTCGTGGATTTTCTAGCCATGTCTTATTAATTGTAGCCTGATCCGGGCTCGGACAAAATTCATTGATATCCATAGTGAAGTGGAATGCGACCAATCTCTGAGGCGAATTGTCTCTCGTTTTCGACCAATCCTTTGGTATCACGGCTTTGCCAAAAAGCGGGATAACATTTGCCCCCCAAAACATACCTTGCGGTAGGAAGGCGTGTTTTGTAATGCCATGAGCTGGACGTTCGTATCTTGTTGATGTCCTGCAAAGGAAGTTATAGTTTTATGTGACCTCAAATAACGACCGTTCGGGATCAAGATATTTGAGATGAAATGCGACCGTTCATGGTCAAGCGCCTGACTTCAAATGACGATCGTTCGGGATCGAGCCATTTGATGTGAAGTGCGACCGTGCGCGGTCAATTTGCGGACCTCAAACGACGACCGTTCGCGATCGAGCCATTTGAGATGAGATGAGTTGTGCCATTCGGGGCGAGTCGTGCCTGTGCGAGGCGAGTCGTGCCTGTTCGAGGCAAGTTGTTACCGTTCGCGATCATGTGCCACTCGAGGCGTTTTTGTGACCATTCGAGGTCAGGTGCCGTTCGTGGCGAGTTATGACTGTTCGAAGTCGAGTGCCGTTCGAGGCGAGAATGTGTGCCCGGGAGGGCTTGGTATTATCGGTACCAGGCTCACGTTCGCGTGGGTCCCTGGATCGTTTGTCAGGGTGGTTTATCGCCATCGCAGAGCATGCCTAAGGACCGTTCGTGACCCCGTACATGTGTAAGTAGCTTAGCCATTTCAGAATTATCAGGATCAAATATCTATCTATTCAACAGATGAATTTTTAAAAACAGAAATGTCCAAACAAACATGTTCAAATGTCCAAATCAATACGAAACAAAAGCAAAGCAAAGATGTCAAAGTGTAAGTTCCCACTACGAAACAGTCAATGATCATTCAGAGCATGCCTGGAGAACATTCGCGATCTCGTACATGTGTAGATGATTTAATTGCGTTAGTGGAAGCTTGCGACTTGTTCATCGTTATTTTAATTAATTGATAACCAAACGATGTCCTGGTTCAGGGTTTCCCCTAGCTGATGTAGACGGTGGCCGCTCTGGCTCCGCCGCTGAAGCTCGCCTCCTCACATATTGAAGGAGCATACCGTTCCTGATATGCCCTTCCACCTCGTCCTTCAGATGCCTACAATCATTAGTGTTACGACCATTTAATTTATGAAATACACAAAACTTATCTGATCTCCTTTCGTCAGAAGTTGGATCCCTTCGCATTGGTCTACGATAGGGAACCTGCACTTTGGTATCCTGATAAATCCGCTCCAAACTCTCAGTCAGCTCGGTGTAAGTAGTGAATCGCGGCTCCCTCCGTTTCCGTTTTGACCTGTCATTATAATCCTCATCCCTTCATTTTCCTTTATCCTGGTCTGAGTCCTTTTCGAGAGGCTTTTTGTCCTTAAGCACATAAACTTCTATTCCCTCTCCTTCTTCTCTTTCTGCCTTCGCATCATCTAATTGTAAAAACTTTTCTGCCTTGTTGTAGAATTCCTCTAGATCCACGTGTGGATCTTTAGTCAATGAATTTTTGAACTCTGTGCCGTCAGCTACTCCGGACACAGCTGCCATCACCACCATAGATGGATCTGCTCGATCTACCGAAGCTGCTGCATTGAATCGCGCTAGATAACTCCTCAAGGTCTCTCCGGCTTTTTGCTTTAGGGTTGCCAAAGTCATCACATTCTTGGGTCTTGTAATGTGAGCCCTGAATTGCCTCATAAATATCTCAATTAAATCATTCCATGTTCCGATGGATCCATTCTCCAATTGTCTAAACCACAATGCTGCAATATCCGCCAAGTGCAATGGAAAGCACTGGGCCATAACCTCCTCTGATGCCCGCAGCACTTCCATATGCCTCATATACTTCGTTAGATGAACCGTGGGATCCGTTCTCCCGTCATACATGTCCAACGATGGTAACTTGAAATCCGATGGGTTCCTAGCTCGTCTGATTGCTGGAGTAAAAGGACTCCTATTAACATCCTCCAAATCTTTGTTTACCAAACCGCCTCTCATAGCTCTTCTAACCATCTCCGCCAATCTGTCGTTGTCACCGAGATGCAATCTTCGTTCATTACTTTCAACCTGCCCCCCGAGTCCATGAGGGAATTCTGGGATTTGCCCCCTTGACTGAGCGTTCACTCCTCTGCTACTCCTTGCTTGGGTAGATGCATCTCTCTCTCTCTCTGAGGGATTGGATCAACATTCTCCATGTGCGCGTCCCCTAGTTCAGGTGCTACGTCGGATGGTCCTGCTCCGTTTTGAACTCCATTCGCTTCTCTATTCTACGCTCCAAGTTCCCTATCTGTTGAAACAAACTCTGGATCAGCTCCTCCTGTTTCTTCATCATTGTCTCCATCTCGTCCCTAGTGATGAAGATCGATGCTTGATTCGCTCCTGAAGAAGCCTCTTGACTTCCTTGGTGTTCACTTCTCTCTGGCCTTTGTTTCTTACTTGTTTGTCTCGTCATGGTTCTTAGATCTAAATCTTTAAGCCTTCAAATTCAAATTATCCTGAGTTCTATTCTCAGTGAAAGCACCAAAATGTTTGCGTCAAAATTGACCACAAACACCCAATAGTCGTGAAAGCACCCGTTCGCAGTCACAAGTCACAAATTACAAATTTGTAGATAATAAAAATGATCAACACTCAACATAAACAGCAGAAAACAAGTATAAGACACAGGATTTATAGTGGTTCGGCGATCTTGCCTACGTCCACTTTGAAGTTTTCTCTCTTTATTGATATTCTCTTGATGATTATAGTTGGTTACAGCAAGTTACAATGGACTATAGCTCTGAAACTCGAATGCAACAACGATGATAAGGTGTAGAATTGAATCCGGTAGAGTCTTGGCGCTTCAAAATTCCCCCCTTTCTAAATGACCTGAGGCTCTATTTATAGCTGCAGAAGGCTGATATTTCGCCTAAAATCCGGGGGGACCACTTCTGGCACGTGAGGGGGCCATACGGCCGAAATCTGGAGATCCGGGCCCACTTTGGGATCGATTCGACCCATGGTTCGAATCGATCGAGAAAGTGTCCAACCGTGATAAAACTTGGCGTGGACATTCTTCTATGTATATGCAAGCTCCTGTGAAAATTTCATAGCATTTGGACTTGTAGATCTCGAGTTATGATCGATTCAAGATGGTGCTCCTCGTCCTATGGATTCGTTCGAATCGATATGGTTCGAATCCATGCTTCTGCACGTGAAAGTGATGTCGTGGTGCGTATGCTTCGGGTCAATTCTCCTTTTTCTCCGAGTTTTCTGGGTCATATCTTTGGTTTTAGACGCGTTTATTTGATGGATTCGAAGAGTTGGATTCGAAGGCACGCTTCCTTCCAATCGATGGAACTGGTACTCGTTCGAATCATCAAAGCATTTGATCGATTCGAGGTTGCCTCAATTGGGGGATTCGAAGACGAGTTTTGGAATGGAGCCGGGGCATCTTCACTTGCATGGATTCGAGGAAACTTTCCCCCGATGGATTCGAGCTAAGGCATACAAGGATGGATTCGAACCAAGGCATAATGGGATGGATACGACCTTAAAGCTTGCTCGATGGAGTCGAAGCAAGGTGTGTTCTGATGGGTTCAAACCATGGCTGACTACTGATGGATTCGAACCAAGGCCTTGTGGACGGATTCGAACCAATGCGTGGTTGATGGAGTCGAAGCATGGCCACTTGGATGGAGTCTATCTGCTTGCTTGTTCGATGGATTCGTAACAAAACCACTTCTCACGGATTCGAAGCAATATATACCTGATGGATTCGAACTAAGGCATACGAGGGTGGATTCGAACTAGGTAGACGCGAGGCTAATTCCTTTCTGACCGGCGCGAATGCAATGGACACGAAGTAGCATGGAGTCGAACTAGATGGAGTCGAGCTGAGACATGAGGATGGGTACGAACTTCATGGATTCGAAGTATTCCAAAGTGATGGATTCGAAGTAGGTGGAGTCGAATCAATGGATTCGAATCGAACAAGGGCTATTTCTCTCATACTGAATCCATCATATCTTGAGCATACGAACTCGGATCGACTTGAAACTGAAACGTTGGCTCTCGTGGATTTGCTAGCCATGTCTTATCAATTGTAGCCTGATCCGAGCTCGGACAAAATTCATCGATATCCATAGTGAAGTGGAATGCGACCAATCTCTGAGGCGAATTGTCTCTCATTTTCGACTAATCCTTTGGTATCACGACTTTGCCAAAAAGCGGGATAACACCTTTCAGACGTGACTGTATAATATTTATAGTAGATTTTACGAAGAAACAAGTTGTTTTTCTATGGAGGTATAAACTTAGTTTCCCACATGTTTGAGATATGAGGGTGAGATGGTAGTAAGGCAGTAGAGTTATACACATAATATCTCACTCTAAAAGAGTAGAGAATGTGGTTGGAAAAAAATCTCATTAGTAAATGTTTCATTTCAATATACACTATCTTCACTTAATCAATACAATTGCAAGTTGTATGATTGGATTGAGAGAAAAGAGTTAGTTGTTGAAGAACGATTGCATTTTATCGATTAAAAACAACTTGCATGATATTTCTCTTGAACCATCTACCATGGTTGTTGGATAGATGGTCCAAAAAATGAGATGGCTTTTTACGAAGACCAAGGTATGATGCGTGTTAGAGAAGTATTTGGTAGAAAAGTAATGGTCTGAATCAAAAATAATCATTTAAAAGGTTGATGCTACAACATTTTTTATTCATGTAGTTGGCACTAAAGTATCTCATAAGCTGATATGTTAATGAAAATAACTTACCATCTCTTTTCCATTACCCAACGATACTTAACATATTAGTAACATAAGTATGACATCTTGGAAGTATAATATAATGTAAGTTTAAAAGCAATTCCAAAAAGGTTATTTGGTAATAATATTAGTGCACAAAGTGATTTATCAAAATAATTTATTTTCTTAATTAATAGAGTGCAAATTAAATGATAAAAAATAAGTGCAAGTTGATTGATTTGTTTGGAAAATATAAATACAATAAGTCAGACGTAAAATTTACATTTGGGATATCCCCAATATAAACTCCAACATCACATACTCATTTTAAAACATTCTAATTTCTTCTTCCTTACATTATTTTCAACAACATCCAGAAATGATTTTTTGTATAATAATTCAAAAAATGATTCAAAAAACTCGAATAACTCAACTAATAGCAACAATATATCTTATTCTGATTACTTAGATATATATGATCAGGATCTCGCTTTTATTGCTGGAATGATATTATATCATACTCAGTTAATGCCTACTCCACATCATACTTCTTATTACACTAGTTAAATGTGGGTTGATGATGTTCTTAATAGTCATGAAAATAGAAGTCAAGACCTTTTTCAAATGAAAAGTGGTACTTTCAGACACATTTATGACGTTCTAGTTCATATGTATGACTTAATTTTAACTCAAAAAATAGACGTTTCTGAAATAATTGGAATGTTTTATTATAATTAGTCATGGAGCATCACAAAGGTTGGATGGTGAAAATTATATATGATTAGTGTGAGTTTTAACATTATATGTATGTGTGTGTAGGCAAGAATCGACCGCATCTTATTTTTGCGACACCACTATTCCTCATCGATTTCAACCACACTTTATGATATATATAATATATATTCTCTCTCTTCTCGTATCATTGTATTATATAAATTGAAATGTGTGATAGAATCCTTGTCTGTGTATGTGCGTGTGTGAACGATATATAAGTTTATAAGAAATTATTTGTAGAATTATTTTAATAATACATTTTGGTTTGATAATGTATTTGTCACATTCAAAATAGTCAACCTATAATCAAAAGGAGATTTTCATTCAAAGGACTTCTAAGTTCAGGGTAATAACTTTTAATGATAGTACTCTTGAATATTAGTTTTAGGGACAATTTATAGAAAAATGATAAATGAAATTACCATTTTCAACTACAGAGAAATGATATGAATTTATCATTTACCTATATAATTAAATGATAAATGATTTTATCATTTTACTGTAATTTTTCCTTGAAACTAGTTGTTCATAAAGTTGTACTTAAAACTTATTACCCTTAGAAGCCCTTTAGCCTAATTTCCACTAATCAATATTACCACATAGATTAAAGTTCTTTTCTCATAAACGTTTCTATACTTAGGTGCATTGCATATGCCATGTGTATAAAGTTATAGCATTTTCTTATCGGCCATGTTTATTACTATCCCTTTATTCCTCTTTCCCACCTTGCTATGTCTTCGAAAAACATCACACTCCACTATTTTCCTTACACACCCCGATTTAGCCCTAAATACCCCTGTATAAAAAACCATGCTCTACACGAGCGTGGTTTCTATATTATCCATGCTCTCCATGAGCTAGCTTGGTGCAGGCTAGGTTATTATGATAACGAAGTCTAGTGCGAGCTAAGTTAGTATTTAACTAAGTTCGGTGCAAGCTAGGTTATTATGATTACCATGTTTGGTGCAAGCTAGGTAACTATGATAACCAAGCTCAGTGCGAGCAAGGTTATTATGTTAACCATGTTCTTACAGTGCGTGAGTATGTATTCTATATTATACATACGATTATCAAAGTTTTTACATAGCGCTAAACTGAAAAAAGGAAGGTCATAAAATTTTTGTAGGGTGAAAGGAAAATCAAGAGGTGTTTATAGAAGCACCTCGCAAATTTAGTACGTTAATATATATGTTGATCTTGGTGACCACACAAAATTTATTAGGACATATGTATCTTAGCAATTCCATGCTACTATTTAGCACGATACAGTGAATATCACTCAACTATTCATATCTACTAACAGCACCACAACGGATATATGTATAAACATCATAGTCTTCTTCCAATTTTCTCAAATTCGGACGCTATTATATCACCAATATTTCCCCGGCTTAATTAATAAATTCCAATGGCATTATTCAACAATAATTCGATTCTTCTCCCTCGTCATTTGTTCTCTCCCACTGCTAAAAGAAGAATTACATATGATTCAATGCCGCCCAGAATTAAAAGGCTCAAGCTTACTTTGTTGTCGCTCGAAATCAACATAATAAACAACATTGAAATCAAAGAATTCATGTCCTGTGCACAATACATGGGTACATGCAAGATTGTTCTCAAATATAACTTATCATCTAAGCAATCTTCGAAGGAGGAAGAAGAAGATTCTTGCATATACTTCTGTTTCAGTCTGGAAGATAAAAAAAAGTCAAAGATCTATTCAAGATAAATCATTCTAGAATTATGCATTGATTATAGCTCCATTTATCCACTCATTGAAAACCCTTTAATTGCTGCATTTCTATTAAGAGGGAACAGAGGTTCGAGCCTTTCTTCTAGCATCAAAAATATTAGAGAAATTTTTTGACTTCACAACACTCAACTGGATTGTGAAACAACCTAGATGATGATTACTCCTACAAATTTGAATTAAAAGATTTAATTTATGTTAAACCTGCCTTTAGGAATTGACAATATCGCTGGATGCTTACATTGTCCGTTAGTCGGCTCTAATTGCTTGTTAGAATGTCGAGCTCATTTTACCAAGGAGTCGCCATTTGCGACCAACCGTCACACGAGCAAAGAAAAAGCAAGAAAGTAAAGGATGCAAAAATTTTTATATGGTTCGAATTATTGTTAATCCTACGTCCACGAGATAATCCATTATATACTATTTTTTGGTATAAAAATGAGTACAATTTCCCAGATGCCTACAGTATCCCTCAATTTTTTATGATCAACTTTAGACTTTGGAAAAATCATCCCCCTTTGCGCCTTCCAATGACTTTTTTTGTAGCATGAAAAATGCATAGTTGATTGCAACGATTTCCCTATATCGCTTCAATCTCTGCCTTCAGATCTTGCCACTTGTCATTTGTCCACAACGTCTCTTTGTTGTACCTGGACTGTTGATGTGTATTTGGAAAAAAGTCATGGCATTAGCAGGAATCTAGGGACTTGAAGATGGATGTTTGAAAATTTGGGTGGGAAACCCAAGCCTATGAAGGTCGGCCTCTTTTGTCTCAAAGAGGCTTGTGTCTAAAGAAGAATACTGGGGGCTCGCCCTGAGGCTTCAGTATGCAGTTGATGCATGTGAAGAGGTATGGTAATAACTATTGCCTGATGCTCAAGTTGTAGCACCCCGTAATTTGGCGTTAGTTATTTAATTAATTAGTTAATTAATTAGGCTCCAAAATTGAAATTTGTGCAAAATATGGGATTTGACCACAAAATTTGCACCAATGTGTTTATGGCGAAATTCTAAGCAATTTTCATATTTAGAGTTTTACGATCGAAGTCCAAACAAAGAAGTTACGGACGAAAAATGAATTCGGAACAAAAATAACTAAATAAGAAGAAATTAACGTTTTTATATTAATTACCCAGACCCACATACTGACTTGTTATTGGGTACTGTCGACCCTTGCGGTCGACCGGTCATCCAAGGGCGGTCGACCGATGGTCACCTGGCGGCTCCAATAAACCTAGCCTACAACGGCCCAGATTTAATGTATTTCGTTATGACATTATGGTTGAATAAAGCGTCTATAAATTAAGGTCTAACCCTCCCTTTTCTTCTCATATTTTTATGAAGGCGGTAGGGAAGCTCTGGCATTTCTTCTTCTCCACTTTCTTTCTAAATTATAAAGATATGATAATTGTATCTATATTCATACAAATCGGAGAAAAGTAGAAATCTAATAAAAAAGAAAAGAAAAGAGAATCAACCATATGTGTATTTGAGTAACATAGACACACACACACACACACACACAAATGAGTGTTTTGGCACATGTGATGCACGTGCTCAGAAGGAATTGCTATTATAAAACATTGTTTGAAAGATTTTGCAATCTAGTCCATATTTACACTTTACTATATTTTGTTACATATTTACCTCTTCAAAAAAACATAGTAAAAATATCTTCGATATATTACTATGTTAATACATATTTGCTATCATGATACCATATTTCGATACATATTTACTTGTCCACATAAAGCAAAAACACAACATTTTTGTATATGAGAGATTCTATTTGGACATAAAATATAGATACAAAATGGGACACAACAGATCTTGACAATTTGATCTTAATCAAATATATAAAAATAAATTTTATATCCCTAATTACAACTATATAAAAAGTTATATTGTTTTTCTATGGCTACAAGTGGTAAATATGTACCAAAATGTTGCAAAATAGCAATGAATATGTATTAAAAACAGTATATACTGAGCAATGACTCTAAGAATGGTAATACGAACATCGAGGACCATGTTGTTTAAATAATAAATATGGATAACATCAAGGACCATATCATGTAAATAATAAATGTCAATAAAGACTTGAATATTTATAGCATTTGGTGTTTCTTGCCTAACATCTTGCTCATTAAAATCCATGAATTATGCAAAATCTTATAGTATATCGATAAAGTCACCTACTACACGAATGCATTGTGGTTATATATATTTTTCCTATAGTATTTTAGCAAACAACTTACTTGCAATAAAAACAAAATTAACCTCCATATGTTCATTTATGGATCTACAGCATTGAAAATAGTCTAAAACGATTTTATTTTATCAAAATAAAAATTTATGTAGTTGAATTAAATGATCGTGCTTCCATGCAATAGATTATGTATTGATGGGCATAAAATGTAAGCAGACCTACAATTGAAAACATTATGGTTAGAATAGATTAAGTACTAAACATGATCAAGCATGACCTCATTGGTAACTTTTGGCCTTCCAGTAACAACCACTGATATTTTTCAATAAGGAAACAATGATAGAGCAATGGTAGTTAAGAAGCATAATGGGTGGAAAAGCATTAAATAAAAAAAAATGCAGCCAAAGCAATAAACATACATATTGACAATGTTGTTTTATTAAGATATTTATTTATCAAATATCAACTGTGCTTTAATACCAATTTGTAAAAGAATGATTGATGGTCGGTATATCTCTATATACCTAATACGTGAAATTTGAGCATTTATTAATGTTCAAATTCACTCTGACAGTGTGTAAGGAAGTTCTACCTTTTGCTCCATAATGTTAATTTACTAAGTATTTTGAGATTTAGTATCTAGTTATTTTTTTACATTGCATAATAATTGAGCATTTATGCCTATTGAGAATATCAATTAGTAAAATGAAAATATAAAGGATACCTTCTCTAAACAAATTAGGAAATCTTCTGGTGTGTTTTTTCTTGCTATATCTTTTTAGTTTGTCCAAGTTGTCGATTTTCATCATATGGATAATGGACTTCTACTTATTACTTTACCATAAGTTGGCAATCTCATCAATATATACTTGAATAGAAATGAAATCATATTAATCAACCTTCTTCCTTTAATTTTTTTCTTCATCCTTCAACAGTACCATCCAACAGATCCTACAATTAGAAGTCTCATAACAGTTATGCGATGCACTAATAGAAAAAAATTGCATTTTGTTGGAATTGAAATTCACATCATTAGGAAAATACACTTTTCGTCAGAAGAAGAAAACCCAATTTAGAACATCAATAAATATCGAAGATACGTGGAATTTATATGGAACTGATTTCAATGGCATTTTTGTATCAATTGAGCTGAAGTTAGAGAAACCATATAGCAATATAGAAATTAAACAATGAAGTAGAAGCAAAAAAATTGTGTTTAAAAGTAAGTATGGATATTAAAGGGAACCATGGTCTTATTGAAATTTGAAAAGTAAGAACAACATTACCTGTGTGTCTTGATGGATTGAAAGTTGTTAAATAATTACCCATCTCCATCTTCCAACATATCATTTTGTACAAAAACTTGAAGGTAAGGGAGGAGAATTTTAGTTTTGAAGGAAACCATGATTTGAATTTAAAATAAAATTTCACACCTTTTATTAAACAATCAAAGCAGTGATGGCGATCTCATAGTAATCTGATTCATAATCACTTATAATGCATCAGTATTCATCTTCCCATCATGATGCTAGATTCAGTATAGTTCAAATTAAATTATTCAAGCTCACGACCTAAATTCAAATTTAAACCTAAAGCCTGATGATCCTGAGATTTAAAAGAGGACGAATAACATAAGAATCTCGCTGGTGGAAGCTAAACGATGAGCAATTTTGTATATAATCAAGAGAATTTGGGAAACTGCTTAGTAAACCGTGGATAATGCTAGTAGTGGCTAAGTGGTGAAACAAAATGACAAAAGGATCCTTGTAGTATATTGTTATTTCAAATTTTAGAGACGGACGGTTTGGGTTTTCCAGAAAAGGCTTCACTTTGACCGTTTGACCAAAGTATTTGCTTTATATATATATATATATATATATATATATTTGTATCTAGTTTCTCTCTCAATCCCAAGTCTCTTCTTAGATCTGTAATTCTAATGTATGTATATACCCTTTTATACATATCTCTTGGATTAAAATGAATTTGGAAATGAATCAAATGTTCTACTTCAGGCTGGAGATTTGGATCGCTTTTAAAAGGTGAGTTAGAAATTTTGTAAATTGTTGTAATATGAAAATTATCCTGTTTGTGTTTGTTTGATTTTTTATGCCTAATTGGATAAATGTATATGAGTTGTAGACAATGAATTTAATATGATTTGAATATAACAAATATCATCAAAATATTCTTATTTATGAATTGATTTAGCATTATATACAACTTGATCTATAAATTAGTCCCAAAAGTATGAGTTTAGTATATTAATTGGAATGAAATTTATTCTAGATCTAAAATATGTTGTACAATAATGTTATAAAATTGGATTACTACCTCAATCTTATTAGAATATAAACTTTTCTATATTTGGAATTGTTGGAATTTAGATCTGTTAAATATTTGTAAATCAGCTTGATTTCTTTCCCTTTTAGAAGAATACACCATTTGATCTAACAGGGAATGGATGCAAATTGAAAGGGAAAGAGATTGTGTAAAGTATGAATTCATTGTAGTTTACACTGTCTATTTCAATAATAAAAGGAAATGCTTATTTTTTGTAATTTCAAATGTTGTAATCTTTTATATTTCAAAATTAAATCTTTTGTTTTGGACTAATTTATGAAAATTATAGCAGATAATTTTTTTAGATATGATTCCAACAATTTAACATGGAAAAGTATGTTCTAGTAAAGGTATATAACTAAAACATATTTAATAAAAGTAAATATTTGTACGTAAGCACTGTGCTTATAATAATTGAATAAAAAGCTAATAACGATGCATGCATATAATATTCGCATTTAGGATAATTAACTAATTAGAAAAAAAATTAAAAGGTTGTAACTCCAATAAATGGTAATAAATGTTGGAGTTACAGTAAATTAATATGGTAAATGGATTAATGAGATTGATAAAAATGGAATAGATATAAAAGGTTACTAATTTGGAATTAGTAAACATATACATATGTCTTAGAAAATGCCGTTGGGATTTCATGGACATCTTAACATTTATGGGCATTAAACGAGGATTTATGGGTAGATAAATATTTAGGCTAAATCTTATTGCCTTAAAAAAAAGGGAATTAGTAAGCTATGTTCAACGTCTACCTAAGATAATATAAAGAAAGACTTAGGATGGTTAACTGGACTTAGTGGGTTAGTGATGCGAGGTTAGTATAGTCACTCGATGGAAGACTGCCCTTCATTTTGAGGCTACCAGCAGTCGGGTGCACTTACTACTAATGTGAGATATCATTAATCCTGGGACTCATGATGACGTGAGAGATTGAGCTTGCTTTCTCAATTGGAAAGTATTAATTGGTCCAAAATTGGAATTAGGAGTGATGAGAGATATCTCCATAGGGGTTCACTTATGGTTTGAGGTCTTAAGTGGCTGAAAGGTCCGTCTCTCTCCTAAATGGAAGTATTAAGCAACCTAGTGAGACTCCAAATAAATAAATAAGGATGTGTCAAAAAGGGTTTATTTCAGTGTTGAGGTCTTAAATAGATGAAAGGTCCGCCTCCCTACTGAAAAAACTAACCTAATGAGATGTCATATATATGATTAAAGAGTGAGAGTGGATATCTTGGGAAGGGTTCGATTCATGTTTAGGGTCTTAAGTAGCTATAAAGTCCTCCTCTTTCCTATAAAAGAAGTATTAAGTAGACCAATAAGATTTCCAAGCAATGATAGCTGGATAGTACCATTGAGAAGCACGCCTTGGGGATAGGTAAATGACCAGAATCTGCCTATTTTCTAATAAAAAGGTATTAAGTGGCTTGAGTACTTTTATTACATGATTACGATTTTATCGGCGACAGACGCGGTAATAGTTGGACATTAAATGTCAAAATCCTTAAATAGCGGTTAGAGGTCTTGTAGCTAGGACCCATTGACCATTGACAACATTGTTAGAAAACCAACTTGGGAACAGGTTTTAAATGATGTGGTTCACCTCAATTACGGTCATAAGTGATAGAGTCTGCCTATTTCTCTTTTAAAAACCATTATAGAAGTCCGCTTCATATTTAGAAGTGCTAAGTGGATAATGGGTTTGGTAGTATTGGGTTGTTGATATGACTTCACTATTATTTCGTACCTTGGGAAGGGGTAAGCAAGTAATCGTGTGTGCAATGCAAGGTTAGATTAGAATTGCTAACCCTAATGGACATAACAATTAACTGGAAACCTATCGGTATAAGTTAACGTCATGGACAGTTTATATTTTTTCTTGTCACCAAAATGCTGTTCTGACTCCCTCCTCATTACAACCCACACGATAGAATTTAGAGGAATAGGTCAGTGGAGCTGAATGTGCTTTGTTGTTGGAGAGTGTTTTTTCTCTCATGCTCGATGCTGATGCGACAATCTACTATCCAAGGAATACCATTAATTCCAAGATAGTAGTCATAGTTGGTATTCTTATCCTATTATTATTTCTGCTGTGAGTTTTAATTTCTATCAATCTCTGATAATGTTCATGCTTATTTGCAGATACAAAATCCAACGATCTGTGCTTTGATGGACTTGAATTTCGATTTTTTCGAAATTTAGGCCCATGTCGGCACGGGTTGTTAAATTTGATATCAGAGCACTATGTTAGTAGATCAGAGGGATTAGGATAAATTGAGAGAATGTATTCGTACTTTCCTATTTAGTAATATTATATTTTTATGATAGATTCTAAGAGTTCTAACTATAAAAGTAGTTGTAGTTTCACTCCAAAGGAATGGGTAAAGCAACTATGAGTTGGAAATATCTTAGAGCTAAGATTTTCATGTCAACTTCGAAGTACACCACGGAGTGCTGGCGATGCGTAAAGCGCTATTGATGAAGAGCATGAATATGACATATGGCTGAATCGCGGAGAGTGGACATGTTCGACTTGATGGTTGAGATTATAACTACCTTGTGATTTTAGATTTTGAGTTCCAGTCGGAGGCACACAATTAATCTAGATGGATAGAAAATTAGATTTTATATGTCACAATTGTCCGAAAGCAAGTTTTGCTAAGATGCATTCACTGATCAACTCTTTGAGGGCAACCGGATTTTCATTTGAATAACTATTGTCAATTCCTTTGTCTGAAACCTGTTAAAGAATTTCTATAAAGTATATTTTGGACATGCCTTGGAATTTTGAAAAAGGATTTTCAAAGGACTTCTTTTCATAAAGATTTATTTTAGAAATTTTGTTTTGGGAAAGTATTGGAATTTTAATTTTCAAAGAAATGCATATACCACTAGGTTGGTCGTGTTAAGAAATTTTTGGTTTACAAAAGATTAATTCTTTAAATTTTTAAATATTTATATGTAAAGAAAATAGTTTTTCAATTTGGGAAATTTATGTTTTAGAAAGGTTTTAGAAACCCTGAAATATTTATATATATATATATATAAGTTTGACTTTTAAGGGAAGTTTTAGTATGAAATGGTTTTTGTTATTTAGAAACAAGTATAAAGGAGCATATACTTAGCTCAATTAATTTTCAATTTACAAAATTGAGGGTTTTATATTTTCTCTCTTTAAGGTACAGACAAAATAATAATGACATTCAACTTTATTGGGGGTATGTAGTTTGAAGTGTTGTTGAACCCACCAGTTAATGGAAGAAAAATTTCTATGTGAAGTAGGTAGGGAATAGCAGCTGAAATATTTTGGGTTTTTAGAAGTGTTGTTGGTTGCAACAGTTTTTCTAATGCTATCGCAATCTTGCCAAGGAAGGGTCTATACGGTAAGGTGGAATTTTGCTGAATAGGTTAAGTTGAAGATGGTGTACGGAATGGTTATTAGAATATTTATTAATTAAACAGATCCTATTGGGTCCAGGTTAACGTCGCGCCTAAATCTAGGCTAGTGGTCGACCGATTGACCAAATAGTGATCGACTGCTAAGTGGATTCGGGCTGAACCCAAAGCTGGAACGCGACTATAAGTCGCGTCCAAACATTCAACCACCACGCCCCCTTACTCTCTTCCTCCTCTCCAATTTTTTTGCCGAACCTAATTCCACTTGACCCTTTCTCCGCTTAACCAAAGCCTCTCTCCTTCATTCCTCCACCAACTGACGTCAAAATCCTTGTGCGTCAGATCTTCCCCCACCACTACTCCGGATCTAAACTCTATTCTCCCTTTTCCAACAGCCTCTCAGCCTATGGTGCAACCATGCACCGGCGGCTCTTCCTTTCATCATCCCGTGCTCACTCCGCAACAAGCCGCTTGGCTTGACCAGAGTGAGCGAAAGTTCGCCACCTATCTCTAAATGACGGACTTTGATTTCCTTCACGGGCGACCAGTGAAGATCAAAGGTTTTGCCACGTTTGGGATTGAAGATCTTTTTATCACGGCGGGACTTGCACCGATCCTCCGGTTCGAGACTTATGAGTGGGAATATTATCTATGCTACGTCCGTCTTTTTGATGCATAGATGGTACATAATTTTGATGATGAAAATAACTACATTGAATCTGAGGTGATGGGAGCTCAGATTGAGATGACAAATGATGATCTCATTGGCATTTTGAAGATATCTGCAGGAGGCACAAATTTGGACGACATAGAGATGAATGATCTTGGAATTCTACAACGGATCTTTTCTGGAAATATTGGTGATAGAAGAACCGACAGTTTACGACCGGTGGTTCGTCTCATCATGCGCATTATTCTGCACAACATCATTCTAAAGACGTTGATCTTTTACCAGATCTGTACCTCAATGAGGAAAGCCGCTTATGCATTGGCGGCATAGCTGCCAATTGAGTTCATGTCTTGATGCTCCATATGGGCGATCAAGGAGTTGGTATCCCAAGTACTCACTTTTCATTTTACCACTTGCTCACTCGAGTGTTTAGGCATTATGGGGTAAATTTGAACGAAGAGTCGGTAGTGAGGAAGGTCCCTCCCATTATTGACTAGACCACCATTAAGAGGACGAATATTCCATTACCACTTGCCGCACCACCTGTACCATCACCAGAGCCGCAGCACTAGCAGCAGGGGATGGCGCAAGGTGTCGAGGGTTACATTAGTCCTAAGCATGCTCTTTCCGTCAAGTTCAGGCAGAGCTCTGAGAGATTAGGATGGAGCAGCAGCGCTAGGGGCATGAGATTGGCTTCATACCCGCCATGCTACGACCATTCCACGGTCGCAACAATGGCTCAAGCTCCAACCATGAAGCGAGAACTCCTCATAGTTCTTAGGTGGTGTTTTATTTAGAGTTGTTGCATCTTTTTATTTGCAGCATTTGTTCTTTTCCCTTGGGTTTTTGGGTTGTAAGACTGTTAGTTTTCTCTTATAAAAGGCACACACGATTATGAGTTTCTATTCATTTTCTGCACTATTGTTTCTCGATATGTGAATCGCTCATATATATACATAGTAGAGAAACAATATAAATATGAGAATCTCATAAAGGCACTTAACTAACAGTAAATGCAATGTAAAAATGGAAATTTAGAACAGTTGGAAATTTTAACGAAGGACGTGACAAAGTAATTTGATATCGCAGGTCATTACTCATGTTCCTTAAAAATTAAAATTTTTGAATATTTTGGCATGTTTAAATAAAATATCAAATTTTTGGGTAAATATTAGTTGTAGAATTTTGGAATTTGATTTGTACGTTTAGCGCATGACCAACTTTCGATTACGCTTAAAATGTGGATTGATTTTTCAGACTTTTTGAGAAGGAAATATTTTGAAATTTTTTCCCTTGATGTTAAAGTTTCCTTTAAAAAAAGTTTTTTGTTTTAGCTATTTTTGACTTCTAAATTATTTTTAGAGTTTTTATTCAAAATTTTATTTCAAGGGAAAATGCATGTCTATATATTTTGGATTTTATTTTCCAAATGACTTACAAATTTGAAATGTGAGAAAGTTTTTTTGTGAAAACATTAATCTTGAAGGCCACATGTTAGGCGTAGAGAAGACAAATAGAGTTAGAATTTACGAATTTAGCAGTGCATTAGGGTGGACAATGAGATAAATGCAAGCGATAATAAGGGAAAGCTGTTTTAGCCTTGAAATTTCTGTTTCTATACAATGTCGACGACGCACGCAAGTCCATTTTTAGCCTTAACTCTGTTTTAGAGCTTGGAATAAGCCTTCTTATGCGTTTTGTGTGCGGAAAATTTGGAATAAATCTGGGGCAGCGAAGAAATTTCCACTGTTCTATGAGAATAATAAGATTATAATGTGGCAAGAATGTTACTTCTCTATGTAAATTTCTTTTTTCGACATAAGAGTAAAGTTTAGGAAGTGATTTTGTGATGCATTAAATTATTTGATGATAGGAAGTAGAAAAAAAATTGGTTGCTTCATACTTCTATTTATAGAGTATGTTTTGGTTGAAAAGATTTTTCAAAAAGCTGCATACATATAGAACTATCAGTACATATGTAGGTTGTTTGCATCATGTTTTCAAAAATGATTTCAAAAGAAATGCATTTATATAAGAGGATCCGATTTAGAATCATTCTGCGTACATATTTTCTACGTGGTGATGCAGTAATACACTATGCATTTATGCACGTTTCTTCGTAAAATTTGTTTTACATTCATTGATTGTCTAGTTTAGGATAATCAGGAGCCAAAATCTTGACTTAGTCATTGGTGAACTTTGAAGAACCAAATACGCTAATTTTAGATACATTGATATAACAGAAACACATGGATATGAATTTTTTTAAATCATTAAACAACTTTCATGTTCCATTTTAACATTCATTACATAATCCTATATTCGAGAACCATGTTTAGAGAAATTATAACATACGCCAAGAGCGACATATGAAGATGCCCCCTTGGATGATTAGAGTATATAACTAGGCAATTAAACAACTTTGCCTTTACAACAAAACATAGCGGAATCCAAATAGAAAAAAACTCTTATTATCTAGCTTGCCTCCTGCACGTCTCTGGAAGCTTATCCGTCTAAGGAGAACCTGGAAACTTCAATTCTCCAACTACTCAAAACCAATTTGAACACCCGAAAGTTTAAGGGGAAAACATAAAATTCGAGTCAGACATAAATCCTGGTATGCATAATAACATACAATCTCAAACCATTAAGATATCTAGTGGGACCACGTCGCTTAACGGAACGGATTTTCCCCTCGCTGGTATCTTATCCAAAACTTTATAAAAACCATATACCATGCCCTTACATCCACAATTGTTAAACATAACAATTCAAAATATCATGATTACATACAAATAAGTAAATCAATTCTGGATTACCCATCCTCATTCATTTTGACTATCTGTTTCAGTTCTGGTTCCTAGGGTTACGATTAACCTATTAGTTTTCATTGGCTGACTAATAACCTATTTAAACCTTATGGACTTCCTATCCGGAGTCATAGTATTCATGAGATCACTAAGAACCTATTGGCCTCTGCCAATAACTTTATTGTTTCATGGGTTCTCCCTGAACTTATTGGTATCTCCAAAACTTCCCTCGTATGCTAGTTTTCATGGGTTGATTAGGAACCTGTGGACTTTTGTCAATAACTTAATCCGGATATAGTTTTTATGGGTTCAATACAAACCTATTGGCCTTTGCCAATAACACTTTCTAATCATAGTTTTTATGGGTATACTATGAACCTATTTATCTAACAACTTCTTTAATCAGTATTTAGACATCCTATACTCTAGTCTGCCTTACATCCTGGATGCAATTCTACTTATATAGAAGTTAACTCAATTTATATTCACTATTGGGTCAACCTAGCTAGTTATTCTGCCATTTCTCCCCAAAATACAGTTATGGGTCCATTTTAAAGCGAATATATATATATATATATATATATATATATTAGAAGAAGCAAGCATAATAACATAATGATACCAACATCTGTGGTTTAATATCCTTGAAAGCATTTTCATATGAAACATGCTTAATCACTTAAACCTATTATTTTATCAAGGAAAGCTTCTTTAAAAACTCCATACTTAAAAGTCATTTAAATACTCCTTCATTTATGCCTGGTTTTTTCCTTTAAAAATGAGATCGGGTTCTTTATGTTGAAAACTAAGGCTTTAGAAACCGTATACTTTTAGTTGCGAAACCATTGGATAACCTCTTTCAAAAGCATTCAAATTATCTTTTCAAAACACTAAGCATATGCCTTTCAAAACACTATAAATAATCTCTTTCAAAACCCATAAAACATACCTTTCCAAAGTATTAAAGCATTACTTATTAACTCTTAGAAGCATAGCTCGAAACCATTAAAAGTACCCTTTTCAAAAAAATTTGAAAGTGTCCCTTTCGAAACCATTGGGTTTATTCTAAAAATATTTTGGGTCAAAGAGAATATAAACGAAAGTACCCCTTTCGAAACCATAATACTTCCTATAAAAGAGTTTGGGGAAAACTGATGGCTTCGGAACCATCCTTTCAAAAGCGTAAATCATTTAGGCAAAATATTTGAAGGATAGCTTCGAAACCCCTTTTGAAGCCATTACCTTTGAAACCATTCAACCCTTTCGAAAGCTTTTGGAAGTAGCTTACTTCATTTGTAAAACAAAAGCCACCTTTCGATCTAGTTGATGACTTCAATCCATTCGAAAGGCATAAGGTTGGCAGTAGGGTTTCGACTGGGTTCAAACTACCCTTTTGAAAGCACTGAATTAAAACAAGGAAACTAATCCAAAAGCATTCTTTTTGAAACAAAAAGGTGGCAACATTTTCGAAAGCTATTTAAATCAGTTTCGACCCCTTCGAAAGCATCCTTCTAAAAACAAGGTAAGCACATATCTTTGTTGAGTAAAACAAAAGTCTTGACCTTTTCAAAAGCCAGGTTTCGACTCCATACCTTCTGCCTTTCTCCAATCCACTATGCACCAACTTATTGATACCTTGTATTTTGGTTTTGACTTGGTTGGTTTCAATTTGGTTGAGACAGAAGTATAAGGTTGAAAGGTACTACTGAAAGAGGCGAAACATAATTTCCGGGTAAAGACTGTTTTAACGTCTTTTTAAGTAATTGCTTTTAACTAACCTGCCTACTTGTGAACATTTAATTGGTTTCCATAAACTTTTCAAATTCTTTCTTAAAAACTGCCATAATTATTTCAGATCTAGATAAAAATAATTTAACAAATAAGCCCTTCCATTAAGCAAACAATTAAAACAATTAAGTACTCCATCTAAAATAACTTAATTTTCATAGCAAACAACTTGGAAAAAATCCCCAAAAATAACAGAAATTCACTTTTAATATGTTATCTAACACATAGAAATTTTAGACCTAAATTCTTTCGTATACTAGCCGAAATAAATTTAAACCCAAATTTCTCATTTTCTTCTTTTAAAATTCATAACAAATTTTGCATAGCTTGGAAAATTATAAAAATTAAAATCCTTCTTCAAAATAATGTTTTACTTAACATATAAATTCCTCATAACCTTCAAAACACAATATAAACGATTTTAGCCTTAAAACCGTATATAACATTTATCAAACTTGTTTGAATATAACATATCATAAAATCCAAGCAATATCATCATCAAAAATTATCTTAATGGATTTAAAGTTAAAACCAAAATCAAATGATCAATAAAAAAATAGATATGGTTTTGATTATTATTCACCTTAATTAGAATAAGGAATTTGAGATTTGATTCCTTATTAATTTCCCTAGCTCGATTACTTTGCTTAAATTTGATTCTCCCCTTTTTCTTCCCTAGGTAATGGCGGGATTTAAGCTTTAGGTTTTACGTTTTTGTTTTTGTTTTTGAAAAATGAACGTGAAAAAGGAAATGAAACGAGAATTTTAAGGGTAATAGGATTATGATGGCGGCAATTCCCATAATACCCTTGCATTAATTGTTTTCTTATTAAGTAATATATGAAACCTTTCATCGCCCATTCTTTGTAATTAATTAAGCACGACCTTCAATTCAAATTTTCAAATCTCAATCCCCTTATCATTATAATATTTACATTATTCTATTTAATTTATTTAATTAGATCTTCTGAATAATGTTATTAAAAATTAGGGGTGTTACAGGATCCCCTCCTTAAAGAACCTCGTCCTCGAAATTCAGTAAGGACAAAATACTATACATAGCAATCATCTGTAACAGCTCATGACTACCATACTAGCCTACCTCACTAGCAACTTTCTATATAAAGCTAATATAGAATAGACCCTCATAGTAGATCAGAAAACGTATCTCTAATCCTGTCTTTTGTCACCCAAGTATAGTTCTTCTCGTTGTCACTCCATTGAACTTTCGCCAGCTTGAATGTGTTGTTCCTTAACCTTTTCTCATCTCTCGCTACAACTCGAACTGGTTGTCTAACAAAAGTCAAATACGGTTCTATCAAATCTTCCAACCCTATCGAAGGAATAATAGTCTTTGGATCATGCACATACTTGCGAAAATTAGACACATGAAACACATTATGGACACCTGCCATACTGGTCAGCAGCTCTACTCTATATGCGAGTTTTTCGATCCTCTCTATCACTTGGAACGGGCCAACATATCTCGGTGCTAGTTTCCCTGACCTTTCAAATCGCACTACACCCTTCATCGGTGATACCTTAACAAAAACCCTATCTCTAACTGAGAATTTCAAGCCTTCACGCCTCTTATCTATGTAACTCTTCTGTCTGTACTGAGCTTCATTCATCCTTTCTTGGATCAACTCAATCTTCTCTGTCGCCTCTCTAACTAGATCTGGACCTAAGACTAATCTGTCTCCATTCTCCATCCAACATGCTGGTGATTTGCATGGGCTTACATACAAAGCTTCAAAAGGCATCATACATATACTAGTCTGATAACTATTATTATAGGAAAACTCCACTAAGTGTAGGTGATCTTCCCAAGATATACCAAAATCCAATGCACAAGCTCTCAGTAAATCCTCGAATACCTTATTGACTCTCTCTGTCCGTCCATCCTTCTGAGGGTGATATGTAGTTCTCATCTTAAGCTTGGTACCTAATACATCCTGTAGACTCTTCCAAAATTTACTAGTAAACAAAGCATCTCTGTCACTGACTATATTACAAAGAATTTCATCCAGTTTAACTATGTTCTTCATAAACAACTTAGCTAAAACAAGTGCCATCCTAGTGGACTTGACTTGAATGAAATGGGCACTCTTGGTCAAACTATCCACTATAACCCATATACTTTCATTTCCTTTATTTGACCATGACAACCTGTCTATAAAATCCATGGATATTGAATCCCATTTCCAAACTGGTACGTCCAAAAGTTAAAGCAACCCACTTGGCTTCTGATGTTCGACCTTCACTAGTTGACAGTTTGCACATTGCCTAAGCCACAAGCCAACATCCATCTTCATACATTCCCAATAGAAACTCCTTTTCATATCTTGATACATCTTGGTACCTCCAGGATGAATCGTAAACTTAGATCGATGGCGTTCCTTAAGAACTTCTTTCCTTATGTCCTCAAAATTCAGAATACACAACCGTCCCTTCTTTCTTAACCATCCCCTCTAGTCAAGGCTAAAATCCTTTAGATAATCAATCTCAGTTCCAACCTCTTGCCTTCTAATCCTCTCGGCTAATAATGGATCCTTCTTCTGTCTAGAAGCAAATCGTTTCGATCAACACTAGTTGAACTTCCAAACATGCCAACATGGCAGTGCTTTGACTAGAACTAGTAGTCGATCGTAACTGCACACTTCAAGTAATAAAAGCTTCTATATCCTTCCATTCTGCCAACATAGCTAAAACCACATTCTGATGTCTTCTGCTAAGAGCATCTGCTACTTTATTTCCTTTTCCAGGTGTATACTTTATAACAAAATTATAAGCTGCTAAAAACTCTAGCCACCTCTGGTGTCTTATAATCAACTCCTTCTAAGAGAATAAGTACCTTAAAGACTTATGATCTATGCATAGCTCATATCCCTCCTCTAAGAGTTAATGTATACAAATCTTCAATGCAAAGATCACCATAGCCAACTCCAAATCATGAGTAGGATATCTTACTTCATGAGGTCTAAGCTATCGTGAAGCGTAGGTACAAACTTTACCCTTCTACATCAACATAGCTCCTAATTCAATTCCGCATGCATCGGTATACACCACTAACCCTTGGTTTCCTTTTGTAACTACTAATATAGGGTGTTGGTCAATAAGTGCTTTAACTCAAGGAATGCTTCGTCACATTTGTCAGACCAAATAGACTTCACATCCTTCCTATTTAACTTATATAAAGGTGCTGCTATCCACGAGAAATCCTTGATGAATCTCCGGTCATAGCTAGCAAGTCCAAGAAAACTTCTAATCTCAGTCGATGTCTCTGGTCTCTTCTAGTTATTAATAGCTTCGATCTTATCTGGACCGACTAACAAACCCTTCTCTAAAACCATGCGACCAAGAAACTTGACCTCTTTCTTTCAAAAATGACACTTGGAAAACTTCGCTTTCAGCTGATACTGCCTCAGCGTCTCAAGCACTACCCTAAGATGATCTTCATGCTCTCATTAATCCTTAGAGTATACTAAACTGTCATCTATACCAACACAAACCTATCCAAGTACTCTCGAAAAACTCGGTTCATCGGATCCATGAAGAAAGCTGGTGCATTCATTAACCCGAACGACATTACTAACCACTCGTACGAACCATACCTAGTTCGAAATGCTATCAATGGAATACTTTCCTCTACCACTCTTAACTGATGGAAATGTGTTGCCAAATCCAATTGGAAAAATACTCTAGCTCCACACAACTGATCAAATAGATCATCAATTCTCAACAAAGGATACTTATTCTCGACCGTCTTCTCGTTCAAATTAACATAGTCGATACACATCCTCAACGACCCATTTGGTTTTTTCACGAACACGGCGATCGCTCCCCAACGCGAACTGCTTGGTCTAATAAAATTTCTCCCTTTTAGATCCACTAGCCGCACCTTCAATTCCTTCATCTCAGTTGGTGTCATCCTACTAGGTGGTCTACTTACATGCTCAACTCCTGGCACATGATCTATCTGAAACTCAATAGCTTGTTTTGGTGGTAGTCCTGTAACCGGCTCAAAAACATTTGCAAATTCTCTTACTACTCGAATTTGACCTGACTCTTCTCCCACTTCTATAGCACTAACAAAGCACTACCACTCCGGTCAGAATTTTCCACTGAGAATATAATTCGGTTATGATTATCAGAGTGTCTCAATGATATTTCCCTATCCTGGCAAAATATCATAGCCTCATTTTTACCCAACCAATCCATACCCAAGATGATCCCGAAATCTATGAAATCAAAAACATACAGACTACATGCAAACTTATGAGCTAACAAATCAAGTTCTAACCGGTCACATTTCATCCCTAAAGTTGCATACCCTCCCATCGGATTCGCAACCCTTAAGGAAGTAACAAGGTATGTGGGTTCTAAACATTACCTATCAACTTAACACCGAGATATAAATGAATGTGATGCACCAGTATCAAATAGTATCCTAATTGGAATACTATGAATCAAAAGCGTATCTTCCATCACAGTCTTCCCTTTGTCAGCAACAGTTGACCTAGCAGATGATGGTCCAACAACAAAGACCTTCTCTTTGTACGCCCTAACTGGCCCTGAACACTGATTCTTATAATGCCCAACCTGGTCACAGTTGAAGCATTTCACACCCTTCTTTTCTGCAGCCTTCTTCCCCTTCCCTGACGGGCACTCATGAGCATAATGACCTTTCTTGTCATACTTGAAACAGACAAAATCAGCTTTTTCCTTCTTGGCAGCCTCTCCCTTCTGGGCTCCATTCTTCCTAAATAACTTTCTCTTCTTTCCCTGAGAACCCTGCATTTCAACAAGACTTTTCTTTCCCACAAATAGCAAGCATTTTCGCATGTCAGATTTCCAACTCCATAACTACATTACAAGGATCACAGAGATGTGGCAGGGCTGTGCTAGCAATCTCAGGTCTCAATCCTCAAATGAACTTCCCGTTCCTCCTGATGACAGTATCTATGGTATCAAGCCCATATCGGGACAACTCATATAACTTACTAGCATACTCAATTACCGACATCTCTCCCTGCATGAAATCCATAAATCTCCTTAACAATGCTGACTTAGCCACTTTAGACAAAAACCTATGCTCGAATCTCCTTCGAAATTCTGCCCAAGTTAACTCTTCCTCAGGAACTCAAACAGTAACAATATTTCACTAATGAAGTGTTGCCCCTTGCAACTTCTTAGAGGCCATCCTCCTCTTTTGCTCATCATTCAAATCCAAACCATCGAAGATTCTCTCATAATGCAGCAACTAATTCTCCACTTATATGGCATCATCTGTTCTCACAAATGGCTTCCCGTCGAGACTGGTATAATCTCTGCTCAGCATAGCATAATTATTCCCAACTGGAGCCACAAGATTAGCTCCTCCAATGTTTCCAACAGCTGCCCTAGCTTGCATCAGATTGATGAAAAACTGATGCATCGTCCCCATATCCAGTGTGGATTTCCAGCATCTACATTGGTATTTGCATTTTGATTAGCACTAGCCTGTCGACCCATGTTACTCCTAGTGGATGAACATTCCGTTTGTTATTGTGCTTCCTTCATCGAGATTTCCTCTTCCATTTCCTGCCTACATATCATCTTTCTTATAAATCTACATACGAGCCTTAGTAAGATACAGAAGAACGATCTAAGAAAGAGGTGAACGCGTGTCTATATATATATATATATATATATATATCAAATACAAGTACGTTCTATAGCGTTAACCCAATTATTTTCTGATTCATTGGATTATGTTTTGAAAAATATTTTAGAATTAAATTTATTTTAAGTTTTCATAAACCTTTACTCTGATACCAACTTGTAACATCCCCTACTTAGAGGTCCAAAACTAATGGCTACGGATGCTGCAGTCATCCATAGTTATTAATCCTCGATGATCTAATACGATAATGTTAAGTACATTGATATAATAGAAACATATGGACATGAAAAAAAAATTAAAATCATTAAACAATTTTCACATTCCATTTTAACATTCATTACATAATCCCATATTCGGGAAAATCGTTCAGAGAAAATATAACTATTAAAGCACACACCAAAAGAAACATATGAAGATGTCCCCTTAGATGATCAGAGTATATAACTAGGCAATTAAACAACTTTGCCTTTACAAAAAAACACAGCGGAATCAAAATAGGAAAGAATTCTTATTATCTAACTTGCCTCATGCACGTCTCCGAAAGCTTATTCGTTTAAGGAGAATATGAAAACCTCAACTCTCAAACAACTCAAAATCAATTGAGCACTCGAGAGTTTAAGGGGAAAATATAAATTTCGAGTCAAACATAAAGCCTGGTACGAATAATAACCTACCATCTCAAACTATTAGATATCTAGTGAAACCATGCCGCTTAGTGGAACTGGTTTCCCCCTTACTAGTATCTTATCCAAAATTTCATAAAAACCATATATGTGCTAAATCATCCACAATGGTTAAAACATAACAATTCAAAATATTATGATGATATGTAAACAAGTAAATCAATTCTGGATTACCCATCCCCATTCATTTTGACTACCTATCATAGTTATAGTTTCTAAGGTCGCTATTAACCTATTAGTTTTATGGGATGAATAATAACCTATTTAAAGCTTATGGACTCGCTGTCCAGACTCACAACTTTCATGGGATCACTAAGAATCTATTGACTCCTCCCAATAACTTTATTATTTCATGCGTTCTTCCTAAACATATTGGTATCTCCAATAACTTCCCTCATATCCTAGTTTTCATTGGTTGACTAAAAAAACCTGTTCACTTCTATTAATAACTTAATCCGGATATAGTTTTCATGGGTTCATTACAAACCTATTGGCCCATGCCAATAACTCTTTCTAATCATAATTTTCATGGGTTTATTATGAATCTATTTGTTTGACAACTTCTTTAATCGGTATTTAGACATTCTATATTCTCGTCTTCCTGACCTCCTGAATGCAATTCTACTCATACAGGAATTAACTGAATTTATATTCACTACTGGGTCAATCTAGCTAGTTATTCAACCCTTTCTCCCCAAAAAACAGTTATGTGTCAATTTTAAAGTGAATATGTATATTAGAAGAAGCAAGCATAATAACATAATAATACCAACATCTATGGTTTAATATCCCTGAAAGCATTTTCATTTGAAACATGGTTAATCTCTTTAACATATTATTTTATCAAGGTAGGCTTATTCAAAAACTCCATACTTAATAGTCTCCCTTTTCATGCCATGGTTTTTCCTTCAAAAATGAGATTGGGTTCTTTGTGTTGAAAACTAAGGCTTTTGAAATCTTAAACTTTTACTTTCGAAACCATTGGATAACCTCTATCGAAAGCATTCAAATCTTCTTTTCAAAACACTAAGTATATGCCTTTTGAAATACTTTAAATCGTCTCTTTCGAAACCCTCAAAACAGACCTTTCCAAAGTATTAAAGCATTGCTTATTAACTTTTAAAAGCATAGCTTCTAAATCATTGGAAGTAACCCTTTCAAAACCTTTTGAAAGGGGTACTTCCAATGATTTCGAAACCATTATGTTTATTCTAAAAATATCTTTTCGTTTAAAGAGAATACAAACAAAAGTACCCCTTTCGAAACCATTATACTTCTTATAAAAGAGTTTGGAGAAAACTGATGGCTCCGGAACCATCTTTCAAAGCTTAAATTATTTAAGTAAAACATTGAAGAATAGATTCAAAATTTTCCTTCGAAACCATTAAACCCTTTCGAAAACTTTAGGAAGTGGCTTACTTCATTTATAAAACAGAAACTACCATTTGACTTCTATCCATTCGATAGACATAAGGTCGGTAGTAGGGTTTCGACTGGGTTGAAACTTTCCTTTGAAAGTACTGAATTAAACAAGACAACTCATTCAAAAGCATTCTTTTCAAAAAAAAGGCGGCAGCATTTTCGAAAGCTATTTAAATGGGTTTCGACCCCTTCGAAGCATCCTTTTGAAAACAAGGCAAGCACATATCTTTGGAGAGTAAAATAAAGGCTTCGACCCCTTCGAAAGCTGGGTTTTGACTCAATAACTTTCGCCTTTCTCCAATCCACTATGTACCACCTTATTGATATCTTGTGTGTTGGTTTCGACTTGGTTGAGGCGGAAGTATATGGTCGAAAGGTACTTTTGAAAGAGGCAAAACATAATTTCTACGTAAAGACTGTTTTAATGCCTTTTTAAGTAATTTAATTTTAACTAATATGCCTATTTGTAAAAAAATTAATTGGTTGCCATAAAATTTTCAAGTTCTTTCTTAAAAATCCCGCAATTATTTCAGATCTATATAAAAATCATTTAACAAATAAGCCTTCCATTAAGTAAACAATTAAAATAATAAAGTCCTCCATCTAAACTAATTTAATTTCCATAGTTAATTACTTAGGAAAAATGCCCAAAAATCATAGAAATTCACTTATAATATGTTATCTAACATATAATAATTTCATACCCAAATTCTTTAATATACTAGCCGAAATAATTTTAGACCCAAATTGTTCATTTTCTCCTTTGAAAATTCAGAACAAATTTTCCATAACTTGACAAACTATAGAAATTAAAATCCATCTCCAAAATAATATTTTACATAATATATAAATTCCTTATGGCATTCGAAACACAATATAAACTATTTTAGCCTTGAAACCATATATAACATTTATCAAACTTGTTTGAATATAGCATATCATAAAATCCAAGCATATTATCATTGAAAATCATCTTAATGGATTTAAAATAAATCTCGAAATCAAATGATCATTAAAAACGAAAATAGTGATGGTTTTGATTATTATTCACCTTGATTAGGATAGGGAATTTGAGATTTTATCCTTGATTAATTCCCCTAGCTTGATTACTTAGCTCAAATTTTATTTTTCCTTGTTTCTTCCCTAAGTAATAGCCGAGTTTGAGCTTTAGGTTTTACGTTTTCGTGTTTTGCAAAAATGAACATAAAAAGGAAATGAAACAATAATTTTAAGGGTAATCGGATCATGATGGTGACAATTCCCGTAATACCCTTACGTTAATTGTTTTCTTATTAATTAACATATCAAACCTTTCGTAGCCTATTCTTTGTAATTAATTAAGCATGGCCATTAATTCAAAATTTCAAATCTCAATCCCCTTATCACTCTAATATTTACATTATTATATTTAATTTATTTAATTAAATCCCCTAAATAATGTTTTTAGAAATTAGGGGTGTTACATTTGGTTCGCTTTTAAAAAATAAGTGGGAAATTTTATAGATTGTTATAATATAAAAACTATCTTGTTGGTGTTTGTTTGATTTTTATGTCTAATTGGATAATTGTATATGAGTTCTAGGCAATGAATTGAATATGATTTGAATATAATAATATCGCCTACAAGTTCTTATTATGAATTTGTTTAGCATTGTATATAACCAGTTCTGTAAATCAGTCTCAAAAGTATGAATTTAGAGTATGAATTTGAATGAATTTATTCCATATCTGAAATTGGTTGTATAATTATGTTATAAATTTCGATTATTACCCTAATCTTGTTAGAATATAAACTTTTCTATATTTGGAAATATTGGTATTTAGATCAATTAAATATTGTAAATAAGTTTGATTTCTTTCCCTTTTAGAAAAATATAGCATTTGATCTAACAAGGAATAGATGCAAATAGAAAGAGAAACTGTAAAGTACGAATTCATTGTAGTTTACACTGTTTATTTCAATAATAAAAGGAAATGATTATTCCTTGTAATTTTAGACAATGTAATATTTCATATTTTAAAGGTAAACATTTTTTGGACTAATTTATGGAAATTATAACTGATAATCTTTTTAGATATGATTCTAACAATTTAACATGGAAAAATATATTCTAGTAAAGGTATATAATTAGAATATATTTAATAAAAGTAAATATTTGTACGTAATCATTGCACTTATAATAATTAAATAAAAAGCTAATAACGATGCTTGCATATAATTTTTGCATTTAGGATAATTAACTAATAAGAAAAGAATTTAAAAGGTTGTAACTCTAATAATGGTTATAGATGTGGGAGTTGCAACAAATTTAATAGGGTAAATGGATTATTGGGACGGATAAAAATGGAACAGATATAAAAGTTTACTAATTTGAAATTAGTAATCATATATACATGTCTTATGAAATGTCTGTTAGGATTTTATGAACAAATTAACATTTATTGGCATTAAACTGGGAGTTATAGGTAGAAAAATATTTAAGGTAAATCTTATTGCCTTAAATAAAAGGAGAATTAGTAAGTTACATCCAATGTTTACCTAAGATAATATAAATAAAGACGTATGGTTAATTGGACTTAGTAGGTGAGTGATGCAAGGTCAATAGAGTCACTCGATGGAAGACTGCCCTTCACTTTGAGGCTACCAGCAGTCGAGTGTACTTACTGCTGATGTGAGGTATCACCAATCCTAGGACCTGTGACGACGTGAGAGATTGGGCTTCCTTTCTCAATTGAAAAGTATTAAATGGTCTAAATTTGAAATTAGGAGTGGTGGAGGATATCTCCATAGGGATGAACTTTTGGTTTGAGGTCTTAAGTGGTTGAAGGGTCTGCCTCTCTACTAAATGGAAGTATTAAGTAACCTAGTGAGATTTCAAATAAATAAAAGAAGATGTCTCTAAAAAGGATCTTCTTCAGTGTTGAGGTCTTAAGTGGCTGAAGGGTTTGCCTCCCTTCCAAAAAACGTAATCTAATGAGATGCACATGTATAATTAAAGAGTGAGAGTGGATATCTCGAGAGGGGTTCACTTTAGGTTTGGGGTCTTAAGTGATTATAAAGTCCTCCTCTTTCCTATAATGAAGTATTAAGCAGCCCAATGAGATTTCCAAGCAATGATAGCTTGATAGTACAATTAATGAGCACACTTCTGGAAGTAGGTCTTAAATGACAGGGTCTACCTATTTCCACTGGGAAGTATTAAGTGGCTTTGGTATAGTCTCTTACATCGTTAAGGCTATAATAATAATAGTACCATTTAGGACATGCCTTAGGGATATATCTTAAATGATAGGGTCTGCCTTAGCTAAGGTTTTCAAGGACCAGAGTCTGCCTATTTTCTAACAAAAAGGTATTAAGTGGCTAAGGTACTTTTATTACATGATTACATTTTATTGGTGATAGATGCGGTAACAGTTGGACATTGAATGTCAGAAGCATTAAATAGAGGTTAGAGGTCTTCTAGCTAGGACCTACTAACCATTGACAACATTGTTGGGAATCCACCTTGGGAATAGGTCTTAAATAATGGGTTCTACCTCAATTAAGGTCGTAAATGACAAAGCCTACCTATTTCTTTTTTAAAAGGCATTATAGAAGTCCGCTTCATATTTAGAAGTACTAAGTGGCTAATGAGTTTGGTAGTATTGGGTGGTTGATATGGCTTCATTAGTATTTCGTATCTTTGGAAGGGCTAAGTATTTCATATCTTGGGAAGGGGTAAGTAAGTAATCGTGTGTGCAATGCAAGGTTAGATTGGAATTGCTAATCCTAATGGACATTACAATTAAATGAAAACCTATCGGTATCAGTTTACGTTATGGATGGTTTATACTTTTTTCCAGTCACCACAACGTTGTTTTGACCCTCTCTTCATTACAACCCACATGATAGAATTTAGAGGAACATGTCACTGGAGCTAGACGTGCTTTGTTGTTGGAGAGTGTTTTTCTCTCACGCTCCATGCTGATGCGACAATCTGCTATCCAACGAATACCATTAATTCTAAGATAGTGGTCATACTTAGTATTCTTATTCTATTATTGTTTCCGCTATGAGTTTAGATTTTATCAATCTCTGATAATACCCATGCTTATTTGTAGGTACCACATTCAATGATCTATGTTTTGATAGACTTGAATTTCAACTTTTGTCAAAATTTAGGCCCATGGAGGTACGGGTTGTTACACAGGTCATACTGCCATGCTAACATCTCTGTTGTCTTTGCTTAACTTGCTATCATATTTGACAGAAATGAAGTTGTACTGCCCTGTTTCATTCTGGGAGTTGATTGACATATGCGTGGAACGTGTTCGGGGTTAACCATGATCTGAGCTGATTGCTATTTGAGTTGCCATCATTGCAAGTATGCTTGGGTTGCTAATAAGAGAAAGAAGGAGCTCCATAACTTTGTCGTCTACCTATAACTATGGTTCTGCGTTGAATCATATCACATATGGCCTTACATGCAGCCATTTGGAGTGATTCTGACCCCTTTCAGCACTGCCTACGTTGCCCTTAATATATACTGTGCAGAACTATTCTTGTAAGTGTTGAAAACGTATGGGATTTAGAGATGTGACCAGCTTAGTCTAGCATGTGTTGCGTCTTATACTTCTGTGTAGTATTCTTTCTCTACTTCGATATTATGTATTATTACTGTGGCCCACTCCTATTTCCTTATAAGTGAAGTATGTCTTCTTCCATGATTACCTTGATTGTAGGGTTTAGATCGGGTCAAGTACCGTGGCTTTTAGACAGCATCCTATGTAGTATGAGTTTGATTGATTCAATTCCGTTTTTTAAATCTAACTTTCTCGACATGAGGGCAACCTTCCTAGCCTCACACCATGGCCCATTTTCCTTTAATGCTCAAGGTAAAAATGGGTGAAGCACTTGTCCCCAAGTTTGCAGTAACCGGTCATGGTAGACTTGTCATCTTAAGCACCCTATCTACGTATCCTATCAGTTCTATCTAATTTACTTTCCTTTTGGCAGTGAAAAAGTCTTTTCGGCTATTCTTATATTTAATGGTCTTGTGCACGTGCAATTCCCTTCTTAGTCTATTTTCAAACCATTGTTTAATTAGGCTTTTCATTTTTCTACGTAGATCCTCCTTAACCTTTGTACTCATTATTTTGGTAATCGATCAACGTCCCATAAAAATTCTTTATTACTTTGATCATGCAGCCAATATCCAAGTTAAGGTACATATATCTTTTCTTCATCTTCGCTTAATTTCTTTTTTTTCCTTATGTTCAAAAAGAATTTCTGTTAGATCGATTTCTAATTTCCAAATTTGGGGTTTTTTTGTAGATTGAAAATAGGAGAACTTGCATTGATTCTAATTTGATTATTCTTTGAAGTAATCTTAAAACTTTGTAATGGATTTATCTCCATTACTCCAAAACACATCTCATAGGGTCTTTATCTTCACTGGACTATTCAGTAGTAGCTTGCTTCCCTTGATATCGCTCCTATCCAACTTTTGCCTCTTATTTATACTCTTGCCCTAGCCACTTTTGTTCTTTAGGCCGAAAATGGCTTCGATCTCACTAACGAGGAACTTTGGTTTCTCTTTGAAATTTTGAAGAGTCGTTCAAAGAGGGAATGATGGTTTCTTTTAAATTTTGGCCAAGGAATCAATTTTTCTTGATGTTCCATGGAAAACTAAAAAGTAGGCTGTGCTTTATTTATTTATTTTGAACTTAGACGACTTTCCTTCTTCCTTTGGTCGATATTCCATCCACACCATCTCCTCCGAGGAAAATGAAAATTTATATAATTCTCATAGACAACAAATTTCATGACTAGAGGCAAGGGATAGGAAAATGAATAACATTTTTAATGGATAGAAGCTGAAGGACCGCAATCTATGTGTCCACATCACATAATTTCTCATAGCGTATTTAAGACCTCTTCTTCTTCAATTGAATCTGGGGGTATAAATCGCTCGTAGGAGATTTTTGGGAATTATCATCCTTGTGATTTTAACCTTATTGCACTTTTTTATTTGTAGGTACAATGAATGCTGAAACTTCTAGTAGGCTTTGCAAGGCTTTGAAGCAAATCTAGGTCTTAAAAAAACGTACTGTTCGATCTAGTGGTTCTTCTCCTGCTCCCAAAAGATTATCTACTACTCCTCCTCCTTCTACTTCAGATGTTCTGCCTCTTTCTACTAAGGCCATTTCCTTCCTTCCTATTTCTACCTCAACTACACCGACCACTTCTTCTTCGTAGAATGATTCTGCCCTCGGTACGGGCTGCTTGCCTATGCCTGAAAGGGCTATATCTTCTTTCATAAAGGGAGTAGGGAGAACTACAAAGCAAACTTTTCCACAATTTGTCTCGTCTTCCCCGCTTTCCTTCCTTCCCATCCTGGATCCTAAGATGCCTTCTTCTAAATTTCTATCTGAATTGAAGAAACTATGGTCCTTATACCTTTCTCTCCTTCTCTTCTTTTAATTGCTTGTTTACTACTTATATCGTTCAAATTTACTTTCTTATAGCTTGCGGCCTTGATGGTGAAGTCATGTGAGAGGTTGAGCGCATAGGCCTAGCTCTTTGATCGGGTGGCAAAACTTGAGGCTGACCTTGCCTCATCAAACACTAAGAAGGCTGCATTGGCTTGTGTTAAGGTCAATGCGGAAGAAGATGCTAGGATGTCCCAAGAGAGGGCTGACAGGGAAGCCAAGGCTATAGCAGATGTTCGGGCTTTAAAAGAGCATGAGTTGAGGGAGAAAGATGAGGCGATGGCCAAAGTGGCAAAAGATTTGGAAGTGGTGATGAAGAAACTGAACCAATTAGAAAAGGGACTTGGTAATTTCACTTCTGATGTGACTTATATCTTGACGCTTCGACTCGGAATGTCTTTGGGAGAGAGATTAAGCCTGAAATCCTAGGGACCGAGTCTCCGGTTAACTTGATCTAAAAGTATTGCCAAGGTAAATGGGATAATGAAAAAGTCGTTATGCAAAATGTTGCTCCCGGCCTGAGCACTCAACTGAGAGGGAGGTGGTAGAGGTTGACCATGGAGACCTACAATCTAAGGAAAGAGGGGAAACAACTACACACAAGGTTAATCCGAATTTCCCAATATATATTTAATTTAAATTACTTTTGTCTCCTTTTTTATGAAGATTCTGAATTCTATTTTGTTGTATGCAATGAAACGTTATTTTCATTTTGTTATCCTCCAAATGGTTGTGTTTTCCTTGTTGTTTTGTTTAGTTTTCTAAAAAGGACATGTTTACAAAACTGTTGAGGGAGAGCAAGGTTAGGCTTGAGAAACAAACATTTGATCACCTTGGTTTAAGCGATGCATCTATATGTAGGTAAAAAAAGAGTTAACTGAGTCTTTAGCAAAGCTTAAGGATGAAACTTGGGGATTATTATCCAAGATAGATCAGATAATTCAAGAGAAGGAGGCCCTTAGTGATTTCGTGCTGCTACGATGGCGACACAGGCTAGAAAATGGTTCGTTCCCATCTAACAGCCCCCACTTGGAGAGGTTTAGGCTTAGGCTTAGAACCTTGAATAATGACCGAGCTCTTCATATCCTTGTTATTTTACGCATGATCTTTTAAGTACATGGATAAATAGAGATAATGTAACAAATGATGGATGTTCAATGTTAAAAATTTATCTGTTGCGTTTTGGTCAAGTAACCAAATTATATTTTATTATTGATTAAGTTGGTTCTCACAAAGCTCTGCTCAATAATAACAATACCTATTGTCAAGATGCTCTTCCTCCCTTTCATTCCTGACCTTAAAGGTTCTGATGTGTTTGAGGCGGAGGATTCTCCTGGGGATGTGATTGGTCAACTTAAGGACAAGAATGAGAGACTTGAAATAGAGTTGAAGTTCGCTCGTGAGGTGCTCAAAAAGGCCAAAGACATGCTTGAGCGCCAGTATGATTGCAATAGAAAATTGCACACGTGGTCGGGAGGTGCTGCGTCAAAGTTGGAAGGGATAGAGCAAACCTTAGAGGAGGGCGAAGAGCTCTATGGTACTGTTTATAGAAGTGGGCTTGCATAATACAAGAAACAGGTGGAGGAGATGTCCGTAGAAAATGCCAGACTGCTTAGTAAGACAGAGGCTACTGAATATGGGAGGAAGATTATGGTGTCCTGCTCAGACACCGTTCCTTCCCTTCCTATAGGTTCTTGGCCTTCTCATCTTCATAATAATGGGTGGAAAACTAATGCCCATAGGTTATTTGATGACTTTGCAAGACAAACCAAAAAAAATAAGATCTTAGCTAACTGAAACTCTAAATGACACAAGGAGAAAATTAGTGTTAAAGGTACGCGAGCTTGAAGATTCACTACAACTTACTCTGGGCAGGAGTGCCTCTTATTCAGAAAAGCTATAGCAAAAGGAGATAAAAAGTAAGAGGGTGGAGGCTCTGCTACAAAGACCCCGAGATGTCCTAGAGTCCCCCTTCTCCTGCGCTAGACCAGAATTTTATGAACAAAAAAGAGGACTTGGAAGTGACAACTGTACAACCCATTGATCACTGGGCAGGAGCATGCTATGACCCTCGAAGGACATTTCCTTTTAGCACCGCCCTACCTTTTCCTAATGATCCTTAGACATCATTTTAGTGCTTATTTGCTAAAACCTTAGGATAAGGAATGTTTTTTTTAAACTTGACAACTCTTGACATGATTTTGAAGTTTGTTTATTGAATAAAAATTCACTACAAAATCTGTGAGCTTCTAATGTTCTAACCTAGCTTATTTATATTATTATTTAATCATAATGTGCATGGACTTATTTAACTTTTTTTGGCTAGCTCCTCTCGATCAAGATTCAAAGGTAGCCATCCTTAAAGAAAAATCAAATTCTGCCCTAACCAGAGTAGCAAAATTAGAGGACTTATTAAAGAATGCTGAGAGCATATATGGAGCTGTATATAGCGATAAGATCAAGAAATTAAGGCAAAGGATTATGAAGATAGATAAAGAGATTGCACAGTGCATGAGCATATAAGATGATCCTCAGATGACTTAAGCCACATGCGCCTCTCTCAGACAAACGGAATTCTTGTTCCCCTTTCCGGAGCCAACCTAGATGAGGTCCTATAGTAGAAGAACGATGTAGAGAGTTATTTTGAGGACAAGATTAAAGAGATTTGGGATTATTATAAGGGAGAGCCGGGGATGCCACAAATCCGTGTCTCGCCTTATCTTTCTGATGCGGAGAGGCTCTTCGGCTCCTTTTCAAGAAATGTTGAGAAAAGCAAAGATCAGCTATTGAATGAGATTAAAGGAATTAAGCGCATGGACATGGAGCACGTGAATGCTCTTGGGAACAAGACATTCAACTTGGAATGTGAGGTCCGATTATATTCCAATGTAGTTCCAAGGCAGGATGGATATGGAATCTCTATTAGAAGAGCTTCACAAAGAGAAGATGAAGAAGACAATAGCGGAAGTTGGCCTGCAGCATGCCACTGATGTTTTTTTTAGATGTTTTTGGCGTGGACATGATTTTTCCTTCTTGTACAACCATCCCATCTACAAGTATAGGCTCTAAGATTATGAGAACGTCTGGGCAGGTGCCAATTATGATCCCTGTGTTGCTTACCGTAGTTCTACTCATGGTAAGGCCACACATGCTCGATCATCAGTTGTTATTACCAAGCAAGATGATCAATTCACTGCTCTTCAATTAACAATTGGTTCTTCTTAGCCTTTGGAATCGCTTTCTCGCATGTCATATTGACATGGAGCGGTCAAAACTAGCTCATCTACTGATTCTGAGTTAAATTTTTAACTTAGCTTTTAATACGAGGTATCACTTCATGCCGTGATCTTTTGTAAATTATGTAATGATATTTAAAATAGAAATTGCATTTTGGTAGGCATGTAAGGAGCTAATAAAGTTTTGGTAACTCGGTTTCTTGATATACATACTTGGCAAGCTTTGGGTAATGTCTGAATCTGCACCTAAATAATAACTTGTGGTACATTCCATTTATTGTGCTTTCTTGCCATGTTTAGAATAAGCTCTTAAGATAGATTATGTCCCCGGTATTGGCACTTAGGCTATAGTATTTACCTGCATATTTGATATGACCTGATCCCTTGTCTAGGGTGTAGTGGACTGAGCTGGCTTGGCCGCATGCTTGGTATGACCAAACCCTTGTTTGGGGTATAGTGTCATACGTAAGCTTCGCTGCATCCTTATCTAGCATCACCATTCTCATTTCTAAGACTATCGTTGTCGCTCATATGTTGCACAACAACTATAGTACAATGGCAGTGAGCTATGAAGTGTAATTTATACGTGCTCTTGGCATAGTCTTCCCCACTGTTTGGGGGAGGACTAAGAGAAAAATTGATTGTGAAGTCAGGTCACGTATTTACAACCTTCGCATGCGCATGATATTTTGTACTGATTCTTCCTGTCTAGTATCAGTACATCCTGTGTTTTATGTCAGCAGTACTAACATAGAGGGCTATTTACACTGGTTTGGGCCATCTAATATTCCTACAACCAGTTAGACTGAGAAGTCAATCTGCACTGTTTGCAGCCCTGTTTTGATAACTGGTTCAGGCAGTCTAATATCCCTACATCCAGTGCAGTAATTTGGCAGAAGAGCCAAATTGTGTCAATGCAATTCCAAGTATTTGAGTCCCATTTTACCGTTCTCCTTGCTAAGATTGTCATTCTCATCGGTCGACCGCTCATATTGCTTGGTCAGTAACCATTGAAGGCGAACTGTGAATGTGTATGGGGAGGTCATTTAATCTTTCCGAAGAGAGATAATATAGAGAATTTTATACTAGTTCAGCCTGTCTACGTTAATACATATATTTTTCTACAAGGCTTATTACATAAGTGGTGTAGACCACTCAGAATGTGGTCTAAGATTTCATGCACGATATCGAACGCTCTATGTGTATGTAGCCCCTAACCTCGATTTTCTTGTGACCTTGGATTTATCCTACCTCGGCCCTTCAATTTAGTTTGCAACTCAGCCACCCTAGTTCACTATTTGATCAGGACGGTAGATGATGTTGAAGACCCGGCACTTGAACTTCTTATTCCCTGAATGAGAGGTGCAAACACCCTTACTAACCCAGCCGCAGTAGCGTTTTCTCATATCCTCCCGTGCTTTCATTGGAATCACTATCCAAATCAATAAATACCTGCATATTTTGGCAGTCATTGTTGGTAAAAGAGGATGGCCGGGTGAGGTAGAGGCGGCGATTAAGGAAGATGAAAAGTTTAAAGGCACTAAAGGCATATTGCAACCATGGTTATTCCTTCCTCATCACAGTGTTATCCTAAGGACATGTAAGGTTATCCGATTTGTCGAGCGTTATCTACTTATTTGCTTTCTCCCTTCTTGCTAGTAGGAAACATCATATCTAAAGATTCTCAGTGCATTTCTCTGCTTGGATGAGTGGCAGCATCGCCATCTTTGACGGTAGATTAAGTTAATCTATAAAGTAGTTTTTTGTCAGTCTCACCGTTTTAATATCTGAGAGTGCAGTTATTACTCACCCGTTGTATAACCAGCGTGATTGGTGAGTAATGGCAGTGGGCCATGGACGATGGAGATATCATTGGCCGAAGAGTGGGGATTTGGGTTACCTTTCCATTTATCCTTTTTTTCTTGTTGGCCTGCTTGGTTGGAGAAGGTCGGGATCGCGGTTTAGAGATGATCTATGGGGGCCTTGAATGACCATCTATGAGCGAAGGAAATAAATGGATCAATGAGATTTATAGTTGTTGTGGGAAACATATGTAATGTTTACCGAAAGCTGGGAAATGAGGGTCAGGCATATTCGTTGGGGATCAAAAAAGTGAATGGAGTTTGAGTCTTTATTTTAGCGCCAAAATTGTTAATGAAATTTTTTGACGTCACAACGCTCAATTGGATCATAAAGCAACCTAGACAATGATTACTCCCATGATTTTGAATCAATAGATTTAACTTATATTAAACCTGCATTTAGAAAGTGACCATGTCACTGGTGTTTACATAGTCCAATAGTTTCATCTAACTGCTTGCTAGACTGTTGAGCTCATTTTACCAAGGAGTTTCCATTTGCGATCAAGCGTCACACGGGCAAAGAAAAAGCAATGGAAGTAAAGAATATAGAAATTTAATGTGGTTTAGATTATTATTTATCCAATGTCCATGGGATAATCCATTATATACTATTTTTGGGACAAATGATTACAATTTCTTAAAAGCATACAATATCTCTCGGGTTTTATGATCAACTTTAGACTTTAGAAAAATTGTCCCCCCTTTACGCCTTTTAATGCCTTCTTTTATAGTGTGGAAAAGTGTAATGTTGATTGTCATGATTACCCTTTATCCTTCGCTTCAATCTCCACCTTCAGATTTTGCCATTTGTCATTTTTCTACAATGCATTTTGTTGTATCTGGATTGGTGACGCATCTTTGTCGAGAAGTCATGGCATTGGTGGGAGTCTAGGGAATTGAAGTTGGATGCCTAAAAAATTAGGTGGTAAGCCCAAGCCTATATGGGTTGGCTTTTCTTCCATGAAGACGCAGATGTCTTAAGAAGAATGCTGGGGGCCGCCTTGAGGCTCTGGGATGTTGTTGATGCATGCAAAGAGGTGCGGTAATGACAATTGTCTGATGCTCAAGTCGTACTGACGTGTTGACATCTCTGCTATCTTTGCTTAACTGGCTATCATATTTGGTAGAAATGGAGTTGTACTACCCTGTTTCATTCTGGGAATTGATTTGAGATATGATGAGAATGTATTCGAGGCTCACAATGATCTGAGCTTATTGTGATTTGAGTTTCCCTCATTGCAAGCACACTCAGGTTGTTGATAAGAGAAAGGAGGAGCTTCATACCTCTGTCATCTACCTGTAAGTATGGTTCTACGTTGAAGCTTATCTTGAGTGGCCCTACATTCAGCCCTTTGGAGTGCTTTTGACCCCTTGCGGTACTACTTAGGTTGCCCCTGGTATGTACTGTGCATACCTTTTCTTGAAGGTGTTGAAAAGTTATTTGCTTTTGAGATGCAGCTAGCTTAGTCCACCATGTGCTACCTCCTATACTTCGACGCAGAATTCTTATTCTGCTTTGTTCTTATGTGTTGTCGTTTTGGCCCACTCCTATTTTCTTATGAGTGTAGTGTCTCTTCTATCGAGATTTCTTTGATTGCAAGGTTCAGGTTGGGTTAAGCAAATTGGCTTCAATGCGGCTTCCTATGCAGTATGAGTTTGATTGATTCAATTCCTTTTTCTTGACATTTAATTTTCTCGAGATAAAGGCAGCCTTCCTCGATTCACATCATGCCCCCATTTTCCTTCAATGTAGCTCGAGGTAAAAAACGGGTGTAATAAAATTTAAAAATCAACTTTGATTTTATCTCATAAACAACATACATATCCAAATTTCAAATCGTTCAGAGGCATTTTGCTCATGTTTTCATTTTGAAAATGTCATAATTTAAGTCATTATAAATACATAGCACAAAGGTTCATCTTATCATCATAAAAACTAGATTCAAATCATCTCTAACAACAAGTAGAATGCCATAAATGAATTCAAAGTAGTCTATAATGCTAAAGAGGGTAATATTACTCACATAAACTTGGAAACCGTAATAAAATCTTGTCGCTTCTTTAAAAATAAAGGCTTGATTTACTCTAGTTTATTTTCTCTTCCTCTTTCCTTTTAATGATGGCCGACCTTAGCTTTTACATTGCTTTTTGATGAAATGAAAATAAATGAGAGAATGATAAGATTAGGGGAAGGTAAGAGTTAATAATTTGGGAGTGATATGATCTAAGAATTGATTAAAGAGACCGATGTGGTGGTGAAGGCTCAAATAACACAGTCAAAGGAGAAATGAAAGTTACTAATGGTGATAGAAGCATGATCTAAATATTAAGGCGGGAGTGTTTGTAGTAAAAGTGTAAGGGAGGTAGAAGATGGAAAATAATGGATATATCATATCATTTCTGCACATGTTCCCGAAAACAAAATAGTCCCGAAAACATGGAAATAGTTATGCTTTTTAATCTCATCCTAATCTCCCATGTTCAAACCTCATCTATTTCTGCACATAATCAATATAGGCAAATTCTATTTAATCCCACAAAATAACGTGGTATCCCCTCAAAAATTAAAAAAGTTTGTAAACCCACAAAATAACTTAGTATCCCGCCAAAAATTAAAAAATTTGTAAACCCACAAAATAACTTAGTAGCCCCCGCCTATTCCAGAGCTACCCTTCCCATCACCGAAAACGTTCTCTAATAAAAAAAATCAAAGCAGTTACTCCAACGTTCTCCCATCACGCAAAACAGTTCCTCACCTTGCCTCTTCCTCGCTGTGCCTCGGTCTACAACAATCAACATAAGTAATCAACGTAATTAATTACATAATTCGATTGTTATCACTATGCCACAAAGTGAATCAAGTAACAGTGATCACACGACATAAGGTAGATTTTTTGTTATTCCACTTTTTCACATAACACACGACAAAACATTTTTTGTCTAAAGAGCCACATAATCTTTCATCTGTTGTCTGAATGGCTTGTGAAATCCCTATGTACAAACTTGTTATTCAAACAACATTTTATATGTCATCTGATTTAAGTTATCAAAAGTTTTATTTTTGGCTCCAACTTTTCCCTCTTAATTAATTCGTGGTCATGATTCCCCCCTTTCTTATTTCGTTCCATTCCCTCTTTATTATTTCATTCCCCTTTTTTATTTTTATTCAGGAGAAAATCGCCATCTTCTTCTCCTCGTTAACTTAAGGTTTGATGAAATTAAAGCCATCACCTTCTCATCTTCTCATCTTGTGCAAATTTATGGTTGCGTGATTCATTCCTTATCGAGTGTTCTTCGATTAAGGCTATTTATGGTTGCAACTCCTTGTCGATTGTTTATCGATTGATTTTGGTACGATTTTGGCCCCTTTCGATTTATATTGTTCTTGAATCTGATTATCCTACCAATGATGAACTGGGTTGTTATATAGGAACTAATTTCCTGTATTTCCATATATATGTTAAGATTTTTGCCCCCTTTGATTTTGTATTGATCTCGACTTGATTTGCCTTTCGATTTTTACCCCCATTCAATTTTGTATTGATCTTGACTTGATTTTCCTGTGATGATTTGGGTGTTTATGTGACAATGAACAAAACTTGGCTGAAGTGCACTGGCCAACATGTTTTCGTCATGCTTGTATTATTTTTTTAGTTCTTGTATATGCTTGAATTTTGTTTATTTTCAGTTCTCGTTGCACATTTTAGTTACTTGTTTATTTTCAAATTGGATATTGGGATCTGCTGAAACTTGACTTGTTTATTTGTGATATAAACATTCTGGTATATTCACAATATTCTTTGACCCTTGTTGAATTTCTATTTCAAGCTTCCCTTTTTCCGATGAACTGAGTTGAACTTGTTCATTTTTTTCATACATCCTAATCGATATGCAATTGCACTATGTTTTTAAGCCTGAGTGTGCAAATTACATACATTCACATGTATTGCATATATACATGTATATACATGTTTTATATTGTTTTGATATGTGTTAATTATGTGTGTATATGTATATGTATATGTATATGTGTGTTTGGATACTTAAAATGTGGTATGTGTTTTAATACTTAAAATGTGGTTCATCCATGTTACAATTTCCTGGAACTTTGATGCGTATGTTGGTTGTTGGTTCATCCATGTATATACATGCATACATATGTATGTATGTATGTATGTATGTATGTATGTATGTATGTATGTATGTATGTATGTGTGATTGCACTTGTTGCTGGCCCTATAGTTCTCTATATTAATTCATCGTACTTGATTCTGCCATGAATCTGGTTTGCTGCTGCTCGACTTTGTGCATCTCTATGTGCATTGAATTGTTCATGTGTTCATATGTTTTATATATATGTATACATGCATATACATATATGTATACATGTAAAATCCCTTAACCATATTTTGAATAGCTTTGAGCTGCTTTGGAATTGTTCATGTGTTCATGTATGAATGTATTTACATATGTGCTTTGAGATAATTTTGAATTTCTTTGAACTGCTTTTGAATTATTCATGGGTTTATATATTGAATTTTTGATGCATTTTTTTGATACTTGAGTGGATTTTTCTTTGATTGCTTTTCCTGAATGTAGAATGCATTTTGATACATGTATACATCCTTTTGTATGAATTTTGGTTTATACATATATGCATGTATACATTCAAGGTTTATACATATATACATGTATGCATTTTACTTTGAATTGTTTACACACACACACGTGTATATATATAGACACACACACACACATGTATCAGTTTCAGCCCATTCAAGTTCAATGAAATCAAAGATTTATACATGTATATATGCTTTGATACCAAAATGTATTTTGCTTTGATTGCCTTCCCTGAACCTTGAATGTATACATCCTTGCCTTCCTAGAACCTTGAATGGCCTGAAACTGATACTTGAATAACCTCAACCTTGAATGGTTGTTACTGGTATATGCAGTCTTCTTGCTTGGTACTTCCATGAATATACACACATACATATGTATCATATATGTGTGAAATATTGCCATGTTTTCTTTTTTTGCTTGGTTTATACATGTGCACTTCCGCTTTGTTCATGCTGCTCCTATATGCACTATGCTTAAACCGTTTTGAGATTTCTTGCCTGGTATTCATTATGTACTCTTGTGTTTGTTGAATTGATGAAACTTGTTTTATGATATGTGCACCTGAGTTGAGCCCGAGGAGGCTTGGGCTTGACCTTATGATATATGCCTTTTGTTAAAGTCTTGTCCTCCTTGATTTTCTGGTTTGTATATTTCTGGTTTGATTTTCTGGTTTGAGTTCATTTCCTTGTGTGCCTGAGTTGAGCATGATAAGGCTTGGGTTGACCATGTGCACATTTACACTTTGTTGAGCCTTCGGGCGTGACCTTTGCAATAGTCCATGAGATTTAATCGATGTCCGGCCTTGTGATATTCATAGTGATACACCGTGCATATCATAAGTTGTTCGCGCGCGCGCGCACACACATACACATATGTTTGGCCATGTCTAAAACATGAAGAGAAAACAAATTGAGGCAATATTATTATTGAAATTTAATTTTATTTTTGCAATTTAGGTTTGTTTCCTTTTCCATTTTACTGCGTTGTTTATTTGATAGGTATAAGAGATGGTTGGACACAAGCTGAAGCAAGCAAATGAAGATCAATATCAAAATAAACTCGAGTGAGTGTAAGTGAGTGCTAGCAAAAAATGTTATATATGAGAGTGTAGAGAAAAGTTGTATATATGAGAGTGATAGTGAAGGTTGTATTGTATTTGAAAATGTAAGAATAGTGAAAGTTGTATCGTATTTGAAAATGTAAGTATAGTAAAGGTTGTATTGTATTTGAATTTGATTGAAATAAAATATTTGTTTATATAGATTTGTGATCATTATTTCATTTTGCAGATATAACATAAGTGTAATTGATATGCATATCAATCAATATTTATATGTTGTATAATAGAAAATTGTAGAAATGATAACATAACATTAGACAATGTATGATTTTTTTTCTTTTGATGTGTTGGTGCATATCATACGATGGGGTATATCTGTGGTCTAATGTGTAATGAGACGACATGGAAATAGACAGAAGATAGATATACAATCAGATAACGGATCATATTTGTCGTCTGTGGTGTTTTTTTCCCATAGTGTATTTTGATAGCCAATAGTCGATTACGTCAACGTGCAAAAATCGAAGTGTTATTCGATCACGTCAATGAGATAAACCATGTAGTTTCTCAGTATTATTCAATTATGTCTGCAAAATAGAAGTGTTATCAATTACGTCTGCAAAAATTGAAGTGTTATTCGATTACGTGCAGACGATTTAGGGTTTGTTGCTGGTCTCAACAACAACCATAGTGAAGTTGGGTAGAATAAATTCATACCACGTAAGAGCACTGCGTGGAAAGCAATTTTTCGACGCAGTGCATATGCGTGAAAAAAAGGCCTTCCACTCTGTATCCTAGCGTGATAGTCATTTTTCCACGCATAGGGATTGTGTGGTAGGCATTTTTTCCACGTAGCTTCAACATAGTTTTTGCTAAAACCAGCAACAACTTTTTTTGTTGTTCACTCGGTATTCTTTTATTTATAGTTTCATGCTAATTGTTTTTTATTATAATTTGTAGATGGCTCGAACTCGAATGATGGCTTCTGAAAGAAAACAGAGAATGGAGAAAGCAGTAGAAGGTACTAGTTCGGACATAAACGAGGATAGGACTGATATTCTTGCAAGGCAAGACGATACGAATGAGGGGCAAAATGAGACAGACAAGGATAACTTTGAGATCCTTTCAAGGAAAGACGAGGAACAACATGAAGAAGGAGATGAGGAACATGGATATGGTTCAGACTCTTCGGGGAAGATGGAGATGACATAGAGGATGATTCAGGGACAGATGCTGGCGACGAGACAGATGATGAGCCTGAGGTAGAAGGTGAAGCCGAAGAAAATGTAAACGATAATGATGGACTAAGAATAAGTGATGTGATTAGAAATTTTGATACTTATGTTGCATCTTTGATATGGATTAGCCAGGTATGTATCTACTATTATTGTAAACAATCGATTCAGAATTATTGTGTTTACTAAGTGTAAATTTTATTTGTGTGGGAACGATCACCGCTCACATGCATCAATCATGCACAGAAGGTATCGGAGTGGATGATTCTAAATAATTCTACTATATTCAAAGCCATTATCGAACCGTCTAGCTTGTTTTCCATTGTTAGCACTTGCCACAAGAGTGTTAACAAGAATTTGATATCAGCTTTTATGGAACGGTGGTATCCGAAGACTAATACCTTCCATTTACCATTCGGTGAGATGATTATTACCCTTGATGGTGTAGCTTCTTTATAACACATTCTAGTTGAAGGTAAACCTGTACAAAGTATGTCATATGAAATGGAACAAGCGATTAGTATTGTTTCAAAGTATCATGGCCTTACTAAAGTAGAAGCTAGGTTGGAAATGAATGAGAGGGTTGGATATAAATTAAGTTTTCTATGTTAGTAGATAAATTTAAAGATGTGAGTTGTTGTTTGGACTGATTAGGAAATTAGGCATGTCGCTCATGCTTATCTTTTATTCTTGCTTAACAACACGTTGTTTGCTGAAAAAAGCAAGTCTCATGTACACATATCATTTCTGGATCCATTAAAAAATTTGACATTGTCAACACTTACTCTTGGGGTTCAGCGGCACTTGCATTTCTCTACAGGCAGCTCGGATTAGCAACCCGTATGGGTGTGAGGCAGATTGCAGGATTTCTTTGCTTATTGGAGTCATGGATATTTGAGCATTTTCCATGCTTTCATCCTTCCACAAATCTATACTACGAAATTTAACCCATGCTGCTCGATGGAATTCATCTTCAGATAGTGTTGCATCAGTCATTGATCTACGTATATTCTTTGATACTATTCAGATTGAACATGTAATTATCTTCATTAACTATTTAGTAGCACTAATTTTGATTAGTTGAACGCCGTGAGTAATCAGTCTCTTGTCATTTGGTTATAGATTATTTTTGATCCTTACATATTTGCACGTCATTATCATCCATTTCATGTTATATCATGGTATAGCGGTTTCATTCTCTACCTCAACGTTGTGGAGCTATACCATCCTGATAGAGTACTTAGGCATTTTGGCAGAGTTCAGAACATTCCCATTGCTCTTATCCCTCTAATTGTAACAAATGCACGTCTAGGTACAACTTCAACTACATACACTCGAGTGCGTTATCAATTTTTAGAAAGTATATGTTAGAATTAGTATCAACATTTAATTGCAAAAGGGCGTAGATCAATACCACTCAATCAGTCTTTTCTGAGTTGCACGGATGATTATATGGAGTGATACAGCGATCATAGTGTTTTACGGGTTCACAATCCAGTAAGCTTACCTGCTAATATAATGATTGGAGCATCCCATTTTTAGCCCACCTATGACCAACTGTAGTTGGTATGTTGTATTTATTTTTTCACATTTCATTTCACTATAAATTAGGATGAAGTTTCATTTTGAACAAACCTATAAGCTTAATTTTTTCCAGACTCTACACGATGTGCATGGCTTTTTGGATGATGCTAACAGTTAAGTTGCGAGTGCAAGAGTTGCTAGTGGCTTCTACATCCATCGTCAATTGTAGTTTAAGTAACTCCTCGTTGAATTTTGTTAATGTAATCTTTTGTGACTGCATGTATTTTGGTGTATCTAGTGTGTTTGAACAACATATGATATTATGGTTTGTTGTTTGAGTGTGTTAATGTAATGTTTGTTCATGTATGGCTTTATTAATGTAATGTTTGGTACTGTTTGACGCTACATGGTGTGCATTTTGCTAATGTAATGGTTTCTTGCCTAAATTGGTTGTCTCTGTTGCATTAGACATGTTTGGTAATGGAATGCCATCTTGGTTTGCTGGCATACTAGACTCTGTATTATTTTTTTGAGTTTCTCAGTTTACCATGCACTGACAAGATGTGGTTAACAAGCAAACCATGCAGAGACTATACGAGGTAAGGAAGAAAACCAAGTTGGCGTCCAATGTGGTTATTGGACAAACCACATACGTATTAAACGAACTGGAACATAATCCACAAGGAGATCCTGCGTGGTTGGTGTGAATTTGGAAAAAAAATAAGTTTTCCTGTTGTATACATAATAGTTTGCAATCACAATAATTGTCTTTGTTTTGTTTTTTTGGTTTTTGGAGTTTAAAAGTAGTTATGATACATGGTTTATCTTCATACCATGTTGGCACGTTATGGGGTGAGTTTATGAACAAGTATTACGACCAAACCACGTTTATTTGCTATGAACTGGAACAAAATTCACATGTTTGCGCTACATGGTAGTCCCAAAAATGGAGAGAAAAAATTACTTCTGCTTCATCGCCTCAAACAGACACACTTTAAATATCACTCGGTTCCACAATACACAATTAATTCAAGGAAATTCAAATAAATGATGCACATTTTAATCCAACTTTTTGTAAACAAAGTAAATTCAAGTTTCTAAGAAGCAATAATTTTCAAACAATCATTCAATTTAACCATACATTTTAACAAATCCAAAATATTGCCACCACTACTTCCATTCATCATATTAATTTCTTTCATCCTAAGCTTGTCTTCGATCGTTTAAATGTACACCCGTTACTTGCATCCGTATCACGACCCGTGAACCATTTTGAATAAATTGGTGATACCAGATGTTTAGGCTCTAGTTTTACCTACGATTGGTAGTGTGTATTTCAGTTTGAATGAAAACAAATGAAATAATTTTGAAATTTAACAATATATAAGTTGCGTACCTAAACAAAATGGTCTCGGTTAACAAAAACTATTCCAATTTCAGCACGATGTAGAGGCACTTTTCCTTTCAATGAAGATATTGTCAACAAAAGTCTTTCGCTAATGTGGAATACTATAACATTATATCTAGTTGCAATAATATAACCAATATTGGGCATTGACATCCACTTTTCTTCCGGCGCAAACCCTTCTTCTTCATGCATAAGGCTTTTCAAAAGAATATACTTCTATCATGCTCTATGAAAAACGCGATCGTATAAAGCTTGATTTTCATATAATTCTTCGTATAACTCCTTTCGAATTTTACTCCAGCTTGATACTCCCAAACCAAGCAAAGCCGCCACACCGATATCTACAGTTACCATCTCATCGAAGCTCAATAATATCAATAACAAATGCCTTCCACAGCAATGGTATTTGATGCAAATAAGTTATCATGCCTACAGTTAGATTTTCCATTTGAAAAAAAGTATGATATAGTAAGTTAACATAGTATTTATATACCTTTTTTGATTTACAAATAGGAAGTTTATCGGTACAAGCCTTTTTTGTAGTATGCGGACTTTGAGAGTAAGTACTTTCGACAAGCTCAAATGACGAAGGCATTCTTTTAGTTGAAATATTGGCACTTTTTTGCTTTTTGTACCCACCACTTCGTTCATAAGCAAACATAATTCTCGGTTTTTTGCTTGAAGCACCAGCATCCAATTTCATTATTATGATAACAAAACCGAGACGTTTTCCCGTATCAGGAAGCCAATCAACCAATTTTTTTCTCGAGGGAAATATCTGCATTAAAAATGTTAAATAAAATGTAAGTAATATAGATTTATTTGAAACTTAATCAAAGTAAACTTACATCATAAGTCGTAAACTCATTTGAATAATCCAACACTATTTCTTCGCACATTTCTTCATCATTGAAAAATGGTACAATCTGCAGAAAACAAGTATCAAACACTGAAAAGTTTAAACAGAAAAAAACAAAATGAATTACCACGTAGGGTGACTGTGTGGTTAATGTCAGAACCACTTAGGCATTCTGTATGGTTGTGTAAAAATTTATGCATTTGCTAGCGCGATTAAGCCAGAAACCTAGTAGAGCCTCTGCGTGAATTATCACTAATCCCCATAATTGACAACCTACGATTGTTTTTGCAAAAAATTAAAAACTTTTCAATTTTTTTGAATTATCTGCTGGGATTGCGTTAACAGTTCATTCTCCTCTACAAAATCCATCATCTGGTAGCTAAAAATTGAATTTTTTCTTCAATGATTTAGAAATTAGGGTTTTGAAGAATCTATGGTTTAGAGGGTAAAAACTTAAGTAAAAATAAAGGAATTGAGAAGAAAGCTTTCTAAGGGTATTTTAGTCTTTAAAATTTTATTTTTTAAAGGGGGCTACTAAGTTATTTTGTGGGTTGACTTAGAATTTTCCATTAATATATTTCATCCTATCTATTTCTTAATCCTAATCCAAAACGAACCTACTATCGTTCATTTTCACAAAATGAAAAACGAAAAAAGCCCCAAATTATAGTGTCTTCACCACCATCCTCGTCTCGACCAGCGAACTATCGTTTACCATATCTCAACCGCCACTGCTACACCTCCCTAATCCTTCTTCACAACACCAACCTTCGTTGATTCTCCAGGTATCAATTTTTACTACTGATATTAAAGTTTGTTATTTTCAATAGCTCTGGGAACTAAATTTGGCACTTCACATATTGTTCTTGTTATGATATGTGATACGATTCTCAACACACTTGAAGCTTCAGCCCCTTATAGAAGAATCTCGTACATCCTTAAAATTATCAAGACTAAGGCAGTAGTAATATTTTAGAAATAACATCCTAAGTCTCTAGTAGTAATAGCATAACAAATTAGGCTCCGTCTGTTAACCCTCTGCTTATTGCCTTTCCCACCCCGTTGTTTTAATAAATCAATATCCACCCCTCATTTTCCTCTTCCCACCCCATCATCTACCAAAACTACACCTCTCTCACTCAACTCAGAAACAAAATAAAAGGTTAGGCTCCATCTACCTCATTTCCCCTCTCTAAACCTAAATCCTAGTTCTAACTCTTCCACCTCCCTCAACCTGACCTATATTTCAGCCGCCTCGCTAAATATTTCAGCCGTCGTGGAGAAGGAAAGACAAAGCAAACATCATCATGGCAAGTGTTTTTCTATATATTTTGATGATTTGCAGAAACGCGCTCGAAGTCCGACATAGAAGAACGCTGGCATTAAACCCTAGATAATGACCACATTTGGTAGGAAGAGGTTGGGTCAACAACCTCGTCTGCGACAAACGTTGTTGTGACTACAACCACGTTTGTAGTAGATGAGGTTGTTGACAAAGCCCGTTCCAGCCAAACGTGGTCGTCGTATGCTCAATTTTAATGCTTGAAACAACTGTTTTGACTTTTAATAAACACATTCAATCAATTACAGCTTCTAAATTTAGCACACTATATTTAGCTTCATTAACATTTAAAAAAGGAATGAAAAAGAAAATGCTATACTTTCAATATCTAGCAATTACAAGAATCAAGTTGCAATCTTTCGCATAAGTAAAGGCTTAAATATTAGAACTAATTTATCGTAACAACACGTCATGTGTCCGTAATATTTTTCCTCCAAAGTTGCACACTATATTTATAATTATTGCACACATGATATCAATTTATAATTCATGCACATTATATTGTTTTTTAAACTTGTTTTGTCGTTGTAGAAAGTTCAAAGCCAATGAGCAATCCCCTAACGGCTTTTGAAAGAAATCGACATGTAAAAGCGAGAAATTTAAAAAATGTAAATCAAACGGAGGAACAAAATCAAGACGGGCATGTTATTCAAGAACGAAATATTGAGCATGTTATTCAAGAGCAAAATGTAGAGCAACATATTGAAGGGGAACCTCCACAACATATTGAAGACGTACCTACACAGTATGTTCAAGAGCAACATCCACAACATGTTAAAGAGCATCTTATGCATGAAGATATCGGTGCTTATAGTGGCATACATAATACACAAACAACTTTCGGTGGCCAAGAATTACCGATGTGATTAGTAGCTACGATACCTGCATTGCTTCATTGATACGAGATGGCAAGGTATGTCTTACAAAATTCTATTAAATAAATTATTTATCAACATAGTATAATATAATGTTAAGTTATTTTTTGGAACGAGACACTCTTTTATGTGTAAACCATGGTACAAAGATTTTAAATTGAACAATTCCAAGTGATGCAACAACTTTTAAACGTTATTTGGAATCTTCGGGATTATTTCTCTAGTGGAGGCCTATTATAGCTCGGTTAGTAAAGTAATTATATCTTGTTTTGTTGAGCATTGGCATCCTGAATCAAATACATTTCACCTACCATTCAGTGAAATGACTATAACATTAGACGATGTTGCCTCTCTACTGCATATTTCGGTTGAAGGATTACCAATATAAACATATAATTATTCCCGAAATGATATAACTAACTTGGTTGTTAATAATTTGGTGATAATTGATGTTGAAACAAAAAATCTCATGAAGGACAGTGTTGGATATAAATTTCCTTATACTAAATTGTATGAAATATTTGACAGAGTTTGCGATGATTGAGAAGAAGAAAAAAAATCAAACAAGCTGCGCATGCATATCTAATGTATTTAGTGTCAAATACATTATTCGTGGATAAAAGTAAATCTTATGCATCCATACATTATTTAAACCAAATTGATAATTTGGATGGAGTTCGTAATTATTCTTGGGGTTCGACATGTCTATGTTGGCTATATAGACAGCTAGGTCTTGCGAGTAGAATAGAAGTGAAATAAGTTGCTGGTTTTCTTGGATTGTTGGAATCATGGATTTACGAACATTTCCTACATTTGCGTCCATCAACCAAAATTTACAATGAAAGTTCACCAAGAGTGGCCCGATGGGATCCAACAAATGATTAGGAGAAGAATAGAGAAGTCATAGTGAGAAAAATACAAGGAATGATAGATATTTTTGTTACCTGCCTCCGCTTTCATTACACGGTAGCCAAATATATAAAATTGTACATCATATTGTGTAACAAACTTTGCTAGGTGGCTGCCTAATGATCAATACAGTCTGTCGCAATTTCAGGCCACGTATTTGCAACAAAAATTTGTTAATAAAGATACTTTGTTGGCTTGATCGATTAACCCCCCGGTATTTTCCCTTCACCCCTCGGTTAAAATTTTAAAATTTAGTTTCAATTATACCCTTTAATAATTAAATAGATATCTTATTCAATTTACTATTTCTATTCATCTTCATCTCTTTTCCATCTGCTGAAAATTGGCATGAATGGTACAAGTAGTAAGTCCACTACAGATGAATACGTATAATAAAATCAGGTATGTTTTCTTCATAGCTGTTACTATACTAAGAACTAACATAATCATAGTTCCATATACAATAGTAATTTCTCAAAACCAAGTTTACCATTTACTAGGAAGTGATGAAAACATTGTTCGTTAAATACTATGTCCATTTTTTAATTTCCAGATTGGATGGATGGCCGAAGAAGATGAAGAAATTGTTATGGATTATAGTAATGAGTTCACAACATAGGATGCATGTAATTTATTTTACCATTATGTAAATTAACTCATTTTCTAAATTGAAAATTACTCACTTTTTTCATTGTATGAAGGTATTTCCAAATAGATATAAAATGAAAGAATGGATTGATTTCACGGCTAGAAGGAATGCGATGGTAGTGGTAGTCTTAAAATTGGATATAAATAGTAGCGATAGAAATCCAAGAATTATATTTGGATGTGAGAGAAGTGGTGCATATAAAGAGTACAAAGGCAAGAAATCTAACAGTATTAGATTAACAAGTACAAAAAAGTGCAATTGTCCATTTCGTATGAAAGGTGTTAAACTTCATAGTTCAGATAATTGGAGATTAGAAGTAATATGCAGTGTTCATAATCATTCTGCACTTTATAGTTCGAAAGGCCACTTTTTCTTGGTCGAATAACGGAGGATGAAAAAAAATTAGCTGTTGAAATGTACAAAAACATGGTGAAGCCAAAAGTCATTTTGCACACTATAAAACAAAACGATCCATCTAATAGTACGATAATTAAACAACACATAATGTTCTTTTTAGGCACAAGAAAATGGATAGAGCGGGTTGTTCTCATATACGATATCTCTTAAGCAAGCTTAAGGAAAAAACTTACTTCAAATAACATCGTAATACCTTAGATGGAAGTGATGTAATTACTGACATATTTTAGGCTCATCCTACAAGTATAGATTTGCTAAGAACATTACCACATCTTCTTGTTATGGATTGTACTTAAAAAATAAAAAAAAATAAAATGCCATTGTTGGAGATTGTCGGTGTCACGTCAACTAATCAAACCTTTTGCGTTGTTATTGCATATCTCGTATCTGAACGTGAAAATTACTATCTTTGGGCCTTAAATCGTCCTAATTTGGTAATGATTGATTGCGATGTAGAAATGCCATGTGTCATTGTCGCGGATAGAGAGAAAGCATTAATTAATGCCATTAACATTGTTTTCCCCAAGCTGCTCATATCCTATGCAGGTGGCATATCGAAAAAAATATTCTTGCTTTTATTCAAAGAAGAGTTACGGGTATGAAAAAAGAAGTGAAAAAAACAATTTTTTCAAGATTGGGCCAATTTATGTGAGTTCGAAAATATTGAGCAATATAACAATAACCTACAAGATTTGAATGTCCAGTATGGTGAGTACCCAAAGTTAATAAAATATATTACTCAAAATCGGCTTGAGACATGGAAAGATCGATCTGTACATGCTTGGATCGACAATTTTATGCACTTTGGAAACTACACATTAAATAGGTAAGACACTTGCAACATAATTTCTATGTTGTTTAGTTATGAAGATAGCAAAGCTCTTAGAATAGTGCGCTATGATCTACAAGAAGCTACCAATGGCTACAAAAGCCTTGTACTTCATGCAATTGTTTGACTAACTAACATTAACTTTCCTGACATGCACCATTGTCCCAGTGGTTAAGTGATTTGGCTTTGGTGCGAGAGGTCACAAGTTCGAAACTTGCCTAGCGTGATTCGAACGTTTATTGACATGTGATATGTTGTCACAATGATTTGTTGTATATAAAATACCATTTAAAAAAAATAACTTTCCTCCACCTTTGAGACAAATTCGTTCTATTTGTATCCCAAGCATCTTCAAATGATTCTTACAAACTTGTCGTGAGTATCAACGGATTGGCCTACTATATTTTCTGGCATGTAAGATAAGTAGAGTCTATATATAATAAATACAAGTCACAAATTTTCACATCGGGCCTTTCTAGTTCCAAGAATTATTAAGCTAATTCAAAGCATGAACAAGCATTAAACCATTAATATATGTATGCAGTATAATTCATTGGCATGAAATTTTATAATCAAATTTGATTTACAAGCTATCTCGGGAAACAAAGCCCAAAACATACTAAAATGGAAAAATTTGGTCGCCTAATATGTCTTGCTCAGCATTTATGTCATGTCATGATTTTATTATGTTATTCTAGTAGTGAAACATTCACCAAAAACTTATTCTGCCAAAGTTAGCATGAAATCAATGATCGGCTCACCAATCATTTAATCATTTGTGTTATAATATATGTAAATATAAAAGTGAATATGCTTTTGTGTTTTTCTATTTAGTCCCACATCATGAGATATGTTCCATCTCATGCTCCAAGGCATATATAAAGGAGCCTATGTAACGTAATTGAATTAATCAATCTTATGTAACTGATATCAGCGTGAATAACATTTTCTCATCTTCCCTCTTTTCGAATGGCTCCTTATCTCCTTTTAGTTCATAACACGTTATCAGCACGAAGCTGTTATAAAGGGTAAATTATCTTTCTGATCTAATTGATCAAATCTTTCAGATCTCATTCTATTAATTTTTTTCTTTTAGATCTCATTGTATCATTGATCTAATCATTGGGATCTGATTATATTTGTACATCTTATTTTTTGTCCATGTATTTCAGATCTTGTTTTGTTGTAGATCTTATTTTTTTAGTTTTAATTTTTCAGATCTCTTTTAGATTTTAATATCATGTTCAAATGATATTTTTTTTAGATCTTTAGATTTTAATCATCGGATCTCTTATTTAACTGTCATTCATGTATATCCATTTTTTATGATAATTTTAAATTTGATCTGATATTAAAGTTGTTCCATATACTAAGATGTAATTTCTGACCTTATTCTGTTAATTTTCTTTTTAGATCTTATCTATCATAGATCTAATTTTCCAAATTTCATTATATACATACACATACACATACACATACACATACATATACATATACATATACATATACATATACATATACATATACATATACATATACATATACATATACATATACATATACATATACATATACATATACATATACATATACATATACATATATATATATAACTTACCTCATAGATCTTACTCTATTAATCTTATCATTTTAGATCTCATCTTATTATAGATCTAAACTTTTAGATCTCATTCCATTGATTGGTAAAAAAATTATTTTCATTTTGAAACTTTTTTGTTTGGATTTTGGTTTGAATGAGAATTGTAGAAATAATTTTACCACATGATTTGTATTTTCAGAAGAAATATTTCACGGTTTCTTAGAGAAACAAATATAAGGATAATACGTATCTAGAAGATCGTATTAAGTCTATATGAAAGAATAAGAACCTGAAGTCCATATGTGTGAAGGTGAAAGATTAAAGTTTTCATAAGCTGAATAAAGCCATGAAAAACAAAATATAAGCGAGCAATTCCAAAAGAAGATGTTGATATGTCCAGAAGACATAACATAAAAATAATATGTTGAAATAATTTTAGAAATGTGGTAAATACTATTTCCTCCAAGGGAAATAGTATTATGATTCTCATGTTAGAATACAATTATGAAGAGTCCTCTTGCTTCATTGCATTTATTTAATACTGGAGACCTGAAATTCTCGAATAAAAATTATGCATATAAGTTTGCATTCCTAAAAAAAGGTTTATATATAAAAACTCAAATATATAAATTTGATATGTGAAGTTTTGAATTATAAGAAAAGCTAATTTAGATTATGGTAAATTCCAATTGCAATCAAACCTGAAGTTTGATAATGAAAATCAATTTGTACCATTTAGGATCTAAAGTACTAAACAAAGACTTTATTTTAAAGTAAAGTTGAACCTGAAGTTATAGAAATATTTGCAATGGTATTAACTACTAAACCAAATAAATGTATAGAAATTTGTTCACTCCAAAAGTGGTGATAATAATAAAAAAAATCTCCAGAAAAGATTTGTTGATATATTTAATGCTTTCACTAAACCAAATAAATACATAGAAATATATCTACTCTCCTATTCTCTTTCATTTTAAAACGAGGTATTCTAATGGGAAGTTTATTTCCTAATTTTTTTTCCTTCTTTCATGCATCCAATCATGTCATTCAAAAGGTAAAATATAATTGATCAAGTTTCTTTCCTTTGGCTCATTAAGTAAGTATTTTGGATTCTTCAAAAAATGAATGTTACTATCTATACACACATCAATTATGTTATACAATATATAAAACTCATTCATCTTTCCTCTTTCAGCAAAGAGGTATTCCAATGTTTACTATTTTATATGCTTAATCTTTTACCTATTATTGTCACGTCACAAAAATATACTTATTGATGTTATCAATAGTTGTAACTCATACAACATACTTTTTAGTTGCCAAGTCAAACTATTTTGTTTTTCATGATATTATGCATACACTATGTGATGTATAAATTTCCTCTCTCTGTTTAGCTTACAATATGTAAATAGCAACATATATTAATTCATATATAATCAGTAGCAATTAATAAATCATTAAATAAAATTAATTGATTAATGAGAGTGGTCCAAAAAAGATGCATATGAATACTTCATACATTTATTTTTCTTTTATATCTCTTATTGTTGACAAGGATCATAAGGTATATAGGTATATATTTATGTTTCTCACTATTGCAGTTGTTATGAATTAATAAATGGTATTTAATACTACGTATTCATATTCTTAAATCTGCCTATATTATGAAAGTAAACCTAATAAAGTCAGCACAATCTTTGATTATAATTAATCCCTTCTCCACCAATCAATCCATATAAAGGCCATTCCATATTTTCAAGGGTAGTTTTGCATTTTCAAGGAAATTAATGAATGCAATTAATGAGATTGGATCTAGAGCTATCAAAAGGATGTAAATAAGAAATTATAGTCGCTTTAATAGATTATATTTGGTTGTCATATACTATTTTGCATTAATGTTTTTATTCTTTCACTGTAACTACTATCAGATATGGTTTCTTATTTTATGAAATGCATTGATTATATACTCATGAACAATATTTTGATGCTTATGCATGTTTATTTCCGCTTATAGTTGGTAATATGATAAACATAGCCAAGCTTGAATTTAAAGCTTTGGGCTTATTAGAAGATAACTTTTTGTCATAGATATTGGATGTTGACATCCAATTACAATCTCATTGCTTAGAAAATGCCATAAAAATTATAATCTAATAGGATAAAACAATGCTCTTATATTTTTAAGGTGTCATATCAATCACAAACTTAAAATAAAACATTTAACTGAAAACGATCATCTTTACCTATGGAACTCCCTGAAGGAGTGTTATGACCGCCAAAACATGGTCACACTTCTAAACACTAGACATGAGTGGTTGAACTTGAAGTTTCAAATCTTTAAATCTATTAGGAAATACAATTCCTTTATATTTAGAATTACTTCTAAACTAAAATTATGTGAAAGGATTGTCTATTAATACTAACCTAAAGTTAGATCATTTCTTCAAGTTGATGAAGGAAACTTCATTAATGATGAAAATTTAAGTGCAATAATAAATGATATGGTCAAATTGATCAATAGTAGCAGCCTGAAGTCTGCTATGCGGATTTTATTTTATTTCAGTTCAATAAATAGTTGGAAGTTGGTGCTTCAATGTTTTTCCTTTCATAACTAAATGAAATAATGTACCGATAATGTTGACTTTAATCAGTAGTCAATTTTAAATTTTGGAAAGTACTAGCATTTATGTATGCTTATAAATTTAGTAGTTGACTAATTATGTTGTCTTTAGTTTTTAAGATATGGACCATCAATGTTTGAGTGATAATATATGCCTACTAGATTATGCAACTACTCACATTATTTTGAAAAACCAGAAGTTTTTTCTCCGAACTATCTGAAAATATTTAGCTGAAAAATTCAACCATAGCAAATCTGCTAATATAATTGAAGAGTTCGGAAGAGCCCAAATAGTATTACCGAATGGTACATATATCTTAATTCAAAATACATTATACTAAAGCAAATTTAAAAGAAATTTGTTAAGTTTTGAGGATATATAAATTAATGGCTACCATATTGGAATTATAATAAAAACGTCAAAGAATACCTGTGCGTTTTTCTAAAATTGAAAGCCAGAAGCTTATTTTAGAAAAAGCTGGTACAATTTCAACTGGATTATATTTCACGAAATTTGGCATAATTGAATCCCATATTTAAACATGAGCCAAAGCTCAGAAATATCACTTGAATGCATCTTATTAATTGATAGAAGAATTATCCTCCTATTATTAATATGTATGGTGTATTTGCTAGTAGCAATATGATAGTGGATCAAAATGAGAATCAAAAGATGATTATTATTTAATGTGACAATGTTTGTCAACATTAAGGGGGAGGATAAAGGGATATAAGTTCATTTTGATCATCAGTGTTAAATATTTGTTAACATGTATAATGATGCAAAATATTGATTAACTTGAATAAATTATCGATAATATCCCTATTAGGCTTTCTCCAATATAGCTTTAAATCCCTGAAGGATCAAAACGTGTAAACCACATCTGAAATATGATACAGAAGTCAATTTGAAATACTTTTGGAGCAAGTAATAAAGATGTCAAATAAAAGAGGTGAGTGTTCTTGAAGAAACATTTAAGGGTGCTCTTGCAGAGACTAATGACAGGATTGTCAAATTACCCTAGAAGTGGTTTAGGTACCTAAAACATGATAATAAAAAAAATCTCAATAAATCATGTCTAGAACTGACAAGAAATAATTATTGATGATAAATTTATAAATAATAAAGCGCTTATGTTTATAAATAAACTAAGGATCTTTAATTAGGGGAAAACATGACTGACCATCATGAATCCTTTACTAATAGAGAAATATGGACATGTAGTCCGTAAAGTAGCAAAAGTACTTGAAATGCTTAATATACCCTAAAGATATAAATATGGTTTAAATCGTATTAAATGATGAAAGTATACAAATTCCTGAAGAATATAAATAACTTTGGTGGTTATAAAGAAGGCAAAGAACAAGGAGCATATATTACAACCTACTTTTAAGTATTATTGTAATGAAAATCTTGATATAATTCATGATGACTAGATTACTTTCTACTTTTAAGTATCGTTGTAATGAAACTCTTAATATCCATTAAAGTGATAGTTGTGATATGAAAATACTTATTAAAGTATACAATTTTCTGAAGAATATATATAACTTTTGTAGTTATAAAGAATGCAAAAGACATTAAGTGTAGATTACAAATTTCCTCTAAGTATTGTTGTAATGAAAATCTTGATATACTTTAAGACGAGTAGATTACTTCCTGCTTTCTAGTAATATTGTAATGAAATTTTTAATATTCATGAAAGATGTATAGTTGCAATGTCAAAACTAATTCGAAGCACAAAAATGAAAGCACATGAAGTGTTTTTCATAAAAGTAGCATATAAAATGCAAACCATATTTAGAAGAAACAATCTTAGAAAATTTGATTATATCGAAGGAAACTATTAATAAATTATATTATTAATGAGATTCATATTTATAGATTCATAAGTATCTATAACCAATTTGAGTTATCGAAAGACAAATATGAATTCGGAGGGAAAATTTAAATCAGGGGGAGCATCTATAAGTATTTTATCATGCACTCTTTTTCCTTTACTAAGATTTTTCCCACTATGTTTTTATTAGTAAGATTTTAATGAGGCATTATCTTGATCTAGAAGTATCAACTCCCTAGTAACATTTGAAAATAAGTTACAATGTATTCTTTTCTCTTATTTAAGATTTTTCCCACTGGGTTTTTCTTACTAAGGTTTTAACGAGGCATTGTCTTGACCTAGAAGAATCAAACGTCTTTTCAAGAAATAACATCTCAAATATGTTATTTAAGTTAAATTGTATTTTTATCCTTGACTAAGGTTTTCCCCATCTGGTTTTCCTTTTTAAGGTTTTTAATGAAGTATTATATTGATCCAGAAGTATCAAACTCTATTTGATCCTATAAATTATTGAAATATCTCATACTATATTATAATCTTTTTTCCTTCACTAAGATTTTCCCATGGGGTTTTTCTTAGTAAGGTTTTAATGAGGCATTAGTTTGATCCAGAAGTATCAAACTTCATTTGAAGAAATGAGAAAATAAGATATGTCATTGTACTCTTTTTTCCTTCACTAAAATTTTTTCCATTGGGTTTTTCTTAGAAAGGACTTCAACGAGGCATTATTTTAATCCTGAAGTATCAACCTCTTTAAAAGGAATATCATTGTATGATATCTATGATTGCAAGTTGAACTCTTTTCCTCGTTCAAGGTTTTACCATTAGGTTTTCCTAATAGAGGTTTTTAATGAGATAACAGACAATATTTATAACGACCGAATGGATGTATGAATGCAAGATAATAATGAGTGGGAGCAATTGTCATGGACGTTTCAAAAGAAACAATTTCTAGCAACCATATGAGCATCCAAGATTTCGAAGACGCATATTCAAGGGGGAGTATTATAATATATGTAAATATAAAAGTGAATATGCTTTTGTGTTTTTCTATTTAGCCTCACAACATGGGATATGCTCCATCTCATGCTCCAAGGACTATATATAAATGAGCCAATGTAATGTAATTGAACTAATCAATCTTATGTAACTAATATCAGTGTGAATAACATTTTCTACTCTTCCCTCTTTTCTAATGACTCCTTATCTCCTTTTAGTTTATAACAATTTGTTTATATTTATGTTTTTAATTCATATATATTGCAAAAATCTTTGTGTTAGAAAGTACCACAGAACTATCTAAGATTGAAAACCTTGGGTTTAATTTCTTAGTGTGTTATAATATTTTATACTGAGTTTGATCTAAATTTTATTGAGTATTTACTGTGTATTGAGATTTTGATTTTATACTGATTATGATTATGTTATGATATGATTGTGATTAGAATCCATATGATTTTATCTACCATTTAAATTAGAACCAAAATTTGGACTTAGTGCCTATTTATTGAGTCATATTCTTTTCATTACTTTTAGATACTAATGTGGAATCAACAAAGACATAAGAACAAAATAAAATGAGAGATGATATTTCTGTGTATGCATGTGGAACTTGCATATTTGTTTTACTACAAAGTAAACTACTTTTAGATCTTCTTAATAATGTGTGAAAGTTAACTTAGTGTGGGTTTGTTCAATGGATAGTAAGCATTTTAATTTGGGTTAAAGTTTGGGGTTATGTGATTAAGTATGATAATACCGTATACCAGAACTTTAAAGCCTATGTGAAAGCAGGCCAAACATAAGACTATACAATGCAAGCATACGTATAAAGATGTGTTTTATTCATTTCAAAAATCAAAGCAATAAAATCAAATTATAATGTTGCTTAACGTTTTCTTTTCATTTCTTAATTTATTATCACATGTGACAAAGCACTAGAAAGTTTAGGGTGTAAAGAAAAATATATAAAGCTTAGTCATGCATGTTATTTACAAGTTGACCTTTTGGGTTATAGTAACATCAGTAATGATTTCATCTCTGTGTTAGTTCAACCAAAGAATTAGCATGTTTATAACCGATTATCTTATTTATCTCAGTCGTCTAAACTTAGCAATTGATTGGAAAAGAATGGGGATCAACATCATACAGCTAACTGATATGGTGACTTATTGACTTTTGGCTAACAAACCAAGGAAGCAACTCTTAGTGACAAGATGATTATAATATATTTTTTTCAATCAAAATGTAGGGAAGTGCGATTACCTGTTTGATAGCATAAACAGTAAGCCTGCTTTAGTTATGGTAAATGCGGATGAAAGGTTTAATGAATGATCTTATTTCACTTAACCAAAATGCTTTTATTCTAAGCTGTAATATTTTTGAAAGTTAATTATTAGCATATGAAATGGCTAGAAGCTTCATCAGGAAAGCAAAAGGAAACCGTTGTGTCAAGGTGGATTAGCAAAAGGCATATGACAGAATTAACACATAACTCATCATTCAAATTATTTATGGTAAAAATGGGTTTTACTCCTCAGTTTCCATCCTTTATTCGATGGTGCATTTCCACACTTTCATTCTCTATCATCATTAATGGCTCACCTTAAGGGTTTATAATGAGCAATTGAGGACTTCGACAAGACGATCCCCTTTCCCCATACTTATTCGTAGTAGCCATGGAGTACTTATCCATCAACATGAACAATGAGTTTTTACAAGGTAACTTAAGTCCATCATACAACGTAGACCAAGTGTTAAATCACTTGATCTAGGTTGATGATTTGCTTATTTTTTCTAAAGCAAACACCAAAATTGAAAATTCAATTTAAAAAAGTGTGATGACATGAAAAAATTTGCTGGTCTAACTATTAATACCTACAAAACTAAGGTTCTTTTAGGAAAGGTGTAATAATTAAGAACAAGATCTCCTAAATTCTCAGGGTCCAAAGTGGGACTCTTCCCATTAAATATCTAGGAATCCTTTATCAGAAAATAAACTGAAGATTTTGGATTTTGAGAAATTACAAGATAAGGCTAATGGTAGACTTGACGCTTGGAGTTGTAAGTACTTAAACACCAGTGGTAGATTGGAGCTTATCAAGACTACATTTTAACCGATTTTCCAATTTTTGATGCAAATTTGTTAAATTCTAGAAATAATTCTTTATTAAATAGAGTAGCAATGCTTAAAACACCACAAAAAAGTTAGGCCGCTGTTTGTACACCAAAGAAGGAGGGAGGGTTGGGATTGAGAAATCTTAAGGAATTAAACCATGCTTATGCGATCAAATTAGTCTGGAATTTTTTAAATCAAATTACTCTATGGGCTAAGTGGATTCGCAATAGATACTACTTGAAGAAAAAAATTCCGGTAGTTAACTTCGATAATAATGCCTTGTATACTTGGAAACTTATGCCACATTCAAGAGAAAAATGTAGTAAGATGGTTAATAGGAAAATTGCAAACGGTAGAAACACTAACCTTTGGTTTGACATTTTGATCTATTGTGTAATGACGGTCAGACAAAATTCTCCAACTTTCTTAGAAATGCGTGACTATTCCAAATCCACCCCCCTTGGAGTAATTTTTAAGAGCACTATTTATGTGCATGGCCCAGCTCGCAACCTTCGGCTTTGATACCACTTGTTATGTAACGACGGTCGGACAAAGCTCTCATCCCTAGCACGTGGCATACGCATAAGAGTTGGCACACACTTTGTTGTAACAAAAAAAATCCCTAATTACACACCTACCAACTCATATTTATACACCACTTTTCTAAGTTATTTAGCGATGTGAGACTATTCCAAATCCAAATCTTATTTCCTCTTTACAACATGCGAGACAACTCTAAAAAGATCAAGGGGAATCTCTTTCAAACTTGGTTGGTCATATATGGCACTGTTTAATACCCAAGGCAGAGATAACAACATTATTAATCAACAGGAGTGGGATTTCACCGGTTTAAACTTGCCGGCAAATGTTTGCAACTCAATCTAGGAAATTAAAATACACAGCTGCAATAGCCATGTTGAGTGGGAGTGGATGGCTAATGGTGTAAATTTTCTTTAAAATCGGCATGGGAACTATCTAGAATATAGGATGAACAAGTTGTGTGGTGCAATAAGGTTTGGAATCACTACTGTGCGCCTAAAATGTCCCTTGCTACATAATTTGCAATGCGTAATAGACTTCTGATGAAAGGCAGAACACAACGATGGATTCACATAGATAATACTATCTGCAGCTTATGCAGTTCAGAGATAGAATCAAATGAACATATATTTTTCAATTGCTCATATTTTGAAATCGATATGGGATAGATTAGTTGCCCATCTGAATCTATAATATGCATTGCTCAAATAATTCGGATATCTTCACTACAATAGATTGGTATGTAAGATCTAATCAATCTAGAAATTTAAGAAATGACCCGAGAGACATCGTCATTACTACAGTGGTCTGGCACATATGCAAAGACGAAATCAGGGAGTTTATCAGTCCAGATGCTTATCAAGGGAGATCAGATACAAGCTTCTTCTCATGGACGTTTGTTTGCAATTATCGATGTCAAAGTTTATGCAATAGAAATATCCAGTACGAGACTTCTTTTCTGTTGTTTTTGAATTGAAGCTAGGGCGCGATTCAGCTAGAATTCAACTCGATTCGGGTTAATTGTCGAGATCCTGGGTGATTTTACTTTTCGCATGCGATTTGGGGAAGAATTTGTTGGATTTTGTAATATAATATTTCCAAATCAAAATAGATTTTTGGGATATTTTGATGGAGGTGGATTTGTGGCTAAAATACATTGCCGCTTTTACGGATTGTGCAGATTTTAAAGATAATTAATTGCCTTTTTTATTGCACTAAAAAAGGAAAAGAATTATCTACGTGGGAAGAATTTCTTTTGGAAGATGGAAATAAAAATGGTTGATTAAAGAATGCATTTAATCAAAACTATTATAAAAGGATATGCATATGGTCCATTAATTAGGTGTGTTAGAAAAGTATTTTGTAGGATGTTTGGGATTGAGATTTCTTCTCAATTTTAAGTCTCTTTTGTATTTTCTTGGTTGAATCAATAAAAGTATTTTGTTTTTTTGGGGAATTAATTTTGTTTGCTTTCTTCACTGCTGAATCTAATTGTATAGTGATCCTGGAAAATTCTTAACATTTGGTATCAGAGCCAGGTTCACAAATTTTTGAAAGAGTCTTTGGCTATGGAGAAGATAAGTATTGAAAAGCTCAATGGAAGGAACTGGGGGTTATGGAAGGAGAAAATGGAAGATTATCTCTATCTTAATGATCTTCACCAATCCTTGGAAAACAAAGGGGAAAAGCCAAATGGAATAACTGAGGCAAAGTGGGAAATTTTGGATAGGAAGGCAGCTGCAGCAATTCGGTGTTTTATGGAGAATTCTGTGTTTCATATCGTTGCTTGTGAAACTTCTGCTTTTGGCATATGGAAGGAATTTATGCAAAAAATTCTGCGACAAATAAGGCATTCCTGATGAGAAAGTTGGTAAATCTAAAACTAAAGGAAGGCGAATCGATTAGTGAACATCTCAACAGCTTTCAAGCAATTGTGAATCAATTGGCGGAGATAAGCTTCAAAGTTGATGACGAAACTCAAGCTTTAATATTAATGAGCTCATTGCCTGAAAATTGGGAAACTCTAGTAGTCGCATTGAACAATTCAAATTCTAGTGGTGTTATTTCCATGAAAACTGTGGTTAGCAGCCTTCTGAATGAGGAGATGCGAAGGATAAATACATCGGAAGGAAAGGCTACTAAAGAAAAGGAAACTACAAATCCATTGGCAGAGGTCCACTTTGCAAAGAGAGAAAGACGCTCATTCAAACCAAATACGGATCGAGATTTCATTTGCTATTACTGTGAAAAACCTGGCCATCAGCTGAAATTTTGCAATAAATTAAGAGAGGATAAAGAGAGGATGAAAACTCAAGAAGGAAGCAAAAATAAGCTGGAGGTAGACCGTGATGAGGAGGTAAACTTTGGCATTAGCAATGATGTTCTTTGTGTTGATATGAGTATGGAAGGAGAGTGGGTGCTAGATTCTGGTGCATGTTTCCACATTTGCAATCAAAGGGAAGCATTCACTGATTATAAGGAGGAAGCATGCAAAGTGGAGTCTGCTAATGGTGGAGATCTACAAGTTCAAGGCATAGGTTCTATCATATTGAAGATGGATACTGGAAGGTTGGTGACTCTTACAGGGGTTAGGTATATCTCGGAAATTAAAAGGAATCTTGTCTCTGTTGGACAGCTGGAAGGGAAAGGTTGTAACTTCTCAACTCGAGGTGGAGTAACTAGAGTTTGGAAGGGTAACAAGGAGGTGCTGCGCGCGAAGAGGAAAAACAATACTATTTATTCATTGCTTGGAAAAACCTTGAAGATTGCAAATTCTTATACAAGTGAAGTTGGAGAGACAAATCTGTCTGAATCAAGGTGGAGCCAACAATGGAAAACCACAAAGCCTACTTGGAGGTCTTTGTGGTATTACAAGCAATTCTGATATATTGATTATGTGCATGTTCGATTGGCTGGCATGCATAGTTTGGAGGAAGGTTTAGAATTGAGGTGGAGACATTGGTTTTCTTGGATATATTGTTAGGAGTTTTGAAATACGTTTTTGGAAATATAGTATCAAGGTGGAGATTGTTGGATTTTGTAATACAATATTTCCAAATCAAAATAGATTTTGGGGATATTTTGATGGAGGTGGATTTGTGGCTAAAATACATTGCCACTTTTACGGATTGTGCAGATTTTAAAGATAATTAATTGTCTTTTTTATTGCACTAAAAAAGGAAAAGAATTATCTACGTGGGAAGAATTTCTTTTGGAAGATGGAAATAAAAATGGTTGATTAAAGAATACATTCAATCAAAACTATTATAAAAGGATATGCATATGGTCCATTAATTAGGTGTGTTAGAAAAGTATTTTGTAGGATGTTTGGGATTGAGATTTCTTCTCAATTTTAAGTCTCTTTTGTATTTTCTTGGTTGAATCAATAAAAGTATTTTTTTTTTTGGGGGAATTAATTTTGTTTGCTTTCTTCACTACTTTCTCTTCTGAATCTAATTGTGTAGTGATCCTGGAAAATTCATAATAGAATTATTCTCCATTAAAGGCAGCAATTTTCTGCTAAGGCTTGTATTCATTGAAGACGGTCTTTATTTAAAGTATTTAGTGTTTGCTTTGCTTTTAGTTAGCTGTTTTCGGAGCAGATATAGTAGCTGCTTACCCACGGAAGGAAAAAAAATCATTCGATCTTCCAAATTATAAATCTAAAGTCCACAAAATCCACATGTTTGCGTCAAAATTGATCGCAAACGCCCAACTACACGTTAAAGCACCAATATCCAGTCACAGGTCACATATAGTATACGATGTAGAGAATATAATATAAAGAATAATCAAATTAAAATGAAAGCAAGTAAAAGAGACAAGATTTATAGTAGCTCGGCTAACTTCGGCCTACCACCACTCCAGAACGATCCTTTTCATTATACTGAAACTTGATTACAATTACAATCCAAAATCTTAGAACAAAAATGGCAGAGTATCCTCTAGGTAGAAGATGAAAAGAAGTATAATGAAGGTCCCCTTTCTAGAGCCACGACCGGTGTATTTATAGGTGAAACTTTGGCTACATTTCCTCCTTATCCATATAGGTCCACCATAAGGGTCGGTAGGCTCAAATCACCAATGAGAAGGGTCGGTACCATCCCCTTCCTTGATTGTTTCTTGGGTCGTGACTCCTACGATGGATTCCCTATGACAAAATGTGTCTAATCTCTAAGTTTCATTTCATTCGGATCAAAGTAGCTCGAGTTACTAAACCATATTTGATTCAGTGATGCTTGGGTACTCTTTTCTACCGATCCCTCTATCGGGTTCCATGGCGAACCCGATCCTTTCTTGAGAACTGTTGATCCCTTCTTTTTCCATCATGTTGTGCTGATCCATCTTGCAACGATCCTGACTCGACCTTCAAAAATCGGTACCGAATACGACACTCGTATTCAAATGCCGCAGATCCAAACGTTGAATCTGGTTCGCCGGAGCTTATAACACATTAAGTACAACACAGCGGAAGAAAATGAAATAATATATATGATGTACAACATTTGATACAATAACCGATACAATGATGATACAATAGAATGGAACAACAGAATGATACAATAGAGATCAATACTATTAGAGATACAAGAAATAGCAGCGGAAGGATAATGTCTTCAAGGCCAAACTCCAAGAACTCCATCTCCAATCCAAAGCTAGCTCGAACTCCCATCAAGTTGCACAAAGATAAGCAAGTCTGGTTGCGAATGCTGAAGTGTAGCAAATGCGATCCACAAATCCTAAGAGCTTCGAAGGCTATCGAATCAATTCCTGCTATAGACTATCTGGAAAACCCAACTCTAGACTGTCCGTGTGGAAATTAGTGGGCACCCAGAGTTTACGAAAGGAACAATAAAATCCAGGTCAGTCATGATACTGGTGTGAGCAAACAAAACAGTTTATCTTTTAACAAACAACAAAAGCTTTTAAAGTTCAAATCCGCAATGCTTTTGGAAAATGAAACTACCATAATGCCTCCCGCCACACACACAATGCAAACACAGAATTGGAGGAGATTTCTCCTTATGATAGTCAAATATGCTTGATACGAGAAAAATTCTTTGATATTATTACTATAAGTACAAAGTGTGGAAAAACCATTTCGAAAGTATAATATTAATCCTAGCCAGCATAGACATTCTGAACTATGCCTACTATAGCTACCATCCAAATAGTGTGGCGCCACCATAAGTAGATGGCAGGTAATACAACTAAAACCGTACAAGGCGCGTATTGGATGAATGGATTTCCAACAAATGGTCAGGCTAAGGAACTTCCTATTGCCACATGGGAACGCCTCTGGCGTGATGCCCCGAGAACCTACCCGGCTCTCTGCCAGCACAAGGCCGGTTTCCTCCCTGTCTGGGAGTAATACCTAAAGATATGCCACCCCCGGTCCTTTGGGACCTTTAACCGAGGATCCTCTACACCAACAACATCACACAGTAATAAATATACTACAGTGCCCATATGAGTAAGTATCTAGGCTCCATATCATGATACTACCCTTTTCCAAAAAGAATGGTCATACCCTAGGGGAGCTACCCCTGAAACCTTGCCGCATCTTTCCTGTTTCGACCATTACCGGATTGTGAGGCTCGATGAGGTCTCGTCCACAAAGCTACGCTTTACACGAAATCCATGCTTTGATCACAAATGATCATCAATATACAACAACACTTAGCATGCCACACTACCAAATTGGGAGTATATCACTGATAACCTTCAACTACATAACCTCTGAGCTCGTACGTCTCAGAGAAGGGTGTTAAGCTAAGAGAATAAATTCTCCACCACCAATAGATATGTATTTGAAAGAAATCGGCTTTATATCTTAAAGTGTAGTGTCAGACACACGACCATGCAAGTCTGTTCCGGGCTCGAACAGAACCGAAGGCACTTTCGAAGAAGCCCTTGCAAATCCGGGTATCCACAATCCCGACTGGACTTCCTATCACTTAGGAAATCTCTATACCGGCACGACTCAGTGTAGAGACGATCGACGGGTTATCATTTCATTCTCGAAAATACCCGTTCTTCACCACCGGTCTTCAAATGCTATCCATATCGACGTATCATTATTCGAAATGGGTTATATGACACTAGGACCTCTCCCGGCTAAACCGAATAATGAGCGCAATATTTAAAAACATATGGATATAGGATTTCAGTTAAGTTACAACTTATTATCCAAAACCTTTCTTTAAATGGTTTAAACAAATTACCATTCCAAAAATTTTAAATAAAAAGGTTCATTTCACAAAGTTTACCAATTTTCCACAAAGGTTAATTCATAGTTTCCAAAACTATTTCATTTCAAATTGGGTTAACTTATCTAATCTTTAAATTAAAGATTTAATTCACAACTTTCAAACCATTTCCAATCCAATTATTTTATATGAAAGATATACCATTTAAAATTCTCTTCGATTTCAAAACAAGGTTTGATAATCTTCCACATAAGTTAAAGCCATTTAAGTAAAAACTCGGGTTTGAATTTAAGTCCCCAAAACAATGCTTTTTAAATGGTTTAAAAACCCATATAAACATCTTTATAACTTGTATAATCTTTTAAACCATAATTCCCAAATTTTTGCATTTAATTCAAATATTGAATCCAAATTTAAATCAAATTATTTAAATTTCAAAACTTTATTAACTTATTCAAAATAACTTTTATTTTTGAAACTCATTATTTCAAAGGCTGTCAATTCCAATTTCAAAACTATTTGGGATTCAAAATTCAATTTTTAAAACTATTTCAAAATCTGTGACTTAACCAATTTCCACGTGCAATCCATATTTGTGTGTGTATAAGTGTGGTCCAAGGGTTTTACACAATGGTGCAACAACATCAATCATCACAGATTACAATCACGGCAATATCGATAAGCGGTATATTCCAGTAACGCTTATCTATATACACAGATTCGCAGATAAAGTAAATTTATCAATCACAAAGATTCATCATTACGATTCGATGTGGGTTTCGGATAACCAATTGGAATCCGGCTCCCTGTCGCATCGAATTCCAAATGCCATTCTATGGGTCAAGGGGTATTTACACAGAAACATATCACAGATATCACAAATCAATACACCAACTCACATCACAAAATATCACAAAGCATCACATATGAGGAATATCAACCATCCAAACATCCAATAGAATCCAAACACCCATAAGTAAAATAAATTAAATTATCTGATTTAAATTAAATCAGATTAATTACATATGAATAAATTTTTAATCTTAGTTAATTAATATTAATTAATTACAAATCAATTTGATTCATTACTCCTTAATCATTTATTAATTAAATTTTAATTTATAATTAATCCTTTGATTAATTATTCTTATTTAATTTTTAATTATCCTTTAATCATTAAATAATTATCCTTAATTTATTACATTGATTAATTAACCATTAATTACCATTTAATTAATTACAATAAGAAGTTATCCCTATTAAATTTCATTAATTAATTAACCTTTAATCAATTATCCTTAAACTAATCACCTTAATTAATTAATCACATAAATCAATTACCCTTAAATTATTTAACCATTAATTAATTACTTAAATCATATAATTAATTAACCTTAATCAATCTTTAAATAAATCTTTGATTAATCTTTAATTAAACCCCTAATTAAGTAATTTTTCTTTGAGTAATTAATCTTTAATTACTTTTATTAATAAGACCCAAATATTTAAGATAAAGCATTTATCTCGACTATCACTTAATTACAACATCAAATTAAATTTGAAGACACTTAGGGTAATTTAAATGATTAACTTAATATGATTATTCAAAACTAAAACAAGTTTTAAAATCATTTAAATTTAGATTTGGGTTTTTTTTGAAAATTTTGTTAATACTTTTCATTTGGAAATTTAATTTATATAACTTTTATTTAGTAATTAACTTTAAGTGATTTATTTCCTCTAAATAATTTAACTTAACTTCAAAAGGTTAATTAACCATTATAACGTTCTTTATATTAATTAACTAACCTTTAATGCAATTGAGTTTATTTGAAATAACTTTTACATAAAAATCTATGTGTAGTTTTAAATCATTGTACAACTTTTGATCAATACAACTTGGATAACCTTTATTATTTGCATTGTTTTTTTTTAAAAAGAAAAAGAAAACAACAACTGGTTTATACGAGATTCCCAGACCCGAGACCAATTCACGTTTACCCGAGCCAATTCCTGTTTCCCCCGTACCCAACTTCGAGTTCCAATCGAATCTTCCCCGAGAAAGTTTCCCACTCCTGCTTTTTTTTCCCTGTTATATTTTAAACTTATACATCGGTTACTCTCGCGAATACTTCGAGTACTATCCCGAGCCACAAGCTCCTTTCCCCTGATCCTTCTTCGAGCTTTCTTCCTCTTCTCAATCGTTTTGATCGACCACGCACAACAATGCACGCGTGCACTTGCACAGTTGCTCGTCGACGAACTAATCACCAGTGTGACCCCAGCACATCGCCACCGACCACCCCCACATCAGGCAAGTACCCAGAACGGTCAAACCAATCAGAACCTAAAATTGAGTATACCCACACTTCCTGGACTAAAACTCGATCAACTCAAATGCTTCGACGATGACAATGCCGATCACCTGAAAACCCTGTCACCCCGGTCGAGGTAACATCAGACTCCCCTCCTTCGTTTACCACCGGACCGATCACCCCACGTGCCCCGACGCTAACGAATTTTCCCCCAAAACTCCATTGTCTAAACTGGGTTATTAAACCCTAAAATCGCGTCGCTAGATCGCCACAATCACCAAGAAAATCATTGCGTATTTTTCCCGTGTTCGTCGTCCCACAACACCCCTCTGACCAAGATTCCGATGTCACTGACGCCCTTGACCACCGTGAATTTACCAAAATACAAATTCCATCCAACTCCGGATTTCTCAATCAATACTACATGAAAAATCATGATTTCCATTCTAAAAATCATTGTTTTTAAACCCGAGTCGATTTATATAACCAAGATCTAAAAATAAAAGTATTGAATTTTCAGATTAGAAAGGATTTTACTGTAAATTTTTCTTTTCCTAAATATTTACTAAACCTAAAATGCTTAGAACTGTTTGTAAAATTAAATCAGGTAGTTATAACCAAGTTTCATTTTGAGTTCAAGTTTTAAAATTGTTTGTAAGTGGTGATTTGAAATTTTAAATCAGGTTTTAAAACCTGTAAGGTATGAACAGAGATGATTTTATTTCTATACATATAAACATGCACACAAACATCTTCAACATGCAGTCATATCCACATAACCATTCTAGCCTATTCACATCATAGCTCCAAATATAAATTCAAACATCAAGATAACAGCAAGGTCAAAGAGTTTGCTCACCTGTTTTTGAAGAACAAAGAACTGTACTGCTGTTGAATTTTTTTCCTTTTTATTGCTTTAGCTGTTGGAATTTCGAACTGCAAGCTTTTGTTTGTTTTTGATTCAAGATTTTGATAATCTGTTTGATTCCAGGTTGCAACTGCCCTTGAATTGATTTCCAAATGAAGTACATGCTTAAACCTCTCAACAAAAAGAAAAAAAATTCTAACTCAACATTTTTCTGAAAGTATTTACATACAGTTTTGTATTTTTTTTCTTTTTGAAACAGAGGAAACCCTGGACTACAACTTGAAAACTTGATCATTGCTTCAGGTTTCAGATTCCCAGTTTTAACTGCTTTTCTTCAGGTTGGAACTTTGATCCAGTTTTGATTGCTTTGAATCTAAAAACTTGTTGAAGCTTTGATTATTAACTTGCATGCTTTCTGATTCTTGTTTCCATATTTTTGATTTGCATTGTTTTTTGGAATTTCCAGTTTGAAGCTTGCTGATTTTTTTGAACCTGTTTTTGATTCAACTTTGAATCTGTTTTGATTTTTATATTTCCAGGTTGATGTTTGAATGCAGCCTGGTTTGTTGTTTTGTTTTCCATGTTTGTTTTCAGATTTGTGGTTGCTTTAAACTTGATTTCTCAGGTCTGAGCAAATTTTATTGAGAAAGATAAAAGCAACTTGACTTGTCTTTTCTTCCTTTTCATGTTTCCAAAGATTCAATTCAAAAGAATAGATTTTCTTGCCACTTGTCTAAATTCAAATAAGTTTATGTTTCAGCTCTTACTTTATTTTTAATTTGTAAACATGCTTCTATGTTTTTTTAACTTTTGTTTTAAATTAAATACTTATGTTTATCCTTTTAAACACTTGAAATAGTATTTAAACATAACATTATATTATATTTATTTTCAAGTAAAAAAAGTAATTTAAAATTTTAATTTATGAAAACATGCTTCTATGCTTTTAGACTTTTATCAATTTATTTACAAATTTTATTTTCTTGTATTAACTATGTTTATTTATATTTTGTACAAGTAAAAATTCAAATCTTGTACTTATTACTTTTATATATTTATATACAACTATATTTATTTTCAAAATGTTTATAATTGAATTCTAATCCAAATACTATTTTATAAACACATATTTTTAATTTATTCTGAAATCTTCATATTTATTCCAAAATAAATCCAATTTGTTTTAAATATATTCATTTTAGTATTTTCACATCAACAATATTCATTGTCTATATATTTATTAAATTCCAAAATTTAACTTCCCAATTATAATTCACTTGTTTGAACATATATATTATTAAATTTGATGAATTCAATTTTATTTTATTTATACTTCAAATGCCAATAAATTCTAAATAATACCAATTTTTTCAAAATTTAATCTTAAATTATTAAATCAATTATCAAATTATTTTTAGCTAAATTCAGGAATGTTAAACATCTCCTTCCAATGTCACATATTGACCCATCCTCCATGAAGTATGCCGATCCATCTCCCCCATGAAGATATGCCGACCCATCCTTCCACATGAAAGTATGCCGATTGATCCTTGAAGATGTATCGATCCATCCTTCCCCAGGTAGATATGTCGATCCTTCCTTCCTACGAATATGACGATCCTTCCTTTCTCTACTACAGTGTACCGACCCGTGTCATTCATCCAAAGCCAGTCGATCCCTTCATGCCGTAGTGCTATACTGATCCCTATTCTACACAGACCCCTCTCCAAACCTTTCCTATCTGATCCCTTTCCACGGCCTTCCTTCATCCCATCATCTTTTCAACTTAAAGCAAACAACCGAACCCGCATCTAAATAATAGTGTCGATCCGCACTTTGCTTGGACCATACCGATCCCTCGTATAATCAACTCTGCCGATCCCGAGGGTTCCACCAAATCATACCGATCCATGCTACGCAGATACCTAGTCTTCCATCAAGCTACGACGACGCCTAACTTATCCAAGCCAATGAAGCATGCCGACTCCTCTACCTTCACTTATGTCGAGCCCTATGATGCTTCCATTCCATATCGATCCCTTCCTTTTCCAAACTAATACTCACATCTCAAGCATCCTGCATCGTGTATCTACCAACTCCATCCAACTCTGGCTTCGTATTATTATATGTAGTTGATTATTCATCCATCCATCTAAGCCAAAACTGTGATATCCCAACCTTGATAACCGTGAAGTCTATTGGCTAAATCCGCATCTATGCTGCCATGACAAAAGACGGGTTAACACTTTGCCCCCAAAACATGCCTTATGATAGGTAGGCGTGATTTGAATTGGTTTAAATCCAAAATCCAAATTCCATAATCCATTGATTGTTATATTATCCAATCTAGAATCTAATCCATTGGCAATCCAATTCCTTGATCTCTCCAAATCATTAGCAAAATCCATGACTGTTCTGAGTCGATATCCAATTATGAATCGATTCCAAACTTATTAACCAAATTCACGATCTCCCTGTATCGTTTCATCCAAATTCAGGACCGCTGTCCCATATCCAAATCCATAGACCTCTTCGGGTCATTTCATCCAAATCTGGGACCACTCCGGGTCCATATTCAAATCCATAGACCTCCTCAAGTCATTAGCCTAATCCAAATCCTTGATCTCGTCAGATCACTGCCAAGCACAATCCAAACTCGACGACCTTGATCTCTGCGGATCCTTGCCAATCACCATCCATACTCGACAACCTTGATCGCTCCGGATCTTTGCCGAGCACAATCAATACTTGTTGGGTTTTTTTATTCTTTGGCCTCAACTCTCTGGTCGAGGGCTTAGTCCATGGGGTATCCTTCTCCGACCTCGGTTACCAATCGAGGACTTAATCCGTGGGGTATCCTTCTTCGGCCTCGATCCCCAGTCGAGGATTGATTCATGGCGTATCCTTCTTCGGCCTCGATCCCCAGTCGAGGACTTGATCCGTGGGGTATTCTTCTCCGACGTCGATACCTAGTCGAGGACTTGATCCGTGTACGAGTCCATCCTATCGCTCTCCGGTGAAGGGACTTGCATCTTGCGGTTATTTCCCCATCTCTTCGGTCGAGGCTACAATCGTGACCTGTATTATTTATTACAATGATCTAACCTTAAGCATACTCAAGTCCATATAATAAAATCTCGTACAAGAAATAAACCAAAGTTCAAAGCAAAAAAGAAAAAAAAATTCACAAACCCGAGCACTATGGTTCATCATCCCCCCAGAGCATGCCTAGGAACCGTCCTTGATCCCGTACATATGTAAGTGACTTAGCTGTGTTACTATGGAGTTTGTTACATATTCCTTGCCATCCTGAACAATTGATGACAAGTTGGCGATGATGCCTCGTCCCAGTGCCATTTTTGTTCGACGTAGACGATGGCTACTCCTATTCCATCGTCGTAGCCTGAGTCCTTATGTATTGCTGTAACCGACCATCCCTCACGTGTTCCTCAATGATATCCTTTAAATACCTACAGTCTATTGTACTGTGCCCATTTAGCTCATGAAATAGGCAATGATTTCCTGATGCCCGCTCACACTTGGAGGGTTCCCTCCTTGCCGCCCTTTGATATTGAAGGCGCCCCCAAGTATCGAAGTAAATTCTTTGCAAAGACTAGGTCAAATCTGTATAAGAAGAGAATTTTGGCTCTTTCCACTGCCTCTTTCACTCGCTAGTGCCATCATTCATTTTCCTTCTCCCATTTTCATTCTTTTTTACATCTCCTGATGATCCTTCACTTTGCACAGCATTTACCTCCGGTTTGTTTGCTCGTGCACCTTTTTGTCGTAGAAACATTTCTGCTTCATGATAAAATTCCCCGAGATCCATAGATAGGTCCCACACCAATGAATCCTTGAACTCCGTGCCGTCTGCAATTCCAGATACAGCTGCCATCAAAACCATAAATGGATCTGGACGATCCACTAATGTCGCCATGGAATTAAACCGTGTTAGAAAATTTCTCAGAGACTTTCCGATCCTCTGTTTCCGTGTGGCCAAACTCATCACATTTTTGGGTCTCGAGATGTAAACTCTAAATTGCCCAATTAACTCTTCGATCAGTTCCATCTATGTGCCAATAGAGCCACTTTCCAATTGTCCGAACCATAGCACAACTATATCCATCAAGTATACTGGGAAGCACTATGCCATGACTTCCTCCGATGCCCCCAATACCTCCATGTGTCTCATGTATCCCGTCAGATGTATAACAGGATTCGTTTTTCCATCATATGTCTCAAGTGTTGGCAGTTTAAACTCTGGTGGATTCCTAGCTTACCTGATATTAGGAGCGAAGGATCTCCAATTTACATCTTCCAAATCCCTATTCACCAATCCTCCACGCATAGCTTGCCTTATCATATTTGTAAACATGTTATTGTCTTTCAATGGAAGTCTCCTATCATCATGCCCAAGGTCCCCCCTTGAGTCGATGAGAGAATTCTAGGACGTACTCTTCAGGTCGATTATCCAAATTCTGATTGACACCAAGCTCTATAGGATTGATCGTAGGTCCTCCTACATCACGAATCACCAAACCCAAGGGGATGCCTCCTGGCCTTCGGGGATCGGCACTGACTCCTGTGGAGGGATGGTGCTGACCCCTTTAGGTTGGCGAGGAGTTGCCCCCAATTGTTCTGCTCCATTCCTTTTCCTATTAGTTCCATCCTTGTGTTCCTGATTCTGGTTTCCAGTGATTCCTGCAGTCTCGACTCCTTGGCCCACAACTCCAGTAGCTCACATTGCTCCAACTCTTTGGTTTTGCATTCCTGCCACTCCTATGGCTCTAGCGTGTCCAATTTGTTGGAGAAGGTTCTGCATCATCTCTTCCTGTCATTTCAGCATCCTCTCCAACATGGCGTCTATCATTGTTTCCATCTTGTCTCTGATAATGAAGATTAAAGTTCGATTAGCTCCAACTCCTGAGGAAGCCTCTTGACTCCCTCCATGGTGGCTCCTTTCCGGTAGTGTTCTCCTTATTGATTGCCTGGCCATTACTTCTTAGATTCAAGTATCGAAGCTTTCAAATAGAAGATCTTAACTTCCAAATCCCCGAGTGCAAGCTTTCTCCATGAAAGCACCAAAATGTTTGAGCCAAAATTAGTCACAAACACCCAATTATACGTGAAAGCACCAATATCCAATCATATATCATAGATAGTATATGATGTAGAGAATATAATATGAAGAATAATCAAATTAAAATGAAAGCTAGTAAACGAGATAAGATTGATAGTGGTTCTACTAATTCCGGCCTACGTCCACTTCAGAATAATCCTTTTTATTATATTGAAATTTGATTAAAGTTATAATCCAAAATTCCAGAATAAAAATGGCAAAGTATCCCCAGGTAGAAGATGAAGAGAAGTAGAATGAATGTCCTTTTTCTGGAGTCATGCCTAGTGTATTTATAGGTTAAACTTTGGTTGCAAGGCCTCCTTATCTATATGGGCCCACCTTAAGGGTCGCTAGGCGCAAATCCCCATGGAGATGGGTTAGTACCGACCCATTCCTTGGTTGATTCTTAGGTCACGAATCCTATGATGGATTCCCTATGATAAAATACGTCTAACCTCCAAGTTTCATTTCATTCGGATCAAAGGAGCTCGAGTAACTAAACCATATTTGATTCAATGATGCTTGGGTACTCCTTTCTACCGATCCCTCTCAAGGGTTACATGCTGAACCCGATCCTTTCTTGAAAACTGCCGATCCTTTCTTTTTCCATTATGTCGTGCCGATCCATCTCCTTCTTATGTCCCATACCGACCCATCCTCCACAAAGTATGCCTATCCATCTCTCCTATGATGATATGCCGACACATCCTTTCACATGAAAGTATGCCGAACCTCCTTGATCCATGAAGATGTACAAATCCATCCTTCCCCAAGTAGATATGTCGATCCTTTCTTCCTATGAGTATGCCGATCCTTCCTTTCTCCACTGACGTGTACTGTCCCTTGTCATTCAACTAAAGCCAGCGGATTCCTTCATGTCGTAGTGCTACACCGATCGCTATCCTACACCGACACCTCTCCAAAACTTTCCTATCCAATCCCTTTCCACAACCTTCCTTCATCCCATCATCTTTTCAACTAAAAGAAAACAACCAAACCGTCATCTAAATAACCGTGTTGATCCGCACTTTTCCTGGACCATACCGATCCCTTGTATAACCGACTCTGTCGTACCAAGTGTTCCACCAAATCATGCCGATCCAAGCTACGCCGATCCCTAGTCTTCCATCAAGCTACGCCGATGCCTAACTTATCCAAGCCAACTAGCCAACCCCTCTGCCTTCACATATGCCGATCCCTATGATGCTTCCATTCCATACCAATCCCTTTCTTGTCTAAACTAACACCCACATCTCAAGCATCCCGCATCATTTATCTACCAACAACATCCAACTCTGGCTTCGTATTATTATCTATAGTTGATTATCCATCCATCCATTTGAGCCAAATCCGTGATATCCCAGCCTTGATAGCCGTGAAGTCTATTGGGTTAAATAGGCCCGTATACTACTTTAACAAAAGGCGGGTTAACACCACCAATTTTTCAAACCCCAAAATCCTCAATCCAAACCTTAAAACAACAATGTTCAAGTAAAAAAAAATCATGAAATCAAAGCATTACATAATGAAAAGTACTTCATATAAGTCAAATCTTTGTTAGAAGTAGATAATGATTATGAAAAATTAGGATCAATGCATAACACAATAAAGAACATGCAACTCAAGTAACATATGAACAAACGGTAATATTTCTCAAAATGATTTATATATTAATTTTTCTAAAGTTTTTATGTAGAATGCCACTAAAAGTTAAAACAGGAACTTAGATTTTAAAACTGAATTATATGGTATTTAGTTAGAAATAAATTTGAAAGTATAGTCTTTAATTACACATATTAAAGACTGAAATTCAATCTGTAATTGGTTATTATAATTTGAGACTGTTTAAAGATTTAGTTTGGGTCTTGGTGTTTCCTTTATCTTTGAACAGATGAAGATCGAAAGGTTAGGGTTAATATTTTACACAAAATCTAGGTTTAAGTTATTATTCTGCATGTTAGTAAATCGATTCAGTATCCTATCCTACCTGTTGCATCTTCTCCTACGTATTTAGTCATATTCTTCTGTGAATACAAAATCTTGTAAAATGAAATCTCCTATAAAATTACAAAGCCTCGATCTTAAAAAAAAAAATGTTGGTCAATATCACTATTAAGTTAGCTATGTTTTTTTCCTAAATATTTTCAATTATATCCATGAACTACATTCTAATTTAGAATCGATAGTTAAAATAAAGGTTGAAGCAAAAAATGATCAATTTGTAGATCTATCATGTTTTGAGATAGGCCATACCTACATAGAAGCTATGTACGATGTCAAACTAAGGGAGGTTAACTTTACAAATCTACATGCAATTTAGGTTAAGATAGTTGTTTGTGTATCATTATGATTAGAACCCGACTTCAAATTATCAATTTATGTATGAGTTTCTAATTAAACTTCAAGTATGATATTTCTAAATTTGTTTTTGTTTTTATTACATCAGTTACGATCACTAATGCAGTTGTAATTTGAATGGTTTGGAAGAGGAAATAAAGTTTTAGAAAAGCAAGAACACCTCTAGTGGTAAAGATAAATTAGTTTATTTGTGGTAAATCATCTATATTTTAATCCAACGGTTAATATAACCTGCTTATGATTAATCATGGAACAACTTTTAAAAAAAAATGCCAAATAAGATTTACAGTATTGGAGAAAAACTGGTGAAATTGTTATAGCAAGAAGAGTTTGTTAAGTGATCCAAGCGAGGTTGTCCTAAGGATTCCTTTAAGGCCTAAGTTCATAAAAAATTTAATACATTATGCGAAATGAAAATGTTATTTTTCTATGAAGGTCTGCAATTAATTTGACTCATGTTTGAGGTGTCAAAGGCGAGTCAGTAGCATAGTCATCTAGTAAAGTTATTATCCACATGATCTCTCACTTTGAAAATGAAGAGAATATGGTAGAAAAAAATCTCATTAATTAATGTTTCATTTGAATATGCACTAAATTCACTTAATCAATAAAACTTTTTATTAGAGTAAACTATAAGCACATATCAAAAATGCAAGTTATATGATTGGGTTAGTAAGTATGGTTTAGTTATTGAAGAAAGATTGTATTCAATTGATTCAAAATAGCTTCCGCAAAATATTCTTCTTAGATCGATTGTCATGGAAGTTTTGATAGGTTATCCCAACAATTGAGGTGGCTTTTTCTGGAAACCAGTGAATGGTATGATGCATGTGGGAGAAGCTGTTGGAAGAAAAGTAACATAGTCTAATTCAAAAATGGTTGGTGAAAAGGTTCATGCTTTAGTGTTTTTTATTCGTATAGCTGACGCTGAAGTATCTCATAAGGTAATATATTTATGAAAATAAGTTAACCACCTCTTGTCTATCACCCTACAATACTTAGTATTTTAATAATATAAATATGACATCGTGAAATATAATATCATGTAAATTTCAAAGCTACTCTAGAAAAGTTACTTGGTATAATACTCACTACACTAGAAAAGGTTTTTTGTAGCATTGAAAAAACGTTACCAAAACTTTTAGTAACTTTTCAACCAAAGCTGCAATATGACATGCTACTAAATGTTTGAAAATTTTTGTAGCATTTGTCAATATGACTTCTTGTGAATGTTATGTTAAGGTATTTAACAACATTTTGAAAATATTATATTAAGGTAATTAACAATGTTTTGAAAATGTTGTAAAATTCGAACATGACTTCTTGTGAATGTTGCATGTGCTATTTTTTATAACATTTTATTGTTGTTTTAGAATTATATGTACAACGAGTACATAACATCGAAAAAGGAAATACAATGTTTAATGAAAGATATAGAAGATTTCTTATTGATCTTTATTATACATTGCAGAAACTATATTTTACAATTTTAGAAACCATTGTCCAAACTCTTTCTAATTGATATATGGTCTATGTGTCATAGTACAAAAATGTTGCAAAATATTATTTACGACGTTATATTGAGCATTAAACAAGTGTTGTGAAAGATCTATGTTTTATGCAAGTATGGATATGACAACGACATGATAAATACTGTTAATGTATTTTAACCAGATTAATTCAACATTGTAAAATACCTGTTCCCTTGTAGGTTCATTAAGGATTTCTCACGTATAACAACATCCTTGATTAAGTTGATTAGGAAGAACAAGAAGTTCGACTGGATTAATAAATGTGAAGGTTCATTTCAGGAGTTGGAAAGGTTACTGAAAATCGCTTAAGTCTTGATCACATCTAAAGGGAATTAGGATTTGTTTGTTTATACCGATGCTTGGGGAACTTGACAGGGAGCTGCTATGATGCAAAGAAGAAAAGTGATAGCTTATACTTCTCGATAGTTGAGACATCATGAAGTTTACTATGCCACTCCTGATTTATAACTGGCAGGTAATATTTGCATTGAAGATTTGGAGACATTGTGAACAATTTGAGTTGTATTTGGATCATAAGTCTCTTTCCTAAAAGGAGTTGAACATGGGACATCAAAGATGGTTAGAGTTCTTAGTAGCATATGAATTTGATATAGACTGTACGCTAAGAAAGAGAACAAGGTTGTTGATGCCCTAATTAGGAAGCAGTAAAATGGAGTGTTAGCCATGATTACGAAATAGAAAGCCTTACAGGCGTTGACATCATATGGAGTGAATTTTAGACTAATTGCAGGATCAATTCATATAAAGTTTGGAAGTTCAACCAACACTTATGAAAATGATTGCTACAAGGCAAAAAGAGGACCATCGTCACCTGCGAGTAGGGCTGACAATTAGAACCGAGACCTACAAATCTGAACTGAATCGAACTGAGAAGAACCGTATCCGATCCAAAACTAATGGACCCATTGTCCACTAACTATATAATACTCGTAGAGACAAAAAGAAGCTACCTATTATCAAAGAGAGTTAACAATTTAAAATTCAAAACAGGTAAAGAAAACAAGATAAAAACTTATGATAAGAAAATGGCATGGGTATGACATTAGTGGACACTGATTAGGAAAGAAGGCTTAATTTAACAATATCAAAAATAACAAATGGCAAAAGTTCATGAGAGAAAGAATGAAATAGCTATGTGTTAAAGGCCATGAATAAAACTTGTGGCTCAAACTCTTTTCACCTCTGTTGAGGTAGACCTATGCCTTTTCTCTTCTATTTACATTGAAACCTTGACTTGCGAATATAAGTAGAAAGCTAAGATAAAAAGAGCAAGCAGCAAAGAGCCAAGGGCAAAGAGAAGTAAAAAAAGGACTTGTATCGGATATACAGTACAAGATTTACTGATAAGTTTCGGATATGTCTTCTGATACCGGTTTAAAATTGTTCGAAAAGACAATTGCCAAGCCATTTTGCGACGAGGAAGGTGGTGAAGGATACAATAAGGTGGAATTCTTTTATCTTTGTACTTACTATTTCCTTAACCTACTATTGGCTTAATACCCTTTTTTTTGTCCGCGGGTGCGGCGCAGTGTAAAGAAAGTTTAGGTTCTGATAAAAAGACCCAAAAAAATTTTTAATACCTGTTTTTGGTCCAAAACATGTTTTAACTTTTAAGAAACTTCTGTATCATTTTAATCTTGAAAATTTTGAAGGCTGCCTACACCATTAATAGATGCATGTAAATTTTAGCGTTCACCAATGGACAACGAATAACAATCAGTGAATCTATGGAATGCCGAAGAAAATCGAAACAACGATGGACAAGAGAAACCAAAAATACCGGAGAAAATACTTAGCTTCCCGAGATGCAAAAGCTTGGACACCAAATTCTGCTACTACAATAATAACTACATAAACCAACCTCGTTACTTCTGTATGAACTGCTAGAGGCATTGGACCGGCGGTGACACCATGAGATACTTTCGGTTGGCTTGGGCATAGCAAAAGCAAAAATTCCTCAACTTCTCATCTAATCATTTCTGACACCACATTAGATGTTGGAAAGATAAGCTTGACTTGAATCTATGTTTCTTTCCATTAAAATGATGACTACAATTTCGAATGTAATTATTATTATTTATTTAAATATTATGTAGGACATATTTCCAAATTAGATTTAAAAAAACTCATTTTCAATATTAGGCATTATTCAAACAGGAAATTATTGTCAAAGACAAAATTTCACAGCTTTTTAGCCTCAAGGACAGACCTTCAATATTTTATCCCCAAGGACAACTTTTTGTAGGTATCGGTTTTTAGTTATTGATAGCAATTTTTAGGTATCAGTTTGTAGTTATCGGTAGCAGTTTTTAGGTATCAGTTTTAGCTCGGTAGCAGTTTTGTTGTCCTTATGAATAATTTTGAAAAATGTTTGTCCTTATGAATAATTTTTAGAAGAATGTTTGTCCTTGTGGTAAAAATATTGAGGTCGTGTCCTTTAGATAAAAAATATATAAATCTTTGTCCTTTAAATTAATTCCCCCTTATTCAAACTTGTTATAAAAACAAGCCTCTTTTTTATTACTTCAGCATCTAATACATGCGCAATTCAAATATGCGCAAGTATAATTTTTTTTTTTTCAAAAACTACATTTGCACAATCCATAAATGCTCAAACACAAATTTTTGATTTTTTTTTATTTAAAATAACACTTGCGCAATTCGAATTTGCTAAGTACTTAAAAACAAAAATATACTTGTGCAATCCATATTTGCACAAAACAAGGCATATTTTTGTAATAAGTTTCGATTCATGCCTAAAGTTAAAATAAGATTTTGCTGGAGGCTTAATTTGGAAATTTGTCCTATAGTGTAAGCTTGTTATGTACAATCAAGTTCTTGGTTTATTGGGTATGAAAAAACAATTATTATTATTTATTTAAATATTGTGTAAGCTTGTTATGTATAGTAAGTTCCTGGTTTGTTGGGTATGAAAAAACAATAATCATTATTCATTTAAATATTGTGAAAGCTTGTCATGTACAGCCAAGTTCCTGGTTTGTTGGGTATGAAAAAACAATTGAATTGTATCTTTTTTTTATGAAATACAATTATTGGACTTGAGAGCAATTTTCTTCTCTTAAACGTGTTTGTGTTTAGTAGTGCAATATGTTACAACCTCGGTTATCCTTGTTCAGGGGTAAAAACTATAAAATGAACATAAATTTTGTGAATGATCGAACCACAGATTTACTTTTCTATCTTCGTTCTTAGATATTTGAGCTATATTATATTAAGTTATAATGTTTCCTAGTCCTTATACTACTAAATAGCAATCATTCAAGGATCCAACAATCCTTACTACATCTAGAATTAACTTTTAGGATCATCAACAAAATCTTGGGCTAAATGAGTAATCTTTCTTTGGTTTACTACAAATCTTAGGTAGTATATATGGTATCTACGAGTCTTAGAGACGGAAAAGAAAAATCCTCATTACTTGTGTTTGCGATTTGATGTTACGTTTGTATCTTCAAAATAATAATAGTCTCAATACTTTGCAAAATGCCCTAATCATGTATTAACTAAAAAGAAGATCTTAACTGAAACATATTTATCATAAAATTGGATGCGTAAATAGTTATGGGCATGAATTCAAAGTCTTAATAAAAGCTATATTTTTTCTTCTTTTTAATTTTCAAGTTATGAGTTTTAACTTCTTTTTTTCTATACATTAAATGTATTGTTTATAATATTTTTTCTAACGTAACCAATTGCATTTTTGTATTGAATAGAAATCGCTTATTTAACTTTCAATCTTTGTGAATAATATATTTTTTCACAAAAAAGTATTTAATAACAATATTTAAACAATACAGTTTGGTTTGATAATGCATTTGCCACATTTAAAACATTAACATATAAATAAAGAGTAGCGCTCAATAGCAACCATATTTTGCAGCATCCTTGTGCCTAATTTAAATAAAAGGGTTTGTGGGAAGAAAGAGAATGCGTTATTTAATTTGGAAAATAGGGTGTTGTTGAGAGCTGCTATACTTAAAATTACACATTAATTAAAGTTCTTTTCCTAAAATTATTTCCATGCTCGGGTGCCTTGCACTTGCCTTGTGTATTAAATTGTAGGATTTGCTAATTTATTGAGTTTATATATATGTTGATCTTGGTGACCATTCAAAATAATCTACCATTTAGCAGGGCACAGTGAATATCACTCAAATTTTCTTATGTACTAAACAGCCCGCGCAACAGATGTACATATATAAACATCATCAGCCTTCTTCCTATATATTCTCAAATTCAGACACAATTATATGACCATTATTTCCCCATCTTAATCCATAAATTCCAATGGCAAGATTCAACGATAATTCGATTCCCCTTCCTCATCAATTGTTCTCTTCTGCCGCTAACAGAAGAATTACAAACGATTCAATGCTGCCTAGAATTAAAAGGCTCAAGCTTACTTTGTTGCCTCGCAAAATCATCTCACTAAACAACAACAAAATTAAAGAATTCAAGTCCCGTGTACGATGCATGGGTCCATGCAAGATTGTTCTCAAAGCAAACTTATCATTTAAGCTATCTCCAACTGAAGAAGATTCTTGCATATACCTCCGTTTCAATCTGGAAGACCACACAAAGCTAAAGGTGTGTTCAAGGGAGTTCATTCCAGAATTAAACATTGATTATAGCTTCGACTGTCCACTCACTGAAAAACCCTTCGTTCGTGGCTTTAGCATCAAAAGATCTCAAGTCCATCCTCTTATGTTGAAGGCTGAGTACCCAGTAAAGAGGGAACATCTTCATTATTTTGAAACGGAGATCAACTGCTTTCTTTGGGAAGTTCTGAGCACCTTGCCCAATGATAAACACGATATAATTATGGATGTGAGAGCACATATAGAGAGAGCTGTGTGGCACGATGAAGCCATGGAGTTGTTGAAGGAGATCGAAAGTGAAGGGAGGTGGAACAGAAGTGCTGCTGCTGATGTTGATGATGAGAGTGAGGGTTCTTTAGACTGTGCTGTGTGTTTGGATGATGTTCGTTTGAAGGGATCAGGTTGCCTTGCAATCATGTCTTTCATGTTAATTGCATTTCACCCTGGTTCCAAAAGAAGGAGACTTGTCCTACATGCAGACGTACACTGTTTTGAGTTGGCAATTAAATATGTTATTTTGTAGTGTGCAAGTTTTGTTTGTGTTGAATTTATTTTATGATCAAAATTGAAGTTGTTTACAGTTTTGTTTGGAAGGCTTTGAAAGCCTTGTGCAATGTTAAAAGGTTTAATATTTTCGTATTGATCTTATTAACAATTATCAATTAGATCAGTTATCTAGCTAGGGGTTTTAAATAAGATTCTTGATGCATTTTAAATATATTGGATGGTTGTTTGGCATATTTGAGTAGATTTGAGCAGCGTTGATACTAAAGAGAAGTGAAAAGATATTTGATGGTGTGGTATGAACTATGTAACAGTACTGTCAAATGTTTAAATACGATGTTTCATTTGAATATACTTTATCTTCACCTAATCAATACAAATTATTAGTTAGGGCTGCTACTGGTTCAAGCTACAGTTAGTTGAAACACAAACTGTACAGGAATGTTCTGCTGATCAAGGAATATTTTGTAGGTTGGCAAAGTGACGCAGCGGATATTTCAAAACAGACTTCAATTGATGAAAAGTAGCAATCGGTGATTTGAAAATACTGTAATGCCCAAATCCGTTGATCCAAAAATGCCGGATTCTAGCTATTTTCGTCTCGTTGATCGTGCAAGATACCGAGAAACAAAAATCTACGATTTTTCGACGTTGATCAAGCGCACTTGATTCCGTGAATTGGCTTCACAAACGAAGATTCGAGCGCACTCGAATGACGTAGGTGGAGATAGGAGATTTCACTCGACTACCAATTTGAGAAGAAAGCACAAAGCAATCAACAAGAAATTTTATTCCATGTTCAACCCCTTTACAATGACATCACGTCCCTATTTATAGGGTTACAATATGACTTAAGAAAATTACAACACTTTACACAATCGATATAAGCAACCTGCCACTAAAGTACAACGACTGACTACAGTGTTTCCACGACCCAAAAGAAAATAACTCGCGACTTTAAAATTTGCAGTGCATTCTCGTTGTCTCGGCTCCGACTCAGGTTAGCTCGGCAACGACTCAATGGGCTTCGTTCGCGTCTTAACGAAATAAGGGTTTCACGCGACTCAGCATCTCTCATTCGCGATTTACTGGAAGCATAACTCGCGCGCAGCCGATGGAGGAGATGGGGAGTTTAAGATGATCGCGACTTATGGGATGAGTCGTTCGCGACTCACTGGGATGAGTCGTTCGTGACTCGTCGTTACCGAAGTAGATGAGTCGTCCGCGACCCAAATTGGTGGAAGACTTAGATTTAGGGTTTTGGAAGGAGGTGGGAAGTAAACTGTGAATCGGAGTGGAAGATGAGCCGTGGGTCGTGGGAGTTGAGTCGTAGGTCGTGGTGGATGAGTCGTGAGTCGCGGTGGAAGTTGAGTCGTGGGTCATGGATTGTGCTTCATCATCGCGAGTCGAGGTATGTGCTTCATCATCCTCCCCTTGTTGGAAGGAATTCGTCCTCGAATTCACACTCTCATCATCTTCGTCAAGTTCCTCCCCATAATACGGAATTAAGTGTTTGACATTGAAAACATCAGAAGTATGGACCTCTTTCGGCAACCTTAATCGATACGCATTTTCATTGATCTTTTTCAAGATTTCTACTGGACCAATCTTTCGTGCTTTCAATTTATTGTAAGTTCCAACTGGAAAACGATCTTTCGTCAATACCGCGTAAACAAAATCTCCCTCTTTGAAGGCAACATTTCTTCGTTTCTTATCCGCCATTTGTTTATACTTCTCATTTGCCTTTCCCAATCGTTCCTGAACGATTCTATGGCATTCCGTCAATCCATCAACAAAATCAGCAGCCCGCTTAACTGTCCCCTTCGGTTGTGGTACTATTGCCAAATCCAATGGCCCTTTTGGTAAGCTCGAATATACAATCTGAAATGGACTGAAACCTGTACTTCGGTTATTTGCATGATTGTGAGCAAATTCAGCTTGACACAACTTCACATCCCAACTCTTCAAATTGTCTTTCACGAGACATCTCGGTAAATTCCCCAACGATCGGTTAACCACCTCCGTTTGCCCATCAGTTTGCGGATGGTAAGCGCTACTAAAATTTAGTTTTGTTCCGACCATCTTCCACAAACTCAACCAAAAATGACTTAAAAATCTGGTATCCCTTTCGGAAACAATAGACTCCGGCAACCCATGTAAACGATAGATTTTTTTAAAGAACAACTGAGCCACTCGAACTGCATCCGCTGTCTTCTTACAGGCTATAAAATGTGCCATCTTCGAAAACCTATCCACCACAACAAATATAGAATCATTCCCCCTCTGAGTTCTAGGCAAACCCAAAACGAAATCCATGCTGATATCAACCCATGGCTTAGACGGTACAGGTAGCGGCATATACAACCCTGCATTAGTGGCTGTTCCCTTCGAAACCTGGCAAATATGGCATCTCTCCACAAATCTTTCAACCTCTTTTCTCATCGATGGCCAAAAGTAAGATTGAGAAATCAACTGCAATGTACGATCTCTACCCACATGGCCTTCTTCATGCAACTCCTTGATAATTTTCATTCTCAAACTGCCCTCTGGAATACATAACTGATTTCCTTTGAACAAGAATCCATTAACCAACATAAATTCATCAGTGCTTCCTTCCTTGACTTTTTCAACAAATTTTACAAAATAAGGATCTTCTTCAATCAGCTCTGGCAATAATTCAAAACCCGGCACTTCAACTTTCATTGTCGTTAATAGATGACTCCTCCTACTCAGAGCATCAGCTACACGATTCGTCACCCCTGATTTGTGTTTAACGACAAAAGTAAATTGCTGTAAATAAGCAATCCATGATGCATGTCTCGCTGAAATTTTATCCTGCCCCTGTAAATGTTTCAAAGCTTCATGATCAGTGTAAAGAACAAATTCCTTCTGAAACAGGTAGTGTCTCCAATGCTTAACAGCTTGCACAACAGCGTAAAATTCAACGTCATATGTACTGTATCTTATCTTTGCCCCTGATAACTTTTCACTGAAATATGCAATAGCTCTCCCCTGCTGACTCAACACTCCCCCAATCCCAACCTTTGATGCATCAGTGTGTAGCTCAAACAACAACTGAAAATTAGGTAAAACAAGAATTGGCGCTGTCGTCAACAGTTCTTTGATTCGTTCAAAAGCAATCCCGGCTTCTTCTGTCCACGAAAACTGTTTACCCTTCATGCAGTCAGTAACTGGAGCCATTACGCTACTGAAGTGTGGAATGAATCTTCGGTAGAATGACGCTAGCCCATGAAAACTTCTCACTTCCGTAATTGTCTTTGGCTGTGGCCAATTTCTGACTGCCTCAACTTTACTCTGATCAACTTGAATACCTTCTCCTGAAACAACATAACCCAGAAATAAAACACTGTGCGTCATAAACACACATTTCTTCGTAGCAGCATAAAATTGTTCCTCACGAAGAATAATCAACACTTCCCTCAAATGTTGAATATGCTCCTCCGTACTCCTGCTGTAAATCAGAATATCATCGAAATAAACCACGACGAACTTCCCAATGAATGGTCTGAAGATTTGATTCATCACCCGCATGAATGTACTAGGTGCATTTGACAAACCAAATGGCATAACCAACCATTCGTATAACCCCTCTCTCGTCTTGAAGGCTGTCTTCCATTCGTCTCCAGGTCTAATCCGAATTTGATGATATCCGCTTTTCAAATCAATCTTCAAAAAGATAGTAGTCCCACTCAACTGATCTAGCAAGTCATCCAACCTTGGCATAGGAAATCTATATCTCACCGTAATCTTATTTAATGCTCTACTGTCAGTGCACATCCTCCACGTCCCGTCCTTCTTCGGTACCAACAAAGCCGGCACAACACATGGACTCAAACTTTCCTGTACACGTCCCTGCTCAAGTAACTCTTCCACCTGTCTTCTCAACTCTTCATGTTCCTTCGGACTCATTCGGTAATGTGGTCTATGCGGTAATACTGCTCCTGGAACAAGATCGATTTGATGTTGAATATCTCTCAGCGGCGGCAACTCCTTAGGCAACTCCTCTGGGAATACATCCTCAAATTCTTTCAAAACTGGTTTTGCTTCTTCTGGAATTTCAACCTCATCGTTACACTCTCGTCCAATCAACAAGTACACTTCAGGTTCTTCTTCGACTTCCTTGACAAACTCCTTCAAAGTTAACAGAGTTTTTAATTTCCTCCAGCTTGCTTTCTTTCTGTTGCTGCTTCTTGGGAACTAAAGTAATCTTAGTGCCTTCAAACATGAAACTATAGCTATTAGCACGACCATCATGTTGAACTGCTCTATCAAACTGCCATGGACTGCCCAACAACAGATGACATACGTCCATGTCTACAACATCGCACCAAATTTCATCCTTGTATTTCTTCCCAATTGAAAATTTAACACAAGCTCTCCTTCCAACTTTCACCTCACCTCCTTTCCTCAACCAAGCTAACTTGTACGGTTTAGGATGCTTCTCGGTTTTCAATTCCAACTTCTTTACTGCCTCTGTAGAGATAATGTTATCGCAACTCCCAGCATCAATAACGAATTTACAAACTTTTCCAAGAATAGTGCAAGTAGACTGAAATATGTTATTCCTCAACCAACTGTCTTCCTCCTCTTGCTTTGGTGTCAAACAACTCCTCCTCATCATCAGTGAATATCCTTCGTCTCCCGATAACAAGTCTTCCTCCTCAATCGGTAAGGACTTAGAACAGTCAGCCTCTTCATCCTCATCCTCAGCTTCAACTATCATAGTTCTCTTCTTCGGCTTCGAACACTCGTTGCTTTTATGACCCATTTCCTGGCAATTATAACATTTGAACCCACTATTAACCTTCGCCTTCTCACCCTCTTTCACAATTGGCTTACTGACAGGTTTAGGAACATTAGAACTTCCACTGGCCCCCTTCACTTGATTGTTAGAATTAGTAAACACACCACCTCCACGCCTTCCTTTCTTTTCCCAAGCTAACGCTTTCTGATGTGCCTCTGCTACAGATCTTGGATCAAACATATTAACCATATCCTGGATCTGCATTCTCAATCCTCCAATGAATCTAGCAGTTAACTGTTCTTCAGTTTCCATAATATCGTTCCTGGCAATGAGTTGGTAAAATTCATCAGCATAATCACTAACAGACTTTGTCCCTTGCCTCAGATTCTGCAACCTCTGGTACATAAGTGATTGATAGTTGTAAGGTAAGAAAGTAGATCTCATCAACTTCTTCATCTTATCCCACTCAACAACCTTCGACTTCCCCATCCGTTCTCGTGTAAGTTTAGTTTGCTGCCACCATGCCAATGCTCTTCCCCTCAATCTCGTAGCAACCAACTTCACTCGACGATTCTCCGGCACTTCCTTGAAATCAAAGATTTCTTCAACATTAGACAACCAATCTAAAAATTCCTCAGCTACCATCCCACCTTTAAACTCCGGAATCTCCATCTTCATTCCCGATTCCCATCGACGATCATCATCTACATCTCGAGACTGACGTCGTGTTTGTTCTCTATCTCGATGCATACTCCCTCTGTCACCAACAAATTCCTCATCAAAATCTGAAGTATATCGTTGTCATTCACGTCCTCCAACATCTCTACCACCACTCCTACTACCAACATCCCTTCGATCCCGATCATCAACATTCCTCCTACTTCGATTATCAATACTTCTGTGCTCTTGACTTTCTCTCCTCTCCCGTTCTGAATGTGATGAAACTCTACTACCCCCACGGTTTGATTCAGGTGAAATTCTTCTTCTACTTTGATTCATTTCAAGCATCATTCTCTCTAATCGACCAATTCCTTCGTTCAACTTTTCAGTAAAGCTCTTGTGGATTCGTTGCTCCATTTCATCGGCCTCCTCTCTTCCATACAAGGCATTAATATTGCGATGACGTTGAGCTCGTCTCGGTGGCATGATTGAACTTCGCAAAATCTTTAAACAATAAACTTCAACAAATCAAAACTTCAACACAAAATCAAACAAGTCACGGTTCCTTAGCTTGCTTCAAACTTCAAAACAACTTCACAAGGCTCGGCTACTTCTTAAGTATACACGGCCTTCCTTCAACAATAATAGCACGTGATGCTTCAACTCTTGGCTCAAACCCCGTTTCAACTTTGATCCGAAATGAAATGGATCGAAAGTTCTCCTCTTGTTGCAACTTCAATATGAACACGACGAACACAATCTTCCAACTCCAAACTTCTCGACAATTTGCAAATTCGATCTCTAAACTTCAACTTCTTGAAACCCAAATCTCCAAATGATGCAAACTCCTTGCAATCTCGCTCTGATACCAAACTGACGCAACGGATATTTCAAAACAGACTTCAATTGATGAAAAGTAGCAATCGGTGATTTGAAAATACTGTAATGCCCAAATCCGTTGATCCAAAGATGCCGGATTCTAGCTATCTTCGTCTCGTTGATCGCGCACGATACCGAGAAACAAAGATCTACGATTCTTCGACGTTGATCAAGCGCACTTGATTCCGTGAATCGGCTTCACAAACGAAGATTCGAGCGCACTCGAATGACGTAGGTGGAGATAGGAGATTTCACTCGACTACCAATTAGAGAAGAAAGCACAAAGCAATCAACAAGAAATTTTATTCCATGTTCAACCCCTTTACAATGACATCACGTCCCTATTTATAGGGTTACAATATGACTTAAGAAAATTACAACACTTTACACAATCGATATAAGCAACCATCCACTAAAGTACAACGACTGACTACAGTGTTTCCACGACCCAAAAGAAAATAACTCGCGACTTTAAAATTTGCAGTGCATTCTCGTTGTCTCGGCTCCGACTCAGGTTAGCTCGGCAACGACTCAATGGGCTTCGTTCGCGTCTTAACGAAATAAGGGTTTCACGCGACTCAGCATCTCTCATTCGCGATTTACTGGAAGCATAACTCGCGCGCAGCCGATGGAGGAGATGGGGAGTTTAAGATGATCGCGACTTATGGGATGAGTCGTTCGCGACTCACTGGGATGAGTCGTTCGTGACTCGTCGTTACCGAAGTAGATGAGTCGTCCGCGACCCAAATTGGTGGAAGACTTAGATTTAGGGTTTTGGAAGGAGGTGGGAAGTAAACTGTGAATCGGGGTGGAAGATGAGCCGTGGTCGTGGGAGTTGAGTCGTAGGTCGTGGTGGATGAGTCGTGAGTCGCGGTGGAAGTTGAGTCGTGGGTCATGGATTGTGCTTCATCATCGCGAGTCGAGGTATGTGCTTCATCACAAAGTTTGCTCCAGTTGACGTTGATGATCAAGGAAGACGATAGAAAAAGGAAGCACCTTGATCAACGATCTTGGTCACTTCTTCTGAATTAGTTTCTAGAAATTGACCTCCAAAATCATAAATCTCTCCCTTTTTTTTCCTCCTCCTCCTCCTTTTCTTCTTCTTCTTCTGTTTTTTTATATTATTTTTTATGAAAGGTAAATACAATAAGGCCAAAGGCTCAAAATAAAAGCGGGTAGGCAAAACAACGCAGCCCACTTGAAAAAAGACACAAACTCTAATAATTTAGGGTTACAAACCAACGCCGCATATCATTTACTACATAATTCTCGATCATGCTTGAGAAAAAAATCATGGCGTGGAGAAGTTTTCTACTTCCACAAACTTAAGCCTCTTTGCTTTGTACCACTTGCTTCTCCCCTCTCCCAATAAAAAAAGCATTCATCAAATTGTTCCTCATCCCCTCGATTTCTTCGTTAAAACAGTCGCCACTCAAAAAAATAGTGTAATTAGCAGATTTGAGATCGTCACGGCTCAAATCTTTTAATTTCCTACGATGTTCAGACGTTTGATAGTTGACCGTCTCTTGATATTTTTAAAATCTGGTAAAAGCTTTAGATCCAGATCTACTATGCGGTTTACTGGAGTTCGTCGTTAGCTTTGGGACAATGCTAGTTCTGATGAACTTGTTCAGCCTGATTATCTTTTGGGTGGGATAAATAATTTTCAATATGCTTGCTACCCGCTTCTGTTGTACGATATTCAGATTAGTAGACGAATCTGATTTGATCTTTAACCCTTTTACTCGACTTTTGAAGAATAACTTTGCTGTCAATTTCAATAAGTAATCATCGTTGCTCCTTAGTTAGACTAGATTTGTTATAAGTACCCTTATTCCTTTCTAGTAATATATGATAAACTGCAGTAGTTAGCATGATATGAGCCAAATCTCTCTCAAGTGATTTTCGGAGCCTAATTCGCTAATATTCGTCTATAAATAGAAGAAAAGGCTCACTTGAAGGGGACTTCTTTTTTGATTTATATTCTAAACTCTGATTTACGATGAGTTGAGAAATATAACTCTAAAAAACAATATATTGGATTCTTACTGAGTTATAAGCAACCGGGTTGGAAAATCTACTTTGTAGAAATAATGTACGATCAATAGAAAATGATTAAATAGTCGTAAGCCAAAGTGTTTGTCAAACCACTATAAAAATTATATATTCATTTTCTTGCTTTTATCATATTTTCTTTGATAATTTTCGTATTTGTTGTTTGATTGGGTGTCTGTGTCATTTTTAGTCTAAACATTTTGGTTCTTTCATTGAAAAGGAACTTGGATTTAAGAATCAGAAACTTGATTTAGAAAAGATGAAGATAACATCTACTAGAAAAGTTTCTGTTATAGGAAGCCAGCAAGAACAATTGGGTTGCTTGGAAATGTCCTTAGGATCAAATCCCTCGTCCATCTACGTAACTAGAGAAGGGATGTAAAGAATGATGAAAGAAATGCAAGATATAATAGTGGCTTAATAAGAAAACACACTGAATAGATTCCTCAGAAGGATGGAGGAACAATTGACAGCCAAAGTAGTTGGAAACCAAAATCAGAGGCCAAAGCGAGGAATGACTATTGGAAACGAAATAGCACAAATTGGAGCAAACCCCGCGAAGGCACCTCAACTCGAAACCGACTTGATAAATCAACTTGGTACATGCCCAGGGAGATGTTGGATCTAAGAATTGGAAAAGACGAAACACGTCCGCAGAATGATGTTGGGCCATAAAACATAGATCAAAACATGAATTTACAGTAGTAAGGAGCTGAACCAGAAGTTCCCCCTAGGAACTGGACGCGGGCTAGAGATATGGATCAGAGATGCATAGAGCTTTAGAGATTCCCGATGTATGACGATGATAGAATTTCTGAGATGGTAAGACGAATACTAGGAGGTGGACCCCCAAACTGAGCATAGGGTATGTAAATAAAAACCCACTCACTCCAAACATCTAATACGCGATGAATGCACCTGAATTCAAGCCACTGATGCTGGAATTGTATGATGAAATGACATACCCAACTGTTTACTTGAGATATATCCAACATAAGGAATTGTTGGGTGCTTCAAAAGAAGTGATAGGATGGAGTTTCTTATTGTACATGATAGATTTTGCAGTGATATGGTTTCATCAGTTGGAAAATGGGTAGATTGGCATGTGAATTGAATTAGTGGAAAGTTCGTAAGGCAATTTAGAGTTTATATAACACAATCGAAGAATGTGATGAAGATCTCAAGCGAGAAAGGAAGGGCGGGAGATACCCTACAGAGTTATTTGACCAGGTTCAATGCAGCAGCCGTTACAGCCCATGAGCTGGATCCATCAATAGTTTTGATGGTGATAGTTTCAGAGTCATGAGTAAGACTAATTTCAAAATTTCTTTGGAGAGAGATCCATCAATGGATCTTGTGGATTTTTATTATCAAGCAAAAAAATATTTGCGCTAAGAGAATGTAGAAGCTGAAGGTGCCAATGTGAATACCACAGATGATGGAGGATTGTGCAAAGTAGGATATAGAAAGGAAAATGGAAAGCGGAAAGCCAACGATGACTCCGAAGGATGGCAGCGACAAAGAAGGGTGCGTGACTTTTCCTCCTAAATAGAATTGATTGAGACCCTAAGAGGATCTACATGGATACTAAGGGATTGATTCCCTATCGAAAATCAGCGAAGAGTGAGCGATCGATTAGGAGAAAAAATGTGTAAAGTTTTTTCTATTCCATAAGCTAGGTAGGCACGAAACAAATGGGTGCGGATACCTATGTGATTTTACCTAAGAACAGGTTCGGAGTAACTGCATATTGCAATGATTCAAAAGCCAGATTACTATAAAGCAAAAACTACGATTGTACTATAGGCAGGACAACCAACAATAGCGGATGCTCATGGATGTAGCCGGCAATTTGGATCGAGGATGCTTATCCTATGATTGAGAAGGATTGGGGTCATGTTTTATTTTCACACTTTCTTTTGTTTTAAGTATGATGTAGGATTACGATCAGGCTGCTTACACGCGCATGGGATCACGATTGGTCCTAAGGCACATTCTGAGTTAAAATCTGGAAGTGATCCTTGATTGGATTAGATGTTTTGATGTTTGTTTGATTTTTCGATTTGGACTTTGAAAATGAATAATCGATGGATATTTGAATTTGAAAATCATTTGAACATGATGACTAATATTGATATTGTTACAGAATGCCAACGGAGATGGACTATTCCTTAAAACTGACATATGAGTTGGCTGGACATGGTTCCCCCGACCGAAAAGACAAGGTGATGAACCGTGAAGTGCAAGTTCCCTTACGAGAGAGTGAGCAGTCGGATTTGTATGCAATAGCGTATCTCCTCACTTAAATGCGAGTGGATGGATTTTCTTAGATATTAGGTCCCCTCATCAGAGAGTGAGTGGATTGGGCGTAATTTGGATATGTGGTTATGTGATCCCGAGAGATCAGAACAGTCGAATGTATGGTTGATCTAAAGAGATCAAAAATTTAATAAGATATTATGATTATACGGTCCAAGAAGGTTGGAAACTAGACTTTGAAGTTTAAATGCCTCTTTATTCTAATATGATTTGATAACGGTTTCTGGATTAGATCATTCCCTCGATTTGGTTGGATTTACTTATGATGGGATACTGGATGGTACCAAATGACTCATAAATAGTGTTCCAATCGGTAGCAATGAACTTCTATAACTATCGGTTCATAATTACTTAATATCTGATATAATAATGAAATCCCAGGGGAATACGGGATGATACCGATATTGGTTTATGATACGATAATCTTGGGCATACACAGGATCATATTGACATCAATATATGATAATTTTGTTTTAGATGAACACAGGATGCCTTTTATATATGATATACAATATAATAGTCTCGGAGGAACACGAAATAGTATGATTTGTCACCAATACTTAAGCAAGGATTTGAATTCTTAGCTATAATAGGTCTAGAACGATCTCTGATTTGTAGGTGAGTCCAAAAGAACTGGATGATTCAACATGATTGGTCTTGTAGATAGCCAGAGAGCTCGAATTTGATAATATTTTATCTTCGATATCTATTATTGAGCAAATAACACCTTCTACTAGACACTCTTTTGGGGCAAAGTGTTACTAGCAGTGTTTTCACAATATCCAAACCGACTTGAACAATTAAACTAGAATAACGAACGTTGGAGAAATGGACACGTGCACTTGGAAAACATCACCAAATAGCAAAGTTAAAAGGCACAAGGAAGACAACCAAAAATGAGCAAGGTGCCACAATTCATCCATCTCGGCTGGGGTGCACAAGTTAAATCTAAGTTGTGACACATGCCGACCTTGGATTTCAAAGTAATGAAACAACATAACATTGTCTAAATAAAATAAAAGACCAAGGCAAGACGAACAAGCACAATTGGGAGATGAAGGAACTAAAAGTTTTTGAAGTCAAAAAAAATAACATAAGTATCAATTTGGCACTTGAGTTGAGAGGCTCAACTTGAGTCCGAGTCATGAAACCAGTGATGAGCTGGACAATTACTTCTTCCTGGGACGACGTGGTAAACATAGAGAATGCGTGTAATGAATTTCAGATCCTACTTCGCTAATCTCCATCTATAAATAGGAGGAAAGCCTCACTTGAAAGGGGACTTTTTTTAGGATCTCTACTCTAATCTCTGAATTACGATGAGTTGAGAAATATAAATTTGGAAATTACTCTGTTGGATCCTTACCGAGTTATAAAAACCACTTTGTAGAAACAAAGTGGTATCAATTGAAAATGACTAAGTGGACATAGGCCAGAGAATTTTCCAAACCATTATAAAAACTATGTATTCCTTTTCTTGCTTTTATCCTCTTTTCTTTGATAATCTTCGTATTTATTGTTTGATTGGGGTTTTATGCCATTTTTTGCTCAAACATCTGTGAACTCGCGAACTACTAGGAATCTACTTATCTCGTCCTCCAGTTCCTTCACAATACACAATGTCAATCCAAACCATCGATCCATCACATCTAATGCCACCATGATCCTTTTCTCATCACTTGGATTCCATAAGGTTATAACTCTACCAGCATGAATGTTCTTAGCATCTTTATGCATTCACAACCCATATCCAAAATTACACCATGCCCCACGAAGTCAAACACATATGAGTTACAAACAAACATATGACCACATAATTCAAACATAAGGTTAGCCACCATAATCAGGCAGTAGCATACCCTCCAATCACATTAACCACACGTAAGGATGTAATCAAATATGTGGTATTTAATTCTAATCTATAAACCAACTCTTTCGGAATGAAAGAGTCGTAGTACCGATATCAAATAAAACTCTAACTGGCATATTAGAAATTAAAATCATACCACTGAGCCTACCCTTTCCTTTCTCATTAATGGTTGCTCTAGATGAAGGTCTTCCAAAGCAAAAACCTGTGGCTACAACCCAAGATAATCTTTCTTCTAATGCCCGTACTTGTCACAAATAAAACGCTTAATCTTCACCGCTCTAGCTGGATCTGACACTATTTGCATAGTGCACCCTCTGCCTACAATTATATTAGGTCAAATCAACAACTTTGTTCCATTCTTATCTAACTTAAGCCTTTCCTTTTTGTTGCAAGCCCTTCTTGCCTTTTTGGTATGAAGCAAATTTTGTTATCTTTTCAACTCGATCCTTTTTCCCCACACCCCTCCTTTCATCATACATCAATTCATACCTTCTCGTTATATCTACCACCTTGTTGAACGGAAGTTCCATATGAGCCATCATTTTTTTACTCAACTTGGCCTTATTTCGAGATAAAATTCTCCACCTTCTTACTTGGAGTCCTAATCAAATCAGATCCATATTTGGATAATGCATTAAACCACTGCACAAACTCCATCATAGTCAAACTTTCTGGCTGCAACTCAACAAATTCCTATAACATCGCCGACGACTTAGACTTAGGAATATATTGTTCTTAAAATATCTCCTCAAACCTGTCCCAAGTGATTTCTTGCCCAAGTATCTCTGCTCCTACAATTCCCCACTAGGCACTCGCTAGTCGTTTGAACTGCCTGGACGACAAATTCACTTTATGGGCGTCTGTTAGTTCCAAGTCTGCAAAAAAAATTCAGACATCAACAGTCAATCACTAGCATCCTAGATTGTTTCATCCAATCAAACATTTCTCCTCATAGGCAATAGAGATCCTTATTCAACATGGCAAACTCGTCCCATTCAAGTTGCAACGGGCCCCTTTGTACATTCTGGGCTAGCGGTGGTAATTGTCACTACACGAAGTTCGCCTACAATCGCTAAAAGCATTCACATCCAAATTCCCTACAACCAGGGTAAGCATTTCATTACCAACTTCTGTATGAACTCCCGATGCTGCCTTCGCTCCTTGCCCGTTAGTTTGTGTACTATAAGCTACTCTACTAAGGTTTGCTTTTGTACTTCCTAAAGTAAAACATCTGTTTTGTAGATCCACTCTTACTTTCGAATAAGCAAGGGTTCATGAGAAACGGAAGTAAAGAGAATGAAAGCAACAGAAGAGAGGTATATATATCTACATGAAAATATAAATACAATACAGATGCCGTGTACCCTCCCAAAGGTGTTCTTTTCCTACTTTCAAATTCTTACTTTGCACTGTTTAACTTAGGTGTCCCCTAAGCTAAGATCCGATATCACACCGTAACATCCTCTATTTTGAGACTTAAAAATAGACGCCGATGATGTTGTAATCATCACCAGAATCATTTTTAAGTGACAAAGTCAGTTTAGTATTATTTTTTTGCACACCATTAATTAAAAAGAGTACCTAAATAAATTTCCATCATATCAAACTGGTTATAATAATTTGTTATAGCATCATCAACCCTTCTCATTGCCACGTTAGGGTAAATATACTAAGAAATAAATATGGTGTCATGCTCAACATATGAAGATACTGACATAAAACTTAACCAATTATGGTTCCTACTTTTACATAGTGGAATCTCACAAATTATTTTAATTTACTAGATAAGCCCTATGCTCTATCTTTGAATTCCTTATTTTTCCTTTCAAAAGACACCTGTCTAATTCATAAACTCAGCCTATTCGAATGGGTACACATGAGTTTATAAGAAATAATAAAAATATAAATCAAACATAAAGTCTTATATGTGTAGTGCTTTACCATAAACAAACATACATACAGTACGAGCAAAATGAAATGGTTTTTGCCTCATTATTCCAATCATCATCAATGATAACATACTTTATAATATTATCACTCATCACTACAAGAAAAATATTCATTCATAGCGGCATATAGCCGCTATAAAAGATAACCATAGCGGTTCGATAAACGCTATATATCGACATGTCATAAAAAATTAGTGGCCTATTTATAACACAGAAAATGTCGCTATAAAATATAAGCTTTTATAGTGCATATAGACCGCCATAATATTATTTTTCTATTGCACTATGTGTCCTCTATTTACATGGTACCATAGCATGTATATGCCGTTATAAAATACGCAGATATAATAACGCTCTTATTTCGCTATCCTTCGATGGTAAACACATGCATTTTTATGGTACTTGTATCATATAACTATATGCTTTTTAAGCGTTACGGTTTATTTTTTTTATGTGCTTGATGCATCCTGCTATATAGGAGTCAAATATAAATCTTCTTTAAACACATAACGATTGAATAATGTAAGATCAAAGAATATAATAATCAGAAAATGAAACTCATTCTATCAAATGTACCAAATGTCTACAAATATTATATTAAACATGCTCAAACATACACATAATATACATTATATATATATATATATATATATATATAAATAACAAGCACCGTTGTCCTAGTAGTTAAGTAATTTGGCTTTGGTGCGAGCGGTCACAAGTTCGAAACTTGCATAGCGTGATTCGAACATTTATTGACATGTGATATGTTGTCCCGGTGACATTATATATAAAGTACCATTTCAAAAAAAATATCCATTATGTAATAAAAACATCGCAAATAAGTTTTCAACTAAACTAAAAAACAATATAGCTACTAACACAAAACCAGGTCATAACCATCATCTTGCGACTTGCTCTTTTACTGGGAAGCATGGAAGTAGAGTTAAAGCAGGCGCAGGAGCTGTTCAACAAGCAGCAAATAATTCAACATCATAAAAATGAATTCACAACATATGGTAAATCATAACAGGGCAACTTCATACCTAAAAAATATGCATGTTATGCTTGATATCTAGTAAAATCAAATGCATGGAAAAATGAAGTATGACTATAAATAAAAATAGAATACCGATGCACACAATCGGGACCACGTACACGCAATCAAAGCAAATGATTGGACCTTGTATTTATTACTATAGTTATTACTACTGTTACTATTATTAACATAGTTAATATTTATAAAACTTATAGTTAATTTATTGTTGTTATTGTTATTTTTAGTCTTATTATTATAAATTTAGTTAATTTTCATAAACAATAGTTATTATTATTATATAAATTTAGGTTATTAAAAAAGCTTAGTCAGTTTGGCTATAATTTTATAATTTATCATAAGTATATTATTGTTATCATACTAATCATAGTTAATTTTTAAAAAACTTAGTTTGTTTATTGTTATTATTGCTATTATTATTGTTGTTGTTGTTGTTATTTCAAAATTACTTGGTTTATTTAGTGCCAATTTTTATAATCTTATAGTTAATTTATTATTATTATTTATGATTGTTGTTATAAAATTAATTATTAGTGGTGGTTGTTGTTGTTATTCTAATGCAAACAAGAAGCTACTTATTTAATTTTCCAAATCTAATGCTAACATTACATAGTTATCAAAATTTTGAATCAAATTTTAATTATCAAAATTTCAATTATTCCTCATTACTAGTCTAAATCACATAGATGATCGTCATGATCAACGAGAAGTGTCGATTACAGTAAGCTAGTAAATATATGAGCTTAGCATCATGTCCCATAACCACTAGCTTAACTTAAATATTTACGAATAAATTGTAGATCTCCACTAGAAAATTGTCACAAGAGATTCAATCGAACAAGTCCAAGAATTAACCGACGAAGTAAACGCAAGCGTTTCATACCACTTGTTTTACTAAGTCGTTTAATTGGATTTCTCATACGAGTGAGGTAAATGTTTGTATATACTAATAGATTAGAAATCGGTTTGAGAAAACGATCTTTGTAATAAAATAGTGTTGAAATCATTTGAAGAAAGAGTTTTGATATTTACTACTAGTATAGAAAACCTTTATATTTTTAAAGTGACAAATCACAAAGAAGATTGTAGGAACAATCAATCACTAAAATTCACGCTCGAAGACGTGAATAAAATCCAAACAAACCGATAAAGAATCCATCAAAATGGATATTCAAAAATCCCCAAAAAGGAGTCTTCAAAGTCATAATAATTGATAACAACAAATAGGATCATCACGAATCGATTTAAATTGGAATTCTCAAGCGAATAGGCAAATAGGCAAAACGCTGCAGTTTCAGACGTCTGAAACAAGTGGTTCAGACGTCTGAATCTGGAAACATAAAGATTTCCAGAACACAATTCAGACGTCTGAATCAAATGTTTCAGACGTCTGAATCAAATGTTTCAGACGTCTGAAATAGGCATATTTTAGCCTATTTCCTTTCTGGTTCCAAATGAACCAATTCAGATGTCTGAAACCATATATTCAGACGTCTGAATCTGGGAATAGAAATCTTCCCAGAACAATATTCAGACGTCTGAATATTACGTTTCAGACGTCTGAATCTAGGGTTCAGGGCATTCCCGTAACCTAGGCCAAAATGGCCAAACGAATATCGAAAACGATCGAACGAGCAAATGGCGATGACTAAGGAATTACGTCGAACGACAACCCAGCCTAAACGGCTCTTCAATACGCCTCAAATATCAATGTCCAAATATCCATAATAGGATTTTCATAAATTAGACCAAAACACCAAAAATTGGAATATACACGAAATCATTGCAATATGCAAATTGGAATATACACGAAATCATTCCAGATTGCAGAAAAAAATGATGCAGGCTTTAAAACAGATTGCAAATGTTACAGGGATTTGATTTTTGGTTTGAAGATTTCTTTACAGATTTTTGATCTTTGATATGAGGAGTTTGATTTGCGTGTGAACAGGGTTTGCATGTTTGAAAATGTTACAGGAAAGATGATTTGCAGGCTTTACATTTTGAAATGAATTACATGGATTTAGATTTTGATATGAAGAGTTTTGATTTGAGTTTGTAAACTGATTTTGGAAATGGTTATAAGTTATTCTCAGATTTGTTTCTTAACTATGAATTATGAAGATAGAAAAAGGAAGAAAGTGAGAGGCAAATGTATTTATATAAGTGAATTTTGTGATTTAATATAATGAAAGAAAATGAAAATAAATAAGGGCACTTGTAAATCATCTTGGAACCAGAAATTTCAATGAAAGAACCAAAATGTTTAGACTAATAATGACACAGACACCCAATCAAACAACAAATACGAATATTATCAAAGAAAATATGTTAAAAGCAAGAAAATGAATATATAATTTTTATAGTGGTTTGACAACACTTTGGCTTACGTCTATTTAATCATTTTCTATTGATCGTACATTATTTCTACAAAGTAGTTTTTTCAACTCGGTTGCTTATAACTCAGTAAATTTTTATAATCTTATAGTTAATTTATTATTATTATTTATGATTGTTGTTATAAAATTAATTATTAGTGGTGGTTGTTGTTGTTATTCTAATGCAAACAAGAAGCTACTTATTTAATTTTGCAAATCTAATGCTAACATTACATAGTTATCAAAATTTTGAATCAAATTTTAATTATCAAAATTTCAATTATTCCTCATTGCTAGTCTAAATCACAAAGATGATCGTCATGATCAACGAGAAGTGTCGATTACAGTAAGCTAGTAAATATATGAGCTTAGCATCATGTCCCATAACCACTAGCTTAACTTAAATATTTACGAACCTTTTTGAGTATAAACTTTGATATATTTGGAGTTAGTCAAAAATTTGACCTTTTTCACTTTGGGTTTGAGTTTGGGTTCAGCCCACTAGCCAACTTAAACTCAAAACTGAGCCACTCCTCCCCATTCACCCTCATTTTCTTCTCTTTTCAGTTCTAAAGCATCAATGGTGGGAGAGATTGGAAATTAAAACTCCAAAACCCTAGTTCCTCTTGCAACCTCAAATTCCTAGCTCCAAATTCAAGAGAACCCATTGGTAAGCATTCTCTTCTTCTTCTCCAACTTATTCTCTTACCAATTTCAGAAATTCCTAAACCTAATTTTGGGAATGTTCTTGTTTTGAGCATAGATTCAAGCTCATTTGGGTTGTGTTGAAGAGAGGTTGATTCTCCATTTGCTTTCAAGCTTCTTCTTGTTTGATTTTGTAAAAAGGTGAGATTTTTATCTCACATCTTTGTCTATAATTATCTTCGATTGTTAGGTATGAATTCCTAACGTTTATTCGTGTGCAATTGATTTTGGTTTGAATCGATTTCGTGTATATTCCAATTTTTGGTGTTTTGGTCTAATTTTTGAAAATCCTATTATGGATATTTGGACATTGATATTTGAGGCGTATTGAAGAGCCGTTTAGGCTGGGTTGTCGTTCGACGTAATTCCTTAGTCATCGCCATTTGCTCGTTCGATCGTTTTCGATATTCGTTTGGCCATTTTGGCCTAGGTTCAGGGAATGCCCTGAACCCTAGATTCAGATGTCTGAAACGTAATATTCAGATGTCTGAATATTGTTCTGGGAAGATTTCTATTCCCAGATTCAGACGTCTGAATATATGGTTTCAGACGTCTGAATTGGTTCATTTGGAACCAGAAAGGAAATAGGCTAAAATATGCCTATTTCAGACGTCTGAAACATTTGATTCAGACGTCTGAATTGTGTTCTGGAAATCTTTATGTTTCCAGATTCAGACGTCTGAACCACTTGTTTCAGACGTCTGAAACTGCAGTGTTTTGCCTATTTGCCTATTCGCTTGAGAATTCCAATTTAAATCGATTCACGATGATCCTATTTGTTGTTATCAATTATTATGACTTTGATGACTCCTTTTTGGGGATTTTTGAATATCCATTTTGATGGATTCTTTATCGGTTTCTTTGGATTTTATTCACGTCTTCGAGCGTGAATTTTAGTGATTGATTGTTCCTACAATCTTCTTTGTGATTTGTCACTTTAAAAATATAAAGATTTTCTATACTAGTAGTAAATATCAAAACTCTTTCTTCAAATGATTTCAACACTATTTTATTACAAAGATCGTTTTCTCAAACCGATTTCTAATCTATTAGTATATACAAACCTTTACCTCACTCATATGAGAAATCCATTTAAACGACTTAGTAAAACAAGTGGTATGAAACGCTTGTGTTTACTTCGTCGGTTAATTCTTGGACTTGTTCGATTGAATCTCTTGTGACAATTTTCTAGTGGAGATCTACAATTTGTTCGTAAATATTTAAGTTAAGCTAGTGGTTATGGGACATGATGCTAAGCTCATATATTTACTAGCTTACTGTAATCGGCACTTCTCGTTGATCATGACGATCATCTTTATGATTTAGACTAGCAATGTGCGATGTCTCTTTGTCTACGAGGGAGACTAAACCCCGTTTTGTGGAGATTTGACTCAATTTGGTGGGGTAGCAACCCATGGTCTTTGGGCCGTTTGTGGAGCTTCGGCTCAATTTGTGATGGTTAGCAACCATGGAATTAGCGTTCCGTTTGTGATACACGTGTTGGTGGGCTTTATGCTCCCGTTTGTGATAGGCCTTCCCCCTTTTTGTGATTTCTGGATTTCTTGAGATGATTTCTAGAATTTGTGCTTCACCAATTTTCATGATTTCCATTGATAAGTTTTATCAATATTTGTGCATTGGTGAATTTGTGTGTCACTGACTTTTGTGATTGGCATTGATATAATTGCCAATATTTATGGTTTGGTGAACGAAATGAGGAGTATGACATTTCTTTGATTCTTGTGTAGATTTGGTGATATTGATTTATCTCTCGTTGATTTTCAATTACTTATATATATCACAGCTTGGCATTGTGATTATTATGTGTTTAGTCATATCTCTTATTCTATATCGTTTCATCTGATATTTATAGTTAGACTGATCCGTTTATTATTTTCTTATTAAATAATACTCGGGTCAGACCGAGATGTTACAGGTGCTTCTGCTTGACTTCTCCCCTGGGATTGATTTCTCTGACTTTTGGTTAACTACTTAGATTAGTAGTTTTTGGTTTGTATACATTTGAGAGATAGACTCCATAATGTATACTTATTCTTTTGTGTAGTTCGTGTAACTATTCTTTTGTGATATTGTGGATCTTTCTGACCACTACTCTGATGTACACTTTTATGTGTGATATTCATATCTTATTCCGCCTTTGTGATATGAATTCTCTACGACTGATTTGTGTTATATATATTTCTATATTTGTTTCTGAAGATATTACAGCCACTGTGTAGTAGCTTTGAGTTTGTGTCGGTATGTCGGATTTCCCTCTTGACAAAGAAATGCATGTTATACTATCTGACATATCGATGCTCGTTGCACGGATGGTCGCTCCTCAACAGCCTTATTCTCCGTGCTAGTTGACAACATTCACCGTAATGTTCTTGACTAGCGTGGGTATAGAGGTGGGGAGTCACAGCTTGGTATCAGAGCCAAACTTCGGAACTATATAGAATAATTTAGCAAGGATCTTGTCCTAAGTCTTTCTTAGGAGTTGTGCCTTAGGATTTATTCGGGTCCACTTACCGTCCTATCCTATTTTCTTTTATGATTCCTTGTTCTATCTATCAAGAATTGCTTGATATTGAATTTGGTGAATAACCTTTTTCTTCTTCTTCTTTCTTTCTAAGGAAGAGAAATGTCTAGACCAGGCCGCCCCAGAGCCGTTCCATCTAGTACTCCACCCCAGGATGGAGTTTTTATGACTGCTCAACAGCTTCTTGATTTAGTGACGAATGCTCAAGTAGCTGGAGCTAACCCGGAACCTACTCACCCAAAGTCGGCATTTGCACGCTTGTGCAGCGATTACACTAATTTGGGTGGGGAGCCATTCAAAGGTTCTGAAACTATTATTGAAGTACAGGCTTGGCTAAGGTCATGCGATCGAATCTTTTCTCGCATGAATCTTATTGACCTTATCCGAGTTCAGGTGGCCTCTAGTATGCTCCGAAAAAGAGCATTGGACTGGTACGAGCTTCTTATTTCTGAGATTAATGAAGCGGATCTCACCTGGGGGCAATTCCGAGAACGCTTCGAGTTGAAATTTGTACCAGAAGCAGAGAAAGTGACACTGGCTCGACGATTTATAGACCTTGTTCAAGGTGAGTCCTCCGTGACTGATTTCGTCGCCTCCTTCGAGTCGCTTTCTAAATACGGGGTTGAATACATCAACACCCCTTTAAAGAAGAACCAGAGGTTCGTCTATGGCTTAAACAAAAATCTCAAGAAGCCATTACTTCTAAAATTAGAAGTTTGTTTCGACCAACTTGTTGATACCGCTCTTCGTCTTGAAGAGGCGGATAGGGAGAATGATGTTGAAGTGGTGGGTTCCAAACCAAGCTTCAACAACAACAAGAAGAGGCCAAACAAATTCAAAGGACCCTATCCTAATAAGAAAGGGAAGCAAGCAACCTCCGTTGCAAAGACTTCTTCCTTTGGTCGTGGGGAATGCTATAATTGTGGTTCGAAGGACCATTACGCGAACAAGTGTCCAAAGTCTCTCTCTTGTCGCTACTGCAAAGGTCCCGGTCATGTTATATCCTCATGCCCCAAGCTTCAGGGCAGGAAAGAGGGAAAGCTTAATGTTGCTCAAGCCCCTGGAAACACATCTCGTGGCCAAGGTATTTCTCATTCTATTCTGGATGGAATTATTTTATTTCGTGATCATCCTATTCGAGTTCTTTTTGATACGGGTGCGTCCCATTCTTTTATATCAAAAGAACTTGTTGATACTTTTTCTTTGGATGTTTTGTGTTTAATGACTTCTTTGAGAATTGCAAATCCGGTTGGTGGATCCACGACAATCAGTTTATTGTGTAATGATGTTGAGATTATTTTGTGTGATTTTTCTTTCCGAGCCGATTTGCATGTCATGCGTTATTTAGGCTTTGGAATGATTTTAGCAATGGATTGGCTTAACCGTTATGAAGCTCATATCCTATGTCCTGAGCGGACTATTCATCTTCGACATCCTCAATCTGTTAAGCAGATTTCTATTAATCTTAAAGATTCAGATTCCAGCTTGGTTGCATCTTTATATTCTTTAAATCCTCGTGATGACGATGATGATGATGAGGGTGATATTATTTCTCTTATTCACGTCGTTTGTGAATTTTCCGACATATTCGAGCCTGTTTTAGGATTACCACCTAAGCGAGCAATTGAGTTCAGAATTAATCTTATTCCTGGAGCTCAACCCATCACTCGTCCTCCGTATCGTATGTCCAATAAAGAAAACGAGGAGATGCGTAAACAATTATCTGAATTGGAGATGAAGCAATTTATTCGCTCTAGTTCCTCGCCTTGGGGAGCTTCAGCTATTTTTGTGAAGAAATCCGATGGAACACTTAGGCTTTGCGTTGACTACCGCAAGCTTAATGATTTTACTATCAAAAATAAATATCATTTACCTCGGATTGATGATCTATTCGATCAACTTAGTGGTGCCAAAGTCTTTTCACAATTAGACTTAGCTACTGGATTTCATCAGCTTCGTATTGCAGAGGATAGTATTCCTTTAACATCGTTCCGTACTCGTTATGGATCGTATGAATGGCTTGTTATGCCATTTGGTCTAACGAATGCTCCGGCCTACTTCGTTGACCTTATGAATAGAGTTTTCAAAGACTTCCTCGACCGGTTTGTTCTCATCTTTATCGATGATATTCTTGTGTATTCTAAAACCGAGGAGGAGCATGAAAAACATCTTCGGATTGTGTTGGAAACTCTTAGGAGTAATCAATTAAAGGCAAAATTTTCTAAATGCCACTTTTGGCAATCTCGTGTGAAGTTTCTCGGTCATATTATTTCTGAATCCGGAATTTCCGTGGATCCTTCAAAGATTGAAGCGATTCAAGATTGGAAGAGACCGGAGAGTGTGACAGAGATTCGTAGTTTTCTTGGATTGGCTGGCTATTACCGTCGTTTTATCAAAGACTTTTCTAAGATTGTCGTGCCTCTCACTAGCTTGACAAAGAAAGGTGTTAAATACATTTGGTCGGACAAATGTAAAGCTTCTTTTCAGAAATTAAAAGAACTTCTTTCTGATGCTCCTATTCTCGTTATTCCCGAGGGGAATCAAGATTTCGTTGTTTATACCGATGCTAGTCGCGTTGGTTTGGGTGCCGTTCTTATGCAAAAAGAACGTGTTATTGCTTATGCTTCTAGGCAATTGAAGCCAGCCGAGACTAGATATGCCACTCGTGATTTAGAGCTCGCGGCTATTGTTTTCGCTCTTCGGATTTGGCGTCATTATCTCTTAGGAGAGAAATTTGTTCTTTATACCGATCATAAGTCCTTGAAGTATTTATTCTCCCAAAAGAAACTTAATTTGCGTCAACAGCGTTGGCTCGAATTTCTTGCACCATATGATCTTGACATCCTTTATACTCCCGGAAAGGGAAATCGTGTTGCCGATGCACTTAGTCGCAAGAAACAAGCGGTTGTTTCTATGATGATATCCGAATGGAATGATCTCGAGATATTATCCTCTTGTGAGATTCGAGACCGTGTCTCCGATTTATGTTCATCACTTATGTTATGTGGCCTTGAGGCTCATCCTTCTCTTTTAGACCGCATTTTTGAAGCTCAAAGGCTAGATCCTGAAATGGCTCTTCTTGGCCAAAATATTAGGGATAAAATTGATATTGAAGGATTGAAAGAATTTGATATCGATTCTCGTGGCGGCATTTGAAGATTTGGTAGACTTATCGTACCAAATATTGTCGATCTTCGTAAGGATATTTTAGAAGATTCTCATCGTTCTAAATTCATCATTCATCCCGGTAGTGGTAAAATGTACGCGGACATGAAGCGACTATATTATTGGGAGGGAATGAAATTTGATATTGCTAGCTTTGTTAAGCGTTGCATGACTTGCCAGCTTGTTAAAGCCGAACATCAAAGGCCCGGTGGGTTATTGCAACCTTTAGAAATTCCAATTTGGAAGTGGGACCAAATTTCCATGGATTTTATAGACGGCCTTCCCCGTTCTTGTTCGGGTCATGATAGCTTATGGGTGATCGTTGATAGACTTACTAAATCCGCCCATTTTATTCCCGTTCGGTCTAACCGAACCGTTCCTCTTTTGGCCAAACTCTTTATTAAAGAGATTGTTAAATTGCATGGAGTTCCTACTTCTATAGTTAGTGATCGTGATCCATTGTTTACTAGTGCGTTTTGGAAGAGTCTTCAAAAAGTTTTGGGAACGAAGCTCAATTTTAGCACCGCTTATCATCCTCAGTCCGATGGACAACCGAGCGTGTGAATCAAACACTTGAAGATCTTCTTCGTGCTTGTGTGCTTGATTTTGGGGGAAGTTGGGAAGATCATATTTCCCTTGTTGAATTCTCCTATAATAATAGCTTCCAATCTAGTATTGGTATGGCACCTTTGGAGGCACTCTACGGAAGGCCATGCCGATCTCCTTCTTGTTGGCTTGAGACCGGTGAAAAGCTGGTTTTAGGTCCAGATTTTATTCGTGATTCCACAGAAAAGATTGATCTTATTCGTCATAGGATGAAAGAAGCCCAGAGTAGACAAAAATCCTATGCCGATAATCGAAAAAGGAAATTAGAATTTTCTGTTGGAGATTCTTTTTTTATTCGTGTTTCACCAATGAAGGGTGTTGTACGTTTCAGTCGATCGGGAAAATTGGCGCCTCGATATATTGGGCCATTTCCTATCACTGAACGTATTGGTTCCATGGCTTATCGCCTTTTATTACCGGCTCAATTTTCTGCTATTCATGACGTGTTTCACGTTTCTCAATTACGGAAATGCCTTCGAGATTCCGATTCTATTCTTGAGCCCGGTGTTGTGGAAGAGATTGAAGTTTCGCCTAATTTAACTTATGAGCAGCATCCTATTCGAATTGTTGCTTCGGAGGTCAAACGCCTTCGAAATAAAGATGTCCCGCTTGTTAAAGTCCAATGGTCTTCAAATCCTAAGGACTGTTCTTAGGAATCTAAAGAGTTCATCGAGCGAACACATCCAGACTTGCTTTCTCGTGCTCTTTGAGGTGAACCTTTTATTTCAAATTTCTTTTGTGTTGAATATGCTTTTATGGTTGTTACTATATATCTTCTTTTTAAATATTGCGAGGACGCAATTTCTTTAAGGAGGGGAGTCTGTAACAACCCGCATATTTGTCGATTTTATATTTAAATATTTTATTTAAATATTTTATCGATACTTGGAATTTAGTGCAAAAAGCTACTTTTTGCATACGGTCGAATTAGGACTCGGAACCACTCTCATTGAGTTTAAAATGCCGTTTGCGACCTTTTTGAGTATAAACTTTGATATATTTGGAGTTAGTCAAAAATTTGACCTTTTTCACTTTGGGTTTGAGTTTGGGTTCAGCCCACTAGCCAACTTAAACTCAAAACTGAGCCACTCCTCCCCATTCACCCTCATTTTCTTCTCTTTTCAGTTCTAAAGCATCAATGGTGGGAGAGATTGGAAATTAAAACTCCAAAACCCTAGTTCCTCTTGCAACCTCAAATTCCTAGCTCCAAATTCAAGAGAACCCATTGGTAAGCATTCTCTTCTTCTTCTCCAACTTATTCTCTTACCAATTTCAGAAATTCCTAAACCTAATTTTGGGAATGTTCTTGTTTTGAGCATAGATTCAAGCTCATTTGGGTTGTGTTGAAGAGAGGTTGATTCTCCATTTGCTTTCAAGCTTCTTCTTGTTTGGTTTTGTAAAAAGGTGAGATTTTTTATCTCACATCTTTGTCTATAATTATCTTCGATTGTTAGGTATGAATTCCTAACGTTTATTCGTGTGCAATTGATTTTAGTTTGAATCGATTTCGTGTATATTCCAATTTTTGGTGTTTTGGTCTAATTTATGAAAATCCTATTATGGATATTTGGACATTGATATTTGAGGCGTATCGAAGAGCCGTTTAGGCTGGGTTGTCGTTCGACGTAATTCCTTAGTCATCGCCATTTGCTCGTTCGATCGTTTTCGATATTCGTTTGGCCATTTTGGCCTAGGTTCAAGGAATGCCCTGAACCCCAGATTCCGACGTCTGAAACGTAATATTCAGACGTCTGAATATTGTTCTGGGAAGATTTCTATTTTCAGATTCAGACGTCTGAATATATGGTTTCAGACGTTTGAATTGGTTCATTTGGAACCAAAAAGGAAATAGGCTAAAATATGCCTATTTCAGATGTCTGAAACATTTGATTCAGACTTCTGAATTGTGTTCTGGAAATCTTTATGTTTCCAAATTCAGACGTCTGAACCACTTGTTTCAGACGTCTGAAACTGCAGTGTTTTGCCTATTTGCCTATTCGCTTGAGAATTCCAATTTAAATCGATTCGTGATGATCCTATTTGTTGTTATCAATTATTATGACTTTGATGACTCCTTTTTGGGGATTTTCGGATATCCATTTTGATGGATTCTTTATCGGTTTCTTTGGATTTTATTCACGTCTTCGAGCATGAATTTTAGTGATTGATTGTTCCTACAATCTTCTTTGTGATTTGTCACTTTAAAAATATAAAGGTTTTCTATACTAGTAGTAAACATCAAAACTCTTTCTTCAAATAATTTCAACACTATTTTATTACAAAGATCGTTTTCTCAAACCGATTTCTAATCTATTAGTATATACAAACCTTTACCTCACTCGTATGAGAAATCCAATTAAACGACTTAGTAAAACAAGTGGTATGAAACGCTTGCGTTTACTTCGTCGGTTAATTCTTGGACTTGTTCGATTGAATCTCTTGTGACAATTTTCTAGTGGAGATCTACAATTTATTCGTAAATATTTAAGTTAAGCTAGTGGATATGGGACATGGTGCTAAGCTCATATATTTACTAGCTTACTGTAATCGACACTTCTCGTTGATCATGACGATCATCTTTGTGATTTAGACTAGCAATGTGCGATGTCTCTTTGTCTACGAGGGAGACTAAACCCCGTTTTGTGGAGTTTCGACTCAATTTGGTGGGGTAGCAACCCATGGTCTTCGGGCCGTTTGTGGGGCTTCGGCTCAATTTGTGATGGTTAGCAACCATGGAATTAGCGTTCCATTTGCGATACACGTGTTGGTGGGCTTTATGCTCCCGTTTGTGATAGGCCTTCCCCCTTTTTGTGATTTCTGGATTTCTTGAGATGATTTCTAGAATTTGTGCTTCACCAATTTTCGTGATTTCCATTGATAAGTTTTATCAATATTTGTGCATTGGTGAATTTGTGTGTCACTGACTTTTGTGATTGGCATTGATATAATTGTCAATATTTATGGTTTGGTGAACGAAATGAGGAGTATGACATTTCTTTGATTCTTGTGTAGATTTGGTGATATTGATTTATCTCTCGTTGATTTTCAATTACTTATATATATCACAGCTTGGCATTGTGATTATTATGTGTTTAGTCATATCTCTTATTCTATATCGTTTCATCTGATATTTATAGTTAGACTGATCCGTTTATTATTTTCTTATTAAATAATACTCGGGTCAGACCGAGATGTTACAGGTGCTTCTGCTTGACTTCTCCCCTGGGATTGATTTCTCTGACTTTTGGTTAACTACTTAGATTAGTAGTTTTTGGTTTGTATACATTTGAGAGATAGACTCCATAATGTATACTTATTCTTTTGTGTAGTTCGTGTAACTATTCTTTTATGATATTGTGGATCTTTCTGACCACTACTCTGATGTACACTTTTATGTGTGATATTCATATCTTATTCCGCCTTTGTGATATGAATTCTCTGCGACTGATTTGTGTTATATTTATTTCTATATTTGTTTCTGAAGATATTACAGCCACTGTGTAGTAGCTTTGAGTTTGTGTCGGTATGTCGGATTTCCCTCTTGACAAAGAAATGCATGTTATACTATCTGACATATCGATGCTCGTGCAAAGCAATTGCACGGATGGTCGCTCCTCAACAGCCTTATTCTCCGTGCTAGTTGACAACATTCGTCGTAATGTTCTTGACTAGCGTGGGTATAGAGGTGGGGTGTCACACTAGTATGGCTAAAATGAATAAGTATTGCATGTGTATATAAGTAAAAATCTGATGTGAATATTTAATTGTGTGCATGCTGTGTTTATGTATTATGCTCTGTATTGTTTTCCAGGCTCAATTTTTATTTAAAAGTCTTTACCACATGATCCAGTGCTTGATAGGATCTGATTATCAAATAAATGTTGTTTGATTTAACCTAGATTGATGTTTAAAAATTTAAGTTAGTAAAAATAAGGCTTTTTGTCTCTGGAAGTATTAAAACATCGGTGCATGTTGATATAAATCAAAATTCAAACTGTGTAATTTATAAATTCAGTATTATAAATCAGATACATCAACTAAATTATGATTTTTGAATCAAGAATCATAGTTTTTAGGTTGGGGGTGAAGGTGTAGTTAAGAGATGAACTTGGATGGAACTTTTGGGGTTTTCTGGTGATCTAAGAGGTTGGAAGGGTCGGGGTTCTTCCTGATGATGGAGGAGTGATCGTAGTAATTAGGAAAAATACTTGATGGCGATGAAATTCATGGTCGAAGTTGCGGCAGTGAAATCTCTTCTGGAACCCTAGTTTTAACTAGGTATAATAAATCGATCACCACGTCTTCTACAATTAATCGAGTGCGATGGGATTTTGAGAGATGATAACTTGGTCGTAGACGAGGTCATGGCCGGAGTTGCAGAATCTACGGTGGTTGGAGGATAGAAGGCGAAGCATTTCCAGGTTTTGGGGTATTTGTTGTTCCAGTGTTCCCAGGTTTATGATTTAGCTCTCAAATTCAATTTCGAGAATTTGAGCATGATCTGATGATCGTGGAGTGATGTTTGAGTGATTGTGGATGTGGGTAGATCATCGCTGATGATCGAAGATGACCAGCGGCAACGTGCATGTGCACGGTGCACTGCTGTCTGATGAAGTTGTTGTGGTGTTGGATTATGCTCGAGTAAATTTATGTTTGACTCGAAGTAGTAGGGTAGTTTGCTCGGGGGAGTTTGGTATTAGACTCGAAGCAAATGAGGATGGGCTCGGGTTTAAAAGATGTTACAGGTTTTAATAGAAACCTGTAGTGTTTGTTTTAAAATTTTAAAATGAAGTTTAAAAATGAAAAGCAAAGGTTCAAACTAAGTTTTAAATCCAAGTTTAAAATCTGGAATTCAAGTTTAAGTTTAAATCTCAGTTTTAAAAAAAAAGTTTTAAACTTGAATTGTTAAACTACTTTAAAATGGTTAAGTAGTTTGAATTTTTAAAAATGTAAGTAAGTTTTAAAGTTAAGTTTAATCCTGGAATCAAAGATTTAAATATGTATTTCGGTTTTTGAAATAAAAGATGTTTTATAAATTTGAAAGATTTAAACAACTTTATATATTAAAGTGTATATTTAAATTGGTTTGAATTTAAAGATGAATTTGGTTTTTAAATTTCTTTTTAAGCTTGTTTATAAAATAAATATTTCTTTAACTTGTGAAATAAAAGGGGTTTTTGAATTGTTAGTTTAAGTTAAATTTGTATTCATCTTAAATTTTAAATTTGGCAATGAAATTTAAAAGTAAATTTGAAACAAATTGTTTTTAAATGCTTTGTTAATGATAATTTGATCATTAATAAGAAAATGTTTTTATCTTTAAGTTAATGAAGATTCAATGATTTGTAATTATTAAGCTAATTAAAATGGATAATTACTTAATTTAATTAATTAATGATTTGGATTAATTAAATAAGTAACTAGAGTTTTAAATTAATTAATTAAGGTTTAAGATTAATTAATTAATGAATAATATATTTGTAATTAAGGATTAATAATTTGATATTAATTAATGATTAAGGTTAATTAATCAAGTAATTAAGGATTAATTAGTTACAGTTAACACTTAATTAATTAAATGATTAGAGATTAATTAATGGATAATTAAAGATAAATTAATTTGTAATTAATAATGGTTAATCTAAGTTAATTACTTAAGAGAAGTAATTAAATAATTGTTAATAGTTAATGAAGGTCATTAACTTAGGATTATTTAATAATTAATTAATGTGGTTAATTTTAATAATTAATTAGATTAATTAACTAAAGATAATCATTTGTGAATTGTTTAAGTGTAATTACTTAATGGAAGTAATTAAGGAATTAATTACTTAGTGTAATTAATTGAGTTTAATGTGATTAATTTAAGTTGATTAATTAAGTTTAATTAATTTAAACACTAGATGATTTGAGAATAATTACTTAGTGTAATTAATGGAGTGTAATTACTTAGTGAAGTAATTAATGGTAATTACTAGATGTAATTAATGGAAGATGATTTAAGAATGGAGGTAATTTAAGTATAATTACTTTATAATTAATCAAGGGATTAATTACGGATAATTAATTAGGAATAATTTATTTATTTGATGAAGTAATCAAGGGTAGTTAATTACTGAAAGTGGTTAATCAAGAGGGATTAATAATTACGGTTTAATTAAGATTAATTACTTAATGTAATTAATTTAAATGAAGTAATTAATTAAAATATAATTAGGGATCATTAATTTATATAATTAATGATGTAATTAAGGGTTGATTAATTAAGATTAATTAATCAATGATAAGTGATTAAAGAGTAATTAATTAATGTAATTAAATTAAGGATTAATTATAGTTAATTAATTAATGAAGTAATCAAAGGTTAATTACTGTTTTTGGTTAAGGATAATTAATTTGTGGAATTAATTAAAGGATAATTTCTTGAATGTAATTAAAGGATAATTAATCGAGGGTGATTAATTAAGGTGATTAATTAGAGGATGTTTAATTAATTTGTAATTAATTAATGGTTAAGTAAGCAAGATTTAAAAAGATGAAGTAATTAATTTAATTCGCTTTAAATTAATTAGAGATGTAAGTAATTAATTTAATTCATTTTAAATTAGTTATAGCGTGATTAAGTAAATCCTTGCTTATATATGAATGGATGATTTTGATTGCCTTGAATGGTTTGAGATCTCAGATATGAGATAAGCGATGCTGTGTGATATGAATGCTTTGGTTGCATTGTGATGATAATATGGATTATCTGTTTATAATGATAATATGGATTATCTGTTTATGATGATAATGTTGATTATTTATTGTGATTTGTGAATTATCTATCTGTGTGTATATAGATAATTGAGTTGAATTGTTTTAAATTTCAAAACAACTTGGCCTTAAAAGATACGTTTTGGATTTCGATGAGACCGGGATCGGGTTTCCAGATTTGGATATCCGAAAACCACATCGATCCAAATTAACGATAGGTCGTGAATCTCAAGTGAAGATGATGATTCAGAGTGCAAGGGTTATCGTTGTTAACTCTAAGGGTGATTCCAAAATGAGTGTAAAGAGATAATGCCTTCGGTTTCGTTCGAACCCGGAACGAACTTGGATGGATTGAATGCTTTCAGAACATCGTCGGGTGGACGATGAGCATTCTAAGAGATGTGTTATCTAAAGATAATCGTAGCCTCAAGCCTCATCAACTGGGAATGGCTAAAACAGGGGAGGTGCAGCAAGGCTAAGTGGGTCATGCCCAAGTAGGACGAGATATTCCCGGTCTAGAGATCCCTTTTTATTCGCCCGTGTGGGCAGTTGTGAGCTCCAACTGCTGGGGTTGTCTTGTCCGGAACTGTCCAGTAAGGGATGGTTCCGGCCTTGTGTTGCAGGGGATTTAGGGTGGATCCACTGTACGTTGATCTAGGCCACGTACTGTGACGGGCGGTACCCCATTATCCTTATCATTGTATGGAATCCAAAATCCAATAAGCGCCATCGGTTTTGATTGTATTACTCACTTTTGTGGCTAGTAGCTGGAATTTAATCATGTAACAATTTCGGCTATTTCATATTTACTTGAAAACCCTAGACCTATTATAATATCACTGGATTTCCTATCAATTGTTTTGGTTAGCGTAAGGTAAAAACTTACCCATGTTTATGTGTGGAAGTCATATGTGATACCTTTTGTTTCCAAAAGTTTTTAAAAGTTAAGCAACCTTAACCTGTTACTCACACCAGACTCATGTCTGACCCGGAGTTTATTTCTGTTTTTCTTAAACTCTTGGGTACTTAAATTTTTACAAGTAGCTAAGAGCTTCAGGTTAGCTTCGATGAATTGTGGAGGAGCAATGGAGCAGGAGGATTCAGCGTGTAGATATATAGTGTTCCGCTGTGTTGGTTTCTCTGAGTAGTTTCCTTGTATTGTATTGAGTTGTATAACTAGACAGGTGTTTATAACTGTCTAGTATGTGATGTGTAATCTGTGTAACTCTGGTAATTGTTGTATATTATGTAATACTTATGTTATTAATATAATTAATTTGTTCCGCTATTGAGATTCTGATGTTGTTTCTTCTTTCTCTTCTTTCTTTTCTCTTTTCTATCCCTTTCTTTCTTCAAGATGATGCGATTTTCTGTGGTGCGAAAGTCGGGTCGTCTCATCAGTTCTTCATAGACAATATTCCTTAAAAATATACTGGAAGTAATTGTACTAATTAGTCAACATCTTTGTTATATTAAAACACACACTTGACAAGAACAACTCATTGTAACCAAGCCTATTCCTCCAGACGAACCAAGGGTTTTTGATAGTCGAATTCTGACAGGGAGCTTCGGGACTGGACGTAGGATAGGAGGTCTGAACCAGTATAAAATTCTGGTGTTCTTATTCTACATTTACTTAGATTAATATTATTTTAGTTGCATCGTATATTTTGTCACATATACTTGCATATATACTACACGATCCACCCCATAGACTTTCAACTGGTATGAAAGCAAGGTTTAATCAAAGTACAGTAACACGCATTTGAATCACTTTAATATGGCAAGTATTTTTCAAGAAGGCCAATCTACAGTACGTCCGCCTCTTTTTAATGGTTCTAATTATGCATATTGGTCAACACGTATGAGAATTTTTATGGAAGCTATTGGATTAGAAATTTGGTCAGCCACTTAAAATAAATATGAAGCACATGACACTCTTATGAACACATGGAATGATGCATAAAAAACCACAGCTTCTAATAATGCAATAGCTATGAATGTTTTATTTTGTTCATTAGATAAGAATGACTTTTCACGTGTCATGTTGTGTAACACTGCATATGATATTTGGCATCCCTTACAAGTTACGCATGAAGGCACGAAGAAAGTTAAGCAAACTAAAATTTCAATTTTACAAAATCAATTTTCATCATTTAAAATGAAACAAAATGAATCTATAGTGTACATGTACTCTAGATTCCATACTATTCAACACGATTTAATGGCACTTAGAGTTAAACTCACAAATTTTGATTTAGTATCTAGAATACTCAATTCTTTAACTCCGGAGTGGGAAAGAAAAGTATTAGCTATCGAAGAAGCTAATGACCTCTCAACACTCTTAGTTAAAGAATTGATAGGAAATTTAATGTCCTATGAAGCTAATCTACAGGCAAGAAAAGAACAAAATTGGGAGAAGAAAATCATAGCATTTCCAGTAAAAAATGAAGACTCCGACTTAGAGAAAGAAGAAATCGTATTTATTGCCAAAAATTACAATAAATTCAAGAAGTTTAGGAAAATGGCCAGATTTCAGGAAGGAGGAAAATCAAGCTCAACAAATCAAACGTCAATCAAATGCTATGAATGTGATCAATTTTGGACATATGAAGAAAGATTGTCCAAAGCTCAACAATGATAAAAAGAAGAACAAATTTGAAAATTTCAAAAAGAAGAAAGCTTTCAAAACAACATGGTATGACTCAGATTCTTCATCATCATCAGATGATGACAGCGATAGTGACAGAGAACAAGATAATGTATGTTTTACAGCACAAACTGATGAGGTATGTCCCGAACTTAGCTATGAACAACTATTAGTACTTAGCATGGAATTATATGATAAATTTAGACAAATTAAAAAATTGAATAAAGAACACATAGCCAAAATAAATCGTTTATAACTTGAAATAGGAATGTTAAAAGGTGAAAAAAAAGATTTTACAGGAGGAACTAGAATTATCTCAAGAAAAAAATAAAAGTAGTTTAGTTGACCGTGAGACTGTATCTATTAGTTTTGGAAAAGTTAAACTAGAAAAGGATAACTTGTTAAAAGAAAATATCGACTTAAAAATAATATAGAAACATTAAAAATTGAAAATTTTGAATTAAAAGAAAAATTAGATAAAATTAAAAATAATGTTTCAAAATTTAACAATGGAAAACAAGATTTGGAAAATCTTATCAAAGCTTCAAAACCTTCAGGTAATAGAAATGGAATAGGATTTAGAAATATTCCTAAACAAAAAGGGAATAATATTAAGAAGTATAGTTTTATTTATCAAAAGACTAAAAGACCACCTAGTCTAATACGAATACCAAAAAATAAAAATTTGGATTCCTAAGACAAATAGTAATTTTATTAGACAAAAACATATCAATAACTTTCTAGATAATGTAGTCTATAATAAAAATTATGTTAATAATGGTACCAAACCTTCTTGGGTGTGGCTACTTGCTTCTTCTAACATTTAGGACCCTAACAAAGTATACGGGTACCGATTAAATCATTTTATCTTGCAGGTACCCAAAATAAAAAATAAGGTGAAATAGATACTTGATAGTGGTTGCTCCAAGCATATGATCGGAAATGCAAAAATGCTATCAAATATAACATATATCGATGGTGGAATGGTAACTTTTGGAGATAACTCAAAAGGATATGTCGTTGGCATCGAAGAAATCATCAACTCTGGTATTTCTAACTCTCGTATTATTCCAAATGTTTTGTAAGTAGAAAATTTAAAACACAACCTACTTAGCACTATTCAATTATGCGATAAAGGTTTTAAATTAATTTCGGAAAAGATAGATGTAATATTTTCAACAATAACAAACAACTTATCTTTGAGGGTTTTAGAAACAAAAATATTTATGTCTTAAATATGAATATAAATCGAAATTCAAACTTATGCTTAACCGTCAAACATGACGATCCATGGTTATGGCATAAACGATTCTGTCATATTAATTTTAAATATATTAATAAATTAGCAAAATATGAGCTAGTTGGAGGTTTACCTAAAATAAATTATAAAGTGGAAAATTTATAAGGTGCTTATCAAATCAGTAACTGAAGAAAATCTTTTTTAAATCTAAAAATAACATTTCTACAAAATAACCGTTAGAATTATTACATTTAGATTTATTTGATCAAACTGAAGTACGATGTATAAATCACAATAAATATCTTTTTGTAATATTTGATGATTTTTCAAGATATGCATAGACCTTAATTTTAAAACATAAAAGTGACACTTTTGTTATGTTTAAAATTTTTGCTAAAAGAATTAAAACTCAAATGGATTTGAAAATTAAGAATATTCGAAGTGATCATGGTGGAGAATTCGAAAATGATCTTTTTACTAATTTTTGTAATAAAAAGGGATAAGTCATAATTTCTCTTTTCCCTGCACACCACAACAAAATGGAGTGGTAGAAAGAAAAAATCGTACTTTACAAGAATGTGCACAAACATTATTATATAGTAGTGATTTACCAAAACATATTTGGGCTGAAGCTATTGCTACGGCTTGTTATGTTTTGAATCGAGTAACCATACGACCTATGACTAAACATTCTTGCTTTGAAACGTTTTTGGGAAAAAAACCTAAAGTATCATACTTTAAAACTTTCGGATCAAAATATTTTATATCAAATACAAAAGATAATTTAGGAAATTCGACTCGAAGGCCGATGAAGGAATCATTGTTGGATATTCAAATCGTAGCAAGGCATATAGAATTTTTAATAAACGTACTAACACAATTGAAGAAAGTTTACATGTTTCATTTGATGAAAATTTTCTTAACAATCATACTAATGATGATGAAGAAATTATTCCTATAACAAACTCATCTAATAATGAGAAAATGCACAAAATAATACTCTAGTGTCACTGTCTAAAATTCTGAAAAATCATCCAAAAGATAATATCATTGGGGATCTTTATTCCAGAGTAACTAGAAATCAACTTAACCAAATAAGACATATTGCATTTGTGTCAAATTTTGAACCAAAGAATTGTAAATGATGACTTTTGGATAATAGCCATGCAAGAAGAATTAAATCGATTGAACGTAATAATGTTTGGGAATTAGTACCAAGACCCAAAAATCAATCAGTTATTGAAACAAAATGGGTATTTAAAAACTAAGCAGATGAAAACAGAAATATAATTTGGAATAGAGCACGTTTAGTCACTCAAGGTTATTATCAAGAAGAAGGTATCGACTATGACGAAAATTTTGCTCCAGTAGCAAGACTCGAAGCCATACGTACATTACTTGCTTTTGCAAGTCATCATAATTTTAAATTATTCCAAATGGACGCCAAAATTGCTTTTTTAAATGGTTTTATTAAAGAAAACGTATATGTTGAACAATCTCCATTATTTGTTCACGAAAAATATCACGATCAAGTTTTAAATTGCACAAAGCCCTATATGGTTTAAAGAAAGCCCCCCGTGCCTAGTACGAACGTCTTAAGAATCATTTAATTGCATCTGGTTTCAAGTTGGTAAAATTGATGCGACTTTATTTATTAAACGAGAAAATAATAATATCTTAGGTCTACAAATTTACGTAGACGATATTATTTTGGGTTCAACTAACGAAAATCTTTGCACTCAATTTTCAAATGTTATGAAAAGTGAATTTGAAATGTCTCACATGGTTGAATTAAATTTGTTTCTAGGTTTACAAATAAAACAACTTGAAAATGGTATTTTCATTCATCAAGAAAAATATTGAAATGATTTATTATGTCATTTTGGAATGGATAAAATTTTGAGCAAACCAACACCAATGAGTACTGGTGTTCACTTAGAAAATGATGATAATGGAAAATATTTTGATGAAAAATTATATCATATTATGATTGGCTTCTTACAATATTTGACGGCTAGTCGACCCGACATTATAATAAGCGTATGTCTTTGTGCCCTATTTCAAGCAAAGCCAAACGAGTCTCACCAACGAGCTATTAAACGTATCTTATGATATTTATCTAGTACTAGAGATTACGGTTTGTTTTGCCCTAAGGGATCATCGATTGAACTTGTTTCATATAGCGACGCAGATTTTGGTGGATGTTAAACAGATCGTAAGAGTACTGGTGGAATGTGTCATTTTATCGGACAATCGGTGGTTTCGTGGTTTAGAAAAAAAGCAAAACTGTGTCTCTTTATCCACTTGCGAAGCCAAGTATATTTCAGTGGCCTTAGTATGTGCATAAGTTATATACATGCAACGCTTAAGGATTTTGGAAAATTTATCGATAAGTTACCAATATATTGCGATAATACAAGTGTAATAAATTTATCGAGAAACCCTGTAAATCACTAACGTACTAAACACATAGATATACGACATCACTTTTTACGCAGCAATGTAGAAAAAGGAATTATTACATTAGAATACGTAAATACTGAGAATCAAATAACAGATATTTTCACAAAACCACTGAATGAACAAATATTTTTTAAACTACGATGCGATTTAGGAATATGTTCTCTTAATGATCTTATTAGCTAATTACAAATTTCATTTATTCTATTTTTTGGTTACAAAGTTTTTAATCCACAAACAAAATCCTATAACACTGACCAACAATTTCTTTAGAATGTTTGTTTTCTGAAAACACTATTTATAACCTTTTAAAACATGAATAAATAACTTCTCCTTTTACAAATAAAATACAGATTGAAGATTGGTTCTTTTTAAGACAAACAAAAGCAAAACAAGAATGTGTCTTCCGACAACTCTCACCTCTCTTTTTCAACACCAACCTCGAATAGTTCAACGGATACTCCCCATCGACTTTCTACCCCTACACCAGGTCAAGTGCCGACCTATAAATAGTCCTCCTATCACACGGAATTAGCCCCCGATAAAAAATGGTTCAAACAATCTCTATTTGTCTCTCCTAACACCAAAGAAAAAATCGATGATATACATCATTACCAAAAGCAATAAATGGATTTATAACGAGAATTATACTTCGAACAAAAAGTCATTGTGAGAAGACTGAGTTTTCTAGAGCAAGTAGCGATCAAATTTTGCAATTCACGAAAAAAGGATGTACATGAACCACTTTTGATTCTTTGCAATCCTTTGAATCCTTCTGCCTATTATCGTACACCTTGGGATCCTCACCTAGGAAACTCTCTGGTTCCCCAAGAACCAACGAACGTGGAAATATTTGGTCTCCACTCAAGCCAAGGAAGGATAGCAAATCTGAAGATCGCAATGCTCCATCTTCCTCTAAATAAACTAGTCTATTTTTATTGTATTTTCATCTAATTATATTTGATTTGTTTTCAAAAATAATAATATTATGTTTCGATAAAATCGATCCCTCAAAAATCAAGCAAAACCTTCTAAAATCAAACTATTTTAAGACATACTAGATATTTCCGATGTATAAACAACACCGTCAGACGTCTGAGACCCATGTATCATAGCATTTTTTAATCTTGTGCATATATCAGACGTCTTATATAAACAAGCAGACGTTTGGAAATTGTCCCTGCCATCTTTACATAAAAACAGGCTAATTTTAGACTTCTGATATTATATCCAGATGTCTGATAAAACTCTTTGTCTTCAAAATTTCCAATTATGTCTACTCCAGACGTCTACCTATAACACCCAGACGTCAGAAAATGTTTATTGTCTTCAAACTAGGGTTAAATCAGACGTTTGAGTCACTTTCCAGACGTTTGAAATTTAATCGACACGTATTCGTGCACTTAAAACAACTGTTTTTACAAATTTTCAGTTCATATTTCATTTCGTTTCCTCTTTCAAATCCGAAAACCCTAATTCTCCAAATCACTATCTCCTAAATTTTGCTTGATTTCATGGTGACCAAAACTAAAACCCTAGAATTTCTAAGAGAAAGCAAGAAGAAGCTACATCATCCACAAGTATGCTCCGATGATCAGATTGAGAAGTGGATGAATCGAGTACCTCATTCTATCAAAAGTATGAAGATATCCAGAAGAAAATGCTACACACAGGTCCCTTCTATAATTTTCTTAATTTCTCTATACATGATTTGGATGAGATATGTGAAAAGGTTGGGTTATAACAGTTGATTTCCTACAATTCGAATAATGTCCAAATCGATCAGTTTGCAATATTCCTTTTCTACGCTAATCTAGATAGCACCGCCGCATGGAATACCGATATTGATGATAATTGGCTTTGGTTGAGTGTTTACGGCAACATTCTTCGACTTACTCTAGGAATTATAGGCCGTACTCTAGGTTGTTCCGACTCCGTAGAAGATTTGAATGACATCTCAGATATGCGCTTCAAACCAAGGAATATTATTACTCATCAAATTTGGAAAGATGAAATGCCATGTTTTGCTTCAAAATACTTACGACCTAAGGCAAGGTTACTCATTAGGATGATTATCAACACAATCATTCCTCGATTTGGCAGCAATGAGTAAATAACAGAGTTGGAGCACAAAGCTCTACATGCTATCTTTAGTGGTACGCGGGTAGATTGGGCTGAATTTATAATTGACATGCTTAAACATTATTGGACTCGATCCCGTCCATCAATCATTTACCCTAGCTACATCATGCGCCTTCTGCAAGCCCACAACATTCCATCATATTTATTGACATTTGAGGAGATTGCCTCCAAATACGCCTCCACAAAATTCTTCTCTCTTATGCACTAAATAGAAAATCCAACGGATTTTATTTCATTTGAGGAATGGACACGACGTCGTCAACAAGCTGGACAAGCTAGCCCTTAACCCCAACACCAACCAACACAACCATCACAAGAAGAAGAACACATTCCTCCTCCTCCTCCTGCACCTTTTGACTATCCAGGGAAAGACGACATTTTGGAGACTTTCACTGAAACTAATCCAAATGAAAGCATTCGAGATTTCTCCGAAATCAACTTATCTTATCAATAAATCAAAAATTATTGGAGAAGCACATCGATAGCTTCGAAACAACATTTGCTTCTTGTCTAGCCACAGTTGAGACATCGCTTTCAACTACATTGTCTGTTTTAAAAGAGGTTCTCCAATGAGTATGTAGCCCTACACCACCTTTGGAAGATTGGCCAAATCCAATGCCTTCTTCTCCACCTTCAAAACATTCTAAACATTTTGAAGAGGGAAAAAAAACTCTAGAACGTACTCCAAAATCTCCTACAATACAAGCTAGTTCTTCCAAGAATATAAATGAAGGAGATGTTCAAGCCAAAGCTTTCCCCAAAAATCCTTATATTTTTTTTTAGGTTCCATCTTTTGTATTATAATCAAAAATCTATGCATGTAATCACTATGTTTAATGGTTATAAAAATGCTTTTTGGCTTGTTATTTATGTGTAATTAGTTTCCTCTCGTCTATTCATGATTATTAATTATATCATACATATTTTTGTATTAATGCTTTTTGATAATGCCAAAGGGGGAGAAATAATGGTAAGCACATAAATAACGGTAAGCATATATTCAGGGGGAGATTTATAAGATTATTTCTAAGTACATTATACAGTTGTCATCATCAAAAAGGGGGAGGAAAATAGTAATGGTAAGGACATATTCATGGTGAGATTTATAAAATTATATCTAAGTATATTGTATAGTTGTCATCATCAAAAAGGGGGAGAATGTTAGTAAATCCAATCTACGGTTTCGATGACAAAAACTATATAATGAAAATCGAGTATATATATAAGGTACTTGCTAGAACAACATCATTAGAAAGACAATAATAAGGCTCAAATGACACTACAAGAGACTACAAATCGATAGGTACAAGGAAGTAAAAGAAAAGACGCATAAAAACTGACATGCACCATATCAGACGTCCGGATGCACAGGCCAGACGTCTGAAATAGTTCTCTGGGACAACAAACAGGCTAAACCAGATGTCTGGTAATAGCACTCAAACGTCTGATCCTCTGCTATATTCAAAAACTATATAGTATCAAACGTCTCAAACAAATATGAAGCGTCTGAATTCAAACTCAAACTTCAAAAATGAAATACAACTGCATATGTGAATGGACATCTCCGCTTCTCTTCACCGCAACTCTTCACCATCAACAGAAGAAACTTAAAGGATTCATTAATGGATGTAACAACTCAAGATGCCTATCTACAACTCTATATAGCATCAAGAATCAAGAAACATACTAACTTCACTTACTTGCGCTTTCTAATTCTACACTCTTTCCTCTATTCTTGATTTCTGCACTCTAGCAATCTTTACTTGTATTTACTCTTCCATATAATCAGTTCTTCATAGACAGTATTCCTTAAAAATATATTGGAAGTAATTATACTAATTAGTCAACAACCGTGTCATATTAGAACACACATTTGACAAGAACAACTCATTGTAACCAAGTCTATTCCTCCGGGAGAAGCGAGGTTTTTTATAGTCGAATTCCAAAGGGGAGCTTCGGGACTGGACATAGGACGGGAAGTCCGAACCAGTATAAAATTCTAGTGTGTTGATTCTATGTTTACTTAGATTAATATTAATATAGTTGCATCATATATTTTGTCACATATACTTGCATATACACTACATGATCCACCCTATAGAATTTCATTATATACCTTAATAAAATAAAATAAAATATATATGAAACGTGCATACCAATACATAGAAGGAAGGAGGCTGAGCATGGGGGGTGCTGTTGCCACACGAGGAAGGTGGCTTAAGGAGATACAAGCACGACAAAGAGCATAGGGAGGCCGACGTGGGTGAACCGATGGTGGCCGTTGACGCTCACCATGGTTGGTTGGAGGCGATGGTTGACAGGTGTTTGAGTGAGGGAGGTTCGACTTTATGAGGTGAGGAGGGGTTGGTGCAGTGTGTGGTCAAACATGAGAGAGAAGGAGATGGCGGTGTCCTGTCTGGTACGAGGAAGTAGGAACGGCGATGCTTGGCAGGGTTGTGAGCGAAGGCAAGGAAGAAGACGCAGGCAAGAGAAGGTAAGCAAAAATAATAGAGGATGAAGTGTGAAAGAATAAGAGACTATTGTCAAATAGCAAAAGAATATCAGAGAGGAAGAGCTACAATAAAACCATCGAAATAATATGTTTTGACAGAAAAATGAACCAATGGTACTAAATTTGAAAGAAGGGAAGAGTAAAGTCAGAATTTGAATAGCTGAAATACTAAAAACCAGTGGCTATTTAATTCCAGCTGGCAGACAAATGAAAGACCACGGAAATCAAAAGGTCTGAAATCGGTTACCGTTACGGTAATCGTTTTACTGATTTCATGGCATACCAGACCTTAAAATATAGAAGTGAATATGCCGCGGAGATCAACACAATGATATGACCAAAATGGTATTCTAATATCAGTGGTACGACCATCCGACCAAAAGTCAATAATTGGTACCGGAAATGTTGTAAAAATGTCGAAATTAAGATAAACGGGGCAATAGCAGTCCAAATTTGGAGAAACGAGATATGACATCTCACTCAGAAGATGATTTACAAATTTATTATACAAAAATATTCAGGTTTGAAAACTATTTTATTATCATCAAATATTAACTGATTTGAATATAAATAAAATTACACAATAAAATAAACTTCCATATTATGATGAAAATTTACATTTGCTATATTAAAGTAGACGTATTCCAAATATCAAATTTTCATTTATAAATTTAATTATTTAAAATCCCACAAAATCTCCAGTCAATTACATTATTAAAGCCTTTAAAATTTATGGGTCGTTATACTCTCCCCCACTCAAAACTTTTCGTCCCCGAAAAGGAACGAGATAGGAGAACAGAAACAATCAGAAAGAAAAATAAATTGAAATTCAAAAGAAAACAATCAATTTAAACCATATAAATTTCATTTATTTTTCAATTGGTTTATATCCAACTAATTGATTTAAATTTAAGGTATTTCATTAATTTGATTTAATTTCAAATTTATTAATTCCTTAAAAAACAAAATTTATTTAATTTATCCCACTTACTCATTTTCTTATTATCCAATTATCCTCAATTAAAAAATTTTAAAATCAAAAATATGAATAGTCATTTGTTATAATCATGTTTTATTTAACAAATTTAATTCTTTTCTATTCCAAATTATTATTAATTTTATTTCACTTAATATATCATATCACATATATTAACTAGATTGAAATTTATTATAACCATTCAACTTTTATTTATAAAATCATTTTATATTGTATGTTTATTCAATTTCATAGTTAATTTTTGAATAATTTAGGTAAGTTATATCGAAAAGCAATTGAGTGTTATACAAATAAAACTTTTCCTATTCAATTATTTCAGGCTTTAAATATTTATTCAAAATTTAAGAGTTAAATTTCCAATTCACTTCAAACCATTTAGAGATAAATGTATACACAAATATAAGCAATGTTTATAAATTCATTACTTCATATCATAAGCAATAGTTAATGTTTTACAAAACAATAAATGAAATCAATATTATCATTTTCAATAACCAATTTATTTAACTATTTAATTTCAAAAAATTTATACTTATATATAATATAATCATACAAAATTTGTTCCATTTACCAGTTTGAAAATAATATTATGTTAGTTTATTATGTTTAAGTGTTTTGGAATTCCTATCGATAGCGTTGATCAGACGAACCGATTAAAAACCCAAATCCACATTAACAACTCAAACAACACAATATATAAAACAGTTTCTATTAATTTCAAATACACTCTCTTACTCGATGAGTCTACAATAAATTCTAGAACAAGGATAGATATTCAAACTAGAGGAACTTTAATCAAAGAGAATCTAACAAAATGATAAGCTCAATACGAAGATAAGGTGACTAAATTTCAAAATAGGAAAATGGATAGACTTATATAAATCGTCAATGACCTTAACTGGGTCGATCGTGACTTCAAGAATAAGATTGATGTAGAATTCTGATGCAAATCGACATTCGATCGCAGAAAATAGAATCCAGGCATAGCAAGAGACAACAACATTTAAACCGAGGATGTAGAAATCTCCGGTGAATCAATGCTTGTTATAAAGGAGTTTCACCACTTTAAATTCATTCAGTGGAGCTATGGGATACTCCAGAATCAAGAAGAATTGGGATTCGGGAAGACAAAAGTGGATTTTAGAATGAATAGGGGAGTCCGAAAATTCAAAAGAAACAGAATCAAAGAGGAAGAGATTTAAGCCCGAACGAAAGTGATTCCGTAATTAAATTTATTCTATATGCTAAGTTTTGCCTAAAAACAGAGCTCTGATACTACATGCAACATCCTTGTATTTTCAACCATTCGCATTTGCACATGTCAGACTTGAATTGCTCAAAATATCATATTGTTAATTTAAATTTGGCAAAGCTCAACATATATAGTAAATAAATAAATCACAGAATCACAGACACAGAGTATTACAATAATAAGCAGAGGAAACAAAGGAATAGTAGTTCATGACGCTACTATATGTATATAACAGAGTTAAAACAAGATACAACAAAAGTCTCGAATACATAGAAGTCTCAATACAAAAAAATCAAATACAAATATGTATATAACACTAGAGTCAACTAAATAAATGCAAGCTGAAAGATAGATGGATCTCCAAGCGAAGCTCCAACTCAAAAGGCGAGTCTCAAAACTGTGACACTCAGTCTGACCCGAGCATAAAACAAATACACAAAATACTCGAGTCAGGATTAACATTCTTATATCGATAAATCCAACTCAAGTGAAATAACAACTAAAATACAAGTAACTTAAAGGATGTTTAGAATACCCATTCTCTAAGGATCTGTTAAACTATCTACTATATAGTAATGTATGCTATTATAGTAATGTCTAAAGTAAACTAAACTATTAAAATAGCGTTAAGGCGTTACCCATATCCCCCTTAACACATTTTTTATATTCCCAAAGTCTATACAGTACCGTAATCTCCCCCATACTAGGCGTCGTCAGAGGGCACTTCGTAGGTATGGCATAAAACAAACTCGTAGTGGACTCGATATGGTAGGTAACATGGTACAACTAGGCAATGCCAGGGTAGATATACCAATTACACTTCTGGGCTGCTGATTACGCACAGCAGCCACTACCGCCCACCTCGGAACACACTCCCAAATCAAAATCAAGTGTGGCCACCAAATTAATCACAAGGCAGAATATAGTATCGAAGGAATGTGTCCGATCGGAGGAGCTGCCTCACTTGGCCCGCAGATTGCTCATGTTTTAGCCACCTTATACCAACTCATGAGAGTCCAGTCCATGTATATACCTCATATAGGATCGTCGCCGCCATCCTGCTTCATTCTGGAATCTCCATCGCGTACACAGTTGCTAAAGTGGTTTTCGGTATTGGCGGAGAGTATGACAATATCCGATCACGATCTCTTTAACAACCAATCGTTATTATAACACCACGGCCATTTCAAAATAGTTTATACTACAAAACCAAAATATCATTGCCATTACAAAACCATATCAATACGATATCATTTCCATTTCAAATATATCCATTTACAAAAATCATAGCACTTTAAAGTTATAACACTTTTGAAATTATAAAGCTTCTAAAACCATAGCACTTTAGAAATCATAATACTTTGAAAATCATAACACTTTGGAATCATAACACTTTGCTTAAATTGTTTAGATATTTATAATAGTACATATAATAAAAATAGTTTATAAAATAAAATAGTTTATATAAAATAGTTATAAGTTAAAATGGTTTACATTAAAATAATTAGTATATTAAATTAGTATATACATAAAAATGATTCATAATAAAATAGTTTATTTTAAAATAATTTATAAAGTAAAATATTAAAATATTTTTAAATATAATTTAAAAATTCTTTATATAATAAAATAGTTTCCTCAAATTTCACAAATTGATTCAAATCAACTCAAATTCCAAAATTCTAATTTAATTCAATCTCAATTCATTAATTTCAAATCAATTTAGTTTCTCGATAAACCATTTCAAATTATATCGATTTCAAATACAGATTTGAACCATAAAATAAGCCATTTCAATTTCAATATATTTCAAAGCATTAAAGGTTCCACATTTCAAAACTAAATTTGATAATTTCCTTAATATCTCAAATTAACTTCATTATTATTAAGTTTGAAATATTCATTTAAAAAATCCAATATCATTTAAATAAAACTTCAACTTCCAAATTCAAGTAAAACTGAATATACCATTTCAATTTATATAAATTTGAAATATTCATTTAAGTCACTTTTAAACCAAAATCAAGTTATAAAAATCATATCCTTTAAAGTGTCAAATTCGATAAGTTTCAAATCAATTTAATTAAATAAAATTCTTAGTTAAATACTATTTCAAATCTTATTTCAAATCTATCTTCCCAACCTTAATTTATTATAAACTCTATATCTGAAAATATAATTTTAAATAAATACTTAAACATATTGTATATGAATTAAATCAAACTTTATTAAATTAAATCTTATTATCAAACTTATTTTATAATAAAACTAATTTATACGTATTTTAAAATAGTAAAATTATAAGTAAATTCTTAAAATTTATAATTTCAAAACTAACTTATAATTTTAAAACTTTCAAAACATATAAATTTTAAAACGAGAATTTAAACTTTGTAAAATATGTTTATATATAATATCTTGAAATCAATATTTTTTTAACCATATATTTCTTTCCAAAACCATAAAAATCATTTTCAAAATATTTATACATAGACCAATGGTGTCTGTATATAATTTTTTACCCTACGGTCAAGTGATACGGATATTTATCATTTCAATATGCAATTTAAATATATACGGGTATATATAATTTCAACCCACAATCCTAAATTAATACAAATGAAAACCGCTTGGGTTTATCATTTCAGCCCATAATGATTTTCTCCTATTCTACATATCGTTCAGGTATCTATTATTTCAATCCCTAGGAAATTCTATGCTATCAGGGAACTTGCAGAGTGATAACATATACAATAATAATATAACAGGCATATATCATCAATATAAATAACAGATGATGGTGTCGATTCACAGATGAACAGATAGTATATATATAGCAATGTAAATAACTAACATCGGCATATTTCAATTGTCGTTTCAATTGAAATAAAATTTAATAAATATAAGAACGTAAATCATGAGTGATTGCTCACCTTTTGAGGTTAGAGAGAATAGACAATGAATTGAGTTACCGATCCAAGCACGAATTTCAAAGCAAAACAAGATTGGTATGTATTCGACGGATAAGCTGATAAAGGAAAACTGATGAAATAAATCAGAATCTTCTTGATATTCTGAAACGAAATAGATAACATATTATATATTTTCTTCTTAAAAATAAATCATTCTAAAATACATATTCAAAATCTATATATCTATTTATGTATTTCAAAAACCAATTATCCAAAAAAATCATTGTTTTAAACTAAAACCCATATATTAAAGTCAAATGTGTGTGTATATATATATAATAATAATAAATTTTAAATCAACACATTAAAACTTAATAGTTTTATATAAACTGATATATATATATATATAACTTATTGTAAAACTGCCAAACTGCTGAAAAGAAACTATACATACACTGCACATATATTTGATATATACCTATATATATTATTTTAAATTCTTTATGCATTCTAATATTAAAAACCCGTCCTAATAATACCAGTTTACATATAATATAAAAGTTTCAATTGATTTAGAATAGATTCAATTCACGTTTTGCCTTAAACACATCAAAAACCATCTTGTTGAAATTTCCATACATTAACAAATGCTATTTAACTGATTTGCATATGTTCCTTATCATTCAAAACATCATAAACACATACAATCCTTACCCATGTGCATTTGGAAGATTTTAGAGAAAGGATTACTCACCTTTGGTTTGATTAAATTTCATCAAAAGTCTTCTTAAAGATGATAGCCCTTTCCTTTGTATTAATTTCCTACTTTTTTCTTTAGTGTTATGGCCGACTTAGCTTCTTATTTTTCTTTCTTTTAGTCTGTGGAAAAATGAAAGAATGGTTGAAGAGTTAGGGTGTAAGGGTTTAGTGTTTGGACTTTGAGCTAAAATCTCGTTTTAGCATATTCTTATTAATTCCCTAACTCCTCCTTTTCCATTCATTTACCCTTTATTAATTAATTTTCTTATTTTATCCTATAAGGTAATTTGATTTATCATTTATTTTACTTATTTCCTTATAATGTATGTAAGCCGCATGTTTGTTGGCTGGACACAGGAGATTGACTCATGTTAAGACCTGAGTTGCTAAGAGATGCCACTGAGAAGGAAGAATCAATTCACACCATAATGAAATTTGGGTAGCCAAGGCATAAGATTTATGCTGATAAAAGACTGAAGGAATAAGAGTTCGAGCAGGCGATCATGTGTTCGTGAAGGTTTCACCAATATGAGGCATTATGTTTGCATAATGTTTTTCATATATGACATTTAAGGAAATGTGTGCATGCCCTTATATGGTAGTGGAGTTGAGGGCGGTTGAGGACTTATCTGTAGAACTAGATTCATCATATATAAGACGACCAGAAGGGATAGCAAGTCATTAAATGAATGATTTAAGGAATATAGTTCTTAGACTTGTTCATGTCTAGTGGAGTGACTATAAGGATTATTGTCCTTGGGAAATAGAGGATAAGATTAAGAACATTTATCCTAAGTTGTTTTAGACATTCATGATTGTAAGAAGTACGATTTGTTTGTCCATTATATAAACTAGTAGTGACACTTGTATATTTTATGTTATGGTATGATTATGTACTGGTAGTTTCAACTAATACATTTATGGTTAACGATGATGATTTTACATTAATGGAGGTACTACCGTAACTATTGTACTTTATGCACATTATATGGAAGATAACTTACACTATTGGGTGTTACCACAATTATTTGTACTAGTGTGCACGCTTTGCATTTTAGAGTGCCATAATATGGGACCAAATTAGTAATAATAATTTATTAATCAATAATTAAAAGAATTTAAATAAATAAATTACTCAAGAGGAATTGGATCAATTAAGTATGGGACACTTAAAAAGATTAATTGAGTGAACCAAGTATAATTAATGCAATTAAAATTCAACATTAACCGGCATTTTTATCTGGCTATATCCAAACTGATTGCATAAGTTAGGCTCAACTGTCATCAAGGCCAGTAGCCCAGAGCAATGATCGTGGGGTCCAAAATCAAGCATAGATGATAATATGAAGCAGAAGCATGAAAGCTCACTACTCCTCGAAGACGGATCAGATATGATCCATATTCAACACTATGGATTGTATCGTATCAATTCCACAACTCAATTTTGTAGTGATGATCGGTTAATACCTGAAAATTTACACATGTTATCAATATGAAGCTTGGAGTACAACCTTACTATAACATGTGGAACGCACCATATGGATCTCATTCCAATTGGAGGAAGTTAGAGGGATTGGCATAACTCCCTTTGGAGGATTGACAGAAGTCAGAATTCAAGCAACACTATTTTATAGAAAATACAATATCTCACAAATTGTACATCAAAATTGCATGAAATTTGGGAGCAAGTAGCTAACATCATGGAACACCCCTCATAGGGATCGTAGCCCATTTGGACACACTAATGAGGATCAGTGCCAATCTTTATTGTTGGCTTCGATGGGCCTATAAATTTTTGGATGGCCTCGTCTTGGTCTCCCGAACCTTCTGTCGATATTTCAAACCGACATACACGTCTTCCCCTATAAATATAGCATGCATTGCGTCATAAAAGGGATCCTACTTTCTGCTAAAAGGGCTCTTCCAATTTTATTCTTCATTCTTGTACTAATGGATCCTAGCTGATCCAAACATTCTTTTAATCATAATCAAGTGAAAAATTAATAAAAATATGAAGTAAATGTAGGCCAAGATTGCCAGACCACTATAAAAATCTATGTACATTTATGTTATTTAATTTCTTTTAATTTCGTTCCTCATTTAATCTCTAGTAGATTCTATTGGGTGTTTGATGCCCATTTTTAGCATTAACATTTTGGTGCTTTCATTGAGAATCGTGGCTTGATTGGATCTCATCATCTACATGTGGATTCCCATATTCGCGAGATAGAACCAGTATTCTACGGATAAACTTACTATTTTACTTAGACTTAAAGGAAATCTAAAGGAAGCTGATAGCTATGGTTAGAAGAATTAAATCGACTTCCCACAGAGCTGAAAGAAATGATGATGCTAGTGTTCTTGTTTGGAGTTGTTCATGTGTTCATGTCCATTTGGAAGGGATCAGAATCACTCATATATGAAAGTTCTGGAGATCAAATGCTAAAGTTTGCACTCAAGTTAGCTAAAGGCCAATCCCTCTCTCAAGGTCAAAATGGTTGATCCCTCTCTCAAGGCCAAAATAGTCGATCCTTCTCTCAAGGTCCAAATGGCTGATCCTTCTCTCAAGACCCGAATAGTCGATCCCTCTATCCAGGCCATCTGACCGATCCCTCCTTCTTGGGGTCTAGCATCGGTCCCTTCATGACCAACCCTAAATACATATACATGCTTAATACCGATCTCTCCAAAGACGTCAATACCGATCCCTCAGAAACAGCTATACCAATCCCTCCAACATATATGCATACAGATCCCTCTATCATATATACTGATCGCTCTAAAAAGTATATGCACCAATCCCTCTACAAAATATACATACTGATCCCTCTACAATGTATATATACCGATCCCTCTGCAAGGTGTATACACTGATTCCTCTACAATGTATATATACCGATTTCTCTGCAAGGTGTATGCACTGATCCCTCTACGAGGTGTATGTACCGATCCCTCTGCAAGGTGTATACACTGATCCCTCTACGAGGTGTATGTACCGATCCCTCTGCAAGGTGTATATACTGATCCCTCTACAAGGTCTATATACCGATCACTATACCACCAATCCTACCTTAGCATTGCAACTGATCGCATGCCAACAACCATCTTCATGACCTATCCCTTCCGTCGATCGCTTGTAGCCGATCACTACATTCACTACTGATCCCTCCATACTCCGTATGACCGATTGTTCGCGCCAAAAATGGTCACAAACCCCAAGTATTGTGAAAGCACCAAACAATGAATATAAATCAGCAATATTCAAGCACAAGTCTCAGATCTAAGCAAGCAACAAACAGTGATCCAGAAATAACAATCTGAAACACAAGATTTATAGTGGTTCGGCTATCTCCGGCCTACATCCACTTCAAAGTTTTATCTTTTATTGATGTTCTTTGCTGATTACAAATGATTGCAGTAGTTACAATGATTGAATTTCGAGTATAGCAGCAGTAGTAAGGTATAGGATCGAATCCGGCAGAGTCTGGATGTCGAATGGCCAAAAGATCCTTTTTCTGTAGGCTTCAGGGGGCTATTTATAGGCGTAGGAGGCTGATATCGCGCTCAAACTTCGGGAGACTTCTTTTGGCACGTGAGTGGGCCCATGTGATCGACCCTACCAAGTTTCGACTCGTTCTGTGATCGATACGAAACAATTTCGTATCGAACAAAAAATGCTCCAATCGAGCTGAAACTAGCAGGATGGTTCTTTAGCATGTATGCAAGCTGCTGTGAAAATTTCATTGCATTTGGATCAGTGGTTCGTGAGATATGATCGATACGAATTCAAATTGCTCGATGGTTGTCTAGTTCGAATCCATGCTTTCCATCCATCTGCCACGTCTCGATCAAGACACGCGCCTATCTACTGACGTGGCGCTACTTCCCAGGCCAGATCCTAAATTCGTGCCGAGTTGAAGGTTTCTTCCTTCGAACCATGCATGTCCTTAGCCGCTTTGAACGCTTCTTCCCTTGATTCGCGCTCACATCCATACTTTGTGTTCGCTCGTGCCGATAATTTTGCTTTGCATCTGTATCCAACTGCTTGCATTGTACCGCTCTTCGTATCGATTTCAGGAGTGTGTTTCGTATCGATCTGTCCAATCGATACGAAATAATGTTATGCGAGGCATTATGATTGATACGAAAAACGCACGAAGGGCCAATCATATGGATACGAAGCTAGACACTAATGGATACGAACGAAGCCTTACCTGATGGATACGAGTGAGGCCTTACCTGATGGACACGAACTACGATGGCTTCCTATGGGTACAAAAGTGCCAAATCCTTCTATCACCAATACGAAACGATCGAGTCGAGCCGATCGATACAAACGATACCGATTCGGAACCTTGCTTGACGATCGATACGAAATGTATCGACTCAAACCACCTTCTGCTGATCGATACGAGGCGCATGTCATGTTGATGGATACGAACTCATCGGTGCGAAGCCGATGGATACGAGACGAGACGTAGTGATGGATGTGGATTCTATCGATGCGAAGCTAATGATGTCTGATGGATACGAAGGTGATGGATATGAAAATAGGGTTATCACCTTCAATTTGCATCAACCATAACTTGAGCATACAAATTTGGATTAACTTGAAATTTGGGATGTGGGCTTCTACTGCTTTGCTTGTCATGTCTTATCAATCGCAGCCCGATCCGGACTCGTACGAAATTCATCGATATCCATGGTTATCCTGCAATGCACAGTTGATATTCATGACTTGTTATTATTATTTTCAGTTAATTTTTGGATATCTCAGCTTTGCCAAAAGGTGGGATAACACTTTGCCCCCCAAACATGCCTTTTGGTAAACGGTGTGTTTTGATCAGTCTCAAATCGAATGCAGTGAGTTCATGTTTTATTCAGAATTTATAGCATTTTTAATCAAGTTCATGGCTGTACGAAGCCAAATCGTTATCCAGTTCTTCCAGTGGAAGTTAAGATTGAAATTATACAGTCTCTCCGGACTATCGATGGTCACTCCGGACCCTTGCCAATCCAATTCCATACTTGGCGATTTAATAAAAAGATCCTATTGCACTCCGGCGTTGCTCTCTATCCCTTGCACTCCGGCCCCGGCTAGGGCATATAGCGATGTCTTGGTTATTCTAAACTGATCATAGCCTCTCCGGGCTCTTGCTGGATCCCATCCTGTCACTCTTCGGTGAAGGGGAAGCAGCGTTAAGTGAGTCGATCATGTCGCTCTCTGGCGAAGCAACTCACTTCTTGCACTCCGGTTCAGTGTATATGAACATTAAGCGATGTCATGGCTTAAATCGTGGGCCGATCACAGCCTCTTCGGGATCTTATCGAATCCTGATCCAATCACTCTCTGGTGAATGGGAAACGACGTTAAGTGAGTCGATCCTGTCGCTCTCCGGTGAAGCAACTCACTTCTTGCACTCCAGACCCCGCCTCTCCGGGTAGGGTCATAAAGCGATCATTTTCATGTTGGTATTTAACATTTACCCTTTAACTCTCCGGTCAAAGGTTTATTTCAAGAAATTCAAGTTTATTTATTAAATTCAAGTCCTAGATGTTCAATCTCAAACATCAGGAGAAAACTAAACATTGCCTCTCTGGGCAGATCGGTTTATTTCCATCTCCGAGCATGCCTAGGGATCTCTCCGGTTCCCGTACATGAGTGAGTGGAAAAGCCATTTTATTTTGAAATCAAATCTAAGGAAACAAATCGACCAAAGTCCAAATCCTGAACTTGGCCCTTGCCATCATAATCAATTAATGACGAGTCGTGATCCCGATCCAGGATCAGTTCTGTTAGGTGGAGGTGGCAGTTGTTCAGGTCTTACGGCCACCGTTCGCTCTTTGATATACTGTGGCAATCTACCACTCCTGGCATGTTATTCCACCTCATTTTTAGGTGACGGCATTCATCGGTAGTATGCCCATCCAGCTCGTGGAAAAGGCAATATTTTCCAGTTCTACGCTCCCGCTCCGTGGGATCTCTCCTGGGTGGTTTTTGATAGGGGAGTTGCCTTCGAGTTTCCATGTAGATTCGTTCCAGGCCTGCCGTCAGATCTGTGTATTGCCTGAATCTGGGCTCTCGGAATTTCTTCCGCTTATCAGGACCATCACATCTATCATCCTGCTTTCTCTTTCCCTTGTCCGCTCCGGACTGTTCCCTGGCGGTTCCTTCGCCCTACACAACATTTATTTTTCGCCTTTCGGCTCGTGATTCTTCCAGTCGAATGAATCTTTCAGCTTCATGATAAAATTCTTCAAGATCTTGTGGTGGATCTCTTACCAGAGAATCTTTGAATTCAGTGCCTTCCCCAACTCCTGCCACCGCCACCATCAAAATCAACGATGGATCGGGCGATCTACAGAAGCCACTGTTGCATTGAATCGTAGTAAGAAATCTTTTATGGAATCTCCGGTCCTTTGCTTTATTGAAGCTAGGGTCATCACACTCTTGGGTCGCATCACGTGGACCCTGAACTGTCTCATGAAGCAATCTACTACTCGCCCCATGTTCCGATTGATCCAATCTCCAGATGTATAAACCAAAGCGCAGCTAAATCTGACAAGTATAGTGGGAAGCATTGAGCCATCACTTCCACGGATTCCCCCAGCACTTCCATGTGCCTGATGTATCGTGTAATATGCATCGTCGGGTCTGACTTCCCGTCATATGGATCCATCATAGGCAGTTTGAACTTTGGAGGTTCCTTGCATTTCTTATATTCGGAGTAAACGGACTATGACTGACTTCTTCCAATCCTCCACTTGACAACCCTCCTCTCATGATTTGTTGCACTAGACCAATTATTCTTTCATCTCCATCCGGGGCTGCCCTCTTGTCACGTTTCTATCCTGCCCCCCAAGTCTTGAAGGGAACTCTGGTACATACTCTTCATGTGGCTCAGTAACCGTGACATTGACTCCAGCCTGTTGAGCTTCATCTATAGGTCTTCCAGTGTATGATCTTGAGGGTCTGCCCCCAAGTCCTTATTGGTTGCCTTCAGGTCCTGCATTCCGGTCTTGAACCTGACCTTTATTAGTTTCCTCCATCCTGACTCCTTGTCCCACGCTTGCAGCCGCTGTAGTTTCCCCAAGGTTCTACACGTTCGCTGCTTCCATTTGTTCAAAGAAATTCTGCAGCATCTCGTGTTGGCTTTTCATCATTCTTTCATGCATTAAATTAGCCATAGCCTCCATCACATCCCGGGTGATGTGGATTGAAGCTTGTCCTTCTACAGTTCCAGAGGATGCCTCCTGGCTTCCTCCTTGTTGGCTTCTCTCAGCTCTTTGTCTTCTACTGTTTTGACTAGTCATTTTCTCTAAGTCTGAATTCTTCAAGCTTTTCAAATCTGAACTTTTATCCGATGTAGCGGGTGCTAGTTCTTCTCATTGAAAGCACCCAAGTGTTCGCGCCAAAAATGGTCACAAACCCCAAGTATTGTGAAAGCACCAAACAATGAATATAAATCAGCAATATTCAAGCACAAGTCTCAGATCTAAGCGAGCAACAAACAGTAATCTAGAAATAACGATCTGCAACGCAAGATCTATAGTGGTTAGGCTATCTCCGGCCTACGTCCACTTTAAAAAAAATTCTTTTATTGATGTTCTTTGCTGATTACAAATGATTGCAGTAGTTACAATGATTGAATTTCGAGTATAACAGCAGTAGTAAGGTATAGGATCGAATCCGGTAGAGTCTGGACGTCGAATGGCCAAAAGATCCTTTTTCTGTAGGCTTCAGGGCGCTATTTATAGGCGTAGGAGGCTGATATCGCGCTCAAACTTCGGGAGACTTCTTCTGGCACGTGAGTGGGCCCACGCGACCGACCCCACCAAGTTTCGACTCGTTCTGTGATCGATACGAAACAATTTCGTATCGATCAAAAAATGCTCCAATCGAGCTGAAACTTGGCACGATGGTTCTTTAGCATGTGTGCAAGCTGCTGCGAAAATTTCATTGCATTTGGATCAGTGGTTCGTGAGATATGATCAATACGAATTCAAATTGCTCGATGGCTGTCTGGTTCGAATCCATGCTTTCGCATCCATCTGCTTCGTCTCGATCAAGACACGCGCCTATCTACTGTCGTGGCGCTACTTCCCAAGCCAGATCCTAAATTCACGTCGAGTTGAAGGTTTCTTCCTTCGAACCATGCATGTCCTTCGCCGCTTTGAATGCTTCTTTCCTTGATTCGCGCTGACATCCATACTTTGTGTTCGCTCATGCCGATAATTTTGCTTTGCATCTCTATCCAACTGCTTGCATTGTACTGCTCTTCGTATCGATTTCAGGAGTGTGTTTCGTATGGATCTATCTGATCGATACGAAGTAATGTTATGTGAGGCATTATTGATCGATACGAAAAACGCACGAAAGGCCAATCATATGGATACGAAGCTGGACACTAATGGATACGAACGAAGCCTTACATGATGGATACGAATGAGGCCTTACCTAATGGACACGAACTACGATGGCTTCCTATGGGTACAAAAGTGCCAAATCCTTCTATCACCGATACGAAACGATCGATTTGAGCCGATCGATGCGAACGTTACCGATTCGAAACCTTGCTTGACGATTGATACAAATTGTATCGACTCGAACCACCTTCTACTGATCGATATGAGGCGCACGTCCTGTTGATGGATACGAACTTCATCGGTGCGAAGCCGATGGATATGAGACGAGACGTGGTGATGGATGTGGATTCTATCGATACGAAGCTAATGATGTCTGATGGATACGAAGGTGATGGATACGAAAATGGGGTTATCACCATCAATTTGCATCGATCATAACTTGAGCATACAAACTCGGGTTGACTTGAAATTTGGAATGCAGGCTTTTACGCCTTTGCTTGTCATGTCTTATCAATCGCAGCCCGATCCGGACTCGGACGAAATTCATCAATATCCATGGTTATCCTGCAATGCACAGTTGATATTCATGACTTATTATTATTGATTTTCAGCTAATTTTTGGATATCTCAGCTTTGCCAAAAGGTGGGTAACACCGATCCCTCTCATAAAACATTCCATACTGATCCCTATGTCGCGTTCGTCCAGAACAAAACCCTTTTTCAACAGATTCCTACACCACACTCAAATACATCAGCTCCCTCCATCCAATCCCTTTTGCATTCAAAAGGAACGTAACTGAACCCTCCTTCCTAGGGGCAAAAAGGGATCAGGACTGATCCCTCCTTGTCGCACAAAAATAATATGGATCCGGTACGATCCATTTTCAAAAAATAGCTCTAATTTTTTTTTCGGTGTTCCTGCATTCTAGATTCAGAAATAAACTTAAAGCCGGGGCGTTCTATCCGCTTCCTTTACATCCTGTGACTGACTGGGTTATAAGTGATCAAGTGGTAGCTGCTGAGTTGCAGCCAAGGAACGAAAAAGGAACTACTACTCAAACGGTACACCCAAAGGCTAGAGAACTAAGATGATATGACATAAATTAGGATCAGTTATTGGATTCGGCTTCTATGGTAGATTATGACTACTCTCAACTGACCAACTTCCTAATGCCTGACTTGCCAGCTATGATATGGCGGCTTGTGTGATGACCGCCCTACGTCGCTATTATGCCATCTCAAAGTATAACTATTCGTCATCAAAGGCGAACCTGAAGTACTCACGCATTCGACTTGCAGCAAACTTAGGAAGTTCTTGCCCAAGGTCAAACTCGGATAAAACTAAGATTTTCTCCAAGAAAACGCCAGTATGACTCCAAGCAACATTCATCACCAACCCATCCCTTCAAATTTAGCAACTCCAAGCGAACTAGGGGCTGACTCCAAGGAAATAGAAAATTTTCTTCGGTCGGACTCCAAGTAAATTATCACTAACCATCACATGTTAAAGAATCATGCATACAACATTCATAAGCATTACAAACAGTTGTAACTTGAAAAGAACAACACTAATGACAATTGGAGCTTTTCCCCCAGTCGAAGCCCATTCATTGAAGCCATTCAATATGCAGAATATCCCAAGAGATTTAATATGCTAACTATGCCAACGTATTCTAGAAACACAGATCCTCAAGGACGCTCATTAAATATGAAGGGCACATAAATTCTGCTAGAGTGACGGACGCAATTAAATATTGATTCTTTCCCATATTCCTTGAGGGAGTACTGATCGATCATGCGATTTACAATATCATCGCCCAGGTTCATCTCCTTATTTAATCAGCTGGCTAAGGAGTTTAATGAGAAATTCAAAATGCATGTGAATCTCCCCAAGGATGCAATGTTGTTATCCCCAACTTATCCCAAGCACCAGGCGAGTAGTTTAAAGACTTTTGGCAGAGATTTAACACTGCTATCAATAAAGTGAGCAATCCTAAAGAGAATATCTTACTGATGGCATTGATAAGGGGGATTGACTCCGAGACACACTTTGGCAAATAGTTACCCGGAGAGCCTCATATGACCTTGAATCATTTATGTCACAAAGTGAACCAAAAACCTAAGCAAGGAGGAGGTTGATCATACTAGGAGAAAGAATGATGTGGGCCCACTGGTCGAAGGAATCCAAAGTAAGGACATCATCGAGGTGTTAGATGAGGACTCATATTCTAAGGGACGACGTAGAATCCTAAAATCCAACACATATACTACTTTGAATGATTCAATCAAAAACATCTACATGGAGACTCATGACTCAAAGTAGTACTGGAAACTAGCCTTGAGAGAGTCCACTGAAACCCAAAAGAAATCCAGGAAATGTTGTATATTTCAAGACTCACACGATCATAACATCATTGATTGCAGATATCTTCGAGATATAATCAGAAAGCAGATCCAGAAAGGAAAGCTTTAACAATAGGTGTAAGCCTCATAGAATGGCGGGTAGGGAACATCTGATCATTACCAATAATGACCTTTGATTATCAGTTGGATCATATATGGTCAACTTCCAAACAAGAAGGGCTAGGGAAAGTGGAATAGCGAGCATTCGACTTTTCTTCACTTATCAGTAAGATTCATTTCATTTTCAATTATGTTGTGAAATATGACCAACTTGAACTAAACTACTTCCAAACGATGTAGGTGACCATGTAATTAGATTTGGGTGCCAACCAACCTCCACAGACCATGATCGGACCTTTGGAAGATCATTAAGACGAGCGTGATTCAACCTCTCATCAGCTACCATATGCCCCTGACTTGGGGACAAGAACTCAAAATGAAAAGTGGGTATGAATCGATCATCCACCTCCTACTCGGTGCTTTAATTCTGATAGAACATCTATGCCTTACTCAGAGCTCAACAAGGTCAAAATCTGCTACAAAGAGGACACGACTGACCATCCACTCATCAACCTCCGCGCTTGACTTGAAGACCAAGGACACACTTGAAATGAATGCAACCCGACCATCCACTCTCAGCCCATACTTAAAGTTCGCCAAAATACATATGCCTAAAGCTCAACATAACCGAGGTTCAACTAAAGTGGACAAGATTTGACCATCTATAGATTAACTCCTGCCTTGAAAACAGGAAATAGTTGCGAAGCTCGACCTAAAGTAGGCGTGACTGGCTACCTTTCCATCAATTACCGCCCTCAACACATAGGCAGAACTGCAGCATGAGGTGGATATGACTTGATCGTCCACCCAAAAACTCCCTACCTTGACTTGCAAGGGGAGTACTAAGCAAATTGGATGAGACCCAACCATTCAACACATGCATGGATGTGATCTAGTTATCCATTACTTACACCCTTCCTCGATCGGATTGGAGGAGCTACAATCACCAAGTGGATGTGAATCAGCTATCCATTTGTTAAGTTTTTCCCTTGATGCTAGGGGAAAATTCCATTCCATGGATGAAAATGGTTCAACCATTCGTTCGACAACTCTTACCTCGGCTTGACAACTAGAGTGTAAATCAAAAATGAGTGTGACAAACCACCCATTGACTAACTCTAGTCCCCATATGCAAACCGGAGTATAAACACCAAAGATATTGATGTGGCACGATCGTCCATTGACCAACTCTGGTCCCCATTGCATGGACTAGAGTATTAACGTCAAACGGGTGTGACTAACCACCCATCGACCAACTTTGGTCCCCTTAGCGTGAACAGGAATATAAACATCCAATGGGCATGACAAACTACCCATTGACAAACTTTCGTCCCCAAATCATGGACAAAAGTAGTGATGAAAATTGATATGGTTCGACCGTTCATCCAATAATTATCGCTTATGATACGACAGTTTGAGTATAAAACACTAGAAGGATGTGACTCGATTATCTGCTAATCAACGTCTTCCCACGATTCAATGGGAGAAACTTGAAATTAAAATGGCCGTGATACAATCGACCACTCATCGACTTTTTCCCTTGATTGAGGGTAGAAGAAATGACTAAGGAAAATGTGATTCGACATTTTTCAGAAAACTTTAAGTCCCTAGAGTGTGGACTGATGTATAAACAAAAATTGGCTGCAATTCGACCATTCGCTAACACACTCTTATTCCTAGAGTGCGGAAATGAGTATAAACAAATAGATGAGTGCGGTTTGACCACTTGATATTCCATAAACTCCGAACTAAACTCGATAGGAGGAGTATAAATTCACTACGAATGGAATTCGACCATTCACAAACTAATTCTGCTACCCCAAGTATGGGAACGGGAGCACAAACACTAAAAGTTAGGTATGACAGCTCACATAGCTCCGGCTCGGTGTTCTTTATGACTTAAGGAAATGATTGCAAGGAGGCCTTTACATAAAATCAAGAGAAACGATGTTCGAAGTTACGGGAGACCGACTATATCGTGCCACCGAACCAATAGGCAATGTGGTCTGAGGTTTTTGTATTGTGCCGTAGGGTCGATGGTCAATATCAATACACACCGAATAGAAATGGACGTGACCCGAACGTCCTTCGAATAAATCCGATCACTAGAACGTAGATAGGAGAATAAATCACGAATGAGTGTGAATTGACCTTTCATTCTCTAACACCCTCCCTCGATCCATCAGGAGGAGTATGAAACTGGATGAGCATGACCAGACTGCACCTGAGCAAACTCTATCCCTAGATCTAGAAGGAGAATATGAATCAAAATGGATGCGAATGACCATCTAGCTCTGAATGAATGTGAAGCGATTGTTCATTCGTTAACTCTTACCATGGTCCAACTAGAAGAGAAATATGAAAGGGATGTGGCTCGATCATCCGCACACTGATCCTTGTCCTTTGTCTGGCAAGGAGAGCATGAATCACTAGTTGGATATGACTTTCCCTTATACTTATCGATGTGTGGCCCAGACTTTGGGGCATGAGCGAGAAACAAGATGAATGTGTACCGACCATTCATCCATCAATTATAAGTATTTGGAGCTTAGGTGGATGTATAAGCGCAACTAGGATGAGGTTCGGCCATCCATGTAGTACATTTATTAACCTAAGACCGAGAGTGGAAGTGTGATCATCCAAAGACTGACCGCGATAGCTCACTACTACCGTTCATACCTAGTATTTACAATGACCCGAGGCAATGACCAAAAGAATTCCTAGAGATAGAATCATCGAATCAATGCCCAAGCTCATGGGCAACTACTTATCGCTCCAATGCGAACAAGTAACGGGTCATGAGTACGTTGAATAAAAGGTGCATTACTCGAATATACAAGCAGATTCAAACTCAAAGCAAGAGCCAGCTATGTAGTGCAATATGAGCTGAACCCTACTCGACATTTGATTCATTGTACATCAAAGCCTGATCTTTGGCCATTTGCACATAATCGCTCAAAGCATTTAGAGCCCTTCACTACCAGACTCAATAATTAACGATAAGACTCTTGGATTCGATCGGAGTAATTGTCATCATTGACTGTCCCAACCAGATTTCACATTGATTGTTACAGAAATAGTTATGTTTGAAGTCAAGGAATCCAAGGCTGCACCCGTTGAGCTGACAATCGACTTACAGTCAGTCTTGGTGACCTATCATCGGTATCGAAGATTGGATCACATCTCGGTTCAACAATGATGAAGGAATTAGCTGGCTTTGTCTGAATGAATCCTGATGTGTTCGCTTGGGCCCATTCTGACATGCATGTGATCCCTTTGAATATCGCAAGTCATGCATTGAATACCAACCCGAGGCATGTCCTGGTGAAACAAAAACAAACCGGCATCGATCCAGAGGGATTTACTAGAAAACAATTGGTTTATCCATGATGCCCTCTACCTGAAATGGGTATTCAATCCAGTTCTTTTGAGAAAAGCTAATGGAAAGTTGCGGTCATGCGTCGACTACTCAGACTTGAACAAGGTATACTCGAAAGACAACTTTCCACTTCTGAAGATCAACCAGCTGGTAAACTCAACAGCTGGATATGAATTTCTTTAATTTATGGATGTGTACTCCAGATACGACCAGATCCCGAAGCACATCCCCAACCAGAAGTACACCACCTTCATTACCGATCTAGGGTTATATTGTTACGTCATTATGTCGTTTGAATTAAATAATGCTGAAGCTACTTACCAGAGACTGGTCAATAGGATGTTCAAAGACTAGATCGAGCGATCGATGGAAGTATATGTGGATGATATGCTCCTGAAGGCACGATGATTAAGTCACCACATTGATGACTTAGTGGAGATGTTAAGTGTTCTATAAAAATATATAATGAAATTAAATCCCTTGAAATGCTCTTCGGTGTTGCATCAAGAAAATTTCAAGGTTTCATCATCTATTCCCATAGAGTCGAAGCCGGTCCCAAGAAGATTCAAACAATTCGAAAGATCCAAGTGCCGAGGAGTTTAAATAGACATAGAGCTTAAATAAGAAGGTTGATGCCCTAAGCTGCTTCATCTCCACGATTATCGACAAGTTTATTCCTCTCTTCGACTTGATCATAAGAGGCAAAATCAACTTTGAATGGATGCAGGATTGCATAGATGTGTTTCAAGTTTTGGTAGATCACTTAGAGAGACCTCCCATCTTATCCAAACCACTGGATCGTGAGGACTTATGTATCTATTTAGCGGTGTCGGTACACGCCATAAATGTCGCATTGTTACATGAAGAGAATCAGATCCAAAGGCCTTTATATTATGTTAGAAAACGATTAAAAGGTACTAACATAAACTACCCGAAGTTGGAAAAGCTCGTGTACTGCCTATTGATTGCATCACGAAAGTTTCGACATTACTTCCAGGCTCACCCCATCAATGTCTGCATCGGTTAGCTGTTACGATAGGTCCTATAGCAACCTTAGATGTCTAGAAGGTTGTTCAAATGAAATATTGAGATAAGCTAGTTCGAATCATTTATCTCCCTGGGAGAGCTATCCAAGGAAAAACATTAACATACTTTATATCTGAATTCACTACAATAGACAACTATCCAAAGAACGGTAGATAAATGATCAGCCGAAGGAAAATGTACATGGATGGAGCTTCCATTGATCGGTGTTCTAGCATTGGAGTTGTGTTAATGACTTTTGAGGAATGATCGATCTGCTATGCCTAGAAACTCGATTACCTTACAACAAATAACAAAGCTAAGTATGAAACCCTGATTGCTAGGCTCAAACTTGCTAGAGAATTGGGAGTGGAAAATTTACATATCTTTTGTGATTCTCGAATAGTAGTATGCCAAGTTAGGGAAGATTATCTTGATATGGTGTAGCGTCTTTCTCCTTGTCTTGGTCGGGTCCAAGAGCTACTAGCTGACTATGAGTATTACACCACTACACACATCCTCAGAGAACAAAATGTAAAAGCCGAGTCACTGGCCTTGTTGGCCAGTTCTGGGGATGCGCAACATATAGACTTTGTCCCGGATGAAGCACTTAACATTCCAAGCATTGACAGATGGTGATCGACAATATCTTGGAGATGGAGCCAAAAAAAGAGTCATGGATGACTCTTATCAAAGACTATCTACAATGGAGGATCCTTCCTAGAAGGAGGAATGAATAATGACAGATCCTCCCCAATGCTTTATGCTACATCATCTAAGGAGTCATGTGTAGAAAGGATTTCTTCGTTTCTCTGCTTTGGTATATCGTCCATGATGAAACCAAACGAATCTTGAGAGAAGTCCATGAAGAAGAATGCGGTGATCACACCAGGAGGCAAACCCTGACAATAAAATACTCCGCTATGGTATTATTGGCCAACTGTCAATCGAGATGCAGCTGATCATGCTAGAAAATGCGACGAGTGCTACTTGTTTGCAAAAATTCTGAGAGCCCCACCAACAGAATTTACTCATGTGACCAATCCATTGTCGTTTTCCATGTTGGTTGTTGACATCATCAGCTTCTTGCTGATTCAAAAGGTGGTGCGAAATATGCCATCATAGCAGTTATTGCTTCACCAAATTGGTTGAAGCAAAACTTTTAACCACGATCACAACGAAGAAAATAATCAACTTCATTTTCCAGAACATCATTTGTCATTTTGGCCTTCCACGAACCATTATAACTGATAATGGAATTCAATTCCACAGTGCTAAATTTAAACACTTCTACCATCGGCATCATATTGAAAAAAGATTTGCAACAGTTGCTGCCCTCAAGCAAATGGATATGTTGAAGCTGTAATCAAAACCGTAAAGTCCATTTTGAAGAAACATTCAGAAAAGGCAAGGGGCAAGTAGGTGGATGAACTACCAACAACATTATGGGCTTACAGAACCACCCACAAGTTTACAACTGGCCATATTCCATTCGCTCTTGCTTATGGCTTTGAGGCTATCAACGCTGTAGAACTTAAAGTCCCCTCTCATTGAATTACTTATTACAACCTCTAATTCATTATAAAAATAATATATAAACAAGGAATTACAATCTAATTGCAATTACATTAGAAGGAATTGGTGACGACTCGTGAGCATACAAACGCATCTGGGAGCCAATGACAAGAACGTGTACTAGAACGTGCACGTATATATTCAAAAAATTCAATTTCTTGAAATCGACAGAAATTGAATTTTCAACTGGATTTATTAAAGCAAAGATTGGATCAGATAGCTAAAGCTTGCTAGCCCTATAGAACCAGACACAGATAGCAACTAATAGAATATGATCCTGAATTTATACTATTGGAAATAGACCAAGCGCCATGACGATCAAAGAGGGATATAACACTTTAGGAAGATAATTCAATGGAAAGGTAGTGACTATTCAGGAAATTGGATGAATTTACTTTTGACGACTCTAACCGCTTCAATTCATAGTATATCATGTACACAATGAGATGTACTTTGGGGGGCAAATGTTATCCAACATTTTAATCCGGCTATATCCGAACCGACTGGACATGTTAGACTCAACTTTTATCAAGGCCATTAGTTTAGGGCGATGATTATAGGGTCCAAAAATCGAGCATAGCGATAATATGAATCAAAAGCATGAAAGCTCGCTACTCCTTGATGATGGATCAGGTAAGATCCATATTCAACATTATGGATCGTATCGATTCCACAACTCAATTTCACAGTGATGATCGGTCTATAACTCAAAATCAACGTATGCTGTCAACATAAAACTTAGAGTGCAACCTTATTACAACATGTGGAACATCCCCTACGGATATCGTTCCAATTAGAGGAAGTTTTGGGGATCGTTAGAAATCTAAATTCAAGCAATACACTTCAATGTGATATCTCACAAACCATACGTTAGAATTGCACGAAATTTGGGGAGCAATTAGATAACATCATGGGAAGCCCCTCACATGGATCACATCCCATTTGAACAAAGCAATAGGTGGCACCAGTGGGTTTATAAATTTTTGGTTGGCCTCATCTTGGTCTCCTGAATCTTCTGTCGAAATTTCAGTCTGATCCGTGCATGTCTTCCCCTATAAATACAACTCGAATGACATCAGAAAAGGAATCCTTCTTTCTGCTGAAAAGGCTCTTTAATTTTTATTCTTCATTCTTTTACTAATGGATCCTAGCTGACCCAACATTCTTGTAATCATAAAAAAGTGCAAGATCAATAAAAATATGAAATGGACGTAGGCCAAGATTGCCGAACCATTATAAAAATCTGTGTTCATTTGTGATATTTGCTCTTTTTTAATTTCATTCTTCATTTAATCTTTACTAAATTCTATTGGGTGTTGACGTCCATTTTTAGCGTCAACATCAACTATAAAGATCAAAAGAATGAATTTGAATGTTATAATAAAGGGGATTTTATGTTAAGGGAAATAGATTAATAAGGTTAGACAAGCTAGCCCAAGATTAAATTATTAACTCTTATACCCATAAAGTATAATATTATCTCTAAGCACATTCATTTTCATTTATTAAAACAAACAAAAACAAGGGGAGCCGTCATTATTAGGAAGAGAGAAGGGAGAGGAATACAAACCAAAATGGAGATTCATGCTTTCTTTTTAAAGATAAGAAAAGAATTTTAATCGTCCTTCTAACTTATATATTTAATACTTCCCTATTTCATATCCAATTCCGTTTGGTTCGTATTTTGACATTTTGATGTTTTAAATGATGGTAATCATATTTTAATGATAATAGAATGAATCCATTCGTGTTTGGGTGTTAAATTACATTTTTGATAAGTTTAATAGTAAAAATTGAATTAACCTTCTTCAAAAAATTCAAAATTTTAAATAGCATTGTTAACATTAAAACAAATATGAGATATAATTTTCATATTTTTGAATGGGAAAATAATTTATTACGATTTTTGCAGATTCAAAATATGCAGTTTTGGCTGTAAATTAATATTTAGACCTAATATTTTGATATATTTTTTACTAAATATAAAGAAAGGTTATTTTGAGTTTATTTGAATTTTTGGTAATTCTTCTATGAATTTTAAATTAATACGAATTAAATAGCTAGATAGATAATATCATTAATTAGTGAAATAATTGGAGAAACTAATCAATTATGACATAGTTAAAGGAATAAAATCAGGGCTGGCATCAGAGGTTTCTACACAATACAAAAGTGAAGAAAAAGATAAATGACATATGTGAATAATTAATAAAAATGTAGTTACTTTACAATGGAAAATATCGGTTTTCTACTTAAATATTGATTTGTCATCTTAAAACTGCTATAGCCTTATACTTGTGATAACCAATTAGACTTTTGATTGCCATTCTCTAAAGTGCGATAGTTTTACACTCAAAACCAACGATAGCTTTTAGAAGTGCAATAGTAATATAGTTAGACTTGTTAAAGCACAATAATCAAATTTGCGATAGCACTATAGTTTGACTTGCAATTGCTATTAAGTTGGACTTTCAATAGCTATGGAGTTAAACATGCAGTAGCAAAAAATATTAGGTATGTGATAACAATTAAGTTAGACATGCGATACTAAAATGTTAGACATATGGTAGCTGTTAAGTTAGACATACTCTAGCAATAAAGTTAAACATGAGATAGCTTTAGAAGTACGATAATATTAGACATGTGATTGCTGCAAGATTAGACATGCAATAACAACAAAGCTAGACATGCAAGAGGTTTAGAAGTGTGATTGTGCTAGAATTATGATAGCTTTATATGTCCGATAAACCTAAACATGCGATAACTATTTAAGGTATGCGATAACATTAGACTTGTGATAGCAATTCTAGATGTGTGATAGCACTAAACATGTGATAGCTAGCCCTTGAAGCTTGATAGCTTAGAGATGTATAGCTAGATATGCGATATCATGAGCTTAGAAGTTCGATATTATGCATGTGATAGCAATTGGCAATAAATCTATTATTTAAAATATATGAATTTTGGGAATTATTTTGAAAGCCAAATTCAAAGATGTTAAATTTGAATTTCATAATAATGAAATTACATAGGGAATAATAAGTTAAAATTTAATAATTAAAGTAAAAATGGGAAAAAGGGCCAAGTTTAGGAAAGCTAAGAAATAATAAGTTATATCATTCAAAAAGCAAAAATAAAATAATGTTTCTCTTAAAGAATTGAAAGATTTTTATCCAAATAGTATATCTATGGTGTGTGTAGGGTACATAATTAATAAATGAAAGAAATGCATTGAACCTAAGGTCCTAAAATATATTAACTTACGGAGTTATTGAATGGCAATTAGGCTTAGTGAAGGAAAACTTAGGATGTCTATTGGGTACAATTCAATAGTATATGGCAGTTAGCCAAACTTAGGATGTCTATTGGGTTCAATTCGTAAATTTTAACTCTATTGTTATTTATAACATCAAATTGATGAAATCTAATGTATGAGTTGGCACAGTGAACCAAAAGTGTTTTTGGGACTAGAAAGGGCATTGACTCTTAGTAAGGACACTTAATAAAATGTATTCATGGTGCTTACATTCAACCTCCTAGGTGACTCGGCGTCGCACTAGTCAAGAAGGCTCTGAAGATGGATGAGTAACCATTTCATTAATGACATTGTTTGAGTAAAATGATCAATTACTGATAGATAGATCTATAAAGGTAATAACTGAATGAAGCTAAGGATAACTTTGAAATTTAGTCTAGGTGATGTATGTGAATGTGAATGTGAATATAAATAATGCTTATATGACATGGTTCATAAAATATTGACAATTATAGGGCATGCTTATGTTGAAATGGATGAATGTATGTCATGATTCATATTTGTATGTTAAGTACATAGTATACTTGTGTTTGAAATGATGCTTATATGTACGCTTATGATATGATACTCTAATATCAGATGACATGATGTTACTTGACATGATGTAATTTTTGTTAAGAATCTAGTAGGGGAAACCCTTTCTGCTAGTCGGTATGTTCTCATTGTATATTATGTTCAGGAAAACATATTAGTCATACCAAATTATGTACAATCTATGTTTTTATTATTATTTTTCCTATAAACTCATGAGTACTCATTCAAGTAGGCTGAGTTTATGGGATTTACAAAGTTTTTATGAAGAAAACAAAAACTCTAAAGTAGGAGGCTTAATAGATAATAGGTTCATTTTGAATTCCACCATAGTTAACTCAGGTTATATAACTAGTAAGTTTTTGTGTCGACGTCTTTAAATGTTAGGCAAGACACTATTATATAAGTTTTTATTATATTTATCACTGCTTTGGCACATATCGGGTAATGGAAATTGTAAAGACAATATTATGTAATGGAAAGTTATTTAACTTCTTTATAAATGTAATGTTGTTGCAAAAAATTGATCCTATTTTATCGCTTGAAAATAATATTAACAATAACTCTAGCATCATCGACATTTATTTTCTGGTCTCAAAATAAGAGATTTACAAAATTGAATGCTTAAGGTTTAGGAATTTGAAACTTTAAGAATGTAGAGTTGAATATATGGAATATACAGTAAGTAATAATAGGCATTAAGAAGTCATAGATCAAAAAGGCAGAGAGTACAGATATGAGTGATTTGATTTTGAACTAGGCATTTTATAGTTGTATTTTGGATGCAAGGAGGGGTTGCAATGCTTGGTATACGAAGAGTTGCATAGTTTAATGGGTAGGATGAGCAAAGAGACATAAAAGAAGTTGCATAGAAAATCAAAACATGGTATAAAAAAGATCATCACCGGTGCACTGATGGGACTGGTATTGAATGTACCGATGGATGCCAATGTTTGTTTCTTTGAGCTATTTTTCTTTGTTCTTCACCTTTCCATATTTAAAAAATTCGAGAAAATCCTAAAAAATTAAGGACAAGAATTGGGACTATGGGGCAAATTCTGCATCGGAGATTATATGAATGGTTTTAACAATTTTTATTCTAAGTCTCATTTTCAAGTTGAAATAAAAATGTACTCTTTTCATAAAGCTTCGAGTGTCAGTACCGATCGCATTCTAACTTAGTTAGTCCATTGTATTTTCTTGAATGCTGTAGTACATCGTCTGCTCCTTTATATGCTCATCGTTCATAAGTTATGGTGTATAATATCCATTTCATCGACATCATCAGAGTACAGGTTCTAGCAAGATAATCCATGATAATAAAATACAAATAAAGATCCGTAGGATCATATATTATAATTATTTGCTAACATTAAGGTATATGAGTTCACGACCTTACCCATCGTAAGCAACCGTCGATTTGTAAATGGAATCGTTGTCTACACCTCTGATAATGTAGTAGAAGGAAAAGCATCTATCATGAACGGATAATTTGGTTAGGATGTTGTATCTATGATATTAGAGGGATAGGAATCCCAAATACACTATTTGATGATACTTTAGTTGAACTTCCATAAGGAAGTTGTTTTGAATGGACGATGCACTCTCCTAGATTATCTTGATAGAAAAAGAAAAGATTGAAAGAAGCTTTTGACTATAGTTTGCCAACTACAAGTGCATATTCCTTTAAACGATCTATTTTATTGGCATGAAAACATACAAATGTTGTCAAAAAATTCACACATCAAGAATGGTGTATTTGGTGTCATGGAATGATCCTTGAAGTAAACGATGACCAACGGTTGAAGTCCCATCAAAATTCGACTACATATGAAGAAGTAACAACTATGAAAAATAGTGGGTAAGTTATTGAGATGACCAAAATTGATAACGAAGCTCCGACAGGCCCTAATCACTTGGATGCCACCAAAAATCTATAAATGATAATCAAGAATATTACAAACCCAATGAAAATAGTTTCACGAATTTCGAGTTACATGGAGTGTGACAACCAAGGATTTTAAACCCTTGAAAATCGATGCTAATATGTCTACTTTATTGGGTGTTGAGCAATTGAATGCTAGAAAACCCAATTGTTAGGGAAAAGGAAAGAAGAAAGAAGATAAGAAGAAAACATAGGATTTCATAATGGAACGAATAATCTATAATATACAACAAATATTTATATAAAACGGACTATAATATACATATTTACAGCCATCAATCAGAGTATACTAACCTATTGTAGCCTAGATAGTTATAACAGTCTGTCCTTACAATTGCCTTAACCATATATTTGAATACGTCTTTAGGCCTCTTGCTCATATCCTGAGCTCCAATGCCTCTAAAGCAATCAGTAAATATGCTCTGTCTGACACGACCATTATAATAAAATAACATCCAAATCAATCTGGAAAACATATGTGAGAAAACACACCCAACTGGATCTTAAAGTTATAAAAAGCTTTGGAATCAAAAGTATCTCATAAGACCGTGCTGCACATAAACATGGACATGTTTTTACCTTACGATGACCAAAACTTTTCTATATAAAGTCCATTGATATTATAATAATGTTTAGAATAAAAATACTTATTAATCATACCAAAATTGTTACATTATTAAATTCCAACATACTAGGTATACAACTAAAACCGTAAAGGCTCATGCTGGAGAATGGATTTCATACAATGACTGGGCTACTAGTGTACCGCCTATCACGGTGCATATCTAGATAAAATAACACTGAGGATCTCGCTTGGATCCCCTGCCAACACAAGACCGGCCCACCCCTTACTAGATAGTATCGAGTATAATCACCCCTTCGTTAATGGGCCAAGAAGCATACAAATGAGAGATAATAGCGATTCTAGATAGGGATGATCATATCTTACTTGGAAGCAACCCACTTAGCTCTGCTGCATCTTCCTTGTTTTAGTCATTCCTAGTTGATGAGGCCTGGGGATATGTTTTACCTTTATATATCACTTCCTACTTGAAATGCTAACACTGCCTTCAGGAAACAATGAAAATGCTAGCATTTATCCATACAAGTTCGTTTTGGGACCGAACAAAACAGTTGAGAGCTCTGCCTTCCATTTCCATCATCCTCAAGATGTCTTCACTTTGGAACGCTTAAGTTGGATTGAAGTTGTTTCGGATAACATATTCGATCCCGATCTCATCGAAACAACATTCGATAGTTTTTCGTAAAGTCAACCCCGATTCTTTAGAAAATAAAAAGTCAAAGATAAGAGCAGAGATCACCTCCTAACCATTAGAGGACGAATTTTCTTACTGTTTTACTAGGAGGAAAAAAATGAGATTTATACATATAGTTCAACGTCATTGGAGATGACCGTGCCATATAACTCACGTATTTCTCTTAGATATTTCCAAAGTTACGTTTTTAGGTCTAATTTCAATAGTCAGTTATTTAACTATCGAATAACAAACATTTAATCGGGGATTTAATACCATGGGAAAAACCAACGATGGTTAAGCATACAAGTAACCACTAACCTCCATTTGATTAATCTTTTATTAATTTAAATTCACTTTGTAATATTTGAATCAAAATCCATTTTACATATATATATATATATATATATATATATATTCCACAAATCCCTATATTTCCATACTTGGAAAAATATCCACATACTTATCCCAACGATATAAATATATTCACCAACATTACACCTTGCAACATAGAAAATGCACTCATATACTTATCTCAATGGTATAAGTATATATACAGAATCGAGAAGTACTTTCTTTTTATTTGATTCTGAAATCATTTATAAACTCCTTATAATTCTCTAAAACCATTTATAAACCATTTTATAAATCTCTAAAAATCATTTATAATCTCTTTTATAAAATTTAATCACTTATAAATCCTTTTGTACATTTCTAAAATCATTTATAAATTCTTTATAAATCCGTAAAACCATTTATAAAATTCCTTTTATAAATCTACAAACCCATTTCCAAAATTCATTTATAAATATCTAATCATTTATCAAACTCTTTCACCTTTTAAATAATCTCCCTTAAGTCATCAAACCATTTTATAAACTCGCTTTATAAAATCCAAGCCTATTTATAAAACTCTATTTATGGATCCCAAAAACATTTATAAATAACTAAAAATATTTTACTTCAAACACAATTATATAACATTTATTAAAAATAAACATTATAAATAAATAAAAATTATTAATATTTGTAAAATCTTAAAATTAATAACTAAAAATTTCAAAACATTACGAAATAAACAATAAATTTCAATCTTTACCATTATTATAAATAAGAATAATTTATTTTGAAAATGTTATTAATAAAATCTTATTATAATTTCCAAGCCATATTTATTTCAAATAGTTAACTTTTCAGCAATACAAAAATATTGATAAATAACTTTTAAATAGGATTTAAAAAATATCTTAAACAATATTAAATATAAATAAATAACATTAAGAAAACAATATTAAATATAAATAAATAATCTAGGAAAGACCAAAAAAGGGTTGGAGTAAAATAGGAGTTAAATCCTTTAAAAACAAAATATTTTCGAAACCAAATTTCGGATTTTAAATCAATTTCTATCTCAAAAACCAACTCCTAATGAATTGGCAATTTATAGTATTTCAAAATACTAATTTAACGCCAATAGTAACCAAACACTTAATCGATATCGGCATTGTTTTTCTATCACCATTGGATTTTAGTTTTCAAACATATAACAAAATCATAGTGTCCACAATCAGGCTCATTGTTCAATAATTCATATAAAAGAATATTATTGAAACAATTCAATAATAGCAAGGAATTCCGTTGGATCCCTCCAACCTATCACCCTGCATCCCAGCTCATATATATCAGCACATATATATGTATATAAAATCAATTGCGATGAGGAATCTTGTTGGATCCTTCCAACATATCCCCTTGCATCACGTACAATATATAATCATAAAAGTATAAATCAACCGCTTCGAGACGGAATTCATATTTGAAGGGTCGTCCGCTCTTACAGGGAACGCAATAAGGTCTCATCCACTCTGGGAAGGGAATATATCCATCCAAGCACTCAATCAACCATTCATTATCATTATATAATATAGTTGGTTAACCAAAGGGGTGAGATTAACTAACCAAAATTTCTATTGTCGTCGAGGCATAGATTTTAGCCCAAATTTCAACTATCTTCAAATTAGTCCAAACCAGTTCCATCGTTACGAGTGCAATGCAAAAATACATGCATCGATTGGGCCTCGTATAAGAGAGTTATTAAATTTTAAAGTTATCGATATTTAAATTAATAATAAATAAATTAATTACATTTTAACTAAACAAACCCACCTCTAATACTACTTCTTCCTCACACTAATCCTCTATACACGCATAAACAGTGCACACCCAAACTTCCAACCTTCTCTCTCCTCCGTGCTACCTTTTTCCTCGATGAAACTTCGATCTGACAAGACCGTTTCTCCTCTCTATGCCAGCTCCTCCAAATATCATCTCGATTCAACCCCAGATCCTCCCCTAAAATCATGACGCAGCCCACGTCGAGCCCCCTAGGTCGCGTTCCCCTCGAAGGCATCGGACGCCGCCGAAGATCGGCCGCAAGTGCCATTCGACATCGCGAATTCAAATGTCACCTCGTTTTTGCCTCTCATTGCCCAGGTTTTGAAAGAAACTAACCCCAGCTATAAAAAGAGCATGGCCAAGCTCCATGCCGAGTCCCAATACTAGTCGCACTTGCTAAAACTCCACTACATGAAGATCTTAGCTAAATAAGATCAATGAAGCTTGTTTTACGTTTTTTTCGATTTTTCTTTTATTTGTTTTGATTTTTTTTAGTTGGAATGTTTAAATTTTTGGTTTTGATGTTTACTAGAAATTGCAGAATGAGTGAAGCAAGGAAGAAGAAAAATGTCCAGTGTTTTGACCTTTGTTTCATTTTATAACCAAATTAAATAATATAAAAAAACCATAATCATAATGTTTCTCCAACTAAAAGTTTTCTGGCCTGCGAAGAATGTGCATAAACATATTTGCAAGCCGATGGTGTGTGTGTGTGCACCGATTATCTCGAGTACGTTTTATAATTCAAAATTTCCAATACCATGCCGTATAGATTTCTTTTTGCGTACGGACCCCGATCAACCAAATAGAAACACGATCGCATTAAGAATAGCGACACGACCCTAAACAATAATAATACACAGTGGTTATTGAATTCTGTAAAATCACAGAAGCACTGTTATTTGACGATAAAACGTCAAACAAAGATTTAAATATTTTCTAAATTAAAAATTATGGAAAAATATAGTAAAATAAATTAAAAATACTTCAAATAAAAATCAATTCATAAAAATAATAATTTATTTTCTGATTATTTATTCTAACTAGTTATCACTACAAGTTATCACTGCAAATAAATTTACAATTTATTTACCGTTATTGTTATGACATCAGAATGAGTTAAATAAAGTTATTAAATCCATTTATTAAATATTAAAATTAAAATTGCAGTATTTGAAATGCATATCAAATATAAATTCTCCAATTCAAATATTTTTAAAATCACCATATCTATATTTAAAAGTATAAATTTTACTTAATTCATTATATTTGGATTTTGAGTTATTTAACATTTAAACTAATAATTTAATGTTTAGATCACTTAGATATTTCAAAAATCTCATTATTAAAATTTTGGGTTGTTACAATGAGAGACACATTTGTTAGATCTGTGCACTATGTATGTTATGGTAATAGGGTGAATTATCAAACGAAGGTCTTTGTGTTAAAATTGCAGCAGATGTTTTGTTGTGTTACTGTGAATAAATGAATATTAAATATTATTTAATATATGTAAGTGTTTTAGAAGAGACGATTTTATTATAATTTCATGTGTCATGAATTGGTAATGTTCCAAGACTTATAATTAGGGTATGTAGACGTATATTGTAGCAATGCCTAATATGTGAGAGCGTGTGAGTGTCCATATAGGTGAAATGAAATATGTAAATATATAGGCATATATATAATAGATATTAATATGCATACACATGCATACATATACAAAGGCACACACATAAATAGACATTGACCATGGTAATATAAAATAGGTATATATATATATATATATATATATATATATATATATATATATGATTTTCTAATTTAAAAATCCAATTTTAAATTAAATAAAAATTGAATTCAAGTTTTGAAATCCTAAAAATATTGATCTTAAGTTTATATTTAAAAATTATTCTACATTATCTAGTTGTGAAACGTATTCTATTTAAATTATTATTTATTGATTTTTGAAAATGGTACTTTATTAACAACTTTAGAAAAAAGAGGAGCAACTAATTTTAAACTTCTATAAAACACTATAGCTTAAAATTAAGAAACAAAAAAGGAAACGACGCAAGCTAATAAAAACCGCTTGACAAAAAGACAAGTGCATTCATTTAACAGCCATATTTCCTGCTTTGACTACATGTAGTTTGTTTTCCCATTTATTGCTTACTTTTCCCAAAACAACGAAAATTACAACCTGATTCTTAGTTCACCAACAAATCGAAGAAGATGCAGCAGTTTATCGGCTAAATCTACATTGGACGTGAAATTTTCACAATCTACATCTACTGTTGAGCTAAAAAGGTCAAGTAATGATGTGAAAATGTTTTGATAGCTTGAAAGCTGAAAGAGTTGGATAATACAATAAGATATATGAAAAATACTTGCAAAGTTTATTTTCTTTATTACATTCATCAATTAAAATTTGAATTTTTTGGTAACAATCTTACCGTCCTGATTCTTGAATAATTAATGTTATTCTACTTCCTTAGATGGACATTGATTCTTAAAAATTCCAACATTTCTTTCAAACCAAAAATGCCATACTACTACCAATAATGTTACATTAATATGGTCGGTCTGGACTAATCAAAACTAAAACATAGACGTTCACTTGATTCATTGTCTCTGTTGCATAATCTGCACTTGGGTCTTGTGCATTATTTCACTTACTGATGTAATCCAGTGTTTTCAATTTGTTTAGAGATGTTAAGTAAATAGATGTGCAATTTTAGAGGGGAAAATACTGTTTCATTATTAGAAATGTGATAAAATACATAACAGAAGCTTTCTTTCTTTTGTACATATGATATAAGTATGTGGTTATGGGCCGTAGTAACTTAGCCCAAGTATTATATAACATTTGTATAAACTCTGAAAGAATGTTTGTAAAACATCATATTCTTTATTCAATAAAATCAGCTACTTCAATTCATAAAATCTTAATATGGTATCAGAGAACTATTATCGTCTTAACCAACCTTACCTTCAGTAGAGTATGAACATTCGACTCTACTTGCACAAGAAGCAAGAATAGATCACAACAAATCATCAAATTCAGATTTATTAATCAATTATGCAACAAGTATTAAAAACAAAGGTCTAAACTTCAACAAAAAGGTCAATCTTATCAAAGAGGTGATATTCAAATAGATCAAGAGGCAGAGAAAGGTGGAGTAATAACAACAACAATAGACCAAAGTGTCAAATATGTGAAAAACTACGTCATATAGTAAGAAGTGTTACTTCAGATTCGATACTAGTTATGCGCCTGGTCAGAATCAAAATAATCAAAGAAGTGGCAACCCCGGTATCAATATGGCTCAAGTTCAATCAGACATAAGTAATCAATCAGATAATAACAGGGCAACCAATCAAGATATCACTGCAAAGTCAGAACATATACCTTACGAAAGTTGGTACCCAGATTCAGGAGCAACTAATCACATAACAAGCAATCATGACAATTTAAATTTTGGCAATAAGGAGTACAGAGGTAAATAATCAATTTGCACCGGAAATGGTGAGTCTATTAGTATTACTCATACTGAAAATGCATCTACAATGGTGCAAGACAGTTATTTCTAAGTAACTTATCAAGAGTGGCAAAGATAAGGAAAAATCTCATGAGTGTATCACAATTTGCTAAAGATAATAATGTTTATTTTGAATTTTATCAATACTATTATTTGGATAGATACATGCCAACTAAGGAAATTCTTTAATAGGGTGATGTAATCAAGGGTTTATACAGATTCAATCTTGTTAATTCAATCAAGTTTGTAAGGAAACAACAATGTTGTAACATGGTTGAAGTTGTTCAGCCAAAAAGATATAGAACTGTATTTGATCTTTGGCGTTATAACTAGGTCATCCAAATGCAAATGTAGTCAAACAAGTACTCAGTGAAAATACAATTGTTTTTAATGATATATCTTTACCACATATTTGTTCTTACTGTCAAATGGGTAAAAGTCACAATTTGACATTTAGTGACTCATTAACAGTGTATTTAAAACCATTAGAATTGGTTGCAACTGATCTTTGGGGTCTAGCTCCAGTATACTCAGACTATGGTTACAGGCACTATATATCTTTTGTTGATGTTTTTCCAGACATACATGGATATATTTTATGAAATCAAAGTCTGAAACATATAATATAGTTGTTCATTTTATTTCCTTAGCTGAAAAACAAATTGGTTGTCAAGTCAAGACTATGCAAACTGGTGGTGGAAATGAGTATAAATCACTCATTAGTTTTTTCAACAAAAAGAGAATAGTTCATAGAACTATATGTCCCTATACATCTGAATAAAATGGTTTAATTGAGAGAAAAATAGACACATAGTTGAAACAAGTCTTACATTGTTACCTCAAGCATCTTTACCATTAAAGTTTTGTCCCGATTCATTTAACATATCTATATATCTAATTCATAGATTGCCAATAAAAGTTATCAAAGGAATATCTCCTATAGAAAAGCTATTTGGAGTCAAGCCTGATTATCAACACTTGAGAACTTTTGGATGTCTGTGTTTTCCCTACTTAAGACCATATAATACTCATAAATTAAACTTCAGATCAAAGCCATGCACATTTTTGGGGTATGGAATAAATCAAAATGGTTATAAATGTCTTGATGATAGTGGAAAAATATTTGATAGTAGACATGTTGTATTTAATGAGTAGGTATTTCCTTTTAGCAATCCAGATATAAAGGCACCAAAAAGATATATAATCCAAATGTGTCAATACCTAATATACCTGTGTGTACTGATGAACTACAAGCTTGGAAGACTGAAAGGACTGTTGGAGCTGATGATTCTCAACTCATAATGGCAGATCAACCAGGTCGTGGATAATCAGAACTATCCAACTATCACAGTCAATCTCTTGCATATTCAAATGAGCAACCTCAACAAATTAGTGTAAATTATTCAAATAATCAGGAAATAACAATAATCAGACAAATGAAGAGGTATAATCACAAGCAAGAGCAGGTCATCCCATGATCATAAGAGCAAAAAGTGGGGTTTTCAAATCGAAGTTATACACTGCAATAACTAGTTTAGAAGAGCCTGAAATATTTGAGAAAGCTGCAATAGACAAAAACTAGAAAACAGCAATGGATGAGGAGTATAATGCTCTCATAAGGAACAAACATGGAGTCTAGTGTATCCACCAGACAATAAAAACATAGTTGGATGCAAAAGGATTTATAAAGTAAAGAAAAATCTAGATGGAACTGTAGCCAGATACAAGGCTAAACTTGTGGCTAAGAGATATACATAACATTATGGGTTTGATTTCAATGAGACATTTTGTCCAATGGTCAAACCAAGGACTATAAGAATAGTTTTAACCATTGCTATACATAAACGTTGGAGAATTAGGCAGCTTGATGTCAATAATTTTTTTTCTAAATGGTACTTTACAAGAAGAAATATTCATGGAACAACCACAAGGATATAAGCAAAATATGAATCTTGTATGCAAATTGTATAAGGCTATATAAGGTATTAAACAAGCACCAAGAGTATGGTTTGATAGACCGAAACCACTTTAACTACTTTGGGTTATCCGTCTACCAAATAAGATTACTCTTTATTCATCAAACTCGATAAAAATTCAAGTAATGCATTCTAATATATGTTGATGATTTAATTATTACAGGGGATGATGAAACTAAAATCAACAAGCTCACTCAGTATCTTGATGAGCAGTTTTCAATTAAAGATCTTGGTGACTTAAGCTATTTTTTGGGCAAGAAGTCAAAAAAGGTTCAAATTCAAAAATGTTTTTAAGTCAAAAGAAATATATCTCAGAGATGTTGATTAAGAGAAAAATGGATAATACAAAGCTACAACAGATACCCATGATAAGCAATCAACAATTGACTAAAACAAAAGGAGAACCCACAACAAATATCAAACAATATAGAAGTGTTGTTGGTGCTTACAGTATGCAAAAATAACCAGACTAGATATATCATTTTGTGAAAATAAAGTTTGTCAATTCATGCAAGAACCACTAGATAATCATTGCAAGGCAGTAAAGAGGATACCGAGGTACCTAAAGGAACAACAAATTATGGATTACTGCTAAAAGAATGCAATAATCTCACTATAACTGACTACTCTAATGCTGATTGGGCTATTGACATAGATGAAGAAAGTCAGTAATTGATTACTGCATATATCTTGGCAACAATCCAATATTATGGTGCTCAAAGAAATAATCAACCAGATCTAGCACTAAGGCCGAATACAAAAGTGTGGCAAGTTCAACAACAGAAATGATATGGATACAATCACTTTTAAGTAAATTAAACATCAAAATAGAGAGAAAATCGATATTATGGTGTGATAATCAAAGCACAGTTTACAAAACTGCAAATCTAATTCAACTTTCAAAGACTAAACACATAGAGATTGATCTCTACTTTGTTCGAGAGTAAGTTCTAAAAGAAAAAGTACAAGTCAACCACGTACAAAGGATTTATCAGCTTGAAACTTCACCAGATTTTGAAATGATTTGAGAGTAAGAGAGATTCAAGTAAGTACTAGAGAAGCTACTGAATGAATTGAAGCTCAAAAGCTAAATCGTCTTTACATGAGAATCTCAGCAAGATTGCAAATTTAATCATAAAAGAGCCGAGATCTACAAGGAAATCGAGCTACAAAACACTCACAAATCAAAATTTCTCTAAAAAAGGATGGAATTAGAAGCAAAATCGAAACAGTCAAGCAATTTGAAGTCACTATGCCCTGAGGGGGGTATTAGAAATGTGATAGTATACAGAACAGAAGCTTTCTTTCTTTTGTATATATGATATAAGTATATGGTTATGGGTCGTAGTAACTTAGCCGAAGTATTGTATTTCATTTATATAAGCTCTATAATATGAAACAGAGAATGTATGCAAAACTTCATATTCTTTCTTCAATACAGTCGTCAACTTCAATTCATCAAATCTTAATGCCCATATATGATGACATAATGGATAGGGTTAGCTTTTTTACTTGTAGAATTCCATGCAGATTTCAATGAAAATTAACCATGTTTTTTAAGGGTCCACCACCAGCATTCATTCTTCATGTTGTGCATATATTTACTTGCTCTATTTGATCGCAAATGCTATGTGGAAGTAGCAAGTGTTAATGCACCACTTTTGGTCAGAAATGAGTGTAGATTCCTCCTTCCTTACACCCCTAATATTGTTTACTACTTGCCATCCAAGTTTTCTTAATAATAATTCTCCTTGCACCTATGGTTCAGCCCACATACTTGTGTCTCTACCATTAGCAATTTTCTTTTCTAACGTCCCATGTAGTAATTTCCTTGTTTTTGGCACTACTTTCCATGTATTTGATGAATTTGAGCAAGCACTTACAGTCCAAAAATTTATTCCTACAGTATTTGTTTTCATGCACACTACTTATAGATTTTTTTTGGAGATATCTCTACATGATGCTTAGAGAAAGAGCATTATCTAAGTTATGCAAGCTACTTAACCCTAAGCCTCCTTTCTCTTTTGGCTTGTAAACTTTTGACCAACTAATTTGATGAGACATTCCTTGTCACAGGAACTTTCAACATAAACTCTCAGGTTGACTAATAACATTGCTTAGCATTTGGCATATTTGCATCCAATAAAAAATAGTTGATTGAATTACTATCTTTACTTGTTACTTATTTTAAAAGTATGTAATATGAAAGTACATACACGCGTACGAACATACATACGTATGTACGAACGTACGTACATACATACATATATCAATATATTTTAACAAAACTATATAAAATAGATATAAGATAGTTTATTTCCATCATAATTTAAAATATCAATTTTATAATACATTATGAAGATCAAAAATCTATTTAAATTAGTTGATATATATATACACAATTATAAAATTCATAAACTATCAACTTAAATGATAAATCTTTTTTTGGAAACATTAAAAAATATTTACTTCAATATACTTAAAAATCCTAAAATTAACTTTATTATATTTTAATATATATATTTTTACCAAACTATTTTACTGTTTAACGATTGTATGTTAATGTTAACGAAAAAATTTAAACGCTAACACCCTGGTGTATAAGATGTGATTGTGAAAGCACCACCCGTTTGTACGGGAAACAGAAATAAGCAGAAAGTATGTAGAAAAACGGTAAGAGACACAGTATTTATAGTGGTTCGGCTTATAATCCAGCCTACGTCCACTTTAATCTTTTTATCACTAGTTTGATTACAATTCTTTACAAGATCTTTCAATTACAACACACTTCAAGTGATAGGATATGTGAAACAAGTAGCTCAAGCTTTGATGTTGACAATCATCTTCAAATCCATGGTGAATGTGGATGATTCCTTCATGGAGTTCCTTTAGAAGTTTGTTGGATCTAAAAAGCTTTGAAGTCGTCTGGAATTCGGCAGAGTAATGGCGCTTGAAGAGAATGAGCCCCAAAAGGTCCTTTGCATGTTGGAGATGGTTTCATATTTATAGAGAGTTCTGGGCGGAAAAAGTGCTAAGTCCTAACTCGTGGCCGACTTAAGATAAGTCGTGTTCGACTTAAGGTAAGTCGTCCCCGGGTCACTGAGCCGAGTCTATGGCAGTTCCCCTTTTTTGAACCCATCCCTAAGTTCTAAGTCGTGTGCGAGTTATCTGGCTGCAATTGCTAATTTCCCTTCTTAAGTCGTATACGACTCTTTTTATGTCGTAAGTCGTAGTCGACTTAACCAATTGCAACTGGTTTAAAGCAAGTCTTAACTCGTAGACGAGTTAAGAGGTGTGTCTTTAGGTCGTATCCTCCTTAAGTCGTATAACTTCTTTAAGTCGTAAGGGTCTTAAGTCGTACAAACTGCAGTTATCATTAAGTCGTAGGCCATCAATTTCCTTAAGTCGTAAAGACCTTAAGTCGTTAGCTTTTCTTAACTCGTATGCCTGCTAACTCGTAGAAGATCTTAACTCGCAGAGGATTAACTCGTAGAGGCTTAACTTGTGGAAGATCTTAACTCGTACACTTGCTAATTTGTAGATATGCTAACTCGTAAAGGCTTATCTCGCAAGTAGCTTAACTCGGGTACTCCTTAACTCGTAGGCTGCTTATCTCGTAAGCTTGCTAACTCGTAGAGGCCTTTAAGTTGTAGGAAGTTGCTGACTCATGTATCCTTTAACTCGTACATGCCTTGAGTCGTACATGCCTTGAGTCGTACATGCCTTGAGTCGTACATGCCTTAACTCGTGGACCTGTTAACTTGTGAACGAGTTAGGGTTAACATTTGCCCCTCGAAGCACACGCTTAAATCGTAAGTCGTGTGCTTCGACTTATCATAACTCGGTCATGTCGTTTCAAATCCCAACCTTTCCAGATATAAAAGCCTGAGTCGTCCTTCTTCTCATCACTTAACCTTTTAAACTGCTTTCTGCCATTAACGCATCTTCAAGCTCTCCGAGGCGATTTCGACCCGATTCATCTCTGATTCTTTCTAGCATCAAACAATCGTAAGAGATCTTGCTTCAAACTTCGACCGTTAACCATTGTTACTTTATGTATTCAGTTCATCATCTTTGGTTTGCCCCATTCAAACCCTGCGAATTCTATTCGAATTGATTACCGATGAACTAAAATTCATCTGATTTGGCCTATGGTGATTCGCGCTTTGGGGCGATTCATAGTGTAACGAGTTAAGGTTGTCGCTGCTGAAGAAGCCAAGGATGAACAGGTTAAGAGATTTGAAAGGGAGGCGAGTTGGTCGAATAGGTTGATTGAAAATAACAAGGGATCGTCTCATATATGACTCGGCTTCTTCCATGTGACTTAGCGATTTCCATGAGCCGTAGCCGAGTTAAGACTTGGAGGATTTCTAGTTGTTTTGGATCAGAGCCTTTCTCCTGTTCCCCGAGTTACGACTTAGGACTTAGAGGATAAGCAGCTTGATGTGTTTGATGGCTTAGGATAGGAACGACTCATCCCTTGAGTCGGTTGCGACTTAGTACTTGAGTTGGTTTTGACTTAGCACTTGAGTCCGATACGACTTAGCACTTGTGTTCGATACGACTTAGCACTTGTGTTCGATACGACTTAGCACTTGTGTTGTTTTTTTTTTTTTTTTTTTTTTTTTAGGATCTGCTTAAACCTTGAATTGTTGCAGTGATGTTGAACTGTTGAACTTTGATGCCTTCTTTTACAAATTACTTTGACTCGCAAGTTAACAACCTGTCCAATACAACATTTACAGAAAAACCGGGGCGAATATACTGCCATTGATCGCCCTCTTCGAATGACAGATTAGCTAATAACAGTCATTAAACTTAAACAGATTGTGTGAATGAAGTGCTCAACTTATTAACTTCAAGTAAAATACTAAAGCAATACTGAAATAGTCAATTAAAATTGACCAGCTCGCATTAATATTATACTTGAACTAAAGACTAACAAGTTCTGAAATTTTTGTAATCGATCAATCGTCGACTAGTTTTATTTCAGTTATATTTACTTGTTATTATTATTTTTTTTTTTGTTTTTTGCACAACCCTTCACACTTTTTTAGGAAACGTGCACCTTCATATTTGAATATCCAGTTGTTTGTGTAGAATGACTTCTCAGGAAGGTGATACAACAGTTCGGACTGGAGAGGTAACTGTTCTTCCGGCTCCACTGGTTAATCCTCCCGAAAGAGCTCCTACTTCACTATCATACAAAGTTTTTCGCCAGTTGTGTGCTCAGTTTGGTATCGTAGAATCAGATGCCATTCTTCCCGAAAGAAATAACACTGCCGATATAGCTCCTTCTGGCTTTGTGACAATTAACCGGCAAATGTGCCTAAGTGGAGGCATTCCTCCTTTCAACGACTTTTTCCAACAACTTCTCCGTCAACTGGCCATTGCTCCATCCCAGCTACACCCCAATGGCTATGCCATTCTAATGGGGTTGTGTGTGCTTTTTAGGAGAACACTTGATCGACTTCCAAGCTTTGGTGAAGTTTGTTATCTATGCTCTTTTTCTCGGACTAAGGATCATCCTTCCATTACTGTTGTGAGGAGCGCCCGAAACCGCAAACTGATTGTTGGCCTCCCTGATACTGCTCACGGGTTTTTAACCCAATTCTTCTATGTTCGTTGCCCTCCGGGGTTTTATGGTGTGTGGAGAGTTGGAAGTAAGGGCGTTCAGCTTTATTCCTGACACATGTTTTCCTTATAAAATCTTTTCATAGCCTGAGTAGTTAGATGTTAATTTCCCTTTTTACTTTTCAGCGCTTCCACCTCCTTCTAGAGACCCAGGCTATAAGCAAATTTTTGAAAGATTGAATGCTGTGCCAGTAGAAGAGAGGAATATAAAGTTTTTGCTGAGAGATGACTTTTTACATCAATACGGGCTTCTTCACTCTTCTCGCTATACTCAGCCTCATGAAGCCCCGACTGAAGTTCCCGATTCCCCGACTGAAGCATCGGATGCCCCCGTTACTATCGAACAATCTTCATCAAAAGAGTCTAACATCGAAGCTTCATTGGTGAAATGTTCCACCCCTACCGACATTATGGGGTCATCTAGTAAGACGGCACTTGCCCCGATTGAGGAAGAAGAAGAACCTTCACAGCCTCTCGGGGGATTAGCTGATGTAGGAACTGAGAAAACAAGTCTCACCGAGCATGATGGTGACGATGTTTATGATGGGTTGAGCGACATAATAGTGACCTCACAGGAGCTTTTTAGAGATGACGTGTCTAAAACTATCTCTCCTATGATTGAGGCGACGTCCCTTCTTCGACTAACACCAACACAAACACCAACTCCTCATACCCAAGCTATCATCACCCCTACACCAATGAGTGGTTTGTAGCTTAATGCGCGTAGCTTGCACATCACACAACACTTAGGATTTTTCGGCATTTGTTCATATTTAACTTCTTTTCTTCGGAAGTTTCTAAGACTTGCTATTTTTGCCTTTTCAGATTCCCCTATGGGGCGCAGCGGCAGCGGTTCCTATTACAAGGACTTTCGACGCTATGGAGGGCGTGGCAGCTATGACTACAAGCAATACTATGCCGATCCCAGAGAAACCAATGAGCAGAGAGCTGCGCGAAAAGCTGAAGAGAGGAGAAGGTATGAAGAACGTCATGAGGGAGCGGGCACGCGACATGAATCCTTCCCAAGGGATGATGACTCCCATAAACGTAAAACGCACGATGATAGGGGGAAGAGCCATATTGAGGATTCGAGAAAGCGGACCAAACTTGGCGAGGAGCACGTGCCCGTGACATCTGAGAGACCTGGTGCCTCAGTTTCTATTGACATCCCTTCCAAATCTCCTGCTCTTGAAGGAAGTGCCATCCAAACACTTCTCAACAGGCCTTCATACCATGTTGAAAGGGGGCCCCCGACTTTGCAGAGCCGATTCCCGAACTGGTGTTTGAGGGGGGTACGCTTCGACCTTGATTTGGTCCCCATCGACAAAGAAGCTATGTACAGAAATCTCGATGCTGTCAAGCTTGATATCGATAGAATGTCTGGATGGCAAAAGCTGGTTGATGAACTTCAAAGAGTTAATCGGGCTAACATCGAAGCAATGCTGACCATGGAAAATGACAAATCAGAATGGCAGAAGATTCTTGATCAACACAACGCTGAGATGAAGGAGATAGCCGAATACAATGAAAAACTCGAAGCTGAAGTAAAGCAGCTCAAAGATGATCTTGCCTCTTCTACTAATACTTACACCCAAAGAGAAGAGGTATTGCAAAAACAAGTGCGAGATGCGCACGCCAGCCAGAGGGACGCTGAAGCTAAAGCTGAGAGGTTGGAACAAGCTGTAGAGAACCACCGCACTGATGTCACCCAGCTGCAGAATAAACTGAGCGCCCGGGACATGGAGATTGAAGCGCTAAAAGCCCAGCTTGCTCAGACCGAAAAAGATCGAGATGAGGCCATGGCTGGCAAAATTGCAGCCGAAGAAACTGCTCAGACCATGGAAAACGATATCAATTCGACTTTATTCGATTTTTATTTACATTGTGTCTTGGGACGCGGCAGCCTCTCTTTTCTTGGTCCTAAGTATGAAATCACCCTGGCCGAGGTGTGGGAAGCTGCTCTTAACATGTTTAAAGACGCCGGGTATGGCGATGAAGATTTTGAGGCGCGTTACCTGGATGAGGGAGCTCGCGCTGCTCTTGCGAAGGGGCGAGAACAACTTGCCAGGATGAGAACTGGAATGGCGGAAGAGGAATGTTCTGGAAAGGAATTAACGCTTATTTCCTCTGTCCATCCTCCAGTTTCTCCTGTGGTTGACATCACGGGTTCGAGCTCCTCTACTCCGCCTGCAACTAAGACAGTAACTGAAACTACAAGTGCACAAGGCGGGGATGAAGGTGGTGAAAGCAACGAAGCACAGCGATATGAAATCAGCCTCAGAGATCCAACTACCCCAGGTAAACTTGACACCGGACCAGCTCAAGTGGTGAACTGCTCGTTCGCTCCTTGTGAACTTGACGATCTTCTTGATTATTTTTCAAATGTCAATGAATTCCCGACTTTTGATGAGCCGTCATCCCCTCTCTTTTCGAAAGATACTGATATTTTAAGTTTTTTCTCCTTTGTAGAGAAAGCACCGAGTCAAACTCAAGCTTCTCCTCCCCCGGTGATCCTTCCTCCATCTCTTCAAGTGGCGCCTCCCTCTGCTTCTCAACCTGGGTCACAAGAAGAACAAATAGAAGCTCTCCATGGCCTGGATGATCCCATTGCTTCGCAAGAGCAAAAAGATGAGGGACTTGAGGGAGGTGACATATCTCCGGAGCGGACTCCTTCTGACGATATAACTTTATCTAAACTTGTCACTCCAGGAAGTGAGTCTTCCTCAAAGAGGAGAAGGAAGCAAGGAGCATCAAGGAGGAGAGGGAAGATAATCACTGCCACTGAAGAGGAGCCAGAAGTTGGGCCAGCTGCGCCTACCTCTCCTTCCTCCCTTATACCCACTGGTCGACCTGAAAAGCTGATCATTCGGCCGGGTAAAGGGTCTAAAGGCAGCAAAAAGAAGTGAAGATCTTCAGTTTCTAGTTTTTTGTGTTTTGCATGTACTGGCCGAGAATTGTGCGGGTACCGGCCCCCGCTTTTCTTTATTTTGAAACCTGTACCTGCGTTGTAATTGAATAAAATGATTCCTCGTTTGTACAAACTTTTGTTTGAATTAAAGAATACATTTGTTATTCGTTTTGGCATGAGTTTATTTGATATTGCAGCGAGCTTATGGTATGTTACTTGAGCGTTACCTTTTGCTGGTTTAGTTATACCATATTGTGTGTAATTATACTATATTGCCCCCATTCCATAAGTATGCTGCAATATTCTATACCTCGAGGGGACTTACACTCTTATTTGCTAAAGAATAATTATTTTATTCTTTAAAGAAAATTTTATAGAGTACAACTCCCTTCGTATAAGTTTTTACGCTTGGTCGTTCGAAGAAATCACTTTTTTCTTTTGCTTATGTGCATATCTCATCAAGTGAATTCCTCTATGTGGTAAAGCGGACCTCTGAAGGGTACTTTAACTTCTTTTCTTTTTACGATCATTTCCCACAGTAGGCAAATTACTTTTCCTTTGAAAGTTAAAGTACGCTTTTGATGAGGATTTTTTTTTTTTATAGAAAGTTGTACCTCTGAGGAGGGATTTTTTCACGTTTCAACACTTGGAAGTTTTATTTCAATCTCGGTGAAACGTGTACCTCCAAAGAGTTATGCTTTAGAAATCCTTTTCACGTTTCAACACTTGGAAGTTTTATTTCAATCTCGGTGAAACGTGGGTTTCCAAAGAGGTCTTTTTTCTTAATTGTGTTCCCGGGAGGGGGTTGTACCTCTGAGGAGGGATTTCTCACGTTCCAACACTTGGAAGTTTTATTTCAATCTTGGTGAAACGTGTACCCCCAAAGAGTTGTGCCTTTGAAGAAAGCCTTTTCACGTTTCAACACTTGGAAGTTTTATTTCAATCTCGGTGAAACGTGTGCTTTCAAGAAGGTCTTTGTTTTTACATTTCAACTTTGGTGAAGTGAAATTCCGAAGAGCGGCTGCTACACTTCAACTCCTGGCGAAATGGGCCTCCGAAGAGGGCTTTTATTTTGTTTACATTTCAACTCCGGTGAAGTGAAATCCCGAAGAGCGGTTATAACACTTCAACTCCTGGTGAAATGGGCCTCCGAAGAGGGCTTTTATTTTGTTTACATTTCAACTCTGGTGAAGTGAAATCCCGAAGAGCGGTTATAACACTTCAACTCCTGGTGAAATGTGCCTCAGAGAGGGTTTTCATCGCCTGGAAGTTACTCTCTCATGGTTGGAGGGTCATGACTCCTCCAATCTTTTTGTTGAGTAGAGAACTTTCTTTTTTGTGGCATATGACCCATTAGAGGTCTTTTATTATCCGAAGAGTTGCGCCTCCGAAGAGGACTTGTGGCGCTGATGGTAGCTTTGGTTGTTCCTCTGTTCACTTGCTTATGCCTTTTCAGCGATCCTTTTTTTTTTTTTTTTTTTTTTTTTTTCAAGTTTTCATCCCCCTTTTTCTCACAAGTGGCTTGTTTAATCCAAGGAAGTGTACTTCATTGCCAGGCAAGTTCGTGAGAACGGGCACTAGCTTCCTAATTGGATGTTTGTTTGTTTAAACAATCTCAATTTATCAGCAAGGGCTCGTTCCTATCGAAATCATTAGCCGTTCAATTGAAGCATTTCCTATCTAGGATTTGAATTCGGGGTCTTTGTGACTTGAAATTTGTTTGTTGAATGATGGTGAGAATCGCTCGGTCTTATTATGCGCAAGTTTTATCTCCACTGTCTGCAAAAATTTAAATCGATATTTCAGCAATACATTTTGTGTATTTTTATATCGAAAACAAAGCAAACATATAATGATAATAAGGAACACAAGATTTATAGTGGTTCGGCCATGAAATTGGGCCTACATCCACTTTATATTCTTTCATTATTTACTTGCATCAGTTTCACAATTGCTTTCAATTACAGGAATCATACATTCATAATTCTTTTTACAATGTTTCAACAAAATTTTCAAGTAAAGTATGGACGCAAGTGATTGCTGTTCCATGCCCTTGGAATTTGATCTCCATCAACTGTGGTGAGCTTGAATGTGCCGTCAAGAAGTTTCTGACCTATCACATACGGTCCTTCCCAATTTGGCCCAAACACACCTGTCGCAGTCATAATTCTTTTTAGGACTAGATCTCCAATTTCAAAGCTGCGTTGACGAACTTTGGAATTGAAATGTCTGGCTATCCTTTGCTGATGAGCTGCAACTCTGAGGTTAGCTTCATCTCTTTTTTCATCAAGGAGATCCAGCGCTTCAAGTTGCAGCTTTTCATTTTCTGCTTGATTGAAATGGATTCTTCTGTGTGAAGGGACCTCTGTTTCAACCGGGATCATTGCTTCCGATCCGTATGCTAACGAAAAAGGAGTATGCCCAGTTGCAGTTTTGTGAGTAGTTCTGTATGCCCATAGTGCAAGTGGTAGTTTATCGACCCAACCACCTTTTGCTCTTTCGAGTTGCTTTTTGATGGTTGATTTGATGATCTTGTTCACTGCTTCCACTTGCCCGTTTGCCTGCGGATGAGCTACTGCCGAAAAGCTTTTCTGGATTTTGAATCGTTTGCAAAAATCCTGGAATTCCTCACTTTCAAACTGAGTACCATTGTCTGTGATTATTTTTTTGAGGCACACCGTATCTGCAAATGATATTCTTGGTCACAAAGCTTATCACTTTCTTAGAAGTGATAGTAGCCAATGGTTCAGCTTCAGCCCACTTAGTAAAATAATCAACCGCAACAATAGCATATTTAATCCCTGATTTAGCGGTTGGTAGCGGCCCAATGAGATCCATTCCCCAAATTGCAAATGGCCATGGACTGATCATCTGTGTGAGTTCGGTAGAAGGTGCTCTAGGAATTTTGGCATATCTTTGGCACTTGTCACATTTTCGGGAGTAATCTGCGGCATCCCGATTAATTTCTGGCCAAAAATATCCGTATCGGAGAATTTTCTTTGCTAATGTTTGACCACCTGAATGATCACCGCATTCTCCTCCATGCACTTCAGTTAGGATTGTTTTGGACTCTTCCCGGGATACACATCGAAGCAATGGCATTGAGAATCCTCGTCTGTATAATTGACCATCCTGGATTATATATCGAGAAGCTTTTCTCAGTAGCTTTTGTCGTTCTTTAGAGTTTTCTGGTAAAGAGCCATTGAGTAGATACTTTGTTATTGGAGTCATCCATGATTCTTGCTCTTGCGACATACTCATAACCCAATCGATATCCATTTCATCAATGCTCGGATTTGACAAAACTTCCACTGGAACTAACCCTAAGGATTGGGCTTCGCCAGAACTTGAGTATTTTGCGAGAGAATCTGCTTTCATGTTTTCTTCTCGAGGAATATGACTTATCGTGTAATGGTCGAATTCACATAAAAGTTCCCAAGCCTTTGACACATAAGCGGGCAGATTTCCTCCTTTCGTTTGAAACTCCTTCTTGACTTGGCATACTATAAGCTGAGAATCACTGAAGATCTGTAACGCTCGAATGTTTAGTTCTTTAGCAATTTTCAAACCAGCGATCAGAGCTTCATATTCTGCTTCATTGTTTGTTGAAGGAAATTCTAATCTTAGCGCATAGCATAATGACCGGCCTTCAGGAGTTTCAAGAACAATTCCAGCACCTGAACAGTAATCATTTCTTGCGCCATCTACAAACAACTTCCATTGGGTTGGGGAGTTCTCGATTGTTTCTTCCTCGCTGTTACCCTTGTCTGTAAATTCTGCAATAAAATCTGCCAAAGCTTGTCCGTTGATCGCTTTTCTAGGATGATAAGTGATGTCATATTGGCTCAATTCAATATTCCACTTTAAAAGGCGGCCCGAAGTCTCAGGGCGAAACAAGACTTGCTTTAAAGGTTGATCAGTGAGGACTTTGATAGGATGAGCCTGGAAATATTGCCTCAACTTTCTTGAGGCAATCAATAGACAATAGGCGAGTTTTTCCAACTTGGAGTAATTCATTTCTGCCCCAGTGAGTCTTTTGCTGATATAGTAAACTGGATGTTGAATCCTTTTGTCTTCCCGTACCAGCGCTGCACTTAAAGCATGAGATGAAACTGCCAAGTATATAAGAAGATCCTCGCCATCGCCGGGCCTGGAAAGTATTGGAGGCGTTTCCATATGTTGAATCAATTCTTCAAAAGCTTTCTGGCATTCGGGAGTCCAGTCAAAGTTTTTCTTTCCTTTCTTTAGAGCGTCGAAGAATGGAATGCATTTATCAGTAGCTTTGGATATGAACCGACTTAAGGCGGCAATTTTTCCATTGAGACTTTGCAATTCCCTCTTTGTTTTAGGAGCTTTGACTTCTTTTAGAGCAGTGATTTGAGCTGGACTAGCTTCAATGCCCCTAGCGCTCACGATGAAACCCAAGAACTTCCCAGATTCTACCCCGAAAGAACATTTTAAAGGGTTAAGCTTCATTCCGTATCTTCGGAGAATTGCGAACATTTCTGCTAAGTGTTCGATGTGATCCACTGCTTTCTTAGATTTTACTAGCATGTCATCAACGTAAACTTCCATAGTCTTTCCCAACTGCGGTTTGAACATAGCATTAACCAGTCTTTGGTATGTTGCCCCCGCATTCTTCAACCCAAAGGGCATAACTCTGTAACAGTAAAGACCGACATCGGTGATAAAGCTTGTGTCCTCCTGATCTGGCTCATGCATCATGATCTGATTATATCCGGAGTAGGCATCCATAAAAGACAACAATTCATGACCCGCTGTTCCATCTACCAGTTGATCGATCCTGGGTAATGGGAAGCAGTCTTTGGGACAGGCCTTGTTTAGATCTGAAAAGTCGATGCACACTCTCCATTTACCATTGGCTTTCTTAACTAGCACTGGATTTGAAACCCAATTTGGATAGGTAGATTCTCTGATGAAATTATTCTCCATGAGCCGGTCAACTTCCTCTTTCAATGCTGTCGACCTTTCTAGACCTTGGATTCTTCTTTTCTGCTTTACTGGCGTGAACTTTGGGTCAATATTCAGAGCATGTACCGCAACTTCTGGGGATATTCCGCACATATCGGCATGGGTCCAAGCGAAAACATCCAGGTTTGCTTTCAAAAAAGATATCAAGGCATTCTGAACTGACACATTAAGTTGTGAACCCACATTCAGCACCTTGTTTGGGTCCTTCAGATCAACGGGCACCGGTATCGTTGTTTCTGCTGGTACCACCCTACTCTCCCCCGCACTGGCCTTTCTAGGATCCATCACTTTTCGTGCCCCGCTATGCTCGCCAGTGCAGGGTCCGCCCTGTAGTTGCTATAGGGTTGGTGTTTTGATGCGGATTGGGGTTGCCGCATCTTTCCCCATTTCTCTCTTCCTTGTTTCTCGCAGCTCTGTCATATAACATTCTCGCCCAGCGTTCTGGTCTCCTTTAATAACTCCTACCCCATTGTCTGTAGGGAATTTAATAGTAAGACACCATGGGGCAAGGACAGCTTTGAATGCAGCAAGAATAGGTCGACCAAAGAAAGCATTATAAGCAGAAAATTCATCTACTATCACAAAAGTCTGCTTGCGAACTACTTTTCTTTCTCCTTCTCCGAGTTCCACAAGCAAGTCAATGGTTCCTACTGGTTGCTTTGGCTCCCCAGTGAAGCCAACAATCTTCTGAGATGAGGCTTGCACATCCGCCATCGGGATTCTCATCTGGTCAAACGTTTTCTTGAAGAGGATGTTGCAAGATGCGCCGCAATCAATAAGAACTCTTCTGACAATAGCCGGTCCAATACCGGCCGAGATGACTAACGGGTCCAAAGTAGGGGCCTCAATGCCCGTGGAATCTCTAGCCCTGAACACAATATCATCATTAAAAGTCCTTTGTTGTTTCAGGGGTGTAGAGTCCTCTAAAACAAAGACATTCTCTTCAGTTGGCATATGTTTCAGAGCTCGAGTGTACCTCTCCATTTCACCCCAGCTTCTGCCTGCTGGGTGGGGTCCTCCTGTGATGACATTAATAACTGGCCTTCCAGATTCATGTCCTGCGGCCTTCTCATTTGTCCTGGGCTGATGAGCAAGAGCTTGTTGCCCCTGACTTGACGAAGCAGGATCATTACCACTCTTCTTCACAAATTGCTGCAGCTTATTTTCTCTTAGCAATTCTTCGATTATATTTTTCAATTGACGGCAGTCGTCTGTGTCATGACCAGGCTGATTATGGAAGCGACAGAACTTCCCACTTTGCACAGCTTTTCTTCCGGTTCTGAGAACAGGAGGTTTGGGATACTCAAAAGAATCTTTTGTAGCCAGGTAGATGCGCTCTGGTGTTTCTAACAAAGGAGTATATTCTGATGGCTTGAAGGATCGAGGCTTCTTCGAATTGTGTTGTTTCCTTCCATCATTATTTTCTCTTTTCTGTCCCACAGATCCATTCTTACGTGGCGCAGCAGTGTTGTCTTCAGCTTTCTCTACTGTTGCCTTTGCCGGGACAGGACGGCTTTCCAAACGCATGAATTCATCCGCCTTTTTGTAGAACTTTTCCAGAGAATTTGGCTCCTTCATGTTCAGCCACTTTCCGAATTCACTTGACTTATCAATAGCTCTCATCAAATAGGTCAAGACCATGCGGGGTTCTGCATTATCCACCTCAGCTAACGCTATATTAAAGCGATTTAAAAAAGACTTGATAGTTTCCCCCGGATTCTGTTCCAAACCGGATAACGACATGATGTCTTTTGCCTTTGAAGCATATAGCCTAAATTGCTCTTTAAATTTCCTGGTTAGGTCTGAAAACTGATCGATGGACCGGACAGGTAGTTTTGTGAACCAAAGCAGAGCTACCCCTTCCAAATACACAGGAAAATAGCGGCATTTTATCTCGTCAGAAGCTCTGGCACCTGTCATGTGCCAATCATATTTGTACAGGAACTCATTTGGATCACTTGTCCCTTTGTAAGCTGGAATGGTCGGAGGGACGAACTTCCTTGGGAATTCAGCTTTTAGGATCTTTTCAGTAAACGGAGTCTTGCTCGGAGCGAAACCCCACTCTTTCTCATCTTCGACCCTTTGCATACTTTCTTTCATAATCTGTCGAACCATACCAGAAAGATATTCTTCGTCATTCCTATTTCTGGATCCTCCAGCCTCAGGCAATGTCTGTTCAAAGGGGCTAGCAGCCCTTTCGGGAATGTTTCTAGTTTCAGCATCATGGACATTACCGACAAAGTTCCTTTCATTATTCGCAGGTTGACGGTTTGCCCCGAGCAGATCGTTTAACCTATTCAGAATCAGAGCATTCTGAGCATTCTGAGCTTCCAATTGCGCGTTCTGGGCATTTATTTGCTGATTCAACCCAAAGATAGCAGCGTCCAATTCCGCTTTTGAAACTCCAACAGCTGGAGTGGCTTGATTTGGTGTTGGGGAAGTGGAGGTTCCCTCTTGAATGTTTGCAGATCTCACAGATTTACTTTTCCTTCCAGGAGCCATGATTTCGGATAGACTTCTGGTTCTTAAAGAAACTCTATCTACAAATCTTTCTGAAACAATGATGATAGATGTCCTGAGTTCAATTCTCAGTGAAAGCACCAAAATGTTAACGAAAAAATTTAAACGCTAACACCCTGGTGTATAAGATGTGATTGTGAAAGCACCACCCGTTTGTACGGGAAACAGAAATAAGCAGAAAGTATGTAGAAAAACGGTAAGAGACACAGTATTTATAGTGGTTCGGCTTATAATCCAGCCTACGTCCACTTTAATCTTTTTATCACTAGTTTGATTACAATTCTTTACAAGATCTTTCAATTACAACACACTTCAAGTGATAGGATATGTGAAACAAGTAGCTCAAGCTTTGATGTTGACAATCATCTTCAAATCCATGGTGAATGTGGATGATTCCTTCATGGAGTTCCTTTAGAAGTTTGTTGGATCTAAAAAGCTTTGAAGTCGTCTGGAATTCGGCAGAGTAATGGCGCTTGAAGAGAATGAGCCCCAAAAGGTCCTTTGCATGTTGGAGATGGTTTCATATTTATAGAGAGTTCTGGGCGGAAAAAGTGCTAAGTCCTAACTCGTGGCCGACTTAAGATAAGTCGTGTTCGACTTAAGGTAAGTCGTCCCCGGGTCACTGAGCCGAGTCTATGGCAGTTCCCCTTTTTTGAACCCATCCCTAAGTTCTAAGTCGTGTGCGAGTTATCTGGCTGCAATTGCTAATTTCCCTTCTTAAGTCGTATACGACTCTTTTTATGTCGTAAGTCGTAGTCGACTTAACCAATTGCAACTGGTTTAAAGCAAGTCTTAACTCGTAGACGAGTTAAGAGGTGTGTCTTTAGGTCGTATCCTCCTTAAGTCGTATAACTTCTTTAAGTCGTAAGGGTCTTAAGTCGTACAAACTGCAGTTATCATTAAGTCGTAGGCCATCAATTTCCTTAAGTCGTAAAGACCTTAAGTCGTTAGCTTTTCTTAACTCGTATGCCTGCTAACTCGTAGAAGATCTTAACTCGCAGAGGATTAACTCGTAGAGGCTTAACTTGTGGAAGATCTTAACTCGTACACTTGCTAATTTGTAGATATGCTAACTCGTAAAGGCTTATCTCGCAAGTAGCTTAACTCGGGTACTCCTTAACTCGTAGGCTGCTTATCTCGTAAGCTTGCTAACTCGTAGAGGCCTTTAAGTTGTAGGAAGTTGCTGACTCATGTATCCTTTAACTCGTACATGCCTTGAGTCGTACATGCCTTGAGTCGTACATGCCTTGAGTCGTACATGCCTTAACTCGTGGACCTGTTAACTTGTGAACGAGTTAGGGTTAACAGTTAATATATTAAGTCCAAGATAAATATATGAAAATTACTCAAAACGAAATAAATTAAAATAATATCATATTATGATTATTATGTTATATAATAGATTTTTGCATGATTTGAATAATATTTATGAATTTAATACATATGTATGTATATATGTTAGAGAATTAATTAAGTAATTCAAAAATAGTTTTCTAAATTCAATGCCTTAATATATACTGTATTATATATTAAAAATGAAATAGATAATTTACTTAAATGATGATGCAAATATTTATCAAGGTGAAACATCGACAGCTCAACTCCAAGAACCTTCTTTTCTCTTAGGAGTAGAGTAGGGAATTACCTTCAAAGTATAATTTAATAAATGGACATCAATGAGCAATAAGAACCTAAGAAATAATGAGAGAGTGTGGGTTTATTTGTACTAGATAATAGGATATTCTAGTCACATTATATATCCCTAGTATTTGATCTAAATATACCTACAAAGAAGATAATCTTTCTCTCTTTCTAATTTAAATGAAATCATTTTTTTTCTACATACCACAAAAAGGCATCTACCCTAAATTATATTAAAAATAATAAATTTGACAAAATCTGAACAAATACTTTATTTTTTTAATTAATTTAAATTACTTCATAGGTTGTTTATTTTATTAAAAAACAGTAACTATTGTACATTTTTAGTTAAAATATATGTCGATAAAAAATAATAAATATAATAGTTATAATATCTTCACTAAAATTTTTTTAACATTTCTAAATTTTTCTCCGTATATTATTGCAAAACACGTTAAGAGTTCTTTTGTGAGACTGTTGGGAATGAACTTAGCCCTTATTAATCTTTGATCATTTTAAATATTAAAGCTTGTACTAACTTAGCTAAAGCATGGTAGTGGACATGAGTTTGAATGCTTATACATCTTCTACCTGAAATCCAATTTCTTATCTTTTAAAATGATACACTTAAGCAACAATATTGTCTATGTTATGTCTCTTTATCAGTACTATATATGACACTAATACATCTAAAGTGTTATCCAGCATTTTGACCAGCAGTTTTCACTAGAATCTAAATGTCTGAATGAAGATGAAATGATCGGATGACTTAGAAACATGCTTAGAAGGCAATAGGAATACACTCAAAAGTTCCAGAAGCTTTGGTGCAAAAAGTGCCACCCGACATCGAGTCCTACCGTTCGGTTCCGGTGCTTTGTATTGTATGGGTCCTCTATTATCCTGTACATGGAGATCTGGCTCGAGTGATTGTCATGAAGCACATTTCTCAAGGAATATAAGAACAACTCTAAGGATTTGCTGAAAGAAAGGAAAGAAAGTGGAAACAAGTAATATCAAAACCTATTAAAAATAACTAAATCTCAAAGGAAAAGTTTTGAAACAAAACAGATTAGAGATAAAAAAGACAATAAGGAGAAGAAGGTGAGGTTTCCTACCATAAAAATTAGTTGATACCCCTCAAACGAACTAGATACAAGAGGTTTTTATTGGTATTTAGGCCCCGATACTCACTCTTGCATGCTCGAGCCTGGATTTGGACTTGATGTTTCACGGGCCTCCAGTTTTGCTCGCTAATTTCCCTATAAATACATACCATATAGCAACTGGAGAAGGACTTTTGACTCGTTATCTTTTCATCTTCTATCTCTCCTCCACTATAGTCACTAAGGAAGCTATTTTTGCTGTTTTAGGCTTTTAGATTAGTAAAATCCTTTTACTGGTGACTATCAAATCTTAAATCAATAAAATCTATAGTGGATGTAGGCTAGAGATTGCAGAACCACTTCAAAAATCTTGTTGTTCTTTTTGTTTTTCACATACTGTCTACTAAATTTCCATTATTCTATAGGACTTTGGGTGTTGCACCATTTAGGTGTCAACATGTTGATGCTTTCAATGAGAAATTGATTCTCGGGATTAGATCTAGCTTGCTATTTTGGGTTTTGAGAGATTCAGTGGTTAGATGTAGAATATTTGCTTTACGGAATTTGGAAACTTGCTTATAGGAATCAACAACACCTAGGAAACCTAGAAGATCAACCGGAACATTTGCTAGTACAATGGGAGTAGTAACTGGTGGTGATGAAGGAAATGCTCATCAAATGGAAGTCGGTAACTAGTAGGTAGTACTAGTATCATCCACTCAACAGGAGATGATTACTTACTAGGGTTGAGTTTAACAAGATGATGCAGGAGCTTAGTCATAAGTGGGTTGATTTTCAGAAGGCTTTGATGGAAAAGATGGACGCTAGCATAACATTGCCGACCCAGCAACCACAGAGGACCAAGAGGAGTAGGAGGAAAATTTATCCTTCTGGATCTCGAGAAATGGATTCGTCTATTACTAGTCGGAATAGGTGAGATGAAAGACAAAACCAGAAGGAGGGGATTAAAGGTGCAGTATAAGGAGTTATAGGAGGAAGTCAGAGTGCTCTCCTTAGAAAGAATCAACTCGGTACCGACCAAAATCAGGTCAGTATCGAGAGGAACTTTAGAGGACCGAGAGGGTGGGGAGTTGAGGTGGTGGAACTTTCAAATTTGGAGAATGATCTACAGCATGAAGATGATGGTTACCAACTGAAAATTGGAGTTAAATAGCTACAATGGAACCAATCGGGCATCAACAGAAGATAGGAGGAGTAGTTCTCCCATAGAGTATTTCTTCATAAGAACGCCTACAAATCTGATCAATTACTCTTTGCACTAGTGGAGAAACATAGATGTCAAGCGGAAAACCGAGATATCGTTTCAGAGCCAAACACTCGACGCAACCCCAGATAATCAACTTTAAGAGTATCCTACCAGTAAGGAATATATAAAAATATGGTCAAATAGTTGGTTGAGCAAAGCAAAGATAGAAAGAATGAGGATTGGGGTCCACACGAAGAAGAACCTCATTTAAGGAAAACATTCTAAGTAATGAGTATCTAAGGAAGTTTACGATGCCGACAATGCCATCGTATAACAGGAATACTGATCCAAGTAATCACTTACTCAAGCATGAATGGAATATGGATGGTGACAGAGCTATAAATGTTGTTTGGTGTAGACGTTTTCCTATTTTCTTGGAAGGTGTTCCATCGATGTGGTTCACTAGGCTCACGGCGAGTTCCACATCGATTTTCGATAAGTTGGCTAGGAAATTCTTGGAGCAGTTCTAGTTCCATGTTGCTCGGTCTAAGGACATGATGTCTTTGTCAAGCTTTTCTCGAGGACCTAAGGAGTCACTAAAGGGGCTCTTGATTCGGTTTAACATTGCTATTACGGAAGTGAGTAATCCAAAGGAGGACTTGGTATTTATGGCTTTGGTCCAGGGAATAAACCTAGACATGAATGTTAAAAAAATGGTTGAAGATGAAAAAACCAACAACCATGGAGGAATTCCATTAGAACTCTAATCAATTATTGCGTTTGGAGGAGGCAAGTCAGGTAGCTAGACAAACTAATTGTAAGTAGTCGAAGGAAGTAATACAAAGCAATATGGCGATTAAGCATACATGAGAGAGCTCTAGTAATGCAATGGTTAATATTTGAAATTTGAAGAATCATAAGAAAAGGAATCAGGGCTCTAGCGCTTAACGGAATGAAAGCAAAAAGTGCATGTAGAATATGAGATCTGACGAATGTACACCTCCGAACGATACATTGGAGAACATATACCTTGCTACGCAGGTAATAGAGTGGTATAAAAGTCCATCTAGGAAAGAGGCGACCGGCGATAAAAGGCGCTCATGAAACTACTATCATTTTTATGAAACTCATGGACCCAACATGAATGACTGCCGACATATAAGGGATGTTACTGAGGAGAAAGAAAAAGCTTCAACAATGCATGAGAGAAACACAGGAAGGTGATTAAACTGCAGGACTCTGGGCCATCTTCCCTAGGGAAGGACCTAATAGAGAAGGTCCTAGGCATATTGATGGAAAGTTGATAATCAATACAATAACTGGAGGGACTCAATTAGTGGAGAAGAGCTGAAGGGAAACGGAATTGTATGCGAGCTCACTAATGCATGTACCGCAGGAGGATTTCTTTGCCATTAAAGACCGAGCCCCGTCTGAGTAGCATAGGATGATAACAGATGTCGTCATGTTCAGAAGTAGGGATGTTGATGGAGTCAAAGCGCTAACTTTCAACTCTATAGTGATAACAGCAGGTGTTGAATCGACAACAGTACGTCGGGTCTTGATGGATGCTGAAAGTTCTTTGAACATATTGTTCAGGAAAACGTTCGATCAAATAAAGATTAACATGAAGGAGGTTATGGCTTGCAGAACGAAGATCCAACAGTTTATAAGCAAAGCAAAAAATCAATCAGGACAATTGATCTGCCTGTGGGTTGGGCAATGGGGATCGTAGGATAGTCTAGATTTAGAAATTTGTTATTATGGATGAATACTTGACATACATTTCCTTTTTGCACCGACCGACCCTTACTGATTTTTGAATAGCACTGGCTCCTTAGTGTCTAATGATGAAGTTCCCCATAGAAAATTGGGGTTGGATCGATAAAAGGAGTCCAGAGCATTAGAAGAGAATGTTATGTCATGGAGCTGAGGGAAGCAAAGCGACGGGAGAAAGTTAAAAATGTAGAGAGGGTTCTCAGCATTTGAGATCCGTAAGCATAGCAACTAAATCCCAAACCCTGGCTTGGGAACCATAGCAAGTTTGGTAAGTCTATGGATCCCAAGAAGAAGTCAAGGGAAGGGCATGCAGTGCCAGCTGAGATGACGGTGAATGTTTCAATTGATATGGACCATCCTACACATATTCTAAATATTGGATCTCATCTTAGCATTTGCTTAAGTAAGGAATTGGTTAATTTCCTCTAAGGGAATAGATATGTTTGCTTGGATTCATTTGAATATGTGTGGGATATCGTCAAATTAGGGTTATACTGTTACTGAGTAATGTTATTCAGTTTAAAGAACATTGGAGCCACGTTCCAAAGATTGGTAATGCTATGTTCAAGAATCAAACTAGATGGACAATGGAGGTATACGTGGATGACATGCTTCTAAAGTCATGAGTATCGCAGAACCATTTGGATGACCGTTTAGAGATGTTCGAGGTTTTACAGAAATATGGAATGAAACTAAATCCATTGAAATGTTCTTTTGGCGTGGTATCGAGAAATTTTTTAAGATTTATTATCAACGTAAGGGGCTTCGAGGTAAATTCAAAGTAGATTAATACCCTGAGGAATGTAACCGTCGCGACTACAAAAAAGAACAACAAAGCTTGAGCAAGAAGATCGGTGCCCTGAGTTGGTTCATTTCAAAGGAAAATAAATAAATGCATACCCTCCTTCGATGCCCTTAAGAAGGGTAAGAAGAATTTTGAGTGGAATCTAGATCGTCAAAATGCCTTCAAGGGGCTACTGAGGCACATGGAGACACCATCATTCTTATCCAAATCGATAAATAGGGAGGACTCATTCGTTTATTCGGTAGTGGCCACTCACGCATTAAGTGCAATGCTAGTATGTGAGGGGGTGAGGTTTCAAAGGCCGGTCTACTATATCAGCAAGTATTTTACAGGAGCTGAAAAGAACTACCCGAAGTTGAAGAAGCATGCGTATTGCTTGCTAATTGCATCAAGGAAGCTGCAACCACAATTTCAGGCTTATTTGATCAATGTGTTGATGGATCAACCCCTGAAGTAGGTACTATTATGACGTGAGACTTCAGGAAGACTGCTAAAGTGGAACATAGAGTTGAGTCAATATGACATCACCTACATCCGAGAAGAGCGATAAATAGGAAGGCGTTGGTGGATTTCATTATTGAGTTTATCATGCGAGATAGTGACGAGGAGGACGATATAATCACACTTCCCTATTTGAAGTTGTTTATTGATAGAGCATCAAATGAACATAGATCATGATCAGGAATGGTTTTGAAACCATGGAAGGATTGTTAATTTGTTATGCATTGAAGTTAGAACTTCCCGCAGCTAAAAACAAGGCTGGGTATGAGGCATTGATAACAAGGCCGATGATTGCAAAAGAGCTTAGGAAAGGGACACTATAGACATTAAGTGATTCCCAGTTGGTGGTATATCAGATAAGGAAGGAATATCAAGCTAAGGATGCTAGATTGTTCCTTACCTAATGAAAGTGTTCGAACTATTTATTGACATCAAGAATTATATGATTACGCATATCCTTAGAAAAGAGAGTGCAAAAGCTGGTTCATTGGCTAAGCCGGCTAGTTTCGGTGAAGTGCAAATGAGGGGTTTGGTACCCGTGGAAGTTTTGACTCCTTCAAATATCGACCAGATGGATGCTAAGCGGATACTGAAGGCTAAAGAGGAAGTAGAGTCATGGATGACCCGATTAAGTATTATTTTCTTAGAGGAATTCTCCTCAAAGACAAGAACGAACGGAAGAAACTCCTTCGAAAGGCACCTCATTTCATGATGCAAGAAGGAGTGCCATACAGAAGGGGATTCTCTACACCCTTACTTTAGCGTTAAACCAAGGATGAGGCTAAGGATATCCTCATGGAAATCTACGAGGGTAGCAATGGTGACCACACCGGGGGGTAGACTTTAGCAAAGAAGATAATTCCCTATGAATATTTCTGGCTAATAATAAATCGGGAAATGGCTGATTACACCAAAGGTGCCACCATTGCTAGATATTTATGAAGATTCCAAGAGCCCCATCAATAGAGCTTACACAAATGGTTAGCCCATGGCTATTTGGAGTTTGGGGAATTGACATTATTGGGGTACTACCGATAGCTAAAGGAGGAACTAAATATGCGATAGTTACAGTGGATTACTTCATAAAGTGGTATGAAGAGGAAACACTCACCACGATCAAAACCAAAAAAGTGGTTAATTTTGTGACGAAAAACATCATTTTATGGTTTGCAGTACTTCAAAATATCATCAGCAATAATAGAACTTAGTTTGAAAGTACCAATTTCAAGGATTTCTACAACCGATATAGTATGGAGAAGAGCTTCTTAGCGATTGCACATCTGCAAGTGAAGAGACAAGTGGAGGCATGATTAAAATCATCTAGTTCAGCTTGAAGTAATGGTTAACAAGAGCCAAAAGCAATTGGGTCAATGAGCTTCCACTGGCATTATGAGCTAATAGGACGACTCCTAATTTTGAGACTGGATTACACCATTTGCTTTAACTTATGGATAAGAAGCAATGATACCGATATAACTAGAAGTCCCTTCTCATCGTATAAGGTGTTATGTTGTTACGCCCCATATTTTCAATAACATTATTCAGGATATTTAATTAGCTAAATTAAATAAAATAATGTGATGATTAGGAGATTGAGATTTGGGATTAATAGGGGTAACCGTGATATGATAACAAATGAACTAAAATAAAATGGTTATGTATAATAGGTGAGGTAAAAATAGAAAAATGAGCATTCTAATACCTTAAGCTGTTAGCCGTGTATCCTCACAATCAAATCATTTGCAAAAATTAAACAAAGAGGCCAATCACCATTAAAGCGGCAACTAAAGGAAGATAAAAGAATCAAATGGAAGCTTAATCAACTTAAATCCATTCAAATTTCAAACTCTTTAATCTCAAAAGCTAAGATGAATAATGAACAGGTCTCATTTTTTATTTGTTTTCTGTCTTAAGATGAATCCTAAGTATTTTGCATGATTATGCAATGTTTTTGAATGATTAATTGTTTATATATGCTTGTTGATGATTTATGCTTGATCATATAGTTTTATGATATGTTTTAATGTGAAAACTCTTTGGACATCCAAATGCCTTGCAATTTTAGATATAGATCAGAAATGATATTTTAGAGATGGTTTTCAATTTTCATTATTTTTGAATTAATGTGGATTTTATATTAATTTTATAGTGTAGAAAATGATTATTTGGGTTTTAAATTATTTACGGCTAACTAATTAATATTTTGGGTCTGGAATTAATATATGTTAGATACATATTAAAAATGATTTTCTGGAATTTTTGTAGAATTTTCCTAAGTGTTTTGATAAGTATATAAAATTATTTAAGGTATGGGACTTAAATGTTTTATATATTTATATTTATAAAAGGGGAAGGGGTTTTTATAAATAAATTAAATTTTTTAGTTCTGAAAAATTGGCAGCACTTTTAGAAAAAAAATTAGCAACCCATAATATTTTGATGTACAAGGCAAGTTAGTTGAAAAGAAATTCTTTTTAAAATAAAAATTAGTTTTTACATGCTTTATCATGTTTCACCACATTTGGCACAGAGATTCCGACCAAGTACTGCTGCCTCCATGCCATCGAAACCAATGCACATAGTATCAATAACTTAGAACAAAGTGAATTGGAATAAGGCGGAAGGCACTAGGTCGAGACCAAAGGTTTCGAAGGGCTTGAAGTGTGTCTTTGATTTTAAATGAAAATGCGTCTGCTCTGCTTTTGAAGGATATGCTTTCAACTTAATTGGCTTTTGGTCGAGTCAAATGTTTTAAAGGGAAGTTTCGAATGGGTTGTGCCTCTTGTTTTAAGTAAATGCTTTCGTCGGGGTCGAAACCCCTTAGCTTCTGTTTTCTTCCTTTCGATGCCAATGGTTTTGGAAGGTATACTTTTCTTTTAAATCTTAGTGCTTCTTCTATGCATTTGGAAGGTTGGTTTCGAAACCATCACTTCTTTTCTTAGGAAATGCTTTCGAAACAGTGCTTTTACTGAAATGTTTTCTGACCCTTTTACTCTGGTGAATGTAGAACCCAATTGGTTTCGAAGGAGTTAATTTTTAATGGTTCCGAAAGGTATTTCCACATGTTTTACTTGAACCCAAAAGGCTTTTGAAAGGTTTGATGTTTTATTGCTTTCGAAAGGTTTTAAAGAATGGTTTCGAAGGAGTGGTTGCCCAATGGTTTCGAAAGGTTTGAAAGGAAAGGTTTTCTAATGTATTCGAAAGGTAATGTTTAAAGATTTTGAAGAAGGATGTCTAAGGTTTTAATGCTTTTGAAGGAATGGTTTTTCAACGTTTTCGAACGGATGGTTATGAATGGTTTCGAAAGGAATGTTTTGGCCTTTCGGCCTAGGTGAAAGAAAGGTTAAACTTGGTTTCGAAAGGGGCACTTTCAATGTATTCGAAAGGGGTACTTTCAAAGGTTTAAATGTTTTCATCAACAAAGATTTGAGTAACATATATATAACATGGCAAGGTGATTTTGAGTAAAGAATAGAGTATGTATTTTCCTTGTTAAGTTTGGTTTAAAGGTTTTAAATCAACTTGAGATGAAAAGGTTTTCGAGGAAAATTTAGGGGAAGATTACCTTATATAAAATGACTCTGATATTAGAATACTACATGGGAGTGGTATAGGGTCGCACCCTATACATTAGCTATTAGACCGAGCTAATTTGGTCCAAAATTCCAGTGTGTAGGGTTTTGTCATAGGTAAGACTAAAATTACAATTACACAGAAAAGGGAATATATATTTGTATACATATGGGTTTTTATGAGCCTGCAAAACATTAGGATCAGGTGACCAAGGGAGATTTTAAGTTAGGAACAGACCATCTAGAAGAGGAGTATTTAACAGATGGCCAGGGACAGACCAGCTAGAAGAGGAGTGTCTAATAGGTGTTCGATTATTTTGATTATATTGTCTGATAGGCCCGAGTCAGCCAAAGGTTAGTAGTTAGCTAAACAAAACTATAGTTTTCGGACAGACTGTTCAATTGTTACCTGATATGTATGTTTACATATAATGCTTTACAGTTTTAACTAGTTTTGGTTGTAGTTGCAAAAGATGTGTTTTAAAAGGATATTAGTGAGGGGAAACTCATTCCGTTATGCGGTGTGGTCTCACTTAATATCGAATAACCGAGATGTATAGTATTATTTGCACCACTCTTTATGTCTGACTCGAAGTTTATGTTTTTCCCCTTGAACTCTCGGGTGCTTAAAATTGATCTTAGCTGGTTGGGGGTTAAGGTTTTACAGGTTTTCGTAGTTTGGCTAATAAACCTTTCGAAGACGAGTAGATGTCTGATGGATAGCTATTTAGGAGTTGCTATTTTATTTTGTTTTATTCTGTTGTGTTGTATTTAAGACATTTATGTCTATATAGTACTCTGGTCAACTAAGGGGGCATCATCATATGTCGCTCTTGGCGTATTTATGTAATGATTATATTTTATCTGAACCTGGGAAACGATTATGGGATTATGTAATTTGAATATGAAACATGTGTTTTGAAATGTAATCAGTAAAATGTTGTTTTTGAAATCTATGATTTTGTTTCATATTCAAGTACTTTTAATATTATGGATACCATTAATATAGCCGTATTTACCCCCGGAAGTTAATACTATGGATAACTACAGCATTTGTAACGCATAGCTTTGGGCCTCTAAATAGGAGATGTAGCAACTTGGTATTAGAGCATAGGTTTATGAAAATCTTTAACTAAAATGGTTTTTGAAAACATAATCCTATGGAATTATAGAAAAGATCGAGGTATGCGATAACGCTATAGTAACATACCTGTATTTACCATATATAAATATACACTATATGTTTATTTTGCTATCTCTCTTAGAGTATTCTTCTGTATCTCACGAGGCTTGAATGCAGATATGGATGTTAGAAGAGTTAACATTGGTGGGGGGAAGCACCACGAAAAACGAAAATGCCAAACTGAATGCCAGGAGAAACCAAGGTCAGGCATAAGCAGGGAATGTTGGTGCTGGAGTCCCACAAGTGGATTTGGGAGCTATGTATCGATTTTTTTTGTGAATATGATGCAGGTGGGTATTTACGCTAGAATGGTTGGAGGAAATGCTGGAGTAGGAGTTCAGGAAGCTCCGGTGGTTAACAATTATGCTACCTTAAGTAAAGATTGTGCTAGGCTTGGAAAGAAGCCCTTTCTAGGAACTGAAGATGATATTGAGGTGGAGAGCTGGTTGTTGCATTTTGAGAGAATCTTTATAAACATGGAGATCAATAATCAATAGAAGAGGAGGCTAACTTCGAGACACCTTCAATGAGCAGCTTTATTTTGGTGGAATAGTTTGATGGCTGGAGTAAATGAAGAGGAGATGACATGGGCTAAGTTTAGGAGAAAGTTTCAGGAGAGGTTCATGTCTATGATGGTGCAGTCTGCTTTGCTTAGGAAGTTTGCCGAGTTACAGCAGGGGAGATGTCTATTTTGGAGTATGCTAGAAGGTTTGAAGAGTTGGCTAGGTATGGTTATGCTACAGTGGATACTGTGTTGAAGAGGAATAAGAAGTTCATAAGGGGGTTGATGTATGAGTTGGCAAGGGCTACCTTGCCTCATATCAGAAACCCTTGTGATATGGTTGTAGAGATGGCTTTGAGATAGGAGGAGATGCTTGCTTGTCTGGAGAAGAGTAAGGCGAAGGAGGTCAATGTTGGGCAAGGCTGGAAGAGGAAGTTTTTCATAAGAAGGGTGCTTAGAAAGGTGGAGCAACAAAGAAGGGAAAGTAAGAGATTGTGTGCTTCAAGTGCGACAAGAAGGGGTATTTTGCGAATGAGTGTCGTATTGGAAAGGCAAAGGAAGTGATCAGGAAGAAGAACATCAGATGTTTTAATTAGGATCAGATAGACCTTTATATGAATCAATGCAAAGAGCCCGCTAAGGATGATAGAGGCAAGGAATTTGCATTGGAGCCTACTACATCAGGACCAACAGCGCAAGGGAATGGAAAGGCAGTATTGGAAGGTATGCTTTAGATTCATGATATGTCTATTAGCGTTCTATTTGATACTGGTCCATCGCATTCTTTTATATCTTGTTGTTTGGTAGATAAGTTTAACCTAGAACCCACATACTTAGTTACTTCCATAAGGGTTGCAAATCCGATAGGAGGGCATGTAACACATGGGATGAAGTGTGACCACTTAGAGTTTGATTTGTTAGGTCATACCTTTGTTTGCAGTTTGCATGAGTTTGACTTTATAAGGTTTGGAAACATATTGGGTATGGATTGGTTAAGTAAGTATGATGCTAGGATATTTTGCCATGGTAAGAAGATATTGCTTAGACACCCTTGCTGTAGTGATCAGACTTTATATACCACGGAAAGCCCTAATTGTGAGGTGAATGCTTTGTTGGGTGTAGTGATGTTGGAAGATGAGTTGAATCATGTTTTCATGGTTAGAGAATACGTGGATGTCTTCGAGGCTGTTGTAGGATTGCCACCGAAACAAGCCATTGAATTTCAGATAGATTTGGTGCCTGGAGCAGAACCGGTGAGTAGATCACCAAGTAGGATGACACCTACAAAGATGAGGGAGCTGAAGGTGCAGTTGGTAGAATTGAAAGAAAGAATTTTATTAAGCCAAGTAGTTCTCTATGGGGAGCAGCCACAGTATTTTCTAAGAAACCGGATGGGTCGTTGAGATTATGTATTGATTATTGTAAGTTGAATGAGAAGACAATAAAGAATCGATATTTGTTGCCTAAAATTGACGAATTTTTCGATCAGTTGAGTGGAGCTAAGGTATTTTCTCAGTTGGATTTAGCAATAGATTTTCATCGGCTTAGAGTAGCAGAGGATAGTATTCCTTTGACAGCGTTTAGAACTAGATATGGATCGTATGAATGGTTGGTAATGTCTTTCGGACTACTAATGCACCGTCATTCTTTGTGGATTTGATGAAAATTTTTCAAGAGTACTTGGATAGGTTTGTGTTGGTTTTCATAAATGATATTTTGATATACTCTAAGGATGAAAGGGAGCAAGAAGTTCAACTTTGAGTTGTGCTTGAGACGCTAAGGCAGAACCAGCTGATGACGAAGTTTTCGAAGTGTCATTTCTAGAAGAAGGAAGTGAAGTTTCTTAGTCATTTGTTTTTAGAGAAGGGGTAGTTAGTTGATCCAGATAAGATTGAAGCTGTTAATAATTAGAAGAGACCAGAGACGGCGACTTAGATTAGAAGTTTTCTTGGATTGGCTGGATATTATCGGAGGTTTATTAGGAATTTTTCACGGATAGCAGTGCCAATGCCCAAGCTAACGGGAAATAATATGAATTTTGTGTGGACCAATAAGTTTGAGGAAGAATTCTAGAGCTTGAAACACTTGTTGATTCATGCACCTGTATTACTTGTTCTAGAAAGAATGGTAGCTTAGGAATGTCAAGAGGGAATGATTGGAATCGAAAAATTAAAGCACCGGTATTTGGAGATAGAAATTAGTATATGGTTAAAATCCTGACAACCATGCCTACAGCTCGACAGGATAAGCTAGGTTAAGGTTAGGCAAGGACGGTCAGTGGAAATCCTCTATCGATACCTAAAAATAGGTGAGACTAAAAGCAGGTACTCGAAGATAGGCATCCAAAAGCACTAGTTCTCGGATATTTGAACTAGCATGCGGTCGAAACCTTCACGGTAGAACTACGGCCTAATAGGACATGCTTGATCAAGAATAAACGAGGATAATCAGTGAAAATTGAAGATAGGAACTACCAGATTTCTCTGGTCTAGGATAAGGGCTTGAAAGGTATAATCTGACAGGAGGTAATGAGATTATTTACCCCAAATGATTAAAATGCCGATCCTGCCTTATTACTAGTTAAATTAGGGACGTTATGAGTTACACATTCAAACTATTATTCCCCCAAAGATAGAACATAGCATGAAATTTTAATTATTTGTAACTCATTAACGGATGAAGGGAATTCAACCTAACATAAATAGGAATAACCACAGAGTTGGTTATTCCTATAGTATATTTCCCCTAACGAAGCGCTATTGGCTCTAAACAAAGCTAATTAATGGAATATAATTACAATAATCGTAGGAATTTTTTTTACACACTGAGTTGCAGTAAATAAAATCTTTGCATAGAAATAAGCATGTATAATGTAGGAAAATTACAATATGTAGTTATATTATATATGCAAGCAGTTATACATAAACAAATGCAGTATATAAGAGTGCAGGAAAGTAAGCGGAAAAAAGATTACAGAAAAATGTAATCTTTCATTACTTAAACTATTATACACAAAGTCACAAAGGCCATTCTCGCGCAAGCACGGCCTATTTTCAACAAAAAGAAGATACATAAGTACAACCAAAAGAGACATCTTGCTCGCAAGGCCTAGGAATTATCTACTTATTCTTCCCTTTCTTGTTACCCCTATGGCTGGAGCTGTTGGGGCACCTCTTATGCTTTTGTCCACCCTTGGATTTCCCTTCTTCAGGAGTATTGCCCTCGCACTGGGAAGTTTGGTAGTCAGCTTATAGGCATAGAGATGAAGGCTTTTGGTATCGGGCGCCTTTTTTATTTTGACCATGGAAAGTTCAATCTTTAGCCACTTTGCAATAGTGATTTGATTGGTCGGGTCTACGGCATTGGTGATAGCAACATCTCCCTCTAGGGACAGGGATACATCTTCCAAGTTCTCCAAGGCAGCTATCTGCTTAGAATCAGGCCCTAGGTCATAACTTAAAGGAGGAACAGAAGTGATTAGCCCTATAGAGACGGAGTTCGACATAGTGAAAGTAGCTGTAGAACCCAATCCCTATGTGGTCGACAAAGATGGAGGAAGATGTAGATGGCCTACAAGTTAGAAAACGGAACAGTAGAAATCAGGAATGGACTTGCATGAGAATAGGAGTTTCTTAAAAATGGTGAAGCAAGAGATATACCTTCACCTAGAGTTGATTATGAAGCAGAGGACTTAGAAATTTCGCTTTCTTCAGGCGAGTGCTGTATTTTTTTGGTCAACGAGCGGAGTAACATATAGCTCAACAAAATAAGTCACTGTAGATTCCAAAATGGTCTCAATAGCCTTAGAGTCGATCCCCTCAATCTTAGGAATATTTGTCGTATGATCTTTAGATTTGGGAACGGATGATTTCGTTGGACACAACGCACTTGGGCTAGTAAAAGCCTCGCCAACAACAACTACAACAACAACATCTTCTTTAGATAAGATAACGTTTCCTTCTTGGAGTTTTGTAATATCTTCTACATCCAGGTACTTGGCTATCAGCTTTTCCTCAGTGAGGCCTTCACCGACCACTTTCGAACAACACATCACCTATTCCCAAGCATTGACGAGGGTCTCAGTGTATGTGCTCTCTAGCCACTTCAAATTCTTGTATCAGAGTACTCTTGCAAAGAAGTGGTAGAGGGTATTATTAAACTCTTCTTTCTCCATGGCCCTTTCCTCCTTAAACTCTTTTAGCTCTTGCACGACAATTGCATGATCTACTTAATCATCCAGTTTCTCGACCTTAACCAGTAGTAGATTGTTGGAGAATTTGTCATTCTTCGCACGAAGCTTTTGAATCTCGACAGATTACTGTCTAAAATCTTGTCCTTAGCTTAGACAATTTCATCTCTAGTAGTAAGGTCCAGGCCCTTTACAACAACTTGAGTTTTCAAGGCAGCACTCTACTCATAAGCAATCTTAAGCAAGTCTTTCAGCACGAGCTTTGCATTAGTATGGGATGTCTATTTCTTCATCATTAGCCTTTCGGAACTAGCCTTGGATTTCAGGACAGTGTCTCTCTTTCTTCCTTCATCTTCTCCAATTCTTCTTTATGCGCCTCGATGAGGCTATCATAAGCCTTTTTCTATTACTCAAAGGATTAGATATTAGTGTAATTGACACGGTTAACTTTCGAGAGGGCATAGGTAAGCCTTTTCCATTCATAGCTCTAGTTTATAAGATTTTTGATCCATTGGAATCCCAGCCTGCTTCTTATTTGGAATGTTTTAGATGTCATGGTTAAACATGACACCAAGCAAGGAATGGTCTGGGAAAGCATCTTGCAAGCAGGGGAGTGCACCAAGAATAAAGGTTGGAGGAGTAGAGATTCCCTTGGATTGAGGGGCACGACTACAGCTAAAGAGCAAGAAGTCGAAGTTTTCTTGTGCACAGAAATTTGAGGACAAGAGCAGGTGGAGTAGTTCTAGAAGTAAAGCCATGACGATCTTGCGATTCCTTATGTCACTTAGTTTGATCAGAGGGAGGTCTCTCGGCCTGCCTTCTCATTTTTCTCTTTCAACCTTACGGTCATCCTCCACTTCTCATTCCTTTCTTTTAGATCTTTCTTCTTCAGTCTCGTCGTGCCATCGGTAGCTGGAGTGAGATAGACATGGATTGGGGGTTTGTCCTTTCGATTCGCCCACATTACACTTGAGCTTTCTGTATCTGTCACTGTCTATGGAACCTAAAACGAGAAGATAGATTTTATATGTTTAGTAATTTCAGAATACCAATCAATGCAGGGATGTGTGCTACCGATCCTAGTGAAGTGTTCGCATGGAAGTAAAGATGGAGTCTCACCTCCTTCATTTAGGATACCCTCGGATGAGAAGGTGAAGTTTGGAGAACCTTGCTTAAGGAGATCGCCCATGGAAATATTGAAGTCACTTAAAGAGTTAAAGATATGCATAGAAGATTCGATCGGAGGAGTCATCAAAATTATTAGTGTTGTACTTGCTTCTAAAGCCTTTATAGGACATTTTACGATTATATATTTTTAGCGGGGTGAGATAGGAATTTCAGTGGCCTAAGGAGACGTCTCATCGGATGACCCATCCCTCTCAAGTTTGGCATCATAGACACTGTCACCTTCCTCAACACTCTCTTCCTCTCTTTTTTACTTCTCCTTCTTATCCTTCTCGATCATCTCTTCTTTCTATTTTTTTCTTCCCACTTCCTTGCTCTCCTTTGGAATTATTTTCATTCTAGTACCTTCTCTCCTCTCTTTTGAAGTTCCACCAACAATGGCTTCATCTGCCATTCTATCGGCGGATTCTTCGACATTCGGCACAGCGGATGGGCCTTCCGCTTCCCCTTAAGGATTAATGTCGGAGCCACATGTAGAGGTGGAATGCCTAGTTAGCATCCCAGAGCTACTTGGAGAAATTTCACCAAGAACAACAATGCGATTGGGAAGAAGAAGGTTGTTACAAGGATGAAAGAAGTTTGATGTTGAAGGTAGGGAGTAGAGAGGTCTCGGATCAGAACTATCATTTGAGCATCCAAGGCATCACCATGCTCCTTGTTGGTATCGCAAACAGGAATATCTATAAAAGAATTGGGTCGGAAGTTAGATGGTGAGATGATGAAAGTTCAGGTGAAAAATGGAGAAAAGGAAATAATCTTACTTCTAATGAGCCAAGGTCGGTTAAAGCTGAATGAGCATCGAAAAAAGAAATATTCATTCTTGAAATAAGAACATTTATCATGGAGATTCTCGATGACCTTGCATCTACACCAGGTCTTGATAATCATGTAAGATGGTAGGCTATGCCTTTGTTTGACGTGGAAGAGATATGTTAGCCCATTGAAAGTCGGAGGCCGTCGGAATTGGTTTAAGAAGTGCCAACCTGAATTCTTAGAGAATCATGCAAGGAAACAGATTAAAAGGTGGCACAGTTCCACCCAAGCACATATATTTATTGCATACCATATATCCCAACGGAGGGTTATGCACGCGTTGGGCCTGTGTTGGTAGAAGTACGTCATCCTCGGGGATCCCATGTTGGCGACATATGTTTTGAAGCATCTTTGAAGTAAGAATTGTAAGAAATTGTTCTGGCAGGTCACTAGGACCCTCAGATCGATATAGTCGCTTAGAGTAGGTGACAGATTTTGTATTGGTGCCACTAGAAAAACCATCGCTTGTACTCAGTGGTGATTGAACTCCCAGGTTTGACATGTACGATAGGTGTAGCCTAAGCTATGTAGGACATAGCTTCGAGAGGAGTAGATGTCCTAGCACTAATCTAAAAGCAAGGCGATTAACGAGTCATTCTAAATAGAAAAACTTGGCTTTTAACACGGTCAGGTATGTTTTTTATTTCAAATATTAGACCTCTGTGGCTGACGCCAAGGATCCAGCGAATGTCAATGTGTATTGATTAATTGGGTTCTAAATGTCAACCGTGCAAGTGAAAGTGTTGATCTATGCAGTGTGAGTTTCATGTCCAGTACACGACAAATGGACAATCCTATGTAGATAGCTCACTCTAAGTAGAAAAATGAACCACGCGGCACGAAGGAACTATGCATTGGATCTTACCTATTAATGTCGGATAATCGATAGTGGAACCATTATCCAGAGCGATGCGGAAGTCTTTCTTTTATAGGGATACTGTAACTGCAGTTATTGAAAGTACTTGGTGATGTAATCATTCAAGTTTAGAAGCCCATCTAATATGACCATTCTAGGAAACAAACTGTTGTATTGGAATTCGAAGATTATACACGATCAGCTGAGCTTTGAATGGAGTTAATCAAAGTCAATAAGCCGAGCATCTTTTAGGAATGACTTGAGCACGTCCTAGTCTGAAATCAGGGCTAACCTAGGTTGGACCCTAGTTGAACTACATCCTAGCTTCGACCAACCCTTATCAAGAGCAACCATGTTCATCATCAATAGCACCTAACACCACAACAAAGAAGCGTCGCTAGCCTTGGATAGTTTGGGTCTGATTTCGTGCTTGGAATTAAGTGGGATCAGTGATAAGCTATTCATTTTGATGATAGTAAGCAGCGACGTTTTAGAGAAGATGATGATCTCAAGAAGTCAGCGGTGGCCTTAAATAAATGATGGTGGTGGTCTAAGGTGATGGAAAGGCATTAGCAAGGAGTCGAGATCGAGATGGAGACATGAAGCAATCAATCATAAGAAGGCATGAGATGAAAAGGTGGTGAAAATTCCTAAGTGCTAGGGACTTATAACACTCGTTAGAAAAAAAAAACCACTTGTTACTAAGAGGAACCACTTAATACTGGCCTAAGTTTTCAATTAAAATTTAGCAAAAACAAGATAACAGGAGGAGCATACGTAGCCAAGGTGTGGAATGCTCTTCAAAGTGCAGATCTTATCTTTAGCACAAAGGATGCAATTTCAACTATGAAGAGTGGTTAAGCGAATATCTACGGAATGTAGACAATTGCTTTGAAAGAACCCTAGGATAACCTACGAACGAACGTGGGTAATAGTAAACACTTGTCTGATTCCAAAGCATGCCTCGTTTTTAATGAAAGCATACTCCGAGGGGAAAGCGTTATCCAGCTCTTTAACCAAGCTAATTTTCACTGGAATTTTAAACGTCGGAATGAATACAAAATGATCCATGGACTTAGGACCATGTTAAAAGGGAAATAAGAACACACTTAAAAACTTCTAAAATCTTTCGAGCAAAGAGGACCACTCAACATGGAGTCCTACCACTCACTACCGAGTGCTTTGTATTGCACGTGGGTCCTCTAATGTCCTTGTACATGGATCTCCGGCTTTAGTGATAGTCATGAAGTACATTTGTTAAGGAATATAAGAACAACTCTAAGGATTTCGTGGAAGAATGCAAAGAAAGTGGACATGAACTACCAATATCTAAACCAATCAGAAATAACTCAATCTCAATGAAAAGTGTTCGAAAATCAATAGATCAAAGATAGAAAGCCAACAAGTAGAAAAAGGGGAGATTTCCTCCCATAAAAAACAGTTGGCATCGATCAAAAGCACTCATACTGAGAGGTTTTTATGGATATTTTGGCCCTGCTACTCACTCCTGCATGCTCAAGACTAGATCTAGACTTAATATTTCATGGGCCCCCATTTCTGCCGGTTAATTTCACTATAAATACAGACCCTATAACAACTGAAGAAGGACTAGTGGCTCGTTATCTTCTTCATCTTCTACCTCTCCTTCACCTTAGTCACTAAGAAGCTACTATTTGCTACTCTAGGCTTTTAGATCAGTAAAACATTTGTACTAGTGACTATCAAATCTTAAATCAATAAAATCTATAGCGGACGTAGGAGATTGCCAAGCCACTTTAAAAATATTGTTGTTATTAAAAAATTTCACAATCTCTCTACTAGATCTCTATTATTCTATAGGAATTTGGGTGTTGTACCATTTTTGGTTTCGACATAAAGCTTGATCAAAGGTCAACTCTCTAATAATATATATTGTTTATTACAAAGTTCAATTGCAAAGTCATTTTGTTCAATCGATAAAATTAAATGGTTAACCATATTTACTCTGCATAGAGACTTTTATTTTAAGTTGACTTCCTAATATGGTGATACTAACCTTTTGTATCGTAATAGATGAATCCACTCTTGAGTAGTGGTGCACTTCACAAGTCTTAACACATACCCGATTAGGGTCATAACACAAATTAATATCACATGATTAACCATAGTTAAAGAAAGGTCTCTAGCCATAAGGTTCACCATACTCTTAAGTCGAAATATTACTACACACCTTCATATTAAATATTTTATTTGACTAAGATATAATAACCCATTGAAGACTCTCGATGGGTGTGACAACCTATTTTATTAGTAACATTATTTAGCATATTTAATTAGTTAAACTAAATAAAATTATGTGTTGATTAATGGATTGAAATTTGATTTAATCAAGGGGTAGTCGTGCCATATTAATGAATAGATAAATGAAGTGAAATGGACTTAAGTGTTAGGAAATAGGGAAGGGCAAAATAGGAAAAAGGGATTTCCAAATACTCCATTAGAAAAAATAAGCACACCTTCATTTCATTTTATTACAAATGAAAACATCAAAACCAAGGTCGGCCACCATTAGCAAAGGAGAAGAAGTGAAAGCAAAAGTTTTGAAGAGGAAAATCAAATCAACGTAATCAAGATCAAATCTCACATCTTTAATCACAAAGCAAAGGTGAATAATTACTACATCTCATTTTTTTTATGTTTTTTGGTTTTAAGGATAATCCGAAGTGTTCTTGCATGATAATGCCATGTTTTGAATGATTAAATATTTATATATGCTTGTTGATGATTTATGAATGTTCATAATGATTTTCAAAACATGTTTGATATGAAAACCCTATTAAATGACATCCAATTACCTTGAAAATTTAAATATAAATCAAAAATAATGTTCTAGAGGTGGGTTTCTATTTTCATAATTTTATGAATTAATTCGGATTTTATATTAATTTTCTAGTGAAGAAAATGTTTTATTGGGTTATAAATTATTTACGGCTAAATAATTAATTATTTGGACGGAAAATTTATATATGTTAGAAAATATATTAAATAATATTTTATGGAATTTTTATAGAATTTTCCTAAACGTTTTGATGAATATATAAAATTATTTAAGGTATGTGGCTTAAATGTTTTATATATTTAATTAAAGGGAAGGGGTATTTTGTAAAATATAATTATTGTTTATTTCTAAAAATATTGGCAGCACTTTTGATAAAGGTATTTAGCAACCAATGAAAATTTGACAAATAATAGCAGGTTAGTTGAAAAGTTTCTCTTTTAAGTTAAAATCAAAAATAACATGTTTTCGACATGTTCCACTACTTTCGGCAACCAGGGGTTTCGACTAGGACGTTTCTCCATCATGCTTTCAAAACCAATGCGTATGGTATCAAGTTACTTGGTATGTAGCGTATTGGATAGAGGCGATAGGTATGCAGTCGAAACGCTGGGTTTCGAAGGGGTTGGAATATGCCTTATTTTAAAATGAAAGTAGCGCCTGCTATGCTTTTGAAAAAATAGATTTCGAATCAGTTGGCTTTCGACTGAGTCAAGTGTTTTAAAAAAAATTCAAACGGGCTGCACTCTTTTGTTTTAAGCAATGTGTTCGAACGGGTCGAAACCTCCAACTGTCGCTTTTCTACCTTTCGAAGTCAATGGTTTCGAAAGATATACTGAGCTTTTAAAAATTGCCATTTCTCCAATGCTTTTGGATGGATGGTTTTGATACCATTAATTCTTTACTTAGTAATAGTTTTTGAAAGGTAGGCTTTCAAGCTAATGATTTTACAGACCCTTTTATTCTGTTGAAGTATAACCCAAGGGTTTCGAAAGAGAATGTTTTCGAATTAAATGGTTTCAAAAGGTGTTTATCCATATGTTTTAAATTAAGCCCAAGTGCTTTCGAAAGGTTTGATTTTCTAAAGGTTTGATGCTTTCTAAAGGTATTTAAAATGGTTTGGAAGGGTTGGTTCCCCAAAGGGTTTTGAGGGAATCGAAAGGTAGTGTTTTCTGATGGTTTTGAAAGGGCTGAAATGGAAGGTGTTTCCAAGGTTTTCTTAAGGCAATGTTTCAAAATGTTTTAGTATTAGATGTCTAAGGTTTTAAAGCTTTAAAAAGGAGGGTTTTCAAAGGTTTCGAAAGTGTTTTAAGAATGGTTTTAAAAAGGAGGTTTTGGCCTTTTCGCCTAGTTGAATAAAGGGTTTTACTTGGTTTCGAAAGAGACGCTTTCAGTGATTTAGAAAGGGGTGCTTTCAATAAAATCGAAAGTGGTACTTTCAAGTTTTTAAATGTTTTCATCAACTAAGGTTTGAGTAAAGTGTGTGTGTTGTGTATAACATGACAAGGTGATTTTGAGCAAAGCATAGAGTATATGTATCTTCCTTATACGAGTTTGACTTAAAGGTCTTAAATAATTTTGAAAAAGGTTTTCGAGGAAAATTATGGGAAGAGATCCCTAAGTAAAATGGCTCAGATATTAGAGTATCAAATGGGACTGGTATAGGGTCGCCCCTTATACATTATCTATTGGCCATAGTTAATTTTTGTCCGAAATTCCTGCGTGTAGGGCTTTGTCATAGGTAAGACTAAAATTATGATTACATATAGAAGGGAATATATATTTGTATACAGATAGGTTATTGGTGAGCCCGCAAAACCATTAGGATCAGGTGACCCTGGAAGATGTTTAGTTAGGGACAGACCATCCGGAAGAGAAATATTTAATATATAGTTAAGGACATACCATCTAGGAAAGGTGTTGTCTAACCGATGTTAGATTATTTTGTTATTTTGTCCAATAGGCCTGAGTTAGCCAAAGGTTAATAGTCCGCCAAATAAAACTAAAGTATTTGAACAGATAGTTCTTTTATTACCTCATATGTATGTTTACAAAATGATGCTTTACAGTATTTAACCTGTTTTGGTTGCAGGAATTTTTTTGCTAAAGCTATGTTTTGAAAGAATTTATAAAGGGAAATCCTTTCCACTATGCGGCGTGGTCCCACTTAACATTAATAACCTGGATATATAGCATTATTCACACTAGGCTTTATGCCTAACGAGAAGTTTATCTTTTTCCCCTTAAACTCTCGGGTGCTCAAAAATTGATTTGAGTAAGCTGAGGGTTGAGGCTTTTCAGGTCTTAGTAGGATGACGAATAAAACTAACGGAGGCAAGCAGGAGGCTAATGGATAGCTATTTAGGAGTTGCAGTTCTTTGATTTTTGTTTGTTGCCGCTATGTATTAAGGTAGTTATGACTTTGATTAACCAAGTGGGCATCTTCATATGTCGCTCTTGGCGTACTTTGTAATAGTTATGTTTGATCTTTGCCTGAGAAATGTTATGGGATTGTATAATTTGAATATGGAACCTATGTTTTGAAATGTAATGGAAAATTCATTTTGAAATCTATGATTCGTTACATATTGAAGTGCTTCTGGTATTAAAGATACCATTAACATAGCCGTATTTAGTCATCGGAAGTTAAAACTATAGATGACTACATCATCTATAGCGCTTAACTGTGCGCCTCTAGATAGGGGATGTTACAATTTGGTATCAGAGCATAGGTTTATGAAATACATTAGCTAAAAATGATTTTTGAAAACACAGTCCTTAGGATTTAGAGTTAAGATTGGGGTGTGGGATAACGCTATAATAACGTACTTGTATTTACTATATATATATATAAGTATATGCTTCATCTCTAGATTCCTATCTTTGTTAGGCTATTTTTTGTATCTTGCTAGGCTTGAATATAGATATGGACGAAAGAAGATGCATAGTTAATCTAGAAGGAGATAACACCACCATAAATGGGAATGCCCGACCAAATGTTAGAAGAAGTCAAGGTCAGGCTTAGGCTGAGAATATTGGTGCTGGGGTTCCATAAGTAGATATGGGGGCTATGTATCAGTTTTACGTAAACATGACGCAAGCTGGAATCATAGAGGGAGTTGTTGGAGGGAATGCTGCTAGAGGAGGAGTTTAGGAAGTTTCGATGGTCAATCAGTATGCTAACTTGAGCGGAGATTATGCTAGGCTTAGGGGAAAGCCGTTTATTGGAACCGAGGATGCTACCGAAGTGGAAAACTAGCTGCTACACTGTGAAAAGATTTTTGCTGACTTAAGGCTTAATAACAAGCAAAAAGGAGACTTGCTTCAAGACGGCTTTAGGAAGCTGCTTTATTTTGGTGGGATACTGTAACTGCTGGTGTGGATGAAGAGATTATGACGTGGGAAGAGTTTAGGAGGAGGTTTCAAGAAAGGTTCATGTCAGTAATGGTGCAGTCTATTCTGATTATAAAGTTTGCCGAATTAGAACACGCAGAAATGTATGTGTTGGAGTATGCTAGCAGGTTTGAAGAATTGACTAGATATGGGTACACCATTGTTGATACAGTGATGAAAAGGAATGAGAAGTTTGCATCATATTAGAGATCCATGTGATGTAGTTGTGGAGATGGCATTGGGATGCGAAGAGATGTTAGCTTGTTTGGAGAAGAAGAAGGAAATGGAGGACAAGGCCAAATGGGAAGTTTTTCCACAAGAAGAATGCTCAAAAAGAAGGAGTAGCGAAGAAAGGAAAGTCTGAGATGGTATGTCATAAGTGCGATAACAAAGGACATTATGCTCATGAGTATCGTACTGGAAAAGAAAAGGAAAGGAGGTGATTAGAAAGAAGAACATTAGGTGCTTTAATTGTAATCAAATCGGCTACTACAAGAATCATTGCAAGGAGCCTGCGAGGGATGGAAAGGGCCAAGTGTATACATTGGACCTGCTGCTTCGAGGCTAGTAGTGCAGAAGAAGGGAAAGGTGGTGTTAGGAGGTACGCTTCAGATTCACAGTATGTCTGTTAGCATTTTGTTTGATACTGATGCATCTCATTCTTTTATATCTCGAGGTTTGGTAGAAAAACTTAACCTAGAACCCACATAATTAGTTATTTCCTTAAGAGTTGCAAATCCGATAGGAGGGTATGTGACGCTTGGGATGAAGTGTAACCACTTAGAGTTTGACTTTCTAGGTTATACATTTTTTGCAGTTTGCATGTATTCGAATTTGTATGGTTTGGAATTATATTGGGCATGGTTTAGTCAAGTAAATATGATGCTAGGATATTTTCCCGCGATAGGAAAATATCACTTAGGCACCCAGACTATCTTGATCAGATAGTTTATACCATAGAAAATCCTAGTTGTTAGGTGAATGCTTTGTTGGGTGTTATGGAATTGGATGATGAGTTGAGTGGAGTTGAAGCCAGTAGTTCGATTACCATTGAAACGAGCCATAGAGTTTTGGATAGATTTAGTGCCTGGAGCAGAACTAGTGAGTAGGCATCCAAGTAGGATGACACCTATAGAGATGAAGGAGTTGTAAGCTCAGTTGGTGGATTTGGAAGGCAAGAGTTTTATTAGACCGAGTAGTTTTCCTAGGGGAGCAGCTGCATATTTGCTAAGAAGCCGGATGGATCGTTAAGACTACGTATCGACTATCGTAAGTTATAGAAGAAAACGATAAAGGAATCGATATCCATTGCCTAGGATCAATGATTTTTTCAATCAGTTGAGTGGATCCAAGGTATTCTCTCAGTTATATTTATCGATAAGATTTCATCAGCTTAGAGTAACGGAGGATAGTATACCTTTTGATGGTGTTTAGGATGAGATATGGATCATATGAATGGTTAGTTACGTCGTTCGGACTAACTAATTGTTATCCCGCCTTTTTAGCAAGGTCGTGATATCAAAAGATTGACCGAGAAAAGCAAGATAGCTCGTCTCAAAGATTGGTCAACTCAACATCTCAAAAAAGCAAGTTCTGTTAAATGACTTTTCCTCAAAGATCCCCTACGGAGGGGGGGTCCAGGGGGGTGCCAACCCCCCAAGGTGGGGGTGCGGGGGCAATGCCACCGCTACAGTGTTCGACCTGACCGGTCAGGTCGCAGGGGTCCAGGGGGCAGCGCCCCAGGCGGGGTGCGGGGCAGCGCCATATCCAAAACGGTATGCGACTTAGAGCATGGAGTCTCCAACGAGCTAAAGCTTCCAACGAGTTAACGACTTACAGGAAGTCGCGACTCAAGGTTGCAGCGACCTAAGAGATATCGCGACTTAACTTCTCCAGGAGCTACAGTAAGCTCACGACTTAACTGCAGACTCCGACCTAAGATGGCTCCGACCTAAAGACTTTACGAGCTAACATGCAGGCGACTTAAGCTACAGCGAAGACCTCACAACCTAAAGCATGACCGACCTAAGCGGCTCAGCGACTTAATGCATAAAGTGGTCCAACGACCTAAAACTAAACGAGTTAACAACTCACAGGAAGTTGCGACCTAAGGGTGCATCGACCTAAAAGTGGGACGACTTAAAGAGTTCACGACCTAAAGAGTTCACGACTTAAGGCAACTTCTACCGACCTAACGACTTAATACTTAAACGACCTAACCAATCTCGCCTCATCAAAGTTAGGTCGCTCGCGACCTAACTCCTCTCCTTAACCCATAGGTCGCTCACGACCTATCCACTCCACAAAGATAAGTCGCTCACGACCTAAAGCAGACCCCGCCTTTTCTCTTAGGTCGCTCCACGCCATAAATCCTACTACCGTTATCCCTTAAGTCGTTACTCCTTCCTCTGCCACTCCATAAGTCTCCCACGACCTATAGTCAACCCCTTTAGGTTGTAACTCATCAACCCACGACCTATGACCTATCTTAGGTCGCTCACGGCCTAAACCCAGCCGACCTAACTCCGAGCTCTTCTATAAATACTTCGCTTACTCCAACTAGAGGGGGACTTTTTCCGGATTCGAAGACGCCGACACTCCGCAGTTTTCTCCATTCTTCCAACACTTCAACCATCGAAGATTCTTCATCAAGAGATCTACTTTATTCAAGAGTGATTTGAAGAGCAATTGATCATCAAAATCCTAACTTCTCTCTTCAATCGTATTGTAATTGTAAAATCGTGTTGTAAAGGTGTTGTAATCGAAAGATCGTGCTGTAAAAGTGCTGTAATCTTGTAAAAGCGTGTACAAAGAAGATAATGGAGGATGTAAAGTGGATGTAGGCAGGTTAGAAGCCGAACCACTATAAAAATCTCTATCTCTTTTACTTTTCTGCTATTTTCTTTTTACTTTGTTTCCCGTGCAGACGGGTGGTGCTTTCACTTCATCACGACCTACACCGGGTGTTAGCGTTAAAACTATTTTTACCGTTAACACTAATGCGTCGGCATTCTTTGTGGATTTGATGAATCGGATTTTCGACAGCCCTTGGATAGGATCATATTGGTTTTCATAGACCATATCTTGATATACTCTAAGAATGAAAGAGAGCATGAACTTCATCTTAGAGTGGTGCTTGAGACGCAGAGGCCGCATCGGCTGAAGGCAAAATTTTCGAAGGGCCATTTCTGGAAGAAGTAAGTGAAGTTCCTTGGTCATGTAGTCTCAGAAAAAGTGTTGTCTGTTGATCGACAAAGATTTAGGTGGTGAACAATTGGAAGAGGCCCGAGACAGTGACCGAGATAAAGAGTTTTCTAGGATTGGCCGGATATTATCGAAGGTTTATAAAGGTTTTTTGTGGATAGCTACATCGATTACTAAGCTAACGCGAAAGGATGTGAAGTTTGCGTGGACCGATAAGTGTGAGGAAGCCTTTTAGAGCTTGAAACACTTGTTGACCCATGCATCCTTGTTGGCGGTTCCGAAGGGGAATTAAGATTTAGTTGTTTATACTAATGCATGTGGTATTGGGTTGGGAGCTATACTAATACAGAGGGGTAAAGTGATTGCCAATGCTTCTAGATAGCTTAGACCGCATGAGGTTGGATAGCCAATGCATGACTTGGAATCAGCTGCATTTATTCTTGCTCTGAAGGTATGGAGGCATTACCTTTTGGGAGAAAGGTTTGAGCTTTATACGGATCATAATTCTTTGAAGTACTTGTTCTCTCAAAATGAGCTTAACATGAGACAGCAAAGATGGTTAGAGTTTTTAGCTGCTTATGACCTCGAAATAGAGTACACACCAAGGAAAGGCAATAAGGTTGCGAATGTGTTTAGTAGGAAGCATCGGAATATAGTGTTGGCTATGGTAGCAGAATGGAAAGACTTGGAAGCCTTAACAACTTGCATAGTGCAATAGAGATCTAAGGCTAGGTCTAGTGAAGGATCTACTAAGTTGTATTGTTTAGAAGTCCGACCGATATTGATTGAGAAGATTGTTATAAACCGGAAGATGATCTAGTGTTAGCTGAAAGGATCTGGAAATTAAGGGATGGAACGGAGAGTGATGACTTAAAGGATTTCCATCTTGACCAAAGTGGATGGTTGAGAAAGAAGGGTAGATTATGTGTTCCAAATGTGGGAGACATAAGGAAGGAAATTTTGAAGGAATGCCATCGTTCAAAGTTCACTGTTCATCCAGTAGGAACGAAGATGTATCAATATATGAAGAGAAGTTTCTTCTGGGAAGGCATGAAAGGGGGTATTGGCTTATGGGTGAAATAGTGTTTGAACTGTCATCAGGTGAAAGTCGAACATCAAAAGCCGAGTGGATTGCTTCATCATTGGAAATTCCGGTATGGAAATGGGATTCTATTTCTATGAATTTTATTGATGGTCTACCAAGATCTAGTAGAGGATATGAAAGCATATGGGTCATAGTGGATATATTAACCAAGAGTGCCCATTTCATTCCAGTTAAGTCAACTAGGAAGGCACCTATTTTGGTGAAGTTGTTCATGAAGAATGTGGTTAGACTGCACGGAGTTCCTTGTAGTATTGTTAGTGATAGAGATTCTTTGTTCACTAGTGAGTTCTGGAAGATTCTACAGGAAGCTTTGGGAACCAAGCTCAAGTTGAGTACCGCTTACCATCCATAGACTGATGGGAAAATGGAAAGAGTTAACAAGATCTTGGAGGCCTTTTTAAGAGTTTGTATATTGGATTTTGGAGGATCATGGGAAGACCATCTACATTTAGTCGAGTTTTCATATAACAACAATTATCAGATTAGTATTGGGATGGCACTATTTGAAGCTTTGTATGGAAGGCCATGCAAATTTCTCGTTTATCGGTTAGAGATAGTGGATATGTTGGTTCTTGGTTCGGATTTAGTAAAAGAAGCCGCAGAGAAGATTGAGTTAATTCAAGCTAGAATAAAGGAAGCTTGGTCTAGGCCGAAGAACTATGAAGATAGAAGATAGAAAGATTTGGAATTGTCGGTTCGAGATCATGTTTTCGTCAAAGTATCACCCATGAAAGGTGTAACGACTCAGAATTTCAGTCATTTGAAATTCGTATATTTAGTTAATTTTAAATAGTGGAAATTAGCCACAAGGGTCTCTTTAGCAAGTGCAATTAGTTTCTAGGATACACAACTGAAATAATTACTTTTAAGGACAAAATGCAAAATAAGTAGTTTCTAAGGCCTAAAAACATATGAAATTATGTCCTTGAAAGTAATTGGACTGCTAATTTTGTCCCTAAAAGTAATTATTCTGCTGACTTTGGTCTTGAAATTAATTTTTATGGATGTGCATCCTAGAAACCAATTGGACTGCAAAGTTTGTCCTTCTAGTTAAATGCCCCTTTTAAATATTTAAAAGTTAAGTTTATAAGCTGAATAAATTATATTTTGAATCACGTGATTTAATTGGATAATTAAATTGTTGATTCAATATTTGAAATTACTGAAATAATTGGAAATTGGATTTAATGTGAATGAAAATGATTTGTAAAGTGATATTGAATTATATTTGAATTAAAATGATGTTAGTGAACTTTTAAAATCGATTCAAAAGTTAGTTTGTAGAAATTGAATATTTTAATATTTAATTGACAAGTAAAAACTGTCATTTTTCAAACAGTCTTGGACTTCGACGAAACTAGTTTCATCGGATCCGTAATGTTAAATTATTGTAATATTTCAAATTTCGTGTCAATCGAATTTAAGGTTTGTCCACGGCAAGCTAAAACACGTAGAAATCTGTTTAAGTGAATTTTAAATTTAAATAGTCGATTAGAAAACCTATCTCTCAAATACGAGCGAATTGGCTCCCGATATATATTCCATCGCGTTCGGAATAGGGGTAAAACATTATAAACGCCAGGCGGCACGCTTCATTTGGAGTTCGAAAATTATTGGGATGAATAGTGTTTCGCAATTTTCTATAGAAGGACTAGAATAATTTCATTTTTCACAAACCCTAGTCTTCTAGGTTACAGCCGCCACTAAGAATTCAATGGCCAATATCTTCCAACGTTCTTCCTCATTTTTCTTTCAATCCATCTACTTTCACGAAAAATCTTCAACTACAAACTTGTAGAGGTCGATGAGAGCTATCAAACCAACAATGGTGATCATTTATAGATGCGTAGATCGACGGCAAACTTCATCCGAATGCACAATGTTCGTGTGTGTTTTTTGACGTGGGGGAACGATCGAGTTTGACCGGCCTCTGGGCCATGGAGGTGCTCACTTCGGCGCGTCGGCCTGCGGTGGTTGATCGACGTCTAGTCGAGCGAGGAGTCGGTGAAAATTCAAAATCGATGGCGACTTTTGGATTATTTTGCGAATGAGAATGCAGGGAGGGAGAAGAAAAAGGCAATGGCCAGATTTGCCCTATCATGAATGAGCGTCTTGGATTGAAACTAGGTTAAAATAAAAACAAAATTGTAAATTTATATATATAATAATTTGTACGAACTTTAAAACGCTATAATTCACACGAGGTCCGTTTCGCACGAAGCGAATTGCGTTGGGTTCGTATTGACGAGTACTACATTATGGAGATGGATTAGGATTCATTTGAGTTAGTGAAAATTTTGGTTGAAATTAAATGCTTGTTTAATTTTAATCGGAATAAATCGCTATCGCGACGACTACAAGCAATGTGAGTACAACTCACTCTTTCTGACTCACTAATATTTTTATATAAGTGAGAAATAATTTATTATATGATGATTGATGATTGTTTGGATGATATATGATATATTGATTGGTATTTGGATATATTCCTCCCTAGTGGAGCAAATGACCCTATATGTTCCTGTGTATGAGAGGATGACCCTTTGTACATGCGTCTGCCTTAAATCGGACATTGTACACATATTCTAATATGTATATTTATTGCAGGTGTCAGGTTGGAGGGATCCGACTGGATTCCTCACCCGTATTGATTTATTTACAGATATTGTGATATTTTCTGTTATCATATGATACATATGATGTTTTGAATGTCGTGATTGTTGTGTTTAGTGCTATTGCAGCATTAGGCCTATTTTGATAATTTAAAAATGTTTGAGTGATGGTTTCCAAATTTAAAAGGATTTTAAAAGTGATTTTGGAAATAAACATTTTATTGATTTTTGAAATGTAAAGGAATTGATTTATTTTGAATAAATAAATGCGATAATTTTTATGTTATAAAAATTATGATTTCTGTGAAATATAGTAAATTATGATTGAATCTAGAGTTAACTATTTTGTAAATAGTTTAAACTGAGGTTTTTGATTTATTGTAAATGGTTTATATAGAAGATTTATAAAATTGATATTTTATAAATTAAAATATTGGAATTATAAAACGATTTTTATAAGTGTTAAAATAGAGTGATAAATGGATTTTATAAGTAAATAAGATTTATGAATCGTGAAGTTATAAAATGAATGGATTTTGTAAAATAAATGAATTATAGGTTATTAACTTATAATTTGGCTTTTTTGGCATATAAATGATATAAAGGGAATTGGCTAACAAAAGGATTTTGTAAGTGGAAGTTTTATAAAAATATAAATGGAATTTATAAACATTTTTTTATAAATCCGAAAAAAATTGAATTTGTTAAGTTAAATATAGAAGTATATTAAAGGAATTGTATCCACGATTTTGGACAGTGGATAACCCTTTAATAAATAAATGTGTAGAAATATTGGATTTGGTAAACGAATTATATTCACGATTTTGAACAGTGAATAATAATCATTTAAGTTGAATAAATGTTTTGGAAGGTAATCTTTTAAATGGAGTAAAATGGTTTAAATATATTTTAAAAATGTGTTAAATATCGAATACATAGATTTCAACATTCATTGTTGAAATGGGCGTTTTCGAAAAGTAAGGAAATGATGGACTATAACTCTGTTGTTATAGTAAATGATTTTCGAAAGAAAATGTTTTTATATAGTATATGGGATTTGTATATCTATCTTATTTTCGAATCCCTTGGCTATTGATTTTGGGTTGTCGTAACGATGTTTTATGCAACATTAGTTTTGACCCGAATAAATGTTTAAAGAGAACGTTTTCCTTATAGAATAAAATATATACTTAATCATGATTTAAGTATATGCAATACTTTCTAAGTGTTGAAAATAAATTGATTTGTGAATTAATTATTATTAAATAAGTATATGGAAATGTTTTCCAATGCTGAAATGATTTTGAGAATATATCTTTTTAAAGATAATTTAAAGTGAATATTTGAAAAGTGATTTAATTAATAAAAGATTAATTAAAAGGGCCCAGTGATTGTTATGGTCCTGAATAGTTGTTTGTATGTTTTGATAGTTAAATAACCGACTATCAAACTTGGCCAAAATTTTAGTTCATTAACTTGATGTGGGAACTATTTAGTCGTACACTTAGTACGTTGCCTTCTGTGTAGGCTTGATTATCGTTTGTGTTGAGGATGTTGATTCGTATAGTGCAGAGTATTACTTTAATCTATCAAGCTTCCTTCTTGGCCCGAAGGATAGCAATTTGAAAGTTGGAGACATGATAAGTCTATGAGACTTAGTTACTATGTGAGGTTGAGAAACGCTTTTGCGTTGTTGGTGCGAAGAGACCGGGATCAGATTTGTTCTGAAAACCACTTCGGACCAACGTATATGCAACGATTGTGCAGATTGCTTGTGATGATATTGATATTCTGGATTTTTATAGTGGAGGACTGCTTGTTGATCGTTTGGCGTTAAATCCCAATATGCATCCAGTAGCAGTGGTTTCTTTATTATGAAATATCCAACGCAAGGACTATTCGCTACTAATCCTAGGGATTTCCTGACAGGATGTGGTAGGAAAGTACCTTCGGTTTGTCCTGTTCCTGGACAACTTGTATGGATGTTTGTATGACATTGCATTTCTAAAGATTACGTACATTGGTTTTTACAAACATACATCAGTGGTGGCGGAGAAGGCAACTTCTCTTAGCTTAACACCGTCCTTGAGACGTATGAGCTTAAGGGTTGTATTTTTGTGGAAGGCAATTAGTAATCAACGGAAATGGCCATGTGGCATTCAAAGTGATGTGATATGTGATTGTGAAAGGTAATCGTTACCTCATCAGGCCTCATCAACCGAAAATGACCAAAACAGGGTTAGATGCGGCAAGGCTCAGTGGGTCATTCCCATTAGGATATAATCATCCTCTTCTAGATATATCTTTGCACGCTATGACGTCGTGTATCTCATTATTGTGGTTTGTATGCTAGAGGGACCTCGGTAAAGGTCGGTAACGACCGGAGGATGATATATTCGGTACCATCTAGTTGTAGAGGTGGGTCGGTCTTGTGTTGGTAGAGGATCCTTTGTGATGGTCCTCGATACATTCTTCTAGAGATGTACTACCGGAAGGTAGTCCCTTCACTTGGTCATTTGTATGGAAATCCAAAAACCCACTACGAGCTGCGATTTTTTTTGTAAAGGCGTAATGGATAGCCTCGAAATGCTATATAGGTAATCATTTCGACTATGATTAATATTATTTGTATACTAGACACTAGTATAATATAAGAGGATTTGATATGAAAGAAATGTTTTAGTTATCGTAAGGTAAAAACATGTCTGTGTCTATGTGTGGACTTGTCTTACGAGATACTTTTTTTGATAAAGGAAAAAGTTTTGATAATTTAATAAATTCAGTTGAGTGTGTTTCTCACGCTGGTTTACCAGATTGATCCGGGCGTTCTTCCCTTTCAATGCTCGGGTCAGACCGAGTTTATTTACAGGTCTAGATTTGATGCTTTTGGAGCTTCAGCAGGAGAGCTGGAGATCTTCATTTTCGTATACACATACTTGTTTTGATTATCCCCTGTGCTTTGTTTGTTGTTGTTATTATCGGCATTTGTAAGGACAGGTTATTATAACTGTCTAAGCTGATAATTGTTGATTGATTGTTGACTCTGATTTATATATGTATATATAGAGTTTCTATTTTGTAATGATCATTGATATTATATATTTTCTGCTGCGATGTGAGATTCTGTATTGTTCTGTTTGGTTCTTCTTTTCTCTTCTTCTCTCTTCTTTTCTTTCTCTTAACTTTCCGTCAGTCTGTGCATTTTGGGTCGGACATGTGTGGATTATTGCCGATTCAAAGGGAATGGATTTGTTGTTTGTCACAGCTGGTATCAGAGCTTAGATTTTGTATTTTCCTAAGCTTTGATTTGTACTCAGTATAGATAGGGACAGTAGCACCGTAGATTGAGTTTGAGTGTATTATATATATGAGCGCGTATTTTTTAGTGAATAAAAAATATTTTATATTGTGTTTGTCTATCCGTTGAGATGTTTGTGAATTCTGGTCGGTATATGGGACACCATGTTATCGACAAGGATTTCCAAACTCTTAAACGAGGCAAGTCGACATAGTATTATTTTAAATTGGGTAAATGAAATAATTTACCTCGATTATATTTTATATATAAAGGAATAATAATTTTTCATAAATTATTAAAGTGTATATAAATTGATTGTTTGGTTGTTTGAAAATGTAAATATATAAAAATTAATAAAGATGTTTGAATAATCTAAATAAAAACAACAATGGTAAAAGAATAAATTGTATGAGCAAAGAATTATAAGTATGGAATTATAATTAGTATGATTTACAAATGTGAAATAATCTAATATAGAGGAAAGGAAACAGCCTGAGCATATTTATAAATATGAGTTATAAATAAAAATGAATTTAAACTATGAATTTGAAAATTTGAATCCCATTGATTTTGAAAGTTATTTTTCAAAGTTAAAGAGATTATATTATTATAAATCTTAATACGATAAAAGAATTTGAAATGATCCTATGTAAATAAAGTAAAAAAAGTGAAATTATATAAGTGAAAGATTTATAAATGTGATTTATGAATTAAAAGAAATTTTTAAAAGAATATAAATCACCGAATTCACTACTATTGCTGGAAAATAATAAGGGTAATGACTGCAGCATCACCAGTATCATTTTCGAGTTTCGATGTGATGGATTTGCTACCAATAGTAAATTGAAAATTAAAGTTTTGTTGTGGTAAACAAATTTGAATTTAAAATCGAAGTTGAAATTGATAAATATAAGTGTAATGAGTTTTGGACTTATAATATGAAGTAAGAATTTACTTTAGTAAAGTTGAAAGAAATTTGAGTTAGTAAGTGAATTATATGATTTGAAATTTAACTAAAGGAAAGTTAATAAAGTGAATTGGATTTGAAATTATAAAGAATGAGTTTAGTGAATGGAAGTGAACTTAGGTAGATGTTCGAGAAATTATGAATAAATAAGTAGTATAATTTATAAAAATGGGAAAAGGTAAGTAAAACCAATTGTTAAAATGGTTAAACTATTTTGTTAAGAAAAACAAAATCTAAATTGGAATAGCAGAATGAAATTTGACTCAAGTAAAAGTTAAATAAAATAGAATTTGAAATGAATTAGAGAATGAACTTAAGTTGTATAGTGAAAGTGAATGTAAATGAAGTTGAAATATAAGTTAAGTCAAATAAGTAAAATGTTGGGAAGAAATAAGCTTAAGTGATGTTGAATCAAGTTGATTTTGGGTATCGAAGTAAATTAATAAAGTGAATTAATGAAATGAAGTCATTTGATGTATATGAACTTGAGTTATATTATGAAATTCAACTTTAATTGTAAAAGTGAATTAGGGAATAAATATGGATTAGAAAATTTGTTGTTAAGAATTGAATAGAACTTAAGTTAAGAAGTTGTGAATTAAATAATTGAATGAAAGTCAATTGAATGTTAAACCAATTTGAAATTAAAAGCGTTGAACCAAATTGAATGAATGTAAAGTAAATTAATTTGGTAATGTTGGATATACATTGTTTGTTAGATGATTGTTAGTTGATTGTATAGAAATTCATATGAAATTGAATTAATCAAATTGAAAGCTAATAATTGAATCTAAATTGGAATTGGAAGTGTAGTAAATTAAAAAAAGAATTGAATTTGATGTAATTTAAATTGGAAGTGAACAAATTGGAATATGAATTGGTGAATGTAAACTAATTGAAAATGAATGAATGAATGTTAGTAAAATCCAATGTTAATGAATCAAATGTGATTAAATTAAAAATGAATTCAATGAATATTAATGAGAAGTGACAGTATATTGATTTGGATATGGATTAATTGGATGATAGTTTTGATGGTTGGATTTGTTGATTTTGATGGCATTTGCTATATTGACATATATAGTTGTATTGGTATATGTTGTATATTGATATTACTTTCATACATACATGTTTCTCATTCATTTATTGAGTGTTTAGTAGGTGCATATGACGCTTGCTTCGCATTTGGAGCTCGCTTTCGCGCTATATTAGCTGTATATGCTCGCTAATAATATATAAGGTACATATCTCGGATTACATATCATACTTTTACACTATTTTCCCTTAGGGATCCTCGTAGATGAGATGTATATTTGTGATATATATATATATATATATATATATATATATGTTGCTATTTTTTTTCAGGATCGAACCGCGCAAAGGAGACGTTGACGAAATTTTTTGGAAATTTAAGGAGTTAGATATTTTTTGAGAATTTTGGAATTTTTTTATGACTAGAATTTTTATTTTAAGTAAAAAGTTAAACGATATTAGTTGGTTTTAAAAGATAACTAAGTAGATTTGAAAACTTAGAAAAGTTTTTGTTAGTTTAGCTATTGGATTTTGGGAAAGTTAAACATTTAAGTGATTTTGGTAAATCTAGTTTTAACGAATTGTTTTGAAAAGTAATTGATTTTGTGACTTTTTCTTACTTGGTAATTTCGAGGACGAAATTCTTTTAAGTAGGGGAGAATGTAACTACCCAGAATTTCAGTCATTTGAAATTCATATATTTAATTAATTTTAAATATTTAAAAGTTAAGTTTATAAGCTGAATAAATTATATTTTGAATAATGTGATTTAATTGGATAATTAAATTGTTGATTTAATATTTGAAATTACTGAAATAATTGAAAATTGGATTTAATGTGAATGAAAGTGATTTGTAAAGTGATATTAAATTATATTTCGAAGCCCTAGGCTATTGATTTTGGGTTGTCGTAACGATGTTTTACGCAACATTAGTTTTGACCCAAATAAATGTGTTTAAAGAGAACGTTTTCCTTATAGAATAAAATATATACTTAATCATGATTTAAGTATATGCAATACTTTCTAAGTGTTGAAAATAAATTGATTTGTGAATTACTTATTATTAAATAAGTATATGGAAATGTTTTCCAATGTTGAAATGATTTTGAGAATATATCTTTTTAAAGATAATTTAAAGTGAATATTTGAAAAGTGATTTAATTAATAAAAGATTAATTAAAAGGGCCCAGTGACTGTTATGGTGTTGAATAATTGTTTGTATGTTTTGATAGCGACTATCAAACTTGGCCAAAATTTTAGGTCGTAAAATTAATGTGGGAACTTTTTAGTCGTACACTTAGTATGTTGCCTTCTATGTAGGCTTGATTATCGTTTGTGTTGAGGATGTTGATTCGTATAGTGCGGGGTATTACTCCAATCTATCGAGCTTCCTTCTTGGCCCGAAGGATAGCAAGTTGAAAGTTGGAGACGTGATAAGTCTATGAAACCTAGTTTCTGTGTGAGGTTGGGAAACGCTTTTGCGTTGTTGGTGCGAAGAGACCAGGATCAAATTTATCTAAAAACCACTTCGAACCAACGTTTATGTGACGATTGTGCAGGTTGCTTGTGATGATATTGATATTCTGGATTTTTATAGTGAGGGACTGCTTGTTGATCGTTTGGGGTTAAAATCTCAATATACATGCAGTAGAAGTGGTCTCTTCAATATGAAATATCCAATGCAAGGACTATTCGCTACTAATCCTAGGGATTTGCCGATAGGATGTGGTAGGAAAGTATCTTCCGTTTGTCTAACATTGCATTTCTAAATATTACGTACATTGGTTTTTACAAACATACATTGGTGGTGGCGGAGAAGGCAACTTATCTTATCTTAACACCCTCCTTAAGATGTATGAGCTTAAGGGTTGTATTTTTGTGGAAGGCAATTAGTAGTCAACGGAAATGGCGGTGTGGCATTCAAAGTGATGTGATATGTGATTGTGAAAGTTAATCGTTACCTCGTCAGGCCTCATCAAACGGAAATGACCAAAACAAGGTTAGATGCGACAAGGCTAAGTGGGTCATTCCCATTAGGATATGATCATCCTCTTCTAGATATATCTTTGCACGCTATGAGGTCGTGTATCTTGTATGCTAAAGGGACCCCGGTAAAGGTCGCTAATGACTGGAGGATGATATATTCGGGACCATCTAGTTATAGAGTTGGGCCGGTCTTGCGTTGGTAGATGATCCTTTATGATGGTCCTCGATACATTCTTCTAGAGATGTACTGCCGGAAGGTAGTCCCTTCACTTGGTCATTTGTATGGAAATCCAAAACCAACTACGAGCTGCGATTTTGTTTGTAAAGGCATAATGAATAGCCTCGAAATGCTATATGGGTAACCTTTCGACTATGATTAATATTCTTTGTATACTAGACACTAGTATAATATAAGAGGATTTGATATGAAAGTAATGTTTTAGTTATCGTAAGGTAAAAACACGTCTGTGTTTATGTGTGGACTTGTCTTACGAGATACTTTGTTTTGATATAGGAAAAAGTTTTGGTAATTTAATAAATTCAGTTGAGTGTGTTTCTCACGCATCACGCTGGTCTACCAGACTGATCCGGGCGTTCTTCCCTTTCAATGCTCGGGTCAGACCGAGTATATTTACAGGTCTAGATTTGATGCTTTTGGAGCTTTAGCAGGAGAGCTGGAGATCTTCATTTTCGTATACACGTATTTTTTTTGATTATCCATTGTGATTTGTTTGTTGTTGTTATTATCGGGAATTGTAAGGACAGATTATTATAACTGTCCAAGCTGATAACTGTTGATTGATTGTTGACGCTGATTTGTGTATGTATATATACAGTTTCTATTTTGTAAAGATCATTGATATGATATTATATATATTTCACTGCGATGTGAGACTATGTATTGTTCTATTTGGTTCTTCTCTTCTCTTCATCTCTCTTCTTTTCTTTCTTTTGACTTTCCGTCAGTCTGTGCTTTTTGGGTCGGTCATATGTGGATTATTGTCGATTCAAAGGGAATAGATTTGCGGTTCGTCATAAAAGGTGTTATCAGGTTCGGAAAGACGGGGAAGTTAGCACCAAGGTTCGTAGGACCATTTCCTATTTTTGAGAGGATCAAAAAACTCGCATATAGTGTAGAGTTGTCGATTAGTTTGGTAGGTGTCCATGATGTTTTCCATGTATCTCATATGAGGAAGTGTTTTAGGGATCCAAACATACTATAGCGTCGATTGTGTTAGAGGATTCAGTAATGGAACCAAACATGACTATACTTAGGAAGCCTATCCGAATAGTCGAGAGAGATGAGAAGAAGTTGAGGAGAAAGACAGCCAGACTAGTGAAAGTTTAGTGGAGTGAAGATAAGAGAAACTGCACTTGGGAGACCGTGAGCAGGATTAGAGACGCTTATTCTGATTTGTTTTGATGGTATGTTTAACCTTTAATTGTTTTGATGCGTTCCTTATCGAAATTTCGAGGACGAAATTATTTAAGGAGGGGAGATTGTAACCCACCATATTTTTAGTAACATTATTTAGGATATTTAATTAGTTAAACTAAATAAAATAATGTATTGATTAATGGACTGAGATTTGATTTAATTAAGGGGTAGCCTGACATATTAATGAATAGATAAAATGAAGTAAAGTGGACTTAAGTGTTATGAAATAGGGGAGGGAAAAATAGGAAAAGCGGATTTCCTAATACCCTAAATCCTTAGGGAAAATGAACAAACCTTCTTTTCATTTTATCATAAATGAAAACATCAAAACCAAGACCAGCCACGATTAGCAAAGGAGAAGAAGAGAAGGCTAAAGTTTTCAAGAGGAAAATCAAATCAACTTAATCAAGATCAAGTCTCACATCTTTAATCGCAAATCTATGGTTAATAATTAATACATCTCATTTTCTTATGGTTTTATGGATAATCCAAAGTGTTTTTGCATGATAATGCCATGTTTTGAATGATTAAATATTTATATATGCTTGTTGATGATTTATAAATGTTCACATTGATTTTTATGATATGTTTGATATGAAAACTATTAAATGACACTCAATTTCCTTTCGAATTTAAATATAGATCAAAAATAATTTTTAGAGGTGGGCTTCAATTTTCATAATTTTCTAAATTAATGTGGATTTTATATTAATTTTCCAGTGAAGAAAATGATTTATTGGGTTATAAATTGTTTATGGCTAAATAATTAATTATTTGGGTCTGAAATTTATATATGTTAGAGAACATATTAAATAGGATTTTATGGAATTTTTATAGAATTTTCCTAAGTGTTTTAATGAATATATAAAATTATTTAAGGTATGGGACTTAAATATTTTATAGATTTAATTAAGGAGAAGGGGTATTTTGTAAAATATAATTATTAGTCATGTCTAAAAATATTGGCAGCACTTTTGAAAAAGGTATTTAGGAACCAATGGAAATTCGACAAATAATAGCAGGTTAGTTGAAAAGTTTCTCTTTTAAGTTAAAAACAAAAATAACATGTTTTTAGCATGTTCCGCTACTTTCTGCATTGGAAGTTCCGGCAAGGATGTTTCACCATCATGCTTTCGAAACCAATGCGCATGGTATCAAGTTACTTGGTACTAGCGTATTGGATAGAGGTAGAAGTTACATAGTCAAAACACTCTGTCTCGAAGGGGTTGGAATATGCCTTGTTTTAAAATGGAAGTAGCGCTTGCTATGCTTTCAAAAAGAAAGCTTTCGACTCAGTTTGCTTTCGACCGAGTCGAGTGTTTTCAAAGAATTTTTTTTGAATGGGTTATTCTCTTTTATTTTAAGCAATGATTTCGAAGGGGTCGAAACCCCTAGCTACCGCCTTTCTGCCTTTTGAAGACAATGGTTTCGAAAGTTATACTTAGCTTTTAAAATTAACCACTCCTCCAATGCTTTCGGAGGGGTGGTTTCGATACCATCATTTATTTACTTAGGAATAGTTTTCGAAAGGTAGGCTTTTCGACCTTAAAATTTTTATAGACCCTTTTAATCTGTCGAAGTATAACCCAAGGGTTTCGAAAGAGAATGTTTTCTACTTAAATGGTTTCGAAAGGTGTTTTACCACATGTTTTAAATTGAGCCCAAGTACTTTCGAAAAGTTTGAGTTTTTAAAGGTTTGATTTGTTCTAAAGGTATTTAAAATGATTTCCAATGGATGGTTCGCCAAAGGGTTTCCAAGGAGTCAAAAGGTTATGTTTTCTGATGGTTTGGAAAGGGTTGAAATGAAAGGTTTTCCAAGATTTTCTAAAGACAATGTTCTGAAGTATTTTAAGATATGATGTCTAAGGTTTAAAGCTTTCGAAAGAAAGGTTTTCAAAGGTTTCAAAAGGGTTTTACGAATGGTTTCGAAAGGGAGGTTTTGGCCTTTCGGCCTAGATAAATAAAGGGTTTTACTTGAATTCAAAGAGATGCTTTCAATGGTTTAGAAAGTGGCACTTTCAATAGAATCGAAAGGGGTACTTTCAAGTGCTTAAATGTTTTCATCAACTAAGGTTTGAGTAAAGTGTGTGTGTGTGTGTATATATATATATATATATATATATATATATATATATATAGCATGACAAGGTGATTTTGAGTAAAGCATAGAGTATATGTATCTTCCTTTTGTCAGTTTGATTTAAAAGTCTTAAATCATTTTGAAAAATGTTTTTAAGGAAAATTATAGGAAGGGATCCATAAGTAAAATGACTCGGATATTAGAACATCGGATGAGATTGGTGTAGGGTCGCACCTTATACACTAGCTATTGGCTGTAGCTAATTTTTGCCCAAAATTCCCATGTGTATGGCTTTGTCACAGGTAAGACTAAAATTATGAGTACACACAGAAGGGAATATATATTGGTCTACATATAGGTTATTGGTGAGCCTGCAAAACCATTATGATCAGGTGACCCTGGGAGATGTTATGTTAGGGACAGACCGTCTAAAAGAGAAGTATTTAACAGATAGTTAAGGACAGAATATCCAAAAGATGTATGTCTAATAGATGTTAGATTATTTTGTTATTTTATTTGATAGACCCTAGTCAGCCAAAGGTTAATAGTCGGCCAAACAAAACTAAAGTGTTTGAATAGATAGTTCCTTTATAACCTAATATGTATGTTTATATAATGATGCTTTACATCATTTAACCAGTTCTAGTTGCAGGAAAAGATTTGCAAAAGATGTGTTTCAAAAGAATGTTAGTGAGGGAAAACCCATTTTCTAAGCGGCGTGGTCCCACTTAATTTAGCAACTGGGATTTATAGTATTATTCACACCAGACTTTATGTCTGACTCGAAGTTTATGTTTTCCTCTTAAACTCTGAGGTGCTCAAAAATTGATTTGTGTAGGCTAAGGGTTGAGGATTTTAAGGTATTAGTAGGATGATGAATAAAGCTACCGGAGGCAAGCAGGAGGCTAACGCTATTTGGGAGTTGCAGTTCTTTGTTTTATATTTGTTGTCGATGTGTATTAAGTTAGTTATGAATATGATCAACCAGGGTGGTATCTTCATATGTCGCTCTTGGCGTACTTTGTAATAATCGTATTTGATCTTTGCCATGGAAACGCTACAAAATTGTGTAATTTGAACATGGAACATATGTTTTGAAATGCAATGGAAAATCTTGTTTTGAAATCTGTGATTTGTTTTGTATTCAAGTGCTTCTGTATTATAGATACCATTAACATAACCGTATTTAGTCGTCGGAAGTTAATACTATAGGCGGCTGCAGCCTCTATAACGCTTAGCTTTTGACCTCTAGGTAGGGGATGTTACAGTGGGTCACTCATATCAATTGAATGCCGGTGCATAACGTATTGTTGCCTAAGTAGTCAAGTAGTCGTGAGTGATTCACCACCGATTTTATGGATATCGTCACGTACACTATCTTTTAGGTATGTCTGTGATAACTCGCATCTCTCGACACACTAATCCAAAGCCGAGGGTGACTTTCAGACTCGCATCGGTGTCGACAAGTATGAGTTATCGAGTAACTAAACATTCAAAGACTAAAAATATAAGGATAAAATTTATGACATTCTACATCTTTAGATCTCACAATGGAAAACAGAAAAGTATAAGTACATAAAATAGTCAACTTAGAAAATATCAAGAAAAATAACACGGTCTCAAAAGAGTACGTAGTCAAATCCATAGAATACATAAATAGATCAAGTAGTCTGATAAATAGTAAATATGATAATTAGTACGTAGAGAGTAATAGGAAATAAAAAGCAACTTCAAGGCCAAGCTCGCCTCTCCAAGTACTATCGCTAGGCCTATAACCTACTGCTATGTTCTACTATGGTGGGTTAAAGAAAGGAAAAATGGGCGAGTCAGAAAAAAGTCGGGTGAATGAGTTACATCATTAATATATAGTGATTACGTGCAATTGACTTTAGTAATATTCTACATGGCCTAGGATATCCTACAAGTGTCCGCGAATTACTTGTTTTATCTGTTTAGAGGATTTAGCTCAGTACACAGCTACAATTAATGACTTGTGCACGCTCATACTTAGGGTCGAACAACTAATCGAATCTTAAGACGAATAATGATCGACTAATGGCTATTAGAACTATTCCACATAGGTTTCCATACAATTTCCAACCATGGGACTAAATTTCCCACATTACCACTTCACGTATCCTAGCTACGCATTGAGAGGAAGCCCATAATTCCGACCCATCGAAGTGTTTCATCGTTGCTGCATCCGTATCCACCTCTTAATGGTAATGTAACACCTCTCATTGCACTGCTCCAGGATCCATCAATAATACAGTACCACGCCGTACCCATGAATAACAAGGAATTCCTATTAGTGCCAGATTGCAAACTCCATCATGCATGATCATTAGTGTTGCGCATCCACCGTAGAACCTCATGTGAGTGCAATTTGCGATTGAACCACCCTAGTTGAATGTCGACCTTGCTAGACAAGTAGCATTTATCCAATCCAATAATGTCACCAACATAGGGAACTAAATGCTAATTGTCGACCGCTGCTAACTGGGGCGGTCGACTGCTTGCCGTCGACCGGTTCTAGTTTGCCTTTCAACCTTCGAGGCGTTATATTTTTTCTATTATCTTCGTTGTTTATGAATTTGATTACAGTAACCTTGATTATAATTTGGCATACGAAAACCCTAGTTATGGTGAACCCAAACTTACGAATTTGTAATTTATAATTTTCCAAAAGTTCATATTTAGCTTAGGTTGTCATCTACAGGGTTATATCAATCCATATTAAATTGGACGAAAAGGGTAGGTGTATTAACTTGAATCATTCTTATTTACTTAACAAAAAGAACATATAATCAACCTAAATTGATAATTAGTTATAAATATAACTTCACAAAATTAGGTTTAAAAGAAAGGGACTAGAATCGTAAATTAATTTATTAACAATTTCCCAATTTATCAGTTTCAATAACTCCAAGTGAATTATACATAAATCCCTAAATCAATTATGAACCCGCTCACCTCAGAAAAGCTATCCCTTTTCCTAGTACGTCTGGAATCACCTTTGCTTGGTGCAGATCTCGTCTTGATTTAATCTCCAATTTATTTTTTATTTTATTTTTTGTAGAAATATTGATTTGAGGAGAAAAAGGTTTTGAAATTTCAGTGAGAAAGGGTTTAGATGTATTGTTTACTGCAAATGAATTAGGGTTGGGATTATTGTCTTATTCAAAGGTATAGAAAACAAATAGAAACGTTCGATCAAACCTTATCAAATCCGGGTCCTTCGATCAGGACAAACCCTAATCGATTACACAAGACAGGTTGATCACTAGGGGCAATCGATCGTAAAGGGCCGACTGTTCCTATTCTTTCTATCGATCGGTGGGTTTCCTTATTTAATAATATTTATTTCCAAATTTTTTATTTAATTATTCTCCACTATGATTTTCAAACATTTATAATTTTCTCTTACTGGCTCCGATTTCAAAACATTATATATGAAAGGTACCAAGAAAATCGATGCAAACGCAACAATGCAAGTTTTGTAGCAAATTTAGATGCTTGTGAAAATTCCATTTTTGCCCTTATTATATTTAGAATTTAATTCTTGTATTAAATTTTTGTTAAATTTTTAGGATGTTATATTCTGCCCCCTTGAAATGGATTTCGTCCCCGAAATCTCCAAGGATGGAAAAAATATAACTCATATATACAAAAATCAATAACTACAAGCATCTACTCATTCATCAACCATTGACAATCACTGTCCTTAGCTCAATTTATAATGTAATATGTAAATGCACCTATGGAATGCTTATAAACCTATAACGATGCAAAGAATAGGCATTCTCTTGATCTAGTTGACATCTTGAAATGCAAGTGCTTATTTCACGTGTCCAAGGTGTATGTAACATCCTATGTAAATATACTAGCAATTCTACATGTATGCGTAACCATTCAATCCATATGCGAATCCCATTTGCATAATAACTCAATGAAATAAAAATAAGTGATGGTGCGAGTGTGTGCTAACTCGAGAATATATTTGCCTAAGTGCTCTAGGAACATTTCAATAAATGCATCCATAATCATCCATTATCCAATGTCCTAATGGCACGTTCGCAACCATTCCAATCATCCAGTTATTCCTACCTATAGGGTATACTAAGCTATAACCTAACACATAAGTAATCTATACTTATTCGACTAAAATGGAAACGTACCAGAAAAGAGTTGTGGATGGGTAGAATCGGTAGGTCGGACCATCTCCTCGGTTTCCCACATACTCTCCGCTAGCTCGTCTCCCTGCTGGACCTTAAGAAGCTTGATAACTTTATTGCGGAGTCGCTTTGTACCAAACTCAAGAATATGAGTGGGTATATAACGAACAAGTGACTCCCTCTCTACTCCTACCTCCCATAGTTATTCGGCTCAACTACAATGAGTAGATCATGCAACCACTTTTGCAAGTGTGACACATGAAAAACATCATGCACTCTCGCTAACTTCTCAGGAAGCTTAATCCTATAAGCTAATTTCCCAGTTCTACCAGTAATCGAAAAAGGCCCTACAAACATTGGTGCTAACGTTCTCAAACTACTAAATCTCATAACATGCTAAGCGATGAGACCTTCACAAAAACCATATCACCAATTGCAAACTCTAACTTTTTGCATCTCCTATCAGCGTAAGGCTTCTGCCTATTCTATGCAGTTTTCATCCTTCTATGGATCAAGTCAACCTTCTCTGATCTCTCCCTCACCATATTTAGTCCAAGAATAATCCCATTCGTAGTATCCTAAAAACAAGAGGGTGATTTCAGAGGCCTCCCATATAACGCCTCGAATAGTGCCATCTTAATACTCGCCTGATTATTGTTACTATAAGTAGATTCCACTAATGGCAAGCGATCTACCCAAGAGCCTTCAAAATCTAAGATACACATCCAAAGCATGTCCTCTAATATTCAATTTACCCTCTCCATACGTCCTTCCATTTGTGTGTGATAAGAAGTATTAAAGCTCAACTTGGTGCCTAAAGCCTCTTGTAGACTCCGCCAAAAATCGCTAATGAAAAGTGGATCTCGGCCACTAACGATGCTAGAAGGAACTCAATGTAGCCTAACAATCTCTCTCATGTATAGTGTCGCCAAAGATGCAGTAGTCCTTATGCATTTTTTTACTCGTTCGGCTATGACCAAACACTCTCATTCCCCCTCCTACTCCTAAATAGTCCATCAATGAAGTCCATAGAAACACTCTCCCACTTCCATTGTTGAATATCCAATGGCTGCAATAATCCCACAGCTTCTTCTGGTTTGCCTTTACCCTTTGACAAGTCACATATTGAGCCACATACTTTGCCACATGCTTCTTCATACCAGCCCAATAAAAGACCCTTCATGTCATGATACATTTTATCTCCATCGTGTAAATGGTCATCCTAGAGTGATGAGACTTAGCTAGTACCATGTCAATCAAATCCATAATGAGAGGAACACATAATCTGTCATATCTCTATAACCTCCCCTTCGAGTCAATGGCATATCGCCTCAAGTGACTTGACGGTTCCCCTTCACCAGGCTTCTTAAAATATCAACCAACTCCTTATATTTCTTCTGACTTGACCCAATGCGGTCCATGAGTGTAGGCTATACATTCAAAGCTACTAACAATCCCGAAGTGATGTCTAACGATGGATTGAAATCGGCCATAAAGATAAACGCCAAATGCTTTCACTTTAAGGACAGAGCACTCAAGACCACATGCTTCCTACTCAAGCCATCAAATACAAAATTTCCTATGCGCGTAGTATATGAAATATCAAAATCATATGATGCTAAAATCTCCAGCCGTCTCTGCTGCCTTAAATTCAAGTCCTTCTATGAGAATAAATACTTCGGAGACTTATGATCTGTATACAACTAATCCACCCTCCCAAAAGATAGCTCTCATGACTTGAGTGCAAAGACAATGGCTGACAATTGAAGATCCTAGGTAGGATAGTTTCTCTCATGAACTTTTAACTGTTGATTAGTATAGCTCACCACTCTCCCTTATTGCATCAAATCTGCACCCAATCTCATACCGCAAGCATCGGTATACATTGTGAATACCTTTGGACCATCGAGTAATACTAGAACTGGTGCATTGGTCAATGTCTCTTCACCTTGATAAAAGCATCCTCACACTATATTCTTTTTGTTAAGGTGCACTACAACAAAAAAGATCTTTCGTAGCGTACTAAAAATGCTGCCATAAACACTAGCAGCGCTTCGAAGATCGCTGCCAAATGTCATGCTGCAATAGAGTTAGGAAATACCCAGCGTTTTAAAAATGTTGCTAAAAATAAGGCTACCGAAGTTTTTACAAAACGGTGCAGCAAATTAATTTTGCAGCATTTATTAAATGATGCAAATTCATTTAGCGGCGCTTTGGAAAATGCAGTCCAACAGCTTGTATCGATAGAATAAGTAATATAGCAGCGCACTAAAACGCTGCAAAAAATCATTTATACAACGTTTTTTCGATGGTTCTTTATCGCAGTGTTTTTTCGTGGTTCTATTTTGATTATTGCAGCGTTTTCATTTTGCCTCAGTTTTTCGCAGCCTTTTGGTACGTTTTAGTATTGCAGCCCTTTTGAAATGCTGCGGTATATCATCTTTTTGCAACATGTTACACATGTTGCAGCTAATAGATACAACCTGATATTATAAGAAATTATGAAGATTAAACATAATCAATGCTACATTAATTTCTTACACAATAAATTTGGTCATTTACAATATTTCATGAACAATGTGTTAAGCAAAAATGTTAACTACATAAAATCTTACAAAAAATGCTTTTTAAAAGAGAAAATATAAATCATAAAAAGTCCAAGCTCATCTCCTTCAAAAGTCCAATATGCCTATAAAGAAAAAAAGCAATTAGAATGATGGTTCAACCAAATCAAAATCTTGACAAATAAACTGAAATACAAATGGCAAATACCAACTTATTATTACAAATTGAAATAATAATACTATCTTACATTGAACAATCCATTGAATGTAGTGGGATATGAGTTAAAGGATGAATTCATTGCAAGAGAAATGAGTGGGTTCTTCATTAAACAATGATCCAACATCTTGTTGGGGTTGAAACACTGCAATAGAAGTGTGATTAAAAATATAGCATGAAACCATGTCACGGTATATTGAGCAATAGAGCATGGGATCATTGCCATAGATAAGTGAACCAATCATAGTAAATGAATTGTCATCATTAAATTCAAATATATTTTACAAAATTTGCTAAAACTGCATATTCTAATAATAGATTTCAGTACTTCTCTCATAATTAACCTATTTTATCAACTTACATGGGCGGAGCAAAAATCTTTACATTTCAGTACTTTTCTCATAACTATGTATTTTTTTAAATATAATCTATTTTTTCTATGACCGTAATTCTTTTCATACTTTTTTTTTCAATCAAAAGTTCAAAATCACTGCCAAAACAGAATTTGAGAGAATGCATGAATGTTTTCAAGGAGATGCTAGCCTAAAATGTTCATCATTAATAGACATTTGTGAAATACATCAACCATAAAGAAGCACCATGCACAAATCATTATCATATGAGCATATGTATGTGCTGGGATAAATACATGTGAAAGAACATCAAGTTTTCAGCTATATAAATTTACAAAAAACAAGCAAAGGTACAGATTGTATTAAACTGTAATTAGGATAAAATAATATGTGTGTAATTCTACAATAAACCAGATTAAAAAATTATTGTTAAACTGAAATATGTAAGAAATGTACGGATACGCAAGAAGGCATTCTGTAAGAAATGGAGAAAGTTACCTCTTAGACATGAAGTTACAATTCCATTAGCCATGTACGGATACACAAGAAGGCATTTTGTAGGGGTCATATAAAATCCACGAAGATGAAGAAGGTTCCTGTGCACTGCCATGCTGATCATCTCAACTTCTGTTTGAAACTGAAGCTCACTACCCGTTGTTCGCTCTTCTTTAGCCTCTAAATAGCTACTAGCATTTCATCAGCAAGTCAACCTTTACACACTTTACCAAACCTACCCCTACCAAGAATGTTCTCGTTGCTAAAACATTGGTTGTAACTTGATGACCTCGTAGTGAAAACCTTTTAATCTGGCCCAAATGAACCTCTGGATCTTTTTCGGCTATAAACATAAATGTAAATAATGATATTATATGACATCAAGTCTTTGAGAGATCGTTAAAAAACTATAAAACCGATTTCTTACTTTTATTTTTTACACGCATACTTACCGGGAACATCGTAAAAGTATTCTTGAGGCTTACAACATCGCCAATATGCAAAACCCATTGCACGCACAGCAAACAGAAAAGCAGCACCAGCAGCAACTCCACCAGCTTATATATTGAATGATGTTTACTTGAATCCAGGGTACTTGACGCTTACGTGCATCTACCTAGTGATGACCGCCTAGTAAGAATAATGAAAATCACATTTATGCAATTTACCCTACTATAAAATTGAAAGAAATTTCATACCTTGCAAGAGAGACTTCCTCTGTGTAACTGAGATGCCACATTAGATGCCCATTTGCCAAATGCAGCTATCAGGCTTTCGGAGTTTGTATCAGTTATCCCATCAGTAGGAGGCTCTTTGAGTTTTGACACGGCAAAGTGAGCTAAAACTTGATTGGCGCCCTTCAGACCTTAACTTTGAAACCTAAAGTCAAGCATTCCATTTTGGAAGAACACCATATCTAAAAATACAATATAGATTCAACATAAAAGGTAAAATGTCTGTTTTGAGTTTCAATATTAGGGATCATGGAATGTAACATTACAGTTCATTAACATATATAAAGTAGGAAATGCAAAACTCGATCTTAATATAATAATAGGTTGATGTAAGTGTTCATTGACAAGAGATGCAAATAATTCAAAACCATACCCTAAGTAGGTTTGCAGGCATTGGGATTTAATGCAAAGAGGAGTTTCGCTATAACTTCCATGTGGCTACTGATACATGTTAAGCCCAAAAACTAAAAGATGGTTCCAACAAATATTTTGGAAATTATTACGCTGCTAAGAAATCTTTGTTTTTTATTTTTTTGTTTTGCGTGACTTCTATAAAATTTGTTGTTGTTGTTGTTGTTCTTATTATTATTATTGTTGTTATTTAGTATTATTATTATAATACTTAGTTAATTTTTATAAACTTATTGAACTTTTATAAAACTTAGTTAATTTTTATAAACTTAGTTAATTTATTATTATTATTATTATTATTATTATTATTATTATTATAGAATTGTTTAATTATTGTTGTTGTTGATAGAATCGTTTAATTATTATTGTTGTTGTCGTTGTTGTTATACATATTAATTAACTTATTATTATACATCTTAGTTAACTTATTATTATTATAAATCTTAGTTAATTTTATAAAATTATTTATTATTATTATACTTAGTTAATTTTTGATAAAATTTATTATTATTATCATTATTATTATTTAGTTATATTTTTGTAATACTTAGTTAATTTTTTATAAACTTATTGGATTTTTATAAAACTTAGTTAATTTTCATAAACTTAATTAATTTATTATTTTTATTAAAATTATATATATTATTGCTATAGACCCGTTTAATTATTATTATTATTATTATTATTATTATTATTATTATAAACCTTAGTTAATTTTTACAAAATTATTTTATTATACTTATTTAATATTTTGCAATTTTTTTTTTATTATTATTATTTAGTTATATTCTAATTATACTTAGTTAATTTTTATAAACTCATTGAATTTTTATAAAACTTAATTAATTTATTATTATTGTTATAGACTCGTTTAATTATTATTATTATTATTATAAATATTAGTTAACTTATTATTATAATAAATATTAGTTAACTTATTATTATATGCAGTAACCATCTCCTGCAGTTTATGGGTAGTGTAGAATGACTCATTAAATTTTTTTAACTAAGAGGTTTGCTATAGCAAAGAAAACCTTATCAGGAGATTCAGATTGCACATTAATACAGTTATTAATTTGAAACAAGTGGTTCTCGGCACTCATAAGAGCATCCCAATATAACAATTTTGGTCATGGTACATCATAAATTGTCACAGAGCTTGAAGCTGCGTGAATCTATTGCAGTTGGGAAGTTGTTAAAGTTGCATTAAGATGAGATCAACAAGCATCAGAACTAGCGCAATAAAGGGTGCAAAACTGCCTGTTTAGGAAGCACATACATGTTAAGAATTGAACTGGCACTAGAGCTTGAACAATTGCCAGAATTTCCGACGCATCAAAGCTCGCACTACTGATGGCACTGAAACTGTTGCATCGAGGCTGATGCGTCAACGCATGCACTACCGATACATCAAAATTTTTGAAGTAAAGAAGCATGAAATTATGACAAGAAATGCTAAGATGGATAAGAACATGCACCTATGCTGTTAGTGACGGATGGCCATAGATCAATTCAGTTCATACGTATTGTGTCCATCATAGAGAATTGGGTGTAAACTTAGAAAGCTCGTGCAAATTGCCTTTGGAAAGGGCATGAAGTGAACATCCCATATGAAGCAAACTACAGTTGCATGGATAAAAAATGAAGTGAGTAGTAACTAAAACAAGCATTTGCGATAAGGGCAGCTGAATCGGTTAGAACTGAAGGTGGAGGTAGAGATTGAACCAAACAGAATTGCTGCAGGACTGAAGGCAGAGGCCGAGTGATCTACACCAAAGAGAACTGTACAACCCTGAAATAGGTCTGAATCAAATGCTAAATGAAGTGAGGATGTCTAAGACAGGGAGGCTGGGTTCTAGAACGGACGGTAGATGGAGCAAAAAATTATAAACTAAAACAAGCATAGTTTGAAGCATAATTTGTGTAAATTTATAAACTTGTTAGCTTATAAAAATTAAACTTTGGTAAACCTTCTTTTGGCTGCCATACACCAACTACCATAAATATCAAAGGTTCATGTGGGAAATTTTTTATATTCTATTCGTTTCCATACTTATATTAATGGAAATTATTGTAACAATACATAAGAGCAAAAATAGGTAATATTTCATCAATTTATCAAAAAAGTAACAAGAACTAACCGTTTGAGGCTATGATTGCATGTTGGCTATGTGGGAATGCTTTAATGTACACTCCTACCTCAGAACCACACATTAGCATATCTTCCCAAACATGCTGCAACCAACCAAACTCATGCAACAACAGTTTGTAGGAGCACCCATCTCTCTGCCTCCGTCCTTGCAGCAGCTACGCTCCCTAGTCACCTTTATGAAGTCCGAATACAACCTCAGTTCATAATAGCAGGTACCCCCTATTCCACTTCAGTTGAGATGCTACCCTTGTCTCCTCATGATACCTACCATGAAGTCCATTTTCTCATAACTAAGGAGTAGATATTATATTAGCAAAGCATATTCTTCTTGCATTTTTAAGTCTTGCAAAATAATGTTGTAACTCAAAACCTTCTTACTTAATAAAACATAAAAGATGGACTAATTTACAAACCAGATGGTAATGCATGTGTAACAGATGGCTATTCAGTTCAAAAATAAAATGAAATATATGTAATGCATGTGTAACAGAAGAAAGCTTCCCATGTGAAGTGAACATGATCCACAATTTGAATGAATGATTTAATTGTACTAGGGTTACATGCTAAGATTCACCTACGTTTGTAAACATGACAGAGTCCTTGTAATTTCGATAAGGATAAATAAAAATTGAAAATTAAAATCGAAAGACAAATGCCGCCAAAGAATTAGTAAGAATAGGAAGGTATGTCATTTTGTAATAGAAGCTGATAAGATGATAAAATGAATACCATTTTCTTGTCCACCTATCTTTCCAGCCAACAATAAATATCCACATGAAAAAAGGAAATAACAAAAAGGTTAGGAATAATGCACGTTGGAGATTATATCAAACTGTATTGTATTTTTTTCAGACATGATAACTGGAAAATGTTTATATGCATAGCATACATGTACACAAATGTACATACATACATATTGCATGCAAAAGGTAAAAACTGAAATGATTGGATTTTGAATTGACATAAGTGCAAGTTTTCCAACATTTAGAAAAGTGTAACCATATTATATATATGGTACCCCTTCAGAATCCTCCTTAAATAATAAGCACGCATATGATCCAATATGTAGGACATAAGTCATGGTCCATTAAAACACAACCATAGTAGACAATAACCAAACACAACCATAAACACAGATTATACATTTCTCCATTAATAGAATATAGTCTCATGGACTAAATAAATCCCAGAATCATTTTAATTTTTCCCCTTCACCAACACATTTATTTTAATTTAAATCGTATTCTTTGTTCTTCCATATGTTATCAGGTTATGCTTAATGGCTGGAATCAAATCACTGTTAGGATATGTTCCAAGAGACCAAAACAAGATAACAATTGTTAATTTCTTTATTAATGAAGCTACTATTTATCCATATAATGCTAAAAATGTTTAAATATGCAAAGTAAAGCTTATATGATTTTATAAGTATTCAAAATTGTGTATATGCTTATATATTATGAATTTAGCGATCCAATGTTTTGTTAAACTCCGTGTGCGTGTAGCACGAGTTTGTCCTTATTGTATACATTAAATTCCTTAGAGTAGAGTAATTCCTATAGTTTCCTCTGTTGGATTAAAATTATATTATGGGCACATATGTTAAAGTGTATAATGCTATTAAAATTAAGGTATAAAACATTAAGCGGTATTTACAATTTAATGAGGGGCTAAATTATAAATAAGAAATAACTAATTTTTGTCCGTTATTTAAACGGTTGTGGTCCCCAGAAAATAGTACGTTCTTTATTTTTCTTCTTCCCCATCAGAAGAAAAAACATCGACAGAAGGATAAACTGCTTTTCTGGAAGATTGCAAACCCATATACAATTGAATCAATGGACTCCGGTATGCTTCCGTTAATCTTCGTTTGTTTGTGGTTTTAGTCTCTCTTGAATTGATTAGGGCTAAATTGAATATTCAACAATTGGTATCAGAGCAACCCTAAATTAATTCTTGAGGGTTTACTGTAATAGTGATATGATCTTCCATCAATTATTTTTCATTTGGATCCATATTCCTTTTCGTTTCAGTAAATAATCAACAAGTTAATGTTACTACTGAATTATATATAAATGAATATATCCTTTGCACGTACTGTCAGATCTCATGACTTTTCCATTTTGTTGTTATATGCAATATTGAATTCAATTTATGAAAACATCTGTGATTTTTGGTAAAAAAGACTGAAATAGAATTTTGTTCAATTTCATTGAATTCTGCAAAACATCATTTTTTATATATAAGAGCCTAACAAGTACAAGCACTTTATGGAATTGAATGCACTTCCATTTACTGAACATACGTGATGAATGCTTTATGCAAGAAAAGAAAGAAAACAAACATTCCATTTTAGTCTCCAATGTACAGCCTTTTGTACAAATCATTTCTTTAGTTAGAAAATATGTCCTTACTTTGACATACTTGCACACGCATATTGAGTAAATCTCATAATATTTTTTTCTTCTTCTTTTCTTTGCTGTTTCATTCGATGATGGCTACTGTATAAAACTCCGGCCAATCATTAAGAATGGCTATTGTATATTTAACGTATGTATAGTTTGAATGTTAAGAATTGGGTGTGCAGTTTCATAGAATCATGTATATAAACAATTTGAATTCAAATATGGTTTCAGATTTTCTTAAAGATGTCTAATATTTTAAATAAATTTAATTGAAACAAAATATCACCAAAGTGATCATTTTTTGTGTAGATTAATTTTAATTAAAATATCAGAATAATAGTGTGTGTAATGCATGCATTTATTATCGAACCCAAAGGTGAATTAATATTTGGCCGAATTTCATACATACTTGTGGTGGTAAATGTGTGACAATTATAAGGTATTTTATGTGATCAATATGACAGTCCAAAGATTGCATATTGTTTGACATAATTCATTGTCAACGTTTGATTGCTACAACAAGAGTACCGCTTACAATTAATATTACTGTCCAAAGACTTGATATTAATGATGTGTTTGGTATCTTGAGATGTGATTAACCATTATTTGAATTTATTGTTTTATATGAAGTCGTTAAAGGCATGTAATTTATATAATTTTATTCGTTTTCTGTTTCAGCCGTTGCTACTGTATCTGCTAACCTTAATTCAGTACCGGTCCTTAATGGTAATAACTTTAAGGACTGGAAGGAGAACATATTAATTGTTCTTGGTTGCATGGATTTGGACCTTGCATTAAGGATGGATCGGCCTGCTTCTCTTACAGATGCTAGTACCTCCGATGAAAGGAGAATTTTTTGAGAAATGGGACCGTTCAAATCGCATGAGTCTTATGATCATTAAACGGGGCATACCCGAGGCTTTTAGGGGTGCGGTATCCGAGGAGATTACCAATGCCACATATTTCCTTGCTGAAATTGAGAAACGCTTTGCCAAAAGCAATAAGGCGGAAACAAGTACTCTTTTGAAGAAACTTATTTCCATGAGATTCAAAGGCAAGGAAAACATAAGGGAGTACATTATGGAAATGTCTCACATTGCTTCAAAATTAAAGACACTAAAGCTTGAGCTTTCGGATGATTTGCTTGTGCATTTAGTGCTTATCTCGCTTCCTCCACAATTCAGTCAGTTTAAAGTCAGTTACAACTGTCAAAAGGAGAAGTGGACTCTCAATGAGCTCATTTCATATTGTGTACAAGAGGAAGAAAGGCTGAAGCAAGATAAGACTGAGAGTGCTCATTTGGCAAGCACCTCTAAAGGTAAGGGTAAGAAAAGGAAATTTAACAATGAAGCTGCTAAGGATTCAGATCAAAAGAAACAAAAGGAAAAGGATGGCTGTTTCTTTTGTCACAAGTCTGGACATATGAAGAAAGAATGTACCAAATATCACGCATGGCGTACAAAGAAAGGTACATTTGTTACTTTGGTCTGTTCTGAGATTAATTTATCTTCAGTACCTAGAAACACTTGGTGGATAGATTCTGGTGCTACTACTCACATAAGTGTTTCTATGCAGGGTTGCCTGAGCTGCCGAAAGCCAAGTGATGGTGAAAGACACATCTTTGTGGGTGATGGACAGTCGGTAGAAGTAGAAGCAATTGGACATTTTAGATTGTTGTTAGAAACTGGTTTTTATTTGGATTTAAAAGACACTTTTGTTGTACCGTCATTTAGACGGAATTTGGTTTCTGTTTCTGTGTTGGACAAATTTGGATATTGTTGTTCATTTGGAAACAATCAGTTTGCTTTGTCTTTGAATTCAAATGTTGTTGGAACTGGTTATTTAAATGCTTATGACAATCTTTATTTATTGGAAACAGTTGCATCTTATAATGAAACCTTGCATGTAGATTCACGTGGTACTAAACGTAAATTAAATAAGGAAAATTCAGCATCCTTGTGGCATAAGCGCTTAGGTCATATCTCAAAAGGTAGAGTTGAGCGCTTAGTGTCTAATGGCATTTTAGAATCTCTTGACTTCACAAATTTTGATGTTTGTGTAGATTGCATCAAGGGAAAACAGACCAAAACTAAGAGATTAGGTGCCAATAGAGCTACAGATGTCTTAGAATTGATTCATACAGACATTTGTGGGCCATTCCCTACGGCATCTTAGAATGGTCAATAATATTTCATAACGTTCATAGATGATTACTCACGTTATGGGTACCTATATCTCATTCGTGAAAAATCACAGTCACTGGATGTGTTCAAAGCTTATAAAGCTGGAGTTGAGAATCAACTAAACAAAAGAATTAAAAATGTCAGATCTGATCGTGGTGGTGAGTACTACGGTCGACATGACGGCTCAGGTGAACAACGTCCAGGACCATTCGCTAAATTCCTAGAGGAATGCGGTATTGTTCCACAGTATACCATGCCAGGATCACCTAGCATGAATGGTGTTGCTGAAAGACGAAACAGAACTCTTAAGGATATGGTAAGGAGTATGATTGCTCATTCCACCTTACCTGAGTCTCTCTGGGGAGAAGCATTGAAGACAGCAGCTTATATTCTCAATAGAGTACCAACTAAAGCAGCTGCAAAAACACCTTATGAACTTTGGACAGGTCGAAAGCCTAGTCTAAAGCACTTTCACATTTGGGGTTGTCCAGCTGAGGCAAGGCCTTATAGGCCACATGAAAAGAAGCTGGATTCCAAAACAGTGAGCAGCTATTTTATTGGTTATTCTGAGCGTTCTAGGGGCTATAAGTTTTATGATCCCATAGCTAAGAATATTTTTGAGACGGGAAATTCAGTATTCTTTGAGGATATTGAGTTTGGGGGGAGAAATAAAGTTAAAGACATTTCTTTTGAGGAGGAATTGGATTCAAACCCAGTTCCTATTATCACTTTTGACAATGTTATACAGTTGTCTACACCAATCATTAATCAAGAAGTGATTCCGGAACCTCAATAAGACAATGTTATACAACCCCTTATTCAAAATGAAGCCATTGTTCCAGAAGAACAAACTCAACAACCTCAAGAACCAGTGCCATTAATGAGGTCCATGAGAGAAAGGAGAAGTGCTATTTCAGATGATTATATTGTATTTCTCCAAGAACAAGAGAATGATACTGGAATGATGGAAGATGACCCAATCAGCTTTCATCATGCTATGAAAAGTGCTAACTCTCAAAAGTGGATGGATTCCATGAATGAGGAGTATAAGTCCATGCAAGACAATAAAGTTTGGGAACTTGTCCCATTACCAGAAGGTGCAAAACCAATTGGTTGTAAATGGATATTTAAAACCAAGAGGGATGCAAAAGGTAATGTGGAGAGGTATAAAGCACGTCTTGTAGCAAAAAGCTATACTCAAAAAGAAGGCATTGCTTTTATAGAGACTTTCTCTCCAGTTTCATCGAAAGACTCTTTTAGAACAATTATGGCACTTGTTGCTCATTTTGATCTTGAGTTACATCAGATGGACGTTAAGACAGCGTTTCTCAATGGAGACATTGATGAGACAATTTATATGGTACAACCAGAAAACTTTGTGTCAGGAGATCCAAAGAATATGGTTTGCAAGTTAACAAAATCCATCTATGGACTTAAGCAAGCTTCTCGTCAATGGTACCACAAATTCCATCAAGTAATCATCTCGTTCGGTTTTGAGACAAATATTGTTGATGATTGTGTGTATCACAAGTTCAGCGGGAGTAAACATATATTCCTGGTTCTATATGTCGATGACATTTTGCTTGCCACTAACGATATATGCTTGTTGCGCGAAACCAAGAAATTTCTATCTAAACATTTTGAGATGAAAGATCTTGGGGACGCCTATTTTGTATTGGGTATTCAGATATTTCGAGATCGATCTCGGGGTATTCTTGAATTATCACAAAAGAGCTATATTGATAAAGTACTCAAAAGGTTTGGCATGCAAGATTGTAGACCAGGAAATACCCCTGTTGCTAAAGGAGATAAATTCAGTCTTAGTCAATGCCCTAAAAGCAATCTTGAAATCCAAGAAATGCAAAAGATTCCCTATGCTTCAGCCGTTGGGAGTCTAATGTATGCACAAGTATGTACACGTCCAGATATTGCATACATTGTTGGGATGTAAGGCAGATACTTAAGCAACCCTGGTATAGACCATTGGAAAGCAGCCAAGAGGGTTATGAGGTATCTTCAGAGAACAAAAGATTACATGCTCACTTATAGAAGATCAGGTCATTTGGAGGTCAAAGGGTATTCTGATTCTGATTTTGCTGGATGCCAAGATAGCAGAAAGTTTACATCTGGCTATATTTATCTATTGGCAGGAGGAGCTATATCCTGGAAAAGTGTTAAGCAAACACTTGTTACTGCTTCCACTATGGAAGCAGAATTTGTAGCATGTTATGAGACATCAAATCATGGAATATGGCTGCGAAACTTTGTCACTGGGCTGCGCATTTTGGAAAATGTAGAAAGACCACTGAAGTTATATTGTGATAATAAGTCAGCAGTGCTATATTCTAACAATAATAGAAGCTCAACTAAGTCGAAGCATATTGACATAAAATATTTAGTTGTGAAAGAAAGAGTGCAGAGTGGACATATATCAATAGAGCATATTGGAACAAACTTCATGATAGCGGATCCGCTCACAAAAGGTTTACCGCCCAAGGTCTTTCATGAGCACATTGCTCATATGGGTATTGTATTGCTTGAGGATATTGTGGTTTAGTGGGAGTTTGTACTATATGTGCTGTATATTTGATTTGTATATTTGATTTAAGACATTTATGTATTTGACTTTCTGATCAGAAGTAAAAGTTCATTCACTCTGTTTTATTGTTTTGATTCTGACCTCACTTAAGCTTAAGGACGACCAATTGAAAATAGGTTGATCTATGTCATTTGACTGTGTATATGTATGTGACCACTGATGGGTTTAGTCATGATTAATATGGCGAGACCACTGTGATCCTATATAAATATGGTTAATGGACAAGATTGTTAAAGATTACCTTTATTTATAGCAAATTTTGAGCTCATAAGTTTGTACATTTATAAGGAAACATATGTTGCCCAAGTGGGAGATTGTTGGATTAAAATTATATTATGGGCACATATGTTAAAGTGTATAATGCTATTAAAATTAAGGTATAAAACATTAAGCGGTATTTACAATTTAATGAGGGGCTAAATTGTAAATAAGAAATAACTAATTTTTGTCCGTTATTTAAACGGTTGTGGTCCCCAGAAAACAGTACGTTCTTTATTTTTCTTCTTCCCCATCAGAAGAAAAAACATCGACAGAAGGATAAACTGCTTTTCTGGAAGATTGCAAACCCATATACAATTGAATCAATGGACTCCGGTATGCTTCCGTTAATCTTCGTTTGTTTGTGGTTTTAGTCTCTCTTGAATTGATTAGGGCTAAATTGAATATTCAACATCCTCTTTCAATCTATGATTTATTAGGGTTCATGCTACATATAACTTGTAATATTGTAAATTTTCAAAAATTAAATAAAAGCACGGTTTCGACTAACGATCCAATCATGATAACTATGATTTCAACCATAAATGTATGCATTCAAAAAAATCTTGTTACTAGCCTTAATTAAGTATATAACAACCAAAACCAAGACGCATAAGAAGGAAACTTGCTAAAAGTACCTACACATAAATAAGGATAAGATAGTTATGGGCATTTGCATCTCACTAATTCAATAGGGTAGTTGGACAACAACTGTGAAAATAGTTATTGCTATCACTCATAAAGAGGCATCAAACATAAGTCAATAACTCAAAATTTTCTTCTGATACTTTTTCAAGAAAAAATAGTGTAATAGAGCAAGAGTACAATATAATATTTACATAGTGACTGCGTAGCTGCCAAAGGTATAGAGAATATTGGTGGCACCAGTGAAGTACATCGCCAACTTTTTCAGGCCTGAATGAGCACCCTTTCAACCAATTATTAAAGTTTCTTGGTTACACAGAGCAAGCAATAACTAACTATATCAAATGTAGGAATTAGGAATGAAAATATTTAACAAGCCTAGCCTGAAGTACAGCAGCAATGGTCATGTACCGGGCAGTGTACGTGGTCATACCAAGCCTAAGAAAAGACTATATCCTATAGTTGTGGAATAAAGGAATGAACAAGCTTATTACACAGCAAGCTCCAAATATATACGTCCATGTCCTCTTTTGCAGGTGATCGTTAATGTAATATATGTTGCTTCTTTCGAAAAAAAATCACAAATTTAATCAAAAGTAATCAACTAGCATGACCAGTGTTTAATGAGCTAGTGAAGCAAATCAGACATGTACCTGGCATGACCAATTAAGTGGATAATGGATCTGAAGAGGAGGAAAGTACAGCTGAAGACAAGACCAATTGCTTTCTAGTATGGTCCCAAAAATCCATCAAGAACATCAAACCATTGAATAACATGATTTTTGAAGTTTACATTTTCCCTCTCTTTTCTGCTTCTGTACTCAACGTAGAGTACACTTATCAGGTATGCAGTCTAGCTTCCCATAATTCTATAGAACAACTGAAAGAAGATTCCAAGTATTATGCCAAGCTGGGAGAATGAGTATGGCAGTGTCAACAATATTTGATCAACCTAGAACATTATATGTAAGTTAGAGACAGTACTTGACTGCATTTCCTATTTTATTATGTGAGTGACAGCTATATGATGTGTGTATAGTGTACACATACTTGATTGGAGGCACGCTGAACCAAGCATCATAAACGGAACTGCCATGCTGGAGAAAATTCTTCATGCTAAAGGAAGTAGGGTAGTGTTCATCTTCTTCTGTTATATGTCTAGTGTACTAAAACAGATAGCACGCTACAATAAACTCGTCGCACAAGTTTATTAATTAGAATTCCACTACGCTGGATTCTGTATTAGATAAATGTAACAATAAGTTACGTTGTAAATAAATTACAACAACAACGTTATACTATTGTAAGAAGTAGTACAACTTATAAACGGGAAAGATTACAGTGAATCTAACCAGTATATAAAGGAAATTCCGTCTGAGGCTTGTCGTAACAATTTCCTTAAGAATTTTAATCAAAACTCTCCCAAGATACAACAGACGTAATCTGCACGAGATTGTAATGAGTATGTCAACTCTGTGATTTGAATATAAGAAAAGCAGCAGTCGTTAGAGGAGAAGAGAGATTCGGATTGAAAAAAATGAGTGAGGAAAGTGATCAGTTTTCCTCCTTATTTATATTTGGTCTGTATCCCTTTCGAACGGTCGTGTCTGCACCCGTTCCCTCAAACAGTCGCGTCTGTACCTCTTCGTACAGTCATTTCTGTTTATCGCTGCCCTGCACCCGCGTCCGCACCTGTTCGTTTGCACGCGCATCACTTCAGAAGTCGTGTCGGGTCGCACCCGCTCGCGCCTATTCAACCCGCGTCCGCTTCCGAACAGATCCGCATCTGTTCGTATGGCCTGCAACTATCAGAAAGCCCGGTCCAGTTTGCAGTAAAAATATGAGTGTCATATTAGACCCAAACCAAACCCGGCCCGGCCCGGTTCGGTCGGACAGCGGCGGCGGCGCGCGTGTGTGGTGGTGATGATGATCTCCCTCCTCATAACGAAGCATACATTTGGGAGCGCCAGGTCCCCAACCTCCACTTGAGAAAGGCATATATAAACTAATATACCTCTCAATAAATTGGCGATGTGGGACTTATGTTATTTTTCATTCACTTGACCTTTAGGAATTCTAACAATCCCCCACATGAATGATAATATACATATCCCCCACACGAAACGAAATATCACAGAGTACATATGGAATAATGCTTTATCGTGGATAAGTAGATATTTCACTTTGAACTTTCCCTAGTTAAAACTTATCGGATCTACTTGGCTAATCGGTGAATTATTTCATCTTGAACCGTCGGCCTTTACTGTATATCCAGACAATAAGCTTTACGAAGCATTGATTCCCTTCTCATCCAATCTCTTAGTTGTGTTCATTTTGGTCCTGAACAATTTTTGGTTCTGCGAGTGTTTTAGAGAATAAAAGCCTTTTAGTATTCTCATAGAGCCGACCCAGCTCACACTAACATAGGTGATCGCAGCCATTAAGAGTATCTTACATATACCCCATTTGTTATTTCCAAGATATGGTCATCATTAAAAAACATAGTTTTAACCTTTAAAACTTCTGTAGGCATGCATTATATTTTGCACCATATGAATGGAGTAGGACCAAGTCTAGACAAATGCATTACTTCTTGAGCTACTCATAACTGGTTTGCCTATTGATCCTAGTCCGTGGGATCTCCAGTCGCTAGGATAGGTTTCCGTATAAGGTAATTCTTGTTGGTTTAGGCTTTTAAACCCATTCCCCTCGATGCGCAGTCAATTTTTTCTCTTGATAAACCTTTAGTAAATGGATCCGCTAGGTTATCATTTGTTCTCACATAATCTATGGAAATAGTTCCATTAGAGAGTAACTGTCTAACTGTGTTATGGCGACGACGTATGTGTCGTGATTTGCCATTATACACAAGGTTTTTCGCTCTACTTAGCGCTGCATGATTATAGCAGTGAATACATATGGCCGTCACAGGTTTTGGCCAAAATGGAATATCTTCTAAGAATTGACGAAGCCATTCTGCCTCTTCGCCTGCTTTATCTAATGCGATAAACTCAGATTCCATGGTGGATCGAGCTATGCATGTTTGTTTAGTAGATTTTCATGACACTGCTGCTCCTGCAAGGGTAAAGACATAACCACTTGTGGATTTTGATTCCTCTGAATCTGCAATCCAGTTTGCATCACTATATCCTTCTAAGACGGCAGGATATTTTCCATAATGTAAGGAAAAATTAGTGGTATTCTTTAAATATCCCAACACTCTCATTAGTGCTTTCCAGTGTTCCTTCCCTGGATTACTTGTATACCTACTTAGTCGACTTACCGCGTAAACAATATCTGGTCTGGTGCAATTCATCAGATACATTAAACATCCTATTACACGAGAGTATTCCAGTTGCATTACACTCTCATCAGTGTTTTTATGCAGTACTTCCGATGGATTAAAAGGTGTCCTCACTCCTTTAACTCCATACTCTTGGAATTTTTCAATCACTTTGTCTACATAGTGTGACTGAGATAGTTCAATTTCATTAGGTGTTCTTATTATTTTGATTCCCAAAATAACGTCCGCAACTCCTAAGTCTTTCATATCGAAATTGTTGATTAACATCTTCTTTATAGTCTCTATTACGTTAGTATTAGGACCAAAGATTAGCATATCGTCTACATATAGACAAATCATCACATATGATTGTCCAACCTGTTTGTAATAAACACATTTATCACATTCATTTATACGAAAACCATTTTTCATCATGACACTATCAAATTTTTCATGCCATTGTTTTGGAGCTTGTTTTAGTCCGTATAGTGATTTCACTAACCGACATACTTTGTTTTCATTTCCTTTGGAAATAAAACTCTCAGGTTGCTCCATGTAAATCTCCTCATCGAGATCTCCATTTAAGAATGCTGTTTTGACATCCATCTGATGAATTTCCAGATTATATATGGAAGCAATTGCTATTAACATTCTTATAGAGGTTATTCGTGTAACCGGTGAATAGTTATCAAAGAAGTCTACTCCTTCTTTTTGACGATATCCTTTGGCTACCAATCTGGCTTTATATTTATCTATAGAGCCGTCTGATTTCAATTTCTTCTTGAAAATCCATTTGCAGCCAATTGGTTTTATTCCAGGTGGAATATCAACTATTTCCCAAGTTTTATTACTTAGAATTGAATCAATCTCACTTTGGATTGCTTCTTTCCAACATGAAGATTCAGAAGATGACATTGCTTCCTTGTACGTTTGAGGTTCGTGTTCTAACATATAAGTTAAAAAATCCGAACCAAATGTTTTGAAAGTTCTTGCCCTTACGCTTCTTCTTGGTTCAACCTCCTCGTTGTCCTGATGAGTTTCATCTTCACATGTCTCATTTCAGTTATCTCTTGTCCTTTTTGGGACAGGATTTCCATCGTTTCTTTTATGTGGGAACACATCTTCAAAGAACGAGGCATCTCTTGATTCCATGATTGTATTTACATGAATATCATTTATATCAGACTTGAATACCAAAAATCTGTAGGCATTACTATTTTGGGCTGGCCCAAGATAATAACAATCTACTGTTTTTGGTCCAAGTTTGACTCTCTTGGGAGGCGGAACTGGAACTTTTGCCAAGCAACCCCACACTTTGAGGTATTTAAAGCTTGGTTTGTGTCCTTTCCATATCTCATATGGAATTGTTCCCGTTTTATTGTGAGGAACTTTGTTTAATATGTGATTAGACATATTTAAGGCTTCCCCCCACAAGTTCGTCGGTAGACCAGAATTTAAAAGCATGGCAGTAATCATGTCTTTTAACGTTCTGTTCTTCCTCTCGGCTACACCATTTTGTTGTGGTGAATATGAAGCTGTTGTTTGATGAATTATACCATTTTCGGCACAGAACTGTTCAAATGGTGATTCATATTCTCCACCTCGATCAGATCTCAATATCTTGATCTTTTTATTTAACTGATTTTCTACCTCAGCCTTGTATTTTATAAACGCTGTGATTGCTTCATCTTTACTATTTAAAAGATATACATAGCAATATCACGTATAATCGTCAATAAAAGTAATGAAATACTTTTTCCCACCTCTTGTAGGTAGTGATTTAAAATCACATAAATCTGTATGTACCAAACCTAATGGTTCGGTGCTTCTGTCAACAGATTTAAATGGTTATTTGACCATTTTTGCTTCTACACATGTCTCACATTTGTAGTTCTTATCTACTTGGAAATTTGGAATCAATCCCAAGTTTGATAATTTCTTCATTTTTCGGAAGTTTATGTGTCCTAATCTATCGTGCCATAGTAAAATTTCGTGCTCAAGCAAGCAAGAAACTTCAATTTTATTAATAACACAATCAGAATACATAGTTTTATTGCCGATAACGGCTATATTTGCCTTAAATAGGCCATCGCATAAATATCCCCTTCCGATATACATTCCAGCTTTGGACAGAACCATCTTGTCTGACTCGAACACCATCTTGAATCCCTTCTTTGATAGGACTGCACCAGAGATGAGATTCTTGCATATGTCTGGAATGTGAAGCACGTCATTCAATTTGACAGTTTTTCCAGAAGTGAACTTGAGGATAACTGTGTCACTGCCTTCGATCATGGAAACTGCAAAATTACCCATGTAGAGTCTTTCTTTCTGATCGAATTTCTGGTATGTTGAAAACATAGATTTTTCATAGCAAACATGACGAGTAGCTCCTGTGTCAACCCACCATTGGTTAGGGTTCTGAACCAAATTGCATTCAGAAATAACCGCTGAAAAGTTGGACTTATCCATTTTCATGTTGTCAACTGTTAACATCTCTGTTCTAGTGTAAAACAATAAAATTCTTAAGATGTTATATGTCTAGTGTACTAAAACAAATAGCACGCTACAATAAACTCGTCGCACAAGTTTATTAATTAGAATTCCACTACGCTGGATTCTGTATTAGATAAATGTAACAATAAGTTACGTTGTAAATAACTTACAACAACAACGTTATACTATTGTAAGAAGTAGTACAACTTATAAACGGGAAAGATTACAGTGAATCTAACCAGTATATAAAGGAAATTCCGTCTGAGGCTTGTCGTAACAATTTCCTTAAGAATTTTAATCAAAACTCTCCCAAGATACAACAGACGTAATCTGCACGAGATTGTAATGAGTATGTCAACTCTGTGATTTGAATATAAGAAAAGCAGCAGTCGTTAGAGAAGAAGAGAGATTCGGATTGAAAAAAATGAGTGAGGAAAGTGATCAGTTTTCCTCCTTATTTATATTTGGTCCGTATCCCTTCCGAACGGTCGTGTCTGCACCCGTTCCCTCAAACAGTCGCATCTGTACCTCTTCGTACAGTCATTTCTGTTTATCGCTGCCCTGCACCTGTTCGTTTGCGCGCGCATCACTTCAGAAGTCGTGTCGGGTCGCACCCGCTCAGCCCGCGTCCGAACAGATCCGCATCTGTTCGTATGGCCTGCAACTGTCAGAAAGCCCGGTCCAGTTTGCAGTAAAAATATGAATGTCATATTAGACCCAAACCAAACCAAACCCGGTTCGGTCGGACGGACGGCGGCGGCGGCGCGTGTGGTGGTGACGCATGATCTCCCTCCTCACAACGAAGCATACATTTGGGAGCCCCAGGCCCCCAACCTCCACTTGAGAAAGACATATATAAACTAATATACCTCTCAATAAATTGGCGATGTGGGACTTATGTTATTTTTCATTCACTTGACCTTTAGGAATTCTAACATCTTCTCCATTTGCATTTACCTCCTTGCTTCCTATTATGAATTCTTGATCAGTAGAGAGTGTCGGTGTGGTTTGATGCTGCTGGAATAGTTTCCCTGCTTGCCTTGGAGCCATAATTTTTTCCTTTCTTGTTTGGGTAAACTAAAATAAGAAGTGGAAGAAGCTAGGACCCTGAAAATATATAAAGAGAAACATATAATAATTAGATTAAAGAAACCAAGAAGAGGACAATCGAGGAGTCACCATAACCCATAGATTTTGTAGGTTAAGTATTGTATATAAGTATTTCTTCCAAGAAGTAGTACTATTTAGTCAAAGCTTTAGCGGACTTTCTACATAAATCAAATTAAAAGGTTGGTACAAAATCCAAACTTAACTGCTACCTCTGAAATCGAGAATGATCTAGCAATAAGAAGACTGAGAAAGGTAGAGTTTATAATTCTTTTAACTGTCTCTAGAAGAGAGATAATTAGCAACGTAAATTATAAAGAATTACTCTACTCTATGGAATTATGGGTTCATGCTACATAAAACTTGTTGGCAGGATCAGTAGCTTATAGGACCAAAAATACTTTTTCTTTTTTAGGAAAAAAAGAGAGAGAAACAAAAAAACAAATAACATAGTTTGGTGAAATGCAAATATTCGAATTTGAGTATAAACCTTAGCATACAAATATATATGTTTCGTTGATTTATCAATAATCATTTAATCAGAAAATTTTATGCATTTAATTAAAGAGTAGGCACAACTAATCCAATAAAGCAAGATAATCAAGTTACATTTTACCTTTTGAGTAAAGTGAAAAATCACTGAAGAAAGCAATATACCAAGCAGAACAAGAAAACATAAAAATGAAGAAAGCAATATACCAAGCTAACCTTGGTTGTAAGTAAAGGAAATGACCTTCTCAAATTGAACTGCATCTAAAAGAAAGCCATCAAGGTGAGAAATTTATCATGTTAGAAAGTTATAAGTGTTAATCAAATATAAATCTTTAACCTGACAACCAAACTTTGAAAATGTTACTGTCCCAGTCCTATCATTCTTTCTAGCACCATTTACTATGATGTCTTCAATAAGTCTAAGATACATGCATTCCTCATGTTTTTCAAGAACTGATTTTGGAAGAAGTAAGAACGTATACTTTTCAAACTTATTGGGAGTTAGAATTAGCCATTTCACTATTTTCAGAACAACAATACATATGTTGTGAAGGAATATCGAATATCATTCTCAATCAGTGGAGAAGATGAGTACCATGCTTAAAAATAAGTGTAATCAATTGGAGGGATAAAGTTGTCACAATCAATACTCATCTCAATGTCTACTATATGAATATCATCACATACATTTTCATTCAAAGCCTCTCTACGAGAATGAAAATTGTTTATAAGCGTGTAGTTAAAAAAAATACTTATTTTACCTACAAGAACTGATTTTATCTACAAGAACTGATTTTATCTACAAGAACTGATTTAGTTAGAATGAAAAGAACTTCTAATTTAGTTATGTATTAGGACCATCTAATTTTGATTCCCTTCTGTTTCTACAAAAATATTGGAGCATAACTAAAGTATGTAACATCAAACATATCATAAGGGTGTCCATTGAAAAGAGTTCAAATTTTGATTCCCATCTGTTAAGAGCTGAGGGAGTGGTGTGGGATGCATTAGGACCCATCTATATGCTCATATGTCCTACACCAAACTATAGATTATAATAATTTTAGTAAGCATAAATGAAAATTTGGAAGCATGATAATATAAAGAGGTAATGAGTTTGTACAAGACACACAGGCATTTCTTTCTATTTTAATCATTTTGGATAGAAATATCACTAATTTATTTTGAATTAATGGAATCCATTTTGGTAGATTGATAATAGTAAATAACAACAGTAGCTAATAAATTACTTTTACAACTTTAAGTAATTGGCAACAACTCAATTTTTGTGACCTAAAATTAGCAAAAGTTTGATATTAATTAATAAAAGCATGTAATTTAGCAGAGAACCAAATCAAACTTAGGAGGTATGTATCTTAGGAGTTATTTCAATTTTTCTATATAAAAAAGAGAGTCTATTCTCACATTATTATTGGTACTCAACAGGTACTTCAAGTTTCAACTCTTAATATTTGGTAAGGGGTCAATAAACTATCTCCAACAGACTAACCTTTTATTAGAATATTCCTAATTTTGATGATAAAATTTTCTGAAAACCTCTTTTCATAACCATTCTCTATTTCTGCAAAGCATATCGGAGCAAAAAAATTATTCTTACACGACTTGTTATTTCACCAAAATCACATGAAAAACATCCATAGCTATTATTGCATCATAATGGAAATAACTAAAGACAAGGTAAATCAGTGATATACTAGACATAAAATTTAAATTTGCATTTTAACAAAACTGTCACAGATTTAAGAACTATTTAAATTTAAACCTGTTTAAGCTGCTCACCATAGATTGATCAATTAGTCTTTCTCCTCTCAAATTTCATAAGCAAGATTCCTGATACGCAAAATTAAGCACTACATTTTAACATCACATACATTGAACTAAGTAGATATTTATTATTTTTAAATGGAAAAAACTGAATAAACATAAGACTAACACTTCTAATTGGCATATTCAGCACAAACTTCACCACATCTGTTATAAGCATCATTTAACATATCATCGCTTTCCAAAGTAAATAATTTCTAGCTTCTCTCATTTTTATCAACAAGAGTTGCTTGTTTCAATATTACTTTATAAACAAGATGTTCTGAAGAAACTGCCAAATTCTCAATGATTACACTTATAAATAATTTTTGTTCTTGTAAACAACATCAGTTCTTGTAGATAAAATAAGTGTACTGCCAAATTTTTATGAATACGTAAACAAAATAAGTGTGTAGATAAAAAAGTTTTCTAAGTCTAACAAATTTTACCAGAACCAACAATTAGCGGTCATCTGCTTCATTATAGATTGCCATAACAAATATATTATCCTCTCTGGCTAAACAGTGGCCACTCTCATAGGCAGATTCCACTACAAAAAAGGAGGAAGCAGCACATGGCTATCCGCAGCAGTGACCTCCAACTGCCCCACCATCCTCCTCCCTCTCTATTTCTTCCACTCCTCCTCCAATAACTCTTCTTCTCCCCTACTCAAAAAACTCATCCTACCCTACTTTAAATCGTCATAGCCTCCTCCCTCGACAACCTTATGTGCTCCTACGGTCTCCTTTACCTCCACGTCTCCGCCTCTTCCCCCATCTCATCAACCCAGCTTGCCTTCAACGCTATTTTCTCCTTCTTCCTCAGCTCCCAAGAGCTCACCTCCCCAATCCTCAACTCCATCTTCCTCGTCACCTTCTCCACCGCCTTCCTTGTCGTGGTCGTCAACCCCAACCACGACGACTCCAATATGAACATATCAAAAAGCAGGCACCCGTTTGGGTTCGTACTAACACTTGTAGCATTGGAGGTGTTCTCGTTCCTGTTGTCCGTGACATAGATGATGTACTAGAAGATGGTGAAAACTAAGCACGTCTTCGTGGTAATTGAGACGATGGTGTGGACTGGGTCGGTTGCCTCAGTGGGACCGGTGCTGGGGCTGTTTGCAAGAGAGGAATAAGAGCCTTGGAGATGGACGGTGGAAAGGTCGATTTTTTAATTGAATTTGGGATGGGGATATAGGGGGAGGGAGGTCGATGTTTAGCTATTTACGAGAGAGGCGACATATTTTTATTTTCCCGCTTAATTTCTTGCTCTACAGCTTTAGGGTTTGTTTTTCTTTTCTTTTAATAATTCAATCTAGATAATCGTAGCATTTTTATTAAAACATTGTGTATTTATGCTGCAAAAAATAAATTTTTCTTGTAGTGGTGGGTTAGAGGAGTAGAGATCTTCGCGAAGTCCATAATGAACTTCCTACAATAGCTTGCCAAACAAAGGAAACTTCTCACTTACGTGGCATTCTTTGGCACATGCCAATCCTATACTACAAAAACTTTACTAGGATCGACCGCCAACCCACTTTCATAGATAATGTGTCCCAAAAAGCATACACGCTAAAAGTGACATTTAAAAAACTTCACCTTCAACTTATGCTCACGGAGTGTATTAAGCACTTCTTCTAAATGCAACTTATGCTCCTCGCTTTTCAAATAGACTAATATGCCATCCACAAATACCACCACGAACTTGTTAAGAAACCCACTAAAAACTCGACTCATCGAAACAATAAATTAAGCATGTGCATTGGTCCATTTGAAAGGCATGACTAACCACTCATACAGTCCGTCGGGTGTACGAAGAGCAGTCTTCTAATTACTATCGTCAGCTACATGCAACCGATAAAATCCGATGGTCAAGTCAAGCTGTAAGAACACCTTCGCTCCAACTAACTAATCAAAGAGATCGTCTATGTGGGGAAAAGGGTAATGATTCTTCTTTATCAGCTTATTCAGCTCCTGATAATTGATGCAAAGCCTTAAAGAACCATTTGCCTCAATGGAGAAGACAACTGGTGCTTCCTACTCTATAATACTCCTCTAAATGAGCCCTTCTCCAATAGCTCATTTACTTGCTTACTTAGCTCGCATCTCTCCTTAGGAGCCATAAGCCTCAAACGTAAGGCAACTGGTCTGGTGTTCTCCACAAGATAAATCTGGAACTTGATCTTTCTATGAGGTGGAAGACCAGTGACCTTGGAAAAGATATCTGAATAGTCTCTAACTGCAGGCCCTGAATCTAACTCATTATGTGATAGGTCTAATGAATATGAGTAATTCAACATAACTAAACCTTTGGGATCGCAATGAACCTCTAGACTGTGTCAACTACAAGTCTTCAACCTAACAATCTTTCTATCACAATCTTAAATTGCCTTAACCGTTGTTATCCAATCCATGCCTTCAATCAAACCAAACCCAGAAAATCCTAAGACAAAAGCATTAAAATCGAACTCGACCCCAGATTGAACAATTTCAAACCCCTACATATCATAGACAAATAAGCCTATCCTCTAACAGAGTTTGATGCAACTACAGGGTACGTAATTATACTAATGTCTAAGTGTAACTCATCACAAGTCTGCTCGAGATAAAAGGGTGTGATTCCCTTATGTCAAATAAGGTATGAACAGGTAAATCAGATAAAGTTAACACACCTACGCTTCTGACCATTTTCCCCTTGTCCATGACTGGAGGTGCACTCGAGCTTGGAACAAAGTCCAATGTCTATGCTAAAATCACCTGGGTAGAGATCTTCTAAGGTGCTAGACACTACCACCTCATGTGCCCGAATTGACTGTAATTGTAATACGTAATCTTCGAACTATCAGTCTTGCACTCCTTTGCAAAATGCCATTTCTTACCACACTTTCTACACTAAAGCTCTTGATTCTCAGTCTTTCTCTTGGGTCCTATTCTGCCCTTGCGCTGGTTCTACTGGGTTGTCATTCCTCCTGTCTTCTTAGGCTCACTCTTTACTTCCTCCTTGGAAACCACATTCAGCAAAGCCATCTCCACAAATCCCTCAAAAGCCAAACCCATGGAATATGACTAAAGGCCAAATCCTAAAGAGGTTGGTTTAGTCCCTTCGCAAACTTCAGAGCCTTTCTGTAAGGGGTATTGATCAGCTATATTCCAAACCTAGCTAACTCATTGAACTGATTAACATACTCTTTCACTGACATCTCTCCATGCCATAAATGTATGAACTTCTTTAACTGTACTCCCTTTTCAGCCCGGGACAAAAAATTCATCTCAAATCGGCTTCTAAACTTCCTCCAAGTAATCTCTCCCTCATCCTCTTAGCAACTACTACGTCCACCAATTCAGAGCCTATTCCTATCTATGCTATTAAAGCTCTGCTAAAGCACCACAAAATCCACGTTATGGCATGTAGCCCTCCTCCACCGCTACACTATTTTATTTTAGCTCTATTAAACAATAGATCCGCTTTAAGCCCTACGGTTTTCTGCTACATAGCTGAATCAGGACTTTTTAGTACCCGCTTTAGCAACAATAATGTAAAAAAGGTTGATTCGAATAATTCTTTTACAAAACAAATCAAAAAGTAATGGTAAAGTCTTAATTTTAAGGCAGAAGCGCTTAATATAAGTTAAAAATCTATTGTAATCACCAAATCCAAACCACAAAAATCATGATATTCTTCAGTTTTGTTACATGAGATTAAAAAAATATTTTCTTTTTCTACACAAATAATGTAAGATGGACAATAAATTAGCTGTAAGAATTTGGTTTTATATCTAGTGAAGCTTTCTTTAGCTTCGCTGTTTTCTGCTATATCACCACTTTATCCTTGCTATTATATTTTGCACCTCCGCCATTATAAAACCACCAAGCACTTTTACTGCACAACTCCTTGTAAATGCCAAGTGGTATGTTATCTCCTAATGTCATATCCAAGACCCATCCACACCAAAATTCCCTTACAAGTTTGAATCTTGTCCTCGAATCTACATACGACTCTGTCCGTACGTACGTTTCCCTAGGCTCGTAAAATCCTTAAACAGCTTAGCAGAATCGGTGGTAGGTGGGTGGAAAAGAACTGCAGCCGACGCTCACTCCGTGGGTCCTCTATTAGGGTTAATCTCGGCTTGTCCTCTTACTAGCAGATACCGGTAGAATTAAATTGGGACGTTCACATATGGATTCTTAGCTACATTGCCTGTGTTGCTACTAGGAGGTTCGCTCATCTTTTCTATCTATGATTTATGAATTAATATGTAACTTATCCACAGAAAGTATTAGCAAGAATAAGGGAATTAGTTAACATATTATATATATATAACCTTTGAAAAGCCTTGATCTACATATATTGGAAACCCATTTTAAAAACCTTTTAGAAAACTTGTATAAAATCTTTTCTTTTTGAAAAACTTTTCAAGAACGTCCTCTCAATACGCACCTAATCCCTAATAGATTTCAAACCTAAGCTCTGATATCATATGTGGCAACCCCCACCTCCCAACACACCGATCTAAAATCTAGACCGACTTTTAGACTTGAGTCAGTGCCGAGAAGTACGAGTTATCAGGTAATTAAACATTTCAGAAACTAAAAATATAAGGATAAAATCTAAGACATTCTACAGCTTCAGATCTCGCAGTAGAAGGTAGAAACATGTAAGTATATAGGAAATAGTCTTCTTGGAAAATATCCAAATAAATAACACAATCTCAAAACTGTACGTAGTCAAATCCATAATATATAGAAATGCATCAAGTAGCCTGATAATGTACTAAATACGATAAATAATACACAGAGAGTAATAAGAAATAAAAAGCAATCCCGATGTCAAGCTTGCCTCTCCAAGTACTATCGCTAGGCCTATCACCACTGCCCTGTTCTCCTATGGTTGAGAAAATAAAGGAAAAGGAGTGGGTCATACAAAAGTCTGATAAATGAGTTACATCATTAATATATGTAGATCACATGTAATTTACTTTAGTAATACTCTATATGACCTAGGATGTCCTATAAGTGTCCATGAATTTCTTGTTCTCTCTATTTAAGGAGTGTATGTCAATACATACCAACATTAATGGATTGTGCAGGCTCGTATTTTGGGTCGAGCAACTAATCAATCCTCAACGCAACTAATGGTCGGCTAATAGCTATTATAACTATTCCATATAGGTTTCGCTATAATTTCCAGCATGAGACTACATTTCCTATATTACAACTACATGTATTCTTGTTACGTATTGAGGGGTAGCTCGCAATGCCGACCCGATGAAGTGTCTCATCGTCGCTGCATCCATGTACACCTTCTAATGGTAATGTAACGCCTGTTATCGCACCAACAATCATCAACACAGTACCACACAACAATCGTGAATACCAAAGAACTCCGTTAGTATCGAGGCGACACACTCCATCAGGCATTATCATTAGTGTTGCGCTTCCACCATAGAACTTAGAAACTACTATGAGTGCAATTTGCAATAGAATCGCTCTATTCAATATCGATCTTGCTGGAAAAATAGCATTTCTAGTCTCATAACATCCTAGTGTCGCCAATATTAGGAACTAGCTTCCCTATAATTACTAATATGTGTGTGTGTGTATGTATGTATACATACTGCATAATTTAATTTATACTTAGGCCTTAGGCTAAGGTTTAGGCCGTGCCTAAAAATGCTAACCAGTCGACAACTGCTTGTTGAAGCGGTCGACTTCTTGCTATCAATCAGCTCTAGAGAGCTTGCCGAACAGTCGAGGTGTTATATTTTTTCTATTATCATCGTTGTTCATTAATTCGATTATAATAACCTTAATTATAACTTGGCATATGAAAACCCCAATTATGTTGAACCTAAACTTGTAATATATAATTTTTCAAAAGTTCATATTTAACCTAGGTTGTCATCTATAGGGTTATACCAATCCATGTTAAATTGGTTGGAAAGGGTGGTTAACTTGAATCAGTTCTTATTTACTTAACAAAAAGCACATATAATCAACCTAAATCGATAACTATTCAGAAATCTAACTTCACCAAATTAGGTTTAAAAGAAAGGGATTAGAATTGTAAATTAATCTATTAACAATTTACCAATTCCAACAACTCTAAGTCAATTATATGTAAATCCTTTAACTAATTATGAACTCACTCACCTCGAAAAACCTATCCCTTTTGCTATCATGCCTAGAATCACCTCTGTTTAGTGTAGATCTCCTCTTGATTTGATTTGGTCTCCAACTTAATTTTTATTTTTGTAAGAAATTTTGTTTTGAGGAGAAAAGCGATTTTTAAAGAGAAAGAGTTTGGACATATTGTTCACTGCTAGTGAATAAGGGTTAGGTTTAATATCTTATTTGTATACATAGAAAACACGATCAAACCCTATCAAATTTGGATCGTTCGCCCCGAACAAACCATAGCCAATTACACAAGACTGACCGATCGATGTAGATGGGGGTAGTTGACCGAAAAGGTCGATGGTCCTAATATATCTGTTGGCCGATGAGTTTTCTTATTCAATAGTATTTATTTCCAAAAAAAATTATTTAATTATTTTTGACTATGAATTTCAAACATTTATAGCTTTCTCATACTAGCTCCGCTTTCAAAACATTATTTATGAATGTTGCCAAAAAATTGCTCCAAATACAACGATGCAGCGTAGCCAAATTTTGATGTTTGTAAAAATTTCATTTTTGCCATTATTATATTTAAATTTAGTTCTTATAATACAATGTCGATATCCCATTCTCAAAGTACCATATTAATAATAAAGATATGTGTTTTTTTGCATGATCCAGTGTTCATGGTTACAAACTATTTAATATCTACAATCGACTAAACATAATATCCTAAGGATTATTCTTATATGTTATAATGTACTCTTAACATTTCTTATATTTACATAAGCTGTAATAATAAAAAATACTTAACTAAGAAAAAATTTCTCATAATAGTTAAGTTACATAATCAAATTACATAATTTCTCCTAGATCATACATTTAACCGTATTAATCTCCTACATGCACTGGAAGCTAATTAAGGTGTCCTACACTCATTCCATTGATTGGTCTATCTAGAGAAAACCGAGAAAAGGCCTTAATGAGTGGTTTGTATTGTTATTATTTGTTTCTACTAGTTCAACAACATCTGCTCCATCACTACTAAACCTTTTATCATTTAGTGATTAAATATGTCTCGATCTCTTATGAGCTCTTTATTCCTTTGAATTATGTATTGCATCATGTTATCGCCATACATGTGTATTATATTTTCAATGAAAAGAATTTCTCCAAGTTCATATAACAAATTTTTGAACCCATACTACTTCTTATTTAGCTTTGTTCAAGGTTATGTACAATTTTGATTTGAATATGCCATAATTCTTCCCTTGGAACATTTCCAATATTTAGATCCTTCATAAAGGGTGAACATGAATTTTAGGACTGGCTTTATATCATTGATGTTGGTAATGACATTGAGTTTGAATACTCCTTCGTAAGGAGATCATTGTTTCAATATGAAATAAATCTCTATTACTTCAAAAATACTTGAGAGTGCTTTTGACTACTATCTAGTGATCTTTGACTTAATTGATCAGAATACACTAACAACATTGAATATATAGTAACAAATCATGTCTAGCACATAACATGGCATATCATATTGCATATGCATAAAACATCCATCTTATATGCTCTCATTCCTTATTCGTAGATGTGAAATCCATTCTCGAAAGGAAAATTCCATGCCATGAGGAACATTTCATTGCTTGGAAATTTCCATACTAAGCATTTTATTATTGTACTTATGTACTTAAATTGGCACAAGATAACATCCTACTAGATTTTTATTTATAAATTTTATACATAGTATATGGATTGTTTCTATCGAATACTAAATCAATAAATTTTGTATACAACCATGCATAGCCATACAGAGCAAAAGGCAGAGACTCTAATTTAGAAATTTCAGCTTTAGAAGCATTCATGCATTGCATAGCCAATCGTCACATGCATTCAATGTCATTTAGAAGTTGAGACTTAGTTTTTAGATGATTTAGAGAAGAGCTAAATAACTATTTCGTAGTAGAACTCACATGCATCCCATTACCTTCAAAACTTGCTATTTTCTTCTTATAATAACCTCTTAACTCCGTAAACTTGGACTCAAAATAATTCTTTAAATTTTTTTCCATTGAGAAATGACATCGCTATCTACTATTGGTGGAGGCGCGTTAGGCAGAGGTGTAGCACTCAGCGAATGGATAGGGAACTAAAGTCATAGATGGGTACTCTTCCCTACTATGTTCCTCTACCACTTGACGAGACAATCCATCAATCGTACTTTCTAGCTTCATAATCTCACCTTCATAAGAGGCAGTATAAATACCCTCCGTCTCCTTTGAAAGTTTTCCTAAATCAACTATATGGATTTGGGAAGCTCCTAATTCCTTTTTCAATTCCTTTATTCTTTCCTTCACCGTTGCCAAATCATTGCGCTGAGTGTGGTTTTACAAGTGTACTGATGTAATAAAGCCTCTTTGGCTACTTCAAATTTGTGTGAAAGGTTCCTAATTTTTTAATCATCTTTAGCAAGCACCAACTCAGTACCCATATCCTTATATGATTCAGGAATGCTTGCCAAAAATTAGTGGTCTTTCCTTGAGCTAAGGGAGAGCTAAGAAGTATTAAAGTGTTCGCAAGATACATGAAATAATGAAGCATCAAGCTACACACCAAATAAAGAAATAAACAAAATAAGGATATGCTTGGCAAAGTTAAAAATCTTTAAGAGGTCAATAATAGCTTTATAGATATACAACATCATACAACACATGTTATACACATAATTACTGTCTATGACTAAGTTATTCTTAAACCATCGCCTATGGGGATAGTGTATACAAAGTGATTCATTAAGAGGACCCCATCGACGTAGTACGAAATCACTAACCGCTTCTTTCTCCCGAACCACTTCCGCAATCCTTGCCAAGAGACCTTAGGTCTCCTCCTTTACCTGCATAATTGTCTCGTCCCTTTCTTTCTCCCATTTAGAGATCATAGCAGCGTTATGGTAAATATCTCTATAGTACGAGCTTCCAAATGATTAATGATTTTCCTTAAATGTTTAACAAAAAAGGTTTCTAGCAATTATGAGGAGGGATGCTTACTAAAATTTAGGTGTCTCCCTAAAAACAAAGTACATGCATATAAGAGTGTATGAATTTCGATGAATATGGTCAACACAAAACACCGAAGATGAAACATAAAAAAAGGATAAAACAACTTCACATACAAAGCTTAAAATTTATTCACAAAATTCAAAATACCCAAAAAAAAATCCAAGCTTCCTTTTATAACATCATCATCAAGGCGCATGGAAAAAAAGGCCTTAACTTGTGCACAAATCGAGTAAACAACATTGTAATTAGTGTTTTTACTACTTCCAGAGTGCTAGATAATTTCTGCTCTAAGGAAGACACTTTATGTTCAGTCTCTTTTTTTTATGCCCAAGATTTTTTTCAACCTCCTCAACTTTTTTTACAAAGCAGCCTCCTTGGCCTTCTTTTTATATGATCCTCCCTTTTTTGGCGTGCATCAAGGTCTAGTAAAGCTTTGTGTAGCTTAACTTTCATATTAGAAACTTCTTTTTCAAGCATCTTTAACGTAGTTTTAGAAACTACATCATGCTTTTGCATTTCTATAGCCATATCAATCTCATAGAAAGAGAATAACATAAAAGGTACAAGTGCAACATCCGCAAAAATACATCAAAACCTAAACAAAAGAAAACATAATATAAAGTAAAATTGGTGAGTACAAATTTGATAAAAAAGAGAAGTAAATGTGCCTAAACCTCCTTAATGGACAAGTCGGAGGAAGGTAAAGAAGAAGGGGTAGATAATAAAATCACCGATAAGAGGATGCCCTATGTGCATTACCAGGACAGTAACGGTGCCATCCTCTAGAAAAGGTAAAAACTGAGAGGGAAGAGCAGAAGATATTGGTTGTACATAAATAGCTACACCATAAGATACATCTATATGGTGAGAGGGGCCATCATGCATATTTATTTTGGAGGGGTTCTCCAGACAAATAAAATTACCACTAGCCCTTTTTTTATTAGGCTTCTTGGTAGTTGGCTTCTTACTACAAACACTAAGAAAATCCAACATTGTACCTGCATAGTACAAAAAACGACCAAATAAAATAAAAAGCGACATTTAAAACATCACCCTAATGATCAAAAATTAATTAAAGTACATAGACTTTGTAGCTAAAAGATACCAAATGGCGTAGAAGTATCAAAAAATAAACAAAATATAGCAAGGGAAATGATGATGTTGGAACAGAAAATTATATTTATGCAATAGAGGTTCTACAAATAGCTTGAACCCTTATAGATATCATTAGCAAGCCTAAGTGTAGTGCCCCTACGTGCTACAAAGAGTTCTAACTTAGTGCAAGCATAACTCAGGACAACTAGCTGAAAAGTGAAGAAGAAGCAAGTTAGCGTAGGAAAGAAAATTAAAGAAACCTTTTTCAAAAAAAAAAAAAATTAAAGAAAAAGAGTAAGAAAGAATGTGATATCATTTTGTTGAATGAAGGAAAAAATTCATCCTGATTTGAAATGAAGAAAAACTTGGTCTGCCCATGTATAAGTACTACGAGAAGAAGAGGATAAAAGAGATTTCATGGCCTGAGAAAAATGAAATCCACTACAACCTAAAGATAGACTTTTACATACGAAATATTAAAAAGCAACTCTCGGCAAGAAGAGGGAGCCAAGTGTTCAACATATAAGGTATAGGTACTAGTTAATAGAAAGTAGGAGTGAGAGCTGATTGGATCGGTGACAAGCCAACAACAGTTAACTACTCTTTAATCAGCAGGTGAAGAAACCACTCATACAAGGACATGAGTAAAAAGTATTAAATGCAAAAGGATCGATTAGAAAAACTCAAAAAACCAGGTACGAAAATAACAACTCTGCCCTAATATACATTAATGTAGACTTAGATAGCCAGTATACACCCATTTATCTCCTATAAACATATATTATGCATATTCGATGTATAAAGCCAAGAAATTATATGAGTCGATGTGAAGAAAAAAAGGACACATCTACTTAAATAAGCAACTACGCATGTCTTAAGATATAAGATATGAAGCCCAGCCAACTAAATTATACATCCGCAATTTATGTACAATTATTAGCACAATATCAAACTCAAATTAAATAGTCTATGAAGATCAATATGGACCAATAAAGAAAACCATGTAGATCTGATGTAAACAATGCTAAACATACTACAATTTACAAGGCATCATAACTCTGAATATACACGAGTGGAAAAACCATCCAAGAACAAAAGGCGTCCCTATTGGGATTCACAACTTTAAATATGCACGAGCAGCACACCTATGTTGGAAATTTTGCGGTTCGAGACAAATTTGATGGCGATTGCGATGAAGATAATGCTATACTTCCGACTTCAAGGATCTATGGAATAGATTCTTTCAGACAATAGTTCAACCCACCAGGTACAAATGGGTTATTGAACTATCGACTTTCAAGATTCAATGAAGCCTTATAACAGCGTAATCAGATTCAATGTTTGTACGTTTTTGATCCGACCAAGAACACTTTAGTAACGGTTTCTGATGATGCAATTTGTATAGAATAGAATGGAGAGGAAGAAGAGAGCAATTCTGTGACGGTTTCTGAATTTGCAACACGTTGGAGGCGTCAAAAAATAGAGAAATGGTGGCGCAGCGTTAGCAACACTGTCCAGCGTCGCAAAATGCTCTGCAAAGAAGAAGAAGAAGATTCAGAAAAAATGAAAACTGTTCCCAACGTTTTCTGGGCGTTGCTATTTATAGATGTGAAGAGATGTCTATTCGCTTCGCAACTGTTACGAATGGATTCAATTTAAACGTCGCGTCCATTCATATTTTGCAACGTTCAGAAAACCGTTGCAATTTCCCGCCCTTTATTCAATTTCAGAAATTCGGTTCTGGGTCCTTAATGGGCTGAAATTTGGCCCGTTACTTTTCACATATGATCCAAAAATATTTTCGGATCCGAACCCGACCCGACCCGCCCGGCCCGGTTCGATTCAGTCGGAAGGACGGACGGCGGCGGTGCGCATGTGGTGTTGCATGACTTCTCTCCTCACAACAAAGCAAACATGTGGGAGCCCCAAGGCCCCAACATCCACATGAGAAAGCTATATTTATACAAAATTATTGTATAATTTTCTACCATGTGGGACTATTTGTTCTCTTCTTCCTTTTCATCTCTTCTCTTCCAAATTAAAACCCAAAACCCAAAATAATTTATTTTGAAAATTTTACAACAATCTCCCCCAATTTTCAAAATAAATAAAAAGGACGGCTGAATCACTAGAGTGACTTCCTACATACCTAAGTGGGATCAAGCCTATGTAGTTCTAAGATCAAGTTTTGCATCATCGTGAAAACAAACACATAAATAAAAGGTATCTTTGGATTTAAACCTGTACTTAGTGTAAACCATTCAAAACCTTATCGAGATTCTACGGTGAACGAATCTTGAACCAAGTGTCACTAATGATAAAACCGGAGCAATCATACATGTTGATTTTCTTAGGTAAAACCACTACAAGGGGAGGGGGGATTTCCGACGGCTGAAAACCGTCGGCGGCCGTCGGAAGCCGTCGGCGGCCGTCGGAAAAAGCCGTCGGAAATGAAGGCGTCGGGGAGCAGTATTTCCGACGGCTACCGACGGGTGATGCCGTATACATTATCGACGGCTTTCGGCGGTTTCCGGCGGTTTCCGACGGCCGTCGGAAACCGTCGGAAACCGCCGGAAATCAGGCCAATAAGCCGTCGGAAACCGCCGGAAACCGCCGGAAAATTTCGACCAATAAGCCGTCGGGAGCCGTCGGAAGCCGTCGGAAACCTGCTGTTTTTTTTTTAAATCTGCTGCAAATAGAGCCTTCCAACCACATTTCTCTTCCAAACACTACAATATCAATACTGCACAATCAAATAAACAATAATCCAACCAAACATGCAAACCAATACTCCAAAATATTCAATAGACACAGAAATAAACAAAATTAGAATAAAAATAAAATACAAAATATACATAACATTCCAACATTAACAATAATACTAACAATAACTGTTCTAATCATGCATATCCTGATACAGCTACAGAACCAAATGTATTATACATAATTATACATATCAACAATTAATTGTTCCTTCTACCAAATCATTGTAAACTAAAACTAAACATACCTGCACGAACGAATTAGAAAGCAATGAATCAATCTGCCCCAGATCCAGAGCCAGCCGATGAAGGGAAGCGGCCACCAAACTGCTGCATGTACTCAAATAACTGTGCCGTCTGCATGGCCTGTTGGCGGTTCTGCTCCTCCAACTGCTGAACTCTAGTCTGCAATTCTTCTATACTTGCTAGCTCGCTCTGAGGTCTACTCCGCCGTCTCCTACTCTGACTACTGGACTGCAATAATTGAAAAATAAATAAAATCAAACTTTATTGTTTTGAAAAGGTAAGAATATCATATTTTAAGTATTTTAAGAAAAATTAAATTATTTACCGCTAAATTGCCAAATCCGTATCGTCGACCATGCTCTGGTGGACTCATAACGGACTCAAAAATAACGTCCTCTTCATCGGTCGTCAGCTGCTCTCGACCCGTATCAGAAAGGAGTTTCTGTCGCTGCTCCATAAACATCTCCTGCATTGACAAATTAATAATATCATATCTTATTTCATAATAATTTGACAACTAAAACAATTACTAATACTGAATAAAATGAAATATGCTTACATGGCTTTTACTGGATTTATCGTCCTGCCATGTGTACGAAACAGTCCCGTCTGGATTAACATGCTCAACAGCATGCGTACGGGTGAACACGTCCATATAGCTGACAGGACCATGTGCCTCGGCTTCCTGAAGTTGATTGTTACATACAATTATTATACATTTAAAATCATATAGCATAAACTATTTACATTTATTATTCAGTAATTAAATTTACCAACTCCTGCCGATACTGCTGAAACGACTTCGATCCTCCGCGATGAGTAACGGGATTCTTATTTCTATTTGCAGAGTTTCTATCTGACTCTGCCTGTACATTCAAAATTTGATACATTATTTTTCAATCACGTTAAATTAATAATTGAAAAAAAATTAGTATACTTGCCTTCGCCTCGTCCGTCTCCCAGTAGCTCAACCAAGCTTGCCACACGCTCTCCCCCATCCACCGTGGTCTCTTCCCGGATTTCTTAACCTCAGATATCGTGTCTCTGTAGTTCTTTCGCATCTTCCTCATCCAGTATGCTCGTGCCAGCTGCATATCATCCGTCTGGATGTCTATCTCAGCCTGTGTTAAAAAAAGATTACACTTTAAACGATAAACGGTAGAAAAACGACAAAAACGAATTAAAAATGGAAAACATAAAAATTACACATACTAGGACATCCTGCCATATGCACTCTATGATGTGCGGAGGGATGGTATCCCACTTCGGCCAGCACGCACTCATCCTACTACGATATGCTGCTCTGGAGACGTCCAACACTACCTTAGTGGGTAGTAGCTCGAACCCCCTGTTTTTAAGTACGATACAGATAAGTACATACGTATAGTATAGAAAAAATAAGATGATGAATAAGATTTAATTTTTACCCATCTGCTTTGGGGACTAACGTAACAACTGGACGGTGTGGCGCTTGCGATGGGCCACTGCCATCGCCTCCTGAAGAACGGGAAGAGCTCCTCCCTCTATGTGACATAATGATAAACCTGTGACGTTTACACATCATTATATAAGAGAATAAAAACATGATAATGAAATATATTTCATATGAACATGACATCAATGGTATAAATTGCTTAATTATAATGACTGAAATGTAAATAGACATGTAAGTTTGTTATACCTGATTCATGATGGGTGTACTCTTCCTACGATAAGCAGAGTTCATTGCATTTTTAATAAAAATTGCTAAATAAATGACAAATTGAAATAACATAAAACAATAGTAAACGGATTTAGTTTCATAGTTACATCAATTTCATAATACATCAAGAATTCAACATAGTTACATCAATTGCAAAAAAACAGATTCAAATTTATATCAGTCATCATCGTCTTCTGATTCAGATTCGGTCTCGTTTTCGACGATATTTTCCTCTGCACTGTCAAACGCTTCTACCAAAACATTTGATTCATCGATCAAAGGACCAAAATCTGTATGATCGTTTGTAATTATTATTTCGTTATTTTGCTCAAGATCTGCCTGATAAGCTTGTTCGTCCGGAATATTCTTCCCATCGAATGTGAATCTGGCCTTTGTTTTAAAAACTGCAGACCAATCTGCTTTATCTCTTTTTAGAGACGGATAAGGAGCGTAATAAACTTGCAATGCTTGTTTGGCTAGTACAAAAGGATCATACTTGTGATAGTGCGATGTATGCTTTATTTCGATAAGATTATAATCCTTATGCACATTAATTCCAGAACCTGGAACATTGCTAAACCAATTGCATCTAAATAGAAACACCTCCTCCGCGGGTCTTGAGAAATATGTCAGTTGCAAAATTTGTGTTAAAACGCCATAAAAATCATTTAAATGGTTTTCTGGATCGTCACTACCTTTAACAAATACACCAGTATTATTTGTTAATTTTTCTGCACCGTATTCTTTAGTGTTAAATTTGTATCCATTGACGAAATATATTGGATATGTCTTGACCACTCTTTTTGGTCCCATTGCAAGATGTTTCAACCCTTCGTCAACAACACAATTTTTCGGCTCATAAACGTAATTTGAAAACCAACGGGAAAATTCTTTACTGAGATCTCCGTTCGGATGTTCCCGTTCATAAACACTGTTTATATAAACAAATTATTACATTAGGTTATACACGCTCATGCATTACAGAAAAGAATAAAACAAAAATTATTATTTCAGATTACCTAACAAACGGTGCAACCTCGGCACAATTTAGAAGAATATAAGTGTGTGCTACACGAAGATCTCTATCGTCTAGCCATATTTCCACACATTTTCCAGAAGGCCGACCATGTTGTCTAAAAATAGATAACATTGCTTGAGAGGACTCTTGTTCGTCGCCTTCATCATTACGAGGAACACTTTGAAATGAAATATTCACATGGTCACTGAAATAGTGAGAGAAAAAGAACGAAGCTTCTTCTTCGATGTAAGATTTACATATCGAACCTTCAACTCGTGCTTTTTGTCTCACTTTTTTCTTCAGATGATTCAAATATCTATGCAACATTAATTTATATTAACTTCATCTTTCAAATGCAATTAAATTACGTTATAACATATTACATACCTCTCAAATGGATACATCCATCCGTATTGGACAGGACCTCGAAGTCGTGTTTCAGATGGAAGATGAACAGGTAAATGTTCCATCACATTAAAAAACCTGGCGGAAATATTTTCTCTAATTTGCAAAGCAATATAGGAATGTCCACTTCAAGTTTACGTAAACGTTGCACTTTTAAAGTAGTCGAACAAAGCTCTTTGTAAAACATACTAAGCTCCGTTACTACCTTCCAAACTTTTAACGGCAGTAGTTCTTTAAACATAACGGGAAATAAATTTTCCATCATTATGTGACAGTCGTGACTTTTCATTCCGCTCAATCTACCATTTTTAAAGTCAACACATCTACGAAGATTTGATGATATCCCATCAGGAAATCTTAACCCTTCCACCCATTTTAACACAGCTTTAACTTGATTATTATCTAATTCGTAACAAGCTTTTGGTTTTTTACTGTCATTTGGTTTCATATGAAGCTCGGGACGTTTGCATAATTCTTCTATATCACGTCTTGATTTCAAATCATCCTTCGTCTTCCCTTTCACATTCAAAATTGTGTTAAACACATTATCAAATACATTTTTCTCATTGTGCATCACATCTATGTTATGGCGAAGCAGAAGATGTTTCCAATACGGCAACTCCCAAAAAATAGTTTGTTTGCACCAGTTATGAACAACTGATTTGCCTTCAATTTCTGTTTGCTCCCCCGTTTCATATATCTTTGGATAGTCCTTAACAAGTTCATATATGTCTTCGCTTGACCATATCGTCGGTGGTTGTCTGTTTTCTACTCTATTAGCTAAAAAGTTTTTCTTGTCTCCTCTGAAGGGATGATTTACATGGAGAAAATATCGATGACAGTCAAACCATGAAATTTTCTTACCATGCGGTAAAGAAAACGCTCGTGTTTCATCCATGCAATATGGACATGCTAGACGACCGGCAGTACTCCATCCCGAAAGCATTGCATAGGCAGGAAAATCACTTATAGTCCACAACAAAGAAGCAAACATACGAAAATTTTTCTTCTTTGACACATCGTATGTTTCTACTCCTTCGTTCCACAGTATTTTTAACTCCTCAATCAACGGTTGTAAATATACATCGATTCCTTGTGTCGGATCGTCGGGGCCAGGAACGACAACAGTAAGAAACATATATTGCGTTTTCATGCACATCCATGGAGGTAAATTATACGGTGTGACGATAATGGGCCAGGATGAATATTTAGAACCAAATTGAGAAAATGGAGAAAAACCGTCCGTACATAATCCTAATCTAACATTTTGACTCTCCGCTGCAAAATTTGGATACGTTTTATCGAAATGCTTCCATGCTTCTCCATCGGCCGGATGTGTCAACGTACCCTCTTCCTCCGTTCTCACGCTATGCCACCTCATATTAGACGCAGTTACAGAAGATGCGTATAATCTTTGAAGTCTTGGAGTTATGGGTAAGTAGTGCATACGCTTGTACGGAACTTCCTTACCCTTCTTTTTTCTTGGTTTGTATCTCTCCTGGTTACAAACTTTACAATTTCTAAGGTTTGCGTCTTCTTTCCAAAACAACATGCATCCTTTTAAACATGTATCTATTTTCTGATACGGTAAACCAAAAGCCGACATAAGTTTTTTAACTTCGTAGTGATTTTCACACATTAGATTATCGGGCGGCATATGTCTTTTTGCAGCTTGTACAACAGCCGTAAACCCAGCTTCAGTGATGTTGTATTTTGACTTCATCGCAATGTATTCTGCGATTACTGACAGCTGCGTGCCGCTTTTACAACCATCCCAAATAGGTTTTTTAGCTGCATCTAGTAAATCATAAATTTTCTTAGCTTCAATATTTGGTTCTTCAACATTTACATCATCGTCGTCAACTTCAACCATAGGAAACATTGATCGTGCTGCATCTTCGACCATATTTTCTATACGGGTCGTTGAAACTATTTCGTTAACGACACTTTCAGACTCTACAGAAGTATTTGCTACAACTTCTCCATGCCGATCCCAAACATAATATTCGGGTGTGAAACCGTGTTGGCACAAATGAACTTTCACAATATCTGGTAACAAAAACTTCAAATGTCTACACCTACTACACGGACAACGAATTTCTGGATCGTTTCCGTTATTACTTAAGGCGAATTCAACAAACACGTTTATACCGTTATAAAAATCTTCTTTTATTGAGCCCCTCATTCCTTTTCTTTGGTACATCCATCTCCTTCGATCAACAAAATAATCAATCATTTTTCCTATTTGACAAAATGAGAAGTTCAAAATTTAATATTTATTTTGAAGAATACACATTCGAAAAAGATTATTTTCATGTTCGTATAATATTTTGAATTTAAAGAACAACTTCACAAATTTAAAAATATTTTCAAATAGGGCACATTTCATTTTTTAACGTACGTAACGATTAAAAGTATATAATTTTTTTTCATTGGTCAGACATCCTACTTCCCATTACAAACACAGTAAGCATTTACATTTCGTATATTACTTCGTCCCAAACGATTCAATAAAATTTCGGCAGCATTTCCCTTTTGTTCCCTGCATTGTACACAAATGCGTGTACGCAGGAAACAAAAAAGAAAAGTTAGGGCGAAATTTTATGAACCGTTTGAGACGAAGTAGTATACAAAATGTAAATTCTTACTGTGTTCATAACTTGTCCAATACAGGGACAAATCCGACAAACATTGTACCAGATGAATATAAATGGTCGTTTTTCGAAAAAAACGACTATTTATACAACGATCATGTACAACACTCGTCAGACGGGGCCAAAAACTCTCTAAGGGACATTTGTCGGTTAACATGCGCGCATTTTACTCAAAAATACAGTTTTACTCACTGTTCACATTTATATATTAATTTCACACATTTATTCGACGTATTACGCATCAACTTAGGGCTGGTTTAACATTTTGTCATTTTTCAATACACACAATTATAATTTAGAGTAATGCATTTTTTTTGTGTCATAAGTAAAAACGTGCACAATATAATACTCCTAGTTCATTCAATCATTTTATCTTATTCCAAATAACGTATACAATCGTCGAATCAAGGCATACACAACAAAATACATATACATGAACATGCACAAATTATACGTGTTTATCACAATTTCACGATAAAAGATGAAATCGGTATACCATGTGATGCTATAAACCGTTATTACGCTAGTGGAAACAATTGCAATCATTAATTCGCCCTAATTTATCAATTTATGCAAATCTATAATTAGGGTAAAAACTGAATTTTTCATAAAAATAAGAGATTATACCTGAGATTAAGAGTACTGAAGCTTGATTAGAGTGCGTTGGAAGATCCGGAAGCTAAAAATTAGGGATTGGAAGCTTAGGGGTTGAATTTGGGGGGTTTTTTGGGTTTTTTTCGTATGAAATGGAGGAGGAAGAAAGGGCTCGGCTGGCTGGTATAATCGCAAATTTGCGACGGCTTCCGACGGCCGCCGACGGCCCGTCGAAAGCCGTCGGAAAATGGCCGTCGGAAGCCGTCGGTCTTGGCTGTCGGTATTCTGCCTTTTTCTTATAGTGAACGTTCTGTATTGCTCAGCACGTTAATGGCCATGTGCTTAAATCCTGGTTCATGAGTCAACTTAGAAAGCGGTCTTACTTTCCTAGGAAACAGCCTGATTTCCATACTCATATAGGTAAGTCTCTTAAGGTGTTTTTGCGATACACCTTTTAAGGTTTCTACACTTATTAAGGATATATATCCATCCTTTGTTCTTGCAAAATCCAACACTAAATATTATGGGATTATCAATTTAGTGTTCCATAATCATTCTCTTAACTTGTTGGTACCCATTGAGCTTTGTCTATCTATTTCAGGACACAAGTTGGGTTTCTATTAAGGATGATCAACCTTCATTCACAGACCTTACTCCCATTTCTTGTGACTTTATAGAAACCATTGCCTTTGGAAGACTCTTTGTAAGTGGGTCAGCCAAGTTTTTCTTCGTTTCTATATAGTCAACAGTTATAACTCCTCTTTTGAGTAACTGTCTCACCATTTGATGTCTTAGACTCACATGTCTAGACTTTTCATTATATGTTTTATTAGACACATTCTATATCGTTGCTTGATTGTCACAGTTAATCAAAACTGCTGGAGATGGCTTCTTCCATAAAGGGATTTTCATTAATAAATTCCTAAGTCGTTCCGCTTCTTTACATGCATCTGCTAATGCAATCAATTCTGACAACATTGTTGAGTCAGAAATACAGTTCTGCTTCTTGAAAGCCCAAGCCACAGCAGCGCCTCCTAATGTAAAGATCCATCCATTCGTAGACTTCGATTTGGATTCTACATTGTTCCAAGTTGCATCACTATATCCTTCTATCACAGCAGGATATCCTTTATAAGATAAACCATATGGTTCCTTTCAAATAAGCTAAAACTCTGGAAATAGCTTTCCAATGTTCGAAACCTGGATTACTCGTAAATCGACACAATACACTTATTGCATGTGCGATGTCCGGTCTAGTGCAATGCATAGCATACATAAGACTCCCGATAACACTGGAATATTCTAGTTGAGAGATAATACGTCCGGTGCTCTTTTCTAATTTAATACTAGGATCTAAAGGAGTTGGTGCTGCTTTGTCATTGTAATGACCATACTTTTTAGAAATTTCTCTATGTAATGAAATTGAGTTAGTAATAACTCCCCATCTTTCCTAACAATTTTAGTTCTCAAAATTACATCAGCCTCTCCTAGATCTTTCATATCGAATTTAGAAGACAGAAACTTTTTAGCTTCATTCACACGGGATATATTGGAACCAAATATTAGCATGTCATCAACGTATAAACATATTATAAAAATACCGTTGTTATCTGATTTGCTATAAATACATTTATCAGTATCATTAACAATGAATCCATATGACAGTGCAACTTTATCAAATTTCTCATGCCATTGCATGGGAGCTTGCTTCAGGCCATAAAGAGATTTCAGTAATTTGCAAACTTTCTTTTCTTGGCCTGGGGTTTTGAAACGTTCAGGTTGTTCCATATATATCTCTTCATCTAAATCTCCATTTAGAAAATCAATCTTTACATCCATTTGATGTATGACTAATTTATGAATTGATGCAAGTGCAATTAAACAGCGTATAGAAGATATGCGAGCAACTGGAGCATATGTATCAACGTAATCTACTCCATGTCTTTGCTTATATCCCTTAGCAACTAATCTGGCTTTAAACTTGTTAATGGATCCATTTGTATTCAACTTTTTCTTGAATATCCATTTACATCCTATATGTTTAGCATCAGGAGGTAAATCAGTTAAAACCCAAGTTTGATTTAACAGTATGGAATTCATTTCATCATTGATAGCTTCTTTCAAGAAATTGGAATCTCTGGAACTCATAGCCTCAGAATAAATTTTAGGATCGTCATCGACGTTCATTACATATTTAGTCACATTTTCCTTACTGCCTTCTACAAGATATGTAATGAAGTCAAGACCGTAGTCCTTCTCTATTCGCGCTCTTTTACTTCTCCGTTGTTCAGTACTATTATCTGGTACTGATACTTCCTTGCTGTTTTGAGCAGGAGCATAATCATCATTATTGATATCATTAACCATACTAGGTTCTGGACTAGATGATCTCAATGGGATCCCAACGGTTTGATTTTCAAATAATTCTACATCTACAGATTCTATAACTTCAAGGGTGTCAAGAATAAGGAATCTATAAGTTATACTGTTAAGTGAATATCCTATAAACACACATTTATATGCTCTATTTCCTAACTTTGGTCGTTTAGGGTCTGGTTTTCTAACATATGCTAAGCAACCCCAAACTTTAAGTATAGTTAGGTTAGGTTTCCTATTAAACCATAATTCATAAGGGGAAATATTATTCTTTTTAAGTGGTGCTCTATTTAAAATATAACTGCAGATAACATAACATCACCCTATAGGTTATAAGGTAAATTAGAACCTATGAGCATGGCATTAACCATTTCTACTAAAGTTATATTCTTCCTTTCAGCAACATCATTTTGTTGTGGTGTATATGGGGCAGTACATTGGTGAACTATACCTTGTTGTTTACAAAACAAGGTGAATTATTTGAGAATATTCACCACCACGGTCTAAATGTAATATTTTAATTTTAACTCCTAATTGTGTTTCGATCTCTGCTTTGTAAATTTTTAATTTATCAAAAGCCTTATCTTTAGTTTTCATTAGATATACATATGCATATCTAGTATAATCATCAATGAAGATTATATAGTATTGGTTACCACCATAGGTGATATGACTTTTTAAGTCATCCACATCACTATATACCAATTCAAGCAAACAAGTTTTTCTTTCTACGGATTTAAAGGATTTCCGGTGTATTTTTGCTTGAATACATATTTCACATTTAGATATGGTATCGAAATCACAATCAGAAATTAATCCTAATTTACTCATATTTATAATGGAATTATAATTAACATGTCCTAATCTACCATGCCATAAATTAATAGAATCAACAATATAAACGTAAAATTTCTTTATTAGATTCAACTTAATCATGTCGTTACAAGAGTATCCATGTCCAATGAATCTACCATTCTTAGACAACACTAGCTTATCTGACTCATACACCATCTTGAATCCTCCTTTGTTTAGAAGGTATCCAGAGGCCAAATTCTTACACATGTCAGGTACATAAAATACATTGACTAATGTAAGAACTTTTCTAGAGGTGAAAGTAAGTTCTATAGTGCCTTTTCCCAGAACTTTGCTTGGAACCTTATTTGCTCCAGTAACTTCGTCGGCTTCTCCTTTATTTTCTTTGTAACTCTTGAAAAGATTACGGTCTTCGCAAATGTGAATGGTTGTTCCAGTATCGAACCACCAATCATTATCATTGCCACTAACGGAGTTCGCCTCTTGCACTATAGCCACAAGCGAGTCTTCGACCACATTCAGTTTTTGTTGTTTCTTCCGCAGACGGCAGTCTCGGGAATAGTGGCCGGGCTTGTTACAAAAAAGCAAGCACCTTTCTTTTTGTTTTTGATTTTGAAATGATTTTTCTTCTTAAACTGTGTCTCATTCTTTGGCTTTAACTTATCAGTAATTTCAGTCTTATTTGCCTTAGAATGAGACCCAGTTTACGGATTATCATCTAGATCGCGTTTGCGAGAGTCTTCTTCGATACGAAGATGACGCTGTAAACCGTCTAAATTATAATCCGTTTCCGCATGCTTCATTTTTTCTCATAATCATTCCAACTATGCGGAAGTCTAGAAATTATAACTCCAACAACAAAAGATTCAGGGAGATCAATTCTAGCATCTTTAAGTTGATTCACCAACAGTAAGATTTCGCTTACTTGTCCAATTATGAACTTATTGGTCACCATTTTGAAATCCATAATGTTAAAAATATTCTTGCCTTGGATATGCGGTACTTATTCTCCAGTGCAGTACATAGTGCCTTCCCTATTTCCATGGTCCTATGAGCATTATAAACTTGGGTAGATAGCGCATTCAGAATATGGCATATGCATAGAAAATCATCCTCTTTGCGCTTTGCACGTTTAGCCTTTAGAGCAGCATCATCTTTATCAGTTTCCTCCGGGATATCTTCCAAGTCATCTTCCAAAATGTAGAACAATTTGACGGTGACTAGGAAAAATTTCATCGTCTCATGCCAACGAGTGAAATTGTCTCCATCAAAACGCACCAATCGAGTTAGATGCTGATTCATAACTTGTAGAGCGCTCGAACCTTCCATGGTTGAAGGAATATTGTCTGAAAATTTGTTGGGAATTTTGCAGTTCGAGACGAATTTGATGGCGATTGCGATGAAGATAATGCTATACTTCCGACTTCAAGGATCTATGGAATAGATTCTTTTTGGCAATAGTTCAACCCACGAGCTATAAACGGGTTATCGAACTATCGACTTTCAGGATTCAATGAAGCTTTATAACAGCGTAATCGGATTCAAAGTTTGTACGTTTTTGATCCGACCAAGAACACTTTAGTAACGGTTTTTGATGATACAATTTGTATAAAATAGAATGGAGAGGAAAAACAGAGCAATTCTACGACAGTTTTTGAATTTGCAACACCTTTGAGGCGTCACAAAATAGAGCAATGGTGGCGCAGCGTTTAGCAACTCTGTCCGGCGTCACAAAATGCTCTGCAAAGAAGAAGAAGAAGATTCAGAAAAAATGAAAACTGTTCCCAATGTTTTCTAGGCGTTGCTATTTATAGATGTGAAGAGGTGCCTACTCGTGAAGCGTCGCAACCGTTTGAAACGGTTCGCAACTGTTACGAACGGATTCAATCGTCCATTCATATTTTGCAACGTTTCAGAAAACTATTGCAATTTCCTACCCTTTATTCAATTCCAAAAATTCGATTCTAGGTCTTAACGGGATGAAATTTAGCCCGTTACTTTTCACATATGATCCAAAAATATTTTTGGATCCGAACCCGAAACCAAACCCGACTCGACCCGGTTCGGTTCGGTCGGACGGACGGCGGCGGCGTGCATGTGGTGTTACATGACTTCTCTCCTCACAACAAAGCAAACATGTGGGAGCCCCAAGGCCCAAACATCCACATGAGAAAGCTATATTTATACAAAATTATTGTATAATTTTCTACCATGTGGGACTATTTGTTCTTTTCTTCCTTTTCACCTCTTCTCTTCCAAATTAAAACCAAACCCAAAATAATTTTTATGAAAATTTTACAACAACCTATCCAAGAACAAAAGGTACCATTAGAATTAGGATAGACCGTGATATCTTCATTAAGCCAAACTACACTAATCCCGCAAAAGCAAATAATAAGGCACAATCCAGTAGTTTTGTCTTCATAAAGCAACCAAACCTCAAACCGCACACATCAACGAACCCGAAGTAAGGTGCTAATCCAATACGATGAAAGCCAACTTCACCAACCTAGCCAAACACAAGTGTAAATGAAGAATAACAACGTAGATACATAGAGTGCATAACTACACCAAAACGTGAAAGAAATACCGTGACTCCTACGTTTTAAAAAAATGCACAACCTCAACCCTATAAAACCACCTATAAAATCGCGTGACTATGGCCATAACATATTGCGCTACCTTAACCCTGTAGAATTATGTCGTCATAATTATACTAGATCACGTCGTCTTAACCATACCAGAACTGCGCTATCATAACTTGGCTACATAAAGCAAGTATCACAACTCGTGATGTTTTCAGTCACTCAATAGCAAAGCTTAGCATTAGATAACATCATCATATGATGTGCAAAGTGCCAAAGTTGACACAAAATTGTCCATTACATCAACCTCATACACAACACTTCAAATTCAAACCCACCTATATCCAAATCAATTCTGGCCGAAAGTTAACTCCCCCACCCGAATCTATATCAGAAATCCATACACATTCAAACAATAATACAAATGAGTAAGCAAGTAACAACATCTAGCGATGGAGAAAGAATGTATAGATACGACTTTAGTATTCCACTTGACATCACCTTTGCTATAAAAGAAAACGCACTTAGAAGTAGAAGGGGGCCATAATTTTTTATGATTTCCCTGAATATACACTATAAAAAGTTGTACTCTCTGCCATTAAAATTCAAGAAAGCTTGTACTAAGAAGAATATAGAAGATAAAGAATGGACTATGGATATAGGATTCCTTAGAAATCTAACCACATAAATCTTTACATCGTTTACTTTTCTGTATTCATTACTTGTTTTATATAATAGATTCTATGTGGATTCAACTGAATTGATTGAAAAATTAAAGACGACGTTTTAACAAATAGTTAAAGTGCACCGACCTAATTTTGTATGCTTAAGTAACATAATTTCTTATGTAAATTTGATATCTATTAAATTTGTTAATCCCTAGTTATGGAAGCATTCAACATTGTAATTGCTTTATAACTAAGTTGATGTTGTGAGAATGAAAATCTCACCAATAGTTTATTATAATTTTCCAATATGTATCCTCTTATATTTTCATATCTCCTAGGACTGTAAAAGAGATACTAAAATTTTCTAAAAATTCCTCTAGTAGGTAATAGGACCCATTTATCTTTTACCACAATCTTGAGTGCACTTAATAATAAATGGTGAATAACCACATTATTGACTATATATAATGTATATAATTCATAATAGTTTTATATTTGCTCCTAGTCATCTTTGCAGCCTTAAGTGTTCTCAACAAATCATAAAGTACGATAGACATTCATTGCTCATCACTTAGCAATTGCATAAGTATAATATATAATCCTTGAGTGTGCTGAACATAGTTATACAGTTTACCTAACATTCACAACATTAGTAAAAGATGATACACGGCTTAAGTTTGCTCAAAAACCACGTATATATGTTAGTATTCCTCGACCGATTGTTAATGTTACAGAGGCATTATATTCAATTTGTAATTTTAAAATATTAAACAAATAATATTGATAATACTAACTTATTCTTATTCTAAATACTTACTGACATCAAATGTCATTTCATACTTATATTATTTGCGTGTATTACATGCATAAATCCATTTGTATCTAATATGATTTTACTATTCATTATTCTAACTCTTAAAATCACATTAATGTTGTTATAAATATAATAAATTTAAATATAATGTTTGTAATATAACTTAAAGTACTATATGTATGTATGTATATATGATTATCAAATTAACTCATTTATGTATGTTTGTATGTTTGTTTATCAAATTAACTCATTTAACTATTATTTATAACTAATCATAACATCATTAGCTTACGAATTATAACATTTGTAATTCATATTAATTCAAAACAATTTTGAATTTTACATGCAACCTGTTTATAATTTATATTTTAATCTAAAATAATTTTGAAATTATAAATGATAGCATTTATAAATTATGTAATATACAAATACACTTATTTGACTCAATGTAAGAAACGAATATTTTGGGCGTCACACCAAGGATAATCCTGAGACTGGAGCAATAAATTACCTAGGTAAGTGTCAGGTGGATTGGAAGGTTATCCATTCTAAGTATACTCATTAATTAAATAACCTAATACCTTTGACTCACTTTCCTTAGACACTGATCTAATGTGAATTTTTAATATATTTCCCTACTTGTTGATCAATTTACGCACAATAACACGTAATGGTTCTAATACCATTGATGGATCATGTACATCATGCAATTTGTAAAATGATGAATTTTAAAAGAAATCCTTCCATTAAAGTTGCTCTTGACCTTTTAGTATGTTAATGCAAATAAATATGTTGTATGTATAAAATATTGTTTAACATATGTAAGTGTTTTAGAAGAGATAATTTTATTTTCATTTAATTTATATGTTAGATTTATATTTTATTTGACATATAGATTCCAATTTTAAATAGTATCAATCTAATTGTGTTATGAACATCAAATGTTCTATGACTTATATATAGGGTATGTAATCAACTGCATTAAAGTTTAATATAGGATCGTGTGTGCCAATATTGGCAAAATGTAATACGTGAATATACACGTATTTTTATAAATAAATACCTATATATATACACTAACATAAAATACATACATCTTGTAATACGCTAAAATTTTAATAATAATTTAAAAAGGATGTTTTGGCCAATTTAATCAATAAGGGCAAAATGATCATTTTACAAAATATGGGATTTGACAACAAGAATTGTGCTATTGTTTACACTACTACAAAACATGTCATTTGCATCGGTTGTTTACCCCCCCTTTTGCATCAGTTCAACATCCAATGCAACTGCAACCGATGCAACAGGCTTAACAGTTTTGCATCAGTTCTAAAACCAATGCAAAACAGTCCTTTTTGCATCGGTTGTTACTAACAACTGGTGCAAAATACGGTTAGTTGCTTGAACACAACTCTCGTATTGCATCAGTTGTAATGAAAACCGATGTAACAAAGGAACTTGTTTCATAGGTTGTTGTTGGAAACCGATGCAACATAAGAGTCATTGGGTTTACAAGGCTTCTTTGTTGCATCGGTTTTTTATAACAAGCGGTGCAAACTAATCCCTCTATTGCATCAGCTATTTATACCTGATGCAAAAAAGCCATTCTCAGAAATCATTATTACAGTACTCAAATAGACAATATATATATTATTGATTATAACAAACAATTATTGCATGTAATATTACAATCATTCAAAATTAAATTTGATGGCAAATACAAACTGAATAACATAATACCAAAATAAACATATGTCAATTATAGTGTTAATAATCTATACAAAATAATGGTTCATACATTCATTTTAGGAGCATAATTTAGATCTTTAGTACAATCATTAAGTGGTATAGTCTTAATTCAGATCTTTAATAGTACAGCCATTAAGAAATAGTATAGTGAAAACCTTAAAAACTTCATGGAATCTTGAAAACCCAAATTTTTAGGCTTCAGTTCAAAACCATATGCTGCATTCCATGTTTCCAATGTCAACTTGAACCTGGGAAAACAAGAAATAAACATAAAAACCGACCTCACGTTAACATACAAGATATATTGCAGTGATTAAAATTTCAAGATATACTGCAGCAACTAGAATACATAAAAACCAACCTCACATTAGCATACAAGTGCGCACACACAAATTCACTTAATTTATAAACAGCAGCACACATATTTATTTAGATAGATACACTCCCAAAACAAAATCTTGCACATAAACGCTCTGGCATGTATGGTATAAAACCCAAGTGTTTCTCTTTCTAAAAGTTTATATATAAACAACAGTAGCAGTATCCAAGCTTTGCACATAATATAAAATAGTTGCTTTTAATTATAAAACGTGACTTGCTAGTACTTTGTACAAAATATTTAAGTAAATATTGCTTTTTATTATAAAATGTGATCTTCTCCCTTATGTATTTATTAACTTGCACACTCCCATAAAATATATATAACACATTAACAGACAGGATTCAAACACACTTATGCTAACAAACGCGCACAAACACATGGACAGTTCAAGACACACACACGCCTGATACACATGGATATTAAACACACACCATACTGCTAAGCAGCACACACCCAAACACAATTCACTCACGCATGAACACGGTTAAATACACACACTACACACATAAATATTCACATACATTGACATGTACAATCATGCATGCAATGTATATACACGGTTCATTTACTTACCTACTCACACAACAAAAGCACGAGACCATAAAATAAATAGCAAGTAGACAAAGGATATAATAATTTTAGTTTATGCAACTAACAGCCAAGCAAATTAGGTGAAAACTTGTTCAAATTATAACATACTAAATGGAGCAAGGTCAGGGGTTCATATACATACCCACTCATGCAAGAAAGCAGGAGACCATAAAATAAACAGCAAGGTAGGCAAAAGATATAATAATTGTAGTTTGTACAACCAACGGCCAAGCAAATTAGGTGAAAATTTGTTCAAATTATAAAATACCAAATGAAGCAAGGTTAGTTTTCCAAATTGAACTAAGTTCAGGTCTGTATACATAAGCTTGTAATTCAAGTGGAGTTGCAATCTAAATTAATTAAGCTTACAACTAAACTATACAACTAATTAGATTTACTGTCATGACACTAAACTTTACAACTCAGCTTTCAACCCCAGTCCTCTAAAACCTTTGTCCTAAAATGAATCCTTAATATGTTGTTACAAAAACTGCAGTGATCGCTGCCTCTGCTTTCTTTGGCTACATGCTTGCTGTGTTGCAAAGCAAAGCGAAAGGTGCAAGCTCTTCAGAATATCTGAGCTTACCAACTAATTTCTTCCACTACATTTTTGCTCAGTTGCAAAGCAAAGCAAAAACTACAAGCTCTTCAAAACATGCGAGCTAACCAACTAGCTCAAAAAAAATTCAATTTCTTCTAGTCAGTTTCGTATTTTAGATGCTCATTTAAAGTTCTTGGTTTTACATAAAGATCTAACCCCGATAGATGATGATGATGAATTAACTAAGTTTATAAAAATCAACTAGGAGGAAGCAAAAGGAAGGCAATTCTCAGGTGAGTAAAATGCTCACAAATTTATGCCCTAATTTCTACAATCATTGAATTTCATATGTTTTGTTTGTTATTAGTTGGAATATATTGTTTTAGTGGAGTTAGTGTGTGCGCTACTAGGTCATCTCCTCCTTCAAGTGCGCGTGTCGTGTGGTTATTATGTAAGTGCGCTTTTGTCTATTCATATATGTTGAACTAAGTATACATGTTGCTAAGTTTAGGTCATTTCAACACATTTTAGTGTTTTCTTTGCATATTTTATGGCTGCACCTAATTGCTCCTCATTTTCATTTGCTTGCATGTATACTTGCACGAATGCTCTGAGAATGTGTGTATATGAGGTGTACAAGTGCAGGAGATGAATGCATGTACTTAGGTGTTGGTGTGCGCTATGAAGTGAACATGCCTGCCTAATGTACTTAGTGCGTTTGAATATGTCCAGTGCATGTTTTATATAAATGCGGCTGTGTTCATTTTAGTTCCTTGCCTGTGTACGTGTATATATATTAGTAAGAGTGCATGCATGCGCGTGTATATATGTGCGAATATAAATGTGGGTGTTGAATAGTGTATGAACTGACTGGTTTTAGTTTTGCTATACATACATACATACATACATACATAGATATGTATGTATGCATGTATGGTTTAATTTGGTATATAATATTCAAAGAAATACCTAGAGGAAAATAAGTAATGCTAGGATGGTGGGAAGTACAATCCTCTTCTGGTAGCTGAATTGTATAGCCTGCTTTCCTCGATCTACCAACAAAAGTGAGCACAAGCTAGACACGTATACGATGTCAAAGTCATCAGAAAAATCTTTTCCTTGTTCGATCAGCATTATCTCCCTTCTTCCACTTGCCTCCTGCAATGGTTGTTACTCCTGCATATGAATCATTCTTGTTAGATCCCTTTATCTAAAATTGATATCCCTTTAATAAGCTCTAGTATTTGTAGGTGTACTAAATGCATCCGCTAGAGTTTTCCAGACGTTATTAATGAATCAATGTTATGGTCCAAAATTTACACGTGCTAAGCAAATTAAATCTGACTCGCCTACGTTGTTTATTTTCCTAATAGCCTTGTTTAAGGTGTCTGCAATATAGATGTTACCGCTGCCATCAACGGTAAATCACCTTGGATTATACATTCTTGATTCTTGTGGCTTGCCATCCACATGTCTAGATGAACCAGCAACATGTTCTATTGTGCTATCTGCTTTGTGAAGAATATGTGTATTAGTTTACTACAATGGGTAAAGACAAGTGGAAATGTGACCTGCATCTTTTCATTTGCAAAATACTATTCTACAGATTTATATTATTTTTCTTTTGTATCTTGCCTTTATAAAATGTAATTTAGCAAAAAATCATAAAATGTATATAATCTGCTGAATTTGCTTAACAAAAACTCAAGGGGAATACATTCAGTGAGACACACAAAAACAATCAAAACGCACATTTACCAACCAATGACCAAAATAAAAAAAACTCTATAATGGAGGACAGTAACATTGCATGTATATAACCTGCAAGAATAGATCATTTGTTTAGTAAAAATCCAGTTTAATCATCATTGCATATATATGTTCTTGTGTTACAGTTTTAGTAAAATTTATCTCATAGAATCGAATATAAACATAAACATATGCTGTAACAACCCTAGATTTTATGTATATTTCAATTTCGACTTTATTTCATTCTGAAATTATTTTAAACTTGTATCATTTCAAACATTTCATTTTAAATATAAACTTCGATTATTATGTGAATTAAAATTTCAAACTGGTATAAATTGAATATTTTCCTGAAATGTTGATTTTGGTCAATTTGGGTCAAACTTTGATTCTTAAATTTCAAATTTAAATATTTAAATTCTTAAATTTTATCTTTTATTATGAAAATAGATTTAATAACTTGAATACTACTTTTCGTTTCGTTGAAAACGGACTTAAACTGTGAAAATTATGTACATTTCAATTTTGAGTATAATTTGTTTTATTTTGCAATTTTGTCTATTTTAAATTATGTAAATCATATTTTCTTTGTTATATTTTATTTTAATATGTGTTAATATGTTATTTTATGTATATTTTTGTTTTTTAATATTTTTAAAGTGATAATAAAAAATTTTCAAAATTTATTGCATTTATTTTCTATTTTTAAAGGCTGTTTTCTATTTTTCTGCTATTTTCTTCATTTAAATTATATTTAATTAAAATTTATATTTTTTTTGTGAATGCATTTTATTTTATATTATTATCTTTGTTGTAAATATTTTTACAAGTCCATATAAATTTTTCAATGTTCAATCTGTTTATTTTCCATTTTTCTAGACTAGTTTGCAATTTTGTGCTATTTTCTTATTTTAACCTTATATAATTAATAAATATTTATATGTACTTTATATTTTTCTATATTTTCGAATTTGTGACTGAAATTATTATTATTTTACTTATATAAATAAACTAAAGGTAATTTGAAAGGTTTAAACTCTTAATCTTCCAAAGTCCTTCTACATTCCGCCTCTTCATTTTCCAACCTACATCTTTTGATTTTTGGTCGTATGTTTCTTTCTCATTTCAGCCACTTCCTTATTTTCACGTGAACCTCTACCATTTCTCAAACATATAAAAAAAATACGGCCATCATTGATCAAAAGTTTGGGTAAAAAAAAATCTTCTTCCTTTTTCTTTTTTTTTACTTTTCTATTTGATTTTTGTATATTGTTCTCAACTTCATGGCTCCACCCCTCCTCAACCAGATCAAGGCCGACCTCCACCACCTTGTGCTCTGATCAACCACCTCCTAGTACCCCACCATGGCCAGGCCGAGCCATCTAGGCTAGAGATCACCACCAAAAAAGTCAATTAAACCATCCACTACATGCAAGCCTAGCCTATATTTTTCACCACCACTTCAAATAACCTTTAGCCGCCACTTCCTCCACCACCACCAGCTCAGACCTGGCCACCACCCTCTGCCACATCACCCACCACCACCTGCACCACTGGCTGGGACCACATAGCCTCTGGCCGAACCACATTGTAGCATAGATGTGATGATATGTTGACTTGTGTTGAAGATTTATGCACCTAGATCTATGCACCATCAAAACCATTATAGGCCGACCCTGTTTGAACCCAAACCAGACCCAATTTCATGTCATGGCTGAGCTTATACCACGCCTAGCCGAAACATATGAAGTTGAGAACAAGCGCAATGCATTTGCCTTTGTTTTGGGTATTGATTCTAATATTGTTTAAGTGTTGTATTGTTTTGAAACTTATCTATGTTGCATTGTTTTGTTTAAATGTTTGATCAAGGCTTTTAGCTTTGGCTCTCCACTCTCAAGTCATTTCCATATTGTCGTGCCTTCATAGTGTCTGTATTGTTTGCTTTCGTAGCTATCTCCAGCTCTGAACAGTGAGTTATTCTCACCAGACAATATGTACATATATAACTAATAAATTGACCCCTTTTGAATCTGTAAAATGCATTATCATGTTACACCTGCGATATTATGATTATATGATGTTCACCCATGCTTATACACCTGTTATAACATCTGTTGCTGTTATATTATGTTGTTCTATTATTTTTATCAGTTTATCACTGCAAGTTCCTTTTAGATTAGAATCACTATGGGTTGAAATGATACATACCCGAACAGACTTTAGAATAGGAGAAAATCATTATGGGATGAAATGATAGGCCTGAATGATTTTCAATTATTTTCATTTACTTGGGATTGCGGGTTTGAAACGATCAAACACGGTTTTTCTTTGTAAATCACGGGTTGAAATGATATATTACCCGTATCACTTTACCTAGGCTAGAAAATGAAATACAGACCCGTTGTTAAAATATGTTTTTCTAAAAAATTTAAAATATTTTAGAAATGTAAATAAAATTTGATTAAAAATAATTTTTGTAAAGCATTATTGATTTTCTGAAATTTTATAAGTGAAATAAACAAATGGTAAAGTTAGAAAATCTAAAATGTAAGTTATTTTGGAAATTATAATTTGGTGATAAATGAAATTTAAATTAAATATGAAAATATGATAAATTTATGATATTTTGAATTAAATGAATTTAAAATGGTTTTATAATATATTAATGATTTTTGAATAAAGTTAAAATGTGAAATGAATGAATATTTAAGTTGAAATTTTGAAATATAACTAAAACTGAAATTTGTGAATTTGGCTTAAAAGTGAATTTTAAGTTAAGTAAATAAAAATGAAATTAAGTTATATTTGAAAATTTAAAACTTAAGTGTTAAGTTAAATTTAATTTAAATAATTTAAATTTAATGTTGGAATTTAATAAGTGTATTATTATTAAATTTTGATTTTTGAATGGAGATTTAACTTTATAAAATCATGAATATAAGGGTATTTGAATGATTGTTTTAAAAGTGAAATTATATGATTTTATAAGTTAAAAATGATTTAAATAAAAATATTATTGTTTGCGAAATTATACTGAATATTTGAAGTTAATTAACTGCATTTCTGAAATGTTATTAATTCTAATATAAATGATAATACAACATTTGTAAATGCTGTAGTTGATAATAATGAACCAAATGGCTAAGTTTAATTAAGGGCTATTATAGCATTTTTTAAATGTTATAATTGTTGAATTTAACTAAGTTTTATTTGAAACTAATGTAACCCTATTACAATATTTTTAAATGCTATCTTTTGTTAAATTGAACTGTTTTGAATGTAACTTTTTGTAGCAATTTCTAAATGCTGCGAAAGTTGAATTTTCATCTGTTTTAATAAATTAAGTGAACAAATTAATTTTGAAAGACTAAAATTTTGGACATTTAATAATTTAATTATTAAATATAATAACTTAATTTTATGAATTAAAATGAAGTAATTCGTTTCGAAATAAAAACTATTTTGAAATGTGTTTTGTAATGGTATTTAAATTAAATAAAAATGAATGTAGTTTTGAAAAGATATGATATTGTGATATTTTGAAATGGATTTTTGAATGATATTGAATTTTTTGAAATGATACTTGATTTCAAAATATAAAATACCATTTTGAAATTTTAACCACGGGATGTATTTAATTTATAGTTTAACTGATTCTTAAAGGATGGGTGATCCCAAGCATCCTTTAAGTTATTGTGCATTTCTACTACAGTTCACTTGAGTTGGTTTACATTACATAAGTATATATTGTCCTGACTCGAGTGTTTTGTGTTTTACTTTACGCTCGGGTCAGCCTGAGTATTCACAGCTTTGGATTCTCTTTCTGGAGCTGGTTTTTGCTGGAGTTTCTGCTTATCTACATTTATATCTACTTTCTGTTTCTATTGTTCTAGTTTATCTCATGTATTAGTGAACTTCTATGTATTTGGGATTTCTATTATTTTGTTTTCAGACTGTATTATGTATCTGGTTTGAGACTCTGCCATAGTAGCTTCATGAACTACTATGTATTTTATATTCTGCTGTGAGTTATTCTGATATTTCTATGTCTGTGATGTTGTGATTATATTTCATTTGCTTCAAATTTATTTACAATGCGATATTTTGAGCAATTCAAGCCCGGCGTGCGTCTACCATTTCACTTACAATGGATACGAATGGCTGAAAATATCGGGTTGTTACAAGTTGGTATCAGAGCTTTGGTTTTAGGCAAACCTTAGCCTGCGGAGCAAAAAATCATTAGAGATAGGGTAGAAATACCCTAGAATGAGTGAAATCAATTTCAGAATCCTTTCTTTGTGAGAGAACGTATTTTCGAAGTATAAAATGATTCCAAATGATTTTTAAAGTATTTTCAAAGACTATATTGGTATAGAATCTTCTTATTTTTAAATCAAGATCTTCTAAACTCCATCCCTTTGGTATACACCTTGTTAGAAATCTCTTAGTTAGGATTCTTATCGACTTGGATTTTCTGAACTGTGGAACGCTCCCACTTGTTCTGAAATCCAGTCTTGTCTTCCCTATTTTACCCTTTTGATTTTGGGGCATTCCGTAACCCCACTTTGGAATGACCTCTCTAAAGAGCGGTGATTCCGTAAATCTTTGAATGATTTGTAAAGGGGTGAAACTCCTTTACAATTGGCATTGATTCACCGGAGATTTCTGTATCCTCAGATGTCGATGCTATCTATCTCCTGCTTATTTGGATCTTATATCTGGCGATCGAATATTAATTTACCTCAGATTTCCGAATTGATTATATTCCCGAAGTCACGGTTGACCAGTTAAAGTCGCTCGTGATTTATATAGGCTTATCCATCTTCTACTTGGTAATTAAATTATCTCATCTTTGTTCGAGCTTATCTTCGAATCAGAATTCTGTTTGATTAGAGTTCCTATAAATTTGAATATCTGTCTGTTGGAAATTCATCCTTGAATCATCCCTTGGAAATTTGCGTTTGGTTGTAATTTGAAATTGTGCATACATCAAAATTATTATTTTGATAAGGATGATCCTATTTTATATATATAAGTGAAATGTTTTCAATAAGGATTTTTATATCTTTTGAAAAAGGAAATTCGAAGCTTTGAAAGGATTTGAAATTTTGAAATTTATAAGAAACTTGATTTATACAAAAAAGATTTATAAGGGTTTTGAATTTGAATTTCGAGGAATCGAACTCCGGTGTTTTGAAATCGGTTTTAAGATTTTGGGAAATATATAATAATAATATGATTTAAAGATATTTTTCGAATAAGAAATATTTCAAATGTATTCGAATGAATTCCAAAGATTTCAAAGAGATTTTAAATAAGTTTCAAGAAAATTGAAGTCCAAAACTCACTTATGTCGCTGGAAAATAATTTCGGTGATGAATTCATGCATCATCGACATTGATTTTCGAGTTTTTAAGTGGGGGAGAGGCCACTCTAGTAGCTTTGCTATGCGAGTGATTTTATGAAACCAAATTTTTGATTTCAGATTTTTACGTATAGTTTGATATTCGAAAGATATATGTATGTTTATTTGAAATGATTTAAAGTAAGCCGGTGTTCAGTCCCCAAGTTTCGGATTTGAAACCTATCTTTTGAAATTTTATTTACTGATTTGTTGTTGATTTCCAACTCTTGGATTGAAAATATGATTTCTTCGACTATTTTGAAGGTTCGAGCACTTCCAAATCAAGGTTAACTTTTCAAAGCTAAGAAATTTTGAAAGGTATAAGGTATTTGATAAAGAATATAAGTTTAGTTTGTATGTTTCAAGTATGGATAATATGATTTGTATAAGTTGAAACTGTTTTGTTAAGTAAATAAATAAGACTATTTGGAATTATACTAATATGAAATTTAGTTTCGAAATGTTTTGGATAAAAATTAGTCTTCAAATGGTTGAGAAAAATTTTGTTTAAATGTTTTAACTTAGTAACATCTTTATGGAACTATTTATTTAACAAGTTGGAATAGATACATAAGTTGTACGTATGCTATTTTATTCGCATAATTAATTTGATCCAAGTTTGAGTACACAAGTTCGAGGTGAATTACACCATTTCATGTTAGGATTTTTCATTTGATTCTTGATGGCAAATATTTGATATGGATTTTGGGCTTGATTCTAGAATTCTCTATCATAGTATATGGCTATGCAAGGAGACTGATGGCTTCTAGTCGAGAAACCATATCGAAGTCCGCATTAGGGAAGTCGAATGGACAATACTAGTTCGGAAGCGAACTCGTGTGATCGAGCGAGCGATCGAATGCAATGTTGCGAAATGATGACATATGTACATCTTGTATCCTAATATCATTGGTATACTTGACGCTGAAATTGAAAGTTGTTGGGTTGGATATCTTTGTAATTTAATTGGAATTTTTCTTTTATGAAAAACTGCTATCAAATTTAAAACCATTTTTTTTCAAAACTATTTTTCTTTTATTCTTCTTAAACAAACTATTTTTTTCTATTTTTCATAAAAACTATTTTATATACAAAACTATTCTTAATTAAAAATCTTTTAGTAAGCAAAGATGTTCAATCCCATATGGCTTTTCATGCAACGAAATTTATTTTTTGAAAATTTTGATCCTTATATAAGATAAACTTTATGTAAGTATAAGATGATTTTGAAAACCATTGATTTTGATAAATGAATAATTGAAGCTTATATTAGTATGAAAGGATATTTGGTTTACCTGTAATTTGAGTTTATTTAAAAATAATGGATTTATGAAATAAATATTTCAACACTAAGTAATAATGAAGTAAAATTTGAGATATATGAAATTACAAAATTTAGTTTTGAAATATGGTATATTTAAGCCTTAAAACATATTTAAGATTTAATAGTTTATTTTGTAAATCAAATTTATATTTGGAATTTGATAATATTTGAAATGGTTTTGTTGGAAAACTAATTGAATTGAAATTGATGGTTTGAATTGAATTAAAATTGGACATTTTAGATTTTGGTTTAATTGAATAAATTTGTGAAATGTAAAGAATTAAAGGAATGTTTTATGATTTCAAATGTATGATTTCGAAAGGTTATGATTTTCAAAGTGTAATGATTTCAAATATTTTGGTTTCGAAAGATTTACAACTTTGAAAGTATTATGATTTTTGATAGTGAATATATGTTTGAAATAGAAATGAATTTGTTTGACATAAATGTTGTTGATTCGGAAGTTTGGATTATCTTCTAAATCTACTGTTTTAAGAAACTTTGAAACTGAATATATATAATTAGGAAGAAATGATTTGGTGAAATCATATATATATTTGAAACTGAATTGATATTGAAATGGTTTGAAATTAAGAACCTTATTTATTTAAATACTTTGATTTGGGAGTTATCGAACTTATATAAAAGTGATTTGTATAAGTATGAAGTGATTTGAAAACTATTGATCTGTAAAGGTACTAAATTTGTAAATTGAGATCTTATATAATCGAAGTCTATATAAGTGTGATTTGATATACTTTTGATTTTGGAAAGTATTCGATTTGAAATGAAATCTTATATATAATGGACTTTATATATGTATGATATTTGAAGTGATTTTGAAAGGTACTATATGATACATATTTTCGAAGTAAAGATGTGGAAAGTGCCTTCTGCTTGATATCTGCTTTGTGGCCACACTGTGGATTCATTCTATCGATATTATTCTCTCTCTTTGATTTGGATTTTTCGGATATGATACTTGAGTGTCCATCGAATTCCACGGCGATCTTCGTGGTCTTATGATCGCAACTGCATAGCGCAACTGCCTGGCTGAGCTGGCCTAGGGGTATGGATTGTTTCTTGGGGGATTCAGGCGTAACCATTGTGTATCCTGCACTCTATGTAGGTCGTATTAGTAGCAAAACTGCCTGGCTGAGACGGCCTAGGGGTACGGATTGTTTCCTAGGGGATCCAGGCGTAACCATTGTGTATCCCACACTCTGCTAGTCATCATGGCGTAACTCGTAGGGCTGAGAAAGCTTACGGATACGGATTGTTTCCTGGGGGACCCAGGTGTAACCATTGTGTATCTGCGATCCATGGTTAGACAGCTGTTTTGGTTTGGTTGATTTGTTTGGATTGTACTTTCCATATTTGTTTTAAATGAGTTTTTCAAGTATTTTCACTGGGTGTTAAAACAAGTCTATTAAGTACCTGGAGAAGTCTAGCTTTGCGCCTGATCAACGCACTGCTAGAATCTACAGGAACGAGGATAAACTTGTTAAGACATCGAGTTATAAAAGTATTTTGGTAAAGTATTGTATAAAGGATATTTTGATCATTTATGTAAAATGTTTTAAACATTGTTTACTTCGAACAATTAAATTTGAATCAAATGACTATTTATCATATTATAAAATGTTTAAAATGTTGTAAATATAAAATTTTAATTGAAATCTATAATGTTTTAAAATAATGGTTCATCCATGTCTTTCAACCTGCTTTCCCTCCTAGCTACTTTCTCCTTACCTTCTTTCGGGATGTCTTCCAACCTATTGTTCTTCCTAGTTGTTTCTCCGCTTCCTTCCTTTTCGAGGACGAAAAGATTTGAGTGGGGGAGAGCGTAACTACCCTAGATTTTATGTATATTTTAATTTCGACTTTATTTCATTTTGAAATTATTTTAAACTTGTTTCATTTAAAACATTTCATTTTAAATATAAACTTTGATTATTATGTGAATTATAATTTCAAACTGGTATAAATTGAATATTTTCCTGAAATGTTGATTTTGGTCAATTCGGGTCAAACTTTGATTTTTAAATTTCAAATTTAAATATTTAAATTCTTAAATTTTATCTTTTATTATGAAAATATATTTAATAACTTGAATACTGCTTTTCATTTCGTTGAAAACGGACTTAAACTGTGAAAGTTATGTACCAATTTTGAGTATAATTTGTTTTATTTTGCAATTTTGTCTATTTTAAATTATATAAATCATATTTTCTTTGTTATAATTTATTTTAGTATGTGTTATTTTGTTATTTTATGTATATTTTTGTCTTTTAATATTTTTAAAGTGATAATAAAAAATTTCCAAAATTTATTGCATTTATTTTCTATTTTTAAAGGTTGTTTTCTATTTTTCTGCTATTTTCTTCATTTAAATTATATTTAATTAAAATTTATATATATTTTTTTGTGGATGCATTTTATTTTATTTTATTATCTTTGTTATAAATATTTTTACAAGTCCATATAAATTATCCAAAGTTCATTCTGTTTATTTTCCATTTTTCTAGACTAGTTTGCAAATTTGTGCTATTTTCTTATTTTAACCTTATATAATTAATAAATATTTATGTATATTTTATATTTTGTTATATTTTAGAATTTGTGACTGAAATTATTATTATTTTCATTAATATAAACTTATATAAATAAACTAAAGGTAATTTGAAAGGTTTAAACTCTTAATCTTCCAAAGTCCTTTTACATTCCGCCTCTTCATTTTCCAACCTACATCTTTTGATTTTTGGCCATATGTTTCTTTCTCATTTTAGCCACTTCCTCATTTTCACGTGAACCTCTATCATTTCTCAAACAAAGAGAAAAAATACAGCCATCATTGATCAAAAGTTTGGGTAAAAAAAAATCTTCTTCCTTTTTCTTTGTTTTTTTACTTTTCTATTTGATTTTTGTATATTGTTCTCAACTTCATGGCTCCACCCCTCCTCAACCAGATCTGGGCCGACCTCCACCACCTTGTGCTCTGATCAAACACCCCCATAGTACCCCACTATGGCCAGGCCGAGTCATCTAGGCTAGAGATCACCACCAAAAAAGCCAATTAAACCATCCACTACATGCAAGCCCAGCCTATATTTTGCACCACCACTTCAACCAACCTTTAGCCGCCACTTCCTCCACCAACTCAGACCTGACCACCACCCTCTTCCACATCACCCACCACCACCTGCACCACTGGCTGGGCCCACATAGCCTCTGGTTGAACCATATTGTAGCGTAGATGTGATGATATGTTGACTTGTGTTGAAGATTTATGCACCTAGATCTATGCACCATCAAAACCATCATAGGCCGACCCTGTTTGAACCCAAACTGGACCCAATTTCATGCCATGGCCGAGCTTATACCATGCCTAGCTGAAGCATATGAAGTTGAGAACAAGTGCAATGCATTTGCCTTTGTTTTGGGTATTGATTCTAATATTGTTTAAGTGCTGTATTGTTTTGAAACTTATCTATGTTGCATTGTTTTGTTTAAATGCTTTTAGCTTTGGCTCTCCACTCTCAAGTCATTTCTGTATTGTCGTGCCTTCATAGTGTCTGTATTGTTTGCTTTGGTAGCTATCTCCAGCTCTGAACAGGTGAGTTATTCTCACCAGACAATATGTACATATATAACTAGTAAATTGACCCCTTTTGAATCTGTAAAATGCATTATCATGTTACACCTGCTATATTATGATTATATGATGTTCACCCATGCTTATACACCTGTTATAACATCTGTTACTGTTATATTATGCTATTCTGTTATTTTTATTAGTTTATCACTGCAAGTTCCCTTTAGATTAGAATCACTATGGGTTGAAATGATACATACCCGAACGGACTTTAGAATAGGAGAAAATCATTATGGGCTGAAATGATAGGCCTGAATGATTTTCAATTATTTTCATTTACTTGGGATTACGGGTTTGAAATGATCAAACCCGGGTTTTCTTTGTAAATCACGAGTTGAAATGATATATTACCCGTATCACTTTACCTAGGCTAGAAAATGAAATACAGACCCGTTGTAAAAATGTGTTTTTCTAAAAAAATTAAAATATTTTAGAAATGTAAGTATTATAATATTTTGATTTAAATTTGATTAAAAATGATTTTTGTAAAGCATTATTGATTTTCTGAAATTTTATAAGTGAAATAAATAAATGGTAAAGTTAGAAAATATGAAATGTAAATTATTTTGGAAATTATAATTTGGTGATAAATGGAATTTAAATTAAATATGAAAATATGATAAATTTATGATATTTTGAATTAAATGAATTTAAAATGATTTTATAATATATATGATTTTTGAATAAAGTTAAAATTTGAAATGAATGAATATTTAAGTTGAAATTTTGAAATATAACTAAAATTGAAATTTGTGAATTTGACTTAAAAGTGAATTTTAAGTTAAGTAAATAAAAAAATGAAATTAAGTTATATTTGAAAATTTTAAACTTAAGTGTTAAGTTAAATTTAATTTAATGAATTTAAATTTAATGTTGGAATTTAATAAGTGTATTTTTATTAAATTTTGATTTTTGAATGGAGATTTAACTTTATAAAATCATGAACATAAGAGTATTTGAATGATTGTTTTAAAAGTTAAATTATATGATTTTATAAGTTAAAAATGATTTAAATAAAAATATTATTTTTTGTGAAATTATACTAAATATTTGAAGTTAATTAACTGCATTTCTGAAATTCTATTAATTCTAATGTAAATGATAATACAGCATTTGTAAATGCTGTAGTTGATAATAATGAACCAAATGGATAAGTTTAATTAAAGGCTATTATAGAATTTTTTAAATGTTATAATTGTTGAATTTAACTAAGTTTTCTTTGAAACTAGTGTAACCCTATTACAGCATTTTTAAATGCTATCTTTTGTTAAATTGAATTATTTTGAATGTAAGTTTTTGTAGCAATTTCTAAATGGTGCGAATGTTGAATTTTCATCTGTTTTAATAAATTAAGTGAATAAATTAATTTTAAAAGACTAAATTTTTGGAAATTTAATGATTTAATTATTAAATATAATAACTTTATTTCATGGATTAAAATGAAATAATTCGTTTCGAAATATAAACTATTTTGAATGTGTTATGTAATGGTATTTAAATTAAATAAAAATGAATGTATTTTGAAAAAAATATGATATTGTGATATTTTAAAATGGATTTTTGAATGATACTGAATTTTTGAAATGATACTTGATTTCAAAATATAAAATACCATTTTGAAATTTTAACCACGAGATGTATTTAATTTATAGTTTAACTGATTCTTAAAGGATGGGCGATCCCAAGCATCCTTTAAGTTATTGTGCATTTCTACTACAGTTCACTTGAGTTGGTTTACATTATATAAGTATATATTATCCTGACTCGAGTGTTTTGTGTTTTACTTTACGCTCGGGTCAACCTGAGTATTCACAGCTTTGGATTCTCTTTCTGGAGCCGGTCTTTGCTGGAGTTTATGCTTATCTACATTGATATCTACTTTCTGTTTCTGTTGTTCTAGTTTATCTCATGTATTAGTGAACTTCTATGTATTTGGAATTTCTATTATGTTGTTTTCAGACTGTATTATGTATTTGATTTGAGACTCTGCCGTAGTAGCTTCTTGAACTACTATGTATTTTATATTCCGCTGCGAGTTATTCTGATATTTCTGTGTCTGTGATGCTGTGATTGTATTTCATTTGCTTCAAATTTATTTACAATGCGATATTTTGAGCAATTCAAGTCCGGTGTGTGTGTCTACCATTGCACTTACAATGGATACGAATGGCTGAAAATATCGGGTTGTTACATATGCTGACTCAACCTATTCTTGTGTTACCGTTTTAGTAAAACAACATGTTTTTTCTTCTGGACTACAGTTTCATTGCTTCTCTTCTATATGGCATGAAAGTGGAAATGCAAACTATTCAACTGTTCATTCTCTTTGTTTGCCAGAAAAAAACCCAGAGAAAATGTGAAGGAAGCTATTGCCCCCAAAATCAGAATGATAATTGTTGTTTTGTCGTATTACTGAAACTATAATGATTAACGAGCACGATGGTTATTTCAGTGTCAGATCAACTTTGATTTTGCCTCGAACACGCACAGTAAAAACTAGTTACTGTTTGCTTTTTATTTTCTTTTTTCCTTACTATACTAGTATTCTGTACTGATTGCATGAACAGTAATAAAGTAGATCACAGCCTTTTACAAGTCATTAGAATCAATATTTCTCGTGATCCTATTTTGCCTTCATGTGAATCTCTCCTCCTTGTCATACTTTAAAGGGGTAGTACTATCAATAGCATTATTGCAAAATCGTATAAACAGTGCCATACCTTTATTTTATTTTTGTTATATTTTATACATTTTAGAAATAAACGCTATTAGATCTTGAAACTCAACATAGGAATTCCAGTTTAAAAAAAATTACTGGCAAAAATCATATAAGTTTTGTTTTCATTGATATTTAATTTTGTAGGCAAGTCTGTCTAACTGGAAAGAGTTCATTTTTGCTTACTAATATTCATTAATAATTTTGTAATACTTATCAAACAATTAGATACAAATAAAGATCATACTTCAGTATTCCACACAGTATTAAGATATCAGGTAACAACTAGTTAATTTTGCTTTGTTGCCTACACTATTGTCAACTTCAATCTATACTCAATATGATTACAAAACTAACATTCCAAGCAATATATACCGATAGTTTTAATCAAAATGATAGATATTATAAATAATAAATAAAAGAAGCAAATGATTATCTTTATTATTGTACTGTAAATTTCCCATCTTTGTCATAAATTTTGAGGTATTAACTGCACACAACTACTTGAAAAAGTCATAACTAGTTGGTTATTTTCTTTTTCAACTTCGATAAAATATTGCTCTTTAACTATGCAAATGGAGCTTTATAAACTTTCCATGTCCTTATCTTAGATGTAAGAATGAAATCTAAAATTGCATGCATAATAAGTGACAGAATACATTATACAAGTTTACCATATCTCAAAGTTATATTTATTCATTATCCAAAAATTATACTATCAAACAATTATTAACATGACTAATATCAATTTACAGTCAATGAAGTAATAAATTTAGGAGTTAATTCACCTTAATCTTAAACATCCAAGCTCGGCTCGGGAGTCAGGAAGGGCACTTTCAACAAACACGAAAAGAGGTGGACATGAAACCAACCATTGAGCTGGTGAAGGAAAGCGACAGATAGTTCAAGGCGAGCGACGAATTGGAGGGCTGGTCTCATTAATGATGGTCATGTCGAGGTGGCATTTGATTCGGTGGCAATTGGGATGAGTAGAGCGAACAAAAATAGAGAAAATGTGAAGGAGGCTATGAAGAGAGAACGATATTAGGTTAGGGTTTTTCCTAATTTGGGGAGAAATGGGATAAAGAATAAAATATTAAGGCGGCCGAAATGTGAAATGAGCGGGTTTGGTAAATTTCACTTATGCGAAAATGATTATTTTGGATCACCGAACAAAACTATGTTGGTAAGGGATGCAAATTAATGTAGTTGCATCAGTTGACTTTAAAACCGATGCGACCAAAATTATTTGCATCGATGTATTTTCTTCGGTTGTTGTTGACAACTGATGCAAATTTAATTTTTGTTTACCTATTGCTTTCCACGTACCAATTGCATCGGTTATTAAGATAGAACTGATGCAAATAGTTCTATTTTCATCATTTTTACTTCAACCGATTCAAATGAGGTGAAGCAATATGCACTTTTTGTACTAGTGATAGAATAAGTTTTTTGATTAGTTTTAACAATAAGCTTGTTTGAATCGAAGATTGTACAGAGGGAATATAGTAATATATGTTTTAGATCAAAAATACCTCGAAGGGGGCTGACCCATCAATTCAAATTTGATTTCTAATAGACGAATCCCTCCAAATATAAATTAGAAACTTACAAAGAGATTTCAAAAATTCATTTCTTTTGTTCATCGTTTCCTTCTTCCCCCTTTCCCTCAATAAGTCAAACCAGCAAATCTCACTAGTTTCTCAACAGAATTAGGCTATCGGAATATTGAAATGATGTCAATCGACTGTGACTAAATACCAGATTCAAGGCGAACTAGAGCGATATATTAGGGTGCAATTTTGGATAATAGAGATTTTTCTTCAATATTGGGTATGATCTTCGATTTGGGTAAGCAGGGCTCATCTGTTAGATGTATAATTCAATTTTATAGTTATACCATTGGTTTATATATATATAATTAGGGTTAACTTCGAAATTTATAAGCTAACTCACTGATTTATAAATATAATTTAAGAGATTAGAAATTGAACATATAAATGGTTATATTTTAAATATATGAGATTTCTATGACTAAATCAATTTTATCCAGGTTTATCGAATAGAAATTGGGACAAAAATGGATGTAATATGTGTATGTATATATATTTATGTGTGTTTGTGCGATGATAATTTCATAGAATTTTGAAATGTACATAGATCAAAGAGTAAATAATACATTGTTAAGTGACGTTATTAGTGAACTATGTAATTAGAGAACAAAACCTAATGTAAATCAAACAATTCTTAGTATATGCATTATTTAAGTTTGAAATAATGTAAAAATGGAAGCAATATGAAGTTAAACTGCGTCTAAATTGAATTATAAAGATCAAAGAAGATTGGAAGGAGAAAAGATCCAGAACCAAGCACATAACGAAGAAATGGAAGAATAAAAGTTGTTCAATAACATCAATAGACCAATGGTTCACCATCGGTCGACTAATGGTCATAGATCGGTTAACTAATGGTGGACTCACAAGTTGATCGGTGGCTGTATATTAGGCCAAGTTGAACCCAGAATAAACAAGGTCTAATCGAATGGGTAATGTATTCTTAAACTAGGGTTTGCATGATGTTTTAGTCTATTTCTGAGGCAACTCTCCTAGAAGAGACTTGATGTGATGAGATGTTTTAAAATTGGATGTTTGGATGTTTTGTGAGTGGAATTATATATATTGAATGTTGTAATTGATGTTCGGTGATTGTATCCGTTATGTATTAATGTTGGTGGATCCAATATCTTACCATGGTATCACATATCTCATATATCGAGTATGTGTACCGTGAGAAAATTGAGATGTTCATATGTATGCCTATATGACCTTTGATTAACTATACTTGCGACTATGTCCATCATTTGAATGTATAGCGAGCGTAGGACATGTTTTTTCCTTTCATTGATATACATACATACATATATGTATGTATATATATGTGTAAGTATATATATTGTATAGATGGATATAATGTTAACCTTAATTGATCAACTATGTCATGATATTTATATTACTCTTTGAATGTAAGTGGAGGAGGTTAAAGTATGTTTACATATGTTAGTAGATAAAACTGATGTTATAACAGTAATTTCAAAGGGTATTTTCACTTAAAGGGCTTTATAATTTACGGTAACACTAGGATGGCCCTTAAGAATAATTAATTTCAAAGACGTTTATCATTTATGATTTATCATTCTTCTTTAGAAAAATCTTGTTTCTTCTATCTTTTATCTTTTATCATTTATCATTTTCCTTCAGAAGATAAATATAATCATTTCACTATCGTGCTTAAAATTAATTATTCTGAAGTGTTGTTTTAGAAATTTGTTACCATATGCCAAGAAGCCATTTAGCCTAATTTATCATTTTTTAAGCATATGTAGAATAGATTAGTTTCATCGATTCGGAAACATTTCTAACCCTATTAACATTGTTTTGTAACTTTTATCAATAGATTGACGGATTATGGGGTTAGGCTGATATAGGTGATGTCAAAGGTCCAAATGACAGAAGCATTATCTTTATGCGTTTATACACACATAGATACACACACACACAAAAAAATCATTTAGAATTATAGTATGTTAGTGTTAACTGGATTAATAATTAGCATTCTTTGAATCCATAATTATGGATAAATATAGTTAGAATTTAGTTCAAATATTTGGTTATTTAATATAATGTATTGTTCCTTTTGCTTCAAGCTCAAAAAGATGCAGTTATATTCTAGTTTGTTCTCCTTATCATAACCTAATGATATATTTTTCTTAGTTTTCATGGTTTGATCATCAATCTATACAATGAAACAGAAGATCAAAAAATGTATGTTGTTACATTTAGTATCAAAGCAAAATTTACCCTAAACTTCAAGGACTATGACACATTGAAAGAACATATATATATATACATAGTTTTATGAAGAATTATATAGCATATGAGTTAAGTGCATACAAATATACTATTTACTATTCTAGTTTTATTTATATATTTGGGAGTTGCATATGCATCCCGTTTATAAATAGATGAGAATGAGTTAACTCAATAGAGACTGGAATAGAGACTAACACTGGTGGATTAGAGGCTAGGGCTGGAAATAGCATGGAGGTTAATGCCGTATATATCCCTAAAGTGAACATCCCAATATGATTCAGACAATATCTACCGACAATAAGGTAGGCAGTTTCAATTCAAAGTACCCAAACCTACTACACAAGCAGTGGTTCCAATTCATCAACCATTATGTGTAGATTTCCCAAGCTTGTGTAGTGATTTCTCAAGTTTGGGTGGGTAACCTGTGAATAATATGAACCCTACTCAATAATAAAGGCATGGGTGAGCACTTGTGAGCAAATATTCGTATCTTCTAAGTTACAGTGATATTACTAGGAGACAGCTGGATTCCTAACATCAACATGGAGGCTAACTGGTGGGAGATTGTTATCTCAGAATTTGATGAAGAGAGTATCACGTGGATGGATTTCAAAAAGGATGATCGAGGTTAAGATTTCCTCAAGAGCCAAGAAAGGAATGTTATTGGGGAAGTTCATCCACCCAAAGCAGGGAGTGTTGTCACCTAATATTTATAAAGCAATTGAACACACCACTTAAGGAGTTGGCTCCGAATCTATGGATCTACGCTCGAAGGGGTAGTTGAGGAGACTTTAGTTAATTCAATTAATGGAGAGATAGTTAAGGAGCAGCCTAAGAAGGAAGTAAATTAGAGGCATTGGAAGTGCAAGTGGATTGGTCCCTTAGGAGGAAAGAATAAGAAATTGGAAATCACATGTAAATGGTGTAACGTGAAGGGTTATATTAGTGAAAATGTCAAAGATCAAGTGTTATAACTGAAACCAATTGAGAGTGTTCGAGTTTACTAAAGAGGTCCAAATGGTTAAAGTGTATGCCTTGGATGCTATTTTGATTATTAGTATTGCACTACCATCTACTAAGGAGATGGGAAAGCAGGCCGTGATGGAAGGTGTGTTGTTATTATCTAATTCACTTATTTGTAATTTATTTAACAAGTGCATTGCATTCGTTCATTGCAAGTGCATTGGTCGATAACTTAGATATTACGCCTCATATAAAGCATGAATTTGTTGTGGTGTGAAGTCTTGTTGGAGGATCGACCAATCTATCCATTATTTGCCATGATTCAAATTTGGTCATACATTTTGTGGAGTTCCTATGTAATGCATATGTATTAAGCTTTTTCAAGGTATGGATTACTTTTGGGAATGGACTAGATGCCTCGTATGGGATGATTTGGATTGTGATAAAAGGAGTGGTTTAGTTGAGAAGTGATAGAGGGCATGACTTAGTTATGTGTTGTGAGCCCGATATTTAAATTATGGAGACCTATTTTTATTTGCTCGACCCACCACATCATGAATTGTTATCTATTCCCATAGTGAAAGAGTTTTTAGATTCCTTCGCCAAAGTTTCCGTTCTATGTCATTATAATGAAACAAATTCAGAATTAACCTCAAGAATAATGTTAGGTCTGTAGTGATTCCACTTAGGCATGTGGCTTTGAAGGAGAGAAAGGAATTGGATAAACAAGTTTCATAGTTGTTGCAAAAGGTCTTATTAGGAGGAATACTTAGAAAAGTGGGGATCCTATTGTCTTTGATACCAAGGCAGATGGTTCCCTAAGATTATGCATCGATTATAGAGAACTATTTAAGATATCGAGGAAAAAGCGCTATCTTTCGCCTTGCAATGGTGACCTCTTCAATCAATTTGTCACAGCAAAGTTTTCTATCAACTTGACTTAGCCAGCGAATTTCAAAAGTTGAGAGTGGCAGAAGATAACACCCTAAAAAGTGCATTCCATACACCTGATGGATTATTCGAGTGGATGGTCATGCCATTCAGTCTAACTAACGCTCTAGCTTACTTTGTTGATTTGACGAGTAAGGTATTTCAAGATTAGTTGAATAAGTTTGTGGTTGTCATTGTGGTGTATTATTATATATTCTCAAAGTAAGGAGGAATACAAAACTTCATTTAAGAGAGGTATTGAATGTGTTGAGAAGGAACCAACTTTGGGTGAAATTATCAAAATGACACTTCTAAAGGAAGGAGGTATACTTTCTAGTACGTGTAGTGTTAGAGGATGGATTAGCAGTGGACCTAGGGAAAGTAGCAGTTGTAAAGGATTGGAAGACACTGAAGATTGCTTCAGAGATTCTTACGTTTCTAGAGTGGATTGATTCTACGGGAAGTTCATTAAGGACGCGGTGAAAATCTTAACATCTTTGACTCGTTGTTGAATGGCTTTTCGACCAAATGAATTTTCAATTGGAATTAGAACGTCAGGATGAAGAAAAATGATTCACGGACTTGGGAACATGTTTGAAAAAGCAAGATGATTATATTCAACAAGTTTCAGGGGAAAAGAAGCAAAGTAGACCACTTGGTACCGAAAGAAGCCACTCTGTACCAAGAGGTTTTTGCTCCACTTTGAACCTTCTAAATAACATGTACTTGGAGAACTACCTTTAGTAATTTCCAATGAAGTGACTTTCTTAGAGAATAGATGAGCAACTTTAAAGATTTTTTGGAAGAAAGCAAAGTTAGGAAAAGATAAGCAATATCGAAGAAATTGTCGAAATTAACTTGATCTTCATGAAAAAAATTGGAATACAACAAAGCAAGAGATAGGAGGGCAAAACAAGTGAGCAAGAAGGGTTTTCGCTCACCAAAACCACTCGGTACTAAGAGAAACTTCTCGGTAGTGAGAGTTTTTTCTTGGAGTTTGGGTGGAAATTCACAATCTTGGACATTTAAACTAGCATTTGGACCTTAGACTTCTTGGGCTTCTAAGTCTACTAGTGAATTCCTCTATAAATACCAAGGATATAACAACCAAGAGAGCACTTTGTTTGGGCGCTACTTCATCTTTATCTCCTATTACTCTTCCATTAGAGTCACTAAAATGAATTTATTCCATACTTGGAGCCCGAAGTATGAGGTGGCATTTATTTAGATAAAGGAGTTATTGACGAAATAGTTTTGACTTTTTCGGATGGCAATAAACCTTTTCCCATTTAAACCGATGCCTGCAATAATGGGCTTGGTGCTATCTTGATGTAAGAAAGGAAGGTGGTAGCATACCTGATAGGAATCTTATGACAAATGAGAGAAATTAACCGATGCATGAACTTGAGCTATCTGTCATCGTATTTAGATTGAAATCTTGGAGGCATTACTTGTTAGGATAGGGGTTTGAATTTTTCACAGATTACAATTTCTTTAAGTGCCTATTCTCTTAGAAGAAACTAAATCTTAGACAATGATGGCGGATGGAGTTCTCATCCTCTTATGATTTTGAGATGGAATATACCTTACAAATTGGAAATGTAGTTACCGAAGCTATAAGTATAAAGAATGCCATGTTAAGTTTATGTTGTTGGAGTGGAAGTAACCAGAGTTTATATTATATTTTCTTCTTCTGATATTTATGGAAATGTGTGCCTAGATTACTGGCAACAATAGAAGTTAGGCCTTCACTAATTAATAAAATTGTGTCGAGGAAAAGACGCATCGCATGTATTATTAGCATTTTAGAGCAATTGGAATGGGATAAACGGTCAAGTCATTTGGATCATATATCCTTATATCAAAAGGGATACTTGACGTGAGATGGAAGAATATATGTGCCATAATAGGGGTTTACTGGGGTAGTTCAGGTGAGTGTCACCATTCTAGGATAACCATTCATTCGAGTGGATATAAGATGTATTGAGACACGAAGTTAGTATTCTATTTTTTGAGGAAGAGGAGGCGTGTAATAGAATATGTAGCAAAGTGTTTGACATGTTAATGTGTTAAGGCGGAGCAGGGAAACCGAGTTTGCTACTACTCCCTTGAGAGCTCCATAATGGAAAAGGAAGAATATATCTACGAACTTCTTAGACAGACATCCCAAAATTAGGATAGCAATGAAAGCATTTGGGTGGTGGTGGATTGTCTTACTAAGAGTGCAATTTCAGTCCAGTTAAGACCAAAAGGACGATGATGTCATTGGCTACTGTGTGTGTTAACGAAGCGGTTCGACATCTTAAAAATTCGGTAAGTATAGTAAGTTATTTGGATCAACTTTCCATAAGTGAATTCTGCAAGAGTCTACAGAATGCCTTAGGAACATAATTGAATCTGAATATAGTTACCACCTATAGCTAAATAGACAGACTAAAAGGGTGAAAAGGATATCTAAGGATTTGTGAGGGCATGTATACTTGATTTTGAAGGAGCATGGGAGGATCATCTACCTTCGATAGAACTTGCATGTAATAATAGCTATTAGTTAAGCATAGGAATAACACCATTTGAAGCATTGTATGGTAGACCATGTAAATTACCTTCTTGTTAATGGAAAGCAATGGCTATGGTTATTCTTGGACATAAAATGATTAGAGATACTACAGAGAAGGTGGAAATGATAAGAAAGACGATGAAGGACACACAAGATCTATAGAAGTCGCACGTTGATTAGATGCGAAGAGAGTTGGAGTTTGTGGTTGGAGATTTTATGTTCGTGAATGTTTCAACTTTGAAGCGAGTGACAAGGTTTGAAATTATGGGAAAGTTAGCACCATGATTTGTTGATCCTTTTTCGATATTGAAACGAACGGAACTTTGGCATATAAAGTACAGATTCCTATGAAGACAAGTCCATAATGTATTTCATATACCACATTTATGGAAATGTGTACATGATTTAATTAAGCCAAGTGGGTTGGACGATATGGAGTAGGAGCCCGAGTCGAGTTTATCCTATAGTCTGGCATGTACCATCGAACATGCTGCGAAGAGACTTAGGAATAAAGCAGCGAAGCTGGTAAGAGTGCAGTGGGAATAAAATGGTGAGAGCGCATGGGAACCCGAATAAAGGATGAAAGTTTCCCATCTTGAGTGCTTTACTAGTATGTTCCTTAGGTTTAATTTGTTTTGTTAGGATTTGTTTCAAGATGCCTTAGAATGGTTTCTTAGGTTTGATTACTTAACTATCTCAATAAGTAGTAAGCTTAGTTTGATATTATGACCATTTCTACGCTTATGATTGATCCGTTCATATAGAATCTATATAGTGATATTATGATGATTGCATCCATACCTAATATCCTATGTTAGTGCATTTATATAGGTGGCCAGTAGTGGCATTCTTACATTTAATCTATATTACATATTCCATGATCATCATAAATTCTTGCATGTTTTTTATATCATATTATTGATTAGTAAGTCACATCTGAGTACATACATAACATGAATGTTTAAATGGTTGTTTATATATACTAGGAATGACATGCATGTGAAAGTAATACCTGAGTGTACGAGTTATATTCCTTATCTCTTAAGAATTTCGACGAAGAAATTCTTTTGATGGGGTGAATGTAATACCAATTTTTTTAATAACTTAAAATAGGTATTTTAATTAATTTAGTTTATAGTGGTAAATGGTCTTTCTACAAATGGTGGAATTTGAAAATAAGAATTGCAACATTGCATAAATAAGGTTTTTCTAATTAATTTCAACTATAAATTTGTCTAAATTGGAGATCCTATAGAGGAAATATTGGGGTTACGGGTTTCGAGTATGAGGTCAAAATGGGTTAACCTATTAATTCAAATTTAAATACTTATAAACAATTCCCTCCAAATAAAAAGTGGTAACCAATGTACATAGGGAGTTCAAAATTTCATTTATCTTCTTCATAATCTCCTTTTTCACCCTTTCTCTCAATAATTCAGATCAACATATATCACTAATTTCTTGACGGAATCAGGTGATATTTATATCAAAATGATCAACCGAGCGAGAAATACAACAAGACAGTGGATTTAAGGTGAATTGGAGTGATTTTTGGGTGCCTTTTTTTGGACAATGGATATTCTTCTTTAATATTGGGTTTGATATTCGATTTGGGTGAGTGTGACTCATTTTTAGATGTATAATTTAATTATATTGTTACACCCTCGATTTTGATCGATAATTAGGGTTACTTTCAAAAATCATAAAGGTATACAATTTAAGTGATTATAAAATTGAATATATTAATGGTCATATTTTGAAATTTAATCAAAATCTAAGTAATTCTATGGCTAAGCTGATTTTAATCAAGACTATAAAATAGAAATTAGGACATAAATTGAAGTGTGCGTAGGTATATGAAAATTTTGCCATATATGACAATAATTTGATAAAATTTGGAAATGTGCAGAGATTGGAGAGTAATTACAATACAATTAAGTGATGTTATAACTATTTAACTAGTTTTTGTAACCCAATATAAATCTGGCAATTCTTAGTATAGATGGCAGTAAAGTATGAAATAATGTTAAAATGGTTGTGAAATGAGGTTAAACTGGGTTTAAATCGAATTATAAATGATCAAAGAAGAAATGAAGGAGAACAAAATGAAAACAAAACCCAAATGAAGAAACAAAGGTAATAAATGTGATTGCATCGGTCGATAAATGGTTCATCACCAGTCAACCATCGATCAAGGACTGGTTGATCGATTGTGAACTCATAAGTCGATCAGTGGTCATATGTTGGGTCATGATCAACTTAGACCAACAAGGAAAAACTGAACGGTTAACGTTTTCTGAAATTGGATTTTTGTATGATGTTTCAAACTAATTCCAATTTGACTCTCTTCGAAAAGATATGGTGCGGCAAGATATTTTAATATTGGACGTTTAGATGTTTAGTGAATAGACTCGAATGTGTTTGATGTAGTTAGTGATGTTCAGTGACCATATTAATTCTGTATTAATGTTGGTAACTTCTATCACTTACCATGGCTTCATGTGCTGCACATGTCTATATGATGGCTTATATGAACTTCGGCTGATCGCAGGTATGATTATGTCCATCGGTAAAATATACAATAAGCGTAGGACACATTTTGTCCTGTCATTGATATATATATATATGTATTTATATATGTTTGTATGTATATATGAATGTATGTACGTAAGTATGTATGTATATACATGCATACATGTATACATATGTATGCATGTACGTACGTACGTATGTACGTATGTATATATTGTGAATACTTGGATGTATCATGATCTTAATCGAGTAGCCGGCTATGTTATGGTGTTGATATCACTCATTAAATTCAGGTAGAGAAGGTCAAGGTATGTTTATGTTAACTCGAAAAATGGATCAACACCCTGGATTTAGTATGAAAGCACCAACCCTGTTTATCAAGACGAATAAAATAAAAAAGGAACAGTAAATCGCAAAAAAGTTAAAGAGACAAGAGATTTTTATAGTGATATGGCTGTTAGTGAAGCCTATATCCAGTTTGTAGCTTTTATTGATCAATTGCTGTTACAAAAGAGTTTGAATTACAATATGAGTATTCTACTTCACGTTAGATCAAGCAACCATTCTTACAAACAAAGGGAGGATCTCAATTGTCTCTTGATGTCAATTGTATAGGAAAAGAAGAGTGAAGAAAAAATAGCATAGCTCTAGCAGAGACCAGGTTCGGAACCCCTATTTCTATTGAAGGTAGGATGGTATTTATAGGAGAGCATTTAGGTTGGAACCTTTTCACCGGAAGCCCGTAGTTGTCCATAGGAAGAAGCACGAAAAGTTTGTAATGATTCTGAGCTAATTTTTTGGATCGGAATTGATCCAATTGGATCGGATCGGTACCAATCCAAAGAGTTGTGAAATTATTGCACAATATCCAGTTGGCTTCCCTACTTGCTTGTGAGGCTCTCCATGTAATTTCTTAGCTTGATAACTTGTTTTGATGATGGTTCAACCATGGGTTTGACTGAACTATAGTCTGAATCCGATAAGTCTTTACTTCTCGAACCCGGATGCTTGGATTGCTACCAAACTTAGTAGATAAGCTTTGCTGAGAGGTAGGAGCATAATGCAAGTGGTTTAAACGAACCACAAGCCAATATTTTGGATCAGTACCGATCCAAAGTGTTGGTGTATTTTTGGGCCAAACTTCCAAGGTTCCTTTGACTTATACTTTTAGACCTTACGGTCAAGTTTCGAGTCATTCTAGCTCAAACTAAATGTTCTAACTCCTTTTGAATTTGCTGGGTTAAAAACTTGGTTAACATTTTCCCCCCAGAGCACGCTTTTGTTGGAAACAAGGTATGCTCTAAATTTTTTTATTGGATCTCTGTTTTAAGGATTTTCATTCGTCATAACTGGCCATCTTGAAGAGCTGCCTACGATGCACCAACTAACTTTTTAGCCCTTAGTAGGAATTTCCATTATTCATAATTGCGGAGTGATCTTGATTTGATAATTTCTAGAATGAATACAAACGTTGAGTAGGTTGCATGGGGAAGATTGGAGATTCTGGAGAAGTAAATTTGGATCGATACCGATCCGATTAGATCGGATCATTACTGATCCAAGTACTTTATAATTTTTAGCAACCTTCTTTCCTCCTTTATATACAATCTGACACCCCCAATTCATATTATTTCTCCTCGGTCCAATTCCAGGCCTTCTACCGGTCCCGTTCATATCCTAGCATGCCGATATGATCGCTTCGTCCACTCAAGAGCCACCGCCGTCGATCTTTGCTTCCAACGCCATCAGCCGCCGCCCCTAAAAACTACCTTAATCGCTCTATTGTCATGAATTCCTCTGATTCGAAATATCACTGATCCAACCCATCAATACCTTAGTATGGATTTCCTTGCATCAAAGATCGGATCACTCTTCCCCATTTTGAAGGTTGGTGATTTGGATTTTGGCACATTGTCAGCGATTGGTGATGGATGCAGTGGGAGATTTGAGCTGACTGTGACTTTGTGGAAGAAGATAGTTAATCGAGTCTTGAATTCCTCATGGAATGAAGCTAGGATTTTTTCTCAGAGCTCGACATATTTTCTATCTTTATCCACAGAGTCATAATTAACTTGCATCGAGTTACACAATCGATCCCGATACAATTTCTTACGGATTGATTTTGGCTCTTCTAGGAGGCGATAATAACTTAGGTTAGCTTCTTATATGTAGCTCATGTTATTATCACTTTCCAGAGAACTAAAATCGACTTATGTAGAGAATTCTCTACCCGATTCAGACCTATAAATCTATAGTTGCTCACATTGGATTGATCCTGCCATTGCATAGTTGGTGTACCTGGAATAGGAAGGGCTTTCCGTGTTGCTACGAACAACAGATCCATTATCGATCATTGATCGATAACGAGTAAGTATAGAACAAAAGATATTAACTGGTGATACAAATTGCTCTTTCAGGTGTGAGTGAGCCATCTGCACGGAATGGTTTGTTCACAGTGTTCAGAACACCGAACCTATTCTCACTTAGATTACACATCATATACACCTATGGTTAATACTTGGAATCCGATCGGTTGAGGCACGCGTCAATTATCTTCTAAATTTCAAGTATCAACTATAATAGGGTCTATAATTTAGGGATTTGTTGCACCTGACCATTTAAAACACAAGTTTTCTTATATAGAATGACGTGCAAATCTTCTTGGCGCAAGTCAGTAGAGGAAAGCTTACCTATTTTTGAAGCGGAGTCTTCATCGATTCTAGCTGGGTCTGTTGCTTCCATAACTTCGGGTCAATATGGCCGTCTGATTCCACTTGGCCCCGTCGTTAATCGCACTGCTACTAACTTCATAGTCTTGCTTGATTCTTCAAAGAAAGCCCCTTCAATCCTTAAACGCAAAATGTTGTGAAGCATTTTCTCGTAATATGTTATCCCGGAGGATGACGTGCTTCTGCCATCAAGAGGGGAATTTGCTCATAGGCCAACTTCTAGACACATCGCTTGCCATCTATATATGTGTAAGTATGGTGCAATGCCCCTGTTCAATCATTTCTTAATGAAAACACTTCAGAATATAGTTCTGGCCCCATTCCAAATTCTTCCAAATGGGTAAGCCATGCTGACGTGTTCATATGTTATATTAATGCGGGAACTCAATCGTGCCCCGAGCTTCGTTGAGTTGAAGTATCTTCTATTATTTGAAATGAGAGAGGCTAACCCTTCACTCGTTTATATTGAGGTGCATAATAGTTGGAAACTTATACTTGATCTCCCACCAAGGTTTCCTTATTCAAGAATCATTTCTTTTTCGCTAAAATCCAGAGGGATTCACCCGTTTGTGGACCATAGGGGGTAAGTTTCTTTCACCATGCTTGGAATTTCCTTCAATTGCTACAAGTCTTCTGAACAATCATATATTTCTTACAGTTCTTCCGAAGATTAACAAGGATTCGGCACTTAGCACTATTCTTAGCACCCTGAAAGCACTTGATGCTCAAGAGCACACAATCAGGTTCCTTCCCACAGACGAAAATCTCTGTCGATGTGGACTTTTACACCCTAGGAGGTCTATTTGATTTTTTAGCACTCTTTCCTGATCTAAAGCTTGGACCCGCTCTGTTTCCTCTTCCCATGGTTCTGGTAAAGAGATAACGATGATGAGGAAGAATAAAGTGTCCCATCCAATGGCTCAGAGACTCTTCTGAAGAGATCTATGTTCAAATCTGGGTCGATAGTCCTCTCAAAATGCCATCGATCCTGAAGTAGAAAGAAAAGGAGTTTGTTCAACGGATGGGTAAGGCTCCATTGATTGAAGGGAGGAGGAAGGAGAGATCAGCGAGAGGCACCATATAAATGAAGAAGAAATAGATTAGGATACTGACATCGATGAGGGTGATGTCCACTTAGGCATCAAGGCCTCAAAGTTGAGCCCTGAACATGCTTCCTCACCTCCTTTGAAAGAACACATTGAAGAAGCTTCTCCTAAGAACAAACCTGTTCCCGGCCCTTTACTGAAAGGTGCTGATATTGACTTTGAAGACACGAGCGACATTTTTGTTAATATGGATGACTTGATGGATGACTTCACCTCGAAAGAGTTGCTTTCCCAGCTTAATCAAATCATTCCTATAGGAATCAATGTCCTAACACTACTCGGTTATCAATCTGATTTTTTTATTTTTGCTAATGTCATTAAATTGCAGCACACACTTCACTAGGATCACACACTTTATATTATTGTTGTTTTCTATCTTATTTTAGTCCGTCAAATGCCTCTTTCCTAAAGTTGTTTATATCATTTGCTACCGGAATCATTTCTCATTGCTTTTACAGTGATCTTGATTGAGTACAAGAATCTCAACATTCGCAGAAATATTTTTCCAGGTATCATGCTTCTCGAGAGACTCATAAGGAAAGGAAGAGGTGGAAGGATGGGGAGGTGAAAGAGCGTCGCCTTGCTGAGAAAGATCAAGGCCACGGTAGAGGAAGTAGCCATGAGCAGAGGAAGAGCCCGATTAACTGGGAAGATTCATCAAAGAAGCTGAAAAGAGACTGTGATGACCCAGAATTTTTAACAATTCAAATTGGAATATTTAATTGATTTTAAATATTTAAAAGTTAATTTTTAACTTGAATTCAAATATTATTATTATTTAGCAATTAAGTTATTGGATTTAATAAACTGAAATTGGGTGAATTATTGAATCTTCTGTTTCAAGCCTGTTAAAAATAATTTGAGGGTTTGTAAAATTTATATCGATAGTACTGAAGATAGTAAAAGTGTTGAAATTGAATTTGGGAATGTTTTGTTAAATTTTGAAAATATATCGTTTAAATTGACGTTTACAAATAGCCTTCCGAGCCACAGACTCGGAATTCGACGACACCAGTTCCATCAGGTCCGTAATATTGTATTATTATTGGATTTCAATTTTTGTAATATTTGGAGTAGTTGTGTGAGCGGACGATATATAAACGCGCTGAAATTTATATCGAAAATTTAAGATGATAACTGGATCCAAAAAGCTATCTTCTCCATATGATCGAATTAGGGCTCGAAACTTTTTCCATTGCGTCTGAAATAGGGGTATAACACTATAAACATCTAACAGCGTGCCTCGATTAGAGGTCGAGATTTTGGGCTATGATTTTCAAGGTGATTCAAATTTAAATTTAAATTTAAATTTAAATACTGACCAGTTAAAATTCTCTCACATCAAAACTTTTTTCATTCTTTTCATATGTCATTATAGCCAACCCTTGAAAACACGCTACCTCAGCTTTTTAGTCATCGAATCGTGTTTTGCCTCCTTCAACTGGTAAAGGAAAGAAAAAAATATAATAAGAAAGAAAGCTCACAAAATTGAATCCTTTATCTTTGCCTTCGTTCTTTATCAACTCACCGAAACCCTTTCCTCAATTTAGGATTCGAAATTCGAACAAAATCGATATCAGTAAAAAAAAAAATTCCAAATCGAAAGGGGGGATTCTCGAATAACCGATGGAAGGTGGGGTGTTAGTGGCACTCGAGCGATAGCGGAGATCGAGGTTAGAAGGCAAGGACTGGGTGAAGGTTGCGAAGTCCTGATAGGTGTTTCCGTGTGTAATGGTGGCGTGCGGCATAGTAGTAGGGCTCGCGCATGGTGACCTGGAACGACGAGATGGGCTGCTCGTTTGGATGACATGCGACGTCGCGATCGGTTTCGCGGCTGTTGTTAGAGCTGGACGAGCGAGGTGGCGAGTTCGTCAGTAAAGGTATGAGGATGGGCGGCTGTGTTCATCGACTCGTGGAGGTGGATGGTGGATGCATCGGCATTGGTAGTCGAGGTGGTTTTGGTAATTAATTTTAGCCTAGATTATTTTTACCAAATCTAATTTTTTTTTTTAGTTACTTCTGAATTAATTCAGTTAATGATAGGAGTTTTAATATTTTTGTCTAATCTAGAGAAATGAAGTTACTGTTTTTACAATATATATATATATATATATATATATATATATTAAAGGCGAAAGGTTTTCACAGTAAAGCAAATTATTAATTATGTTGTTTACTGGAAAGAAAGAAAAAATAGGGATTTTAAAAATGTGTAGAGCTTATACAAAATTTGATTTAAAAGGTATATAGGTTATTTTCTTAGTATATGTAGCTTCAAAGAAAAATAAATATACATATATATTTTCAGTCACTAGTTTAATTTAAAATAATGTATTATGGAGATGAATTTGTTTAATGAACTTGTTTAATTAAAAGGAAATAGTTTAAAACTACTAGTTTAAATAAAAAAAAATCACTGGTTAATGATATTATCCAACGGAAATTTATTAATTGATCAATTGGTTCGAATATTAATAAAAACCATCTAATGTTTATTTAAGGTTTGAAATCTGAAAAGAAATAAGCTGGTCAGCAGTGGATTGCAAATTAAAAAGAAAAGGTGAGTTAATCTCACTCTTCTGGATTTTTATTTAAATTTAAATGGTTAAATTTAAATAATTGGTTGATTGATTGATTGGATGTGCTATATTATGTAGTAGTATATATAGTATATATTGGGTGATTGATTTTCCACATTATATAGCGGATGAGACCCTATGCGCCGCATAATAGCGGGTGATATTATATTAATCCCGTATACCGCGATATTCCACCTAGAAGTGGAATTGGTATTGTGCTAACGTCTGTGGATGCAGGGAAACAGGCTGGAGGGATCCAATTGGATTCCTCAAAATTATTTAGATTGTTTATTATTCTGTGTTATGAACATTTGATATTCAGTGATGAATTATATTGATAATTGGAATATTGAATTTGAAAATAAATTTGGTTTTAAATTCCTTTAAACATCTTTTATAAAATGAGCGATTTATTTATTTAATGAAGAAGGGTAGTTAATTACTAGTTGAGATTAATCAGGAATGATTAATATTTGTGGTTTAATTAATGATTAATTACTTAAAGTAATTAAAGGTTGATTAATTAAGATTAATTAATCAATAATAAGTGATTTATGAGAAATTAATTAATATAAGTAATTAAGGATTAATGTAATTAATTATAGTTAATTAATTTGTGATGAAATTAAAGATTAATTACTGTTTTGGTTAAGAATAATTAATTTGTGTAATTGATTAAAGATAATTACTTGAATGTAATTGAAGGATAATTAACCCAGGGTGATTAATTAGGATGGATAATTAAGGAATGATTAAGTAATTGATTTGAAATTAATTAATGTTAAGTGAAGGAATCTAAGTGATTGAGGTTAGTAATTCAATTAGAATTAATTAAATTATTTTGGAAGTGATTAAGCTTTGCATATGGATGATTGAATGGTATTAGATGCCTTGAATGAGTTGATATCTATGATATGAAATGTTTTGTAGTATCATCTGTTTGGGCGGACAGGATATCGTGGTTTATATATCAATGATGAATTGTTGTGTAAAGGGACATCCTGTATTTAAAGTTTGAAGTGTATTTCATTTGGATAACTTGGGTTAGGATGACATGAGACTTGAAGAGACCGGGGTCGGGTATTAAAAAATACCCGAAGCCACTTTGAATTTTTATAGATTGATATGTGAAATCGATAGGCTGGAATGAAATGATTTAAGTGAATTGGACTATTTAATCTAAATTTTGGTACTTAGAAAATTGATGTGTGAAATAAATGATGTCTATAACAAGTTGTGAATTTGTAAATTAATACGAGTTACCTCAGGTTTTATATAAGTTGTATGCTTTGTATTCCATGTTAGATGGGTTTACTCACGCTGGTTTCCAGCCTGATCCAGGTGTTACTTTGATGTAATGCTCGGGTCAGACCGAGTATTACAGATTTTCAGGTAAGGACGTTCTGGAACTCAGGAGGCGAGCTGCATGGCAAGAACGTATGGAGTGTTTCCGCTGTATTATATTGTTGTATATTTGAGATATGATGATTGTGTATAACCAGTGTCTGTATATAAGTGTAACTCCGATGTATTATAAAGGTATTTTGACAGATACAGAATTCCTTGTAAACTGTTATTATTTGTTATTATATTTTGTCCGCTGTGAATGTGAGACATTGGTGTTTCTGATCTTCTTCCTCTTCTATCTCCTTCTTCTTTTTCCTAAATATCTGGATTTTTCGGGATCAAAAAAACTGGGTCGTTACAGTTGGAATCAGAGCTGAAGGTTAAGCGAGAACCTTGGCTCTGGTGGGGGATACTCATTAAGGATAGGGTTAATGGTACCCTAGAATGAGTTGAGTGTATATATATAGGAGAGCGTACTTGTGATTTTCTTATATAAAAATTTTAATCAATTTTATATAAGCTTATATTTTAATATATAAAGCAATAATTTTTCTAATATTAAGTTAATTGGATGTTAAATCATTGGAATTAAATAGAAATAATGAGAACTAAGTGGTAAAAGAAATACGACCAAACTGAAAATTTAATCTAGAATCGAGAAAAACTTTCAGAATAAGATAATAATGAATTGGATTCCAGTTGTAATAACATTAGTTATTTTCCTGAAATGATGAAATGATTGTTAATGATTTAGCAAAATAATAAAATGTTTAAGGAAGTAAACATTTAGGTAGGTATGACTTATGAATTGAAATTGAAAAAGGGTTTAAATAGTGAAGTATTAAATCTAAGTCCAGAAAATTTAGGGAATTTGTTCCAAGTGTTTAAAAAATATATAAATAGTATTATTTGAATAAAAGAGCTTGATTCAAACAAGAGTTGTTTGAAAATTTATAGGAATTTGTTTTGAATTTAAAACCAAAGGTGGTTTAAAATTTAAAGTAATTTGGTGTGTAAAGGAAATAAATATGTATATTTGAAATAAACTCTAAGGTTGAGTTTTGAATTTTCCTTGGGATGTGATGTGAAAACCCAAAGTGATATAAGTTTTGAACTTATAAATAAGAAAGAATATTATTAAAAATCTGAAATTGTAAATGGGAATTCGAATTTGAGTAAGGTTGATTGAATGAATGAATTGAATTTAACTTTGGGAAAGTTAAGTAATTTGACAAGTAACCTGAATTCGAAATTTCAAAATGAAATTGGGATTAATTCAAAATTTAAATTGATATGGATTGAAATTAGTTCAATTTGAAATTTTATTGAATTAACTGAAATTGTGATTAAAGTTGAATAGTTTCAAATTCAATGGAATTTGATTTGATTGTGGATAGAAATTGAGGTTAATTCAACCTGAATTGGGGTTAAATCAATTTCAATGGAAATTGAAGTTATTTAAATTGGAGTTGAGACAATTTAAATAGGAGTGGAACTTTAAATTGGATTAATTGGAAATGGAGATTGGGAATTGAACAGTTTGGCTCTGAACTATTTTTCCAAATAAAATATTTTAATATAAACAGTTTTAAATCTATTTTCCTATCTATTTACTATACAACTTTCTTTTTAAAAAACCCAAACTATCTTATACTTGTTTTGCAACTATTTTTGGAACTATTTAACAATTTTTCAACTATTTTATAAACTAATTACTATTTTTCAACTATTTTACAAATTAAATACTATTTTACAACTATTTTGCAATTATTTATAATTTCTATAACTATTTGACGATTTTCCAACTATTTTATAGCTATGTTACAAACTAATAATTATTTTTCAACGACCAATTTATTTTAAACTTTTCAAGCTGTTTTCTAAGTTGAAGCCGGTAAGACTGCAAACTGTTTATGATTAAATTACCCAACTGAGAGAAGGATTAAAGTAATAATCCAAATGGGATTGAAGCAATTATAAATAAGTGCATGAATATTTAAAGCAAATGTGAATAGAAAGGGAATTGTTTTGGCTAATAAATCAATGAGGATAGATACGTAGGATGTACGTATATTATTCTGTTCGCATAGTGATTTGACCCAGATTCGAGCATAGAATTTCGAGATAGTTATATCGATCCGAGTTGGGATTTTTCACTCGATTTTCGACGGTGAACCTGGATATGGATTGTTGATTGGTTCTGGATATTCTTTATCATAGTTATGGCTATGCAAGGAGAATGACGGTTTCTGATCAAGAAACCAGATCTGAGTCCGCACTAGGAAGTCGGGTGGACGATACTAGTTCGGAAGTGAAATTGTGTGATCGAATGAGCGATCAGATTGGTATAGCGTACAGATGATAAGTGTACATCGTACGGATTTGAATGAAATTGATATTGAAAGAGTAATCAAATTTTAATATTTGATTTTGAATAAACAAAGTTATATATCTTTGTTATATAAGATAAATCTCCCCTTGTTGAATCTATTGCTAAAAGAAAAGGATTTTGAAAGTGCTTGAAGTATAAAAGGAGTTTTATACAAGTTTGAAATGATCCAAAATTTCCAAAATATGTGTGTATATATATATATATAAAGGATCTTATGAGGATTTTGGAAAAAGGTTTTAGGAACCTTTGGATTTGGAAAGGCTTTTGATTTTTGGATAAAATCAATATTGGAATTTGGAAAGCCTAGTTTGAGAATTATTGATTTTGGGATAATCGATTTTGAGAAAAAGAGATTTATATCAGATTCATACTAGGTGTATGATTTGGAAGATACTATATGTGTATGGTATAAAGTGTTTTGATAATGGCTCTGGGGAAAAAGACGCTCCCTTGAAATGAACTTCTCAGGAGTGCCACCGGGTGGTACTGCCTTGAACCGTAAGGGGGGTTCTAAAGTTGATTCTGTGAGGAGTCCGGACAAAACTAGTTCCTGAGGATTATGAGCAGTGTGTAGCGAAAGTCAATGGCGCTGATGCCTACAGAGGCATTTGGGTTATGCTGTGACGACAGTGTAACTCGATGTCACTGTGATCTACTGCAGACCATAGCGAAAGTCATGTGTGCCGCTGAGAGCCAACAGTCTGCGTTTGATGTTATATCGGTAGACTGCGACCTATGATAACATAGCGAAAGCGTGTGTGCCGTTGAGAGCCAACAGTCTGCATTTGATTTTATATCGGTAGACTGCGACCTAAGTGGGAGTGGAGAAGTTTCATTTTTGACAGCGAAAATCGAGGGCGCTGATGCCTACAGTTACATGGACATTTGCTGCGATGGCAGCGTAACCCTGGAATGTAACTGCGATCTGTTGTGGGTTCCGTTGCATAATCGAGGGGCGCTAATGCCTACAGTTACATGGACTTTTACTGCGACGACAACGTAATCCTGGAATGTAACTGCGACCATGGATGGGGGTGATGATTTCCAGAGCATTCTCGCCAAAGATATTTCCTCTATTTTCAAAAATTGTTTTCTATATTTTCTATAAAATTATTTTCCTAAGTATTTTCACTGGATGTTGAAAATGGGTCTGCTAAGTACTTATAGATTTTCAGTCCTACGCATGATCGACGTATGACTGAATTTCTGTGAGAATAAGGTTGGACTGGTTGAGACATCGAGTTATAAGAAGTATTTTTATAAAAAGCTATTTTAATAGTATTATGTGAATTTAAAAGTATTTCTAAAATTTTAAAATAAAAGTGCTGGAATTTTGGAAAATGAAAGAAAATCCAAACTGGAATTATAAAAAAAAATTAAACTCAAGAAAATTTAATAAAGTGATTTTTTATAATAAAATTGAATATTGATTTAAAAGTTGAAAGTAAGCTAATTAGCTAAATAAATTATTTGGTAGAGTATATTAATAAAATTTAACTCGGTTAAATAAAATGGATTATAAGTTAATAATGGAGTATGGAAATGAACTCGAATTATAAATGGAATTCGACTTGGATTTGATAATGAATTAAAATAAGTGGAGATGTCATAAAAATAAAATGGAACTGAATTATAATAGAAATGGTTTGAGTTGCAAACAAAACCCAGGTGAGAAGAAATAAGTTGAGAATGGCTTTGTATTAATAAAATAAATTCGAAAATGAATTAATTAGGTAAATAAAAAAATTTAAAATGGGGTGAATAAATGGTTTAATCAAATTAAATAATAAATGGATGAAGTCTGATTGAATAAAATTAAATCAAAGTTTTAATTGTAATTGGGCTATCAAAATGAACTTAAGTTATGAGGCGCATTAATTTGAAGTAAAATTACTTAAGTCAATAAAAGCTTGGTTTCAAGTAAGAATGGAAGACCATTAAATAAAAGTTTGGGTTAAATAAATTGAATGTAAGCAATTGAGTTGTAAACCAATAAAATTGAACGAAATGGTATATGAATTGGTTGAAAACAATTGAATTAGTGTTGAAATCATATAAATTGCTTGTGGAAGTTATTTAGAATGCATTTCTTTTATAATTGATGTGTTATAGTTGTTTAAGTAAGAGAAATGTTATTAACTTCATATATATAGTGCTTACATGTTTAAATTGAGTAAGTACAGGTACCGGGAAGCCGTTTGACTGGATTTGGTTGCGCTGATTGCTAAAATAATAAGCCGCTTGCTTAAAATGCTAAATAAAGGTATGCTTACGCAATAAAAATAGGAAATATGAACTGTTTTTGTTTTTTCGACCGTGTGGATCGATGTATATATATTTATATCTCTTATCAAATTGCAAAAGCTCCTCGGTACAAAGGAGACTCTACCAAAAAATTTCGAAAATTTTTGGAGTTAGAAAAATTTTGGAAATTTTTTTGTTAGCGACAAAACGTTTGCCAATTTAAAATTGAAATAAATTAGCGGGCGAAACTTAATTTAAAATAATGGTATGAATCAGTTATAAATGGATGATAAAAATCAATATTCAGAATTGAAGATAAATTGAATTCATATGGAAATGGAAAAACTAATTTGAATAGAAGTAGGTATGAAATTTATGTAAGGAAATGTATAAAATGATTTGAAAGTTACGATTGGATATTATTGCTAATTAGGATATGTAGGTATTATAAAGAGAAAGGGAAATTGGTTTTGATTTCAGAAGATAAATTTGAATTGCTCGATAAAAATGTATGTGTTTAAATTTCTATATGAAATTTGATTGGGTTTTTGATCTAGCCACTCGGCTTTTTTTTCTTTTGGAATTTGGGAGCCCGTAGAGGCATTTTGTAGTTGTACCAAGCTAGCCGCGCAAAGGAGACGCGGGCAAATTTTTTCAAAATTTTAGAAAGTTGGAAATTTTTTGAGAAAGTTTTTGATAATTTAAATTTGGATTTAAATTCAAATTTGAATTGTTAAGTAAATAATATTATTGGGACATATGAATAAGTTTGGAAAGCTAGAAAAGGGTTAGTGTGTCTCTAATAAAAAGTTTGTTTGAGAATTGTTTGGAATTGTTTGGTTCTGGGGGAAAAGTAAACGGGTATTGGACCATTCTTCCTAACTAGTAATTTCGGGGACGAAATTCTTTTAAGGGGGGAAGAATGTGACGACCTGGAATTTTTAACAATTCAAATTGGAATATTTAATTGATTTTAAATATTTAAAAGTTAATTTTTAACTTGAATTCAAATATTATTATTATTTAGCAATTAAGTTATTGGATTTAATAAACTGAAATTGGGTGAATTATTGAATCTTCAGTTTTAAGCCTGTTAAAAATAATTTAAGGGTTTGTATAATTTATATCGATAGTACTGAAGATAATAAAAGTGTTGAAATTGAATTTGGGAATGTTTTGTTAAGTTTTGAAAATATATCATTTAAATTGACGTTTACAAATAGCCTTCCGAGCCACAGTCTCGAAATTCGACGAAACCAGTTCCATTGGGTCCGTAATATTGTATTATTATCGGATTTCAATTTTCGTAATGTTTGGAGTTGTTGTGTGAGCGGACGATATATAAACGCGCTGAAATTTATATCGAAAATTTAAGATAATAACTGGGTCCAAAAAGCTATCTTCTTCATACGATCGAATTAGGGGTCGAAACCTTTTCCATTGCGTTCAAAATAGGGGTATAACACTATAAACACCTAGCGGCGTGCCTCGATTGGAGGTCGAGATTTTGAGCTACGATTTTCAAAGTGATTTAAATTTAAATTTAAATATAAAATACTGACCAGTTAAAATTCTCTCACATCAAAACTTTTTCCATTCTTTTCATATGTCACTGTAGCCAACCCCTGCAAACACGCTACCTCATCTTTTCAGTCGTCGAATCATGTTTTGCCTCCTTCAACTGGCAAAGGAAAGAAAAAAAATATAATAAGAAAAAAAGCTCAAAAAAATTGAATCCTTTATCTTTGCCTTCGTTCTTTATCAACTCATCGAAACCCTTTCCTTAATTTAGGTTTCGAAATTCAAACAAAATCGATATCAGTAAAAAAAAAAATCCCAAATCGAAAGGGGGGACTCTCGAATAATCGATGGAAGGTGGGGAGTTAGTGGCACTCGAGCGATAGCGGCGATCGAGGTTAGAAGGCAAGGCCTGGGTGAAGGTTGCGAAGTCTTGATAGGTGTTTCCGTGTGCAATGGTGGCGCGGCATAGCAGTAGGGCTCGCGCGTGGTGACCTGGAACGACGAGATGGGTTGCTCGTTTGGATGACATGCGAGATCGCGATCGGTTTCGCGGTTGTTGTTAGAGCTGGACAAGCGGGATGGCGAGTTCGTCAGCAAAGGTATAAGGATGGGCGGCTGTGTTCATCGACTCGTGGAGGTGGATGGTAGATGTATCGGCGTTGGCAGTCGAGGTGGTTCTGGTAATTAATTTTAGCCTAGATTATTTTTACCAAATCTAATTTTTTTTAGTTACTTTTGAATTAATTCAGTTAATGATAGGAGTTTTAATATTTTTATATAATCTAGAGAAATGCAGTTACTCTTTTTACAATATATATATATATATATATATATATATATATATATATATATATTAAAGGCGAAAGGTTTTCACAGTAAAGCAAATTATTAATTATGTTGTTTACTAGAAAGAAAGAAAATAGAGATTTTAAAACGTGTAGAGCTTATACAAAATTTGATTTAAAAGGTATATAGGTTATTTTCTTAGTATATGTAGCTTCAAAGAAAAATAAATATACATATATATTTTCGGTCACTAGTTTAATTTAAAATAATGTATTATGGAGATGAATTTGTTTAATAAACTTGTTTAATTAAAAGGAAATAGTTTAAAATTAAAACTATTAGTTTAAATAAAAAAATCACCGGTTAATGAAATAAATCCAATGGAAATTTATTAATTGATCAATTGGTTCGAATATTAATAAAAACCATCTAATGTTTATTCAAGGTTTAAAATTTGAAAAGAAATAAGCTGGTCAGGAGTGGATTGCAAATTAAAAAGTAAAGGTGAGTTAATCTCACTCTTCTGGATTTTTATTTAAATTTAAATGGTTAAATTTAAATAATTGGTTGATTGATTGATTGGATGTGCTATATTATATAGTAGTATATATAGTATATATTGGGTGATTGATTTCCTGCATTTATATAGCGGATGAGACCCTATGCGCCGCATAATAGCGGGTGATATTATATTAATCTCATATACCGCGATATTCTACCTCGAAGTGGAATTGGTATCGTTCTAACGTCTTTGGATGCAGGGAAACAGGTTGGAGGGATCCAACTGGATTCCTCAAAATTATTTAGATTGTTTAATATTCTTTGTTATGAACACTTGATATTCTGTGATGAATTATATTGATAATTGGAATCTTGAATTTAAAAATAATTTGGTTTTATATTCCTTTAAACTTCTTTTATAAAATGAGTGATTTATTTATTTAATGAAGTAAATAAAAAGGTAGTTAATTACTGGTTGAGATTAATCAGGAATGATTAATATTTGTGGTTTAATTAATGATTAATTACTTAACGTAATTAAAGGTTGATTAATTAATCAATAATAAGTGATTTATGAGAAATTAATTAATATAAGTAACTAAGAATTAATGTAATTAATTATAGTTAATTAATTTGTGAAGAAATTAAAGATTAATTACTGTTTTGGTTAAGAATAATTAATTTGTGTAATTGATTAAAGATAATTACTTGAATGTAATTGAAGGATAATTAACCCAAGGTGATTAATTAGGTTGGATAATTAAGGAATGATTAATTAATTGATTTGAAATTTATTAATGTTAAGTGAAGGAATCTAAGTGATTAAGGTTAGTAATTCAATTAGAATTAATTAAATTATTTTGGAAGTGATTAAGCTTTGCATACGGATGATTGAATGGTATTGGATGCCTTGAATGAGTTGATATCTCTGATATGAAATGTTTTATAGTATCATCTGTTTGGGCGGACAGGATATTGTGGTTTATCTATCAATGATGAATTGTTGTGTTAAGGGACATCCTATATTTAAAGTTTGAAGTGTATTTCATTTGCATAACTTGGGTTAGGATGACATGAGACTCGAAGAGACCGGGGTCGGGTATTAGAAATTACCCGAAGCCACTTTGAATTTTTATAGATTGATATGTGAAATCAATAGGCTGGAATGAAATGATTTAAGTGAATTGGACTATTTAATCTAAATTTTGGTACTTAAAAAATTGATGTGTGAAATAAATGATGTCTATAACAAATTGTGAATTTGTAAATTGATACGAGTTACCCCAGGTTTTATATAAGTTGTATGCTTTTTATTCCATGTTAGATGGGTTTACTCACGCTGGTTTCCAGCCTGACCCGGGTGTTACTTTGATGTAATGCTCGAGTCAGACCGAGTATTACAGATTTTCAGGCAAGGACATTCTGGAACTCAGGAGGCGAGCAGGATGGCAAGAACGCATGGAGTGTTTTTGGTGTATTATATTATTGTATATTTGAGATATGGTGATTGTGTATAACCAGTGTCTGTATATAAGTGTAACTCTGATGTATTATAAAGGTATTTTGATAGATACAGAATTCCTTGTAAACTGTTATTATTTGTTATTATATTTTATCCGCTGCGAATGTGAGATGTTGGTGTTTCTGATCTTCTTCCTCTTCTATCTCTTTCTTCTTTTTCGTAACTATCTGGATTTTTGGGATCAAAAAAACCGGGTCGTTACAGAGACCAAGAGTAGGAATCTGCTTCGCAACTTTCTGCTTCCACTAGAATAACTGTTTCTGCTTTCATTGGAATAACCGTTTCTGCTTCCAGTGTCATGACCTCCTCCACTCATGCTGCTATGACTGCCGCTCTTCCAATTTCTAGGTATGCTCCTTAAATTGTCTCTGCTGGTCCCCTACACCTTCAAGCTACATTCCCCAACTTGTTCTTAAGGGGGGTTGTATTTTATATGCCCAATTTGAAATCGATTCGTGCAGAATCTTATTCACCTCATCTCCACGTGATTTAGAGCGGTTTGGAGCAAACCGAGGGGTGGAAAAAATTATGCATGCAGCTTTCCACTATTCATTAAAATAATTACTAAGAAACTCTCTTATTCAAATTTGAATACGAGAAGCAAATCGCGGATCGTGACATGGAGATTAAGAGTCCGAAGAAGGAGAAGGATGATGCCCTCAAGAGAGGAAGTAAAAGTGCTTCTTTGATTAAGTAGCCAAAGGAGTACACCAACTGGACCGCTCTCACATTTAGAGACGAAATAAGGAAGTGCCACACCGATGAGGCGGTTTTAAAAGAAAAACTAAGGATATTAGCGAGATGATGGTTAAAACGAAGAAGAAAACCATCGCCGAACATGCCTAGGAATTGTCTCTCAGCATGAGCAAATTTTGACTTTGGATGCTGAGAAAAGTCAACTGTTGGCAAAGAAGGCTAGCATGGAAGCCAGCTTCTCAGAGCTTCAAGATACCTTTGTAAAGACGATGGAAGGCATGGATGCTATTAGTTTGGACTTCTATGTTAATTCTATGCTACATCAAGGGAGCCTCAGTTACTTAGGTCCACTGTTCCCTTGCACGCTTGCTGTAGTCAGGGAAGAGGTTTTGGCCCGATTTCTTGACAAAGGGGGCTATTACTCCGAAGAAGAATTAGTTCAGGCATAGTTGAACGAAGAATTCCAACAGACTTTAGTCAAAGGCCAAAAAATCTTGAGACCGGAGAGGGAAAAAGAAGCCACTGTTGTTACTACCACCGCTAAGGTTGTTAGTGAGAATTTTCCTTTAGGCCCGGGTAAGCCATCTTCGCTTCTTCGTACCGATGAGAGGATCATTTCTACTTCTCCTATAATCATGCAGCCAACAATGGACGGTGACGGCGAAGGCTTCAAAGTTGTGATGCATGAACAGACGCCTAGAGCAGGTAATTTTCTTGTCACTCCCATGCTTGAAGACTTCCAATTCACGATTGATGAAATTGCTAAGATAACTGCCCTTTGTTCTAATATTATAGAATAACCCTCTCTTCCTACTGAGTTATCTCTTCGTCATAATGTTGAATCTGCTGCCATTCTGACCGCATCAACCATCGTCTCTACCTTTGGCTCATAGCCCTGTCTCTGCCTCTGTTGCATTACATGGTTTGGATGACTCCTCTGCATCTCAATAGTAAGGCAAGGCGGCTGCTAACACAAGAGTAGGTGGGTCAAGTCAGTCAACCAGAAAAAGTAGAGATCGAGTAGCCGACGATCGATCAACAGATGATAGCGGTGAAGAAGGTGAAGGTTGAGGAACAAAAGAGGTCGTCAAAGAGTTCTCGTAGTTCTCGCAATCATAAGGACGAAAGAGGATCCGCCAGTAGCCTTGCTTCGAAGAGCGAGATGCCTCGAGTGGGAACAAGCCTGAGAAGTTTCCGATTAGATGTGGAAAAGGTGACAAGGGAAGCGGTCAGAAGAACTCATGATTGTTCTTTTGCTTATTTTGTTTTTTGATTACTTTTTGTACAAGTGTAGAGTCTACACTTAGCATTTCTACTCGTTGTTGCTACAGTAGTGTTTGTATTTTCCTATTCTTAGCTGATATTGTGTGGGTATGGCCCCTGTTGTTTGTTGTTGTACATCAAAAACATTATAAGTAATAAAACTATTGAAATGTTGATTGTATCTTTATTTTGTCTACTTGTCTATGTTTCATGCACTTATGCCACTTCTTATTCATTACTATTTTGTTTAGTCCCATAAATACTGCTAAAGTTCTTTGTTTGAAGTAAAAGAACTACATAGTGTTTACTACTTTGGTTGATGTTTGTGTGTGCGCGCCCCCTAGTTCATAGGATTGTTCACTCTAAACACTTGGCACGAGACTTGGTGCCCTTGGTAGCCTTTCGGATGCCCTCAGTTAGGTCTACACTCCAACTCCTATCTGTAGGGATTTTTGGCTTAAGATATTCATGAAGCTCTTTAGTGGCCTCACGGTGAGTATTTTACGCACTCAAGTAATTTACATAATTAAGTGACCGGCGATGTCGGAGAAACACTGATTTCTTGATTGTTTGTTAAGTTATTTTGTCATGATGTTAACATTTAGGCTATAGCGCACATATATCGCTCCTTGGAGTGCCATTTTCTTGGCTATGGGGGTGGTATGCGATTTTTTACAATATGAGGGTTCCTCATCTTTGGATGCAATTTTTCTGATCCAAGTAGTAGCGTACAGCTTACGAAATGCGCACAATGATACCGAGGCTTGCATGGTTATAGTTTTGCGAACCAGGAAGCGATGCGCGACTTACGAGATGTGCGTCTTAGGTTATTGTGTTTTCTTTGATGTGATTTCACAATCCAAGTGGTAGTGTGCAGCTTATGAAATGCACTGCTTTGATTTGGGCCTTCCCCATTGTGACGACCCGACTACCACGCCCAGAAAAACGTATCGTCTTGAAGAAAGAAAGAGGTGAGAAAATAGAAAAGATAGAGAAGAAAGGACAACAACATCAGAATCTCACAGCGGAACGAATAAATTATAATAATCACATAAGTATTTACATGATATACAACATCAGTCAGAGTTATACAGACAATACATCACATACTAGGCAGCTATACATACCTGTCTAGTTAATACAACTCAGTACACAAAACAACACAGAGACATCAATACAGCGGAACTATATCTACACGCTGAAGCCACCTGCTCCATTGCTCCTCCAGAATTCGTCAAAGCCAACCTGAATCCCTTGGCTACCCGTAAAAATTTGGGTACCCGAGAGTTTATGAAAAACAAAATATAAACTCCGGGTCAGACATGAGTCTGGTATGAGTAACAGGTTAAAGTTGCTTAACTTTAAAAATCTTTTGAAAACAAAAAGGTATCACGTAAGACTCCCCACACATAAACATGGGTAAGTTTTTACCTTACGCTAACCAAAACATTTGATAGGAAATTCGGTGATATTATAAAAGGTCTAAGGTTTTCAAGTAAATAGAAAATAGCCGAAATTGTTACATTCATTAAATTCCAGCTACTAGCCACAAAAGTGGGTAATACAATCAAAACCGTTGGCCCTTATTGGATTGTGGATTCCATACAATGGCAGGGCTACTATGGTACCGCCCGTCACAGTACGTGGCCTAGATCAACGTACCGAGGATCACTCCCAACCCCCTGCAACACAAGGCCGGAACCATTCCTTACTGAACAGTCCCGAACAAGATAAACCCCGGCAGTTGTTGCAATCAACCGCCCACACAGCCGAAAATAAAGGGACATCTAGACAGGGGAATATCCTTGTCCTGCTTGGGCATGACCCACCTAACCTTCCTGCACCTCCCCTGTTTTAGCCATTCCCGGTTGATGAGGCTTGAGGCTACGATTACCTTTAGAGAACATATTTCTTAGAACGCTCATTGTCCGCCTGACGATGTGTTGAATGCATTCAATCCATACAAGTTCGTTCCGGGTTCGAACGAAACCGAAGGCATTATCTCGTTATACTCATTTTGGAATCACCCTCAGAGTTAACGAAGATAACCCTTGCATTCTGAATCTCCATCTTCACTTCAGATTCACGGCCTATCGTTAATTTGCATTCGATGTGGTTTTCGGATGTTCCAAATGCGGAAAACCGATTCCGGTCTCATCGAAATCCAAAACGTGTCTTTTAAGGCCAAGTTGTCTATTTAGTCTTAACAGTTTAATTCAATATTATTCAATATACACAGAGGGATAATTCACAATATCACAATAGATAATCACATCATCATCATAATCAGATAATCCATATTATCATCCAAACTAATAATTATCATACTTAACCAAGCATCCATGTCACATAGATATTATTCATGTCATATCTAAATTTAACATCATCAAATGAGATATCAATATCATACATCCATAAGCAATAATTTATAATCATATCATTTGTAATTAATTTAAAATGAATTAAATTAACTACTTCTATATCTACTTAATTTAAAATAAATTTAATTAATTACTTCATCTATAAATCCTGCTTATACAACCATCAATCAATTATAAATCAAATTAATTATTCATCCTCTAAATATTCACCTTGATTAATCACCTTTGATTAATCATTTTCTAATTACAATAAGTAATTAGTCCTTGATTAATTTTACAAATTAATTATTCTAAATTATTTAACATTTAATTACTTCATTTATAATTGATTACATTTATTCTTAATTAATTATATCAATTAATCATCACATTATTAAGTATTCCTTAATTAAACAGTTTTTAATTACATCATTAATTTTATTAATTAATTAATGATTACTTTATTAAAATTAATTACATTAAGTGATTAATCTTTAATTTAGTTTAATTATTAATCACCCTTGATCAATATCAACCAGTAATTAACTACCCTTAATTACTCCTATAAATAAATTAATTATCCCATAATTAATTATCCTATTAATTAATCTCTTGATTAATTACAAAAGTAATTATCCAAATTACTTTATTAACACATCATCTTTCATTAATTACATTCAGTAATTAACATTAATTACTTCCTTAAGTAATTGTGCTCCATTGCATACACTAAGTGATTATACTTATCAATTTATCAAATGATTTTCTTAAATTAATTAAAATAGATTAATTAACTTAAATTAATCATTTTATCACAATTAATTCAATAAGAAATTAATCTCTTAATTACTTTTATTAAGTAATTACATTTAACCCCTTACAATAGATTATCTGATTAATCTGATCACGTTAATTAATTAATTAGTAATCGTTAGTTAATTATCTTTATGAACTAATATCATCTCTTAATTTACTTCTCACTTTATCTTTATTTATAAATTAATCTAAATTATTAATTTATAAATTTACTAAATACACCATTCCTTTATTATCTTATTAATTAAATCATTTAATACCTTAATTATTCTTAAGATAATTTATTTCTTATTTAATGACTTAATAAATATAAATATAAAAGTGTATTAGAACATTACTCTTTTAAATTTAAATTCAAAAGTTCGTTTGAATTTAAGATTCAAAGAATTATTTAATTAAACATTAAATCAAAGTTAAATTCAATTTAAAATCTTGTAAATAACATTAATTACGCACATATGAACATTATATAAGAAAACCCCTTTTTTTAAAATTCAACTACCTAACTTTTACTCACATATCAATTTCCAAAATTCATTAATGTTTTAACTTGCAAGTTCAAGCTAAACAATTTATTTGCTTTCCATTTAAAAACCATCTCAACAGATTTATTTTCAAAACTGTTTTATTTGGACTTATTCTTAAAACATTCATACTTAAAGACTAATTTAATCTTTCAGATTTAGTTTTCAAGTCAACTTGAATCTATTAGTTTTAACATTGATTTCAAAACTTTGTTGAAAAACCTTGATTTTAAGTCTTGATTTAAAATCCAAATTCATTTTGAAAACTTTATATTTTAAAAGTTTCATCTAAAATTACTTTAAACTCTGGATTCAAACATTGTTTCAATATTGGTTTATATTTTGAACTAAATTTAAAACACAGCATAAAATCCTGTTAAGAAATTTTGGACCAACTTTAAACCTGGGTAAATCAGGTTTATTACAACCTGAAAACCAACCTCTGTCTCGAGAATAAACCCAGCTTGCACCGAGTCTTCCCCTTCCTTACTTCGAGTCACGTACTCGAGTGACTCGAGTTCTTCCCGAGGCAAAAATATACTGTACCCATCAAAACCTTCAGGTTCCACAACTCATGCACGTCCACGTGCACGGCATCTCCGATCATCTCCAAAGGTTGCCACGACGCCGACCAAGTCAATGATCCCCCATACTACTTCCCTCGATCGCCAGAGCCTTGCCCTTGACTCGAATTCGAAATCAAACTCGAATTTGAAACCTGGAACCACATTCTCCCACCACCACCAGACCTGTCAACAGCTCCTACACGCCGCCTCGACCCCCAGAGAGTTAAAAACTCCGGCCACCTCTTCGACTAACATCCTCCTACCCATTCCCAAAAGCACGGTGCACTCGGTCCACCGTAGCACCCGAGGTTGATCGAACAACAAAGCCTAATTAAACTAGGGTTCTGAACAAAAATCCACCGCCGCACTTCCCACTGGAAAAAGATCATTCATCTAGATTTTTTCCTGGCCTCTCCAGTAACCTCTCCGCCGCCATGAAGAACCACAGCCGCTCCAGTCAACCGTAGTGTCAGAGGCAACCTAATTTTCCTAAATTGATTAAACCAGAAATGCAACTACTAACCTTAACTAAAAAAAATACAATTCTAGTTTTAAAAATCCTAATTTCAGATAAGAATTTAATTTATAAACCTGAATTAATAATTTAAGTTGTTTGCAATTTTACTCCTATTAAACATTGACAGTTCCTTTAAGGCTTTCAGAACAGTTCTACCTTGTTTAGTTTGAATTTATATTTTAAATTTTACTTTATGATCAAACAACTTATTTTGTTTAGATCCTAGGTCCTGACAACAAGAAGATCAAGCAGTAATGATTTTTGAAAGTGAAACATGAGCTTAAATCTTAAATACAGAGGTGTGTTACCAGTTATCAACACACATACATGCAGTAACACATATACATAGAAATGCATTAAGATTTATTCACATCTCAGACAATAACCAAGCAACATATATACTTAAGTAAGTTAAAATTTAAGTTACTCACCTAGTTTGAAAATGACAGAGCACCTCTTTACAAAATTGAAATGCTCTTGCCCTTGATTTGCTTTAAAACTGCATGCTATTCAAACCAATTGAAGATGACTGAAGGCTTAACTTTGAGCTTGCTTGCTTCAGACAATTCCAGGTTTGAAGAAAGTGATCTGTAGTTCTTTTTTTCTTTCTTTCTTTCTCTTGTATTCTCAGGTTTTGGAAAGAAAATGCTCAGGTTGTTGATTAGATTTGTAAAATGAGAAATGTTAACTTATTCTCTTGTTTCCAGGTTTGTTATATTGTGATGATCAAATTAGAAATGAGAAGAGTTGTAAATGCTTCAGTTTTATATTTGAGTTTATATATATATAAGAGAAAAATGAAGAAGCTTGCAATCTAAGTTTTCTCTGGTTTAATATGAGTATATATATAGAAAGATAAGCTTGTATAGGGTAGGTGTTATCTAGGATGCATACTTGCCTGGTACACTATTTACTTTTGTTTTATTAGGCAAGATATTTACATTAGGGTGGCTAGAATGAATTCATACAATTCGAAATGACAATATTTTGCTACTAAGAGTTGAAAGCATTTATTATTTGAGTACTTTATGTTTCCAGCTACTCATTCCTATGTATAGATATTTTTATATTTACTTTGCTTATACTTTGCTCCTTAGCTTCGCATTCGTTTACTTCTTGCCTGCTTATCTATTTTTTTCTTACTTTATTTTGTTTTATTTGCCAACATAATTATTGTATAGACATGATTATATCTTTCTGTATTTTACATACACATTTCAAAATTGGTTTTAGTTATTTGCTTTCTTAACTATGCTTTGCATTCCTTTCTCTAACCTGCATATTATATCTTATTTTATTTAGTTTTATACTTGATGTTTCTTTTCTTAGCTTTGCATTATGTCACAGGTTGACAATATTTTCTAATACCTGCATATGTTATATTGTACTTAATGTCTCCTATTATCATTTTATTCATAGATATTTTATTTACTTTGCACTTTGTTTTGTATTTCTTCTTGCATGTTATATCTCATTTTTGTTCTTAGCTTATTCTAGTTATTGTTTATAAACTTTACTTATGTTAAATATCATACATTTGATTTATTCTTAAGTTTAAAAATTATAAAGTTTACTTTATTTTAAATTTACAAATCATAGCTTTCCAAAATACATGTATATAAATAAATTTAAAATAACAAATTCTTTTTATATTAAAATTTATTTGTAAAGATACTGCATTATTAATGTTGTTTAAATATAACTCATTATTAATTTAAAATGATTCATAAATGAAATCACTACATAAATGAATTACTTATTTTATAAAGTTGAAGTAAAAAGAACAAAACAATCTTTTATTTAAATTTTAAACCTAGGCTAGAATACTTTTAAACAAATTAAATTCATCTTGAGTATTTTTAAGATCATATTATTATTTATTCAATATTAGATTTCCAAAATTATCAAAAATAGTAAAATTAGAAAACACAGCTTTATCTATTAAATTTAAAAACAAAACTGATCTATTTATAATATATACCAATATATACATATATACATTATAAATAGAAACAATTTAAATTAGCTTTTAAAAGATAAATTATTAGTTAAATAGTTATTTAAAAGAAGATTATTAAATCAATTCAAACATTATTAACAAATATTATCAAATCAATTAAATTTTTAATGTAGATTATTAAATTGATATTGCCCCAAATTTCCGGGATGTCACATTCCTCCCCCCTTAAAAGAATTTCGTCCCCGAAATTTAAAACAAGGGTAATTTAATAATCTACTTAAATATTTAATTTAAAACACAAGCATATATTAATCATAAGCTAATCATCATAGCAATCAATTCATCCAAACAAACAAATCTAACTATCCAGACAAAATTCTGGATAGAATTTTCTCGAGTTTCCCCAAGTATAAATACCGGGTTACTCGCTCTATAGAATCCAAACAAACAATACTACTAAGCTACAGAACTTCCACTCATCTTGATCTACAAAACAAGACAGAATATCAGACTACAGACAAGTCTGAATCAACAACCAAGACTCCCTGAACTGCTGGTTCTACAACCAGAGATAATCTTACACGTACTCCCCCAGAGATACGTGAAACACAACGAATTCCAGTTATCCAAACTAGCATTTCGATCTTGAAGACCAAACACTTTCCAAAATCAAATCTCCGATTTCAAAAATCCAAATTCCTCCGTCTCGTATCCACAAAACTCTTCTGACGATCCTGCGCTGCCTACATCTTCCCTGATCAGCTCAACTCTTGCTGATGTCCTTAGAAATAATCTGAACCAAAAACAGTCCAACAAAATGATCTTTCCAAGATCGACCCTAAACTCAGAACACAAACTTTATTCCAAATCAGAAACAGAACTCACTTTTCTTATCCGGAAGAGATAAAACAAGTGCACTTCAATCTGGCGTCAGATCCTGAAAAATTTCCTGTAGAACTCTCCAATCCAAACACCGCAACATCCAATTGCTTCCAAACTAAAACAGCTACCACCATGCTTCCACTGCGCAACTCTGATTGAACAGATGAAAGTGCTGATTATGAACTCAAACACAGACTGGTCAACACATTCCAAAAATAAAGTTCATATATTCAAAAATAAAACTCAAAAGTTCCTCCAAAATATGAGCTATTTTACTCACACTCAAAAATCATCCTATTACTAAGCTGATCCATCGGTACCACTCCTGGAAATCCTGTCGATACCAAACTTAATCTCCAGATGTTAGCAAAACTCTGACTTCCTGGAGACATCCAGAAAAACCTCTGAAACACAAGAGAATCCTCAAACTATCGCTAGTCACTTTTGCGATCAATCCAGCCAAATTCCAAAGAAAAATTGTTCCCTCTACTAACCAGAACAGCTTACACTTACGTGGCCAATCCATCGAAGAAATGGATCTACTATACTACTTCTGATGTTACCCAAGAAAAACTACTAAGCCAGAAGACTTCCTAAACCAAAACTCTTCGAGAAACTCAGACCTCAAAGCAACCAGAAACATTCTACTGAACTCAGCTACAACACCGAAGCAATTACTCTTCCTTACTTGTTCCAAAGAGACATCTTCGGAGACATCCATAGTCACTGTGTATCATCACATAGCTACTACACCTTGATATATCAAGATATCATGACCTGCTTCTGCCCAACCGACAGATCCAAACTCTAGCTCAACCAAACTCTTACACTTTCAAAGATGAACTCCGAACCTTAACAGGTTTCCTTCAGAGATCAATGAAATCCTTACACCGCCCAAAGCTCACTCGAGACGGTATTAGGTCTACAGTCTCGACAGATACTTCTAACCTCAAACATTCAAACTCCAATCCATTTATAGTCGTGTTACACACACTACTACCCAATCTACCTTTATAGCTTATTGGAAAACCCGAACAGGTAACCCAACAATAGGTAGAAATATATATATATATATATATATATATATATATATATATATATATATATATATATATCAAAATTACAAATACGCTCTCTCAGGAAAGAAATCACTCGAGAGCCTAGGTATTCACTCAACCTAGCGCTCTGATACCAACTGTGACGACCCGACTTCCACGCCCAGAAAGATGTATCGTCTTGAAGAAAGAAAGAGGTGAGAAAATAGAAAAGATAGAGAAGAAAGGACAATAACATCAGAATCTCACAGCGGAACGAATAAATTATAATAATCACATAAGTATTTACATAATATACAACATCAATCAGAGTTATACAAACAATACATCACATACTAGGCAGTTATACACACCTGTCTAGCTAATACAACTCAGTACACAAAACAACACAGAGATATCAACACAGCGGAACTATATCTACACGCTGAAGCCACCTGCTCCATTGCTCCTCCAGAATTCATCAAAGCCAACCCGAATCCCTTGGCTACCCGTAAAAATTTGGGTACCCGAGAGTTTATGAAAAACAAAATATAGACTCCGGGTCAGACATGGGTCTGGTACGAGTAACAGGTTAAAGTTGCTTAACTTTAAAAATCTTTTGAAAACAAAAAGGTATCACGTAAGACTCCCCACACATAAACATGGGTAAGTTTTTACCTTACGCTAACCAAAACATTTGATAGGAAATTCTGTGATATTATGATAGGTCTAGGGTTTTCAAGTAAATAGAAAATAGCCGAAATTGTTACATTCATTAAATTCCAGCTACTAGCCACAAAAGTGGGTAATACAATCAAAATCGTTGGCCCTTATTGGATTGTGGATTCCATACAATGGCAGGGCTACTGGGGTACCGCCCGTCACAGTACGTGGCCTAGATCAACGTACCAAAGATCACTTCCGACCCCCTGCAACACAAGGCCGGAACCATTCCTTACTGAACAGTCCCGAACAAGATAAACCCGGCAGTTGTTGCAATCAACCGCCCACACAGCCGAAAATAAAGGGACATCTAGACATGGGAATATCCTTGTCCTACTTGGGCATGACCCACCTAACCTTGCTGCACCTCCCCTGTTTTAGCAATTCCCGGTTGATGAGGCTTGAGGCTACGATTACCATTAGAGAACATATTTCTTAGAACGCTCATCGTCCGCCTGACGATGTGTTGAATGCATTCAATCCATACAAGTTCGTTCCGGGTTCGAACGAAACCGAAGGCATTATCTCGTTATACTCATTTTGGAATCACCCTCAGAGTTAACGACGATAACCCTTGCATTATGAATCTCCATCTTCACTTCAGATTCACGACCTATCGTTAATTTGCATTCGATGTGGTTTTCGGATGTTCCAAATGCGGAAAACCGATCCCGGTCTCATCGAAATCCAAAACGTTTCTTTTAAGGCCAAGTTGTCTATTTAGTCTTAACAGTTTAATTCAATATTATTCAATATACACAGAGGGATAATTCACAATATCACAATAGATAATCACATCATCATCATAATCAGATAATCAATATTATCATCCAAACTAATAATTATCATACTTAACCAAGCATCCATGTCACATAGATATTATTCATGTCATATCTAAATTTAACATCATCAAATGAGATATCAATATCATACATCCATAAGCAATAATTTATAATCATATCATTTGTAATTAATTTAAAACGAATTAAATTGACTACTTCTATATCTACTTAATTTAAAATAAATTTAATTAATTACTTCATCTATAAATCCTACTTATACAACCATCAATTAATTATAAATCAAATTAATTATTCATCCTCTAAATATTCACCTTGATTAATCATCTTTGATTAATCATTTTCTAATTACAATAAGTAATTAGTCTTTGATTAATTTTACAAATTAATTATTCTAAATTATTTAACATTTAATTACTTCATTTATAATTGATTACATTTATTCTTAATTAGTTATATCAATTAATCATCACATTATTAAGTATTCCTTAATTAACCAGTTTTTAATTACATTATTAATTGTATTAATTAATTAATGATTACTTTATTCAAATTAATTACATTAAGTGATTAATCTTTAATTTAGCTTAATTATTAATCACCCTTGATCAATATCAACCAGTAATTAACTACCCTTAATTACTCCTATAAATAAATTAATTATCCCATAATTAATTATCCTATTAATTAATCTCTTAATTAATTACAAAAGTAATTATCCAAATTACTTTATTAACACATCATCTTTCATTAATTACATTCAGTAATTAACATTAATTACTTTCTTAAGTAATTGTGCTCCATTGCATACACTAAGTAATTATACTTCTCAATTTATCAAATGATTTTCTTAAATTAATTAAAATAGATTAATTAACTTAAATTAATCATTTTATCACAATTAATTCAATAAGAAATTAATCTCTTAATTACTTTTATTAAGTAATCACATTTAACCCCTTACAATAGATTATCTGATTAATCCGATCACGTTAATTAATTAATTAGTAATCTTTAGTTAATTATTTTTATGAACTAATATCATCTCTTAATTTACTTCTCACTTTATCTTTATTTATAAATTAATCTAAATTATTAATTTATAAATTTACTAAATACACCATTCCTTTATTATCTTATTAATTAAATCATTTAATACCTTAATTATTCTTAAGATAATTTATTTCTTATTTAATGACTTAATAAATATAAATATAAAAGTGTATTAGAACATTACTCTTTTAAATTTAAATTCAAAAGTTTGTTTGAATTTAAGATTCAAAGAATTATTTAATTAAACATTAAATCAAAGTTAAATTCAATTTAATATCTTGTAAATAACATTAATTACGTACATATGAACCTTATATAAGAAAACCCCTTTTTTTAAAATTCAACTACCTAACTTTTACTTACATATCAATTTCCAAAATTCATTAATGTTTTAACTTGCAAGTTCAAGCTAAACAATTTATTTGCTTTCCATTTAGAAACCTTCTCAACATATTTATTTTCAAAACTGTTTTATTTGGACTTATTCTTAAAACATTCATACTTAAAGACTAATTTAATCTTTCAGATTTAGTTTTCAAGTCAACTTGAATCTATTAGTTTTAACATTGATTTCAAAACTTTGTTGAAAAACCTTGATTTTAAGTCTTGATTTAAAATCCAAATTCATTTTGAAAACTTTAGATTTCAAAAGTTTCATCTAAAATTACTTTAAACTCTGGATTCAAACATTGTTTCAATATTGGTTTATATTTTGAACTAAATTTAAAACACAACATAAAATCCTGTTAAGAAATTTTGGACCAACTTTAAACCTGGGTAAATCAGGTTTATTACAACCTGAAAACCAACCTCTGTCTCGAGAATAAACCCAGCTTGCACCGAGTTTTCCCCTTCCTTACTTCGAGTCACGTACTCGAGTGACTCGAGTTCTTCCCGAGGCAAAAATATACTGCACCCATCAAAACTGGCCTTTAGGTTCCACAACTCATGCACGTCCACGTGCACGACATCTCCGATCATCTCCAAACATTGCCACGACGCCGACCAAGTCAACGATCCCCCATACTACTTCCCTCGATCGCCAGAGCCTTGCCCTTGACTCGAATTCGAAATCAAACTCGAATTCGAAACCTGGAACCACATTCTCCCACCACCACTAGACCTGTCAACAGCTCCTACACGCCGCCTCGACCCCCAAAGTGTTAAAAACTCCGGCCACCTCTTCGACTAACATCCTCCTACCCATTCCCAAAAGCACGGTGCACTCGGTCCACCGTAGCACCCAAGGTTGATTGAACAATAAAGCCTAATTAAACTAGGGTTCTGAACAAAAATCCACCACCGCACTTCCCACTGGAAAAAGATCATTCATCTAGATTTTTTCCTGGCCTCTCCAGTAACCTCTCCACCGCCATGAAGAACCACAGCCGCTCCAGTCAACCGTAGTGTCAGAGGCAACCCAATTTTCCTAAATTGATTAAACCAGAAATGCAACTACTAACCTTAACTAAAAAATACAATTCTAGTTTTAAAAATCCTAATTTCAGATAAGAATTTAATTTATAAACCTGAATTAATAATTTAGGTTGTTTGCAATTTTACTCCTATTAAACATTGACAGTTCCTTTAAGGCTTTCAGAACAGTTCTACCTTGTTTAGTTTGAATTTATATTTTAAATTTTACTTTATGATCAAAGGACTTATTTTGTTTAGATCCTAGGTCCTGACAACAAGAAGATCAAGCAGTAATGATTTTTGAAAGTGACACATGAGCTTAAATCTTAAATACAGAGGTGTGTTACCAGTTATCAACACACATACATGCAGTAACACATATACATAGAAATGCATTAACATTTATTCACATCTCAGACAATAACCAAGCAACATATATACTTAAGTAAGTTAAAAATTAAGTTACTCACCTAGTTTGAAAATGACAGAGCACCTCTTTACAAAACTGAAATGCTCTTGCCCCTTTATTTGCTTTAAAACTGCATGCTATTCAAACCAATTGAAGATGACTGAAGGCTTAACTTTGAGCTTGCTTGCTTCAGACAATTCCAGGTTTGAAGAAAGTGATCTGTAGTTCTTTTTTTTTCTTTTCTTTCTTTCTCTTGTATTCTCAGGTTTTGGAAAGAAAATGCTCAGGTTGTTTATTAGATTTGTAAAATGAGAAATGTTAACTTATTCTCTTGTTTCCAGGTTTGTTATATTGTGATGATAAAATTAGAAATGAGAATATTTTGCTGCTAAGAGTTGAAAGCATTTATTATTTGAGTACTTTATGTTTCCAGCTACTCATTCCTATGTATAGATATTTTTATATTTCCTTTGCTTATACTTTGCTCCTTAGCTTTGCATTCTTTTACTTCTTGCCTGCTTATCTTTTTTTTTTCTTACTTTATTTTGTTTTATTTGCCAACATAATTATTGTATAAACATGATTACATCTTTCTGTATTTTACATACACATTTCAAAATTGGTTTTAGTTATTTGCTTTCTTAACTATGCTTTGCATTCCTTTCTCTAACCTGCATATTATATCTTATTTTATTTAGTTTTATACTTGATGTTTCTTTTCTTAGCTTTGCATTATGTCATAGGTTGACAATATTTTCTAATACCTGCATATGTTATATTGTACTTAATGTCTCCTATTATCATTTTATTCATAGATATTTTATTTACTTTGCACTTTGTTTTGTATTTCTTCTTGCATGTTATATCTCATTTTTGTTCTTAGCTTATTCTAGTTATTATTTATAAACTTTACTTATGTTAAATATCATACATTTGATTTACTCTTAAGTTTAAAAATTATAAAGTTTACTTTATTTTAAATTTACAAATCATAGCTTTCCAAAATACATGTATATAAATAAATTTAAAATAACAAATTCTTTTTATATTAAAATTTATTTGTAAAGATATTACATTATAATGTTGTTTAAATATAACTCATTATTAATTTAAAATGATTCATAAATGAAATCACTACATAAATGAATTACTTATTTTATAAAGTTGAAGTAAAAAGAACAAAACAATCTTTTATTTAAATTTTAAACCTAGGCTAGAATACTTTTAAACAAATTAAATTCATCTTGAGTATTTTTAAGATCATATTATTATTTATTCAATATTAGATTTCCAAAATTATCAAAAATAGTAAAATTAGAAAACACAGCTTTATCTATTAAATTTAAAAACAAAACTGATCTATTTATAAAATATACCAATATATACATATATACATTATAAATAGAAACAATTTAAATTAGCTTTTAAAAGATAAATTATTAGTTAAATAGTTATTTAAAAGAAGATTATTAAATCAATTCAAACATTATTAACAAATATTATCAAATCAATTAAATTTTTAATGTAGATTATTAAATTGATATTGCCCCAAATTTCCGGGATGTCACACCCATGTCGATGGAGCAACACCGAATCTTCGAAGTAGGGATCGAGTTCTGTCGATCCAATGATTTAAGTCGATTTGCTTCCGTCAACTCGGCGGGTAAATAGGGTGTACTTGAGTGTGGTTCCACTATATCAAGCAATGATCGGATGGTTTTGAGTCGATTTGACCCGTCGACTCAGCAGGTTACTTTTATGAACACGGTTTTATCGTTCAGAAAGCAAAGCAATTTCATTAACAAAAGTTGAGCAAGTTTTTCCTGTTACAATGCCTCTGATATTCTGGAATGGCTTATTTGTGAGAAATAGTAAATACATAAGATATTCTTAGATAAAGTAATGATGCAGCGATTTTCTGTTCCAATCTCGGGAAATTTGGGCTCCATCAATGGTTGTCAGCTTTAACGCGCCATCTCATGGCTTTTGGCTGACCACAAAGGGCCCTTTCCAGTTCGATCCAAATGTTCCTGGAACAAGGTAGACTCATTTGAGGAAAAGCTCTCCCACTTCGATAGTACAATTACGGACATTGGAGCTGAAGTATCGTATGACCCTTTTCTTGTGAGCATCAATTCTTAACTCGGCTTCTTTCCTCTTCTCATCGACCATATTGATTGACTCAAGAAGGATCTGCTCGTTTTGCCTTTGATTGAAGTTCTACCTCCGATGACAAGGGACTTCTAATACGATTGGGATCATTGCTTCTGAACCATATGCCAGGATGAACGGGGAGTGCTTGGTTGTAGATTTGTTGTCCTATAAGCCCATAGCGCGAGTGGAAGTTCATCAACCAAATTTCCTTTAGCTTTAGTTAGCCTCTTTTTGATGGTGGGTTTGATGATGCTGTTCGCTGCTTCCACTTACCCGTTTGTCTATTGGTGTACAAAAGCGGAAAAGCTTTTCTTTATTCGGATGCGTTTGCAAAAGTCGTTGAACTCACTGCTTTTGAAGTGAGTCCCGTTATCCGTGATAATTTTCTATTACACCCCAAACCTATAAATAATATTTTTAGTGGCAAAATTAATAGCTTCCTTTTTGGTAATAGTGGCCAACGGTTCTACTTTGGCCCATTTGGTGAAACAGTCAACAACAACGATAGCGTATTTGGCTCCTCCTTTGGCCATTAGCAATAGACCAATCAAATTAATTCCCCAAATTGTGAATAGCTATGGGCCAGCCATCCACGTCATCTCTGTTGAAGGAGTTCTTTTGATCTTACTGAATCTTTGGCATTGGTCACACCATCTGGCATAATCTGATGCATCACAGTTTACTGTTGGCCAAACAATACGCATACCGAAGAACTTTCTTTGCAAGGGTTTGCCCTCCGATGTGATCTCCGTAGCCGCCTTCGTGAACTTCCATAAGGATCCTTCGAGCTTCGCCGTTGGTTACACACTTGAGCAAGAGGGTAGGGAATCCCCTTCGGTAGAGTATCTCATCCTATATTATGAACTTTGTGCCTTCCGAAGGAGCTTTTTCCATTGATATTTGTCTGTGGGGAGTGTTCTTGTGAGCAGATAGTCCTTGATTGGCATCGTCTACATTTTCGGTTCTTCGGTTATTTCGAAAATCTAGTCGATATTGATCTCACTTTTGCTTGGAGCGATCGGCGTTTCAACTTGGACCAGTCCCGGTGGCTGAGCTTCTTTGGAACTGGCCAGTTTACCTAGATAGTCAATCGTGTCCACTTTCGAAATAATTCTTCTTTGTCATCTCGCATAGTAAACTCGACAATAAAGTCTTCCAGTAGCTGCCCATTGATCGCCTTTCGAGGATGGTAAGTAATTTCATATTGACTCAATTCGATGCCCCATTTGATAAGCCGTCCAGAGGTCTCCAAGCCGTACAACACTTGCTTTAAGGGTTGATATGTTAGTACTTTGATCGTGTATTCCTAGAAATATGGTCATGACTATTTGGATGCGATCAAGAGGTAATATGCTAATTTTTTGAATTTTGGACAATTCTTCTCGGCTTTAGTGAATTTAATTGATGTTATATACAGGTCGCTGGACCTTAGCTTCATCTCGTATGAGTGCAAAACTTAATAAATCGGGCGAGACTGCTAAGTAGATGTACAAGTCTTCTCCGTCTACCAGCTTGGATAGGATTGGTTGGGTTTCCATATGTCGCAGTAGCTCTTTGAACGCAGTTTGACAAGCCTAATTCCATTCGAAGTTCTTCTTTCCCTTCTTTAGTGCGTCAAAGAATGATATACATTTGTAGGTTCTTTTGAAATGAAGCGACTTAGTGCTGTAATCCATTGAAGCTTAGTAACTCCTTCTTATTCCTTGAGGCCTCGAATTCCCGTAAAGCAGTAATTTTTTCAGGATTTTCTTTGATGCCTCTAGCGCTTACCATGAACCCTAAAACTTTCCAGAGGCTACTCCGAAGTGACATTTAAGTGGATTGAGTTTCATTCCATATTTGCGGAGTATTTCAAACATTTCAACGAGATTGTCCTGGTGGTTTGCGGCTATGCATGATTTAATCAATATATCATCTACATAGACTTCCATAGTTTTCCTGATCCGATGCTTGAACATGGTGTTCACCAGTCGTTGGTAGGTGGCCCCAACATTCTTTAAGCCAAATGGCATCACTTTGTAGGAATATAATCCCCGGTCAGTAATGAAACTGGTGTTTTTTGGTCAGGTTGGTGCATCATGATCTGGTTGTATCGGAGTAAGCGTCCATAAATGATAAAAATTCATGTCCAACCGTCCCATCCATAAGCCGATCGATTCTAGATAAGGAAAAGCTGTCTTTTGAGCAAGCTTTGTTTAGATTCGAGTAATTAATACAAGTTCGCCATTTCCCATTGGACTTCTTAACCAAGACCGGCTCAGATACCCATTTGGGTAGGTTGCATCATGGATAAAACCATTCTCCATCAACTTATCCATTTCTTCTCTTAGCGCTTTGGACTGTTCGAGTCCTAGGCTGTGCCTTTTCTGCTTCACTGGTGTATACTTGGGACCAATGTTAAGTGCATGGCATGCAATCTTCAGTGAAACCCCATATATATTGGAATGTGTCCAAGCGAATAAGTCCAGGTTGGCATGAAGAAATTTGATGAGCTCCAGCCGCATCTTGTTTCCAAGATGTGATCCAATTTTCAGGACTCGTGTTCGATCATCCATATCGACCGAGATAGACACCGTTATTTTGCTAGCGCTACTCGATCCTCCCTTGGACTCTTTTTTCTAGGGTCCAAAGTCTTGTCTAACCGTCTATGATCCCCAAGACAGAGGCGACTCTATAGTTACTATTTGGTAGGTTCAAGAATGTGGAGCTCCCCATATTCTTCCTTTTTTCTTTTCTTCTGGACTCGTGTAGTTCGACAATATAGCATTCTCTAATTGCACTTTGGTCTCCTTCGATCGCCCCAACTCCATTCACTATTGGAGATTTCGTGGTTAGACACCACTAAGGTAAGGCAATCCTAAAATCTTCCAAAGCGGGTTGTCCCAAGAAAGCATTGTAGGCGGATATTTCATCTACAATAACAAAATTCTAGACAAGGACAACTCTTCGGTCGCCCTCCCTAAGTTCGAAGGGTAAATCAACTATTCCGACAAGTTGCCATGGTTTGTCGATGAATCCCTGGATCTTTATTTTGCAAACGGATATGTCCTTCATACTGATCTTCATTTAATCAAACGTATGCTTGAACAGGATATTCATAGAGCTGCCACTATCCACCAATACTCGTTGGACCATGAATGGTCCGATTCCTGCAATCATGACCATTGGGCCAAGGGTCGGAGCTCCTATTCCTTTAATGTCTCCGCTCGGAATACTATGTCATCATACAAGGTTCTCTGCTCCTTGACAGACGTTTCATCTTTGATTGCGAAGCATGAATCTTTTAGAGTGTGTCTTAGTGAGCTTGCATATCGCTCCATTTCTTCCCAATTCATCTATTTGGGATGAAGTCCTCCGGATATTATTCCGATGATGAGTCTCTGGTCGGTCCGTCTAGACCCCTCTTTACTGGTTCCAGCTTGGTTTCCCAGTCTCTAGGAGATCGGGGTGCTACAAGCTGGAGAGGATATTTTGGTTTCCACACATACTACTGAAGCTTGTTTTCTCAAATTAGTTCTTAAATCGGGTTCTTCAAGTGATGGCATTCATTTGTGTTATGACCATGTGTTTTATGGAAGCGGTGGTATTTTTCAAAATGCTTTTACTATTCAGTCGCTTCCTTTTTTGGGCGGCTTCTTGTACTCCTTTGTCCCTTGTGTCTCAAGGTCGATGTTCTCTGGAGTGTCACTGAGTGGGGTGCAGTTTTGGGCCTTAAGCCTTAAATTTGCTTGTTTCATCCCTTTCACTTGTTGGAATTCTGGTTCCCTCCTTTTCTAATTCCTATCCTTTCCCATGTTTCCTGCATCGGTCGTAGAGGTATTTTCATCTTGGTTTGCCTTCATACATTCCACTCAACATTGGTTGGTTGTAGGTTAGCAGGTTTTCTTTCTAGCTCCTCTGCCTCTTCCCATCTCAAGTACATGCTTGCCTTTTGGTTAAATTCCTTCCTAGTGGTAGGTTGTTTCATTTTGATCCATTTTCTGAATTCAGTGTCAGGATGGATAGCGTGGACCAGGGCCATAACATATCTTTGTTTGGGTTACTTACTTTAATCACTATGGTGTTGAACCGACTCATGAAGGATTTCAAAGATTCATTTTTCCATGGAATATGCCAGATAAGGACATTATGTCTTTTAGTTGTGCCATGTGAAACCTAAATTGATTAAGGAACTTCGGTGCTAAATCATTGAAGGTAGAGATGGATTTTGGTGGGAGCCTGGTGAACCACATGGAAGCGATCCACCCTAAGAAGATTGGAAGACATCTACGTCGAACAACATTCAAAGCATTTGCTTCGTCCACGTACCAACTGTACTTGTACAAGTGGGGTTTCAGATCTCTAGCTCCATCGTATGATAGAATATTCGGCATAGTGAACTTTCTAGGGTACTGTTCATTTAGAATGTTATCGGTGATAAGAGATCGGCTTGGAACAGATCCTCATTCATTATCTCTCATATCCTTACTTTCGTCCATTAGGCACAAGATCATATCTGCGATATACGGCTTGGATGTCCGGCAGTCTGTAGGTTGGCTGTCAGTGACTATACCAAGTGTTTTTTTCACAAACAGCCTTAGTAAGTGGGCTAAAGCCTAGGCTCTCCTGTCTTCGGAAGCGCCAGTCCCTTGGAGTTCTGTTGGCTTGTGGCTGGTTAGGTAGGGGTAGTTTGGACCTCCCTGCCTCTATTGAGCGCATTAGCATTTTCTTCCAACTTGTCGTCATCAAATATCTCACCATCTTCTATGTTGGAGAGCTCCGCTACTATATCTTTCCGTAGGGTTTTCACCCCAAGATTCGAGTTCATAGCGGGTTGCTTTACAGTTGGTGGAGTGCTTGCATTTCCTTCTATAGCGATTCTTGCAGCTCCACCCGCTACTCCTTTTTACTACTGTCTTTCGTTTAGGTCAGAAACAGATGAATTTTCCTGCTCCGTAGTAGCCATGGGCTTTGTAATGGTTATTGGAGTGGCGAGTGGTTGCAATGTTAGGAGGGCATTTAATTTGTGCATAAGAGCTTTTTGGCTTTTTCCATCTTTTGATTGATTTTATCAACCATCTTACTTATTTTTCTTATAATAACAACTTCATGTTGGATAGAAGATCCCAACACCTGATCTCTCGCATTGGATCCAAAATTTGCTCTGATTAATGGATTATTGGCACCATTGACCTTAACTTACTAGGGATTGATTTCTTCTCCAACTATTACAGCTCCTATGGATCTTACAGAAGTAATTCTCTTTCTTCCCAGTGTCGTAGACTTTCCGTGGCAAATCTTCTAAGCAAAGATCGAGGATCTAACTTCTGGACCTGTTTGATTCAAAGTAGATAGCTAGATCTAAGACCGAGTTAGAGTTCTTAGTAAACACACCAAAATGTTAACCCATAAAATGTATCAATACCCTGAATTGAGTGTGAAATCCCTAGCCCTGTTTATCAAGGCAAATAAAATAGAAAAAGCAACAACAAATCAAAAAAGATAAAGAGACCAGGGATTTTTATAGTGGTTCGGCTGTTAATGAAGCCTACGTCTACTTTATACCTTTTATTGATCAACTACTGTTACAAGAGAGTTTGGATTACAATATGATTCTTCTTCTTCATGTTAGATCAAGCCACCATTGTTGGAAACAAAGTGAGGATCTCAATTGTCTCTTAATGACTATTGTGTGGGAGAAGAGGATGAAGGAAAAATAATAGAGCTCCAGCAGAGATCAAGTTAGGAACCCCTCCTTCTATTGAAGGTAAGATGGTAATCATAGGATTTAGGGAGAACTTTGGTCAGAATCTGTAACGACCCAGAATTTATGTCAATTAAAATTCGAATATTTAATTGAATTTAAATATTAATAAGTGAAATTTTTAAGTTGAATAATTTATTTATCGAATATTGGATTAATTGGTTAATTAAATTGATAATTTAATAATTGAAATTATAGAAATAATTGATTAAAATTTATTTGGAAAATTTTATTTAAACATACTGGAGTTATAGTGATGTTATAGAACTTTTAAAATCGAATTAAAAGTTAAATTGTGAAAATTGAATATTTTAATATTTAATTATCGACTGTAAAATAGCCAATTTTTGAACAGTCTCAGAATTGGACGAAACTAGTTCCATTGGATCCGTAATAGTTTGTTATTACCGGATTTCAATTTTCGTAGCAATCGAAGTTATCGTTTGATCGTGGCAGCTCGAAACGCATCGAAATTGTTTTAATATTAATTTGGCGAGTTAAAATAGTCATTTTTCAAAAAGTCTCGGATTTTGACGAAACTAGTTTCAACGGATCCGTAATGTGATATTATTGCATGGTTTCAAATTTCATGTCAATCGGATTTACCATTTGTCCAGTGCAAGCTAAAACGCCTAGAAAATCGTTTAATCGGTTTAATTTTAAATCGAACGTTTATTGCCATAACTCGTACAGATGACCGAATTAGCTACCGAAACACGTTCCATTGTGTTCGGAATGCGAGGTAAACCTTATAAACGCCAACCGGCACGCTTCGTTTGGAGTTCGGAAAATCCGGGATGAATAGTGTCGCGCGAATTTTCTATAAAAAGACCTCTCTCTTCATAAATTGCAGAAAAATAAAACCTAGGGTTTGTGGCCGCCATTTTCGTTTCTAAGGCCAAAAATTCACCATCTTCTTTCCTCAATTACTTCCAATCCGTTGATAATTAGCCAAAGTGTTCAACAGCAAAGTTGAAGAGCGCGAAGAGAGCTTTCAATCTATACGGTGATGATGGGATATGGCGCGTCGATGAGGTGGGAAATTGGCCGCGTTCGTGGCCGTGTATCCTCCATTCGCGTGCGTATAGGGGTGGCCGAGCTGACCGTGGGTTCAGGCGTGGGTAGAGTGGGGGTAGAGCTTCCAAATGGAGGTGCTTGATCAACTTGTCGATGCTCGTGGTGGCCGAAATATTGAACCCTAATTTCATGCCTATGGGTTTCATGTTACGGCTTCTACCTGTAGATGGAACGTGGAAGATGAAGAAGCTTGGGACGGTCATGATCTCAGGGAGCAGGATCCAAAGGCTCTGAATGTTTTAGGTTTAGAAAAATTAAATTTATGTTGTAAATTGGTTTATAAAATTCGTATAAACTTTGAAAAATCATAACTTTTTCATACGAGGTCGAAAACACGCGAAATCAGTTGCGTTGGAATCGTATAGACGAGCACTACGCTTTGGAATTGGATTGGATTCGTTTGGAGTTAGTGAGAATTTCGGGTAAAATTAAACGTATGTTTAATTTTATTCGAAATAAACGCTAAAACGAAATTGAAATCAAGGTGAGAACTTCTCACTCAATCGAATCGGTTTCGATTTTATTTTAAACAGTTATATTTAAAATTCTTGAATGCATGTTTGAATGATGATTGTTATCTATTGATTGTTAAAATAGACATTATGCGCCGTTAGTAAGCGGATGTTGTTTATTAAAAACATATACCGCGAATATTTCATAAACAGTGAAATTGGTATTATTTATGTACTTGGAATTGATTTCCCGCATTGTATAGCGGATGAGACCCTATTGCACCGCCTATTAAGCGGATAATATTTTATGAATCCCATATACCGCGATAATTCCGTACTGGAGCGAAATTGGTATTGTGCTAATTTTTTTGGATGCAGGAAAGCAGGTTGGAGGGATCCAACTGGATTCCTCATCTGTATTGATTTATTTATAGATATTTTGATATTTGTTGATTATCATATCGATATACGATATTTGGATGTCGTGATTGACTATTTGGTGCTGTTGCATCATCGGATCCATTTCTGAAGTTTTAAAATAATGATTTTGGTTTTAAAAGGAATTTTAAAGTGATTTTCGAAAGTATACGTTTTATTAAATTTTGGAATTGTTAAAAATAAATAAACGTTAAAATTTTAATGTTATAAAAGTATGGTTTTTATGAAATGTAAGTGAAAAGTGATTTTTGAAATAAATAGTTAATAAATTTATGAAATGGTTTAAATTGGAATTTTTGGACTATTACAAACAGTTTTTATAAAAGATTTATAAAATGGATATTTATAAATTAAAAATATTGGAATTATAAAATGAAGTTTTTTATAAGTGTTAAAATGAAGTATAATGGATTCATAAGTGAATGAGAATTTATAGATTTATAAATTGTGAAGTTATAAAATGAATAGATTTTGTAAAATAGAAGATTTATAAGTAATTATCTTATAAATCGGATTTTGGCATTTAAATGAGATATAAATGGAATTTGTTAATAATGAGATTTATGAATCGAAGCATATAAATAGAAATGGAATTTATAAACATTGTTTATAAACTCGAAATCAATTGAATTTGATAAATTGAATATTGAAGTTTATTAAAGGAAATATATTCACGATTTTGGACAATGAATACCTTATTGAATAAAATGGTCATGTTTGGCAAAATGAATATTATAGAATGAAGTTAATTATTTTAAAGATGTTTTAAAATGTATTATGAATCGAAACCATAGATTTCAACATTTATTGTTGAAATAGACGTTTTCGAGAAAAAAGGAAATGGTGGACTATAACACTGTTGTTATAGTAAATGATTTCCGAAAGGAAATGTTTTATATAGTATTGGGATTTATATATCTATCTAAATTTCGAATCCCTATACTAGTGATTTTGGGTCGTAGTAACGATGTTTTACGCAACATTCGTTTTAGCCCGAATAAATGTGTTAAGTGAATTTTTTCCTTAAAGAATGAAATATATACTTAATTTCGATATTAAGTATATGGAATATTTTCTAAGTATTGAAAATAAATGGATTTGTGAATTACTTATTAATAAATAAGTATGGAAATGTTTTTCCAATGTGAAATGAAATGTTTTGAGAATTTATCTTTTTGAAGATAAATTGAAAATGAATAATTGAAATTGTATATTCATATATATTTTGGAATGTAAATTCACTATGGAATTTATAAATGAAAAGGGGAATTTGTTTAAAAATAAATGTTGATTTATTTTTGAAGTGTAGGAATTAATTTACGGATTTGGAACGTAAATATAAAGTAAATCGTTAAGGATTTATTTAATTGGTTTAAATGAACCATGTTGAAAATGAAAGTATTTCGCGTAAGGAAAATGTTTGAAATTTGTTTTCAAAAAGTGGTAAAGGTGAAAAGTGATTTGAAAATTAGTTTTCAAATGTTGACGTGTGGGAAATTTTATATCTAGTAAAGATATTTTGGAAAGTAAATAATTTGGAAAATTATTTGGAATTTGGTGATGTTGAGCATGCCTATTGATAGTTAAATAATCCGACTATCAATATTTACCTTTAAATAGGTATTTGTTGTGATTTATTTGAATTTGAATGCCACGCTTATTTTTGAATAAGCGCTCACTATTCGGGTTAGCCGGGAAAGGACCTTGGGGTCGTATAACCCATTCTGAATATGTGATACATCGTAATGGATTGCATTTGATGACCGGTGTTGAAGACCGGATATTTGTGAAAACGGAAGGATTACCGTCGAGTTACTCTACATCGGCTGATCTCCGATATAGAGGTTTTATCACCTTTAGTGACGGGAAGTCCGGTCGTGATTAGTGAATATCCGGATTGCAAGGACTTCTTTGGAAGTGCCTTCGGTTCTGTTCGAGCCCGAAACAGACTTGTATGGATTGTATGTCTGACATTACAAATTGAGATATAAAGCTGATTTCTTTCAAATATATTTCTGTTGGTGGCGGAGAATTTATTCTCTTAGCTTAACACCCTTCTTTGAGACGAACGAGCTCAGAGGTTATATAGTTGAAGGTTATTAGTGATATACTCCCAATTTGGTAGTGTGGCATGCTGAGTGTTGCTGTGAAATGATCATTGTTTGATCATTTGTGATAGGATCATTTATTTGATCATTTATCTTGGTGATCATTTCTATGATCATTTGTTGACCCAAAGCACAACTTTTGTATAAAGCGTGGCTTTGCGGACGATACTTCGTCGGACCTCACACCCCGGAAATGGTCAAAACAGGAAAAATGCAGCAAGGTTATTAGGGGGTAGCACCCCTTTAGTGTATGTCATTCCTTCTGGATAGAGGTGGTATCATGGCATGGAGCCCAGATATTCAACCTATGTTGTTGCTGCAAATTTTGTGGTTCTTGGAAATCGAGGATCCTCGGATAGATCGGTTACGATCGGGGGATGACATATTCGTGTCAGTAGTTACCTAGTTAGGGGTAACCCGGCCTTGTGTTGGCAGAGATCCAGTTTGGTTCTCGGGACGTCATTCCAGAGGCGTTTCCATGTGGCAATGGGAAGTTCCTTGGCCTGACTATTTGTTGGAAATCCAAAGAAACAATACAATCTTGTACGGTTTTAGTTGTAGAACCTATCATTCACTTATGGTGGTGCCCCATTGTTTGGATGGTAGCTATAGTAGGCATAAGTGCGGAATGCCTATGCTGACTAAGATTTATATTCTACTTTCGAAATTGTTTTCTATACTATGCACTAGTAATAATATCAAATGTTTCTTTTTAATGCGTATCAAGCATCTTTGACTATCATAAGGAGAAATCTCCTCCGATTCTGCGTTTGCATTGTGTGTGCGTGCGGGAGGCCTTATGGTAGTCTCATTTTTAAAAGCATTGCGAATTGACTTTAAAAATATTCCTCTATTTTGATTTAAAGAAAAATAAACTGTTTGAGTTCTCACACCAGTCACATGACTGACTCGGAGTTTATTGTTTTCCTTCCTAAACTCTGGGTGCCCACCAATTTCCACACGAGTAGTCAAGAGTAAAGGTTTATCAGGATATTCTGGAAATCAGGAGTTGCTGGAGGCAAGCTGGATGACATGGCGTATTACTAGTATATAGTATTTCTTTTCCGCTGTTGATGTCGTTTGTTGTTGTACACTCTGATGTAATGAAATGTAATGTAATGTAATAACTGATATAGTTCTTTGTTTAAAGATTATTCATTTATTTATTATATGTTGCTCCACTGCGATTGTGAGATTCTGATATTGTTCTGTTGTGTTGATTTCTGTTCTGTTCTATCTTCTTATCTCTTCTTCTATCTTTTTCTTCTTCTTAAACCCTAACCTTTCGGTTTTTCGGCAACGAAAAATCACGAACGTTACATAATCATTGCACCAGAAGCCTATAGTTGTCCATACAAAGAAGCACGAAAAGTTTGAAATGATTCTAAGCTAACCTTTTGGATCGGTGATCGGTACCAATCTAATTAGATCGAATCGGTACCGATCCAAAGAGTTGTGCACTTTGTGCACGAATTCTTACTAATTGGCTTCCTTACTTGATAGTAAGGCTCTATATGTAATTTCTTAGCTTATTAACTATTTTGATGATGGTTCATTCATGGGTTTGACTGAATTGTAGTCTGAAATCGATAAGTCTTTACTTCTCAAACCCAAATGCTTGGATTGCTACCAAACTTGGTATATAAGCTTTGTTGAGAGGTAAAAACATAATGCAAGTGGTTTGGCGGAACCACAAACCTATCTTTTAGATCAATATCGATCCAAACTGTTGGCGTAGCTTTGGGTCAAACTTCCAAGGTTCCTTTGTCTTGTACTTTTAGGCATTCCTGTCAAGATTCGAGTTGTTCTAGCTTAATCTAAATGTTCAAACTCTATTTGAATTATGCTGGGTTAAAAACCCGGTTAACAGTTTACATATGTTATAGATAAAAACGATGTTATAATAGTATTTTAGAAGTATATGTAGAATAAATTAGTTTCACTAACTCAGGTCTATCTATGACTCCCTCCATAATTTTTTGTACCAACTATTGATAGATTGAGGGATTACATGGTTGAGCTGATATAGGTGATGTCAAAGGTGCGGATGAAGAAATCATTACTTATGCATATTACACACACACACACACACACACACACACACATATATATTTGACATTATAATGTTTTAATATGGATTAGATTAATGACTGATATTATATGAACCTATGATTATGGATATATACAATTAAAGTACAGTTTGAATATATGGTCGTTTAATATCATATATAGTTACTTCCGCTATGAGCTCAGAAAGAGATTATTAGTATCTATTTTGATTTTCAGCATCATTTCTTAATGACTCGCTATTTTTTCAGTTTTCACGGTTTGAACGTCGATTGAAGCGTTAAACTAGAGGATCAGAAGTGGAGTATTATTACACATAAACACACACATACATATTGTGTATTAAATTAAGTCAAGTGTTAATCAATTCAAAATCAATTCTTCGTTTTAAAATCCTAAAAATACGGATCTTAACTTTAATAACTCAAAATTGATTCTCTGTCTTAATCATTTTTATATCATTTAAAAGTTTTGAGAAGGGTCTCCGCCCCCTCCCCCTCCATCCACCCTCCTCAATCGCTCAAAGCCACTCATTGTCCTCCCCGCCCTCCGTCAATGCTTCCTTCATCAGTTTCAGCTTCACGTAAGCTATCTAGCAATTTTTGGCATAGGTCAACACGTAGGTCTATCATTAGTGATGAGAAAGCGTTTGATTCTATGTTCTTTTAGGCCTCTGTCTTGTCCGACCATAACCCACCTACCAAAAAAGCCATATTCTCATTCAGATGTTTTCATGAGTACTTCGCCAGCAGGATTTCTGCATGTTGATTGCGTAGGAGCTCAATCTCGGCAAATGCCTTTGTTTTCAAATTTGAAATCAGCTGCCACGGTTAGCTCCTTGGGTCAAGCATGCTATATGGCCAAAATCAAAGAGGAAAGGAAATGTTTTTAAGTGTGGGCTAAGAGAGCATGTGGCGAGAGATTGTAAAAACATATTTGCTTCAAGTGTGGAAAATACAGCCATATTCATCAAAGTGCATTAATTTTAAAATAATAGAAGTGCCAATTCAAGCAAGTTGCACATGCTCCATTGTTTCAAATAACCTTAAAGTTGAATTTTCTTATCAATTCCCTCTAACCCACTTTTCCCCATCAACATCCAACTTGCCTTTAAATAGCATTTAAACCAAATCTACAGGTTGCTTTTCCGATTCATTATCTCCTATGGATTCCTTAGGCGATTCCATGCAAGTAGATAAATCTAAACTTCCTGACTCACAAATTCATGTGATTTTCTCGATAGTTAGCAGTCTATGGTTAACGAAGGACTTACGTTGTTGTTTGGAATTCCACTTCAAGGGAAGAGGATGAAGAATTGCCCTTCACAGCAAATGATTGTTCATGTCGCGCTTCTAAGACTGCTAGCTGCTGTGAGTAGTGATTAGAAAAAGGATTTTTAACAAGGACAACGGTATTGTTTTGCACAACAATGGTCTTTAAAGTGTGAAAGCTTCAATCAGGAGTTCTTTGAAGCATCTTGGATCCGCATCTTAGGCCTACCGCTTTCTTAAGGAGGGACAGTGAGCCTAGGTCCATCTTTTTTCCACTTAGTGATTTTATTGCTACTAACCACCAAGAGTGGGCCATCATTGATCATAAATTCACCTTTTTCAAGGTTAGACATGGAAAGTGGGAGGTAGTTCCTGGTTCTATCATAACCCATTCCTTAGGCCATAACTTCATGATCGTCCATGAACACTGGATCCATCGCCATCTGCCTATTGGGCCTAGGGACATCATTCTTGGTAAAGTTGATTCTCTCAAATTTTAGGCCGAGGAGCCTCTCTATCTTTTTAATAATGAGGGTCTTCAGACCTGGTCAGGTGTGCCTTCTCCTCTTTTGAGTTTCATGGATGATGTTATGACTAAGGACGCTATAACTCAAGACTAAAGAGAGGATATATCGGATGGTAAGAATATGATGATTATTACCTCCTTAGATGATAATGAGATGTAGCAATCCCTATGAACATGCCTGGATGTTCAATCAGGTGGTTTCCGCTACCTATGGTCCATCCTCCCATGACTTTGGAAGATAGGAGATTCTATCTAAACCAAGATATGGATCTTGACTACTAAATGAATTTGGGCTTGAGAGCTATACATGGTAAAGAGTAGATGATGGATATTGAGATCAAGCTATAGCTTTTCAGCATTCCACTTTAGTAAGAAGAAGCAGGTGAAAGTGTGCCATGGATCGTGTAATATGGATATACAATATAGAGTATAATGATGATAATAATACTGTAAACAGTGCGGAATAAAATGCAGTATGGTAAAATGACACCGGAGATTTTTATACTGTTTCGGAGCACCGTCCTACATCCAGTCCCAGACTCCTTATGAAATTTCACTAAAACAACAACCCTCACTTAACCCAGAGGAATAGGTTTATACACCCCTGAGCCGCCGAACGGGGACCTGAGCAGCAGAACGGGATTTCGCCTCAACGGCCGAAGAGGACTTCACTCGCCTGAGCAGCAGAACATGTCTTCAACTAATACAGAAAATAGTTTGACTAATGTGTGTTCTGATAACACAGATTTGTCACTCGTACTACACCCTTCCTATAACCTTCTCCTCGAGTATAAATATTTATAGTTGAGGTATATGAAGAATAGAAAGGTATAGTATTGTTTTAATGCAGAATATATTGAAAGTATGATAGCAAATAGATTTCAGAAAGTTAGATTAGAGAATAAGAGAAATCGATTGTGATTAAGTGATTCGAAATGAAGTTGGAGTTTGTATTTATAAAGGTTAGAAAGCAGCGACTGTTGGTGAAGAGATTTGATCGAAGTGTTGCATCCAAATCTATTCTTTAAAAGTTCGTTACTCTACAAAAGTCGTGTCCTTTCAAAAAAATAGCTGTTATAGAAATTCAGTCGACTGAGCTACAGATGAAGTCGACTGAAGATTCAAAAGTAATTTTAAATTTAAATTCATATATATTTATGTAATTGTGCATGCTGCACAAAAACCACAGTGTCAGTCGACTGTCTCAGCAGGTCAGTCGACTGACCTGGTCATTTTTGTGTAGTTTGCACAATTACATATTTATTTATTTATTTATTTCTATAACTTTAAATTACTTTAATAATTTAAATATGTGCTTATATATGTATAAAATATTTAGTAACTATAGTGATTTAATATATAAGCTAGTGTACACATAATCGAGGAGAGATTTTAACAAATATTGACCTAAGACTTAAAAACAAAATACCATAGTTGATACACAATACCATAGTTGATACACCGGTTTTTAAAGTCTCGTCTCCTTGTCTCTTTTTGTCGTAGCAGTCATAAAATCTGTATATGTGGCAGTGATAGCTTCGTGTCATGAATCAAAACCAAGTCTCAACATTCTCCCCCTTTTTGATTGATGACAACCTGGAAATAGATATAGATGTCGACTGTATATATAAAATATAAGTACTTACCCCCCCCCCCCCGAACCTTTGACGCTCTATATCCTGAATTCTAATGTGAAATAATATTTCTCCCCCTTTGTCATTGACAAAAAGAAATAAGTAATATGATATTATAGTGTGAAAGATAATATGAAAGAAAACCAAGAGCAATCATCCACACATTTAATATCCATAGTCAAGAGTGTTCAAAATAAATAAACTGGAATGGCCATTTAGTAAAAGCCATATGAAATGAAAAATAAATGTGTGGAATAAAAAGAAATGAACATCTTACACCATTGGTTGTTTACCTATACCATTATCTCCTTCACCACCATCATCATTACTACTACTAACTTGATCATCGTCAGAAGAAGAAGAAAACCATGTAAATACAGGCTACTTACCCGTCGCCCATAGTAGCAGTAGATACCAGAAGAGCATGATATAGCTTGCCTCAATTTGGTGAAAAATCCTTTGACTTTATTGAGCATCTTATCAACTTTGATGATGTTTGATTGTAGAATTTGCTGACTACGGCACATTACATTGATGGCTTCACATGGTTGAAGACCTTCATTTGGAATCATAATTTCTTCTTGTTGATAATGAGTCGATCTTTGACGAGATGGTCGGTGAGATGGCTCGCCATGTTGTTCTGGTTGGACTTGAGCTGTTTGCCTTTGGGTCCATTCTTCAAAAGATATTATATTAGGGGGTCAGGCAACCGATAATTTCATCAAGGATAAAGTCTGAGTGTTCAAACGTCCAACGGTAGACACTATTGAATCCGGTTCTGGAACTTCACAAGCTTTCAGAAGAAGCATAATATATTTGCCGTAATAAACTATATGCATCTTACCGTTGTTGAAGCTTAAAAACTCATCAAGAATTAAACGAAGCCAGTTTACTTTGATGTTCCCAAAAATTGCATACAAAGCTCTAAAGTTATGTTCATAGACAAGTTCATGACTCCCGGTTCTAGGAGTTGCGGTTTTCATTAGAGTTCGATGAATAATTCGTGCCTTTGGTCATAAAGACATCGATTTTAATTGACGCATATCGTCTTCTAAAAACAAATGGCTTATGCGGTCTCAAACAACCAAATTAACATCAATAGTAGCTAATTCAACACCATCATTTTCTGTTTGTATGATATGAGCCGTGCGGTCTAGAGAAAAGAAAACGGGCTTACCACATATGAGACTACATATGCAATCTTGTTTATTTGGAACACCTTGGTGACCCAAATTCAGGTTAGCGTAGAACAATTTGACCTTAATTTGGTTGATTTTGTGTTTATTGTCGTCGATATCAATTATTGATTCTAAATTGCTCCTTATAGCTGACTCTTGAATGTAATACGGTGAAAAATCAACAAATTTGATGAACGAACCTTCGAATATTCTTGAATCTTGCATCCCTCTCCACCGCTTCATTGCGGTGTCATCAAATAGCCACCGCTGAATTTGTTCATTCGATGGAGGTTGAGATGAGGAGGAGGCTTGACCTTTATGTTTTGGGGCCATTAAAATTTGATTTTGAGGAAAAAAATTGGAGTTTTGGAGAGCTTAGGGTTTTGAAAGCTTTGAAAATCCGAAGTTGTAAAGAGGAGAGAAGGTAAAGTGAAAGATAAAGGGGTAAAAGGGGGTGGGTGAAAAGGTAAAAAGCAATTCAGATCTACGGCTCAGTCGACTATCTCAGGGCATCAGTCGACTGAAGCTGAAGATTGAAATTTTTCGATCTTCTGGTCCAGTCGACTGAGGCCCTACAACAGCCGACCGGGCATGTTTATATAAAAAATTTGTTGCCGTGTCGGTCGACTGTCTCAGGGTTTCAGTCAACTGATGCTGAAGGTCGATAATTTTCCACATTCCGGTCCAGTCGACTGAGGCTCTGCAACAGTCGACTGACCGTTGTGTTTATATATGAGTTGTCGTTTATCACACCGGAAATAAATTTATTTCAAATATAAATGTTCGTATATAGAGAGTTTATTTGAAAATACAACGAAAAATGATTAAAAACTATGATTATTTCTTGGGACTTGGTTCTTAGATTCTTTCAGTTGCTTGCGACGAACATTTGAAGCTTCGTTGCGATCCCATGAATTTGGTGAGTATGGTGGTCGCAGTGGAGACAAAGTTAATGGTCGTCTGATGGCGAAATAGCATTTTCATCTATTGGGTGTGACGATGCCCCATAGAATTTCATAGTGATGTGCTCGATTATCCTTACATGTCTGGAATTTATTTTCTGTCCATAATACATCTCCCGTTGCAGCATTAGAGATTCCTATTGATAATGGTGTAGATCGTTGATCTTTTTGTTTTGTGGTTGGGGAAATATCAATGGTTTTCTTTCCCTTTTACTTGTTCAGAGTATATCAGGTGTGGTTGGCTGATGATGGTGAACCTTTATGGTCCGGAGTTTTTGGACAGTTGGTTGAGGTAATGATTTCGATAGAGTCTGTTGTAGATGAAGTTGACATTGTTTTTAAAACTGCTGTTAATAAATGCTTTACTTAAGAGAGAGAATTGAATGATGTATTTGCTTTTATTTGAGTGCATAGGAAAAGGAAATGCACCTAATTATAGATTTGGGTTTAGGAAAAATAGGAGACTAATTGGTGGATCATATTAATTTTAGCCAAGAAGTTTGTAGAGACATTTGTTTTCTGTTGGCTGAGCTAATTTGAACAATTTTAATATTTATAAAATAGGTAATGCGGATTATAAAGATAAATGTGACATATGATGTAAACTAAAATACCTGTTGCCATATAATAAAATAGCCATAATAGACTAGATTAGAAAACATTAATAGCTCAAGTGGTTAAGCCACTTGGGCTATTTACAACAGGTCACGAGTTAGAGTCTCAACATAGTCAGAATTTTGAATTTTTTGTAAAAAAAATTTGTTTTAGTTTTAACATTTTTTATATTATTATATTTATATTTTTTTATTTATATATCCTTACTTGAAATTATATGAGCTCACATCGCAATTTTATAAACGTGTTCTCTAATAGTGGTTCAGTAAAAATATCGACTAACTGATTTTCTGATGGTACGTAGTCCAGATTTATTATATCTTTTTCTATATTGTCATGTAAAAAGTGTTGTCTAATATCTATATGTCTAGTTCTTGAGTGATTTACTGGATTTCTAGATAAATTTATTGCACTAAAATTATCGCAGTAAATTGTTGATTTTGATAGATTGATTCTAAAATCTTTAAGTGTATGTTGCATATAAATTACTTATGTGCAAGCTAGTGCTGCAGAAATATACTCTGCTTCACAAGTCGATAAAGAGACACATTTTTGTTTCTTACTAAACCATGATATTAAAGATTTACTAATGAAGTGACATGTACCACTTGTAATTTTTCTATATGTTCGTGATCCTCCGAAATAAGCATCGCTGTATGATACTAATTCGAACGAACACTCTTTTGGATAGAAAAGTCCGAAATTTGTAGTTTTACTTAAATAGCATAGTATACGTTTTACTGCACGTAGATGTGATTCTTTTGGGTCTGCTTGAAATTGTGCACATAAGCATACACTTATCATAATATCTGGTCTACTTGCTGTTAAATAAAGTAGTGATCCTATCATACTACGATATAATTTCTATTCTACACTTTTGCCGTTTTCATCTTTATCAAGATGTGATGCTGTACTCATAGGAGTTGGTTTGGCAGAAATGTTTTCCATTCTAAAACGTTTGATAAGATTATTACAATATTTTTCTTGATTAATAAAAATTCCATTTGAAAATTGTTTAATTTGTAGTCCTAGAAAATATGATAATTCTCCTATATGGGACATTTCAAATTCTCTAGTCATTATTTCAGAAAATTCTTTACATAATTCATGATTCGTTGAGCCAAATATAATGTCATCGACATATATTTGAACTATTAATATATCATTTTCAGAGCGTTTTATAAATAATGTTTGATCTACTTTTCCTATTTCGAATCCAAAATTAATTAGATAGGTTTTAAGACGTTCATACCAAGCACGTGGTGCTTGTTTTAAATCATATAAAGCTTTCTTAAGTTTATATACATGCTCTGGACATTTTTCATGAATAAATAAAGGAGGTTGTTCAACACAAACATTTTCTTTAATATAACCGTTTAAAAATGCACTTTTAACATCCATTTGATAAATTTTAAAATTATTAAAACATGCGTATGCTAGTAAGGTTCGTATTGCTTCAAGTCTAGCAACTGAAGCAAACGTTTCTTTGTAATCTATTCCTTCTTCTTGATTATATCATTGTGCAACTAATCTTGCTTTGTTTCTAGTTATATTTCCTAATTCATCCGCTTTGTTTTTATAAACCCATTTAATTTATATAACCATCTGATCGGTTGGTCTGGGTACTAGTTCCCAAACTTCATTTCATTCAAACTGATTTAATTCTTCTTGTATAGCAATAATCCAATTTTCATCATATGATGCTTCTTTAGTAATTTTTAGGTTCTATTGTAGAGAGAAAAGCTACATTACTCATTAAATTTAACTGACTTCTAGTTCGAACATTTGAATTTATTTCTCCAATTATATTTTCTGTAGGATGATTTCGTAAACTCTTCAAGGAGATCTTATTGTGTTAGTAGTATTTCTATTTTCTAAATTATTAACAATGCTTTCATCTTCTCTAGACAAAATGATATCGTCATCATCTCTTGAATTGTTTATTATTGTTTTTGTTTCATTAAGTAAGTCATTGTCATTAATTATAGTAGAAACAAGTTTATCGTTTTCATTAAAAGATACATGGAGTGATTCTTCAATAGTACTTGTTCGTTTATTGAAAATTTGATAAGCTTTACTTCGATTCAAATATCCAAGATATATTCCTTCGTCACATTTTGAATCGAATTTGCCAAGCTGATCTTTAGTATTTAATATAAATCATTTTGATTCAAATATTTTAAAATAAGATATGTTTGGTTTTCTACCGTTAAATAGTTCGTAAGGAGTATTTTTGGTCAAAGGTCTTATAGAAACACAAATTCAAAACATAACAAGCAGTTGCAACAGCTTCTACCCAAAATTGTTTTGGTAACGTGCTTTCATTTAGTAAAGTTCTTGCACATTCTTGTAGAGTTCGATTCTTTCGTTCCACAACTCCATTTTATTGTGGAGTTCTAGGAAATGAGAAGTTATTTAATTTTCCTTTCTTTTTACAATAGTTGTCAAATTGTATATTTTCAAATTCATCTCCATGATCACTTCTAATATTGTTAATTTTAATACCTTTAAAAGTTTGAATTTGTTTAATAAATGTTTTGAAGTTTTCAAAGGTATTACTTTTATTTTTCATAAAAATAGTCCATATATATCAAGAAAAATCATCAACTATTACAAATACGTACTCATTATGATTTATGGGTTGTATTTTGGTAGGGCCAAATAAGTCCATATGAAGTAACTCGAGTGGTTCCAATGTCAAGACAACTTTCTTAGATTTAAACGAGGATTTGATTAGTTTACCTAATTGACATGAGTCACATATATCATTGACTTTAAAATTCATATTTGGTAATCTTTTTACAGGATTTTTTATAAATTTTATTTATATTTTTGAAATTGATATGTCAAAATCGTTTATGCCATATCCATGGATCATTTTCTTTAGCTATTGAACACGTATCTGAGTTATGATTAACTTTCATATTTAAAACGTAAATGTTTTTATCTCTATTTCCCTCAAAAATAAGATTTTGATTTTGATCAAAAATGCTACAATTATTTTTAGAAAATGATATTTTAAATCCTTTATCACATAACTGACTTATACTTAATAAATTATGTTTTAAATTCTTAACTAATAAAACATTTGTAATTAGAGGTAAATTAGATGTACCTTAATTACTCACATCGCCTTTGCCGATGATATATCCCTTGGAATTGTCTCCAAAAGTGACTCAACCTTCATCCGAGTATGTAATATTTATCAGTATATCCTTATCTCATGTCATGTGTTTTGAGCAACCATTGTCGATTATCCATTTTCCTCTTTTCTTGAGTGGGACCTACAAAAATATGAGATATCGTTGGTACCCACTTTTTAATAGGGTCCGAAGAGTTAGATCTTAGGAAACCAAACCTAAGAGGGTTTAGTATCCCTTTTATAAATATAATTTTTATTATTATAAACATCTTTTATGAATGAGCTAATATACTTCTTCCTTATTAGTTTGTTATTAGTTTCAGGTATCCATATACTTATAGTTTTAGAAACTAACGTATTTGAAGATATGGATGTTTTAACTTTATTACTAGATTGTGACTCTTTTTCATTCTTTTTATATCCTAAACCATGTTTATTATTAACAAATCATGAATTCTCAATAAATGTAGATGAATTTTCTCTTCCTTTATTAAAGTTTGAAACATTTTTAGTGATTCCATCTAGCTTGGTCTTTAGACTTGAATTTTCTAGTTCTACCATTTTAATATTAGTTTTTAAAATATGATTCTCAGAAACAAGACCATCATTCTTTTCTTTTTGAGTTTCAATTTCTTGACTCAATAATATAAGCTGAGAATTAACATTAGAGAGAGATTCTTGAGTTTTCTCAAGTTCTTCTTCTAATATTTTCTTCTCATCTTTAAGCATATCTCTTTTGAATTCTTCCTTGTTCTAATTTTCTACAGCTTCTTTATATTTTCTTTTAAGTCTTTTTAAAGTATCTAATAATTCAGAATTTATTTCTATCATATCATCAAAAGTAAATTACTTACCTCATTAGCTTTAGCCATAAAACATACGTTAGCTTGTTCGTTATCGCTATCACTTTCACTTCCCAAAGAAGAGGATAGGAATCTGAATCATCCCATATGACCGAAAAGACTTCTCTTTTGAATTTTTCCTTCCTTTTATTTCGGTATTCTTTCTTTTGATCTAGACAGTCCCTCTACATATTCCCCTTTATGATAGTTAAAACATTCCATACTGATAATGATGATGGTTTATTGCTGGTTGATCTTCTCTTGCCATTATTTCTGTTTCCTTTTCTATATTTCAAGAATTTCTTGAAGTTCTTTGCAATAAAAGCTAGGTCGTCTTTGTCTGAGTCCGATTCTTCTTGTTCTGCATGAAAAGCTATATTTCTTTTATCTTGAGCCTGAACTCTTTTTACCTGCAATTCACTTCATAGGGCATTAGGTTTACTATTAATTCTTTTGGAGTTATTTTGGAAATATCGTTCGCTTCTTCAATAGCGAGAACTTTTCTTTCCCTTTCTTCCGTTAATGAATTAAGGATTTTGGATACTGTAACGACCCGCCTTTTTAGACAGTTTAAACCGACGATCAAATACACATGCCGATTCTAAACCATTCAAAAAGGCAGATGGTTATTGGGGTAAATAAGAAAAGAAAAGAAAGAGAAATAAAGGAAAAGAAACAACACAGAATCTCGCAGCGGAACGATAAAATATAATAGTCAAATAAGCAGTTCATGAAGCTGTTTACTATACTTTGACAATTATTTATACAACATTTATCAGAGTTATACATATACAACAGAACAATTAAAATAATGCAGCAGATAGCATGATGCAAGGGTAATAATAGTAATAGTATACCAAATCTTCGTCTTCATCCTCCAGAGTAGATCTTCAAAAATCTAAAAAACTCAAGACTGACCCTAGCGTAATGAAAAGACAAAACACTCGAGTCAGGACTAAAATATCCTTATGAAAGTTAAATCAATCGTAAATAAATATGAGTGTAACGGCGTCAGAGATGTTTACGGGATTTAACATCTCACATCCAGTGTCAACGTGCGTGCAATAACTCAAGAGATGTTACGGGGTTTTCCATCTCTTAAGGATCCGTTAAACTATCTACTATGTAGTAATGTACGCTAAGTAGATAATGCCTATCAGTAATATAAAGTATCAAAATAGCGTTAAGGCGTTACCATAATCCCCCTTAACACATTTTTATAATGCCATAGTCTATACAGCACCGTAAGCCCCACCGTAAACTGGTGGTTATCAAAGGGTACCCCATAGTTATAACACAAAACATAATATAGTGGTCGCGAATAGGATAATCAGTATGACAAGGTACATGAGGCGATACCAACTAGGATACTAGTAGTTGCATGATCTGGACTGATGTTGAGCATAGCTAGCAGCTACCCCAACACCGCAAAACAACACTCCTAAATCAAGGGGTGCACCCAAATCGAATCACAAATGTAATAGATATGGTATCGAAGAAGTGTGTCCGCTAGAGAAGGCGAACCTCAATGGCCCGGCGCGGCTCCTGTTTTAGTCATGTTAGGGGTCATCCAATATCGTTCTCTTTCTTCAGTCAACGCGTTCACCAAACCATCCACTTCATTCTGGATCAACACTCCGTGTATAATAGTTATTAAAGTGGTGTTCGGTATCGACAGAGAGTATGTCCATATTCGATCTCGGTCTCTTTAATAACTACGGATTATTACACCGTTGTCTTTTTTACATTTCAAATCGATTCATAATTGATATTAAAATATCATATTCGCTTCAAAATCAAATCCATTTTAAATATTGTCATAGCCATTCAAAATATAAGGCTCCCTTTCAAAAATTATTTCTCGCCTCAATATCTCATTACGATTTCAAGATCATTTCAGATTTCAATTTAGGCTGCAACTTCATTTAACCCAACTTGTATTTAAATTCAAGATTTAAACATAAACATTTCACCTTATTGACCAGCTTGAAATTTTAGAAAAATAGTTTTAAGTAGTTTAAAAGTAGTTTAAATAATTAAAGTAGTTAAAAATACTTAAAGTCTTAAAATGGATTTAAAATAGATAAATTAGTTTAAAATAATTTAAATTGGGTTAAGTAGATTTAAAATAGATTAAAATAGTTTAAGTATTCAAAAATGGTTTATATAACTGAGTAATTTGGAAAACAAAATAAAACAGCTTCAAAACCAAACCATTTCAATTATAACTTCCCAATTCAAAACAAGTTCAATTTCCCTTCTACCGATTCAATTTCGATTTCGATTCAATCAACGTCAACTTTGACTTCAAATTTATTCAATTTCACATCCACCTTCAATTAATTCGATTTCAATTTATATCGATTTGGAGCTTGATTTTCAAAATATCAATTTATAACACTTAACAAAATTATCCTTCAATATTCAAATTTAAATCCAAATTTCAAATATGATTCAATTCCAAGCTCATTTCAAAATATCATTTTTATATCGCTTTTACGTAGTAATACTCAAAGTTCGAAATAATGTTCAATCTTTAAAACAAATAGATTTTTCGAAATTCAATCATATCCCAATTTTTATTCTCAAAGTCTCAACTTAAATTATTTAACAATTTTCTTTAACCAAAATTTATTTCAACATTCCAAACTCAATTTTCCGATAAATTCGATTTCTATAAATTGATTTCTATTTATAACTTTTAAATCAAAACATTTAAATAAATTTCAAATCGACGATTTTAAAAATTATTAATTTAGCCAATCCGGTGTCCGTATATAATTTTCTATCCTATGGCCAAGTGATTAGTTATTCCAACTAAATGTCAGGGATGAATATATATCACTTAAACCGAATCACAGTGTCATATGTATGCATAACAATATATATATAAGCAAATAAACATCCAAACATTTAAATATCAACCAATAACATCCATCGAAATACATCATCCAATAGACAATACAATTCATGGCAATTTCATAGTTATCAATGTCAGGTAATTTAATCGCAATTCAATTTCAATTTCAATTTAACCGTCAATTAAATTTTCAACGGTTAATTCAAATGACAATCTATATGGCAACTAAATTTTATCAAACAACGACAAATAAAATCATAACACTTCATAATGTCAAATTCAACTAGCATAAAGATATTTAGTACGTTGTGAGCGTTATAAAACACTCACCTTGATTTCAATGTAGTTCCAGCGTTTTATTTCGAATAAAATTAAACGAGCGTTTAATTTTACCCGAAATTTTCACTAGCTCCAAACGATTCCAATCCACCTCCATAGCGTAGTGCTCGACAAAACGAACCCGTCGCAATTCGTTTCGTCACAATCCGATCTCGTATCAACAAGTTATAGCAGTTTAAAGATCATACAAATTATTATATACAAAATTTACAACTTTTATTTTTAAATTTTAAACCTAATCTCGGCCGTCCATCCCAGCAAAGAAATCAGGGCCGCAAGTGATGTTCTTCCCCCAGGCAACATCCTGCTCGAAGAAACCCATATGGCCGCCCCCTTCAACCAATTTTCGCCATCACCTCGGTCCACTTGAGGACGATCAAGCGACATCATCTCGAAGCATATCGCGCCACCAACCTTCGACCAGAGACCGGCCACGCGCGGCCTCCCCGTGCTCTCGAAAGACGTGAACAAACGCGCTACTTTAAGGAGCAATTGCCGTTGATTCGTGCATCGAAACCCGATCATAACCGTTGGATAGAGAGATATCGATGCCCTCTACAACTTTCATGTTGAAGGTTTCGCGTGAATGTCGACGGATTGGGAGATCGGAGGGGATGAATTGGGTGCGTTTCTGGCCTTCGAACTTGGAGATGGCGGCCAGGGTTTTTAAAACCCCAATTTGTTTTATTTTGCCAAAAATGAATAATTGAGGTGCTTTTATAGGAAATTCGCCGAACACTATTCATCCGGCTCTTCTGAACTCCGATTTGCGCACGGTGACCGGCGTTTCTAGGGTTTATCCCGCGTTCCGGACACAATGGAACAGGTTTCGAAAGCTAATTCGATCATATGTGAGAGTTACGGCAATAAACGATCGATTTAAAATTAAATCGGTTAATCAAATTTCTGTGCGTTTTAGTTTGCCCTGGACAAACGGTAAATCTGATTAACACGAAATTTGAAATCTTACAATAATATCACATTACGAATCCGATGAAACTTGTTTCGTCGAAATCCAAGACTGTTTGAAAAAATGAGTATTTTAACTCGTCAAATTAATATTAAAACAATTTCGATGCGTTTCGAGATGCCACGGTCAAACGAAAACTCGGATTGCTACGAAAATTGAAATCCGATAATAACAAACTATTACGGATCCAATGGAATTAGTTTCGCCCAATTCCGAGACTGTTCGAAAATTGGCAATTTTCTGTCGATAATTAAATATTAAAATATTCAATTTTCACAAATAAACCTTTAATTCAATTTTAAAAGTTCTATAACATCATTCTAACTTTAATATGATAAAATACAATTTTACAAATAATTTTTAATCATATTAAACCCGTTATTCAATTATTCAATAAATTCCAACTATTAAATTTAAACAATTTTGATTATCCAATAATTCATTATCCTTTGAAATATTTGAAATTGAACTTGTAAGATTCAACTTTTAAAACCAGTTCACATCTTAGAACACTATTTTCAATTTACAGTTATTCAATTATTTAATAAGTTTTAAATATTTACTTTAAACAATTTACCTGTTCAATATTCAATTATTTGATTTTAAATAGATTTTACTTATCAATCAATTTCTTTATTATACCCAATGAATTCAACATTTATTATCCTATCCAACTATTGATTGCAAAGGCATTAACTAAGTAGTATTTATTTTTCAATAATTTTTACTATCCAAATCTTCGAAACCAATCTATTAAAATTTGTATTACTACCTAAATAATTCACAATTCTTATTCACTTATTTACATTTGTTTTTCTATATATTCCCTTATAACCAAGTTATAACATTTGAGTCAATTCAATTAGATTGGAACTCCATTCAATCTATAAATAATTACTTAGATGATTAATGTTGCAATTCATTCCAGTTATTATTATTCCAAACGAATTGCAATTTTTTTTTCTAACTTTAAATCACGAAATCTTATTAAATTAGCTATTTTAATTATCGAAAATTTACGGGTCGTTACACCCTCCCCCACTCAAAACTTTTCGTCTCCGAAAAGGAAAAAGAAGGGAAAAGGAACTAAGTATAGAATTCAACATTAGATATATATTATTCAAAGTTACCAATTTATAAAACAATGAAATTCCATTTATAAAGTCATAACTACGGTTCCACTAAGTTACTCCGAACGGCTTTCTAACTTTAAAAGTTAGTTATCAAAACAAGTTATAAAAGAAAATTTTAAACTTAAAAAATTTTCTAACACCCGGGTTTACGGAAAATTTCGGCAGAGTCTCCTTTGCGAGGTTCGATCGAAAAAAAAGACAGTATATATATCACAAATATACATCTCATCAAGTGATGAGGCATCCCGCAGGGAAAAAAAGTGTAAAAGTACGGTATGTAATCCGAGATATGTACCTTATATATTATTAGCGAGCATACACGGCTAATATAGCGCGAAAGTAAGCTCCAAATACGAAGCAAGCTCAATCCGCACCTCCTAAACACTCAACAAACCATGAGAAACATGCATATATGAAAATAATATCAATATACACAATATAGCAACATGACAACTACATGTGCCACATAGCAAATGCAACAAAACAGCAACTGCATCCACCAAATCAATTATCATCCAACTATCATCCAACAAATCCATAACTAATCAATATAAATTCACTTCTCATTAATATTTATTGACTTGGTTTTCAATTTTAATCACAGTTGATTCATTAACGTTGGATTTTACTAACATTCATTCTCAATTCAATTAGTTAACATTCATTAATTTATATTTACATTAGTTCACTTCCAATTTGAATCAAATTAAATTCTATTTAAATTCATTTAACTTCCAATTTGATTTCAATGATTTATAGCTTTCAATTTCATCAACACTTAATGAATTATATACAATCAACTAACAATCATATAACAACCAAATCATATAATTTTAAAAGAATCATTTTATATTTGGCATCATAAATTTCCAATATTAACTTTAATTAAGTCCGTAAGCCGTACATATATCATCCGTGAGCAATATCAATCTAATCGCTTATTCGATCACACAATTTCACTTTCAAACTAGTATCGTTCACATGACTCTCTAGTGCGGGCTCAGATTATGTTCCTTGATTGGAAACTGTTACTCTCCTTGCATAGCCATATACTATGATAGAGAATTCCAGAATCAAATTAAAAATCCATATCTAGGGTTCGCCGTCGAAAATCGGGTGAAAAATCCTAACTTGGATCGATACAAATCATCTTGAAATTTTATGCTCGAATTTGGATCAAATCGTTATGCGAATAAAATAATATACGTACAATCTCACGTATTACCTTCCAATGGATTTCTATCCAATTTATCAATACTAAATTATTTTATTGACTTCTTTTTTTCACTTAATTACTCACAATCCATTATTCAGTTAGTATATTCATTTCTTTACATAGCATATTCTTTAACATTATCTTTTCTTAAACATCATATCAAAGAATTTGCTTACTCAATTTCATTTTAAACATTCTATATAATTTAATTAAACTCAATTTCCTTTCCCAATTGATTCTTAGCTATACCAAATTCTTTTGTTTACATTTACTCCATATTCATAGTTTCAGTTAATACAAATTTTTTTGTGGAACATTTTATTAATCATCACTTTAGTTTATAGTCATTCCATAAAAGTCTAACTTCTCATATATGACTTTTCTTAGTTTATAGTTATCTCAAAAGTTACAAATTTATCTTTACATATTTTTCTTTTTTTGTTGCAAATTCATATTTAATTTTACAACCAGTTTACAAAGACATTGCTTGACTCAATGGCCTTTTCTTAAGTTCACTTACTTGTTCCATTTATCCATTTATATACATTTTAATTCCTTTTGAGTTTTCCTACTTGTATACTTAAATTATTTCCAGGTTCTGTTTAGTTATACAATATCTCATTACATATCCAAAACATCATTTCAACTTCTTAATATTTGGTAAGTCATATTATATGTTAATAGAATGCAAATTTGGCATTATACAAATTTATAGAATTTCATTTTGCTTAATTAGAATGTTCACAAATTTGATTTATTTAAATCCTCTTTACCTTTCAACTTTAAAGGTACACTACAACTCTAAAGTTTTCCCAAAACATAAGCTTAGATATCTTAATCCTCTTATTTTATAAATTTTGATTATTCACAATTCATTCAAATAATTTGAAAATTACTAATTAACATAACTTAGAAATTTAAATGCCCGGTTCTTTTCAAATCGTTTGAAATAAACATATACACTTATATCTTTAATATATCAAATCATACCTTTGGAGTTTAAACCAAAACCCATTTACCCAAAATAATCTCGATAAAAACAAAGCTACTTAGAAGTCTTCCCACTTTGAGACTCGAAAATGAACGTCGATGATGCTGCGCAGTCATCACCAAAATTATTTTCCAGCGACATAAGAGAGGGGTACTGAATTCATTCCTTCTTAAAAATCCTTTCAAAATATTTCCATAAACAATTTCCAACTAATATTACAATATATTTCTTCAAAACTTTGAGAACCATTTTTCAAATCTCCGATTCTTAAATTCAATATTTTCCAATTTAAATCTATTTTAATTCATAAGTCACCTTAAAAATATTCTTATAGGATTTTTTTTCTTAAAACAATCCACAAGTGTTTTATCATTGTTTATTTTGTAATTCGCCTTATTTATTAAACTACAATATCAAATTAATGATAATAACCAATATTTTCATTCCTAACAACCAGGTAAGCTAGATAAGTCACAATAATTTCTAAAAATAAATCCTTTATATACAAAATATAATTAGGGCAAAATTATTTCATTTACCCAATTTCAAAACAATAATATGTCGAATTGTTCTGTTTAAGTGTTTAGAGATCCCTATCAACGACGTTAATTACTCGTATTGACCAGAATCCATAAGCCACTCAACAAATCAACCGACACAATATAAAACATTTTATATCACTAACAAATACGCTCTCTCATATATATACACTCAGCGACTCATTATAGGGTATTACTACCCAATTTATAAAGAGTCGGACCCCACAAAGCTAAGGTTATCGCTAAACCAAAGCTCTGATACCAACTGTAACGACCCGCCTTTTTAGACAGTTTAAACCGACGATCAAATACACATGCCGATTCCAAACCATTCAAAAGGGCAGATGGTTATTGGGGTAAATAAGAAAAGAAAAGAAAGAGAAATAAAGGAAAAGAAACAACATAGAATCTCGCAGCGGAACGATAAAATATAATAGTCAAATAAACAGTTCATGAAGCTGTTTACTATACTTTGACAATTATTTATACAACATTTATCAGAGTTATATATATACAACAGAACAATTAAAATAATGCAGCAGATTGCATGATGCAAGGGTAATAATAGTAATAGTATACCAAATCTTCGTCTTCATCCTCCAGAATAGATCTTCAAAAATCTGAAAAACTCAGGACTGACCCGAGCGTAATAAAAAGACAAAACACTCGAGTCAGGACTAAAATATCCTTATGAAAGTTAAATCAATCGTAAATAAATATGAGTGTAACGGCGTCAGAGATGTTTACGGGGTTTGACATCTCATATCTAGTGTCAACGTGCGTGTAATAACTCAAGAGATGTTACGGGATTTTCCATCTCTTAAGGATCCGTTAAACTATCTACTATGTAGTAATGTACGCTAAGTAGATAATGCCTATCAGTAATATAAAATATCAAAATAGCGTTAAGGCATTACCATAATCCCCCTTAACAAATTTTTATAATGCCATAGTCTATACAACACCGTAAGCCCCACCGTAAACTGGTGGTTATCAGAGGGTACCCCATAGTTATAACACAAAACATAACGTAGTGGTCGCAAATAGGATAATCAGTATGACAAGGTACATGAGGCGATGCCAACTGAGTAATTTGGAAAACAAAATAAAACAGCTTCAAAACCAAACCATTTCAATTAAAGTAGTTAAAAATACTTAAAGTCTTAAAATAGATAAATTAGTTTAAAATAATTTAAATTGGATTAAGTAGATTTAAAATAGATTAAAATAGTTTAAGTATTCAAAAATGGTTTATATAACTGAGTAATTTGGAAAACAAAATAAAACAGCTTCAAAACCAAATCATTTCAATTATAACTTCCCAATTCAAAACAAGTTCAATTTCCCTTCTACCGATTCAATTTCGATTTCGATTCAATCAACGTCAACTTTGACTTCAAATTTATTCAATTTCACATTCACCTTCAATTAATTCGATTTCAATTTATATCGATTTGGAGCTTGATTTTCAAAATATCAATTTATAACACTTAACAAAATTATCCTTCAATATTCAAATTTAAATCCAAATTTCAAATATGATTCAATTCCAAGCTCATTTCAAAATATCATTTTTATATCGCTTTTACGTAGTAATACTCAAAGTTCGAAATAATGTTCAATCTTTAAAACAAATAGATTTTTCGAAATTCAATCATATCCCAATTTTTATTCTCAAAGTCTCAACTTAAATTATTTAACAATTTTCTTTAACCAAAATTTATTTCAACATTCCAAACTCAATTTTCCAATAAATTCGATTTCTATAAATTGGTTTCTATTTATAACTTTTAAATCAAAACATTTAAATAAATTTCAAATCGACGATTTTAAAAATTATTAATTTAGCCAATGCGGTGTCCGTATATAATTTTCTATCCTATGGCCAAGTGATTAGTTATTCCAATTAAATGTCAGGGATGAATATATATCACTTAAACCAAATCACAGTGTCATATGTATGCATAACAGTATATATATAAGCAAATAAACATCCAAACATTTAAATATCAACCAATAACATCCATCGAAATACATCATCCAATAGACAATACAATTCATGGCAATTTCATAGTTATCAATGTCAGGTAATTTAATCGCAATTCAATTTCAATTTAACCGTCAATTAAATTTTCAACGGTTAATTCAAATGACAATCTATATGGCAACTAAATTTTATCAAACAACGACAAATAAAATCATAACACTTCATAATGTCAAATTCAACTAGCATAAAGATATTTAGTACGTTGTGAGCGTTATAAAACACTCACCTTGATTTCAATGTAGTTCCAGCGTTTTATTTCAAATAAAATTAAACGAGCGTTTAATTTTACCCGAAATTTTCACTAGCTCCAAACGATTCCAATCCAGCTTCATAGCGTAGTGCTCGATAGAACGAACCCGTCGCAATTCATTTCGTCACAATCCGACCTCGTATCAACAAATTATAGCAGTTTAAAGATCATACAAATTATTATATACAAAATTTACAACTTTTATTTTTAAATTTTAAACCTAATCTCGGCCGTCCATCCCAGCAAAGAAATCAGGGCCGCAAGTGATGTTCTTCCCCCAGGCAACATCCTGTTCGAAGAAACCCATATGGCCGCCCCCTTCAACCAATTTTCGCCATCACCTCGGTCCACTTGAGGACGATCAAGCGACATCATCTCGAAGCATATCGCGCCACCAACCTTCGGCCAGAGACCGACCACGCGTGTCCTCCCATGCTCTTGAAAGACGTGAACAAACGCACGACTTTGAAGAGCAATTGCCGTTGATTCGTGCATCGAAACCCGATCATAACCGTTGGATAGAGAGATATCGATGCCCTCTACAACTTTCATGTTGAAGGTTTCGCGTGAATGTCGACGGATTGGGAGATCGGAGGGGATGAATTAGGTGCGTTTCTGGCCTTCGAACTTGGAGATGGCGGCCAGGGTTTTTAAAACCCTAATTTGTTTTGTTTTGCCAAAAATGAATAATTGAGGTGCTTTTATAGGAAATTCGCCGAACACTATTCATCCGGCTTTTCCGAACTTCGATTTACGCACGGTGACCAGCGTTTCTAAGGTTTACCCCACGTTTCGGACACAATGGAACAGGTTTCGAAAGCTAATTCGATCATATGTGAGAGTTACGGCAATAAACGATCGATTTAAAATTAAATCGGTTAATCAAATTTCCGTGCGTTTTAGCTTGCCCCGGACAAATGGTAAATCCGATTGACACGAAATTTGAAATCTTACAATAATTATCAAATTAGGATCCGATGAAACTGGTTTCGTCGAAATCCGAGGCTGTTTGAAAAAATGAGTATTTTATCTCGTCAAATTAATATTAAAACAATTTCGATGCGTTTCGAGCTGCCACGGTCAAACGAAAACTCGGATTGCTACAAAAATTGAAATCCGATAATAACAAACTATTACGGATCCAATGGAACTAGTTTCGCCCAATTCTGAAACTGTTCGAAAATTGGCAATTTTCAGTCGATAATTAAATATTAAAATATTCAATTTTCACAAATAAACCTTTAATTCAATTTTAAAAGTCCTATAACATCATTCTAACTTTAATATGATAGAATAAAATTTTACAAATAATTTTTAATCATATTAAACCCGTTATTCAATTATTCCATAAAATTCCAACTATTAAATTTAAACAATTTTGATTATCCAATAATTCATTATCCTTTGAAATATTTGAAATTAAACTTATAAGATTCAACTTTTAAAACCAATTCACATCTTCGAACACTATTTCCAATTTACAGTTAGTCAATTATTCAATAAGTTTTAAATATTTACTTTAAACAATTTACCTGTTCAATATTCAATTATTTGATTTTAAATAGATTTTACTTATCAATCAATTTCTCTATTATACCCAATGAATTCAACATTTATTATTATCCAACTATTGATTGCAAAGGCATTAACTAAGTAGTATTTATTTTTCAATAATTTTTACTATTCAAATCTTCGAAACCAATCTATTAAAATTTGTATTACTACCTAAATAATTCACAATTCTTATTCACTTATTTACATTTGTTTTTCCATATATTCCCTTATAATCAAGTTATAACATTTGAGTCAATTCAATTAGATTGGAACTACATTCAATCTATAAATAATTACTTAGATGATTATTGTTGCAATTCATTCCGGTTATTATTATTCCAAACGAATTACAAAAAAAATTTCTAACATTAAATCACGAAATCTTATTAAATTAGCTATTTTAATTATCGAAAATTTATGGGTCATTACCGATATGATATCAAAATCTTAATATTTTTCTCCTAGTCCTACTAATGAATGATAGATATCTTGAAATTTTGAGTACATGTCATTTATGGATTCATTTTCTTTCATTCTAAAGTTTTGAAACTGACTCTTGAGCATGGATATTTTGCTTTGTTTAACTTTTTTGGTTCCTTCAAGTGTGACTTTTAGTGTACGCCAAATTTTATATGCAGTATTGCATATGCTAACACGGTCGAACTCATTTCTGTCTAGGGCACAAAATAACATATTCATGGCTTTTGCATTAGCTGTGGCATTTAATTTTTATGTATTTGACCAAGTGGAATATTCTTCAGTAGGAATAGTATATTCTGTTTGATTTATATTCCATGATTCAAAACTATTTTCTTGCATATATATTCTCATTTGTGTGGCCCAATAGTTATAATTCATGCCTTTAAATAGTGGTGGACGTGTAGTGGATTGTCCTTCAACAAAGCTAGTGTTAATGCTAGTGCTAGTGCTGGTATTAGTGTCGATATTATTAGATTATCAGACAACTATGTTACGTTTATATGATTACCTTGCTCTGATACCAAATGAAAGTGTGTTATGGATCGTGTAATGGATATACAATAATACAGAGTATAATGATGATGATGATACTGTAAATAGTGTGAAATAAAAAGCACTATAGTAAAATGACACTAGAGATTTTATACTGGTTCGGAGCTCCATCCTACGTCCATTCCCAGACTCCTTTTGGAATTTCACTAAAAAAACAACCTTAACTTAACCCGGAGGAACAAGTTTATACACCCCTGAGCAGCCAAACGGGAAGCTGAGCGGCATAACAGGATTTCGCCTCAACAGTCGGAGAGGATTTCACTCGCCTGAGCAGCAGAACAAGACTTCAACTAATATAGAAAATAGTTTGAATGATGTGTGTTCTAACATGGATTTGTCACTTACAGTACACCCTTCCTATAATCTTCTCCTCGAATATAAATATTTATATTCGAAGTATATGAAGAATAGAAGGGTATAGTATTGCTTTAGTGCAGAATATTTAAAAGTATGATAGCAAATAGATTTCAGAAATTTAGATCAGAGAATAAGAGAAATCGATTGTGATAAAGTGATTTGAAATGAAGTTGGGGTTTGTATTTATAAAGGTTAGAAAGTAGCAACTGTTGGTGAAGAGTTTCGATCGAAGTGTTGCAACCGAATCGATTCGTTAAAGGTTCGCAACTCTTCACAAAAGTTATGTCCTTTCAAAAAATAGGTGTTATAGAAATTCAGTCGAGCTACAGATTCAGTCGACTGAAGATTCAAAAGTAATTTGAAATTTAAATTCGTATATATTTATGTAACCGTGCATGCTGCACAAAAACCCCAGTTTTAGTCGAATGTCTCAGCAAGTCAGTCGACTGACCTGGTCATTTTTGTGCAGTTTGCACAATTACATATATATTTATTTCTATAACTTTAAATTACTTTAATAATTTAAATGTGTGCTTATATATGTATAAAATACTTAGTAACTATAGTGATTTAATATATAAGCTAGTGTAGACATAATCGAGGAGAAATTTAACAAATATTGACCTAAGACTTAAAAACAAAATACCATAGTTGATGCACAATACCATAGTTGATGCACCGGTTTTTAAAGTCTCGTCTCCTTGTCTCTTTTGGTCATAGCATTCTTCAAATCTATATGTTGTAGTGATAGCTTCGTGTCATGAATCAGAACCAAGTCTCAACGGCAGGCAGCTTCATTCTTAGACTAACGGACACCCTCTCGAAGGTAGTGTCTTTATTATTAAATTTTATGCTCTCCTAAAACTAGTTATCATATAGTTGATGCTAGAAAATTCAGGATGAATTTTTCTCCTCGGGACATATAAGTAATTAAGAAACTAGAATGTAATAGAGCATTTAGTTCCCCATGAAAGTATTGACATGGAACGTTCGACGGTTGAGGTGTCTAGACAAGTGCGCTTTAATAGTTCATTACACTTTGATATTTTATTTACTCAAGAATCCAAATTATATGTTACCAATGGATCCAGATAAAGAGGGCTATGAGGGAATTTACTTACCTGGTGGGGTGTATTAGATGTCGTTGGCTCAGAAGAGGGCATTATCAGTTGTTAGAATGTAGCTAAATGAACTGCACAGGTTTTGCCTCTCAGATTATGGACCTTGGCTTTTGGGTGGTGATTTTAGTATCACCATATTCCATTCTAAGAAAATAACCCTAGAGAGTCCCGTGGTATGAACACATTTTATGAGTTTATATTTCGACCGACCTTATAGCTCCGCCTTTAAATAATTATGCCTTCAATTTGTCTAACAAGCGTGTATCTCCTTCTTTTGCTAAGATGGATAGATTTTTCCTCAATATTTTGTAGGAAGACATGCATCCTTTCTCCTCTCAACATGGCCTCCCTTTGATTATCTATGATCGCTATCCTATCCTCCTTAACTCGGGCTGTGGGAGCCCTCAACACCCTTCTTTCAAATTTAAGATCTTCTTTACTTTGGAATTGGATTTCGATAATATTATGGAGAGGTTATAGACCTACTTTTAGGCCTCAAGTTAAGCAACTAAAGTCGTGATGACTAGACTTCGTTTTTTGGAAAGGCCCTTAGAAATAGGTGGACATGTATTTGAGGTTTACTTAGATTCAGGAAGGAACTCCTGGAAAACCATATCCTAGAATTAAACATAAAGGAAGAATCGTCTCCTCTTGATCCCTTTGACAGATCCCGCCTTTTGGATCTTGAAGTAGAATTGGATCGTATTATGAAGCAAGAGAAAATCACATAGAAACAGAGATCCAAAGCCCAAAGGCTTAGAGGGAGAGACCTCAAAACTGCCTATTTCCATAGCATTGTGAATGGTGGATCTAGGTCCAATACAATCTTGAGTGTTGCTGAAGCTGTGCACTTAATGCCTTGCTATTACCCTGCTATAACCCTGCTACGTCTCATAGCGAATTTCTGCTACGATTTTCCATATAGCCTAAAATATAGCCTTTCTGCTTTAAGCTAGCTATTTCCGCTATATCTCACTATTCCAGCTATATTCCGTTATTTCGGCTATATCTTCCATAAATGAAATGAATTAAAAAATGACATTTGTACATTATAAAAATTATGAAATTAATTTATTTGATTGAGTTTTTAATATATTTTCAAAAATGAAAATACTCTAATATTATACTAAATTCCGGTCAAATTATGAAAATTAATTTATTTCCACCACATTGAATCTGCCGAGCGCTTTAACTGCACAGTGTTGAAGAAGGTAGAGAAATTATTGATGATCCTGAGATCCTTGAAGTCTTCACTAGGCACTTTGAGAAGATGATGTAGGAGTCAGACACCAACTGGACATAATAAATTGGAATATGATCTTCCTTGAGATTTCTCTAGTAAATATGGACATCGACTCCAAATTTGAGATCGATGAGATCCGAAGCATGCTGTCTAAAATGGCTACCGATAATGCACTTAGACTAGATAGATTTCCCCTAGCCTTCTTTAAGAGATAATGAGGATTCCTTAAATTAAGCACCTTTATGGTTTTCGAGGAATTCTACTCGAATGAAGATCTAATTTTCAGAATTAATTATACTAATATAATCCCCATTTCTAATTTTGATGGAGCTATGTCTATCAAGGACTTCCACCTAATTAGCTTAGAAAGTATGATTTCAAATTGGTTACCAAAGTCCCAGCAAACCGAATATGGCCTCTCATGGGCTGTCTTACTAACCAAAGATAATCGACATTCACTTTTGGTAGATCTCTTCTTGATAATTTATCAACCATCCAAAAAGCGATTAGTTACTACAACTTCAACCGGGTTAGCTATGACATCATCAAACTTGACATCTCCATGGCCTTCGACTCGCTTAGCCTATAATCTATCTTGATAGTTTTAAGGCATAAGGGTCTACCTATAGATTCAGTAATTGGGCTAGATGCACCCTTTCATCCTCATCCTCATTTGTCCGTGTTAATGGCAGAAATGGTAACTTATTTGCTTCCACTAAAGGTCTTAGACAAGGTGAACCCATTCCCCTATTTTTGTTCAATCTTTCTACTGATACCATTGCAAACATGATCGACCTCGTCTGTTCGATCGGGCTACTGGATTGTTTAGGCAATGAAACTGTCCTACATGGAATCAACTAATTCCAATACACGGATGATACCATCCTCTTATCTCTTCCACCTCCCTCCTAAATCGCCACCATTAAGCTCCTAATTTACTCCTTCGAGAAGGCCTTCAAGCTAAGAATCAACTTCTCTAAGAGCTCCGTTCATATGATTAAGCATGATCCTAATATCAACCAAGAATGGCCTCCAATCTGAACTGTGCATATCAAACCTTCTCTTACCTTGGACTTACCATTAGGCCTTCTAAGCTCTTACGTGAAGACCAGACAATTATCCTAGACAAAATTCACAGAAGGTTGGTTAGGTCAAAAGGAACTTCCTTTTCCAGGATAGGTAGGTTAACGCTCGTAAGCTCGGTACTTTTATCGATTCCAACTTATTTTTCTCTTTTTATAGAGCCCAAACATAGGCTATTAAGAAGATAGACTCTAATCGACATGCTTTCCTCTAAAAAGGTACATATTGTATTTCCCCAGCCTGATAGAGTTAGGGGTATTCCCTAGGGGTAATTATGTAATTTGTTACATAAATCCAACTCAATAATCAATCTTGTTCAAAATAAATGATTTTTCATTCTCTTATACTAATTTTAATACGTTATAAATAAATCGATTATTCAATTTAAGTATATTTAGTAGAAATTCCATAAATGGTGTGTTTTGGGATAGTAGTTACAATGCATTACAACCGTGAGTAATTTATCGCAGTATAATAAATATAGCGTTTTAAATATTTTTAGTTAAGATGTATCAAGACAAGACATTTATACATCCTTTGAGAGTAGAGTACATAACTATAACACCCTATAAAATTTAATAAGAATTAAGTAATTAAAATAAGAATAAAAATGGAATTTTTATAGATGTTAGAATTTGATCATGAAAGTTGCACCATTGCATCCGTGTTGATTTTTTGATCAATTTCCATATAAAATATGTCAAAATCTAAGTTAAAATAAAATGGTTATGAGCGTTTGTAGTTTTCAAATAGGAATTAATTCAAACGAGTTTAAATTTAAATAGTTGTATTTGAAATTAAAAGTTTGAAATTTGAATTAGAGCGTTTACATAAGCTGGAAGTAATTTTAAGGAGAAATTAAAGTTAACGGTAATTTAATTGTGATTAAACAAGTAATAAATCTGAAACAATTGGAAAGTATTAAAACGACCGCAGGCCAAAAGTGTCGGTCGATCGCTAGCGGTCGAAAGCCCTTAGTGTACGCAGTCGACTGGTCGAGCCTTTTTAGAGTAATAATGCCCCGTCTGAATAGGCTGATTTATTTTAATTCAATCCAACGATTCTCGCTTCTTCCTTTCTCTATAAATAGACCCCTGGTTTTCCTTAATAAAATTTTATATGTAATGGCGATGCTCCATCAAAATCTTTTCCCTTAGGGTTCAGAAACAGTAAACTTTCTAGTAAGTAATTCTTGTTCCTAATCACTAATTTAAATTAATCCTTCCACTCCCTATCTTTTGATTTCTGAAATCTAATATATAGACACATATACACACACAGATACATACACACAAAATATATTTGTTGTACATTTAATAAGGAGAAAATTTAATAGAGAATTAGGAGCAGTATAAATCAGATCTCATCCTCATCATCTTCTTTAGATTTCAGAATCAGTTAAGATTTTCAGATAAGAGGGTTAGATGTTTAATTCTTTTGACTCTCAATTCCATTCCTTTAGTTTTTTATTCTATATTTAGTTTCGATCTTAATTCACTTTGTTTATATTTGAAAAGAGGAGATCTAAAAGAGGATTTGGTGGTAGAATCAAATCCAGTTAGGAAGCAAACTGTTTAGAATTAGATAATCTATGATCCATTCAACCTATTTTCCCTCTTGTGAATTAGAGTGTTAAAGGGTTCAAAAAGAAAATAAATTAAGAATGGTGTGTAAAATATGACTTGAATTGTTTGTAGTTTGCACCGCCTATTTCAATTACCTAAATAAATAAGGAGCTCCTTTCTCACTTTAAAATGATATATGCAAAGGTTGAATTGAATGTAGGCAATCTAATTTACGAAGATCTATTCATTAAAACAGAAATGGGATTTTAATGTATTGATATGGATCAAGTTGTAGATATGTCATGTTTGTACAAATCTATTTTATTTGCTATGGTAGTAGCAGTTTTTGTTGTAATTGTAGATTTGTATAAGACTGATATTGCAAAATACCTTATAAGCAAATTATTATTAAATTATTATAACATAATTATTAGACCTTAATTTTCGTGCGTAAAAATATTCGTTTATAATATTAACGTATTGATTGTTAAAATTAATAATATTGTAATAATTGTAGCATATTGAGCGTGATAATTAGTATTAATTGAATAGTTAGGTAATATTAATTTGTAAGAAGGAAGTTAGTGTAAATTGGGGAATTGATTCCTAATTAGAGTCGTAATAAGGGGATACCTCATATGGCCTCGATTATTAATCATGTAGAATGATATATGTGTACATAGTGGATATACATATAAGTTACGAACAAGTTGCAAGGATGCCAGGTTAGTCCAAAGCTACATAGAAGTCTACCAAGTTGAATCTAGCTACCGACGATGTGGCTTTTTGGACTAATGTGAGACATTGCCTATAATAAATAACCACATTTGACGAGAGGGTAGTCCAAATTTTGTATAGTAAATTTGCCATGTTAACCTGGCTACCAATACCTATGAATAGTAGGACAAATGTGAGACGTCACAGTGGATTATGGGTCATAAATGCATTTTGGATGCGGTAGGTAAAATCCTTCGGAGGGATCCGCTTCGAGTTTGAGGTATTAAGTGGCTATGGTAAGTCCACCTCTTTCTTAGGTGAAATATTAAGTGGCCTAATAGGATTTCTTATGATGTCAATGAGGAAGAATTATGCAAGGACCCGCCTTGGAGTTAGGTCTTAAATGATGAGGATCTACCTATTTTATAGGTCTTAAAAGATCAGAGTCCACCAAATTCCTATTAGAGGTAAATGGTTTGGGTACTTCCTCTTACATCGTAAACGATTGTTGTGTTAGAGTTGTATAGTCAGATTGGAAGGGTCTTCGAGCTTACAGTTGAATTTTATGTAGTCGGCCTGGAAGGGCGCTTGGGCCTATAGTTGACTTTATGCGAATGTTATATAGTTGGATTGGAAGAGCCTTCGGGCTTACAGTGGACTTTATCGTAGGTTATATAGTTGGACTGGAAGAGCCTTCAGGCTTACAGTTGACTTTATACATATGTTATGATTTTAATACGTAAGACATATTTCTTAATTAAATAATACTGTCCGGGTACAATTATGGTAAAGGTTGAGACTTTCATTTCACCACACATTTAATGTTCTTACCCACTCCTCATTAGAATACACATGTAAAAGGGGGTAATGCTGTTTTAGGAGACAAAGATGGAGATGAAGACTTATGGTAGTTATCTATCTATTTATGCTTTTTAAGTATTTTATTTGTGCCCATTTTAGAAATTTATGTTATTTTGAGATATTGTACCTGGAGGCTTTATGTAAACATCTTATAATGTTTAGCATGTTACATTTCTGAAATGGTTTTATTTATGCAATGGTTACCTGAATCTGATATTACATTTTGTCCATTCCGCTTTGAGATTCTGAAAGTAAAGATAGATAGCTTTATGTACTATGTATTTTTTTAATTATATATACTTAACAACTCACCTTGAGATGGACCTAAAGTTCGAGGGCTTTTATTGGGTCAAAATTAGGTCTATTTTAGGGCGGGTCGTTACATTTGGTATCAAAGCTTAGGTTATCTGATCAACGATGATAGATAAACGTATAAGTGGAGTAATTGATATTTTTGAAAATATTTTTCAAAAATTTATTATATATATGTATACTTAATTTGAACTTACTCTATAAATTTCGACTATAGAAGTAGTCATGACCATATTTTAAAAGGATAGACGAGGCGGCTATGGGTTGCAAAGGTAAATAGGGAAAGGAATATACGACAAAGGTCGTATTGTAAGGAATGTAATAAGGGAAAATATTGCAACTCTAAGATTAATAGGGCAATAAGTGTGAAATAAATAACGAGTTACAATAATGTAATTAGGATACAGATGGACTAATTAAAGAGATTGTTTGGGGAATTATGGAAAGATAATAGAAAAGATTGGAATGAATAAACAAATTTCTTTAGAAATTGTATGGTTAGAATATTAATCGTTTATTATGGGCAATCATATAGAATTAGTAAATAAGTGTGTTAGGTATTAATTAAATACTACGGGGTAGTATAGTTGTAAACATCTGGAAGTAAGGGATGAAAGAGGAAGAAAATGCAATAAAGTAAACGATTATTGAGAAGTTGTTATTTTGAGAAAGATTTCCTAAAGTCTAACTCCACGTGAAGGACTTGGAAAAACTCTTTGGGAATTTCCTTGAAATGTTTTGAATAAGTTTTTCGAAGGATTTGTTGAGAAGTTTTTGGTTTGATAGAAAGGTAATAAAATTTGGGAAATCATAACATAAAAGAAGTCGTGGAGTAAAAAGTTCTGATTAAAAGGGTTTTTGGTAGAAAGGGGATTTTCATTTTTGAAACTCTTAGTCTAAAAAGAAATTGTTGGGTTAAAATGTTTCCACTTGATAGATTTTTCGATAAAGTATTTTTCTTTTTGAAATAAATGTGAAGTAGAGCGTATGTTGGACTTGATGATTTTTCCTATTTCATAAATTTGAAGTTCTTTAAAATACTTATTTTAAAATTGAAAATGAAACTACATTAAAAATAATACTGAAAAAATTTAAGTAAGAAAAATATAAAAAAGGTAATATTGGGAGACTCGGGTAGGAACAACGCTATGAACTTTTAAAATGGGATTGGTAATCTTGTTAGAGACAATGGCGAAAGTAAATGATGGGAATGCAATAGGAAAATGCTGGGATAAGGATTTACCTTGTCTACTCCACTTTTCATTGTTTAAAGTTATAGAAGATGTTTTTGAATATTTTGAACTAAAAGACTAACTTTTAAGGAAATAAATCTTTGACGTTGAAAGTCTTTGAAAAAAAGGAAACTATTTTTCTTCTTTTTGGGGACTAATCATTCCTTTTTGAAATTTTGATAATTTTGTTTAATAAATGAATATTTGAATTTTTGTGTCAAAGATCATACTTTTAAAGAAGTAAGTATTTGAGTTAAAAGTATTCTAAGAAAGGAAAATTGTTTTACTAGCAATTTAGAACCTTTAAATTTGAGGTTAGGTATAAAGCGGTAAATGTTTTAATTTTTGAAAAGTCGGGTTTAAATATTTTTGGAAGATTTTGTCCAAATGTTTAGTAAAAATGTAGCAGATATATGGAATAAAACAACACATGGTGTTTAGATGTTTTCAATAATTCAATTCCCCAAACTATTTTTGAAAGTTGGAAATTCTTTTGAAAAGTATGCTTAAAAGTTTTCTTTCAAGATGTGGAAATTCTTTTGCAAGTTTGAATTTCAAATGTCGCATACTAGCGCAATGTGGATTTGTAAGTTTATATTTTATGGAATAGATAGGGATCACTATCTAGGAAAGAAATGTTAAAGGTTTCAGGATATGAATAGAACAAGAAAGGTATGTACAACCTGATTTGGGAATTTGAAATCGATCCCAAGCATTTATTTATAGAACGTTTGTAAAGTTGTGTTGATATTCCAGATCCATAATTGCGTTATGATATAGGTTGCCCTTGGTATGTGAATTTCTATATTTTTATTCATTAGAAGCAAGTTCCCTGTAATTTCCATAAATCATCTAATTTGTTAAATATATAAAAGAGCGGCATTTGAATTTACAAACAGTATGCCAAAAGGGAAAGAGATGTGTAAGTTATGGATATTCTTTTCCGTAGTTTACACTGTCTATATCAGTAAAAGAATAAATTTTGGAACAATCTTCTTAATAAGTCAATTTTCATATTATAAGATTCAGATTTGAATGTTTACATATAATTGCTATGTGAAAATTTGAAATAATTTCATTAATTAATTATAGTTGACAACATAATATAATGACTTACTTATCTTATGTTTAAATTATTCTAAAACAAATTTTACTAATTAAAACAAAAGAGAAAACATTAGTTTAGTGATTTGTTATACAATTGTATCTAGGCCAGTATTAGATATTAGTTTAAAAGGAAAACATTCCATTTACAAACTATTTGGATATAATTCTTATTTTGTTTTGTTTCAAATTTTAGTTTGGTTTTTGTGTGTATATAAAGATATATATATATATATAATAATATTTATGTGTTCGAATATGTATTTAACCAAAATTTCAAAAGGGCTTTTATGTAAAATATGGTAGTAAACTTTTAAACTACTTTAGTTGGATATTGTATTTATTGATTTATTGCATGTAATATATGTAAAGTGTATATCAATGTAAACCGCTATACAAGATATGTACATATGTGTGTGTGTGTGTGTGTATGTTTGTGTGTGTCTATATATATATATATATATATATATATAAACACACAAATATATATATATACACACATACATACATACATACATACATACATATATATATAATGAAAAAAACTTTTTTGTTTTGGATTACAAAGACATATATAAAAGGGAAATGTTTCTGTTGTAGTGAAAATCTCGATATCTAAAAAACGTTTATATGTTGTACTTGCACTTTTACACATGGATGCATTTGATGCGCGCATCATAATATACAAACAATTTAAAAATTAAACTAAAATAATTTTAGACAATTAAATAAAATATTTATTTTATTTAAATAAAATTTAGAAAATTTTGAAATGGATCAGACTTCTTAGGCCCATTAAAGATCCAATAAACGGTTTTTTTTTAAATTTACCCTATAACTCCACTATAGGCTGGCCCTGTTCCAACATTGGTATCAGAAACAATAGCCTATGTTTAAAGTAGTCATGTTAGGGTTAACTAATTTCAGTTTCTCACTTAGTACGGTGTTTGGAAAGGTAATCTCTAGGATTGGAATTGCAAAATTAGGTACCCTATCCTATCTGTTTACTAGTCTGGTTGAAAGGTGAAGTGAGCCCAAATGTTACCCCTAATACTAATGACCTAATTTGAATTAGGCCTTGGGCCAATTTTCAAAATCATTTTGAAAATTAAGGTAAAGATTTTAAATTTAAAATGAAACATGTTTAGTAAGTAAGTTATAATATAACATAAGTTTTCAAAACATATGAGAAGATAATAAAATTTCAATGTGTGAATATTTAAATTTTAAACATTAATTTCGAAAAATAATTTATTAATAAGATTAACAAAATATATTAACTAATAAGTTATTTATATATACATATATATGCATATTATATATATATATATATATATATATATATTGATATATGTTTTATTATATTAGAATGTTTAAGATATTTTAAATATACCTGTATGTATAAAAAGACTTTCGAAATTATTGTAATTTACTTAAAAGTGTTTAAATAAATAAACTAATTAAAGTTATTAATTAAATTAATATTCACAAACACACACAAATATATATGTGTGTGTGTGTGTGTGTGTGTGTATTATTACTATAAAGGTTATAGTATATACTACAATGATTATAGTATACATGTCTAATATAATATAAAATAAACTAAAAAGTTAATTAATTAAATTAGATTTAATTAATATTATGTTATGCATAAAATTATTATACAATTTATTGAAATATAAAAGTAATATAACAATTAAATTTACATAATATGAATGTATAAACTAGGATAAGAACATTAAAGAAACCAAATAGACTTAAGGAATAAATAAATACATAAATGTACATATACCATGATTTCTTATATGTCTGGCACTTATATGGCGATGGTATTTCATAATAAATATTTTATTCCATAAGTCGGTGTCACGTAATTAAAAATATTAAAGATTATGAATCTTTAGTATAAGTATTTTCCTCTACCATTTATATATTATTAAATTACTTGCATACTCTCTAGTTTTTGAGAAAACTCAAGCTGGAGATGTTATGTGTAGTATTATTAATATATTGATTAGAACAGGTAAGATAACTATATGCATTTGTTGAGCAAACTCAAAGTACATATACTATACTTAGGCCGTCGCGAAATGGTAGGACAAATGAATAATTTCTTTCGATTTGTTGAGCAAACTCAAGGTCTAAATGAGATTAGGACAAAAAATCATATGTTATGAGTTGTATATGAATACAATCAATAAGGAGTTATCTATCATTTATGGGGTGATGACTTTTTGAGCAAACTTAAGGTTAGAATCCGATGACTGACGGATCCTAACACCCACTAATGAAGTCAAAAATCTTCTATGTTTCACATTAGGGTTTGAAGAAACATATAAGACTGGTGGGGGACTTTTAAGAAAAATGAAATGGGAAAAATTAACCGTTCTAATATTGTTAGAACATACTTCATATAATGCTATAATAGTCTACATTGATAAATTTGCGCTTTTAATATAATTGATAAAATTAAAATTTACAGATGGACCGAATTGAAGATTGACAAATAAAAATATAATATATACTCACTATATGTACTTCTTGCATGTTCCCATCTAATACCTAATTTCACAACAACTAAATGCATTCGTAATTTGTTCACTTATATGTTTATTTGACAAGACCGTTTAATGCTTTCAATGAGTTTCTAACTCTAAAAGCAATACAGGACTATGGATATTTGATCAATATACTATCGCATATAGTGTTATATAGAGAACGGTCACAATTCGTATTGTACGATACTTCGATGAAAATATTTCATTTAAATTAAGCAAATAACCCATACCATGAGATCGAGTATTTAATTTGATTGATTGCAATGACTTATATTATGTTAAATGTGACACTAGACAAAAACTACAAGATAGATCTAAGAAATCGATTGCTGAAATATCAGCTTGATCAGTTTATGTCAGGTGCAACATATTTTATGTCCTTAGATGTTAAGGATGATCAAGTGCGATTTCTTAAAGAGTTTGTTTAATAGGGAAACAAACATATAAGAGTTGACATGATTTAAGATATAACTGGGATAAAGAGAGTGAATAGTCACGTTTGCTTCATAAAGGAACATCGAAAATAAAAATTATAAAATAACTAGTGCGAACCCGTGCTACGCACACGGGCTGTCGCTACAATGTTGCATTGGAAATATTGTACAATATTCGATTACGTGACCTTGCATTAATTTGTTTTGACTTAAATTATTATTTACAGAATAAGGCACAGTTTAAAACGTAAGACAATAATGTGGAAAAATACCAAAAATTTACATCTGATGTTAATTGCAACTTATATAATAGTCTGTTAGATGTTGATACTTGCATGGGTTGCATCATAGATGAGTGTTTTAAAAGTTGGAGTAGTCTAGGAAGTGCGGATGAAAATCCTGTTTAACCAAGCAAAATAATCATACCAGCAATTAAAAATGAAGATGTTATTGTATAAACTTATGAAGTTTTGAAATAAATTTAATGCATGCTGGAAACAGTACAATTCCATTGTCAACAGGTAAAGACGTGAATTTACAGGCCAAGCAAGTGGAATTTTTTTTTTTACATAAGTTAAAGATGATAACATTTTCAATTTAAATTATAGACTAAGTAGGTGCAGATGTTTCTATTGTAAAGAATAGCATATAAAATTAGATAGTTCTTCACTTTCCAAGTTATGAAACCATGAAATAAGAGGCAAGAAAGTTTAAGTGTGTAATAACTAAACATTATACATTAAGCTAAAATTTTCAAAAAAAACACCCATTCAATGTCCTACTGGACAGTCCTAGACAGGAGATGATAATAGTTATCCACGGTAATTTTTTTAAATGCTTGTACTATTAAAGAATTTGATAATAACTATCCTATATCATGTCTACAATTGAACATGGCAAATTATCTTTATTCATTTAACCAAACATTATAAATATTATTATTATAGTACATGCATTAGACCTAACTATCTGAATGCAACTCCATCAAGCTAATATGAACAAAAAACAGGAAGCCAAAAATAATTTTACACATGTTATAAGTTGCGTTCTCCATTTTTCCTATGTAAAAGTTCTCCTAGAAGTTGGAAATTTAAATAGTGGAGTTCAAAAGAGGTAATTTTGCAAAAATAATTCAGCCTCCGTTGATTCATTTGTCAGTCTTCTTCACTCCCTTCATGTATCATGTCGTAAGCTACCTGCATGCGTTTATCAGACCTACCAAAAATTAATGAATTATGTTGAAATAAGCCCAGGATAAAATTCAAATTATGGATAGTTTACGAACATATCTAATCGATGTATATACTAATGTATTATTGCCTATCCAAGACTCAAATGAAGTCAAGAATGATTTTTCTCTGTTGCATAAAAACAAACCCTCCTGACCTTGAACTGAATTAAAGAGAACGCAAGAAATATCACACATATCAATGTACATTAGTAGTTAAAGCAAGCAAATAAAAGTTGGAACTTTCTTCACCTCAGAAAATAAGGAAACGGTAACCGATATTTTGGTTGCTGTTTTTTCCGTAGAAACTAAACAATCAATATTAAACAAAATTGACCATTAGTTTATATCAAGAATTCAGCATGCAACAACGACCAACTTCTTTATATAATTAGAAATTAAGATAAATTATTATATTTAACATCAGAACCAACAAAAAGAAAATACAAAGCAAAATTGGTAATAAGAACTATTTGAAATGGCCATTTTTCAATCTAACACTAAACTTCTTTTCGATATGAGTATATGCTAAAGCTTTAATTATATAATCCCAAAAAATAAAGACTTTAGCATAATAAAATCCATTACCTTTCGAAATAAGAACCATGTAGAATAGATACGTTACAGTATTTGACAATACTCCTTAAAAATTTATATATGACAGTTGCTAGAAATTATATGTTGAAAATGTTTGTAATAACAATGTATCTTGCCATAACTCAGACTACATATTTACATCCCCATAAATTCACTGTATTAAAAGTGAGGTTGTTTAAAAATGTACTATTACAAATTATAGTAGAATAGGAATGAGTGAAGGAAATACAAATTTGTACTCAATTATTTTGCCCTCTCGTCAGCCATTGAATGCCAAAAAGGGAAAATAAAGAGATAAAATCTCCACACTTTAGTAGTTTTTATCTGGTACCTTCTTTCTTGTAATATTCTTTTTTCATATAAAAAGCCTTTCTTCTAAAAAATTCATTCAACTATCATTTTGAAATAAGTATTTTCTTTACAGAAATAATGACAAAAACTCAAAATTTAAGTCACATAATATTCCAAACATATAAAACTTATGTCCTTTTTCTTCCAGTGCAGAAGAAATGACATTATTCACAATGGACTTAATCTTTTGTTCACATTTCAATGCATATACCAAATACTACAAAGTTAATTTACATTAAATGAAGATATTTTTCAAGCTATGGTAACCAACCTTTTTGAAAACATGAAGGATTATTGAACAATATAAAAGATGAAGTGATGGAAATCACAAATTGATATCAAGCATAGCGATCGACATTCCCTTTTATATTTACTTTGAAAATTATAATTAGCTCAAGGTTGAACTATCATCCAAACATTTTAGAGGGTAAAATACATCTTTATAAATTAGTTAGGTAATGCAAGATACAAATATGATTTACTCCGTGTAGCATGTGAAAAGAATTGAAGGGCTATGATTTATTTTAGATAAATAAAATAAGAATGATATCAATTGATGAACCAAACTTTTAAATAAATAAACTTACAATTAAAACCTGGCCATATTCCCCAGTTTTCATTATAGTTCTTGTATTTTAGTTATTTGATATCCGTGTTGTTGCGAATTAGAGTATAAATATATCGTCATCAAATAGAATAAAACTTTTAAGATTCAATCAGAAGAAACAGTAATAGTTTCCTGCAATGTGAAACTTACTAAATGAGTGGAAGTTCAAATTCAAGAAATGTATTATATACAAATATTAATATTAATGTCAGTTAAATTAAGAACATTCCTCTATAAAATTTTGAAGCAAAGATAGATTATTTAAATTAAATACAGTGGGTCTGCTTCAGAGGCTTGATCTAGCTTTGTTTCAAACAAAGTAGCACAACGGTGTGTAGTTGTTGTAGGGTTACAATAATTTAGGAGTGATAAATTATCATATGGGGAAAAATAAAACCAAAGAAAAACGCAGATGAATGAAAGGAAAAACATTGTGACATATGGACTAAAAAGCAAACAGGGAACAAAGACATACCTCGCCGTCCAATAATTGCATATTGAATCAAAAAACATCATTACTTCGCAGGTTGACAAAGTGTCATAGCTTGCCAATTCGAAAACACACTGTTGCTCCCGCAGCGCTAATGGTAAGTGATTCGAGCGGCACATATTCAATATCCATTGTTTGAAAGCACTGCAAGTAAGAGGAATATAGCAAGTGAGTTCGTTTATTGATGGGGTAGATTGGTTTTTGATATAAGAAAAGTGGATAAAGAAGACATTACCTGTGGTCTAGACAATAGATTTTGTTTTGGGTTTAATGTTAGATGACATATAAATTTACATAATTGTACAAACAATAACTGTGTTTAGGTCAGACAATTGGATAATGATGAATTTACCTAAAGTGTGTGTACGCACATACATGTACAATCACGTGGTCATAAACATATCTACGTACAGATACAAACTTTTACACACACACATATGTATACACACATACACACACCTCTATATATGTGAGTAATCCGGTTAAATGGACAAAGTCAGGGAAATTGTTTGAACCAAGGACAACGCCTCAAACGTTTGGTCTGAAGAAAAACCACCAACAAAATACTATATTAATATAGCATTATCTATGTATATGCTAAATTAAATTAGTACTATATTTATAGTAAAAAGACTATAGCTGCAGCATATCATATATAAATAAAGCATTACTTTGTTCTTCAGCCTAATTTTTTTGACATGCATCCTTGGTTTTAAAAAATATCCTAAACTATTTCCTCCAGCCAAATATATATGTTCTTAAATTGAGAAGATGATACATATAAGGCAGTGCATGTATCTTTAGTGTAAAAAAGCAGCACACATCAATCTCTTATTCAAAATTTGTACAATGAGCATAAGCTATTGTATTAGGACCAAAATAGAAATTTCTATTTCACTTAGATTAAAGGACCAAGAATCTTTTAAAAGCCGAGTACCTGATTTTGTACCATGCATTAAATCAATGATGAGCCATTTCTCTATTAAATTTTCCGGTTATGATCCTACAAGTATTTTAATCTGCAAGCAATAAGCTAAGTCTGTTATATTGAACGAACTTGTTTTTAATGATGTGTTTAACAGAAACTACATTTCAAAATATATTTGAGATTGTAGGTATTAACTACATTTCAATAGTTGTAACCTTTCGTTCGTTTTACCCATGTAGGTTAAATGAGGTACGTGATGTTGAAATCATATTTAGTTAATGAAATAAATTTATATGTTGTAAGTTTAGAATCAACATTTCAACATATAAATGTAAATAGTTTATAGTAATGTTGAAATGTAGATTTAATGTAGTTTATAACAATCGATTTAATGAAAGGCTACAACCATTGAAATATATTTAGTTAAGTATTTAACGGTTCGATGTAATAAGGTAGGTAATATACAAAACTCAAAATAACACTGATGTGTTAGGTATTATTTATCCAAAGCTAGGATTGTTACTGGATTGTAGTAATAATGAATTCTTGGTAGCTACAGTCATCTCGATTAAAAATCACATGGTTTTAAGCGAAGAAATTTAGCAACCATTACAGTGTGAGCATACGGTAAAGCATTGTTGAAGTACAATGAATTTAATCCTTGGGGCATTTGATGAGTTGTATTTAACTTTTCATTCAACAACCTTATATGATCAAATATTTAAAATAACTTAAAATTTGATAAATTAGTTAAGTACATGTGAAAATCCGGATGCAGGAAGTTCAAGTACTCAAAAATGCTATCATATTTTAAGTAGGACAATTACTTCATTTATCTAAATTTATTGGACATTGAATATACTTAACAAAAATGAATGCCAACATGTAACGTCCTTAAAAAAAGATCTAATTGCAAATAGTTTAAAACTGATTATTCAAAAAACGTTAAAGATCCAAATGACCTTGACATGATGTTATAATACTTTGATGATATGAATTTGCTCGATTTTATTTTACATTTTCCATTATGAATGATTTCAAATATGATTTTGAACTAAATGTAATCCATAGAGGGACTTTTGTAAGGGTCTCACTGATAAGAAGTTTATTGTTACTTTACATATAATTTCAAATTTTATAAATTTTACCTGGAAATATTAAGGATGTATGAGAAAAATAATCGTCTAGTCTAGGAGGATTGTTAATAAGTCCTTCAACATGGAGTTAGGCATGAGAATAGTTGCCTTATTTATTGGTGATGAAGTAATGCTGAACCAAGTTCATCTTGGTGCATGGATGCACTTTCCATCTTTAAGCTGATTAAAAGAGGATAAAAAGTGTGTTATTTTTTGGTAAGAAAAATATCGCTCAGTTATTCGAATAGCTCATGCTAAGAAAAGTATGAATTAAGTAATAAACCCAGAAAATCAAACAGTTATTCGTATTCTATGAAGGTAAAAAAGCACTCAAATAGTTACTAACCATGAATAGGAAATGCAAATTAAATTCAAGTGCATGTGTCCTCTGAGTTGACTATTATAAAGTAAAGGAAAACACTATAGCAAATATGATTTTCACATAGATAGTGAATATTGTTAAATAGGATTTGAATTATATGAAATTTTGGTTATGTTTTAAAATGTACTAGTAATATGAATATTTTTAGTAATACAAATTAATTTGTAAGTAAATAGACATAGAATACTTAAAATTATAGTGAACATTTAACTTATAACATTCAGTCTAAAAGGTTGATGTTACTAATAACGCAATTCACACGGCATCCAAAAATGCTTCAAAATTAGTACTTTTAAACATAACAATGTATCACACGATGGGTCAAAACTAATTTTAATTTCGTAACTAATAACTAAGTTTAAGAATATGCCAAAAAAGCGAAAGAAAAAATGTCTTTAAAAAATCAACAATGGTGTTAGAATAGAACGTGAGAACTCACCCATCTAAGCATAATGGGCTTGGAACCCGCAAAATCAACCATCAAAGCAAATTTAACTTAGGGGCCCATCCAAAAAGCATACGACTTTATAGTGCTGCTATAACGACCTGGAATTTTGAGCAATATCGATTTAATAATCTGTGTAAATAATTTAACTGGTTTGATGATTTTATTTATAAAATTGGCTAAATTAATCTTTTAAAGAATAATAAATTTTAAAATGGCAATATTGATAAGAATTGTTTTTCCAAAGCTGATGAAATTTTATTCTATTTATAATATATATGTATGATATATATTGTGAATGGGAATATCTTTTGTTTTAAATTAAAAGTTGAATTTTCAAATTTGTAATATATGTGTATGTATATGTTACGATTTGGAAATTGTTTTGAAATTTAATTTAATCTATCAATAATTGATGTATGAATGAATATTGTAATTTTAAAGCTTTATTTCAAATTCAATGAGATTTTTCAAAAGATAATTTAAAGATTAATTTAATATGTTTCCAAAAAATTATAAGATAATTGTTATTTTAAATAAGATAGTTTAAAAATGATTTAAACAAGTTTTGTTTGTTCTCTTTTATAATGTTTAAAATTTTAGAAAAATGTATATGTATAAGTTTTAGATTTTTTTTAATACATGCATAAGATTATATTATAATTAGTTTAGGATATTTTCTTTTAAAAATTAAACTTATTTATATACATGTAAGTATTTATTAATAAAGTAAGTAAATATGTAAGTCTTTATTTACATGTAAAATTAAATAAAAATTTATTAAAATACTTAAAGACATGTGTTAACATGCAAACTTTTTAATAAATAAACGTAAGAACATTAAATACTTATGTGAGAAGTGTCTTTATTTTAAAATTTTACTCTCATTAATTTTTATAAACTTAAAATATGAAGAAAATTTGTTTCCTCTTTCAATTAATGGCTAAAACCAGAAATCCATTTAGAAACCTGAGATTTTAAAATCAATATCAAAGTTTTCTCAACTTCAAGCTATAAACCTCAACCTGCATTTCAAAAGACTTCAACCTGCAATAATTAAAAAACGCATTTCTTCAAACTGCAAATTTGAAAAAAAAATGTTCAAACCTATAACATAAAATCTTCAGCCTGCATTTCCTAAATGAAGATCTGCAATTTCAACTTTTGAACAACTACTTGAAAGCATGCAAGGGATTTTCAAACAGCAAATGCATTTTTGAATTAGAGTTAAAGCCTGGAAGTAATAATCTACCTTGCAAATAAGAGGTGAGTAAACTTCTTTTAAAAACAATTTTAATTGTTTAACTACCATGCTTTGTTTTCTGTTCTCTGCTCTCTGCAATTTATTCAAGTGAGTTAATTGATTTTAAAAGCAGCCAAGTTGAATACAGATCCTATTGCATATCATGTTGTTACCTGGAAATTTCATTTAGATTGGATTGCATGTGGAATTAGAAATATTTAATTGCCTGTAGAAGATAAAAATTAATACCGTGTTTACTAAAACAGTTCAAGATACTTCAAAAATCAGTAACTTGATTTTGGATGCAAATTTGATATTGATTTGTAAATGAAAACTGTTTGTAATCACATAACTTATCATCTAAAAATAATCATAGGATTTAAAAATGGATGAGTTTCTCAGAATTTTCAATTTACAGTAGAAAATCAAATTTGGGCAAAAATTTGTAATTTAAATTTCTAGTTTTGAATTTATAATCGAATTACAATGGAAAAGTTAGGATTTTTAGAGTTGATATCATAATTTTTAATTGTGTATTTAGGTTGAATTCTTGGTTTGAATGTTTTGGGGTTTATTGGAAATTGCCGTTGATCGGCTTAATGATTCGAGTTGAATTTTGGATCGTAGGCAGTATTTGAAACGTAGAACTTGAGAAAAATGTTGAATAAATTTTTCAATGCGTGATTTGTTCGAAATTGAGGAAGTTAGGGTTTATTTGGTTTATGGGTTCGGCTGATTTTTCTTGGCTTTTGCGTCATGGATGGAGGACCGGGGGGGTGTCGCAAGGATGGAGCATGGGGCTGGGGTTGTGTCGAGTTGATAGGGATGGTGGCGAGTTCAACGGCGTCGAGTTGAACGTTGGTGATGGGATTTTCGGTTTTGAAGCAGCTGAAGGTTTTCGAACTTATAGGTCAAATTTTGGAACGCGTATTAATTGTTGGATCTGGGTTGAGTTTGCTGTTCGAATAGGTTCGTGTGATCATCGGCATCAGTCGCGACGATCAACGGCGACCTTCGGCAGTGGGACATGTGCACATGGTTGTTGTGTACACGCAAGGAATCTGGTGAAGTGTTGAGTTGGGGAAGTTGAGTCGATCTCGGAGTAATACTCGTGTTTTTGCCAGGGACGACTCGAAGAAGATGGGGGCCTAGTCGCTTCGGGGTTGACGCGAGTGCTGCCTGGGTTTGTACTCGGGGTTCCTAGGTGGATAGCTCGAGTATTTAGGTATGTGAATCTGGATAGGTTCAGGAAAAAAAAAAGAGTACAGGTTTAAATGTTAAACTTGTTATTTTGATATCAAGTTTCAAATTATAAAAACGAATTTATTAAAGTTAAACTTGATCCTTGATGTAAAGATTTATGCTATTCAAACTTATAAAAGTGTTAATTGAATTTTAGATTTCAAGTTTAAAATGTTTTAAGATGATTGTTTTTTTTATAATTATCTAATTAAATTTCGAAGTTCAATTTAAAAGAATGTTTTGAATCTAAATATTAAATCAAAGTTTAAGTAAAGTATAAGCAATGATTTAATAACAAGTTTTCAAATTTATATTGAAATTAATAAGTTTAAATTAGATAATTTATAATGTATTAAATTTGAAATTGATTTTAAAATGCCTTATTTCCAAATAAGATTAATATTAAGATTTTGAAACCAAATAGAAAATTTGGATTTTAAATTATAAAGATTTGATTAATTCAAATAATTTAATTATGAAGATAGATAGGGTTAATTTATCTTGTTTGTAACTTGAGAATACTTGATATGATTTGTAATTAAATAAAGAATTAATTAAGATAAATGTCTTCTTAATTAATTAAGGATTTTGGAAATATAATAAGTTAATAAATTAAGTAGTATCTTTTTAATATAAGAAGTTAGTTAATTAATTGTTTAATTAATTTTAAATAATTAGTTAATTATTTATTTATTTATTTTAAATAATCACTTAATTATGGATTAATTAAGTAGTTAATGGTTTAATTTTTTGAATATAATTAGAAGGGTAATTACTTATGATAGTAATTAGAGAAGTTACTCATGGGAGTAATTAATTGAAGTGATTAATGGAATCACTTAATATTATCAATCGAAGAATTGATTAATATAATTGTTTTAAAGTTAATTAATTATGGAGTAATTAATTAGTTAAGATTTATTTAATGATGGAATTAATTATTGTTAAGAGAGTAATTAAGATTTATTAAGAGAAGTAATTAGAGATAATTACTTATGTAAGTAATTAAGAGTTAATTACTTAATTATTTTAGATAATTAATTAATGTGATTAATTAATGAATGAGATTAAATAAGGGTTAATTACTAAGTGTAATTAATTAAAATTGTAATTAATTATTTAAGTAATTAATTAAGGATTTGTTAATTAATTTAATTGAATAATAATTACTTAATAATTAAAGATTAATTAAATGGATTAATTAATCAAGGATTAATATAATTAATTTAGAAGTTAATTAATCAAGAAGTTAATTAATTAAGATAAGTAATTACAAATTGTTAATTATTGTTTATGATTAATGAGATGATTAATTACAAGTTAATTATTTAATTAATTAAAGGATTATTAATTAATAAAGATTATTAATTTATAGAATTAATGCAGTAATTAATTAAAATATGATTAATTAATTGTAATTAATTAAGGATTAATGTAGTTAATTATAGTTAATTAATTAATGAAGGATCATTAATTATTGTAATTAATGATAGTAATTAAAGGTTTATTACTGAATAGGGTTATGGATAATTTCTTGAATGTAATTAAAGGATAATTAATCGAAGAAGATTAATTAAGGAAGATCATCAGAGATGATAATGAATTTGATTTGTAATAAATCAATAATCCAAGTGATTAAAGGATAGTAATTAATTTAATTAGAAATTAATTAAATTAATTAAGAGTTAATCAATTCTGCTATGGGTGATTGATTAATATTGAATGGTTGATATTGAGTGACTGATATTGGATGTTGAATGATATTGGATGATTGATATTGGGTGATTGGTTGATATTGGGTGGTTGGTTGATACTGGATGATTTGGATGACTATGATATTTGTGATATGCTGCTTTGTGAAGATGAATACTGATATGAATTATCTATTGTGGTAATATGATTCATCTATCTGTTTTATATCATCCTGAATATAAGTTAAATTGTTAAACCCTTAAGTACAACTTGGACATTAAAATGGTGTTTGGTTTCGATGAGACCGGGATCGGATTTCCATATTTGGATATCCAAAAACCACATCGATTCCAATTAAACGTTAGGTCGTTAATCCAAGTGGAGCAAGTGAAGACTCGAGGTGTAAGGGCTATACGTCAGTATAACTCTGTGGGTGATTCCGTAATGAGTTTGTAGGTTCGAGACGGAGATTAGAGTGCAAGGGCTATGGTCGTTGACTCTGAGGGTGATTCCAAAATGAGTGCAACGAGATAGTGCCTTCGGTTTCGTTCGAACCCGGAACGAACTTGTATGGATTGAATGCTTTCAGCACATCGTCAGGTGGACGATGAGCATTCTAAGATAGATGTGTTCTATAAAGGTAATCGTGGCCTCAAGCCTCATCAACCGGGAATGGCTAAAACAGGGGAGGTGCAACAGCGCTTCGTGGGTAGCTCCCACTGGAGAGCAAGATTTACTCCTGTCTAGAAGTCCCTTTTTATTCGGCTGTGTGGGGCGGTTGAATTCCGGACAACCGCCGGGTTGTCTTGTTTGGGACTGTTCAGTAAGGAATGGTCCTGGTCTTGTGTTGTAGGGGAGTGGGAGTACTCCTCGGTACGGTGATCTAGGCCACGTACTGTGACGAGCTGTACCCCAGTAGCCCTGCCATTGATGGAAACCCATTCTTCCTACGAGACCCTACGGTTTTGATTGTATTACCCACTTTTGTGGCTAGTAGCTGGAATTTAATAATGTAACAATTTCGGCTATTTCTTATTTACTTGAAAACCCTAGACACTATTATAATATCACTGGATTTCCTATCAAATGTTTTGGTTAGCGTAAGGTAAAAACTTTTCCATGTTTATGTGTGGGAAGTCTTACGTGATACCTTTTCTTTTCAAAGGATTTTCTAAAGTTAAGCAATTTAAACCCGTTTACTCACACCAGACCCCTGTCTGACCCGAGTGTTTATTTTCTGTTTTATTAAACTCTTGGGTACTCATATTATATATGAGTAGTCAAGTGATTCAGGTTTTCTTGACGAATTTTGGAGGAGATATGGAGCAGGAGGCTTCGACGTGTAGATATATATATTGGTTCCGCTGTGTTTGGTTGCTATCCGTATCTTATATTCTTGAGTTGTATGAATTAGACATATGTTTATAACTGTCTAATATGTGTTTTATAAGTGTGTACTCTGATGTATTAAGATACTATGTATTATTTTATTTGATATATTATATTTTATTCGTTCCGCTGTGAGTTCTCTGTTGCTGTTGTGTTCTTCTTTCTCTTCTTTTCTTCTTCTATCCCTTTCTTTCTTCACTAGTGATACGATTTCCTAGGATAGGAAGTCGGGTCGCTACATTTGGTATCAGAGTGTTAGGCTGAGCGAATACCCAAGCTCTGAAGTGTGTCTTTCTTTAGGGAGCGTTAGGTTGAGTGAATACCTAGGCTCTGTAGTGGTGTCTTCCTTGAGAGAGTGTAGTTGTAATTTTTGTATATAACTATACATATATATATATATATATACACACATTTATATCTACCTGATCTGTTGGGTTATCTGTTCGGATTTTCCAGCATAAGTTTTAGAGGTAGATGGAGTAGTGGTTTGTGTGTGTAACACGATTACCACTGATGGAAGAGGTCCATATGTTGAGGTTGGAAGTTTTTGTCGAGACTGTAGACCTAATACCGTCACGAGTAAGTTTTGTTGTTTGGAGTAAGGATTTCTCTGATATCCGAAGGAAATCTTTTTAAAGATTCGGAGTTTATCTTTGAAGAATAAGTTTGGATTTCTCTCGGGTGAGCGAATTATTTTTGAGTTTGGATTTGATGGAAGTGTAGAAGTAAGTGATGGTATCTTGGTAACTGCGTGATGAGATGCAGTATTCTTGGATATTTCCGAAGGTGTTTCCTCTTGAAGCAGTTTTAGATTGGTTGAGGAGCAGTCTTTACCTGCCTCAGGTAAGACTCGTCTGTGTAGAAGTTATCTGGATCTTCAGTATGGAAGTTGGCTGTTCTGGAATATGAGACTACAGTCTATGAGTTGTTTCTCTTCAGGCATGGTCTCATTGTTATTCCTTAAGGACTGCGAGATGTTGATGCTTGGTTTGGAGCCCGAGTTTCTTTGGGGTTGTCTGCCATCTCAGAGGTCTTTTGTGTGGTTTGTAGTTGGTTTTGGTTTTTGAGAAGCATTTGGATTAGAAGTCTTTGGATAGCTGTGGTAGCAGTTCAGCTCGGAGTGATCGGTGTGCTGACGAGAAGGTCTTTTAGCCTTTGCATTATCATCGAGATAGAGTTTGGAAGCAGCAGTGTTGGTTGTTTCTCTGGTGGCTCAGAAATCTTGATGTTTCTTCTAGCAGCAGCCGAGCAGTTCGTGGAAGTTTTCTTGAAGAATTAACCTTGTTTGGAAAAGATTTAAGCTGTTCTAATTAGTAAGGAGAGGACAGTTTCTTTGGAATTTGAATTAGGTTGGATCGCAAAAGTGACTTGCGATTGGTTTGGAATTTTCTTGAGCATTCTTTTGTTTGAGACCGAGGATTCTCATGAGGAAGTAAGAGCTACTGATGTAATCAGAAGGTCGTCTACATCTGGAGTTGAGTTCCATATTGTTTTGATTCCAGAAGTGATTTGGTAGTTAGCCTGGTTGTAGGATGGTTCTTGGAAAAGTAGAGATTGATGTAGCAGCACAGGAATTTATTTTTGGAATTTGGATTTGATTAGATCTTGTTTTTGAATTGGATTCCGTAATAAGGTTGCGTGACCGAGTCGGATGTATCACTAAGATTTTATGAATTTGATGAACAAAGTTTCTGGTATATATTGGAGAAGTTTGTATTCATGTTCATCAACAGTATTCTTATCTATTCCGGAATCATAGTTGTGCAGCGGAAGCGAGGTAGTAGCTGTGCAAGGAAGGAAGCAAGTTCTGTTTGCTACTGCTTGAGTAGTAGAGTTTGTGTTCTGGATTTCGACGGATTTTGAAAGACTTTTCCATTGGATAGGATCCTGAAGCTAGTTTGCTTTGGTCTAGTTGTTTCTGAAAGTATCAGCATAGGTTGAGCTGATAAGGAAGAGATTAGCAGCCCTGGATTGTCTGTCGAGTTATGCAGATATGAGATAAGGAGTTTTGGAATTCGAAGTTGGAGACTTCATTGTTATTAAGGTTTCTCTGGTTACGAGAACAGAAATTGGATAAGAGTGGATGGCTGGTGCTGAGGCATTTGAGATTTCTTATCTGTGTTCTAATAAGATAAGATCTGTTGTCTATGAGATTGAATTGCCAGTTTGGATAGCTGGAGTTCATTTTATTTCACGTACCTCTGAGGGAGTATGCGTATGATTCATTGTTGCTTGTTGAATCTGTAATTCAGTTGGAGTTGGATGTTGAGCTAGATATGAGTATAGTCTGGTGTTCTGTTCAGATGGGTGGGTCTAGAGAAGAGAGGAGCTCTGGATTTTGGGAGTGTAGTTAGTTTGTTAGCTTCTGTAGAGCGAGTCTCCCAGTGATTTATATTTGGGAAACTCGAGATAGTATTAGAGTTTTATTCTGATTTATGTCAGGATAATTAGTTAAGTTTGTTTGTGCGATTGATTGCTTTGGTTGTTAGTAACTGATTGTTAGAAATGCTTTGATAATTGAAATTAAAATCTTTTTTGGATTATTAAATTAACTTTGCTTTTCAATTTCGGGGACGAAATTCTTTTAAGGGGGGAGGACTGTAACGACCCGGAATTTTGGGCAATATCGATTTAATAATCTGTGTAAATAATTTAACTGGTTTGATGTTTTTCTTTATAAAATCGGCTAAATTAATCTTTTAAAGAATAATAAATTTTAATATGGCAATATTGATAAGAATTGTTTTTCCAAAGCTAATGAAATTTTATTCTATTTATAATATATATATGTTTGATATATATTGTGAATGGGAATATCTTTTGTTTTAAATTAAAAGTTGAATTTTCAAATTTGTAACATATGTGTATGTATATGTTATGATTTGGAAATTGTTTTGAAATTTAATTTAATCTATCAATAATTGATGTATGAATGAATATTGTAATTTTAAAGCTTTATTTCAAATTCAATGAGATTTTTCAAAAGATAATTTAAAGGTTAATTTAATCTTTCCAAAAAATTATAAGATAATTGTTATTTTAAATAAGATAGTTTAAAAATGATTTAAACAAGTTTTGTTTGTTCTCTTTTATAATGTTTAAAATTTTAAAAAAATGTATATGTATAAGTTTTAGATTTTTTTAATACATGCATAAGATTATATTATAATTAGTTTAGGATATTTTCTTTTAAAAAGTAAACTTATTTATATACATGTAAGTCTTTATTAATAAAGTAAGTAAATATGTAAGTCTTTATTTACATGTAAAATTAAATAAAAATTTATTAAAATACTTAAAGACATGTGTTAACATGCAAACTTCTTTAATAAATAAATGTAAGAACATTAAATACTTATGTGACAAGTGTCTTTATTTTAAAATCTTACTCTCATTAATTTTTATAAACTTAAAATATGAAGAAAATTTGTTTCCTCTTTCAATTAATGGCCAAAACCAGAAATCCATTTACAAACCTGAGATTTTAAAATCAATATCAAAGTTTTCTCAACTTCAAGCTATAAACCTCAACCTGCATTTCAAAAGACTTCAACCTGCAATAATTAAAAACTGCATTTCTTCAAACTGCAAATTTGAAGAAAAAAATGTTCAAACCTGCAACATAAAATCTTCAGCCTGCATTTCCTAAATGAAGATCTGCAATTTCAACTTTTAAACAACTACTTGAAAGCATGCAAGGGATTTTCAAACAGCAAATGCATTTTTGAATTAGAGTTAAAGCCTGGAAGTAATAATCTACCCTGCAAATAAGAGGTGAGTAAACTTCTTTTAAAAACAGTTTTAATTGTTTAACTACCATGCTTTGTTTTCTGTTCTCTGCTCTCTACAATTTAATCAAGTGAGTTAATTGATTTTAAAAGAAGCCAAGTTGAATACAGATCCTATTGCATATCATGTTGTTACCTGGAAATTTCATTTAGATTGGATTGCATGTGGAATTAGAAATATTTAATTGCCTGTAGGAGATAAAAATTAATACTGTGTTTACTAAAACAGTTCAAGATACTTCAAAAATCAGTAACTTGATTTTGGATGCAAATTTGATATTGATTTGTAAATGAAAACTGTTTGTAATCACATAACTTATCATCTAAAAATAATCATAGGATTTAAAAATGGATGAGTTTCTCAGAATTTTCTATTTACAGTAGAAAATCAAATTTGGGCAAAAATTTGTAATTTAAATTTCTAGTTTTGAATTTATAATCGAATTACAATGGAAAAGTTAGGATTTTTAGAGTTGATATCATAATTTTTAACTGTGTGTTTAGGTTGAATTCTTGGTTTGAATGTTTTGGGGTTTATTGGAAATTGCCATTGATCGGCTTAATAATTCGAGTTGAATTTTGGATCGTAGGCAGTATTTGAAACGTAGAACTTGAGAAAAATGTTGAATAAATTTTTCAATGCGTGATTTATTCGAAATTGAGGAAGTTAGGGTTTATTTGGTTTATGGGATCGGCTGATTTTTCTTGGCCTTTGCGTCATGGATGGAGGACCGGGGGGGTGTCGCGAGGATGGAGCATGGGGTTGGGGTTGTGTCGAGTTGATAGGGATGGTGGCGAGTTCAACGGCGTCGAGTTGAACGTTGGTGATGGGATTTCGGTTTTGAAGCAGCTGAAGGTTTTCGAGCTTATAGGTCAAATTTTGGAACGCGTATTAATTGTTGGATCTGGGTTGAGTTTGGTGTTCGAGTGGGTTCGTGTGATCATCGGCATCAGTCGCGACGATCAACGGCGACCTTCGGCAGTGGGACATGTCACGTGGTTGTTGTGTACACGCAAGGAATCTGGCGAAGTGTTGAGTTGGGGAAGTTGAGTCGATCTCGGAGTAATACTCGTGTTTTTTCCAGGGACGACTCGAAGAAGATGGGGGCCTAGTCGCTTCGGGGTTGACGCGAGTACTGCCTGGGTTTGTACTCGGGGTTCCTAGGTGGATAGCTCGAGTATTTAGGTATGTGAATCTGGATAGGTTCAGGAAAAAAAAGAGTACAGGTTTAAATGTTAAACTTGTTATTTTGATATCAAGTTTCAAATTATAAAAACGAATTGATTAAAGTTAAACTTGATCCTTGATGTAAAGATTAATGCTATTCAAACTTATAAAAGTGTTAATTGAATTTTAGATTTCAAGTTTAAAATGTTTTAAGATGATTGTTTTTTTTATAATTATCTAATTAAATTTCGAAGTTCAATTTAAAAGAATGTTTTCAATCTAAATATTAAATCAAAGTTTAAGTAAAGTATAAGCAATGATTTAATAACAAGTTTTCAAATTTATATTGAAATCAATAAGTTTAAATTAGATAATTTATAATGTATTAAATTTGAAATTGATTTTAAAATGCCTTATTTCCAAATAAGATTAATATTAAGATTTTGAAACCAAATAGAAAATTTGGATTTTAAATTATAATGATTTGATTAATTCAAATAATTTAATTATGAAGATAGATAGGGTTAATTTATCTTGTTTGTAACTTGAGGATACTTGATATGATTTGTAATTAAATAAAGAATTAATTAAGATAAATGTCTTCTTAATTAATTAAGGATTTTGGAAATATAATAAGTTAATAAATTAAGTAGTATCTTTTTAATATAAGAAGTTAGTTAGTTAATTGTTTAATTAATTTTAAATAATTAGTTAATTAATTATTTATTTATTTTAAATAATCACTTAATTATGGATTAATTAAGTAGTTAATGGTTATTTTTTTGAATATAATTAGAAGGGTAATTACTTATGATAGTAATTAGAGAAGTTACTCATGGGAGTAATTAATTGAAGTGATTAATGGAATCACTTAATATTATCAATCAAAGAATTGATTAATATAATTGTTTTAAAGTTAATTAATTATGGAGTAATTAATTAGTTAAGATTTATTTAATGATGGAATTAATTATTGTTAAGAGAGTAATTAAGATTTATTAAGAGAAGTAATTAGAGATAATTACTTATGTAAGTAATTAAGAGTTAATTACTTAATTATTTTAGATAATTAATTAATGTGATTAATTTATTAATTAATGAGATTAAATAAGGGTTAATTACTAAGTGTAATTGATTAAAATTGTAATTAATTATTTAAGTAATTAATTAAGGATTTGTTAATTAATTTAATTGAATAATAATTACTTAATAATTAAAGATTAATTAAATGGATTGATTAATCAAGGATTAATATAATTAATTTAGAAGTTAATTAATTAAGAAGTTAATTAATTAAGATAAGTAATTACAAATTGTTAATTATTGTTTATGATTAATGAGATGATTAATTACAAGTTAATTATTTAATTAATTAAAGGATTATTAATTAATAAAGATTATTAATTTATAGAATTAATGAAGTAATTAATTAAAATATGATTAATTAGTTATAATTAATTAAGGATTAAGTAGTTAATTATAGTTAATTAATTAATGAAGGATCGTTAATTATTTTAATTAATGATAGTAATTAAAGGTTTATTACTGAATAGGGTTATAGATAATTTCTTGAATGTAATTAAAGGATAATTAATCGAAGAAGATTAATTAAGGAAGATCATTAGAGATGATAATGAATTTGATTTGTAATAAATCTATAATCCAAGTAATTAAAGGATAGTAATTAATTTAATTAGAAATTAATTAAATTAATTAAGAGTTAATCAATTCTGCTATGGGTGATTGATTAATATTGAATGGTTGATATTGAGTGACTGATATTGGATGTTGAATGATATTGGATGATTGATATTGGGTGATTGGTTGATATTGGGTGGTTGGTTGATACTGGATGATTTGGATGACTATGATATTTGTGATATGCTGCTTTGTGAAGATGAATACTGATATGAATTATCTATTGTGGTAATATGATTCATCTATCTGTTTTATATCATCCTGAATATAAGTTAAATTGTTAAACCCTTAAGTACAACTTGGACATTAAAATGGCGTTTGGTTTCGATGAGACCGGGATCGGATTTCCATATTTGGATATCCGAAAACCACATCGATTCCAATTAAACGTTAGGTCGTTAATCCAAGTGGAGCAAGTGAAGACTCGAGGTGTAAGGGCTATACGTCAGCATAACTCTGTGGGTGATTCCGTAATGAGTTTGACGGAATAGTACTTATAGGTTCGAGACGGAGATTAGAGTGCAAGGGCTATGGTCGTTGACTCTGAGGGTGATTTCAAAATGAGTGCAACGAGATAGTGCCTTCGGTTTCGTTCGAACCCGGAACGAACTTGTATGGATTGAATGCTTTCAGCACATCGTCAGGTGGACGATGAGCATTCTAAGATAGATGTGTTCTATAAAGGTAATCGTGGCCTCAAGCCTCATCAACCGGGAATTGCTAAAACAGGGGAGGTGCAGCAGGGCTCCGTGGGTAGCTCCCACTGGAGAGCAAGATTTACTCCTGTCTAGAAGTCCTTTTTTATTCGGCTATATGGGGCGGTTGAATTCCGGACAACCGCCGGGGTTGTCTGTTTGGGATTGTTCAGTAAGGAATGTTCCCGGCCTTGTGTTGCAGGGGAGTGGGAGTACTCCTCGGTACGGTGATCTAGGCCACGTACTGTGACGGGCGGTACCCTAGTTGCCCTGCCATTGATGGAAACCCATTCTTCCTACGAGACCCTACGGTTTTGATTGTATTACCCACTTTTGTGGCTAGTAGCTGGAATTTAATAGTGTAACAATTTCAGCTATTTCTTATTTACTTGAAAACCCTAGACACTATTATAATATCACTGGATTTCCTATCAAATGTTTTGGTTAGCGTAAGGTAAAAACTTTTCCATGTTTATGTGTGGGAAGTCTTACGTGATACCTTTTCTTTTCAAAGGATTTTCTAAAGTTAAGCAATTTTAACCCGTTTACTCACACCAGACCCCTGTCTGACCCGAGTGTTTATTTTCTGTTTTATTAAACTCTTGGGTACTCATATTATATATGAGTAGTCAAGTGATTCAGGTTTGCTTGATGAATTTTGGAGGAGATATGGAGCAGGAGGCTTCGACGTGTAGATATATATATTGGTTCCGCCGTGTTTGGTTGGTATCTGTATCTTATATTCTTGAGTTGTATGAATTAGATAGATGTTTATAATTGTCTAGTATGTGTTGTATAAGTGTGTACTCTGATGTATTAAGATACTATGTATTATTTTATTTGATATATTATACTTTATTCGTTCCGCTGTGAGTTCACTGTTGCTGTTGTGTTCTTCTTTCTCTTCTTTTCTTCTTCTATCCCTTTCTTTCTTCACTAGTGATACGATTTCCTGGGATAGGAAGTCGGGTCGCTACAACTGGGGTAAATTCCACATAATAAGTCATTTAATAGTATGATTAAGTCTTGATCAAAACCCGCAGGTAATAAAATTTCTTTGTATAAAGAAAAAACTAAGCATCCACAGTAAAAAATTGGAGTTTATAACATTCTTAAGCATTCAAACTATGCCTTGTAAATATTTTTAGGAATACTTGGCAGCTTTATCAAGAGTAGCTATAGCTGGCAGTTTTTAAGCACTGTCATTCAACTACCTCAAGGAAAAATCGATTTGGTGCAAATTAAATCAAAGATGCATAAGAGAATTATAACACAATGGTAATGTGAATAAACAAAAATCAGTTTCAAATACACGTAGTAGAAATCTAAGGCACACTAATCGTGTATCAGACTCGAATTAAAGAGAAGGTGTGGAATTTAAAAAACACGCAGCAGAAATGAAAACCAAAATACAGAAGGAATTTGAGAAGTTGGGTATGAGAAAAAATATACGTATAATGAAGCTCAGATTGAAGAAAAAACAATCGACAGGTTCAAATTAGAGCCATGCGCAAAAGTAATCAAGCCAAATAGGGTTAAATCAATATAACTAAGGAGAATTACGGAAAAATAACGGTGAATGAGAAGTAGATTGGATGGTTGATATTACCTTTCACTCTAAGAAAAAACGCAGTAAAGATGGAAAAAGACAGTTAGGGAAGGAGCATCCTATACATATGGGAATAGCTTGTTTTAGGATCGGCTCGATGTAGAGAGCGTAGAGCAGAAATGAAGTGATTAGACAGGTCAACATTGATGGTGGTTAAAAGGCTCAAATTAGGGAGACGCGTGTATATTTAAGGCTTGGATGAGGAGGGTAGAATGTAAAAGCTGTCTACAAAATGAAGGAATTGGAAAGCTGTGTACGAAAAAAAAGGAATGAAAAAGCATGGTGCGATTGAGTTCAAAATACAAACCAAAATGGAGAACGAAGAGACAAGCCAGAGGAGAAGAAAAGGAAAGTAGAGTGATGACTGTTTAGTTTATAATTCACAGTAGGGGGCTTCCTCTCTCTTGAAATCATATTATAGTATAGATAATAACTTTGTACCAAAAATATTATTATTCTAAAAACATGCTGACAAAAAAAGAGCCATAGTAATCATAACTCCAGTTTTCTAATGAATTGTTCACGTTAGTCAGAAGTCATAAAATTTTAAAGATGTTTATTCATAGAAACATTTCCTTTTCTCTAATTTACGAAAATCAAAACAATATGACATTTATATGAAAAAAGAGCACAAGGCAGACCAGAAGAATTTCACTGTTTCATCAGTGAATTCTCAATTTTACTACCTTAGACAACAAAGAATTATATACGAATTAACAAATATAACATCTTTTCCTTGAGTATCTCTGTAAAATAGAGTATTGAAAGAAATATCTGTGCACTAAAAAACCTATATCATCCAACAAAAATGATCAAAACATACTTGGTGCTCATAATGACAATGTAAATCAAAATGAAAAATAATATAAAACAATGAAAATCGTCTGGAATTCCTACAAAGAATTATGAGTTTTACAAATGTTCAAGATGCAACTAAAGTATCCAAGAATGTGAATCTTAGAAAGCATGCAAATAGAATGAACCTTATTGACACTTTCATATATTTTTATTAAAGAAACTCAGAATATTGTGCTTGATTATAAGAAGATATTATGCAAAATTTGTGATTACACAACACACATCCGATAAAAATTGAACCTTATTTTATAATAAAGTAATCTCTTAAATATTCATGATGCAACCAATGCATTCGTATATTCAACTGTTATCATAGCGTTGATATAAAATCACATGACTCAATAAACATTGTGATAATTGTTGTAGTAGCTATTAATAACATCATTTAGTCAATTGAAAGTAAGTAATATGGAATAAGTTTCCAAACAATAAAATAGTATATTGTACTTAGAACTAAGGCTAATGAGAAAGTATATCATATGTTAAACCTATAATTAAAAAACTCGTAACAATATAAAACCAAAGCACTGATTGGCTAAGTGAAAAACAGCATAAATTAAATCCACATAGGGATCTAGCGGTGTATTATTTGTTCAAATTAATGCAAAAGCCTTAGTGTCAATTAATATGAACAACCAATATTCAGAATCAAATATAAATAAAGGATCATGGATTTAGATACGTAAATAATTTGATAATATCGATGACAATATTTAAGATAGTTATACCAAAGAATATAAAGATTGAAAATGAAACTTCTTAAGTGTAGAACAATGTTAAATCAATATAAAAGATTAGAGGTTCCAACTGGCCGATTACTATTATAAAAAATTGCATATGCATACAGTATAGCGGTAAAGAATTTTAGATTATAATAGAAATTATATAAACAATGCTCAGGTCAAAACTACGTGTGAGCACTCATGCATGAATAGTTGTTTTTTCCATACTATGGCAGATCAAATGCAACAAACAATCAAAAATCAAATGAAATTAATGTAATGGTTGCTAATTAAAAAGCGGTTAATATAATACATTTTGCAGGTGTGCGTATGTACACATTCATACATATATATATGTGTGTGTGCGTGCACGTGTGCATGTATGTATATTTATATATGTATATACATGCATACACATATGTAATTAGTACTCATGTAAATATCTATATGATTATGGTAAAATTATAGAATTTTAAGTTAAATCGGAAATTATATTTGTATATTGTAGAATTTTTAGTGATCTTTTACATTTCAACCTTCATATTATGAATATTTTATTTTGTGGATGTACGGAGATAGTCCCCTCCGTTACTGATTTGAGAAATTTTATTATATAAATATAAGTGAATCACATGATTTTATGCTCAAAATAGTAATTTATACTTGTGTTTAATATGAAAATTGCAATGAATTAACCTTTTTGGGCCGTTTTCTAATGATTTCTTTATGCACATAGGATGCTCAAATGTGCTTTATTTTTGCGTGATGGATGGCGAAATCAGTGGCCGTGTTACTGAATCTCTCACTGTCCATGACCTATATGCAGGGAAAGAACTTGACATATATTAGAAAGAGCATTATTAAAATCCCATTGGCAGAAGATAGAATAGCCTCATGTGCAAAGAAATACCACATTACTATAATACAAATGTATAAAGACTTAATAAATGAATTATCGACATACCAAGTAAAAGTGCTAATTTCGATTATAATGTGGTACCTTCTAGTTTACATTATTCTTTACTACTGTACTAAAAAATTAACTTGATATAATTTATTACATATCTTGCTGGTCATTGCAGTGCTCGCTTTTCTATCAGTCATTCAACTTCTACGTATTTTGGCGCATAAGATTGATTGCATTATACATCTGCAAAGTAATATATAATTAATTTAATGAAAAGTGGCATGTATATATGCATAAAAAAATATTATAGTATATGTGACAGGTAATGAGCTGAAGTCCTCACTTGTGTATGAGGAAAGTTTAAAATTTATTGTTATATGCCAAACAACACAGGTATATAGTTTGGGTGAGGCACTATAGGTATAGGTCATATCTTTTAGCATTCATAAGGTGAGGGTGTATGAACAACAAAATAAGTATAAGCAGGATGTTTGAAATCCAATTCTTCAACCTAGTTAATATGAATTTAAACTGGAACTAAAATCCAATTCTTCAACCTAGTTAATATCAACCTAAACTAAAACTAAACAAACAAACAAAAAAAAAACCAAAATTAATGACAAGGGTAATCCGAAGTGAGATCCAAAGTGTACCTGATACCTACAGCACTCATGATACCCGATGTCGATAGGCCGTTTATTTGTCATCGGCAGCAGCGGGAAGGTAGATTGTCCTGCCTGTTCCATATTTCGTCGACATTTGGGCTTCGGTGAGTTTCTGAAATAGCAGGGGAGATTGCGGTGATAAACAGTCCATCTGAATTTAAAACTTCTCATTTTCAATCCATCTGAATGTATAACTGCTCATTTTCAATCCAACGGTGCACCATCCAACAAAATTGATATGGTATGCCCAAAGCTGCTAAAGATTGAGCTTCCATTAGTGTCAACCTCTTGAAATATTTGAAGAACAAAACAAATTTTAGTCTATTACATGAAGTGATATAAAAAAGGGATTATTTTGAATCTTAAACTATATTTGCCAAAAAGGCACCATTAGTCGACCAAAAATTTGTTTGTAAGCGTAAAACAAAGCTTAAAAATTAGCAAGTTATGATCATTGCATAATTATGTATATGAAATATCCATTATTGTACGAAAATTCAGATGATACGCTGCTTGTTCAAGGTTAAAGCATTGTTGTCAAAAATCTTAAAACCTTGCGATTTAAATCCCGATTCAAATCCAATCTCTCCTTTAGCGATTTGAGTTGAGCACATGTATATAATAAAAATATTATATACATGTGCTCTGAGAGCACATGTATATAATATTTAATATATACATGTATTCTGATTCAAACTTAGTCAAAACCACAAATAAAGAAATATTCAACTCATCCTAGCATATTTAGTATTGTTATTTAAATTCATAATTCTAATAATAATGTTTTCAAATAAAATAAAATTGGAATAAATGATTAAAAAATGAGTTTTACGGTTCACTGTGAAAGTTCAAACATCAAAATCAATTTCAATTGTATGCAAACTTTAAAATACGAACATTTTGAATATATGATATACTATTTGAATCTTGTTTCGATTTAATGTAACGATTTGCATGTTATGGGTTTAAGAAAGAAAAAGAGGTAGAAGAAGATAGAAGATGGAGAGGAAAGAGAATAGAAAGAAAAGAAAACAGAACGGAACAGAGAACAACAGAACAACATCAGAATCTCACAATTCGCAGCGGAACAACATATACTAATAAATGAGCAATCTTTAAACAAAGAACTATATCAGTTATTACATTACATCATATTTCATTACATCATATCATCAGAGTGTACAACAACAACAAAAAGTGCAGCGGAAAAAGAAATACTATATACTAGTAATACGCCATGCCATCCAGCTTGCCTCCAGCAACTCCAGAATATCCTGATAAACCTTAACTCTTGACTGCCCGTGTGAAAATTGGTGGGCACCCAGAGTTTAGGAAGGAAAACAATAAACTCCGAGCCAGTCATGTGACTGGTGCGAGAACTAAAATAGTTTATTTTTCTTTAAAATCAAAATAGAAGAATATTTTAAAAATCAATTCGCAATGCTTTTAAAAATGAGACTACCATAAGACCTCCCGCACACACACAATGCAAACGCAGAATCGGAGGAGATTTCTCCTTATGATAGTCAAAGATGCTTGATACGCATTTAAAAGAACATTTTATATTATTACTAGTGCATAGTGTAGGAAAAATTCATTTCGAAAGTAGAATATAAATCTTAGCCAACATACGACCATTATCGTATGCCTACTATAGCTAACTATGTTCATATAGCAGGTTACCGCCACATTCCATAGCAGGTTATACAACTAAAACCGTACAAGTCTCGTATTGTTTCTTTGGATTTCCAACGAATGATCAGGCCAAGGAACTTCCCATTGCCACATGAGAATGCCTCTGGATGGACATCCCCGAGAACCAAACCGGATCTCTACCAACACAAGGTCGGGTTACCCCTAACTGAGTAACAACTGACCGAATATGCCATCCCCCGGTCCTTTGGGACCTTTCAACCGAGCGCTCGCAATCAATTCACACAATCATAAAGTGTTTTCAACATGAGTAAGCATCTGGGCTCTATACCATGATACCACCCTTTTCCAGAAGGAAATGCACATATCCTAAAGGGCGCTACCCCTCATAACCTTGCTGCATCTTTCCTGTTTTGACCATTCACGGGGTGTGAGGCTCGACGAAGTTTCGTCCACAAAAACATACTTTATACAAAAGCCATGCTTTGGGTCAACAAATGATCATAGAAATGATCACCAGGATAGACGATCAAATAAACGATCCTATCACAAATAATCAACACAATGATCATTTACAGCAACACTCAACATGTCACATTACCAAATTGGGAATATATCGCTGATAACATTCAACTACATAACCTCTGAGCTCGTACGTCTCAGAGAAGGGTGTTAAGCTAAAAGAATAAATTCTTCGCCACCAACAAAAATATATTTGAAAGAAATCTGCTTTATATCTCAATTTGTAACGTCAGACATACAATCCATACAAGTCTGTTCCGGGCTCGAACAAAACCGAAGGCACTTCTCACGAAGCCCTTGCAATCCGGGTATTCACAATCCCGATCGAATTTCCCATCACTTAGGGAATCTCTATACCAGGAGCTACCCAGTGCAGAGACAATCGATAGGTCATCCTATCGCTTTCGCAAATACCCGATCTTCAACACCGGTCATCAAATGCAATTCATAACGACGTATCACATATTCGGAATGGGTTATACGACCCATGGTCCTTTTCCGGTTAACCCGAATAGTGAGCGCTTATTCAAAAATAAGTGTGGCATTCAAATTCAAACAAATCACATCAATTACCCATTCAAAGGGAAATATTGATAGTCGGTTATTGAACTATCAATGGATGTGCACAACATCACCAGATTTCAAATAATTTTCCAAATTATTTATTTCCCAAAAATATCTTTACTAGATATATAATTTCAATACCTCAAAAATAAATCAATATTTATTTTTAAACAAATTCCACTTTCTTTTATAAATTCCTTAGTGAATTTATAATCCAAAATATCTATGAATATTCGATTTCAATTATTCATTTCAATTTATCTTCAAAAAGATAAATTCTCTAATATTCACTTTATATTGGAAAACATTTCCATACTTATTAAATAAGTAATTCTCAAATTTTATTTATTTTCAACACTTGGAAAATATTCAATATACTTCAATCGAAATTAAGTATATATTTCATTCTTTAAGGAAATCATTCTCTTAAACATATTTATTTGGGCCAAAACGAATGTTACGTAAAACATCGTTACGACGTCCCAAAATCACTAGTATAGGGATTCGAAATTAAAATAGATATATAAATCCCAATACTATATAAAACATTTCCTTTCGGAAATCATTTACTATAACAACAGTGTTATAGTCCACCATTTCCTTTTATTTCTCGAAAACGTCTATTTCAACAATAAATGTTGAAATCTATGGTTTCGAATCTCAACACATTTAAAACATCGTTAGATCGTTTTAATTCTGTTTAAAATATCACATCCTAAACATTTTCTTTAACATATTATTCACTATTCAAAACGTGAATATACTACGTTAACAAATTTCATCCTTTTATACATTTCATTTTAAAGGATTATTCACAGTCAAAAATGTGAATATAACTCCATAAATAGGTTTCAACAATTTACTTATCAAAATAAGTTGTTTGCGAATTTATAAAACAACGTTTATAAATTCCTTTTCTATTTATTTTTATAACAACTTCCTTTTATAAATTCCTTTATTAACCTATTCCAGTTTATAACTCAATTATAAAACAAAGGTTCATATTATAAGTTAAATGCTTATAATTTATTTGTTTGCAAAATCGTTCCTTTGAACTTCATAATTATAAATCTTATAATTTATAAGATTCAATTATTTATCCAATCTATTCTTTCAATAACTTTATAAATTTTATAAACCTACTGCTTATAAAATTTCATTTATAACTTCACCGTTTATAATTCTATGAATTTCATTCATTTATGAAATTCATTCACAATTCATTCTAACACTTATAAAAACTCGTTTTATAATTCAAATATTTTCATTTATAAATTATCAATTTATAAATCCTTTATAAAATCAATTTATACTATTATTTTAAAACATCTTTAATCTCCTTTATAATTTCATCATTCTCTTGATTTATAAAATAGTCAATTTTATAAATCCTATATTTCAACTTTTCATAATAAATTCAAAAATCCCAATTTAAACTCTTTTATAAAATCATTAATCCATATTTTCAAAAATCAACTTTTAACTATATTTCTTAAAAATATAATTTTTATAACTTTAAAATTATAACGTTTATTTATTTAAAATGGATCATTTCCAAAAATATTTTTATAAACGTATACTTTCAAAAATCACTTTAAAATCCTTTTAAAATCCCAAAATTTGGTCCAATGATGCTACATACCAAATAGCCAATCACGACAACAACGATATCATATATCGATATGATAATCCATCAAATATCAAAATATCTGAAATTAAATAAATACTGTTGAGGAATCCAGTTGGATCCCTCCAACCTGTTTTCCTGCATCCACAAACATTAGCACAATACCAATTCCGCTCCAGTACGAAATTATCGCGGTATATGGGATTTAAAATATTATCCGCTTAATAGACGGCGCAATAGGGTCTCATCCGCTATACAAATGCGGGAAATCAATAACTCCAATATATACATATGCCAATATATATATATATTGCTATTATATATAATACCAATTTCACTGTTTATGAAATATTCGCGGTATATGTTTTTAATAAATAACATCCGCTTACTAACGGCGCATAATGTCTATTTTAACAATCAATAGATAACAATCATCATTCAGACATGCATTCAAATATTTTAAATCTATCTATTTAAAATAAAATCGAAACTGATTCGATTGAGTGAGAAGTTCTCACCTTGATTTCTATTTCGTTTTAGCGATTTATTCCGAATAAAATTAAACGGACGTTTAATTTTACCCGAAATTTTCACTAACTCCAAACGACTCCAATCCAAGTCCATAGCGTAGTGCTCGTCCATACGATTCCAACGCAACTGGTTTCGCAATTTTTCGACCTCGTATGAAAAAGTTATGATTTTTCAAAGTTTTACACGAATTTAAACTATATAAATTTACAACTTTTAAACCTAGCTTCATCACAGCCCTTAGATCCAACATCCTAGCAATCACGGCCGTGCGTAGCATCTTCTCCCTTCATCTTCCTCACGTTAATTTCCAGGCCGCACAACAAACCCATCTTCATGAGACTAGGGTTTCAAATTACCATCTCCATGCTCGACTAGAACACGATCAATGACTCCCATATTGTAACGACCCGTATTTTACGAGTCGATAAATCGTAGAATTTGCAGGTCGATAGTGTTGTTTGTGTTGCTTCTAGCTTGAGTCGTTTAGAAGTTAACCCGGGTACAAGTGATGAGTCGTGACCGACTCATAGGGGACCGACTCAAGGAGGGGTAGCGGTTTAAAGTGTTGGCCGAGATAAGGATGGACCGACTCAAGAAGTTAGGCGACTCATAGGATGACCGACTCATAGAGGGCCGAGATAAGAAGTATGGCCGAGTCAACGAGTTACGACTCATAGGGTTTGCCGAGTTAAGGAGTTAACGGGTTAAGGGTGTAGCGACTTAAGGGGTTTAGGCTTAGGTCGTGGGTAATGAGTCGGCAGGGTTTTGAGTCGTAGGGCCTGATGAGTCGTGAGTCGGCATCATAGTTGAGTCGTGAGTGTGTATTGTTGAGTCGTCGTACGACTTAGGACTTGGGGAAAACGCGGCAGTGTCTTAGGTCGGAGGCTTTTAGGTCGTGACCGACTTATGTTGAGTCGGCACTGGTCTTGAGTCGTGAGTCGGTAGGTGTTGAGTCGGTTTGGGTTTGAGTCGTATGACCTTGTGCCTTGGTGTATTGAGTCGTTGGCTTGAGTCGGAAGGCTGTGCAGTTGAGTCGGCTGGGGTAGGTCGTCATGGCAATGAGTCGTGAACGACTCATGGTAAGTAGGCAGTGTTATGTTGAGTCGGTAAGGGCTGATAAGTCGGCAACGACTCATGATGAGTCGTGGACGACTCATAGGGACGACGACTCATGGTTGATCCAGCCTATAAATAGAGGGGTTTGGCTCACTTTTTGGCACCGGTTTTTTGAAGCGACGAAGTGCTGCCATTTTGAAGACTCGACTACAACATTTCTTCACCTTCTTTTCTCTATTCCAATCTAGTTCTAACATCCATCCAAGATCGAAGATTTAGATTGAAGATTCAAGTGCCAAAGTTGAAGATCTTCATCCGTTTGAGCTAGATTTCATCGATTGAGACGAGATATTGCCGGATCAAGCCTTGATCTTTGCTGTCCAGATCTGAAGTTGATTGATTTTAGGTTGTTTTGGTGATTTGGTGAGTGGTAGTTATCTCTCACGCGGATCCAAAGGAGTATATTGGATTGGTGGCATGTTTGGGTGTTAAAGTTAGAGATTTCATGCATTTTTCTTAGATCGAAGTCTAGATCCATGGTTTTTGAAGATGTTTACTTATGCAAGTTAGTTTAACAAGTATTAGAGACAAAACCCATGTTTTATATTTGATAGATCTATGCTAAAAACTATGGTTTCACATATGTTGGACTTTTGCTCACTTATTTACGAAATTGCCATTATAGTTGATATTGCTTATATTGCTTGTTAGATCTTGTTTGAATGATTGATATTTGAATGTATGATTGATTTGATTGTTTCCAAGTTAGCTAGTAGTTGATTTGGAACAAGAGGATGGAAGAGGATTCAAAAGCTATGGAAGAAGGCTCTTGAATGGTGAAAGCTGCTTAAGGCATATGTAGCGGATGTTGAAGCTCATATGTATAGATTGGATGATGTTGAGATGGGACTTTGCCATGATTTGATGAGGCAAACCATGTTGTTGAGTTGAGACTTTGCTTTGATGCGATGAAGCGAAGTATGATGTGAGTCTTGGCTTAATCCAAGCAGGGATCATTCCAAGCATGTTGATAACTTGAAGAGTAGTTCAAGTTGGTTGATAATGGATTGTTCAAGAGGTAGCTTGAGCTTGTATGAGGATAGTCGTCAAGAAGGATGGCTAGGAGGCTTGGATCTCGTCGTTGTTGAAGGTTCTAGCATGCTCAAAAGCAAGAGTACATGGGGCGCCCATAACGACTACAGGTAGGTAGTCGGGACACCCAAAAGACTACAGGTAGGTAGTTGAGTACTCTGGGCAAAGTAGATAAGTCCTAGGCACAAGGCAGTGTGCGGAGTTATGGTTAGAACCGGGGTTACCATTAGCCCTTGACAGATGGTCATTCAACTAACGGTGAAATCGAGGCAAGGATAACAGTGATAGCCAGAGTCATGGATGTTTGGTTGTATTATCATTCGGCTTCAAGAGCGGTGTTTTCTGGGTGCTTATCTGATCTTGGTTTAGGCCTTGGGGGTTTGTATTTGGAAAACATCGTCCTTGACTCGAGTGGTATTCGCTTTACCTTAATTGTCTATGTTGTTATGCTTGCTTCTCCTTAGTGTATGTCTGGGGCTATCACTGTAGAAAGAGGTGGAGTGGGATGGTTTGGTTCCTATTCCTTTTATCCTTTATGCTCTTTTGGTATGTTTGATAGTTAATTTACTGCTCACTAAGACTTTGTCTGACTCAAGGTTTTATGTCTCCTCTTATTACCTTGGGCTGTTCATCCATGTCGGGATGGGCAGACTAGGTAGCAGGTGACAGGTGCTGTGCTAGGAGTTCTACGCTAAAGATGACGAAGACGAGCAGGAGGCTTTGCATATTAGTTTTCTTACTATATGTACTGGGTATCCGCTGCTGTATTTGGTTGAGTGATTTGTAGTGAGGCTTTCATGTATGGATTTGAGTAGATGATTGTATGAAACTACTGTGATGCTTATATGATGATGTTCTGTTCTATGGAGCTTCACTATATTATATTTCTCTATTGTATTTTATCCATGCGCTGTGAGTTATGCGATAGAGATTCTTCTGTTTTGTTTTACCCTGACTATCGTCCATGGCTGCCTGGCACACCTTTTAGCGCATTATTTCCTTGATTTGGTGCGGGAGTCATGGGCGGTCGTCACATTTGGTATCAGAGCATTGGTTAATCGATTTTAGCCAACGCTCGCTGATGTAACTACGTAAGAGAGACGTAATTGTAATTTGATGGATGATTACTATATATAATATAGTAGTTTAGAAGGGTTTGAACTCCTTATGCAGTTGTTTCTTAAGGTGTTCTAATCATTCTTATTTACAGATATTAAGGATGAGTCGAAGTGAGAGACAAGCTGCGAGGGGTAGCCGTGATGCTAGGGAAGCTGTTGATTATGCTCCTATGTTTGAGGCCATGATGACTTCAATCATGAGGAGAATACCAGCTTCAGGATCATCTGTGGATGTGGGAGTTCAAGTCCAAGCTCCGAGACCGGTGGATTTTGCCAAGCTTTGCAAGGATTATACTGCTCTTGGAGGGAAAGTTTTCTTGGGGACGGAGTCGACTATTGAGGTGCAGAGATGGATTGATGCTTGCAAAAGAATCTTTGGTGACTTAGGGATTGAGGATGCAACTAAGAGGAAGCTTGCATCGAGACAGCTTCAGGGAAGAGCTGCTGATTGGTGGAATTCTATCACCATCGATACTCCAGAAGAAGAGATTACTTGGGAGCAATTCCAAGTTAGATTTGAAGCTAAGTTCATCTCTACTTCCCAGAAATCTGTCTTGTTTAAGAGGTTTGTGGAGCTCAAGCAAGGGGGAAGGCCTGTTCTTGAGTACATTTCTGAGTTTGAAGCTTTGTCTAAGTATGCCAGATCGTATATTGATTCTCCCTACCAGAAGAATGAAAAGTTTGTGACTGGTCTGGATGCTTATCTTGGGAGGCAGTTAGTGGATCATCTGGACGATCCATTTGAGAAGCTTGTGGAAAAAGCTCTTAGGCATGAGAGTTTGTTTCCTAGGGAAAGTTCTGTCGTTTCTGTAACCAGGGAAGGATCTAAACCACAGCAGAGTGGCAATAAGAAGAGGAAACAACAGCAACAGAGGGGTAGGGATGGCCAGAAGAAGCCGAAGAGTGAAGTGACTTGCTATAACTGCCAGCAGAAGGGCCATCTTTACAAAGATTGTAAGAATCCCAAGGTGCCGGGAAAGTGTTACAACTGTGATAAGCTGGGACATATCAAGAAGGACTGTCCAGAACCGAGGAAAGATAGGCAGGTTGTGCAAGCCTATGCTTTGGGGGCTGTTCCATCGTCTTCGAAAGCTCCTACTGCTGAGGAGAAGGGGAAGAGTGTGGTGGTTCAAGGTACTCTTTCTATTTGTGGTGTTCCAGTTAGAGTGTTGTTTGATACTGGAGCGTCGCATTCTTTTGTTTGTGATGAGTTGGTATGCCGGTTAGGTATGAAACCGGATATTGTTGATAGGCCATTGGTTGTGACTAATCCGGTTGGGGGTTCGTCATGTTTGTGTATGATATGCCGTGGTCTAGTTGTGTCGAGTCATGATTGCTCGTTTGTTTGTGATTGCTTTGTTCTGAACTTTGCGGGGTTCGGAATTATTTTGGGCATGGACTGGCTTAGGAAGTATGCGGCTAGGATTGATTGTGAGAGGCTTGAGGTGACAGTCGGAAATGTGGGAGGGCGAAAGGTTGTGATACGATGTAAGCATGAGGAAGGCGTCTTCATGAGCTTCATGTATTCGCTGGTTGTTCCACGGGATGGACTGTCATCAGTGCCTATTGTGAATGAGTTTGGTGATGTCTTTGAGGAAGTCAAAGGGTTACCGCCGCATAGGGAGATCGAGTTTCGTATCGATCTAATTGAGGGAGCCAGACCTGTTGTGATGCCTCTTAGGCGAATGGCACCGAGGGAGCAGCAAGAGCTGAAGGTGCAAGTTGATGACCTTTTGCGGAAAGGATTCATTCGGAGAAGTGTGTCCGAATGGGGTGCACCAGTTGTGTTCGCAACCAAAGCGGATGGATCGTTGAGGTTGTGTGTCGATTATCGTGAGCTGAATATGGTGACTAAGAAGAACAAGTATCCATTGCCGAGAATAGATGACTTGTTTGATCAGCTTCACGAGGCTAAGGTGTTTTCTCAGATGGATTTGGCAACGGGATTTCACCAGTTGAGAGTGGCAAAGGATAGTGTGCCGAAGACTGCTTTTAGGACACCATCCGGGTTTTATGAGTGGCTGGTAATGCCGTTTGGATTGACTAACGCACCAGCATATTTTGTGGATCTTATGAATAGAGTATTCAGAGATCAGTTAGATAAGTTCGTGCTTGTGTTCGTGGATGATATTCTGATTTATTCCAGAACTGAAGAAGAGCACAAGACGCACTTGAGGATTGTTTTGGAAATCTTGCGGAAACATCAGCTGAAGGCTAAGTTTTCGAAGTGCCACTTCTGGAAGAGTGAAGTGAGGTTCTTAGGCCATGTTATCTCTGGAAATGGAATAGCGGTTGATCCCGCTAAGGTGGCAGCGATCCAGGATTGGATTAGACCTAAGAATGCATCCGATGTGAGAAGTTTTCTTGGATTAGCAGGATATTATCGACGGTTTATCAAAGACTTTTCCAAGATAGCTGCACCGTTAACAGGGTTGACGAAGAAGAACCAAGTGTTCAGATGGGATGATAAGTGTGAGCAAGCTTTCGTAATCCTGAAAGAACGACTGACAAGTGCTCCTGTTTTGACTATTCCGAGTGGGAATGATGAGATGGTGGTTTACACCGATGCATGTGGCACTGGACTAGGAGCGGTGCTAATGCAGAAGGATAAAGTTGTTGCGTATGCTAGTCGACAACTGAAGCCGCATGAAAGGAATTATCCGACTCATGATTTGGAGTTAGCGGCGATTGTGTTTGCTTTGAAGATGTGGAGACATTATCTATTGGGAGTTAGATTCGAGTTGTTTACAGATCATAAGTCGTTGAAGTATCTGTTCTCCCAAAAGGATTTGAATCTTCGACAGCAACGGTGGCTAGAGTTCCTAGCATCTTATGATTTTGGTATAGCCTATACTCCAGGAAAAGGTAACGTAGTGGCAGATGCGTTAAGTCGAAGACATGCAGGTTTGGGAGCCATGTTTTCGGAATGGAAGAGTCTTGAGTATTTGGCTGGATTTGACTTCAGGCCTAGATGTGAATTGGAACCTGAGATGTTGGCAAACTTATCGATAAGGCCTACTCTTGTGGAAAGAATTGGCGAGAGGCAAAGGAGAGATGATAAGCTTATCAAGATTATCCGTGATTTGGAATCCGGATTGGATCCAGAAAAGGATAAAGGATTTGAAGTCGATCGAGAGGGTTGGCTTCGAAAGCAAGGGCGACTAGTTGTTCCCGATGTAGATGGATTGAGAGATGAAGTTCTGAGGGAGAGTCATCACTCGAAGTTGACAATTCATCCAGGTGGAAATAAGATGTATCGGGATATGAAGAGAACCTACTACTGGGAAGGTATGAAGAAGGATGTTGGAAATTTTATTTCCAAGTGTATGAATTGCCAGTTGGTGAAAGCTGAGCAGAAGAAGCCCAGTGGATTGCTTCAGCCATTAGAGGTTCCTACATGGAAGTGGGAGCAAGTGTCGATGGACTTTATCGATGGTCTACCTAGGACAAGAGCAGGGAATGAAGGGATTTGGGTCATAGTGGATCGTTTGACCAAGAGTGCAAGGTTCATTCCTGTTCGATCGACTAGGACTGCATCGAAGTTGGCTGAATTATATGTGAAGTGGATAGTTCGTTTCCATGGTGTTCCGAAGAGTATAGTGAGCGATCGAGATCCATTGTTCACTAGTAGATTTTGGAAGAGCTTCCAGGAAGTTTTGGGAACTGAGTTGTGTTTGAGTACAGCTTATCACCCTCAAACAGATGGTCAGACTGAGAGAGTCAACCGAGTTTTGGAAGATCTTCTTAGAGCATGTGTTTTGGACTTCGGAGGATCATGGGAAGATCACCTTCATTTGGTGGAGTTTGCTTATAATAACAGTTATCAGTCGAGTATTGGTATGGCACCATATGAAGCATTATATGGAAGACCGTGTAACTCTCCGACATGTTGGTTGGAAACGGGAGAAAAGCTGATGCTTGGGCCAGAGATGATTCGTCAAACTACGGATTGTATAGAGATCATTCGGCAACGAATGAGGGCAGCCCAGGATCGTCAGAAGAGTTATGCAGATAATCGTCGAAAGGATTTGGAATTCGATGTGGGTGATATGGTTTTTGTGAAGATTTCCCCATTGAAGAATGTTGTTAGATTCGGGAAGAAAGGGAAATTGACTCCGAGATTTGTTGGACCATTTCCGATTATCGAGCGAATTGGAAAGCTCGCTTATAGATTGGAGTTACCGGAAAAGATGGCGGGTGTGCACAATGTTTTTCATGTATCTTATCTACGGAAGTATGTGCACGACCCAACTACGGTGGTTTCTGCTGATAGCTGTGAAGACTTGGAGGTTGATCCTGTTGTTTCGAGACCTCGTAAGCCGCTTCGTATTGTTGAAACCGATACGAAACAGCTTAGGAGGAAGACGATTACGTTGCTCAAGGTACAATGGAGTGATGATGTTAACGACTGTACATGGGAGGAGGAAGAGAGGATGAAGGCAGCTCATCCCGGACTCTTCGAGGTATGGCCCTAAAGTGTCGTGACATCTCATGAATTTGTAGCTTGTTCTAAGTCATAGAATTCTGCATGCTAGGTTAGAATTGGATGCATGGTTTGTTGATTGCTATGGATGGTAGGCATGCGGAATAATTGTGATTGCTGTTGTTTGCTTGGAATTTCGAGGGCGAAATTCCTAAGGGGGAGAGAATGTAACGACCCGTATTTTACGAGTCGATAAATCGTAGAATTTGCAGGTCGATAGTGTTGTTTGTGTTGCTTCTAGCTTGAGTCGTTTAGAAGTTAACCCGGGTACAAGTGATGAGTCGTGACCGACTCATAGGGGACCGACTCAAGGAGGGGTAGCGGTTTAAAGTGTTGGCCGAGATAAGGATGGACCGACTCAAGAAGTTAGGCGACTCATAGGATGACCGACTCATAGAGGGCCGAGATAAGAAGTATGGCCGAGTCAACGAGTTACGACTCATAGGGTTTGCCGAGTTAAGGAGTTAACGGGTTAAGGGTGTAGCGACTTAAGGGGTTTAGGCTTAGGTCGTGGGTAATGAGTCGGCAGGGTTTTGAGTCGTAGGGCCTGATGAGTCGTGAGTCGGCATCATAGTTGAGTCGTGAGTGTGTATTGTTGAGTCGTCGTACGACTTAGGACTTGGGGAAAACGCGGCAGTGTCTTAGGTCGGAGGCTTTTAGGTCGTGACCGACTTATGTTGAGTCGGCACTGGTCTTGAGTCGTGAGTCGGTAGGTGTTGAGTCGGTTTGGGTTTGAGTCGTATGACCTTGTGCCTTGGTGTATTGAGTCGTTGGCTTGAGTCGGAAGGCTGTGCAGTTGAGTCGGCTGGGGTAGGTCGTCATGGCAATGAGTCGTGAACGACTCATGGTAAGTAGGCAGTGTTATGTTGAGTCGGTAAGGGCTGATAAGTCGGCAACGACTCATGATGAGTCGTGGACGACTCATAGGGACGACGACTCATGGTTGATCCAGCCTATAAATAGAGGGGTTTGGCTCACTTTTTGGCACCGGTTTTTTGAAGCGACGAAGTGCTGCCATTTTGAAGACTCGACTACAACATTTCTTCACCTTCTTTTCTCTATTCCAATCTAGTTCTAACATCCATTAAAGATCGAAGATTTAGATTGAAGATTCAAGTGCCAAAGTTGAAGATCTTCATCCGTTTGAGCTAGATTTCATCGATTGAGACGAGATATTGCCGGATCAAGCCTTGATCTTTGCTGTCCAGATCTGAAGTTGATTGATTTTAGGTTGTTTTGGTGATTTGGTGAGTGGTAGTTATCTCTCACGCGGATCCAAAGGAGTATATTGGATTGGTGGCATGTTTGGGTGTTAAAGTTAGAGATTTCATGCATTTTTCTTAGATCGAAGTCTAGATCCATGGTTTTTGAAGATGTTTACTTATGCAAGTTAGTTTAACAAGTATTAGAGACAAAACCCATGTTTTATATTTGATAGATCTATGCTAAAAACTATGGTTTCACATATGTTGGACTTTTGCTCACTTATTTACGAAATTGCCATTATAGTTGATATTGCTTATATTGCTTGTTAGATCTTGTTTGAATGATTGATATTTGAATGTATGATTGATTTGATTGTTTCCAAGTTAGCTAGTAGTTGATTTGGAACAAGAGGATGGAAGAGGATTCAAAAGCTATGGAAGAAGGCTCTTGAATGGTGAAAGCTGCTTAAGGCATATGTAGCGGATGTTGAAGCTCATATGTATAGATTGGATGATGTTGAGATGGGACTTTGCCATGATTTGATGAGGCAAACCATGTTGTTGAGTTGAGACTTTGCTTTGATGCGATGAAGCGAAGTATGATGTGAGTCTTGGCTTAATCCAAGCAGGGATCATTCCAAGCATGTTGATAACTTGAAGAGTAGTTCAAGTTGGTTGATAATGGATTGTTCAAGAGGTAGCTTGAGCTTGTATGAGGATAGTCGTCAAGAAGGATGGCTAGGAGGCTTGGATCTCGTCGTTGTTGAAGGTTCTAGCATGCTCAAAAGCAAGAGTACATGGGGCGCCCATAACGACTACAGGTAGGTAGTCGGGACACCCAAAAGACTACAGGTAGGTAGTTGAGTACTCTGGGCAAAGTAGATAAGTCCTAGGCACAAGGCAGTGTGCGGAGTTATGGTTAGAACCGGGGTTACCATTAGCCCTTGACAGATGGTCATTCAACTAACGGTGAAATCGAGGCAAGGATAACAGTGATAGCCAGAGTCATGGATGTTTGGTTGTATTATCATTCGGCTTCAAGAGCGGTGTTTTCTGGGTGCTTATCTGATCTTGGTTTAGGCCTTGGGGGTTTGTATTTGGAAAACATCGTCCTTGACTCGAGTGGTATTCGCTTTACCTTAATTGTCTATGTTGTTATGCTTGCTTCTCCTTAGTGTATGTCTGGGGCTATCACTGTAGAAAGAGGTGGAGTGGGATGGTTTGGTTCCTATTCCTTTTATCCTTTATGCTCTTTTGGTATGTTTGATAGTTAATTTACTGCTCACTAAGACTTTGTCTGACTCAAGGTTTTATGTCTCCTCTTATTACCTTGGGCTGTTCATCCATGTCGGGATGGGCAGACTAGGTAGCAGGTGACAGGTGCTGTGCTAGGAGTTCTACGCTAAAGATGACGAAGACGAGCAGGAGGCTTTGCATATTAGTTTTCTTACTATATGTACTGGGTATCCGCTGCTGTATTTGGTTGAGTGATTTGTAGTGAGGCTTTCATGTATGGATTTGAGTAGATGATTGTATGAAACTACTGTGATGCTTATATGATGATGTTCTGTTCTATGGAGCTTCACTATATTATATTTCTCTATTGTATTTTATCCATGCGCTGTGAGTTATGCGATAGAGATTCTTCTGTTTTGTTTTACCCTGACTATCGTCCATGGCTGCCTGGCACACCTTTTAGCGCATTATTTCCTTGATTTGGTGCGGGAGTCATGGGCGGTCGTCACACATATCGAAGAGCATCACCTCTACTATGCTCGGCCCAAACATGGAGGAGCTCGGCCTCCCTTCTCACGTGAAAACACGTGTACAACCTGTAGGTGTCGGCCCCCTATAACTCACAATATACAACTCCATACGCGATCTCCACCGTTGATATGATAGATCTTGACGTCCTCTACGAGTTTGTAGTTGAAACATTTGTGTAATTCCTTACGGATTTGAAGAAAATTAGAGGAGAAGAAGATTTAATTCTGGCCTTTGGTTAAAGAAGTGGCGGCTAGGTTTAGGGTTTTGATATTTTTTTTTTAATTTATGAAGGGTGTTGGTGTCTATTTATAGAATTTCGAACGACACTATTCATCCCGGAAATTCCGAACTCCGATTTACGCGCCGAAACTGACGTTCCTAGGGTTTACCCCGCGTTCCGGACACAATGGAACAGGTTTCGAAAGCTAATTCGGACATCTGTGCGAGTTATGTCAATAAACGTTCAATTTAAATTAAACCGATTTAAACGATTTTCTAGGCGTTGTAATTTGTACCGGACAAACGGTAAATCCAATTGACACGAAATTTGAAACCTTACAATAATATCACATTATGCATCCGATGAAACTGGTTTTTTCGAAATCCGAGACTTTTTGAAAAATGGCTATTTTAACTCGCTAAATTAAAATTAAAAAATAATTCGATGCGTTTCGAGCTGCCACGATCAAACGGTAACTCCGATTGACACGAAAATTGAAATCCGGTAATAACTAACTATTACGGATCCAATGGAACTGGTTTCGTTAAATTCTGAGACTGTTCAAAAATTGACTATTTTCACTAGTCGATTTAAATATTAAAATATTCAATTTTCACAAATTAACTTTTAATTCGATTTTAAAAGTTCTAAAATATCATTCTAACTTCAATATGATAAAATAAAATTTTACAAATCATTTTCAATCATATTTAACCCAACTTTCAATTATTTCCATAATTTAACATATTAAATTATCGATTTAATTATTCAATTAAATCCAATTATTCAAAATAAAATTTATTTGACTTATAAATTCACTTATCAATATTTAAAATTAATTAAATATTCAAATTTAAATTACTAAAAATTCTGGGTCGTTACATTTAAATTTAAACTTTATGATCTATGATTTAAATCTCGTTTTGGAAACATTGAGTTAAAACTATAATTTTCAAATCAATAATATTCCTTCATCCTAAGTTCGCTTGGAATACATCTGTATATAGCTTAAAAAATCATAACGTAATTTTTAAAATATAAGAATAAACCAAAGAATTGTAGAATATTATCGTCGGTTTTTACCATTTATCTATACCTTTCCCCACCACTTAGATTTTAAGATTTATCTAGCACCCACAACTTGGAACTTGACAGCATGTGCACATTAAAGGAAAATTACTAATAGAAAAGATTTGGACATCTGATGCAAAAGATTCACCTTGGTAGACTTTATTACATGCAATCCATTTTCAGTAACATTTTGTTCATTGGTGATAAAAAAGATGATATTCAATGGTTCATGGAAAAAAAGGAATGTGCTAACACAAAAATAATTCATGATATGTTAAGGACTATCTACATTCAATGAATATTAACAGTAAATATTATTCTTGTTTTTGTATCTTAGAGCCTTAGGCTATAATGCATGTAGTAAAGAAGTTGAACTAAACTTCGTAGCATAATAATTTACAAAATAGTAGTTTTTACTAAAAGGAGCTGGCCTAATATCATTTATCGAAGGTACCGTAAAAATTCAAAATAAACTGATTGCAATATGATTAAGAATCAAATCTTCAAACATTAAAAGAGCGCAGACTGAAATTACAACCCAAGATGATAGATCCAAACCAGAGCTTTGAAAATACAGCATGTCTGCAAAAATAAGGAGTCCTTGACTGAGCAAATGGATTTATTCTGTGATCGACGCATGTAATTGATAATGAAAATCAAGAATGGGAGAGAAGAAACGGAGGAAGATGGAAGCGGTGAGGGGATTATTGGATGGTAATCGAAACAGCAACGCGAGGAGGATGCAAGGATCCGGAGATGTAAAGGTATGCAATCGGTATCAGAAGAGAGGTGGATGTCAATCCATGGGCAAAGGCAAAATTTAGGAGCAGAAGATTATTTAGGGTTGGACGGTAAAGAAGGAAAGGAAATGGACGAAAAGAAAAACAATAATCCTATCTTCGGATCCACTCCTCCATCTTGCGTCTGGAGGTCGTCTTCCGATCCACTCCTCCACCTTGCGTCTGTAGGGAACATTAAAAGGAAGAATTTTGACTTTTTAGACTTAAAATTAAGGGAAATGAATATTTTGGTTTTGATTAGAGGAAAGAAACTGTAGAAAGTAGAAAGAAAGAATTATCTTAAACGAATAAGTGGAGAGCTTGATATTGACGCAGAGATGGTTCAATTGCCAAATTTCAAGGAGCCTTGTGTGCTCTTGAAAACCAACTAACTAATAATATAATAGTATAGATGATTGATTCTTAACATTGGAATAAGAAATATGATTTCTATTTTGAAATGTATTTCATATGGAAATTATTTTCTATGATGTTTATTTCTTTGAGTTCAAGATAATTGATCAAAGAACTCCCCATTGCAAACTAGTTATAGTATATGAAATAAATAGTCTATTTAAAGTTGATGATGAACCTCCGTATTCTGTTGCTATTATAATAATGGTAGAAATAATGGGAGCATGCCACATAGCATTTGTTTATTGCATCAAGTTAAGAAAATTGTTTTGTAAAATGTACCGCACATTATTTATGAATAATATCTATTCTTCGGTGATGATTTAAAAGTAAAGATTGTTTTATTTCAAAGAGAATATTATGAATGTTTGTTATGAAATAAAACGATAACGTGGTGTTTGTTTTCATAACAAAAGCGATGCATTGGAAAATACTGAAGTATCTAATATTATCTATAATCATTTTGGAATTATAGACTAAGCTATGGTTTCGAGAAGTAATTCTTCATCACATGATTATGAATCATGTTGCACTAATGAAGTATACCTCAGATAATTAAAGGTAAAGCATCCATTCAGTGGGATCATCGTAAGAATTGATAATATCTTCGAGTTAATACATATAGATTATGCAATCACAAGTCTGATAATACCAAAACGGTTCCATATACTTCGTTATATTTGTCGATGAATTATTACAAGCATGAATATACATATTTGATACATATGGGGCATGTCTATGATAAATTCACAAAATATAAAGCGGAAGTAATAAAATAACATGAAAATGTTTTGTTTTGATCGAATGAGCAAGTATATTGAAAAGAGATCCAAACATACCTAAGATGAATTAAGATTCGGTCGCACGAGTCACTCCTCCTTATAACACATAATGATGTGTTGATAAGGAGTAACTGAACTTTATTGAACAAAGGATGATGATGAGTAAAGTTGAGTTGAATTCTTTCTATAATATGTGTACTTAATATTAGTAAAAAAAAGCTTTGATATCATTTGAATAATTGTTTACAGAGTCATGCAGGATATAGGTTAATAAGAAACCTAATCATGTCCCATGCCAAGGAGTTGGCAGGTCATGTGAGTTGAAGGAGTACATGTAATATTTGTACATAAGAAATCTTGTATTAATTACCCCAAAGGAGTTTGGGTATTCATTAGATGCCTATTTATGTCATGAACACAAATGTTGTGAGATAATACCATGTCACTTTTATGTATGGCAATTCATAAAATATTTATCTGTTACAATAAGAAACATCTGTTATTTCAAGAAGAACAAGCTTTATAACAAAAGAATTTCTTTAAGAAATTATTGGTAGTGAAATGGATTTGGATATGATCCAACGATAAAACTGATTACAAGTGATAAAATGAAATTAACCAAAAACAAATGAACATATAATATTATAATGTCTAATGAGTATTCTTACATGTCGAAGAGAAACTCTGAGTTTATTCCCAACGTCAAGAATAAAAAATCGTCGATTTTTAGTTAAACCCTTAAGAGTATTGACTTTATGATGGTACGATGGACAAATCCGAAACAGATTCCAAGTGCATTATCAAAATATGATTTTTGACAGTTGTGTCCGAAGAGATATGATCCATCGGTCATAAGTGTGTCTTTAAGAGAAAGACAAATGCAGCTGCAATATAGTGAGCCACATTGATAAGAATAACATCATGAATTTCAATTGTTGAAATTAGCATAACAGATTCACATTAGATGTACTCAAGTTAATTCAGATTCGCTTATGAAATTATCACCTAGTATGACTTTGTATTTGTGTACATATGTATTGAAACAGAAAATTCAAAACGAAAAATTTAGACTGGACTGTTTCCAACAACCAAAATATCTCGAAGTCAATGAAAGCGATATTAAGTTTACAGGCTTTGGATATGGCCCATGAAGAGATACGAAAGCATCTTTTGACAAGCACCAAAGTTTAATAAGTGTTTTGATAGAAATACAAAATAGTTTGATTTTTAATCAAAATACAGAGGAAGCGTGTGCTCGTAAGAAGAATGTTAAAATGGTACAATGATATTTCTAAACCATAAGCCAACAACATACTATTGATTGTTAATGATGTACTAGTGTTAAAATTAGCTTTGCTTGTTTGATACTCGACATTGGGTTTGTAAATAATGTCTTTTATATTATGTAGAAAGGTATTGGGAATGTCTCAAATTATGCAAAGACATCTTATTAAAATATTTAATACTGAACATGTAATACTGAGTCCTTGTGCATTGTAATTGTAATTATCATATGTGTTATGTTATCTACGATATTGTGAATTTTTTTATGTATTTGATGCATGAAGCAAAAAAACAAATCCAAATTAAGATTACTAATAGTAGTTTGGAATATTCTTGTGTATTTACCAAATATTAGAGAATTATTTACAGAAATAAAGAACTCCTTATGAATCTATGAATGAGTATTTGGACACAGACTTCTTAAGTGATATTGAGTATAATATTTCAATATCAATTTCTTGTTCAACACTAAGTTAAGAATCTTTAAGTTGGAAATGTTCCAAATGAAAGATTACGACTGATTCAATAAGAAGGCCAAGTACATCGCCTTGAACAGTGCCATAATAAAAGCAATGTATATATTAAACACACAAATTTATAACTAAGCTATCGGTGATACCAAACGTTAAGAATCCCGTAATACTGTTATATGATAACAATGTTGCAATATAGTTAGTAACAAAACCTAGAGCTCACTGGAAGTCAAGGGACATTCTCCAAATTGTTCCATATTATAAATGTAGTTTATCAACATTGAAGAGAGTTGACTGACATAGTAGATGATTAAATGAAAATAGCATACCCGATCACTAAGGGACTGACCAATTGGTTTTTAAGAAATCCGATTAAAGAATTTGGAATAAGATTTCATAATTGACACCAATGCAAGTGGGAGATTGATAGAGTTAGGATTATACCTTGAGGCAATTATGTAATTTGTTACATAAATCTAACTCGATAACAAATCTTGTTCAAAATAAAGGGTGTTTTCTTTCTATTATATACTTCTTATAATATGTTATAAATAGATTAATTATTCAAATTCAGTATATTTAACAAAAATCCATAAATGGTATGTTTGTGATAATGGTCATAGTGTGCTGTAGCCATGAGTAATTATCGCAATATGATAACCATAACATTTTAAACATTTCAAGTCAAGTTGTATCTAGATTGGACATCGATGTATCCACCGAGACTAGAGTACGTAACATTCTAAATGTTGGGTAGTGTATTACTTGTGGATGGTGGAGACATTATGGGGTCCCATATTGATAGTTATTGGATATCATTGAAATGACCCACTTGATAGTTTTTTGTTGCTTAATATAACTATGTTCAAACAGAAAATATTAAAGTGACTAATTTACAAAGTTTCCTTGACTTGAGAATACTGTTGATCTTCAATATGAAAACTCTACTATGATTATAGTTAAATCATGACACGGTGTCCATCGAACAACTATAGTTGGGTCGAGTGGAAGTATTGAAAGTGAAACACTATTCAATAAAGGGCTTGTCTTCTCGGTTATATGGGGTTAGTATCACGGTCAACTGAAGTAGTTATTATTGTTGAACTTGGGACTTTGTGTCTGGACTATAGAGTTGAATATGGGACAATATTGATATTTTGACCATTATCAAATTCCATAGGTCCAAAGTGATATTGTTTCGACGAAACGAACTTATGTAAATAATTGTCACTAATGGGTAACACTTATAATAAGCAAAATTGGACTTTACCAAAGGATCGGAAGCGATAAATTCGATCAAAATGTCACACAACTAAGTAAGGTGACAAGTAAACGTTAATATTTGAATTATCTAATACTAATCGCTGACTGAATTTAAACCTTTCAGTCACGCAACCGAAATAATGAATATTCTGAATAAAACACATGATTTAATTGATTTTTAATTATTGAGAATGATTATATTTCTTAATATTTGTGAAATATTAATTATAAAATTTTATTTAACTTACTGGAGGCCATTAGTATTTAGTAAAATGCGTGTCTAGTAATTATGAATGTGTGTACTGATATACAATGTCGGTCAAATGTCAATTCGATTTAAATAAAATAACTATTGTATAAACTTTAAGTAAATAAAATCAATTAATATTTGTGAAATATTAATTGTTAAAGTATTTCTTATTTTATTTATTTTATTTCCAACGGTATTTAATAACGTGCAAATATAAAAGTTATAAATGCACATGCTGGTATAACATATTGATAGGGCATTTAAATTGGATTTAAATAGCGATAATACTAATTGAATTTTAGGAAAAATTTGGATACAAAGCCCACACATAATGGTCGTCCATGATATTATGATGGGGAGGGGTTTTTGAATTTGTAATGAAAGGGCAATTTTAATTAAAGGAGAGAAAAATGCCATATCTTTATTACACATTCATTTCCTCCATTAATTGGATATTGCTTTGCCATTCTCTCCCTGTCCCATTACAGAAACAAGAGGGCTAATTCTAATTGTGGCAAAAGCTTCAAAATTTTAGAACTTAATCAAGCATGGAAATAAGTGGTTATCTCTTGATCGCTGCAGGTTTAAAGATTGACCTATTGGATCAAGCATTTATTCTATTATGAAAAATGTTTCTCCTGGCTTCATCCTAAGGTAATTCTATATTTTTTTCTTATATACCTTTTAGTTTTGTTTACGTCCCTCTAATTCTATATCTCCCCCTTATATTCATATGTATGATTTTGATTATGACTTGAATATCTCAATTCCACTCTTTAGACTCAACTGTATACTCTTATCGTGTTGATTTAATTAGAAAACCTATGTTATGCTCTTTGTTATTTGTTTGTTAGAACAATAATAGTTTATTCATCTCTATTTTGTATGTTTATTTATTTTGTATGTGTAATCTAGATCTACACCTTCTTATCATGAGTTTGTATGTGCCTATGTCATCTGAATTTATTATTGCTTAAGAAAAGAAAAAGGTAATAAATTTTGGAACAATCATGTTAATAAATCAGTTTTCATACTGTAAGATTTAGATTTGAATGTTTACATATAAATTGCTATATGAATCAACTTTGAAATAATTTCATTAATTAATTAATCATAGTTGACAACATACTATGATGATTTAGTTACCTTATGTCTAAATTATTCTAAAATAAATTTTGCTAATTAAAATAATAGTACATAAATTTAGTGATTTTTTTTCAATTGCATCTAGACTAGTATTAGATCTTTATTTAATAGGCAAACATTCTAGTCACAAACTATTTGGATATAATTCTTAATTTTTTTTTCTCAAATTTTGTTTTGATTTTTGTGTGTATATAAATATATTTGCTTATGTAATAATATTTATGGGTTGTATGTATGTGTATTTAACTCAAAATTCCACAAAGGGGCTTGTGTAAAATATTATAGTAAACTATTGAACTACTTTAATTAGATATTGTATCCACAAATATTGATTTATTGCATGTATAAATAATCTCTATTTCAATGTAAACCACTATACAAGATATATGTGTGTGTGCATGTGTGTGTATGCGTGCACTTGTGTGCACGCATGCATGTGTATGTGAATAAACACACATACAAGTGTGTGTGTGTGTGTATGATCAAAAAAATTCCTGTTTTGGATGACAAAGGCGTATATAAAAGGTGAATTTGTCTGTTTCGGCGTAAATCTCAACACTTAAACAATGTTCACATTAACTATGTACACTTATTATGTGTTGCACTTGCACTTATACACATGGTTGCATTTGATGCGCTCATCATAATATGCAAACAATTTAAAAATTAAATTAAACTAATTTAGAATATTAAATGAAATATTATCTTATTTTGAATAAAATTTAGAACAGTTCCGAAGGGATTAAACTTTATAGGCCCATTAAAGATCCAATAAAGGAATTTTTTTTTTAAATTTACCCTTTAACTCTACTGTCGTCCTACAAAGTTCCAACGCAGCCAACTGCTTAGTAGCCTGAGACAAAGGTTGTAAACCAAAGAAAGATGGGGGCCTAGGACTCATCATTCCAAAGAAATTTAACAAAGCTCTTTTGGATAAATGGCGTTGGACATTAGTGGAGGTACCTCCAAGCCCTGGGCAATATGGGTCAACTAATGCTACTACCATGAATTTTTTTCAGTATTTGACCTTAAGAGAAATCCCCCAGCTAGATCCTCAAGCTTTTGGAAAATTATTTTTCTCTGATGTAAAGAACTGCATATTGGTTCTTCAATATCGGTATGGAACGAAAATAAAACTACATTCTAGACTGACCCTCGGTTGAACATTGTTGCACTCCCCTCCATTTTCCTAGAATTATTTAGACTAGCCTCAAATAAATTTAACACTATCTACAAAGCCTTTGTTGATGGAAGCTTCTACATCGACCACTTCTCTACAACCTAGGTTATGATCGTCCCAATCTTGCCCTACCTGAATCCATCAATGACTTTGAGTTGATCTTGTCATACCTGAAACACGGTTATGGATATCATCATCAATAATTGCACTCATCAAAAACATGCGTTAAGTCTCGCCATCAGCACATAATTTGTGCTTCTGCAATAGCGGTTTTGATTTTATGAAATATCGTGCTAATTTTGGGATTCAAGCTACATAGCGAACACCCATCAATCTGAAGGTGGATAGCAATTTCCATTTTTCACTTTTCTCTAAAAAATTTACATATATATAAACATAGGGACATAATGAACATACTTAAATTTATAGACCCATTAAATTAGTTAGAACACCATGGCATATATTACCAATTGAATCATGATTCTCGATGAACGTCGTGTTCAATAAAGACTTAAACTGAAGCACCAAACAATTTACTTGAAATGGCATCTGAGTTGATACCGTAACATTCATGTTTCGCCGGTTTTACATAAGAAACAAATTGCATTAAGCGCACAAACAGACATGTGCACGCACACAAATATGTGTGTATATATATATATATATATGCACATGTGTGCAAACACACATATATGTTTGTGCACACACATATATATGTGTGATATTCAACTTTAAATCTGTGTGAATAATATATATTACAAGAAATTATTTGTAAATTATTTTTGTTTTTGTTTGATAATGCGTTTGACACATTACGAATTGTAAATATGTAATGAAAAATACATTGTGATTAACGTTCTTTTCTCAAAAATATGTCTATGCTCTAGAGCATTGCACTTACATTACAAGAAATAGTGTAGATTATGGTGGAGCCTTCCGACAGCCCCAATATCATCTTTTCGACGGCTGTCGATGGCTCTCATTTTATTTACTTAAACTTATTAATTTATTATAATATATTAGTTATATAAGTTTGAAATTTGATTAAATGTATAATAATTCAAATCCTAAGAATTTGTAAATATATTTCTATTCAATTATCTAAATTTATGAAAGTTTTCGATTAACTAAATAAGTGTTGTCGATAATTTTTTTGTTGTATAATTATATTCGATAATTAACTTTATTGAAAATCGAATATAGACAACCATTCCCTACAAGTTTCAGCCTATCAATTACGAAATTTTGATGAAAATTATGATATGTAATAGTTTTACGAATTTATTTTGTAAACCTCGTGTATAACTTTAATTTAAAAAAATTAAATTAATTTGGAAAAGCAAGTAAGAGAGGTTGTAAACATTAATATTTATTTCATTTCAATGGTAACTAATATAAACTATTCAATTTTTCTACAAATTAAAATTTTCGAACAAACTAATTTATGTAAAATTTATTTTAAAAGGTTTAAAAATGGAATAAAAAATATTTATTAACCATTGGAGGCCGTCGCTAAGTATAGCCGTCGACGGCATTGGAAGCCGTCGTAATGTCGCGTTTATTTAGCCAATAGGCTGAGAGATGCTTCATTTCATTTTCTCCCTCAAAACCTTATCTCCTTCCATTCTCCCTCCATCGTCGGCTGCTCGTACGCCTCCCCAGCCATCATCGAATTCATCATTCTCCAATCTCGACAAGCCTAGGCCATTAATTTAGCTCGATTCAGGTACTTTCTACAAACTCTAGTTACTTTTAGTTTGTTAAATTAGGGTTAATTTATGATTCTAATTGTTTATAATACCCAATTGATTGTTTAATATACTTTACTGAATGGTAATTGCACTTATTATCGCCTAAATTTGAAAATTAATGCATAATTTAGTGTATGTGTATATGCTTTAATTAGTGTATGTGTGCATGGGGCCAGCTTGGATTAATTCGTGTATATGTGCATAATTTAGTGTATGTCTTTTCTAAAATGTCAGAAATAATAATTTATTTACATAATTGCTTATTAGTTTAGACCCTTAATTATGTATAAAATCTTTTTTGCTATAATGTGTGGCATGCGATAAACAAGTGTATATTGCAGTTTATTTTTTAAATACAATATTTTATTCATAATTCGTTAAATTTGAAAACATAGAAGATTTTATAAAATAGTAAAAATTATATAATATATTATATAATTAATAAAATATTAAAATATAAATAAATCATTGTCAAATGCTAATATGTTATATAATTAATAAAAAAATTATAATGTATATGTATAACGGTAATATAAAAAAAAAATGCATATTGTGCTTTATTTTTTTAAATCCCTCGGAGAATATTTAGCATCGTTTGACAAATATTGTATATGATCATCATATGAATATTCATTTTTGTCACAAAATGGACATCAATATTCATCTGATAATATATTTGTCATATTTGGCCATGTATTTTTTCATGTTACAAATACAATAAAGTAATTGCATTTTGGAAATAATTTTATCCTAAATAGTTTGTAAATTTCGACAGCACTTCCTTTTTTCCCCTATGTACACGCATTTGTGTACGGTATAAGAAACAAAGGGAAAGCACTGCTAAAATTTTATTAAATCATTTAAAATAAAATGATTTATGAAATGTAATTATTATTGTATTTTTAATAAAAAGTTGGATGACCGACCGTCAAAGTAGAAAATAATAAACTAAAATTTTGATATTATATTACTAACTTGTTAAAATTGAAAATATATACTATTTTATTAAAAAATCAAAAAAGAATAATATATTATATAATTAATAAAACATTAAACTGGATAATTGAATTGAAAAATAAAATGTTAATCCATTAAAATGATCAATACTTTTTTCTAGTTTCTACCATATTTTTCTAAATGGGAAAAATGGTCAATTTGTTGATCGGAGATGGATGTATCACCAACGAAGGGGATTGAAAGGCTCAATGATGTAATATTTTTATAACGGTGTATACGTATTTATTGAATTCGCTTTGGAAACGATGAAGAAATTCGTTGTCTGTATAGTAGGTGCCAACACTTAAAGCATTTGATATCGGATATGGTTAAAGTTCATTTGTGCCAATACGGTTTCATGCTGGATTATTATGAGTGGGGTCGTCATGGAGAAATTACAGCACATAATCATGTATAGTCAAAGGAGAAGGTGGGTAATGACATTGTTATGGTGAATCCCATAGAAAACATGGTCGAAGATGCAACACGATTAATGTTCCCTACTGTTGAAGTTGATGATGACGAGGTTAATGTCGAAGAAGAACCAAATATTGAAGAAAAAGAAATATATGATTTATTATATACTGCTAAGAAACCCTTTTGGGATGGCTACAAAAGTGACACCTAATTATCTGTAACTACATAATACATTGCGATGAAATTAAAATACAACTTCACAGAAGTTGGATTTACAGTTATTGTACAAACTGCAAAATGGCATATGCCACCTGATAATTTAATGTGTGAAAATCACTATGTAACGAAAAAATTTATGCTTGCCTTTGGTTTTCCGTTTCCAAAAATAGATACATGTTTAAATGGTTGCATGTGGTTTTAGAGAGAAGACATCGATCTTAGGAACTGTAGAATATGAAACATGGGAAGATACAAACCAAGAAAAAAGATGGAAAGGAAGTTCCATACCGGCATATGCGTTACTTGCATTTCACTCCTAGAATTTAAAGATTATACGCGTCTTCTGTAATCGCACCTCATATGAGATGGCAATGTGTGAGAATATGGGAAGAAGGTACATTAATACACCCATCTAAGGGAGAAGCATGAAAGTATTTTTATAAGACATATCCTGCTTTTGCAGCGGAGAGAAATAATGTTAGACTTGGTTTATGTATGGATGGATTTTCACAATTCTCTCAATTTGGTTCTATATATTCATCTTGGCCTATTACCGTTACCCCTTACAATTTGCTTCCATGGATAGATATGAAAACTCCATTTATATTTCTCACTATTTTCATCCCTGGACCTGATGATTAGACAAAAGGAATCGATTTTTATTTACATCTATTGATTGAAGTGTTGAAAACATTGAGGCATGAAGGAGTTGAAACATACGACATTTCAAAAAATAAAAGGAATTTTTGTGTCGCTTATTTGTTATGGACTGTTAGCAATTTTCTTGCATATGCAATGCTTTCATGTTAGAGTACGTCCAGTCGTCTAGCTTATCCTTATTGCATGGAAGAAATACAAGCATTTTCTTCACCACATGGATTGTCTCGATGTTTTCTCCATATTAATAATATTTTTAGAAAAGGTAGAAAAAACTTTATAGCTAATAGAGTAGAAACTATGCAACGACTAACGATTGGTCAAGCAAAGGAATATATGAACTCGTAAAGGATTATCCAAAGACACATTAAACTAGAGTACAAATCGAAATTCTAGGTAAAATAAGGAATCATAATTGGTGCAAACGAAGTATAATTTGGAAGTAGCTTTATAGAAAAGATCTCCTACTTTGTCGTAATATTTACGTGATGCACAACGAAAAAAACTTGTTTGATAATGTGTTTAATACAATTTTGAATTTTAAAGAGAAGACTAAGGACAATTTGAAATCAAGACATGATATATAAGAATTATCTAAGCGTCCCGAGCATCATATCAAACCAAATGACAATTAAAAACCCAAGGCATACTACGAGTTTAATAATAACCAAGTTAAAGTTCTGTTAGAATGGGTGGAAGGATTAAAATTTCCTGATGTGATTTCTTCTAATATTCGTAAATATGTCGACTATAAAAACAGTAAATTTAGTAGGATGAAAAGCCATAATTATTATGTAATGATGAAAAAAAAATTATCCATCGCTTTCAAAGAACTGTTGCCTGATAAAGTTTGGATGGTTATAACGGAACTTAGTTTGTTTTATAAAGAGCTTTGTTTGACTCTGTATGAACGTCTACGTAAACTTGAAATAGAAATCCCTATACTGCTCTACAAACTAAAGAAAATATTTCCTCCTAGTTTCTTTAATGTAATGGAGCATTTTCCTAGTCATCTTCCATCTGAAGCATGTCTTCAATGTCCCATGCAATATTATTGGATATATCCATTTGAGAGGTATTGATATTGAGTATGTTAAATACTAGTTTAATTGCATATATAGGTAACTTCAATTTGAAATATTTTTTAATATATACTTAAATCATCTATAGAAAAAAGTAAGACAAAAATCATGAGTTGAAGGTTTGATTTAAATCATATATCGAAGAAGAAGCTTCGTTCTTTCTTTCTCATTATCTCAATGACCATGTGAACTTATCATTTGAAAGTGTTCCACGTTATGATGAAGGCATTGGACAATAGATTCTTCTCAAATAATTTATCTATTTTTAGGTAACATGGTCGACCTGTTGGAAAATGAGTGAAACTATGGTTAGACGATAGAGATTACCATGTAGCACACATATATTCTTCCTGATTGTGCCGAAGTTGCACCATTTGTTAGGTAATATTAAATAATAATTCTCTATATATTCCGATAAGTCAGAATATCCCTTTAACATGTTCCGTGTATACAATATAATTTACATATGTAAAATATATTTTTCAATTTATATTTATAGGTAGAGTCAAAGAGAACCTCTGTGAATAGAAATAAGAATCCAGTCACATATCGCGGTGATTCTAAGATATTTCAGCGTTACGGTCAAGAGCTAGTAAACTTATTAATTTCTATTATAAACAGTTATTACATTGTATAATTTTGTATATACAATAATAATACAAAATAATTATTTTAGGAAAGAGGGCATCTGGTTCACGTCTCCTACATGGGCATTTTTCCCGTACTCATGCGATTAAGCATGAAAATGAAGATGACACACTCTCATATACATGGCATGACTCAAAATCAAAAAAAGCGCATGTAAGCATAGTTTAAGTTATAAGTTATTAATAATCGTTTAGTTATAAGTTGTTAAAAATAATTTGTGTTTAATTAGTTATAAAAAAAATTATAATAATTTAGTGTTAGTTTAATTTGTATTTTTATTCCACATTTCAGGTAAAATTTATGCAACAATGAGAGCAGCTGCTTCAGAGAACAGGACGGGATCAGTTGACTACCGATGAGGAATATATGATTTTTGAAGCCGTCATGGATCCACCAACGCAGAATAGACGTTATGGCTCTGAACCAAGAGGTACTGAACAGTATGTTTGGACTTGACAATTTACTAATCTCTCTACCGCAACGAACTTGAAGTTGTTTTGATTATTCATCAGAAATTGTTTAGCTTATAAAATCACTTTCTTATATAAAAATTAATCACACATCAAAATGTAGTAAGATAATGAGATGAATATTATATGACTACCCACTGTAAAAACAAATTCTTCTTAAAATATTAATTAATATAGCTTATAAAATAAGATGCAACCGAATTAGTGATTTTTTTATAAATTATCCCTAGGTATAAAATTTAGAATCTTTTTCAATAACTAATATTTGATCACCCCAACCAACTAAATTTTAAGTTGAGTCCAATTAAATTTATAGTTAGACAAATCAGATATGGGTTTAAAACTTAAGATTAGTCTAAAATTAGATCTTATAATTAATATAATAGAATATGTAGATTATATTTATTGTTTGTAAGATTAGACTAAAATTATATATTATAATTAATATAATAGAATATGTAGATTATCGAGATGAAATTTCAAAAAAAAAAAAACATATGCAAAATTTTGATTTTAAACACAATCATGATAATCTATCTATATAACCTCTTTCTTCTCAATTTGGTTTCCTTTTAATATATAAACTTCATAAAAACTGGATTGAGAAGACACCCCAACCATTCTTAATTCGATGAAAGCAAATAAGGTGATAATATCTTTGAATCCCAAAGCTATTTCATTTCACATTATTATAGCAGTAGCTAACCTTATACATCACACTATTATAATGGTTGCTAACCCTATATATCACATTGTTATAGTGGCTTCTAAGCCTACATTTTTTGCTATACATTAGACAAAAATCCCTTATTAAATCATATAAGTGTTGTAAGATAGACACAAGTAGAACACATACAACAAAGCTTAGAACCAAGCAGAAAGTTAGGAGTTGAGTGCCAGGACTGTTGAGCTGGAGGAATGAGACTGTCGTCGCACTGAGTTGGACGAGCGCATTGCTGCATATCTGCAACGTCATGGCACGTTTCCTTCATCAGGTGGTTCTAAAGGTAATGATGAGGCTTTTTGGTATGGATTTTTTAGTTTGTGATGGGATATTATACATATATTCACTTGGAGATAGCGAGAATGATGTATTATGATATGTTTGATGCATTTTGAGAAGATGTTGGATAGTGTGTTGGGTTGTTTTGACATGATTGATACATTTTCGAATGTTGGATGTTGATTTTGTGTATATTGGTAGAGTATTTTGTTGTATGGTGGATTTTTTGAGTTTTATTTGTTGTAAATATTAATGTTTTTTTATTAGTGATGTTTTATATGTGATTTGGGCTCATATATATGATTTATGTATGTGAACTTGAGCCATGATATATATATTAATATATATGTATTATACGGGAAACAAATGACAAGAATAAAAAGAAACCTATATTTGTAACGGCTAGCGATGGTTTTCGACCGCTTGTTGGTAAACAATAACCGTTGGCTACCAACGGCTATTCGAGGACTTATTAGTAAGCAATTACTAATGCCTACCAATAGTTTTCGATGGCTTATTTCCAACGCCTACCAATATTCCATCTGAGTTTGTCCAAAACATTCCTTTGAGACCCAAATCCATAAAATTTTTAATAGATTTTACGAAAAAACAAGTTGCTTTTCAATGGAGGTCTAAACTTAGTTTGAGAAACATTTGAGATGTTGACGGTCAGATAGTCGTATGAGAAATAGTAGAGTTGCTATACGAATGATGTCTCGCTTTGAAAAGGAAGAGAATATGGTAAAAAGGAAAAAAATCTCATTGATTGATGATTATTTTGAATATACGGTATCTTCACTTAGTGCAATTTTTTAATAGAGTTAACCCGAAGCACATATTGAAAATGCAAGTTACATGATTTGATGAAAGGGAAGATTTAGTTGTTCAAGAAGGATTATACTCAGTCGATTTGAAACAGCTTATGCATGATATCCCTATATTGGACCGTGTGCCATGGCTATATGGATAGATGATCCCAAAAATTAGATGACTTTTTAAGGAGACCAGTAAATGGTAAGCTGTTGGTAGAAGAGTAACATGGTTTGGGTCAAAAGTAGTTGTTGAAAAGGTTGGGGGTATGTTTATGAAAATAACTTACCAGCTCTTGTGTAACACCCTAGCATACTTGAAATACTAATAATATGAATATGACATCATGAAATTGTAATATCATGTAAGTTTCTTAGCCATTCTATAAAAGTTAGGTGGAACAATATTGTTGCATAAAGTGATCTTTTACGAAAATAATTTATCTTGTTAATTATTAGAGTCCAAATTCAATAATAAAAAAATAAGTGCAACTTGATTTTTTTGAAAAAGAAGTAGTTGCAGATTTTTTTTGGGACCAATAATGGGATTACTGCATAGAATAGTAATTGAATTTCGAATAAATATGGAGTCGAGGCACAAACTTTTAGTAGACCACTCGGTATAATATTGTAAAAGGAGAGGGGTGGCGAAGAAGCACCTAGTGGAACTTGATCATAAAAGTTTCAGTTGGCTGAGTAGTTCACCATGAGGTGCATCCACGATATTTATGATGAGATCAGATGGATCACTTCGGATGTGTATTGACTATCAAAAGTTGAATGAATATACCATGAAGGATCGTTATCTTTTGCCTAGGACAGATGGCTTGTTTGACTGGTTGAGTGGACATACAATAATCTCACTAATAGATTTAGCAACGATTTTCCGTCTAATGAGGGTAGTTGAAGACGACGTTCCATTGGCCTTGTTTAGAATTAGGTACGGTTCATAAGAGTGGTTGTTCATGTACTTTTGGCTGGCAAATCCTCTATGTTTTTTGAAGATCTTATTACCTATATATTTCATGATTAGTTGGATATGTTTGTGTTTCTCTTCATGGAAGATATTTTGGGGTACTCTAAGAATGAGCAAGACGATGAATTCCATCTTATGTTGGTGTCGGAGACCTTAAGACAACATAAGTCAAAGACGAAGTTTTCCATGTACCATTTTTGAAAATGGAAAGTTAAGTTTCTTGGTCATGTTGCTCTAATGAAAGAATTGGCATTGGATCGATCAAGATAGAGACCATCGATGATTGGAAAAGAACGGAGATGGTTATATAGGTGGGAAGTATCTTGAGAATGACTGCTATTATCAAAGGTTCATTAAGGATTGATTATGTATAGCGGCACCCTAGACTAAGATGACTAGGAAGAACAAGAAGTCCAAGTGGACTAACAAGTGTGAAGAATCATTTTAGGAGTTGAAAAGGTTACCAAAAAATTCTCGTATCATGATCGTGTCTGACGTGAATTGGGATAGGGCTGTTTATACCGATACTTGTGGAACCAGATGGGAGTGGTTTTGATGTAAAGAGAAAGAGGGGGCAGCTTATGCATCTCAACAGTTGAGATCAAATGAAGTTTGCTATCCGACTCATGATTTAAGGCTAAAAGGAGGTGACTTTGAAGGTTTGGAGATATTATCTGTCGGGAGAATGTTTTGAGATATATACGAACCATACATCTCTTAAGTATTTGTTATCCCGAAATATGTTAAACATAAGGCAGAAGAGATGGTTAGTGTTCTTGGCAACATATGACTTTGATGTACGGTATGCGTCAGGATAGGAGAGTTAGCTTGCTAATGCTTTAAGTGGGAAGCAACATTGTAGAACATTTTCCATGATTATGGAATGGAAGGCTTTTGAGGCATTGACTTCATATGGAATCACTTTAGGTTGTATATATGATCAATTAGGATCCGTGTGCATTAACAAGTATGGAAGTTCGTCTAACAATTGTGGATAGGATTAATGAAAGACAAAGAGAGGACTTATTGTTAGCCAAAAAGACTAGATGATTAAAGGTAGGATTGGATATATATGATCTAAGAGAATTCGATATTGACTCGAAAGGATCGTGTGTCCCAACCGTGGGAAATCTTTGAAAGCAAATTTTGGAAGAGAGTCATTAACCAAAGCTTACGATTAATCTTAGAGGAATAAATTTTGATTGCGACATGAAGTATGTGTTCTTTTGTGAAGGGATGAAATAAGATGTTGGTGAGTGTGTGAAGAAATGTTGCACTTGTCAAACGGTAAAGGATAAACTTAGAAGCTAGTGGTTTGCTTCAACCATTAGAAGCCGAGCGGATAATCTGATTGCCACAAAGGCCTCATGCCATCATTCTCCTATATTGTCATGAATAGACAGTTGGATGCTATGCAAGCCTTACACCCTCGTTCCTATATATTGTTGTGAATAGACGAGAGTTTTTTGCTAGGGCCTTCCATCAACGTTATCAAATACAATATCTTATTTTAGACAATCGGTATACATACATGCTTTCCATCAATGTTACTAAATATAATTTCATGCTTTAGACATTTGGTAGCTGCAGATGCCTTCCATCAATATTACCAAATGTAATGTCATGTTTAGACATGTTGTTGCCACTAAGGCCATAAAATCACATTTCCATTATTTCTGATGATTCCACTTGTAATCTCATAGCTCAATCAAGCTAAATCTCAATTTCAATCTTTAGTTAGTCCTCGTTATCATCTCTATGAAATTATATGTTCATTCTTGTACTTAACATTTTCTTATATTTGTTTTCTATCTCATTTCTACCATACATGGATATCATATGTCAAGTCTTCATAGCCATCGCACACTAACGTTGCCCTAACCATCGCGTATTGAATCCCTTAGGGCCATCACATGTCGACATGACCCTAGCTTTCACAGTTGAGTCCACTTAGATATCGAAGGTTAATTATTTATTAGATGTAGCACATTGATTCCATCATAGCTATCGCAAGTTGACTCCAACATAACTATTGCATGTTGATTTCAACATAGCCATCACGTGCTTATTCCAACACAACCGTTGCAAGTTGATTCCAACTTAGCCATTACATGTCGATCCATTTTGAACTATTGTTGGTTCATCTCATTTGTGCTACCGCATTTTGAACTTTTAACTAGCTATTGCAAGTTTAATTTTATACGAGCTATTAAAGTTGGTCGTGTTAATTCTATAATTAAGTAGAAAACTATTTTATTTCCATTAAGAGGAATTAATTATTACCTAACCCAAATATATGTTGAATTCTTGTTGGTTTGCAAAAGGTTTACAATTTTAATTTCAGAATTTGTTAATTACTTAATTTATTTATTTACTTATTACCCACTAATAATTGACTCATTATTTTGCTAATAAATTCATAACAATTCAAATATGCATCGGACACTCCAAAAAATTCACCAAAAATTGAAAGTAACATATTTGGCTTTTGATAAAATTTCTAGGGCAAAACAATTAATTTTTATTTTAAATAATTAATTTTGAAATTAGGGATTTTCTCAACTTAGAAATTCATAATAATTCCATATAATTTCAAAGCATTCTGAAATTAAAAGCCCGCCTCAAAATTATCATTTTACACAATACATTAAAATTTCAAGTTCTTTAGAGTAGGTTCAATTCACGTTTTGCCTTAAACACATTAAAAATCGTCTTCTTTAAATTTCCAAACATGAATAAATATTATTTAAATTGTATTCATTTTTTCATTATCATTCAAGATGTCATAAAAACATACAATCCTTGCCCATACTGGTTTGGAAGGTTTTAGAGAAAGGATTACTCACCTTTGTTTTGACTAAACATAATTAAGAGTCTTCTTAAAGATGAAAACTCTTTCTTGGTATTAATTTCATTCTTCCTTCAGTGTTATAATCAACCAGCTTCTTACTTTTCTTTCTTTTGGTTTTTCAAAAAAATGAGAGAATGAACGAAGAGTTAGGCTGTAAGGGTTTAGTAATTTGGGTTTTGGGCTAAATACCCACTCTAGCCTATTCTTATTAAATTCTTTCTCCTCTTCCTTCATTCATTCACCCTTCATTAATTAACCTGTCTTTATTTATCCTATAAGTTAGTTTTATTTATCATTTATTTAATTTATCTTGCCATACTATGGTACTCTAAAACATGGGGCGTTAAATTGCCACTTCTTATAAGAATTTCGTCATTAAAATTAAGACAAGGCATGATAAAGGCCACCGTCACCAAATCAATGTACACATAGTAGAAGTTACACTATTCCCCACTAATGTGCATCATAAACCATCAATAATGGTGAGTTAGCATCACTATCAATATATCAAAATGGCATACCATAAATCGTACTAGTGTCACTACTAGTTTATGCATCAAAACATGCATGTTTGATCATACATGAACATAAATTGGGATATATATTTCTAATTCTATCATATACCTCCAAGTACAATCATCAATATCATCACTACAATGGATGCAAATAACTTTGTTTCTTAACTCTTTCCTGTCATGGCCAACTATCCCCTTCGATCATCTAACATAAGTCAAATCTAATTGTACGGTCAAAACTTCTACTGCCATCGACTTAACTACCAAATTTAGATCATGCACACATTTCATGAAACGCAATATGTGAAAAACATTATTCATACCCGTTAAGCTTGTGGCTAACCTGACTCGATAGTGAGTTTACCAATCCTCTCAATTACTGGGAAAGGTTCTACGTATAGGTGCTAAATTCCATGCTTTTCCCAAGCACATAACTCCTCGCATTGGAGAAATATTCACGGATACATAATCACCCACCACAAACTCAAGATCTCTTCTCCTCGTTTTGCCATAACTCTTTTGCCTTGATTGTGCTGCCTTCACCCTGGCGCGAATCAATTCTACTTTCCAGTACCATCCCTTACCAAATCTTACATAACATGATTCCACCTCACATGTCCAACCAATATACCGGTGACTTATACGTTCTACCAAACAATGCCTTAAGCAGTGCCATCTAGATACCCGACTGGTAACTATTATTGTAGGCAAACTCTACCATATACAATGGATCTTCCCAAGATCCTCCAAAATCTAAAACATGCGCCTTTATCAAACCCTCAAGCACATGGTTACCATCTCTGTTTAACCATCAATCTGTGGTGGTAAGCCATACTCAAATATGTACACAATGCAATATAGAAACTTTTGTAGAAAGCACCGATGAACAAAGGGCCTCTACCGCTTATAATGCTGCTCGGGACCCCCATGTAACCTTACTATATTCTTCATGCATAGTCTTGCCAAACCTTCTAATATTCATGTCGATCTCACTAGGATAAAGTGAGCACTCTTTCTGGTCTATGGAATATTATTGAAATGCTTTCCTTTTCCGTTCTCAACCTATGCAACCATCAACAAAATCCATGGACATCGATTCCCATTCCAAGTCAACGCTTCTAAATGTTGAAGTGATCTGCTCAACTTCTACTATTCGGCCTTTGCTATTGACTGGTGAAACCCTTACATAAACCATAAATCCCTTAAGTATTTATTCTCTCATAAAGAGTTGAGTATATGAGGCAATAGAGACGGCTTGAATTCATGGTGGCATATGACTTTGGTAAATAATATATGCCATGAAAGGGGAATAAGATTGCATATGCTTTGAGTAGAAAGCGTCAAAATGGAGAGTTAGCCATAATTGTGGAATGGAAGACATTAAAGATATTGGCATTCTGTGGATGCATTATAGAAAAAATGCAGGATTGAGTCAGATACGGAGATAATAACAAATTTGGAACTACATTCAACCATTGCGAATAAAAAATTTACAAGTCAAAGGAATGACACTTTGTTAGCCAAGAGAATTAGGCAATTGGAAAAGGAGCAGATGTTGAGGATCTGAAAGGATTCGAGATAGACTTGAAGGGTTGGCTTAGGAAGAAGGGGAGACTTTTTGTTCCAAATGCATAAAATCTTCAAAAGGATATCCTGAAAGAACATCATCGATCTAAGTTTACCATTCATCATGGGAGCATGAAGATGTATCGTGACATAAAGACTATATTCTTTTAGGAAGGGATAAAGAGGTATGTCGGTGAATGTGTGAAAATTTCTCTCCCAAAAGATAACATCTCTAGATCTTTAGTGCAAAAAATACCACAGCCAACTCCAAATCTTAAGTCGGATATCTAACTTCATGTGGTCTCAACTGCCTTGATGCATAGGCTATCACTCGCCCTTTTCGCGTCAACACCTACCCCAAACCTTTTCCACAAGCATCGATATAAAATGCTAAACCCTGATTCCCCTCTGGCACAATTAAGATATGAGTGTTTGTCAATAAACCCTTTAACTTCTAAAATTACCCTTTATACCTTTCGGTCCATATGAACTTCTCGTTCTTTCTGGTCAAATTAGTCGAGGGTACTGTATACGCAAGAAATCCTTAATGAATATGTAGTATTACTAGACAATCCCTAAAAAATTATCATCTACACGACCGCCTTTGGCCTCTTCCAAACATTATTGGTTTATATCTTTGATGGATCCTTAATAAATCCTTTCTTTGAAATAACATGCCTAAGAAACTTAACCTTCCATTTCCAATAATGGCATTTCAAAAACTTCGTCTTCATCTTTTGTCGTATTAACGTTTTTAATACCAATCTAAGATGGAGTTCATGGTCCCTCTCATTCTTTTAATATACCAAAATAAGATCAATGAAGACCAACATAAATCTATCCAATTGATTGTGAAACATTCGGTACATAAGATCAACAAAGAATATAATGGTGTTGGTTAGTCTAAATGAAATCATTAGCCACTTATATGAATCTTTTTTGGAACATGGTCAATGAAACACTATCTTTTGCTACTGTTAGTTAATGGAATTTTATTGCCAAATCTAGCTACAAGAATCTTCGAGCTCCACTCAACTTATCGGAAAGATCGTCTATCCTAGGAAATGGATAACGATTCTTCATTATCAATTCATTTAGTTTTTGATAATCAATACATATCTGTAAAGATCCATCCAACTTCTTTATAAATACCAAGGATGCTCCTCACAGCGAACCTCTCATCCTAATGAAATTTTAATGCTCAAGTTCCACCAACTACTCTTCAGTTTCTTCATCTCCTTTGGTAGCATTCCGCTTGGTGGTCTACAAATAGTTTGTGCCCTCGAAATTGACTTTATTTAGAATTCGATTGCCCTGCTTAGAAGTAGTCCTGTTATAGGTTTGGAAATATCTACTATTATTGGCAATTTTTCCACAATCTTCGAACTGACTTGAATAATTAAATCGGGCTAAGGAATGATGGAGAAATGGACATGAGCACTTGGAAAACATCACCAAATAATGAAGTGAAAAGACACAAGGGAGATAAACAAAAATGAACATGGTACCACACTATTCCATCTCAACTTGGGTACACGAGTTGGACCCTAGTTGTGACACACTACAAGCTTAGATTTCAAAGTAGTCAACCAACGTGACATTGTCCAAAGAAAGGAAAAGCCAAAGGCAAGAAAAAAACACATTTGGGAGATAAAGAAACTAAAAGGCAATGAAGAAAAACAACAACATAGGTTTCAACTCGGCACCTTAGTTGAGAGGCACAATTTAGGTCGGAGTTGTGAAACTAATGATGAGATGGACCACGACTTCTTCCTGGGTTGACATAGTGAACGTAAAGAACGTGTGCAGTGAATTTTGGAGCCGAAATTGCTAATATACATCTATAAATAGGAGAAAAGGCTCAGTTGGAAGGGGACTTCTTTTCTGATCTCTATTCTAAACCCTAATTTATGACGAATTAAGAAATATAACTCTAAAAAAATGTACATTAAATTCTTACAGAGTGGTAAGAAACCGAGCTATAAGAAACCGAGCTGTAAAAACTAACTTGTAGAAACAATGTAAAATCAATATAAAATGATTAAGTTGAAGTAGGTTAAAATATTTATCGAACCCTTATAAAAATTGTGTGTCCCTTTTCTTGCTTTTAGTGTGTTTTCTTTGATAATTTTTATACTTTTTGTTTGATTGGGTATTTTCCATTTTTGGCCTAATCATTTTGGTGCTTTCATCGAAAGGGAACTTGGATTTAAGAAGCTAAAACTTGATTTGGAAAAGATGAATAGATCATCCACCAAAAAAGCTTCTATTAGAGGAAGCCAGCAAGAAAAAATGGGTTACCAAGAGATGTCCTTAGGATCAAATCCTCTATCATCTATGTGACTGGAGAAGAGAGGAAAAAATGATGAAAGAAATGCAAGAAATGATAGTGGCTCGATAAGAAAAAACAATAAAAAGATTCCTCAAAAGGATAAAACAAAAAATGACAACCGAAGTAGTTGGAAACCAAAATCAGAGGCCAAAAAAAGGAAAGACTATTGGAAATAAAGCAGGACAAATTGGAGCAATCCCCACGGAAGCACCTCAACTCGGTACCGACTTGTTAAGTCAACTCAATACCGATCTAAGGGTCTTAAGAGGATGTTGAATCCAAGAATCAGGCAAAGACGGAACATGTCCATTGAATAATGTTAGGCTATGGAATAGAGATCAAAACTTGAATTTATAGTAGCAAGGAGCTGAACCCGAAGTTCCTCGTAGGAACGAGGCGCAGGCCGAAGATATGGATCAAAGATGCATAGGGCCCCAGAGATTCTCGATGGTTGAAGATTATAGAATTTCTAAGATGGTAAGACTAGTACTGAAAGGTAGACCCCAGACCGGAGCTTTGGGGACGTGAATAGAAACCATTCAACCCAAACATCCGGTATGGGAGGAGTCCACTTGATTTCAAGCTACCGACATTGAAAATGTACGACGAAAGGACATATTTCCAACTGTTTACTTGATGAGATATATCCAACATACAGAATTGTTGGGTGCTTTGGGGGAAGTGATAGGATGGGGTTTCCCATTTTACATGATAGATTTTGCAGCGATGTGGTTTTGTCAGTTGGAAAATGGATTCATTAGCACGTGGACTGAATTAGTGGAAAAGTTCATAAGGCAATTTAGAGTTCATATAACACGAACGAAGAATGTGACAATAATTTCAAGTGAAAATGAAGGGCATGAGATACTCTACTGAGTTATTTGACCAGGTTCAATGCATTAGCCGTTATAGTCCATAAGCTGGATCCATCAATTGTTCTTATAGTGGTAGTTTCATGAGTCATGGGTAAGATTAATTTCAAAATTTCTTTAGAGAGGGATCCACTAATAGATCTAGTGGGTTTTTATTATCAAGAAAAGAGATATTTGCACTAGGAGAAGGTAGAAGCTGAAGGTGGGAATGTGCATACTATGGATGATGGATGAGCGTCCAAAATAGTATATAGAAAGGACAAAGAAAAGCGGAAAGCTAACGATGGCTTCGAAGGACCGCAACAACAAAGGAGGGCGCCCGAGTTTTCTCTTAAACTGAATTGATTGAGGCTCTGAGAGGATCTACCTGGATACTATGGGATAGATCCCCTACCAAAAACCAAAAAAGAGAGAACAAATTGATTGGGAGAAAAGATCCGGAACGTTTTTCCTATTCCATGAGCTAGATGGGTAAGAAAAAAATGAATGCAGACACCTACGTGATTTTATCGAAGAATGGGTTCGAAGTAACTGCATACTGCAATGTTTCAAAAATCGGATTACCATAGTGTAAACTACGATGGCACTGAAGGCGTGACCACCATCTTCAGCGGATGCACTTGGATTTAGCCGACAATCTGGGTCGAGGATGCTTATCCCATGAGCAAGAAGGATTTGGGTCAGGTTTGATTTCGCACTTTCTTTTATTTTAAATAAATGATGTAGGATTACTGTTAGGCTACTTACATGTGTACAAAGTCACGATTGGTCCTAAGGCATGTTCTGAGTTGAAATCTAGGTGTGATTCTTGATATGATTATATATTTTGATATTTTGATTTGGACATTGGGAATAAATGGCTGATGGATATTTGAATTGGAAAATCATTTAAACATGATGATAAAGATTTATATTGTTACGAAACCCAAAGGAGATTGACTCTTCCTTAAAACTAACATATGAATTTATTGGACACGATTCCCCTGATCGGAGAGACGGGGTGATGAACCATGAAGTGCAAGTTCCCCTTACCAGAGAGTGAGTGCTCGGATCTGTACTGCATTTGCGGATCCCCTCACTAAAGAGTGAACAGATGGATTTTACTCAGATATTGGGTCCTCTCATCGAAGAGCAAGTGGATTAGGTGCAATCTGAATATGTGATTATGTGATCCTAAGAGATCAAAATTTAAGCCGAATGTATGGTTATACGATCTAGAGAGATCAGAAATTTAATAAGATATGTGTTTATACGGTCCAAAGAGGTCAAAAACTAGACTTTGAAGTTCAAACGCCTCTTTATTCTAATACAATTTGATAATGGTTTCTGGATTAGATCATTATTTCAATTTGGTTGGACTTACTTTTGATAGGATACTAGAGGGTACCAAATGCCTCATAAATAGAGCTCCAATTAGTGGCAATGAACTTCTACAACTATCGATTCATGAGCATACACATACATATTTAACGAGGTATTTTAGTTGTTACTTAACCAGTTTGCACTTTAATTTGCTCAATCTTTTATATAGAAGCCAAATATCTTCTTCTACTATTTTGTAGAATCGTGTACCTATTTTATAAAATACAGTACTAGCTTATAAATTATTTTACGCCATTTTAACACTTAATTTCTTCATTAAAATTAAGTATTTATCTCATAATTATTTTATAAATTTTTATAAATACTTCCTTCATGCTATTTTATAAAATCTCATATTTATAAAGTATCTCTTCTATACTATTTTATAAAATCTCATTCATTTATTAAATATTCTACTTAAACTACTTAATAAAATACCGTATACTACTATTTTGTAAAATATCATTTATACTATTCTATAAAATATATCATACCATTTTAAATAATATACCATTCACACTATTTTATAAAATCTCATACTATTTCATAAAATATTTCATTTACACTATTTTATAAAATATCATACTATTTTATATAATGTCTCAAAATCTCCCATACTATTTTATAAGTAAATGAGAGAATTTATAAAATATTTCAGTTATACTATTTTATAAAATCTCTCATAATATTTTATAAAATCTCTCATTTACTTATAAAATTATTTCTTTACTTAAATAATATTTTATAAGTACTAAATAAGCTTTATTAAGCCTCTAATCACTTTAATAATAAGTATAGCGGACAAAACTACATTTAATTAGCTAATTTTTCCAAAATCTATTCAAATGGATTAATTACTATTTATTAATGACATATACATCATTATATCACCTAATTAGAAACAAATCAATCCATAACATCAAACAACATAACTTAATTAACCCCAAAATCCATTTTGAGCTTATTAACTTTTTTAAGGTAGTAACTAATGTCTCTAATTAACAATAAGTAGATATAATCATGTTTAGAACATGAACACATGCCCAAATCATAACACAATATTCCCTAAATCACTTCATAATTATCATTGAATACATACATGAAGCATAAGAGACAAGTATAGTTAGAGAATCATCTCACTCTCATTCTTTATCTCCAAATCAAGCTCCAAAGCTACAAAACCCAACTTTTGCTCTCTTGAATTTAGAGATCTTAATCCAATGTTCAATTCAAGCCAAATCATTGATGGGTCTTGTAAGGAATAGGTAGAAAAGAATTGTAGTTATTTTATTAGGATTTTTGTAAACATATTAAAGCATGATTAAGTAGATCATGGCTTAGGGATTAAGAGAGGTATATGAAAGAAATTAGGGGATGGAGACGATGTGTATCATTGAATTAAAAGTAAGGGGAGAGTTAGCTTCTTATAAGTTACTTATGGGCAAGCTAATGGGTTAGCCCAAATATATTTCACCCAAATGAAGACATTACTCACCCTAAAAAGTAATCGAATAAAAACATAGCCAAGTTTATACCTTTTTTCCCGTGATGGAATTTTGGTTTAATGGCGACTGTCTCGAGTCCCAATTCATCCATCTCTATAAAAATAGTATAATGGTCGCTTTGTTAAATAATGATTAAATACTTGAATTAATTATTTAAATATTTAGTTGTTAAAATTATGGGTTATTGCCTGTGTTTAGATTCGGGTTGTCTTCCCATATTTTCTGTGATTACCATGTTTCGCTAGCAAAAATGTTGGTCATGCTTATGTTGGTTACGATGTGCTTTTAGATTGATGTTGTTGCGATGTTTTAGTCTCATAACATCGATCAATATTACTTGTAAGTCGCTATGTACAAGATCAATGATAGCCAAATATATAAATATAGAATTAAAGTGCTATGTACTTTTAGCTATTGTGAATAATGAATCATGTTGAGCCAATATAAATGTTGGGTTTGGAAATGAATCTTTAATGGTTGAGAAAGTTGGATGCACAAATGAATTACTTGTTTGTTCTTCCCCTGATTTGGTGTGCATGCAAAATGCTTGTATCAATTCCCAGATGAACCAAACTGAACCTGTTACATTGAACCCTGCTAATTATCACCACCTACCCAACCTGTAGTTGTTTCTGTTAATTGTACTTCTATTGCTCCTCCAACCCTTGTCAACAAGTGGTCATCTTTGTTTAAGTCATTGCTGCGCAATGTGCGATTACGTTCCCCAAATTTTTGACACAGTTAAGGTCGACTGAATCATGTTTCCTCCTGCTGAGGTCATTCAGGCAGGTATGGATAATTGTTATAACTATCTGGTTCATTTTTTTCTTGACTCTAATGCCGATTATTATGTAGTTTAAGAGAATTGCAAGAAATGATGGAATTTAAAGGGTAGATTGCAAGTTCATTATGATAATTCTATGTTCTATTTTAAGTTCTCAAGGCTTGAGGAAAGAAAGTGTGTGCTTGAAACAGATCCTTCTTTTATAGAAGGAAAGCCATTTATTATTACTACTTGGAGTATGACCATTGACAATGCAAGAAAACAAGTTTTATCCATTCCTATTTGGGCTCATTTCACTCATATCCCTTCCATTTTGCAAACCATTGTTCAGTTTGAACTGGCTTTCCAACCTAGTTAACAAACTAAAGCGCTTTGATGCAAATACGATGGCCAGAAGCAGGATCGTTTATGCAAAGGCTCTAATTGAGATTACTCCGGATAAGCCTCTTACTTCTAAGCTTAGAGTATGCCTTACCGAGGGCCATGTTGCATTTGTTGTTGTTCACTACAACTGAAAGTCTGATATATGTGGGACTTTTAAATGCTTTGGTCATTTGGCGATTTCTCGTAAGAATGGGCCACCTCCTGTGAAATGACCTGATTTTTCGATGCCCGAAAATCGACATTTATACGGCCATGATATCAAATGGCGAACAATCGAATGCCGAAAAACCGAACCATTGGGGCTAAAAAAGAAGGAGGTAGAAGAAGAAATAGAAAACAATATCGGAATCTCACAAACGCAGCGGAATAAAATATGATATAACATCGACTTTGAAATACAAAGAATCTGTATCATCATATATACATACATTTTTCAGAGTACAACAATCATTTCATCAAATCCGGACAATTCAGTAACATGTCCTTACACAACGGAATAATAATCAAGTACGAAAGTACGTCTCGCCATCCAGCTCGTCGCTTGAGCTCCACAGCAATCCATCCAAAATATGTACTCTATAATACTCGGTTTATCCTAAGCATTATAGTTAAATAACACCCAAGTCAGTCTGGAAAACCAACGTAAGAAAACACAGTCAATTGGATTATTAAAGTTTTCAAATCCTTTGAAATCAAAGGTATTTCGTAAGATCACGCCACAAACAAACATGTCGGGTTTTTACCTTACGATAACCAAAACATTTCTTACAAAATCCTCTGATATTATAATAGTGTCTATATAAAAATACTTATTCAAATAGTCAAAACTGTTACATTCATTAAATTCCAACATAATAGGTATAAAAACAAAACCGTAAAGGCACGTAGGGAAAATGAATTTCCATCCATGGTAGGGCTACTTGGGTACCGCCCGTCATAGTACGCGGTCTAGATCACCGTACCGAGGATCAACCCTGATCTCCTGCATCACAAGACCGAAGCTACCCCCTACTAGATAGTCCGAATAAGTTCACCCCGAGATTGGGATCAGCAACCGCCCATGCAACCACAAATAAAGGGACATCTAGACAGGGGTGACCTTACCCTAATTGGTTGCTAGCCACTTAGCCTTGTGTGCACCTCCCATGTTTTAGCCATTCCCGATTGATGAGGCTCGAGGCTACGTGTTACCTTTTTAGCACACATTCACTTAGAATGCTCATCGTCCTCCTGATGATGTTTTGAAGCATTTGTCCATACAAGTCCGTTTCGGGTTCGAACGAAACCGAAGGCACTACTCCTACTACATCCATTTTGGAATCGCCCTCAGGATTAGTAGCAATCAGCCCTTGCATTTCACTGCTCCATCTTCGACTCCAAGTTCTTGTCTTCCTCACAAAAACGTTCAAACAGGATCGAAGTGGTTTTCGGAAAATAAATTTCGATCCCGGTCTCTTCGAAACGATCAACGCATTGTCCAATGTTGATAGTCGGTTATTTAACTATCAAGTAACATTCACAAACAACTATTAGACATTGATAATTTTTCAAATTATTTATTTCAAAATAACTATGCAAGCTATTTTCCATACTTCAACCCTTTGGAAACCATTTCAAACCGCCTCTCTTTCACGGAATAAATTTCCAAAATATTTTCTATTTCCACTGAAAATCACCAAGTCCAAATACTTAGATTTTTAAAATAATTTAAATCACTTTATTCTAAAACATACTTTAAAACATTTAAATTAAACTACTTAAACACTTTATTCAAAAATATGTACTTTAAAAATATTTAAACAAAATATTTTTTAAAATACAAAACTAATTTTAAAAAAAAGTTAAGCCAAACTAATTTTAAAATAAGAGTTACGAAATTCTATACAAGTTTTTAAATAAAACTTTAACAAACTATCTTTAAGATAAAATTACTTTAAAAAAATAAATATTAATAATTATCTTCTTAAAACATAATACCAATTAACCTCTTAAAAATAATTACCACTATAACTAATTTAATAAATCTTTACCTTTAAAAATTTAATAACTTAAATAATTATTTCCTAAAAACATTCCTTTAAACAACTTTAAAACTTTTATCTTGTACTTAAAAATTGCTTTGAAAATGTACTTGGCTTTCCAAGGAAATACACTTCCCTTTCACACCCTTTAGAAATAAACTACTGTTAATTTTTATAAAAAAAATTACCCTTCCTTTATAAATTTCCATCGAGAAATTTATACTTCCAAATATCCACTGATATCTTATTTCACTTCATAAACCCGGTTTGTAAATTCCATCACTACTTCAATCACTAAATCAGTATCCAAATCGGTTTCCAAATCTAACTCCATTTTTAAATTAAATTCCTTTACTTACCCAAATTTATTTTAAATCCATAAATGTCCATATTTCATTCTTTTATTATGATATAAAATCTTATTTAAACTGAAACACCAATCTCATACTTTATTTCAAAGTTCTTCTTTTATTTCTTCCTAAACCATTTAAATCCTGAGTTTAAAAAAATCTTTTATTCCTTTAAATAATATCACTAGAGTTTAAAAATTCATTTATTGCCATTTATTCAAAATCTTCTTTACCATACTTGGAAATATATTTATTAGAATTTAAAAATCAACTTCTATCCTTTTCCAATTTATTTATCCAAACCTCTATAATCATTTACTTAAGAATTCTCCTTTTTGTTTCCCTTTAAAAATCCAATCTATATATTTTTTATCACTCAATATACCCAAACATATTCAATCAATCCATAACATCCAAATATTTCAATTACCAATATAATTTATCACAATTATCAAATAAACCATATCACAGAATATTAAAACAATCTAAATAATTTTGAGGAATCTAGTTGGATCCCTCCAACCTGTTTCCCTGCATCCACAAATGTTAGCACAATATAAAATACCAATTCCACTTCAAGGTGGAATATCGTAGTATATGGGGTTATATCATCTCATCCGCTATTATGTGACGCATAGGGTCTCATCCGCTATATGATGTGGGAAATCAATCACTCCAATACATATACTACATATTACTATATATAATATCTCATCCAGTCAATTCAATCATTCAACCAAAATTCAAAATTAACTATTTAAATTTAAATAATAATCCAGATGAGTGAGATTAACTCACCTTTGATCTTTTAATTTGCAATCCACTTCAATCTTATCTTGGTTTCTCGATGGACCTTGAATAAATAATTTACATGATTTATTAATATTCGAAATAAAATCGAACAATTAAGTACCTTTTAGTAATTCAATTGGTTAATGATTTAAATTTGAGCTTATCTTCTCTTAATTAATTTCTTAGTTACTAAAATAATTTAGATCTAATTACAAATACATCTTCATTATTTTAAAATTAGCTAATAAGTGAAAATAGGTATATATGTATGTTTATTCACTTTTGAAACTACATGTATACATATAAAAATAACCTATAGATTTCAAAATCTAATTTTATATAAAATTTCAACATTTTCAAATCCCTATTATTCTCAAACCTTATCTATGTAAAATAATTTCCTGTTAACTTCTATATATTAAGACATGCATGAGGATATATATATATATATATATATATATATATATTAAATTAGAAACAAAATTATTTTATACCTTGCTAAAATAAAATTCTATTTACATAAAGATTATCACCGTAAACTTAATATAAATTCCCACAATTTTTTTTCAAAATATTATACACATATACATATTTATTGTCTAAACAATTCCTAATATATCTACATATATATATTTAAACAGAATTCTACATATATATATATATATATATTAGTTTCTGGAATTCTTGAAATTAATTTGTAATATCCAACAATAACCTTAAATCGATTCTTTAAATTAAAACAGAAACTTACCTTACTGCTCGAACGCGGTGACATCCTACACGAGATCGAATTCGCAAGCGATCCTCCAACCTCACATGCACTGCCTCCAACATGAATGAGCACAACGCTTTGTGCTGCCAAGATCAATGACGAGTCTCCTTCACCCTACTTATTCCATCACCAAAGCGACGAACCCACACTGCCTCAAATTGCACGCCACCGTGAACTCAAGCTTGACTAGCTGCAAGTTGGATCGACATCTCCTCCCTCAATCGAATGATCGATTCGATTTGATTCGCCTTTACCACGGTCGCTAATATCATCATTCCTCTGAATCGATGGCGAGAATGAGATGCAAAAGGATGAAGATGCGATTAAGAGAATTGATTACTTCGTCTGCCATTTTCTTTTATTTTACGACTTAGGGATTTTTCGATTTCGTTTTAAATTAACTGAAGAGGAAAAGGGGGGCCGACCGATTTTATTTCTATTTTTGAAAGCTCCATTTGAAATATCTTTTTCTCGACCATAAATTATCTTGAACTGTTATACATGATGGGTTGATTATCTCAGAGGGAGACGCGTGTTCTATCAGGTGAACACGTGTTTTACTTTTTATTTTTTTTAAATTTTCATGTATGAAAACTTTATAATAAAATATATATCAAATTTAAATTCAAATATAAAATTTCCTTCAATTTAATGCTTAAAATTTTACATCCTATCGAGGCGTGCCGCTAGGTGTTTATAATGTTAAACCTCAATTCTGAACACAATGGAAAAAAATTCGAGTCCTAATTCAATTGTATGGAGAAAATAGCTTTTTGGACCCTATTATTATACTGAATTTTCGATTTAATTCAGCGCGTAATTCTAACGTACGATCACACGACAACTCCGAATGCTGCAAAAATTTAAATCGATAATAAAACACTATTACGGATCAAATGGAACTAGTTTTGTCGAAATCCGAGATTGTGCCTCGGAAGGCTATTTTTAAATTCAATTTAAATTATATACTTTTGAAACTGAACAAAACATTTTCAAATTCAAATTTTAAAACTTCTATTATCTCCAGTATTATAAATATAAATTTTCCAAGTCTTTGAAATATTTTTAACAGGCATAAAACTAAAGATTAAATATTTTACCCAACTTCAACAATTAAATTTAATAATTTAATTGCCAAATTCATAGTAATATTTGAAACTCAAGTTAAACTGTAACAACCAAATATTTTCAGCCATTCACATCCACACTTGCTGGACTTGAATTGCTCAAAATATCGCATTGTATATAAATTTGGAGCAAATGAAATATAATCACAGAATCACAGACATAGAAATATCAGAATAACTCGCAGCGGAATATAAAATACATAGTAGTTCATGAAGCTACTACAGTAGAGTCTCAAACCAAATACATAATACAGTCTGGAAACAACATAATAGAAATCCCAAATACGTAGAAGTTCACTAATATATGAGATAAACTAGAACAGCTGAAACAGAAAGTAGATATAAATGTAGATAAGCAGAACTCCAGCAAAGACCAGCTCCAGAAAGAGAATCCAAAGCTGTGAATACTCAGGTTGACCCGAGCGTAAAGTAAAACATAAAACACTCGAGTCAGGACAATATATACTTATACAATGTAAACCAACTAAAGTGAACTGTGGTAGAAATGCAATAACTTAAAGGATGCTTGGGATCGCCCATCCTTTAAGAATCAGTTAAACTATAAATTAAATACATCCAGTGGTTAAAATTTCAAAATGGTATTTTATACTTCAAAATCAAATATCATTTCAAAATTCAATATCATTCAAAATCCACTTCAAAATATCATATCTTCCAAACCACATTCATTTTTATTTAATTTAAATACCATTACAAAACACGTTTCAAAATAGTTTATATTTCGAAACAAATTACTTCATTTTAAATCATAAAATGAAGTTATTATATTTAATAATTAAATTATTAAATTTCCAAAATTTTAGTCTTTCAAAATTCATTTATTCGCTTAATTTATTAAAACAGATGAAAATTCAACTTTCGCAGCGTTAAGAAATTGCTACAGAAAGTTACATTCAAAACAGTTCAATTTAACAAAAGATAGCATTTAAAAATGCTGTAATAGGGTTATATTAGTTTCAAACAAAAAATAGTTAAATTCAACAATTATAACATTTAAAAAATGCTATTATAGCCTTTAATTAACTTAGCCATTAGGTTCATTATTATCAACTACAGCATTTACAAATGTTGTATTATCATTTACATTAGAATTAATATCATTTCAGAAATGCAGTTAATTAACTTCAAATATTCATTATAATTTCACAAACAATTATATTTTTATTTAAATCATTTTTAACTTATAAAATCATATAATTTCACTTTTAAAACAATCATCCAAATACCTTTATATTCATGATTTTATAAAGTTAAATCTCCATTCAAAAATTAAAATTTAATAATAATTCACTTATTAAATTCCAACATTAAATTTTAAATTCATTAATTTAAATTTAACTTAACACTTAAGTTTAAAATTTTCAAATATAACTTAATTTCATTTTTATCTACTTAACTTAAAATTCACTTTTAAGCCAAATTCACAAATTTCCAATTTTAGTTATATTTCAAAATTTCAACTTAAGTTTCATTCATTTCACATTTTAACTTTATTAAAAAATCATTAATATATTATAAAATAATTTTAAATTCATTTAATTCAAAATATCATAAATTTATCATATTTTCGTATTTAATTTAAATTCCATTTATCACCAAATTATAATTTCCAAAATAACTTACATTTCAGATTTTCTGGCTTTACCATTTATTTATTTCACGTATAAATTTTCAGAAAATCAATAATGCTTTACAAAAATCATTTTTAATAAAATTTAAAAAAAATTATAATATTTACATTTCTAAAATATTTTAAATTTTTTAGAAAAACATATTTTAACAACGGGTCTGTATTTCATTTTCTAGCCTACGTAAAGTGATACGGGTAATATATCATTTCAACCCGTAATTTACAAAGAAAACCTGGGTTTGATCATTTCAAACCCGCAAATCCTAAGTAAATGAAAATAATTGAAAATCATTCAGGCCTATCATTTCAACCCATAATGATTTTCTCTTATTCTAAAGTCCGTTCAGGTATGTATCATTTCAACCCATAGTGATTCTAATCTAAAGGGAACTTGCAGTGTGATAAACTGATAAAAATAACAGAACAACATAATATAACAGTAACAGATGTTATAACAGGTGTTTAAGCATGGGTGAACATCATATAATCATAATATAGCATGTGTAACATGATAATGCATTTTACAGATTCAAAAGGGGTCAATTTACTAGTTATATATGTACATATTGTCCGGTGAGAATAACTCACCTATTCAAGCTGAAGATAACCAATTCAGACACATAACAGAGATCCAAAAGGCACAAAAGCATGACTATGATTCAAGTGAGGGAGAGCCAAAGAAAATTGCTTCGAACATATGAAACAACACAAATATATAACACATGAATATACACTTAAATAAAATCAAACAACACAAGGAATACATGCACAAAAGTAACCAAATCTCTTGCACTTGCCTTCAACCACTCCTAGGCTCAGCCATAGATTAAAATATAGGATTAAGGTGAGATTTTGGATCAGGTTTGGGGTCAATAGGGTCGGCCAAGCATGGTAAAAGATGGTGAGGAAGTGGTAATGGATGAAATACAAGTCAAAGCAATACAACATGGTTTCTATGCAACTAAAGTCACGGCCAAAGGCAAATATGGGCACGGGCAGGTCTGTAGTGTACTGGAGAATGGTGTGGAAATTGTCTCAGATCGGCTAGCGGCAGGAGATGATGGTGCAAGTGGCGGCCATGGTGATGTTTGAGGTGGTGGAGCAAGTGGAGAGCTCGGTTATAGGGTTTAGGTGGAGTTTTGCTCATATTTTGGTGGATTTGGCTACAAGTGGTGCACGGCCATGGATGGGCAGAGGGAAGGAGGAGGTGTTGGCCTAATGTGGTGGTGGTGGAGGCAGCCATGGTGAAGGAGGAAGGAGGGGCCGAGCCAAATAGAGATGAAGGCAAGTGCTAAAATCACAACAACAAAAAAATGGAAAACATGGAAAAAGAATGAAAGTTCACCAAGCTTTCCTAGGAGATGATGGCCGAGATTTTATTCAGTAGAAGAGAAAAATTCATGTACGTGAACGATAAATAAAGTATGCAGCAGAAAGGATTGAGAAGTAACGGTTAATTGATGACAAATTAAGTTACAAATGTGAAAGGTTGGAAAATAAAGAGCCATTGGAAACCAAAAGGCAAAACCTTTTCAAATTACCTTTAATTTATTTATATAAGTTTATATTACTGAAAATAATAATAATTTCAGTCACAAATTCAAAAATATAAAAAAGTATTAAATATATATAAATATTGATTAATTATATAAGGTTAAAATAAGAAAATAGCACAAAATTGCAAACTAGTCTAGAAAAATAAAAAATAAACAGAATGAAATTTGGAAAATTTATATGGACTTTTGAAAATATTTATAAACAAGATAATAACATAAAATAAAATGCATTCACAAAATAAATATATAAATTTTAATTAAATATAATTTAAATGAAGAAAATAGCAGAAAAATAGAAAACAACCTTTAAAAATAGGAAATAAATACAGTAAATTTTGGACAAATTATAACATCACTTTAAAATGTTCTAAAATAAAATATATACCTAACATGTCATATGACACATATTAGAACATGACTTGACAAATAAAACATTATTATATAATTTAAAATGAAGAATATTGTTAAATAACTCAATATACACGCAATATTGTAAAGGGTATAACTTTCACAATTTAAATCCAATTTCAACGAAACAAAAGGGAGTTTTCATGATATTAAATCTATTTTCATAATAAAAGATAAAATTAAAGAATTAAAATATTTAAATTTAAAATTTAAAAGTCAAAATTTGACCAGATTGACCAAAATCCACATTTTTGGAAAATATATAATTTATTCAGGTTTGAAATTATCATTCACACAAAATTAAAATTTACATTTAAAATAAAAAATTTATTCATTTTAATAAATATAATAAAGTTTTCAAATAAAATAATCAAAATAAACAATTAAAATAAATCAAAAAAATTCAGGGTTGTTACACTCTCCCCCACTCAAATCTTTTCGTCCTCGAAAAGAACGAACAAGGAAAATAAGGAAAAGTAAGATAGAAAAATTAAATAGTACCTGAAAAAATAATTCCGGATTCGTAGCACGAATGCTCTCCTCCTCTCCCAGGTACATTCTTGATCATCAATACCCCATCGTACTTTGATCAGACAAACAGATTTTCTTCTTAGCTGCTTCGTACCTCTGTCGACAATACGAAGTGGCTTACTCTCGACAGTCAGATTTAGGCTAAATATCCAAACTATCAAGAGCAAAAGGATGAACAAAAAGAGATGAATCATGAAGATACCAGAGAAGATGTGAGACGTGGAATACATCATGCACTCCACACAGCTTCTCGGCAAATCCAGACGATAGGCCAAAGAATCAAATCTTTCCATAATGCAGAAAGAACCCTCGAAGAGGAAAAAGGTAGGAATATCTAGGAGGAAAAGTAGGTTGGAACACAAGGATGGACCATTATTTTTAAACCATATACATTTCAATTTAAAAAAAAATTACAACATTTTAAACGTTTTATAATATGATGAATAGTCATTTGATTCAATTTTGATAGTTCGAAGTAAACAATATTTAAAACATTTGTAAACATTTTTATATTATATTAATAAAATATCCTTTATATAATACTTTATCAAATTACTTTTATAACTCGATGTCTTAACAAGTTTACTTTCGTTCCTGTAGACTCTATCCATGCGTTGATCAGGCGAAAAGCTAGAATTCTTCAGGTACTTAATAGACTTGTTTCAACACCCAGTGAAAATACTTGAAAACTCATTTAAAACATATATGGAAAGTATAACCCAAACAAATCAACCAAACCGAAATAGTTGTCTAACCATGGATTGCAGATACACAATGGTTACGCCTGAATCCCCCAAGAAACAAGCCGTATCCGTAAGCTTTCTCAGCCCTATGAGTTACGCCATGTTTACTAGTAGAGTGCAGAATACACAACGGTTACGCCTGTATCCCCCAGGAAACAATCCGTACCCCTAGGCCGTCTCGGCCAGGCAGTTTCGCTAGTAATGCGACCTACATAGAGTGCAGGATACACAATGGTTACGCCTGGATCCCCCAGGAAACAATCCGTACCACCAGGCTAACTCAGCCAGACAGTTGCGCTATGGGTCGCGATCATAAGACGATGGATATCGCCATGAAATTCAATGGACACTCGAGTATCATATCTGAAAAAACCCAAATCAAAGAGAGAGAATAATATCGATAGAATGAATCCACAGTGTGGCCACGAAGCGGATATCAAGCAGAAGGCACTTTCCATATCTTTACTTCAAAAATATGTATCATATAGTACCTTTCAGACCATTTTCAAATATCATACTTATATAAAGTCCATTATATATAAGATTTCATTTCAAGTCAAATACTTTCCAAAATCAATAATATATCAAATCATACTTATATTGACTCGATTATATAAGATTTCAATTAACAAGTTGAGTACCTTTACAAATCAATAGTTTTCAAATCACTTCATACTTATACAAATCACTTTATATAAGTTTGATAACTCCCAAATCAAGTATCTAGCAAATCAAGGTTCCCAATTTCAATCTATTTCAATATCAATTCAGTTTCAAAATATATATATGACTTCACCAAATCATTTCTTCCTAATTATATATATTTAGTTTCAAAGTTTCTCAAACAATAGATTTAGAAAATAATCTAAATTTCCAAATCAACAACATTTATGTCAAATAAATTCATTTCTATTTCAAACATATATTCACTATCAAAAATCACAATACTTTCAAAGTTATAAATCTTTCCAAACCAAAATACTTGAAATCATTACACTTTGAAAATCGTAACTTTTCGAAATCATACATTTGAAATCATAAAACATTCCTTTAATTCTTTACATTTCACAAATTTATTCAATTAAACCCAAACATAAAATTTCCAATTTTAATCCAATTCAAACAATCAGTTTCAATTCAATTTAGTTTTCCAACAAAACCATTTCAAATATTATCAAATTTCAAATATAGATTTGATTTACAAAATAAATTATTCAATCTTAAATATGTTTCAAGGCTTAAATATACCATATTTCAAAACTAAATTTTATAATTTCATATATCTCAAATTTCACTTCATTATTACTTACATATGTCATCAATTCGCAACATTACATTCGATCGCTCGCTTGGTCACACAAGTTCGCTTTCGAACTAGTATTGTCCATTCGACTTCCCTAATGCGGACTTCGATATGGTTTCTCGACTAGAAGCCATCAGTCTCCTTGCATAGCCATATACTATGATAGAGAATTCTAGAATCAAGCCCAAAATCCATATCAAATATTCGCCATCAAGAACCAAATGAAAAATCCTAACACGAAATGGTGTAATTCGCCTCGAACTTGTGTACTCAAACTTGGATCAATTAATTATGTGAATAAAAATAGCATACGTACAACTTATGATCTACTTGTTAAATAAATAGTTTCATAAAGATGTTACTAAGTTAAAACATTTAAAACCAAATTTTTATCAAACATTTGAAGACTAATTTTTTTTATCCAAAACATTTCAAAACTAAATTTCATATTAGTATAATTCAAAATAGCCTTATTCATTTACATAACTAAACAGTTTCAACTTATACAAATCATATTATTTCATACTTGAAACATGCAAACTAAACTTATATTCTTTATCAAATACCTTATATTTTCAAAATTACATAGCTTTGAAAATTAACCTTGATTTGGAAGTGCTCGAATCTTCAAAACAGTTGAAGAAATCATATTTTCAACCCAAGAATTGGAAATCACCAAATTTAGTAAATCAATCCCAATTAATAAGGTTATACTAAAACAAATCTGAATTTCGAGGATTGAACATTGGCTTACTTTAAACCATTTCAAATATATTCACACATATATCTTTTGATAGCAAACAATACTTTGAAATCTAAAATCAAAATTCGTTTCATAAAATCACTCACATATCAAAGCTATAAGAGTGGCCTCTCCACCACTCAGAATCTCGAAAATCAATATCGATGATGCATGCATTCATCACCGAAATTATTTTCCGACGACATAAGTGGGTTCTGGACTTTTATTTTCTTGAAACTTCTTTAAAATCTCTTCAAAAATTTTAGAATTCATTCGAATACATTTGAAATATTTCTTACTCGAAAAATATCTTTAAATCTATTATTATTATTTCCAAAATCTTAAAACCGATTTCAAAACACAGGAGTTCGATTCCTCGAAATTCAAATTCAAAACCCTTCAGTTATAAATCATCTTTATATAAATCAATTTTCTTATAAATTTTCAAAATTTCAAATCCTTTTGAAACTTTAAAATTTTATTTTACAAGATATATAATCTTTATCGAAAAAATTTCACTTTTAAATACAAAATATGGTCATCCTTATCAAAATAATAATTTCGATGTACACAAAATTTTCAAAACACAATCAAACACAAATTTCAAAAGGATGATCCAAGGAAGGATTTCAAAAAAAACAGAGATTCAAATTTAGAGGAACTCTGATCAAATAGAATTCTGATTCGAAGAAAGGCTCGAACGAAGATGAGATATTTTTATTACCAAATAGAAGATGGATAAGCCTATATAAATCGCGGGCGATCTTAACCGGTCAACCGTGACTTCAGGAATATAATCAATTCGAAAATTTAAGGCAAATCGACATTCGATCGCCGAAGATAGAATCCGGGTAGAGCAGGAGATAGGTAGCATTGTAAACCGAGGATATAGAAATCTCCGGTTAATCAGTGCCAGTTGCAAAGGAGTTTCACCCCTTTACAAATCATTCAAAGAATGGAAGAATCACCAATCTTTAGAGAAGTCATTCCAAAGTGGAGCTACGGAACTCCCCAAAATAAAAAGGATAAAATAGGAAAGATAAGATTGGACTTTAGAACAAGAGGGAGCGTTCCAAAGTTCAAGGAATCCTAATCGATAAGAATCCTAACCAAGAGATTTTTAACAAGATGGATACAGAAGGAATGAAGTTTAGAAAATCTTGGTTTCAAAATAAGAATTTTTTTTATACCAAAATAATCTTTGAAACTCCTTTAAAAATCATTTGGAAATCATTTATACTTTGAAAATACGTTCTCTCATAAAGAAAGGATTCTGAGATTGATTTCACTCATTCTAGGGTATTTCTACCCTATCTCTAATGAGTTTTTGCTCCACAGGCTAAGTTTTGCCTAAAACCAAAGCTTTGATACCAACTTGTAATAACCAGATATTTTCATCCATTCACATCCACACATGCCGGACTTGAACTACTCAAAATATCGCATTGTAAATAAATTTAGAGCAAATGAAATACAATCACAGACACAGAAATATCAGAATAACTTGCAGCGGAATATAAAATACATAGTAGTTCATGAAGCTACTACAGCAGAGTCTCAAACCAAATACATAATACGGTCTGAAAACAACACAATAGAAATCCCAAATACATAGAAGTTCACTAATACATGAGATAAACTAGAACAGCTGAAACAGAAAGTAGATATAAATGTAGATAAGCAGAACTCCAGCAAAGACCGGCCCCAGAAAGAGAATCCAAAGCTGTGAATATTCAGGCTGACCCGAGCGTAAAGTAAAACACAAAACACTCGAGTCACGATCATATATACTTATATAATGTAAACCAACTCAAGTGAACTGTAGTAGAAATGCAATAACTTAAAGGATACTTGGGATCGCCCATCCTTTAAGAATCAGTTAAACTATAAATTAAATACATCCCGTGGTTAAAATTTCAAAATGGTATTTTATACTTCAAAATCAAATATAATTTCAAAATTCAATATCATTCAAAATACACTTCAAAATATCATATCTTCCAAACCACATTCATTTTTATTTAATTTAAATACCATTACAAAACACGTTTCAAAATAGTTTATATTTCGAAACAAATTACTTCATTTTAAATCATAAAATGAAGTTATTATATTTAATAATTAAATTATTAAATTTCCAAAATTTTAGTCTTTCAAAATTCATTTGTTCACTTAATTTATTAAAACAGATGAAAATTCAACTTTCGCAACATTTAGAAATTGCTACAGAAAGTTACATTCAAAACAGTTCAATTTAACAGAAGATAGCATTTAAAAATGCTGTAATAGGGTTACATTAGTTTCAAATAAAACTTAATTAAATTCAACAATTATAACTTTTACAAAAATGTTATAATAGCCTTTAATTAAACTTAGCCATTAGGTTCATTATTTTCAACTACAACATTTACAAATGCTGTATTATCATTTACATTAGAATTATTATCATTTCAGAAATGCAGTTAATTAACTTCAAATATGCATTATAATTTCACAAACAATTATATTTTTATTTAAATCATTTTTAACTTATAAAATCATATAATTTCACTTTTAAAACAATCATTCAAATACCCTTATATTCATGATTTTATAAAGTTAAATCTCCATCCAAAAATCAAAATTTAACACTAATTCACTTATTAAATTTGAAGATTAAATTTTAAATTCATTAAATTAAATTTAAATTAACACTTAGTTTAAAATTTTCAAATATAACTTAATTTCATTTTTATTTACTTAACTTAAAATTCACTTTTAAGCCAAATTCACAAATTTCCAATTTTAGTTATATTTCAAAATTTCAACTTAAATATTCATTCATTTCACATTTTAACTTTATTCAAAAATCATTAATATATTATAAAATCATTTTACAATCATTTAATTCAAAATATCATAAATTTATCATATTTTCATATTTAATTTAAATTTCATTTATCACCAAATTATAATTTCCAAAATAACTTACATTTTAGATTTTCTGACTTTACCATTTATTTATTTCACGTATAAATTTTCAAAAAATCAATAATGCTTTACAAAAATCATTTTTAATCAAATTTAAAACAAAATATTATAATATTTACATTTCTAAAATATTTTTAAAATTTTTAGAAAAACGTATTTTAACAAGGGGTCTGTATTTCATTTTCTAGCCTAGGTAAAGTGATACGGGTAATATATCATTTCAACCCGTAATTTACAAAGAAAACCCAGATTTGATCATTTCAAACCCGTAAATCACAAGTAAATGAAAATAATTGAAAATCATCCAGGCCTATCATTTCAGCCCATAATGATTTTCTCTTATTCTAAAGTCCGTTCGGGTATGTATCATTTCAACCCAAAGTGATTCTAATCTAAAGGGAACTTGCAGTGTGATAAACTGATAAAAATAACAGAACAACATAATATAACAGTAACAGATGTTATAACAGGTGTTAAGCATGGGTGAATATCATATGATCATAATATAGCATGTGTAACATGATAATGCATTTTACAGATTCAAAAGGGGTCAATTTACTAGTTATTTATGTACATATTGTCTGATGAGAATAACTCACCTGTTCAAGCTGGAGATAACCAAATCAGACACACAACAGAGATCCAAAAGCCACAAAAGCATGACTACGATTCAAGTGAGGGAGAGCCAAAGCTAATTGCTTTGAACATATGAAACAACACAATTATATAACACATGAATATACACTTAAATAAAATCAAACAACACAAGGAATACATGCACAAAAGTCACCAAATCTCTTGCATTTGCCTTCAACCACTCCTAGGCTCAGCCATAGATTAAAATACACGACTAAAGTGAGATTTTGGATCAGGTTTGGGGTCAATAGGGTCGGCCTAGCATGGGAAAAGATGGTGTGGAAGTGGTAATGGATGAAATACAAGTCAAAGCAACACAACATGTTTTCTATGCAACTAAAGTCACGGCCACAAGCAAATATGGTCACAGGAAGGTCTGTAGTGTACTGGAGAATGGTGTGGAAATGGTCTCAGGTCAGGTAGGGGTTGGAGATGATGGTGCAAGTGGCGGCCATGGTGGTGTTTGAGGTGGTGGAGCAAGTGGAGAGCTCGGTTATAGGGTTTAGGTGGAGTATTGCACATATTTTGGTGGATTTGGTTACAAGAGGTGCAAGGCCATGGATGGACAGAGGGCTGGAGGAGGTGTTGGCCTGATGTGGTGGTGATGGTGGCAGCCATGGTGAAGGAGGAAGGAGGGGCCGAGCCAAATAGAGATGAAGGCAAGTGCTAAAATCACAACAAAAAAGAAGAAGGAAAACATGGAAAAATAATGAAAGTTTACCAAGCTTTCCTAGGAGATGATGGCCGAGATTTTTTTTCAGTAGAAGATAAAAATTCATGTACGTGAATGATAAAGAAAGTATGCAGCTGAAAGGATTGAGAAGTAATGGTTAATTGATGACAAATTAAGTTACAAATGTGAAAGGTTGGAAAATAAAGAGCCAATGGAAACCAAAAGTCAAAACCTTTTCAAATTACCTTTAATTTATCTATATATGTTTATATTACTGAAAATAATAATAATTTCAGTCAAAAATTCGAAAATATAACAAAATATAAAATATATGTAAATATTTATTAATTATATAAGGTTAAAATAGGAAAATAGCACAAAATTGCAAACTAGTCTAGAAAAATGAAAAATAAACAGAATGAACTTTGGAAAATTTATATGGTCATGTGAATATATTTATAACCAAGATAATAACATAAAATAAAATGCATTCACAAAATAAATATATAAATTTTAATTAAATATAATTTAAATGAAGAAAATAGCAGAAAAATAGAAAACAGCCTTTAAAAATAGGAAATAAATACAGTAAATTTTGGAAAAATTATAACATCACTTTAAAATGTTTTAAATAGAATATATACCTAACATGTCATATAACACATATTAGAACATGACTTGACAAATAAAATATTATTATATAATTTAAAATGAAGAATATTGTTAAATAACTCAATACACACACAATATTGTAAAGGGTATAACTTTCACAATTTAAATCCAATTTCAACGAAAAAAGGCAGTATTCATGATATTAAATCTATTTTCATAATAAAAGATAAAATTTAAGAATTCAAATATTTAAATTTAAAATTTAAAAGTCAAAGTTTGACCAGATTGACTAAAATCCACATTTTTGGAAAATATACAATTTATTCAGGTTTGAAATTATCATTCACACAAAATTAAAATTTATATTTAAAATAACAAATTTATTCATTTTAATAAATATAATAAAGTTTTCAAATAAAATAATCAAAATAAATAATTAAAATAAATAAAAAATATTCAGGGTTGTTACATAAACTAACTTTCAAATATTTAAAATCAATTAAATATTCCAATTCCAAATATCCAAAAATTCCCAGTTTTCACATCCTGTTTTTTCTCTTATAGTTGACACTCCTTTACCTTTTACTGCTAAGATCACACTTCCTCACCCTTCGACTAGGAAGTGGGTACCGAAGCATCGCCCTGTTGTGGTAGGTGTTCCATATGCTTCCCCAGACACTTCTCACATGGTATCTTCACCTATCGTTGTCATACCCTTCCTGTAATTTACAGGACCCTGCTATATTTGACTTTGTTTCAAAGTCTTCCTCTGAGGACATACCATGGAAGTCTTCCTCTGAGGACATAACGTGGAGTTCGGTTAAGCAAGGTTGGATTCGCGAAAGTTCTAGAATGAGATATGATTCGAAATATGCCACCTTCTATAAGTATGTTGGGGATTATAAGGAGAACAGAGGTCTACATTATAAGACAATAGATGATATGTAATATCCCCAATTCTAAGCCTCGAAAATAAATGCTACCGATGTTGCAGTCATCAATAGTATTATTCTCCGATAAAAAATGAGATAAGTTAATAGTATCATTATAATCAAAAGCACAGGAATATGAAAATATTCAAATACAGTTTAAAAATAAAAAAATTCATTTCAATAATAAATTTTCATATTCATTACATAATCCCAAAATATTGCCCAGGTTCATATAAAATATTACAAAATACTCCAAGAGCGACATTTGAAGATGTCTTCTTGATTGATCAAAATTTACTATTAGAAAGATACAATTTCTATCATTACATACATACAGATAGAAGTCATAACAACGCAGTGGAGAAAGACTCCAAAATAGCAAACTTTTCTTCCAATAACTCTCTATAGGCTTTATTCGCCAAAACCCGAAACCTTAGTCTCCAACTACTCAAATGAGCACCCAAGATTCAAAGGGAAAAAACAAAAACTTTGGTTTAGAAAAAAAGTCTGGTGTGAGTAATAATAAGCCATCTCGGTTAATAGATATCTAGTGAGACCATGCAGCTGAGCAAAAATTGGTTTACCCCTCACTAGTATCTTTTAAAATATGACTTTTAGAAATCAAGCACCAGCAACCATAATGATTAAATTAGACAATATGAAAAATCATATGCATGCATGAAACATTGGTAATTATGATCAATTTGTCTGAATTAATGGACTATTTGTCCCAAAATCATAGTTTTGCCAAGGTAACTACAAATCTATATGGCTCACTCGGGCCTACCAGATATACTAAATTCTCCAATTTACTTTTAGAAGAAAATTAAATGATTTATCTAGAAATTACTAAATCACTCTAATCTTAAGGGTTTTGCAGGCCAATCAATAACCTATCGCATCTTTGTATTCCTTTCTATGCGTAAACCTACTTTTAGTCTTACCCTTGACAAAGCCCTACGCACTAGGATTTTGGACTAATATCAGCTTGGGTCTAACAACTAAAGTATAGGGCGCGACCCTACATCAATCCCATTTAATTTTCTACTCTCTGAGTTAATTCATCATATCATAATTAATTAAATTGTGATAAGAATAATAATCTCTTTAATAAAATTCAAGGTTAAATACCATTTTTATTTCCTTGAAACCAATTTCTTTATAAATGTTTAACCGAAATCATACTTAAAACAAAGAAACTATAGCCTTTACTTTATCCAAAATATTATTCCAATATATGCTTTTATAAAATATCAGTGACGAATTTTGAAATCATTTAGAGGTTATCACACCTCAAAACCATAGGCTATGAAGCCATATGTAATAAAATCATTAAATTAATAAAGTGCAGCATTGAGTCGCTATGGTCGCATCGCTCTATATTGAAATCTTGTTAAAGCAACCGATTTATAAAGCATAAAGCCATGGGGCAAAATCATTTTTGTCGCATAACATAAATATTTAGGTTGGCGAATATAATTTATGGGTTTGCATAGTATAAAACATTAAAGCTTGGTGATATGGGAATATCAAATTAAGGCTAGGCGACATCATTGTTGTAGTATAATCAATGTCGAAAATAGCCTATAGCGGCACCATGGCCAAAACACTGGCATAACTGCCTTAAAGAAAACAAGGTCGAAACTAAGCTACACGGCATCAATGCCGTAGTACACTCAGAGTTGAGACTATATAGTAACGACATCACTATAACCGATATAAAATATATGGCATAGAAATAAATAAGAGATGATATTGAAAACTAGCAGCATCGTTAATGCCGACATAGATAAGCGGCAATGATATGTGGCATTGATATGTAGTATCATTAGTACCAAAGGCATGAATGTTGACATTACTTATGCTTCTCACTCAACCAAGTGGACTCATTCGATACCGAAGTTGATATCATATGCATTCACTATAGTTGATGCCGAAAAGCATAACTACGGCATAGATGTGTTGCGGCATTACAACAATCGCAATGGCATTTTTCCCAATTACTATAAAAACTGTTTTATTGCTATTAAAAGTAAATTCTTTTCACCAACTCCTAATTCTTGTCAAATTTCTATTGGTTAACAAAACTCTTTGTCAATTCCTTTATAGAAAATCCACGAGAACATATATTTTTCATTCCCAAAACATATGCAAACCATATAATTTATATTATTATTTTAATATAATCACTAAACCTTTCTAATAAATTCATAGTAATTCATAATCACTTTGGAAAAATCCCCGAAAGTGATAATAAATTAGATTTATCATATCCTTTAACATATCAAAATTTCAAATAAAATAAATGCAATAAACTAGGTTTTCACACTTAAAACCTATTAATTAATTTCATATATAGTCCAATAATCCATCATTCAAACATATCAACCAATCACTCAAAACAAGGGATAATAAAAACATAAGGTTTGGGTTTGATCATAAAACCGAAATAAACATGTAAATAGTGAGATGGATAACTATTGTTCACTTTGATTTAATAGAGAAGGATGAGAATTGAGTTTAGATATTATTTCCCCAAGCTAAACCTTGATTTCCTTGTTCTTTCTTCCCTTGAACTCTTTAGTAATGGCCAGCCTCGTATTTGCTTTAGATTGTGTGAATGAATGTGAATGAGGGAGATGAAAGTGTAAGGGTTTATGTTTAGGAAATGTGCCTATTGATATTTTATCCTCTATATAAATTCCTCCTTCTAATCGAAGTTATAATCATATCAATTCATTAATTAAGGCTTAACCATTAATTCCCAAACCTCATTCTTCTTATCATCCTACACTATTTTATTTAATTTATCTAATTAAATATTCTATATAATGTTAATCAAGATTAGAGGTGTTACAAACTCCCCTCCTAAAGAATTTCGTTCTTAAAATTACGATAAAGTACATAACAAACATATAACACAGAGATAAAACATACCATCTAACTGTCTTGTTTCTTTAATTCTTCTCATCCCTAGCCATTATACGAACTGGATGTCTAGCAATACTCATATATTACACTACTACTAAATCTTCCAATTCAGTTGGACTAATAGTTGTCTCCGAATCACGAACACACCTTCTAAGATGAGAATCAGAAAAACCGTTGTGGACTCCTAAAAAATTGCTAGGTAACTCAATCCTGTAAGTGAGTTTCTCGATCCTTTCAATAATAGGAAATGGTCCAATAAAGCTACGTGCCAATTTCCCTGACTTTTTGAATCTTACTACACCCTTCATCGGCGATACTTTGACAAAAACAAGTTCGCCAACTGAGAATTCTAAGTTTTTCCATCTCTTAACTGCATAACTCATTTGCCTGGAGTAAGCTTCCTTCATCCTATCTCCGATCAAATCAATCTTTTCCATGGCTTCTATTACTAAATCTGGAACAAGAATTAATCTATCTTCGATCTCTAACCGACATACGAATGATTTGCATGGACTTTCATTCAAAGCTTCAAAAGGTGTCATCCCTATAATAGTATGATAACTATTATTATAAAAAAATTCAACAAAGTGTATATGGTCTTCCCATAATCATACAGAGTCTAGCACACAAGTTCTTAACAAATCTTAGAAGACTTTGTTAACTTTTTCTATTTGCCCATCTGTCTGTAGATGATAAGGGTACTCATCTTGAGTTTGTATCTAAAACTTCTTGCAAACTCTTCTAAAATTCTCTAGTGAATAAGGTATCTCTATCACTGACAATACTACTAGGAACTCTATGTAGTCTGACAATGTTCTTTATAATCAACTTGGCTAAAATATGTGTCGTTCTTGTCGATGTAACAGGAATAAAGTGTGCACTCTTGGTCAGTCTATCCACTATAACCCAAATACTCTCATTTCCCCTACTCGACCTTGGTAACCCATTTACAAAATCTATAAATATAGAATCCCATTTCCACATCGGTACATCTAAAGGCTAAAGCAATCCACTCGACTTTTAATACTCGACTTTTACTTGTTGGCAATTCAAACGATGTTTTACCCATAAGTCTACATCTATTTTCATGCCTTCCTAGAAGAAACTCCTATTTATATATTGATACATGTTGATTCCTCCGGGTCAATAGTGAACTTCGATCGATGACAATCCATAAGTGCTTCTTTCCTTAGGTCTCGTCTGGAACATACAATCGTTCTTTCTTCCTTAACCATCCATTTTGGTCAAGATAAAAAATCATCAATCTCGGTTCCACCTTTCAATCTTCTAATTCTTTCATCCAGTAATAGATCATTTCTTTACTTAGAAGCAATCCTTTCAATCAATACTGGTCGAATTTCTAAGCAAGATTACATTGCAGCACTCTGAGTAGAACTAGTCGTGGATCTTAACTGCACACTACAAGTAGTTAATGCTTCCAAATCCTTTCATTCCGCTAACATTGCTGACACTGCTTTCTGATGTTTTCTACTAATCACAACTGCAACTTTATTTCCCTTTCTTGGTATACACTACATTCCAAAATCATAAGCATCTAAAAACTCTAACCATCTATGTTGTCTCATATTTAACTCCTTCTGGAAGAATAAATATCTCAAGGATATGTGATCCGTAAATAACTAGAATCTTTCTGCTAAAAAATGATGTCTCTACACCTTCAAAGAAAAAATTAGAGTAGCAAACTCTAATTATGGGTCAGATAACTAACTTCATCCAGTCTGAGCTATCGAAAAGCATAGGCAATCACTTTACCTTTCTGCATCAACATAGCTCCTAATTTTGTTCCACATAAGTTTGCATACACCACCAAATCTTGATTTCCATCTGGAACAACTAACGTGGGTGCATTATTTAATAAATGTTTCAGCTTCTGGATTGCCTCCTCACATTTATCGCTCCAAACATACTTCACGTCCTTTCTTGTTAGTTTAGTCATTGGTACTACCATATGAGAGAAATCTTTGATGAATCTCCGGTAGTAGCCAATCGATTCAAGGAAAATTTATATCTCGTCTATTGTCTTATGCCTCCCCCAATTATTAATAGCTTGTATCTTAGCTAGATCCACTGAACACCCTTTTTATGAGACTACATGATCAAGGAACTTCATTTCTTTCATCCAAAAATGACATTTGGAAAACTTCGCCTTTAGTTGATATTGTCTCAACATCTCAAGTATTACTCTAAGGTGAGTCTCATAATCTCTTCCATTCCTCAAATATATTATAATATCATCTATAAATGCTAAGATGGATCTATCCAAATTCTCTTAAAAGATTCGGTTCATCAAATCTGCGAAGAAAGCATGCACATTAGTTAATTTGAATTGCATTACTAACCACTCGTACAAACCGTATCTCGTTCGAACTACTGTCAAAGGAATACTATCCTCCATCACTCTCAATTGCTGGAACCATGTCGCCAAATCAAACTTAGAAAATACTTTGGCTCCACTCAACCGGTCAAATAAATCATCGATTCTCGGCAAAGGATATATGTTCCTTACCATCTTCTCATTCAACTTTCTGTAGTGGATTCACAATCTCAATGACCTGTCTGGTTTCTTTGTGAGCATCACGGCCGCTCCCCAAGTCGACTACTTGGCCTGATAGAACTTTTCCCTTCTAAATCCACCAACTGCACCTTTAACTCCTTCATATCTGTAAGTGCATCTTGCTAGGTGTTTTACTAATGGGTTCAATTCCAAGTAAAAAATTTACTCAAAATTCAGTAGCTTGTGTCAATTGTAGTCCTGTAACAGGCTCAAAAACATCTGCAAATTCTCTAATGATAAAAACTCGATTCAGCCCATCTTTCTCCTCTATTCCATCCAATAATGCACAAACATAAAAATTCAAGTTCTCTATTGAGTATATAATTTGATCGCTACTAGTAGGGTGTCTTAATGATATTTTTCTATCTTGGAAAAATATTCTAGCATCATATTTGCTTAATCAGTCCATACCTAAAATAATCCCCAAGGCCCACAAAATCAAACACATGCAAACTGCCTGCAAATATATGACCTAACAAGACAAACTATAAATGGTCACATCTCATCCCAAGAGATGCATACCTTCTATCAGATTCAGAACCCTTAAGGAAGTAACATAGTATAATGGTTCTAAACTTAGCTTATCTACCAAGCAATGAGATATAAAATAATATGATGCATCGGTATCAAATAGTACTCTAATAGGTATGCCATAAATCAAAAGCGTACCTCCCATCGTAGCCTTCCTCGTCTCCTCTACTGTTGGTCTCGAACCAGATGGTTCCAAAGCAAACACTTTTCCTTTCTCAACCTTACCTGATTTCTTGCACTAATTCTTGCAATGCCTAAACTAGTACAATTGAAGCACTTGATGTTCTTTCTTCCAATAACCTTCTTTCCATCTCTTAAATGACATTCGTTTGCAAAATGCCCTTTCTTGTCACACTTTTAGCATTCAACATCTAATATTCCTTCCTTGGAAGCTATGCCCTTCTGAGCTCCCTTTTTCTGAAAGAACTTCCTTTTCTGATACTGCCCACTCTGGTTCCCTACTACTTTTTTACCGCTAAAGAAAGCAAGCATCTCTTCATTCCTCAGTGCCATCTCCACTAACACGTGACATAGATCCCTGAGATGTGACTAGGTTTCCCTAGTAAGCTATGGCCATAACCCACAGATGAACTTTTCATCCCTTTTAATCATTGTATCCACCTTAGCATACCTATACCTAGATAACTCCTCAAACCTTGTTGCATACTCTAAAACGTTCATGTATCCTTGCACTAACTTAGCAAACTTCCTTAGAAAAGTCGACTTAGCAATTACAGACATGAACCGCTCCTCATACCACCTCTTGAACTCAGCCCAAGTCAAAATTTCCTCTGCACTCCAATAGTTACACTGTTCCACCCATATAACAAAGCTCCTTACAATTGCCTGGATTCCAATCTCCTTTTTTGCTTGTCATTCAAACCTAGATCAATGAAAATCCTTTCACAATGAAGTAGCCAATTCTCCACTTCAATAGCATCTTCGGTTCCAATGAATGGATTTCCTCCGAGTTTCACATATCCCTACTCAAACAGCATAGTTATTGACAATTGAGCTTCAGGATTTGCTCCTCCAGCATTACCACTAACTAATCCAGCTGCAACTCCATCTTGCATTATGTTAAGAAGAATTGATACATGGTTCCCATATCTTTTGGTGGTGTTCCAGCACTTACATTAGCATTTGTTGCTTGACCTAGATTCCTCATAGTATTGAGCCTGACATTGCCATTGGTTGTGGTGCTTCCTACATCGAGATTCACTCTTCCATTTCTTGCCTCTATATCTTACTTTTCTTAAATTTTCATTCAAACCTTAGTAAGATACGGAAGAATGGACAAAGAGAGAGGGAAGAGTAGAAACATGATATATACTTATATATAGCAAATACAAGTACGTTATTATAGCATTATGCCATACCCCAATCTAATTTTTTGATTCATTTGGATTACATTTTCAAAACTCTTTTAAAGTTTAAAATTATTTAGTTTTACATATGCCTTTGCTCTGATACCAACTTCTAACATCCCCTATTCTAAGGCCCGAAAATAAGTGATGTCGATGATGTAGTCATCAATAGTATTATTCTCCGATGATAAAATGAGATCAGCTAATAGTATCATTAGCATCAGTATCACAGGAATATGAAAAATTTTCAAACACAGTTTAAAAATAAACTTTTTCGTTTCACTAATAAATTTTCATTTTCAATACATAATTCTAAATATTTTCCAGGTTAAGATAAAATATAAATATTACAAAATACTATAAGAGCGATGTATGAAAATGCCTCCTTGGTTGATCAAAGTTTACTACTGGATAGATATAATTTCTTCTATTACATACATACGGACAAAAGTCATAACAACACAGCAAAATAAATAGATAGCTCCTAAATAGCTATTTCTTCCTTCTACACATCTCTGGAAGCTTTATTTGTCAAAACCTAACACCTGAAACCTTACTCTCGAACTACTCAAATGAACATGCGAGAGTTAATGGGGAAAATCAAAAACTTCGGGTCAGATAAAAAGTGTATTGTATATAATAATATGTCATCCCAGTTAATAGATATCTAGTGAGATCATGTCACTAAGCAGAATGAGTTTCCCATCACCAGTATCCTCTAAAGTTTGTCTATTATAAATCAAGCATCTACAACCCTAATGGTTAAACTAGACAATATAAACAATCAAGCATCTTACTAGATATACCAAATTCTCCAACGTAATATTATAAGGAAACTAAATTTTCTGTTCGGAGCTTACTACTCCTAAGTCACTCTAATCCTGATAGTTTTACAGGCCAATCAATAACCTATCTCATCTTTGTGTATTCCTTTTTGTGCGTAAATCTACTTTAGTCTTACCTTTGACAAAGCCATATGCTTTGAAATTTTAGACAAACAGCAGCAAGGGGCGAACGGCTGAAGTACAAGGCGCGACCCTACACCAGTCCCGGCCGGTATTCTAATCTTTGAGTCAATTCATTCTATCACAATTTATCTAAAGGTGATAAGAATAATAGTCTCTCTTGTAAAATTATAAGTTAAATACCTTTTTTATTTCCTTGAAACCAATTTCTTTATAAATGATTTAACCTTTGAAATCACACTTAAAACAAAGATACTATAGCTTTTACTTTATCCAAAATATTATGCCAATATATGCTTTTACAAAATATCATTGATAAATTTTGAAATCATTTAGCGGTTATCACACCACAAAACCATGGGCTATGAAGCCAAATATAATAAAACCATCGAATTGATAAAGTGCGGCATTGATATAGCCGCTATGGGATTGTTACATCTCTTTATATCGAAATCATGTTAAAGCATATGATTTATAAAGCATAAGGCCATGGGGCCAAAATCATTTATGTCGCGTAACATAAATATATAGGTTGTAGAATATAAGCGGCATAGTTATGGGTTTGCACAGTATAAAACATTAAAACATGGTGATATGGGAATGTCGAATTAAGGCTAGGCGGCATCATTATCATAATATAATCAATGTCAAATATAGCCTACAGCGGTATTATAGCCAAAAGGCTGTGGCATAAGAAACTAGTGGCATCATTGCCTTAAAGAAAACAATGCAAAACTACGTTATGCAGCATCAATGCCATAACACACTCCATGTTGAAATTATATAGTAGCGGCATCACTATGGCTGAGATAAAATATGCGGCATAGAAATAAATAGGCGATGATATTAAAAACTTGCGGCATCATTAATGCCGACATAGATAAGCGGCAATGATATGCAACATTGATATGTGGCATCATTAATACTGAAAGCATGAATGCTAACATTACTAATGCTTCTCACTCTACCAAGTGGATTCATTCGATACCGAAGTTGATATTATATGCATTCACTATGGTTGATGTCGAAAATCATAGCTATGACATACGGGTTGCGGCATTAATGACAACAACAATGTCATTTACCGTAATTACTATAAAACTGTTTTATTGCTATTAATAATAAATTCTTTCCACCAAATCCTAATGCTTGCCAAGTTTCTATTGGCTAAAAAACTCTTTGTCAACTCTTTTTTAGAAATTCTGCCATAACATATATTTTTCATTCCCAAAACATTTGCAAACCATATAATTTATATTATTATCTTAATATAATTATTAAGCTTTTCTAGCCTAATAAATTCATGGTGATTCATAAACACCTGGGAAAAATCCTCAAAATCACAATAAATCTGATTTACCATATTCTTTAACATATAAAAATTTCGAAACTAAAAACATTATATAATTATTAATAATAATTAAAACCCAAAATAAATAATTTATATACCTAGGAAATTCATAAAATATTCATACTTGATTAGAAAATCATGAAATTAAAAATCTACTTCTTAAATAATGTTATAAACATCATATCCAAATTTCAAGTCAAATGGATGTAATAAACTTGATTTTCACACCTAAAGCCTATGAGTTAATTTCATAGGAAATCCAATTATTCATTATTCAAGCATATATTCAACCAATCGTTCAAAAACATGGCATAACAACAATATAAGATTTGGGTTTGATCACAAAACCGAAATGAACATGCAAATAGTAAGATGGACAGCTATTATTCAACTTGATTTGATATAGAAAGACGAGATTTGAGTTTAGATTTGATTTTCCCAAGCTAAACCTTGATTTCCTAACGTTTTCTTCCCTTGAACTCCCTAGTAATGGTCGGCCTTGTATTTTCTTTAGTTGTGTGAATGAGGGGATGAAAGTGTAAGGCTTATGATTAGGAAATGTGCCTATTCATATTTTACCTTCCACATAATTTCCTCCTTCTAATTTAAGTTATAACCATTCTTATTGATTCATTAATTATGTATCGATAGTAATTTCCAAATTCTCCTTATTATCTTACATTATTTTATTTTATTTATCTAATTAAATATCCTCAATAATGTTAATCAAAATTAGGGATTTTACATGATGATTTATCATTTTTCACTATTTGTGGGATTGGACAAAGGAATAGTCCTCTCTTGGAATATACATCTTGGGGTAGGAAATATTTATATTGCTTTGGTGCGGCTGATTATGTTCCTTCCTTAGTTTCTATATTTTTTAAGTACTTAGATGTTATAGGACCTGATTCTTCGGATGATGGTAGTGGTTCCTCTTCTATGGAAAAGGATTGGTTTGTTTTTATTAGTAGTTTTAGCCTTATTGTCAAAAACATATGCTATTGTTCCTATAGTTGTTTTGCACATGTGCAAAATACCGATTTTAAATTTCACTAGTAAAGGTAGATGGCCCACTTAGCCTTGCTAAAATAATATAAATTTAATACAGATGAAATAAAATCACATAGTCGATTTTATACTGGTTTGAATCTCCAATTCTACATATAGTTGTAGAATCTCTATTCTGGTTTTTCATTAACCAATACCCTAACTTTGTCCATAGGAATAGGCACCTAAGCAGTAGAATATGGCTTCAATGCACTTGCCCGAGCAGCCGAATAAGACTTCAGCACTTTTTCTAGAGTAGCAGAACAGGACTTCAACATTGTAGCAAAAGTTACTTTACGACATAGTGTGTCTTAATATATAAATTTGTCTCTTTTAGTACACAAACTCCTATAAGCACCACAAACAATATGGAGATGAATGGATAAGGTATTTAGGAAGTGAGGTGGCCTTTGTTAGATAAAGTCGAGTGACAATGTAAGGCCTAGAGTTTCTTAATTTACTATTTCAAATGATTTAGAAACAAATGCACAATAAATAGAAATTGGGGTTTTAGATTTGAGAATAAAAATGAATTTCAATCGTGAGAAAGAGATCTGAGTGCATATGATTGAGTGATTATTTTGAGGATAATAGAAAGATTATATAAGAGTGAAAGAAATCCATTAAATAGGTGAAACCCTTCAGAAATTTGATTAGTGAAGAGAAATATTAAATAGAGACGAAGCATCTATTCAAAAAATATAGCCATTGGAAGAATTTTAAACATAGGATTTAAGGTAGTAATATACAGCAGTTGTTTTCCTAGATACGCTGCCAAAAGTCCATCCAGAATGTAGTTGTTGGAGCCATTGATAGCAGTTTTAACCAAACTGCTTTGCTGCTATTAAAAAAACTACAATTTATATTTTCATTTTTGACCTTTTCTATCACTTCTCTTGCATTAAAAAATTCCATAAAAATCTTAAAAAAATTCTTAAAAAAATTCTAGGATATATTGGAAGTTTTGTGGAAAGATGAAGTAATTTGGAGTTGTTTGTGGAGTTTTAATAGTTCTAGACTATAATGACTCGATATGGAATCAACTTATGACATACATTCTTTTGAAGCTCTTGAGTCTATTTCCTCTTGTCATCTTGACGCATCTGAATCAAAATAGATTTTTAAACACCACTGTTGATCTTTGAATGCTGGAACACTTCGTAATTGATTATTATTCTTCATATCCTATACTTGTCTGTATATATATTATCATGTTGAATTGTGCACAGGTATTTGCTTCTTTAATCGTTTGGATATTTGATAAAATCACCAGTAGCACTATTGTAATATTGTTATCATCAAAATGCTGAAATCATTTTCCTAATATTTTTTTGATGATGACAACCTTACAAATTATATAAAATAAAATTTATATAATAATGCTCCACTTTAATATATGCTCCACCTATATCAATGTACTTCCCTGTCGACATGCTCATATTTCTACACATTTCTCCCAATTTGGCATTATCATATAGAGTATTATTGGTAAATCATAGCTCCCCCTTAATTTTGCAATCTATTATGCTTTTCCCAAATTTCACAGATTTTTCTCTATTTGTAGCATCATTTCCACATGCATCGGTAAATTAAGAACTGGTCACTCCTTTAATATATAGTTTACCAGCAAAAAATAGAGAATATATATAGGTACCACTTCCTATATTAGGGTCTGGGGTTAGACAAAAGGTAACCATACCTAAAAGAATGCTGCATAACCTTTGAAAATATAATTTTTATTATTAACTACATCAATGAAATAATCAAGAATATATTTATCTATGTTTGTCCATTTTACAAGTACCCATACAATTAAATATTTGAAATTTCCATTTCTCATTATATTTATATATTTCTAGAATTAATATATGTAATATAACATGTATAAATTCATGTGTTTTCGTGAAAAGTGGATCGATGACTAGTACCGGCATAATTCTTAACGTAAAAGCATATTTTGCACTATTATTATCATTTTTTATTATATCATATTCGACTTTTACCAAGTAAAGGTCTAGAACTAGATAAAATCACGTTTAGATCGTTTGAATTTTATAAAATTTTGTGACTTCATTTTTATGTTTTCCACATTTAGCTTTTAAGCAACAATTATTATTTTCAAAAAAAATAGTACTGTTTTTCAAAATATCAAGTTCTTTATTTAAATCAGAATTCTTGTTTTTTAACGTACAGTTCTCATTCTCGAGAAGATAAACTTGAGATTTTGAATTATATAAGGAGGATTATAATAAATCATTTTATCTTTCAAATCTAGAATTTCCTTTGAAATTTTTATTTCTTTTACCGACACGGTGTTTTATTCATCTAGAAAATGTAAGAGCTATAAAGTTATTTTTCAAAATACCATGTTGATTTTCTTAACCTAATTTCTCACTTTTAAATTTCTCATTTTCTAGTTTGATATATTTCATCTTTTCTAAAATAACTAAATTAAGCTTTGAGTTCTTATCGCATATACTAACAAATTCGTTATTATCATCTAGTGAAATCTGTAATCAGAAAACACCTTTTTGTAGTTCTCATTAGGGGTAGCTTTGACACTGAAGTTTTTGCTTACTCTATTTTCTGGCCATTGTTTTATGATGTTTTTGATGACTGATAGAATTTCAGGCTCTGATACCACTTCTCGGTCGCATAACGTCAATCGATATTACCTATAAGTCGCTTTGTACAAGATCGATGATGGCCAAATATATAAATATTGAATTAAAGCGTGGTGATCACAACAGCAGCAATATAAATGTAATGGTGGTGAAATAAAATCACACGGTTAATTTTATACTGGTTCGGAACTCAAATCTCACATCCAGTCCAAGAATATCCATTCTAGCTTTGCACTAACTAACATCCTCACTTTGCCCGGAGGAATAGACACCTGAGAAGCAGAATAATATTTCAAAACACATACTCGAGCATCCAAACAAGAGTTCAAACACTTGTGCATGAGCAGCGAAACATGGCTTCCACTTTGTAACAAAAGTTAATTTCTGATACAGCGTATCTTAATATACAAATTGGTCTCTTTTAGTACCAAAACTCTTATAACCACCACAAATAATACGGAGATGAATACACAAGGTGTATAGGAAGTGGTGGTCTTTTTTGGTAGAGTGGAATGATAATGTGAGGCATAATGTCTTACTTTGTTGTTTTGAGTAATTTACGTATGAATGCATAATAAATTGAAATTGGGGTTTTTGAGAATAAAAATTATTTTCAATCGGGAGAAAGAGAGTTTGAGCGGATATAATTGAGTGATTATTTTGGGGACGGCATGAAGCTTATATAAGAATAAAAGGATTTTAAACATAGGATTTACGACAACATTGTACAACACGAGTCTGTTCAAGAATATAGCATTGGTGTAATTTTAAACATAAGATTTAATATACAACACAAGCTTTCTTAGAAAACACTGCCAAAGTCTAACCAGAATATAGCGTTGGAGCCTTTGAGCAGTTTCGGTCAAATGCTACACTTTGTTGCAGCTTAAAAAACTACTATTTATATTTGCATTTTTGGACCTTTTTATCACTTTTCTGACATTAAAAAATTCCAGAAAAATATAAAATAAATTCTTAAACAAATTTAAGGATATATTATAGATTTTGTAGAAATATGAAGTGGTTTGGAGTTTGTTTGCGGGGTTTTAACTGTTCTAAACTATAATGACTCGATATAGACTCAATTTATGACATACATTCTTTCAAAGTTCTTGAGTCTGTTTCTTCTTGTCATCTAATGCATCTGAGTCCAAATTGATTTTTCAGCACCACAACTGATATTTGAATGCTCTAACACTCCATAATTGATTAGTATCCTTCATATCTTGTACTTGTGTATATATAGTTTATCATTTTGAATTATGCATATGTATTTGCTTCTTTAATCACCTGGATACTTGATAAAATCATCTAGAATTGTTGTTATATTGTTATCATCAAAATACTAAAATCATTTTTCTAATACTATGTTCTTATTATGACTCAAGTTTATATAGGATTTGTGTTGTTCTTTCTGTTTATTTATATAAAATCTAGCTACTAGTTCCTGTAGAGAGATTTACATTTTTTTATTTTGTTGTAAAGGTTTATAGGGAAGAGTTACATATTAGGCTTGTTGGAAGCAGCTTATTTTGAATGTAGAATATAATTACACACGTGCTCTCCTCGTAAGAGGACCACTCATTTTCCTAAAAAAAATCCTTCTTTCTAGTAAAAAAACATAGTACATTTTAAATATTATTTATTGTTTTATTTCAAAATTATTTTTAATATATATATATATATATATATATATATATATTATGTATATATATATATATATATATTATGTATTATAAATAATTGGAAAGAATTTGGGATCTAATGTTCTGAATCCAAACCTCAACAAAAACATATCTTTAGTGTTTATCATAAAATTAGATACATAAATAGTTATGGCATGAATCCAGATTCTAACAAAAGCTACATTTTTTTCTCGATATTCAAACTATGATTGATTTTCGCATTTTCTATATCATTATTGAATGTATCATTTATAATATATTTTTCTGAGCTGACCATTATTCAACTTATTTAACTTTCAATCTTTGTGAATAGTACTTTTTTTAAGAGAGGTTATTTGTATTGTCATTATAACTATACGTTTTGGTTTGATAATGCATTTGTCACATTTAAAATAGTCAATATATAATTAAAATTACACATTGATTAACGTTCTTTTCTCAAAAATATTTCCATATTCAGGTGCACTGCACTTGCCTTGTGTATTAAATTGTAGCATTTGCTAATTTAGTAAGTGTGTGTATATCTGTATATATGTTGATCTTGGCGGCCATTCAAAATATATCGACCATTTAGGAAGGTACAGAGAATTTCACTCAAATTTTCATATGTGCGCCCGGCCCAGCGCGCGCGCAAAAGATAAAATGTATTAAACATCACCAGTCTTCTTCCCATGTTCTTATATTCAGACACAATTATATCACCAATATATCCCCGGCTTAATCGATAAATTCCAATGGCAGCATTCAACAGTAATTCTATTCTCCCCTCTCATCAATTGTTCTCTTCTGCTGCTAACAGAAGAATGACATACGATTCAATGCTGCCTAGAATTAAAAGGCTCAAGCTTACTTTGTTGTCTGACAAAATCATCTCACTAAACAACACCAAAATTGAAGAATTCAAGTCCCGTGTACGATTCATGGGTCCATGCAAGGTTTTTCTCAAAGCAAACTTATCACCTAAGCCATCTTCAACTGAAGAAGAAGATTCTTGCATATACCTCCGTTTCAATCTGGAAGACCACACAAAGTTAAAGGTGTGTTCAAGAGAGTTCATTCCAGAAGTAAACATTGATTATAGCTTCGACTGTCCACTCACTGAAAAACCCTTCGTTCACAGCTTTAGCATCAAAAGATCTCAAGTCCATCCTCTTACGTTGAAGGCTGAGTACCCAGTAAAGAGGGAACATCTTCATTACTTTGAGACGGAGATCAACATCTTTCTTTGGGAAATTCTGAGCATGTTGCCCAATTATAAACATGATATAATTATGGATGTGAGAGCACATATAGAGAGAGCTGTGTGGTACGATGAAGCCATGGAGTTGTTGAAGGGGATCGAAGGTGAGGGGGAATGGAACAGAAATACTGCTGATGATGAGTGTGAGAGTTGTTTCGACTGTGCTGTGTGTTTGGATGATGTTCGTTTGAAATGGTTTGATGGGATGAGGTTGCCTTGCAATCATGTCTTTCATGTTAACTGCATTTCACCCTGGTTCCAAAAGAAGGAGACTTGTCCTACCTGCAGACGTACACTGTTTTGAGTTGGCAATTAAATATGTTATTTTGTAGTGTGCAAGGTTTGTTTGTGTTGAATTTATTGTATGATCAAATTAAAGTTGTTTACAGTTTTGTTGGAAAGAATTTGAAAGCCTTGTACAATGTTAAAAAGTTTAATATTTTCATATTGATCTTATTAATTTGTTATTTCTAGTTAAATCAGTTACCTAGCTAGGAGAATAATCAAAAATTGCTACTGTGATGCAGATTTGGATAAGTAATAGATTTGAGTAGCGTTGATACTAAAGAGAAGTGAGATATTTGACAGTGTGGTATGAACTATGTAACAGTACTGAGTAGGGCAGGTGTTGGTTCAAGCTACAGTTAATTGAAAAGCAGACTGTACAAGTATGTACTGCTGATAGAGGAATATCTTGTGGGTTGGTAAAATTTGCTCCAGTGGACGTTGATGATCAAAGAATATGATAGAGAAAGGAAGCACTTTGATATCTCATCAACGACCTTTGTTTCTTATGTTGAATTAGTTTTTGGAACCTCACCTCCAAAATTAATCTCATCTCATATTGTGGGCATAAAACACAACTTTGAATCAGACTAAACTGCAACAAAACAGCCTATAGATATTATTATCTAAAGATATAGTTATGCATGCATAACCACCTCATCATAGTATTGTATTTAGAGAATTAAACTATTGCCAAATCATCAATTACAACAAATAGCATCATATTATTCTTTCTATACATTATTCTACAAAAATTGAAAAAATAAAGGCGCATTTATAATTATGGAAGAAATGTGACAAATGTGCTTTATGGAACTATAATGGAACCAATCAATTTGTTGTAGAAGGAAGAGCTTTGTCAAGTGATCTAAGTGCGTTTGTCCGAAACATTCCTTTCGGACCTGATTGCATAATATTTTTTATAGATTTAGCGAAGAAACAAGTTGCTTTTCTAAGGAGATATAAAATTAGTTTCACACATGTTTGAGATGTGAGGGTGAGATGGTAGTATGGCAACACAGTTCTGTGCATAATATCCCATTCTACAAAAGAAGAGAATGTGGTTGAAATAAAAAATCTCGTTAGTTAATGTTTCATTTTAATATACACTATCTTCACTTAATCAATACAGATGCAAGTTGTATGAATGGACCGAGAGAAAAGATTTAGTTGCTGAAGAAAGATTGCACTCGATCGATTCGAAACAACTCATGATACTCCTCTTAAACCGTCTACCATGTCAGTACAGTTTGGATAGTTGATCCACAAAAATGTGATGACTTTTTATTATATACACTCATTTATTATAGGACGTTACTAACTCTATCTCTACTGAGTTTACCTATCAAAACCTAGATGTGCGGACAGTCTAAGCTCTGATACCACTTGCAACGACCCGTCAAAAATGCATTAACCCCCTCAAAAACTTGAACTCTCATAATCTCCACGCTTAAACTGCCACACCTTCCAAATCACCATCGAACACCACAAAACAACTATTGGTTTATAGATCTCTCCATTTCAAACACAAAGACTCCATCTTTATATTTTTTCTTGAATGCTTATTTTATCTTGAATTTTAAGGCAGAGGGGTTTTTTTGTTTCCAAGAAAAAAAATCAATAGAACAGTGAAAAGAAAGAGAAAAACAAGTTGTATAGATTTTTCCGAAGTATTGAGTTAGTTTTCTTTTTTAATTTTCAGCATATTGCTACACAAGAATCCGTTCGCGTACGAACCGCAAAACAAAAATACGATCGCGCATAAAAATATGATATGATCGCAAAACTATAATAATATACATTGGTTATCTTACTTTGTCAAATCACATATTCACCATCGCTGACCGAAAAATTATCAAACGATAATTTAAATATATTCCAAACTAAAAAAATTATGGAGAAAAATCAAATAAATTAAATTAAAAATAAACTAATAAAAATCGCGTCGTTATATTAAAAAAATTCTTAATATTTATTAAATTCTAATATTTAAATCAATTAAATATTCCCATTCGAGACACTAAAAATTTCGAGTCGTTACCCCTAGCTTTGCCTCCTTCACGTCCATTTCGTCAAGTGTCATCGCACACGCCCAAACCTATACATATTTAAAGCTCCTCTCACCATGAGGTTCAACAGATCTGGCGTTGTTTATTTTCGTGCCCTATAGTTGCAGATTAAATTAAACGAAAGCGGCAGCTACATTTTTTTGTTTATAGTAAAGAGGGAAATTAAAAAAAAAAGGAGAAAGTGAGAGAGAAGAGTAGTAGAGGAGGTTTATTTATAATAAAATATATCATTATTACATTTCTCATACTAATCCTTATGCGTTTCAAGCTCACACTATCACATGACATGTATGATCGCCACGAAACTCGTCGGCTTGCATCATCTTTTAGCTCTGGACACAACGACACTATTCATCGAAATCCCGAGATATTGCACTAGGTTGTTAATTTCACATGTTGATTCAAAAGAATTATTACTGAAACAAGTTTAATCACTTAATCATAAATTAAAAGTTTAACATCATCGTTAATATATAAAAGGAGTTAAACATGCTTATTAAACCAATTTTGTTATATTAAATCCAAGATTTAAATATTTAAATAATCTCGATATTTAAATATAAAGCGTTTGAAATTCCGAGTCGTTGCATTTTTCTCCTTTTAAAATGATTTCATCATCGAAATTCCCAAAGGAAAAAATGCCTTCTCACCCTTACGCTTTTAAAGCACCTCATGCTTCATAAAATTTTGACAGTACCTCATTTGCATGGTAGGTCCGAAAAATCACAACATCGATATAAACCTGGGACCTCCCATATCTAGGGAAAACACAACAACAATATATACATATGGTATACCTTATAGACTGTGTATGTCACATACACTACAACAAAAGCACCCTATTACAACTGTAATTTTACGACTGCCATAAAATGCCAGTTATAATAAAAGTTTTTTACAACATTTATTTTTAGAAAGTTGTAATAAATCTATTTTCAGCAACTTTTTTATTTTGTTAGTTGTTATAGATGCCTATTACAACTTTTTTCTTCACATGTTGTAATAGATGCTTATTTTTAACAACTTTTCATTTTTAACAGTTGTAATAGATGTCTATTACAACTTTTCTTTTTATGTCAGTTGTAATAGATTCCTACTTTTAATAACTCTTCATCTTTTCCAGTTGTAAAGACGCCTATTACAACCAATTTCATTTGCCTGTGGTGATAATTAATAATAATTATAATTAAACAATAATAATTAGTAATTAATAATTAAATAATTAATACAAAAATTAATAATAAATAATCATCGCTATAAAATAATAATAATAATTAATTTGAAATATGAAATAATTAATATTAAAATTTACCATTCGATAATTAATAATTAATATAATAATAACAATTAATATTAATAATTACTATTTGATAATTAATATTAACAATAATTGTTGTTATTAAATAAGTAATAAATAAGAAATAAGAAATAAGTCATAACTAATAATTAGTGCTAACAATTATCATTAAGAAGTATAATTAATAATTAATATAATAAATAATAAATAATAAATAATAATTAATAAATAAGAATTAATTTTTAATATTTACAAACTAAGAAGTATAATTAAAATTAATATAATAAATAATTATTATTAAATAATTAAAAATAAGAATTAACTTTTAATCATTAATATTAACATTTAAAAAGTAATAATTAATATTAATAATTAAGGAGTAACATTTAAATTTAGTAATTAATTTTTGATAATTAATAATTATAATGCTTTTATCATAAAGTTATATAAACTTATTTTCAATAGCTCCTTTGTTACCAGTTTAATAGGCCTATTCACTATTAATAATAACTAATATTTTATAATTAATATTTAGTAATTAATTATTAACAAAATTAATATTTTAGAATAATTAATAATTAGTATATAATAATAACCTTGTAAAATAATAATAATTAACATTAAATAATTAATGCTTAATAATTAATAATTAATAAATAGTAATTAATTTTTAATAATTACTATTAAATATTTAATAATTAATAACATGTGCATAATAATTAACTTTTAATAATTAATATTCAATTATAAGTAAGAAGAAATAAGTAATAATTAATAATAATAATTAAGAGGTAATATTTATTATTTTAATAAAAATTAACTTTTAAGGAATTCGTATCATATCTAGTATAAATTTTCGCTTATTAATTCTAACTTATAACATTTGGTTTTATAAATTTTGATGAAATTGACTATGATCCATGCAAAATTAAAGGCAAGTCATGAAATGTTAGTGTAAAAGCGTGAAATTTAAGCGAGATACTGAAAAATTGGCTCCAAAATCTTTCACGGTTATACTTTTACACCCAAATTAGACTTCCAAATCAGGATTCCTGTTCCAAATCCAAGTTCTCAATTCAAATTTCAAAATCCAAATTTCAAAAGTCTAGTCGCGGATCTCAGCCCAGGCAAATCTACAAATCTCCATTCCAAATCCAAATGCAATATTATGAATAGAAACATGTGCGGGCCAGGTTTGAACTTCGTATTTGAGGTGAGTTGCTAAGGTTTGAGGTGTGGAGGTGTTGCGGGTAACGAAGGTGGTTGGTTTAATTTTAGACATTGTGGGTTTCTAGCTGGAGCAGGAGTTTTGGTTGTAGTGGAGTCGGGTTTGAGGAAGGTAGTTGACTCAGATTGTGTATTTGGTGGTTGAAGGTTGTAAGTGAGTTGTCGAAGTGGATTTGGGATTGGTTGCTGGGTTGGATTTGAATGAGGCTGTACCGTAAACATGCATTCAAATTAAAGCAACTCGGTACATTATAACATTCTGAATACTAAATTAAGAAATATATAATTGATAGTTCTCAGTAATAGTCAATGCTTTATGTAACAATTATTCTAATTTGTCAATAATGCAAAATGCAAATCGAGTACTTATAAGAATGTTTGAATATTGATAAAGATGAACATAACCTTTTATTAAGCTTGAGCAAAGAATTGAAGGCTAGCATTGTATTTCATTGTATTAACTAAGGTTGACTTGCTATCGACGGATAAATATCAACGATTTAAGAATTGCTATTGGATCAGCAGCAGATGTTATGCAAGCAACTAAAGCTTCAGTGTCTTCTTTATGGATCAATGGTAAATGTTATGCAAGCAACTGGAGCTTCAGTCTTCTTTATTGCCAAGGGTACTTAGATGCAAATTTCAAAACCTGTAACATATAAAAATTATAAGCAGTATTTACATGGTTTACATAAGAATTACAGATGGAAAGTACAGATATTCTGATGTCCGAAGTTGCTAATGTGGTTGCACATGAGGGAGTTTTTCTAAAGCAATCTAAAGCAGTTGCAAGTTTGCATGTATGTATATAGTGTATATGTAACTTTGTTTAGATACGTTTTATTTTTCTTGTTGCTTAAAATATATGATTATGCAAGTGAGGTAGTGTAGTCTGAGAACTCAGATACTACAGTTAAATCATATCTGGTACTCATTTTTTTTCTTTCCTGTAATAACTAATTGCATTCTACAACAAAGAGACATAAACTTTACATAGTTTGTTGTGTATTTTATGTTTGTGTAGGAAAGAGACGAGTCAGTAACACTTGAAATTCAGCCTAAAAGTGAGCAAATACCCAATCCTCTCCTACATAAAATGCCTATTTCGATCTTAGAAGTTTTAAACTTGTTTATTATTTATGTTTTTTAATTTTAATTTTTCAGATGAGTTGAAAAAAAATGGTGCATATTAGATTTGTTATGAAGAAGGAATGTTTGTTTGGGGAGAAAATAATGCAGGTTGGAGATGATCCTTCGTTTGGTGGAGGGATCTGAAGAATGTTGTTCCTCTATGGTCTGATGGTCATCAGTAAGGATATGGGATGCATCTAAAGCTGTTGTTGTTTATGAAGAGTGGGGCAATGATAAAAATCAAAGATTAAACGAAGAGGAGGAGGAGATTATAGATGAGGTGAAGTCATCAGTTAACATTAAAGAGGTTATAGAGAAACTATGATGGTGTATGATTTATAGTTTGTATTTTGAATATAAAGTTGTGATGTCTTTTCTATGAATGGACTAAGTGCCTTTGAATTTATATTGATTTTCCCCGTTTCTTATCTGTTTCTTGCTGCTAATGCTAAATGAGTTTAGAAATTAATTTTTTTATTTTGTATTCTTTTTACCATAATTGCCAACTGTAGTTGTAAAAAGTGTTTTACCACTGCCATTAGCAATTGTAAAAAAAATCCTTTACGACTGCTGAAAGTGCTTGTAAAAGAATTTTTTACAACTGCAATAGGCAATTGTAAAAAATTATTTTACAACTGCCAAAGATGGTTGTAAAAAATTATGGACCTATTACAACTACGGATGCTATTATTGGCGATTGTCCGTTGTAATAGATCTATTACAACTGGTTTTGGCGGTTGCAAAAAGGTATTTTTGTTGTAATTATGGCAAACACACCTATTAAGCATAAATGTGTACCGTATTATGAGCAATCCAACTTCACTCACGAAACCAAAAGCAACAAGCTAGCCTTTGCTTCCATGTATATGTATTTCACTTACATAACCCAAAAGAAGAGTTAAACATGAAATTGAAACAATACAACAACTCATCCACTATATATCATGAATCTAAGCATACTAAATTATATGTAGCAATCATCTCACATCAACATTCTATTTTAACCCATGTATGCATTCCTAATGTAAGAAGCATACATTTATATTAAAGTCCGTACGATGTGCATATGTCATCCGCATGCAATATCAAGTCCAATCACTTGCTCGATCACATAATTTCACTTTCAAACTAGTACAAATCACTCGACTTCTTTTTTGTGGACTCTGATCGGGTTTTTTGACTAGAATCCTCCATTCTTCTTGCACAGCCATATACTATGACAGAAAACCTCAGAATCATATCAAGAATCTATATTAAGCGTTCACTGTTAAGAATCAGGTGAAAATCCTTGTTCGAACAATGTAAATCACCTCGAAAGAATGTACTCGAATCCTGGATCAAGAATTGTCATGTGATTAAAATGATCTACGTACAACTTACAAATCTATTCCATTGGTAACAACACCAGTTATTTTCAATTCATGTTTATTTACATCAATAGTATGTCATTTATTACTAAAACCATTTATGAATATTTCTCGTAAAACATCACTTATTAAAACCATTTAATACTTAAGTTTATATTTGTATAACACTCTTCTACCTCCTAAGAGTATAAACATTATATCAATTTACTTTACTTAACATGAATGTTCAATGAATTTAAAACTTGTTTTAACTTACTATCTTCACAATTTAAGGGTTACAAAAACTCTTCTTTTATATTTTCAAAAATACACTTAGCTTCTTGTTCTATAACGATTTAGGAGTTTCCGACTGGCCAGATTTGCCAAAAATTCTATTTTATTTTAGGAAATGAGAACTACCAAACAACAAGCCATAACAAGATCGCATACTAAACTATCCTAAAGCATATAATACATGCGTCTAATTTCTTTAAAGAAAATATTAGAACCAAACACCGGGTTTATTTCGAATCAATTGAAATAATAATATATACATATATCTTTTGTATATTAAATCATATATTTAAAAAATCAAAACCTTTTTTACTAAACAACTATGCAGCAAACTGCTGTAGCAGCATCCTTCAACTTAAACTTGAAAATAAACATCGATGATGCCGTGGTCATCACAAGAATTATTTTCCAACAATAGAAGTGAGTTTAGTACATCCAAATAATGCCTTACGGACTTAACCAAAGTCATTTTCAAAGCGGTATAAAATATTCCATAAATATTACTAAGTACCATGATCTCAAATCAAAAAAACAATTTCCCAAATATTTACTTTCAATTTAAATTATTTTTTATCCAAAGTCTTGAAAAATATTTTTAAAAATAGGAAATTATTGTCTAGGACAAAATTTCTCAGCATTTTAGCCCCAAGGACAGACCTTCAATATTTTTGCCTGAAGGACAGCTTTCTTTAGGTATTAATTTTTAGTATACTATAGTAGTTTTTAGGTATCAGTTTGTAGTTATCGGTAGCAATTTTTAGGTATCAGTTTTTAGTTCAGTAGTAGTTTTGGAAGAATGTTTGTCCTTAAGAATAATTTTGAAAGAATGTTTTCCCTTATGATTAATTTTTAGAAGAATGTTTGTCCTTGTGGTTAAATTATTGAGGTCGTGTTCTTGAGGCTAAAAATATACAATTTTTTGTCCTTTAAACTAGTTCCCCCAAACTTTTAAAAACACCAGATTACGTTCTCAAAAAATCTATTTAAATCCCTTTTTATTTATAAACTAGTTTTATAAACCACATTTATAAAAAGTCACTTTCTTATATAAAATCATTTCACAAATGTTTATTCTAAAATATCTCACCTTTCCCCTAAATTATAATAAACATTTTTTTATTAAAATTGAAATTTAACCTACCATTCTCACCAAATGCTTTATACTCAAATTGTGAAACTCAAGGTTTTCATTTCAATGTTCCCATAATTACTATCTATCCACACCATGTACAAAAAAGAAAAAACAGTCATAAAGTGGCCAAACATAAATAATCAGCAAACAATAACCAATGCTCCTAACTAGACGAGCAAGAGAAATAAAACAATAAATGGAAATAATTAAATATTATCAAAAGTGCGGTGTGTATACAATTATATGTGCTAATATAGTACACACGGATCGTGTAATATGGTCTACAATATAAATGCGGAAATAGATGATAATAGCGTAGTAAATAAAAATAGAAAAATCACACCAGAGATTTTTATACTGGTTCGGAGCACCGTCCTACGTCCAGTCCCAGACTTCTATCTAGATTTTCACTATTAACTACCTCGCTTCACCCGGAGGAACAGGTTTACAACACCCGAGCAAACGAACGGGATTTCACGCCTCTAATACACTGAGGACTTCAACACTTGCCTCTTACAACACAGAGGACTTCAACAAAAAAACAAATACAATTGTTGTTGACAACTTGTGCTCTTGAAAACACGGATTTGTCACTAGTAGTACACCCTTCCTATAATCTTATCCTCAAAGTATGCGAAATGTTGTTTTGAAAAGATTAAGGAAAGTATATTACTTATTGAATCAAAGGATATGAAATAGTTTCAATGATTCAATAAATAATTGGGAGTTTTTAGAATGCAGGAGTATGTATAAAGTAAGATCAGAGATTAGATTAAAAAGAATATGAAATCATCTATGTTTAATCAACGAATTGGATGAGTTTATATAGATAAGAATGGTTGTAACTCTTTGCCATTAAGAGATATGATCTTTGGTGAAAGGTAAGAGATGCAACCTTTGGAGAAGAGAAGTGTCTTTTGGAAAAATTGCTTTCTGTTTAAAAACGGTCGACAGGTTAAAAAGTGACCAGTAGACAGGAATTTAAATATATATACGTTATGTGTATGTGTGCACGTTCAGTGTGCAAATTATGCAGGAACGGTCGACCGCCTATATTGTGACCGGTCGACCGGTCCCTGTAAAGTTGCACACTGAATGTGCAACTACATTTTAATCGTATATATATTAATTTTCTTGAAAATGCATGACTATTTGAGGATAGATTTTAACAAGTTTATCACTAATATAATATCAAATAATCAATCTATAATCTAGAGTAACATATGTAGCTCTAATGACCTTGTTTTGTCGATCGCCTTATTTGTCAGAAATCAAAACTTTCATAAAACTTGTGACTCAACATTCTCCCCCTTTTTGATTGATGACAATATATATCTGCAAATCTGAATCTCCCCCTGAGTATGTGATCTCTCTCTCTTTGAATTCTTATATATGTATGTTCCTGCAAGCAATTGTTAGCCCTTTCTCCCCCTTTGTCATCGACAAAAAGGAGTAACAGATACTAGAATAGCAGAATGAATATGATATGCATAGCAAAATAAATCATTAACACATCCAAAACATAACAGAGTATACTACAGATCATAATGTCAAATGAAAAACAAGAATAACGACACTATTTAGTACAAGTGTCGATGAATGTTTATAAAATGCTAAACCATAATAGAATCTAGGATGAAGCAGATCGTATCTCCTCTTCATCATCATCGTCGTCGTCGTCGTCATCATCTTCTTCTTCTTCGTCATATTGTTCCCTCTAGATGATTCTCCATGTCCATGATCACTCATACTTGTAGACTCGTCAGATGATGTCCAGGTGAAAATTGGAGCAGCAGGACGTTTTCCTGGGTCTTGTGCTTGAACAGAGGTGGATGTGGAACATGATATAGCATCCCATAGCATACCAAAGAATGACTTGACCTTATTGAAGTGCTTATCGATTTTAGAGTCCATGCGCTTGAGACGTGATTCAAGCAAAAATTGGTTACGCGCAATTGTTTCAAGTGATTCTTTTGTAGATGACTTTGATTTTAATAGTTTTACTTCATCGGAACGAGGACGAGAGGAAGTTGCTCGTTGTTTCCTTGGTCCTCTTTGTTGCCATTCTTCAAAAGGCATAATCTCAAGATAAGGTGGAGGAAGCTTCATTCGTTTGATGGTTATGGAATCAATGCATTTTGGTTTTGAGGTTGCAGAATCAGGAGGATTGACCCCACAAGCTAACAAAAGTCGCATGATATATTCATTGTAGAAGAAATGAGGCCGTGTTGAGTTATTTACCTTGAGAATTTCATCAAAAAGCATGTGAACCCAATTGATTTGGATTTCACCATAAATAGCATAGAGTGCTTTGAAGTTTTCTTTATATACTGCATCATAATTTCCAAGTCTAGGAAAAAGAGAATGCATCAAAATACGATGAAGTAGTCTGGCTGTCGGTCGAAGTCCAAATAGACTTAGTGCCATCACTATTGTCTTCTATGAACTGATGACTAGTACTATTTCGAGTGAAGACTTCGCAGAAGTTAGATGAAAACTCTTCGCCTCGATTTGGTATACCAAGTATAGAGGCAATTCTAGCATGAGTAAGAAAAATTTGCTTGCCACAGACCACAGACCAGATGACGCCGTTTGGATTATCAGGTTGATACTCATCAAGATTCATGTTGGCGTAAAACAATTTGATCATCAAATGATTTATCGCCACACTATTTTCTGAAAAATCAATTAATGGAGTAATGTTGGAATTATTGGCTAACCTCCGAACTCCATAAGCCGTGAAATCATCAAATTTGATGAAAGAGCCTGGATGAAACTTGTAATTTGTCATCTGATTCCATCTTGTTACAGCAATTGGACTTTGAAGCCATTTTTTGACGGAGATGGTAGGAGATGAAGTTTCAGAGGTTGCTCCTTTCTTGGATTTCTTTTGAGGAGGAGCCATTGTTGGAGGATTTGAGATTTGGGAATTGAAAATAGGAAACTAGGGTTTGTGATTTTGGGTAAAAGAACAACTTGAGTAAAAAGTGAAAGAGGGTAGAGGGAAAAAATGACGCATAGGTTTATATAAAAACTGAAAATACGTCAACCGGTCGACCTACGAAATATGGCCGGTCGACCGTTTTCAACCAGAGAGCAAACGGTCGACCGGCTATATATGGGGCGGTCGACCGGTTCTGGTCTGCTGTGAATAATAAGTTTATTTTTCAAGTTTTTATCATATATCAACCTAAATATATTATATTTCATTCTTAATACAAAATATAACCGTTATTACACAAGTGATAGATAAAGATATAATAACTATATATAAATCTAATGAGAAGGTTCGTCATTAGAATTATCGTTGTTTCCTTCAATACGTTTTGACCATGGACTCCATTGTGTCTGAGCTCCTTCATTCTTCTCATAGTTCCGATCCCACGAGTTAGGACTTTTAGATGTTGATGGTCTAGACGGCATTGGTTCATGCACGTCATGCTTGTTGGAACCGCAGAAAAATGTTGCCAACTTTTCTAAAACGGATAATCGTGCCGATGTCCGTTGTTGCTCATGATAAAGTTGACTTTGCCCGTAATGGAGCTGTCTTTGAAGGTCTATTTGATGTTTCTGGTAGTGGTGTATCTCATCGATTTGAGCTTTGGTACGAGGAGAATAGAATAATGTCCTCTTCACTCGTTTTGAATTTGGAGTTTTATCAGACATACAAGAGCATTGATGATGACAACTTGATTTTTGTTTTGGAGTTGTAGGAGAATAAAATTCCTCCGACTCAGAACTCGTAATTGAAATGTATGATTCTTGAGCACATTTATCACAAATGTGAGCCATAGTGTATGCTGTATAGAATATTATGGTTAGATAAAAAGATGAACAAAATATAAAATTTTTGCAAGCTTATATACAAGTTTCTTATGTATAAACTTATGGATGTGAGTTAATGAAACATTTTAACCAAGAAAACATAAGCAGAAATTTTATTGTAACTCTAAAAATAGCTTTCCTTTTAAAACTGAATTTATAAAATAAGAAAGGAAAGGACGATCACTAAAAAAATGAGTAAAGAGAATTTAACCATTAAATAAAGCAGTGGCTTATATTTAATGTAAAAAAAATAGTTTATGCAAAAGTTATGGTTAAAGGATAACTAAAAAGAATAACTAAAGGATAACTAACAAGAAGACGTTCTTTAGAAATTACTTAGTCAAGATTTTTTCTTGAAATTAAACCAAGCTCTCTTCGTAATCTAATAAAATTAGATTCGAGCAGAGGCGTAGTAAAAATGTCTGCTAATTGATTGTCAGTATAAACATATTCAAGACATATATTTCCTTTGTCAATATTATCTCGAAGGAAATGATGACGGATATCAATGTGTTTGGTTCTAGAGTGATTTACTGGATTTTTAGAGAGATTTATAGCACTAGTGTTATCACAGTATATAATAGAGTTTGATAAATGAATATCAAAATCTTGAAGTGTTTGTTGCATATATAGTACTTGAGTACAAGCGAGAGCGGCTGATATATATTCAGCTTCACATGTTGATAGTGAAACACAATTCTGTTTCTTACTGAACCAAGAGACAAGTGATTTTCCAATAAAATGGCACGTACCACTTGTACTTTTTCTATCCGTTCTTGAGCCACCGAAATCAGCATCACTATATGATACTAATTCAAATGGACATTCTTTTGGATAAAAAAGACCGAAATCTTTGGTATTATTAAGATAACGAATTATACGTTTCACTGCTCGTAGATGTGATTCCTTTGGATCGGCTTGAAAACGAGCACATAAACAAACACTCATTATTATATCTAGACGACTAGCTGTAAGATAAAGAAGAGAACCAATCATGCTTCGATACAATTTCTGGTCAACATTCTTACCACTTTCATCTTTGTCAAGATGTGTAGTTGTACTCATAGGAGTTGGTTTACCAGATGTATTTTCTAATCCGAAGCGTTTGATAAGGTTTTCACAGTATTTTTCTTGATTGATAAAAATGCCGTTTGAAAGTTGCTTTATTTGAAGTCCAAGAAAATAAGATAGTTCTCCCATATGAGACATTTCGAATTCTTTGGTCATAATACTTGCAAATTCTTTGCAAAGTTTATCGTTTGTTGAACCAAAGATGATATCGTCTACATATATCTGGATAACTAGAATATCTTTTCGAGAATGTTTAATAAACAAAGTTTGATCGACTTTGCCTATTTGAAATCCTGAGCTAATAAGATAGCTACGTAGTCGTTCATACCAAGCACGAGGTGCTTGTTTTAAACCATACAGAGCTTTCTTAAGTTTGAACACATGGTCAGGATATTTTTCATGTATGAACAGAGGAGGTTGTTCGACATAGACATTCTCTTTGATAAATCCATTGAGAAAAGCACTTTTGGCATCCATCTGATAAAGTTTGAAATTATGGTGACAAGCAAAAGATAATAGGATTCTAATAGCTTCTAGTCGAGCAACTGGTGCAAAAGTATCTTCATAATCGATACCTTCTTCCTGATTATATCCTTGTGCAACTAATCTTGCTTTATTTTTGGTGATATTTCCTTGTTTGTCAGCCTTATTTTTATAAACCCATTTAGTACCGATTACTGACTGATCAGTTGGTCTTGGAACAAGTTCCCAAACGTCATTGCGTTCAAACTGATTTAGTTCTTCCTGCATGGCAATGATCCAGTAATCATCTGTAGCAGCTTCTTTTGGATTCTTAGGTTCGATATTTGAGAGAAAAGCGACATGACCCATTTGATTGAGTTGACTCCTTATTCTGACATGTGATGTTATTTCACCGATTATATTTTGAGGCGGATGGTCTCTTAATATTCTTGGTGGTGATTGTAACTCACATATTTGAGGAATATTCTCAATAATTATTTCCGAGTCAGAATCAATATTTGTGATGATTTGATTGTCAGTGACCATTGATTCGTCATCATCTGATATAGTGTGAGGGTGCTGATAGATTTCATCAAAAGAGACATGAAGTGATTCTTCAATAGTTTTGGTTCGTTTATTAAATATCCGATAGGCCTTACTTCTTTCCGAATAACCGACAAATATTCCTTCATCGGCCTTTGGATCGAATTTGCCAAGCCGGTCTTTCGTATTTAAAATAAAGCACTTGGAACCAAAAACTTTGAAGTATGAGATTTTAGGCTTCCTTTTGTTAAATAATTCATAAGGAGTATTCTTGGTAAGAGGTCTTATGGATACACGATTTAAAACATAACAGGCAGTTGCCACAGCTTCTGCCCAAAAATGTTTTGGTAAGGTGGTTCCATTCAATAATGTTCTTGCACATTCTTGTAAAGTTCGGTTTTTCCGTTCTACAACTCCGTTTTGTTGTGGAGTTCTGGGAAACGAAAAATTATGATATATACCTTTCTTTGTACAAAAATGTTCAAATTCATTATTTTCAAACTCTCCGCCATGATCACTTCTTATATTTTTAACTTTAATCCCTTTTGATTTTTGAATTTTTTGACGAAAGATTTGAAATGACCGAAAGTGTCACTTTTATTTTTTAAGAAAATTGTCCATGTATAACGAGAGAAATCATCAACAATTACAAGCACATATTGACTGTGATTTATTGATTGAACTCTAGTAGGTCCAAATAAATCCATGTGTAGTAACTCAAGTGGTTGTAATGTTGATATGACTTTCTTGGATTTAAAAGATGATTTGGTCAATTTTCCTAATTGACATGCATCACAAATGTTGTTAACTTTAAAACTCATTTTGGGTAGTCCTCTAACTAGATTGTTTTTGGCTAGCTTGTCAATAGTTCTGAAGTTTATATGACAGAAGCGTTTGTGCCATAGCCATGGATCATTGTCATTAGCCACAAGACACATATCTGAATTATGATTAATATCCATATTCAAAATATATATATTTCTGTCTCTATAACCTTCGAAAACCAAATTATGGTCTTTATCTAAAATACTACACTTATTATTTGAAAATGAAATTATAAAACCCTTGTCACATAACTGACTAATACTAAGCAAATTGTGTTTTAAATTTCTAACTAGCATGACATTAGTAATAAGAGGTAAGTTAGATGTACCGCAATTGCTCACATCGCCTTTGCCGATAATATAGCCTTTTGAATTGTCTCCAAAAGTGACGGAGCCACCATCTGAATATGTAATATTTGTTATTAAACTCTTGTCTCCCGTCATGTGCTTTGAGCAACCACTGTCCAATATCCACTTTCCTCTTTTCTTAAGTGGGACCTGCAAAAAATAGAATTAAGTCCATGGTACCCACTTTTTATAGGGTCCTAAGAGTTAGGTCTTAGGAGTCCAAACCCATTTGGGTCCGGTATCCCCTTTATATATATAATTATTATTAAAATGCATAGTATTCAAGAATTGCTGAATGTATTTGTTCCTAATCAGATTGTTATTTGTTTTAGGAACCCATATTTTGATAGTCTTGACATTTTTCTTTTGAAATTTCACAACTGGTTTTGGTTTGGAATATAATAGACTAAGATTTTTCTTAGCTTCAGTTTTTTGTACTTTCTTTTTCCTTTTATTTCCAAGATGTTTCTTGGTTTCTTGTTTGTTATATCCCAATCCTTGTTTGTCTGAAATAGATTGTGAACTTTCAATGATTTTTGTCAAATTTTCTCGACCTTTGTTAAAATTAGAAACATTTTGAGTAATGTCATCAAACTTTGTTTGTAAGCTAGCTTTTTCTAGGTCTAGAATTTTGACTTTTGCTTTAAGCTCATGATTTTCAGTAGTGAGAGCATTATTTTTCTCTTTTTGAGTTTCTATTTCTTGACTCAAAAGAGATATTTGAGAGTCAACATTAGAAGATGATTCTTGAATATTTTCAAGTTCCTCTTCTAATATTTTCTTCTCATCTTTTAACATATCTCGTTCAAGCTCTGCTCTACTTAAATCTGCTTTGACTACTTTTAATTGACGTTTTATGTCTTTATATTTGATTATCAATTCAGCATTAATATCAAGTAATTCATCAAATGTAGGAATTTGTACCTCATCTTCTGTTGCCATAAAACAAACATTAGCTTGTTCATTCTCTGAATCACTTTCACTTTCTGATGAAGATGACTCTGAATCATCCCATGTTACTGAGAAAGCTCGTTTCTTAGATTTGTCCTTCTTATATTTGAATTTGTCATTTTCTGACTTCTTCTTTTGTTCTGGACAATCTTTCTGCATGTGTCCCTTTTTGTGGCAGTTGAAACATTCTATAGCAGATGAAGATGGTTTGTTTGATCCAGGTTTCCTTTTATTGTAACGACTGGCTTTTCGATATTTTAGGAATTTTTTAAATCCTTTCGCAATGAATGCCAAATCTTCGTCTTCAGAATCTGATTCATTTTCATCTTTCTCAACATGAAATGCTACATTTTTCTTTTCTTCTTTCTGTTCCTTTCTAGCCTGCAAATTTGCTTCATAGGACATTAAATTTCCTATCAATTCATCTGGCTTCATGACGGAAAGGTCATTAGCTTCTTCAATTGCTAATACTTTTCCTTCCCATTCACTAGTCAGAGAATGTAGGACTGTTGAAACAACATCGAAATCAGAATACTTTTGTCCTAAGCCAATAAGTGCATGGTGAATAGTTTGAAACCGTGAATACATGTCATTTATTGTCTCATTTGGTTTCATTTTGAAATTTTGAAATTGACTTTTCAGCATGGCTATTTTGGCTTGTTTAACCTTGTTAGTACCTTCATGAGTGATTTTTAGTGTTTGCCAAATTTGATATGCAGTAGTGCAGATACTAACACGATTATATTCATTTTGGTCTAATGCACAGAACAACATATTTATTGCTCTTGCATTTACGGCTGCTGCCGTTTTCTCAGCTGCAGTCCATTCTGAATAATCAGTTGTTGGATTCACTATTTCTCTTTGAGTGGCATTCCAAGCATCATAGCTATTTGATTGCATAAAGAATGACATACGTGTTGCCCAATAACTATAGTTAAGACCATTGAAAAATGGAGGTCTTTGTGTCGATTGACCCTCCGTGTAAGTGGTGTTTTGAGTGCTAGTACTTACGTTATTTGCCATATTACTATAATATATCAAATAACTGTGTTACAGTTATATGATGATCGTGCTCTGATACCAAATGAAAGTGCGGTGTGTATACAATTATATGTGCTAATATAGTACACACGGATCGTGTAATATGGTCTACAATATAAATGCGGAAATAGATGATAATAGCGTAGTAAATAAAAATAGAAAAATCACACCAGAGATTTTTATACTGGTTCGGAGCACCGTCCTACGTCCAGTCCCAGACTTCTATCTAGATTTTCACTATTAACTACCTCGCTTCACCCGGAGGAACAGGTTTACAACACCCGAGCAAACGAACGGGATTTCACGCCTCTAATACACTGAGGACTTCAACACTTGCCTCTTACAACACAAAGGACTTCAACAAAAGAACAAATACAATTGTTGTTGACAACTTGTGCTCTTGAAAACACGGATTTGTCACTAGTAGTACACCCTTCCTATAATCTTATCCTCAAAGTATGCGAAATGTTGTTTTGAAAAGATTAAGGAAAGTATATTACTTATTGAATCAAAGGATATGAAATAGTTTCAATGATTCAATAAATAATTGAGAGTTTTTAGAATGCAGGAGTATGTATAAAGTAAGATCAGAGATTAGATTAAAAAGAATATGAAATCATCTATGTTTAATCAACGAATTGGATGAGTTTATATAGATAAGAATGGTTGTAACTCTTTGCCATTAAGAGATATGATCTTTGATGAAAGGTAAGAGATGCAACCTTTGGAGAAGAGAAGTGTCTTTTGGAAAAATTGCTTTCTGTTTAAAAACGGTCGACAGGTTAAAAAGTGACCAGTAGACAGGAATTTAAATATATATACGTTATGTGTATGTGTGCACGTTCAGTGTGCAAATTATGTAGGAAGGTCGACCGCCTATATTGTGACCGGTCGACCGGTCCCTATAAAGTTGCACACTGAATGTGCAACTACATTCTAATCGTATATATATTAATTTTCTTGAAAATGCATGACTATTTGAGGATAGATTTTAACAAGTTTATCACTAATATAATATCAAATAATCAATCTATAATCTAGAGTAACATATGTAGCTCTAATGACCTTGTTTTGTCGATCGCCTTATTTGTCAGAAATCAAAACTTTCATAAAACTTGTGACTCAACAATTCCTACCAAACCAGTACATCATAAATAACTATATCAATTTTTGAAAAGTATTTTATATATATATAATATAATCCTAAGTAAAATTATTTCATTTACCAATCTCAATAACAATAATGCGTCAGTTTTCCTTGTCCAACTGTTTAGAAACCCCTATCGACACGGTTGTACCTTTTGCATCGACCATAATTCATAAACCACTCAACAGAGCAATCAACTAAGGTAAAATATTTTTATAACAATAATAAATATGCGCTCTTAATATGTATATACACTCAAACACATACTAAGGTGTTATTAACCCTATCTCTAATGAGTTTACCCAACCGAGGTCTAGGTGTTCCCTCAACCTAAGCTCTAATACCAAATGTAACAAATGGCCTTTTCGACCTTCAAATGTCGACACTAATACATCGGCAGTATTCTGGTGCCGAACATCAAAGTGCCAGAAAGATAGAACGTTGGGGTAAAAAAAGAAAACGAAACAGAACAAGAAAGATAAACACAATATTAGAATCACAAGCAGTATAATAATATATAATATATCAAAAGATCTTTACCAAAAAGAAAACTTCAATATACATACAACAATTAGAGTAAACTAACCTATCATTAGCCTGGCCAGTTATAGCAACCTGTTCTTATAAATGCTGATAGATACAAAACAAGTAATGCAACAGAAATAAAATATGTAAATAGGTCTTGGAGGCATCAACTCGTCCCTTGAAGCTCTAAAGCATCCATAGCTAAATCCGGAAATATAATTAAGGCTGACCAAAGCATTAAAAGAAAATAACATTTGGATTAGTCTAGAAAACCAATGCGAGAAACCCAAATCATATGGAATTTTATATTTATAAACCCTTTAAAAATAATGGTATCTTGTAAGACTACGCCATAGACAAACAAAGACGGGTTTCTTCATTAAGATAACCAAACTATTTCTATTAGATAATCTAGCGATAGTATAATAATGCCTAGGGTGGTGAATATATACAAGAAATAGCAATGCTGCGTATGAGTGCACACTATAGCAATATTAGGTAGACAATCAAAACCGCTAAGGTGCAATCGCTAATTGTGTACAATTCCATAGAAATGCCATAGGTACTTCAAGAACGGTCCTCCTGCATAGGGATTAGATATATCCTCCTGAAGCATCGTATATCCTTAGCTGATGTACATAAGAAATACATAGCTGGCTGCAACATGAAGCCGAGTGCACCACTCATGCCTACATAAATATAGGTAACTGTTGGGTAGAGTTGCATGCACCCTTGGTTTAGTGAAACCCCTGGCTATGCATCCTATCTATGGTTTTATCCATATGCACTGGTGAGGCTACATTCGACATTCCAACAAACAAGTCATAAGGGGAATAGATCTCAGAACCACACATGGATTTCCATATCTCAATAAATCTCGGAATCATGCATAGATTCCCATATTTCAACAGATCTTGAATCACACGTGGATTCGTACATCCTAAATAGATCACGAACAACTATATGTGTTCGAGCATCTCAAAAAAATATCGAATCTTCACATAAATTCCAACATCTCGAACCAATCATGAATCTCTTCCAAAGCACAGAACATATAAATGGTTTTAGAGTGGTTACAGTTTTGAGTCATCTTATATAAGTTCACTCCCTTGATTGTTGGGCACTCCAAATACCAATCAATAGATTTCGATGAACTTAACTCTGGTTCTTTTGGAAATAAATAGACAACACATAAAAGCAGTGATCATCTCCTAACTGAATGAATTTTCTTATCATTTGTCCTAAAAGGGCAAAATGAGATTATACATATATTATAGTATCAATGAAGATAACTATACCGTATGATTCTCATGTTTGTTCTAGATATTTCCAAAGTTATATTTTGGTCAATTAGAAAATAATGAGAATGATTGCATAAGGGAAACTAAGTCCCGTGCACTTTCCAAAGCAAGTAGCACACAAAGCACGATCAATGAGCTCAAGCACAATCTAGTCGTATTAATGACTTCAAATCCCCTTTTTAATTAATCAATCCTTTTTTAATTAAAAATTCCCTTTTTCTATTTTTGTGTGTGTGTTTTTCAAATACCTTTAGAACTGTATAAGGGCATATACAAGTATTCTACGATTCCCTGTTCATTTGTACTCCTTTTCGAAATGTATTCAGGTACTTATCCCAATGGTATAAATGTATTCATAAATCATTAACAAGATTTAGTTATTTTAAAATATAATCAAAGAGGTTAAACAAATGTTACTTACAAGTTGTTACTATAAAGCTCTTCTCTATTTTATACTTTAAAACTTATACTTTTCTATCTTTTCCCAAAAGATTCTATACTTGTTATTATCTTTAAAATTCTATTATTAATGATCTAATTATTTTCCAAAATCATTTAACAATATTTTACCACTGTGAAATATTGTTCAAGGTTTTAAAAAAAAGTTACAAAAATATTGTTTACAGCAAAACCAAAAACTTCACTTAATCATTAAATTTAAAACTCTCTTTTAAAATTAAATTACATTCATAAGGGTTTAAGGCAACTGTTACTCAAACAATGTCACAAAAAACCCAAATCATTTCATACTTTAAGTACTCTCTTTAAAACTTACTTCTTAATGATTTGTTTATACTTAAGGGTTCAAGGCAATTGTCACTCGATAATGTCACAACAAACCCAAATCCCAATCTCTTATTATTACTTTAAAGTATTCCTCATGAAAGCCATAATTACAATCCTAATTGTAGATACTTATCACTATATTAATTTAAAAAATTAATGTACTTTTACTTAACTCCACAAAACTGTTCATTTTAACACAAGTGTCGAAATCCAAATTTTCTTACTTTATAAAAGGCTCAACTGGTTTTTTCCAAAACTTATGTATATCTACTAAAAACCATTTTAAAATAATATTATTTTACATAAGCTTTAAATTTCTTCAGTAAAAAATTTAATTTTTTTTAATAACTATGTAATCTTAAAAATACTTTAAGATGCTTGTAATATGGTTAAAAGCATGTTTTATTTAAAAACCTTTACTTTAAATTCGAAAACAACTATAGGGACATATTTAAACTTCAAACTTCTTTATTAAAATACTTTAATAAATTTTCACAAAACTAGCTTAAAAAGATTAGAAAAATATCTAAAGTAAAAGTTCTTTATAATTTACGAAAAAATCCAGGATTTTTAACACCGCTTTGTTTCATAATTTCTATAACTTTCCAAACCAATTCCTTAAGGTCAGATACACCCAAAATATGTGTATATAACCATCTAATATATATTTTTACGATATATTCATATTTAACCAACTTAACAAGTGTTAAATATGTGAGATTTTCGAAGTGCGTTTATAGCGACTGTTTTGCTTCAAACGTACACAACACACTATCAATTTTATCAACAACAATATCGTACATGTAAACAAGTTTGAACCACAATAAATGTTATAGGGGGTTAAGGGAGAGATTATACTACATATAATATTGTCAATTGCTTTCCAAAGCAAGGTGGGGTCCAAAAGTAATGACAGACATTGTTATCTATTTTAATTTATATTTTGCACAACAAACATTATATACACAACATATAAAAATTAAATGGTGAGTAAACTCACCCAAGCCCAAGTCAACCCAATTCGTAGAGATTCTTACTATGAGCACAATGCGAAGATAACATTTCGATTAGACCTCATACGCAAAAGTTATTGAATTTGTTAAAATTTGGATTAAATAATTTATATTAATTAGCTTAATTACTTAATTTAAACTTAATTACCTTTAAAAATCTTCTTTCCCAAATTCCCATTTTCCTATACATGCACGAAGATACACAACCATCCCCAAACCATGCACGACCCATTTTCTCCCTCCCCCAAATCCGAGCTACTCTCCATGAAACTTCGAATAGCTAATTTCGTTACATCGCACTTCGCGAGCTCGTCATTATCAACCCAAAATCTTGAAGCCTCCACCTCTACAGCAATTCGTGACCTGCTTGCCTCCCATCCACTATAGTAGAAGTCATGATTTCCAATAAGGTGCCGCACTACCCCAAATTGCCCCCAGCCACTCATCTTCACATGAGAAGCACTTCCCAACCAACACCTTAGCTAATATCCACCTCTAGCACCTCCACGACCAAACCCTAGCTTCGCCTCCTTCATGTCCATGTTGTTAAGTTTCACCACACACGCCCGAACCTATATGGATTTGAAGCTCCTGTCACCATGAGTTCAACGGATATGGTGTTGTTTATTTTCATTGCGTATAGCTTCAGATTAAATAAAATTAATGCGGTGACAACATTTTCTTGTTTACGGTAGAGAGGGAAATAAAAGAAAAGGGAGAAAATGAGTGAGAAGAGCAGTATATAAGGTTTATTTATAATAAAATATATTATTACTATATTTCTCAAATTAATCGTTATGCATTTCGAGCTCGCATAATTATACAGCACGTTCGATCACCACAAAACTGCCATCGTACATCGTCTTATAATTCCAGACCGAATGACACTACTTTCGTCAAAATCCAAGACAATTCCCCGGGATGATAATTCCACACGTTGATTGAAAAGAATTATTATTAAAACAAGTTTAATCACTTCGATTATAAATTAAAAGTTTACCATCACCATTAATATTGAAAAGTAGTTAAATATGCTTATTTAATCAATTTTCTTACATTAAACCCAATATTTAAATATTTAAATAATTCCGATATTTAAATATAGAGCATTCAAAATTCTAGGTTGTTGCAATTATGGTGTTCTTCTTTTCCAGGATTTAAATTGGAATTTGTGAGGGATTTAATATTTTCAAAATGCAAAAATCTTAATTCCATTCCATGTGATTTATCTTATATTAAATATTTTAAAAAGAATCGTTGAATCAGATTTTGATTTGCGAGCTTTGTTTGTGACATTCTGTATTCAACAAAGCGAATTCTCTAGTTATGAATATTGACGTGAAAGGTATGTCATCATCTATTTCTAACATAGCTACTTCCACTTTAAGTGATTATGTGGAAGATGCTAGTTCTGAAATAGTTTGCCCTGATGATGCAAACAGTGGACTACTAAATATTCTTAGAATGGACCGCTACAGTCCATCTGAAATTTTTATAGGATTTGGTCAGTGTTTTTGCACTGTTAAGTAATTTATAAAGAAGCTGATACTCCATCAGCTTTTCAATGGATATAAGCTTTAAAATGTGAAAAATGACAAGAAGCATGTTACTGAAAAATGTGTAGAACCAACTTGCAAATTTACAATTCATGCATCTTGTCCATTTCTAATTCTAATACTATTATTGTCAAAACTATAAACAATATTCATACATGTGGTACTGGAGTTTTTGATATAAATCACCCTCTCATTTTAAGTAGATTTGTTAAAGAATTAGTGATTAGTTATATTCGTTTAATACTTCTATGAAAACAAGGCATGTTATCACTCAATGTAACTCTGAATTCAAGAATGTTCTTGGCTACTGCTACACTTATAAAGGAAAAGCTCTAGCAATTAAAGAGCTATGTAGAACTTCTGATTTATCATATCATCAGTTTGTAGAATATATCAATTCAGTAAACACGACAAATCCGGGAAGCACAACTTTTTTGGATGGAAATCCATTAATTAGAGGATTTGAGAGAGTTTTCATTGGATTAGAAGCTTGTTATTTTTGTTTCAAAAACTGTCATTCTCTTATCTTGATAGTGCAACTTTTATGAAAGGAAAACTTTTGGATAATTAATGCCAGCATCGGCAAAGTAAACAAAATTACGTTAATTATATCAAACATTTATATATTTTGTTTCAAATAATTACTCACCTGCATCTGTATGTTTTGAATAATCATTGTAAAACACATATGGTATTATAAGTAATTTGTTTTTCTTTATATAATTATACTAAAATTGTACATGTATTTTAGGTATGTTTATGTTGGCCATAGCTATAATTTCCTATGAAAATGCACATAATTGGTATTGGTTTTTGAAACATCTTCTTTAAATGCTCGTTGATGATAATAGAAGATATAGTCTTATTTTAAATAGACACCATCGAATCAAATTGTCTATTCCAAAAGTTTTCCAAGATGCATATCATAGCCATTGCTTATATCATTTTAAAAAATTTAAGAGCATCTTTGGGAAGTTGTCGAAGTAATAGAGGATAAATAGCAAGATTATTCACAAAATGTGCTTATGCGCTAACTTTTTATCACATAAAAAGTTATAAAGACATTTAGATTAATTGATGGGAAAATTATTGCCAAATTTCTTTAAATTTACCTCCTGCGCATTGGATAATTTCTCTCCTTCCTGAAAATCGTTGTGGAGACATGACATCAAGTATCGTAGGATGTTTTAATGGTTGGATATTAAAAGAAAGTAGTTTGCCAATAACTCCATCATTGGATGCTATACAAAATAAATTGATGGTCTTAATGTCAAAAAACCAAGAGGAATAAAAAAATTAGAATACTATTCTATGTACAAAATCGAAATAAAAATAAAAAACTCATTTCACACAAGCATAGGTTGGGTAGTGACCAAATCGTCTGATGATATTTTTGAAGTAAAAACAACTAAAGGAAAAGTTGAAGTTATAGATATTAACTTCCATACATGCTCTTGCAGTATCTAGCATATTAACAACTTCCCATGTGTTCATACAACCAGAGTCATACCAAGTAAAAATCTTATAGTTTATGATTACATTGAAGATTACTTCAAGACATCCTACCATCGTTTAGCTTATTCTCGTAACATTTAGCCAATCCCAACTTTACAAATTATAAATAAAGCTATAGAAACTATTTTTTTACATCGTCCAAAATACAAAAGAGACCTGGTACACCATCAACAAGTTGTTGATTAAATGTTATGGAAGGAATTTCAAAAAGAAAAGGAAAATGTGCCTTATGTCAAAGTTATGGATATAAAAAAGAACATGTTAGCAATATGATGTTTGAAATTATTGTTTTTTATTAGCACAATGTTGTAATAAAAAATTTGTTTGAATTCATTGTATAAAATCATGGATTTATTATTGAATGATCCTTTAAAATTATTATATTAATATTTAATGCTCATTTTAACTTTATATATTTAAATGCATTTGACGTTTGAGGTTAAATAAACAATAAAACTTAATTTTATACTTCTTGAATTAGTCTACTATACATGATTACGTTTTACATATAACTACATTTGACTTATGTAGCTAACAAATAATTTTTGTAAAAAACAGTTAAAAAATTAATTGCATTTAATGTAGTTAAAAATTCATTTTTGTTAAAATGTTTACATATTTATACTTAAAAAAGTTAACAAATTAATTGCAATTTATAATGTAGTAAATTAATATATTTGTGATAGACCAACTGTAAAAATCATTACTAGATTTAACTGCATTTTACTTGTAATTCAAATTTTAACATGAATTCAAAAAATTTATAATTAAAAATAAATATATAATAATAAAATTTTAACTGCATGTTATAATGTGTTTAACCAACTACAAATCATCTACATTTTATAATGCTGTAAACCTTAAGTTAAATTATTGTGGTGTTAAAGTTTAGTGTATTTTGTTACAATTTATATTTACCTACATTTGACTTAAGCAATTAAAAATAATTTTTCTTAATATAAAACATGTAATATTTCTATGCTTAAAAACATTAAAAAAAATTAAAGCGTTTAATAATACATCAACTCTAAAAAATATTATAAGTTTGACTGTATTTTAATTAAGTAGTTAATAATAAATTAATATAAACTCAATACGCAAATATTTAACAACCTTGGCTTGAGATATACCTAAAATAGAATACAAAATAATTTTATTTGAATTTTTAAGCGGGGATTTGGAATTTTCGTAATATTTATTTTTAGATGTGGGAAAAATCTAGAAATTTGAGTTTTACTATAAAAGATCATAGAAGCTTTTATATGATTATGAATTTGTTGCTTCCTTTTTTGAGAGAAATGAGTGATCCTCTGCTAGAAAAGGAGAGCACTCATGTATCTCTGCACTAAAATATATTACTGTAAATATGCCTAGCAGGTAGCGATACTTACCCCCATTACAATATGAATAATAATACTAACCGCCTAGCCCCTCAATCCTAGAAAACTAAGGTCTACAATAACAAAATAAAACCAAAAAAACACTATAAAATGATAAGTGATCATATCCTCGAATCAACTTAATTCATCATGACCACAAAAGTTGTAAAAAAGACTACACAAAAAATGTAAGATCGACACAGATATATGTATATAAGTATAAATACAAACACAGAGAGATATATATGTATATATATGTGTGTATATATATATAATAATAAAACAAGCAGTATAATGAATAATTTAGAGAAGTAGTAGTAAAAGGTTCATATAATTCCAATCATGAGAAACAGTAATCTAGATATGACCTGCACGTACCTCCAATTGTCTTATAGACAAATAAATTAATGAATACAATCAGCTAAACACTACGATTAAAATTATGAATTCTAAATTTCATAGATTTTGAGATGAATGTTATGTTCAAAATTATGATATTCAAAAAACTAAGAATTGCTTTAATATAAAATAGCAATTGATTCATTGGCATACAAGTCAATTAAAAAGGTATTTAAAGTGCTATTTGTTATCCGAGCTTTTAACCCATCAGAATCCAAGAGAAAATAGAACGACTTGATGAGGTCAGAATGGCTCAGAACTCAACCAAAAGGGGGAAAAGAAAAGATTGAGTTTGACTAAACTAAGAGACCAGCGTCCTCCAAACCAATCAGCAGCTAAATACAACAAGCTAGTAAATCGTCATCAAAACAAAGCAATGTGCAACGAGACTACACGAACAACATCAATACAAGACAATGAAGGCATTCTAGACATCAAAGTCCAGAAACAATCTAAGTGCATGGACCGCCAGCAATCCATGCACCATGGATCGCCAGCAATCCATACAAGACCATTGGGTCGCTATGGCACGTAGGAGCAAAGGAGGCTTAGAGAACAAAGTGCAAAATATGCTAAGTGTATGGATTGCTAGCGATGCATACTTAGTCATGGAATATTGGTGACTTGACTAGGCGAAGAAGGGAAAAAAGGAGCTAAGTAATTAGCTCCACCGCAAGCTAAATCTATGGACCGCTAGTGATCCATGGTTTTGGCTCGAATCGCGAGCTATGCTTCGTTGAATCTTCCTGTGTCCATCTGCAAGCAGTAAGTGAATAGGCCTGGCCCAGAAGCTCTCCGACCTCTATAAATACCATCCAACCTGCAACATAAACGGGATCTTCTCTGGATTGGTTGCTGAAGATCTACTGGAAACTTTCTTCACTTTGGATCTCCCTCACAACAATCTCTAAAGGGATTCACTGTGATTCTTCAGTGGATTTCAATTTTGGAGATTCAACCTAGCTAAAGACAATCAAAAGCCTTGTAATCAACCACTTCTTGTAAAAGCAATCGTTCTATAATAAAAACTATAAAGTGAACGTTGGCCATTAACAGCCGAACCACTATAAAAATATTCTTGTCTTCTTTCTTTTACTACTCTTTTCTATACCTATTATCTGTATTGTTGCTCTGTGAAAACATGGCTAATGCTTTCACACTCAAACCAGGGTGTTGATCCATTTTTTGGGTTAACATTTTGGTGCTTTTACCGAGAACCCAACTCAGGGTTCAGATCTAGCCATCCACTTTGGATTTCATAGGTTCAGAAGTTAGATCTTCAATCTTTGCCTGAAAGATCTACCACTTGGAATGAATGGCTCTTGGAAGAAGAACTCCCTTTGGAAGGTCCGTAGGGTTAGTAATAGCTAAAGGAGATGTTAATCCTCAACACACTAAAGTAAATGGTGCTAAATTAAGAAAGCAGGTGTTAATCCTCCCTTTGGTAGTCAGTACGAAGTCGTCACTAGGGATGAGTTGAATAGGGTAGTTGACGAAATCGACAAAAGAATGGAAAGTAGCCAGAAGTCTCTCTAATTGAGAAACATAACTCTCTTCTAAACATATAGTCAAATCCTGCTCCAAGAACTATGCCTGAACCCGCGGCTACTATAGAACAAGAAAACTCTCCCGTTTCTGGCCTAAACAGATGATACGGGAAACAACCGCAAAAAAGGGTGACAATAGGAACCATGGGACATAACGTGGAAGGAAATATGAATACCCCACTCACTGTAAGGCAACCAATTCTATACTTGAATCATGGGGCAAAGACCCCGCAAGAAGATATAGTTATGGATCTCTCCGACTTGGAAGATGGAGAACAAGACAACTAGTTGGAAGATAATGTCAATGCATTTGATGATGATAAGAATGTTCAAACTGCCCCAATCAGGCCAACGGGATCGCTCAGGAGTAGCTCACACGAAGACAGGAGAGCCTAGGCTTCAACCCACTCGGCAAAACCATTTGCAAAGTCAAACACTTGGTGTAATGACCGACTGTCGCCCCCAGGATTACTGGACATTAGAGGCATACATAGCAGACATGGTCAAATGATTAATGGACGAGAGTAAAAATAGGAGAGATGATGAATGAGGATCTGCACCAAGTTGGACTCCCTTTACTCATGAAATCTTGAATGAAAAATATCCAGATAAATTCACAATGCCAACCATCCCATCCTACGATGGGACGAAGGACCCAAAACCCATTTATACAAGTATAGTTGGTAGATGGATAGAGCCAATGCTTCAGAGGCTGTTCGCTGCAGATGTTTCTCCATTTTTCTAGAAGGAGTTTCTTCTATGTGGTTCGCCAGGCTTCCGCCCAGATCCATCTCTACCTTTGACCAATTAGCAACAAGATTCCTTGACCAATTAAGGCTCCATACCGCACAACCAAAAGATGTCATGTCCTTATCCGGATTGTTACAGGGACACAACGAATCGTTGAAATCTTTCAAGAATAGGTTCAACACCGCTGTGACGGAAGAAAGCAACCCTAATGAGGATATGGTTTTTATGGTGTTAGTCTGTGCCATTCATCCAGAGACTGAATTCGAAAAGTGGATTAAGATGAAGCAACCTACCACGAAGAAAGACTTCAATCATAAAGCAAGTCAATACTAAAGATTGGAGGAAGGGCAGGAGTTGGAAAGAAAGTCTACTGGTGTTCAACCAACGAACAACGGACAGAGTGGTGTAGAGATGAATCAAAACATGCACGCTTCCGGAACTGCTGAAGGAGCCATAGGGATAGATGGAAATCAAAAGTGGACAAATCAAAACTCTAATAAAATAAATGGTAATGGCAACAATAAAAGGATTAAAGGGTTTAGGCCTGAAGATTATACCCTCTAAACAATATCCGAAAAATATTTATCTCACAATATAGGGGACTGAGGAATATAAAAAACCGCTAGGAATGAAGCAACTGAGCAGCAAAAATGCTCGGGGAAATTCTGCCGCTTCCATGAGACTCATGGCCATAACACAAATGAATTTCGCAATCTAAAGAATCTCATCGAACAATTAATTCGAGAAAACAAACTACAACAGTACGTGAGAAAGTCACAGAACCCTGATTTACCCGCGGCTCCTCGGCCTCCTAGAGAATGAAGGAATCAAGTCGGAACTAGTGAAGAAGGGTCGAAATGAACTGTCCAAACATTTATTATTGGAAAAATATCTATGGAACCATACGCCGCACAAAGAAGCTGAGGGGAGATGGAGCGGAATGCAAGTTCGTTGAAGCATGCTCCAAAGGAATCATGTCTCGTAATAGAAGATGAAACCTAGCCAAGCTGCAGAAAATCTTGGGCGGCGATATAGTGTTTCGAAATCTGGACACTAAAGGGATCGAAGCCCTGACTCTCGATCCAGTGATGGTAACAGTGGGGATTGGCCCGGCTATTGTTCGATGAGTGTTGGTCGATAGTGATAGCTTTGTTAATATACTTTTCAAATGTACTTTTGATTAAATGAAAAAGGGCATGGAAAGCATGTCTGCATGCCAAATGTAGATCCAAGGGTTCACTGGCGAACCCAAGCAACCTGTGGGAATAATTTTCCTTCAAGTGGAACTTGGAGAAGGTGATCGAAGAGTCACCATCATTCAGACTTGTGTAATTGTGGACGAAATGTCCACATATAACACCTTCTTGGGACGGCTAGCTCTAGCAGATTTTAGAATAGCTCTAGCCCAATGGTGTCTAACCATGAAGTTTCCTACTGTAAATGGAATCGGAGTGGTGAAAGGAGATCAGTGCACCGCCAGAGAATGTTACATTTTGAGTGAATCCAGAAGAAGAGAAAAAGGAAAGGATGTGGGGAGAACTCTCCACATCAATGAACCTTTAGAATAGCAACAAGAAAGCCACCTCTGGCTTGGGGACCATAGCTGATTCAACAAGGCTTTGGACCCAAGAAAGAAGAGTTCAGGGGAGGAGAGGGCAGCACCGGCAGAATTGACATTGTTTATCCCGATCGATATAAACACCCAAGTAAATTCTTGAAAATTGGATTGCACCTTGGAAATAAGATACATTTGGAGCTTGCTAAATTTCTTGGCGCCAACTTGGATGTGTTCGCATGGATGCATTTCGATATGTGTGGAATGTCCCCAGAAATCGCATGTCACGTGCTCTACATTGACCCCAAGTTCACACCAGTAAAGCAAAAGAGGCGCAGCCTGGGTCCTGAACGGTCCAAGGCGCTAAGAGAAGAGGTGTATAAGATAATGGCCAATGGTGTTAGCCGTGATGCAACTTATCCTGAATGAGTGTCTAATTCGGTCTTAGTCAAAAAGTCCAATGGGAAGTGGCGAACCTGTATCGATTATTCGGACTTGTACGAAGCTTGCCTGAAAGATAGCCCCTCTCTCAAGAATAGACCAGCTTATGGACAGAACGGCAGGACACTTACTGCTATCATTCATGGACGCATACTCAGGGTTCAACCAAATCCTTATGCATGAACCTAATCAAGTAAAGACCAGCTTCATCACTGACCTGGGCCTATATAACTATAGGATAATGCCATTCGGCTTGAAGAACGCTGGGGCAACCTATCAAAGGTTGGTGAACACTATGTTCAAGCGCCAAATAGGGAGAACTATGGACGTTGACTGGATCCTCGAGATCACCGTCGAACCAGAGATGTGGATGACACCGATAAAGGACTATTTACTTGCAGGGATTCTTCCGAAAGACCGAAATCAACGTAAAAAGCTTTTTTGAAAGGCACCGCGATCTATGATGCAAGACAGAATACTCTATCAAAGGGGATTCTCAACCCCCTCCTTAGATGTGTGTCCGATGATGAAGCCCGACGAATCCTAAAGGAAGTACATGAAGGCGAAGGCGGAGACCACACTGGGGGTGCAAACCCTTGCGAAGAAAATCCTTCGATGTGGATACTTCTATCCAACAATAAACCATGACGATGCAGACTACGCCAGAAAATGTGATCACTGCCAAAGATTCAGCAAAGTTAAAAGAACTCCTTCAACAGAGCTAACACAAATGGTCAGTCCATGGCCATTTTCAATACGGGGAATTGATTTGATTGGCGTCCTGCCAATAGCAAAAGGAGGGGTCAAATATGCTATAGTTGCCGTTGATTATTTCACGAAATGGGCTGAAGCGGAACCGTTGGCCACCATAACCACAAAGAAAGTCATTAACTTTGTTACTAAAAACATTATTTGCAGATTGGGTGTGCCATAGAAAATAATCACTGAGAATAGAACTCAATTTGAAAGCATCGAGTTCAGAGATTTCTACAAACACTTCCGAATTGAGAAGAGCTTCTCCGCAATAGCTCATCCGCAAGAAAATGGGCAAGTAGAAGCGATGATTTTCCAAAGTCCACAACTAAAATTTTAAAGTGGGAGATCTTGTGCTTAAGCGATTCTACCCCATTCTAGGGGCCTTCTAACCAAACCAAGAAGGAACATATGTCATCAATCAAAAGCTAAAGGATGGAACTTTTAAGCCAATGACCGTCAACGGACTCCAAATTCCGAGGGCATGGAATAGCTAATCACTTCGTCATTACTTCAATTGAAAACTACCTTATATACTCTCTATTTTTCAGCAAATAAGCCATCCCAGGATGCCGTGGGTATTGTAAATAGGCAAAAATATGCCCTGCTTTCCTTAGAATAAATTGATTCTCCTTTTGAACTGACCAAACTGTGTTCATAACAACTACCCACCGAGTCGACAATGACTCAAACCGTTGGATCGGCGGAACTCGATCTTTTCCTTCTAAAAACCGATATTTCTCTAGCAACATCAGGAAGGCTAAAACATACACTACTCACATTGTCCGAAGATAGGCAACACCGAGGAATAGGAAAAGCCGTGCATTCCATAAGCCATGCACTAACTCCTAAAACAAACACTCCTCATGTTGCATGTAGATAGGCAACACCAAGGAGTATGAAAGACCACGTATTTCATAAGTCGTGCATTAACTATTAAATTACACTCCTCACGTTGCCCGAAGATAGGCAACATCGTGGAGCATAAGAAGCCACACACTAACTCTTAAAAAAATATTACACTCCTCATGTTCCCCGAAGATAAGCAGCACCAAGGAGTACGAAAAGCCGCACATTCCATAAGTCATGCACCGACCCTTAAAAATCAAACTCCTCACGATGCCCGAAGATAGGCAACATCGATGAGTACTAAAACCGTTCCAGACCGATAAGTCATATCAATCCCAAAAGCTGCGCATATCACAAGCCGCGCGTTAACTTTCTAAGCCATGAAATCACACCCATAAAACATAAACTCCTCACGTTGCCTGAATATAGAAAACACTGAGGAGCGCCAGAACCATTCCAAATCGACGAGACATATCAATCCTAAAATCTACGCATCCCATAAGCCACGCGCACTTTTAAGTCCCAAAATTGCCATAGCAATACTAGGAAACTTACCCATACAGGAATAACAAGAATCAAGCCACTCACACTATCGGAAACCACGGGGATGAATCTAACAAAATCGAAGTGTGATGGACTATTGCATTAAACATTGACAACGTGTACCTGCCCATAGTCAACTTATACAGTGTGCACGTTTGAAACATGCATATGTTGCATACTTACCAGAATATCGCAAAAAACTTAGACTACGTGCTCGAGTCACAAAACTTCTGAAAGAAGAAAAATCAAGTTGTTATTTAGTCAATTTCAAGTGTTAATATGTAGATTATTTAAACCCTAAGTTACCGGTCATTTGCCAAGTGTTTGAATTAGACAGCCCTATGAACAAGGGGCATACACCATCACGTAAATAAAATTACTTGAAAACAATAATTCACAGGTTCTGTTACTCCAAACAAAGAATTGTTACTCTAAATAAAGAATGTTGGTAGTAATCATAGAATTGGATAAGTATAAATAAAACAAACACAAGTGCACAGAACACATATGAACAGACAGGTAAGAGTATAGTCAAAATATCGACAATGTATTACTTGTTATTTTCTTTTATACAGGGTCAAAATGTGGGTGTCGTACGCACACAATGCCGGCCAACAAAAAGAAAATACAGATTCCACAACAAAAACTCTATGTGCAGACTCTACACTTGAAGAAAATGACTCAAAACGAATCAAAGTTGGATTAATCAACACCTAAGCTCCTCCTCGGCACTTCTTTCCACGCTCCCTTTTCCACCTCTTGTTTGGAGTTTCTGGTTCACCTCGGGAGGGGCGTCGTTGCCAGTAAAATCAATAATTTCCTCAAAGTTAGGGTCCTCCTCCTGCTCTGCAACCTTCTTAGAAGATTCGCTTTTTGTTTTACGCTTCCATAACTTGCAGAAGCTCTTAGAGGCCTAGATTGCTTCAACCTTCTCCTTTTTGATGGCATCCATCCATTCCTGAGTTTTTTATAGCTACTCGGTCTAAACTTCCTACTTCTTAGCTTCGGTCGACGTTACGTCACCTTCCAAAGATACAGAAGTGTCATCCAAGCCATGAAGCACTGCGATCTTTTCGAACTTCGGCCCCGGCCGCGAGCCAGACGCGAACATGGAGACTGAAGCAGGAATGAAAATGAGCATGGAAGCAGTGGAAATAGTAGTAGGTCCAGGCGCCGAGGAAGATGGCAGATCAACAGGTAAGGTGTATGGACCTATAAGATCAAAAATGAAAGTATTAAATTCTTCATGTTCTTGCAGCGTAAGCTGAAAGCTTCCAAACTTGGGGGAAACAAGAGGGTTACCTGCACCAGAACAATGACCAAGAATGTCAACTTCGTATTCATCACCCTCACCCGCCTTAGACGGCTCTATAACCTGAGGGGAAGCCTCAAGCCTAGAACTAGTTAGCAGATTGTTGGGCTGCTCTGATGGCTCGCCGGCACCAGAAATAAAAGGCCTTGTAAGCGCTTCAAAGGCCGCAGTCATGGCAGAATTGATAGCTTCTCTCCCCCTCTCGATCCATAAAATCTCCTAGCTTTCCAACAACGCCTTCTTGGATTCTTTATTAAGATAGGTGTTTTCTAACTATCCCTCAGTATAGACATCACCGCTGTCATGAAAGCGAGTCAATATTTCTTCCCAAACCACAGCGAGAGTGCATAGAAAATTCAGGCCTATGTAGCCGAGGTTCCCCTGATGCCATAGAGAATTGACATAAAAATTCAAGATGGTCTCGTCCATCTTTTCCATCTTCCATTTGAAAGCATTTTGAAGCTCCAAATAATACGCCATACGGTGGCCTTTTCGACTTCAATGCAAGAATTATCAGCGCTAAGCTGTGCAACCGGATTTTTTAGCCGGACGATTGTCTCAGCCTGGTCAAAGACAGTCTTATTATGCCCATCAACGATAAGATCATGATTGGAGATATTTTTATTCTAGGCTTCAATTGTTGGGCTATAAGCAGCACCTCCTCTTTTAACTTGGCATCAACGGAATGAACCTTCTTTATTTCATTCCGTAGATGATCTCAATTGTCTCGTGGGCTAATTTCACTTCTTTCAGCAAGTCGGCATTCCTTTTGTTTTCTCGCAGTGCCACTTCTTTCTCTCCTCCAGCTCTTTAATCCTAGGAACGCGTTCAGTCAATGCCCTTTCAAAATCCTCCTTTCTGACTCAAAAGAGAGGATTTCCTGGTAGTTGTTGCGATTGGCATCTTCCGGCTGTTTAAACAATTTTTCCTAACCTTCGGCCTGTTCTAAACTGTTTTGGATAGCCAGAAGATGTGGCATTTAAGAATCTCTACAGACCGGACGGAGATCATGATCAAACGTAACCCCACTTAGAAACCACCCAAGGAGTGCTGCCTCAAGCTTTGGAAGTATCAGCGGAAGAATATTGATGGGTCTCCGGTGATGACGTGAGGCACCGAGGGCAAGAACAACATAAGATAGCGGAATGTAAGTTTAAGGCAGAACATGGATAGAAGTAGAGAGGATTTCTTGACCCGTTGAAGAGTGGATCGGAGCAAAAGCTTGTTGTTCTGAAGAATGGGAATATGATCAAATTTTGATCTCTTCGATGGCTCCTCCCTCTCATCCACCTTTGTATGACCGAATCTGCTCTCTCTCATCTTGGCGACGAGTTTCGGCTTCTAGATCTTTCCTTTTTCTATACTCTTCCTCCGTCTCTCGGGGCTGGTGATGGCTAAAAGAATGCTTAGACTAGTGCTGGGAGCCAGTGAATTCCTTGAAGTCATCATAAATGCCGCGTCCTCTTGTCATACCTGACACGAAGCATAAATAAAAAAAATTAGAAATAGAAAATAGGCATGAAAAGCGTGTGTACAAGTGAGTGTGACCTTAGTAAAGCATGTGATGTGTAGAGCTTCAGACGACATCACAAACCAGACATGGAAGCGCCACAAAAGTGATCGGACTAACTTCGATGCGACATGGCTCGAATGAGGGGGCACCCCTCAAATTTGAAATCTTCACCCATAAGCACGTCGAAATCGATGTAAACATCACTCAAATCTCCAAACTTTGCACCAGCATGTTTACTCAGAGAGTCCTGACCTCACCCAATTCTTAGGGCATTGTCTTTATCACTTGTGTTTGGAAAGGGTGAGCTCAGAATAACGGGGCTTATCTTTAGAGTCTCATCGCGCGATTCAAAATCTCCATCGTTGGATTCTGCATAGAAATCATCATTAGAAGTGGAATCATCGCTACTACTCACGATTTCCCCTCCTCTTTTTTTAAGTCCACCACAGCTTTGCCTTCCCTCTGTTTGAACTCTTCTTCTTCTTTTAGAATCAAAGGCATTCTAATTGGGCGACTAACTCTGGTCGTTGCTACATCTCTTTCATTACGAGCCTCTTTGACTGATTCTCTGAACGAGCCATCTCTCTCTTGAGAAGTGCCCTCTTCGAAGCCGTGAGAAAAGGAAGTGGATCGCATGCGAAACCTGGATCGAGCAGGATAGGGGGCTTCTACTGGAACGACAGACCTCCCCGGATGCAGTAGTCCATATCAGAATAAGTTCTCGTCAGTCGGCTAGACTTTAACGGACCTTTCCTCAGCATCGATAGTCTTCAAGGTTCAAAAAACTTCATCAAGAGACAAGTCCCTGTTCGGCCTTGGGATAATTGCAAGAAATGTTCGACTTGTTAGAATCCCCTCAGCGAAATGTTGGAACTCAATAAATAGGCAGAAGAACTAATCCTCTGTCGTCCACAGATGGTTAACCCCTTAGGGCGTCTGAAAAAGAAATACTGGATCTTAAACTTAGATAAGTTGCTTTGCAGCTGCAATATGATTTTTCGATTCCTTTGAGCTTCGAGACCAAAGACGGACACTCATCCCTTCTCTTAAATGAAATAAAGTACCACAACTCGTCGAAGCTTAGAGTGCGATTGAATGTGTGCATGAAAAGGACATGTAAACAAGATAGGATGGCATAGCCATTGGGACGAATCTAGGATGGGGTAATGCCTAAATTCAAAAGAATCTCGCGCAAAAAGTCATTAAAAGGAGGCAAAGCTCCACTCAAACATATATACCGATGAAAAGCGGTATATCCCCGGGGAGGCATGTGAGAAAACTCGTTCTTCTCTAGAAGGTGAAAGTGCGGTGTGTATACGATTATATGTGCTAATATAGTACACACGGATCGTGTAATATGGACTTATGATATAAATGCGGAAATAGATGATAATAGCATAGTAAATAAAAATAGAAAAATCACACCAGAGATTTTTATACTGGTTCGGAGCACCGTCCTACGTCCAGTCCCAGACTTCTATCTGGATTTTCACTATTAACTACCTCGCTTCACCTGGAGGAACAGGTTTATAACACCCGAGCAAACGAACGGGATTTCACGCCTCTAATACACTGAGGACTTCAACACTTGCCTCTTACAACACAGAGGACTTCAACAAAAGAACAAATACAATTGTTGTTGACAACTTGTGCTCTTGAAAACACGGATTTGTCACTAATAGTACACCCTTCCTATAATCTTATCCTCAAAGTATGCGAATGATGTTTTGAAAAGATTAAGGAAAGTATATTACTTATTGAATCAAAAGATATGAAATAGTTTCAATGATTCAATAAATAATTGAGAGCTTTTAGAATGCAGGTGTATGTAGAAAGTAAGATCAGAGATTAGAGTAAAAAGCATATACAATCATGTTGTTTTAATCAACGATTTAGATGAGTTTATATAGAGAAGAATGGTTGTAACTCTTTGTGAGCAGTTGCCATTAAGAGATATGATCTTTGATGAAAGGTAAGAGATGCAACCTTTGGAGAAAAGAAGTGTCTTTTGGAAAAATTGCTTTCTGTTTAAAAACGGTCGACAGGTTAAAAAGTGACCAGTAGACAGGAATTCAAATATATATACGTTCTGTGCATGTGTGCACGTTCAGTGTGCAAATTATGCAGGAACGGTCGACCGCATATATTATGACCGGTCGACCGGTCCCTGTAAAGTTGCACACTGAATGTGCAACTACAATTTAGTCGTATATATATTGATTTCCTTGAAATGCATGATTATTTGAGGATAGTTTTTAACAAGTTTATCACTATTATAATATCAAATAATCAACCTACAATCTAGAGTACCATATGTAGCTCTTTATAGCCATAATGACCTTGTTTTGTCGATCGCCTTTATTTATTTGTCAGAAATCAAAACCTTCATAAAACTTGTGACTCAACAGAAGGCATACATCTTCCTCTAGTATGCCATGTTGCACGCAGATATTATGTAGAACCTTAGTGGAAACCACGAAAGAAGTTCTCTCTGACGGGTTGAGAAGAACCCTAAAATTGGGAGGAGTTCGGTCCAAGACTAGACCTACTAGGACCAACTGGCCATATTCAGCCTGTGAGATGGAAGGAGAAAGAAAGAAGGACGACGACTCAGCTTCTGAAAGTGTCGGGATTCCTCTGCTTGACTTATGGCGCAAAGATGGATGGTGTGCCGCCCCACCTCAATACCCACGCTAGCCAAGAACACTCCGGAGTAGTGCTGTCAACTAGCACGGAGAATAAGGCTGTTGAGGAGCGACCATCCATGTAATTGCTTATCACACGGTGGCTATAAATAATCTTCGGAAACAAACATAGAAATAATCATATCACAAATCAGTCATAGATATCCATATCACAAAGGCAGAAGAAGATATGAATATATAACTAACACATGAAAGTGTACATCAGAGTAGTGGTTAGTAAGATCCACGATAATACAAAAGAATAGCAACACGTGCTATACAAAAGAATACAACTATGAGTCTATATCTCAAGTGTATACAACAAAAACTGCTAATCTAAACAGTTAGCCAAAAGTCAGAGTGATGAATCCCTGGGAAGAAGTCAAGCAGAAGCACCTGTAACATCTCGGTCTGACCCGAGTATTATTTAAGAAAATAATAAACGGGTCAGTCTAGCTATAAATATCAGATGACATGATATAACATAAAAGATATGGCATAAACATAAACATCCATAATGACATACCACTATAAGTATGTAAATAATGATCAATAGAAGATCAATCAATAAGAGATAATCAATATCACAAGAATCTTCTCAAAGATTCGGAAAGGGCATCATACCCCAAACTTGTACTCATAACAAGTCAATGACATAAATTCTAGAAATCAATGCAAGAAGTCCAGAAATCATAGAAAAGAGAAAGAGGCCTATCACATGACGGTCCGAAAACCAAGGGGAGCTACCCCACATGTGTGAATGGAATCACACAGATTGAGGTCAAGACTAACCAAAAAGCAGAAAGGTATGTGTGAATGGAATCACACAAGTGGTGTCTAGTCTAACCTTACAATGAAAGAGACATCGCGCAATTGCTAGTCTAATTCATAAAGCGATCATCAAGATCAACGAGAAGTGTCAATTACACTAAGCTAGTAAATATAGAAGTTTAGCTTCATGTCCCATAACCACTTGCTTAACTTAAATATTTACGAACAAACTGTAAATCTTCACTAATAAAATTGTCACAAGAGGTTCAATCGAACAAGTCCAAGAATTAATCGACGAAGTGAACGCAAGCGTTTCATACCACTTGTTTTACTAAGTCGTTTAATTAGATTTCTCATCCGAGTGAGGTAAAGGCTTGTATATACTAATAGATTGGAAAACGGTTTAAGAAAAGAGCTTTGTTATTAAAAATAGAGTTGAAATTGTTTGTTAAAAGAGTTTTGATATTTACTACTAGTATTGAAACCTTTATATTATAAAGTGACAAAACACATAAGCAAGTGTAGAAACAATCAGTCACAAAAATCGCATACGGAGATGTGAATAAAATCCATGGAAATCAGCTCAATGTTTTTCAGATAAGATCCCCTACGGAGGGGGGGTCCAGAGGGGGTGGCAACCCCCCAAGGTGGGGGTGCGGGGGCAACGCCCCCGCTTACGGGGTTCGACCTGCCCGATCAGGTCGCGGGGGTCCAGGGGGCAGCGCCCCCGGCGGGGTGCGGGGCAGCGCCCCGTCCAAAACGGTACGACCTAGTGAAGACAAAATGAGGTCTAACGACCTAAAAGTTAAGGGTCCAATGACCTATAGGTTCACGCGACCTAGGTGGAATGCGACCTACGAGATAGGCAAGTGGAACGACCTAAAGATGAATGGGTCGAACGACCTAACGTGAGCACAGGTGAAGCGACCTATCGGTCCAACGACCTAAGGGGAAAAGGCAACCTAGGTCTAACGACCTAACTGCTCACGACCTAACTGCTCACGACCTAAGGGTCTAAAGGCCACGCGACCTAGAGGAAAATAAGGTTAAGCGACCTAAGTGGTTTCGCGACCTAACGACAAAAAGGGGCGAACGACCTAATAGGTGCGCGACCTAAAGCCATCGCGACCTAACGACCTAACAAGGTCATACGATCAAGTGGTTTCCAACGACCTAATGGTGCAACGACCTAAGGCCAAACGACTTAAGGGTTCCAGCGGAGAGCGACCTAAAGGAGGCGCGACCTTAAAGAGGCGCGACCTAAAGGAGGCGCGACCTAAAAGAGGCGCGACCTAAAGGAGACGCGACCTAAAAGAGGCGCGACCTAAAGGAGACACGACCTAAAAGAGGCGCGAGCTAAAGGAGACGCGACCTAAAAGAGGCGCGAGCTAAAGGAGACGCGACCTAAAAGAGGCACGACCTAAAGGAGACGTGACCTAAAAGAGACGCGACCTAACTCAAACAAGCATTTTGATGACCCAGAGTCATGCCGAGCGACCTAGACCCAAACGACCCACGACCTAGCGACCTTGCGACCTACGACCTAACTCCGAGGTGAAGATTCAAGGCAGTGCGACTTAGCGCGATAACACGCGAACGACCTAAGGGTTAGGTCGCGAGCGACCTAACTCCGAACACCAAAAATGGCCAGAACGACCTAAGTGCAGAAAATTCACCAAAACGCTAAAAATTGGAGTTTTTCGCCAATCCAATCCAAACCAAATGCTAATGTGCATGCAAAAGTGATAGGGAATCATTCCCAACAGTCCAATATAGTTATAGACTAGATTTGTGAGATAAAAATCTCACCTTTGCACCAAATATCAATGAAAATGAAGTTTTAAGCAAGCAAGAATCAATCCTTCTTCTATCTAAGCACAAGAAGCTTGAATCCAATGTCTTCTTCTTGAATTTGGAGTAGAAAGATGGATTGCAATTGAATTTGAGTTTTGGAATTTTAATTTCCTATTCCCTCCACCATTAATGCCAAAGCTTGATTAGTTAGGAAATTTATGAAGAGTGAGGAGAAGGGGGTTGGAACTTGGGCTTAATAGGCTAAACTAACCCAAAGTCCAAAGCGGGAAAAGTTAGCGAAATTTCACTAACTCCAAACCTATCGATGTTTATACTTAAAAAAGTTGTAAACGACATTTCGAACTCAATGGAAGTGGTCTCGAGTCCTAATTTGACCGTTTGTAAAAAGTAGCTTTTCGGACCAAAATCCGATTAACGAGTTAATATTTAAATAAAATATTTAAATACAAAATCGATAAATATGCGGGTTGTTACAGATGGATCATTCTAAAACAACAGAACTGGCATTCAAAATGGTCAGGTGATTCTATTCTAAACAAATAATTTCCCCTACAACACTTGAATTTCGGATAGACATTGATTCGTGTAGACACAACGAATTTCAAGTATGTATCGGGGCAAGCGCAATGTTCTGTCTGTGGGGGGTGAGCTCGGTGTCCGAAACACCGAAACGCTCTATCCCGTGTAAATAGTTCGCTCGTTGTGGGAAAGGACTTCCCGTATCATTTCCATTTATTTTTACTTCCTTTACACTTACCCTTTATCGATCAACGATCGATAACGGATCCGTTGTCTGAAGCGACACGGAAGGTTCTATTCATTACAAGGACACCTATCATGCAAAAAGCAAATAAAATAAGACCAAATTTTTCGGAAGAGTCATGACCAATTCGTGATGTGTCGTGCAATATCAACTACGGAACTTGGCACAAGTCAATTTCAGATTAATAGACGAAGATAGCAAAACATGTCAAGCACTAGGACAAGGTATGAATGCCGTTCCGGGAGGAACTTAATTTACTATCTTCTTCCATTAAGCCGCAACCTACTCAAACTCCTCACGGTAAACATTAAAAATGAAACCTCACCATCGAATCGTTACATAAATGTTGTTATTAGAAAAACCCACCTCAAATTAAACTCCAAATATAGAACTGGTCAAAGACTTAGGATCGAAGAACCACGAACAGATCGGCGGCGACCTAAGGAGATGGAGAACTATGGACGATGGTGGTATATAGGCAGTCAACAAACTAGGGCGACAACGAACTAAGGGATGGCGAACTAGGGTTGTGGCAATATAGAAGGAATCAAGGCTTTAGGAAAGATCAAGCTCCTGGAAGTGATGAATCGGGTCACACACGTGCAGGCTTAAATCAAATCGTGGCTATTTATTCAGATCGCACAAAAGAAGAGAAAGCTTGGGTCAAAGGAAAAGTGAAGAGATAGGTCGGCTCAACAGCTTAAATAGGAAACAAAAAACATAAAAAATATTCTAAGTACTCGGGTCGCTAGCAATCCATCAGTTATGGATCGCCAACGATCCATCAGCTATGGATCACCAACGGCCCATGAGCTATGGATCGCCAGCGATCTATAGAATTGCCCATCTCCAACTTAAAACTAGCACTGTGACATATACCTACTATTTTAAGGTATAGCGAGAAGCTATAGAGAGAAATTTGATCTGTTATGACAAGCAATAGCGGTCGAGACAAAAACTAAGTGACCAGCAGTGTGACCTCGCTCACGTCCGCAAAGCTCTAACATGATTACTTGGAATTCAACAAGTAGAGACTAAAAGCGATAACTTCTAGAGCATGCCTTATTTTCAACAAAGATGTACTCTGGGGGCAAATGTTATCCAGATTTTTAACCCATCGGAATCCAAGAGAAAATAGAACGATTTGATGGGGTCAGAATGACTTAGAAGTCAACGAAAAGGGGGAAAAGCAACGACTGAGTTTGACTAAACCAAGAGACCAGTGTTCGTCCTGTCCAATCAACAGCTAAATACAACTAACTAGTAAATCGTCATCAAAACAAAGCAACATGCAACGAGACTACACGAACAACATCGATACAAGGCAATGAAGGCATTTTAGACATCAAAGTCCAGAAATAATCTAAGTGCATGGATCGCCAGCGATCCATGCAAGATCATTGGGTTGCTATAGCACGCAGAAGAAAAGGAGGCTTAGAGAACAAAGTGGCAAAATATGCTAAGTGTATGGATCGCTAGAAATCCATACACCATAGATCGCCAGCGGTCCATACTTCATCATGGAATCTTGGTGACCTGACGAGGCAGAGAAGGGAAAAAAGGAGCTAAGTAATTGGCTCGAATGCGAGCTAAATCTTTGGATCGCTAGCAATCCATGGTTTTGGCTTGGGTCGCGAGCTATGCTTCGTTGCATCTTCCTGTGTCCATTTGCATGTGGTCGGTGAAAAGGCCTGGCCTAGAAGCTCTTCACTTCTATAAATACCATCCAACCTGCAACATAAACAGGATCTTCTCTGGACTGGTTGCTGAATCTCTACTGAAAATTTTCTCCACTCTTGATCTCCCTCACAATAATCTTCAAGGAAATTCATTGTGATTCTCCAGTAGAGTCCAATTTTAGGGATTCAAACTAGCTAAGGACAATCAAAAGCCTTGTAATCAACCACTTCTTGCATCAGCAATCAATCTATAATAAAAACTATAAAACGGACGTAGGGTTCGTTAACAGTCGAACCACTATAAAAACCTTCTTGTCTTCTTTCTTTTATAGCTCTTTTGTATACCTATTATCTGTATTATTACTCTGTGAGAACATGGCTGGTGCTTTCACACTCAAATTAAGGTGCTGATCCATTTTTGGTTTCACACTATTGTTATTTTTATTTTTAAACATTACATTTTTCTTAACTATATTATTACGAGATTTAACTCTTTTAAGTTATTCTTTGAAACTGATATTATCTTTATTATAACTAGATTTTGAAATCCAGTTAAAACAAAATAACATAATTATATATAATTAATTATTTGCTGAAGTATTTATATTATTAAAAAACCCTTTGATTCCTTTCATACCATATATACCAACATATTATAATAAAAATAGTATCTATTACTAATCTACGATATCCATTATATCGAAACCTAAGACTATTCCAATATAATTCTAAATTAATTCATTATTATTTATGTTAGTACAAAAGTATTAAGGCAATTTGGAAGAATATACATAGTGACGTGATATTCAAAATATAAATACGATGTATTTCTTTTCCCGTGTTACAAAAAAACATTTATTATCTAAAGCTATATTTTTCCTTTTCAATAATTCTATAGTATTTAATTTTTTATGTCTAATTAACCATATGTGTATTTTAGCTTTGCGAGGTGTGTTACCTTCCAAATATACATAAATAAATTCAACTTTTTGTGGTGAATAGTGAAGGATTATCACCAATAATGAGCGGAAGCGATTTAACCAAAATCTAGGATTGCCTATTATATAACAACGCAAATTCAAAATCAAATATGATATCACACAAAATCAAATAATGGAAAGAAAAGAGACACAGAAGATTTAACGTGGTTCAAATCTGTATTCTATGTCCATGAAGACCAAACAACCTTTTTTATTTCTATCACCGATTCGGAGAGATTATAAGAAAAATCAATTACCAGAGAGTTACAAGATATGGCGACTCTCCCTAGGCAATTACTCAATTGAAGAATTATAATTTAGAGCACTCAAAGTAGAAAACTCCCAAATTGATTTTGCTAGGATTTCTATTAATTAAAATTATTAAAAACTAGTTGCATAATTAGGGAGACGGTTAGGAGGCTAATATATAGATGCTCTAGCCACATAGACCATCCGATCACTTCAACAGAATCTGCACCATCAAAAGAGAAGAACAGTACACCAAAACGATGAAACTGCCCTTAAAAATTCGACTCAATCAAAACCCAAAAAAATGTCATAGTAGCAACTCAAACATCTAACCTAGAGGGTCAGATGTCTCTGTAAAAATCTAGAAAACTCTTAGGTTGCAAGCTCGGACATTTGAGTGAATAGGTCAGACGTCCAAGTGAGGAAATCAGATGTCTCTATAGAACGTCAAAAACTCTCGGGTTGACAAAATGTAACAGCTCGAACGTCTGACCAAAGGGGCCAGACGTTTGATCACATGGAAGCACTTCTGTTTTAACTCTACAGGCATTCAGACGTCTGGCTTGGAAATTCATTCATCTAAGTACCTGTTTCTGGCATTACTTGGCTTCTCTCCTTCATATCTTCTGATCTCTTCCTCCAATCGACTTCCTGACTCTTCCAATATGAAGTCTACACCAAATCTTCATTCTAAAGCACTCATAGGAACATATTTGAATTGCATAATAACAACACTCCACCTCGATTCAAAATAATCAAATTTCATCAACAATCAATAAAAAATAATCATAGGAGTTGTTGGGTCTTACGCCCTATGGCACTCAAGCAACTGAAATCAAACTAATCAAGTTTGACCAATGCTCAAACTTATCCGTAGGAAGTGACTTTATCATCATATTTGAAGGATTATCCATAGTACTCATTTCACCAACTTGGTCTTGCTTCATTCTTCCTCAAGAATAAGGAAGAATCCTTTGACATCAATGTGCTTCATAGAAGAACTGTAAGCTTGATTCTCTGCAAGATAAATTACGCTCTGACTGTCTAAAAATAGCTCTATTGTTCGTTGCACCATAGAAAGATCATTCAATAACTAAAGTAAATACAATCCATTCTTAGCCGCTTCCACAATCGATATCAACTTGGCCTTAGCAGTCGACAAAGCTACTATGGAATACAACTTTGATCTCCCCAACATCGAGCCTATGTTAAGTATAACAACATAGCCCAACACTGACTTTGATCCATCTCTATCCTTAGCATAATCTGAATCATAGTAACCTTTATGAGAGACGTTTCCATCTACTTAACCATACAGCAAGCCAACTGAAGAATGCCATGAAGGTGTCTGAGTATCCACTTCACTACTTGCCAATGTTCTTTTTCCGGGTTAGACATATATCGACTCACAACACCCACTACATGGGCCAAATCTAGTTTCATGCACACCATCGTAGACATAAGACTGGAAGAAACACTAAAATAAGGTATATCAGCCATATGCCTCTCGTCTTCATCCAACAAAGGAGATAATTATTTCGACAACTTAAAATAAGAGCCTAATAGAGTGCCAATCGATTTAGCTTTCTCTGTACCAAATTGGGAGAGGACCTTCTTGGTGTACTTTTCCTCGGTGAATCTTAAATCTCTCCACTTCCTATCTTTGAACACCTCTATTCCTAAAATTCTTTGTGCTATTCCCAAGTATTTCATATCAAACTCCTTGCTAAGCTCTTATGCTTTCAACTCCATAATTCTGACCATAGTCTGAGATGCAATCAACATGTCATCAACATACAAAAAATATATCACATATCCATCACACCTACTGAAATAAACACACTGGTCTTTGAAGCTTCAAGAGCATTCCTATAAAAGCATAAACTTATCAAATCTCTTATACCACTATCTAGGAGACTGCTTCAATCCACACAGAGATTTGTTAAGTTCATAAACTAATCTAACCTACTACTATCAATGAATCCCTCTGGCTGCCGCAAATAAATCTCTTCATCTAGGTCACCATGCAAGAATGCAGGTTTGACGTCTAGTTGCTCAAGTTCAATATCATAATGAGAAACTGATGCTAAAAGAATACGAATGGATATATGCCTGACAATTGGAGCAAATATATCATGATACTTCACCCCTTTCTTTTAAACATATCACTTTGCTAGTAACCTTATTTTGTGTCTAAAACCACCATTGATACCGCCTTTCACTCTATATATCCACGCGCATCCATTTTCCCTTTTGTCGCTAGGAAGAGTACCAAATCCCAAGTATGATCTTTTTTTTACAAAGATTCAATCTCTTCCTCTACAGCAACTAATCAACCGGAATTGTCAACCGATGCAATAGCTTCTCTATAATCTCTAGAATCATCATGGACCACATTCAATGCATATATTTCCATGTCATCGAAGTCAATGTCTTCGATACTCAATCCAACAAAATCATCAAGCCACCTAGGCTTCTTTCTCTTTCTAACAAGCCTAGTCTCTAAACGAGCTCCAGCTTGAATCTGATCCTTTATACCAACATCTATAATATCCTTATCAACTATGGTGCCATCGAAAACATCATTTGTGTCTCAATGGAAAGAATTTGAAAATGACTTGCCTTGTTTTTGGTATTCTGAATTTGTCCTCACATTATCATCGGATGAGGAAACCTCTACCTTCAACATAGCCTTCTTATCGAAATTCACATGCTCATCGATGATAATCTTCTTGCTAATACGACACCACATCCGATATCTCTTCACTCCACTTCTATAACCTAGAAAGATATACTTATGAGCTTTAGGTGCGAGCTTTCCTCTACTTTCATGTACCTAAACTGGACATCCAAATACTTTGAGAAATGAAAACAGGCTCTTTCTTCCATTCTTCTTCAGCGATCTTCATATTTATGGACTTAGAAGGTATGCAGTTGATGCGGAAGGCTACCATAGATAAAGCTTCTGCTTAAAATACCTTCTTCAACTTAGCAATCACTCTGAGGCAACGAGATCTCCCCAATAATGTTCGATTCATTCTTTCGGCAGCTCCACTAGATAGAGTGTCGTCAGGTGTTGTGTGATTCCTCTCAACACCTTCAGCTTGTCAAAATTGATAAACTCTTGTGATACAAGTTCACCGCCATTTCTGAACGAAGAACTTTCAACTTCTTCCCTCACTGCTTCCCAACCATTGATTTCCATTTTCGAAACCTGGCAAAGGTTTCACTCTTAAACTGTAGAAAGTATACCCAAACTTTACAAGAGAAATCATCTATAAATGAAACAAAGTACCTAACTCCATCAAAGGCTAGGTAAAGGGAGGGTCCCCAAATATCTGTATGAACATACTCTAAAACATCTTTTGCTTATGTTCTCCAATACCAAAAGAAATCTTTGTCCACTTCCCAAGAACACAATCTTCACAAAAGCCAAGTTTTGACTACTGAACACCATCAACCAAACCTACCTTTCTCAACTCACAAAAATTGCATTCTCGAATATGTCCCATTTGCAAATGCCACAATCTGGAAGAATCTGAATCAGCAGAAGTAACTGAAGCTGATTCACTAACTACAGTAATGCCTTTCAATAAATAAATATTTACTACACTCAAGTTTTTCACGACAATCATGGAACCCTTCGATATCTTCATTTTCTCTCCCTTAACTTCAACCCAAGCCCACTCAAAGCCCCAACAGAAATTAAGCTCCTTCTCAAATCCGGTACATGTCTAACATTAGTAGTAGTATGAATAACACCATCAAACATTCTCATCTTCACACTACCAACACCAACCATACGACAAGAAGCATCATTGCCCATTAGAACTTCTCCTCCATTAATCTCATGGTATATAGAAAATAGCTCCTATCAGGTATCATATGATAGGATGCGCTAGAATAAATAAGCTATAAGTTGCTTTTCCCAGAAGAACTAGAGCTGTAAATCCATTTTACCACTCTCTGTATCTGATTTCACTATAGTAGATGCTGAAGCTTGCTTTGGGTCATTTATTCATCCTTTGAGCTTGGGACATTAAGTTACAAAGTGCCTCGGTTTTTTACAACAATTGCAAGTCTATCACTTGGGCCCCCTAAACTGAGATCTTGAATTATATCTACTCCACCATTCTTTGACTTGCTTTGGCTACTAACTCTCTAAACATATAAGTCATCTGTATCACTATCTAAACTAGTGCTCACCAATCTTCCTCTCAACACTTCATTATGAAGACCATCGTTTACGTCAGATAGGCTAATCTTACTGTGACCATATATCATGGAGTTAACAAAAGAGGTATACTCCTTGGCAAAGAACATAAGAGGATCACTGCCTGAGTCTCATCAGTAATATCAACATCCACTGCCTTCAGGTCCATAATAAAAGTAGTCAAAGCATCTACATGCTTTTAAGATCGGCTCTAGGCTTCATCTTAAATGAATAGAGTTGTTGCTAAAGAATAATCAAATTTTTCGAAGACTTGTCTTGATATGCATTCTGTAATTCTTTCTCGTCTTCTTTTGAGAAAATTCTCTAAGAAATCCATTTGAAAGACTTAACTAGATTGTTGAAAGAGATTCATCTTCCATCCCTTTCAAAACATCTGATCTAACGTCCTTTAATTTATCAAGTGCAGAAACAATCTTAAAAGCCTTCTTTTTCTTCAACACTGCTTCCATCTTCATCTTCCAAGTACCAAAAGAGAGAACTTCCAAGAACCAAAATCTGACTTTCCATCAAAACATGTAATAGCATAATTGACACTAGATCTACCAATAGACTTTTCAAAAGTAGCTATTAATATAATAACAGAACAATAGCACTAGCTCTGATACCAAACTATGGTAAAAAATATAGGGAAGGATTTATCACTAATAATAAGAGGAAGCAATTTAACCAGAATCCAGTATTGCCAATTTGAATACCAGTGCAAATTCGAAATCAAATATGATATCACATAAAATCAAATAATGGAAAGAAAAAGACACATAAGATTTAACGTGGTTCAGATTTGTATTCTATGTCCATAGAGACCAAATAACCTTTTTTATTTCTTACACCAATTTGGAGAGATTACAAGCCAAATCAATTATTGGAGAGTTACAAGATGTGGAGACTCTCTCTAATCAATTACTCAATCGAAGAATTATAATTTAGAGCACTCAAAATAGAAAACCCCCAAATTGATTTTCCTAGGGTTTCTACTAATTGCAATTACTAAAAAACTGATTGCATAATTAAGGAGATGATTAGGGGGCTAATATATAGATGCACTAGCCATATAAGACCATCTGACCACTTCAACAGAGTCTACACCATCAATAGAGAAGAACCGTGCACCAATATGACGAAACCGCCCTTAAAAATTTGACTCAGCCAAACCTTAAAAAAAAATCATAGTAGCAACTCAAATGTCTGACCTAGGAGGTTGGGCATCTCTATTAAACTTAAGAAAACTCTCGGGTTGCAAACTCAAATTTATGAATGAAGAAGTTAGATGTCTAAGTGAAGAAATTAGAAGTCTTTGTAGAACACCGAACACTCTCTAGTTGACAAAATGCAGCAGCTTAGACGTCTGACCCAAGGGTTAAGACATCTGATGACTTGGAAAATCTTTTTTTGTTTACTCTACAAGCATTTAGATGTCTAGCTTGGAAGTTCAAACATCTAAGTGCTCATCTCTCGCACTTCTCAGCTTCTCTCCTTCATATCTTCTAATCTTCCTCCAATCTACTTCCCAACTATTCATATGCGAAGCTTCACACACCAACTTCAATTTAAAGCACTCATAGACACATATTTGAATCACACAGTAGTAACACTTTGTACTTGAAAACGAAGAAATTTATAAAAAGTGTGCATTGTATAAATTTTATAAATACGCTAATACCATGTTTTATGGTCATTTCGATCATCAATGTTATATAATTCTAATTTAGCACAAAGTAGGTAAACTTAGATAATGTGTTTCCAGCTAAACTGCATTAAAACTAAATTCTCATGAAAAAATTAAGTTTGGTCTATACATATTACATTTTTAAAATTACAAATTTCATAAATTTTATTAAATTCTATTCTAAGGGGAATTATTGACATCTAACTATCATGCTAGAAAGACGTATTATTCCCTGAACGCACCACATTATTAATTCATAATTTATAAATAACATAATTATTTCTTATAGATTATAGATTTCCAAAAGTGAGAAATGTTATTTATATTATTAGTAGAAATATGTTGTATATTATATGTACCATTATACCATTTATTCGATATTATTTCTTTCTAAATTAGATTCTCATTGCAATTAGTAAATTTTAATATCCATTTATCGAATAAGGATGTGTTTAAATTTTGTAAATTTATAATACCTAGCCTTCCCTCATCTTTAGATTACATGCTATTTCCCAATTGACTAAACATTTTGTATTATTTTTAAAATTATCACTACACCATAGAAAATTTCTCCTAATGTTATGTATTTTATTAATACCCATTCTGGAAAATAATAAAAGGACATCTAGTATATGAGCAATGCTGATAAAACAGAGTTAATAAGGACTAGCCTACCCACCGTTGATAAAAATATACCATTCTATATAGTTTTTCTACTATTAATTTTATCTATTATTATTAACCAGCCATCATGTTTGAGTTTAACTGGTCTTTTTAAAAAACCTAGATACTCTATGGAAAATTTTATAATTTTATAATTTAACGTACAAGTGATGTAATTTTCTATCTTATCAATATCATTTAAAACTAACACGGAACTCTTATCAAAATTTATTTTTAGACCAGAAATCAACTCAAACTATATATTATAAACATAAGTGCTATAATATATCTAGGTAAATGAGATATAAAGAGCATGATATCATCTGCAAACTGAAGAATGGATATGCCATTATTCGTAATTTCATTACCAATATTATAGAGAATTTCATTATTAGTGGCTAGTTTGATAATTTTAGAAGAAGAAAAAATTATGTATTAGAAAATCTATAAGAAAGTAATATTTACTTAGAAAGTATTTAATTGGAATGATCTATTTGGAAAATTTCTATTTTGATCTTTTTATTAAATTTAAAGGATAAGATTAAGAATTTAAAATAGATAGATATTTCTTTAGAAAAAAAGAAAGTTAGAGATTATAAAGTTGTAAAAATGGATTCACGAGTTATCAAATTATATAATTGTGAATTAAAAATAATAATAAAAGTTCAAATAATGTAAGTTATTGTTATTAAAATGTGTAAATTAATGTAATGATGAATTATGCATTTGTGTAATAAGGATTTTTGAATCTTGAATAATGAATTAGAAACTTAAAAGAGAAAAGAATTCAAAGGATAGCAATAAAAAGAATTGATTTTTTTTCTTAGTAGGTTTGTTACAACCAAAGCCCAAGTAAAGAATAAACAAAAGAAGAGTTTTCTTCATATTTCTTTTACATGTGCATTCATTCTACAGGAAAGAAAGGAGTGGAAGAAAACGATAAGTTCATCACCTCTTCTAACTCTAAGCAAAATCCACCTTTATAATTTAATTAAAATGTCAAAAATTCCTATATTTAAATCCAAGATTCTCTACAGTCTTTTGCACCTTACAGACTTGAAAAGAAGGATTTTTGGCCATCGATGGAAGAAGGAGTCAGTCGAGTAGCAAGAGGGAGGTGAAAATCTAGAGCTAAAAATGCCTATCAGTAGAAAAATCATAAAAATATGAAATTTCGATATGTTCCTTATAGCCCATTTATACACCATTTTTAAAAATTTCATGAGAAAACATTAAGATATGCTATTCTAAATCCTCATAGCACCGACGATGAAATTCAACAATTTTTGTTAATTTGGCCTTGAGAATGATGCATGCAATTTTGGAGTTTTTGGGATGTTAGTGTGAGTAATCCTCAAAGCTATTTTAAAATCTATTTCGAGTTGCATGCTATTTTTAAGTGGTTTGATGTAAGGATTTGTTGACTATTAGATGATCTATTGTCTACTTGAGTTTGTGCAGTAAACTTGATTTTTGAAAACCCTGTAAAATGCTTTTTGTAACACTTCTTATATCATTTTATTGGTCATTGATGAGCAGGGATTGTATGCAGGTTTATCGATAGCTTAGGAGTTTTAGAAACTCAAGTTTTAATGGCCATAGTTGTAAACACCATCATCTGAATCGGTGCCTAGTGTTCCAGACCTTGGTCATTGGTGCTCTAGGCTTTTGCTTGTGTTATTTCTTTTACTTTTTTATTTAGATTTCTTTGATTCTTTTATATAATGATACCATAGAATTTCAATTCTGTGAATCATTGAGGTTATATGTGTGTGTGTGCATGCCCATGCACGTGTGCGTGTGTGTACACTTGATTAAATACATTTTAAAAAGATAATTTCCTAAAACTGGATACAACAATATAGCTTTACAAATCACTCTTATAAATTATATAAAATTTACCTATGTTATTATCTTCAAATTCAAGGTTTTAAATCATGGAAGTAAATTATATTTATAGATATTTTGATGGAAAAGCCTATCACAGGATTTTTAATGATAATAATAATATTTGAAAAGTGTATTAAGCTATATGTATGCAAGTTTCAAGTTTTTATATTATATTATAAACATAGTCATTAGAAAAATATTTAAATAACATTAAAAGAAGTAATTTCTAAATAAAAAATATTACTTCTCTAAAAGGAGAACTCTAATTAAGCGGTTTAGTAGTACAAGTGGTATGGAACACTTGTATCACTTCATCAATTAATTCTTTGACTCTTTTAATAGAATATTTTATTTAATTAAAATTTATAATCTCTTAGTAAATATCCAAGTATCACCTAGTGGTATAGGACATTTTGGTGACATTTATTTGATTACTAATTGAAAGTATTTAATACTTTGGATCAGCAATGATCACTTCGGCAGAGCTGTCGGGTTAATATTCTAATCGGTGTGGCTTTCGGGCTCGTCTTGTGGTTGGCATAGCCTTCGTGCCCATCTTTTGATCGATGTATCCTTCATGCTCATCTTATGGTCGGCGTAGCCTTCATGCTCATCTTTCGATTGAGGTAGCCTTCGTGCTCATTTTATGGATGACTGGCTTTCATGCTTATCCTTTGATTTATTATTCATTTTGTGAGATTTTGATTTCGACTCATTTTCATGCTTGTCTTTTGGTTTGAACTACTTTCATGCTTGTTTTTTTTGTTTCGACTTGCTTTCATGCTTGTCTTCTAGTGTAGATTTGCTTTCATGCTTATGTTTTGGCTTTACCTTACTTTCATGCTAGTTTATAATTTTGATTCGTGAGATATTTTGATTCACCATATTTGAGATGATTGCTTGTAATAAGCATGATATGTTTTTATGACATGATGAATTATTGTGATTATGCCATTCATTATTTGGATGTTGGCATATTATACAGTTATGACTATATTATTGAAATATACTTATATTATACATATGATCTCACTTTTGTTGAATCAGAAATAAACTGACCTATTTTTTTTTTTAATACTCGGGTAAGATCGAGACAACTTAGATACAAGGACTTATTGACCTTAGATGTTGGATTAACTTTGGAGATAGACACTTATATACTTTATGTATTAGACCTTGTATTCTTGTATGTCTTTTGTTTGAGTTAGTGACTCTTGATGTATGTTCTTTTGGTACTGGACTTGTGCTTTATCATGTATATATATCGTAACGACCTGATATTTAGGACCATTAAAATCAACAATAATCCACACATGTCAGACTTGAATTGCTCAAAATATCAGATTGTTAATTTAAAATTTAGCAAAGCTCAGCATATACAGTAAATAAATCAATCACAGAATCACAGACACAGAGCAATATAATGCAGCGGAATAGGTAAATAGTAGTTCATGAAGCAACTATATAAACATCAGAATTAGAAATAAAACACAGCAGAATAACTCAAATACACCGAAGTCTCGAATACAAATAGATGACATCTTTGAACCAATCAACTGGAAAAACTGAAAGCTGAATCGATAGTTGGATCTCCAAATGAGCTCCAAACTCCAAAGGTGAGTCTCAACTGTTGTATCACTCAGTCTGACCCGAGCGTAAAACAAAACAAAAAACACTCGAGTCAGGATTAATATTCTTATATCAATAAACCCAACTCAAGTGAAATATCAACTGAAATACAATTAACTTAAAGGATGTTTGGGATAACCATCCTCTAAGGATCCATGGAACTATCTACAATGTAGAAAATATACACTATAACACCGTGGTCATTTCAATAAATTTATACTTCAAAACCAAATTGTCATTTCCATTATATATATATATGTATGTATGTATATACATATATTTCCTCAATTTCACAAATAGATTCCAATCAATTTGAGTTCCAAATTCACATTTAATTCAATTTAGATTTATCCATTTTAATTCGATTCAGTTTCTAAATAACAAACTCAAATTTTATTGATTTTAAATATAGATCTGGATCACAAATAAACCATTTAAATTCCAGCATTTCAAAGCTTTAGTATTCAACATTTTCAAAGTTCAATTTAGCGGTTTCATATAGATCTCGATTTAACTCATTATTATTTAGTCTAGAAATATTCACTTAATAAATTCAGTATTATTTAAATAACCTTAATTTACCCTTAAACTAAATGTTCCTTTCGATTTATTTAAACTTGAAATATCCATTCGTCACTTTAAATCAAAAATCAAATTATAAAATCAATCTTAAACTTCAACTTCAATAGTTCAAATCGATTAAGTTTAGTAGAATTCTTAATTAAATACAATCTCAATTAATTCAGCTTTATCTTCTCAACCTTAACTTATTCAAATTATTACAATAATATATTTTGATATATAGATTTAGATAAATACTTAATCATATTATATATATTAAATCAATCTCAATAATATTATTATTAACTCTTTATATAAAATTGCCCTATATATACATATATAATATTTTAAGAACCAATATTTATTAAAAACCATATATTTCTTTTCAAAACCATAGAAATTATTTTCAAACATTTATATATGGACCAACGGTGTCTGTATATATTTTCCTATCCTATGGTCAAGTGATACGGATATTTATCATTTCAATCCGTAGTATATACGGATAGATATCATTTCGACCCGCAATCCCAAATTCAATTCAATGAAAATCACTTGGGTTTATCATTTCAACCCATAACGATTTTCTCCTATTCTAAAGTTCGTTTGGGTATGTATCATTTAAACCCATAGTGAATTCTATACTAACAGGGAATTTACAGAGTGGTAATAGATAATATAAATATAATAACAGGCATATATCAACAATAAAAATATAATATAAACAACATGATATGTTGTCATATCCCACATGTGAATGGTTACAGATAATAGCATATATAACAATTTAAATAACTACAGCAGCATATTTCAATTGTCGTTTCAATTTAAATCAAATTTAATAAATAAAAGAACGTTAATCGTGAGCGATCGCTCACATTTCGGGGCTAGAGAAATAGACAATGAAGTTGAGTTACAAAATCCAGGCATGAATCCAAAACAACAAATTTGGCACGAATTCGACGAACAACTGATAAATAGAAATTGACGAGAACAAATCAGAATCAAATTGATATATAGAGAAAATATATATTTGTTTCAAAATCAATTTCAATACATATATAAATAAAATTTCTATATATATATATTCAAAACCAACGTGTTAACAATATCATTATATAATGTATAATAAAACACATACAAATTCTAAAATAAATATTATTACAAACCTCTATACATATATACTTTGAAATCAACCATACGCTTATACTATAAATTTATTAAATATATATATAAACCAATATGCAAAGGTCTAAACATATATATAGAATACAGTAAAAGTTTATACTTTAAAGCATGCAAGCATATATAAAACTTACATCATTTCAAAATCAAATATATATACTTGTCAATCATTATATATAGCGGTATAAACAACACTTTAATATAACTTGTCCAAACTTTATACATATAACTGCAGACTTTTCTCTTTCCAAAACAACAAACTGTATATATAACAGCTAATAGAACACAGCCTACGTCTTAAAGTATGATATATATATATATATTTATATATATTGGTATGATACTTCTTTTATAAATTAATATATACTTTCTTTCAGAATATATATTATAAATCAACATTTGCTTTGAAATAATACAATTGCAAAACTATGAATACTTATATATACATATATATGATTAATGTACCAACTACAGACATATGCAAACCTTTATACTTTTTATTTTTTAAAACCGGTGCTTATATCACATTATACTACTGTAAAGAAGATATTTATAACGAACATTGTAACTTACAGGCTATGTAAACTCTTGGAAATATAAACACACATATATAACTATATAATATAAACAGAATATATAATTTATATATAATTATTTAACTTATATATAACAGTTTATATTATAAACTAACATACTATATAGATAAAAAAAACAATATATATATATGTATGTGTGTGTGTGTGTACAATTTCATAAACTAAAGTTATATACGACTGTAAATTTTATATACACGTAACTAAACTAATACACATACTTACTGACTTATATATATACTTTTGCAACTTTGTAAATTGTATAGTATATACGGCGTAATATAATAAAATAAATATAACATACCCATATATAAAAGAGGAGATGATGGTGGTGGTCGGAGAAGATGGTGGTCGTTGAGGCCAAGCTAAACAAGAGGAAGCAAGGCAAAATAAATGGAAAAAAAGAAGAAAAGTAGAAAGGAAGAAGCCATTACTTACAGATTTTTTTGTGGCCGTGAGAAATTAAAGATGATAAGTAAATTTTCACGTGAAAATGATTTAGAGGCGGCTAGGGTTAAGGATGCACAGCTAAAATTTTAGAGAAGTTATGGTAGGAAATCAAAAGGGTGGAAAATATAAAGGCAAGAAATCAAATGAAACATATGCTTATAATTAAAACAAGTAACGTATATTAATTGATTCGTTTCCTATAAATTAAAGAAAGATGTATACAAAAGAAGTCTTCACAAAACAAATAAATACAAGAACATTTAATAAATAAATTTTAATAGATATGCATTTAAGTCAATAACGTATATTTATTTGAAATTTCTTTCCAAGAAATAAACAAGGGATCTAAACACATAACTATTCAATTAATAAATGAATGTCTAAATAAATAAAATAGAAAGATAAGGTAGAGATAGATATTATGAAAAATAAGTAAATAATTTTAGGAAAATAGAAAATAAATAAATAAAATACTCTATTTAATTGAAACTAGAATTAAAATTTGTAAACAAAATACAACTAACATAGGAAAATTTCAACTACACTTATAAAATGTTTTAAAAATAAAATATATATACATAACATGTCATGTTACACATTAAACGTAAATTAGAACATGGCATGACAAACAAAAATATTATTTATATAAATTAAAACAATCAATTTTGTTAAATAAAACAATTTACATACAATAGTTTAAAAAGCATAACTTTCACAGTATTAATCAGATTTCAATGAAACAAAACGCAGTATACTTAGAATTTTATTCACTTTCAAAAAATAAAGATAAATTTCAAATTTTCAAATTTCAAAGTATTTAAATTAAAAGTAAAAGTTTGACCACATTAACAAAAATTCACATTTCTGAAAAATATTCTATTTATTTATGTTTGGAATTATAGTTCACACACAAATCAAAATTTATATTTAAAGATAACAAAAATATCCATTTTAATAAATAAAATAAAGTTTTTAAATCAGGAAATTTAGTTTAAAATAATTAAAATATACAATTAAAACAATCAAAAAAATACTGTGTCGTTACACTCTTCCCCACCCAAAACTTTTCATCCTCGAAAAGGAAAAAAAAATCAAAGAAAAAACTAGAAAGCACAATAGGTCGAAAAACATTCCCAAAAAAAAGAGAAGGTAGGAGAATAGGAATAGCTAGAAGGGAAAATAAGAGAATAGGAATATCTAGGAACGAAAATAGGTTGAAAGACAAGGATGAACCATTATTTAAAACTATATAGAATTCAATTAGGATTTTAATATTTATAACATTTTAAACATTTTATAATATGATGAATAGTCATTTTCAAATTTGTTAGTTTGAAGTAGCCAATATAATACTTTATAAAAATACTTTTATGGCTCGTTGTCTTAACAAGTTTATCGTCGTTCCTGTAAGCTCTGGCTATACGTTGATCAGGCGCAAAGCTAGAATTCTCCAGGTACTTAGTAGACTTGTTTCAACACTCAGTGAAAATACTGGAAAACCTTTAAAAAACAGATATGGAAAGTACAATCCAAACAAATCAACCAAATCATTGCCTAACCATGGATCGCAGAAACACAATGGTTACGCCTGGATCTCCTAGGAAACATCCGTATCCGTAAGCTTTCTCAGCCCTGTGAATTACTCCATGATGACTAGTAGACCGAAGATACACAATGGTTACGCCTGGATCCCCCAAGAAACATCCGTATCCGTAAGCTTTCTCAGAACTGCGGATTTCGCTACTAAAAATGACCTACATAGATCGCAGATACACAATGGTTACGCCTGGATCCCTCAGGAAACATCCATACCCGTAGGCCATCTCAGCCAGGCGAATTACGCTATGCAGTCGCGCTTGTGAGACCATGGGTTATGCCACGGTAGGACATTCGAGTATCACATCCGGAAAACCAAAATCAGAGAGAATAATATCAATAGAATGAATCCACAATGTGGCCACAGAGCGAATATTAAGCAGAAAGCACTTCCTATATCTTTACTTCGAAAATATATATCATATAGTACCTTTCAAATCAATTTCAAATACCGTACTTATATAAAGTCCATTATATATAAGATTTCATTTTCAAATCGAGTACTTTCCAAAATCAATAGCATATCAAATCATTTCATACTTATACAAATCACCTTAATATAAGTTCGATAACTTCCAAATCAAGTATTTAATAAAACAAGGTTCTCAATTTCAATTCCTTTCAATATCAGTACAGTTTTCAAAAGGAAAAACATATCTGATTTCACCAAATCATTTCTTCCAAATCAATTATCATCAGTTTCAAGTTTCCAAAATAATAAGTTCAGAAAATAATCCAAATCAACATAATTTATGTCAAACAAATCTGTTTCCCAAAAATCATCATAAATATACTGGATTTTAAAATTTTAATCTATTTCCGAAACCAAATCTTTTCCTCAAGAATCACTTATCCTCAAAAAGACTACAATTCTATACCTTTGAAAATTATTATTATTATTATATATAGTTTTGTAAAAGATGTTATTAAGTTAAAAAATTTGAACTAAATTTTATTCAAAATATGTTGAAAACTAAATTTTTCTTAAAAACTAAATTTCATATTAGTATAATTCAAAATAGTTTTATTCATTTCTTAACAAACCAGTTTCAAACTTATTTAAATCATATTACTTCATACTTAAACGTACAAAACTATACTTATATACTTTATCAAATAATTTATACTTTTCAAAATTACTTAGCTTTGAAAAGTTAACCTTGATTTGGAAGTGCTCGAACCTTCAAAATAGTCGAAGAAATCATATTTTCAATCCAATAGTTGGAAATCACCAACAAATCAGTAAATCATTTCCAAAAGATAGGGTTATATCAATCAAATTCAAAACTCAAGAACAGAACACCAGCTTATTTCAAAACTATGTCATATATATATATATGCATATCTTTCGAAAATCAAATTATACTTCGGTATTTAAAATCAAAATTGGTTTCGCAAAGCAATCGCATAGCAAAGCTACCGAAGTGGCCTCTCCCCCACTCAGAAACTCGAAAATCAATGTCGATGATGCATGCATTCATCACCGAAATTATTTTCCATCGACATAAGTGGGTTATGGACTTCTATTTTGTCACGATCCAAATTCTAGCATTCGTAAATCGACATCCGTACTCCACTTGTACTCGAATGCCGCAGATCCAAACGCTGAAATTCGAGTCGTGTCGGAGCTTATAACACATCAAGTATAACAACACAGCGGAAGAAAAAAAATGAGTATCATATACAACTCTAATGAATACAATATCCAATGATACACAATGATAAAATATGAACCAATATCAGAGATACAAGATAACAATGCTACAGTGGAATAACAATATGATATAGCAGCGGAAAACAAATAGCCAAGAGATAACTCCAATGATCAAACTGCAACTCCAAACCAATGCTCGAACCACCATCCAGTTGCACCAAGCTAAGCAAGTTTGGTCCGTCGTCCTAACCAAATACTTCAATATCCAAAGTCTTCAAAGAATACCCAAGAGAAAGCCGAAAGCTACAAAATCGATTCTATATCTACTGCTTGGTTATCTGAAAAACCCAACTCTAGACTGCTCGTGTGGAAAATTGTGGGCACCGAGAGTTTAGAAAGGGAACAATAAACTCCAGATCAGTCATGGGACTGCAATGGGCAAACAAAAACATTTTATCTTTAAAAACAAACAAAAGAATTTAAATTTGAAATCCGCAATGCTTTTTGGAAAATGAAACTACCATAAGGCTTCCCGCCACACACACAATGCAAACGCAGAATTGGAGGAGGTTTCTCCTTATGATAGTCAAATAAGCTTGATACGAGAAAACTTCTTTTATATTATTATTATAAGTGCACGGTGTGGAAAAATCATTTCGAAAGTATAATATAAATCCAAGCTAGCATAGACATTCCGAACTATGCCTACTATAGCTACCATCTAAACAGTGGTGACCACCATAAGTAAATGGCAGGTTCTACAACTAAAACCGTACAAGGCGCTTATTGAAGAATGGATTTCCAACAAATGGTCAGGCTAAGGAACTTCCTGGGGCAAATGGGTACGCCTCTGGAGGGACGCCCCGAGAACCTAACCGGATCTCTGTCAACACAAGGCCGGGTTACCTCTATAACTAGGTAACTACTACATGAGTATGTCATTCCCCGGTCGTAACTAACCTTTATCCGAGCGCTCGATACCAACAACCATAAAGTAATGTATTTGCAGTAACCACATAGGTTAAATATCTAGGCTCCATACCATGATATCACCTCTATCCAGAAGGAAATGAACATATCCTCTGGGGGCGCCACCCTCAAATAACCTTGCCGCTTTCGTCCGTTTCGACCATTCCGGGTTGTGAAGTTCGACAAAGTCTCGTCCACAAAGCTATGCTTTTTACAAAGCCATGCTTTGATCAACAAATGATCAGCATCACTTCGTATGCCACATTACCAAAATTGGGAATGTATCACTAGTAACCATCAACTACATAACCGCTGAGCTCGTACGTCTCAGAGAAGGGTGTTAAGCTATGAGAATAAATCTCCGCCACCAAACAGAAATGTATTTGATAGAAACCGGTTTTACATCTCAAAGTGCAATGTCAAACACACATCCATACAAGTCTGTTCCGGATTCGAACAGAACCGAAGGCACTTTCGAAGAAGCCATTGCAATCCAGGAATCCACAATCCCGATCGGACTTCCCATCACTTAGGGAATATCTATACCGTAGCTACTCGGTGTAGAGACAATCAACAGGCCATCCTATCGTTCTTGCAAATACCCGGTCTTCACCACCGGTCTTCAAATGCTATTCATAACGTCGTATCATTATTCGAAATGGGTTATATGACACAAGGTCCTCTCCCAGCTAAACCGAATAGTGAGAGCAATACTTAAAAACATATGGATATGGGATCTCAGTTAAATCACAGCTTAAAGCCCAAACCTTTCATTCAAATGGTTAAAACAAATTACCACTCCCAATCTTTTAAACAAAAAGATTCATTTTAAAAACCTTCAGTGGTTTAAACAATTTCCACATTTAAATCTTTTAAACAAAAGATTCATTTTCAAGACCCCTTTCAATTTAAAACAAGGTTCACTAATCTTTGACAAAGATTCATTTATAACCTTTCAAAACAAATCCCGTTTCAAAAAGATACACTATTAAAAATCCTCTTTAATTTCAAAATAGAGTTCAACTATCTTTCACAAAGATATAGCTATCAAAATCATTCCATTTAAAATTTGAACTATTTTCATCATAATTTGGAAAACTTCTTTCCATATATAAAAGCTATTTTTATTTAAAACCACTTGTTTCCGTTTTGGAAAAACCAATTATATTTGCACGAGTTAAGGCCTTTCAAATATAAACTTGGGTTAAATTTAAATTCTCAAAACCATACTTTTAAAAAAAATGGTTCAAAACCCACATAAACACGTTTATAACTTGAATAACATTTTTAAACTAAAATTTTCAAACATACAATTCAATTTCCAATCTTGAATTCAAATTAATCGAATTTCAAAACTTAATCAAGTTATTTAAAAATAACTTTTATCTTTGAAAACACCAAATTCATTTCGAAAACCGTTTGGATTCAAAATTCAAATTTAAAACTATTTCAAAAATCTGTGGCTTAACCCATTTCCATGTGCAATCCATTTTTGTGTGTGTATAGTGTAGTCCAGGGGTTTAACACAATAGTGCACAACGTCATTATCACAGATTCAATCATATCGATAAGCGGTATAACCCATAACGCTTATCCTTGTTCACAGATTCATAGATAAAATAAATGATCAATCACAAAGATTTATCATTATGATTCGATGTGGGTTTCGGATAACCAACTGGAATCCGATTCCCTCTCGCATCGAAATTCAAATGTCGCACTACGGGTCAAAGGTTTTTAAGTTCATACATCGGTATATACATCACAGATATAACAGCTCATCACAAAGCATCACATAGCATTACATCACATATCAACTATATCAATCCATCACACAACATTCAACAACAATCAAACATCTTTGATTAAGGTGAATAAATCGTGTGGTTTTAAATTTATTACACACATAATTACTTTCATTAGTAATCTTTAAATCAATGATTTATTACTATTAACTACAATTGATTAGTCTTAACTACCTTCATTAATTAATCATTCCTTTTATTAATTATCTTAACTAATTAACCCTTAATTGTAATTAATTAATTAATTAAACCTTAACAAATTATTCCCTAATTAATTACTTTAATTAATAAACCCTTAATTGCTAATAAATTAAATCTTAATTATAATTAATTGTCCTTAATTGATTAATTAATAGATTTATTATTCTTTAATTAATTACAATAATTAATTACTCCTTAATTAATAATGGTTTCTTAATCACTTTAAGTTAATTAACCTTTAATTAATTATTCTTGATTTAATTACTAACCACATTTCTTAATTATTCTTTAAAGTAATTAACCCTTAATATTGATAAATCAATCTTTAATCTTTAATTATCTTCCCTTAGTTACTTTGACTAAGTAATTATTGTTTTTATTTAATCATTCATTAATTACTTGATTTATTAACACGAATTATTAGTTAATTTACTTTAATTAGTTACATTAAGTAATTCACTTCAAATAATAATTATTTCCCCTTAACAAATATGTTAACTCAAACTTTGAAAATTAATTTAACCATTTTAAAACATCCTTTTTAATAATTATTTCTTTATACATTATTAAGAAGATAACCTTCAAATTAAAATCAATTTATTTAAACCATTTAGATTTAGGTTAATTAAAAAATTATTTAAAAACCCTCCTTGACTATTTTAAAAACTTAGGAAAACATTTAAATATTGAAAAGAATTTTAGTTTAACAAATTTTATTTTCAAAACTTGAATTTTGTTAATTTCAAACTGTTTGGCATGCTGACGCGAGACTTACTTCGAGTCGAACCCGAGCAAAATGCTCTATCTCTTCGGGCTTCCCCAAAAATTAACCCGAGCGCAAAAAAAAAATCGTTAAATTTTTTTAAGTATTTTTCCTACGCAACCAACATACTGACCCGGGCCTTTCTTTGAGTCGAACTCAAATCAGCATGAATGAAATCCCAAGCTACCCACATTCCTTCTTCCTCCCCAATTTTCCAGAAAACAGCGTGCACGATGAAGAACGTGCATATGCACCAGGGCTTTGGTGTTCTCCAGTCACCCTCTCTGTCACTGCCAAGTCTCCGACCATCCCCACTCTCGATCTCAACCACCGAAAACCCAAAACGAAATCGAACATAAAATCGAGCATCAGCGTTGAATCTGGAAACCAAACTAGCTGCCTATATCAACCTCGTGCCGGCGACCTCGTCCACTGACAACCCCGCCACTTCGACCAAAGTTGCTCCAGCGACCCCCAAACCTTCCCCCCCGAGTGCGGTCGAACTCGAAGCATCCCAGTCGACACAATTGCCGCGTCTTCTTCGTCTAACAAAATTACAAATAAAACCCTAGATCATCAGAAATCGGCCTCCAGAGCTCGCTAAAAAATCAATTACTTTTTTTACATTGATCAACATGTACCAGGCTACCATCCACATCAAGCTCGACCCGTAGTTCGACGCTGGCCATCGGAATTTTTCGAAAATTTAATTTCTGATCAACAAACAATTTCTCGCGATTTACAAAGCTACATATCTTGAAACAATTCGCTAAAATCATCATTTTGTAAATCAATCCTAGTTATATAATCGAATTGTAGAATTAGAACATTAATTTTTTCTATTTTGATTCAAAGCCTTACTGTGAATATTGTTTATGGAAAATTACTAAGTACAAACAACAGAAATCATTCTTAAACATAGTATTACATCCTTATTTACCTTTTATTTCTAAGATCCTAACCTATTGCTGATGGTATGATGAGAATTTAAATTATCAAGAGAGATTGAACCTGTAAAAATTTTCAAAATAGAGAGATGTGTCCCTGTAACAAGCTTGCATACATCACATATATATTTTCAAACATATGCACTCATACATATGTATATATCCAACATGCAGATATTTTAAAACGATCATACTTCAAGTGTCAATCATTATATCAAAGCATATACGCAGGTTCAAGTGAGTTTGCTCATAGATTCTCAAGCACTGTATTCAAAGAAATGGCTTTAAAAATTAAAGTTGCTCACCTGGCTATTTGCAAACAGAGAAGATTTTTTTTTCTTTTCTTTAAATCCTTTTGAAGCTTTTATAGTTTTGAATTTTGTTTAAAGCCTCAAATTTTCTTTATTTTCCAACTTGCAGACTTCAAGTTTTTCACTTGCTTTGAGTTGCCTGCAACTTCATTCCCTTTTTCTCCACAGAACTTGTTTTTCTAGGTTCGGATAAACTTGCTGTTTCCTTTTTCCAGAGAACTTGTTTCAGGTTTGATTGTCTTTTTTTTTTCAGATCTGGTTTACTTTCTTTGATATTTGGTTTTGATTTCTTTTGAATTTTCTTTTTAGATTTTGGTTTTAAGATAGTCTTGTTTTCAAAAGTGAAGATAAAAAAATTTGAACTGAATGATTACCATATTACTTATAAATTATTTATTTTATCTTAAGAAGGAGATAATACCACTTGTTTAAATGGGTGAACACTTGTTAATATATGTTTCTATATGATTTACATTTGTTAATACTAAGTTATATTAGTCTAACACTTGTTAATATACAACAAATTTATGTAAAACCCCTTCTCAATTTTATTTACAAATTTTGTTATTTTTTACGTTTTCTTACTTATACTTTTATGTATCTCCAACTTAGTTCATTTTAATTATTTTACATGTGTATGTTTTCTAATTTTATTTCAAAAGATAGTTTCAATTACTTATACAAATTAATGAAAAATGGTTTGAAATTAAATTATACATTACTAACAAATATTTATAAGTTAGTAAATAAATTCTTATTTTCAATACATTTATATTTTTAAACTTAAGATATTAAACTTATTAACAACCACTTATTTTAAAATTTTCATTTCAAACTTAAGTCATCATACTTATTATATTTTTGTTTCAAATATAAAATTTTCTTCAAGTCCAATTAAATTTCAATATATTAACATTTTATACCATCAAAATATACATACTTATCAAATCTTTGTATTTATTTATCAACTATATTTATTTTCAAGTATATAAGACAAAAGCATTTTAAATCTTTTATTTAACCTTGTTTAACATCATGTTATATATATATATATATATTAAAATTTAGATAACAATTTTCTTATTATCTTTAAAAATATAGCTTTTAAATCCAATTTATTTCCTAAGATATTTATTCTTGAATTTCAATCTCACAATTCAATTAAAAATAAATTTTATATACAAATTCATTCCCAAATATTCAAATTAATTCTAAATCAATTCAGAATTTAATCAAAATTATATATTAATTTACCAAATTAATTCTTAATTAAATCTAGGAATTAAATTAATTACAAATAAATTTGTTTAAAAACATGAACGTTACTGATTCCCCCCTTAAGAAAATTTCGTCCTCAAAATTTGAAAGTAGGGAGATAACAAAGGATGGATACACAAAGATAGAGAGACAGTTTCCAAATCAAACTGGGTATCTATTCTGCATTTGGCTTACCAAATCAGAATATCACTAATAATTATGAGAATGAACTCATTCAATACAAGACACTCGGGTCACCAGATCTACGAATATACAGGGATATTGGTCAGTTTGAAGGGATAACCAACCATTCGTAAAATATTTCTGGACCCAACAGAATAAAACAGATATATGGATACAATCCAAAAAATTTAGTTTAAACAACCAAAATATACCTATCAACCATAGCAATCAAAGCAAACAATTCATCCAAATAAACAATTCTGATGCATTTGGAGTTTGTGTCCCATGCAAATATATCAAAGTTTTTTTCCTGGAGCTTCCAAGAACCATTAAAGAATTGAAAAGACGAATCTAAGGAGATTTATAGAGAAAGATTGTTTCCGCTAGTGCAGGGTACTGACCATTAGTAGTGGTACTCCCCTGTCCCATATCTCGTCCTCTTCTTGCACTCATACTCACTATCAGTGGATAGTAAGAAAATTTACTGTGGCATTCAAACGGATATCTTAGGGATACTCATTCTAGGGTATACTTCACCCTATCTTTACTGAGTTACTTAATGTGTTATACTGCTAGCTAAAGTTTCAACCTTCAGCTCTGATACCAAAATGTCACGATCCAAATTCCAGCGTTCGGAAATCGACATCCGTACTCCACTTGTACTCGAATGCCGCAGATTCAAATGTTGAAATTCGAGTCGTGCCGGAGCTTATAACACATCAAGTATAACAACACAATGGAAGAAAAGAAATGAATATCATATATAACTCCAATGAATACAATATCCAATGATACAACAATGATAAAATATGAATCAATATCAGGGATACAAGATAACAATGCTAAAGCGGAATAACAATATGATATAGCAGCGGAAAACAAATAGCCAAGAGATAACTCCAATGATCAAACTGCAACTCCAAACCAATGCTCGAACCACCATCCAATTGCACCAAGCTAAGAAAGTCTGGTCCGGCGTCCTAACCAAATACTTCAATATCCAAAGTCTTCAAAGAATACCCAAGAGAAAGCTGAAAGCTACAGAATCGATTCTATATCTACTACTTGGTTATCTGTAAAACCCAACTCTAGACTGCCCGTGTGGAAAATTGTGGACACCCAGAGTTTGGAAAGGGAACAATAAACTCCAGGTTAGTCATTGGACTGGTATGAGCAAACAAAAACATTTTATCTTTAAAAACAAACAAAAGAATTTAAATTTGAAATCCGCAATGCTTTTTGGAAAATGAAACTACCATAAGGCTTCCCGCCACACACACAATAAAACGCAGAATTGGAGGTGATTTCTCCTTATGATAGTCAAATATGCTTGATACGAGAAAATTTATTTTATATTATTATTATAATTGCACGGTGTGGAAAAATCATTTTGAAAGTATAATATAAATCCTAGCCAACATAGACATTCTGAACTATGCCTACTATAGCTACCATCTAAATAGTGGTGACCGCCATAAGTAAATGGCAGGTTCTACAACTAAAACCGTACAAGGCGCGTATTGAAGAATGGATTTCCAACAAATGGTCAGGCTAAGGAACTTCTTGATCCACATGGGTATGCCTCTAGAGGGACGCCCCGAGAACCTAACCGGATCTCTGCCAACACAAGGCCGGGTTACCTCTGTAACTAGGTAACTACTACACGAGTATGCCATTCCCCGGTCGTAACCAACCTTTATCCGAGCGCTCGATACCAGCAACCACAAAGTAATGTATTTGCAGTAACCACATAGGTTAAATATCTGGGATCCATACCATGATATCACCTCTATCTAGAAGGAAATGAACATACCCTCAGGGGGTGCTACCCCCAAATAACCTTCCGCATTCTTCCTGTTTCGACCATTCCAGGTTGTGAAGTTCGACGAAGTCTCGTCTACAAAGCTACGCTTTTTACAAAGCCATGCTTTGATCAGCAGCACTTCGTATGCCACATTACCAAATTGGGAATGTATCACTAGTAACCATCAACTACATAACCTCTGAGCTCGTACGTCTCAGAGAAGGGTGTTAAGCTAAGAGAATAAATCTCCGCCACCAAACAGAAATGTATTTGATAGAAACCGGTTTTACATCTCAAAGTGTATTGTCAGACACACATCCATACAAGTCTGTTCCGCGTTCGAACAGAACCGAAGGCACTTCTGAAGAAGCCCTTGCAATCCGGGAATCCACAATCCTAATCGGACTTTCCATCACTTAGGGAATCTCTATACCGTAGCTACTCGGTGCAGAGACAATCAACAGGTTAACCTATCGTTCTCGCAAATACCCGGTCTTCACCACCGGTCTTCAAATGTTATTCATAACGTCGTATCATTATTCAGAATGGGTTATATGACACAAGGTCCTCTCCCGGCTAAACCGAATAGTGAGCGCAATACTTAAAAACATATGGATATGGGATCTCAGTTAAATCACAGCTTAAAGCCCAAACCTTTCATTCAAATGGTTAAAACAAATTACCATTTCCAATCTTTTAAACAAAAAGATTCATTTTAAAAACCTTCAGTGGTTTAAACAATTTCCACATTTAAATCTTTTAAACAAAAGATTCATTTTAAAGAACCTTTTCAATTTAAAACAAGGTTCACTAATCTTTGACAAAGATTCATTTATAACCTTTCAAAACAAATCCCTTTTCAAAAAGATACACTATTAAAAATCCTCTTTAATTTCAAAATAGAGTTCAACTATCTTTCACAAAGATATAGCTTTCAAAATCATTCCATTTCAAATTTGAATCTTTTCATCATAATTTGGAAAAATTCTTTCCTTATATAAAAGCTATTATTATTTAAAACCACTTGTTTCCGTTTTGGAAAACCCGATTATATTTGCACGAGTTAAGGCCTTTCAAATATAAACTTGGGTTAAATTTAAATTCTCAAAACGTACTTTTTTTAAAAATGGTTCAAAACCCACATAAACATGTTTATAAATTGAATAACATTTTTAAACTAAAATTTTCAAACATACAATTCAATTTCCAATCTTGAATTCAAATTAATCGAATTTCAAAACTTAATCAAGTTATTCAAAAATAACTTTTATCTTTGAAAACACCCAATTCATTTCGAAAACCGTTTAGATTCAAAATTCAAATTTAAAACTATTTCAAAAATCTGTGACTTAACCTATTTCCACGTGCAATCCATATTTGTGCGTGTATAGTGTAGTCCAGGGGTTTAACACAATAGTGCACAACATCATTATCACAGATTCAATCATATCGATAAGCAGTATAACCCATAACGTTTATCTTTATTCACAGATTCATAGATAAAATAAATGATCAATCACAAAGATTTATCATTATGATTCGATGTGGGTTTCGGATAACCAACTGGAATCTGATTCCCTGTCGCATTGAAATTCAAATGTCGTACTACGGGTGAAAGGTTTTTATGTTCATACACCAGTATATACATCATAGATATAACAGCTCAGCACAAAGCATCACATAGCATTACATCACATATCAACTATATCAATCCATCACACAGCATTTAATAACAATCAAACATCTTTGATTAAGGTGAATAAATCGTGTGGTTTTAAATTTATTATACACATAATTACTTTCATTAGTAATCTTTAAATCAATGATTTATTACTATTAACTACAATTGATTTAGTCTTAACTACCTTCATTAATTAATCATTCCTTTTATTAATTATCTTAATTAATTAACCCTTAACTGTAGCTAATTAAACCTTAATAAATTATTCCCTAATTAATTACTTTAACTAATAAACCCTTAATTGCGGATTAGCTATAATTAATTGTCCTTAATTGATTAATTAATAGATTTATTATTCCTTAATTAATTACAATAATTAATTACTACTTAATTAACAATGGTTTCTTAATCACTTTAAGTTAATTAACCTTTAATTAATTATTCTTGATTTAATTACCTTAATTAATTAACCACATTTCTTAATTATTCTTTAAAGTAATTAACCCTTAACATTGATAAATCAATCTTTAATCTTTAATTATCTTCCCTTAATTACTTTGACTAAGTAATTATTATTTTTATTTAATCATTCATTAATTACTTGATTTATTAACTCGAATTATTAGTTAATTTACTTTAATTACTTACATTAAGTAATTCACTTCAAATAATAATTATTTCCCCTTAACAAATATGTTAACTCAAACTTTGAAAATTAATTTAACCATTTTAAAACATCCTTTTTAATAATTATTTCTTTATACATTATTAAGAAGATAACCTTCAAATTAAAATCAATTTATTTAAACCATTTAGATTTAGGTTAATTAAAAAATTATTTAAAAACCCTCCTTGACTATTTTAAAAACTTAGGAAAACAATTAAATATTGAAAAGAATTTTAGTTTAACAAATTTTATTTTCAAAACATGAATTTTGTTAATTTCAAACTGTTTGGCATGCTGACTCGAGACTTACTTCGAGTCGAACCCGAGCAAAATGCTCTATCTCTTTGGGTTTCCCCAAAAATTAACCCGAGCGCAAAAAAAAATTCCTTAAAATTTTCTAAGTATTTTTCCTACGCAACCAACATACTGACCCGGGCCTTTCTTTGAGTCGAACTCAAATCAGCATGAATGAAATCCCAAGCTACCCACATTCCTTCTTCCTCCCCAATTTTCCAGAAAACAACGTGCACGATGAAGAACGTGCATATGCACCGGGGCTCTGGTGATCTCCAGTCACCCTTTCCGTCACTGCCAAGTCTCCGACCATCCCCACTCTCGATCTCAACCACCGAAAACCCAAAACGAAATCGAACATAAAATCGAGCATCAGCGTTGAATCTGGAAACCAAACTAGCTGCCTATATCAACCTCGTGCCGGCGACCTCGTCCACTGACAACCCCGCCACTTCGACCAAAGTTGCTCCAGCGACCCCCAAACCTTCCCCCTGAGTGCGGTCGAACTCGAAGCACCACAGTCGACACAATTGTCGCGTCTTCTTCGTCCCACAAAATTACAAATAAAATCCTAGATCATCAGAAATCAGCCACCAGAGCTCCCTAAAAAATCAATTACTATTTTTACATTGATCAACACGTACCAGGCTACCATCCACATCATGCTCGACTCGTAGTTCGACGCTGGCCATCGGAATTTTTCAAAAATTTAATTTCTGATCAACAAACAATTTCTCGCGATTTACAAAGCTACAAATCTTGAAACAATTCGCTAAAATCATCATTTTGTAAATCGATGCTAGTTATATAATCGAATTGTAGAATTAAAACATTAATTTTTTCTATTTTGATTCAAAGCCTTGCTGTGAATATTGTTTATGGAAAAATTACTAAGTACAAACAGCAGAAATCATTCTTAAACATAGTATTGCATCCTTATTTACCTTTTATTTCAATGATCCTAACCTATTGCTGATGGTATGATGAGAATTTAGATTATCAAGAGAGATTGAACCTGTAAAAATTTTCAAAACAGAGAGATGTGTCCCTGCAACAAGCTTGCATACATCACATATATATGTTCAAACATATGCACTCATACATATGTATATATCCAACAGGTAGGTATTTTAAAACGATCATACTTCAAGTGTCAATCATTATATTAAAGCATATAAGCAGGTTCAGGTGAGTATGCTCATAGATTCTCAAGCACTATATTCAAAGAATGGCTTTAAAAATTAAAGTTGCTCACCTGGGTATTTGCAAACAGAGAAGAATTTTTTTTCTTTTCTTTAAATCCTTTCGAAGCTTTTATAGTTTGAATTTTGTTTAAAGCCTCAAATTTGCTTTATTTTCCAACTTGCAGACTTCAAGTTTTTCACTTGCTTTGAGTTGCCTGCAACTTCATTCCTTTTTTACCAGAGAACTTGTTTCTTCCAGGTTTGGATAAACTTGCTGTTTCCTTTTTCCAGAGAACTTGTTTCAGGTTTGATTATCTTCTTTTTTTTCAGATCTGGTTTTACTTTCTTTGATATTTGGTTTTGATTTCTTTTGAATTTTCTTTTTAGATTTTGGTTTTAAGATAGTCTTGTTTTTAAAAGTGAAGATAAAAAAAATTGAACTGAATGATAACCATATTACTTATGAATTATTTATTTTCTCTTAAGAAGGAGATAATGCCACTTGTTTAAATGGGCGAATACTTGTTAATATATGTTTCTATATGATTTACATTTGTTAATACTAAGTTATATTAGTCTAACACTTGTTAATATACAAACAAATTTCTGTAAAACCCTCTTCTCAATTTTATTTACAAATTTTGTTATTTTTTTATGTTTTCTTACTTATACTTTTATGTATCTCCAACTTAGTTCATTTTAATTATTTTACATGTGTATGTTTTCTAATTTTATTTCAAAAGATAATTTCAATTACTTATATAAATTAAAGAAAAATGGTTTGAAATTAAATTATACATTACTAATAAATATTTATAAGTTAGTAAATAAATTCTTATTTTCAATACATTTATATTTTTAAACTTAAGATATTAAACTTATTAACAATCACTTATTTTAAAATTTTCGTTTTAAACTTAAGTCATCATACTTATTATATTTTTGTTTCAAAAATAAAATTTTCTTTAAGTCCAATTAAATTTCAATATATTAACATTTTATACCTTCAAAATATACATACTTATCAAAGCTTTGTATTTATTTATCAACTATATTTATTTTCAAGTATATAAGAAAAAAGCATTTTAAATCTTTCATTTAACCTTGTTTAACATCATGTTATATATATTAAAATTTAGATAACAATTTTCTTATTATCTTTGAAAATATAGCTTTTAAATCCAATTTATTTCCTAAGATATTTATTCTGGAATTTCAATCTCACAATTCAATTAAAAATAAATTTTACATACAAATTCATTCCCAAATATTCAAATTAATTCTAAATCAATTCATAATTTAATCAAAATTATATATTAATTTACCAAATTAATTCTTAATTAAATCTAGGTATTAAATTAATTACAAACTTAAATTTGTTTAAAAACAGGAATGTTACATATTTTCTCGAAGACTTCTTTTGAAATTTCTTCTAAATCACTGGAATTCATTTGAAGTTGTTTGAAACATTTCTTATTCAGAAAATACTTTTAAATCATATTATTATATGTTTTCCAAAATCTTAAAACCAATTTCAAAACACCGGAATTTAATCTCTCGAATTTCAAATTAAAACCCTTCAGTTATAATAATTTTTATAAAATCCATTTCTTATATAAAATCTTCAAAATTTCAAGTCCTTTCAAAATTTCAAATTCTCTATAATCCTTGTCGAAAACATTTTCACTTTTATATATAGAATAAAATCATACTTATCAAAATAATAACTCGACATATAAAACAATTTATAAAATATAAACAAACCTGATTTTCAAAGGATGATTCAAGAATGGATTCCCAAAACAATGATAGGATCATCTGAACCGAGGGTATAGAATTCTTCGGTGAATCAGTGCCAATTGTAAAGGAGTTTTCACCCCTTTACAAATTATTCAAAGATTGGCGGGATCGCCTATTCTTATAGAGATCATTTGAAGTGGAGTGATACTCCAGAATCAAGAAACACGAATAAGGAGAGAAGATAATGGATTTTGGAACCGCAGGTCACGTTCCAAATTCCAAACGAAAAGAAATCAAATCAAGAGGAAGAAATTCAACCTAGAACGAAAGTGATTCTGCAAATAAATTTACTATATATGCTAAGCTTGCCTAGAGCCAAAGCTCTGATACCAACTGTAACGGTATGATATTTGGACCATTCAAATCGACAATAATCCACACATATCAGACTTGAATTGTTCAAAATATCAGATTGTTAATTTAAAATTTAGCAAAGCTCAGCATATACAATAAATCAATCACAGAATCACAGACATAGAGCAATATAATGCAGCGGAATAGGTAAATAGTAGTTCATGAAGCAACTATATAAACATCAGAATTAGAAATAAAACACAGCAGAATAACTCAAATACACTGAAGTCTCGAATACAAATAGATGACATCTTTGAACCAATCAACTGGAAAAACTGAAAGATGAATCGATAGTTGGATCTCCAAATGGGCTCCAAACTCCAAAGGTGAGTCTCAAATGTTGTATCACTCAGTCTGACCCGAGCGTAAAACAAAACAAAAAACACTCGAGTCAGGATTAATATTCTTATATCAATAAATCCAACTCATGTGAAATATCAACTGAAATACAATTAACTTGAAGGATGTTTGGGATAACCATCCTCTAAGGATCCATGGAACTATCTACAATGTAGAAAATATACACTATAACACCGTGGTCATTTCAATAAATTTATACTTCAAAACCAAATTGTCATTTCCATTAAATATATATATGTATGTATGTATGTATGTATATACATATATTTCCTCAATTGCAAAAATAGATTCCAATCAATTTGATTTCCAAATTCACATTTAATTCAATTTAGATTTATCCATTTTAATTCGATTTAGTTTCTAAATAACAAATTCAAATTTTATTGATTTCAAATACAGATCTGGATCACAAATAAACCATTTAAATTCCAGCATTTCAAAGATTTAGTATTCAACATTTTCAAAGTTCAATTTAACGGTTTCATATAGATCTCGATTTAACTCATTATTATTTAGTCTAGAAATATTCACTTAATAAATTCAGTATTATTTAAATAACCTTAATTTACCCTTAAGCTAAATGTTCCTTTCGATTTGTTTAAGCTTCAAATATCCATTTAGTCACTTTAAATCAAAAATCAAATTATAAAATCAATCTTAAACTTCAACTTCAATAGTTCAAATCGATTAAATTTAGTAGAATTCTTAATTAAATACAATCTCAAATAATTCAGCTTTATCTTCTCAACCTTAACTTATTCAAATTATTACAACAATCTATTTTGATATATAGATTTAAATAAATACTTAATCATATTATATGTATTAAATCAATCTCAATAATATTATTATTAACTCTTTATATAAAACTACCATATATATACATACATAATATTTTAAGAACCAATATCTACTAAAAACCATATATTTCTTTTTAAAACCATCGAAATTATTTTCAAATGTTTATACATGGACCAACGGTGTCTGTATATATTTTCCTGTCCTATGGTCAAGTGATACAGATATTTATCATTTCAATCCGTAATATATACGAGTAGATATCTGTGATATCCTGGAATTTCAAACCCAATTTAAATATGATAATTTTTATAATAAACTAATTTAAATTGATAAATTTGTTATTTTATTCAACAGCAAATAAATGAATTGTAAATGTACATTGATCCTAATTAAAGTTAATATATACATAAGGATAATGAATGTGTTAAAATTTTATTCATATCAAATTTGATTTTTGAATTGGATTTTTAAAATATAATTTGAAATTGAATTGTTAAATTAAAAGATTCAAAATAAGTTAATTTATATTCTAAGTTATACTTTGAGTTTAAAATAGTATTTCAATGATTTTATTTAGGATATGAAATTTGATTCATATTTGTTTCTTTAAGTAGAATTGATTTTATATGAATCAAAAATGGATTTAAAAAGAAAAATTAATTAAGAAAAACATTTAAAATTCTTTTTTTTGCATGATTTAACACTTGTTAAACATTTAAACCCTACTAATAACATGTGTTAGAAAACTAAGCTATATAGTGACAAGTGTCATAGTTTAAATTTATTTTCTTTAAATTTTTGTAAAAACAAAATTTGAAATAAAAAGCTATTCCTTATGCTTAATTTAATTTTTCTCATTCTAAAGTCTCTAAAGAAAAAAAAAGAAAACACTCCTTCATCTTCAAATCAACATTTCTACACTTTCAAACAAAAATTAAACAAGCATTCAAACCTCTTTTCTAAGCAAAATTCTGCAGCAAATTACAGTAAGGAGATCTGCAAATAATCAAGGTTCCTGAAAACAATCTCAAGTTTTTATCACCTATTAATTCAAGATTTGAGAAGCAATTAAAGCAACATCATCAAACAATCTCAGTTTTAGGATCTGCAGTTCATATTTCTTTTTCCAGCAGCTTGAGTCTTCACAACAAAACAGGTGAGTAGATTTTTAAATCAAAATTTAAGTATAAAAAAATGTTGCATGTGAATGTTAGCTCTGAAATGCTTGCATGTCATTTATTTTTTGAAGTATTTGATTACAGATTTAAATTTTTTTTACTGTGCATGTTTGAAAGGCAATTGTAACTCCTCTGTTTATTTAAGTTCAGAGTAAATTTTTGAACAAACTTCAAATTTAAATAACGCAAGGTAATACTGAGTTGATATCTTCAAGTGTGGAGTTTAAATTCAATATGAATTAAGTGTTTGAAGTAAATATGCAAATGAAACAGTTAAATATCTGCAGAATCTAAGATATGCAGTAAAAACAATAATTGTATCATGTAAATATTTCGAATTTTAATGAATCAAGTTTATATCCTGAATCTATTATGCATAATATGAATTTTAAGACAGAAATCAAAATTTTTAACTTACAGTTGAAGATGGATTTTGGAATTAACTAAAATTGGGGTTTTTGTCAAATTCTTGTGACTGAGTGATTTATAGGCTTTGGAATTTAAATCGAAGTTGTGTTAGATGTTGCTTAACACTAGAAAAATAGTGGTTAAATTTATCATGCAACTCAGAATTTGAAATTTTGATTTTTAGGGTTTGTGCTCTGTGTTTCTTTCGAGTTGAGTGATTCAATTTTGTGAAGCATAAGGATGACCGAGTTGGGATTGGTTTGGAGTGCAGGCGTGTTAGAGTTGTGAGAATGCATGGCCGAGGTTTGGAGGCGACCGATGGTCGGATCGCCGAGGATGATGGAGTTTTTCCTGGTGACTGTAATTTGAGTTTGGGTTCGAACAACCAAATTGCGTGCGAGCTTGAATCGATGGATTTTGGAGTTTGTTTTTGGGTCGTGAGATGGTTTGGGGTTTGCGCAAGCTGGCGGCGGCGGCGGCGGAAGCGCGGAGCACCGTGCATGTGCACGAAGTATGGCTGTGTCATTGAGCTTCGGTACGATGCGAGTGTTTCTTTTTCTCGAAGCCGCGTTCGTGTTTTGGGTCGTGGGTTTCGTGAGTGTGCTTGGGGTTGTGTATGTTGTTGCTCGAGTGTGTGTTGTTTGGGTTCAGGTAGATAAAGAAGGTAGGGGAGATGGAGTACAGGTTGTGTTAGTTTAGATTTTGGTCGAGTTTAAACAAATAAATGAAGTCAAGTTTTAAACTTGTTTTAAATTTCAAATTTGATTTAAGTTTAAAACTTAACACTTTATATTTTCACTACTTTATAAAGTATCAAATATTTTATTTCAAAAGTAAATCACATTTTATTTGTTGAAGTTTTGAAATGATTTTACATTTTTAAATCTAACTTTTTCGAAAAGTAATTAGTTTTAATAAATTTAAATGTTTAAATATGTAAGAGTTTTTAATGATAAATGAAATTGTTTTGGATTTGAAAGTTAATTTAATTTGAAATTAAAGTTTACTTAAATTAATTAGTAATTAAGGTTGGAACTAATTAATTAATTTAGGTTAATTAATTGGTTAAGATTTATTAATTACTTATGGACTTAATGGATAATTAAGGATTAAATTAAATAAAAATTAATAGATTATTAACTAATAGATTATTAATTAATTTAAGATTAATTCATAAGTTATTAATAATTGATTAATTAAGTGATTAATGATTAATAAATTAGTGATTAAGAAGTTAATTAATTAATTGATTAAGAGTTAATTAATTAAGTAATTAAACATTAATTAATTTATAATTAATAGTAAATTAATTAAGGGTTAAGATTTAATTAATTAAATAATTAAGGTTAATTAATGAGTAATCAAATAAGTAATTAAGATAAATTAATTTGTGATTAATTAAAAATTAATTAAGGTTAATTAATTATAAATTAAGGGTTAATTAATAATCAGTTAAGGAATGATTAATCTTAAATCAAATTTTAATTAATAAATAATTATAGTAATTAATTGATAATTAAATAAAGATTATTAATTAATTAAACATTAATTAATTAATAATGAGATAATTAAGAGGTGATTAATTAATTAAATGATTGTGATTAATTAATTAATGTTTGGTTAAGCAAGATTTAGTGATAAATTCTTAAGTAATTAATTTAATTTAAATTAATTAAATTAATTATAATATGAATTTAAGTAGTGCTTACTTGTGGATGATTGTTTGAATTGATATCTGAATATGGTTGATATCTGTTGAATGATAGTTGAGATAGTCTGTGATGATATATTGTATATTTGTGATAGATATTGGTTATTATCTGTTCATAATGCTGTGCGACGCTATGTTTAAATCTGAATTGAATTGTTTAAATCTTTAAATAACTTGGCCTTTAAGACACGTTTGGATTTCGATGAGACCGAGATCGGGAATCGAATTGATTTCCGAAAACCACATCGATCCAAGTTAAACGTTAGGTCGTGACATCTCAAGTGAGGATCGAGATGGAGTTTTAGAATGCAAGGATTATTGTCGTTAACTCTGAGGGTGATTCCAAAATGAATGTAACGAAATAATGCCTTCGGTTTCGTTCGAACCCGGAACGAACTTGTATGGATTGAATGCTTTCAGAACATCGTCAGGTGGACGATGAGCATTCTAAGAGATTGTGTTCTCTAAAGGTAATCGTAGCCTCAAGCCTCATTAACCGGGAATGGCTAAAACAGGGGAGGTGCAGCAAGGCTTCGTGGGTAGCCCCCACTTGAGAGTGAGATTTTCCCATGTCTAGAAGTCCCTTATTTATTCGGCTGTGTGGGCAGTTGTTGGCCACAACTGCGGGGTTGTCTTGTTCGGAACTGTCCAGTAAGGGATGGGTCCGGCCTTGTGTTGCAGGGGATCGAGAGTGGTCCTCGGTATGGTGATCTAGACCCCGTACTGTGACGGGCGGTACCTCAGTAGCCCTGCCATTGATGGAAACTTATTTTCCCTACGAGACCTTACGGTTTTGATTGTATTACCCACTTTCGTGGCTAGTAGCTGGAATTTAATGAATGTAACAATTTCGGCTATTTTCTATTTACTTGAAAACCCTAGACCCTATTATAATATCACTGAATTTCCTATCAAATGTTTTGGTTAGCGTAAGGTAAAAAATTACCCGTATTTATCTGTGGGAAGTCTTACGTGATACCTTTTGTTTTCAAAAATGATTTTTAAAGTTAAGCAACTTTAACTGATTTACTCACACCAGACCCATGTCTGACCCGAAGTTTATTTTGTTTTTCATAAACTCTTGGGTACTCAAATTTTTATGAGTAGCCAAGTGATTAGGTTTGGATTAGCATATGTTTTGGAAGCTGGAGCTGGAGTCCAGACGTACTATCTATCTATATTCGCTGTAATAGCATTTTGATGTTGTGTTTTGAATTGTATGGTTGGGAAAACTCTTATGAATGTCAGATGTAATGAAGTGGAATTATTTTGTGTACTCTGTTATGTAAAACTATGTAAGGGATATATGTAATATTATATTTTGTTCGTTTCCGCTGTGAGATTCTGATTATTGTTGTTTCTTTTCTTTCTATCTTTCTATTTCTATCTCTTTCTTTTCTTATTGATGATACGTCTTTCTGGATATTGAAAGACTGGTCGTCACAGTTGGTATCAGAGCTAGGTTGACAAACACCTAGGCTCTGGAGTAGAATCTATCTTGAGAGTGCGTATTTGTAATTTTTTTATACAACTATATCCCTATCTAAATTGGTTGGATTACCTGTTCAGGTAGCCAATATGAGTTCAAGAGGCCGAAGGGGAAGAGTTGTTGGAAGTGCATCAACTGGTAACAGAAGAGAGCAGACTGATAATGAGACTGTTAATCCAGTTACGTCTCCAGTCAGTTTTGCCGCATTATGCAAGGACTTTGTTCATCTTGGAGGAAAACCATTTCAAGGATCAGAAGCTATAATAGAAGTTCAAGCATGGCTTCGCTCGTATGAGAAGATTTTTAAGAGCATGAGGTTATCAGATGAGCAGAATAGAATAATGGCTGCGTGGCAATTACAAGGTGGTGCCGCGTATGGTGGAATTCAGTGACTGCTAATATCTCGGAAGATGGTATGTCTTGGGAAGAATTTAAGGAGATGTTTGAGGAAAAGTTTATGCCTGCTGCAGGAAGAACTCGGCTTTATCAAGATTTTTTGAATCTGAAACAAGGAAATATGTCTATAGCTGAATACGAGACAAAATTCAACGTGTTATCTTGCTACGGTTCAGGACTTATAGACGCTCCTCTTAAGAAGAACGAGATGTTTGTCCAAGGGTTGAGGCCTGAGTATCATGAGAGAATGACTGCACATCTGAAAGGGTCTTTTGTGGAACTTATTGATATGGCATTAAGGTATGAAGATTTGATGAAGAAGAGGCCAGTGGCACAAGTTGCTGCATCAGGAGGGAATTCTTCTAACCAGAATAAGAGAAAATTCAATCCTAATTGGAAGAAGCAAAGCAAAATGAAGTCTGGGAACAAAAATGAGCCTCGCAAATGCTATATTTGTCATCAAGAAGATCACCTGGCAAATAAGTGTCCCAGCAAAGGATCTCAGCAACAGCAGCAGCGACAGCAGTATAGTGGACCAGGGCCAGCCTTAGTTCAGAAGTCTCTTTGTTTTAACTGTCACCAACTGGGATACATGATTAAAGACTGCCCTCTCCTTCATAAGGTTCAACAGAACAAAGTATTTGCTTTAGAAGGCACACCATCGAACTTGTCCAAGGGCAAGGGAGTTTTAGAAGGTACCTTACTTTTAAATGGAAAGTATATTAAAGTCTTATTTGATTCTGGTGCTTCTTTAAGTTTTATTTCTCTAGAATCTGTAGAGAATTTCTCTCTTACCCCTAGTATCGTAGACAATCCCATTTATGTATCAAATCCTATAGGAGGGGTAACCAAATTGGATAGGATTTGTAAAGATTTGAGAATCTCCTATCTATCCCATAGTTTTTCCTGTGATCCTTATATATTGGATTTTAAAGGCTTTGACCTTATATTGGGAATGGATTGGCTTGACAAATATAAGGCTATCTTAAATTGTGATGAAAGAACAGTTTCGTTGGAAACTGATCTGGGTAGGGTTGCCAGAGTAATGTGTGATAACTCTGGAATCCACTTGAGTAGTCTTTTACATGGAGTGGAGACTTCTCAAGAGGAGGTTGTAGATATTGAAGTAGTCCGGGATTTCTCTGACGTATTTGAGGAAGTTAAGTGTTTGCCACCGCACCGGGAAATAGAGTTTCGTATAGATTTGGTTCCTGGAGCAGTACCTGTAATTCAACCTAGTAGGAGAATGGCTCCAAGAGAGAGGGAGGAATTAGTGAAGAAAACTCAAGATTTGTTGGAGAAGGGTTTGATTAGACCAAGTTTTTCCTGTTGGGGTTCTGCTGTAGTTTTTGTCACCAAGTCGGATGGGTCGCTAAGGTTCTGTGTAGACTACCGTGAATTGAACAAAGTGACCATTCGGAATAAGTATCCTCTTCCTCGCATTGATGATCTCTTCGACCAGCTTCATGGTGCATCAGTCTTTTCTCAGTTAGATCTAGCATCAGCTTTCCATCAGTCAAGGGTAGCTGAAGACAGTATTCCCTTAACTGCATTTAGGGGACCTAATTGTTTCTATGAGTGGTTGGTTATGCCTTTTGGGTTAACCAACGCTCCTGCCTACTTTGTTGATCTGATGAACCGAGTCTTTAGAGATGTTCCGAATAAATTTGTTTTGGTCTTCATCGATGATATTTTGGTTTATTCTAAATCGGAAGAAGAGCACAAGCAGCACTTGAGAATAGTTTTGGAAACTCTGAGAAGGCATGTGCTGAAGGCGAAGTTTTCTAAGTGTCATTTTTGGAAATCTGAAGTAAAATTTTTGGGCCACATTGTTTCTGGTGAGGGAATCTCTGTAGATCCAGCTAAAGTTGAGACTATTCTGGAATGGAAGCAGCCTCGGACTCCTACAGAAGTTCGTAGTTTTCTTGGATTGGCCGGTTACTACAGGAAGTTTATTAAGGATTATTCTAAGATCTCTTCTCACCTAACGAAGCTGACAAGGAAGAGAGCTAAATTCAAGTGGACACCGGAGTGTGAGGAAGCTTTCCAGAAACTGAAGACAAAATTGACAAGTGCTCCTGTATTGGCTATTCCTGATGGAAAGAGCAAGTTTGAAGTGTATATTGATGCTTGTATTGTGGGATTGGGAGCTGTGCTTATGCAGAATGGTAGGGTTATTGCGTATGTAAGTCGGCAATTGAAGCCACATGAGAGGAACTATGCTACACATGATCTAGAGCTGTTGGCTATAGTTTTTGCTCTAAAGATATGGAGGCATTATCTTTTAGGAGAAAAATTTGAGTTATTCACGGATCACAAACCATTGAAATATCTTTTCTCTCAAAAAGATCTTAATCTAAGACAGCAGCGATGGGTTGAGTTCTTGGCATCATACGATTTGGATATTCTGTATACTCCGGGGAAGGCGAACGTTGTGGCAGACGCTCTTAGTAGAAATGCGGTTCTTTCTCTTTTGGAGGTGGTTCCATCTCTTCTGGAAAGGATTTCAAGCAAGCAGAAATCTGATAGTAAGTTAAGAGGAATTATCAGAAGAGTTAGGAAGGGGCAGTGTCCTAGTTTTGAGATTGATGATCAAGGAACACTAAGGATTAACAGAAGGATCTGTGTTCCGTATGATAGGGATCTGCGTCAGGAGGTATTGTCAGAAAGTCATCGCTCCAGATTGAATATCCATCCAGGAATCTCGAAGATATACAAGGATATGAAAAGAGTATTTCGATGGAAGGGCATGAAGGAAGATGTAATCAGATTTGTTAATAGTTGTGCTATATGCCAGCAATGAAAGGAGATCAGCAGAAGCCTTCCGGTTTGTTACAACCTTTGGAGGTCCCGACATGGAAATGGGAGATGATTTCGATGGACTTCATCGACGGTCTGCCTAAAACTAAGAAGGGAAATGAAGGAATATGGGTGATTGTGGATCGTCTAACCAAAAGCGCCCATTTTATACCAGTAAAGACAAACCGTACTGCAGCTTCTTTGGCAGAAATTTTCTTGAAAGAGATTGTGAGATTGCATGGTGTTCCAGTCAGCATTGTAAGTGATCGAGATCCGATCTTCACCAGCAAATTCTGGGAGGCATTGCAATCAGCTTTGGGAACTAATTTAAGATTGAGTACAGCATATCATCCACTAACAGATGGACAAACGGAAAGGCTTAATCGAATTCTAGAAGATATGCTGAGAGCCTGTGTATTAGATTTTGGAGGATCATAGGAGGATCATCTACATCTAGTGGAGTTCTCTTATAATAACAATTACCAAGCAAGTATCAAGATGGCTCCTTACGAAGCATTGTATGGAAGACCGTGTAGATCTCCATCTTGTTGGATAGATTCAAAGGACCGTATTGTGCTTGGACCAGATCTGATCCGTGAAGCATCTGCTAAAGTCGAGCTTATCAAGAAAAGGATGAGATCTTCTTAGGATCGACAAAAGAAATATGCTGATAAAAGACGAAGACAATTGGAGTTCGAGATTGGTGATTTAGTCTTTGTCAAAGTTTCCCCTATTAAAGGAGCTGTAAGATTCGGGAAGACAGGGAAACTCGCTCCGAGATACATTGGTCCGTTCTGAGTTCTTGAGAGGGTTGGTGCTGTAGCATACAGCATTGAATTGCCAATCCGGATGGCTGGAATTCACAATGTTTTCCACGTATCTCATCTACGCAAATATGTGCACAATCCATCTCTTATTGTGGAGCCAGCTGTGCAGGAAGACTTAGAGGTTGAGCCGGACTTATCAGTTGGCAGACATCCTGTTCGAATTGTTGATCAGGACGAGAGACAACTCAGAAACAGGATAGTGAAGCTCGTTAAAGTCCAGTGAAGTGAGGATCCCAGAGATTGTACCTGGGAGACTCTGGATAGTTTTAGGAAGGCTTATCCGGATATGTGTCCAGATAGCTAATGGTATTTGTATTGGATGTATGGTTGTTTGGATGTTTTGTTTGATGGTTGCTTATGTATGGATGTTATGTATGCTTGGACTGTTGAAATAAAATGATAATTTTTGGATTATCTTTTGTTTAAATTTCGAGGACGAATATTTTTTAAGGGGGGAGGAATGTGATATCCCGGAATTTCAAACCCAGTTTAAATATGATAATTTTTATAATAAACTAATTTAAATTGATAAATTTCTTAAGTAATTAATTTAATTTAAATTAATTAAATTAATTATAATATGAATTTAAGTAGTGCTTACTTGTGGATGATTGTTTGAATTGATATCTGAATATGGTTGATATCTGTTGAATGATAGTTGAGATAGTCTGTGATGATATATTGTATATTTGTGATAGATATTGGTTATTATCTGTTCATAATGCTGTGCGACGCTATGTTTAAATCTGAATTGAATTGTTTAAATCTTTAAACAACTTGGCCTTTAAGACACGTTTAGATTTCGATGAGACCGAGATCGGGAATCGAATTGATATCCGAAAACCACATCGATCCAAGTTAAACGTTAGGTCGCGACATCTCAAGTGAGGATCGAGATGGAGTTTTAGAATGCAAGGGTTATTGTCGTTAACTCTGAGGGTGATTCCAAAATGAATGTAACGAAATAATGCCTTCGGTTTCGTTCGAACCCGGAACGAACTTGTATGGATTGAATGCTTTCAGAACATCGTCAGGTGGACGATGAGCATTCTAAGAGATTGTGTTCTCTAAAGGTAATCGTAGCCTCAAGCCTCATTAACCGGGAATGGCTAAAACAGGGGAGGTGCAGCAAGGCTTCGTGGGTAGCCCCCACTTGAGAGTGAGATTTACCCATGTCTAGAAGTCCCTTATTTATTCAGCTGTGTGGGCAGTTGTTGGCCACAACTGCGGGGTTGTCTTGTTCGGAACTGTCCAGTAAGGGATGGGTCCGGCCTTGTGTTGTAGGGGATCGAGAGTGGTCCTCGGTATGGTGATCTAGACCCCGTACTGTGACGGGCGGTACCTCAGTAGCCCTGCCATTGATGGAAACTTATTTTCCCTACGAGACCTTACGGTTTTGATTGTATTACCCACTTTCGTGGCTAGTAGCTGGAATTTAATGAATGTAACAATTTCGGCTATTTTCTATTTACTTGAAAACCCTAGACCCTATTATAATATCACTGAATTTCCTATCAAATGTTTTGGTTAGCGTAAGGTAAAAAATTACCCGTATTTATCTGTGGGAAGTCTTACGTGATACCTTTTGTTTTCAAAAATGATTTTTAAAGTTAAGCAACTTTAACTGATTTACTCACACCAGACCCATGTCTGACCCGAAGTTTATTTTGTTTTTCATAAACTCTTGGGTACTCAAATTTTTATGAGTAGCCAAGTGATTAGGTTTGGATTAGCATATGTTTTGGAAGCTGGAGCTGGAGTCCAGACGTACTATCTATCTATATTCGCTGTAATAGCATTTTGATGTTGTGTTTTGAATTGTATGGTTGGGAAAACTCTTATGAATGTCAGATGTAATGAAGTGGAATTATTTTGTGTACTCTGTTATGTAAAACTATGTAAGGGATATATGTAATATTATATTTTGTTCGTTTCCGCTGTGAGATTCTGATTATTGTTGTTTCTTTTCTTTCTATCTTTCTATTTCTATCTCTTTCTTTTCTTATTGATGATACGTCTTTCTGGATATTGAAAGACTGGTCGTCACAGTTGGTATCAGAGCTAGGTTGACAAACACCTAGGCTCTGGAGTAGAATCTATCTTGAGAGTGCGTATTTGTAATTTTTTTATACAACTATATCCCTATCTAAATTGGTTGGATTACCTGTTCAGGTAGCCAATATGAGTTCAAGAGGCCGAAGGGGAAGAGTTGTTGGAAGTGCATCAACTGGTAACAGAAGAGAGCAGACTGATAATGAGACTGTTAATCCAGTTACGTCTCCAGTCAGTTTTGCTGCATTATGCAAGGACTTTGTTCATCTTGGAGGAAAACCATTTCAAGGATCAGAAGCTATAATAGAAGTTAAAGCATGGCTTCGCTCGTATGAGAAGATTTTTAAGAGCATGAGGTTATCAGATGAGCAGAATAGAATAATGGCTGCGTGGCAATTACAAGGTGGTGCCGCGTATGGTGGAATTCAGTGACTGCTAATATCTCGGAAGATGGTATGTCTTGGGAAGAATTTAAGGAGATGTTTGAGGAAAAGTTTATGCCTGCTGCAGGAAGAACTCGGCTTTATCAAGATTTTTTGAATCTAAAACAAGGAAATATGTCTATAGCTGAATACGAGACAAAATTCAACGTGTTATCTTGCTACGGTTCAGGACTTATAGACGCTCCTCTTAAGAAGAACGAGATGTTTGTCCAAGGGTTGAGGCCTGAGTATCATGAGAGAATGACTGCACATCTGAAAGGGTCTTTTGTGGAACTTATTGATATGGCATTAAGGTATGAAGATTTGATGAAGAAGAGGCCAGTGGCACAAGTTGCTGCATCAGGAGGGAATTCTTCTAACCAGAATAAGAGAAAATTCAATCCTAATTGGAAGAAGCAAAGCAAAATGAAGTCTGGGAACAAAAATGAGCCTCGCAAATGCTATATTTGTCATCAAGAAGATCACCTGGCAAATAAGTGTCCCAGCAAAGGATCTCAGCAACAGCAGCAGCGACAGCAGTATAGTGGACCAGGGCCAGCCTTAGTTCAGAAGTCTCTTTGCTTTAACTGTCACCAACTGGGACACATGATTAAAGACTGCCCTCTCCTTCATAAGGTTCAACAGAACAAAGTATTTGCTTTAGAAGGCACACCATCGAACTTGTCCAAGGGCAAGGGAGTTTTAGAAGGTACCTTACTTTTAAATGGAAAGTATATTAAAGTCTTATTTGATTCTGGTGCTTCTTTAAGTTTTATTTCTCTAGAATCTGTAGAGAATTTCTCTCTTACCCCTAGTATCGTAGACAATCCCATTTATGTATCAAATCCTATAGGAGGGGTAACCAAATTGGATAGGATTTGTAAAGATTTGAGAATCTCCTATCTATCCCATAGTTTTTCCTGTGATCCTTATATATTGGATTTTAAAGGCTTTGACCTTATATTGGGAATGGATTGGCTTGACAAATATAAGGCTATCTTAAATTGTGATGAAAGAACAGTTTCGTTGGAAACTGATCTGGGTAGGGTTGCCAGAGTAATGTGTGATAACTCTGGAATCCACTTGAGTAGTCTTTTACATGGAGTGGAGACTTCTTAAGAGGAGGTTGTAGATATTGAAGTAGTCCGGGATTTCTCTGACGTATTTGAGGAAGTTAAGTGTTTGCCACCGCACCGGGAAATAGAGTTTCGTATAGATTTGGTTCCTGGAGCAGTACCTGTAATTCAACCTAGTAGGAGAATGGCTCCAAGAGAGAGGGAGGAATTAGTGAAGAAAACTCAAGATTTGTTGGAGAAGGGTTTGATTAGACCAAGTTTTTCCTGTTGGGGTTCTGCTGTAGTTTTTGTCACCAAGTCGGATTGGTCGCTAAGGTTCTGTGTAGACTACCGTGAATTGAACAAAGTGACCATTCGGAATAAGTATCCTCTTCCTCACATTGATGATCTCTTCGACCAGCTTCATGGTGCATCAGTCTTTTCTCAGTTAGATCTAGCATCAGCTTTCCATCAGTCAAGGGTAGCTGAAGACAGTATTCCCTTAACTGCATTTAGGGGACCTAATTGTTTCTATGAGTGGTTGGTTATGCCTTTTGGGTTAACCAACGCTCCTGCCTACTTTGTTGATCTGATGAACCGAGTCTTTAGAGATGTTCCGAATAAATTTGTTTTGGTCTTCATCGATGATATTTTGGTTTATTCTAAATCGGAAGAAGAGCACAAGCAGCACTTGAGAATAGTTTTGGAAACTCTGAGAAGGCATGTGCTGAAGGCGAAGTTTTCTAAGTGTCATTTTTGGAAATCTGAAGTAAAATTTTTGGGCCACATTGTTTCTGGTGAGGGAATCTCTGTAGATCCAGCTAAAGTTGAGACTATTCTGGAATGGAAGCAACCTCGGACTCCTACAGAAGTTCGTAGTTTTCTTGGATTGACCGGTTACTACAGGAAGTTTATTAAGGATTATTCTAAGATCTCTTCTCACCTAACGAAGCTGACAAGGAAGAGAGCTAAATTCAAGTGGACACCGGAGTGTGAGGAAGCTTTCCAGAAACTGAAGACAAAATTGACAAGTGCTCCTGTATTGGCTATTCCTGATGGAAAGAGCAAGTTTGAAGTGTATACTGATGCTTGTATTGTGGGATTGGGAGCTGTGCTTATGCAGAATGGTAGGGTTATTGCGTATGTAAGTCGGCAATTGAAGCCACATGAGAGGAACTATGCTACACATGATCTAGAGCTGTTGGCTATAGTTTTTGCTCTAAAGATATGGAGGCATTATCTTTTAGGAGAAAATTTTGAGTTATTCACGGATCACAAACCATTGAAATATCTTTTCTCTCAAAAAGATCTTAATCTAAGACAGCAGCGATGGGTTGAGTTCTTGGCATCATACGATTTGGATATTCTGTATACTCCGGGGAAGGCGAACGTTGTGGCAGACGCTCTTAGTAGAAATGCGGTTCTTTCTCTTTTGGAGGTGGTTCCATCTCTTCTGGAAAGGATTTCAAGCAAGCAGAAATCTGATAGTAAGTTAAGAGGAATTATCAGAAGAGTTAGGAAGGGGCAGTGTCCTAGTTTTGAGATTGATGATCAAGGAACACTAAGGATTAACAGAAGGATCTGTGTTCCGTATGATAGGGATCTGCGTCAGGAGGTATTGTCAGAAAGTCATCGCTCCAGATTGAATATCCATCCAGGAATCTCGAAGATATACAAGGATATGAAAAGAGTATTTCGATGGAAGGGCATGAAGGAAGATGTAATCAGATTTGTTAATAGTTGTGCTATATGCCAGCAATGAAAGGAGATCAGCAGAAGCCTTCCGGTTTGTTACAACCTTTGGAGGTCCCGACATGGAAATGGGAGATGATTTCGATGGACTTCATCGACGGTCTGCCTAAAACTAAGAAGGGAAATGAAGGAATATGGGTGATTGTGGATCGTCTAACCAAAAGAGCCCATTTTATACCAGTAAAGACAAACCGTACTGCAGCTTCTTTGGCAGAAATTTTCTTGAAAGAGATTGTGAGATTGCATGGTGTTCCAGTCAGCATTGTAAGTGATCGAGATCCGATCTTCACCAGCAAATTCTGGGAGGCATTGCAATCAGCTTTGGGAACTAATTTAAGATTGAGTACAGCATATCATCCACAAACAGATGGACAAACGGAAAGGCTTAATCGAATTCTAGAAGATATGCTGAGAGCCTGTGTATTAGATTTTGGAGGATCATAGGAGGATCATCTACATCTAGTGGAGTTCTCTTATAATAACAATTACCAAGCAAGTATCAAGATGGCTCCTTACGAAGCATTGTATGGAAGACCGTGTAGATCTCCATCTTGTTGGATAGATTCAAAGGACCGTATTGTGCTTGGACCAGATCTGATCCGTGAAGCATCTGCTAAAGTCGAGCTTATCAAGAAAAGGATGAGATCTTCTTAGGATCGACAAAAGAAATATGCTGATAAAAGACGAAGACAATTGGAGTTCGAGATTGGTGATTTAGTCTTTGTCAAAGTTTCCCCTATTAAAGGAGCTGTAAGATTCGGGAAGACAGGGAAACTCGCTCCGAGATACATTGGTCCGTTCTGAGTTCTTGAGAGGGTTGGTGCTGTAGCATACAGCATTGAATTGCCAATCCGGATGGCTGGAATTCACAATGTTTTCCACGTATCTCATCTACGCAAATATGTGCACGATCCATCTCTTATTGTGGAGCCAGCTGTGCAGGAAGACTTAGAGGTTGAGCCGGACTTATCAGTTGGCAGACATCCTGTTCGAATTGTTGATCAGGACGAGAGACAACTCAGAAACAGGATAGTGAAGCTCGTTAAACTCCAGTGAAGTGAGGATCCCAGAGATTGTACCTGGGAGACTCTGGATAGTTTTAGGAAGGCTTATCCGGATATGTGTCCAGATAGCTAATGGTATTTGTATTGGATGTATGGTTGTTTGGATGTTTTGTTTGATGGTTGCTTATGTATGGATGTTATGTATGCTTGGATTGTTGAAATAAAATGATAATTTTTGGATTATCTTTTGTTTAAATTTCGAGGACGAATATTTTTTAAGGGGGGAGGAATGTGATATCCCGGAATTTCAAACCCAGTTTAAATATGATAATCTTTATAATAAACTAATTTAAATTGATAAATTTGTTATTTTATTCAACAGCAAATAAATGAATTGTTAATGTACATTGATCCTAATTAAAGTTAATATATACATAAGGATAATGAATGTGTTAAAATTTTATTCATATCAAATTTGATTTTTGAATTGGATTTTAAAATATAATTTGAAATTGAATTGTTAAATTAAAAGATTCAAAATAAGTTAATTTATATTCTAAGTTATACTTTGAGTTTAAAATAGTATTTCAATGATTTTATTTAGGATATGAAATTTGATTCATATTTGTTTCTTTAAGTAGAATTGATTTTATATGAATCAAAAATGGATTTAAAAAAGAAAAATCAATTAAGAAAAACATTTAAAATTCTTTTTTTTTGTGCATGATTTAACACTTGTTAAACATTTAAACCCTACTAATAACATGTGTTAGAAAACTAAGCTATATAATGACAAGTGTCATAGTTTAAATTTATTTTCTTTAAATTTTTGTAAAAACAAAATTTGAAATAAAAAGCTATTCCTTATGCTTAATTTAATTTTTCTCATTCTAAAGTCTCTAAAGAAAAAAAAAGAAAACACTCCTTCATCTTCAAATCAACATTTCTACACTTTCAAACAAAAATTAAACAAGCATTCAAACCTCTTTTCTAAGCAAAATTCTGCAGCAAATTACAGTAAGGAGATCTGCAAATAATCAAGGTTCCTGAAAACAATCTCAAGTTTTTATCACCTATTAATTCAAGATTTGAGAAGCAATTAAAGCAACATCATCAAACAATCTCAGTTTTAGGATCTGCAGTTCATATTTCTTTTTCCAACAGCTTGAGTCTTCACAACAAAACAGGTGAGTAGATTTTTAAATCAAAATTTAAGTATAAAAAAAATGTTGCATGTGAATGTTAACTCTGAAATGCTTGCATGTCATTTATTTTGTGAAGTATTTGATTACAGATTTAAATTTTTTTTACTGTGCATGTTTGAAAGGCAATTGTAACTCCTCTGTTTACTTAAGTTCAGAGTAAATTTTTGAACAAACTTCAAATTTAAATACCGCAAGGTAATACTGAGTTGATATCTTCAAGTGTGGAGTTTAAATTCAATATGAATTAAGTGTTTGAAGTAAATATGCAAATGGAACAGTTAAATATCTGCAGAATCTAAGATATGCAGTAAAAACAATAATTGTATCATGTAAATCATATTCGTATTTTAATGAATCAATTTTATATCTTGAATCTATTATGCATAATATGAATTTTACGACAGAAATCAAATTTTTTAACTTACAGTTGAAGATGGATTTTGGAATTAACTAAAATTGGGGTTTTTGTCAAATTCTTGTGACTGAGTGATTTATAGGCTTTGGAATTTAAATCGAAGTTGTGTTAGATGTTGCTTAACACTATAAAAATAGTGGTTAAATTTATCATGCAACTCAGAATTTGAAATTTTGATTTTTAGGGTTTGTGCTCTGTGTTTCTTTCGAGTTGATTGATTCAATTTTGTGAAGCATAGGGATGACCGAGTTGGGATTGGTTTGGAGTGGAGGCGTGTTAGAGTTGTGAGAATGCATGGCCAAGGTTTGGAGGCGACCGGTGGTCGGCTCGCCGAGGATGACAGAGTTTTTCCTGGTGACTGTAATTTGAGTTTGGGTTCGAACAACCAAATTGCATGCGAGCTTGAATCGATGGGTTTTGGGGTTTGTTTTTGGGTTGTGAGATGGTTTGGGGTTTGCGCAAGCTGGCGGCGGCGGCGGTGGAAGCACCGGAGCACCGTGCATGTGCACGAAGTATGGCTGTGTCATTGAGCTTCGGTACGATGCGAGTGTTTCTTTTTCTCGAAGCCGCGTTCGTGTTTTGGGTCGTGGGTTTCGTGAGTGTGCTCGGGGTTGTGTATGCTGTTGCTCGAGTGTGTGTTGTTTGGGTTTAGGTAGATGAAGAAGGTAGGGGAGATGGAGTACAGGTTGTGTTAGTTTAGATTTTGGTCGAGTTTAAACAAATAAATGAAGTCAAGTTTTAAACTTGTTTTAAATTTCAAATTTGATTTAAGTTTAAAACTTAACACTTTATATTTTCACTACTTTATAAAGTATCAAATATTTTATTTCAAAAGTAAATCACATTTTATTTGTTGAAGTTTTGAAATGATTTTACATTTTTAAATCTAACTTTTTCAAAAAGTAATTAGTTTTAATAAATTTAAATGTTTAAATATGTAAGAGTTTTTAATGATAAATGAAATTGTTTTGGATTTGAAAGTTAATTAAATTTGAAATTAAAGTTTACTTAAATTAGTTAGTAATTAAGGTTGGAACTAATTAATTAATTTAGGTTAACTAATTGGTTAAGATTTAATTAATTACTTATGGACTTAATGGATAATTAAAGATTAAATTAAATAACAATTAATAGATTACTAATTAATAGATTATTAATTAATTTAAGATTAATTCATAAGTGATTAATAATGGATTAATTAAGTGATTAATGATTAATAAATTGGTGATTAAGATGTTAATTAATTAATTGATTAAGAGTTAATTAATTAAGTAATTAAACATTAATTAATTTATAATTAATAGTAAATTAATTAAGGGTTAAGATTTAATTAATTAAATAATTAAGGTTAATTAATGAATAATCAATTAAGTAATTAAGATAAATTAATTTGTGATTAATTAAGAATTAATTAAGGTTAATTAATTATAAATTAAGGGTTAATTAATAATCAGTTAAAGAATGATTAATCTTGAATCAAATTTTAATTAATAAATAATTATAGTAATTAATTGGTAATTAAATAAAGACTATTAATTAATTAAACATTAATTAATTAATAAGGAGATAATTAAGAGGTGATTAATTAATTAAATGATTGTGATTAATTAATTAATGTTTGGTTAAGCAAGATTTAGTGATAAATTCTTAAGTAATTAATTTAATTTAAATTAATTATAATATGAATTTAAGTAGTGCTTGCATGTGGATGATTGTTTGAATTGATATCTGAATATGGTTGATATCTGTTGAATGATAGTTGAGATAGTCTGTGATGAGATATTTTATATCTGTGATAGATATTGGTTATTATCTGTTGATAATGCTGTGTGATGCTATGTTTAAATCTGAATTGAATTGTTTAAATCTTTAAACAAAACTTTAAGACACGTTTGGATTTCGATGAGACCGGGATCGGGAATCGAATTGATTTTCGAAAACCACATCGATCCAAGTTAAACGTTAGGTCGTGACATCTCAAGTGAGGATCGAGATGGAATTTTAGAATGCAAGGGTTATTGTCGTTAACTCTGAGGGTGATTCCAAAATGAGTGTAACGAAATAATGCCTTCGGTTTCGTTCGAACCCGGAACGAACTTGTATGGATTGAATGCTTTCAGAACATCGTCAGGTGGACGATGAGCATTCTAAGAGATTGTGTTCTCTAAAGGTAATCGTAGCCTCAAGCCTAATCAACCGGGAATGGCTAAAACAGGGGAGGTGCAGCAAGGCTTCGTGGGTAGCCTCCACTTGAGAGTGAGATTTACCCCTGTCTAGAAGTCCCTTATTTATTAGGCTGTGTGGGTAGTTGTTGGCCATAACTGCGGGGTTGTCTTGTTCGGAACTGTCCAGTAAGGGATGGGTCCGGCCTTGTATTGCAGGGGATCGGGATTGGTCCTCGGTACGGTGATCTAGACCCCGTACTGTGACGGGCGGTACCCCAGTAGCCCTGCCATTGATGGAAACTCATTTTCCCTACGAGACCTTACGGTTTTGATTGTATTACCACTTTCGTGGCTAGTAGCTGGAATTTAATGAATGTAACAATTTCGGCTATTTTCTATTTACTTGAAAACCCTAGACCCTATTATAATATCACTAAATTTCGTATCAAATGTTTTGGTTAGCGTAAGGTAAAAACTTACCCGTATTTATCTGTGGGAAGTCTTACGTGATACCTTTTGTTTTCAAAAATGATTTTTAAAGTTAAGCAACTTTAACTGATTTACTCATACCAGACCCATGTCTGACCCGAATTTTATTTTGTTTTTCATAAACTCTTGGGTACTCAAATTTTTATGAGTAGCCAAGTGATTAGGTTTGGATTAGCATATGTTTTGAAAGCTGGAGCTGGAGTCCAGACGTACTATCTATCTATATTCACTGTAGTAGCATTTTGATGTTGTGTTTTGAATTGTATGGTTTGGAAAACTCTTATGAATGTCAGATGTAATGAAGTGGAATAATTTTTTGTACCCTGTTATGTAAAACTATGTAAGGGATATATGTAATATTATATTTTTTTCGTTTCCGCTGTGAGATTCTGATTATTGTTGTTTCTTTTCTTTCTATCTTTCTATTTCTATATCTTTCTTTTCTTATTGATGATACGTCTTTCTAGATATTGAAAGACTGGACGTCACAATATCATTTCGACCCGCAATCCCAAATTCAATTCAATGAAAATCGCTTGGGTTTATCAATTCAACCCATAATGATTTTCTCCTATCCTAAAGTCCGTTCGGGTATGTACCATTTCAACCCCTAGTGAATTCTATACTAATAGGGAACCTGCAGAGTGATAACAAATAATATAAATATAACAACAGGCATATATCATCAATAACAATATAATATAAACAATAGGATATGGTGTCATATCCCACATGAGAACGGTTATAGATCATGGCATATATAACAATTTAAACAACTACAGCAGCATATTTCAATTGTCATTTCAATTGAAATCAAATTTAATAAATAAAAGAACGTTATTCGTGAGTGATTGCTCACCTTTCGAGGCTAGAGAGATAAGCAATGAAGTTGAGTTACGAAATCCAGGCACGAATCCAAAACAACAAATTCGACACGAATTCAACGGACCACTGATAAATAGAAATTGATGAGAACAAATTAGAATCAACTTGATATATAAAGAAAATGTATATTTGTTTCACAATCAATTTCAATACATAATAAATAGAATTTCTGTAGACATATATTAAAAACCAACGTGTTAACAAAATCATTATATAATATGTAATAAAACACATACAAATTCTAAAATAAATATTATTACAAACCTCTATACATATATACTTTGAAATCAACCATATGCTTATACTATAAACTTATTAAAAATATATATATAAACCAATATGCAGAGGTCTAAACATATATACAAAGTACAGTAAAAATTTATATTTTAAAGCACGCAAGCATATATATAAAACTTACATCATTTCAAAATCTAATATATATACTTATCAATCATTATATACAACGGTATAAACAACACTTTAATATAACTTGTCTAAACTTTATACATATGACAATAGACTTTTCTCTTTCCAAAACAACAAACTTTATATATAACAGCTAATAGAACACAGCCTACGTCTTAAAGTATGATATATATTGGTATAATACTTCTTTTATAAACTAATATATACTTTCTCTCAAAATATATAGTATAAATCAACATTTTCTATGAAATTATACAAGTGCAAAACTATGAATACTTATATATACATATATATGATTAATGTACCAACTACAGATATACGCAAACCTTTATACTTTTTGTTTTTTTAACACCTGTGCTTACATCACATTATACTACTGTAAAAGAAGATATTTATAATAAACATTGTAACTTACAGGTTATGTAAACTCTTCGAAATATAAACACATATATATAACTGTATAATATAAGTAGAATATATAACTTATATATATTTATTTAACTTATATATAACAGTTTATATTATAAACTAACATGCTACATATATAAACAAAAAAACAATATATATATGTATGTGTGTGTACAATTTCATAAACTTAAGTTATATACGACTGTAAATTTTAAATACATGTAAGTAAACTAATACACATACTTACTGACACACACACAGATATATATATATACACTTTTGCAACTTTGTAAACTGTATAGTATATACCACATACTATAATATAAATAATATAGCATACCTATATATAAAAGAGGAGATGATGGCGGTGGTCGGAGAAGATGGTGGTGGTTGAGGTCGAGCTAAACAAGAGGAAGCAAGGTAAAACAAATGGAAAAAAATGAAAAGTAGAAAGGAAGAAGCCATTACTTACAGATTTTTTTGTGGCCATGAGAAATGAAAGATGAGAAGTAAATTTTCACATGAAAATGAGTTGGAGGCGGCTAGGGTTAAGGATGCACAGCTAAAATTTTGGAGAAGTTATGGTAGGAAATCAAAACGGTGGAAAATATAAAGGCAAGAAATCAAATGAAACAAATGCTTATAATTAAAACAAGTAACGTATATTAATTGATTCGTTTCCTATAAATTAAAGAAAGATGTATACAAAAGAATTCTTCACAAAACAAATAAATACAAGAACATTTAATAAATAAATTTTAATAGATATGCATTTTAAGTCAATAACGTATATTTATTTGAAATTTCTTTCCAAGAAATAAACAAGGGATCTAAACACATAACTATTCAATTAATAAATGAATGTCTAAATCAATAAAATAGAAGGATAAGGAGAGATAGATATTATGAAAAATAAGTAAATAATTTTAGGAAAAATAGAAAATAAACAAAGAAAATACTCTATTTAATTGAAACTAGAATTAAAATTTGTAAACAAAATACAACTAACATTGGAAAATTTCAACTACACTTATAAAATGTTTTAAAAATAAAATATATATACATAACATATCATGTTACACATGTAAACGTAAATTATAACATGACATGACAAAAAAAAATATTATTTATATAAATTAAAATAATCAATTTTGTTAAATAAAACAATTTACAAACAATAGTTTAAAAAGCATAACTTTCACAATATTAAACAGATATCAACGAAACAAAAAGCTGTATACTTAGAATTTTATTCACTTTCATAAAGTAAAGATAAATTTCAAAAGTTAAAATTTTTAATTTTTTAAATTAAAAGTCAAAGTATGACCACATTGACAAAAATTTACATTTCTGAAAAATATTCTATTTATTCATGTTTGGAATTATAGTTCACATACAAATCAAAATTTATATTTAAAGATAACAAAAATATCCATTTTACTAAATAAAATAAAGTTTTTAAATCAGGAAATTCATTTTAGAATAATTAAAATATACAATTAAAACAATCACAAAAATACCGGGTTGTTGCATATATTATGAGAGTCTAGTATTTCTACTTTTGTAGACTCACTTATGCATATATATTCATGTCTATATTATATATTTCATTGTGTTTTGTGATTCTGTATTCTCTGTGATATATTATATATTGTTCTAATCTTTCCATCCAACATGTTCTTGCATTGTGCCGGTACCGTACATGTCATATGTGATTCATGAGATAAAATAAAACATGTTGGCATTAACCCAAGGAATGTTCACATTTGGTCGCTCCTATCTAGCCTTATTTTTTGTATTAGCTAACAATATTACTATGTAATATTATTTGTTAGTGTGGGTATAAAGTTGGGGACATTAAAGCTTGATATCAGAGCTTAGATCAAATTAATATAGGGTATGTAAGATATGAATCTTAGCCTAGACTGACTTAGAGTCCCATCCCTTGGGGAGTAGGGTAGAATTTATAATTTATTTCCTATTCAAGATAGAAATGCAAATGATTATTAGGAAATAATAACTCGGATGTATTTGCAATATTTTATACTACTATATAAATTGGTACGGATAGTGTAGATTAGATCTTAAATGGCTTAAATTGAATTGTTGTGTCCTAATCTGTTAGTAATCAAGAGTTGCACAGTGGAAGCTAATGGGATACCTTCCGCTGAGCATAGTAATTAGTTTAATATTATATATGTTTGATTGGTTGATTGATACTTGGTTATTTTGAAATTATAAATAATTTTTTAAAGTTCGTATTGAGTAGGAATCGTCACTTGAAAGTTAGAAACCTACTCGATATTAATAATAAAACCTTATGGTTTTTTCAGTTACATAGTTACCACAAGGAATATTGAAAATTTGATTTTTATATAAAATGGAATATTAGTCCATAAGTATAGTCAATTAAATGCTATGATGAATGCATGGTTGCATGGCTATTGAGGTAGATTGTTTATATGAGGATTTTAGAATTAAGTTTGTATGTATGTATGTGCGCGCGCACATGTGTGTCTGTGTGTGTATAGGTAAATATATTGCAAATAATTTTGGGTGAAGTTTATATATAAGTATTTCAAAGAGATTTTAAAGGAACCTGAAAATTTATAAATATTTAAAAAGGAAGTTTTTAGAAGAAATTTGTGTCAGACTATCCATTGAGGGTTTTGTGGATTCTTGATGATGCATTTGATCAATGTTATCGATAAGAATTCCTAAACACTAGGATGAGACAATTAGACATAAAGTTTGGGAAATAAAAGTTTGTGAAGTATTGCAAAATATGTTTTTAAAATGAGTATGAAATTTTCTAAGAACCTATAAATAATAATTTGAAAAGCTTTTGATATAGAAAAGTATAATATATTTATAAAGTAAATGGTTGTTGCATATTGGCTGATGGGTGTGTGATTTTGTGCATAGCATAGCGTTATGAATATTGAATGAAGATATATGTGAAGAATTTATTAAATTAATTTTAAGATGAACATGATGTGTATTTTTTATATTGTAGAAATTTTTTATTTGTTGAGTGTTGATTATGTAGATGACAAATATTTTGTACAAAGGATTTTCATGTAGAAAAATTATGTTTTCCAAATATCTTATGTAAAGTGATATTTCAAAAGTGGAAGCAAACATTTTATAAAGAAATGTTGATTTGAAAATGATTTTAAAAGGTTCTTGAGAAAATAATGGATGTCGTTTATGCATAAGAATTTATGAAATATTTGATAGAGTCAAAAATAAATTTATGAAATATTTTGCAACGAAGTTGAAGTGTGAATTGCCCTTGTAAATGAAAGAGTACAAATAAAACAAAGAAAAATCATGTTGTATAAGCTAGGAAATTTAAATATGTTCTATTTATAAAGGGAATACAATTTTTATTCGTAAATTGAATTGGAAATTTTTTATATACATCATTGCGATCATATCTAAAATAAAATTGGATGTAAAATTTCATATTTGATAGTATGTTTTCTAAAAATAAATTATTTTTGGCAAAAGTTATAAGACGGTAAATTGTTTCGAAACAAAGACTTTGTCAAATCAAAATGAGATGAAAGTTTTAAATGTTTATTATTTATTTATTATTTCATTCACATTTAATATATTGTATATATAAGTTTATATGTTGGTAAATCATTTAAGGTTTTCTCATGCGAACAAGTATAACTCACTATCTGTGAATTGATGAAACTTCTATAGCATGATATAGTAAGTTTAGAAACAATTATATTTATTTGTATACATGTACAATTATAGAATTGTAACGTAAATTGTTTAATATATATTGATCGGTGGATGATTTGAAATAAAAGGTTTACTTATAACATAAATATCTGTTTTAAGCGATATTCAAATTTTCGGCAAATTATGGGTTATAATGCCTGGGAATTATTTTGCAAAGTGGAGGACTTAGTTTGTCAAAGGATCTATTTAAAGCTTAATTCAAAACCCCTTTATAGTTTTTGGGTAATCACTTTCACGTCATTGATTCAATTTCTTAATTTTTGGTCCTTTTTGAAGTAAGGTAATAAGGAGGAGATAAAACCTTTCGTTAGAACTCTATGGAAAATTTATGGTTTGCTATTTTTAAAGCTAAATTGCAAGCGATGCAAAATCCGAACCTGCTGCTGCATTGTCCAATGATAGTCAACTTCAGTTTTTGGATCGTATCCTTTTCATTTTAGTTCTGATTTCACCATTTTTTAATTTTCTAAAAGATGATTTAATAACGAATAGTCGAGAACTCTTTTGAATTTTTTTAAATTTGCTATCTTTAAAATTTATTTGAAAACAGATTTAACTCTAGTTTGGATATGGAAAAAACTAAGTTGGAATACCATAGTATTTTAATCATAATTCACTCATCCTACTCCAATTTTTAAGTTTATGCACTTTTTAGAAAGCTAATTTGATATGTAACAACTTTTATTCAGAGTACTTTTCAAAATTTTGAACTTTCCTATTTAAAAACCTGTTTCAATCAAAGTCAAATTTTGGTCTATTTTTGCAAAATTAAGCATGTACCTTCTGTTGTTTCAGTCATAACTTCTGACCCATTTATCAAAATTGAACGAAATTATATTCGTTGCAGAACTAAAAGATAAGGAGTAACTTTCCTATAGACCACTTTCAAAAAAATTGAGCTTAGCTATTCCAAAAATATGTTGCAACTAAGTTCAAATATCATCTCAGGTTTTTCAAACTCAAATTTTGTGTTGCGTAGAGAAATAACAATAACTCTTGATGAACAGACTATTTTTATATCCATAAAATGTGTTGGCAAGCTAATAACATGCTTTCAATTTCCCTTTTAGTATATTTCAAAAAGTTTGTCAATTTGACATGTTTTATTCGTCGATGCATGAGCTATTACATGAGTTTATTATTTTGCAATTCTATAAAGGTATTTATATGTTGTTTTTATTTTCCATTCTCTATCTTATGTACTAACATTTATACTAAAATGAGTGTAGGTACATGAAGACATTTCTTTGCTTTTTGCGTGCTTGCCCACTTTGCGCCGTTTGCATAAGCAAACTAGCTAAAATTCTGCTACAGGTATGTTATCTGTATGTATAACTAGAAGATATGATATTATTGTGATTTTGATCATGCTTGATCGCGCTTATTGTTATTTTTTTGTTTTAGGAATTTTCCCGGTATGAGCCATGCAACGGAGACTCTGCCATATATTTCCTAAAAAAATTATATTTAGGAATTTTTTTAGAAAATTTCTATTAACTAATCAAATAAAAGGTTTTAAGGTTTGGAATGAGATAATTTAAAAATGCAAATTGTTTCTAACTTTAATAAAGTGTTTTCATCTCAGTAGTAAAAATGATAAGAATAGTAAGCTAATCAATATAATGTTATTTGAGGCATTACTTTATGGGTTGCTTGCTATTGTTATGTTTTATGGTTAGTTGGTGTTATATTAGTCGACATATGTAGTTTGTGTCTATGCGTATATATATAATATATATTCTGTATTTTCTTTTATGAAATTACGAGGATGAAATTTTCTTAATGGGGAGGTTTGTAACAGTCTTGGTTTGAGATATACTTGAAATAAAATGCAAAATAATTTTATTTGAATTTTTAAACAGGAATTTAGAATTTTTATAATATTTATTTTCAGATGTGGGAAAAATTAAGAATTTTGAGATCTATGTAAAAGATCATATAAGCTTTTACATGATTATGAATTTATTGGTTTCTTTTGTGTATTAGAAAATTTATATAAAAGTAATATTTATTTGAAAAGTATTTAATTGGAAAAGTCTATTTGGTAAATAAAAGCGATTTCAATTTATTTTGATCTTTTAATTAACTATAAAAGATCAGACTAAGAATTCAAAGATGGATAGATATTTCTTTATTAAAAAAAAGAAAATTAGAGACTTTAAAGTGTTGTAAAAATGGATTTACAAGTTATTAAATTATTTAATTGAGACCTAAAAATAATAAGTGAAGTTTAAATAACGTAAGATATTGTTGTTAAAATGCGTAAATTAGTGTGATGATGAATTATGCATTTGTGCAATAAGGATTTGTGAATTTCGAATAATGAATTTAGAAAGAAAAAAAGAAAAGAATTTAAAGGATACAAATAAAAAGGAATTAATTTCTTTTCTTCTTAGGTTTGTTAGAACACAAAGCCAAGAAAAGAATAAACAAAAGAAGAAGTTTCTCCTTATTTCTTTTACCTACACGTTCATTCTTCAAGAAAGAAAAGAGATAAAGAAAAGCATAAGTTCTTCTCGTCTTCTAACTCAAACCAAAATCCTCCTTCTTAATTCAAATAAAATGTCAAAAAAATCCTAAATTCAAATCCAAGCTTCTCTTAACCCTTTTCACCTTATAGATCTGAAAAGAATTAGTTTTGGCCATGGTCGGAAGTCGGAATCGGTCGAGGAGGAAGAGATAGGTGAAAATCTAGAGTTGAAAATGCATGTCCATACAAAAAACATAATTAACTGCAGAAAAATCACAAAATATGAATTTCGATATGTTTCTTGCAACTCGGCCACACACTTTTTTACAAAAATTTCTTAAGAAAATATTAAGATTTATTATGTTAAATCCTCACAGTACCGAGGACTAAATTCAGGAATTTTTGTTGATTTGGCCTTGAGAATGATGCATGTAATTTTGGAGTTTTTGGGATGTTAGTGCGAATAATCATCACACCTATTTCTATTTTGAGTTGCATGGTATGATGAAGTGGCTTTATTAAGAGGGTTGGTTGATTATTGGATGATCCACTGTCTGTTTGAATTTATGCAGTAAACTTGATTGTTGAAAACCCTGTAAAAGCTTTCTTCAACATTTCTTATATCACTTTTTTGGTCATTGATGAACAAAGAATTGTATGTGCGTTTATCAATGCTTAAGAGTTTCGGAAACTCAAGTTTCAATAGCTATAGTTGGAACCATCATCATCTGAGTCGATGCCCAGAGTTTTCAAGCTCCAAGCAATCAAACTAATCGATTGATGACTTTCAGGGTTTGACCGGTCATACCACCTAGAGCCTGTTTGCTTCAAGCATTTGCTTGTATTGTTTCTTTTGCTTTTACCATTCTTTCTGATTTTGATTTCTTTTATTTTTCTATATTATTGTACCATAAAATTTCAGTTCTATGAATTATTAAGGTACTATATATATATATATATATATATATATATATATATATATATATTAGGACTGTTATGCTTAAACGATCAACAACTCAATCGTACCAACCATTCATTCGGTTATCTTCTATAACGGTTGAAAATTTTGATAATCGCGGTTAACCATTCCAACTATACATGGTAGTTTTGTATAATATTAAACACTTAAGTATAGAAATTAGTAATTTAAGTTAAAGGAATAGCTTGCACACTGATAATACGCTCCTGCAAGAACAAATAATAAGTGCATGCATATTGGTCGTTTTATAAACAAATAAATAAATTTGCATAAAACTGTTAGACCTATATCAATTTTTCATCAATAATGCATATAATCAAAAATATATGTACAACATGCTTCAAAATTAAAATAGGTTAACCTTCATAGACGGTCGCGGTAATGGTTATAAGAATTTATAACTGTCAATAACGATTAGGGTTACGGTTGGTGGTAATAACGACAGTTACCACAACTGTAACAACCCTAGTGTGTGTGTGTGTGTGTATAAATACATTTTGAAAGAATAATTTTCTGAAATTGTATTATATAAAAATATGGCTTTAAAAATCACTCTTTTAAATTATGTAAAAATTTACCTATGTTATTATCTACATATTCAAGGTTTTAAACTATGGAAGTAAATTATACATATAAATATTTTGTTGGAAAGGTCCATTATAGGATTATAATGATAATTTAATAGTATTTGAAAAGTGTATTAAGCTATATGTATGTAAGTTTCAAATTTTTAGCTAATATTATAAATACACTGATTTAATTGTCATTAGACAAATATTAAATGATGTTAAAAGAAGTAATTCTATATAAAAAATATTGGTTCTATAAAATGAGAACTCTAATTAAGCAGTATAGTTATACAAGTGGTATGGAACACTGGTATCACTTCACTGATTAATTCTTTGACTTGTTTGATAGAATATTTTATTTGAATGGAATTTATGATCTCTTAGTAAATATTCAAGTATCACCTAGTGGTTATGGGACATTGGGGGGACACTCATTTGATTACTAATTGAAAATGTTAATACTTTTGATCAGCAATGATAACTTCGACGCAGCTTTCGAGCTCGTCTTATGGTCGACGTGGCATTTGGGCTCATATTATGGTTGGCGTCGCCTTTATGCTCGTCTTTTGGTCAACGTACCCTTCATTCTCATCTTACGGTTAGCATAGCTTTCATGCTGGTCGATGTAAACTTCTTGTTAGTATTATGGTTGGCGTAGCATGCTCATCTTTTAGTTGACGTGACCATCATGCTCGTCTTATGGATGACTCTCTTTCATACATGTCCTTTGATTTATGATTCGTTACGTGAGATTCTGATTTTGACTTTTTTTCATGCTTTTCTTTCGGTTTGAACTGCTTTCATGCTTTTCTTTTTGTTTTGACTTACTTTCATGCTTGTCTTTGGTTTAGACTTGCTTTCATGCTTGCCATATGGCTTTAACTCCCTTTCATGCTATTTCATAATACCATATAAGATATTTTGATTTACCATATTTGAGTGGATTGCTTGTAATATGCATGGTATGCTTTTATGATATAGTGAATTATTGGGATTATGTCATTTATAGTTTAGATGTTGGCATATTATACAACTGACCGTATTATTGAAATTTACTTATGTTACACCTACAATCTCGCTTTCGTTGAATTAGAAATTGCTTGATCCATTTCTTATTTATTAATACTCGGGTCAAATCGAGACAATTTAGGTACAGGGACTCATTGACCTTGGATACTAGATTAGCTTTGGAGATAGACACTTATACTTTATGTATTAGACCTTGTATTCTTGTATATTTTTTTTCAGTTAATGATTCTTGTTGTATAATCTTTTACCACTAGACTTGTGCTTATCTTGTATACATATTATGTGAGTCTGGTATTTCTACTTTGTACACTCACTTATGTACACATCTTCATGTCTATATTACATATTCCACTGTGTTCTACGATTCTGTGTCTTCTGTGATATGTTATACATTGTTTTAATCTTTCTAGCCAACTTGTTATTGCTTGTGGCGATACCATACACGTCATGTGATACAAAAGATTAAATAGAACATGTTGGCGTTACCCATGGGAATATTCAGGTGTAGTCGCTCCAATTCATCCATATTCTTTGTATTAGCAGTCAATCTTACCATGTAATATTCATTGTTAGTATAGGTATAGAGGTGGGGTGTTGCAAAATAATTAAAATTAAATATATCATAAAATAATTCAAATGCATTTCATAAAAATTTATACATCATATGTAATTTATAATGCAAAAGCTAATCAAATGCACTACCTCATTAGATACATATGCATACAATTTCTAACCGGATGCAATACCTAATCAGGTACGTATAAATGTAAATGTTAGCCAAATGCCAAAGCTAATCGGGTATGTATTGATGCAAAAGCTAACCGGATGCCAATCTAATCGGGTACATATAAAAATCAATTTACAACCATGATATATTGTTTAATCGAGGGTACCATTAAATGCAAAAGTTAACTGAATGTCAAACCTAATTGGATACATATGGATGCACAACCTAACTGGATGCTGAGCCTAGTTGGGTACGTATGGATGCAAAAGCTAATTGGATGTCAAACTTAATCAGGTACATATTGATGCAAAAGCTAACCAAATGTTAAACCTAATTAGGTACATATGTATGCAAATGCTAATCGAATGTCAAACCTAATCGGGTACGTACATAAGCAATAAACTAATTATATGCCAATCCTAATCGAGTACATGTGGAAACCAATCTATAACTATTATCCAGCTTTGTGACCGACCCATACCTGGAAAAATCAAAACAATCGAAAAGAAAAATTATCAAGCAGGAATCTAAAGCAATAAATGTTAAACTAAGATGTCAAGTAGGACTAATAGATAAAGCCATAAACAAGTCAAAGTCTCCTAAAATAGCCAAACTTACTAAGAAAATCCAAGTACAATATTCAAAATACAAATATTGAATGAAGTCACAAGTCAGGACTGATCCATGGGTAAGATTTATACCGACCCTTACTCCTTGCCCAAAGCAACTTTGTACTTCGTGGTGTGTGATGCGAAGGCCTTCGTCAACTCAAAACATGCAATTAGAGATGGTTCTCTAAATGCTTTGACTCAAACATAGCATCCATCCATTTCTTACTGAACCGAGAAGAGGCCTATCCCAAGAATTGGGAACTAAACAAGGATAAACACAAGTCAATAAGGAAGCTTCCATGGATCAAAGAAGGCACTATTGCAAATCGTAAGGATCGGTGCCAATCTATAGACATGGATCGGTACCGATACCTAAAGATAGCCTAGGTGGCCGTAATCTTTTCAACACAACTCCTCTTGAACGTAAAAAATATTGGCACAAATGTAGTGGAGAGAATTCCAGCAACTTGCAGCAGTATGTGCAAAACCAAGCTGAAATGATGGAACAGGAGCAACCATCATCGGTATTGATTAGAAGCGGCTTTAGATCTAGGCTGAGGATGATTATCTCAAGATCGAGATAGCATGGAGTCAAGTTTAATTCCCACACTTTGCCTTTGTTTTCAATAAATGATGTGATATTATAGTCAAGCCATTTACTCGTACATGGGTCTTCGATTGGTCTCTATGACTTGAAAATCACTTGTGCATGATGACTGATAATGATTTTGAAACACCAACGGAAGTTGGATTCCCCTGATATTGATTTATGAATAGATTGAATGTGGTTTTCTAGACCGGAGAGATGGAGCGACGAACCATAAGGTGCAAGTCCCCTTATAGAGCGAGTCAATTGGACTTGTATGGGATAATTAATTCTCTCACATAGAGTGATTTGCTTGGATTCATTTAGTTGTTGGGTCCCCACGTCGGAAATTGAGCGGATTGGACTCAACATGAAGTAATGATACGAAGAGGTCGAAGATTCAATTAATAATTCGGAAAGGTCGAAGATTCAACTAACAACTCGGAAAGGTCAAAGATTCAACACACGATTCAAAGATATCAGGGATTAAGTTATTGATTTGGAGAGATCAGAAATTGAGTTGGTTATTGATTACACGACACAAAGAGATTGGAAACCAACCTGGATTTTGATAATGTGATCCAAAGAAATCGAAAACTACACTTTTGGTTTGAACACCGCTTAACTCTGAAAAAATTTAATAGCAATTATCGAAGTCAGCCAATGGTTTTAATACATGATTATTAATTCCCGAATGAACAGGAGACAATTCGAATTTATAATATAACTTATGATATAATAATCCAGAAGAACATAGAAATGATTATTTAAGATTAATGCCCAAGCGAGGACTCGAGTCCTTGACTATAATTGTCTAGAACAGTGTTTGATTTATATATAAATTCGAAGGAACCGGATGATTCACTATGGCTTGGTCAGTTGATAGCTAGAAAATTCGACTACTAGTGTTTCTTCGACTTTGATGTTTGTTCTTGAGCAAAGCATACCTTCTATTCACAAGACGTGCTTCGGAGGGAAAATGTTATCTAGCTTTATGATCGAGCTGTATTTGGATGAGCCAAAACAATCCAAAAAAATACCAAGCAGGATTGATTGAGCGATTACCGCCAAACTCAGATGTCAAGTAAGACTAATGGATGAAGCCATAACAATGTCAAAGGGTCCTAAAATAGCCAAGCATATCAAGCTAACAGGAGGTCAACTTAATCTAATAAATTTAATGGAAAAACTAACTAAATGCCAAACCTAATCAGGTACATGCAGATACAAAACTAATCAAGTATGTATTAATGCAAAAGTGAACCAGACGCCAAACCTAATTGAGTATGTATTGATGATCAAACTAACCGAGATATATTTTTTAACCGAACATAGCACCGATGCAAAAGCTAACCGGATGAAAAACCATATAAGGTACATATTAATGCAAAAGATAGTCGGATGCTAAACTTAATCTGGTACATATGGATGCAAAAGCTAATCGGATGCCACACCTGATTGGGTATACATGGAAACCAATCTACAACAGAGATATATTATTTAACCGAGCATTGCACCGAATGAAAAAGCTAAATAGGTGCTAAACCTAATAGGGTACATATGAATGCCAAAGTTGACCGGATGCCAAAGTTGACTAGATGTCAAACCTAATCAAGTACGTATGGAATGCAAAAGATAATCGGATGCCAAACCTAATCGGGCACGTATGAATGCAAAAGCTAATCGAATGCGAAACCTAATTGGGTACATATGGAAACCAATTTATAACCAAGATATATTATTTAACCGATCATAGCATCAAATACAACAACTAATAGGATGTCAACCTATTCTAGTACATATGGATACCAAAGCTAACTAGATGCCAAACCTAATCGAATATGTATTGATGCAAAGGCTAACCAGATGCCAAACCTAATCGAGTATGTATTGATGCAAAACCAAACCAGATGCCAAACCTAATTGGATGTGTATTGATGCAAAAGCTAATCGAATTCTAAACCTAATTGAATACATATGGAAACCAATCTATAACCATGATATATTGTTTAACTAAACATACACTGAATGCAAATTCTAATAGGATATCAAACCAAATCGGGTACGTATGAATGCAAAAGCAAATGGGATATCAAACCTAATTAGATACGTATGAATGCAAAAGCTAACTGGATCCCAACACATAATTAGGTACATATTGATGTAAAAACTAATCGGATGCCAAACCTAATCGGGTACGTATTGGTGCAAAAGCTAACCGGATGCCAAACCTAATCAAGCTCATGTTGATGCAAAAGCTAACCGGATGCCAAACCTAAGCGGGTACATATTAATGAAAAAGATAATCGGATGCCAAACCTAATTGGGTATGTATTGATGCAAAAGCTAACTAGATGTCAAACCTAGTCAGGTATGTATTAATGCAAAAGCTAACCGAGTGTCAAACATAATCTGTACATATGGAAACCAATTTATAACCGAGATATATTATTTAACCGAACATAGCACTAAACGAAAAAGCTAACCGGATGCCAAACCTATTTGAGTATGTATGGATGAAAAAGTTAATCGAATGTCAAACCTAATCGGGTATGTATTAATGCATAAGTTGGTCGAATGCCAAACCTAATCAGGAATGTATTGATGTAAAACCAAATAGGATTCCAAACCTAATCGAGTACATATTGATACAAAAGTTAATCGAATGACAAACCAAATCGAGTATGTATGGAAACCAATCGATAAACAAGATATATTGTTTAACCAAACATACCACTAAATGCAAAAGCTAACTAGTTGCCAAACCAAACCGGGTACATATGGATGCAAAAGCTAGCTAGAAGCCAAACCTAATCGAATATGTATAGATGCAAAAGCTAATCAAATGTCAAACCTAATTCGGTACATATGAATGTGAAATCTAACTGGATGCCAAACTTAATCGAATACATATAGATGAAAAAGCTTCATTTTATTTCTCCCAAACTTTAATGCTTTTACTGCATTACTGCAAAGCGCTTTATTTGATTTCTTCCAAACATCAATCGAGTACATATAGATTTAAATAAAATATAACAGCTTTACTTAATGCAGTTAAATTACAACGTGCTTTTGATTTAAATCGATTATTAAATGCAACAAAAATACATTATGAAATGATAAGGTACAATAAACATATTATATTTGTAATAGTATTAAATTTTTATCGTACAATCAAACACTATTGAAAAATAAAAATAAAATATTCAATTTATAACTTCACTGGTAAAATGCAATAAAAATAGTTCTTCAACAACAACAATCAGCAACGTACACAAAAAATTATTCAACCCTTTCAGTGCTATGTCAAATTCTATCCAACTTATATCTAACCAAACGTCGGTTAGTATTTCATATATAAAATATATACATAAAAAAGTTCACTAAATTTCATTGCTTCAACCCATTACTTATTTTAGAATTGCACCAACTTCATGGGTAGTCAATAAGCATACTGTACAACAACTTACTTCTATCCAATGTAACATCTCCTGGTGACATTTCCTTTTGAATTTCACCAAATTTAACTTCTTGAAACATAAACCTTATAACATAGCGCACAATCATAACTGCAATCAGAAAAAAGAAAAATAAAATAAAGCATGACAACTAAAAAAATTATCGTGTATATATATATATATTATTTGAATAAGAGTATTACCTATTTTTTTACTGAGGACGTTATGCAAATTCAATACATGTTCCATCTCTTAAGCTACATAAAATATTTTTCCTTTTCTCTTTCTTTTTATATAGGTTCAATAAAAACATTCTATAAACCAAAAAACACAAAATCAGTAATAATATTAACAATTAATTCAATTACATTCTAAATAAATATATCTAAATTTTAATTGCATTAACTTACACAACAATGTAAAATCATACAGTTCATTGTTTATATTTAATTGCATTACATATAAGAGGTCAAATTTCACCAACAAAATAATATAGGTCACTGCTTACATTTAACTGTATTTGACTTACACGGCTAAAATTCACCTAAAAACTATACATTTCACCATTTATATGTAACTGCGTTCAACTTACATAAAACCATATAGTCCACCACTTATATTTAACCACATTAGATTTAAGAAGTTAAACCTCACCTAATAACAATACAGATCAATATTTATATTAAATTGCATTAGACTTACGTAGTTAAAATTCACGTAAAATTTATAATGTTCATTATTCATATTTAACCGCGTTACACTAATGCAGCTATATTCAGCCAAAAAACCATATATCTCGCCATGTACATATAATGGAATTAGGCTTACATAATTAAACTTTACCCCAAAACTAAACATCTCGTTATTTACAGAAATTCTGTTAAACTCGTGCAATTATATTAACCTATAAAATATACAGTTCACTACCTATACTTAATTGCATCTGACTTATGCAATTAAATTTTAAGTTAAACTTAACTCAAATATATTTGTGCTTTTATTTAAATATTTAGTAAATTAACAACTTCATATTAAAAATCTTGTTAAATAAAAACAATTCATAATATACTTATAATCTTGACTGCTAACGCTTCATGAATTCCATGAGTTGATCATTTTAAAGAACCGGAAATTATTCACTTTCCAATAGCATTGTGAAATATTAACAATATAAAGTGCTATCATTCACAATTGGAATAACAATACTATGAATTTCAATTAAAGGATCAATAACTTCTATTACATCTTGAACACATATACTTTTACATAATCTGTAGCATTATTTAGAACACCATATTATGAAAAAGAAATTAGTTAATATTTATAAAAAAAAAGTAAATAATTAAATATAAATAACCATACCGCTGCATAATTTTAAAACCATCAAATCTTTTGGCTAAATACTAACCATACTAATCAATAATCTGCAAATAGACAAATTTCAAGTAAAAATATAAGTAAATATAACTATATTAAAAAATTACATTCAAATATAAAAGGATTAAACTGTGTTTATAACATAAATAAAATCAAAACATAAAATAACTACATATTCCAAATGCACCAAATAATTAAATATACATACTATGTACATCAACCAATTGCAACTATAAAAAATATATAATTCAAATGCAGTAACAAAAATGCTAGTAAAATAGATAAACATCGAAGAAAATACTTACCAAAGAATCTACATACTGAATCAATCAAGCAATTCTTTTTACTTTATTTTCATCAATATAGTTAATACAATCATCATTTTTCCAAACAAGCTCCTTAGAAAACATGAAAATGAATATAAAAATAACTTCATAACCCATATTAATAAACTGCACAAAGATGAAATAACTTTATATATAAAATGCAGTTAAAACTGCATTATTCAACTATACATTTTATAGGATCACTCAATTTAGTTAAAAAATTACATCAAATTGAATACTAGAACATATATAAAATGAAGTACATATATAAAAATGCACTTTTAGCGGCACAACTCAAATGCAATTAAAAATACGTTAAACTGGAATGTAATATACATGTAATTTAACTCAATAAAAATACCCAAATGCACTACTCAAATATATTTTTAACTACATATCACATTTGGTTTTAACAAAATTTCATATGCATTTTAATTGCATTCCACATAAATTCACTACTCAAACGAAACATCATACAGAACTCAAATGCATTATAACTCAAAGTAGATGCACATATACAATTATAACTGTAGAACCCAAAATCAGTTAAAAATATATTTCATATTCATACCAATCCAATACATTTATTTTAAATCTAAAATCATGTGTGGTTTTAAATACCTTTGTAAATAATTTTAACCAAAAATTCATATTTAATTAAAACAATATAACCAAAAATATAAATTATTTGAAAATAGATTTATACATTTCACCCTCTTCATTCTTTTTCCCAACTTGTTCCCATCCTTCTCAAATTCTTTAATTGTATCACTCTTATCTAAATATTACCGATTTGCATTTCTTCAATACCTTTGTGTATGTCTTCTTTTGAAGACCCTCGTTTTGAAGAAATAATCTATAAAAACCAATATCAACATTAACCTTCATATTAATAATGATGAAAGACAATAAATTTTAAGCTACTATATATGCATGTAACATACTTAGACAAAGATGTACAACTCATATAACTTACAAAAACAACTCATATACATTTTTAGCTACATCACTCTAGTTCACTTACATATGTAAAACTCTAATGTAGTTATAAAATATAATGAATTTATAATTGCATTTTTAAAATACAGTTTTCTTTCTGAACGTAATGTATATAAACTGATTATAAATACCAGTACGTTAGGCACATCCACTGGACGTATGCAAAGAAACCAAGAGCAAATTCATTTTGTTTTGAAATATTGGCTATATATATAGATAATTTTTGACACGTCTTTTTATTGTGAAATAGTACCAAAAAAAGCACATAGAGCTCATTGTTGCACTTTTGGCATCTATTTGGTTTTTATATAAATTTTACATGACAAAAATATTTACGTGAAAGGTGGCTCTGCATAATCGAATGGTTGAGGTGCATGTATTGTAAATGAGAATGAGAATCCTCTTAGTTGTAAAAATCATGTTAGTAAAGACACGAGGCAAGGGAATGACAAATTAAGAGCTCAATTGTTTTAATTTTCATTAATTTATATTAAGGCTATTTGGTATTTTAATTTTCTACTTAAGATAAGCTTTGTTAAATGTAGAAGATGAGTCAATGCGAAATAGTTTAAGTTTTCTTTTTCATGCATCTTATATAAATTTTGAATACATAACATTATTTTAATTTTTTGAAAAAGGGGGAAAACTAATTAAGTGGAAATTTGGATTCGTCTCTTATTTCAGACTTAATATATGAAAGCCTCATCTCAAAAACATGTTTTAAATTACACCTCTAAAATTATTTTCAATCAATTTTTTCCCTTTTTCTCCTTTTGAAAATAAAATCTACACTTAATAGTGGGTTCCTATGATCAAAATTAAACTATACTTATCCACATCATTCTAATAAATATAAGGTTAGGGACATGTGAAAGTGGATTTATATTTAAAGTTATATGGAGTCGGTAGTGAAAGTAAATAAAAATTATGATAAATATATTTAATAATTTAAATTCAATTCAAAATAATAAGGAAATTGTGTATAATTTGTGTTTAATATAAAATTATAGCTAATTCTCTTTTCTTTAGTTTGTTCCAAACTTAATTAGAATATTATTTAGATGTTAATTCTTAAACCATCTCTTTATATTAAGAGTGCGACATTAAGTGGAAAATTCAAATTTTAAACATGTCATATGCGTTTGACATGGAAATGGTGATGCAAACTTACTCTCTTCCCTCTTGATCTATAAAATTATTCAGTTTGCATCTAACGTAGCCCGCAACGGATGCCAATTATTATTTTAGTAAAGTTGAACAATTTGGTTCATTCCTATTCTCTTTTTCCCGCCGCTTTTGTAGCACAAGAACACATTCCTATTTTACCAAACTTTATATGTTCCTGCCCCATTTAGAATGTTCCTTTCGTTTCACAAAAAAACATACCCTGAAGTACAAAAGCAAGTCAGTTGGATATGGGCATTGAAGTATGCATAAATTTAGTTCATTGATAAATTTATTTTACCGAAAAATAGTAATGAGATGGACGCAAATGAAAACTAAATATTATGTATTTACAAATAATCTCTTTGTGTCCACTCTAAGATCTGATAAACTTAAGGTTCCTTTGTTTCATTTTGAGTCTTGTGTTTTCAGCTTTTGAGATAAAATACATGAGAAGAGTGGAGGTGAAGATATGAAATTTTAAGCCATTAGAACGATGGAAGGAAGTCAGAGGGGATGAAAGGAGATAGTGTAACACTCCACATTTGTAGACAATTAAATAACCAAAATAATTATAAACAATGAAAAGGAGCATTTTTAAAATTGTCAAAATATAGCCTCGAAATTTATACCATTATGTTCGTGGCGATTTTCTGATTAATCTACATAAATAATATGCCTCGAACGGACTTCGTATGAAAAAATTATCGATGTTCGAAGTTTCGTGTCGAAAATTAATTATACGTGTAAATGTGCATGAATATATTTTTTATAAATATATGCATGTATAAATTCCAGAAGTATTGCACATTTGAAATTCAAAATAGACGCATGTCATAAAGGAAATTATTTGACATCAGCAATTAGAGGTAATTAATTAACATTAGTAGGCAATGTTAATCAAATCAGCAATTAAAGGAAATTAATTTACATTAATTAGCGACGTTTGAATTTAAAAATAAACATGTGTTATAAAGGAAATCAAATTTGTAATTGATGGAAATTAGTTAGAAAGAATAGGCAATGGTTAAAAGTTAACGTTTAATAATTTGATGGTCTGAGATCCCCAAACACCACTGTAAATAGAACCCTAGGCATGGCTATTTTCTTAGAATTGGATTTTCTCCCAATTGAGTTTATTGCCTAAGGCTGAATCAATTAGGATTCAGGAAGGCCATGGAGCAAAACTAAGAATGACAAGTGAGTGGATTTAATTTATATATCTTTTTCATTTATCTTTTTCGTTTATGATATATTATCGTAAGATTCCCGTTAAATATTTTAATTCAGCATTTATTTTAGAAATTAGTATTGTTAATTAGTTATGTTGAGACTGTAAATTTATATGAGAACTTATATTTAATTATTATTTATATGGAAAAGGAATGAATCCAATTAAATATAAATAATATTAGGTTTAACAGTTATAGAGAAAGGCATAAGCCTAAAAGTAAGAAATTTACAGTTATTTGTTGTTATTTACATCTATTTTAAGTTGAAATTTAGCATGTAAATGTTAGCTTCTTTTTATTCCTTTTTACGCAAGTAAAATAGTTAAAGGGGAGATTTTGCAAATGTGGACTAAAATAGAAAAACATTAAATTTATAGAACTTAGATGTAAAATAAAAAAACTAAAATAAAACGAGAAAAGTAGAAATTTACGGCAGATTATGCTAAAACGGGGGAAATGAATAAAAAGGGAGAATTTAATAACTTGATTGGGAAGTTAGTAATAGATTAATTGGTTGGTTTAGAAAAGAGAATACATTTCCATAATTTGATATTGTAGGAATAACGTTAAACATAACTGTAAGAATAAAAACAGGAAAAATGGAATTAGTACAAAATAGAGACATCACTGTATTTTGCACTACCTAGAAATTAAACAAATAAAAAAAATATCTTGCAATTATGGTTATTGTTTATAGCATTCCTTTTAGTATTTAGTATCAAATATGGAAACGGATTTTTAGCACAGTTTCTGTAATCAACCAAATAGAATAGAATTACTTCCTATAATAAAAGCAAATAAAGAGTTAAAAATTTAAACAAGAAATCAAGTTAATTATTTGACAAGACCAGAGTCAATAAATAGAAATGTGCCTAGATCTACATTTACTGCACAGAAAGTAAGATAAAAGCGAGGCATTTAATTATGATAAGAAAATACGTGACAGTCGGACGTAGTCCCAAGCCAAGATTTGTCGTATAATATAAGAGAACTAAAGAGAATTCAATATCATAATAAAAGAAGATGGACTAGAATAGAAAAGAGACACTTGCAATTATATTTATAACATGTAAATTGTAAAAGAATATAGAAGTAACAATTGCAAGTACAATTATAACATAGGTTATAATTAGAGATAACAGAAAAGGCTTATTTTAGAACTTACACTGAGTTAATAAGCAAAATAGAAGAAGGGCCCATACCAACAGCATTCCCTTTCAGTTAGGAACTGACGGTCTCACAATAGTTAGGTGAGGCTATGGCACACTTATGCTGATTAGGGTAAATAAGAAGCCGACAGAATAAGAAAAGTAAACTAAACACATAATAAAAGATTAGATGTAGGGTCTAATAAAATAGTAAGATGCAAGCAGCCCAAAGGATGAAGAGCCTAACGAAGCAGTTCATCACAGACTTCAGCAAATAAGAAGCACATCCAACTTAGTTATTTTGGACTAGAAGTAAGTATGAGACTTTAACGGGACGTGATGGTACTCTAGGATGGCCCTCTGAGGTAGGCCTAACGAAGCTGCATCCCCGGAGGCAGGTCTGTAGGTGTTCCATCAAAAGAGTATGCCTTGACTGCCTTTGCATTGCAGGCCTAATGAAGCAGACCTTTGTGGGCGATCAAAAGGTTGATGAATGGAGTAGGATATTCTTTTGACACCGTTCTCTGACATGCGAGTAGGTTTTAGTGGGTAGAAACCAAAAGGATAGTCGCATGCGGAGATTAAGCCATCATCAACCAAGAGCGAGTTAAGAAAAGACTGAGTTAAACCAACAGGCCAATAATTCTTTCACTATCGAGACATTAGATGAAGGGCACAACCAATTGGCTGTTTAGATTGTTTGCAGTAGAGCACAACCACTTTGTTCTCTAAAGGTATTTCAATTAGTTGCGGGGTAACTGTGTGGGGCCATAGCCATGATGGGAAAAAAGATAGACCAACTAGAATATTGTAACAGCCCGCAAATCCGTACCCCTTGTTTCAACCCTATTCTACATCAATCAACTCAAGATGAACAGAAATACGAACCATTTGAGTTAAAGGAGAAAAGGTAGAAGAAGAAAATAGAAAAAAACAACATCAGAATCTAACCATCGCATCGGAATAAAATATAATAGATAATAACTAATCTTTACACAAAAGCAAATATATCTATTTATACATTATATCACTAGAATACATCATCAAAGTACAATAACATCAATAACATACAAGTGGACAATCATATAAACTTGTCCTCAAGACCGAATACACAATGGAACAATAATCAAGTACGAAAGTACGTATCGTCATCCAGCTCGTCTACTGAGCTCTACAACATCCTTTCCTATATCCTATAATACTCGGTCTGACCCAAGCATCATAGTTAAATAACACCCAAGTCAGTCTGGAATACCAGCGTGAAAAAACCACACTCAAATTTATTATTAAAGTTTCAAAGTTCTTTTTAAAACAAAAGCATCTCGTAAGACCACGCCACAAATAAACGTGTTGGGTTTTTACCTTACGATAGCTACAACACTTTTTATTAAAATTGTGACGCCCCACCTCTATACCCACGCTAGCCAAGGGCACTACGGGGTAATGTCGTCAACTAGAGCGGAGAATAAGGCTGTTGAGGAGCGACCATCCGTGTATTGCTTTGTGCGAGTACCGATGTGCCAGATTTAAAAATATAATCTTTTCATCTCGAAAGGGAATCCGACATTCCAACACAAACTCAAAGCTACTACACAGTGGCTATATGTAATCTTCGAAAACAAATATAGAAATATCATAACACAAATCAGTCATAGAAGTTCATATCTCAAAGGCAGAAACAGATATGAAAATTACACATAAAAGTGTATATCGGAGTAGTGGTCTAACAAGATCCACAACATCACAAAAGAATAGTTACAAGTGTTACACAAAAGAATAAGTATACATCATGGAGTCTATATCTCAAATGTATACAACAAATGAACTAATAATCTAAGTATTTAGCCAAAAGTCGGATAATTCTCCCCGGCAAGGAGTCAAACAGAAGCACCTGCAACATCTCGGTCTGACCCGAGTATTATTTAATAAGAAAATAATAAACGGATCAGTCTAACTATAAATATCAGATAAAATGATATAGAATAAGAGATATGACAGAAACGTACGATAACCATAAAGCCATACTATGATAAGTATGTAATTGAAAATCAACCAGAGATTAATCAATATCATAAGAATCTTCTCAAAGATTAAAAGAATGTCATACTCTTTATTTCATTCACCAAGCCATAAATATTGACAACATATCAATGCCAATCATAAAATTGGTGAAACACAAATTCTAGAAATCATCAATAGAAATCCAGAAATCATATAAAAGAGGGGGAGGCCTATCATAAACGGGAGCATGAAAACTCACCAACATGTGTATCACAAACGGGACGCTATCCCATGGTCGCTAACCATAGAGCCGGTGCAACGACGTAGTACAATATCGGTACGTCCGAGGAAGCCGAAACTTGAATAATTCGAAACAACGACTTAGTACAATGGTACGCCCGTTGATCCTGATAAGTCGGAACAACAACGTAGTACAAGGGTACGTCCGAAGAATATGGGTCGCTAGCCCACAAAAATTGAGTCGAAACTCCAAAGAATGCATAGGTCGTTAGCCTATAAAAGAAATGAGACGAAACTCAATAAAACAAGGTACCGTCCCCTACGTGGACAACGAAACATAGCCTTTCGCTAGTCTAAATCTCATAAATGATCATCAGTGATAATCAAGAAGTGTCAACTACATTAAGCTAGTAAATAAATGAGCTTTGATTCATGTCCCATAACCACTGGTTTAACTTAAGTATTTACTAACAAATTGTAGATCGCCACTCAAAAATTGTCACAAGAGATTCAACCGAACAAGTCCAAAAATTAACCGACGAAGTGAACGCAAGCATTTCATACCACTTTTTTTACTAAGTTGTTTAATTAGATTTCTCATACGAGTGAGGTAAAGGTTTGTATATACTAGTAGATTGGAAAACGGTTTAAGAAAAGAGCTTTATGATCAATAGTGTTGAAATTGTAAAGAACCGCAAATCCGTACTCCTTTGAGCTGGCAACATTCCACAACAACCCAGCCAAAGAGGAACAAATTTACGAGTCTTTAGGGTTAAAGGAGAAGAAAAAGATGGAAGAAGAGAGAAAAAAGATAGAACAGAACAATATCAGAATCTCACAATTCGCAGCGGAACAACATATAATAGATAAATGAATAATCTATAAACAAAGAACTATATCAGTTATTACATTACATCATATTACACTACATTACATCATCAGAGTGTACAACAAAAAACAACAACAAACAGCGGAAAAGAAATACTATATGGTAGTAATACTCCATGCCATCCTGCTTGCCTCCAGCAACTCATGAATTTCAGAATATCATGATAACCTGACTCTTGACTGCCCGTGTGGAAATTGGTGGGCACCCAGAGTTTAGGAAGAAAAACAATAAACTCCGAGTCAGTCATGTGACTGGTGTGAGAACTAAAATAGTTTATCTTTAAAACAAAGAACATGATAATTTTAAAATAGATTCGCAATGCTTTTTAGAAAATGAGACTACCATAAGGCCTCCCGCACACACACACAATGCAAACGCAGAATCGGTGGAGATTTCTCCTTATGATAGTCAAAGATGCTTGATACGCATTAAAAAGAAACATTTGATATTATTACTAGTGCATAGTGTAGGAAAATTATTTCGAAAGTAAAGATATAAATCTTAGCCAGCATAGGCATTTCGCACTTATGCCTACTATAGCTACCATCCAAACAGTGGGGCGCCACCATAAGTGAATGATAGGTTCTACAACTAAAACCGTACAAGATTGTATTGTTTCTTTGGATTTCCAACAAATTGTCAGGCCAAGGAACTTCCCATTGCCACATGGGTACGCCTCTGGAAAGACGACCCGAGAACCAAACCGGATCTCTACCAACACAAGGTCGGGTTACCCCTAACTGGGTAACTACTGACACGAATATGTCATCTCCCGATCGTAACCGATCTATCCGAGGATCCTCGATTTCCAACAACCACAAAGAAATAAATTTGCAGCAACAACATAGGTTAACTATCTGGGCTCCATACCATGATACCACCTCTATCCAGAAGATATGACATACACTAAAGGGGCTCTACCCCCTAATAACCTTGCTGCATCCTTCCTGTTTTGACCATTTTCGGAGTGTGAGGTCCGACGAAGTCCCGTCCACAAAGCCACGCTATATACAAAAGTTGTGCTTTGGGTCAACAAATGATCAAAGTAATGATCACGGAGATAAATGATCAAACAAATGATCATATCACAAATGATCAAACAATGATCATTTCACAACAACACTCAGCATGCCACACTACCAAATTGGGAGTATATCACTAATAACCTTCAACTACATAACCTCTGAGCTCGTACGTCTCAGAGAAGGGTGTTAAGCTAAGAGAATAAATTCTCTGCCACCAACAGAAATATATTTGAAAGAAATCATCTTTATATCTCAATTTGTAATGTCAGACATACAATCCATACAAGTCTGTTCCGGGCTCGAACAGAACCGAAGGCACTTACAAAGAAGTCCTTGCATTCCGGATAACTTTTAATCACGTCCGGACTTCCCGTCACTAAGGGTGATAAAACCTCTATATCGGAGATCAGCCGATGCAGAGTAACTCAACGGTAATCCTTCCGTTTTCAAAAATATCCGGTCTTCAACACCGGTCATCAAATGCAATCCATTACGACGTATCACATATTCGGAATGGGTTATACGACCGCAAGGTCCTTTCCCGGCTAACCCGAATAATGAGCGCTTATTCAAAAATAAGTGTGGCATTCAAATTCAAACAATCACAACAAATACCTATTTAAAGGTAAATATTGATAGTCGGATTATTTAACTATCAAAAGGCATGCTCAACATCACCAGATTCCAAATAATTTTTCAAATTATTTATTTTCCAAAATATCTTTACAAGATATATATATTTCCCACACTTCAACATTTGAAAAATAATTTTCAAATCACTTTTCACCTTTACCACTTTTGAAAACAAATTTCAATCAATTTCCTTATGCGAAATACTTTCATTTCAACATGGTTCATTTAAACTAATTAAATAAATCCTTACCGATTTACTTTATATTTACGTTCCAAATCCGTAAATTTATTCCCACACTTCAAAAAAATAAATCAACGTTTATTTTTAAACAAATTCCCCTTTTCATTTATAAATTCCATAGTGAATTTACATTCCAAAATATTTATGAATATATGATTCCCAAATCGATTTCTAATATTCATTTTCAATTTGTCTTCAAAAAGATAAATTCTCAAAACGTTTCATTTCACATTGGAAAAACATTTCCGTACTTATTTATTAATAAGTAGTTCACAAATCCATTTATTTTCAACACTTGGAAAATATTCAATATACTTAAACCGAAATTAAGTATATATTTCATTCTTTAAGGAAATCATTCTCTTAAACATATTTATTTGGGCCAAAACGAATGTTGCGCAAAACATCGTTACGACAACCCAAAATCACTAGTATAGGGATTCGAAATTTAGATAGATATATAAATCCCAATACTATACAAAAACATTTCCTTTCGGAAATCATTTACTATAACAACAGTGTTATAGTCCACCATTTTCTTATTTCTCGAAAACGTCTATTTCAACAATAAATGTTGAAATCTATGTCTTCGATTTATAATACATTTTAAAACATCGTTAAAATGATTAACTTCATTTTATAATATTCATTTTCCCAAGCATATCCATTTTATTTGATAATATATTCACTGTCCAAAATCGTGAATATACTTCCTTAACCGATTTCAACTTTCAATTTATCAAATTCCATTGATTTCGAATTTATAAATAATGTCTATAAATTCCATTTCTATTTATAAGCTTTGATTTAAAAATCTCCTTTATTAATCCGATTCAATTTATATATGTCTCAAATATATACCAAAAGTCCATATTATAAGTTAAATACTTATAATTCATTTATTTACAAATCGTTCTTTTAAAACTTTACAAATTACAAATCTTATTCACTTATGAATTCATTTATAATTCATTTTAACGCTTATAAATACTCGTTTTATAATTCCTATATTTTTATTTATAAATATCAAATTTTAAATCTTTTATATAAATTGTTTTTAAAACAATTCAAAAATCCCAATTTAACTAAATTTATTCTTTTAATAATTTAAAAATCGTTATTTAAAGCTTATATACTTCAAAATCATACTTAAGTATTATTTTCCAAAAATCATAACTTTTATGAAAATAAAATTATAACGTTTATTTATTTTAACAATTCAAAATATAATAAAATGTTACTTTCGAAAATCACTTTAAAATCCCTTTTAAAACCAAAATCATTATTTTAAAACTTCAGAAATGGATCCGATTATGCAGCAGCACCAAATAGCCAATCACGACATCCAAATATCATATATCGATATGATAATCAACAAATATCACAATATCTGTAAATAAATCAATACAGTTGAGGAATCCAGTTGGATCCCTCCAACCTGTTTCCCTGCATCCAAAGATGTTAGCACAATACCAATTCCGTTCCAGTACGGAATTATCGCGGTATATGGGATTTATAAAAATATTATCCGCTTAATAGGCAGCGCAATAGGGTCTCATCCGCTATATAATGCGGGAAAATCAACTCCAAGTACATAAATAATACCAATTTCACTATACGGTGAAATATTCGTGGTATATGTTTTTAATAAATAACCTCCGCTTACTAACGACACATAATGTCTATTTTAACCATCAATAGATAACAATCATCATTCAAACATGCATTCAAGAATTTTAAATATAACTATTTAAAATTAAAATCGAAACCGATTCTGTCACGACCCGACTTTCCACTCCCAGAAAATCGCGTCATGAATTAAGAAAGAAAGGGATAGAAGAAGAAAAGAAAGAAGAGAAAGAAGAAACAACACAAGAATCTCAACAGCGGAACGAATAAATTATATTAATAACCAAAGTATTACATAGTATACATTAAATATCAGAGTTACACAGACATATACAACACATACTAGACAGTTATAAACACCTGTCTAGTTATTACATCTCAATCACAAACACAAACACTCAGAGATACCAACACAGCGGAAACTATATAACTATACGCAGAAGCCTCCTGCTCCATATGCTCCTCCACAATTCGTCAAAGCAATCCTGAATCCTAACCTGAATTTCCTTGGCTACTCATAAAAATTTGAGTACCCAAGAGTTATAGAAAAACAGAAATAACTCCGGGTCAGACATGGGTCTGGTGTGAGTAACAGGTTAAAGTTGCTTAACTTTGAAAAACCTTTAAAAAGAAAAGGTATCACGTAAGACTTCCCACACATAAACATGGAAAAGTTTTTACCTTACGCTAACCAAAACATTTGATAGGAAATCCGATGATATTATAATAGTGTCTAGGGTTTTCAAATAAATAAGAAATAGCCGAAATTGTTACATTCATTAAATTCCAGCTACTAGCCACAAAAGTGGGTAATACAATCAAAACCGTTGGCACTTATTGGATTTTGGATTCCATCAATGGCAGGGCTACTGGGGTACCGCCCGTCACAGTACGTGGCCTAGATCACCGTACCGAGGATTACTCCCTTCATCCCCTGCAATACAAAGCCGGACCCGTTCCTTACTGAACAGTTCCAAACAAGACAACCCCGCAGTTGTGATCAGCAACCGCACCACTAAGCCGAAAATATAAAGGGACCTCTAGACAGGGATCAATCTTGCTCTCCAGTGGGGGCTACCCACGAAGCTTTGCTGCACCTCCCCTGTTTTAGCCATTCCCGGTTGATGAGGCTTGAGGCTACGATTACCTTTATAGGACATATCACTTAGAATGCTCATCGTCCACCAGATGATGTTCTGAAAGCATTCAATCCATACAAGTTCGTTCCGGGTTCGAACGAAACCGAAGGCATTATCTCGTTACACTCGTATTGGAATCACCCTCAGAGTTAACGACAATAACCCTTGCACTCTGAATCTCCATCTCGAATCTATAAGTACTATTCCGTCAAACTCATTACGGAATCACCCACAGAGTTATACTGACGTATAGCCCTTACACCTCGAGTCTTCACTCGCTCCACTGGGATTCACGACCTAACGTTATTTGGAATCGATGTGGTTTTCGGATCCCAAATATGGAAACCCGATCCCGGTCTCATCGAAAACCAAAGCGTGTCTTTTAAGGTCCAAGTTGTTTTAAGTTTAAAACAATTCAATTCATTATCTAAATATACACAGATAGATAATTCACCACACAATAGATCATTCACATTATCATTATCAACAGATAATTCATATCAAAACAGATAATCTACATTATCATCCAAGAGCAACCAATGCATCCATATCACATACACTACTAATCTCATAACTGAGATTACAAACCATACATGGCAATCAATACCAATCATCAAACATAAGCAACTATCTAATGATCAATCCATTCTATAGTTAATTTAAAATGAATTAAATTAATTACTTAATCTCTAATTAATTTAAAATAAATTAAATTAATTACTGCATCACTAAAATTCTGCTTATCTTAATCATCAATTGATTATAATCAATCTATAAATCACCATCTCAATATTCATTTCAATTATTCATTATTGATTAACCATCTCTAATTACAATAAGTAATTAGCATTTAATATTAATTATACAAGTTAATTACCTAAACCCCTTACAAATAATTAACTTGAAATTGGTTAATTAATTAATCATTTATTCATTATTGATTATACCTTAAATCAATTCCAAATTCATCATTAATTAATTAATTAATGATTACATTTAATCAATCTCTAATATGAATTAAATTAATCTTCAATTTAAACCATATATATTAATCACCCATGATTAATAACCATTCAGTAATTAACTACCTTAATCACTCATCCCATAATTAATTATTCTTAATTAATTATCTTCATTAATCACTTGATTAATGTTCAAAGTAATTTAAATTCAAATTACTCCTATGATAAATATTTTTAATTACATCCTGTAATTATTAATTAATTACTTCTCTAAGTAATTATAAATCCCTTAATTACATAAAGTAATTATCAAACAATCTACAAATGTTTAAATTAATTAAACTTAATTAATCTAAACTAATCACATTTAATTAAATTAATTACACTAAGTAATTAATTCATTAATTACTTTTATTAAGTAATTAAAACATAAACAATTGATTATTATTAATTAATTAATCTAATTAATTATTAAAAATTAATCACATTAATTAATTGTTAATTAATCTTAAGTTAATGACCTTCATTAACCTTTCTTAATTACATAATTAAGAAATTAACTTATAATTAATCATTATTAATTATTAATTAACTAATATTTAATTACAATTTAATTAAACTCCAATTATTAAATAATTAAGTATTAATTAAATCTTAATTATCATTAATCTCTTGATTAAGTAAATCTTAATCATAAATTAAAATTTAACTAATCATCCTTATTTATAGATTAATTAACCTTAATTAATTAATCTCAAATCTTAATTAATTAACTTAAAAATTATTAATTACTTAATTAATCATCCACAATATTAATTAGTTAAATAATTAACATTCCATTTAAATTATATTAAATAATTTAAATGAAACTAATTTCTTAAGTTCAAAATTTAAAACATTCTTCTTTATACAAAATATTTTAAACACTTTCTTTCAAACAAAAATTCAATCATATAACCTTTCCTAAAATAGTTAAAACAAATTTAAATTTAAAAACTTATTTAAATTTTAAAAACTAACACTAAGGTCAATATCTCAGGTTTTAAATCTAAATTTAAACTTATTTTAAACTTATTTCATAATCTAAAACTTATAGTTTTAAATACACCAATGTTTCTTTATACATTTAAAAGTTAAAAGTCTAAATTCTAATTTCCAGTTTCTAAATTAAATTCAAACTTAGATTTATTTGCTAAGTTCCATACTTTAATTTTCCAGGTTTGAACTTATTTAAATTTCCAGTTGCATTTTAAAATCTGCTTTTCAATTTAAACATAAAAAAACAGAAAACAACTTTCTCTTTAGTTTAACATCCTAAATTTGAATTCAAAATAATTTCAAATCTCAGATTTAAATTACTGATTTCATATCTAAGTTTCAGGCTTAAATATTTCAGATTGAACTTCATCTTTCAATTTTTAAACTACTTTTATTTTATTTTATTTTTTTTAAACAGAAAGACAATTACTGTTTTAAGTTTATAACCAACTTGGTTTTAAAAACATTTCAAATTTAACTCAAAAATCTAAAATTTAAAATTTAATTGAATTCAAATTCAAATTCTAGATTTTTACTTGCTTCCAGATTTTGTTTGCAATTTTCTTTTCACTTTATTTTTTTTTTTAAAAGAAAACCTGGAAAAAACAGTTTTCCTGACCAATCTCTAAAACTAATTATAAATTTCAGAATTTAAATTATTTCAAACTTAATATTTAAACTAATTGAATTTATAGTTAAATTCAATTTAAACTTATACTTAGTTCAGGTTTTAAACTACATTTTAAAAACTTTTAAAATATCAAAACCTGAAAAGAAACAGGCTCTGTTAAAACAAAACCTGAATATCTATTACTCGAGCAACATAAATTTTACTTCGGGTAAATCACTACCCTGCTTCGAGTCAGTCACTTATTTCCCCGAGGTCGTCACGAGACACCACTCTGCACCCAAAAACAGAACTCCACCTGCACACACACAACTCTGTGCATCCATCACCTAACTCCGGCCACCACTGGCGATCACCTAGGACCATCCTCCATCGACCAAACTCCCCACATTCACCTTCAGCCCTCAAAACCCCATAAGACAACTTGAATTTTGAATTCAAGTTTTTAAACAAAACCTGGAACAGAGCCCCCCCCCCTTTCCAGTGCCTCACCTGTCAACGCTTCAACCCATCTCCTCCGACCCCCGTCACACTTCCAACTCCGGCAATAACTCCATCTACACATCCTCTATCTATACTCAAAGGATCTTTGAACTCGAACTACAACTGAGACCGCATCACTCAAAATCTTATACACAGAAAAATTAGGTTTCTAAACCAAAAACCCCAAATTCAACATCAATATTGAATTGTAATCCAAATTAGTATTTTTCCCAAAATATTTGATAGCTACTCTATCTCCAGTAACAATTTTACCCATTTTAGAAGCATGTATCAACTAAACTTGACCAATATGTAAAATACAGCCAATTCAAATCTGTTCTTCATTTAAATCACTAAAAACTGTAGCCTGTGATTTAAAATTCATGTCTCTACTTGATGATTCAATTTATATATCTGAAACATTAAATTATAATGTTTGAATTTTTCTTATGCTAATTTACTTTATGTAACTTGATATCTCAGGTTACAGATAATTCTGTTTGCTTTATATAAAATCTTTAAACTTATTCTATTCTAATATAAACAAACTTCGTTCAATTGTTTTTAAACAAAAATAGCAACAAGCTACAGAAAGCTCAGGGATCAATATGAGTTTGAAAACTTGCAGAAACCCACATGCACAGCCATCAATTTGAACACAGGCAGATTATTTATATGTATAACATTCAAAGAAATCTCATATGAATCTATTTGCAACTTATAAACATATACACAATTCAATTCATCAGATAAGCAAGCAATGAAATCCTACTAAACTTACTTAAATTAGGTGTTACTCACCTGAAATTGTGCAGAGAAAACCCAGATTGAAAATGAATGCAGACAGAACTTGATTTTATTTGAAAGCTCCTTTTGAAATCTTTTGAAAATCTGCCTGAAGGCCTTTAATTTGCATGCAGTAGCTTGATTACCTTTAATCTTTGTTTTAAATGATGCTTCCAAATGAAATGCAGGTTGCTTGTATGTAGGTGCAACTTGAAATTGCAGATGCAACTTGAATTTGTTGCATGCAGTTCAACCCAGGTTGTTTCATGAAAACATGCAGGCTTTTGAACACTGAAATGCAGATTTTCTTGACAAAAATTTGAAATGCAGGCCTTCAGTTTTTAATGCTTTTGATCTTTGAATGTTTCTTGAAATTGGAGTGCATGTTTCAGAGTTTTTGAAAAGTGAAAACATGCTTTAGTATACACACATGCAGGCTCTTGTATTTTGGGGATATGCAGGTTTGTTTGGAGGATGCAGACATGCATTTTGAAGAGTTTGAATGCAAAGCAATGTTTACTTGCTTGAAAAATGTAATTGTTTGCATTATGATGAAGAGGGTTTCAGATTTCTTTATTTTTAGAATGAGAAAAATGAGAAAGAGGGGAGGAAATGAATATGTGCAAGTTAAAGGAAAATAAAATTAAACCAATGACACTTGTCTCAAGCTATTACATTTGTCACTTTAGATTGATGATAAGTTTACACATGTATTTTAAATGTTTTTGTTATTTAATTAAGTGTTAAAGAAAGTTAAACTTAGGTAATTAGTTCTTATATTCTTTAAACAATTTATGAAAGATATTATAACTTATATGAATACATGTTCATATTTTAATTTGTATTTCAAATTTACAAATTAAATTGACAAATCAAAATTATCAATCAACATTTTAAAAAGAATGACACAAACATTTTATAACTTATTTTAATATACAACTTAAGTTAAAATGAATTTTAAACCAATTAAAACATTTATCTTACATGTTTTAAAATCATAGAGTATTTTATAAAATATTTTTTTGAAAAGCTTAAATTAAAAATAAATCACAATTCCTATTTTTAAAATATTAAAATATGCTATACTAATTTAAATAAAAATAACTTGTCTATTTATATACAAATACATATACATTATTAAATAGAAAACAGATTTATTAACTCATTAAAAATAATTTCACAAATTAAATATTTAAATAAAGAAGATTATTAAATCAAATCAAATTTATTAACAAAAATTATCAATTCAATTTAAATTTAAACCCAGATTATTAAATTTAAATTGTCCAAATTTCCGGGATATTACAGATTCGATTTGAATGAGAAGTTCTCACCTTGATTTTAATTCCGTGTTCAACTTTTATTTCGAATTTAATTTTACCCAAAATTTTCGCTAACTCCAAACAACTCCAATCCGATTCCATAGCATAGTGCTTGTCCATACGAACCCAACGCAACTGGTTTCGTGCGTTTTCGACCTCGTATGAAAAGGTTATGAATTTTTAAAGACACGAATTTATAATATAAACTTTACAACTTACTTTTATATTTTTAAACCTAGATTGCATCCAAGCCGTCCATCACTTCCCTGCAGATCACAGCCGTGTTATCCATCTTCCCCCCCTCACGTTCACTCCCAGGCAACCATCACGCAAGAACCCATTTAAAGCCGAACTAGGGCTCCAAATCGTGGCCACCACACTCCCTTCTAGCTCGATCAGAGACCTCCATCATGAAGCCCACCTCGAGAGCTTCCTTCGGCCACCAACATGTTGAACTCGGCTGCACCATAGCCTTGATTTTCGTGCACGATTGCATACCATACACGGCTACATTGACAACGATCCGTAGCTCCGTTTTCGATCACAACCGTTGAAAATAAAGATCTCATCGACCTCTTCGATGTTGTAGTTGGAAGTTTTTGCTAATTGATTGTGGATTGTGAAATATTTGAGGAAGAACGAGATTGATTTCTGGCCATTAATGGTTAGGGCCGTCGGCTACAGCTTAGGGTTAGGGTTTTGGTATAAATTTTGAGAAATGGTGGCCTTTTATAAAAATTTACGCGACACTATTCATCCCGGATTTTCCGAACTCCAAACGAAGCGAGCCGGTTGGCGTTCCTAAGGTTTACCCTGCGTTCCGAACACAATGGAACATGTTTTGGAAGCTAATTCGGTCATCTGTGCGAGTTATGGCAATAAACGTTCAATTTAAAATTAAACTGATTAAACGATTTTCTAGGCGTTTTAGCTTGCACCGGACAAACGGTAAATCCAATTGACACGAAATTTGAAACCATACAATAATATCACATTACGGATCCGATGAAACTAGTTTCGTTGAAATCTGAGACAGTTTGACAAATGACTATTTTAACTCGCCAAATTAATATTAAAACAATTTCGATGTATTTCGAGCTGTCACGGTCAAACAAAAACTCCGATTGCTACGAAAATTAAAATCCGATAATAACTAACTATTACGGATCCAATGGAACTAGTTTCGTCCAATTCTGAGACTGTTCAAAAACTGGCTATTTTACATCACAAATATACATCACAAATATACATCTCATCAAGTGATGAGGCATCCCGCAGGGAAAAAAGTGTAAAAGTACGATATTTAATCCGAGATATGTACCTTATTTTTTTATTAGCGAGTATATACGGCTAATATAGCGCGAAAGCGAGCTCCAAATGCGAAGCAAATGCGATCCGCACCTACTAAACACTCAACAAACAACATGAGAACATGTATATAGACAATAGTATCGATATACAACATATAGCAACATAACAACTACATAATATAGCAAATGCAACTAAAGCAACAAATGCAACCACCAAATCAATATAATTTTACTTCTCATTAATATTCATTGAATTGGTTTTCCATTTGATTCATTAACATTGGAATTTTACTAACGTTCATTCATCCGATTTCAGTTAGTTTACATTCACTAATTTATTCACATTAATTCGCCTTCAATCGAAATCAAATCCAATTCTATTCAAATTTATTTACTTCCAATTTGGATTCAATCACACAGCTTTTAATTTCGCTAATTCAATTTCATTAACACTTACAACTAATGTATATTCAACATAACCAAATTATTTAATTTACATTCAATATGGTCCAACACTTTTAATTCCAATTGGTTTGATATTCTATTGACTTCCATTCAATTTATTTAATTTCCAATAACATTAGCCTTTAATGAATTAACACTTATATTCATTGTTTCATACTAATTATTTACATTCAATTGATTAATATTTCATCCCTTCATCAATTCAATTGTTAATTCCTTTAACAATATAAAGTTGAATTTCATTCATATAACTCAAGTTCAAATTCTTAATGACTTCACTTCATTAATTCACTTATTAATTTACTTTGACACCAAAAATCAACTTCATTCAACATCACTTAAGTTATATTCCATTTCAAACATCTTATCAAATCCAAATCAAATCCGAATTTTCCAAACAACTTTCTTTTAAACAATTTGGCAGCAATCCCTCTTTTGGAAACCCGAAAATGAACACCGATGATGTCATGATCATCATCGGAATTATTTTCCAGCGACCAAAAAGAGTTTAGAGCTTTAATTTCTCCAAAATAATTTTCCCAAAATATCAAATCTTTTCAAAACACTTCTCTGGAATTTTGTTTTTAGATTATAAATCACATTTATAAGTCTTTTACTTATATAATTTCACTTCTTGTATATAAGATTATTTCACAATTGTAAATCACATTAATTATAGTTCCATACTTATAATTCATTTGCTTATACAATTATTCTTTAAAAATTGTTGTTTTTATTCAACAACCAAACAATCAATTCATATACACTTTAATAATTCTGAAAAATTATTTCCTTTATATATAAAATATAATCAAGGTAAAATTATTTCATTTACTCTATTAAAATAATACTATGTCGAATTGTTCTATTCAAGTGTTTAGAGATCCCTATCAACAATGTTAATTACTCGTGTTGACCAAAATCCATATACCACTCAACAAACCAATCATCACAATATAAAACAATTTATATTCACTAACAAATACGCGCTGGTATATATTATTACACTCAAACTCATTCTAGAGTACTACTTACTCTATCTCTAATGAGTAATACCCAACAGAGCTATGGTTGTCGCTTAACCATAAGCTCTGATACCAAATGTAAAGAACCGCAAATCCGTACTCCTTTGAGCTGGCAACATTCCACAACAACCCAGCCAAAGAGGAACAAATTTACGAGTCTTTAGGGTTAAAGGAGAAGAAAAAGATAGAAGAAGAGAGAAAAAGATAGAACAGAACAATATCAGAATCTCACAATTCGCAGCGGAACAACATATAATAGATAAATGAATAATCTTTAAACAAAGAACTATATCAGTGATTACATTACATCATATTACATTACATTACATCATCAGAGTGTACCACAACAAACAACAACAAACAGCGGAAAAGAAATACTATATGGTAGTAATACGCCAAGCCATCCTGCTTGCCTCCAGCAACTTATGAATTTCAGAATATCCTAATAACCTGACTCTTGACTGCCCGTTTGGAAATTGATGGGCACCCAGAGTTTAGGAAGGAAAACAATAAACTCTGAGTCAGTCATGTGACTGGTGTGAGAACTAAAACAGTTTATCTTTAAAACAAAGAACAGGATAATTTTAATATAGATTCGCAATGCTTTTTAGAAAATGAGACTACCATAAGGCCTCCCGCACACACACACAATGCAAACGCAGAATCGGAGGAGATTTTTCCTTATGATAGTCAAAGATGCTTGATACGCATTAAAAAGAAACATTTGATACTATTACTAGTGCATAGTGTAGGAAAATTATTTCGAAAGTAAAGATATAAATCTTAGCCAGCATAGGCATTTCGCACTTATGCCTACTATAGCTACCATCCAAACAGTTGGGCGCCACCATATGTGAATGATAGGTTTTACAATTAAAACCGTACAAGATCGTATTGTTTCTTTGGATTTCCAACAAATGGTCAGGCCAAGGAACTTCACATTGCCAAATGGGTATGCCTCTGGAAAGACGACCCGAGAACCAAACCGGATCTCTGCCAACACAAGGCCGGGTTACCCCTAACTGGGTAACTACTGGCACGAATATGTCATCCCCTGATCATAACCGATCTATCCGAGGATCCTCGATTTCCAACAACCATAAAGCATTAAATTTGCAACAACAACATAGGTTAACTATCTGGGCTCCATACCATGATACCACCTCTATCCAGAAGGAATGACATACACTAAAGGGGCGCTACCCCCTAATAACCTTGCTGCATCCTTCCTGTTTTGACCATTTCCGGGGTGTGAGGTCCGACGAAGTCTCGTTCACAAAGCCACGCTTTATACAAAAGCTGTGCTTTGGGTCAACAAATGATCAAAGTAATGATCACCAAGATAAATGATCAAACAAATGATCATATCACAAATGATCAAACAATGATCATTTCACAGCAACACTCAGCATGCCACACTACCAAATTGGGAGTATATCACTAATAATCTTCAACTACATAACCTCTGAGCTCGTACGTCTCAGAGAAGGGTGTTAAGCTAAGAGAATAAATTCTCCGCCACCAACAGAAATATATTTGAAAGAAATCAGCTTTATATCTCAATTTGTAATGTCAGACATACAATCCATACAAGTCTGTTCCGGGCTCGAACAGAACCGAAGGCACTTACAAAGAAGTCCTTGCATTCCGGATAATTTCTAATCACGTCCGGACTTTCCGTCACTAAGGGTGATAAAACCTCTATATCGGGGATCAGCCGATGCAGAGTAACTCAACGGTAATCCTTTCGTTTTCAAAAATATCCGGTCTCCAACACCGGTCATCAAATGCAATCCATTACGACGTATCACATATTCGGAATGGGTTCTACGACCGCAAGGTCCTTTCCCGGCTAACCCGAATAGTGAGCGCTTATTCAAAAATAAGTGTGGCATTCAAATTCAAACAATCACAACGAATACCTATTTAAAGGTAAATATTGATAGTCGGATTATTTAACTATCAAAAGGCATGCTCAACATCACCAGATTCCAAATAATTTTTCAAATTATTTATTTTCCAAAATATCTTTACAAGATATATATATATTTCCCACACTTCAACATTTGAAAACTAATTTTCAAATCACTTTTCACCTTTACCACTTTTGAAAACAAATTTCCATCAATTTCCTTATGCGAAATATCATTTCAACATGGTTCATTTAAACCAATTAAATAAATCCTTACCGATTTACTTTATATTTACGTTCCAAATCCGTAAATTTATTTCCACACTTCAAAAAAATAAATCAACGTTTATTTTTAAACAAATTCCCCTTTTCATTTATAAATTCCATATTGAACTTACATTCCAAAATATTTATGAATATATGATTCCCAAATCGATTTCTAATATTCATTTTCAATTTGTCTTCAAAAGGATAAATTCTCAAAACGTTTCATTTCACATTGGAAAAACATTTCCGTACTTATTTATTAATAAGTAATTCACAAATCCATTTATTTTCAACACTTGGAAAATATTCAATATACTTAAACCAAAATTAAATATATATTTCATTCTTTAAGGAAATCATTCTCTTAAACATATTTATTTGGGCCAAAACGAATGTTGCGCAAAACATCGTTACGACAACCCAAAATCACTAGTATAGGGATTCAAAATTTAGATAGATATATAAATCTCAATACTATGCAAAAACATTTCCTTTCGGAAATCATTTACTATAACAACAGTGTTATAGTCCACCATTTCCTTATTTCTCGAAAACGTCTATTTCAACAATAAATGTTGAAATCTATGTCTTCGATTTATAATACATTTTAAAACATCGTTAAAATGATTAACTTAATTTTATAATATTCATTTTCCCAAGCATATCCATTTTATTTGATAATATATTCACTGTCCAAAATCGTGAATATACTTCCTTAACCGATTTCAACTTTCAATTTATCAAATTCCATTGATTTCGAATTTATAAACAATGTCTATAAATTCCATTTCTATTTATAAGCTTTGATTTAAAAATCTCCTTTATTAATCCGTTTCAATTTATATATATCTCAAATATATACCAAAAGTCCATATTATAAGTTAAATACTTATAATTCATTTATTTACAAATCGTTCTTTTAAAACTTTACAAATTACAAATCTTATTCACTTATGAATTCATTTATAATTCATTTTAACGCTTATAAATACTCGTTTTATAATTCCTATATTTTTAATTTATAAATATCAAATTTTAAATCTTTTATATAAATTGTTTTTAAAACAATTCAAAAATCCCAATTTAACTAAATTTATTCTTTTAATAATTTAAAAATCGTTATTTAAAGCTTATATGCTTCAAAATCATACTTAAGTATTATTTTCCAAAAATCATAACTTTTATGAAAATAAAATTATAACGTTTATTTATTTTAATAATTCAAAATTTAATAAAACGTATACTTTCGAAAATCACTTTAAAATCCCTTTTAAAACCAAAATCATTATTTTAAAACTTCAGAAATGGATCCGATGATGCAGCAGTACCAAATAGTCAATCACGACATCCAAATATCATATATCGATATGATAATCAACAAATATCACAATATCTGTAAATAAATCAATACAGTTGAGGAATCCAGTTGGATACCTCCAACCTGTTTCCCTGCATCCAAAGATGTTAGCACAATACCAATTCCGTTCCAGTACGGAATTATCGCGGTATATGGGATTTATAAAAATATTATCCGCTTAATAGGCGGCGCAATAGGGTCTCATCCGCTATATAATGCGGGAATATCAACTCCAAGTACATAAATAATACCAATTTCACTATACGGTGAAATATTCACGGTATATGTTTTTAATAAATAACATCCGCTTACTAACGGCACATAATGTCTATTTTAACCATCAATAGATAACAATCATCATTCAAATATGCATTCAAGAATTTTAAATATAACTATTTAAAATTAAAATCGAAACCGATTCGATTTGAGTGAGAAGTTCTCACCTTGATTTTAATTCCGTTTTCAGCTTTTATTTCGAATAAAATTAAACGGACGTTTAATTTTACCCAAATTTTTCGCTAACTCCAAATGACTCCAATCCAATTCCATAGCGTAGTGCTCGTCCATACGAACCCAACGCAACTGGTTTCGTGCGTTTTCGACCTCGTATGAAAAGGTTATGAATTTTTAAAGACACGAATTTATAATATAAACTTTACAACTTATTTTAATATTTTTAAACCTAGATTGCATCCAAGCCGTCCATCACTTCCCTGCAGATCACAGCCGTGTTATCCATCTTCCCTCCCTCACGTTCACTCCCAGGCAACCATCACGCAAGAACCCATTCAAGGCCGAACTAGGGCTCCAAATCGCGGCCACCACACTCCCCTCTAGCTCGATTAGAGACCTCCATCACGAAGCCCACCTCGAGAGCTTCCTTCGGCCACCAACATGTTGAACTCGGCTACACCATAGCCTTGATTTTCGTGCACGATTGCAGCCCATACACGGCTACATTGACAACGATCCGTAGCTCCGTTTTCGATCACAACCGTTGAAAATAAAGATCTCATCACCCTCTTCGATGTTGTAGTTGGAAGTTTTTTCTAATTGATTGTGGATTGTGAAATATTTGAGGAAGAACGAGATTGATTTCTGGCCATTAATGGTTAGGGCCAGCGGCTACAGCTTAGGGTTAGGGATTTGGTATAAATTTTGAGAAATGGTGGCCTTTTATAGAAATTTACGTGACACTATTCATCCCGGATTTTCCGAACTCCAAACGAAGCGTGCCGGTTGGTGTTCCTAAGGTTTACCCCGCGTTCCGAACACAATGGAACATGTTTCGGGAGCTAATTCGGTCATCTATGCGAGTTATGGTAATAAACGTTCAATTTAAAATTAAACCGATTAAATGATTTTCTAGGCGTTTTAGCTTGCACCGGACAAACGGTAAATCCAATTGACACGAAATTTGAAACCATACAATAATATCACATTACGGATCCGATGAAACTGGTTTCGTCGAAATCCAAGACAGTTTGAAAAATGACTATTTTAACTCGCCAAATTAATATTAAAACAATTTTGATGCGTTTCGAGCTGCCACGGTCAAACGAAAACTCCGATTGCTACGAAAATTGAAATCCGATAATAACTAACTATTACGGATCCAATGGAACTAGTTTTGTCCAATTCTGAGACTGTTCAACAATTGGCTGTTTTACCGTCGATAATTAAATATTAAAATATTCAATTTTCACAAATTAACTTTTAATTCGATTTTAAAAGTTCTATATCATCATTCTAACTTCAATATGATATAATAAAATTTTACAAATCATTTTCAATCATATTAAACCCAATTTTCAATTATTTCTGGAATTTCACATATTAAATTATTGATTTAATTATCCAATTAAATCCAATTATTCGAAATAAAATTTATTCGACTCATAAATTCTACATATTAATAATTAAAATTAATTAAATATTCAAATTTTAATTAATAGAAATTCTGGGTCGTTACAGAAATCGTTTAGATAAAAGAGTTTTGATATTTACTACTAGTAATGAAACCTTTATATTTTTAAAGTGACAAATCAAAGAAATGATTGTAGAAACAATCAATCACCAAAAATCCACATTTGAATACGTGAATTAAATTCAAAGAAATCGACACCAAACCCATCAAAATGGATATTCCTTAAAGTTTCAACGAAGATGTTACCAAAGCCGACAAAGTAGATAACAACTAATTGGAGAAAAAGAATCGATTAAAAATTGGATATTCAAACCCAAAAGGCAAAATGGAAAAAACAGCAAATTCAGTCGACTGACTCAGAGTGTTCAGTCGACTGACTCAGAGTGTTCAGTCGACTGAATCATGCCTAGAAACTCTCTATTTCCAGGTTCAGTCGACCGACTCAGAGTGTTCAGTCGACTGACTCTTGCCCAGGAAATTTCCTGGGTTTGGTTCAGTCGACTGACCCTCCTGTTCAGTCGACTGAACTGAAAAATTCAGTATTCTTAGCCTAGCCCCCAAGGGGTAAAATTCCAACAAATCGCAATCGAACGAGCACGGACGCTAGGGGTTTACGCCTATCGGCAACCCGACCCTATAGGCTCCTCGATGCATCACCAAAAACATGTTCGAACCTCAAAGATAGGATTTTTAAAGATTGGACTCCAAAACAACAAAAATTGGAATATTCATAAAAACCAATTCAAATCAAAAGCAAATGATCATCAATAAGTGTTAGGAATTCATACCTCGCAACAAAGATAGATATAGACATAGATATGAGATAAAAATCTCACCTTTAAACCCAAAACAAATGAAGAAGAAGCCATAGAGCAATGTCAAGGACAATCACACTTCAATTCCAACCCAACAAGCTTGAATCTAAGCTTAAAAGAGAAGCATTTCCTAAGTTAGATTTAGGAATTTATGAAATCGAAAAGAGAACGAATTGGAGAAGATGAAGAGAAGGCTTACAAAAGCTTCTTCTATGAATTTGGAGCTAGAACTTGAATTTGCAAAAATGATTAGGGCTTGGAGTTTTAATTTCCCATTCCTCTCTCCATTGTTGCTAAAGCTTGAGTATTAGGAAAATTATGAGGGAATGAAGAGAAGGGGGGGTGAAGCTTGGGTCTAATGGGATGAAACCAAATCAAAGTCCTAAGTGAAAAAGTAGCAAAATTCCCCTAACTCCAAACATATCGAAATTTATACTCAAAATGGTCGCAAACGTCATTTTGAACTCGATGGGGGTGGTCTCGAGTCCTAATTCGACCGTTTCCAAAAGTAGCTTTTCGGACTATAATCCGACTAACGATGCTATATTTAAATAAAATATTTAAATACACAATTGTAAAATATGCGGGTTGTTACAGACTCCCTTCCTTAAAGAAATTGCGTCCTCGCAATATTTAAGAAGAAAAATAAAAAGTAACACTCATAAAAGCATATCAACACAAAAGAAATTTGAAATAAGAAGTTCACCTCAAAGAGCACGAGAAAGTAAGTCCGGATGTGTTCGCTCAATGAATTCTCTAGATTCACAAGAACAATCCTTAGGATTTGAGGACCATTGAACCTTCACAAGAGGAACATCTTTATTTCGAAGGCGTTTTACCTCCGAAGCAATAATACGAATAGGATTTTGCTCATACGTGAAATTAGGTGAAACTTCAATTTCTTCCACAATACCGGGCTCAAGAATAGAATCGGAATCTCGAAGGCATTTCCGTAGTTGAGAAACGTGAAACACGTCGTGAATAGCAGAAAACTGAGCCGGTAATAAGAGGCGATAAGCCACGGAACCAATACGTTCGGCGATGGGAAATGGACCAATATATCGAGGTGCTAATTTTCCCAATCGACTGAAACGCACAACACCCTTCATAGGTGAAACACGAATAAACACAAAATCTTCCATAGAAAATTCCAATTTCCTTCTTCGGTTATCGGCATAGGATTTTTGTCTACTTTGGGATTCTTTCATCCTATGACGAATAAGGTCAATTTTTTCTGTGGAATCACGAATAAAATCTGGACCTAAAACTAGTTTCTCACTGGCCTCAAGCCAACAAGGAGATCGGCATGGCCTTCCATAGAGTGCCTCGAAAGGTGCCATACCAATACTAGATTGGAAGCTATTATTATAGGAAAACTCAACAAGAGAAATATGATCTTCCCAACTTCCACCAAAATCAAGAACACATGCACGAAGAAGATCTTCAAGAGTTTGATTCACACGCTCGGTTTGTCCATCGGACTGGGAGTGATAAGAGGTGCTAAAATTAAGCCAAAAAAGGAACTGTCCGATTAGACCGAACGGGAATAAAATGGACGGAGTTAGTCTATCAACTATCACCCATAAGCTATCATGATCCGAACGAGAACGGGGAAGGCCGTCGATAAAATCCATGGAAATATGATCTCACTTCCAAATTGGAATGTCTAACGGTTGCAATAACCCAACGGGCCTTTGATGCTCGGCCTTAATGAGTTTGGCAAGTCATGCAACGCTTAACGAAGTTAGCGATATCAAATTTCATTCCCTCCCAATAATAAAGTCGCTTCATGTCCCCATACATTTTACTACTACCAGGATGAATGGTAAATTTAGAACGATGGGAATCTTCTAAAATGTCTTTGCGAAGATCACTAATATTTGGCACGATAAGTCTACCAAATTTTCGAATGCCGCCCCACGAATCAATATCAAAGTCTTTCAAACCTTCAATATCAATTCTATCCCTAAAATTTTGGCCAAGAAGAGCCAATTCAGGATCTAGCTTTTGAGCTTCAATGCGGTCTAAAAGAGAAGGATGAGCCTCAAGGCTACATAAAACAAGAGATGCACATAAATTGGATTCACGATCTCGAATCTCACAGGTGGATAAAGTCTTGAGATCATTCCATTCGGATATCATCATGGAAACAACCGCTTGTTGCTTACGACTAAGTGCATCGGCAACTTGATTCCCCTTTTCGGGAGTATAAAGAATATCAAGATCATATGATGCAAGGAACTCGAGCCAACGTTGTTGACGCAAATTAAGTTCCTTTTGAGAAAATAAATACTTCAAAGATTTATGATCGGTGTAAAGAATAAATTTCTCCCAAAAGATAATGACGCCAAATCCAAAGGGTGAAAACAATAGCCGCGAGCTCCAAATCATGAGTGGCACATCTAGTCTTGGTTGGCTTCAGTTGCCTGAAGCATAAGCAATAACACGTTCTCTTTGCATGAGAACGGCTCCCAAAACAACACGACTAGCATCGGCATATACAATAAAATCTTGATTCCCTTCGGGGATAACAATAATAGGAGCATCGGAAAGGAGTTCTTTTAATTTCTGAAAAGAAGCTTCACATTTGTCCGACCGAATGTATTTAACTCCTTTCTTTGTTAAGCTAGTAAGAGGCATGGAAATTTTTGAAAAGTGTTTTATAAAACGGCGGTAGTAGCCCGCCAATCTAAGAAAACTGCGGATTTCCGTAACACTCTCCGGTCTCTTCCAACTTAAATCGCTTCAATCTTTGAAGGATCCATGGAAATTCCGGATTCGGAAATAATATGACCGAGAAACTTCACACGAGATTACCAAAAATAGCATTTATAAAATTTTGCTTTTAATTGATTGCTCCTAAGAGTTTCCAACTCCAAAGATGCTTTTCATGCTCTTCCTCGGTTTTTGAATACACTAGAATATCATCAATAAAGATTAGAACAAATCGATCGAGGAAATCTTTGAAAAATTGATTCATAAGGTCAACGAAATAAGCCAGAGCATTCGTTAAACCAAATGGCATGACAAGCCATTCATATGATCCATAGCGAGTATGGAACGACATCAAAGGAATACTATCCTCTGCAATACGAAGCTGATGAAAACCGGTTGCCAAGTCCAATTGTGAAAAGACTCTAGCACCACTAAGTTGATCGAATAGATCATCAATCCGAGGTAAATGATATTTATTCTTGATAGTAAGATCATTAAGCTTGCGGTAGTCAACGCGAAGTCTAAGTGTACCATCGGATTTTTTCACGAAAATAGCAGAAGCTCCCCAAGGTGAGGAAGTAGAGCGAATAAATTGCTTCGTCTCCAATTCAGATAATTGTTTGCGCATCTCCTCATTCTCTTTATTGGACATTCGATAAGGATGACGAGTTATAGGTAGAGCTCCAGGGATAAGGTTAATTCTGAACTCAATTGCTCGGTTAGGTGGTAATCCTAAAACGGGCTCAAATATGTCGGAAAATTCACGAACGACGTGAATAAGAGAAATGACATCTTCCTCATCATCATTATCGTCATCATGAGGATTTAAAGAATATAAAGGTGCTGCCACGTTGGAATCAGAATCTTTAAGTACAATAGAAATATGCTTAACAGATTGAGGATGTCGAAGATGAATAGTCCGCTCAGGACACAGGATTTGAGCTTCATAACGGTTAAGCCAATCCATTCCCAAAATCATTCCAAAGCTTAAGTAACGCATTACATGAAAATCGGCTTGGAAATAAAAAACACATAAAACAATCTCAACATCTTTACAAAGTAAACTGAGTGTTGCGGATCCACCAACCGGATTCGCGATTCTCAAAGAAGTCATTAAAGCAACAACACTCAAAGAAAAAGTATCAGTAAGTTCTTTTGATATAAAATAATGGGATGCACCCGTATCAAAAAGAACTCGAATAGGTTGATCACGAAATAAAATAATACCATCAAGGATAGAATGAGAAATACCTTGACCACGAGAAGTATTGTTAGGGGCTTGTGCAACATTTAACTTTCCCTCTTTCTTGCCTTGAAGTTTGGGACATGAAGATAAAAGATGACCCGAACTTTTGCAATAGCGACAAAAGAGAGGTTTCAGACATCTATTGGAATAATGGTCTTTAGAACCACAATTGTAGCATTGCCCACTACTAGGGGTAGGAGTCTTTGCTACAGAAGCTTCTTGTTTTCCTTTCTTGTTGAGATTAGAGCCTTTAAATTTAGTAGGCCTTTTCTTGTTGTTGAAGTTTGGTTTGGCACCCACCACTTCAACATCGCTCTCCCTATCCACCTCTTTAAGACGAAGAGCGATATCAATGAGTTGATCAAAAGAAACTTCTAATTTTAGAAGTAATGGCTTCTTGAGATTTTTGTTCAAGCCATAGACAAATCTTTGGTTCTTCTTCAATGGGGTGTTTATGTATTCGACCCCGTATTTAGAAAGTGACTCGAAGGATGCGACATAATCTGCCATGGAGGATTCACCTTGAACAAGGTAAATGAAACGACGAGCCAATGTCACCTTCTCAGCTTTTGGCACAAACTTCAATTCGAATCGTTCCCGGTATTTCTCCCAAGTAAGATCCGCTTCATTTATTTCAGAAATCAGAAGCTCGTACCAGACTAATGCTCTTTCTTGGAGCATACTAGAGGCCATCTGAACTCGGTGAAGATCAACAAGATTAATGCGAGAAAAGATTCGGTCGCATGTTCTTAGCTAAGCTTGGACATCAATAATAGTTTCAGAACCTTTGAATGGCTTCCCACCCAAGTTGGTATAATCGTTGCACAAACGTGCAAATCCAGACTTAGGGTGAGTAGACTCTGGATTGGGTCTGGCAGCTTGTGCATTCTTCACGAGATCTAAAAGTTGCTGGGTAGACATAAATACTCCATCCTGGGGAGTAGCACTAGACTGACCGGCGCTGGGACGGCCAGGTCAAGTCATTTCTCTTCTTTAAGAAAGAAAAAAAGAAGAAGAAGGTTATTCACAAAATAATTATCAAACAATCATGATTGATAAAAGAAGGCGTCACAAAGAAAATAGGATAGAACGGTTCGAAGACCCGAACAAAATCCTAAGGCACGACTCCTAAGATGGACTTAGGACGATGATCCTTGTTAAATTATTCTACATTGTTCCGAAGTTTGGCTTTGATACCAAGCTGTGACGTCCCATCTCTATACCCACGCTAGCCAAGGACACTACGGGGTAATGCTGTCAACTAGTGCGGAGAATAAGGTTGTTGAGGAGTGACCATCCGTGTAATTGCTTTGTGTGAGTACCGATGTGCCAGATTTAAAAATATAATCTTTTCATCTCGAAAGGGAATCCGACAAACCGACACAAACTCAAAGCTACTACACAGTGGCTGTATGTAACCTTCGGAAACAAATATAGAAATATCATAACACAAATCAGTCACAAAAGTTCATATCTCAAAGGCGGAAACAGATATGAAAATTACACATAAAAGTGTATATCAGAGTAATGGTCTAACAAGATCCACAACATCACAAAAGAATAGTTACAAGTGCTACACAAAAGAATAAGTATACATCATGGAGTCTATATCTCAAATGTATACAACAAAATGAACTACTAATCTAAGTAGTTAGCCAAAAGTTGGATAATTCTCCCCGACAAGGAGTCAAACAGAAGCACCTGCAACATCTCGATCTGACCTGAGTATTATTTAATAAAAAATAATAAACGGATCAGTCTAACTATAAATATCAGATAAAATGATATAGAATAAGAGATATGAAAAAAACGTATGATAACCATAAAGCCATACTATGATAAGTATGTAATTGAAAATCAACCAGAGATTAATCAATATCACAAGAATCTTCTCAAAGATCAAAAGAATGTCATACTCTTTATTTAATTCACCAAGCAACAAATATTGACGACATATCAATGCCAATCATAAAATTGGTGAAACATAAATTCTAGAAATCATTAACAGAAATCCAAAAATCATATAAAAGAGGGGGAGGCCTATCATAAACGAGAGCATGAAAACTCACCAACATGTGTATCATAAATGGGACGCTATCCCATAGTCACTAACCATAGAGCCGGTGCAACGACGTAGTACAATATCGGTACGCCCGAGGAACCTGAAACTCGAATAATTCGGAACAACGACGTAGTACAATGGTACGTCCGCTGATCCTGATAAACTGAAACAACGGCGTAGTACAAAGGTACGTCCGATGAACCGAAATCCATAAAAGAATATGGGTCGCTAGCCCACAAAAATTGAGTCGAAACTCCAAAGAATGCATAGGTCGTTATCCTATAAAAGAAATGAGACGAAACTCAATAAAACGAGGTATCGTCCCCTACGTGGACAAAGAAACATAGCCTTTCGCTAGTCTAAATCTCATCAATGATCATCAAGAAGTGTCAACTACATTAAGCTAGCAAATAAATGAGCTTAGCTTCATGTCCCATAACCACTGGCTTAATTTAAGTATTTACTAACAAATTGTAAATCTCCACTCAAAAATTGTCACAAGAGATTCAACCAAATAAGTCCAAGAATTAACCGACGAAGTGAATGCAAGTGTTTCATACCACTTGTTTTACTAAGTCGTTTAATTAGATTTCTCATACGAGTGAGGTAAAGGTTTATATATACTAGTAGATTGGAAAACAGTTTAAGAAAAGTGCATTGTAATAAAATAGTGTTGAAATCGTTTAGATAAAAGAGTTTTGATATTTACTACTAGCAATGAAACCTTATATTTTTAAAGTGACAAATCAAAGAAAAGATTGTAGAAACAATCAATCACCAAAAATCCACATTCGAAGACGTGAATTAAATCCAAAGAAATCGATACCAAACCCATCAAAATGGATATTCCCAAAAGTTCCAATGAAGATGTTACCAAAGCCGACAAAGGTGATAACAACTAATTGGAGAAAAAGAATCGATTAAAAATTGGATATTCAAACCCAAAAGGCAAGATGGGAAAAAACAGCAAATTCAGTCGACTGACTCAGAGTGTTCAGACGACTGACTCAGATCCTGGAAACTTTCTGTTTCCAGGTTTAGTCGATTGACTCAGAGTGTTCAGTCGACTGAATCATGCCTGAAAACTCTCTGTTTTCATGTTCAGTCGAATGACTCAGAGTGTTCAGTCGACTGACTCTTGCCCAGGAAATTTCCTGGGTTTGGTTCAGTCGACTGACCCTCTTGTTCAGTCGACTGAACTGAAAAATTCAGTATTCTTAGCCTAGCCCCCAAGGGGCAAAATCCCAACAAATCGCAATCGGACGAGCACGGACGCTAGGGGTTTATGCCTATCGGCAACCCGGCCCTATAGGCTCCTCGATGCATCACCAAAAACATGTTCGAACCTCAAAGATAGGATTTTTAAAGATTGGACTCCAAAACACCAAAAATTGGAATATTCATAAAAACCAATTCAAATCAAAAGCAAATGATCATCAATAAGTGTTAGGAATTCATACCTAACAACAAAGATAGATATCGACATAGATGTGAGATAAAAATCTCACCTTTAAACCCAAAATAAATGAAGAAGAAGCTATAGAGCAATGGCAAGGACAATCACACTTCAATTCCAACCCAACAAGCTTGAATCTAAGCTTAAAAGAGAAGCATTTCCTAAGTTAGGTTTAGGAATTTATTAAATTGAAAAGAGAACGAATTGGAGAAGATGAAGAGAAGGCTTACCAAAGCTTCTTCTATGAATTTGGAGCTAGAACTTGAATTTGAAAAATGATTAGGGCTTGGAGTTTTAATTTCCCATTTGTAACATTCCTGAAATTCATTAAGTTTAAATTGGCCATTAAATTATTTTTTGAAATAAATTGTGATTTAATTAGAAAATTTTCTAGAATGAATAAATAAATAAATAAAAGGAAAATGTATGAATATATGTATATAAATAGATATAAATAAATTTAATTCAAGTAAATTGGGGATTTGAACCTACATTTGAGATAAATGTTTTTAAAATAAACATTTGGCCTTTAAAATCATTAAGGTGAAATTTAGGTATTTTTAAAATGGAACTTTTAATTGAAAATTCAATAATTTATATTTTTATCAAATTAGTTGGATTTAAAAGTTGTATTTTGAATTGGATACAAATGATTTTCAAAACAATTGTTTAAAACTAAATACTATTTTATATGGGTTATTTATTAAAAACATAATTAGTTAAAATCATTTCTTTCTTTAAAATTAATAAAACAAAATGTGTATAAAATGAGTAATAAAAGTTTAAAATAATATTGGCATAAGGATTGAATACATATTGGAATTGATTTCAAATTTAAAATGAATGTTAACATATGAAAATATAAATAATACAAATTACTTCTATATTAAAACAAGAATGAATGAAGCTTTAGGTATCTATACATAAGAAAACATAAGGATACTGTGTATGTGTACATACAAACCAACATAACATACCTTAAAGATCTTACATATCTATACATATATACAAATGGCATTCAATTTAATTGTTTAAATAAAATAATAAGATTAAAAATTACAAGAACTCTTCATTTTCCCATAATGCAATCAAACCATATCTCACAAAATCTGAAACAAACAGTAAAAAGAGATGTGGCCTCACCTATTCCAATACATAAAGCTGTCTAAAGCATAGATATCAAAAAAAAAAATTGGCAACTCAGTTTTACAATTCTCAGATCAAACTAAAAAAAAAAAATCTGGAAAATTGAAGAGGCAATCAAATATCAAACTCTGGAAACAAAGGGGCTGCATTTCATATTTTCATAATCTGGAAATGCAAGGGGACCCTGCATTTCTTTGCATCTGCAAATTCAATCATAGAACCTGCATTTCAGAGGCCTGCATGCAACAGACTTAATCATGCATTTATGAAATCTTCAAAATCTGGTAAAAACAAGTTGAAGCTCTGCATTTCATTTACAAGCAAGAGGCCTGCATGCATCAAGTAGAGCCTGCATGTAGAACCTTGGGAAAACTGCATCTGAAATTATCAAGCTAGCATCATTTTTAAAGGCAGAGGTCTGCATTCATGTTTTCGAGATAATTTGGATCTGAAACAAGCAAACAAGCCTGCATTTCAAAACTCTGGGCCCTGCAATTTATTGTGCTCTGCAATTTTACAAAATGGTGAGTAACTCTTCTTTATAAAACAGTTTTTTTTAGGTAAATTATGCATGTTTATAAATTTTAAATAAACATATATGGAAGTACTTGCAAGTTGTGACTGTAAACAAGTTGGTGGCTGTGCATGTGTGCTTTTCAAATTTCAAAACTTATGTCTTGATTTCTAAAATTTCTTTGACTTTTTTTTACTGAATTTAACTTAAATGCTTGAACAAATCAAGTTTGTTTAGAATGTGTGAGTTCTAATTGTATATAAACTACATATGATATCTGGAATCTGAAAACCAAATTACACAAAACAAATTTGACTGGAGTGATAAATTTAAAGATTTATGATGTAATGTTCCAGGTTTATTAATTCAATTAGTGAGTAAATTCAAGAATTTTAAAACTAAAATTTAAATTTACAGTGAAAAGAGAAAATACAGTTTCATGTTTACTGTATTTTACTTTTTGATCAAGATCCTTTGATCCTTGTATTTGAATTGAGTAAAATTGTTTCTGGAAGTGGTCATCTATCTTAGATCATAAGTAAATCATTGAATTGATTTACAATTCAAAATTTAGTTTGTAAATTGGAAATTACAGTAAGATCACTAGTTTACTGGGTTTGGGGTAAGTTTCTGGGTTGCAGGGAATTTGACTCGGGTAGGTCTCGGGTAAATTGAAAAAAAACTCGGAGTAGTAGGAGAAGTGACTCGAAGTAAATCAGGGAGTTCTGTGTGTATGTGCAGGCTTAATAACAGAGCTGTTCTGTTATTTTTAAAATTTGAAGTAAAGTTTAAATTTAAATCTGGAAGCTTAGCTTAGGATTTAAACTTGAGTTTGAAAATTAAATTCAAATAGTTTGAATTCCTATTTTTGTAATAAGTTAAATGCAGAAATTCAAAGTTTGTTTGAAATATAAAAAATAAATAAAAGAGATGAATCAGGAAACCTGTTTCAGGTTTTATAAAATTTGAAATAAAGTGCAAAATACATTTGTGACTTGGAATTTTGAAACTGAATTTATGTTGAATTCAAATAAGTTGAATTATGTTCTTTTGAAATAATGTAAATTTAGAAAAAGATTTCAAAGTTTAAGTTTTTGAATTAAACAGAAACTGTTTCTGTTTTAAATGAAAAAAAAAAGTAAATTTAAAATTAAGATGGAGATTTAAACTTAGTTTTTAATTTGGAATTTTGAATATGAGTTCAGATTTGATTATCAGAGATTTGAAGGTAATTATATTTCAAATTCAAATTTGATTTTGACTCTCAAGTATAAAGGCAATGTTGTTTTGAATTTTGTATTGGAAAGGTTAAGTATTTGAAATTTAGGAATTCAAATGAATTCAAACTCTGAGTTTTTAAATCTATTTTTTTTAACTTCAGTTTTTAAATTAAAGATTTAAATTTAAATTGTTTTCAAATGGTTTGCATTTGAATTAAAGGTATAGATGATAGAAAGAATTTAAAGCTAAAATAAATTTGAAAGTTGAATTTCAAATGTTAAAGTAATTTTTAAATTGGTTTGAATTTAATTTGAATTGAAATTTAAATTCTTTTTAATCTTATTAACAAAGTATATGTTCTTGTAAACATATAAGATTAAGATTTGTATTGTTTTAGAATCTTATTTTAAATAAATTTGAATCTTTAAGTTTAAAAGGAATGTTAAATGGAATTTAATGTAAATTTAAAAACATTTTTGTGTTTAAATGCTTGATTTAATAAGAAATGTTTATCTAAAATATAAATAAATGTTTAATGATTGGAATCATTTAATTACTAAGGTAATTTAGATAAATATTAATTATTTAATTAATTAATAATGTGGAAGCTTAATTAAAAAATTAATGATATTTAATTTGATTTGAGATTAATTAATTAAGTTTAATTAATCTATAATTAAGAACGGTTAACTAAATTTTAATTTATAATTAAGATTTATTTAATCAAGTGATTAATGATTAATTTAGATAATTAATTAAGAATAATTAATTGGGTTGAGTAATTAATGTATTTAATTACTGAATGGTTATTAATCAAGGGTGATTTATATATATGTAGGGTTTAAGTAATTAACTTGTGTAATTATCTTATAAGCTAATTACTCATTGTAATTAGAGATAGTTAATTAGGACTAATAAATGAAAGTAATCATGTAGGTAATAAATTTAAAACCACCCAGTTTATTCATCTTAATTGTAGATGCTGATTGTTATTGAATGTTGTGTGATGGATTGATATATTTGATATGTGATGTGATGCTATGTGATACTTTGTGCTGATCTGCTATATTGGTGATGAATATACTGTTGTATGAATATGAAAACCCTTTGACCCGTAAAATGACATTTGAGTTTCGATGCGACAGGGAGTCGGATTCCAGTTGGTTATCCGAAACCCACATCGAATCATATTAGTGAATTTTTGTGATTGATAATTTACCTTATCTATGAATCTATGAATATAGATAAGCGTTATGGGTTATACCGCTTATCTTTATGATTGAATCTGTGATGATGATGTTGTGCACTATTGTGTTGAACCCCTAGACCACACTTATACACACACAAATATGGATTGCACGTGGAAATGGGTTAAGTCACAGATTTTGAAATTGTTTTAAAATTTGAATTTTTGAATCCAAAATAGTTTTGGAATTAGAATTGAAGTTTTTGAAAAAAATGAATTTCAAAAATAAAAGTTATTTTGAATAACTCGATTGAGTTTTGAAATTTTAAATAATTTGAGTTAAATTTGAATTCAATAATTGAATTGAATTCTATGATTTGGAAACTAGGGTTTTAAAAAGTTATTCAACTTATAAATGGGTTTATATGGGGTTTTTAAACCAATTTAAAAGTGATGTTTTGAAATTTAAAATTTAACCCAAGATTCCAACTTGTATAAATCGGACTTTTCTGAAACGAAAACTGTTGTTTTCAAATAATAGAAGCTTTCATATAAGAAATGGATTTCCAATGTATGTTAAAAGGAATTCAAGTTTTGAAATGAAAATGGTATTCCAAGTTATAAATAAATCTTTGGAACGTGTTTTGAAAGCTATAGATTAAATCTTAAATTTATCGAGTTAATCCAATTGGAATGGAAGTTGTTTTGAATCTATGAATAGATCTTTGTGAAACTAGGTGAAACTTGGTGAAATAAATCTTTTTGTTTAAAGATTTAAAATGGTAATTTGTTTAACCATTTGAAAGAAAAGTTTTGGATTTTATAAGTTGTGACTTAACTAAAATCCCATATCCATATGTTTTAAAATATGGCGCTCATTATTCGGTTTAGCCGGGAGAGGACCTAGTGTCATATAGCCCATTCCGAATAGTGATACGACGTTAGGGATAGCAATTGAAGACCGGTGGTGAAGACCGGATATTTTCGAAAACAAAAGGGTAACTCATCGATTGTCTCTGCACTGGCTGATCCCCGGTATAGAGATCTTCATATGTGATGGGAAGTCCGGACGTGATTAGGGATTATCCGGATTTGCAAGGGCTTCTTCGGAAGTGCCTTCGGTTCTGTTCGAACCCGGGACAGACTTGTATGGTTGTATGTCCGACATTACACTTTGAGATGTTAACTGATTTCTATCAAATACATTTCTGCCTGGTGGCGGAGAATTTATTCTCTTAGCTTAACACCCTTCTCTGAGACGTACGAGCTCAGAGGTTATGTAGTTGATATTTATCAGTGATATTCCCAATTTGGTAATGTGGCATGCTGAGTGCTGCTGTGTGATGATCATTGGTTGATCATTTGTGATATGATCATTTGTTTGATCATTTATCTTTGTGATCATTGCTTTGGTCATCTGATTGACCCAAAGCATGGCTTTGTTGCACAAAGCGTAGCTTTGTGGACGAGACTGCATCAGGACCTCACTCCCCGGAAATGGTCGAAACAGGAAAGATGCGGCAAGGTTATGAGGGTCGCTCCCTTTAGGGTGTGTCATTCCCTTCTGGTAAAGGGTGGTATCAGGTATGGAGCCCTGGTATTTAACCTATGTGGTTGCTCCAATCTCATTTACTGTGTGGTTGTTGCTTTGAGGCGCCTCGGATAAAGGTCCCAAAGGACCGGGGGATGACATATTCGTGTAGTAGTTACCTAGTTACAGAGGTAACCCGGCCTTGTGTTGGCAGAGATCTAACCGTAACGTTAGTTCTCGGGACATCCCGCCAGAGGCGTACCCATGTGGCAATAGGAAGTTCCTTAGCCTGACCATTTGTTGGAAATCCATTCATCCAATACGTGCCTTGTACGGTTTTAGTTGTAGAACCTGCCATTTAACATGGCAGCTATAGTAGGCATAGTATCATGGTACCTATGCTGGCTAGGATTTATATTATACTTTCGAAAGATTTTCCACTATGCACTAGTAATAATATCAAAGGATTTTTCTCGTAGTAAGCATATTTGACTATCATAAGGAGAAATCTCCCCCATGTGTGCGTTTGCATTGTGTGTGTGCCGGGAGGCCTTATGGTAGTTTCATTTTTCAAAAAGCATTGCGGATTTCAAATTTAAATTCTGTTGTTTGTTTTAAAAGACCAATTGCTTTTGTTTGCTCATACCAGTCCCACGACTGACCTGGAGTTTATTGTTCCCTTCCTAAACTCTGGGTGCCCACTATTTTCCCACACGGGCAGTCTAGAGTTGGGGTTTTCAGATAATCAGTAGTAGGTGTAGATTCGATAGCTTTCAGCCTTAGGATTTGGCAATGACAATTGGATCGAGTTGCTTCTCTTCATCTTGATTTGGGAGTTCGAGCTATTTCTGGATTGGTGCTTTGAAGATGGAGATTACTAATACTGGAGTTCTTTCTTGAAGGCCATTTTGGAGATTTGTTCCGCTGCTGTGTTATCTTTTCTTTCCGCTGCTATTTCTTGTATCTCTGATGTATATTGATGTTCATTGTATCATTCTGTTGTATCAGATATTGTTTCAATGTTGTACATTGATATATATTATTCTTTTCTTCCGCTGTGTTATTTACTTAATGTGTTATAAGCTCCGGCGACTCGAATTTGAACGATCGAATCTGCGACATTCGAGTACAATGTGAAGTATGGATGTCGATTTTCGAACGCGAAAAATTCGAATCGTTACATTTGGTATCAGAGCTGAAGGTTAAAACTTTAGCTCAGGAGTATAACACATTAAGTAACTCATTAGAGATAGGGTGAAGTAAACCCTAGAATGAGTATATCCCTGAGATATCCGTTCGAATGCCTCAGTAAATTCTCTTACTATCCACTGATAGTGAGTATGAGTGCGAGAAGAGAATGAGATAGGGGACATGGGAGTACCACTATAAATGGTCAATACCCTGCAACAGTGGGAATATCTTTTCTCTATCAATCTCCTTTGATTCGATTTCGAATTCTTTTGATTACTTCGTAGCTGCTCCAGAAAGAAGTTTCGGTGTGATGATGGCCATACGTATTGTTGTAGGAAATTCTTACTTCGTATCTTCATCGGTTTCTTATCAGCTTTTCGATCTAAATTCTAATGAATTTGAAGTTGAAAATATTAAATAAATTGGAAATTTTAATTTAGTAAATTGGTTAACTAATATGAAGATTTGATCCATCTATCTATTCTCTGGGATCCGATCTATTCTACGAACGATTAGTTATCTCTTCGAACTAGTCAATGCCCTTGCATATTCGTAGACCGATGGACCCAAATATCTTGTGTAATATTATATGAGATTGTTCTCATATCTATTGTTGATATTCTTATTTGGTAAGCCAAATACAGAATTTATATCCAGTTCGATTTGGAAAGGAATTTCTCTATCTTTCATCTTTTCTTTCTCGTCCTTGCAATTTCGAGGACGAAATTCTTTTAAGGGGGGAAATCTGTAACATTCCTGAAATTCATTAAGTTTAAATTGGCCATTAAATTATTTTTTGAAATAAATTGTGATTTAATTAGAAAATTTTCTAGAATGAATAAATAAATAAATAAAAGGAAAATGTATGAATATATGTATATAAATAGATATAAATAAATTTAATTCAAGTAAATTGGGGATTTGAACCTACATTTGAGATAAATGTTTTTAAAATAAACATTTGGCCTTTAAAATCATTAAGGTGAAATTTAGGTATTTTTAAAATGGAACTTTTAATTGAAAATTCAATAATTTATATTTTTATCAAATTAGTTGGATTTAAAAGTTGTATTTTGAATTGGATACAAATGATTTTCAAAACAATTGTTTAAAACTAAATACTATTTTATATGGGTTATTTATTAAAAACATAATTAGTTAAAATCATTTCTTTCTTTAAAATTAATAAAACAAAATGTGTATAAAATGAGTAATAAAAGTTTAAAATAATATTGGCATAAGGATTGAATACATATTGGAATTGATTTCAAATTTAAAATGAATGTTAACATATGAAAATATAAATAATACAAATTACTTCTATATTAAAACAAGAATGAATGAAGCTTTAGGTATCTATACATAAGAAAACATAAGGATACTGTGTATGTGTACATACAAACCAACATAACATACCTTAAAGATCTTACATATCTATACATATATACAAATGGCATTCAATTTAATTGTTTAAATAAAATAATAAGATTAAAAATTACAAGAACTCTTCATTTTCCCATAATGCAATCAAACCATATCTCACAAAATCTGAAACAAACAGTAAAAAGAGATGTGGCCTCACCTATTCCAATACATAAAGCTGTCTAAAGCATAGATATCAAAAAAAAAAATTGGCAACTCAGTTTTACAATTCTCAGATCAAACTAAAAAAAAAAATCTGGAAAATTGAAGAGGCAATCAAATATCAAACTCTGGAAACAAAGGGGCTGCATTTCATATTTTCATAATCTGGAAATGCAAGGGGACCCTGCATTTCTTTGCATCTGCAAATTCAATCATAGAACCTGCATTTCAGAGGCCTGCATGCAACAGACTTAATCATGCATTTATGAAATCTTCAAAATCTGGTAAAAACAAGTTGAAGCTCTGCATTTCATTTACAAGCAAGAGGCCTGCATGCATCAAGTAGAGCCTGCATGTAGAACCTTGGGAAAACTGCATCTGAAATTATCAAGCTAGCATCATTTTTAAAGGCAGAGGTCTGCATTCATGTTTTCGAGATAATTTGGATCTGAAACAAGCATACAAGCCTGCATTTCAAAACTCTGGGCCCTGCAATTTATTGTGCTCTGCAATTTTACAAAATGGTGAGTAACTCTTCTTTATAAAACAGTTTTTTTTAGGTAAATTATGCATGTTTATAAATTTTAAATAAACATATATGGAAGTACTTGCAAGTTGTGACTGTAAACAAGTTGGTGGCTGTGCATGTGTGCTTTTCAAATTTCAAAACTTATGTCTTGATTTCTAAAATTTCTTTGACTTTTTTTTACTGAATTTAACTTAAATGCTTGAACAAATCAAGTTTGTTTAGAATGTGTGAGTTCTAATTGTATATAAACTACATATGATATCTGGAATCTGAAAACCAAATTACACAAAACAAATTTGACTGGAGTGATAAATTTAAAGATTTATGATGTAATGTTCCAGGTTTATTAATTCAATCAGTGAGTAAATTCAAGAATTTTAAAACTAAAATTTAAATTTACAGTGAAAAGAGAAAATACAGTTTCATGTTTACTGTATTTTACTTTTTGATCAAGATCCTTTGATCCTTGTATTTGAATTGAGTAAAATTGTTTCTGGAAGTGGTCATCTATCTTAGATCATAAGTAAATCATTGAATTGATTTACAATTCAAAATTTAGTTTGTAAATTGGAAATTACAGTAAGATCACTAGTTTACTGGGTTTGGGGTAAGTTTCTGGGTTGCAGGGAATTTTGACTCGGGTAGGTCTCGGGTAAATTGAAAAAAAACTCGGAGTAGTAGGAGAAGTGACTCGAAGTAAATCAGGGAGTTCTGTGTGTATGTGCAGGCTTAATAACAGAGCTGTTCTGTTATTTTTAAAATTTGAAGTAAAGTTTAAATTTAAATCTGGAAGCTTAGCTTAGGATTTAAACTTGAGTTTGAAAATTAAATTCAAATAGTTTGAATTCCTATTTTTGTAATAAGTTAAATGCAGAAATTCAAAGTTTGTTTGAAATATAAAAAATAAATAAAAGAGATGAATCAGGAAACCTGTTTCAGGTTTTATAAAATTTGAAATAAAGTGCAAAATACATTTGTGACTTGGAATTTTGAAACTGAATTTATGTTGAATTCAAATAAGTTGAATTATGTTCTTTTGAAATAATGTAAATTTAGAAAAAGATTTCAAAGTTTAAGTTTTTGAATTAAACAGAAACTGTTTCTGTTTTAAATGAAAAAAAAAAGTAAATTTAAAATTAAGATGGAGATTTAAACTTAGTTTTTAATTTGGAATTTTGAATATGAGTTCAGATTTGATTATCAGAGATTTGAAGGTAATTATATTTCAAATTCAAATTTGATTTTGACTCTCAAGTATAAAGGCAATGTTGTTTTGAATTTTGTATTGGAAAGGTTAAGTATTTGAAATTTAGGAATTCAAATGAATTCAAACTCTGAGTTTTTAAATCTATTTTTTTTAACTTCAGTTTTTAAATTAAAGATTTAAATTTAAATTGTTTTCAAATGGTTTGCATTTGAATTAAAGGTATAGATGATAGAAAGAATTTAAAGCTAAAATAAATTTGAAAGTTGAATTTCAAATGTTAAAGTAATTTTTAAATTGGTTTGAATTTAATTTGAATTGAAATTTAAATTCTTTTTAATCTTATTAACAAAGTATATGTTCTTGTAAACATATAAGATTAAGATTTGTATTGTTTTAGAATCTTATTTTAAATAAATTTGAATCTTTAAGTTTAAAAGAAATGTTAAATGGAATTTAATGTAAATTTAAAAACATTTTTGTGTTTAAATGCTTGATTTAATAAGAAATGTTTATCTAAAAGATAAATAAATGTTTAATGATTGGAATCATTTAATTACTAAGGTAATTTAGATAAATATTAATTATTTAATTAATTAATAATGTGGAAGCTTAATTAAAAAATTAATGATATTTAATTTGATTTGAGATTAATTAATTAAGTTTAATTAATCTATAATTAAGAACGGTTAACTAAATTTTAATTTATAATTAAGATTTATTTAATCAAGTGATTAATGATTAATTTAGATAATTAATTAAGAATAATTAATTGGGTTGAGTAATTAATGTATTTAATTACTGAATGGTTATTAATCAAGGGTGATTTATATATATGTAGGGTTTAAGTAATTAACTTGTGTAATTATCTTATAAGCTAATTACTCATTGTAATTAGAGATAGTTAATTAGGACTAATAAATGAAAGTAATCATGTAGGTAATAAATTTAAAACCACCCAGTTTATTCATCTTAATTGTAGATGCTGATTGTTATTGAATGTTGTGTGATGGATTGATATATTTGATATGTGATGTGATGCTATGTGATACTTTGTGCTGATCTGCTATATTGGTGATGAATATACTGTTGTATGAATATGAAAACCCTTTGACCCGTAAAATGACATTTGAGTTTCGATGCGACAGGGAGTCGGATTCCAGTTGGTTATCCGAAACCCACATCGAATCATATTAGTGAATTTTTGTGATTGATAATTTACCTTATCTATGAATCTATGAATATAGATAAGCGTTATGGGTTATACCGCTTATCTTTATGATTGAATCTGTGATGATGATGTTGTGCACTATTGTGTTGAACCCCTAGACCACACTTATACACACACAAATATGGATTGCACGTGGAAATGGGTTAAGTCACAGATTTTGAAATTGTTTTAAAATTTGAATTTTTGAATCCAAAATAGTTTTGGAATTAGAATTGAAGTTTTTGAAAAAAATGAATTTCAAAAATAAAAGTTATTTTGAATAACTCGATTGAGTTTTGAAATTTTAAATAATTTGAGTTAAATTTGAATTCAATAATTGAATTGAATTCTATGATTTGGAAACTAGGGTTTTAAAAAGTTATTCAACTTATAAATGGGTTTATATGGGGTTTTTAAACCAATTTAAAAGTGATGTTTTGAAATTTAAAATTTAACCCAAGATTCCAACTTGTATAAATCGGACTTTTCTGAAACGAAAACTGTTGTTTTCAAATAATAGAAGCTTTCATATAAGAAATGGATTTCCAATGTATGTTAAAAGGAATTCAAGTTTTGAAATGAAAATGGTATTCCAAGTTATAAATAAATCTTTGGAACGTGTTTTGAAAGCTATAGATTAAATCTTAAATTTATCGAGTTAATCCAATTGGAATGGAAGTTGTTTTGAATCTATGAATAGATCTTTGTGAAACTAGGTGAAACTTGGTGAAATAAATCTTTTTGTTTAAAGATTTAAAATGGTAATTTGTTTAACCATTTGAAAGAAAAGTTTTGGATTTTATAAGTTGTGACTTAACTAAAATCCCATATCCATATGTTTTAAAATATGGCGCTCATTATTCGGTTTAGCCGGGAGAGGACCTAGTGTCATATAGCCCATTCCGAATAGTGATACGACGTTAGGGATAGCAATTGAAGACCGGTGGTGAAGACCGGATATTTTCGAAAACAAAAGGGTAACTCATCGATTGTCTCTGCACTGGCTGATCCCCGGTATAGAGATCTTCATATGTGATGGGAAGTCCGGACGTGATTAGGGATTATCCGGATTTGCAAGGGCTTCTTCGGAAGTGCCTTCGGTTCTGTTCGAACCCGGGACAGACTTGTATGGTTGTATGTCCGACATTACACTTTGAGATGTTAACTGATTTCTATCAAATACATTTCTGCCTGGTGGCGGAGAATTTATTCTCTTAGCTTAACACCCTTCTCTGAGACGTACGAGCTCAGAGGTTATGTAGTTGATATTTATCAGTGATATTCCCAATTTGGTAATGTGGCATGCTGAGTGCTGCTGTGTGATGATCATTGGTTGATCATTTGTGATATGATCATTTGTTTGATCATTTATCTTTGTGATCATTGCTTTGGTCATCTGATTGACCCAAAGCATGGCTTTGTTGCACAAAGCGTAGCTTTGTGGACGAGACTGCATCAGGACCTCACTCCCCGGAAATGGTCGAAACAGGAAAGATGCGGCAAGGTTATGAGGGTCGCTCCCTTTAGGGTGTGTCATTCCCTTCTGGTAAAGGGTGGTATCAGGTATGGAGCCCTGGTATTTAACCTATGTGGTTGCTCCAATCTCATTTACTGTGTGGTTGTTGCTTTGAGGCGCCTCGGATAAAGGTCCCAAAGGACCGGGGGATGGCATATTCGTGTAGTAGTTACCTAGTTACAGAGGTAACCCGGCCTTGTGTTGGCAGAGATCTAACCGTAACGTTAGTTCTCGGGACATCCCGCCAGAGGCGTACCCATGTGGCAATAGGAAGTTCCTTAGCCTGACCATTTGTTGGAAATCCATTCATCCAATACGTGCCTTGTACGGTTTTAGTTGTAGAACCTGCCATTTAACATGGCAGCTATAGTAGGCATAGTATCATGGTACCTATGCTGGCTAGGATTTATATTATACTTTCGAAAGATTTTCCACTATGCACTAGTAATAATATCAAAGGATTTTTCTCGTAGTAAGCATATTTGACTATCATAAGGAGAAATCTCCCCCATGTGTGCGTTTGCATTGTGTGTGTGCCGGGAGGCCTTATGGTAGTTTCATTTTTCAAAAAGCATTGCGGATTTCAAATTTAAATTCTGTTGTTTGTTTTAAAAGACCAATTGCTTTTGTTTGCTCATACCAGTCCCACGACTGACCTGGAGTTTATTGTTCCCTTCCTAAACTCTGGGTGCCCACTATTTTCCCACACGGGCAGTCTAGAGTTGGGGTTTTCAGATAATCAGTAGTAGGTGTAGATTCGATAGCTTTCAGCCTTAGGATTTGGCAATGACAATTGGATCGAGTTGCTTCTCTTCATCTTGATTTGGGAGTTCGAGCTATTTCTGGATTGGTGCTTTGAAGATGGAGATTACTAATACTGGAGTTCTTTCTTGAAGGCCATTTTGGAGATTTGTTCCGCTGCTGTGTTATCTTTTCTTTCCGCTGCTATTTCTTGTATCTCTGATGTATATTGATGTTCATTGTATCATTCTGTTGTATCAGATATTGTATCAAATGTTGTACATTGATATATATTATTCTTTTCTTCCGCTGTGTTATTTACTTAATGTGTTATAAGCTCCGGCGACTCGAATTTGAACGATCGAATCTGCGACATTCGAGTACAATGTGAAGTATGGATGTCGATTTTCGAACGCGAAAAATTCGAATCGTTACACCATTCCTCTCTCCATTGTTGCTAAAGCTTGAGTATTAGGAAAATTATGAGGGAATGAAGAGAAGAGGGGGTGAAGCTTGGGTCTAATGGGCTGAAACCAAACCAAAGCCCTAAGTGAAAAAGTAGCAAAATTCGCCTAACTCCAAACATATCTAAGTTTATACTCAAAAAGGTCGCAAACGTCATTTTGAACTCGATGGGGGTGGTCTCGAGTCCTAATTCGACCGTTTGCAAAAAGTAGCTTTTCGGACTATAATCCAACTAACAATGCTATATTTAAATAAATTATTTAAATATACAATTGTAAAATATGTGGATTGTTACAAAAATTATCTGATATCATAATAGTGTCTATAGAAAGTAAAATAAAATCTAGCTGAAATGCTTGCATCTCACATTTCAGCAATAGTTGGGAACAATCAAACCGTACAGGCACGTAGGGAGAATGGATTTCCAACTAATGACTGGGGTACCACCTGTCATGGTACCTGGTCTATATCAGCATACCGAGGATCACTCCCGACCCCCTGCAACATAAGACCGGGATTACCCCTTACTGGATAATCCCGAGTAAGATCATCCCACGGTTGGCATCAGCAACCGCACCACTAAGCCGAATAAAAGGGACATCTAGACAGGGATGACCTCACCCTAATGGACGCTACCCACCTAGCCTTGCTGCATAACCTCTGATTTTCAGTCATTCCTAGTTGATGAGGCTTGAGTCTAAGCGTTACCTTTTAGAACACATCTCTTAGAATGCTCATCGCCCCCTTGACGATGTTCTGAAAGCATTCATCCATACAAGTCCGTCCCGGGTTCGAACGGAACCGAATGCACTACTCCTACTACATCCATTTTGGAATCATCCTTAGGATTAATAGCGACTAGCCCTTGCACTTCACTGCTCCATCTTCATATCCAAACTCGTTTTCTCCATGAAAACGTACAAACTGGATCGAAGTGGTTTTCACGAAATAAATCCCGATCCCGGTCTCTTCGAAACGATCAGCGCATTGGCCAATATTGATAGTCGGTTATTTAACTATCAATTAACATTCACAAACAACCATCAAACAATAAATAATCTTCCAAATTATTTATTAACCTCAAAATATCTTCACAATATTTATTTCCACTTTTCAAACCTTTTGAAAACAGTTTTCAAATCTCACTCTTCTCATGGAATAAATTCCCAAATATTTATTTCCAGTAAAAACACCAAGCACAAAAACTTTAGATTTTAGAATAATTTAAAATAATTTATTATAAAATATCCTTTAATCAATTTAAGTTAAAACTATTTTAATACTTATTCAAATATATATATATATATATATATATATATATATATGTTAAGAACACTTAAAATAAAGCCGCTTTATAAAATATAAAACTAACTTTTCTCTTTCTTTAAAACAAATACTAATTCACCTCTAAATAATTACTATTGTAATAAATTAGGAAAATACTTACTTCAAAATTATGAAAATTTAAAAATATTAATTTTCTAAAACATACCTTTAAATCAACTTTAAAACTTTTACTTATACATAAAATTTGCTTCGAAAACGTACTTGGCTATCCAGGGAAATACACTTCGTTTTCACATCCTTTAAAAATAAATCACCATTTATTTTTAAACAAATTTACTCATTCCCTTAATAAATTTCCACCGTGAATTTATTCTTCCAAATATCCACTGATATATTACTTTATTTTTTATAAACCCATTTTATAAATTTCACAGTCACATTCTCCTTTGAATTTTCAATTCCAAACACTTAAATCCATTGCCAAATTGATTTCCAATTTACACCATTTTGAAATAAATTTCTTCATTTACTCATTTTTTTCAAAATCCATTAACTTTAGATTTTATTTCTTTGTTTTGATTTTAAATCTTTTAACTAAAACATACCAATTTCATATTTTCCCAAATTTTTCTTCTTTATTCTTTTAAATAAATTATAATCCTTGAATTTTAAAGTAAATTCTTTTATACCTTTGAATAACATCACTTGAGTTTTAAAAATTCATTATTTCCCTTTTTATTCAAATCCCATTTCCCATACTTGAAATTTATTTATTAGAATTTTAAAATCACCTTTTATTCTTTTCCAGTTCATTCCTAATTTCATTCAATTCTCTTTAATTATTTAACTTAAAGATTCCCTCCTTTTGTTTTCTTTTCAAAAATCCAATTCTATATAATTTGATAACTCAGTGTACCGAAAAATATTCAAGCAAACCATAGCATTCAATATTCCAATTATCTATAATATTCATCACAGAATGTCAAATATTCATAACACAGAATATTAAAAACTCTAAATAATTTTGAGGAATCCAGTTGGATCCCTCCAACCTGTTTCCCTGCATCCACAGATGTTAGCATAATATAAAATACCAATTCCACTTCAATGTGGAATATCGCGTTATATGGGTTTTAAAATAATATCATCCGCTATTATGCGGCGCATAGGGTCTCATCCGCTGTATAATGCGGGAAACCAATCACTCCAATATATAATATATATTACTATATATAATATAGCACATCAAATCAATTCAATCATTCAACCATTTATTTAAATTTAACCATTTAAATTTAAATAAAACCCAGATGAGTGAGATTAACTCACCTTTGATTTTCATTTTGCAGTCCGGCTCTCCTCTCCAAAATTTCATACCTTGTATAACATTTATATGATTTATTAATATTCGAAATAATCGAACAATTAATTTCCTTTAATAAATTAAATTAATTAGCCATTTGATATTAACTAAATAATTCTTCTCTCTTATAATCTTTTGTAACTAAAATAAATTTAATAAGTTAATTAATCAGGTCAACCACCCAAATACATTATTTTTAAAATAACTAGTAAATTTAAAATGTATTTATATGTAATATTTATTTTATTTTCCTTTGAAAACTACATACAATATAAATCTAGTTTTTGCATAACTTTCGGTATTTAAAATCCCTACATATATATATATATATAAATTTAAAAAATCTATCTCTATAAAGTTTTCTCTATATACATATACATGTATATATAACTAGATGAAAAAAAACAAAAACTGCTACATATATATATTTTTCAAATCCTTACTGCATGTAAGTTTCTGTTTTAATTTATATATACAAATTAGATTTAACTTGAGAAGAAAATATACCTCACTGCTTCCCACTACCCACGGCCCCATGATCTCCAAGCATCAATCATCAAGTCGCCATCTCCTTGCACAAAACTTCATCATCTCGATACCCTCACCAGAAAACCACACCGCATCATCTCCGACAACCTTTTTACGAAACCACACCAGATCGCATTCACCCATAATCCAAAATCCAGATCCCAACGCACGCGAGCGCACGAACCACGAATCAAGATTCGCGTTTCGAATCGATGGAGGAATCATCGGCCACTTTCGAACACGCTCGATCGCGACAAAGCTTAGGTCGCCATGCTCCTTGAATGGCCTATATCGATCACTGCTTGAGCGAAAATCGCGGCCTTGATTTGAAAATGATGCGACCAGCGATTGAAAGGAAGAGGCGCACGATTAATTACACACTCACGATTGAAGAAGAGGAGGGAAACCTTTTTTTTATATGAATTCGATTTGCTTTAAGGTTTACTAGAGAAGGAATTTATTCTTTTCCTCTCAACTAGTGATTTTGAATCGATGAAAAAGAAAGGAGAAGGTCGTGTGATTTAAACGAAGAGAAAGATGCTTTGCGTAAAAATTTGCTGCGCATGCCTGCTATTGTTTGCTACAGAGAAGGCATAAAGTTTCGATGTTGAAAGGAAGCAGGCTGAGGAAGGAATCTCGGTTGGGTTGACTATGTATATAAATATATATTACTATTTTTTATTTTATTTTATTTCTTATTTTATTCAAATCCAAATCGTCTCGATAAATGCAACATAAAATTTCAAACTCCTATCGAGGCGTGCCGCTAGGCGTTCATAATGTTATACCCCTATTACGAACGCAATGGAGAAAGTTCCGAGTCCTAATTCGATCGTATGGAGAAGATAGCTTTTTGGATCCCAGTTATTATATTACATTTTCAGTAAAATTTCAGCGCGTTTATCTACCGTACGGCCAAAGATCACTCTATACACTACGAAAACTAAAATCCGATAATAATACAATATTACGGATCCACTGGCACTGGTTTCGTCGAATTCCGAGATTGTGCCTTGGAAGGCTATTTTTAAATATCAATTTAAACAATATATTTTTAAAATTGAACAAACTACTGTTAACTTCAATTTTACCCCATCTATTATTTTCAGTATTTTTAGTATAAATTTTACAAGCCTTCAAATTATTTTTAACAGGCTTAAAACTGAAGATTCAATATTTCACCCAATTTCAGTTTATTAAATCAAATAACTTAATTACTTAATAATAATAATATTTGAATTCAAGTTAAAAATTAACTTTTAAATATTTAAAATCAATTAAATATTCCAATTTAAATTGTCAAATATTCTGGGTCGTCACATTCCCCCTTAAAAGAATTTCGTCCCCGAAATTGCTAGTTAAGAAGAACGATCCAATACCCATTACTATTTTCCAAAACCAAACAATTCACAAAACAATCTTTTTATTAAAGACACACTAACCCTTTTTCTAGCTTTCCAAAATTATCCATAAGTCCCAAATAACTTACTTATTCAACCATTCAAATTATAGTTCAAAACCAAGTTTGAATTTTCAAAATTTCTCAAAAATTTCTAACACCCTAAATTATTGAAAAAATTCGCCAACGTCTCCTTTGCGCGGCTAGCTCGGTACAACGACAAAAAGCCTCTACGGGCCCCCAGATTCAAAAGAAAAAAAATCCAAGTGGCTAGGTCAAAAACCCAATCAAATTTCATAAAAAAACTTAAACACATACTTTTTTGTCGAGCAATTCGAATTTATCTTCTGAAATCAAAATCATTTTTCATTTCCCTTTATAATACCTGCATATCCTACTTAGCAATAATACCCAATCATAGCTTTTAAAATCATTTTATACATTTCCTTACAAAAGTTTTCATATCTGCTTCTATTCAAATTAGTTTTTCCATTTCCATATGAATTCAATTTATCTTCAACTCTGAATATTGAATTTTATCTTCCATTTATAACCGATTCATATCATTATTTTAAATTAGTTTCGTCCACTAATTTATTTCAATTTTCAATTTGAAATCGTTTTGTCGCTAACAAAATTTTCCCAAAAATTTTCAAAAATTTCTAACTCTCAAAATTTTCGAAATTTTTTGGCAGAGTCTCCTTTGTATAGAGGATCTTTTGCAATTTGACAAGAGATATAAATATATATACATCGACCCACACGGTCGGAAAAACAAAAACAATTCATATTTGCTATTTTTATTGCGTAGGCGTACCTTTATTTAGCACTTTTAAGCAAGCAGCTTATTATTTTAGCAATTAGCGCGATCAAATCCAGCCAACCGGCTTCCCGGTACATGTACTTACTCAATCCAAACATGTAAGTACTAAATATATGAAATTTATTAACATTTCACTTACTTTCAATAGCTAATACGTACATTTCATAAGCAACATACATCAACGCTTTCCATGGGAAATTTATATGATTTCAAAAACTAATTCAATTGCTTTCAACCAATTCACATGCCATTTCAACCAATTTTAATGGTTTACAATTCAGTTTCTTATATTTAATTCATGTTTAACCCAAACAACTCACATTTATTTCAATTGATTCCAAAATCAGTTTTATTTGTTTCTATCCATTTATAGAATATTAATTAAGCTTGTAACGTTAAGAGCCAACTATTTTATTATGAAAATTTTACAATATTCACTTAATAGAGTATCCATTTTAGTTTATAACTACTTCAAATTAATTCCAACTCATCCTGTATTTAATTCCATTCCATTTCTTATTTATTCACCAACCACACATTTGCATTTCATTTCATCACCGCATTGGTTTCATTTTAAAATTATTTCATTGAGCTTGACAACATTCGATGCTTATATTAATATCCATTTTTCAAATAAATTTAACCCAAACTTTTATTTAATGGTCTTCTATTCTTACTCGAAACCAAACTTTATTAACTTAAGTAATTTTACTTCAAATTAATACGCCTCATAACTTAAGTTCATTTCTAATAACCCAATTCCAATTAAAACTTTGATTTAACTTTTATTCACTCAGACTTCATCCATTTATTATTTAATTCAATTAACCCATTTATTCACCCCAATTTAAATTTTTAATTTACCAACTTAATTCATTTTTGAATTTATTTTATTAATACAAAGCCATTCTCAATTTATTTCTACTCACCTGGGTTTTGTTTGCAACTCAAACTATTTCTATTATAATTCACTTTCATTTCATTCGACAACGCTTCCATTTTATCTAATTTACTTGCAAAATACGTTAAATATTATTTATAACTCACTTGAATTTTATTTGTAATTCAAACCATCACCATTTCGATCCAACTCTATTTTATTTATCTCAAATTCATTTCCAACTCCATTACTAACTCGCAATTCAACCTTCATTTAACCAAATCGAAATTTGATTTTTACCTTCAAAAATCACTTTAGTTAATTTTCTCGAGTTTAATTTATTTATAATTCATGTTTGGATTTTTATTTCATTTCGGAATACCAAACAAATTTATTTTAGTCCTTATCTCACTATTCAAATTTTCATAGGTCACGCGCCTATATTTTCATACTTCCATTCATTTATAATTAAGCATATTCCCATTTCCATATTAAAAATTAATTATCCAATTAGCTCACTTCCAATTTACAATTAAATTTGGACTTCCTTTTTAATTTTCAAAACAGCAACAATTTGTTTTGGCTTATTACAACACCTTAGATTTTTATAAGTCACACTCTTATTGATCTTCCACATTTTCATTCATTCTAGGCTCGAATATATTCACATTTCATTTAGGCCGGAATTATACATTTATTCGTAGCCCCAACATATTTTATTTAAGCATTTTCACTTTATTAACCAAACTAGTTTCATTCAAAACCATTTCATAAATCTCGACAACAACCAGTTAACAATTTACTTAAGTTAACAACTTAAGTTCACCTCTATTTTCAATTTAAATTCCCTTCTATTAAATTCAATTTCATTCCAACTTCATTCAAATACAACTAAATTTTATTTTCAGTTTATTTCAATTAACTTCAATCCAATTTATATCCCAATCCAAATTTAATTTCTATTTTCCCATTCCAATCACATTCAAGATTTATTAATTTATTTCTTCCATTCATCAGTTAAATTCCAAAGTTTAATCTTAATCAAAGTTAAATTCTCATTTTTAACTTTCACCTTTAATTTTAATTCCAAAATCCAATCCCCATATTCCTTATCAACATCATTCACCGTTTACAAGTTTATAACTTATCTCCTGATGATCTCTAAATTATTTAAGTAAGGATTTCAGGATTTTTAAACACCCGGCTTTTGTTTCCAAACCATTTGAAATTCACTAATATCTCAAAATCACACTTCTCAATTATTTTTAAACCAATCCTGGTTTGTTTTTTATTCCCAACAATTTCCTTTGAAATCTCAAAACAAAGCTAGCTCTTCTGAACAAATCAATTTGGCAGCAATCCGTCGCTTAGAAACACGAAAATGAATATTGATGATGCGGCCGTCATCATCAGAATTATTTCCCAATGATCCAAGTGATTTCAATGCTATATCACCTTCAAAATCCATTTAAAACAAATTTCCTTTCAGAAATATCTTCAAAATAATAATGCTACTATTTATCTTCAAAGCACTTCGAAAAACACTTCCAAAATCTTTGGGATTTTAAATTTACAGATTTGATTTAAATCAAATTTAACTATAATTCATTTATTTAATTTATGCTCATACAAATTGTCCATTTGATTATATAAGCCATTCCAATTTTTATAATCTAATTTGTTCAAAATATTATCATCCAAACATCTAAGTTATATAACAATTTAAAAAAAAATTATTTTATATCAAAATATATTTTGGGTAAAATTATTTCATTCACCCACCTTTAAAACAATACTGTGTCAAATTGTTCTATTCAAGTGTTTAGAAACCCTTTCGATACAGTTGTCCAGACTGTGCAGACGAAGGTTCATATGCCACTCAATAAATCAATCAACACAATATAAAACCATTTTTATATCCACTAACAAATACGCGCTCATAGCTATTAATGCACTCAAACTCATTCTAGAGTACTACGGACTCTATTTGAGTAATCCTGTGACGACCCAAAATTTTTGAGCATTTGAAATTGGAATATTTAATTGATTTTAAATATCTCAAAGTTAATTTTAACTCGAATTCAAATATCACTAATTATTTGATAATTAAATTATTGAATTAAACAATTTGAAATTGGGTAAAATGTGAATCTAGAATTCTAAGCCTGTTAAAATATAATTTGAAGGCTTATAAAATTTATATTGATAGTGCCGAGAATAATATAAGTGTTAAAAATTGAAATTAACAGTGATCTGTGCAGTTCTGAAATTTATATCATTTAAATTGAATTTAAAAATAGCCTTCCGAGGCGTTGTCTCGGAATCAGACGAAACTAGTTCCATTGGATCCGTAATATTGGATTATTATCGGATTTCAAATTTCGTATTGATAGGAGTTTGTATGTGAGTGTACGATATATAAACGCGCTGAAAATTTTATTGATAATAATCTAATGAAATTTAATTAATTAAGCTTCTTGTATACGCCATCCTTTATCCATTCCTCAACACGCTACCCTCATCTTCCAGTATACTCCATCGCTCGTCATTTTTTTTATCAAGGCCTCTTCTTCTTGTAAAAATAAATAAAACAGAAATCACTTCGTTCGAAATCAATAATGGCCGAGACAATCAACAGAGCGAAATTCATTTTCGTTTGAAATAAAAGGGGGCCGCTTGCTCTGTCTAATCCAAACCAAAACCGATCTCCCCTTCTAAAATCGAAATCGATATTTAAAAAAAATAAAATGGCGGAACAGGGGGAAACTCGCGTACTCGAACACGCGAGGAAATCGCATCATCATCAAAGAAAGGGGAGAGAGGAGTCGCGTCTACAAGCTAGGGTTCGTAGATTTGGGAGTTGAGGTCGCTCGTGCGATTTTGGATGCGTCGTCGCGACAGAAAGGAGCAGGGATGGCAGTCGCGAACCTCGAGGACGAGTTTCGATGGTGAATCTGGAAGAAAGCTCGCGCTCGAAAAAGTTGATTCTTGTTCAGAATCAAAGGCCGGGAAGGAGGTCGAAGCAGAATTCGCGACTTCGTCGCGATGGGTGTTCCCTGGCGTAGCGATACTCGGTTGAAGCTAGTGAGGTAATCGCTTGTCATTTCTTTCGATTTGGATAAATTTAAAATAATACGTATATGATAAAAGAAAATTTGCTGTAAGATTTGAAAAGCAGAAATTTGTTTTAGGTATATACAGGTAGGAGATTATACATATTTTTATATATTTAACCAATATGTGTGTAATTTTATATATTGAAAACAGTCAATATTTTTTTTAGTGACTGGTATTAAATTGAGGAATTAACATATATAGCTTGTCCTTGAATTTATAAACTAGGCAGAAGGGAAATGTAAACCAAGTTAGGCTAACAATCATTTGGAATCTCATAAATTAAATTAATAAATGATAAATTGATTCCTTCAACTTATTTAAGTGATAAGTGATCATTCGATTTGTTCAAATATTAATAAACATAAATGTTGTACAAGGTCCAAAATCGTGAAGGGACTAGTCGAGATGAAAGTGGATTGCAAATGAAAAACAAAGGTGAGTTAATCTCACTCGGTTGAAATTTAAATTTAAATGATTAAATTTAAATAATTGATTGTATGGTTGGATTGATTGATGTGATAGAGTATAGTATAATTTGAATTTGGCATATTATGTAATGCCAACATCTGTGGATGCAGGGGAAACAGGTCGGAGGAATCCAACTGGATTCCTCAACATTTATTTAAATTATTTAAATTCCCTGTTATGATGATTTGATATTTTATGATGGATTATGCTGAAAAATTGAATGCTATGGTTTGATTGGATAATTGGGTATAATGAATTTCCAGAAGAAAAAAAATATAACTTGGATGTTGGAAAGAAAAGAAAGGAAGTGAATTTGCAAGTAAAATAATTATGGAAATTTGAATAAATTTAAGAATGAAATTATTTAAAAGTGACATAAGAATTCTAATTAATAAATCTTGAATATAGAAAGGAGATTTTTGAAATAAATAGAAAGTTAATGAATTGTAAACTCCAATGCTAATATCTAAAAGAACCGAACATTATTTTAAATTTAAGATTTTAAATTTTGAAAGGGACAAAGAAGAAAAAAGAAAAGCCTGAAATTTGTATATTTCAGATAAAAGATTTAAAATCAAAAAGCAAATAATAAAAATAAAAATAAAGTCCATAATTAATGAATTTTGAAATGAACCGAGCAAGAAAAGAAATTTATTTTAAATAGAATGAATCGGAAATCAATGCGGAAAATTGATTTAAGTGCTTGAAGTTGGAATTCTCGCTGAATGGCCAAGTACACGTTTTTAAAAGTAAATTTGTAAATATAAATTAAATGCTTTAAAGTTGTTTTTAAAGAAAGTAAGGTTTGTACAATTTATTATTTCTAATATTTAATTTCTAATGCAAGTATTTCCTTTTAATATATTATAGCATTAATTATTTAAAAATGACTTAGTATTTGTTTTAAAAGTGAAAACCTGGATTTATATTTTATAAAGTAACCTAATTTTCTCAAATTCATATAGTATGTATTTTTAACAAATTATTTAAGTAGTTTTATCCTAAGTGTTTTAAAGTATGTAATTCAAAGTAAAGTGTTTTAAATTATTTTAAAATCTAGTTTTGTGCTTGGTAATTTCAGAGGAGATAGAAAATATTTGGGAAGTTTATTCTGAAAAGAAAGGTGGTCTTGAAACTGTTTTCAAAGGATTGAAAATAGAAATATATCTTGTGAAGATATCTTTGAGATAAATAAATAATTTGGGAAATTATTATTGTTTGATGGTTGTTTGTGAATGTTAACTGATAGTTAAATCACCGACTATCAACATTGGACAAATGCGTTGATCGTTTCGAAGAGACCGGGATCGAGATTCATTTCTCGAAAACCACTTCGATCCGGTTTGTACGTTTTCGTGAAAACGGTTGTGGATTCGAAGATGGAGCAGTGAAGTGCAAGGGCTAGTCGCTACTAATCCTGAGGATATTTCCAAACCGGATGTAGTAGGAATAGTACCTTCGGTTCCGTTCGAACCCGGGACGGACTTGTATGGATGAATGCTTGCGAAACATCGTCAGGTGGACGATGGGCATTCTAAGGGATATGTTCTCTAAGGTAACGCTTAGCCTCAAGCCTCATCAAATGGGAATGACTGAAAATCAGGGGTTATGCAGCAAGGCTAGGTGGGTAGCACCCAAGCAGGGTGAGGTCATTCCAGTCTAGATGTCCCTTATTATTTCGGCTTAGTGGGCGGTTGCTGATCCCAACCGCGGGGTGATCTCACTCGGTATTATCCAGTAAGGGATAGTCCCGGCCTTGTGTTGCAGGGGAGCGGGCGTACTCCTCGGTACGGTGATCTAGGCCCCGTACTGTGATAGGTGGTACCCTAGTGCCTAGTCATTAGTTGGAAATCCATTCTCCCTACGAGCCTTGTACGAGTTTTTTTTGTATTACCCACTTTTGTGGCTAATAGCTGGAATTTAATAATGTAACAATTTCGGCTATTTTATAAGTATTTGTATATAGACCCTATTATAATATCAGAGGATTTCTATAAAAATTGTTTTAGCTATCGTAAGGTAAAAACCCGACATGTTTATTTGTGGCGTGGTCTTACGAGATGCTTTTGATTTTCAAGAGATTTTGAAACTTTTATAATCAAGTGGGTGTGATTTTCTCACGCTGGTATTCCAGGCTGACTCGGGTGTTATTTAACTGTAATGCTCGGGTCAAACCGAGTATTATAGAATACAGGATATGATGCTGTGAAGCTCAGAAGACGAGCTGGATGACGACACGTACTCTCGTACTTGTTTATATATTTATTCCGCTGTATTGAGTTGCTATGTATTCATTTGTATGATAATGATGTTGAGCTGTGATTGATGTACTCTGATGATGTAATATATAAACAGATATATTTGATTTTGAGTAAAGATCATTTATTTTCTATAATATTTTGTTCCGCTGCGATGGTTAGATTCTGTTGTTGCTTTCAATTTTCTTCTTCTACCTCTTCTTCTTTAACCCAAATGGTTCATATTTCTGTACAACTTGAGTTGATTGTTGTAGAATAGTGCTGACTCAAAGGGTACGGATTTGCGGGTCGTTACAAATCCCCACCAAAGCCAAGGTTCTCGCTTAACCTTCAGCTCTGATACCAACTATAACAGCCCATAAATCCATACCTCTTGAGTCAACCCTATTTTACGTCAATCAACTCAAGATGAACAGAAATACGAACCATTTGGGTTAAAGGAAAAGAGGTAGAAGAAGAAAATAGAAAAAAAACAACATCAGAATCTAACCATCGCAGCGGAATAAAATATAATAGATAGTAACTGATCTTTACACAAAAGCAAATATATCTGTTTATACATTATATCACCAGAATACATCATCAGAGTTCAACAACATCAATAACATACAACTGGACAGTCATATAAACTTATCCTCAAGACTGAATACACAGCGGAACAATAATCAAGTACGGAAGTACGTATCGCCATCCAGCTCGTCTCCTGAGCTCTACAACATCCTTTCCTGTATCATATAATACTCGGTCTGACCCGAGCATCATAGTTAAATAACACCCGAGTCAGGATGGAATACCAACGTGAGAAAACAATACTCAAATTTATTATTAAAGTTTCAAAATTCTTTTGAAAACAAAAGCATCTCGTAAGACCACGTCACAAATAAACATGTCGAGTTTTTACCTTACTATAGCTAAAACACTTTTTATTAAAATTTCTGATATTATAATAGTGTCTATAGAAAGTAAAATAGAATCTAGCTGAAATGCTTGCATCTCACGTTTCAGCAATAGTTGGGCACAATCAAAACCGTACAAGCGCGTAGGGAGAATGGATTTCCAACTAATGACTAGGCACTGGGGTACCACCTGTCACGGTACCTGGTCTAGATCAGCATACCGAGGATTACTCTCGACCCTCTATAACACATGACCGGGACTACCCCTTACTGGATAATCCCCAGTAAGATCACCCCACGGTTGGGATCAACAACCGCACCACTAAGCCAAATAAAAGGGACATCTAGACAGGGATGACCTCACCCTAATGGACGCTACCCACCTAGCCTTGCTGCATAACCCCTGATTTTCAGTCATTCCTGGTTGATGAGGCTTGAGATAAGCATTACCTTTTAGAACACATCTCTTGGAATGCTCATCGCCCACCTGACGATGTTCTGAAAGCATTCATCCATACAAGTCCGTCCCGGGTTCGAACGGAACCGAAGGCACTACTCCTACTACATCCATTTTGGAATCATCCTTAGGATTAGTAGCGACTAGCCCTTGCACTTCACTGCACCATCTTCGAATCCAAACTCATTTTCCCTACGAAAACGTACAAACCGGATCGAAGTGGTTTTTCAGGAAATAAATCATGATCCCGGTCTCTTCGAAACGATTAGCGCATTGGCTAATATTGATAGTCGGTTATTTAACTATCAATTAACATTCACAAACAACCATCAAACAATAAATAATCTCCCAAATTATTTATTAATCTCAAAATATCTTCAAGATATATTTCCACTTTTCAAACCTTTTGAAAACAGTTTTAAAATCTCACTCTTCTATGGCCAAATATTTATTTCCACTGAAAACACCAAGCACAAAAACTTTAGATTTTAGAATAATTTAAAATACTTTATTATAAAATATCCTTTAAGCCGTTTAAGTTAAAACTATTTTAATGCTAATTCAAAAATATATATATGTTAAGAATACTTAAAATAAAGCCGCTTTATAAAATATAAAACTAACTTTTCTCTTTCTTTAAAACAAATACCAAGTCACCTCTAAATAATTACTACTATAATAAATTTGGAAAACACTTACTTCAAAATTTTGAACATTTAAAAATAATAATTTTCTAAAACATACCTTTAAATCAACTTTAAAACTTTTACTTATACTTAAAATTTGCTTCGAAAACGTAATTGGCTATCCAGGGAAATACACTTCTCTTTCACTCCTTTAAAAATAAATCACCATTTATTTTTAAACAAATTTACTCATTCCCTTAATAAATTTCCACCGTGAATTTATTCTTCCAAATATCCACTGATATATTACTTTACTTTTCTATAAACCCAGTTTATAAATTTCACAGTCACATTCTCCTTTGAATTTTCAATTTCAAACACTTAAATCAATTTCCAAATTGATTTCCAATTTACTCCATTTTGAAATAAATTTCTTTATTTACTCATTTTTTTTCAAAATCCATTAACTTCAGATTTTATTTCTTTGTTTTGATTTTAAATCTTTTAACTGAAACATACTAATTTTATATTTTCCCAAATTTTTCTTCTTTATTCTTTTAAATAAATTCTAATCCTTGAATTTTAAAGTAAATTCTTTTATACCTTTGAATAACATCACTTAATTTTTAAAAATTCATTATTTCCCTTTTTATTCAAATCCCATTTCCCATAGTTGAATTTATTTATTTGAATTTTAAAATCACCTTTTATTCTTTTCCAGTTCATTCTTAATTTCATTCAATTCTCTATAATTATTTAACTTAAAGATTCCTTTTTTGTTTTCTTTTCAAAAATCCAATTCTATATAATTTGATAACTCATTGTACCGAAAAATATTCAAGCAAACCATAGCATTCAATATTCCAATTATCAATAATATTCATCACAGAATATCAAATATTCATAACCAAGAATATTAAACAATCTAAATAATTTTGAGGAATCCAATTGGATCCCTCCAACCTGTTTTCCTACATCCATAGATGTTAGCACAATATAAAATACCAATTCCACTTCAAGGTGGAATATCGCGGTATATGGGTTTTAAAATAATATCATCCGCTATTATGCGGCGCATAAGGTCTCATCCGCTGTATAATGCAGGAAATCAATCACACCAATATATACTATATACTATTATATATAATATAGAACATCGAATCAATTCAATCATTCAACCAATTTTTTAAATTTAACCATTTAAATTTAAATAAAACCCAGATGAGTGAGATTAACTCACCTTTGACTTTCGTTTTGCAATCCGATCCAAACCGACTCTCCTCTCCACAATTCCAGACCTTGTATAACATTTATATTATTTATTAATATTCGAAATAATCGAACAATTAATTTCCTTTAATAAATTAAATTAATTAGCCATTTGATATTAACTAAATAATTCTTCTCTCTTACAATCTTTTGTAACTAAAATAAATTTAATAAGTAAATTAATCAGGTCAACCACCCAAATACATTATTTTTAAAATAACTAGTAAATTTAAAATGTATTTATATGTAATACTTATTTTATTTTCCTTTGAAAACTACATACAATATAAATCTAGTTTTTACATAACTTCCAGTATTTAAAATCCCAACATATATATATATATAATTTAAAAATCTATCTCTATAAAGTTTTCCCTGTATACATATACATGTATATATAACTAGATGAAAAAAAACAAAAACTGCTACATATATATCTATGTTTTTCAAATCCTTACTGCATGTAAGTTTCTGTTCTAATTTATATATATAAATTAAACTTAACTCGAGAAGAAAATATACCTCACTGCTTCCCACTACCCACGCCCCCATGATCTCCGAGCATCAATCATCAAGTCACCATCTCCACGCACAAAACTTCATCATCGCGATACCCTCACCAGAAAACCACACCGCATCATCTTCGACAATCTTTTCACGAAACCACACCAGATCGCATTCACCCATCATCCAAAATCCAGATCCCAACGCACTCAAGCGCACGAACCACGAATCGATGGAGGAATCATCGGCCACTTTCGAACATGCTCGATCGTGACAAAACTCCGGTCGCAATGCTCCTCTAATGCCCTATATCGATTACTGCTTGAGCGAAAATCGCGGCCTTGATTTGAAAATGATGTGACCAGGGATTGAAAGGAAGAGGCGCATGATTAATTACGTACTCGCGATTGAAGAAGAGGAGGGAAGCCATTTTTTTATATGAATTCGATTTTCTTTAAGGTTTACTGGAGAAGGAATTATGCTTTTCCTTTCAGCTATTGATTTTGAATCGATGAAAAAGAAAGGAGAAGGTCGCGTGATTTACTGGGACATCTAGACAGGGATGACCTCACCCTAATGGACGCTACCCACCTAGCCTTGCTGCATAACCTCTGATTTTCAGTCATTCCTGGTTGATGAGGATTGAGTCTAAGCGTTACCTTTTAGAACACATCTCTTAGAAAGCTCATCGCCCACTTGACGATGTTCTGAAAGCATTCATCCATACAAGTTTGTCCCGGGTTCGAACGGAACTGAATGCACTACTCCTGCTACATCCATTTTGGAATCATCCTTAGGATTAGTAGCGACTAGCCCTTGCACTTCACTGCTCCATCTTCATATCCAAACTCGTTTTCTCCACGAAAACGTACAAACTGGATCGAAATGGTTTTCAGGAAATAAATCCCGGTCTCTTCGAAACGATCAGCGCATTGGCCAATATTGATAGTCGGTTATTTTAACTATCAATTAACATTCACAAACAACCATCAAATAATAAATAATCTTCCAAATTATTTATTAACCTCAAAATATCTTCACAATATAAATTTCCACTTTTCAAACCTTTTGAAAACAGTTTTCAAATCTCACTCTTATCATGGAATAAATTCCCAAATATTTATTTCCAGTAAAAACACCAAGCACAAAAACTTTAGATTTTAGAATAATTTAAAATAATTTATTATAAAATATCCTTTAATCCATTTAAGTTAAAACTATTTTAATACTTATTCAAAAAATATATATATATATATGTTAAGAACACTTAAAATAAAGCCGCTTTATAAAATATAAAACTAACTTTTCTCTTTCTATAAAACAAATACCAAGTCACCTCTAAATAATTACTACTGTAATAAATTAGGAAAATACTTACTTCAAAATTTTGAAAATTTAAAAATATTAATTTTCTAAAACATACCTTTAAATCAACTTTAAAACTTTTACTTATACTTAAAATTTGCTTTGAAAACGTACTTGGCTATCCAGGGAAATACACTTCGTTTTCACATCCTTTAAAAATAAATCACCATTTATTTTTAAACAAATTTACTCATTCCCTTAATAAATTTCCACCGTGAATTTATTCTTCCAAATATCCACTGATATATTACTTTATTTTTTATAAACCCAGTTTATAAATTTCACAGTCACATTCTCCTTTGAATTTTCAATTCCAAACATTTAAATCCATTGCCAAATTGATTTCCAATTTACACCATTTTGAAATAAATTTCTTCATTTACTCATTTTTTTCAAAATCCATTAACTTCAGATTTTATTTCTTTGTTTTGATTTTAAATCTTTTAACTGAAACATACCAATTTCATATTTTCCCAAATTTTTCTTCTTTATTCTTTTAAATAAATTCTAATCCTTGAATTTTAAAGTAAATTCTTTTATGCCTTTGAATAACATCACTTGAGTTTTAAAAATTCATTATTTCCCTTTTTATTCAAATCCCATTTCCCATACTTGAAATTTATTTATTAGAATTTTAAAATCACCTTTTATTCTTTTCTAGTTCATTCCTAATTTTATTCAATTCTCTTTAATTATTTAACTTAAAGATTCCCTCCTTTTGTTTTCTTTTCAAAAATCCAATTCTACATAATTAGATAACTCAGTGTACCGAAAAATATTCAAGCAAACCATAGCATTCAATATTCCAATTATCTATAATATTCATCACAGAATGTCAAATATTCATAACACAGAATATTAAAAAATCTAAATAATTTTGAGGAATCCAGTTGGATCCCTCCAACCTGTTTCCCTGCATCCACAGATGTTAGCATAATATAAAATACCAATTCCACTTCAAGGTGGAATATCGCGTTATATGGGTTTTAAAATAATATCATCCGCTATTATGCGGCGCATAGGGTCTCATCCGCTGTATAATGCGGGAAACCAATCACTCCAATATATAATATATATTACTATATATAATATAGCACATCAAATCAATTCAATCATTCAACCAATTATTTAAATTTAACCATTTAAATTTAAATAAAACCCAGATGAGTGAGATTAACTCACCTTTGATTTTCATTTTGCAGTCCGGCTCTCCTCTCTAAAATTTCATACCTTGTATAACATTTATATGATTTATTAATATTCGAAATAATCGAACAATTAATTTCCTTTAATAAATTAAATTAATTAGCCATTTGATATTAACTAAATAATTCTTCTCTGTTACAATCTTTTGTAACTAAAATAAATTTAATAAGTTAATTAATCAGGTCAACCACCCAAATACATTATTTTTAAAATAACTAGTAAATTTAAAATGTATTTATATGTAATATTTATTTTATTATCCTTTGAAAACTACATACAATATAAATCTAGTTTTTGCATAACTTTCGGTATTTAAAATCCCTACATATATATATATAATTAAAAAATCTATCTCTATAAAGTTTTCTCTATATACATATACATGTATATATAACTAGATGAAAAAAACAAAAAATGCTACATATATATATTTTTCAAATCCTTATTGCATGTAAGTTTCTGTTCTAATTTATATATACAAATTAGATTTAACTCGAGAAGAAAATATACCTCACTGCTTCCCACTACCCACGGCCCCATGATCTCCAAGCATCAGTCATCAAGTCGCCATCTCCTTGCACAAAACTTCATCATCTCGATACCCTCACCAGAAAACCACACCGCATCATCTCCGACAACCTTTTTACGAAACCACACCAGATCGCATTCACCCATCATCCAAAATCCAGATCCCAACGCACGCGAGCGCATGAACCACGAATCAAGATTCGCGTTTCAAATCGATGGAGGAATCATCGGCCACTTTCGAACACGCTCGATCGCAACAAAGCTTAGGTCGCCATGCTCCTCGAATGGCCTATATCGATTACTGCTTGAGCGAAAATCGCGGCCTTGATTTGAAAATGATGCGACCAGGGATTGAAAGGAAGAGGCGCACGATTAATTACATACTCACGATTGAAGAAGAGGAGGGAAGCCTTTTTTTATATGAATTCGATTTGCTTTAAGGTTTTGTAACGATCTTGAATTTGTTAAGTTTGAATTGATATTTTTATTTAATTTTTTTTGGATAAAAACTGTAAAAATAATTGGTAATTAATATAAGATGTTAGTTAAATTTTGGATTACTAGAAAAATGTATTTGAATTAAATTGAATTGGGATTTGTAAGTAATGTAAAGAACAAAATGCACTACAAAAAAATAAAAATAAATACATCTAGTTAAGATTTAAAAAAATAAAGAAAAATTCACATTCGTTACATTTGGTATCAGAGCTGAGGGTTGAACTTTAGCTCAGGAGTATAACACATTAAGTAACTCATTAGAGATAGAGTGAAGTAAACCCTAGAATGAGTGTATCCCTAAGATGTCCGTTCGTATGCCTCAGTAGATTCTCTCACTATCCGCTGATAGTGAGTATGAGTGCAAGAAGAGAACGGGATAGGGGACAGGGGAATACGACTATAAATGGTCAATACCCTGTAATAGCGGAAACAATCTTTCTCTATCAATTTCCTTTGATTCGTCTTTTCAAATTCTTTTGATTGTTTCGTACCAGCTACGAGAAGAAGTTTCGGTGCGATGATGCTTTACGAATCGTTGTAGGAAATTCTTACTTCGTATCTTCATCGATTTCTTATCAGTTTTTGATTTAAGAATATTAACTGGAAATTGAAACTGAAATTTAAATAAATTGAAAATTTTAAATTAAGTTAACTTGATTAATAGAATATTAAGGATAAATTGAATTGTATCGATAAAACGATTTCGTTTAAAACCAAATTCGAAATTCTATTGTAATTTCTTGTGAATATCAAAGTCCGAAGAGGGACAAATTGGTATATATTTTGAGATATTTCGATTTAAGTTTGGAATCCATATCTGATGTTTGGAAATTGTGGGAGATTAAATCCATTTATCTATTGTTTGGGTCTCGATATATTCTACGGATGGTTAGTTATCCATTCGAACTAATTAATACCTTGCATGTTTCATAGATTTGGTGACCCGAGTATCCTATGTAGTATTTAATGAGTTCGTTCTCATATTGTTGATATTCTGATTTGGTGAGCCAAATACAGGATAGATATTCATTTTGACCTGGAAAGCTATGTCTCTGTCTTTGTGTATGTATCTTTGTTGTTTTCGTGCCTGCGAATTTCGAGGACGAAATTTTTTTTAAGGGGGGAAGTCTGTAACGATCTCGAATTTGTTAAGTTTGAATTGATATTTTAATTTAATTTTTTTTGGATAAAAACTATAAAAATAATTGGTAATTAATATAAGATGTTAGTTAAATTTTGGATTACTAGAAAAATGTATTTGAATTAAATTGAATTGGGATTTGTAAGTAATGTAAAGAACAAAATGCACTACAAAAAAATAAAAATAAATACATCTAGTTAAGATTTAAACAAATAAAGAAAAATTCGCATTCGTTACAGGTTTACTGGAGAAGGAATTTATTATTTTCCTCTCAGCTAGTGATTTTGAATCGATGAAAAATAAAGGAGAAGGTCGCGTGATTTAAACGAAGAGAAAGATGCTTTGCGTAAAAATTTGCTACGCATGCTTGCTATTGTTTGCTACAGAGAAGGCATAAAGTTTCGATGTTGAAAGGAAGCAAGCTAAGGAAGGAATCTCTGCTGGGTTGACTATGTATATAAATATATTTTATTATTTTTTATTTTATTTTATTTCTTATTTTATTCAAATCCAAATCATCCCGATAAATGCAAAATAAAATTTCAAACTCCTATCGAGGCGTGCTGCTAGGCATTTATAATGTTATAACCCTATTCGAACGCAATGGAAAAGGTTCCGAGTCCTAATTTGATCGTATGGACAAGATAGCTTTTTGGACCCAGTTATTATATTAAATTTTCGATAAAATTTCAACGCGTTTATCTACCATATGGCCAAACGATCACTCCAAACACTACGAAAATTAAAATCCGATAATAATACAATATTACGGATCCAATGACACTGGTTTCGTCGAATTCTGAAACTGTGCCTCGAAAGGCTATTTTTAAATATCAATTTAAACGATATATTTTTGAAATTGAACAAACTACCATTAACTTCAGTTATACCCCATCTATTATTTTCAGTATTATTAATATAAATTTTACAAGCCTTCAAATTATTTTTAACAGACTTAAAACTGAAGATTCAATATTTTACCCAATTTCAGTTTATTAAATCCAATAACTTAATTGCTTAATAATAATAATAATATTTGAATTCAAGTTAAAAATTAACTTTTAAATATTTAAAATCAATTAAATATTCCAATTTAATTTGTCAAATATTCCGGTTCGTCACAAATATCTATATTGTAGGCCTAACGAAGCTGTACTTTACAGATATAGAAAATCCCCGACTGAGTTCCATACAAGGCAGACCTTGTTTAGCGGGATTCAGGGAGTAGACAGAATGATTATGTATGGTCCTCAAGGTACGTACTGGGTGGTAAGTTGTGGATGTTCGAGCATTAGTATGCTAGTGCAGATGTTGCTTTACATTTTCATAGTAGACGACGAAACATTTTTATTGTAGGCCTCACGAAGCTATCCTTTACAGATGTAGTCGCAGAACACTTTAGGAGCAAGGCGATGGAGCCCTTTTCGAGGAGGATACGTAAGGTACTATGGATAATACCTAGGACCGATATAGTCATTGGGCATATAGCTGCATATATATTTAACATTAGGTTTTAATCTACAAGAGAGTAGATTAGTATGATTCATGCACAGAGGCGAGAGCATTGTAAACCCAGTAAAGCTAATATAACAGAAAATGGAAATAAAATGGTATATGTAGAATTAAGCTTAGAAGTTTATAATTTGTCCATTCACCAGAACTTTAGTTCTAACCCCCTCCTTATAACATCCTACAGGTTGGGTAGATGCCAAAGACTTTCCAGCTTTGAGACACTTATTTAGAAAGTGTTATTTTGGTGAGTATTTACTAACTATTATATTTCAGTCAGTTCCACTGTGAGATATTTATTTAAGCTTTGATATATTTGTCTTTGCTATTTGCAGGATACCGGATACCTAACTCGAGCTTCAGTGGGCTTGGATTCTTGCATTATTGTGAAAATCCGTATCCATTAGAATTCGGGTTGTTGCATTTGGTATCAGAGCCTAGGCTTAGGGTTCCTAGGTAGATAATGAGTGAAGTATTTATATTTTTGAATAAAATATAAATATATTATGTATTAAAATCTAAATAGCCCCCAACTATAGATTTTAACATTTGGAAAGTTTTTAGAAGTACAATTTGCATAGTTTGCTAGTTGGGTTTGGGATGACCCAAGGGTGTTGAGCCATAAGTTATTACCGATTCATAGTGTACAATAAGCTATGTTTTGAGAGATTAATATCCATATGTTATAAAAAGTGGAAAAGTTCCCCAAGGAGAGTAGGGAGAGTATTCTTATTTTGGAAGGAATAAGAGATTTTAGTAATGAAATGAGATTTCCAAGGTTTAAGGAAGGGTATTCCTAAGGTAGGAAGAAGAAAATCCACTTTATGTCTGGCCCAATAAAATGAAACTTTTGGAATTGAAAAGTTGAAAAATATAATTGTTAATATGTTTGAGGAAGTAAATATTGGGTTTTTGAAAAATAATAGTGATATGAAATTTAAATTTGTTTTTTTATGATGTAAATTTTGTTAAAAGCGAAATTCTCTTTGAAGAATTATAGAGCTGTATAGCTCACTAGTTTCTTTGTAGATAAACAATGATTTTAAATATAAAAACCTAGAGTGTATTAAGTATCAAAAACGTAGGTTACAACGATCGTTGTAATAGATGTTTTCAGTAAAAATAAAGGAAGCATAGATTATGACACTATTTTTATAGTAGGTGACTCCTAAAGGAAATGTTTTTACATAGCGTATGAGATTTATTAATGTTTATTTTAACTGAATCCATAAACCGGTATATTTGGGTTGTAGTAACGGTGTTTTATGCAATATCTATTTTGACCCAAATAAAAATAATTTTTGAAGATAATCTCTAAGTATCGAAATAAAGTGGTTTGTAAGTATACTTATTATTTAAATAGTATATGAAAATGTTTTCTAGTTATGAAAATATTAAAACAATTTTGAAAATGAGTTCTTTTGAAAAAAATGTAAGTTAAAGCAATAAATTTAGTAGGAAGTTTCTTTTGTAAGTGAATATAGATGAAATATACTTTAATCTATTAGAATGAAATGAATAATGATATAATTTTCTATGAATCACAAATAAAGATGTTTTGTACAAGTTATAGGAAACACGTGAAAGAGATGTACAAGGTATGGAAAGCACCATATTTTATATAGCCTATTTCAATAAATTATAAACTAAGTTCCTTGTAATTTCACATAAATATGAAATCCTCTTTTAAAGGATTCATAGAAGGTTTTAGCATTAATGGTTTCTCATAAGAGAAAGAAGTCCAAATATATTAAGGTATAAAGCCATTAAGTGAAATGAGAGGTGTAATAATTAGAGACAGTGTTAGTTAGAAGGGATATTATAGAGAGCCTTAGTAGGAAGGCTAAGCAATGGAAATTTTATATTTTTTCATTGATTATGCGCATTGGTTGCTTGTCTTTGTGGAAAATTCTCATTTGTAGTAAATTAGAAACTCCTCCAAGTTTAGGTAATTGGAAGAGTAGGAAAGTTAAGGGATTTTTGATAAAATAATTGTTCTTATCTACTCCAGTTTTTGTAAATTTGATAACTTATGAAAAGAAGATGTTTTCAAAATATGTGAGGATATTTTTGGAAGTAAAAAAAATTCTTTAAGAACAAGCAAGACATGTTTTATAGAAAAATGGTATGGTGAAAAAGTAAATAAGTTTTTGGAAGAGAAAAACTTGGTATACGATTAAATTTAAAAAGTTCAAAATATTTTTAAGGAAAGCAGTATAGGTCTTTAAAAGGAAAATAGGAATAAGTTTTCAACTTAAAATTTATAAGTTTTCCCCTCTAAGTTTGGGAAATAATTTAAATTCAAAATGCTGTAAAGATGCATATCTAGAAAGGTAAAACATTATGTAACCAAGTACCTTTGAATTTAATAAAAATCCCAAAGTAACACTTTTAAAGGAAAGAATTTTGAGATTTGATGTTTCAAAAATTTAGAAGCTTTAGTTTTTGAAATGAAATGTTAAATACCAAACCAAATATTTAAACATGGAGTAGATAGGAATTATTTCCTAGGTGTGACGGGAAAAGTATGAGGCTGCAGCAGCGATTACTTTTAGTAGTAATGGTAAAAGTTCCCGTAAAGGGTAAAGGACACTGGTGAGAACCTAAGAATATTTCTTCATGTGTGTAAACTATAGAAGAATAGTGAAGTGATATTAGTAAGATAGTATGACACACGTGGTTGGGTTAGATAGATCGTAGTAGGGGAAAAAATGAAAAGTAAAAGTAAAGAGAAAATGTTTCTAAGCTTAATTGTCTTTTTAGATCGAGACTACATAGATTAAAATCCTTATTCATTGCAGTAAATGAGACTTGGTTATTCCATTATGAGTATGGAAAGGAAGAGATGAATTGATCTTATTCATCATGAGTAATACAGCTTAAGTTAGTAAAAAGTAATAGGCGGCAGGAGGAGCATATGAGTTACTTGGATTCCTAGAGTATGACCTTTCTGTGTCAGAGTGGACATGGTCCTAGACATCCTAGCCCTAGAAGATAGCTGTGTTTGGCAGCTATATTAAATAAAAGTAAAAGCAGAAAAAAGTAACTAAAAGAAAAATAGTAAGATCTAAAAAGCAACAAAAATCAATAAAAATAAATGAGAATTACAAAAGAAAAAAACATTTTTCCAAAAATTATGCTTGGAAAAAAATTTGAAAAGAAAAATTTTCTTATGTAAACTGATGTTTAGGAAGGTAAAATATAGATTTTTATAGAATAACGGCATTTCCAAGTATGGAGAAAGAGGTGCGCAAAAGTAAGACGGTAAATATGAGGTTTTCCATTTTTTACCTTCATTCTGGCATAAGAAATCGAGTTTGAAAAAAATTAGATTTTTCTGAAATTTGAATATTAAAAGTTGTGTGGTAGGATTTGGATGTAAAACTCATTGAACTATGCCCCCATTCAGTAGGAATGTGAGAAAAATTGGACGAAAAATGTTTTGAGCTTTCAAAAGATTGCATTCATATAAAAATTGCAAATATATTTAGGATGTGTGCTTCATATTTTAAAAATGAGTTTTAAAGAAGAAAAGCATTCATATAGGAGGTACCTCTTAGAAATTCATGTACATGGATATATTTTATGTTGAATGATACTCTGCACAAAGACACAGATGGTTACAAAAATTGAATGTACACAAAATGGATGTGATTGATGCGGAGAATTGCATAGTTTTACTCTTATGAATTTCAGGGATGAAATTTCCTAAAGGGTGGGAGAATGTAACACCCCTCATTTTTAGCCAATTATGAACCAAAATAATTATAAACGGTAAAAATGAGCGTATTTGGAATTGTCAGAATATGGCCTCGAAACTTACACCATTGTGTTTGTGACGATTTTCTGATAAATTGACATATATAATATGCCTCGAACGAACTTCGTATGAAAAAGTTATTGACGTTCGAAGTTCCGTATCGAAAAACAATTATACGTTTAAATGCATGTGAACATTTTTTTTTTTACAAATATATGTGTGTATAAATTCTAGAAATAACAAGTGTTTGAAATTCAAAATAGATAAAGGAAATTAATTGACATCAGCAATTAGAGGTAATTAATTAGCATTAGTAGAAAATGTTAATCAAACCAGCAATTAAAGGAAATAAATTTACATTAATTAGCAACGTTTGTATTTCAAAATAAACATATGTTATAAAGGGAATTAAATTGCAATTGATGGAAGTTAATTAGAATGAATAGGCAACGGTTAAAAGTTAACGTTTAATAATTTGATTTTCATGCAATCTCGAGCGTTGTTTCCTCGATCCAACGATTTGCAGCAAGCCTGTGACGTGGTTGCACCTGATTTAATCTTAAAATCCAACGGTCTGAGATCCCCAGATACCACTATAAATAGAACCTAAGTCTATCTATTTTCTCCCAATTGGGTTCATTGCCTGAGGTTGAACCGTAAATAGAAAATATTTCTAGGGAGAAGATCTTCTTAATAAAAATATTTGATGCCTTAGAAGGGAATTTAGGAAGACCATGGAGCAAAGCTAAGGATGACAAGTGAGTGAATTTAAATTTTATATCTTTTACATTTATGATATATTATCATTAAATTCCCGTTAAATATTTTAATTCAATATTTATTTCAGAAATTAATACTGTTAATTAGTTATGTTGAGACTGTAAATTTATATGGAACTTATATTTAATTATTATTTATATGGAAAAGGAAGGAATCCAATTAAATATGAATAATATTAGGCTTAATAGTTATAGAGAAAGGCATAAGCCTAAAAGTAAGAAATTTACAATTATTTACTTTTATTTACATCTATTTTACGATGGAATTTAGCCTCTAAATGTTAGCTTCTTTTTATTTCTTTTTACGTAAATAAAATAGTTAAAAAGAAGAATTCACAAATATGGACTAAAATAAAAAAAACACTAAATTTACAGAAATTAAAAATAAGAAAAGCTGAAATAAAATGAGAAAAGTATAAATTTACGGCAAATTATGTTAAAACGAGAAAATGAATAAAAAAAGGGAAATTTAATAACTTTATTGGGAAGTAAGTAATAGATTAATTGGTTGGTTTAGAAAAGAGAATACATTTCCATAATTTAATATTTTAAGAATAACGATAAACGTAATTGCAAGAATAAAAACAAGAAAAATAGAATTAGTGCAAAATAAAGGCATCACTGTATTTTGCACTACCTAGAAATTAAAGAAATAATAAAAGAAATATCTTGCAATTATGGATTATTGTTTATATCATTCCTTTTAGTATTTAGTATTAAATATGGAAACGGATTTTAGCACAGTTTCTATAATCAACCAAATAGAATATAACTACTTCCTATAACAAAAACAAATAAATGGTTAAAAATTTAAAGAAGAAATCAAGTTAATTATTTGACAAGACTAGAGTCAATAAACAGAAATGTGCCCAGATCTATATTTACTGCGTAGAAAGTAAGACAAAAGCAAGGCATTTAAATATGATAAGAAAAACATGATAGTCGGACGTAGTTCCAAGCCAAGATTTATCGTATAATATAAGATAACTAAAGAGAATTCAATATCATAATAAAAGAAGACAGCCTAGAATAGAAAGGAGACACTTGCAATTATATTTATAACATGTAAATTGTAAAAGAATATAGAATTAACAATTGCAAGTAAAATTATAACATAGGTTATAATTAGAGATAACAGAAAAGGCTTATTTTAGAACTTACACTAAGTTAATAAGCAAATATAGAAAAAAAGGCCCATACCAACAGCATTCCCTTTCAGTCAGGAACTGATAGTCTCACAATAGTTAGGCGAGGCAGGGACACGCTTATGCTGATTAGGGTAAATAAGAAGAAAATGTAATAAGAAAATTAAACTAAACGCATAATAAAAGATTAGACACATGGTCTAATAAAATAGTAATATGCGATGGAGCAGCCCAAAGGATGAAGAGCCTAACGAAGCAGTTCATCACAGATTTCAGCACAGAAGAAGCACGTCCAACGCTGTTATTTTGGGCTAGAAGGAAGTACGAGACTTCAACGGGATGTGAGGGTACTATAGGATGGCCCTCTAGGGTACGCCTAACGAAGCTGCACCTCCGGAGGCAGGTTTATAGGTGTTCCATCAAGAGAGTATGTCTTGACTGCTTTTGCATTGCAGGCCGAATGAAGCAGACGTTTGTAGGCAGTTAAAAGGTTGATGAATGGAGTAGGATATTCGTATGACACCGTACTGTGATTTGCAAGTAGGTTTTAGTGGGTAGGACCCAAAAGGATAGTCGCATGTGGAGATGAAGCCAGCATCAACCAAGAGTAAGTTCAGAAAAGACTAGAGTTAAACCAACAAGCCAATGATTCTTTTGCCATCGAGACATTGGATGAGGGGTGCAACCAATTGGATGTTTAAATTGTTTGAAGTATGGCACAACCACTTAGCTCTCTAGAGGTCTTTTGATTAGTTGAGGGGTGGCTGCATGAGGCCATAGCCACAATGAGAAAAGAGACAACCAACTAGAATATATGTATTGTAGGCCTAATGAAGTTGTCCTTTACAGACATAAAAAATCCCCGACTGAGTTCTGTACAAAGTAGACCTTGTTTAGCCGAATTCAGGAAGTAGACAGAACGATTACGTATAGTCCTCAAGGTAGGCAATGGGTGGTATGTTATGGATGTCCGAGCATTAGTATAGGCTAGTATGGACGATGTTTTACGCTTTCATAGTAGACGATGGAACATCTGTATTGTAGGCCTCACGAAGCTGTTCTTTACATATGTTATCATAGAACACTCTAAGAGCAAGATGATGGAGTCCTTTTCGAGGAGGATATGGAAGGTACAATGGATAGTATCTAGGACCGATGCGATCATTGGGCATATAACTACATATATATTAGCCATTAGGTTTTAATCTATTAGGGAGTAGATAGGTACGATTCACGCACAGAGGCGAGAGTATTGTAACCCAGTAACGTAATATAACAAAAAATGGAAATAAAACGGTGTATGTAGAATTAAACTTAGAAGTATATAATTTGTCCATTCACCATAACTTTAGTTCCGACCCCTTCCTCGTAACGTCCTACAGGTTAGGCAGATGGCAGAGAATTTCCAGCTTTGAGACACTTATTTAGAAAGTGTTATTTTGAAAGTATTTACCTACTATTATATTTCAGTCAGTTCCGCTATGAGATATTTATTTGAGCTCTGATATATTTGTCTTTGCATATTTGCAGGATAGCAGATATCCAACTCGGCCTATTTGCAGGATACCAGATATCCAACTCGAGCTTCGGTGGCCTTGGCTTTTATCATTTTTGTGAAAAATTCGGACCCACTGGAATTTGGGTTGTTACAGATAGAGAGAATGCATTGTTTTTCTTATTTTTGTTATTTCGTAAAATGCATAAAATAAATTTAATTTTTTTCATTTTTATATTAGCCTCATTTTCAAAATTTGTTTTCTTTTAAGAATAGATGGGCCTGCCATAATCACTTACACATATCATACCTCAAACATTCAATTTTGACTATATAAATCAATCAATTCATAAACCATGTCGTCTAGGTGGATAACATTATATCCACAAGTTGCAACTATTTGATTAATAATATAACACATAAGCTTTCGCCAAACTTGTGCAGTAATATAAAAATATTTCTAAAACTATAATTTTTCCTTGTATAATACAGATATATATGTGTATCATATAACTTTTGGGTAATAGACTTAGATATAAAGCCAGGGATGGAACAAAGAGCCAAGATGTCAAAGTATCATGGGATGAATAAATATTAGACTCCAGTAAATTGTATTTTAATAATCATCATAATTTTTAATTTTCTTTGACTTCTTTTGTTTCACATCTAAGAACACACTTGCTTTCTACTAATTCTTTTGAGTACAAAATGTTCAACAATAGAGAATAAAGAAATAAAGTGAGTTTGTGATGATATTCTGACAAAAATAGTGGCAATAAGTCTTTGTATAAGTCGATACCAAATAATTATTTTATCCCTCATTCTCTATATTTATTGGATTTAGTAACTGACAGATGTTAGGAAGTAAACTTGATATCCAAAAGAAACAATTACACACACTGTAAGTACAACTATTCGCTCCTAGAATGATTTGGCCCATTTTGAACTAAAAGCATACAATGAACTAAACTACAAAATAGAAAATAAAAGGAGGTTGCCTAAACTTAAAATGTAGAATGAATCGAATTGATAGAGAAACGAAAGAACTTCCGTATAGAAGTGTGCGGATGTATTAGAGATGTTGCTAAGCAGAGAGGATTCGGTCGTACCTACATAGTTTAAAATGAATTATAAGTAGATAGATTGTAATAAAGAATTATAAGAATATAAGTCATTCACTAACAATATTTATAATAATTGTACCGTAAAAATGGCCACATTAATCAAAACATAAGATAGAGAACACGGACATGCATGAGATATTAGAATGTTGGAGCTTGCAACTATGGAGTAAATTTGGAACAAATCTATAGCCTAAAAATATAGTACTATTTTACCAGTGAAGATATTAATAGTAAATCGTACATTTGTTACAGTTTTGAAATATTAAATAAGATAATATTACATTCTTCGTATGATTTTGTACCGTTAGGCTACAAATGGAATGAGATACATTTAACGAATTGTACTAATTTTTCTAAAAAGAAATAGTAAATTTTGCTCTAATCAATAAATATTCCATAATATTTTAGTAAGAATTATCACCCAAAATAAATGGATAATCTCATCTAAAAGTACTTTATGTACTTTTATATGAACGTTATAAATAAACTATATCTAAAATGAAGATTGCGGACTAAAATTAAAATGGTCAATGATTCTTCAGTGATTATATTATTGTTGTTGTTGCCATTAGATTGGAACTTCGCTCGAAGTATGCTATACAGCGATGCTTCCTCTCGATTGTCCAGTTGGTCACCAGCTGTCAAACATATCAAGTGGCTAATAAAAGGCACAGAGTTTGATTTCGAAGGAAAAGCCTGGAATGGAGCTCACACATCAAGGGAGAAAAACCTATATTTTGCCCATTTGGTTGAAGATTTATCTGCATCCAAAAATTATACATCCGATTTTTCTAATAAGAGCACGCAACTAAAATAGATTTCTATTTAGCCACATAATTATTAGAAATTTATATAAGTATACCCATATGAAAAATCATATTACCGAAAAATAATTTCAAAAGGTACCATTGTGATATACATAGAAGGCACCTTGAAATTGCCAATCATCTAAATTTTGAGTTCACCATTACAACAAGCAACACCAAAGTCACATGCAACTTCATAATTACAAACCTTTTCAAAATCCATCTCTTTATGCCATGTTTTGATCACAAAATGCTTATCCATCTTATAACTTTCTTTCCCCTAAAGCGTTATTTAACTTTATAGGTAGCAATTCCACCAATTTTTTATGCAGTAAATTAATAGCACCTACATTGGTATTCAAAAAATTAAAACAATATAATGTACACTGAATTATTTGACATAGTAACATATTTTATTTAATGGCTTTTGAGTTAAAAAAGGGGTATGCTAGCATGAAAACGTTAACTGACCACAATGAAGCAAATAATATTCAATCGACACATAAAAATAAAATGTGAATTTGACAATATAATCGATATAAATACCTAGCTATAAGTAGTGTCGTAAGTTCGTATTAAGGACCATCGTTAGGCAACCAAAATATTGGATTTTATTGCATGTAAGTGTCAGATGGGTCAGCTTGCAGAGATCATACTCATAAAAGAATGCGAGAATGTGGTGGTCAGCAGTGTTGACCAATTCGAAGGAGAGAGAAAATGTTGTAAAAATAGGTAGAAGCGAATGCTTAAGAAAGAGAATCAATGTACCTGTAACAGTTTGCATCTTTTTTGCGGGTAGGAAGAGCTATTCCAATTTTTATTCGAAAATGTCAAAAGTAACATTAGCTAATGTCAATTTCATTATACACAAGTAATATTGAAAATGGACATCTTTGGAAACCAAAAAAGTCTCAGGTTATCTCATTAATAAATGAGGGTGTTTGCAACAAAACATGGGTAAAAAAGTGGACCAGTGTGTCCTTCATATCATTTGTTTTTCGAGGTTCATGCCAATGGATATATTTGTAAATTTCAAAAGCTTCAAATGGAAGGATTCCTATTATATATAGATAATTTTAATTTTATACAAATAAAACCATATCCTAACTAATTATAAGTAAATAAAAAATAATGAAAAACATATAATAAATTGCATTCATACCTTATCAATTTTTTGCACAACAACTCTACCACTAAATTTATTGTGGATTTCCATTAAGTCATTTTTTTAGCTTTCGAGCAACCTTTTTCATATCGTAACCTTGGTTTAATAATATTAAATTTGTTGCAAAGTAAGTATGGCAAAAAAAAATAAGTTTAGAAAAGAAATCTACTATTGTACAAGATTAAACTAAAAATAAAATAAAATTATTACCAATAAAGCAATTGTCCATGCTTGCATTTTTCTTGGGTTATGCTAATATTTCTTCAACTGCTCAGTCAATTTGTAATATAGCCTGAGCTCAACATCTAGTATTGAACACTTCGACATCCATAATAGGCGAAACCAATTGATTATGTATATAGTAAGAACTATTTGCTTAGAAAAATGTGCCAAATAAGTACATAATCATTAGTTTATAGAAATCTTGAGCATCATTTCCATTAATTGTTTTTCTATCAATGATTTTCTAATGTTTTTCACAAAAAGCTTCCCTAATAAAACCTTTATTTGATATCAAATAATGACCAATAATACTTTGAGTAGCTTCAGTAAATGAAACAACTCTAACTATTTCTTTCAAAGGAAACACCGGTAACCCTTAAAAAGAAAAACAAGTTAGACATAATAATTTAATCTAATATAAAATTAACTACACATATTTCATAAACAAACAAAAAAAATTTATCCAATCCAAAAATATCAATAATATCATTTAGCAAAATAGCAACTTTCATATCTCCAAAATCAAAAACATTTCCATTATCATACGATACGATTTGATCAATATCATCTTTATATTACCTTGTACTAGAATTATAACAATCATCAAAGAACCCTCTAAAAATTTACAACAAGAAGATCTTTAAGCACATCTAGTAATTTGCCTACTTTTTTTCTTTTTTTTGTAATAATTAAAGACATCTAAAAGTGGTTTCAAATTGCACCTATATGACTCTTTTAATATAAATACTTTATTCTTAATTTCTTCAACATTTTCATTTGAATCTCCTGCCTTATCAACATGTAAAGATTCTTCTTTTTTTAACATGAATTTCAAATTGTGAACCAGAATATATAGAACTTATCTCTTCAGAATCACTAGATTTTTCAACGGTAGCAGCCTTTTGAAATGTTTGCTCAACTGATTTTTATAAAAAAAATTAAATTCAATAAATCTATCAATCTTAGCAAATCATATAGTTCTTTCATTTTCAACATATTTAAATGCAGTAATTATAAAATCAAACTTTCTACATTTTGGAAATGCAATTATTCTAAATTAAACAAAAATAATAACAAAATGTACTTTAACTGCATTTCAAAAATGCAGTAATAAAAAGTATATAAATTTTTTTAATTAGATTAAACTATTAGCTCAGACATAATGATGTATTATAAATGCGGTTACTAAATGTATTTTTAACTGAAAAATACAGTGAAAATGAAAGCAATAGTTACCAACTAAAGTTGCTAAAATGCACTTGAAGACTGCACTGCATAACCAAAATGCAATAAAATTTGTGTGTAACTATTATTAACAACTATTATCAACAACTAAGTAAGCCAAATTTAGTAACATTTTCAATAGCAACTGTTATTAACAATAATTAACAAGTTTATCATAATAAAAAAACTACATAACCCAAAAGCATTAAAACCATATTGATTAGCATTACACTAGTGAACTGAAAGACAACTGCATATCTATAATGTATTTACATTATAATTAAAAATTTAACTAAATTTTTAATGTAACTATCAAATTCCAGTTTTCAAAATATCATTGTTGAAATTATTGTAAAAAAATAAAGTAGAAAAGAAAAGATGACGAGAGATAAGAAGAAATAATCTTTAGTGATGACTTAATGGTGATATACAATTTATAGCCACAATGCTTTGAGTCTAAGTAACTGTATAATACGAACTATTAGAAAGCCTGGATATTAAAATATCCCTGATTTATTTCTTAACATATAATGAATATCTATTAACAATTATAACTACGTTTTGTAACTACATATAATAAATGCTAATAATAATTATCATAAAGAAAATAAAAAATTATTAGTAAACTAAAACTAACTATTTTAGACTGCACTTAATAATGCAGTAATTAGTAAGCATCTATTTTTTTAGAATATTGTAAGCAAATGAAATTATTGTATAAATTAAAAAAAATACAACTGCATAACCCAAATGCAGTAATATTTAAAAACAAAAACACTTTTCAACAGCAAATATTATTAACAACAATTATTTAGTTGTCATAGTAAAAAAGACTGCATAATCTAAATGCAATAAAACCATATTAATTAGCATAACACTAATGAAGTGAAAGATTACTGCATAACCCTGATACAGTTACATTATAATGTAAAATTTAACTGCGTTTTGTGAATGTTATTATCAAATTATAGTTTTCAAAATATTATAACTAATTTTGTAACCACATATAATACATGCACTGATAACAATTATCATAAAGGCAATAAAAAATTATCAATTAACTAAAAGAAACTGCTTTTCACTACACTTAATAAAGCAGTAGTTATAAGCATATAATTTTTTTAGAATGTTGTAAGTAAATGCAGTTACGTTCATGTATAACGTAAAAAAATACAATTGCATAACCCAAATGCAACAACTTTTTAAAAACAAATTTTTTTTTAATAGCAAATATTATTAACAATAATTAATTAATTATTATAGTAAAAATACCGCGTAACCCAAAAACAATAAAACCATATTGATTAGCACAACACAAATGAAATGAAAGACAACTACATAACACTAATGCATTAAAATTAATCATATTTACTATGATAATACCTTTTTCGAACAAAAACAACTGCATTAAACTAATCAAAAATAACACTATTGAATTTTAGAGGAGAAGAGGGAATATGATGAATAATTAATTTTATTGCAAATTTTTGTCTGATTCTACAAGCACTTTGTACACGGTTATATATAGCTTAATTCCACTAGCCATTGCTTATTTCCTAAATTATAATTCTATATAGTTGTTACTTATTTTTTAAATTATAATTCTACTAGCCATTGCTTATTTCCATAATTATAATTGCCTAATTACACCATAATTACAATAAAGTACCAAGTATAGCTAACAGTGGTATAATGGATGCTAACCTTTTTTTCCCGTTTTCAGCCTAGATGAAATATTCTGAGACTATCATTCATATTTCTCAACATTTCCCCTCAACTTGGGTTGAAATAAATTTATAGAACCCAACTTGTCAAGTATGTTCAGATGGCTGGTCTTGTCGAGTGCTTTTGTGAAAATATCTTCTAGTTGCTTTTTGCTTTTGACAAATGGAGTTTCTATTCCCCCTGATTGCACATTTACTCTAAAAAGTTGACAATCTACCTCTATATGTTTTACCCTCTCATGGAAGACTAGATTGGATGCAATATGACGTGCTGCTTGACTATCACGGTATATTTGCATTACTTTTGTGTGTTCTATATTCACGTCACTAAGTAATTGCTTAATCCAGACAAGCTCATTTACGGTGGATGCCATGGATGGAGATCCTGCTTCTGCGCTTGATGTAGCTACAACATTCTGCTTCTTACTTTTTCCAGTGACCAGTTACCCCCTATAAACGTACAAAACCCTGTAGTTAATTTCCTGCCATGGCTTCCGGCCCAATCTGCATTAGAAAAACCAACCACGTCATTGGACTTGTTTTTCTTCATCCAAATACCTTGACCTGGAGTGCCTTTAAGATATTTCAATATCCTATCAATTGCACTCAAGTGGCTAGTACGTGGAGCATGCATAAATTGACTTATGACACTAACTGCAAAGGCAATATTAGTCTGGTTACTGTAAAGTAAATTAATTTGCCTACCATCCTCTGATATTGTACTATGTCAGATAATGGCTTACCTTCTTCAGTCCAAATTTTATATTCGTCTCCATAGGAGTATTAGCTCGTTTTGCTCCTAATTTAACAGTCTATTTTAACAAATCAAGGACATATTTTATTTGAGTAGAAATAATCCTTTACTTGAGTGGGCTATTTCTATTCTAAGAAAATATGAAAGTTTTCCAAGGTCTTTGATGTCAAATTACTTTTAAATATTGTTTAACCTTTTCAATTTTCTCATTATTATTTCCAATGATGATAATATCATCAACATAACTAAAATAATAGTAGTTGTATTTTGTGAATGTTTGATGAACATAGAGGAATCAGTGGTACTTTTACAATAAATTAATATTTAAATGAGAAAAGCTTAGCTTGGCATATCATGCTCTTCGAGATTGCATTAGACCATAGATCACCTCTTTTGATTTACACACCAATGATGAGTTAGTCTCCCTTGTGTAGCCCGGAGTAAGAGTCATATAGACTTCCTCTTCTAAATTCTCTTTAAGGAATGCATTTTTTACATTCATTTGGAAAAAATTCCATGCTAAGTTGGTGGCCACCGACAGCAAAATTCTAGCTGTATTCATTTTTGCTACTGATGCAAAGGTCTCTTGGTAGTCAATACCATAAGTTTGAGCAAATCCCTTAGCCACAAACATAACTTTGTACCTTTCAATAACAACATCACTATTGTATTTTATTTTGTATACCCATTTGCAACCTACGGGGTTTTTGTTTTTTGGTAAATTAATAATAACTTATGTGTTATTTTTTTTCTAAGGCTTAAATTTTTTCATTCATAGCCTTGTACCAAATTGGGCTTTGATTGGCTTCACTAAAGTTGGTTGGTTCCATTTGGTTATTGATGTTACTTAAGTAAGCTCGGTATGATGGGGATACCCTGTCATATGAAATAAAGTCTTGTATTGGATAAATCACCTGTTGGGATACATAATCTCTTAACTTGACGGGACGTCAAGTTTGTCTTGTAGATCTTCTTATGGCATTTTCTTCTTGAGCTGTTCTTCATAAGTTAGTTCTTCATTTGTCTAATTTATCTTCTTTTTTCCCTGAACGAATTGGACTTGTTTCTCCGATTTGTTCTTCATTCGTTTGATCAATCTGTTCTTGATTTGTTTTTTCAGGAAACATGAAATTAATTGGAGACAATATGACTGGTTTACGTTGTGTATTTTCTTATTCACTTGTTTGATAATATGGTTTGTTTTCAAAAAGGGCATGTCTCGTGAGATGTAAACTTTATCATTTTTTGGATCATAACGTTTATAACCTTTTTTTGGGATGGGTATCATAAAAATACCATTTTAATAGCTTTTTTATCTAGCTTTCATGTTTTTTTATGTGTACGAAACATGAACACCCAAAAACTCTTATGGGATCAAGATTTATTTTCCTATTCCTAATAATTTCTAAGGGACTCATATTTTTAAGCATGACACCTAGCAATCTATTTATGATGTAAGTCTAGTTAGCACAACATCTCACCAATAAGATTTTGGAATGTTGGTTTGAAAAAGAAGTGATCTAGTGACTTCAAGTAGATGTTGATTTTTTCTTTCCGAAACACTGTTTTGCTCAGGTGTATTAACAAAAGTAGTTTGGTGCAAAATTCATTTTTGTTTAAATATTATAATGAAATTTTTGATTATGTATTCTTCCCCATTATCAGCTCGAAATTTTTTTAATTTTTGCATTGTATTAATTTTCTATAAAATTGTAAAAAATTTGTAAACATGAAAAAACTTTATTTTTTCCTGTTAAAAGGTAAATCCAAGTAGTGCGAGAAATATCATCAATAAATGTGACAAAATATTTAAAATGATCTTAAAAATTAACGGGGGCTGGATCCCAAACATCGGAATGAATTAAATCAAAGCGTTTTTCTGACTTATTAGTAGATAAAGAAAATGGTAATCTAGTTTGTTTTGAAAGCTTACATCATAATTTTTGCAATCTAATTTGTAATTAAAAAGTTTATTCAAAATTAGATCAGATGGATGAACAAATCTCTAATGCAGCAGTTTATCACGATCTACTAAATTTAATGACACATGAAATTTATTGGTTCTTTCATCAAGATAATGGAGGCCATTTTCTAGACATCCCTCACCAATCTTCTTCCTTGCTTCGCGATCCTGAATGGTCACTTTATACGGTGAGAAAATAACATTGCAATTCAATTCATGGCTTATTTTACTAATTGATAGTAAATTCGAAATTAAAATTTGGTAAGTACAAAATATTTTTCGCATCTTTTGTAAGAAACTTTATTATACCAAAACCATGAATTTGGATTTTATCTCCATTAGCTATCTTTATATTGTGTAAAATTAGTTAATTCATTTTTGTATCATGTCATTTGATCAGTAGCACCTGAGTCAATTATCCATCTATTTGTATTTTGATGCATTTTTGCAATTTTAAAATTGTTGTTGGCTTTCGATGAATAAACAAAAGAATGTACAAAACTTGAAGTTTGTTGTTGCAACAAACTGTTCAATTGAGTTAGCAGTTGATTCAGTTGCACCATTTGAGTCATAGAAGATCTAGCTAAATTGGAGGTATTATTAGTCCATTGATCTGATTCAGATCCATCCCCTCCTACCTCCGCCCCTTCGCTAAAATCACATAATTTTTTCTCCTTTTTTTGCTGCCCTAATTACCTTCTCTCTGACGGGTCGTAGGTAGGGATGGAGGAACCAATGGCCATCGCGGTTATGCCCTGCTTTCTTGCAGTAGTCACACTGCTTGGTGCTCGAAGCCCCTTCCTTCTTGTGGTGTCCCTGAAACTATGGCTTGAGTGTTTTACCTGAAATGCCTTGTTCTCTTGATTTTCCAACTGTCGTGGGTTCATGATGTAATGACCCAGAATTTTAGTCATTTGGAATTGATATATTTAATTGACTTTAAATACGCACAAGTAAATTTTATAAGCTGAATAACTTATATTTCAAATATCGTGATTTAGTTGGATAGTTAAATAGTTAATTTAATATTTGAAATTGCTGAAATAATTGGAAATTGGATTTAACGTGAATAAAAATAATTTATAAAGTTATATTAAATTCTATTTGAATTAGAATGATGTTGGTAAACTTTTAAAATTGAATTAAAGGTTAATTTGTAGAAATTGAATATTTTAATATTTAATTAACGAGTAAAAATAGTCAATTTTCATACAGTCTCGGATTTCGACGAAACTAGTTTCATTGGATGCATAATGTTATATTATTGTAAGATTTCAAATTTCGTGTCAATCGGATTTATGGTTTGTCCGGGGCAAGCTAAAATGCGTTGAAATCTGTTTAAGTGAATTTTAAATTTAAATAAGTCGGTTTGAAAACCTATCTTTCAAATACGATCGAATTGGCTCTCCACATATATTCCATTATCTTCGAAATAGGGGCAAAATATTATAAATACCAGACGGCACGCTTTGTTTCGAGTTCGAAAATTTTCGGGATGAATAGTGCGCGTAAATTTTCTATAAAAGGCCACATTCTTCTTCATTTTGCTAAAACCCTAAAGTATCTACGGTTAGCCGCCACCTAAAATTCTAGTGGTCAGAAACTTCCCTCGTTTCTCCTCATTTATCTCCTCATCCATGCCTTTATAGCCTTCGACATCAACTAAGAAAATGAAGAGGGTGGAGGGATCTATCGACTATACGGCTATGATCGAAAATCTCATGGTGGATGGACGGCAATTTTAGTTTGAAGGCATCATGTTCGAGCACGGTTTTCAAGTAGAGGGAAGGGCCAAACTTCAAATCATTTGAGGCGGTGATGGAGTAGGCTAGAAGCTACGACGTGGCGCAGTTCGATTGTCGAATGGTTGAGCCTAGGTGGTCGCGCAAATTGATGATAGTCAACGGCTATGGGTTGTATCGTGCGCGATAACCTGATGAGGAAGAAGTAAGGAATGCATGTGGCCCAGATGGATTAAGAGAAAATTGAACGGCTCAGAATAGTAGAGTTTAAAAATAGTAAATAAAATTGTAAATTGATTTATATTTATTCGTTTAAACTTTAAAACATCATATTTTTTCATACGAGATCCGTTTCACACGAAATGAATCGCATTGGGTTCGTATTGACAAGGACTACATTATGGAGCTTGATTTGGATTCATTCGAGCTAGTGAAAATTTTGGTTGAAATTAAACGCTTGTTTAATTTTTATCGGAATAAATTGCTATCGCGACGACTACAAGCAATGTGAGTACAACTCACTCTTTCTGACTCACTGATATTTTTATATAAGTGAGAACAAATATTATTTATGATGATTAATGATTGCTTGGATGATATATGATATATTGATTGGTATTTGGATATATTCCTCCCTCGTGGAGTAGATGACCCTATACGTTCCCGTGTATGAGCGGATGACCCTTTGTACGCACGTCTGCCTCGAAGCGGACATTGTACACATATTCTAATATGTATATTTTTTGCAGGTGACAGATTGGAGGGATCCAACTGGATTCCACACCAGTATTGATTTATTTACAGATATTGTTATATATTCTGTTATCATATGATATATGATGTTTTGAATACCGCGATTGATATATTTGGTACTGTTGCAGCATTGGGCCATATTTTGGAAATTTAAAAATGTTAAAGTGATGATTTTCAAATTTAAAAGGATTTTTAAAGTGATTATGGAAATCGATGTTTTGTTAATTTTAAAGTGTTAAAGGAATTGATTTATTTTAAATAAATGAAAGTTATAATTTTTATTGTTATAAAAAATTATGATTTTTGGTGAAATACACTTAAGTATGATTTTTGGAGTTATATAGGTTGTAATAACGATTTGTAAATTATTAAAAGGATAAGTTTATTTAAATTGAGATTTTTGAATTATTATAAATGGTTTTATACATAAATTTATAAAATCGATATTTTATAAATCAAAATGATGGAATTATAAAGGAGTTTTATAAGTAAAAAAAGAATTATAGATTTATATTTGTGATGTTGTAAAATGAATAATTTTGTAAAATAAATAGTTTATAAGTAATTAACTTATGAATTGGATTTTGGCATATAATTGAAATATATATGGAAATGGTTAATAAAAGGATTTTATAAGTGGAAGTTTTTATTAAAATATAAATGGAATTTATAAACATTTTTTTATACTTCCAAAATCATTTGAATTTGATAAGTTAATTATTATAGTTTATTAAGGGGGTTATATCCACGATTTTGGAAAGTGGATAATTCTTTAATTAAAATGTGTTATAGTAATGAATTTGATAAAGGGAATATATTCACGATTTTGGACAGTGAATAATCTTTTGAAATTTAGTAAATGTTTCAAAAGTGATCTTTTAAATGGATTTAAATGGTTTAAATGTGTATTAAAATGTGTTAAGGATCAAATACATAGATTTTAATATTCATTGTTGAAATATACGTTTTCGAGAAGATAGGAAATGATGGACTATAACACTGTTGTTATAGTAAATGATTTTCGAAAGGAAATGTTTTGTATGGTATATGAGATTTATATACCTATCTAATTTTCGAATCCCTATACTATTGATTTTGGTTTGTCGTAACGATGTCTTACGCAACATTTGTTTTGACCCAAACAAATTTGTTAAGAGAATGTTTTCCTTAAAGAATTAAATATATACTTAATCATGATTTAAGTATATGTAATGTTTTCTAGGTATTAAAAATAAATTGATTTGTGAACTACTTATTATTAAATGAGTAAATGGAAATGTTTTCCAATATAGAAAGTTGAAATGTTTTGAGAATATATCTTTTTAAAGATAAATGCAAGTGAATATTTGGCAATGGTTTAGTTAATCAAAGATTAATTAAAAGGGCCTAGTGATTGTATAAGGTGCAAAATATTTGTTTGCTTGCTTTGATAGTAAAATAACCGACTATCAAATTGGCCAAAATTTTAGTTCCTCGACTTGATGTTGGAACTATTTAGTCGTACACTTAGTACGTAGCTATAACGACCCTGACTCGACCTTCGAAAATCGGCACCGAATACGACACTCGTATTCAAATGCCGCAGATCCAAACGTCGAACCTGGTTCGCCGGAGCTTATAACACATTAAGTAAATAACACAGCGGAAGGAAAGAATAACATATATCGATATACAACATTTGATACAATAATTGATACAACAGATGATACAATAGATATCACCATTATCAGAGATACAAAGAATAGCAGCGGAAATAAAAGATAACACTAGCAGCGGAACACATCTCCAAAATAGTCTTCAGGGAAGAACTCCAGTATCGGTAATCTCCATCTCCAAGGCACCAATCCAGAATAGCTCGAACTCTCAAATCAAGATGAAGAGAAGCAACTCGATCCAATTGCGATTGCCAAATCCTAAGGCTTGAAAGCTATCGAATCTACACCTATTACTGATTATCTGAAAACCCCAACTCTAGACTGCCCGTGTGGGAAATAGTGGGCACCCAGAGTTTAGGAAAGGAACAATAAACTCCAGGTCAGTCATGGGACTGGTATGAGCAAACAAAAACATTTGGTCTTTGAACAAACAAGAGAATTTAAATTTGAAATCCGCAATGCTTTTTAGAAAATGAAACTACCATAAGGCCTCCCGGCACACACACAATGCAAACGCACACATGGGGGAGATTTCTCCTTATGATAGTCAAACATGCTTAATACGAGAAAAATCCTTTGATATTATTACTAGTGCATAGTGGAAAATCTTTCGAAAGTATAATATAAATCCTAGCCAGCATAGGTACCATGATACTATGCCTACTATAGCTGCCATGTTAAATGGCAGGTTCTACAACTAAAACCGTACAAGGCACGTATTGGATGAATGGATTTCCAACAAATGGTCAGGCTAAGGAACTTCCTACTGCCACATGGGATCGCCTCTGGCGGGACGTCCCGAGAAACTAACGTTACGGTTAGATCTCTGCCAACACAAGGCCGGGTTACCTCTGTAACTAGGTAACTACTACACGAATATGCCATCCCCCGGTCCTTTGGGACCTTTATCCGAGCGCTCGCAACAACACCACACAGTAATAGATATAGTGTATCCACATGAGTAAGTATCTGGGCTCCATACCATGATACCACCCTTTTCCAGAAGGAAATGACATACCCTAAAGGGCGCGACCCTCATAACCTTGCCGCATCTTTCCTGTTTCGACCATTTCCGGGATGTGAGGTCCTGATGCAGTCTCGTCCACAAAGTTACGCTTTGTGCAACAAAGCCATGCTTTGGGTCAACAGATGACCAAAGCAATGATCACAAAGATAAATGATCAAACAAATGATCATATCACAAATGATCAACCAATGATCATCACACAGCAGCACTCAGCATGCCACATTACCAAATTGGGAATATCACTGATAAATATCAACTACAAAACCTCTGAGTTCGTACGTCTCAGAGAAGGGTGTTAAGCTAAGAGAATAAATTCTCCGCCACCAAGCAGAAATGTATTTGATAGAGATCAGATAACATCTCAAAGTGTAATGTCGGACATACAACCATACAAGTCTGTTCCGGGTTCGAACAGAACCGAAGGCACTTCCGAAGAAGCCCTTGCAAATCCGGGTATCCACAATCCCGATCGGACTTCCCATCACTAAGGAGAACTCTATACCGGAGCAACTCAGTGCAGAGTCAATCGATAGGTTATCCTATCGTTCTCACAAATACCCGGTCTTCACCACCGGTCTTCAAATGTTATCCATAACGTCGTATCACTATTCGGAATGGGCTATATGACACAAGGTCCTCTCCCGGCTAAACCGAATAATGAGCGCACTATTTAAAAACATATGGATATGGGATTTTAGTTAAGTCACAACTTATAAAAATCCAAAACTTTTCTTTCAAATGGTAAAACAAACTACCATTTTTAAATCTTTAAACAAAAAGATTTATTTCACAAAGTTTCACCCAGCTTCACAAAGATCTATTCATAGATTTCAAAACAATTCCCATTTCAATTGGATTAACCCAATTAAATCTTTAAATTAAAGATTTATAGCTTTCAAAACACATTTCCAAAGATTTATCTAAAACTTGGAAAACAATTTTCCTTTTAGACTTGAAAATCCTTTTTTACACAACTTGAAAGTCCATTTCTTATGAGAAAGCAAATCTAATTTATACAAGTTGAAATCTTGAGTTGAATTTAAATTTCAAATCATCACCTTGAAAAATGGTTTAAAACCCATATAACCCATTTGTAAGTTGAATAACTTTTAAAACCCTAGTTCTCAAATTTTAGGATTCAATTTCAAATATTGAATTCAAATTTATATGAATTCATTTAAATTCCAAGATTCAATCAAGTTATTTAAAATAACTTTTATTTTTGAAAACTCATTTTCAAAGGCTTCAATTCTAATTCCAAAACTATTTTGGAAAAATCAATTTTAAAACGATTTTAAAATCTGTGACTTAACCCATTTCCACGTGCCATCCATATTTGTGTGTGTATAGGTGTGGTCCAGGGTCCAACACAATAGTGCACAACATCACAATCGTATTGATAAGCGGTATAACCCATAACGCTTATCTATATTCACAGATTCATAGGTAAATTAAACTATCAATCACAAAGATTCACTAATACGATTCGATGTGGGTTTCGGATAACAAACTGAAATCCGACTCCCTGTCGCATCGAAATTCAAATGTCGTTTTACGGGTCAAAGGGTTTCATATTCATACGACAAATATAGCAGATCAGCACAAAGTATCACATAGCATCACATCACATATCAAATATATCAATCCATCACACAACATTCAATAACAATCAGCATCTACAATTAAGATGAATAAACTGGGTGGTTTTAAATTTATTACCTACATGATTACTTTCATTTATTAGTCCTAGTTAATTAACTATCCATATTTATTCAATTAATAAATCTTCAATTATTAATTTTAAATCTAATATCATTCAATTAATGATTTCTTAATTACAAATTAATTATTCTAAGAAAAATTAATCTTAAACTTTAATTAATCAAATTAAAACCCTTGATTACTTTAATTAATTATCCATTCCATTAATTAATTAATTATATTAATTATCCATTTGTACTACCTTAATAATTAAATGAATTACAAAGCATTTAAACTTTTCTTTATCTTTAGATAAACATTCCTTATTTAAATTATGCATTTGAAAACAAAAATGTTTTAAATTTACATTAAATTCTATTTAACATTTTCTTTAAACTCAAGACTCAAATTTGTCTTAAATAAGAGTTTAAAGCAATACACAACTTAATCTTATATGTTTAAAAGAAACATATACTTTATTAATAAGTTTAAAACAATTTAGATTTCAATTCAACTTGAATTCAAATAAATTTAAAAATTGCTTTAAAATCTCAAAATTGAAATATAACTTCCATTTTCAATTTAGTTTAAACTCTTTAAAACTCTTCCTACAATTTCACCTTCAATTCAAATGTAAATCATTTGAAAGCAATTTAAATTTAAATTCTTTACTTTAAAACTGAAGTTTAAAAATTTAAATCCAGATTTAAAAACTCAGTTTTCAATTCATTTGAATTCCTAAATTAAATACTTAACCTTCCATTCCAAATACAAATCACATATGCATTTATACTTGAGGTTTTGAAATCAAATTTAAATTTAAAACACAATATGGTTTCAAATTTCAGACAATTAAAATTTGAATCCATTTTCAAATTCAAACTAAAACTCAGTTTAAATCTCCACCCTAAAAAAAAAAATTTAAACTTATCTTCACATTAAACAGAAACAGTTTCTGTTTTATTAAAAATCTTAAACTTTGAAAATTTCCAGAATTTAAATAATTTCAAGAGAACAGAATTTAAACTTATTTAATACCATTCTTAAATTCAGTTTCAAATCCTAAGTCACAATTGTAATTTGCAAATTATTTCAAATTTTATAAAACTGAAACAGTTTCCTGTTTCTTTATATATATTTTTTTTTAACCAAACTTGAATCTTCTGCATTTAAATTATTACAAAAGAATTCAAATAATTTGAAATCATTTTTAGATTCAAGTTTTAAATCCTAAGTTCAAATTTCCATTTTAATTTAAACTTTATTTTTAAAAATTCTAAAGAAAACAGAACAGTTCTGTTTTTAAAACCTGAAACCATAAAGTATATTCGAGCAAGCTTAAGTTTTACTTCGGGTCAAAACAAAATTGCTTCGAGTTATTTCCATTTTTCCCCGAGACTAACCCGAGTCAAAAACTCCTGCAACCCAGAACCTACCCCAAACCTGGAACAGACCAACCCCCCTCCTCTTCAAACCTGTCAACACCAGTTTCTCCCAACTCCGACCACCCTCATCGACCAAACTCCGGCATTAGCTTCATTAATACACCATCTACCATTCACCAAAGAATCCTTGAACTCGATTCACTCTAGAAGCAACAACACCTAATTTTCCCTATGCCCAATAAACTAGGGTTCCATACCAAAATCGACAACTGCCACTTCCCTCGTGAATTAAAAATTCATTTGTTATTTTTCTGATGATCTACGATCCTCCACAAAGCTACCACCTCGACCTCGAGACCCAAAATCATTCCGATCATTGGAATTTAGCAAAAACCCCAAATTTGATCATTTCGCAAAATCTCAAAGGACTCATGCTTAAAAAAATTTGATTCTACTTTTAAAAATCAGCATTTTCGAAGACATTTATAATGACATTCCTGAAATTAAAAATCTTGATGTTTGAAATTCCAATACACTTTGGCCTTGCCTGAAATTTCAATTTTTTCAGAAACTTTGATTTTATTTTTGCTTGAATTTATTTTTAAAAACAAGTTCACGTCCATATTATCATTTTATCTTCAATGATCTGGTTCTAATATTGATCATAGGAGAGCAGTTTATTTCTATTCATGGCTTTAACCCTGTTACTAAGAACAGAATAGATAGGCCCATTCATTCATATATATATGCACATATATAACCAGTAAGCATTTGATATTTTCCACAACAAAACTTCAACTTGGGTTACAATCCATTTTCAGAAGAAATGAGGGAGAGAGGGATTTTAGTTTGACATGGTTTACACTATAAACCTGAGAGTTTAAAAGAAACAGAAGAACTAGAAAGGAAAGTAACATTCCCTGGCAAAGTAAAACACAAGCACAACAAAATCCATTCACATGCAAAGACTATCCACATTCATGCAGGCATTTAAACACAAATAAGTAAATAAAGCATGGGGATTGCTCACATTTTTCCCAGAAGATAAGAATGCTTCCTGACAGCTAATTCAAAACAGAGATGAGTGAAGGCCTGCAAGTTTCTTTTTTTTTTCTCTCCTACTTTAATCCCTTTAAATTTAGATCTGCAAATCATAATTACAGATCTTTTTTATCCTTTGTTATGCTCATTTACTCAAATCATTAATAACAGTAATTTTTTATTTTATTACTTACTGTTTGAATGTATAAAATAGAGAAGCCCCTTTTTTTTTCTGCAGTTTGAATACTAGAAATGGTTTTGTCTTTGATCTTCAATTTTCAGTATTGTTTCAAATGCAACAGAGAATAGGGTCTGCTGTTGCAAACCAAAAATTCATCTTGACTTGAACTTTATTTCATCCCTGCAACTGATATACAAGGTTGTTTAAAACTTTGTCTTATTTACTAATTTCAACATTAAACTCAGATTTAAAAAAAAAGTTTCACTTGCCTTTACTTATTTCCAGAGAACTGCATTTGATTCCCAGATTTTGTTTCAAGGCTTTGTTTTTTGAACTACATTTTCTGTTTCTTTTTAGATTTGGAGTTGCTATGTTTTTCCAGATCTTTGTAATTTGCTTTAGGAATCATTGCCTGTTTTCCAGGTTGCAGACTTTGAAACTGTTTGAAGCCTTTATTTTTGCTTTGATTCTTTCAGATTGTTGAAACATAAGCTTTATTTTGATTTGAATTTATTTTTTTTGCCCGTTGATAATTCTCTAGTGTATAACTTCCAGGCTTTGAAAACTGGAAGAAAACTTTGTTTTAAATTGATTCAGGTTTGATTTTTTTTTTCCCTTTGGTTTTGTAGTTTCAGGTTTTGAGACAAATAAAAATAGCCTGGCATTTTTCTCTTGTGTATGATTTCAAATTCAAAATGAAAGAAAAGTGTATTTCGCCACTTGTAATCTGTATTAACACTTGTAAGTTTATGTAGTTCCTTTGGTTACAAATGTCATTTAAGATCAAATTGTGTTTGAACCCTTGTTTCAATAAATTTATAAATTTGGTATTAACCCTTCATCATTTTATAATTTGTAAATCACATTTTATACATTTTCAAACTATTATTTACACTTATACTTTTCAAAAGATATGTATATATTAAACTTTAAATATAAATTTCAAAATACATATTACATATGTATGCTATAAATTTGAAAACAAATTTCTATTAATTTTAAAAGATAGAGTTTCTCTTTCAAATCCAATATATACTATTTAAACATTTTTTTTTTTTTTTGTTTGTTCAACTTTTTAAAGTTTTTAATCTCTAATTTATTTTCAATACATTTTATTTTGAAATTCAATATTGTTCTACAATTCACTTATTCTTAAACTTGAAATTTAAATTTCTATTTAAAATCAAAATTATTTATCTATTCTAAGAATTTTCTAATTAATTCACAATTTATTTTCAAAAATAAATTTAATTGCCAAATTAAACTTGATGAATTTCAGGAATGTTACAGATTTCCCCCCTTAAAAGAATTTCGTCCTCGAAATTGCAAGGAAGACGAGAAAGAAAAGATAATAGATAAAGAAATGATTGATCAGATCAGAATCGAGATATTTATTCTGCATTTGGCTTACCAAATCAGAATATCGACAATATGAGAACAAACTCATATAATCATTACACAAGATATTTGGGTCCACCGGTCTACGAATATGCAAGGGCATTGATTAGTTCGAAGGGATAACTAATCGTTCGTAGAATATATCGGATCCCAGAGAATAGATAGATGGATCAAATCTTCATATTAGTTAACCAATTTACTTAATTTAAAATTTCCAATTTATTTAATATTATAAATTTCAAATTCATTAGAGTTTAGATCGAAAAGCTGATAAGAAACCGATGAAGACACGAAGTAAGAATTTTCTACAACGATTCGTAAGGCCACCATCACACCGAAGCTTCTTTCTGGAGCAGCTACGAAGCAATCAAAAGAATTCGAAATCGAATCAAAGGAGATTGATAGAGAAAATTGTTTCCACTGTTGCAGGGTGTTGACCATTTGTAGTGGTACTCCCCTGTCCCCTACCTCGTTCTCTCCTCGCACTCATACTTACTATCGGTGAATAGTAAGAGAATTTACTGAGGCATTCGAACGGATATCTTAGGGATATACTCATTCTAGGGTTTACTTCACCCTATCTCTAATGAGTTACTTAATGTGTTATACTCCTGAGCTAAGGTTTTAACCATCAGCTCTGATACCACTTATAACGACCCTGACTCGACCTTCGAAAATCGGCACCGAATACGACACTCGTATTCAAATGCCGCAGATCCAAACGTCGAACCTGGTTCGCCGGAGCTTATAACACATTAAGTAAATAACACAGCGGAAGGAAAGAATAACATATATCGATATACAACATTTGATACAATAATTGATACAACAGATGATACAATAGATATCACCATTATCAGAGATACAAAGAATAGCAGCGGAAATAAAAGATAACACTAGCAGCGGAACACATCTCCAAAATAGTCTTCAGGGAAGAACTCCAGTATCGGTAATCTCCATCTCCAAGGCACCAATCCAGAATAGCTCGAACTCTCAAATCAAGATGAAGAGAAGCAACTCGATCCAATTGCGATTGCCAAATCCTAAGGCTTGAAAGCTATCGAATCTACACCTATTACTGATTATCTGAAAACCCCAACTCTAGACTGCCCGTGTGGGAAATAGTGGGCACCCAGAGTTTAGGAAAGGAACAATAAACTCCAGGTCAGTCATGGGACTGGTATGAGCAAACAAAAACATTTGGTCTTTGAACAAACAAGAGAATTTAAATTTGAAATCCGCAATGCTTTTTAGAAAATGAAACTACCATAAGGCCTCCCGGCACACACACAATGCAAACGCACACATGGGGGAGATTTCTCCTTATGATAGTCAAACATGCTTAATACGAGAAAAATCCTTTGATATTATTACTAGTGCATAGTGGAAAATCTTTCGAAAGTATAATATAAATCCTAGCCAGCATAGGTACCATGATACTATGCCTACTATAGCTGCCATGTTAAATGGCAGGTTCTACAACTAAAACCGTACAAGGCACGTATTGGATGAATGGATTTCCAACAAATGGTCAGGCTAAGGAACTTCCTACTGCCACATGGGATCGCCTCTGGCGGGACGTCCCGAGAAACTAACGTTACGGTTAGATCTCTGCCAACACAAGGCCGGGTTACCTCTGTAACTAGGTAACTACTACACGAATATGCCATCCCCCGGTCCTTTGGGACCTTTATCCGAGCGCTCGCAACAACACCACACAGTAATAGATATAGTGTATCCACATGAGTAAGTATCTGGGCTCCATACCATGATACCACCCTTTTCCAGAAGGAAATGACATACCCTAAAGGGCGCGACCCTCATAACCTTGCCGCATCTTTCCTGTTTCGACCATTTCCGGGATGTGAGGTCCTGATGCAGTCTCGTCCACAAAGTTACGCTTTGTGCAACAAAGCCATGCTTTGGGTCAACAGATGACCAAAGCAATGATCACAAAGATAAATGATCAAACAAATGATCATATCACAAATGATCAACCAATGATCATCACACAGCAGCACTCAGCATGCCACATTACCAAATTGGGAATATCACTGATAAATATCAACTACAAAACCTCTGAGTTCGTACGTCTCAGAGAAGGGTGTTAAGCTAAGAGAATAAATTCTCCGCCACCAAGCAGAAATGTATTTGATAGAGATCAGATAACATCTCAAAGTGTAATGTCGGACATACAACCATACAAGTCTGTTCCGGGTTCGAACAGAACCGAAGGCACTTCCGAAGAAGCCCTTGCAAATCCGGGTATCCACAATCCCGATCGGACTTCCCATCACTAAGGAGAACTCTATACCGGAGCAACTCAGTGCAGAGTCAATCGATAGGTTATCCTATCGTTCTCACAAATACCCGGTCTTCACCACCGGTCTTCAAATGTTATCCATAACGTCGTATCACTATTCGGAATGGGCTATATGACACAAGGTCCTCTCCCGGCTAAACCGAATAATGAGCGCACTATTTAAAAACACATGGATATGGGATTTTAGTTAAGTCACAACTTATAAAAATCCAAAACTTTTCTTTCAAATGGTAAAACAAACTACCATTTTTAAATCTTTAAACAAAAAGATTTATTTCACAAAGTTTCACCCAGCTTCACAAAGATCTATTCATAGATTTCAAAACAATTCCCATTTCAATTGGATTAACCCAATTAAATCTTTAAATTAAAGATTTATAGCTTTCAAAACACATTTCCAAAGATTTATCTAAAACTTGGAAAACAATTTTCCTTTTAGACTTGAAAATCCTTTTTTACACAACTTGAAAGTCCATTTCTTATGAGAAAGCAAATCTAATTTATACAAGTTGAAATCTTGAGTTGAATTTAAATTTCAAATCATCACCTTGAAAAATGGTTTAAAACCCATATAACCCATTTGTAAGTTGAATAACTTTTAAAACCCTAGTTCTCAAATTTTAGGATTCAATTTCAAATATTGAATTCAAATTTATATGAATTCATTTAAATTCCAAGATTCAATCAAGTTATTTAAAATAACTTTTATTTTTGAAAACTCATTTTCAAAGGCTTCAATTCTAATTCCAAAACTATTTTGGAAAAATCAATTTTAAAACGATTTTAAAATCTGTGACTTAACCCATTTCCACGTGCCATCCATATTTGTGTGTGTATAGGTGTGGTCCAGGGTCCAACACAATAGTGCACAACATCACAATCGTATTGATAAGCGGTATAACCCATAACGCTTATCTATATTCACAGATTCATAGGTAAATTAAACTATCAATCACAAAGATTCACTAATACGATTCGATGTGGGTTTCGGATAACAAACTGAAATCCGACTCCCTGTCGCATCGAAATTCAAATGTCGTTTTACGGGTCAAAGGGTTTCATATTCATACGACAAATATAGCAGATCAGCACAAAGTATCACATAGCATCACATCACATATCAAATATATCAATCCATCACACAACATTCAATAACAATCAGCATCTACAATTAAGATGAATAAACTGGGTGGTTTTAAATTTATTACCTACATGATTACTTTCATTTATTAGTCCTAGTTAATTAACTATCCATATTTATTCAATTAATAAATCTTCAATTATTAATTTTAAATCTAATATCATTCAATTAATGATTTCTTAATTACAAATTAATTATTCTAAGAAAAATTAATCTTAAACTTTAATTAATCAAATTAAAACCCTTGATTACTTTAATTAATTATCCATTCCATTAATTAATTAATTATATTAATTATCCATTTGTACTACCTTAATAATTAAATGAATTACAAAGCATTTAAACTTTTCTTTATCTTTAGATAAACATTCCTTATTTAAATTATGCATTTGAAAACAAAAATGTTTTAAATTTACATTAAATTCTATTTAACATTTTCTTTAAACTCAAGACTCAAATTTGTCTTAAATAAGAGTTTAAAGCAATACACAACTTAATCTTATATGTTTAAAAGAAACATATACTTTATTAATAAGTTTAAAACAATTTAGATTTCAATTCAACTTGAATTCAAATAAATTTAAAAATTGCTTTAAAATCTCAAAATTGAAATATAACTTCCATTTTCAATTTAGTTTAAACTCTTTAAAACTCTTCCTACAATTTCACCTTCAATTCAAATGTAAATCATTTGAAAGCAATTTAAATTTAAATTCTTTACTTTAAAACTGAAGTTTAAAAATTTAAATCCAGATTTAAAAACTCAGTTTTCAATTCATTTGAATTCCTAAATTAAATACTTAACCTTCCATTCCAAATACAAATCACATATGCATTTATACTTGAGGTTTTGAAATCAAATTTAAATTTAAAACACAATATGGTTTCAAATTTCAGACAATTAAAATTTGAATCCATTTTCAAATTCAAACTAAAACTCAGTTTAAATCTCCACCCTAAAAAAAAAATTTAAACTTATCTTCACATTAAACAGAAACAGTTTCTGTTTTATTAAAAATCTTAAACTTTGAAAATTTCCAGAATTTAAATAATTTCAAGAGAACAGAATTTAAACTTATTTAATACCATTCTTAAATTCAGTTTCAAATCCTAAGTCACAATTGTAATTTGCAAATTATTTCAAATTTTATAAAACTGAAACAGTTTCCTGTTTCTTTATATATATATTTTTTTAACCAAACTTGAATCTTCTGCATTTAAATTATTACAAAAGAATTCAAATAATTTGAAATCATTTTTAGATTCAAGTTTTAAATCCTAAGTTCAAATTTCCATTTTAATTTAAACTTTATTTTTAAAAATTCTAAAGAAAACAGAACAGTTCTGTTTTTAAAACCTGAAACCATAAAGTATATTCGAGCAAGCTTAAGTTTTACTTCGGGTCAAAACAAAATTGCTTCGAGTTATTTCCATTTTTCCCCGAGACTAACCCGAGTCAAAAACTCCTGCAACCCAGAACCTACCCCAAACCTGGAACAGACCAACCCCCCTCCTCTTCAAACCTGTCAACACCAGTTTCTCCCAACTCCGACCACCCTCATCGACCAAACTCCGGCATTAGCTTCATTAATACACCATCTACCATTCACCAAAGAATCCTTGAACTCGATTCACTCTAGAAGCAACAACACCTAATTTTCCCTATGCCCAATAAACTAGGGTTCCATACCAAAATCGACAACTGCCACTTCCCTCGTGAATTAAAAATTCATTTGTTATTTTTCTGATGATCTACGATCCTCCACAAAGCTACCACCTCGACCTCGAGACCCAAAATCATTCCGATCATTGGAATTTAGCAAAAACCCCAAATTTGATCATTTCGCAAAATCTCAAAGGACTCATGCTTAAAAAAATTTGATTCTACTTTTAAAAATCAGCATTTTCGAAGACATTTATAATGACATTCCTGAAATTAAAAATCTTGATGTTTGAAATTCCAATACACTTTGGCCTTGCCTGAAATTTCAATTTTTTCAGAAACTTTGATTTTATTTTTGCTTGAATTTATTTTTAAAAACAAGTTCACGTCCATATTATCATTTTATCTTCAATGATCTGGTTCTAATATTGATCATAGGAGAGCAGTTTATTTCTATTCATGGCTTTAACCCTGTTACTAAGAACAGAATAGATAGGCCCATTCATTCATATATATATGCACATATATAACCAGTAAGCATTTGATATTTTCCACAACAAAACTTCAACTTGGGTTACAATCCATTTTCAGAAGAAATGAGGGAGAGAGGGATTTTAGTTTGACATGGTTTACACTATAAACCTGAGAGTTTAAAAGAAACAGAAGAACTAGAAAGGAAAGTAACATTCCCTGGCAAAGTAAAACACAAGCACAACAAAATCCATTCACATGCAAAGACTATCCACATTCATGCAGGCATTTAAACACAAATAAGTAAATAAAGCATGGGGATTGCTCACATTTTTCCCAGAAGATAAGAATGCTTCCTGACAGCTAATTCAAAACAGAGATGAGTGAAGGCCTGCAAGTTTCTTTTTTTTTTCTCTCCTACTTTAATCCCTTTAAATTTAGATCTGCAAATCATAATTACAAATCTTTTTTATCCTTTGTTATGCTCATTTACTCAAATCATTAATAACAGTAATTTTTTATTTTATTACTTACTGTTTGAATGTATAAAATAGAGAAGCCCCTTTTTTTTTCTGCAGTTTGAATACTAGAAATGGTTTTGTCTTTGATCTTCAATTTTCAGTATTGTTTCAAATGCAACAGAGAATAGGGTCTGCTGTTGCAAACCAAAAATTCATCTTGACTTGAACTTTATTTCATCCCTGCAACTGATATACAAGGTTGTTTAAAACTTTGTCTTATTTACTAATTTCAACATTAAACTCAGATTTAAAAAAAAAGTTTCACTTGCCTTTACTTATTTCCAGAGAACTGCATTTGATTCCCAGATTTTGTTTCAAGGCTTTGTTTTTTGAACTACATTTTCTGTTTCTTTTTAGATTTGGAGTTGCTATGTTTTTCCAGATCTTTGTAATTTGCTTTAGGAATCATTGCCTGTTTTCCAGGTTGCAGACTTTGAAACTGTTTGAAGCCTTTATTTTTGCTTTGATTCTTTCAGATTGTTGAAACATAAGCTTTATTTTGATTTGAATTTATTTTTTTTGCCCGTTGATAATTCTCTAGTGTATAACTTCCAGGCTTTGAAAACTGGAAGAAAACTTTGTTTTAAATTGATTCAGGTTTGATTTTTTTTTTCCCTTTGGTTTTGTAGTTTCAGGTTTTGAGACAAATAAAAATAGCCTGGCATTTTTCTCTTGTGTATGATTTCAAATTCAAAATGAAAGAAAAGTGTATTTCGCCACTTGTAATCTGTATTAACACTTGTAAGTTTATGTAGTTCCTTTGGTTACAAATGTCATTTAAGATCAAATTGTGTTTGAACCCTTGTTTCAATAAATTTATAAATTTGGTATTAACCCTTCATCATTTTATAATTTGTAAATCACATTTTATACATTTTCAAACTATTATTTACACTTATACTTTTCAAAAGATATGTATATATTAAACTTTAAATATAAATTTCAAAATACATATTACATATGTATGCTATAAATTTGAAAACAAATTTCTATTAATTTTAAAAGATAGAGTTTCTCTTTCAAATCCAATATATACTATTTAAACATTATTTTTTTTTTTTGTTTGTTCAACTTTTTAAAGTTTTTAATCTCTAATTTATTTTCAATACATTTTATTTTGAAATTCAATATTGTTCTACAATTCACTTATTCTTAAACTTGAAATTTAAATTTCTATTTAAAATCAAAATTATTTATCTATTCTAAGAATTTTCTAATTAATTCACAATTTATTTTCAAAAATAAATTTAATTGCCAAATTAAACTTGATGAATTTCAGGAATGTTACAGTAGCCTTCTATGTAGGCTTGATTATCGTTTGTGTTGAGGATGTTGACTCGTATAGTGTGGAGTATTACTTCAATCTTTACTTCAATCTATCAAGCTTCCTTCTTGGCCCAAGGATAGCAAGTTGAAAGTTTGAGACATGATAAGTCTATGAGACTTGGTTTCTGTTTGAGGTTGAGAAACGCTTTTGTGTTGTTGGTGCGAAGAGACCGGGATCAGAGTTATCTGAAAACCACTTCGGACCAATGTATATGCAACGATTGTGCAGGTTGCTTGTGATGATATTGATATTCCGAATTTTCATAGCGGGGGATCGCTTCTTGATCGTTTGGGGTTAAAATCCCAATATACATCCAGTAGCAGTGCTCTCTTCATTTATGAAATATCCAATGTAAGGACTATTCGCTACTAATCCTAGGGATTTCCCAATAGGATGTGGTAGGAAAATACCTTCGGTTTTTCCTATTCCTGGACAACTTGTATGAATGTTTGTTCTGACATTGGATTTCTATAGATTACGTACATTGGTTTTTACAAACGTACATCAGTGGTGGCGGAGAAGGCAACTTCTCTTAGCTTAACACCCTCCTTGAGACATATGAGCTTAAGAGTTGTATTTTTGTGGAAAGAAATTAGTAGTCAACGGAAATGGCTGTGTGGCATTCAAAGTGGTGTGATTGTGATATGTGAAAGGTAATCATTACCTCAGGCCTCATCAACCGGAAATGACCAAAACAGGGTAAGATGCGGCAAGGCTAAGTGGGTCGCTCCCATTAGGGTATGATCATCCTCTTTTAGATATATCTTTACACGCTATGACTTCGTGTATCTGATTATTGTGGTTTGTATGCTTAGAGGGTCCTCGGTAAGGGTCGGTAACGACTAGAGGATGATATATTTGGTACCATCTAGTTATAGAGGTGGGCCGGTCTTGTGTTGGTAGAGAAACTTTGTGATGGTTTCTCGGTACGCTCTTCTAGAGATGTACTGCCGGAAGGTAGTCCCTTCACCTGGCCATTTGTATGGAAATCCAAACTCCACTATGTGCTTGCCATTTTGATTGTATTACCCAATTGGGCTATATGCTAGAATTTAATCAATGTAACAATTACGGCTATGATTAGTATTATTTGTATACTAGACACTAGTATAATATCACATGATTTGATATCAAATGTTTTAGTTATCGTAAGGTAAAAACATGTCCGTGTTTATGTGTGGACTTGTCTTACGAGATACTTTTGTTTTGATAAAGGAAATGTTTGGTAATTTAATAAATTCAATTGAGTGTGTTTCTCACGCTGGTTTACCAGACTAATCCGGGCGTTCTTCCCTTTCAATGCTCGGGTCGGACCGAGTATATTTGCAGGTTATGATTTGGTGCTTTTTGGAGCTTCAGCAGGAGAGCTGGAGATCTTCATTTTCGTACATCCGTATTTGTCTGATTATCCGCTGCATTGTTGCTTAGTTGTTGTTTTATATGACCAGCAATTGTGAGGACCGGTTATTATAACTGTTCAGGATGATAACTGTTGATTGATTATTGACTCTGATTAATGTATGTATATACAGTTTCTGTTTTGTACATATCATTGATATGATAGTATATGTTTTCCGCTGCGATGTATGATTCTGTATTATTCTGTTCTGTTCTATCTTCTCTCTTTCTTCTCTTCCCTTCTTCTCTCTTCTTTTCTTTCTCTTGAATTTCCATCAGTTTGTACTTTTTGGGTCAGACATTTGTGGATTATTGTCGATTCAAAGGATACGGATTTGCAGGTCGTCACAGCTGGTATCAGAGCTTAGATTTTGTATATTCCTAAGCTTTAATGTGTACTCCGTGTAGTTAGGGACAATAGCACCCTAGACTGAGTTTGAGTGTATTAAATATATGAGTGCGTATTTGTTAGTGATATGAAAATATTTTATGTTGTGTTTACTTATCCATTGAGCTGTTTGTGAATTCTGGTCGGTATGTGCGACGCCATATTATCGATTGGAATTTCTAAACGCTTAAACGTGGCAAGGCGACATAGTATCATTTTAAATTGGGTAAATGAAATCATTTTACCTCGATTATATTTTATATATAAAGAAATAATTTTTTGGAATTATTAAAGTGTGCACAAATGAATTGTTTGGTTGTTTGAAAATTTAAATATATAAGTTAAATAAAAGCTGTTTGAACAATCTAAATAGAAAAAACTATTATAAGAGAACAATTTTTATAAGTGAAAGATTTATAAATAAAAGAATTTTTAAAAGAATATAAAAGCACTAAATTCACCACTGTTGCTGGGAAATAATAAGGGTGATGACTGCAGCATGATCAGTATCATTTTCGAGTTTCTGTGTGATGGATTTGCTACCAATAGTAAAGTGAAAATTAAAGTTTTGTATCGATAAACAAATTTGAATTGGAAATCCAAGTAATTGATGAATATAAGTGAAATGCGTTTTGGACTTATAATATGAAATAAAGATTTTAACTTTTGTAAAGTTTAAGAAATTTGAGTAGCATAATGAAAATATGATTTGAAATTTAGCTATAGGAAGGTTAAATAATTTTAACTGGATTAGATAAGTTATTGAAATAGGAAATTAAACTTAAATGGTTAAGTGATTATATAATATGAATTTGGAATTTGAATAAATTAGTTGTATAACTTAGAAAATGAGAAAATGTAAGTAAAACCAAATATTAGAAATGGTTAGACAATTTTGTAAAGTAAAACAAAATCTGAATTTGAATAAGTGATGTGAATTTGACTTAAGTAAAAGTTAAATAAAATTGACTTTAGAATTGAAATCTGAATTGGATTTATAAGTTGAAATGAAATATAACTTAAGTAATGTTGAATGAAGTTGATTTTGGTACCAAAGTAAATTAATAAGTGAATTAAATGAATGTGAACTTGAGTTATATAAAGAAAATCAACTTTAAGATGTAAAATGAATTAACATTAAAAATGTTGTTGTTAATAAGTTGTGAATTAATAAAAATATTAGAAATGTTGTATAGAAATGTGAATATAGTGAATACGAGAATTCAATCTAAATTGAATGTTAAACCAATTGAAAGTAAAAGTGTTTAACCAAATTGAATGAAAACGAAGCGAAGTAAATAAATTTGGTTATGTTGGAGATACAATGGTTGTTAGATGGATGTTAGTTGATTGTATCGGAATTCATTAAGTGTTAATGGAATTGAATTAATGAAATTGAAAGCTAAATAATTGAATTCGAATGGGTGATAAGTGAATCTAAGTAGAATTAAATTTGAATTTGATTTGGAAGCGAACAAACTTGAATATGAATTAGTGAATGTAAAATAATTGAATATGAATAAATGAATGTTAGTAAATCCAATGTTAATGAATCAAATATGATTAAACTGAAAATCAATTCAAAGAATATTAATAAGAAGCGAATGTACATTGATTTGGTTATGGAGTTGTTGGATGTTAATTGGATGATAGTTGTTTGATGATTGGATTTGTTGCTATTGATTTGCATTTGCTATATTGGCATATATAGTTGTTGGTATACATTGTATGCTGATATTATTTTCATATATACGTGTTCTCATTGGTTTGTTGAGTGTTTAGTAGGTGCGGATTGCGCTTGCTTCGCATTTGGAGCTCGCTTTCGCGCTATATTAGCCGTATATGTAATAATATATAAGGTACATATCTCGGATTACATATCGTACTATTACAATTTTTTTCCCTTTAGGATGCCTCATAACTGAGATGAGATGTATATTTGTGATATATATATGTTGTGATCCTACTACGATCGAACCACGCAAAGGAGACGCTGGCGAATTTTTTTGAAAATTTAAAGCGTTAGAAATTTTTGAAAATTTTGGATATTTTTTTGATATTGAGGTATAAAGTTAAACGATATTAGTTGGTTTTGAAAAGATAACTATGAATGGATTTGAAAACTAAAAAGAATTTTATAAGAAGTTTAACTATTGGATTTTTGGAAAAGTTAAACACTTAAGAGATTTGGTAATCTAATTTGAAAGAATTGTTTTGAAAAATTAATGGATTTTGTAGCTTTTTCTTACTTGGTAATTTCGAGGATGAAATTCTTTTAAGTATGGGAGAATATAACGACCCAGAATTTCAGTTATTTGGAATTAATATATTTAATTGATTTTAAATATGCACAAGTAAATTTTATAAGCTGAATAACTTATATTTCAAATATCGTGATTTAATTGGATAATTAAATGGTTAATTTAATATTTGAATTGCTAAAACAATTGAAAATTAGATTTAACGTGAATAAAAATGATTTATAAGGTTATATTAAATTCTATTTGAATTAGAATGATGTTGGTAAACTTTGAAAATTGAATTAAAAGTTAATTTGTAGAAATTGAATATTTTAATATTTAATTAACGAGTAAAAATAGCCATTTTTCATACAGTCTCGGATTTCGACGAAACCAGTTTCATTGGATCCGTAATTTTATATTTTTGTAAGATTTCAAATTTCATGTCAATTGGATTTACGGTTGTCCGGGAAAATCTAAAACGCGTAGAAATCTGTTTAAGTAAATTTTAAATTTAAATAAGTCGATTTGAAAACCTATCTTTCAAATACTGTCGAATTGGCTCTCCATATATATTCCATTGTGTTCGAAATAGGGGTAAACATTATAAATATCAGACGGCACGCTTCGTTTCGAGTACGAAAATTTTTGGGATGAATAGTGCGCGTAAATTTTCTGTAAAAGGCTACATTTTTCTTCATTTTGCTAAAACCCTAACGTATCTAGGGTTAACAGCCACCTAAAATTCCAATGGCCAGAAACTTCCCTCGTTTCTCCTCATTTATCTCCTCATCCATGCCCCGATAGCCTTCGACATCAACTATGAAAATGGAGAGGGTGGAGAGATCTATCGACTATACGGCTATGATCGAAAATCTCGTGGTGGATAGACGGCAATTTTAGTTTGAAGGCATCACGTTCGAGCATGGTTTTCAAGTAGAGGGAAGGGCCAAACTTCAAATCATTTGGGGTGGTGATGGAGTAGGCCAGGGGCTGCGACGTGGTGTTGTTCGATCGTCGAATGGTTGAGCATAGGTGGTCGTGCAAATTGATGATAGTCGACCGCAATGGGTTGTATCATGCGCGATAACCTGACGAGGAAGAAGGAAGAAATGCTTGCAGCCCAGATGGATTAAGAGAAAATCGAACGGCTCAGAATAGTAGGGTTTAAAAATAGTAAATAAAATTGTAAATTGATTTATATTAATTCTTTTAAACTTTAATACATGATATCTTTTTCATACGAGGTCTGTTTCGCACGAAACGAATCGCATTGGTTCCGTATTGACAAGCATTACATTATGGAGCTGGATTGGGATTCATTTGAGCTAGTGAAAATTTTGTTTGAAATTAAACACTTGTTTAATTTTAATCGGAATAAATCGCTATCGCGATGACTACAAACAATTTGAGTACAACTCACTCTTTTTGACTCACTGATATTTTTATATAAGTGAGAATAAATACTATTTATGATGATTGATGATTGTTTGAATGATATATGATATATTGATTGGTATTTGGATATATTCCTGCCTAATGGAGCAGATGACCCTATACGTTCCGGTGTATTAGCGGATGACCCTTTGTACGCGCGTCTGCCTCGAAGCGGACATTGTACACATATTCTAATACGTATATTTATTGCAAGTGAAGGGTTGGGGGGATCCAACTGGATTCCTCACCAGTGTTGATTTATTTACAGATATTGTTATATATTCTGTTATCATACGATTGTTTTGGATGCCGTGATTGATGTATTTGGTGCAATTGCAGCATTGGGCCATATTTTGGAAATTTAAAAATGATAAAGTGATGGTTTCCAAATTTAAAAGGACTTTTAAAGTGATTTTGGAAATCGATTTTTTGTTAATTTTAAAGTTTTAAGGAATCGATTTATTTTAAATAGATGAAAGTTAAAAAAATTATTGTCATAAAAAAATATGATTTTTAGTGAAATATACTTAAGTATAATTTTTGGAGTTATATAGGTTGTAATAACAATTTGTAAATTATTAAAAGGATAGGTTTATTTAAATTGAGATTTTTGAATTATTATAAATGGTTTTATATATAAGATTTATAAAATCGATATTTTATAAATCAAAATGATGGAATTATAAAGGAGTTTTATAAGTAAAAAAGAATTATAGATTTATATTTGTGAAGTTATAAAACGAATGATTTTGTAAAATAAATAGTTTATAAGTAATTAACTTATAAATTGGATTTTGGCATGTAATTGAAATATATATGGAATTGGTTAATAAAAGGATTTTATAAGTGGAAGTTTTTACTAAAATATAAATAGAATTTATAAACATTTTTTTATAATTCCGAAATCAATTGAATTTGATAAGTTAATTATTATAGTTTATTAATGGGACTATATCCACGATTTTGGACAGTGGATAATTCTTTAATTAAAATGTGTTATAGTAATGAATTTGATAAAGGGATTATATTCACGATTTTGCATAGTGGATAATCTTTTAAAATTAAGTAAATGTTTCAAAAGTGATCTTTTAAATGGTTAAAAGATGTATTAAAATGTGTTAAGGATCGAATACATAGATTTTAATATTCATTATTGAAATAGACGTTTTCGAGAAGTAAGGAAATGATGGACTATAACACTGTTGTTACAGTAAATGATTTTCGAAAGGAAATGTTTGTATAGTATATGGGATTTATATACCTATCTAATTTTCGAATTCCTATACTATTGAATTTGGGTTATCGTAATGATGTTTTACGCAACATTAGTTTTGACCCAAACAAATGTGTTTAAGAGAATGTTTCCTCAAAGAATTAAATATATACTTGATCGTGATTTAAGTATATGAAATGTTTTCTAAGTGTTGAAAATAAATTGATTTGTGAATTACTTATTATTAAATAAGTAAATGAAAATGTTTTTCAATACGGAAAGTTGAAATGTTTTGAGAATATATCTTTTTAAAGATTAATGGAAATGAATATTCAGCAATGATTTAATTAATAAAAGATTAATTAAAAGGGCCTAGTGATTGTATATAGTGCTAAATATTTGTTTGTTTGATTTGATAGTTAAATAACCGACTATCAAATTGGCCAAAATTTTAGTTCCTCGACTTGATGGGGGAACTATTTAGTCGTACACTTAGTACGTAGCCTTCTGTGTAGGCTTGATTATCGTTTTTGTTGAGGATGTTGATTCGTATAGTGCGGAGTATTACTCCAATCTATCGAGCTTCCTTCTTGGCCCAAAGGATAAAAAGTTGAAAGTCAGAAACGTGATAAGTCTATAAGACTTAATTTCTGTGTGTGGTTGAGAAACGCTTTTGCAATGTTTGTGCGAAAAGACCGGGATCGGATTTATCTTAAAACAACTTCGGACCAACGTATATATGATGATTGTGCAGGTTGCTTGTGATGATATTGATATTTTGGATTTTCGTAGTGGAGGACTACTTGTTGATCGTTTGGGGTTAAAATCCCAATATACATCCAGTAGCAGTGGTCTCTTCATTTATGAAATTTCCAATGCAAGGACTATTCGCTATTAATCCTGGGGATTTCCCAACAGGATGTGGTAGGAAAGTACCTTTGGTTTGTCCTGTTCCTTGACAACTTGTATGGATGTTTATTCTGACATTACATTTCTATATATTACGTACATTGGTTTTTACAAATGTACGTTAGTGGTGGCGAAGAAGGCAACTTCTCTAAGCTTAAAACCCTCCTTGAGACGTATGAGCTTAAGGGTTGTATTTTTGTGGAAGGCAATTAGTAGTCAACGGAAATGGCCATGTGGCATTCAAATTGATGTGATTGTGATGGGTGAAAGGTAATCGTTACCTCAGGCCTCATCAATCGAAAATGACCAAAACAGGGTTAGATACGGCAAGGCTAAGTGGGTCGCTCCCATTAGGGTATGATCATCCTCTTCTAGAAATATTTTTACACGTTGTGACATCGTGTATCTGATTATTGTGGTTTGTATGCTTAGAGGGCCCTCGGTAAAGGTCGGTAATGACCGGAGGATGATATATTGGGTACCATCTAGTTATAGAGGTAGGCCGGTCTTGTGTTGGTAGAGAAACTTTGTGATGGTTTTTCGGTACATTCTTCTAGAGATGTACTGTCGGAAGGTAGTCCCTTCACTTGGTCATTTGTATAAAATCCAAACTCCACTACGTGCTTGCCATTTTGATTATATTACCCAATTGGGCTATATGCTGGAATTTAATCAATGTAAAAATTTCGGCTATGATTAGTATTATTTGTATGCTAGACATTAATGTAATATCACATGATTTGATGTCAAATGTTTTAGTTATCCTAAGGTAAAAACTTGTCTGTGTTTATGTATGGACTTGTCTTATGAGATACTTTTATTTTGATAAAGGAAAAGTTTGGTAATTTAATAAATGCAGTTGAGTTTGTTTCTCACGCTGGCTTACCAGACTGATCCAGACGTTCTTTTCTTTCAATGCTTGGGTCAGACCGAGCATATTTACAGGTTATGATTTAGTGATTTTGGAGCTTCAGCAGGAGAGCTGGAGATCTTCATTTTTGTACATCCGTATTTGCTTGATTATCCACTGCATTGTTGCTTAATTGTTGTTTTATATGATCAGCAATTGTGAGGACATGTTATTATAACTGTTCAGGCTGATAACTGTTGATTGATTATTGACTCTGATTGATGTATGTCTATACAGTTTCTGTTTTGTAAAGATCGTTGATATGATATTATATGTTTTCCGCTGCGATGTGAGATTCTGTATTGTTCTGCTTGGTTCTATCTTCTCTCTTTCTTCTCTTCTCTTCTTCTCTCTTCTTTTCTTTCTCTTGACTTTCCGTCAGTTTGTGCTTTTTGGGTCGGACATTTGTGGATTATTGTCGATTCAAAGGGTACGGATTTGAGGGTCGTCACATATGAGGACCTGTCGAGATTGCTCTTGCTCAATTCTTACCACTACATCATCAAAACTTGGCATCTCAAAGACGCCAAGACTTGAGACCTGATCGATTCATAACTTGGATCAAGAGCCCCTAGGTAGGTGAAGATTAATTCTCGTTCAGATCTTTTTTTGGATTTCAACTGGGTCTGTTGTTGGTAGGAGATAGACATTAAGATCTTGTCATTTTGACATAATTTCGGTCACTAGTTTACTATTACTTTGGGTGCTCTGTTTAATTTGGGCAAGCTCTTGTTTAAGGATAAAGATATGAGCAAAAAAAAATTACTGGCCATAACTTCTTTTGAATTTTTCTCAAACCTCCTGTGATGTGCTAAGTATATGAGTACGTTTGATTTGGTTTTCCAATGTGCTGAGAAGCCATGACATGATTAATTGGTCGGGTGTCTTCCATTCTTCTATTTTTTTGCTCTTCGGGAGTTGGCTCATTTGGCTCTGTTGCTTTAGGTTTCTCCTTTTTTCCAGTGACAAAGCTTAATTTTCCTTTACCACCGAGACCAACTGACATTGATCTTGGCCAAGGAATGTAATTTCTATTGCCACTGAATATGATATTTGTGAGTTTAATATAGTCAGATTGAGACATGTTGAACTTACTACAGTTGATATTTGCAGTAATTGATGTTGTTGTGGAAAGTCAGGATTTGACCTGCTCTGATACTATATTGAATTTTAGAGGAGAAGAGAGAATATGATGAATAATTAATTTTATTGCAAAAAAATTCTCTGATTCTGCAAGCTCTTTATACATGATTATATACAGCTTAATTCTAGTAGTCGTTGCTTATTTCTTTAATTATAATTCTAGTAGCCATTGCTTATTTTCCAAATTATAATTCTATAAGTCGTTTCTTATTTCCTAAATTATAATTGCCTAATTACACCCTAATTACAACAAAGTACCAAGTATAGATAACAGTTGTATAATGGATGCTAGCCTTTTATTTGTTTCCTGTTTTCAGCCAAGACGGAATATTCTGAGGCTATCATTCCTATTTCTCAACAAACACTAATTATACCTTTATCGATTCGTAAACTTTTCGTTGTTAACTCAAAACAATTAACATTCATCAACATTTTCACCATATAAGCTAACTCTTTATTTCAAAATACTATGCAGAGAACTCTTGATCTCAACAGTAGCTTCAGCACCTTTATTCCTAGTCATCCTCATTTCAAAATTAATTTTCATTTATATTGGGTAGATTCGAGACCGCAAGCACAAATTTGATTGAAAAGGATGTAGGGTTTATAAAATTTATCTTTTGAAGAAACGAAATAAAAAACACTATTCCATAAAATCAGTACTTATTCCAAAAGAGACGTAAACTTAAACATGGCAAAAAAATAAAGCACAGATTAGTTAAAAAATACACGGAGGGACCAAATTTACTGTAAAAAGAGTAGAAAGTACCCGCTTTGTATTTACGCTAAGAAATTAGAACCAAGACCAATTTTCTAGTTCAGAAAACTAAATACTTCAATTTTTTTGAAGGTATTTACTTCTATTGAACAATGTATGACTAACTATTCCATATTCATCTTTATGACTTAGTATTTCCTTCATTTTAATGTGATTATAATTTTTTCAGTCGTCGACCGATTGTAATGAAGTGCATCACCACTTTATTCAGTGCATTCATGTACATATGGTGAACGTTAGTAGAAAGGTACACTAAACTTAAATTTGAGGAAATTTTAATGCAAGAAGATTATCTCTTAAACCTTAAATCAAGGCTATTTTTTTCGAATGTGAAAAAATAGGAAAAAGAATAAAATTTGACCGATCGGTTTTATGCAGGCTAGAAGCCATATTGAATAGCTCACAACCTCAAGCAATTTACTTATTGCTTTGAATCTAGTAAAAACAGAGCCTCACGTGTTAGGGATTTTTCTAGGATCCCTAGACAATTAGATTTTAAAAGAGATAAGAAGTGAGGAAAAACGAATACGCAAATTCCTCTAAACAAATAGCCTTTATTAATTCATCTAAATATTACGAAAGAAAGCCTAAAATTTTAAAAGATATCTCAACTTCCAAATCCCTATTAAAATAAAAAAAATTCCCACATAGATCTAATGAACCATATACATGTCTATTTATAATAGCCCTAATAAAATATCTTCTTTAAAAAGTTATTGAACGCTTTCATAAATCATTTCCATGTAGATAATTTGTTGTCTTCTCTAATACGATAAAAGAAAGGCAACTAATAACTCAACCAAATCCACAAAATCTTTCAAATGTGTAATTAACCACTCTCCAAAATCTGTCAAATCTATAAAATAGGCACTGAGTTTGAGTCATAACTCCACACGGACTTAAATATCTTCAAGATCCATTTAAATAAGGAATATTTTATCACCATAATCTAACATTCTCCATCTTGGTACGATATTCCATAAATGTCATCCAAGCTTCTTCTAGAACCTCGAACTCCAACCGATCTCTGGTATTACCATGGAAAAAAAATTCGCCATTCCAAAAATGACTAACCTTCAAACCACTTAATTACGAGTGCTCCCAATTGAATATGGATATCACTAATAAATCAGAAGTTTTTGTAATACCACAGTGGCCTCCATGTGATCTTTGCGACTTTCCGTTGCTAGCTTCACCTTGACTCTAGCAATCGCCTCTCCACCACCATTTTAAGAAGTTCCTTCATTCTTCACCGCTTTCCCAAGTAATTTTTATACATTATTGCTTCCTCTTTCTACGTGCAGCGTTTCCTTGTTACCCTTACAAACCTTTGTAACTTCACCTCGAATCAAAAAATTGTAGCCTTTTACGTTCAACTGTTCTACAGAAACAAGGTTCTTTATAATTTCTAGAATGTGCCCAACTTCTATAAGCTTCACCACCCTTCCATCATACATCTTCAACCTAACTGAACCTATCCCCTTAACATGCAAGTCCCCACCATCAGCAGATTCCACTATAATATCTTGCTCTTTATAATCGATAAACGCTTCTTTTTGATTGCATATGTGAAAGCAAGCACCTGAATTAGGCACCCATTCGTCTCTTTTGCTTCCATCAACACAGACTGTTATTACTAGTACCAATATTAACCTCATCACCATTGCCTTCATTAAGCTTTTCTTTATCTTCCTCTAATGTTTTCATTCTTTTTTGTCCTTTTTAAGGTTGTTGTAAAATCTTACTTGGTGACCATGTTTTTCACAGTAATAGTAGATGAAATCTCTCTCCATATGTGATTTATTTGGTCGCCATTAAATGTTTGGTCTGTTGCCCCTCTTTGCAAGATGCACCTCTTCAATTGGATTTCCAATTTCCTCTTTCTATATCTTTTTCTTTCATTAGTTTCATCATCTGCATCTCCTCGTTAAACATACTACCAATCACTGATCCATTTAAAATGACTTCATCCGGATTTGAGTTATTTAATGCAACCACAAGTGTTTTCCAACTCTTCAGTAATGGACTCGTAAACATCAAGGCTTGGTCTCATCATCCATCTTGAAATTTACGATTGCCAATTGATTCACAATTTCCTGAAAAACATTGAGATGCTCTCTAATTGACCCACCTTCCTTAAGCTTTAGATTGACTAATCTTCTTATTAGAAGCGTCTTATTTGAGCCCTTTACATAGATTCCTTTCAATTTCTTCCAAATTCCAAAAGCTGATGTTTCATTAGTACCAATATAAAACACCGAATAGCTACTTCCATCATTCTATTCAAAGTCTCTCATTTTGCTTCAGATACATTGCTAGGTCCCTCCCTTTTGTTCTCAAATGGTTGCTAAGATCACTAAGAATAGAAAGTCCAACATCTACGCCTTCCATAACCCCAATTTCTCCCATTAAGATTTTCTATACTTATCTTCTTTATAATCAAACTCTTTTAAAAAAAATTGTGTATTAGGCTCTAATACCAACTATTAGAGTTTTTTTAGGTTTCCTACGAAATTAGAATTTAAAAGAGATGAAAAAGTGAAAAAAATGAACACATAAATGAAAGCCTAAGGATTTAGAAGATATCTCAATTTACAAAACCCTAGAAAAATATTTTTCTCCCAGATATCTAATGAATTATATAATAGTAAATCTTTTAAGAAGTTGTTGAATACTTCTTTTCCATGTAGATAATTTGTTGACTTCTCTAATATACTAAAATCGAGAAGAGAGGAAATTAATCACTCTACCAAATCCACAAAATCTCTAAAGTGTGCAATTATTCATTCACCAAAATCTATCAAATCTATAAAATAGATAATGACACTACAAGGAATATGGTCATTTTCGACGACTTCAAGCCGTCGGAAGCCGTAGGAAATGTCGTCGGTATATAGAACATGGCTTTCGTCCATTTTTGATGGAAATGACGACAGATTTAGGATGGCCTCCGATGGCTTTTTTGACGGCAGTTTCGACGTTTTTTCCAACGGTGAAGACGTCCATGTGGCTTAAAAGCAAGACAGAAAATCATTGGAAGCCGTTGGTATATATGACCAGTTAGCCGTCGGAATAGTTCGACATATAAGCCATCAGAAACTATCAAAAATGTGGGTAATTTTTTTCTCAGCATCCCAATAGCACATCAATATCAATATATATCACAACACATCAAAATCAATATATAAATATATATAAGCTAAAATCAATATCAATATCAATAATAATATAAAACTCAAACATTACCATCTCAAACTCAAACATTCCAATCAATACAAACCAAACCATCCATCATCACCCCACAATGTCTAAATCCAACATTAATGTACAATATATACATCCAACATCAAATCCCAAAATCAATATCAAGCACCAAATATCCACAAATTAACCCCACCATCTCTCATTGTATATATATATATATATACAAGTTTTAAAAACAAAAACTGCAAAATGTATCTCATACTTGTCATCGGCTCCGAAACCACCAGACGAAGAGAATGCTCCATGATGCTTCATATACTAGACTAAACGCTAGTTTAGTTACTCCATTTATGCTGCTCAGAGGCGGTCCTGCTCCTGTAGCTGTGCAATTTTCTATCGAAGCTCATTAATCACGGCGTTGTCCTAAGCCTTTTGATAGGCCTTTGGTGAGACTCGGGCATAAAAAAAAAGTCGAAATATGTTTAAGTTATTGTGTAAATTTTATAAAAATTAAGCAATTTTTAAAACTTAATTAATTTTTATCGATTGATTGCCGAAGCAATAGCGCTTATTTCTCTGTGTCGGGTCCATAACGGAGTCAAAGATAGCGTCCTCCTCATACATGGTCAACTGCTTCCGTCTCGAATGCTCAAGCATCTGCGCACGTGCTTGCATAAATTTTTCCTGCAGTGCAAAATCAAATACAAATAAATATTACATGACATTATTATAATAATTTATTACTATTTAATTAAATGATCATTATTAATAACTTATAAATTAAAATATACTTACATGTTGGCGTATGCTTTATCCTCATGTCAGGCACACGTCACCGATCCCTCATTGTCGGTCTGCCTGACGGCATGAGTGTGCACAAATACGTCCATATACGAGACAGAAGCCCTACGAGCTCTTTCCTACAATAATTGGTATATATTATTATTGTTCATACAAATTTATACAAAGAATGTAATAACTGTTCATAATTGCAATTTACCAAGTCCTCACGATGATGCTGAAATGATTTCGAGCAACCACGGTTTGTGATTGGATTTTTCTGTCCGTTCGCCGAGTTTCTGCCTGTCTCCGCCTGCAAATTCAAAATTAAGACTATATTTTACATGTATAAATTATGTATTCTCTACTGAAAAAATTAAGACGACAACTGATAGACTTACCTTGAACTCATCGCTACCCCACCATGCGACCCAAGCATCCCATACATTGGCACGCATTCAGTTTGGCTTCTTCCTAGATTTTCTGATGGTCGGCATCAAATCCCGCTAATTCTTTGCAACTTTGAAATTCCAGTGGCGCTGGCGAAGAACAACATCCTCCTCTTGTAGGTCTACCGCACCCTGTGTATATGTTGAAAAAATATAAGTTATACATTTATACTAAGTTAGCAAATTGTAAAGTGATTATATATAATGATATATAATTTTGCACTTGCTAAGAAGTCCTGCCGGATGCTCTCCCGGACATGCTCAGGGATCCTACTCCATTTTGTCCAGCATGCAGCATACGGTTTATGTATGCCTACCTAGATATGCTGAGCACTATATTGGAAGGCTCAAGCTCAAAAGCCCTGCATTAAATATGATATAGACAAATCATGACTAATATATCATACAAAATATTTATAATGTTAATGTAAATTTAATACTTATGAGCCATTTGCTTTCGGTAGAAATCTAACAACCGTACGCAGCGCCTTCTAGGACGGGCCGTTGCAATCGCCTCCGCTGCGAACGGTCCCTCTCTGAGACGAAGAGGGGGAACCAGACTGCGAAGAACTCCGCTGCCTAAAGAAAGACATCTGCAATACCTGTCATATACATATTATTTTATTATGGCAGACGTACCATTCAATTATGTGTAAACATACCAGGGTCTAACATTAAAAATCACATATAACATACAAAAAACGTGTAATATCAATACTTCCATAAATTACATTTTTTCAACATGTATACTATTAAATCAGTACTCGTTGTTTTCTGATTTAGACTTGGTCTCATACTCCCATTTGTTTTCCTCCATGGTCTCAAATGCTTCTGCTAATACATTTGATTCATCATTAGAGAACCAAAATCAGTTTGATCATTTGTTATTGTAATTTTGCCATTTTCCTCGATATCAGCTTGGTATGCTAGTTCATTCAGGAATATTCTTTCCATCAAACATAAATCTTGCCTTCGTTTTAAAAACTGCCGAGCAATATGCTTTATCTCTTTTTAGAGATGGATAAGGAGCATAATAAACTTGTAGGGCTTGTTTTGCTAGTATAAATGGATCATACTAATGATAACGTGATGTATGCTCTATTTCAATAATATTATATTTTTGTTGCATGTTGATTCCAGAACTTAAAACATTACTGCACCAGTTGCATCTAAACAAATAAACTTCTTCTATAGGTCTGGTGAAATATGTTAAGTGCAAAACCTGAGTTAACACGGTGTAAAAATGATTTATGTAACCATTCGGATCATCACTACCTTTAACATATACACCGGTATTGTTAGTTAATTTTTCAGCCTCGTATTCTTTGGTGTTAAATTTGTATCCATTGGCAAAGTATATTGGATATGGCCTGACTTTTCTTTTTGGTCTCATCGCTAGATGTTTTAACCCTTCATCGAACTAGTCGACACATCATTACATGATTACAAATGTCTTGACATTTCTTTTTGGTCCCATCGCAAGATTTATCATTTTGGTAACAAAAGTTCCATCAATACATAACAATCATGATTTTTTCATTCCACTCAATTTACCATTCTTATAGTCGACACATCTACAAAGATTAGTGGAAATCCCATTAGGAAATCTTAATCCTTTCACCCACTTTAACAGAACTTTAGCTTGGTTATTGTTTAGCACATAGCATGCTTTGGGTTTTTTGTATCATTTGGCTTCATATGAAGCTTAGGACGATTACACATTGCCTCTATATCATGTCTTGATTTCAAATTATCTTTAGTCTTTCCTTTAACATTTAGAAATGTGTTAAATACATTATCGAACACATTTTTCTTGTTGTGCATCACATCGACATTATGACGAATTAGGAGATTTTTCCAATAAGGCAACTCCCAAAATATCCTTTGTTTGCACCAATTATGAATCGTCGATTTACGTTGGATTTCAATTTGTTATCCAGTTTTATGTATCTTTGGATAATCCTTTACAGGGTCATAAATATCTTCGCTTGACTAAATTGTTGGTGGTCGCAAGGCCTCCAGTCTATTACTTGTAAATTTTCTTCTACCTTTTCTAAAAGGATGATTAATATGGAGAAAACACCGATGACAGTCAAACCACGAAATTTTCTTCCTATGTGGTAAAGAAAGTGCTCGTATTTCTTCTATGCAATAAGGACAAGCTAGACGACCAGCCGTACTCCAGCCCGAAAGCATTACATACGCAGGAAAAGTGCTTACAGTTCACAACGGAGAAGCGAACGTAAGATTTTTTTTGAAATGTCATATGTTTCAACACCTTCATACCATAATGTTTTCAACTCTTCAATCAACGATTGTTAATATACGTTGATTCCTTATGTCGGATCATCAGGACCAAGGATGATAATAGTGAGAAACATATACGGAGTTTTCATACACATCCACGGAGGTAAATTGTAAGGTGTAACGATTATAGGCCAAGATGAATATTTTGAACCAAAATGAGAGAATGGTGAAAATCCATCCGTACATAAACCAAGTCTAACATTACGGCTCTCCGCTCGAGGTATGTCTAATCAAAATGCTTCTATGCTTCTCCATCAGTTGGGTATGTTAACGTACCTTCTTTCTGTTTTCTCACAATTTTCCATCTAAAATGATGCGCGGTTACAAGAGATGCATATAAACTTTGAAGCCTAGGAGTGATGGGTAAGTAATGCATGCGCTTCTACGGAACTTTCTTTTCCTTCTTTTTTCTTGGTTTGTATCTTTCCTGATTACATATTTTACAATTCCTAAGATTGATGTCTTCTTTCTAAAACAACCATGCAACCATTTAAACATGTATCCATTTTTTGATATGGCAAACCAAAAGCAGACATAAGTTTTTTCACTTCATAATGATTTTCGCACATCAAATTATTGGGTGGCATATGCCGTTTTGCAGCTTGTACTATAGCTGTAGACCCGGCTTCTATGAAGTTGTATTTTAATTTCATCACAGTGTATTCTATAGTTATTGATAGTTGAGTACCGCTTGTACAACCATCCCAAATTGGTTTCTTAGTAGCATCCAATAAATCATAATTTTTCTTTGCTCCAATACTTGGTTCTTCTTCGACATTAACATGGTTACCAACAACTTCAATAGTAGTGAACATTGAACGTGTTGCATCTTCAACCATATCTTCTATAAGATTCGTCAGAACAATTTTAGTATCCACCTCCTACTCTGAATGTACGAGATTAGGTGCTATAAGTTCTCCATGATGATCCCACACCAAATAATTCGACACGAAATCATATTAGCGCAAATGAACTATTACCATATCAGGTATCAAATGCTTCAATAATTTGTACCTACTACATGCATAACGAATTTTCGTCATTCCTATTGTTACTTAAAGCGAATTCAATTTAAACGCGTATAACATTTTGAAAATGTTCACTTACTAAGCATCCAATTTGTAACAACCCAGGTTTTTGATGTCGGTTAGTGGGATATTTAACTGATTTTAATAATTGGAATATTAATTTTTATTAGTCGAAAAAATGAATTTTCTGATATTTAAAATCAGAATCTATAAATTTACTTAAACTATATAAAATTTAGGACATAAATTTTTGAATAAGGGAAATTTATCAGTATAGGTACATGTATTTAAAACTTCAAACTCGGGATAGAATAATCTCTTTATAAAAATTTGTGTATGTCTACATACATATATATATATATATATATATATATATATATATATATATATATGTAAATAGGCATACATATGCAAATATAGATAAATATGTAAATAGGGAATAATGTGAAAAAAAAATATGTATATATGATGACAAATACAAGCAAATGTGTGTGTGTGTCTATATATTTAAATTAAATAGTGAAAATTTAAATATATGTGTATGTGGTGACAGAAATATATATATATATATATATATATATATATATATATATATATAAATTGATGTATGTGTTATAAAGGTTATATATATAGATGTAAAATAGGAAGTAAAATAAATATCTACATTATATGGATGTACATATCTATATGTATATATTTTGTCAAATATATATGTGTGGATAAAATTGAAAATAATTAAACATGTAAATATATGTAATTAAATACATATAAGTATATGTATGTATCTAGAAAAAAATAGTGCATATGAAATATATTTTTTAAAAGTATCTAACTTAGCATGTTAGTACGTGTTAGTATATAATCAAATGCATTTAAATATGGTAAATATATATATATATATATGTGAAGTATATATATACACAAGGAAACATCATGATGGCAAACCTCATTTCAAGCACATAAAATGGCTAATCAATATAATAAATCAAATCAAGCCTTAAATAAATCATCTTCTTATCAAATCAAGTCTACATATTTTCAAATCAAAATAAACAAAAGAAAAGAAAGAAAATAAAAAATGAATATAAAGGGATTGTGAAGCCTGTAACAAGCTTCAGCCTTTCCAACTTGCTCTCTCTCTCTCCATTTATAAATACCTATGCTAACTTCACGTTTACATTCCAACTTTTCAAACATTAAAATATAAAAAGTTTCCATTTAAACCAAAAGCAAGCTGAGTGTTGAAGCTTGAAGCAAGAGATCAAAATAAAGCAACAGCTTATCACACATCAAAGACTGTGAGTATAACAACCTATATATTTCAACAGAGCATCAATTATGAATATACATATATATCCGGGTTACGGATATATCAGTGCTACGTGCCTCAAGTAAGTATTGAAATATGATTATGTATGAGCATGTATATAGTGTTGGATCTACCAAAGCCTATGAAAAGTACTCCTCTATTCATGTTATTGTTTTAAAAATTGTTAGCTTCCAAGTTAGGATGCTTTTGGAGCTCAGGAGACGAGCTGGATGGCAAGGACGTATTGCATGTATTCGATTATAATTCGTTGTGTATTATAGGTTGTATATTCAGCATTTAGGAACAAGTTATTATAACTGTCCATATTTATATAGTGATGATTGTACTCTGATAACTTGTATGTATATTAATAGTTATCGATTTCCTTTGTATAAAATGCTGTTATTGTATATTATAATTTGTTCCACTACGATTGTGAGATTCTGTGTTGTTGTTATTTCTATTCCTTCTTCGATCTCTTTTCTTCTTAACCCTAATAACTTGGTATTTTCGACACTCTTTTGCTCAACGCTCTATACAGTCAACGAATTAGTGTTGATTTTCAAGGGTCGAAAATCTCCCGGTCGTTACACGTGGTATCAGAGTAGAAGGTCAAGCGAGAACCTTGGCTCTGGTGGGGATTAGTCATTAAAGATAGGGTCAGTAGTACCCTAAAATGACTTGAGTGTATTACATATAAGGGCATACTTGTTATTTTCTTATATGATGATTTAAAAATGATTTTCATATAATTTTAGTATTTCTTAATTATTATAGTATGTTATGGTGATTGGCTGTAGTTATCATAATCAAGTAAGATTATAAAATTTTAAATATATATATATAACCAAATAGAAAATAGGATAAGAATGAACTATACAAATGAGTTAAGTTGAAAATAAACTCAAACCGGGAATTAAATCTCAGAAATTTCAGAAGAATTTTTCAAGGTGTTTTGAAATGAAATAAGTTTACCCTGATTATAGTTTATATATAGGAATAATTTTCCAGGAAAATTATGATGGAATATATGGTGTGTTTGATTTCTATATATAATAATATTGATTATTATCATAAGTTGGTTGTTGTGTCTTAATAGAGGATGTTTATTTCAAAATAAATAATGATAAAATAATGTGAAATGTTTTATGGAAGTGAAACTATATAAGCTTAATTTATAAACATGGCTTATAAATTAAAATGTATCTAAATTGTGAGGTTTTGAATCCAAGTCCCTAATATTTTGAAATGTATTTCAAAATATTTAAGTAAATAATAAGTAATATTATTAAAATATTTTGATATAGATAATTTGTTTTAAAAACAAGAGTTGTTTGAAAATGAATTTGTTTTGGATAAAAACCAAGGATGGTTTAAAATTTAAAGTGTGATTTGGTATGAAAATAGAATATGTGTGTGTGTGTGTGTATGATTTCAAAGTTGATTGGAAATAAATAACTAGGTGTTTGAATTCTGGAATCTCCCCTTTGAAGATGAGAAGTATACCCCAAAAGAAAAGTAAGTTTTTGAACTTATAAGTGGGAAATGATATTAATAAGGGATTTAAATTTGGGAGGTAAACATTTAAATTAAGTAAGTTTAAATGGATTGGATGAATTGGGAAATTAACTCAGGCCAAGTTAAATGAGTTTTGAACTTATAACCTAAAATTAAAATTTTCAAGGTTGAATTGAAATTTAACCGTTGGAAGTTAAATGAATTAAATTGTAAAAGAAAAGGGTATAGATTTGATAAGAGGTGCAAAATAAGTTATTTATGTATAAATGATTTCAAAATGATTTTCGAAATAAAACGGGTTTCGAATTTTAGAAATTTGTGATGGATGCTATTGATTGATGTCATAGATAAATTGGATGTTATTTTATTTGATATATCCTGCTATCATCCTATATGTTTTTTACAGTGTATAAAACCGTAAATCGATTCATCTCGAATAAATTTAGAAGTGGATTGAAATGATATATATCCATTCCTGAAATTAAATAGGAATAAAACTTTGATTTGAAACTATTTAAATGATTTTGATTTTAAGGAATAAAATTGAATTTATGGAAATGGAATCATTTTGAACTTAAGTTTGAAATGTTAAAACAAACTTGTCAACCGGAATCGTTTAAAGAATTGAGTAAAATTTTGAAGCTATAATTGAGAGATCAATTGAATTCCGAAATTGATTTGTTTTAAAAGTAAATTGAACTCTCATGAACCTTGAATTAAATCCAAGTAAAAGTAATTTAAATAGAAATTTCAAAACTTGGGCTCGGAAATAAATTATTATTAATGATTTAGAATGTTATATTAAATATTGAAGGTTGATTTGATCTAAGTGGTTAAAATGATATTTTGAAAATCGACCGCAAATTATATAAATCAAAATGTTTAAAAATGAGAATTGAATTGAAATTAATTCAAATTGGAATTGGATTGAATTAATTAGAATCAAAATCGAAATTAAATCAATATGAAATTGAAATGGGAATTGATTTGAACTATAATGGGAATCGAAGTTAATTCGAATCGAAATCGGGATTGAATCAATCTAAATGGGAATGGAAATTTAAATTGATTTGAATTGGAGATTGAGAATTAAATTAGTTTGACCGTGAAACTATTTTCAAATAAGTTATTTTAATATAAACTGTTTTAAATTCTATCTTCCTAAATATTCTAATTATTTTTGACTTTCCAAGCTTTTTACCATACAAACCATTCTTTTAAATACACAAACTATCTTATATTAACTATTTAACTATTTTACGAATATTTAAGCTATTTTCTAAATTCAAACTGATCAAAATGGAAATTGTCATATTTGAATCATGAATATAAATACAAATTGGGTTGAATTGAAGTTATAACCCAAATGGAAATTTAAAGTAATTCTGAATTAGAACCGGAATTGGAATATTAAGGCAAAAATGATTTTGAAGTGAAATAGTATATTTTGAAAAAACTATGATGATTTTAAAATGAAGATTGGATAGTACTATAGCCGAAACTTACTTTTATAAGAGGTTTAATGTGACAAATAACTTCGTAAAGAAAATCGAACTTGGAAATTTGATTTGGCATTAATGAGAATATAAATGTTGGTATATATTCGAATTCCATTATTGAATTCACAACCACAAAGAAAGATTTTATATGTATAGAAGAATGAAGTGGAAATAGTTTTGGAACCCATTGATTTTAAAAGACTTTTGATTTTGGAAAATAGTTAATTTTGGAAATTTGGTAAACCAAATTTGAAAATTAGCAATTTTGAAGATATCGACTATGTATAAATAAAGTTTGTATGTGATATATATATAGAGAGTATGATTTGAAAGATCCTGTATATGTATATATTATGATATGTTTTGAGACAAAAGTATGGAAAGGCACCCCAACGAAAGTCGAAACTTATAGTAGGAGATCCACTAGGTGGCTCTGCCTAGGAATCCAAAGGGTGGGTTCAATGAGAATTGGGATCCTAGAGGACGTCCGGACAAAACTCATGAGTTCCTGGTGATCATTTGTTTGGTAGCATAAGTCGAGTGGTGCTAATGCCTACATTTACATTGGGTTTTGCAGTGATGGCAACGTAACCTTTGTGTAACCGCGATCTATTGCAGTAAGTCGAGTGGCAGTGATTGCCTGCAATCTACATTTGATTTCGCTGGGATAGCGACGTAACATCGGTAGATTGCGATCTATGTGGTTTGGTTCCATAGCATAATTTGGGTGGCAGCGAGTGCCTACAGTCTACATTGGATTTCACTGGGATAGTGACACAACCTTTATGCAGCCTGCGATCTATGTGGTTTAGTTTAGTTTGGTAGTGTAATTCGAGGGGCGGTGATTGCCTACAGACTACTTACGGTTTTGTTGTGCTAGCAACGCAACCTTGGGGTAGCGGCGATCTATGGTGTTTAGCGTAAGTCGAGAAGTGCAGATGCCTACAATTTTCTTATGGATTTCGCCGAGATAGCGATGCATGTGAGAAATGCGGATTACGGATCTTAAGGATGGAAGAACACTAGAGGGAGGGTGAATAGTGTTTTGTTGATTTTCTAAATCTTTTTGAAACTTATGTGATTTAATCACCAACAAATGCAATTCATAGACACAGATATAATCACAGAATCAGACATAGATGCAAATACTAAATAAAAGCAGTGAAGGAAAGAACACACCAGGACTTTATACTGGTTCGGAGTTACCCTACATCCGTCCCGTACAATCGTACGGATTTCTTATCAAAATAATCTTCTAGATTACACCCTTGGTTTCAAGGCTACGAGGTACACCCTCCTATATTCGAGTCCAGGGAAAACTCTCTTGATTTAATCAGGCTACAAGATCACCTAATTGATTTTCGGGGCTACAATCACATCCAATTGATTTCAAGGCTCAACCGCACCTTTTGCTTAGCAGTTTGATCTACAAAAGATTCTATAACTCTGAATAGCATTGAGATCTTATGGAGAGAGTAGCAGAGAATCAAACAAGAGACGATCAAGTTTGATTCACTTGGTATTTCGAAAGAGTATAATTTAGGATTCTTTAGAATAAATGTGGAAGATGAAGAGGAGAGAAAATAAATGAAATGTGGTAAAAAAAATCATTTAGAACTTACTGGTATTTATAGTAAAGCAACATCCATATCTATTCGTGAAAGGATACGACGAATAGACAGTTCTTTTGAAAATTGAAAGTTGAAAATAACGGACACCATGTCGACATGGGGGGTTGAGGGATGTCGAAATGCTCAAGGCAAAATTGATGTTTTGATTTTCTTATTAAAACCGGTTTCTATAATTTTTGAAAACAATTTCTAAACTTTGTAAATATATTTGAATATAGTTTAAACATATAAAAGAGTTTAGAAAGTAATTTTTAATATATATAATATTAATCTATAAAGTGATTTAAAATATGAGTATATAAATATTTTAAAGCTAAATATTTAAAACAAGAGATGGTTTAAAAACAAGGAAAATTTTGAAATCAAAATACTAAAAATGATAAAAATAGTTTTGAGGCTAAAATATTTAAAACTAAGAGAGATGTCTTTTTGCGAAGAAAATTTTGAAAACTTTTTTTAAAAATAAGAGATATATTTTTGAAAAGCATTTTTATAAAATTAGTGGATATCAAAATAGGACCACTATACGTTCCACTAGATATTGTCGTGGGTTCCATCCCACTAGGGTTCCATCCCTTTAATAGGGTCGAAGTGGACTTCATTCCACGAATAAATTATTCGAATATGGATGTAAGTGCTTTCAAGAAGTTTTAACATAATTCTAAACTCAATACTTGTCTTGTACTATTGAAATCTTGAACTCCTGATATCTTGATACTCATGAGTCTTCAAACTTGATATCTTCAGTCTTGAATCTCTATACTGTACATCATTCTTGGTACCTGCATGTTTATATTTTGCATATACACACACACACACACACACACATATATATATATATATATATATATATATATAAAAACCATTACCTTAGTATTTATATTTAATAACAAGTCCTGAGGTTGTCATCAAAACCATCATCTCAAGGACTAACAATCTCCCCCTTTTTGATGATGACAACCTACGCTTATAAAATATACTTCTCCTTCACAATAACTAGCCCTTAATCTAAGCCTAACTACTCTAAGTACTCTATTTTTTATTTCTCCTCCTTTGTCATCAACAAAAACTTATCCTAAACTAATATGACTCCCCCTTAGTCTTATAGTGGAGTACCTGTGACAAATTATGATGGTGCGTGTCTCTGTGTGTGTCTATATATATATATATATATATATATATATATATATATATATATGTATGTATGTATGTATGTATGTATGTATGTATGTATGTATGTATGTATGTATGTATGTATATGTATATATATAATAACATGAGTTAATAATAAAAAGATGACAAATATGAAAGTTTAAACCCAATAAATATATACTGTGTTTCATATAATGTTATACAATCCATTCAAACCAAATCGATTCTAAACAAATCAAAGGAAATCAAATCAAACCACGCAATTCAATAACAAGCAATTCAAACCATAAGGAGATCAAATATTTCTAGGAACTTCAACCCATCCTTCTTCACTAAAGATAGGATCTTTTTTAATAACTTCCCAATCTTCATTATCTTGAATCAAAGTTCCTATAGGATTTGCATCGAGATCATCTTTGTTGAGGGCAGAAATCATTCAACGGAGTGCATCGAAATGCTTCTCTTGTTATTTTTTCATCTGCATTTGAATTACTTCTAAGTGCCTTTGATTGCGGAGAATAAAAGTAAGTATATTCTAGAATGAATTGAGAGTTTCTTCAAGATTATCGCTTAGAGTTTGAGAAGAGGAAGCCATTTTTGATAAGTAGTTGAAGAGATGCAAATAGAGAAAGTAGAAATGAAAATATTTCAAATTTCTGGAAGAAACAGGTGTTTAAATAGGTAGAAATTCGTTTAAATGAATAGACATGAGTTAATTATTTTAATTTCAAAATTTTAAAAATAACTAAATCTGACAGTTATATGTCGACATAGGGGGTTGAGGCATGTCGACATGGGCTGTTAATTTATGTGTCTTATTTATTTTTTGAATAAGTATGTATATATATATATAAACTAATATACTATACTAATATTTATTCCAGAGACACGATAAGGTAAAAAACATAAGATAGATTATTTTTATAAATAGATGAGATGATACATAAGATGCTACTTAATATGATAAAAAGAATAATACATGCTCTACAAAACAAACTAATACATCACAACCTAGTTCTTAGAATGTGCTAGAGGATGAGGAGGATGATGATAAGCCAAGTTTTTGACCAACTTTAGCAAAGAATTTGTTCATATTAGTGGACATTTTATCCAATTTCTTACTAACGGATCTTTTGAGAATCCATTGATTTTCCACTATAATCTTTTGATTTTTGAGGAGAGTTTTGTTGAAAGGATTGTTAGTATTAGTAGGATATTCAATACATTCCAAGGAGATTTCTTCATTATCTTCTTCAATTTCTTTTTCCTCCTCTTCTTCTTCTTCTTCATCTTCTTCTTCCATATCTTCATGTGCCAATCTTTCATCCTTTTTGGCAAGAGATTTATATTGTTGAAATATGAAAGGAATTTTCATGAGAGAAATATTGGCATTATTGAACACTTTTCTTGAAATAAATTCTTCCCTTTTGTAAGCAACGCCAAAATAATTAAAAATCCGAGTGAGACAGATTCCATGATACAAGGTATTCTCACCCATTTCTAAATTCTTAGGACGAAGTTCATCCATAATCACTTGTGCCCAAATAATGTCATAATGACCAAATATAGCAAAAAGAGATTTACAAACTTTTAAAGTCGGGTTATTGGAATTTTCCGATCTAGGAGTGATAGTATATTGCAAAAGAAGATTTACAATACGCGTTTTCTGACGAAAATTACGATTTTTAAATTCAAAGTTGCCATCTCCTTCAAAAATGTGATGAAATGTCTCACGATCATGTTCATCAATATTAAAAGTAGAAAGTTCTATTCTCGAATTCTTGCAATTGAGAATGTTGCCCAAAATTTCACAATTTAAAACAATTTTAGTGCCTTTAACACTGCTCCAAATTTCATCTTCATTTCCTTCATAAAAACGTGATTCAAATTCGCATAAAACATTTTAACAAGATTTGGGTAACAAACAAAATCATTTTAAGAATAGTAAAAAAGACTAAGGATATGATTCTCTTCAAGAAGAGTATTGATTTCGTATGTAGAGAAATCGCTAAAGATAGCAAACTTTCCCGAATGAACTTTTCCGAAATTAGCATAGCTTATATAAGCCTTGATTGCTTCCGGATCATTATAGAGATACTCTTTAATGGTTTTAGACAGCCTCATTGTGGATGGAGTGCTTGAAGAAGCCATTTTTGAAGAGAGTGGAAAGTTTGAAAGAGTGAAAGCGAGTTTGAATTTTAAAATGAAGGTGAAAAGGTATGATAAGATAATGGAAATAAATAGATATTCAATAGACATGTTCTCTGGTCAAGAGGTACCTTTCCAGAATATTGGATTTGGTGAAAAGGTTGAGGAAATTCAAAGATTTGAATTCAAATTTGAATTTCAAATTTCTGATAGCGATGTCGACATCATGGGTAGGGCCATGTCGACATGGGTCAGAGAATTCGTGTGACTTATATTTTCCTATATATTTTAATATCTATATACATACATTATTTTTAATGTCTATATATTTTCTGAAGTAATTTTAAATATAATAATACTCTTTTAATAAAATATATTATAATATTAAAAATAAAAATAGACATAATAATAAAAAATTTAAAATTCAAACAACACATAATTTCAAAAACAATCAAACAATTTTAAGCAAACAATTTCAACCAATATAAATGTTTGCTTTTTTACATTAATATCTCCGAGATCATCGAAATCATGAATAGCCGTAAAGCACATATTCAAATTTTCCGTCTTCTGATTATCATCGCTTGAGGATGAGTCTGACTCTTAATCGTTTAGTGTAACGGTATACGCTTTTTTCCTTTTCTTTGTATAATCATTGCTTGCAGGAAACTTTTGCTTATTAGGATGTGGACAGTCTCTTTTGAGATGGCCTGGTTTGTCACAGTTAGAACATTTGACATGATTTGGTAATTCATTATGATCATTCTTTTTGAAGTTGTTCATCTTTCTGTATTTCAGAAACTTCCGAAAATTCTTTGTCATGAAAGCTATTTCTTCATCATCGTCACTTTCCGAGTCTGATCCATCTGTTAATGCATTGAATGCAATTAACTTCTTTTCGAATGCCTTGCTATCTCTTCTCCCTTGCATTTGTACTTCGAACGACATTAGATTTCCAATCAATTCTTTAATCTTTAAAGTACTGATATTATTTGCTTCTTCGATTGCAAGAGTTTTCTCATCCCATTCCGGAGTAAGAGAATTTAGAATTTTTCTGACTTGATCTTCTTCGAAATTTTTTTCCTCAATGATATTAGAGAATGCACAATATCCTGAAATCTACTATACATATCTGAAATGGAATCATTAGAATTCATTTTGATTTGTGAGTATGGATATTTTGGTCTGTTTGACTTTGCTTGTTCCTTCATGAGTAACTTGCAAAGTTTTCCAGATATCATATGCAAACTTACAAACAGATGCTCTATTGAATTCATTCCTATCAAGTGAACAAAATAAAATATCCATGGCTTTGGAATTATTTTGTGCAATAGTCTTTTGCTCAGCAGTCCACTTTGCAAAACTAGTTGTGGGTTCAGAATATTCAGTTTGTGTGATATTCCAAGTGTCTAATCCTATATACTATAAATATATTTTCATTATACAAGCCCGATATGCATAGTTACTGCCATTAAAAAGTGGTTGTATGGCAGTAGACCGACCCTCTACAAATGAACTATGATAGTGTTAACAGAACCAGTGTTGGTAGCCATTTTTAAAACTTTTCAAAATTCAGATTATGAAAACTTTGAAAACCAATGCTCTGATACCAAATGTGAGAAATGTGGATTAGGAATCTTAAGGCCGGAATAACACTGGAGGGTGAATAGTGTTTTGTGTATTTTCAATATCTTTTTGAAACTTGTGTAAATTAATCACCAACAAATGTAATTCACATACACAGACATAATCACATAATCAGATACAGATGCAAATGCTAAATAAAAGCAACAAAGGAAAGAACACGCTAAGATTTTATACTGGTTGGAGTTACCCTACATCCAGTCGTGTACAATCATACGAATTTCTTATCAAAATAATCTCCCAGATTACACCCTCGGTTTCAAGGCTACGAGGTACACCCTCCTGTATTCGAGTCCATGGAAAACTCTCTTGATTTAACAGGCTATAAGATCACTTAATTGATTTCTGAGGCTACAATCACACCCAATTGATTTCAAGGCTCAACCGTGCGTTTTACTTAACAATTTGATTTACAAAAGTTTCTGTAACTCTAAATAGCACTGAGATCTTATGAAGAGAGTGGCAGAGAATCAAACAAGAGATAATCAAGTTTGATTCACTTGGTATTTCGGTAGAGTATAGTTTAGGATTCTTTAGAATAAATGTGGAAGATGAAGAGCGGTGAAAATAAATGAAATCTGGTAAAAAAAATTGTTTAGAACTTACTAGTATTTATAGTAGAGCAACAGCCATATCTATTCATGAAAGGATACGACGAATAGAAACTTCTTTTGAAAATTGAAATTAGAAAATAACAGACACCATGTCGACATAGGGGGTTGAGGGATGTCGACATGCTCAAGGCAAAATTGATGTTTTGATTTTCTTATTAAAAATGGTTTCTATAATTTGTCAAAACAATTTCTAAACTTTGTAAATATATTCGAATATAGTTTAAACATATAAAAGAGTTGAGAAAGTAATTTTTAATATATATAATCTTAATCTATAAAGTGATCTAAAATCTGAGTACATAAATATCTTAAAGCTAAATATTTAAAACAAAAGATGGTTTAAAAACAAGGACAATTTTGAAATCAAAATATTAAAAATGATAAAAATAGTTTTGAGGCTAAAATATTTAAAACCAAGAGAGATATCTTTTTGAAAAGAAAATTTTGAATACATTTTTTAAAAACAAAAGATATGTTTTTGAAAAGCATTTTTATAAAATTAATGGATATCAAAATAGGACCACTATATATTCCACTAGATATGGTTGTAGGTTCCATCCCACCACGGTTCCATCCTTTTAACAGGCTCGAAGTGGATTCCATTCCACAAATAAATTTCAAATAAAGATGTAAGTGCTTTCAAGAAGTTTTAACATAATTCTAGACTCAATTCTTATCTTGTACTATTGAAATCTTGAACTCTTGATATCTTGATGCTCATGAGTCTTCAATCTTGATATCTTCAGTCTTGAATCTCTATACTGTATAGTCTTCATTCTTGGTACCTGTATGTTTATATTCTGCATATACATATATATATATATATATATATATATATAAACCATAACGTTAGTATTTATATTTTATAACAAGCCCTAAGGTTGTTGTCATCAAAACCATCATCTCAAGGACTAACAACGCAATCATTGGGTTAATTGTGATCCATGGTGGGAAAAGGGGGTGATACTTTCCATAGCATTTTTGAAAAAGGATTTTTAAGTATTTTCACTAGGTGTTGAAACAGGTCTACTAAGTACTTATGATTTTCAGTCCTACGCCTGATCCAAGTATGACTAAATTTCTATGAGAACAAGGATGGACTTGTTTAGACATCGACTTATGAAATTTGTTTTTATATAAAACTAGCTTGGTAATACTATATAATTTAGTGTTTCAAAATGTAAAATAAAAAAGTAAGGAGTTAAATGTTTAAAAGAATGATTTATTTAATAATATACATCAAAACTCAAAATTCTCATTTCGTTCCTTTTCGAGGACCAAAAGTTCTAACGGGGGAGGAATGTAACAGCCCTGGTTTTTTACGCCGGTTAATATGATAATTAACTGACTTTAATTATTGAAACACTAATTTTTATTAGTCGAATAAATAAATTTACTAATATTTAAAATCATAATCTATAAATTTACTTAAACTATATAAAATTTTAGGATATAAATTTTTGAATAAGGGAAATTTATCAATATAGGTATATGTATTTAAAACTTCAAACTCGGGATAGAATAATATATTTACAAAAATGGGGTGTGTGTGTGTATAGAAATGTAAATAGGCATACATATGCAAATATAAATAAATATGTAAATAGGGAATAATGTGAATATATATATATATATATGATGAAAAATACAAGCAAATGTTAATATATATATATATATATATATATATATATATATTAAATACTGAAAATGTCAATATATGTGTATATATGAATTGATGTATGTGTTATAAAGATAATATATATATATGTAAAATAGGAAGTAAAATAAATATATGCATTGCATGGATGTACACACACACACAATATATATATATATATATATATATATATATATATATATATATATTGTCAAATATATGTGTGTGAATAAAATTGAAAATAATTAAACATGTAAATATATGTAAGTAAATACATATAAGTATATGTATGTATCTAGAAAAAAAATAGTGTATACAAAATAAATTTTTTAAAAGTATCTAACTTAGCATGTTAATACATGTTAGTATACAGTCAAATGCATTTGCATATGGTAAAAAACAAATATATCTACATATATATACATATATATGAAGTGTGTGTATATATATATATACAAGGAGACATCAGAATGGAAAACCTCATTTTAAGCACATAAAATGGAAAATCAACATAATAAATCAAATCAAGCCTTAAATCAAATCATCTTTTTATCAAATCAAGTCTACATATTTTCAAATCAAAATAAACAAAAGAAAAGAAAGAAAATAAAAGATGAACATAAAGGGATTGTAAAGCCTGTAACAAGCTTCAGCCTTTCCAACTTGCTCTCTCTCTCTCTCTCTCACTCCCCATTTATAAATACCTATGCTAACTTCACGTTTACATTCCAACTTTTTAAACATTAAAATATAAAATGCTACCATTTAAACCAAAATCAAGCTAAGTGTTGAAGCTTGAAGCGAGAGATCAAAACAAAGCCGCAACTTATCACATATCAAAGATTATGAGTATAACAACCTATATATTTCTACCGAGCATCATTTATGAATATACATATATATCTGAGTTACGGATAGATCAGTGATACGCGCCTCAAGTATGTACTGAAATATGATTATATATGAGCATGTATATAGTGTTGGATCTACAAAAGCCTGTGAAAAGAACTCTTCTATTCATGTTATTGTTTTAAAAACTATTAGCTTCCACTTTTAAAAAAATCAATACCCAATTATCTATTTGGTTTTAAATCTCGAAATAAAAAAAAATGTTTATTTTCGAGTATAGATTATTTTAAAAATCATTTCATCAAATTTTATTAAACATAGGAAGAAAAAACATATTTTTACAGAAAGAGGGTTAGTTTGATAAAAATTCAAGTATCATAATTAGATAAATGAAGTATTCGAGCATGACTGTTAATGGAAAACATGATTTTTGATGATGGTTTGGGAATTTTTAAGCGAGTGTTAGGCGAGTAACGTCGAGTTTAACAGTTTTGGGTCATTGGCCAAATTTCGACGACTCGGTTGATTTGGGGGCTCAGCGTTTGGTGAAGAGGTGACTCGGGGAACGACACATCGGAGAAAAATGGAGCGGCATTTTTTAGTTGGTCATGGCGTTGATGCGAGGTAGTGTTAGGGTTATAAAGGGGTTTGGGTTTGGCTTCGGTTCATTGCAAATGGCGTTGACGTGAGTGGAGGAGAGGGATGTGGTATGGGGGGAATACGAAGAGGTGGTCTCGGCGAAGTTTCAGACAGGGTTTGGGAGGTGACGGTGGTCATTGGTAGTCGTGGTAAGGCGGACTGGGATTCATTCCAGTTGGGTGGAGCATTCAAATTTTCGACCAAGGTCGTGTTCGTGTTTTTCAGGGGTGTAGCCGAAGTGGGTTGGTCGTGGGTGGCATGTGGAGATGGTCGGCGGTGAGTTGTTCGACCGGAGGTAAGTGTGCACGTGCACACGATCATGCACATGTGGTGGTCTCGAAAATAAAAAGACAGAGGAAGGAAGATAACTTGAAAGAAAGAAGGAGGAGGAGTGTTGGGCCGAAAAGTGGATGGGCCAAGAGAAAGAAAGGAAAAAAAAGGAAAGAAAAAGAAGAAAGAAAAAGGAAAAGAAAGAAAAGGGAAAAGAGGAAAAGGAAAAGAAAGGGAAAATGGAACTTACACACATACACACACACACACACACACATATGATAGTTCAAATTTTGAATCTAAAAAATCTATTTTCATTCTAAAGTCCAAATCAATACGAAGATTTTTGCATCTAAATCCTATTACCCAATATTATAAATTGGTATTATGGATTTTCTGTAATTTAGAGTTAATGACATTTTATAAATTAAATGGGTAATTGATTATATTATTATTATTTGACTTAAAACTTATGTAAATTAACCAATTAGTTATTAAATAGAGTGTTAAACTTGGATTAACTAATAATAAATTGTTTTATAAATTCTTAAATTTGTAACTAATTTGATAAAGATATAAATGGATTCGGTTAAGTAAAGTTAATAAAACCCTAATGTGTGAATTGTTTTGATATTTGTTATTGATCATTAAATTAGTTAACAACTTATATCTTGGCCTATTTCTATTGGATATTTATTTCAAAATTATTCTTTTCTGTGTCATCAAGTGGACTGACGGGTTTAAAATAGTTAGATTAAAATGATGATACATTTTATTTGAAATAAACGTCTGTAATAAATTTCCATATGTGAATATTATCACCCTAAATATAAATTTTTTATTCTAAACAATTTACCCTTTTAAAAATTTATTGCTTGGACTCAAAGAGATCGGGATCAGATATCAATGTTAACCACTTCGATCAAGTAAATACTATGAACTCCTATAATTTTTATTATAAAGTTTAATATGTTGGAATTGGAGAAATTTAAATAAATTCAACCATTTTAAATAAGTAATTGTACCTGGACTTTGTTAAAAATAATGATGGATCTTTTAAAATGTTTTTGGTTATAATCAGATAAAAACTCGTCGTGTCTGTACGAGTTGCGTTGGATTTTCCAAAGATTTTTAAGTTTTCAAATTAAGTGTATTTACTCACGCTGGTTTCCAGCCTGACTCGAGTGTTACTTTATTGTAATGCTCGGGTCAGACCGAGTATTACAGTTTCCAAGTTAGAGTGCTCTTGGTGCTCAGGAGACGGGCTGGTTGGCAGGGACGTATTACACATATTCGATTATATTTCATTGTGTATTGTAGGCTGTATATTCAACATTAGGAACAAATTATTATAACTGTCCAAATTTATATAGTGATGATTGTACTCTGATAACTTGTATGTATATTAACAGTTATAGTGTTCCTTTGTATAAAATGTTGTTATTGTATATTATATTTAGTTTCGCTGCGATTGTGAGATTTTGTATTGTTGTTATTTTTGTTTCTTCTTCTATCTCTTTTCTTATTAACCCTAACAACCTGGTATTTCCGACACTCGATCGTTCGGCACTTTATACAGTGAACGTATTAGTATCGATTTTCGGGGGCCGGAAATCGGCTGGTCGTTACACAATTTCTCTTCTTTGTTGGTACATCCAGCTTTGGGATAAAATAATTGACCATTTTTCCAACTTTAAAACATAAAAACGTATTAATCATTTACTTGTTAGCATTTTATTTTTCAATTAAATCGTACATTTAAATTTTCGCAAACATATAATATTATTCTATTTAATTTTGTTTCCAAACGAATTTATACAAATTATTATATAAATTAATCTATAATTTTTAGGTTATTGTTTTACATTTTGATGGTTGGTTATCCTACTTCCCATTACAAATACAGTAGTAATTATATTTTGCAAATCATTTTATTTGAATGACTCAACAAAATTTCGGTAGCACTTCCCCATTGTTCATTGTATCGTACACATATACGTGTACACAGAGAACAAAAAGAAGTGTTGTCGAAATTTTGTGAACCGTTTTTAATGAAATGATTTGCAAAATATAACTACTCTATTATGTTTTTAATTTTTCCAATAACCTAATGAATATAAATGTCTGTTTTGTGATAAAAATAAGATCCATACAATGATCATATACAATACTTGTCAGACGAGGCCAAAACCCTCTAAGGGATTTATAAAAATTAAATCATATTATAAAACAATTTTTACAATAATTTATTTACATTCTAAGAAACGCATAAACTAAATCGTCATTTTCATCATCTTGAAAACGCATACACTAAACCCTGAGCATCGACTCTAATTAAACTAAACTAGCCCTAATGCGTATAATCAATGCATATACAGCAATTAACGCACATATACACTAAATAAATTTTTCTCTCAACATTTCAATGATAAACAATTGTAATAACAAGCTAATTAGCATTCAATAGGGTATACCAAACAATCAATGTGGTATTATACAGCTACAACAATAAATTAACCCTAACTTAACAAATCAATTAATTAGGGTTTAGGAATAAAACCTGACTGAAGATTGATGAAGGGCTTAGGGTTGTCAAGAGAGGAGAATGGTGAAGCTGAAGATGCTCGGGGAGGAGCGGCGGCTGACTGACGACGAGGAGGAGGTGGTGGAGTTAGATTTTTTGTTGATTCGGGGGATTGAGAAATAATAAAGCTCCTCTCACCCTGAAGCATGTATAACGATAATTTTCGAAGGTTGCCGACCGCAAGTTTACGTCGATTTTCAGTGGCTTGCAATGGCTATTATATTTTATGTACGAAAACGTCACGGAGATCAACATCTGTCGTTAGCCGTCGCCGGCCGTCGAAAGGCGTCGTCGATATTTACTGTTGTTCTAGTAGTGTAAATTTGAGTCATAATTCAAAACAAACTCAAATATCTCCAAGATTTACTTAAATATGAAATATTGTATTAGCAAAATTTAGCATCATGTTCCTAGTCAAGTATGTTAATCTGGAACTTTGATATTTGTGACGAGGTCTATCTAATATCTCCTTCTATTTTAATATTTATAATAATATCCAACATAAATTTTGTAAATTTATAACTTGCAGTGTTATACTCTGGTTATCTACCAGTAGTTTGATATTTCCATGATTGAAGTATGTGTGCTAAATTGCTAACAAAATTAATTGACATCTGTAGCGTTTATAAAGGATACTTATATTATTGTTTTTCGTTTCAAACGGAAAAAGTTTAATCGATCAATATTTCATTACCTTGTCATCCCTATTTATGCTTATTGCAACTAAGATCCAATATTTCAACCTTCTAAAAAGCTATTTGCACTTTTTCAATTATTATGTTTTAATTGTGATCGTTTTGCACAAATAATAAGTAATCGAACCTTTTACTTAAATATATCTGTGAATCAAAACTAATTTTTTTAGTAGCATGTGAGTAATATAAATCGGTAAATACTTTTTCAATGTTAATTTGAATGTATATTATATTTTGATTTAAAGGTGAATAAACTTAATTTAAATAATATAAATTATATGCGTATACGCAACTGTGTATTAGTTTACTAGTGCTAGTCGACAAAACATTTAGTTGGCCTTCTCAGCAATCCTTTTTTAGATTTTTTTTTTGAAGTTTGTACAAACTAAACAATAATTCATGCTAATATTTATAATCCCTTGCATTGTTTGTTCTTCTTGAGTTGAATGTCATATTTTCAAGTAAAATATCATGTTTAGCTGCAGGAGCTTTTCTTTAAGTTGGAAATTAAGGACAAATTTTTATTGTAGGCCCGAGAAAAAACTTATTTCCACTTTAGTCCTTAGTCAAAACTTATTACGAAAATATGTCCTTTTTCATATATATAACAACATTTATATTTGCGCATTCCCAAAATGAGCAAGCACAAAAAAATTTAAAAAAAATTACACTTGCACATTATAAAAATGTGAAAGCACAAAATTTTCTTTTAAAAAATACACTTTTGCAATCCATATTTTCTCAAGCACAAATTTAAAAAAAAAAACTTGCGCTACGACACCGCCTTTTTGGTCAATTCAAGTCGCCATTAAACCTCATATGTCCGACCCGAATGGCTCAAAAAGACGAATTATCAAGAGAAGAAAATGAACAATACATAGAATCTCATAGCGGAAGGATGAAAATATAATAATAAGATAATTACAAAGCTTTCTATCAATATACATTTGATTACATTTTAATATTATCGTAGTCATACATTTAACTGATCATGTCAATATAGTGTAGCGGAATAATAGTAGTAAGTACGGTCTTCCAATCTCCACCTTCGTCTTCTAGTAACTAATATCTTCAGGAACTGGAACAACTCGAGCCGACCCAAGCGTAATGGAAAGACAATACATTCAAGTCAGGACAATATTTCTTATGCAAGTAAATTCCAATCAAACCATATAGGTATAGTAGTCTAAGAGACTGAACAAGTTGCATCGACTACGTATAAGTAGCCAATATTCAAGTTTGAATTCAATTTTCATACTTCGATTTACGAATTCGTCTTAGACCAATTAGTAATACACTCATTCTCCGTAATCTCTTCGACCAAATTCTCGATTTGATTTCATAGAACCATTTTATTTAAAAGATAAATATCTTTTAATTTCCAACATTTCATTTTTGAATACCGTCTTTCTAACCTTTCAATATACATTCTTGTGAAAATCCTATTTCATCATTACATATTTGCCAAATTTCATTAGCATTCAAATTAACAAAGTTAATTAACTCTTTAAATACATTATTAAATATTCAATTTAATTAACTTCAAAATTAATTTACTTAATTTCTTAATTTAACGCTTTTAATTGAACTTTAATTCAAAATAATTCTATTTAATCATTATGTTTTAATTCAGTAAAATCAATTAAAGTTCTCTCTTTAATTAAATCAAATATTTAATTAAAATTTAATTACCTATACAATATTAACAAATTTCATTCTATTTTAAATTATCAACTCAACAGGTTTAAATATCATTAATCTTCAATATAACCATTCAATTCGATTTCATAACTTTAAAATAGTTTAATTAATGTTTTATTTTAAAATCTAAATTCACTTAAAAGATTTCCAAAATTAAATATTAACTTCAAAGAAAGTTTAAATTATAAATTCATGTTAAATTTTCAAATCATTTCTTAATTTCAAATTTGAATATTAAATATCCAACATAAATTTCAACTGTTTATTATTTAACTTCTATCCTAGGCCAAGTGATTTAATTTGGATATTTATCATTTCAACCTATATATTCCGGTTCAAATTTCAATATCCAAATCAATGCATACAACAACGCTACAACAGTGACAGGTATCTTAAGTCAATCAACATCCAATATTCAAACTTTTCCCTAGTTAACGGGTTTCACATGCAATTGTGATTCCAATCAAACATTTAAACTATTTCAGCTAAATCACGTATCAAAATGTCAAATACCAATGGTCCCCAATTTCAATATCGACCGTAATCATCAACCAACTACCTACAATTATCAACAAAGTATTTATAATTATCAACCAAGTATTTATAATTTTGCAGGATGCTTGCAAATGAAAATCTAATCGTGAGCTTAGAATCGCTCACCTTCCGTGCACGAAACTAAATTGGAGAATACGTCGACACTAGCGACCATGCTCATATCAGACAATGGCTGCAACAACACTGTTCGATGAGACGGACTCGGTTTCTTCCTTGCTCCTTTTCTTTTCTTTTCATTTTCTTCCTTTCTTTGTTTTTTTCACACGCTAGCTACTATTATTATTCACTACAACTATGCCCATTTTTCATGCACGTTGGCTCCTTTCATGCACCCACAATACACTACCACTTCCTTACCTTCTCTCCTTTTTTTCCCTTTTTGTTAAACACGTTGTTGCATTTTTTTCCACACAAGACAATACTGCAACAATTCTCTCTTTTTCTCTGTTAATATATAACGCATGCACAAAACACCACTGGCACATGTAAACTTACACGGGAGACACGTGGTCGAGCTAGGATGCAATATAGGCGGTGAACGAGGGGATGGTGTGGTAAACTGGGTGTTCATGTGGGCTTCAACGGAGGCTAGGGTAGCAGTCGTGGGCTGGAAGGTGTGGACAGGTGGTGGCTGGTGGATGGAGGGAGGTTCGGCTGCACTTGGAGGAGGAGGTGGTCAAGGAGGCTTCGGGTCAGAGCCTGGAAGGGTGAGGTGGTGGACATGGGCCTTCGACTGAGGTAGTGGACTAGCATAGGGTAGTTGCGGGTCGAGTGAGGCGGTGGAGGGGCTGTAGACTTCGGGCTCCGGAGCTAGCAGAAGGAGGAGGGTGCAGCTTTGGCGGTGGTTTGGGAGCGGGACAAATGGGGAGGTAAAGGGGGTAGTTCGATCAGGGTAGAGGAGGTGGAGCACGGCGGACTGGGTAGGTTGAGGGGCTGGCTTTGGGTGTCGATAGGAGGTTCGGGTGATGTTCACGGGCGAAGGTTGTTGTGGGTGGTGGTGAGCGGAAGGTCGGGTTCGTAGAATACAAGAGGTTGCGGTAATGGGTGAACTCGGGAAGGTGAGAGAATGAAAGAGGATGAGGTAAAAAGGATATAAAAAAAAGAAAGAAGGGGAAGAGAAGTTATGTGAATGGTTTAGTTTATATGTGTTTTGTTTTATACTTTCTTTTTTCAGAGGAAACCAGCAAATATGAGAAGATGAAGAAGAACCAACGAAGAGCAAGCGAGTATATAAAGAAGATGGATGCAGAGATAATAAACGCGACAATAAATTTTTGAGGCTGTGAACGTAACGTAAGCTGCGAGGAAAATATTGAAAAGAAATGGAAAGAAAAGGTGATGGGTAAATATCCATCAGGGTACGATCACGGACCGCTATCTCGTCCACTTAGCATTTTACAACGGACGATAAAATTGAAAAACGAATATACTGCGGAGATCAGCGCGGCGAGACGAATCAACCGATATAATCAAATCTGTGCTACGGCATCCATAGCAAAATCTCATCTGTCGCCGCTGTTACCACTTTGAAATTGAACGACAACGACAATTCTAGTTAAATGGAGCAATAAAGGTCGAAATTGGATGGAATGAACTTTGACATTTTAATCGGAAAATTTTCTACATCATTTCTTGTAAAAATATTCATACTTTAAAATTTGATAATTAGTACCGGAAAATGCGTTGACCGAGTTTTGAACAAATTTTGATGTAAAATGAATTTTATTTGTCTTATTTCAATGGACCATTTGAAATATCTAGTTTTCGTTGCCAAATTTTATTATTGAAAATAAATTTTATTTCAAAAATCTTAGGTCGTTACCATCTCCTCCACTCAAAACTTTTTGTCCTCGAAAAAGAACGAATTAAGAAATTTAATATATGATATATTTTACTCAAAATAATCAACCTATAAAACGTAAGAATCATTAATACCACTATGTGCAACACATAAATGTAACGCAGCTAGCAGGGATGATGTCAAATTACATGCAACCAAACAGCATAGCAATCCTACGCAAGAAACAATCATAGCTTGCAACCATAGCATACAATCATTTTATTGGAATTCGAACGATATATATATACAATTCGTACGTATAACAATTTCGATCACTTATTTGAATACGCAATTTTATTTTCCGAACTAGTATTGGTAACCCGACTACTCTAGTCCGGACTCTAATTCGATTTCTTGATTCGAAACTTCCATCCTCCTTACATAGTAATAAATTATGATAGAGAATTTCAGAATCGTATCAAAAATCCGTATAAATGTTCATCATCGATAATCCAGTGAACAATCCTAAGTAGGACAGGTATGAATTACCTTAAAATCGTGTATTCAAATCTGAATCAAAACTATAAATGCAATTAGAATGGTCTATATACAACTTACATATTAATTCCATTGATTTCTTAATTATACCAATTGATAATCCATGTGGTTTTTATATTCAAATTTTAAATGCTTGAAAAATTATCTTTGTTAAAAATTCTTTTATAACGAAATACTTTTATATCGAAAATACTTTTGATAAATCGATGTTTCCACATGTTTATCCTCGTTCTTACAGAATCTAGTAATATGTTGATTAGGCGCAAGACTAGAAATCTCTAAGTACTTAGTAAACCCGTTTCAACACTCAGGGAAAATACTTGGAAATTTTTGAACATAGATATGGAAAGTACAATCTAATCACCGAAATCAAACGAACAGGGTCTTCCTAAAACGCAGTCCCTAAGGTCGCTCTCTCGCTAAGTTGGGAGGACGGAGTGATGCGACCTCAGGTGACTTTAGGCAGCCATTGCTCCACGTCTTACTCCATGACATCCAAAACAACCATAGATCGCAGATACACAATAATTTCGCCTGGTTCCTCCAGGTAACATCCATACCCGTGAGCAATCACTGCTCTACGAATTACTTTATGCAAACACTCACATGGATCGTAGTCTACTTAATAGTAACATTGGTGGTTATGTCGCTATCACCAATAGAGTCAAGACAATCATCTACCCCCTCGAATTACGCCATGTGGACCGTAGATACACAATGGTTTCGCCTAGTTCCCCAGGAAACATCTGTACCTTAGGGCAATCGCTCTACTAGGCGAAATATGCCGAAAACGACCATTGATCGTAGTTACTCAATGATTTTGCCTGGCTCCCCCAAAAAACATATGTAATTGTAAGATTTCATAGCCTTGTGAATTTCTCTATGCAACAGAGGTCATAAGACCATATGTTATGCTATGAAATTCGAAGGAACTCATGAGTTTGTATCCGAACGACCTAAATCAATTTATAGAATCAATAGAATGTATCCCCTATGTGGCCACAAATCGAATAATCAAGCAGAAAGTATTTCCCATATCATCATTTTCAAAAAGTATATCATACTATACATGGTACCTTTTCAAATCATCAATTTCGAATATATCATTCTTATATATTTCTGTTATATATAAGATCATCACTTTTCAAATCGAATAACTTTCAAAATCAATAGTTTTCGAAATAATGGAAAGTCTATGGGGTGGATCGTGTAATGTATATGCAAGTATATATGACAAGATGTATGATGTAACTAAAACAATATTAATCTAAGTAAATATAGAATAAGCACACCAGGATTTTATGCTGGTTCGGACCTCCCATCCTACGTCCAGCCTCGAAGCTCCCCTTCGGAATTCTACTATCAAACACTCTCCCTTCGTTCGGAGGAATAGGCTAGGTTATAGTAAGTTGTTCTAGTCAAATGTGTGTTCTAATATAAGACGGATGTTGACCGATTAGTACAATTGCCTCCAATATATCTCTAAGAAGTATTGCCCGTGAGAAATTGTGTTTATGGAAGAGTGAATACAAGTAAGAATTGCTAGAGTGCATAGATCAAGAACAGAGTATAGAATCAGAAAGCATAAGTGAGTAAGATAAGTAAGTTGAGTAAGTTCTTCTTGATTCTTAATGTTATATATTGTTGTAGATAGATATCTTGAGTAGTTGCATCCATTAAAGAGTGCTCTACAGTTGCTTCTGTTGATGATGAAGAGTTGCAGCGAAGAGAAGCGGAGATGTCCATTCGAATGTGGCAGTTGAAGTTCTTATTTGAAATCCGAGTTTGAGATCAGACGTCTGGGATATGTTTCAGACGTCTGATACTATATGTATTTTTGAATATAGTAGTAGATCAGACATCTGAGTGCAATTGCCAGACATCTGGTTCAACCTGCCTGTAGTTCCAAAGAACCATTTCAGGCGTCTGGCTTGTGCACCCAGACGTTTGGTATTGTGCATATCAGATTTTTTGCTCTTTTTCTTGTGCTTCTTTGTTCCTATCGACTTGTAGTTTCTTGTAGTGTCCTTTGAGCCTTGTTCTTGTCTTTCTAGTGATGTTATTCTAGCAAGTACCTATGTATATATAAGTATATATGTATATTCGATTTCCATTGTATAGTTGTTGTCATCGAAACCGTAGATTTGATTTCCTCTCCCTTTTTGATGATGACAACTATACAATGTACTTATATATAATTTTATAAATCTCCCCCTGAATTTGTGCTTTCCATTATTTATTGCGCTTTTTATTATTCTCCCCCTTTGGCATTATCAAAAAGCGTTAAAAAAATTATTGTAGACATCATGTTCGCACCATTTAGTATTTACCAATCGTTGTAAGGCAACATGAATATACACAGAAATAACACACCAAAAAGCGATTTTCATTAATCATATTAATCGATTACATGCATAGAATTTTTTATCATTTTTATACAAAAGATGGAATCTCAAAAAAAATCTAAGAATATTTTGGGGAAGTTTTAGCTTGAGCATCTCCTTCATCTTCATTCTTGAGAGAGCTAGCTTGTTTTTTAGGAGATGTCAGAGTGTGTTTGAGAGGTTCTTTTTCCTCATCAAAAAATTTAGAACGTTTTGAAGGAGGAGGAGAAGGCACTGGAGTTGGCCAATCTTTTGAAGGTAGTGTAGGACCATGACCCGTCGAAGAACCTCTTTTAGAACGGATAGTGTAGTTGAAAGCGACGCTTCAACTGTGGCTAGGCGAGAAGCAAAAGATGTTTCAAAACTATCAATACGCTTAGCCAATAATTTTTTATTTCGAGATAAAATAAGTTGATTGTGGAGAGTTAAGTCGTGAACACTTTCATTTGGATTTTTCTTAGTGCGAGTCTCCAAAATGTCGTCTTAAAACGTATAATCAAAAGGTGTAGAAGGAGGAGGAGTATTCTCACGATTATGCTCTACCTCTTATGATGGTTTAGGTTGTAGTTGGGGTTGAGGCCTAGCTTGGCTATCTTGACGACGTTTCCTCCATTCTTCAAATGAGACAAAATCCGGAGTATTTTATGGTAGGTGCATTAGAGAGAAAAATTTTGTGGATGAATATTTTGGAGAAATCTCTTCAACGGTTGATAAATATGAAGGGATGTTGTGAACTCGCAGAAAACGCATGATGTATGTAGGATGGATGATGGATGGGCGTGATCGAGTCCAATAGTGTTTGAGCTTGTCAAATATAAATTTTGCCCAATTAACCCTTGTTCCATTGAATATAGCATATAGAGCCTTGTGCTCTAACTCTGTGATTTGCTCATGACTACCAAGGCGAGGAATGATAGTGTTGATAATCATTCTAGTGAGAAGTCTCGCCTTAGGTCTTAAGTATTTTGATGCAAATCTAGGCATATCATCTTTCCATATTAGATGTGTGATATTATCTCTCTGTTTAAGACGCACGTCCAGAATATTATATAAATCTTCTCCGGTGTCGGAACATCCTAGTGTTCTGCCTATGATCCCTGGAGTTAGTCTAATAGTGTTGTCGTAAACACTTGACCATAGCCAATTATCGTCGTTTTCGGTATTCCAAACGGCTGTGCTATCTAAATTAGCATATAATAGGAATATCGCAAGTTGGTCTATTTGGATATTATTCGAGTTGAAGGAGATCAATTGATGTTACTCTGCAATTTCGCATATTTCGTCCAAGTCATACATAGGAAATTTGAGCAAATTGTAGAAAGTACATGTATGAAGCTTCTTCTTTTGAATATTTTCATATCTTTTGATTGAATGTGGTATGCGATTCATCCATCTCTCAATTTGATCGTCAAAGAAAACTTGCGGGTTGGATGAAGTAGCTTGGTCTGGTTTGCGCTTAGAGATTTTAGGGTTTTTCGTTTTAGGAGCCATGAGATTCGAGCGTGTTTGGAGGAGAAAGCGATTTTGAGAAATAGGGAATCGACTTTGTAGTAGAAACGAAATGAAATGTAAGTGAGAAAAGTGAAAAAATAGACGTTATTAGGATACTTAAAAGTGTCGATTGAATTTCAGACGTTTGGACGGTGAATCAGACGTTTGATTTATCCTCGTTTGAAGATAGTAAATAGAATCAGACATCTGGTTGTTGGTAGCATATGTTTGGAATAGATCGATTTGTAAAGGTTGAAAGGCATAGAGTTTTGTCAGACGTCTAGAACTAAAATCAGACATCTGAAATTTGCCTTGTTTTCATTTTGAGAAGGCAAAAACTTTATTCAGACGTCTGGGAACCATTTTTAGACGTCTGAAATAGGCCGTTATGTTTTTTTATAAGGAAAAAAGTATTTTCACACATCTGGTTGGTAATATCAGACGTCTGATATATACACTATGCTAAAAGAAATTGTGTGATACAAGGGTGTCAGACGTCTGATGGCATTGTTCTGACGTCTGAAATGACCAATTTGTCTTAAAAAAGACTAATTTTGAAGGGTGTTGCTTTTTTTCGAGAGATTGATTTTAGTAAAACATAATATTATTATTTGTGAAACAGAATACAAATATACGTAGATAAAAATACAATGAGAATAAGTAAATTTATTTAGATGAAGATGGAGAATATCCAACAAAGATTCCTTCATCGGCCCGCGGATCGAATTTTCCCAAATTATCTTTTGTATTTAGTATAAAACATTTTGATCCGAAAGTTTTAAAGTATGATACTTTAGGTTTTCTTCCAAAAAATATTTCAAAACAAGTATGTTTAGTCATAGGTCGTACGATTACTCGATTCAAAACATAACAAGCCGTAGCAATAGCTTCAGCCCAAAAATGTCTTGGTAAACCACTACTATTTAATAGCGTTCGTGAACATTCTTGTAACAGACGATTTTTTCTTTCTACTACACCATTTTGTTGAGGTTTGCAGGGAAAAGAAAAATTATGACTTATGCCCTTTTTATTACAAAAATTAGTAAAAAGATCATTTTCGAATTCTCCACCGTGATCACTTCGAATATTCTTAATTTTCAAATCCATTTGAGTTTTAATTCTTTTAGCAAAAATTTTAAACATTCCAAAGGTGTCACTTTTATGTTTTAAAAATAAATTCCATGTATATCTTGAAAAAATCATCAACTATTATGATAACATATTTGTTGTGATTCGTAGATCGTACTTGAGTTGGACCAAATAAATCTAAATGTAATAATTCTAATGGTTATTTTGTAGAAATATTATTTTTAGATTTAAAAGAGCTTTTCTTTAGTTTTTCGATTTGACAATCATCACATAAATTTTCTACTTTATAATTTATTTTAGGTAAACCTCTAACTAGCTCATATTTTTCTAATTTATTAATATATTTAAAATTAGTATGATAAAATCGTTTATGCCATAACCATGGATCGTCATGTTTAGCTGTTAAGCACAAATTTGAATTTAGATTTATATTCATATTTAAGACATAAATATTTTTGTTTCTAAAACCCTCAATGATAAGTTTTTTGTTATTGTCGAAAATATTACATCTATCTTTTTCGAAATTTATTTGAAAACCTTTATCGCATAATTGACTAATGCTAAGTAGGTTGTGTTTTAAATTTTCAAATAACAAAACATTTATAATAATAGGAGAGTTAGAAATACAAGAGTTGATGACTTCTCCAATGCCGACGACGTATCCTTTTGAGTTATCTCCAAAAGTTACCGTTCCACCATCGATGTATGTTATATTTGATAACATTTTTGAGTTTCTGGTCATATGCTTGGAGCATCCACTATCAAGTATCCATTTTTCCTTATTTTTTATTTTGGGTACCTCATCAGTTTGTGCCATAAAACCTACATTAGCTTATTCTCCATCACTATCGCTGTCACTGTCTGATGATAATGAATAATCTGAGTCTTCCCATGTTACTTTCAAAGCTTTCTTCTTTTTATAATTGTTGGGCTTGGGCTTCATATGTCCAAATTAATCGCATTCATAGCATTCGATCGACGTTTGATTTGTTGAGCTTGATTTTCCTCCTTTCTGAAATCTAGCCATTTTCCTAAACTTCTTGATTTTGCTATAGTTTTTGGCAATAAATACAATTTCTTCTTCGTCTAAGTCGGAGCCTTCATTTGTTGCTGGGAATGCTATGTTTTTCTTCTCCGAATTTTGTTCTTTTCTTGCCTGCAAACTAGCTTCATAGGACATTAAATTTCCTATCAATTCTTCAACTAAGAGTGTTGAGAGATCATTGGCTTCTTCTATATCTAATACTTTTCTTTCCCACTCCGGAGTTAAAAAATTAAGTATTCTAGATATTAAATAAAAATTTGTGAATTTGACTCCAAAGGCCATTAAATCATGTTGAATAGTTTGGAATCTAGAGTAAATGTCTGCTATAGATTCATTTTGTTTCATTTTAAATGATGAAAATTGATTTTGTAAAATTGAAATTTTAGTTTGTTTAACTTTGTTTGTGCCTTCGTGTGTAACTTGTAAGGTACGCCAAATGTCATATGCAGTGTTACATAACATGACACGTGAAAATTCATTCTTATCTAATGAACAAAATAAAACATTCATAGCTTTGGCATTATTAGAAGCTACGGTTTTTTGTGCATCATTCCATGTGTTCATAGCAGTGTCAGGTCTTCATATTTATTTTGAGTGGCTAACCAAATTTCTAACCCATTAGCTTCCATAAAAATTCTCATACGTGTTGACCAATATACATAATTAGAACCATTAAAAAGTTGGGAACGTGCTAAGGATTTTCCTTCTTGAAAAATACTTGCCATATTAAAGTGATTCAAATATGTGTTACTGTACTTTGATCAAACCTTGCTCTGATACCAACTGAAAGTCTACGGGGTAGATCGTGTAATGTATATGTAAGTATATATGACAAGATATATGATGAAACTAAAACAATATTAATCTAAGTAAATATAGAATAAACACACCAGGATTTTATACTGGTTCGGACCTCCCGTCCTACGTCCAGTCCCGAAGTTCCCCTTCGGAATTCTACTATCAAACACCCTCGCTTCACCCAGAGGAATAGGCTTGGTTACAGTAAGTTCTTGTCAAATGTGTGTTCTAATATAACACGGATGTTGATCGATTAGTACAATTACTTCAAATATATCTCTAAGGAGTATTGTCTGTGAGAAACTGTGTATTTGGAAGAGTGAATACAAGTAAGAATTGCTAGAGTGCAGAGATCAAGAATAGAGTATAGAATCAGAAAGCATAAGTGAGTAAGGTAAGTAAATTGAGTAAGTTCTTCTTGATTCTTGATGCTATATATAGTTGTAGATAGATATCTTGAGTAGCTGCATCCATTAACAAGTGCTTTACAGTTGCTTCTGTTGATGATGAAGAGTTGCAGCAAAGAGAAGCGGAGATGTCCATTAGAATATGGCAGTTGAAGTCCTTATTTGAAATCCGAGTTTGAAATCAGAGGTCTGGGATATGTTTCAAACGTCTGATACTATATGTATTTTTGAATATAGTAGTAGATCAGACGTCTAAGTGCAATTGCCAGACGTCTGGTTCAGCCTATCTGTTGTTCCAGAGAACTGTTTCAGACGTCTGGCTTGTGCACCCCGACGTCTGGTATTTGTGCATATCAGTTTTTGTGCTCTTTTTCTTGTGCTTCTTCCTATCGACTTGTAGTTTCTTGTAGTGTTCTTTGAGCCTTGTTCTTGTCTTTCTAGTGATGTTGTTCTAGCAAGTACATGTATATATAAATATATATGTATATTCGATTTCCATTTTATTGTTGTTGTCATCGAAACCATAGATTTGATTTCTTAACAATAACTTCATATTTATACAAACCAGTTTCATATAAGAACCGAAAATTTTCAAATCAAACATTTAAATAAAGTCAAAGGTCTTCAAAATCAATCCATTTTCAAATACCAGTTCATTTTTAAATCCATATACAATTTCAACAATCATTTCTCAAATTGGATATTATTTAACATTCATATATTTTAAAATTTCAATCATCAGTTTTCAAAATTTACTTCATAAGTCATATCTATATAAAATCAACTTTCCTAAATCACTTTGTAAGTAACTAAGTTTTAAAACCACAATTTCTTTTCAAAATCAAATACTTTACAAAAATCCTTTTTACATAACTGACCTTATAAATTTTTATTTTATTTTATTATTATTATTATAAATTATTTTTCTTCATAAACATTTCTCAAACAAATTCATTATAAAATTTTCAAAACTAGATTTCATGTTTGTACATAATTAAAATTTGCCTTTAAAATCATTTTGCAAAAATAAGATTTTATAAATATTTACTACGTTCAAAACATTTCTTAAAACTCAATTTCATTTAAAGAAGTTCAAAACCAACATCCTTTTTGTATAATACAAAATAATCTTATTTATTTTACTTCTCAAAATATTTAACATTTTAAAACTTGTCTAACTGCTATTTACCTTTATTTTAAAATTTTCAAAACTAAACTTTATACACTTTCAAAAAATACTTTTATACCATTCGAAAATGCTTAGCTTTAAAATTAATTCTCAATTTGGAAGTGTTCAAGTATTCATAATAGTCGAAAAAATCAAATTCCAATTCAAAATCGGAATTGGCAATCAATCATCTCAACAAGATGCATAATCAATCAATCAATCCCAATGCATAGGGTACAAGCGTTCATAATATCATTCAATCCGAAAACTCGAGAAATTAGCATCGGGTTCATTTTAAATAGATATATACGTATATCTTTCGAATATCATATCATACTTCAGGGATTTAAATCAAAATCAGAATTGTTTTCTTTGAAATCATGAAAATCGTCCGAAAACATTTCTTATTCGAAAAAATACGTTTCAAATAGTATATAATATTTTTTTTCAAAATCTGGAATCAATTTCATGTATCCGGAATTCAGATTCTCAAATTTTCGGTTTGGATTTCTTTTTTGTTTATTTATTAACCATGTCTAGATAAACCATATTTCATATATCACTTTCAAATGGTATCCATTATTCTTTAAAATGATACAGGGGGAAATTCAAATATATATTCACTTCAAAATCCATGTTAAACATGTTGTTTCCCAATTGACTAAATATTTCTCAAAAAACACAAACATTTCCAACCATAGTCAAATGCTCAAATCAACAGTCAATAGTCGATGCTTATAAACTGGCCGAGCAGGACTCATCAATCAATAAGCGATAATATGCACATCCATATTAATCAAACAATCAATCAACAAGAAATAACATCCAACTCACCGTCAACATCATGAATGATTTTATTGCTTTATAGGGTTCATTCTTTAACATTCTATATAAAATCCAAGTTAAAATCATTTCATTTATTAATATCAAAATATTTTTATATCACTAACAAATACGCTCTCTCTTATACGTATATACACTCAGACTCATTCTAGAGTACTATTGACCCTATCTCTAACGAGTAATCCTCACCAAAGCCAAGGTTCTCGCTTAACCTTCAGCTCTGATTCCATATGTAACGACCCGCTTTTTTGGTCAATTCAAGTCGACATTAAACCTCATATGTCTGACTCGAAGCGCACAAAAAGACGAATTGAATTGCTCAAAATACCAGATTGTAAGTTTATAATTGGCAAAACTCGGCATATACGGTAAATAAATAATCACAGATCACAGACACAGAGTAATAAATGCAGCGGAAACAAAAGATAGAAGTTCATGAAGCTACTATATACATATCAGAGTTAAATAAGGTATAACGGAAGTCTCGAATACAATAGTCAAATACAATATCAGAATACATCTCTGGAATCAACTGAATATCTGAAAGCTGGATAGATAGCTGGATCTCCAAGCGAAGCTCCAACTTCAAAGGTGAGTCTCGAATACTGGTACACTTAGTCTGACCCGAGCGTAAAGCAAAACACAAAACACTCGAGTCAGGATTAACATTCTTATATCAATAAATCCAACTCAAGTGAAATAACAAGAAATAACTCAAAGGATGTTTGGGATAACCATCCTCTAAGGATCCGTTAAACATTTATATGTATGCTAAGTAGATAATGCCTATCAGTAATATAAAGTATCAAAATAGTATTGAGGCGTTGCCATTATCCCCCTTTACACATTTTATATAAGCGTTATAGTCTATACAGCACTGTAAACTCCACCGTAAACTAGTGGGATATCAGGGAGTACTCCATAGGTATAACACAAAACAAATCGTAGTGGTCGCGTATAAGGATACAAGTGTCAAGGATATCCTGTATCGTTCTCTTTCTTCAGTCATCACGCACATCATTCCAACCACTTCATTCTGAATCACACTCCGCGTATAGTTATTAAAGTGGTTTTCGGTTTAGATAAAGAGTATGTCCATAACCGATCCCGTTTCTTTAATAACTTTCGTAATTATTACACCGATTAGTCGTTTAATAAATTTAGAAAACCAAATCAATTTCAATCTCACTTAGAATTTGAAAGTCAACATTTTATTTGTCTTTCTGTATCAATTTCTATAATTTACGTTTCAAAACTTCCAAATCTACCATTTCAAAACTCTATAATTCAACCTCAATTTTTATTTAAACCAATTCAAATATTGATTTAAATTCAGATATTAGGTTTCATTAATTTTATTTAACATTCAAAGCAATTTAAATTCATTGATGGATTCATTAAGTAATCATTTAAATTAAGTAAATTTATCATTTCAAAATAATTCCAATTGAATTTCCAATTCATTAAATCAATCACGTAAGTTTACCTACATTATATCAAAACTTATGAATTGAATTGAATTAAAATCGTCAAATTAAATTCTTTAAATTACAAGTCTCATATTAATTTCTATCAATAACATTTTATTTCCTATTAAAGAAATTCAATTCCACTTATTTACTTATTTAATTTAAGAAAATTTCAATCTTAATTATTACCAAAACATAATTTCACTTATTAAAGAATTTAATTTCACTTATTAAAGAATTCAATTTTATTCAATTATTAAATAATTTCAAAACTTGATTTAATAATTTACTTAAATTTAAACAACATTCTCATCAAACCCTTTGTTAATCATAATACTTTGGAAATCAAAAAATATAATGCTTGAAATCATAACACTTCCCACTTAACTGTTTAAATATAAATAATAGTATATATAATAAATAGTTTATAATTTAAAATAGTTTATATAAAATAGTTATAATTTAAAATAGTTTATATTAAAAATAATTTATATTAAAATAGTTTATATAAAATAAATTTATAAAGCAACATATATAAATAGTTTTAAATATAATTTAAAATACCTTATATAATAAAATAGCTTTCTCAAATTTCATAAATCGATTCAAATCAACTTGATTACCAAAATTCAAATTTAATCAAATCCCAATCATCAATTTTAATTTATTACAGTTTCTCAATAAACCATTTCAAACTATAACGATTTCAAATACAGATTTTAACTACAAAATAAACCATTTTAATTTCAATACTTCCAAAGCTTTAAATATTCAAACATTTCAAAACAAGAATTGATAATTCCATATATATATATATATCAAATTAACTATATAGCTTAAAATCAATAATTTTACTATAAATAAAATAATCATTTATTTAATATTAAAAATCAATATTTATATAAACCATATATTTCTTTCCAAAACCATAGAAATCATTTTCAAAATATTTATATATATATATAGACCAACGGTGTCTGTATATAATTTTCTATCCTATGGTCAGGTGTTATGGATATTTATCATTTCAATCCATAGCTTAAATATATACGGGTATATATATCATTTCAACTCATAATCCCAAATTCATTTCAAATGAAAATCGCTTGGGTTAATCAATTCAACCCATAACGATTTATTCTATTCTACAGATCGTTCAGGTGTATATCATTTCAACCCATAGGGAATTCTATACTAACAGGGAACTTAGAGAGTGATAACAGATATAATAATAATATAACAGGCATATATCATCAATATAAATGACATATAATGGTGTCAGATGTCACAGGTGAACTGATACAGGTAATATCATATATATAACAGTGTAAATAACTAGCAGCAGCATATTTCAACTGTCGTTTCAGTTGGAATCAAATTTAATAAATAAAAGAACATTAGTCCTGAGTGATTTCTCACCTTTCGATGCTGGAGAAATTGACTCAGAAATGGCTACATATCCAGAGCAAAAATGAAATGGGCACGAAATCAATGAAGAAAACAGGCTCGACGGACCAAAAGCTGATAAATTGGGAATCGATGAGAACCAATCAGAATCAGTTTTGATACAAACTAAAATATACGCATTATTATAATATTTATTTATTTCAATATTTCCATTCAAGTCAAATATTAAAAATAATAGCTTTCAAATCATTGTTAAATCGAACCCATATATATCATCACAAAATCAACGCTAGTTTAGTGTAGGCAGATCAAAACATATGTTATATGTAAACTTATATTCAAAACTTTATATCCATATATCATATATATATATATATATATATATAATCTTACTATATATATAAATGCATATACTAACATACATATGCAGAATCATAGGACCTATAAAACTAGGAAAAATGTATAAACTAATGTACATAAACCTTATATAATATATACAATACGTTAGAACGCTTAAAATTACTTTCAGATCTGCTATAAATAACCTATACATACCACTCAGCTTTATATATAACTGTAAAAATTAGTTAATACATCAACATACCCTATAATCCAATGTAAATAAAGCTAAAGTACACATATTAATACATCAACATAGATGCACATATGTGTAGCTAGGGTTGTGTACTATGTTACGCGACACCGTTCTTTGTACATAGTGGTGCTGAGTATGAATTTAGTTTGCATATTATACTAGCTATGTATAGACCATAATCTAACTCGCACATAAATCATTCATGCATGCTTATCCTTTACATTGTATTTGCTGGACAAAAGACTCTCGGGTTAATTGAGGTGTAACGGTTAAGCTTTTTAACAGTATAATGGTAGTAAAATTATGTTGTTCATTATCAATTGCCAATTGCTATCATAGTTAATTAAATCTTAAGTCAGGACATACTAGTTCGGCTAAATTCCAAATACAGTGACAAATACACCTAACCAGAGGAGTTGAATGCAGTGTTTGCAGTCTTCGGTAATTATAAATCACTGAACCGTCGAGTAAGTTGATCGAGATGCATGGTAATTGGATAGTTATATTTGTTTATATATATCTAAAACATATACGTAGTTATATATATATATATATGTCTTTATAAAATATATACTAAAATCATTATGTAAAACTCTGGAAAACAATGTATAAACAAAACCGAACTCACAGAAAATATATATTTAAAATGAACCGCAGTAAAAAATTGTAAAGAAAATAAAATCAAAAAGCAAATAAAAAAAATATATGTACCCCTTATATTAACGAGAGAAGCCAAGCTAGGCCGAGCTAGGGGAGGTGATCGGCCGGAGACGAGTGCGTTCGGCCACGTGGTGAGCTTGGCACGGCTAGGAGGTGGAGGCGGGCTAGAGTGTGGAAGAGCGGATCGGTTGCTGGTCGTCGGGGTGGACAGGCGTAAAGAGTTGCAAGCGAACAAATGGGTGGTGCTTCGTTGATGTAGCCGACGCTGGAGAGTTCTCGAGGAGGAGCTCGGTTGCATGTGTGGCCCTGGCGTTGTGGGTTGCATGGGTGAGGGGAAACAAGACACTGATATTTGACGGTGGGAGGCGCTTGGGCTGAGGGCGGAACAGGAGAGAGGGAAAACGAGGCCGATCGATGGCAGGCTGGTGGTTGCTATCGAGGTCTAAGGGGATGGGAGGAGATCGAGGAAAATGGTGGACATCACGGCGGAAAACAACAAAGTATAGAGTCTAATGAGTTTCAGATGGAAAAGAGAGGAAAGTTGGGTTGGGGAAGAGAACAGTTCCAAATGCAAAGTAAACGAAAGCTAATATTTTTATTCTTTGTAGTAGGAAGTTTAAAAAAAATGAACAGTCAACGCTACATTGAAAACCGGTAAAATATTGAAAGTCGGGTCCGCGAATTCAGTGGTAATAAATAAAATGACTGTTGAGTTGTACGATATCAAGTTGAATGGACAAACAACACAAAAGGTCACACAACCCAAAAGTCACAAAACCGGTACCCATATGATTATTGTTTTCGCGGATTCCACTGTAAACCGGAGTTCATAACTTAGAAATGAATATACCGCAGAGATCATCACAATGAGACGATCAAAACGGTATATAAATATCAGTGATATGATTGAATTATAAAAATACGAATTTTCTACTAGCGGAAAATGCAGCAAAAACGCAGAAAAATGAGATCGACAGAGCTAAAGAAATCCGAATTTGGAAAAACGAAAAATGACATCTTACTCAGAAGGTGATTTACAATTTTTCTATATAAAAATATTCAGGTTTCGAAAACATTTTATTTTCATCAATTCCTAACTGATTAAATTGAAATAAAATTACACACGAAAATAAACTTTCATATTTTCGGATGAAAAATTACCAGTTGCTATGTTTAACTAGACGCATTTCAAATATTAAATTTTTATTTCAAAATTTTATTATTTAAAATTCCAAAAAATTCAATTTATTAAATAAATAATACGGGTCGTTACACCAGACAACGGCTGCGACAACACTGTTCGATGAGACGAACTCTTTTTCTTCCTTGCTCCCTTTCTTTTTTTTTCTTTTTTTTCACACATTAGCTCCTATTATTATTCATTACAACTATACCCATTTTGCATGCACGTTGGCTCCTTTCATGCACCCACAATACACTGCCACTTTCTTGCCTTCTCTCTTTTTTTTCTTCCCTTTTTGTTAAGCACGTTGTTGCTTTTTTTTTACACACAAGACAATACTGCAACAATTCTTTTTTTTTCTCTCTATTTATATATAACGCACGCACAAAACACAACTGACACATGCAAACTTGCACAGAAGACATGCGGCCGAGCTAGGATGCGATACAGGCGGTGAAGGCGGGGATGGTGTGGTCGGCTGGGTGTTCGGGTGGGCTTCGACGGAGGCTAGGGTGGCAGTCATGGGCTGAAGGTGTGGACAGGTTGTGGCTGGTGAATGGAGGGAGGTTCGGTTGCACTTGGAGGAGGAGGCGGTCAGGGAGGCTTCGGGTCGGAGCCTGAAAAGGTGAGGTGGTGGACGTGGGCCTTCGGCTGAGGCGGTGGACTAGCGCAGGGTGGTTGCGGGTCAAGTGACGCAATGGATGGGTTGTGGACTTCGGGCTGCGGAGCTAGCGGAAGGAGGAGGGTGCAGTTTTGGCCGTGGTTTGGGAGCGGGACAAGTGGGGAGGTGGAGGCCTGGATTAGTTCGGTCGGGGTAGAGGAGGTGGTGCACGGCGAACTGGGTAGGCTGAGGGGTTGGCTTCGGGTGTCGATTGGTGGTTCAGGTAATGTTCGTGTTGGAATTGAATAAGTCTCCGAGACTAAGTCGTTGTTAGTGTTGCGTTATTTTTGGTTGTTTCGGTCAATAAGACTAAGTTATAGGAATTGAGCCACGTTAGCTTTGTTGTCCTGGTTTTTCTCACTTTCAACTTGTTGTAAGGCTATTTAAAGCCATTTCTATTTCAGTTTAATAAATTAGAGAGAATACTTTTGTATGAATATGCGCTTATATGTTTTTTGTTTGATGATAATAAACATATATATTCATTTAAATGTATTTGGTAATGTACTATTTTGTTTTTCATAGATTAAATAAATATTTGTTGGATAAAATAAATTACACAGAATTTGAATTCAAACAGAAATTTTATTCAAACAAATATTTATTACAATCTTGAATAGTACAAATTCAAGCTCTCACTATATATATACATTCTTGATTACATCATAATTACATCACAATTCAGTTTACATAATTTCCTCACTACATATCACTCACACTAGTATTTTGTCTTCAACTGCATTCCAGTTTGAATCCAGCATCTGAGCAATCTGCAAAAATATTCACTAACGCAGTAAAATTGAAAAAGAAAAATTTTTGCAATATAAAATAAAATATGATATTATTTACCTCGGTTATTTGGGTTGTTCGTCATCATTTAAATATGAATTCATCATACAAGAACAACTTGTGACATACATAGTGTATCACTATATATGCCACAAGGCCGTGCATATCGGTATACACTTGATAATGCTACAGGGACAGGTGAGCACAGGTCAAACCCAAATGAAAAGCCGGGTTCAACACACATGCAATATATTCAAAATCACGTCAATAGCACAAGGTCAAACCCGAGTTTTAAAACTGGGTTCAACACAAGGCAACATGAAGAATGCAAAGCTTTGACAAATCAAAACTGCATCAAAGCATCAATAATGCCGAGAAACAATGTACAAAAGATCAGAGACAAAGGATGTACACAAGTATACAACTACATGTCTCAATATCAAAGAAACAATTCAACATGGTCAGAATGAAGACAAGTACACTTGAACAAAATGAACAAGTGGAGCATCTGTGTAAACTGGGGAAGTATGGACAGAGCTCGAGCACAAGATATGAGACAAGTGATCAAATGCAACACAGTATCAAACTGGAACGAAGTGATGAACCAACAATGCAAACAAAACTCACTGGAATGCTATGTTCAAACATGACACAACCTCAAACCAGCATCAAAGCAAGTACAACTACAAGTGTCGACCAAGTGACAATGCAAGCAAGATCAACACAGCAGCCAACATATTCAACAATGAATCAGAGAATACAAATTATGATGCAAATGCACAATAGGTCGAGCATCAAGACACAAAGCACCAGACCACAAGCCAATCCCAATAGCAACATGATGAATTGGATCAACACAGTCAAGTCAAATGTGACAAGTTTACAAAGGGTATATGAACAAGTGACCAAACTGCAAAAGTGACACAGCAGTTTTGAACAAGAACTCCAGACCAACCACTACAATGATACAAAGCAAGTTCGACAAGCAAACAACAAGTTCATGTTTGAACTAACTCGAGTGCAACAGAGAAGCTATGGTACTATGCAAATACACGGCAGTATCAAGTGATACAGAAGATGGACGAGGTTCAACAGTGCAGAAATCAAGCCGAAGTCAAAAATCAAGTGCGTAAAATTTGAAAAAAAAATCAAAGTCGTGTCTTTGAAAAAGTCAGCAATGAAAAAGGGAAAGTTTTTACCTTTTTATTCAAGAAAAATCGTACGCGTAAAAATCAAAGCCGTGAGCATCAAGACGGAAAGAAATCAGGAAAGCCGTGCGCATCAAGGATTAAAGTTTTGGAAAGTATCGAATTGAAACGAAGAAAGCAAGTGTATTCGAATTCATATAAATATCAAACCCAAACTATCATCATCGGCATCGAGTTAAAAAGAAAACAATCAAACCAGCAACGAAAAAGAAGACATACCAATCTATCGAACTCGATCAAAGGAGCAGCTGCAATCTCGAAGAATCAATTATCAGAGAAAAAGCGACGCAAGCCATCGGTCATCAGAGAACGAGCGTGAGAAAGAGCAACACAAGTCAGAGAATCGATCATCAGAACAAAGCCCCAAATTTCACAGAAAAGGGAACGAAGCCCTAATTTGACAAAAAGGAACGGGCCAAGCAAAAGAAAAAAAGGATCGGCCGCATTTTTTCTTGTGGATCGGGTTAAAGAATAATGGGCCCTGGTTTATAAAAAGGGCTCTTCATTATAAAAAGGGGGTTTTAGTTTAGGGTTTAATTTTAAAGGAGTTTCTAGTTTTATTTTGAGCAAAAATTGTAGAGTCAAAGTTCGTATTTTAATTTTTGCTCCTGGTTTTAATTTTGAAGTCTGTTTTTCTTTTCGAGTCAAAAGAATTTGTAAATCACCACTTAGGTTGTAGGTAGTGTCAGATTGTCTAGTTAGAATTAGTTCAGTGAGCAGAGTGTGCGAGTTTGCAAAACTCTATAGGCGGAAGCAGAGTTTGCGAGTAAACGAAACTCTATAGGCGGAGCAGGGTGTGCGAGTCTAGTAGAGTGTTTGTGAGCGGGAGCAAAGGTTTGCGAGTTTAGTAGAGTGTTTGTAAGCGGGATACTGTTTAATTCTAATAGAAATCTGGGAATGCAGCAGTAGGCAGGGGTTGCCGAAGCTGGGTAAATTTTGTGTGTGATTTACTTTTCAGCATATTTATTTCTGCAGTTTGTTTTCTGTGTTTAAATCAAGAAATTTGCTATAACCCTATTCACCCCCCCTCTAGGGTTAATCTAGATCCTACAAGTGGTATCAGAGCACGGTATTTTTCTTTAACTCTAGAGTCATGAATTCACCAGATAATACTTTTTTTGAGGGTCGTTCCAATATTATTCCTTCTATTTTTGATGGAACAGATTTTTTGAACTGGAAATTGAAAATGGAATTTTATTTAAAATCTGTTAATATTAAATGTTGGGATATTATTGAAAATGGGTGTGATATAACAAATAAGGAAATTCTCTCGATTAATGCTCTTGCTATGCATATATTATATTCTCATATTAATCGTGATAATTTTTATTTCGTCTCTCATTGTGAAAATGCACAGAAAATCTGGAATACTCTCGATGCAATATATGGTGCAAAAGTCAACAGTAATGAGATGTCCTCCACAACCGACTCAGTTAAAGAAATGTGCTTAACAGGATTGGTAAATAGCAGTTGTGATGAGGATGATGATGATGGAGCAGTCGAGCTAGCATTACCAATGAAGAAATTCAAAAGGAGGAACCGCAAATACGGAAATCCAGCTCTAAATCAAAAATTAAAAAACAGAGAGCACAATATGAAGCCAAGCGAGGTATCAAAACTCACTCACTCTGAATTACTTATTTATTTCCACGAAGTGAATGGCTGTTTTGAACGACTTAGGGAGAAGTATGCCAAACTTGAATCACAAAAAGACACTTTGATAGAATTAAATGAACACCTTGACCAATTAGTTAAAACCTATCAAAGTAGGATCCCTAAGTGTGATAAGTGTCCAACATTCGAAGAAGAAATTAAAAAATCAGAAATTAATATAAAATCACTTGAAAATGAAATTCTAATTTTGAAAGAGAATGAAAACACTAGGAGAGAAAATTCTATCAAAGAGTGCACACAATTATTGAACGAAAATGAATTTCTCAAAATGCAAGTCCAACAGTTGTCAATAACTTTAGATAAATTTTCAAAAAGTGAGAAATCGTTGAATCTGCTATTAGGGAAACAAACTGTTAATACAGCTAGACAAGGACTTGGATGTAATCAATCTGAAAATGTTGAAAGCAATATTAATCAAGAAAATTCCATGTGCACAATTTGTAAAAAAATATGGACACAATAATTGTTGGTATAGACCCAAACATGTACCAATTTGGGTTCCAAAAGGCACAAATATAAAATCTCTCAAAGTTAAACAAATTTGGGTGCCAAAAGGAACATATATAAACAGTTTTGGGTCTCCACAAAATTATTTTTCTAAACCTTCTGCCACTAACAACCATGGACCTATAAAAACAAATAGGTCATATAAATCTTTTCCCGTGTAGGTGTGGTGGCAGGCTAAGGAACAACAACGGTGTTCTCTGGATTTTGGCTGTTCCAGAAACACAACGGGCAACAAAGCAAAGTTCCTTAGCCTAGTACAAAGGTGACAGAATCACAATGGGCAATCACGAGAAATTATCATAAAGGTAAAACAGGTGAAGGTATATTTGATCGATAAATTAAATGTGATAATCTGCACCGTATTCTGAATGAAATCAGCCAATATTGAGATGTTGTAATGATGATGGTTTTTGATTCTGACTTGTTCAACATAATTAGCCAATTATATTGATGCCGTAAACACTATTTTTTGAATTACTTCATACATATTTGTTTGGATTAAACATTGTGTTTTGTTGGATACATTTGGTCATAATTCGGCTAACTCTATATTCTCAGTCTCTGATTATTTACATGGCTTCAATTCAAATTCAAAGAATGTCATTTAAATTGTTGTTAAAATTGAGTTTGAAATTTTTGATGCACTCCATGGTCTGGTTTATCAATTTTAGTTAGTGATATTTTGGGTTAAAAGAGAAACTCAGATGCAGATTACACTGGTAATCTAGTTGATAGAAAAATTACTAGTTGAACGTGATTTTTGATACATTTAGTAACTGCATCGTTTTTTTCAAAGAAAATATCTGCATATTTTTTACTTGAAACAATTTTCAAATAGCAAAATTTTTCTCATATAACCCCTTCGAGAAAATCATGTTTTGACCATATTTTCAGATTAGTCATTTTTATTTGATTTTAAATGACAAATTTTGACTAATCTAACTCCCTAATGATTATCGAAAAGATAAATAGTGATCGGAAAAAGTGATGAGTGTTGATATTTTTCATACATTACTCAAAAGAGTATATTTTGAAAACTTCTTTAGGAATTTAAACAAGAGTTATAAAACTTTTTGTTGGGTAAAGATTCCATGACCATTTCCATATCTATCATATTTCTATCGACCATTGTTTATCAATTCTTAAATATAGTTTGTCGATATGTGGTACTATAATCAGGAATCATTTGTTTTTCATGTCACATTTTTTAAAAAATAATAATAATAAATAAATATCCAAAGTATTCACTCTCATTTAAAAGTCCTCACGGTTATGCATGGGTGAATTACTTGGATTTTTGATTATGTGCTTCCATGCTCATTTAAAAGTCCTTACGGTTATGCATGTATGGAACGCATATCAAAATTAATTAATTAAATAGACAAGTTGATTCTAATCCCATTTAAAAGTCCTCACGGTCATGCGTGGTTAGAAGATACTTGATTTCATTTTTAAAATTAAATTGGAATACTACTAATCTCATTTAAAAGTCCTAACGGTTATGCATGATTAATAGATATTCAAATTCCTGATTTAAATGTACCACAAGTTGATACAATTATATGATTTTATATGAGAATACCATTTCCATCATTCTAAAAGTGGAATATGCGCCTAACAAGAGTAGTTATGGTTTTTGTTTGATTCTTATTGAAGTTTAATATTTATATTCAATTTGAGTTTAATGTTGGATTAATATTGATCACTTTATCTCTATTTTTCCCTCACACTATTATTCTTTTGCTGATAACAAAAGGGGAAGAGAAAAGTTAAGATTTTTTCAAATAGAATCAAGCAAAGGTCAAATAATTTTTCATTTGCATCTAGGCTTATATGAATAGATTTCTATTTGTATGCATATATGTAGGGGGGGCATCATGTAGAGAGGAAGCATTTAAATAGGGGGAGCAATTAGAGTATATCATTGATCAAATACATTTAATACGGTCAAAATCTTAAATATATGTTTGTTATCATCAAAAGGGGGAGATTGTATGAATATGCGCTTATATGTTTTTGTTTGATGATAATAAACATATATATTCATTTAAATGTATTTGGTAATGTACTATTTTGTTTTTCATAGATTAAATAAATATTTGTTGAATAAAATAAATTACATAGAAGTTGAATTCAAACAGAAATTTTATTCAAACAAATATTTATTAAAACCTTGAATAGTACAAATTCAAGCTCTCACTATACATATACATTCTTGATTACATCACAATTACATCACAATTCAGTTTACATAATTTCCTCACTACATATCACTCACACTCGTATTTTGTCTTCAACTGCATTCCAGTTTGAATCCAGCATCTGAGCAATCTGCAAAAATATTCACTAACGCGGTAAAATTGAAAAAGAAATATTTTTGCAATATAAAATAAAATATGATATTATTTGCCTCAGTTATTTGGGTTGTTCGTCATCATTTAAATATGAATTCATCATACACGAACAACTTGTGACATACACAGTGTATCACTGTATATGCCACAAGGCCGTGCACATCGGTATACACTTGATAATGCTACAGGGACAGGTGAGCACAGGTCAAACCCAAATGAAAAGCCGGGTTCAACACACATGCAATATATTCAAAATCACATCATTAGCACAAGGTCAAACCCGAGTTTTAAAACTGGGTTCAACACAAGGCAACATGAAGAATGCAAAGCTTTGACAAATCAAAACTGCATCAAAGCATCAATAATGCCGAGAAACAATGTACAAAAGATCAGAGACAAAGGATGTACACAAGTATACAACTACATGTCTCAATGTCAAAGAAACAATTCAACATGGTCAGAATGAAGACAAGTACACTTGAACAAAATGAACAAGTGGAGCATCTGTGTAAACTGGGGAAGTATGGACAGAGCTCGAGCACAAGATATGAGACAAGTGATCAAATGCAACATAGTATCAAACTGGAACGAAGTGATGAACCAACAATGCAAACAAAACTCACTGGAATGCTATGTTCAAACATGACACAGCCTCAAACCAGCATCAAAGCAAGTACAACTACAAGTGTTGACCAAGTGACAATGCAAGCAAGATCAACACAGCAGCCAACATATTCAACAATGAATCAGAGAATACAAATTATGATGCAAATGCACAATAGGCCGAGCATCAAGACACAAAGCACCATACCACAAGCCAATCCCAATAGCAACATGATGAATTGGATCAACACAGTCAAGTCAAATGTGACAAGTTTACAAAGGGTATATGAACAAGTGACCAAACTGCAAAAGTGACACAGCAGTTTTGAACAAGAACTCCAGACCAACCACTACAATGATACAAAGCAAGTTCGACAAGCAAACAACAAGTTCATGTTTGAACTAACTCGAGTGCAACAGAGAAGCTATGGTACTATGCATATACATGGCAGTATCAAGTGATACAGAAGATGGACGAGGTTCAACAGTGCAGAAATCAAGCCGAAGTCAAAAATCAAGTGCGTACAATTTGAAAGAAAAAAAATCAAAGTCGTGTCTTTGAAAAAGTCAGCAATGAAAAAGGGAAAGTTTTTACCTTTTTATTCAAGAAAAATCGTACGCGTAAAAATCAAAGCCGTGAGCATCAAGACGGAAAGAAATCAGGAAAGCCGTGCGCATCAAGGATTAAAGTTTTGGAAAGTATCGAATTGAAACGAAGAAAGCAAGTGTATTCGAATTCATATAAATATCAAACCCAAACTATCATCATCGGCATCGAGTTAAAAAGCAAACAATCAAACCAGCAACGAAAAAGAAGACATACCAATCTATCGAACTCGATCAAAGGAGCAGCTGCAATCTCGAAGAATCAATTATCAGAGAACAGGCGACGCAAGCCATCGGTCATCAGAGAACGAGCGTGAGAAAGAGCAACACAAGTCAGAGAATCGATCATCGGAATAAAGCCCCAAATTTCACAGAAAAGGGAACGAAGCCCTAATTTGACAAAAAGGAACGGGCCAAGCAAAAGAAAAAAAGGATCGGCCGCATTTTTTCTTGTGGATCGGGTTAAAGAATAATGGGCCGGCCTGGTTTATAAAAAGGGCTCTTCATTATAAAAAGGGGGTTTTAGTTTAGGGTTTAATTTTAAAGGGGTTTCTAGTTTTATTTTGAGCAAAAATTGTAGAGTCAAAGTTCGTATTTTAATTTTTGCTCCTGGTTTTAATTTTGAAGTCTGTTTTTCTTTTCGAGTCAAAAGAATTTGTAAATCACCATCTAGGTTGTAGGTAGTGTCAGATTGTCTAGTTAGAATTAGTTCAGTGAGCATGGTGTGCGAGTTTGCAAAACTCTATAGGCGGGAGCAGAGTTTGCGAGTAAACGAAACTCTATAGGCGGAGCAGGGTGTGCGAGTCTAGTAGAGTGTTTGTGAGCGGGAGCAAAGGTTTGCGAGTCTAGTAGAGTGTTTGTAAGCGGGATACTGTTTAATTCTAATAGAAATCTGGGAATGCAGCAGTAGGCAGGGGTTGCCGAAGCTGGGTAAATTTTGTGTGTGATTTACTTTTCAGCATATTTATTTCTACAGCTTGTTTTCTGTGTTTAAATCGAGAAAATTTGCTATAACCCTATTCACCCCCCCTCTAGGGTTAATCTAGATCCTACAACTTTCTCAGAAATCTGCAAGTCTTATTTTTCATTGTGGTATTAGAGCCACCCTCAAAAGGGATCTGAAGGAGTGAAATATAAGTGAGAAAGTGTGTAGGAGTGAGCAAAGAAAAACGAGTGAGAGATGACTGCTGAATCTAATAATTTCAGTGCCCCGTGTGTGCCAAAATTCGATGGAGATTATGATCATTGGAGTTTACTCATGGAGAATCTGTTGCGTTCAAAGGAGTATTGGAGTGTGATTCAACCAGGCTACAAGGAACCTGGATCTGATGACGTGCTGTTGGCAGTACAACAGAAGACGTTGGAGGAAGCAAAGCCGAAGGACTTGAAGGCAAAGAATTATCTGTTCCAGTCCATTGACAAGTCCATTCTGAAAACAATCACTCAAAAGGAGACAGCAAAGCAACTTTGGGATTCCATGAAAGTTAAGTACCAAGGGAATGATAGTGTAAAGCGTGCTCAATTGTAGAGGCTGAAAAGAGTGTTTGAAACGCTGGAGATGAAGACGAGAGAGACGGTGACAGATTATTTCGAGAGAGTCATGGTCACAGCCAATGATATGAGAAATTGGGGAGATGATATGAAGGATGTGACGATAGTCGAGAAAATTCTTCGAACGTTGACGGAGAATTTCAACTATGTCGTGTGCTCAATTGAGGAGTCGAAGGATATCGACAAGATTTCTGTTGATGAATTAAACAGCTCGCTACTCGTACATGAGCAGAAGATACAGCGAAAAAGACCTGAAGAACAAGTACTCAAATTCGAGTACGATTACAATCCTGGACGAGGAAGAGGTAATGCTGGAAGGGGTGGTGGCAGTGTTTCAAGAGGAAGAGGACGAGGAAGAACAGGCCTTAACAAAGCCAATATTGAGTGTTTCAACTGCCACAGGTTGGGACACTTTCAATATGAGTGTCCAATGGCTGAAAAGGGAGAAAATTATGTTGAATTTGATGAAGGAGAAGCGTTACTTCTAATGGCACATGCAGAGATCAAAGTAGCTGAGCATAAGGGATTATGGTTTTTCGATTCGGGCTGCTCTAATCACATGACGGGAAACAGAGAGTGGTTTATGGAGCTTGATGAGAGTTTCAGGCATGCAGTGAGACTGGGAAACAGCTCAAAAATGGATGTTCTGGGAAAAGGAAACGTCAAATTTGAGGTTCAAGGGGTGATTCAAATTGTAAGTAATGTATTCTTTGTTCCAGATTTAACAAATAATCTACTGAGTATTGGGCAATTACAAGAGAAAGGTGTGGAGTTTTTGATCAGCAAAGGAGTGTGTAAGGTTTTTCATCCTAGAAGAGGCTTGAATATGAACACTAGGATGACTGCAAACCGTATGTTCATAGTGTATGCAACCATGGAAGTTGGTCAGAGTACATGTCTGAAGATTGAAGACGACGAAACTGCGTATTTGTGGCACAAACGCTATGGACATCTAAATAACACATCTATTCGGATCATGCACGACAAACAACTTGTGAAAGGGCTGCCTCAAATGAAAGAAGTCTCGAAATTTTGTGAAGCGTGCAACATTGGAAAATAGCATCATGAAGTCATATCCAAGAAGAGTCAATGGAGAGCAACGAAGAAGTTAAAGCTCATTCATGCGGACTTGTGCGGTCCCATATCTCCAGTATCTCACAGTGGAAAGATGTACATTTTTCTTCTGATTGATGACTTTAGTCGCAGGAGCTGGATATGTCTTCTCTCGGAGAAAAATGTGGCGTTTGAAGCTTTCAAGACATTCAGAAGTCTTGTGGAAAAGGAAGCAGGAACTGGTATATGCTGCTTAAGGACAGATAGGGGAGCAGAGTTCATTTCAAACATTTTCAATCAATTCTGTGTGGAACGCGGGATTAGGAGACAACCAACCGCAGCTTATACGCCACAACAAAATGGTTTTGTCGAGAGAAGAAACCGCACAATAATGAATATGGTTCGATGTTTGCTCACAGAGAAGAACATGCCAAAGAGTTTTTGGCCTGAGGCTGCAAAATGGACATGTCATGTCCTAAATAGAAGTGCGACAAGTACAGTAAAAGATATGGTGCCAGAAGAATGTTGGAATGGGATCAAACCCAGTGTGAGCTATTTCAGAGTCTTTGGCTGCATTTGTCATGTGCATATTCCTGAGCAACGAAGAGTGAAGCCTGATAACAGGAGCCGTAAGTGTGTTCTTCTTGGAGTGAGTGAAAAATCCAAAGCGTATCGACTTTATGATCCAATCTCAAAAAAAGTGGTCATAAGTCGAGATGTAGTATTTGAGGAAGAAGGAAAATGGAATTGGAATACAGATGAAAATTATTCTGATGACATTCTGGACCGGGGAGAAGAAAATCCAATAGGAGAGGGAGACGCAGAAGAAGTTGAAGCTGGTGAAAGATGTGATGCAGGAGAGGATCAGCTTGTGAATGGAGAAAATGCGGAAAATCTCGAAGAGGGTCAGATTGTTAATGAAGAAAATGCAGGAAATTCTCCACAATCAGAGATTCAGCAGAAAAGAGATAGGAGACAACCAGCATGGATGCAAGATTACGAGAGCGGTGAAAGGATCTCAGATGAAGAGGCTGAAGCAGAAATGGCGATGGCACTATTTCTGTCTCACGATGATCCAGTGAGATTTGCAGAGGCAAGTAAAGAAGAAAAATGGATGGAGGCAATGAGAAGTGAGATTCGATCCATAGAGAAGGACAAAACTTGGGATCTTGTAAACTTGCCAGCAGATGCGAAGAAGATTGGAGTCAAATGGGTCTTTAAGACCAAACTGAATAAGGAAGGCAATGTCGATAAGTATAAGGCGAGATTGGTCGTGAAAGGTTATGCACAAGAAGAAGGCATCGACTATGAGGAAGTTTTTGCGCCAGTAGCTCGTTGGGATATAATTCGAATTTTGTTGGCTATGTCTGCGCAAAGAGGATGGAAGGTATACCAGTTAGATGTAAAAAGTGCATTTCTTTACGGAGAATTGAAAGAAGTGGTGTTATGTGCATCGGCCAGAAGGATTTGTCAAGAAAGGCGAAGAAGACAAGGTGTATCGTTTGAAAAAGGCGTTATACGGATTAAAACAAGCTCCTAGAGCCTGGTTTAGTCGAATTGAAGAATACTTCAAGCAAGCAGGCTTCAATAGAAGCAGCTATGATCATACTCTTTTCATCAAAAGGGAAGGAGAGAAACACATTATGGTGAGTATTTATGTTGATGATTTGATATTTGCTGGGAATGATGAGTCTCTGCTTGAAAGTTTCAAACAATCGATGAAGCAAGAGTTTGAGATGACCGATCTCGAGTTAATGAGATTTTTTCTGGGTGTGGAAGTTCGTCAAAGCACGGATGGAATTCACTTGTGTCAAAAGAAATATGCTCAAGAGGTGTTAGAAAGGTTCAAAATGGCGGACTGCAATCCAGTCAAAAACCCGATTGTTCCAGGAGCTAAACTTTCAAAAGAAGGAGCTGGGAAAGAAGTGGAAGCTACTCTGTACAAGCAGTTGGTCGGGTGCTTAATGTATCTTACAGTTACAAGGCCTGACATGATGTATGTTATTTGTTTACTCTCTCGTTTCATGGCAAAACCAAGGAAAGAACATATGCTGGCGGCAAAAAAAGCTTTGAGATACTTGAGAGGTACGTTGGAGCTTGGTATCTTTTATAAGAGAAGGGCTGAGTTGAAAGTAGAAGTTTACACAGATAGTGACTATACTGGAGACGTTGATGATCGTAAAAGCACTTCAGGCTATGTGTTTGTACTAAGTGGAGCAGCAGTGTGTTGGAGTTCAAGAAAACAGGAAGTTGTGACTTTGTCTTCTACAGAAGCCGAGTACGTTGCTGCAACATCATGTGCGTGTCACTGCGTTTGGATAAAAGGAGTCATAGAGCAAAATTTCGGTGAAGAATGCAAGTGTATGGAGATTTTTTGTGACAATACTTCTTCCATTAAGTTGTCAAAGAATCCGGTAATGCATAGGCGAACAAAGCATATCGACGTGAGGTACCACTACCTACGTGATCTTGCAAATCAAGAAGTTGTGAAGTTGGTGTTTTGTGGAACAGGAGAACAAATTGCAGACATCATGACGAAACCGGTGAAGTTGGAGACGTTCATCAAGCTGAGAAGTCTTCTGGGAATGCAAGCACAAGGAGTTTAAACTGGATGTTAGTATAACATGTCCAGTTTAAGGGAGGGATTTGTTGGAATTGAATAAGTCTCTGAGACTAAGTCGTTGTTAGTGTTGCGTTATTTTTGGTTGTTTTGGTCAATAAGGCTAAGTTATAGGAATTGAGCCACGTTAGCTTTGTTGTCCTGGTTTTTCTCACTTTCAGCTTGTTGTAAGGCTATTTAAAGCCATTTCTATTTCAGTTTAATAAATTAGAGAGAATACTTTCTTAGAAATATGCAAGTCTTATTTTTCAGTTCATTGGCGGAGGCTGTCGCGGGTGGTGGTGAGCGGGAGGTCAGGTTCGTAATGATACGGATGGTTGCAGCACTAGATGAACTCGGGAAGGTGAGAGAATGAAAGAGGATGAGGTAAAAAAACAAAAAAAGAAGAAGGGGAAACGAAGTGCAAGCGAGTATATAATGAAGATGGATGTGTAGATAATGAATGTGGCAATAAATTTTTGAGGCTGCACAGGCAATGTAAGTCTGCGTGGAAAAGATTGAAAAGAAATGGAAAGAAAATGTGATGGGTAAACATCATCAGGACACGATCACGAACCTTTATCTTGTCCATTTAGCGTTTTACAATGGACGGTAAAATTTGAAAATGAATATACCACGGAGATCAACGTCGTCAGACGAATCCAACGATATAATCAAATCTGTGCAACAACGTCCGTAGCAAATTCTCATCTGTCGCCATTATTACCACTTCGAAATTGAAAGACAACGGCAGTTCTGAATAAACGGAGCTACAATGGTCGAAATTGGACGGAACGAAGTTTGATGTTTTAATTAGAAAATTTTCTACGTCATTTCTGTATAAAAATATTCATACTTTAAATTTTGATAATTAGTACCGAAAAATGCGCTGACCGAATTTCGAACGAATTTTGATGTAAATAAATTTTATCGGTCTTATTTCAGTGGACGCATTTGAAATTTACTTACATTTTGATTATTTTTATGATTGTGTGCTTAGTGCAAGTAAAATATCATGCCCACTATAGTTACATCTTCATTTCACTCTGAGAATAAGCTTTCTACCAAGGTTCGAGAACTCGGTTTTGATTTCGGCCGTTTGAAATTTTATTAGTTTCAGATGATTTCGTAAATTTCGGAAGTTTTGGTTTTGTTTCGGTTTCAGTCCAAATTTTGGCTTTTCGTAGTTTTTAATAAACGATCTGGTAACGATCTCTGCAGTGTTTGCTTGGTTTTCCATAGCGTACCTGTGAATTGAGAACAATATTACCGGAAAGTGTGAATAATTATTATAACAATCAAATTGCACTTACTATTTAAACAAACAAGCTAAATTAAATTAAGCAAACTCCCTTAACTAAATTATTATATTTATTATTTATTAAATATAAACAGCCCACCCCAAAGTATTGAATTATAAAACTTAATCGAACCGCAACTCATTTCAAATTTTCAGCTCAGCCCACAATCTCCCCTTCCTCTTTCATAATTCACGTTTCCATTCCCCAGCCCTAAATCGCGATTACCAGTTCTCGATTAAAAAAAAGAAAAATACGAAAACGTGATTTCCAGTTCTCGATTAAAAAAAAAACACGAAAGCGTCTGAAGAAGAATCGCGACGTCGAATTCAGATAAGGAAGAAGAAGTTACCGTGCTGTGAATATGTAATTGAATCACTGTATTTTATAGGCTTTCAACTTGAATTAATCGTTCGCTTTTCCCTGTTGATTCACGCTTAGGTGAATAAAGTTTCTGATTTGATATGTTATTCGATTTCTTTTGATTTTTGGTTGCTTTCGGTCTTCATCCCACTGTTTCTTCACATGCGCACTGATGGTTTTAATTTTTCTAAGCAAAAATGATTCGATTCTTTTTTTTTGCCGTAGATCCGAAACCCATTTTGACTGTGGATCGTGCACGAGCGGTGACGGTCCGTTTCCCCGAAATTTCGGGGTACCGGCCGAAACCTCAATCCTTGCTTTCTACACATTGAATATCAGTCAATATTGAGGAATCTGCATGTCATTTTTTGTAGTAAAATACCATGTCTAGCTGAATAAGCTTTTCTTTCAATTGGAAATTGATTAGTTGATAGTGGTATTTGACAATTGCATTTTATGTATGAACTAACATTTTGATTGTTTTTATTATTTTGTGCTTAGTGAAAGTTAAATAGCATTCCTACTATGACAACATCGTCACTTCGCTCTGAGAGCAAGCTTTCTACAGAATTGACTATTATTCAATACTAAGGAAATCGTATGTCATTTTTTGAAGTAAAATATATATCATGTCTAGCTGAAGAAACTTTTCTTTCAATTTGAATTGATTAGTTGATAGTGGTATTTGATGGTTGCATTTGAAGTATGAACTTATATTTTGACTATTTCTATTATTTGTTCTTAGAGCTAGTGATCATGGAGTACATGTTAATGAAGTTGTCAAACGCTTAGCTAGGCTTACCAGAGTATAAAATCAAGCAAGTATTGTTTTCTTACACGAAATATCAAAAGTGAGTATATAATCCCTACCTGTATCTTTTTTAAACTTCTATTCTCTGTAAATAGAGAAGCTATTGATTACCATGTTGATGTTGGTCATATATATTCTACAATTGATGATTACCACTACAAGTCTACAAGGCAACTTGATCAGTTATTGGGGCACTGTGCTAATAACAATTTTGTAAAGGGAAGATAATAGGCCAGTTGTGGATTTATATATTTTTATAATTATTAGTATTTTCCTTGATACTTTAGTTGCTTTCAAGACATTTGGAAATTTTTTGTAAGATCCGCAGGCAATATTACTACATTCTTATACACATATATGTTAGGTCTGATTCAGGCTTTTGAAGTTATTCCTATCAAGAAAATTAAATATTGTTACAAGGATAGGTGAAACTTAAGTACTAATGTACTATATGTTGAAAGTATGAAAGCCTAAAAGTGTCAAACCAGTAAGCTGTGTTGATACATACGTATGTGTGTGCGTGTGTTTCGAAATTAACTACATATACACAAACATGCACATGCACATGCACACGCATAACTTTGGAAGAACATAGTGGAAATCAAGCCAAAGGAAAAAAAAAATATTCCGGTCCAATTGATCAACAATGAAACCAATCAGATTAGGAAGAAAAGCTCGGAAAAAGACACATCTCTGGAATCATGTTCCTCGCACAAAGTTGATTCTAATCCAGTGGTTGATGCGAAAACTTCATTTGGCTTAGCTTATGAGAGTTCTGATGAGGATTATTCCTAGGCATGAGTATTGCTTCTCAAATCATGATATCAAATTTCATCATTTTCACTGCTAACTTCAGTTCATACTTCATAAAGTTATTGATCAGTTTAATTGTAGAACGTACATATAGTCTTTGTTTGATCCTGCATCTGTCAAATATCATGTTATTAAATACATTTTTTACCAGTTCTTTAAGGATAAACAAAGCTTATATCTCCATATGAATAACAAGTCTTCATTGTAACAAACTCGAATTTAATATCCTAAATGCGTATTGAACCCAGCTGGTTAGTTTCCCATAGTGAATGTATGATATGCATATATGTGTTTGCGTTAATTTTATTTTATTCTAATGTAATTCAAGATTCATATTGTTAGCCATAATGCAGATAATAAAACACATCTATCGCACACTATTCAGCTCTTGCTGAAAAATTATAACCTACAAAGGTGATCGGATTTTGTCATGCTGAGGATTTAGTTTATTCGTCATGAAAATTTCTTATGTCACTGCACCTTTTATATTATGTTCATTTTCATATAAATTTATTGTAAATTAAAGTATGGCAATATTCGGGGCAAGTGCTGGATTGTGAAGGTTATGGACTGAAGCATGCACAAAATTTCAGTTATGACATGCAAGATCTAAAATATGTAACTGATTTGGGGGCATCATAAAATAAAACTGGTCTGAAATAGGTTCTTAAACATGAGACTCGTTTGAAAATAAAATTTTGGACAGGGTTGAATGTTGCGGTAATTAAAAGAGTGGTCAAGGACTGAACTGAAAAGCTATTTCTTTGGAGCTTGAGAATTATGAAGTATTCTCAATGTAATACGATATGTCTTTTCATTTTCATTTGCTGTTTGTCAATTTGAACTTAAATCTTGAATTTTAAAGTGCTGTCAAGTACAGTTGGTAAACTCTGAAGATTGAGAGCATTGGAAAGCCATCAACAGTAGTAGATAGTAATGGTGCATTTCTATGTGATACTGAAAATATGATATACGCGTGGCAGTAAAAGTGTTTTAGAGAAGATGAGATAATTTGCACTGAAATAGTATTTTCATTTGAATAATAATCAATGAGTTTGTACAGCAGTATTTATACTGTTCTCGTGTAAACTGAGTTATTTGAAAAAAATGCTTATGGGCTAAGTATCAGGCCCGACCTGTAACTAATTATAAGATACAAGATAATATAACATTCTGGAATCGTCTTATTTCTCTAACTCCCCCTTTCAATTCCATCGAGGGTTTTCTTTTCTTCCTTCGACTCTACGCCGTTACCTCTAATTTTACGTTCCTCTAATCTGATGAAATTTTTAGTTGATAACAGCTTCGTAAAAATGTCCGCTCTTTGATAAAAGGCTGGGACGTGATTCACTTTCAGTCTTCCATTTAAAACTCGCTCACGAACAAAGTGTAAATCAATCTCAGTACGCTTTGTTCGTGAGTGTAAGACCGGATTGACGGCAAGAGATGCTGAGCTAAGATTATCGTAATCGAAGTGTTTTTTAGATCAATTTTAATTTCATGCAGAAGAGACTCGATCCAAATGATTTCTTCTGCAGTGCCGGCTATTGATCTATATTCTGCTTCAGTGCTGAAGCGCGAAACTGTAGCTTTTTTCTTAGAGCTCCAGGAAATAGGGTTGCTACCCAGGTTAGATGCGAAACCTTGATGTCGACTTTCTGTCATCGGGGTCGGTAGCCCAGTCCGCATCTGAGTAAGCTTGTATGTTTAATTCTTGTGTGTTGTTGAAGTGCAGACCATGATTTAATATTCCTTTCAAGTAACGTAAAATACGTTTTACAGCTCTCCAGTGGTCACTAAGTGGTTTATGCATGTATTGACAAACATTGTTTACACTGTAGCACACATCTGGTCTGGTTATAGTAATGTATTGCAGAGCACACACGATGTTTCTATATTGTCTTTCATTAGAAATAGCTTCACATTTGTCTTTTGAAAGTCGAAGGTTGCTAGTCATAGGGGTAGGTAGAGATTTGGCTTGATCCATGCTTGCTATTTTTAGCATGTCAAGTATATACTTTTTCTGACATAGAAAAAGTATTGAATTTGATTTGCGTATTACTTCTATGCCCAGAAAGTAATGTAGATAGAGAAAGCTTGATTCAAGTGAATGATAGTCTGATATACGATTTTACTGTCATTCCCAGTGATAATAATATCATCAGCATATATCAACATGTATGTGATTTTGCCTTGTTTGTATTGAATATATAAAGAATTGTCTGATTGTGTTGGTGCAAATCCTAGTTCCAACGAGGTTGACTTGAGCTTCTCATTCCAGACACGAGGAGCTTGTTCACTCCATATATAGCTTTGTGTAGTTTACATACCAACCTGTCATTGACTCCTTTCTTATATCCTTCATGCTGTTCCATGAATACATCCTCTTTTAGATCTCCATTGAGAAAAGCATTGTTGACATCCAACTGTCTGGTTCTTCATTTCTTATACAATGCAATAGTTAAAATAACTCTTATTGTAGTTGGTTTGACCACAGGAGAGAATGTTTCATTAAAGTCAAAACCATATTGTTAATTATATCTTTTGGCCACTAGTCTTGCTTTATATTTGGCCACTAGTCTTGCTTTATATTTGGATATGCTGCCATTTGGGTTCCTTTTGATTTTATAAGTCCACTTACACCCAACTACATTGTTGTCTTTTGGTATGGATACAATGCTCCATGTCTTATTTTTGATAAGTGCTCTATATTCTTCATCCATTGTATGTTTCCAATTGTTGTTTGTACTGGCTTCTTCATAGCTACTTGGTTCTATTTGATTCAACCGTGCATTGTATACTTTAGGCTTGAAAATTCCACTTTTTGTTCTTGTCATCATATGATGTTCTGTCTTTGCAGGAGATGAGTCATGACTACTATTGTTGTCATCAGTGTGTTGAGATTTGGAGGGAGATGAATCTCCTTGCTCTGGGTTGTTATCATCATTCTGGCATGTGTCACTAAAGTTGTTGGAGACCTCTAGAGAACCATGACCTGATCTAGTTCCTTCTCTTGATAAAGTGAGTTGTGGTTCCTTGCTTTTCTGCAACTCTTCATCAATAGGTTAGTGTCTCTACCAAAAACAACAGGTATTGAGGGTATGAATGTATTGCCTTTGTCATACACTTGCTTTGTTGTTTTGACCCTTTTATCTGCAAATGGAAAAATACTTTCATTAAATACAACATACCTTGAAATAAATATCCTACCATTACTACTCAAACATCTGTGTCTCTTCTGATTACTTGCATAACCTAGAAAAGTACATGGAGTTGACCTAAGACTTAATTTGTGATTATTGCAAGGTCTAAGACATGGAAAACATAGACATCCAAATGTCTTCAGATCATGATAGTCTGGTTTGACTCCAAATAGTACTTCAATATGATTCATATGTTTGAGTACTTTTATAGAAAGTCTGTTAACGGTATAAACTACTGTGTTGAAGGCCTTTGGACAGAATTTCATAGGTAGGGAGGCTTGTGCTAACAAAGTTAGTCCGGTCTCTACTATATGTCTGTACTTTCTTTCAACAAGCTCATTCTGTTCTGATATACAATGGCAAGTTGTTTTGTGAACAATACCCTTTTTCAGAAAATATTCTTTTTTGATGATTATATTCTCCACCTCCATCTGTCTGTAATATTTTGAGGTCACTGTTTGTTTGTTTCTCAACTTATGTTATGAACTGTATAAATGTCTTATGTGCATCTGACTTTGACTTTAAGAAATATAACCACGTATATCTAGAATAGGCATCAACAAAAGATATATAGTACTTGAAACCATAGTCAGATTTTACTGGTGCTGGCCCCTATAGGTCTGTGGCCACCAATTCTAGTGGTTTACAAATAATAGTGTTAGAATCTGCAAATGGCAATCTGTGACTTTGACCAGTCGACAGTAAGTGCATACATATCGTAAATATACATCAAAAGAAATATTATTGTTCTTAAAAACTTGTTTTACAACATTTACACTAGCATGACCAAGTTTACAGTGCTATGGATCAAAAGTTTCTTTGTCATTCTTTATACATGATTCAGAACTATTACATCGCATATTTCCAATTTTGCTCTTTCTTGTATTTCCAAAGTCGAACTTGTATAGACCCCTGTTCAATTTACCCCGTAGCAATATATCTTGAGTCAGTAAGTCTTTTACTACACAAAATTTAGGGTGAAACTCCAAATACACATTATTGTCATTAGCAAACTGATATACACTCATTAAATTCCTTTTAATTTGAGGAATTTTTGACAAATTATTAAGATAAAGACGTCTTTTACCTTGAATGTTGCTAGTTCTAACATGTGTAATATTTATGGCTTCACCATTTCCCATATGTATAGTATGCATACCCGTATATTCCTTATTGCCAAGATTAAGAATTTAGAGATTATTTGTGAGATGATTGGTGGCACCTGAATCTAGATACCAATCTTCACTTGTGATGTCCTATGGTCTGGTAAGTCCTTCTGAATTTAAGTGTTGCATTCTTTTGCCTTCTGTTTGATTGTTTGATCTTTGATCCATGTGTGCCATGTTTGCACTGGAACCATAGTTTCTTTGATTTCCTTGACTTTGCTGATTTGGGTAATACTCAGTATTGAGTCTAAAATAGCACTGTCTTGCCGTGTGTTTAGGCTTTTCATAAATTTGACATTTTGTTCTGTTGTTGTTCCATCTATTATTTCCGCATCTTCCTCTCCGACTGGTACCACCTCTCTGATTGTATGATTCTTGTCTGATATTTGGATTTTCTTGTCTTCTTCCTTGAATCTTGTTTTTAGAACTTGAAGCATAGTTTATTGACAGATTTGTATTACGTTCTTTTCTTTGCTCTACCCTCCCTTCTTCTGATAGGAGAATTGAATGAACATACTGCATGTTAGGTAGATTTTGTTAAAATGAAATGATTGCAACAACAGATTCATATTCAGTATCAAGACCATTTAGTATTGAGAATTTGCTCAGTCTCTGACACTGTGTGACCAGCAGTGTCAAGAAGATCACAATATGATTTTTTCTTGGTTAAGTACTCTCTCATAGTCATATTATCCTTCTTTAAGTTCTGTAGTTGACGCTTGTAATACATTATTCTTGCCGCTGATTGTGTGTTGAATATTTGTTGTATTGCAGTTCATATCTCATAGGAGGTCTTACATCCAACAATTTGTGACAACAAGCTTGAACCGATGGATGATAGCAGTCATGCTGCCAGTAGACTATCTTGTCTTTGGTAGTTAATGAACTCCTTGTTGATGACTCTCTCTCCTTTGTTGTTTGTGATCATTCTTGCAAGTGTAATAGCAGTGCCATACAGATAATCTTCTAGCATAACCTTTTATGCTGGTTTCAACTTGATATTTCCATAATATGAAGTTGTTTTCATCTAATGCAGTGGTGACTAAATGATTCTTTGATTTAATAATATTGCAGGAGTTCATTTCAGGCACAGGTGGTTCTTGATTTCTTGGTCTTGATCCTTCCTGGTTCTTGTTTCCACTTGATGCTGTATATTAAACATCATCGTCTTTGGCCATAATGGATTAACAGGAAGTGATGTTTGGATTCTTGATGAGACTCTATCACTGTGCAGTCAGACTTGCAAATCTTGAAGCAAGATTCTTGGCGAGGCACTTTTGATGGGGTTTCTTGATGACTGATACGGTGAGAATGATGATACTACAATCTCAGATGATGAGAATGCAAAAACTGAGAGCAACCAAAGGTGGTGGATGATGATCTTGATGTGACACCTCTTTAGGATGGCTCAATGATGCTGCAGACTATTCTCTGATGAGATTACTGTCGTTCGACAGTTTTATGGTTCTGATACCATAAACGTGTTTTAAAGATGAGATAATTTGCATTGAAATAGTATTTTCATTCAAATAATAATCAATGAGTTTGTACAGCAGTATTTATATTGTTCTCGTATACACTTATTTGAAAAAAAATGCTGATGGGCTGAGTATCAGGCTCGGCCTGTAACTAATTATAAGATACAAGATAATATAACATTGCGGAACCTATTTATCTAACTGGCAGTTGAGTATATCACTGAAGTTGTTGAAGCGCATAGTAGAGAGCATGAAACACAGTGCTGAAGATGTTGAAACCAGTGCTAAAGATGTGAATCAACGTGATACAGCCAGATTTCCAAATGCTTGCACTAGATGCACGCTCCAAACTAGGGCTATGTGATTGATTTTAGCTATGCTGATTAACAAGAACTCCAGCCATACGATTCAATGGGAAGCAATACTGTGACAGGTATGTGCAATATAGTTGCATATATGGGGAAATGTATTTGTATTTTGTCCCAGAAATTCTTTGAACTATAATGTTCAATGGTACTGCTGTTAGCTAAAACATGAATTCATTAACTGAGATATAACTATTACCAAGGTATTTATGCACTATAATCTTATTTTAAAATTTCATTTTTTATGTATCGTGAGATGTAACTACTACCAAAATACCCCTCTAATTGTAATCTTGTTCATTGCTGGATTCTCTGTATCACTAAATTTGAATTCATGGACTCGTTGGTATTCGAACTAAAATGGCTTTACAACAACCATTGTTTGGTTAAAATGTGTTTAAGCATTGGTGTTAGATAACCACATATTAGCATTGGTTAAAAATGTAGTTCTTGTTATTGGGAGGAGACGAACAATATGTTCTTTTAGACTTAATTCTTATATGGATATATGCCAGAATTATCATAATTTTTTTTGAGGCTTATGTGCATATGTACAATGTACTTATCATTCTATAATGCTATATTGCAGTTCGAACTGCTGCAATATATCTTATACTAGGATTTGGCTGTAGCATCCACTCAACTCTATTTACCAAAAACACCATTTCAATTGGTGCATTATTTGGACTTTTTGGAGCAATGTTGTCTGAGCTCGTTACCAATTGTACTATACATACAAACAAAGTACAACTGCATTAATTTTATTTTATTTTCCTTCAATTTCTATTTCAAATTACTAAATCATACGGGCGTAAATATGAATTTTTTGTCAAACTGCAACTTTACTAACTCTTATAGTGATCACCGCAGTAAAAGAGAACTGCTGCAACTCTTCCTAGCATGCAATCTCTAACTCGCGTTCAAGCAACTGTTCATATATTATATACAAACAGCTAACTGCAAGGAATAACAGGCTCGTCATTTAAGGCTTATTGCTAATAGAGTATATGGCATAAGCAGTGTAACTATTCAATTTACAAAAACTGCTCGTAAGAGTTTTCTATATTCATTGTACTTTTGAACAATTCAATGAATTTATAATTAGGTAGAAACAAGATGAAAAATCGATTGTGCTATAGCGTTGTGTCATGACATGGAATAAATTAAAAAAAAAAGCCCATCAAAGCTTTTGTATTCTAGTTGTGCGTAGATGGCATTTCTATTATGCTTTATTGATGCTATCCGACATATCAGCACGTATTGTAGTCTAATTGGTCTATTAACAACAAAATTTCTCAAAAAAGCTCAAATAACATTTTATCTCCAAGTAGTCTATTTGAATAATTAAACCTTATGACCCACGTATCAGAATAGGATCATCTGCGGTCGTTGAGAAACTAAATGTAGGTCTATTGAGTCAAATTTTCAGTTACACGTTCATGCACTGATGTTATTAAATTTTGGAAATAATACTTTCTTTCGGATTAATAGATGGATATTTAGTTATGCTAATAAAATGTTATAAGGTAATAATAAGATGTTAACTTTTATTTTACAAATAATTCCTTTTTTGGCTGGGTTCGAATAAAGCAAAGACATTGAGATTACGAAGCTGAGGCTTCTTTAAAAACAAAATGGGTCTTTTTTTTATGTAGCATTGTTTCATGCATGTGGTAAGCATCTTATATGTCAATATTTGGTAGGTTTCTTTATCGTGGGCTTTAAATCGTTTATTGTGAACTTCAATCTCATTTAGCACAGTTTTGCCGCATCTATATTTGAATTAAGTACGTTAATAGTTGAATGTATTATTAAGCAATTTATAAATTTTGTGTGAATATACTTATAATAAAGTTCCATTAGTACTGCTAAAATTAGTTATCATTGTGGGTTAGTACAACTAGTGTATAGATAGTTACGCTTTTCCGAAGAAATGACCATTGTAGTTCGGTCTAATCGTCATTCACAATATAACATTTTGTTAGTACTAGTAAACTTTTTTCTTTAATGGTACTTTTTATACAACATATCACTGGGATAACATAACATATGTTAATAAACGTTCGAATCACGCTACGTAAATTTCGAACTTATGACATTTTACACCAAACTCGAATCACTTAACCACTTGGACAATGGTACTTGTCGTTTTGTAAACTTATCTATGAATGTTTATGTATTATATGTGAACTTGGTTATTTTGTCTAAAAACTATTGTATTGAAATGGTTAAGAATATCATATTTGATTATGTGATAAACGTGTTTTTTAGTTGGTTGAATACAATGATTATGTGAGTGGTTATTGGTTTCATACCGAAATTTGTCAATTATTCCCGTATAATATATGTCAATGTAGAAAAAATAGAAATGACTACTAATAAGGAAAAGCGACGTGTAAAAACTGCAATTTAATCATTTTTAATGTGTTTCCTAAACGCTACAGAAAAATATATGATAGCAAAAAAAACTATGAAAAAAATGTAGAAAAAAGGAACACAACAAAAAATATACAATAATTATCAAAATGTAGCAGAAAATTCTAGGTTTTTAGTTACATCTTCCATAACAGCGTTTATCAAAATGCTACAACAACCTTTAGCAGTGTTTCTGGGACTTTACGAAGTCCATTTTGTAGCATATAGTAGAACGCTACAATATGTTAATTTTGGTAGTGTTTAGTGAAACGCACAAACACTAGACTTTTAGTTACACCTTCTATAACAATGTTTATTAAATTTTACTACAATCTTTAGTAGGATTTTTAGGACTTTAAGAAATTCCTTTGTTGGTGTTGTGAGATTTACTCCTATAAACAAACCCTTTCTTCAATGGACCACTCACTTGCACATGTAGTTCTTTCTACTGGCCAATCAGCATTCACTAAATAAATACGAAATTCGATCTCCCTAGGTGGCGGTTACTCGGTCACCTACTCAAATATATCTGGATATTCTCTAGCAATGGGTATTGATGACAATTCATCATGCGAGATACCAAGCAAATATAGAAAGCTAACCATCACCTCATCATTCGGTGGGTAACCCGACTCCATTCTATGCTCACCATCTATCTCTTTCGTCACCAATAATCTCTTATAATCCACCATGACTCCATATCTCTAAAGCCAATCCATCCCCAATATAATACCAAACCCCACAAAACCAAGCACAAAACAATTGCAGGCAAACATGTATCCATGACTCGATAAGACCACATCATGACAAACCACACTCGAACTAGTCGACCCTCCCATGGTTTAACACATTCAAAGGTCTGTCTAGTAGGTTGGGTTTTAATCCTAGTTTATCTACTAGAACACGGGATATATAGAAATACAAAGCCTTGATATGAAATAAAACACGAAAAATGAACATCATAAATAGAAAGCATACAGTGGATAACAATCTCCTTCACTTTTTCCTTCTTCGGTGGAGAATTCAATGAAGTTGAAACAATATGCTTCACCACCTGCTTCTCTTTCAATTGTTCAGGTCAATTTTTCTTGGATATGCCCTAACTTTCTACAATTATTGCACTTTTTTCCATTATTCTTACAATTCTTAATTAGACGGCCCTTTTCTCCACAATTGGAACAAGTGGGCTCCCATTTGCCCTTCTTTTAGACGTCCTTATTTGAAACTGCTTCTAATGTTTGTTTTTTCATTTTCTTTTTCCATCTCTACCACCTTGGGGTTTGACTCCTCCTTTAGAACTACAGCAACTTTTGGCTTTGGATATTGGCTTCGTGCCTGAAAGCCTTCTCGACTATCCTTTCGAAGCTCTTATCAATATGGCATACTAGCCTTTCTCCTAGATGGTCGTGCAAAACTTTTCATTCATCTTTAACAAAGTGCCAATGAAGGAATTCCATATTTCAACAACATGTTAACTCAACAACGTATGGTAAAATGGACAGGTCGCTTTGTTTTAGCTCAACGAACTGCTTGGATAGCACCGATTTCTGAGTTGCCAGTATAAACTTCTCCTCGGATCTAGTCTTTAATTGATCCCAAGTAAACTGGTCTTTGGAAGTTGCAGCTCCTTGGGATCCACCACCAAACCATGGCTCTTCCTTAGAGTTTCCTAAAAGCCAAATTCCTCTTTCACGCATCTTGCAACATAAGATCGTCAAAGATAGGTTCACAGGTATCCATCCAATCTTAGACTTCCATAGCTAACTTCGTTCCTAGAAATGGCTTGCCTTCGAGACTAACAAAGTCCTTATTCGGCTTGGCAAATCAGCCATTGGCATTTGCAGTAGAGCACCACCACCTACTTGACCATGAACTTCTCCGAAATTTTGCAACATTTTCACGATCATAGTATCGAATATTATATGCATATCAGGGTTTCTAGCTGTCCTGGTGCTTGATCCAGTCTTGACCTCAGATATAGAGTTCCTAGCTATGTTCCTCGTATGCTTGCTTATTGTTTCAATTTATAATAAGTATGACCAGTCTCTTATAATGGAATACTTTCATGAATATTACTCATGTATGCAATGCGAGTTATCACTATATATAAACTGTATGGTTTTGAAAATGAAAAACATATAACAAGTATGCTCTCTTATAAATCTCTCAAATCATCCGAGAGTGATATCTCCTACTTTGTCTCTAAAGATTCAAGTACCAATTTAGGTTGAATCTTAACCTAAGCTCTGATACCAATTGTGACAACCACCCTACACCTTTGGTACCTAATTAGCATAAATAGTATGCTTAAATACAATGTTCGACTGATGTAGGATGGTAATCATGGAAAAAGTAGTAACAACCCAAGCAAAACCTATCATATATCTCACAATGCAAAGAAAAAAATATAATAACCAACATAGATATAAATAGGCCGGACAATAATAAAAGTAAGTGAATTAGAGTAAATTAGGGTGCATTGGTTCATCATAGTTATACAAAAAAAAGTGGAAATATGGTTTTACATCAAATAATAAAACCTAAATAAAAACTGCCTCTAATAATTAAGTAGTACTAACAACAACTTTATAATACTGCACAGTGGAATATAGCGATAGTAGCTCTAAAAGTATAGATATATGGAAGCGCTAGCCACTTGCTCGTCCTCTGCACAGCTCCATGCGCTATCTCGTATCTTCTATCTCAAATCTACTCATTTAAGAATACCCGCGATGATAAGAAGCAAAGAAAATAACCTCGGGTCAGACAAAAGTCTGGTATGAGCTTTCTAAAATCCGAAATAAGTATAAAATCGTAACATCGTAAATAGGAATAAATGGTATGGAGAATAACACCTAACATGTCCTTACATCCGATAAATTAGTACATATAAAAATATATGCTAAACTATCATTAGATGATGTGCTACTATTCAAAGTACCATATGGGTTGTTTAGGTATCTACCATCAATATTACCTACATCTTGTGACATCAATAGCAAAACACGGCAAACACAACAACTATCAAACAATCTGACATCTCCCACTCAAGTGTCTTGGATATATGATAACTCATATAACAACATCAGCAGTTAGAGACCACTCAACATCTAGATTCCTCGGTGCTCCATTCCATGCCACTTTGAAGGTTAGGAGCTGGACATCTCGTATCAAAAGGTCCAGGGTACACGGACTATGTCAACGATTCAGAAACAATCAAACCTAATTAAGCATCCTTATATACCTGTAACGACCCGACTTTTAGACCCTCAAATGTTATTACTAAATACATCTATGGTATTCATATGCCGAGCACCCAAGTGACGTAAAGATAAAAAGTTAGACTAAAATAAAATGAAAGAAGAATAGAACATGGAAGGAAGAACACGACATCAAAATCTCACAATGGAAGGGTAATATATAATATCAAAGGAACAGTACAAAGAGTTACTCTGAATACAGAAATTATAGAGTTACTAAAACCTAAGTACCATCATCAGCCAGGACAGTTATAACTGCCTCCTTACAATGGAGGTATATACATACAAAAATGCGGCGGAAATAAGAATACTTCGGAAGGTAATCATCCAAATCTTTTCCATAAACTCCAAGGCGTCCGTAGCTAAATCTGGAAATATACACGGAGCTGACCAGAGCAATATAAGAAAATAACACCCGTATCAATCTAGTAAAGCAGCATGAGAAACTAAAGAAATAAGAGTGACGTATAATACAACCTTTTTTAGACCATATGGATTACCGCAACAGATTTTCCCTCAAATGAAACTAATTATTCATTAAGTTCAACATACAGTGATATGATAGATAATGTTTAAAGTGTAATACATAAGTCATATCAAATAGTTACTGTATCAATGCCACAAGAATAATAGATATATAATTAATACGGCTAAGGTGCGTTCATATATGGATTGTTTTTCGTGGAGCTGCCTCTAATAAACTGAAGTGGATCTCCATGACAAAGATCGGAAACTTACTTCCGAGCATCGTATATCTCTAGATAGGATATGCTCGAATAGATTAAGAATCACTACATGGATAGAGCTCGAACCTCTATATAGGTTCGCTGCATAAGTCCACCAAAGAATGCTAATTCTATTCTCTCTCTTGGAATACTCCTCAAGATAGACAGTCCCTCACTGTAGTATCATTTAAAATGTTAACGCTGACCTTTCCCTTAAACTTAACCATAGGATAGATAGTTCAATTCTATAACATTCCAATTCACATTCTCTTTTAGAACATAGATTATGTATATGGTTTTGAAATGATTACAGGTTTGAGTCATCTCACATAAGTACACTCTTCCCACTTACCGAACTCTCCAAAACTAATCAATTAATTCCCTATTAACTCAATTTTGGTTCATTTAAAAGAAAGCAAAAGCTAAAGACGTTTCGTACCAATACTCCTCCTCGGGGGTTCTCATTGGTATGAAATCGCGAAGTCATTTTATAACTTCTTAAGACAATATTTGGTCAAGTTCGATAATCGAATCAGCGATTATCTAGTCAAAAACAACTACTTATACAAATCAAGATTTGTACACTTAACTCGTTTTTGACAACTTAACAATTCCTTGTCCAAGAGTGAAGCCAGGTCAGTTAGAGTATTGGTTGTATCAAAGTCTTTCCTAGAAACATCATTCTTGAATCTCGTAAATAGATAAACCTACATTGTCGGCTTTTAGTGTTAGGTATAGTATTAATGATTTCCTTAAGCAGAAGGAGGAGGGTGCGACTTTGGCCGTAGTTTGGGAGCAGGAAAAATGGGGAGGTAAAGGGGGTAATTCGATCAGGGTAGAGGAGGTGGAGCACGACGGACTGGGTAGGCCGAGGGGCTGGCTTTGGGTGTCGATGGGTGGTTCGGGTGATGTTCACGGGCGAAGGCTGTTGTGGGTGGTGGTGAGCGGGAGGTCGGGTTCGTAGGATACAAGAGGTTGCGGTGCTTGGTGAACTCAGGAAGGTGAGAGAATGAAAGAAGATGAGGTAAAAAGGATAAAAAAAGAAAGAAGGGGAAGAGAAGTTGTGTGCATGGTTTAGTATATATGTGTTTTGTTTTACACTTTCTTTCTTTTCAGAGGAAACCAACAAAAATATGAGAAGATGAAGAAGAACCAACGAAGAGCAAGCGAGTATATAAAGAAGATGGTTGCAGAGATAATGAATGCGACAATAAATTTTTGAGGCTACGACCGTAATGTAAGTCTGCGAGGAAAATATTGAAAAGAAATGGAGAGAAAAGGTGATGGGTAAATATCCATCAGGGTACGATCACGGACCGCTATCTCGTCCACTTAGCATTTTACAACGGACGATAAAATTGAAAAACGAATATACTGCGGAGATCAACGCGGCGAGACGAATCAACCGATATAATCAAATCTGTTCTACAGCATCCATAGCAAAATCTCATCTGTCGTCGCTGTTACCGCTTCGAAATTGAACGACAACGACAATTCTAGTTAAACGGAGCAACAAAAGTCGAAATTGGATGGAACGAACTTTGACATTTTAATCAGAAAATTTTCTACATCGTTTCTTGTAAAAATATTCATACATTAAAATTTGATAATTAGTACCAAAAAATGCGCTGACCAAGTTTTGAACGAATTTTGATGTAAAATGAATTTTATTTGTCTTATTTCAATGGACCATTGAAATATCTAGTTTTCGTTGCCAAATTTTATCATCGAAAATAAATTTTATTTCAAAAATCTTAGGTTGTTACAATCTCCCCCACTCAAAACTTTTTGTCCTCGAAAAAGAACGAAGTAAGAAATTTAATATATGATATATTTTACTCAAAATAATCAACCTATAAAACATAAAAATCATTAATACCACTACGTACAACACATAAATGTAATGCAGCTAACAGGGATGATGTCAAATTACATGCAACCAAACAGCATAGCAATCCTAAGCAAGAAACAATCATAGCATACAATCATTTTATTGGAATTCGAACGATATATATACAATTCGTACGTATAACAATTTCGATCTCTTATTCGAATACGCAATTTTATTTTCCGAACTAGTATTGGTAACCCGACTACTCTAGTCCGGACTCTAATCCGATTTCTTGATTCGAAACTTCCATCCTCCTTACATAGTAATAATACTATGATAGAGAATTTCAGATTCGTATCAAAAATCCGTATAAATGTTCGTCATCGATAATCCAATGAACAATCCTAAGTCGGACAGGTATGAATTACCTTAAAATCGTGTGTTCAAATCTGAACCAAAACTATAAATGCAATTAGAATGGTCTATATACAACTTACGTATTAATTCCATTGATTTCTTAATTATACCAATTGATAATCCGTGTGGTTTTTATATTCAAATTTTAAATGCTTGAAAAATTAACTTTGTTAAAAATTCTTTTATATCGAAATACTTTTATATCGAAAATACTTTTGATAACTCGATGTTTCCACATGTTTATCCTCGTTCTTACAAAATCTAGTAATATGTTGATTAGGCGCAAGACTAGAATTCTCTAAGTACTTAGTAAACCCGCTTCAACACCTAGGGAAAATACTTGAAATTTTTTTGAAAATAGATATGAAAAGTACAATCTAATCACCGAAATCATACGAACGAGGTCTTCCTAGAACGCAGTCCCTAAGGTCGCTCTCTCGCTAAGTTGAGAGGACAGAGCGATGCGACCTCAGGTGACTTTAGGCAGCCATTGCTCCACGTCTTACTCCATGACATCCAAAACAACCATAGATCGCAGATACACAATGGTTTCACCTGGTTCCTCCAGGTAACATCCATACCCTTGAGCAATCACTGCTCTACGAATTACTTTATGCAAACACTCACATGGATCGTAATCTACTTAATAGTAACATTGGTGGTTACGTTGCTATCACCCACAGATTCAAGACAATCATCCACCCCCTCGAATTACGCCACGTGGACCGCAGATACACAATGGTTTCGCCTGGTTCCTCCAGGAAACATCCGTACTTCAAGGCAATCACTCTACCCAGGCGGAATATGCCGAAAACGACCATTGATCGTAGTTACACAATGGTTTTGCCTAGGTCCCCCAAAAAACATCCGTAGTTGTAAGATTTCATCGCCTTGTGAATTTCTCTATTCAACAGAGGTCTAAGACCATATGTTACGCTATGAAATTTGAAGAAACTCATGAGTTTGTATCTGAACGACCTAAATCAGTTAATAGAAGCAATAGAATGTATCCCCTATGTGGCCACAAATCGAATAATCAAGCAGAAGGTACTTCCCATATCTTCATTTTCAAAAAGTATATCATACTATACATGGTACCTTTTCAAATCATCAATTTCGAATATATCATTCTTATATATTTCCGTTATGTATAAGATCATCACTTTTCAAGTCGAGTAACTTTCAAAATCAATAGTTTTCGAAATAATGGAAAGTCTGTGGGGTGGATCGTGTAATGTATATGCAAGTATATATGACAAAATATATGATGCAACTAAAACAATATTAATCTAAGTAAATATAGAATAAGCACACCAGGATTTTATACTGGTTCGGACCTCCCTTCCTACGTCCAGCCCCGAAGCTCCCCTTCGGAATTCTACTATCAAACACCCTCCCTTCGCTCGGAGGAATAGGCTTGGTTATAGTAAGTTGTTCTTGCCAAATGTGTGTTCTAATATAAGACGTATGTGACCGACTAGCACAATTGCTTCCAATATATCTCTAAGGAGTATTGTCCGTGAGAAACAGTGTATATGGAAGAGTGAATACAAGTAAGAATTGCTAGAGTGCAGAGATCAAGAACAGAGTATAGAATCAGAAAGCATAAGTGAGCAAGGTAAGTAAGTTGAGTAAGTTCTTCTTGATTCTTGATGCTATATATTGTTGTAGGTAGATATCTTGAGTAGTTGCATCCACTAAAGAGTGCTCTACAGTTGCTTATGTTGATGATGAACAGTTACAGCGAAGAAAAGCGGAGATGTCCATTCGAATGTGGCAGTTGAAGTTCTTATTTGAAATCCGAGTTTGATATCAGACGTCTGGGATATGTTTCAAACGTCTGATACTATATGTATTTTTGAATATAGTAGTAGATCAGACATCTGAGTGCAATTTCCAGACGTCTGGCTCAGCCTGTCTGTTGTTCCAGAGAACCGTTTCAGACGTCTGGCTTGTGCACTCAGACGTTTAGCATTACGCATATCAGTTTTTTTTGCTCTTTTTCTTGTGCTTCTTTGTTCCTATCGACATGTAGTTTCTTGTAGTGTCCTTTGAGCCTTGTTCTTGTCTTTCTAGTGATGTTATTCTAGCAAGTACCTATATATATATATATATAAATATATATGTATATTCGATTTCCATTGTATAGTCGTTGTCATCGAAACCGTAGATTTGATTTCCTAACAGTCTCTCCCTTTTTGATGATGACAACTATATAATATACTTATATATAATTTTATAAATCACCCCTGAATATGTGCTTTCCATTATTTATTGTTCTTTTTATTATTCTCCCCTCTTTAGCATTATCAAAAAGCATTAAAAAATTATTGTAGACATCACGTTCATACCATTTAGTATTTACCAATCGTTGTAAGGTTACATGAATATACACAGAAATAACACACCAAAAGGCAATTTTCATTAATCATATTAATCGATTACATGCATAGAATTTTTTATCATTTTTATACAAATGATGGAATCTTAAAAAAATCTAAGAATATTTTGGGGAAGTTTTAGCTTGAGCATCTCCTTCATCTTCATTCTTGGAAGAGCTAGCTTGTTTTTTAGGAGATCTCAGAGTGTGTTTGAGAGGTTCTTTTTCCTCGTCAAAAAGTTTGGAATGTTTTAAAGGAGGAGGAGAAGGCACTGGAGTTGGCCAATCTTCTGAAGGTAGTGTAGGACCACGAACCCGTAGAAGAACCTCTTGTAGAACGGATAATGTAGTTGAAAGCGACGCTTCAACTGTGGCTAGGCGAGAAGCAAAAGATGTTTCAAAACTATCAATACGCTTAGTCAATAATTTTTGATTTCGAGATAAAATAAGTTGATTTTGGAGAGTTAACTCGTGAACACTTTCATTTGGATTTTTCTTAGTGCGAGTCTCCAAAATGTCATCTTAAGACGTATAATCAAAAGGTGTAGGAGGAGGAGGAGTATTCTGGCGATTATGCTATACCTCTTGTGATGGTTCAGGTTGTAGTTGGGGTTGAGGCCTAGCTTGGCTATCTTGACGACGTTGCCTCCATTCTTCAAATGAGACAAAATCCGAAGGATTTTATGGTAGGTGCATTAGAGAGAAAAATTTTGTGGACGCATATTTCAGAGAAATCTCTTCAAAGGTTGATAAATATGAAGGGATGTTGTGAGCTCGCAGAAGACGCATGATGTATGTAGGATGGATGATGGATGGGCGTGATCGAGTCCAATAGTGTTTGAGCTTGTCAAATATAAATTTTGCCCAATTAACCCTTGTTCCACTGAATATAGCATATAGAGCCTTGTGCTCTAACTCTGTGATTTGCTCATGACTACCAAGGCGAGGAATGATAGTGTTAATAATCATTCTAGTAAGAAGTCTCGCCTTAGGTCTTAAGTATTTTGATGCAAATCTAGGCATTTCATCTTTCCATATTTGATGCGTGATATTATCTCTCTGTTTAAGACGCACATCCGGAATATTATATAAATCTTCTCCGGTGTCAGAACATCCTAGTGTTCTGCCTATGATCGCTGGAGTTAGTCTAATAGTGTTGCCGTAAACACTTGACCATAGCCAATTATCGTCGTTTTCGATATTCCAAACGGTTGTGCTATCTAAATTAGCATATAATAGGAATATCGCAAGTTGGTCTATTTAGATATTATTCGAGTTGAAGGAGATCAATTGATGTAACTCCGCAATTTCGTATATTTCATCCAAGTCATACATAGGAAATTTGATCAAATTGTAGAAAGGACATGTATGAAGCTTTTTCTTTTGAATATTTTCATATCTTTTGATTGAATGTGGTATGCGATTCATCCATCTCTCAATTTGATCGTTAGAGAAAACTTGCGGGTTGAATGAAGTAGCTTGGTCTTGTTTACGCTTAGAGATTTCAGGGTTTTTCGTTTTAGGAGCTATGAGATTCAAGCGTGTTTAGAGAAGAAAGCGATTTTGAAAAATAGGGAATCGACTTTGTAGTAGAAACGAAATGAAATGTAAGTGAGAAAAGTGAAAAAATAGACGTTATCAGGATACTTAAAAGTGTCGATTGAATTTCAGACGTTTGGACGGTGAATCAGACGTTTGATTTAACCTAGTTTGAAGACAGTAAATAGAATCAGATGTCTGGTTGTTGGTGGCAGATGTTTGGAATAGATTGATTTGTAAATGTTGAAAGGCATAGAGTTTTTTCAAACATCTGGATGTAAAATCAAACATTTGAAATTTGCCTTGTTTTCATGTTGAGAAGGCAGAAACTTTATTCAGATGCCTGAGAACCATTTTTAGACGTCTGAAATAGGCCGTTGTGTTTTTTTATAAGGCAAAAAGTATTTTCAGACGTCTGGCTGGTTATATCAGACGTCTGATATATACACAATGTTAAAAAAATTGTGTGATACAAGGGTGTCAGACGTCTGATGGCATTGTTCAGGCGTCTGAAATGAACAGTTTGTCTTAAAATAGCCTAATTTTGAAGGGTGTTGCTTATTTTTCGAGAGATTGATTTTAGTAAAACATAATATTATTATTTGTGAAATAGAATACAAATATACGTAGATAAAAATACAATGAGAATAAGTAAATTTATTTAGATGAAGATGGAGAATATCCAACAAAGATTCCTTCATCGGCCTACGGGTCGAATTTTCCCAAATTATCTTTTGTATTTAGTATAAAACATTTTGATCCGAAAGTTTTAAAGTATGATACTTTAGGTTTTCTTCCAAAAAATTATTTCAAAACAAGTATGTTCAGTCATAGGTTGTATGATTACTCGATTCAAAACATAACAAGCCGTAGCGATAGCTTCGGCCCAAAAATGTTTTGGTAAACCACTACTATTCAATAGTGTTTGTGATCATTCTTGTAACATACGATTTTTTCTTTCTACTACACTATTTTGTTAAGGTGTGCGGAGAAAGAAAAATTATGAGTTATGCCCTTTTTATTACAAAAATTAGTAATCATTTTCGAATTCTCCACCGTGATCACTTCGAATATTCTTAATTTTCAAATCCATTTGAGTTTTAATTCTTTTAGCAAAAAATTTAAACATTCCAAATGTGTCACTTTTATGTTTTAAAAATAAAGTCCATGTATATCTTGAAAAATCATCAACTATTATGATAACATATTTGTCGTGATTCATAGATCGTACTTGAGTTGGACCAAATAAATCTAAATGTAATAATTCTAATGGTTGTTTTGTAGAAATATTATTTTTAGATTTAAAAGAGCTTTTCTTTAGTTTTTTGATTTGACAATCATCACATAAATTTTCTACTTTATAATTTATTTTAGGTAAACCTCTAACTAGCTCATATTTTGCTAATTTATTAATATATTTAAAATTAATATGATAAAATCATTTATGTCATAACCATGGATGTTTGGCTGTTAAGCACAAATTTGAATTGCGATTTATATTCATATTAAAGACATAAATATTTTTGTTTCTAAAACCCTCAATGATAAGTTGTTTGTTATTGTCGAAAATATTACATCTATCTTTTTCGAAATTTATTTGGAAACCTTTATCGCATAATTGACTAATGCTAAGTAGGTTGTGTTTTAAATTTTCAACATTTGTAATAATAGGAGAGTTAGAAATACCAGAGTTGATGACTTCTCCGATGCCAACGACATATCCTTTTGAGTTATCTCCAAAAGTTACCGTTCCACCATCGATGTATGTTATATTTGATAACATTTTTGAGTTTCTGGTCATGTTCTTGGAGCATCCACTATCAAGTATCCATTTTTCCTTATTTTTTGTTTTGGGTACCTCATCAGTTTGTGCCATAAAACATACATTAGCTTGTTCTCCGTCACTATCGCTGTCACTATCTGGTGATGATGAATAATCTGAGTCATCCCATGTTACTTTGAAAGCTTTCTTCTTTTTATCATTGTTGAGCTTGGGACAATCTTTCTTCATATGTCCAAATTAATCACATTCATAGCATTTGATTGATATTTGATTTGTTGAGCTTGATTTTCCTCCTTTCTGAAATCTAGCCATTTTCCTAAACTTCTTGTATTTTTTTGTAGTTTTTGGCAATAAATACAATTTCTTCTTCGTCTAAGTCTGAGCCTTCATTTGTTGCTGCGAATGCTATGTTTTTCTTCTCCGAATTTTGTTCTTTTCTTGCCTGCAAACTAGCTTCATAGGAAATTAAATTTCCTATCAATTCTTCAATTAAGAGTGTTGAGAGATCATTGGCTTCTTTGATAGATAATACTTTTCTTTCCCACTTTGGAGTTAAAAAATTGAGTATTCTAGATATTAAATCAGAATTTGTGAATTTGACTCCAAAGGCCATTAAATCGTGTTGAATAGTTTGGAATCTAGAGTACATGTCTGTTGTAGATTCATTTTGTTTCATTTTAAATGATGAAAATTGATTTTGTAAAATTGAAATTTTAGTTTGTTTAACTTTGTTTGTGTCTTCGTGTGTAACTTGTAAGGTAGCCAAATATCATATGCAGTGTTACATAATATGACACGTGAAAATTCATTCTTATCTAATGAACAAATAAAACATTCATAGCTTTGGCATTAATAGAAGCTGCGGTTTTTTGTGCATCATTCCATGTGTTCATAGCAGTGTTGGGTGCTTCATATTTATTTTGAGTGGCTAACCAAATTTCTAACCCACTGGCTTCCATAAAAATTCTCATACGTGTTGACCAATATGCATAATTAGAACCAATTAAAAGTGGGGGACGTGCTGTGGATTGTCCTTCTTGAAAAATACTTTCCATATTAAAGTGATTCAAATATGTGTTACTGTACTTTGATCAAACCTTACTCTGATACCAATTGAAAGTCTACGGGGTAGATCGTGTAATTTATATGTAAGTATATATGACAAGATATATGATGTAACTAAAACAATATTAATCTACGTAAATATAGAATAAGCACACCAGGATTTTATACTGGTTCGGATCTTCCGTCCTACGTCCGGTCTCGAAGCTCCCCTTCGGAATTCTACTATCAAACACCCTTGCTTCACCCATAGGAATAGGTTTGGTTACAGTAAGTTGTTCTTATCAAATGTGTGTTCTAATATAACACAGATGTTGACCGATTAGTACAATTACTTCCAATATATCTCTAAGGGGTATTGTCTGTGAGAAACTGTGTATTTGGAAGAGTGAATACAAGTAAGAATTGCTAGAGTGCAGAGATCAAGAATAGAGTATAGAATCGGAAAGCATAAGTGAGTAAGGTAAGTAAATTAAGTAAGTTCTTCTTGATTCTTGATGCTATATATAGTTGTAGATAGATATCCTGAGTAGCTGTATCCATTAACGAGTGTTTTACAGTTGCTTCTATTGATGATGAAGAGTTGCAGCGAAGAGAAGCGGAGTTGTCCATTAGAATGTGGCAGTTGAAGTTCTTATTTGAAATCCGAGTTTGAAATTAGAGGTCTAGGATATGTTTCAGGCGTCTGATACTATATGTATTTTTGAATATAGTATTAGATCAGACGTCTAAGTGCAATTGCTAGACGTCTGGTTCAGCCTGTCTGTTGTTCCAAAGAACTGTTTCAGACGTCTGGCTTGTGCATCCCGACGTCTGGTATTGTGCATATCAGTTTTTGTGCTCTTTTTCTTGTGATTCTTTGTTCCGATCGACTTGTAGTTTCATGTAGTGTCCTTTGAGCCATGTTATTGTCTTTCTAGTGATGTTGTTCTAGCAAGTACCTGTATATATAAATATATATGTATATTCGATTTCCATTTTATAGTTGTTGTCATCGAAACCGTAGATTTGATTTTTTAACGATAACTTCATACTTATACAAACCAGTTTCATAAAAGAATCAAAAAATTTCAAATCAAAATCAATCCATTTTCAAATACCAGTTCATTTTTAAATCCGTATACGATTTCAACAATCATTTCTCAATTTGGATATTATATAATATTCATATATTTTAAAATTTCAATCATCAGTTTTCAAAATTTACTTCATAAGTCATATCTCTATAAAATCAACTTTCCTAAATCACTTTGTAAGTAACTAGGTTTTAAAACCACAATTTCTTTTCAAAACCAAATACTTTACAAAAATCCTTTATACATAACTGACCTTATAAATTTTTTTTTATTATTATAAATTATTTTTCTTCATAAACATTTCTCAAACAAATTCAATATAAAATTTTCAAAACTAGATTTCATGTTTGTACATAATTAAAATTTGCCTTTAAAATCATTTTGCAAAAATAAGATTCTATAAATATTTACTACGTTTAAAACATTTCTTAAAACTCAATTTCATTTAAAGAAGTTCAAAACCAACATCCTCTTTGTATAATACAAAATAATCTTATTTATCTTACTTATCAAAAAATCTAACATTTTAAAACTTGTCTAACTTCTATTTACCTTTATTTTAAAATTTTCAAAACTAAACTTTATATACTTTCAAAAAATACTTTTATACCTTTCGAAAATGCTTAGCTTTAAAATTAATTCTCAATTTGGAAGTGTTCAAGTATTCATAATAGTCGAAAAAATCAAATTCCAATTAAAAATTGGAATTGGCAATCAATCATCTCAACAAGATGCATAATCAATCAATCAATCCCAATGCATAATCAATTAGTCAATCCCAATGCATAGGGTACAAGCGTTCACAATATCATTCAATCCAAAAACTCGAGAATTGAACACCGGGTTCATTATAAATAGATATATACGTATATCTTTCGAACATCATATCATACTTCAGGGATTTAAATCAAAATCGGAATTTTTTTTCTTTGAAATCATGAAAATTGTATGAAAATATTTCTTATTCAGAAAAATACCTTTCAAATAGTATATAATAATTTTTTTCAAAATCTGAAGTCAATTTCAAGTATCCGGAATTCAGATTCTCAAATTTTCAGTTTGGATTTCTTTTTTGTTTATTTATTAACCATGTCTAGATAAACCATATTTCATATATCACTTTCAAATGGTATCCATTATTTTTAAAATGATACAGGGGGAAATTCAAATATATATTCACTTCAAAATCCATTTTAAACATGTTGTTTCCCAATTGACTTATTTCTCAAAAAACACAAAATTTTCAACCATAGTCAAATGCTCAAATCAACAGTCAATGGTCGATGCTCATAAATTAGCCGAGCAGGACTCATCAATCAATAAGCGATAATATGCACATCCATATTAATCAAACAATCAATTAGCAAGAAATAACATCCAATTCACTGTCAATATCATGAATTATTTTATTGGTTTATAGGGTTCATTCTTTAACATTCTATATAAAATCCAAGTTAAAATCATTTCATTTATTAATATCAAAATATTTTTATATCACTAACTAATATGCTCTCTCTTATACGTATATACACTCAGACTCATTCTTGGGTATTATTAACCCTATCTCTAATGAGTAATCCTCACCAAAGCCAAGGTTCTCACTTAACCTTCAGCTCTGATTCCACATGTGACGACCCGCCTTTTTGGTCAATTCAAGTCGACATTAAACCTCATATGTCCGACCCGAAGCGCACAAAAAGACGAATTATCAAGAGAAGTAAAGAAGAAGAAAATGAACAATACATAGAATCTCACAATGGAAGGATGAAAATATAGTAATAACATAATTACAAAGTTGTCTATCAATACACATTTGATTCCATTTCAATGTTATCAGAGTTATACATTTAACCGATCATGTTAATATAGTGCAATGGAATAATAGTAGTAAGTACGGTCTTCCAATCTCCGTCTTCATCTTCAAGTAACTAATGTCTTCAGAAACTAAAACAACTCGAGCTAACCCAAGCGTAATAGAAAGACAATACACTCGAGTCAGGACGATATTTCTTATGCAAGTAAATTCTAATCAAACAATATAGGTACAATAGTCTAAGAGACTAAATAAGTTGCACCGACTTCGTATGAGCAATCAATATTCAAGTTTGAATCCAATTTTCACACTTCGATTTACGAATTCATCTTAGACTTATTAGTAATACACTCATTCTCGGAAATAATCTCTTCGACCAAATTTTCGATTTCATTTCATAGAACCATTTTATTCAAAAGATAAATATCTTTTATTTTCCAACATTTCATTTGTGAATACAGTCTTTCAATTAACCTTTCAAAATATATTCCTGTGAAAGTCCTATTTCACCATTACACATTTGCCAAATTTCATTACCATTCAAATTAACAAAGTTAATTAACTTTTTAAACACAAATTTTTATTATTAAATATCAAATTAACTTCAGAATTAGTGTACTTAATTTCTAAATTTAACACTTTTAATTAAACTTTAATTTAAAACAATTCTATTTAATCATTATATTTTAATTCAATAAAATCAATTAAAGTTCTCTCTTTAATTAAATCAAATATTTAATTGAAATTTAATTACCTATACAATATTAACAAATTTCATTCTATTTCAAATAATCAACTTAACGAGTTTAAATATCATTAATCTTCAATATAACCATTCGATTCGATTTCATAACTTTAAAATAGTTCAATTAATATTTCCTTTTAAAATCTAAATTCACTTAATAGATTTCCAAAATTAAATATTAACTTCAACGAAAGTTTAAATTATAAATTCACGTTAAATTTTCAAATCATTTCTTAATTTCAAATTTAAATATTAAATATCCAGCATAAATTTCAATTGACCAATCTATGTTTGTTATTTAACTTCTATCCTAGGCCAATTGATTTAATTTGGGTATCTATCATTTCAACTCATATCTTGGTTCAAATTTCAATGTCCAAATCAATGTATACAAAAATGCTACAAAAGTGATAGGTATCATAAGTCAATCAACATCCAATATTCAAATTTTTTCCCAGTTAACGGGTTTCACATGCAATTGGGATTCCAATCAAACATTTAAACTATTTCAGCTAATTCATATATCATAGTGTCATATACCAATGGTTCCCAATTTCAATATCGACCATAATCATCAACCAACTATTTATAATTATCAACCAAGCATTTAAAATTTCGCAGGATACTTACATATGAAAATCTAATCGTGCGCTTAGAATCGCTCGCCTTCCGTGCGTGAAACTGAATTGAAGAATACGTCGACATTAGCGACCATGCTCACACAAAATGTAACGACCTGATATTTTCAACCATTCGCATCCAGACATGCCGAAATTGAATTGCTCAAAATACCAGATTGTAAGTTTATAATTGGCAAAACTTAGCATATACAGTAAATAAATAATCACGGATCACAGACACAAAGTAATAAATGTAGCGGAAACAAAAGATAGTAGTTCATGAAGCTACAATAATATAGTCAACTACAATATCAGAATACATCTCTGGAATTAGCTGAACATCTGAAAGCTGGATAGATAGCTGGATCTCCAAGCGAAGCTCCAACTCCAAAGGTGGGTCTCGAATACTGGTACACTCAGTCTGACCCGAGCGTAAAGCAAAACACAAAACACTCGAGTCAGGATTAACATTCTTATATCAACAAATCCAATTCAAGTGAAATAACAACTGAAATAAAAATAACTCAAAGGATGTTTGGGATAACCATCCTCTAAGGATCCGTTAAACATTTATATGTATGCTAAGTAGATAATGCATGTCAGTAATATAAAGTATCAAAACAGTGTTAAGGCGTTACCATTATCCCCCTTAACACATTTTATATAAGCGTTATAGTCTATATAGCACTGCAAACTCCACCATAAACTAGTGGGATATCAGAGAGTACTCCATAGGTATAGCACAAAACAAATCGTAGTGGTCGCGTATAGGGATACAAGCATGACAAGGCACATGAGGCAATACCCAAGGTAATGAAACTACCGTTTGCCTGGTCCGGACTGGTGAGAACGCATCGCCGCAACGATCGCAACACCGCAAAACAACACTCCCAATTTCAAGGGTGCGCACCAATAAAAAAATAAGTAATGAGTAGTTTACGAAGAAGTATGTTCGCTTAGAGGTGGCTAACCTCATTGGTCCGGCACGGCTCTTGTTTTAGTCATTTCAAATTTGACACAAGTGTCAAGGCTATCCATTATCGTTCTCTTTCTTCAGTCATCACGTACATCATTACAATCACTTCATTCTGGATCACACTTCGCGTGTAGTTATTAAAGTGGTTTTCGGTTTAGACAGAGAGTATGCCTATAACCAATCCCGATTTCTTTAGTAACTTTTGTAATTATTACATCGATTAGTCCCTTAATAAATTTCAAAAACCAAATCAATTTCAATCTCACTTAGAATTTGAAAGTCAACATTTCATTTGTCTTTCTATATCAATTTCTATGATTTACGTTTCTAAACTTCCAAATTTACCATTTCAAAACTCTATAATTTAACCTCAATTTTTATTTAAAACAATTCAAATATTGATTTAAATTCAGATATAAGTTTCATTAATTTTATTTAACATTCAAAGCAATTTAAATTCATTGATGGATTCGTTAAGTAATCATTTAAATTAAGTAAATTTATCATTTCAAAATAATTCCAATTGAATTTCCAATTCATTAAATCAATCATTTAAGTTTACTTACATTATATCAAAACTTATGAATTGAATTAGATTAAAATCGTCAAATTAAATTCTTTAAATTACAAGTCTCATATTAATTTCTATCAATAACATTTTATTTCCTATTAAAGAAATTCAATTTCACTTATTTACTTATTTAATTTAAACAAATTTCAATCTTAATTATTATCGAAACACAATTTCACTTATTAAAGAATTTAATTTCACTTATTAAAGAATTCAATTTTATTTAATTATTAAATAATTTCAAAACTTGATTTAATAATTTACTTAAATTTAAACAACATTCTTACATCAAACCCTTTGTTAATCATAATACTTTGGAAATCAAAATTTAGAAATCATAATGCTTGAAATCATAACACTTCCCACTTAACTATTTAAATATAAATAATAGTATATACAATAAATAGTTTATAATTAAAAATAGTTTATATAAAATAGTTATAATTTAAAATAGTTTATATTAAAAATAATTTATATTACAATAGTTTATATAAAATAAATTTATAAAGCAACATAAATAAATAGTTTGAAATATACTTTAAAATACCTTATATAATAAAATAGCTTTCTCAAATTTCATAAATTGATTTAGATCAACTCAATTACCAAAATTCAAATTTAATCAAATCCCAATCATCAATTTTAATTTATTTCAGTTTCTCAATAAACCATTTCAAACTATATCGATTTCAAATACAGATTTTAACTACAAAATAAACCATTTTAATTTCAATACTTTCAAAGCTTTAAATATTCAAATATTTCAAAACAAGAATTGATAATTCCATATATGTATGTGTATATATATATATCAAATTCACTATATAGCTTAAAATCAAGAATTTTACTATAAATAAAATAATCATTTATTTAGTATTAAAAACCAATATTTATATAAACCATATATTTCTTTCCAAAACCATAGAAATCATTTTCAAATTATTATATATATATATATATATATATATATATATATATATATATATATATATATATATATATATATAGACCAACGGTGTCTGTATATAATTTTCTATCATATGGTCAGGTGTTACGGATATTTTTCATTTCAATCCATAGTTTAAATATATACGGGTATATATATCATTTCAACCCGTAATTCCAAATTCATTTCAAATGAAAATCGCTTGGGTTAATCATTTCAACCCATAATGATTTTATTCTATTCTACAGATCGTTCGGGTGTATATCATTTCAACCCATAGGGAATTCTGTACTAACAGGGAACTTGCAGAGTGATAACAGATATGATAATAATATAACAGGCATATATCATCAATATAAATGACAGATAATGGTGTCATATGTCACAGGTGAACTGATACAGGTAATAGCATGTATAACAGCGTAAATAACTAACAGCAACATATTTCAATTGTCGTTTCAATTGGAATCAAATTCAATAAATAAAAGAATAACCGTGAGTGATTGCTCACCTTTCGAGGCTAGAGAAATTGACACAGAAATGGCTACGAATCCAGAGCAAAAATGAAATGGGCACGAATTCAATGAAGAAAATAGGCACGGCGGACCAAAAGCTGATAAAATGGGAATCGATGAGAACCAATCAGAATTAGTTTTGACATAAACTAAAATATACACATTATTATAATATTTATTTATTTCAATATTTCCATTCAAGTCAAATATTAAAAATAATAGCTTTCAAATCATTGTTAAATCGAACCCATATATATTATCACAAAATCAACGCTAGTTTAGTATAGGCAGATCAAAACATATGCATACATAAACTTATATTCAAAACTTTATATCCATATATCATAAATATATATATATATATATATATAATCTTACTATATATATGTATAAATGCATATACTAACATATATGTGCAGACTCACATGACCTATAAAACTAGGAAAAATGTACAAACTAATGTACATAAACCTTATATAATATATACAATACGTTAGAACACCTAAATTTACTTTCAGATTTGCTATAAATAACCTATACATACCACTCAGCTTTATATATAACTGTACAAATTAGTTAATACATCAACATACCCTATAATCCAATGTAAATAAAGCTGAAGTACAAATATTAATACATCAACATAGATGCACATATGTGTAGCTAGGGCTGTGTACTATGTTACGCGACACCGTTCTTTGTACATAGTGGTGCTGAGTATGAATTTAGTTTGCATATTCTACTAGCTATGTATAGACCATAATCCAACTCGCACATAAATCATTCATGCGTGCTTATCCTTTACATTATATTTGCTGAACAAAAGACTCTCGGGTTAATTGAGGTGTAACAGTTTAGCTTTTTAACAGTATAATGGCAGTTAAATTATATTGTTCATTATCAATTGCCATCACAGATAATTAAATCTTAAGTCAGGACATACTAGTTCAGTTAAATTCCAAATACAGTGACAAATACACCTAATCAGAGGAGTTGAATGCAGTGTTTGCAGTCTTCGGTAATTATAAATCACTGAACCGTCGAGTAAGTTGATCGAGATGCATAGTAATTAGATAGTTATATTTGTTTATATATATCTAAAACATATACGTAGTTGTAAATTTATATATATATATATATATATCTTTATAAAATATATACTAAAATCATTATGTAAAACTGTGGAAAACAATATATAAACAAAACCGAACTCACAGAAAATATATATTTAAAATGAACCGCAGTAAAAATTTGTAAAGAAAAAAAAATCAAAAAGCAAAAAAAAATATGTACCCCTTATATTAACGGGAGAAGCCAAGCTAGGCCGAGCTAGGGGAGGTGATCCGCCGGAGACGAGTGCGTTCGACCACATGGTGAGTTTGGCACATCTGGGAGGTGGAGGCGGGTTAGAGTGTGGAAGAGCGGATCGGTTGTTGGTCGTCAGGGTGGACAGGCGTGAAGAGTTGCAGGCGAACGAATGGGTGGTGCTTCGTTGATGTAGCCGACGCTGGAGAGTTCTCGAGGAGGAGCTCGGTTGCATGTGTGGCCATAGCGTTGTGGGTTGCGTGGGTATGGGGAAACAAGGCGTTGATATTTGACAGTGGGAGGCGCTTGTGCTGCGGGCGGAACAGGAGAGAGGGAAAACGAGGCCGATCGATGGCGGGCCGGTGGTTGCTGTCGAGGTCTAAGGGGATGGGAGGAGATCGGGGAAAATGGTGGACATCACGGCGGAAAACAACGACGTGGAGAGGCTAACGAGTTTTAGATGGAAGAGAGAGGAGATAGGAAAGTTGGGCTGGGGAAGAGAACAGTTCCAAATGCAAAGTAAACGAAAGCTAGTATTTTTATTCTTTGTAGTAGGAAGTTTGAAAAAATGAACAGTCAATGCTGCATTGAAAACCGGTAAAATATTGAAAGTCGGGTCCGCGAATTTAGTGGTAATAGAGAAAATGACTGTTGAGTTGTACGATGTTAAGTTGAATGGACAAACAACACAATTGGTCACACAACCCAAAAGTCACAAAACCGGCATAAATTATTGTCACTACACCACAAAGCTATTTTAGCCATACCCCTATCCGACTTATTTGATACGGCTCAAAGCCGTATCAAATTTGATACGGCTAAAAACCGTATCTAAACCTTTAGATACGGTTTTTAGCCGTATCAAATTTGATACGGCTTTGAGCCGTATCAAATTCGTGCCTATTTTGGCTGGAAAATCATACACCCTGGAAAGCACGGTCTCCCCCAAATTCATTCCTTCCCCTCGTTTTTTTTCGTTCTCCCTCCAAAACATAAATGTCGTTCTCTTTCCCCCAAATTCACGTCCGTTGCATCCCAAATCTCTAAATCACTTTGCTCTTCCCCTAACTCACGACCGTGATTTGTTGTACCTCGGTTCGGATCGATTTGCTGGCGATTGAAGGTTGCGCTTGCTCCCACTGTCGAACTCTTTTGCTGTGGATTATTGGGTAAAAATATTATTCTCTGATTATATTTGGATTTTTGTTCATGTGTGGGCACTACAGGGTAATTAGGATACGATTGTAGTGTATATGTGTAATCTGCTGTAGTTTATGAATATTGTTTGTTTTTGTTGCCGACTCAAACCTGCAGTTTATTAGTATAATGTTCATTGCTTCAAATTTGTAGCTGATATTGCCAAATATGGATGTTGCGATGATATACTTAGAACATTAATAAATATTCCGGAGGATGATTGTAAGTTTTTGATGATTTGCTAAAGTTATATTACTACTTAAACTATTGACGTATGGCGGTGGGTGGAAGGGTGGATGATTGAGTACTGTGCAGTGGCCGTACTGGTGAAGGCAAAAGGAAAGGGAGGCTGCTGTTTGGTTAGGAAGGTGAGAATAGGCGGTAGAAGGAGATGATTTTCGATGGTCGATGGTTGTCAGGTGGTTTTTTTTTTGGGTTTGTGTGGATCATTGGCTGAGTGTAGTTTGTGGAAGGTTTCTGGACGGCGGATGAAATGAGTAGGAGTTGAATGTAAGTAGTAGTTTATTGAAGGATTGAAGCTTGGTGATGGTTGAGATGTTACTGGTGCGAGTATTGATATGGCTATGGTTTGGAAATATTGTATATATGTAGGCAAGGAGGGGATACAAGGTAGTGTGTGGGTTTGTTAGTTTGTTTGGATTGCAGTAGGAAGTGGATGACAGAGGAGGAACTGTGGGTCTGAAGTGAATGCAGTAGTGTGTGCACTGTATGTGCACACTGGATGAGGTTGGCAGATGTATGATGTTGGTGATTGTAGGATGTAAGATTGATGGTATGGAGAATAATGAAAAAAAAATTGTATGGGTGATGATGGTAGATTTGAAGTGCAGCGTTTGATGTGCACTATTATGAAGGGTTGTGATGTGCACTGTTGAATGGTGGTTGATGTGCAGAGAGATGATGGTATGGGGGTGTTTGTTTCATGGAGTGATTAGGCAATGGGTATGGCAGAAGTGGATGATTGTAAGTATTTTTAAGTATGTAAGTGATGGGATGATAGGTGTTAGGTTGGTAGCAATGGCCGAGATAGGTAGAGATAGGTGATGGACAGAGAACTACTGTAGAGTGGCATGAATGTGGTGAAGTGATGGTCAGATTGTACAGTTTGGCAACATGGTGAAGTATTGTAGGTGGTAGTGGATGTTGGTTTGATATGCTATGAATAGTTATATAGTAATTGAGTCGGATGGTTAGAGATGGTGCAATGTGATGGGGCATAGGGTATTGGCAAGTTGGTCTGTGTTTTTGGTTGTTGGTCTGTGGTGATTCAGTTGTATGCAGGCAATGTTGAACTGTTGCAGTGAGTAAGTTGAGCTTGACAGTGGTGGATGATCACTGTGAGGCAGAGGGGTGAAACTGCGGAGTTTAAGTGCAGTTGTTCAATTCTGTGCACTGATACGCAGATGTAACAGATGCGAAATTATGCACTGATACGCAGATGTAACAGTGGATGGCAGTTTTAGTTCAAGCAGTGGTAGGCAGAGGCAGATTTGATGTTTGGTAGAGTGAGGATATTTATGTTGAGTGAAGGTTGTAGGCAGTTGTGGGATGTTGGCGACACCGTGCAGCAATTTTCTTGATGTAGTTATGGCAATACTCTCTGAATTGGGAATGTGATGTTATAGAGCATGTCTGTATTTGATGTAGTGATGAGTGGACTGGACAACAGACGGTAAGGCGGTTTGATGTGGTCGAAAGGGATGATTCAAATGGCTGTGGCTGTGACAGTAGAATCACAGTGTAATAGTCATCACCGTAGTAAAAAAATTTAAACTACTTAATATACCAAATCTCAACATAATGACTAAAACTGTTGGTTGGGCTTTGGAGAAACAAGCATAGCCTGGTTTGTCTGCTGGTGAAACTATGTCAGATTGATGAATTTTAGTTGCTTAAATTTTTTGTACTAGTTGCCTGAGATCTGAATCTATGTACCTTGTGATTTTCTGTGTGTACTAGGGAGGAGTGTGAGATTTGGGACTTGGTTTTTGCTTGATGATGTAGTTGCGGGTGCGGGCTGGAGTGGCGCATGAAATATAATTGAAGCTTCTTTGTAGCTTCCGTAAAATGTCTTGCATGTCTTTCCACTTAAACGGTGAATAAAAAAAGCAATTTTTTTTTGATCAATCGATTGCTAGCCATACTACGGATTTAATTCCAGTATTGTATCTCGATGGAGATTGCTAGCCATACTTATGCAGGAATATGTAATAGCTCATCTTATAAACTCTTGGAAAGTAACTTTTTAGCACATTCCATATCCTGACTGTTTCTTCAAATGATCAGTTTCTTCACACAGAGTAATAAGTTACAATAAGCTATTCAATTATCAGATTTGATCAATTGTTCAGCCTTCTTCAGAAATAGCTCGGCTTTTTCAAAGAATCAAAGTGTGTTATAAATAGAAGCCAATTCGCAATTTATACTCCAATCCATTGAAACGTTTCTTGTTTCTATTTCCTCTATTACCCTTTCAGTTGATTCGATGTCATTTAGGTGTCCATAACATTTGATAAGGAGTCCATATATGGTTGCATCTGGATCAAATTTTTCTACTTGCATTTCATTGATATATTGCAAGGACCTTCTTATATTGAAACAAGGTTGTAAGTTTGGTCAAGTGTGCACGTTCAGGTGAGGTGAAATGTGTGTGAGGGGATTGGTGGTTGAGGTTGCAGTGTTTGTTGTTACAGTTGGTTGAAGGGCTATTTTGAGTGTGGTTGTTGAAACTTGCAGTAGGGAGGAGTTGGTTGAGGTTGCAGTGTTTATGAATGGTCCACTTGCTTATTTCTATACCTGTAGCAGTTTTAATAGTAACAAATTCTTAGAGATTGAGAACAAACAATTTGCTCCTACCAGAATATCAAATGTTTTAGTTTACTATCAATCATTTTACACAAGCACATGCATCTTGTATAATAGAACTTGGTTTTAGTCACTGTTGCATTATTTCAGCTGAGATTTTATATTCATACATGGCCATGTTGCAATAAATTTGCTACATTCAAAGCCTTACTGTACTCAGCATTTATACGTTCATATCACTAGCTACTCTTACTTTCTAACATGCTACTCAATTCTTAGACTTGTCACCTTGAATTCATTGCGAGTATAAAATATCCAAACCACTTGTTTTCTCCTAATAATAAAAAGGTTGAAATCTCATTCTCTTCATATCGAATGATAAGAAAAATTGTCTAACAACATTTAAGGATCTGAACCATGACTTTTTTGTTATGTATTTTTAGTCGATTTTCTTAGCATTTATATATTCTTGTTTAAGTACAAACTTGGATCGTCCTTACTTCGGTGACTAGTTATATAGAAACAATGTCCATAGGGTAATGAAGTATACTTTCTTGAGTCGTTCTCTCTGTTCGTAAATGGGGAATCCCTCAACTTTTCCCCTAGAAACAAAGTAGAAATTTTAATTCTTTTATGTCAAACATAAATACTAACACTACAAGAAACACTACATCAACTGTAGAATTGAACTCTAACCTGTAAAGTGAGCTAGTCAATATAGCATTCATTTTTGTATACACTCCATATATATCGTAGTTTTTATAGTCATAAGTTTCTGGAGGTGGGTTTTGATCGAAAGCGTGACTCATTTTGTGCTTCAGAGATACTAAGTAAGGTGTATGAGGGATGTCTAAGGTTACATTGTTGATAGCGAAACGAATGTGGCCATTGACTACGTTGACTGAACCTAGTAGGAAGAATGTACGGTCAGATTTTGTTGGAGGATGATGGATGTGATCAGGATGTGAACGGATGGATATGCTTTGTTGGAATCTATCTTCTGTGTCTTTTCATAAGGGACCTGAAGGTGGAATTGTTGGGGGTGGTTTTCGTCAATTATTTGGGTGGTAGTTTAGTATTGTGGTGCCTGTTGGAGTTTCGGATGGTTCATCTACGACGTTGATGGCTATCCAGTAGTTTCTGGATGGATCTTGGTTTGCTGTTAGAATTACGGAGTATGTTTCGCCTGAGTGAATGTGAACTCAAAAATATAATGTGAACTCAAAAATATTGTATTCACGGAGTTCTTAGAATTTTCAGAAGTGGCAGGCTGTAGAAAGGCTACTAAGTACTATATTTTGTATATTATTATTTTTTTCCTTCTACTTTTAGCTTCATGGTTGGGGTGTGATTTGGTGCGACAATTGCCTTAAGGTTATGTATCTTAGATCTTCGTAATTTCATCATATTTTGTAACATCAGTTAACCTGAAAAATAATAAATTTATCGCTATACCTCCCCTAGTAGTTTAGTAGTGTGTGCCTTGAGACACATCAGATGGGTGCAATCTTGTAACAGACTGACGTTTCTTAGTAAGTTAAATTTAGTGAAACACGTTTCTAATTTGATGGAAACACGTTTTTAAGTAGATGGAAACTTGCAATGGGGGTCACCAAGATAAAATAGAGGTTTTTTTATAAAGAAAAATGATAACTCTATGCGTATTTTGATTGAGCGTTCTATCAAATGTGTCAAAAGATGATTGCTATCTTTTCCACTGTTGCAAGTTAAAGTTTGAATTACTTTTATATACATACTATGTTTTGCAATAGTTCATACTCTGATATTTTATTATTAAAAGTTTATTTGTTGGTGAATTCCCTACATATTCAACAACTCCATCTGCACTATTTTCTTAAATCACGTTGTTAAAATTATTTCCTACATCATTACATGTTCGACTCAGCTACTTTACCAAAAAGAATGTGAACTTGTTCAAAGTCTCTGCTCCATCAGCTATCTGCGAAACCTCCCAATTCTCTCATAGTATCTCAGAGTCTTAGGACCCCTATGTTGTACTGTTTGAGCATAAATCAGCTTCTATACAAGAGAAGTTTTCTTAACCACCTAGAAATGCATTTATTTTAACAAACACAATAACAACAAGTTAAAGCCTTTAGTCCCAAAAGGCTTTAATTTATTTTAGAAAATACAACAACATACCCCTTGGATGCAAATTTTTGCATAGAAGAGAAAGAAGTGAAGTGCTGTTGAAATTAAAGCATTTAGTCCCAAAATGGCTTTAATTTGTTTTAGACAGAAGTGAGGTGTTGTATACAAATTTTTGATTGTATGATTAATTAAGATAATGTTAGACAGAAATAACTTACCAAAACAAAATTCGTTGGTTTTCGTTTATATGTAAGTTGATTACATCGCAAATATATTATATTTACGTCTAATGTTCTAATATATATGATATAGGAGGGCAATATGTCTTTCAGTATAGACAAAAAGTGGATAAATGAATCTGATCAAAGATCTACATACTATATAGACGGGGTGAAGAAGTTTATTAGTTTTGTTGATGAAAACGGCGGTAAGAAAGGAGTGTATTTATGCCCTTACACTCGGTGCAAAAATACGAAGACGATCAAATTAGATGACATTCATTTTCATTTGCTTAGATGGGGTTTTATCCAATCATATACCGTATGGTATTTCCATGAGGAAAAAAGGGCAGAGAAGGAAAAAAACATATTAGTCATGCCACAAGTACCGACGAGTCTGAACATATTATGATGGAAGATCTAGTCAATGATGCAAATAGATTTCATCATTTTCAACCTGAAAATCCATTGTCTGATCATGCTAATGTTGGAGAGCCGTCTATGGTTGATGGCAATTGGCAGGCCAATGAAAGTAAGAAGTATAAATCACTTTTTGGTAGCGCAAAAGAGCCACTGTATCCTTCATGTTCAAAAGGGTTGACAAAGCTGTATGCCATTGTGAAACTGAATAGCTTGAAGACCCAATATGGCTTTTCAGATAATGGTGTGACTGCACTCCTCGAACTAATAAAGGAGCTACTCCCCGAAGGTAACACGCTGCCGACAAAGTACTCCGACGTGAAGAAGTTAATTAAGCAAGTTGGGATGAATTTCAAAACTTATGATGCATGCATCAATGATTGCATTACAACTACTGACCACATCCAACATCATCACTTCTTTGATATTCTCCACAGCCTCTCCAAACCACAGCCATACTTTATTCACAATTACAAAGCGACTTCTCTTATATCTGCTGTCACCCTACCACTTCAGCGCATACATTTGCCCACCATAACCACAAACTCCCCTCCTCTGCACTGATTTGCACCACATCTTTATCGATTGCAACAGCATACAAACATCCATCTCGACCATTCTAACTACTTCACATCTTCAAACAGCACATCATCACTGCAGTCCCCCCTTCTCCACTACCCTGACTGCAACAACATGCATCCCCTCTTCCATCGCAACCTACATACCATAACAACAGTCACAACCCCTACCATCTTTGTGCACAATGCACACTTCATAAACAAGTTTTTCTCTGACAAACAACATACAAGCTTCTCTGACAAACCACCAACAACCACCAGCTTCTCTGACAAACATCCCCTTCATACAAGCTTCTCTGACAAACCATTACAACCACCGGCACTTACATCTCCTCTACATACTTCACCTCTGCCTGAAACCATCATTCTCATATCTCATCAAGTTATCTCCATTTTCTGTCATAAACCTTCCCCTGTCATGCCACACTGCATTTGGCTTTTGTTGAATTTTCAAAGTCCCACTTGTTTGTCAAATATATTAACTCTTATAGCAACCATTGTAGAGTCCATAAATTTTCTTATCCTATAATATTCTACAGTCTTTATAAATATTCTGCAGAAGAATTAAAAGCAAAAAGAGGAAATGAAGAACAACAGTGCAAGAAAGCAAGGAGAGGTATGAAAATTTAGTAACGAAAGTACATCTATTTAAGTTTTTGTTAGTCCATGACTCCATATCTTTATATGTGGCATATGTAGTTCAAAACCGAGAGCACATGTAGTTTATGTCAATACTTAAACAACAGTTTGCACATCGTATCAATTTCTTAATAGCTAACGTGATAATTTTTTCTCTCTTCAGCATTCATGGCCTAAAACAGTGATCAAGAAATTGCTTAACATTAGTAAAGATGATGCAGAATATAGCGCTGATGAAGGTGACAATGATAGCGATTACTGCTTTTGTATAATATTGACCATATTTTGTATAATACTGCTTCTATTGTAATCCAACTATTGTCGTATCTATTACTGCTTTAAATACTGCTTCTATTGTATAATACTACATCTATGCTATTGTAATTCACGTCTATGAGCTGTGTGAATTAGATACTGCTTTTATTGTATTATACTGCATCTATGGTATTGCAATTTATGGTCATGAGCTTTGTGAATTATATATTGCCCTATCTATTACTGCTTTAAATACTGCTTCTATTGTATAATACTTCATCTATGCTGTTGTAATTCACGGCTATGAGCTGTGTGAATTAGATACTGCTTTTATTGTATTATACTGCATCTATGGTATTGCAATTTATGGTCATGAGCTTTGTGAATTAGATACGGCTTATTACTGTATCTATTACATCAATTAGATACGGTCGAAAGCCGATCTAACTCATATGCTTAGTATACGAATTAGATACGGCAATGGGATCTAATTAGAGAATTAGATACGACCACAGGCCGTATCTAATTTGCTAGTTAGGTACGGCCATGAGCCATATCTAACTAGCAAATTAGATACGGCCCTGAGCCGTATCTAACTAGCTAATTAGATACGTCCCATGGCCGTATCTAATTAATAAACACGCTTTATATTGATACGGTTTATGGCCGTGCCTAATGTCGTTAGATACGGCCCTAAGCGTCGCCTAATTCGCCTTTCTGGTGTAGTGTGTTTTCGCGGATTCCACTGTGAACCGGAGTTCATAACACAGAAATGAATATACCGCAGAGATCATCACGATGAGACGATCAAAACGGTATATAAATATCAGTGATACGATTGAATTATAAAAATGCGAATTTTCTACTAGCGGAAAATGCAGTAAAAACGCAGAAAAATAAAACCGACGGAGCTAAAAAAATCCGAATTTGAAAAAACGAAAAATGGCGTCTTGCTCAGAAGGTGATTTACAATTTTTCTATATAAAAATATTCAGATTTCGAAAATATTTTATTTTCATCAATTCCTAACTGATTAAATTGAAATAAAATTACACACAAAAATAAACTTTCATATTTTCGGATGAAAATTTACCAGTTGCTATGTTTAAATAGACGCATTTCAAATATTAATTTTTTTATTTCAAAATTTTATTATTTAAAATTCAAAAAATTCAATTTATTAAATGAATAAAGCCACCAGAATTTACGGGTCATTACACTCTCCTCCACTCAAAACTTTTCGTCCCCGAAAAGGAAGGGGTGGGAGAATAGAAACAACCGGAAGAAAATAGACTTGAATTACAAAATAAAACAATTAATTTAAACCATATAAATTTTAAATTAAATTAATTTATATTCAACAATTGACTTTAAATTCAAGATAATTCATTAAGTTGATTTTATTTCAATTTTATTAATATTTGATACAAAAGATTTCTTTCATACAAAATTTTATTTAATTTGTCCCATTTACTATTCATTCAACCTATTATTCTATTTATGTCTATTATCATTTTATAATTAAAAGTCAAGTGTATAACGCTTATTACAACCACTCAATTTTTATTTATAAAATCATTTTAGATTGTATATTACCCAATTACATATTTAAATTGAATAATTTAGGTAAGTTATATTAGAATGAAATTGAGTATTATACGAATAAATTTTTCTAATTCAATTATCTCAAGCTTACATATTTATTCAAAATTTTGGTTCATTTATATTTGAGATTATCCTCAACAAAAATTTAAGAATTAAATTTCCGATTCTCTTCCAACTATTTAGGGATAAATAAATATATATACTATAGATATCAAATCAAATTTAAAACCATATATCAATATATTTTATAAATCAAAACATACTTTAGAAATCCAAATCAATTGAATTTTTCAAAGCAAAACTATAGCGAAGCTACAAAATGGTCTTTTCACTTCGAAACCCGAAAATAAATCTCGACGATGTGGCCGCCATCACCGAGATTATTTTCCAGCGACAAAGAGAAGAGCACTTATTAAACATTTTAAATCCTCTGAAATGATTTCTATTTGAAAATATTTTAAATACTATACACTTTAAAACTTTCAAATCAAGTTTAAAATCACCAGAAATTAATTCTCAAATTCAAATTTAAATCCATTTCAATTCCTAATTAAAAAATTTAAACCATGTTTTATAATTTCATTTATTTATCATATTGGAATAGTCAATGGTTTACAAAATAATAAATAAAAATTAAATATTACCATTTGTAGACCCATTCATTTAACAATTTAGAAAATTTACTTATATATAATACAATCACACAAAATTTATTTTGTTCACCAAATTTGAAAACAATATTGTGTCAGTTTGCACTGCTCAAGTGTTTTGAAAATCCTATCAATAGCGTTGATCAGACGAATCGATCGAAAACCAAATCAACATCAACAACTTAAACAACACAACATATATATGACATTTTTAATATTAATTCACAAATACACTTCTTTGCTTGACGTTACAAGAATGGATTTCAAAGTAAGGATAGAGATTCAATTTTGATGGACTCAAATCAAAGGGAATTTTGATTCGAAGATAAGTTTGAAACAAAGATAAGATAATTAAATAACAAAATAGGAAGATGGATAAGTTTATATAAATCACGGGCAACCTTAACCGGGTCAACCTTGATTTAAAGAATAAGATTGATGTAGAATTCTTGGCAAACCTACACCAGATTTCAAGAGATAGGACTTCGGATAAGAAAAGATAGCAGCATCGTAAACCGAGGATACATAAATCTCCGGTAAATCAATGCCTATTGTAAAGGAGTTTTACCCATTTACAAATCATATCGTCGAGCTATCGGATGCTCCAAAATTCAGAAGGATACGAATAGTGAGGGACAAGAATGAATTTCGGAACCGAGGGACGTTCCGAAAATTCAAAGGAAATTCAATTCAAAGATGAAGGATTTCAGGTACGAACGAAAGTGATTCTGTAAATACATTTACCCTATATGCTAAGCTTTGTCTAGAGCTACCAAAACTCTGATACCAAATGCAACGACGTGATATTTTCAATCATTTGCATCCAGACATGCCGGAATTGAATTGTTCAAAATATCAGATTGTAAGTTTATAATTGGCAAAATTCGGCATATACAGTAAATAAATAATCACATATCACAGACACAGAATAATAAATGCAGTGGAAAAAAAAGATAGTAGTTCATGAAGCTACTATATACATATCAGAGTTAAATAAGGTACAACAGAAGTCTCGAATACAATGGTCAAATATAATATCAGAATACATTTCTGGAATCAACTGAATATCTGAAAGCTGGATAGATAGATGGATCTCCAAGCGAAGCTCCAACTCCAAAGGTGAGTCTCGAATACTGGTACACTCATTCTGACCCGAGCGTAAAGCAAAACACAAAACACTCGAGTCAGGATTAACATTCTTATATCAATAAATCTAACTCAAGTGAAATAACAATTGAAATACAAATAACTCAAAGGATGTTTGGGATAACCATCCTCTAAGGATCCGTTAAACATTTATATGTACTCTAAGTAGATAATGCCTATCAGTAATATAAAGTATCAAAATAGTGTTAAGGCGTTACCATTATCTCATTTAACACATTTTATATAAGCGTTATAGTCTATACGACACTGTAAACTCCACCGTAAACTAGTGGGATATCAGGGAATACTCCATAGGTATAACACAAAACAAATCGTAGTGGTCGCGTATAGGGATACAAGTATGACAAGGCACATGAGGCAATACCCAAGGTAGTGAAACTACCGTTTGTCTGATTCGGACTGGTGAGAACGCATCGCCGCAACGATCGCAACACCGCGAAACAACACTCCCAATTTCAAAGGTGCGCACCAATCAAAAACAAGTAATGAGTAGTTTATGAAGAACTGTATTCGCTTAAAGGTGGCTACCTCATTGGCCCGGCACGGCTCCTGTTTTAGTCATTTCAAATTTGACACAAGTGTCAAGGCTATCCATTATCGTTCTCTTTCTTCAGTCATCACGTACATCATTCCAACCACTTCATTCTGGATTACACTTCACATATAGTTATTAAAGTGGTTTTCGGTTTAGACAGAGAATATGTCCATAACCGATCCTGGTTTCTTTAATAACTTTCGCAATTATTACACCCATTAGTCGTTTAATAAATTTTAAAAACCAAATCAATTTCAATCTCACTTAGAATTTGAAAGTCAACATTTCATTTGTCTTTCTATATTAATTTCTATAATTTACGTTTCAAAACTTTCAAATTTACCATTTCAAAACTCTATAATTCAACCTCAATTTTTATTTAAAATAATTCAAATATTGATTTAAATTCCGATATAGGTTTCATTAATTTTATTTAACATACAAAGCAATTTAAATTCATTAATGGATTCATTAAGTAATCATTTAAATTAAGTAAATTTATCATTGCAAAATAATTCCAATTGAATTTCTAATTAATTAAATCAATCAATTAAGTTTACCTACGTTATATCAAAACTTATGAATTGAATTAAATTAAAATCGTCAAATTAAATTCTTTAAATTACAGGTCTCATATTAATTTCTATCAATAAAATTTCATTTCCTATTAAAGAAATTCAATTTCACTTATTTACTTATTTAATTTAAACAAATTTCAATCTTAATTATTATCGAAACACAATTTCGCTTATTAATGAATTTAATTTCACTTATTAAAGAATTCAATTTTATTTAATTGTTAAATAATTTCGAAACTTGATTTAATAATTTACTTAAATTTAAACAACATTCTTACATCAAACCCTTTGTTAATCATAATACTTTGGAAATCAAAATTTAAAAATCATAATGCTTGAAATCAAAACACTTCCCACTTAACTGTTAAATATAAATAATAGTATATATAATAAATAATTTATAATTTAAATTAGTTTATATAAAGTAGTTATAATTTAAAATAGTTTATATTAAAAATAATTTATATTAAAATAGTTTATATAAAATAAATTTATAAAGCAACATATATTAATAGTTTTAAATATAATTTAAAATACCTTATATAATAAAATAGCTTTCTAAAATTTCATAAATCGATTCAAATCAACTCAATTACCAAAATTCAAATTTAATCAAATCTCAATCGTCAATTTTAATTTATTTCAGTTTTCAATAAACCATTTCAAACTATATCGATTTCAAATACAGATTTTAACTACAAAATAAAACACTATAATTTCAATACTTTCAAAGCTTTAAATATTCAAACATTTCAAAACAAGAATTGATAATTCCATATATATATATATATATATATATATATATATATATCAAATTCACTATATAGCTTAAAATCAAGAATTTTACTATAAACAAAATAATCATTTATTTAGTATTAAAAATCAATATTTATATAAACCATATATTTCTTTCCAAAACCATAGAAATCATTTTCAATATATATATATATATAGACCAACGGTGTCTGTATATAATTTTCTATCCTATGGTCAGGTGTTACGGATATTTGTCATTTCAATCCATAGTTTAAATATATACGGGCATATATATCATTTCAACCCGTAATTCCAAATTCATTTCAAATGAAAATCGCTTGGGTTAATCATTTCAACTCATAACGATTTTATTCTATTCTACAGATCGTTCGGGTGTATATCATTTCAACCCATAGGGAATTCTATACTAATAGGGAACTTGTAGAGTGATAACAGATATGATAATAATATAACATGCATATATCATCAATATAAATGACGGATAGTGGTGTCAGATGTCACAGGTGAACTGATACAGGTAATAGCATATATATAACAGTGTAAATAACTAACAACAGCATATTTCAATTGTCATTTCAATTGGAATCAAATTTAATAAATAAAAGAACATTAATCGTGAGTGATTGCTCACCTTTCGAGGCTAGAGAAATTAACACAGAAATGGCTACGAATCCAGAGCAAAAATGAAATGGGCAAGAATTCAATGAAGAAAACAGGCACGACGGACCAAAAGCTGATAAAATTGGAATCGATGACAACCAATCAGAATCGGTTTTGATATAAACTAAAAATATACACATTATATAATATTTATTTATTTCAATATTTCCATTCAAGTCAAATATTAAAAATAATAGCTTTTAAATCATTGTTAAATCGAACCCATATATATTATCACAAAATCAATGCTAGTTTAGTATAGGCAGATCAAAACATATGCTATATATAAACTTATATTCAAAATTATATCCATATATCATATATACATATATATAAAAAATCTTACTATATATATATATATAAATGCATATACTAACATATATATATGCAGACTCACAGGACCTATAAAACTAGGAAAAATGTATAAACTAATGTACATTAACCTTATATAATATATACAATACGTTAGAACGCTTAAATTTACTTTCAGATCTGCCATAGATAACTTATACATACCACTCAGCTTTATACATAACTGTACAAATTAGTTAATACATCAACATACCCTATAATCCAATGTAAATAAAGCTGAAGTACAAATATTAATACATCAACATAGATGCGCATATATGTAGCTAGGGTTGTGTACTATGTTACGCGACACCGTTCTTTGTACATAGTTGTGCTGAGTATGAATTTAGTTTGCATATTCTACAAGCTATGTATAGACCATAATCCAACTCGCACATAAATCATTCATGCGTGCTTATCCTTTACATTATATTTGCTGAACAAAAGACTCTCGGGTTAATTGAGGTGTAACAGTTTAGCTTTTTAACAGTATAATGGCAGTAAAATTATATTGTTCATTATCAATTGCCAATTGCCATCATAGTTAATTAAATCTTAAGTTAGGACATACTAGTTCAGCTAAATTCCAAATATAGTGACAAATACACCTAACCAGAGGAGTTGAATGCAGTGTTTGCAGTCTTCGATAATTATAAATCACTGAACCGTCGAGTAAGTTGATCGAGATGCATAGTAATTGGATAGTTATATTTGTTTATATATATCTAAAACATATACGTAGTTGTGTGTATATATATATACATATGACTTTATAAAATATATACTAAAATCATTATGTAAAACTCTGGAAAACAATGTATAAACAAAACCGAACTCACAGAAAATATATATTTAAAATGAACCGCGGTAAAAAATTGTAAAGAAAATAAAATCAAAAGGCAAATAAAAAAAATATATGTACCCCTTATATTTGCGAGAGAAGCCAAGCTAGGCCGAGCTAGGGGAGGTGATCGGCCAGAGACGAGTGCGTTCGGCCACGTGGTGAGCTTGGCACTGCTGGGAGGTGGAGGCGGGCTAGAGTGCGGGAGAGCGGACCGGTTGCTGGTCGTCAGGGTGGACAGGCGTGAAGAGTTGCAGGCGAATGAATGGGTGGTGCTTCTTTGATGTAGCCGACGTTGGAGAGTTCTTGAGGAGGAGCTCGGTTGCATGTGTGGCCATGGCGTTGTGGGTTGCGTGGGTGAGGGGAAATAAGGCGCCGATATTTGATGGTTGGAGGCGCTTGGGCTGAGGGCGGAACAAGAGAGAGGGAAAACGATGCCGATCGATGGCGGGCTTGTGGTTGCTGTCGAGATCTAAGGGGATGGGAGGAGATCGGGAAAAATGGTGGACATCACGGCGGAAAACAACGAAGTGGAGAGGCTAATGAGTTTCAGATGGAAGAGAGAGGAAAGTTGGGTTGGGGAAGAGAACAGTTCCATATGCAAAGTAAACGAAAGCTAATATTTTTATTCTTTGTAGTAGGAAGTTTGAAAAAAATTGAACAGTCAATGCTACATTGAAAACCGGTAAAATATTGAAAGCCGGGTCCGCGAATTTAGTGGTAATAAAGAAAATGACTGTTGAGTTGTACGATGCCAAGATGAATGGACAAACAACACAAAAGGTCACACAACCCAAAAGTCACAAAACCGGTACTCATACGATTATTGTTTTCGCGGATTCCACCGTGAACCGGAGTTCATAATACAAATGAATATACCGCAGAGATCATCACGATGAGACGATCAAAACGGTATATAAATACCAGTGATACAATTGAACTATAAAAATGCGAATTTTCTACTAGCGGAAAATGCAGCAAAAACGCAGAAAAATTAGATCGACTGTGCTAAAGAAATCCGAATTTGGAAAAACGAAAAATGACGTCTTGCTCAGAAGGTGATTTACAATTTTTCTATATAAAAATATTCAGGTTTCGAAAATATTTTATTTTCATCAATTCCTAACTGATTAAATTGAAATAAAATTACACACGAAAATAAACTTTCATATTTTCGGATGAAAATTTACCAGTTGCTATGTTTAACTAGACGCATTTCAAATATTAAATTTTTATTTCAAAATTTTATTATTTAAAATTTCAAAAAATTCAATTTATTAAATAAATAAAACCATCAGAATTTACGGGTCGTTACACTAGACAACGGCTGCGACAACACTGTTCGATGAGACGAACTCTTTTTCTTCCTTGATCCCTTTCTTTTCTTTTCTTTCCCTTTTTTTCACACGTTAACTCATATTATTATTCATTACAACTATGCCCATTTTTCATGCACGTTGGCTCCTTTCATGCACCCACAATACACTGCCACTTCCTTGCCTTCTCTTTTTTCCCCTTTTTCTTAAGCACGTTGTTGCTTTTTTCTTCCACACAAGCCAATACTGCAACAATTCTTTTTTCTCTCTCTCTATTTATATATAACGCACGCACAAAACACAACTGACAAATGCAAACTTGCACAAAAGACATGCGGCCGAGCTAGGATGCGATACAGGCGGTGAAGGCGAGGATGGTGTGGTCGACTGGGTGTTCGGTTGAGCTTCGATGGAGGCTAGGGAGGCAGTCATGGGCTGGAAGGTGTGGACATGTTGTGGCTGGTGAATGGAGGGAGGTTCGGTTGCACTTGGAGGAGGAGGCGGTCAGAGAGGCTTCGGGTCGGAGCTTGAAAAGGTGAGGTGGTGGACGTGGGCCTTCGGCTGAGGTGGTGGACCAGCGTAGGGTGGTTGCGGGTCGAGTTAGGCAATGGATGGGTTGTGGGCTTTGGGTTGCGGAGCTAGCAGAAGGAGGAGGGTGCAGTTTTGGCCGTGGTTTGGGAGCGGGACAAGTGGGGAGGTGGAGGCCTGGAGTAGTTCGGTCGGGGTAGAGGAGGTGGTGCACGGCGGACTGTGTAGGCTGAGGGGTTGGCTTCGGTGTCGATCGGTGGTTCAGGTGATGTTCATGGGCGGAGGCTGTTGTGGGTAGTGGTGAGCGGGAGGTCAGGTTCGTAATGATATAGATGGTTGCAACACTGGATGAACTCGGGAAGGTGAGAGAATGAAAGAGGACGAGGTAAAAAAATAAAAAAAGAAGGAACGGGAAGGGGAAACGAAGTGCAAGCGAGTATATAAAGAAGATGGATGTATAGATGATGAATGCGGCAATAAATTTTTGAGGCTGCACAGGCAATGTAAGTCTGTGAGGAAAAGATTGAAAAGAAACGAAAAGAAAAGGTGATGGGTAAACATCCATCAGACACGATCACGAACCGCTATCTTGTCCATTTAGCGTTTTACAATGGACGGTAAAATTTGAAAATGAATATACCGCGGAGATAAACGTCGCGAGACGAATCCAACGATATAATCAAATCTGTGCAACAACGTCCGTTGCAAATTCTCATTTGTCGCCATTGTTACCGCTTCGAAATTGAACGACAATGACAGTTCTAGATAAACGGAGCTACAAAAGTCGAAATTGGACGGAACGAAGTTCGATGTTTTAATTAGAAAATTTTCTACGTCATTTATGTGTAAAAATATTCATACTTTAAATTTTGTTAATTAGTACTGAAAAATGTGCCGACCGAATTTCGAACGAATTTTGATGTAAATAAATTTTGTTGGTCTTATTTCAATGGACACATTTGAAATTTACTTACATTTTGATTATTTTTATGATTTTGTGCTTAGTGCAAGTAAAATATCATGCCCACTATAGTTACATCTTCATTTCACTCTGAGAATAAGCTTTCTACCAAGGTTCGAGAACTCGGTTTTGGTTTCGGTTTCGGTCGTTTGAAATTTTATTAGTTTCAGATGATTTCGTAAATTTCGAAAGTTTCGGTTTTGTTTCGGTTTGAGTCCAAATTTTGGCTTCGAGTAGTTTTTAATAAACGATCTGATAACGATCTATGTAGTGTTTGCTTGGTTTTCCATAGCGTACCTGTGAATTGACAGCAATATTACCAGAAACTGTGAATAATTATTACAACAATCAAATTGCACTTACTATTTAAACAAACAAGGTAAATTAAATTAAAGCTAAATTAAATTAAGCAAACCCCCTTAACTAAATTATTTAACAGCCCAACCCAAAAGTATTGAATTATAAAACTTAATCAAACCGCAAATCATTTCAAATTTTCAGCCCAGCCCATCATCTCCCCTTCCTCTTTCATAATTCACGTTTCCATTCCCCAGCCCTAAATCGCGATTTCCAGTTCTCGATTAAAAAAAAGAAAAATACGAAAACGTGGTTTCCAGTTCTCGATTAAAAAAAAAACACGAAAGCGTCTGAAGAAGAATCGCGACGTCGAATTCAGATAAGGAAGAAGGAGTTACCGTGCTGTGAGTATGTAATTGAAGCACTGTATTTTATAGGCTTTCAACTTGAATTAATCGTTCGCTTTTCCCTGTTGATTCACGCTTGGGTGAATAAAGTTTCTGATTTGATATGTTATTCGATTTCTTTTGATTTTTGGTTGCTTTCGGTCTTCATCCCACTGTTTCTTCACATGCGCACGGATGGTTTTAATTTTTCTAAGCAAAAATGATTCGATTCTTTTTTTTTTTTTTTTTTTTTTTTTTGCCGTAGATACGAAACCCATTTTGACTGTGGATCGTGCACGAGCGGTGACGGTCCGTTTCCCCGAAATTTCGGGGTACCGGCCGAAACCTCAATCCTTGCTTTCTACACATTGAATATCAGTCAATATTGAGGAATCTGCATGTCATTTTTTGTAGTAAAATACCATGTCTAGCTGAATAAGCTTTTCTTTCAATTGGAAATTGATTAGTTGATAGTGGTATTTGACAATTGCATTTTATGTATGAACTAACATTTTGATTGTTTTTATTATTTTGTGCTTAGTGCAAGTTAAATAGCATTCCTACTATGACAACATCGTCACTTCGCTCTGAGAGCAAGCTTTCTACAGAATTGACTATTATTCAATACTAAGGAAATCGTATGTCATTTTTTGAAGTAAAATATATATCATGTCTAGCTGAAGAAACTTTTCTTTCAATTTGAATTGATTAGTTGATAGTGGTATTTGATGGTTGCATTTGAAGTATGAACTTATATTTTGACTATTTCTATTATTTGTTCTTAGCGCTAGTGATCATGGAGTACATGTTAATGAAGTTGTCAAACGCTTAGCTAGGCTTACCAGAGTAGAAAATCAAGCAAGTATTGTTTTCTTACGTGAAATATCAAAAGTGAGTATATAATCCATACCTGTATCTTTTTTAAACTTCTATTCTCTGTAAATAAAGAAGCTATTGATTACCTTGTTGATGTTGGTCATATATATTCTACAATTGATGATTACCACTGCAAGTCTACAAGGCAATTTGATCAGTTATTAGGGCACTGTGCTAATAACAATTTTGTAAAGGGAAGATAACAGGCCAGTTGTGGATTTATCTATTTTTATAATTATTAGTATTTTCCTTGATACTTTAGTTGCTTTCAAGATATTTGGAAATTTTTTGTAAGATCCGCAGGCAATATTACTACATTTTTATACACATATATGTTAGGTCTTTTATACACATATATGTTAGGTCTGATTCAGGCTTTTGAAGTTATTCCTATCGAGAAAATTAAATATTGTTACAAGGATAGGTGAAACTTAAGTACTAATGTACTATATGTTGAAAGTATGAAAGCCTAGAAGTGTCAAACAAGTAAGCTGTGTTGATACATACATATGTGTGTGCGTGTGTTTCGAAATTAACTATATATACACAAACATGCACATGCACACACGCATAACTTTGGAAGAACATAGTGGAAATCAAGCCAAAGGAAAAAAAATAATATTCCCGTCCAATTGATCAACAACGAAACCAATCAGATTAGGAAGAAAAGCTCGGAAAAAGACACATCTCTGAAATCATGTTCCTCACACAAAGTTGATTCTAATCCAGTGGTTGATGCGAAAACTTTATTTGGCTTTGCTTATGAGAGTTCTGATGAGGATTATTCCTAGGCATGAGTATTGCTTCTCAAATCATGATATCAAATTTCATCATTTTCACTGCTAACTTCAGTTGATACTTCATAAAGTTATTGGTCATTTTAATTGTAGAACGTACATATAGTCTTTGTTTGATCCTGCATCTGTCAAATATCATGTTATTAACTACATTTTTTACCAGTTCTTTAAGGATAAACAAAGCTTATATCTCCATATGAATAACAAGTCTTCATTGTAACAAACTCGAATTTAATATCCTAAATGCGTATTGAACCCAGCTGGTTAGTTTCCCATAGTGAATGTATGATATGCATATATGTGTTTGCGTTAATTTTATTTCATTCTAATGTAATTCAAGATTCATATTGTTAGCCATAATGCAGATAATAAAACACATCTATGACACACTATTCAGCTCTTGCTGAAAAATTATAACCTACAAAGGTGATCGGATTTTGTCATGCTGAGGATTTAGTTTATTTGTCATGAAAATTTCTTATGTCACTGCACCTTTTGTATTATGTTCATTTTCATATAAATTTATTGTAAATTAAAGTATGGCAATATTCGGGGCAAGTGCTGAGTTGTGAAGGTTATGGACTGAAGCATGCACAAAATTTCAGTTGTGACATGCAAGATCTAAAATATGTAACTGATTTGGGGGCATCAAAAAATAAAATGGTCTGAAATAGGTTCTTAAACATGAGACTCGTTTGAAAATAAAATTTAGGACAGGGTTGAATCTTGCGGTAATTAAAAGAGTGGTCAAGGACTGAACTGAAAAGCTATTTTCTTTGGAGCTTGAGAATTATGAAGTGTTCTCAATGTAATACGACATGTCTTTTCATTTTCATTTGCTGTTTGTCAATTTGAACTTAAATCTTGAATTTTAAAGTGCTGTCAAGTACAGTTGGTAAACTCTGAAGATTGAGAGCATTGGAAAGCCATCAACAGTAGTAGATAGTAATGGCGCATTTCTATGTGATACTGAAAATATGATATACGCGTGGCAGTAAAAGTGTTTTAGAGAAGATGAAATAATTTGCACTGTAATAGTATTTTCATTCGAATAATAATCAATGAGTTTGTACAGCAGTATTTATACCGTTCTCGTGTAAACTGAGTTATTTGAAAAAAAAAAGGCTAATGGGCTAAGTATCAGGCCCGACCTGTAACTAATTATAAGATACAAGATAATATAACATTCTGGAATCGTCTTATTTCTCTAACTTCCCCTTTTCAATTCCATCAAGGGTTTTCTTTTCTTCCTTCGACACTACGCCGTTACCTCTAATTTTGCGTTCCTCTAATCTGATGAAATTTTTAGTTGATAACAGCTTCGTAAGAATGTCTGCTCTCTGATAAAAGGCTGGGACATGATTCACTTTCAGTCTCCCATTTAAAACTCGCTCACGAACAAAGTGTAAATCAATCTCAGTACGCTTTGTTCGTGAGTGTAAGACCGGATTGACGGCAAGAGATACTGAGCTAAGATTATCGCATCAGATAATCGAAGTGTTTTTTAGATCAATTTTAATTTCATGCAGAAGAGACTCGATCCAAATGATTTCTTCTGCAGTGTTGGCTATTGATCTATATTTTGCTTCAGTGCTGAAGCGTGAAACTGTAGCTTTTTTCTTAGAGCTTCAGGAAATAGGGTTGCTACCCAGGTAGATGCAAAACCCTGATGTCGTCTTTCTGTCATCGAGGTCGGTAGCCCAGTCCGTATCTGCGTAAGCTTGTATGTTTAATTCTTTTGTGTTGTTGAAGTGCAGACCATGATTTAATATTCCTTTCAAGTAACGTAAAATACATTTTACAGCTCTCCAATGGTCACTAAGTGGTTTATGCATGTATTGACAAACATTGTTTACACTGTAGCACACATCTGGTCTGGTTATAGTAATGTATTGCAGAGCACACACGATGTTTCTATATTGTCTTTCATTAGCAATAGCTTTACCTTTGTCTTTTGAAAGTCGAAGGTTGCTAGTCATAGGGGTAGGTAGAGATTTGGCTTGATCTATGCTTGCTATTTTTAGTATGTCAAGTATATACTTTTTCTGACATAGAAACAATATTGAATTTGATTTGTGTATTACTTCTATGCCCAGAAAGTAATGTAGATAGAGAAAGCTTGATTCAAGTGAATGATAGTCTGATATACGATTTTACTGTCATTCCCATTGATAATAATATCATCAGCATATATCAACATGTATGTGATTTTGTCTTGTTTGTATTGAATATATAAAGAATTGTCTGATTGTGTTGGTGCAAATCCTAGTTCCAACAAGGTTGACTTGAGCTTCTCATTCCGGACACGAGGAGCTTGTTCAATCCATATATAGCTTTGTGTAGTTTACATACCAACCTGCCATTGACTCCTTTCTTATATCCTTCATGCTGTTCCATGAATACATCCTCTTTTAGATCTTCATTGAGAAAAGCATTGTTAACATCCAACTGTTTGATTCTTCATTTCTTATGTAATGCAATAGTTAAAATAACTCTTATTGTAGTTGGTTTGACCACAGAAGAGAATGTTTCATTAAAGTCAAAACATATTTTTAATTATATCTTTTGGCCACTGGTCTTGCTTTATATTTGGATATGCTGCCATCTGGGTTCCTTTTGATTTTATAAGTCCACTTACACCCAACTACATTGTTGTCTTTTGGTATGGATACAATGCTCCATGTCTTATTTTTGATAAGTGCTCTATATTCTTCATCCATTGCATGTTTCCAATTGTTGTTTGTACCGGCTTCTTCATAGCTACTTGGTTCTGTTTGATTCAACCGTGCATTGTATACTTTAGGCTTGAAAATTCCACTTTTTGATCTTGTGATCATATGATGTTCAGTCTTTCCAGGAGATGAGTTATGACTACTATTGTTGTCATCAGTGTGTTGAGATATGGAGGGAGATGAATCTCCTTGCTTTGGGTTGTTATCATCATTCTGGCATGTGTCACTAAAGTTGTTGGAGACCTCTTGAGAACCATGACCTGATCTAGTTCCTTCTCTTGATAAAGTGAGTTGTGGTTCCTTGCTTTTCTGCAACTCTTCTCAATAGGTTAGTGTCTACCAAAAACAATAGGTATTGAGGGTATGAATGTATTGCCTTTGTCATACACTTGCTTTGTTGTTTTGACACTTTTATCTACAAATGGAAAAATACTTTCATTAAATACAACATACCTTGGAACAAATATCCTACCATTACTACTCAAACATCTGTATTTGTTATGATTACCTGCATAACCTAGAAAAGTACATGGAGTTGACCTAAGACTTAATTTGTGATTATTGCAAGGTCCAAGACATGGAAAATATAGACATCCAAATGTCTTTAGATCATGATAGTCAGGTTTGACTCCAAATAGTACTTCAATATAATTCATATGTTTGAGTACTTTTATAGAAAGTCTGTTAACAGTATAAACTACCGTGTTGAAGGCCTTTGGCCAGAATTTCATAGGTAGGGAGGCTTGTGCTAACAAAGTTAGTCCGGTCTTTACTATATGTCTGTACTTTCTTTCAACAAGCTCATTCTGTTCTGATATACAAGGGCAAGTTGTTTTGTGAACAATACCCCTTTTCAGAAAATATTCTTTTAAAGACTTATATTCTCCACCTCCATCTGTCTGTAATATTTTGAGTTCACTGTTTGTTTATTTGTCAACTTATGTTACGAACTGTATAAATGTCTTATGTGCATCTGACTTTGACTGTAAGAAATATAACCACGTATATCTAGAATAGGCATCAACAAAAGATATATAGTACTTGAAACCATAGTCAGAGTTTACTGGTGCTGGCCCCTATAGGTCTGTGACCACCAATTCTAGTGGTTTACTAATAATAGTGTTAGAATCTGCAAATGGCAATCTGTGACTTTTGCCTAGTCGACAGTAAGTGCATACATATGGTAAAGATACATCAAAAAAAAATTATTGTTCTTAAAAACTTGTTTTACAACATTTACATTAGCATGACCAAGTTTACAGTGCGATGGATCAAAAGTTTCTTTGTCATTCTTTATACATGATTCAGAACTATTACACCGCATATTTTCAATTTTGCTCTTTCTTGTATTTCCAAAGTCGAACCTGTATAGACCCCTGTCCAATTTACCCCGTAGCAATATATCTTGAGTCAGTGAGTCTTTTACTACACAAAATTTAGGGTGAAACTCCAAATACACATTATTGTCATTAGCAAACTGATATACACTCATTAAATTCCTTCTAATTTGAGGAACTCTTAACAAATTATTAAGATAAAGATTTCTTTTACCTTGAATGTTGCTAGTTCTAACATGTGTAATATTTATGGCTTCACCATTTCCCATATGTATAGTATGCATACCCGTATATTCCTTATTGCCAAGATTAAGAATTTAGAGATTATTTGTGAGATGATTGGTGGCACCTGAATCTAGATACCAATCTTCACTTGTGATGTCCTCTGGTCTGGTAAGTCCTTCATAATTTAAGTGTTGCATTCTTTTGCCTTCTGTCAGATTGTTTGATCTTTGATCCATGTGTGCCATGTTTGCACTGGAACCATAGTTTCTTTGATTTCCTTGACTTTGCTTGCTGATTTGGGTAATACTCAGTATTGAGTCTAAAATTGCATTGTCTTGCCGTGTGTTTAGGCTTTTCACAAATTTGACAATTTGTTCTGTTGTTGTTCCGTCTATTATTTCCGCCTCTTCTTCTTCGACTGGTACCACCTCTCTGATTGTATGATTCTTGTTTGATATTTGGATTTTCTTGTCTTCTTCCTTGAGTCTTGTTTTTAGAACTTGAAGCATGGTTTATTGACAGATTTGTATTACATTCTTTTCTTTGCTCTACCCTCCCTTCTTCTGATAGGAGAATTGAATGAACATACTGCATGTTAGGTAGATTTTGTTAAAATAAAATGATTGCAACATTAGATTCATATTCATTATCAAGACCATTTAGTATATTGAGAATTTGCTCAGTCTCTGACACTATGTGACCAGCAGTGTTAAGAAGATCACAATATGATTTTGTCTTGGTTAAGCACTCTCTCATAGTCATATTATCCTTCTTTAAGTTCTGTAGTTGACGCTTGTAATACATGATTCTTGCTGCTGATTGTGTGTTGAATATTTATTGTATTGCGTCCATATCTCATAGGAGGTCGTACATCCAACAATTTGTGACAACAAGCTTGAACTGATGGATGATAGCAGTCATGCTGCCAGTAGACTATCCTGTCTTTGGTCGTTAATGAACTCCTTGTTGATGACTCTCTCTCCTTTGTTGTTTGTGATCATTCTTGCAAGTGTAATAGCAGTGCCATACAGATAATCTTCTAGCTCATAACCTTTTATGCTGGTTTCAACTTGATATTTCCATAATATGAAGTTGTTTTCATCTAATGCAGTGGTGACTAAATGATTCTTTGATTTAATAATATTGCAGGAGTTCATTTCAGGCACAGGTGGTTCTTGATTTCCCCTTCCTGGTTCTTGTTTCCACTTGATGCTGTATATTAAACATCATCGTATTTGGCCATAATGGATTAACAGGAAGTGATGTTGGGATTCTTGATGAGACTCTATCACTGTGCAGTCAGACTTGCAAATCTCGAAGCAAGATTTTTGGCGAGGCACTTTTGATGGGGTTTCTTGACGACTGATACGGTGAGAATGATGATACTACATTCTCAGATGATGAGAATGCAAAAACTGAGAGCAACCAAAGGTGGTGGATCATCTTGATGTGACACCTCTTTAGGATGGCTCAACGGTGCTGCAGACTATTCTCTGATGAGATTACTGTCGTTTGACAGTTTTACGGTTCTGATACCATAAACGTGTTTTAAAGAAGATGAGATAATTTGCACTGAAATAGTATTTTCATTCGAATAATAATCAATGAGTTTGTACAGCAGTATTTATATTGTTCTCGTATACACTGTGTTATTTGAAAAAATAAATGCTAATGGGCTGAGTACCAGGCTCGGCCTGTAAGGGCCGGCCCAGGGACAAGCCCACCAAGCCCCTGGGATGGGGCAGCCCACTGAGCCGGGCAACATGAAAAATCTGTTTTACTTCAAAGTTACAGCTCAATAGCAATCTCCATGTTGGCGATGCTTGAACCCAAAAAAACTAGGGTTTCAAAAAATCTACGCCTTCTAAATAATCGTCGCTGCATACTCGGCTCATCCTTGCCTCCTACGCGATATTTTCTACTGCTGATTTGAAGTCCTGCTACAGTCTCTTTATACTGCCACTGCTAATTAAGTATGCGAATTTCTTGTTTTGAGTTGTCTAATTTTCTAAAATTGAGTCGCCCTTTTACTGCTTTAGATTTCATTAACATTGAAAACGCCTGAAGCTAATAACTTATTAGTATTTAGTTATAAACAACTAGTTTTCTGTAAATAATCGTCTAGGAATTGAAATTTGGAAGCCGAAGCTAGAAAACTAATAATTATTTAGGAACTGTTACTTACATTGATGTACTATTTTTCCTGCAGTGTATGTCTACCCGCAAACATTTAGGCAGAACCCAATATAATTTGCCTGTACACTTAACTAGATACACTGGTTTGTAAACTTGATACATTTAGTTAAAAATTAAATACGCTGTTTTGTAAACTATTTGAGACTATAAGTATTGCAGCCCACTTAATGTGGCAACTTTTGTATAAAAAGTTGGTACTTTGTTATGTTATAGTTTTTTATGTGACTTTATGCTTATATATAAAAAAGAAAATTTAAGAAATTTGACATGTTATATAGTAAGGGGCAAAAAAATTCACATTGGGCTTGGGCAACCGATTCTTTGGGCCGGCCTGTAACTAATTATAAGATACAAGATAATATAACATTTTGGAACCTATTTCTCTAACTGGCAGTTGAGTATATCACTGAAGTTGTTGAAACGCATAGTAGAGAGCATGAAACACGGTGCCGAAGATGTTGAAACCAGTGCTAAAGAAGCGAATCAACGTGATACAGCCAGATTTCCAAATGCTTGCACTAGATGCACACTCCAAACTAGAGCTATATGATTGATTTTAGCTATGCTGATTAACAAGAACTACAGCCATACGATTCAATGGGAAGCAATACTATGACAGGTATGTGCAATATAGTGGCATATATGGGGAAATGTATCTTGTATTTTGTCCCAGAAATTCTTTGAACTATAATGTTCAATGGTACCGCTGTTAGCTAAAACATGAACTCATTAACTGAGATATAACTATTACCAAGGTATTTATGCACTATAATCTTATTTTAAAATTTCATTTTTTATGTATCGTGAGATAGAACTACTACCAAAATACCCCCTTTTGTTATCAGTCTAATTGTAATCTTTTACATTGCTGGATTCTCTGTATCACTAAATTTGAATTCATGGACTCGTTGGTATTCGAACTAAAATGGCATTACAACGACCATTGTTTGGTTAAAATTGTAATCGTTGGTAGTATTCTCTGTATCACTAAATTCTCTGTATCACTAAATTTCATTTGTGTATAACTTCTGTGCCCAGAAAGTAATGTAGATAGTGAAAGCTTGATTCAAGTGAATGATAGTCTGATCTATGATTTTACTGTCATTCTGAGTGATAATAATATCATCAGCGTATATCAACATGTATGTGATTTTGTCTTGTTTGTATTGAATATATAAAGAATTGTCTGATTGTGTTGGTGCAAATCCTAGTTCCAACAAGGTTCACTTGAGCTTCTCATTCCAGACACGAGGAGCTTGTTCAATCCATATATAGCTTTGTGTAGTTTACATACCAACCTGCCATTGACTCCTTTCTTATATCCTTCATGCTGTTCCATGAATACATCCTCTTTTAGATCTCCATTGAGAAAAACATTGTTAACATCCAACTGTTTGGTTCTTCATTTCTTATACAATGCAATAGTTAAAATAACTCTTATTGTAGTTGGTTTGACCACATGAGAGAATGTTTCATTAAAGTCAAAACCATATTGTTGATTATATCCTTGGTCACTAGTCTTGCTTTATATTTGGATATGCTGCCATCCGGGTTCCTTTTGATTTTATAAGTCCACTTACACCCAACTACATTGTTGTCTTTTGGTATGGATACAATGCTCCATGTCTTATTTTTGATAAGTGCTCTATATTCTTCATCCATTGCATGTTTTCAATTGTTGTTTGTACTGGCTTCTTCATAGCTACTTGATTCTGTTTGATTCAACCGTGCATTGTATACTTTAGGCTTGAAAATTCCACTTTTTGATCTTGTGATCATACGATGTTCTGTCTTTGCAGGAGATGAGTCATGACTACTGTTGTTGTCATCAGTGTGTTGAGATTTGGAGGGAGATGAATCTCCTTGCTTTGGGTTGTTATCATCATTCTGGCATGTATCACTAAAGTTGTTGGAGACCTCTTGAGAACCATGACCTGATCTAGTTCCTTCTCTTGATAAAGTGAGTTGTGGTTCCTTGCTTTTCTGCAACTCTTCTCAATAGGTTAGTGTCTCTACCAAAAACAATAGGTATTGAGGGTATGAATGTATTGCCTTTGTCATACACTTGCTTTGTTGTTTTGACACTTTTATCTGCAAATGGAAAAATACTTTCATTAAATACAACATACCTTGGAACAAATATCCTACCATTACTACTCAAACATCTGTATTTGTTATGATTACCTGCATAACCTAGAAAAGTACATGGAGTTGACCTAAGATTTAATTTGTGATTATTGCAAGGTCCAAGACATGGAAAATATAGACATCCAAATGTCTTTAGATCATGATAGTCAGGTTTGACTCCAAATAGTACTTCAATATAATTCATATGTTTGAGTACTTTTATAGAAAGTCTGTTAACAGTATAAACTACCGTGTTGAAGGCCTTTGGCCAGAATTTCATAGGTAGGGAGGCTTGTGCTAACAAAGTTAGTCCGGTCTCTACTATATGTCTGTACTTTCTTTCAACAAGCTCATTGTGTTCTGATATACAAGGGCAAGTTGTTTTGTGAACAATACCATTTTTCAGAAAATATTCTTTTAATGACTTATATTCTCCACCTCCATCTGTCTGCAATATTTTGAGTTCACTGTTTGTTTATTTCTCAACTTATGTTATGAACTGTATAAATGTCTTATCTGCATTTGACTTTGACTTTAAGAAATATAACCACGTATATCTAGAATAGGCATCAACAAAAGATATATAGTACTTGAAACCATAGTCAGAGTTACTGGTGCTGGCCCCTATAGGTCTGTGGCCACCAATTCTAGTGGTTTACTAATAATAGTGTTAGAATCTGCAAATGGCAATCTGTGACTTTTGCCTAGTCGACAGTAAGTGCATACATATGGTAAAGATACATCAAAAGAAATATTATTGTTCTTAAAAACTTGTTTTACAACATTTACACTAGCATGACCAAGTTTACAGTGCCATGGATCAAAAGTTTCTTTGTCATTCTTTATACATGATTCAAAACTATCACACCGCATATTTCCAATTTTGCTCTTTCTTGTATTTCCAAAGTCGAACTTGTATAGACCCCTGTCTAATTTACCCCGTAGCGATATATCTTGAGTCAGTAAAAATTTAGGGTGAAACTCCAAATACACATTATTGTCATTAGCAAACTGATATACACTCATTAAATTCCTTTTAATTTGAGGAACTCTTAACAATTATTAAGATAAAGATGTCTTTTACCTTGAATGTTGCTAGTTCTAACATGTGTAATATTTATGGCTTCACCATTTCTCATATGTATAGTATGCATACCCGTATATTCCTTATTGTCAAGATTAAAATTTTAGAGATTATTTGTGAGATGATTGGTGGCACCTGAATCTAGATACCAATCTTCACTTGTGATGTCCTCTGGTCTGGTAAGTCCTTCTGAATTTAAGTGTTGCAGTCTTTTGCCTTCTGTCTGATTGTTTGATCTTTGATCCATGTGTGCCATGTTTGCACTGGAACCATAGTTTCTTTGATTTCCTTGACTTTGCTTGCTGATTTGGGTAATACTCAGTATTGAGTCTAAAATTGCATTGTCTTGCCGTGTGTTTAGGCTTTTCACAAATTTGACAATTTGTTCTGTTGTTGTTCCATCTATTATTTCCGCCTCTTCTTCTTCGACTGGTACCACCTCTCTGATTGTATGATTCTTGTTTGATATTTGGATTTTCTTGTCTTCTTCCTTGAGTCTTGTTTTTAGCACTTGAAGCATGGTTTATTGACAGATTTGTATTACATTCTTTTCTTTGCTCTACCCTCCCTTCTTCTGATAGGAGAATTGAATGAACATACTGCATGTTAGGTAGATTTTGTTGAAATGAAATGATTGCAACAACAGATTCATATTCAATATCAAGACCATTTAGTATACTGAGAATTTGCTCAATCTTTGACACTGTGTGACCAGCAGCGTCAAGAAGATCACAATATGATTTTATCTTGGATAAGTACTCTCTCAGAGTCATATTATCCTTCTTTAAGTTCTGTAGTTGATGCTTGTAATACATGATTCTTGCCGCTGATTGTGTGTTGAATATTTGTTGTATTGCAGTCCATATCTCATAGGAGGTCCTACATCCAACAATTTGTGACAACAAGCTTGGACTGATGGATGATAGCAGTCATGCTGCCAGTAGACCATCTTGTCTCTGGTAGTTAATGAACTCCTTGTTGATGACTCTCTCTCCTTTGTTGTTTGTGATCATTCTTGCAAGTGTAATAGCAGTGCCATACGGATTATCTTCTAGCTCATAACCTTTTATGCTGGTTTCAACTTGATATTTCCATAATATGAAGTTGTTTTCATCTAATGCAGTGGTGACTAAATGATTCTTTGATTTAATAATATTGCAGGAGTTCATTTCAGGCACAGGTGGTTCTTGATTTCTTGGTCTTGATCCTTCCTGGTTCTTGTTTCCACTTGATGCTGTATATTAAACATCATCGTCTTTGGCCATAATGGATTAACAGGAAGTGATGTTGGGATTCTTGATGAGACTCTATCACTGTGCAGTCAGACTTGCAAATCTTGAAGCAAGATTCTTGGCGAGGCACTTTTGATGGGATTTCTTGATGACTGATATGGTGAGAATGATGATACTACAATCTCAGATGATGAGAATGCAAAAACTGAGAGCAACCAAAGGTGGTGGATGATGATCTTGATGTGACACCTCTTTAGGATGGCTCAATGATGCTGCAGACTATTCTCTGATGAGATTACTGTCGTTTGAGTTTTATGGTTCTGATACCATAAACGTGTTTTAAAGAAGATAAGATAATTTGCACTGAAATAGTATTTTCATTCGAATAATAATCAATGAGTTTGTACAGCAGTATTTATATTGTTCTCGTATACACTGTTATTTGAAAAAAATTGCTAATGGGCTGAGTATCAGGCTCGGCCTGTAACTAATTATAAGATACAAGAGAATATAACATTCTGGAACCTATTTCTCTAACTGGCAGTTGAGTATGTCACTGAAGTTGTTGAAACGCATAGTAGAGAGCTTGAAACACAGTGCTGAAGATGTTGAAACCAGTGCTAAAGAAGCGAATCAACGTGATACAGCCAGATTTCCAAATGCTTGCACTAGATGCACACTCCAAACTAGAGCTATATGATTGATTTTAGCTATGCTGATTAACAAGAACTACAGCCATACGATTCAATGGGAAGCAATACTATGACAGGTATGTGCAATATAGTGGCATATATGGGGAAATGTATCTTGTATTTTGTCCCAGAAATTCTTTGAACTATAATGTTCAATGGTACCGCTGTTAGCTAAAACATGAACTCATTAACTGAGATATAACTATTACCAAGGTATTTATGCACTATAATCTTATTTTAAAATTTCATTTTTTATGTATCGTGAGATAGAACTACTACCAAAATACCCCCTTTTGCCATCAGTCTAATTGTAATCTTTTACATTGCTGGATTCTCTGTATCACTAAATTTGAATTCATGGACTCGTTGGTATTCGAACTAAAATGGCATTACAACGACCATTGTTTGGTTAAAACGTGTTTAAGCATTGGTGTTAGATAACCACATATTAGCATTGGTTAAAATGTAGCTCTTGTTACTGGGAGGAGACGAACAATATGTTTTTCTAGACTTAATTCTTATATGGATATATGCCAGAATTATCATAATTTTTTTTTAGGCTTATGTGCATATGTACAATGTACTTATCATTCTATAATGCTATATTGCAGTTCGAACTGCAGCAATATATCTTATACGAGGATTTGACTGTAGCATCCACTCCACTCTATTTACCAAAAACAGCATTTCAATTGGTGCATTATTTGGACTTCTTGGAGCAATGTTGTCTGAGCTCCTTACCAATTGTACTATACATACAAACAAAGTACAACTGCATTAATTTTATGTTATTTTCCTTCAATTTCTATTTCAGATTACTAAATCATACGGCCGTAAATATGAATTTTTTTGTCAAACTGCAACATTACTAACTCTTATAGTGATCACCGCAGTAAAAGAGAACTGCTGCAACTCTTCCTAGCATGCAATCTCTAACTCGCGTTCAAGCAACTGTTCACGCCCAGATATATTATATACAAACAGCTAACTGCAAGGAATAACTGGCTCGTCATTTAAGGCTTATTGCTAATAGAGTATATGCCATAAGCAGTGTAACTATTCAATTTACAAAAACTGCTCGCAAGAGTTTTCTATATTCATTGTACTTTTGAACAATTCAATGAATTTATAATTAGGTAGAAACAAGATGAAAAATCGATTGTGCTATAGCGTTGTGTCATGACATGGATTAAATTAAGAAAAAAAGCCCATTAAAGCTTTTGTATTCTAGCTGTGCGTAGATGGCATTTCTATCTTGCTTTATTGATGCTATCTGACATATCAGCACATATTGTAGTCTAATTGGTCTGTTAACAACAAAATTTCTCAAAAAAGCTCAAATAACATTTTATCTCCAAGTAGTCTATTTGAATGATTAAACCTTATGACCCACGTATCAGAATAGGATCATCTGCGGTCGTTGAGAAACTAAATGTTGGCTATTGAGTCAAATTTTCAGTTACACGTTCATGCACTGATGTTATTAAATTTTGGAAATAATACTTTCTTTCGGATTAATAGATGGATATTTAGTTATGCTAATAAATTGTTATAAGGTAATAATAAGATGTTAACTTTTATTTTACAAATAATTCCTTTTTTGCCTGGGTTCGAATAAAGCAAAGACATTGAGATTACGAAGCTGAGGCTTCTTTAAAAACAAAATGGGTCTTTTTTTATGTAGCATTGTTTCATGCATGTGGTAAGCATCTTATATGTCAATATTTGGTAGGTTTCTTTATTGTGGGCTTTAAATCGTTTATTGTGAACTTCAACCTCATTTAGCACAGTTTTACCGCATCTATATTTGAATTAAATACGTTAATAGTTGAATGTATTATTAAGCAATTTATAAATTTTGTGTGAATATACTTATAATAAAGTTCCATTAGTACTGCTAAAATTAGTTATCATTGTGGGTTAGTACAACTAGTGTATAGATAGTTACGCTTTTCGAAGAAATGACCATTGTAGTTCGGTCTAATTGTCATTCACAATATGACATTTTGTTAGTACTAGTAAACTTTTTTCTTTAATGGTACTTTTTATACAACATATCACTGGGATAACATAACATATGCTAATAAACGTTCGAATCACGCTACGTAAATTTCGAACTTATGACTTTTTACACCAAACTCGAATCACTTAACCACTTGGACAATGGTACTTGTGTAAACTTATCTTTGAATGTTTATGTATTTTATGTGAACTTGGTTATTTTGTCTAAAAACTATTGTATTGAAATGGTTAAGAATATCATATTTGATTATGTGATAAACGTGTTTTTTAGTTGGTTGAATACAATGATTATGTGAGTGGTTATTGGTTTCATACCGAAATTTGTCAATTATTCCCATATAATATATGTCAATGTAGAAAAAATAGAAATGACTACTAATAAGGAAAAGCGACGTGTAAAAACTGCAATTTAATCATTTTAATGTGTTTCCTAAACGCTACAGAAAAATATATGATAGCAAAAAAACTATGAAAAAAATGTCGAAAAAAGGAACACAACACAAAATATACAATATTTATCAAAATGTAGCAGAAAATTCTAGGTTTTTAGTTACATCATCCATAACAGCGTTTATCAAAATGCTACAACAATCTTTAGCAGTGTTTCTGGGACTTTACGAAGTCCATTTTGTAGCATATAGTAGAACGCCACAATATGTTAATTTTGGTAGTGTTTTGTGAAACGCACAAACACTAGACTTTTAGTTACAACTTCTATAACAATGTTTATTAAATTTTACTACAATCTTTAGTAGGATTTTTAGGACTCTAAGAAATCCCTTTGCTGGTGTTGTGAGATTTACTCCTATAAACAAACCCTTTCTTCAATGGACCACTCACTTGCACATCTAGTTCTTTCTACTTTTTGGGTACTATATATCATAATGACATGACTACTGGCCAATCAGCATTCACTAAATAAATACGAAATTCGATCTCCCTAGGTGGCGGTTACTCGGTTACCTACTCAAATATATCTAGATGTTCTCTAGCAATGGGTATTGATGACAATTCATCATGCGAGATACCAAGCAAATATAGAAAGCTAACCATCACCTCATCATTCGATGGGTAACCCGACTCCATTCTATGCTCATCATCTATCCCTTTCGTCACCAATAATCTCTTATAATCCACCATGACTCCATATCTCTAAAGCCAATCCATCCCCAATATAATACCAAACCCCACAAAACCAAGCACAAAACAATTGCAGGCAAACATGTATCCATGACTCGATAAGACCACATCATGACAAACCACACTCGAACTAGTCGAACCTCCCATGGTTTAACACATTCAAAGGTCTGTCTAGTAGGTTGGGTTTTAATCCTAGTTTATCTACTAGAACACGGGATGTAAAGAAATACAAAGCCTTGGTATGAAATAAAACACGAAAAATGAACATCATAAATAGAAAGCATATAGTGGATAACAATCTCCTTCACTTTTTCCTTCTTCGGTGGAGAATTCAATGAAGTTGAAACAATATCAAGAGAATATGCCTTCACCACCTGCTTCTCTTTCAATTGTTCGGGTCAATTTTTCTTGGATATGCCCAAACTTTCTACAATTATTGCACTTTTTTCCATTATTCTTACAATTCTTAATTAGACGGCCCTTTTCTCCACAATTGGAACAAGTGGGCTCCCATTTGCCCTTCTTTTAGACGTCCTTATTTGAAACTGCTTCTAATGTTTGTTTTTTCATTTTCTTTTTCCATCTCTACCACCTTGGGGTTTAGACTCCTCCTTTAGAACTACAGCAACTTTTGGCTTTGGATATTGGCCTCGTGCCTGAAAGCCTTCTCGACTATCCTTTCGAAGCTCTTATCAATACGGCATACTAGCCTTTCTCCTAGATGGTCGTGCAAAACTTTTCATTCATCTTTAACAGAGTGCCAATGAAGGAATTCCATATTTCAACAACATGTTAACTCAACAACGTATGGTAAAATGGACAGGTCGCTTTGTTTTAGCTCAACGAACTGCTTGGCTAGCACCGATTTCTGAGTTGCCAGTATAAACTTCTCCTCGGATCTAGTCTTTAATTGATCCCAAGTAAACTGGTTTTCGGAAGTAGCAGCTCCTTGGGATCCACCACCAAACCATGGCTCTTCCTTAGAGTTTCCTAAAAGCCAAATTCCTCTTTCACGCATCTTGCAACATAAGATCGTCAAAGATAGGTTCACAGGTATCCATCCAATCTTAGACTTCCATAGCTAACTTCGTTCCTAGAAATGGCTTGCCTTCGAGACTAGCAAAGTCCTTATTCGGCTTGGCAAATCAGCCATTGGCATTTGCAGTAGAGCACCACCACCTACTTGACCATGAACTTCTCCGAAATTTTGCAACATGTTCACGATCATAGTATCGAATATTATATGCATATCAGGGTTTCTAGCTGTCCCGGTGCTTGATCCAGTCTTGACCTCAGATATAGAGTTCCTAGCTATGTTCTCGTATGCTTGCTTATTGTTTCAATTTATAATAAGAATGACCAGTATCTTATATGGAATACTTTCATAAATATTACTCATGTATGCAATGCGAGTTATCACTATATATAAACTGTACGGTTTTGAAAATGAAAAATATATAACAAGTATGCTCTCTTATAAATCTCTCAAATCATCCGAGAGTGATATCTCCTACTTTGTCTCTAAAGATTCAAGTACCAATTTAGGTTTAATCTTAACCTAAGCTCTGATACCAATCGTGACAACCACCCTACACCTTTGGTACCTAATTAGCATAAATAGTATGCTTAAATACAATGTTCGACTGATGTAGGATGGTAATCATGGAAAAAGCAGTAACAACCCAAGCAGAACCTATCATATATCTCACAATGCAAAGAATAAAATATAATAACGAACAAAGATATAAATAGGCCGGACAATAATAAAAGTAAGTGAACTAGAGTAAATTAGGGTGCATTGGTTCATCATAGTTATACAAAAAAAAGTGGAAATATGGTTTTACATCAAATAATAAAACCTAAATAGAAACTGCCTCTAATAAGTAAGTAGTACTAACAACAACTTTATAATACTGCACAGTGGAATATAGCGATAGTAGCTCCAAAAGTATAGATATATGGAAGCGCTAGCCACTTGCTCATCCTCTGCACTGCTCCATGAGCTATCTCGTATCTTCTATCTCAAATCTACTCATTTAAGAATACCCGCGATGATAAGAAGCAAAGAAAATAACCTCGGGTCAGACAAAAGTCTGGTATGAGCTTTCTAAAATCCGAAATAAGTATAAAATCATAACATCGTAAATAGGAATAAATGGTATGGAGAATAATACCTAACATGTCCTTACATCCGATAAATTAGTACATATAAAAATATATGCTAAACTATCATCATATGATGTGCTACTATTCAAAGTACCATATGGGTTGTTTAGGTATCTACCATCAATATTACCTACATCTTGTGACATCAATAGCAAAACACGGCAAACACAACAACTATCAAACAATCTGACATCTCCCACTCAAGTGTCTTGGATATATGATAACTCATATAACAACATCAGCAGTCAGAGACCACTTAACATCTAGATTCCTCGGTGCTCCATTCCATGCCACTTTGAAGGTTAGGAGCTGGACATATCGTATCAAAAGGTCCAGGGTACACAGACTATGTCAACGATTCAGAAACAACCAAACCTAAGTAAGCATCCTTATATACCTGTAACGACCCGACTTTTAGACCCTCAAATGTTATTACTAAATACATCTATGGTATTCATATGCCGAGCACCCAAGTGACGTAAAGATAAAAAGTTAGACTAAAATAAAATGAAAGAAGAATAGAACATGGAAGGAAGAACACGACATCAAAATCTCACAATGGAAGAATAATATATAATATCAAAGGAACAGTACAAAGAGTTACTTTGAATACAAAAATTATAGAGTTACTAAAACCTAAGTACCATCATCAACCAGGATAGTTATAACTGCCTCCTTACAATGGAGGTATATACATACAAAAATGCAGCGGAAATAAGAATACTTCGGAAGGTAATCATCCAAATCTTTTCCATAAACTCCAAGGCGTCCGTAGCTAAATCTGGAAATATACATGGAGCTGACCAGAGCAATATAAGAAAATAACACCCGTATCAATCTAGTAAACCGGCATGAGAAACTAAAGAAACAAGAGTGACGTATAATACAACCTTTTTTAGACCATATAGATTACCGCAACAGATTTTCCCTCAAATGAAACTAATTATTCATTAAGTTTAACATACAGTGATATGATAGATAATGTTTAAAGTGTAATACATAAGTCATATCAAATAGTTACTATATCAATGCCACAAGAATAATAGGTATATAATTAATACGGCTAAGGTGCGTTCATATATGGATTGTTTTTCGTGGAGCCGCCTCTAATAAACTGAAGTGGATCTCCATGACAAAGATTGGAAACTTACTTACGAGCATCGTATATCTCTAGATAAGATATGCTCGAATAGATTAAGAATCACTACATGGATAGAGCTCGAACCTCCATATAGGTTCCCTGCATAAGTCCACCGAAGAATGCTAATGCTATCCTCTCTCTTGGAATACTCCTCAAGATAGACAGTCTCTCACTGTAGTATCATTTGAAATGTTAACGCCGACCTTTCCCTTAAACTTAACCTTAGGATAGATAGTTCAATTCTGTAACATTCCAATTCACATTCTCTTTTAGAACATAGATCGTGTATATGGTTCTGAAATGATTACAAGTTTGAGTCATCTCACATAAGTACACCCTTCCTACTTACCGAACTCTCCAAAACTAATCAATTAATTCCCTATTAACTCAATTTCGGTTCATTTAAAAGAAAGCAAAAGCTAAAGACGTTTCGTACCAATACTCCTCCTCGGGGGTTCTCATTGGTATGAAATCGCGAAGTCATTTTATAACTTCTTAAGACAATATTTGGTCAAGTTCGATAATCGAATCAGCGATTATCTAGTCAAAAACAACTGCTTATACAAATCAAGATTTGTACACTTAACTCGTTTTTGACAACTTAACAATTCCTTGTCCAAGAGTGAAGCCAGGTCAGTTAGAGTATTGGTTGTATCAAAGTCTTTCCTAGAAACATCATTCTTGAATCTCATAAATAGATAAACCTACCTTGTCGGCTTTTAGTGTTAGGTATAGCATTAATGATTTTCTTAAGCAAGAAATCAACATGATTAACACGTTTTCGACATTCTCCGACTTACTATTCCTCGGCCAGAAGGAAACCGGTAGGTTAAAACTCTACTGCTTCATCCCTACTCGACATCAATCCTAACTCTTACATATAAATAAGCCTTACTTCGTCGATTTTCAGTATTAAGTATAGTTAATTATTTTTTAAACAATTAACCATTTAGAAATTCTAACCCCTTTTGAAAACATTTATATATACTTTTCAAATACTTGAAAATGCTTATAATCTGTTTTAAAACCTTTATCCAAAATACTTGAAAATAACAATTTTACAATTTTTCTTAAAACTCGAAAAGGACAAAATATCCCTTTAAAAATTCACAACTGATTATTAAAAAAACATAATTATCTCAAAGCACTATTGAAATACTATGATATTAGTTAGTAAACACTTATAAAAAGAATGAGGTAAAATACTAAAATTAATTTTCTTTTCAAACATTTTAAAATCCAAAATCAAGGCTAAATTGGACAATTTTGCAAAAGTGATGTTTTGGCCACTTTTCGAGGTGTTACTTAACTTTTTACTATGGAAGCTTTTAATAACAAAAAATAAGTATGTAAGACATTATAAATATGGAGAAAAACCCTTAAGGATCTCTATAAAGTTCTACAGCAATCGCCAAAAATAAGGTAATACACAACTGCATCTATAGCGACTATTGCTATAAATGCACTACCGAATCCGAGTCCAATTAAAACGACAGTCCATCTATAACCTATGTGCTTTGTTCAAGGCCTAGTCATATGTCATAAAAGTCCATTCCAAGTTTGTTCAAGTCCATATACATGGATCATAATTATTACTTACTTTTAAAGTAAGAATCCAAACCTATGTTTTAACATAATTTAACAACAATTCAAACAACATATATACAATCAACACAACATATGTATTATATTTTCAATTCAATGTGTGGTGTTAACTCACCTTTAACCCAACAACAACCAAGATCCAAGCTAACAAAGTCCAAGCCCAACGTTGCAACACCTTTCCTTCCCTACTCCTTTGCATCCAAACCCCTATGATGCTCACTACCTTCACTTGAGGGGAGTGCATGGCTTTGCTTGTTCAACTTTTGGCATAGTGGAAGGAGTTGTAATATTTACTAAGGCTTGTGGAAAAGTTTGAAGTGATTTGGAGTTGATTTGCAACTATTTCATTTAAAACATAAGAGACAAAGAAGAAGATGAAGGCATTAGAAAAGCTTGGTTTTTTCCTAGGAAATTTGTGATTTATTTCTAAGGGTATGCCCCTCCTTATATAGGCTTAGGATGGTGCTCTTTAATCTTGCCTTCATCCCCACTTTATGCCATGGAAGACTCACCTCCCATCACATCTCATTTAAGTCACTTCTCCTTTATACTAATTACCATTATGCCCATCTCATGATAATATCTCTTATCCATATGGAAGTTTCTAGAACCATTCATTCTTTATGAAGAGGTGTGTGCGTTAATTAGTTTTTAATATGTTCATTTGATCATTAGACAAGTGCCAAAGAGTTCGAACAACTTATATCGGTCGAAAATTAATTTACCAATAAGCCATTGGTCGCATTATCAATTTTTCTTTAAGAATATATTTTTGTAAAAAAGTTTCAAAAACAAGTTTGTTATCAATATTCATTAATTAAATGATGTCTAACATGGTTATAAAATCATACTTATAACACGTAATTATATTTTAAGATGTTTCAATATTCGTAGATGAAGTGTTTGAATTTCTAGGTCGCTACATTCTCCCCCACTTAGAACAATTAATCCTCGAAATTCAAACAAGAACGATAGTCAAAGAAGATAGATGAAACGAGAAATATATATATATATAGTACTAGTGAAACTATATACAAATTAAACTGCAAACAAAAATGCATACTAAGCGACTCCACTGAGCAGTGAGTTCACTACAAAGTATATACGATACTAAGATTGGAAGAAATCCTTATCTATAAGCAACTTTGATTCGATCTCCTTCATACCGTCCTCCGTCTTTTTTGTACCATCCCAAGCATCTTTCTCCATGACACTACTAACCTAAATGAAGGAGCAAGCACACAAATACTCAAATAGTATTCATAATTACTGGCTCATGGTTCGCTCAGGTTTAAAACTCTCCAATCATCCAAGGATGATAAGAAATCTACAAAGCATACCTTACGCTCAACAGTCTTAGGTCGTTACCTAGACGATTATTCATGCTACCACATAATAAGTCAAAGTGACATCCCCCAAACTCTTTATAAGCCAACAAATATGGTGTACAAATGTACTATACCCCGTGTGATGCACATGAACCATCAATACACAGTATCTGATCCGATCACTTGCTCGGTCATATAGATTTCACTTCCAAACTAGTATATATCACATAGATTCCCTATTCCCAACCGTGAACCGATGCTGCATATGAACCTCCAGTGTAGGGTGCATACTTCTAGGTAGGTCTAATATCATCACTTGCTCCTGTAGATCCTAATATTTTATGGAACACCATGAGGCCTTAAGCTTCAATAACAACCTTCAATGCTCTGATAACAGACAGAATTTCGGCACTCCAACACGTCTCCATGTACATGTGCATCATTGTGTGTGATGGCACCACCTAACAAAGCTTCCAAAGTGTCAGTGGCCCGATTGAACATTATGGGAAACTGTGTCGTTGGAATGGATCTTACGGCTACTTTAACACCAAAAGATGAGTGAATAGTGTTTTATAACTTATATCGAACTATTCTAAATAGTTTCAAGATTTAAATCAAAACATAGATAATCAACACACACACACAAATAGATATACATGTAAAAGCAGTAAAGATATATATAAATGCAGTATAAATAAAGTAATGGTAAAAGAGATGACATAGGAGTTTATACTAGTCAAGATTGGCCAATTCTACATCCAGTCATGTACAGTATATGTATAGATTTTCTTTCAAATGCCTACTTTAATCAGGTAGCAAGCAAACTGAAATACAAGATTTCAAGGTAAAAAGATACACCCTCTTGACTTTTCGAGCTCATGGTAACCTCTCTTGATTTAACCGGTAGAAGATTACCCAGTTGATTTAAAAGTGCAACAAGCACACTCACTTCATTTGAACGGGTAATAAGCACACCCACTTGATTTGAATGTGCAATAAGCACACTAACACAAAATAGTAGTAGTGTGTTGTTGATTCCAAATACAAATAGTTGTACTTTGGATAAAGAATGTCCTATAACCCTTTTATATCACTTTGATCCTTGAACGATGAGAGAAAGGTTTAAAATCAATGAGTAGAATAGAGAATAAATGTAGTTAGGTAGAGATGAATTGTAACGATCCCCATTTTTTAATTAAATTTAAATTAGTAATTGATGTAAATTTTGGGATAAAATTTTGAAATTAATTTTAATTTCTCAAAATAAATAAAATAAGTGTTGATTTGTGTGTGTGTATATATATATATATAGATAAGATTGTAAAAATTCATTTGAGTTTAAGAATTCAAAATAATAAATGTTTTAGAATTATTTGAATTTGAAATATATATGTATATGTATATATGAGTAAATTTGAATTTGACTATAAAATTTGAATTTGAATTTGAATATTGAATTTGTATTTGTATTTAAAATTTAAATAAATGACTTAGAAAAATGATTAGGGTTTAAAAATATTATTTATGTAAATTATTTAATGTATATTAGTTTTAAAAGCATTTCTTTTAAATAGTATATATATTAATATAAGGAAAATGTCTTTATATAAGAAATATAATATAAAAATTTATTTAAATCATACAAATATAAAAAGGGGACAAGTGGTAAGCTTTTAACACATCAATTAAAAAAGTGTAATAATCTCATGATTAAATGGGACAAATGTCATTTTATTATTTTCATTTTAAAAAAAAATTATAAAAAGGAAATAGAAACTATATAATTACTTAAACCTCTCTCTCTCTCTCTCATTTCTTTTACCTGATCAAACCCTATAAACCAGAAAACAAAATTTTCCAAAGCAAATCTGAGAAGAAAACAAATCAGAAAATTTTCCAAAGCAAACTCTAAAAACATTTTAAACCTGAAACAAGAAAAAATTTCAAAACTTGGAAGTTCCAGAAGCCTGAAGCAAAGTAAAAGGAAATCAAAGCAAAGTTTCAGATCAATTTAAACTGAATCAAAAAGCTAGAAGCAACTCAACAAAATTCATCAATCAAAATCATCAAGATTCAGTTGTTCAAAGATCAACAACTAATTCCCAGTTTACAAATTTACTTCAAGCCTGTTCTTCTCTGTTTCTTCTTGATCAAGGTGAGCAAACCATTTTTTTAAGCATGAATTTGTTGAAGCACTGGTTTTCACGTGATTATCTTGGAAATTTTAGGCTGGTCTGGTTATGTGTTATGCCTGGGTGAATATATTTGTGTGCATATACCTGATGACAGGAATATAACCTCTGTTAAAAAATTCACAGACTTAAATTTTAAAGTTCAAAATCCAATTCAAATAGTTCTGATCATTTTTAGCCAATAATGTAAAAATAAAATATGATCAAAACCACCAGAATTTAATCTTAAAAATGTAATTTTGATATACCATGAAATAGTTTTATCTGGATGTAGAGATACAGTGAAAAATTCAAGTTCTACCCAATTGTCCATTTGCATGAAATCAAACTTGGATTATACCATCTAAAACCATTTCAAAAGCAATGATTTTTAAAACGAAAATCAGAATTTTTAGTTACGATTTGAGGTCGCATGGGTTGGTTGAACGGGAAATGGGTTCTTGCGATTTCCTAGTGATCGATCAAGTGTTGGACTTCGGGATCGAGGTGGTGGGGCTGGAATGATTGTAGATGTAGGAAAAATGCAAGCAAATTTTTATATTCATTATTGTTTGAGATTTGAATCAAAATAGGGTTTAAACCCTGCGTTTTGCAAGTGGTAGTCGTGAGTAAATTGCGTCATAACCACGGTGATTCAGGTGATCGCACCTGTGGTGATGGGTTCGTGGTGGATCAGAGTACTCCTGGCCAGAATGTCGTGGTTCCAGGTGACGTGTAGCGGCGAGGCGGAGGGGTTTTCAGATGAGCATGCGGTTCCAGGAAGTAATGTTGTTTTTCGAAAATGGGTTCGATTTTGAGTTGATGACAATTTCGTGTTTGTGGGTGTTTTGATCGACTCTGATGATCATGGGTGATGCTTCGGTGGCCTCGACGTCGATCGACGATGATCGACGTGCTTGTGCATGTATACGTGCCTTCGTGTATATCTGGGTTCGAAAATTTTGGGGAAAGAGATAGAAACTTGGGGTGTAGCGCGTGCGAAGGAAGGATTTGCTAGAAGCAGCTGAAAGCATGGCCTTGCTCGGGTTTAAACTCGAGTAAACGAGTGTTTTTCTCGGGTTTATTAAGGTTGGCCAAAACAGTTTTTAAAGCTTTAGAGAAAAATCAAATTTTTGAAAATAAAATTTGTTAAATCAATTTTCTTTCAATATTTAATGTTATCTAAGTCTTAAAATTAGTCAAGACGTGTTTAAAATAAATTGTTTTAAAATACCAAGTTTAAAATGATTTAAAAATAAATATAACCTTTATTTTGAAAAGTTATTTTAACTTGATAATATTAAATGTTAGACAATTAATGTTTAATGGTTAATAAAATTTATTTGTTAAAGAAAATTAATTACTTGAAGTAAATTACTTAATGAAAGTAATTAATATAGAATTAATTAATAATTCAAGTTTAATTAATCAAGTAATTAATGAATGATTAATTAAAAAATAATTACTTAGGGAAAGTAATTAAGAGTGGACAATTAATGATTAAAGATTGATTAATTAAATGTTAAAGGTTAATAATTTAAAGAATAATTAATTAATGTGATTAATTAATTAAGGTTGAAAATTATTAATTAAGGGTTAATTAATTAAAGAAAGTAATTAAGGGATGATTATTAATTAAGAATTAATTAATTAATTATTGTAATTAATTAAGAATAATTAATTAAGTTAATTATTAATTAAAGGATAATTAATGATTAATTAAAGGACAACTAATTAAATATTTTGTAATTAATTGATTATTAATTAACCATGATTAGAAATTTATTTAAAGGCAAATGTTCTGCTTTAGATAAATCAGATATCTTAATTGGCTCTACTTATGGATGACTGTATTCTATTGAATGTGGTGAATTGTTTGATATTCTCTACTGTGTGATGCTTTGTGATGTAAATTGTTTTAATTCAATCTGTGATGAATGTAATTTATTTTATCTGTGATAAATGTATATTATTTATCTAAGAATCTGTGAATGGACGATAAGCGTTATAGGGATAACCGCTTGTCGATATTGATATGCTTGAATCTGTGATGATTTGTGATGTTGCACTACTGTGTAAAACCCCTGGACTACGCTATACACACACAAATATGGATTGCACGTGGAAATTGGTTAAGTCACGGATTTTTGAAATAGTTTTAAAATTGAATTTTTGAATCCAAATGGTTTTGGAAATGGATTGGGTTTCAAGTGAAAAGCTTTTGAAAAGGAATTTCAAAGATAAAAGTTATTTTAGAATAACTTGATTTAGTCTTGGAATTTGATTTAAATTTGAAATTGAATTCTATGTTGAGAATTTATGATTTAAAAAGGGTATACAAGTTTATATGGGTTTTAAACCATTTTTAAAGTATGGTTTTGGGAATTTGAATTTAACCAAGGACTTTAACTTGTATAAATGAAACCTGATTTTTCCAAAACGAAAACTATTGTTTTCGAATAATAAAAGCTTTCATATAAGGAAAGGATTTCCAATTTGGGTTGAAAAGTTTCAAGTTTGAAAAGAAATTATGAATTGTTTTGGAAGCTATGAATGAACCTTTGTGAAAGATTATTAAATCTTGTTTTGAAATCGAAGAGGAATTTAAATGGTGTCTTTTTTATATAAAAGATTTGAGTTGGAAACGATTTTGAAAGCTATGAATTGGATCTTGATATAAAGATTAGATGAGTTAATCCTAATTGAAATAGGGATTGTTTTGAAACCCGTGAAGGGATCTTTGTGAAACTGGGCAAGCTTTGTGAAGTGAATCTTTTTGTTTAAAGATTTGAAAATGGTAATCTGTTTAAACCATTTGAAAAGAAAAGTTTTGGATTTTAAAATTGTGAATTAACTGAAATCCCATATCCATATGTCTTCAAATATGCGCTCATTATTCGATTTAGCCGGGAGAGGACCCTGTGTCATATAACCCATTTCGAATAATGATACGACGATATGGATAGCATATGAAGACCGGCGGTGAAGACCGGGTATTTTCGAGAACGAAAGGATAACCCGTCGATTGTCTCTGCACTGAGTCGCGCCTGTATAGAGATTCCCTAAGTGATGGAAAGTTCGATCGGGATTGTGAATACCCCAAATTGCAATGGCTTCTTCGGAAGTGCCTTCGGTTCTGTTCGAATCCGGAACAGACTTGTATGGATGTGTGTCTGGCATTACACTTTGAGATGTAAAGCTGGTTTCTATCAAATACATTTCTGTTTGGTGGCGGAGATTTATTCTCTTAGCTTAACACCCTTCTCTGAGACGTACGAGCTCGGAGATTATGTAGTTGATGGTTACTGGTGATACATTTCCAATTTGGTAATGTGGCATACGAAGTGCTGCCGATCATTTGTTGATCGAAGCATGACTTTTTGAAAAAGCATAGCTTTGTGGACGAGACTGCTTCAGGACCTCACAACCCGGAAATGGTCGAAATTGGAATGTTACAGCAAGGTTTTTAGGGGTCACGCCCCTAGGGTATGTCCATTTCCTTCTGGATAAAAGGTAGTATCATGGTATGGAGCCCAGATATTTAACCTATGTGGTTGCTACATACTTATTGCTGTGTGGTTGTTGGTTGAGAGGCGCCTCGGATAAAGGTCGGTAACGACCGGGGATGGCATGCTTGTGTGGTAGCTACCTATGTTATACCTTGGTTAAAGTGTGAGGTAGCGTCGGCCTTGTGTTAGCAGAGATCCGGCTAGGTTCTCGAGGGCGTCCTTCCAGAGGCGTACCCATTTCGGTGTAGGAAGTTCCTTTGCCTGACCATTTGTTGAAAATCTAAAGAAATAATACGCGCCCTTTACGATTTCAATTGTATAACCTGCTAGTAGCTATAGTAGGCATATGACGAAATGTGGTATGCTGGCTAAGATTGATATTATACTTTCGAAATGTTTTCTACGCTATGCACTAATAATAATATCAAATGGTTTTCGCGTATCAAGCATTTTTGACTGTCATAAGGAGAAATCTCCTCCAAGTGTGCGCTTGCATTGTGTGTGTGGCGGGAGGCCCTATGACAGTTTCATTTTTCCAAAAAAACATTGCGAATTTCAAAAGTAAATTCTTTTGGTTGTTTTTAAAGATAAACTGTTTTTGTTTACTCATACCAGTCTCATGACTAACCCGGAGTTTATTTTTCCTTTTCTAAACTCTGGATGCCCACAATTTTCCACACGGGCAGCCTAGAAAGGTTATCTGTGTTTTGGGAGCTAGCTTGAATTCGGAAGTCTTTTGGAAGCTTTCAGATTTTGGAAAGCTTTTGGATTTGGAAATCTTTCAAAGTGCTTGGAGTTTTTGGAGTTTTTGAAGACCTTATCGAAGTTGATGTATGTTGGAAGCTTTTTCTTTAAAGTCTCTATTGTTCCGCTTTGAAGTGGTCATTTTGTTGTAGTATCTTTTGTGTATCACTCTGATATTGGTGATCGATGTTGTAATGGTTATTGTATTGAAGTTGTATCTGTGTTATGATCAATGATATTCATTTTGTTTCCGCTGTTTATTTACATCTAATGTTGTTATGAGCTCCGGCGATGCGGATTTCGATGTCGTTTACCGGGCATCGAGTTCGGGTTGTCACAAGTGGTATCAAAGCTAAATGTTGAGTAAGAACTTTAGCTACGGAGTATAACACATTAGATGGGTCATTAGAGATAGGGTGAAGTATACCCTAGAATGAGTACAACCCATAAACCGAAAACTCGAATTACCCAGTCTATTTATTTAAACTATTGATATCCCTAAGATATCTTGTCCATATGCCTAAATCAAGTTTTCTTACTATTTACAAATAGTGAGAATGAGCGAAAGAAGAGGACAAGGTAGTGGACATGGAAATACCACTACAGTTGGTCAAGTCCCTGTAACAACAGCTATTCCCACTCAACCTCAGTTGGATCTGGCTGATTTGTATCGAAGTTTTTCCAGATTGGGTGGAAACCGTTCACTGGCAAAGAATCCATTATCGAAACCCAAGACTGGATCCGATCATGTGAATGGATTTTCAGGGGACTAGAATTGGAAGACAATCAAATGCGAATAATAGCTTCTTGGCAATTCCAGGAAGAGGCTCTAGCTTAGTGGGAGACAGTTACCGTGGATGAGCCGGAAGATGAGTTTAGTTGGAATCGATTTAAGGAAGTGTTTGAAAAGCGCTATATGCCGTTGGCTGGTATCTCTCGAATGTACCAAGAATTCATGGAGTTAAAGCAGGGGAGTTTGTCATTTGAGGAGTACTTAAACAAATTTAACGAATTATCCCGTTTCGGTCCAGAATTGGTGAACACGCCTCTAAAGAAAAATGAAAGATTCATTCGTGGAATGAATAAGAAGTACCACGAAAGGATGACCGCACACGTCAAAGAATCTTTTTCAGATTTGATAGATATGGGGTATAGATATGCTACTCTGGATATGCAGGAAGTCCCAAGGGAAGGAGGAGATATGAGCAATCAAAATTGGAAGAAAAGAAAGTTCGGGGGTAAGAAACCATATCAAGGCAAGGAAAAGAAGGACAATCAGGGAAACCCGACGAAAGATATAACTTGTTACAATTGCCAAGAAAAGGGCCACTATTCAAACAACTGTAAGAATCCAAAGAGACAAGTTAAGAAAGAACAAACTATGAAGACTGGTCAGGGAGTTAGGGAATGCTATTACTGTCACAAGCCAGGTCACGAAGTAAAAGATTGTCCAGAAAGGAAGCAAGCTCATATAGCAAAGGTGTATGCAATCAAAGATGATCCTTCAATTTCAAAGGCTGATAAGGGAAAAGGAATTTTAGAAGGTAACCTTCTCATTTACGATAATTTTTTTGAGTTTTGTTCGATACGAGAACTACACAGAGTTTCATTTCTCAGCAAATCGTAAGTGAGTTAAATCTTGAATCTAAAACCGTAATCGAACCTATTTTTATCTGTTTTATTGGGTTTCGATTTATTCTACGAACGGTTAGTTATTCCTTCGGACTAACCAATGCCCCATTGCCCTGCAAATTTCGTAGATCAGACGACCCAAATATTTCATAGAGTGTTAACTGAGTTTATTCTCATATTTGTGGATATTCTGGCTTGATCGGATAAGCCATTTCTCTATCTTTTTCTGTGATCTTATATTCTTTGTTTGTCTTTCTCTCTCTTTCAAATTTCGAGGACGAAATTTTCTTAAAGGGGGGATCTGTAACGATCCCCATTTTTGAATTAAATTTAAATTAGATGTAAATTTTGGGATAAAATTTTGAAATTAATTTGAATTTTTCAAAATAAATAAAACAAGTGTTGATTTGTGTGTGTGTATATATATAGATAAGATTGTAAAAATTCATTTGAGTTTAAGAATTCAAAATAATAAATGTTTTAGAATTATTTGAATTTGAAATATATATGTATATGTATATATGACTAAATTTGAATTTGACTTTAAAATTTGAATTTGAATATTGAATTTGTATTTGAATTTAAAATTTAAATAAATGACTTAGAAAAATGTTTTGGGTTTAAAAATATTATTTATGTAAATTATTTAATGTATATTAGTTTTAAAAGCATTTCTTTTAAATAATATATATATCAATATAAGGTCTTTATATAAGAAATATAATATAAATTTTTATTTAAATCATACAAATATAAAAAGGGGACAAGTGTTAAGCTTTTAACACATCAATTAAAGAAGTGTAATAATCTCATAATTAAATGGGACAAGTGTCATTTTATTATTTTCATTTTTAAGAAAAATTTATAAAAAGGAAATAGAAACTATATAATATTTAAACCTCTCTCTCTCATTTCTTTTACCTGATCAAACCCTATAAACCAGAAAACAAAATTTTCAAAAGCAAATCTGAGAAGAAAACAAATCAGAAAATTTTCCAAAGCAAACTCTAAAAACATTTTAAACCTGAAACAAGAAAAATTTCAAAACCTGGAAGTTCCAGAAGCCTAAAGCAAAGTAAAAGGAAATCAGAGCAAAGTTTCAGATCAATTTAAACTGAATCAAAACGCTAGAAGCAACTCAACAAAATTCATCAATCAAAATCATCAAGTTTCATTTGTTCAAAGATCAACAACTAATTCCCAATTTACAAATTTACTTCAAGTCTGTTCTTCTCTGTTTCTTCTTGATCAAGGTGAGTAAACCATTTTTTTTAAGCATGAATTTGTTGAAGCACTGGTTTTCACGTGATTATCTTGGAAATTTTAGGCTGGTCTGGTTATGTGTTATGCCTGGGTGAAAATATTTGTGTGCATATACCTGATGATAGGAATATAACCTCTATTAAAAAATTCACAAACTTAAATTTTAAAGTTCAAAATCCAATTCAAATTGTTCTGATCATTTTTAGCCAATAATGTAAAAATAAAATATGATCAAAACCACCAGAATTTAATCTTAAAAATGTAATTTTGATATAACATGAAATAGTTTTATCTGGATGTAGAGATACAGTGAAAAATTCAAGTTCTACCCAATTTTCGGTTTGCATGAAATCAAACTCATCTAAAACCATTTCAAAAGAAATGATTTTTAAAACGAAAATCAGATTTTTTTTTAGTTACGATTTGAGGTCGCATGGGTTGGTTCAACGGGAAATGGGTTCTCACGATTTCCTGGTGATCGATCAAGTGTTGGACTTCGGGATCGAGGTGGTGGGTGCTGGAATGATTGTAGATGGTAGGAAAAATGCAAGCAAATTTTTATATTCATTATTGTTTGAGATTTGAATCAAATAGAGTTTAAACCCTGCGTTTTACAAGTGGTAGTCGCGAGTAAATTGCGTCATAAAGACGGTGATTCAGGTGATCGCACCTGTGGCGAAGGCTTCGTGGTGGATCGGAGTACTCCTGGCCGAAATGTCGTGGCTCCAGGTGACATGTAGCGGCGAGGCGGAGGGGTTTTCAGATGAGCATGCGGTTCCAGGAAGTAATGTTGTTTTTCGAAAATGGATTCGATTTCGAGTTGATGACAATTTCGTGTTTGTGGGTGTTTTGATCGACTCTGATGATCATGGGTGATGCTCTGGTGGCCTCGACATCGATCGGCGATGATCGACGTGCTTGTGCACGTATACGTGCCTTCGTGTATATCTGGGTTCGAAAATTTTGGGGGAGATAGAAACTCGGGGTATAGCGCGTGCAAAGGAAGGATTTGCTCGAAGCCGCTGAAAGCATGGCCTTGCTCGGATTTAAACTCGAGTAAACGAGTGTTTTTCTCGGGTTTATTAAGGTTGGCCAAAACAATTTTTAAAGCTTTAAAGAAAAATCAAATTTTTGAAAATAAAATTTGTTAAATAATTTTCTTTCAATATTTAATGTTATCTAAGTTTTAAAATTAGTCAAGACGGGTTTTAAATTACCAAGTTTAAAATGATTTAAAAATAAATATAACCTTTATTTTGGAAAGTTATTTTAACTTGATAATATTAAAGGTTAGATAATTAATGTTTAATGGTTAATAAAATTTATTTGTTAAAGAAAATTAATTACTTGAAGTAAATTACTTAATGAAAGTAATTAATATAGAATTAATTAATAATTCAAGTTTAATTAATCAAGTAATTAATGAATGATTAATTAAAAAATAATTACTTAGGGAAAGTAATTAAGAGTGGACAATTAATGATTAAAGATTGATTAATTAAATGTTAAAGGTTAATAATTTAAAGAATAATTAATTAATGTGATTAATTAATTAAGGTTGAAAATTATTAATTAAAGGTTAATTAATTAAATAAAGTAATTAAGGGATGTTTATTAATTAAGAATTAATTAATTAATTATTGCAATTAATTAAGAATAATTAATTAAGTTAATTATTAATTAAAGGATAATTAATGATTAATTAAAGGACAATTAATTAAATATTTTGTAATTAATTGATTATTAATTAACCATGATTAGAAATTTATTTAAAGGCAAATGTTCTGGTTTAGATAAATCAGATATCTTAATTGGCTTTACTTATGGATGACTGTATTCTATTGAATGCGGTGAATTGTCTAATATTCTCTACTGTGTGATGCTTTGTGATGTAAATTGTTTTAATTCAAGCTGTGATGAATGTAATTTATTTTATCTATGATAAATGTATATTATTTATCTAAGAATCTATGAATGGAAGATAAGCGTTATAGGGATAACCGCTTGTCGATATTGATATGCTTGAATCTGTGATGATTTGTGATGTTGCACTACTGTGTAAACCCCTGGACTACTCTATACACACACAAATATGGATTGCACGTGGAAATTGGTTAAGTCACAGATTTTTGAAATAGTTTTAAAATTGAATTTTTGAATCCAAATGGTTTTGCAAATGGATTGGGTTTCAAGTGAAAATCTTTTGAAAAGGAATTTCAAAGATAAAAGTTATTTTTGAATAACTTGATTTAGTCTTGAAATTTGATTTAAATTTGAAATTGAATTCTATGTTGAGAATTTATGATTTAAAAAGGGTATACAAGTTTATATGGGTTTTAAACCATTTTTAAAGTATGGTTTTGGGAATTTGAATTTAACCAAGGACTTTAACTTGTATAAATGAAACCTGATTTTTCCAAAACGAAAACTATTGTTTTCGAATAATAAAAGCTTTCATATAAGGAAAGGATTTCCAATTTGGGTTGAAAAGTTTCAAGTTTGAAAAGAAATTATGAATTGTTTTGGAAGCTATGAATGAACCTTTGTGAAAGATTATTAAATCTTGTTTTGAAATCGAAGAGGAATTTAAATGGTGTTTTTTATATATAAAAGATTTGAGTTGGAAACGATTTTGAAAGCTATGAATTGGATCTTGATATAAAGATTGGATGAGTTAATCCTAATTGAAATAGGGATTGTTTTGAAATCCGTGAATGGATCTTTGTGAAACTGGGCGAGCATTGTGAAGTGAATCTTTTTGTTTAAAGATTTGAAAATGGTAATTTGTTTAAACCATTTGAAAAGAAAAGTTTTGGATTTTAAAATTGTGAATTAACTGAAATCCCATATCCATATGTCTTCAAATATTGCGCTCATTATTCGATTTAGTCGGGAGAGGACCCTGTGTCATATAACCCATTTCGAATAATGATATGACGATATGGATAGCATATGAAGACCGGCGGTGAAGACCGGGTATTTTCGAGAACGAAAGGATAACCCGTCGATTGTCTCTGCACGGATTCGCGTCCGTATATAGATTCCCTAAGTGATGGAAGTCCGATCGGGATTGTGAATACCCCAAATTGCAAGGGCTTCTTCGGAAGTGCCTTCGGTTCTGTTCGAATCCGGAACAGACTTGTATGGATGTGTGTCTGGCATTACACTTTGAGATGTAAAGCTGGTTTCTATCAAATACATTTCTATTTGGTGGCGGAGATTTATTCTCTTAGCTTAACACCCTTCTCTGAGACGTACGAGCTCAGAGGTTATGTAGTTGATGGTTTCTAGTGATACATTCCCAATTTGGTAATGTGGCATACGAAGTGCTGCCGATCATTTGTTGATCGAAGAATGACTTTTTGAAAAAGCGTAGCTTTGTGGACAAGACTGCATCAGGATCTCACACCCTGGAAATGGTCGAAACACGAATGTTACAGCAAGGTTTTTAAGGGCCGTGCCCCTAGGGTATGTCCATTTCCTTTTGAAAAAAGGTAGTACCATGGTATGGAGCCCAGATATTTAACCTATGTGGTTGCTAAGTACTTATTGCTGTGTGGTTGTTGGTTGAGAGGCGCCTCGGATAAAGGTCGGTAACGACCGAGGATGGCATACTTGTGTGGTAGCTACCTATGTTATAGCTTGGTTAAATCGTAAGGTAGTGTCGACCTTGTGTTAGCAGAGATCCGGTTAGGTTCTCGGGGGCGTCCTTCCAGAGACGTACCCATTTCGGTGTAGGAAGTTCCTTTGCCTGACCATTTGTTGGAAATACAAAGAAACAATACTCGCCCTTTATGATTTCAATTGTATAACTTGCCATTTAACGTGGTAGCTATAGTAGGCATACGACGAAATGTGGTATGCTGGCTAAGATTGATATTATACTTTCGAAATGTTTTCTACACTATGCACTAATAATAATATCAAATGGTTTTCGCGTATCAAGCATTTTTGACTGTCATAAGGAGAAATCTCCTCCAAGTGTGCGCTTGCATTGTGTGTGTGGCGGGAGGCCCTATGACAGTTTCATTTTTCCAAAAAAACATTGCGAATTTCAAAAGTAAATTCTTTTGGTTGTTTTTAAAGATAAACTGTTTTTGTTTACTCATACCAGTCCCATGACTGACCCGGAGTTTATTGTTCCCTTCCTAAACTCTGGGTGCCCACAATTTTCCACACGGGCAGCCTAGAAAGGTTATCTGTGTTTTGGGAGCTAGCTTGAATTCGGAAGTCTTTTGGAAGCTTTCAGATTTTGGAAAGCTTTTGGATTTGGAAATCTTTCAAAGTGCTTGGAGTTTTTGGAGTTTTTGAAGACCTTATCGAAGTTGATGTATGTTCGAAGCTTTTTCTTTAAAGTCTCTATTATTCCGCTTTGGAGTGGTCATTTTGTTGTAATATCTTTTGTGTGTCACTCTGATATTGGTGATCAATGTTGTAATGGATATTGTATCGAAGTTGTATCTGTGTTATGATCAATGATATTCATTTTGTTTCCGCTGTTTATTTACATCTAATATTGTTATAAGCTCCGGCGATGCGAATTTCGATGTTGTTTGTCGGGCATCGAGTTCGGGTCGTCACATGAATTTAAGTAAATTTGAAGAGTATAGAAAGTGGATATTGTGAAATATATAATAAGATTTTGGAGTAAGAAGAATGAAGAGAAGTAGTAATTAAAACACGTTTTCCAGTCCCCTTTATATAATGTTTGAAGGGACACATCTATTCGTTGAGAGATGGAGCCAAAAGTTACGTTTATTCAAAATTTTAAAAGTACTCTTCAACGGTATGCATGTCGACATACATGTGAAGGGTTTGTCGACATACCCTTGTATTTTGAGCAAACAATAACGTATTTAAAGTGTTATAAAATTCTGATATTTTGTAAACAATTTTAAAATATATTTAAAAAAAAAATTACTATATAAAACTTTTATAATATATTTGGGAAATATATAGTGAAAATAAAAGAAATAATTTAGTAAGATATTCAAGGGCTTTGACAAAATTATCCAAGGTTTATTAACTTTATCTATAGTCTTGAATTCTTCATGTCCTTGTCTTTCAACTCATGAATCTTCAATTGTCTTGATCATCTCTGAATCATAATCTTTATTCTATTTACTAATCAATCTTCAAACTCGATTATCCTGTACCTGTGTAATATTCTGCAAAGTATTCTATACAACATGGAAATACATTAGTACCTATATTTATATGGTAGTTGTCATCAAAATCAACACCTGTGGTATTAACAATCATCTCTCCATTACCTCCAACAAGCATATACTTAGTCTTAGCAATACTTACCTATAACAAAAGAAATTCTCAATGTTACATCCACCAATCTCATATATATACCAAGTTACACACTATATTTCTTACGATATAGAATTTATCCATTCAATCCAGGTACCTATGATCCAAGCCACACCTAAGAATGGGTCAGTGCAGACCCAGCTTGGATTGTACTTACCCAAAAATGGCTAAGTACAATTGTATTCCTTCACCATTTAACAAGGCCTAAAGTTCTCTTCATGAAACACGCCCCCTAGCCCAAAGTCAACTGGCTATTTTCCTACATCTTCGATCGATGGCTCGTACATCAAATTAATCAATAGTACCTTCTTGTCCCCATAATTATCCTTTGATTCCCAAAAGTTACTAGCATGTTTTCCTCACATAAATCTTGGGTCGCCTCTACTTCATCACTTAAGTGTATTATTGCACTTTTCCCCTATATGATAATTAGGTAGTTGCCTGTATGGGTTGTGACGATCGATCAAACTTAGCCAAAATGTTGGGTAAGTCATTTTCTAACTTCGTGCATTGATCGTGTTCTGCTTCATTACTCCATTTTGCTTGTAATCTTTTATTTTACATAAATACATCTTTTTTTCTCTAAAAGAAATATATATATGTTTTGTTTCATCGATTCCGGTCTTCATCATTTGTGCAACCATCCTAATGACCCATCATCTTAGTCAATCTTATGCACAAGATCCTTTCTCACAGAGCGTCCCATCCTAATCTCACTATCGATAAGCATTTTCAACCAATACATCCATACAATCATATACTCAAACAACAAACAACATCGTATACATCCAATAAGATCAAACATATCATACATAACCTATTCAAATAATTTTGTCAACATTCAAAGCATATGGTAAAATCAACTCAAGTCCAATTAAATTCATCGATAAATCAATGTAAATTGAGATCATCTCAACTATCACATTTCTAGTTTTAATTATTTCAAAAACACATTTTAATATCTATTAAAGTTTAGAAAGGTTTTGAGATGATAGAACACTCATTTTTGTGTATAGAATCAACCAAGATCACCATAAACAAGCTAGATCTGAACAGGGCAACAACAACACATTTGCCAAGGCCCTTAATTTCAAGATCCATTGATTCTCTTGCTAATCCCTTTGCTATTCCCTCTTTAATTGCTTAATTAGATTAGATACTAATATGGATTTTCAATGAGAGGAGGTTTAATAGAGGCCAAGAGGTGTTTTTTAGAAGAAGATAAGTGATTAGTGGCTGCTGGAGGTGTTGTAACCCTAACCATGAAACTATTAGTAAGCTTAATTATGAGCCTAGTTTAATTACCCACTAATTTTCTTAAAAATTCCCTAACTTAAAATGAATATTTCTCCTAAACCATAAGGCCAAAAATCTACTTTGACCACCCTATTGAAAGAGAAACCATCAAATCATTCATTTGGAAGTTGTTTATGACCCTAATTTAACATTTGTCAATAGTTATATGTCTTTCAAAATTTAAGGGTCAAAACCATCCGTAACTAATCTTAAGGGTCAAAATGTCAATACTCATCATTTCCAAAGTTATTGCCAAATCAGACCCATCTTGGTTATGAAAAATATATTTACCGTTTGATGATATGTAAAAATATGGGTCGTTACCCCACCTAAGAGCCGTCTTCATATTCCAATGCCATTTTCAAAATCATAGTAATCATTCCATTTATTTATGGCCAATTATGATCCAGAAGCAGCATATGATACCCATAACTATGGCATTACAAAGTGCTTCTTCAGTACTAGTTGCGGGATTAACCGCATAATTCTAATTTCGATATTTCAACACCTTATGCGCACCTCGATGCTATGATATCAAACATAAGAAAACTTAATACATCTAATGGATAGTGTATTAAATCTATCACCAAACACAAATTAAACACCAAAGTCAACAGATGCTCCAAACGGATCAGCACAGGTGATGTAAAACAATCAATTGGATAATTCCTCAACCACACATAACCAATAATCACAATAATAAAGGGAACTAATAGAATAGAAAAATAGTAATAAGTAAATGATGATGAGATTTTATAGTAGTTTCACTAACTTCGTGTTAGTTATATCCACTTTGGAGAGAGCCTTTATTAATACAAATGAGAGCGGGATTGATTATAATAACTTTTTTTTCTAGAAAGTTAATTTTGTAGGGATAAGAGATGAAGAAATAGTAAATGTGGAAACAGTAGAGTGATAAATGAAACCTTAGCTGACAAACTATCCTTTAATCTATTCTACACTAGTGTTCTATAGTACAAGAGAAATATGGTAAAAATGACGAAAATTCCCCTAAAAAGGGAGCTTTGGTAAATCCTCATTCCATATTTAATCATTCGAACGATTAAGGAGAAATAGTCAACTAATGCATTCTATTTGAAAGCTCCAATTGGCACATCAGTCGATTGTTTAGGGATGAATAATCAGAAGACTCTTTAATCTGCCAACAGTTTGCCTCCGAAATAGTCGAATGTGTTTAGCCAAGAAACTCTTAGAAAATCTAAAGGTTTTCAATAGAAAAATGTTGGCTAGTTGGGGTCAAATGGTTAATTGTTTTGCTATACCAAAACTTTTCAATCTACTAGCAAGCTTCATCCTCCTACTAACTACGACAATTCCTCCATATTAGCTCCAAATCAGGAACCGGTCAAGCCATTCGTAAGCTTATTCAATTCTCTATATTATCATCAATACATTGACACCAAATTCAACACTTATAAGTAAATATTTCCATAACTCTGTCCTCGCTTCAGTTTAGAGATGCCATGCGGTACCTAAATCTATCAAATATGTTCATTTTGATTGTTGCCCAATGGATCTGTAGATATATATAAATTATACCTAATTTATAGGATAATATATTATTTAGGAAATACCATATGCCATCTGGATCTAAATTTAAGTTAGTCCCACATGAGAAAAACTAGAACTATGATAAGTTATTTAATATAATAAGTTCCTTGTTAAGATTAAAAGCTTTAAGACAAGATTTATTTGGAAAAACATCATGCTTGTTATGATATTATACTTACTTCCCACACTAATTTAAGAAATGCTTGTAAAATGGAAGTTTAGGTCCCAACTTCATATACTATTTTATATTAGTATCTCAAAACTTTTGACTTACCTCAAAATATTTTTTAGCATGGCTTTTAAACTTTATTATAACAAAATGTATAGATACGAAAATTGTAGGTAATATAAAAAAATTAACAAAGAAGCTCCTTTTAGCATTGTGATGTTGTACAAAAATGAAGATTATTAATGAGATTATGTTCAGTTGAGAAGATGTGCATGAATGACTGTGGAAAAAATCTCAATTTAAGTATTCACTTGATTCAGTCTTTGAAACTAATTTGTTTAAAAAAGTTCCAACATGGATAAATTAACCGAGGCAAAAGTTCTATAATTTGAAAATATTATATGAAAATATAACTTTAGGGGGACATATATCCGAAGAGCATATCATTGAAATGCAACTACCAAACTTACTTTTTTGAAACACAACACAAATCAAATGAAAAAATTATTGTCTTCTTAAGAAATTAGATTAATTCAATCAATTTGAAACCAACAAAACGATATTTCCAAAAAGATAATAGCTGGGAATAAATTAAGCACAACATTACTCCTGTTCTTATACAAATACACTGATTCAACTCTATGGAATCAAATATTATAAAAAACTCTCTTCAAAATGTACATTACACCAAGGAATACATTTTACTTCTACACCTTCTCCTATTAAATCATATAGCACATAGAGCTAGTAAAACATAGATCGTCGGGTCGTCATAGTTTAAACCAAAATAAGTCTTCGCCAGAACATCAATATTTTTTGTACATGATTAACCAAATTTTGCAGTAATTAAACACAAAAGTTTGTAGAATCTTTTTTAGTATTTATCATTCTAAACCTTAATAGCTTTTTTCAGTTTTTTTGACTTTTGCATAAATGAATATGTTTTCAGAAAAATTGGAAAAGAGAAACTAACATGGTTGTGCAACAAAGCAAAGTTGAGTTATAAAGGATTTTTTGAGCATGTGTTTGAAAAGGTAGGCATATTTAGCACTTTAAAATCGATTCCATGAATGAAATTTAACGCTTGAAGTGCAACATGAATTAGAAAATGCATGATGTTTTCTTGTATGATCATCACATTTGTATTCGTGATGTTTAAGCATTTTGTTTCCATTTTTCATGTTTAAGTGATGTTAAATGAACTTTTTGATAGAGTTAAGGTTGTGACATGAGGGAATTGTTAATTTGATCATATAACTTAACTCCTGCAGCGAATGCTATTTGAAATAAGGTATGCTTTTGGTTTTATTTTCTATTATATATGTTGTTGTATTAGGATATCGGTAATGTCTTAAATACATCAAGTTTATCCTAGTAGAAAATCTTTAGAAGAAATATTTAACAAATTACTTTTATGAATATGCTCATAAGCATGAGTATTTAATCATATCAATAATAATTATCCTTAAATGTTCCTAGTCAAGATGTGTCCAAAATGGGTTATCAGTACATCGTGTGTGTAGTGATTTCCATATGATGGACAACAAACTACTTACTATTGTTGGAACACCAAGGGGTTATGTACATGTGATTGTTTGAAACAATTACATAATAACTAACTGGAGGTATTCTGTTGGCTAATTATAAAGTCAAATATAAGATCTCATGTTACAATACATTGTGGTCTTTTGACATGAGAATATTGTCAAATCAAATTCCAATACTTTTTTTTCAACGGTAAAAAATGGCCGCCTCTGAATAGCGATTGAAATTGTGCTCGTGAAATTTGCGGTTATCTCTCTCCTATTGCTTTCTCTATTTTCGCTACCTTCCCTCTGAGCATCTACAATTTTGTTGAGTTTTGTTTTGCCTCCGATGTCGATTTCGACCGAAGGCGAGTTCGTACTCTTTGGCTCGTTCTTGCGTGATTGCCCTTCCTTCGCCGCTATTGCCTCTGCCATTTTGGCGGAGGTGGCTGGTCCCATGTTGGTAATTTTCACTGGTGATTGTTCGGTGGAAATTAGGGTTTTTTCGTTGGCTCAATTTGGGGATCTCTGTCGATCTCGCTTTCTGTTGGGTGAGGACTGTTTTATGGAGATTCTACCGGTTTTCGATGTTGGGTTAAAGGCGCGGCTTCATCCCCTCGGGCGATACTCACTGGTTGATGATTTGATGGTGGCGCCGGCTAGACCTAGCTTAAATGAGGTTGTATCGAGGCGGGAGTTCATCGCCCAATTCGAACCTACTTTATCATTTTCTGCGGCGTGTGAGTTGTTGCCTTGTGGGGAGGAGCCGGTGTCGGTGGGCTCGGTGGTTTGCGATTTTGGTTTTTTTGAATGTGTGTCGGCTGATGGGGATTTCATCGCCCCATTCAGCCCTGCGCATGTTGCTACATCTTCATCGATTCTGCAGCCCCCTACTTGCTTTGGGGCGAATGCATTGGCTGTGGGTAGCGTTGCTTTGGCTTCCTTCTCTTGGGACTGTTCATTTCTTAGTGACGTCCGGGCTTGGTCGATAGTTGAGCTTGATTCCCCATGTGTGTTGGCCGAATTGGATAGTGAGCAGTTGGTGGTAGATTCTTTAGTAAAGTGTCAAGCCTGGGCACAACAGGTAAGTTTCGGTCTGAGCAGACAGGTGAGTTCCTCGCCTTTGGTTTCTTATTTGTTCAATGTTGAAGGGTTAGCAGTGGCTGTTTGGTTTTTGGCTGATGGTGTTTATATTATGTTTCTGAGCCATGACACACCTAGGTGTGTGCTCCCTGACATTGTTGCCCAGTCATTGCCTGGTGACGTGGCATGTCCTATTGGCATTGAGTGCTTCGTTTGGAGCGGACAGTGCGGGTCCTTTAGTTGGTTTGTGGTTTTGAGCCATTGTGAGGCCTCTTCTGTGTCGTTTATGGCTCTCTTGAGACTTCATTTTTTGGCTGGTCTTCTTTGGTCTCTACGGAGATTTCATTTAGCCAGAATCGAGTGGCTCGGGAGATATTCTAGGTCTGGTCGCATAGTGGCCACTGTTTCGGATCACTATGCGGACAACCGGGAACTTTGCCAGCCTTCTTTGATCCGCTCTGATGATCTCTCTGTCAGGGCCGCCTTGCGAACCACACCTGTCTCGCGGGGCTGTCTCATCAGTGACAGTCTGGCTTGGGTTAGGTTCCTACAGCACCGTGTGTTGCGTATTATCAGCACCCCTACATTCTTCCGATTCTATTCGATTGACGAGGTTTCTTCTGTCCCATCGTCTGTTTGTTGTTCTTCTCTTTGCTCCCTTCCTTCTTCCTCTTGCTCTTTATCAATTTCCATTCCGATGCTTAGCGAAGCAGAGATTGCGATCATTAATGATCGCCTTACTCGTCTAACTAAGAACTCGGCTCCTTCCAGATCTTCTTCTAGGCTGACGGGCTCGCTGAAGCCGACTGGAGTTTCTGCGGAGTCCGACCCTCGGAACTCGGCTTCGCTTCCACATCGACCCTCTCGTCGCAGATCGAGAGGTCTTCCCGACACTCCTCGCACTATCCGCACTCACTCTATAGCGGCGACTGAGCAGACCGATCGGTCTGCTCTTTATTCCTTCTATCTTATCTGAGTTGCGTTTGCTCTGCTTTTCCTTTGCTTGTTTCCTGCTCCTCAGTTGTCTCAACGTTCATGTCGAACTTTCTTTTCTGGAATATTCGTCGTATTGGCAATGAAGCTTCTTCCGCTAGGTTGAAGCGCATTGTCCGGAAACATTCTTTTTGCTTGGTGGCTCTTTTAGAACCATTTGTGGGTCCTGGAGAGGTTACCAAGGTTGTCCTGTCACTTGGGTTTGGCGGTGCCGTGTCCAATGTATCGGGTAAGATATGGATTCTTTGGTCCAAAGGCTGTGTTGTTCGCCCTGTTTTTGACTCGGTCCAGCTTATCTCTGTGGTGTGTTCAGCTTCCTTCTTCCCTCAACCTTTTCTTTTCTCGACGGTATACGCCAAGTGCGATAGGATGGAGAGATTATCCCTATGGGATGACATTCTTTCACTTGCTGAGATGGGGTTTTCTTGCTCTGTTGTGGGTGGTGATTTCAATGTTGTCGCTAGTCAGGCTGAAAAACTAGGGGGGTTGGCCATCAATCGCTCCTCGGTTTCTGACTTCAATTCTTTCATTGTGAGCTCCGGTTTATCAGAAATCCCTTTCGTGGGCTCTGCTTATACCTGGTCTAACAACCAGGAGGGTTCGAACCGGATCCTATCCCGGTTGGACAGAATTTTTGGTTCTCCTGATTGGCTGAATCTCCCCTTTTCCTTCTCGACCTCTCATCTCCATCGTTCATGTTCTGATCATGCCCCGTTGGTTTTGCGCTGTTCTCCGCGTTCTCTATCGGGGCCTTCATCTTTTCGCTTCCTAAGTATGTGGTGTTCCCATCACTCTTTTCTTCAGGTAGTGGAGGACTCGTGGTCCTCTCCTATTTCTGCTTCTCCCTTGGGGGCTTTCTCCCAAAAGCTGAGACGTCTTAAGGCTTGCCTTAAGAACTCGAATACCCTTGTTTCAAAAACATTTTCGATCGTGTTCGGACGGCAGAGGAGTCCCTCATCCTTGCCGAATCTTTGTTCGACGAGAACCCTTCTGTCGATAACAAGGAGAAATGGGCCTCTGCTCAACTGGCATTCTCTTTGGAACTTCATATCGAAAACTCCTATCTTCGCCAAAAGGCGAGGGTCAAATGGGTGGTCGAAGGTGACTCGAATTCAAAAATTTTCCATTCCTCAATTCGTAAGAAAGCCAACCTTCTTTCTATTCGATAAATTCTAAGGCCGGATCTCTCTGTGGCTACAACCCCGGCTGAAGTCAAGGAGATCATTTTGACTCATTTCCAATCCTTTCAGGGTTCTCCTTCTTTGTCGGAACTGGATCTGGATCTCCTCTCCTTCATTCCCGTCTGGTCCCTCCAGAGGGAAGTGACGCTTTAGTTGCTCCGCCTTCTCCGGAAGAAATCTGAGCCTGTGTCTTTGCTCTTAGCAAGGACAGTGCCTGTGGCCCGGATGACTTCAACGGTTCCTTCTATCGGAGTGTTTGGCCTATCATTCAACCAGACTTCTACCTAACAATCCAGCATTTCTTTTTCGGAAGCATTCTTCCCATTAGTTGGTCTTCCACCAACTTGGTCCTAATTCCGAAGTGTGATAACCCTCGGTCATGCTCTGAATTTCGTCCAATCAGCCTGTGTAATTTCTCCAACAAAGTGATTTCTAAGGTGTTGGCCAATCGTTTGGCTCCGCTCCTTGATCGTATCATCTCCTCCTCTCAGGCGGGTTTTGTTAAAGGCCGTTTGATCACTGATAACGTCTTGTTAGCCCAGGAACTGATTTCCTAGATTGACCGAAAGGTCAGAGGATCTAATATTGTTTTCAAACTAGATATGGAAAAGGCCTACGATCGTATGTCGTGGTTTTTCGTCATTAGGGTACTGCGTGCCTTTGGGTTTCCTGAAACTCTTATCGATTTGGTTTGGAGGCTAATCTCCAACTGTTGGTTCTCCGTTCTCATTAACGGATCGGCCAATGGTTTTTTCAGGGCGGGTAGAGGTCTTCGACAAGGTGATCCTCTATCTCCATCTCTTTTCGTGATTGCGGCAGAGGCTTTCATTCGGGGGATCCACACCTTAACGATTTTCGGCCAAGTACATCGTTTTGGGCTTCCGAGAGGGTGCCCGCTCATTTCCTCTTTATCCTTTGCGGACGACATTGTCATTTTCTCCAACGGCAGCCGGACCTCTGTTCGATGGCTGATTCGCTTTATCCATCAGTACGAGCGGTGTTCGCGCCAGCTCGTTAACTCTTCGAAGAGTTGCTTCGTTCACGCGAAGGACATGGACCCTTCTAGGGTTTCTTGGGTCCATTCGTTTACCGGCTTCCGGGAAGCTTCCCTTCCTCTTCCTTATTTGGGTACTTCTCTACAGAGGTAGGAAACTTAACTCCCTATTCGATCCTCTGACGGACAAAGTTAGGGGAAAGATTATTCGTTGGAATGCGTCGCTCCTTTCTCAAGCAGGAAGATTGGTACTCATCAAGTCGGTATTAGGCTCGTTTGGCACTCATGTCTTCGCTGCGATGTCTCCTACCTCTTCTTTCTTCCGGTCTTTCCAGTCTTTGGCATCGTCCTTCTTCTGGGGGTCGAAAGTTGACAACCACCGTCATCACTGGGTATCTTAGGACGTCGTGTGCTGTCCCAAGAACGAGGGCGGGCTTGGTTTACGAAACCCCAAGGACATATGCTCGGCCTTTGCTTGCAAGTTGTGGTACAGATTTGGGACTAATGACTCCTTATGGGCGAAGTTCCTGCATGCCAAGTACCACAGGCTGGCGTCCGCTGGCTTTTCCGGTTCTCCCTCATTCGCTAGTGAGACTTGGAAGCACATGCAATCGATCAAATCGTCCTCTGATTCTCATGGCGGCCAATCCGGATGGGATGGTGGTTCATTTTCAATCTTGAAGGCTTGGAGCTCAGCTTGCAATCCGGCACTGGTTCTCCCTCTGTTCTCTTTCATCTGGGACGCTACAATCCCTCATAAAGTGTCTTTGTTCATGTGGCTAACCCTTCATAAGGGGTTGCCAGTTGATGAGAACCTTCAGCGAATTAGCATTCCATATGTCTCCCGTTGTAGATGCTGCGGCAACGAGGATTCGGAATCTTTGGACCATTTGCTTTTCTCAGGTTTCACAGCCAGATCCTGCTGGAATTACTTCGGAAATCTGATTGGTATCCGAGGTTGCAACAACTCGCCGGCTGATTTACAGAGAACCTGGTGGAACGGAATCTCTGACCTTTCAAGGGTTCGATTAGTTCCTGTTCTGTCCCCTTGGTGGTCCTGCTTTCTATTTCCTATACTCAGTCGTCCTCTAGAGCGGGAATTGGATGAAGTCCGCTTTCGAGCCAGGTGGTTCTGGCTTTCCCGTCACCGTTAATCCCCCACCCCCCCTTTTTTCCTCTGATTTAGTGGCTCGTGTTCTTCAGGCTCTGGATATTCAGGTTTGGAACAGGGACTTCTTTCCTCTTCTTATATTGGATCTCGGGCGGAGGATATCCCGGAGATCGTTATCGTCGGTCTCATTATCGGCTGTCTTTTCAGGTTATCGACCTGTATGTTTTGCGTCTATTTCAGGAGGGCGTCTTTGCCAGCCCTCGCTGTTATTTTGGTCTTCTGTTTTTGTTTGTCTATTGCTAACTTCAGCGGATTTTGTTTTTCATTCTTCTATTGGTTACCTGTCAGGCATGTTGACAGCTTTTGATGGTTATTTATAAAAGTCTAAAATTAGTTCAAAAAAAAAAGACATGAGAATATTGTAAATCCTAAGTGTCTAAACTATGCTTTGACTATTGTCACTCACACAACAACAATGATCATGATAAGACCGAAGTTGAGTATAAGTTGAACCACTTGAAGTGAATACTATTTGAGAAAGTATTCATCTCATTTGAATGATGTGTAGTATCGTCGTAGTTGGTAGTCAATTTAGTGTTAAAGTCTTTGGCCAAAACAATTATGTGTTAATTGATAAATGTTATTGGAGTGAACCACAAACTTCAATAATATACTTCATGATTAACTGTAGATATTATTAGAGTTTTGGCTATTGTTTGAACTCTAGATATATGAGTGATATAGTGTTACATAGAGGAAACATGCATAATATATCTTTGCTTATGGTGTAGCTTAAATGTTTAGGAATAGGATTTCGCCTAAATGTTTTATAAGCAACTAACTCTTATCCACTACCGTGTTTTAGCGAAGTCCTCATTACTGAGGGCTAAATAAACACAAGGTATTCACACAATAATATTTGTCAACATAATTTTGAATATAACTTAATCGAGTTAAATTGTAAATGTCATAAATTAGAATGGAGAAAATTAATATAAATATTATATTAATTTAATATAGTTATTATTTATTTTTTTGAATTCTTATAATTAACTAAAATGGTATATAAATGTTATATTGGTTTAATTAAATAAACGGGTTAAATAAATATTTAAATAATTAATAGATGTTACTAATTAGGCTCAAAATTATATATATTAGACATATAATTTGGCCAACTATAATAGGTCAGGAGGAAGCTTTGGTTTAATTTGAATTGGTATTTAGTAAATAGTTTATCATGGAAAAAATGTGGAGAAATTTAGAGATATTTTAGATATTTTCTAGTCCTTTGGACGCTATAAATGATAGAATTAGGAATATGCTCTATGCACAATTATGTAATTTGTTACATATCTAGCTTGATAACCAATTTCATCTGAAATAAAAGGTGTTCTCTTTCTATTATATACTTAATATAACGAGCTATATTAATTAATTAACTTAATTAAAAATATGTTTAACAAAAAATTCATAAATGGTATGTTTTGTGATAATAGTTACAATGTGTTGTGACCACGAGTGATTTATCATAATAAAATAAACATATCATTTTAAATATTCTTATTCGGGATGTATCGAGACTGGATATCAATGCATCCATTAAGATTAGAGTGTGTAACGCTCTCCAATTGTTGGATAGTGTATTACTCATGACTGTTGGGTGCACCAAGGGCTACGTCCTGATAGTTATTAGATAACTATAGAATAACTCATTCGATAGTTTTCTGTCGCTTAATATAACTAAGGTCAAACAGAAAACATTGATGTGACAAAATTAGACATTTCTCTTGATCTGAGAATATTGTTTATCTTTAATGTAGGGAGTCCACTTTAATTGGAGTTAAATCGTGGAATAGCGTCAATCGAATGATTGCAGTCGGGTCGAGTGAAAGCATACACTATTTAAGTGAAGGTTCGTCTCTTTAATTATATGTGGTTGGTATCACGGTCAACTATTTAACTTAAAGTCAAAGTCTCTGGCCAGCAATCTGGTTAATAATTATTATTATTTTTATTGAACCAAGGACTTTATTTTTGGACTATAAAGGTGAATATGGACGATATTGGAAATTTGACCATATCAAATTCCATAAGTCTAAAGTGATATTGTTTTGACGAAAAGAATTGGTGTAAATGATTGTCGCTACCGAGTACCATTTAACTAAGTAAAATTGGATTTTACCGAAAGATGTGTGAGCAAAAAATTCAACCAAAATGTCACACCACTATCTAAGGTGACATGTGAACATTAATATTTGAATTGTTCAATATTAATCGCGAACTTAATTTACACCTTTTGATAAATACTCTAAGTAAACCACATGACTTAATTAACTTATAATCATTGTAAATTAATTAAATTATTTAATATTTTTAAAACATCGTTCATTGTATTTTATTTGCTTTGTTACATTCCATTGGCATACAAAGTGCATAAATAAAAGTTATAAACGCACGCATCGATTTACAATATCGATAGATTGTTTAAATTGGATTTAAATGAAATAAATGCTAAGTGAGTTTGGGATCACGTGAGGGCCATAATTCATCCATGTTTTTGGTACCACGTAAGCGAGAGAGAGGACAAGTTTTCAAAAGATTTAGTAAAAGGGAAAGAATGATATAAAGAAGGAAAAAAGTCTCTTTTTATTGGCATTGATTTCCTTCATTATTTCATTGTCTTCATAACGTTACATAAATTTAATAAGCTTAATGGTTCGGGTGACTTAATCTGATAGAACGCATATAAGCTGTTGAAAATATCAATCCATTGATATATGTTTATCAATCTGATACTATGTGCATGCTAATTAAAATGTGGTAATGAAAATGGAAAGTAGCTGGATAAGGATCCCATAGCTAAAAATATTCCAATATTTTAGGAGCAAAGATACCAATCGACGCTAAATTTTACAAACAATAAAATTTAGATCCTAAAATATTCATTCATCTCTTTAGCTTTTCTAGTTCTCTCCTTCCTCTCTAATGGTTGAAAATATGAGAGCTTTCGTGGCTTCAAAAATTTCCAGAAATAAATACAAATCAAATCTATTCATTAAAAGTGATTTATCTCACTTGATACTTACAACATATAGAGGCTGAATTCTGAATCTAGGAGCTTTGATTCATTGTTCGTGGTGAGATTTATTGTCTACATCAATATTCTTATTTAAATTCACCTATATATTTATGTCGCTAATTATATTTATGTCATTGATGTAATTAGACTTTGTATTATTCACCTTACGTTTTATTTATCCATCTTGCCATATGTAAATTAAAACTCCCTTATGTCTATTTGAGCAAAACATGTTTATTATATTATTTTGATTCAGGTCTACTTTTGTTCATCTTTTAATGTATTCTCATGATAAATTGATATGTTTTGAATCTCATATTATTTTTGATAACTTGCTATTATTTTCTATATTGTTTAGATCTGTAAATTCTAATCATAAATTTACACATGCCTACTTTGTCATAATTTCTTATATTTTATTTTAGAAACCTGGGGAATTGAAAACTGATTTTGAGTGAGATTTTTATATATAGTTATATAACATTTACATACTCAAATGGAAATGAACTATATATATTAAGCTATCTACTATTTTATAATTTCGTATGGTAAATATCTGTATATAATTATTTTAATCCTTGTTTAAAAAAATACTTTATTTTAGGTTAATGAATGGACTTAAGTGCAAATTCAAATTCTTTGTGGTTTTATATATTTGGACATGTAAAATCTAAAGTGTGATTTCATTCCTAAATTAGATTTACTAAAACAGTTAACCTTATAACAAAAACCCTTTTATAAATGTATATATTCAAATATCATATGCTATAATGTTCGCAAATACATGTTGTTTAGATGTAAATTATTAAATTGTACCATTCACACCTTTTGATTTAATGGTAGAAGTTCTTATTCCCGCCCTGTCCTATCCTTCTCCGTACCCCTTCCCTTACCTTCCTGCAAACTGCCATTGTCCTTTCCTTCTCCTCCTCCTTCTCGTCCACCTGACCCTACCGTGCATATTCCTCCTCTTCTTTCTATGTCTGTTCTCCGCCCTCTCAATCCATCTCCTGTCCCTCCTCCTTCTTCCCCTCTCCGTTTTAATTCCCTGCAATCTGCTGTTCCACCTTCTGATTCCCTCTCCTCATTTGAACAAGTATGGACTTCTCTATTTAAGCACCTTGCTCGAAATGCTGGAAATTAAGTACATACATGTTCATATAGATCTGACTTATGATGGTGAAGCTGTGTCCTCCTCTATTTGTAATAGCCGCTGGTGGAGCTATATGGAAAGACTACCTGGTAGGTTTCTTTCTCGATAACCCATTGTTATATTCTTATGTGATAGCATTTTTGAGACGAAGATGGAAATGAAGGGGTAACATCAAAATAAAATCAGATGGATCAATATTCCTCTTTCTACTTTCGAATGCAACTAAGAGGGACAACATAATACGTAGCGACCCCATTGTAATGAAGAATAAGCTATTTATTATAAAGCAGTGAGATAAGACAACCAGTAATGTATGCGGTTCCATTTGAACTGTTCCAATTTGGATACGGTTATCGAATATTCCTATATATATATATATATATATATATATATATATATATATATATATATCATCTCTGGGCATAAACTAGCTAGCAAATAGACTGGGTAAACTAGCGTGTCTTGATGAGGCCATTGAATCTATTCAGCATATTCCACATGCTAAATGTCTTGTAGAAATAACTCCAAATCATGATCTTCTCACAACCTTCCCTGTCCTGAACTCTTATGGTACTACTCATATGATAAATGTTAACTATTTATGGAAACCAGATATTTGTACACTCTACAAAGTTTTTGGTCACACGACAATGTACTGTCAATATTTGGCTAATATTAATATGCATGGAGATAAAGAAAATGAGAATGAAAAGAAGATAAGTGATAAATCTACTATGGAGAATAGGCCTAAAGAAAATAGATCATATTCAAAATTTCAAATACATGTCACTGTAGAGTTTGGAAAAAGGTAATATTAGGAAGAACAAAGGATAATATACAAAAAAAATGGAAGTACCGATGATGATATTGTGAAAAATGACAGTTTGGATAGTATACAAACTAAAAAGCAATATAGAAGGAAGAAAACAATAAGAGCAATAGAAGGAATGCAAAACAAGCCATGGATGTAAGAAATAAAGGCAAGGATAAGGAAATGAGTAATAAATTCTTTGTTTGCGACATAATTGAAGAAGGTGAAATAAATGAGAATGGTGAATGTATGATGTCTGTACTTGAAAAATATGGAGAGGAATATGAAGTTTCTGGCAATAGAAATGAAGAAAATGATATATTGAGTGACATAGCCAAAGGTAAAAATACTGATGAGAACAATATGCCAATATCAAAAATGTAAGAGTCTGCTTCAGTTGATACAAAGGCAAGGGAAAATAACATGCAAAACAAACATAAATTATTATTTCCTGAAATCATGCTTGCAGTAACATTGCAAAATGAAGCACACTCTGCTCTACCAATCTCCTCTTCTCAAATTCCGCCATCATGTATACCCTCATCCAACCTTCCTACCCAGCCTTTGAACACAACACCTACTCCTCCTGTTGTAGTGTATATACATTCTCTCCCTCATAATCATGCTACAGCTTCTAAACTGCTTCCCGTAATGCCTACTCCTCCTAAACTTTGTCTTTCTGTGTGCACTTCTCCAAAATGTGCACACATGCATAACTCTTCTGACACATCTTATATATCTATCCTTCCTACCGACATGTTGCATATTGGTAGTAGCTGTATTTTCTCTTCTCCTGATATACAATTACCATTAGAAGGCTTGCAAAATAAACTTCCTCTGATAATCCTTCATTGGAACCTCTATCGAACCCAGTCAGCTCCTCCACCTCTAAAAAATCCAAAATAAAACGCAAGCATAACTCAAAGAAAGAAAAACCCTCTTTCATCTTAAGCTCCACGAGAGGAAAAAAAAGAAGTTGAAAAATCTAGAAAATTCAAAGAAAACCATTCCCCAAACTCCTCCATCCTCATCTTCCCCTCTCCTCTCTCCCCTCGATTCCGATATTGATGCAGATTTCAAAACAAGCTTGCATCCTTTCCCTGAAACAATCACATCTTCTATTGGTAGAAGAACCAGAAGCTTGAACAAAAACCCCACAAAGTATAACACATGATGTGTAAAATTACAGCATGGAATATAAGAGGGGTACACAAAAATGTAAAGCTTGATTAAATAAGGTCTCCGGTCCAAAATAACAATCTCTCCCTCATTTCAATCTCTGAAACTAAACTAGATGCTATTCAGTCCTCAGAGTAGCTAAATACATCAAGTCATCCTGGCATCCCCTCACAAACCATTCCCAGGCCCCTTATGGTAGACTGCTTGTCCTATATGACCCCCGTATATTCTCCTTCTCTCCAATCATATATGACAGTCGGTTTATTCATACGCATGCAATCCATAAGTCTACTGCCACTTCTATGTATTTCACCTTCATATACACTGCAAACAATCCTAATATAAGACAAAATATGCATGATTATATTCCTCACTTTGGTCAATCTTCTCATCCTTGGATATTGATAGGAGATTTCAATTGTTCCTATCTCCCATCTCAAAGTGGTGGCAACCCTTTATCCTTATTTGAACTAACACCTTTGAAAAATAAAATACTAGATGATTCATTAATTGCAATCCCCACCTTTGGCTCCTATTTCACATGGAACAAAAAAAGCAGCCAACGTACCCTCTCTAAAATTGATCATGGCTTCATGAATCTCTCTACCCTTTCTAAATAGCCATCCATACACATTTAAAAGAAGTTGAAAAGAAAAGTTTGTTTTATTATTTGCAGCACTGTTTTCATACATCTTACAATACACTGCACTACTGTATTTATAATACACATATCAGGCTAAAAGCAAATCAGGCCCATACAACAAGATGGCCCAAGAAACAAAACGAAAAAACATAATGTGGATTCGGGTGATGCTGAACGAAGTCCATCCTGATATGACTAAAACTAGTGAATGGAGAGAAGAGTAAATCCATTATTACGCCCCCTCAAATGAAACTAGGGTTTCGATGTCTCCTCTTCTTTCATGGCGGCGGAGAAAACCCTGAGTTCTTCTCTAAATCGATTAAAATTCTTCGATGAGATGACTTTAGTTAATACATCAGCCCGTTGATAATAAGCTGGAATATGTTGGATCTGCAATTTCCCACTTCCTGTTCGTTCGCGAACAAAATGAAGATCCACTTCAAAATGTTTCGTCCTTGAGTGCTGGATGGGATTCATGGATAGGGAAATGGCACTCAAGTTGTCAACCCAGATTGTTGGCTTTCTATTTGGCATAAGCCCCAATTCTTGGAGCAAGTTTTCAGTCCAAGTTATCTCCGCCGTGGCACTGGCTATAGCCCTGTATTCGGCTTCAGTGCTCGATCTGGAAATTGTAGCTTGCTTTCGTGTGCACCATGAGACATGATTAGCACCGAGATAAACGCAGTACCCGGTGGTAGATCTTCTATCATCGAGGTCGTTTGCCCAGTCAGAGTCACTGTAAGCTTGTAAATTTAAGTTTTTGCACGATACAAGTTTTAATCCATGATTGACTGATCCTTTCAAGTATCGTAGAATACGCTTTACAGCACGCCAGTGTTCACTTGTAGGGGCTTGCGTGTATTGACAAACTTTATTTACACTAAAACATATATCTGGTCTAGTAATGGTAGCGTATTGCAGTGCCCCGACAATGCTCCTGTACTGTTTGATGTTTTCTATGGGTTCACCCCTCTCCTTAGACAACTTAAGGTTACTTGTCATGCGAGTAGGCAGTGGTTTGGCTTTGTCCATGTTTGATCTGATAAGTATGTCTAAAATATATTGCTTTTGTGATAATAAGATGCTTGAGTCTCCATTCCTTTGAATATGTATGCCAAGGAAGTAATTTGCTTCACCCATGTCTTTTATTGCAAATTCCTTATTCAAATATTTTATGACGAGGTTGATCTCATGTTGACTGTCTCCTGTGATGAGAATATCATCAACATAAACTAGAATGTAAATACTTTCTTCCTTTGTTTTCCTTGTATAAAGAGAACTGTCTGATTTAGTAGCAGTGAACCCCAGTTTAACTAATATGCTTTTCAGTTTATCATACCAAGCCCTTGAAGCTTGTTTTAGGACATAAATTGCTTTGTGTAGTTTGCATACTTGATTAACATTAACTTCAGAATTATAACCTGTGACGCCCCACCTCTATACCCACGCTAGCCAAGAACACTCCGGAGAAGTGCTGTCAACTAGCACGGAGAATAAGGCTGTTGAGGAGCGACCATCCATGTAATTGCTTATCACACGGTGGCTATAAATAATCTTCGGAAACAAACATAGAAATAATCATATCACAAATCAGTCACAGATATCCATATCACAAAGGCGGAAGAAGATATGAATATATAACTAACACATGAAAGTGTACATCAGAGTAGTGGTCAATAAGATCCACGATAATACAAAAGAATAGCAACACGTGCTATACAAAAGAATACAACTATGAGTCTATATCTCAAGTGTATACAACAAAAACTGCTAATCTAAACAGTTAGCCAAAAGTCAGAGTGATGAATCCCTGGGAAGAAGTCAAGCAGAAGCACCTGTAACATCTCGGTCTGATCCGAGTATTATTTAAGAAAATAATAAACGGATCAGTCTAGCTATAAATATCAGATGACATGATATAACATAAAAGATATGGCATAAACATAAACATCCATAACGACATACCACTATAAGTATGTAAATAATGATCAACAGAAGATCAATCAATAAGAGATAATCAATATCACAAGAATCTTCTCAAAGATTCGAAGGGGGCATCATACCCTAAACTTGTACTCATAACAAGTCAATGACATAAATTCCAGAAATCAACACGAGAAATCCAGAAATCATAAAAAGGGAAAGAGGCCTATCACATGACGGTCCGAAGACCAAGGGGAGCTACCCCACATGTGTGAATGGAATCACACAGATTAAGGTCCAGACTAACCAAAAAGCAAAAAGGCATGTGTGAGTGGAATCACACAAGTGGTGTCTAGTCTAACCTCGCAACAAGAGACATCGCACAGTTGCTAGTCTAAATCATCAGAATGATCGTCATGATCAACGAGAAGTGTCAATTACACTAAGCTAGTAAATATAGAAGTTTAGCTTCATGTCCCATAACCACTTGCTTAACTTAAATATTTACGAACAAACTGTAAATCTTCACTAATAAAATTGTCACAAGAGGTTCAATCGAAAAAGTCCAGGAATTAACCGACGAAGTGAACGCAAGCGTTTCATAGCACTTGTTTTACTAAGTCGTTTAATTAGATTTCTCATCCGAGTGAGGTAAAGGTTTGTATATACTAATAGATTGGAAAATGGTTTAAGAAAAGAGCTTTGTTATTAAAAATAGAGTTGAAATTGTTTGTTAAAAGAGTTTTGATATTTACTACTAGTATTGAAACCTTTATATTTTTAAAATGACAAATTACAGAAGAGATTGTAGAAACAATCATCACAAAGATCACATTCGGAGATGTGAATAAAATCCAAGGAAATCGGCTCAAAAGCATCAAAGTGGAAGTTCCCCAACGACCAAACGTGGCCGAGATAACCAGAGATGGTTTGTCTCGAAGAATGGTCAACTCAGCATCTCAACAAAGCAAGTTCTGTTGAATGTTTTTCAGATAAGATCGCCTACGGAGGGGGGGTCCAGGGGGGTGGCAACCCCCCAAGGTGGGGGTGCGGGGGCAACGCCACCGCTTACGGGGTTCGACCTGCCCGGTCAGGTCGCGGGGGTCCAGGGGGCAGCGCCCCCGGCGGGGTGCGGGGCAGCGCCCCGACCAAAACGGTACGACCTAGTGAAGATAAAATGAGGTCTAACGACCTAAGGACTCAAGGGTCTAACGACCTAACGACTCAAGGGTCATACGACCTAACGACTCAAGGGTCCAACGACCTAGCGACTCAAGGGTCCAACGACTCAGCGACTCAAGGGTCCAACGACTCAGCGACTCAAGGGTCCAACGACTCAGCGACTCAAGGGTCCAACGACTCAGCGACTCAGGGACGAACGACTTAACTCCGAACGACCTAAAAATGGCCAGAACGACTCAAGTGCAGAAAATTCAACAAAACGCTAAAAATTGGAGTTTTTTGCCAATCCAATCCAAACCAAATGCTAACATGCATGCAAAAATGATAGGGAATCATTCCCAACAGTCCAATATAATTATAGGCTAGAATTGTGAGATAAAAATCTCACCTTTGCACTAAAATTTATGAAGATGAAGCTTGAAAGTAAGGAGAAGCAATCCAAAGCTTGAATCCAATATCTTCTACTTGAATTTGGAGTTGAATGATGGAGTTGCAATTGAATTTGAGCTTGGAGTTTTAATTTCCCATTCTCTTCACCATTAATGCTAAAGCTTGAGTTAGTTAGGAAATTTATGAAGAGTGAGGAGAAGAGGGTTGGAACTTGGGCTTAATAGGCTAAACTAACCCAAAGTCCAAAGCGGGAAAAGTTAGTAAAATTTCACTAACTCCAAACCTATCGATGTTTATACTTAAAAAGTTGTAAACGACATTTCGAACTCAATGGAAGTGGTCTCGAGTCCTAATTTGACCGTTTGCAAAAAGTAGTTTTTCGGACCAAAATCCGATTAACGATTTAATATTTAAATAAAAATATTTAAATGTAAACTCGATAAATATGCGGGTTGTTACATAACCTTTTGGCTGCTGCATGTATACTTCCTCCACTAATTCTCCATTTAGAAAAGCATTGTGCACATCTAATTGCCTTATTTTCCAGTTCTTATGCAAAGCTATGGTTAGCATTATCCTAACAGTGCCTGGTTTAATAACTGGAGAAAAAGTTTCACTGAAATCGAAACCAAATTGTTGGGTGTAACCTTTTGCCACAAGCCTTGCCTTATATTTAATGATCTCACCATTAGCATCCCTCTTGATTTTGTATGTCCATTTACTTCCTATAACATTCTTGTGTCTTGGTAGATCAACAAGTGTCCAGGTTCTATTTTTGACAAGAGCATTATATTCTTCATCCATGGCTTTTCTCCATTTTCTGTCTTTAGCTGCCTGTTCATAACTAGTTGGTTCCACCTCATTGAGTTGAGCATTTAATATTTTGGGTTTAAAAATTCCACTTTTTGATCTAGTAATCATGGGATGTTGGCTGATAGTTGGCTGTGGTTCACAATGAATCTCAATATTCTCACTAGAAGTTTCATTTAATAATTCCCTGCTGGTATGATCTTGCTATGAGTTGAATTCATGTTGTTCATCATGTTGGTTGCTGCTTGTTGTTATTTGTTCAGAACAATCTTTATGCTTATTACTTGTTGGTTCTCCATTTGATTGATCCTCTGTATTTAACCAATCTGACAAGTCTGAAATGTGACTAATGCCTGCTTTATTTGCATCATCTCCTTGCATATGCTTTCCCTTTTCTGCAAAAGGAAAAACATTTTCATTAAAAACAACATGCCTTGAAATGTAAATTCTGCCTTGATTATCTAGACAAATGTACCCCTTTTGATTGTGTGCATATCCTAAAAAGGTGCATTGGCTAGATCTGAGGCATAATTTATGTTTATTATATGGTCTGAGGCAGGGAAAACATAGGCACCCAAATGTTTTAAAAATTCATAATTTGGTTTAACCCCAAATAGTTTCATGAAAGGACATACATGGTTTAACACTTTAGTGGGCATTCTATTTATGAGATATACTGCTGTGGCGAATGCCTCTCTCCAGTATCTCATTGGTAGATTTGCTTGAGACAAAAGTGTTAACCCTGTTTCCACAATGTGCCTATGTTTTCTCTCAACCAAACCATTTTGTTCAGATGTATGAGGGAATGTGACCCTATGAACAACCCCTTTTTTGCTGAAAAACTCCTTCAAAGGTTTGAATTCACCCCCACCGTCAGTTTGCACAATTTTCACACTGCTATTGTGCTGTTTTTCAGCACAAGTAATGAAGTGCTTTATGGCATTGCATCATCTGATTTTGCCTTTAGAAAATATATCCATGTGTACCTAGTGTGTGCATCAACAAGAGATAAATAGTACCTGTCCCCCTTTGTTGAATTATGTGGTGATGGTCCCCACAGATCAGCTGCCACCAGTTCAAGTGGCTTTTCATACACAGTTTCAGAGTGTTGAAAAGGCAACTTATGACTTTTACCAATTTGACAGTGTATGCATATTGATGAGTTGTGTAGATTTGAAAAAGAAATTTTATTTTCATTTAATACTTGTTTTACAACATCATAACTAGGATGTCCTAACTTGCAATGCCATTTTTGGAGTACATTGTCACATTTATCATGATTGAAACTAGCATTGTTACAACTGATATCATTGCAACTGATATTCTTTGTTCTCACATTGCTGAACTTGTACAAACCCTGTTCCAGTTTACCCTGTAATAATATGTCTTTACTTAGCATATCCCTGACTAAACAAAATTTAGGGTGAAACTCAAAATATACACGATTTTCTTTAGCAAATTGTGAGACACTTATTAAGTTTTTCTTGATACTTAGCACTCTTAATAAGTTATTAAGATAAAGTAGCCTAGTACCTTGTATAGTGCCTGTCCCAACATGTGATATATTCACAGTTTCACCATTACCCATGGAAACAAGATTCTTACCATTGTAGCTTTTGTTCCCCAAATTGAGATTTTGTAAGTTGTTAGTGATGTGATTTGTGGCCCCTGAATCCGGAAACCACTCCTCTGTGTTGATATCATCAGTCTTGACAGCGTCATCTGTTGAGTTATCTGGGTTGTTTCTTGACTGATGATTGGTTTGTGCCATGTTTACTGTTGGTTGCTTGCTTGATTGAGCCTGTTGTGCTGGGTTGTAGTCCTCCTTGAATCTAAAGTAGCATTTATTTGCCATGTGACCAAATTTTTCACAAATTTGGCATTTGATTCTATTGTTGCTGGAGAACCTTCCTCTACCCCTGCCCCTTTGACTGTAGCCTCCTCTTGGATTCTGATTGTTTTGATTATTTTTCCGACCTCTGTTCTTTGTGGTTGAAACATAATTTGCTGAGTAATCTTCTTGCATAAGTCTTCTCTGCTCTACTCTACCTTCATGTGTAAGAAGGGCTGAGTAAACATAATCAAGTTCAGGTAGGTTTGGTTGAGTGGCAATGAAAGTCACCAAGGATTCATATTCTTGATCAAGCCCATTGGTGATGATGAGAATCTGTTCACTGTTTGAAATATCGTGGCCAACTGCCCTTAATCTATCACACAGATTCTTGATCTTGGCAAGGTAGTCTCTCATGCTCATGTCATTTTTTCTTGTGTTTTGTAATTCTCTTTTATAATGCATAATTCTTGCTGCCGATTGAGAATTAAAAAATCTTTCAATGGATGACCATATTTCATATGATGTGTAACATCCTACGAGTTGTGACAGTAGGGTTTGACTCACAGAAGATAAAAGCCAAGATGCAAGCAAGTTATCTTGTTTCTGATATGTGATGTATTCAGGATTGCTGACTGTGTTTCCTTTATCATCAGTAATATTAACAGATGGAATCACCTTTGTTCCCTTGACATAATCTTGTAGATCATATCCTCTTAATGCAATTTCAACTTGATATTTCCATGTGATGTAATTATCTTCATCTAATGGGGTGTTAATTGCTTGATTTTTAGGTCTAATCAAGACATTTTCAGATCTTTGACCATCATTGGGTCTGTGACCAGTGTTTGCTGAAGTGACATCTTCTTCTTCGATGGCCATAGAGGATCAAGAAATTGGATATGCTGATTTCTTGATCAAGAAAATTACAATTGCGCTGGAAAAAGGGTGCAACCAGAGGTGGAAGTGATGATCTTGGATCCGATCTGCCTCTAGGATGGCACAGTGGGTAAGAAAAATCGATGAACACAGTTACTATGCAGATCTCGAGAAGGGTAGCCTCCCCTATGATGATGATTTTCTAAGGGGAGCCTCACAATATAACAATTTCACAATAAAGTTTGCCGTTGGGCAATGGTGGCTCTGATACCATAAAAGAAGTTGAAAAGAAAAGTTTGTTTTATTATTTGCAGTACTGTTTTCATACATCTTACAATACACTGCACTACTGTATTTATAATACACATATCAGGCTAAAAGCAAATCAGGCCCATACAACAAGATGGCCCAAGAAACAAAAAGAAAAAACATAATGTGGATTCGGGTGATGCTGAACGAAGCCCATCCTGATATGACTAAAACTAGTGAATGGAGAGAAGAGCAAATCCATTATTAACATTCACATCCCAACGCCCCTTTTATCAAACCATTGCCCTCTTATCCTATACTTAGGATCTTCTGCCATATATAAGCCAGTCAATTTTAAATTTTATAATGAATGGATTAAAAACCCAAGTCTGTTGCAGGCCGTCAATGAAGCCTGGAAAATAAAAACTTTTGGTAACCCCATGCCCTACTTGCAGAGGAAACTGCAGAACATAAAGAATACACCACGATCATGGGCAAGAAGCATTTATGGAGAAGGTAAAAAGTTGTCTTTAGATATAACTCATCAACTTGAACAGGTACAAAAATTGATTCTCAGCTCCAGCACTGTTCCCTCTTTAAACAAGAAAGAAGCTGACCTCATAACTGAGCTTGAAATAGCATTGAATACTGAAGCAAAAATGATCCTGCAAAAATACAAGAATAATTGGTCTACATATGGTGATAGGAACTCAAAACAATTCCATTCATCTCTAAAAATCAGACAAGCTATATCATATATACATCATATAACAGATATGCAAAGAGTTACACATGCTTCTCCTCCCCAGATAGATAATGCATTTCTTATACATTACACTTTATTACTTGGAGTTCATCCCTCCATCAGACATCTCATTCCTTGATTATTTAGCTATACCCAAACTCTCAGCTGAAATGCAATCTACCCTTACCCTTTCAATTACAAATGAAGACATTAAGCACTCTATTTTCTTTATGAGGAAATTTGCATCTCCAGGACTTGATGGTTCCTCAGTTTCTTTTTTCATACACTACTGGTCAATAATCTCGTTTAATATATACAAAGTCATACACAATTTTTTTGCCAAACGTAAGTCGTTCTCCTCAGTTAATTCCACAAACCTAGCTCTAGTCCCAAAATCTGCTAATCCCATTATTGCCACTCACTACAGACCTATAGCATGATGTAATGTCATATATAAGGGCATTTCTAGAATATTAGCTTCCATGCTGAAACTGGTCCTTCCATCTGTTATCTCTCCAGATCAAGCTGCATTCCTCCTGCAAAGAAGCGTCTTAGATAATGTCCTCCTCACTCATAAGCTGCTGAATGGATACTGTTAGTTCTCGAGACGATGGTTTTGATGACAACAACCTTAGGACTTGTTATAAAATATAAATACTAACATTCTTGTTTAGATATATATGTATATGCAGGATATATATGCAGGTACTGAGAATGAAGACTGTATAGTATAAAGATTCAAGACTAAATATAGAGATTCAAGACTGATGAATTCAAGATTGAAGAAATCAAGACTGAAGACCCATGAGTATCAAGAATTCAGGAGTTCAAGATATCAAGATAAGTAATAGAGTCTAGATTTATGTTAAAACTTCATAATAGCACTTAAATCTTTATTCGAATTTTAATTGTGGAACGGAATCCACTTTCTTGCCTTAATAGTAGGATGGAATCCACAACCTTCTCTAGTGGAATGGAATCCACAAAATTTTCGAAATGACTTATTTTTCTATCTTTTTAAAAAGAATATCTCTCTCTCTCGATTTAAATATTTTAGCCTTAATTTAAAAAATATTTTTAGTCGTATTAACTTCAAAATCATTTCTTATTTTTAAACTATCTCCTGGTTTTAATGTTTTAGCTTTAGTCTTAAAAAATTTATATATTACTTTTATATTTCGTAAGATCACTTTCCAAAGGTTTTTATAATCATAAAGTATATTCCAAAACGGTTTACAAAGTTATAAGATAGTTTCCACAAACTTTAGAAAGAAAATCTCTTTTAAAACAAAAATTAATTTTCAAAATATACTAGGGGATGTTGACATGCCCCTACCCCCCATGTCGACGTGGTAGTCGTAGAATTTAAATTTCAAATTTTCAAAAGAAGTGTCTGTTCGTCATAACCTTTCACGAATGGACATGATCGTTATTCTCCTATATATACCAGTAGTTTTCATCGAATTTTTACATAATTTTTCTTTGTTTTCTCTCCTCTTTCTCTTCCATTCTTATTTTCAAACATTCTTAACAGGATTGCCAAATCCTAAGTGAATGAAACTCGATCGTCTATAGTTTGATTCTCTACACTCTCTCTTAAAGATCTTAGTGCTATTCAGAGTTATAGGATCATTTGTAATCAAAAATCAAAGTGTATGGAATCTCTTTCTGTCAAATTATGATTGGAAACGGTGTGATTATGGCCCATAAATCATTTGGGTGTGATTATAGCCCGTAAATCAATTAGGTGATCTTGTAGCCATGTTAAATCAAGAGAGTTTGCCCTGGACTCAAAGACCGGGGGCGTATCTCGTGGCCTTGAAATCGAGGTTGTAATATTGACATTATATTTGAAAAGAAATCTTCATAAAAAATTGTGCGAGACTGGACATAGGGTAACTCCAATCCAGTATAAGATTCTGATATATTCTTTCCTTTACTGCTTTTATTTACAATTTACATCTATGTCTGGTTCTGTGATTGTCTCCGCATTTGTGAATTGCATTTGTTTGTTTTTAATTCGAAAAGCTTTCAAAAAGGTTTATAAAATTAATTAAATGCTATTCACCCTCCCCTTAATGTTAGTTCTGTCTCAAGATTCGCAATCCACATTTCCAACATTTGGTATCAGAGCATTGGTTTTCAAAGTTATCTTAATCTAAATTTTGAAAAAGTTTAAAATGGAAATTTTTGGAGATTATGTTAACACTAGTTCAAAACTGTCCAAATCATCATTGTCTTATAAGTCTACAAACTGTTATTATGGAAAATCAAGTTATCTACTGAATTGGTGTGTTGTGTAGGAGCAGATGTATTATATATCTTTTGAAGAATAAAAACTCAATGGGCAAAGGGTGAAAATCAAGAAGAACAAATGGATACTTGACAGTGGACGTTCAAGACACATGATTGGTAATCTGGAGACACTGGATGACATAATTTATGAAGATGGAGGAATGGTCAACTTTGGAGATAATTCAAAAGGATATGTGATTGACATCAGCAATTTCGGTAACTCTAAAACTCTTACTATTTTTGACGTTCTGTTAGTTAGGAATCTAAAACACAACTTACTTGGCATAAGTCAACTATGTGACAAGGGCTACAAAATTAAATTTGAAAAGGATAAGTGTCACATCGAAGATAATAAATCAAATATTATCTTTGAAGGAATTAGGAAGAAAAATATTTATATTCTTAGTATGAAAATCTCAAATGATAACCTATGTCTTTTGGCTAATACAAATCCCCTTGGATTTGGCATAAAAGATCTGGGCATTTAAATTTCAAACTCTTATCTAGACTTTCAAAATTTGATCTAGTAAGAGGTCTTCCTAAAGTGGATTTTAAAGTAGATAGTGTATGTGATGCTTGTCAATTAGGAATCTTAGGAAGACTTCATTCAAATTGAAAGATATGATTTCAACTTCTAAACTTCTTGAGTTACTTTATTTAGATCTACTTGGTCCATCCCAAATTCAGTCCATAAATCACAGTAAATATGTTTTTTTTAATTGTAGATGATTAATCTAGATTTACATGGACAATTTTTCTGAAACAAAAAGTGATGCTTTTAATTTATTTAAAACTTTTGCAAAAAGAATTCAAAATCAACTTTCTTTAAAAATCAAAACTAATCGAAGAACTACACAACAAAATGGAGTGGTAGAGCGTAAAAATAGGACGATTCAAGAGTGTGCAAGAACTATGCTTTCAGATAGTAAATTACTAAGAAATTTTTGGGCTAAAGCAGTCACTATAGCTTGTTACATTTTGAATAAGATTTTAATTAGACCTCTAACCAATAAAACACCATATGAACTTCTTTTCAATAAGGAACCAAAGGTATCTTATTTTGAAGTTGTTGAAAGTAAATGCTTTATTCTAAATACAAAGGACAATTTGGATTAATTTGATCCTAAATCCGATAAAGGAATCTTTATCGGATATTCTAATAGAATTAAAGCATATAGAGTTTTAAATTTAAAGACTGACACCATTGAAGAAACAATGCATGTATCTTTTAATGAAAATTTCAAAGATTTTTTTCAAATAAATGATGAAGATGATTTTGTTACTTTAAATAATGAATCAAATGAAACAAATTGTGAAATTGTTCATCCAGATAAAAGGATCTGGCTTTTAAAAGATCATCCTATAGAAAATATTGAATTGGTTATTAGAACTAGAAATCAACTAAACAAATTGAGTAATGTAGCTTTTATATCAACTATTAAACCCAAATATCCAAAGGAAGCATCTAATGATTTTCGGATTCTTGCTATGCAAGAAGAACCGAATCAATTCACCAGAAATGATGTATGATAACTTGTTTCCTAGACCTAAGGACAAAACTATAATAAAAACTAAATGGGTTTATAAAATAAAATGAATGAACAAGGTATGTGACACCCCACCTCTATACCCACGCTAGCCAAGAACACTCCGGAGAAGTGCTGTCAACTAGCACGGAGAATAAGGCTGTTGAGGAGCGACCATCCATGTAATAGCTTATCACACGGTGGCTATAAATAATCTTCGGAAACAAACATAGAAATAATCATATCACAAATCAGTCACAGATATCCATATCACAAAGGCGGAAGAAGATATGAATATATAACTAACACATGAAAGTGTACATCAGAGTAGTGGTCAATAAGATCCACGATAATACAAAAGAATAGCAACACGTGCTATACAAAAGAATACAACTATGAGTCTATATCTCAAGTGTATACAGCAAAAACTGCTAATCTAAACAGTTAGCCAAAAGTCAGAGTGATGAATCCCTGGGAGGAAGTCAAGCAGAAGCACCTGTAACATCTCGGTCTGATCCGAGTATTATTTAAGAAAATAATAAACGGATCAGTCTAGCTATAAATATCAGATGACATGATATAACATAAAAGATATGGCATAAACATAAACATCCATAACGACATACCGCTATAAGTATGTAAATAATGATCAACAGAAGATCAATCAATAAGAGATAATCAATATCACAAGAATCTTCTCAAAGATTCGAAGGGGGCATCATACCCTAAACTTGTACTCATAACAAGTCAATGACAGAAATTCCAGAAATCAACACGAGAAATCCAGAAATCATAAAAAGGGAAAGAGGCCTATCACATGACGGTCCGAAGACCATGGGGAGCTACCCCACATGTGTGAGTGGAATCACACAGAATGAGGTCAAGACTAACCAAAAAGCAGAAAGGTATGTGTGAATGGAATCACACAAGTGGTGTCTAGTCTAACCTTGCAATGAAAGAGACATCGCGCAATTGCTAGTCTAATTCATAGAGCGATCATCAAGATCAACGAGAAGTGTCAATTACACTAAGCTAGTAAATATAGAAGTTTAGCTTCATGTCCCATAACCACTTGCTTAACTTCAATATTTACGAACAAACTGTAAATCTTCACTAATAAAATTGTCATAAGAGGTTCAATCGAACAAGTCCAAGAATTAACCGACGAAGTGAACGCAAGCGTTTCATACCACTTGTTTTACTAAGTCGTTTAATTAGATTTCTCATCCGAGTGAGGTAAAGGCTTGTATATACTAATAGATTGGAAAACGGTTTAAGAAAAGAGCTTTGTTATTAAAAATAGAGTTGAAATTGTTTGTTAAAAGAGTTTTGATATTTACTACTAGTATTGAAACCTTTATATTATAAAGTGACAAAACACATAAGTAAGTGTAGAAACAATCAGTCACAAAGATCGCATACGGAGATGCGAATAAAATCCAAGGATACGACCTAAGTGGCGCGACCTAGTGGATGACAGGTCATACGACCTAAGGGTAAGGTCGGAGGCGACCTACGACTTAGTGGGATCGAACGACTTAAGGACAGCAGACTTAACAAACAGGTCATACGACCTAAGGGTAAGATCGGAGGCGACCTACGACTTAGTGGGGTCGAACGACTTAAGGACAGCCGACTTAACAATTCGCGACTTAGAGAGGCTTAGGTCGGATACGACCTACGACCTAGTGGAGCATAGGTCGGAGACGACTTACGAGATAACACGCGAACGACTTACTGGAGCTTAGGTCGGAGACGACTTACGAGATAACACACGAACGACTTACTGGAGCTTAGGTCGGAGACGACTTACGAGATAACACACGAACGACTTAACTCTTAACTCGCAGCCGACTTAGCACTCTAACTCGTGAACGACTCAACACAGGCGAACAGAAATACAAAGGCGGTGACTTTTCAACGCGCGCGACTTACGACTTAGGCTTAACTCGTGGACGACTTAGCGATGGCCAGAAACGACTTAAGGCCAGAACGACCTAAATCCGAGGCAGTGCGACCTAACTGCAGTTTTTTGTCAAAAACGCTAAAAATTGGAGTTTTTCGCCAATCCAATCCAAACCAAATGCAAATGCACATGCTAAAGTGATGGGGGATCATTCCCAACAGTCCAATATAGTTATAGGCTAGAATTGTGAGATAAAAATCTCACCTTTGCACTAAAATTTATGAAGATGAAGCTTGAAAGCAAGGAGAAGCAATCCAAAGCTTGAATCCAATATTTTCTACTTGAATTAGGAGTTGAATGATGGAGTTGCAATTGAATTTGAGCTTGGAGTTTTAATTTCCCATTCTCTTCACCATTAATGCTAAAGCTTGAGTTAGTTAGGAAATTTTATGAAGAGTGAGGAGAAGAGGGTTGGAACTTGGGCTTAATAGGCTAAACTAACCCAAAGTCCAAAGCGGGAAAAGTTAGTGAAATTTCACTAACTCCAAACCTATCGATGTTTATACTTAAAAAGTTGTAAACGACATTTCGAACTCAATGGAAGTGGTCTCGAGTCCTAATTTGACCGTTTGCAAAAAGTAGTTTTTCGGACCAAAATCCGATTAACGATTTAATATTTAAATAAAAATATTTAAATGTAAACTCGATAAATATGCGGGTTGTTACAAGGTAAGTCGTTAGAAATAAAGCACGGTTAGTCGCGCAAAGTTATTGTCAAGAAGAAGGAATGGACCATGATTAAATCTTTGCACCCGTGGAAAGATTAGATGCGATTAGAAATCTACTTGCCTTCGCAAACCACAACGATTTAAAATTATTTCAAACGGATGTCAAATGTGCCTTTTTAAATGGTTTTATTAAAGAGCATGTTTATGTTGAAAAACCTCCACTTTTTGAAGAAGAAAAGTTTCGGAATCATGTTTGCAAATTAAAGAAAGCTTTATATGGTCTAAAACAAGCTCCTAGAGCCTGGTATGACAGACTATGATCTTACCTATTACAATCAAAATTTGAAACTGGTAAAGTAGATAACACTCTTTCTATTAAAAGAAACAAAAATGATATCCAAGTAGTACAGATTTATGTGGATGATATAATTTTTGGATAAAAAAACAACGAAATGAACAAAGAGTTTGAGATGAGTCATATAGGTGAATTTACTTTTCTTTTAGGATTGCAAATAAAACAATCAGATAGTGGTATTTTTATTAGTCAAGAAAAGTATGCTTTGGACCTATAATTCCTCTATGTTTAGAAAAGACTTCAAAACCAACTTTCTTTAAAAATTATAACTATTCGTAGTGATCACGGTGGGGAATTTGAAAATGAAAATTTAGAGAGATTCTCTAATAAAAAGAGACTAACTTATAATTTCTGTTTTTCAAGAACTCCACAATAAAGCGGAGTGGTAGAACGTAAAAATAGGACGATTCATGAGTGTGCTGGAACAATGCTTTCAGATAGTAATTTACCAAAACATTTTTAGGCTAAAGCAATCGCTATAACTTGCAACATTTTGAACAAAATATTAGTTAGACCGTAACTGATAAAACACCTTATAAACATCTTTACAAGAAGAAACCAAAGGTATCTTATTTTAGAATCTTTGAAAGTAAATGTTTTATTCTAAATACAAAAGACAATTTGGATAAATTTGATCCTAAATCCGACAAAAGAATCTTTATCGGATATTCTAATAGAAGTAAACCATATAGAGTTTTCAATTTAAGAACTAACACCATTGAAGAAACAATGCATGTTTCGTTTGATGAAAATTTCAAAGATGTTGAACAAATTAATGATGAAGATTTTTCTTCCCTAAATAATGAATCAATTGAAACAAATAATGAACTTATTCAACCAAATAAAAAGGTTAAGCTTTTAAAAGATCATCCTATAGAAAATATACTAGGAGATATCGAATATATTTGTGTGTTTATGTTCTATATATATAACATCGTATACAATAAAAATTTTGTTTCGCTTATTATAGTTCCTTATTAGTATTTAGTTTGGATAGTATTAGATTAAGGTGGAGCTATATATAAGTTTAGAATTAGTTTTTGTTGATGAAAAAGGGGGAGAAGTATAAAATAGAGTAATTAGAGTAGTCAAGCTTGGATTACAGGGGAGTTATTAGTTTTAGGGGGGTTATACTAAAGGTGAAGTATATTTTATAAACATAGGTTGTCATCATCAAAAGGGGGGAGATTGTTAGTTCTTGAGATGATGGTTTTGACAACAACAACTTCAGGGCTTGTTATAAATTATAAATAATAACATTATAGTTTAGATATATATGTATATATAGGATATAAACATGCAGACACCAAGAATGAAGAATGTATAGTATAGAGATTCAAGACTGAAGATTTCAAGATTGAAGACTCATGAGTATCAAGATATCAAGAGTTCAATAGTATAAGATAATTATTGATTTTAGAATTATGTTAAAACTTCTTGAAAGCACTGACATCTTTATTCAAAATTTATTCGTGCAATGGAATCCACTTCGATCCTGTTAAAGGGATGGAACCCTGGTGGGATGGAACCCACGACAATATCTAGTGGAACATATAGTGGTCCTATTTTGATATCCACTAATTTTATAAAAATGCTTTTCAAAAATATATATATCTCTTGTTTTTAAAAAATGTTTTCAAAATTTTCTTTTCAAAAAGACATCTCTCTTGGTTTTAAATATTTTAACCTCAAAACTATTTTTTACCATTTTTAATATTTTGATTTCAAAATTGTCCTTGTCCTTGTTTTTAAACTATCTCTTGTTTTAAATATTTAGCTTTAAAATATTTATATAATCAAATTATAAATCACTTTATAGATTAAGATTATATATATATATATTAAAAATTACTTTCTAAACTCTTTTATATGTTTAAACTATATTCAAATATATTTACAAAGTTTAGAATTGTTTTGACAAATTATAGAAACCATTTTTAATAAGAAAATCAAAACATCAATTTTTCCTTGAGCATGTCGACATCCCTCAACCCCTCTTGTCGACATGGTGTCAGTTATTTTCAAATTTGAATTTTCAGAAGAAATGTCTATTCGTTTTATCTTTTCACGAATAGATGTGGTTGTTGCTCTACTATAAATACCTGTAAGTTCTAAACGAATTTTTACGAGATTTCATTTATTTTCTCTTATCTTCATCTTCCATATTTATTTTAAACAATCCTAAACAATACTCTACTGAAATACCAAGTGAATCAAACTTGATTATCTCTTGTTTGATTCTTTGCCACTCTCTCTATAAGATCTTGGTGCTATTCGGAATTATAGAATCTTTTGTAAATTAAACTGTTAAGTAAAAGGTGCAGTTAAGCCTTGAAATCAATTGGGTGTGATTGTTGCCCCGAAAATCAATTAGGTGATCTTTTAGCCTATTTAAAGCAAGACAGTTTTTCTTGGACTCAAATACAGGAGGGTGTACTTCGTATCCTTGAAACCGAGGGTGTAATCTGGGAGATTATTTTGATAAGAAATCTGTACGGTTGTGTAGGACTGGATATAGAGCAACTCCGAACCAGTATAAAATCTTGGTGTGTTCTTTCCTTACCGCTTTTATTTAGTATTTGCAATTTTGTCTGATTCTGTGATTAGATCTGCGTCTGTGAATTGCATTTGTTAGTGATTAAATTACATAAGTTTCAAAAAGATTTAGAAAATCCACAAAACATTATTCACCCCCTCCCCCTCGAGTGTTATTCCAGCCTTAAGATCCATAATCCGCATTTCTCACAATAGGATCATTTGTTATCAAAAATCAAAGTGCGTCGAGTCTCTTTCTATCAAATTGTGATTGGAAACAGTATGATTGTGGCCCATAAATCAATTGGGTTTTATTGTAGCCTGTAAATCAATTAGGTGATCTTGTGGCCATGATAAATCAAGAGAGTTTTCCATGGACTCGAAGACAGGAGAGCTTATCTCGTGGCCATGAAATCGAGGTTGTAATATTGACGTTATATTTGAAAAGAAATCTGCATAAAAAATTGCATAGGACTGGACGTAGGGTAACTCCGAACCAGTATAAAATCCCGATATGTTCTTTCCTTTGCTGCGTTTATTTGCTATTTGCATCTGTGTTTGGTTCTGTGATTGCCTCTGTGTTTGTGAATTGCATCTGTTTGAGTTTAATTTGAAAAGATTTCAAAAAGATTCATAAAATTAATTATAAACTATCACCCCCTAGTGTTAGTTCCGAAAAGACAGTGCGGATCGTGCTATATGGAATTATATTATACTAGTGTGGAAATAAACTAAGTTACTATAGCAATGTGAATAAGTAAAATAAAACAATCACACTAGGAATTTTTATACTGGTTCGAACTTCCCGTTCTACGTCCAGTCCCAGACTCCTTCTAGAATTTCAACTACAACAACCCTTACTTAACCCGGAGGAACAGGTTTACACTACCTAAGCAATGAACAGGACATCACCCGCCTAAGCAACAGAATAGGAATTCAACTGCCTGAGCAACCGAACATGACTTCTTTTACAAATAACAAATGTATCCGACTATAATGTGTACTTAGATAACACAGAAAAGTCAATTGAGTACAATCTTCCTATAATCTTCTGCTTTATGATATATAGTGTGATGTGCTTTGAGAATTGTGGAAAATAAAGTGATTAATGATCAAAGTATGTAAGAAATTTGAGTGCAATTTGAAAGGTTGAGAATAGATGAGAATTCAGGAGTGCTACAAGTAAATTCGGTGAATTATTTGTTGAATTCTGTAATCTATTTATAGTATATAAAGAGTTGCATCTATATATGAAAAGTTATATTGAAAAGAACGAATGCGACTATTGATTTTGAAGATGTTTCTCTTCGACGAAGAGAAGTGAATTTTCAAGAAAATAGCAGTTAGAATATTCAGACGTCTGAATAAAAAAATTCGAACTTCTGAATTGGATTAATACGCAAACAGCAAGGAAATATGCTATTTTGGCCTCATTTAGACGTCTGAATATTTTCATTCAGACGTGTGGAACAATATTCTAGTCTCAGCATTCAGACGTCTGAGTGATGTTATTCAGACGTCTGAATTTAGCCTGTAACAAAAAATTACCATAGCTCAAATGGTTAGAGCACTTGCCTTCTGAATTAGTGACCCGGGTTTGAGTCCTGCTCCATGTAGTTTTTGAAAACTTGAATTTTCATTTCAAATATGAATGTATATGTGTGTATACCATCTGGAGAAGATTTTAACAAATGTAAACTCTAGACATGACACTCTATGACTAATAAAACTTTGTTTGTCACCTTCATCTTGTCTCTATCGTGTATATCTCTTTTTGTATCTCCGTATACACACTTTCATCCTTTTGTACTGTGTATCTTCATTTTGAACGTATTTGTTTATCTCTTTTTGATGCTCATGCACCTGCAAATTAGCGTAGAGATTCTTTCACATAATCGTATAGTTGTTGTCATCAAAATCCAACAATTGAGGTTCTAACATCCCCCCTTTTGATGATGACAACTATACAATTTTAAAAAAATATATTTATTCTATATAATAAAATATTAATATGTTTAAAGCTCCCCCTAACTATAACATCTCGCCCTAAGTATAATATCTCCCTCCATTAATATGCATATGAATTTCTCCCCCTTTGTCATTATCAAAAAGAATGAGGGAATATAATAGATTATATAAAATATCTTGTAAATAACAAGATAAAAACTCATTATTAATTATGAAGAAAAAAAATAAAATAGATTTTACCATATTTGTTGAAGTCCATATTTCATTGTAAGCACGTAATTCTATTAAACGTATGAAACATTCTTTAAATTCCAAAATCCGTCCTTTTCCTTTTGTTTCTCCGAGTACCTGCAAAAAAAAATAATCATTTTCGGTATCCACTTATTATGCTAGGGTCCAGGGGGTTAGGTCTTAGGAAACCATATCCATTTGGGTGTGGTTGAACCTTTATAAATATAATTTTCATTATTAACTACCATATCAAAATAATCACCAATGTATTTTTCTCTATTTTTCCAATTAACAGGAATCCAAATACTTAGATAATTTTTATTCATATTTTTGGTCAATGATTTTGTACTTCTAGAGAAATTATAAACATAATTGGTCATAGCAGTATTTGAATTTCTATAAAAATTGGATTTAGACTTTACTCGAAATTTAGTACAAGCACCATCATTTTTACTATACATGAAAACATATCTAGTGCTATTTCTACGATTAATTTTATTATATCCTAAACCACTTTTATCATGTAAAAGTCTAGAACTAGATAAAATCATGTTTAAATCGTTTTGACCTTTATTGAATTTTGTGACTTCAGAGTTAGTTTATTAAATTTAGCTTTAAAGTCACAATTATTATTTTTAAAAGAAATATTACCGTTTTTCAAAATATCAATCTGCTTGTTTAATTCAGAATTTTGGTATTTTAATGCACAGTTCTCGTTTTTGAGAAGAAATTTTGAGATTCTGAATTATCTAAAGAGGATTGTAATAAATCATTTTGTCTTTTCAATTCAAAATTTTCTTTTGAACATTTTTCTCTCTCCTTTTCAAATATGGTGTTTTGTTCATTTAAAAAATCTTTAAGAGCGTCAAAATTATTCTTTAAACACAAAGTTGATTTTCTAAATCTAACATCTCATTTTTCAATTTCTCATTTTCAAGTTCAATAGATTTCATCTTTTCTAAAATAATAAAATTAAGCTTTGAAATCTTATTACTTGTATTAAATAATTCACTATTATCTTTTCCTGAAATTTGTAAATCAGAAAGTACCTTTTTGTAGTCCTCACTAGTGGCTTTGACAAGGATTTTGCTTGTTGAATTTCGACTGGATTGTTTTCTGGCCATTATTCTATGATGTTGTGACAATCGATAGAATTCCAGGCTCTGATACCAAATGAAAAGACAGTGTGGATCGTGCTATATGGAATTATATTATACTAGTTCAGAAATATACTAAGTTACTATAGCAATGTGAATAAGTAAAATAAAACAAGCACACCAGGAATTTTTATACTAGTTCGAACTTCCCGTTCTACGTCGAGTCCCAGACTCCTTCTGGAATTTAAACTACAACAACCCTCACTTAACCCGGAGGAACAGGTTTACACTGCCTGAGCAACTGAACAGGACTTCACCTGCCTAAGCAACCAAATAGGACTTCAACTGCCTGAGCAACCGAACATGACTTCTTTTACAAATAACAAATGTATCCGACTGTAATGTATTCGTAAATAACACAGAAAAGTCAATTGAGTACAATCTTCCTATAATCTTCTCCTTTATGACATATAGTGTGATATGCTTTGAGAACTGTGGAAGATAAAGTGATTAATGATCAAAGTATGTAAGCAATTTGAGTGCAATTTGAAAGCTTGAGAATAGATGAGAATTCAAGAGTGCTAAAAGTAACTTCGGTGAATTATTTGTTGAATTCTGTAATCTATTTATAGTATATAAAGAGTTGCATCTATATATGAAAAGTTATATTAAAAAGAACGGATGCAACTATTGATTTTGAAGATGTTTCTCTTCGACGAAGAGAAGTGACTTTTCAAGAAAATAGCAGTTACACATATTTAGATGTCTGAACAAAAAATTCAGACTACTGAATTGGGTTAATACGCAAACAACAAGGAAATATGCTATTTTTGGCCTTATTCAGACGTCTAAATATTTTCATTCAGACGTCTGAATATTATGGAACAATACTCTGGTTTCAGCATTCAAACATCTGAATAAAATTATTCAGGCGTCTGAATTTAGCCTGTAACAAAAAATTACCATAACTCAAATGGTTAGAGCACTTGCCTTCTGAAGTAGTGACTTGGGTTTGAGTCATGCTCCATGCAATTTTTGAAAACTTGATTTTTCATTTAAAATATTAATGTATATGTGTGTATACCATTATGAGAAGATTTTAACAAACGTAAACTCTAGACACGACACTCTATGACTAATAAAACTTTGTCTGTCACCTTCGTTTTGCCTCTATCGTGTATATCTCTTCTTGTATCTCCGTATTACATTCTTTCATCCTTTTGTACTGTGTATCTTCATTTTGAACGTATTTGATTTTCTCTTTTTGATGCTCATGTACCTGCAAATTAGCTTAGAAATTCTTTGACATAATTGTATAGTTGTTGTCATTGAAATCCAGCAATTGAGGTTCTAACAAGTTCTGTCTCAAGATCCGCAATCTGCATTTTCAACATTTGGTATCAGAGCATTGGTTTTCAAAGTTATCATAATCTGAATTTTGAAAAAGTTTAAAATGGAAATTTTTGGAGATTATGTTAACCCTAGTTCAAAAATGTCCAAATCATCATTATCTCAGAAGTCTACATATTGTTATTATAGAAAATCAAGTTATCTACTAAATTGGTGTGTTGTGCAGGAACATATGTGTTATATATCTTTTGAAGAATCAACACTCCATGGACAAAGCGTGCAAATCAAGAAGAACAAATGGATACTTGACAGTGGATGTTCAAAACACATGACTGATAATTCGAAGACATTGAATGACATAATTTATAAAGATGGAGCAATGTCAACTTTGGAGACAATTCAAAAGGATATGTGGTTGGCATCAGCAATATCGGTAACTCTAAAACTCTTATTATTTCTGATGTTCTATTAGTTAGGAATCTAAAACAAACTTACTTAGCATAAGTCAACTATGTGACAAGGGATACAAAATTAATTTTGAAAAGGATAAGTGTCACATCGAAGATAATAAATAAAATATTATCTTTGAAGGAATTAGGAAGAAAAATATTTATATCCTCCGTATGAAATTCTCAAATAATAACCTATATCTTTTGGCTAATGCAAGTGCCCTTGGATTTGGCATAAAAAATATGGGCATTTGAATTTCAAACTCTTATCCAGACATTCAAAATTTGATCTAGTATGAGGTCTTCCTAAAATGGATTTTAAAGTAGATAGTATATATTATGCTTGTCAATTAGGAATACTTAGGAAGAGTTCATTCAAATTGAAAGAAATGATTTCAACTTCAAACCTCTTGAGTTACTTTATTTAGATCTACTTGGTCCATCTCAAATTAAGTAAATAAACCACAGTAAATATGATTTTGTAATTGTAGATAATTAATCTAGATTTACATGGAAATTTTTTCTAAAACATAGAATTGATGCTTTTGATTTATTTAAAACTTTTGCAAAAAGAATTCAAAATCATCTTTCTTTAAAAATCAAAACTAATCATAGAACTCCACAACAAAGCGGAGTGGTAGAGCGTAAAAATAGGACGATTCAAGAGTATGCAAGAACTATGTTTTCAGATAGTAAATTACTAAGAAATTTTTGGGCTAAAGCAGTCATTACAGCTTGTTACATTTTGAATACGATTTTAATTAGACCTCTAACCAATAAAACACCATATGAACTTCTTTTCAATAAGAAACCAAAGGTATCTTATTTTAAAGTTTTTGGAAGTAAATGCTTTATTCTAAATACAAAGGACAATTTTGATAAATTTGATCCTAAATTCGACAAAGAAATCTTTATCGGATATTCTAATAGAAATAAAGCATACAGAGTTTTCAGTTTAAAAACTAACACCATTAAAGAAACAATGTATTTATCTTTTCATGAAAATTTCAAAGATTTTTTTTCAAATAAATGATGAAGACGATTTTGTTACTTTAAATAATGAATCAAATGAAACAAATTGCGAAATCGTTCATCCAAATAAAAGGATCTGGTTTTTAAAAGATCGTCCTCTAGAAAATATACTAGGAAATGTTGAATTTGTTATTAGAACTAGATATCAACTAAACAAGATGAGTAATGTAGTTTTATATCAACTATTGAACCCAAAAATCCAACGGAAGTATCATCTGATGATTCACGGATTCTTGTCATGCAAGAAGAACTGAATCAATTCACTAGAAATGATGTATGATAGCTTGTTCCTAGACTTGAGGACAAAACTATAATAAGAACCAAAAGGGTTTATAAAAATAAAATGAATGAACAAGCTGAAATCGTTAGAAATAAAGCTTGGTTAGTCGTGCAAGGTTATTGTCAAGAAGAAGGAATAGACCATGATGAAACCTTTGCACCCGTGGAAAAATTAGAAGTGATTAGAATTTCACTTGCTTTCGCAAACCACAACAATTTCAAATAATTAAATGGATGCCAAAGGTGCCTTTTTAAGTGGTTTTGTTAAAGACATGTTTATGTCGACAAAACCTATACTTTTTGAAGAAGAAAAGTTTCGGAATCATGTTTACAAATTAAAGAAAGTTTTATATGGCCTAAAACAAGCTCCGAAAGCCTGGTATGATAGACTAAGATCTTACCTATTACAATCAAATTTTGAAATTTGTAAAGTAGATAACACTCTTTCTATTAAAAGAAACAAAAATGATATTTAATTAGTATAGATTTATGTGGACGATATAATTTTTAGATTAAAAAACAATGAAATGAACAAAGAGTTTTCTGAAATAATAACAAAAGAGTTTGAGATGAGTCATATAGGTGAACTTACTTTCTTTTTAGGATTGCAAATAAAACAATTAGATAGTGGTATTTTGATTAGTCAAGAAAAGTATGCATTGGACCCATAATTTCTCTATGTTTAGACGGCAACATAAAAGAGAGAGGATAAATTTTCAAGAGAATTAATAAAGAGAAAATAATAATATAAAGAAGAAAAAATTCTCTCTTTAATTGGCATTGATTGCCTTCTTTATTTCTTTCTTCTCATAACCTTTTTGGCTATTCATTCTTTTATGTAATTTTTTCTGTTTCTCTCCTTCTTCTCTAATGATTGAAAATATGAGAGCTCTCATGACTTCAAAATTTTCCAAAAATCATACAAAAATCGAATCTATTTATTAAAAGTGGTTTATCCCTTTTGATCCTTCCAAAATGTAGATGTTGATTTCTAAATCTAGGAGTTTTGATTCATTATTCAAGATGTGATTTTTTTTGGCAAAGCTAAGTCGGCTTTATAGTGGGCCGTGCTACTATGAATATAATAAGGAACGTGTGTTTTGTACATGCATAGAACATCTAAATTTGGTTTTAAAGTGGTCAGACCACTTAGTACATAAGAAAGAAAAACAGAAGCTAGACAAAGAGTCTAGACTGCTCAGAAGGATGTAAGTCCCCCCTGTCATTACTGATATCAACATCAGTACCTGTTCCTATAACATGCTGAACGGCATAAAAGTATGTAGCCAAATACGGATCATAAGACTTCGAGAGATAAGAGTAGAGATAAATCTGGTCCCATGTAGGATCTAAGAATTGCCACCAATTGTTTGCACCATCTATGCCAACGGTCGACAGAGAAAGTCCCTCACCCTCAACATGATACACAAGCCTCCTAGACTCATCTTGGCCACCTAAGAACATGTGATTACTATGCATCTGCAGGTCAAACCTCATTTCTGTGTCTGCGTGTACCCATGAACGTTCTTCAGGTTCGTAGAAAATAACCTCATCATCGGAATCGCTGACAGGCGGTATTCTAACCTTGGGGACCCATTTCATTTCCGACCTAGGGAGAGGGACTTTGTCGGTAGGAGGCATAGAAGTATTCCTAGAACACTTCTCTACATAATGACCAAATGAATGACAGTTTGTACATATATCGGGCTTCGAGCTGTAATTAACTATTACCTCCACCTCATGACCTTCCATGATTCTTACTTTCAATATCGACGGTAGTGGATTAATGGAGGGTTATTTCAATCAATGCCCTAGCATATAATAAATTCTTGTGTGTGACGGTATTTGCGTCAAAGCATTTGAAGTCACCAATTAGGTTCGCAAGCCAGTTCAGACTAATCAGAGGTTGAAGGACAGACGAAATATTGGAAAAAGTGGCCCAAATTGAAATTGATAGAAACTTCTCTCTAGCTCTGTCTATACCAATGCTCAAGGAGCACGAGAAATGATTTTCCCTCAATAATGAGAAGGCTAGTATCAAGTGCTATAAGTCTGTCTTTCTTATTTTCAAATTTAAAGTAGAAAAAGGAATTTATAAATTGGACATGAAGAGAACCTTTCAATTTCCATGCCCACCTACATTGCTTACGAACAACCGAATATGAAGATGAAGCATCTAGAAAAAATCCAATCAGTTGTTCAGACCAATGGCTCACAGCCTCCCGAAGCACTTAAGAGGGAGCATGTTAATACCATCAATGACCCGAGTGCTAAATTTTTATGAGGAGTATGCACCAGCATTTCGTGGCAATGATTTAAACAATGAAAACCAAACTGGCTTATCAATGACAGGGATGTTAACAGCATCGACACAAAAACCACCATAAATATCACTGGATTTATCGACAATGGTTGCAGGAGTTACATCATTACTTGAATCTGAAAATGGCGAATTAGAGGCAGAAACTATATGCTGCCTGGAAGCAATATCACATACAAGAGCATAATTCGACCGACAATTCTCCATGAAATTCATATCACCAGATCTAGGGACGATAGTATCATTCAAAACCGACTCCAAGTCCACCATTCATCACAACAGATTGAGCGACCCCATTTATGATATTGCATTCAGCACTGACCCAATTGCCAACAGATTTAACTAAATTTGAAATCGGCGTTGAAGGAGAAACGATGGATATACCTTAAAGGGGGACAACAACAGGCAAAGAAGAAGCTAAAATAGCTGCGAGATTCGTTAAAGGGTTAAGCGAGCTTAAGACATCCGCGACGACAGACAGTGGAGATGAAAGGTTCATAGGCGACTCTGGATTGAAGGCGTTGACGGGGAATGAAGGAGTTTCTAATGGAGTAGGAAGTATCTCAGTAATTGAGAAATTGCGTCCAAATCTAGTTTGCGATGAAGAACCCAAAGATGCGGCGTAGCATGGCTGAAGCTTCCTGTTCTTAGCTATCAGATCAGAGACAAAGCAGAAGGCACGGGGGGAAAGAGGAAGGAAGATACGAGAGGGATTAGGGGAGATCTGAGAAAATATGCCGTTTACGTTTGAGATAGATTGCCATGACCAAAGGTGATTTATTGGCTACATCTAAATGTAATTTTCTTATTTAAATTTACCTATGTATTTATATCATCATTGCTATAATTAGACTTCGCACGATTCACCACATGTTTTAATTATCCATCTTTCCATATGTAAATTAAACCTCTCTTACATATATTTGATTAAAATGTGTTTATTATATTGTTTCAATTCAGATCCATGTTTGTTTATAATATTCCTTTAATCTGTGTTCATGATAAACTAATATGTTTTGAATTCCATATTACTTTTGATACCTTGTTATTATTCTCTATGTTATTTAGAACTGTAAACTCTTATCATGATTACACTTATTTTATTTTGGAAACTTATAAAATTGAAAACTAATATTAAATAAGATGGACATTAGCGCAAATTCTAATTCTTTTTGGTTTTCTATATTTAAAGTCTTATGTAAAATCTAAACTATTATTTCATTCCTAAATTAGAAGTTTAATGGAAACTGTTAATCTTCAAATCCAAACCTTTTGTATTAATGTATCTATTCACATACCATATGCTACAGTGGCTGCAAATATACGTTATTTAGATCTAAATTATTAAATTGCAATAATCATTTATTCGGATATATATAGTTTAATTCAAATTTGTAAGAAGATTTTGTGCAATAATGTACCATTTGTTGTCAAACCCTTCTTTAATTGATATAATCCCGCTAATCTTAATTTTGGATTTCAAATTATTTAAAACAAATAATGTGTTTTCTCTTTACACACATACGCATATATACATAGACATGTATATATAAATATATGTATGTATATATGTATATGTATGTATGTATGTGTGTATGTATGATTATTATGAATGTATGTATATATTTCATAAATTAAAAACTTGGACAACAAAGATGTGTGTAAATCTGGTTGATAAGTTATAAATGCCATTTAACATATTAGTTTACAATCTAAAAGGGAGAGAAACGAAAGATTTCTCTTTGTCTTCATATATTGTTATATCTTCTCTTTTTTAATTGCATAAGGCAAGAAAGGAAAACAAAAGGTTTCCTTCTCTGAATTCATTTATACATGTCTCATTTGCACATATACAAACTACTTATATATTGCACTTACACTTCACACAAATGAATACATTTGATACATTCATTATAATACATATAAATTTAAGTTATATTTAAATATCTATTTTAACAATTTAAACAAAATAAGGTTTTATTTAAAATTTTATTAGATTGGATCTAATATACATTTGGACTTCGTAGGCTCAACAAAGATCCAAAATGGTAAAAATGTTGAAATTCACTCATTACTTTCGCTGCGGACCGGCCTTGTTCCAACAATAATACCACATTGTCCTTCCATTCTTTTGATATAATTCCTAGAAAAACTCTAACCTCCATTAAAGAAAGCATAACCCTATAGCTCAGCCTTATAAGCCAAATTAGGAGGAGAAAGAAGGGAGACCTTAAGAAAGAAATAGCTCGTAGTATGATGTGTAATTGACTTGCTAAATCAGGGTAAATAATATAAATTCAGTTAAATTTAGTTTACAATAGCGTTTATCATATTTTGACCATAATGAAAAATGAGTATATATATAGATATATATTATTTTAGATAAATTAAATAACGTACAATTTATTTATATAATACAATATGCAAAGTAGATTTCATTTTTAGCCATAGGATTATATATAGTTGAAATATAAATTCAAAACATTGTATACTTTAATTTTGTGAATATATATATGCACACACGCACACATATATTTGAAGTGCTTATATTTATAGATTAATTTTCATATATATATATATATATATATAGATATAGATATTTAAAATCCATTCAAAATATAGAACCTTTTTTACCCTCCCCCCACGCACACACATATATTATGCAAGGCAAGCCAGTTTTTTAAGTGCCCGCCCACTTTCGTAAAAATATTAAATGGCGAGGCTAAGTGCCCCCAACAACTACAAAGCTCACACTACAATTACATTTCCATACATAAAATTAAATAAATGTGCAAATTAAAAGATATGACATAATAAGAAATGGTACCAAACAATGACCATGATGGAAAAAAATCAACCATGTTATACTCTACCCAGGTTTGAAATCTTTGTATTGTCTTTAAAGGCTGGCAGAGTGAGGTCACTTAATTATAAATAAGAACCATCAATGTCCACTAAATCATTTTCTTGAGAAATAGGAATATCTATAGACATTACGCGAGTAGAAGAAGTGGAAATAAAAGACTACAGCCGCGATAGGGCTTCTGGCTTTGCAGTGCTACGAGGTTAGTAGTAAAAGCAGTAGCTATAGATGAGGGTACCATAATAGCACTGCACTTAACTTTTCATTGATGAGCGGAGGTTTTTGATAGGGGTTTGGTAGGAAGAGAGCCAACCTCACCTTTCGAAAGACGGTGACTACAAGTATAGCATGTACGACCAAAGGAGTGATAAAAGGTGCATATCGAGGGAGACTATTGACACTTAATGTCAATGCAACAAATTTTTTGCTCATCAAGAGCAACAGAGAGGTGGGAAGGTAACAACCGAAGATGGATTATCTTTGTAAGAGCATTGGCATACTCAAGCCTATCTCTATATTCGGCATTCTCATTGAAACCAACAATCCCGCCAACATCACAAGCCAACCAGTGAAGACCCTCCAAAGACTGAAGACATGAAGGTCTGTTCTAAAACTTAGTTTAAACTGGAATAGACCAAAAACATGTTCTCGTGTCGAATCAACAGAAGGACTCCACTTAGTGATAATAAAAACATTCCCATCTATTGCACTCAGATCAACTTATAAAACCATATACCTTTCATGCGGACAAGAAAAGTTAAAAGAAAAAAAATATCTTTATTAAATCTAACATATAAAGATGACTTAATCTTCCATTTATTCTTTAAATAATTTCTAACTGTCGAATACTTATGACAGTCTGATGCAACATCAACTGGAGCAGAATATGCAGGGGAAGAGAAAGAGAAACCAGAGAAGAAGAAGACAGAATTTTGAGGAAGAATTGTGAGAATTAAATTCTTTTTTCCTCTCTCCAAACGTTTGTATACAGTGCTATATAGCTGAGTGCCTAACAAACTTGCCTACGTGGCCAGATGGAGCCATTCTTTTGTAACTAATTTGCAGAAAAAGTAAAACAGAAATGGCAACAACTTTTAAAAAGAAATACAACTCACATCCTTATTTTCTAACAACTTGTAGTCACATTTTGTACTGCATTTAATCCATGAACCTTCTCGGTAGACGCAATGTCTTTTGGGTCTTGCATTAGTTGCATGCATATCATCACCGTATCATTACCAACCCCTCGAAAACGACCTTGTCCTCAAGGTCGGAAATGCACTTGTCGAACTTATTAAGCATTTTCTTGCCATGATCGTTTATATTAAGCTATCCGACATGGTTAGACCATATATCAAAGAAACATTTAGCATTAAATATGCCACCGCCGGACCGCCGGGATCAAAAATTAACACTTTTCTTTCACATAGTAATTTATGCTTTCTACCTATGATCACTTTGAAGATTGAGCATGCTCTACCGTCGAGTAGGCTTTGCTAGTTGCTGCTTCGTTGTAGGCTCTCAAGATGCATTGGTAGACGATGTAGTGGGTGGAGCTATGCATCGGAGTGGAAGAGAAGTCGGTGATGGAGAACAGTTTGGAGAGGTTGTTGGTGCTGTTAGTGGTGGGGATTGGAGCTAGATTGATGGTTGGGAATGTGTGAGCAGCAACAACAGTGATGGCTAAGGTAGGAGGGGGTGCAATAGCAGCGGCAGAGGTCAGATGGGGAGCTGGTGTCTTTGAACCAATGACAGTGGCACATAGTGAAGTTGGAGGGGGCGGTGTTATAGAATTTGCAACAGTGGTAGGCAGCGAGGAAGGAGGAGCTGGAGAGAGAGGGAGAGGTGGTGGCAATGTGATTTGGAAGCCAAGTTTTGTGGCGATCTCGGACACGGAGTGAATGATATGATTAATGGAGGTTCGGATGTCAACGATGGCGGTTTTAATATCGGCGATATCTTGTTGTTGAGATTTAAGAGTGGCTTGAATGGTGTTGATGGCGGTTTGATGTCGGATGGTGGTGTCATGGAGTTGTTGAATGGATTTAATGGTAGTGTGGTTGTGGGTGGTGATGTTTGCCATGGTTTCAAGCTAGTGAAATTAATGACGAAGAAGATGAGAGATAGACGAAGGAGGTGAGAACAAGAGTGAAAGCACCAAATTGATGCAACATCAACTGGAGCAGAATATGCAGGGGAAGAGAAAGAGAAATCAGAGAAGAAAAAGACAGAATTTTGAGGAAGAATTGTGAGAATTAAATTCTTTTTTCCTCTCTCCAAACGTTTGCATACAGTGCTATATAGCTGAGTGCCTAACAAACTTGCCTACGTGGCCAGATGGAGCCATTCTTTTGTAACTAATTTGCAGAAAAAGTAAAACAGAAATAGCAACAACTTTTAAAAAGAAATACAGCTCACATCCTTATTTTCTAACAACTTGTAGTCACATTTTGTACTGCATTTAATCCATGAACCTTCTCGGTAGACGCAATGTCTTTTGGGTCTTGCATTAGTTGCATGCATATCATCACCGTATCACAGTCATCTAAGAAAAGACCAACAAGTGTACCTTCCAAAAAGTAACACTCACCTCAACAACTGCTTGGGGAGGCACAAGCAGTTCGTCATAATTCCAAAGCATTTAGATCTTCGTTTGGCAGCGACTTATTTTGAAACTTTAAAAGAGTTTTCTAATAGAAAATTCTAAGTGGTTTTAAACAGTGATTTGTAAGTTTAAGTGTTTGGATATGATCTGATTTCTACGTAGATATATTTGGTCAAAACTGTCTACAAAATTGTTTCATAAGTCAGGAAAAACAAATAGCTTTTTCTAAAACTTCTATTTATTAGCTATTTTTGCAATTACTTGTAAGAAGTTCCCAAACATCAAAATTGAAATAAGATAATTGTAAACGGTTTTGACTAGTTTTTAAAAGGAGATGCCAAACATGCTCTTAGAGACATATCACCCGGTATTATAGGGTTTAGTCCAGACTGGGATGTCCAAGGTGGGGGAAGATTTGTAGAGCATTCTTTTACAGGGGTTCATTTGCAGGCAGCTGAATAGAAGGCAGGAAAGTGCTTGAAATGGCTACTTCAGTTTCTGACACAACAAAAGGCGCAAAACATTCAACAACCTCGGCATCATACTGTGGCTTGCAAGCATAGAAAATTTCTTGGAAGAATGAAGGACCAATGAATGGGAAATGAGATATGACGTGGAAACCCTAGAAGAAGAGGATAACGCAAGCTTGCATGGATCTGAAAAGGTAGAAAATTCTCAAACTCATATTATTATGACTACGGTACAAAGGATTATGTACTACAAATGGGCTGCTGCTATTGATTTGTTATTCAGTAAGTCAGAATAACAAAATCATTTTTTTAATCAGTTACAAATAATCACACAAAGCAAAACATATATTCTACTTCTCCCCCTCAAGCTTGTCTCCAATTTTTTCTTTCTTGTTTCAGGTTCCCTTTTAATTCATCATCCTTGTTTGCACAAAAGCCTTTGACTGTGAGTTTTCTTTTGTGTTTATCAAAGTAGTTGAAAGATAAAAGCTTAGCAAGGACATCTACAACTTGATCTATAGCTAGAACGTGATCAACAATAATTTTTCTTTCTGAAACCCTTTCTCTTACAAAATATAAATCCAGCTTTATATCTTTTGTTCTTGAATGTAACACAAGGTTGCTTGGTAAAGCAAGTGTGTCCATATTGTCACACCACACTATAGGAACCAATGTTAAATTTATTTTAATTTCATACAACAATGACTACACTACAAGAGGGAGATCATTTTCCGACAGCTCCAGCTCGTCGGAAGCCGTCGGAAAAAACCACTGCAAAAAAATCCGTCGGTGAACAGATTTTCCGACGGTTCCCGACAGACTCCGTCGACTGATTTTCCGATGGCCATTCGACGACATCCAACAGCTGTCAGAAGACACATAGACGATCACGCTTTGTGCCGAAAGCCGTCGATAGCCGTCGGAATTGAGTCGCCTCGAGCCGTCGGAATCTGTCGATAATTTTTGGCATACAGGCCGTTGGGAGCCGTCGAAAAACCTAGAAACTTTTTTTTTGAATTTCTGCTGCAATTTGACCTTCCATACACAATCCATAAATACAATATATTTCACCAACTCAATATATCCAACTCAGATATTCAATATGAAATCAAACCATAAAAGATAATCAAATGTAATAAAGAAATAAATCAAACATAGTTCATATAAAATCAAACCAAACTTTGCTAACATAATTTGCAAACATCTAATTGTACAATATATGCATCAACCATTCACCAACTCCTCACCATCAACTCCCAAATGTCAGAGTTACTACCATCAAATGTATCATAAAACAATATACACAATAGTTCAAATCCAACTCCACCAACTCAATGTATCATCCAAACTTACAACATAATGACACAAAACAAAAAAAAATCATACCTATCACTCCAGTCAATCAGCTCTAGAACCTCCGGAACCAGCAGAGGATGGAAAGCGGCCACCATAGTGCTGCATGTACTCAGCAATACGCTGATCCAGCAGCTGTGTCATCTTAATGGCCTGACGACGATTCTGCTCTTCCACTTGCGTCACCCTAGCTCTCAACTCTTTGGTCTCTGCTAGATCGACATCAACTCTGGTCGTTTGGCTGGCTCGCTTATGTCAGCTGGACTGCAATACTTATTTAATTTAGTCTATAATCTTACAACCAAAGTTACAAAATAATGTGTTAATTGTCATATTTATAAACTTATTATTGAAACTAAAGCGATGTGAAGTTCTTTAGAACTAAAGGATTATTAAATTGTTCTATCTTAATATATTATTCATTACCACTTGATTGCCATAGCCGTAGCGCCTATTCCGTGACGGTGGATCTATGACTGACTCAAAAATAACGTCCTCCTTATCCGTCGTGAGCTGCTCTCGACCGATATCCTCCACGAGTTTCTGGCATTGTTCCATAAACCTTGCCTGTATGAACAACAAAAAGGTAGTTAAAATTGTGAGAAATGCGGATTATGGATCTTAAGGCTAGGATTAACAGTAAAGGGGGGTGAATAGTGTTAATAATGAATTATTAAATCTTTTTCGATTTATGTTAATTTAGACACCGATGTATGCAATATACAGACACAGATATGATAACAGAAACAATCACAGATACAGAAATAAAACAAAGGCAGTAAAGGAAGAACACACCGGATTTTATACTGGTTCGGAGTTACCCTACATCCAGTCCCGCAACACAAGTACAGATTTCCTTTCAAAAGCAATTGTACAATTGCACCATCGGTTTCAAGGCTACGAAGTACACCCTCTAGAATTTCGATCCTCTGGGTAGAGATACTTGATTTCCGGGCCAAAAGTTTACCCAATTGATTTAACAAGGCTATAATCACACCTTTTCTTTCTTGATTGATTCTCAAGGCTACAATCACACCTTTTCTCGCTTAATAGATTACAAAGAAGTCTATAACTCTGAATAGCACTGAGAATCTTGTAGAGAGAGTGATAAAGAATCAAACTAGAAGTAATCAAGTTTGATTCAATGTTGATTTCGGCAGAGTAATGATAAGAATATGTATTAAGAAAAGTGGAAGAAGAAGTGGAGTAAAAAACCAGAAAATCTGATGATAAATTCGTTGAAACTAACCCCTATTTATAAAAGAACAACAACCATGTCCAATCGTGAAGAGTTATGGCGAATAGACACTTCTTTTGAAATTTAAATTTTGAATTCAACTGACACCATGTCGACATGGGGTATATAGGTATGTCGACATCCCAAAGCATTTTCTGATGTTTTGATTTTCTTTGAAAATAACCTTTATCTTATATTAAAATTATTTTAAACTTTACAAATATACTTGAATATAGTTAAAATTCATAAGTAAATATAGAGAATAATATATATAGAATTTAACTCTAATTTTATATTTTAAATCTAAATATAAATATTTAAAAGTTAAATATATTATATTAAAAGAAAGTTTAAAATTAGGAGTAATCTGACTTTGAAATTAAAGATAATTTTGAGGCTAAAATTATTTAAAATCAGGATAGAGAGTTTTGAATCTTTTAAAAGGAAAGTTTTGAAAACATTTTGAAAACAGGATATAATTTTGAAAAATCATTTTGAATAGAATATTTAGCGGATACAAAACAATGTTCCACTAGATTTTTCGTAGGTTCCATCCTACTTAGGGTTCCATCCCTTTAACAGGCTCGAAGTGGATTCCATTTCACGAATAAATTGGATTTTAAGATGCCAGTGCTTTTCTATGAGTTTTAACAAAATTCCTAATAATAAAAAATACTTAACTTTGAAATCTTGAACTCTTGATAATCTTGATACTCATGAGTCTTTTATCTTGATATCTTGAATCTCTATATTGTACAGTCTTCTTTCTTAGTACCTGCATGGTTAAATACTGCATATACATATATATCTAAACTTATAATGTTAGTATTTATATTTTATAAACTATTCTAAGGTTGTTGTCATCAAAACCATCATTTCACGGACTAACAAAAATTATCATCATGATATCTTAATTCATTATATTAACAATTAAAACAATTACTAATAATAGATAAACTAAAATATGCTTATATGGCTCTTTCTCGATTTATCGTCGTGCCATGTATATGAAATTGTCCCTTCCGGATTTACATGCTCAACGGCATGTGGCATGTGTACGGATAAACACATCTATATACAACACATGGCCTTGCGCCTCAGCTTCCTGAAATTGACTATTATGTATTGTTATTGTATATTCAAAATTATATAGCACAATAACTATTTACAATTCACATTTAATAAATTTACCAACTCGTGTCGATACTGATGGAACGACTTTGACCCTCCTCGATGAGTGACAGGATTTTTGTTCCTATTTGCAGAGTTTCTTTCCGACTCTGCCTGTACATTTGAATTAATACATTATTTACTTATCAAATATTTTTCGATATTTACATATCAATCAAATAATTAATAAAAGTTTAGTACACTTACCTTTGCCTTGTCACTATCCTAATATGCCAACCACCCTTCTCATACACTAGTCCCCATCCAGTTTAGCTTCTACACTTTATGCTTTACAGTCGACATGGAATCCCTGTAGTTCTTCCTCATCTTCTACATCCAGTAATATCGTACTAGCTGCAGGTCATCTGATTGTATGTCCACGACGGCTTGTGTTTCATGATAAACAAGCAACCAAAAATTAAACAATAAAAGGTGAATAATAAATAAGTGATAAAAATGAATTAAGAATGGAAAACAGATTATTATACTTACAACGAAATCCTGCCAAATACACTCCAGGATGTGGTGAGGGATGTTATCCCACTTCAGCCAACAAGCCGACATCCTACTCTTGTACGTCTCTCTCGAAATTGATATAACTACAGCTGATGGCTGTAGCTCAAACCTCATGTGTTACATATGATATGGATTAGTATATTATATACAAAGTATTTAAGATGCTAAAAAAATTTAATACTTACCCCTCCGTTCTAGGTATTAGAGTCATAACAGGTCGCTGTGGCGGTTGCGATGGATATCTCCTTGCGGATGTTCACTTTCATAAATACTGCGTATATGAATAAAATATTGCATTAAATTCTACACGCGCATGCGTCATGGAAATGAATAAATCATAAATTATTATTTCAAATTACCTAACAAATGGTGCAATCTCAATATAATTTAGAAGAATATAAGTGTGTGCTACATGAAGATCTCTATCGTCTAGTCATACTTCTACACATTTTCCAAAAGATCGACCATATTGTCTAAAACTAGATAACATTGTTTGATATGACTCTTGTTCGTTGCCTTCGTAATTACGAGTAACACTTTCAAATGATATGTTCACATGGTCACTGAAGTAGTGGGAGAAAAAGAACGAAGCTTCTTCTTCGATGTAAGATTTATGTATTGAACCTTCAACTCGTGCTTTTTATCTCACTTTTTTCTTCAGATGATTCATGTATCTATACAAAATTAATTTACATTAACTTTAACTTTCAAATGTAATAAAATTAATAAGTAACATATTACATACCTCTCAAATGGATACATCCGTCCATATTGCACAGGACCTCGAAGTCATGCTTCAAATGGGAGATGAACAAGTAAATGTTCCATTACATTAAAAAACGTAGTGGAAATATTTTCTACAATTTACAAAGCAATATAGGAATATCTTCTTCAAGTTTACGTAAACGTTGCACTTTTAAAGTAGTCGAACAAAGCTCTTTGTAAAACGGACTAAGCTCTGTTATTACCTTCCATACTTTTAATGGCAATAGCTCTTCGAATAGAACGGGTAATATATCTTCCATCATTATGTGACTGTCATGGCTTTTCATTCCGCTCAATCCACCTTTTTAAAGTCAACACATCTATGAAGATTTGATGAATCCTATAAGAAAACTTAATCATTCCACCCATTTTAACACAACTTTAACTTGATTGTTATCTTACTCGTAACATGCTTTGGGACTTTTACTCTCATTTGGTTTCATATAAAGCAAATGACGTTTGCATAATTCTTGTATATCAAATCTTGATTTCAAATCGTTTTTAGCCTTCCCCTTGATATTCAAAATTGTGTTAAAAACATTATCAAAGACATTTTTTTCGTTATGCATCACATCAATATTATGACGAAGCAGATGATGTTTCCAATAAGATAACTCCCAAAATATACTTTGTTTGCACGAATTATGAATAGTCGATTTTCCTGCAATTTCTTTTTGCACTCCAGTTTCATATATTTTTGGATAGTCCTTTACAAGTTCGTATATGTCTTCGCTTGACCATATCATTGGTCATTGTCTGGTTTCGACTCTATTAGCTAAAAAGTTTTTCTTGTCTCCTCTGAAGGGATGATTGACATGGAGAAAACATCGATGGCATTCAAACCATGAAATTTTCATACCATTTGGTAAAGAAAACGCCCGTATTTCTTCCATACAATGTGGACATGCTAGATGACCGGATGTACTCCATCCTGAAAGCATTGCATAGGCAGGGAAATCACTTGTAGTCCATAACAAAGAAGCGAACATACGAAATTATTTTTCTTTGATATGTCGTATGTTTCTACTCCTTCGTTCCACAATGGTTTTTAATCCTTAATCAACGGTTGTAAATAAACATCAATTCTTTGTGTCAGATCGTTGGGGCCAGGAACGACAACAGTAAGAAACGTATATTGCATTTTCATACACATTCATGGAGGTAAATTATAAGGTGTAATGATAATGGACCAAGATGAATGTTTAACCAAATTTAGAAAATGGTGAAAAATCATCCGTACGTAATCCAGATCTAGCATTATGACTCTCCGCCGTAAAATTGTGATAAGTTTTGTCAAAATGCTTCCATGCTTCTCCATCGGCTGGATGTGTCAACTTTCCCTCTTCCTCCATTCTTCCACTATACTTTCTCATATGACATGCAGTTACAGAAGATGCGTATAACCTTTGAAGTCTAGAAGTGATGGGCAAATAATGCATACGTTTGTATGGAACTTCCTTTCCCTTCTTTTCTCTTGGTTTGTACCTTTCTTCGTTGCATATTCTACATTTCCTAAGTCCTTTTTCGAAAACAACATGCAACCATTTAAAAATCTATCTATTTTTTGATAAGTTAAACCAAAACCAACATAAATTTTTTACCTTCATAGTGATTTTCGCACATTAAATTAGAGGACGGCATATGTATTTTTGCAGCTTGTACGACGGTTGTAAATCCAGCTTCGATGATGTTGTATTTTGACTTCATCGCAATGTATTCTACGGTTGTTGATAGCTGGGTGTCGCTTTTACAACCATCCCAAAGAGGTTTCTTAGCAGCATCTAGTAAATGATAAAAAAAATTCTTCAATATTTGGTTCTTCAATATTTTCATCATCGTCGTCAACTTCAACCGTAGGGAACATTGATTGTGTTGCAACTTCAACCATATTTTTTATACGGTTCGTCATGACAATTTCATTACAAGCAATGTCTAATTCAGACTATGCAGAAGTATTTGCTACAACTTCTCCATGACGATCCGAAACATAATACTCGGACACGAAACTGTTTTTGTAGAAATGGACTTTCACAATATCGAATAACAAATAATTCAAATGTTTACACCTACTACACGGACAACGAATTTCTACATCGTTTCCGTTATAACTTAAAGCAAATTCAATATATACGTTTATACCGTTATAAAAATCTTCTGAGCCTCTCAACACCCTTCTTTGATACATCCATCTACTTCGATCAACAAAATAATTGATCATTTTTCCTTTTTGAAAAAATGTCACAAATTCAAAAATAAATATTGGTCATATTAAGAATTCACATTTTATTTTTCAATATGTCGAGATAAAAACTTATACGCATCAATTTTACCTCACTTAAGAATACAATATAGAAATGTTGGTTTATGGTTGTCATTTTTCTGATCAGTCATCCTACTCCCTATTACAAACACATTAAACGCTTACATTTCATACATTATTTCATTTTAATCAATTCAACAAAATTTCGGTAGTAGTTCCCTTTTGTTTTCTGCATTGCACACAAATGCGTGTACGCAGGAAACAAAAAGTAAAGTGACGGTAAAATTTTATGAACCGTTTGAAACGAAATAATGTGCGAAATATAATTATTTACTGTATTTATAACTTATCCAATATAGGGACAAATCCAATAAATACTGTACCAGATTAATATAAATGGCCATTTTGTGACAAAAAAGGCTATTTATATAACGATCACATACAACATCCATCGGACGGGGCCAAAAACTCTCCAAGGGACGTAAACAAAGTATTTTGTGAAAAGGAATATATATTTACTAATTTTATACATTTCAAAAAATTATTAATTTACCATATTTGTTCCGCGTACTTCATCGAATAAGGCTGCCTTGCTATTGTTGTCCTTTTCCAATACAGTCAATTTTTTTGGACTCATGCGTTCATTATTTTTATACAAGTCAAGATGTTATATGACTCATGTCTTATTCCTATTAACGCAATACAATGATAGAAACAACATATACACAACGTTTTATATATACACACAATTACAAATTATACACACTCTTTAAAATTTCACGATAACATATGAAATAGGTATACCATGAGATGCTATAAACCATTATTACGCTTTTGGAAATAATTGCAATCACCAATTGCCCCAATTTATGAGCTTATGGAAATCTAAATTTAGGGTAAAAATTAGATTTTTGGTGAAAATAAAAGATTATACCTGAGGTTGGGAGCAATAGACTTTGATTACGCAGCCGTGGTGGATCCGAAAGCTCGAAATTGGTGATTGAAAGCTTAAAGAAGGGATTTAAGGAATTTTGAAGGAAAAATTCATGCTGGAAATGAGGAAGAAGAAGGCTCGGCTGAGCCCTGTAATTCAAGAATTTCCGACGGCCGCCGTCGGCCCGTAGGAAGCCGTCGCTAGGTGCTGTCGGAATATTAGCCTTTCCTAGTAGTGCTAAAGCCACATTACTTTAGCTGTAACACCTTTCAAACTTCTATATTCTGCCTTTGTGTTAGATTTAGAAATAATATGTTGCTTCTTAGAACACCAAGATACTAAATTACCAAGTAATACACAATAACTAGTAGTAGATTCCTATTATCAGGATTACTATCCCAATCTACATTTGAAAATACTACAATATTAAGATTATTTGACTTGCTTAAAGTTATACCTTGATCAATGGTACCTTTCAAATACTGAGAAATCTTTTAATAGCTTTCCAATATTCATCTGAAGGTCATTGCATAAATTGACATACTTTCTTAACACTAAAAGAAATTTCAAGTCTAATTGTGGTTGTATATTATAGAATACCAGCAACACTTCTATATTCAAAAGAGTTTTCAATAGCATGACCCTTATTTGCTAGTAAATGCAAGCCACCTATCACTTATCATAAGTGTAGGCAATGAATTGGATTTTTTGATTTTCACTCTCTTTAGTCGTTTGAGTATCCATTTACTTTGTGAGAGATGTAGGTCTCCTTATAGAGTTCCTTTAACTCAATACCCTGAAATAAATTAAAGTTTCCTGAGTCTTCTATGGAAAATGACTTGTTTAAATGTTGAATCATTTGTTCAATTTCTACATTGTCACTTCCAATAGTTATAATATCATCAACAATGGTAGAATGAATACCATCGAATATTTTTTAAATGCTATATATAATGATTGGTTAGAGTGATGGTATGAAATTGAAATTTGCAAGAGAACCTTTTACCTTTTCAAATCCGCCTCTAGGAGCTTGTCTCAATCCATATAAGGATTTATGAAGTTTGCATATTAGTCTTTTTCCTCCTACCTCAAAATCAAGTGCCTGATTCATGTAAACTTCTTCAAGTAACTCCTCATTTAAAAATGCAGTATTGAAATTTAATTATTTTGTTTGCTAATGTTTTGGGAGAGACACACTTATTATAACTGTAACGTCCCAACTTTTTAACTCCCAAATGTCAACGCCAATACATCCACGGTATTCTTGTGCCTAGCATCTGTTCGATGACGGGAATTCTATCGATTAGAAATCCGTCGAACGAATGTATAGTGAAAATAACCGCAAGCACACGACATAACAAATGTTAGTACATAGCGAGTACGGGTCGACCACAGGGAAATGTTAGATTTTAAATTCATGTTCAATCAAATTATACCAAAGTTGAGAATGATTAGCTAAAAAATGAGAAAAATGACAAAAGAATATTGATAAAAATATGAGAATGTTAGGACAATTTAGATGTAATTTCCACTCTTTAGATCACATAAATCAACAAATAAAGTTATGATCTCTCTTTTGGTCATTATTAAGACTAGTTGATGTGCTTATCATAAGTATGGTATGTTTGTGCTATTAATTAGCCCAACATAAACCATCAAACTATAACACCACCACTAATACACATTTAACTCTCATGAAGTATGACAACAAAGTTGAAAGAAAAAACTATTTTAAGCATGACATATTAACTATTGTTTAGAAATATAGGCTAGCAAATTTTAATTTCAACGTTCACTTCTTTGTCATAATCATATTTAGATAAAGAGGCAATTTGTGTTTTGTTTGTTTAAGCACGACCTATTTGTTATGAACAACATAAACTGTCAAATTAGAAGCTAAATAACAACGTTAAACAGATGTTTCCATTAAGCACAAAAAGAGAACATAAATGATCAAAATATTGAAGCTACGTGTTTAGAGAGCATCATTACCCCTAAATTGAAGGGGTTTAGCCTCTCATTTTTGTTATCATATCAACAATTGTAACATGCAACATGAAATAAAAAAAGCAAAGTAAAAGAAAAGCTAACTAAAAAGAAATAAAAATATTCTACTTGCATGAATAAATGAAGCTACACCACTAAAATGAAAGGAAATAACATGTAATTAAAAGGAAACAATATTCAACATTGCATAAAAAAGAAAAATTACATAAGATAAAAATGGCTAAGTAGCCATGAAAAGAGAAATAGGGCTTTCTCTTATTTTTAATCTAAGCTAAAACTAAGAGGAAGAAACCTAAGAGAAGAAAGGCTACATGAAGCATAACGGGTATTTATACATGTATGAAACCTTAATCCAATTTTTTAGGGAATGCCTAAAATACCCTCTTAGAAAGTGTGGAGGCCAAGTAATCATTAGCATGAAATAATCAACATTTAGGTGGCATGAAGCTTTAAACTCTGTTGGCATGTGCATTAACCTCTAATTTGTACATTAAGATAGTTGGATAGATGAGTTCTCCATTATCATGAGTTTGAATTATTTCCGTCTTCATTCTTTTGTATTCATCTGTGTACGCATATTTTCCATGAAATCCTCTTTCATTTAAATCCAGTTTCCTACAAAATAATGTTGAAATTTCCAAGTAAATTTTCATAAATTAATATATACACAAAAATGACCATTTTCCCCCTATGTGAAGATGAATATATGACGATTTGAGAATAATATAAATTTTGGTTTATACATGTTAAAATACCCAATATGATCATTTATTTAATTTAATTAGATTAAATATGGCGGTAAAAATATGCATATTTACATGTATATCAGCATCCAAGTGCCGAAAGGACATATTATAAGGGTAAAATAAAAGGAAAAAGAAATAGTACAAGAAAGGAGCACAATATCATGATCTCACAACAGAAAGATAATATATAATATCAAAAGAAAATAAAAAACTCTCACTCTAAAATGCATAATATTTTAGAGTTATAATTCTAAATAATATCATCAGCCTGGACAGTTAAGCTTTAATGTAGTGGAAATACGAACACTATGTTAGGTGAAACATCAAGCTTGTATCGTTAAGCTTTAATGAACGTCAACGAAAGCCTGCTTTCCTCAGATTGCTCAAAAGAGCACATGACAAATTTAGGGAAAACAAAAACTACAGGTTAGATATAAGTCTGGTACGAGAAACATCAAATATGCGATCAACATACAATAGTACTTTTGAAACCGCATAGAATGCCTTAAAGATTATCCCCTCAAAAGAACCGCACATCTAATAAGTATATATTTGATATAATATATAATGTCTACGGTGATGAACATAAATAGCAAGTAGTTATGTTGTGTGCATGTGACGACCCGGAATTTTCGAGCATTTAAAATGGGAATATTTAATTGATTTTAATTATTTAAAGGTTACTTATCAACTTAAATTACGAATATCACAATTTATTTGATAATTAATTATCGAATTAAATAACTTGAATTTGAATAAAATGTTGAATCTGGAATTTTAAGCCTGTTAAAAATAATTTGAAGGCTTGTAAAGTTTATATTGATAACACTGACGATAGTAAATGCGTTGAAATTAAATTTAAAAGTGTTTGATCAGTTTTGAAAATTTTATCGTTTGAATTGAATTTAAAAATAGCCTTCCGAGGCGCAGTCTCGGAATCCGACGAAACCAGTTCCATTGGATCCGTGATGTTGATTTATTATCGGATTCCAAATTTCGTTTTGATCGGAATTAGCGTGTGAGTATACGAAATATTAACGTGCTAGGGATTTAATTGATAATAACCTAATAAAATTTAAGTTAATTAATTAGGCTTCCACTATACGCCATCCTTTAGTCGTTTAAACACGCTACCTATTCCTTTGTTCATATCAGGCTGTTTCTTTTCGTCCCTTCAAGAAGCAAACAGAAAAAAAGAAAAAAAAATCAGATAATGGCCGATGCTTCCATTTGAAGTTCAATTCGATTTTTGGCCGAGCAATTTACTTTCCTTCTTCCCAAATCAAGTTCGTTCACGAAATTGTAAAAAAAAAAAAAAAAAAAAAAAAGAGGGAAACAAATTAATGGCCGCCGGTTCCCCTTCGTCTCTCGCGTTCGAACTCAATTGCATTTGGACTAGTGGGGTTCGCGAGTGCTAGGTTTCGAGCGTACTTTTGAGCGCGTTTGGGCGTGGGACTGTAGTGACGTCGAGCTAGGGTTGACATCGCGACCGGTGGGGTGTGTCGCGAGTGGCTGCAGCGGTGAGACTCGCGATCGACTCACGATTGAGGTCGAGGGGAAGCACTCTCACGCGGTGGCTATGGGACTGCGCGACGTGGAGACAGTTCGATTCAAGAAGATTGGGGGCGGCTGGAGGCACGAGCTTCGAGATGGGGTTGTTCACAGGGAGGTGGGGATTTACGTCATCGAGTTCATTTTGGGGTATGATTTCTTATTTATTTGTATTTGAATTTTTTGAAAATAAACTTATAAAGAAAAATATAATAGTTGTTACAGAAAAAAAAATTATATTCAGTAAAGTAAGAACAGTAGTTAATCCTGTTTTTAATTTTGAAATGGCTAATTATAATTATGCATATTGGGCATATTGAAAAGGGAATGAATTTAAATGTACATGTTATAATTTACTAGATTATTTTAAAAATAGAGTATTGTTGGAAATTAATTTATTTAATTAACATATTAAATTAATTGGTTGCTAAAATAATATGTTAAAAAGAGAATTAGTTTAAACTGAAATTATATTAGTTAAAATAGAATCCCCGGTTAATTAAATTTAGAAAATGGAAATAAATTGTTCAAGCTATTTCAAAGTGTTAATAAATCGTATGATTGTTATACAAGGTTAAAATCTGGTAGAAGCAAGCCGGGTTGGGTCGGGTTGCAAAACAAGAATCAAGGTGAGTTAATCTCACTCAGTTTAAATTTAAATTTAAATGATTAAATTTAAATAATTGTTTGAATGGTTGAATTGTTGATGTGCTATTGTATGCTATATTTGGGAATTGATGCATTTTTATTGTACTAACGTCTGTGAATGCAGGGAAAACAGGTTGGAGGGATCCAACTGGACCCCTCACATTTATTTAAATTATTCAATATTCTCTGTTGTGATTATTTGATATCCTATGATGAGTTATATTGGAATATTGAATGTTATGGATTGATTGGATATTCGGTTATAATGAATTCCCAAAGTTTATGAATTGGATTGTTGAAAAGAAATTAATCGGAAGTAAATTTGTAAGCGAAATAATTATAGAAAGTTTGAACAAATTTAAGAATGAATTGGAGAAGAAATAATGTGACTTTAAATTTCTAATAAATAAATTGTGAAGTATAGAAAGGGAATTTGAATAAATAGGAAGTTATTGAATTACAATCTTCAACGATATTAATTAAAGAACAAAACATTTATTTAAAATGTAAGATTTAAATTTTTGAAAAAAAAATATAATAATAAAGAAGAAGTTGGGAAAAGCTGAAATTTGTATATTTCAGTTAAAAGATTTAAAATCAAATGGAAAGGAATAACAATAATAATTAAGTGCATAATTAAATGAAATTTGAAATAAATTGAGTAATTTAATAAACTTATTTCAAATGGAATAAATTGAAAATCAATTTGGAAAATTGATTTAAATGTTTGAAGCTGGAATTCTTCCTGGATCACTAAGTACGCTTTCAAGTAAATTTTAAATATAAGTTAATAGTTTTAAAATTGTTTTTAAAAGGTATGTTTTCAAAAATTTATTATTTCAAATATTTAAATTTTAAGGTAAGTATTTCCTCAAATCTATTATAGTAGTGATTATTTAAGAAGTGACTTAATATTTTGTTTCAAAAGTGTAATTCTAGTTTTTATTTTATTCAGTAACTTTATTTTCAAATATTCATATAAGACGTATTTTTACTAAATTATTAAAAGTAGTTTTAATTTTAATGTTTTTAAAGTATATATTTCAAAGTAAAGTGTTTTAAATTATTTTTAAATCTAGTTTTGTACTTGGTGATTTTAGAGGAGATAGAAAATATTTGAAAAAGTTGATTCTGAAAAGAAAGATTGTTTTGAAAACTATTTTCAAAAGGTTGAAAATAGAAATATATCTTGTGAAGATATTTTTGAGATAAATAAATAATTTGGGAAAATCAATTATTGTTTGATGGTTGTTTTGTGGATATAATTGATAGTTAAATAACCGACTATCAATATTGGACCATGCGTTAATCGTTTCGAAGAGACCGGGATCGAGAATTATTTCTCGAAAACCACTTCGATCCGATTTGTACGTTTCGTGCGAAAAACGTGTTCGGAGTCGAAGATGGAGTAGTGAAGTGCAAGGGCTAGTCGCTACTAATCTTGAGGATATTTCCAAAATGGATGTAGTAGGAATAGTGCCTTCGGTTCCGTTCGAACCCGGGATGGACTTGTATGGATGAATGCTTGCGAAACATCGTCAGGAGGGCGATGGGCATTCTAAGTAAATACGTTCTAAAGGTAACGCTTAGCCTCAAGCCTCATCAAATGGGAATGACTGAAAATCAGGGGATATGCAGCAAGGTTAGGTGGGTCATACCCAAGCAGGACAAGATAATTCCCCTGTCTAGATGTCCCTTATATATATTTCGGCTTAGTGGGTGGTTGGTCGCGCCAACCACGGGGTTTATCTTGTTCGGAACTATTCAGTAAGGAATGGTTCCGGCCTTGTGTTGCAGGGGATGAAGGGAGTAGTCCTCGGTACGGTGATCTAGGCCCCGTACTGTGACAGGTGGTACCCCAGTGCCTAGTCATTGTTGGAAATCCATTTTCCCTACGCGCCCGTACGGTTCTGATTGTGCCCAACTATTGCTGAAACGTGAGATGCAAGCATTTCAGCTAGATTCTATTTACTTTCTATAGACACTATTATAATATCAGAGGATTTCTATAAAAATTGTTTTAGCTATCGTAAGGTAAAAACCCGACATGTTTATTTGTGGCGTGGTCTTACGAGATGCTTTTGATTTTAAAGGATTTTTAAAACTTTAATAATCAATTGGGTGTGATTTTCTCACGCTGGTATTCCAGACTGACTTGGGTGTTATTTAACTGTAATGCTCGGGTCAGACCGAGTATTATAGGATACAGGATATGATGCTGTGGAGCTCAGGAGACGAGCTGGATGACGATACGTATAGTCGTACTTGTTATATATATATATTCCGCTGTTTGAGTTGTTGTGTACCTTGAGTTGTTGTGTATCCATTGTATTGTTTTGATGTGAGCTGTGACTGATGTACTCTGATGATGTGATGTATGTAAACAGATATATTTGATTTTGAGTAAAGATTATTTATTATCTATTATATTTTATTCCGCTGCGATGGTTAGATTCTGATATTGATTTTGTTTTCTCTTCTTCTACCTCTTCTTTTTAAACCCAAATGGTTCGTATTTCTGTACAACTTGAGTTGATTGTTGTAGAATAGTGTTGACTCGAGGGGTACGGATTCGCGGGCTGTTACACTTGGTATCAGAGCATAGGTTGGTGATAACCTTGGCTCTGGTGGGAATTACTCATTTAAAATAGAGTATATAGTACTCTAAAATGAGTTTGAGCGTATTAATAAATATGAGCGCGTATTTGTTAGTGAATATAAATTGTTTTAATATTGCGTTGATTGGTTTATTGAGTGGCATATGAACCTTCGTCGACACAGTCTGCGCAACTGTATCGAAGGGATTTCTAAACACTTGAATAGAGCAATTGACACGGTATTGTTTTAAATGTGGGTAAATGAAATAATTTTACCCAAAAATATATTTTGATATAAAGAAAGTTTTTGTAAACTATTTTAGCTAATATATGGTTGCTTGGATGTTAGAAATGATAATATTAAAGTATTATCATTGTTAAGTGAAAATTTAATTAGAAATTGGAAATATAACCAAAGTTTGAAGGAATAAATTCATTATAAAAAGAAATTCATAGATATGGATTATAAACGTAATAATTAAATGGGAATTTGTATAAGCCTAAACTATACAAATGAATTTTAGTTAAAATTTGAATTAAAACAGAATTTGAAATTGTAAAACCCGGAAGCTTTGAAAGTATTTTGAAGATAAATAAGTTATTTCCGAAAGGAAATTTGTTTTAAAATGGATTTTGAAAGTGATATAGCATTGAATTCACTTCAGTAGCTGGAAAATAACTTCGGTGATGACTGCAGCATCATCAATGTTCATTTTCGAGTTTCTAAGTGATGGAGTGCTGCCAAATTGATTTGTTCAGAAAAGCCAGAAAACTAGTTGTTTTGAAATTTACAAAGGAAATGTGTGGGGAATAAAACCAGGATTGGTTTAATTTTTGAGAAATGTGATTTTGAGATGTTGGAGATTTCAAAATAATTTGAAACTAAAGCCGGGTGTTTGAAAATCCTGATGAGATGAATTGTAAGCTTATAGATTGAGATGATTTTTAAAACAAAAAGGAAATATAAGCTTTGAATAATGGAATTTAAATTTAAAAGGCTAAAATGAAATTAACTGGATTAAAATAAATTGAATAAGCTGAAAATAATATCCAGTTGCATCCGAATTAAATTGAAATCGAATTGAGTTAAATAAAACCGAGGCAAAATAAAATTGAGTTGGCATAAGAATTCAATTGAATTATTTAATGGCATTAGATTCTTACCTGAATAAATGGAATTAAGTGGGATAAGGATTGAAATTGGAATAAATAAATCAAAATCACTTATAAAAGAATTAAAATCCATAGAAATAAAATATGATTGGGCTATAAATAAATAACAGGCTTGAGTTAAAAATAAAAGATGAATATATTCAAGCCTATAATGGATGGAATTGTGTAAATAATAAGTTGTGGCTTATAAATTTTTGAAATGGAATACAAATCCAAATAAATATTTAGATGAATAGGGAAATGAGAGGGAAATCCAAACTTGAATTGTAAAGTATGTTGAACTAAGGAAAATAAATAAAAGTGATATTTGGAATGAAAAAAACAAAATTCAAGTGTTGGATCATAAATAATGGGAGAACTAATTACATAATAAATTAGTTAATAAAATTGAATTGTGAGTTGACGATGAAGTTGGAAATAAACTCAAGTTATGAATTAAAATTGATTCAAATTGTTGATGAAGTGAAAGTAATTGAGAATGAGGTTGAATTGTGAGTTAGTAAATTGGATGGTAAAATAAAAGTGAATAATAGAATCAAAACTTGAGTTATTAATTAAAATTAGACTTGAAGTGTTAACAAATTAAATATAATTGAAGTGTATCAGATAAAAATGTAAATGGATTAAAATAGCAATGTTTGAATGTGCAAATAAAATCCAAATAAGTGAAGATAACCTGGAAAATAGCCAGGTAATAAATGGGATGAGTTGAATTTGGAAAGTTAAATTTTATAATAACCAATCAAATGAAATTGAAAATTTAAAATGATATTTAATTGAGATGGAATCAAGTTGAATAAAAGAAAAAAAAATATTTATTTGCGAAATGAGAATGAGCTTCGGTGTAAAATTTGATTGAATCAAAATAAATTGACTTAAGCTGAGTAGATGGAAGAGTGTTGAATTTAATTCAACTTAAACAAAGTTTAATAATATTGGATTGGTTTTAAATCAAGTGAAATAAATTTTAATTGAAATAAAATTCGGTGTGTTGCCGATAATATTTAATGGAATGAAAATGCTTAAATAAATAATTGTAAACCATCTAAATTAGTAAGGGAAGGAAATAACTTGAGACAATAAGGAAAATAGAATGTTTCGAGTTTATTAGAAATGTAAATAAATGGATGGTAAATGAAATTTAAAATGGAATGTGTCGAGATAAATAAATGATTGTGAATGAATTAAAATAAAAAGGAAATTTAATTGGTAATGATGATGGATCTAAGTTGTTAATGGTTTTGAATGAACTAGTTTGGTTAATAAAATTGAAATGCAATGAAACTGAGAATATATGGATTGTGGATAAATTTAAAAATAAAATAGAATTGAGCGTAAGTTAAGTTGGAGTCAATTTAAATTGATTATTAAACTCAAGTGCTTATTTATTCACATAAATCTCGTCAAATTGCAAAGAATAAATTGTCATTTGGTGTACATAGAAGTAATAAAAAATTCTATGAGTTGATAGTAGTAAAATAAATTGATTTTGGAAGCAATTGAATTAAATATGAGTTTAGTTGCTTAAGAATAAATTGAAGGTAAGCTATTGTGTTAAAAACCATTCAAATTTGATAAAGATGTATACGAATGGATTGAAAATCATTCGAATTGAATGAAAATGGTTTGTAAATAAGTTGAAACAGTTGAATTAACTTGGAAACTTTATAAATAGCTTACGGAAAATGTTTGGTGTGAATTTCTTTTAGAATTCATATGTTTTAACTATTGCAAGTAAGTGAAATGTGTTAAACTGCATATATTTGGCACTTACATGTTTAAATTGAGTAAGTACAGGTACCTGGAAGCCGTGAGGCTGGATTTGGTAGTGCTACTTGCTAAAAATAATAAGCTGCTTGCTTAAAATGCTAAATAAGGTACGCTTACGCAATAAAAATAAGAAATATGAACTGTTTTTGGTTTTTCCGACCGTGTGGGTCGATGTATATGTATTTATCTCTTTTGTCAAATTGCAAAAGCTCCTCCGTACAAAGGGGACTCTGCCAAAAATTTTCAGAAATTTTGGGAGTTAGAATTTTTTTTGAAAATTTTGGAAAATTTTGTTAACGACAAAACTATTTAGAATGGGAAACTAAAATAAGTTAGTAAATGAAACGAATTAGTAAATGAAACTAATTAAAGTAATGACTTAAATTAGGAATAAATGAAGGATAAAAAAATTAAAAACTCAAAGTTGAAAATAAATGGAATACATATGAAATGTGGAAATCGATTTGAATAGAAGTAAGTATAAACTAAAAGAGATAAAGAGAAATAAAGATAAGAGACATATCAAATGTTTACACTAACTTAAGAAAGGAATGATAAATTCTAGATTGGAAATTGATATTACAAATAAAATCTAAGATAATATTGAAATGAATAGATATTGGCGTTTTGTGAGAAAATCGATAAATTGTTTTGGAATATTGTGATTGGATATTAGTACCAAGCAGGTTATGCAGGTATTGTAAAAGGGGAAAAGAGAATTGGTTTTTGATTCAGAAGATAAATTTGAATTGCCCGACAATAAGGTATGTATTTAAATTTGGTATGGAATTTGATTGGGATTTGGATTTGGATTTGGATTGAACCACTTGGCCTTTTGTTTTCTTTTTGGATTTGGGAGGCCGTAGAGCCCTTTTGTAGTTGTACCGAGCTAGCCGCGCAAAGGAGACGCTGGCGAAATTTTTCGGAAAATTAAAGAGTTAGAAAAATTTTGAGAAAATTTTGATAATTCAAAACTGATTTTAAGAATAAAACTTGAGTGATTGAGCGAATAGGATGGTTTGCAAACTAGGGAAAGGAATGGAAAGTTAATAGAAAGATACTTGGTAAGTTGTTGTATTGTTAGAAGCTGTTTGGTTTTGAGAATAAGTAACTGGGTATTGGACCATTCTTCCTAACTAGTAATTTCGGGGACGAAATTCTTTTAAGGGGGGAGGAATGTGACGACCCGGAATTTTCGAGCATTTAAAATGGGAATATTTAATTGATTTTAATTATTTAAAGGTTACTTATCAACTTAAATTACGAATATCACAATTTATTTGATAATTAATTATCGAATTAAATAACTTGAATTTGAATAAAATGTTGAATCTGGAATTTTAAGCCTGTTAAAAATAATTTGAAGGCTTGTAAAGTTTATATTGATAACACTGACGATAGTAAATGCGTTGAAATTAAATTTAAAAGTGTTTGATCAGTTTTGAAAATTTTATCGTTTGAATTGAATTTAAAAATAGCCTTCCGAGGCGCAGTCTCGGAATCCGACGAAACCAGTTCCATTGGATCCGTGATGTTGATTTATTATCGGATTCCAAATTTCGTTTTGATCGGAATTAGCGTGTGAGTATACGAAATATTAACGTGCTAGGGATTTAATTGATAATAACCTAATAAAATTTAAGTTAATTAATTAGGCTTCCACTATACGCCATCCTTTAGTCGTTTAAACACGCTACCTATTCCTTTGTTCATATCAGGCTGTTTCTTTTCGTCCCTTCAAGAAGCAAACAGAAAAAAAGAAAAAAAAAATCAGATAATGGCCGATGCTTCCATTTGAAGTTCAATTCGATTTTTGGCCGAGCAATTTACTTTCCTTCTTCCCAAATCAAGTTCGTTCACGAAATTGTAAAAAAAAAAAAAAAAAAAGAGGGAAACAAATTAATGGCCGCCGGTTCCCCTTCGTCTCTCGCGTTCGAACTCAATTGCATTTGGACTAGTGGGGTTCGCGAGTGCTAGGTTTCGAGCGTACTTTTGAGCGCGTTTGGGCGTGGGACTGTAGTGACGTCGAGCTAGGGTTGACATCGCGACCGGTGGGGTGTGTCGCGAGTGGCTGCAGCGGTGAGACTCGCGATCGACTCACGATTGAGGTCGAGGGGAAGCACTCTCACGCGGTGGCTATGGGACTGCGCGACGTGGAGACAGTTCGATTCAAGAAGATTGGGGGCGGCTGGAGGCACGAGCTTCGAGATGGGGTTGTTCACAGGGAGGTGGGGATTTACGTCATCGAGTTCATTTTGGGGTATGATTTCTTATTTATTTGTATTTGAATTTTTTGAAAATAAACTTATAAAGAAAAATATAATAGTTGTTACAGAAAAAAAAAATTATATTCAGTAAAGTAAGAACAGTAGTTAATCCTGTTTTTAATTTTGAAATGGCTAATTATAATTATGCATATTGGGCATATTGAAAAGGGAATGAATTTAAATGTACATGTTATAATTTACTAGATTATTTTAAAAATAGAGTATTGTTGGAAATTAATTTATTTAATTAACATATTAAATTAATTGGTTGCTAAAATAATATGTTAAAAAGAGAATTAGTTTAAACTGAAATTATATTAGTTAAAATAGAATCCCCGGTTAATTAAATTTAGAAAATGGAAATAAATTGTTCAAGCTATTTCAAAGTGTTAATAAATCGTATGATTGTTATACAAGGTTAAAATCTGGTAGAAGCAAGCCGGGTTGGGTCGGGTTGCAAAACAAGAATCAAGGTGAGTTAATCTCACTCAGTTTAAATTTAAATTTAAATGATTAAATTTAAATAATTGTTTGAATGGTTGAATTGTTGATGTGCTATTGTATGCTATATTTGGGAATTGATGCATTTTTATTGTACTAACGTCTGTGAATGCAGGGAAAACAGGTTGGAGGGATCCAACTGGACCCCTCACATTTATTTAAATTATTCAATATTCTCTGTTGTGATTATTTGATATCCTATGATGAGTTATATTGGAATATTGAATGTTATGGATTGATTGGATATTCGGTTATAATGAATTCCCAAAGTTTATGAATTGGATTGTTGAAAAGAAATTAATCGGAAGTAAATTTGTAAGCGAAATAATTATAGAAAGTTTGAACAAATTTAAGAATGAATTGGAGAAGAAATAATGTGACTTTAAATTTCTAATAAATAAATTGTGAAGTATAGAAAGGGAATTTGAATAAATAGGAAGTTATTGAATTACAATCTTCAACGATATTAATTAAAGAACAAAACATTTATTTAAAATGTAAGATTTAAATTTTTGAAAAAAAAAATATAATAATAAAGAAGAAGTTGGGAAAAGCTGAAATTTGTATATTTCAGTTAAAAGATTTAAAATCAAATGGAAAGGAATAACAATAATAATTAAGTGCATAATTAAATGAAATTTGAAATAAATTGAGTAATTTAATAAACTTATTTCAAATGGAATAAATTGAAAATCAATTTGGAAAATTGATTTAAATGTTTGAAGCTGGAATTCTTCCTGGATCACTAAGTACGCTTTCAAGTAAATTTTAAATATAAGTTAATAGTTTTAAAATTGTTTTTAAAAGGTATGTTTTCAAAAATTTATTATTTCAAATATTTAAATTTTAAGGTAAGTATTTCCTCAAATCTATTATAGTAGTGATTATTTAAGAAGTGACTTAATATTTTGTTTCAAAAGTGTAATTCTAGTTTTTATTTTATTCAGTAACTTTATTTTCAAATATTCATATAAGACGTATTTTTACTAAATTATTAAAAGTAGTTTTAATTTTAATGTTTTTAAAGTATATATTTCAAAGTAAAGTGTTTTAAATTATTTTTAAATCTAGTTTTGTACTTGGTGATTTTAGAGGAGATAGAAAATATTTGAAAAAGTTGATTCTGAAAAGAAAGATTGTTTTGAAAACTATTTTCAAAAGGTTGAAAATAGAAATATATCTTGTGAAGATATTTTTGAGATAAATAAATAATTTGGGAAAATCAATTATTGTTTGATGGTTGTTTTGTGGATATAATTGATAGTTAAATAACCGACTATCAATATTGGACCATGCGTTAATCGTTTCGAAGAGACCGGGATCGAGAATTATTTCTCGAAAACCACTTCGATCCGATTTGTACGTTTCGTGCGAAAAACGTGTTCGGAGTCGAAGATGGAGTAGTGAAGTGCAAGGGCTAGTCGCTACTAATCTTGAGGATATTTCCAAAATGGATGTAGTAGGAATAGTGCCTTCGGTTCCGTTCGAACCCGGGATGGACTTGTATGGATGAATGCTTGCGAAACATCGTCAGGAGGGCGATGGGCATTCTAAGTAAATACGTTCTAAAGGTAACGCTTAGCCTCAAGCCTCATCAAATGGGAATGACTGAAAATCAGGGGATATGCAGCAAGGTTAGGTGGGTCATACCCAAGCAGGACAAGATAATTCCCCTGTCTAGATGTCCCTTATATATATTTCGGCTTAGTGGGTGGTTGGTCGCGCCAACCACGGGGTTTATCTTGTTCGGAACTGTTCAGTAAGGAATGGTTCCGGCCTTGTGTTGCAGGGGATGAAGGGAGTAGTCCTCGGTACGGTGATCTAGGCCCCGTACTGTGACAGGTGGTACCCCAGTGCCTAGTCATTGTTGGAAATCCATTTTCCCTACGCGCCCGTACGGTTTTGATTGTGCCCAACTATTGCTGAAACGTGAGATGCAAGCATTTCAGCTAGATTCTATTTACTTTCTATAGACACTATTATAATATCAGAGGATTTCTATAAAAATTGTTTTAGCTATCGTAAGGTAAAAACCCGACATGTTTATTTGTGGCGTGGTCTTACGAGATGCTTTTGATTTTAAAGGATTTTTAAAACTTTAATAATCAATTGGGTGTGATTTTCTCACGCTGGTATTCCAGACTGACTCGGGTGTTATTTAACTGTAATGCTCGGGTCAGACCGAGTATTATAGGATACAGGATATGATGCTGTGGAGCTCAGGAGACGAGCTGGATGACGATACGTATAGTCGTACTTGTTATATATATATATTCCGCTGTTTGAGTTGTTGTGTACCTTGAGTTGTTGTGTATCCATTGTATTGTTTTGATGTGAGCTGTGACTGATGTACTCTGATGATGTGATGTATGTAAACAGATATATTTGATTTTGAGTAAAGATTATTTATTATCTATTATATTTTATTCCGCTGCGATGGTTAGATTCTGATATTGATTTTGTTTTCTCTTCTTCTACCTCTTCTTTTTAAACCCAAATGGTTCGTATTTCTGTACAACTTGAGTTGATTGTTGTAGAATAGTGTTGACTCGAGGGGTACGGATTCGCGGGCTGTTACAGTGCATGTACAACACAACAATAATGGTTATACAATTAAAACCGCTAAGGCACATTCGCATAATTATGTAGAATATCCATAGAGACGCCCTCAACACATCGAGTTGGATCCCCTGCACAAGGATCTGTGATATCCTTCCAATGCAGCGTACGTCTACACTTAATGTACCATAGGAAAAACATAGATGGTCCCTACTAATTGAGATTGAATGTATCACTCCCGCATGCATATTTGTAAGTATCTCCAGAGTGAATTCGAATGCACCCTTCTAGATTAGCTATACCCAACTAGCTACACATCATATCTTTGGTTTCTATCATAACAACGGTGAAGTCATGTTCTGCATCTCACTATATGAGCCTTCATCACTCAAACAAAACACAAATTCCCAACTCGAATAGATCTCAAACCTACACATGGAATCTCATATCTCAACAGGTCTTGGAACCTCACATGGATTCCCATATCCTGAATAGATCACGAACCTCTACATGGGTTTGAGCATCCTAATCATATCTCGAATCTCCACATAGATTCCAGCATCCAGAATCTCCTCATGAATTCCAACATCTCAAACAGAACACAAATTGTAACAACCCAATTGAGTTCACTTTGGGTATCATTTATTTAATTAAATGTACCAGATTTAATTGTGTAAGACTAAAAGTTTAATAAATGAGGAATTATGTAATTGGATTTAGAATAAGAATAAATTGGGAATTTATTCGAAGTATCTCTTTTTGTAGTTAGTTCTTATATTTAATAATATAAAAACAAAATTTAGAGAAAATTAATAAATAAAATCATAAGGAAATAATTTCATTGTTTCAAATATGATTTCTCAATTAATGGTGTAGAAATCATTGTTGGTTAAATTATGATGCCCCATTCTGAGACCCACAATATCAAAGAGTATTACTGGGTAAAACTGTCTACTAGTGCGGAGAACAGGACTGGTTAGGAGCGAACATATATAGTCTTGTCTTAAATATCTATCGAATATGTCGATTAGCGCTTTATATTTTTTTCTTTGATAACTCAAGCGGGTCGACATATCCAATAAATGCTTAATACAAAATTACAAGTTGCTATAGGATCTATCAGAACAAACTACAACAACTCAAATGAATAACATGTCACAGAACAACAAATATATATATATATACACACACACACACACACACACACACACACACACACACACATATATACTGATGCAGTCCAATATAATACAAATGATACATCATATGTGGTATGATGACCACAATATATACATGAGTCAAAATAATATACATATCAAAGTAACGACCAAAAAGACTACAACAAAAAGGGTAATAGATAAGTTCGTGCGGAAGCAGAATAAGCTAAGTCCAACTATACCTAACCTGAAACATCTCGGTCTGACCCGAGTATAAAATACACGGGTCAGTCTAGCTAAACATATCAGCTTATAAGGATAAAAAAATAATAGATGCATAAGGATAAAGGTAATGTTCTTCTTAAACAAGAAGGAACAATACTGAGTATAAGCATGAGTATAAGTATAGTATGGTTAGTTTAAGTGATGATATGATATCACTTACACAAACGTATAATCTCAAAACAGATAAGACAATCTATAAAATATTAAATATAGAAAGTCTCGTATCATTGGCATGTCACAAATCATCGATAGTGGTTTAGGGAAAAATATAACTCCTAAAAAGGAGAAATCCTAAACACGCTATATCGGCAACTCAAAGAATCCCAAAGAAACCACCATCTCAAAAATACGCCGCAAGGCAATTAAATATAATTCTCCAACATGGGAGAATATAATCCCAAATAAACGCCAAAAGGAAAATCTCACGTAATAACGCCAGTAGGCAAATCTCAATAATAATGCCAAAAGGCTAATCTCAAATAACGCCAGTGTTAGCAACTCAAATCTTATAGATAGAACTCGCAAGAGTTCAAATTCCCGTAAGGTAATCACCACAAATATATCGAATGGTTTAAAGGACCTATTTCAAAAAGGGCGATACATTAGCGAAAACAGTCAAAGAAATCATCTCAAAAGAAATTACATGTGCATGTGGCCGAAGCCTTGCCAAGTACTGTTATCTCAAATAGGTACGTCATCCGAAGGCAAAACTTCACAACGACAAATACGCCGCAATGGTTATACGCCACAATGGCAAATGTCTCGAAGACATTTACGCTGCAATGGCAAACGCCGCAATGGCAATGACCCGAAGGTCCAGTACTGGCATGCCGCAATGGCAAATGTGTCACAAACTCTCGAATAGGAACCCGAGTAGTGTTAACATGCGTCCCATACCACATGTTCGCACTAAATGGTTTACTAACCGCTAATAAATTTCACACTCAAAGTAGTAAAAAGTTTACCTCTTCTCATCGGTAAACTCGACCCGAAGGTCAAAACGATCAAATGGACAAATCAAGAATTAACCGATAAGGTAAACGCATGTGTCCCATGCCACATGTTTTACCAAACAGTTTAATTCTCCTTCTTATTCGCTCAAATAGTGCAAAAACATGTATTTTATGTATAAAATAATTTATTTGAGAAAGCAAGCTTTTAAAACCATTTTTCGAAATCAATTTTGAAAACGATATTTGAAAATTCTCATATTATAGAGAATAAATAGATTTTATAGCTTAAAATAATTTAAAAATATTACATAATAATTATTTTAAATGCCAATTTATTTTAAAAATTATTTTAAAATTTTTTGGAAAAATCTTTGCTCGAAATCAAAAAATCACTCAAAATTGTCATTCAAATTCAATCCAATTTCGATTCAAATTCAATTCAATTTCGATTCAAATTCAATTCAAATTTGAATTTCAAATTAATCAAAAATTGGCCAGCCTATTAATAGGCAACATAGTCCTCAAAACATTTTGGAAATATCACAGAAACATGAAGCAAAAGTCAAAAATCGGATGGAAAAAATAACATAAAAACGCTTGGGCGAAATAATACCCAGGTCCGAAATCTTCTCTAAGTTCAACTTTCGGACGTAAAACGGGTGGTCAAATGACCTATGATTGAACTAAAAATTGGTGTGCACAAAGTAGAAAACTTCATCTTTCAAACAAAAAAGAATCAATTATTTCCGACAGAAAATGAAAAAGTTACGCTGCCTAAAACATGGACTCGGATCATGTTTGTAACAGTGCAACAAGAATGTGCCCAGGCCTAAAATTCCATTCTAGGTTCAAATTTCCGCCATAAAAAAGAGTACCAAACGACATCAGATTGAGCTCAAAATTGGTACGTTTAGTAGAAAACTTTATCTTTCAAACAAAAAAGAATCATGCAATTTAGATAAAGTATGAGAAAGTTATAATGTCTCAAAGTTGAACCCAACAGTGTTTTCACTTTAAAAATTTGGACAAAAACATGCTCCAAATCAAAGTTCGACAGTATATTTCTATAAGCCAAATAGGTCGAAATCATCTTAAATTTGGCATGCATAAAGTCTAACACTAATACTCTAGGCTGAAACAAGAATTACCCAGTTCGGACTAGAATTGAGAGAGATATGAGGATTCAAAGATGAACTCATAACAGATTTCAGTAATAATACACACTTCCAGGCAATAAAACATTGCCCGCACCCAACTTTGAGCAATAGTTTCGATATGCTACATAGATCAGAGTGGTTTGGAACTTGACATGCAAAAACTAGAATAATATATCTATGAACCTGTGTAGTTAATGCCCGCTATTATCCCGCTATAACCCCACTATATCTTCCATATAGCCCCAAAATATAGCCTTTCCGCTTTAATCCCCGCTATTTCCGCTATATCCCGTTATTCCTGATATATTTTGATATTTCCGCTCTATCTTCTTTAATAAAATGAATTAAAAAATTGCATTTACACATTATAAAAATTATGAAACTAATTTATTTGATTTAATTTTTAATATATTTTCGGAAATGAAAATACTCTAATATTCTACTAAATTCAATTATGTTATATAATAGTTTTACGTTTATTTAAAGTATATTCACACATGTTTTTTGTTTAAAATTATTTATGTATTAATTATAATTCAATTGAATGATGATTTTTCATTTAATTACCATTATATATTCACTACAAGAAAATGGTATATTTATTGCAAGAATGGACAGCATTGAAACATAAATTGCTGTCTTTGTTTAATAATTAGTTGCTTAGCGTCAAATACAACGCATTATCCATGCTGTTAAAGTTTCCTATAGCAAAACGAAAAATTAGGCGGCCCGTATTATTTCCCTCCCTCCCATTTTCATTACCGTGAAATTCCATTTTCACTGCCAAGTCCAAAACCCTAAATCACATAAAACTCCCCATTTTCATCACTCATCAAAATCCTAACGCGTTCTAATCTGTCTTTCGGTATTATTGCATCTTTAGAATCCTACACTCCAAAGTCGTCTCTCTATAATATATTCCTTTAATTAACTTTCTTCTTCATATCTCTCGATGATTGATGGAACCGATTTATGTGATTTTGTTCTTACTAGGTGCATCTAAGAGGAAAAGCAGTAGGAAAGAATGTTGATTTTGACAAAATCGCAAGGAGAACTACAGGTTTTACTAGGCCAGACCTTCAAACTCTTATAAACGAAGTAGCAATTCTCGCAACAAGATGGGACTTAAGGGGATCAGCAAAGACGAGATCAGCAACGACGAGATCAGCAAAGATGAGAACTCCAGTCTAAATCCGGTTTCAATTCGAATTTATCTAATTTGATTTAATTGCTTTAATTTTACTTTCTAATTTGATTTTAAGCAGTAATCTAGGACATGCTCTAATTGCTTCTTTTTTCCTGTAGGGTATTTAACTTTTAAAGTATATACAACAGGCGATTTCATTGTTAGGGATACTGAAAATTGCAGTCCACGCTTAATGAGATGTACGATGGCTCAGGTATTGTTTTCAATTTTTATCACATTTTAGGCTGCACAATGCCATATTATTACCAGACAAAAGATATGTCATCGCTATGTATACATATCTAAGCCTTTGTAAGAGTTCAACGCACACTGATCAGGCATTCACTAGTGAAAAACAACTATCTAAAATAGACAGTAATTTTGATCGCTGATTCTGAAAATAATAAGGTTAAAGAAAACATAGGCCAAATAGTGATAGCTATGAATATACTGAATAGTGCCAACTAACTGCAGTCCTTGCAACTGATTTGGCATCATAGTACATTGAAGCAATGTTTTTCACTCAGATGCAAGTTCGAGTCTTGAACATGACCTTGTGGAATATTCATTTTTTAAGTGAATGCTAGTTCTTGAAATGACATTTCTCAGGCCCTTCTGTACCTACGAGCCTAACGATCTGGATTACACTCTTTACTGCTAAGTACTATTATCTTGTAATACCTGATACCATGTACTGGAGATCTCCTGTCGACATCTAGCATGTCGTTGGCGCTAATGATTCAACCGCTGGCACTTCCTCATCCAGAAGAAGAACCTATACAAGTAATATGAATACCCCATCATTTTATTTAGTTACTTTTATGCCCTGTCCTCTATATTGCAGATGCATATATGATTTGATTATTCGTGAAGTTTCATCTTTGAATCCGTGAGTGCATAAAATCTCTGTGTGATCTTTCCCTTGGTGTCTATGTTCACTATTCTTTAAATCGCACAGCGTGCACATGCGCATGCACATATATATAAATATATACATATATTCACGTGTGTGTGTTCATGTGTTTGTGTTGAGTCTATGATGTTACACCCCCAAATAAAATTTTCAAATAATATAGAACGATGGCATGTATGTCATATACTTTATTTTCCTATATTACAGATTGCCGTGAATCGATTTCGCTTCACCTTTTTAAAAAAAAAATTTCAAAATACATCATTATTGAAGACTGATACAATGAAAGAAGCATGGCAATTCTTTGTTTATAAGTTCTTTCTTTGCATCCTCAATCGTTATCGTATCTGCATCTTTTGGCTCTTCAATTTTGGCAATGCTAGTAGTTTTTGGTATAACCATGTAAAGAACTAGCAAAGATGACAAGATTCCTTCATGAATATAAAGCCAACGTAACCCATGCTTGCACACAACATTGTTGTAATGTTAATTTTTTAATATGTTGGACTGGAAATTAGTTTTATTCTATTTTTTTTAAAATTGAACATAAATCAAAATTGTTGCTTTGGTTAAAATAAATTAGTTATAGATTGCCAACAGGATTGGTTCGGTTGGTTGCCAGTTCAGACAACGAGATTAAATGACATGAGTTCGATCCTCGAGATTGATACTTGTTGGCATTAGTGAATCATGTTAAAAAAATAGTTATAGATTGAAATTGTTTTTTTAAGATTTAATATTTGTTGTATGAATTAATAAATACTTAATTATGTTAATTTGGTAACAAATTTGATACTAAAAAGAACCTCGATAAATTTGAATTGCTAGATGTACCCAAAAGAAAAGCTTAGATAGATGATGGATGGATCTAAAATTGAAGGTTTGTATTTTAGTGGATGATATATTTGAAAAACTATAGGATTGTAATAAAGTAGATGAATATCTCAATGTTTTGAAGATTTAAGTGAAAATATTGGTAATGATATATTAAATAGAGTGAGTTTTGAAAATATGGAGTGTTATAACTTGTAAAAGTTAGTTAAATTTGTAAATATATTGTATAGCAAATTAATATTGTTGTTTGTTTATATTTTAAAATTTTAACATAAATTAAATGGTTGTTAAGATAAACAAGTTGTAGAAGTTAATTTTTTAGGCGTATTATTTGTTACATGAAGTAATAAGTGCTTAATCACATATATTTACGTAATTAAAAAATTAGAAAGAAGAAGATACAAGCTTGCTAGATGGAAAAATTGCTTAGATAGATGAGATGAAATGAATTTAAAATTGAAAAATGTGTATTTAAGCGGTTGATAAAATTTTGAAAAAGTCGGATTTAAGTTTGTTTGTATTTGAGCGGATGATAATTTTGAAATTTTGGAGGATTCAAGTGAAACATTGCCAATGAAACCGAACGGAGAGAATTTTGAATATATTGAGAAGTTGAATGAAAATATATATGAAAATTAACTGGAAGTAATCGAGAGTTCAAAGATACAAAGGATATAGATGAAAGTATAGTTATATCATTAAGAAGAGCGAGCAAAATTTCTGCTTTACTATTAAATAATTGATTGATTGAATTGCCAAGTTATTTTTCATTACATTTTCTATTCATCCTGCATTGATGTTTTTATTTATTTCTACTTCAATATGATATTTCCCTTCATTTTCTAGGTCGTTGATTTTGGAGAAAGTGGACCTTTAAGGTGTTCACGCTGCAGGGGGTACATTAATCCATTTATGAGATTTATTGACCATGGAAGACAGTTCATTTGCAACTTATGTGGTGAGTGCTTGATGTGTGTGCGTGCCCGCGCGTGTGTGGGGTGCGCGCGTGCATGCGTGTGGAATTAAGGATCCACTACACTCCTCTTTTGGGTTTGTATTAAAGTGGTTGACGTGATACATAGTTTGATTAGCAATCTTGGTAGAAGGTACTAAAGGCTTCAGCAAGCCGACTCAAAAAATTGGTTATGTGGGATATAGCGTCATGCTTTTCCTGTTGCGTTTGCACAGTAATTAGACACTTTTGCTTGATAATCAAAGTATAAGTGTGCTATTTGTAATAGCACTCTTAAAATCACCCTTTACAGCAGCAAAATCAACGAATAATTCTTCCCTACAGGAAAACTGCTTGTTAGTACCTTTCTTTTTTTTGGAGAAAATTTAGTAGCTGATATTGCAAACTTGGACAAGTTGTGCTTTTCTCCACTGTTTTCAGTCCTGTTTCTCCACCTTAAATTTCATGTTTTTTATGTGGGTCCGCGATCTCAACTGTTCTGAGCTAGTCTACCTATAAGAAGAGAAGTCTATAAATCCTATTTGTATATGGAAAAAGCTATATGTAGCTTAACATGCATCTTTGCTTTTGGCAGGATTTACTGATCAGACTCCACGAGATTATTTTTGCAACATTGGTCCAGACGGTAGGCGTCGAGATGCTAATGAGAGAGCTGAGCTATGTAGAGGAACGGTGGAGTTTGTTGCTATAAAAGAATACATGGTATGCAAGCTTGTAAAGTAATAATCTATCTTATATTTCTTTTAGTTTATTTGTCAAGACTATATCATTACGTGAACTTGCAAAATTCGCACTCAACTTTCCATTTATGTTTTGTTAATTGTTACTGTTTTAATGATGGTAACTCTTCCTGCTGTGTATTTGTAAATTGAAAGTTTATCAGATAGAAATTCTTTGGAAGTACTGACCTAGTAGGTAATACATGCTGCTTAAGTGATTATAAACTGCAGAACGAAATTCTTTTATAACCAGTTGTATTGTTTATTTTCTTTGTACATTTACCTGTTTTCCCCAATAGTATCTTGTGCATTAAATATACTTGCTAGAGATGCAATCCTGAAATACATTTGTCACAACTAAATTTCTTGTTCATGAATATCACGCTGTCATCTTAGATGTTTGCAATTTTTCTTACCCTTTCTTTTTTTACTATACTACAGGTTCGTGATCCAATGCCGTTGTATTTTCTTCCTAATTGACGTATCAATGAATGCGTTACAAACAGGTGCAACTGTGGTAGCTTGTAGTTCAGTTAGCCAAGCAATTGCTGATCTCCCGGTAAATCTTCATATTATAGATCATTTACTTATTGATTTGTATGGTTGCTCTTTAAACAATAGTGACAGCCTTGTCTATGGTCTTAAAATTGTATATTCATGCCCAGGCAGTCATCCTACTTGCTTTAAATATCTCATATATTTCTACCTTTTTCCTTCTAGTTTCTGCTTATATAATGAAATACAAGATATTCAAATTTGAATTGTATTCGTTATATTTGCTTACAGTCAAATGCATTACACATCAGAGTAAAAAAAGAGTAAAAAAGACTGATACAATGACAGTTAAAAACTATGCAAGTTTTATCAATTAAAAACTGAACATCTAACCGAGCATTTGCTCAGTTAAAAACCGAGTCTATGCTCAGTTAAAAACTGAGTCTATGTTCAGTTTAAAGTTGAGCAAGGTTGCTCAGTTAAAAGCTTAGTACAAGCTCGGTTAAAAATGGAATATAAGATTGGTTAAAAACTGGGTAAAAAACTAAGCATAAGCTCGGTTAAAAACTGGGTTAGAAACTGAGAGATTTCTCAGTTAAAACTATGCGAGTTTGCTTTGTTGAAAACTGAGCCCATGCTCAGTTGAAAACTAAGTGTTTTCTCAGTTAAAAATTAAGCTATGCTTAGTTGAAAACTGAGTATATGATCACTTGAAAACCGAGCAAACGCTCAATCGAAAACTGAGCATATGCTCTATTGAAAACCGAGCCTATGCTCAGTTGAAAACTGAGTGTTTAACCGAGCTATGCTCAGTTGAAAATTGTGCGAGTTTGCTCAGTTAAAATTGAGGTAGTTAAAAAATGAGGCATTCTCAGTTGAAAAATGAGCATATGCTCAATTGAAAACTGAGCATATGCTTAGTTTAAAACTTGTTTGGTTTGCTCAGTTAAAAACTAAGCATGTTGCTTTGTTAAAAATCGAACATAATTTCGTATTTGATATTTTTCTTCATCGATAAAATGACCAAATCGGTATTCATGATAATTTATGTTTACTTTTTATGACTAATAGACGTATGTGCTTCTTGACAGGTGGTGTATGATGCTCAGGGTTTATGCTATGGTGGAAGGCATGAAAAAATATGTTGCCGCATTCATTCTCCTTCAAATATATTTTGTGTCGATGTTCTTACATCTTTACTTTTACTATGTATCGTTTTGGTTAGCTATGGTTGTATAGATTGTTACTTTTATTATGTATTGTTTTGGTTAGCTATGATTGTATGAATTGTTACTAATATTTATATGATTAATATTGTGCATGAAATGCTTTTATTCATATTTTTTTTTATGCTTAATTGTTAATACTGTGTGAAATACCGTTTATTACATCCTTTTTACATTAATGCTAGGAAAAAAAACTGCCATGGCTATACATATTATAGCATTATGCTAGTGCAATAAAAATATTCTGCAACGATTAAACAGTTTTCATAGCAAGTAAATAATGCTATGAAAGACTAAAGTAAACATTCTATAGCGTTTTTACAGCATTTATAGTTGCTATAATAATCCGGCAATGATATTTCTATAGCATTTATAATTGCTATAATAATCAGGTAATGATATATCAACAGCGTTTACAATTGCTATAGAAAGGTACTTGTATGTCATGAATCGTTTATTTAATAGCAATTCAGAAACGCTATAAGTAACGTCATTTATAACATGTTTTTTATAGCGATTCTGAGGTTGCTATTATAGATCCCTGACATATTACAACTTGTTGATATACAGCGTTTGTAAAAACGCCATCGTATCCTTTTACAGCGTTTTTTAAACGCTATAGAAAGGTATTTTTCTTGTAGTGATTTGTAAAAACATTAAGTACAAGTTTTATATGCTATTTTAGAGCCATCCGCTATATCCTCGCAATATCCCCACTATGACTTTTTGCACCTCCACCGCTTTGAATCTGCCGAGCGCTTTAACTGCACAGCTATGAACTGGAAAAAGTTTCACTAAATTCTGACATGAAATTACAAATATATGAAATTTCAAACATGGACTCGGACCATGTTGGATTCTGCCTAGGTGTGAAATCTTCTCCGTATTCAATTTTCACACGTGATTTGAACATCCTAATGACCTCAGAATCGTCTGAAAATTTACGCACATGAACTCAATTTGTAAGCTACTAACAAAAAAAAGGATCATGGAATTTCATAAAGAAACGGGGGAGATATGTGTCCTCAAACATTGACCCAGACGTTGTTTTACCCACTGTATGTTAGCTGAAACAAATTTCAGCTACAACAAATCAATTTAAACCTTAAATTCAATCAACCATAATAAAAGTGCATAGATAAGTGTTTAAACTAGATTGCGTGAGTGTAACAACTCACCTTAGCTTGATTTTGAGCAATTAAAACTTGCAAGTAGGGATTTTTATGGCCGTGAGAATCTTAACACAAAACTACAGGTGGCTATAGGATCTATCAGAACAAAATAAAACAAATCAAATGAATAACACATCGCAGAAGAGCAAATAGACACACACACACACACACACATATATATACTGATACATCCTAATACAATACAAATGATACGTCATATGTGGTATGATGACCACAATATATACATGAGTCAAAACAATATACATATCAGAGTAACGACCAAAAAGACTACAACAAAAAGGGTAGCAGATTATTCCATGCAGAAGTAGAATAGGCTAAGTCCAAATGCACCTAACCTGAAACATTTCGATCTGACCCGAGTATAAAATACACGGGTTAATCTAGCTAAACATATCAACTTATAAGGATATGCAATAATAGATTCATAAGGATAAAGGTAATGTTCTTCTTAAATAAGAAGAAACAATACTGAGTATAAGCATGAGTATAAGTATGGTATGGTTACTTTAAGTGATGATATGATATCACTTACACAAACAGATAATCTCAAAACATATAAGATAGTCTATAAAATGCTAAATATAGAAAGCTTCATATCATCGGCATATCACAAATCATCAATAATGGTTTAGGGAAAAATATAACTCCTAAAAAGAAGAAATCCCAAACCCGCTAAACCGGCAACTCAAAGAATCTCAAAGAAATCACCTTCTCAAAAATACGCCACAAAACAATTAAATATAATTCTCAAACATTGGAGAATATAATCACAAATAAACGCCAAAAGGCAAGTATCACATAATAACGCTAATAGGCAAAACTTAATAATAATGCCAAAAGACTAATCTTAAATAACGCCAGTGTAGGCAACTCAAATCTCAAAGATAGAACTTCCAAGAGTTTAGATTCCCGTAATGTAATCACCACAAATATATCGAATGGTTCAAAGGACTATTTTGAAAAGGGTGATACATTAGGGAAAATAGTCAAAGAAATCATCTCAAAAGCATTTGCACGTGCATATGGCCAAAGCCTTGCCAAGTACGGTTATCTCAAATCGGTAACTCGCCCGAAGGCAAAACGTCACAACGACAATTACGCCGCAATGGAAAATATGCCGCAATGGAAAATACTCCGCAATGGCAAACTTCTCGAAAACAAATACGCCGCTATGGTAAACGCCACAATGGCAATGACCCAGAGGTCAAGTACTGGTACGCCGCAATGACAAATGTGTCACAAACTCTCGAATAGGAATCTGAATAGTGTTAACGTGCGTCCCATACCACACGTTCGCACCAAACGGTTTACTGATCGCTAGTAAATTTCACAGTCAAAGCAGTAAAAAGTTTACCTCATCTCATCGATAAACTCGACCCAAAGGTCAAAACGATCGCATGTGTCACATGCCACATGTTTTACCAAACCATTTAATTCTCCTTCTCATTCGTTCGAATAGTGAAAAAACGTGTATTTTATATATAAAATAATTTATTTGAGAAAACAAGCTTTTAAAACCATTTTCCAAAATCAATTTTGAAGACGATATTCGAAAATTCCCTTATTATAGAGAATAAATAGATTTTATAGCTTAAAATAAATTAAAAATATTACATGATAGTTATTTTAAATGCCAATTTATTTTAAAATTATTTGGAAAAATCTATGCTTGAAATCAAAGAAATCACTCAAAATTGTCATTCAGATTCAATTAAAATTCGATTTAACTTCAATTCAAGTTCGATTCAAATTCAATTCAAATTCGATTCAAATTCAATTCAAATTTGAATTTCAATAATCAAAACTTGGCTAGGCTTCGGCCACATGCACGTGAAAATACTTTTGAGATGATTTCTTTGGCTATTTTCCCTAATGTATCGTCGTTTTCGGAATAGGTTCTTTGAACCATTCGATATATTATTGGTGATTACCTTACGGGAATTTGAAATCTTGGGAGTTCTATCTTTGAGATTTGAGTTGCTTACACTGGCGTTACATGAGATTTGCCTTTTGGCGTTATTATTGAGATTTGTTTATTAGCGTTATTACATGAGATTTGCCTTTTGGCGTTTATTTAGGATTATATTCTCCTATGTTGGAGAATTATAGCTAACTGCCTTGTGGCGTAATTTTTGAGATGGTGATTTCTTTGAGATTCTTTGAGTTGCTGATATGGCGAAGAGCATTAATCAACATATTCAATAGGTATTTAACACAAGATTATAGATGATCGCTCCTAACCAGCTCTATTCTCCGCATTAGCAAATAGTATTACCATGCACTACTCTTTGATAATGTGGGTCTCGGGGTGGGGCATCACAGCTTGGTATCAGAACTGAGTTTAGAACAAAATATGATAATCACAGAACAGAAACACATATTACGGTACATCAAAGTGTAATACAAATGTTAAGAATCCCTGAAATCATGCTTTTGTTCTTTTCTTATCCTGTGGGGTAGATTGAATTTTGGGTATACGTCTAGAAATGCATTTTTATTCAGTAGTATTCCATATTTGAATTAATGATACTACCATGTGAATAATCTTTGTCTTATCTTAGGAGTAATCCTAATCGTGATTGTTTTATTCGAGTCCTCTTCAATACGGGTGCTTGACACACATCCGTATCGGAGGAGTTTGTTGATACTTTTGGATATTTTTGTCTTGTTCTTTTGCGAGGATTGCGAATCCTATTGAGGGAGTCCACAATATTTGGCTTGTTAAGTAAGGTGTGGGCTGTTACATTGTAACATTGTTTATATCAAATTATTGGTTATAAAGTGTTAGAGTGAAACGATACGAATTAGCAACACTTTGATTTTAGGAAAATTTGTAACTGCTTTCTATTGGATCCATACGTCAACCCACTTAGCCCAAACTAGAGAAACAAAAACATACGTTTATTTTTTTCTCTCATCCTCATTTCGTCGTCAAACCAGGAAATCGAAAAAATATTCTAAGTCCAAAAATCCATAACTCTTCCAAAAATCAAACTAATTCAAATAAATTTCTAAAAATTCTCAAATTTTGATATGTTACGCCCTGTTCCAGCACCGCCATTCCAAATTTCATGGAGTTTCATTGAGTTTTGGTGGGTTAAAGATGGTCATCGTTGCAAGTTATTTTCGATGAAATCTAGATAGAAAACACTGGTTAGTAGAAAAAACATAATTAATGGTAGAAAATCATAAAAATATGAAATTTGAATATGTTATTCTCAACTCATGTATGCACCTTCAATTAAAATTTCTTGAAAAATTATGTTTAGGTTTGCCATTTCAAATTCGCACAGCACTGAGAATGAATTTCAGGGTTATATAGTTGATTTGGCCTAGAGTCGATGCTTGTGAGGTTGAAGCTTCTTGGATATTAAGGTGTGTTTATCTCATGATTTCTAGACTAATATGAATGTTAATTGTTGCCATATGAATTTGGTTGAATCTCCAGTGTATATGATCTAAATTTATTGTTGAATCCTTTGTCTATTTGAATTGGATTCGCTATTTGCTGAAACCCTCTTACGAAATCATGATTTTCATTAAATTATACATGTATGTATGATTGCATGTTTGCTAATTAAGTGCCCAAGACCATTAGAGAAATAACATAGAAGAATTGAGCATAAACGGATCGATGAAGAGCCACCTGAATCGCCTGGGAAATCGGCCTAGGCGAGGCAACCGATGGATAGGTATGTAATATCGGTGCACTGGTAGCAGCCTGAACTGTACTCCCAGGCTATTTTATAATGTTTTCCGATCGACCCATTCACCACTTGTTTGCTTGGTTGATTCTCTATTATTGATTGTTTGATTTTGGTTTGCATTTCATATCAATTTCGTTGATATTTCCATATTTTTATTTGTGAATTGATGAATTCATTTTGGTGTTTCTACACCATAGAATTGCTCTTTGGGTCTTGCGATTTTGATTTATGAATTGATGAATACATTTTGGTGTTTTATGCCATAGAGATCGTTCTATGGATATTTGGAGCAATACACACTTTTGAGGCACGTTTACAACTCGAATTTACAAATGGCTGAATTCTAAATCTAACCGTTTTTTATACAAATCTTTTTAAATACCAATCTAATATCTATATATGTTATTTTCTCATTTGAATGGTTTTAAAAATGATTTGCAGCAATGGTTTGAAAAGTGTGCTTATATATATGTGTGTGTGTGTGTGTGTGTGTATGTATGTATGTATGTATGTATGTATTTCCGTTATGAATCAATATTTTTAGAAATGGTTTTAAAGAGCAATATGTTCATAAAATTGAACGGCATCGATCGAATGAGAAATTGATTTAAACGTTTCAATAAAGCGAGTGGTGTGAAACGCTCGCGTTTGTTTTACTGATTAATTCCTAGGCTTATTCGACCAAACCATTACGCACACAAGTGGAGTTTACTAGCATATAGTAAAAATTTGGGTAAACCCATATGGTATGGAACACATGGTCGTTATCTATTCGGTTTCTATATGAAAGCACATAACACTTTTATTTTGGTATTTATAGGTCCCGTACTTATTTCGATGATTGTAGGTCTTGTAACTATTTTGATGTTTATTGGACTCGTTCCTATATTGATGTTTATAGGTCGCGTACCTATTCCGATGTTTATAGGACCTTTTCCTATCTTGGAGTTTATAAGTCACGTACCTATTCCGATGTTTATAAGACTCGTTCCTATCTTGGAATTTATAGGTCTTACACATATCTTGATGTTTATATACTTATATGTCTATCTTAGAGTTACATGCATGTACATGAATTTATTTACCAATCTTGGAGTCTGGAGCCTTTTCCCTTTTTGTGAGATTTTTGGATTTTTCTTTGTGAGATTTCTAGATTTGATGTTGTTTGAATTAGCATCAAATCATTTCGGGGATTTTTCTTAAAGTTATCTTGAGTTTTTGGTATTTGGTATTTTGAAGTTATTGATGCATGTTTGATATTTGTCGATATATGACAATATTTGAGATCTAGTTCACTTTATCCATCATTCATTTTCTAACTTATTTATTTTATTCTAGACCAACTAATTTATTATTTTATAATGCTCTATTCAGATCGAGATGCTTTAGGTCCTTTAGCTTGAGGCTTTTAAGGTGGACTTCCTATCAGTTAGCTAGTTGTTTATCATCACCATGTCTATTGATGTTATGTTGTATCTTATGTCGAGTTAGACTCCTTCAATGTAAGTATTCATATTTTGAGATGTAGTGCTTGTATACTATATAGTCCACATCATGTATCAATTTTGTGTCGGTTCGAACTTGTATCTATTTGTATTTCGCTATGTCTGATCTGTGATCTGCATATTATTATATGTTGTTCTAAATTTTTATTAAAGAAATTATATTTTTGTTTTAAGCATGAATTGTATATGTCAAATCCACTTGATTAAAGAAATGTACAGCATATTAATCATGTATCGGTGCTCGCTTAAAGTGAAATTCATGGATAGTCGCTCCTACTCAGCCTTATTCCCTGCACCAGCCAACAATATTACTTTGTAATATTATTTGTTAGTGTGGGTCACAGGGTGGAGCATCATACGAACCTCTTCCAAAGCATAGAACACGTAAATAGTTTTGAAATACTTATGGTTTCGAGTCTTCTCATATAAGTACATTTTCCCGCTTACCGGACGCTTCAAAACCAATCGATAGATTTTTGATCAACTTAACCTCGGTTCTTTTAGTAATAAACAGACAATACATAAGGGTGGAGATCATCTCCTATTCAGATGGATTTCCATATCATTTATCTTGGAAGAGCAGTACGGGTTTATACGTACAGTATATCATATCCGAAGATAATTGTATCATATAACCTTTGTATTTCTTCTAGATATTCCCTAAGCTAATTTGGTCAAATTCGATATTCGACTAATCAACTATCAAGTACAAGATAGACGATCATAACTGGAAACCAAGTATCGCATACTTACCATGTTTTCAACCTTTTCAACTCGCGATATCACTCGGTCAAGAGTAAAGCCAGTAAGATAAAGCACTATTGCTTCTACACCCTACTTGAACATCAGTCTTAACTCTCGTAAACAAAATAAGCCTACTTTATTGGCTTTTGGTGCTAAGTACATGACTAAATACTTTTCATAGACAAGTAAACACATGAAGCACAATAATTCACACATAGCATGATTATTTCACGTACCACACGATTAAGTCACATCAACAACTTCTAATCACTTTTTATTTAATTAATCCTTTATTAATCAAACCTCTTTTATTAGTAAAACACCTTTTATCTAATAAAACTTCTTTCATTTAACTAAACTTCCTTTATTTAATTAAAATTTCCTTCATTAATAAATACTTCTTTATTAATTAAAACTTCCTTTATTAATTAAAACTCCTTTATTACTTACATATATATTTAACTTCTCTTTATAAAAGATATATACTAGTGTTTTAGTATCTCATCATTCATTTATACACTTTTCAATACATCAAAAAGTATTCTATACAACTCAGCGGTATAAGTATGTTCATAAGTCATTAATAAGATTCCTTAGTTTAAACCTTTCTTTTTCTATTTTCAAAAGATTTCATTCTTGCTATTTCTTATATCCATTTAAAGGTTCCAGTTACATTCACAAATCTATTTTAATTGGCTTACAACAAATGTTACTCAAACATTGTCACTACAAACAGAAAACCATTTATCTTATGCTTATCTTTAAAACATTATTTTTCAAAGATCCTTTTACAATCATAAGTGTGATAAAAAGGGTTAAAGATGAACATTATTAACACATTGTCACTATAAACCCAAAACCAATTCGTACTTGTCATTCTCTTTAAAAACGTTCTTTTAAAGATCTAAGTATGTCTATATTTGTCAAACAAGAAAATATACTTGTGAATAATTATGCAAAACCATTTATTATAACATAAGTGTTATAATCCAAAACTTCCTTTCTTCCTTTATAGAACGCAGCTTACTATTTCCAAACTTATATATCTGCTAAAAACTTTTTAAAATTATATATATGTACACACACACACACAAACATATGTATATATATGTATGTATGTATGTATGTATGTATGTATACTAATTTGTTTATAAGATAAAATGTTTAATAATAAAAACGTAAAAATATTTTATATTACATAAGCTTTAATTTATTTTAATAAAATGATTAACTAGCTTTCTAAAAACTGTATATATTTAAAATTACTTCAAAAAAACTTATACTATGGATTAAAACATTTATATTAAATATTACTTCAAAATACTTTTTCCAAAATTTATTTAGAAACCATAAAATGTGTGCTTTATAATTTAAATCCTTTAATTTACAAATTCATAAATAATTATTAAATATGTATTTAAACCTTGATATTTTTCCTATAATAAATACCCTTATAGTATCTATTGAAATGCAAACAAAGCTCTAGGATGTCTATCAAAGTTGACTTTGAAAATAACCGAACATAAGACATTTTCAAAGTGTATCCATAACGAGCTTTTCATTTCTAACTTCCACGACTTCGTTCAGAATTTCTATAACTTTCCAAACTAATTCCTTTATGTCAAACACACCAAAACATGTGTGGAGAACAAAAAATATATATATCGTATAACAATATATTCACATTTAAACCAATTTAACATATGTTAAATACAAGAGATTTCGAAGTGCATTTATAGCAACTATAGCGCTTCAAACATTTACAACACACTTCCACTTCACAAATAACAATATCAAAACATGTACACAACAAGTCATGGCTATGTTACATATTTAGTGGGTTATAAATGAGATTATGCTATATATAAATTGTCTCCTGTTTAAAGCGAGGCAAGTTCCAAAAGTAATAACTTCGTTGTTATCTGTTTTAGCTTATGTTCAACACAACAGCATTATATACACAACATATAAAAATTCAATGGTGAGTAAGCTCACCCAAGCCAAAGCCAAACCAACATATAGACAATCTCACTACGAGTGCAACAATGAAGATGGCATCTTGATTGGACCTCGTATGCAAAAAGTAGCAATTTTATAAGTATTCGGATTATATAATTTAATTGTAGACTAATTATCTAATTAACTACCTAAATAATATAATCCCTTTCTTCTCCAATGTGCTGCTCCAATGTCTGATAATTTTGCAGGCATACAACCAAGCAGTCGTGCACCTCTCTCCTCTTTTATCCTTCGTCACTCAATAAATCGAAGAACTGACAACTTCGTTGCATCACACCACGTGTCCTCTTCGCGATGGTACAAAGCTTAACTACTCCGGCCACCTCCCTTAATTTTGACATGCTGTTCCACCATGCGACAGAAGATGTTGCGATTTGCTTTAATGCACTAGAGTGCCCTCAACCACCTTCAATAAACTCCTCTTGCCACCAGAAGTCCAAAGTCACCTTTTATTTGACCTTCAGTGCCTCAAATCTAAATGTGACTGAGCTACCTCCCATCGACCACATTAGGTCGTAATCTTTCTTATGCTATTGGGGCTCCTACCATTTGCGTCTACAGGTGTGTGACGTGTATAAAAGTGCACGCACTCTCTATTGAGCTTAACTCCTCCGTATCTGATCAAAGCCAACCCTAGTAAAGGCCTTGACACATGAACCCCCTCGACTACTACCGCACCCAATATTGCACACACAAATACGAAGCTCTACCTACCACGATCCTAATGGATCCAATGCCAAGCTTAAATGATGCCTTTAGCTCTTGGAATAATTCAGGGGAAATGGCGGCTTATGTATTTCTTTGTTTTGTTTACAGGAAATAAATAAGATAGGAGGAGATATGTTTCTGAAAGAATGATAAGGGTGGGGTATTTATAGTATAATATATATTATATTTAATTAATAATCTTGCATTTCGAGCTTGTACGATCACATCTGACGTGGATCACTACAAAACTCATCAACATACATTACCTCATTATTGCGGTTCCAATGATATTAATTTTGTCATAATCCGAGATAGTATCCTAAAATGATAATTTCACATGTTTCGAGACCATTTATCAATAAAATGATTTAAAGTCACATTAGCAATATTTGTTCAAACTATTTATTTTGCAAACAAATTTAAAAAAAATATTATAGTTTGTTATTAAAATAAAAAGAAGGTTAACAATCTAGTAAATAAATTTAATTACATTTATTCAGTATTCAATTATTTAAATAATTCAAATATTCAAATACGAAGTGTTCGAAATTTTGGGTCTTTGCATTCTCCCCCACTTAGAATATTTCATCCTCGAAATTTCAACATGAGCAACCAAAGAAACAATCACATGTTAACACTTAACAATATTACAATCACTAGCAAAAAAAGCTCGTAGTTTGCTCAAGTTCAAAAAACCTCTTATCGCATGTGGGTGTAAACAATCTATTAAGCGTGCCTTACGTTCAACGGCCTCAGGTTATTACTTGGTCAATTATCTATAATACCTCAAACAATTCAAAGAGTCATTTCTCAACTTTTCATATGCCAATGAACATAGTATATAAATATAATAAAGCCTGTACGATATACATGGATCATCCATACACAATACTAAGTCTGATCACTTGCTGCTCACATAGATTCCACTTTCAAACTAGAATAGATCACTTGACTTCTCTAATGCAGATTTCGATCAAGTTTCTTGATTAGAAACCTTTATTTTACTTACACAGTCATATACCATGATAGAAAACCACAGAATCATATCCAGAATCCATATCTAGTGTTCGCGGTCGAGAATCTAGTGAAAAATCCTTGTTCGAACCGGTGTAAATCACTTCGAAATCATGTATTCAAATATTGGATCAAGAACAGTCATACGAGTAAAAAGATCTACGTACAACTTATGTATTTATCCTATAGGTTTCTTAAATATACTAGTCGTTTTTCAATTCCCTTCATTTATCCATATAGTATTTCTTATCCAATACTAAAAACATTTATGAATCATTTCATAAAAATCTAACTTCAAGTTTATAAATATTTTATAACTTAATTTCATACTCGTACAATAGTCCATTGCATCCTAAGAATAAATACAAGGCATCATATTCATTGTACTTAACAAGTATGTCCAAAAATTTAGAACCTGTTTTAACTTACTAACTTCTAAGTTCAAGTGTTATAAATACTCAAGTTTTATACTTTTACAAAATCATTTAACTTTAAATTTCTATACCAACTCGTAATTTTTCGACTATCCAAAATCATCTTAAACTCCATTTTATTTCAACAAGTGAAAACTACCAAACAACGTATCATAACATGATGCACAACCAAACTACCCTAATATATAGGATATATCAGTATGCAGTATAACTTAGCAGAAAACTTAAGAACTAAATACTGGGTTACATTTCAAATCATTTTCAAAATAATATATGCCTATAAGTTTTGTATATCAAATTACACTTTCAGGATTTAAACAAAATATGTTTTATCAAAACAACTATCATAGCTTCCCCTATTTTAAAACTCGAAAATGAACACAAATGATGTTGCAGTCATCATTGGAATTATTTTCCAATGATAAAAGTCGGTTTAATACTTTCTATCTCCTTCAAAATCCTTTTTTTAATACTTCTATTCTTAAATACTTACAATAATACTATTATTATTCTTTTCAAAACCTTGAAAAATAATTTTCGACCAGGATTTAGGTTCTTAAACTTTTAGTTTATATCCTTTTTATATATAAACAATATTTTATATAACATTTTTTTAGAGATTCACTTTCGTATCCAAAATCATATCACGAATATTTATTCCAAAATATCTCGCTTTCCTTTTAGATTATAAATAACATCATTTATTAAAGTTAACTTTTTAACCCAACAATGTCACCGAATGCCTTATAATCAAACTATGAAACTTAATTCACAAAATGTTCTTTTTAATGTTCCCATATTTACTTTCTACCCAACCCATGTTATAAAAAGGTAAATTACTTATAAACCGGTTAAATGCAAAACAACAATCAATAAACAATAACAATGCTCGTAAACTGGATGAGCAATATTAAGCTAATAATTATACAAATGATAATAGTGCTCATAAACTGATCAAGCATGTCAAATTATTCCATAAAGGATAGAAGTGCTTAAACTGGCCAAACATGAATAAACTAATTAATAACAGGTGACGAATGAACATCATTAATCCCTACATTAATAAACTACACTATCAACTTACTTACATAAGTTACTATATATAAGATCTTTAATTTTCTGTATTGGAATTACTTTTAAGGCATGCGTTTATAACAAATACAAATATGCTCTCATATGAATAATACACTCAATTCATGCTAGGGAAATTCATTACCCTATCTCTTAATGAGCTATACCCAACCACAGCCGAGGTTATCACTTAACCTTCAGCTCTGGTATCAAATGTAACGGCCAGCCTTTTCAACCTCCAAATATCGACACTAATACATCCTTGGTATTCTTATGCCAAGCATCCAAGTGCCGAAAAGAAAGATTTTTAGGGTAAAATAAAAAATGAAACAGAAAAAGAAAGAAGGAACACGATATCGGAATGTCACAGCGGAACGATAACTTATAATATCAAAAGATAATAGAAAACTATCATTCCAAGATACATAGTTTTCAAGAGTTACAATTCTAAATACTGTCATCAACCTGGACAGTTATAACAACTTGTCTTTACAAATGCTGATATATATATACATAACAGTGATGTAGTGGAAATAAGATCACTGTGGTAGGTGAAACGTCCAGCTCATCTCTCAAGCTCTAATGAACATCAACAAAAACTTGCTTTTCTTAGACTACTCAAAAGAGCATATGAGGAATTTAAGAAAAACAAAAGCCACGTGTTAGACATAAGTCTAGGGTGAGAAACTGAAGAAATATGCGATCAACATGCAACAATAATATTGAGACTGCACGGATTGCCATAATATTTATTCCCTCAAAAGAACCACACATCTAATAAGTACATATTCGATATAATATATAATGCCAAGGGTGATGAACATAAATAACAAGTAGTTATGATGTATGCATGTACAACACAACAATAATAGTTATAGAATCATAACTGCTTGGGGCATTCGCATAATTGCGCAAGACTTCCATGGAGACGCCCACAATACATCGAGGCGGATCCCTGCACAAAGATCAAAGACATCCTTCCGAAGCAGCATAAATCTATAGCGAATGTACCATAGGAAAAATGTAGCTGGCCCCCATTAAGTGAGAATATCTTTAAATATCTCTAAATGGAATCGACTGCACCCTTCTAGGTGCTAAACTAAACTCGCTATGCATCCTATCTATGATTTCTGCCATAATGATGGTGGGTCATATTCAACATCTCAACATACGATCGTTTCTCACACAAAAAGAACATGAATTCCTAAATCGAACAATTCTTGGAACCACACATGGATACCCATATCTCAATAGATCTCAGAACCTCATAGCGAATTCCATATCCGAAATAGATCATGAACTCTACATGGGTTCGGTCATCCCATTCAGATCTCGAATCTCCACATAGATTCCAACATCTCGAACGAGATCACGAACCTCTTCCAAAGAATAGAACACATAAATGGTTTTGAATTAGATACGGTTTTTAGTCGTCTTATATAAGTATATTCCCCTGCTTACCGGATGCTGCAAAACCAATTGATAGATTTTCAGTCAACTAAACATTGGTTCTTTCTTAAATAAACAGGAAACACATAAGGGTGGAAATCAACTCCTATCCGGACATATTTTCTTATCATTTGTCTTGGAAGAGCAAGATGACTTTATACACACAGTATAATATCTCTGAAGATAACTATGCCATATAACCCTCATATTTCTTCTTAATGTTTCCTAAATTAGTTTGGTCAAATTTAATAGTCGACTAATCGACTATCAAGTACAAGGTAGAAGATTGTAAATGGAAACCATGTCTCATATGCTTATCATGTTTTCGATCTTTCGTGCTTTTCCTCGGTCAAGGGTGAAGCCGGTAGGTTAGAGTTGTTTCTACACCCTACTCGAACATCACTTTTAACTCTCACAGATAGAACAAGTTTACTTCGTCAGGTTTTAGTGCTTAGTACACGACCAAATAATTTCTGTAAATAAGCAAACACATAAAGTACATACAAAGCATGATTGATTTACACAAAGCACGATTAATTCACACAAGGCATGATTAAGTCAGATCAACGACTTTTAATCCCCATTTTATTTTATAATCCTCTATTAACTAAACCTCTTATATTAGTAAAACTCCTTTTATCTAATAAAAGTTCTTTCACTTAATGTGATAAAACTCATCAACTATGAAGTGCTCTGAATGTGACAAGATGAGCCATATAAAAAGGGATTGTCTGAAGTCAAATAATGAAAACAAGTCCAAGAAGCAACAAGAGGTAAAACCAAAGAAAAAGGCATTTCAAATCACAAGGAACATCTTCGACTTTCGATAAGGGAAGTGATACCGAGCAAGAAAATGTCTGTTTTATGGCATTCGATGATGAGGTTCGCCAAAATTTATGTTGATTTACCTGTACTAAATATAGGAATTTTAGAGGAAAAGAAGAATGAAAAGAAATTGGTTAAAAAACTTATGCATAACTAGATAAAACATGGTTAGAAATAGATAGGTTAAAAGATGAAAATGTAATTCTTGAATAAGAATTATGTAAGGTACAAGAATCTATTGAAATTTTAACATCTCAAATTCAAGCATAACAAGATGAGCTAAATCTATCGAGATGAGAATATCAAACATTCAGAAGAAATTTTTGATTTACAATCATCACTTGATATATCGAAAAATCGAGGAATTTCTTTAGAATCTAGGAAAATTATTTTCTGGCGATTAACAGTGTTGGCTTCTTTTCTGGCGATTCTCCATCATCTTCTTTCTGACCTGGTCACTTTTGCTCCACCTTGCCTTTCTTCAATGGCCAAGAAGAAACGCATGATGCTAGATATGGAACATTCCATCACTCACTCTGGTGTTCTCTTCAATGCTTCTCCTTCGATTTCCATTGGTGGCGCCTCCTTGTTCCTCTTCAATTGCAAATCCAGTGAGTGCGACTCCTAGTTCCTCTTCAATCGCGATACCAGTGAGCGCGCCTCTCACATCTGATTCGAAATTGCTAACCCCATCTCCGGGATTTTAAATGTCATTGACATGCATCGGTTCTCTGTGCCTTTGATTGGCAATCCTTCTTTAACAAGTGAGAACCCTCTGACTCCTTTCTTAGTCGCTGCTTGTAACAATGCTTGGATCACAAAGGTTGTTGGTTTGTCTGTAGTTGTTGATACAGGTATTGTTGAATCTGAAATGAACGAAAATAGTGGATTTGCTACAGCTGATATTGCTTCTTCGATTGAGACAGTGTTAGAGGGAGCGTTTTGCGCATCAGATGTTGTGGCAGATGGTTTAAATTCATCTGACAATGGCCTCTCATGTAGCAGCTCTCCACATGCTCAATGTAATGCCCAGCTAAATATCCCTACTCCCAGTTTGAAACATTGTAGTTCAAATCCTATCCCTGAGGTTGCCTCTCCGCTTAAGGCTATTCTAATGTGGACGTCTTTGTTCACTAAGTTGCCAAATAATGCGGGTATGCACTCTTACCACTGTTTTGATAAAGTAGAGACAGAGGGTATTATGATTCCTCTGGTAGAGGTGTTAGAGGCTGTTGTTTATTTTTGAAAGGATTATTAGGTAGTTTTTTTCATCGATTTCAACCTAGCCTATCAGCTTGTTACAGTGCGATGCAACTAGGTATGGAAGCCCAAATATGATTTAAGTGTTCATTACGACAATGCAATGTTCTACTTTAAATTTTCAACTTGCGATGAAAGATAACCTATTCTAGAGGCTGATCCTATTCTCATTGACAGGAAACTTTTATTATTACTACCTGGAGTTCGTCTGTTGATAGGGCTAAGGATCAGGTGTTATCTAATCCTGTCTGGGCCCATTTTTCTCACATTCCTTCTGTTCTTCAATCTCTTATCGGGATTGATTGGCTAGCAAGCCTTGTTGGTAAGTTGACATGTTATGATGCTAACACTGTAGCCAAAAAAAGATTAGTTTATGCCAAAGCATTGATTGAAATAACATCGGCCAAACCTTTGCCTTCTTTGCTAAAGTCAAACTTGCCGAGGGCCTAATTGCTAAGGTCAGAGTTTGTTACAGTTGGAAACCGAATATCTGTAGAACCTGTCAATCCGTTGGGCACCTTTCTATTGCTTGTTCGAGTTCTGCCTCAGCACCTTTATCCATTCTGGTTCTACTACCTTGACCTCCTGTCAGGAAGTCGGTCTCGAAGGTTATTCCTCCCCCTTCATTTCCCTTCCTCATGATGCTTCTACTATTGCTGCTCCTTCTGTAGATGCTCCTATTTGTCCGGCCAAGCCTGAGATTGCTAATACACTTCATGCTCCTGTTTTTCCGGCCTCGTCGGAATTTTCTAGTTTTGTTGTTGTGCCTATTGTAGTAGCTCATGTTAGTCCGGCCAAGCAAGAGAGTGCTAATATTATTTTGACTGCATCTATTTCTTGGAATTCGGAGGAGCGGGCCTAGGTTCATGATTCTTCGAAAATGCGGTACTCGCCTGAGACTGACACCTATTATGCATTTATCAGTGATGTTGTGGGAGAGAATCGTTGTCTTATTTACCATATTTACGGTGAGGGTCTGTATGTTACTAGGGATGTTGAGATAAGTGAGAAGAATAAAAGAAAGTTTTATGACGTCGCTTGTGATAGGAAATTTATTTACTCCCCTTCTTCTTAAGATTATGACCTGACACTGGCTACTTTTTTCTCTGGTTATGTGAATGTTATTGGCCCGTTGTAAGATGTTGTCAAAGGCGGTTCCTCTTTGGAGGGCTCATAATTGTATTTGTTTAGTAATATAGATTATTTTTGCCTATCTCCTGTGCTATATTTTTCTTTGTTTGTTTGGGCTTTTCCCTTTTAGCTGTTTTGTGCATGTGCAGAACACTTTTTTTCCATTATATATACAGTGGCACGGTCCACTATAAAGCCGGTTAAATTTGCTAAAAAATATTTTAAAATTTAATGAAGGGAAAGAAAATTTAACAAATTTGATAAATATTTGAAAACCTACTTTTAACAAAAATGGTTTGGAATTGAAAACTTCTAAAATTAGTATTTTTGGTTCTAAAAAGAAATATGCATCTTTGCTAATTTTATAATATCGAAAAATAATACAAGTCAAACAAAATTAGAAAATTCTAAGATTATTAGTATTTGGATTCCCAAAATCAATAATACCTTTATTAGTAACAAATATATAAATAATTTTATTTCCGAGGTACATTTGAGTTCAAATTACATTTTCAAAGGTTCAACCAGACCCTCTTTAGTATGGTTACCTAAAATCTAACCCTCGCGCCCTAACGTATTAAGTGGGTATCAGAACATATGTACTATTATTGCACATAAACCATATATTGTGGGGGAGAAGGATTCTAAAATTTTCCGATGCATATGGAAATGGAGTTAAACATAGAGGAAAAATCAGAAAATTACAAGTTCTTATCTTTTAATATATAACATGGTATTATATGTAAAATATTACTGTTAATTTTGACAAAGTTTAAGATATTTTAATTGCATTATGGGTATAAGTGCTATAAAGCGATTAAACCTTAAAAACATGTATATACATTAAATGTTTTAAAGGAATAAATTTTTTTTTTCATACTTTGGAAATGGGTTTGCTCTTCGAATTTTTCTTAAAGAATTTAAAATTAAACCCTATTATGCCAATACATGCAAGTCAGTAAACGGTTTTCAATGTGTTTAAATTATAAAAATTATTGACTAAATACTATAGTTAAGAGAAATTTACTTTTAGAATACCATAAATGGTACATTTTCAAAAGTATTTTTTGTGTGATTTGTGTTATATTACTCTCATTTTATATGGAGAGTATATAGATATAAAGAGAACATATATTAAAAAAATATTTCTCAACAATATTTTCTAAGAAAGATGTAAACAATTTCCATTTATACTTAGAAATATTGCAGTTAAGATGAGTTCAAGAATTTTCTCCTTACAAGATATTTTATATACCTAAAAGCAATATTTTTATATTCGCTCATTCTTTTTTATAATGACAAAGGGGAAGATTTACATATGCATATTGATTGGGGGAGATAATATACTTTGGAGGAGCTTTAATTATACTATATTATCATTTTATATATAATAAATATTTTCAAAACTTGTCAACATCAAAAATGGAAAGAATGTTGGAACCTCTCTTGTTAGATTTTAATGGCAACTGCTATACAATTATGCCAAAGAACCTTTAAGCTAACATACGGGTACACGAATATCAAAAGAAACAAAACTAATGAAAAAGTATATACATGGAGATAGAAGAAGGTACAAAAAAAATGGTTCAAAGACTCATATCTACAAGGATCTCAAAATAAAAGACAAACTAATGTAGGGGTCATATGTCAAAGGATCAATGCCATAGATATACATGTACAATTTTCGTTATGATGATCACACATGTGCAAAACATTTTTGAAAAGCTAAATTTAGAAGGAACTTGAAACACAAACTTTTTCTTCTTCCTTAAGTAGTTCAACCATCTGAATTTATAGTTCTAATGTCTAAATAAAATTCAGCAATTTGAATTAGAGAAATATATAAGAACAACCTTAAGGTTATTTAGCCGTCTGAATTTTTAAGTCCGACGTTTGAATTAAATTCAACCATCTGGTTATAAAATTCAGCTGTTTCAATTAGCCTATTTTTAAACTATTTTGTTTTTGTTTAATAACGTTAAATTTCGACCATCCGATATGTATGAAAAGAAGTGTCTCTTTACTGGAAAAACAAATTTGGAGATTTGTCTTCTTCTCCAAAGGTTGCATTTTCTCTGGTAGTGATAACTTTTCAAATACAACTTTTCGGACTCTAAATACTAATGGAATTTGATTTTATAAATAACTAATTTATATACAACTTTCTTACTTTCTGTGCTTCATATTCTTTGAGGTTTCAAAAAGCGTTCAAAAGCAGTAGTCTACCTCCCATTATTTGCACGTTCAAATCACAACCATTAAATAAGAATATAGGAAAGGTGTACTAAAGAGTGACTTGTATGTGTTGTAAAAGAATACATCAAAGTCAAAATTATAAATTATTCCTTTTATAAGTTGAAGTTCTAATGGAGATCTTTAGGCAAGGGTCAAAAGTCCATTCTGGTCATTCTGGCGGTTATAAACCTATTCCTCCAGGTTAACTGAGGGATTTTGTGTTATTGAAAACCTAGACATGGAGCTTTAGGACTGGAGAAGGACAGGGTCCGAACCAGGATAAAATATCGATTTGCATTTACTTTATAGCAATTATTTACATTATCTGCTTAGCAATAACTCTTTATATATTTGCCATATTTTGGATCACTTTCTTAATTTAAGTCACATCATATAAAAACTTTCATATGGCATCAGATTCGGCATTACAAAAATCACAAAACCATTTTTGGAAATAATACGGCATCACTGTTTTCCAACAAGGTCAATCGACCATATGACCCCCACTTTTTACTAGCATAAATTATGCATATTGGTCAAATAGAATTAGAATATATATGCAATCTAATAACTATGTTATTTTGAACATGACTCAAACCGATTATGAAGCACCCATTACTAATGTTAATACATGGATGACTCAACAAGTTACTTTAGCCGATAACAAATCTAAAGCCATGAATATATTATTTTGCGCATTGGATATGAATGAATTTAATAAAGTTAGTATATGTAAATCTACACATGAAATGTAGGAAACTCTGCTAACTACACATGAAGGCATGAAAAAAATTAAACAAAGCAAGATTTCCTTTTTGAAAATTCAATTGCGGCTTTTTAAAATGAAGGACAACGAGCCAACTGCGAATATTTATTTATGTTTACAAGATAATGCACATGATCTCATATAATTAGGGGAAAATATATCTGATTTTGATATTATTACAAAAATCATAAAATCTTTGAGAAATGAGTGAAAAAGAAAAGTAATGGCCATTGAAGAAGCAGAAGAACTTTGCAAACTCTGGTTGAAGAGTTAATAGGTAATCTTATGTCACATAAAGTAAATTTGCAGGTCAAAAGGAAATAGGAAAAAGAAAAGAAATCAATTTTTTTTCAAGCCAAATATGACCCAAATATTGGCAACAATGATTTGGCCTACCTTGCTAAGGGTTTCAAAAAGTACTCAAAATCAAAGATGGTGACAAATAACTTTAAGAGCAACTCATTAATTATGAAATGCTTTGAATGTGATAAGATGGGCAATATAAAGAGCGATCGTCCAAAGTTAAATAATGAAAAAAATTCCAACAAGCAACAAGAGGCAAAACCAAAGAAAAAGGCATTTCAAGTCCCTTGTAACAACTCTGACTTTTTTCATCCAACGAGGAAAGTGATATCGAGTAGGAAAATGTCTGTTTTATGGCGTTCGGTGATGAGGTTCGCCAAACTTACTCTTATGATGATTTACTTAGAATTAATATAGGCATTTTAGAAGAAAAGAAGAATGAAAAGATATTGAGAAAAGAAACTTATGAAGCTAGTTAGAGAATGGTTAGAAATACATATCTTAAAAGATGAAAAAGCGATTCTTGAAGAAGAACTACATAAGGTATAAGAATCTAATGGAATTTTGACATCTCAAACTCAATCATAGCAAGAAGAACTAAAAATCTACCAAGATGAGAATATCAAACTATGAAAAGAAAATTGTGATTTCCAATCATTGCTTGATATATCTAAAAATCAAGTTGTTTCTTTAGAATCTATGATTAACGATTTATCAGAAAATATTTCAAAATCTAATAAAGGGAAAGGAAATTAAAAAGTTTGATAAATATTTCAACACTTACCTTTAAAAAAAATGGTTTGGGATATAAAACTTCTAAAATTAGTAATTTTGGTTCTAGAAAGAAATATACATCTTTGTATACTGATTCTAAAAATTCGAAAATTATTACAAGTCAAGCACTATCGGAAAATTCCAAGACTATTAGTATTTGGCTTCCCAAAACCAATAATATTCTTATTAGAAATAAATATATAAATAGTTTTATTTTTGAAGTACATTTGAGTTAAAACTACATATTCGAAATTCAACTAAACCTTATTGGGTATGGTTACCAAAAATCTGACTTACAGACCTAAACGTATGAAGTGAGTACCAGAACATGTGTCCTATTTTTTGGAGGTGCACCACATATTGAGGTTGAGAAGGATTCTAAAATTTTCTGATGCATATGGAAATGGAGCTAAACATGTAGGAAAATCAGAAAATTACAAACTCTTACCTTTGAATAAAAAATATGGTTTTGTACGTAAAATACTAGCGTCAACTTTGACAAAATTCAAGATAAATTAATAACATTATGGGTAAGAATGCTATAAAAATATTACATCCTATATATATATATATATACACACACACACACACACACACACACACACACACACATATATCCATTAAATGCTTTAACGGTATAAATATATTTTTTGTCCGACATTGGCAATAGGTTTACACTTCGAATTTTTTGAGAATCTACATTTAAACCCAATGTTGTCAATATATGCAAGTCAATATAAGGTTTTTAATTTGTTCAAATCATAAAAACTATTGACAAAATACTATAACTAAGATAAATTCACTTTTAGAATACAATAAATCGTACTTTTCAAAAATATTTTTTGTGTGATTTGCGTTATATTACTCTTCTTTTGTAATGAGAGTATATAGATATAATGATAACATATATTAAAAGAATATATTTCTTAATAATATTTTCTAAGAAACATGTAAATGATTTTTATTTATGCTTAGAAATATTGCAATTAAGAAGATATTTAATAATTTTCCCTTTATAAGATATTTTATAAAATTACTATTACCTAAAAGGCAATATTTTCATATTCCCTCGTTCTTTTTTATAATTACAAAGGGGGAGATATTTTATTTAGTGGAGATTTAATTATATTATAATATCATTTTATGTACAATAAATATTTTCAAAAATTGTATAGTTTTTATCATCAAAAAGGGAGAGAATGTTAGAACCTCTCTTGTTGGATTCAAAAAAAAATAACTATACATTTGCTAAAGAAACTCTAAGTTAACTTGCAAGTACATGAGCATCAAAAAGAGACAAACTAATGGAAAAGTATATACATAGAGATACAAGAAGATATATAGACAAAAAATGATACAAAGACTCATATCTACAGGGAGCTCAAAACAAAGGCAAACTAATGTAAAAGTCATGTGTCAAAGTATCAGTGTCATAGATGTACATATACAATCTACTTTATGATGATCACACATGAACACAAACATTTTTGAAAAGCAGAATTTAAAAGAAACTTGAAAACACAAACTTTTATTTTTCATCTTAAACATTTCAACCATCTAAATTTATAATTCAGACGTATGAACAAAATTTAGCCGTCTGAATTAGAAAATATATATGAACAGTCTTAAGGTAATCAACCATTTGAATTTCTAATCCAGACGTCCGAATGAAAATTCTGTCGTCTAATTATAAAATTCAACCGTCTAAATTAGCCTATTTTTCAACTGTTTTGTTTCTGCTATATGCTATCGAATCTCAATCATCTGAATTTTAATTTCAGTCATCTGACATGTACGAAAAAAGTCTCTTCATAGAAAATTAAATATGGAGAGTTGCAATCTTCTCCAAAGGTTGCATTTTCTCTGATGTGATAAATTTTCAAATAGAACTTTTCAAACTCTATAAATACTAATGCAATTTAATCTTTTAATAACCAATTTATATTCAGCTTTCTTACTTTGCTTCCTATGCTCCATATACTTAGAGATTTCGTAAAGAATTCAAAAGAAACTTAAATCAAAAGCAACTTTTTACTAATATCTGCACGTTCAAATCACAACCATCAAAGGAGATTATAGGAAGGGTTTACTGAAGAGTGACTTGTCCTTATTGTTGAAGAACACATCGATGTTAAAGTCGAAAACTATTCCTTTTATAAGTTGAAGTCCTGTTGGAGATCTTCAAGCAATGGTCGAAGTCCTATCTGGTTATTCTGATGGTTGTAAACATGTTCCTCTAGGTTAAGTGACCGGTTTTGTGTTATTGAAACTCCAGACATTAAGCTTTAGAGCTGGAGTAGGATAGGGTCTGAACGAGATAAATTATTGATTTGCATTTACTTTACAGCAATCATTTGCAATGTCTACTTAGCTATAGCTATTTGTATATTATATATATGATCATCAGTATAAGACACGTCATATACTGACTTCCAATTATAATATAATATATATTATATTAAATTTTCTTTAATTAATCGACCTGCGTTCCAAGCTCGTACGATCACATGGGACATCAGAGTATTACGAAACCCGTCAGTGTACATCACCTCATTATTCCGATCCTAATGGCATTGGTTCGACAAAATCTGAGACAATACCCCAAAATGATAATTTTACGCATTTTGAGACCATTTATCGATAAAACTACTTTCAGTCACATTATCAACACTTATTCAAACTGTTTATTTTTATAAACAACTTTCAAAAACAAATTTACTACCATTTGTTATTAAAATAAAAAAGGAGGTTAACAAAGTTATTAAATAAATTGAATCACATTTTTTCAACGATTATTTAGATAATTCAAATATTCAAATACAAAATGTCCAAAATTCTAGGTCATTATAATAATCCTAATGATGGTTGGCTTTAAAACAGGTGAGAAAGTTTCAATGACTTCAAAAGTCTGAGTTTATGAGTACCATTTTGCGAATAATCTTGCTTTATATCTAGCAACCGAACCATCGGGATTTTTCTTTCGTTTAAGCACCAATTTTCATCTAGCTGGCTTTGTACCTTTGATCACTACAACAAAAGTTGTTATTGGTTGCATTTGTTAGTGGCGTTTAATGTTATATGCAACAGTTGATCATTTTAAAATATAAAAATCAATAAAGAAACGCAACTAATTGACTCCCACCAACATTTCACTAAAATTTTGCTGGAATTTTATGCGGCCGCTCATATCTCTTTTTACCCTCAACATTTTCTTTGTCCTTCTCAAACGACGATGAAAACCCCAAAAAAAAAAAAAAACTTGTTCAGAAACTCTGGATCTCTCTTGTCCTTTTTTATCAATTATTCGATAAGCTTCGTCACAAAATATCTTATCTTCTAGCTCGCGAAATTCGATGCATCTATCCTCCCCAAACCCTAGCACCAAAAATATGGTTGAAAAATTCGTCCTCTACCTTGCACAATTCAGCTCTTATGAGATAATTTAAAAACCAATTTTATTCTCTATTGCCATTTTGAACTGGAATAGATCAGTTTTGTTTGAGGTTGTTTTTTGAATTTGTTGCTTGAATTGGTTTCTGTTTATCCAAAATGTAAATTGGTTGATTCTTAGATGTATATTAGATCCACTTGGGATTTTGATGAAATTGTCGATAAGTTCAGGAAGGTAAGGAGATTTCTGTTGCAATGTTCTGGATTTAGGAATGTATATTTTATTCTTTTTATTTTTCATTTGCTTGGTTTTTAGGCTTTGGTGCTAACACTAGTTATGTTTCATTGGTTTGTACTTGATTTGATTTCATGGTTTAAATTCCATAAATCTGGACTAAATTGCTAGTTGTGAAAAGTTTCAGCTTGAAGATGAAAAGTGTAGGCATTTACGTGGATAATCTAGAGTCAATTTAGGAAACTATAGCAATATTTTTATGGACAACATAATCGATTATTGAAATCAACCCCAAATGTTGCAGTCATTTCATGGAGTGTAAACTTATAATACAACCTCTTGATTTATTTATATTTATTTATTCCCTATTAAGCTGAATATCTGTTTACTTATCTCGACAATATGTTTATTGTAGAATTGAATGGATATCTGAAATAAATAGTAAAGTTAGTCCTGGAATTTGACAAAACTAGTGTATTGTGAGATCTCAATTTAAAGCAATTTGTTATCAAGTCTATCAAAAGTAGCCAAGTGGAACAAATGCAAGCTGGGTTGGAAAAGATTAATATATTCTCAAGTGCTTATTTTATGATTCTTCAATCTCTGAACTAAATTGGAGAAATGTGCATCAATTGAAGTAGGTATTCATCATTTGTTATGAAGATAAGTATTTGCCACTTCATGCTTATTCTTCACTCTATATTAGCATACTTTCCTTTCTAGTATACCTTACATAAATTATAGCAAAAACCTCAAATTGAGATTGAGGTCAAGTCAAAAGTAGGGTGCTTGTCAACATGATTTATACTAAATCGGAATCTTCAACAAATTATAAAACTGAAATCAACAATTCTAGGGAACAAAACCAAACCCATTAATTTTATAGACCACCATCACCTAATCATTTTGGCCTTAAAGTTTATTATTATATTATTTGAACTGATATAAATTAAAATAACATAGGTGCTTCATTTTTAAAAGAAAAGGCGTTCCAGATCATGATACTGTCACATACATCAGTTGTTAGTATAGTTGTTATAACTTATCGTCCAATTTGAACATATCTTTTGTGGGGTGATTTGGTGCAAATTTCTATCTTACAGTAGGTTTGGTTGCAAGATAAAATATTCTCAAGTCCATCACCCTCAGTTTTGCCTAAATGTACACCATTAGTTATGATGTATATTAGATGAAATATAGTAAAACTTCTAACATAATTTTCTATGTTTTTTGTCTTCAGCTCAAGGATTTTCAATTTTATTTTGATTTATATGTATAGGCATGTATTATACATTATTACATGTATGCAGTTGAGTGTGAAGTAGGTGCCAGTTTTGAGCAGAAGTGTGGTTGTGACAGATGAATGGGATGGTGGTTCTGTCGTTGTATGAGGAGAAGAAGTGATGACAGTAGTGTAATGGTAGGTTGTTGTATGGTTTTGTGGTTGCTGTTGGAGGGGATGGCCGTATTGAAGTGCAGGCACGGTTGCAGTGGCAATATAGGTGGTCTGACGAATGAAATGGTAGTATGGGTTGAGTGTGTAGTTAATGGCAGTTATGTAGGTGAAGTAAGGAGTAGTGAAGTTAGATGGTTTGACAGGCTTTTGGAAGCAGTGCCGATGGTTTGTAGAGTGGATGGCGGTGGTAGAACTTGTAGGCTGTGAGTTATGTGTATTTTGGAGAGGTATGTTATGTGCAAGTATATAAATGCAGAAGCAGTTGTAGGGGTAGGTTGATGGGAATCAGGCGGTTGCTGAATAACAGACTTTGTACGGTAGACTATAGGCAAGGGTGTAGGGAATAGTATGAAGTGCATATGTTGTTGATAGTGGTATGTTTGAGGGTTGATGTATGGAAGTTGTAAAGGGTAATGAAGGTTGACAGAGGTAGTGTTTCAGGATACTGGCTATAGGCAGTTGTAGATATATATGTGTTGGGTGACAGGGCAGTGTTTCAGGCGGAAATGGGAGAATTGTTAATGAGAAATGTGAAAGCGGGGGGATGAAGTGAGTTAATGGCAGTGATTTGCTGGAGATGAGGAGTGGTAGTTAACGATGAATGTGAAAGCAATGTTGTAAGATATGTATGGAGATGGTCAGGTAGAAACTTGTGGTGGCACTGACATATGGCTGTGCAGTATGATGTTGTGATGATTACCTGGAGAAGCTTGTATGTAGAGAGAAATTGGAGTGCACTGTTGTTAAAGTGGTTTGAAGTGTTGTTTGTTGATGAAGAAGAAAGAGTATGGTGATGTTATTGATATGAAGTGGAGTGGTAAGTAGTGATGGATGTAGAACAGTTTGTTGATAGGTGGATGATGGTAATATGTAGTGGTGCTGTTTGGAAGTAGTGAGGATATTTATGTTGCAAAATGGATGTGTTGTGGTAACCAGTAAGTTTTATAAAATTAACTAAGTTTAAGTTAACTAAATTTTATAAATAATAATAATAATATAACTCATTTAACAAAGTTTTTACAAATAATAATAATGATGACGATGAATTAACAAAGTTTATAAAATTAACTAATATTATAATAATAATGTAATAATTAAGTTAACTGAGTTTTAATAATAATAATAAATGAACTAAGTTAACCCAGTTTTATAAACAACAACAACAACAACAAGAATAATAATAATAATAAATTAACCAAGTTAACCAAATTAATAAAAATTAACTAAGTTTTGTTAAAATTAAGCAAGTTTCATAAAATTAACTAAGTTTAAGTTAACTGATTTTATAAATAATAATAATATAACTAATTTAACAAAGTTTTATAAATAATAATGATGATGATGAATTAACAAAGTTTATAAAAATTAACTAATGTAATGAAAATAATATAAATATTAAGTTAACCGAGTTTTAATAATAATAGTAGTAGTAATAAATTAACTAAGTTAAGCGAGTTTTATAAATAATAATTAATTAATTAATTAATTAACTAAGTTAACAAAAATTAACTAAGTTTTGTTAAAATTAAGCAAGTTTTGTAAAATTAACTAAATTTAATTTAATTAAATTTTTATAAATAATAATATAAATAATTTAACAAAATTTTATAAAAAATAATAATAATGACGACGACGATGAATTAACTAAGTTCATAAAAATGAAATAAGTTCATAAGAACAAAAACAACAACAACAACAACAATAATAAAATTAAGTTAAATCGAGTTTTAATAATAATAATGATAATAATAAATTAACTAAGTTAATCGAGTTTTGTAAATAATAATAATTATAATAATAAATTAACTAAGTTAACCAAGTTAATAAAAATTAAACTAGGTTTTGTTAAAATTAATTAAACAAGTTTTATAGAATTAACTAAGTTTAAGTTAACTAAATTTTATAAATAATAATATAATTAATTTAACAAAGTTTTATATACAACTGTAAGACTGGACTTTATTTATTTCATTTTGTTTATCTCTTTGATTATTTATATAACGTTATTTATACTATGACATGCTTGTACAATGCTATAGATGTTCGATATCAGATTTAAAGTCTTACAAATTAACATAATTGTTTAACTATATATTGTGCTTTCACTTGTGTAGGCATTGGATTTCCGAAGAGAGCAAGGTTGGACTTTTATGGTTTTAGCTTTCACTTGTGCATGCAACCAAGAATTATAGGTAATCGAGCGTTTTGTTAGCACTAGTTTGATATAACATTTTATTAGTACTTGGTGTGTAAATTTGTATACGAATGGTTATTGTATGTGAGTTTGATTATTTTATTAAAAAAATTATTGTATTAGAATGGTAATAGATATCTTATTTGATTATATGATTAATATGTTTTTTTAGTTGTTTGAATATGATGATTATGTGAGCGATTGTTGATTGATATAGTAAAAACAAAATAAACCATCAATAGGAAATAATAGCATGAAAAAATAGTGTAAAATGATCATCAACTTTTAGTAGCGTTACAAAAACGCTACAGAAATACATATAGTGGCGTTGAGTAAACGCAACCGTAAAGTAGGGGTAAAGTTGGAAATTCTATTGGTAGCGTCAAAAAACCTTTTGGTGGCGTCTTTAAAACGCTACAAAAAGATTTACGGTCGCGTTTGAGAAACGCTGCAATAAAAGGATTTATAGTGGCGTTTAAATAAATACAACTAAAAATCTTTGTGGGATTTATCACGGCGTTTATAAAACGCTACCATAAGTTCTGGTAGCGTTTTTTGTGCCCCACAAAAATAAAATTTCTTGTAGTTGATAGAGGAATAAGACTCTAAGAATTGTTGCTCATAAAGGCATTGTATTCATCATTCATTACATTTGTCTAGTTTTTATCTTTTACAGCTTCAATGTGAGTGGTTGGTTCTTCAAGTGAGATTAACTTCATAAATCATAGGTTTGCAAATACCACTTTCTGCACTGGTCATCATAGAATGACTAGGCTATGTAGTTATGTTAATCTCAATGGATTCACTAGTATGATGATGCATACTTTTATCTGAGAGATGAGACTCATCGATGATAGTTTAATTTGGTGGAATTTAATTATTTGAACATAGATGAATTTCCTCTTTTAAATGACTTTGAAACATGTTTAATTTCATTATTTTTATAGAGACTAAAGTAATAGATGGTAAGCATACATGAGTATTGTGTACTTTTTCAGTAGGTTTATTTATTTTATTTGAAGAAAGAAAAATTGACTCATCAAACACAACATACCTAGAAATAAACATTTTTCCTTTGAAAAATTTGCAGTAGGACACTTTCGGTTCCTTTTGCAAGAGACATTGACATGTCCTTGAAATACTTGCTTGAAGGATGTAAAAATTCGCAGAAACTTTAAGGATATCCCTTGGGGTGATTCTGGTTTACTTTCAGGCTTACATCATTTCTGCGCTTCTCATGTGGATTGACTTTGAGAAGGTGTGAAGAAGCTACAAGAAGGCGGCCTCACATGGTGGTGGAGGTGATTATGGATCAAGTGGAAGATGGAGAAAATGAAGGTGTTGGGAAATTATGTATGTACCGCTCTCTTGTTGCTCCTAGAAATGATGCTCCTCCTTTTGTTGAGATTTTATAGCGTACAATAATGGAGGATAGATAAGCCAATATTTTTGTTATGCTTTCCTTTATACACTGTAGACTATGATTTTAGCATATCGCGGTGCAATTTTTTGTTCTCTGATACCAAGTTAAGAAAAATAAGAAGAGTAAAAGATAAGAGTACTGTAGAACTAAAAAGAGAGCTCGTATTACTATGACTATAATATAAAGGTATATATAGTACAAAAGGGACGTTGTCATTAGGCCTGTCAATGAATACTCAAAATAAACGAAATCCGTCAGCATTCGTATCCGAAAATATGAAAAATATCTGATATCCGAAAAGTGGATGCGTATATCCGATATTCGAAACATATTTCGGACACGTATATGGATATGACTGTATCCGTATCCGATAAATATCTGTCCGGTTTGAAATTAAATATTTATATATTAATAATATGTTATTTTATATCCATAAATTTAATACAAATACACTAATTTATTGTACGGGTTTTTTGTGATTGGATTACCTATTGTTAATTTGATGTAATTTATGTATTACAAGGTTTTTTCATCTTTTTTTCAGTCGAAAAAAATGAAATATGCATTATATTGATTGATTTTCGAATATTTTCGGATACATTTTGAGGTTCGGATACAGATATTTTCGAATATGCAAAAATACCTGTATTCGCTAAGCCGGATACGGATATTTTCGGATATCCGAAAATATTAGCAGATACGGATACGGATAATATTCAACGGGTATTCGCGGATATCGGATACGGATTCAGATACGGATTTTCATTTTCGGATACGGATACAGCCTATCCGTATCCGACTGCATCCGTTTACGGGCAAAGTTGTCGTTAGTTTATCATTCAGAAAGTCAGAATAATAAAATAATATTTGTTAGTTTGGTACAAACAGTTATACAAAACAAAACGTATATTCTAATTAGAGGAGGAGGTAAAGACGAAATGAGGGCAAGAGGAAGAGGACAACGACAATGATAATTGAAAGAGGATTAGCTAAGAAGAGGTGGAAGACCTAATTTTTAACTACCAATTTGTATGTTTTTCTATATGGTTTAATAATTAATTAATTATTTTAGTAAGTAAATTTAGTAATAGTTTAAAGTTTTAAATTTAATTCAAATAAGTATTTCTGGATATCTATATTTTTATATTTCCGAAAAAACTTTTTTAATAATTCCAAAACCATTTAGTCAAAATAATAATTTATATTTTTCATCAAAAAATAATAGTACTTGTATTTAATTTTAATTTGAAATATATATGTATATGTATATGTATAGACACGTTTTTTAGTCCAAAGCTATGCAATATTATAATTTATTTTACAAAATAAATACAGACCAAATCCAATTAATAAATTTGTAAGTCAAGCTGGTTTTTATTTATAGACCATCCACTGGTTTATAAATTAAAGAGCTAGTGTGGTGCTGGATGCCTCAACAATAACAAACATACGCCTGTACAATAACTCACTCATCATAAGGGAAAGAAAGAACCAGTAATCTACAAACATAATGAAACTATATAATGACCTGAGGAAATCATGCACCTAGTCACTTGGTTTTGAAGAATGCAAGCTGTAAACAAACAAAATAAAATCTAAACTAAATCATCGACTCTGCCATTAAAACCAAACTCCTTGAAGGTGTTCAGCAAACCTTAACAAGCATCAAAATGATGGACGAACAAGTCGGTCACTACTATGCATGGGAACCCTATAAGATACCATGCACCAAATTGGTTCTAGGCCAGAGAACTTTCAGTGGCATGGTTGATCCTTTGAGTTTTTGACCCGTTTAGAAACCTTCATCGAGGTTTCTCTGAATTGGAAGAATATCTGCATATTGAAAATTTCAGCAAATTCAAAAGCCAAAATGCAAGGAGAACAAGGAGGAGAAAATTTCAAACATCGAATCATGGGAAAAAACATAGACTAAAGGAGAGAGGTTTGAAGGAGCATGGAAGAAAATAAAGTGGAGGAAATGAATTTCTATCGCAGGAACATTGCAGGAACATTGTAGAATGTAAGCGTTAAATTTGGGCTTCAGATGTAATTGATTTGCATCCCACGGCAGGCAGATCTCTCTAATAGTTGGTTTAACTAGTATAACCGTACAACGGTAGAGAAACCGACCGTTCGATTGTGTAACTTTGATAAAAAATATACATTTAAATTTTTTATTAATATTACTTAAACATTAAGGGATAATAACTTGGAAAAAAATAAATTGAGATTTGAATCTGAAAATATGAGTTTCAAATTTAGATATTAATCAAAGCATTCAAAATTGTCGATTTAGAAATTGAAATTTTAGAATTTGAAATCATAATAAATTTGAATTTGGAATTTTTGATGCGTGAAGTAAAAGGAGGAATTTTAGGAAAATCGCGATGAGACAAGATCCACGTTTTTAGGAAAACCGCGATTAGACAAGATCCACGTTTTTTTGGCTTTAGAAAAATTCATTTTGACGAGTGACAGTAAGCCCTAACGGTCGGTTTGATAATAAGAACCAACAAGTCATCTCAAGTTCCCTCATGTTATCTTTTTATTGCTTCCATTATCTTCGCTTTAATCATATGTTGCTTTATGTATTGTTCATTTGCAAAGTTTCTTATTCTGAATTGTTTGCATTCTTATGGCATTGTATTTTTTCACATGTGGAGTCCTAATGATTGAATCTTTACTCCTGCCACTAGCAAATTGAACAATAAGCTAGTTCCTTTTGTTAACATTCTTTTGTGCATCTCCAAACTTGAAACTTTTTTTGCAATAACAATTCATTATGACATCCAAGTTTCCAAAACATATTTTAAGTCCTCTTTTTGATTTTGTTTTCGTAGAAGATTGAGAAGAAGGTATAAAATAGTGTTTACTTCAGAAACTCAATCTAATTTTGGGTGAATATGTTATTTTCTTTCACCATTTGTATTGCTTTTTGTGTTGTATTGAGGTTGCATATATACTCTAGTTCTTGTTTTTTTTTTCCTTTTCTCTTTGATTTTCTCTATCAACTCTCTTTTTGTGATCTTTTCTTGCTCTTTTTGTTTGATGTTGGCCTTTCGACAAAGTCATCATCATAGTCTTCATGTAATATAGTTAAATATGAAAACGTTAAAATAAACATATATGATACTAAGCATCATCTCTAAAAGCTTTTATAATACTATAAACATAGAACCATATTATAAATGCAATATTTGATTATTTAACATTGCATCAAAAATTGTTTTAAGAACTTTTAAGTTATTCTATAAACATGTTAGTAAGTTGTGTTATTCACTTGGAAATTTTCATGCAATTGAAAAAATAGTTTAATAACTCATAGTTGTCTTATAGTTCTACAGTCATTCACCATAAGACAACATAAATTTTCTGAATACTACTAGCAGAAAGTACCATTATTATTCTTATATACTTGTCCATGCATGTTTTTGGTTCTGTTGTTTACTTGGAACAATACACTCAACAAGCAAGAATAGCTCGATAATTTTTATCTATTCTATAGTCATATATGTATTCAACATCAAACAATAAGAACATTTAGATGATGTCATTACCACTATTACTTATTGATGCGTGTTGTCTTCTTTTTTCCTCTTTTGTTCTTCTTTCTTTCTTCTCTACTCCATCATTTTTTTCCTTTTTTTTCTAGCTTGAATTTTGATCTTCTTTCCTTTTCTTCTGGTTGATATTTTTACTTCCGCTTTGTAATTTAAGATTTCTCTAGGTAATGTTGTTGATGGTGAAATCGCATGTTTCGTTGAAGATGTTGGTGCCACCCGAGCCTCCGATTATTTGTCGTGATTTGATTTTACCTTTTTTCTTGTATTCGTCATTTTTTTTTGAATTTGATAACCCTAGCTAATTCTGATTAATAATGGAGTGTAGGAGTGGAGCATGTGAATAAGGTGAGAAAAGGGTTAGTCATCGTTGGAGTATTTTTCTGATAATATTACAACTTTTTTTAGCTATGTTATAACTTTTTTATTCTCTTTAAATTTTGCATAAATGATATTGTAGTATTAGTTTAATTTAATGATTTATTATATAGGATCGGGTATGATTCTTAGTCCATAGCCAAAATTATGTTTGCTTGACACATATGTACTTTGAATTTCATCAATTAGTCGTAGAAATAAGTATATGTTATATGTCAAGGGCATGTCACCTTCCAGGGTTTCTTGGCTTCAGGAATTTACCGGTTTCAAGGAAGCTTTCATTCCGCTTCCTTATCTTGGTATAGTACTCTATCGAGGCAGGAAACTTAATGCTATTTTCGATCCTTTGACGGACAAGGTTAGAGGGAAGATTATCCGTTGGAATGCGTCTCTTCTGTCTCAAGCGGGTAGACTGGTTCTCATCAAATCTGTCTTAGGCTCGATGGGCACTCATGTCTTCGCTGCGATGACCCCTACCTCTTCCTTTTTCCGGTCTTTCCAGTCTTTGGCATCGTCCTTCTTTGGGGGTCAAAGTTTGACATCCACCGCCATCACTGGGTCTCATGGGACGTCGTGTGCCGCCCCATTAGTGAAGGCGGATTAGGCTTGCGCAATCCAAAGGACATCTGTTCTGCCTTTGCTTGCAAATTGTGGAACCGGTTTGAGGCTAACGACTTCTTATGGGCGTCGTTCCTCCACGCCATATACCAGCGGCTGTCAGTCTCTGGGTGCACCGGATCTCCTTATTTCGCTAGCGAGACCTGGAAACACATGCAATCTGTTAAATCGTTCTCCGACTCTCATGGGGGATTCGGCGGCTGGGATGGCGGATCCTTTTCTATCTCCAAGGCTTGGAATTCGGCTCGTACCCCAGCTCCTGTCCTTCCTTTGTTCTCTTTCATCTGGGACTCTAGAATTCCTCCTAAAGTGTCTGTTCATGTGGCGAACCCTACATAATGGGCTGCCATTAGACGAGAACCTCCAGAGAATTGGTATCCCTACCGTCTCCCGATGTAGGTGCTGCGGAATCGGGGATACAGAATCCTTGTGCCATTTACTTTTTATGGGCTCCTCTGCCAGATCCTGCTGGAATTACTTCAGCAACCTTATTGGTATCCGAGGAATTATCAGATCTCCTTCAGATTTACAGAGAACCTGGTGGCACGGTATTTCTGGGAAATCTCTTCGCTCGATAATTTTTCGCTTGATTCCTTGCCTGATTTGTTGGCACCTGTGGTGCGCGCGGAACAAGGCAATTTTTGAGGACTCTCCAATGGATCCATATTCCATTATTCGTCGGTTTAGAAATGATGTCTTCTTGGTTTTTCGTGGCAGACCTTTTAAGGATTCGGTCAGCTCTCGTTCTAGTCGTCTTGTGGATCTTTTATCTATTTCCTGTGTTCAGGCACGCTCTAGAGTTGGAATTGGCTGACTTCATCGCTCCCCCCCTCCCCCCCCCCCCTATTTCTCATTTCGTGGATGTTGTTTTTTCAAGCTATTGCTTTTCAGGTTGGTCCGGGGTCTTCTGTCATATTCTTTTATTGGGGTTTTCTGCGTGATATTCTATGCTAGTTCTGGTGGACTCATCAGCTCTGATTGCTGTTGTTTTGCTCGGTCTTCATTCGTCATCGTTATCGGGCGGTGTCTTCCCGGGTACTCGATGACGATTATCCTACGGGCAGTTGTTTCTTTGGATTTCATCCAGATTGATCTTTGACTGTTTCTCGCGGTCGTCTTCCTCTCCTATTCGCGGACTTATGCTGTTTCTTTGGGCTTTTGTTACTGCATTGTCGTTTGGTTTGATTCGGAAGTCTTGTTTACTTTTGTTTGCTGGTTACCTGTCAGGCATGTTGACAGCTTGTGGTTTTGGTTTATATATTTCACTCTTTTTTCGTAAAAAAAAAAAAAAAAAAAAGTATATGTTATATGGTATACATACATAGATTAGCAAATTTAATACATATGTATAATAAACTATCAAATATAATGAAATATGATATTATTAACACCAATTAGTGTTCAGGTTACATCAATCCTTTTCTGAATACGTTGTCATAAAAAATACTAAACTAAAATATTAAGTAGCATACAAGTTCTAGTACTGAAGTATCAATACAAACTGACACATTTTTTTATTGAACCAACTGAGTAGAAAAAATCAACAGAAGCTGTAGAATGGGTTGTTTTTCCATTTTCTAGGTTATTTTTTTCAGTTCATGGGATGCAAGTAAATAAATTCCATCTCCTTTCTTCTTCTACGAGTGTCTCAAGTACAATTCATGATGTATTTTCAACACTAAATCATCTTTCAGTTCAATTAGAGTTTGATTTTTGTTAAGCGATGTTATGAATATAATAACATATGTTCCAAACTCATTCTATTTTCAAATAAAGAGTTTGTTGGTACATTGAAAAAAAGAATACCGTTAAATATCAGCGAGACTATTTTTTCTACAATTTAATATTTCTCTTTCATAAGATACTCTGTTACATTTTATATTATGATGCTTCACAATACCATTTTGTGTTATGATGCTTGAGGTCGGTGGTTTTATTTGGCATTGAGAAAATTTAAAAAAAAAACTCATCAACCCCTCATGTAATGCTCTAATTGGTAGTATAACTAATAAACTCAGTTTCATTCGAATTAACTTCCAACAAAACCAATTTTCAGTGATGTAATACGTAACTTGATCTCATTCATCGGTGTATCATACTAATTAGCAATTTATGGTTCCATTCAAGCGAGTGTGTAGTAAGTTATCCCAGATTCAAATAATATTAGAGATTCAATCTTGAGCATCATTTGACCATCAATGATCCTAAATTCATCTGGCTTCAATATCATAACCAATTCAATCATCTTAATTCAAAATAAGTATTGCTTAGCAACAATTATAACATATTAATGTAGTGAATAATGTGGGAAAGGACTTATCACCAATAAGCAAAAGAAATTAACGAAGATCAAGTTTTGTGGACTGAATACCAACGCAATTCATCATTGCACTACAAGGATAACCCTATTTAGCGTCGGCCTATAGCCGACTCCGGCTGACTCTAGCCGTCGCTAAAGGCCGACGCTAAATAGCTCGTCGCCAAGTGAAATGGTGACGGCAAATGAGACGGCTCCGTCTCCTAATTTAGCGTCGGCTCGAGTCGGCTAGCCGACTCCGCCCGACGCTAAACGTAAAAAAATCCCTGACCCATAAGCCGACCCGAGCCGACGCCAATCTGGATAAATTTTTTCTATATTTCCAGCACCCATTTCTACTATCCATCCACACAATCGTATATATTCCACAAATATACTTCACCAAACAACAATATACATCAAGAATATGTCCAACTAAGAACCACAAACATCAATATACATCTTCAAACATCCATACATCTTCAAACGTTCAACATCACAAATATCCATAATATTTACAAAATCAACTAAGAACCCCAATCATCATCAGCGTCAGATCTCTATGATGGCGGCATATTTGTCCCGTGCTCTCCCAAGTAAGCAGCAATCGTCTCGTCTAGTTGCTGCTTCAATCCAGTCTTTCTCCAATCGTTCAACTCGACGACTTGTGCTTACAGGGCCGCTATTGTTTTTTCGGCATGTTGTTTATTGTAAGCGGATTGCGTCGCGGCCTGTATATTAATAAATTCATAGTTATAGTTTATACGTAATATTCAATAAAATTTATAAATTGGTTAATGAATTAATTAAATTAAATAAATATTACCGCTTGATTGCAGTATCCATACTGTCTATTTCTGGTTGACGGGTCGGTAATACAAGCGAATATCATGTCTGTCTCCTCAACGAACAACTGCTCCCTGCTAGACTCTGCAAGCACGCGAGCAATCTCCTGATCGCATCTCTTCTATGTTTAGAAATATAATTTTGAGAAGATGAATATTCAATTTAATGTACTGTTAAATAAGAGGAAAAATTTATAGTCTTTATACCCGGATATTCGCTGGTTTGGCGTCTGACCATTCATATGTTACGTTCCCATATTCATCTGTATCCTCTACGGTGTGTGTTCGGGTGAAGACGTCTAAATGAGACGGTGCAACACCACATCTCTCCCTCGTCTGAAATTAGATATGATTAAAGAATGTATATAAGTAAATTACAAATAACAATTTTTATATTTACCATTTCTTCTCTATATTGCTGAAAAGACTTGAATCCACCGTGGTGTATTGCACGATTCCTAAACATATTTGCGGAGTTCCTCGATGCTACCACCTGTATAATTTAATTGTTATATATAAATATTTAAACGAATTATAACTACAGACATATGAAAGTAGAAAATTTACCTTCGCGTCTTCGCTTTTCCAATATTGCAGAAACCGTGCAGACAGATTTTCACTCATCCAGTTTGGATTTTTACCGGCCTCTTTTATCTTAGAGAGCGTACCTCTGTAGTTTTTCCTCATCTTCCTCTCCCAGCATCCTGAACGTCCCGAGATCTTCAGGATCCACAATAAAGGACGCCTGCACGTTGAAATTTAAATGAACAATATAAATTGTATATTAATTTTCAAAGATCAAATATGCCAATCTCAAATTAATTAGAATTTTATACTTACCTGGAGGTCAGCCCATATGACATCTCTGATATAAAGTGGGATACGATCCTAGTGCTCCCACAAGTCCGTCATCCTACTACAGTAGCTGTTTCAAGACACAGCAAGAATGGGCTCGGATGGTTGTAAATCGAATCCCCCGAATACATTTTGATATTGTCAGTTAATGAATCATAAATATACTAGTAGCATGCATTAAATAATATAATAAAGTTGCAGTAAATTAAATATTTACTCTACATCGTTCTTCGGCACTAAGTATGCTCTCTGACGATTATCGGCCATACCACTACTACCCTCGCCATGATCAGGGCCTCGTGAACCTTGGGACCGCCTGTTGTGAGACATAATATCTGCTAGAAACATGCATATATATATATATATATATATATATATATATATGTATGTATGTATGTATGTATATATATATATCATTTTATATAATAAGAAAAAAAATCATTTCATAATTAGAAAACATGTTTGATTAATAATCACATACACATAGCTCACAGCAGAATATAAAAGAATAATACAACAAATGATATGAATTTCCATTACATTAACACAGGTTCTATAATTGACATAATACAACAAATGATACAAATTTCTATCTTATATACATTACATCATCACTAATTAATAATCAATCTTCGTCGTTTTCTGATTTTGACTCGGTCTCGCATACTATATCGTCATTTTCCTCTAAAATATCAAATGCTTCTATTAGAATATTTGATTCATCGTTCAAAGGCCCTATATCATCATGATCAACAGTTATTATTAATTCATTATTTGGTTCAAGATCTGCTTGATAAGCTGCTTCGTCTGAAATATTATTTCTGTCAAGTGTAATCTTGCCTTTGTTTTAAAAACAGCCGACCAGTCTGCTTTTTCTCGTTTTAGTGATGATAGGGGGCAAAATAAACATGCAATGCTTGTTTGGTTAACACGAAAGGATCATATTTTGAGTAACGTGAGTTATGGTTTAACGTGAGTTATGGTTTATTTCAATAAGTTTATAGTCTTTATGCACGTTGATACCAAAGCCCAAAACATTGCTAAACCAACTGCATCTGAATAAAAATACTTTTTCTGCAGATTGGACAGAATATCTCAATTCCAAAACCTGTGTTAGGACGCCGTAAAAATGTTTTATTTGTTCATCTGGATCGTCAGTCCCTTTGACAAATACACCGCTATTATAAGTCATTTTTTCAGCACCATATTCCTTGGTTTGAATTTAAATCCATTCACGAAGAATATTGGATAAGTGTCGACATTTCCTTTTGGTCTTATCTCAAGACGTTTCAATCCTTCATCAACGACGCAATTTCTTTGATCATAAACGTATTTCGTAAACCAGTTAGCAAATTCTTTACTGAGATCGTCAAGTGGATGTTCTGATTCGTAAATATAGCAAATATATGTATACGTATATTAAGTGCAAAATCAATTTAAATTGGGTAATTCGTAAATAATGCAAATATGTACTATTATCGAGAATTATCCTTCAATATTTACCTAATAAATGGTGCAAATTCAGCACAATTAAGAAGAATGTATGTGTGTGCTATATGGTAATCTCTATCGTCTAACCATATTTTCACACATTTTCCAGTAGCTCGGCCATTCTGTCTAAAAATAGAAAACATTGATTCGGAACAATCTTGCTCAACGGCTTCATCATTACACGAAACACTTGCAAATGATAAGTTCACATGGTCACTGGAATAGTGAGAGAAAAAGAATGAAGCTTCTTCTTCGATATATGATTTGCAAATCGAACCTTCAACTTGTGCTTTTTGTCTAACTTTTTCCTTGAGATGATTCAAGTACCTATTACAAAATTTATTCGATTAAAATTTACTTACATCAAATTCAAATTTAAATTATTATTTCAAATATTCATAATTACCTCTCAAATGGATACATCCATCCATATTGTACAGGACCTCGAAGAAGTGCTTCATATGGAAGATGAACAGGTAAATGCTCCATTACAGTAAACAATCTTAGAGGAAATATTTTCTCAAGTTTGTAGAGCAGTATAGAGATGTCATTTTCAAGTTTACGAATACGCTCAACTTTTAACGTGGTCGAACAAAGCTCTTTATAAAACAGACTTATGTCTGTTATAGCATTCCACACTTTTACGGGCAATAGTTCTTTGAAACGACGGGTAAGAAATTTTTCATCATGATATGGCAATCGTGACTTTTCATCCCACTCAATTTATTATTTTTTAAGTCAACACATCCACGGAAATTTGAAGAAATCCCATTAGGACATCTCATCCCTTCAATCCACTTTAACACAAGTTTTACTTGATTGTTGTTTAGCTCATAGCATGCTTTGGGTTTTTTTACTGCCATTAGGGTTTATATGAAGTTTGAGACGTTTACAATATTGTTCTATATCACGTCTTGAATTGAGATCGTCCTTAGTTTTACCCTTGACATTCAAAACTGTATTAAACACATTATCAAACACGTTTTTCGTTTGTGCATCACATCAATATTATGTCGTAGTAAGAGATGCTTCCAATAAGGTAACTCCCGAAATATGCTTTGTTTGCACCAATTATGCCAATTCGATTTACCTGGAATTTCAGTCTGTACTCCAGTTTCATGTATCTTCGGATATTCTTTAACTAGTTCATATAATTCTTCACCTGATAAAGTCGTTGGTCGTTGTCTATTCTCTACTCTATTTACTACAAAGTTTTTCTTATCACTTCTACAAGTATGATTAACATGGAGAAAACATCGATGACAGTCAAACCATGAAATTTTTCTTCCATGCGGCAATAAAAATGCCCATGTATCTTCCATGCAGTAAGGACAAGCCAAACGACCGACCGTACTCCAGCCTGAAAGCATTGCGTAAGCTGGAAAATCATCAATAGTCCATAACAAAGATGCAAACATACGAAAATTCTTTTTTTCGACACGTCATATGTATCCACCCCTTCATACCATAATGTTTTCAAATCTTCGATCAATGGCTGTAGATAAACATCGATTCCTTGTATCAGATCATCAGGACCAGGGACGACAATCGTAAGAAACATATATGGAGTTTTCATACACATTCATGGAGGTAAATTATAAGGCGTAATGATAATAGGCCAAGATGAATGCTTACTACCAAATTGAGAGAGGTGAAAATCCATCTATACATAAACCAAGTCTCACATTACGACTCTCTGCGGCAAACGCAGGATAAGTCTTATCGAAATGTTTCCATGCTTCTTCGTCCGATGGATGTATCAAAATCCCATCTTCCTGCATTCTCACACTGTGCCATCTCATGTATGATGTTGTCGCAGACGTCACATATAGCCTTTGAAGTCTAGGAGTGATGGGTAAATAATGCATTCTCTTGTATGTAACTTTCTTTCCTTTTTTTTTATTGGTTTGTATCTTTCCTCATTACATATTCTGCATTTCTTAAGATTAATGTCATCTTTCCAATGCAACATACAACCTTATATAAATGTATCTATCTTCTGGTAGGGCAAAACGAAAGCAGACATTAAATTTTTCACTTTATAATGACTATCGCACATCAGAATATTGGGTGGCATATGTCGTTTTGCAGCTTGTACAACTATTGTAAATTCAGCTTCTGTAAAATTGAATTTTGATTTCATAGTAATGTATTCGATAGTAACTGACAATTCTGTTCCACTACTATAACCACCCACAACGGTCTTTTCGCAGAATCTAGTAAATCATAAATTCTTTCACCCCCTCGATCGGTTCTTCTTCGACATTTACATCATTAACACGAACAATAGAGAAAATTGACCGCGCTGCATCTTCCACCATATCCACTATTGGATTCATCATAACATTATTGTTATTCACCTCAACCTCACGCACTATAGAATTAGATGCACCAATTTTTTCTCCATGACGATCCCAGAAATAATAGTTTGACACAAAAACGGATTTACACAAATGTACAATAACTAAATCCGGTTCCCGATAATGCAGATGTCGACATTTATGACACGGACGACGAATTTGTGTGCTGCCTTCTTCATTATTAGCTTTAGCGAATTTAATAAATTCACGTACACCATCCTTAAAATGTTTTTTCGTCGAATCTTTCATTCCTGTTCGACTTTCATACATCCATGTACGGTCGAGAAGATAGTTGAACATTTTTTCTAATTTAAAAACATATATATATTAGAAATTTCGACAGCATTTCTTTTCTATTCCTATACGCATATAGACTTTACATCTGAAGTTTATGTGATTATAATCGTATTTTCTAATATACCAAAGCCTTTTGGGGCTAAAGGCTCTGTTGTTGTTTTATTTTCGTTTAAATTATTTATATTAACTAGAGATAGACTAAAATACCTACACCCAATAATTCCCAATTCACACTTTCAAATTCACGCTTTCACACTTTCAAATTCCTAATTCACACTTTCAAATTCTAATTACCTACGCCCCAATTATTCTCAATTCACACTTTCAAATTCAACGATTTCATACTAATTAAAAACAACCTAATACACTAAATTAGCAATTCCTACACCCAATTATCATCACAATAATGTATATTTGAACCTAATTGAACTATTTAATTCGAAATTAGGGCTTAGAAAATTACCAAATTCAAGAAGAAGAAGAGATTCTGGCGAGTTCTAGGCTTCTACAGCGACAACGATGGAGGATGACGGTTGGAGAGGATCGGAATCGGTGATGGGGAGGAGAAAAAATCATTTTTTTAGGAAGCAAAGAAAGTGAGGAAGAAGGGTTCGGCTGAAACTTGTATATGCGACATGGCGTCGACTGGCGTCGACCTGCATCGGCCCGTGGGGCGTCGGCTGGCATCGGCCATATATTTTTTTTAAATTCTTTTTTAGACCTATTTCGTTTAAAAAAATTAAAATCACTACTACATTATAAAATAAAATAAAATTGACATGTATGATTATTAATATTCATCCAATGACGGGTCGTGATAGGTATTTTCGATGATATATGTTCGTGTAATTCGAAATGTTATCGTTGTTGATAATCTAACTCGCACGACCAATCGATGCAACTTTTAGTCGATCCGCTATACAAATTCGATAAAGGTGGTTATATTTAACATTTTAAAGAATTAAAATAATTTTTTAAACCGTTGGGTAATCAATTATGAATTTTTAAAAGCTTTTAGTATAATAAAATTATATAAAATAAATTATGCGGCATAAAATTAAATTCTTTGTGTGCTATGTCGATCTAAGGTATTTTGGACATGTTTCCAGAATATGATTTAAAAATAAACGAATCTAGGGTGTCGATCTTGAATTTCAAATTTATGACCGTTAGTGGACTTTCGGACAAAAAACCTTCGTTCGACGGCTGAACGACCTTCAAACGAGACCAAATTTGAACCAGTGATGCTTTGTAGTGTTTTAATCGAATCCGTATGGTTAGATTCACAAAAAAATCATCACCTACAAAATTATCCAAGAAATATGTCATTGTCTAGGAGTTAGCTATAACATTTATAATATATATGTCATAGCTATCTCCTATAAAATGACATATTTCTTGAATAATTTTATTTTAGATGATTTTTTTGTGAATCTAACCGTACGGATTCGATTAAAACACTACAAAGCATCACTAGTTCAAGTCGTTTGAAGGTCGTTCGGCCGTCGAACGACGGATTTTTTTCGAAAGTCCACGAACGGTCATAAGTTTGAAATTTAAGATCGACGCCCCAGATTCGTTTATTTTTAAACCATATTTTGGAAACATGTCCAAATACCTTTGATCGACATAGCACACAAAGAATTTAATTTTATGCCCCATAATTTATTTTATATGATTTTATTATACCAAATACATTTAAAAATTCATAATTGATTACCCAACGGTTTAAAAAATTATTTTAATTCTTTAAAATGTTACATATAACCACCTTTATCGAATTTGTATAGTGAATCGACTAAAAGTTGCATCAAATGGTCGTGCGAGTTAGATTTTCAACAACGATAACTTTTCGAATTACATGAACATATATGATCGAAAATACCAATATAACTTATCACGACCCGTCATTGGGTGAATATTAATAATCATACATGTCAATTTCATTTTTTTGGCCATTTTAGTACTGTTTTTCATTTTTTAAAATGAAATAGGTGTATATAAGAAGTAGATTGAGAAAATAATTAAATAGTCGACGTTAGCCGTCTCGGACCGTCACAGGCCGACTCCAGCCGACGCAAAGTTCAATAAAAATTTATGTCATCCCCAGCCGACTCCAAATAGAAGAAGGAGCCAACTTCGTCCGATTACATTCTCTGTCCCCATTTTAAAGTACTCTAGTTTTGTTAGTTATGTTATTACACAAGATCAAATAATAGAAAGAAAAGTCATAGGAGAATTAATATGGTTCGGATTTATATTCTACGTCCACAAAATCCCAACAACTTTATTACTTCACAATTTAGAGAAGGGAGATTACAAAATGGTAGAATTCCTTAAAGCAGAGAATCTTAACACTATTACGAATCTACAGAAGAATATTTAAGAAGAACTATTGTTTGAGAAAAATGAGATCTTTTTGATACCTTGAGGCTTCTTTAAATAGGAATAAAATGAAGCTAAATTTTGGAAAGGAATGAAATTAATTAGGAAAGTGGACAATCAATTTTGTATAAATTTTGAAACATTTTTATTTTTTCCAAGATTTGATTGTCTTTGATTTAATATAGATATATATCTCCTTCTATGAAAAGATGCAAATATCTAGTTTTCTCTTATTGTATGTTTGACCTATCAATTAATTAAATTAATTGATTCGTTTCCTTTTTCTTTTATATGCTAATAGATTTGAATCGTATTTTTTTTGGTCCATGGACCAGCCCGTAGCAGAAGAAATAGGTGCATTTCAAAAAATTTGTCATTTTGAATCTTTTAGGCCTATGAAACCTAAAGATATATAGATCCAATTTAATAAACTTTTAAAATAAAATATTTTTATTTTAAAATTGATTAAAAGAATTCTAAATTATTTAAACTTAAATATAAAATGGATCAAATACACCCAACAATTACTCATAGGAGTAAATTAAGAGTAAGAAACTTTTCATTTTTCTCCATTTAGAGAAGGAAACCTTCCGTCTCTTTCTCTAAAAGTTATGAATTAATTAAGTGGATACGGTGCTTTATATGGAGAGAGAAACCTTCTATTTCTTTCTCTTTTAATTAAACTGTTTGATACATTAAATGTCATTAATTAGTAATTAATAGATGGCATAAAATGTAAGTTTGTCCAAATATATTCTAGTGTGAATTATGAATGTGCAACATCGTGCTGTTTATAAATGATGAATTTTCACATTTATTTATATAAATGCATATTTATATAATTGTGGCATAAAAAGTTAGAATTTCTAACCATCGATACAATATTTGCAAATTAGGTTGTTGTTTTAATTTTAAGATGCAAATACCAAATAAACCAATACTTGAATAAGTAATAATTTCCAATAAATTACTATTTATATTCTACATACTTATGACCATAAATGAAAGTTTTAAAATACACATAAAGACACTTTGAATGCACCTTAAATACACTTACATTTTAAATTATAAAATAACTTTATAACTAAACAGATGTTTGTATATATGTATATGAATATAGAGATAATAAAACATATGTGTATATACATACATATACATACATATATATATATGTGTGTGTGTGTGTGTGTGTGTGTGTTTATATATATAGTCACATATATGGTTACAAAATGCATGAAAAAAAACTTTCCTTACACTAAACAAATTAACAAGATTCCCCAAACACCTTAATAAAACTTTCCTTGCACAAAATAAATTAGCAAAACTTTCTCTTTTATTTTAAGTCATATAATTAGTATCTAATCAAATATGTGTATGAATATATTTTACAAATGTGCAAGCAAACATTTAAACATGCATAAACATATATGATTAAATTTAACAACTACATATTAAAAATGCAATTTTCCTCGATATAAAATAAAACATGTGGACAAATTCTGTTGATTAACAAAATAATATGATTATATAGTTATATATGAAATTGTTTGTACGGATTAAAGTTAACCTAATAAAATTTATTTCAAAAATTGTCAAAACTAAAGTTAAGAAGAAAAATACAATTATGAATTCAATAACAGATTTACAACTCTGAACATATAAACATAATAAAGTTTTAATCAAAAATATGCACATACATATGTTCATGTTTACATCTCACGCTGACAACATATATGCATATGGAATTGTGATAATGGATAAATTAATTAGACAAAAGCATGTAATAATCAGTTATAAGTGATTATAAGAATTGATCAGAATAATACCTTGTTATTGCCCAAGTGAATATTTGAATAGTGAATCAAAAGCTCATAGATTCCTTGAATCGATCTTATTAACAAAAGCCTTGAAGCACACATTGGAAATGAATTCACCTTTGGATATTGCCCAAAATTCACATCATAATCATGATATCTCCTTAGATCTTCAAGATCCCCATCCAACCCTTGTAAGAGATGGATGAACCACTTTTGTTTTATTTTATTTCATCCCCTTTATTTGGGGTTGAAAGATTTTGGAAATTTTACTGTTTATTTTCTGCCCTGAAAAGTTAGAAGGAAAGAAAGAGAAAGAATGAACGAGAAAGAAAAAATAAATTGTAATGAATTAGAGAATAAATTTTATTTGAAAAAATGAAACCTTTCTTATTCTTTAATCAAAACTTCCTTATCTAATTCTCTCGATTGTTTCTTTCTGTCCAATCGTTTCTTTACATGTGATATGTCATCAAATGACATGAAATTTTCACAAATCATGTCATCAAATGACATAAAATTTTCATAAATCATACAATTATCTTTAAATTACATCGACATCATATATCGATGTGCGCAAATATCTTTTGTAAATGCATTAAAATAATTACAAACAACTTCCAAACATCAAACGAATAATAATTAATATTTCTCAAGTATCAATTAATTTAATCAATTTACAACATTTTATAAATTAATTAAATCATGTGGGTTTTCAGAGAATTCATCGTGACGGCTGTGCAACTCAAAGATGTAAATTTAGTCAGCGACTAATATTGAACTATTTGAATATTAGCGTTCGCGTGACACTTAGCAGATGTTGTGTCTTTTTGGCTGAATTTATCGTTTACAAATATTTTGGTAAAATCCAGTTTTACTTAGTATAAGCGGTACCCAATAATGACAATCATTTACACAATTCTCTTCATTAAAAATATATCACATTAGGATTTATGAAATTTGTAATGGTCAAAATTCCAATATCATCAACATTCAACTTTATAGTCCAAACACAAAGTCCATGGCTTAATAACAACAATTATTATTAACTGAACTACTTAGGCAGAGACTTTGACTTTGAGTTGACATCAATTGACTGTGATACTAACCTCATATAACTGAGGAGATGAATCCTCTCTTGAATAGTGTTTCATTTTCAAAATTTCTACTCAACCTAACTATAGTCGTTCGATGGACGTTGTGTCACGATTTAATTATAATCAAAATGGAGCTTCCACATTGAAGATTAATAGTATTCTTTAGTCAAGAGAACTGTGTAAATTAGTCACATCGATATTTTCTCTTTGACCTTAGTTATATTAACCAACGGAAATTTATCAAGTAAGTCATTCCATAGTTATCCAATAACTAATAATATGCAACCCCTAGGTAACTCCAACAGCCATAGGTAATACACTGTCCCACATTTGAAGAGCGTTATGTACTCTAGTCTCAACGGATACATTGATATCCTTTCTCAATGCATCGTGACTAGGAACATTTGAAATGGTGTATTTAATTTTTATTGTGATAAATTACTCATGATTACACTACTTTGTAACTACTATCACAAAACATACCATTTATGGATTTTCTATTAAATATACTTTTAATTAAATTAGTTAATTCATATAACCACATTATATCAAGTATATCATATAAAGAAAACACCTTTATTTTGAACAAGATTGGTCGACGAGTTAATATATGTAACAAATTACATAATTACCTCTAAGGAATACCCCCAACTCTATCAATCTCCCGCTTACACTTGGGGTCAATTATGGAATCTTAATCCAACTTCTCTAATTGGTTTTGGGTTAGTCCCTTTGTGAATAGTATGTTATTATGCTTCAATTATCTACTCTTCAATCAACTCTCTCTGATGGTGATAAACCGTTTTATCAAATGGAACAATTTGGAGAATGTCTCTCAACTGCTAGTTATTATACCAAAAGAGCTCTAATTTTATTACAAACTATATCGCGACATTGTTATCATATAACAATTTTTTGAGATTCTCAACACTTGCACTTATATTTTTATATACATTGCTTTTATTGTAGTGTTATTTAAGGTGATGTACCTGGCCTTTTTATTTAATCAACCACGATCTTTCATTTGGAACATTTCCAACTTAAAGAATATTAACTTGAATTTATTATTGACAAATTATACTCAATATCACTTATGAAGTTTGAGTCCGAACACTTCTTCATAAAAAGTTTTTGTTTCTGTAAACAATTCTCTAGTGTTTCATAAAAACACTTCAAACAAGAATTTAGTGATATTAATTTGGATTTGATATTTTCTTTGTGTATCAAATACACAAACAAATCATGGTATCGTAGACAACATAACATGTATGATAATTCCTATTGCCAATGCATAACAAACTCATCTCACATGTTCCGTATTAAATAATTTAATAAGGTGACTTTACATATTGATTTGGGACATTCTCAATATCTTTTATAATCACTATAAAAGATATCATTTACAATCCAAATTTGAGTATTAAAACAACTAAAGTTGATTTTACTATAAGTACATCATTAAAATCAACATGTTGTTTACTTATAGTTTAGAAATATCAATGTATCTTTTAACGTTCTTTTTTATAAATACACGCTTCCTCTGCATTTTGATTGACAATCAAACTATTTGATATTTCTATCAATTTTTTTAAAGTTTGATGGTTATAACATGATGCCTTCTATCATTTGTTAGATCGTATCAAAAGACCCACAAACTCAATATCGCTCTTACTGACTTTGAGACATTTTTGGCTATTATGTGAAAGCAGTTTACCCTAAATCATAATTTAGAATTTTCTGTTTCAATACATACATACCAAACATAAAGTCATACTACATGGTAATTTTATGAGTAAATCTGAACTAACTTGAGCACGTTGAATACCGAATCTATTACACTATTTATAATAATTGAAATTTGGGATATTATTCTTATCAATATTGCTCATTTAATTCCAATTGCACCAGTCTTGCTCATAAAGACACAATCGCGGCAGGTGGATCGCATCACTTGGTTATGACTACCAATATCATATTTTGATGGCATACCAGGAATTCTTTCAGATTTTCATATCATACCATATCATAGAGTCAACACCCTTAATGGTATAATTAAACAACCGAGGATTATATATTTTTGACATTGATAAAAAAACTCATAGTTTCTCTTCAATGTGTGAGAATACTTATTACACACTCCAATGCAACGTGTTCATTTAGGTTAGTCAATTTCATTTGATCTTATCTAATCATTTTTATTTATGGATCGTGTCCAATTCTAATTTACAACCAATAATTCCATAAAAAAATTCCTTCACAACGAAGTTGGTATTTCATGAAACAAAATTATTTCTCGGTGCAACAAAATAGTATTCATAAATGTTTTATGAATTTCTTTATTTATAATATTGATTTGGCTTTAGTTTACCAAACTATGTTCAAAACATAAATATGTCCTCCAATGATAGTTTTCCAAAAACTCTTTTGGGGATATTCATACAAGATCTTTACGGATAATATACGTGCAATTTTTTGACTCGTACAACCTACGAACTCCTTGGCCTAGGATATGTTGGGATTTCTTATAACCCTCATCTTATGTGATTCTATAAACTGTTATTTAGACGAAATATTATTTAACCTTGTGTGCTATTCTTCAGTACATGACCTTATAGAAAGAAACTAACTCAACTTTACTCATAATTAATCATACATTGTCCAACAAAGTTCAATTACTCACTATCAATGCATCATTAAGTATTACATGAAGAAGTGACTTTCAAGATTGAATCTTTATTCATTTTTAGGTACGTTCGGAACCCTTTCCAATATTCTCGCTCATTCGATCAAACCGAATCATTTCTATTGCATGTTACTATATTTACTTAAATTTTACACTTTATGAGTTTACTGTAGACATACTACATGTGTATCAAATGCACATGTCCATGTTGGTGATAACTTATCCGTGAATATGATGAAGTATGTGGAACTGTTTTGGTATTAACATATTTGTGATTGCATACATCAATATGTGTCAATTCGAAGAGTTCGCTAACTCTAATGGTACCCTTATTAAATGGGTGCATAGCCCTAATGGTTTAAGATATAATAAACTAGTATCATATGGTTCATATTCATATAAAATGTTATCTCTAAAAGCTATGGCTCAGACTATAAGTCTAAAATAATTGTAAATAATAATTGGTTCTTCCGTATTTACTAATGGATAGCTTTTTGTATAATAACAAATACCATATTATAGTTTTATTCCATAATAAATATTCATAATATTCATATTGAGATATAGATATGTATATTTTCAGTCGATACTGAAAATAGTCATTATTTCACAAACAATGTGTGGTACGTTTTACGAAAACAATTTTCGTACTTTGATGCAATTAATAAGTGCTATATGGCATGCCCCACTATTTCCACCGTTACTATAATAACGTACTTAATTTGTAAGTTCATCATTCACTTAATATAGAGTATTTATTTTAGATATTCTAACTAGTTTACAGTGGAGAGTTCTATGATCAACTATCTTGAATCCTCAGAAACAAATCTCATAGAAAATAATTCTCTATACAAAATACATTTTGGAATAGAAATCATATTTCTTATCCCAATTTTAAGTATCTTTTATTATTATTACAATTCTTGTCTTCGATGTTTATTTATGAAGCAAAAGTGACCGCTCACTCTCTTCATCCCAACTATACCTTAAATCGCATCTACTCATGTACATTCGTTAATCTTTCTAAATGTTCAAACCATTCAAAAGAAAAGCTCTTACTACAATATCATAACGAACTCTTTGCAAAAGTGCATTCAATTATCCTTAACAATTAACGACATTCTATATGTTGCGCTTTGCTTAGGCTAATCAAACTGACATTTCAGTGATCGGGTTCTTTAATTTGTATTGTAGTTTTGGCCTAATGTTACATTTAACACGATATGATCCTTTTTTAATCAATCAAAGTGAATACTCGATCTCACACTAAGGTTTATTTGATTTTTCAGATGAACTAATTTCATTGAAACATTGTACATTACAAATTTCGACTATTCACTATATAACATTTATATGCGACTGTATATGAATTAAATATCCATAGTCTTATATTGATTTTAGAATTTAAAACTCATAGAATGCAATACACGGTCTTAACCAAATAAACATGTATACGACCAAATTACGAAAGTATTAAGTAATTGTAAAGCTAGGCACTTGCATGGGTATCGAAATGTTCACATGCAATAATCATTTATTAGCATGTATATGTCATATTTCTATTTGTCAATTTTCAATTTAGTTCATTTGTATATTTTAATTGATAAACGTTTTTTCTCATTTTTAAATGTACAAATTTTTCGTTTTAGATTGTTATAACATTATATAGCATATGTTGTTACAATATTAAAAAGGTTAAACGTTATCATTTGATTTTCTAATAAGGCTTTGACTATTCTTTTATGTTTCACCAAACCCTAAGCGCAAAATAGAAGCTTTTCAACTTCACTAGAACCTTTAGTACCTTGCCCTGATCCCGCCTTCACCTCAAGGAAAGTTCAACAAGTAAAGTGAGACTATTTATTCGGGCATATTATTTCACGACGGCCTAAGTATAATGCACGTAACTTGAGAAAAGCTCAACAAATATGTACAATTATCCTACCTCGTCCATTTAATATATTAATAGTACTACACAAAACATCCCTCGCTTGAGGAAAGCTGAACAACTAATGAGTATGAAAGAAATCTTTTAATATATAAATGAAAGAGACAAATTTGTATTAAAGATTCATAATCTTCTAAATATTATATCAAGTGATATTAACTTATGGAATAATGTACTTCTTATAAAAACTCTCATGATTCAAGAGTTTGACACATCGAAAATCATGGTATACGTACATTTGCATATGTATTTATTTCTTAAGTTTATTTAGGGTTTCTTTAATGTTCCACCTTTAGTTTATTCATTCACATCATATAAGTTTTGTCATTATATATATAGGTTTTATATTTCATATACTTATATGATAATCTTGTGTATACTATTTTATTAATTAAATATATTTTTAAGTAATTTTAATTAATTAACTCTTTAATTATTTTAAATTAGTATTCCAATACAACTTTTATATTAAGACATATCTACCATAACCTCTATAGTGTATGTTATGACCCCTTTAGTATAACACATATATCTTATAAGTGTTTGTGCGCCTTTTAATAAATTAACCATTAAATAATTTTAGTTAAATTATACTAATTTTGAAAATTTATCTTATATACAAACATATATACTTATGTCATCTTAAACATTTTAAAATAACATAACATAAATCAACATATGTATATAATACATGCATATAAGTATTAATTAATTAACTCATTTAATTAATTTATTTTATTTATCTTATTAATAAATTTTAAATTTCGAAATTAATATTTAAATAGTTTCAAACATTTTGAACTTTTCATTACATTTCCAAACATTTTGAAAAATTATGCTATAACCTTTATAATAAACATGTTTTTATTTCAAATTTAAAATTTTGTCTTAATTTTAAAAATTATTTTGAAAATTAGCCAAAGACTATCAGCGGCAACCTTTGGAGTCGCTCACTTTTAAGGCTAGGTAGGTAACCAGATAGGACATGGTACTTGATTACTCAATTCCAATCTTAGACATCATCTTTCTAGACACCATACTAAGTGCGCAAGCTTAATTAGTTAGCCCAAATGTGACTAACCGCATAGGCTATTGAGTTTTGATACCAGTATTGAAATTGGGACTGCCCGTAGCGAAAGAAATGGGCCAATTTCAAAAGTTTTACCATTTTGAATTTTTTGGCTTATGAAATCTAAAGGTATATAGATCCAATCTAACAAAGTATTTAAATAAAATCTTATTTTATTTAAAAATTGATTAAAACATGTTTTTGATTAATTTAAACTTAAATATATGGTGTATCAAATACACCATACAATTACTCATAAGATTATATTAAAGTAAGAAATTTTTTGTGGCTATGCTTTATATATAGAGAGAAACCTTCCATTTCTCTCTCTTTAATTAAATTAACTGATACATTCAATACCATTAATTAGCAACTTAACACATGGCATAAAACGTAAGCTTGTCGAAATATATTCCAGTGTGAATTATGAATGTGCAACATTGTGGTGTTTATAAACGATATGAATTTTCACATTTATTTATATATATGCATAATTATACAACCATGGTATAAAATGCTAATATTTCTAACCATTCTTTACACGTGATATGTCATCGAATGACATAAAATCTCCATAAATCATGTCATCAAATGATATAAAATTTGTATAAACCATGTCACAAAACTTTCGTAAATCGTTTCATGAAATTATCTTTAAGTTATATCAATATGGTATATCAATGTGTGCAAATATAACTTTTACAAATGCATTAAAATAATTATAAGCAACTTCCAAGCATCAAATAAATAATAATTAATATTTCTTAAATATCAATTAATTGAATCAATTTACAAAATTTTATAAATTAATTAAATAATATGGTTTTTCAGAGAATTCATCACTACGGTTATGCGACTGAAAGATGTAAATTCAGTTATTAATGTTCACACATCACTTAGCAGGTGGTGTGACATTTTGGCGAAATTTATCGCTTACACATCTTTTGATAAAATCCAATTTTACTTATCATAAGCGGTACCCAATAGTGATAATTATTTACACCAACTTTCTTCATCAAAACTGCATCACATTAGGACTTATGGAATTTGGTAATGGTCAAAATTCCAATATTATCCACATTCGACTTTATAGTCCAAACACAAAGTCATTGGTTCAGTATAACAATTATTCTTAATCGAACTGCTCTAGTTAGAGACTTTGAGTTGACATCAGTTGACCGTGATATTAACCTCATATAGCTGAGGAGACGAATCCTCTCTTGACTAGTGTTTCATTACCACTATTTTCACTCAATCCAACTATAGTCGTTCGATGGATGCCATGCAATGATCTAATTATAATCAAAGAGGAGCTTCTACATTGAAGATTAACAGTATTCTCAAGTCTAGAGAACTGTGTAAATTAGTCACATCGATATTTTCTGTTTGACCTTAGTTATATTAACCAACAGAAAAATATCGAGTGAGTCATTCCATAGTTATCCAATAACTATTAGTACGTAACCACTTGGTGCACCTAACATCCATGAGTAATACACTGTCCAACATCTGGATAGTGCTACGTGCTCTAGTCTTAACAAATACATCAATATCCTATCTCGATGCATTTTGACAAGGAACGTTTAAAATGGTATAATTAGGTTTTATTGTGATAAATTACTCACGATTACAACACTTTGTGACTACTATCACAAAACATACCATTTACGGATTTTCTATTAAATGTACTTTAGTTAAATTAATTAATTGATATAACCACATTATATCAAATATACAATACAAAGAAAACACCTTTATTTTGGATAAGATTGGTCAACGAGTTAGATATATGTAACAAATTACATAATTATCCATAGGGCACACTCCTAACTCTATCATTTTCAACACTTCACCTTGATTCAAAATATTCATCTCTCTCTCAAACGAATTCAATCATCATCTATGAGTTATTGAGTTAGCGCCCTATGGTGCTAAGTAGCTTGGACAAGCCAATCAAGTTTCAGTAATGCTCAAACTTGTCCTTGGAAAGTGACATAGTCATCATATCTAAAGGACTGTCCATAGTACTCACCTTCAACAACTTGATCTTGCTTTGTTCTTTCTCAAGCATAAGAAAGAAGCCTCTGACATCAATGTGCTTCATACGAGAACTAATAGTTTGATTCTTCATAAGATGAATCACACTCTGACTGTCTGAAAATAGCTCTATTGTCCGCTGCACCATAAAATGTTAATCCAATAACTAAATTAAAAATAATCCCTCCTTAGTAACTTCCACATGATATCAACTCAGCCTCGATAGTCAACAAGGGTATTATAAACTGTAAATTTGATATCCATGAAATCGAGTCAATGCCAAGTGTAAAAACATAGTTCGAGACTAACTTCCACCCATCTCTATCCCTCGTATATTCTGAATCAAAGTAGCCTCTAAGGGAGATGTTTTTTCACCAACTCTACCATACAACAAGCTAACTTGTCACGAAGAAATCTGAGTATCCACTTCACTGCTTACCAATGTTCTTTACTTGGGTTAGACATGTATTGACTCACAATACCCACTGCATAGGCCAAATTTGGTCGTGCACACTATCGCATACATGAGACTACCAACAACACTAGAATAAGTTATATCTTCTACATAACTTTTCTCTTCATCTAATTATGGAGTTAATTCTTTCGACAACTTAAAATAGATCTAAATGGAGTGTCAAATAGTTTAGCTTACTCCATACCAAATCGAGCGAGGACCTTCTCGATGTATTGCGCCTAAGTGAGTCTCACCTCTCTCCGCTTTCTATCCCTGAATATCTCCATACCTAAAATTCTTTATGCTTTTTCCAAATCTTTCATGTCAAACTCATTGCTGAGCTTTGCTTTCAACTACGTAACTCTGACCATACCCTGAGATGCAATCAACATGTCATTAGCATGTAACAAAACATATATCCTATATCCATTACACCTTCTAAAATAAATACACTGGTCTTTGAAGCTTCTAGAGTAATCTTGTGAAATCATAAACTTATCAAATCTCTTGTATCATAGTCTAAGAGGCTTCTTTAGTCCATGTAGAGATTAGTTGAGTTACCAAAATAATTTGGCTTGCTGGTATCGATGAACACTTATAGGTGCCGCAAATAAATCTTCCCATCTAGATCACCATACAGGAATGCAGTTTTGACATCTAGTTGCTTAGGTTCTATGTCATAATGAGCTACTAATGCCGAAAGAATACAACTGGATGTATGCTTAACAACTGGAGCAAAGATATCACGATACTCTACCCCTTTATGTTGAATATACTCCTTTTCTAATAACCTTGCTTTATATCTGAAATCATTATTGCCACCATCTTTCACTCTATAGATCCACTTACATCTAATTGTCCTCTTGTCAACGGGAAGAGGCACCAAATCCTAAGTATGATTTTTCTACAAAATTCAATCTCCTTTTCTATAGCAACTAAACAACTAAAATTATTAATTAATGCAATAGCATCTTTATAATCTCTAGGCTCATCATGGAAAACATTCAATGCATATGTTGCAATGTCATTAAAGTCAATGTCTTCACGCTCAATTCAACAAAATCATCAAGCCACTTAGGTTTCTTCCTCGGTTTAACAAGTCTAGTCTCTAAATGAGCTCCACCTTGAGTCGGATCCTCTATACTAACATTTTTATTATTCTCATCAACCACATTGCCATTGGAATACCATATATACTTTTGTGGAAAGAATCTGAAGATGATTTGCCTTGAATTTGGTATTATGATTCTGTCCTCATACTATCATCAGATGAGGAAGGATCCTCCTTCAACATAGCATTTCATCATAACTCACATGCATGTGGATAATAATCTTCATGCTGATGGACACAACATCTTATATCCCTTCACTCCTTTTTTATGATCTAGAAAGATACACTTATGAGCTCTAGGTTCTAGCTTGCCTCTACTCTCATGCACATAACCTGGGCATCCAAACACTTTAAAAAACAAATAGCTAACATGCTCTCATTTCCATACTTCTTCATGGATCTATAAATTTATGGCAGTAGAAAGTGTGCGGTTGTTGTGGAAAGCCACCATAGATAAAACATCTGCCCAAAATGCCTTCTTCAACTTAGCAATCAATCTAAGACAATGAATTTTCTCCAATAATGTCGGATTCATCCTTTTAGTTTTCCCATTAGATTGATGATCGTCGGGTGTGGTGTAATACCTCTTAATGCCTTCGGACTCATCAAAATCGAGGATACAAATTCATCATCACTATCAAAATAGAGAACTTTCAACTTCTTCCTTGGCTGCCTATCAATAGTAGATTCTCATTTACGAAACCTATCAAAGGTTTCACTATTACATTGTAGAAAGCATACCCAAACTTTATGAGAGAAACCATCTATAAATGAAATGAAATTCCTTGCTCCACCTAATGATGGGCAAGGGGACGACCTCCAAACATCTATATGAATATACTCTAAAAGAGCCTTCACCTTATGCTTTCCAATACCAAAAGAATTTTTTTTCTGCTTACCAAGAACACACTCCTCGTAAATGCCAAGCTTTGAACGATGAACACCGTCTATCAAACCTCACTTTCTTAACTCATCCAAACTATGCTCGCTAATATACTTCATTCGTAAATGCCATAATTTGGAAGAATCTGAATCAGCTGAAATAACAGAAGCCAATTCATCAACTATAGTAGTGCCCTCAATAAATAATGATTTCCTACACTCACATCTTTCATAACAATCATGAAACCCTTTGATATCTTTATGTTCTCTCCATCAACAACAATCATCTACCCCAAACCTACTCAAAGCCCTAACATAAATCAAGCTCCTCCTCAAATCAGATACATGTCTAACATCAGTAATCATACAAATAATACCATCAAACATTCTGACATTCACACTACCAACACCAGCCATACGACAAGAAACACCATTGCCTATTAGAACCCATCTCTACCAATATCATGGTATATAGAGAAACAGTTCCAGTCATGTGTTATATGATATGACGTGCCAAAATCAATAAGCTATAAGTTGCTCTTTCAAGAAAAGCCAGAAGCTGTAAACACATCGGTATCACTCATGTATCTGATGTCACTATAGTAGACACTGAAGCTTGCTTTGGGTCTATTCTTCATCCTTCAAGCTTGAACGTTGAGTGGCAAAATGTCACGATTTCTTACAATAATTGCAAGTCAATCGATTAGGCCCCCCAGACTGAGACCTTGACTTATTTCGACCTCCACCATACTTTGACTTGCCTTGTCTTCTACCTCTCTAAACAGATAAGCCACTGAGTTACTGTCTATATTAGTTCTTGCCAATCTATTTCTCAACACCTCATTATGAAGACCAGCCTTAACATCTAACAGACTAATCTCAATACGACAATATATAGAGTTAAAAAGGTAGAATACTCCTTTCCCATCTTCTTTTGAGAAAACTCACTAAGTACTTCATCTGAAAGACTCAACTAGATTGTTGCAAGAGCTTCATCTTCCATCTCTTCCAAAACATACATCTCAATGTCCTTCAATTTCTTAGGCAATGAAACAATCTTACAGATTTTTTCTTTCTTCAACATTTCCTCCATTTGCATCTTGCATGTTCCAAAATCTCACTTTCCATCATGTAACACCATAATCGACACCAGATCTACCAATAAATTTTCCAAAATCGACGATTAATGCACAAATAGAACAAAAACATTGGCTATGATACAAATTGTAGTGAAAAATATAAGGAAGGATTTATTACCAATACGCGAAAGAAATTAACCTGAATATAGTTTTTTCAATTGATGAGCAAATTCAATATTAATTATGCTATCACATAAGATCAAATAACAGAAATAAAAGACATAGAATATTTAATGTGGTTCGGATTTGTATCTTAGGTCCACGGAGACCCAACAACTTTATTACTTCACCAATTTAGAGAAGAGAGATCATAAAATAGTAGAGATTTCTTAAAGTAGAGAAATCTTATCTCTATTACAAATATATAAAAAAATATTTAAGAGGAACTATTGTTAAGAAGAATGAGATGTTTTTCCAGTAACTTGAGGCTTCTTTAAATAGGGTTAGAATGAAGTTGAAACTTGGGTAGAAATGAAATTAATTAGGGAAGAGGACAACCAATTTTGTATGAATTTTGAAACATTTCCAATTTTTCAAGATTTGATTTGCCTTTGATTTATCTATCTCCTTCAATGAATAAATGCACATATCTAATTTCCTCTTATTGTATATTTGACCGGTTAATTTATTAAATTAATCGATTTATTTCTTTTTTTTCTTCTATATGCTGATAGATTTGAGTCATATTTTCAACTTTTATTATATTTTTCTGCTATTAATAATATCATTTTATATAAAAGTAATAAATTAAGTAATATTCTCAATATTAGTTTTTATTTGATATGTATAAATTAACTTTCATATGGTGTGTACAAATTAATCTTTACTTATAAGCTTGGTACTTGCAATGCACATTTCACTTTGTGTGTATCTTCCTTTTTTGTCTTGTTGTGTTGAATAGTATGTTGGGTCCATTTTCTTTGTAGAATTTCTTCTACACTTTGCCTTTGTGGAAGAAAACATTGAAACGAAAGCAGCGAATAAATAATTTTATTCATTAACATTTAAAATATTATTATTTTTTGTTATTAATGTTAGAAAACTGCTATTAGAAACTCGAATCGTTTCATTTACTTTTAACGTTATGTAGTTTCTAATCTGGTGTGACTCTATTAATTAGGTCATAAATAGAACGTTTCATTTACCTTTAACGTTATGCAGTTTCTAATCTTAATGTGACCCGATTAATTAAGTCATAAATAGACCGTTCTATAATTAGAACATTAGGTCTGTGATTAATCTTAAGCGCTGAATTGGTATATGATGGACGTACCAGATTTAGAGTTAAATGTTATATAAAGGATTGGGTCCTCTCTCTTTTAGGATATAGATGTATTTTTCTCCATCAAGAAACACATAAAGAAATAGGGTTAGAGAGGGAAATCGAATTCTGAGAAGAAGAGTAATTATTAGAAGTCAAAAGAAGAAGATGACAGCCATTACATCTTCCACTGTTAATTAAGGTACGTCATCTTAAAAAATATATTAAGTTTTGTTTGTGAAATATTCGGTATTGGTATCCTTGGGCTATTACTTGAATTGTTCATCATCAATATGAAAGATCAAACAGTAAATAATTTCTGACATTTTGTATCGGAGCCACCAACCAATAACTGAATATTTCCTATGATTGCAATTGATCTGTTCTATGCTTTACTCATGATGTTTAATCAAGTATGTGTTATAAGTCAATTATGCACATGAGATTTATGATTTTGTTAATCACCAAAGTGGTCAAAATCAGAATAACCATTTAGTGTATAAGTGACATAATGATTATTGATAGAAATTGCCAGTTATAATAATACCAATAAATAAAACTAACGTCACTGATGGTAGAACCTGAAAACTTACCCAAAGGAAAGTCTTGTTCTATAACTAGTTGACATTATGAGGTTTAATAGATATCTTGATTAAATAAATATTGATCATCCAAAGATGTCAGTTTTATTTAATTGAATATATTTTTTACTTACTTATGTTTTGGTATTTAATTATGTTAAGTATAAGATAGTATCTACCCAAAGGAGTGCTATATTATACTATTATGTACATGTATGAATCGCGTAGCTATGATCTTATAGTTATTTCAATTTTTTTATTTAATTTGCACTAGTTTCCATGAATACACATGCTTCATCTGTTACACTGTTCACTGGTGTTAATTTTTCTGAATGGAGAGAACAAGTCAATTTCCATTTAGGTGTTCAGAATCTTGACTTGGCACTCCTTGAGGATAAACCTGTTGCTCTTACAAAGCTAGTACTGAGACAGAAAAATCACACCATAAAGCATGGGAATGCAGTAATAGATTGAGCCTCATGTTTATTAAGATGACTGTGCTAACAACATTAAGTCAACAATTCCGTAAACAGAAAGTGCTAAGGAATATATGCAGTTTGTGGAAGAGCGTTTTCGTTCAGCTGATAAGTCACTCGCTGGTACTCTTATGGCAGAACTCACGACCATGAAGTTTGATGGATCGCGAACTATGCAAGAGCACATTATAGAGATGACTAATCTTGCAGCAAGGTTAAACTCCCTTGGACTTAGAGTAGATGATTCTTTTTTTGTCCAGTTTATCCTGAACTCGCTACCTTTTGAATATGGACCTTTTCAAATTAACTATAACACTATAAAGGATAATGGGAATGTTAATGAATTGGCCAGTAGACTTGTTCAGGAAGAAGGACGTTTGAAAAATCAAGTGAATCACTCGGTAAGTTTTGTGAGTAATAAAGCTGGTAAAGAAAAGAATGGAAAATCAAGTCATTTCAGGAAGAAAAAGGCATCTGCTAAGAATGGGCAGGATAAGGAAAAGAAGGAACTAAAGGACGTTCGATGTCATTTCTGTAAAAGGAAAGGACATTATCAAAATGACTATCCAAAAAGTATAGCTTGGTTTGAAAAGAAATGGATTTCTTATGATCCGAACCATAAATCCAAATGAAGATCGTTTTCTCTTTATGGGAAACGGAATGAAATCCACAATAGAAGGCATTGGGACTTATCGTCTAATTCTAGAAAGTGGATATGTATTAGACTTATATAGTACCCTTTATGTACCTTCATTATCTAGAAACCTTATTTCCGTAAGCAGGTTGGATATTTCTAGTTTTATATGTACGTTTGGATCTGGTTGTTTTGATTTATATAAGAATACTGATAATGTTGGTTCTGGAATTCTATTTGATGGTTTATATAAATTGAAACTGAATGACACTTATGCGAATTCCTTGCTGAATGTAATAAATAATGTTGGATGCAAACGTAGCATGTTGAATGAAAATTCTACTTTTATATGGCATAAAAGACTAGGTTACATATCCAAAGAAAGAATGACGAGATTAGTAAGTAATGAAATTTTGTCAAATTTGAACTTTAGTGATCTAGAATTATGTGTGGATTGTATTAAAGGTAAACAAACCAAACATAATAAGAAAGGAGCCACTAGAAGCAGCCAGCTTCTTGAAATAATACACACTGATATTTGCGGACCTATAGTCACTCTAGCCTTTAATGGAGAAAAGTGTTTCATCACTTTTATTGACGATTTTTCCCGCTATGGTTATGTCTATTTGCTTCATGAAAAATATCAATCTGTGAATGTCCTTGAGATGTTTGTAAAGGAAGTTGAGAGGCAATTAGATAAAAAGGTGAAAATCATAAGGTCTGATAGAGGTGAATATTATGGCAAATATAATGAGTCAGGCCATTGTCTAGATCCATTTGCAAAATTTCTCGAAAGTCATGGCGTACGTGCGCAATACACAATGCCAGGTACACTACATCAAAATGGTGTAGCAGAAATGCGCAATAGGACGTTAATAGATATGATTAGGAGTATGATGTCAGATTCTACACTACCTAAGAATTTGTGGTCGTATGCTCTCAAAACTGCTAATTATTTGTTGAATAGGGTTCTTATTAAAGCGTTCAAAAGACTCATTTTGAATTATGGACTGATAGGAAACCTAGCTTAAGACACCTGCATATTTGGGGTTGTCCAGCGGAAGCGAGAATTTATAATCCACATGAAAAGAAATTAGATTCTCGAACGATTAGTGGGTATTTTTTATGGGTATTTTTTAGGTTACCCTGAAAAATCAAAAGGATATATGTTTTACTGTCCTAATCTAGTCCAAGAATTGTAGAAACTGGTAATGCAAGATTCATTGAGATTGGTGAAGTCGGTGGGAGTACTAGAAGAGAAATAGTGGAAATAAAGAAAACAAGGATAAATGTTACATTGCCTAAAATAGTTCCTCCATCTACTGTTACTCCAAATGTTGTTCCAGCTGTTGGAGCACAGCCTGGTGATGAACAACATATAAATGAAGAAGTACTTCCTAAAGGAAATGACTTACATAGTGCTGATATGCATGAACCACAACAAGTAGCATTAAGAAGATATCAAAGAGATCGTAGGTCGGCTATTTCTAATGATTATATGGTTTATATGCAAGAATCAGATTATGATATAGGAATCAATAAGGACCCAGTTTCGTTTTCACATGTTGTAGAAAGTAAAGAGTCAAAGGAATGGATTAATGCCATGAAAGAAGAACTAAAATCCATGCAACAGAATGTAGTTTGGGATCTCGTTGAGTTACCACATGGCTGTAAAAGAGTCGGATGCAAATGGGTTTTTAAAACCAAACACGGCTCTAGTGGTAATGTCGAACGGTATAAAGCTAGACTTGTTGCTAAGGATTACACTCAGAAAGATGGTGTTGATTACAAGGAGACATTTTCTCCTGTTTCGAAAAAGGACTCACTAAGAATAATAATGGCATTAGTAGCACATTATGATTTGGAATTGCATCAAATGGATGTGAAAACAGCCTTTCTGAATGGAAATCTTGATGAGCATGTTTATATGGATCAACCTGAGGGTTTTTCTGTAAAAGGTAAAGAACAATTGGTGTGTAAACTTAAGAAGTCAATATATGGGCTTAAACAAGCATCCCGGCAATGGTATATTAAGTTCAATATCATTATTACATCTTTTGGTTTTGAGGAAAATACGGTTGATCACTGTTTATACCAAAAGATCAGTAGGATCAAGTTTATTTATCGAGTCCTTTATGTTGATGACATCTTACTTACTGCAAATAATTTAAGAATATTGCACGAGACTAAGGAATTTCTTTCAACGAACTTTGAAATGAAAGATATAGGAGAGACATCCTATGTGATCGGAATAGAAATATTTCATGATCGATCACAAGGAATATTGGGATTGTCTCAGAAAAGATATATCGAAAGGATTCTCGAGAGATTTGGAATGAGTAAGTGTTCGTCTGGGAAAGTTCCTGTACAGAAAGGTGATAAATTCAATCTCATGCAATGTCCTAAGAATGATGTTGAACGAAAGGAAATTGAATCACTTCCATATGCATCTGTAGTTGGTAGCCTAATGTATGCTCAAACGTGTACTAGACCGGATATCAGTTTTGCGGTCGGTATGTTAGGAAGGTATCAAAGTAATCCAGGAAGGAAACATTGGCAAGCTGCCAAGAAAGTGTTAAGGTACTTACAAGGCACGAAAGATTACATGCTCATGTATAGTAGATCCAATGAATTGGAGGTGACTGGATATAGCGATTCAGAATTTGTTGGATGCATCGATACTAGAAAATCGACTTTTGTTAGCTGTTTATGTTTGCTCAATGAGCTATATCATGGAAAAGTGCGAAACAAACTATCATTGCTTCATCTACTATGGAGGCAGAATTTGTGGCATGTTATGAAGCCACAATTCATGCATTATGGTTGCGGAACTTTATTTCAGGACTTGCGGTTGTCGACACCGTTAGCAAGCCGTTGAAAATTTATTATGATAACTCTGCAGCAGTGTTTTTCTCAAACAACGACAAGTACTCTAAAGGTGCCAAACATATGAAACTGAAGTATCTTGTTGTGAAAGATAAGGTTTAGAAACAAAGAGTGCTTATCATGCACATCAGGACAGAACTTATGATTGCAGACCCTTTGACGAAAGGGTTACAACCAAGACAATTTAAGGAACATGTTCAAAAAATGGGTATTGGTTGTATTAATAATAATCGATGTGTGACATTCTAAGCTCCTTTGTGTGTTTTTGATATACAATTACGTATCTCTTGTTGTAATGTGGTAGTACGTATTTTATGCAATTTTAAATAAGAAAGAGTCTTATAAAGATAGTATGTTTAATCATTATATGTAAGACATTATGTGGACCATTATGCTGTTTTATATAAATTATGAGTATAAAATGATGCGTTGCTGGTATTGTAGTATATGAAGGGAATGCATTGAATTAATAATGCACAACCGCCATAACTCTCAGTAATTTATCATAGTACGATGTTCAACACTTGATATTATAAATAATCGGGTCAAATGGGAGAATGTTAGAAAACTGCTATTAGAAACTGCAATCGTTTCATTTACTTTTAATGTTATGCAGTTTCTAATCTTAATGTGACCATATTAATTAGGTCATAAATAGAACGTTTCATTTACCTTTAACGTTATGCAGTTTCTAATCTTAATGTGACCCGATTAATTAAGTCATAAATAGACCGTTCTATAATTAGAATATTAGGTCTATGATTAATCTTAAGCGTTGAATTGGTATATGATGGACGTACCGGATTTAGAGTTAAATGTTATATAAAGGATTGGGTCCTCTCTCTTCTAGGATATAGATGTATTCTTCTCCATCAAGAAACACATAAATAAACAGGGTTAGAGAAAAAATCGAATTCTGAGACGAAGAGTAGTTATAGAAGTCAGAAGAAGAAGATGACAGCCATTACATCTTCCGCTGTTAATCAAGGTAAATCATCTTAAAAAAAACATATTAAGTTTTGTTTATGAAATATTCGGTATTGGTGATACTTGGTCTATTACTTGAATTGTTCATCATTAATAATGAAAGATCGAACAGTAAATAATTTCTGACAATTAAAAGTAAACTTTACCGGTATCATTGCAGCTATGAGATTAGTGTTTACTCTTTCATTTGAATGTCTTAGTCTTAGTGAATCAAAGTCTGACCATTGCATTTTTGAATACATTTGCGTCACCAGAGTCCAATGACTATTGTGACGTAATGGAAAAATATTGTTTCTCCAATTCCATCTACTGCAATTTGTTCAAGAAACGATTCTAGCAAAACTTAACAACATTCCTCATATTTGAAACAATTGCTTTCCGTTGAACAATTTTTTTTTGAATATTCATGCTATCTTTGGATTATCGTGATAAAGTGTTTTAAATTTTTGTTTACCATCATTATTGTTGTCATGACGTAGTTGTGGTCATGTAGGTCGCTTTTGGACACATACTAGTCTATGATCTGCATAAATAACTACAAGTTTTAAATTTGTTATATTGAACAAATGATACTTATTAGTATCAGTTTAATATGTGTGGTTTTTAGTGATATTTAACATAGTTGCTAAATTAACCATAGTACAAAAGAACAATGGCTAAAGTGACACAGATTAGTATTAATAGATTATGTTTGGTTGGTGGTGACACTTGTTAGTGTTCCTGATTTAAATGAATTGCAAAATTATATTGTCCAAAATGATACTTACTAGTATTAATTGAATATATGTGACTTGTGGTGATTGTTGTCAGTGTTGCAAAAATAAACGATCTACAAAATTATATTAAGTAAAATGATACTGAACTGTAATGGTTTAATTTGTGTAGTTTATGTTAAATTAAACCAATTATAAAATATTGCTGGTTAAAATGTTGTCGATTAGTATCAGTTGAATATACGAGGCATTATCATTTATTTGTTGATTGGTATAACTTAAATACATTATTTGTTAAAATTCAACTTTAAATAGTACTTATAAGGTTATCAAACCTATCCATGTTTGAAGTTTCATTCTAGCAACCTTTTTAATCATATTTTTAGTAATTATGCATATGTCTTTCTGGTATTTTTGTCATCCTGTGTCAAATCACTGTTAGTTGTTGGATTTTCTATTGAATGATAATATACATAAGTCCCGCATCGTCAAAATTGCAAAGATATTCTATTATATTAATAGCTTTGCAATAAAGACGTTGGAACTTAGGGGCACCCAAATGTATGCTTCGTTGTGAGAAGGGAGATCTTGCATCACCATCATCACACGCGTGCCGTCGACCGACTGAACGACCGATCGGGTTTGGGTGTAATACGATCTTATTTTTACTGCAAAACAGAGTCGGGTTTTCAGACAGTTGCAGGCTATACAAATATGTGCGAATCTGTTCATAAAGCGGAGGCGGATTGACTGAGGGGGTGCAACTTCTGAATCAGACGCGGGTTTTTTGGCGAACAGACGGAAGCGGGTGCGAACCTATAGACGTGAGCAGGTGCGACCCGACTGAAGAAGTGCAGGCGAACAGAAGCAGTGCGACGCGAACGTATGCGAGGAGCAGGCGGATGCGACCCGTTAACGAACAGTAGCGGTTCAAAAGGCAACGGGTGCGACCCGTAAAGCGGACGCGACTGTTTGAATGGATGCAGACGAAATTATAAATATGAGAGAATTCTGATCACATTCTCATTCGATTCCAATTCTAATTTCTTCTGCTTCTTCTTCTCTACCACTCCAGACAATATATCACAGAGTTGACATACTCGTTACAATCTCGCGCAGATTACGTCTGTTGTATCTTGAGAGACTTTAAATAAAGTCTTAAGTAAATTGTTACGACAAGTCTCAGACGGAAATAAAGTCTTAGGTTTATAATTGATTTATATATTTATTTATATATATCATTTTCGTTCCTACGTTGTACTATTTCTTTAAATAGTATAACGTTTGATCTATCGCTACAGTTATTATTACTATAATTGTTAGTTTGTGATTGTAATTTAATTACGACATACATATTGTTTAATTTCACTAATACAGACGTTTAGAGTAGTGGAAATCTGATTTATAAACTTGTGAGACGAGTTTATAGTTGGTTATTGTCTGTTTTGGTGTACCAAAAATATAACATTAGTAGTATTAAAATGTAATTACATTGCTGCAAATTAAACGAAGGGGAATTTTTTTTTAAAAGATGCCAATCATTACCGCTTGGGGCCTCAGCACACTACATCTGACAGTGTGACTTAACCGAACGCTTGTAAATGACACGAGCCGAAATGAAAGCACATGGAGCTGTAGACATAGTAGCCTGATGAAACATGAATATCATCCCTAGTGCGGTGAGAAAAGGAGAAAAGGCTAAAGCACAAGTACTATAAATTTTATATAATAGCTGTCCACTCCAGACCATAACGCTGTGGATCTTCTATGATGATATGATCATGAGTAACTGACTATATTATGAACCACAGATGATTGAAATCAACTGTGCCCACGTATAAAAAGCAATGTAATATAATCTAATTCCCAGCCATGCCCACACATTGTGTCTACATTCTCACCTTTTTTCAACCTATGAATATTGCAACTTGATCGTGTCCCCAAACCAGAAAGGCCCAACATTATGTGTTATAATGTGCGTTGACTTGATTACCTTAATTAATTCATATGTTTTGCTTTTGTATTAATCCACAATTCCCTTTTCCCAAAGCAATAACAATAAGAATAAAGGACAAGGAAACATACTGGTTGAAGATAATCCATGTGTGTGTGGTGCTGAAAAAAAGGAAAGAAGATAAGACTAACTATAATTTGAATACATGACTTTGATTAATCAGTGAATAATGCAGCACCAGTAATGACATAAGACAAGTTTTCATTTTGGATAAAAAACTTATTTCAAGCTTTGTAAAAAAAATAAAAAAAATAAAAAACTTATTCTGAAAATACGTATTTTTGTACATACATATTATGAAAATGCACGAATAATTGTATAAAAACTTATTTTCATGTTAAGTTTAGGAGATGACTTAAAATGGAAATAAGGTTTTTTTTGAAGAGGTTAAAATGAAAAGGAACCGTTTGACATACATTCCTATTTAAATTTAAAAATACACAAAACATCCTTTTATTTTTTTAGTAAGTTTTCGGTTCTTTTTTTCAAATTCACGCGCGCACAAAAACCAAAATACCCTTTATATTTTTAGCATTTCAAACGCGTATAATTTTTTATAGAAATATCGAATCAGCATATTGTTTTCATCAAAAAATCAAAAAAATTATGATTTTTAAAATGAGATCCATTATTAATACCAAAAAAGATCATATTTGCAGTAAAGGTGTAATTATTACATATATTTGCAGACAATTCTGCAAATTTAAATGTCTTCGATTTTTCTTCAAATCTGCAAGTATTGCGCATAATTGCAGACATTTCTGCAATTATATAGTATAATTGAAAGCATGTCTGTAACTGCAATTTTTGCATACAGTTACAATTATTGCATATAATTGCAGACATTTCTGCAGCTACATGTTATGATTGCAGACATTTTTAGAACTATATGCAATAATTGTAGTTGCAGACATGTCTGCAATTATACTATATAAGTGCTGAAATGTTTGCAATTATTGCATATTTGCATATAATTGCAGACATGTATGTAATTATATGATACAATTGCCATATGATATAATTGCATACATGTCTGCAACTGCAACTATTGCATATAGTTGCAGAAATGTCTGCAATCGTAGCATATAATTTAGAAATTTGAAAAATTGTAGCATATAATAGGTTGTCCTGCCGTTGTTTTTACATATTCAAAATGACAATCGTTAGAGAGATGATAAAATTTGTGATTTAATGGTGAAAACAGTTTGTTAGTCAGTCGTTTCTACAAGAATTTATTGTGTTTTAAAGGTTGATAATTAATGGAGTGCAAATTTTAATTACGAAGGTAAGAATAACATGAAGAATGAACATTGCTGCAAATGGAAAAGATGTGTATTGTATGAAATAAAATTGCAATTTATATCATTTGTACGAGGATGATGTTTTGTGTATTAAATTATTAAATTTGCTGTCACTAGATCCTTATCAATGATGCATTGAACGTGTGTATATAACATGCAGTTGTTGGTATAAGAATTAAACCCGTTCAGATTCACGTTACAACCATAATACTAATTGAACAAGAAAAGAAAAATCATCAGCTTATTTCACTTAATATTGGTCGCTACGTCATTTTTATTTACAAAACTGCCGTCATCTTTTAAAGTATGGTACTAACTTTATTAAACTTGATTAACATGTGAAATAGGGTAGTTTTCTCTAAAATATCGAAATGAAAATCCCATTGTACTATGAAATCATGATGTTTTGAACTTTTCAACGAAAGGACTTAGCTACACATGGGAGATCGAAATATATAAAAGCCAACTTTCTAGAATTTGATATTATTTCTTTTGTGAACCGCAAGCATTATCCATGGTGACCATCAAATATGCACATCAGTAAATTTATATAATATATTGTTTTGTGACTATAATACTTTTAAAAAAAGGAATGTTTCTTAAAACAAAACAAAAAAATCCAAACTGTAACACGTTTTTAGAGTATTACTAATCCAAATAAACAAAATATCATTTCTGCATAATTTCTAAAAGGACAAAAAATATGAATAAGGGAAATTTTCAACCACAATTTTGAATGATGGAAAGAGATTTAAAATTTTAATTTGAAAGACAACGAATGTTATATTAATATAGCATCATATAATACAGATGTTATAAAAACGAATAGAACTATAAAAACTTAACATTATACATGTGTAATGCTATATGAACTAAGTATATATAATTTAGCATTATATACGTGTAATGATATATTAATTTGACATTTCATTAACTGTGAAAATTTAGTGATATTTTAGTTAAACTATTGTAGTTCATTTGGTTTTAGTTTAATTTCGCATTCTTTTTATCTAATGCTAGTTTGATATGGCATTTTTTTAATCTTATGTTATATCAACATAACGTTTAGTGTTCTTCATGCTAAGTTTTAAAACTTATGTCTTTCGAACTAAAACCGAGGTCAGGTTTTTCCTTTAAACTTATTGCATCTTCTACAAATCAAGTTCGACTGCTCAATTCCTTCACATTTAAACACTATCTCAAACCCCAAAGCCTATTCTACCTCAACTTATCTCAAATTTCAAGTTTTAAAACAGAATAGCATATTGTAGAAATAACAGAATGGGAAATGATCATCATGAATTTAGGATGTTTCTAACGACATGTGCGTTTGAAAAATAATTCAATTCCTAAAGTTCTTTTTTTAATTCAATTCCTTTTATATAATATTGTATCCATAATTTGCATTCATCGTGCCAACAAATAAAACAATATTATTGAAAGTACAATATTATTTTAAAATTCATGAAACTAGGGGAAAAAAATAATAATTGCATAATGATTAAGCAGTCATATGTATATTCATATTTAAACAAGAAATGCAAAGCAATTACTGTATTTGCTAGATGCATCAATAGTTGCATTTGTTCGTCATACGCTAGATACAACAAAAATTGCATCTATTGCTCATATGCTAGATACTGTTTTGCTTGATGTAATGATAGTCGCATCAACTAATGCATCTGGATGCATTAACATTTGTATTTGTTGGATTAAATAATAGTTGCATCTACTAGATGCAGTACTGCATCATCCAAATGCAATAATTATTTGCATTTGTTATTGCATTTGGATGTAATAATACCTACATCTACCACATGCAGCAATTGGTTGGGTTTGCTAGTTGCATTTTCTATTGCAACTAGATATGGTAATAGCAACATCTATTGGAAGCAACATTTAGTTGCATCCGCCGGTTGTAGCAATTAGTTGCATCTGCTAGCTGCATTGTTGCTTTATCTGGATCTAGTAATACCTGCATCTACTAGATGTAGGAATTAACTACATCGTTTACTGCATCTAGATGCAGCAATTGCTACATCTGCTTGATGCATCAGTCAGTTGCATTTTCTAAATGTAGCCTCTTGTAATATCCCGGAAAAATATGAACATTTTATACATAAATACAAATATTATTTAAGTAATTAAATTATGAATTTAATATAAATTAAATGGATTTAATAGCATTATTAACTCCTTTTAATTAATGAATAATTATGGTAAACTCGTTTTGTAAATTTATTCAAAAAAAATAGTTCAAAGAAATATCGATAATGTGATCGAAAATCGTTTTATCGAATAAGTGGACAACAGATGTTTGTTTTATTGATTCTATTGGACCTGCTGTTGCAATTTCCCAGCCCTCTCCAATCTCTCATAATCAGGTGCCTACGCCAAATAAGTGGACCTCCTTGTTTAAGACATTGCCCAAAAATATTGGTACCTTCTCCCCTAGCACCTTCAACCCAGTTGAGCTTGATGGTGTTAGTGTGCCCCCTACCAATGTGATTCAAGAGGGCATGAATTATTGGTTTGTGCTCTTAATCTGGTTTTTCTTGGATTCCTCCCTACCATATAAGGAAGTCCGTGACCAATGCAAACGGTTTGGATATTGAAAGGCTGTCTCCAAGTCCAATATTTCAATACCATGTTCTACTTCAAATTTGCTAAAAAGGAAGATAAGCTTAGAGCTCTTGAGACTTAGCCTGATTATCATTGAGGGGTAACCTTTTATTATTGCACCGTGGAGTCTTGGGGTGGACAAAGCGAGGGAGCATGCTCTCTCTATTCCAGTCTAGGCCACCTTTACTCATATTCTGTCTATCCTACAGTCCTTGATTGGTCTGAACTAGATTGCAAGTCCCATGGGTGAATTAAAATGTTTTGATACTAGTTCTGGGGCACATTGTTGTATGCTGGAGCTTTGATTGAAATCTCCCTTACTAAGCTATTACCGTCAAAGCTGAAAGTTAGATTATTTAAACGACATGATGTGGAAGTCGACGTTCAGTACAAATGGAAGTCAGATATTTGCTCTTCTTGTCAGTCGTTTGATCATTCTTTAGACACGTGTTTGGCTGGGCCAGTCCCCACTTCCTTGTCTCGTCCCGTACCAGTTTAGTGGGTTCCTAAGCTTAGGATTCCTTCTTCTACTACCTTTGTCCTGTTATCTCTGTTCCTAAAGTGAAAGCTTCCTATGATGCATCGGCTTCCTCTAATGGTTTGGAGGTTCTTTTTTTGCCTTCTACTTCGATAGTTTCTACTGAAGCCCTTTCTAGTAAACATTCTATTACTTGGCAACGTAGTGAGCATGCCTGGGTGCATGTTAATTCAGAATTGAGATATAGGCCTAACAGTGACAGTTTCCTTATGTTTGTCTGAGGTGAGGATGAAAAGCGTACACTGATTTATCATGCCAGGAGGGAACGGTTGATGTAACATATGAATTTTCAACTTTCAAAAATCGACATCAATACGTCCACTGTATCAACTGTCGAGCAATCGAAGGCCGGAAAACCGAATTGTTAGGGTTCAAGAAGAAAAAGATAGAAGAAGTAAGTAAGAAAGAAGAAGCAACAGAAACAATATCAGAATCTCACAATCGCAGCGGAACAACATATAATAGATAAATGAATAATCTTTAAACAGAATCACTCTATCAGTTATTACATTACATCACATTATCAATACATTATCAGAGTGTACAACAACAAAGAGCGGAAAAGAAATACTATATACTAGTTGATATGCTATGCCATCCAGCTTGCCTCCAGATCTCTGCAGCAACTTCTGAATTCCAGAATATCCTGATAACCTGACTCTAGACTGCCCGTGTAGAAATTTGTGGGCATCCAGAGTTTAGGAAGGAAACAATAAACTCCAGGTCAGTCATGGGACTGGTGTGAGAACTTAAAATATTTTATCTTTAAAAAAACAAACAAAGAAATATTTTAAAATAGATCCGCAATGCTTTTAGAAAATGTAACTACCATAAGGCCTCCCGCACACACACACAATGCAAATGCAGAATCGGAGGAGATTTCTCCTTATGATAGTCAAGCATGCTTGATACACAAATTTCTTTGATATTATTACTATAAGTTCAAAGTGTAGGAAAACATTTCGAAAGTATGATATAAATATTAGCCAGCATAGGCATTCCACACTTATGCCTACTATGGCTACTACGTTCAATAACAGGTTACCGCCACATTCCATGGCAAGTTATAAAACTAAAACCGTACGGGGCTCGTATTGTCTCTTTGGATTTTTCCAACAAATGGTCAGGCCAAGGAACTTCCCATTGCCACATGGGTACGGCTCTGGAGAGACTCCCCGAGAACCTAACCGGATCTCTGCCAACACAAGGCCGGGTTACCTCTGCAAAAGTAGGTAATAACTAACACGAGTATGCCATCCCCCGGTTGTAAACAACCTTTATCCGAGGATCCTCAACCAACATCAATCACAAAGTCATATATATTTGCGACATCCACCAAAGCTAAGTATCTAGGCTCCATACCATGATACCACTTATATCCAAAAGGAAATGCACATACCCTAAGGGGCGCTACTCCCTAAAACCTTGCTGCATCTTTCCTGTTTTGACCATTACCGAGCTGTGAGGTCCGACGAAGTCTCCCACAAAGCTATGCTTTATATAAAAGCTATGCTTTGATCAACAAATGATCAACATCACTTTGTATGCCATATTACCAAATTGGAAATATATCGCTAGTAACCATCAACTACATAACCTCTGAGCTTGTACGTCTCAGAGAAGGGTGTTAAGCTAAGAGAATAAATTCTCCGCCACCAACAGAAATGTATTTGATAGAAACCAGCTTTACATCTCAAATTGTAACGTTAGACACACATCCATACAAGTCCGTTCCGGGATTGAACGGAACCGAAGGCACTTCCAAAGAATCCCTTGAAAATCCGGATATTCACTAATCACGTCCGGAATTCCCATCACAAAGGGTGATAAAATCTCTATATCGGGGATCAGCCGATGCAGAGTCATTCGACGGTAATCCTTCCGTTTTCGAAAATATCCGGTCTTCAACACCGGTCTTCAAATGCTATCCATTACGACATATCACTATTCGAAATGGGATTTATGACCCATAGGTCCTTTCCCGGCTAAACCGAATAACGAGCGCTTATTTTAAAAATAAGTGTAGCATTCAAATTCAAGTAAATCACAACAAATACCCATTTAAAGGTAAATATTGATAGTCGGTTGTTTAACTATCAATAGATATGCACAACATCACCAGATTTTAAATAATTTCCCAAATTATTTATTTTCCAAAAATATCTATTAATATACGATTCTCAAATCGATTTCAAATATGCACTTTCAATTTATCTTTAAAAGATATAATCTCAAAACATTTCACTTCATATTGGAAAACATTTCCATACTTATTTAATGATAAATAATTCACAAATCTATTTATTTTCAACATTTTGAAAAATATTCAATATACTTACATCACAATTAAGTATATATTTTTATTCTTTAAGGAAAACATTCTCTTAAACACATTTATTTGAGTCAAAAACGATTTTGCGTAAAACATCGTTATGACAATCCAAAATCACTAGTATATGGTTTCGAAATTAAGATAGATATATAAATCCCAATACTATATAAAGCAACTCCTTTCGAAAATCATTTACTATAACAACAGTGTTATAATCCACAATTTCCTTATTTCTCGAAAATGACTATTTCAACAATGAATGTTGAAATCTATGGTTTCGATTCTTAACACATTTTAAAACAACTTCAAATCGTTTTAATTCTATTTAAAAGATCACTTCCTAAAATATTTCTTTAATATATTATTCACTGTCCAAAATCGTGAATATACTTCGTTAACCAAATTCAACATTTCTACACGTTTTATTTTAAAGGATTATCCACTGGCCAAAATCGTGGATAATCTCCTTTAATAAACTATAATAATTAACTTATCAAAATCAATTGGTTTTGGATTTATAAAACAACGTTTATAAATTCAAATATATATATATATATATATATATTTTATAAAAACTTTAACTTATAAAATCCCTTAATTAACAAATTCTATTAATATCTCACTTAAATGCCAAAATCCAATTTATAAGTTAATTACTTATAAATCTTTTATTTTACAAAATCTATTCATTTTATAACTTTACAATATATAAATCTATAAATTTCATTCACTTATGAAATCCATTTATACTTCATTCTAACACTTATAAAAACCCGTTTTATAACTCCTATATTTAATTTATAAATATCAATTTTATAAATCTTTTATATAAACCGTTTATAAAAATTCATAAATCCCCATTTAAACCATTTTACAAATTAATCAACTACTTATTTCAAAAATCACATTTCGATTATATTTCACAAAAATCATAATTTTTAAAACATAAAAATTATAACGTTTATTTAAAATGAATCGATTCCAAAATTAAATAAAATATATACTTTCAAAAAATCACATGAAAATCCTTTTAAATTCAAAGTCGTTACTTCAAAATTTTTAAAACTCCAAAAATAGGCCCAATGCTGCAACAACATCAATACATCAACTACGGCATCCAAACATCATATATCAATATGATAGCAGAATATATCGCAAATATCTGTAAATAAATCAATACTGTTGAGGAATCCAGTTGGATCCCTCCAACCTGTTTCCCTACATCCACATATGTTAGCACAATACCAATCCCGTTTCAAGACGGAATATCGCGGTACATGGGTTTATATAAAATATTATCCGCTATTATGCGGCGCAATAGGGTCTCATCCGCTATATAATGCAGGAAAATCAACTCCAAGTACATATATAATACCAATTCCACTTCAAGGTGAAATATCGCGGTATATGTGTTTAATAAATAACATCCGCTTAATATACGGCGTATAGGGTCTATTTCAATACAATAGATAATCATTAATCATCCAAACATACAATCAACACAAATCAGCAATTTTAAATCTAACTATTTAAAATTTAAATCGAAACAATTTCGATTGAGTGAGAAGTTCTCACCTTGTTTCAAATAGCGGTTTCAGTGTTTTATTTCAAATAAAATTAACGCGCGTTTAATTTTACTCAAAATTCAAACTATCTCCAATCAACTCCAATCCAGCTCCATCGCGTAGTGCCCGTCGATACAAAGCCAAGGCAATTCGTTTCGTGCAAAACCGACCTCGTATGAAAGAGTTATATCATTTTAAAGTTTGAAGGAATTTAAAATAAAATAATTTACAATTTTCTTATTATATTTTATAACCTATATCTCTGCCATCCATCCCAAATAACCTAGATCCAGGCCGCACGCATCTTTCTTCTACCCCAGGTGAAAATCACATACGTGAACCATCGGCCGCCTCCTTGCTCGAAATTTCGAGCCTCCATCGTCGACTTCCACGTCGATCAAGCACCACCCTTGCGTCGCCTAACTCGAGAGCCACCTTCGGCTGGAACGGGATGAAGCTCGGCCATGTATTAGCTTCGAAAAATGTGCTGAAACGACGAATGAACGTGGGCATTTTTCTTTCCCCAGGGTCGACGATTCAACGAAGTACCCGTATGGATTGAAAGTACTCGTGATCCTCTTCAATGTTGTAGTTGAATTTTTTTGCTATAAGTAGATGGATTGCAAGAGATTAAAGGAAGAAGAATGGAACAATTTCGGCCATTAAAATCAAGTGGCGGCTGAAGCTTGAAACTAGGGTTTGTTGCAAAATGTGAAAATAGGGGGCCTTTATAGAAAATATCGAAACACTATTCATCCTGAAATTTTCCGAACTCCAAACGAAGCGTGTCGCCTGGTGTTTATAATGATTTACCCCTTTTCCGAACGCAATGGAATATATATCGGGAGCCAATTCGATCATAATTGAAAGATAATTTTTCAAATCGACTAATTTAAATTTAAAATTCACTCAAACCGATTTCAATGCGTTTTAGCTTACCCCGGACAAACCGTAAATCCGATTGACACGAAATTTGTAACCTTACAATAATATAACATTATGGATCCGATGAAACTAGTTTCGTCGAAATCCGAGGCTGTTTGAAAAATGTCTATTTTTACTCATCAATTAAATATTAAAATATTCAATTTCCGCAAATTAACTTTTAATTCAAATTTAAAAGTTCTATAACATCATTCTAACTCCAATATGATTTAATACAACTTTACAAATCAATTTTAATCACATTAAACCCAATTTTCAATTATTTCTGTAATTTCAAATATTAAATTATCGATTTAATTATCCAATTAAATCTAGATATTCGAAATATTATTTATTCAACTTGCAAATTTTACTTATTAATATTTTAAAATCAATTAAATATACGAATTTCAATTGACAGAAATTCTGGGTCGTTACAAAACTTTCCCCCTTAAAAGAATTTCGTCCTCGAAATTACCAAGTAAGAAAAAGTTACAAAATCCATTAACCTTTCAAAACCATTTGTTCAAATTAAATTTCAAATTCATTTAAACATTTTAACTTTTCCAAAATCCATAGTTAAACTTCTTACAATAAATTTACTAAGTTTTCAAATCATACTTAGTTATCTTTTCAAAACCAACTATATCGTTTAACTTTTCATTCCAAAATCATAATTGTAGTTTTCAAAAAATTTCAATTTTCTCAAAAATATTCTAACGCCTTAATTTTCGAAAAATTTCGCCAACGTCTCATTTGCATGGCTAGCCCGGTACGACTACAAAAATGCCACCACGGCCCCCCAGATTTCAAAAACAAAAGAAAGCGCCAAGTGGCTGGACAAGGAAATTATCAAATTTCATACTGAAATTCAAATACATACTTTTTTGTCGAGCAATTCAATTTTTTTATCTTTGAAATCAAAATCCCAATTTCCTTTAATCCACCTGTATATCCTATTAACCATAATATCCATTTTCATTCAATCTCACATTATCAATTTCATTTGAATTCAATTTAAATTTAAATTCTATTTGGATTCAATTTACCTTTCGAACATTTAATTTTATCAATTATTTTTCATTCACAACTTATTCATCTTACTATTTTAAGTTAGTTTCTTTTACTAATTCATTATAAGTTCAAATTTATTTCATCTCACACAATTCAAATTGGTTTTTGATATTCTGTTTTCAGTTTCCCTTTTTTTCTTTTGTTCGTTCCCAAACACGATTCAATTCACTATTTTGGTTTATAACCACTTATATTTGAACTGGATTTCAAATTTTATATGAATTTAATTTACCCTTTATTTATAAATGTTGAATTCAATTCATTTCAACCCATATTAAATTTGTCATTTCTTCAATTAGTTTTACTTACTAATTTTATTTCAATACTTAGCTTCATTTGATCCAACTTGACAAATTTTCAATTTACTTGAAATTTCTAGATGAATTTCAACATTTAGTTTCCAATTTCATTTACTCGCAATTGTAAATTCATTCATTCATAAATTTATTTCCATAATTCAAACTCAATTTCAATTCATTTTTTTCTACCCAGAATTTATTTTCAACTTAATAAATTTTATTCCATAACTATTTTTATCATATTCTAGAGTCTTTCCAACATTTCAAAACCATTTTTGAAACCAATTCAAATTACCCTTTGAATTTCAAAACCCAAATTTTCCAAACAACTTCCATTTAAAACAACTTGGCAGCAATCCCTCTTTTGGAAACCTGAAAATGAACACCGTTGATGTCGCGATCATTATCAGAATTATTTTCCAGCGACCGAAAAGAGTTTAGAGCTTTTATCCCTCCAAAAACATTTTTCCATACCCTTGAAAACCATTTTCAAACTCAAAAAGGAATTTAATCTTTTCCAAATTGCAAACCCTTTTCAAAACATTTCCAAATATTCCTCTGGAATTTTACTTCAAATTACAAATCACATTTACAATTTATATTTTCCAATTCCATTGGAATGTGAATTTATTTCTTAACTTTGGAGTTACGATTTCAATTTCTTTTTCAACATTAATGATAATTATTTAATATCATCACTTTCTAGCAACCAAGCAATCATATATTATAATAATTCACAGAAATTTTTTCTCTTTTATATACGAAAATAATTTAGGTAAAATTATTTCATTTACCCTATTTTAAAACGATATCATGTTGAATTTGTTCTATACAGTGTTTAGAGATTCCTATCAATAACGTTAATTACTCGTATTGACCAGAGTCCATATACCACTCAACAAACCAATCATCATAATATAAAACAATTTTTATATTCACTAACAAATACGCGCTCATATCTATTATTACACTCACACACATTCTAGAGTACTGCTGACTCAATCTCTAATGAGTAACACCCAACAGAGCCAAGGTTATCGCTTAACCAAATGCTCCGATACCACTTTGTAGCATACGAATTTTCGACTTTCAAAAGTCGACATCAATACGTCCACTGTATCAACTGTCGAGTAATCGAAGGCCGGAAAATTGAATTGTTAGGGTTTTGAGAAGAAAAAGATAGAAGAAGTAAGAAAGAAAGAAGAAGCAACAGAAACAATATCCACAATCGCAGCGGAACAACATATAATAGATAAATGAATAATCTTTAAACAGAACCACTATATCAGTTATTACAATACATCACATTATCAATACATTATCAGAGTGTACAACAACAAATAGCGGAAAAGAAATACTATATACTAGTTGATATGCCACGCCATCCAGCTTGCCTCCAGATCTCTACAGCAACTTCTGAATTCCAGAATATCCTGATAACCTGACTCTAGACTGCCCGTGTCGAAATTTGTGGGCATATAGAGTTTAGGAAGGAAACAATAAACTCTAGGTCAATCATGGGACTGGTGCGAGAACTTAAAACAGTTTATCTTTAAAAAAACAAACAAAGAAATATTTTAAAATAGATCCGCAATGCTTTTAGAAAACGTAACTACCATAAGGCCTCCCACACACACGCACACAATGCAAACACAGAATCGGAGGAGATTTCTCCTTATGATAGTCAAACATGCTTGATACGCAAATTTCTTTGATATTATTACTATAAGTTCAAAGTGTAGGAAAACATTTCGAAAGTATGATACAAATCTTAGCCAGCATGGGCATTCCGCACTTATGCCTACTATAGCTACCATGTTCAATAACAGGTTACTGCCACTTTCCATGGCAGGTTATACAACTAAAACCGTACAGGGCTCGTATTGTTTCTTTGGATTTTTCCAACAAATGGTCAGGCCAAGAAACTTCCCATTGCCACATGGGTACGCCTCTGGAGAGACGCCCCGAGAACCTAACCGGATCTCTGCCAACACAAGGCCGGGTTACCTCTGCAAAAGTAGGTAACAACTGACACGAGTATGCCATCCCCCGGTTGTAAACAACCTTTATCCAAGGATTCTCAACCAACATCAATCACAAAGTCATATATATTTGCGACATCCATCAAAGTTAAGTATCTGGGCTCCATACCATGATACCACTTATATCCAGAAGAAAATGCACATGCCCTAAGGGGCGCTACTCCCTAAAACCTTGCTGCATCTTTCCTGTTTTGACCATTACCGGCGTGTGAGGTCCATTGAAGTCTCGTCCACAAAGCTACGCTTTATACAAAATCTATGCTTTGATCAACATCACTTCGTATGCCACATTACCAAATTGAGAATATATCACTAGTAACCATCAACTACATAACCTTTGACCTCGTATGTCTTAGAGAAGGGTGTTAAGCTAAGAGAATAAATTATCCTCCACCAACAGAAATGTATTTGATAGAAACCAGCTTTACATCTCAAATTGTGACATCAGACACACATCCATACAAGTCTGTTCCGGGATCGAACAGAACCGAAGGCATTTCCAATGAAGCCCTTGAAAATCTGGATATTCACTAATCACGTCCGGAATTCTCATCAGAAAGGGTGATAAAATCTCTATATCAGGGATCAGCCGATGCAGAGTCATTCGACGGTAATCCATCTGTTTTCAAAAATATCCGGTCTTCAACACCGGTCTTCAAATGCTATCCATTACGACATATCACTATTCGGAATGGGATTTATGACCCAAAGGTCCTCTCCCGGCTAAACCGAATAACGAGCGCTTATTTTAAAAATAAGTGTAGCATTCAAATTCAAGCAAATCACAACAAATATCCATTTAAATGTTAATATTGATAGTCGGTTATTTAACTATCGATAGATATGCGCAACATCACCAGATTCCAAATAATTTCTCAAATTATTTATTTTCCAAAATATCTATTAATATACGATTCTCAAATCGATTTCAAATATTCACTTTCAATTTATCTTTAAAAGATATAATCTCAAAACATTTCACTTGATATTGGAAAACATTTCCATCCTTAGTTAATGATAAATAATTCACAAATCTATTTATTTACAACATTTGAAATTTTTTCACTATACTTAAATCACAATTAAGTATATATTTTTATTCATTAAGGAAAGCATTCCCTTAAACACATTTATTTGAGCCAAACGAATGTTGCGTAAAATATCATTACAACAACCCAAAATCACTAGTATAGGGATTCGAAATTAAGATAGATATATAAATCCCAACACTATATAAACATCTCCTTTTGAAAATCATTTACTATAACAACAGTGTTATAGTCCACCATTTCCTTATTTTTCGAAAACGTCTATTTCAACAATGAATGTTGAAATCTATGGTTTCGATCCTTAGCATATTTTAAAACAACTTCAAATCGTTTTAATTCTATTTAAAAGATTACTTCCTAAAACATTTCTTTAATATATTATTCACCGTCCAAAATCGTGAATATACTTCGTTAACCAAATTCAACATTTCTACACATTTTATTTTAAAGGATTATCCACTGTCCAAAATCGTGGATAATCTCCTTTAATAAGCTATAATAATTAACTTATCAAAATCAATTGGTTTTGGATTTATAAAACATCGTTTATAAATTCACACACACACACACACACACACACATATATATTTTGTAAAAACTTCAACTTATAAAATCCCTTAATTAACAAATTCTATTTATATCTTATTTAAATGCCAAAATCCAATTTATAAGTTAATTACTTATAAATCTTTTATTTTACAAAATCTATTCATTTTATAACTTCACAATTTATAAATCTATAAATTTCATTCACTTATGAAATCCATTTATACTTCATTCTAACACTTATAAAAACCCGTTTTATAATTCCAATATTTTAGTTTATAAATATCAATTTTATAAATCTTTTATATAAACCATTTATAAAAATTCAAAAATCCTCATTTAAACCATTTTACAAATTAATCAACTACTTGTTTCAAAAATCACATTTTGGTAAATTTCACAAAAATAATAATTTTTAAAACATAAAAATTATAACGTTTATTTATTTAAAATGAATCAATTCCAAAATTAAATAAAATGTATACTTTCAAACAATCACTTGAAAATCCTTTTAAATTCGAAATCGTTACTTTAACATTTTTAAAACTCCAAAAATAGGCCCAATGTTGCAACAGCACCAATACATCAACTTTGACATCCAAACATCATATATCAATATGATAAGAGGATATATCGCAAATATATGTAAATAAATCAATACTGTTGAGGTATTCAGTTGGATCCCTCCAACCTGTTTCCCTGCATCCACGGATGTTAGAAGAATGCCAATCCCGTTTCAAGACGGAATATCGCGGTACATGGGTTTATATAAAATATTATCGACTATTATGCGGCGCAATAAGGTCTCATCCGCTATATAATGCGGGAAAATCAACTCCAAGTACATATATAATACCAATTCCACTTCAAGGTGAAATATCGCGATATATGTGTTTAGTAAATAACATCCGCTTAATATACGACGTATAGGGTCTATTTCAATACAATAAATAATAATTAATCATCCAAACATACCATCAACACAAATCTGCAATTTTAAATCTAACTGTTTAAAATTTAAATCGAAACAATTTCAATTGAGTGAGAAGTTCTCACATTGTTTCAAATAGCGGTTTCAGTGTTTTATTTCGAATAAAATTAAACGCGTGTTTAATTTTACTCAAAATTCAAACTATCTCCAATCAACTCCAATCCATCTCCATCGCGTAGTGCTCGTCAATATGAAGCCAACGCAATTTGTTTCGTCCAAAACCGACCTCGTACGAAAGAGTTATATTGTGACGCCCTACCTCTATACCCACGCTAGCCAAGAACACTACGGAGTAGTGCTGTCAACTAGCGCGGAGAATAAGGCTGTTGAGGAGCGACCATCCATGTAATTGCTTATCACACGGTGGCTATAAATAATCTTTGGAAACAAACGTAGAAATAAGCATAACGCAAATCAGTCACAGACATCCATATCACAAAGGCGGAAGAAGATATGAATATATAACTAACACATGAAAGTGTACATCAGAGTAGTGGTCAAAAGATCCACAATAATACAAAAGAATAGCAACACGTGCTATACAAAAGAATACAACTATGAGTCTATATCTCAAGTGTATACAACAAAAACTGCTAATCTAAACAGTTAGCCAAAAGTCAGAGTGATGAATCCCTGGGATGAAGTCAAGCAGAAGCACCTGTAACATCTCGGTCTGACCCGAGTATTATTTAAGAAAAATAATAAATGGGTCAGTCTAGCTATAAATATCAGATGACAAGATATAACATAAAAGATATGACATAGACATAAAATATCCATAATGACATACCACTATAAGTATGTAAATAATGATCAACAGAAGATCAATCAATAAGAGATAATCAATATCACAAGAATCTTCTCAAAGATTCGGAAAGGGCATCATACCCCAAACTTGTACTCATAACAAGTTAATGACATAAATTCTAGAAATCAATGCAAGAATTCCAGAAATCATAGAAAAGAGAAAGAGGCCTATCACATGACGGTCCGAAGACCAAGGGGAGCTACCCCACGTGTGTGAATGGAATCACACAGATTAAGGTCCAGACTAACCGAAAAGCAAAAAGGGATGTGTGAGTGGAATCACACAAGTGGTGTCTAGTCTAACCTCGCAACAAGAGACATCGCACAGTTGCTAGTCTAAAGCATCAGAATGATCGTCATGATCAACGAGAAGTGTCAATTACACTAAGCTAGTAAATATAGAAGTTTAGCTTCATGTCCCATAACCACTTGCTTAACTTAAATATTTTCGAACAAACTGTAAATCTTCACTAATAAAATTGTCACAAGAGGTTCAATCGAACAAGTCCAAGAATTAACCGACGAAGTGAACGCAAGCGTTTCATACCACTTGTTTTACTAAGTCGTTTAATTAGATTTCTCATCCGAATGAGGTAAAGGTTTGTATATACTAATAGATTGAAAAACGGTTTAAGAAAAGAGCTTTGTTATTAAAAATAGAGTTGAAATTGTTTGTTAAAAGAGTTTTGATATTTACTACTAGTATTGAAACCTTTATATTATAAAATGACAAAACACAGAAGCAATTATATAAACAATCAATCACAAAGATCGCATACGGAGATTTGAATAAGATCCAAGGAAATCAGCTCGATGTTTTTCAGATAAGATCCCCTACGGAGAGGGGGTCCAGGGGGGGTGGCAACCCCCCAAGGTGGGGGTGCGGGGGCAACGCCACCGCTTACGGGGTTCGACCTGCCCGGTCAGGTCACGGGGGTCCAGGGGGCAGCGCCCCGTCCAAAACGGTACGACCTAGTGAAGACAAAAAGGGGGTCTAACGACCTAAGAGGGATAGGGTCGAGCGACCTAACGGTTGCGACCTAGGGGTCTAAGGGGTCGCGACCTAACGATGACTCACGACCCAACATGGCCGACTTAACAGAGGTCGCGACCTAACAGGATAACTCGTGACCGACTTAAGAGTTGTGTGACTGAAGGGTTGCACGACTTAAGGGTTGCACGACTTAAGGGTTGCACGACTTAAGGGTTAGGCCAGGAGCGACCTAACGAGATAAGGTCCAACGACCTACGAGTTAAGGGTCCAACGACCTATCGGGATAACTCGTAACCGACTTAAGAGTTGCGTGACTGAAGGGTTGCACGACTTAAGGGTTAACTCGTAAACGACTCACGACCTATGGATGAACGACTTAACTCCGAACGAGCTAAAAATGGCCAGAACGACCTAGGGTTAACTCGTAAACGACTCATGACCTATGGACGAACGACTTAACTCCGAACGAGCTAAAAATGGCCAGAACGACCTAGGGTTAACTCGTAAACGACTCACGACCTATGGACGAACGACTTAACTCCGAACGAGCTAAAAATGGCCAGAACGACCTAGGGTTAACTCGTAAACGACTCACGACCTATGGACGAACGACTTAACTCCGAACGAGCTAAAAATGGCCAGAACGACCTAAGTGCAGAAAATTCACCAAAACGCTAAAAATTGGAGTTTTTCGCCAATCCAATCCAAACCAAATGCTAACATGCATGAAAAAATGATAGGGAATCATTCCTAACAGTCCAATATAGTTATAGGCTAGAATTGTGAGATAAAAATCTCACCTTTGCACAAATTCAATGAAGAAGGAGCTTGAAACAATGGAGAAGCAACTACAAGCTAGAATCCAATGTCTTCACTTTGATTTTGGAGTTGAATGATGGATTTAAAGTTGAAACCTAAGCTTGGAGTTTTAATTTCCTCTTCTACTCACCATTAATGCAAAAGCTTGGTTGTTAGGAAATTTATAAAGAGTGAGAAGAAGGAAGGGGGTTTGGGCTTGAGTTATAATGGCAATCTAACCCAAAGTCCAAAGCGGGAAAAGTTAGTGAAATTCCACTAACTCCAAACCTACCAATGTTTATACTTAAAAAAATTGTAAACGGCATTTTGAACTCAATGGAAGTGGTCTCGAGTCCTAATTTGACCGTTTGCAAAAAGTAGCTTTTCGGACCAATATCCGATTAACGACAAAATATTTAAATATAAAATCGATAAATATGCGGGTTGTTACATATATCATTTTAAAGTTTGAACGAATTTAAAATAAAATAATTTACAATTTTCTTATTATATTTTATAACCTAAATCTCGGCCGTCCATCCCAAATAACCTAGATCCAGGCCGCACACATCTTTCTTCTTCACCAGGTGAAAATCACGTACGTGAACCCATCGGCCGCCTCCTTGCTTGAAATTTCGAGCCTCCATCGTCGACTTCCACATCGATCAAGCACCACCCTTGCGTCGCCCAACTCGAGAGCCACCTTCGGCTGGAATGAGACGAACCTCGGCCATGTATTAGCTTCGAAAAACGTGCTGAAACGATGAACGAACGTGGGCATTTTTCTTGCCCCAGGGTCGACGTTTCAACGAAGTACCCGTATGGATTGAAAGTACTCGTGATCCTCTTCAACGTTGTAGTTGAAATTTTTTGCTACAAGTGGATGGATTGCAAGAGATTAAAGGAAGAAGAATGGAACATTTTCGGCCATTAAAATCAAGTGGCGGCTGAAGCTTGAAACTAGGGTTTGTTGCAAAATGTGAAAATATGGGCCTTTTATAGAAAATATCGAAACACTATTCATCTCGAAATTTTCCAAACTCCAAACGAAGCGTGCCGCCTGGCGTTTATAATGTTTTACCCCTATTCCGAACGCAATGGAATATATATCGGGAGCCAATTCGATCTTATTTGAAAGATAAGTTTTCAAATCGACTAATTTAAATTTAAAATTCACTCAAACCGATTTCAGTGCATTTTAGCTTACCCCGGACAAACCGTAAATCCGATTGACACGAAATTTGAAACCTTACAATAATATAACATTATGGATCCGATGAAACTAGTTTCGTCGAAATCCGAGACTGTTTGAAAAATGCTATTTTTACTCGTCAATTAAATATTAAAATATTCAATTTCCACAAATTAACTTTTAATTCAAATTTAAAAGTTCTATAATATCATCCTAACTCCAATATGATTTAATACAACTTTACAAATCAATTTTAATCACATTAAACCCAATTTCCAATTATTTCTGTAATTTCAAATATTAAATTATCGATTTAATTATCCAACTAAATCTAGATATTCGAAATATAATTTATTCAACTTAGAAATTTTACTTGTTAATATTTTTAGATCAATTAAATATACGAATTTCAACTAATAGAAATTCTGGGTCGTTACAGTTGATCTTGTCAACTGTTGGAGAAGATGGTGAGTAGAACAAGATTGTTTTATATGATGACGCTTAGGATAGGATTTATCTTTGCTCATATGTTTCGGTGCGCTTTGTGTTGAACCTAACACTATTATTTTATGGGTATTTGAGTGTTATGCGGCCTGTTTCTAAAGTTGACTGTAGTAGTGAGGACGGGGATTGATTTCCCTTGTATGTTAGCAGTTTAAGTGCTAGCTTCTGTTTTTAGTTCTTCTTTAGTTGTTCTAGTACTTGTGTCGAACATCTGTTATAATTAATTCTTCAATAAACGTGTATGGCCCACTCAAAAGTCGGCAAACCTTGCTAAAAAAATTGTCTTAATTATAAATAACTGTATATCCACCAAAAGTAGTTCGAGCTCTTTTGAACTTGCGAATTAGCATATGTACATATTAACAACCAATTAAACACCTCTCTTTGTTAACAAAAGGTTAATTAAACAAAAGAAAGATTTAGGGGACACTGACCCTTAAATCAAGGCATTGTTTAAGGAATTTTTTAAGGCATGAGAAGGGGATGGAATCAAGGTTTGTCTTATGGAATGTTTCAATGAGTGATTTAAGGGTAGTAGTAAGGCATTGGAAAGCATGACATGGCTATCAGTGGAGGGTAGAATAGTCTTTTGCAAAGGGATATGTGAAGCAATTTATCAAAATTATAATTCTATAAATACAACCCCTTAGCTCACTCTTGGGTTTGCTAATTCCTTAAAGAAAAATGGCTTCTTTCTTTACTTCTTTCTCCCTTCTTTCTTCATAGATTACTAAGACCAAATCAAAGCAAATCAACCCTTTTCTCCTCTAAACTCTTTCTTTATCCTTACTACAATATGGTACAACATCCAACAAGTGGAAGCTCGAAGAAATGGAGCACAACTCCTCAAAATCCTCCTTGGTCGTGTGTATTTGGGCATGTACAAGCCTTGACCGTGTGGAGTTGGGGCATTTGGATTCTGGATGTAGGGGATGCTAGGGTAAGTAGGAAGTTGTGGTGTGGTTATTTGTTGTGGTAGAAAGTGTTGGCTTCATCTTTGGTTTGAATATGAGTTAACCTCACTTTAAAATGGTTTTAAGAATCGACAAAATGTTGAAAATTTTAAAAAGTTATTTATGTTGTTTATGCTTGTATATATTGCTTGTTTGGATTTGATTTCTGTTTAGAAGCGGATGACATAAACAACTATTGTTTTGCAAGGAACAAAAAGAGAAGTTAAAGCGTCTTCATAACGAATAGGTCACCACAAAACACTTCGAAATGCATATTAACATATGTGATTTGCCAGGGACTTTTGTAGAGAGACCCTAAGGGGTTCTCACCAAAGTTGATTTATTTTTATACTTATGTTGTTTAAATTGAAGTTTGATTGAAATATATGCATGACCTATTGGTTGTTTGTGAAAGTGTCATTATAGCGACTATCGTTATATCGACACTTATGAAATCATTTTCAATCTTTGTTTGTTGCTCTTGGGATTATTTTTGCTTCATTAAATATTTGGTTATGCTTTTGTGCTTTTAAATTATTGTTTTAACAAGGCTTTGATGGCTCGAAAAAGATTATAAAACCTAACTCCAAAGATTTTAAATGTTAGTGTAATGACCCACAAATCCGTACTCCTTGAGTCGACACTATTCCCGACATATCAACTCAAAGTGAACGGAAATATGAACCATTAGGGTTAAGAAGAAGGAGGTTGAAGAAGAGAAAACAAACAACAACAGAATCAAACCATCGCATCGGAATAAATATAATAGATAATAATTGATCTTTACACGAAGGAAAAATATATCTGTTTATACATTACATCTTCAGAGTACACAACACACAACTGGACAGTAATCATAATTTGTCCTCATACAACTGAATACACAGTTAATCAATACAGCAGAATATTTCATACAAGTACAGAAGTACGTATCGCCATCCAGCTCGTCTCCGGAGCTCCACAGCATCCTTTCCTGTAATCTATAATACTCGGTCTGACCCAAGCATTGTAGTTAAATAACACCCGAGTTAGTCTGGAATACCAGCGTGAGAAACCACATTCAAATTGATTATTAAAGCTTCAAAATCCTTTGAAAACAAAAGCATCTCGTAAGACCACGTCACAAATAAACATGTCGGGTTTTTACCTTACGATAGCCGAAACACTTTTTATTAAAATCCTCTAATATTATAATAGGGTTTATTTACAAATACTTATTAAAATAGCCGAAATGTTACATTTATTAAATTCCAGCATACTAGCCACAATCGTGGGTAGTACAAACAAAACCGTAAAAAGGCACGTAGGGAGAATGAATTTCCAACTAATGATTAGGCACTAGGGTACCACCTATCACAGTACCTAGTCTAGATCAACTTCCCGAGGATCCACCCAAAATCTCCTGCAACATAAGTCCGGGACTACCCCTTACTGAATAATCTCGAGTAAGATCACCCAATGGTTGGGATCAGCAACCGCACCACTAAGCCGAATAAAAGGAACATCTAGACGGGGATAACCTCACCTTAATGGGTGCTACCGACTTAGCCTTGCTGCATAACCCCTGATTTTCATTCATTCTCGGTTGATGAGGCTTGAGGCTAAGCGTTACCTTTTAGAATGTTTCACTTAGAATGCCCATCGTCCACCTGACGATGTTTCGACAGCATTCATCCGTGCAAGTCCGTCCTGGGTTCGAACAGAACCGAAGGCACTACTCTTACTACATCCATTTTGGAATCATCTTCAGAATTAGTAGCGACTAGCCCTTGCACTTCACTGCTCCACCTTCGACTACGAACTCGTTTTCCATGAAAACGTACAAACCGGATCGAAATGGTTTTCGAGAAATTTATCCCGATCCCGTTCTCTTCGAAACGATCAATGCATTGTCCAATATTGATAGTCGGTTATTTAACTATCATTAACATTCACAATCATCCATCAAACATAAATAATTTCTCCTGAATTATTTATTAACCTCAAAATATCTTCGCAAGATATATTTCCATCTCCAACCCTTTTGAAAATTTCAAACCACACTTTTCTCATGAAATAAATTTTCAAATATTTATTTCCAATGAAAACTCCAAGCAAAAAAACTTAAGATTTTTAAAATAATTTAAAACACTTTATTATAAAATATCCTTTAAAACATTTAAATTAAAAATTACTTTAATACTTATTCAAAATATATACTTTAAGAATATTTAAAATAAAACTACTTTGAACAATATAAAATTGAATTTCTAACTTTTAAACGAAGCCACCTTTAAAATTTTTAAACATACTTTTTAAACAACTTAAAACTTTTTACTTATACTTAAAATTTGTTTGAAACGTACTTGGTAATTCAGGGAAATACGCTTCCCTTCCACATCTTTTAAAAATAAAATCACTATTTATTTTCAATCAAATTTACCCATTTCTTTAATAAATTGCAACCGTGAATTTATTCTTCCAAATATCCACTGATATGTTACTTCACTTTTATAAACCTAGTTTATAAATTTCATAGTCACATTCTGTTTTAAATTTCCAATTTCAAACACTTAAATCAATTTCAAAATGGATTTTCAGTTTACTTCATTTTGAAATAAATTTCTTTACTTACTCATTTATTTCAAAATCCATTGACTTCATATTTTTATTCCTTAATTATGATTTAAAATCTTTTTACTGAAAACACCAATTTCAGATTTCCCCAGATTCCTTCTTTATCCTTTTAAATAAATTCAAACATTGAATTTTAAAATAAATTCTTTATTTCTTGATATAACATCACTTAAGTTTAAAATTCATTATTTCTCTGCTGATTCAAAATCTTCATTACTTCTCTATTTATTCAAAATCCCTTTTTCATACTCGGAATTTGTTAGGATTTAAAAATTACTTTTATTCCTTTCCGATTCATTCTTATTTTTATTCAAATTCTCTATAATTATTTCACTTAAAAATTTACTTTTATATTTCTTTCAAAAATTCGATTCTATATATATTTTGATGACTCAGTCTATTGAAATATTTAATCAAACCATGGTATCCAATATTCCAATTATCAATATAATTCATCACAGCATATCAAATAATCATAACACAGAATTATTAGAACAAATCTTAATATTTTGAGGATTCCAGTTTGATCCCTCCAACTTGTTTCTCTGCATTCACAGATGTTAGCACAATATAAAATACCAATTCCACTTCGAGGTGGAATATCGCGGTATATGGGTTTTAAATATAATACCATCCGCTATTATGCGGCGCATAGTGTCTCATCCGCTATATAATGCGGGAAATCAATCAGTCCAATATATACTATATACTACTATATATAATATAGCACATCAAATCAATTCAATCATTCAACCAATTATTTAAATTTAACCATTTAAATTTAAAATAGAAATCCATAAGAGTGAGATTAACTCAACTTTGCTTTTTAATTTGCAATCTGATCCATCTCGGCTTGATTTTTCATGACTTCAGACCTTGTATAACAATTATATAATATTATTAACATTATTTGAGTCAATTGAACAATTAAATTTTCATTTGATAATTTAATTAACCAGAGATTTCATTCTAAACAAATAAATTTAATTTTAAACCAATTTCCATTTACATATTATTTTAACAACCAAACAATTAAATAAATTAATTTCTCAAAATACACTATTTTTATTAAAATTTATAGATTCAAAAATCTAGCTTTTACAAAATTCTTCGGCATTTAAAATCCTTATATTCTTCAAAAACCATGTCCATAAATATCCTTCTTTTAAACAATATATATATATATATATATATATATATATATATATATTAAATTAGAATAGGGGTGTGCAAATATATTTCTGATATAATTAACTAAACTAATTTCATAAATTATGTTAAATAAATTACAGCATCAAGTTCTCTATTTTAAAAATAACTAACTGTATACTTAATTATCTTAGTTAAATTAAAATTTAACAAAACCACAAAGATTAAAACTATCTTACCTAAACCCTCACTGCAAATGCAAAGCCACCCAAGCCCTAGCTCGATCGCCAACCCCACCTCCGGCCATCACGTTCCTTCCCACGTTCCAGGCATGCAGCGCTTCTGGAAGCGGCTCGTGATTTGCTTCGATTGTTCCTAGCCCTTCGCGTTCTCCACCATATCCCAGCAGGTCGCCTTCTCAACCAAATATGAACGAACCCTCGAACGAACGCAAATGCGAACACACATTGCCTTGCACACGCCGGAATCACCACTGTCTACCGCGGCCGACCACGACTGCGCCTATAACGACCCGTAAAATTTAACTGGTTTTAATAATGTTACTAACTGAAATTTTGTGAATTTTAAAAAAAAATTGAAAATAAAAATTTATATTTGGAATAGTTATATTTAAATATAGCAGATGGTAAATTTTCGTCTGATTTTAAGAAAGTTTAATTTATTGTGTAGTTCTATTTAATTCAAGTCAGTTAATAATTGTTGAAAATTAAACGTTTTCGAAAACTAAATATTTTACATAGAAAAATTCTAAATCGTCTTCTGAGCAAGTCGTCATTTTTCGTTTTTCCAAATTCGGACTTCTTTAGCTCCGTTAATCTTATTTTTCTGCGTTTTCTTGCATTTTCCGCTAGTAGAAAATTGGAATTTCTATAATTCAATTGAATTATAGATATATGTATGTCATTTTGATCGTTTTGTCGTGCTGATCTCCGCAGTATGTTCATTTGTGTGTTTTGTAGTCCGGTATCCGGTGAAATCAGTAAAACAGTTTGCCATATCGGTATCTTATTTAGCCTTTTTGTATTCTTTGTCTTTTCACTTGCCAACTTTATATTGTCAATAGCCTTTCACTTTTAAAATTTATGAATTCACGTTAGTGACTTTTGTCATTTTCTAGATATGTTGTTTGTTAGTTGTGTCTTTCCATTTTCTTTTCGATTTGTGTACTCAGCTTTTGGAAATAGAGAAAAAGAATATATGCAGCTATATTTGAGAAAGCTTGTTGCCTACTCAAAATTGAAACCGTTCCTCTCCTTCCTCATCTTTCATTCGCTCTTTGCCTCCTAAAATAAAATTCACCCTCCTTGTTTGTCTTCCCCTCTCTCTCGTCACTGTGCTAACTATTTCGGCCATGGACGAACCACCCCAACACCACAGCAGCCGCGTGTTCACCCAGTGCACCAAGGACCTTCGCCAACCCCTTCTTCTCACACGTGTGGCCCAAACCGCCTCACATGCACAGCCGCCTCATATCCAGTTTCCTCCCTTATGGCTTCCATCTCTGGAAGTAGCCGTTTACCCTTTCAAGATCCCTCCACCACCAGTGCTCTGACTTCCGACCCAAGCACCCTAACACCATGCGAAACATCACTGCCGCACTCTAACAGTGCTGAACTCCACCATGCCACAAGACAACATCCACCTTGTCCCTTACAGCCTCGGCTACGACCTCCCTCCTCCTATTTCCTCCCACCGGCCTCGCCCCGAACCAAGAACCTTCGGCCTTAACTCGATCCAGCCCGTACACCGACCCAGCCTATCATCAAGCAAGCAGCCGTCGGCCTTTCTCTACCACCAAACAAATACATGACCAACCTTCCTCCCTCTAACCGTAACCGGCCACCAACTCGCGAGACAACCACCTTACTGAGATCGAACAGCTTGGCCGAAGTCAAGTATTGATATGTGGAGTGTGCGTGTGTTTGGGTAGGTAGGTTCGTATATATATTGCTGTGTCATTTATACATATATACAAGTTATATATATATATATTCTCTGTTTTGTGCACTTGGGTTCGGTTATATAATTCAGAATATAGGTTGTATTAGTTTTGGTCTGTTTATATATACTTTTTACTATGGTATATCATATCATTAGTTTCAGTGTGTAAGTTTTATTATATAAAATTATAAAGATTAAATTATAATATATATATATATATATATATATTGTTGTAGTTTTTCTTTATATAAAGTCAGCTGAATTGTTTCAAGGTTGTATGTGTGTATTTATGAGGAACAGAGTAGATGCATATGGTTTGTCTTTTCTAAAATAGGCAGGTTTATTTGTTAGTTTGAAAAGGCTGTGGAGAAGTTTGCAATGTTATTTATATACACAGATCTTTGTTAAATATGTGTTGATAAATTACTAATGTTGATTTTAAAATAAATGTTGATATTTAGATTTTTATTTAAGAACATATATATATAAACATAGGTGTGTATTTTAAAGCTTAGTTTAAAAAAACATAAGTTAAGTTTTGTTTTAATTTCATGTAAACATTTTGCAGTTTAATAAGTAAATATGTATGTAGCGTTTTGTTTTGTACGTGTATATATTATGTACATAATAGCTACATAAAAAGGATTTTATATTAGGGATAAGTCAGCATACCTATTCAAGCTACAATTTCCTCTTTTGACTTTATATGTTTATATATATAAATATGTGTATGTTATTTTATTTTATTTATTCAAAGTTATACAGTATACATTTTAAAATTTATAGATATGCCAACACATATGTTCACTTGAGTTGATTCCTTTTGAATATACTATACACGTGTTTTTATTTAAAACAACGGGTTTAAAATGCATATATAAAATATATCTTGTTCTCATCGATTCCTATTTACCAGCTCTATATGTTGAATTCGTGCCAATCTAGCTTTGATTTGGAATCCGCGCTTGGAATCGCAACTTACTCTATCATCAAATTTCTCTAACCTCAAAAGGTGAGCAATCACTCACGATCAACATTCTTTTATTTATTAAATTTAATTTCAATTGAAACGACAAATTGAAATATGCTGCTGTTAGTTATTTACACTGTTAGTTATTTACACTGTTATATATGTTATTACCTACATCAGTTCACCTGTAACATCTGACACCATTATCTGTTGTGTATATAATGATAATCCAGTTTGGTGGATAAATGGTTGGTTGTTTGATGTTGACATTGGACGTTAAATTGTTAATGTTTAAAGTGATAAATGATATGCAATTGAATTTGATATAGGATATTTAATAATTTAAATTGATACATGTGTTGAATTGGATTTGTTAAATTGGTATAATATGACCCATTTAATTGTTTAAATAAATGGACACGTAGAATTTGGTTAAGTATACCTTGAACTATTGAATGTATGTTGTATAAATTGATGTAGTATAGAATTGAATAATGGATGTCAAGTGAAGAACCATATAAATAATTAGTGTAATAACCTTTAATCTACATGAAATGATGGTGTAGATTCTAGAAATATTATATTAATTTGCACAAACAACAATGTAATTAATACGATTATTTCGAGATTATTTGAATGAATTATTGAATTGTTATTGATGGTTGCTATTGCATGTTTATTTACTTTGACAACAACCCAGTTATCACACTGCAAGTTCCCTTTGCTATGCTTTGATTTTTGAATTGAAATGGAATCAGGTTGAAATGATAAATACCCAAATGAATTTGACTTAGGATAGAAAATTAAATAAACACGATTGGTCAATAATTGAATTTAAAAATAAAATAAAGATTTTATTTGAATAAATAATAATATTTGAAATGAAGTTGGAATTTGAATTTTAATGGAAGGAAAATGTTAATATTGAATAATCTGAAACAAAATATTAATAAAGTAATTGATGAAAGAACGTTGTTTAATTTAAGAAATGATCGAATTAACTTATGAATTATTTAATAATTAAGTTTTGAAATTATTTAATAATTAAGTTTGAAATTATTTAATAATTAAGATTGAAATTATTTAATAATAAGATTTTGGAATTTATTTGATGTTTTGAAATAATTAATTAAGTTTTGAAATTATTTAATAATTAAATAAAATTGAATTATTTGAGAATTAAATAAAAATTTGAATTCTTGATAAGAGAAATTGAACTTTTGATTAAGTGAATTTGAACTTCGTTAATAAATGAAATTGGGTTTCTTTATTTATCAAGTTTTGAAAAATTATTTAAGTAAGTTAATAAGTGAAATTGAACTTCTTGAATGTGTGAAATTTAGTTTCTTTATTAACTGAGTCTTGAAATTTATAACTAAGTAAATAAATAAGTGAAATTGAATTTCCTTAACAAGGAATAAAATGTGATTTATTGAAATTAATGTAAGACTTGTAATTTAATGAATTTGATTTGTCGAATCCAATTTAATTAAATTTGTAAGCTTTGTTAATGAAGTTGAACTTAAGTAATTGATTTAATGAATTGGTAATTTAATAGAAATTGTTTTGAATGATAAATTTACTTATGTAATCGATAAATGAATTTAAAATTGATTCAAATGTTAAACTGAATTTATTTAAATGATTACGGGATGAAACGTATATATGAACTTTAATCAATATTTGAATTGTTTAAATAAAAATTGAAATTGAATTGTAAGATTTTAAAATGGTAATCTGAAAGTTTGAAATGTAAATTATGGAAATTGATTTAGGAAGACAAATGAAATGTTGATTTACAAATTCAAACTGAAATCTGAAAGTTTGAAATGTAAATTATGGAAATTGATTTAGGAAGACAAATGAAATGTTGATTTACAAATTCTAATTGAAATTGAATTTGATTTGGTTTGAAATTTATTAAACGACCATTCAGTTTAATAATTACGAAAGTTATTAAAGAGACCGGAATCGGTTATGGACATACTCTCTGTCTAAACCGAAAACCACTTTAATAACTATACGCGGAGTGTGATCCAGAATGAAGTGGTTGGAATGACGTACGCGATGACTGAAGAAAGAGAACGATAATGGATAGCCTTGACACTTGTGTCAAATTGGAAATGACTAAAATAGGAGCTGTGCGGGGCCAAATGGGGTTAGCCACCTCAATCGAACACACTTCTTCGTAAATTACTCATTACTTGTTATTGATTGGTGCACCCTCGTACTTTTGGGAGTGTAGTTTCGCGGTGTTGCAATCGCTGCGACAATGCGTTTTCACCAGTTCGGATCAGGCAAATGGTAGTTTCACTACCTTGGGTACTGCCTCATGTGCCTTGTCATACTTGTATCCCGATATACGCGACGACTACGAATTTGTTTTGTGTTATACCTATGGAGTGCTCCCTGATAGCCCACTAATTTACGGTGGAGTTTACAATGCTGTATACACTATGACATTTATATAAAATGTGTTATGGGGGATAATGGTAACACCTTAACACCATTTTGATATTTTATATTACTGATAGACATTATCTACTTAGCGTACACTACTACATAGTAGATAGTTTAACGGATCCTAGAGGATGGTTATTCCAACATCCTTTGAGTTACTTGTATTTCAGTTGTTATTTCACTTGAGTTGGATTTATTGATATAGGAATATTAATCCTGACTCGAGTGTCTTGTGCTTTGCTTTATGCTCGGGTCAGACTGAGTGTACCAGTATTCGAGACTCACCTTTGGAGTTGGAGCTTCGCTTGGAGATCCGGCTATCTATCCAGCTTTCAGATATTCAGTTGATTCTAAAGATATATTCTGATTCTTGTATTTGACTATTGTATTCAAGACTTCTGTTGTAACTTATTTAACTCTATTGTTTATATAGTAGATTCATGAACTACTATCTTTTGTTTCCGCTGTATTTATTACTCTATGTCTGTGATATGTGATTATTTATTTAATGTATATGTTCAGTTTTTCCAAATTTAAATTAACAATTTGGTATTTTGAATTATTCAAGGCCGACATGTGCGGGTGCGAATGGTCCAAAATAGCGGGTCGTTACAGTTGGTATCAGAGCTTTGGTAGCTCTAGGCAAAACTTAGCATATATGGTAAATGTATTTACAGAATCACTTTCATTCGAGTTTCAATCTCTTCCTTTTGACTCGTTCCTCTAAATTTTTGTAACATTCCCTGTGGTTCCAAAACCATTTGTGTCCCTCACTATTCGTCTTATTTCAATTCTAGAGCATCCCATAACTCCATTTCAAATGATCCTTATAATGAGTCCGCGGTCTCGCCAATCTTCGAATGATTTGTAAAGGGGTGAAACTCCTTTACAATAGGCATTGATTTACCGGAGATTTCTGTATCCTCGGTTTACGATGCTATCTATCTCCTGCTATGTCTGAATTCTATTTCTTGAGATCAAATGTTGATTTGCCTCGTAATTCTGCATTGATCTAATTCTTGAAGTCACGGTTGACCCGGAAGGTTGCCGTAAATTAAATAAGCTTATCCATCTCCCGGTTCTGTTAATTGAACCATCCTATCTCTTTTTTCGAACTTGTATTCGAATCAGAATTCTCTTTACTTTGAGCCCATCAATTTGAATCTCTATCGTTGCTTTAAAAACCATTCTTGTATCGTCGAGCGAGGAAGTGTATTTTGTAAATTAATATTAAAATGTTATATATATATATATATTGTGTTGTTTGAGTTATTGACGATGATTTGGATTTTCGATCGATTCATCTGATCAACGCTATCGATAGCATTTGCAAAACACTTGAATAGAACAAACTGACACGATAGCATTTTCAAAAATTTGGTAAATGGAATAGATTTTGTATGATTATATTATATATATAAGTATGAGTTTTCTGAAATTAGATAGTTAAAGAATTGTTGTTGAAAAATAATAATATTTGATTTTCATTTATTATTTTGTAGACCATTGACTAACTCAACATCCAGGTTTGAAAGTTAAATGAATTTAAATTATAATTTGAGAATTTAATTTCCGGTGACTTAAAAATTTGATTTTAAAACGTATATTATTTAAAGTATTTTCAAATATAAATTATTTCCAAAGAATTTTCAAATTTATAAATCAATGCTCTTCTTTTTTGTCGCTGGAAAATAATTTCGGTGATGACGGCCCCATCATCGACATTCATTTTCGAGTTTCAAAGTGGAGGGACCATCAGTAGCTTGTTACACTTTTGTTTGGAAAAATAAATTGATTTGAATTTCTAAACATGACTTGATTTATAATATATATTGAAGATTTTAAATTTGGTTTGATATATTATGTGTGTATATATATATTTATTTTATAAAATGGTTTGAAATTGATCGAAAATTAATTCTTAAAATTTTGATTTAAGGATGATTTTCCATGAAGCCAAATTTTTTAAATAAATACTTAATTTGAAATAAGTGAATTGCAAAATTTTATTTGGATAATACTCAATTGCATTATACATAACTTACCAAAATTTTCAAAAGTTTAATAAATGTTATACACTTAATTTTTTATTATAAAGGATATTAATAGAGATAATTAGAATAATAAGTTTATTCAATAGTAAATGTGACTAATTAAATAAAATTTGTTATGAAGAAATATTTTGTATCAAAAATTAATAAATTGAAATAGGAATCAACGGACTGAATTATCTTGAATTTAAAATAAATAAATAAAACAATTGTTGAATATAAAAACTGAAATTTATATGGTTTGAACTAATTGTTTTGCTTTGTTTTCTATCTATTTTCTTTCAGGTTGTTCTATTCCCCTACCCTTCCTTTTCGAGGACGAAAAGTTTTGAGTGGGGGAGAGTGTAACGAACCGTAAAATTTAACTGGTTTTAATAATGTTATTAACTGAAATTCTGTGAATTTTAAAAAAAAATTTGAAAATAAAAATTTATATTTGGAATACGTATATTTAAATATAGCAGATGGTAAATTGTCATCTGATTTTAAGTAAGTTTAGTTTATTGTGTAATTCTATTTAATTCAAGTCAGTTAATAATTGTTGAAAATTAAACGTTTTCGAAACCTAAATATTTTACATAGAAAAATTCGAAATCGTCTTCCGAGTAAGGCGTTATTTTTCGTTTTTCCAAGTTCGGACTTCTTTAGCTCCGTCGATCTTATTTTTCTGCGTTTTCTTGCATTTTCCGCTAGTAGAAAATTCGAATTTTTATAATTCAATCGAATCACTGATATCTGTATGCGTTTTGATCGTCTTATCGTGCTGATCTCCGCAGTATGTTCATTTGTGTGTTTTGTAGTCCGGTATCCGGTGAAATCAGTAAAACAGTTTGCCATATCGGTATCTTATTTAGTCCTTTTGTTTTCTTTGTCTTTTCACTTGCCAACCTTATATTATCAACAGCCTTTCACTTTTAAAATTCCTGAATTCACGTTAGTGACTTTTGTCATTTCCTAGATATGTTGTTTATTAGTTGTGTCTTTCCATTTTCTTTTCGATTTGTGTACTCAGCTTTTGAAAATAAAGAAAAAAATATATGTAGCTATATTTGAGAAAGCCTGTTGCCTACTCAAAATTGAAACTGTTCCTCTCCTTCCTCGTCTTTCATTTCATTCTTTGCCTCCTAAAAAAAATTCACCCTCCTTGTTCGTCTTTCCCTCTCTCTCATCACTGTGCTAACTAGTTCGGCCATGGAAGAACCGCCCCAACACCACCGCAGCCGCGTGTTCACCCAGTGCACCAAGGACCTTCGCCGATCCCTTCTTCTCCCACGTGTGGCCCAAACAGCCTCACATGCACAACGGCCTCATATCCAGTTTCCTCCCCTCCGGCTTCCACCTCTGCCAGTAGTCGTTTACCCTTTCAAGATCCCTCCACCACCGGTGCTCTGACTTCCGACCCAAGCACCCTAACACTATGCGAAACATCACTTCCGCACTCTAACAGTGCTGAACTCCACCATGCCATAAAACAATATCCACCTCGTCCCTTACAGCCTCGCCTACGACCTCCCTCCTCCTATTTCCTCCCACCGACCTCGCCCCGAACCAAGAACCTCCGGCCTTAACTCGGTCCAGCCCGTACACCGACCCACCCTGTCATCAAGCAAGCAGCCGTCGGCCTTTCTCCACCACCAAACAAATACATGACCAGCCTTCCTCCCTCTAACCGCAACCGGCCACCAACTCGCGAGACAACCACCTTCCTGACATCGAACAGCTTGGCCGAAGTCAAGTATTGATATGTGGAGTGTGCGCGTGTTCGGGTAGGTAGGTTCGCATATATATTGTTGTGTCATTTATACATATATACAAGTTTTATATATATATATATATATATATATATATATATATATATATATATATTCTCTGTTTTGTGCACTTGGGTTCGGTTATATAATTCAGAATATAGGTTGTATTAGTTTCGGTCTGTTTATATATATTTTTTACTATGGTATATCATATTATTAGTTTCAGTGTGTAAGTTTTATTGTATAAAATTATAAAGTTTAAATTATAATATATATACTGTTGTAGTTTTTCTTTATATAAAGTCAGTTGAATTGTTTCAAGGTTGTATGTGTGTATTTATGAGGAACAGAGTAGATGCATATGGTTTGTCTTTTCTAAAATAGGTAGGTTTACTTGTTAGTTTGAAAAAGTTGTGCACAAGTTTGCAATGTTATATATATATATATATATATATATATAGATCTTTATTAAATATGTGTTGATAAATTACTAATGTTGATTTTAAAATAAATGTTGATATTTAGATTTTTCTTTAAGAATATATATACATGGCGTGTATTTTAAAACTTTACTTAAAAAAAAACATAAGTTAAGTTTTGTTTTAATTTCATGTAAATATTTTGCAGTTTAATACGTAAATATGTATGTAGTGTTTAGATTTGTAAGTGTATATATTATGTACATAATAGACTACATAAAAAAGGATTTTATATTAGGGATAAGTCGGCATACCTATTCAAGCTGCAATTTCCTCTTTTGACTTTATATGTATATATATAAATAAATATGTGTGTATTATTTTATTTTATTTATTCAAAGTTATACAGTATACAGTTTAAAATTTATAGATATGCCAACACATATGTACACTTGAGTTGATTCCTCTTGAATATACTATACACGTGTTTTATTTAAAACAATGGGTTTAAAATGCATATATAAAATATATTTAATATATCTTGTTCTCATCGATTCCTATTTACCAGCTCTATCCGTCAAATTCGTGCCAATCTAGCTTTGATTTGGAATCCGCTCTTGGAATCGCAACTCACTCTATCGTCAAATCTCTCTAACCTCGAAAGACGAGCAATCACTCACGATTAATGTTCTTTTATTTATTAAATTTAATTCCAATTGAAACGACAAATTGAAATATGCTGCTGTTAGTTACTTACACTGTTATATATGTTATTTTCTGTATCAGTTCACCTATATATCTGACACCATTATCTGTTATTGATACATGTGTTGAATTGGATTTGTTAAATTGGTATAATATGACCCCTTTAATTGTTTAAATAAATTGACACGTAGAATTTGGTTAAGTACACCTTGAACCATTGAATGTATATTGCATAAATTGATGTAGTATAGAACTGAATAATGGATGTCAAGTGAAGAACCTTTATAAATAATTAGTGTAATAATTTTTAATCTACATGAAATGAATGTGTAGATTCTAGAAATAATTATATTAATTTGCACAAACAACAATGTAAATTAATACGATTATTTCGAGATTATTCGAATGAATTATTGAATTGTTATTGACGGTTGCTATTGCTTGTTTATTTACTTTGATAACAGCCCAGTTATCACACTGCAAGTTCCCTTTGCTACGCTTTGATTTTTGAATTGAAATGGAATCGGCTTGAAATGATAAATACCCATATGAATTTGACTTAGGATAGAAAATTAAATAAACCTGATTGGTCAATAATTGAATTTAAAAATAAAATAAAGATTTTATTTGAATAAATAATAAGATTTGAAATGAAGTTGGAATTTGAATTTTAATGAAAGGAAAATGTTAATATTTAATAATATGAAACAAAATATTAATAAAGTAATTGATGAAAGATCGTTGATCAATTTAAGAAATGATGGAATTAAGTTATGAAATTATTTAATAATTAAGTTTTGAAATTATTTAATAATTAAGTTTGGAATTATTTAATAATGAAGATTGGAATTATTTAATAATAAGGTTTTGGAATTTATTTGATAATTAAATTTTGAAATAATTAATTTAGTTTTGAAATTATTTAATCATTAAATAAAATTGAATTATTTGAGAATCAAATAAAAATTTGAATTCTTGATAAGAGAAATCGAACTTTTGATTAATTGAATTTGGACTTCGTTAATAAATGAAATTGAGTTTCTTTATTTATCAAGTTTTGGAAAATTATTTAAGTAAGTTAATAAGTGAAATTGAACTTCCTGAATGTGTGAAATTTAGTTTCTTTATTAATTGAGTTTTGAAATTTATAACTAAGTAAATAAATAAGTGAAACTGAATTTCCTTAACAAGAAATAAAATGTGATTATTGAAATTAATGTAAGATTTGTAATTTAATGAATTTGATTTGTTGAATCCAATTTAATTAAATTTGTAAGCTATGTTAATGAAGTTGAACTTAAGTAATTGATTTAATGAATTGGTAATTCAATAGAAATTGTTTTGAATGATATTTACTTAACGAATATTGAATGTAATCGATAAATGAATTTAAAGTTGATTCGAATGTTAAATCGAATTTATTTAAATGATTATGGGATGAAACGTATATATGAACTTTAATCAATATTTGAATTGTTTAAATAAAAATTGAAATTGAGTTGTAAGATTTAGAAATGGTAATCTGAAAGTTTGAAATGTAAATTATGGAAATTGATTTAGGAAGACAAATGAAATGTTGATTTACAAATTCTAATTGAAATTGAATTTGATTTGGTTTGAAATTTATTAAACGACCATTCAGTTTAATAATTATGAAAGTTATTAAAGAGACCGGAATCGGATATGGACATACTCTCTCTCTAAACCGAGAACCACTTTAATAACTATACGCGGAGTGTGATCCAGAATGAAGTGGTTGAATGACGTATGCGACGACTGAAGAAATAGAACGATAATGGATAGTCTTGACACTTGTGTCAAATTGGAAATGACTAAAACAGGAGCCGTGCCGGGCCAAATGGGGTTAGCCACCTCAAGCGAACACACTTCTTCGTAAACTACTCATTACTTGTTATTGATTGGTGCACCCTCATACTTTTGGGAGTGTTGTTTTGTGGTGTTGCGATCGTTGCGGCGATGCATTTTCACCAGTTTGGATCAGGCAAACGGTAGTTTCACTAGCTTGGGTATTGCCTCATGTGCCTTGTCATACTTGTATCCCGATATATGCGACCACTACGAATTTGTTTTGTGTTATACCTATGGAGTACTCTCTGATAGCCCACTAGTTTATGGTGAAGTTTACAGTGCTGTATAGACTACGACATTTATATAAAATGTGATAAGGGGGATAATGGTAACGTCTTAACACTATTTTGATATTTTATATTACTGATAGACATTATCTACTTAGCGTACACTACTACATAGTAGATAGTTTAACGGATCCCTAGAGGATGGTTATTCCAACATCCTTTGAGTTACTTGTATTTCAATAGTTATTTCACTTGAGTTGGATTTATTGATATAAGAATATTCCGATTTCAAACATCCAAAGATTCCGAGTCATCACATTCCTCCCCCCTTAAAAGAATTTCATGCTCGAAATTGCTAGTTAAGAAGAATGGTCCAATACATATTTACTTTTCGCAAAACCAAACAATTCCAAACATTTCTCAAAACAATCCTTTTTATTAAAGACACATTAACCCTTTTTCAAGCTTTCCAAACTTATCCATAAGTCCCAAACAATATTACATACTCAACAATTCGAATTACAATTTAAACTCAAATTTTAAATTATCAAAATTTTCTCAAAATTTTTCTAGCTCCTTAAATTTCCGAAATTTTTTGTCAGCGTCTCCTTTGCGCGGCTAGCTCCGTACAACTACAAAATGCCTCTACGGGCCTCCAAATTTCAAAAGAAAACAAAGCCAAGTGGCTAGACCAGAAAATCATCAAATTTCATACAGAAATTTAAATAGATACCTTTTTAGTCGGGCAATTCAAATTATCTTCTGAAATCAAAAACATCCATTTATCCTTTGCCTTAACACACCTGTATATCCTATTTAGCAATAATGTCCAATCACAACATTCAAAATCATTTTATTGACTCCTTTACAAAATTTTCAGTATCCATTCCATCTGAGCCCGTACGATGTACCTGTCATTCGTACGCAATACCGAATCCGATCACTTCCTCGATCACACAATCGTCCACCCGACTTCCTAGTGCGGACTCAGATTTGGTTTCCTGATCAGAATTCGTCAATATCCTTGCATAGTCATAACTATGATAGAGAATTTCCAGAATCAATCAAAATCCATATCTAAAGTTCGCCGTCGAAAATCGAGTGAAAAATCCTAACTCGGATCGATATAACCATCTCGAAATTCTATGCTCGAATCTGGATCAGATTGTTATGCGAATAAAATAATATACGTGCATCCTACGTATTTATCTCAATTGATTATCAACTATATCAATTTTCTTTTATTCACAATATTTTGATTTTTATTCACTATCCACAATTATCCCATTTCACACCTTTCAGTTTTAATCTTCATTCAATTATTCACCTGAATAAATTTTTTTTTCAATACCAAATTTACTTAAGAATTCTACCATTTCTTCTTAAGTTCAATATAAGTATTTTATATGCTTCTTATATTTATTTTCACTTCACCACTTTAGTTTATATCTACTTCTATTCAAATTGGTTCTCCCATTTCCATATGAATTCAATTTATCTTCAACTCTGAATATTGAATTTTATTTTCCATTTATAGCTGATTCATATTATTATTTTAAATTAGTTTCATCCACTAATTTATTTCAATTTCCAATTCATCTTATCTCGAAGAATATTTAACTAATCATACTTTAAATTACTTCCACCTACTAATTTATTTTTAAATCTCAAATAAAAGTTTATATGCAAATTTTTACATACTTTAGTTCCTTCGAACAAATTTTTCAATTTTCACTTTACTTTACATAATTTAAATTAAATTTCAATTTTCAGTTTCAATTCTATTTGCTTACGAATTTAAATTTAATTCCAATATTAAATTTCACTTCCAAGTTGAATTTTATTTATAACACAAGTTTAACTCCACAAAATCTATTTTTAACTCATAATTCAAATTTTATTCAACCAATCAGAATTCCATTAACATACTCACTTAACTAATTTATTCAAATTAGTTCATTTCCCACTTTTAATTCAATACTTGATTTTTACCCTTCAAAAACCACTTCACTTAATTTTCGTGAGTTCGATCTATTTTATAATTCAAGTTTTTGGATTTTTATTCATTTCCTAAAATACAAAAAAAATTATTTTGGCTTTTTCATTCCACTTCTAAGTTTTATAAGTCACAACTTATTTATATCCATGCTTTCATCCATTTACAATAAATCCTGTTCGTATCTTACCTTTCAACTCGGGATTTATATATATATATATATATATATATATATATATATATATATATAGTGGGTTTTCAATTCTTTTATAAACCATTGAAATCTATTTATTCCCATTCAATCTTATTTAACTTAACTCTAGTTAAATCTAACCCCATACTCTTATTTGACTTTACACGATTCATTGACATTTTATTAAGTAAGAGCTTAATTTCATTTAATGTATCCACCACGTGATTCAATTCCATTTCAATTATATTTCAAATTTAATTCAAATCCAATCACAATCTATTATTAAACTTGACTTAAGTTCATTAAATTCGACTTACTCTTCTAACTTATTTCGTTTTCATAGTCATTTTAAATTAGCTCCATTACTAATTTATTTCAAATTCAAATAAATTTTTAATTCTTAGAACTTTGTTCTTTTAGTCCACTCAAACTATATTTTTCAATTCCACTTTACTAACCTTCCTAAGTTTACTTTATTTAATTGTATTACCTTTCTAACTTTATTAACTTTTTTACAATTTAATTTCATTCCAGGAAATTTTCAACCTTTATAAATTTCCAAACCTTTTTATAATCCACAAACATTTTTAGTTAAGCCTCTAGAGTTTAAACTATTACTTAAGACACTCAAAAAAACATTTTCAAATATTCTTAATTTCATGTCTCATCAGATTTCAAATCCAATTCAAAATATTACCGAATAATATCCCTAATTATTCCTTCCTAAAATGGTTGAAAATCATTTTCAACCAAAAGGAACTTCCCCAAAATTTTAAGTTCTAAATTCTTTCAATTCATATTCAAACATTTTTCTGAAATCTTATTTCAATTTATAAATCACATTTACAATTCACACTTACCAATTTCCTTTGTATATGAATTTTTTCCTTAGCTTTGGTTGTAATTTCAATTTCTTATTCAATTTTACACATCAATGATAATAATTTAATATTATCATTCCTACAACCAAGCATCCATATATAACTATAATAATTTACGAAAAACCATTTCCTTCAAATACAAAAATAATTTGGGTAAAATTATTTCATTTACCCTATTTAAAACAATACTGTGTCGGTTTATCTTGTTTAAGAGTTTAGAAATCCCTATCGATGATATGGCGTCCCATACATCGACCAGAATCCATAAATACTCAATCGATAAGTCAACACAATATAAAATAATTTTTATATTCACTAACAAATACGTGCTCATATTATTAATACACTCAAACTCATTATAGAGCACTACTGACTCTATCTCTAATGAGTAATCCCCACCAGAGCCAAGGTTCTCGCTTAACCATCGGCTCTGATGCCAAGTGTAATGACCCACAAATCTGTACCCTTTGAGTCGACACTATTCCCGAAATATCAACTCCAAGTGAATGGAAATACAAACCATTAGGGTTAAGAAGAAGGAGGTAGAAGAAGAGAAAACAAACAACAACAGAATCTAACCATCGCATCGAAATAAATATAATAGATAATAACTGATCTTTACACGAAGGGAAAATATATCTGTTTATACAATACATCTTCAGAGTACACCTAACACACAACTGGACAATAATCATAACCTGTCCTCACACAACTGAATACACAACTAATCAACACAGCGGAATATTTCGTACAAGTACGGAAGTACGTATCGCTATCCAGCTCATCTTCGTAGCTCCACAGCATCCTTTCCTGTAATCTATAATACTCAGTCTGACCCGATCATTATAGTTAAATAAGACCCGAGTCAGTCTGGAATACCAACGTGAGAAACCACACTCAAATTGGTTATTAAAGTTTCAATATCCTTTGAAAACAAAAGCATCTCCCAAGACCGCGTCACAAATAAACATGTCGGGTTTTTACCTTACGATAGCCAAAACACATTTTATTAAAATCCTCTAATATTATAACAGGGTCTATTGACAAATACTCATTAAAATAGCCGAAATTGTTACATTTATTAAATTCCAGCGTACTAGCCACAATCATGGGTAGTACAAACAAAACAGTAAAAAGGCACGTAGGGAGAATGGATTTTCAACTAATGACTAGGCATTGGGGTACCACTAATCATAGTACCTGGTCTAGATCAGCGTACCAAGTATCCACCCTAAATCCTTGCGACACAAGACCGAGACTATCCCTTACTGGATAATCCCGAGTAAGATCACCCCACGGTTGGGATCAGCAACCGCACCACTAAGCCGAATAAATGGGACATCTAAACAGGGATGACCTCACCCTAAGGGGTGCTACCCACGTAGTCTTGCTGCATAACCCCTGATTTCCAGTCATTTCCGGTTGATGAGGCTTGAGGCTAACCGTTGCCTTTTAGAATGTTTCACTTAGAATGTCCATCGTCCACATGACGATATTCCAACAGCATTCATCCATACAAATCCGTTCCGGGTTCGAACGGAACCGAAGGCTCTACTCTTACTACATCCATTTTGGAATCATCCTCGGGATTAGTAGCGACTAACCCTTGCACTTCATTGCTCCACCTTTGACTCCGAACTCATTTTCCATGAAAACGTACAAACCGGATCAAAGTGGTTTTTGAGAAATTTATCCCGATCCCGGTCTCTTCGAAACGATCAGCGCATTGTCCAATATTGATAGTCGGTTAGTTGACTATCAATTAACATTCACAAACATCCATCAAACATAAATAATTTCTCCTGAATTATTTATTAACCTCAAAATATCTTCGCAATATATATTTCCATTTTCAACCCTTTTGAAAACAGTTTTTAAACCACACTTTTCTCATGAAATAAATTTCTAAATATTTATTTCCACTGAAAACACCAAGCACAGAAACTTAAGATTTTAAAATAATTTAAAAAACTTCATTATAAAATATCTATTAAAACATTTAAATTAAAAATTACTTTAATACTTATTCAAAATATATAATTTAAGAATATTTGAAATAAAACTACATTGAGCAATATAAAACTAAAATTTGAACTTTTAAAACATAATACCAAGCCACCTTTAAATAATTACTGCTATAATAGATTAAAAGAAAATACTTACTTTAGAATTTAAACATTTAGAAATAATACGTTTTCTAATTATACTTTTTAAACAACTTAAAACTTTTTACTTATACTTAAAATTTGTTTGAAACGTACTAGGCTATTCAGAGAAATACGCTTCCCTTCCACATCTTTTAAAAATAAATCACTATTTATTTTTAAACAAATTTAACCATTCCTTTAATAAATTCCCACCGTGAAGTTATTCTTCCAAATATCCACTGATATATTACTTCACTTTTGTAAACCCAGTTTACAAATTTCATAGTCACATTCTCCTTTAAATTTTCAATTTCAAACACTTAAATCAATTTCCAAATTGATTTCCAATTTACTCCATTTTGAAATAAATTCCTTTACTTACTCATTTATTTCAAAATCCATTGACTTCAGATTTTTATTCCTTAATTATGTTTTAAAATCTTTTAACTGAAAACACCAATTTCAGGTTTTCCCAAATTCCTTCTTTATCCTTTTAAATAAATTCAAACCTTGAATTTTAAAATAAATTCTTTATTTCTTGACATAACATCACTTAAGTTTAAAATTCATTATTTCTCTGTTTATTCAAAATATCATTTTCATACTCGGAATTTAATAGGATTTAAAAATCACTTTTATTCCTTTCCACTTCATTCTTATTTTCATTCAAATTCTTTATAACTATTTCACTTAAAAATTTGCTCTTATATTTCTTTCAAAAATCTAATTCTATATATATTTTGATGACTTAGTGTACCGAAATATTTAATCAAACCATGGTATCCAATATTCCAATTATCAATATAATTCATCACAGCATATCAAATAATCATAACACAGAATTAATAAAACAAATCTAAATATTTTAAGGAGTCCAGTTTGATCCCTCCAACCTGTTTCCCTGCAACCACAGATGTTAGAACAATATAAAATACCAATTCCACTTTGAGGTGGAATATCGCGTTATATGAGTTTTAAATATAATATCATCCGATATTATGCGGCACATAGGGTCTCATCCGCGATATAATGCGGGAAATCAATCACTCCAATATATGCTATATACTACTATATATAATATAGCACATCAAATCAATTCAATCATTCAACCCATTATTTAAATTTAACCATTTAAATTTAAATAGAAATCCAAAAGAGTGAGATTAACTCACCTTTGCTTTTTAATTTGCAATCTGATCCATCTCGGCTTGATTTTTCATGACTTCAGACCTTGTATAACAATTATATAATTTTATTATCATTATTTGAGTCGATTGAAAAATTAAATTTTCATTTGATAATTTAACTGGCTAGAGATTTCATTCTAAACAAATAAATTTAAGTTTAAACCAATTTCCATTTACAGATTATTTTAGCAACCAAACAATTAAATAAATTAATTTCTTAAAATACACTATTTTTATTAAAATTTATAAATTCAAAAATCTAGCTTTTACAAAATTCTTCGGCATTTAAAATCTTTATATTCTTTAAAAACCATGTCTATAAATATCCTTCTTTTAAATAATATATATATTTTTTAAATTAGAATAGGGGTGTGTAAATATATTTTTGATATAATTAACTAAACCAATTTCATAAATTATGTTAAATAAATTACAGCATCAAGTTCTAAGTTTTAAAAATAACTAACTTTAAACTTAATTATCTTAGTTAAATTAAAATTTAACAAAACCACAAAGATTAAAACTATCTCACCTAAACTCTCATTGCAAATGCAAAGCCACCCCAGCCCTAACTTGGTCGCCAACCCCACCTCCGGTCATCACATTCCTTCCCTCGTTCCAGGCATGCAGCGCTTCTGGAAGCAGCTTGCGGTTTGCCTCGACTGTTTCTGGCCCTTCGCGTTCGCCTCCACATCCCAACAGGTCGCCTCCTAAACCAAATACGAGCGAACCCTCGAACGAACTCAAATGCAAACCCACATTGCCTTGCACACGCCAGAATCACCACTGTCTACCGCCGCCGACCACGACTGTGCCCTCGCCCATCCACGCGACGACCATTCCCATCACCCCAGACAAATCTTATCCCCGACCCTCGCGCAAGCGCGCTTCCCTTGCGTGAATCGCGCCTCCCACACGCGCCTTGCAACCAACTTCCCCAGACGATGGTTCACAGGCGTACCGACGACATTCCCAGAGGCCATCGCATGCTCCTGAAGCTCGATTTGGGAATTAGGATAATGGATTTTTTTTCGTTTTCTACTTGATTTCGTTGTGGGTGAAGAGAGGAGGGAGAACGTGGTTTTTATTTGGTATAGTTCGGCCATTTTTTTTCTCATTCTGCTTTTGATTCAAGATGTGATCCGACCATTGATTTATAAAGGAAGAAGAGGTACATTATTTTTTATGCTCGATTGAAGGAGGCAGGATAAGATTTAGCGACTGAAAAGCTAAGGGTACGTATGTTAGGAGGGAGACAAGATTAGATGGTTGCGTGTTTGGACAGCGAAACTATTATATTTGAATTTAAATCTAAATCGTCCCGATTTACGTAGCCTAAAATCGCGAACTCCTATCAAGGCGTGCCGCTAGGCATTTATAACGTTATACCCCTGTTCCAAACGCAATGGAAAAGGTTTCGATTTCTAGTTCGATCGTATGGAGAAGATAGCTTTTGAACCCAGTTATTAAAATTTTCGATATAGATTTCAGCACGTTTATCTACCGTACGGCCAAACGATCACTCCAAACACTACGAAAATTAAAATCCGACAATAATACAATATTACGGATCCAATGGAACTAGTTTCGTCGATTTCCGAGATTGTGCCTCAGAAGGCTATTTTTAAATCCAATTTGAACTGTAGAATTTTAAATCTGAACAAATTACTTCCATATTCAGTTTTGACTCATCTAGTATCTTTAGTATTAAAGTTATAAGTTTTATAAGCCCTTGAAATATTTTAACCAGCTTAAAAACTCAGGATTTACCATTTAAACCAATCGCAAATTATTAACTTAAATAATTTAATTATATAATAAACAGCGATATTTGAAATTCAATTTAGAAACTAAATTTTAAATATTTAAAATCAATTAAATATTCCAATTTCAAACATCCAAAAATTCCGGATCGTACAGTTAGAAAGGATTTGGTGTGTTTTTGCAGTTCGAAAATCAAATATTAAAAACAACATTCAATTGGGATTTGTTGACTTCAAATTCTCTAAATGTTTGCGAATGCTTACTAGACTCATAGTATATTGTTCTCAAAAAATTGTATCCATATTTTGTAAGAAAATTTATTTTGAAAAGAGCTGATTTGAAGGAATCATCTATGCTCTTTTTGGCGGTAGTCTTGCGACACTAATTCCAACTTTTATGACAAGGGTTTTAAACTAGATTATTTTTCTTCAATCCTCTTGGAGTATCTTTCTAACCTATATTGAAGTGTTTTAAAATTGTTTTGGAATTTATATAAATTTTTAAAAGAAGAAGTTTTTGTTTTGAAAATAAGGAAAGGAAATGGTTTTGAGTTTTAATATATATTAAACTTAAGATTTTTGTTTTTGAGTAATATTTGAAATGGATGTTTTAAACTATATTTTAAGTATTTTTGAGTTTACTGAAGGTTAGAAGGAAGCATGGGTTACGTCACCATTGTTATAACAAATATTTTTTGAGAATTGAGAAAAAAATTCATGGATTTTAACACTTTTGCTATACTAAATGATTTCGTAAATTTATTAAGGAAATTTGCCGCTTGACTTAATAAGTGTTGATACTTTTAAATCTTCAAAGGAGTTTTGTTTTAAAGATAATAATAAGTGACTTATAAATAATATTTTATAAATGAAAAAATCTTTAAAAAACTGATTTAAAGATAAAGATAAGTGTAGTTGGTTTAGGGTTTATAGTAAACTATATTGTATTGATAATTGTTTCTGACCTTTCTTTTTTAATACACTTAGAAATATAATTAGCTCCTTAAAAGAATATTTTTAAAGAGTGTTTTAAAAGTATTTGACAAATATTTATGATGCGAAAGTCAAGGACAAGTGTGAGTCAATGTTTTAAAGTTTTAAAAGTTTGATTTCGTTCTTGGAAAGGATTTAGTATAATTCTTAGTACCAAACACCAAGAAGGTTGATTCATTACTACCTGTGAGATTTAAAACTGGAACGTCTAGGAAAGGCCTGGAACAACCAGTGCCCTGACTTATATGGCTTCGTTTTTAAGCGAGGGATGGTACGAGTTGGAAATCGAAGTTTGGTGATAAGGGTAAGAAATTTAATTTTCATAATCAACATCACTTATGTGGAAAGGATTTAGGCATATACTTGACACTAAACATCAAGGAATGGAAACTCGCCTCTATCTAAATAGATAAGCATGTGCGTCGAGGTAAGATCTGAGAGGCAATAATGCCCCCAAGTTGTCTGACTTCATTGTTAACCGAGGGATAGTACAAGTTTGAAACCGATGAGTGGTGAAACTGATGAGTGGTGATAAGTGTATGGGATTTAATTTCCATATATGATCATTTGTTATTCCTGATAGTTGATTTATCGACTATCGATTCTTCTATCTTCTTTGTGTTTGTCAATCTAAAGATGATTTGTTGCTCGTTTGAAGGACTGATATCCTTTATCAAAAATAGCTACATAAACAACGAGTGCGGACTAAGCTATGTAGGGTTTCTCCCATTAGGGTATTTTCACATCTACTCTAGACTGATTTAGGTTGTATGCACACAAAAGATGTGAAATACTTAGACTCTCAGTAAGGTTGGTGGGTTCCAGCTTGGAGGTTTTCAAGAACCATCGTAGTTCTCAAGTATATTTCTTAGAGGTATACTTCCAGTAAGGGGGTACACCCTCCTAGTCATTGTTGGAAAAAATCCTTTTCCTCGTTCGATTCAAATCTTTGAATTTTTTTCTTAATTACATCGAGAAGTGCCTTGTGCTCTTCTCTATGTTTAATTATTTGTGTTCATTTCTTTAAGTTTGGATTTTGATGTTGTTTATGTCCATTCTTTTAACTTCGGCTTTTGTTCTGATTTGTTCCATTCTTTCATGTATGGATGTTGTTCTTGTGTGGTAAAACTCATTTTGTGTTTAGCGACACGGTTCCATAGATTATCATACGTTTATCATATTTCTTGAGTTTTCTTACACACTATGTCTACATTTTCACTTTATTGAAACTGTGAATATTGCAACATGATCATGCCCCAAACAAAAAGTGCCAAAGATTATGTATTATAAATGTAGTTTGACTTGATAACCAAAATTAATTAATAAATTTCGCTTTTATATAATCCTGAATTTCCCTTTCCAAAAACAATAGTAAAAATAAATAATTGAAAGAGGAAAGAAGAAAGGAAACGTGATGGTTGAAGATAATCGTTGTAAACATCAAAACAGAAATTTCATAATCCGTGTGTATATGGAGATAAACAATGGAACGACGATAAGACTAAAACTAATTTTGGATATATAAGTTTGATAAATCTATCAACAATGCCACACCAATAATGATGTAAGGATAAATTTTCATTTTGGTCTTCAAAAAAATTATTTAAGTTTAGACTTCATAAGAAACTTATTATAAAAAATATGCCTTCTCATGAATACGTTTTCTGAAAGTGCAACAACAATGGAAAAACGACAAATTTTCATAATAAGTTTCAAACAATTTTTAAAATGAAACTAAGTTTTTTTTCAAAGACCTAAAATGATAATTAGTCCTAATTGCAATCAAATTTTCTGTATCCTGTCACTGGCTTCATATCAATGGTACATGGGACTATAAGATACAATATGTATATACGTATACAAACACATACATACATACATACATACATACATATTTATGTATGTATGTATAAAACTTAGAAACGAATTCTCTACCAAATAGTACTTCACTTCCAATGCTTCAACCCAGACCTAATCATGGTTGCTCGATGGATCATCATTCCATCATTCCATGGTTGCTCGATGGATCAACCTTCGTGTTAAGCTGGTTGACTCTATGTATTACCTATTGTTCTCCTCCTCTGCGGATCACCGTCGTGTCCTTGAGGATGAGCCTTCTTTTTTTGATGGGAAACCATTTATCATTACTCCCTGGTCCCCAACGGTTGCAAGTGCCCGTAAACAAGTTCTATCTATCCCCGTTTGGGTTTATTTTTCTCAAATTCCTTCTGCACTTCAGCCTCTGCTTGGATTGAATTGGCTTGCGTGCAATGTTGGTAAATTGAAATGTTTTGACGCTAATATGGTTGCACATGATAAGCTGGTTTACACTAAGGCTCTGATTGAGATCACCCCCCATAAGCCTCTCCCTTCCTCTATTCCAGTTCTACTTGTTGTTGGCCATGTTGTGGAGGTTCGTGTACGTTATGGTTGGGTTCCGGACATTTTTACCTTCAGTCATTCCTTTGGCCACTCAGATTCTGCCTGCTTCCATTTTGTTGTCACCGCTGCTGCGGCTAAGATTCCTCTGCCTCGGCCTCCGCTCAGGAAGTGGGTTCCCAAGGTCTCTCTAGATTCTCCTCCTCCCGTAGTTCCTCTATCTGACCCTGGTCCTCCCACGTCTCTCGCTCGGCCTGCATCCCCTCCTGCATGCATAATTCCTGCTGATGTTTTTGTGGACACCATTGATGTCCCGGACCTTGTTCTGCCCCAGTTGCCTGTAGTTTGAGCTGCATCTGAGAGTTGTTGGGTTGAACGATGTTCTGATATGCGTTTCAACCCTGTGGATGCCATCTATATGTTTCTGCTGATCCTTTGGACCTTCGATGCCTTTTTTATTCATGGTCTGGTGATTCCTTGGTTTTTGATTTGGATGGTACGTATGCGGAGTTAAACTCTATTATGCTTGCTGATACTACCTGGGATCGTTCCTTCATATACTGTTTTGATGCTGAGATATATGATCCTTCTCTTGCTCTCCTATTTCGCCCTTTTATTGGTCTTCTTGGGAATGTATCTCCGGATTCTTCCCAAGTGGATTCTATAGTTGGTGTTACTACCTCTTCAGAGGAGTCTTAGTCTTGAGATTTTATTATTGTAGTTGTGACAAGTCTGTCACACTCCTGTGCTGTAATTTTTACCTTCTTTTAGTAATTATGGTGTCTCTACTTTACTCCTGTACTTCATGTTTTTATTATGTTCGTAATAAAAAGTGGACGGTCCACTATAAAACCGGCTGGCTTTGCGAAAAAAAAAGGATTATCCACATTGAAGTTTCACATTATTCTCAAGTCGAGGGAACTATATAATATCATCACATTAAGATTCCCTATTTGACCTAATTGTCATCAACCTAAAGAAAACTCTACATTTCATATATATTTATGCAATAATTGTAAGTACACAACCAATTAGTGCCCTAAGTATACATGAGTAATACATCACTCAAAATTTAGAAAGCATGACGCAATCTTGTCTCAATAAATGAAACGATATTTTTTTCTCAAAACATTCTGATCATGAATATGTAAAACGAAATTTCATTTTATTTTGTGATTAATTACGCATGATTGCAACAATTTACAATTACAATCACATACCATTTTATTTAAGGATTTTCTTATTATATACTTTAATTTAATTTCTTAATTGATTATATCATAATAATAAAAAGTATATAAAAGAAAACAAACATCATTATTGCAAACGAGATTGACTACATAGTTAAATATATCTAACGAATTACATAATTATCCCAAGAACATTGTGACGATCTGCAAATCCGTACCCTTTGAATCGACAATAAACCACACATCTCTGACCCAAAAAGCTTAGACTGATGGAAAGTCGGAAGAAAGAAAAGAAGAAAGAAGAAGAGAAGAGAAGAAAGAGAGAACCAACAGAACAATACAGAATCTCACATCGTAAAGGAAAACATATAATATAATATCAATGATTTTTACAAAACAGAAACTGTATATACATGCATCAATTAGAGTTCAACAATCAATCACTAATCATCAGCCCGGATAGTTATAATAACCCGTACTTACAACTGTTGATAATATACAACAACAATGCGCAAAGCGATAATCAAAACAGATACGGGTGTAAGAAAATAAAGATCTCCAACTTGCGTATTAAAGCTCCTTAAGCGCCAAATCTAAACCTGTAAATATACTCGATCTGACCCGAGCATTAAAAGGGAAAACCGTTCGGATTAGTCTGGTAAACCAGCATGAGAAATACACTCAATTGAAATTATTAAATTACCAAACTTTTTCTTTATCAAAACAAAAGTATCTCGTAAGACACGCCCACACATAAACACGGACACATTTTTATCTTACGATAACTAAAACATTTCATATCAAATTCATGTTATATTATAATAGTGTCTATTGCACAAATAATATTCAAATAGCCAAAATTGTTACCATTGTTAAATTCCAGCATATAGCCCAAAATGGGTAATACAATAAAAATGGCAGGTATATAGCGGAGTTTGGATTTCCATACAAATGACCAGGAGAAGGGACTAACTTCCGATGGGTACACCTCTAAATGGATGTCCCGAGGCACGGAACATCTGCCCTCTACCAGCACAAGACCGGGCTACTTATGTAACTTGATAGTACCGAATATGTCATCCTCCGGTCATTACCGACCTTTTCCGAGGGCCCCCATAGCATACAAACCACAATAATCAGATACACGATGTCATAGCATGCGAGATATATCTAGAAGAGGATGAGCATATCCTACTTGGGAGCGACCCACTTAGCCTTGCCGCATCTAACCCTGTTTTGGTCATTCTGGTTGATGAGGCCTGAGGTAATGATTACCTTTCACATATCACATATCACCTAACTTAGATTGCCACTAATTGTCTTTTGCAAAATAACAACCTTAAGCTCATACGTCTCAAGGAGGGTGTTAAACTAAGAGAAGTCGTATTCTCCACCACCACTGATGTACATTTGTAAAAACCAATATACGTAATCTTAGAAATGCAATGTAAAATGCAATGTCAGACAAACATCCATACAAGTTGCCTAGAAATAGGACAAACCGAAGGTACTGTTCTACCACATCCTATCGGGAAATCCCTAAGATCAGTAGCGAATAGTCCTTGCATTGGATATTTCATAATGAAGAGACTACTGCTATTGGATGTATATTGGGATTTTTACCCCAAATGATCAACAAGCAGTCCTCCACTATAAAAATCCTATATATCAATATCATCACAACGAATCTGCACAATCGTCTCATAAATGTTGGTCCGAAGTGGTTTTCGGATAAACCGATCCCGGTCTCTTCACACCAAGAATGCAAAAGCGTTTCTCAACCTCACACAAAAACTGTCTCATAGACTTATCATGTCTCCAACTTTCAACTTGTTATCCTTCGGTTAATAAGGAAGCTCGATGGATTGGAGTAATACTCCACACTACACGAATCAACATCCTTAACACAAACGATAATCAAGCATACTTAGAAGGCTATGTACTAAGTGTACGGCTCAATAGTTCCCACGTCAAGTCGAGGAACTAAAATGGATAAATTTTGATACACGATTATTTAACTATCAAAGCAACAAACAAATATCTAGCACCATAAGAAATCGCTAGGCCCTTTTAATTAATCTTTTATTAATTGAATCACTTGCCAAATATTTACTTCAAATTATCTTTAAAAAGATATATTCTCAAAACCATTTCAATATTTCAATATTGTAAAACATTTCCACATACTTATTTAATGATAATAATTCACAAATCAATTTTACTTTCAACAGGTAGAAAATATCACATATACTTAAATCAAGATTAAGTATATATTTTATTATTTAAGGAAAACATTCTCTTTAAACATACTTATTTGAGTCAAAACGAATGTTGTGTAAAACATCGTTATGACAACCTGAAATCATTAGTATAGGTATTATAAATTAGATAGATATATAAATCCCATATACTATACAAAACATTTCCTTTCAAAAATCATTTATTATAATAATAGTGTTATAGTCCATCATTTTCTTACTTTTTGAAAATGTATATTTCAACAATGAATGTTGAATCTATGTATTTGATACTGAATACATTTTAAATGTCTTCAAACCATTTTACTCTATTTAAAATATCACTTTCCAAAACATTTATTTAATTTAAAAAGATTATTCACTGTCCAAAATCATGAATGTAGTTCGTTAACCAAATTCATCACTTCTACACATTTGTTTAAAAGATTATCCACTATCCAAAATTATGAATGATATCCCTTTAATAAGTTTTCATATCTAACTTATCAAATTCAATTGATTTCGAATTTATAAAACTATGTTTATAAATTCAAGTTTCCATATTATAACAACTTCCATTTATAAAATCCCTTTGTTAACAAATTCCATTAATAACCCAATTACATGCCCAAATTCAAAATTATAAGTTATTTCTCTTGTTTAAAAAATTCATTCTTTTTGTAACATCATCAATTCATAAATATGTAAATCTTATTTACTTATAAATTCAATTATAACTTTATTTTAACACTTATAAAAACTCCTTTATAATTTCATTATTATGATTTATAAAACATCAATTTTATAAATCTCATACATAAACCATTTATAATAATTTCAAAAATCTAAATCTAAACTATTTACAAAATAGTTAACTCCATATTTCAAAAATCACATTCTAATTATATTTCACAAAAATCATAATTTTTATAACATAAAAATTATAACATTTATTTATTGAAAATAAATTCATTTCCTTAACAATTCAAAATTAATAGAACACCTATTTTCAAAATCACTTTGAAAATCCTTTTTAATTTGAAATCATCAATTTAATATTTTTAAATTAACAAAAACAGGCTCAATGCTGCAACAATACTAAATATATCAATCACGGCATCCAAAACATTATATATCAATATCTGTAAATAAAACCAATAATGATGATAAATCTAGTTAGATCCCTCCAATCTGTTACTAATAACAGTTATACATATTAGAATATGTATATAATGTCCGCTTTGAGGCAAACATGCATACAAAGGGTCATCCGCTCATACACGGGAACGTATAGGGTCTCATCTACTCCAATAGGTAGGAATATATCTAAATACCAATCAACATATCAATAATATATCATATATCATCTAAACAATCATCACTTGGCATAAATAAATTTATTCTCGCGTATATAAAAATATCAGTGAGACAGAAAGAGTGGGTTGTACTCACTTTGGTTCCAATAGCAGTTGCAATGTTTTATTCCGAATAAAATGAAACAAGCATTTAATTATATATAAAATCTACACTAGCTCCAATCAATTCCAAACTAGCTCTAAAATGTAATGCTCGTTAATACGCACCCAACATAACTTGTTTCGTCAAAAACGGACCTCGTATGAAGAAGTTATGGCTTTTTAAAGTTTATACGAATTTAATATATATAAATTTACAATTTTTTTAAACCTAAATGCATCACAACCGCATGATTTTCTTTGAAGAGATCTCGGCCACGAATCTCATATTCTTCATTCGTTTTGCACTAGGTCGTGAAACCCACCATGCCGCCGAACTATAACCAATTATTGCGCCTCCTACGATTGCCAAGGAGACGATCGAACACCGCCACGCTGCAGTCCATTGCCGACTCCTCCTACAGCCTTGACCATGAGAAGCTCGATAACACTTTACTATGGATAGACGCACTCGAACATGGGGAATTCCTGGCTAAAATTTGGCCTCCACAATGCTCTGATCATGATCAAAACCGTATAGACATGGGGAGCTCGAGAAGCCCTACAGTTTTTCTTTAGAAAGTTTTCGATGATATTGAATGGACTGGAAGAATATAAGAGAGAAAGAATCGAGTGGTTTCAACCATTAAACAAAAAAGCGGCTAGGGTTTGACAAATAGGGTTTTGAAGAAAATGGTGAAGAAACGTGGCTTTTTATAGAAAATTTACGCGCACTATTCATTCGAAAAAATTCGAACTCGAAACGAAGCATGCCACCTGATGTTTATAATATTTTATCCATATTTCGAACACAATGGAATATACATCGGAAGCTAATGTGATCGTATTTGAAAGATAGGTTTTCAAATCGACTTATTTAAATTAAAATTTACTTAAACAAATTTCTACGCGTTTTAGCTTGCCACGACTAAACCGTAAATTCGATTGACACAAAATTTGCAATCCTACAATAATATAACATTAGGAATCCAATGAAACCGATTTCGTCAAAATCTAAGACTGTTTGAAAAATATCTATTTTTACACGTTAATTAAATATTAAAATATTCAATTTCTATAATTTAACTTTTAAATTCAATTTCAAAAGTTCACTAACATCATTATAATTCAAATAAAATTTAATAAAACTTTATAAATCATTTTCATTCAAATTAATTTCAAATTCCAATTATTTACACAATTTCAAATATTAAATCAACAATTTAATTATCCAATTAAATCACTAAATTTGAAATATAACTTATCCATCTTATAAAATTAACTTGTGAATATTTAAAATCAATTAAATATACGAATTTCAAATGACTGAAATTCTAAGTCGTTACAAGCATACCACTAAGACTTTCAGCACATTACTCCGCTCTTGATGACATGGAATACGTTTAATGGAAGGAGAATGTAATAGCCCACTTAGTATTGAATTGTAATTAATCGTTTAATTGAACTTATATGAACTAATAACTTAAAAAGAAGAATGTTTAAAGATGAACGATTAGGACTCTAGACCTATTCCATTGAGTTTATAAAGTCATTCATATATACAATACCTATAAAGTTTGTTAAAATATGATAAAATATTTAAAAATAAAGGCAAAGGAAAGTAGGGGCAAAATGGTCATTTTTGCATGAACTCTTCTTATAATTCTAAAATGAAGAGAACAACTCCATTATCTCATTTTTCTTCCGCGTTATTTTCTTAAGTTAAGAAAATGCTTTTTTCTAAACATTGAATCCTCATAATTCCTTCAAATATTAACGAAATGTCGAATTGAATACCTATATTCAAATTTGAAATTCTCTACAAATACATACCGTCAAGTTGTAATTTGAAGAAGATAGATGCTAGATTTTAGAAATCAAAGGAAATCCTCTAGTTGGGTTTCATTGAGCTTGGATTTCTTAGGAATTTGGTGAATGAGTCTCTTGTCTATGATATATGTTTATTAGATATGTTAAAAACATGGTTTGATGTTATTGTTGGTTAGGGCTTAAGTAATGAACTTGATTAGGGATTTTAGAGATGAGAACCTTACTAAACGAATGTTTAAAGTACAAAGTTTACAAATTGATGTGTTATAAATTGGTAGAAATTGGATGATATTTGACATGGTTGTGCAGTTTGATTTTTGATTGAATTGTTGGTAGAAATGATCAGATGTATTAAATGGTAGTTAATGTTATCTCTGAATGGGGGAATATGAAGTTAGGATGGTTGTCTTATCTCTGAATAGGGGAATATGAAGTTGGGATGGTTGGCCGAGTAGTTAAACTCATATGGTTTGTAAAATGTTTAAGCTATAGAACGATTCATTAAATTACTGTCTAGTGGTATTCGTCTTATGGTGGATTGTGGAAGATGTGAACTCAAGTGTAAGCTCTAGTAGGCAACATAAGGTCGTGAAGTCGTAAGGCTCAACGTCAGGGTGAAGAAAGGTGAGGCCATGGTTGAATCAAATTTAAATAGTAGGATATATAATTTTAAGTAAATTTATCCCATCTAAGTTCAATCTGTGCCCCTATAAACTGACCATTTGTCATTAGTCGATTGTTTGAGGAGGTGTAGAAGGCTTAGGTGGCCAAAAGAAAATAGACTAAATATGGCCTATAATAGTCAAATGGTTATGTTCCACCTATCGACTGTTCAAGGAGTTGGTTGATTGATAAACTTTGACTAGTTAACTTTTATTCTGTAGCCAAAATTTTCTACAGCTAGTCAATTGACTATTCAATTGGCGTCAGTTGAATAGTTGGCTGTAGAAGGGAAATTTTAGGGTTTTGTCCAGTTTTAAGACGAACTTTAGGAAACGATATCTCTGGCATACGAAGTTGGATTGAGATGCGGTTTGGGTTGGTAGCATTTATTTTATGGGACAATCACTAGGTATTTTGATTTGGTAACCACTGGGACCCACTCCATGACGTATTCAACCATACAATTTAAACAGACCGGAAGGGTGTATTAGAGATGTCAAATGACATGAAGGTCATAGGTGATGCTCGAGTTATGTTCTGATTTGTATGGTAAACTTTATAGGGTCGTTCGGTGATTTTGAGAAAGTGCGACTAAGGTGATTTGATATAGATTTCATACGGTATTGCCATATAGAGTGAATTTGTATCCCTCGGCCATAGGCATAAGATTTCATATTTATAGATCATTTGTTGCATGAGCAGTTTGTCGCGTCAGGTATGCGCCTTCAGGTAGACTGATGTTGTTGATAGACATTACACCATAGATAGGATTTTGGCGCAGCCTTAGGCGGCACATTTGATACGGCTATAAGCCGTATCAAATTTAATACGGCTTATAACCGTATCTATATTGTTTAATACGGCTGTAAGCCGTATTAACATTTGATACGGCTTATAGCCGTATCAAAATCTGTGCCCTTTTCGTGGGAAAATTTTCCCCAAAACGCATACCCTTCCCTCCTTTTTTTTTATTTCCAGCCTTCCCAGAAACTACTACGCGGCGACCTACCTACCATCTACAACACAATCTTCCACATCCAGACGAAACAAATCGCCAAATCGCCTCCATATCCAAACTACTACAGCGACCTGCCTACCACCTACAATTACAATTAGGTATGTACAATTTGATATCTAGTATGATGTTGTTAATTCATGACTTCTTTTTTCATGTTTTTGGTTTTGTGCAATTAGGTATGTACAATTAGGTATGGATCATTCTGATAGCAGTGTAGATCAGTTGAGCATTGGCACTAGTTCTTGGGGTTTGGAGAGAGTTTTTCTACAGTGATAGTTGTCAGGTGTTTTGAGTTTACATAAAAAAAATGAAAATGCTTGCTACATATTTCTTTTATCTAATCTGCTATGTGTTGAACGAATAAGAAGATGCATATATATAAAGATAAGTTTTGTAAAGGAAGGTGTTTACTGGTTTAGGTAAATGCAGATACAATTGCTTTCATTTTAGATCAGAGATTTTTATATGAATGGAGGCTGAATTTTACTTTTATACAATTCGAATTGACACTGTATGTGCTAGCTTTAAATGTCTAATTCCTTTATGTCTCCTACTCTTATTTTATGTTTAGATATTTTTACATTTACTTTGCTTCTTAGTAATCTTTACTTTGCATTTCTTTTACAGGAAACCTGCATATTTCAACTTCCAAACAATATGTACAAATACACTTTGTTTTAGTTATTTTATTTCACTTTGTTATTTTTTCCTGCAACACTTTACATACAAATTTTTACTTGCTCTTGCATATTTTACTTACAGGCAACATAATCATTACTTTGCCTGGCTTACTTTTATTATTTTGTCTTTTGCCTTAGTTTGTACTTGCTTGGTTATGCTTATGTACATATATGAAGTTGTTATAGTTATTTTTTTATATTGGTTATGTTAATATCATTACATAATCATTATTTGTTTATATTGGTTATGTTAAAATGATGTACTTGCTTGCTTGCTTGGTTATTATTTTGTCTCCTCTGTAACTGCCATTGCTTCACTCGAAAGCTTTTCAATACTCGAAATCTTATTTTCCGGAATATATATTAACTATTAAATGATTTTTAAAGTCAAATATTTAATTATTCTTCAATTAATTAATTTCTTTAAATAAATAAATAATAGTACACTACATTATAATCACATATAAACTTATCCAGTTATATTTCTCAAACACCTTTCACTTATATCGCTGCAAATTTCAGCTACTGCACCGCATCGCAGCTTCCAAAGGAACGGGCATCGCAGTTAACAATCGACCAATTTTGTAGACTAGGGTCAACTGACTGAGCTCTAATTCCTCCACTTAACTGATTTACCCTGCTCCGGTTCCTCAAGCACTACCCCTTAGATACCGAGCTTCGACCACTTTTAGGTATTTTTTTAATATTCTACAATTTTTCTGTAATTTATATTCCACTATAGACCGATTTGTTATACTGTTTGAAATGAGCCATATTGATATGTATGCTTTGCTACTCATACATTTTCACTCAATGTGTAATGTTTTGAAGAAAATTTTGTCCATGATGACGGTTGTTATCTTATTAGAATTACAGTCACTGATCAACTTAGCGTCTTAGATAATTTTAAGTGTTGTTAAGTCGATACAAATTTGGGTTGGTATATCTGCCATACACAACAAATAAGCCTATGTAGTTCTTTGGTACAAATTAAGTAATCACTGAATAAGAATCAATAGAAATGGGCATAGAAATCAAACCAATTAAAAAAAACTAATAATACCATGTCTAATACAATAGTCAATCTTATGCTATTTTGTATTATTTTGATCTCCTTGCATAATTTACAGCTTGGTGCTAATGTTGTATATGGTTCTGACATTGTATATGGTTTTGACATTGTTGGATAAGTGGATAAAATTATTGTTAATGGCGCAAGCCAAGTATCAGGAGAGGGGTAATGCATAGACATTACTCCGGCGCTACAAAATACGGCCGTTGTAATGGCAAAATTTTGGGAAACAGTTTGGTGCTAATGTTGTATATTGTTTTGACATTTGTCGTATAAGTGGATAAAATTATTGTTAATGGCGCAAGTCAAGTATCAAGAGAGGGGTAATGCATAGACATTACTCTGGTTCTACAAAATGACGCCGTTGTAATGGCAAATTTTTTGGAAACAGTTTGGTGCTAATGTTTAAAATAAACCTTATATTTTGAGTTCCATTTATTGAAATTTAAATAGTCCATATATTTTAACTATTTAAAATTAATTAAATGTTTAAAATCATACTACAAGGTCGTACAGGAAAACAAAAAACGATCATGAAAAAGGCATGCATATAAATCTTACAAGGAAGTTAATTTAGCTGTTGTGGTTTCTTTATTTTATAGTTTGAACCTCCATGAATCTTTGTTAATATATTTGGTCTGTAGGTAGTGGAAGTACAATTTTTTCAACAGTTATTGTTTGCACTGAATTGCTTTGTATGATTCTGCTTAATTCCATCAGCAGGACAATTCTGTTCCTAATCAACTTGTTACTTTTAAGCGATACAAGTCTATGGTAGTTCTTCATTTGTCCTTTTTTGTTGCTTCATTCATACTGATATGATATGTGCAAATTAGTAGAAGTTGTACTTTGAAGATTTCTACAGTTAATTTTCACATTTTACATCAATCTATTTCTTTGATTTTGTTTAATTTTACCTGTAAGATCAATAGTTGTTTATGTTTAATGCTCTGGTTTTGTAATTTTGCCTGAAAGTTGTATATTTTGATACTCTGTGCTAAAGAATTTGGCTCGGTGACTATGTAACCCATAAGGAAGCACTGTTTCCAGTTTTTGCATACCTGAAACAAGCAAGTACAATGGTCACTACCCTAGTAATGTTCATATCACACATTACAACATTCATCACTACTATATCGGTCCAAACATGAAGGCCTCCAAAAAAAAACCAAGTCCTGCATATATAGTCTGTTTGTGCATTAAGAAGCTATAGTCTCTTATGTAAACTAAAGTATTACATGTACAAATGTTTCTATTTGTTCTTTTTGCATAGCTTGTTGTATTTTTATGCTCCTTGGAGGTTATTAAAGTCTCGAAAAATAATTATATCTAAGCAAGATATGGCTTGCAATATATACTTTTATAGTTGGTGCATTCTCCAAAAGAATTTATGCTATTTATGCTTGCAGATATCCTATGTTATTTTGTATTAGGTATGTTAACTTGCATACAAATACAAGGCTACATTTGTGCAAAGGTTTTTGCTTAAAATTGATTAGTAGTTATATTACATTGGTGACATATAACAGCTGTACTAAACATATTAGATTGTGTTGAGAACGTTGTGGATTAAAATTTGGATGTAATCATATATTAAAACTGATTCATAGTTATATTGTATTGTTTATATATAACATACTTTATTCGTTATTCAATTAAAATATTTATCTGACTGTTATATAGATATTTTAGTTTGGTAAAGTAGCATGCTTCAAACTTAATGGTTTAGAAAATAAGCATATAGATTTATCGTATTCACTAGCTATATATAATCCATATATGCAAATGCATTGTATGATCTAGACATACACCAAGACTATAATTATCATGCTGATATTTTTTCTTTATACGCAGAGGTCAAAATGTTGATGGCCCGTAGCATATTTCGTGGTGTATAATAACTATATATTTAAAAGGCTGTGTCCTATTTATAGTTAAATAACAATCTCAACTCTATATGTTGCCATATGCAAATGCATTGTTGGCTGATTCATTTATTTATTTTCTACTTTTCTAGGACTGTTTTTGAATAAAAGTTTGAGTTCTAAAAGGTGGAAATCTCAGTCATCAATTCTTTTTAGTTTTTTGAAAGTTACATTTTGCTGCCTGATATTTGCTGTAGATTGTATACGTTAGGCTTAGTTTCCACGTTAAATTAAATGCCAATTTACTGATCGTTTTTTATGCTTGCCTTACTACCAAAGAATTATTGGCAATTTTATTCACCCATGTCATGTAGCATACCGAATTTGATACTAATGCTTAACTGCGGGAAAATGAGTTACTATTGTATTAAATGGCTCCCATATTAATTTGTTGTGGAGTTCCATGAGGAAATTGGCTAATGTTAAAGATCCGAGTCTAGTTAATTTGTGTGTGGGTGTGGGTGGGTATGTGTGTGTTTGGGGGGTGGGGGGGTGGTCGTGAAGAAATTGATGTGTGATCTCGGTTCTAATAGTTTGCTTGATTTACTGATATAATCGTGCACTATATTGTTCCCAGGTAGAAATATGAATTTCATCCTAATAGCACAGTTCAAGTTGTATCTTTTCAAATAGGATAAACTTTCAAATTAGACCACAAAAAATAACATATCTTAACTTTAGGCCTCGTTTTAATTTTATTACTAAAGTAGGTCTAGTTTTGCATATATATAGATTACGCAGGTGTATTTTCTAAAAAAACAAATTTGTATTTGCAGAAGCTTGGATTGCGCAAGTGTTACTTTTAAAAAAAAATTATACTCAAGTATTTTTGAAATGCATAAGTGTTACTTTTTTTTTAAAATAAATTATGCTTGAAACCACAAGTATAAATTGAAATTTTGTCCTTTCAACTATTTAATGATATTAGCGGCCTAGATTTATTATCTTATATGCACATGTCTGTGTAATTTCATATCTGCTATTTTTATGTTACCACATTTCCATGTAATTTAGTATCTTCTATTTGTATGTTACCAAACCGTGTACTTTTTGAATGAATGTTAATATTTTCTTTTACTCAATATAAAAAATATATACACATGTGTTTATTGTTTATTTAGTTTTTTTACTAGGGTAGGAAGCACTGTTTTCAGGTATGAACTGAGTATTTTAGTCACATTAGATATTCATTTGAAAATCTAAGGAGTCTAGTAGAATGGAGCAAATAAGTAATACTTTCTTTGGAAGTAAACACCCAATGATAATCACCTGAAATCCAATGTATTTACTATAGTAGCATGTTGTTCTAGTTTGCTTATATGTTTGCATCTATTTGCTGGAATGATATGATTTCTGAGTGTGTCTGGCTATTGTAGCAGTGTGAAGTTATGATTTTTTGAAGTTTTTAGAGTTTGATATGAAATATATGTGTCTGATATGTTACATTGCTTCTCTTCAAATTATTGGTCTTAGTAGTAAGGCGAGGTATCATTTTTATTTTAAACAGTTTAATCTCAAATTAATATATCTTCTCTTTAATATTAGCAATTAAATCCGTAATCCATGGTAATATATATTCATATATAGTTTGGAATAAATCTGACTAATGTAGTAATGTTTTCAATTATTTTCTGCTTCTGATTTTCTTTTATGAATTTCTGGTTACCTTTATTTCTATAACTACTATACTATTAGTTCAGTTTTGCACCACATCATCTCCAGGTGTTCATGAATTTCCCATGTTTTCCATGAATTTATAGTCTTACATATAGGGATTATAGTGCTGTAAAATTTATGCTTTAATCATTTGCAGCCTTCTAGTATCCTAAAAAGCATATGAATATTTTTACTGTTATCTATCTAAAAATTGGACCTTCTGGTTTATCAAAGTACATGAATCATATTTCATCTTTTTCAAAAGGTATATCCATACTCAGGATCATCAGTACATGAGGCAAAGAAGTTGTACATGAGTATGATTTAGCAAGCTAATTGAGCGATGTATTTACACGGAGACTTATTAGTGAAAATTTAGGTACATTCTATTGACCACATTATCAGGCATATCTTTCAGCATCTATTTGCATCTATGTTTGCATCTATTCTAGTTTGCCTATATGTTTGCATCTATTTGCATCTATAGACCAAACCTTACTACTAGATTATTCAATGCTATTTGGTAATAGAAAAAAAAAAAACTATTATAGGAGGGCGGTATGTCTTTCAGCATAGACAAATAATGGATAAATGAATCAGATCTAAGATCTACATACTATATAGACGGGGTGCAGAAGTTCATTAGTTTTGTTGAAGAAAACGGTGGTAACAAAGCATTGTATTTATGCCCTTGCACCCGGTGCAAAAATATGAAGACGATCAAATTAGATGACATTCATTTTCATTTGCTTAGATGGGGTATTATCCAATCGTATACAGCGTGGTATTTTCATGGGGAAAAAAGGGCGGAGATGGAAAAACAACAACCAGTTAGTCATGGCAGAACTACTATTGAGTCTAAACATATTAGGATGGAAGATCTGGTCAATGATGCAGATAGATTTCATCATTTTCAACATACAAATTCGTTTCCTGATCATGCTAATGTTGGAGAGCAGTCTACTGATTATCCAGGTTGGCAGGTCAATGAAAGTAAGAAGTATGAATCGCTTTTTGGTAGCGTAAAAGAGCCGCTGTATCCTTCATGTTCAAAAGGGATTACGAAGCTGTATGCCATTGTGAAACTGAATAGCTTGAAGACCCAATACAGCTTTTCAGATAATGGTATGACTGCACTTCTCGAACTAATAAAGGGGTTACTCCCCGAAGGTAACACGCTGCCGACAAAGTACTCCGACGTGAAGAAGATCATTAAGAAAGTTGGGATGAATTACAAAACTTATGATGCATGCATCAATGATTGCATATTGTACTGGAAAGATGATGCGAACAAAGTTTCTTGTACAAATTGCAATGAACCAAGATATAGGACGACATTAAACGAAGAGAGAAAATGCACCAAAGTACCTCGAAAGACGTTAAGACATTTTCCTTTAATTTCTAGATTGAAGAGACTGTATACTGTACCATGGATGGCAGATGCGATGACCTGGCATGGTCGTGCCAAGTCTGATCCAACCGTAATGTGTCATCCATGTGACACTTCTCAATGGAAATTCACAGATTCATTTGATCAAACTTTTGCTGCCGAGCCATGAAATGTCACACTTGGAATAGCTACAGATGGTTTTTGTCCACATGCTTCTCTCTCTAACCCTTACAGTTGTTGGCCAGTAATTGTAGTACCATATAATCTTCCTCCGTCTATGTGCATGAAAAGGGAGTTCTCAATGTTAACATTGTTGATTTCTGGGCCAAAACAACCAGGAAAGGATATTGATGTTTATTTACAGCCGTTGATAGATGAGTTAAAGCAGTTATGGGAAGGAGTAGTTACATTTGACTCGTTAAATAAATCTGAGTTCACAATGAGAGCTAGGGTGCTGTGGGCAATCCATGATCACCCTGCTTTTTGGACTTTATCGGGATGTACCACTCACGGTTACTTTGCATGTCCTGTTTGTGGGGAAAACACTTGTTCTTATTATCTTCCTGAAAGTAAGAAGATGTGTTACATGGGACATCGAACGTTTCTTCCTAACGAACACAAGTTTCGATACGATAAGACAAATTTCAACAACGAACAAGAACTTCGTCGCCCTAAATGGCCATTGACTGGTTTTCAAGTTGAAAAGAAAGTAGCGAATATAAAAATGAAAGTTGGTAAACAAAAAGAAGAAATTGGTCGAAAACGGAAAAAGTCAACCAATGAAGATGTTGACAATATTTCTGGATGGTATAGGAGGTCTATCTTTTTTGATTTACCATATTGGAAAGCAAATTTGGTCTGACATAATATTGATGTTATGCATACAGAGAAGAATGTCACGGAGCATCTCATCAGCACCATTATGGACCATAAAGATAAGTCAAAAGATGGCATCAATGCATGCAAGGATTTGAAAATCATGGGTATAAAACAAAAGTTGTGGGTGATGGAAGATCTAGAAACAAATAAAACAATCATACCAAAGACAACATTCGCTTTGAGCAAAGAAGAAAAGATACGGTTTTGCACCATTTTGAAAAATCTGAAAGTGCCTAACAAATTTTATTCTAACTTTCACAACAATGTGAGCATCAATCCTCCTGAACTAAGAAATATGAAGTCACATGATTACCATGTCATAATGCAGCATTTGCTTCCGGTATTGCTTCGACATTCTTATCCACAACATAAGGATCTACGAAATGTTATTCATCGTATTAGTTTATTCTTTAACATTTTGTGTTCAAAGGTGATCAATAGGGAACATCTTTTAAAAGCAAAGGCTAGCTTAGTAGAAGCAATGTGTGTATTTGAAAAACATTTTCCACCTGCATTTTTTGATATCAGTGTCCACCTTATGGTTCATTTAGCCGATGAAGCGTTGATTTGTGGCCCTGTCAGATATCGATGGATGTATCCATTTGAACGGTAAATTTCTAATTTCAGTTATGCACATCATTATTTCATATAAATAGCTACAGTCTATAGTATATAATTGATCACATTTATAGGTTGATGAAAACATATAAAGGATATGTGCGCAACAAAAGATACATTGAAGGGTGTATTGCAGAAGGATATATCGTACAAGAAGCTAGTCTTTACTGCATGGAATGTATGCCAAACGGAGGTGATGGCAATCATAAACATACCCATGAAGCGTTTTTAGACGAAGACGATGAGTTTGTTGGTGAGATACCTCTGGATAATGGTAAAGACATAACGTTAACCCAACTGCAGTTTGAACAGGTGCGTAGATGGATCCTTAATAAGTATGATGGATTGGATGAATGGAAGAAGTAAGTTCACGAACTTGTTTGGAATTTTAATTTTTTTAATTCAATTTATATATACATTTTGATATGTGTTTTTCGTAGGAGGTATAACTCCTATGTGAAAAGTACTAGATTTCAACCTAGAGGCAGGGCTACCACCGTGGAAGTAGTTCAAAGTTTTAATCTATGGTTACGTAATGAGCTGTTAAAGACCATCGATGTTGACCCAACTCTGTGGCGGTTAGTGCACGGGCTGAAGTTCATAACGCATAGTTATATGAAGTACCAAGTGAATGGATTTTCATTTTCCACGAAAAAGTACGAAGACCGTATGGTAACACAAAATAGCGGTGTATGCATGAGAGCAATTACAAAATTTAGAGCGAGTGGCAAGGATAAAAATTATAAGGAAGCAGAAACGATGTATTACGGAGTCATTCAATAGATACTTGAGTTGGATTACACTAACTTCAAACAAACAGTTTTTTATTGTGATTGGGTAAAAGTTGAGGATAAGGTCAATGGTTGCAAAATAGATCCCATTTCAAACCTCATCACAGTAAATTTAGAGAAATTGAAGAACAAAAATAACGTGAATGACAAGCCATTTATTCTTTCATCAGAAGCGAGTCAAGTTTTCTACTCAAAAGATATAAAAAATAACGGATGGTCTGTGGTCTTGCATACACCAAAACGGTTGACTACAAATATGGATGACATTGAGTTCCCTACCGTCTATCAATCAGCTTTTGAAGACAATGAAAAATTAGAAGACCTTACCAAATCCATATGTTAACTTATTAGTATTCGTACATCACATGATTGTGTGTCTGTACATTTTTAATTGCATGATTGTGTGTATGTATGTTTTGAATATTTTATCCATTCCAATGCAATTCCAGGTTTTGTCACTTAATAATTTTGTATGTGCAATTGTGTTATATTATGGAGTGTTGACATTGATACATTGATAAATCTATAACTATTATCGTGTCTTATTAAAATAATTAGTAATATTATATTTTGTAGAAAACTATGTCACAAAATCCACCATCTTCACATTCATCATGTTCAGAGGCGAAGAAAGTTGATCAAAACTTACTTGGTATTCCGATCTCAGATAACGCTGGAAAAATCGCTACTACGCTCGGTAACTAGTAAGAGCTCATATGCGATATCATATATAAGTTGGAATAAAGTACCTGCAATATACAAGGACAACGTTTGGAACGAATTGGTGGTAAGTATCCTTATCTGTTTGACAACAACTATTTCATTCAATAACCTTATGGTTTCAACTCTTTGCACAACATTTAATTTAATATATTTTTTGCAGAAAATTTATGAGCTCGATCCGCTTTCAAAGAAAATGTTTTTAAGGAGAATGGCCGAGGCTTTTAGGAGATACAAGAAAAACTTGAGAGTAGGTTATTATGACCCTTTCAACAATGACGAAGAACGGTTGAAAAATTGCCCACCTACAGTTGCTCAAGAAGATTGGGCAGAGTTCGTAAAAAATGAAGCAACGCCTGAAGCGAGCGGAAGAAGGGAGGTAGGCAAAAAGAACAGAGCATTGCTCAGTTATGCTCATCATGCAGGACGTAGAAGTCACGCTAAAATAGAACAAGAAATGGTAATTTATATTCATTTTCATTCAAATGATTTACACATTGTGATTGGATATTCATGTCGTTGCATCAACTTATATTGCAGATCGTTGCTAGTCCATCAACAAATATCACTCGTCGTCAAGTATGGGAGAAGACACACAGGAAAAAAGATGGTAGCATATCAGATGCCACTTCTCCATACTTTGTAAGTTAAACAAATATTAACTTGCATATTCTTTAAAATTCCTTATTCATGTAAGTATTATCATATTATATGATCAAATTGCGAAAGCGAAGGAAAATATCACTAATAGCGATGAAGAAAAATTGACAGTGGATGAAGACATCTTATCACAAATGCTTGGTAAGGATGCATGGGGTAGGAGCCGCGGTGTTGGGACCGTTATACCAAAGACTAAAGTTAAGGCTTGTGCTATTGCACAGAAACGACTCCGACATGTTCATGGCGAGCAGGATGAGTTGAAAATGAGGGTGGGAAGTTTGGAGAGTACGGTGGGAAATTTGTCTGGGCAAATGGAGGTTTTGATCAACAAGGTGGGAAATATTGAACAGGGAATTCGTGCACCGGTCAATTCTTCTGATGGAGGACGCGCCACACAATTCAATGCTCCTGAATTCATTGCTTCGCAGTTCTAGGATTCGACCAATGTTACGAACAATCAAAAATGTGAAATCCTCAACTCTGATTTAGAATTAATAGGAAGATGTATTTTTAACATTTAAACATTTATGACATAATAAGTAGAAAACTTAAATAATAATAAATATTCCCTTTTATTGCAACAGGTACTATATGCCGAGATTCTACATTGTCCAACATCCATGGGAAATCTGTACAATCCACACATGAAAAAGTGGTGTTGGACAGTATACTGCTACCAGATGAGAGAACCAACAAAATGAATCATCAATTTGCAGAGACCTTTGCTGATGTTGGAGTGGGTGGATATGTGTGCCATCCGAAGTGTCTTATTCGATATCTCTAGATGATGGAGCAGGTATATTTGGCAGGAGAAATAAAAAATGGTTCATGAATCATATGGCAGGAGTAAATTAGAGAAAATAAGAAATGGTTCACGAACACCGAAACTTCACTTATCACATATATCATAATATCAATTTGTTCTTAACCTTAGGATTTGCTTATAACAGTCCAATTTATTCTTCATCTTACACATATGTATATAGATAGTTCTTTGATCACATAATGAAAGTCTACATGCGTCTCTGTTTCACCTCCCTAAAATACCAAGAAAAATAAATACTTGTACATAACTACATCTTATACACTGGTTTCACCTAGATATAAGATGTAAATTTTACTTGTACATAGCAGCAAGATATGTTGAGTTAGCAATTCATGACTAACTCAACATATAATCGTCTCTGTTTTCAACAATTTCATGCTCTGCATGTTGGATATTTTGTTATAGTGATATATGGAAGAAATTCTTTATAACTATTACTAAGCACCATTGAAATGATTTTATATGTATAATTACAACAAGAGATCGATCTAAAATCCCTAATATTATTATGACTGTTAGTTTTTAGAAGTAGAGTTATGAAAGTATTGTTAAAGCTTTCAAGTAACTTTTCATTTTCTATGAATTCATTTTGTAGAGCTTCATTTCCTTATCCATTAACATCTGGACTACTTCATTCAATTCCACTACATCCCCTTCGAGCTTGCCTCTACATCACCAAACCAACAAACAAGTTCCTTTCACAAACGTCGCTGCTCTCTGATCATTCTGCCTCAAACTTCCGATCACATAACACCCATCTCTATAACATTTTTAACAAATTTTGTTTGGACTTTCTACAACATTTTTAAAATTCTTAATGTAATTTTTTTTGAACGTTATGTTAGTTATTTCAATCATGTTTCACAAACGTCGTAGATATACTTTTAACATTTTTGTTAATTTCATTTTAGATTCATCTCAGTTAGATTTCAGCATCATCCCTGTTAGATCATTTTATTTGTGTTGTTAATTGAATTTGCATCTCGGTTTCAGTTTCATTTTAGTTTAAAAAAACAAAATTATTTATTCCACATTAAATTTGTACAAACTTTTCTCTGTGCATAACAGTGTGTGCAGTCAATACTTCACTCTCCAAACTGCTAATCATTACAACATACCATCACCCTGCTATACCACAACACTTATCTGATCATCCCTTTTCAACCATCATACAACCTTACTTCAACAAATACTACAAATGTCTTACTTGTCTCTGCCAAGTCATCTTCCCACAACAACACAACAAACTCATCCCTGGTTGCCTACACACCTCTGATTGCACATCAGCCTTCACACCGTCCCATACTCCTTTTCATACATTATTTCATACAACTACATTATTTCATACATTCTCATTGACAATTCACCACAGTTCCTCCTTATTGTTTTCAGTTGAATACATCAACATTGTCTCCTTCACAATCAACCCAAAGCTCCGCATAACTGTGCACATAACTCATCAGTCACAGTCACATTCAAACTGTTGCACAACCATCTACTTGCTGCACATTTCAACTTCCATCAACATCTATTTTCTACAACTTCTCCGACCATAGTTACAACCAGTCATCACTCCATACAACCAGTCATAACCGTACTATCATTTTCACCAAGTTTCTTCATCATCACCTTAACTGCTCTATACATTTCCCACTCACCTTAACTGCTCTGCCTCTTCACCACATACGCTCCTCTGCAAACATCAATCCACTGCCTAAAACTACCACTCCACAGACACTCAACCGACATCCACCACAGTACATCTTGACCACCACACTCAAACAAAACATTAGTGCACACGCCCTCTGCCCCTTGAACCATCCACAGAAACTTCAACCTGACCTTCTTGCATTCACACAATATTCATATACTGCACTCAACACCATATAATATTTCATTGCATACCCTTAAATCTATACTTTCAGTAATACAAAGCATGCTTTGTTCTTTTAGCATTGTTCTTTTAGCAGTCGAATAATTGTCATGTAGTGTCCCTCCATCCAGTAAAACCCAGTAATCTGTTTGACATAGAATCCTATATTCTCTCATAAAATAATTTTTCTTGCTAGAAGTTCAAGAGTCCAATATTGTCTAGTGGTACGAATGCATTTTGAAGCGTAAAGAACAAAATTAGTGTTAAAGCAATTATATCTGATGTAATCTGTCTGGTACATTTTGAATGGTCAATTTTGTTTAGTACCAATCAAACCATTAATATTATAAATATTGGGATTTGGAAATCTTGTAAACTTTGGCATTTATTTTCTTCATAATTATTCTGTTCCTTAGCCTTTATGTGCATAGTTTTCAATCTAAACTTTGTCAGATTCATCTCGGCTTTCGGGTAACGACTTTCACATCATTTTTTGTGTTGATTTTGTGCCTTAATTTACTTATATCAATTGATTTCAAGCTTAAATTGATCAGACATGATTAAACCCTATGATTTGACAGTTTTGGAGATTTTAGGTTTTGTGAAACTGGTAATACAAACATGATCGTAGGCTTATGCATCATTCTAATCGGCACATTATCAAAAAAAAATCAGATTTATCCCTTGTTCAACCTGGTGGAGATGATTTGTTGATAATCTGGGACAAAAATATGATTTTTTTTGTAATTTTAAGTGGTTTCTTAATATATAAGAAAATGTTTTCCTATGGTGTAATGTCGAACAAAATCACACACCTAATTTCGAAAATTTTGGGTTGTAACCCATAGCACGCCATTTGGTTCAACTATTGGGTAATACTCGTGTATTTTTGAATTATTTTCTTAATTTGGATGTGTAATTGTTGGATGAATATGTTATTTGTTTTAATAGTATCCCACAAACTGATATAATATATGTATAGTTAGTACAATATTTGTTGTAAGTCCTTGTCTAGGAAAGTTAGTATAATATATGTATATAGTTATATGCATATCCTATAATTTATATATAAGAAATGTCTTTCAAATACATAGCTACGCATTATCTCACTAGGCCTGGTCAAAACATAGTGGTTTTCAAATCAGTTCGCATTAAATCAATGAACAACATGTTTTGACTAGCTCGGTTCATGCTAATACAAGACCAGTGCATGCATGCACATACATAAATTAGTTTCTTGCCATTACATTGCAACTGTTTTCATACACACTAATCAGTCTATAGACTATCGATTAAGTTTGGCATCATACAACTGTCTTTTGTACTACTATAATTTATACCCATTTTTACGTTTGCAGGTTGAATCAGGAATGACCTTTATGCAATCTTTGGTGCTAGCTAATTTTATTTGGTTTAGCAAAAAGTGTAGCAAGAGACTTGGAGTAATTCATTTGCAAAAGGTTAAGCCAGAGACACTGTTATAGATGTTATACTCTAGGTTCTATTGAACATGTTATGGTCTTGTATTGATATTGTGACTTGTGTAGCTCTTGTTTTGAGCTTAACTTCATATTTGTACTAAATGCTAGTATGTACTATTTTTTGTGTTATGTAATGATATTGTTAAGTTATTATGCACTGCAATGCGGATTATTGAATCATTTGAATGTGCACTGTCTATAATATTATTTGTTTTCTAATATCATTTGAATGCGGAATATCTAACAGGCTCGTAGCAATTTGAATGTGCAGTATCAAATTGTCTCATTTGAATGTGCAGTATCTAATTGTCTCATTAGATACGGCCTTAGGCCGTACCTAACAGGCTCATTAGATACGGCTAATAACTGTATCTAATACGACTTTAGGCCGTATCCAATTGTTTCATTAGATACGGCCTTAGGCCGTATCTAATTGTCTAGGCTATTTAGATACGGCTAACAACCGTATCTAATATATCAATTAGATACGGCTTTAGGCCGTATCTAATTGTCTCATTAGATATGGCTATTAGCCGTATCAAACTGATAAGCTCGCCAAATTTTGATACGGCTAAAAGCCGTACCAGAATTTGGTTTATGGTGTAGTGAGAAGACGTTACATCTGGTACTGCGGTTGTAACCTAGGGCTACATTGTATCAAGGATTATAGGTTTGGATATACTTTCCATGGGCTCTCATGATAAGCAAATAGTAGCAGTTAGGCTCGTGTATGTCGATTCGGGTTCTATACAATTTTAGGTGTTGGACGATGTGTTGAAAGCATCATAAGTATTGTTCTTATATTAGTGACTATACTTTGCACGTTTTGGCCTAATCGAGGGATCAGATGCCTACTAGCCAAGTCTATGACATTTGGTTTACGATTGGTGCTATATTTTTAGTTTATGATAATTTTATCACGTAGAGTAGCACGATAGTAGAAAACAGCTAACTTATTTGATGCAAGTAAAGATGTATGTTAATGTATGGTTCTACAACCTTGAGTATTTCCATTCGATATTATTCATGATATATTAGCATATTAGTAATCATGTTGATTGGTGATATTTCCTTTTCCCTAAACTTTATATTTGGTCATCTCTTTGTTGTTTCTTTGTTATCTATTCTTTGAGTAGGTTGATTTGAATTTGGAATCTCTACTAGTTAGAGGCGATTCACAGAGCCATAATAATATTACCGCTATGGTTACATGTATACAGATTTTGCCTGTTTTGACATATAAACTTATGTATTATCTTGAGATGCATTTTTTATGGGATTTGATGTATCATCTACTATTTTTATCATGATGTTGGATCTTATGTCTATTGATATGATATGCATTTAATCTTCACATATTTATGTTGATATTATATTTTATATCCATCTACCTTGAGAATTAGTCAGTTGTGATATAGGTTTTTTGTTATATATTGTCGTTTACATATCATATCCTTGACGGAATATCGTCTGTAGCACTATTGGAGCATCTATTTGTAACATCCCCTATCTTGAGGTCCGAAGTTAAGCATTGCAAATGCCGCATTCATCCATAGTATTAACTTCCGATGAAAAAATATGGTGGTCGTCCGAGTTCACTAGTGTTTTAGTTTAGTTTGTGAATGTTGAAATGAATAAGGAATGAAGGATAGAAGAGTTTAGGGTATAAAAACAAAGGCTATTCCTATTTTCACCCTACCATATTCCTCCTATTTACTTCTGTTTATTCTCTTTTGCTAACACATTCCTTATGGCACGGCTTCTTATTTACTAACAAATCTCAGTCCTTTAACTTTCTATATTATTTCATTTAATTTATCTAATTATATGTCTTAAGTAATGTTATTCAAAATTAGGGTCATTCCACTAGTACTTGTACGCATGGATTTCGAAAGTTATGGGAGGCAGTTCATTATAGTAGTGGACTATATAGTGAAGTGCGCTAGTATTGGTCTTACATTAGTGACCATGCATAGCGGCTAAGTAGTTAATAATGGTATCGACTACGTATAGGGAAAGTACATATATAAGGTATTTTTAATATCATGATAATATCGGTAAAATATCAGACATGTTATAAATGATATTGTACTGTGTTATAATGCTACGTTGATGTTAACTTTTCAAATCCTGCAATTAAACTGATTGTAACAAATATAGAAATAACAAATATGCATATAAATCAGGTAATCAATGGACTGTATTTCTGAACAGTATAGTTTTATTAGGATGACTATTAATCGCTGGCTGATGCGGGCCTACCAGACATAATCAGTAATCCAACATTTGTTAGACAAGATACTGGATGGTCTGTCCTTAACTTACTTTTACAAGGGTCAATTGATCCTAATGGTTTTGAGGGCTCACCAATAACTTACCTCTACTATGTATATTCCTTTCTGTATGTGACATTATTTCAGTCTTACCTATGAAAAAGCCTTATACACTGAAATTTTGGACTTATGTTAGCTAGGGGCTACTAGCTAAACTATATGGCGCGATCCCATACCAGTCCCATCTATTATTCTAACATTTGAGTCATTCTTTTAGCAAATATCTGGGCTGACCACCCTATTCAAATTTCATTTCTTTGAAAACAATCTTTACAAATGATTTACCCTTGAAACCATATCTTTTTAAAACAAAGAAATTATACCCTTTGCTTCCCCAAAATACTTATTTCATGATATATGCTTTAGACAAAACAATTTTGATGAAAATCTAAATCCATAGTGTTATCTATCCCTTTTCAATAAGTTAAAGCCTCTTTTTAACTTAGAAAACCTTAGGGCTTTAAGCCAAAGCAATACTTTCAAAACCCTTGTTTAAACCTTAAACAATTCCTTTCAAAATAATTGAAAGCATCCCTTTCAAAACCGTATTATACAAAACTTTAGACATCCCCTTTCAAAAACCATTTAAGCTTGTCTTTTGAAAGCATTGGAAACCTTTCTTTCAAAATACTTAAAACAAACGTTTCGAACACTTAAAATGTACTTGTCAAAAACGTTGGGGACCTCTGACGCAGCAGATAATAACAAATGAAGAAAACGATGGAACGATACAAAGATAAATTGGTGAATTATGATACCAAATGACCAAATCCGTTGATCTCTCGAGATACCCGATTCTAGCTATCTTCAACACGTTGATCGCGCACAATGCCACGTTAGAAGATCTACGATTCTTCGATGTTGATCTCACGCACGAGATTCCGTGAATCGACTTCAAATTCGTTGATTCGAGCGCACTCGAATAACCGAAGATGGAGAAAGGAGCTCACAATCAACTACCAATTTTTTAAAGAGGCACAAAGCTCTCAACAAAATTTTATTCAAAATCAACTCCTTTTTACAATGACGACACACCCACATTTATAGAAGATTACAACACCACACATATGCGACTTAACCTTCACACGACTCACGACTTATCAATAGTAGAAGTTACAAAAATTCACGACTTAACAACATAACACGACCTACGACTTAACCAGTTACAATATCACGTGACTTAACATTACAACACCACGCGACTTAAGGACTTAGTGACTCAATGTAATGCGGCATCATGTGACATAAGGAATGAGCGACTTAAAGAAGAATGCGGCCTGAGCGACTTATGGAAATGCATAGCTTCAGGAATTTGCAACATAAGACCTTGCGACCTAAAAAAAATGCGGCATATGTTGAGATAGCTTGCAAGCGACTTAACCACTAGGTCGCTGGCGACATAAGGAGTGGCACGACCTAAAATTGATAGCATAAGAATGGAGCAACTTAACATATACAAGCGACCTAACTCTTTAGGCCGTAGCTCGTTAGGTCGTGGCACGCAGACGACCTAAAGAAATGTGGTAGTAGTGGTTTGGCGTGACTCGCTAGGTCGCTTCTCCGGTTGGTTGAATGACTTAACTCGCTAGGTCGCGGCCGACTTAAGGCCAGGCATTCGTCCCCTGGTTGACTCGCTAATTCGATAGGTCGCGGCCGACCTATGGCATGCGACTTACGTACATGGTGCGCTGCATCATCCTCCCCTGGTTGAAAAGAATTCGATCCCGAATTCACACTCTCCTCTTCTTCGACACACTTATCCCCATGATATGGAATCAAGTGTTTGACGTTGAAAACGTCTGCAGTATGGATATGATCCGGCAACCTCAACTGGTAAGCATTCTCATTAATCTTCTTTACAACTTCCAAAGGACTAATCTTTCTAGCAGCTAGCTTGTTGTAAGTTCCAACAGGAAAACGACCTTTCGTCAATACTGCGTAAACAAAATCACCCTCTTTGAAGTCCACACTCCTTCGCTTCTTATCTGCAGTTGCTTATACTTCTCATTTGACTTAAGCAATCGTTCATGAACAATCCCGTGACACTCCTGCAACTCATTCATGAAATCACAAGCTCGTTTAACAACCTCTTTTTGACGTGGAACTGTCGACAAATCCAACGGTCCCTTCGGAATTGCTGAATATACTACTTGAAATGGACAGAATCCAGTACTTCGATTAATGGCATGATTATGTGCGAATTCTGCGTGACACAAGTTCACATCCCAGCTCTTCAAATTATCCTCCACAAGACATCTCAACAAGTTTCCCAAAGATCTGTTCACCACTTCCGTTTGCCCATCCGTTTGTGCATGATAGGCGCTACTAAAATTCAGCTTAGTCCCAACCATCTTCCACGGACTCAACCAAAAATGACATAGAAATCGAGTATCCCGGTCAGAAACAATGGTCTCAGGTAGCCCATGTAGTCGATAAACCTCTTTAAAGAACAATTGAGCAACACGGACTGCATCGGCGGTCTTTTTACAAGCGATAAAATGTGCCATCTTCGAAAATCTATCCACCACAACATATATAGAATCATTCCCTTGTTGAGTTCTTGGCAAACCCAAAACAAAATTCATGCTAACATCAACCCATGGTCTAGTAGGCATGGGAAATGACATATACAATCCTGCATTCGTAGCTGTCCCTTTGGAAACTTGACATATGTGACATCTTTGCACAAATCTTTCAACTTCTTTCCTCATGGAAGGCCAAAAATATGATTGAGAAATCAACTGTAAGATACGATCTCTTCCCACATGACCTTCTTCATGCAATTCCTTCACAATCTTCATTCGCAAACTGCACTCTGGTATACACAACCGATTTCCTTTGAATAGAAAACCATCTACCAACACATACTCATCTGTCTTCCCTTTCTCGACTTCATCTACAATCTTAGCAAAGTAAGGATACTCAACAAATAATTCTGGAAATACATCAAACCCCTTCACTTCAACCCTCATCGTAGTCAACAAATGATTTCTTCTACTCAATGCATCTTGCTTTATAACAGATGTAAACTGTTGCAAGTATGCGATCTATGAAGCATGTCTGGTTGCAATCTTATTCTGTCCCTGCAAATGTTTCAATACTTCATGGTCAGTATACAACACAAACTCTTTGTAAAACAAGTAGTCTCCAATGCTTTATGGCTTGGACAATATCATAGAACTCCAAGTCATAGGTACTGTATCTTGTCTTGGCTCCAGAAAGTTTCTCGCTAAAATAAGCAATTGGACGACCCTTTTGACTCAACACTCCACCAATTCCAACTTTAGACGCATCAGTATTCAACTCAAAGAGTAACTGAAAGTCCGGGTATCTAATAATCAGTGTTGTAGTCAAAAGTGTCTTGATCTGTTGGAAAGCAGAATCAGCCTCTTTAGTCCACACAAACTGCTTTCCTTTCATACAATCTGTCATTGGTGCCATCACGCTACTGAAATGTGGAACAAACCTTCGGTAGAATGATGCTAAACTATGGAAACTTCTTACTTCATTTACAGTCCTAGGTTGTGGCCAATCCTTGATTGCTTCAACTTTACCTTGATCCACTTGGATACCTTCCTTCGACAACACATACCCCAAGAACAAAATACTATGTGTCATGAATATGCACTTCTTTGTTGCCGCGTAAAATTGCTCCTGACGAAGTATCATCAACACTTCCCACAAGTGTTGTAGATGTTCTTTTGTGCTTCCACTGTATATCAATATATCATCAATGTATACCACCACGAACTTTCCAATAAACGGTCGAAAGATCTGATTCATCACTCGCATAAAAGTACTAGGTGCATTCGAAAGACCAAATGGCATGACCAGCCATTCATACAACCCCCCGTGTCCTGAAGGTTGTCTTCCATTCATCCCCTGGTCGAATTCGAATCTGATGATACCCACTCTTCAAACCATTCTTTGAAAAGATAACAGCTCCACTCAACTGATCTAACAAGTCGTCCAATCTTGGCATCGGAAATATGTACCTCACTGTGATCTTGTTTAATGCTCGACTATCTGTACACATTCTCCAAGTTCCATTCTTCTTTGGCACTAACAAGGCTGGTACTGCACAAGGACTTAAACTTTCTTGTACACGCCCTTGTTCAAGTAACAACTCCACCTGCCTTCTCAACTCTCCGTGCTCCTTTCGACTCATTCTATAATGTGTCTATGTGGTAACACAGCTCGCAGAACAAGATCAATCTGGTGTTGTATGTCTCTCAACGGTGGTAATTCTTTTGGTAATTCTTCAGGAAATACATCTTCAAATTCCTTCAACACCGGCTTAACTTCCTCAGGAATTTCAACCGTTTCACTACTTTCACGTCCAATCAACAGAAATACTTCAGTCCCATCCTCTATTTCTTTGACAAACTCCTTCGAAGATAACAGAGTCTTTAGTTCCTTGATTTCCTCCAACTTGCTTTCACTTTGTTGTCGCTTTTTAGGAACTAAAGTGATTCTAGTGCCATTGAACATGAAACTATAGCAGTTAGTCCTACCATCGTGTTGCGCGGCTCTATCAAATTGCCACGGTCTTCCCAACAACAAATGACATACATCCATATCCACCACATCACACCAAATTTCGTCCTTATACTTCTTTCCGATGGAAAAAATTACACAAGCTCTTCGACTAACCATCACTTCCCCACCTTTCCTCAGCCAAGCCAATCTGTAGGGTTCGGGATGCTTCTCTGTCTTTAACGCTAACTTCTTTACAGCTTCTGTAGAGATGATGTTATCACAACTTCCTGCATCGATAACAAATTTATAAACCTTTCCCAAAATAGTGCACGTCGACTGAAAAATATTACTCCTCAATCAGCTAGTCTCCTCTTCCTGCTTTGGCGTCAAGCAAGATCTCCTCATCATTAAAGAATATCCCTCGTCTCTCGTCAGTAATTCTTCTTCTTTCTCAACTTGTGGTGAATTGGAACATTCTATTTCTACATCCTCATCCTCAAGCTCAGCAACCATCGCTCGCTTCTTAGGCCTTGGGCATACATTGCTCTTATGACCAAACTCCTGACAGTTATAACACTTGAAATTGTTGTTGACCTTGGTCTTAGCAACTTCATTAACAACCGGTTTACTAACAGCCTTGGAAACATTAGTATTGCTAGTAGCCCCTTTCACCTGATTGATCGAACTTGTAAGTGCACCACCTCCTCTTCTACCTTGCTTCTCGCAAGCTAGAGCCTTCTGGTGTGCTTCAGCAACGGATCTTGGATCAAACATATTTACCATATTCTGAATTTGCATTCTTAGTCCTCCAACAAATCTAGACGTCAACTGTTTCTCCGTTTCCATGATATCGTTTCTAGCAATCAGTTGATAAAACTCACCTGCATAATCATTTACCGACTTTGTCCCTTGTCCCAAATTCTGTAAGCGCTGATACATAAGAGACTGATAATTATAAGGCAAGAAGGTAGCCTTCGTCAACTTCTTCATCTTTTCCCATGAAACAATCTTCGACTTTCCCATTCTTTCCCGTGTAAGTTTAGTTTGTTGCCACCATGACATAGCTCTTCCCCTCAATCGTGTAGCAACCAACTTAACTCTACGATTCTCGGGTACTTCCTTGAAGTCAAAAATTTCTTCAACATTTGATAACCAATCCAGAAATTCTTCCGCTATCATTCCCCCTTTGAATTCTAGAATCTCTGTTTTCATCCCCGACTCCCATCGACGATCATCTTCGAAATCTCTATTTCGACTTCGTCCTTGGCTATGGTTTTGACAAAAGCTACTATCACCATCACTGGATTCCTCCAAATCTGACGTATGTCGATGTCGATTCTGACTATCAACATTTCTGCTACCACGCACGTCTCTTTCTCCTGAAACTGATAGTTCTCTTCTTCCCCGATCCGATAGTGGTGACATTCTTCTCCTCTCGAAATTTGATGGCGAAATTCTATGTCCACCTTGATTTGAACCTGGCGATGCTCTTTGTCGAGTTTGATTTATATCCATCATGAGCCTTTCCAATCTACCAATTCCCTCACCAAACTTCTCATTGAATTTATCACTAATTCGTTGCTCCATTTGTTCAGCATCTTCTCTTCGATACACATCTGCAACATTATGATGACGATTAACTCTTCTTGGAGGCATTGTCGAATCTTCAACAAATCCAAATACACACTTCAACTAGCACAACTTTCAATGAGGCAAAATCTACGTTCAAACTCCTAGCTCACGACTTGAACAAATTTCGCACAAACTTGAACAAGCTCGTTTCTGGCTTTAACTTGCTTTAACTTCGGCCTTGATCTTCTTAATTCTTCTAACTCTCGGCTTTGACTTACAAAAGTGTTGCACGGCTCCAACTAGCTCTGACTTTAACTTCAGATCTGGATCAACTTCAACTCGGCCTAGGAACTGATTAAGCTCTGATACCAAACTAACGCAGCGGATAATAACAAATAAAGCAAAACGATGGAACGATACAAAGATAAATTGGTGAATTGATGATACCAAATGCCCAAATCCGTTGATCTCTCGAAATACCGGATTCTAGCTATCTTCAACACGTTGATCGCGCATAATGTCTCGTTAGAAGATCCACTACACCAAAACAGGAAAATTCTAACATTTATAAGTGTTACAAATAATTTTAGTAACACTTTTTAAGTGTTATTAATGGACTGTGAGGAATGGAGCGGCCAGATTTGTAACACTTATAAGTGTTACAAACATACGTATTACTAACACTTATAAGTGTTGGTACCTAAATTCACGGTAACGTTTATAAGTGTTGGTAATGAAATATACGGTAACACTTATAAGTGTTGGTACAGAAATATACGGTAACACTTATAAGTGTTGGTACCTAAATATACGGTAACGCTTATAAGTGTTGGTACAGAAATATACGGTAACACTTATAAGTGTTGGTAACGAAATATACAATAACACTTATAAGTGTTGGTACAGAAATATACGGTAACGCTTATAAGTGTTGGAAAATGATTATTCAGTAACACACACACACACACACATATATATAACTTAAACGCAATGTTTGAATATAAACACTCTGCAAATAATGATTTCCATATCATAAATAATTCATCGTACATATTCAATGCAAAGTTTAAACGCTCTGCAAATGTAGTATAATGTATCATAAACAATTCTTTACATATCTAAAATACCATAATGTCATATATTCAGATATTATTACAACATAAGCTTCATTTTTTTTTCAAAATACACTTAAGAACATGAATTGCAGCAATTGCTAAAGAGGCAATGTGTACAAGCAAAAGCGTAGTTGCTGGCACAAAGACAGTCGATGAGTCAAATGTGAACCTGCCTAAATCTGCATTTGCACCTTCTTCTGCATGATCAGAAGAGTCCTTTTTAGTAACTTCAATTATCATTTCGGAGAGCCCTAAGTATTTAAGAACTATAGATAGGAAACCAAACACCAAGGATGATGCAGAAAGAATACGGTTCATTCGTTGATTATTCCACCATGAGCGGAATGTCAGTCCACTTTCTAGGAACTCACCAAGCTTTGAGATATTGTAAATGCTGAATAGTGATAATGGTATGTAGAATTCTACACTAGATGCCTGCACAAGATTATTTTACCACCAAACTTTAAAACGTATCTATAATAATAAATCAAACGTAATGCCTGATAGTCCGAGTCAGTCATTTACCTTTGGCAAGAAACTGGAGTTGGTTAATAAGCAGTAGGGTTGAAGCAAAACATAACAGAACTCGACCACACCACAAAATGCCCACGTAGTGATCCACAAGTAGACTAAGCATTTCCTGAACCATAGCTTTTCATATATAGAAGCAAATATTGAATATTAATGGTAACTGAATTGGAGTAGGAGCACCAAAATCAAAAATGGATACTACAGCTACACGGAATTATAATTTATATAAATTTTGTCTTTCAACCATGCACACCTTGATGAACCTGGAAGAGCTGAATGGGAAGGATTCTCCTTAGGACTAAAGCAGCAGCTATAGTTATGCTCAAAGACCTACGTGCATTTTATAACTCGAGCTATTTTTAATAATTTTGCTGCCTGTGTAACATATTTATATTGATTTCTGTTTCTTCAGTTTGTAATCTTCTTGTAAGTTACTGATTCTTTTAGTTTCTTAGAACTTCGCCAAATGATTTTTAGGTTGATTATATGCCCCTACCACCTTTTTTCATTTCTTCTTAAGTACCTTAAAACAATAGAGAATAGGGCAAAATTTATTGATAATCAGTCATGTAGACATCCACTAATTTACATCAGGAAAAATAAATTTGCACATTCTTGCTAATTGTACATGTTATCTGTACTCTGTCCTACTACCGAAACCTTTAGGCCGGCCCTGTAGCTAACTAACGAGGACAATTAAGGAATTACGTAGGAACCTAAACATTCCAATTTGAAACATAACCACAAAAAATATGACATAGGCAGGTAACAAAATGAAACTTGAAACAAAAGAGGCACTGTTTTAATACTATGCAGTTTGCACAGTACACCACATGCGTTTATGGAATAACAAAACATTTTGATTCTCCCAATCTAAAAGTAATTACGAAGAATAAATGTCTACTGAAGATATGATTGCATTTTAGAAAATGAAACAAAAGGTAACCTACCAAATACATCCAATATCCATCTTCATATGAAGGGAATGGTACATCTAGGCTACTCATTTTCATCCCATAAGTCGCACCACCTTAGATATTACAAAGGCAACATTTACAAATAAATCAAACTACAGTCTCACCCACATTTATCAGTAAGCCAAACATAAATAGTGAATATTACCTCCTAAATAATATTATTAGGAAGCCTCAGGAAAAAAATAATAAGAAGAAATCCATTGTTTCGTTAAACATCTATATTTCATCGTGTGAAATAGATAAGACTTAGTTAAATGTTGCTGGAAAAAAATAATACCGTGTGGTTTCTTACTCATGTAAGATCTCCCTTTAGTATTAGGCAAGTTAGCACGTAGCTTTTCAATCTCACTTTCCATAGAAATCATGTTTTCCCCATCACCTGCCTCTGTACGAGCAGCTCGACATTTCCTTTCTTCTCGTACTCATAAGTGGCTCTATGATGATACGTGTTATTCCGCCTTTTGGCAAAGCCGAGATACCCAAAAGTTAACAGGAAATCAATGATTACTAGTCACAAATATCGATTGTACGCTATAGGGTCACCATGGATATAGATGAATTTTGTCCGAGTCCGGATCGGGTCACCATTGACAGGACATGATGAGCAAAGTTGTAGAAGCCAGTGTTTCAAATCTTAAGTCAATTCGAGCTTGTATGTGCAAGTTATGATCGATTCAATCTAAGGAAAGAGCATGCTGTTCGTATCCACGAAGAGGGCAAGGTGGTGGTCCATTCGAACCTATTAGGTTCGAATCCATCAACTTAACATCATCTCGCTCCATTCGAATCCATCAGGTTCGAATCCATCAGGAGTTAGGCGCTTCGAACCGATCTCGTTCGTATCGATCAAGTTCGTACCCATCCTCACGCCTTTGTTCGACTCCTTCTAGTTCGCATCCGTCAGATGATCTCACTTCGCATCCATCAACAGATAGTATGCCTCGTATCCATTATAAAGAAGATTGTTTGAATCCATAGATAAAGCCTTATTCGTATCCATCGTTATAACTGCCGTTCGAATCCATGGCCCATAACCTATTCGAATCCATCGGAAGTCCTTCGTATCCATCAGGTGCTGACCATTTCGAATCCACGAACGATTACATGTTCGTACCCACAAAGTCAACAAGCATGGATGATGTGTCATTCCACGATACGAAGTAGGCGAGATCTAGGGAGTTGATGCGTTCAAATAGGAGAAAAGATCGGATCGACTTGAAGGAAGCGCGCCAACTCATCACAGAATCACGTGAGTTCATGGAGTCGAAGGCATCGATTCGAAGCCGACAGCCACACGAAGAACAACATTTCGAATCCACGATAACTCGAGATCTACTGATCCAAATGCCATGAAATTTTCACAGGAGCTTGCATGCATGATGAAGAATGTCTCCACCAAATTTCTGCTCAATTGGACATCATCTTGATCGATACGAGATGGCTTCGTATCGATCACAGATGGACACGAAACTTCTTGAGGTTGGTCGCGTGGGCCCCCTCACGTGCCAGAAAAAGTCTCCTGAGATTTGAGCGAGATCTGAGCCTCCTACACCTATAAATAGAGCCCCAGAACCAACAGAAAAAGGACATTTTGGCCATTGAACGTCCAGACTCTACCGGAATCAATTCTACTCCCTTCCATAGCTGATATAGCCGAAATACAATTATTGTAACTACTGCAATACTTGTAACCAGCAAAGAACATCAATAAAAGTTAAAACCTTCGAAGTGGATGTAGGCCAGAGATAGCCGAATCACTATAAATCATGTGTTCTTGTTTATTATTTCTAAATTGCTGCTTGTTGTTTGCTGAAATCTGTGATTTGTGTTTGAATATTGCTGATTTATATTCATACACTGGTGCTTTCACGATATTTGGGGTTTGTGACCAATTTTGGCGCAAACACTTTGGTGCTTTCACTGAGAAGAACTAGCACCCGCTACACCAGATTCAGAATTCAGATTTAAGAGTTTGAAGAATCCCGACTCAAAGACAATGACTCGACAAACAAGACAAAGAGCTGACCGAAGCCAACAAGGAGGAAGCCAAGAAGCATCCTATGGAGCTGGAGAGGGACATGCTTCAATGTATACCACTAGAGATGAGATGGAAGCTATGGCTAATTCATTACGCGAAAGCATAATGAAGACTTAACAGGAGATGCTGCAGAATTTCCTCGAACAAATGAGGGCGGCGAACATGCAAAACCTTGGACCAACTACAACGACTGCGAGTGCGGAACAAGGAATCAGGATTACAGAAGCTAATGAAGGTCAGGTTCAAGACCAGAATGCAGGAGCTGAAGGCGATCAACAAGGGCTTGGGGGCAGACCCTCGGGGTCAGATACTGGAAGACCAATAGACGGAGCTCAACAAGCTGGAGCCGATGCTTACACTAACGAGCCACCCGAAGAGTATGTACCAGAATTCCTTTCAAGGCTCGGGGGGCAGGACAGGAATGTGGCCAGGAGCCAACCCCTGGATGGAGATGAGAGAATGATTGGTCTAATGCGACGAATCATGAGAGGAGGATTGTCTGGCGGAGGGTTGGAAGAAGTCGGTTGGAGTCCGTTCACTCCAAACATCAGAAATGCAAGGAACCCTTCAAAATTCAAACTACCAATGCTAGATCCTTATGATGGAAGGTCAGACCCGACCATGCACATCACCAGATATATTAGGCACATGGAAGTTCTAGGAGCGTCCGAGGAAGTGATGGCTCGATGCTTCCCCTTATACTTGTCAGATTTGGCTGCGCTTTGGTTCAGGCAACAAGAAACTGGATCAATCAGAACATGGGGCGAGCTTGTAGACTGCTTCATGAGACAGTTTAGGGTCCATGTGACGCGACCCAAGAGTGTGATGACTTTAGCCTCGATAAAGCAAAGGACCAGAGAGTCCATAAAAGATTTCTTATTGCGATTCAATGCAATGGTGGCTTCTATAGATCGCCCGGATCCATCGATGATTTTGATGGCGGCGGTGGCAGGAGTTGGGGAAGGCACCAAGTTTAAAGATTCTTTGACTAAAGATCCACCGCAAGATCTTGGAGATTTCTATCACAAAGCTGAAAAGTTCATCCGATTAGAAGAATCACGGGCCGAGAGGCAGGAAACAAACGCCGTGCAAAGCGAAGGAACCTCCAGGGAACAGTCCGTAGTAGATAAAGGAAAGAGGAAACAGGATGGCAAATACGATGGTCCTGATAAACGAAAGAAATTCCGGGAACCGAGATTCAGGCAGTACACAGATCTGACTGCAGGCCTGGAACGAATTTACACTGAAACTCGGGGACAACTCCCTTATCGAAAGCCACCCAGGAGAGATCCTACTGAGCGGGAACGCAGAACTGGTAAATACTGCTTATTCCATGAGCTGGATGGGCATACTACAGATGAATGCCGCCATTTGAAAGATGAGGTGGAAGAACATGCCAGGAGTGGTAGATTGCCACAATATGTCAGAGAATGGACAGCGGCAGCAAGGCCTGAACAACTACCGCCTCCATCTAACAGGAACGATCCTGGATCGAGATCACGACTCGTCATCCATTGATTAAAGATGGCAGAGGCCAAGTCCAGGATTTGGATTTTGGTCGAATAATTTTGTTTAGATTTTTTTTTTTGGAATAAATGCCTACTCCACTTACTCATGTACGGCAACCGGAGAGATCCCTAGGCATGCTTTGAGATGGAAATAGACCGATATGCCCGGAGAGGCGATGTTTAACTTTATCTTGATGTTTGAGATTGAACATTTAGGACCTTAATTTGAATAAATAAATTTGAATCTCTTGAAATAAACCTTTGACCGGAGAGTTAAAGGATGAGCATTAAATACCAGTATAAAATTGATCGCTTTATGACCCTACCGGGAAAAGGGGTCCGGAGTGCAAGAAGTGAGTTGCTTCGTCGGAGAGCGACAAGACCAACTCACTTAAGCGCTGTTTCCCCTTCACCGGAAAGTGACGGGATGGGATCCAGCAAGAGCCCGGCGAGGCCATGATCGGTCTAGAGCGACCATGACATCGCTTAATGTTCAGATACACTAAACCGGAGTGTAGGAAGTAAGTTGCTTCGCCGGAGAGCGACAGGATCGACCCACTTAATGTTGTTTCCCCTTAACCGGAGAGTGACAGGATGGGATTCAGAAAGAGCTCGGAGAGGCTATGATCGGTTTAGAACAACCAAGACATCACTATATGCCCTAGATGGGGCCGGAGTTCAATGAGATCTTTCTACTTAATCGCCAAGTCTGGAATGGGCATGTCAAGGGTCTAGAGTGACCAACGATAGTCCGAAGAGATTAAAAAACTTCATACTTGATTTCCACAGAAAGAAATTGATAACGATTTAGCTTCGAACAGCCATAAACTTGATTGATAACACTGCAACTATGAATAAAACGTGAATTTAATACACTCGATTTAGACCATTCAAAACATACCTTTTACAAAAAGGCATGTTTTGGGGGGCAAAGTGTTATCCCGCCTTTTGGCAAAGCCGAGATACCCAAAAATCAACAGGAAATCAATGATTACTAGTCACAAATATCGATTGTACGCTATAGGGTCACCATGGATATCGATGAATTTTGTCTGAGTCCGGATCGGGCCACAATTGACAGGACATGATGAGCAAAGTTGTAGAAGCCAGTGTTTCAAATCTCAAGTCAATCCGAGCTTGTATGTGCAAGTTATGATCGATTCAATCTAAGGAAAGAGCATGTTGTTCGTATCCATGAAGAGGGCAAGGTATGGTCCATTCGAACCCATCAGGTTCGAATCCATCAACTTAACATCATCTCGCTCCGTTCGAATCCATCAGGTTCGAATCCATCAGGAGTTAGGCACTTCGAATCGATCTCGTTCGTATCGATCAAGTTCGTACCCATCCTCACGCCTCAGTTCGACTCCATCTAGTTCGCATCCGTCGGATGATCTCACTTCGCATCAGTCAACAGATAGTATGCCTCGTATCCATAATAAAGAAGATTGTTCGAATCCATAGATAAAGCCTTATTCGTATCCATCGATGTAACTGTCGTTCGAATCCATGGCCCATAACCTATTCGAATCCATCGGAAGTCCTTCGTATCCATCAGGTGCTGACCATTTCGAATCCACGAACGATTACATGTTCGTATCCACCAAGTCAACAAGCATGGATGACGTGTCATTCCACGATACAAAGTAGGCGAGATCTAGGGAGTTGATGCGTTCAAATAGGAGAAAAGACCGGATCGACTTGAAGGAAGCGCGCCAACTCATCACAGAATCACGTGAGTTCATGGAGTCGAAGGCATCGATTCGAAGCCGACAGCCACACGAAGAACAACATTTCGAATCCACGATAACTCGAGATCTACTGATCCAAATGCCATGAAATTTTCACAGGAGCTTGCATGCATGATGAAGAATGTCTCCACCAAATTTCATCTCAATTGGACATCATATTGATCGATACGAAATGGCTTCGTATCGATCACAGATGGACTTGAAACTTCCTGAGGTTGGTCGCGTGGGCCCACACACGTGCCAGAAAAAGTCTCCCGAGATTTGAGCGAGATCTGAGCCTCCACGCCTATAAATAGAGCCCCAGAACCAACAAAAAAAACAACCTTTTTGCCATTGAACGTCCAGACTCTGCCGGAATCAATTCTACTCCCTTCCATAGCTGATATAGCCAAAATACAGTTATTGTAACTGCTGCAACCACTTGTAACCGGCAAAGAACATCACTAAAATTTAAAAACTTCGAAGTGGACGTAGGCCAGAGATAGCCGAACCACTATAAATCGTGTGTTCTTGTTTATTATTTCTAAATTGCTGCTTGTTGTTTGCTGAAATCTGTAATTTGTGTTTGAATATTGCTGATTTATATTCATACACTGGTGCTTTCACGATATTTGGGGTTTGTGACCAATTTTGACGCAAACAATACGTGCATGCATACATGCATGCATAGCAAAATAGAAATTATTTAAATTTCAAGTTTACATAAAGTTCAGTCGACGGAATCAAGTTAATGATACAAACTTGCACGTGATAGTACCTGATTGATATTATCGATCTCAGCTTGCATAACGGAGATTTGATTATTATCAGTTCATGCTTTCGTCGGCTCTTGCATCAGATTCTGAATTTAACCAGCAAATTCTTGTCTTTTAGCATTTAGCTTCTTAACTTCAGCACAGAACTATATCACATCGTCTCTTAATGGTTCTAGAGCTTTTAAATCAGCCTCCAGCTTCGTACCTTTTCCAATTAATTCACAAACATGAGCTTCTTTTTCAGCATGGAGATTTACACTTTAAATCTTAAAACAATTTTTCGCTTTAATTTATAACAAATAAGGTGTTGTATAGTTAATTTAACACCATATTTGCAACAAACCACCTAAAAAGAAGGTAGTATATTTAATAGAGTAAAAGGAGTTACACTATATATAGTGAAATGAAACAATAAGAGAAATAACTTTCCTAACAAAATTTTGACCAAGTGATATCTCTCCTCTCTTAGGCCCAAAACTATCAATAAGCTTCTGTAATTCCTTCAAGTTTAGAATGTTACCCCCATGAGTCATTAATCTTACACACATAAGAAAGCAATAGAAAAAAAGCAATATTTTTCTTAAACATGTTCAACTCAAAAACATATGACATGATACAAAACTTAACGGAAGACATGTAACATAATACAAAACTTAATGGAAGACATGTAATATAAAATGACCATTGTTTGGTCATACTACTACTATAGGTAAAATTACAAACCAAAAGAAATTCAAAGATACGTAAGCTTCACTTTTGGGCTAAAAAGATGGTTATTCGAAACTCAATTTTGCAAACTGAGTTGCATTTCATTTTGCAAAATTGAGTTGCAATCTGCAACTGAGTTGCAACAAACTGAGTCGCAAATTGCAGCCCAGTTTTGCAAACTGGAATGCAACTCTATTTGCAAAACTAAGTTGTCAGTTTTCCAACTGAGTTAGTTTTGCAACCGAGTTCAGTTTTGCAACTCAGTTGCATTTCGTAGTTTAATGAAGGACCGTTAAAATATTAAAATATAATCCAATTGACAATATATTAACCGTTGACAATATATTAACTATTTGTGGTTTACATAGTAGAATAAAAAATGTCAATATTATATAAAAATTAACTATAATTGCATATATTTGAATATAAGTCCGAGTATTTAATTTTAGTCGATAGTTAAGCATGATGTTCATTCAATAGTTTGAAGTAATAAATCATTAATCTCATTTTAGAATACGTTATAAATTTCTTCCCTCATCGCTATTTTTTAAACAATGGTAATTACAACCTAACACAGTTGAAGATATAGTTATACTTATTTGATCTATAATACACTTCAAGTCCATAAGCATTTAATTGCTTTGAAAACCAATCATAAACTCTGCATAATAGAATGAAATAGCTTTTAATTAAAAATGAAGGATTGTCAATTTCATTTGACCCACATTTGGTTTATGCAAAAGTTTCAAACCTTTTTACCCAACTACATATGCAAGTTCCTAAACCATTTTCCTATTGTGATTAATAAAGAAGTGGACGGCCTGAGTTAAGACAATTGTAAGTAAAGATGCAAAACTGTAGAAATAACTACTAGCCTTTATGAATGTAAGAAATTTTCTATAAAACATATAGTGCCTGAGAAGCATAGCATAGATCTGGTGATTTTTTGGGCATAAGACTAGACAATACTTCACCTGCATGCAAGCATGAGTCATAGCTAGCACGTTGAGGTAATTCAAGAGCTTCAGGTTGAATAAATTTAAGCATAGCAACTCTAAAGTGTTATAGAGAAATTATAGCAAAAATGGTAGCAATAGAACACCCGCTTCATATTGCTACAACTAAGTCTAGCTCATTGAGTAACTCGATCATTGTTTACGGTCTATCAATATCAGTAAGAGAATGTATAAAGGAATAGCTTATAGATGAATATGGCCAAAATGTCCAATACATGATGATAAATTCTAGGTTTCAGATAAAACTAGTATACTGGCCTTATGTTGTTGAAGCTTGAAAATATATAGAATTAGGATACTTCTAGGTGCTTGAGCAAGATTATTAAGCCAGCACAAAGCAATACTTTTGGTTTACTGAATATTATTTCTATAAATAATTTATGATAAAAAATTGTAGTTAATTTGTGTGCAAATTTACGGGTATAAAAAGATTTGTTTAAATGAGTACAATAATGATCTAAACATACGAAAAAGGCAGTTAAACAAAAGCCAATAACTTATAGTAATGTTCAATAAGAAAATCCTATGATATTTCCCTAAAAGCATCCTAAAAATTATATAGCAATTTAACGGTGTTAAAGTTCTTACATTACAGAACAATAATCATATCATCAACTTTAGCATCTTCTTCTTGTAGTGAAACTTTTTTATTTCGAAGGTGGAAGATTTGGGGAACTAAATATTTGTAATGAAATTTGGATTGGGGAATTGCAATTTTGAGGAATTTTTTTAGCAGCATGTAGAAATAGACGGAATGGAGCGAAATGAAAGAAATTTAGTACATAGCATGCACAAAATTAGGTTATTGTAAATTTACCTTGTAATTGTTATTTTTGATGGCAACCATTAAAAAAAGGCTGTTATCTTATGCTAATCAAACAAACTTTTCTTGTAGTGAATGTCCATTTCTTCAAGATTTGCCAAATTATTTCAGAAATCAATTTGCTTCTCCATTATTTTTCTTCTTCTGATTCTTCTAGACTAATTTTGTTTTCTGATTGATTAATAAAATGTTCATCCCATCCTATATAGTAAACATATTATCACTCCATTCAGCCATTGTTTTCTTAGACTAAACCAATTTATTAGCATGATTTCCATTATTACATTTCCATTCATGTAATACTAAACATGTTGATGTTAACTGTTAAACCAGATTATGAATGTCATAAAAAATTGGAGAATAAAGGCATGCTAAAGAAAGAAAAAATACTATTCTTGCTTCTTTTTCAGTTGCAAAGTATGTTAAAAAAAAGAAGGAAAAATGCTTTTATGCTAAAAGGGTAAACGTGACAGTTGGGAAGTGCAGTTGTGATATCTGCTTGAAATGCAGCTGTAGCACTCTTATGGTGTTCAACAAGTTTATTATTGTTGATCCTATATGCTATTACACCTCATAATAAAGAGAAAGCAGAACAGATATATGCGTATAAGAGCAAAGTCATGAAGTACCTGGTCAATATTTATTTCTGGATTGTTTCACCGATACATGATAGTATAACTACACAAATAACTTGCCAGTAATTGTGTATAAAATAAAGAAATATATCTAGTGGTACAGGGTAGAATAAAAAAATTATTGCAGCATAGTATGGAAGTTGCTTATGTTTCTTTTGAATTTGTAATGTTTCCATTGCGTAATGTAACTATTTGTTGGTTCTGAGTTCAATGTTATAGAATTTGCAGGACATGTAATATACAAGGAGTTTTTTAGCCAAAAATAAGTAACAAAAAGGAAGAAAGTCATACTTTGGATGTACATACTTGGAAAATTTATCTTCCTTACATCCTTGCACCCTTCAGGTGGGGAACTGAGTGGAAGAGATGGTAAACCTGGTGAAATAGCCGGCGAAGACTCAAAATTTAGTGTGGTTACAAGTGAAGATAGCGAAGACAATCCTATAACATAAGCAATAGTACAATACTCTACAAAGGCGTAGTTCATCAGTTTCAGTTACTAAAAGTCATAAATAAAGTTACATGTGTGATTTTGTATGTAAAGTGCATAAAAGCAGCCCTAACAAACACTGTATTTTCCAATCAAGTCATCCACTAATCTAAATTAGATTTATGTTAAATAATTTGAAAGTGAAACTTTAAATAAGAATCAAAACAAATTATTCGATGTTAGGATTAATTTTGTGAATCTGTCCTACATTGTAAATCTGTTCTAACCCTAAAACGCTGACTAACACTAATTGTAAACCTATTCTATATACTGTGAATTTAACCAATGAATGGTAAAAAAATCTAATCAAATCAAATATATGAAAATATTTAAGGCAATTGGATATTACATATTAAACTTGATCTGCAAAATCAAATTAGGAAAACTTACCTTTTCACTCCTCGTCAATGCTTCTTTTCACGCATAGCTCTCCTCCTCCTTGGATGCCGATGGTGCCAACCGGAGTAGAACAACTTGCGACCGCATCTCTCTCTTCTTGGTTGCCTCTGCTCGATATTTTTTAAATACGAGTATAGAAGGAACTAGGGCAAGATATCGAGCTGAAGAGTTAAATAGGTATTGGGTTTGCGATTGGGGGAGAAGAAGGCTGTTGGTTTTTTTTTTTGTGGGGAAGAGCAAACCCTAAATTAAACTTTAGGCGGCCAAAATCTATTTAGGAATGAACAAGCGTGGGAAAAATTATTGCATTTACAAATTACAAAAGACTCCTTTTGTTATTAAATTATTTACATTTTTACCGATTGTTGTAACACTTATATGCGTTGGCAAAATTAATGCAGAAGACTATTTATTTTTATTAACACTTTTTAGGTACCCAAACACTTTTTTACTGTTAGCGGTCTGTGACGTTTATAAGTGTTAGCAATTGACAGAGATAAAATGTTGCAAAATCACTTGTTTGGTGTAGTAATCTACGATTCTTCGACGTTGATCTCGCGCACGAGATTCCGTGAATCGGCTTCAAATTCGTTGATTCGAGCGCACTCGAATAACCGAAGACGGAGAAAGGAGATCACACTCAACTTTCAATTTTTTAAAGAGGCACAAAGCTCTCAACAAAATTTTATTCAAAATCAACTCCTTTTTACAATGACGAAACACCCGTATTTATAGAAGATTACAACACCACACATATGCCACTTAACCTTCACACGACTCATGACTCACGACCTATCAACAGTACAAGTTACAAAAATTCACGACCTACGACTTAACCAGTTACAATATCACGCGACTTAACATTACAACACCACGCGACTTAAGGACTCAGCGACTCAGTGTAATGCGACATCATGCGACATAAGGAATGAGCGACTAAAAGAAGAATGCGGCCTGAGCGACTTAAGGAAATGCATAGCTTCAGGAATTTGCGACATAAGATCTTGCGACCTAAAAAAATGCGGCATATTTTGTGATAGCTTGCAGGCGACTTAACCACTAGGTCGCTGGCGACATAAGGAGTGGGGCGACCTAAAAATGATATCATAAGAATGGAGCGACTTAACATATACAAGCGATCTAACTCTTTAGGTCATAGCTCGTTAGGTCGTGGCACGTGGACGACTTAAAGAAATGTGGTAGTAGTAGTTTGGAGCGACTCGCTAGGTCGCTTCTCTGGTTGGTTGAATGACTTAACTCGCTAGGTCGCAGCCGACTTAAGGCCAGGCATTCGTCCCCTGGTTGACTCGCTAATTCGATAGGTTGCGGCCGACCTATGGCATGCGACTTACGTAGATGGTGCACTGCATCAACCTTCCATTTAAAACATTTATAACATACCTTTCAAACGTATTGGGTTTAAGTAAGGGTTTGTGGAAACATTGTTTCGAAACCATTTAAATTTTTTCCTCTCGAAACCGTTAGGTTTAATCTTTTATATAAGTAAAGGGACTTAAAGAACAGAGGTGGAAGAATTGTTTCGAAAGCCTTAATCCCAAGTAAAAGAAAGAGAATAGTTTTGAAACTCACCCTTTTGAAACGATAGCCTTTGAAACCATTAATCAAAAGCGGCCAAATAGACCCCTTTAAAAGCATTGAGAAGGCGGCTTCAAAGTATAAAGGGGAAAGCGCTCTTTCGAATATATTGTTTTAAGGCCATAAAGAAAAGAGGCATTAACTAGTTCGAAAGGTATGAATGCGACAGCTAGAAATCGAATAGGTTCAAAAAGTGACAATCCTTTCAAGAGCTTCTTTTAAAAAAAAGTAAGCAGCAACTCTTCTGAAAGCTCTTTTCCAAAAACAAAGGCAAGTAGCAACTTGTTCGAATGCCTCTTTTTAAGAAAAGGTAAATTGATTGTTTGGAAAGCTAAATAGAGTGGCTTCAACCCCTTCGAAAGCATGGTTTCGATATGGTCCCTTCCGCCTTTCTCCAATGGACTATGTATCAATTTCTTGATACCATGTGGATTGGTTTCGAATAGGTTTATTAGTGGAGGTATGGTGATGAAAGCCAGCAAATGGAAGTGGCGAAGTGGTGAATCAAAACAAAACTGATTTTATGCCTTTCAAAGTAATTTCTTTTCACCTAACTTGTCTAATTTTTCAAAATATAATCATTTTCCATTTCTTTACCAAAATCATTTTTCTAAAAAGGCTGCCGAATTCACAATTTAACATTTAAAACATTTTAAGTAAATAAGCCCTTCCCCTTGATAAAACATTTAAGTCTCTCAACTTAAATAATTTTATAACCATAATAAAATACTTAGAAACCTCAAAAATCATAATAATTCCCTTTTAATATGTTTTCTAATATATATAAATTTTAGACCTGAAATCATTATATAATTGCCTTAAATAATTTAAACCCAGTATTAACTATTTTCTCTCATAGAAAATTCATAATAAATCCATAATTATCTAGAAAATTATGAAACTTGAAACCCATTTCTAAAATAATATTCTTGACCGTATATCAAAAAAGTAAATTATATGGATGTTTTTTGATAGGTTTTCTAATCTAAACTTATCATAAAATCTATATGAAACAATATAAATCATCAACATGCATATATATATATATATATATATATATCCATTTAAATTAACATAACATGGCTATTACTTGTAAAATTGTTCAGATCAAACCTTGAAACCGAAATCAATATCAAAAGTAAGATGTAAATCAAATTACTCACCTTGGCTTGGTGTTGAGAAGGTTGATATTTGCCATTTGATCGATTTGCTTAAGCTTTCTACTTGAATCCTAGCTTTTTTTCTTCTTGAGTTTCTTAATGGTGGTCGTCCAAGCTCACCAGTATTTTATTTTTGTTTGTGAATGTTGAAATGAATAAAAAATGAAGGATATAAGGATTTACGGTATAAGAACAAAGGTTATTCCTATTTTATCCTTACCATATTCCTCCTACTTATATTTATTTTCTTTTGCTAATACAATCATTATGGCATGACTCCTTATTTTCTAACAAATCTCAATCCCTTACCTTTCTACATTATTTCATTTAATTTATCTAATTATATGTCCTAAATAATGTTGGTCAAAATTAGGGTCATTACATACCCCACTCTTTAAATAATTTCGTCCTTAAAATTACGATAAGATACCCACAACAATCAAACAAAAAAGTAAAGCATACGATGAAACAAGTCGGGATAAGTATCTGTGATTGTGCTCTCGTTTTTCCAAGTACAGTCTCTCTTGTAGTCATTCCACTGAACTTTGACTAATCTGACTATCTTGTTCCTAAGTCTCTTCTCATCTCTCGCAACTATATGAACTGATTACCTAACTATAGTCATATTTGGTTCCACTACTAGATCATCTAACACAGTCGGTGTAATAGTAGTCTTTGAATCTCGAATACAGTTCCTTAGGTGAGAAATATCGAAAACACTGTGGACTCCTACCAAAAATATTCGGTAATTCTACTCTATACGTTTGTTTTCTGATCCTTTCTACAATAGGAATTGGTCCAAAGAATCTTGGTACCAACTTTTCTGATTTTTGAAATCTGATTGCACCTTTCATTGGTGACACCTTGATGAAAACATGATCTCCAACTGAGAAGAATAGTCTTTCCGTCGTTTATCGGCATAACTCTTCTGCTTAGACTGGGCTTCCTTCACCCTAGCTCGAATTGACTTAATCTTCTCTACAACTTTTCTAACCAAATCTAGACCGAGAACTAACTTATCCCTAGTCTCTAACCAACAAACGAGAGATTTGCATGGTTTTCCATATAAAGCTTCAAATGGTTCCATCCCTAAACTAGTTTGATAATTGTTGTTATACGAAAACTCGACTAGTGTAGATGCTATTCCTATCCAAAATCTAGTATGGAAGCTCTTAACAAATCCTCCAAGACTTTGTTAACTCTCTCTGTTTGTCCATCTGCCTACGGATGGTAAGTTGTGCTCATCTTGAGCTTGGTACCTAAAGTCTCTGTAGACTCTTCCATATCTCTCTAGTGAATAAGGAATCTCTATCACTTACTATACTACTAAGAATTCCATGCAGTCTAACTATATTCCTCATGAATAACTTAACTAAATATGGTGTTGTCCTGGTCAACCTAACGGGTATAAAGTGTGCACTCTTAGTCAATCTATCCACTATAACTCATATACTCTCATTTCCTCTATTCGACCTTGGCAACCCATCTATAAAATCCATTGAGATACAATATCATTTTCAAACTAGAACATCTAATGGCTGAAGTAACCCACTCAGTTTCTGATGTTCGACTTTTACCTGTTGACAGTTCAAACATGGCCTTACCCATAAGCCTACATCTCTTTTCATATATTCCCATAAAAAATTCCTTTTCATATCTTGATACATCTTAGTTCCTACTGGACGAATAGTGAACCTTGAACGATGACACTCTCCAAGAACTTCCTTCTTAATGTTTCCTACATCCGGAACACATAGTCTTCTTTTTCTTCCTCAACCACTCATTCTAGTCAAGATTTGAGTTTTTCAAGTCATCGCTCTCTATTCCATTCCTTAACTTTCTGATCCATTGAGCTAATAATGGGTTGTTTACTATTAGAAGCAACCTGTTCGATCATCACCGGTCGAACTTCTAAACATGACAACATAGCAGTTTCTTGACTAAAACTAGCCTCAGATCTCCATTGTACTCCGCATATAGTCAATGATTCTAAATATTTCCACTAAGCTATCATTGCCAATATTGCATTCTGTTATTTTTTGCTACGTGGATCTGTAACCTTATTTCTCTTTCCTAGTGTGTACCCAATACCAAAGTCACAAACGGCTAAAAACTCTAGCCATCTCTGTTGTCTCATATTCAAATCCTTCTGAAAGAATAAACATCTCAGTATTTATGATCCATATACAACTCGATTCTTTCTCCTAAAAGGTAACGTCTCCACACTTTCAATGCAAAAATTATTGCAGCTAATTCCAAATCATGAGTTGGATATCGAACTTCATGCAGTCTGAGCTGTCGTGAAGCATATGCAATCACTTTACCTCTTTTAATTTACACATTTCCTAATCATATTCCACATGTGTTTATGTATACGACCAAGTCATGATTCCCGTTTGGAACAACTAATACAAGTGCATTAGTCAATAAGTGTTTTAGTACTAGAATGTCTCCTCACACTTATCCGTCTAGAAAAATTCACATCTTTTCGAGTTAGCTTAGTCATCGGTGCTGCTATCCGTGAAAAATCCGTAATAAATCTCCGATAATAACCATCTAATCTAAGAAAATCTTTATCTCAATCACTGTCTCGGGTCTCTTCCAACTATTCACTGCCTTGATTTTAGCCGGATCTACCGACAACTCTTTCTCTGAGACTACATTAGCAAGATACTTTACTTCCTTCTTCCAAAAGTGACACTTCAAAATTTTTGCTTTAAGTTGATGCTGCCTCAACGTCTCAAGCACCACTCTAAAATGATCTTCATGCTCTTTTTCATTCTTAGAGTATATCAAAATGTCGTTTATGGATACTAATACAAATCTATCCAGATCGTCCTACTTACTAATGTTTATTCTCTTTTGCTAATACATTCATTCATGGCTCCTTATTAACTAACAGATCTCAATCTCTTAACTTTCTACATTATTTTATTTAATTTATCTAATTAAATGTCTTAAATAGTGTTAGTCAAAATTAGGGTCATTACATTAGTGCTTGTATGCATGGATTTCGAAAGTTATGGGAGACAGGTCATTATAGTAGTGGACGATGTAGTGAAATGTCGTAGTATTGGTCTTACATTAGTGACCATGCATAGCGGGTAAGTAGTTAATAACGGTATCGAGTGCGTATCGAGAAAGTACAAATATAAGATATTTTTAAATATCATGATAATATCAGTAAAATATCAGACATGTTATAAATGATATTGTACCGTGTTATAATGCTACGTTGATGTTAATTTTTCAAATATTTGGACAAATAATGCTAAATTACTATCAAAAACTGATTGCATATAGTTTACGTATTGTGACCCGTTTAGTGAGATATTTTATTAAATACAAATTGTACTATAGGCTCATAAAAACCGAGAAATTCATATAATGTACGTCTTTATTGTTTTTTTTTCATTTTTATACTTTATTTATTGTTTCTTCAGTCATTTAATCATCTATATTACTTTTCGAAAATTTTCATATTTATAGTTTCATTGTTTTCATTTTTTACTTAGTTTATCAAATAAACAATGTTAATTTGATACCAATTACCACTTTAGCTCTTTTCTTATCGATATGTCAAATAAATAATTTTACTATGCTTTAACTTTCAGTTCTTAGTGCATGATAATAACCGATAAAAATAAACTTTCTTAAGCTAACTTACTAATTAGAAATCGTCAACAAAAAAAAAGAGAAGTAGCACGCTCATGATCTTGTTTCTAATGGTAAAGTCTTCACAAAAAATAAAACATTTAAAATAATGAAATAAGTAAATTGAAGGACTAATGAAGAAGACTAATACGATATGGTTAATACTAAAAATTAGATCATTGGGATTTCTAATATGGTCTAGATATTGCCATTCAACATATACGAAAAACAAATATTGTGATTGTGAAGATATTTATTTGTAAATATAAACAAATACAATAATGAACGATGTTCTCAAAAAATATCGAGTATTTTAGATTGAATACCGGTTCGATAAATCGACAAATTTCGGGCAGTATATCGATAGTGATATTTTAAGAGATATCTTAAAAAATTATCGGCTTACGAGCGATATAAGATATACCGGGGGTATATCAACGAATAACATAACGGGTCTTGGACTTACTGGAAGATCCAAGACCTACTAACCTAGTGTGTGACATTTGAGCCACATTCGACGCCATGATGATTAGTATATGATAGACTTACCATGTATCGTGTAGCATTATAGTAGAAATATGCTAACTTGTTTGATACGTGTGAAGATTTAGGTCAACGTGTGATTTTATTACCACGTATACCATTTGATATTGTGCATGACATAGTAGCATATTGATAACCTTGCAGATTTGTGATAAAGGAAAATAGTTTGTTGGATAAAATTCATTTATTTTTTAACTTCAATGACATGCTCTTAATTTTTCAGTGAGAATGGCAAACTTTCAACTAAATATAGCAGAAAGACAAAAATTTAGTGAGAATGACAGTCTTGCTGTATAACATCAGTTTTGTATTTACCGAATTGAAAGAAGGATACAACACTTATGTTTCAATTTTATCATGCAATGGTTGATTTTAGCTTGTGGTAGTATTTTATTTTCAAATGATATGACTAAGTAGCATTTTGTACTTGATAGTTTTCATTTTGCATATTGTTTTCATATAATGATACCATACAGTATCATTTTTACCCGTTGTGTCCTTATGACTAAATTTTGAAGAAGCTGTCATAAAGGCTTAAAACTTTGAAAGTTTGTACTTAGACAAAATTCCCCATGTGTTATTTCTTCTTCACCGGATTTATGTCGAACCCTATCTTAATTGTCTCTTTTGTCATCTGTTCTCTAAAACGTTTGACATAGAAGTAGGGATTCTGCTTGCTAGATGCAAGTTATACAGTCATTGTTATTTACCATTACGATTGTGTTTATCCTAGATACTAACATAGTCATCTGTTCTCTTTCGTCTCTTTTGCGATATTAACATGATAGGCCATACATACATACATATATATATATATATATATATATATATATATATATATATATATATATTCATTTTGAGATATGTTGTATATGAAATCTAATACAAAATTTGCAAGATGTATTATGATGTTGAATTTATGTCGCTTGATATTACATGCATTTAGTCTAGTAACTATCTTCGTTGATATAATATATTTATTTCTTCCACTATGAGATTTACCATGATTGTAGATGTGATAGATATGCTCTAGGTTGTGATTTTAGATTCTATCCTTAATGGAATATCATTCGTGGTACTTATGAAATCTGATTGTCTGTATATGTTAATCACGAATATCACGAATGGTAGTTCGTTATAAAAATGATTGTTTATAACTAATAATGTAACCTTTTATATATTGGCATTCCAATTGAAATAGCGATAATGAAAAATTGGAACACATCTTATTTTCAAACTTAATACATGCATGGACCTTTCTCGATAACACGTTTCAAATTAGCTCTAGAATTATTTTTGATATTCTTTTTTCCTTCTTTTTTTAAATTACATCCGTGGAGTTAACATGAGCAAACATTTTTCCTTTTCCACAAATATGTGCATTTGTATTTGTATAGTACAAAAGTTCAAGCACTTGCAAATTTAAACTACAAATAATTGGACTTTGAACCGTAAAATTATTTGCATTGTAAATATTTGATTTTTTTTTTTTTTATTTTTTTTTTATTTTTTGTTTTTAACCAAAATAAACGTATTTTGGATTTCAAGAAGCAAGAAAGCAGCTCATTAACCGTATAAGCGTTTTCCAAATTGGCGATCGTAAGCTATACAGTAGTGCTTTAAACTATACCTGCCGGGGCAACCCAGTATTCTCATATACTGATGGACTTAAAGCGGTAACCAGTTCTTATTTTATTGTTGTCGCTTTGGGCTGGGATTTTGCCGTTGTAGTAAAAATATAGTTAGCCTGTCCTAAATTTTGAATTTTCGGTGGACAAGCATAGGAAGAGCACATTGCCGCATAACTAACGTGGAAATATAAGGGTGAGAAGAAATATACGTTTCAGTCAACTGCGTGCTGCAGCATCTCAAACTGTGCAGATATAAGCCTCACACTTGTCCTTCACCCCCTCCACACTTTATTTATTCATTCATTCTATTTTCTATCATCGCTACTTTCGTGAATTTCACTCCATTACTCTGACCTCCTTACAGTAGTAATAGTGTCAGAATTTCCATTAATTCATTTCTCGACATAGAAAATAGTAGCTGCATTGATGATCTATTATTACTGTTTCACACTAAACCATGCTATTTCCGTATTTTGGTCGCGGACCATCTGTGTAATAGATGAAATACTTTCAGATAGACCTTTATATATCTCTCTCACTACTCCTCTCCTCTGCTACTAATAAAGAAAATTGGTTAAACGAATTTACTCAGTGTCGTCTTGAAATTTCAAAAATCGTCTTACTTTCCATTTACATGCTTGCACTCTAACAAAATACTAACGTATACAATAATACAAACATCTCGTGTACGAAGTACGGACCTATACTAGTAAGAATGAAAGAAACTTGATAAAAAGAAGGGCCCATGCCCAAGTAAGTTGAGATAACACCAAAATAGATTTCAATCAACCAGGAGTCATGTGCTCATGCTACTGTAAACAAAATACTACTCAGCCAAAACGCAGAAAACGGAAAACCGGGCCTCGTATTTAGACCAATTCAATGCCACGTCGAAATCCACGTAGTCTGCCACATCATCAAGGCTCAGTACACATTACTGGTCCCACTCACTTACTGACGCCTCGCACAAAAGTTCGCGTGTGGCGCTGTCTGTACTTACCGCGCGGCACACACTCTCCTCTTTCATTTCCCAAATTACCCTCCATTTTCCCAGCCACCATTTGCATATTGGTTTCCTGTTCCCCAAAATACCCATAATCCCACCTCTATACATACTTTCTTTCTACTCCGTTTCAAAACAAAACAATTATTCTGCACTAAAAGAACACTATCCTAACGAACATTAATGGATTGCTACCCGGATCCCAAAAAACCCGAGGCAGAAGAAGCATCAGATCGGTGCAAAATCGAGGAAGTAGCATTAGTAGTACCCGAAACAGACGATCCATCGCTACCTGTTCTTTCATTCAGAGCGTGGTTCCTCGGATTAACTTCGTGCGCGCTTCTAATCTTCCTCAACACATTCTTCACGTATCGTACGCAGCCATTGGTGATATCTGCGATCTTAATGCAGATTGCGGTTTTGCCAATTGGTCGATTTATGGCCTCGGTTTTGCCTAAAAAGGATTTTACTCTTTTCGGAAAATGGAGCTTCAGTTTGAATCCGGGACCTTTTAATATTAAGGAACATGTGATTATTACTATTTTTGCCAACTGTGGAGTGTCGCAAGGAGGCGGAGATGCTTACTCTATTGGGGCGATTACGGTTATGAAAGCTTATTATAAGCAGAATTTGGGGTTTCTTTGTGCCCTTATCATTGTTCTTACTACTCAGGTATTCAATTCATTTGTTATTATTTTTCAGTTAGTCTTGGAAAATGCAAAGTGAGCGATTTCAGTAGTATTGTTAATTTTCAGTTGGGTAATTCTATTGCCACCCTGGTTTTCACTTTACTCTCCACGTTTATAAAAGCTTAAATTCTGAATGCAGAATTACATACGACCGACTCGGGTTCAGTCGGTCAACCAATTTTGTGTTCAAGCTCGGTCCGTTCAAAATTTCTGCTGTCCGTGTCCGATCCATCGAACTAAGTCGGACCGGACGGACTCAGATGGACAATAGCTTTCTTGTCCCAATTTTTATACAGTGTAAACAAACACATTGCCATGTTGATAATTTAGTTAGCACGAATTTGTTTTGGATTAAATTATTGATTTACTTTGCCCGGTCGATGATCACAACGACCATAAATTATTGATTTACTTTGCACGAATTTTTTTGGATGAAAGTGAATATAATTTGGTTCCTATTTATGGCGTGAAAGAGAAGTTTACAACAGAGAAAAGGAAATGGAATGGCATGGGTAAAAGTAACGTGAATGCATGGAGAAGGTCAATCGGTTGTATGTGGAAACTGATCAAAACATATGGTGATAATTATTTGGTTTTAATATGCATTGAAAATATACACAAACCCGTTCCTTTGAGATAATGATGCTCTGTTTTACATATATGCAAATATGGTCATATTTCATTTGAGATAATGATGACCTATTTCAAGTAGGGCGTACCTTGGAAAGGCGCAACTAAAGATTTGACATGCACATATAATAGTTATTAATAAAAATAAAAGCCAACAAGCAATTTAACGAAAGGATGAGTATTTTTATCTGTAAACCTGATGTTCACGGACATACCACGGACATAAACAAGGTCGAAACGGTAAAATCAGGTTGTTTAAAAGTAGTTAATGGGGTGTTACTTTTATTTTAGGACAAGCAATTTAATGAAAGGATGAGTATTTTTACTTGTAAACCTGATGTTCACGGGCATATCATGGACATAAACAAGGGCGAAACGGTAAAATCGGGAGGTTTAAAAGTAGTTAATGGGGTGTTACTTTTATTTTAGGATTAGTGGGATGGTTAAGGCAGTACCTGAGGGATGAATAGAATCAGCCTTTCAGTTTCTTTATTTATTTGTTGCACAATTAATTTTGGTTTTGTGTGATTGCATTGAACAATCTATCATTTGGGCCCAATGTCTTACTTAGGGTGATGAGTGATGCTGGAACTAATCAGTGTTTCATTTTGATGCAACAGTAAGACAGGATTTTGATAGGATTGATTCTAAAAAAAAATTCAGTTGATAAGTATTCGTTTGATAATGCATGCTAATGTTTGTTTTGAGTGTAGATATTTTCCTGCTTGTTTGTATTATTGGGCCACAAGATGCTGTTGTTCCTATTCTTTTGACTTATCTTTTTTGATACCTGTGGAAAAGGATTGAATAATTGTTCTGCCTAACTTTACGCCTTACCCAATTAATTGTCCTGATTGTGTTTTGGAAGTTATAAAATATTGATATCAAATGAAAGAAAATCCTTTAACGAACATTAAATTGTTGTTAAACCCGATGACTTTTTGCACAAACAATAATCACTGATGAATTTATGTACTTTGGTACTTTTAATTTTCTTCAAAAGATGAACTGAAAAGTAGAAATTCAGAAATTATTATTAACTGTGCAACTTCCAAAAATATAGCCGTAACAGTAAGAAATATTCTTTAAAAAAATATTTATTACAGAACCATTTGTTTCTCATATGAATTAATTCCATAACTGTAAGGTTTCTGCTTTTGAGCTATTTGATGTTGTCATCCTTAAATGTATAAAATTTTATATTAATAAGTCAGAAAAAGGTGCAGTGTCTGTCTTTAAAAAATGTATATATAAATATATTTTTTTATCAATTCTTGTTAGATGAGACGGTGAGATTCTGTAGAATATTAATTATTCTCTATATACGATAAATTTTCGGAGGTTGAGGGTGAATCTAACTAGTATAACCGCACAACGGTGGAGAAACCGACCGTTCGATTGTATAAATTTGATAAGAAATATACATTTAAATTTTTTGTTAATATTACTTAAACATTAAGTGATAATATGTTGGAAAAGAATAAATTGAGATTTGAATCTGAAAATATGAATTTCAAATTTAAATATTAATCAAAATATTCAAAATTGTCGATTTGAAATTGTAATTTTAGAATTTGAAAATAATAATAGATTTGAAATTGGAATTTTTGATGCGTGAAATAAAAGGAGGAAGTTTAGGTAAACCGCGATGAGACAAGATCCACGTTTTTAGCGATGAGAAAAGATCCACGTTTTTAGGGAAACCGCGATGAGACAAGATCCACGTTTTTTTTTTGGCTTCAGAAAAATTGATTTTGGCCAGTGACAGTAAGCAAACCTTCCTAACGGTCGGTTTGATAATTTAGGATAAAACGCCGAAGTTTGAGACCTATTAGTATTTAGTCAAGGACAAAAAGCTCTTACCTTTCAGTAAAATTTTAAAATAAAAGGGAAAATTAATCTGGAACATAACGTTGGACTGAATATTTCAAAACTCATATTTCATAAGATCAATGGATTACTAAAAACAATGTAATATGACAGTGTCCCAGTGTCAAAATTAACAATTCTTAAAAAAGAAAAAAAGAAAATTCTGCAGTATTGTTTAATAATGTTTGGTGAGTTAATGCTACGTTTAAATGTGAAAGATAAATAGAAGGATGCTTAAAACTGCAAACTACTGAAAATAATCAGAGAATAAATGCACGTCTAACCATGAAAACTCATTAACTTTCGAAACTTTCACATTTTTTCAACTCAAAATAAAAAGTTCAGTATTTTGGACATACAGATTGTTGGCTATGGATGGGCCGGAATGCTTAGGAGATACTTGGTTGATCCAGTTGAAATGTGGTGGCCTGCTAACCTTGCCCAAGTTTCACTTTTCAGGTTTACATATTTTATCATTTCCCCTTCTTCTATGTTACAGAACCTTAAAATGTTCTAAAGTATATCATGCAACTGGTTAAATTTCAGAGCTTTACACGAGAAAGACCTAAACTCAAAGGGACCAAGCAGAATGAAGTTCTTCCTCATATTCTTCATAGGCAGTTTCGTATACTACATATTTCCAGGATACATCTTCCCAATCCTTACATTTTTCTCATGGGTATGTTGGGCATGGCCCAAAAGCATCACTGCCCAACAAATCGGTTCAGGCTATCACGGACTTGGTATCGGTGCATTCACGTTGGACTGGGCTGGAATCTCAGCATACCATGGTAGCCCATTAGTCGCACCATGGTTCTCTATAGTCAATATTGCAGCTGGTTTCATCATGTTCATATACATCATTGTCCCTCTTTGTTATTGGAAGTTCAACACTTTCGATGCTCGGAAGTTTCCAATGTTTTCAAACAAGTTGTTTACCAACAAGGGATTACCTTATGATACCACATCGGTTTTGACTCCACAGTTTGAATTGAATGAAGCTGCTTATAATAGTTATGGAAAGTTGTACCTCAGTCCACTCTTTGCATTGTCCATTGGTTCTGGTTTTGCCAGGTTTACTGCTACGCTCACTCATGTGATCCTCTTCCATGGAAGGTATACTTTGTTAATACATTTTATACAAACAATCCAAGTAATAAGAATAATAACAAAATGAGATTTTTTTTTAAAAAATATTATTTTTATATTTTATAATGCAGTGATATATGGAAGCAAAGTAAGTCGGCAGTGAGCTCTGTAAAGGAAGACATCCATGCTAAATTAATGAAGAACTACAAACAAGTACCTCAATGGTGGTTCCTAATTCTACTAGGTGGGAGCGTTATTTTATCATTGATGCTATCATTTGTATGGAAAGAGCAAGTTCAACTTCCATGGTGGGGTATGCTTTTCGCATTTGCATTGGCTTTTGTTGTAACACTCCCTATTGGTGTTATTCAAGCTACAACTAATCAGGTACATGTATACATTACCATATTGCTATTTCAAAAAATTTGTAATATCACTAATGCACTAAATCTTTTATATTTTGTTGATCATCTAACAGCAACCTGGGTATGATATCATTGCTCAATTCATGATCGGTTATGTACTTCCTGGAAAGCCAATTGCTAACTTACTCTTCAAGATATACGGCCGTATCAGCACTGTGCATGCACTGTCTTTCCTTTCTGATCTTAAATTAGGCCATTACATGAAGATTCCACCAAGGGCCATGTACACTGCTCAGGTGACCACTTCAGACTCTTTTACTTTAGCAGCAACTCCCATTTTACCAATAGGAAAAATTGTTAACATTATCATTGTATGGTATTTAACTGTTGCAGCTAGTGGGAACTGTAGTAGCAGGAATACTGAACCTTGGAGTAGCATGGTGGATGTTGGAAAACATAGAAAACATTTGTGACGATTCTCTCCCTGACAGTAGCCCATGGACCTGTCCAAAGTACAGGGTCACATTTGACGCATCTGTAATCTGGGGTCTGATTGGGCCAAGTCGGCTGTTCGGGCATGGAGGGCTGTACCGTAATCTCACCTGGCTTTTCTTGGTTGGTGCAGTGCTGCCCGTACCCATTTGGGTGCTGAGCAAAGTATACCCGGACAAGAAATGGATCCCACTGATAAACATACCCGTTATCTCTTATGGATTTGCGGGCATGCCACCCGCCACACCGACTAACATAGCGAGTTGGCTGGTGACTGGGACGATATTCAACTACTTTGTCTTCAGGTACAGGAAGGATTGGTGGAAGAAGTATAATTATGTGCTGTCTGCTGCTTTGGATGCGGGTACGGCGTTTATGGGAGTGTTGCTGTTCCTTGCTTTGCAGAATAATAACATTAACCTGCATTGGTGGGGCTCGGATGTGGATCACTGCCCGTTAGCCAAATGCCCGACTTGGCCTGGAATTGCAGTGAAGGGTTGCCCTGTTTTCTGAATGCAGACTTTAGTTGCAGGGGCTCCCTTAAGTGTTCAAGTATTTATATTGATGTTATTTCTCGCTTTTTTGAACAATTTAGTAGAGAATGGATTTAGATTAGGCTTTATGAGAAACGAATATATTACATGATGCGTTGTAATGTAATCTTTGAGTATCAAGTTTGGTATGAGAGAAAATATGCTGAACAAATTACTTAACGGAATGTGTTTTCGTCTTAGTGGAAAACATGATTTGAAAACTTATTACCAATCACCAATTACCCTAGAGGACAAATTTTGAAATGCTTTTAACTGATTTTTGAGCGTGAAGCGCTTGCATTTCTGGGAAAAGACGATATTAGAAATAGTGGTTTGCAATGGTGCCTTCCACTTCAAATATAATGGTGCACTAAGAATAATCATTTTTAACCTGTCAGTAAGCAAAATTTGTAGTAGTATGATCTATTTGAAAGCTACTATGTCTCATATCATGCATAAAAAAATATGATAAATGTGAATTACTATTACAAATGATGATATCCACAGCGGTCTATAACACTGAGATTATGTAAAATATATTGATAATGATAATGGATGTGGAGCAATCAGTATTTGATTAAAACTAAGTGGAATATATGACCCATGAGCATGCACTCCGGTATAACGATATGAGATAAGTCGAAAAATATGATCACACGTTAAATGATAACCAATTACCAGCAATTATTTTTTATTAGCAAAATTGATGAAGTAATCATCCAATAGGATGGATCATGGATGTTAAGGCCTAATGTTCATATACGTGAGACTCGTTCTTCCGACCATAGGTTACACCTTAATATTTACCCCCTCAATTTCACATTAAACTTTGATTTCAAAGAAATGACTCACACATGGATTTATTTTTAATAGTTACGTATTAAATAGGCATTTAAAAATTGAAACTGAGTCTAGGAGGACACTTGGACACATTGCTATCAAATAGCAGTCTAACCGAGAATCTTATTATTAAATACAAGTTTTAAAGCAAACTTCTATTTGGTTTGAGTTTGATTTCTAGAAGTCCTTAAAATAAACATTCAAAAATGGTAACATTTAATATGCAAGTGTAATTTTACTAAATCAATCTAGAGTCATCGATTAGAAAACAAAAATATCTGATGATATGAACAATTGTAGATTTAATAACAAAAATAAAATTGTATCCAAAAATTTCTTTCATTAATGAATTTGAGTTGATACAAGAGAGATTACAATTTTGGAAAGAAGATTTCTAAATGAAAAACAAGTTTTCTTAATCACTTTATTTGCTTGACTATAATGTTAATACCTATGCATTTATATAGAAGTAAGATAGTTTGGATGGAAAGAAATTTGAAATTTTCCACTGAAAAAATATCTCGTTCAAAATAACATCTAACTTTGACTTGATATAACAACTTGATTTGATATATTATGGTGAATAATTTTAACACTCTATCACAAGCATGTACAAATCTATAATCTCTCCCCATCCATCTTGACTCACCAACTCAACAAATAAAGGAAGATTTCATCGAGTCCACGCCAATAACTTCTAACCAAGTAAGTTTGAGCAATGTGTTTAGACCTCAGTTGTTGATTTTGATGATAACAACCTTGATAACAAAATACATTTATATAAAATATGGATATTAATGTTTTGCAAGTTATATAGTATATATTACAAAATATTGTACAGGTATTGAATCGAAGATTATACAGTGTAAAGACTCAAAGAATAGACATGAAGACTCATGAGTATAAAGATCAAAAATGATCTCAATGTATATAGAGTCATAAAATATTGTTAAGGTCTTTGGTAGCAATCTTTAATCTCTATTCCTATTTTCTTATCCTTTGTTTTTAAAACAAAATTTATTTTCAAAAATATATTTAAAAATATTTTATAAATTTTTTTCTATGTTCCATGTTTAAATTATTTTACAAAGTATCAAAATAATTTACAAAGCACAAAATTTTCAAAATATTTAAAAACAAAAGAGTTTTCAATTTTCAAAGGGATATGTCAACATATACCTAATAAGTATGTCGACATACATGCCGTAAATTTGAAATTCAAATTTTGGAATGAAATAACTATTCGTTTCAACTCTTCGTGAATGAATATGTCTATTTATTCTCTATAAATAGCGGGTTTCAAACGAATTTTTAAATTTCTTGTTTCTTCTCTCCTCTTACTTTGCCAAAATTTCTAGTAAAAAGTTTATTCAAATCTCTTTGAATTCAACCAGAATCAATTCAATCTTCGTTGTATTGATTCTCTACTATTTAGTACCTGATTTCAATCTTCACTCTCTCAATTTCAAATTAAAGTGAGGCTATAGGATCCTTTGTAACCAAAGATCGAGAAATTGTCTTTGAAAAACCATCGAACCCCACTTGTATTTACTTAGGTGTGATTGTAGCCTGTTCTAATCATTTGGGTACGCTTGGTAGCCCAGAAATCTGAATGAGTGTACCCTGAGCCCGAAAAATTATGAGGGTATGTCTCTTAGCCTCAGAATCGAGATTGTAATTGGGTTTGCTTTCTGCCCATTTCCGAGGGCCCTCATAGCATACAAACCACAATAATCAGATATACGACGTCATAGTGTGTAAAGATAAATCTAGAAGAGGATGATCATATCCTAATTGGGAATGACCAACTTAGCCTTGCCGCATCTAACCCTGTTTTGGTCGTTTCTGGTTGATGAGGCCTGCTGAAAACGATTACCTTTCACAATCACATATCACATCACTTAGAATGCCACACGGCCATTTCCGTTGACTACTAATTGCCTTCCACAAAAATGCAACCCTTAAGCTCATACGTCTCGAGGAGGGTGTTAAGCTAAGAGAAGTTGCCTTCTCCGCCACCACTGATGTATGTTTGTAAAAACCAATGTGCGCAATCTATAGAAATGCAATGTCAGACAAACATACATACAAGTTGTCAAGAAACATGACAAACCGAAGGTACTTTCCTACCACATCCTATCGTGAAATCCCTAGGATTAGTAGCGAATAGTCCTTGCATTGGATATTTCATAATGAAGAGACCACTTCTACTGGATGTATATTGGGATTTTAACCCCAAACGATCAACAAGCAGTCCCCCACTATGAAAATCTGAAATATCAATATCATCAAAGCAACCTGCATAATCGTCGCATATACGTTGGTCCGAAGTGGTTTTCGGATAAACCGATCCCGGTCACTTCGCACCAACAACGTAAAAGCGTTTCTCAACCTCACACAGCAACTAAGTCTCATAGACTTATCACGTCTCCAACTTTCAACTTCCTATCCTTCGGGCCAAGAAGGAAGCTGGATAGATTGGAGTAATACTCCGCACTACATGAATCAACATCCTCAACATAAACGATAATCAAGCCTACACAGAAGGCTACGTACTAAGTGTACGACTAAATAGTTCCCACATCAAGTCGAGATACTAAAATCTTTGGGCAATTTGATAGTCGGTTATTTAACTACCAGAGAAAATAAACAAATATTTAGCACCATAACAATCACTAGGCCCTTTTAATAAATCTTCCATAAATTAAATAACTTGCCAAATATTCACTTCAATTTATCTTTTAAAAAGATATATTCTCAAAACATTTCACTATTTAAATCTTGGAAAACATTTCCCAATACTTAATTAACAATAAGTAATTCTCAAATCAATTTATTTTCAACACTTAGAAAATATTCAACATACTTAAAACACGGTTGAGTATATATTTTATTCTTTAAGGAAAATATTCTCTTTAAACACATTTATTGGGTCAAAACGAATGTTGTGTAAAATATCGTTACGACAACCCAAAATTACTAGTATAGGGATTCGAAATTTAGATAGATATATAAATTCCAATACTATACAAAAACATTTCCTTTGAAAATCATTTACTATAACAACAGTGTTATAGTCCATCATTTTCTTATATCTCGAAAACGTCTATCTCAACAATGAATGTTGAAATCTATGGTTTCGATCCTTAACACATTTTAAAACAACTTCAAATCGTTTTAATTCTATTTAAAATATCACTTCCCAAAACATTTCTTTAATATATTATTCACCATCCAAAATCGTGAATATAATTCGTTTACCAAATTAAAGCTTCTACACATTTAATTCAGAATTATCCACTGTCCAAAATCGTGGATATAAATCTCTAACCAAATTCAAAACTTCTACATATTTAATTAAAGGATTATCCACTGTCCAAAATCGTGGATATATCTCCTTTAATAATTTCTATACTTACTTATCAAATTTATTTGATTTTGGATTTATAAAACAATGTTTATAAATTCCTTTTATATTATAAAAACATAAACTTATAAAATACCTTTATTAACTACTTCCATTTATAACTCAATTATACCAAAAATCCAAATTATAAGTTAATCGCTTGTAAATCGTTTATTTCACGAATTCATTCATTTTATAGCTTCACAAATTATAAATCTTATTCACTTGTAAAAACCCATTTATAACTTTATTTTAACACTTATAAAACTCGTTTTACAATTCTAATATTTTAATTTATAAAATACCAATTTTATAAATCTTCCATATAAACCATTTATAATAAATCAAAAATCTCAATTTAAACCATTTCACAAAATAATCAACTACTTATTTCAAAAATCATATTTCGGTTATATTTCACAAAAATCGTAATTTTTATAACAATAAAAATTATAACATCTATTTATTCAAAAAATATCAATTCTTAACGATTCAAAAATTCAATAAAACATTTATTTTCGAAATCACTTTAAAATCCTTTTAAATTTGGAAATCATCACTTTAACACCTTTAATTTTCCAAAATAGGTCCAATGCTGCAATAGCACTAAATATAACAATCACAACATCCAAACCATCATATATCATATGATAACAGAATATATCACAATATCTGTAAATAAATCAATACTGTTGAGAAATCCAGTTGGATCCCTTTAACCTGTCACCTGCAACAAATATACATATTAGAATATGTGTACAATGTCCCCTTCAAGGCAGATGCGCGTACAAAGGATCATCCGCTCATATACACGGAAACATATAGGGTCTCATCTGCTCCAATATGTAGGTATATATCCAAATACCAATCAGTATATCATATATAATCCAAACAATCATCAATCATCATATAATAAAAATTTTCTCACTTATATAAAACATCAGTGAATCAGAAAGAGTGAGTTGTACTCACATTGCTTGTAGTCGCAATTTCAGTGTTTTATTCCGAATAAAATTAAATGATCGTTTAATTTCACCCAAAATTCACACTAGCTCCAATCAACTCCAATCTGGCTCCATCGCATAGTATTCATCGATACGGTTCCAACGCAATTCATTTCGTCCGAAACGGACATCTTATGACAAAGTTATGATATTTAGAAGTTAATACGAATTTATTTATATAAAATTCCAATTTCCTTTCTATTTTTATTTTATTTTATAACCTTCATTATTTCGGCCGCACGATCTGATACCCTAGAATCTCGTCCGCTTGTTTCCTTCATCCTCCATCACGTAAAAGCCCATGCCGAAGAACCCATGCCGCCACTATCCACTTGATTTTCGCAAGCACCATAGGCCACTTGAAGGCGATCGAACACCGTCATATCGAAGCGTTACTCGAGCACCACCATCGGCCTGAGTATGGTGAAGCTCGGCCCTTTATTTTGCTCGAATTTCGTGCGCAAACTTCATACGAACGCGAGCGAATTATAGCCTCCATACAACGTTGTTTCAGATCTCCACCATTGTGATTATAGAGCTCGACATGCTCTTCATTTTTGTAGTTGAGAGTTTTTCGAATCGATTGACGGATTGGAAGAAAATTGACGGAGAAGAGGATGCATTTCTGGCCATTAGAATTGTTTGTGGCGGCTAGGATTAGAAACCCTAAATTTGTTTGCAAATGAAAGAAAATAACGTCCTTTTATAAAAAAATCTACGACACTATTCACCCGAATTTTTTTCCGAACTCCAAACGAAGCATGCCGCCTGGCGTTTATAATGTTTTACCCCTATTATGAACACAGTGGAATATATATTGGAAGCCAATTCGATCATATTTGAAAGATAGGTTTTCAAATCGACTATTTAAAATTTAAAATTCACTTAAACCGATTTCTACGCGTTTTAGCTTGCCCCGGACAAACCGTAAATCCGATTGACACGAAATTTGAAATCTTACAATAATTTAATATTACGGATCCAATGAAACTTGTTTCGTCGAAATCCAAGGCTGTTTGAAAAATGGCTGTTTTTACTCGTCAATTAAATATTAAAATATTGAATTTCTACAAATTAACTTTTAGTTCAATTTTAAAAGTTCTGTAACATCATACTAATTCAAATATGATTTAATATAACTTTATAAAACATTTTCATTCATATTAAATCCAATTTCTTATTTTCACGATTTCAAATATTTAATTAACAATTTAATAATCCAATTAAATCAAGATATTCGAAATATTATTTATTCAGCTTATAAACTTAACTTTTAAATATTTAAAATTAATTAAATATACGAATTTCAAATGACAGAAATTCTAGGTCGTTACATTCTCCCCTACTTAAAAGAATTTCGTCCTAGAAATTAGTAAATAAGAAAAAGTCACAAAATCCCTTAACTTTTCAAATACAATTCGTTAAACTTCTTACAAAAACTTTTCTAAGTTTTCAAACCAACTTAGTTATCTTTTCAAAACCAACTACTATCGTTTAACTTTTAACTCAAAAATTAAACTTTTAGTTTTCACAAATTTTTTCCAATTTTTTCAAAAAATTTTTAACTCCTTAAATTTTCCCAAAAATATCGCCAGTCTCCTTTGCGCGGTTCGGTCCAAAAAAAATAACAACATATATATCACAAATATACATCTCATCGTCAAAGATGAGGCATCCCGAAGGGAAAAAAGTGTAAAAGTACGATATGTAATCCGAGATGTGTACCTTATATATTATTGCAAGCATATATGGCTAATATAGCGTGAAAGCGAGCTCCAAATGCAAAGCAAGCGCCATCCGCACCTACTAAATACTCAACAAACAATGAGAAACATGTATATATGAAAGTAATATCAATATACAACATATACCACTACAACAACTATATATGCCAATATAGCAAATGCAACCAAAAACAACAAATCCAACCATCAAACAACTATCATCCAACTAACATCCAACAAATCAATCTCTATCCAACAAATCCACAATCAAATCAATATACATTCATTTTTCATTAATATTCATTGAATTGGCTTTTCAATTAATCACATTTGATTCATTAGCATTGGATTTACTAACATTCATTGATTCATATTCAATTAGTTTACATTCACTAATTTATATTCAAGTTTGTTTACTTCCAAATCAAATCAATTCAATTCTATTTAGATTCACTTTACTTCCCATCCCAATTCAATTATTTAGCTTTCAATTTTATTAATTCAATTCCATACTTTTATTCAATCAACTAGCATCCATCTAACAATCAATGCATATCCAACATTACCAAATTTATTTAATTTACTTTCATTCAATTATTCAATTTCCAATTTCATTAGATTTTAATGAATTAACACTTACATCCACTATTCCATATCAATTTACTTACATACGATTGATTATCATTCAATTTGGTTCAACACTTTTAATTTCAATTGGTTTAACATTTAATTTTGATTGAATTCTAGTATTCTCTATAATCACATTTTTTTAATACAACACTTCCAATATTATTATTAATTGACAACTTCTTAACAACAACATTTTTAATGCTAATTCATTATACATTTCATGTTGAATTTCTTAATTCACTTTTACAATGAAAGTTGAATTTCATAATATAACTCAAGTTCATATTCATCACTTCATAAATTCACTTTATTAATTTACTTCGATACCCAAAATCAACTTTACTTAACATTACTTAAGTTATCTTTCTTTTTAACTTCATTTACCTTCACTTCCATTATACAACGTAAGTTCATCTCTAATTCATTTCAAATTCTATTTTATTTAACTTTTTTACTTAAGTCAAATTTATATCATTATTCAAATTCAGATTTTGTTTTGCTTAACCCAAAGTGTTTAACCATTTTAACAATTGGTTTTACTTACCTTTTCTCATTTTATAAGTTATACCACTTATTTACTCAGCTTTCGTAAACATTTACCTAAGTATACTTCCATTCACATTTTTATAATTTAAAATCATAGCTATATAATCACTTTACTCTTAGGTTTAATTTCATTTCAATAGTTTATCTAATCCAATTCAAATCCAACTTATTTAACTTTCCTTAGTTAAATTTCAAATTATATAATTCACTTACTAACTCAAATTTACTTCAACTTTACTAAAGCTAAAATTTTATTATCTCATATTATAAGTCCAATTCATTTCACTTATTGTAAATCTAAAACTTATTTTACTTATATTTATCAATTACAACTTGGATTTTAAATCAAATTTGTTTATCAAAACAAAACTTCAATTTCAATTTATTATTGGTAGCAAATCCATCACATAGAAACTTGAAAATGATACTGATGATGCTGCAGTCATCACCCTTATTATTTCCTAGCAACAGCAATGAATTCAGTGCTTTATATCCTTTCAGAAATTTATTTTTATTCATAAATCACATTTATAAATCTTTTACGTATATAATTTCACTATTCACTTTACTTATATAAGGTCATTCTAAATTTATTTATCTTACTTAGATTTATAACAATATAATCTCTTTAACTTTGAAAAACAACTTCCAAAATAAACGGGATTCAAATTTCAAATTCTTAGTCTAAATCCATTTTTATTTATAACTCATATTTATAAATATACTTATTTTGTTTCACTTCTTATATATAAGATTATTTCACAATTGTAAATCACTTTAATTATAATTCCATATTTATAATTCTTCGCTTATACAATTTATTCTTTTACAATTTTTGCTTTTATTTAGATTATTCAAACATCTTTCATTAACTTATATATATTCATTTTCAAACAACAAAACAATTAATTTATATACACTTTAATAATTCTGAAAAATTAATCATTTATACATAAAATATAATCGAGGTAAAATTATTTCATTTACCCAATTTAAAATGATACTATGTCGGCTCGCCTCGTTTAAGTGTTTGAAAATCCCTATCGATAACATGGCGTCCCACATACCGACCAGAATTCACAAACAGCTCAACGGATAAGTAAACACAATATAAAACATTTTATATTCACTAACAAATACACGCTCATATATATAATACACTCAAACTCAATCTAGGGTGCTACTATCCCTATCTATACTGAGTATACATCAAAGCTTAGGAATATAGAAAATCTAAGCTCTGATACCAAATGTGACGACCCGAAAATCCAAACCCTTTGAATCGACAATAATCCACACATGTCCGACCCAAAAGGCACAAACTGACAGAAAGTCAAGAGAAAGAAAAGAAGAGAGACGAAGAAAAGAGAAGAAAGAGCGAAGATGAACCAAACAGAATAATACAGAATGTCACATCACATCGGAAAATATATAATATCATATCAATGATCTTTATAAAACAGAAACTGTATATATATACATACATACATACATAAATCAGAGTTCAACAGTCAATCGGAGTTATCAGCCTGAACAGTTATAATAACCTGTCCTCACAAATACTGATAATAAAAACAACTAAGCAACAATGCAGCGGATAATCAAGCAAATACAGATGTACGAAAATGAAGATCTCCAGCTCTCCTGCTGAAGCTCCAAAAGCACCAAAGCATAACCTATAGATATACTCGGTCTGACCCGAGCATTGAAAGGGAAGAACGCCCGGATCAGTCTGGTAAACCAGCGTGAGAAACACACTCAACTGAATTTATTAAATTACCAAACTTTTCCTTTATCAAAACAAAAGTATCTCGTAAGACAAGTTCACACATAAACACGGACATGTTTTTACCTTACGATAACTAAAACATTTCATATCAAACTCATGTGATATTATACTAGTGTCTAGTATACAAATAATATTTAAAATAGCCGAAATTGTTATCGTTATTAAATTCCAGCATACTAGGCTCTACAAATAAATTGACAGGTACGTAGAGGAGTTTGGATTTCCATACAAATGACCAGGTGAAGGGACTACCTTCCGAAGGGGTACACCTCTATATTGATGTCCCGAGGCACAGAACATCTGCCCTCTACCAACACAAGACCGGTCCACCTCTATAACTAGATGGTACCGAATATATCATCCTCCGGTCGTTACCGACCTTTCCGAGGGCCCTCATAGCATACAAACCACAATAATCAGATACACGACGTCATAGCGTGTAAAGATATATCTAGAAAAGGATGATCATATCCTAATTGGGAATGACCCACTTAGCCTTGCCACATCTAACCCTGTTTTGGTCATTTCCGGTTGACGAGGCCTGATGAGGCAACGATTACCTTTCACAATCACATATCACATCACTTAGAATGCCACACGGCCATTTCCATTGACTATTAATTGCCTTCCACAAAAATACAACCCTTAATCTCATACGACTCGAGGAGGGTGTTAAGCTAAGAGAAATTGCCTTCTTCGCCACCACTAATATACGTTTGTAAAAACCAATGTGCGCAATCTATAGAAATGCAATGTCAGACAAACAATTATACAAGTTGTCCAGGAACAGGACAAACCAAAGGTACTTTCCTATCATATCCTGTCGAGAAATCCATAGGATTAGTAGCGAATAGTCCTTGCATTGGATATTTCATAATGAAGAGACCACTACTACTGGATGTATATTGGGATTTTAACCCCAAACGATCAACAAGCAGCCCCCCACTATGAAAATCCGAAATATCAATATCATCAAAGCAACCTGCACAATCGTCGCATATACGTTGGTCCGAAGTGGTTTTCGGATAAACCGATCTCGATCTCTTCGCACCAACAATGCAAAAGCGTTTCTCAACCTCACACAGCAACTAAGTCTCATAGACTTATCACGTCTCCAACTTTCAACTTGCTATCCTTCGGGCCAAGAAGGAAGCTGGATAGATTGGAGTAATACTCCGCATTGCACGAATCAACATCCTCAACACAAACGATAATCAAGCCTACACAGAAGGCTACGTACTAAGTGTACGACTAAATAGTTTCCACATCAAGCCGAGGAACTAAAGTCTTTGGGCAATTTGATAGTCGCTTATTTAACTATCAAAGTAAACAAAAAAATATTTAGCACCATAACAATCACTAGGCCCTTTTAATAAATCTTCCATAAATTAAATAACTTGCCAAATATTCACTTCAATTTATCTTTTAAAAAGATATATTCTCAAAACATTTCACTATTTAAATCTTGGAAAACATTTCCAAATACTTATTTAACAATAAGTAATTCACAAATCAATTTATTTTCAACACTTAGAAAATATTCAACATACTTAAAAAACGATTGAGTATATATTTTATTCTTTAAGGAAAATATTCTCTTTAAACACATTTATTGGGTCAAAAGAATGTTGCATAAACATCGTCACGACAACCCAAAATTACTAGTATATGGGTTCGAAATTTAGGTAGATATATAAATCCCAATACTATACAAAAACATTTCCTTTCGAAAATCATTTACTATAACAACAGTGTTATAGTCCATCATTTCCTTGTATCTTGAAAACGTCTATCTCAACAATGAATGTTGAAATCTATGGTTTCGATCCTTAACACATTTTAAAACAACTTCAAATCATTTTAATTCTATTTAAAATATCACTTCCCAAAACATTTCTTTAATATATTATTCATCATCCAAAATCGTGAATATAATTCGTTTACCAAATTAAAGCTTCTGCACATTTAATTCAGAATTATCCACTGTCCAAAATCATGGATATAAATCTCTAACCAAATTCAACACTTCTACATATTTAATTAAAGGATTATCTACTGTCCAAAATCATGGATATATCTCCTTTAATAATTTCTACACTTACTTATCAAATTTATTTAATTTCGGATTTATAAAACAATGCTTATAAATTCCTTTTATATTGTAAAAACATAAACTTATAAAACCCCTTTATTAACTACTTCCATTTATAACTCAATTATATACCAAAAATCCAAATTATAAGTTAATCGCTTATAAATCGTTTATTTCACCAATTCATTCATTTTATAGCTTCACAAATTTTAAATCTTATTCACTTGTAAAAATCCATTTATAACTTTATTTTAACACTTATAAAACTCGTTTTACAATTCCAATATTTTAGTTTATAAAATTCCAATTTTATAAATCTTCTATATAAACCATTTATAATAAATCAAAAATCTCAATTTAAACCATTTCATAAAATAATCAACTACTTATTTCAAAAATCACATTTCGATTATATTTCACAAAAATCATAATTTTTATAACAATAAAAATTATAACATCTATTTATTCAAAATAAGTCAATTCTTAACGATTCAAAAATTCAATAAAACATTTATTTTCGAAATCACTTTAAAATCCTTTTAAATTTGGAAATCATCACTTTAACACTTTTAATTTTCCAAAATAGGCTCAATGCTGCAACAACACTAAATATAACAATCACGGCATCCAAAACATCATATATCATATGATAACAGAATATATCGCAATATCTGTAAATAAATCAATACTGTTGAGGAATCCAGTTGGATCCCTCCAACCTGTCACCTGCAAAAAATATACATATTAGAATATGTGTACATTGTCCTCTTCAAAGCAGATGCACGTAAAAAGGGTCATCCGCTCATATACACGGGAACGTATAGGGTCTCATCTGCACCAATAGGCAGGTATATATCTAAATACCAATCAATATATCATATATCATCCAAATAATCATCAATCATCATATAATAATTTTTTTCTCACTTATATAAAATATCAGTGAGTCAGAAAGAGTGAGTTGTACTCACATTGCTTGTAGTCGCGATTTCAGTGTTTTATTCCGAATAAAATTAAACGACCGTTTAATTTCATCCAAAATTCACACTAGCTCCAATCAACTTCAATCTAGCTCCACTGTGTAGTATTCGTCAATATGGTTCCAAAGCAATTCGTTTCGTGCGAAATCGACCTCATATGACAAAGTTATGATATTTAGAAGTTAATACGAATTTATTTATATAAAATTCCAATTTCCTTTCTATTTTTATTTTATTTTATAACCTTCATTATTTCTGGCCGCACGATCTGATACCCTAGAATCTCGGCTGCTTGTTTCCTTCATCCTCCATCACATAAAAGCCTAGGCCGAAGAACCCATGCCGCCACTATCCACTTGATTTTCGCAACCACCATAGGCCACTTGAAGGCGATCGAACACCGACATATCGAAGCGTTACTTGAGCACCACCATTAGCCTGAGTATGTCAAGTTTGGCCCTTTATCTTGCCCTAATTTCGTGCGCAAATGTCAAACGAACGCGAGCGAATTATAGCCTCCATACGACGTTGTTTCAGATCTCCACCGTTGAGATTATAGAGCTCGTTATGCTCTTCATTTTTGTAGTTGAGAGTTTTTCGAATCGATTGACGGATTTGAAGGAAACCGAGGGAGAAGAGGATGCATTTCTGGCCATTAGAATTGTTTGTGGCGGCTAGGGTTAGAAACCCTATATTTGTTTGCAAATGAAAGAAAATAACGTCCTTTTATAAAAAATTCTGCGATACTATTCACCTGATTTTTTTTTTGAACTCCAAACGAAGCATGCCGCATGGCGTTTATAATTTTTTACCCCTATTCTGAACACAATGAAATATATATCGGAAGCCAATTCGATCATATTTGAAAGATAGGTTTTCAAATCAACTATTTTAAATTTAAAATTCACTTTAACCGATTTCTACGCGTTTTAGCCTGCCCCGGACAAACCGTACATCTGATTGACACGAAATTTGAAATATTACAATAATTTAGTATTATGGATCCAATGAAACTGGTTTCGTCGAAATCCAAGGCTGTTTGAAAAATGGCTAATTTTACTCGTCAATTAAATATTAAAATATTGAATTTCTACAAATTAACTTTGAGTTCAATTTTAAAAGTTATGTAACATCATACTAATTCAAATATGATTTAATATAACTTTATAAAACATTTTCATTCATATTAAATCCAATTTTTAATTATTTTCACAATTTCAAATATTTAATCAACAATTTAATAATCCTATTAAATCCAGATATTCGAAATATTATTTATTCAGCTTATAAACTTAACTTTTAAATATTTAAAATTAATTAAATATACGAATTTCAAATGACAGAAATTATGGGTCGTTGCAGTTGATACAATTCTATGTTAAGTGATTTAACATTTAATTTGAACGAAATTTAAAAAGGTTGACAAAAGTTATAAAACACTATTTACCCCCCCTCTCTTGTGTTTGTTTAGCCTTAAAATCCATAATTCTGCAATCCACAAAATGCTCAAACTTCTCTCTCGGAGACGACTTCGTCACATATCCAAATTTTCCTTTTTATGCACATTTTCTAAATTTATCTTTTCATGCTCCTCATCCAGCATAAGGAAGAACCCAGGCACATCTATATGTGTGGTGCATGCAATGTAAGCCTAATTCTCCACCAGATGTATAACACTATGACTATTTGAATGAATCTCCAGAGTCATCTGCATAGTATCAAGATCGTCTAGAAACAACAACAAATACAACCCCTCCTTGGACGCCTCTAAACTTCACCTCGATAGTCGACAAATCAACAATATATTGTAGCTTCAATCTCCATGAAATGTGCCCTATGCCAAGTGTAAACACATATTCTGAATCAAATTTTGACTGTCCATATCCCCATCATAATCTAAGCCACAATATCCAGTAAGGACAAGGTCCTTATCAGCTCCTTCAAATAACAAGCCAACATTCGAAATTTTTCTCAAATATCCAAGAATCCACTTCACCGCTTATCAATAAAGTTTGCTCAGACTGGAGATATATCGACTCACAACACCCACTACATGAGCCAAATTTGGTCTAGTGTGTACCATAGCATACATAAAACTCCTCATAACACTATCATATGGAATATCCTTCGTAGAAACTTTCTCCTCATCGAATATAGGAGACATATCATGAGATAACACAAATCGAGAACCCAATAGAATAAGAACCGGTTTTTCCTTCTCCATCTCATATTAAGCAAGAAATTTATTGATATACAATGTCCGAGTGAGCCTTAAACCTCTCTTCCGCCTACCTTTGTTAATCTTCATCCCTAGTATTCGTTGTGCCTTTCGTAAGTCCTTTATATCAGACTCCCTTTCAAAAACAAAGCCTCTAAACCATCTCCACTTTTATTACTAGATAATTTCCCTATCAACAATTCACTATGCAAACCGGTTATAACATTAGCCAAGGCAACGGTATTCCTTCCATAGATAATGGAATTCACAAACATACATACTCCAAAGATAGTGATCATAATAGTATGACCGCCTACGCTTCATTTATAATATCCACCTCCACTGCCTTCAACTTCATCACCAAAGTAATTAGGGTATCTATATGCTCCGAAAGTGTGTTTTCGGGTTTCATCCAAAAATTATAGAATTACCATTGAAAAATAATATGGTTTGCCAATGACTTATCCTGATACATCAATGTGAATACATCCTATAGCTTCTTTGCCTCCATAAATTAAGAAAACGCCATAATGATCTCATTTGAAAAGTTAATGGTGGTAAGAGCCTCTTCTTCATTTTCCTCCAATTCCTCTATTAACAGGCCTATTAATCTATCCAGCTCTTAAACTAATTTAAAAGTCTTCTCCTTCTTATGCACTACCTTCATCTCCGGCCTCCAAGTTCCAAAATCTTCTTTTCCGTTGAATCAATTTACTGTACAATTATTCAAACTATCCTTGAATCCCGCCATAGCCAACTAACCTCTATGACTCCCTAGATCTAATACCAATTATAAGTGCAATTTTTACTAAATCAATTTAAGTCACCGATTAGAAGACTAAAAGATCCACTGATATGAACAATTACAAATTTAATAATGAGAATAAAAAGGACCTAATCTTTTCTCTATTAATGAATTTGAGTAGATACAAGAGAGATTACAAATTAGAAGAGAAGATCTCTATATTAAAAAGATGTGTATTTTAGTTGCTTTATTTTCTTGATTACAATGGTTAAAGCCTATGCATTTATATAGAAGTAAGATAGCTTGGAGAGAGAAACTTTGAAGGTTTCCTCTAGAAAATATCTCCTCTAAAATAGATCTAACTTTGACTTGGTATAAGTGTACACGTTTGATTTGATATATTGTGGTGAATAATTTCAACATTGTTTATGTTTGGATAATTCCGCATGCACCTATTATCCATATGCACACACATCATTCAGCATCGGAGTGGCTTGCCACTAATGAAGCTCTCTTTGGTTGTGAAAAATACTTGCACTGGCGCTCCGCAATGTTCTGCTCATCACTTGCATTGTCCCTGTTCTTTGCACTGTTTACTCATGCAAACCCTTTCCTATGTCAGCATTCCAATTGAATATCCTTTTATCGCCTCTTTAAGTAGGTACATACATGATCACGACAACGGTTCTTGTACCAAAAGGAGTTCCCAATGGTACATGCCACAATCTCATATATATACCACATTTTTCATCACGTATCTTACATGCGAGACTTACCGTACTACTTCTAAGAGTCTTCTTTCTATAGTCACCTGCTTTTACTAAATTCCTATCTTAAGGCGAGTACTTGTACTCAAGTCATCTTTGATATCTTGAGTCCTCAACATAATAGAGCGACTATATATGCTTAAGTCCTCTTTTAGCAATGAACCAGGATGCTTAACCATATCTCAACCTTAATGATTCATTATCTGCTTAAGCCTCAAGGGGTCCTACTTAGGTCACTCTCGTATCATATAATGGTCATTCGAACCATCGACTCCGATACCGTGTTAAATTTTGGTACTTTCGCACGCACATTGTCTCTATGCATGCACTTCGTCCAATATTGAAATGGAAATCACCAATAAAGCTCCTTTCGATTGTGCATAATACTTGCACTGACGCTCCATAATGATATGTTCATCATTTTCATTGTCCCCATACTTCGCACTGTTTACTCATGCAAACCCTTTCCTACGTCGATGTGTTGATTGATTGAACATCCCTCAGTCGTGTTTTTAAGTGGACACATACATGATTATGGTAACACTTATTGTACCAAAGGAATTCCCAATGGTAACAACTAATCTCATACACACACACACTACACTTTTATCCATGTATCCAATGATGTGATACTTTACCCATTCAATCCATGCACCCACAATGCAAATCATACCTAACATAATATTCCATCCATGCTTTGAAAAAAATCTTCTAATGGATAGAGTATATCTTAGTAGTTAACATTCAATCTTTTCATTTTTCTAGAAGTTCAAGAGGAGAAATCAAATATGAATGTTTTTAATATATTTCTAATAAAGTGTGAAGCTAGATACCTATTTGACAGAATCAAGGAATAGATTCCAACTAAACAGGGGTTTTGTTTAACGCTCTTATTAAATAAAAGTATGAAAGCATACTTCTAGCTTATAAGAATTGGATTCCTAAACTTGTATTGAATAAATGTTTAACTTTAGGTCCTTAAAAAAAATCTTTTAAAGAAATGGCTACTAAATATACATTAGGTTGTTGGGATTTTAGTCAAATGCAGCTCCTTAATCTTATACAATGCCAAAGATTATGATACTAGATTAGTTGGAGATGACCTAAGGAAATAATTGTAATTAACTAATATATTTTCATACACAGGTTATGAATACAATATCAAATCTTGTAATAACAAGTCAATGTTAAAATTTATATATTTTGCGTTGAAATTTAATTTTATATTATGATTTATACATTTTTCTATGCAGGATTGAACCCAGTATTGTTGATATAAATGTGGTCATCCTTTTCAACTTTCTAATATTTGTTATGTGAATCATTAAGTATTACTTAGTTGAAAATATTCATTCAATTTTTAGAAATTAAAATTGTTTGTTTAAATTGACATAAGTATTCAAATAAAGTATAAATATATTACCTAAATATGTCGCATTTTCTAGGACATATCTTGAATTAGGATGACAATTAGATCTAATATAATTAAAAAGAACAAATCCAACCAATCTTGAGTTTTCGAGTTGGATTTTATTGGTTGTGATATACAAATTGGACACCGCTCGATTACTGGTTCGATTCAGGATATTTTTGATCAAGGTAAGAACCAAGTTATGGGATTTCGGTTTCGATTTTGATTTGGGTTTTTCGAACCTTTGAAATTTTGATCCATATTGAAAATTTCAATTTTGGATTTTGTTACCTATTTTCTATAGATATGCACTCATATAGATGTGGTTTTGCAAGTTAAAGCCTGATCCATATTGTCTTATGAAGAGTTAGCGAATAAGTTTCTAAATCAGTTTTGAGTTTACTCGGTTGAACCAAAGGATGCAATGTCCTTAGCCAACCTACATTAATGGTCCAATGCGATCTTGAAAAGCTTTTTAAAATGGTTCAACGCCATAGTGATGGAGGTGAAGAACCCAAGAGACGATATTGTATTAAAGGTGCTTATAGGTGGGGTGAATAAAGGAACTGATTTGGGAAGTGGTTGAAGATAAAGTAATCGACCACATAGAACGATTTTATAGATGGCAAACCAATTTTTGCGCTTGTAAGTGACAGAAATAAAGAAGGTGTTGAACATTGGTAGTCAAGGTAGATCGAGTAGAGTGGTGGAAGTTCCAAAGTTGTTGAGTAGGATAGTAATAACGGTGATGGAAATAAGAATAAGATAATGAACAAAAATACCGAGGGAAGTAGGTAAGACCCAAGGAAATGATTTCGATTTAACGGAGATGGGGAGTATACAGGGTTAGATTACATGGAAAAGATTAATCTTACAAATCAAGGTACTTTTAGATATAAGAAGTCTGATTAAAGAGAGGTAATGGATGAGGAAAGACGCTAAAGGAACTATTTTTGATTCCATGAGACATATATGCACAACATTAATAAGTGTAGACATATGAATGTCATTATAAAGGAGTTGATTTGGAAAATACAACTCAACGGTATGTAAAGAACTCGTAGAAACGCAAGCATAGAAATGACCAAAAACTAAGGTAGACTCTTTTAGCAAATATGGAAGGGATTGGAGAGGAGGTCCATGATCACTAAGGCGCGATTTATTAATTGACACGATTTTCCAAGGTCTACATCCCACATAAAAGATTTGAATGAAAGGAACGCAATAGGGTTTCCTTGAAGCGTGAGCCACATGAAATGTGCTATGCTACCCAGGATAGCACTCGCGCTAATCAAAAAATTAGGATTAATGATGACATTGCCTCTTGGAGTAGGGGTGTAAATAGGGTCGAAGAACATACATTGAACCCGATGGTGATTACAGCAATGACAGGGCTACCTATAGTTTACCGAGTGCTGATTGATAGTAGAAGCTTGTTGAATTTTCTATTCAAACGCAAGTATGATGGGATGAAACTCAATACAGATTTGTTGCCTTGTAAATCCCAACATCAAGGATTTACCGGAGATACAATTGTTCAATAAGGTGCATTAAGCTGCCGGTGCAGCAAGGCGATAGATCTCAAGAATTATAAGGATTTAAAACTTTGTTTTAGTGGATGGATATTTCGCTTACAACGCCATTTTAGGCCGATCGCCCTTTCTGATTTTAGTATTGCACTCGCTCCTTGGTGTTTAATAATGAAATTTACAATAGGTGACGGAATGGGGGTAATCCAAGGTGACCAGCACTTAGGAAGAGAATGTTACATCATGGAGCTACAAGAACATGACATAATGTAACGACCCGTAAATTTAACCAGTTTTAATAACGTTATTAATTGAAATTTTGTGGGATTTTAAAACGATAAAATTTTGAAATAAAAAATTGATATTTGAAATGCGTCTAATTAAACATAGCACTGGTAAATTTTCGTTCAAAAATATGAAAGTTTATTTCGTGCGTAAATTTACTTAAATTTAATCAGTTAAAAAGCGATGAAAATAAAAATTTTTCAAAACCAAAATATTTTTACATAGCAAAATTTTAAAACATCTTCTGAGAAAGATGTCAGTTGGTCATTTTTCCAAATTCAGACATCATTAGTACCGTCGATCTTATTTTTCTGCGATTTTCTTGCATTTTTCGTAGTAGAAAATTTAAAATTTTTATAATTCAATCGTACCACTAATATCTGTATACTGTTTTGATCGTCTCAACGTGCTGATCTTTATGGTATATTCAATTTTATGTTTTGAAGTCCGAGGCACAACGAAATATGTAAAAACGTCAGACCATATCGACACCGGTTCCGTGCCTTTTGCTTTGCTTGTGACCATTGGTTTTTCTACCGGAAACTGTGTTGCCTTGTTGCATTTATAATTTTCTCAGCGTGGCTATTGGTTTCACTGGTTTCAAACGACCCTTGATTTTGGTTCTCGGTAATATAAACCATATGAGTAAATTGCTACTGTTTTCCCTGTTCATTTACTTCATGCTCCACCACTTTTCATTTTCTCCTAACTTCTCCACTCTCCTTCACGCATGGCCGCCTTCCACTAAAAAAAAAGAGAGGAGAAGTGACAGCAGCCACATCCAAGCACCGCAAGTCCCTCTCTCGGTCGACACATCACGTCGAACACCACTGGCTACCAACATCGTCATCCCCTCCTCCCTACGTGACCGGGCCTCGCGCCTCCCTGCCGAACGTCTGAGCAAGCCCACCATGAAAACTCAGCCGAGATCCACCACGTACACATCATCTCCTTCACTTTCCCATCATCTTTATCTTTTCAACTTTGCCTACAACAACTATTCTCTTCCTGGTATGCATTTTGTTTTATATTTGTTGTATATATATCATGCGCAAGATGGTATCTTCACCCGTTAGATCTTCCAACACGTTGAATTGATTTGTAACAGACATACTAATTTTTCATTGAGTTTTGTTTCCCTGTTGTTGCCTCACATCAGTGGCTTTAGCTGTGTGCACTGGCATGTACACTTTCTTCTTTTTAACATATTTATCTCTTACCTGTTGTAGTATGGGTATGTTTATATATATTATATAGAGTGTTATATTATATAGGATGTATATAGTTAGTTAATATATGTTCGGTCGACAAGCATAGCGACATATATTTTGTTTAAATTGGTTCTTTTATAAGATCTGGTATATGATAGTCTTATATACTTTATATTAAAGGAAGGATGCATTTATATAAAAGTTTCAACTTTATGTACAACATCCAGTTATATATCAGGGAGCACATGCATATATTATAGTGTGCTAGGATCTGTTGATACGTAAGTTACATATATGTATTATAGTTATATTGGTTTTGAAACAGTTATATATATATATTGTTATTTATAAGAGTATATATAGTTATAGAGGTTTATTTTACTTTATTTTATTTTGGGTGGTCGGCAAATCTGTTCACAAAATAATATTTCCAAGCTTTGTATAAATTGTTAGCTTACAGTATGATGTATGTTAGCCTGTATACTTTTATACTAAAGATTATATATATTTAATGTTTATGAAGTGATGGTACATATTATATATATAATATAAGTTGTAAACGGGTATCACTATATTAGTTGTACACGTAGGGTATATGTTTAAAAGTATATTTTGTTAGTTTATAAAATTTGCAAACAATATTAAGCATATAATTTTAGCGGAGAGTATGTTAGAATTCTATAAAATATAAGTATTTACATATACATAAGTTTTGTATATTTTGTTAACGTAATCTGTTCCCTGCGTATTTTAATTGTAGAAGTTTAGATCATATGGTTTATACGGTCATTTCTTTAGTTGATATGTTAAAAACAGTATTTTTCATATGTACAGTATGATATATAGGAATGTAATATTCAAATCCTTACTTGTAGCTTGGTCTGCTGCATTTTATATGCGAGAGGTTCAAACTCATATAAATTTGCATATATAAATTATAGCTTTTAATATTGGTATATATATATCGGAAGTGGGTCGGCTATAGTTTTATAAATCGTATATTATTTATACTTGATTATATATTGCATCCTTTATCATGTTAAATTTCATTAGTCCTTAGTCTGTCGGTAAGTATGGTAAGCTGTTAGCATATTTCTACATGTCCATGTTGTACATTTTATAAAAGTTGTATAATTGTATTTCAAAATTTTGGATAAGTTTATATATGTACGTGTACTTAATTAAAACAATGATATTATATATATAATACTTTTGTTTCAATTTTATATGCATCGATCTAGTTTTGATGAGATTTCGTCTATTTCTTATCTATCAGCTTGTCCGTCGAATTCGAGCCGATTTTGTTTGCTTGGATTAGCAATTCAAATTCAATATCCGTATCAATGTGCGTATCCGTGTCATCTTCTTGTTCATCTCCAACCTCAAAAGGTGAGCAATCACTCACGATTAATGTTCTTTTATTTATTAAATTCAATTTCAATTGAAACGACAATTGAAATATGCTATTGTTAATTATGAACACTGTTATTGCCTGTATCTGTTCACCTATGACATCTGACACTGTTATCTGTTAATTATTTATGCGACGATAATACAGTTTGGTTGATAATTGTTTGGTTGTTTGTTGTATATATTGGATGTTAAATTGTAATGTATAAAGTGATAAATAGTATGCAATTGAATTTGACATAGGATAGTTAAAAATTTGAAACGATATATGTATAAAATTGATTCAATGACATTTATATAATATGACCCCTTTAAATGTCAAATTAATTAACACGTTGGATTTGGTTAATTACACCTTGAACCATTGAATGTATGATGTTTAAATTGATGATGTATGAAATTGTAAATAGATGACAAGTGAAGAACCATAATGTAATAATCTTTAATCTACATGAAATGATAGTGTAGTTTCTATAAATAATTATATTAATTTGCACAAACGACAATGTGAATTAATACGATTGTTTTGGGATTATTTGAATTGATTATTGAATTGTTATTGATTGTTGTTATTGTTTGTTTATTTACTTTGAACCATCCCAGTTATCACACTGCAAGTTCCCTTTATTATGCTTGATCTTGAATTGAAATTGGAATCAGGTTGAAATGTGACCTAGGATAGAGAATTAAATAAAATCCGATTGGTCAATAATTTGATTTAAAAAAATAATGATAATGATTTTATTCGAGTAAAGAATAAGTTTTGAAATGAAGTTGGAATTTGAATTTTTTGAAAGGAAAATGTAAAGATTGAAATCTGAAACAAATATCAACGTAGTAATTGATGAAAGAACGTTGTTTGAAATTTAATTATTTAATAATTAAATTTGGAATTATTAATAAATAATTTGGAATTAGTAATGATTGAGTTTTGAAATTATTAAGTTTGAAATCATTTAATAATTAAATTTGAAACTATAATTAAATTTGAAATTATAATTAAGTTTGAAATTATTAAGTTGAATTTATAATTAAGTTGAAATGATTTGATGATTAAGCTTGAATTCATAATTAAGTGGAAATGATTTAATAATTAAGTTTGAATTTGTAATCACGTTTGTAATTATTGAGTTTTGAAATTATTAATAATTAAGATTGAAATTATTTAATAATTGAATGAGATTTAATTATTTGATAATTGAATAAAAATTGAATTCTTTGGTAAGAGAAATTGAACTTTTGAAGAAGTGAATTTGAACTTCGTTAATAACTAAAATTGGGCTTTCTTTATTTACTAAGTTTCGGAAAATTATTTAAGTAAATTAATAAGTGAAATTGAACTTCTTGAATATGTGAAATCTAGTTTCTTTATTAATTGAGCTGAAATTTGTAACTAAGTAAATAAATAAGTGTAATTGAATTTCTTTAACAGGAAATAAAAATGTGATTTATTGAAATTAATGTAAGGCTTGTAATTTAAAGAATTGATTTGACGAATCTAATTTAATCTAGTTTGAAGTTTTGATATAATGAAGTTGAACTTAAGTAATTGATTTAATGGACTGGAAATTAAATAGAAATTGTTTTGAATGACAAATTTACTTAATGAATATTGAATAAAATCGATCAATGAATTTAAATTGATTTGAATGTTAAATTAAATTAATTTAAATGATTTCGGAATGAAACTTATATACGAACTTGAATCAATATTTGAATTGTTTAAATAAATTTGAAATTGAATTGTAAGACTTTGAAATGGTAATTTGGAAGTTTTGAAACGTAGATTTTGGAAATTGATATTGAAAGACAAATGAAATGTTAATTTATAAATTCTAATTGAAATTGAATTTGATTTGGTTTTGTAATATATTAAACGACCAATCGGTGTAATAATTACGAAAGTTATTAAAGAGACCGGAATCGGTTATGGACATACTCTCTGTCTAAACCGAAAACCACTTTAATAACTATATGCGGAGTGGTGATCCAGAATGAAGTGGTTGGAATGATGTACGTGATGACTGAAGAAAGAGAACGATAATGGATAGCCTTGACACTTGTGTCAAATTGGAAATGACTAAAATCAGGAGCCGTGCCGGGCCAAATGGGGTTAGCCACCTCGAGCGAACACACTTCTTCGTTACTACTACTCATTACTTGTTATTGATTGGTGCACCCTCGGAATTTCAGAAGTGTTGTTTCGCGGTGTTGCGATCGTTGCGGCGATGCGTTTTCACCAGTCCGGATCAGGCAAACGGTAGTTTCACTACCTTGGGTATTGCCTCATGTGCCTTGTTATACTTGTATCCCTATATACGCGACCACTACGAATTTGTTTTGTATTATACCTATGGAGTACTCCCTGATATCCCACTAGTTTACGGTGGAGTTTACAGTGCTGTATAGACTATAACGCTTATATAAAATGTGTTAAGGGGAATAATGGTAACGCCTTAACCCTATTTTGATATTTTATATTACTGATAGACATTATTTATTTAGCGTATAGTACTACATAGTAGATAGTTTAACGGATCCTTAGAGGATGGTGATTCCAACATCCTTTGAGTTATTTGTATTACAATTGTTACTTCACTTGAGTTAGATTTATTGATATAAGAATGTTAATCCGGAGTCGAGTGTTTTGTGTTTTTGCTTTACGCTCGGGTCAGACCGAGTGTACCAGTATTCGAGACTCACCTTTGGAGTTGGAGCTTCGCCTGGAGATCCAGCTATCTATTCAGCTTTCAGATATTTAGTTGATTCCAGTGATGTATTCAGATTCTTGTATTTGACTATTGTATTCAAACTTCTATTGTAACTTATTTAACTCTGTTATATATATATATATATATATATATATATATAGTAGCTTCATGAACTACTATCTTTTGCTTCCGCTGCATATTATTACTCTGTGTCTGTGATCTGTGATTATTTATTTACCGTATATGTTTAGTTTTTCCAAATTTAAATTAACAATTTGGTATTTTGAATTATTCAAGTCCGACATGTGCGGATGCGAATAGTCCAAAATAGCGGGCCGATACAGTTGGTATCAGAGCTTTTGGTAGCTCTAGGAAAACTCAGCATATAGGGTAAATGTATTTACAGAATCACTCTCATTCGAGTTTCAGTCCCTTCTTTTAACTCAATTCCTTTGAATTTTCGGAACGTCCCTCGGTTCCGAAATTCATTATCGTCCCTCACTATTCGTCTTCTTTTAATTTCGAAGTATCCCACAACTCCACTTTGAATGATCTTTATGATGAATCAGCGGTCTCGCCAATCGTCGAACTATTTGTAAATGGGTGAAACTCCTTTATAATAGGCATTGATTTACCGAAAATTTCTGTATCATCGGTTTGCGATGCTATCAATCTCTTGCTAGGTCTGAATTCTATTTCTTGAGATCGAATGCTGATTTACCTCGGAATTCAGCATCGATCTTATTCTTGAAGTCACGGTCGACCGACTAAGGTTGCCCGCGTTTTATATAAGTTATCCATCTCCCGATTTGTTATTTAAATCATCTTATTTTTGTTTCGAACCTATCCTTCGAATCAAAATTTTCTTTAATTTGAGTCCATCAAATTTGAAACCCTATCCTTATTTAGAAATTCATTCTCGTATCGTTGAGCAAAGTAAGGTATTTGTAAACAAATATTTAAAATGTTTTATTTTATATTGTGTTGTTGAGTTGTCGATGTTGATTCGAGTTTTCGATCGATTCGTCTGATCAACGCTATCGATAGAATTTCTAAAACACTTGAGCAGAGCAAACTGACACAATATTATTTCAAGTTTAGTAAATACAATAATATTGAATGACTTAATTATAAATAAGTATAAATTTTTCTGAAATTAAAATGTTAATGAATCTGTTGTCCGAAATGTGAAAATTAATTTTCATTTATTGTTTTGTAAACCATTGACTACTGTATAATATAAATAAATGAATTTATCAAACTTAGTTATAATTTGATTTGGAATTTGAAGTGAATTTAAAAATTAGTATTTGAGAATCTAATTTCCGATGATTTCAAACTTTGGTTTTAAAGTTTTAAAAGGTATATTATATAAAGTATTTTCGAATAGAAACCGTTTTCAAGAAAATTTAAACGTTTAAATCAGTGCTCTTCTCTTTATCGCTGGAAAATAATTTCGGTGATGGCGGCCGCATCATCGACATTCATTTTCGAGTTTCAAAGTGGAGAGACTATTCTGTAGCCTGCTACACCTTTGTTTGAAAATTTGATTTGAATTTCTAAGCATGAATTGATCTATAATATATATTTTGAAGATTTTAAATTTGATTTGATATTATGTATATATATTTATTTTAGGTATAAAATGGTTAAATTTAATCGGAAATTAATTATTAAATTTTTGATTTTAAGATGATTTTCAATGAAGCCAAATTTTTTGACTAAATACTTGATTTGAAATAAGTGAATTGAAAATTTTATTTGGATAGTACTCAATTGCATTATATATAACTTACCTAGATTTTTAAAAGTTAACTATGTAATTGAATATTACACAGTATAAAATGATGTTAAAAGAATTTTTAAATAAATTAAGTAATTATAATTAAGTGTAAATATACTTAATATATATGTGAGAAGATATGTTAAGTAGAATAAATTTAATAATAATTTGGAATAAAGAAGAATTAAATTTGTCGAATAAAATATGATTATAATAAATGACTATTCAAATTTATGATCTTTGAAATTGTTAATTTAAGAAAATTGGATAATATATAATAAAAGATTTGTCTTTATAAATAAATGTGAGTACGTATAATAAATGTTATTCACTTAAATTTTAATTATAAAATGTTTATGGAGATAAATAGAATAATAAGTTAAATAAATAATAGGTGTGATTAATAGAAGAAAATTTGTTTTGAAAGTTAATAAATTGAATTAAATCAACTTAAGGGAGTATCTTGAATTAGTTGAATTTAAGTTGAATTTCATTTGAAAGAAACCTTTTGTACCTAACATTAATGAAATACCTTGAATTTAAATCCAATTATTGGATATTAATTTGATTTAAATCGAAATTTATAGTTTGAACTAACAAAATTTAAATTGAATGAATATTATTGATTTAACATAAATGGATTTAAACCAATTAGTGAATATTAATCTGTTTAAATCGAAATTTATATGGTTTAGATTAATTGTTTATTTTGTTTTCCAATCTATTTTTCTTTCTGGTTGGTTCTATTCTCCCACCTCTTTTCTTTTCGGGGACGAAAAGTTTTGAGTGGGGGAGAATGTAACGACCCGTAAATTTAACCGGTTTTAATAACGTTATTAATTGAAATTTTGTGGGATTTTGAAACGACAAAATTTTGAAATAAAAATTTGATATTTGAAATACGTCTAATTAAACATAGCAACTGGTAAATTTTCGTCCAAAAATATGAAAGTTTATTTCGTGCGTAAATTTACTTAAATTTAATCAGTTAAAAAGCAATGAAAATAAAATTTTTTCAAAACCAAAATATTTTTACATAGAAATTTTTTAAATCATCTTCTGAGCAAGATCTCAGTTGGTCATTTTTCCAAATTCGGACATTTTTGGCACAGTCGATCTTGTTTTTCTACGATTTTCTTGCATTTTTCGTAGTAGAAAATTTGAAATTTTTATAATTCAATCGTACCACTAATATCTGTATACCGTTTTGATCGTCTCAACGTACTGATCTTTATGGTATATTCAATTTTATGTTTTGAAGTCCGAGGCACAACGAAATACGTAAAAACGTCAGACCGTATCAACACCGGTTCCGTGCCTTTTGCTTTGCTTGTGACCATTGATTTTTCTACCGGAAACTGTGTTGTCTAGTTGCATTTATAATTTTCTCAGCGTGGCTATTGGTTTCACTGGTTTCAAATGACCCTTGATTTTGGTTCTCGGTAATATAAACCATATGAGTAAATTGCTGCTGTTTTCCCTGTTCATTTACTTCATGCTCCACCACTTTTCATTTTCTCCTAACTTCTCCACTCTCCCTCACGCATGGCCGCCTTCCACTGAAAAAAAAAGAGGAGAAGTGACAGCAGCCACATCCAAGCACCGCAAGTCCCTCTCTCGGCCGACACATCACGTCGAACACCACCGACTACCAACCTCATCATCCCCTCCTCCCCACGTGACCGGGACTCGCGCTTCCCTGCCGAATGTCTGAGAAAGCCCACCATGAAAACTCAGCCGAGATCCACCACGTACACAACATCTCCTTCACTTTCCCATCATCTTCATCTTTTCAGCTTTGCCTACAACAACTATTCTCTTCCTGGTATGCATTTTGTTTTATATTTTGTTGTATATATATCATGTGCAAGATGGTATCTTCATCTGTTAGATCTTCTAACACGTTGAATTGATTTGTAATAGACATACTAATTTTTCATTGAGTTTTGTTTCCCTGTTGTTGCCTCACATCGGTGGCTTTAGCTGTGTGCGCTGGCATGTACACTTTCTTCTTTTTAGCATATTTATCTCTTACCTCTTGTAGTATAGGTATGTTTATATATATTATATAGAGTGTTATATTATATAGGATGTATATAGTTAGTTAATATATGTTCGGTTGACAAGCATAGCGACATATATTTTGTTTAAATTGGTTCTTTTATAAGATCTGGTATATGATAGTCTTATATACTTTATATTAAAGGAAGGATGCATTTATATAAAAGTTTCAGCTTTATGTACAACATCCAGTTATATATCAGGGAGCACATGCATATATTATAGTGTGCTAGGATCTGTTGATACGTAAGTTACATATATGTATTATAGTTATATTGGTTTTGAAACAGTTATATATATATATATATTGTTATTTGTAAGAGTATATATAGTTATAGAGGTTTATTTTACTTTATTTTATTTTGGGTGGTCGGCAAATCTGTTCACAAAATAATATTTCCAAGCTTTGTATAAATTGTTAGCTTACAGTATGATGTATGCTAGCCTGTGTACTTTTGTACTAAAGATTATATATATTTAATGTTTATGAAGTGATGGTACATATTATATATATAATATAAGTTGTAAACGGGTATCACTATATTAGTTGTACACGTAGGGTATATGTTTAAAAGTATATTTTGTTAGTTTATAAAATTTGCAAACAATATTACTTACAACGATTGATTGCATATAACTTTAGCGGAGAGTATGTCAGAGTTCTATAAAATATAAGTATTTATATATACATAAGTTTTATATATTTTGTTAACGTAATCTGTTCGCCTGCGTATTTTAATTGTAGAAGTTTAGATCATATGGTTTATACGGTCATTTCTTTAGTTGATATGTTCAGTATTTTTCATTTGTACAGTATGATATATAGGAATATAATATTCCAATCCTTACTTGTAGCTTGGTCTGCTGCATTTTATATGCGAGAGGTTCAAACTCATATAAATTTGCATATATAAATTATAGCTTTTAATATTGGTATATATATCGAAAGTGGGTCGGCTATAGTTTTATAAATCGTATATTATTTATACTTGATTATATATTGCATCCTTTATCATGTTAAATTTCATTAGTCCTTAGTTTGTCGGTAAGTATGGTAAGCTGTTAGCATATTTCTACATGTCCATGTTGTACATTTTATTAAAGTTGTATAATTGTATTTCAAGATTTTGGATAAGTTTATATATGTACGTGTACTTAATTAAAACAATGATATTATATATATAATACTTTTGTTTCAATTTTATATGCATCGATCTAGTTTTGATGAGATTTCGTCTATTTCTTATCTATCAGCTTGTCCGTCGAATTCGAGCCGATTTTGTTTGCTTGGATTTGCAATTCAAATTCAATATCCGTATCAATGTGCATATCCGTGTCATCTTCTCGTTCATCTCTAACCTCGAAAGGTGAGCAATCACTCAGGATTAATGTTCTTTTATTTATTAAATTCAATTTCAATTGAAACGACAATTGAAATATGCTATTGTTAATTATGTACCCTGTTATTGCCTGTATCTGTTCACCTATGACATCTGACACTATTATCTGTTAATTATTTATGCGACGATAATACAGTTTGGTTGTTTGTTGTTTATGTTGAATGTAAATTGTAATGTATAAAGTGATAAATAGTATGCAATTGAATCTGACGTAGGATAGTTAACAATTTGAAACGACATATGTATAAAATTGATTCGATGACATTTATATAATATGACCCCTTTAAATGTCAAATTAATTGACACCTAGTATTTGATTAATTACACCTTGAACCATTGAATGTATGATGTTTAAATTGATGATGTATGAAATTGTAAATAGATGACAAGTGAAGAACCATAATGTAATAATCTTTAATCTACATGAAATGATAGTGTAGATTCTAGAAATAATTATATTAATTTGCACAAACGACAATGTCAATTAATACGATTATTTTGAGATTATTTGAATTGATTATTGAATTTTTATTGGTTGTTGTTATTGCTTGTTTATTTACTTTGAACCATCCCAGTTATCACACTGCAAGTTCCCTTTATTATGCTTGATCTTGAATTGAAATTGGAATCAGGTTGAAATGTGACCTAGGATAGAGAATTAAATAAAATCCGATTGGTCAATAATTTGATTTAAAAAAATAATAATAATGATTTTATTCGAGTAAAGAATAAGTTTTGAAATGAAGTTGGAATTTGAATTTTTTGAAAGGAAAATGTAAAGATTGAAATCTGAAACAAATATCAACGTAGTAATTGATGAAAGAACGTTGTTTGAAATTTAATTATTTAATAATTAAATATGGAATTATTAATAAATAATTTGGAATTAGTAATGATTGAGTTTTGAAATTATTAAGTTTGAAATCATTTAATAATTAAATTTGAAATTATAATTAAATTTGAAATTATAATTAAGTTTGAATTATAATTAAGTTTGAAATTATTAAGTTGAATTTATAATTAAGTTGAAATGATTTGATGATTAAGCTTGAATTCATAATTAAGTGGAAATGATTTAATAATTAAGTTTGAATTTGTAATCAAGTTTGTAATTATTAAGTTTTGAAATTATTAATAATTAAGATTGAAATTATTTAATAATTGAATGAGATTTAATTATTTGATAATTGAATAAAAATTGAATTCTTTGATAAGAGAAATTAAACTTTTGAAGAAGTGAATTTGAACTTTGTTAATAACTAAAATTGGGCTTTCTTTATTTACTAAGTTTCGGAAAATTATTTAAGTAAATTAATAAGTGAAATTGAACTTCTTGAATATGTGAAATCTAGTTTCTTTATTAATTGAGCTGAAATTTGTAACTAAGTAAATAAATAAGTGTAATTGAATTTCTTTAACAGGAAATAAAAATGTGATTTATTGAAATTAATGTAAGACTTGTAATTTAAAGAATTGATTTGACGAATCTAATTTAATCTAGTTTGAAGTTTTGATATAATGAAGTTGAACTTAAATAATTGATTTAATGGATTGGAAATTAAATAGAAATTGTTTTGAATGACAAATTTACTTAATGAATATTGAATAAAATCGATCAATGAATTTAAATTGATTTGAATGTTAAATTAATTTAATTTAAATGATTTCGGAATGAAACTTATATATGAACTTGAATCAATATTTGAATTGTTTAAATAAATTTGAAATTGAATTTAAGACTTTGAAATGGTAATTTGGAAGTTTTGAAACGTAGATTTTGGAAATTGATATTGAAAGACAAATGAAATGTTGATTTATAGATTCTAATTGAAATTGATTGAAATACATTAAACGAACAATCGGTGTAATAATTACGAAAGTTATTAAAGAGACCGGAATCGGTTATGGACATACTCTCTGTCTAAACCGAAAACCACTTTAATAACTATACGCGGAGTGGTGGTCCAGAATGAAGTGGTTGGAATGATGTACGTGATGACTGAAGAAAGAGAACGATAATGGATAGCCTTGACACTTGTGTCAAATTGGAAATGACTAAAATCAGAAGCCGTGCCGGGCCAAATGGGGTTAGCCACCTCGAGCGAACACACTTCTTCGTTACTACTACTCATTACTTGTTAATGATTGGTGCACCCTTGGAATTTCAGGAATGTTGTTTCGCGGTGTTGCGATTGTTGCGGCGATGCGTTTTCACCAGTCCGGATCAGACAAATGGTAGTTTCACTATCTTGGGTATTGCCTCATGTGCCTTGTCATACTTGTATCCCTATATACGTGACCACTACGAATTTGTTTTGTGTTATACATATGGAGTACTCCTTGATATCCCACTGGTTTACGGTGGAGTTACAGTGCTGTATAGACTATAACACTTATATAAAATGTGTTAAGGGGAATAATGGTAACGCCTTAACGCTATTTTGATATTTTATGTTACTGATAGACATTATCTATTTAGCGTATAGTACTACATAGCAGATAGTTTAACGGATCCTTAGAGGATGGTGATTCCAACATCCTTTGAGTTATTTGTATTACAATTGTTACTTCACTTGAGTTGGATTTATTGATATAAGAATGTTAATCTCGACTCGAGTGTTTTGCGTTTTTGCTTTACGCTCGGGTCAGACCGAGTGTACCAGTATTCGAGACTCATCTTTGGAGTTGGAGCTTCGCCTGGAGATCCAGCTATCTATTCATCTTTCAGATATTCAGTTGATTCCAGTGATGTATTCAGATTCTTGTATTTGACTATTGTATTCAAACTTCCGCTGTAACTTATTTTACTCTGTTATATATATATATATATATAGTAGCTTCATGAACTACTATCTTTTGCTTCCGCTGCATATTATTACTCTGTGTCTGTGATCTGTGATTATTTATTTACTGTATATGTTCAGTTTTTCCAAATTTAAATTAACAATTCGGTATTTTGAATTATTCATGTCCGACATGTGCGGATGCGAATAGTCCAAAATAGCGGGCCGTTACACGTAAAGAGAAAGGAAAGAATGGCAAGAAGGCTCTTTATATTAAATCTTGGAATGCATAGCAACTACCGTCCAAACCTGGGCTTAGGTACACTAACTATTTGTCAAAGCTATGGACCCACATAAAGAGTCATAAGTAGTTAGGATGGAACTGGTGGGGATGATCGACGAGATTTAAGTGGATGGAAATGATCTAACAAAGATTGTTGAAATTAGGTCTCAACTCAGGTTGAGCATGAAAAGGGAACTTATTTGATTCCTAAAAGCGAACAAGGATGTGTTCATGTCGACTTCCTTTGACATGTGTGGGAATTCGCTTGAAGTTACATGCCACACACTGAATGTCAATCCATTACTTTTTCGCATGAAGCTAAAAAGGCATGGCATGGAAGTGGAAAGATCCGCTACATTGAAGGAAGAAGTAGAGAAGTTGTTAGTAAACAAACTTCTTCGATTATGCACTCTACTTGAAATGGTTGACATCTTGTATCGGTTAGGAAGATTGATATAAATTACTGGACATGTAATGATAATTCAAACCTAAATAATGCATGCTTGAAGGATCGCTTTCTGCTTCTACAGATTGAACAACTGGTGGATGGATCAGCCAGACTATCATTCTTTTTTACTTTTAGCATTTTCTTTCATTGGACATTCTTTTGACTTGGATTGGATGTTGGGAGGGTGAATATTGTAGGATCTAGATTAACCCTAGAGGGGGGGGGGGTGAATAGGGTTATAGCAAATTAAAATTCAGAAATAAACTGCAGAAATAAATATGCTGAAAAGTAAATCACACACAAAATTTACCCAGCTTCGGCAACCCCTGCCTACTGCTGCATTCACAGATTTCTATTAGAATTAAACAGTATCACGCTTACAACAACTCTATTAGACTCGCAGACCCTTTTGCTCCCGCTCACAAACACTCTACTAGACTCGCACACCCTGCTCCCGCCTATAGAGTTTCGCTCACTCGCAAACACTGCTCCCGCCTATAGAGCTTTGCAAACTCGCACGCTCTGCTCACTGAACTAATTCAAAATAGACAATCTGACACTACCTAACCTAGGTGGTGATTTACTAACTTTTTGGTTCGTAAAATAAAAAACAATAAATTAAAAACAATAACCCTAAAAACAATATTAATAAAAGCCTTAAACAAAAACAAAACCCCCTTTTTTATTTTTAAGGACTGGCCCACTTCCTTTCTTTGTTATCTCCAGCCCGATCCCCTTTTGTTTCGTTCGTGAGAATAATGGCGGCTTGCTTCGTTCCCTTTCGTTCCAGTTAGGGCTTCGGCTCTTCGTTGCAATTAGGGCTTCGGTTCTTCGTTGCAATTATAGCTCTGGTTTCTTCAATTGATCTGTGATTGGTTGCCCTAGCTTGCTTGCAGTTGCTCGATCAAGTTTTGATGCTTGTGAATTCGGTATGTGCTGTCTCCTTTTGCTTTTCTAATTTGATACTTGAACTCGATCGAATTGAGATGCCGATGATGATTAGGGTTTTAATAGGATTTGATTTCCTATTTTTGCGTTCGACTGATTATTTCAAAAAATTGCTTTGGTCGTTCGATTATGTATTGATGCTTGAGATTTCTTTGACTTAATCAAATTCGTATGCACTTGATTCCTTGGTTGACACGGTAGAGAATTCTCGGCTTGAATTTGATTTTGTGATTTGAGATATTTGACTTTGTCAAATTTACACACTTGAATTTCTTACTTGGTTTTGTGCCCTGATCATCACTGCACTGTTTTGATTTCTTGAATCATATCCACGGCTTCAATGTTTACAGTGTTCATCCCTGTTGCTTTCGACTTCACTGACTTCACTGAGTTCTGACTTTGGCACTGATCCATACATTTGTCTTGTTGACATGATTTGAACTTGTAAATTCTTGACTTTGTTTTTTTAAAAAAAGTTATATGACTTTGCTGTGTAGTCTGCACATATTGATTCCATTCATGTTGATTGTTTGCTTCATGCACCCTTGGTGCTTGTATTTGTATTTGGTCGACACTTGCATCATTATCTGTTGTGACATCCATGTGCATCTGTTGTTTCTTTGGTGATGCTTCACCTGTTATGTCTGTAACTTGTAGCTGGACTTGTGCACCTTGTTTCATATTTAAGACTTGAGTCTTTGTGGTCTGGTTGCATGTTCATTTGTACTGATTCATCAGTTCATATTGAACTGTTTCCTGTCATGTTCACTTGCACACTCGAGTTTGTAATCTCTGATTCATGTTGGCTGTAGTGTTGTATTTGTTCTCCTGCATGTAGTCAGTTGTAACTGTGTTGGACTTTACTCTAGTTTGTAACTGCAGCCATGTTTCATTTTGAGTTACAGTGTTGGTCTGACTTGCTTGAGTTTCACTGCCATAGGTCGTGCATGTGTGTTTATTTGTGTCCACTGATGCTTCGAGTCTGCAACTTGATTGATGCTGTACATATTGCTGTTATGCAGTAATCGAGTTTCACTTGCATTGCCGAGTTATTCTGATGCATCCTTCATGTATTCCCTTGATAATCATGTGCCACTGCATCACACTGTTGCAAGTGTTTCTGTTGAGCATGATTTGTCATCTCTGGTATTTCATGTTGGCCATGTTCTTCACTGTTTATATTGTTTGCATTGTTGTTTGTCTCTATGCTTGATGTCTACATGCATGTGGTCTATTGGGCTGCATTTGTATATATTTGATTATTTTTGCAATCTGGTCTGGTCAGTGGTGCTTTGAGTTGAACCTATCTTGGGTTTGACCTTGTTTTTGATTTCTGTGCTTTTGTTTGATTTTTGCACACGAGTTGGCGAGGCAGTGCACACGTATACGAATGTACACGTGTGTACTGCAGCCACTTATAATTACATGTCCCTGATAAAAAATACTGATATGCACAGATATTGCACAGTCAAAAATGATGACGAACAACCCAAATAACTGAGGCAAACAATGTTTTCAAAATCATCGTTTCTTTCAAATTTCAAAAATATTTCTCTTTCAATTTTACTGCGTTTGAAAATATTTTTACAGATTACTCAGATGCTGGATTCAAACTGGCATGCAGTTGAAGACAAAATACGAGTGTGAGTGATATGTAGTGAGGTTATTAATGTAAATGTGATGTGATTGTAATCAAAAATGTATATGTATAGTGAGAGCATGAATTTGTACTATTCAAGTTTGTAATAAATATTCGTTTGAATAAAATATTCGTTTGAATTCAAAAACTGTGTAACTTGTTCTGTTTGAATTCAAATTCAAATTCTGTGTAATTTATTTTATTCAACAGATATTTATCTAACCAAATACATACTACTCAAAATATTTGTTTGAATAAAATTTCTGTTTGAATTCAAAATCTGTTTAACTTGTTTTGTTTGAATTCAAATTCAAATTCTGTGAAATTTAATTTTATTCAACAAATATTTATTTAAACTATGAAAAATAAAATAGTACATTACCAAATACATTTATATAAATGTATATATGTTTATTATCATCAAACAAAAATCATATAGCGCAAAGCGCATATTCAACAATCTCCCCCTTTTGATGATAACAAACATATATTTAAGATTTTGAATATATTAAATGTATTTGATAATTTCATTTGCTCCCCCTATTTGAATGCTTCCTTTATATGTGATACTCCCCCTACATATATGGCTCCCCCTACATATATGCATACAAATAAAAATATGTAAATGAGCCTATATGCAAATTGAAAGTTATTTGACCTTTGCTTGATTCTATTTGACACCTTTGCTTGATTCTATTTGACAAAATCTTAACTTTTCTCTCCCCCTTTTGTTATCAGCAAAAGAATAACGGTGTTATAAAAATAGGGATGAAGTGATAGACATGAATCAAACATTTAACTCAATTAAATATAAATATCAAATTTCAATAAAACTCAAACAAAAATCATAATTACCCTTGTCAAACGCATATTCCACTTTCAGAAGTGATGGAGATAGAATCATCAAAAATTCATATAGATATGTCTATTTGTGGTATATTTATTTCTGGAAATTTGAATATCTACTAACCATGCATAACCGTTAGGACTTTTAAATGAGATTAGTAGTATTCCAATTTAATTTAAAAAATGAAATCAAGTATCTTCTAACTACGCATGACCGTGAGGACTTTTAAATGGGATTAGAATCAACTTGTCTATTAAATCAATTATTTTTAATATGCGTTCCATACATGCATAACCGTGAGGACTTTTAAATGAGCATGGAAGCACATAATCAAAAATCCAAGTAATTCGCCCATGCATGACCGTGAGGACTTTTAAATGAGAGTGAATACTTTGGATATTTATTTTTAATTGCTGAATATAAGAAATTGAAGCACAAATAATTTCCTTCACCGATTTAAAGATATTGAAGAACAAATGATTTCCTTTGTAAACTACCACAAATTTACATATTAAATATGATTTTGATGAGTGATGTTCGATAGAAAGATGATAGAAATAGAAATGGTCATGGAATTATTATCCAACAAAAAGTTTTTATAACTCTTGTTATGAAATTCTAAAGAAATTTTTAATTATACTTTCTCGAGTTATAATATATGATAAATATCAACACTTATCTCTTTTTCAATCACTATTTATCTTTTCGATAATCAAAGGGAGTCAGATTAGTCAAACTTGTCATTTAAAATCAAATTAAAAATTATAAAATCAATTTTTCAAAAATAATTAAGCTGTAAATATGGTCAAACATGATTTCTTGAGGGGAGTTTTATAAGAAAATTTTCTGCTATTTGAAAATTATTTCAAGTGAAAAATATGCAGATATTTTCTTTTAAAAAAAATGCAGCAAATAAATGTTTCACAAATTAATCACGTTACACTAATAATTTTTCTATCAACTATATTACCAGTGTAATCCGCATCTGAATTTAAATTTCACTCAATATTCACTTGTTGAATCAAACCATGAGATGTGCACCAAAAATTTCAAAACATCTTTCTTTTGAATTTTGAATTTAAGCCGTGTTAACACTCAAAATAAATATCATGATGATAAATTCAGAAACCAGAGGATAAACAATTATTTTCATGAGTAATCAACAGTCAATCAACATCATAATTATTTCAAAAACAATTTCTTAAAATCCTTTTTCTCATGAATTTGAAATCGTGCAAATTTACAAGCAGTGATCAAAATGTCAGAACCAATATATCTACGTGTAGCATGAGTAACCAGCATTTGACTGAACAAATTTATATAAATTAGTTCAAAAATTTAAAATCTGGTTGGTCATCAATTAAGCACAAATTAATGTCATAAATAAGAACAAGTCAAAAAATCATATCAATTAAGTCCGAATCAGTCAACCATCATAATTACTCCAAGTAATTCTATTTAAAGATGGTTAGTCATTATTTTTTTTAAAAAAAAAAATCATAGCATCAAAATCATCATCTTTTGTTCATCTCAATATTGGCTGATTTTAATTTAGAGTATGGTGCAGATAATCACATTTAAAAAACAATTACCTGTTTTACCTTTACGATAATTTTTCGTGATTGCCCATTGTGATTCTGTCACCTTTATACTAGGCTAAGGAACTTTGTTTTGTCGCCCGTTGTGCTTCTGGAACAGCCGAAATCCAGAGAACACTGTTGTTGTTCCTTAGCCTGCCACCACACCTACACGATAAAAGATTTATGTGACCTATTTGTTTTTATAGGTCCATTGTTGTTAGTGGCAGAATATGAAAAATATGTTTTTGGAGACTCAAAACTATTTATACGTGTTCCTTTTAGCACCCAAATTTGTTTGACTTTCAAAGATTTTATATTTGTGCCTTTTGGAACCCAAATTGGTATAGTTTTCATGTGTTTGGGTTTATACCAACAATTATTTCGATTATGTCCAAATTCTCTACAAAACGTGCTCATTAAATTGACTTGATTAAATTTTGTGTTCCTATGACTATGATTTTCAACCTGATTTCCAATTATTTCAGATCGAGCAGCACTTTTACCTTTATCATCATCTTGTGATTTTCCAAAACCTAGTCCTTTTCTATTGTTAGCAAAAATTTGATTTCCCAATAGCATGTTGAAAGATTTTTCGCCTCTTGAAAAGTTATTCAAAGATTTCTCAAGATTTTGGACTTTGGTTTTTAATGTTGTATTTTCAGCGACAAGTGAGGTGCATCGATTTATAAAGTCCTTTTTTCTAGTGTCAATGTTTTCTTTAAGACTCAAGTTTTCTTTTTCAAGATTCTCAGAGTTATTCCTAATTTTTGATAGTTCCGAATCTAAAATTTTACATTGGTTACATTCTAGGTTTTGAATATTTTCAAGTTCAGTTTTTAACCTAAAATTTTCACGAGCAAATTCTCTCCTATCAGATTTCAGTTTTTCAATTTTAGATTCAAGAGTATCCACTACCTTAGTAAGATCAGAACACATAAAAACAAGTTCTTTATAAGAAAACTCACCTGCCTCACTAGATTCGTCGGAGGTTGCTTCTGATTCTGATTTTGCCATGCAACACAAGTTAGCCTCCTCTGGGCTGCTATCCGAAGCTTCCTCTCCTCCTTCATCATCCCAAGTCGCTGCAAATACCTTCTTCGCCTTTTTCTTTTCTTTGTTGTTTTTGAGAAGTGGGCATTTTGGTTTGATGTGGCCAGGCTTGTTGCAGTTATAACATATCAGTTCATTATCGGAATTTTCGGAATCTTTTGACCTATTGCCCTTTGTTTTCTTCTTGCGTGGCTTGAATCTAGACCATCTTCTAAGATTATTGACAGCCATTGCAAGCTCTTCAATTGGATCTTCTTCATCGCTTTCTTCTTTACTTTTTAAGGCAATCGTCTTCTTCTTTGGTTCGGAGTTGTTGCGTTCTTCCTTTGCTTTTAACTCAAGCTCATATGTCATTAAGTTGCCAATCAACTCCTCCATGCTTAGTTTGCTCAGATCTTTTGATTCTTGGATTGCTGTGACTTTTGCCTCAAAGTTCATTGGTAAAACTCGTAGTATCTTCCGCACAAGCTCTACCTCAGTGAATATCTTCCCAAGCGCTCTAGCATTGTATACCAAGGTTGAAAAGCGTCCAAACATATCCTTTATGCTCTCGTCTTTGTCCATCACAAAGTTTTCGTATTCATTGCTAAATAGGGCTAGCCGAGACTCCTTGACTTGAGAAGTTCCTTCGTGAGTCACCTCCAAAGTATGCCATATTTCTTGTGCTGTTGTACAATGAGAAATTCTATTAAATTCATTTTTATCAAGAGCACATATCAAAGCATTCATGGCTTTAGCATTTGTCGTTTTCAATTTCTTATCGTTTGCATCCCACCTATCCTTAGGTTTAGGAATCTCAGTACCACCAACGATTATAATGGGAGGTTTATAGCCAGTTTCAATAATATCCCAAACATCATAATCAACGGAACTAAGATAAATACTCATCCTAACTTTCCAATAAGCATAATCATTCCCGTTAAACATGGGTGGCCTAGCAATAGATTGCCCCTCAGAAAAAGCATTATTTTGTAGACTCATGACTCTAGAGTTAAAAAATATATACCGGGCTCTGATACCACTTGTAGGATCTAGATTAACCCTAGAGGGGGGGGGGGGGGGTGAATAGGGTTATAGCAAATTAAAATTCAGAAATAAACTGCAGAAATAAATATGCTGAAAAGTAAATCACACACAAAATTTACCCAGCTTCGGCAACCCCTGCCTACTGCTGCATTCGCAGATTTCTATTAGAATTAAACAGTATCACGCTTACAACAACTCTATTAGACTCGCAGACCCTTTTGCTCCCGCTCACAAACACTCTACTAGACTCGCACACCCTGCTCCCGCCTATAGAGTTTCGCTCACTCGCAAACACTGCTCCCGCCTATAGAGCTTTGCAAACTCGCACGCTCTGCTCACTGAACTAATTCAAAATAGACAATCTGACACTACCTAACCTAGGTGGTGATTTACTAACTTTTTGGTTCGTAAAATAAAAAACAATAAATTAAAAACAATAATCCTAAAAACAATATTAATAAAAGCCTTAAACAAAAACAAAACCCCCTTTTTTATTTTTAAGGACCGGCCCACTTCCTTTCTTTGTTATCTCCAGCCCGATCCCCTTTTGTTTCGTTCGTGAGAATAATGGCGGCTTGCTTCGTTCCCTTTCGTTCCAGTTAGGGCTTCGGCTCTTCGTTGTAATTAGGGCTTCGGTTCTTCGTTGCAATTATAGCTCTGGTTTCTTCAATTGATCTGTGATTGGTTGCCCTAGCTTGCTTGCAGTTGCTCGATCGAGTTTTGATGCTTGTGAATTCGGTATGTGCTGTCTCCTTTTGCTTTTCTAATTTGATACTTGAACTCGATCGAATTGAGATGCCGATGATGATTAGGGTTTTAATAGGATTTGATTTCCTATTTTTGCGTTCGACTGATTATTTCAAAAAATTGCTTTGGTCGTTCGATTATGTATTGATGCTTGAGATTTCTTTGACTTAATCAAATTCGTATGCACTTGATTCCTTGGTTGACACGGTAGAGAATTCTCGGCTTGAATTTGATTTTGTGATTTGAGATATTTGACTTTGTCAAATTTACACACTTGAATTTCTTACTTGGTTTTGTGCCCTGATCATCACTGCACTGTTTTGATTTCTTGAATCATATCCACGGCTTCAATGTTTACAGTGTTCATCCCTGTTGCTTTCGACTTCACTGACTTCACTGAGTTCTGACTTTGGCACTGATCCATACATTTGTCTTGTTGACATGATTTGAACTTGTAAATTCTTGACTTTGTTTTTTAAAAAAAAGTTATATGACTTTGCTGTGTAGTCTGCACATATTGATTCCATTCATGTTGATTGTTTGCTTCATGCACCCTTGGTGCTTGTATTTGTATTTGGTCGACACTTGCATCATTATCTATTGTGACATCCATGTGCATCTGTTGTTTCTTTGGTGATGCTTCACCTGTTATGTCTGTAACTTGTAGCTGGACTTGTGCACCTTGTTTCATATTTAAGACTTGAGTCTTTGTGGTCTGGTTGCATGTTCATTTGTACTGATTCATCAGTTCATATTGAACTGTTTCCTGTCATGTTCACTTGCACACTCGAGTTTGTAATCTCTGATTCATGTTGGCTGTAGTGTTGTATTTGTTCTCCTGCATGTAGTCAGTTGTAACTGTGTTGGACTTTACTCTAGTTTGTAACTGCAGCCATGTTTCATTTTGAGTTACAGTGTTGGTCTGACTTGCTTGAGTTTCACTGCCATAGGTCGTGCATGTGTGTTTATTTGTGTCCACTGATGCTTCGAGTCTGCAACTTGATTGATGCTGTACATATTGCTGTTATGCAGTAATCGAGTTTCACTTGCATTGCCGAGTTATTCTGATGCATCCTTCATGTATTCCCTTGATAATCATGTGCCACTGCATCACACTGTTGCAAGTGTTTCTGTTGAGCATGATTTGTCATCTCTGGTATTTCATGTTGGCCATGTTCTTCACTGTTTATATTGTTTGCATTGTTGTTTGTCTCTATGCTTGATGTCTACATGCATGTGGTCTATTGGGCTGCATTTGTATATATTTGATTATTTTTGCAATCTGGTCTGGTCAGTGGTGCTTTGAGTTGAACCTATCTTGGGTTTGACCTTGTTTTTGATTTCTGTGCTTTTGTTTGATTTTTGCACACGAGTTGGCGAGGCAGTGCACACGTATACGAATGTACACGTGTGTACTGCAGCCACTTATAATTACATGTCCCTGATAAAAAATACTGATATGCACAGATATTGCACAGTCAAAAATGATGACGAACAACCCAAATAACTGAGGCAAACAATGTTTTCAAAATCATCGTTTCTTTCAAATTTCAAAAATATTTCTCTTTCAATTTTACTGCGTTTGAAAATATTTTTACAGATTACTCAGATGCTGGATTCAAACTGGCATGCAGTTGAAGACAAAATACGAGTGTGAGTGATATGTAGTGAGGTTATTAATGTAAATGTGATGTGATTGTAATCAAAAATGTATATGTATAGTGAGAGCATGAATTTGTACTATTCAAGTTTGTAATAAATATTCGTTTGAATAAAATATTCGTTTGAATTCAAAAACTGTGTAACTTGTTCTGTTTGAATTCAAATTCAAATTCTGTGTAATTTATTTTATTCAACAGATATTTATCTAACCAAATACATACTACTCAAAATATTTGTTTGAATAAAATTTCTGTTTGAATTCAAAATCTGTTTAACTTGTTTTGTTTGAATTCAAATTCAAATTCTGTGAAATTTAATTTTATTCAACAAATATTTATTTAAACTATGAAAAATAAAATAGTACATTACCAAATACATTTATATAAATGTATATATGTTTATTATCATCAAACAAAAATCATATAGCGCAAAGCGCATATTCAACAAATATGTCCAAGGGAAAATTATATACTTTGTTACATACATCTAACTGTGCGACTGATCTAGTTCAGAATAAATGTATTCGATTTCTATTATATACTTTGTTATATAGTGATATAATTAAATTGATTTAAAGTATATAATTAATTAGAAAATCCTTAAATCATAGTTGCAAATAGTTGCAATCATGAATAATTAATTACAATATAAAATAACATTTTATTTTAAATATTCTTAGTCAAGATGTTTCGATAAAGGATATCGATACATCCGTAGAGATTAGAATACGTGACATTCTCTAAATGTGGGGCAATGTGCTACTCATGACTGCTAGGTGCACTAAGGGGTTACATACTAATAGTTATTGGATAACTATAGAATGACTCAACTGAGAATTCTGATTGGTTAATAATAACCAAGGTCAAAGAGGAAATCTTGAAGTTGTGGTTACACAGTTTTCTTAACTTGTGAATACTATAAAACTTTAATGTGGATACTCTGGTTATACTTATAATGTAGCATGATGTTCATCAAACAACTGTAATTAGATCTAAATTTAAGAACTGAAAGTGAAAATTATTCAGTAGAAAATTGTCTCCTTAGTTATATGAGGTTCGTACCACTATCAACTGTAGTCAATTCAAAGTCCAAGTCTCCGACCAGAGAAGTTTGGCTGATAATAAATAATACTATTGAATCAAGGACTTTATTTGAGGACTAACCAAGTTGAATGTATATGATATTGGAATTTTTAGAGAAACTAAATTCCATAAGCCTAAAATTAGCAGAGTGTTGATGAAGAGAATTGGTGTAAACAATCATTACTAAAACGTACCGCTTAAACTGGAAAATTGGATTTTACTAGTAAAGATATGTAAGCGATAAATTTGACCAAAATGTCACTCTACTAGCTAAGGTGATGAGTGAACTTTAATATTCGAATAGTTCGATATTAATCACTGATTAAATTTACATTTACAAGTCACATAATCATGTTGGCGACCTTTCCTATATACCACACGATTTAGTTGGTATTGTGAGTCAGTGGAATAGGGATCATAAGGATAAATTAACATTAGAGGAGGGGATGAATATTATTTAATGGGTTATATGAATATTTTTCAAATACTTTAAGATTCTACATTAAGAATATCGCATAAGACCGGCAGCATATAAACATGGAATAGGTTTTTACCTTATGATAATCAAAATATTTACTATGCAAAATTTGGGAATATTATTTTTAATTACATACTTTTGAAAACACTTTTCAAGTAAACTTATATAATCTTAGCTGAAATTTTACATTGATTAAATTCCAGCATAATAGGTTCTATAATCAAGTCCAAGGCACTTATTGAAGAATGTACTTTTATACGATGGTAGTTAATGGACTACATTCTGTATAGTATATCTCTAGAGGGATGTACCGAGGATCAAAACCTTTAAAACCTCTTCACTTGGCAAGATTGGACTACCTGAAGACTAATCTAGTGTCAAAAATGGAACCGAATATGACATCACGAATGGTTGCGAACCTCAGAGCCTTATAACATGCCCTATTTAAGCCATTTTAGAGCGATGAGGCTCGAGATAATGATTACCTTTCTTATAACACACATTTCACTTGAATGCCACATTGCCAACTCTAACACACACTATTGATTTCCATAAATGTACAACCTCTAATCTTGTACGTAAAGTATAGGAAAGTTACCTCCTGCACCAACAAACATATGTACGTTTGTAAAAATCAATGTATGTGCATTTTAGAAATGCAATGTTAGACATTTGTTCATATAAGTTATCCAAGAACAGGACAAACAGAAGGAACTCTCCTACTACATACTATCAGGAATCACCTCTAGGATTAGTAGTGAGCAACCCTTGCATCTAAGATCAAATGAAGATACTACTACCACATATATATGATATAGGAAATTTCCTCCGAGGGCCAGTGACAAGCAACCCTACATTCCGTCTTATAACTATTATCATTCCATGTCTTCACTTCAAATGCGTATATTGGTTCTAAATGTTTTCGAATAGAAATCACCCAAATCTGATCCCAATTCCTTCGAACCAATTATGGATTAAAGATATTAAATTTGAGAGTGACTAACATTTCATTTATCTATATCTTTTATCAAATAAAATATCTCTTTCGGAGATATAAGTTTTTAAATCATATTCTATTCAGGTATATACAGAATCTTTAAATCTCACTTTAACTTTGGAAATACGAAATCAAAACATCTCTCATAAATCACATTGCAGAACCTTATTGAGTAAAAGAGTCGATAGAAATTATACTAATTCTAGTCAATATCAGTTTTCGTATTCAACATTTACTATCCATCGAACAATGGTAGAACCACATTTTAAATTCACATGGATGGTATGGGTTCCCTCCTTGGATTTTAGTGTCAAATATAAGAAGATTATTTCTACACAATCCAAGTTGCATTAAATTTGCAAATTTAAACCTTAGGTACTTACATCATTTCCAACATTTTGACCTTATTTATTTCTCGCCAGGAAAGAGGCCAGGTGAGCCAAGGCGTTGGTTCTCTTGAACATCTCCTCCGTTTAAGTACCCTACATCTGGATCTCAATAATAGAAAAATCCAATCTACTCATGGGCTTTTAGAGCCAAGATTAAATCATTTATTTATAATAGCTTTTCTTTTAACCATTTGTTTAATCTCCTTTAAAGGTAATTTTAAAACTTCCAAATCATCTTTAAAATAATTAATCATTTATTAGAAAATTTCCTAAAAGATTCGAGAAAGAGTAATCAAGTTAAAACCGATGTTTGCAAAAGTTACTAGTAAGTGCTGCGAAAAAATGTTGCAAATAATTATTTTAAAACTTATTTAATCAAAACTACTTTTCATTCAATTGGAAGTCCCTTTTTATAACTCAAATCTCTTTTAAAACAATTTAATATATTTACAGAAATTATTTCATATTTTAGAGAATTAAAAATATCCATTTAAAAAATTTATCGCTTTGATTTTCTAACTGCCAAAGCACGACTTATTTTGAAAACTTGTTTTGCTCATATTTCAAAATCCACTAAATGTAATCTCAATCTCTTTCTTTTTTCTGAAAATTGTGATGATAAGAGTTCAGAAAATTATTATTCCAAAGAATTTTGATTTTGAATCCATCGTATAGATGAGTTTAAACTATTATGGTGCAAAATCACGAACTACCGTTGCGCAACGCGTCTATTTTTGACTTCAATTTCAATTCTTTCAAAACTTCACCAAACTGAGTTTTAGTGATTATACATTGTTTATAAACCAATTTAAAGAGGTTTAAATATCTCATAACACTTTTATAATTCGTTTTGGAAAGTGAATTCTGTTGTGTAATTTCGACGTGTACTAAACGGGAATTGTTTACACATTTAAACAACCATATTTTCACAATCAAAACATGATGATCAAAACATAACAACCAATCATTCTAAACATATCATTTAATCATCCATATCATAATATAAACAGAGTTTTCTCACATTAGATTCATTCAAACTAACTTTAAAATGATTATAGCTTCGCTATTCCGAAATTAAAGGTCACAAAGATTGGGGGTTTTGCCTTGGCCTTTGGTGCTTGGAAGATTTCGACCTACGTTGGAAGAGTGGGAAGGCTCGGCCTTAGGTGGTAGGAGGTGGTGGCTGTGAGTTTCAAGGAGAGAAGGAGGAGTTTTGCTTTGGTTTTGAGGTGTTTGGATAATATATATTAACCATATAAATTTAATTACTTTTTGCAATATTTTTCTCTATAAATTTCCTAAGGTAAGAATCCATTAATGAGGAGTATAAAGAGGTAAAGAAGCGTAGGAAAATGAAGAAGGAAATGTGAATGTAAGTGAAGATGGATGGTGGTTATTTATAGGCAAATTAAAGTGAACATCATCATTTCACCATCACCACACTCCTCCCTTACATCACAATTTCAGCAGAAGTACCCCCTTGTGTGGATACTTAAGTGTGTATATGATGGTAAGCAGATGGTTGACTTTAGTTGGAAAATATCATGATATTTTCTTTTATCTTTTATTTTTTATTTGTATATATATGTGTTTTCATGTGCATGTGCATATGTATATTTATGTGCACATGTATACGTATATTTATGTGCACATATATATGTGTATATGTATGTCACTATGATCCATAACGTTATACAACTTTTCTATTTTGAATCTTACGAAATCCGATTCTAATTTTCGGTCATATTTTCACCTTTTAGTTTATATACATATATCTTTATAGAAAAAGTTAGAAAATAATATTTCTATCATCATATAATAATTAAAATGGCTTCATTTGACTTTTAAAATAATTATTAAATTATTTAGACTCAATTTAAGTTCAAAAATCAATTATTCAAAAAAATAGTGATATCATTAACGTTGTCATAAAGACATTTTTTATTTTAAAAACTAAAATAAATCATTTTATTACATATTATCACTCATATGCATACATACATACATATATATCTATATACGTATTATGTATGTATATATATGAGTGTATGCATGCAGCTCCTTGCACGACTTTAGATGGCCAAAGAGCTGTTTATCGATAAAATAATTTTTGGTTATTTTATCTACATACCTTCCAAAGTATTTTTTTGTCAATATTCATTCAAATAAGATTACCAATATTATTTATTATTCAATACATCATTAATTATGTAAAAATATTTTTAAAAACAATTCAAAGTGATGAATTTCTAGGTCGTTACAAGAGATGAATAACAAAATGATGATTAAAAATCCGTTTGGAAGTCTAGTATTTATAAAAGAACAATGGCCATATTCATTCTTAAAGAGACAGGACAAAAAAGACTCTTCTTTTGAAATTTAAATTTTGAAAAAATCGGCCACTATGTCGACATACATACATAGAGTATGTCAACTTACCATTTTAAAAATTGAAAAATGCTTCAAAACATTATTTTGAAAACTCGTTGTTTTGTAAGATAGTTTGATACTTTGTAAAATCATTTAAGCATAGTGACAACAAAGTAATCATGTGCATGATTAATGAAATAACAATACATGCAAAAATTTCATACATAAATTCGTACACAAATTCATTCTCCATTGTGACAACAACGATACATGCAAAAATCTCACCTAACTTAAGAAATAACAACAATCTAACATGTGCATATAATGAGCTAATTAACATATCATGAAAAACAAGAATATCATACAAATAAAATTACCCAGATTAGATGCCCCAAAGTCCAACTTGAAACAATGAATCCTCTTCTAAAATTCCTTGATTATATGGATTATTAATTTAGAATCAACGACTAATCACGATGAAATAGCTTTGTATTTTAATATGAATTGGATTTGAGATTTTGGGATATTTTGGAGAATGGTTAATGCCATTAGAAGGAAGCAGAAGAAGAAGAAGAAGAAGAAGAAGAAGGAGAAAGTGGTGACTCAAAAATGAGTTAGAAATAGATTAGAGTTTCAAGATTAGTATTTATATGCGTAGGATAAGAGAGCAAACTATGTAAGTTTCTCACTAGATCTTAGCTACACATCTCCAAACCTGTATCCTATGTTGCAGCCGCCTCCAACCTTAGCCAAACCAGTGCCTTATCATCCACAAAAATCATGGGTTTACAACCCATTTAACCCAAATTAAATATGTACAATCATATTTAACCTATTTTGCTATTGATGTCTTATATCGAACAAGATATTCATAACTATTATGAATACATGCAACAATTTTATTTCTCAAATCACATTCAATTTTCACAATTAATATTTTATAAATATTAATTAATTTATAAAAATTGTAAACTAATTAAATTGTTTGATCTAAAGAGAATTCATCATTTTAATTGTATGACTCTTGGGTGTAAATTCGGTCAGCGATTAACATCGAAATATTCGAATGTTAACATTCACACTTCACTTAGCAAGTAGTATGACATTATGACCAAATTTATTGCTTATATAGATTTTGAAAATCTAATTTCACTTTATTAAGCGTTACTTAGTTGTGACAATTATTTACATCAATTCTTTTCGTCAAAACTATATCAATTTGGACTTATTGAATTTGGTAATGGTCAAAATTCCAACATCGTCCACATTTAACTCTATAGTCCAAACACAATGACTTTTGTTCAATAATAACAAATATTATTAGCTGAACTACTCTGGCTAGAGATTTTGACTTTGGGTTGGCTTGAGTTGATCGTGATCCCAACCCCATATAACTGAGAAGAAAATCCTCTCTTGAATAGTGCTTCACTTCCAATATTTTCACTCGACCCACTATAGTCACTTGATGGATGGTGTGCCATAATTAGACTATAATTAAAGTGGAGCTTTCATATTGAAGATTTACAGTATTCTCGAGTCGAAAGAACTGTGTAAATTATTCACATCGATATTTTCTGTTTGGCCTTAGTTAAAATAACCAACAGAAAACTATCGAATAAGTCATTCCATAGTTATCCAATAACTATTGGTATGTAAGACTTAGGTGCCTCCAGTAGTCATGAGTAATACACTACCTAAATTTTTGGGAGAGTTATGTACTCTAATCTCAATTGATACATTGACATCCAGTCTTAGTGCATCTTGACTGGGAATATTTCAAATCATATATTTAATTTTATTTTGATAAATTACTCATGTTACAACACTTTGTAACTACTATCATAAGACATACCATTTATGAATTTTCTATTAAATATACTTTTAATTTAATTAATTAATTAATATAACCACATTATATCAAGTATATAATAGAAACAAAATACCTTTATTTCAAAAAGGATTGGTCAACGAGTTAGATATAAGTGACAAATTACACAATTGCCTCTGAGGCATACCCCTAACTCTATCAATCTCCCACTTGCATTTGGGGTAAATAATGGAATCTTATTATAACTTCTCCAATCGATTTTATCAAAAATAGTTGGGTTAGTTCCTCTAGGAACAGGTATACTATTATGTTTCAATTATCTACTCTGTCAATCAACTTTCTCCGACGGCGATAAACTATTTTTTCATGTGGAACAATTCAGATTATGTCTCTCGACTTCTAGTGAGGTCTAAGTTCTATTATAAACTATATCACAACATTTCTATTGTATAACAATGTTATGAGATTCTCAACATTTTAAATTGGCCCAGTTATAAATTTGTGCGCTTATATATTTATACACATTGCTTTTATTAGGGCACTATTCTAGAAGATGTACTTACCCTTTTTTATTGAATCAGCCATGGTCTTTCATTTGGAACATTTCCAACTTAATGATTCTTACCTTGAATTTATTATTTACATATCATACTTAATATCACTTATGAAGTTTGGGTCCGAACGAACCCTCCTTTATAAGGTGTTTTTGTTCCTGTAAAACAATTCTCTAGTATTTCATAATTACACAAACGCTTCAAATAACCACTTATTGATTTCATTTTGGATTTGATATTTGCTTCATGTAACAAATACATAAACAAATCACGATATCGTAAACAACATAATATGTATATGATAATCCCTATTGCCAATCCGTAAGGAACTCATGTCACATGTTCCGTATTAAACAATTTTCCCAATATCTTTTATATTCACTATAAAAGACATCATTTACAATCCAAAATTGAGCATTAAAATAACTAATGTTGATTTTAACATAACTACATTGTTAAAATCAACAATGTGTTGTTTAATTATAGTTTAGAAATATCAGTGTACCTTTTAACGTTCTTTCTTGTATATAACGCTTCCTCTGCATAAACTATTTGATATTTCTATCAAATTATTTGTTCAATTTTGGTGCTTACAAAATGATACTTTCTATCATTTCTTGGATCATATCCAAAGACTCGCAAATTCAATATCGCTTCCACTAACTTCAAATATTTTGGTTATTTTGTGTAAACGGCTTACTCTAAATCATTATTTAGAATTTTCTATTTCAATACATATATACCAAACATAAAATCATACTAAGTGATAATTTTGTGAGTAAATCCGAATTAACTTGAGCACGTTGAATGTTGGATTTATTATCCTAATTTCAACAGTTGAAATTTGCGATATTATTTCTATCAACATTGGTCATTTAATTCTAATTGCATTAGTCTTGCTTATAAAGACACAATCACAGCCGACGGATTCAGTCCCTATAATTACGACTGATATAATCATATTTTGATAGCGTACTTGGAATTCTTTTAGATTTTCGCATCATACCATATCATAGAATCAACACTCTTAATGGTTTAATTAAACAACTAGAATTATATATTTTCGATATTGATAAGAAACTCGTAGTTTCTCTTCAATATGCGAGAATACTTATTAGACACCCTAATGTGATGTGTTCGTTTAGGTTAGTTGATTTTATCCTGTCTCATCTAATCAACTCTATCCATAAATCGTATCAAATTTCATTAAACTACCAATAATTCGTCAAATAATTCCCTTCACAATGAAGTTGGTATTTCTTGGAAAAAAATTGTTTCTCCGTGCAACAGAATAAGTATCCATAAACCTATTATGAATTTCTTTATTTATACAACTGATTTGGTTTCAGTTTCAAAACAAATTTACGTTCAAAACATAAATATTTAATTCAATGACAGTCTTTCCCAAAATCCTTTTAGGGAGAGTCATATAAGACTCTCATGAACAATTATTACGTGAAATCTTTCAACTTGCACAACCTGCTAATTTCTTGGCCTAGGATATATTGGGGTTTCTTATAAACCTTGCACGATTTTATGAACTGTTATTTAGGTAATATAATATCAACCTTGTGTACTACTCTTAAGTGCATGACCTTATAGAAAGAAATTAACCAACCTTCACTCACAATTAATCGTATATTATCTAATAAAGTTCAGTTACTCTTTATCGATGCAAAATTATGTATCATGTGGAGGAATAACTTTTGAGATTGAATCTTTATTCGTTTTTAGGTATGTTCAGAACCTTTTCCAATATGCTCAGTCCTTCGATCAAATCGAATCATTTCTATCGCATATTATTTTATTTAATTTTGTTTATACTCCATGAGTCTACCATAGAAACACTACATGTCCATTTCAGTGATAACTCAGTGGTGAATATGACGAAGTACATGAAATTGTTTAAGTATTAATAGACTTATGATTGCACACACCTATATGTATAATCGGAAGAGTTTATTAACACTTATGATGCTCTCACTAAACGGATGCATAGCTCCTAATCATTTGAGATAAAATTAACCAGTATCATATGATTAATAATCATATAATAAAATTATTTCTCCAAACTAAAATTTGGTTTATAATTCCAAAATAACTGTAAATAATATTAGATACTTATGTATTTTTCATTGCATAACTTTTGTTATGAATACCACATTATAGTTTTGTTTCATAACGAATATTCATAATATTCATATTGAAATATAGTTATGCCTATTTTTTAATCGATACAAAAGTAGTCATTATTTCATCAATAATGTTCGGTACATTTTACGAAAAATAATTTTCATAATAAGATGCAATTAATACGCGCTATATGAAATGCACCCACTATTTCCGCCATTACTATGGTAGCATACTAAATTCAGAGGTCCATCATTCACTTAGTATAGATTTATTTCGCATATTGCAACTAGTTTACTGCGGGAGTTCTTTGATTAACTATCTTGAACCCATAGAAACAAATCTCATAGAAAACAATTTTATATACTAAAATACATTTTGGAATAGAAATCATATTTCTTATTCAAATGTAAGTGTCAATCACTATTATTACAATTCTCATTTTCGATGTTTCTTTATGAAGTAGAAGTGACTATTCACTCTCTTCATTCCAACTGTACCTTAAATCACATTTATTCTTATACATTCATTGTTCTTTCTAAATGGTTGAACCATTCAAAAGAATTTTCTTATTACAATATCATAACGAATTCTTTACGAAACATACTCGATCTTCCTTAAACATTTAAGGGCATCAAATTTGTTACCCTTTGCGTAAAATTATCAAATTGATTGAGTTATTAGATCTATCTTGTAGTTTTGGTCTAGTGTTACAGTTAACATAATACGATCCTTTTATAATCAATCAAATTGAATACTTTATCTTACACTAAAGTTTATTTGGTTTTTTCGGATGAACTTGTGACGACCCGCCTTTCTTTCCATAAAAAGACGCATCATCAATAAAAAAAGAAAGAGGTAGAAACATATTAGATAGAAGAAAGGAACTCAACAATATCAGAATCTCACAGTGGAACGAAACAAAATATAATATATAACATAACTGTTACATAGTCTATTACATATCAGAGTTATATAGATACAACATCTCAAGATATATAGTTATAAAAGGTCTGCCTATTCTACAACTCAAATACAACACAAACATCACAGCGAAAACATAATATAACCACAAACGCTGAAGCCTCCTGCTCCGTATCTCCTCCAGAATTCGTCAAAGCTAACCTGAATCCCTTGGCTACTCGTAAAAAATTTGAGTACCCAAGAGTTTAAGAAAAATAGAATAAACACCGGGTCAGACATGGGTCTGGTGTGAGTAAACGGGTTAAAGTTGCTTAACTTTTAAAAACTTTTGAAAACAAAAGGTATCACGCAAGACTCCCCACACATAAACATCGGTAAGTTTTTACCTTACGCTAACCAAAACATTTGATAGGAAATCCAGTGATATTATAATAATGTCTAGGGTTTTCAAGTAGATAAGAAATAGCCGAAATTGTTACATTCATTAAATTCTAGCTACTAGCCACAAAAGTGGGTAATACAATCAAAACCGTAAGGGCACGTAGGAAGAATGGGTTTCCATTAATGGCAGGGTTACTGGGGTACCGTCCGTCACAGTACGTGGCCTAGATCACCGTACCGAGGATCACTCCTAATCCCTTGCAACATACAGCCGGAACCATTCCTTACTAAACAGTTCCGAACAAGACAACCTCGGCGATTCTAGCTAGCAATCGCCCACATACCCGAATAAAAAGGGACATCTAGACAGGGGTAAATTTCATCCTACTTGGGCACGACCCACTTAGCCTTGCTGCACCTCCCCTGTATTAGCCATTCCCGGTTGATGAGGCTTGAGGCTGCGATTACCTTTATAGAACACATCTATCTTAGAATGCTCATCGTCCACCTGACGATGTTCTGAAAGCATTCAATCCATACAAGTTCGTTCCGGGTTCAAACGAAATCGAAGGCATTATTTCGTTACACTCATTTTGGAATCACCCTCAGAGTTAACGACAATAACACTTGCAATTTGAAAACTCCATCTCGAACCTGAAAGTACTATCTACGTTATACTCGTATTGGAATCACCCTCAGAGTTTTTAACGACAGATAGTTCTTACACTTCGAGTCTTCAACTCGATCTTCACTTGAATTCACGACCTAATGTTTAACTTGGATCGATGTGGTTTTCGGATAATCAAATTTGATACTCGATCCCGGTCTCATCGAACCAAACGTGTCTTAAAGGCCAAGTTGTTTAAAGGTTTAAACAATTCAATTCAGTTTAATACAATTCAATGCTTTGAATTCACACAGCATTAACACAGATAAATATCACCCATTTATCATTGATATAACCAATATCATATCACAGAATGTCACAACATATCATCAATAGATATCGATCCAATAGATATCATCCAATTCAGACATTCAACAAACAATTAAGCAAGCATTATCAATTCATATCATAATTAATTTAATTACTTAAATCAAATTAATCCCTTAAGAATCAATCCCTTAATCCTGCTCATACAATCATTAATTAATTACTAACCTTGATTAATTAATCCCTTCTTGATTAACTTAATTAATCAATTAATCAATCCCTAATCCCAGATTAATTATCCTTTAATTATTAATTGATAAACCTCAATTATTAATTAATCTCCTTTAATACAAAGTAATTAATTCTTAATTACTTTCACAATCAATTAATTAACCTTTAATTAACTGATTAATTATCTATCAACTATCGATTAATAACCTTAATTATTAATCAATATCTCTTAATACAAATTAATTAATCCATAATTACTTTTATAATTAATTAATTAACCATTAGTTAACTAATTAATTATCTCTTAATTATTAATTAATAAACCTAATTATCAATTATTAATTAAGAACTTAATTATAGATTAATTATTCCTTAATCATCAGTTAATTAACCGTTTGCTTAATCCTTCATTAACTGTTAACCTATCCTTAATTGACAGATAATCAATCTTTAATTACCATTTGATTAATCCTTAATCACATTTGATTAATCAAGTAATTACCACTTAACAACTTCTTAATTAATCCTTAATTACGGATTAATTATCCTTTAATTATTAATTAATAAAACCTTAATTATTAATTAATAAAATTTAATTACAAGTTAAGCACTTCTTAATTACCAATTAAGTAAGCTTTATTTACTTAATTAACTACTCATTATTTCTTAATTAATAAATCTTAACCACTTGATTAACTAAGTTTAATTACATTTAATTACTTGATTAATGAATCCCTAATCATTAATTAATAATCTAATTAATGATCTATTTAATTACAATTTAATTAATCTTAAATTAATTAACCTTTAATCCTTAACCATTTATTAATTAAGTAAATTATTTTCCCTTAATTAATTTCTTAATTAATCCTTTATAATTAAACTAATTAATTATACTTAATTTCTTTAAATTAATTTAATCAAAATTTAGATATTAAAACCCTAATTAAGATAAAACATTATCTTATAAATGCTTTAATTACCCTTAACATATTTATATCATTTACCTTTATCCTTACTTAATTAAATTATTAATTAAGTTATTAAGTTAAAATAATCATTTAGCTTGATAAATTAAAGTAATCTAAACACAACTTTAAATAACTTAAAACATTTATTAATTTATAGTTCTTAAAAATTAATTTCAATTTGAATTTAAAACTTGTCTTTTATATAAACTTTTAAAATTTGCTTTCAAAACTCAATTTTAAAATCACTTTAAAATTTCTTAACAAAGTTTAAATTTAACAAATTTCAAAACTTTCTTAATCAAAAGTTTTAAGAAAACATTTATTAAACATCAAGTAATTTATGTAAAAGTTTTAATCCAATTTAAAATTTAAAATTTCAATAAAACAAGTTTCTAAAATTTTTAAAACCTTAATTACTGTTTTACTTTTGCTGCTTCGGGTCAAACCCGTAGCTCACTCGAGCCAAAACCCGAGTTCCCCTTCTTTCCATCTTTTTTTAAATCTTTGATTAAATTTAAGTTTCTAAAATCTACAGGCAGCCATCCTCAACATACTCGAGAACGAACTCGAGCTTTCCACCCCAATACTCGAACATGACTTCGAGCAATCCCACGAGCCAGAATCACTAACACCCCCAAACGACTCCGTGCACATGAACACCGCCGTAGGTTGCCTACGACCAACGTCATGGCCTTCGGCACGTCACTCGCCATCACCACAACACAAAACAACCACCCAAATTCTCGCACGTGCTTCGAATTGAAATCGAGCATCTCTGATGGACCTGAACCCAAAATGATCTTCAGCAAATCTCCTTGACTCCTCGATTCCGATCACCGGAGTCGTTACAATTTCGGCCATACCATGCTTTGCCTCCATGCTTCCATTCACCAAAATCTCAAGCATCTTGCATCATCAGAGAAGATGCGACAACCCCAAACCCAGCTTCAACAAAAGCTAGGGTTAAAAACTTAACCCGACCACTGACGATGCCATAGTGCATGATCGCCTCGACCTTCATTTTTGCCTGAACCCCCATTACCTCCTCCACCTTCAGTAGCATTCTCGACCACCCCAAATGCTCCAGCCTCCAGAAATTACCCAAACCCATTTTCCAGTAAACCCCAAAATTCACCTTCATTCCAACATTAAAAATTTAGAATTTTGTTTTAAAAATCATAATTTTCAATGATGATTTGAGATATATACCTGAATCAATATAACTCAATATTTAATTTATTACATTATACAAGTTACCACTGCATTCTTCTTGTTTACAGGAAAATTCTAAACTTATATTATTTAAACTTGTTTTCATAATCAAGATGGAGATTAAACTCGACAAAATTGTTTGAAAACTCAAAGCTGCAAAGTGTTTATATGGAAAGTTTGAATTTTTGTTTATTTTTAAACCTCTGTAATCAAGTATGAACAGAGAATCACCAATTTCAGGCATGCAGATTCAAATACATCCATATCTACAGTTTTTATACTATTATCTACACATGCAGAAATCAATATCATAATAATTACTTAAGCAACAATTTTAACCTACTTAAGTTTTAAAATTAGTTGTTTACTCACCTCTTGAATTTGCAAAGAGTTTTTAGAAACTGGAATGGAAAAACTGAATCCTCTTTTTTTTGAAAATTTGAAAACTGCTGTTGCTAATTCCTGAAAGCTTTGAATATTATTGATGTTGTTGACTTCTGAACTTGTTATTGCTCAAACTTAAGAATTGAAATGCTTGGTACTGGATTACTTTAAGACTGGAATCATGATGATGATCAAGATTTTTGAAAATTGGTCGTTTCCAGGTTTTTTGATAATAAAAAGTTTTCAAGCTTTCTCTTCTTTCTCTTTTTTTCTAATGCTTCAACAGCCTTTGAAAATAATTCTGGTTCCAGTTGTATGGTTTGAGGAGGTTACATGGTTTGAGAATTTTGGTTGAAGATTTGCTACAAACTTGTTTTTGAGGAGATTACAAGTTTCTAAACCTGATGTTTGATTTTTCTTTTGGAAAATGATTTTTGTTGAGGATGAACTCCAGGTTGAAGATGAACATTTTACGTTTCGAAATTGTTTTGATAAAAATGGTTACAGGATCTGGAAATGCTTGCAGTTGGAAAGAATGCTACAGGTTTTTGAACTTGAGGATTTGAATATTGTTTTCAGGCTTGAAGTTACAGGGTTTTGATTTTCTGTTTTGCATATGAGAATATTTCAGATTGAGTTTTTCTTGAGGAAACATTTTCAGATTGTGGCCATTGATTACATGTTTGAATTCAAATAAAAAGAATGAAGAAGGAATGGAAGTTTATATAATAAAATTTATAGTTTATTAGAATTAAAGAAAAAGAAAAGAAATAAGGACACTTGTTAAATCTTCTTACATTTGTCAAAAACCATTGTTTAACTAATAACACATGTATTCAATGAGTTTTAGAAATGAACACATGACATTCCTTATTTTTAAATGATTTTAAAAGCCTTTATTATTAATTTTCTTAATATGTAAATGCTTTTATAAATTTATAAATGCTTTTTCTTTTTTATAAAATAAAACTTTTTAAAATAAAATCAAATAAAAACCAATTAGATTCTCAATAAAATCATATAAAATTATTTGATCCATTTTAAATGCTAATTTAAATGCTTTTTCCATTTATTTAATATTAAATAAATATTTTCCAAATTTATATAAATAAAAATTCTTTTGTTTTAAATTAATATAAAAAAATATTTTTAAAATAAAAACATTTATTCACAAATCCTTTTATATCCAAAATTATTTCAAGACACAAATTCTTTTTAAATTTCAAATTTCAATTCAAATCATAAATTTTAAATCCAAATTCAATTTAAACTTCAATTTAAAATCACATCAAATATATCTATATTAGACTAAACGAACATACTATTAAATTAAGAAATATTAAATTCTAATCTAAATGCTAATTTTTTAAATAAATATATTTTTAAACAACATTTATTAAATTGAAATGTTAATTCTATCAAAATCAAATTTATAAAAGGGGGAATTAATTTAAAGGACAAAGATTTGTATATTTTTTGCCCCAAGGACACGACCTCAATATTTTTACCACAAGGACAAATATTCTTCTAAAAATTATTTACAAGGACAAACATTTTCCAAAATTATTCATAAGGACAACAAAACTGCTACCGAGCTAAAACCGATACCTAAAAACTGCTACCGATAACTACAAACTGATACCTAAAAACTGCTATCAATAACTAAAAACTGATACCTACAGAAAGTTGTCCTTCAGGGTAAAATATTGAAGGTCTGTCCTTGAGGCTAAAAAACTGTGAAATTTTGTCCTTAACAATAATTTCCTGTTTATAAAATAACACAAATTAAATAATTATTCTATTTAAAATCAATTTATTTCTAAATTTAAAAACATCACATAATTTTATTTTGGTTATTTATATTTGAAGATAACAATTTTATCCATTTTAAATGATTTAATTAAGAGATTATCACATTTTAAATTCCCCAAAATTCTGGGATATCACAGAACTAATTTCATGGAATGTTGCGCATTACAAACTTTAACTGTTCGCTATATGACATTTATATGTGAATGTATGTTGATCAAATATCCATAGTCTTGTATTGTTTTTAGAGTTCAAAATTATTAGAATGCAATACATGGTCTGGACCCATGCGTAAGTGACCAAAATACAAATTTATATAGTAGCTGTAATATCAGGGACTTGAATGGGTCTTGAAACGTTAACATGCAATAATCTTTTATTGGTAGGTATATGTTATATTTCTATTTGTCAATCTTCAATTCATTTGTATATCTTAATTGATAAACATTTTATAAATCTTATTAAATGCACAAATTATCAATTAACATTATATAGTATATGTTCTTACAATACTAGAAATATTAAATGTTATTATTTTAATTTTCTAATAAGGCTCCCACTAGTCTTTTATGTTTCATCAAACCCTAATTTGAAACATAGAAGTCTTTATGCTTTACTAGTAGGTGTTAGGACTCACCCGTCGTAGGATTTTGATCTTTAATTTGCTCAAAATGTCATGCCTCTATGGACGATGGATAACTTCTTATCGGTTATATCATATACAACTCCTAACCCTTTAGCTTTTTGTCCTAATTCCGTTACGACCTTAAGTCTGCTCAACAAATTGAAACAAATTATTCACTGTACATACCATATAACAACGGCCTAACTATAGTATATGTACCTAGAGTCTGCTCGACAAATACATGCAGTTATCTTACCTCGTCTATTCAATATATTAATAATAGTACATAACATCCCTAACTTGAGTCTGCTCAACAACTAAGGAGTATGCAAGTAATTTATTAATATATATGGTAGAGGACAACATCATATTGAAGATTAATAATCTTCAATATATTATATTGAGTGATATTGACTTATGAAATAATGTAATTCTTGTGAATTACCCTTGTGATTCAAGCGTCGGACATATCGAAAATCACGGTATACGTACAATTACGTATGTGTTTATTTCTTAAGTCCAATATAGGTTTCTTTAACATTTCACTTTTCGTTTATATTAATTAAATCATATTTAATTAATTTTAGTTAATTAACATTTTAATTAATTTTTATATTGATATAACATTTATATTTGTATGTACTATAACCTTTGTAGTATACCACATATATCATATACATGTATATATTATTTAATTTTTTAACCTTTTAATTAATTTATTTAATAAACTATTTTAATTAAATTATATTAATTTCAAACTTCAAATCATAAACATACATGTATACTTATGTTATTTTAAACAATTTAAAACAACGTAATGTATATCTCTATACATAATACATGCACTTGTTTGCTAACTAATTAACTTATTTAATTAATTTACTTTTATTAATCTTATCAATAAATTTAAAATATGAAATTAATGTGAATTTTTTTCAAACATTTTAAAAAATCATGTTATATTATAACTTTTATAATAAACAAATTTTATTTTAAATTTAACTATTAAATCAAAAATCTTTAACCTTTATTTTCAAAATGATTTTGAAAATTAGTTCAAGGGCCAATATAAGTTGGGCCTTTTCTATTAAGGACAATCTTTGTGTTCACATCATCTTTTAGGCAAGGTTGGTAATCAGATAGGACAAAGTACTTGATTACCTAATTTCAATCCTAGATATTACATTTATAGACATTGTATTAAGTGGACAAGCTTAATTAGTTAGCTTTAATATGATTAATGTAGACCGCATATGCTATAGGCTCTAATACCATTGTGGAAACTAGACTATCACACAGCAAAAGAAATGAATGAATTTTTTTTACCATTTTGGATCTTTAATTGGCCTACAAAGTCTAAATTTCATTTAGAACTTTTCTAAACTTGGTTCAAATAAAATTATGTATTCTATTTATATTATTAAAGGAAAGTTTAAATAAATTTAATTTTAAACGTATAAAATGCCAAATACATCTGACATTTATTTATAAGAGTTAATGTATAGGGAATGAAAACTTTCATTTCTTTCCTTAAAATAAGAATTAATTGAGAGCATTAATTGCATTAAATAGAGAGAGAAACCTTTCATTTTCTCTCTTTAATTTCAATTGATTGATTCATTAAATATCATTGATTAATAATTTATTCATGGCATGAATTATTAATGTACATATATGTATTCTAACTGTAATGATCTGGATTTTTTAGTCGTTTAATTTTGAATATTGAATTTGGAATATGAACTGATTTTTGGAATCTGAAGATTTTGGTTGAAATTATATAATGAATTTAAATTTCAAATATAACGATTTATCGTAATACGGAAATGATGGATAATTGAAATTTGAAATAAATATGAATCGAAACGATTTCTAATGTTGATATAAATTCTATTTAATAAACTTTTAGAAACTGGAATTTTCAAGTGATTTCGCCTATTTTTGAAATCGTCGATTTTATTGACGCGTTAAAATGGCGATCTGGGACAGTCTTGATATTCAACGAAAATAATTCCATTAGATCCATAGTAGTATATTATTATTGGATTTCAATTTTCATAGCATTTGGATTCACCGTTTGGTCGTGCGATTTAAAAAGGCCTAGGAATAATTTAATTGAATTTAATTTAAATAGTCAATTTAAAAGGCTATCTTCCACATTCGATCAAATTAGACTTTGATTTTTTTTTTCATTTTGTTCGGAATATAAGTATAACATTAGGAAAGCTTGGTGGCATATCTCAATAGGGGTTCAAAATTTCGAGATATGCAAATGATATACTTTGAACACACACACACACACACACACACACACACACACACATATATAACGAGAAGTCAACGTTTAGCCACCCTACGTTGAGCCACCCTACACCATCTGCCGAGCCGCCTTACCTTTTGAAAACACGCTGTCCCCTTCAATTTAAAACATGAATTCCTCTTTTTTTATTTAATTCAAAATCATTCGATAAAATAAAATAAAAATAGGCGAAAGGAAATTCACAACTACACCACGTTGGCTCAAAAACAACTGGCGGCGGCCTGTAGCTTGAAGTCGTCGTTGATTCGAGGGTAGTGGAGTCAGGGGCGCGGCAACGAGGGAAAGCACGTGCACTAGAGGAGAGAGCGCAAGGCTTAGGTCAATCTCAAATTGGGTTCGTCGACGATGGGCTTATCGTGGAGGCATGACTGTTGATGAGGCAGGATAGCGGCGGTTGTATACATGAGGCGTAGTGGAGTGCGAGGTGTTGTGAAAGATTTCGCGACCTGGAGTGGATGCGGTTGCGGTAGAGTATAGTGTCGTTCGACCTAGGTAGGCCATGATTGCAAGGCACTTGCGTCTGATAGTAGCAACAGCGAAGGATGAGACAATCGATGCGGTTGGCAATGGGACGTTGACTGGATATTTTGTGTGCGCAAATTAGTCAGAGCTCAGACGCGACTTCAACGACCTAAGAAAGGTATTTTGTTAAAAAGGTAATTAATTAACTTAAGTTGTAATTAGTGAAATTAGTATATATTTTAATTTGGGAATTTTGTATAACATATAATTTTTCATACGAGGTAATATCGAACATAACGAATCATGTTAGATTCACAACAACTAATACTACGCAATGGAATAAATTTGAAATTTAATTGATTAGCAAATTAAAAATCAAGGTGAGTAAATCTCACTCTTTTTGGATAACTGGTTTATTTTATAGTATTAATTATTGGTTGACTGAATGAATTTATATATTTATCTGTTGAAAGCTAAATTATATATATATATATATATTATATATACATTAGTGTGTGTGTGTATATATATATATATATTAGTAGTTGAATATATTTTCCATCAATTGGAGTGGATGATACACTATGCGCCTTGCATAATAGCGGACGACCCTATATTACCACGATATCCCGCCTCGAAGCGGCATTGGAATTTATGTCATCTAACATATGTGGATGCAGGAAAACAGGTTAAAGAGATCCAAATGGATTCCCCAAAAATATATTGATTGTTTCTCATATATAATGATATATGATGTGATTAAATAATCTGTTATGGATTGTTGTGTGATTTGATTATTGGATGCTATAGTGACACTGGCCTTAATTTTGGTATTTTAAATGCCATAAAATATTATTATTGAATTTGAAGGAATTAAACGGAGAATTTGGATATAAAAATATTTATATTGGAATTTTGATTATTTTAAATGAAATCTAGTTGGATAAAATAATAATATGATTTTTGGGTTTGTACTTAGCTATTCGAAAAATATTTTTAACAGAGATTTTAAAATAATTTATATAAGGGATTTTTAACCATGGATTTTAATATGATATTTTTGAAAATTATGTATATGGAGCTTTAAATCGATATTTAAAATAGATTTGCAAAATAAATGGAATTTATAAAGAAATGGATTTATAAAATTAAATTTTATAAATGATATTATTTTTATAAACAAGTAAAACCCAAATGAGTTTATAAATTTATGAACGGTGTTTATAAATTTATGAACGGTGTTTATAAATTTATGAACGGTGTTTATAAATAAGGAAAAATGGTACGAGTTGCTTAATTAGAATATAAATTCACAGTGTGAATTTATATCGAGATATGAGGATGGGTTTTTGGAAAAAATAGTGAATTCTATTTTTGAAATGTGAGAATAGTTAGGGAATCGAAATGAAGTCAATGTGTTACGAATCGAGAGGAATTTATAAGTTGAAATTGGTTATTGGAATTTTAAAAATATATTTCTATCAAGAAGTTAAGTTTTGTTTTAAAGGGAAATTTTATTTATTCAACTAGTCAATTTAAGATGTTAGCAGTGAAATATTTCGGAAAGTAGGTTATTCAAATATTTAATATTTATTAAAATGAATTCACATTTTTATAACAAGCTTCATAAATCAATAAGTTTATTTTAAAATGAAATAGGAAATGAATTATCAATGTTTATTTAAAGTGTTTAATAATTTAAGTAATTACTTAAAAATGTTTTGAAATAGATTTTTATTCTTTAAAAATGCTTACTATATGTATACAAAGTTTTTAAAGTGATTGAAATTTATTTATAGATACTCTTGAGATCTGTTGACTGAGTTTTATTTAATAGAAGAGATTTTATAAGAAGAATCTTATAAAAGAATTTTGGAAAACTTACGGAAATATCCGAATCGTTGAAATAAGAGAACTTCAAAAGATGAACTTGAATTAATAAGGGAAGTTAGAAATGGGTAGTTGGAATGTAGACAAATGTAATCGATTTTGGAAATATTAAGGGAAATTAATTAATGAATTATGAGGACTTATATAATCCGTTATAAATGAATTATGGGATTTGCAAGCAAATTGTAAAGGATTTTGAGAAATAGGAATTTAATGAAATATTTTCCCAAGTATTGGGGATCGAATGGCATTAGAGGAAAAATAGACTTATAAATATTTCCTATGTATTGAACTTGAAAGATTTGAAATATTTTAACAACTAGATTATTATTATTATAGAATTATTTTCAAAGTGTTGAATTGTAGATGGAGTTGGAAGGTAATATTTCTAAGTATTGAGATGGTTTGAAAGTATCTTGTTATGGATATATGTATTTGAATTTGTCCTCTAATATTTAAATAGTGTAGGAGATTTGGATACATACCTTTGTAAGAATATTTTGAATAGATATTTTGGAAAATTTATAAAATCAGGCCTAGTGACTGCTTATGTGTGTTATTTGATACTTAAATAACCGACTATCAAATCTGGCCACATTCGTTGATCATTTCGAAGAGACTGAAATTAGATTTAATTATCCGAAAACCACTTCAATATGATTTGAGCATTACGAATTGTGGTACTGTGGAAAAAATGAAGATGGTGATCTTGGAGATTCGGTTTGTTCAGACCCAGGACAACTCATATAGATGAATGCTATCATTGCATTGTTTCTTGGAAAGCAATGTTAGCATTCCAAGTATGAATGCTATTCTAAAGGTAAAACGTAACCTCAAACCCCATCAACCGGGAATGACTAACAAGAGGAGATGTAGCAAAGCTAAGTGGGTCGCACCCAAGTAGGGTATGTTATCACTTTTCTAGATACCCTAGGATATAATATAATTATGGATATGATTGTGCATGGAAAAGAGAATAGTCAATTAGGGTGGGAACACCCGGGGTGATAACATATTTGGTACTATCCAAGTCAGGGGTAGGCCGGTTCTGTGTTGGTAGGGGATCCAGTTGAGGTCCTTGGTACATTTTTCTAAAGGTGTATTGTGGCGGGCGGTACCCCAGTAGACCAATCACTGGTATGGAATCCAATGTCAACTACGAGCCTGTACAATTTTGATTGTACCCAACTATGCTGAAACGTGAGATGAAAGCATTTCAGCTATTTTCTATAGACACTATTATAATATCAGATGATTTTGATATAAAATGTTTTGGTTATCGTAAGGTGAAAACCCATCGTATTTATCTATGGCGTGGTCTTACAAGATGCCTTTATTTTCAAAGGATTTTGGTAACGGTGGTAATTCAAATTGAGTGCATTTTTTCATGCTGGTTTTCCAGACCGACTCGGGTGTTATTTTACTATAATACTCTAGTTAAATCGAGTATTACAGATTCAGGTTAGAATGCTACGGAGCTCAGGAGACAAGCTGAAAAAGATTCAAGCATATTCCACGTACTTGATTATATTCCGCTATGTGTGTTAAACTGAGTGTTCATTATTTGTGAGGACAAGTTATTATAACTATCCAGATTGGTTTGTTGACTATTATACTCTGATAATTGTATGTATATTACATTTACAGTTTCTTTGTATAAAGATATGTTATTATATATATATATATATAATATCTTGTTCCACTGCAATTGTGAGATATTCGTTGTCGTTTTTATTTCCTTCTATCTTCTTCTTCTTCTTCATCCCTAACGATTCGAATCTTTATTCAATTTGAGTTGGACATGTGTGATTTATTGTCGACTTAAAGGGTACGGAGATATGGCCATTACACTAACTTTAGAAATTGACTACAAAGATTTATTAAATTTATATATTGTAGTTTGGGATTTATTTAATTTTTGTTATATTTATATAAGTAAACACACACACAGATGTGTATATATGTATGTATGTATCATATACATGTGTGTGCATGTGCAACATAGCAATCCGTGTAGGGAAAAATATGCCCGTATATAGATGTTGGGATTTACATCGCAATGGACACTTTAGCTCATTTTGAACGTACTGTATGATGTTAAATATAAGCATGAGCATATAATTATAAATTTAAAATGATTATTTGAGTGTGTATGTGTGTATATGTAAATGTAAGCGTGTGTGTGTATTTTATTGAATTAAACAGTTTATGCCATAATAAATTAATGCAAAATGATTATATGGTAAAATTACAAGTTTTATGGTTTTGGAAAATCTAAATTCACTTTTTTGGGCTAGGAAATAATTTCTAAAATTTTTCCAATTAAAATAATATTTATTATCAATAATTGATAATAATCCAAAATCAAATTAATTACTAAAAATATGAAATCTTGTTGAAAAATTCTAAAACTTTTTGTAAAGGTACCCGATACATATTTTGGGCTTAAGAAAATTTATAGAATTTTATCAATTGAAATTTTATTTTTAATTAAATAATTAATTGAAGGCTAAAAACAAATTAATTGTATAATAACGTATCAAGTTTAAAAAATCTAATTTTTTTTAAGAAGATGCTAGAAAAAAAATTTGAGCTGTAGAATTTTTTTCAAAATTTTCTCAATTGAAATTTTATTTTTAATTAAATAATTTATTTCAAGATGAAAATAAATTACCTTTACAAAATATTATTTTAAGTTCAAAAAATTTGAAATTTTTTTTGAAGATACTCGAGAAAACTTTTGGGGTGTAGAATTTTTTAAATTTTTTTGAAATGAAATCATATTTTTAGTTACATAATTTCTTTTAGGCCAAAAATGAATTAATTTTAAAAATATCAACTTAAGTTAAAAAATTAAAAGAATTCCTGAACTTTCCTAACATGAAAACTTAATTTTAAATATTATAAAATTGATTTTTAGTAACATGGATTATTTTATATGAATTTAACGATTCAAAGCCATTAAATATTAATAATACTATTTATATTTAAAATAAAAATTAGTCTCAACACTTACATTTCATAATAAACATAAAAAGGGTATTGAAAACTTTCTGATCAATATTATATAAAGCATTTGAAAATATATATTCGAATTTGAAATGTATGCGAATATCAGAATCATAAATTGATACATATATAAATATAAACATATATAATTTAAAACCCAAATTTATTTTAACATTCAACATCAGATCTGAAACATAATCATAAGAAAGATCTTCAAATTTCATACATAAATTTAATCTCCATTGTGACAACAACAATACAAGCAAAAACCTCACCTAACTAATGAAATAACAACAATCTAATCATGTGCATAAGATTAGCTAATTAACAAATCATAAAAACAAAAGAATAGGACCATCATACAAATAAAATTACCCAGAATAAATACCATAAAGTCCACCTTGAAACAACGAATCCTCTTCTTCTAAAATTCCTTAATTCTACTGATTGCTAATATAGAATCAGTGACCAACCACTATCAAATAGCTTTGTGTTTTAATTTGAATTAGATTTGAGATTTTGGAAAGCTTTGGAGAATAATTGCTGCCATTAGAAGGAAGAAGAAGAAAGCGGTGGCTTAAAAATGAATTAGAATTAGATTAGGGTTTTGAGATCAGCATTTATATTCATAGGATAAGAGAGCAAACTATGTAAGTTTCTCACTAGATCTTAGCCACACATCTTTAGACCTAATCCTATGTTGTAACCGCCTCTAAAACTAGCCAAACCATATCATCGCTAAATATCATGGGTTGTGAGCCATATAACCCAAACTAAATATGTACAATCATATTTAACCTATTTTTTATTATCGATGTCTCATATCGAACTATATATGCATAACTATTATGAATATATGCAACAGTTTTATTTCTCAAATCACATTCAGATTTCATAATTAGTACTACATAAATATTAGTTAATTTAAATAATTTATAACAATTATAAAATAATTAAATTGTTTGGTCTAAAGAGAATTCATCATTTCAATTGTGTGACTCTTTGGTGTAAATTCGATCAGCTATTAACATCTAACTATTTCGGTTGTGTGACTCTTGAGTGCAAATTCGATCAGCTATTAACATCTAGCCATTCGAACGTTAGTGTTCACAGTTCACTTAGCAAGTAGTGTGACGATAAGCCAAATTTATCACGGTAAATCTAATTTCACTTCGTTACCCAGTTGTGACAATTATTTACATCAATTCTCTTCGTCAAAACTATATCACTTTGGACTTATTGAATTTGATAATGGTCAAAATTCCAACATCATCCACGTTCAACTCTATAGTCCAAGAACAAATTCTTTGTTTAAACAATAATTATTATTATTAGCTGAACTACTCTGGCTAGAGATTTTGACTTTGGGTTGGCTTGAGTTGACCGTGATGCTAACCCTATATAACTGTGAAGACGAATCCTCTCTTGAATAGTGCTTCACTTGTAATACCACCACTCAACCTTACTATAGTCACTTGATGGATGTTGTGCCATGATTAGACTATAATTAAAGTAGAGCTTTCATATTAAAGATTTAAAGTATTCTCATGTCGAAAAAACTGTGTAAATTATTCACATCGATTTTTTCTGTTTGACCTTAGTTGTATTAACCAACAGAAAACTATGAATGAGTCGTACCATATTATCCAATAACTATTAGTACGTAACCCCTATGTTCCCTCCAACAGTCATGGGTAGTACACTGTCTAATATTCGGAGAGCATCACATACTCTAGTCTCAACGCATACATCGACATCCGGTCTCAATGCATCTTGACAAGGAACATTTAAAATGGTGTATTTAATTATAGTATGATAAATTAATCACGGTTATAACACTTTGTAACTGCTATAACAAAACATACCATTTATAATTTTTCCATTAAATAGAATTTTAATTAAATTAATTAATATAACTACATTATATCAAGTATATAATAGAAAGAAAACACATTTATTTCGAAAAAGATTGGTCAGCGAGTTAGATATATGTAACAAATTATATAATTTCCCCTAGAACATACCCCTAACTCTATCAATTAAGTACTGTATTTAATTAACATGCAAGAGGTATTATGACGCAATGACATAAACATTGAACAACAATTAATATTTATATATTATTACCTAATTTTTAAACTGTTTGATAATAATAAGAAAAAGGCTTAAATCATGCTTTAGCAATTTGAAATACAAATATGAAATATTTGTATGCACACATACAGATGTGTGCGTGCATGTGCATGCGTGCATGCATGTGTGTAACTATATGTATATAAAGATTAGACCGAAACTTTCTAATTAATTCAAAACAAACTTCCATACTGCATTAAAATTTTCTAATGCATTTATAAACTTATACACACATGAATTAGTTGAAAAAAATACATATGTACATATAAATTAAAGATGTGATGACCCGCAAATCCGTACCCATAGAGTTGACACTATTCTCCCTTAATCAACTAAAGATGTACGGAGATACGAGCCATTTGGGTTAAAGAAGAAGAGGTGAAGAAGAAAATAGGAAACGACATCAGAATCTAACCAATGTAGCGGAATAAAATATAATAGATAATAAATGATCTTTACACAAGAACAAATACATTTGTCTGTACATTACATCATTAGAGTTCACATAACACACAACTGGACAGTAGTCATAACCTGTCCTCACAATCTGAATACACATCGGAATATTTAACACAAATATGGAAGTACATATCACCATCCAACTCGTCTCCTGAGCTCCTCAGCGTCCTTTCCTGTATCCTATAATACTCGATCTGACTCGAGCATTATAGTGAAATAACACCCGAGTCAGTCTGGAATACCAGCGTGAGAAAACCACACTCAAATTGATTATATCATGCTGTAATATAGCAAACCCAATCCCGGTCTCTTCGAAACGATCAGCGCATTGGCCAATATTAATAGTCGGTTATTTATCTATCAATTAACATTCACAAAAACCATCAAACACAAATAATTTCTCTTGAATTATTTATTAGCCCCAAAATATCTTCGCAAGATATATTTCCATTTTCAAACCTTTGAAAACAGTCTTCAAACCACACTCTTCTTATGGAATGAATTCCCAAATATTTATTTCCACTGAAAACATTAAGTACAATACTTTAGATTTTTAAAATAAATTAAAACACTTTATTATAAAATATCCTTTAAAACATTTAAATTAAAAATTACTTTAATACTTATTCAAAATATACACTTTAAGAATATTGAAAATATAACTACTTTGTACAATATAAAACTGAATTTCTAACTTTTAAACATAATACCAAGACAACTTTAAATAATTACTACTATAATAGATTAGAAAAATATACTTACTTTAAAATTTGAACATTTAGAAATAATAAGTTTTCTAAACATACTTTTAAACAACTTAAAACTCTTTACTTATTCTTAAAATTTGTTTGAAATGTACTTGGCTATTCAGGGAAATACGCTTTCCTTCCACATCTTTTTTAAAATAAATCATTATTTATTTTCAAACAATTTTACTCGTTCCTTTAATAAGTTCCAATTCCAAACACTTAAACCAATCTTCAAACTGATTTCCAATTACTCCATTTTGACATGAATTTCTTTACTTACTCAATTTATTTCAAAATCCATTGACTTTAGATGTTATTACTTAATTATGATTTAAAATCTTTTTAACTGAAAAATACCAATTTCATATTTCCCAATTCCTTTTTTATCCATTAAATAATATGACTTAAGTTTTAAAATTCATTATTTCTCTGTTTATTCAAAATTCCCTTTTTCCATACTCGGAATTTATCTATTAGAATTTTAAAATCACCTTCATTCTTTTCCAATTCATTCTTCAGTTTGTCCCAAATTTCAATGACCATTTTACTTACAAATTCTCTCTTTTAATTTTCTTTTCAAAAATCCAATTTATATATTTTTGGTAACTCATAATATCCAAATATATCCAATCAACCCATACCATCCAATATTTTTTTTACCAAGATAATTTATCAAAGATTAGCAATGACCAAATCATATAATACTAAAACATTCTAAATAAATTTGAGGAATCCCGTTGGATCCTTCCAACCTATTTTCCTGCATCCACAGACATTAGCACAATATAAAATACCAATTCCACTTCGAGGTGGAATATCACAGTATATGGGATTTATGTAATATCATCCGCTATTATGCGGCGCATAGGGTCTCATCCGCTATAATATGCGGGAAATCAATCACTCCAATATATACTATATACTTCTATATATAATATAGCACATCAAATCAATTCAATCATTCAACCAATTATTTAAATTTAACCATTTAAATTTAAATAAAACCCAAATGAGTGAGGTTAACTCACCTTTGCCCCTTAAATTTGCAAATCCACTTCATTCTCGATTTGATTCCACGATTACTGACCTTGTATAAATATTTATACAATTTATTAATATTTGAATTGATCGAACAGTCAATTACTACTTACTTATTTAATTTAAACTAATAATTTGATTTTAAAAAAACAATTTAATTTAACAAATTAATCACCTAAATAAATTATTTGAAATAAACCAGTCAATGAAAATAAGTATATTTATTTTCTTTGAAACTACACCTATAAAAATAATCTATATGGGTTAAAAATCTGATTTTTATATAACTTTCAACATTTTAAAATCCCTATTTTTTTCAAATCTTATATAAGCTTTTCTGCTTTACTGCATACCCATATATCTATATATATATATATTATTATTAAATTTTGAAATATGTAAACTGTATATATATATACTTTGCTGCCGTTTATTATTATTATTTTTAAATATATATATAATTAAAAACTAATATAAGTTCAAACCTTACTGTGAATTCAATATTGTGTTATATTTACTAAATCAAGACAGAACTATTTTACACCTTCAGTCAATATTTTTTTCTTCTGTGTATGCATATAAATTGGGAAAAAAGAATTATACCTCACTGGTACGAGCTAAAAGCAGAAAATCCCAATTCGAGTACCATCGATCGCCTACCAGAGTTTGCCTTGCCATCGCAACCTCCAATCGATCGCGACCGTCCGTCGAATACACCTCAATGTCGAGCGCATCTGCCAGCTGTTCCACTTCCAAAGCCATAATACCACACTTGAAAACCAACCCCAAAGGAGACTCACGCGTGACAAATCGAAGTCCACACGTTGATCCTTGCGACACAGTCACGCTCGAGTCGAACTCGTTCTCCAAGCTAGCGTTCGCTCATGCCCTAACGAAAAGAAATCTTGTGACTTGCTCACACTCGAGTTCGAATTCGAATCAAATTCATAATGGGGAAAGGTACGAGGAAATTGGGAGGGTGGCTTCGAACTTGATGGAGAGGAAATCGAACTTGAAGAAGGGTGAAAAAATAGATTCGCTGGCATCAGGATTCCAAAAGAGGGAAAAGTAGATTAAATAAAAACGCTCGGCCATGATTTTGTTTTGGGTTTTAAAATACTCATCTGTATATAAAAAGATGGGGAGAAGAGGACGCACGCAATATAAAGGTGAGGGAATCGGCTTCGATTTGATTTTAGCTTTTGAGGGAAGATAAAGAGTACGTGATGTCTTTGAAAAGGAGGTGGCGTGCAAAAGAAGGCTACGGTGATTTGAGGTGAAACAAAAAAGCTTTGATGTGAGTGGCATTGACCAGTCAACTAATATAGATATTTAAATTTTTAAACGTTCTGAAATCGTCACTCAAAATTTTAATTTCCTATCGAGGCATGCCACTAGACAATTATAATGTTATACCACTATTCTGAACGCAATGGAAAAGGTTTCGATCCCTAATTCGATCGTATGTAGAAGATAGCTTTTTGGACCCAGTTATTATATTTAATTTCGATTTAATTTTCGGCGCGTTTATATATCGTACGCTCACACAACAACTCCAAACATTACGAAAATTGAAATCCGATAATAATACAATATTACGGATCCAATGGAACTTGTTTTGTCGAATTCCGAGACCGTGTTTCGGAAAGCTATTTTTAAATTCAATTTAAACGATATATTATTAAAATTGAACAAATCACCTTTAAATTAAATTTTAACCATTCTCTTATTTCAGTATCATCATTAAAATTTTTATAAGCCTTCAAATTATTTTTAACAGGCTTAAACTAAAGATTCAATAGTTTACCCAAATTCAAATTATTAAATTCAATAAATTCAATCGCCAAATTCAAACTGATATTTGAAATCCAAGTTAAACTATCTTGCAAATATTTAAAATTAATTAAATATTCCAATTTCAAATGCCTAAAAATTCCGGGCGTCACATAAGATTTAACCCAAATGAATTTTCTTTTAACAAAAGTAGAACACAAAAAATTAAACCATACGTTAACAATCCTTCAAAGTACTTAAATAAGGTCATTTGAGACAATAAATTTGGTAACAAATTTAGAATATTATTGTTATCAATTTCAAAGCTTAGATTCATTATAAAAACATTCTTTTAATCATACGTATATTGCTATTACAATCTATTGGATTAGAAGCACAATAATTTATTTAAAAATATTCAAATTGTAAGATTATTTTTGAATTCAAGGTGAAGTGACAACATGTGCATACATTGTTACTATTTCAACACAGATGTAAATAATATGTACATACAAACTTTCTTATCTAAAAAATTACACTTAGATTTAAGAGTTTAAAACACAGATCTATAACTAAAACATTATTTTTATCATATACAACTTTCTTATCAAATCAAATCAAATCAAATCATATCATTTAACAAACGATTCAAATTTCATAAACAATTTTGAATCAAATGACGCAACAGTCCATATATAAACTATGATGATCATATTTAAAATAGAAGATGCCTCTCGGATGTAGCCAAAAGTCACATCTTAATTTATAATTTCTCCTCAGATCGCCAAGATCCACACCCAATCATTGTAAGAGATGTATGAAACACTTTTGTTTTAATTTAATTTGATGTCTAATGTGACAACCCACCATTTCGGACAATTTAAGTCGATAATAAACTACACATGCCCGATTCAAATAGTCCAAAATATGGACTATCAATGGGGTTTGTAAAGAAAGTAAGAAGTGAAGAGAACAATACATAAAATCTTACAATGGAATAACAAAATATGATAATTATATAACAGTTCATGAAGCTTTTTACAATATACATCTAATTCCATTTTACAATATAATCAAAGTTATACATTCGACAGACATAACAGAATAATGAAGCGGAATAATACCGGTAAATATGCCTTCCAAACTCCTTCATCTTCAAGTAACAAATGACTTTGAAATACTGAAACAACTCAGACTGACCCGAGCATAAGGGAAAAAATACACATGAGTCAGGACTATACATTCTTATGTAAGTAAATTCAAATCGAGCAATAAGAGTACGATAACCAAAGAGATGTTACGGGATTTTTTATCTCCTAAGGATCCATTAAACTATCTATATTTAGTAAGATACGCTATATATGTAATGTCTATTAGCAACGTAAATATTAAAATAACGTTAGGAACTTACCCATATCCTACTTAACACATTTTTAAGCACGTAGTCTATGCAGGTCTTGCAACACCACCAGTAACATTGGTAGCTATCAGTGAGTCACTTCTAGGCACAATAAAAAAATCAAAGTAGTCCCATATGGAATAATCATATGACAAGGTACATAAGGTGTGACGCCCCACCCCAAGATCCACACTAACAAAGAGTATTACAGAGCAATGCTGTCTGCTAGTGTAGAGAATAGAGCTGTTTAGGAGCGACCATCATAGTCTTGTGTTAAATAAGTATTAAGTATGTCGATATTGTGTTCATTTTTTTGGATTTCATCTCAAGTGGTTCGACATACTTAATTCTTACCTAGTGCAATAGCATGGTGGCTACAGGATCGATTCAGACTAAAACATAATATAAATAACGAACACAGATCATAGAACGACAAACACAATCATATGCATATACATACTTCAAGTATAATACATAGTGTAATAGATGAGTTTTGAAACACCACTATATAAATATATACATCAAGTCCCCATAAAATAATATACATAATCAAGTCAAGCTACTACAAGATATCTACTCAAAACTATGCATATCCAAAAGGTCGATAAGATGATCCATGAAGAACAACTAAGCAAAAGCCAACTAGTCTAACCTGCAACTTGGTCAGACCCGAGTAATGAGTACACGGGTCAGTCTAACTTGAACAAGATGATTAGGAATGAATAATAGGATATATGTCTCATAAAGGAAAAATCGAAAGGAATAGTATAAACTCGGATTTACTCAAATTCAAAGTGATGGATATCTCCGAAATATCTCAAAGAGTTAACGCATGAATAACATCAATTCAATATGAGTTATTTCCTTCTAAAAAGCTACTTGAAATATACATTCCAACCAAATCATATCGTATCTCAGAAAGAAACCATAGAAATTATCAAAAATATCATATCTCGTGGAACTCAATTAAGAGTTCAAAACTCAAAAAATCTCACAACTCATGGAACTCAATTAAGAGTTCAATACTTCATAAATTCTCATAAATGAAATCACCATATATAAACAAAATCTCATATAGCTCTAGGCTATAAAATATATAAAACAACATCTTCAAATGGTGAAATAATAAAACATCAAAACTCAAAAAAAAAAATCCCAGATTGACCAAATCCCCGATTGCATGCCGAAGCAATGCTGCACATGCTATACTCCTATCCACTAATATATATTAGGTACATATCTCTTTATGATCGAAGTCGTAATACCTCATGATGATCGAAGTCGTAATACCTCATGACGGCCGAAGTCGTAATATAACATGACGACCGAAGTCGTAATACATCGTGATGACCCGAAGGTCTATAGTACTGGCATAACTCGTGAATGTGTCACAAACTCTCAGATAGAAATCCAAAAAGTGTTAAAAGTGCATCCCATACAACACGTTCTCACTTAAAGGTTTACTAACAGCTAGTTAATGTCATATTAGAAAACAACATCATTAAAATCATAATTCTCAGAAAGCTCATGACTTTCCTCATATCATCGGCAAGTACAAAGGACATCATAATCATAACTCCTAAAATAAGAGATCTTCAAGCCCATAACTTGCCCATATCATTGGCAAGTACAAAAGACATCGTGATGGTTCTCACGCCATAGCTCCTAAAATAGGATATTTCGAACTCATAACTTGCCTAATACCATCGGATAGTATAAAAGACATCGTGATGGTTTTCACACCATAGCTCCTAAAAATGGAGATCTCAAACTCATAGCTCGCCAAAGAATGGCAATCTCAAACAAAACCACGAAAGTTTATAGATTCAAACGAACAAGTCTGGAATTAACCGAAAAAGTAAACATATGTGTCCCATACCAAATATTTTACTAGATCGTTTAATTCACTTTCTCATACGTTCATCGAGTGCAAAATAGTGTATTTTATATATAAAATAATTTACTTGAGAAAACTAGTTTTTTAAACCATTTTTGAAATCATTTGGAAAACAAATCATTGAAAATTCCTCCTCGATATAGAGAAAATAAATTTTAAATAGCTTTAAAAATAAATTTAAATATTGAAAAATATTTATTTCAATAGTTATTTTAATATAAAAACCATTTCAAAAATCATTCACAAAATCCGTGCTCGAAAACAATAGAGTCGTTGAAAAATACTGAAAATTCAGCGTATGAAAACATCTCGAAAACTCGTATATCCGAAATATGGATTAACCAAAATATTGGCTCACCCATTGATAGGTTAGAGCCCGATAACGTCTCAAAACAGTGCAAAAGAAGTAGTAAAATCTATAGGATCAAGAAGTAAAGAGCTGCAAACTAAAAGGAACAAAGTGGCAAAAGTGCAAATGTACTGGTCGACCTTAAGGTTGACCATTGGATTGCACAGGTCGACCCTAAGGTCGACCTGAAGGAAGCAAGGGTCAATCCTATAGTCGACCATTAAAAAGCATGGGTCGACCTTAGGGTCGACCCTTGCCACGGGAACTTTGCAGGCACCATTTTCTTCATCGATTCCATCTTTGCACTATAATTACAGGTACCAAACAGATGATTTTAACAATGAGTTTTTACATACACAATCTACAATATTCAAATAACAATCCAGAGAGGATTCGACATGATTTCGTAGAAAAATCAAGAAATTATAAACAAATAAAGAAGAGGTCAGAAACATATTGTTACTGTAAACGTCAAATAGAGAATTTTTGTTACAATAAATGCGTACTCAAACAATTCTAGCTCAGAACTTGCTCAAAGTTAGAATTCGTGAGTTTAACTCACCTTAGCAAAGATTGGAGTGGGTTTAAGATGTAAACTGATACTTTCCGAAGCAAATAGGCTTCTCGGACCTGTAGAAACTAGGAAAGAAGACATGAAAGCAGAAAAGAAAATGGTTACATACAATTTTTCTCAAACGGAAACCAATGAAATAATTTTGAGGTTTGGATGCGATTGCCTGTTATTATTTTGATTTGCAAGCCTTTCTCTTTTAATTTCTCACCGATTTCACTAAACTTAGATGCAAGATTTGAAGAGGAAAGAAGATGCCATGAATTCTATCTCTCAGCTTTTTTTGTTTTGAGAAGATGAACAACTGAGAGAAGGTGAGTACGTACTCATTCCTTACTCAAATGTTTCCAAAGATGGGTATTATATTTGAACTCAATATCTAAATGCCCATTTGCATTACTTAATCAAATTTAACTAAACAAATTCATAATTTCACCTTATTCTCAATATACTAACATATTATCTCATTTAAAAACTAAAGAAGTTTTATACAACATATATTTGTGTCAAATAAAATGTTATCATGATATAATAAAATTATTTTAGCTATAAAACTTAATTTCTATGATTAATTCTCCATTTTTAATTAAATACATCAATGTACATCTTTTATTACGTAAAACACCAACTTTTACATCAAAAATTACACAAAAATTATTTTCTCATATAATTAAATATAACAACCCATTATTTACATTATTTTTCATCCAAATATTATTTTAAAACAAAATTCATATTTTTTTACAAAATAAATAGCAATAAATTCAAACACTTCATATAAAATAATTAAAAATCAAGTTCAACAATAATTTGCAAATTTATTGCATTTCCCAATTTAAAACTATAAAATGGTCATTTTCTACAAACTAACTTTTTAAAACTTTATTTTCATCATTTCACATTTATTACAACAAATTAATGTTGATTTAAATCATTTTATCTCACTTAGTTAATTCAACAAATCCCTAGATCATCATATTGTTCACCATTCATAACTAACGTTATCATCTTAACTCCATTTTATTCTTTTCAAATTTATTGTTTATTCAAAATAAACAATTTAAATCTTTAATTTATTTTTATTTTCCAATATTAATTATAACCCCCATTGTAATTTAATATTACAGGTAATCACCAAAATCTGGGTTGTTATAGACTCCCCCTTATAAAAATTGAATCCTCATAATTTCTAGAGAAGAGATGTATTCAACATGATTATTTCTTCTAGCTAAGGAAGATAAATAAGCTGGAGTTTTCTCACCCTTAACTCAAGAAGATAGAAAACCAAAATAAGATTGTTCAAGAAATTCTATGCTTTTCCAAGTGTAAATATTGGTATTATTGGATCATTGAATTTTTTTAAGCAGAACATCATGATTTCGAAGGCGTCTTACCTTCGAAACAAGAATACAGGTAGGGTGCCACACAAAAGACCAATTGGTGAGAGTGATTCCTCAAAGGCTTCTCGAATAGAGTTAGGATTTAATCACCTCTTTATTTCAGACTCCAACTCACAAGATAGAAATCGATATAATCTTCTGTGTAACACTACGGAGGAGGCCATCACGATTTTAGATTGACAACGCTCATGATAAGAATACTCAACAAGAGGTTGGTGGTTCCTCCAAATACCACCAAACTCATACGACTGCATAATTGCAAGTCGTAGAATAATTTCAGAAACGTATACAAACACAAAAATGGATTTTATGTTTTCGTTTATTAGACAAGCATTCATAGAGTTTCCAATCCATTATCCTCACAAACAAATTCTCAATTTTCAACTCTTGAATTTTTCAATACTTCTTATTTAAATTTTAATTCAAGCATACTACTCTTTATTTAGAGTAAATTAAATTTGAGTTGTCTCATTCTCTAATTCTACCATACATATAGTTATTTGATGATACATATTTTTCACTCTATTAACCTATTAAGTTATAGTCACTAATAAGAAGTATTACACTTTACTTTTGAATGAAATAAAACTCTTTAAATTCAGACATGCTGTAAAGAATTCAAGTTTTGACCTAGAAAACATAAAAATTTGAGAATTCTTTAAAATGAAAGTTGTTCTACAAGGTCTGAGCTTTCTAGCAATATAAAATCGTCAAATTTGGATTTACGGTTTGAAAGTTATGTCAAATTTACTTTCAGCTTAACCTTAGAAATTTTAAAATAGGATAGAAATGTCCATCCACTTTCAAATCTATTTTAAATTGAAATAGAAGCAAAATTTTCCAAAATGGTGAAAAGAAAATTTATAACTTACATAAAGCTCTTTCATTTAGAAAAGACTGAGCTTATTTGGAATCATAAATCTCAAGTTATTGCCATTTTAATACAACATTTTACAATTAAATTTTCCAGCTTTTAAATCAATTTAAAATTTGAAATTCCCCAAACCATTCTAATTTCAAACTTTATTTTCAAAACAAACTTTTTTACTAAATCATTTATTCCAAAATCCACTTTTTCGTAAAGCTAAGACATTCCAAAATTATGGTTTTCTTTATGTAATTATTATCATTTTGAAAGAAACCATTCACAAATTAGAAATACTTTATTACTTTTCAGAAACAAGTTCTCCGACAATTTATTTTAAAAGCTCAATTTGAAAGAGATAATTAGTATCTTCTATTTATAAGAGGCAAATATTCATCTAAAATAAATTTTGGATTTAAATTTTAAATTTTAAATTGTTCTCCTAATTTTAAAATGACTGATTCTCATAACTTATTCATTCATTATATCTTACCTTTTATAATAAAGTATTTTATAATAAATGCCTCATTTAAATTTTTATTCTCTCATGCCACAAAATTAAATTCCATCTTATTATCAATGTGAAATTAACTTAGGTTGATAAATAACTCAATCTTGTTTTCGAAATAATTTTACAAATTCATACCAACCAATTTTAGTACCATCAAAGTTTAAACAAAAACTTTTTCATGAATTCATGCAACAAATCTAAAATTAGTATTTCATTATTTCTTTAAGATAAAATTTAACTCTTACTATCTATTATTATTCAACACCCAATTGTCAAAACAAATTTTTTACAATCATCTTTGTAACCTTGAACTTAAACATTCAATTAATATTTTAATTTTTCTACTCAATACATTTTATTATTTTAAATACATCATTTTGTTAATCAAACCATCACTCTTCTAATAAAGATATCCCTTTGATTAGAATTGTTTATTTTACTTACTCAAATTATCATGTGATATCACTATTTGGGTTCTTACAGGTTATACTTACATAACTAATTACAAGCTTCATCATATTCAATTTCACAAGTTTAAAATAATTTGATGGCATTGCCTCGCCATTAATTTATAGTGAAAAACCTCATCGATTGGCGGTATAGTTGACCAAATAATCAAAACTGCCTCGCCACTCATCCGACAATCTCTATGGTTTAATGGCTGCAATGGACATCTTAAATTTATACTCAAACCCATTCTAAACTTTATTTTCAAACCTTATCTTATTACAACAAAAATTTATTTTCAAACCTTATCTTATTTTAAATTTATCGTATCTTACTGTCTCATCATATCGTTTAGAAAATTCATGTCGATAACGTTGGTCAGGCGCATCGACCAGAATTCTTAAAGTGCTCGATGGACAATCCAACACAAAAAAACATTTTCTATATGATAAATATGTCTCTTATATAACTTTACAGAAGATTCATTGCTGGTCTCGATAAAATAATCCATTATTCTCATCAATATTTCTTCTATTAGAAAGATTTGCAATTTAATTTATTTATTTCAATCGTCATCAACGAATACAAGGACTACTCATCGAGATATTCCCATAATACTCGATTCATAAGATTGACGAATTAAGCTGGAATGTTCATTAAACCGAACGGTATAATGAACCACTTATAAAACTCATAATGGGTGCGGTAAGAGAAACGCTATCCTCCACAACTCGTAGCTGATAGAAATCGGTGTAAGGTCAAGCTGAGAAAAGACCCTAGCACACCTCAATCGATCGAATACATCATTAATCCAAGGTAATGGATACATATTCTAATGGTTAACTCGTTAAGCTTGCGGAAATGGATGCAAAGCCTAAGAGTACCATTAGATTTCTTAACAAAGATAACTATGGCACCCCACGGTAAAGATTGGGCTGAATGAATTTCTTGGCTTCAAGCTTCAGCATTTACTTCTAGAGTTCCTCATTTCCTTAGTGGACATCCTCGTGGAAGGATGGCTATTAGTCGGAGAACCAGGAATGAGGTCAAAATGAAACTCAATGCCCGCTTGGGTGGTAAACCAGAAGAGACTCAAATACATCGGCAGAATACAAACTACGGGAGTTCGAGATACTTTATCATCATCTCGGGACTCAAAAGCAATAAAGATACTTCAAAATCTCCATCAATATTCCAGAGAACAAGAGACAACAGATCAGGCAAAGTAATGACTCGTTATTTTTCGATAATTAAAATATTGAATTTAATAAGATTTTTCAATTTAATATTGGAAGGAATTAAATTTGTGATTTATTAATGAGAATAATAACTAGAATGAAATGTAACAATATTAATGTAAGTTAATTGCTAAATATTTTAATGCAATTGGAGTGGTTATAATTGGCTATAATTATAAATAAGGAAATAGGTAAAATGTTATATTAATTGGTGAAATAATTTGTAATTGATTTTAATGGGATAAAATTAGTGTTGTGTAAATAGTTAGAACATTTGTTGTAGACAATAAACTTATAAATGTGATGAAATTAAGTAAAAAGTGACAATTTTTATTTGTTACCTATTTAATTAATTTGTTGAAATGAAATTGAAATCAATGTGGAAACCGGAAAATTTTAAATACAATTGGAACTTTGCAATTAATCTAATTTAATATTGCAGTAAATGTGAATTAAGTGAATAACTGTAGAATGTTAATGTAATAAAACGTAAACTAATATTAATTACGTCCATTTGATAATGATGGATTGAATAAAAAGATTGAAACAAAATTTAATCAAATTATTGGAATTTAAAATTTTAATTAATGGGTTAGTGCTATTGAAAGTAAACAATGTGATTAGCGTAATACTTAACATTGAAGTCGAAATGGGAAATTAGTTTTAAAAAGATTGTTAATTTATGTGTAATTAGAAATGATAAAATTTGTTTATTATAAAAATTGAATTGAAAAGTGATTTAATTAATTTAACAATAATTTATTTAATTAACATGAAGAGAGCCATTTTGGCCATTGTCTCAGATTTCGACGAAACCAGTTTCATCGGATCCGTAACGGTGAATTATAGTTTTATTTCAAGTTTCGAATCTATTGGACTTGTTGTTTGATTGCACGGGCTCGAAACGCATATAAATCAATTAAATTGAATCCAATTGAAATAAGTTGATTTTAAAAGCTAATTTTTTCATCTGATGGAACTAGGATATGAAACCTGTTCCATTGAGTTTAAAAATATCGAAAACATCTATTTTGATATATGGGATGATCCACTTTCATTTTCGAGGAAGAACAGGCTTTTCGGGGTGTTATTATCGTTTGTACTGATTCGATATGTGTTCATTTTTTTTCTTATCGGACCCATTCATATAAATAGTCTTATTTTCCAAACCATAGCAGTCATTTTCTTATTCCTGTATGTACAATTCTCTCTGGTTATCACCTTCTTCTAATGGCGGAAACAAATTTCAAATACAAAACCGTAAATTCAATTTCCTAATAAATTTCAAAATTCAAACTCTCCAAACCCTATCATATCATATACCAATTGGAAGCTCTCAGTGAGTGCAATCTAGATTTGCAGTTCGTTTTTCGATTTGGCCTCCGTGTGTCCAGAATTTTTTGATTAAACCTCGGCTGTTCATATGAGGTTGTTGGATTGGACGATGGATCTACGTCCTGAAAGCAATCGGGGGGTTGCGTTGCGTAGAGGAGGACCACGCCATAGCATCGGTGGTGATCGCTTGCTTCAAGGAGCCTGAGGATCGCCAGAATTGGATGATCGTCAAGCGGTGGTGTGGAGCTAAGGGAAGGCAGTGGAGGGTCGCACGCGTGGCCTGTGGGGGTGCCTGGCCTAGGTGATGGTGGTGATGCGATCCGATCTGGGTGGAGGTGCGTGTGGTGGTCGGAAAAATAGGAGACATAGGTAGCGGCTGTAACCCTAAGCCGAGTTCGAGTGTCCTGATGTTCTGTCGCATGGTCTATGAGTGAGATGACGTGTAAACAAGTATTATTATTTTATTTATTTTATTTTTAATCGTTTAACTTCTAACGATCATAACTTTCATATACGAGGTTGGATTCACGCGCGGTTTGTCCCGCTGCGATTGTATCAAAATTCCGACATTATGGAACTAGTTTGGAAAAATTCCGAGACTATTCAATTTTGGGCTATAATTGGATCTCAAATCGATTTGAAATCAAAATATGGGTATTTTAACCCACTCACAACTAATAAATAATCTTATGTTAATTAAATTAAATTTATGATGTGGTTGGAAATTTATTGGTTGATGTTTGGTATATTTGAATTTTCATTCAAGTTAAATCTAACCTTTATTGAATTTAATCGCTATTTAATTTAATACTGACTTTTAAATAGCATGTTAATACCTGTTATTAATAATTAGTCAATTGTTGTTATTTATTGGTTGATTGAATGGTGATTGTGATCGATGTTTGATTATTGATGTTGGATGACAGGATGTATATTTATATTGTTATAACACTGCAAGTTCCCTTAGTTTATTGTTAGAAAATCCCTATGGGTTGAAATTGTACATGCCCGAACGATATATAGATTAGAGAAAAATCGTCATGGGTTGAAATGATAAACCCGAGCAATTTTATGGATTTTATTTTAATTCAGTATTGCTGGTTGAAATGATATATACCCGTAAATTTAAATTATTATGGGTTGAAATGATATACATCCGTATCACTTGACCATAGGCTAGAAAATTATATACGGACACCGGATTGGTTAAATAAATGATTTAAATCCTTAAATTTTAAATTCAGTTAAATGGCATTTTGAAATAAAACTTGAATTATATAAACTGAATTATTTTGAAAATCCAAGCTTTAAATGTTGAAATTGGAGTTGGTAATGGATTATCGGACGAATAAAAATAGAAATTTCAAAATTGGAATTTGAAATGTAATGAAGTTATCGAAGTTGAATGAAGTTATCGAAGTTGAATTGTTGAAACTGTTTGAATGTTTTAAACTTTGAAATCCATGAAATTGAAGTGCTTTAAAATTTTAGTTCAACATGAGTTTGAAATCGATATAAGTTGAAATGATTTTTATGGGAATTTGAATTGAAAGAAAATTTTGTTTGTTGAAATCGGGATATGGTCCAGATTTGTTGAAATGAAAGAAATAGCTAAACTTTGATATCAATTTTAAATTAATTATTTTAATACAAACTTTTTAAAAATTTATTATTTTAAAAATCCTGATTATTAAGATTTTCAAACTATTAAACTAATTTAATCTATTTTAAACTATTTTAAACCATTCTAGTCAATTTAAACTATTTTAACTTATTTTAATCTATTATAATCTATTTAATCCAACCTAATCTATTTTAACCTATTTTAAACTAATTAACCCGTTTTATCTATTTTAAATCTATTTAATTTATTTAAAATCTATTTAGTATACTTTAAATCTACTAAAACTATCTTATATCTATTTAAACTATTTTTAATCTATTTTTAAACTATCTTATATTATTTTAACTATTTAAAAATTTATTTTAAACTATTTTAACTATTTTAAAATGTTTATGACTATTTAAACTATGTTTCTAAATTTCTAACGGTGCAAAGTCGAATTGTTTATATTTAAATTCTTGATTTAAAAGCAAATAGCTTGAGTGATGTTATAACCTAAGTTGGGATTTGGAATGATATTTGCTGGTGAAATGACATATTTGAGTAAATGTGATGATTTTGAAATGAGGATTTAATTAACTTATCTTATCGATTTGATTTCGAAAGTGGATATGATTTGTAAAGTATATATGATTTCAAAAGTGATATGGATTGAATTAAATATGATATTTTGATATCAATTATGAAAAGGTTTTGATGTAAAAGAACCATTCAGTGTGAAATAAGCGTTTGGTTATTAAAGAGATTGGGATCGAATATTGTCATACTCTCTGCCAATATCGAAAACCACTTTAACAATTGTGTACGTGGTGGAGAATCCAGAATGAAGTAGGATGGTTTGGCGAACGATTCCATATGAGGTATTATCGTAGCCCTGATGCCCGTGAGTCAGCTTTATGTGACTAAAACAGGAGCCATGCTGGGACAAATGAGGTCGCATCTCTTATCAGGCATATTTCTTTGATACCATATTATGACATTGTGATTGATTTGGTGGCCTCCCTTGATTTTGATTTGAAAATGTGTTCTGAGGTGGGTGGTAGTAGCTACTATGCGTTACCACCACTCCGGATCGACAAAACGGTAGTATCCTACCTTGGGGGCACTGCCTCGTGTGCCTTATTACATGCCTTATCGCGCCCACTACAAGTTTATTTTGTATCATACCTATTGAGAGACCTCTAGGTAAACCACCGGTTTGGTGGAGCTTACTGTATTATATAGAACACGGGAATATATAAAATGTGTTAAGGGTGATATGGGTAACACCTTCATGCTATTTTAATACTTTACTTTACTATAGACATATTATAATAGCGTATTATACTACATAGTAGATTGTTTAATGGATCCTTAGGAGATGGAAATCCCGAACATATCTTAAGTTATTGCATGCATATTACACATTGGATAAGAGATGTCATACCCAGTAAATGTCTCTGATGCTGTCACACTCATATTTATTTTACTGCTGATTTAGTCATAAGACCTTTTAGTTCTGACTCGAATGTTTTGTCTTTTTAATTCGCTCCGGTTGGTTTGAGCTTTCAGTGTATCGAAGATTGCTTTTGGATGACGAAGTCGAAGATTTTGTACTATTATTATTTATTATATTTATTCTTACTACATCATGTTGTTCCGCTGCATTATTTATTTATTCCTGCTGTATGTACTCTGATTTTTGTTGTAAAAGTGTAGTCAAACGTTATTTGTAAAACAGCTTCATGAGCTGTTTATTTGATTATTATATTTTATCATTTCATTGTGAGATTCTGTATTTTGTTTTTCTTTCTTTCTCTGCTTTTTCTTATCTATCCCATAACCATCCTCCCTTTTGAATGGTTCAAGTCTGACGTGTGTGGTTTATCGTCGATTTAAACCATCCAAAAAGGTGGGTCGTTACATTTAGTATTAGTGCCAGGTTTAGCGATAACCTTAGCTTTGTGGGGTCTAACACATTAGGAATAGGGTAGTAACACCCTAGAATGAGTTGTTAAGTGTTTATATTTGAGAGAGCGTATTTGTTAGTGTTATAAAATGTTTTATATTGTGTTAATTTGTTCTGCTTAGTATTTATAATTTTTGGTCGGTACATTGGACAGTATGACATCGATAGGGATTTCTAAACACTCAATAGGAAAGATCGACATAATATTTTCTGAGATATAGGTAAATGAAATAATTTTACCTAGTATTTGATTTTGTATATAAAAGATAATCTTTATAAATGTATATAATTGTATGTGATATGTTTGGTGTTTGCAAGGAAGTGAAATTAATAAATATCAGTTGCAAAAAAATAGGATTGTAAATATAATGAATATAAATTGGAATTTGAGAATTTAAGTTCCGGGATTTTGAAAATTACTTCAAAAAGATTTGGAATATAATATTAGTATCATCTGGAAGTATTTTTCGATATAAATATATTAACATGATTTGAAAGGAATGTTTTAAAGGAATTTTTAATGGAAATAAGATCTGTACTCCTCTCTCTATTGCTAGAAAATAATTTTGGTGATGATGCATCATCAACATTCATTTTCGAGTTTCAAAGTTGGAAGTCTGCTGTAGTAGTTTTACTACACATCAATTTTGACGAATAAATCTAAATTTTTAATTCCTATATGATTTGATCTATAAGAGATATAAAATTATATATTATTTTCAATTGACTGAAATGAATCCAGAATTTAGTTCTTAACCCTATAATAATTAGTAGTTTTCAGTTATTGTAATAAAATGAAATTTTAACTATTTTAATAATTGGAAATTTCTAAATTTTTTAATTAGAAACTAGATGCTAAGTAATTAATGAAATATATAAAAAATTGGAAATCTGTAACTTGTAGATATGAAAATTAGAAGATGTAATTATTGAACATTTTGTTGACTAAAATGAATAAAACAAACTTATGTAACATTCGAATACATTATAAGGGATATATATATATATAACTTACCAAAATATTAAGGTTGAAATGTTAACAGAAATATGTAATAGAATATTATACAAGTAAACTTAAGTAATGAAAGTGTTCTATAGAATTATTTCTATAACTAAGGACTCTGATGTTATAGAATTTTATAAATTTAAGTTAATAATTTAAAGTGCTACTAATTAAAGTTAATAAAAAGGTGAATACTGTAAGTAAATGATTATAAACTTCTATCTATAGCTAAAGTGAATACTATATTAATTGAATGATTATAACTCTAGAAAGTGTCGAAATGATTTAGAAATGGATTAAAAATTCAACAATACTATATATGGAAGAAATGAATGTGAAGAAAATAAATATCTATTAATGATAAATTAAATTGTAAAAAGACTCGCATAATAACGGATAATCTAATAATTGAAATAGAAATTACTTATGTAAGTAATAAATGTAAAGTAATGAAAGGAGAAAATGATAAGTAATGAATGTAAAGCAATGAAAGGAGAAAACCACATTGCATAAATGAATGAGAAAGGAATTTTGTAAGCGATGAATGTAAATTAATGGAAACATCGTAGTATGAATGAATGAAAACAGGCGAACCGTAATTGATAAGAAGGGAAATTAATAAGAATAAACTTAAGTGATATTTGAAATTTTTGTTTGGCTTATGGATGTTTGGAAAAGATACTTCAACTATATAAAGATGTATAAATAATCTATTGAGTTTTATCTAAGACCGTTGAGTGTATGGTATACTTAGTAGCTTATTTATCATTTATACAATTGAAAGTTTCTGAACCCGAACAAATCATTTGTTCGTTGCTATGGATGTACATTTGATTTCTTTGATTGCCTGTGATGATATGATGGTTGTATTGTTTGTTTACAAGTGAATATGTTGTGCTGTGTTGATTTGTTTTATTATTAATGGAAACAACTTAAATATTTCTCTTTTTACATAATCGTTAACTTCTTTGAATTATATAAGTGAAATACAGACTGTGAAAGCAAAAGCTGAAGCTTTTGGTTTCATAAATATGCATTTTTTGCCCAACAAATAGGTATGTTTTCAGATTATGGTTTTCTTGAGATATTATATTTTTTCTTGATATGATCTATATATATGATACTATTAATATTATCATTTCTCCTAGACCTCTCCGTACAAAGGGACTCTGCCGAAATTTTCCGTGAATTTTGGACTTAGAATTAATTTATGAGAGTAAAGATATTTTCAAACTTTTATTTAACTTGAATATGAAAGGATTTAATGGTTTATAAATTGATATATTTTATTTAAATTATTTGACTATATAAATTGATTGGTTATAAATTGAATACTTTGAATTTTGTATATTTCCTCTTTTTCCTTTTCGAGGACGTAAAGTTATGAGTGGGGAAGAGTGTAACGACCCATAATTTTTCGATTATTAAAATATTGAATTTAATAAGATATTATAATTTAATATTATGAGGAATTAAATTTATGATTTATTAATGAGAATAATAACTAGAACGAAATGTAACAATGTTAATGTAAGTTAATTGCTAATTATTTTAATGTAATTCCAATTAATTGAAATGATTGAAAGGTTATAATTGGCTATAAATTGTAAATAAGAAAGTAGATAAAATGTAATATTAATTGGTGAATTAATTTGTAATTGATTTCAATGGGATAAAATTAGTGGTTTATAAATAGCTAGGACATTTATTTGTAGATAATAAACTCATAAATATGATTAAATTAAGTAAAAAGCGACAATTGTTATTTGTTACCTATTTAATTAATTTATTGAAATAATTGAAACCAATATGGAAATCGAAATTTTTTAAATACAATTGGAACACTGCAATTAATCTAATTTAATATTGCAGTAAATATGAATTAAGAGAATAACTGTAGAATATTGATGTAATAAAACATAAACCAATATTAATTACATCCATTTGATAATGTTTGATTGAGTAAAAAGATTGAAATCAAATTTAATCAAATTATTGGAATTTAAAATTTTAATTAATGGGTTTATTGCAATTGAAAGTAAATTGTGTAATTAGTGCAATAATTAACATTGAAGTTGACATAGGAAATTAGATTTAAAAGATTGTTAATTTCTGTGTAATTAGACATGATAAAATTTGTTAATTATAAAAATTAAATTGAAAAGTGATTTAATTAATTTAATAATACTCTATTTAATTAACGTGAAGATGGCCATTTTGGCCACTATCTTGAATTTTGATGAAGCTAGTTTCATCGGATCCGTAACAGTGAATTACTATAGGATTTCAAGTTGCGTATCGATCGAACTTGTCGTTTGATCGTACGGACTCGAAACACATAGAAGTCAATTAAACTGAATTCAATAGAAATAAGCTGATTTTAAAAGCTAACTTCTTCATACGATGGAACTAACACTTGAAACCAGTTCCATTGAGTTTAAAAATATCGAACACATCGATTTTGATATATGGGATGACCCATTTTCGTTTTCGAGGAAGAACGAGCTTTTTGGATTGTTATTGTCGTTCATACCAATTCGATATGTGTTCATTTTTTTCTTACCGGGCTTTATCCATTTAAATAGTCTTATTTCCCAAACTCTAGTAGTCATTTTCTTATTCCTATATGTACAATTCTCTCTAGCTATCACCTTCTTCTAATGGCAGAAACAAATTCCAAATACAAAACCCTAAATTCAATTTTCTAATTAATTTCAAAATTCAAACTCTCCAAACCCTATCATATTATATACCGATTTGAAACTCTCGATGAGCGCTATTTGGATTTGCAGTGCGTTTTTCAATTTGGGTCTCCGTGTGCCTAGAATTTGATGATCAAACCTTGGCCATTCATATGAGGCTGTTGGATTGGACGGTGGATCTGCATCCTAAAAGCGATCAGGGGGTTGTGTTGCGTAGAGGAGGACCTAGCTTTGCATTGGTGGTGTCCGCTTGCTTCAAGGAGGCCAAAGATCGCCATAATTGGATGATCGTCGAGTGGCCGCGCGAAGCTAAGGGAAGGCGGTGGAGGGTCGCGCACGTGGCCATTGGGGGTGTCCAGCCTAGGCGATGGCGGTGGTGCGATTCGATCTGGATGGAGGTGCGTGTGGTGGTCAGAAAAATAGGAGACGTGGGTGGCAGTGTAACCCTAGGCCGAGTTTGAGTGTCCTGATGTTCTATCGCACGATCTACGAGTGAGATGACGTGTAAGCAAATATTTAATTTTATTTATTTTAATTTTAAATCGTTTAACTTATAACGATCCTAACTTTTACTATCGAGGTCGAATACACGTGGTTCGTTCTGCGGCGATCGTATCGAAATTCCGAACATTATGAAGCTGGTTTGGAAAAATTCTGAGACTCCGATTTTGGGCTATAATTGGATTTCAAATCGATTTGAAACAAAATGTGAGTGTTTTAACCCACTCACAACTACTAACTTATCTTATGTTAGTTAAATTGAATTTATGATATGATTAGAAATTTATTGGTTGATGTTTGGTATATTTAAAATGTCATTCCAAGTAAATGTGACATTTATTGAATTTAATCTCCATTTAATATTGAATTTTAAATTGCCTGTTAATACCTGTTAATGATAATCAGTCAATTGTTGTTATTTATTAGTTAATTATACGTTGATTGCGATGGATGTTTGATTGTTGATGTTGGATGATTGGATGTTATACTTATATTGTTATAACACTGCAAGTTCCCTTAGTTTATTGTTAGAAAATCCCTATGGGTTGAAATGATACATACCCAAATGATCTATAGATTAGGGAAAAACCATTATGGGTTGAAATGATAAACCCGAGTGATTTTATGGATTTTATTTTAATTCGGGATTGCGAGTTGAAATGATATATACCCGAAAATTTAAATTATTAAGGGTTGGAATGATATACATTCGTATCACTTGACCATAGGGTGGAAAATTTTACACAGACAACGAATTGGTTAAATTAAATGATTTAAATCCATAAATTTTGAATTTAGTTAAATGATATTTTGAAATAAAACTTGAATTATATAAACTGAAATATTTTGAAAATCCAAGCTTTAAATGTTGAAATTGGAGTTGTTAGCGGATTGTTGAAGAAAAAAAATAGAAATTTCAAAATTTGAATTTGAAATATAAATGAAGTTATCGAAATTGAATTATTGAAAATGTTTAAATGTTTTAAAATTTGAAATCCATGAAACTGAAGTGCTTTAAAATTTTAGTTCAACGTGAGTTTGAAATCGATATAAATTGAAATGATTTTTATGGGAATTTGAATTGAAAGAAAATTTAGTTTGTTCAAATCTGGATGGTTCAGATTTGTTGAAATGAAAGAAATAGCTAAACTTTGATATCAAATTTAAATTAATTATTTTAATATAAACTTTTTCAAAGTTTATTATTTTAAAAATCCTAATTATTAAGATTTTCAAACTATTAAACCAATTTAATCTATTTTAAACTATTTTAAACTATTCTAATCAATTTAAACCATTTTAACTTATTTTAATCTATTATTATCATCTATTTAATCCAACTTAATCTATTTTAAACTAATTAACCCAATTTATCTATTTTAAATCTATTTAATCTATTTTAAATATATTTGATCTATTTTAAATCAATTTAAACAATCTTAGATCTATTTAAACTATTTTTAATCTATTTTTAAACTATCTTAGAGTATTTTAACTATTTAAAAATTTATTTTAAACTATTTTGAACTATTTATAACTATTTAAACTATCTTTCTAAATTTCTAAGGGTGCAAAGTCGAATTATTTATATTTAAATCCTTGATTGATGTTATAACTTAAGTTAGGATTTGAAGTGGTATTTGCTAGTGAAATGACATATTTGAATAAATGTGATGATTTTGAAATGAGGATTGAATTAACCTACCTTATCGATATGATTTTGAAAGTGAATATGATTTCGAAAGTGATATGGTTTGAATTGAATAAGATATTTTCATATCAATCATGAAGAACCATCCGATGTGAAATAAGCATTTGGTTGTTAAGGAGATCGGGATCAGATATTGTCAAATTCTCCGTCAATACCGAAAACCACTTTAACAAATGTGCACGTGGTGGAGAATCCAAAATGAAGTAGGATGGTTTGACGAACAAATTTATATGAGGTATTATCGTAGCCCTGACTCCCGTGAGTCAGCTTGATGTGGCTAAAATAGAAGCCACGCCGCGCCAAGTGTGGTCGCACCTCCTATCGGGCACATTTCTTCGATACCATATAATGACTTTGTGAATGATTTGGTGGCCACCCCTTGATTTTGATCCGGGAGTGTGTTCTGATGTGGGCGGTAGTAGATGCTATGCGCTACCACCAATCCGGATCTGCAAAACGGTAGTATGCTACCCAGGGAATTGCCTCGCGTGCCTTGTCACATGCCTTATCGTACCCACTACGAGTTTATTTTGTTCCGTACCTATGGAGTGCCCTCTAGGTAAATCAATGGTTTATTGGATCTTACGGTGTTGCATAGACTACGGGAATATATAAAATGTATTAAGGGGGATATGAATAACGCCTTAACGCTATTTTAATACTCTACTTTACTGTAGACATATCATAATAGCGTATTGTACTACAAAGTCGATAATTTAACGGAACCTTAGGTGACGGAAATCCCGAACATATCTTAAGTTATTGCATGCATGTTAGACACTAGATAAGATGTCAAACGCCGTAAACATCTCTAAAGCCGTCACACTCATATTTATTTTACTGTTGATTTAACTTACATAAGATCTTTTAGTTCTGACTCTCTTTTCAATTCGCTCGGGTCAGTCTGAGCTTTTCAGTGCATCGAAGATTGCTTTCGGAAGATGAAGATGAAGATTTTGTACTATTATTATTTATTATATTTATTCCCACTACATCATGTTGTTCCGCTTCATTATATATTTATTCCAACTATATGTACTCTAATGTTGTATTGTAAAAGTGTAACTAAATGTTATTTGTAAAATAGCTCCGTGAACTGTTTATTTGATTATTACATTTTGTCATTTCGCTGTGAGATTCTGTGTTTTGTTTTCCTTTCTTTCTCTGTTTTTCTTAGCTACCCCATAACAATCCTCCCTTTTGAATGGTTCGGGTCTGACATGTGTGGTTTATTGTCGATTTAAACTGTTCAAAAAGGAAGGTCGTTACAGCTGAATTAGGATACCTAAATATAGGATCCTCCCAAAAACATGGAGTTCGGACTTGATAATATGCAAGCCAATCCATCCCAAATTCACAACTAACCCAAGATAGTAAGTAACGTGCAATTTCACACGAAAAGAAAAACTACAAAGAACATTCTCCATATTCTCACTCAATAAGCAAAATATTGCAGATCCTCTTAATATGATTCGCAATCCTCTAAGAAGTAAATAAGACAAGAACATCCCACGACATCAATAAATTTCTTTGATATAGGTGAGTATCAAACACCCGTTCCCAAAAGAACTCAACAATCACGATAAAGATTACTCATAGCGTAAAATGTTATTAATTCTCTTAGGAATTTTATGGAATACAAATACATTCCCAGACGTATTCCTACTTAAATCCACCCTTAAGGACTCGAAAAGGTTAAGGGTAATATTAGAAACTACTTTGATTAGGGACGATGTTTTTACTCATATCATACTTGATGTATAATAGTGCATATACAGTTCTGTGTTTATTACATTTTGTTCTAAACCTCGCTCTGATACCAAGCTGTGATGCCCCATCCTGAGACCCACGCTAACAAGGAGTACTATTAAGTAATACTATCTGCTAGTGTAGAAGAATATGACTATTTAGGAGCGACCATCATAATCTTGTATAAAATAAATATTAAGTATGTCGATAATGTGCTCATTTTTTTCATTTCATCTCAAGTGGTTCGACATTAATTCCAACCTAATACAATACCATGGTGGCTACAGGATCGATTCAGACCAAAATACAATATAAATAATGAACATAAGTCATAGAACAACAAAAACAATCATATATATACACACACACATACATACATCAAGTACAATACATAGTTTCATAGATGAGTGTTGAAACACGACTATATAAATATACATCAAGTTCCCCACAAAAGAATATACATAATCAAGTCAAGCTACTATAAGATATCTACTCAAAACTATGCATATCCAAAAGGTCTATAAGATGATCCATGAAGAACAGCTAAGCAAAAGCCAACTAGTCTAACCTACAACTCGGTCTGACCCAAGTAATCAATACATGGGTCAGTCTAACTTAAAAAAAATGATTAGCAATGATAAATAGCATATAAGTATCATAAGGGAACGAATCAAAAGGAATAGTTTAAAATTGGATTTACTCAAATTCAAAGTGATGGAAATCTTCAAAACATCTCAAGGGCTAACTCATGAATAACATCAATTCAATATGAGTTATTTCCTTCTTAAAAGCTACTTGAAATATACAATCCAACCAAATCATATAAATTCTCAGAAGGAAACCACAGAAATCATCAAAATCTCATATTTCATGGAGCTCAATTAAGAGTTCAAAACTCAGAAAATCTCACAACTCATGGAACTCAATTAAGAGTTCAATCCTTTATAAAATCTCATAAATGAAATTACAATATATAAATAAAATCTCATATAACTCTAGGCTATAAAATACATAAAACAACATCTTGAAATGATGAAATCGTAAAACATTAAAATTCAGAAAAATACGGAATGGCCAAATCCCCGTTTGCATGCTGAAGATGCTGCACATGCTATACTCATGTCCAGTACTATATATTAGGTACCTATCTCTTGACGACTGAAATCGTAATACATCATGATGACCGAAGTCGTAATACCTCATGAGGATCGAAGTAGTAATACATCGTGATGACCCAAAGGTCTATAACACTGGCATAACTCGTGAATGTGTCATAAACTCTCAGATATGAATCCAAAAAGTGCATCCCATACAACACATCCTCACTTAACATTTTACTAACCGCTAGTTAACGTCAGATTAGAAAACAACATCATCAAAATCATAAATCTTAGAAATTTCATAACTTGCCTCGTATCATCGGCAAGTACAAAAGACATCGTGATGGTTTTTACAAACCATAACTCCTAAAATAGGATATCTTCAAGCTCATAATTTGCTTCATGTCATCGGCAAGTACAAAGGACAACGTGATGGTTTTCACACCATAGCTCCTAAAATAGGAGATTTCAAACTCAAAATTTGCCTTATATCGTCAACAAGTATAAAAGAAATCATGATGGTTTTCACACCACAGCTTCTAAAATAGAAGACCTCAAACTCATAACTAGCCAAAAAATGGCAATCTCAAACAAAACCACGATAGTTCATCGCTTCAAACGAGCAAGTCCGGCATTAAACGAAAAAGTATATATATGTGTGTCACATACCGCATATTTTACTAAATCGTTTAATTCACTTTCTCATACGTTCGAAGAGGGAAAAATAGTGCATTTTATATATAAAATAATTTACTTGAGAAAACTAGTTTTTTTAATTATTTTAAAAATCATTTGGAAAATGTGATATCCCGGAATTTTTGGCAAAATTTAATAACCTGTGTTAGAAATTTAATTGATTTGATAATTTTTGTTAATAAAATTTGAATTGATTTAATAATCTTCTTTTAATAAATATTTAAATTGGTAGATTTTATTTTCTTAAAGCAAATAAACTGTTTTTTATTTGTAATATATATAATTGTATATAATGTAAATAAATAAGCATTGGTTGGGAATTTAGTAAATAAATCAATTTTCTAATTCTAATTTTTTTTGATAAATTGAAAATTTTGATTTAAATTTAACATTTAGCTTTTCAAAGCAATTTAATAAATAACTATATAATTTGTAAATATTAAAGGTAAATCTTATTTTTTTAAATTATATTTAATTAGCTTAAATATGAATCAAAATTAGAACAACGTAAAAGCTTTGTTTTATTTTCTTTTAAAAATATTGCTTGAAATTATATATATAAGAGTTTAAATTAAAAATTACATATGATCTTAATATATTGAGTAATAGAAGTGATTTATAATCTCTTTTATAAATTATTTAATTGTTTAATTTGTTATTTTCAAAAGATAATTATAATACCTAGTTTTTTATAAACTTAAATGGATTTTTAGAAATAGGATTTGTTATTTTCAAAATTTAATGGTAGTTATATATGCATATATATAACTTGATTTTTAAATTGGATTTTATTAATTAAATTTGAATTTAATGTTTTGAAATTTAAAAGAATAAATATTTAAAAATATTTGGATAAGCTTTCATTTCTAATTTGTTTGTTTCATTTTTCTTTAAAATAAGATAAAAATAGGGAGAAATTATTTATATATACATAAAAAGTAATAAATTAAGATTTAAAGCTTTTATAAACAATTTAAATTAAAATAAAAATCTATTAAGACATGTGTAATTTCCTTAAGATACCTAAATGACATGTGTTAAGTCATAAATTAAATATTGTGACAAATGTTGAAAAAAAGAACAAGTGTCCTATTAAATTCTCATTTTCTTTATTTTAATTAAATCAAAATTTTACTTATATTAACACATTTCTTCTCACCTCATTTTCTTTTTCTATTCTTCTTCAAAACTTAAGAGATCTTCAGCCAACATTCAAACCAAATAACCCTAAAACAAATCTGAAATCATCTTCTTCAAATCAAAACAAAAAAAATCTGTAATCTTCATTCAAACCATAAAATTCTGTTCAAAACAAAATCTGTAAATTCCCCTAAAAAACCAACCTAAAACCAGTGTTCCTTTAACCAAAATAACCCAAAAAATGTCTGAATCATCTTCAAAACTAGAATGCAAATCAAAGTATAAACCTAAAGCTCTCTTCAATACATTAACCTGAAATTCAATTCTGCAATTCAAAGACCTGCAGTTTTCCTCCTTTTCTGTTTTGAAACAACATCCAAGCCTGCATTTTCTTTTTCTGGAAGCATGCATGTAGTTGTAATCAGGGAGCAAAGCATTACAGCAAAACAGAATTTAATTGTACAAAAATAAAGAAGCAAATCAAAATTTAAGTCAAAAGCAGTTTCAACACCCTGTTCAGAAAGAAGAAAAAGGTTTTTCAATAGGCTCTGCTCATATTTTTTGACTGGTGAGTAACCTTACTCTTTTATAAATTAAGTATGAATTCTAGTTGTTTTTTTTCCTCTGGAAATATGCATGTTAGTATGCCATTTACAAGTTTCGTTGCTGGTATAAATATGAATGTATGAAGTAATGCATGCTGCAGTGTAACTTAGTTTTCTGTTCTTAAGTTTCCAAGTTCATCCTTTTCATTTGAACTAATCTATGTTAAGGATTTAGATTCAAACAAAATATGGCTGTGTAATATAAGTTAAAGTTTAAATTTTATTTAATGTATATAAAAAAATCTGTGATTGACTCTGGAAATCAAAATATAACAGAACAACATTATGTAAGTGGAAATTTAATTATTCAGATTCATTGATCCGGGAGTATAAGTTGATTATTTATACTAAAACATGATTTTTAAAACTTAAATTAAAATTTCTAGTTTGAAGATGATTGAGTATTTATGGTTTGACCAAAAAAGGGGTTGTGGTATGTAACTGCCGATCTAGATGGTCGGGGTGGCCAGCATCTTCTCTGGTGATGAAATGGTGATAGGAGAATTAGGGAAAAATGATAGGAAGTAGGTCAGAGCATTGTAGCGAAGGAGATTGGTTGATTAAGTTTAGAACCCTAGTTTTAACTGGGTTTAATGTTTCGATCACCACGGTTTCTACAGGTGATCGAGTGCAGTGGGATTTTAGGTATCAGAAGCTTGGTTGTTGACAAGGAGTTGGCCGGAGTTGCATATTTTCTGGTGGTCAGAGGCGTGAGATTTCGGCGATTTCCAGTTTCGACATTGTTCCAGATTTGAGCTCATAAGCTTGTTTTTGATTTTAGGCTTTTGTAAATGGTTTGATGGTCGGAATTAGGTTGGGGGATGACCGTCGACTTGCGTGTGTCATCACGAGTGGTCGGAGTTGGCGGCAGTGGTGGTGCAGGTGCACGGAGGACATGGGGTGTCAGTTGTTGATTTGGGAAGAAGGGTGCTCAAGTGTTATTCGGGTTAATTCATGTTTTTGCTCGAAGCTTTGGGGGTGTTGGACTCGAAGTAATGGTTGGTGGGCTCGGGTGTTTTGATGTTACAGGTTTATATATTAAACCTGACATTACTCAGTTTGAATGTTTTCAAATGAAAATGTTACTCGAGTTTACTCAAGTTATTTTGTGTTTTGCTCGGGCTAGGTTAGGTTAGGCTCGAGTGATTTATTTGTGGCTCGAGTTAGTTTTGTTTAGGTTAGAAATCCTGTTATGTTTCAAAAATTTAAACTGAATTTTAAAGTATAAAGCAAAGATTTAAAATAAGTTTTAAATCTAACTTTACATAATGGATTCAAGCTTACTTTGAATCTTAGCTGGAAATGAATAAAGTTTTAAATTCAACTTTGTTTAAATAACCTTAAGGGGTTAAGTGTTTAAAGTGTTTATTTAAAGAATTTGAATTTAAATTGGAGTTTGAAGTGTAAAGGAATGTTTTAAACAAAAGTTTAATCTGATTCGAATCTAAATTTGAATCTCTGTTTTAAAATAAATTTAAGGGTTTAACAATTTTGAATGATAAAGTAAAATTTAAATGTTTTGAATTTAAATGGGAATTTGGTTTAAACTCTTGTAAAATTTCTTGTATAAGAGAAAGAATTCTTTATCATGTAAATTTAAAGGTTTTAAATTGATGTTAAATTTTGTTGAAGATAGATTGGTTTTCATTTTAAAACTTGGATTTTAAAATGAAATTTGAAAATAAATTTGGAAATGAATGCTTTCGAATATATTTGTGAATGATAATTTAACCATAGATAAGAAAAAGTTTTATCTTAAAGTTAAATTAGAATTTAATGATTTGTTATTCATTTAATTATTAGGGTAACTAAATGGATAATTAATTTATTAATAAATTAATGAAATGGATAATTACTTAAAATAATTAAGGGTTTAAGCTTAGAAGTTTAAGATTAATTATTCTTAGAATAATTAATTGTATTTTAAGAATAATTAATTAAATAAGATTAGTTTTTAATTAATGAATAGTAATTAAGTAATCAAGTAATAAAAGATTAATTAAGTTACCGTTAACACTTAATTAATCAAATAATTAGTGGTTAATCAATGGCTATTAATGGTTAATTAATTTGTAATAAATAATGATTAAAATAAGTTAATTACTTTAGAAAAATAATTAATGAATTGTTAATAGTTAATAAAGGTTATTAACTAAGGATTATTTATTTATTAATTAATGTGATTAATTTTTAATAAATTAATTAGATTAATTAATTTAAAGATAATCATTTGTGTAAATTGTTAAGTATAATTACTTATGGAAGTAATTAAGGAATTAATTACTCATTGTAATTAATTGAGTTTAATTTGATTAGATTAAGTTAATTAATTTAGTTTAATAAATTTAGAATAATTATTTGATGATTTGTGAAGTATAATTAGTTAATGTAATTTAATGAAGAGAAATTACTTAGGAAAGTAATTAATAGGTAATTACTGAATGTAATTAATTGAAGGTGGTTTGATGATGAAAGTAATTTGAGTATAATTACTTTGTAAAATTAATCAAGGGATTAATTAGAGATAATTAGTTAATGAGTAATTAATTTATTTGATAAAGTAATTAAGGGTAGTTAATTACCGAATGAGGTTAATCAAGGGTGATTAACAATTATGTTTTAAATAAAGATTAATAACTTAATGTAATTAACTTAAATAGAAAATGTAATTAGAAATCATTAATTATTATAATTAATGAAGTAATTAAGAATATATTTATTTAGAAATAATTAACCAATGAAGGAATTAATTAATGTAATTAATAAAGAATTTATGTAATTAATTATAATTAATTAATTTATAAAGTAACTAAAGATTAATTACTGTATTTGGTTAAGAATAATCAATTTGTGAAATTAATTAAAGGATAATTACTTGAATGTAATTAAAGGTTAATTAATCAGAGATGATTAATTTAAAATGAATAATTGGTTGATGATTAATTAATTGATTGATAATTAATTAATATGTAAGCAAGTTTGGTAATGATGAAGTAATTAATTTAATTTACTTTAAATTAATTAGAAATGATGTAATTAATTTAGTTCATTTTAAATTAATTATAGATGGTGTGATTATAGATCATTGCTTATATATGAATGGATGATATTAGTTGCCTTGAATGGTTTGAGATCTCAGATATGAGATAAATAATGTAGTGTGATATGGACGCTTTGGCTGCATTGGGATGATAATTTGAATTATTTATTTGTGGTTGATAATAAGGATTATCTATTGTGGTGATGATGATGATTATCTATCGTGGTTTATGAATTATCTATCTGTATGTATATAGATAATGAAATTGAATTGTTTTAAACTTTAAAACAACTTGGCCTTAAAAGATACGCTTTGGATTTCGATGAGACCGGGATCGGGTTTCCAGATTTGGATATCCGAAAACCACATCGATCCAAATTAACGATAGGTCTTGAATCTCAAGTGAGGAGTGAAGACTCGAGGTGTAAGAACTATTCGACAGTATAACTCTGAGGGTGATTCCAAGATGAGTTTGACGAAGATAGTACTTTCTGATTCGAGATGAAGATTCAGAATGCAAGGGTTATTGTCGTTAACTCGGAGGGTGATTCCAAAAATGAGTGTAACGAGATAATGCCTTCGGTGTCGTTCGACCCCGGAACGAACTTGTATGGATTGAATGCTTTCAGAACATCGTCGGGTGGACGATGAGCATTCTAAGAGATGTGTTCTCTAAAGGTAATCGTAGCCTCAAGCCTCATCAACCAGGAATGGCTAAAACAGGGGAGGTGCAGCAAGGCTAAGTGGGTCATGCCCAAGTAGGACGAGATTTCTCCCTGTCTAGAAGTCCCTTTTTATTTCGGCTGTGTGGGCGGTTGGAACGTACGCCAACTGTTGGGTTGTCTTGTTCGGGACTATCCAGTAAGGGATGGTTCTGGCCTTGTGTTGCAGGGGATTGGGAGTGATCCTCGGTACGGTGACCTATGCCACGTACTGTGTCGGGCGGTACCCCGGTAGCCCTGCCATTGTATGGAATACAAAATCCAATAAGTGCCAACGGTTTTGATTGTATTACCCACTTTTGTGGCTAGTAGCTGGAATTTAATAGATGTAACAGTTTCGGCTATTTCATATTTACTTGAAAACCATAGACTTATTATAATATGACTGGATTTCCTATCAAATGTTGTGGTTATCGTAAGGTAAAAACTTTTCCATGTTTATATGTGGGAAGTCTTACGTGATACCTTTCTTTTCAAAAGTTTTTTTCAAAGTTAAGCAACTTTAACCTTTTAGTCACACCAGACCATGTCTGACCCGGAGTTTATCTTCTGTTTTCTTAAACTTTTGGGTGCTCAAATTTTTACGAGTAGCCAAGGGATTCAGGATAGCTTTGACCAATTGTGGAGGAGCAATGGAGCAGGAGGCTTCTTCATATAGATATATAGTGTTCCGCTGTGTTGGTTTCTCTGAGTAGTTTCCTTGTATTGTATTGAGTTGTAATAACTAGACGGGTGTTTATAACTGTCTAGTATGTGATGTATATGCTGTGTAACTCTGATTAGTGTTGTATAACATGTGATATTTATGTTATTAATATAATTTATTCGTTCCGCTGTTGAGATTCTGATGTTGTTTCTTCTTTCTTCTCTTTCTTTTCTCTTTTCTATCCCTTTCTTTCTTCAAGATGATGCGATTTTCTGTGGTGAGAAAGTCGGGTCGTCACAGTTGGTATCAGAGCGCTAGGTTGAGTGAATACCTAGGCTTTGAAGTGATTTCTTTCTTGGGAGAGCGTACTTGTAATTTTGAGTATATATTTACTTCTACCTATTTGTTGGGTTACCTGTTCAGGTTTTCCAATATAAGTTATAAAGGTAGATAAGGTAGTGAGGTGTGTAACACGACCACTTCCAATGGTTGGAGTTTGAATGTTGAGGTTGGAAGTGTATTTGTCGAGACTGTAGACCTAATACTGTCTCGAGTGAGTTTTTCAGTGGTGTAAGGATTTAATCGATCTCTGAAAGATACCTTTTAAAGGTTTGGAGTCCATCTTGATAGTGCAAGTTGGATGAGTAGAGTTTGGATCTGTCGGTTAGGCAAAAGCGAATAATGGTATCTTGATACCTTAGGAATTAGTAGCTGTGTGCTGAGACGCAGTGACTATGGATGTCTTCGAAGATGTTTCTTTGGAACAAGTTTTGGAAGTATGTCTATTTCGATGTTGTGGCTGGGTTCAGCAGGATGTTTCTGTCTGGTTTGAGGTCTGAGTTTCTCGAAGAGCTTTGGATTAGGAAGTCTTTGGCATCGGTGTTAGCAGTGCAGATCGGAGTGTTCTGTGCTGGCAAGGAGGTCTTCTGGTTAGCATTTTTTCTGGAGGTGGAGTTCAAAAATAGTAGAGTGGATCCATTTCTTCGATGGATTGGCTAGATAAGTGTAAGTTGTTCTGATTGGTAAAAAGAGAACAGTTTTCTTTGGATATTAGTCTGGATTGATCGCAAAAGTGACTTGTGATAGTTTGAGTGTTCTCTTGAGTTATCAGAGATTTGTCCGCATCTGGAGGTTGAGTTTTCTTATCGACTGGATTCCAGGAGTGCTATCGGTGGTTTAGTAGAAGGATAACTTCTAGAGAGAGGTTTGGTGAAGCAGCTCAGAATATCGTGGTACATCTGAGTTTTCTTTTATGGATCTGTTGGACCATATTTCTGAGATGTGTTGTCCAGTTTGTGCTCGTGTTCTTCATCGGCATTTTCTTCTACTTCAGATCAGAGTTATGCAGCAGACGCAGTTTGTGAGTGCTTTTGTTTTGTCATTTCTGGATAGGAGAAGTAACTTAGTCTTCTGATGTTTGTGGAGTAGAATTGGTGTTCTTGGTTTTGGGATTGATCTTGAGGAGATCATTCTATTGGGTTGTTTTGGTCCAATTAGTTTCTAGAGATATCAGCGAAGGTTGAGCTGATCGGGAGAGATGAAGGCAGCCCAGGATCGTCGGAAGAGTTCTGTGGATAAGAGACGAAGTTATTTGGATTCCGGAGACGGAGATTTGATTTTGGGTGAGTTTTCTCCGATCTAAGGAGCTATAAGATTAGGTAAGACTGGATAAATCAGCTCCGAGGTGTTTTGGATCTTTTTTGTGTTGTTGTGAGGATTAGTGTTTGATTTTCAAGGTTGAATTGCCATTTTGGATAACTGGGATTCGATGTGTTTCACGTATCTCTGAGGGAGTACGTGTATGATCTATCTCTGGTAGGGAAACCAGAAATTCAGGAGGATGTGATTGTTGAGTCAGACTTGTCTGTAGTCTGATATCCTGTTTAGTTTTGTATGGATAGGAGCTTTGTAGCTTAGTAGTATAGATTGTTTGGATTCTGTAGAGTGAGTATCCCTGTATTTATACTTGGGAAACTCTAGGAAATCCTATCCAGGATTTCTTTCTGGATAGTTAGATTTGTTTGTTTGAATGAATTGGATTGCTATGGTTGTTAGCATATGATTAATAACATATGCTTAAGTTTTAAAATAAAATCTTAAGATAGATTATTAAATTACCATTGCTTTTAAATTTCGGGGACGAAATTCTTTTAAGGGGGAGGAATGTGATATCCCGGAATTTTTGGCAATATAAATTTAATAATCTGTGTTATAAATTAAATTGATTTGATACTTTTTGCTAATAAAATTTGAATTGATTTAATAATCTTATTTTAATAAATATTTAAATTGGTAGATTTTTTTTTAAAGAAAATAAATTGTTTTCTATTTATAATATATATAATTGTATATATTGTAAATAAATAAGCTTTGGTTTGGAATTTAGCAAACAAATCAATTTTCTAATTCTAGTTTATTTTTGGTAAATTGGAAATTTTGATTTAAATTTAACATTTAGCTTTTCAAAGTAATTTAATAAATAACTATATAATTTGTAAATATCAAAGGTAAATCTTATTTGTTTAAAATTATATTTAATTAGCTTGAATATGAATCTAAATTAGAATAACATAAAAGCTTTGTTTTATTTTCTTTTAAAAATATTGCTTGAAATTATATATGTAAGAGTTTAAATTACAAATTACATATGATCTTAATGTATTGAGTAATAGAAGTGATTTATAGTATCTTTTACAAATTTTAAAATTGTTTAATTTGTTATTTTCAAAAGATAATTATAATACCTAGTTTTTTATAAACATAAATAGATTTTTAGAAATAAGATTTGTTATTTTCAAAATTTAATGGTAGTTATATATGCATATATATAACTTGATTTTTAAATTGGATGCTATAATTTAATTTAAATTTGAATTTAATGTTTTGAAATTTAAAAGAATAAATATTTAAAAACATTTGGATAAGATTTTATTTCTAATTTGTTTTGTTTCATTTTTCTTTAAAATAAAATAAAAATAGGGAGAAATTTATTTATATATACATAAAAAGTAATAAATTAAGATTTAAAGCTTTTATAAACAATTTAAATTAAAATAAAAATCTCTTAAGACATGTGTAAATTCCTTAAGATACCTAAATGACATGTGCTAAGTCATAAATTAAATATTGTGACAAATGTTAAAATAAAGAACAAGTGTCCTATTAAATTCTCATTTTCTTTATTTTAATTAAATCAAAATTTTACTTATATTAACACATTTCTTTTCACCTCATCTTCTTTTTCTATTCTTCTTCAAACTTAAGAGATCTTCAGCCAACATTCAAACCAAATTACCCCAAAACAAATCTGAAATCATCTTCTTCAAATCAAAACAAAAAAAATCTGTAATCTTCATTCGAACCAGAAAATTCTATTCAAAAAAAAAATCTGTAAATTCCCCTCAAAAACCAACCTGAAACCAGTATTCCTCTAACCAAAATAACCCAAAAAGTATCTGAATCATCTTCAAAACTGGAATGCAAATCAAAGTATAAACCTGAAGCTCTCTTCAAAACAATAACCTGAAATTCAATTCAGCAATTCAAAGACCTGCAGTTTTCCTCCTTTTCAGTTTTGAAACAACATCCAAGGCTGCATTTTCTTTTTCTGGAAGCATGCATGTAGTTGTAATCAGGGAGCAAAGCATTACATCAAAAAAGAATTTAAAGTTTACATAAATGAAGAAGCAAATCAAAATTTAAGTCAAAAGCAGTTTCAACACCCTGTTCAGAAAGAAGAAAAAGGTTTTTCAATAGGCTCTGCTCATATTTTTTTGATTAGTGAGTAACCTCACTCTTTTGTAAATTAAGTATAAATTCTAGTTTCTTGTTTTACTCTAGAAATATGCATGTTAGTATGCCATTTACAAGTTTGATTGCTGGTATAAATATGAATGTATGAAGTAGTGCATGCTGCAGTGTAACTTAGTTTTCTGTTCTTAAGTTTCCAGGTTCATCCATTTCATTTGAACCAATCTATGTTAAGGATTTAGATTCAAACAAAATATGGCTGTGTAATATAAGTTAAAGTTTAAATTTTATTTAATATATAAAAAAAAATCTGTAATTGACTCTGGAAATCAAAATATAAAAGAACAACATTAGGTAAGTGGAAATTTAATTATTCAGATTCATTGATCCAGAAGTATAAGTTGATTACTTATACTAAAACTTGATTTTTAAAACTTAAATTAAAATTTCTAGTTTGAAGATGATTGAATATTTCTGGTTTGACCAGAAAAGGTGTTTTGGTATGTAACTGTCGATCTACATGGTCGGGGTGGCCAGCATCTTCTCTGGTGATGAAATGGTGATAGGAGAATTAGGGAACAATGATAGGAAGTAGATCAGAGCATTGCGGCGAAGGAGATTGGTTGATTAAGTTTAGAACCCTAGTTGTAACTGGGTTTAATGTTTCGATCACCACGGTTTCTACAGGTGATCGAGTGCAGTGGGATTTTAGATATCGGAAGCTTGGTTGTTGATAAGGAGTTGGCCGGAGTTGCATATTTTCTGGTGGTCAGAGGCGTGCGATTTTGGCGATTTCTAGTTTCGACATTGTTCCAGATTTGAGCTCATAAGCTCGTTTTTGATTTTGGGCTTCTGTAAATGGTTTGATAGTCGGAATTAGGTTAGGGGATGACCGTCGACTTGTGTGTGTCGTCGCGAGTGGTCGTTGTTGGCGGCAGTGGTGGTGCAGGTGCACGGAGGACATGGGTTGTCAGCTATTGATTTGGGGAAGAAGGGTGCTCGAGTGTTATTCGGGTTAATTCATGTCTTTGCTCGAAGCTTTGGGGGTGTTGGACTCGAAGTAATGGTTGGTGGGCTCGGGTGTATTGATGTTACAGGTTTATGTATTAAACCTGACGGCACTTAGTTTGAATGTTTTCAAATGAAAATGTTACTCGAGTTTACTCGAGTTATTTTGTGTTTTGCTCGCGCTAGGTTAGGTTAGGCTCGAGTGATTTATTTGTGGCTCGAGTTAGTTTTGTTCAGTTTAGAAATCCTGTTATGTTTTAAAAATTTAAACTGAATTTTAAAGTCTAAAGCAAAGATTTAAAATAAGTTTTAAATCTAATTTTAAATAATGGATTCAAGCTTAATTTGAATCTTAGCTGGAAATGAATAAAGTTTTAAATTCAAATTTGTTTCAATAAACTTAAGGGGTTAAGTGTTTAAAAGTGTTTTTTTAAAGAATTTGAATTTAAATTGGAGTTTGAAATGTAAAGGAATGTTTTAAACAAAAGTTTAAATCTGATTCAAATCTAAATTTGAATCTCTGTTTTAAAATAAATTTAAGTTTTATAAATTTAAGGGTTTAACAATTTTGAATGATAAAGTAAAATTTAAATGTTTTTAATTTAAAAGGGAATTTGGTTTAAACTCTTGTAAAATTTCTTTTATAAGAGAAAGAATTCTTTATCATGTAAATTTAAAGGTTTTAAATTGATGTTAAATTTTTTTGAAGATAAATTAGTTTTCATTTTAAAACTTGGATTTTAAAATGAAATTTGAAAATAAATTTGGAAATGAATGTTTCCAAATATTTTTGTGAACGATAATTTAACTATAGATAAGAAAAGGTTTTATCTTAAAGTTAAATTAGAATTTAATGATTTGTTATTCATTTAATTATTAGGGTAATTAAAAGGATAATTAATTTATTTAATAAATTAATGTAATGGATAATTACTTAAAATAATTAAGGGTTTAAGCTTAAAAGTTTAAGATATATTATTCTTAGAATAATTAATTCTATTTTAAGAATCAATAATTAAATAAGATTATTTTTTAATTAATGATTAGTAATTAAGTAATCAAGTAACAAAAGATTAATTAAGTTACAGTTAACACTTAATTAATTAAATAATTAGGGGTTAATTAATGGGCTATTAATAATTAATTAATTTGTAACCAATAAGGATTAAAATATGTTAATTATTTTAGAAAAATAATTAATGAATTGTTAATAGTTAATAAAGATTATTAACTAAGGATTATTTATTAGTTAATTAATATGATTAATTTTTAATAAATTAATTAGATTAATTAATTTAAAGATAATCATTTGTGTAAATTGTTAAGTATAATTACTTATGGAAGTAATTAAGGAATTAATTACTCATTGTAATTAATTGAGTTTAATTTGATTAGATTAAGTTAATTAATTTAGTTTAATTAATTTAGAATAATCATTTGATGATTTGTGAAGTATAATTACTTAATGTAATTTAATGAAGAGAAATTACTTAGGAAAGTAATTAATGGGCAATTACTGGATGTAATTAATTGAAGGTGGTTTGGTGATGAAAGTAATTTGAGTATAATTACTTTGTAAAATTAATCAAGGGATTAATTAGAGATAATTAATTAATGAGTAATTTATTTATTTGATAAAATAATTAAGGGTAGTTAATTACTGAATGAGGTTAATCAAGGGTGATTAACAATTATGTTATAAATAAAGATTAATTACTTAATGTAATTAATTTAAATAGAAAATAATTAGAAATCATTAACTATTATAATTAATCAAGTAATTAGGAATAGATTTATTTAGAAATAATTAATCAATGAAGGAATTAATTAATGTAATTAATAAAGAATTTATGTAATTAATTATAATTAATTAATTTATAAAGTAACTAAAGATTAATTACTGTATGTGGTTAAGAATAATCAATTTGTGAAATTAATTAAAGGAAAATTACTTGAATGTAATTAAAGGTTAATTAATCAGAGATGATTAATTCAAAATGAATAATTGGTTGATGATTAATTAATTGATTGATAATTAATTAATATGTAAGCAAGTTTGGTAATGATGAAGTAATTAATTTAATTTACTTTAAATTAATTAGAAATGATGTAATTAATTTAGTTCATTTTAAATTAATTATAGATGGTGTGATTATAGATCATTGCTTATATATGAATGAATGATATTAGTTGCCTTGAATGGTTTGAGATCTCAGATATGAGATGAATAATGCTGTGTGATATGGATGCTTTGGTTGCATTGGGATGATAATTTGAATTATCTATTTGTGATTGATAATATGGATTATCTGTTTTGACGACGATTATCTATTGTGATTTGTGAATTATCTATCTGTGTGTATATAGATAATGAAATTGGATTGTTTTAAACTTTAAAACAACTTAGCCTTAAAAGATACGCTTTGGATTTCGATGAGACTGGGATCGGGTTTCCAGATTTGAATATCCGAAAACCACATCCATCTAAATTAACGATAGGTCGTGAATCTCAAGTGAGGAGTGAAGACTCGAGGTGTAAGAGCTATTCGTCAGTATAACTTTGAGGGTGATTCCGAGATGAGTTTGACGGAGATAGTACTTTCAGATTCGAGATGAAGATTCAAAGTGCAAGGGTTATTGTCGTTAACTCTGAGTGTGATTCCAAAAATGAGTGTAACGAGATAATGCCTCCGGTTTCGTTCGAACCCGGAACGAACTTGTATGGATTGAATGCTTTCAGAACATCGTCAGGTGGACGATGATCATTCTAAGAGATGTGTTCTCTAAAGGTGATCGTAGCCTCAAGCCTCATCAACCGGGAATGGCTAAAACATGGGAGGTGCAGCAAGGCTAAGTGGGTCATGCCCAAGTAGGACGAGATTTTCCTCTGTCTAGAAGTCCCTTTTTATTCCGGCTGTGTGGGCGGTTGGAACGTACGCCAACTGCGGGGTTGTCTTTTTCGGGACTGTCCAGTAAGAGATGGTTCCGGCCTTGTGTTGCTGGGGATTGGGAGTGATCCTCGGTACGGTGATCTAGGCCACCTACTGTGACGGGCGGTACCCCGGTAGCCCTGCCACTGTATGGAATCCAAAATCCAATAAGTGCCAGCGGTTTTGATTGTATTACCCACTTTTGTGGCTAGTAGCTGGAATTTAATAGATGTAACAATTTCGGCTATTTCATATTTACTTGAAAACCCTAGACCTATTATAATATCACTGGATTTCCTATCAAATGTTTTGGTTAGTATGAGGTAAAAACTTTTCCATGTTTATGTGTGGAAAGTCTTACGTGATACCTTTCCTTTCAAAAGTTTTTTTCAAAGTTAAGCAACCTTAACCTGTTACTCACACCAGATCCATGTCTGACCTGGAGTTTATCTTCTGTTTTCTTAAACTTTTGGGTACTCAAATTTTTACGAGTAGCTAAGGGATTCAGGTTAGCTTTGACGAATTGTGGAGGAGCAATGGAGCAGGAGGCTTCTACGTGTAGATATATATAGTGTTCCGCTATGTTGGTTTCTCTGAGTAGTTTCCTTGTATTGTATTGAGTTGTAATAACTAGATAGGTGTTTACAACTGTCTAGTATGTGATGTATATGCTGTGTAACTTTGGTTAGTTTTGTATAATATGTAATATTTATGTTATTAATATAATTTATCTGTTTCATTGTTGAGATTCTGATGTTGTTTCTTCTTTCTTCTTTTTCTGTTCTCTTTTCTATCCCTTTCTTTCTTCAAGATGATGCGATTTTCCGTGGTGAGAAAGTCGGGTCGTCACAGAAAACAAGTCTTTTAAAATTCCTCCTTAATATAGAGAATATAAATTTTAAATAGCTTTAAAAATAAATTTAAATATTGAAAAATATTTACTTCAAAAGCTATTTTAATATAAAAACCATTTCAAAAATCGTTCAGATAATCTGTGCTCGAAAACAATAGAAATCATCGAAAAACGCTAAAAATTCAGAGTATGAAAACATCTCGAAAACTCATAAATCTGGAATATGGATTAACCAATATATTGGCTTACCCATTGATAGGTTAGAGCCCTTCGATAACGTTTCAAAACAGTGCAAAGACAATAGTTAAAGTTATAGAATCAAGAAGTAAAGAGCTACAAACAGAAGGAACAAAGTGGCAAAAATGCAAATGTACAGGTCGACCTTAAGGTCAACCATTGGATTGCACAAGTCGACCTGAAGGAAGCAATGGTCGACCCTATGGTCGACCATTGAAGAGCATGTGTCGACCTTAGGGTCAACCCTTGCCACGGGAACTTTGCAGGCACCATTTTCTTCATCGATTCGATCTTTGCACTAAAATTTTAGGTATCAAACAGATGGTTTTAACAATGGATTATTATATACACAATCTAAAATATTCAAATAACAATCCGGAGAAGATCCAACATGATTTCATAGCAAAATCAGGAAATTATAAACACATAAAGAAGTGGTCAGAAACATATTGTTATGTAAACTTCAAATAGAGAATTCTTGTTACAACAAACACATACTCTAACAATTCAAGCTCAGAACTTGCTCAAAATTAGAATTCTTGAGTTTGACTCACCATAACAGAGATTGGAGTGGACTCAAGATGCAAATTGATATCTCTCCAAAGCAAATAGGCTTCTTAGACCTGTAGAAAATGGGATAGAAGACATGCAGACAAAAAAGAAAATGGTTACAGACAATTTTTCTCAAACAGAAACTAATGAAGCAATTTTGAGGTTTGGATATGATTACCTGTTATTATTTTGATTTGCTATTCTAGCCAATTTCTCTAAACTTAGATGCAACATTTGAAGAGGAAAGGAGAGGCTATGAATTTTATTTCTCAGCTTTTTTTTGTTTTGAGAAGATGAACAATGAGAGAAGGAAAGTACGTACTATTTCCTTTCTCAGATATTTCCAGAGATGGGTATTAGTTCTGAACCCAATATCCAAATGCCCATTTGCAATACTTGATCAAATTTAACTAAATAAATTCATAATTTCACGTTATTCTCAATATATTCACAAATTTTCCCATTTTAAAGCCAAATAAATTTTGTACAACATATATTTGTGTCAACTAAAATGTTTTCATAGCATAATAAAATTATTTTAGCAATAAAAATTAATTTCTACCATTAATTCTCCATTTTTAATTAAATACTTCAATTTACATCTTTTATTACACAAAACACCAATTTTTACACCAAAAATTACACAAAATTATTTTCTTGTATAATTAAACACAACAACCCATTATTTACATTATTTTTCATCCAAATATTATTTCAAATCAAAATTCCATCTTTTTATTTGTAAAATACATCATAATAAATTAATACACTTTATATAAAATAATTAAGAACCAAATTTGGCAATAATTTGCAAATTTGTTGCATTTTCTCAATTTAAAACTATAAAATGGTCATTTTCTCCGAACTAACTTTTTAAAACTTTATTTTCATCATTTCGCATTTATTACAATAGATTGATGTTGATTTAAATCATTTTATCTCACTTAATTAATTCAAAAAATCCCCAAATCATCATATTCCCATTATTCACCATTTATAACTAACATTATCATTTTAACTCCATTTTGTTCTTTCCAAATTTATTGTTTATTCAAAATAAACAATTTCAAATCTCCAATTTATTTTTATTTTTCAATATTAAATTATAAACACCGTTATAATTTAATATTATAGGTAATCACCAAAACCAGGGTTGTTGCATATGGTAATGCCCAAGGAGGATTCTACAGTTTAAACTTTCTCGCTGGTCATAACCCCTAATGGCCGACTGCGTCCATCTATCCAAAATCAAAGTTGTACCAATCAAGTTCAAAATAAAGATAGTAACACAATGGAAAGATGTCTATTAAAGGTAGCCAACCCATTGGCAAGACAAAGTCTCCTGTTTTAGTCATTTCAAATTGGCATAAGCATCGGGGTCATCCATCGTTATTCTTTTACTTCATTCCAGTAAACGTTCGCCAATTCAACCTCTACAATCGCCAATTCAACCTCTACATTGTAGATAACATCCACCGCATACACAATAGTTATTGTGATTCTAGTATTGATAGAGAGTATGCCAATATCCAGCCTCGGTCTCTTTAATAATCAATTGTTCAATGAATAAAAGTATGTCATTTTGCTCATTTTAATTTTCACATTAAAATATGCAAAGAATCTCATAAAATGTTCAACATAAAACATCACTTATTTTACTTTAAAAATTCATAGAAAAAGTTACATAAATTTTCAGAAAATTTTATTATTTTTAATAACTAAAATACATCGTATTTTACACTAATTAATTTATAAAAAGCCTAAAATTTGCATAACCAAATTTCAAAGTGCTTAGAATTTTTTATAGTTTTTAGTAAAGTTTCATATTTTTCCAAATCAATTTGATAGTTTTCCCAAAATTTCAGACAGCTAATTACAGAGATTGAATTATTAAATTTATTAGATGGCATAAATAAATATTATTCCCTTTATTAGATTTCTATGGTTATGCATATGTATAGCATGAAATATGATATCAAGGTGTGTATATATATATATGTTAAGAGTATTTTTATTTTATCTATGAAAATATTTTAAAATAGATTTTTTAAATATTTCTATATATATGTACATTATTTTTAAATATTTGGTTCAAAAGAATTCAAAAAGGAAATATGTGTTTAAAAATAAATATTGATTTTAAAGTATAATATATATATATATATGTAGATTTTTTTTAAATGTGTGTTTTGAATTTGAATATTGATTTTAAAGGAAAATGACATATATCTCTTTGATTTCGATCAATCCAGTTCATCATGCTTTACTTTTGTTTCGTCGTTGTCCAAATTGGTTGTCGTAGTTTTTGCTTTGCTCATGTCTGTGTCTGTGCTTCTCATTCATGTTTTTTCCTCTAGCCTCAAAAGGTGAGAAATCACTCACGATTAACGTTCTTATATTTTGTAAATTTAAATCACATGAAATGAAGAAGAAATATGTTGTTAAATTTGAATTGTTAGTTATTTAATTATTAAATATGATATGCCAGTAGCTACACTTCTTTACCTATGACATATGACATCATAATCTGTTATATATATTATATTTAAATTGTTAATGATGATATACGCCAATTGTTGATATGTTATATTATTATCATATTAGTTCTCATTCTGCAAGTTCCCTGTTAGTTTATAAATTCCCTATGGGTTGAATGATACATATCCAGACGGTCTTGTAGATTAGAGGAAAATCGTTATGGGTTGAAATGATAAACCCAAGTGATTTTCATTGATTTTGAATTTTGGGGATTGCGGGTTGAAATGATATATACCCGTAGATATTTAAATTGCGGATTGAAATGACAAATATCCGTATTACTGGTCCATATGATAGAAAATTATATACGGACATCGTTGGTCTATATTTTAAAAGGAAATATATGGGTTTTAATAAATATTGATTTTTAAGATATAATATATAAATGATATTTTTATATATGTGTGAATTTAGATTGTTGAAATTATATATTTTAAAAATTTAAATTTATAATTTAGTTTTGAAAATATAATTTTTAAAAGTTTTGTCATAACTTTATTATTTTAAAAATATATAAAATAAGATTTAATTTAATAAAATTTAATATATATATATAGAATTTTTGTTTAAGTACTTATTTAAATTTATATTTTAAGAATAGATTTTTTGAATAACTTTAATAAATTAAGGTCAGGAAGATAAATGGAAATTAATTTCAAATTGTAGATTTTTAAGAATTTTATTTAAATAAAAAATTTGTTTTGAAACTTATTGAATTTGAGATTTTAAAGAGATGATTTTAACTTGATTTTTGATAAAGGTGATTAAATGAATATTTTCAAATTTAAATAAATTGAAACTGAATATTTAGTTTGATTTAAATGTGTAATTGGATATTTAATTTAAATGTTATTAAAAGTGATTAGGTGAATATTTTAAAATTAATTATAATTGAAGTTAGATATCTAACTGTTTATTTTATTTAAAATTAAAATTTGATTTTTTATTTAAACGCTATTAGAAATGATTAAGTGAATATTTCAAATTTAAATAAAGTTGAAGTTGAATTTTGAAATATAAATGAAATTTATAAAATTTAGTTATTATAAATTGTTGGATAATTAACTTTGGAACCTATTGAAATTTAAATGGTTAAATTCGTAGCTCAAATCTATATTTGAAATCGGTATAAATTAAAATGGTTTTATTGAGTATTTGAATTGAATTGTAATTGATGAACTAAGATTAATTTAAGTGGAATTTTCAAAACTAAAGTTGAATTGAATTGATTTCTGAAAATTGGAAGAAACAATTCTAATTTGAAACTATTTTTAATATATATAAGCTATTTTTAATATACAAACTATTTTTATCTATAATCTATTTAACATATAAACTATTTTAATTTATAAATATTTCAATATATAAACTATTTTCAATATTTAAACTGTTTAAGTTGGAATTGCTATGAATTAGATTTAATGGATTTAAATGCGAATATTTTGATTTTATAGTTTGACCTATTCTGCTTTATGATTTTCGAAAGTGATATGATCTCCAAGTGCACGTGATTTCAAAAGTGATATGATTTTTGAAATGAATATGATATTTTGATATGAAGGGTAAAATGTTTGAAATGAAAATGACCATGGTGTGAAATAAACGTTTAGTTGTTAAACAGACCGGGATCGGATATTGTCATACTCTCTGCCAATGCCCAAAACCACTTTAACAACTGTGCACGTGGTGGAAATTCTAGAACAATGTAGGATGGTTTGGCGACGATTCTATATGAGGTATTAACGCATCCCTGACTCCAATGAGTCAGCTTGATGTGACTAAAATAGGAGCTATACCGGCCCAAGTGAGGTCGCACCTCTGATCGAGCATGCTTCTTCGATACCATTCTATTACTTTCTGATTTGATTTGGGTGCACCTTTGATTTGGGATTGTGTCTCGAGGTGATCGGTAGTAGGAGCTATGCATTATCACCAGTCCAGGAGTGCAAATGGTAGAATCCTACCTTGGCGTTGCCTAGCGTGCTTTGTCATATGCCTTATCGTCCTTCTACGAGTTTTTTTTGTACCATATATATGGAGTGCCCTTTGGGTAAACCATTGATTTAATGGAGCTTACGGTACTGTATAGACTACGAGAATACATAAAATATGTTAAGGGGCATATGGGTAACGCCTTAACGCTATTTTAATATTTTACTTTACCGGTAGACATATTATAATATCTTATTTTACTATATAGTAGATAGATCCATGGATCCACAGAATATGAAAATCTCAAACATCCTTTAAGTTACTTATATTTCAGTTGACAATTCACTTAAGTTGAATCTACTGGTATAAGAGTGTTAATCCTGACTCGAGTGTTTTATGTTTTGCTTTATGCTCAGGTCAGACTGAGTGTTATAACATTTGTGTAACGACCCGATTTTTCGACGTCCGAAAATCGAAATCTATACGGTCTCGAATGCCGGAAAACCAACCATTAAGGTTAAAGAAATAGGAGATAGAAGAAGAAATAGAAACAATATCAAAATCTTACCAACGAAGCGGAATAAAATATAATAGATAATAACTGATCTTTACACAAAAGAATCTATATCTGTTTTATACATACATCAATACAACATCAGAATTCAACAACATCTATCGCACACAACTGGACAGTTATATTAACTTTCCCTCACCAAACTGACAATACAACTTACAACACGGCATAATTATACATCAAGTACATATACCATGTCTCGCCATCCAGCTTGTCTCCTGAGCTTCACAGCGACCTTTCATGTATCTATAATACTCGGTCTGATCCCAAGCATTATAGTTAAATAACACCCGACTCATTCTAGATACTCAGCGTAAGGAAAACATACCCAATTAGATTATTTAAGTTTTCAAAATCATGTGAAATCAAAGGTATCTCGTAAGACCACGCTACAAATAAACATGCCGTATTTTTACCTTATGTTAACCAAAATATTTTTTTTTCAAAATCCGTCTGATATTATAACAGTGTCTATAGATAGTAAAATAGAATCTAGCTGAAATGCTTGCATCTCATGTTTCAGCAATAGTTGGGCACAATCAAAACCGTACAGGCGCTTTCGGAGATTGGATTCCATAAAATGACAAAGCTACTTGGGTATCGCCCGTCACAGTACATGGTCTAAATCACCATATCGAGGATCCACCCTGATCCCCTGCATCACAAGACCGGAGCTACCCCTTACTGGATAGTCCGAATAAGTTCACCCCACGGTTGGGATCAGCAACCGCCCACACGGTTGAAATAAAGGGACATCTAGACAGGGGTGACCTTACCCTAATTGGTTGCTAGCCACTTAGCCTTGTGTGCACCTCCCCTGTTTTAGCAATTCTCGGTTGATGAGGCTCGAGGCTATGCGTTACCTTTTTAGCACACATTCACTTAGGATGCACATCATCCTCCTGATGATGTTCTGAAAGCATTCATCCATACAAGTCCGTTTCGGGTTCGAACGAAACCGAAGGCACTACTCCTACCACATCCATTTTGGAATCACTCTCTGGATTAGCAGCGATTAGCCCTTGCACTTCACTGCTCCATCTTTGACACCAAGTTCTTGCCTTCCTCACGAAAATGTTCAAACCGGATCGAATGGTTTTCGGGAAATAAATCTCAATCCCGGTCTCTTCGAGATGATCAACGCATTGGCCAATATTGATAGTCGGTTATTTAACGATCAAATAACATCCACAAACAACCATCAGATTTAAATAATTTTCCAAATTATTTATTATTCAAAATATCTTCGCAAGATATCTTCTGTACTTCAATCTTTTGAAATTAGTTTCAAATCTCTTTTCACTCGCGGAATAAATTCCCAAAATTGTTTATTTCCACTGAAAATCACCAAGGCCAAATACTTTTGATTTTAAAATAATTTAAATCACTTTATTCTAAAATATACTTTAAACATTTAAATTAAAAATACTTAAACACTTTACTCAAAAACATATACATTAAAAATATTTAAAATAAAACTATTTTATAAAATATGGCTAATTTAAAAAAAGTTAAGCCAAACTGAATTTCAAAATAAGAGTTACGAAATTTTATACAAGTTTCAAATAAAACTTTAACCAAACTATCTTTAAAATAAAACTGCTTTATAAAATATAAATATTTATAATTATCTTTTTAAATCATATTACCAATTTACCTTTTTAAAATAATCGCCACTATAACTAATTTAATAAATATTAACCTTTAAAAATTTAACAACTTAATAATTATTTCTTAAAACATTCCTTTAAACAACTTTAAAACTTTTGACTTATACTAAAAATTTGGTTTGAAAAACGTACTTGGCTTTCCAGTGAAATACACTTCTCTTTCACGCCTTTTAAAAATAAACCACTATTTATTTTTGAAACAATTATAAATTCCCATCGTGAAATTATACTTCCAATATCCACTGATATCTTATTCCACTTTGTAAACCCAGTTTATAAATTCCGTAGTCTCATCTCTTTTAAAGCAGAATTTCAAACTCTAAATCAATTTCCAAATCGATTATCAAATTTATCCCATTTTTAAATAATTTCCTCTACTTACTCAAATTTTATTCCAAAACCCAATAATTTCAGGTTTAACTTCTTTATCATGATTTAAAATCTTATTTAAACTGAAAATACTAATTTCATACTTTATTTCAAAATTCTTCTCTTATTTCTTTCCAAACCATTTAAATTCTGAAGTTAAAAATAAATCTTTTATTCCTTTAATTATTATCACTTAATTTAAGAATTCATTTAATCCTATTTATTCAAAAATCTCCTTTCCCACACTTTGGAATTTATTATTTAGAATTTAAAATCAACTTTTATCTTTTCCTAAATCATTCTTTAATTTATCCAAATTTTCTATATTTATTTTACCTAAAAATTCTCTCTTTTATTTTCTTTTCAAAAATCCAATCTATATATTTTGATAACTCGGTATACCCAAATATATTCAATCAAACATAGCATTCAATATTTTCAATCACAAATATAATCTATCTTAGATTTTCGAATAAATCATATCACAGAATATTAAGACAAATCTAAATATTTTAAGGAATCCAGTTGGATCCCTCCAACCTATTTCCCTGCATCCACAGATGTTAGCACAATATAATAATACCAATTCCACTTCGAGGTGGAATATCATGATATATGGGGTTATATCATCTCATTCGCTATATGTAGCGCACAGGGTCTCATGCGCAATATATTACGGGAAATCAATCACTCCAATATATGTATATATATACTACTATATAATATTCCACATCAAATCAATCAATCATTCAACCAAAAAATTTCAATTTAACTATTTAAATTTAAATAATAACCCAGATGAGTAAGATTAACTCACCTTTTTGAATTTGTTCAAAATCCGATCCAATCTGGACTTGGCTTCACAGTTTTCTGACCATGTATAAACATTATAAGGTTTTATTACTATTCGAATTGGTGGAACAAATTAATTCTCCAATTGATAAATTTAATTAATCCATAATTTATTTTGAACTAATTATTTTAAATTTAAACTAATATTTTCCCTTAAAAATCCCTTCGTAACTAAAATAGTTAAATGGTTTAATAAAACAAATTAATCACCCAAAAAACATTGTTATAAAAAAGCTAATAAATTTTAAAAATGTGTATAGGTATATTTCTTTTCATTTTCAGGCCGCTTAAAAATAATCTATATAGGTTAAGAAATCTACTTTACATATTCATCAATATATACTGTGTGTGTGTATATATATATATATATATTCAAAAAAATTCTGCTTTTACTGTATATAAATTTAGCAGAATTTTCATTTAAACCTTACTGTAATTTTCTGTATATAATTATATACATATAAATTTAAGAAAAAAGATAAAAATATCTCAGAACTTCTTACCCACGACACCATTGGCCTCGCCACTGTTTGAATCGTCAAACCCAATATGCCGACTACCATCAATGATGAAGCCAAACCCTAGCCGCACGACCCCAATGCTGTGAATTCCCCCATCCGTTGCGAACCGTGAGTCCACGCCCTAATCGTGACCGAGCCATCCAAATCGCGACATTCAAAGTCGCCGCCTCAATTTCAGTCGCGCCTCCAGCATGCATGCAACGTGGCCGACGTCGCGACTCGCGCGATAAGCTCGATCGCCTTCGTCACTCCAACCCTCCCTTCGCGTGCGCGAGCATGCGCTTGCCTCGACTGCTCGATTCGATCTTGTTTTCTTAACATAAGAAGAAGGCACGACCATTTTTTTCATTTAAAGCTTTCGATTTAACTTGAAACGAAGAGGATGGAATTTCGATTTTCTTCGCTCGGCCATTGCTTTGAGCGATTGATTTTAGAAGAAGCATATGAAAGAAAAACGAAAGCTACGTTTTATTACGGTCTTGAGTTGCGTTCCCTTTTTTATATTATCTGGCTTCGATTTTTTTATTTAGAACGAACGTGTGTTAAAAAAGGTGACGCGTGCTTGAATCTCTATATGTGTTTCAAAGGCTTGCAAATACAATTATTATTTATATTTAAATTTAAAATTGAAATCGTCTCGATTTTCGTAACTCACAATCTCGATCTCCAATCGAGGCGTGCCGCCAGGCGTTCATAACGTGGTACCCCTATTCTGAACGCAATGGAAAAAATTTCGATTCCAAATTCGATCGTATGGAGAAGATAGCTTTTTGGATCCAGTTATTATATTAAATTTCCGATCAAATTTCAGCGCGTTTATCTATCGTACAATCACACGATCACTCCAAACACTACGAAAATTGAAATCCGATAATAACATAACATTACGGATCAAACGGAACTGGTTTCATCAAATTTCAAGACTGTCCCTCGGAAGGCTATTTTTAAATATCAATTTAAACGATATATTTCGAAAACTGAATAAACCATCTTTAAATTCAATTTTAAAGGTTCTGTTACCTTCAGTATTATCAGTATAAATTTCTTAAGCCTCTGAAATATTTTCAACAAGCTCGAAACCTCAGATTTCATATTTTATCCAATTTCCAATGATTAAATTCAATTTTTAAATTATCCAAAAATCAGTGATATTTGAAATTCAAGTTAAATTAACAATTCAAATATTTAAATTCAATTAAATATTTCGGTTTCAAATATCAAGAAATTTCGGGTCGTCACAATTGGAGACTCGCCTTTGGAGATTGGATCCTTGTTTGAAGATCTATCTATCCAGCTTTCAGTTATTTTAGTTTATTCTAGTCATTTATGTTCTGACTTGTCGTTGGTATTTGTATTAGTAACTTTTATGTATTTGAGATATCTTTTGTATTTTACTTGAAACTCTAATGTTTATATAGTAGCTTCATAAACTACTATTTATCTATTTCGCAGCTTACTGTTGTAATACTCTGTGTCCATGATTCTGTTATTGATTTATTTACTGTATATGCCGAGCTTTGCCAAATATAAATTAACAATATGTTGTTTTGAGCAATTCAAGTCTGACATGAGTGGATGGTAGTCGATTTTAATGGTTTGAAATACTAGGTCATTGCAGTCCTCCTCCCTCAAATGCCTTCACCGCCTCCTGAACTGTAGCCTTCCCCTCACAAAACCCTCATCTCCAACATTTAGCCACCGCCCGAGTCTGTCACGTCGACCAATAACCCGTCTCCACCTACTCATTTCCAAAACCCTACACCACCATGCTACGTCACCAAGCCTTCCATAGTCTAGCCTCACCACTGACCGCCAAGTCAGATATCATCCCTTACAACCCCACATACAGCCACCACCCTCCACGTGTCTGACCCATCCATCATAGTACCCCACCACTGCCCGCTTCCTCACCCAGGCAGCCACCCGAGCACCACCACTACATTGTTAAGTTGAGCATCCTTCCTTCTTATAATGTATATACGAAAGTGTATGAACCTGCTATCTCATCTCTCAAGGCAACTCTAAATTCATTTTGGGTTATATATATATATATATATATATATATATATATATATATTAGCTTATATCTTTTTGATATGTTGATTTATAATGTTGAAGTTTATAAAAGTTTATCTAAACTATACAATCGGTTTTCTTATATATATATATATATATATATATAAGATTTTATAGGTTATATATAAGTTTATATTTGATTTGTTGAGTTTATATATATATTATAATAAAGTAAGTTTACATTGATTTTATAATAAATATTGATCTTAAGATATAATTGGTATGTAAGTGTATATGTAGTCTATAGATTTGTCTATATAAATATAAATATACAAGTTTTTTTGTGTTTAATTATAAATTAAGGGTTTTAATTTAAAATTTAAATATATAGATTTTATTTATATCGGTTTAAATTAAATATTAATTTTTTTTAAAAAATATAATATATATTTATTTATTTTGTTCAAGCTTGTTTGATTCGTTTTCATGAATTCCAAGCTATCAACTCTGCTTGTCGAATTTGTGTTCATCAGCCGTACTTCGGAATTTGTGCTTGGATTCATCGCGTCTTGTTCTCGCTGTCTTCCCTAGTAACCAAAGGTGAGAAATCACGCATGATTAACATTCTTATGTTTAGTAAATTTAATCCACATGAAATGACGATTGGAATATGCTGTTAAATTTGAATTGTTAAGTTACTTAAATGTTGAATATGTTATGCTATATCTGCCATTGTTTACCTATGACATATGACACCATAACCTATTATATATATTATATTTAAATTTGTTTCTAATGATATATGACTATTGTCGATATGTTATATTATTATCATATTTGTTCCCACTCTACAAGTTCCCTATTAGTTTAAAAATTCCGTGTGAGTTGAAATGATACATACCCAAACGATCTTATAGATTAGGGGAAAATCGTATGGGTTGAAATGATCAACCCAAGCAATTTTTATTGATTTTGAAATTTTAGGATTATGGGTTATAATGATATATACCCATAAATATTAAATTTAAATTGCGGGCTGAAATGATAAATATCCGTATCACTTGACCACATGATAGAAAACTATATACGGACACATTTGGTCTATTTAAATTATTTCTAAAATTTTGAAAGGAAAAAATATGGGTTTTGATAAATATTGATTTTAAATTATAAAATAATATTTATTTTACATATGTGAAAATTTAGATATTTAAAATTACATGTTTTGGAAATTTAAAATTATAAGTTATGTTTTAAAATAAAATTTTACTTATAACTTTCTTCTTCAAAAGTATATAAAATAAGATTTAATTTAATAAAAATTGATATAAAAAAAATTATTAAGTATTTTTTTAACTAATATATGTGTGTGTGTGTGTATAAATATTTATATGTACACACACAATATGTTAAGTATTTATTTAAATTTATATTACTATTTTAAAATCGATTTTTGCAATAACTTTGAAAGTGACTGTGCTATGGATCGTGTAATATGGATATACGATAATACATAGTATAGTGATAATAGTTATACAGTAAATAGTGTGGAATGTAAAAGTAGAATAATAAAAATAGCACCTGAGATTTTTATACCGGTTCGGAGCTCCATCCTACGTCCAGTCCCAGACTCCTTCTGGAATTTCACTAAAACAATGACCCTTACTTAACCTGGAGGAACATGTCTATAAAACCCTTGAACAGCCGGACAAGGATCTGAGCAGCGGAACAGGATTTCGCCTCGATAGCCGAAGATGACTTCGTACGCCTAAGCACCAGAACATGACTTCAACAAATACAAATGATTGTTTGACTTTTTGTGTTTTGATAACACGGATAAGTCTGTTTATAGTGCACCCTTCCTATAATATTTTCCTTAAGTATGATGTGTGTAGTCGTGTGTATATGAAGATTAGGAAGTTTCAAATATCTTGAAGAATATGGAAATGAATACGTAAGCAAAGAATGTATGAATTCAAGAGAGTAGTTAATTCAGAAAATATGATTCAAGTATAAGAAAGTAAGTGTTGTAATTTGATCTTGAAATTCATGCATATATATAATAGTTAAGAAGATGGAACTACCGGTGAAGAGATCTCTATGAATAACAATGGTTGCAACCCTTGGGGAGGAAGACAACTATTCAGAAAAGAGTTGTCTTTTCATAAAAAACAAAAGTTGCAAGATTCAGTCGACTGACTTTGATCATTCAGTCGTCTGAATTTAAAAACATGTACATATATGTTAAAATGCGCAGATTCAGTCGACTGAATGATCTTGTTCAGTCGACTGAATTCTATTGATAAACAAATATCACCATAGCTCATTTGGTTAATGCACTTGCCTTCTAAACTAGTAAACCGGGTTTGAGCCCCGCTATATGCATTTATTGAAAGCTTGATTTTGATTAAAATGTGCATGCAAGTTTATTTGAATGCGAATGATGATTCTTGAGGAAAGATTTTAACAAAGCACTAAACTAGACTCTATATACATATTTGATGACTCTTGTTAAAATATATAACTATATGAACCATACTTTGAGTCGTTGAGTTCGAATGTTGTCGTAATCATAGATTCGTGAATTGTTTTTTCATGTCAGCAATCAAAACCTATGATCCAACATTCTTTCCCATTTTGATGATGACAATTCCACTTGCTACGGACGAATCTTCGACAAGCATTATTGACTTATCTCTCCCTCGGAAAATATTCATGTAATTGTGCTATACATTCCTCCCGCTGAATCTATGCTATATATTCCTGTAAATAATTAATATTTTCTCGCCCTTAATCTGTTTTTGCATCATTTATTCCCGCAAATAGCGTTAGAGCAATATCTTTCTCCCCCTTTATCATCGGCAAAAAGGACAGTTTATACGATGACATAAATTATCTTCCACATATGAGTTTAACATAGAACAATATAAAACATAATTACTACTACTTATAGTGTAAAGTATCAAAAAAAATTAACATTTAAAGCATGCGATACCCAAGGTTCTTATAATTTCCTAATTTTTAGGAAACCATACCCATTTGTGTATGGTTGAACCTTTAAAAGTATAAATTTTATTATTAACTACCATTTCAAAATAATCATCAATGTATTTTTCTCTATTTTTACAATTAATAGGAACCCAAATACTTGGATAATTTTTATTCATATTTCCCGTCAATGATTTTTTACTTCTAGAGAAATTATAAACACTATTGGTCATAATAATATTTGAATTTCTATAAAAATTGGATTTAGACTTTACTCGAAATTTAGTACTAGCATTAACATTTTGACTATACATGAAAGCGTATCTAGTAGTATTTCTAAGATTAGTTTTATTATTTCCTAAACCACTTTTATCATGTAAAGGCCTAGAACTAGATAAATCATGTTTAAATCGTTTTGACCTTTATTAAATTTTGTGACTTCAGTATTAAGTTTATCAAATTTAGCTTTAAAGTCACCATTTTTATTTTCAAAAGAAATATTACTATTATTCAAAACATCAATTTTCTCATTTAATTCAGAATTCTCGTTTTTAACGTACAGTTCTCATTTTTGAGAAGGAAATTTTGAGATTTTGAATTATCTAAAGAGGATTGTAATAAATCATTTTGTCTTTTCCAATCAAAAATTTCTTTTGAAAAATTTTCTCTTTATTTTTTCAAATATGGTGTTTTGTTCATCTAGAAAATATTTAACACTTATAAAATTATTCTTTAAAACACAAAGTTGATTTTCCAAATTTAACATCTCGTTTTTCAATTTCCCATTTTAAAGTTCAATAGATTTCATGTTTTCTAAAATAATAAAATTAAGCTTTGAAATCTTATTTCTTATACTAACTAATTCATTATTATCTTTTACTGAAATTTGTAAATCAGTGAGTACCTTTTTGTAGTCCTCGCTTTTGGCTTTGAGAGGGATTTTTCCTATTGTATTTCGACTGGATTGTTTTTTAGCCATTATTCTATGATGTTGTGACGCTCCATAGAATTCCAGGCTTTGATACCAAACGAAAGTGACTGTGATATGGATCCTGTAATATGGATATACGATAGTACAGAGTATAGCGATGATAGTTATATAGTAAATAGTGCGGAATATAAAAGCAGAATAATAAAAATAACACCGGAGATTTTTATACTGGCTCGAAGCTCCGTCCTATGTCCAGTCCCAGACTCCTTCTGAAATTTCACTAAAACAATAAACCTCACTTAACCCCGAGGATCAGGTCTATACAACCCTTGAGCAGCCGAATAAGGACCTTAGCAATGGAACAGGATTTCGCCTCAACAGCCGAAGAGGACTTCACACGCCTGAGCAGCAGAACATGACTTCAACAAATACAAATGATTGTTTTACTTTTTTTTGTTCTAATAACATGGATAAGTCTGTTTATAGTACACCTTTTCTATAATCTTTTCCTCAAGTATAATGCGTGTAGTTGTGTGTATATAAAGATTAGGAAGTTTCAAATTGCTTGAAGAATATAGAAATGAATACGTAAGCAATGAATGTATGAATTCAAGAGAGTAGTTAATTCAGAAAATATGATTCAAGTATAAGAAAGTAAGTGAAGTAATTTGATCTTGAAATTCATGCATATATATAGTAGTTAAGGAGTTGCAACTGCTGGTGAAGAGATCTCTACGAATAGCAATGGTTGCAACCCTTGGGGAGGAAGACAACTATTCAGAAAAATGTGTCTTTTCCATAAAAAAATGATAGTTGCAGGATTCGGTCGACTGAATTTAAAAACACGCACATATATGTTAAAATGCACAAATTCAGTCGACTGAATGGTCTTGTTCAGTCGACTGAATTCTATTGATGAACAAAAATCACCATAGCTCATTTGGTTGGTGCATTGCCTTCTAAACTAGTGACCTGGGTTTGAGCCCTGCTCCATGCATTTTTTGAAAACTTGATTTTTATTAAAATGTGCATGCAAGTTTATTTGAATGTGAATGATGATTCTTGAGGAAAGATTTTAACAAAGCACTAAACTAGACTCTATATACATACTTGATGACTCTTGTTAAAATATAACACTATATGAACCATACTTTGAGTTGTTGAGTCCGGATGTTGTCGTAGTCGTGGATTCGTATATTGTTGTTTCATGTCAGCAATTAAAACCTATAATCCAAAATTCCCCCGCTTTTTGATGACGACAAATCCATTTGCTATGGATGAATCTTCGACAATCATTGTTGACTTATCTCTTCCCTGGAGTATATTCCTATAATTGTGCTATAGATTTCTCCCTCTGAATCTATGCTATGTATTTCTGTAAATAATTAATATTTTCTCCCCTTTAATTTATGCTTTCATCGTTTATTCCTACAAATAGCGTTAGAGCAGTATCTTTCTCCCCCTTTGTCATCGACAAAGAGGAGAGTTTATATGATGACATAAATATATTCCACATAAGTGTTTGTCATAGGACAATACAAAACAAAATAACTACTACTTATAATGTAAGTTATCAAAAAAAATTAACATTTAAAGCATGCGATACCCAAGGTTCTTATAATTTTCTAATTTTTAGGAAACCATACCCATTTGGGTGTGGTTGAACCTTTAAAAATATAAATTTTATTATTAATTACAATTTCAAAATAATCATCAATGTATTTTTCTCTATTTTTTAATTAACAGAAACCCATATACTTAGATAATTTTTATTCATATCCCGTCAATGATTTTGTACATATAGAGAAATTATAAACGTTATTCGTCATAACAATATTTGAATTTCTATAAAAATTGGATTTAGACTTTACTCGAAATTTAGTACTAGCGCTAACATTTTTACTATAAATGAAAGCGTATCTAGTGCTATTTCAAAGATATTTTTTTATTATATCCTATACCACTTTTATCATGTAAAGGTCCAGAACTGGATAAAATCATGTTTAAGTCGTTTTGACCTTTATTAAATTTTGTGGCTTCATTGTTAATTTTATCAAATCTAGCTTTAAAGTCACAATTTTATTTTCAAAAGAAATATTACTATTATTCAAAATATCAATTTTCTCATTTAATTCAGAATTCTCGTTTTTTAACGTACAGTTCTCATCTTTGAGAAGGAAATTTTGAGATTCTGAACTATCTAAAGTGGATTGTAATAAATCATTTTGTCTTTTCAAATCAAAAATTTCTTTCGAAAATTTTTCTCTCTTTTTCAAATATGTTATTTTGTTCATCTAGAAAATCTCTAATAGTTATAAAATTGTTCTTTAAAACACCAAGTTGATTTTCTAAATTTAACTTCTCGTTTATCAATTTCTCATTTTCAAATTCAAAAGATTTCATCTTTTCTAAAATAATAAAATTAAGCTTTGAAATCTTATATTTATAATAACTAATTCATCATTATCTTTTACTGAAATTTGTATATCAGAAAGTACCTTTTTGTAGTCCTCACTGGTGGCTTTGACAGGGATTTTGCCTGTTATATTTTGACTGGATCGTTTTTTGGCCATTATTCTATGATGTTGTGACATCGATAGAATTCCAGGCTCTGATACCAAATGAAAGTGATTGTGCTATGGATCGTGTAATATGGATATACGATATACATAGTATAATGATGATAATTATATAGTAAGTAGTTCGGAATGTAAAAGCAGAATAATAAAAATAACACCGGAGATTTTTATACTGGTTCGAAGCTCCGTACTACGTCCAGTCCCCGACTCCTTTTGGAATTTCACTAAAACAATAACCCTCACTTAGCCCGAAGGAACATGTCTATAAAACCCTTGAGCAGCCAAACAACAACCTGAGCAGCGGAATAAGATTTCGCCGTAGCAGCCGAAGAGGACTTCATACGCCTGAGCAGCAGAACAGGACTTCAACGTGTACAAATGATTGTTTGCCTTTTGTATTCTGATAACACAGATAAGTATGTTTATAATATACCCTTCCTATATCTTTTCCTCAAGTATAATGTTTGTAGTTGTGTGTATATGAAAATTAGGAAGTTTCAAATTGCTTGAATAATATGGAAATGAAAACGTAAGCAATGAATGCATGAATTCAAGAGAGTAGTTAATTCAGAAAATATGATTCAAGTATAAGCAAGTATGTGAAGTAATTTGATTTTGAAATGTATGCATATATATAGTAGTTCAAAAGTTGCAACTGTTGGTGAAGAGGATCTCTACGAATAGCAATGGTTGCAACCCTTAGGGAGAAAGACAACTATTCTGAAAAGAGGTGTCTTTTCATAAAAAAGCGACGGTTGCAGGATTCAGTCGACTGACTTTGATCATTCAGTCGACTGAATTTAAAAACATGCACATATATGTTAAAATGCACAGATTCAGTTGATTGAATGATCTTGTTCAGAATTCTGTTAATAAACAAAAATCACTATAGCTCATTTGGTTAGTGCACATGCCTTCTAAACTAATGACCCAGGTTTGAGCCTCGCTCCATGCATTTTTTGAAACTTGATTTTGATTAAAATATGCATGCACATTTATTTGAATGTGAATGATGATTCTTAAGGAATGATTTTAATAAAGCACTAAACTAGACTCTATATACATATATGTAATGACCTGTGATTTTTGACATCCCGAGTTATGAATATTAATTTATAATATTCAATAATATTGAATTTTAATATACAATATTCCCATTAATCAATGATTAAAATTTATGTAATAACCCTTGTTAAAATATATAACTAGATGAACCATACTTTGAGTCGTTGAGTCCAGATGTTGTCGTAGTCGTAGATTCATGAATTGTGGTTTCATATCAACAAACAAAACCTATGATCGAACAAACTTGATTATTTAAAAAAAAAGATTTTTGTAATAACTTTAAGTAAATTAAGGTTGGAAAGATAAAATGATACTGATTTGTAACTTAATTTGTTTAAGAATTGTATTGAAATAGAAATTGATTTGAAAACTCATTAATTTGAGGTTTTTTTAAGATATGATTTTATAACTTAATAACCAGATTTTTGATCAAAGGTGAATAAATGAAAATTTTCAGATTTAAATAAGATTGAAATTGAATATTTACTTTTGATTTAAATTTGAATTTGAGATTTTATTAAGATGTTTGTAAAAGTGATTAAATGAATATTTTCAGAATTTAATATAACTGAAGTAGATATTTAATTTTGATATTGATTTAAATTTATAATTTGAGATTTTATTTGAATGTAATTAAAAATAATTATATTTTCAAATTTAAATAAAATAAAAGTTGAACTTTGGAATAAAAATGAAGTTATCGAATTGTGTTATTGAAAATGTTTGGGTATTTGACTTTGAAAACCATTGAATGGGAAGCGGTTTAAATTTGAAATAGATATGAACTAAAAATGATTTTATTGAGAATTTGAATTGAATTATAATTATTAAAGTGAGATTGATTTAAATGTAATTTTTGTAAATATAGTTGACTTGAATTGATTTGTGGAATTGGAAGAAAAATTCTAATTTAAATTACTTTCGATATAAACTCTATTAAACATATAAACTATATTAATATATTTTATTTTAAATTTATAAACAATTTTAAAAATATATATTTTAATATACAAACTGTCTTTAATATATAAACTATTTTAATCTACAACCTATTTTTAAATATCAAAATTTTTAATTTATAACTATTTTAATATATAAAACTATTTTCAATATTTAAACTATTTAAGTTGGAACTATTATGAGTTAGATTTAATGGATTTAAATATGAATATTTTGATATGATGGTTTAAATTACTTTATGGTTATAATTATGGAAATAAATTTGATTTAAAGTGAATAATGATTTCGAAAATGAATATGATTTGAAGTGATATGATTTCGAAAACGAATATTATATTTTGATATGAAGTATGAACTGTTGAAATATAAACGACCACAGTGTGAAATAAGCGTATGGTTGTTAAAGAGACCAACATCGAATATTGTCATACTCTCTTCCAATACCGAAAACCACTTTAACAACTATGCACGTGGTGGAGATTCCAGAACAAAGTAGGATGGTTTGGCGAACGATTCTATATGTGGTATTAACATAGCTCTGACTCCTGCAAGTCAGCATGATGTGACTAAAATAGGAGCCACGCCGGGCAAAGTGTGGTCGCTCCACTTATCGGGCACATTTCTTCGATGCCATTCTATTACTTTGTGATTTGATTGGGTGTGCACCTTTGATTTGGGAGTATGTCTCGAGGTGGATGGTAGTAGCTGCTATGCGTTACCATTGGTTGGGATCCATAAACGGTATATCTACCCTGGCATTTCCTCACGTGCCATATTCACATGCCATATCGCGTCTTCTACGAGTTTGTTTTATACCATACCTATTGGGTGTCCTCTAGGTAAACCACCAGTTTGGTGGAGCTTACGGCATTGTATAGACTATGGAAATATATAAATATGTTAAGGGGTTATGGGTAACGCCTTAACGCTATTTTAATACTTTACTTTACCGATAGACATATTATAATAGCATATATTACTACATAGTAGATTGTTCCGCGGATCCTTAGAGGATGGAAATCCCAAACATCCTTTAAGTTACTTGTATTTCAATTGACATTTCACTTGAGTTGAATTTACTAGGATAAGAATGTTAAACCCTACTCGAGTGTTTTGTGTTTTGCTTTATACTCGGGTCACACCGAGCATCACAACATTTGAAACCCGCCTTTGGAGTTTGGGGCTTTGCTTGAAGATCTGTCCTATGTCTATTCAGCATTAAGTTGTTCCAGTTGTTTATGATTCAAACATGTCAGTTGATTTTGTATTCGAGACTTCTATGTATTCGAGATATCTGTTGTCTTTTACTTTAACTTTGATGTTTATATAGTAGCTTCATGAACTACAATTTATCTATTCCACTATTTATTGCCATATTACTCTGCATCTGTGATTCTGCGATTGACTTATTTATGTACATGCTAAGTTTTGCCAAATATAAATTAACAATCTTTTGTTTTGAGTAATTTAAGTCTGACATGTGTGGATGATTATCAATTTGAATGGTTCGAAATGCCATGTCGTCACAGTATGTGTAAAAGTTTGATAGTGACCACACTTTTATTTCAAGTTTTGTTGGTAGCATCCTTGACAAATTGAAGTTGCCAAAATGATAGTAAATTCATTTGGTAAGTAGTCGGGAAAAAGATGGTGGTGGAGGTGAAAACTGGTAATGAGATTCCATTGGTAGATAGGAGTATTTTTGAAATTTCAAAAAGACACCGTGCAAATGATATTCATTGAAGTCTCTTAATTAATAATAGAGATAATATGGCCTTTCACATAGCAAAAGTTGTAAAAATAAGCTCCCAGTTCCTTGCATATTTATGCCACATTTATGACCTTTGATTTATAACCTTAAATAGCAATTTTACTTTTTACCTAATAATCAAATGATAACCAATTAGTTACAATCTTATCACATTTATAATCAATATTTTCACATGCTTAAATGTTATTATGTTATGTTTTGTTATGTATGTATGTATGTGTGTGTGCACATACAAGCTTACATTACATATATATTCACACACACAAACACACTTACATACACATGATATATTCAAAACAATCACGAAACTAAATTTGATTACTATTATTAGTCAAATAAGTATAAAATAGTTTAAACAAAGAATTTTTTTCTTTTAATATATATATATATATATATATATATATATATTCTATTTAATGATAGTTAATAGACTTCATATGCTCATTAAGTCCCAAATAGGATTTTTTTTTGAAATTTACCCATTTCATCCACCGCCATCATGGGCCAGCTCCAACAATGGTATTAGAGCTTGTAGGGTCTATATAGTTTATTTAGTCAGCATCAAGGGTCAACCAATGAAAAAAATTATCTGATGGAAGTCTAGAGTAGTAATGTCTAGGGAGGGGGTTGGATAAAAGTATTCTCCTCTCCTCAGTTACAAGTCAAGACCAATCAATGAAGTAAGTCTAAAAGTTTATCCCATATGTAAGGCCCGAAGTTAGCTAATTTTTAAATTAAGATTTAAAAATTTAATATATAGTTTAAATTTAAATTGTTAAACTTAAAATATAAAATGCAAATTTTGCAAAGGTTATAAAATAAATCTAAAATGTTTCAATATTGTTTTGAGAAACTAATCTAATAAGTTTGGAAATTTTATAAATATTTAATTCATATGATTAAATAAATAAATAAACAATTAAAGTTAATTAACTACATTACATATGTTTATACAAACACACTGAATATAGTTGAGTATTTATCTTAATTTTTTTAAGGAAATTAAAATTAAATTTTGGAATTTATTAAAATATTTATTTAAACAAATGATTTACTTGACAAATAAGTAATTAAATGTTATTTAATTAAAATATGTGTACTAATACACACACACACACAGATATATATATATATATATATATATATATATATATATAAACCATAAAGGTAATAGTTTAATAATTAAATGTATTATTTTCTTATAATTGTTTTAAGAAATTAAACCACATAAATTTGTTTGAAATTTATTAAATATTTAATTGAAATTTTAATTGATAATTAATTATCAAATAGTTAATATATGTGCGTGTATATAAGACCACAAAGGTTATAAATAAATATTCTTCTATAGTAATTTAAGATGAACAAAGTAATTTTTTTGATGTTCTAACGTAAAATTTAAATAAATTAGTTAATTAAATTAAGAACAAAAACTTATTCAATATGATTTAATTAATAAGATACGTGTGAATATTATACAAGTTAATTAAATTATGATAGTTATAAATAAATTAAGCTAATATAATTATATATGTGTTAATAAATATATGTGGAACGTAAATAAACCCAAACAGATTTTTTGAATAAATGCATACATATGATATTCAGATATGTCTAACAATTTAATCACAAGGGATTTCATAAGAAATTTATTATTTCTTAAATTGGCATCACTCAAAATATGTTAAAAGATTATAAATCTTTGATGTAAGTTGCCATATAATTTATATGTTGATAGATTACTTCATGCGCACTAGTTTTTGATCAAACTCAAGCTAGAGATGTTGCATAGTACTGCAAATATATACATTCAAGACGATTTAAGATACATGCATGTATTTATTGAGAACACTCATGGTATGTGCATCATACTTAGGCCAATGTGAAAAGATGGGTAAGAATGAATAATCCCTCTTGATTTTTTAAGCAAACTCAAGGTCGAAGTCGAGATTAGGGCAATGACCATGATTAGGAGTTGTATATGATACAAATGATAAAGAGTTATCCATCGTTTATAGGTCTATGATACATTAAGCAAACTCAAGATCAGGATCCTAAAGCAAGTGAGTCCTAATACTCACTCAAAAAATTAAAATGTTTCTATTTTTCTTTTAGGGTCTTGAGAAATTTAAAAATCTAATGCGAGCCTTATTAAAATAAAATGGCAACATCTGACATTTCTAATACTGTAAGAAAACATATTATACAAAAGTTAAATTATATATTTTAATAATTTATGCTGCTAATCTAATCGATAATTTTTTTTATCAATTGAAATATACTAATGAATTTAATTAAGATTGATGAAGAAATATAAAGTATACTTACTAGTGAATATCTTGGCATGTTATCGCTTCAAAACCCCATGCAAGTTCCAAATTATACACACATTCGCACCTTGGTCACTTAAATATTTATTTACCTAAGACCATTATTGCCTTCCATGAGTTTTAAAATATCCAGTAATACAAGAATATGGATATTTGATCCACACTAGACCACATATAAAAGTTGTATGGTCAACAACTATATTCGCAATGTGTGAAATTTTGATGAAATTGGTTTGATCGAAATGAGAAAGTAAACCATAATGTAAGATCTTGTATTTAATACAATTGAATATAATGAGATCCTATTGTGTTGAAAACAGTACAAGACCAAGGACCAAAAGATCAACATAGGAATTTGATCACTAAAATTAATCATGGTTAGTTTACTTAAATGCAACCTATTTGATATCCTTACACTACACCAAACATGCCATTTTGTGACACTATTTTCGTTTCATTTTGTCACGGTTATTATTGTTGGAAATTTATAATGGTTATTACTATTACATTGTATTATCATGGTTATTTCCGTGACAAAATTTGGGCTTTTCGTAAATAATTCAAAGACGTTGCATAGAGTTGTCATTTAATTGTTACTTCAGTTGTTTGTCACGCTTCTGCTTCTGTCATTCTTCCCCAAATCAAATTAGTTTAAGTTGTTATATTTCAAAGCCTTCCTTCGATTCAGCGTGTCGCCCCTCTCTTTCGCCTACCGCCGTTCTATTTCAAAGCCTCCACTCTTCTCTTTCGCCATATCCGCTCTTCTCTTTCGCCATTTAAGTTTCAATTGTTATTCCTCTTATTTCTTATTCTGGCTGCCAACAAGCTTTCATCATAATAATTAACAAGTCATATTATCATAGTTACTTGATTAGTGATTTAAATTTGTATCCTTTGTCGATTTTTATCGATTCATTCCTTTCAACTAGGGCACAGTTTACCCCTATATAAAAACAATTTGTATCCTTTGTCGATTAGTGATTTACATGTTAAATCGTCTTGTTCATGATCAATTACTGTAAAAATATAAAAACAATTTGATTTTTGGTACGAAAGTCTATATGCTTCATTTTTTTCCTTTCAAAATTTCAGTTGAACTATAGATGTTAATTTGATCTCGTTTGTAGCTGGTTTATGTACTTAGATGTTTCATCCTACAGAAAGGCTCCAATTTTGAGGGTTTTCATGTATAGATCTTGTTGGCGTTCTGAATTTTCATCTTGCTTAGAATTTAGCATTTTGAATAAAATCACTCATTCTAACAATTCTGGTATATATATATATATCTTCTTTAAGCTATTCAAACTAGTTGGAATTCTAGTAGCAATAAGTGAAGTAAATGGGCATTTACAGAAGATCACAATTGTGTAAATGCAAAAAATTCAAAAGTAAATCGAACACACAGTGTCACAGTTACTGAATTTGGTGCTGTAGGAGATGGAGTGACTTTGAACACTAAAGCATATGAGAATGCTTTGTTTTACCTTAACTTCTTTGCTGATAAAGGTAGAGCTCAGCTGTTTGTGCCAGCTGGGCAATGGCTGACTGGAATTATCGTTCTCACAAGTCATTTAACGCAATCATTGGACAAGGATGCTGTAATTGTCGGATCAACTGTAAGTTTCGGTCTTGTTTTTGTTGCTTGTTGCTTTTGTTGATGTTATGCATTGTAAGATTTGTTAATTTGGTATACATATATAAGCAGTTTAGTATGTTTATTTCTGCCAATGAAATGAGAATTGTGCTGATTATGCAGTATGATAGAATGATTCTTGAGCTTATTGTCAATTTTGTTAATGGAGTATTTATATCAACGGCTTTAAGGAGTAGCAAAATTATCCTGTGATGTAAATTGTAATGCTGTAATCCATATGAGTTTGAAGAATTTATGGTCGTGCCATTTTGGACATCTGATGGTTACTACAAATATTTTTACATAACTATGACAATAATTGAGAATGAAATTTTTGACTTTGATATTGAACGAAATCCCACTAAATCATAATGCATAGTTTCTCGGATATAGAAAATTAAAATGAGATTTGAATGTATCCTGTGGGGTAGGGGTATGTTTCTAGATTGTCTATCTACGAGTTTTGGGATCGTATGCTTTTGTCATCAATCAACCAATATTTAAGAAAGAGAGGGAGATGTGTCAAACTGCATTTGCTTACGTGGGCATCATTATTAGAACTATATGAAATCTATGTGATTTGCATTTGTGTGTTTAGGGTCATTATTAGAACTGTATGTAATCTATGTGATCTGATAATTAAAATGTGAATCGGTGATATATACGGTGATAATATAAGATTGCATAAACTTGAAAGTTTATAAATATTTTCTAGTTTATGTTAACTGCTTTCCTACCAGGATCCATCTCATTGGCCAGTGACTGATCATTTGCCTTCATATGGGAGAGGTAGAGAGTTACCAGGTAGATGACATCAAAGCCTCATTTTTGGTTATAATCTCACTGATGTCATAATCACAGGTTTGGTTTCATTTCATTATCCATTTTATTGAATCTATGCTTATTCATTGCTGTTTTCTCATGCTATTTATTAACTGAAGTAGTAAAGTATAATGCCTGCACAAACTGTAAAGTTTTCAATTTTGATTGTAGGAAGCCATCTGGTATTTAAATATATCACAATATGTAGCTTTCTTCCGAACAAACAAGGACTTATTCTTGTTTTTTCTTGGAAGGGCACAAATATTATTGAAATTGTTATTTTGGCAGTCATGTATGTAATAATCAAAGCAGGAAATTTTATTTATTGTTATATCCTATAAACAAAATGCAATCTATCTTGAATGCTTGCAGTGTTATATCTGTATTGGTGCTACCGTACATTTAATTCTCTGCATTATAACATGGACTCATAATCATATATTTTTTTAGTCCAGTGAATTTTTATATATTTACCTAAGCACTTTATTGGTCAATTGAATTTCAGTTATAGGTATATATCAGATTTAATTTAATAGTTATATTGCAAGTGATAAGGGAACAATTGATGGGCAGGGTAATATTTGGTGGGATTCTTTTAGAAATAAGACTCTGGACTACACGAGAACTCATCTAATCGAGTTCATGTATTCAACCGACATTGTTATCTCAGATCTAACCTTTAAGAATTCCCCTTTTTTTGCTATCCATCCTATCTATTGCAGGTCTGTCTTCTACATATTCTAGTCTTATGCTACTACTTCAATTTCGTATATTTATGCGCTGGAGGTAAGTTTGGAAAACTCTTTATTGGACAGTTAGGTGGTTATCCGGAATCTGACTATTGTAGCCCCACTCGATGCTCCAAATACAGATGGAATTGATCCTGGTAACTTTGAACTGAATTTGAAGTATATTTTTTTCTCAATTTTTTCAGATACTCAAACTCTCTGCTCCTACCATCAGCATCTCATATGTTCATAGCTCGCCATAAATTGAGGATGGCTTTGAAATGTTAGAAATGTTGATCTATTTTGTGTTAAATATACATGCAGTTGTGGTAATTGTTTAAATAAAGAGTTAGTACAGGAAATTCTGTAAATTTGGTGCGAATATACATAAAGGCAAACCTTAACCTGTAACCGATAAATCGGCCTATTTTCAACAAAACTGAAAATTCGGACCTAAAGGTATTTGTGATTATTAGTTTAATGTATGCAATATATGTAGACTATAATGAATTGATAACCCTCATCTGCGCATTTTCTGCAGATAGCGTCATGGGAATTTTATGCTAGAAAGCATGAGGAGTTTATTCCTCGAAGGCTATTGATACCTCAGGTACCAACACACCTTTAATCTTAATTCGAAGATTATGTATACAAACTTTAGTTGCATATACATTCGTAGTCTGCAGTTATACATAGATGATTAACGTTACATACTTCTTTTAGGTTAAACAACTTGGGGCAGTTGTTCAGAAATATCAAAATTCTGTTCAGAATGGATCTTCTCCGCTATCTTCTTAGGACTTGCAAAGTAGCTATAATGGGTAAGTCAAATTATATTCAAACCAAAATGTCACCGTCCTTAGTTAATATTTTTTTTTGTAACTTGACTGCTATAAAAATTAATGATATATGTTTTTTTGTTTCCCTTGGATAACTGGAACATTTGAAATGTTATAAATAATTAATGATATGTGATTGTAGGTAGCTGGAACATTAGAATTGTTGTTATATATAGTGGTAAATGAAAAAAATAAGCTTAAAAAAACTGAGAAATTTTTGGTACTCCAATAAAAGGTTTTTCCCCCTCCTCTTCTCAACGTTTTCAACTTGTTACATAATTTATAAAAGATTAGTTATATTTTCATCCAGAACATTTGTAAATTCATCCATTTTAGAAGTTAGGGAAGATGAACTTATGAATAAAGATATTTCTTAATACTTTTATGTCATATTTTTCTATTGGTTTAAACTTAATTTTTATGCCACATGAAATCTTATGCCAATTAAATTCATGTTTAAGAATATGTAGTCAAATGTCATTTTTCAAAGGCATGCTAATCATATTAGAAGCTAGAAAATTTGACAGGGTTAACCAACTCAATAGTTCGAGTTGTTGATAATTAAGTTGTTAAAATGATGATATTTTTTTTGTATTGTTCATTTTAGTAACTTAATTGTTAAAAATTCAACTATTGAGCTATACTATTTGAGCTGGCTTTTGCTGACAAAATTTGCTATTTTATGAGATAATTAACACACATTTGAAAATGTTATTTGACTACATTCTCAAACATGAATTTAATTCATATAATATTTGATTTAATTTATTTATTATTTATTACTATGTAGCATAAATTAATTAAAAAACGTGGGATAGCAGCCATAAGGATATCTTTATTTATAAGTTCGTCCACACTAATTTTTGGAGTAAATGAACTCACAATTATTATGGAAGGAAATAGAATCATCCAAAGCTGATATTTGTTTGGTGTAATAGAGCAAGTCAAAAAAGACTTTTGAGCATTCCATGTTCATAATCTTACAATAATGATGTTTGTTTTACCTGGTAGATTTGTTGCTTCTGCACGTCAAGTAGCAAAAGCTTTGGAGGTGCCATTGGTAAATGATTTGGGATACACTAAGAGATATGTTCGATGCCTTTAGGTACTGTTTTGCTTTTTCATTCTGCTACCAATTTTAATTTTCTTTTTGTTACATTATGGAGTTGAAGGTTTGGAGAATGGATGTGTGGGTGGTGTGGTATAGGAACAGAGGTGATGTAGTGATTCAGTGGGAATGTTTGTTGATGATGTAAATTGGTGGCTGAGATGGATAAGTTGGATAGGTTGTGTAGTTGTGAAGAGGGGAAGACAGCAGGAGGTTATGAGTGGAATGCAGTGAAATTTAAGGCAGTGACAAGCGGGGAAGATGGCAGCTCTGTCGGCAGCAGTGGTGAATGTCAGTGATGTGGTAGTTTCAACTGTTATGGTGATATTTGATATTCAGTGATGTGGCGGTTACAACTATTAAGGAAGTGATATGTAGTGGAGGTTATGGTTGTGGGTTTGATATGTGTGAGTCAATGATTACTCGAAGCTAGTGGATGAAGCAGGTTGATGAGGCTAGTTCAGTAGGGGTATGTGCACTGGGAAAGGACAGTTGTGAATGGCTGTAGTATGGTCAATTTTTGTGGTGGAAGTAGAGGAGATTTGTATGGGGTATGCATGACAGTTTTGTTGACACAGTGGGAAAAAGCTTGGGTTGTGGTGATGTCTGCTATAATTTTGAGGTAGTATGACGATGGTATGTGAGTATGTATGCGGTTTGTTGGGTGGAAGTACGAAAAAGTAGGGGGGGTAGAGATGGTGTGGTGCTGCAGTGGTAAGGCTTGGTGCAGAAATTTGTAGGCCGTGGTACAGAGAAATGGTGAGTGGTTTTAGGAGATGCAGAAGTTTTGTTGAAGTTTTAGGAGACTGACAATTTTCGGGTTGAAGTTTCAGGCAGAGTTATATGGTGATAGCTGAAGGTAGTTGGTGATATATGACTGTTGTATTGGTGCAAGTGTAGTTGTTTTGGTAGATCAATGAATTTCTGTTGTGCAGCAATAAGGAGGGCAGGGTGAAGCAATTTTGTGGTCAGTGTAGCATGAATGATACGAAGTGGAACACTGTCGGCACGAGGTTGATGCAGTGGTGGATTTGGAACTTGTTTGAAGTGTTAGAAGAAAGGTAGAGAAGTGATAGAGAAGTATGAATGGTCTGTGGTTTAGTGAAGCTTTCTTGTGCTGTAGTGGCCTAGTAAGTGTGTGATGGGATCTGTTGAACGTTGGAAATGTGCATAGTTTTGAATGAATGGTGTATGTGACTTGGCCTGAGTATCGTTGGCGTTATCAGTAAGTTACTAAATGCTATGTAGTTATATTCTGAAGCTATGTTTTAAAGTTTGTTATATATACTACGCTTGTATGCTCTAATTTGTGATGTTGGTATGAAGTATCCTTTGTGGTGTTTGACTGAAACACAAATGTTTGGTGTTGTTTTAATTATTGATCGTATGTTTTCTTAATGTTAATACTATATAATTTTTGTATAAATTGTTTGTAATTGTAATAAAATATTGGTGCTATATAGTTTGTTTGATACTGTTTTAGTTATCACGGTTATAAGTGTTGGAAAATAACCTTTCGTAATGGATATAATTGTGATGTAATTTGCATTTGTCACGGTTATAAGTGTTAGAGTATCCTTTTTGGTAATGGCTATAAATGTTAGAAACTATTGTTCTGTCACGGTTATAAGTGTGAGAAATTACTATTTTGTCATGGTTATAACCGTGAGTAAATACTATTCTATCACGGTTATAAGTGTGAGAAATTACTATTTTGTCACGGTTATAACCGTGAGTAAATACTATTCTGTCACGGTTATAAGTGTTAGAAATTACTATTTTGTCACGGTTATACCCGTGAGTAAATACTATGCTGTCACGGTTATAAGCGTGAGAAATTACTATTTTGATCACGATTATAACCTTGAGCAAAAGTGTGACTGAATTTGCCCATGGTACCTATTTTCACGATTATAACCATGACAAATTAGTTTTGTCACGCTTATAACCGTGAGGAAATTGCCTTTCTGGTGAATTAGTTTTCCCATTTGTTATAACATGGACTCATAATCATATATTTTTTTAGTCCAAAGTGAATTTTTATGTATTTACCTAAGCACTTTATTGTTCAATTGAACTTCAGTTATAGATATATATCATATTTAATTTAATTGTTATATTGTAGGTGATAATGGAACAATTAATGGGCAGGGTAATATTTGGTGGGATTCTTTTAGAAATAAGACTCTGGACTACACGAGGCCTCATCTAATGGAGTTCATGTATTCAACTGACATTGTTATCTCAGATCTAACCTTCAAAAATTCCCCTTTTTGTGCAATCCATCCTATCTATTGCAGGTTTGTCTTCTACATATTCTAGTCTTATGCTACTACTTCAATTTTGTATATTTATGCGCTGGAGGTAAGTTTGGAAAACTCTTTATTGGACAGTCAGGTGGTTATCAGGAATCTGACTATTGTAGCCCCACTCAATGCTCCAAATACAGAAGGAATTGATCCTGGTAACTTTGAACTGAATTTGAAGTATATTTTTTTTCTCAGTTTTTTCAAATACTCAAACTCTCTGCTCCTTCCATCAGCATCTCATATGTTCATAGCTCGCCATAAATTGAGGATGGCTTTGAAATATTAGATATGTTGATCTATTTTGTGTTAAATATACATGTAGTTGTGGTAATTGTTTAAATAAAGAGTTAGAACAGGAAATTCTATAAATTTGGTGCAAATATACATGAAGGCAAACCTTAACCTGTAACCGATAAATCGGCCTATTTTCAACAACACTGAAAATTCGGACCTAAAGGTATTTGTGATTATTAGTTTAATGTATGCAATATATGTAAACTATAATGAATTGATAACCCTCATCTGTGCATTTTCTGCAGATAGCTTCATGGGAATTTTGTGCTAGAAAGCATGAGGAGCTTATTCCTCGAAGGCTATTGATACCTCAGGTACCAACACACCTTTAATCTTAATTTGAAGATTATATATACAAACTTCAGTTGCATATACATTCGTAATCTGTAGTTATACATAGATGATTAAAGTTACATCTTTTAGGTTAAACAACTTGGGGCAGTTGTTCAGAAATATCAAAATTCTGTTCAGAATGGATCTTCTTCGCTATCTTCTCAGAACTTGCAAAGTAACTGTAATGGGTAAGTCAAATTATATTCAAACCAGAATGTCACTCTCCTTAGTTAATATATAATTTTTTGTAACTTGAATGCTATAAAAATTAATGATATATGTTTTTTTTGTTTCCCTTGGATAACTGGAACATTTGAAATGTTATAAACAACTAATGATATGTGATTGTAGGTAGCTGGAACATTAGAATTGTTATTATATATAGTGATAAATGAAAAACATAAGCTTAAAAAAACTAAGAAATTTTTTGGTACTCCAATAAAAGGTTTTTTCCCCCTTCTCTTCTCAACGTTTTCAACTTGTTACATAATTTATAAAAGATTAGTTATATTTTCATCCAGAACCTTTGTAAGTTCTGTAACATCCAGGAATCTTTTACAATATCAATTTAATAATCTGTAGTAAAAATTAAATTGATATTGATATTCTGATAATAATTATTCAGATAAATTTAATAATCTTCTTCAATAATTATTTAAATTGGTTATTTTATCTTTTAAATGATATAAATGGATTTTTATTTACAATATAAATATATGGTTCATATTTTAAATAAATTGGTTTTGTTTTAAATTTAGAATAAATTTAACAAATTGGTTTTATGGCTTGATAAAAATATAATCTCTTGTAAAATGATTTTTAAAAAGAGATTTATAAAAATAATATTAATATTGTATTGACTTTATAAATAAGTATTGAATAAGAATTTGTAATTTTTATTTCAAATTGAATTTATATGTATAACTTGATTTGAAAAATATTTGATTTTGAATTTAGTTGAATTTAAATTTAAAAGTATAAAATTTTAAATTGTTTGATTGTTTTAATCTTTAATATGTATAAGATTCATTAACATAGTTTGTTTTTATTTTCATTTGTAAATTCATAAACATATTATAAAATAAACTAACAACTTAAACTAAGTTAACATATACATTAATTTGTAATTAGTATTAACTATTTTAAAGAGACATGTGTTTAAAAATTTACATAAATTTAACAAGTGTCCAACTTTTGACAAGTGTTAGAATTTTGTTTTAATTTTTCTTTTCTTTTCTTAAAAACTGAAATATATTAGTTAAGTTTACAATCTTCATTCATATTTCACTTTTATTTTCCTTCAACAAAGAAATCTTCAAAACTTCTAAGATCAAATTCATTTTCATATAAAAAATTCTGAAACCCTGCATATTCAAATCCTACATCTACATACACAAAATCTGCATTTTCTTAAAAACCTGCATATTAAAATTCAAATACCCTCTTCAAAATTCTGAAACCCTCCATACTCAAATCTGCATATCCTCAAATCTAAACAATCTGCATGTTCCTCTTCGAATAAAATCCACCTTCATCTGAAATTTCAAATAAAGGGCCTGCATATTATCTGCATTCTGTTTGAACCTGGGTTGATAGCATCTGCATATAATTTGAGGATTTAGCAACTGCATTCTTCCTGCATGCAAGTGATTAGGCTGTGATCATGGGCATTTCATCAGGAGTTCAACACAGTTTTGAAAATCAGAGAAAGCACACCTGTATTTGTTTTCTGGAAATTCAAATGATCAGTGGTCTGCATCATTAAAATGTGAGTAACTTAATTTTTTTTAAAATTTAAATTGGTTGCATGCTTATGTTAGATATAATTTAGTAATGTTTGTGTTCATAAAGGTTTAGTAATATGTTTGTGAATGCATGTTGGATATGCTCTGCTGTGACTTTGAATTCATCTTCCTATTTAAATGAATCCACCAAATACTGTTTAAATTCATGTTAGTATCTGTTCTTAAAATAACTAAGATTTGTTTGCTTATTTAGACTAGAATCAAATATTTGTAGGTGAGTTGATTTACTGCATGAAGAAAATTAACTTTAGCAAGTTAAAAGTATGAGTAGTGTGGCCTCTGCATGTAAATTCAAAACAAATTTTAATGAGTTAATATTGTATTTCAGTATCATAAAACTATGTATTAATTGAAGCTTGATTTTTTTAAATCAAGTACTAGTATTTTTAGGTGCTTGACAATGAAACAATTTATTCTTAAAACAAAATTGAGTATAAGCAAAATTCTTGCAATCTGTAGATTAAGGAAACTTAGTACTTTTCTGAGTTATAGAGTAAGGAGTTTAGATCCTTAGAAAAATCTGAAATGAGAATTTTATTGAGTAGAACAGATGCAGTTTTGATTTTCAGAAATTAACCCTAGTTTTGTATGGGTTTGTGCATTGAGATGGTTTGAAGTAGTGGATTGACCGAGTGTCTTGATATCTGGGAAATGGGAAGTTGGTGTGTAGATAGGTTCGAAGCCGGAGAGGGTGGACCTCAGGTGGTCGGAGTGGCGAGAGGCTGCCGTTGACAGGTTTGGAGTAAAAACCTGTATAAAATTTTCTAGGTTTGAATGTGGAAGGGGGGGGTGTGAATTTTGAATTCTTGTTTATCTGTTCTAATTGGTGATTATGTTGAGGAATGGATGAGTTGCTGGTTGTTTTTGGATCATCTAAGATGATGGGCAGAGGAGGAGATCGCCGTGCATATGCACGGCGACAGGTTTTCTGATGATTTGTTTTTGGGTGTGGGATGTTGCAGGGATGGCTCGAGTAAATAGGAAGAGAACCCGAAGCAGTAGCATGTTTGACTCGGAGTGGAGAGGCTTTAGACCCGAAGTAGGAATTTAGTTTCTCGGGTTACACTGTAACTTGCAAGTTTCAGGTTGCAGATCTGTTTTCTTTTAAATCTGGATTTTAAATATTTAAAATCTAAAGTTTATGTTTAAAGGAAAATTTAAGTTTAAAATCAAATTCAAGCTGTAATTTTTGATTTAAATTCAAGTTTGTATTTTTTTATTTAAATTCAAATTCCAGGTTTTGAAACACTGTTTTCTGTTTTTTTTTAAATCTGGGTTTAAACTTTTAAATCTGCAGTTTCATGTTTAAAGTAAGTTTAAGTTTGAAATTCAAATGCAAGTTGAATTTCTAATTTGAATTTAAACTCCGGTTTTTAAAAATAAAATTTAATTTTCAGAAGTTTAAACTTAATTAACCATTTGGTTAAATAAAATAGTTTAAACACTTTTAGAAATGAGATTTTAAAATATGAGTGGATTTGAGGTTATTTAAATCTGGAAATTCAAAAGTTTAATTTGAATTTCAGGCTTAAATTTTAAGGAAGGTTTAAATTGAAGTTTTAAATGAAAGTGAAAATTTAAGTTATTAAAGGATTTTGAAATGGATTTAACTTTAAAATTTTCATTTGGTATTGTTTGATTTGCATTTTAAATAAGTTTCAAATTATTTAAATTTTGATAAGTTTTAAAATTATTCTATTTAAACTTGAATTTAAATTGGAAATTTAAAGGTAATCTCATAAGTACTTAGTTTTGAATTAAATTGTTTTAAACATAGTTAAGTTATGTTTATTTTGAAATTTAAATTTAGATTTATGTTTTAGAATTTAATTAACAAGGTGATTAAGATTAATTAATTAATTTAATTAAATAAATTGAATTTGAAATTAATAATTGATTAATGATTAATCAATTTAAAATTAAGATCATTAATTAAATTATTAATTAATGATAAATGAATATTAATTATGTAATTAAGTTTTAAATTAAGGTTAATTAATTTTATAATTAACTTTAATTAATAAATGATTAAATATGATTTAAATGGTAATTAATTTAAGTTAATTACCTTATAAAATAATTTAAGGATGGTTAATGAAGGTTATTAACCATGGTTATTTAATAATTAATTAATGTAGTTAATATTTTTTAGATTAATTAATTTAATAATAATCAATTATAAATGGTTTAAGTATAATTACTTAGTAAAGTAATTAAGGGATTAATTACTTAATGTAATTAATTTAGATTAATGTGATTGTTTGATTTAATTAATTAAGTTTAATTAATTATAAACACTTGAGTCTTATAGATAATTAATTTATGTAATTAAAGTTTTGGAAATTACTTAGTTAAGTAATTATTTAATAATTACAGTTAAGTGGAGATCTTTAAGTGTGAGGTAATTTGGTTTAATTATTTAATAATTAATCAAGGGATTAATTAAGAAATTAATTTAAGGATAATTAATTTGGTTTAGTATAGTAATTAAGTTAGTTAATTACTTAGAGTAATTAATTTAACAAATATTAAGGATCATTAATTATTTTAATTAATGATGTAATTAAAGTTGATTAATTATGATTAATTAATCAATAATAGGTAATTAAAGGAAATTAATTAATGTAATTAATTAAGGATTAGAATAATTAATTATGATTAATTAATTAATTTAAGTAATTAAAAGTTAATTACTGTTTAGTTGGGAATAATTAATTTTATGAAATTAATTGAGGATAATTACATGGATGTAATTAAGTGTAATTAATCAAGAGTAATTAATTTAGGTGATTAATAATGAAGGATTTATTAATTGATTATAATCAATTAAATGTTAGAGTAAGCAAGATTTATATTAGTGAAGTAATTAATTTAATTTATTTTAAATTAATTAAAGATGGGTAATTAATTCAATTCATTTTAAATTAATTATATTATGATGAGTAAATCATTGCTTATGGATGAATGGTTGAACTTGATTGTCTTGGATGCTGTGTGATCTGAGTAATGAGATAAATGATATTGTGTGGTATGGATGCTTAGCTGTATTGTGATGATAACATAGGCTATCTATTGTGATAGTGATATATGGTATATCTGTATGATATTGATAATGTGAATTACCTGTTATGTGATAATGTTGATTATCAGTTATGATTTAAGTTATCTATCTGTGTGTATATAGATACTGTATTAAATTGTTTTAAAAACTTTAAAACAACTTGGACCTTAAAAGACACGCTTTGGATTTCGATGAGACCGAGATCGGGTTTCCATATTTGGATATCCGAAAACCACATCGATTCCAAATAACGTTAGGTCGTGAATAAAAATGGAGCTTTGTGAAGACTCGAGGTGTAAGGACTATGAGTTAGTATAACTCTGTGGGTGATTCCGTAATGAGTTGACAGAATTAGTTCTTATAGATTCGAGATGGTGAACCAGAGTGCAAGGATTATTGTCGTTAACTCTGAGGGTGATTCCAAAACGAGTGTAACGAGATAATGCCTTCGGTTTCGTTCGAACCCGGAACGAACTTGTATGGATTGAATGCTTTCAGAACATCGTCAGGTGGACGATGAGCATTCTAAGTGATATGTCCTATAAAGGTAATCGTAGCCTCAAGCCTCATCAACCGGGAATGGCTAAAACAGGGGAGGTGCAGCAAAGCTTCGTGGGTCGCGCCCACTGGAGAGCAAGATTGATCCCTGTCTAGAAGTCCCTTTATATTCGGCTGTGTGGGTGGTTGCTAGCTACAACCACGGGGTTGTCTTGTTTGGAACTATTCAGTAAGGAATGGGTCCGACTTTGTGTTGCAGAGGGTCGGGAGTGATCCTCGGTACGTTGATCTAGGCCACGTACTATGACGGGCGGTACCCCAGTAGCCCTGCCATTGTATGGAATCCAAAATCCAATAAGTGCCAACGGTTTTGATTGTATTACCCACTTTTGTGGCTAGTAGCTGGAATTTAATAATGTAACAATTTCGGCTATTTCTTATTTACTTGAAAACCCTAGACACTATTATAATATCATCGGATTTCCTATCAAATGTTTTGGTTAGCGTAAGGTAAAAACTTTTCCATGTTTATGTGTGGGAAGTCTTACGCGATACCTTTCTTTTCAAAAAGGTTTTTAAAAGTTAAGCAACTTTAACCTGTTACTCACACCAGACCCATGTCTGACCCGGAGTTTATTCTTTGTTTTCATAAACTCTTGGGTACTCAAATTTTTATGAGTAGTCAAGGGAATTCAGGTTAGGATTCTGGTTAGCTTTGACGAATCATGGAGGAGCAATGGAGCAGGAGACTTCTACTTGTAGATATATCTATAGTTTTCCGATATGTGTTCTCTGAGTTGTTGTATTGAGATTGTATAACTAGACAGGTGTTTATAACTGTCTAGTGTGTGATTGTATATCTGTGTACTCTGATTATGGTTGTAAAATATGTAATATTTATGATATTAATATAATTTATTCGTTCCACTGTGTAAGATTCTGATGTTGTTTTCTTTCTTCTCTTCTTTCTATTCTCTTTTTTATCCCTTTCTTTCTTAAAGATGATGCGATTTTCCGAGAGTGGAAAGTCGGGTCGTCTCATCTTGGTATCAGAGCATTAGGTTGAGTGAATATCTAGGCTCTGAAGTGTATCTTTCTTAGGGAGCATTAGGCTGAGTGAATACCTAGGCTCTGAAGTATGTCTTTCTTAGGGAGCATTAGGCTGAGTGAATACCTAGGCTCTGTAGTGGTGTCTTTCTTGAGAGAGCGTATTTGTAATTTTTTCTATATATATATATATGTATATATTTCTACCTATCTGTTGGGTTACCTGTTCAGGTTTTCCAATATAAGTTATAAAGGTAGATAAGGTAGTGGTGTGTGTAACACGATTACTACCATTGGTTGGAGTTTGAATGTTTGAGGTTGGAAGTGTTTTGTCGGGACTGTAGACCTAATATCGTCTCGAGTGAGTTCTGTAGCGATGAAGGATTTCATTGATCTCTGAAGGAAACCTGTAAAGGTTCGGAGTTTATTTTTGAGATTGGATGAGTAGTGTTTGGATCTGTCGGATGTGCGGATGTGAGTGATGGTATTTTGATACCTCAGGAAGTAGTAGTTGCGTGATGAGATGCAGTGACTATGGATGTTCCCGAAGATGATTTCTTTGGAACAAATTAAGAAGGCGAGTCTGCTTCGGTGTTGTGGCTGTGGTCAGCTTGAGTTTCTGTTTGCTTTGAAGTTCGAGTTTCTCGAAGAGCTTTGTTTTGGAATTCTTTGGCATCTGTGGAAGCAGTGTAGTTTGGAATGTTCTCGGTGTTGGAAAGAGATCTTCTGGCTTAGCAGTTTTTCTAAAGTGGAGTTCAGAAGCAGTTGAGTCGACTCGTTTCTTCGATGGGTTGGCTAGTTAAGTTTAAGCTATTCGATTTGGTTAAGGAAGAACAGTTTTCCCTGGATTTGGTTTGGGTGGTTCGCAAAAGTGACTTGCGATTGTTTGAGTGTTTTCTTGGGTTATCTGAGTTTTTCTGGATGTCTTCAGGAAGTCAGAGTTTGGTTCGCATCTGGAGTTTGAGCTTTCTTATCGTCAGGAATTCCAGGAGTGGTACCAGTGGTTCAGCTTTATAGTAGTATGGTTCCAGGAGATTGAGTTGGTGTAGCAGCTCAGAGTTTTGGAGGAACTTCTGAATTTCTTATGGATGTGTTGAACCATATCTCTGGGGTGTGTTGTTCTGTTGTGCTTGTGTTCTTCTTCAGCATTCTCTTCTACTTTGGATCAGAGTTGAGCAGCGGAAGCAGTTGGGAAGTGTATCTGCTTTTTTTTCCGGATAGGAGAAGTTGTTGTCTTCTGATGTTGAGAAGTTGAGTTTGAGTTGTTGGTTTTGGTTGATCTTGAGGAGATCATTTTGTTGAGTTGATTGGTCCAGTTTGTTTCAAGAGCATCAGCATAGGTTGAGCTGATTGGTAGGCTGTAGGTAGCCAGGATCGTCTGAAGAGTTTGTGGATAAGAGTCGGAGAGATTTTGGACTCTGAAGTCGGAGATTTAATTTTGGATAAGTTTTCTCTGATCTTAAGTGAGCTATAAGTTTGGGTAAGTCTGAGAAGTTAGCTCTGAAGTGTTTTGGATCTTTTCTGATCTTGGAGATTAAATGATTGATCTATAGGATTGAATTGCTAGTTTGGATAACTGGGATTCAATGAGTTTCACGTATCTCTGAGGAAGTATGTGTATGATCTGTTTCTGGTTGTGGAACCAGCAGTTCTGGAGTTTTGGTTGTTGAGTCAGACTCGTCTGTAGTCTGATATCTTGTCTAATGTTATAGATATAGTTGTTTTGTGGCTTCATAGTATTGGTTGTTTGGATTTTCTAGAGCGAGTATCCCGGTGGATATATATATATATACACTTGGGGAAACTCGATAAAATTTTATCCAGAATTTTTCTGAATAATTAGATTTGTTTGATTGGTTGAATTGGTTGTTTTGGTTGTTAGCATATGTTTGATATATGCTTGTGTTTATAATTAAAATTTAATAAGTTTATTAAATTACCTTTGTTTTAAATTTCGAGGACGAAATTCTTTTAAAGGGGAAGGATTGTAACATCCCGGAATTTTTAACAATATCAATTTAATAATCTGTAGTAAAAATTAAATTGATATTGATATTCTGATAATAATCATTCAGATAAATTTAATAATCTTCTTCAATAATTATTTAAATTGGTTATTTTATCTTTTAAATGATATAAATGGATTTCTATTTACAATATAAATATATGGTTCATATTTTAAATAAATTGGTTTTGTTTTAAATTTAGAATAAATTTAACAAATTGGTTTTATGGCTTGATAAAAATATAATTTCTTGTAAATTGATTTTTAAAAAGAGATTTATAAAAATAATATTAATATTGTATTGACTTTATAAATAAGTTTTGAATAAGAATTTGTAATTTTTATTTCAAATTGAATTTATATGTATAACTTGATTTGAAAAATATTTGATTTTGAATTTAGTTGAATTTAAATTTAAAAGTATAAAATTTTAAATTGTTTGATTGTTTTAATCTTTAATATGTATAAGATTCATTAACATAGTTTGTTTTTATTTTCATTTGTAAATTCATAAACATATTTTAAAATAAACTAACAACTTAAACTAAGTTAACATATACATTAATTTGTAATTAGTATTAACTATTTTAAAGAGACATGTGTCTAAAAATTTACATAAATTTAACAAGTGTCTAACTTTTGACAAGTGTTAGAATTTTGTTTTAATTTTTCTTTTCTTTTCTTAAAAACTGAAATATATTAGTTAAGTTTACAATCTTCATTCATATTTCACTTTTATTTTCCTTCAACAAAGAAATCTTCAAAACTTCTAAGATCAAATTCATTTTCATATAAAAAATTCTAAAACCCCGCATATTCAAATTTTACATCTACATACACAAAATCTGCATTTTCTTAAAAACCTGCATATTAAAAATCAAATACACTCTTCAAAATTCTGAAACCCTCCATACTCAAATCTGCATATCCTCAAATCTAAACAATCTGCATGTTCCTCTTCAAATAAAATCCACCCTCATCTGAAATTTCAAATAAAGGGCCTGCATATTATCTGCATTCTGTTTGAACCTGGGTTGATAGCATCTGCATATAATTTGAGGATTTAGCAACTGCATTCTTCCTGCATGTAAGTGATTAGGCTGTGATCATGGGCATTTCATCAAGAGTTCAACTCAGTTTTGAAAATCAGAGAAAGCACACCTGTATTTGTTTTCTAGAAATTCAAATGATCAGTGGTCTGCATCATTAAAATGTGAGTAACTTAATTTTTTTTAAAATTTAAATTGGTTGCATGCTTATGTTAGATATAATTTAGTAATGTTTGTGTTCATAAAGGTTTGGTAATATGTTTGTGAATGCATGTTGGATATGCTCTGCTGTGACTTTGAATTCATCTTCCTATTTAAATGAATCCACCAAATATTGTTTAAATTCGTGTTAGTATCTGATCTTAAAATAACTAAGATTTGTTTGCTTATTTAGACTAGAATCAAATATTTGTAGGTGAGTTGATTTACTGCATGAAGAAAATTAACTTTAGCAAGTTAAAAGTATGAGTAGTGTATCCTCTGCATGTAAATTCAAAACAAATTTTAATGAGTTAATATTGTATTTCAGTATCATAAAACTATGTATTAATTGAAGCTTGATTTTTTTAAATCAAGTACTAGTATTTTTAGGTGCTTGACAATGAAACAGTTTATTCTTAAAACAAAATTGAGTATAAGCAAAATTCTTGCAATCTGTAGATTAAGGAAACTTAATACTTTTCTGAGTTATAGAGTAAGGAGTTTAAATCCTTAGAAAAATCTGAAATGAGAATTTTATTGAGTAGAACAGATGCAGTTTTGATTTTCAAAAATTAACCCTAGTTTTGTATGGGTTTGTGCATTGAGATGGTTTGAAGTGGTGGATTGACCGTGTGTCTTGATATCTGGGAAATGGGAAGTTGGTGTGTAGATAGGTTCGAAGCCGGAGAGGGTGGACCTCAGGTGGTCGGAGTGGCGAGAGGCTGCCGTTGACAGGTTTGGAGTAAAAACCTGTATAAAATTTTCCAGGTTTGAATGTGGGGGGGGGGGGGGGGTGAATTTTGAATTCATGTTTATCTGTTCTAATTGGTGATTATGTTGGGGAATGGACGAGTTGCTTGTTGTTTTTGGATCATCTAAGATGATGGGCAGAGGAGGAGATCGCCGTGCATATGCACGACGACAGGTTTTCTGATGATTTGTTTTTGGGTGTGGGATGTTGCAGGGATGGCTCGAGTAAATAGGAAGAGAACCCGAAGCAGTAGCATGTTTGACTCGGAGTGGAGAGGCTTTAGACCCGAAGTAGGAATTTAGTTTCTCGGGTTACACTGTAACTTGCAAGTTTCAGGTTGCAGATCTGTTTTCTTTTAAATCTGGATTTTAAATATTTAAAATCTAAAGTTTATGTTTAAAGGAAAATTTAAGTTTAAAATCAAATTCAAGCTGTAATTTTTGATTTAAATTCAAGTTTGTATTTTTTTTATTTAAATTCAAATTCCAGGTTTTGAAACACTGTTTTCTGTTTTTTTTTAAATCTGGGTTTAAACTTTTAAATCTGCAGTTTCATGTTTAAAGTAAGTTTAAGTTTGAAATTCAAATGCAAGTTGAATTTCTAATTTGAATTTAAACTCCAGTTTTTAAAAATAAAATTTAATTTTCAGAAGTTTAAACTTAATTAACCATTTGGTTAGATAAAATAGTTTAAACACTTTTAGAAATGAGATTTTAAAATATGAGTGGATTTGAGGTTATTTAAATCTGGAAATTCAAAAGTTTAATTTGAATTTCAGGCTTAAATTTTAAGGAAGGTTTAAATTGAAGTTTTAAATGAAAGTGAAAATTTAAGTTATTAAAGGATTTTGAAATGGATTTAACTTTAAGATTTTCATTTGGTATTGTTTGATTTGCATTTTAAATAAGTTTCAAATTATTTAAATTTTGATAAGTTTTAAAATTATTCTATTTAAACTTGAATTTAAATTGGAAATTTAAAGGTAATCTCATAAGTACTTAGTTTTGAATTAAATTGTTTTAAACATAGTTAAGTTATGTTTATTTTGAAATTTAAATTTAGATTTATGTTTTAGAATTTAATTAACAAGGTGATTAAGATTAATTAATTAATTTAATTAAATAAATTGAATTTGGAATTAATAATTGATTAATGATTAATCAATTTAAAATTAAGATCATTAATTAAATTATTAATTAATGATAAATAAATATTAATTATGTAATTAAGTTTTAAATTAAGGTTAATTAATTTTATAATTAACTTTAATTAATAAATGATTAAAGATGATTTTAATGGTAATTAATTTAAGTTAATTACCTTATAAAATAATTTGAGGATGGTTAATGAAGGTCATTAACCATGGTTATTTAATAATTAATTAATGTAGTTAATATTTTTTAGATTAATTAATTTAATAATAATCAATTATAAATGGTTTAAGTATAATTACTTAGTAAAGTAATTAAGGGATTAATTACTTAATGTAATTAATTTAGATTAATATGATTGTTTAATTTAATTAATTAAGTTTAATTAATTATAAACACTTGAGTTTTATAGATAATTACTTTATGTAATTAAAGTTTTGGAAATTACTTAGTTAAGTAATTGTTTAATAATTACATATTGTAATTAAGTGGAGATGTTTAAGTGTGAGGTAATTTGGTTTAATTATTTAATAATTAATCAAAGGATTAATTAAGAAATTAATTTAAGGATAATTAATTTGGTTTAGTATAGTAATTAAGTTAGTTAATTACTTAGAGTAATTAATTTAAGAAATAATTAAGGATCATTAATTATTTTAATTAATGATGTAAATAAAGTTGATTAATTATGATTAATTAATCAATAATAGGTAATTAAAGGAAATTAATTAATGTAATTAATTAAGGATTAGAATAATTAATTATGATTAATTAATTAATTTAAGTAATTAAAAGTTAATTACTGTTTAGTTGGGAATAATTAATTTTATGAAATTAATTGAGGATAATTACATGGATGTAATTAAGGGTAATTAATCAAGAGTGATTAATTTAGGTGATTAATAATGAAGGATTTATTAATTGATTGTAATCAATTAAATGTTAGAGTAAGCAAGATTTATATTGGTAAAGTAATTAATTTAATTTATTTTAAATTAATTAAAGATGGGTAATTAATTTAATTCATTTTAAATTAATTATATTATGATGAGTAAATCATTGCTTATGGATGAATGGTTGAACTTGATTGTCTTGGATGCTGTGTGATCTCAGTAATGAGATAAATGATATTGTGTGGTATGGATGCTTGGCTGTATTGTGATGATAACATAGGTTATCTATTGTGATAGTGATATATGGTATATCTATATGATATTGATAATGTGAATTACCTGTTATGTGATAATGTTGATTATCGGTTATGATTTAAGTTATCTATCTGTGTGTATATAGATACTGTATTAAATTATTTAAAAAACTTTAAAACAACTTGGACCTTAAAAGTCACGCTTTGGATTTCGATGAGACCGGGATCAGGTTTCCATATTTGGATATCCGAAAACCACATCGATTCCAAATAACGTTAGGTCGTGAATAAAAATGGAGCTTTGTGAAGACTCGAGGTGTAAGGACTATGAGTCAGTATAACTCTGTGGGTGATTCCATAATGAGTTGACGGAATTAGTTCTTATAGATTCGAGATGGTGAATCAGAGTGCAAGGGTTATTGTCGTTAACTCTGAGGGTGATTCCAAAACGAGTGTAACGAGATAATGCCTTCGGTTTCGTTCGAACCCGGAACGAACTTGTATGGATTGAATGCTTTCAGAACATCGTCAGGTGGACGATGAGCATTCTAAGTGATATGTCCTATAAAGGTAATCGTAACCTCAAGCCTCATCAACCGGGAATGGCTAAAACAGGGGAGGTGCAGCAAAGCTTCGTGGGTCGCGCCCACTGGAGAGCAAGATTGATCCCTGTCTAGAAGTCCCTTTATATTCGGCTGTGTGGGTGGTTGCTAGCTACAACCACGGGGTTGTCTTGTTTGGAACTATTCAGTAAGGAATGGGTCCGGCTTTGTGTTGCAGGGGGTCGGGAGTGATCCTCGGTACGTTGATCTAGGCCACGTAGGCAGTATCCCAGTAGCCCTGCCATTGTATGGAATCCAAAATCCAATAAGTGCCAACGGTTTTGATTGTATTACCCACTTTTGTGGCTAGTTGTTGGAATTTAAAATGTAACAATTTCGGCTATTTCTTATTTACTTAAAAACCCTAGACACTATTATAATATCATCGGATTTCCTTTCAAATGTTTTGGTTAGCGTAAGGTAAAAACTTTTCCATGTTTATGTGTGGGAAGTCTTACGCGATACCTTTCTTTTCAAAAAGGTTTTTAAAAGTTAAGCAACTTTAACCTGTTACTCACACCAGACCCATGTCTGACCCGGAGTTTATTCTTTGTTTTCATAAACTCTTGGGTACTCAAATTTTTATGAGTAGTCAAGGAAATTCAGGTTAGGATTCTGGTTAGCTTTGACGAATCATGGAGGAGCAATGGAGCAGGAGGCTTCTACTTGTAGATATATCTATAGTTTTCCGATATGTGTTCTCTGAGTTGTTGTATTGAGATTGTATAACTAGACAGGTGTTTATAACTGTCTAGTGTGTGATTGTATATCTGTATACTCTGATTATGGTTGTAAACTATGTAATATTTATGATATTAATATAATTTATTCGTTTCGCTGTGTAAGATTCTGATGTTGTTTTCTTTCTTCTCTTCTTTCTATTCTCTTTTCTATCCCTTTCTTTCTTAAAGATGATGCGATTTTCCGAGAGTGGAAAGTCGGGTCGTCTCAAGTTCAGCCACTTTAGAAGTTATGGAAGATGAACTTATGAATAAAGATATTTCTTAATACTTTTATGTCATATTTTTCTATTGGTTTAAACTTAATTTTTATGCCACATGAAATCTTATACCAATTAAATTCATGTTTAAGAATATGTAGTCAAATGTCATTTTTCAAAGGCATGCTAATCATATTAGAAGCTAGAAAATTTGACAGGGTTAACCAACTCAATAGTTCGAGTTGTTGATAATTAAGTTGTTAAAATGATGATATTTTTTTTGTATCGTCATTTTTGTAACTTAATTGTTAAAAATTCAACTATTGAGCTATACTATTTGAGCTGGCTTTCGCTGACAAAATTTGCTATTTTATGAGATAATTAACACACATTTGAAAAATGTTATTTGACTACATTCTCAAACATGAATTTAATTCATATAAGATTTGACATAATTTATTTATTATTTATTACTATGTAGCATAAATTAATTAAAAAACGTGGGATAGCAGCCATAAGGATATCTTTATTTATAAGTTCGTCCACACTAACTTTTGGAGTAAATGAACTCATGATTATTATGGAAGGAAATAGAATCATCCAAAGCTGATATTTGTTTGGTGTAATAGAGCAAGTCGAAAAAGACTTTCGAGCATTCCATGTTCATAATCTTACAATAATGATGTTGGTTTTACCTGGCAGATTTGTTGCTTCTGCACGTCAAGTAGCAAAAGCTTTGGAGGTGCCATTGGTAAATGATTTGGGATACACAAAGAGATATGTTCAATGCCTTCAAGTACTGTTTTGCTTTGTCATTCTGCTACCATTTTTAATTTTCTTTTTGTTACGTTATGGAGTTGAAGGTTTGGAGAATGGAAGTTGTAAGTGATGTGGTATAGGAACAGAGATGATGCAGTGATTCAGTGGGAATGTTTGTTGATGATGTAAATTGGTGGCTGTGATGGATAAGTTGGATAGGTTGTGTAGTTGTGAAGAGGGGAAGACAACGGGAGGTTATGAGTGGAATGTAGTAAAATTTAAGGTAGTGACAAGCGGAGAAGATGGCAGCTCTGTCGGTAGCAGTGGTGAATGTCAGTGATGTGGTGATTTCAACTGTTATGGTGGTATTTGATATGCAGTGATGTGGCGGTTACAACTATTAAGAAAGTGATATGTAGTGGAGGTTATGGTTGTGGGTTTGACATGTGTGAGGCAGTGACTACTCGAAGCAGGTGGATGAAGCAGGTTGATGAGGCTAGTTCAGTAGGGGTATGTGCACTGGGAAAGGACAGTTGTGAATGGCTGTGGTATGGTCAGTTTTGTGGTGGAAGTGGAGGAGATTTGTGTGGGTATGCAGGATAGATTTGTTGACACAGTGGGAAAAAGCTTGGGTTGTGGTGATGTCTACTGTAATTTTGAGGTAGTATGACGATGGTATGTGAGTATGTATGCTGTTTGCTGGGTGGAAGTATGAAAAAGCAGGGGGGGTAGAGATAATGTAGTGCTGCAGTGGTAAGGCTTGGTGCAGAAATTTGTAGGCCGTGGTACAGAGAATGGTGAGTGGTTTTAGGAGATGCAGAAGTTTTGTTGAAGTTTTAGGAGACTGACAATGTTCGGGTTGAAGTTTCAGGCAGAGTTATATGGTGATAGCTGAAGGTAGTTGGTGATATATGACTGTTGTGTTGGTGCAAGTGTAGTTGTTTTGGTATTTTAATGAATTTCTGTTGTGCAGCAATAAGGAAGGCAGGGTGAAGCAATTTTGTGGTCAGTGTAGTATGAATGATACGAAGTGGAACACTGGTGGTACGAGGTTGATGCAGTGGTGGATTTGGAACTTGTTTGAAGTGTTAGAAGAAAGGTAGAGAAGTGATGGAGAAGTATGAATGGTTTGTGGTTTAGTGAAGCTTTGTTGTGCTGCAGTGGCCTAGTAAGAGTGTGATGGGATCTGTTGAATGTTGCAAATGTGCACAGTTTTGAATGAATGGTGTATGTTACTTGGCCTGAGTATCGTTTGCGTTATCATTAAGTTACTAAACGCTATGTAGTTTTATTCTGAAACTATGTTTTAAAGTTTGTTATACATACCATGCTTGTATGCCCTAGTTTGTGGTGTTGGTATGAAGTATCCTTTGTGGTGTTTGACTGAAACATAAATGTTTGGTGTTGTTTTAATTATTGATCGTATGTTTTCTTAATGTTAATACTATATATTTTTTGTATAGTTTATTTGTAGCTGTAATAAAATATTGGTGCTATATAGTTTGTTTGATACTGTTTTAGTTATCACGGTTATAAGTGTTAGAAAATAACCTTTCGTAATGGTTATAACTGTGATATAATTTGCATTTGTCACGGTTATAAGTGTTAGAGTATCCTTTTTGGTAATGGTCATAAATGTTAGAAACTATTGTTCTGTCACGATTATAAGTGTGAGAAATTACTATTTTGTCACGGTTATAACCATGAGTAAATACTATTCTGTCACGGTTATAAGCATGAGAAATTACTATTTTGTCACGATTATAACCGTGAGTAAATACTATTCTGTCACGGTTATAAGTGTTAGAAATCACTATTTTTTCACGGTTATACCCCTGAGTAAATACTATTCTATCATGGTTATAAGCGTGAGAAATTACTATTTTCATCACGGTTATAACCGTGAGCAAAAGTGTGACTGAATTTGCCCACGGTACCTATTTTCACGGTTATGACCGTGACAAATTAGTTTTGTCACGCTTATAACCATGAGAAAATTGCCTTTCTGGTGTTGTGTGTTAAGGAGGTCCAAATTCGCTTTGTAGAGAATTTGTTGCAGCCTTGTTGTAAAATTTTTCTTTTGAATTATTCGTCAATTTAGAAAAGAAAGAGCATGTTTGATAGTAAAGGTATAATAGGAACAATCCTAATGAGGAGAGAGAATGCTCACTTTTGCTTCTTGAAAAGATATTGGAAACAAGGACTGTACAAAATACTAAGTAGATACTTAATATGGAATGATAAATGTGGTTTATATTCCAAATGTAATTCTATTATAGAAAATTATTTTCAATAAGATTTATTTCTTTGAGTTAAGATATTTGACTCTCGAGTATAAACTAGTTATAGTTGATGCTAATAAGTGGTTGAATGGATCTTCTTATTTCATACACCGTTATAGTAATGGCGAAAATAGTAGGAGCATACCATATGACACTTATTAGTGCATACCATATTCATAAATTTAATTTGATATGAATATTATGAATATTCGTTATGAAATAAATCTATCGCAGCGTTGGTATTTAGGTTTATAACAATAGTGATGGATTAGCTATGGAAAATACAGAAGTATCTATAACTTTCTACAATTATTTTGAATTACGGTTGAAGCTATATTTTTGAGGAATAATTATTTATTCGTTTGTATGAATTATATGACACTCATGAATTGTATCTCAAAAGATCATAGGAAAAGCTCCTATTCAGCTGGAGTGACAAAAATGTTAATTATCTCTACGGATTGATACATATGTATATGTATGTGATCCAAGGTCTAATGATACCAAAACGGATTCACTTATTTCATTAAATTCAACAATGAATTATCACAGAAATGTCATGTGTATTTGATACACAAGCAGTATATCTTTGATAAGTTCATTGAATATAATATGGAAACAGAAAGCATAATATTTAAAGGAAATAAAACAATTGATTTATTTAATAGGTGAGTGTCTTGGAAAGGAACTCCAAAATTACCTAAAAAAGAATAATATTCAATCTCAAACCACTCTTCTTAATAATACATAACGACGTATCAATAAGGAGTAATGGAACTTTGTTGGACAGTGTATGAATAAAGATAAGTGAAGTGGAGATTACTTCTTTCTATAAGGATATAAACTTATGAGTAAGAACATATATTAAATTTAGTTCGACCTAAAGCGAAATTTATGAAATCAAATAAAATATGAGTTGTTAAGAAGCCTTATGTGTCCTATGTCATGGACTTGACAAGCTGCATGAGTCGAGAAGCTACATGTAAAATGTGCTTCTAAGGGATCTTACATGAACCACCCCAAAGGAATGTGGGACTGACCAACAATGTCAACTAAATTATGTTAAGAACATAAGTTTTATGAACTCAAAATTGAATCAATTTTATTTAAGTATTGGATACAATCCAAAGAATCCAACATACAAACGGATTATATAATATGAAATAAAATTAACTAAGCCTATAATGGAAAAAACTCATTAAATGAAAATAAAAATTATCACACGTTAAATAGAAACTATGAGTTTCTTATCGACGCTAAGAAAAAGAATTGTTAGAAATAATAAATTCCTCAGTTTTCAATAAACCATAAAGAGTATAAATGTAATGACCTAGGAATTCAAACACTTCATATTTAAATGTCTAAATTATTTAAATATTTAAATCTTGGATGTAATGTGATTAAATTGATTTAATAACCTATTAGCCTTCCTTTTTGAAATAGTAACTATTGATAAGAAAATTATTTTTGAAATTTATTTAAAAAAATAAATAGTTCGAATAAATATCAATAATGTGATAGAAAATCATTTTATCGATATACGGCCTCAAAGCACATGAAATTATTATCCCGGGGAACTATCTTGGATTATGACAATTGTCATTGGGACTGGAATAATGAGGCAATATACGTGAGTTTCGTAGCTATCAGAGGTCCCATAAGATCGTACGAGCTCGAAATGCATTGCGATTAATTTGAGAAATTAAAATATCACATATATTATTATACAACCCCCGCCACCACGTTCACTTTTCACTCCTCACTTTTCTTTCTCTCTTGTCCTTCAATAAATAAAGAAATACACAGCCACCTCCTACAATGAATTGTTTCAAGAGCTACGGGCATCGATAAGAGCTATGGCTAGATCCGTTGCACTCGAGATGGAGAAAGGTTCAAATCCATGATATCAAAGTTGGATGTGAATATCCTTAGTTATGATCGATTTTTATAGTTGATGTTATGGTTAGGGATAGTCGTAGGTTGAGGCAGGGTTAGGTCAAGGTGATGGCTGTGTAGTGTTTCTCATTCGAAGCTACACCTAGCGGGTAGGTTGATGGGAGTGGGATGGTGCCTTGAGCGTCATGACTTTGTAAAGTCACATGGAAATTTCCAGGTTGCATTTTGCTGGGAAAGGATGAGCTCTTCAAAGTGGGAACCATTACTGAGTAGCGCAAAGTGGAACACAACGGAATTGGTCGTTCGATGTTTCATGGTGTATATGTGGAGATAGGAGGAGAGAGGTAGGTCTGGTGATGGGTATATGCATGCACGTTTCTGTTTATAGGTGGGAGAAAAATTGAATTGGTGTAGATGATGATGTGGAGGTAATTAAATTTAATTAAGTTGACTAGTTAATTAATTAATTCATAAAATCTGAATTCTTATTAAATTCGTAACTTTTGCTTACATGGTCCAATCGAGGCGCCGTCTTCACCATTGCACTCATAGCAAGATTATCTACGTCTTGGTTTAGCATGGACTTGGGTGAGTGTAACGACCTGGAATTTCGGACACTTCTTATTTAAATATCTAAATTATTTAAATATGTAAATCTTAGATTTAACGTAATTAAAACGATTTAATTAGCTTGTTAACCCATTTTAAAATCGTATAATGATAGTAAAATTGTTTTGAAAAAATGTCTGCAAAAATAAATAATTTGAAAAAATATCAATAATGTGACCAAAAATTGTTTTATCGATAAACCGCCTTTTAACCATCAAAAGTTGTTCAAACTTTTTTGCATACACTTCTTTGCTTAGGAAATCAATAAAATGAAACAAAAAGTTTTTACCGTTTATTGAAATAAACTTTATGATCTCGTGGGTGATGTCATTAAAGATATTATGAAAATAAGCTTTTAAGGAAAGATTTAACTCTTAAGTGTTATGTAAAGGAAAAGTGATGGAAGGTGAGCCTTACATGGAATGAGAAGGGAAAGGGGTGAGAACAAGCTTATGCAACACCATTTGAAGCTTATAAAAGGAGGGACACAACCTTGATAATAAATCATAAATTCTCAATGGTTGAAATGAAGTAAGGGAATAAAAATGGTGGAAGTGCTTAAGCACTATCCACTAATTCCTCTTTAACCTTTTCAAGTCTAAACCATGTCATCTCTAGTCTCTCCTAAACTTTGCCTATAGGCCTAAAATACCATGTGAAGCATGAATATCAAGTCATAGTGGAAGAAACGTTAGAGGAATAGTGGTTCTAAGAGGGGCCTAAGCAACGGAAGAGGAGGGGAGGTGTTGCCTTAGTTTGAAAGTGCTAAAGATTAGATCTTTAGGCTTCTGGTGATGGTAGGAGGTGGTTCTTTGATTTTAGTGGCTTTGTTCTTGTATTTGGCTTGGATATAAGGTTGTTATCACACTATCTTATAAGTATATATTATATGTGTGTGTGTGTGTGTGTGTGTGTGTGTGTTGTATTTGAATTATAAAGTTAAAGTGACATTAACTAAGTAAAGTTATAAACTTTAGACCCCTATTGCTTTTGAAAGAAAATGACAACTTTATACCATATAAAAACATGTGGTATGGCCTTGACCCTACGTTTAAATGTTTTTTTGACATGGATGTTGAATTGAAGTAAGTTTGAAAGTGTTTGAAGCAAGAATAGTCCTTATAAGTGCACTTCGACATCCCTTAACTTTAACTTGTGTAAATTAGATATTTATGATATTAACTTAGTATATTTGATTTGGTTGTTATCTTTTGGTGTAGTAGATAATAAATAAATGGTTTGGAAAGTCATGAAAATTTTGAACCAAAGTTGTGAAGTAAGAACCAAAAGATGGCTATAATTCACTTTCTAAATATAGCCTATTCTTGGGACTTTTTATAAATAAATGGGAAAATATTCTTAGGGGTTTATTTCTATGGTTTTTAAGAAACCTAAAGGCAGTAATTATTGTAAAAATCTCCAATCTTAAGTTATTTATTAAAGTGGTTTAAACTAGTCGTAAAGATTGTGCTTTTCAACGTGTTATTTAACAAAGACTTTTAACAACATTTATAAATGCTTCAGTAAGTCACTTATGGTTTTACGTGTTTGAAAATGATATTTGATTTTGGTATTTTATCTAATATTTTAGAGATATTTCATAACACATTTTTAAGTATTCTAAATTTTATTTGAATTTTAAATATATTTTTAATAATTACGTATGTATTTTCAATGTAAAGAGGTTTTATAATATAAAACATGTTTTTATCAAATTATAAATTTGTTATTTTCAAGTAATATTTTACATAGATGTTTCAAACCTATTTACATGTATTTTTAAGATTTTGAAAAAGGTAATTAACTATTGACACTAAAAGTCGACGAAGTAGACTTCTTTATTTCTAGGAGCTAATATTGATGTCGAGTATGAATATGAGCAATAGCTCTCTAACCCACCGGTTACCCTCTTGAATGGGGAATAGTTAAGTTGGAATATTGAAAACATGTTAATCTTGTGTTTACTTATTTGTTTATAAGGTAATTAACTTTTCTTAATCCTAAAAGCTGACGAAGGTGGGCTATCTATTTGTGAGAGTTAAGATTGATATCAAGTAGGGATAGAGTAATAGAGCTCTAACCTACTGGTTTTCTCTTAGCTGAGGAATAGTTAAGTCGGAAATGTCAGTAAAGGGAAATCATATTGTTCTCTAACTTTTTATAGAAATCATTAATATTATACTTAACATTAAAAGCCGATCAGTAGACTTTCTATCTATGAGATTCAAGAATAAAGCGTCTAGGCAAGGCTTTGATGCAACCAGTGTTCTAAATTGCCTTGCTTCACTGCTGGGCGAAGAATAGTATATGTTGAAATGTCAAAAACGAATTAAGTATATGAATATTAATTTGTTTAAGCAATTGTTTTAACTAGATAATCGATTAGTCGACTATCGAACCTAACCAAATATTATCTTAGATCTTTAAAAGAGTATTTTTTTTTAAAATGATATAAGTATGAAATGTTTTTGGATTTGTTGTGACATCATGTTAATAGAATTCATCTTTAACGCTTTTTGATTATACTTATGAATATAAATAGATTTTAAAAAAATGTTTCATAGATAAGCCGAAGTGAAATGGTTTCGGGTTTGTTGTGACAATGTGTTAATAACATTCGTTTTTAACTCTTTTGATTATATTTATGCATGTAAATAGATCTTTAAAGGGAATGTTTTAAAAGATAAGCATAAATGAAATTGTTTTGGATTTGTAGCACAATGTTTAATTAACACTAGTCCTAAACATTTTTGAATGGATTTTTGAAAGTACTTAGATCCTAGAATAGATATTTTGAAGGAAATTACATGTAAAAAATCTTTTGGAAAAAGATGGAAAAAAGCAAAGGTTTAAAGTTGTAATGACCCATCTTTCACTCCACAAAAAGACGTATCATTATTAAGAAGGAAAGGGATAGAAAAGAGAATAGATAGAAAAGAAAGAACTAAACAATATCAGAATCTCGCAGCGGAACGAATAAAATATATTAATCACATAATTTATTACATAGTACACAACATTTTATAGAGTTACACAGCTTTAAATCACAAATTAGACAGTTACAAAGATCTGTCTATTGTACAGCTCAAGTTACAACACAGAGATTAGCATAGCGGAACCACAATATCTATATACGCCGAAGCTCCTGCTCCATATCTTTTTCGGAAACTCGTCAAAGCTAACCTGAATCCCTTGGATACTTGAAAAAATTTGAGTACCCAAGAGTTTAATAAAACAGAAAATAAACTCTGGGTTAGACATGGATCTGGTGTGAGTAAACGGGTTAAAGTTGCTTAACTTTGAAAAACCTTTGAAAATAAAAGGTATCTCGTAAGACTTCCCGCACATAAACACAGAATTTATTTTACCTTACGATAACCAAAACATTTGATAGGAAATCTAGTGATATTATAATAGTGCCTAAGGTTTTCAAGTAAAATACAGAAATAGCTGGAATGCTTACATCTCACGTTCCAACATAGTTGGGTACAATCAAAACATATGGCACTTATTGGAGTTTGGGTTCCATACTTCCATACAATGACAGGGCTACTGGGGTACCGCCCGTCACAGTGAGTGGCCTAGATCACCGCACCAAGGATCCACCCTGATCCCCTACAACACAAGACCGCAACCATCCCTTACTGTTAGTCCCGAATAAGACAACCCCAGCAGTTGTCGCGACCAACTGCCCAGACGGCCGAATAAAAAGAGACCTCTAGATAGGGGTAATCTTATCCCACTTGGGTGCTACCCACTTAGCCTTGCTGCACCTCCCCTGTTTTAGCCATTCTCGGTTGATGAGGCTTGAGGCTACGATTACCTTTTTAGAACATATATCTTAGAATGCTCATCGTCCTCCAATGACGATGTTCGGAAAGCATTCAATCCATACAAGTTCGTTCCGGGTTCGAACGAAACCGAAGGCACTATCTCGTTACACTCATTTTGGAATCACCCTTAGAGTTAACGACAATTGCCCTTGCACTCTGAATCTTCATCTCGATCTTTACTTGAGATTCACGACTTATCGTTTAATTTTGATCTATGTGGTTTTTGGATAACCAAATTGGGAAATCCGATCCCGGTCTCACCGAAATCCAAAACGTTGTCTTTTAAAGTCAAATTGTTTAAGTTAAAACAATTTAATTTATTATCTATATTCACACAGATAGATAATTCACATTATCAAATATATATAATCCATATCACCATAATTCAATCAAAGCATCTTATATCACAGAGCAGCCATATCACATATCAGAGATATCAAACAATCCAAAGCATTCAATAACATTCGATCATCCATAAACAAGATTAATTAGTCACACCATCTCTAATTAATTTAAAAAATTTAAATCAATTACTTCCATCAATAAAAATCCTGCTTACTTAACCATTAATTAATTACAATCCAATTAATTAATCATCCCTTGATTATCCATCTTAATTAATCAACCTTGATTAATTATTCTTTAATTACATTAAGTAATCAGCCTTTAATTAATCACATAGATTAATTTTCCTTAACCATTTATAGTAATTAACCTTTAATTTTAATTAATTAATTAACTCTATAGTTAATTACATTGATCCTTAATTAATTAAATTAATTTATTATTCTATAATCACTTACATTGATTAATTATCTTTAATTAATCACATTCATAAATTAACCTTAATTAATTATATTCAGTAATTAACTATCCTTTAATTAATTACATTCAATAATTAATCTTTAATTACTCCCATTTAATTACTTCCATTAAGTAATTTCCCTTTTATAAATTACATTCGGAATTATCCATTAATTACTTGCACAAGTAATTACATTTTAACAATCACATTAAGTAATTACACTTAATCAACTTCATAAGTGATTATCCTTAATTAATTAAATCAATTAACTATCTTAAATTAATCGCATTAATTAATTTAATTGAGTAATTAGTTCCTTTAATTACTTCCATTAATCACTCTTTAATTAATTGACCTTTAACTACTTAGATTAATTAACCCTTAATTAATTACGTAGTTAACTATCCTTAATATATTAAATCGACTATCTTAAATTAATTACATTAATTAATCATCTCATAATTACTAGTCAATGATCTTTAAATTACAGTCATTTACGTACCACTAATTACTTACTAAGTAATTATCCCTAGATTATAAACATCAATCAATTAAACTTTATTAATCCTATTAAGTGATTATCTTTTAATTAATTTCAATAATTAATTATCTCTAATTAATTACAACCTTGAGTGATTTAAAGATAATTTCTTTATCTTAACTAATTTATCATCTAAATCTTATTAACTTAATACTTGAAATCGATTTATAAAAATCAAATGAGATCTTTATAATTGATTTAAAATCTAATACTCCTACCTTAATTATTCCTTAATTACAACATTTAATACATTTAAAAATTCGTAGGAATTTTATTACAAAATTTAACTAACATATAGTTACTTTAAAATCAAAACAAATTTAAACATTACTTTATCATTTAAATCTTGGAAAAAAACCGGTTTAAAACAATTTTTTGGAAAAATCCATTTTAAATATACTTTAAATCTTTAAACTTGTTTAAACATTTTGATTTTATAAAACTTTTTTTTCAAAACCAAGTTACAAAACTTATTTCCATCCATACATTTTAAAACTTGATTAAAAACCTATTCAAGCTTCAAACAAAAATCTGGAAAACCAATTTACTTCACAAATAGAAAACCCGAGCCTAACACTAGGGATCCCCAAGAACACACTCGAAAACTCACGATCCTCCACTGCTTCGAGACCAACATGCTACATACTCGAGTTCGTCTTGAGTTCTCCTGCTTCTTCCCGAACCTATCGAACTCATCAAAAACAACCGTGCACACATGCACGTGCACAAACATTCCAGTCTTTATCGATCAACGTCGCGTCCTCCTCAAGTCGACATCCACCTCGTCGTCAAACACGACCACCCAAATCGTACAATTCCACCACGAATCAAAATCGAACACGACGATTGTCATGACTCGAATTTTAGCGTTCAAAAATCGACACCTGTAAATCACTTGTACTCGAGTGTCGTAGATTCAACCGTTGAAATCCAATTTGTGCCGGAGCTTATAACACATTAAATACAACACACATCGGTAGAAAAAAATGAATATATCATTGATACAACAACGAATACAATATCCGATACAATATGAATTCCAAATATCAGAGATAAATATATAACAGTGGAATAGGATAACAACAACAAGGATGGTCTAGACTTTGCGACCTTTAACAGCGGAAAGATGACCATCGATAGAGTCTTTCAAGTGAGAAAACGGGAATCCAACAAACTGAGTTTTCAATGCCAAAGCTCCAATGCTCCAAACTCGAATCATCATCATTGCTAAACCTGTAGCAAATGTGATCCAAACATCGATTGCCAAACCAAAGACTTCAAAAGCTATCGAATTTACATCTACAAGCTGATTATCTGAAAACCGAACTCTAGACTGCCCGTGTGAAAAATTATGGGAACCAAGAGTTTAGGAAGGGAACAATAAACTCCAGGTCAGTAATGGGACTGGTGTGAGCAAACGAAAACAATTTTATCTTTAAAAGCAAAACAAAAGAATTTTAAAGAAATCCGCAATACTTTTTGGAAAAATGAAACTACATAAGGCCTCCCCATACAAACACAATGCAAGCGCACAATTAGAGAAGATTTCTCCTTATGATAGTCAAACATGCTTGATACGTGTAAACCTTTTGATAATATTATTATTAGTGCATTGTACAGAAAACAAATTCAAAAGTATAATATTAATCTTAGCCGGCATAGGTACCATTATATTATGCCTGCTATAGCTACCATTTAAGAATGACAGGTTATACAATTGCAATAGTAAAGGACGCATATTGGTGATTGGATTTCCAACAATGGTCAGGATAAGGAACTTCCTCATTAAATGGAACGCCACTAGAGGGACGCCCCAAGAACCAAAATGGTTCCCTGCCAACACATGGCCGGATTACCCCTGCCTGGAAGTAACACCTACAAGCAAGCAATCCCCGGTCGTTACCGACCTTTATCCTGGGATTCGCCAACAAATAGCAACAACCACACAGTTAAATATATGGGCTCCATACCATGATATCACTTTTATCCAGAAGAAAATGGACATATCCTAGGGGTGCGACCCCTGAAAACCTTGCCGCAACATTCCTGTTTCGACGACGAAGTCTCGTCCACAAAGCTACACTTTTCACAAAGTCATGCTTTGATCAACAAATGATCAACAGTACTTCGTATGCCACATTACCAAATTGAAAATGTATCACTAGAAACCATCAAGTACATAACCTCTGAGCTCGTACGTCTCAGAGAAGGGTGTTAAGCTAAGATAGTAAATTCTTCGCCACCGAACAAAAATGTATTTGATAGAAACCAGCTTTACATCTCAAAGTGTAATGTCAGACACACATCCATACAAGTCTGTTCTAGGTTCGAACAGAATCGAAGGCAATTCACAAAGAAGCCCTTGCAAATCCAGATAATCCCTAATCACGTTCGGACTCCCCATCACAAAGAGTAATTTAAATCTCTATACCGGGGACAGGTCGGTGCAGAGACATTCAACGGGTTATCCTTTCACTTTCAAAAATACCCGATCTTCACCACCGGACTTCAATTCTATCCATAACTTCGTATAATTATTCAGAATGGGTTATATGACACAAGGTCCTCTTCCGACTAAACCGAATAATGAGCGCAATATTTAAAAACATATGGATATTGGGATCTCAGTTAAGTCACAACTTAAAACCCAAAACCTTTCTTCATATGGTTTAAACCAATTACCATTTACAAATATTTTAAACAAATAGATTCACTTCACAAAGTTCCCTAATCTTTCACAAAGATTTATTCACAATTTTCAAAACAATTTTCTTTTCAGTTGGATTAACTCATCTAATCATTAAATCAGAGACTCAATTCATAGCTTTCAAAAACAATTCCAACGATTCGTTCATAACTTCCAAAACAATTCCCATTTCAAATCTTTTATAGAAAAGATACACCATTTAAAATCTTCTTTAATTTCAAAACAAGGTTCAACCATCTTTCACAAAGATTCATTTTCATAGCTTTCAAAACTATTTCAATTCCATTTCAAACTTGAAATCTTTCAACACAAATTGGGAATCCTTTCTTTATATGAAAGCTTTTATTATTTGAAAACAAATAGTTTTCGTTTCAAAAAAATCCGTTACATTTGCACAAGTTAAAGCCCTTCAAGTATAAAACTTGGGTTAAATTCAAATTTCCAAAATAATATTTTTAAAATGGTTTAAAACCCATATAAACACATTTATAATTTGTATAATTTTTTTAGACCATAGTTTCCAAACATAGAATTCAATTCAAATCTTGAATTCAAATTTAAATGAAATTTATTTAAAATTCAAAACTTTATCAAGTTATTCAAAATAGCTTTTATCTCAAAAATTCCTTTTTTCAAAACTTTTCATATTTAACCCAATTCCATTTCCAAAACTATTTTGGAAAAACCTTTTCAAAAATCTGTGACTTAACTAATTTTTTCGTGCATCGGTGTGGTGATGGTGAAGTGGGTGGTTTGTTGTAGGTTGTAATGAGGGAATTGTTTTGGCCAAAAATGTAAGTAATGGCCAAAAAAATGTATGTATGTGAGTAATGGCTCTTTGGAACTGTATGTGGTAGGTTGAGACAGTGAATGTGTTGGGGGGGTATGTGTAGGTGGATGTTTGTTAGATGCAAAGAAGGCAGCAAGTAGTCAGTGATGAATGATGCATGTGGGAAGTTTGTTGTTGTTGTGATGTTGTAAAGTTGAAGTATAGCAGAGGGGATGGTGATGTCGAGGTATATATTTGGTGATGGAGATGAGTATTGTAGTTGGGAAATGAACTGACAGTAGATGTAGGGTGTTATGTAGAGAGTATGTTGATTATGATAGAGGATGATATGCAGAGAGTAAGTTGAGAAATTGTAAACAGTGAGTGAAAGGTGTCAGGGAAATACAATGTAAATGTAAATTAAAAATGCAAATGAAATGTAAAACGTTGCAGTGTATATTGCAAAGAAAATGAAATATAATTTTTTTTCTTTTTTGAAATGAAATTATATATATATATGTATGTATGTATGAAAATGCAAAAACAACTAGAAAAACAAAAATACACAATCAAAATGCAAATAAAAATCACAAAACGCACAAGACAACAACAATTTTTTTAAATGCAAATTAACAGACGAAACAAACACATAATAAAATCAAACAACAATAATTCAAATAATAGAAAATTTAAATCAAATTAATTCTCCCGCAGCGGCACCAAAAACTTTTTCGACGACTAAATCTCTATCGGATTAGAAAATAGCCAAAAAAATTAATTAAAAATAATCACAAGCGAATGGCGCATAATTTTAGAACGTGGCGGGTACAGGTCGATCTGTAGGAAATTATATTTATTTTAAAATTTCTATTCAATCAAATTAACCAAAGAGTTTGAAAATTGTTTTAAGTTAGAGAAAATGTAAAAACTAACTAAAAGCAAAAGTGGATAAAAATATGAGAGTTTGAAAGCAATTTAGAGGGAAATCCCTTCTCATGATCACATAAATCAACATGTATGGAATTATGATCTCTCTTTTGGTCATTAGTGAATTTAATTGATATGTTTATCATAAGTATGGCCTATTTGTGCTATTAGTTAACCCAACATAAACCATCAAACTCTAACATACCCACTAAACCACTTTTTAACTCTCATGAATTGACAATGAACTTGAAAATAAAATCTATTCTAAGCATGATCTATTAACTATTGATTAGAAATATAGAACATCAAATTTTGATTTTAATATTCACTTCATTACCATAATCATATGTAGATGACGATTTAATTTATGTTTGTGTTTATTTAAGCGTAGCATATTTGGTGTCAACAATATAGGCTTCCAAATTCAAAGCTAGAACAACCAACACTGGCGTGTTGGTCAACAAATGTTTTAACTTAAGGAACCCTTCCTCACATTTGTCGAACCAAATGAACTTCACATTCTTCCCGGTCAACTAAGTCAAAGGTGTTGCTATCCGTGAAAAATCTTTAATGAATCTTCGGTGATAGCCAGCAAGTCTGAGAAAACTTCTGATCTCGGTTACCGCTTTAGTCTCTTCCAATTATTGACAACTTCGATCTTAACTGGATCTACTGCCAAACCCTCCTTCAAAACTACATAACCAAGAAACTTGATTTCTTTCTTTCAAAAATGACAATTGGAAAACTTTGCCTTTAGCCGATGTTGCCTTAGCGTCTCAAGCACTACTCTCAAATGATCTTTATGCTCTCTCTCATCTTTTGAGTACACTAGAATATCATCTATGAATAGCAATGCAAACCTATCCAAGTTCTCTCGGAAAAATCGGTTCACCAAATCCACGAAGAAAGCGGGTGCATTCGTCAACCTGAATGGCATCACTTACCATTCATACAAACCATACCTAATTCGAAATTCTATCAAAGGAATATTATCTTCTACTACTTTCAACTGATGGAAACCGGTAGCCAAATCTACTTGGGAAACACTCTAGCTTCAATCAACTGATCAAACAGATCGTCAATTCAAGGTAAAGGATATCTATTCTTGATTGTCTTTTCATTCAGCTTATGGTAGTTGATGCACATGCTTAATGACCCATCTGGCTTCTTCACGAAAACTGTGGCCGCTCCCCGAGGCAAAATGCTTGGTCTAATAAAATTTTTCCTTCTAAATCCACTAGTTGCACCTTCAATTCTTTCATCTCAGTCGATGTCATCCTACTAGGTTATCTTTTGACAGGTTAAGCCCTGGCACAAGATCTATTCGAAACTCAATAGCTCATTGGGTAGTATTCCTATGATTAGCTCAAATACATCTGCAAACTCTCTTGCAACACGAACCTGACTTAGCTCCTTCGCTGCTTCCAAGGCACTTAACGCAACACAAACACTTCGGTCGGAATTCTCTACTAAGAAGATGATTCGGTTCTGACTATTTAGATGCCTTAATGATATTTCTCTATCCTGGCAAAAAAACCTAGCTTTATATCTACCCAACCAATCCATACCTAAAATGATCCCGAAATCTACAAAATCATAAACATATAGACTGCATGCAAAATACGACCTAACAAATTAAGTTCTAACTGGTCACATCTTATCCCTACAGTTGCATACCCTCCTATTGGATTCACGACCATTAAGTAAAAAACATGTAAATGGGTTCTAAGCATAACCTATTAACCAAATTTTAGAATATAAGTGAATGTGATGCACCGTTATCAAATAGTATCCTAATAGGAATACTTTGAATCAAAAATGTACCTTCCATCATAGGCTTTCCCCTATCTGTAGCTGTTGGTCTGAAAGAAGACGGTGGTCCAATGGCAAAAACCTTTCCTTTTTCTTCCCTAACTGGCTTTGGACATTGGTTCATGTAATGCCCAACTTGATCACAGTTGTAGCACTTAACATGCTTCTTATCCGCAGCCTTCTTCTGCCCCTTCCCTGATCGGCGCTCATTCGAAAATTGACCCTTCTTGTCACATTTGTAGCAGACTATATCAGCTTTAGCTTCTTGGATGAATCTCCCTGCTAGGCTCCTTTCTTTTTAAAGAACTTCCTCTTCTTTCCCTGAGGAATGGGATTCAACTGGCTTCCCTCTATCATAAATAGCAAGCATCTCTTCGTGGACAATGACCGTATCCACCACCACATTATAGGGATCACGGATATGAGTCAGGGTCATCCTAGCAAGCTCGAGCCTTAGTCCTCGAATGAACCTTTCATTCCTTCTAAAGTCAGTGTCTATAATAGCGTATCTATATCGAGATAACTCATCAAATCTATTTGCATACTCGATAACTGACATGTCTCCCTGAACTAAATCCATAAATTTTCTCATCAATGATGACTTAGCAACTTCAGAAATAAACCTCTATTTGAATCTCCTTCGAAAATCAGCCCAAGTCAACTCTTCCTTCGGAACTCCGGCAGTCAAACCATTCCACCAGGGAAGTGTTGACTCTTGCAACTGCCTAGAGGCCAACCTTCCTTTCTACTTATCTTCTAAACCCAATTCAGAGAAAATCCTTTCACAATGTTACAACCAATTCTTCACTTCTATAGCATCTCCCATAAACGGCTTTCCATCCAAACTGGTGTAGTCTCGGTTTAGCTTGGCATAATTATTCCCAATGGGAAACACAAGATTTGCTCCTCTAATATTTCCAACCACTCCAACAACTCCTTCTTGCATCAAATTAGCAAGGAACTGACACATCATCCCTGTATCTACTGGCGGATTCCCAGCACCCACATTGGCTTCCGCGGTTTGATTAGCGCTAGCGTGCCAACCTTGGTTCCTCCAGGTATTAGGTCGAGCATTTCTGTAACAACCTTGGTTTTGTTGATTACTTGGAATTTAATTATACCGGTGGTTACAATTTAATAATGGAGAAATAAAAAGAAATTGGAGATTTAAAATTGTTTATTTTGAATAAACATTAAATTTGGAAAGAATAAAAGAGAGTTACTATGATAATGTTGGTAATAAATGGTGAAAGATGGAAATATGTTAATTTGGTGATTTATTGAATTACATAGAAGATAAAAAGAATCAACTCTATAATAATTTGTTGAAATAAATGTAAAATATTGGAAACAAAGTTTTTAGAAAAAAAAATTATTGTGCTATTTTGGATGAAAATGAGCATTATAGGATTTTAATTTGATAAGGTGCAATAATTTTGCAAATTATTGCCAAATATTGATTTTTGTAAATTTTAGGGAAGTAATAAAATTTAATATGTGTATGTTATAAATAAAAAGATGGAATTTTGTTTAAAAATAATATTTGAAGGGTAAAAATGATGTTAATATGGTTATTTGAATTTAATTATGCAAGAAAATAATTTTTGTGTAATTTTTGGTGTTAAAAATAGTATTTGTGTAAATTATAGTGTAAATTGTGTATTTAGTAAAAATAAGAGTTTTAATAATGAAAAATAATTATAGATAAAATTATCTTGTATTTGTTGTAAAGTATTTTATTAGACAGAGAAATATGATTGTATAATTTTATTGTGTTGAAATCTTGTTAATATATGTTGTTTTGGTTCGTTTATACAAGTGTATATGTGTTTAAGTGATAATTATAATTAACAAATTCATTTTTGTTAATGGGTCTAAGCCCATTTAACTAAATTAGCCTGAAGAAGAAAGTCTTTCTTCTCAAAATAATGTACGTACAGTACATTCCCATTCCCAGAAAACAAAAGAAAAGAGAAAACAGGAAAACATTCTTTCCTCTTTCAAACCTAGCCTCAAATCCACCAAATTCTTCAATTATTTGCTGAAATTAATCAAACTAAGGCGTTATATTCAGGTAATTTCTACAAAAACCCATCTCTAATTCATCAAATTTTAATTTAGCAAAATTTGATTGTCTGTAATTGGGTTTTTCTTGGTTGCATGTCTTTGTTCTATTTTTATACGGGTTCCTGAAGCTTGTTCTAACTCAAAGCCTTCATCTTTCTTCAACTTTGCTCGAGTTTGCTCTTCTATTTGCAAAGGTGAGTTTATTAACTCACATTTCTAGCTAGATCTTGACTGTAATTGCAAAGATAAGAAAGAAATCGTTTACTGTAATTATACCTAATGTTTACTTTGGATGATTGCTGAAATATAATACGGATGCGCTGTAGTAACTTTCATGTTTCTTATCCGTTTGAGGTCAATCATTTTTTGTTAGAAACTAATTCAATAAGGAACGGTTTTGGTTTTGATCATTTCTCAAGATTTCGCATTTTCGATGACCTGAAATAGAATTGAAAATAAGGGTATAATTCTGTCTTTTACTAAATTTCCTGAGTTTGAATTCGAAATTGATTCAGCCATATCTTTTTCGTTTTTATTCGGAATTCAATAATTTTTAATGTTTTGGAAACCTTGATTTATATGTGACAACTCTCATGTTGAACATATTTGCAAATTTTGTGCAGAGGTTGACTGAAATTCTATCACAAACTCTCAGCTCTGTTTGTTTGATAATTACATTGTCTAAACTAAATGCAGTTAGTAAATTAGATGTATCTTCCTCGTTTCTAATCGGATTTAGATAATTCTTGATGTTCTGTAAAGCATAGACCATTTTTTAAAACTTTTGTGTTTTGAGTTTTGCAAATTTTTATGGTTAAGTAGACGAAACCTTATTTCTTTGCTGCTGTCCTGAGAATAAACGACAGCAACAGTGAATTTCAAATCTGAAAATTATATTGGCCATATCATTCACGTTTCTTATCCAAATTCAATAATTTTAGATGTTCCGGAAAGCTTAGAATATGTACTTAAAGAATAATGTTTTGAGTTTTCTGAAATTTCAAAGTTATCTTGGTCAAAATAACGTTTGTTTGTCTCTATCCCGAGAGCAAAACGACAACTATAACAATCATTGACCTAAGGATTGTAGTAGCTTATTTTTGCTCTCACTCTTGTTCTATTTTGATGTTGTTTTTGAGATATTTTTGGAGCTATGATGCTTATCAACAGGCTAGCTATATTTAGAGAATTTGAAAATCAAATTTAAATAGAATTTGGATTGATTTTGGGTTAAATTTGAATTGAATTCGTATTGAATTCAAGTTACCGGTCTTGAGTTATCTTTCTTGTTTTTCATTGTTTTCGAACACGGTTTTCACTAAACCATTTTGAAGTGATTTTTTAAAATAAAAGAACATTTCAAATTATTAATATATGGTATTTTAAAATTATTTTTCTAATATAAAATCTATTTATTTTTTTATAATAAAGGAAGTTCAAATATTGGTTTATTAATATTTTCGGGAAAAAAAGTTTTAAAACCTTGTTTTCTCTAGTAAACTATTTAAATATAAAACATACACTTTTGCACTATTCGAACGTATGAGAAAGAGAATTAAACGATTTAGTAAAACACGTGGTATGTGACATGTGCGTTTACTATTTCGGTTAATTCCGGACTTATACGATCGAAACTATTCGGGTTATGATTTTTGAGTTACTTAGCCAAATTTGTGTCGGGTTTTTGAGATTATAATTCCGATATTTAGGAATTATCTGGGAAGGCCAATATTTGGCGAGTTTTATGGTTTGAGATTTCTACTTTGAGATTTATGGTTTATGAGGAACCATCACGATGTATTCACTTGTCGATGAGATGAGACAAGTTACGATGTCATTTAATACTTGTCGATGAGATGAGACAAGTATGGTGTCTCTTTATCACTCGCCAATGAGACTAGGCGAAACATAATTTTCTGAGTTTTATGATGTTCCTAGTGTGGCATCGACTAATGGTTAGTAAATCGTTAAGTTCGAACGTGTGGTATGGACACACGTTAACACTTTTTGGGTTCCTATCCGTGAGTTTGTGACACATTCACGATGTTTACCTAACAGAACTGCTTTGAGAGGTGTTGGCGACCTTATCATGAGGACAAACTGCTTTGGGAGGTGTTAGCGACCTTGTTTGGGCTGACAAAACGGCTTGGAGAGGTGTCAGCGACCTTATCATGAGGACGAACTGCTTTGGAAGGTGTTAGCGACCTTGTCTGAGGCTTCGGCCATCTGAGTTTAGCACGTGCAGCATTGCTTCGGCATTGCAATCGGGGATTTGGCCAATCCGGGTTTTCTGAGTTTTCTGCTTTATTGCGCTTTCACCATTTTAAGATGTTTTATTACATCGATACCTAGTGCAATATGAGATGTTATGTATATGGTGATTTCATTTATGATGTTTTGAACTCTTATTGAGTTCCTTGATTTATGAGTTTGGATGATTTCATCATTTTATAGGATGTTTTGGGTTTTGCCATTTTGGCGAGTTGAGATTTATATACAATTATACCGAGGAGATGAGATATAACTGAATTTGGAGATTCTTCTATATTTGAGTTTTAAATCATCCTATATAAGAATGTTTTATGTTTGCCATTTTGGCGAGAGTTTGCATTGATGTTTCTCCTTTTGAAGAGATTTCGTTCATGAAAACCATGTATACATTTTGGGATATCGCCGATGATATGAGGTGAATGTTTATATTATTTGAGTATTTTTGTTGAGTTTACCTCTTTTGAGGCCTTTGTATACTTAAGTGACATTGTTTCACTTAAGTCATGAGTATGTGTTCTTTCTATTGCCTCTTCTCATTTAAGAAGAATTATTACCTTGTATCTTATGCTTCATATCATCGTCTATCCTTACTAACTGATTGTTTTAGCTAGACTGACCCATGTATTTTATACTCGGGTTAGACCGAGTTGTTTCAGGTTAGATATCAGTTTTAGGACATAGCTTTGATGCATCTGCTTGAATATCAGCCTAGCACTTTTGTGTAGATTATATTTCTTTCCGCTTGACTCTAATGTATTTATATTTGATTCGATGTTGATAGTGTGGTCGAATACCACCTTTATTGTATTCATATTGTATTGTACTAAACATGTATCAGTGTATATGTATATATATATGATGTTGATTACTGTTCTGTGATGTGCTTTACATTTAGTTATTGTATTTTGTTTTGATAGATCCGTTAGCCACCTATAGTTTTGGATTAAGCATCTACTGTGTATGTCGATCCATTGAGATAGAAAAGAAAAATCATAGTGCATTTATCGACGTATTTAGTAGATGTTTAAGACAAAGTTATAGATGGTCGTCCTTAACTAGCCCTATTCTCCGCTTTAGTAGACGGAATTACTCGTTAATTCTCTTTACTAGGGTGGGTCTCGGGGTGGGGCGTTACAGCATGGTATCAGAGCTGAATTCAAAACAAAATATGATAAACACAGAACATAACATATATTACGGTACATCAAAGTACAATATAATTATTACATTTTCCCTAATAACTATGTCCTTAACTTTTTTTTTGAGTCCTTTAGGGTAGATATAAGTTGGGAATATGTCTAGGAATATATTTTATTTCGTAGTATTCCATAATTGAACTAATAATATCTTACCCTATGACTAATCCTCGTCGTGATCGCTGTATTCGAGATTTCTTCAATATAGTTGCTTTACCCTCATTCATATTGAAGGTGTTTGTTGAAGTTATATCATTTGATGTTTCTTGTCTTGTTACTTCCTTTAGGATTGTAAATCCTATTGAGGGGATCCACAGTACTTGGCATGTTATGTGAGAATATTGAGGATGTTCCATGTAATTTTCTTTTCGTGCGAATTTTCACGTTATTTGCTATATTGTGTTTGATGTGAATTTGGGGATGGATTGGCTTGCATGTTATCACGCCCGAATCCTATGTGTTGAAAGGATCCTATACCTTAGTTATCATAATTCAGCTGATCAGTTATCGCTTGTTCGTTAAATTGTAGATGGTTAGTCCAAAGTATCTTTGATTGCTCTTGAGTCTCGAGATAAGGATGATGTATCTTGAATTCCTATTGTTTGTGATTCAATTGATTTATTTGAGTCTAATCCGGGTTAGCCACCCAAACGAGCAATGGAGTTCTGTATTGACCTCATTTCTGGTTCTTAGCCTCTTAGTCGTTTTCACATGAGGATGTTTACTAAGGAAATGAGTATAGTAATAAAATTTAAATTGCAATTCTTTCTCATTCAAGATAAACTTATAAGAATAATTGGATTATTGTATTGGGACAAGCTAAGAGTATTTTGTAAAAATTAAATAAGAGGCATGTTTATCAGTTAGAAAATGATTTTGTGTTAGATTGTCCATCAAGTGCTTTAAGAATTCTGGTCGATGCGCCTGATCAACATCATCGATAAGAATTTCCTAAACGCTATGTCGAGACATTCGGACACGATAAAAGTGAGTGGTAATAAGTAAAAGTTTGACAATAAATCAAAGTGAATTGGTGAACAGGTTTGTCTTAAACTTTGATGGTATTAAAATTTGTTGAAATGAAATTTTAGAATTCTTTTGAAAACAAGTTTGAGTTAATTATCAACTTTAATTAATTTTATATTAACAAAAGTATGGAAATTAATTTGAGACTAGAGAAAATAGGAATTTAAATAGTTTATTTATTTTAAAAGGCTAAAGTAAATAAGGTGAGGTATAATAAATAAATAGACGTGAGATACAATCCTTAAAAACTGTAAGAATAATTTTTAAATTTATATTTAAATCCAAAATTTATTTTTAATGAATGATTCTCTCTTATTAATTGAAAAGATTAGTTATCTCTTTCAAAATGAATCTTTTAAATTAATAGTTTGAAAAGTTAATTTAGTGAGTTAATGAAAATATTTTCAAGTAGTGAATAGTTTCTTTTAAAAAGATAATTACTTGAAGTTATTTATAAAATTTGAATGGCTTAGCTTTCTTCAAGGAGGATCTTGAATAAATGATTTCACAAAAAGAGCATGTTTTGAAAATGTGTTTGAATTTGGAAAGGTTTGAAAATTCAAATTTTAAAATTGGAGTTAAAAGCTGAAATTTTATTTGAAAAAGTGCAACACTAAAACAGCGTTAACTTGAGATTCAACACTCCAAATGAGCTAAATCTTTTTGCAAATGAAATAGCTTTCAGTAAGCTATAAAGTTTCATTATACCACTTTAAAAGATTTTGCTATTAATTGAATCTAAAATGGGTTTGAAAATTGATAGACATTTCTGCCTTATTATGAAATTTTCAAGATTTAAGATGAAAGTAAATTTAGCATAACTTTCAAACCATAAATCAGATTTTGATGATCTTTATATTTCTGGAGAGCACAGACTTAGTGGAACAACTTTCACTTTTTAAGTTTCTTCATATTTTATGGTTTGCTATGTCAAAACCTGTCTTCTTTACAGCAGGTCTGAAATGAAAAAATGACTATTTCCGTTAATAGTGAAATGTAATACTTCTTATTTGTAAATATGAACTAATATCATCTAATTGAGTTAGTTACATGTGAAATATGAGAGTTGGACTATATTTTGAGCAAAAAGATTATATTTATAATTGAGCAAACTCGCTTTAAAATGCTAAAAAAAAAGGTATGGATTCAGATTAAGTTTTCAAGTATAAGATTGTTGATATATGTTATGTTCCGACCTAATGGTCGATGTATATTATATAAATTATTTTTGTAATATTGCAAATGACCCTCCGTGCAAAGGAGACTCTACCGATTTTTTTTCTAGAAATTTCTAACACTTGGAAAATTTGAGAAACGAATTTGAAAATTTTATGTGTTACAAACTAAACTATGTTTATAGAAGAACTAGAGAATAGACAACTCAAAATTTTTATTTATTCTAAATAAAGAGTAATTAAATTTAATTAAATTCTATGTAAGAAGCTTTGAGAAATTTTCAAGTGTTGAAAATTGAGAATTTAATTTTTGAAGATAACGGGTTTTAAAAATAAAATATTTGATTAGTAAAAGAGAGTGTAAAAATCCATTCCTTGTGTTAACTTGCCTTTTTGCAATTATTTTACAACTTGCATTTGTGCAGCTATATGAGTTAGGTGATATTTGGAGAAACCACCTACTCCTTATTGGGTTTTCTTTCCGTAATTTTTATCAATTTAATATTGGTATGACTCCCTTCGTAGTATTATACGGAAAGTCATATCGATTATCATCTTGTAGGTTGGAGTCCGTGATAAAGTTGTGATTAAATAATGACTCTATTCGTGAAGCTTCTGAGGAATTGATCTCACCCGATTTATCTATTATGTTGTCTCCAAGTCATGTTCTTGCTTCGAAGGTGTAATGCCTTCGAAATAAGAATATTCCGCTTGTAAAAATTCAATGGTCCACTAATCCAAATAACTACATTTGGAAAACCATAGAATTTATTGAGCTATATTTTTCGAGTTCTCTATTTTCTTGTATTGAGGGTGAGAAATTTAAACCCTATCTTATCCGTCTTCTATTGTCGGATGAAATGAATTTGTTGAATACAACTCTTCTCTAGAAATTGCGAGGACGCAATTTTTATAAGAGGGGGAGTCTGTAACAACCTTGGTTTTGTTGATTACTTGGAATTTAATTATACCGGTGGTTACAATTTAATAATGGAGAAATAAAAAGAAATTAGAGATTTAAAATTGTTTATTTTGAATAAACATTAAATTTGGAAAGAATAAAATAGAGTTAATATGATAATGTTGGTAATAAATGGTGAAAGATGGAAATATGTTAATTTGGTGATTTATTGAATTACATAGAAGATAAAAAGAATCAACTCTATAATAATTTGTTGAAATAAATGTAAAATATTGGAAACAAAGTTTTTAGAAAAAAAATATTGTGCTATTTTGGATGAAAATGAGCATTATAGGATTTTAATTTGATAAGGTGCAATAATTTTGCAAATTATTGCCAAATATTGATTTTTGTAAATTTTAGGGAAGTAATAAAATTTAATATGTGTATGTTATAAATAAAAAGATGGAATTTTGTTTAAAAATAATATTTGAAGGGTAAAAATGATGTTAATATGGTTATTTGAATTTAATTATGCAAGAAAATAATTTTTGTGTAATTTTTGGTGTTAAAAATAGTATTTGTGTAAATTATAGTGTAAATTGTGTATTTAGTAAAAAATAAGAGTTTTAATAATGAAAAATAATTATAGATAAAATTATCTTGTATTTGTTGTAAAGTATTTTATTAGACAGAGAAATATGATTGTATAATTTTATTGTGTTGAAATCTTGTTAATATATGTTGTTTTGGTTCGTTTATACAAGTGTATATGTGTTTAAGTGATAATTATAATTAACAAATTCATTTTTGTTAATGGGTCTAAGCCCATTTAACTAAACTAGCCTGAAGAAGAAAGTCTTTCTTCTCAAAATAATGTACGTACAGTACATTCTCATTCCCAGAAAGCAAAAGAAAAGAGAAAACAGGAAAACATTCTTTCCTCTTTCAAACCTAGCCTCAAATCCACCAAATTCTTCAATTATTTGCTGAAATTAATCAAACTAAGGCGTTATATTCAGGTAATTTCTACAAAAACCCATCTCTAATTCATCAAATTTTAATTTAGCAAAATTTGATTGTCTGTAATTGGGTTTTTCTTGGTTGCATGTCTTTGTTCTATTTTTATACGGGTTCCCGAAGCTTGTTCTAACTCAAAGCCTTCATCTTTCTTCAACTTTGCTCGAGTTTGCTCTTCTATTTGCAAAGGTGAGTTTATTAACTCACATTTCTAGCTAGATCTTGACTGTAATTGCAAGGATAAGAAAGAAATCGTTTACTGTAATTATACATAATGTTTACTTTGGATGATTGCTGAATATAATACGGATGCGCTGTAGTAACTTTCATGTTTCTTATCCTTTGAGGTCAATCTTTTTTTGTTAGAAACTAGATTCAATAAGGAACGGTTTCGGTTTTGATCATTTCTCAAGATTTCGCATTTTTGATGACCTGAAATAGAATTGAAAATAAGGGTATAATTCTGTCTTTTACTAAATTTCCTGAGTTTGAATTCGAAATTGATTCAGCCATATCTTTTTCGTTTTTATTCAGAATTCAATAATTTTTAATGTTTTGGAAACCTTGATTTATATGTGACAACTTTTATGTCGAACATATTTGCAAATTTTGTGCAGAGTTTGACTGAAATTCTACCACAAACTCTCAGCTCTGTCTGTTTGATAATTACATTGTCTAAACTAAATGCAGTTAGTAAATTAGATGTATCTTCCTCGTTTATAATCGGATTTAGATATTTCTTGATTTTCTGAAAAGCACAGACCATTTTATAAAACTTTTGTGTTTTGAGTTTTGCAAATTTTTATGGGTAAGATAGCCGAAACCTTATTTCTTTGCTGCTGTCCTGAGAATAAATGACAGCAACAGTGAATTTCAAATCTGAAAATTATATTGGCCATATCTTTCACGTTTCTTATCTAAATTCAATAATTTTAGATGTTCCGGAAAGCTTAGAATATGTACTTAAAGTTTCATGTTTTGAGTTTTCTAAAATTTCAAAGTTAGCTTGGTCAAAATAACGTTTGTTTGTCTCTATCCCGAGAGCAAAACGACAACTATAACAATCATTGACCTAAGGATTGTAGTAGCTTATTTTTGCTCTCACTCTTGTTCTATTTTGATGTTGTTTTTGAGATATTTTTGGAGCTATGATGCTTATCAACAGGCTAGCTATATTTAGAGAATTTGAAAATCAAATTTAAATAGAATTTGGATTGATTTTGGGTTAAATTTGAATTGAATTCGTATTGAATTCAAGTTACCGGTCTTGAGTTATCTTTCTTGTTTTTCATTGTTTTCGAACACGGTTTTCACTAAACCATTTTGAAGTGATTTTTTAAAATAAAAGAACATTTCAAATTATTAATATATGGTATTTTAAAATTATTTTTCTAATATAAAATCTATTTATTTTTTTATAATAAAGGAAGTTCAAATATTGGTTTATTAATATTTTCGGGAAAAAAAGTTTTAAAACCTTGTTTTCTCTAGTAAACTATTTAAATATAAAACATACACTTTTGCACTATTCGAACGTATGAGAAAGAGAATTAAACGATTTAGTAAAACACGTGGTATGTGACATGTGCGTTTACTATTTCGGTTAATTCCGGACTTATACGATCGAAACTATTCGGGTTATGATTTTTGAGTTATTCAGCCAAATTTGTGTCGGGTTTTTGAGATTATAATTCCGATATTTAGGAATTATCTGGGAAGGCCAATATTTGGCGAGTTTTATGGTTTGAGATTTCTACTTTGAGATTTATGGTTTATGAGGAACCATCACGATGTATTCACTTGTCGATGAGATGAGACAAGTTACGATGCCATTTAATACTTGTCGATGAGATGAGACAAGTATGGTGTCTCTTTATCACTCGCCAATGAGACTAGGCGAAACATAATTTTCTGAGTTTTATGATGTTCCTAGTGTGGCATCGACTAGCGGTTAGTAAATTGTTAAGTGCGAACGTGTGGTATGGGACACAGGTTAACACTTTTTGGGTTCCTATCCATGAGTTTGTGACACATTCACGATGTTTACCTAACAGAACTGCTTTGAGAGGTGTTAGCGACCTTGCCATGAGGACGAACTGCTTTGGGAGGTGTTAGCGACCTTGTTAGGGCTGACAAAACGACTTGGAGAGGTGTCAGCGACCTTGTCATGAGGATGAACTGCTTCGGGAGGTGTTAGCGACCTTGTCTGAGGCTTCGGCCATCTGAGTTTAGCACGTGCAGCATTGCTTCGGCATTGCAATCGGGGATTTGGCCAATCCGGGTTTTCTGAGTTTTCTGTTTTATTGCGGTTTCACCATTTTAAGATGTTTTATTACATCGATACCTAGTGCAATATGAGATGTTATGTATATGGTGATTTCATTTATGATGTTTTGAACTCTTATTGAGTTCCTTGAGTTATGAGTTTGGATGATTTCATCATTTTATTGGATGTTCTGGGTTTGCCATTTTGGCGAGTTGAGATTTATATACAATTATACCGAGGAGATGAGATATAATTGAATTTGGAGATTCTTCTATATTTGAGTTTTAAATCATCCTATATAAGAATGTTTTATGTTTGCCATTTTGGCGAGAGTTTGTATTGATGTTTCTCCTTTTGAAGAGATTTCGTTCATGAAAACCATGTATACATTTTGGGATATCGCCGATGATATAAGGCGAATGTTTATATTATTTGAGTATTATTGTTGAGTTTACCTCTTTCTATTGCCTCTTCTCATTTGAGAAGAATTATCACCTTGTATCTTATGCTTCATATCATCGCCTATCCTTACTAACTGATTGTTTTAGCTAGACTGACCCGTGTATTTTATACTCGGGTTAGACCGAGTTGTTTCAGGTTAGATATCAGTTTCAGGACATAGCTTTGATGCATCTGCTTGAATATCAGCCTAGCACTTTTGTGTAGATTATATTTCTTTCCACTTGACTCTGATGTATTTATATTTGATTCGATGTTGATAGTGTGGTCGAATACCACCTTTATTGTATTCATATTGTATTGTACTAAACATGTATCAGTGTATATGTATATATATGATGTTGATTACTGTTCTGTGATGTGCTTTACATTTAGTTATTGTATTTTATTTTGATAGATCCGTTAGCCACCTATAGTTTTGGATTAAGCATCTACTGTGTATGTCGATCCATTGAGATAGAAAAGAAAAATCATAGTGCATTTATCGACGTATTTAGTAGATGTTTAAGACAAAGTTATAGATGGTCGTCCTTAACCAGCCCTATTCTCCGCTTTAGTAGACGGAATTACTCGTTAATTCTCTTTACTAAGGTGGGTCTCGGGGTGGGGCGTTACAATTTCCATCAGTGGTGGTGCTTTCTCCACCTAGATTTTCTCTTCCATTTCCTGCTTCCATATCTTCTTTCTCATAAATCTATGTATGAGCCTTAGTAAGATACAAGAGAATGGTCTAAGAGAAAGGGGAATTACGTACTTATATATACACCTATATATATATAATACAAGTAAGTTATAACCATGTTAATCCAAACCCCGATTATTTTTCTGATTCATTGGATTACGTTTTTGAAATCTTTTTAGGTTTAAATTGCTTAAGTTTTCATAAACCTATGCTTTGATACCAACTTGTAACATCCCCCACTTGAAGGCATAGAACTAACGGCTATGGATTCTACAGTCTTCTATAGTTACTAATCCTCAACGACCAAATACAGTTATGTTAGATGAATTGATATACCAGAAACACATTGATATGGAAAAAAAATTCAAAATAACTTTCACATTCCATTCCAAAAACTTTTTCAACATTCTTTACATAATCCCATAACGTTAATCAGGTTCAGAAAAATATAATTATTACAATATACTCCAAGAGCGACATAGAAGATGCCCCCTTGGTGTTCAAAGTGTACAATAGGAAATAAACAACTTTACCTTAGCAAAACAACACAGTGAAACCACATGAGAATAAAATAACTAAATGCCTCTTGCATGACTCCAGAACCTTACTCGTCTTAAGAAATACCCAAAAACCTTAAATCTCAAGCTACTCAAAATCAATTGAGTATCCAGTGTTTAAGAGGAAATCATAAACTTCGAGTTAGACATAAATCCTGGTATGAATTGTAACCTACATCTCAAATTATTTAGATATCTAGTGAGACCACACTGCTTAGCAGAACGGGTTTCTCCTCACTAGTATCATAAAATCTTTATAAACCATTTTCTATGCTCCTACATCCATAATGGTTAAATCAATACAAAACATTATTATGTGACGATATGCAAAACACTTGAATCAATTCTGGATTACCCATCCCCATTCATTTTGACTATACGTTATAACTATAGTTTCTATGATTACTATTAGCCTAATAGTTTTCAAGGGATGACTAATAACTGGTTAAAAATTTATGGACTCCTTGTCTAATTATATAGTTTTCATGGAATCACTATGAACCTATTGGTAACTCTAATATTATTTATTTTGTCCTAGTTTTCATAAGCCGACTAGGAACCTATTGACTAACTGTTAATATCTTTATTTTCCCTAGTTTTCATGGGCTAATTAGGAACCTATTGACTATTTATCAATATTGCATTTTCTTCTCTGGACATAATTTTCATGGGATTACTCTAAACCCGTCTAACGGACATCTTCAATTTTACATAGTTTTCATGGGCTAACCATTAACCTATTGGCCCTTGCCAATATCATTTTCCTTACAAGGTTTTCATGGGCTTACCGTTAACCTATTCGCCGCTACCAATATCTTTAATTTATATTCGCTACTTGGTCAACCTAACTAGCTATTCTACCTTTTTCCAAAGGATTCATTACAAAGTGAATATATACATATATGGAGAAGCGAACGATATAACTTGGTTAATTCTTTTAACCCATTTAGACTTCTTCATAAATTCCATTTCAAAATACTTTGTTTGTTAATATGACATGGCTTTGCTTTCAAATGAGATTGGGTAATTTATTTCGAAAACTATATTTTTGTAATCTTCGAAACCTTGCTTTCGACCTCACTGGATAGCCTCCTTCGAAAGCATATATATCTTTCCAAAATATTTGGCTTCTACCTTTAAAAACACTTTAAAATCTTTCTTTCGAAACCTGTCGAAGATAATAAAGTGTTACTTATTAATTTATAGAAGCATAGCTTCGAAACCATTGGAAGTATCTCTTCCTAAAGCATTGAAAGTCCCCCTTTCGACTTCATTGGGTTTACCTTTAGAAGCATGGCGTCGAAACCATCCTTTTCAACAAATTCGAAAGCATACATTTTAAAATATTGAAGGATAGCTTCGAAACCCTTTTCTAAACCATTGCCTTCGAAACCCATAACCCTTTCAAAAGCATTTAGAAAGCAGCTTAATATGAATTTAAAACAAACAATACTTTTCGACGTAAATGATGACTTCAATACCCTCGAAAGGCAAAAGAATCGGCTGCAGGGCTTTGACTAGGTCGAAACCCCTTCTTTTGAAAGCATTGATTTATAATCAAAGGAACTCCTTCGTAACCCCTTTTTCTTTTAAAACAAACATGTCAACTCCTTCTAAATCCATTATTATACCCCTTTCGAAAACATATGTATCAACTAATTCGAAAGCTTACTAAAACAAAGGCATACGATTATCTTTTTAAAACGAACCGATGCAACGACCCTATCGAAAGCTATGCTTTCGATACTATACCTTTCGCCTTTCTCCAATCCACTATGTATCACCTAGATGATACCCTGTGTATTGAATTTAGCTTAAAGGGGTTTCAACATAGTTGAAGGCGAAAGGTAAAGGGTAAAAGGTACTCTGAATAGAGGTAAAACCTGTTTTTCTGGGTTAAATACTAAATTAAGCAACTTATATAAATTAATCTGCCTATGTGTGAATTTCTTATTGGTTGCCTTAAATTTTCCTATGCTTTTCAAAACTAACCGCCTTTTTATTTTGGATAAGTATAAAACTTAAAATTTTGCACATAAAACCTTCTTTTAATTTACACATAAATCATTTTGATCCTCTTCTCAAAATAATTTATTCTGCATATCAAATCACTTAAGAAAAATCCTCAAAAATCATAGAAATTTACTTTAATCATGTTATCAAACATATCAAAATTTCTGCCCAAATTCTCAATATATTTTATGAGTTAAATTATCAACACAACGTACTGTATCTTCATTCAAAAATTCATAATAATCTTTCCATAGCTTGGAAAATTATCAAACTTAAAACCCAACTCTAAAATCATGTTTTGCATAACATAAAAATTTTCGATGGCATTTAAACATCAATATCACACAGTTTTGGTTTAAAACCATATGAACCATCATTTAAACAATCTTTTTTAAATTTAAGCAAACCATAATTCAAGCATATCATCATCAAACATTATATATATGAATTCAAACTTAAATCTGAAACATATATTCAACAAATAGAGATAGAAATTATCATTTATCTTAATTTTTGATAAGAAAAGTGGATTGAGATGAGTTTGATTCTCCTTTTTAATTCATTTACCTTTTCCTTTTGAATTTCCTCTTCTTTTCTTCTAATTAATGGTCGGCCTTTCTCTTCTTTTTCTTACGTTTTTCTTTTGTGAGAAAATGAATATGAGTGTGAATGGCTTGAGGGTAAACATACATACATACATACATCATATATATATATATATATATATATATATATATATATATATATATATAGGTAAGGTTAGGTGTATTTAAATCCTAATATACCGTTATATAAATTAATTAGTATATAAACCATTCTTTTAAACTCATTCTTATTAACAAGCACAACCACCTAAATTTAGTCAAATCTCAATCCTCTTATCACTTAATATTTTCATTATTTTATTTAATTTATCTAATTAAATATCCTGAATAATGTTATTAAAATTAGGGGTGTTACAGTATAGTTCGACAAGCACCATAATTAAGCAAATATTTTGAATGAAGAAGTATACACTTGTAGGAAAGAATATTATGAAGTACTAAAATATTACTAAAACTATAAGTAAGGATAGGCTGACCGCACATAAGAGAGGGGAGGGCTTAACATAATTGAAAATTGATTTCAAATTAAAGGATGAAGATTTAATAAAAGAAGAGAAAATGTTTCTAGTCTTTCCTTAGAACATTGGTATCTCATCATTTTCATTTCAAATTTTCTTTTCTCCTTCTTTCCTCATACATGGCTTCTCCTTCTCATTCACAGATGAAATTTCCACCTATATAAAATAAAAATAAATTAAAGTGATGAATTCAATTCTAGCAACATTAAGTGGTGATTCAAGCAATCTATGAGACAGTTCACAAATCAAACTGTTACAAAGGGTAGGATTTACTTAGATTTAATTCTATATCATATCATTCATTCGTAATGTTTAACTTGACCTAAGTTTAAATATATGTGAATATATTTTTAACCACAAACTAGATTTAAGTCAAAATTATTTATGTGTCTTTTATAAAAAAAATCAATTTCATATATACATTTGAGAAAATTTGATTATCAATGTATATCTAATGTTGGTTGAAATGAAACCCTATACACATACACAAAGACAAACACACACAAATAAATAAATAAACATATATATATATACACATATATATGTATAGGACAAGGATCAACTACACTTTTAATTCTCCTTGATTTCCACCATAAGTTTTGATTTAAATAATAATACTCTCTCTCTCTTTCCACTACACTATATTACTTAATTTGGAACTTGTAGTGGAAATTAGAGAAATTGAGGTGTAGCCAAATTGAGGTGCAACCGATCTTTGCCCATATATGTACGTATGTATGTATTTAATGAATTTGAGTTATTTAAAATAATGAATTTAATGTTTAAGAATTAGAACTTTATATAACTATCTTCATGTTATATGAAATAGTAAAACGCATAAATTGAAGCATTTAGATAAGTTGATCTTGATTTCAAACTAACATATGCTTTAATGTTTAATTATTCAACCAAATATGTTTAAATTTGAATTTATTAATTAATTTCCAGTTGTAATTTATATATAATTATACAGACACACATATATACATATACATATGTACATACACACATAACAACTTTATTTTTGTAATTATGTCGCAATGTGTGTATGCATGTCTAAGCCTATATGTATTTGGTATTATTAATATGTGCATACAAACCATATACATATATTATAGTATATTTAAACATGTGTGTGAATTTAGCCATTTATATTATGCATACCAATTACCTTATGTATACTTAAGCATAATACATATGTATATACAATGGATATGTACATATCCCAATATCTATATGTACATAAAGTTAAACACATATTCATTTATAACTATATTATCTTATCATATATGTGTGTGTGTGTGTGTGTGTGTGTGTGTTCCACTTTGGAATGCATACCATATGTAATAATATTACTTTTCATATAATAAAAGGTACAAAACAAAAATAAAATTAATTGCTCACATATGCCACATTTATGACCTTTTGTTTATTATTATAAATAGGAATACAATTTTTCACCTAACTAATCAATATAAAATAAAAGTCCCAATTAGTTACACTCTTTTCGCATTTACGATCTATTATTTCATATGCCTAAATTTTATTGTATTATGCTATGAATATGTATGATTATTCAAAACAATCGCCAAAATAATTCTGGCTAATATAATCAAGCAAATACATATAATATTTAATGACCCGCCTTTCCGACCCTCAGTTGTTGACACTAATACATCTATGGTATTTACATACCAAGCACTTAAATGTAGGAAAGACAGATTGTTAGGTAATTGAAAAATAAAATAAAAAAAACAAGAAAGAGAGAACACAACATCAGAATCTCAGAGTTGTACGACAATATATAATATTTAAATAGTGCAAAGTGCTACTCTAAGATACATAACATTTCAAAGTTACAATCTTAGGTACTATCATCAACTTGAACAGTTATAATGATCTATCTTAGAAATGATGATATATACACACACACATACTAGTAGTACAGTAGAAACAAAATACAACTGTAGGCAATTCGAAGCTTCTAGCTCGTATCTTGAAGCTCCAAAGAATATCAAAAAATACTTGCCTTTCTCAGACTACTCGAAAAATCACCCAAGGAATCAAGGAAAAGATAAAACCATAAGTCAGATATAAGTCTGATGTAAGAAGCTCAAAAAGTATGTACACCATATAACAATGACTTTTGAGATCGTTCGAATCACCATAACGATTTTCCCCTAAAAGAACAAAAACCATATAATAGATAATATCGAGGGCATAGAATATAAATAAAAAATTGTTGCACTTCTTGCTTCGCATAATACAACAATATTAGAAGTACAACTGAAACCACTAAGGTACTTTCACATAGGATTTCCATTGGAGGTGCCCTCTGTACACTAACGCGGGCCCCATAACAAGGGTCAGAAAGTACCTTCCAAAACCACATATATCTCTAGATAAAAATATCACAAAGCTAAACATAACTAGTCCATTCCCGAACACATGATGCTGAATATCATCAACTTCCACGCCTTAGTCGAAATCCTCTCTAGATATATGGAGTTAATGTGCCCTTAGGTTAGCTAAACGCACTGGCTGTGCTCCTACTTTATTTTCTAGTCAGTTCAAATGGTGAAGTCATGTTTAGAATTTCTCACGTAAGTCTTCATCACTTGAATAGATCAAGAATGCTAACACTAACCTCTCCCTTGGATTAACCTTAGGACAAACAATCAACTATATAGCATTTGCTCGAAATGTTAACACTGACATCTCCCTTGGACTTAACCATAGGATAGACAGTTCAACTATATATTATTCCACTTCACAACCACTTCCATAGCATATAGCTCATATACTAGTTTTAAAGTGTTTTTCGATAAGTAATATGTAAGTATACTTATCCAATAGGAATAAAAATGATCGCATATGGAAATCAAGTCTCATATACTTATCACTGTTTTCAACCTTCTTAACTTACACTATTCCTCAATCATTTGTGAAGTTGGTAGGTTAGAGAACTTTTTGCTTCCATGACATACTTGAACATCATTCTTAAGTCTCACAGATAAAACAAGCCTACTTTGTCGACTTTGAGTGCTAAGTATAAGATTAAATACTTCCTATAGACAAGTAAACACATAAAGCATGATTAAGTAAAATAAGTGACTTCTAATCCCTGTATATTTGAATAACACTCCTTTGTAAACACTTGCATACCTTTATAAAAGGTTTGCAAATGTATACTACTACTTAACTATTCATTTATACTCTTCCCAGTACATCAAAATTTATTCATATTCTTATCTTAAATGTATAAGGATATTGTAACGATCCGTAATTTTTAACATTTCAAATGGGAAGATTTAATCTATTTAAATATTCAAATTTGATTCATATTTAATAAATAATAAAAAATATATTGTTTATAAAATTAGTTGATTTTTAGTGACATTTCTAAATGAATTTATGAGATTTTTCATAATTTTTAATTTGGAAATAATTTAAGTTTTCATTTGATGTATTTTTAGGCAAACATTGGTATTTTTGTAATTCGACAGGATAAGATAATCAGTGTGTTTTACTACTGGATTGTGATCGTTTCACATTATTGTGCGTGATCGTATTTTTCTTCTTCTGTCGTTCGTGGTTCGTACGCGAATGAAATACTATGTAGTGAAGTGTCAGAAATCATTTTGTAAAAAATTGCACACAGACAATTCTTTACTTTTATTTTCCTTCTCTACTTTTGCAATGAACCAAAAATTAAACATCCACCTTCTAAAATCAAAATCTAAAACTAGAGTTCGCTAAAAATCGTGAATTGGATTCATTAAGTTTGCTTTAGCATAGACTTCAAATCTAAGTAGGTTGTTTGGTATGCGGCATTGACTCGAGATGCTCGACGTGGTAGACGGTAATTAGGATTTGGATTTTAAAGTGATTAAGGCGGAATTAGGCGAAATAGAGGATACCATTGCGTTTATCGTATGAAGGAGCGCCATTTAATTTAGTGGCGTGCTGCTCGACAGAGCAAAATAAACCATGTGGCAAGCGTGGGCAGGTCGTCTTGGTCATGGTGGTCATGGATGGTTTGAGCTTCAAGTGGTTGGGTTCATTTTAGAGAGCGCGAGATGTGGAGTTCATTGCAATAGTCCGCAGTCGATTTAGTGGACTAGAGCTCAAGTGGTGGAGGAGAGAAGTGGCTGTGTAGTGATTGATACGTGCTAGCACGTACTGGCATGTATGGGAGCAAGTGTGATTTAGAGGAGAAGGATATGTGGGGGTAACTAAATTTAAAATGTGATTAGTGAATTAATTAAATTATTTAAGTCAAAAACTTATAAAATTAATGATTTCTTCATATGAGGTCCAATCAAAACGTGGTCTTTTGCATTATGCTCACAGGAGCATTCTCTACGCATTAAAACTGATATCGTCGAGTTTGGAACAAGTGGAATTTTAGGCTAAAATCGAACATCATTCGAATTTAGATCAGACTGGAATGCGTAAGCATCAGTTGGAATTTTGGTGTGTTAACTCATCTTTGATTAATCATTATATGGCATATAGTAGATATTAAGTATTGTTTTTGTGCTTGAATGATTTTGGAATTTGGTTTGGTTCAATTTCCACTTTGAAAAGCAAATACATATAAAATGAAATACAATAATTTTTTAGAGGAATCCAGATTCCTCACCATTGTTGATTTTGATTTCAGTTATATACTTATTGTACAAATCATTGGATGTCAAATCTTAACAGTTTTGCAATATTGGATATGATTTTGATATGTTGGAAAGTTGAACTTTCTTAGTTGTAGATCTATAGAAATACTTATTAAGTGCTATGGTATCCCTAGGCTTTATTATAATATTTTTAAATACATGTCGATAAGCACAAAAGAAATCACTTTCCTTTATCTACCGAATTGGTGCATATGGAATGTTAAATCTATTTAAAAAGGTTTAAAACTGAGTTTGGAATATTTTTTAATAAATATTTAAAAGTGTTTTGGTGAAGTTTGAAAAGTAACTGAAAATTTAGTCAAAAATAAGTACGTCACGCATCGGCAGTTCGCGATTTCGTGCCATAAAAGTCCAACGAGTGTATAAAATGGAATATAGCTCGGAATTCTTTGAGATAACAATTGTCCAGACTATTATATCCATATTTTTCCAACGAATAAAGGAAATTGAGATTTTGATAAGTGGATTTTGAAATATGAGTAAAACAAGCTTTTTGGAAAATCTTGGTTTTTTAGTTCGGAATCCATAATTGGATTTCTTTCAAAATGATATTTTAAATTGTTTAAAAATATGTAATACAATCTAAATTTTTTTAAAATGTTTTAAAATTGGTTTGAGTTATAAAAATGAATTTCCAATTGATAGAAAAGTCGTTTTGATCAACATAGCATAAAAAGCACTTTTTGCAGCACTTTCCATAACACTTTTCTATAACCTTTGAAATATAGCTTTAAAATTAACAATTCTTTTCCAAATCTATTATAAATTTTTTCAAATGGATAATTAAATATTTTGATAATTGTTTGGAGGCCTTTATAGCTTACTTAAGAGAGTGTAAATAAATGATTTAAAGATAAGCTATTATAAATAAACTGCTTTAATCTTGGCTCCAAAAGTCGACGAGTAGATTGCATTCTTGTATTTGTAAGATCCATATGTAAGGTGCTTAAACTAAGGAGATGTTGAAGTAAAACCAGTGCGCTGGCTCACCTGGCCTCATCCTTGGTCGAGGGATAGATAAAGTCGAAATGTCGAAAACGAGTTAAGTATAAAAAGATTTAAATTTTCCAAATTTAAATTAAATAGAACTTTAGTTTTATAGAGATGATCTTCTTACACTCAGTATTAAAGCCCGAAGAGGGAACTCATAATATTCGTGGAATATAAGAGGTGATTTGCTGTTATTCCGCCCATTTTATTTATTGAATATGGGAATTGATATTATGCAGAATTAAATGATTTATGTAGATTCTGCTCATTTAATATTTACTAGTTTTGGATTAACATCCTAGATAACATAGTTTCAACTAAATCAAAACTTTTAGTTTGGAATTAATAAATCTTTGTTAAGATTTAAATGAAATGATTTGGAAATATTTTCCTAAGTGAAATGATTTTGAATTTTTCCAAGTTTAAAAGGGGTTTTAAGTAATCAACGTATTTGGTAAGAGAGGCCTAATGTTTCCATATATATCGAAAAGAATATTTTGGAAATATATATCTCTGAAAGTGATTCTGATAAAAAGAACTTAATCGATTAAAGAATGATTCCCTACTCACAGAACAATTTTTTTTATCCATGATTGGATCGAAGGAACAAGGTCGGATTTAGGGGAATTCCTATCCGAAAACCACTTTGAACCAATGTATGTGTTCAAAAAGTGAAGACCTGATAAATAGAATGAAGGATGAACATCGAAGATTTTCGTGGTGAAAGGCCTACTTGTTGATAATTATGGTTAGCTCCTAAATACTAAAGTACCAGCGATCGCTTCATTTCTAAAACAATTCGGATTGCAAGAACTTCTCACTACTAATTCTATGGGAACTCCCGACAGGATGTGGTAGGAAAGTGCCTTTTAGTTTGTCCTGTTCCTGGACAAATTGTATGGGCGAATGTCTGACTTTGCATTTCTAGTTGCATAAGTGATCTCTATGAATGTATCATCTGTTTGGTGGCGGATAAGGCAACTTTACTTAGCTTAACACCCACTCTTGAGACATACAAGCTCAAGAGTTATATGTTTATAGAAATTAGTTATGTAGACATGAAACGGCAGTGTGGCATTCAATGTGAAATGTGCAATGTGAAAGGTAACCGTTATCTCAAGCCTCACATCTAGAAATGACCGAAACAGGGTAGATGCGGCAAGGCTATGTGGTCCGCAACCATTAGAATAAGATCATCCCCTTCTAGATATATTTATTCAAGATATGACGTTCGAGTTTTGAATTATTATGGATGTATGTTGTGAGGGCCCTCAAATAGGTTGGTGACAACCGAGGTAATGATATATTCAGTACTATCTAGGAAGAGGTAGGCCAGTCTTGTGTTGGTAGGGATGCAGATGCTCTGTTGACCTTTGTACATTCCTCTAGAGATGTACTACTGGAAGGTAGTCCGTTCACCTGGTCATTTATATGGAAATCCATTCTCCATTAAAGTGTCTGCCATTTTTTTTGTAGAACCCACGTTTGTGGCTAGTATGATCAATATAACAATTTTGACTAAGGTTAATAAATTTACATGCAAATGTTTTCAAATAATATCCCTTATTTTTACGTAATAATGATTTGGTTATCATAAGGTAAAAATCCGTTCTATGTTTATGTGCGGCGTGGTCTTATGAGATACTTTTTTTATCTTCAAAGCTCATATTTTGATTTCTTACACCACTCCCATGACCGACCCGGGTATAATTTTCCCAGAAGGCCTAATAATCAGTTTTAGTTTAGAAGAAATCCGGATGGAGCTCGAAGCATGGAGTTTGAAGACTTTTTTGAAGATTGTTTCCACCATACTTGAGTAGTATTGTATTCTGCATTTTTAAGGAAAGATATTTATAACTGTCCATTTTTAAACTCTGGTAAATGTATTTCAAATTTCTGCTGTAAATTTTTAAACTCTGGTAAATGTTTTTATTATCTTTCTTACCCTTGAAAATTCGCTTCTCCGGCACTTGGTTTTACGACACTTGAATACCGAAGATGTAATAGTGTCGATTTCCAAGAGTAAAAAAAGGGGTCCTCACAAAGTGGTATTAAAGCTTAGATTGAGCGAACACCTTGGCTTTGGTAGGGGTATAGTCCTAATTGAGTATAGGGTTAGTAATACTCTAGGATGAGTAACTCATTAGAGATAGGGTTAGTAACACCCTAGAATGAGTTTAAGTATATACGAGTGCGTATTTGTTAATATCATATACAAATGAATTTGGTTTTATATGAAATCATTTCACCTATATATATATATATATATATATATATATTTGAAAAGAAAAGAGTATTTTGGTAAAATTTTCAAAGAATTTCTGAAAGAATGTAACATTTTTATATAAAGAATTTTCAAAGCACCTTTAGAAATGAATCTCGAGTATTGACCAAACCTCTCTACTTAAGAATACGTTAGAAATTACCTACTACTTATGTCTAAAATAATAATAGTTTACCTTGTAGAAACTGTATGGAGGAAATTACGTGAAATGGGAGTCTTCTAGAGCAAATTGGGGCGATAAGGATGTCCTCATTATTCTCTCCAATGACGAAGAGGAGCAACCAAAGTATCCACCAGCAATGGTGGGTTCCCAATTGAGAAAGAGTATGTCCCATACACTCGAAGAGGGTGAAGATGGATATCTTTTTGCCAGGATGCTTATACCACCCCCAGCTCCAGAAGAAATTATGATTTCTATTGATAATGAATTAGGGTGGACCTTGGAAGGAAATTGGATAGTAGATCCCACTAGGTCCTATTGGAATCGATAGAAGAAATTGAACCCTTCAAAGAAGAAACATAACCCATGGAAAAGGAGATAGAACCCATGGAGGAAGAATTAGAGCCGATGGAAGACCCTGATGCTATCATATATAGCGAGTGTAGTAATGTAGTATGGGATATGAGAGGGGAGTATGTTGTGCGGTAGGAGGGATCATCCAGTTCATACATAAACTGGAACGAGATAAAAGCAACGATGTAGAAACAACAGAAGAAGAGGAAGAGGAGGAAGTCGAAGAATTCAAAAACCCTTGGGAGGAAAACATGTAAGGCTTGTAAGAACTAGAAGAGGGTAGGGTAATTCCTAGAATACCAGTCGGCATGGGACATGTCCCATGGAACCAACCATGGCTATCCTAGGTTATGGGAGAGATACCAAAAGAGGACAGCAACGAGGCCGACGATGAGCTGGATAGTGAAGAAGAAGTAGAGGGAGAAGTGATGATAAACCTTGGTAACTAGAGTCCACTATCATCTTCGGACTCGGAGGAGTAACATTAAGGAATTAATAGTAGCCCTAATATGTATGTATAAGTTAGATGGGGTGTTGTTTGATTTAGTATCTTGTATCGTATTATTATAAGGACTGGAGGGGAATTTTTCTTTTTGGGCCCAAGCTTAAAATTAAAATGATGTAAGCATGTGAGAATTTATAATATGATGTTGTTCTAACTTCACATTAGCATGAATCTTTTAAAAAAATTGACAAACCCATATAAAGTGTATGGATTATTTTGTCCCAAAATTCGAGTGCAGAACTTTGGTTGTTTGACACTTGTCCGAAAATGGATATATCACTCGATTCTTGACAACAAACATTGACGAGGGTTTATGGTTAGATGCTTGAGTTTTCTATCATAGTTGAGAGCTATGGAAAGAAAACTAAGGTAATGTTTGGTTTGTATCTTTAGTTTTGGGTCTATACAAAAATGCACACAACGCATTTAAATTTTCAAAAACGACCAATTTACAAAACGAAGTTAACATACAAAATAGAAAACAACTTTTTTTATTTTCCGCGTTTTAGGAAATAACATAAGCACATGGAATAATCCATTCTTCCATCATCCTCTATTTCCTTCATCCTCCCATTCATCTTTCTTTTATCCCCACCGTCTACCCTTCATTCTTCTCATATTTGACATACATTTTGAAAATCAAAAACACAAAGTTCGTTTTTAAACCAAGCGCTACCTAAAGTTCTGATCAGGAAGCCTGGTCAGAGTCCGCACTAAAGGATCGAGGGATAAATACTAGTTCAGAAATAAAGTTGTGAATTCAAATAAAAGATCGAATCAGATATTTACGAGTGATCCATATACATTGTATGAATGTAAGTTTAAAAATAAAATATTTTGGGCAAAACATTTGGGTTTTTGTTTTGGGTAATTTTGAGGACGAAAATCTTTTAGGAGAGAAGTCTATAACGACCCACATATTTATCACTTTGATAAATCATTTTTTTTAAATTATTCAAATAAAAGTTTGATGACACAAATAATATTGTTTTGAGTAATTATACGTAACAGTAATATTATTTTGAATAAATATTTATTAAATATTTCCCTTGAAATTTAATTCGATAAAATGGATGAAAACTGTTTTATCGATAAACAGTTATAAAATCATTAAACATCGCATACAGAGCTAGATCCATACATTTATTTTTATAATTGAATAAGAATATGTAGTGAAGTAATTTATTTGTATTATGTGAAAACTAAATGTATTTATGACATTTTTGAAATACCCTTAAAATATAATAATTGATTTATTTTAGTTTAATTGAGACCTAATGATTTAACAACTATTTTAACTATTCAAATTATTATTTTAAATAATTCATTTGGTATAGTTATAAGGTGAGAATAAAACATTTATAACAGTTTTATAAAGATATACTTTTGATTTGAAAATATAAGGAAAAATCGATATCACTTTATCGATATAATAATAATTATCATATATAATTTTTAATATAGATTTATATGGTTTTATAATTCAAATATGAACACTTTAATTAATTTAAAATGATAAAAAATTTGTTTTTAAATTTTGTTTTCAAATATATGTACGTTAATTAATAAGTGAAAATGCAACCAATAATCAGTTTCCTGGTTTTCAACGATTTAACAAACAAAACTTGTTCGAAGACATTTGAAGTGTTATGCACATACATGTACATGCATATATGTCACATGCATATGATAACATACACAAACACACACTTAAACACTTAAATATATACATATTACATAATAGTTAAATAATTCCTAAAACTTAATACTTAAGAAACCAAAAAGCAAACATCAATTCATTATACCATGCCATCATCACACCCTCACATCACCATCACATTTCCTAAGGAGGGAGCTGCACCTGTAGGGGTTGTGGGATAGGGGCATTTTGGTAATTTTGCCTTTAGATATTTTATTCGAAGTTTTCCTCTATAGATACCCACCCACTTTCTCATATTTTTCAACATATGCTTATCATCCTGTTCTCCACTTCAAGCTTCTTTTCATGGCTTCTAATCTTGTCAAAATTATGGCAAAATATTTAGCAAAAGAAATTTAAACTCGTATAATATATCTAAATTATCAATTCCACTTCAAACGGAAATGAAACTCCTCCTCTACCTTTTCAAACTCCATAGCCACAACTTCCCAAAGCTAGGCCGAGCCCTTCCTCCTTTCCCACCAAGGTTTTGAGCTCCAAAGTAAGGCCGAGCCATTTTAAGTCGATTGTGCTAGTGATCTTGAGCGTAGATTTCGAGATAGCGGGGCTTTAGCCAATTTTATATTAGCTTAAAGGGAAAATGAAGGTGAGAACTCCTAAAATATAGTATTATATGCTATTGGATGTTATATATGTTTAATTATGATTGGTTATGATGATTGTTTAATATGATTGTTGAATCTATATGCAAATCATGGAAACACACGTCGATAAGCATAAAGGAAATCACTTTGTTTTATCTAATGAATTAGTGTATATGGAATGTTAAACCTCTTTAAAAAGGTGTAAAAAATGAGTTTTAAATGTTTTATAAAAATTTAAAGGTGTTTTGGGTAAGTTTGAAAATTTATTCGAAAATAGGTGCGTCCCGTATCGGCAGTTTGCGATTTTGCCCCATAAAAATCAAACGGGTGTATAAAATCGAATTTAGCTCAGAATTTTTTGAGATACTATTTTATCCATAGTTTTCCAGTGAAGAAAGAAAATCGAGATATTGATATATAGATTTTGGAATGTGAGTAAGGTAAGCTTCTTGGAAAATCACGGTTTTGTAATTCAGAATCCATAACCTGATTTCATTGAAAATGATATTTTGACTTGTTTAAAAATATGAAATAAATTCTAAAAATCTTTTAAAAGAAATTTGAGTTATAAAAATAAATTTCCAATTGATAGAAAAGTCGTTTTAATCAATATAGCTTTAAAAACACTTTTTATAGCACTTTCCGCAGCACTTTTCTAGAACCATTGAAATGTAGCTTTAAACTTAACAATTCTTTTTAAAGTCTATTATAATGTTTTCAAATGGATAATTAAATGTTTTAATAATGATTTTGAGGTTTTAATAGCTTATTTAAGAGAGTTTAAATAAACGATTTAAAGAAAAAGCAACTATTAATAAAGTGGATTAATCTTGGCTCTAAAAGCCGACTAGTAGACAAGATTTTTCTGTTCTTGAGATTTAGATGTGAGGTGCTTAAATTAAGGAGATGTTTAAGAGCAAGCAGTGCCCTGGCTCACCAGGCCTCTTCCCTGGGCGAGGAATAGATAAGGTCGAAATGTCGTAAACGAGTTAAGTATGAATAGATTAAAATTTTCCAAATTTAAATTAAATTCAACTTTGATTTTATAGTTATGGTCTTCTTAGACTTAGTGTTAAAGCCCAAAGAGGGAACTTGTACTATCTGTGAAATTTAAGAGGTGATTTCACCGTTATTCCACCTATGGTATTGTTGAATACGGGAATCGATATTGAGTAGAATTAGATGATTACTATAGATTCTGCTCATTTAATATTTTCAAGTTTGGATTAACGTCCTAGATAACACATTTTTAACTAAATCAAAACTTTGAGTTTGGAATTAAGAAATCTTTGTTAAGATTTAAATGAAATGATTTGGAAATATTTTCCTAAGTGAAAAGTGAAATGATTTCGGATTTTTCCAAGTTTAAAAAGGGTTTAAAATAATAAAAGTATTTGATAAGAGAGGTTTAATGATTATCTATATACCGGAAAGAATGTTTTAGAAATATATATCTCCAAAAGAGATTTTGATAAAAAGAATTTAATCAATTAAAGAATGATTCCTTATTCATAGAAAATCTTTTAATCTATGATTGGATTAAGGAACTAGGGTCAGATTTGGGGTAATTCCTATCCAAAAACCACTTCGAACCAATGTATGTGTTCGAAAATTGAAGACCTGATAAAGAAATGAAGGATGAAGACCGAAGATTTTTGGGATGAAAGGGCTACTTGTTGGTAATTTTGGTTAGCTCCCAAATATTAAATAGCAGTGGTCCCTTCATTTCTAAGACTCTTTGGGTTGCAAGGACTTCTCACTACAAATCCTAGGGGTAACTCCTGACAGGATGTGGTAGTAGAGTACCTTCGGTTTGTCCTGTTCCTAGACAACTTGTATGAACGAATGTTTGACGTTGCATTTCTAGTTACGTAAGTGACCTCCATGCACGTACCATCTATTTGGTGGCGGAGAAGGCAACTTCTCTTGGCTGAACACCCTTTCCAAAGATGTATGAGCTCAGGAATTATACATTTGTAGAAATTTTTTATGTGACCATGGAATGGCAGTGCGAAATTCAAAGTGAAATGTGCAATGTGAAAGGTAATCGTTACCTCAAGCCTCACACTCGAAAATGGCCGAAACATGGTAGATGCAGCAAGTCTATGTGGTTCACAACCATTAAGATATGATCATTCCCTTCTATATATATTATTCCCGCTATGATGTTCGTGTTTTAAATTATTGTGGGTGTATGCTGGTGATGACATACTCGGTACTATCTAGGAAGAGTTAGGCCGATTTCGTGTTGGTAAAGGTGCAGATGCTCTGTTGACCTCTATACATTCCTTTAGAGATGTACTACTGGAAGGTAGTCCCTTTACGTGGTCATTTGTATGGAAATCCATTCTCCAATAAGCATCTGTCATTTTGTTTGTAGAACCCACATTTGTTGCTAGTATGCTAGAATTTAACCAATGTAACAATTTCGTCTAAGATTAATAAGTTTACTTGTAATTTTTTTCGAAGAAATGTAATTAAAATTAATACCCTTATTTTTATGTAATAATGATTCGATTATCATAAGATAAAAACCCATTCCGTTTTTATATGTCGTGTGGTCTTATGACGTACCATTTTCTTTCAAAACACGTATTTCGAGTTCTCACACCAGTTCCTTGACCGACCTGGAGTTTATTTTCCTTTTCCTTAAACTCCCGGTGGCCTAATTTTCCCAAGCAGCTTAGCGAGTTTAGTATAGAAGAAATCCATATGGATCTTGAAGCATGGAGTTAGAAGATTTTCTTAAGATTGTTTCCACCACACTTGAGTAGTATTGTATTCTGCATTTGTAAGGACATATATTTATAACTGTCCATTTTTAAAATTTGATAAATGTATTTTAAATTTCCACTATAAAGTTTGTATTGAAGCAATATATTTGAGATTATTTTTTGACTTTATTTTCTTTCTTACCCTTGAGAATCTGATTCTCTGGCACTTGGATTTGCGGCACATGAATATGGAGGATGTATTAGTGTCGATTACGAGAGTCGAAGAAACGGGTCCTCGCCCTATTTTACTCTAACCTCTTTGGAAATGTTTTAAAACATATATCGAGAAGTATTTTTTTACTGAAAACTTAACACAATCATGAATATTTATTTTAAAAAGGAAAATAAAGAGGAATTTATCTTTTATAATAAGATGATTGTGATTTAAAAACTATAAAAATATTTTAGAATAAATATTTATGAAACGCTTTATATAAAATGTTGTATAGAAAGATAGATTTATAAACGGTATTTTGTAAATGAAGGAATAATTTTTAAATTTAGTTTTATAAAAAGGAAAAATTATATTATTTTGATAAATTGGAAAATAAATCACATTTGTGAATTTATAGAGGTATATGGAAGGATCGTTTTATTGAAAGTACTTGGTCCAATCTTGAAATCGAAGATTTGTGATATGTGTATGAGATTTATAAATAGAAATGAATTTATAAAAGGATTTTTATAAATAGAAATGAATTTATAAAAGGAGTTTTATAAATAGGAAGGAGCTACATAAAAAGGAGTTTTATAATTATGGAAGAGATTAATAAAAAGGAGTTTATGAAAGGAATGAGATTTGATTTTTACAAATGATCATTGTAAATTATAGTGGTATGGAAAGTATTCTTTCCATACTTAACACCAAATTTCGAGTTAGGAAAACTAGTCTCTATCCCGAGTATTAAGAATGTATGATGAGGTAGGGAGAGTTATCTAAATTGTCCGACTTCATTGTTAATTGAGGGATAGCACAAGTTTGAAATCAAGAAGTTGTGGCAAGTATATTTGGTCTAATTTCCAAATGATCTGTTTACTTACACCAAAAGTGTTTTGGGTTTATTGTTACCTATGGTGTAAATGACATTCGTTTTTAACCTAAATAAGTATGGTTTTTAAAGTGGAATTTTTCTTAAGATTTTGTGAATATACTTATACCGTTGAGATTAGTATATGTTACATATTCTAAGTATTGAAAGTGTAGTGTTTTATGAATATACTTATATCATTAAGATAGTATATGGTTACATTTTCTAAGAATTGGAAGTGCAGTGTTTTATGAATATAATTAAACCATTGAGATAAGTATATAAATACTTTTCAAGTATTAAAAGTAAATGATTTGTGAATATATTTTGACCATTGAGATAAGTATATATATACTTTTCTAAGTACTGAAAAGAGTAGAGAGGGTTTGTGAATTTAGTAATGATTTAATTATTTACAAAGTGGTTTTAATTAATGAAAATATTAATTAAAGAGGCTTAGTGGTAGCTTATGTGCTTAATCATGTTTTGGTTTCAATGTGAAATAAAATCTCTGATTTGATTGACTATTCATTTGATAGTTAATCAACTGGCTATCAAATCTTGGCCAGTCTAGAAACTATTGTTTGTTGGTTCGGAGAGTTCGGGATTAGATAAGCACGAGTTATCTGAAAATTACTTCGAACCAACATAAGCATTCGAATTTGTGGCATCTTGAAGATGACAGAATAGAAGATTGAGTTTTTTGAAGTGTAAGGGCTACTTACTACTTATCCTAATGTTGCAGTATTTAGTTTGTTCATATCCTGAACAACTTGTATGGATGAATGCTGACATTGCGTTGTTTCCTTAAGGGAAATGTTTGCATTCCAAGTAGGATTTGCTAAAAAGATAAAACGTAGCCTCAAGCCATACACCCGATAATGATTAAAACATAGGATATGCTTCAGGTCTATGTGGTTTGCTACTATTAGGGTATGATCATCACCTATATTTTGATCAATTTCTCATATTATGTATGCTTACAGGCACGAAAATTGTTTGTCATAGATAACCGAGGTAATGAAATATTCGATACTATGCAGGAAGGGTAGGCCTGCCTAAGATTCGTAGGATGTCGGCTAAGGCTCTCGATATATTTTTCTAGAGGTGTACTATGACAGACGATACCCCATTAGCCTTGTCATTGACAAAATCTATTTTCCAATACGTGCCTTATGGACTTGGCCGTATACCAAGTATGTTGGAATGTGAGATGCAAGCATTTCAACTTTGTTATATATTTATTTCAAGCTTTAGATATTATGATAATATAACAAGATTTTCTAACGAAAATGATTTGGATACTGTAAGATAAAAACCCGTCCGTGTTTATGTGCGGCATGCTTTACGAGATACCTTTATTTTCAAAGGTTTTATAGCATTAAAATCCATACGATTTTTATTTCTCATGCTAGTTTACTAGACTGATCCGAGCATTATTTTCTTATGATTCTCGGGTCAGCCCGAGTATATTTCAGATTTAGTTATGGATGCTTTGGAGCTTCGGAGACGACCTGGATGAAGATCTACTCACATATTTCATTTATTTCCACTGTATTTGTTGTTTTGTGTTTATCATCTTTTGTGACGATAGACTATTATAACTGCCCAAGCCGATGATAGGTTAGTTCCCTCTAATTAATGTGGTATATTACAGTTTTTTTGGTAAAGATCAAGTGTATATTATATATTACCCATCATGATGTGAGATTCTATTTTGTATTTTCTTTTCTTTCCTTTCACCCCAACAACCTGTCTTTCTGACACTTGGATGCTTTGCACACGAATACCATGGATGTGTTAGTGTCAACTTTTCTGGGTCGAAAAGGCCGGTCTTTACAAATATTCACAAATCACTTAACAAGATTTTCCACTTTAAAAGTATACTCAAATGAGTTAAAAACAAATGTTACTATAAACCCAAAACCATTTTATACATGTCATTATCTTTAAACATGCTTTTTAAAGATGTACTTATTTTCAAAAGTGCACTCAAATATGTTAACAAAAATGTTGCATAAACATTGTTATTATAAACCCAAACCATGTTATACTTAGTAGTATGTTTAAAATAATCCTTTTAATGATCTAAGTATATCTATACGTATTTAACAAAGTAATATACTTTTTAACAACTTCTCAAAACCATTTATTATAACTAAGTGTTATAACCAAAACCCACTTTTCCTTTTATAAAATACTTAACTTACTTTCGAAACTTATATATATATATATATACACCTTTAAAGTACTTATAAATACATTATAATTATCCATGAAAATGTTACTTAAAAATAAATAAATAATAAGCATATTTTTAAATTGAAACCTTTTACTTTAAAATTCATAAACAATTATTAAAATATATTTAAATTTGAAACATCTTTTAAAATACTATAATATACGTTATTAAATATCCCTTAAAAGATTTCAAAAAAATAATTTATTTAAATATCATTTAAACTGATTTTAAATCACTAAAATTGCTTAAAACCACAATAGTGCTGTAAAAAGGACCTAGAAATGCTGTTGTAAGTCAAAGATTGGCATTTATAAGTGTTGTAAATGCTACTGGACAGAAAGTATATAAAAAAACATGGATCCAAATTTATAGCTTAAGATCTTAAATTTTTATAGTAAGAATTATACTTAGGGTACATAAAACCTATAGAGAGAAACCTGAAGGATACCTTTCAAAGTCATATTATAAATTCCTAAAAATAAGCTATTTACCAAGTGCTCATACAGCGACCTTTTCGCTACTAACTTTTACCACTTTGTTCAACTAGTTTTCAAATTATTTAAACTCTAATATTTTTTTATTATGTAGTATACATATAATACTTATTAAAACAACAAAGAAACCCCTAAGGATGTCTTCCAAAATCATATTAATATTCTCCAAAAGCAAGGCATTTCAAAGTGCATCTGTAGCAACCTTTTCACCTACTTACTTTTGCAAAATTTGTCATAACATTTCTATAATTTTACCAAACAATTCCTTGCTTTTCTATAAACTATAATAAGTGTAGAGAACAATGAAAATATATAATTTCATAACATATTCACATATAACCATTTTACACAAGTTAAACACAAGTGATTATCAAAATGCACTTATTGCGACCTTTCCCGCTTCAAACATTTTCAAACATATTTCAGTGCCATATAACCAAACAAACATGTACACACAAATTCAAGGCTATGTTACATGTTATAGAGGGAAATACAAGTGATTATATATAATATATAGTTGTCATTTGCTTTCTAAAGCAAGAGGGATCCAAAGTTATAACTTTACTTAGTTAATGAACTTTGTATTTGCACACAACGTATATATACACATTATTTGCTTTGAAATGGTGAGTCAAATCACTCAAAACAATCCTATAAGCTAGCACAAGCCTTATGTACACAAGACACCGCTACCGCCACCAAACCACCAAATATCCAACCTTTAGCTCCAAAATAGCTCTCAACCACCCTCCTCTTCACTTTATTGTTCACGGCCATGATACACCCAGGGGTGTTGTGCTCCTTTTCTTCAAGCTATGAGATGTTATTCCTTATCCCAAGGTTGTACTAAGACCCTTGCCAAAGTTTGGAGAAGTTTGGGCTTTCTTAATATGGTTTGAGCAAGTTAAAGAGGAGAAAAGAAGAGAATAAAGACACCATTTTTATTTTTTTATCTTTGCAAAGCTTTTGTGAACCATTGGTGTGTAATTATAAGTGTATTCAAGAGTTCACAAAACTCCCCCAATCTTCTACAACTGACCACCAAGGGCCTCCCCCACACATGTTCCTCTTTCTACCTTATCTCCTAAAAACAAATACCTTTTATTATTCACCAAAATATCTTCCCCTTAATCGCTTTGTTAATCTGCCACAATTAAAAATTAGTTATCCATTACTCAAAAAATATTTCTAGTTGCTAATTAATTGCACACTAATATATTAGATATGTCCAAAAAGTTCGAATAAATTATATAAAGTAAAAAGCCATTTATCGATAAAACGAATTTCAACCACATTATCGATATTTCTTCGAACTATTTATTTTTATAAAAAATTTAAGAATTTTACCACATTAGTTATTAATTAAAAGGGGGTTAGAAAGGTTATAAATCCAATTTAATCACATTTAACTAACATTCAAATATTTAAATAATTCAGTTATTTAAATACAAAGTGTTTAAAATTCTAGGTCATTGCATAAGATATTGTAAAATTATAGTATAATTTTTTGATCTAATGCTACTTAATAGATCTCATAGGCCTATCTAGATCCATATAAGGATTACTTTTTTTTACCTATTTCGTGAGTCGTGCAACGGACATAGTTCCTTTAATGGAAAATGATAACGAATCTTTTATTTAAATATGTAAATTTTGGTGGCATTTTAAAAGGTAGATTCTAAGATGTTTGATTTAAATTTCATAATAATGAAATATGAAGAGAAAAGACAAGTTAAAATGTAATAACTGATGTTAAGGTGAGAAAAAGAACTAAATTTAGGGAAGCTAAGAAATGATAATTTGTATCACTCAAAAAAGTTAAACCCCAGATCTTGGAATATACTAAATCATGGAGTTATTAAATGGTAGGATGCCAAGGCTTGGTGATGTCAAAAATTCATTAGCACATGCAAGGTTCTAAGGCTTGGGAATTCTTTTAGGTTCAATTCATGAATTATCAACTCTAGTGTGAGTAATAACATCGAATGGATGTAATTTCAATGAACGAATTGTCAATGTGAAACGAAAGTGTTACTAGTACTAGAAGGGCTATGAAACTTAGTAAATACATTGCCAGAACATATTTAGGGTGGTTACATCTGATCTTCTAAGATAATCAGGCTGAATTGTGTCAGGGTGGCTCCCAAGGTGGATGAGTGGCCATTGTATCGATGACGTTGTCTGAGCAAAAATATGAATTAGCAATAGGTTGACCTAAGAGATAATTATATAAAGTTAAGGATAACTTTGATAGTGGTACAAAAATCAGATTCTAGGTGACGCATGTAATTACAATTAATGATTATGTGACATGGTTCGTAAAACGTTGGAAAGTATATGGTGTACTTATGTTGAAATGGATGAATGTATGACATGGTTCATAACTGTATCTTAAGTATATATTACACTTATATTTGCAATGATGCTTATGTGTTTATGATATAATGTTTTGATGTTACGAGGCATGATGTATTTGTCTCAATATAAGTTTTGTTTAGGGAAATGAATTACTTATACCAGGCTATATGTCTAACCCATTTTTTATTATCCATGAACTCATGGATGTTCATTCAATTAGGTCGAGTTTATAAGATAAGCTAGGTTTTGTTAAACCCATTCTTACCAAGAATTGGTCTGAGAAAACAAGAAAAACCAGTCGAAGATTGAAACAAAGGCACCAAAGAATGAGGTCAAGCATCGAATTTTGGGAACACAAGATACACCAAGCTAAGCCGACTACACCCACGTTCAATGTATATAGGGATAGGTCCGCATAGTCACATACCAAGGGTAACCTAGACAACGCTATACAGATCCCAAAGCACTCCAAAAGGGTTGTAAGTAGGGTCGCTCATGATGTACTTCAACATAGATTCAATTTTGTGGAAAAACAACGAAGATGCGCACCAAATCATTCCTTGGAATGAGATAGAAGAGTGCTACTCCATTCTGATCTAATATATTGTCAGGTCAAGAGTAACAAATGTATCGACAGAGCAATGAGGTCTGAACACTAGGCAGCATTCACCTTTCCACTGCTTCATATACTCCACCCTACAGCAACAAAACTGGTCAACACAAACACAGTTCAGTGGGTTGCAACCAACATTCCTGTAAAAATGACCAAAGTGGACAAGTCCAATTCAAAGTTGGATTCTACCGCCCTAATTTTGAGAAACCCCGCCTCTATTCACGCTTCCCCCTAAAAACACATCAACAATCCAATCACTTAAATAACTAATACAGATGGATGATACCTAGCTGGATCCAAAGGCGAAGATGCAATGGCAAGAAGGAAATTCCAGTGATCCGCGTGCAATTTACAACTATAAATAGGAAAATCACTATAGATGGAAGGGACTTTTCTTCTGACAAAGTCCTTTTTATAAAACGTTTAAGGTTCTATTGCACTAATCATCGTGGAATTCTATATCAAATTAACAAAAAAGGAAGAAAGAGAAACTTTTATTGGACGTAGGATTCCTTCAAATATGAACCACGTAAATCTTTTGTCCTTTACTATTTTCTGTCGTCTTATTATTTAGCTAATCATTGTGTTTTATTTACTTGTATCTGAATAATAGGTCAGATAGATTTGGCATTTTAACAAACTGTTAGTGTCCAACTACTTGGTTGTGTAAGCATTTAGCAATACAATTGCCACCTCATGGTAAAATTAATACCAATTATCTCCACCAATTCAAATTTATCATAATAATTAACAATCGATTACTCAAGACGTAACTAAAAGTTGAAGGACCAAAAAGTTCCTTAACATCCTTTGGTGCTAGAAGGAGGGCTTGAACCTCCGTAACCTTGTTTGTTTTTTTCACATCTATTAAAACCATGCATCCTGAATTATGAATCCTACTGCTTCCTTGTTCTCCCAATTTAAGAGCCTTTGCATATGGCAGGAAAGGCTGTCCCTAACCACTCATACTCTCAAAAACCTAGGATGAGGCAGGAGCTTCAACTGAGGCTATTGTAGATTCCATCCTACCAGAATTACAATCCTTCTCAGACTAACTGTATCAGGGCATGGAAGTATTAGAGAAAACCATAGCCTAACATGCTAGTCACAAGCCACCTTCACCTCCTCACTCCACAGCTCACCGTCATCGTTCTACAGTTGCACTAATTATACAGCAGAGGAATGATAACGACACTCCCGTTAACGAGAACGGTGATGCTGAAATAAAAATTGACACCAAACTAAAAAGAATATCCAGGCTAACCATAGAATTAAAAAACCCGTCAATATAAATCCTCTGCTCTTGGAGAAACCGACCTGATCTATCAGAAGTGATGAGGATAACATATCCATTGGTAACTCATCCCAACTCAACTTAAGAATATACAAGATCCAACAACTCAGTACCCAAGTGGAGCAATTGGCAAAGATCTATCAGCCGAATACTAGGAAGAGAATAGAGGAAGGAATTTGCATCCATTTTTGTAAGGCAATCATCGAAGTTGATTTTCACAACAATTTCAAAGCCCCAACGATCGACAAGTTTGATGGGCTGCCAATCCCAATGATCACCTGAGCACCCTCAAATATTTTATAGATATCCTGAAGGTCGGGAAGATGGCTCGGTGTAAATTTTTCCCTATAGCGTGGCCTTACGATGGTTCAGAAGAAACGGACTAGGAGAAGTTGGATCTGGAGGCAACTACCTACTGATTTCTTAAGATAGTTTACCTCAGGAAGAGAAGCCTCACCAGACATCCATAACATGTCTTGTGTGAAACAATAGGAGAATGAAAGCTTGCACGATTTCATCAAGCGCTTTAAGATAAAAGCCCTCTAAGTCAGGGTGACAAATGAAGAAGCCTTACTAATGGCGGCACACTCTAGGATAAGATGAGGAACTACTATGTAGGATAAGAAGAACAAGAAGTACTATCAAAGCATAAAGAAATTTCATAAGAGCGAAGCTGGCTACATCAGAACGGAAGATGCCAGATCCATATCATAATCATAGGAAATCTCTGCTTGTTGTTATTATAGAAAAATGAGGGCAGACGGATACCGCTCGCTTGCAAAGCGGCAAAAAGAGCTGAACCTCGCAACGAAAGACATCATCACTCATTCCCTTGGTCAGATATTCGAGATGATCGAAGATGATGTAGCATACGTATTAGTGAATAAAGGCAAGAAGCCAGAATAGAACAAAGGCGGAACATACTGTAGATTCTATAGAGAATATGGTCATCACACTGATAATTGTCGATACCTAAAGGAAGAGATAGAGAAATCGATTGAAAAGAGTTATTTGGGCAGTTTCCAAAGAGAATATGGACAGAACAAGACCAACAATCCAACTCTAGAACGTAAGATAGGCAACCTATCTAATCTGATAGCTTCAATCTATGGAGGACCGTACCTTGCAGGGATAAGTAAGAAGGCACAAGAGATATACGTGCATGAAGGCAAAACCTAGAAAAAGTTCTTCTACATCAAACAATAACCCACCCCTGAGGTAACCTTCATAGCAGCTGATGCAGTAGGGGTTTTGTTCCCACATCAGGATCCACTCTTCATTACGGTGCAAATATCAAATTGTGCCATTAAGAAAGTCTTTTTTGATATAGGAAGCTCAGCAAATGTCATCTTCAAATCTACCTGATCGGATGAAGTTACCATTCAAAATCTTAAAGCCCAGCCCTAAACCAATCTTTGGCTTCAATAACACTACAACTGTTCCAGTGGGGTCAGCACGTCCACTGATCAAAGCTGAAAGTGCCCCCATTAAACAATTTGTTCTATGCGAGTTTCTTAATTATTGATCAACCCTCACCCTACAATGCTTTCTTAAGAAGACCTGCTTTGGTCGATCTGGGCACCACCATTTCTCAAAAGATTTAATTATGAAATTAAGTACCCCAGCTGGGATAGGGTCAATCAAAGGGGAACAAATGTTAGCTAGGGAATTATATCATGAAACTCTTAATTCTACCAATAAGGGTGTTCACTATTATCCCATTGTTTCTTTCGATACTCGTATACATACAACTGAGGTTAAATCTAAACATAAAACTATGGCAGTATCAGGTACACAAATTGATGATGTGACAAGTAACTCTGTACCCCTAAATCTCAAAAGAAAGGAGAAGGGAATATACATATGATTGGCATTGGCAAATATAATTCAGTATATGCGGAATATTTCTATAAACAGGCATAGAGACAGGCATCCATGGTAAACTCTCCCATGGAAGCGGAACCAGAAAGTTAATTAGATCCAAAATGAGTGGCAATAAAGAAGTATCTGAAGTCAGTAGATAATACCAAAGACATACAGATAGATTCAGAGGACCATATAAATATGTTGAAAATAGGGAAGAACCTTAATACAAAAGCCCGAAATGAACCGACAGACTTTCTAAAATGGTCAGCAGATGTGTTCGCTTGGACCATTCAGATATAGTAGGGATAGACCAAGCTATCATTTATCACACATTGAACATCGACCTGGATGCACGTCCAGACAGACAAAAGCAAAGAGCTTTGGACCAAGAAAGACAATGCTCTGCATAAAGAGGTTAAGAAATTAAAGGAGAATGGGTTTATTAAGGAAGTGTACTACCCTAAGTGGATTTCTAAGCCAGTACTGGTGAGAATAAATAATAGGAAATGGAGAACCTACATAGATATCACTGATCATAACAAGGCATGCTTGAAAGATAGTTTTCCCTTATCTTGGAATGATCAGCTAGTGAATGCAACTAGTGGGCACGAACTGCTCTAAATTATAGATGCCTATTCAGGGTACAATTAAATAGCTATGTTTAAACTGGATTAGGAACACACTAGTTTCGTGATAGATAAATGGTTGTAGTGCTATAAATTCATGCCGTTCAGACTCAAAAATGCAGGAGCAACCTATTAGAGGTTAGTCAACATGATGTTTGATGAACAGATTGGAAAGAATGTGAAAGTATACGTAGATGATATGTTAGTCAAATCAAAGTTAGCATCAGATCACGTCAAAGACTTTGAACAGACCTTCATAGTCCTAAGATAGTATCATATGAAGCTAAATCATCTAAAATGCATATTTTCTATGCAGTCAGGTAAATTTATACAATGTATAGTAAGCGCATGAGGCATTAAAGCAAACCCTAAAAAAGTTGAAGCCATAAGGCAGATGAAAATCCTAACGAAACCAAAGGGTCTTATAAGCTTAAATGGAAGAGTAGCGGCCCTAAGCAGATTTCATATCTAGAGCTATGACAAATGCATCTCGTTCTTTAACTAAGTAAAGAAGAGTTAAAACTTTGTGTGGACTAAGGACTGTGAAGCCACATTCCAAAATCTAAAGGACTATCTGGTCACTACTCCTATACTATCAAAGCCGGTAATAGGTGAGGATTTGTATATCAATTTAGCTATAATTGATCAGGCTATTAGTGTTGTAGTGGTATGAGAGGATAAAGGCACACAAATCCTTATTTATTTCATAAGCAAGCAATTACCAAGAGTAAAGCTGAACTACTCAGTCGTCGAAAAGCTTGCATACAACCTGTTTCTTACAGCGATAAAGCTGCTGCCATATTTCCAAGCATTTCCCATCAAATTTCTTACAAATAAACCTTTTAGACAAATATTACGAAAACAAGAGGCGTCAGGTCACCTTCTAAAATGAGCAATGGAACTCAATCAGCATGACACAACCCACTGTCCTAGGAACGCCATCAAAGGTCAGGCGCTCATTGACTTTATTACAGAATGCACAGTACCAACTGAACCCCAAACAAAAGAAGAGGCAAACACCCTACAGTTCTGACATATGTTTGTAGATGAAGCATCAAACAATCAATGAGCAGCAATCAGGTCGTACTAAACACATCAAACGGGCAGAAGCTATATGGAGTAATGCAGCTCAGTTTCAGTGCAACCAACAATGTGGTAGAATATGAGGCTTTCCTTGCAGGCTTACGGATGGCCCAGGAAATAAAGGTAACGCAAGTTAAAGTTCACAACGATTCTCAATTAATCATGAATCAAGTTCAGGGTAGTTACCAAGTAAAAGAACCCACCATAGCCAAATATACAAGGATGTCTAAGAAACTACTAGAGCAGTTCGAGCAATCGGAGATAGAAATCTCTTATGAAAGCAACTTATCTACTGACTCTTTAGTGAAACTGGCTAGCATGAAAACAACCAATGAGATGAAGGTGGTACCTATCGGGCATCAAGCGGAGCTAGGCATAACAGAATCGAATCAAATACTGGTCCTGATCTGAGATCTGTAGGTCGATGTTCAGGGCACACAAGATCAAGAGATGGCAATAGGTCAAGAGCAACCTACTGCAGAATCTTTACTCGAATAAGCTAAAGAAGACAACTAGATGAATCGTATCAAATGATATCCCTTGAGTGGGACCTTACCCCCAAACAACAATGAGGCCTGAAAGATAAGGTACCAAGCCACGTACTACTCCTTTGATGGCACATTATACAAGAGAGGGTATTCTACCCTTTATCTTAGGTGCATTTGCAAGGAAGAGGGAGTACGGGTCATGAGGGAAGTGCATGAATGACATTATGACGATCACTCTGGGGAAATAAATTAGCAAAGAAGGCATTAAGACACATCTACTACTGGCCTATCGCACTTCAGAATGCAAAGGAATTTATGGGGAAGTATGACAGATGTCAACGGTTCACTAGTATTCCCAGGTTGCTAACTCATGAGCTTACACCACATGCAAGTCCGTGTCCATTTGGGTGTAGATGTAATAGGGCCGCTTCCAATGTCGAAGAGTGGAGCCAAATATGCCGTGGTGCCATAGATTACTTCACCAAATAGGTAGAGGCAAAATTCCTGGCCACAATTAGTACAAAAAAGATAGTCACTTTTGTGGTAAGACTAGATATGGGATACATTACTAGATCACTTTCCATAATGGTACTCAATTTGAAAGCAAGGAGTCCATGGAGCTTTGCGAAAAAAACAGCATAATAAAAAGTTTCTCCTCGGTCGCACACCCACAAGTAAACAAATAGGTTGATGCTGCTAATAAGACCATCAAAAGACTTCTCAAGAAAAGGCTACAAAAAGCTAAAGGAAGGTGGTAAGACGAATTATCTTTAGTGTTATGGGCTTACCAAACATCGACCAGATCTCCTATAAGGCATAATCCTTTCTCGCTAACCTATGGATATAAGGCCATGCTACCCATCAAAGTAGAAATCCCGTCGCATAGAAGAATGTCATATATCACAGTAAAGAATAAGAAATTAAGAGAGGCCGCCCTAGACCTCATCCAAGAAAGAAGGGATGAATCAATGGTAGTAGTGCCACATATTGGCAAATAATGGTGAAGAGTTATAATCTAAGACCCATAGAAAAAAACTTTTGCAAAGGAGCTTGGTGCTGCGGTGAGGAATGGCCAAAACAAAGGATTCAGGGGATGGTGCATTAGGACCAAACTGGAAAGGCCCACTGGTTATAGTGGAAGTTCTAAAGAATGGAGCATACTGTTTATCTTGGCCTGATGGCAACCTAGTCCCAAGAACGTGAAATTCGAAGCATGTCAGGCCTTATTTTGTGTAATGTGGTTAACATAAAATACATTGCAGTATTTATATTAAAAAAATATAATGATAAACTGGATGTGGCGATATTATATAGCCTGAACCAGTATAAAATCTTTGTATTGCTCTTAACAAAACCAAATACACAATCATAGGCCACTATCAGAAGTCGCTAGTCCAGTGAAATGCTTGAACAATAGGCGAAAAAAAACAATCCCAACACCGAGAATGGTGAACTGGCCCTACACATTGGGATTGGCATCAATGCGAATCCACCTTCTCAGCCAAAATATTTTGCCTAGACAGGATAAGAAATTTCCCTGATCCGATATGAATTTTTCTATGATGACAATCATAAAGATTAATTATAGGGATAATGCACTGCCTAAACCAGTATAAAAAACGTTTATATCAGATAATTCAACTACCACAGTGGACGTATGGATATTAGATGGCCGGAACCAATACAAAAGGAAACCGTGCGCTTATGATAATGGGTTGTACATACATGTCCCGACTTCTCAGTCAAATCCACTCCCTCATATGGGAAAGAACGTGCCAAGAGCATAGCTCATCACCATAGTTCAGAGGTCTGATTTCACCTACAAACAATGGTGGCAATCTCATAAATGAGAATGGTTATACTAAAGAAGAATGCATCTCAGCATACATACGACAATACGCCTCTGAGTAAGGGGCAGGTCATACCAAGCCCATAGCTAAGGACAGTTCATCCCCAGAACATGGGGCAGGTCGAAACAGATATATGACCAAGCGTACAACCAAGAATATTACGCCCCTAAACATAGAGCAGGACAAGTTTAACCATAAGGTAAAATGGCCAAGGGTACTATGGGCCTCAAAATAGGGGGTAGGTCGCAAATAACCTATGACTAAATCAACCAAGGATTTTGATGCAGTCAGAGATGTTTTGCCTCTAAACACGAGGAAAGAACCAAAATTAGATGCACAGACTAGCTATTTTAGATAGCAAGCCTACCATAACCTATGATTGCAGTAGACTTGGAGGGCAAGTGTACACTCATTCTTACCAAGAACTGCTCTGATAAAACATGAAAGAACCAGCCGAAGATCGTAACAAAAGGCACCAAAGAACGAGGTCAAGCATCAAACTCTAGGAAGGCAAGACACACCAAGTTGAGCTAACCATATCCACGTTCTGTCAAATGTCTATAGGGGCAGGTATGCAAAGGCACATACCGAGGGTAACCTAGACAGTGCCATAAAAAGCCCAAAGCGATCCAAAAGGGCTATAAGCAGGGTCGCTCAAGATGTGATTCAACGCATATTCAATTTTATGAACAAACTACAAAGATGCGCACCAAATCAACCCTCAGAATGGGATAAAAAAGTGCTACTCCATTTCGATTCGACACATTGTCCGGTCAAGAGTAACAAATTTATTAGCAAAGCAATAAGGTCTGAACACTAGGCAGCATTCACCTTTCCACCTCTTCATATACTTCACCCCATAGCAACAAAATTGGTTAGCACAAATCCAGTTGTGTTAATGGGTTGCAATCGGCATTCCTGTAAAAAAGACCAAAGCGGACAAGGCCAATTCAAATTTGGATTATACTGCCTTAATTTTGGATATTCCTGCTCTAGTTTTGAAAAATCCCACCTTTATTCAAACTTCCCACAAAAAATACATCAGAAATAAGTCACATAAAATAAGCTATATGGATGGATGACACCTGGCTGGATCCAAGGGCAAAGATGTAGTGGCAAGAAGGAAATTCCAGTGATCCACTGTGTAATCACAACTATAAATAGGAAATCACTATAACGCAAAAGGGACTTTTTTCTTACAATTTTTCCTTTCTATAAAACCTTTATTTTTCTATTGTACTAACCACCATGTAATTGGATGCCAAATTAACGTAAAAGGAAGAAAGAGAAACTTTCCTCATGCACGTAGGATTCCTTAGAATCCAAACCAGTTAAATCCTATATCCTTTACTATTTTCTATCATCTTGCTGTTTAGCTAATCATTGCATTTTATTTACTTATACCTTTAAATTTGACACTTTAACAAACAGTTAATACGCAACTACTTGATTATGTAAGCATTCAGTACAATCACCACCTCATGGTAAAGTTAATACCAATTAACTCTACTAATTCAAAATTAATCAGAGTACTTAACCACTTTATTACTCAAGGTGTAACTGAGAGTTGAAGGATAAGAAAATTCCTCACCAAGTTTTATAGAAGATGATTTAAATTCTTTGAAGACAAAGCAAGAAGCTTAATAAATAACAGAGTTTAATTTTGTACTCCGTTTGTTATTACCAGTTATACAACTAGTTAAGTGTTCATGTCAACATCTTCATATGTCGAGCATGACACTAATATTTATGTTTTTATTATATTTACATCTACTTGGGTATGATTTGGGAAATAAAAAATGTAAAGAAATTTTTTGTAATGGAAAATATTTAGCAAATTATTTACTTAATGTTGTTGAAAAAAAACTGATCCCATTTTATGGCTTGAAAATAATTCAAGTGATCACTACAACATCGTAGACATTCATTTTCATGTATTAAAATGGGGAGAATTAAAAAAAGGGGGCAACTTGCATGAAATCATAGGGCTACTTCAGGAAATCATTGGATTACTTCAGTCCTAACTTATGGTAAATTCAGAGCTGCCATAATGCATGTGATAAGAACATGTTTCCCTCAATATCTTTGATAAGGGATTTGTTATTGTGATTGAGCCATCTAATGATAGGGCAAGGCAGATCTATCTAGAAGAACTTAGGCTTTCTACTGATAGCAAGGGATTAGTTGGTCAATGCCTAGATAAGAGATAATGAGGCAGTCATGTGCACGAGGACCGAGTCATCGTTAACATGTAGGCACTTTAGGTGGATTTATCCATTATCAAGGCAACAGGGTGTGGGCTCACATTATGGGCCCTTAACTAATATGCCTACTATCTTTTAAAAGAAATTTGAACAATATTTTCCTTCCAAGTTGGCTTCTACGGGAATAGGTGGACCTGTCTTTGTGTGTAGTTGATGCAAACGACATGTGTTCTGCTGTTATTGGTTGTGACATTTCATTATTCAAGTCGATTTCAAAGATGTGATGCTCGATATGATGATGTGACACCCCACCTCTACACCCATACTATCCAAGAGTATCATAGATTAATACTACTAGAACACACACACACACCCCTACACACACATAAAGTAGATAAGTATCATACAAATATCATGTAGTTATCCTAATAAAATACTCCTCTAAACCCACTAAAACAAATGCTGGTCAAGTCGTCCCTGTACCTGTAATGCCTTGGACTAATCCGAGTATTATAAAATAACAAATGGGTCAGATTATGTCTAATCAAGAATCATATGAAGGGTAATAGTGTATAAGAAATAATAACATAATATGATCACATCAAGGATACTCAAATCATCAACCAACATGTCAAGATAGATAAATAAGTATAGAGATGTATATCTAAAGTATCTTTACAAACAATAGATATTTATCATTGCATCATGCCTCATGAATAACTCAGATTCATATGAAACAACCAATACTAATATCAAAAGATATCATCATCCATATAAAAATACATTAAATCAAAAACCATAGAATCAATACAAATGGGTGAACCATACATATCTAGAAATCGCCGTTAAATCCAAAATAATGATAATGAGATATCCTTAAGTGAAGTCGGGCAGTGATGAAGCAATGCTTACTATCTCTCTCAATCTCATATTGTGAAATACCAATATCAAATCAATAAGAAATATTTGAGCCAGCTCATAATAGTGCCGTAATCTGCATAATCGTATATCTCGACCCACAGCCCTTGGAGAGGCAAAACTTTCGACTGAAAGTTCTTAAGAGGTAGAAACAACAAATCAATATTAACTAGGTCATTTATTTGAGAAGGATACGAGGTTGATCATACTATGGACACAGTCTCAGGCATAATCTCAACCATACATAATATATGTTTATCAACTGCTCATATACATACACCCACATCGGAACCAGAAGGGAGACTGACATCACGTATGCTTGCTCAAGGAGCCACACGTGGTCCATGTAACACAACTCATATAGCCATCGAATACTCTTACTTCTCCTCTCTTAATATCGTGACATTGATCCACCATAGGCTCGATAATGCATAGCCTCTTCGGCACAACTACCGACTTGTGCCCCTATTGTAACTAATTGTTGGTCTATGCGACATAAGGGGAAACCAACTACAAATCTCGTGATGCGCGTCGAATATCATAAACAACAACAGTGTCGTGGATCTAGGCCGCTACCCTACAATCAGGCCCCCAAAGTGGATACTAGCCAATCTGGTTCACTCACGAAACATAAAGCGAGTTGGACAAAAGTAGACGGACACATAATGTACACAAACTACATGGCTAACAAGTACGTGCTACCAATCAACTCCAAATCGACGGTGAACCATTCGTATAATTCAATTCAACGTACAAAAAGAGAATGCACATAAAAGCATTATAAACAATTTTTTAATTAAATATACAACAAAAAATATATTTAATAATAAATCATTAGTAAATGTTCTTTTCTAACAAAATAAACACTTATAAATAAATAATATATATTCTCTTTTCTATTTGTTTACTAATTCTATAACCTTTTATAATATTTATTAATGGTTTACATTTTAAAATAAATTTAGAAAACTCATTGCTTTCTTTAATTACAATTTTACAATACTAAACATTCGTTCGGTTATCATTCTTATTATTTGTATATAAGTTATTATGTATATAAGATATCAAAATAAAATGAATATAAACGCTCAGTGCATGGCGAGTAAACATGAATACTACTAATACACTCAAAGCATTAAAATATGCATGTGGCCATGTGATCATGTCATGAACGCATGAAATATACTCAAGCAAATATAGTAAAGGCGAAATATTTGTAATTATACTTGAAACAAGTAGACAAAATGAAAAATGAACCAATATATGAACACACTATTTAACACACAAGATAAAGAACATAGTACAAAATGGAATACTCACTCACACTTAAATGCATACAACATACACAAATAATCACTTATCTCTATTACTAATAAAGAAAACTTGTTGAACTAATTTACTCGGTGTCTTTTTAAAATTTAAAAAATGCTATTGCTTTCCATTTGCATATTTGCGCTCAAATAACTATGTATACAATAACACAAACAACCCGTGTGTGGAGCACAAACCCATACTAGTATCTATAAATTACACGTATACTTCTCTAATGTTAATGTTCAAGTTAGATATACAAGTTAGTGAAAGAAACCAGAGAGCACAAGGAAATTTACAGTAGCGCATGGGCGTGCACGTGCACACACACCCACACAGTGATTATAAGTTATAGAAGCTTGCCCATGCATAGGCATGTGCTCACCCACAAAATGGAAATAATTTCATATTCAAATAGTTTATCTTATAAACGTACTTTTTTGTTGATATAACAGTCAGCTAGAATATAAAATGGTTTTTGTTCTCTTTAAATAAAAAATGAGCAGACTAAAAATCAAAATATGGAAACATAGAGCAAGACAATGTCAAATACTTAACATAGGAGCAACATCAACTTGGTGATGTACAAACACACTGACATTCATATATTATATAAAAATACATACACACCGACATACATACACACAAATATATATATATATATATATATATATATATATATATATAATGTATGCACAGGCCCGGCCCTAGAGGTAGGCGAGCTAGGCAGCTGCCTAGGGCAACGGACGGCTAGGGGGCAACGGCGAAGGTGGTGACGAATATGATTCTCTAAAAATAGTTAAATTTAGATAATATCTATTTATAACTTAGACATTAATTATATTATATCTCAAGTGGTTTGCACATTTTTTAATGTGACAAGTGATCAGAGTTCAATTCCTGCTGTGTTAACTACTTTTAAATTTCATTTTTTTTCAAATCGGCTAGGGCAACATTCTTGTTCGGGCCGGTCCTATGTATACATATAATTATTTTAACCTGAGTATAAATTAGAATTTAAATATATCATTTACAGATGTAAACACTTTTATACATACATACATACACACAAATACAGAGGCTGTAAATGTAGGCACCCTACTCTTGCACTAACTCATGGTCCAAAATTACAAGCTCATAATTGATATTAGGTATGCCACAAAGTGCAGCAACCTCAAAACATTACATACGAAGATGGAAGCGGAGTTTAATTCAGTAAAAGAGTGCACAAAATGAGTACTTAAGCATGACAATGGAGACAGAAGTACAAACTGGAGCAACTTCCAAAGTAATACCCGAAGAAGTTCCTCCAAAAATTAACTCAGTAAATGGATGTACCAGGCAAGCTAAGACAGTAAATGCATTAACATCTCAACATACACACATAAACACTTTGAAACACACACTAAAGCACACCTCTTGATAGACACCAGTGCAAGTAAACATCCATTGAGACACATGTGCACTTAGCTCACAAAAATGCATGAGAATGCCAAAGACCGATTGCCCCCACAGGTTAACTAGTCGAAGGTCTGATTCGACCATTATCAGCTGCTAATGGTGATACACCTTCTCTCTAACTCGATACGTTTCAAACTTGATATATAATATGTTCAGCTCCACACAGCAAGCTAATTCATATAAAAACAGGAATTAAGGGTACTGGAACAAAGGTTTGTAAGTGGTAATCACTTACTTGAAGACTGCCCTTTTCTCCTGCACGTGCACGCACTCGACTTGTCAGCCCAGCCAGCACGATTTTGTGCCAGGGATCCTCAACGATGTATCGAAACTTGTATTTGAATTTCATGAATTAAACTAGTTTATACGATTTTTTTAAATTTATAAAATGGTGATGTTTTTACTTGAATGACTTCAGGAGAAAGAAAAGATACCTTATGGAATGAGATTTATGTAAACAAATAAAGAAAGAAGAAAAATCTAGATTTTGAAATCTCTATATTTAAGAATTTGGGTTGTGTACTAACGTTTTGGCCATGCAAATGCAAACGTGTTTATATATATTTGTATTTTTGTTTTACTTCTAAAAATTAACTTCCATTCCATTTTTACTAATTACAAGTTTCTATTTCAAGTAACATCTTTTACATATTACTATCCCATTTCAATTACATTATTTTTATAAAACATTATTTACATATTTTAAACTTATTTTAAAGTTTAAATTTTAAATATCACATTTTCCATATTTTAAAATCCTTTATTAAAAAATTCCAAACCAATTTATCAAATAACTCACCAAATTCTAATTTAGTTAATTTAATTACTATATTTAAATTTATTTAATTACTACTTAAACATCGGGTTGTCACACACTTCCCTCTTAACAAAATTGCATCCTCGCAAATTAACACAAGGAAGAATCTACAATAAACCAATTATTCTAACTCAATAATATTAATTTCATTTCATTTTTTTTATCGAAACATTTATTCAAGGAAAATTGCTATATAAAATCTCAAAACCCCATATTTAGATAAATTTCTTTTCAAATATCATATATATTATAAAAAAATTTCAAAAATTAACTTTATTCTAATTCAAACATAATTTGGATTTAAATTTTCTCTTTAAACGACTTTATATTATTTTAACGAACTTTCAAAATCTTATAACCTAAATTCCCACTAAAACTAAATTTTCCTTTTAATGAATCATTTTTTGATATATTTCATAATTTCAAAAGATTTCATATCCCAAAAATTAAGTTCAACTACTATTTTGCAAACTTCTGTCACAATTAAACAATTATTTACCACCTTTGAATTAAATCTAGAAGGAAAATTCTAAATTTATTTTTAAAATTCAACACTTTAAAAATAATTCAATATTACTTTATACCAAAACTTTAAAGGTTTTCAATATAATTTTTAATACAAAATAAATCTTTGAATTCTATATATATATATATGTGTGTGTGTGTGTGTCTATATCTTAAAGTCCTAAAATTTTATACCATTTACATATCATCGTATATATAAAAACATTATCGAATATACATATACTTATATTCCCCAATCATCTATTACTATAAGATAGAGTGATGTTGTCTCATCATGTATGATAGTGATTACTAATATCAATTGGTTGCAATATTGACCACATAATCAATACTGTCTCACCAGTGGCCACAGCTGTGCATAAATATCCAATGGCTGCAACTATCACTAAAAACACATACCAATTTATAACATATCATTTACAAATATAAATCTCAAATATCCCTTAGCATAATAATTTACTTCGCTGAATTTCCCATTTAAAACATTCAACTCTATTACAAAATACTTTAATGTTCCATAAATTACTTATATCGTTCCAAGTCATTGTGTCCAAATGTCTGGTTTAAGCATTTAAGAATTTCTATCGAATGCATATGCATCTGCATCGGTCAAAATCCTTACACACTCAATAGACTAGTTAACACAAATTTCATTTCTAAAAAAGTATCTATAGTGTTACTTCCACAAATTATCAATTTACCAGTTTCAATACAATAATTTTCCAAGTGCACATTTTATACTTTACATTATAGTATATACACTTTTCAAATGTTTTCTACTTAAAACATCCTTCAAAATCAAATTCAATTCCAACAACTTCAAATCATCAAATGAACATAAGAGACATAATAAAGGTACTCAGTGTTAATTAGTAATTCTGCTGTGCACTCTAATAAAAACAAAACAAAACATAAATACGCAACAACAACCCAAACACCACAATATATTACAAAGCCATCCAAAATCATAAATACAAATAATACTATTTGGATCAACTCCCTTTGTCCTTATCACTCCTACCATTTTATAACAAATTCAAAAAAAAATAAGTGAAAAATAACTATACAATTTCAAAATATCAAATGCATCCCTTGATGATTATTCCTAGTAATCATCGACATTCCATGTAGATATTATAAATAATTACCCAACGCACCTAAGAGGGCAAGGACTCTATGTCTCATCTGAGGTCAATTACTCATGTCTCTAATATAAATGTATTGTTCTAAATATGCTTCGGTACCATTTTGTGACACTCCACCTCTATACCTATACTATCTAAGAGTATTATAAAATAATACTATCAGATAAGACATAGAATGAGGCTATATGGGGTACATAAGAGAATATTTCCTTGGACTAACACCGATACATTTTAAAACAACAAATAAACATCTAATCTGTACGTACACAGTATCAATACAAAGCAATAGACACGTGTGCCTCCAGGACAGAGCAGTATACAATATTTATTTAATAACAGAGAATGCAGAGTCAGTCGCGGCTATAACATATAATACACACACACACATACATAATGCGATTATGTCATAAGAATACAATACAACTCAAATGTCAATTATATATGTACATACAGGGAATCAATATCATACAAATATTAGGTAATTATCCTAATATAATACTCCACTAAGCCCACTAAAACAAATGTTGGTCAAATCGTCCTTGTTCCCGTAATATCTTGGACTGGCCTGAGTATAATAAAATAACACACAGATCAAACTATGTCATATCAAGAATCATAAGAAGGGTAATAGTGTATCAGAAATACATTATAATATCATGAACAAGGATACTCAAATCATCAACCAACATGTCAAGATAGATAAACAAGTACAGAGATGTATACATGAAACATCTTTATAACACAACAGATATATACCAAGGCATCGTGCCTCATAATAACTCATATTCATGTAAAACAACCTACACTAATATCAAAAGATGTCATCATCCGTATAGAAATACATCGTATCGAAAATCACAGAATCGACAAAAATAGATTAATCATACATTTCTAGAAATCATCATTAAATGCAAAATAATTAATAATTAGATTTCCTCAACTGAATTCGAGTAGTGATGGAGCAATACTCACTATCTCTCTCAATCTCATATTGTAAAATACCAATATCAAATCAATAAGAAAGATTTGGGCTAGCTTATAACAATGCTGCAATGTGCAAAATCATATATCTCGACCATAGCCATGGAGAGGCGAAGTTTTTGAATGAAAGGTCCTAAGAGATAGAAACAAAAAATTAATAATAAGTAGGCCATCTGCTTGAGAAGAATACGAGGTTGACCATACTCTGGACACCGTAACGACCCAGTTTTTCAATCGTCTGAATTTAGAATATTTAATTGAATTTAAATATTGAAAAATGAATATTATAAGTTAAATAAGTTAATTAAATGAATACTGAATCTAATATGAATAAAAATGATTTCTAACGTTGCTTTAAATTATATTTGAATTATAATGGAGTTAAGGAACTTTTAAAATAGAATTAAAAGTGATTAAATAGAAAATGGAAATTTTATTAATTTAATTAGGTGAGTAAAAATAGCCATTTGGGACACCGAATTAGAATTGAATGAAACCAGTGTCATTGGATCCATAATGTCATATTATTATAAGATTTCAAGTTTCGTATCGATTGGACTTACCATTGATCATGCGGAGCTGAAACGCCTATAAATTTGTTATGTAATTTTATTTAAAATAATTCGATTTAGAAAACCTAACTTATGTATATGATGGAAATGGCCTTCGATATATATTCCATTGTGTTTGTAATAGGGTTAAAATATTATGAACGCTAGGCGGCAGACTTCCTTTGGAGTCCAGAAATTTGATGAGTGAATAGTGTCGAAATATTGTCTATATAAGGAACCACACACCCCACAACTACACAAACCCTAGCCCTAAAGCTTGCAGCCGCCGCCTCTAACATTCGATGGCCGAAAGTCTTCAACCTTGTCCACCAATTATCTCCCCATCCATTAATAATTAGACAAAACCTTCAAAAGAGAAAACGTAGAGGACAGCGAGATTTATCGATCCAATGGGGGAGATCGTCTGAAACTCATCCTCGCCGCCGTTATCAGCTCGCATTCATAGCAGTTTGGAGGCATTTTCTGGCATGATAGTTACTGTGAGTTCGTCGGGTCTTTGGCCATACGGACGGTGGAGGTGGAGCTATCATGTAGAGGTCATCGATCGGCGTCACGATGGTCGAAGAAGGAGAAAAACAAGGTCAATGGTGAGGAGGTGTTGGGTTTTCACGGTTTGAACGGCTGGAACGTGGAAGACGAGGAATGCACCCAAGAGCGTGCATGGAAATGATGGAATATGCGGCCTAAAGTGAGAGGAATTGCAAGGATCCATGAACCAGAGAATTAAATGTAAAATAAATTTGTAATTAATTTTTAAATTTGTGCAATCTTCTTAAATTCGTAACACTTTCATACGAAGTCCATTTTGTACGAAACGAATTATGTTGGATTCGTATTGACAAGAATTACATTTTGGAGTTGATTTGCATAGATTTGGGGTTATCATCAATTTTAGGTTAAATTAAACGCTCTTTTAATTTTAACCCAAACGAATCGCTCTTTCGACGACTGCAACCAAAGTGAGTAAAACCCACTCTGTCTGGCCTGTTTATATTTTTATATAAGTGGTAATAAATTTATTATATGATGCTTAATGATTGTTTGGATGTTATACTACATCATTAGTAGTTGGATATACTCCTACTTATTGTAGCAAATGAGACCCTATACGTTCCCATGTATGAGTGGATGACCCTTTGTACGCGTGTCTGCCTAGAAGCAGACATTGCACATATTTTTTATAAGTATATTTGTTGCAAGTGATAGGTTGGAGGGATCCAACAAGATTCCTCACTATGGTTCATGTTTATTTACACATTGTTATATATGTTGTACTATGTGCTATTTGATGTGATGGATGTCATGATTTCTATTATTCATGTGAATCCCCTTATTTATTACTTTGCAGCATTGGGCCATATTTTTGGAATTTAAAATATAGAAATGATGATTCAATTTAAAAAGGATTTTAGAGTGATTTTGAAAATCTATATCTTTTATAAAATTTGAATGATTAAAGAAATGGATTTATTTTTAATAAATAAAAAATTATAATTTTTATGTTATAAAAATTATGTTTTCGTGAAATATACTTAAATATGATTGTTGAAATATGAAGTCAACTATTTTGTAAAATAAGTTAAATCGATAATTTTGAACTTATTATAAATAGTTTATATATAAGATTTATAAAATTAACACTTTATAAATAAAAGTAATGGGATTATAAACGAGTTTTATAAGTGTTAAAGTGAAGTTATAAATGAAACCTTATTAGTAAATGAGATTTATAAAGTAAGGAAGTTAAAAAAGTAAGGTTATTAATAAAGAGATTTAATGAAATAAATTTTATAAACGGTGTTTTATAATATTAGAAATCGAATTGTAATCACATTTATATATAGATTTATAATTAATATTTAGAAATGAATTTATAATGGACTTTATAAATAATGAGATTAAAAAAGAATGAATTTGTAAATAAAAAGATTTATAAGTAAATAAACTTATAATGCAATTTTGACATAGAAATGAGACAAACAGGAAATTGCTTAATAAAGGAATTTTATAAATGGCAGTTTTTTTGAAATAGAAATGTGAATTATAAACACTATTTTATAAATGTGAATCAATTTAATTTGATAAGCTAAATATGGATTTTAATAAAAGGAAATATATTCACGTTTTTAAAGAGAATAATTCTTTAAATGAATGTTTTGAAAAGTGATATTATAAAATGGAGTTTATATGGTTTGAAAATAAAATAAATTGTGATTCACTTATTATGAAAATAAGTATATGAAAAAGTGTTTCTAAATATTGAAATGGTTTTGGAATTATATGTTTTAAAGCTAATTTTAAGTAAATGATTTGAAAAAGCGATTTAATTAATGAAAGATTAACAAATCAGGCCTAGTGAGTACTTACATGCTAGATTTTGTTTATTGCTTTGATAGTTGAATAAACGACTATCAAATTTGACCATTTTATTTTCTCAACTTGATGTAGAAACTAATTAGTCGTACACTTAATACGTAATTGACTGTGTAGGCTTGATTATTGTTTGTGTTGAGAATGTTTATTCGTGTAATGCGGAGTGATTACACCAATCTATCAAGCTTCTTTCTTGGCCGAATGACAGCAAGTTGAAAGTTAGAGACATGATAAGTCCACGAGACATGGTTTTTCTTCGAGGTTGAGAAACGCTTTTGCGTTGTTGGAGCGAAGAGATCGAGATCAGATTAATCTGAAAACACTTCGGACCAACATATACGTGACAATTGTGCAGGTCGGTCGATGATATTGATATTTCGGATTTTCATAGTGAATGATTGCTTGTTGATCATTTGGGGTAAAAATCTTAATATACATATAGTAGCAGTAGTCCTACTAATTGTAGGAAATGCGAATTACGGATCTTAAGGCTGGATTAACAATAGAGGGGGGTGTATAGTGTTTAACTAATTTTATGGAATTTTTAAAATCTTTTCAAATTAAGCACATACAGATGCAATTTCACAAACACGGAGATAATTACAAAATCAGATACAAATACAAATAGTAAATAAAAGCAGTAAAGGAAAGAACACACTGGAATTTTATACTGGTTCGGAGTTACCCTCCATTCAGTCCCACACAATTTTTTGTGCAAATTTATTTTTGAATATAATGTCGATATTACAACCTCGATTTTAAGGTCATGAGATACACCCTCCTGTCTCCAAGTCCAAGGCAAACTCTCTTGATTTAACAAGTCTATAAGATCACCTAATTGATTTATGGACTATAATAACACCTAATTGATTTACGTGCCAAAATCACACCGTTTCTAATCACACTTTGATAGAGAGAGACTTGATACACTATGATCTTTCGATCTTTGATTATAAATGATCCTATAACTCTAAAAATCATTGAGATCTTTGAGAGAGAATGGCATAGAATCAAACTAGAGACGATTGAGTTTGATTCACTTAGAATTTTGGTAGAATTTTGTTAAATCATTTATAATATAAGAGAATATTTGAGTGTAGAAGAAGGGAAGAAATGAATAAAAACAAACTTAAAGTTCATTAAAAACAACTGGTATGTGTAGGAGAACAAAAGTCATGTCCATTCGTGAAAGATTATGACGAATAGACACTTATTTTGAAAATTTGAAATTTGAATTATGCAGTGGCCATGTCGACATTGGGGGATGAGGATGTCGAAATGCCTATGTGAATTTTGAAAATTAATTTGCTTTAAAATGATTTCTATTCTAAAACTTGTCAAAACTATTTCTAATCTTTGCAAACCATTTTTAATGTAGTTTAAACTTATAAATGAGATTTAAAAAGTATTCTTAAAAAAATATAATCTAAAATATAAAAGTAATAAAATCTCAATGTAAATATTTTGAGATTAAAGCTAAAACCATTAAAACCAGGAGATGGTTTAAAAACAAGAAATGATTTTGAAATTAAAAAATAGTTAAGGCTAAAATATTTAAACCTAGAGAGACAACTTTAAAAAGATAGGTTTGAAAAAAATCTTTCAAAAAAATCATTTTGAAGATTTAGGGAATTCCATTCCACTAAAGAGGTCATGGGTTCCATCCACTATTAAAGCGAAAAGGTGGATTCCATTCCATGATAAAATCCAGTAAAGATTTTGGTGCTATTATGAAGTTTTAACATAAATCTAGACTCTATTACTTATCTTGATATCTTAAACACTTGAACTCTTGATAATCTTGATATCTTGAACTCTTGGTACTCATGAGTCTTTAGTCTTGAATTTCTATACTTAGTCTTGAATTTTTATACTGTACAGTCTTTTTTATCAGTTCCTGCATATATATATATATATATATATATATATATATATATATGAAGGTATATCCTTCATATACATATATACCTAGACAAGAATATTAGTATATATATTTTATAACAAGTCCAAAGGTTGTTGTCATCAAAACCATCTTCTCAGGAACTTATAATCTCCCCATGTTTGTTGATGACAACCTTTGTTTATAAAATCTTATAAATTCTTCTCCACAAACTTTGATTCTACTCTGCCTCCCCCTAATTCCAACAACTCCCCCTTAATCAAAGCCTATGTGACTTATTTTACAATTCTTCCCCTTTGCATCGACAAAAACTAATCCTAAACTTCAGGATTCTCCCTAAATCTTATACTATAGCACGTATACTAACATAGTATAATAGAATGTAAATGAGACAGATAATAATATGAGTAAAATACAGTAAGGTAAATGTGAGAGATATGAAAATTTTAAACACAATCAATCATTATATACATCATGTTTTTATCAAACCATACCACATAATATTCAAATCAATCTAAACCATACTAAATTAAATCAAACCGAATCAAATCAAACCAAATAATTCAAACCAAATTCAAGTAAATCAAACCACATATGTTAAATCAAACATTTCTTAAAACTTCAATCCATCCTTCTTCACCAAATATAGGATCTGCTTTTATTGCATCTCATTCCTCATTATCTTTGTTCAGAGTTCCTTCTGCATTCGCTTTAAGTTCTTCTTTGTTGAGGGCTGGGATCATCCTTCGAATGGCATCAAAGTGCCTTTCTTGCTCTTTTATCATCTGCATTTGGTTAATTCTAAGTGTCGTTGATTGGGAGGATAAAAGTAAGTAAGTTCTTGAAAGATTTGAGAGTTTCTTCAAGATTCTCACTTAGATTATGAATAGGAGAGGCCATTTTTTGATAGAATATAAAGAAATTCAATATAAAATAAGAAGAATTGAAAATATGCATTTTTCTGGAAGAAACATGTATTTAAATAGTTATAAAATCATTTGAAATGAAAAGATACAAGGTAGCTTTGTCAATTTCAATTTCAAAACAAAAACCATTTTCTGGTCGTTACATGTCGACATGGGGGTAGGGGGATGTCGACATGCCCCTGTTTATTTTATCAATTTGCTTTGTTTCTTTATATTATATACAAGTCTATATATATAAACTTATATAATATAATAACAAGCATTCCAGAGATATTTTAGAGCTAATAAAAAGAAAATAAATGATTTTCATTGATAAATTATGTTAACATTACATAAACGATGCATAACATTAATTAAAGAGAGACACAAACTAATACAACATAAAATGAAAATAGTATTAGTTAGAGGACGATGATGATGATAATCAAAGCTTGCGACTCACTTTTCCAAAGAACTTGTTCATTTTAGTGGAAATTTTGTCCAACATTTTAGTAATAAATGTTTTTAGAATTCGTTGGTTTTCCATGATACTCTTTTGGTTTTTGAGAAGTGTTTTGTTGGATGGATTGTTAGCAGTGATAAGGTATTCAATTTTTTCCAATTATAACGACCCAGAATTTTTATTAATTAAAATTTGAATATTTAATTAATTTTAAATATTAATAAGTGAATTTATAAGTCGGATAAATTTTATTTCGAATAATTGGATTTAATTGAATAATTAAATCAATAATTTAATATGTTAAATTATGGGAAATAATTGAAATTTGAGTTAAATATGATTGAAAATGATTTGTAAAATTTTATTATATCATATTGAAGTTAGAATGATATTATAGAACTTTTAAAATCGAATTAGGAGTTTATTTATGAAAATTGAATATTTTATAATTTAATCGACTAGTGAAATTAGCCAATCTTTGAACAGTCTCAGAATTGGATGAAACTAGTTCCATTGGATTCGTAATAGTTAGTTATTACCGGATTTCAATTTTCGTAGCAATTGGAGTTATCGTTTGATCGTGGCAGCTCGAAACGCATCGAAATTGTTTTAATATTAATTTGGCGAGTTAAAATAGCCATTTTTCAAAAAGTCTCGGATTTCGACGAAACCAGTTTCATCGGATCCGTAATGTGATATTATTGTAAGGTTTCAAATTTCAAGTCAATCGGATTTACCGTTTGTCCGGTGCAAGCGCCTAGAAAATCGTTTAAATCTGTTTAATTTAAATTGAACGTTTATAGCCATAACTCGCACAGATGACCGAATTAGCTTCCGAAACCTGTTCCATTTTGTCCGGAACGCGGGGTAAACCCTAGAAACGCTGGTTACGACGCGTGAATCGGAGTTTGGAAAATCCGGGATGAATAGTGTTCAATAATTTCCTATAAATAGACCTTAATTTCACAAATTTGAGAAAAAAATAAAACCCTAGCCTAAGTGTTCGTGGCCGCCGCTTTCATATTGATGGCCGATGTTGTTCCATTCGATTCTCCTCAAAATCTTCCAATCCGTAAAAGATTAGCCAAAACGTCCAACTGCAAAGTTGTAGAGCTACGTGAGATCCTTATATTCAACGGCTATGATCGAAAATTGATGAGTGGATCAACGGGAAAATGGAGATGAAGGCGCACGGTTGCGCACGCATTTCGAGGGTGAGGGTGCAGCCGAGCTCCAAGGGGTTCAAGCCGAAGGTAGTTCTTGGCGAGAGCTTCGAGGTGGTGGCGGAGTGATGACGTTTCGATGCTCGTGGTGGTCGAATTTTTAAACCCTAATTAGCATTCATGGGTTTCTTGCGTGCGTGTAGTTACCTGTAGGTAGCGCGTGTGTTGGGAAGAAGAAGGGGACGGTCTTGATGAGGGGGCAGTGGATCCAATGGCTCTGGATAGCTTAGGTTTATAAAAATTTAATTTTGTTGTAAATTAGTTATTAAAATTGTGTAAAACTTGTAAAATTCATAACTTTTTCATACGAGGTTGAAAACGCGCGAAACCAGTTGCGTTGGAATCGTATGGACGAGCACTACGCTATGGAATTTGATTGGAGTCGTTTGGAGTTAGTGTGAATTTCGGGTAGAATTAAACGTCCGTTTAATTTTATTCGAAATAATTCGCTAAAACGAAATTGAAATCAAGGTGAGAACTTCTCACTCAATCGAATCAGTTTCGATTTTTATTTTAAATAGTTAGATTTAAAATATTTGAATGCATGTTTGAATGATGATTGTTATCTATTGATTGTTAAAATAGACATTATGCGCCTAGTAAGCGGATGTTATTTATTAAAAACATATACCGCGAATATTTCATAAACAGTGAAATTGGTATTATATATAATAGCAATATATATATATTGGCATATGTATATATCGCAGTTATTGATTTCCCGCATTTTTATAGCGGATGAGACCCTATTGCGCCGTCTATTAAGCGGATGATATTTTAAATCCCATATACCGCGATAATTCCGTACTATAGCGGAATTGGTATTGTGCTAATGTTTGTGGATGCAGGAAAACAGGTTGGAGGGATCCAACTGGATTCCTCAACAGTATTTATTTGATTATGGATATTTTGATATTCGTTGATTATCATATCGATATATGATATCGTTGTTGTCGACTATTTGGTGTGTAGCATCATTGGACCAAACTTTGGAATTTTAAAATGATTTTTAAAGTGATTTTTGAAAATATACTATATTTTTGGAATTGATTCATTTTAAATAAATAAAAGTTATAAATTTTAATGTTATAAAAATTATGATTTTTGAGAAATATAGTTAAAGGTTGATTTTTGAAAATATGAGGCTAATGATTTTATAAAATAGTTTAAATTGGATTTATGAATTTATTGTAAAAAGTTTAAATATAGGATTTATAAAATTTGATTATTTTATAAATCAAAAGGATGAAATTATAAAGAACTTTAAAGACGTTTTGAAATAATAATATAAATTGATTATATAAGGGATTTATAAATTAATAATTTATAAATTAAAATATTTGAATTATAAAACGAGTTTTTATAAGTGTTAGAATGAATTGTGAATGAATTTCATAAATGAATGAAATTTATAGAATTATAAACGGTGAAGTTATAAACAGAATTTTATAAGCAGTAGGTTTATAAAATTCATAAAGTTGTTAAAAGAATGGTTTTGGATAAATAATTGAATCTTATGAGTTATAAGGTTTATAATTATGAAGTTCAAAGGAACGATTTTGCAAACAAATAAATTATAAGTATTTCACTTATAATATGAACTTTTGTTTTATAATCGAGTTATAAATTGAATAGGTTAATAAAGGAATTTATAAAAGGAAGTTGTTATAAAATAAATAGAAATGGAGTTTATAAACGTTGTTTGATAAATTCGCAAACGACTTATTTTGATAAGTAAATTGTTGAAACCTATTATTGGAGTTACATTCACGTTTTTGACTGTGAATAATCCTTTGAAATAAAATGAATAGAAGTGATGAAATTGGTTAACGTAGTATATTCACGTTTTTGAATAGTGAATAATATGTTAAAGAAAATGTTTAGAATGTGATATTTTAAATAGAATTAAAACGATCTAACGATGTTTTTAAATGTGTTATGATTCGAAACCATAGATTTCAACATTTATTGTTGAAATAGACGTTTTTGAGAAATAGAAGGAAATGGTGGACTATAACACTGTTGTTATAGTAAATGATTTCCGAAAGGAAATGTTTTGTATAGTATTGGGATTTATATATCTATTTTAATTTCAAATCCCTATACTAGTGATTTTGGGTTGTCGTAACGATGTTTTACGCAACATTCGTTTTGGCCCAAATAAATATGGTTAAAAGAATGATTTTCTTAAAGAATGAAATATATACATAATTTCGAGTGGAGTATATTGAATATTTTCCAAGTGTTGAAAATAAATAAAATTTGTAAATTACTTATGAATAAATAAGTATGGAAATGTTTTTCCAATGTGAAATGAAACGTTTAGAGGATTTATCTTTTTGAAGATAAATTGAAATGAATAATTGAAATCGTATATGCATGGATATTTTGGAATATAAATTCACAATGGAATTTATAAAGGAAAGGGGAATTTGTCTAAAAATAAATATTGATTTATTTTTGAAGTGTTAAAATTATATATCTAGTAAAGATATTTTTGGGAAATAAATAATTTGGTAAATTATTTGGAATCTGGTGTTGTGTGCATATCCATTGATAGTTCAATAACCGACTATCAATATTTACCTTTGAAGGGTATTTGTTGTGATTTGTTGAATTTGAATGCTACACTTATTTTTAAATTATTGCGCTCGTTATTCGGATTACCCATTCCGAATAGTGATACGACGTAATGGATAGCATTGAAGATCGGTGTTGAAGACCCGGTATTTGCGAGAGCGATAGGATGACCTGTCGATTGACTCTGCACCGAGTTGCTCCGGTATAGAGTTCTCCATATGTGATGGGGAATCCGATCAGGATTGTGGATATCCGGATTGCAAGGACTTCTTTGTAAGTGCCTTCGGTTCTGTTCGAGCCCGAAATAGACTTGTATGGATTGTATGTCTGACGTTACAGATTGAGATATAGAGCAGATTTCTTTCAAATATATTTCTGTTGGTGGTGGAGAATTTATTCTTTTAGCTTAACACCCTTCTCTGAGACGTACGAGCCCAGATGTTATGTAGTTGAAGGTTATCAGCGATATATTCCCAATTTGGTAATGTGACATGCTGAGTGTTGCTGTGAAATGATCATTGTGTTGATCATTTGTGATAAGATCATTTGTTTGATCGTTTATCTTGGTGATCATTTCTATGATCATTTGTTGACCCAAAGCATGGCTTTTGTATAAAGTATGTTTTTGTGGACGTGACTTCGTCAAGCCTCACACCCCGGAATAGTCAAAACAGGAAAGATGCGGCAAGGTTATGAGTGGTAGCTCCCTTTAGGGTATGTGCATTTCCTTCTGGAAAGGGTGGTATCATGGTATGGAGCCCAGATACTTACTCATGTTGAAACACTTATTATTATGTGTGATGATGGTGACGAGCGCTCGGTTAAAGGTCCAATGGGACCGGGGGATGACATACTCGTGTCAGTTGTTACCCAGTTAGGGGTAACCCGGCCTTGTGTTGGCAGAAATCCGGTTTGGTTCTTGGGGACGTCCTTCCAGAGGCGTTCTCATTTGGCAATGGGAAGTTCCTTGGCCTGATCATTCGTTGGAAATCCAAAGAAACAATACGATCTTGTACGGTATTGGTTGTAGAACCTATCATTCACTTATGGTGGCGCCCCACTGTTTGGATGGTAGCTATAGTAGGCATACGATAATGGTCGTATGTTGGCTAAGATTTATATTATACTTTCGAAATATTTCCTACACTATGCACTAGTAATAATATCAAATGTCTTTTTAATGCGTATCAAGCATCTTTGACTATCATAAGGAGAAATCTCCTCCGATTCTGCGTTTGCATTGTGTGTGTGTGCGGGAGGCCTTATGGTAGTCTCATTTTTAAAAACATAGCGAATTGACTTTAAAAATATTCCTCTATTTTGTTTTTCAAAGATAAATAAACTGTTTTGAGTTCTCACACCAGTCACATGACTGACTCGGAGTTTATTGTTTTCCTTCCTAAACTCTGGGTGCCCACCAATTTCCACACGGGCAGTCAAGAGTTAAGGTTAATCAGGATATTCTGGATATTCAGGAGTTGCTGGAGGCAAGCTGGATGGCATGGTGTATTATTAGTATATAGTATTTCTTTTCCGCTGTTTGTTGTTGTTGTTGTTGTACACTCTGATGATATGAAATGAAAATGTAATGTAATGTATAAATATGTAATAACTGGTATAGTTCTTTGTTTAAAGATTATTCATTTATTTATTATATGTTGTTCCGCTGCGAATTGTGAGATTCTGATATTGTTCTGTTATTTTCTGTTCCGTTCTATTTTCTATTTCCTTTTCTCTATCTTTTCTATCTTCTTCTCTCTTCTTCTTTCCTTTCTTTTTCTTAAACATTGATAATTCGTATTTCTGTTCATCTTGAGTAAATCTATGGAGATTAGTGTATATTCAAGGAATACGGATTTGCGGGTCTTCACAGGTGGTATCAGAGCATATGGTTAAGCGACAACCATGGTTCTGTTGGGTATTACTCATTAGAGATAGAGTCAGTAGAACTCTAGAACGAGTTTGAGTGTAATAATAGCTATGAGAGCGTATTTGTTAGTGAATATATAAAATTGTTTTATATTGTGATGATTGGTTTATTGAGTGGCATATGAACTGTAACATCCCCCCTTTTCGCACACTTTAAACCAACACACGTGCCAATTCAAAGCATATGCAAGGGCGGATTGTTATGGGGTAAATAAGAAAAACAGAGAAGAAATAAAGCAAAATAGAATCTCACAGCGGAAGGATAAGATATAATAATCAATATACAGTTCATGATAACTGTTTACAAAATATTTATTTTACTTATATAATGAATATCAGAGTTACGCATACCAATACAATCAATGCAGCGGAAATTTAGAGTGTGGTGCAATACTATAAATAATATAATACGGATTCTTCCTCTTCGTCCTCCAAAGCTAAAATCTTCGATCCTGAAATGCTCGGACTGACCCGAGCAAATTTGAAAAGACAAAAACACTCGAGTCAGACTAAAAGATCTTATGTGAGTTAAATTAACAGAAATAAATATGAGTACGGTAACTCAAGAGATGTTCGGGATTTACATCTCCTAAGGATTCGTTAAACTATTTACTATGTAGTATATTGCGCTATTATAATAGTGTCTATTTATAAAATAAACTTACTTTTTAATAGCGTTAAGGGGTTACCCATATAGCCCTTAACACAAATAATGCCAATAGTCTATACAGTACCGTAATACCTCCTGACCGGGAAGCTACCAGAGGATACTCCATAGGTACGACACAAATAGAAACTCGTAGTAAAGGCTCGGTATGGTAGGTGACACGGCACAACTAGGCAATGCCAGGGTAGATATACCAATTGCTATCCAGGCTGGTGGAAACGCGTAGCCGCAGTTACCGCCCACCTCGGACTAACTCCCCAAAATCAAAATATAGAAGTGGCTACTGAATCAATCCAAAATCAAAGTATAATATCGAAGAGGAGGGTCCGATCAGAGGAATGACCTCATTGGCCTGAGAATCGCTCCTGTTTTAGCCACCTTATGCCAACTCACGGGAGTCGGGTCCACGTATTTACCTTACAGGAAACGTCACCACCACCTACTTCATTCTGGAATCTCCACCGCGTACACGGTTAGTCAAAATGGTTTTCGGTATCGACAGAGAGTATGTCCATATCCGATCTCGGTCTCTTTGCCAACCCATCGTTATTATAACACCGCGGTCATTTAAAAATAGGTTATACTTTAAAAATCAGAATAAACATTCCATTTCATAACCATGAATACGATATCATTTCAAAACCCAAAACCATATTTTATCACTTATCCCAAATATAATTCTTTTCCAAAATCATAATGCTTTAACTTCATAACGTCTGAAAATCAAATATTTTCAGAGCATAATATTTTGAAAATCATAATTTAAAACCATAACTTCTAAAAACTTGAATGGTTTGGACATTCAACGGTATATGAATTAAATGGTTTGACTTAAATGTTACTTTGTAAAGAAAATAGTTCTCATGGCTTTACAAATACATTTCTTTATTAAAGTCTAAACCAAAATTTATATTATCTCTCTCAAGTTCCAAAACCACTTCCATTTATTTATATATACATATATCCATTTTGAGTATCAATATTTCAAACTAAAGTTGGATTTTATGCTTTCAACAAATCAATTGTTCTATTAATTAGTCTTGAATATTCATATAAAATCCATAAATAATAAGACTTCAATTTCTAGTAATAAAATATATATATTTTTCCCAATTCAAATTATACTAGAATATTCATTTCAATTTATTTTGGGAAAAATCCAATTATAAATATCATATCTTAAAATTTCCAAACTTAACATTTAAACATATGATATAAATTATTAAACTCCATTTTCTTAATTTTCTTCCATTTTTAATAAAGATTTTTATACACCTTTTAATTTCAAAATTTTCAACTTCATATGTATATATATATGGAAGAAAAATATTTATACAATATAAAATTTAAGATTATTATAAACCGTATTCCATCCAAACCATAGAAATCACATTTAAATAGTTATATATATACCGCGGTGCCTGTATATAATTTTCTATCCTATGGTCAAGTGATACGGATATTTATCATTTCAATCCGCAATTTAAAAGATATAAAATTTTACGGTTATATATCATTTCAAACCACAATCCCGAATGAAATGAAATATGCATGATAATTTGCAATTTAATGATATACAATAAACATCCATTCATCAACATCATCCATCATCCAAATCGCAATCATCAATCAATATCAATCAATAACAATATTATTTTTGGTACTACATAACAGGTAATACTGGCAATTTTATTCAAATTAAATTTAACAGCTATTAATCTACAGTCTATATTCAGAAATAAATTATATAACTGTTAACTAGCAGTTCATATACAAACAAATAAATTTTAACTGTAAATTTATACGCAATAAATTAATTAAATTAACAGTTAAATTAAATAAATGCAATTCAACAGATATGAATAAAATAAACATGCCAAATACTCATAAATAAATTTCTATTCATTTCTAAAATTAATTTAAACAAACATAAAAGCTTCTAGTAGTTGTGAGTGGGTTAAAACACTCACCTTTTGAATTTAAATCGAATTTAAATCCGATTTAAACCCAAAAATTCGACGGTCTCAGAATTTGTCCAAACCAGCGTCAATGGATCTAGAATTAAATTACGATCCTAACAAAAGAAATTTCGCGTGAATCGGAGAACGTATGAAAAAAATATTCATTTTAAACGATTTGAAAACAAAAATAAAAATAAAATAAAATAAAACAAAACCCACTTAACTTCAATGGCCACGTCAGCTAAAAGCTACAGCACATCGTCGAATTTTTTTTGGTCAAACGAATATCCAAAACAGAAAACGAATTGTACCAGCAGATTACGTGTCTCGAGAACTTTATCATAAATTTTCTGGAATTTTTGTGGAGAGTTTGAATTTTATTAGAAAATTTGAATTGTAGATAGATTAGGTTTTGTAACCATTGAGGAAAAGAAAGAGATGAAGAAAAATGAACGTACAGCCAATTGACAATAGAAAGGAGGCTAGGGTTTATCACAGCATATTTATAGATAGATCGCAACAGGATAGGTGTGCACGAATTTTAACGTGCAAACAGAAGTGGTCCCAAAAGGATATTAATTATACACGTTACGGATTAAATTATTTCTTTCTCAACATTTACATTGCATTTTAAGCGTATTCACACATGTATAATTAGATGCTTCATTTAAATTTCCATATATATATTCACAATTCCATAAATTTCCAAATACGTAGATAAATTTCCAATTTCAACTAAATTCTAAATTACTGTAATAATTACAGATTAAATTTCTATCCATTCTCAATAGATTACGTTTACATACTAAAATCCACATTTCTATGTATATTTGAATTCCATATTATACATATTTTATTTATCTTAATTACTTCCAACTTAAATTTCAATCAACATAAAACGTTTTATTCAGTTTCCAAAAATTTCAATCATGCTTTAAATCCAAATGAATAAATAACTTAATTCCCATTTAAGCATTTTTCATTTGATTTGCAATCAACCTTTTATGATCAATTAAATCCCGATATATTAATTAAACGTTCCTATTACTAAATTTCATATTAATGCACACAAATTTACATTTATTGCAATGGTTACCAAATATTTCCCTGCAATAATTCATTCCCCTATACATACTTACAATTTCACTTAAACTTTACTATACCCATTTATTTTCTCAACATTAAAACCAACGTTACCTCAATTCCACTAATGTACACTTATTCTATTATCACTTACTAACCATTCAAATTTTTATTAACAAATAGGCAGGTAATTCCTATGTTACAAATTTTTAATTCATCCTAATCCCTTACTATTGACATACATTTGCATTACTTTACATATCATTTACAATGTTACCCAAAATCTCTATCCATTGTAATTAATACCTTAAATAAGTTTCAATTTATATTCAAGTGAATACATTACCCTTTTTCATCCATTTTTCACAAGAAATGTTTTATCGTTTCGACAACAGTTTATTTCTAATTACCTACATTGATTTGTGTACGTCTCTACTATTTAAAGCATTACCATTCTCCCCTTCATCTAAATCTTCATTTATGAGTATTTAAAATAAATTTCACTTATTTCCTATTTATACACTTATAAATTCCAATTCCAATAAATAGATAAATCTCCGTTTGCACTACTTAAATCAAAAATCAGCGATTATCCTATCTATACATTTTAAGTGGATGGATCAAATGTTGTATTCAAAAATCTACTTCTTAATATTCTTAGATTTAAACTCAACTCTCTATTAACAGATGTTTAAACTTCTTTTATTACCATTAACTTATTATTATACATTAAACTTAAATATACTGACAAAGCTTGTTTTTGGTACTCTTTTCATTTCCATAAATAAAATTAGAAGTGGATTCATACCTTATTATGTAATTATCTTTAATTCCACCTAACTAAATATTTACATAATCTTTTATTTGCAATAAATCAACTATTTTATATTAATTAAATTTAATCTTCCTGGTTTACTTATTCATAGTATGTAATTCAGTTACTCACCCTAACCTATTTATTTGAAATCCAATCCACATTATTTTTACTAAGTTCCAATTTCCAAAGGTTACTGCAATTAATCCAATTAATTGCAATAAATTCTAATAAATTTGATTTTATTGGATTACAACTCAAAATAAATCAATTATTACTCAACTACCTAATTAACATTTCTTTTATATTCCAATACATAAATATTTCCCAAAATTTCATCTTTTATTTGCATAACTTACCGTATCTAAATTTTATTGGAAATTTTGTTAACTTTACGCATAAATAAAGTTAGAACCTCAATTAATTCATTCCATTTTGGTTTCATTCTTTATATCACATTAATCATCATATTATGAATGGAAATTTATCTAGGTTACATCTTATTTATTCACTTACCAATATTCCACACTAACTGCAATAATTTAGTGCATTAATTGAAATTGATCAAAATAAAACTTAACAAACTAATAGAATAAATAACGTACAAAAATTTATTGTCATTAATCTATTTCATAAGTCTACACTCAAATACTCACTTAAAATAAGTTTTACGTTTCCATTAATTCGCGTTCGCACACCCGTTACTATATTAAAAATTACTAAAGTAACGTTTTTCTTAATAACAACATTAAAATTTCTCAATATTTAAATGAACTTTATTTCCAATACATGCTACCTAATTGCATTTACTTATGATCTTATCCAAACATTCATTTATATTTTATTTCCATCAATTAGTTAATATTTACATCCATTTATTAACAATTTACTTCCATTATACAATTGCAATTTATTATAGTTATTATTACATTAAATACTATTTCAATTTTATTCTTTTAGTATTAATTAAACAATCATATTTAAATTAAGATATTATAATGTTTTTCACTATTTATTTACACTCCATTAAAACCCAACAGTCATCTCAATCACTTTTGAATTTGCATTAAATTGGTTGTCCAGCAACTGCCATTTGTATTACTATCTTAATTCTTATACAGTTACCGTTTTACCAATTTACTAATACATAGGTAATTTAAATTTTTGTCTTTAATTCTTTATTTTATATTTTATTCAAGTGCAACAAATTACACTATTCCTTTATTGATATTTCACCTAACCTTTGAACAATTAAGTTAAATAACCGTTTCTACAATTCATTATTAATTATAAATTTAATTCTCCTTTATTTATGCAACTTACACAAGGGTATAAATCTTCCATTATCTCAATCATTAGATTTCTATTAAATTTAACAATAATTAAGATTTTTAATTACCGTTGCTATAAATTTTCATTTAGCGTTCATCTAGTATTAATTTACCTCCTTTATAATATATATTTCCCTTTTCTACAAAATTTAAATTTCAAAATCCTTTTTAATTAAAAATTTAATTGTCGAAATTTACGGGTCGTTACACTCTCCCCCACTCAAAACTTTTCGTCCCCGAAAAGGAAAAGAAGGGAAAAGAAGAATTTCGAAATCAATATTTTAAATTTACAAAATTAGTTAATTTAGCTAAAATATACAAATTTATATAAAGTGAAATATTTAAGTGGTTTCAACCATTAAACAACCAAACAAAACAACAACCATCAACCTTACAAACAGCATACCTACACAAGACAAAGCAACCATTTAATTCATCAAACAAATAGTTATTCGGGTTCAGAACTTGAAATTTGTATGGAATGAAAATAACTATCAAGTGCATCCTTTACTCAACAGTCCTAGACGGAACAAAGATAGATTATTTATTCATCTAAAACTTCAAATTCCTTACCCAACAACCATAAATCAAACAATACAATTCAAACCAACAACCAAATTAACTTATTATACATTTAATTCATGCTTTAGTTGTTTGATTTTTTTTTTTTTTATGGAGGGATTTCTTCATTTCCTACAAATTTCATTTTCCATTTATTACAAAATTCATTATATTGGTATCCTATTTTATTTACTTAAGTTTATATCATCTATTTATAATCTTACCTTTACTTATATAGTAGAATTTCCAATTTAACTTAAGTTTATACAATTTAATTCTCATTTTATCACAGCAAATTCATTGATTACTTTCATTACCTTACTCTTCACTTGTAAGAATTTCCCTTACATTTTCTTACTAACTTTGCACTTTTCTTATATGGTAAGTTATATATGTTTTAAGAATGTAAGTGGAAATTTATACAAGTTTCTTCTCAATTCCTTTAATTAATTAATGGTTCATCAAATATATATTCGTTTTATAAATTAAAATTTCAACTTACCTTTAATTTCATTCATTTATTAAATGTTGACGTTTCTATTATATTTAATAGTAGTAACAATTTAATTTCCCACTTCCACTTATATTAAACTAGTAGCATTTAAATCACACTTAAGTTTATAACCCTACACATCAATCTTTATTTGTTAAAGAATTTCATTTTATTTACTTAAGTTTAAAATCACCTATTAATAATACTTATCTTAAATTATGGAAAAATTCAAATTATAACTTAAGTTTATACCATTATATTCTTATTTATAATAGCAATTCATTGAATCCTTCATTATTTCCCAAAATTCCTACTTGTAAAATATTCAATTCCAATCTCTCATTTAACATTTCAACTTTTTATATTTGGTAAGTTATATATATGTTAAAGAAAAATGCAATTGAACTTATACAAGTTTATCTAAATTCTTTTAATTCATTCATTGTTCAATAAATCTTTACCTCTCTTATAAGTTAAAATTTTAACTTCCTTTATAACTTAGCATTAATTCTCTAAATTAGAGATTTCACTTCATTAATTACTTACCTTTTATTTCACTAAAATAATTTAAACCATTAATTAATGGAAATTTAAGAATTAAATACCGGGACAAATTTCAAATTATCTTAAAAAAAATAATAAATAATTTCTTACTACTTTTATATCTCAATTATATTTGTAAAAATTAAAATTTTAGATATTTTCAAAATAAATCTGCAGTAGAATTTACTACAGTGGTCTTTCCCCTTCGAAACTTGAAAATGAAAGTCGATGATGCGGCCGCCATCACCGAAATTATTTTCCAGCGACAGAGAGGAAAGTACAAAATTTATTTTCTCCAAAATCTTCTTTAAAACAATTCTTCTGAATTAAAATGAAATATTTATAGAAGAAAATACTTATAAACCAAAGCATTATATTTCATAAATCCTTTGAAAGCAAATTTTTAATCCCGGACTTAAGTTCTAAAATCTCCAATTTGATTTATTCTAATTTCAACTTAGCTTCAATTATTATAAATATTTTTATTTCCTAACACCCAATCTATATCAATCAAATATATACATAATATCATTTAAAACTTTATTTTATATATAGAAAATATAATAGGCAAAATTATTTCATTCACCTATATTAAAACGGATATTATGTCGGTCTGTCCTATTAAGTGTTTAGAAATCCCTATTGATGACATAACGTCTCATGCATCAACCAAAATTTATAAATACAAAGCGGAACAGATTAACACAATATCAAAATCTTTTATTAATACTAACAAATACGCTCTCTCATATATATATATATACACTCAGCGACTCCCATACGATATTTCTATCCTATTAACAAAGAGTCAAACCCCACAGAGCCAAAGTTTATCGCTAAACCAAAGCTCCGATACCAACTGTAACATCCCCCCTTTTCGCACACTTTAAACCGACACACGTGCCAATTCAAAGCATACGCAAGGGCGGATTGTTATGGGTAAATAAGAAAAATAGAGAAGAAATAAAGCAAAATAGAATCTCACAGCGGAAGGATAAGATATAATAATCAATATACAGTTCATGATAACTGTTTACAAAATATTTATTTTACTTATATAATGAATATCAGAGTTACACATACCAATACACTCAACGCAGCGGAAATTTAGAGTGTGGTGCAATACTATAAATAATATAATACAGATTCTTCGTCTTCGTCCTCCAAAGCTAAAATCTTCGATCCTGAAATGCTCGGACTGACCCGAGCAAATTTGAAAAGACAAAAACACTCGAGTCAGACTAAAAGATCTTATGTGAGTTAAATTAACAGAAATAAATATGAGTACGGTAACTCAAGAGATGTTCGGGATTTACATCTCCTAAGGATTCGTTAAACTATTTACTATGTAGTATATTGCGCTATTATAATAGTGTCTATTTATAAAATAAACTTACTTTTTAATAGCGTTAAGGGGTTACCCATATAGCCCTTAACACAAATAATGCCAATAGTCTATACAGTACCGTAATACCTCCTGACCGGGAAGCTACCAGAGGATACTCCATAGGTACGACACAAATAGACACTCGTAGTAAAGGCTCGGTATGGTAGGTGACATGGCACAACTAGGCAATGCCAGGGTAGATATACCAATTGCTATCCAGGCTGGTGGAAACGCGTAGCCGCAGTTACCGCCCACCTCGGACTAACTCCCCAAAATCAAAATATAGAAGTGGCCACTGAATCAATCCAAAATCAAAGTATAATATCGAAGAGGAGGGTCCGATCAGAGGAATGACCTCATTGGCCTGAGAATCGCTCCTGTTTTAGCCACCTTATGCCAACTCACGGGAGTCGGGTCCACGTATTTACCTTACAGGAAACGTCACCACCACCTACTTCATTCTGGAATCTCCACCGCGTACACGGTTAGTCAAAGTGGTTTTCGGTATCGACAGAGAGTATGTCCATATCCGATCCCAGTCTCTTTGCCAACCCATCGTTATTATAACACCGCGGTCATTTAAAAATAGGTTATACTTTAAAAATCAGAATAAACATTCCATTTCATAACCATGAATACGATATCATTTCAAAACCCAAAACCATATTTTATCACTTATCCCAAATATAATTCTTTTCCAAAATCATAATGCTTTAACTTCATAACGTCTGAAAATCAAATATTTTCAAAGCATAATATTTTGAAAATCATAATTTAAAACCATAACTTCTAAAAACTTGAATGGTTTGGACATTCAACGGTATATGAATTAAATGGTTTAACTTAAATGTTACTTTGTAAAGAAAATAGTTCTCATGGCTTTACAAATACATTTCTTTATTAAAGTCTAAACCAAAATTTATATTATCTCTCTCAAGTTCCAAAACCACTTGAATTTATTTATATATACGTATATCCATTTTGAGTATCAATATTTCAAACTAAAGTTGGATTTTATGCTTTCAACAAATCAATTGTTCTATTAATTAGTCTTGAATATTCATATAAAATCCATAAATAATAAGACTTCAATTTCTAGTAATAAAATATATATATTTTTCCCAATTCAAATTATACTATAATATTCATTTCAATTTATTTTGGGAAAAATCCAATTATAAATATCATATCTTAAAATTTCCAAACTTAACATTTAAACATATGATATAAATTATTAAACTCCATTTTCTTAATTTTCTTCCATTTTTAATAAAGATTTTTATACACCTTTTAATTTCAAAATTTTCAACTTCATATGTATATATATATGGAAGAAAAATATTTATACAATATAAAATTTAAGATTATTATAAACCGTATTCCATCCAAACCATAGAAATCACATTTAAATAGTTATATATATACCGCGGTGCCTGTATATAATTTTCTATCCTATGGTCAAGTGATACAGATATTTATCATTTCAATCCGCAATTTAAAAGATATAAAATTTTGCGGTTATATATCATTTCAAACCACAATCCCGAATGAAATGAAATATGCATGATAATTTGCAATTTAATGATATACAATAAACATCCATTCATCAACATCATCCATCATCCAAATTGCAATCATCAATCAATATCAATCAATAACAATATTATTTTTGGTACTACATAACAGGTAATACTGGCAATTTTATTCAAATTAAATTTAACAGCTATTAATCTACAGTCTATATTCAGAAATAAATTATATAACTGTTAACTAGCAGTTCATATACAAACAAATAAATTTTAACTGTAAATTTATACGCAATAAATTAATTAAATTAACAGTTAAATTAAATAAATGCAATTCAACAGATATGAATAAAATAAACATGCCAAATACTCATAAATAAATTTCTATTCATTTCTAAAATTAATTTAAACAAACATAAAAGCTTCTAGTAGTTGTGAGTGGGTTAAAACACTCACCTTTTGAATTTAAATCGAATTTAAATCCGATTTAAACCCAAAAATTCGACGGTCTCAGAATTTGTCCAAACCAGCGTCAATGGATCTGGAATTAAATTACGATCCTAACAAAAGAAATTTCGCGTGAATCGAAGAACGTATGAAAAAATATTCATTTTAAACGATTTGAAAACAAAAATAAAAATAAAATAAAATAAAATAAAACAAAACCCACTTAACTTCAATGGCCACGTCAGCTAAAAGCTACAGCACATCGTCGAATTTTTTTTGGTCAAACGAATATCCAAAACAGAAAACGAATTGTACCAGCAGATTACGTGTCTCGAGAACTTTATCATAAATTTTCTGGAATTTTTGTGGAGAGTTTGAATTTTATTAGAAAATTTGAATTGTAGATAGATTAGGTTTTGTAACAATTGAGGAAAAGAAAGAGATGAAGAAAAATGAACGTACAGCCAATTGACAATAGAAAGGAGGCTAGGGTTTATCACAGCATATTTATAGATAGATCGCAACAGGATAGGTGTGCACGAATTTTAACGTGCAAACAGAAGTGGTCCCAAAAGGATATTAATTATACACGTTACGGATTAAATTATTTCTTTCTCAACATTTACATTGCATTTTAAGCGTATTCACACATGTATAATTAGATGCTTCATTTAAATTTCCATATATATATTCACAATTCCATAAATTTCCAAATACGTAGATAAATTTCCAATTTCAACTAAATTCTAAATTACTGTAATAATTACAGATTAAATTTCTATCCATTCTCAATAGATTACGTTTACATACTAAAATCCACATTTCTATGTATATTTGAATTCCATATTATACATATTTTATTTATCTTCATTACTTCCAGCTTAAATTTCAATCAACATAAAACGTTTTATTCAGTTTCCAAAAATTTCAATCATGCTTTAAATCCAAATGAATAAATAACTTAATTCCCATTTAAGCATTTTTCATTTGATTTGCAATCAACCTTTTATGATCAATTAAATCCCGATATATTAATTAAACGTTATTTCCATCATTCTTTATCCTATGAAGAAATTTAAGTTATTCACACCTATTACTAAATTTCATATTAATGCACACAAATTTACATTTATTGCAATGGTTACCAAATATTTCCCTGCAATAATTCATACCCCTATACATACTTACAATTTCACTTAAACTTTACTATACCCATTTATTTTCTCAACATTAAAACCAACGTTACCTCAATTCCACTAATGTACACTTATTCTATTATCACTTACTAACCATTCAAATTTTTATTAACAAATAGATAGGTAATTCCTATGTTACAAATTTTTAATTCATCCTAATCCCTTACTATTGACATACATTTGCATTACTTTACATATCATTTACAATGTTACCCAAAATCTCTATCCATTGTAATTAATACCTTAAATAAGTTTCAATTTATATTCAAGTGAATACATTACCCTTTTTCGTTATGTCATCCATTTTTCACAAGAAACGTTTTATCGTTTCGACAACATTTTATTTCTAATTACCTACATTGATTTGTGTACGTCTCTACTATTTAAAGCATTACCATTCTCACCTTCATCTAAATCTTCATTTATGAGTATTTAAAATAAATTTCACTTATTTCCTATTTATACACTTATAAATTCCAATTCCAATAAATAGATAAATCTCCGTTTGCACTACTTAAATCAAAAATCAGCGATTATCCTATCTATACATTTTAAGTGGATGGATCAAATGTTGTATTCAAAAATCTACTTCTTAATATTCTTAGATTTAAACTCAACTCTCTATTAACAGATGTTTAAACTTCTTTTATTACCATTAACTTATTATTATACATTAAACTTAAATATATTGACAAAGCTTGTTTTTGGTACTCTTTTCATTTCCATAAATAAAATTAGCAGTGGATTCATACCTTATTATGTAATTATCTTTAATTCCACCTAACTAAATATTTACATAATCTTTTATTTGCAATAAATCAACTATTTTATATTAATTAAATTTAATCTTCCCGGCTTACTTATTCATAGTATGTAATTCAGTTACTCACCCTAACCTATTTATTTGAAATCCAATCCAGATTATTTTTACTAAGTTCCAATTTTCAAAGGTTACTGCAATTAATCCAATTAATTGCAATAAATTCTAATAAATTTGATTTTATTGGATTACAACTCAAAATAAATCAATTATTACTCAACTACCTAATTAACATTTCTTTTATATTCCAATACATAAATATTTCCCAAAATTTCATCTTTTATTTGCATAACTTACCGTATCTAAATTTTATTGGAAATTTTGTTAACTTTACGCATAAATAAAGTTAGAACCTCAATTAATTCATTCCATTTTGGTTTCATTCTTTATATCACATTAATCATCATATTATGAATGGAAATTTATCTAGGTTACATCTTATTTATTCACTTACCAATATTCCACACTAACTGCAATAATTTAGTGCATTAATTGAAATTGATCAAAATAAAACTTAACAAACTAATAGAATAAATAACGTACAAAAATTTATTGTCATTAATTTATTTCATAAGTCTACACTCAAATACTCACTTAAAATAAGTTTTACGTTTCCATTAATTCGCGTTCGCCCACCCGTTACTATATTAAAAATTACTAAAGTAACGTTTTTCTTAATAACAACATTAAAATTTCTCAATATTTAAATGAACTTTATTTCCAATACATGCTACCTAATTGCATTTACTTATGATCTTATCCAAACATTCATTTATATTTTATTTCCATCAATTAGTTAATATTTACATCCATTTATTAACAATTTACTTCCATTATACAATTGCAATTTATTATAGTTATTATTACATTAAATACTATTTCAATTTTATTCTTTTAGTATTAATTAAACAATCATATTTAAATTAAGATATTATAATGTTTTTCACTATTTATTTACACTCCATTAAAACCCAACAGTCATCTCAATCACTTTTGAATTTGCATTAAATTGGTTGTCAAGCAACTGCCATTTGTATTACTATCTTAATTCTTATACAGTTACCGTTTTACCAATTTACTAATACATAGATAATTTAAATTTTTGTCTTTAATTCTTTATTTTATATTTTATTCAAGTGCAACAAATTACACTATTCCTTTATTGATATTTCACCTAACCTTTGAACAATTAAGTTAAATAACCGTTTCTACAATTCATTATTAATTATAAATTTAATTCTCCTTTATTTATGCAACTTACACAAGGGTATAAATCTTCCATTATCTCAATCATTAGATTTCTATTAAATTTAACAATAATTAAGATTTTTAATTACCGTTGCTATAAATTTTCATTTAGCGTTCATCTAGTATTAATTTACCTCCTTTATATATATATATATATTTCCCTTTTCTACAAAATTTAAATTTCAAAATCCTTTTTAATTAAAAATTTAATTGTCGAAATTTACGGGTCGTTACATGAACCTTCGTCAGCACGGTCTCGACAACTATGCCGAAGGGGTTTATAAACATTTGAATAGAACAATTCGACACGGTATTGTTTAAAATTGGGTAAATGAAATAATTTTACCTTGATTATATTTTATATATGAAGGAATAATTTTTCAGAATTATTAAAGTGTATATAAATTGATTGTTTAGTTGTTTGAATAATCTAAGTGAAAGAATAATTGTATAAGTAAAAAGAATTATAAGAATGGAATTATAATTAAAGTGATTTACAATTGTGAAATAAACTTATATATATAAGGAGTGAAACTATATGGATATATTTATGAATATGAGTTGTAAATAAAAATGAATTTAAAGTTAAATGGAAAATTTACTTTAGAATAGGAATCTGAAATGGATTTATAAGTGGTGTTTGTAAAATGAGTATAACTTAAGAGGTGTTGAAGTAAGTTGATTTTGGTATCAAAGTAAATTAATAAAGTTAAGTGATAAATATGAACTTGAGTTATATAAATGAAATTCAACTTTAGTAATTGAATTGAATTAATAGATTAAATGTAAATCAATTGAATGTAAATTAAGTTGATATGAAGTAATGAATATAAGTGTTAATTCGTTAAAATCTAATGTTATTGAAAGTTGAATAGTTGAATGAAAATCAATTTAATTAAACCAAATGAAAGTGATGGTGTTAAACCAAATTGAATGAATATAAGCAAAGGAATTTGGTTGTAATTAATATACATTGGTTGTTATATGGTTGTTAGTTGATTGTATATAATTCATTAAGTGTTAATGAAATTGGAAGCTAAAGTAATCGAAATTCAATTGGAAGTTAAGTGAACTTGAATAGAATTGAATTTGATTTGGAAGTGAACCAACTTGAATATGAATTAGTAAATATAAACTAATTAAAAATGAATGTTAGTAAAAACATCCACTGTTAATGAATCATATGTGATTAAATTGAAAACCATTTCATTGAATATTAATGAGAATATGAATGAATATTTATTGGTTATGAATTTGTTGAATGATAGTTGGTTGATGGTTGAATATATAGCTTTTACTTCATTTGCTATGTTGGCATGTATAGTTATTATGTTGCTATATGATGTATATTGAGATTATTTTCATATACACACGTTCTCATGTTGTTGTTGAGTGTTTAGTAGGTGCGGATCGCGTTTGCTCGCTTTTGCGCTATATTAGCCGTATATGCTCGCTAAATAAATATAAGGTACATATCTCGGATTAAATATCGCACTTTTACACTTTTTTCCCTTCGGGATGCCTCACTACTTGATGAGATGTATATTTGTGATACATACATTCATTTTTTTTTGGATCGAGCCGCGCAAAGGAGACTATGGCGAATTTTTCCGAAAATTTAAGGCGTTAGAATATTTTTGAGGAAAATTGGAAAATTTTGAAAACTTTAACTTTGATTTGGAATTGAAAGTTAAACAATAGTAGTTGTTTTTGAAAAGATAACTAAGTATGATTTGAAAACTTAGTAAAGTTATTGTAAGAAATTTAATTATGAATTTTAGGAAAGTTAATAGATTCTGTAACTTTTCTTACTTGATAATTTCGAGGACGAAATTCTTTTAAGGGGGGAAGATTGTAACGACCCAGAATTTTTATTAATTAAAATTTGAATATTTATTTAATTTTAAATATTAATAAGTGAATTTATAAGTCGAATAAATTTTATTTCGAATAATTGGATTTAATTGAATAATTAAATCAATAATTTAATATGTTAAATTATGGGAAATAATTGAAATTTGAGTTAAATATGATTGGAAACGATTTGTAAAATTTTATTATATCATATTGAAGTTAGAATGATATTATAGATTTAAAATCGAATTAGGAGTTTATTTGTGAAAATTGAATATTTTATAATTTAATCGACTAGTGAAATTAGCCAATTTTTGAACAGTCTCAGAATTGGACGAAACTAGTTCCATTGGATCCGTAATAGTTAGTTATTACCGGATTTCAATTTTCGTAGCAATTGGAGTTATCGTTTGATCGTGACAGCTCGAAACGCATCGAAATTGTTTTAATATTAATTTGGCGAGTTAAAATAGCCATTTTTCAAAAAGTCTCGGATTTCGACGAAACCAGTTTCATCGGATCCGTAATGTGATATTATTATAAGGTTTCAAATTTCAAGTCAATCGGATTTACCGTTTGTCCGGTGCAAGCGCCTAGAAAATCGTTTAAATCTGTTTAATTTAAATTGAACGTTTATAGCCATAACTCGCACAGATGATCGAATTAGCTTCCGAAACCTGTTCCATTGTGTCCGGAACGCGGGGTAAACCCTAGAAACGCTAGTTACGGCGCGTGAATCGGAGTTCGGAAAATCCGGGATGGATAGTGTTCAATAATTTCCTATAAATAGACCTTAATTTCACAAATTTGAGAAAAAAATAAAACCCTAGCCTAAGTGTTCGTGGCCGCCGCTTTCATATTGATGGCCGATGTTGTTCCATTCGATTCTCCTCAAAATCTTCCAATCCGTAAAAGATTAGCCAAAACGTCCAACTGCAAAGTTGTAGAGCTACGTGAGATCCTTATATTCAACGGCTATGATCGAAAATTGATGAGTGGATCAACGGGAAAATGGAGATGAAGGCGCACGGTTACGCACGCATTTCGAGGGTGAGGGTGCAGCCGAGCTCCAAGGGGTTCAAGCCGAAGGTAGTTCTTGGCGAGAGCTTCGAGGTGGTGGCGGAGTGATGACGTTTCGATGCTCGTGGTGGTCGAATTTTTAAACCCTAATTAGCATTCATGGGTTTCTTGCGTGCGTGTAGTTACCTGTAGGTAGCGCGTGTGTTGGGAAGAAGAAGGGGACGGTCTTGATGAGGGGGCAGTGGATCCAATGGCTCTGGATAGCTTAGGTTTATAAAAATTTAATTTTGTTGTAAATTAGTTATTAAAATTGTGTAAAACTTGTAAAATTCATAACTTTTTCATACGAGGTCGAAAACGCGCGAAACCAGTTGCGTTGGAATCGTATGGACGAGCACTACGCTATGGAATTGGATTGGAGTCGTTTGGAGTTAGTGAGAATTTCAAGTAAAATTAAACGTCCGTTTAATTTTATTCGAAATAAATCGCTAAAACGAAATTGAAATCAAGGTGAGAACTTCTCACTCAATCGAATCAGTTTCGATTTTTATTTTAAATAGTTAGATTTAAAATATTTGAATGCATGTTTGAATGATGATTGTTATCTATTGATTGTTAAAATAGACATTATGCGCCGTTAGTAAGCGGATGTTATTTATTAAAAACATATACCGTGAATATTTCATAAACAGTGAAATTGGTATTATATATAATAGCAATATATATATTGGCATATGTATATATCGCAGTTATTGATTTCTCGCATTTTTATAGCGGATGAGACCCTATTGCGCCGTCTATTAAGCGGATAATATTTTAAATCCCATATACCGCGATAATTCCGTACTGGAGCGGAATTGGTATTGTGCTAATGTTTGTGGATGCAGGAAAACAGGTTGGAGGGATCCAACTGGATTCCTTAACAGTATTTATTTGGTTATGGATATTTTGATATTCGTTGATTATCATATCGATATACGATATCGTTGTTGTCGTGATTGACTATTTGGTGTGTAGCATCATTGGACCAAACTTTGGAATTTTAAAATGATTTTTAAAGTGATTTTTGAAAATATACTATATTTTTGGAATTGATTCATTTTAAATAAATAAAAGTTATAAATTTTAATGTTATAAAAATTATGATTTTTGAGAAATATAGTTAAAGGTTGATTTTTGAAAATATGAGGCTAATGATTTTATAAAATAGTTTAAATTGGATTTCTGAATTTATTGTAAAAAGTTTAAATATAGGATTTATAAAATTTGATTATTTTATAAATCAAAAGGATGAAATTATAAAGAACTTTAAAGACGTTTTGAAATAATAATATAAATTGATTATATAAGGGATTTATAAATTAATAATTTATAAATTAAAATATTTGAATTATAAAACGAGTTTTTATAAGTGTTAGAATGAATTGTGAATGAATTTCATAAATGAATGAAATTTATAGAATTATTAACGGTGAAGTTATAAACAGAATTTTATAAGCAGTAGGTTTATAAAATTCATAAAGTTGTTAAAAGAATGGTTTTGGATAAATAATTGAATCTTATGAGTTATAAGGTTTATAATTATGAAGTTCAAAGGAACGATTTTGCAAACAAATAAATTATAAGTATTTCACTTATAATATGAACTTTTGTTTTATAATCGAGTTATAAATTGAATAGGTTAATAAAGGAATTTATAAAAGGAAGTTGTTATAAAATAAATAGAAATGGAGTTTATAAACGTTGTTTTATAAATTCGCAAACGACTTATTTTGATAAGTAAATTGTTGAAACCTATTATTGGAGTTACATTCACGTTTTTGACTGTGAATAATCCTTTGAAATAAAATGAATAGAAGTAATGAAATTGGTTAACGTAGTATATTCACGTTTTTGAATAGTGAATAATATGTTAAAGAAAATGTTTAGAATGTGATATTTTAAATAGAATTAAAACGATCTAACGATGTTTTTAAATGTGTTATGATTCGAAACCATAGATTTCAACATTTATTGTTGAAATAGACGTTTTTGAGAAATAGAAGGAAATGGTGGACTATAACACTGTTGTTATAGTAAATGATTTCCGAAAGGAAATGTTTTGTATAGTATTGGGATTTATATATCTATTTTAATTTCAAATCCCTATACTAGTGATTTTGAGTTGTCGTAACGATGTTTTACGCAACATTCGTTTTGGCCCAAATAAATATGGTTAAAAGAATGATTTTCTTAAAGAATGAAATATATACATAATTTCGAGTGGAGTATATTGAATATTTTCCAAGTGTTGAAAATAAATAAAATTTGTAAATTACTTATGAATAAATAAGTATGGAAATGTTTTTCCAATGTGAAATGAAACGTTTAGAGGATTTATCTTTTTGAAGATAAATTGAAATGAATAATTGAAATCGTATATGCATGGATATTTTGGAATATAAATTCACTATGGAATTTATAAAGGAAAGGGGAATTTGTCTAAAAATAAATATTGATTTATTTTTGAAGTGTTAAAATTATATATCTAGTAAAGATATTTTTGGGAAATAAATAATTTGGTAAATTATTTGGAATCTGGTGTTGTGTGCATATCCATTGATAGTTCAATAACCGACTATCAATATTTACCTTTGAAGGGTATTTGTTGTGATTTGTTGAATTTGAATGCTACACTTATTTTTAAATTATTGCGCTCGTTATTCGGATTACCCATTCCGAATAGTGATCCGATGTAATGGATAGCATTGAAGATCGGTGTTGAAGACCCGGTATTTGCGAGAGCGATAGGATGACCTGTCGATTGACTCTGCACCGAGTTGCACCGGTATAGAGTTCTCCATATGTGACGGGGAATCCGATCAGGATTGTGGATATCCGGATTGCAAGGACTTCTTTGTAAGTGTCTTCGGTTCTGTTCGAGCCCGGAACAGACTTGTATGGATTGTATGTCTGACGTTACAGATTGAGATATAAAGCATATTTCTTTCAAATATATTTTTGTTGGTGGCGGAGAATTTATTCTTTTAGCTTAACACCCTTCTCTGAGACGTACGAGCCCAGAGGTTATGTAGTTGAAGGTTATCAGCGATATATTCCCAATTTGGTAATGTGACATGCTGAGTGTTGCTGTGAAATGATCATTGTGTTGATCATTTGTGATAAGATCATTTGTTTGATCGTTTATCTTGGTGATCATTTCTATGATCATTTGTTGACCCAAAGCATGGCTTTTGTATAAAGTATGTTTTTGTGGACGTGACTTCGTCGAGCCTCACACCCCGGAATGGTCAAAACAGGAAAGATGCGGGAAGGTTGTGAGGGGTAGCTCCCTTTAGGGTATGTGCATTTCCTTCTGGAAAGGGTGGTATCATGGTATGGAGCCCAGATACTTACTCATGTTGAAACACTTATTATTATGTGTGATGATGGTGACGAGCGCTCGGTTAAAGGTCCAATGGGACCGGGAGATGACATACTTGTGTCAGTTGTTACCCAGTTAGGGGTAACCCGGCCTTGTGTTGGCAGAGATTCGGTTTGGTTCTCGGGACGTCCTTCCAGAGGCGTTCTCATGTGGCAATGGGAAGTTCCTTGGCCTGATCATTCGTTGGAAATCCGAAGAAACAATACGATCTTGTACGGTATTAGTTGTAGAACCTATCATTCACTTATGGTGGCGTCCCACTGTTTGGATGGTAGCTATAGTAGGCATACGATAATGGTCGTATGTTGGCTAAGATTTATATTCTACTTTCGAAATATTTCCTACACTATGCACTAGTAATAATATCAAATGTCTTTTTAATGCGTATCAAGCATCTTTGACTATCATAAGGAGAAATCTCATCCGATTCTGCGTTTGCATTGTGTGTGTGTGCGGGAGGCCTTATGGTAGTCTCATTTTTAAAAGCATTGCGAATTGACTTTAAAAATATTCCTCTATTTTGTTTTTCAAAGATAAACAAACTGTTTTGAGTTCTCACACCAGTCACATGACTGACTCGGAGTTTATTGTTTTCCTTCCTAAACTCTGGGTGCCCACCAATTTCCACACGGGCAGTCAAGAGTTAAGGTTAATCAGGATATTCTGGATATTCAGGAGTTGCTGGAGGCAAGCTGGATGGCATGGCGTATTATTAGTATATAGTATTTCTTTTCCGCTGTTTGTTGTTGTTGTTGTACACTCTGATGATATGATGTAATGAAATGAAAATGTAATGTAATGTATAAAAATGTAATAACTGATATAGTTCTTTGTTTAAAGATTATTCATTTATTTATTATATGTTGTTCCGCTGCGAATTGTGAGATTCTGATATTGTTCTGTTGTTTTCTGTTCCGTTCTATTTTCTATTTCCTTTTCTCCATCTTTTCTTTCTTCTTCCCTCTTCTTCTTTCCTTTCTTTTTCTTAAACATTGATAATTCGTATTTCTGTTCATCTTGAGTAAATCTATGGAGATTAGTGTATATTCAAGGAGTACGGATTTGTGGGTCCTCACACTAATGAAGTTTCCTCCTCCTCCTCTCTTTCTTCTTCAATTTCCATCTCCTCCCCTTCTTCCTCCTCCTCCCCTTCTTCTTCCTCCTCCTCCTCTTCTTCTTCCATCTCTTCATGAGCTAACCTTTCATCCTTTTCGGCAAGTGTTTCATATGGTTGAAACACAAGTGGAATTTTCATGAGAGAGATATTAGCATGGTTAAACACTTTTCTAGGAACGAACTCCTCTCTCTTATAATCAACACCAAAATAGTTAAAAATCCGAGTAAGACAAATCCCTTGATATAAAGTGTTTTCTCTTAATGTATAATTTTTGGAACGAAGTTCATCCAATATCACTTGCGCCCAATTAACGTCATTGTGCCTATAAATAGTAAAAAGACGCTTACAAAATTTTAAAGTAGAGTTATTGAAATTTCCCGATCTTGGATTTATTGTATGTTGCAAAAGAAGGTTCATAATTCTAGGTTTAGGATGGAAATTTCAGTTTATAAACTCGAATTTATCATCTCCTTCAAAAAGGTGACGAAGGGTCTCACGATCATGTTCATCAATTTGAAAATCTGAAAGATCTATTCCCATATATTACAACCAAGAATGTTACCCAAAATATCACTATATAAAACAGTACACATTCCTTTAACGCTACTCCACAATTCCCCTTCATTTCCTTCATAAAAACCATGTTTCAAATTTTCATAAAACATTTTGACAAGATTAGGATAATAAACAAAATCATTTTGACAATCATCAATTAAGCTAACAATTTGATTCTCTTCAAAAAGAACATTGATTTCATAAGAAGAAAAATGATTAAAGATAGAAATTTTTTCCGTATGGACCTTTCCAAAGTTTACATAGCTTATATAAGCCTTGGTAGCTTTCGTATCACTGTATAGGAACTATTTGATGGCCTAGGACAGCCTTATAGTGGAGGGAGTGCTTGAGGAAGCCATTTTTGGAGAGAGTAGAGAGTTTGAAAGAGAGTTTGAATTTTGAAATGAAAGTGAAAAGATAGGATAAAGTTAAGGAGAAAAACAAATATTTAAGTGTCATGTTCTCTAGTCAAGGGACACCTTTTTAGAGCTTTGGAGTTGGTAAAAAGGTGGAGGGGAATTCATGATTTTGAATTCAAATTTGAATTTCAAAATTCTGGTAGGGATGTCGACATGGGGGTAGGGTCATATCGACATGGGTCCTTTAATTCGTATGACTTATTTTTCCTATTTTTTTAATATTTATATGTTCTATAATCTAATTTATATTTTATCTGACATTATATTAAAATTAGTAATGCTTTAATATTAATATTTTTAATATTAAAATAATATTATTTTAAAAATCAAAATTTTAAATTAAAACAACATGCAATTTCAAAACATTCAAATAAGCAATTTCAATTAATATAATTTAAATGCGTACCTATTTTTAGATCCATATTTCCTAGATCATCAGCTTCGTGAATAGCTGTAAAGTACATGTTTGAATTTTCGGTCCCTTGATCTACATCACTAAAGGACGAGTCTGAATCGTCTAAGGTAGTTTTGTATGCCATCTTTCTTTTTTTTGACAAATTATTAGTTGCAGAAAATTTCTGCTTATCCGGATGTGGACAATCTCTTTTTAAGTAGCTGGCTCATCACAATTGCAGTAATTGATGTTGGTGTGAGTCTTATTATTATTTCCAGAATTTTCGTGATCATTTTTCTTATAGTTGTTCATCTTTCTATATTTCAGAAACTTTCTAAAATTCCTTATCATCAAGGCAATTTCTTCATCGCTGTTACTGTTTGAGTCTGAACCATTTGTTATTGCATCAAACATTATTGACTTCTTTTCTGTGGCCTTGCTTTCTCTTCTTCCTTGTATTTGTACTTCAAACAACATCAAATTTCCAATCAATTCTTCAATATTAGAGATTAATATCATTGGCCTCTTCGATTGCTAGAGTCTTCTTATCCCATTCCAATGTGAGTGAATTTGGAATTTTTCTAACTTGATCTTCTTCAGAAAAGTTCTGTCCTAATGCAATTAGTAAGTGCGCAATGTCTTTAAACCTACTTTACATGTCTGAAATGGATTCATTTGGATTCATTTTAAATAATTGAAACTGAATGGTCAAAATGGATATTTTGGTCTTTTAAACTTTACTTGTTCCTTCATGAATAACTTGTAAAGTTTTCCAAATCTCATATGCAGACTTATAGATAGACACTCAATTAAAATCATTCTAACCAAGTGAACATAATAGAATATTCATGGCTTTGGAATTGTTTTTTGCAACAGTCTTTTGCTCAGCAGTCGACTGTGCAAAATTAGTTGTAGGTTCAATGTACTCAGTTTGTATGATATTCCAAGTGTCTAATCTTATTGACTGTAAATAGATTTTCATCCTACATGCCCAATATGCATATTTACTGCGATTAAAAAGTGGCGATCTGGTTAGTTGACCGACCCTGTACAAATGAACTAGTAATAGTGTTGACATTACCAGTGTTAACAGCCATTTGAAAACTTTTCAAAATTCAGATTACGAAAACTTTAAAAACCAATGCTCTAATACCAAATGTAGGAAATGCGGATTATGGATCTTAAGGCTGGATTAACACTAGAGGGGGTGAATGTTTAATGGATATTATGAAATTTTGAATTTTTTTTAAAATTAAACACATACGGATGCAATTTCACAAACACAAAGATAATCACAGAATCAGACACAGATGCAAATAGTAAATAAAAGTAGCAAAGGAAAGAACACACCGGAATTTTATACTGGTTTGGAGTTACCCAACATCTAGTCTCATACAATTTATTGTGCAAATTTCTTTTCAAATATAATGTCGATAATACAACCTCGATTTCAAGGCCATGAGATACATCCTACTATCCCCGTGTCCAGGGTAAATTCTCTTGATTTAACCAGGCTACAAGATCACCTAATCGATTTACGGGCTACAATCAAATCCAACTGATTTACAGACCACAATCGCACTGTTTTCAGTCACATTTTGATAGATAGAGACTTGATACACTTTGATCATTCGATCTTTGATTACAAATGATCCTATAACTCTGAATAACACTAAGATCTTTGAGAGAGAGTGGCACAGAATCAAACTAGAGATGATCGAGTTTGATTCACTTAGAATTTCGATATAATTTTGTTAAAGCATTTGAAATATAAGAGAATATTTGAGTGGAGAAGGAGTGAAGAAATGAATAAATGAAGAAAAACTAACTTAAAATTCGTTGAAAATAACTGGTATATATAGGAGAACAATAGTCATGTCCAATCGCGAAAGGTTATGGCGAATGGATACTTCTTTTGAAAACCTGAAATTTGAATTCTACAATCACCATGTCTACATAGGGGGATGAGGGATGTCGACATGCCTCTGTGAATTTTGAAAATTAATTTTGCTTTAAAATGATTTCTATTCTAAAACTTGTCGAAATAATTTCTAATATATGTAAACCATTTTGAATATAATTTAAACCTATAAAAGAGATTTTAAAAGTAATCTTAAAAAAATATTATCTATGATATAAAAGAAATAATAGCTCAATATAAATATTTTGAGATTAAATCTATATCCATTAAAATTAACATATAGTTTAAAAACAAGAAATGATTTTGAAATTAAAAAATAGTTAAGGCTAAAATATTTAAACCTAGAGAGATAACTTTTAAAAAGATAGTTTTGAAGAAAATCTTAAAAATAAATCATTTTGAAAATTTCGTGGATTCCTTTCCACAAAATAAGATCGTGGGTTCCATCCCACTAAAGAGGTCGCGGGTTCCAACCCACCATTAAAGCGAGAAGTTGGATTCCATTCGACGATTAAAATTGAAATAAAGATTTTAGTGCTATTATGAAGTTTTCACATAAATCTAGACTCTATTACTTATCTTGATATCTTGAACTCTTGATAATCTTGATATCTTAAACTCTTGATACTCATGAGTCTTTGGTCCTGATCTCTTCAGTTTTGAATTCATCAGTCTTGAATCTCTATACTCAGTCTTGAATCTTTATACTATAGAGTCTTCATTCTCAGTACCTACATACATATACATACATACATATATATATATATCCTACCTATACATATATTTCTAAATAAGAATATTAGCATATATATTTTATAACAAGTCCTAAGGTTATTGCCATCAAAACCATAATCTCAGGAACTAACACTAATCCTATAGGATGCGGTTTGAGAGTACCTTCAGTTTGTCCTGTTTCTGGACAACTTGTATAGATAAGTGTCTGACATTGCATTTCTAAGATTACATACATTGTTTTTTACAAGCATACATCATGTGGTGGTGGAAAAGGCAACTTAGCTTAACACCCTTCTTGAGACATATGAGCTCAAGGGTTGTATTTTTGTGGAAGGCAACTAGTAGTCAACGGGAATGACAATGTGGCATTCAAAGATGATGATGATATGTGATATGTGAAAGGTAATCGATACCTCTTATGGCCTTACTTCACGAAAATGACTAAAATAGGGATAGAGGAAGCAAAGCTAAGTAGATCGCTCCTATTAAGAGATGTCATCGCTCTTTTAGATGTATCTTTACATTTTGTGACGTCGTGTATCTGATTATTGCTGATGTATGCTTGTGGCCATGGATTTAGGTCGATAACGACCAGAGTGACGACATATTCGGTACCATCCAGGAAAGGATAGGCCGTTCTTGTGTTGGTTTTGGAACCGAGTATCTCGACCCTAAGTACATCCCTTTAGAGGTGTACCTATATTTGACTCGGAAAGGTAGTCCTTCACCTAGTTGTTTTATATAGAAATCCAAAATGCACTACATGCCAACCATTTTGTTTTGTAGAGCCTAGTATTGCTGGAATTTAATAATGGTAACAATTTCAGCTATGTTAATTATTATTTATATAACAGACACTATTATAATATAACTTGATTTGTTATGAAATGGTATGGTTATCATAAGGGAAAAACCGATCTGTGTTTATGTGTGGACGTGGTCTTACGAGATACCTTTTATTTTGATAAAGGAAAAGTTTTGGTAACTTTATAAATAAGTTGAGCTGTGTTTTTCTCCCGCTAGTTTACCAGACTGATCCCTGTATTCTTCCCTTTCAATGCTCGGGTCAGACCGAGTATATGTACAAGTTCAGATTTGGTGATTTTGGAGCTTCAATGGCAAGCTGGAGATCTTCATGTCATAAACAAGTATTTGTTTATTTTTCCGCTATTTTGCATTTTTGTTGTTGTAAATTATCAACATTTGTGAGAATAGGCTATTATAGCTATCAAAGCTGATGATTACTTATTGTGTACTCTAATATTGATTTATGTACGTTACTTTTTCTCTTTGTAAAGATTATATATATTATATGTTATTACGCTGCGATGTGAGATTTTGTATTGTTTTGGTTCTCCTTCTATATCTTCTCTTTCTCTTCTTCTTTCTTCTCTCCATCTTCTCGCCCTCTCTGTTCTTTCTCATGATCATCTAGAATTATGTGCACTCTGGATCAACAGGCGTGGTTTGTTGTCGGTTCAGAGGGTACAGATTTGTAGGTTGTCACAAGTAGTATTAGAGCTTAGATTTAGTATGCTCCTAGGCTTTGATGTGTACTCATTATATATATGGTTAGTAATACCATAGAATGAGTTGAGTGTGTGTATATGAGTGCATATTTGTTAGATACATAAAAATGCTTTGTATTGTGTTGATTGATCTGTTGAGTGTTTTATAAATTATGGTCGGTACGTGGGACGCCACTTTATTGATAGGGATTTCTAGACTCTTAAACAAGGTAAAATGACATAATATTGTTTTTAATGGGTAAATGAAATTTTTTACCTCGATTATATTTGATATATAATTATATATATTGATTGTTGGTTGTTAATGAATGGTAATGCTTGATTATTATCATTTTTTATTTGTTGTTATATTTAAATAAAAGCTATTATTATAAATCTAAACAAAGATAAGCAAAATTTAAATGAACTTATATAAGCAAAGAAGTAAAGTGAAATTATATAAGTATAAATTTGTGAAAGTGATTTATAAATAAAAATAATTTAAAAGAAATAATAAAAAGCACTGAATTCACTACAGTTGTTGGGAAATAATAAGGGTGATGACGACCGCATCATCTGTATTCATTTTTGAGTTTCTAGATGATGGATTTGTTTCTAATAGTGATTTTGTTAATGATGTTTTGATTTGATAAAAAAGTTTGGTTTTAAAATCCAAAGTATGATTTGATTTAAGATATATGGAAAATGAGTTTTGAACTTGTAAATTGAAAAGGGTATACGTCTAAGTAAAATACAATTTGAAATTGGAACATGAAATAAAATTAAACTTAAGTAAAGTTAAATAATTTGAATTAGTAAAATGAATTATATGAATTGAAGTTTAACTAAGCTAAGTTAAATAAATTGAAATGAATTAGCAATGTATCAATTAAAATAAATCAAATAAAAATAAATCTAAACTTGAATGATAAAGTGATTATATAACCATGAATTAAAATTTTAGAATGTGAATAAACTTAAGTAAATATTTATGGAATCGTAAATAAATCAGTTTCGTAACTTATAAATTTGAAATAAACGGGTGTTTGAAGTCTGAAATTATTATTCAAATGTTTTGTGAAATAAAATTAAGTGTTTAAACTTATAATTTAGAAAATGGAATAGATAAGTAAAGGAAACTTGAAATTAAGCTATGCAATTAAAATTTACTAAAGGAAAGAGGTTAACCAAAATAAGCTAATAAGCTAAGTAAATGAAATGTGTGTAAACATAATTCGTAAGTGATTATATAACAAATTGGAATTATAAAATGTGAATAAACCTAGGGTAAGTTTAATGAAATTATTTTTGAAATTAACTCAAAGATTAATGAAATGAGTAAATTAAATAAGTTAAATGAACTAAATAAATGAAGGTTAAGTTAAGTTAAATAAAATGAATTGAATGAGCTAAGTGAACTAATTGAAATGAATATGAACTTGAGTTAATAAAAGAAATTCAACTTAAGTATATAAATGAATTCGATATAAGTTGAAATGTTGTTTGATAAGAAAGTGGAAATAAACATAAGTGTTATTAGTATTAAAAGAAGTATACTAAATAATGAATAAATTCTGAATAAGAATAAATGTAAATGTAAATGAACGTGATTATAAATTAAATGAAAATGAATATAAATCAATTGGAAGTAACTAACTTAATGTGAATCCATTGAATGTCAATGAATTGAACGTAAATGAAGGAATGTAAATTAGCTGAATGTAAACTAATTGAATATAAATAGAATGTATGATAATAAATGAATGCTAATCAATTGAAGATGAATCAATGGGATATGAATTAATTGATTGCAAATCAAATGAATGTTAATATGAGATTAAAATGTATGAATTGAATGTTAACAATTGAAAATGTATATTGATTTGGTTAGGACATTGAATGGATGTTGTTTGTTCTTATGTTGCATGTATTTCATTTGCTTATGATCATTGTATAGTTATGTTATATATTGTTATTATTTTCTATACATGTTTCTCATTGGTTATTGAGTGTTTAACAGTTGCGGATGGCGTATACTTCATATTTGAAGCTCGCTTTCATGCTATATTAGCCGTATATGCTTGCTAATAGTATATAAGATATATACCTCGAATTACATATCGTACTTTTACATTTTTCCCCATGGGATGCCTCATCATTGGGATGTGATGTATATTTGTGATTATATATATAGCGATTTCTTTCGTAGAGACTCCGGCGAAATTTTCTGAAGATTTAAGGCATTAGAATAATTTGATAACTAAAAGTTTTGATTTTTGAGTTATAAATTGAAATAATAATAGTTGATTTTTTGGAATCGCATTAGTTAATAACTATGAATGAATTCGGAAACTTAGAAAGATTTTTTCTTTAGAAAAGAAGTTGCAACTAAATGATCTTGGAAAATTTAAACACTTAAGAGAATTTGGTAATCTATTCAACTAATAGTTTTGAAAAGTTAATGGAGTTGTAGCATCTTTCTTACTTAGTAATTTCAGGGAGAAATTCTTTTAGGGGGGAAGAATGTAACAACCCGGTTTTTTAGTCCTCGGAATTTAAAATATTTAATTGAATTTATATATTGAAAAATGAATATCATAAGTTAAATCGGTTAATTAATTGAATATTGAACTAATACGGATAAAAATAATTTTTAACATTGTATTAAATCCTATTGTATTAGAATGGAGTTAGAGAACTTTTAAAATGGAATTAAAAGTGATTAAACAAAAATTTGAAATTTATAATTTAATTAGACGAGTAAAAATAGTCATTCAGGACACCGCCTTAGAATTGGACGATAATAGTTTCCTCGGATCTGTAATTTCATGTTATATAGGATTCTAAGTTTCGTATTGATTTGACTTACCGTATGATCGTGCAAAGCTGAAATGCCTAGAAATTTATTAAGCAATTTTAACTAAAATAATTCGATTTTGAAAACCTATCTTCCGTATATGAAGGAATTGTCCTCCAATATATATATATATTCCATTATGTTCGGAATAAGGGTAAAACATTACGAACGCCAGGCGGCATGCTTCATTTGGAGTCTGGAAATTTGGCAAGTTAATAATGTCAAAATATTGTCTATATAAGGACCCACACACCCCACAACTACCCAAACCCTAACACTAAAGCTTGCAGCCATAGCCTCTAACATTCAATGGCCGAAAAGCTTCAACCTTGTCCACCAATTATCTCTCCATCCATTCATAATTAGAAAAAACCTACAAAAGAGAAAACATAGAGGGCTGCGAGATCTATGGATCCAATGGTGGAGATCGCTTAAAACTCATCGTCGTCGCCATTATCAGCGTGCATTCTAGCAGTTTGGAGGCATTTTCTAGCATGATGGGTAGTGCGAGTTCGTCGGGTCTCTGGCCATAGGTGCGGTGGAGGTGGAGCTATCACGTAGAGGTCATTGATCGGCGTCACAATGGTCGAAGAAGGAGAAAAACACGATCAATGGTGAAGAGGTGTTGGGTTTTCACGGTTTGAATGGTTGGAACATGGAAGATGAGGAATGCATGCGGGAGCGTGCATATAATGATGGAATACGCGGCCCAGAGTGTGCGGAAACGCAGAGATCACTACAAGAAAAATTGCCTTTATAACGCCAAGTAATAACGCGTTGTTTCATTGTGTTATTGTTTATTCTAATTTCTTTTATTTACAGCCTGCCTTTTGATGCAGCTTAGACCAGGGTCGAAGAATTGCAAGCTATCATTTTCCAAGGCTTAAGTCGTTCACGACCTAAGCAAGGTGAAGACTTAGGTCGCCCACGACCTAAGGAGGAAAATTTAAGTCGTTTTCGACCTAACTGGAACACAGAAGGTGAAGGCCTAGGTCGTCCACGACCTAAGGAGGAAAGTTTAGGTCATTCCCGACCTAACTGGAGACCAGAGGGGGAAGTTGCACCGAGTTCACGACCTAACTCAAACGGGTTACGACCTAAGGATGTTAAGTCATTCGAACGACCTAACGGGCTACGTTCTAACGAGCTATGATCTAATGAGCTACGATCTAATAGTCTACGACCTAAAGAGTTGAGTCGCTGCTTGGTTATGCCGCACTGGAAGTAAAGCCGCTCTAGAAGTTAACTCGTTACCGACCTAAGAGCTTAAGTCGCTGGGAGTTTAAGTCGTAAGTCAGGATGTTTGTATTTTCTTAAGTCGTAAGTCGTTAGGTCATATACGACCTAGGTGTTGTAAATATATGTGTGTGTTGTAACTTGAATCTTGTACCGTTGGGTCGTAAGTCGTCACTTTTGTGTGTTTTTAGTTCGTGTACGACCTAAGTTGAGTCGGCATTGTGTTGTAACTGATAAGCCGTGTACGTTGAGTCACTGCCGACATATGATGAGTCGTAAGTCGTGAACGACTTAAGGCACCGGTTGCGAAATGCTATAAATAGGGAGTGTGTTGTACATTTTGGGGGGTCGATTGTTGAATAAAAACTTTGTTTGATTGCTGTGTGCTTTCATCTAAATTGGTAGTTGAGTGTGATCTCCTATCTCCACTTTCGGTTATTCGAGTACGCTCGAATCAACGATCGTCGAAGCTGTTGAATATGCGCTTATATGATTTTTGTTTGATGATAATAAACATATATACATTCGTTTAAATGTATTTGATAATATACTATTTTATTTTTTTCACAGATTAAATAAATATTTGCAGAATAAAATAAATAACACGAAATTTGAATTCAAACGAATATTTTATTCAAACAAATATTTATTACATCTTTGAATAGTACAATTTCAAGCTCTCACTATAACTATACAACTTTGATTACAATTACATCACATTTCACATTTACAATTCACCTCACTACATATCACTCACACTCGTATTTATCTTCAACTGCATTCCAGTTTGAATCCAGCATCTGAGCAATCTGTAAAAATATAAACTAACGCAGTAAAATTGAAAAAGAAATATTTTTGCAAAATAAAATAAAATATGATTTTTGAAAATAATGTTTGCCTCAGTTATTTGGGTTGTTCGTCATCATTTAAATTTGAATTCATCATACACGAACAGCTTGTGACATACATAGTATATCACTGTATATGCCACAAGGCCGTGCACACCGATATATACACTTAATAATGCTGCAGGGACAGGTGAGCACAAGGTCAAACCCAAATATATGGACAGGTTCAACTCAGGTGCAATAAATTCAAAAATAGGACACGTGCACAAGGTCAAATCCGAGTTTTGAAACTGGATTCAACACAAGTGAATCGAGTTCAAGTCAGACCATTCAAATAAACTCAGTGACAATGAAAATGAATCAAAGCATAGTTTAAACCAGAGGCAAATGAACAGTGCACCGAACAACTCACAAATATGGAACCAGATCAAAATGCCACAATAAAGACAGTAAAATGTACAATGCAAAGAATGACACAGTGTACATGAAGCATGCAAGCTCGGGCACAAGAAATGAAACACTGCAACTCAGTGCATCAACCAAAGTTAAGGCGACATGAAGTCAGCAAACTGCAACAAACACATATATGGTCTAAGTGAATCAAGCAAATGCACAGAAGCCACTTCAGCTACATTGAGGCTCAATGGTGAAGCAGACTCAAGTGAACAGGTAGCACAAGAACCAGAAAAACCAAAACAGTGCACCAAAGCAAACTACAAGATGTAGAGCAACAATGCACAGTGACAATTTGGAGTATTATATGCAAAACAACTTGTAGATCAAACATAATGGACTACATGCACTGACCAAAGAGCCACAATAATGAAGATAGCGTAGTGAAGTGAAACCAGACCACAAAGTCATGCCATGCACAGGTCAGGGATGAACACAGATGAAAACATGATCAGATCAAACTCAATATGACTGTAAACAGTGCCACAAGACCACCATGCAAAGACCAGAAGTACAAAATGGCCAAGCAAGTGCACCACTAAACCAACAAACAAGACCAGGAAAAAGTGAAGTACAACATCACAAACAATTGCAAGCACATGAAATCTCAAGTCATGACCGAAGCCAGCAGTACAATGAATTCCCAAATCAAAATAGTTCAAGTGACCGAAGTCAACTAAATGATATCATAAATTCAAAAGTGCAGTTTAAAAAAAAAATTCAAAATGGCCGAAGTCATCAGGTAAAAGAAGTTGAATTCACGATTCAAAGTCAGAGCCTTGGCAATAAAGCGATTCACATTGCCGTGTAACCAAGTCAAAGCATGTGATAACCAAACATCTCAAATTCAAGGCATCGAGTCAAGTAAGAGAAATTCACGGAGCCATGATTGAACATAAATTCAAAGCCGTCGATTTTAAACCAAGTCAACCAAGAAATAATAAGAATAATTCGCATATGAATTAGTCAAGGTAAATCGCAATCATCCAAGCATAAACGATCGGCAGAGATAAAATCAAATATATTTTGTGCGAACGAAAATCTAGGGTTACAAACCCTATATAAGAAAATCATCGGCAATCTTATCCATCGAGTTCAAGCATTCAATCAGAAAGCAAAAGGAATAAAAGTACTCACCAAAATTGTAATCGAACTCGATCAATCGAAGTACCCGAAGCAAGGTACAAGGAGGCAGTCGATCGACAGGGCAGAAGGACGAAAATCACAAATTCGATCGATTAATATAATATTGGCATCTTCGATTCCAGCCCTAATTTATTGAAGAAAGAGGAACAAACAAGAGCCGAAGCCCTAATCTCAGAAGGAAGAACAAACAGCCATTATCACATACGAGATAAAAGGAAAAAGGGCCGACATAAGTGAAATAATAAAAAAAGGGGACGAACTGGTTTTAGTTTGGGCCGGCCTTTTTTTATTTTAAAAGGGTTTAGTTTTCTTTTTAGGGCTGTTTTTAATTTACGTTGTTTTTAAATTTGTATTTTCTTTTAAACCGTTTTTAATTTTCTAGTCGTGTGACTAGGGTACAAACTACGGTGTGTAGTTTGGGAATTCGCAACTCGGTGGTTGAGTTGTGGTCAGGGTTTTGAGCGTAGAGTTAGATTAGTCAATAGCGGGTATAGCGAGTTTACGTGTGTAAGCGAGGGACTATCTAATTTCTAGTAGAAACCTTGGGGGCAGCACGTAGGCAGGGTTTTGCCGAAGCTGGGTAAATTCTGTGTTGTTCTGTTATTTATATTCTACAATATCTGTGCTGCTATTCTGTGATCTGAATTGAATTTAATTCATAAGCTTCCGCGATTAATTTTTATAATTTACACTATCACCCTATTCACCCCCCCTCTAGGGTGAAATCGATCCTACAAGTGGTATCAGAGCTAGGAACAAAAGCCATTTTTGTTTTAAAATTTTGATTTTACAAAAACCAATTTTTGTTTTAAAAATTCGTGTTTCAAAAATCAATTTTTGTTTTAAAAATTCGTGTTTCAAAAATCGGTTTTTGTTTTCAAAAAATTTGAATTTTTAAAATGGCTTCTTTTAATAATGCTTTTGCAGAAGGGCAATCCATAGTTAGACCACCAATGTTCAATGGTGAATATGCTTACTGGAAAAATAGAATGCAAATTTTTCTGAAAACCATTGACGCTTGGAATATTGTTGAGACAGGTTATAGTATACCAACTATAACTGTAGATAATCAGGAAATAGAGAAACCAAAGGAACAATGGAGAGAACTAGAAAATAAATTACAGAATACTAATGCCAAAGCTATGAATTCTATTATCTATTCATTGGATCAATTTGAATTTAATCGTGTCTCACATTGTCTAACTGCGCAGGAAATATGGCACATACTAGAAGTGACTCACGAAGGAACATCTCAAGTCAAAGAATCTCGCCTTGCAATGCTAAGCAGCGAATACGAGAACTTCAAAATGGCGAAGGAAGAAAATGTCAAAGAGATGTACGGACGACTCTCCAATATCGTATACAAATCAAAAGCTCTCGGAAAAACATACACCGAATTAGAAATAGTCCGGAAAATCCTCAGAGTCCTTCCACGAAGCTTTGAAGCAAAAGTAACTGCCATACAAGAATCGAAAGATTTAAAACAACTTAAAGTTGAAGAACTCATCGGAAATCTCACCACTTATGAGCTAGAAATGAAATTCAAAGAAGAGCGTGAAGGAGGTGACACTCAAAAGAAATCAATAGCTCTCAAAGGAACAACTGAAAGTGATGATGAGAATGATGACGATGATGATGGAGCAGCAGAGCTAGCGCTACTAATAAAGAAATTCAAAAAGTGGAATCGCAAATACGGAAATCCAGCTCGAAATCATGAATTGAAAAGCAGAATAGGTAAAGCACTAGACAACCCAGAAGATCAGAAAATCATCTGTTACAAATGCAACAAACCCGGCCATATCAAGCCACAATGTCCTCAAAAACGATCAAATCAAGGAAAGAAACTAAAGAAGAAAAGCTTTGCGGCTACTTGGGATGAAACTGACGAAGATGAAAGTGATAACACCGAGAGTGAGAGTGAAAAAGCAAATATGTGCCTTCATGGTGAAGTTACAGACAGTGATGACGACGAGCCAAGCGAGGTATCAAAACTCACTCATTCTGAATTACTAATTTATTTCCATGAAGTAAATGGCTGTTATGAACGACTTAGGGAAAAATATGCTAAACTTGAATCTCAAAAGGATACTTTGATAGAATGCAATAAACAACTTGATCAATTAGTTAAGAACTATCAATGTAGAATCCCTAAGTGTGATAAGTGTCCAACATTCGAAGAAGAAATTAAAAAATCGGAAATCAATATAAAATCACTTGAAAATGAAATTCTGATTTTAAAAGAGAATGAAAATACTAGGAGAGAGAATTCTATTAAAAAGTGCACACAGTTGTTAAACGAAAATGAATATCTCAAAACACAAGTTCAACAACTGTCAACGACCTTAGATAAATTTTCAAAAAGTGAAAAATCATTGAATATGCTATTAGGAAAGCAAACTGTTAATATGGTTAGACAAGGACTTGGATATAATAATTCGAAAATTGTTGAAAGCAATATTAATCAAGTTAATTCTATGAGCACAATTTGTAAAAAATTTGGACACAATCACAATAATTGTTGGTATAGACCCAAACATATGAAAACTATACCGATTTGGGTTCCAAAAGGCACAAATATAAAATCTCTCAAAGTTAAACAAATTTGGGTGCCGAAGGGAACAATTATAAATAGTTTTGGGTATCCACAAAATTATCATTCTAAATATTTTGTTACTAACAATCATGGACCTATAAAAACAAATAGGTCACTAAACTCTCTTCTCGTGTAGGTATGCTGGCAGGCTAAGGAACAACAGCAATGGTACTTGGATTCTGCCTGTTCCAGGCACATGACAGGCGATAAATCGAAGTTCCTTAGCCTAGAAAAGTACAAAGGTGGCAGAGTCACAATGGGGAACAATGACAAGTGTAAAATTGTCGGTAAAGGTAAAGTAGGTAACAATACATTTACCTTGAATGACGTACTATATGTTGAAAATCTGCACCACAATTTGATATCAATCAGCCAGCTATGTGATAAAGGTATGAATGTTATCTTTGATTCTGACATGTGCAAAATTGTTGACAAATCATCAAAAGAAATCTTATTTTCAAGAAAAAGGAAAGGTAATATATATTCTCTATCTTTTGATGATCTCATCCTCTCTAAATGTTTGGTAGCTAAGGATATAGAAGTGAATTTATGGCATAGACGTTTAGGGCATGCTAGTATGAACTTATTAAACAAATTAAAAAGGAAAAGTTTGGTAAGAGGGTTGCCATCACATGAGTTTGAAACTGAAAACATCTGTAAAGCATGTACTTTGGGAAAACTTAGAAAATCATCGTTTCATGCCAAAAACAATGTAAGCACTTCTAGAGTTCTTGAACTAATTCATATGGATCTATTTGGACCTAATGACATTGCTAGCTTAGGAGGTAAGAAATATTGCTTTGTGTTAGTTGATGATTACTCAAGATATACATGGGTATACTTCTTAGCTAAAAAATCAGAAACTTTTTCATACTTCACAAGATTCGCAAAATTTGTGCAAAATGAAAAAGAAGTCTCTATTGTTTCGTTAAGAAGTGATCATGGTGGAGAATTTGAAAATTATGAATTTGAAACTTTCTGTGATGAAAACGGAATCAAACATGAGTTCTCTGCACCACGTACTCCACAACAAAATGGGGTAGTTGAGAGAAAGAATCGAACTTTACAAGAATTGGCTAGGTCTATGTTAAATGAATATGAACTACCTCTGCATCTCTGGGCAGAAGCTGTAAATACAGCATGTTATGTAATGAATAGAGTTATCATCAGACCGATTCTTAACAAAACCCCCTATGAGCTATGGTTCAACAAAAAACCAAACATTGCTTACTTCAAAGTGTTTGGATGTCCTTGCTATATTCTTAATACAGGTGATCAGTTAGGAAAATTTGAAGCAAAGGCTGATGATGGCATCTTCATGGGTTACTCTTCGAGAAGCAAAGCTTATAGAGTCTACAACAAAAAGACTAAAACAATCGTAGAGTCAATCAATGTGAAATTTGATGAAGGCATTGACGAACAGGATACATCCAAAAGCAACGTTGAAGAGGAGAAAGAAAAAGATGAGTTCGAAAAACCAAAAGAAACTGCTGATGCTAGAGAAACTACCACAACTCAAGAAGTCCGAAGAAATCTGGATCCAGAAAAGCTGAAATACAAAACAGACCATCCACCAGAATTGGTAATTGGAAACCCTATAGCAGGTATACAAACTCGTTCATCCTTTAAAAATCTATGTGATCTGTGCTTATATAGTGGATTTATTTCAGAAATAGAACCAAATAACATAGATTCAGCCCTTAATGATGAAAACTGGTTCATGGCCATGCAATAAGAGCTAAATCAGTTTGAACGAAATAATGTTTGGAGTCTAGCACCTAGACCTAAGGATTATCCAGTTATAGGAACAAAATGGATTTTTAAAAATAAATATGATGAATCTGGAAATATAATTAGAAATAAAGCTAGACTAGTTGCTAAAGGATACAATCAAATTGAAGGAATTGACTTTGATGAAACTTTTGCGCCTGTAGCTAGACTAGAATCAATTAGAATATTGTTAGCTTTTGCTTGTTACAAAGGATTTAAACTAATACAAATGGACATTAAGAGTGCTTTTCTTAACGGAGTTTTAAAAGAAGATGTGTTTGTTGAACAACCAGAAGGTTTTGAAAGTCATGAATATCCAAACCATGTATACAAACTAAAGAAGGCATTATATGGATTAAAACAAGCTCCCAGAGCTTGGTATGAATGTCTTACTTCTTATCTCCTTGAAAATGGGTTCAAAAAGGGATGTGTAGATACCACACTATTTCTGTTGCATGAAAACAATGATATTTTGATTGTTCAAATATATGTTGATGACATCATTTATGGTGCTACTAACAAGTTATTGTATGAGAAATTTGAAAAAGTCATGCAGGAAAAATTTGAAATGAGCTTGGTTGGAGAGTTAAAATTCTTTTTAGGATTTCAAATCCAACAAAGCAATAAAGGCACATTCATTTCTCAAACAAAATATATTAGGGAACTTGTCAACAAATTTGGATTGAAAGATGCTAAACCAGCAAGAACTCCCATGAGTACAACACTTAAACTTGACAAAGATGAAAAGGGTAAGACAGTTGATCAAAAGCAGTACAGAGGTATGATTGGATCACTCCTTTATCTTACCGCCTCTAGACCTGACATCATGTTTTCTGTCTGCTTATGTGCGCGTTTTCAATCTAACCCAAAAGAATCTCATTTAAAAGCTGTTAAAAGAATTATAAGATATTTATTGCACACACCACGATTTGGTCTTTGGTATCCATCAAATGATAATTTTGAATTGAAAGGTTTTTCAGATGCTGATTATGCTGGAAATTTGGTTGATAGAAAAAGTACTGGTGGAGCATGTTTTATGCTAGGACATTCATTAGTTGCATGGTCGAGTAGAAAACAAAATTGTATTGCATTATCCACAACAAAGGCAGAGTATATTGCTTTGAGCGGTTGCTCTGCTCAAATCTTATGGATGATACAAACTTTGCATGACTATGGCCTAAATTTTAAATGTGTACCACTAATATGTGATAGCAAAAGCGCAATTGATCTCACAAATAATCCTGTACATCATTCGCGAACAAAACATATAGATGTAAGACATCATTTTATTAGAGATCATATTTCCAAAGAAAATATCTGCATAAATTTTATTTCAACTGATTCTCAATTGGCAGACATCTTTACAAAACCCCTACCATAAAATAGTTTTTGTAAACTACGACTCAGTCTAGGTGTTTAGAAATTTGCTGAATATTTAACATTTTTTTTCTCCCTACAAATCATCGAAAAGAAAAATAGTGATTGAAAAAGTGATGAGTGTTGATATTGATTATATATTATAACTCAAGAAAGTATAATTAGAAAATTTCTTTAGAAATGTAAACAAGAGTTATAAAACTTTTTGTTGGTAAAAAATTCCATGACCATCTCTAAACCTATCATATTTCTATCAACAATCACTCATCAAAATTCTATATAGTTTGTCGATATGTGGTACTTTAAACAGGAATCGTTCGTTTTTCATTTTTACATTTTTTTTTAAAAAAAATAAAAAATAAATAAATAAATAAATAACAAAGTATTCACTCTCATTTAAAAGTCCTCACGGTTATGCATGTGTGAATTACTTGGAATTTGTTATGTGCTTTCATGCTCATTTAAAAGTCCTCACGGTTATGCATGTATGGAACACATATCAAAAGTTGATTTTTTTTAAAATAAACAAGTTGATTCTAATCCCATTTAAAAGTCCTCACGGTTATGCGTGGTTAGAAGATACTTGAATTCATTTTTTTTTTAAATAAATTTGGAATACTACTAATCTCATTTAAAAGTCCTAACGGTTATGCATAGTTAGTAGATATTCAAATTCCTGATATAAAAATACCACAAATAGACACAACTGTATGGTTTTATATGATGACATCATCTCCATCATTCTAAAAGTGGAATATGCGCCTAACAAAATATTTATGATTTTTGTTTGATTTTTTATTTAAATTTGATATTTATATTCAATTGAGTTTTAATGTTGGATTGATATCGATTACTTTTTCTCTATTTTCTCTAACACTATTATTCTTTTGCTGATAACAAAAGGGGGAGAGAAAAGTTAAGATTTTGTCAAATAAAATCAAGCAAAGGTCAAATATTTTTCTATTTGCATCTAGAATTATTTGCATATTTTTATTTGTATGCATATATGTAGGGGGAGCATCGTATAGAGAGGAAGCATTTAAATAGGGGGAGCAATTAGAATATATCAATGATCAAATACATTTAACATATTCAAAATCTTAAATATATGTTTGTTATCATCAAAAGGGGGAGATTGTTGAATATGCGCTTATATGATTTTTGTTTGATGATAATAAACATATATACATTCGTTTAAATGTATTTGATAATATACTATTTTATTTTTTTCACAGATTAAATAAATATTTGCAGAATAAAATAAATAACACGAAATTTGAATTCAAACGAATATTTTATTCAAACAAATATTTATTACATCTTTGAATAGTACAATTTCAAGCTCTCACTATAACTATACAACTTTGATTACAATTACATCACATTTCACATTTACAATTCACCTCACTACATATTACTCACACTCGTATTTATCTTCAACTGCATTCCAGTTTGAATCCAGCATCTGAGCAATCTGCAAAAATATAAACTAACGCAGTAAAATTGAAAAAGAAATATTTTTGCAAAATAAAATAAAATATGATTTTTGAAAATAATGTTTGCCTCAGTTATTTGGGTTGTTCGTCATCATTTAAATTTGAATTCATCATACACGAACAGCTTGTGACATACACAGTATATCACTGTATATGCCACAAGGCCGTGCACACCGATATATACACTTAATAATGCTGCAGGGACAGGTGAGCACAAGGTCAAACCCAAATATATGGACAGGTTCAACTCAGGTGCAATAAATTCAAAAATAGGACACGTGCACAAGGTCAAATCCGAGTTTTGAAACTGGATTCAACAAAAGTGAATCGAGTTCAAGTCAGACCATTCAAATAAACTCAGTGACAATGAAAATGAATCAAAGCATAGTTTAAACCAGAGGCAAATGAACAGTGCACCGAACAACTCACAAATATGGAACCAGATCAAAATGCCACAATAAAGACAGTAAAATGTACAATGCAAAGAATGACACAGTGTACATGAAGCATGCAAGCTCGGGCACAAGAAATGAAACACTGCAACTCAGTGCATCAACCAAAGTTAAGGCGACATGAAGTCAGCAAACTGCAACAAACACATATATGGTCTAAGTGAATCAAGCAAATGCACAGAAGCCACTTCAGCTACATTGAGGCTCAATGGTGAAGCAGACTCAAGTGAACAGGTAGCACAAGAACCAGAAAAACCAAAACAGTGCACCAAAGCAAACTACAAGATGTAGAGCAACAATGCACAGTGACAATTTGGAGTATTATATGCAAAACAACTTGTAGATCAAACATAATGGACTACATGCACTGACCAAAGAGCCACAATAATGAAGATAGTGTAGTGAAGTGAAACCAGACCACAAAGTCATGCCATGCACAGGTCAGGGATGAACACAGATGAAAACATGATCAGATCAAACTCAATATGACTGTAAACAGTGCCACAAGACCACCATGCAAAGACCAGAAGTACAAAATGGCCAAGCAAGTGCACCACTAAACCAACAAACAAGACCAGGAAAAAGTGAAGTACAACATCACAAACAATTGCAAGCACATGAAATCTCAAGTCATGACCGAAGCCAGCAGTACAATGAATTCCCAAATCAAAATAGTTCAAGTGACCGAAGTCAACTAAATGATATCATAAATTCAAAAGTGCAGTTTAAAAAAAAAATTCAAAATGGCCGAAGTCATCAGGTAAAAGAAGTTGAATTCACGATTCAAAGTCATAGCCTTGGCAATAAAGCGATTCACATTGCCGTGTAACCAAGTCAAAGCATGTGATAACCAAACATCTCAAATTCAAGGCATCGAGTCAAGTCAGAGAAATTCATGGAGCCATGATTGAACATAAATTCAAAGCCGTCGATTTTAAACCAAGTCAACCAAGAAATAATAAGAATAATTCGCATATGAATTAGTCAAGGTAAATCGCAATCATCCAAGCATAAACGATCGGCAGAGATAAAATCAAATATATTTTGTGCGAACGAAAATCTAGGGTTACAAACCCTATATAAGAAAATCATCATCGGCAATCTTATCCATTGAGTTCAAGCATTCAATCAGAAAGCAAAAGGAATAAAAGTACTCACCAAAATTGTAATCGAACTCGATCAATCGAAGTACCCGAAGCAAGGTACAAGGAGGCAGTCGATCGACATGGCAGAAGGACGAAAATCACAAATTCGATCGATTAATATAATATTGGCATCTTCGATTCCAGCCCTAATTTATTGAAGAAAGAGGAACAAACAAGAGCCGAAGCCCTAATCTCAGAAGGAAGAACAAACATCCATTATCACATACGAGATAAAAGGAAAAAGGGCCGACATAAGTGAAATAATAAAAAAAAAGGGACGAACTGGTTTTAGTTTGGGCCGGCCTTTTTTTATTTTAAAAGGGTTTAGTTTTCTTTTTAGGGCTGTTTTTAATTTACGTTGTTTTTAAATTTGTATTTTCTTTTAAACCGTTTTTAATTTTCTAGTCGTGTGACTAGGGTACAAACTACGGTGTGTAGTTTGGGAATTCGCAACTCGGTGGATGAGTTGTGGTCAGGGTTTTGAGCGTAGAGTTAGATTAGTCAATAGCGGGTATAGCGAGTTTACGTGTGTAAGCGAGGGACTATCTAATTTCTAGTAGAAACCTTGGGGGAAGCACGTAGGCAGGGTTTTGCCGAAGCTGGGTAAATTCTGTGTTGTTTGTTATTTATATTCTGCAATATCTGTGCTGCTATTCTGTGATCTGAATTGAATTTAATTCATAAGCTTCCGCGATTAATTTTTATAATTTACACTATCACCCTATTCACCCCCCCCTCTAGGGTGAAATCGATCCTACAGAAGCCAATTCACGGTATCAAGTGCGCTTGATCAACGTTTGAAGAATTGTAGATCTTCTTTCACGGTATCGTGCGCGATCAACGTGTCGAAGATAGCTAGAATTTGGTATCTTTGTGATCAACGAATTTGGGCATTTCAGTATCTTCAATCCACCGTTTGTTACGTTCATCGATCTATATCGTTTTGTTATTATCCGCTGCGTCACCTTTGTTGGGTAACACTTTCTATCCCCAAATGTTTCTTTTGCCGCCTCCTTGTCCAATTATTTTGCTCTTCCCTCCCCAATTTTCCCCCCTATTCTATTCTTCCCTCTTTCTCAAACTATTTCCTGTCCTTAAACACAAAATCGGCAGATCCCAGTCGTCGCCCATATTTGTACATTTTGAAATGGCAGCTTCCAAGGATGCCTAGACCTAACATTTCATTCTTTTATTTAAATGTATCATTCTCGTTTTAGGGTTCTTGGCCGCCTCTAAGGTTATTTTCACATTGTTCTATATTTTAAGTAAGCTTTGCTTAGTTTAACAATAATTCAATCATCATTGTTAACAATATTATTGGGATTATACTTTATAAATCTTTCCTCGCGAATATATTCACATTTGTTTTATTTAGTATTCAAGTATCTTTTAAATGAACAGTTTGCTTTCAGTTTTTTGCTTGTAATTCTTCATCTGTTGTATTAATCTAAAAACAGCCGACTATGCATCTATTATAAGCTTACATTCAACACAAACGCTTCAAATTGTTTAGTTCTTTTGATTTTTTTTCATTGTTAACTAATTCTTATCATTATCGATGTGAAATGTTGATAAGGTAAGAAATGGTGCCGCCATAGCCAAACACTGGATTATTTGTTGGTTTGAATAAAGGGCACATCGTTACTAAGAGAGAGCTGCCTCTTATGCCTTCTAGCAGAAAAGGGGTAGGATATTTTATCTCTGTTTTATCATCATCTTTAGTTAATGGTTTGCTTTGTTGTTTGACATTTATTTCTCTACCTAGAAAATTATAAATAAACAAACTCTGATAATTTTTTAAGCCGGTTGACAGTGTTTGTCATTGCTAAATGAAGAATCTTATTTTGTCCAACACAAAAGGCTAATGGTTCATGCTATAGCTTAATGCACATAACTATGTAACAATTAGAATACAGTTTACCTCCTGAGTCGATTTCTATAAATAGTCTATAGTTTCAGCCTGAAATAGTCATTTGTAACTTTGAGACTGCAAACTAAAAAGTAGTAGTAAAGCAGTCCACTCTACATATCCATATGGTCGATAATAATATTTTGCAAATAAGTACCCATATTTAAGCATCATCATTTGCAAATAAAAATTAATCGATTAAAGTTGACGTAATTGAGTGAAAAGAAAAGAAATATGTTTTAATAACTTACACTATATGAACACTTGTTTTGATGACGTCGTCTCTTTTGCACTTGTTTTGATGAACTATTAATTGGCTGGTAAGATGATGTTGTCTCTTTTGCACTTATTTTGAAATTTGACAACTATTTATTGTGAAGTCAACAAAGACAAAGACCTAAGATTTGTTCCACCTGTTTTCTAGTACCTTAAAGATCAAAACTTACATCTCTATATTTCTAGTAAAATATGTGTAACAGAATCATTTTTTTTCCTGCAACTGACTATTTTAGCGCACTATTCAATGTAGCAATTTTAAGGAATGAAGTGGGCTGGTTTGACGAAGAGGAGAACAATTCAAGTCTCGTGGCTGCTCGATTATCTACGGATGTAGCCGATGTGAAATCTGCAGTAGCTGAAAGAATATCAATTATACTTCTTAACACGACTTCATTGCTCACATCTTTTATAGTTGGATTCATCGTGGAGTGGAGGGTTGCATTACTCATATTGGGCACTTCCCTCTTTTAGTTCTAGCCAAATTTGCACAGGTATCTATCTTCCTCGTGTCTTCTGCATTATCCACCTACATGCTGTAGAGGCTTCTTAGTTGTTATGTCAAATAGAGTGTATCCCACATACTCAATCTTCTACCGTGCCTATAGTTTTGAACAAAAAATTCAATGTTTGCAATAGTGCTTTTTTGCTAAATGTTTTGTCCAAGTATGCACATAAATTGACATCAACCTCGAGATTTGATTTACTCTTTCAGTTCAGTCCAAAAGAAGTATTAAAGAAGGTTATATTTTGTATCACATTTGATTGTTAAATGATTTTTCCAGTATAATCACTTCTTGGAATCAAAATAGAACCTTTAATTCTTTCTTATATCTATGTCTAGTTTATTATTTCGTTTATTGCCAGCCATTATTTTCATGTTTATTCCTAATTACTCAATTCACTGGTAGGTACACGGTACCGTACGTGGTTTTATTTTTCCTTTATCTCAATATTTGATTACATCAGGTTCATCTCCAGGGTAAGATCACCTTTCTTAACCTTCTAAATATACCAGCATTATCTTGATAATGAAATATAAAAACAATATCTTGTATTATCAATTATGTGATTGATGCTATGAGGGGTCAGAGTGGAATGCATTGTACTATTATAAATGTTAATTAAGCTTCAGTGTAAGCCTGCTCCTTTTACATTACATCTTCTCAACGTTGCCTTAGATTCATTTTTTGTGAATTTATATACATGGAAATATTGACCCACCTAACTTGTTTATTTTCTTAGTGATGAAGCAAAGACAATCTACCACAAGAAATTCATCATCTTCGTTAAAGCTGGCGATGGACCTGATCTTCCTGGATCCATAAGCAGGTATATTCTCCCGACCTTTACATTTGAAAAGACTGCAATTTCCAATAACTAGTTTATAATCGATTTGTTTGTTTTCTCAATCAAGTGACCCTTGAATATTATAATTGTTGGAATCAGTTGGCTAGTTATTTTGATTTCAAATGTCAATCATACTAGTTGATACAAGATCACCTGTGAATTATGATGTAGTAGAGAATTGATCATTTATACCCGGATGATCAGAAAATCCATGTTATTTTTGTTAGGTCAGACAAGAAGTATTAAACTGGATTTTATTATCTCAAGCTGCATGATAAAAAAAAAAATTGGCGATTGTAATAAATTCTCGACTGCCTATTTTTCTTAATGAGATCTAGAGTTCTCTGTAAATGTTTTTCCCCCCTCTCTACTGCGATGCTGATCTAACACCAGCTCTTTGCATAGATGCTTGCAATGCATATTCCTTAAATAATTAGGATACTTATACAATTCATTGGTAAATAGAAACATATTTCTCAACATAAATTACCTAAGTCTATAATAATAATGATGATAAAATATTAACCAAGTTAACTAAGTTTCATAAAAAAATAACAAATTTACATAATAATAATAATAATAATAATAATAATAATAATAAATTAACTAAGTTTGTAAAAATTAATTAAGTTTATAATAATAATAATAATACCAATAATAACAATACAATAACTATACCAATAATCATAATAGTTAAAATAAAATTTTATAATTTTAGTTAGATAATCATGGTAATAAAATTAACTAAGAATAGTTAAATCAACTAACCATAACAATAAAATTTAAATAATCATAATAATCACAATAAAATTAACTAAGATTATAAAAGTTAACTTCTTTAATTAAGTTTAATAAAAACCAAATAAGCATATAAAAATTAACCAAGTTGATAATAAAAATAATAACATAATTAAGTTTTAAAAATTAATTAAGTTTGATAACAATTAACTAAATTCTGAACAATAATAAAAATAATAACAACTTATAAAATATCAACCAAGTTAACTAAATTTTATAAAAGTTAACTAGATTTGTATGACAATAACAACAACAATAAATTAACTAAAATTATAAAATTAGCTTCGTCTGTTAAGTTATATAAAAATTAAATAAGCTTACAAAAATTAAATAAGTTGATAATAATAATAATAATTTAACTAATTTTTATACAAATTAATATTTATTATAACAATATTAACAATAACAACAATCATAATAACAACAATAATATTAAATTAACCTAGTTTTATAAAAATTAACAATGTTTAAAATAATAACAATAATAATATTAATGCTCACAATTGTAAGGTGCTTATATTATCATTTCCATGTTTGCCTACAATTTATTAGATGGTAAAATAAGCTGCATTGAAGTTGATAAGTCATGAGATATGCCGGTAGCAACAAATATTACTTATTGCTCATTTTAACTTTTACAACTGAAATCTATCCCAATTTCAACTTATTTTCCTAATTACTTTTACCTTTTAATTTTTTTCACTAAAAAGTTAATTTTTTTTATTCAAAACTACTTTAACATGGTTATAAATGAAGTTGTTCTCAAACGGTTCTATAACTGAATAGTGTATTAAGCACTTTACACTTGTTGAAAACTTAATGTCAAGGTTCATCTAAAGCTCTTGGTTTTAACAAGCTACATCCTTGCTCTAATTGTAGTAGTTGTGATAGAAACGTCGAACTATGATTCTTATTTCAGTTTGTCGAATTTGAGTGAAGGGTTGAGTTTGACAATATTTTTAACACTTATTTATACTTCCAAAACTTTTCTGTTTCAAACTTAAGGTTACTTCTATTATTGTTTGAGGCGTGGATTGTGGCCATTGTATAAACTATAAGTGTTAGCAAAATCTTGGCACTTCTAAACAAACCTTAATGTATTCAATGTGGTATAAGAATATTACATGAAAAAAGGTTAAATTTAGTGTCAGCAAAAGCTTGACACGTTCAGTATGCAAGGACCTTGTGAATATGGTGGCATGTCCAACGAGCTTTACAACACGATTGCACGTATTGCTGATGGCATTGCAATTGGTGGCGATGTTCTTCCTGGCTCAACTTTTTCTGATCATATTCTAAGGTTTGACAACATTCTACAGGTAGCTTATTTGTCTACTTCATGACTATATTTTGTTTTAACATCGGTAGTACATTATATCCATAAATCAAGTCACTCAGTCGTTATTTATAGTACATGATCAACATCATTCATATAAATATATGAAGTTTGTTCTTATAAATATGTGAATTTTCTTAGATGAAAATGATGGTTGTACTTGGTGAGCTTGGTGGGCGTGATGAATACTCATTAGCGGAAGCTCTAAAGGAAGGAAAGGTCCGAAAACTAGTTTTTTCTTGGGTTAGTGGGACATGTGCACGACTTTTCAAGTCAAAAATTTAGTTTGGTCATGCCGTAAGTTCTTGAGTTTTGGTTTTCTTTTCATCTTCTTCTTCTTTCATTTTAACCGAATTACCACTAGAATATTGAGTAATTTTTTTTACTGAAATCGTGGTGCTAAAAGCGGCGGTGAGATGGAATCTGCATAAGCAAAAAAATAGTGCTCTTAGAGAAGCAGGAGCAGTTGTTCCAATCTCATTCGAGGCACTAGAAAGTGCAATTAAAGATACATTCGATAAACTGGTATGTTTATATCTGATTTGATGATAATTTTTCAAGTTTTTCCTAGGATGTTTTTTCTACATAAATAAGCTCCAACTCTGATATTCAGTGGCACAAATATATAATAATCTCCATAAAGCTCTAGCAAAATACATTTCATATTTGCATGAGATATAATTGAGGTACTGTTTAAGTTTGGAAAATTATTTTGACAATTTACCACTGGTTTCAACTTAAAGTTTGCACTGTTTTTTTTGTTTTTTCTTCCTGCTTTTCAACTCTTATCATTTTTTAGGTTAAGGTAAAATTAGTCAAGTAACTGAATTTATACCTCCTCAAGTTCCTGAAGATCTCAAAAGTGCAATCAAAAGTGGAAAAGTATGAGCACCAGCACATATTATATCGACAATCTTTGATGATAGTGGTTTGATAAACACAATTTCCATCTTCTCCATGTTGCTGAATGTATAAAACGCATATAATTGTCTTCAGACACACCCACCTAATACCAGTGATGTGTTCAAATATTTTCTATGTGAGGTTCCGACCTATGCTGGTGTGCAATTGTCTGCTATTAGTGGACAGGCTTTGGCATTGGTGATATCATTTCTCTTCTGTGATTCAAGCGCAGTCTTCCACAGTACTATACACAATTCATCGAGGTAAATAAATTTATCATGTTAACTCTTCTTTTCTACGATAATGCATAGGGCTGTCAATGGGTATCCGAAAAATCCGATATCCGTCCGAATCCGTATCCGAAAATATGAAAAATATCCGTTATCCGAAATGCGGATACGGATATCTGATATCCGAAAAGCTTTTCGGATACGGATATGGTTATAGTGGTATCCGTATCCAAAAAATATCCGTCCGATTAACCGATGCATATTTATATAATTTAAAATAGGAAAATAGGGCTATGAGTGTTTAACTTTTGAATATTTTTGGATACACATACATATATTAGTATAAAACAATGTTTTATCACCATATTTTTTATTTCTTTGTTTTTTATAAACAATAGTACAAAAAATGTTTTATGTTGATCTAACCTTTTTCGTTTATAACTTTAAATTTATCAATTATTGACGGAGCGGATAAATATCCGATGTCCGTCCGTATCCGAAAATTAAGCGGATACGGATATCCGATATCCGAAAATTAAACGGATACGGATATCCGATATCCGAAAATGATTTCGGATACGGATACGGATATGGCACTATCCGTATCGGAAAGCATCCGTTGACAGCCCTAATAATGCACTAGAAAATGAAGGATCAACTTTCTATCCTTGTGCTAATTATTGGATTTATTGCTAGATGTGCATCATATTATATGCTGAACATGGACCTTGTGTATCTGGAGCTCATAATGCTATAGTGACAACAAGAGCTGGAAAGGACATGTCTCTAGCCTTGTCTCTGGTAGATAAATTTAAAAAATTTATTAAGATTTTTTTCCTTCAAATAATTGGAATTGTATTTGTACAACAGGATTGCTGACAATTAGTCCTCCTTTGGTGGTGCCATTGATGACGTTGCTCGATATTTCAAGGATGCATATGACAGGGTGATGTTTGTACTCTGTAATATTTGGAAGGATTGCTTTAATGTTTGTACTCTGTAATGTTTGTACACTTATTAAATTGACATTATTTTCTGTTTCTCTGTGTTAACTTGGCTGCAGGCTTATGTTTTATTCAATGGTTATGCACTTGCTTTAATGTTTGTACGCTGTAATGAAAAATATATCACATTTCTTTCTGAGCATGCTCTTATGTTATATTTGTTGATTATAATCTTTGTTCGTTTATGAAGATTTAGTTTGATTTCTATTATTAAAATGTAATATATAGGCATAGCTCTTGAAAAGTGTAACTACGATTTTTATAGCGGCATATATGAGCTGTAAATTTTTTATCAATACTATAACATGTTAATTTAATAGCGTGAAATGACCGCTATTGAATAAATATTTTATAGCGGCAAAATGGTGTTATAAAGATTTCCAGTTCCGTTGAGATTTAGCTATATTATAGCGGCTATAATGAGCTATTGAATTAACGTATCATAGTGGCGAATTTGCGTTATAAAACTAAGCTCAACCATAGCGGCATATTTTGTGTTATAAATATTCAACAGTTTTTTATAACATGTCGATATACAGCGCTTATCAAACCGCTATGGTTGTGATTAATAGCGGCTATATGCCGCTATAAAAGGCACTTTTTGTTGTTGTGGATCCATGAACCAGAAAATTAAATGTAAAATAAATTTGTAATTAATTTATATTTAAATTCGTGTAATTTCTAAAATCTGTAACTCTTTCATACGAGGTCTGATTTGCACGAAACGGACTACGTTGGTTTCGTATTGACGAGCACAACATTTTAGAGCTGGTTTATACAGATTGAAGTTAGCAGCAATTATGGTTTAAGTTAAATGCTCATTCAATTTGAATCCAAACGAATCACTATTTCGGCGACTGCAACCAAAGTGAGTAAAGATCACTCTCTTTGGCCCGCTTATATTTTTATATAAGTGGGAATAAATTTATAATATGATGTTTGATGATTATGTGGATGTTATACTATATTATTAGTAGTTGGATATATTCCTGCCTGTTGGAGCAGATGAGACTCTATATGTTTCCGTGTATGAGCGGATGACTTTTTGTACGCGCGTCCGTCTCGAAGCAGACATTGTACATATTTTCTTATATGCATATTTGTTGCAGGTGACAGGTTGGAGGGATCCAACAGGATTCCTTACTATAGTTGATGTTTGTTTACAAATATTATTATATATGTTGTATTATGTGATATTTGATGTGATGGATGCTATGATTGTCATTATTGATATGAATCCCCTCATTTAGCACTTTTGCAGCATTGTGCCATATTTTTGGAATTTAAAATCTAGAAATGATGATTTCAATTTAAAAAGGATTTTAGAGTGACTCTGAAAATATAAATGTTTTAAGAATTTTTGAATGATTAAAGAAATGGATTTATTTTAAATAAATAAAAAGTTTTAATTTTTATGTTATAAAAATTATGCTTTTGTGAAATATGTTTATATGATTTTTGAAATATGAATTTAACTATATTATAAAGTAAGTTAAATTAAGAATTTTGATCTTATTATAAATGGTTTATATATGTGATTTATAAAATTAATATTTTATAAATAAAAGTAATGGGATTATAAACGAGTTTTATAAGTGTTAAAATGAAGTTATAAATGAAACCTTATAAGTAAATGAGATTTACAAAGTAAGGAAGTTATAAAAGGAATGTTGTTAATAAATAGATTTAAGGAAATAAATTGTATAAACGGTGTTTTATAAATATTAGAAATGGAATTGTAATCAAATTTATACATAGATTTGAAATTAAAATTTAGAAATGAATTTATAACGGACTTTATAAATAATGAGATTACAAAAGAATGAATTCTAAATAAAGATACTTACAAATAAACAAACTTATAATGTGATTTTGACATATAAATGAGATAAATGGGAAATTGGTTAATAAAGGAATTTTATAAATGGAAGTTTTTATAAAATAGAAATGTGAATTATAAACACTGTTTATAAGTGTGAAATTAATTTAATTTGATAAGATAAATATAGATTTTTATAAAAGGAAATATATTCACGTTTTTAAAGAGAATAATTATTTAAATGAATGTTTTAGAAAGTGATATTATAAAATGGAGTTTATATGGTTTGAAAATAAAATAAATTGTGAATTCAGTTATTATTAAAATAAGCATATGGAAATGTTTTCCAATATTGATTTATTGAAATGGTTTTGGAATTATATCCTTTTAAAGATATATTGAAGAAAATGATTTGGAAAAGCGATTTAATTAATGAAAGGTTAATAAATCAGGCCCAATGACTACTTAAGTGCTAGATTTTTTTTGTCGTTTTGATAGTTAAATAACCGACTATCAAATTTTTCCATTTTACTTTCTCAACATGATGTAGAAACTAATTAGTCGTACACTTAGTACGTAGTTGACCGTGCAGGCTTGATTATCACTTGTGTTGAGAATGTTGATTTGTTTAGTGTGGAATGATTACTCCAATCTATCGAGCTTCCTTCTTAGCCGAAGGATAGCATGTTGAAAGTTAGAGACGTTATAAGTCTATAAGACTTGGTTTCTGTTTGAGGTTAAGAAACGATTTTGCTTTGTTGGCGCGAAGAGACCGGGATCAGATTTATTTGAAAACCTCTTCAGACTAGCATATATGCGATGATTATGCAAGTTGGTCGGTGATATTGATATTTAGGATTTTCATAGTGAAGGCTTCTTGTTGATCATTTGGGGTTAAAATCCCAGTATACATATAGTAGCAGTAGTCTCTTCGTTATGAAATATCCATTGCAAGGGATGTCGCTAATAGTCCTATAGGATGTGTAGGAGAGCATCTTCGGTTTATCCTATTCCTGGACAACTTGTATGGATGAGTGTCAAATATTGCATTTCTAAGATTACGTACATTGGTTTTTAGAAACGTACATCATGTGGTGGCGGAGAAATCAACTTCTTTTAACATAACACCCTCCTTGAGACATATGAGCTCAAGGGTTGTACTTTTGTGGAAGCTAATTAGTAGTCAACGGGAATGAAAATGTGGAATTCAAAGATAATGATGATGATATGTGATATGTGAAAGGTAATCGATACCTCTTTTGGCCTCACTTCTCGAAAATGACTAAAACAGGGATAGAAGCAGTAAGGCTAAGTGGGTCGCTCCCATTAGGAGATGTCATCACTCTTCTAGATGTATCTTTACATGCTATGACGTCGTGTATCAAATTACTGTTGATATATTCTTATGGCCATGGATTTAGGTCGGTAACGACCGGAGTGGTGACATGTTCGATACTATCCAGGAAGAGGTAGGCCGATCTTGTGTTGGTTTAGGCGCCAAGTATCTCGACCATAGGTACATCCCTCTAGAGGTGTACCTATATTTGATTCGGTAAGGTTGCCCCTTCATCTACTTGTTTGTATGGAAATCCAAAATCCACTATGTTCCTGTCATTTCATTTTGTAAAGCCTAGTATTAGTGGAATTTAATAATGGTAACAATTTAAGCTATGTTATTCTGCTTTGATGTGAGATTCTGTATTATTTTGATTCTGCTTCTCTCTCTTCTTCTTCTTCTCTTCTTCTCTTCTTTTTTCTCTCTTTCTTCTCACCCTTTCTTTTCTTTCTCATGATCATCTGGAATTCTATGCACTCTAGGTCAACACGCTAGTTTGTTGTCGGTTCAAAAGGTACGGATTTGCGGGTCGTCATAGACACGGTCTTGGGTATAAGCTCATCCATACATAATATATGTTTATCTACTACTGACATACATACAACGGCATCGGAACCAGACAGGATACTGACAGCACGTCTGCTTGCTCTAGGAGCCACATGTGATCCATGTAACATGACTCCTACATTCATCAGCTACAATTACTTCTCCCCTCTCGGTATCATGACAATGATCCACCATAGGCTCGATAACACGTAGCCTCTTCGACCATGACTACCAACATGTGCCCCTATGGTAACTGATTGCTGGCCTATGCAACATAAGGGGCAACCAACTACCACCTCATGATGCACATCGAATATCATAAACAACATTGATGTCACAGATCTGTGGTGCGATCCCACGATCAGGGTATCAGGGTGGATACTGGCCAATCTGGTTCACTCTCAAAACATAAAAAGAGTTGGACAAAGGTAAACAAACACATAATGGACACAAATTATATGGCTAACAAATAGCCTCCATACATGCTTACCGTTGGGAGTCACCTACACATCACGTACCCTCGTATGAGTGTCATGCAATAGCAATGAATTGTTGAATAAATAACACAACAACATCTCATACTACCACGTATTACTAGTCCATTTAGGCAAAGCTCATACATCACACTCGCTCCTTCAATATTCTATATGACGGGCCTAAAAAGTAACCAAAAAAGTATTAACAAGTGCACCAACACAAATGGTATTACTAATACGTTTATTCAAATTTCTCGCTACGTAGAATTGAAATCATCACAAAATCACATAAAAGTATTTCATCACCATATCATAAAAAATACCAATCGAATCCATATCAACGGTGAATCATTCATATAATCCATTTTGATGTACAAAAAGAGAATGCACAGAAAAGCATTATAAAACAAATTGTTCAATTAAAAATACAATAACAAATATTTATTAATTATAAATCGTTAATAAATATTCTTTTCTAACAAAATAAACACTTAGAAATAAATAACTAATAAATATATATATTCTCTTTACCACAAATTTACTAATTTATAACCTTTTATAAATTTTATTAATGATTTACATTTCAAAATAACTTTAAAGAACTCTTTGCTTTCTTTGATTACAATTTTACAATAAAAAACATTCTTTTAGTAATTCTTATTATTTGTATAAGTTATTAATTAATATACATATTAGATATCAAAATAAAATGAATATAAATGCTTAGCACATGGCCCGTAATTAGAGAATGCTACTAATGTACTCAAAGCGTTAAAATATGCATGTGGCCATGTGATCAAGTCATATGCACTAAGAAATATATTCAAACAAATATAGCAACGACAAATTATTTGTAATAATACTTGGAACAAGATGACAAATGAATAATGAACAATATATGAACACGCTATTCAACACGCAAGACAAAGAATAGAGCATAAAATGGAATACTCACTCACACTTAACAACACACACCAATAATCACTTATATATATAAATTATAGGTATACTTCTCATATGTTAATGTTCTAGTCAGATACACAAGTTAATAAATGAAACAAGATGGCGCATGGAAAGTTACAATAACAAATATATGTACACATATGTATGTGTATGTGTATGTGTATGTGTATGTGTATGTGTATGTGTATGCATACTGATTATAAGTTCTTGAAGCTTGCCCGTGCATAGGCATATGTTTACCCATAAAATGGAACCAATTTTTTATTCAAATAGTTTATCTTATAAACATACTTCTTTGTTGATATAACAGTTAAGTAGAATATAAAATGGTTGATGTTCTCTTTAAATAAAATATGAGTAGATTAAACCAAAATATGGAAATGCAATGCAAGACAATGTGAAAAACTTAGTATAGGAGAAATAGTAACCTGGTGAGGTACAAACGCACTGACAGTTATATTTTATATAAAAATAAATAAATACATACGTACATACATACATATATATAAATATACGTATCACTACAAAAAAGATTGAATTAGAGACTGTCAATTTCAGTTTTAAATTAGGTGATTTGATCTTTAAGTAAAACTTTAAGACCGATCAAATACTGAAGTATTCAGTCTTTAAATTGCTAGTCCCAATAAATGTTTGAGACTGAAATTGCAGTTTCTAGATTTAAAGACCGAAACTTGGTCTCAAAATATTTTTAAAGACCGACTTTTAAAGACTGAAATACACTGTCTATTTAGTCACAAACTATATATATATATACACACACGCGCGGACGCGTGCGCGTGTATTTGTGAAATTCAAGTAATATAATTAGTGTCATTTGTCTATTTCAACCTAAGAAAGAGATATATCAAAATAAGGTAAAAGATGCCAAAATACATAGAGAATACAATGACAAATATCAAAATAAGATAACAGATGCCAAAATACATAGAGAATACAAAAGTATCATTTGATTACAATGCTCATAGAACAACATTTTTCACATTATTAAAATATCAACCATTGTACATTTCTCGAACAAGTGGACCCATTATACACTTCAAATGAAAGCCCTTTAATGGACTAAAAGAAGCGTATTCTTCTTACTGAACAACAAGGAATAAATATACGCTGCAAATGATCCATTAGCTCGGATAGTCTTCCTTGTCATGTAACCATGAATTGTAAGATCATTCTAACTTGCATGACTTTAATAGCTCAAACCTTCTTTTTTGGGCATCGGATCTTCAAACGAAAAAATATTTTTTTTAGTTGGACAGCAAAATAGTCGAAAGAAAACTCAAATCTATAGCTGGGTAGAAAGCTACAGTGAACATGAACTTGTTTTATAGACTAGAATCCAAATAATTTACCACTTATTTTAATATTATCTCATTGTTAGTTAGATATTAAATAAAAGTACATCCAAAATAAAAATAATTTAAATCCGAAAGTTATTTATGGAAGGTATGAAAAAATATACCTTTCTCGATTTAAGATCATGGGGAACAGATTTGCACATGTGTAAAAATTTATTTTTGTAGTTCCTGAGAATTTAAATTTAGCATTGTTAATACTCTTTTAAGAGGAAGATGTTGCGATGACATAGCTTTTGCATGAGAAAGAGGTTGCATGCGTTTATGCAAAGAAGAACATAACTATAGGAGATAATGGGGTGTTTTATTCATTTTAATACATAATTTTTTTTATCAGATCCGAAATTATTTCTAACTAATTCTAAACGCTACCATACAGATAATTAAATGCAACCATTAGATTGAAAAACCAAATAGAATCCTAGCCATGGAATGTTGAATTTTTTTAGTATCTTTTAGAAATCTAATTAAAGATCGAAAATTCAGTTTCTAAGCAGTTTTAGATTTTAAATACTTCTTAAAGACCGAATTTCAGTCTCTATTAACAGAAATTTTCAGTCCTAGTGAAGTCTTTAGTTAAAGACTGAAAATTGTTGGTCTTTACATTTCAGTCTTTAAATGGAATTTATTTTGTAGTGTATAATTATTTTAACTTGTATAAATGATAATTTAAATATATCATTTATAGATGTAATCACTTATATATACACACACACACATAGACACATACATACATATACATTCCTACATATATGTATATAGGATGTAAATGTGGGCACCCTGCTCTTGCACTAACTCACGGTCCAAAAACATTAGCTCACAATTAAAATCAGGTATGCCACGAAGTGCAACAACCGTAAAACATTATATATGAAGATGGGAGTTGAGTTTAATTCAGTAAAAGAGTGCACAACATATGTACTTAAATATAACAACGAAGACAGAAGTACAAATTGGAGTGGCTACTAAATAAATACCCAAAGAAGTTCATCCAAAAATCAACTCAGGAAATGGATGTACTGGGCAAGCTAAGACAGTAAATGCATTAACATCTCAACATGCACACATAAACACTCTAAAACCACACACTAAAGTGCACACCCTGACACACACCAGCGCACGTAGACATATGCTGAGATACACATGCACTATGCTCACAAAAATGCATGAGAATGCTAAAGTCCAGTCGCTTCCATAGGTTGACCGGTCAAAGGTCTTCTTTGACCTTTTATCACCTGCTAATGGTGATACACCTTCCTCTACACTCGATACGTTTAAAACTTGATGTATAATTTGTTCATTTCCACACAGCAAGCTAATTCATATAAAATAAAGAATTAATGGGATATGGTCAAAGGTTTGTAAGTGGTAAGCACTTAATTGAAGACTACCCTTTTCTCTCGCATGTGCGCGCACTACACTCGCAACCGTAGCCAACTCTATTTTGTGCCAGGGATGCTAAACAATGTATAGAACCTTGTGTTTGAATTTCATGATTAAAACTGCTTTATATGATTTTATTTTATTATTTTAATTTACAACATGGTGATTTTTTTTCTTGAATGGCTTCAAGAGAAAGAAAAGATATCTTGTGGAATGAGATTTACTTAAAGAAATAAAGAAAGAAGAGAAATCTAGATTTAGAAAGCTCTAGATTTAAGAATTTGTGCTGGTAACTAACGTTTGGGCCATACAAATGAAAATGTGTTCATATATATTTGTATTTTTCTCTTACTTCTAAAATTAACTTTCATTCCATTTTCAATAGTCACAAGTTTCTATTTCGAATAACATCTTTTACATATCACCATCATATTTCACTTATATTATTTTTATAAAACATTGTTCACTTATTTTTAATTTTAAATATCACATTTCCATAATTTAAAACCCCTTATTAAATAAATTCCAAATCAATTTATCAAATAAATCATTAAAATCTAATTTAATTAATTTAATTACTATAATTAATTTAATTGGTTATTACTTAATAATCAGGTTCTTTCAAATGATACACTCAATTAGACCTCAAGAGCTTAGATCAATTCCTACACATTTCATCCTACAATTGAGAGTCGAAACCCAAAACCTAAAAGGGGATACATCTTCTTCTCTTTGATGAATCTTTTCAAACTCGTCGTTAGTGATAGTCTCAAGCTTTCTGCCTTTCAGTTTTCAATAGTTTTCTGCTGGTTTCTTAAGCAAACACCATTATCAAGTGTTTCCACGCTTATATTTTACACTTTATTTGATTAGTCCAAGTTCTCTTTGCTCTTTGGAAATAAATAAGAATCTTTTGCATGCTCTTTTTAATGGAAGGCCCATGAGGCTTCCATAGTTATTTGGCAATTCCTATTTGTGAGCATACACTTGAGGGAATATGACATGTTAATACAAACACTATAGCGAGTTAAGATAAAAATAGGGGTAAGGATTTAAGATAAGTTTTATAGCTTCCCCTTCTTTGGCAAGTGGTAATTGATGAGTTGTGCTTCTTGCTTGCGCATACCCACAAAAGTGGTCTGGCAACTTTGTTGTCCACGCAACTTGTCCTCGCTAGACTATCTTTTGAACTTTTAGACGTTAGCCTTGGTTGAGTTGCTCATTGCTTAATTCCGAGCCTCATCAATGTAGGTCTACTCTTATGGAGGTAGTAGGCAAATTTTTAGGTGGCCAGGCCACATCGAGATGGTTCCACTCTAGTTGGTCGACGCAAGTAGCACTATAGATGCAGGAATCGAGACTACTACTGGGTAGTCGCACCCACCTTTGTGCTAGTACCCGGTTCCATTCTTAGGAGAATGGGAAGCATCACACATAAAGGAATCAACATCACTACATGGGAGGTCTTTCCGTCTATGAGTCGGTGTCCAGATCTCGGATGGGAGTGTCATTAGGCTCATGCATTCACACAAAGCATACATGATGAATGAATGAATGAATGAATGAATGAATAAGGACTACAACGTGGGTGGTCTTGACATCTATGTTTCGATGTCCCCAGCATGGATGGGAGCATTGCATCCTCACTGAACAATAAACCATAGGCTCATGAATCAAATCAAAACATGGGTGGTCTTTCCATCTTAGCAATGGTGTCCTCGGCATGAATGAGAGTGTTGTTAGGCTTGCGTTTCCTCATGAGGCGGTTTCATTGTTATGGCTCTCCCCCGGCATGGATAAAGGCACTATGTGCTCATTCCATCTTGGGATGGTTGCTCGTATATCCATAATCTCTTTAATTGATAGAGTTGTGAGAATAGAGTACCCTGTAACAACCTCCTACCTAGAGGCCCAAAATTAACGGCCATTAATCCTCGGCGACCAAATATGGTGATATTAGATCCATTGATACACAGAAACACAAGAATATGGAAAAAAAATAAACATCAAAAAAATTCCACATTACATTTGAAAATATTCGAAATTGATTACATAATCCCAGTTCACAGACCACGTTTAGATAACATATAGTTATTACAGAAAACATCAAGAGCTACATATGAAGATGCATCCTTGGTTGATCAGAGTATATAGATTGGAAAGAGAACAAATTTTCCTTTACAAACCAAACACATAGTGGAAATAAAAGAATTCTAATAACAAGCTTGCCTGCTACACGTCCTCAAAAGCTTTATTCGTCTAAAAGAGCACCTAGAAACCCCAACTCTCAACCTGCTCAAATAAATTGAGTATTCGAGAGTTTAAGGGAAAACAAAAACTAGATTCAAATATGAAGCCTAGTATGAATAATGATTTACCATCTCAAACCATTTATATATCTAGTGAGACCATGCCACATAGCGGAATAGATTTTCCCCTCACCGGTATCCTAAAACATTTACAAAACCATATACTATGCTCCTACATCCACAATGGTTAAAAAATAGTATTTCAGAACATTATAATGATATGCAAAATTAGTAAATCAATTCTGGATTACCCTCCCTATTCATTTTGACTTTTTTTCTCAATTATTGTTTCTAGGATTACTACTAACGTGTTAAATGTTTATGGGTTATTTGTCCAATATAATAGTTTTCATGGGATCACTAAGAATCTATTGGTAACTCCAATATCTTATCTCTTATCCTAGTTTTCATGAGCTAACTAGGAACCTATTTACTGACTGTCAATATCTTAATCTGGATATAGTTTTCATGGGCTAACTACAAACTTACTGGCACCTGCTAGTATCAAATCATAGTTTTTATGGGCTGACTATGAACCAATTGACCCCTGCTAATATCATTAGTTATATATAGTTACTATGGGCTTACTGTAAGCCTATTGGACCATGCCAATATTTTTTGTTTTAAGGTTTTAGCATTCCTTAATTTTTGTTCATCACTGGATCAACCTATTTGGTTGTTCTGCCCTTCCCCAACATATATTTATGAGTTGATAACAATGTAAATAAATAAAAGAAAAGGTAATACTCTAAAATATTTATTTATGCCGTGGTATTTCCTTATAAAGTGAGAATGGGTTATTTTTTTGAAACTTTAAAACATCACTTTCGAAACCACTGGATGACCTCCTTCGAAAATATAGAAAACCTCTTTTCAAAACTCTAAGTATATACCTTTCGAAACCAATGATACCTTTCAATCGTATCAAAAACATTCTTTAAAACTAGCTTTGAAAACAATAAAAGTACCCATTCGAAAGCATTGGATTTACTCTTTAAAACATTCTTTGGGTTAAATTGATTATGTACGAAAGTATCTCTTTCAAAATTCTTTTACGGAAAAGTTGACGGTGTCGGAATCATCTAGTCGAAAGAAACCGCCTTTTAAATTAAAATATTGAAGGATGGTATCGAAACCCCTTTTCGACACCATGTCCTTCAAAACCCTGAACCCCTTTCGAAAGCATTAAGGAAGTGGCTTAGCTTTGGTTAAAACATAGATAATCTTTCGACGGCATAGATGGCCTCAATGCAGTCGAAAGGTAAATAAGCAGCTTGGTCTTGACTTGATCGAAACCAATCCTTTCGGAAGCTCTTATTTAAGGAAAAAGTTCCTCTTCGAAAGCTATTTATAAAGTCCCATTTGAAAGCATGGCTTTCGACTATGTTGAAAGATTTAAGTAAAACGAGGCAGGAGTTTAACTTTAGAAAATGAACTAAGGTTTCGACTCTATAGGATATCGACTCAGCCGAAATCCCTTCAAAAACTAGGCAGGCGTTTATCTTTTTAAAAGTGAACCTTGGTTTTGACCCTGATGAAATCATAGTTTTTGACATCCTACCTTCCCTTACTTACCAATTCATTTCGTAGCAATTTTATTGATACCATATGCCTTGGTACTGACTATATGGGTTTCGACAGAGATGGTTTCGTCTAAGATGGCATGGAGGTAAAGGAGTCGAAAGGTGCCTCCGAAGTAGGCGGAAGCACCTTTTTTGAAACGCTGATTTATAGCTAAACATGGCAAATGCTTTATAACTAACCTGCCATTTGTAACTCCTTGATTGGCTACTTTAAAACTTTTCAAATACTTTACAGTTAAAAACTGCCGCATTGTTTCGATCTAACTCAAAGCTTTATAACGTTAAACCCTTCCATATGACAAAATCAATATATGTAGAAAAGTCCATCTTTTAAAATAACTTATTTTCCTTAAAAATCATCTGGGAAAATCCCAAAATATCATAGAAAATCTCTTCCATCATATAATTCAACCTATCAATATTTCGGATCCAATTTCTTCCTGATACTCGAATTAAATTTTAAACCCAATTATATCATATTTTCCTTTAGAAATTCATAATAATTTTCTACAGCTCGGAAAATTCTGAAAGTCAAAACCCATATCTAAAATCATGTGTTATTTATCATAAAAATTTCTATGGCATTCGAAAGTCATAAACCCTTGGTTTCCCCTTAAAACCGAGTAAATCCACATGTATATGAATTACAATAATTCGAACATAACATAATTCAAACACATCATCATCTATATCATTATAAAAATGAATTTAAACATAAATCCGAAAACATATAATCATAGAATAAAATAGGGATGGTATAAAATTATTATTCACCTTAGATTTTGATAAGGAATTTGAAAATTATTGTTGCTTACTCCTCCCTAGCTTTGATCCTTAGTTTAAGATTGTAATCTTCCTCTTTTCCTTCTTATTAATGGCCAACTCTTGGGGTTTTTACGTTTTGTTTTTTATTTGAGAAAAATGAACGTGAATGTACAATGGTGAGAAATGTATATCCGTGTAAAATAAAGAGGCTATTTTGCTAATATGCCCATGTGTGAACTAATTATCCTAAACCAATTAAAACCCATTCATTTAATTATTAAGCATGACCCTTTACATAATTTATTCAAATCTCAGTCCCTTTCTCATCATTATTCTATTTAATTTATCTAATTAAATTTTGGTGATAATGTTATCAAAAATTAGGGATGTTACAGGCTCCCTCCCTTAAAGAATTTCGTCCTTGAAATTCAGCAAGGATTAAGTACTAACATAGCAATCATCCGTAATGACTCCTAACAACCATATTAGTCTAACCATCTAGCAACTATTTATATAAATATAATGTAGACATACCCTCGAAGCAGATATGATAAGTATATGTAATCATGTTCTCTGTCTCCCAAGTACAGTCCTTCTCGTTGTTGCTCCACTGAACTTTCACCAACCTAACTGTCTTATTCCTTAATCTTTTCTCATCTCTAGCTACAATCTGATCCGGTTGTTTGAAAAAAGTCAAAGTAGGCTCTACTACTAAGTGTTCTAACCCTATCGGAGGAATAGTAGTATCTAGATTATGCAAATACTTACGAAGAAGAGACACATGAAATGCATTACAGACACCTGCCAAACTGCTTGGCAACTCTATTCTATATGCTAGCTTTCCAATCTTCTCTATAATCTGGAATGGACCGACATATCATGGACCTAATTTCCCTTACTTTCCAAATCATATCACACCCTTCGTTGGTGATACCTTAATGAATACCTTATCTCCAACTATGAATTCTAAGTGCTTACGCCTCTTACCTGCATAACTCTTCTGTCTTGACCGAGCTTCCATCATCCTTCCTCGGATCAACTCAATCTTTTCTAACGCTTCTCTAGCCAAATCTGGACCTAAGACTAATCTATCTCCAGTCTCCAACCAACATGCTGGTGATTGTCTAGGTCTTCCATATAAAGCCTCAAAAGATGCCATTCCTGTGCTAGTTTGATAACTATTATTATAGGAAAATTCAATCAAATGTAGACGATCCTCCCAAGATCCACCAAAGCCCAATACACAAGCGCTTAATAAATCCTCTAGTATTTTGTTGACTCTCTCTGTCACCCATCTATCAGAGGTTGATACGCAGTACTTATATTAAGCTTAGTACCCATCATTTCATGTTGACCCTTCCAAAATTCACTAGTGAACAAAGCATCTCGATCGTTGACAATACTACTAGGAACTTCATGCAGCCTAACGAAGTTCTTCATGAACAACCTCGTCAAAATAGGTGATGTTTTGGTTGACTTGACTAGATGAAATAGGCACTCTTGGTCAGCCTGTCCACTATAACACATACTCTTTCATTTCCCCTTTCGACCTTGGAAACCCATCTATAAAATCCATAGACATCGAATCTCATTTCCGAACTAGAATATCTGAAGGCTGAAGCAACCAACTCGGTTTCAGATGTTCAGAATTGTTGACAGTTTGCACACTGCTTAATTCACAAGCCAACATCCCTCTTCATGCCTTCCCAATAGAAACTCCTCTTCATATCTTAATACATCTTGATCGCTTCAGGATGAATCGCAAACTTGGACCAATGACATTCTCCAAGAACTTCTTTCTTCAAGTCCACTTTTAGAACACACAACCGTCCCTTCTTTCTCAACTATCATCTTTAGTAAAGACTAAAATCCTTTAGATCATCGATTTCAATTCCAACATTAAGCTTTCTATTTTCCCAGCCAACACTGGATTTTTCTTCTACGTAGAACAATTTTCTCAATGAACGCTGGTCGAACTTCTAAACAAGATAACTTGGCGGAACACTGACTAGAACCAACAGTCAATCTTAACTACACATCGCAACTGATTAAAGCTTCTAAATATTTCGACTTGGCAAACATAGCTAACACCACATTCTGATGTTTTCTGCTAAGAGCATCAACCACTTTATTACCTTTTCCTGGTGTATATTCTATACCAAAACCATATGTAGAAAAAAACTCTAGCCACCTTTGCTGCCTCATATTCAAATCCTTCTAAGAGAATAAATACTGTAAAGACTTCTGATCGGTATAAAGCTCAAACCTCTCCCCTAATAGATAATGTCCCCAAGTCTTCAATATGAAGATCACAGTTGCCAACTCCAAATCATGAATAGGTTATCTGACTTCATATAGTCTAAGCTATCTAGATGCGTAGGCAATCACTTTACCACTATGCATCAATACCTCTCCTAAACAAGTTTCGCATGCATCAGTATACACCATCAATCCTTGGTTTCCATTTGGAATTACTAACACTGGTGCATTGGTTAACAAACGCTTTATTGTTGGACCAATCAAACCTTACTTCCTTCCTGGTTAGCTTAGTTAAGGGTGCTGCTATCCGCAAGAAATCCTTAATGAATCTCCAATAGTAGCCAGCAAGTCGAAGAAAACTTCTGATCTCAATCACTGTCTCTGGTCTCTTCTAATTATTCATAGCTTCGATCTTATCTAAATCGACTGACAATCCTTTCTCTGAAACCATGTGACCAAGAAATTTCACCTCTTTCTTCCAGAAATGACACTTAGTAAACTTCACATTTAGCTAATTCTGCCTCATTGTCTTAAGTACCACTATAAGATGAAATTTATGCTCTCTCTCATCCATAGAGAAGAGTAGAATGTCATTTATAAAAACCAACACAAACCTATCCAAATACTCTCGGAAAACTAGGTTCATCAAATCCACAAAGAAGCAGGTGCATTCTTAATCCAAATGGAATCACCAACCACTTATATGAACCAAACCTAGTGTTGTCAAAGGAATACCATCCTCCGCCACTCTTAACTGATGGAAATCTATCGCCAAGTCCAACTGCGAAAACACTCTGGATCCACTCAATTGATCAAACAAATCATCTATTCTTGGTAAAGGATAATTATTCCGTCTTTACGTTTAACTTACGATAGTCAATGCACATTCTTAATGACATGTTTGGTTTCTTTACGAACACCATGGCCACTCACCAAGGCAAACTGCTTGGTCTAATAAAACTTCTTCCTTCTAGAGCCACTAGCTGCACCTTCAATTTCTTCATCTCAGGTGGCGTCTTCCTGCTAGGTGGTCTACTTACAGGTTTAGCTCTTGACACAAGTCTATTCTACACTCAACAGCTCTTTTTGGGGGCAGTCCAGTGACTGGCCCAAAGACAACTGCAAACTCTCTTGCTACCTGAACCAGACTTAACTCATTTCCTACCTGCATAACACTAGCACCTGGTTTGTATTCTCTACTAAGAACATCACGTGGGTATAACTATCATGACGTCTCAGTGATATTTCCCTATCCCGGAAAAATATTTTAACATGATACCTACCCAACCAATCCACACTCAAAGTGGTTTCGATATCTAAGAAATCAATAGCATAAAAGTTGCTGGTAAACTTATGACCTAACAAGTCAAGTTTTAACTGGTCACATCTTAACCCTAGAGTTGCATACACTCCTAACGGATTCGCAACCCTTAAGGAAGCAACAAGGTAGGTGGGTTCTAAACATAGTCTATCAACCAAACACTGAGATATAAATGAACGTGAGGCACCAGTATCGAAAAGTACTCTAATTGGAATACTTTGAATCAAAAGCGTACCTTCCATCACAATCTTTCCTTTATTAGCTGCGATAGGCCTAGCTGGTCCTATAGCAAAAACTTTTCCTCTGTCCTCCCTAATTTTCTTTGGACACTGATTCTTGTAAGGCCCAACTTGACCGTAGTTGGATCACTCTACATTCTCCTTACTTACAACTTTCTTCCCATTTCCTGACTGACATTTATTAGCAAAGTGACCCATCTTGTCATACTTATAGAAAACTACCTTAGCCTTTGATTTCTTAGCAGTATCTCCCTTTTGGCCTCCCTTCTTTTTAAAGAACTTCCTCTTCTTCCCCAGAGCCCCCTGATTTTCCACCGACTTGTCTTTAGCTAAATCAGCAAGTAATTCCTAATGGCGAATGGCCATCTCCACCACGATATTACAAGGATCACAAACATGCGTTATGTTCATTTTAGCAAGCTCGAGCTTCAATCAATGAATGAGCCTCCCATTCCTTTTGATGTTAGTATCCATATCAGCATATCCATATCAAGACAGCTCTTCAAACTTAGCAGCATGCTCGACAAATGACATCTCTCCTTTCATTAAATCTGTAAACTTTTTCATTAGCTCAAACTTAGCAAACTCAGATACAAACTTCTGCTAAAATCTCATTTTAAAATCATCCCAATTTAATTTCTCTTTCGAAACTCCAATTGTGACACTATTCCACCAATGTAGTGTTGACCCCTACAACTATCTAGAGGTCGGTCTTCTCTTTTTCCCATTATTCAAGCCTAGATTAGTAAATATACGCTCTCAATGCAATAGTCAATTTTGAACCTCTATAGCACTCTTCGTTCCCAAGAATGGTTTCCTACCAAAACTGTGTAATATCCACTCAGCAAAGTATAATTATTCCCAACTGGAGCCACAAGATTTTCTCCTCCTTCATTTCCAGCAACACCAGCAGGAGCTCCAACTTGCATCAAACCAGCAAATAACTGATACAATGCCTCCATATCTACTGGTTGATTTCTAGCAATCATAATGGCATCAGCATTTTATTATTAGCACTAGCATTTTCATTTGTTATGGTGCTTTCTCCTCCGAGATTCCCTCTTCCGTTTCCTACTTCCATATCTCATTTCTCATAAATCTGCATACGATCCTTAGTAAGATACAGAAGAATGGTCTAAGAGAGCGTGGGATACAAAATTATATATATATATATATAACTATATATATCAAATAAAAGTACGTTACTATAGCGCTAACCCAACCCCAATCTTATTATCTGATTTATTGGATTATGTTTGGAAAATCTTTTAGGTTTAAGTTTCTTTGAAAGTTTCATAAACCTATGCTATGATATCAACTTGTAACATCCCCTACGTGGAGGCCCAAAACTAAGGGCTGTAGATGCTGCAGTCATGCATGGTTATTAATCCTCGACGAATTTGGAGATATTAGATCCACTGATACACAGAAACACAAGAATATGGAAAAAAATTAAACAGCAAACGAATTCCACATTACATTTCAAAATATTCAAAATTTATTACATAATCCCAGTTCGTAGTACACATTTAGATAACATATAGTTATTATAAAATACATCATGAGCTACATATTAAGATGCCCCTTTGGTTGATCAGAGTATATAGATAGGCAAGAGAACAATTTTGCCTTTACAAACCAAACACACAGTAGAAATAAATAATAACAAGCTTGCCTCCTGCACGTCTTCAGAAATTTTATTCATCTAAAAGGGTACCTAGAAACCTTAACTCTTAACTTACTCAAAATAAATTGAGCATCCAAGAGTTTAAGGGGAAAACAAAAACTTCGAGTTAGACATAAAGCCTGGTTTGCATAATAATTTACCATCTCAAACCATTTAGATATTTAGCAAGACCATGCCGCTTAGTGGAACAGGTTTTCCTCTGACTAGTATCCTAAAACATTTACAAAACCATATACTGTTCTCCTGCTTCCATAATAGTTAAAGCATAGTATTTCAAAATATGCAAAACAAGTAAATCAATTCTGGATTACCCATCACCACTCATTTTCACTATCTATCTCAATTATAGTTTCTAGGATTACTACTAACCTGTTAAATGTTTGTGGACTATCTGCCCAATATCTTAGTTTTCATGGGATCACTAAGAAACTATTGGTAACTCCAATATCTTATCTCTTATTCTAGTTTTCATGGGCTAATTAGGAACCTATTTGAGTGAGCGTCCATATCTAAATCCGAATATAGTTTTCATGGGCTAACTACAAACCGACTACCCCCGCAAGTATCAAATCATAGTTTTTATTGGCTGACTATGAACCTATTGGCCCCTGCCAATATCATTAGTTATATACAGTTTTCATGGGCTTATTGTAAACCTATTGGCCACTGCCAATATCTTTAGTTGTAAGGTTTTAACATTCCTTAATTTATTTTCACTACTGGGTTAACCAATTTGGTTATTATGCCCTTTCCTAACATACATTTATGGGTATATAACAATACGAATAAATATAAGAAGAGGTAATACTATAAAGTATTTATTTATGCCATGGTATTTCCTTTTAAAATGAGAATATTTTATTTATTTTGAAACATTAAAACATCACTTTCGAAAGATGACCTCCTTTGAAAGTATAGAAAACCTCTTTTCAAAACTCTAAGTATATACCTTTTGAAACGAGTGATAACTTTCGATGGTATCAAAAACATTTTTTAAAACATAGCTTTGAAACAAATAAAAGTACCCTTTCGAAAGCATTGGTTTACTCTTTAAAACATACTTTTGGGTCAAATTGATTATGTACGAAAGTATCTCTTTCGAAATTATTTTGGGGAAAAGTTGAGGGTGTCGGAACCATCTAGTCAAAAGCAAGAACCTTTTAAATTAAAATATTGAAGGATAGTGTCGAATCCCCTTTTGACGCCATTTCCTTCGAAACCCTTAACTCCTTTCGAAAGCGTTTAGGAAGTGGCTTAACTTTAGTTCAAACAGAGATAAACTTTCGACAGCATAGATGGATTTAATGCAGTCGAAAGGTAAATAAGCTGCTTGGTCTGGACTTGGTCGAAACCAATCCTTTTGGAAGCTCTTATTTAAGGAAAAAAGTTCCTCTTTGAAAGTAATTTATAAAGTCCCATTCGTAAGTACGGCTTTCGGCTATGTGGAAAGCTTTAAGTAAAACAAGGCAGGAGTTTGACTTTAGAAAATGAACTAAAGTTTCGACTCTATAGGGTATCGACTCAGTCAAAAGCCCTTCAAAAACTATGTAGGCATTTTTCTTTTTAAAAGTGAATCTTGGTTTCGACCTTGACGAAAGAATAGCTTTCGACACCCTACATTCTACTACTTACCAATTCACTTCGTATCAATTCCATTGATACCATGTGCCTTGGCTACGACTATGTGGGTTTCGGCGGAGATGGTTTCAACTATGACAGCGCAGAGGTAAAGGGGTCGTAAGGTGCCTCCAAAATAGGTGGAACCACTTTTTTCTGAAACACTGATTTATAGTTAAACATGGCAATTGCTTTATAACTAAACTTCCAGTTGTAACTCCTTGATTGGCTACTTTAAAACTTTTCAAATACTTTACAGTTAAAAACTGCCGCATTAATTAGATCTAAATCAAAGCTTTATAATGTTAAACCCTTCCATATGACAAAATCAATATTTGCAGAAAAGTCCTTTTTTTAAAATAATATATTTTCCTTAATAAATCATTTGGGGAAAAATCCCCAAAAATCATAGAAAATCTCTTTCATCATATAATTCAACATATCAAAATTTCGGATCCAAATTTTTTCCCTAAAATACTCGAATTAAATTTTAAACCCAATTATATCATATTTTCCTTTAGAAATTCATAATAAATTTTCTATAGCTCGGAAAATTCTAAAAATAAAACCCATAAATAAAATCATGTATTATTTATCATAAAAAAAATTCATCGTATTCGAAAATCATAAACCCTTGGTTTTTCCTTAAAACCGAGTAAATCCACATGTATATGTATTAAAATAATTCGATCATAACATAATTCAAGCATATCATCTTCCATATCATTATAACAAAGAATTTAAACGTAAATCCAAAAACATATAATCATAGAATAAAATAGAGATGGTATAAAATTATTATTCACCATAGATTTTGATAAAGAATTTGAGATTTATTGTTGCATACTATTCCCTAGCTTTGATCTTTAGTTTAAGATTGTAATCTTCCTCTTTTCCTTCTTGTTAATGGCCGGCTCTTAGGGTTTTTGCTTTTTGTTTTTTATTTGATAAAACGAATGTGAGTGGCCAATAGTGAGAAATGTACAGCCATGTAAAATAATAAGGCAATTTTACTAACATGCCCATGTGAGAACTAATTATCCTTTTAACTAATTATATCCCATTTATTTAATTATTAAGCACGGTACTTTACATAATTTATGCAAATCTTAATCCCCTTATCATCATTATTATATGTAATTTATCTAATTAAATTTTTCTGAATAATGTTATCAGAAATTAGGTATGTTACATACCCCGTTAAGGTTCTACTCAAGGTTTTGTACTACTAGAGTACAAGCCGCGGATCTTTAATCCAATTTCCTTTAGCTTCGGTTAGGTGCTTCTTTAAGGTTGACTTGATGGTTCTATTTATAACTTCCACTTGTTAATTTGGTTGAGGGTAGGGAATATATGAGAAGCATTTCTTGATTTTACTCCTAAAAAAATCAAAGGAACCAACTGCTCTTAATTTGAGGGCCATTTTGGTGATGATCTTCTTATGTAGTGCGAAATGACAGATGATGTTTTTGATGACGTATTGAGGACCTTACCATAATGAACTCAGTGAGCTGCTCTGCTTCAAGCTATTTAGTGAAGTAATCGATGGAGACTATGGTTTTCGTTCGCATTTAGAAGTTCCCCGATGAGGTCAATCCCCTTGTGTCGAACTGCCATAGGGATGTTATAGGAGTTTACTAGGTAGGGAGACCTTTGGGAAAGTAACGAACTATTGGCAACAATCATATTTCTTAATCCGTCCTAGTGCCACTTCTTGCACCTAAGTAATCTCAATACTGCCCTCTACCACTACCATCAACTAGGTATCAATCGAAGTTGATCCAAAGGTGTATTAGAGGTGGTTTGTTAAGGTAATTCCTGAATTTATACACATGAACGCATACACGACCATTACTCTCAATCTGTACATATACACTTATAGACCTATAAAATTAAACAAACCAATTTACTCAATCATTCTAACATGCAGATCAATTCATAATTAAACTATTTCTCAACACACTGATATGCATATATAATTCTTCTAGTACATATATATACGTGCACACACAGATATACTCACACGCACACACATATACATACATATATCAAAACCCACTTATAAATGGTGAATATTAGCTAGACTTTGCAAGGAGATTACTACTCCCTCTTGCCTATTTTCTAAGAGTCTTTAACCACTTAAATTCTTACATATGCATTTAACTAACTCTTATTTTGAATATACACTCATGTGAATGCTACTAACTAAAATTAAGCCTCTTTCGAAGCTTCTACGAAAATCACAATCTTTTAATGGCCAAATCATTCTTTCATTTATGAATTAATTTATAAACATCTCTTAAATATTACACTTAGTAAATGTATGTATGTCTGTATATAAGAATGTATGCATGTGTATATGTATGTATGTATTGCAACTTATTTTTGTCTCCAAAATCATTTCAAGGCAAGTCTACTTCATTAAAAATATCTCCTTCACTCACTTCAAAATTACATTCGAGTGTTTTAAAATAACTAAGTGGTCATAACCTCTCTACCATGTCATCGACAAGAGCTATTGTAAACTATTTCCAGTTACTAATCTATTTAGTGCTTAATAACTTTCCCAAATTATATGTTTTGAGCTTCATATCCACAAGCCACTTATGTAAATATGTTATCTATCATTAACATAATCATCAACATACATATGTTACCTTCGGTCAACAGTTAAAATGAAGCATTTATTCATTGAGAATGTCTATATAACTAATTAATCGATTAAGTAGAAGGATATTTTTTTAATTTAGTAGTGCCATTTTTCTTCTTTTGCATATGTGTTTAAAACTCAAAGCTCGTCGAATTAATGGCATCGATTCTTTGTTTTCTTATTTCAGTCAATAATTTCAACCTTTTGTAGTTCTGTAGGAAAACATAATTCAGAGTTTACATTAGGATTTATAACTGCTTTGTCAAAGAAGATATGGAAAAGTATGGTTGGATGGACATTTGAGCCTCAAAAAGCTTTATGTATTTTGACTTCTTTTATGAATTTTTCTATTTTTACTATCTTTTTTATCATTATACATGTCCTAGGTTATGAAACTGTAACATTTAGTTTTTGTATTTCAAATGTTTGATGAAAGGACTAATAGGTTCAAAATTGCCATTTATTTCAATAAATGACTGCATGACTACGGAAGTATTAACATGGGAACAAACATATCAATGCAAAATGGTTTTAATTTGTATGAGTTTGGTAGTGGATCCATTTTATTTATTTCTTTAAGATTTAAAACAATATGATTTCTCACTAAAAACAATCACATATTATGCATGATTGCGTTATTTATGTACTGGACCGACATTTTGGTCTAGGTGTATCAAGTGTATGTACACTGTTTCTCAATATTTTGATTCTACATCGATTATCCCCTAAAAAAACTAATAGTTTGTTTAAAGTATAATTTTCTTGATTTTTAATGCTTAGTACATCATAAGGTTTGATAGTTCTATCAATTATCCGTCACCTATCTTCATTACTAATATTGCGGTTATATTAACATTTGTTATTTATTTATACATAAAAAAAATTTAGCTAAATTTTATGTAGACAGTGTAGCTTAGTTGCAAGGTCCTTTCATAAGTTATGTTGAAAAAGATCACATATATTTGATCATAAACATATACTTAAATCTTTCATTTGCTTGAAATTATGGGGATAATGGATCCATACATGCCAAAAGTCCGAGGTTAAGCCATAAAAGAGTAAATACCACACTATGATGTTAGTACGTTAGTTTTTCATTAGTACCTAATAAAGAATTCATAAAGAACACCACTTCCATTGTAATTTTATTGGAAGTGAAGACTTTTATTCAATAAACAAAATACCTTAAGTATTCAAAAATTACATACTAAAGGATATTTTAACTCAAGGTCAATTTGGTCAACAAAAAAGGAACGATCACTTCCATTATCCCTAGTCACCTCTTTCTCCACTACAGATGTTTCCATTTTAGATTCCAATTTTCTTCCCCTACTCCTATTAGACATTTCATTCTCATAATATAGATTTTAGAAAACTAAAAGTAAAATGGTGAATCTTAGGTAGTGTTTGGTTTGCTATTTTTAGTTTTCGATTTTCGTCAATACAAAAATGCACATGACGCATGTATCTTATTGAAAATGACCAATTTAGAAAATGAAGTTAACATACAAAATAGAATTTTTTTTTTGTTTTTCTTGTTTTGGAAAATAACACAAGCACGCAAAACAATCCATTCTTCCGTCATCCCTTTATCCCCTTCGTCTTCCCATCCGTCTTTTTTACATCCCTTCCGTCTCCCTCCATTCTTTTCATATTTGACATACATATTGAAAACCGAAAATATAAAATTCATTTTTAAACCAAACATTAACTTAAGTTTTCCCAATTACCTACGAAAAGAGTTTATTTATCTATAATTGGGTAATACTGGTTATATGAATATGAAGATTCTATGTAATTTGATTAGTTTATGTAATTTATGGGTATATTAAATTCCGCTTCATCTCTCTAATTCTTTCACATTTCCGTACACATTGATGTGTTTACTTATAATATCTATCCAAGAATTCTATATTTTCAATTGTATACTATTTGCAATATATAATTTTATATAATGTTTGAACTTTAGCAATATATGGCTAATGGAAAGATTGAGAAAATCGTGATACCAAGACGCTTACAATGGTATTGTAATATAAATGTTAAAGGAAAATTATTAGAGTTGACTGAAACGTAGGATGACTAAACTAGGGAAAAAAAATTCGATAATTCAGGGTTACCTTAGTCGATTGGTGTGGTTATTTTCTTGGTCTTTAAAAAGTTTTATAAATGTTTTCATATCTGAATTTATCAATATATACCATGCAAGAGCTCATCAACAATAATTATTTATGTATTAGTTTCATTGATATGCATGTGAGGTTTGTTTGGAATTCAATTATAAAAATTCAAAAATATTATTTGTACTCAAGCAATACCTATATTTATTAATATGCATATCTGATATGCTTGAATTGATGTATGACATGGATAGAAAACCATAAATTTATCTAGACTATAGATTTATGCTTGTTATATTGAGAATACATATATCTTTTCTCTTTGAATGTGAAATAGTTGAGAAATTTTATGGATATATAAATTAGAATTAATAGGAATAGAGTGACTATTTTTTAAATGTTTGAAGCACATACCAAAATGTTACAACTCTCGATCCTACCTCACAACCGCTAACAACAATAAACCTCTTTTTGGTTGTTTCGAAAGATTTCCTTCTCTTATCCTTATGAGTACATTAGATAGATGGCAAGAATGGCTATCTTGACCACCATACTGCAACTGCAGATACTTATTAATCACACTTTTCATCATTTAAAGCAGTTGGAAAAATTCAAACTTCCAGATTTTTTATTAGGTTGTATGGACGTTTGTGAGACAACGTAAATAAATCATTTTGTATGAGAACATAATATCCTCATATTTTATTTTGTGCACAGGTCATAAGTCATAAGTACAATTTTGAACATGTCTTGCAAGTAAGAGACAATGGACATACATAAGTTGTCATTTGCAATACTCTTTGGTTAAATGTTAACTAGAATTAATTTATATAGGGAATTTTATGAATGTTTCCTCACATGAATTTCTATGTATCATTCTTGAATAGAAGAAGTTCATTGAGCATGTGAAATGAACATGTCATAGTACTGGTCAAGTAAAAACCCACCTTCGTCATTTACAATATTTCTCAAAATACATCTTTTAGCTTTAATTAAACAAGCTATATATGTATAATATTCTCTATTATTAACATATTCATCAATACATATAACAAGTTATAAACCAATTTTTGTTGCTTACCAACATTTCTTCAGATCATAAGTTTATTCTTGCTTCAATCCAAAAATCCAATTCCCTAAGCCTAATCTATATCATTAATATATTCTTTTCAACCAATAATAAGTTACTAATCAAATTAAACGTTTACTAACCATCTCTAGTGACAAGATTAAAGTTTAAAAATAATGAGATAACTACATAGGAATGTTTCATCTCATGAATATAGCTTATGTAACCCATATCTGTATCGTATCTCAATCATTTTCTAAATGAACATGCTTTCATACAAACATATTTATATTGAAAAGCATATATATTTGAGTAAATACAAGCATAGAGATTTAGTATTACTCATCAAAATCAAGTAATGAATACTAAGAAGATCCATCCATCTTCTCTAAAGCTTCTAGCAAAAAGTTGGCAACAACTTTATTCTCCAAATCTCTTAAGATGAAAAGGTGTTTCTTTGAGTAATCTAGCTAGAAAAATGGTGATTCTATTATCATCGATAAAAATTCATTTGAGGGAAAATGGATGAGTTTAGGGCAAGAAAGCCCATGTTTCAAAAATGAAAGCCTCTTGAAATATTTTGTAATATGAACGAGAAGTGGAAGACCATCATCCTACTTTTAGACCAATCGGATTTCAAATGAATCTAGACGTCAGGATGAAGATGGAATAGTTTAGGAACTTGGAAGCATGCTTAGAAGGACATTGGGATAAGCCCCAAAGGGATAAAGTGCCTAAAATGGGCACAAAAAGACCTCAATACTGACTACATTTAGGTCGACACTAACCTGTTTTTGGGTACTATATAATGCTCTGGAGCTATGACCTAAGAATTATTTGTTAAAATGATCATCCCGGCGCCCATTTTTAAAGCAATAGGTGAACAACTACAAGAAAGCTCTGAAGAAAAATGAAAAAAAGCTAAAAATATTATAACCTCTCGGCAACGAATTGATTTTTAAGAAAAAAGTACTTGGAGCTTTATGGATCAAAGGTTGAAAACAAAGTTAAGGGAGATGGCACGATCTACCATCATAAAATCAGATTAGTAGCGATCACTTTCTATTAGTACCGAGATGATTTTATTAGCCATAAGACTTTGTCTCCCTTCCTACATTATTGGATTTGAAGTTTGACTTGGTATTTCAAGATTCGACGATTATTCTATAAACAGCACGCATATGGCAACTCCGAAAGGACTTTTGGCACATCATCTTCTCTACCCTCTCCCTCTATATGACCTCGTCATAAAGAAAGCTACCTTTTCATTTTATAGGTTGGTAGATCAGTAAAACCCTTGTACTTGTGACAAAAATCTCTAAGAAATAACATTAAAGTGGATGTAGGCCTAAGATTTGTTGAACCACTATAAATATTTTCGTGTCTCTTACTTCATTTTGCTATTCGTAGTCAAATCTCTATTATATAATTTTGTTTTGGGGTGTTTTGCCACTTTTGTCTCAGCATTTTTAGTGCTTTCACCGAGAACAAGTTTCTCAGATGTAGATCTAGCTATCTATTGTGGATTGGAGTACCTAGGAGTTAGATCCAGAAGGTTTCCATTAAAAGATTTGAAGGAATTTGATATTGGAATCAATGACACCAACAAGCAAGACTAGTTGATTAGGAGCAGTCGTTAGTGGAGATGATGGAGCTCCTCATCAACAAAGTTACTAACCAGTCGATGGCAGCATTGCCGGGATCATATTCTCCTCAAGAAATGGTTATAATAGAGAAATTTGATAAGACAATAACAGAGTTGAATCAGAAGATGGAGGATAATCAGAAGGCACTTCTTGAAAAAATGGATGCTAGCGTAGACTTGCTGACCCAAAAATCTCAAAGGATCAGTGGGAGTAGAAGAAAGGCATCATCTGTTGGATCTGAAGAGGAGAAATCTTCTATTGATCGGAAAAAGAAGAGATGGAAAGAAAAGGTAGAAGGAACATACTATTGGAGTAGTAGGGAAGAGCACTGGAGGGACTAGAAGGACCCTGCTAAGGGAACTCGGATCGGTATCGACTAGAATTAAGTTGGCACTAACTTGGATTTAAGACCCTTAGAGGGGTAGGGAGCCAAGGCTACCAACTTATTTGATTTCGAGGATGATTTGTAGCATGCTAGTGACGAGGATGGACTGGATGTTGAAGCTTAGGATATTGGTGTTCAAACAGCCATTATTGGCGAATGAACATGTAGAGGTAGTCAGTAAAATCATCAAGTTCATCTTGATTAAACAATTAACTAAAGCCAAGGCAATTGGGTCAGTAAGCTTCCACCTGCATTGTGAGTTTATTGGACAATTCATAAGTTCGTGACTGGACATACAACATTCGCTTTGGCTTACGAATCAAAGGCCATGATTTTGAAAAAACTAGAGGTTCCTTCTCATCAGGAAAATAACTATGATTCCAAGGTAAACAAGGAGATTTTGCTTAAGTCGCTCGATTTTATTGATGAAAAGCGAGAAGAGGATGAATTAAGGGTAGCTACTCACCATACACTACACCATAAACGATATTTTGATACGGCTAAACGCCGTATCTAATCTTATTAGATACGGCTAAAAGCCATATCAAAATATGTCGAGCTTAATATTTTGATACGGCTATTAGCCGTATCTAATGAGCCAATTAGATACGGCCATTAGGTGTATCTAATTGACACATTAGATACGGTCAGAAGCCGTATCTAATTGACAAATAGGCAGCGTCTAATGAACCAATTAGATATGGCTAAAAGCCGTATCTAATTAGTCAATTAGATATAGATATATAATCAATATCCAATATATAATATTATAGACCTATTCATATCCAATATATAATATTATAGACTTATTCGTATCCAATATATAATCAATAATCATTCCGAGACATCAAAACAAATAATATTATAGACAGTGCACATTCAAATGATTCAATAATCCGCATTGCAGTGCGTAATAACTTAACAATATTATTACAAATACATAAAATACTACATACTAGCATTTAGCACATTAATATATCGCAGCAACTGGATACTAGAAAACACTATCGCTCCAGTACCAAGATCCAAATACACAACAATAATACAAATGTATCATATTACTACATAATACAAATACACAACAAGCCTCTGTCGTACTGTGTTGTTACGGCAGCCACTGCACAATGCAAAGCCAAAGAGCTAACTCCTCCAGCCCAAAACATCTACACAAGCATTACAGAATATTAGTACATCTTTAGTTTTAGGAGTTCACTCTATATATATATATATATTGTATTTCATAAAAAAGCAGAATTATTTTATCATATTTTTGAACTAAAGTTGCAATGTGTTACTTCACATAACTTTAGATTCCAACAAACTGGTTTTCATGTGGTTTTCATGTTAGTTGGAAATGTGATATGGCTGTTGAAGAGGGAATGTTACAGCAGCTAGGAAATGTATGGACGGGGGGTAGTTTGACAATGTTTTGTTGAAAACTGTATGTGATGATGTTTTGTTGAACTGAATGGCGACTGTCTACGGTTGATGGGAGTTGTAGATGACGTGATGTGGTTTGTAAAGCGGTATGTTGAATGCGACAGGGAGATGATTTAGTTTGGAAGGTGCGGCAGTTGGTCAGGCAATGATGTAGGTTGTTCACAGTGTAGTGACACTGTAGTGGTGAGCTGTTTTCTCTGGTGATGTTTATGGAGCAGCAGTTATGGTTAAAGTGGGAGGTCGCACTGTTGTGGAGTAGTGATGGTGTTTTTGGCAGTAAGATGATATGAATTTGACAATATGGAAGTTAAATGTTTGGTGGTAGAGGGTGTTGTAGTTGGTCAGAGGTAAAGGAACGGCTGTGGTACAAATCAGGGTAGTGTAGAAGTTCGATGTTGTTTTGCACAGTTGAACTTGGTTTGCGGTCGAGTGTGGTATGTTATGTAGCAGCTATGGTGAGTTGATGACAATGGGACTATTTGTGGCTGGGGTTGATGGGTAGAGTATGGACGTAGATCAGGTGATTGAAGTTGCTGGACGTGGATTAGGTTGATCGAAGTTGAGTGGCAAGCAACGGTTCAGAGGTGAAGCATGCAGACCACATTGCGCTGTCCACTTACTGCCTCCATCACTACAAGCATTCAACTTCACTACTTCCATGCATATACAACATCACCAAACACTCAACTGACCACCCTCCCTCCCTCCCCCAACTGCTATCAACAACTACAAACATCTTACACTTCAGATCCAACCATAATCGCAACTCGACAATATACCATCACCACTCAACAACAGTATCTCACTATTCATATGCTCTGCCATCAAACATACTTGCAACTCGCCAACCAAACATACTGAACCAGCCCCTACCTGCCACTGCACCATCTTCCTCCTGCCAATCATCCACTTCAATAATCCTACTGATCACAGCTGCATATACAACACTCATACAATTCCCCCCTTCACTTCTGCCTCCTTCATATCATTTCCCACTGACCACTACTCTGTCAACAAACTACTACTAGCTTCATCATCCATCTTTGTTACTGTACACATTTACATCACTACAACCCAACTGTCAAACAGCCTAACCAAATTACAACAACAATCGAACCACCAAAAATCATAGCATTGCATTGCAACTCCTCGACCATATCACTGCTGTCAAAAACGCTACTTCTTACTGCTTGCTTTCTTCCACTTCTTCATCTTCCTGCACACTATTTGTTGCCTCCACTCCATTAACACACGGTAGTAACCATACCATATAGTCATACCATATCAACAAACCATCCCCCATCGCCTGTAATCAATCACAATTGAAACAAGCAACTCGAACAGTTTACATGTGTAATTATTGATTTGAGTATTCTCTAATTTATTGATTTTGGAATATTCTAAAATGAGATTTCTATGTTGAAGTGTGTAAAGGCGCGTTTGCTTTAATTTGGGTAGGGCAGTGGTTAGTTATTCGAATTTAAGAATATTGTTTTTGTAGTTCTTTTACAAGTGTGTTGGAATTGTTTTTGGTTTAATTCTTGTTTATATATGTATATTGAACTTGCTTTTAAACAATATATATTCGTTGTCTACTCTAAAAAATTGAAGAAAAAACCTTTCTTTCCTGACAAAACGATTACTGGGAAAATATAACATTTCACTTTCAAAAGATATAATCGCTAAAACTTGATTTATACAAATTAAATATTATATATACATGCATATATTTTTAAATTGACTATAGTGAATAAGAAATCTAAATTGAATACAGGAAAACTATTAATATTAAGCCTTGTAACAACCAATAAAGTGTTGGATGACGGATACTGAATTAGGTGTGCCTAATATCTCATGTGCAACATTGCATATATGAAGTGTATTACGAATGCTTATTAATCAGCTGTGGTACATTGTGTGAGACATGACATAAGTAAAGACTATCATCCATACAGGCTATCAATTTCAAGCAGTTCAAACATTTTTTACAGCATTGCAGCTATGTACATACGCATATGATCATCAATACATTATAAGATTGTACAACCAATGATGATAGATCAGCATATTTAACAAAAAAAACAAAAACTGCAATTGACTGTGTTGTTAACTGAAGCAAATATCAACTCTAACATTGCAAAATAATCAAGTATCATTTTAAATCAAAGTGTTAAAATGCCCGTGTAATTTAATCATAAAATCATGTTCCTAACTACTTGAACTATACTAATTATTCTCATATTTGATGAGAACATGAGCAAACGATAAATGTGCATAAAATATTTTTCAATTTTGCTGATATTATAGTATGAATCATGTCAATGCAAACAAAGTTGTTCATAAACGTATGGTCATAACAGTAAATATACCTGCTCCATCATCTAGAGATATCGAATAAGACACTTCGGATGGCACACATATCCACCCACTCCAACATCAGCAAAGGTCTCTGCACATTGATGATTCATTTTGCTGGTTCTCTCGTCTGGTAGCAGTATACTGTCCAATACCACTTTTTCATGTGTGGATGGTATAGTTTTCCCATGGATGTTGGACAATGTTGAATCTCGGCATATAGTACCTGTTGCAATAAAAGGGAATATTTATTACTATTTAAGTTTTCTACTTATTATGTCATAAATGTTTAAATATTAAAAATACATGTTCCTATTATTTCTAAATCAGAGTTGAGGATTTCACATTTTTGATTGTTCGTAACATTGGTCGAATCCTGGAACTGCGAAGCAATGAATTCGGGAGCATTGAATTGTGTGGCGCGTCCTCCATCAGAAGAATTGACCGGTGCACGAATTCCCTGTTCAATATTTCCCACCATGTTGATCAAAACCTCCATTTGTCCAGACAAATTTCCCACTGTACCTTCCAAACTTCCCACCCTCATTTTCAACTCATCCTGCTCGCCATGAACATGTTGGAGTCGTTTCTGTGCAATGGCACAAGCCTTAACTTTAGTCTTTGGTATAACGGTCCCAACACCGTGGCTCCTACACCTTGCATCCTTACCAAGCGCTTGTGATAAGATGTCTTCATCCACTGTCAATTTTTCTTCATCACTATCAGTGATCTTTTCCTTCGTTTTCGCAATTTGATCCTGTAATATGGTAATACTTACATGAATAAGGAATTTTAAAGAATATGCAAGTTAATATTTATTTAACTTGCAAAGTATGAAGAAGTGGCATCTGATATGCTACCATCTTTTTTCCTGTGTGTCTTCTCCCATACTTGACGATGACTGATATTTGTTGATGGACTAACAACGATCTGCAATACAAGTTGATGCAACGATATGAATATCCAATCGCAATGTGTAAATCATTTGAATGAAAATGAATATAAATTACCATTTCTTGTTCTATTTTAGCGTGACTTTTACGTCCTGCATGATGAGCACAACTGAGCAATGCTCTGTTCCTTTTGCCTACCTTCCTTCTTCCGCTCGCTTCAGGCGTTGCTTCATTTTTTACGAACTCTGCCCAATCTTCTTGAGCAACTGTAGGTGGGCAATTTTTCAACCGTTCTTCGTCATTGTTGAAAGGGTCATAACAAACTACTCTCAAGTTTTTCTTGTATCTCCTAAAAGCCTCGGCCATTCTCTTTAAAAAAAATTCCTTTGAAAGCGGATCGAGCTCATAAATTTTCTGCAAAAAATATATTAAATTATGTGTTGTGCCAAGAGTTGAAACCATAAGGCTATTGAATGAAATAGTTGTTGTCAAACAGATAAGGATACTTCCCACCAATTCGTTCCAAACGTTGTCCTTGTATATTCCAGGTACTTTATTCCAACTTATATATGATATTGGCACATGAGCTCTTACTAGTTTACCGAGCATAGTAGCGATTTTCCCAGCATTATCTGAGACCGGAATATCAAGTATGTTTTGATCAACTTTCTTCGCCTCTGAACATGACGAATGTGAAGATGGTGGATTTTCTGACATAGTTTCCTGCAAAATATAATATTACTAATTATTTTAATAAGTCACGATAATAATTATACATGTATCAATGTATCAATGTGATGTACGAATACTGATAAGTTAACATATGGATTTGGTAAGGTCTTCTAATTTTCCATTGTCTTCAAAAGCTGATTGATAGACGGTAGGGAACTCAATGTCATCCACATTTGTAGTCAACCGTTTTGGTGTATGCAAGACCACAGACCATCCATTATTTTTTAAATCTTTTGAGTAGAAAACTTGACTCGCTTATGATGCAAGAATAAATGGCTCGTCATTCACGTTATTTTTTTTCTTCAATTTACCTAAGTTTACCATGATGAGGTTTGAAATGGGATCTATTTTGCAACCGTTGACCTTATCCTCGACTTTTACCCAATCATAATAATAAACTGTTTGTTTGAAGTCAGTGTAATCCAACTCAAGTATCTGTTGAATGACTCCGTAATACGTTGTTTCTGCTTCCTTATAATTTTTATCCTTGCCACTCGCTCTAAATTTTGTAATTGCTCTCATGCATACACCGCTATTTTGTGTTACCATATGGTCTTCGTACTTTTTCTTGGAAAATGAAAATCCATTCACTTGGTACTTCATATAACTACGCGTTATGAACTTCGGCCCGTGCACTAACCGCCATAGAGTTGGATCAACATCGATGATCTTTAATAGCTACATAAATTTTAATAAGTAAAAAAAGCATGGTCATAAAAGTGTATTGCATACTTATAAACACATGAAATACTTAAGACGAAGTTAAACCTCATTATGTAACCATAGATTAAAACTTTGAACTACTTCCACAGTGGTAGCCCTGCCTCTAGGTTGAAATCTAGTACTTTTCACATAGGAGTTATACCTCCTACGAAAAACACATATCAAAATGTATATATAAATTGAATTAAAAAAATTAAAATTTCAAACAAGTTCGTAAACTTACTTCTTCCATTCATCCAATCCATCGTACTTATTAAGGACCCACTTCAAACTGCACTTGGGTTAACATTATGTCTTTACCATTATCCAGAGGTATCTCACCAGCAAACTCATCGTCCTTGTCTAAAAACGCTTCACGGGTATGTTTATGATTGCCATCACCTCCGTTTGGCATATATTCCATGCAGTAAAGACTAGCTTCTTGTACGATATATCCTTCTGCAATACACCCTTCAATGTATCTTTTGTTGCGCACATATCCTTTATATGTTTTCATCAACCTATAAATGTGATCAATTATATACTGTAGATGGTAGCTATTTATATAAAATAATGATGTGCACAACTGAAAATAGAAATTTACCGTTCAAATGGATACATCCATCTATATCTGACAGGGCCACAAATCAATGCTTCATCGGCTAAATGAACCATAAGGTGGACACTGATATCAAAAAATGCAAGTGGAAAGTGTTTTTCAAAAACACACATTGCTTCTACTAAGCTAGCCTTTGCTTTTAAAAGATGTTCCCTATTGATCACCTTTGAACACAAAATGTTAAAGAATAAACTAATACGATGAACATCATTTCGTAGATCCTTATGTTATGGATAAGAATGTTGAAGCAATACCGGAAGCAAATGCTGCATTATGACATGGTAATCATGTGACTTCATATTTCTTAGTTCATGAGGATTGATGCTCACATTGTTGTGAAAGTTAGAAGAAAATTTGTTAGGCACTTTCAGATTTTTCAAAATGGTGCAAAACCGTATCTTTTCTTCTTTTCTCAAAGCGAAAGTTGTCTTTGGTATGATTGTTCTATTTGTTTCAGGATCTTCCATCACCCACAACTTTTGTTTTATACCCATGATTTTCAAATCCTTGCGTGCATTGATGCCATCTTTTGACTTATCTTTATCGTCCAAAATGGTGCTGATGAGATGCTCTGTGACATTCTTCTCCGTATGCATAACATCAATATTATGTCGTACCAAATTTGCTATCCAATATGGTAAATAAAAAAAGATAGACCTCCTATACCATCCAGAAATATTGTCAACATCTTCATTGGTTGACTTTTTCCGTTTTCGACCAATTTCTTCTTTTTGTTTACCAACTTTCATTTTGATATTCTCTACTTTCTTTTCAACTTGAAAACCAGTCAATGGTCATTTAGGACGACGAAGTTCTTGTTCGTTGTTGAAATTAGTCTTATCGTATCGAAAATTATGTTCGTTAGGAAGAAACATTCGATGTCCCATGTAACACATCTTCTTACTTTCAGGAAGATTATAAGAAAAAGTGTTTTCGCCAAAAACAGGACATGCAAAGTAACCGTGAGTTGTACATCCCGATAAAGTCCCAAAAGCAGGGTGATCATGGATTGCCCACAACACCCTAGCTCTTATTGTGAACTCAGATTTATTTAACGCGTCAAATGTAACTACTCCTTCCCATAACTGCTTTAACTCGTCTATCAACGGCTGTAAATAAACATCAATATCCTTTCCTGGTTGTTTTGGCCCAGAAATCAACAATGTTAACATAGAGAACTCCCTTTTCATGCACATAGACGGAGGAAGATTATGTGGTACTACAATTACTGGCCAACAACTGTAAGGGTTAGAGAGAGAAGAATGTGGACAGAAACCATCTGTTGCTATTCCAAGTGTGACATTTTGTGGCTCGGCAGCAAAAGTTTGATCAAATGATCTGCTACTTTCCATTGAGAAGTGTCACATGGATGACGCATTACGGTTGGATCAGACTTGGCATGACCATGCCAGGTCATCGCATCTGCCATCCATGGTACAGTATACAGTCTCTTCAATCTAGAAATTAAAGGAAAATGTCTTAATGTCTTTCGAGGTGCTTTGGTGCATTTTCTCTCTTCGTTTAATGATGTCATATATCTTGGTTCATTGCAATTTGTACAAGAAACTTTGTTCGCATCATCTTTCCAGTACAATATGCAATCACAGATGCATGCATCATAATTTTTGTAATTCATCCCAACTTGCTTAATGATCTTCTTCACGTCGGAGTACTTTGTCGGCAGTGTGTTACATTTGGGGAGTAACTCCTTTATTAGTTCGAGAAGTGCAGTCATACCATTATCTGAAAAGCTGTATTGGGTCTTCAAGTTATTCAGTTTCACAATGGCATACAGCTTCGTAATCTCTTTTGAACATGAAGGATATAGTGGCTCTTTTACGCTGCCAAAAAGCGGTTTATACTTTTTACTTTCATTGGCCTGCCAATCTGGATAATCAGTAGACTGCTCTCCAACATTAGCATGATCAGGCAACGAATTTGTAGGTTGAAAATGATGAAATCTATCTGCATCATTGACCAGATCTTCCATCCTAGTATGTTCAGACTCAGCAATAGTTCTGCCATGACTAACTGGTTGCTGTTTTTCCTTCTCCGCCCTTTTTCCCCATGAAAATACCACGCTGTATACGATTGGATAATACCCCATCTAAGCAAATGAAAATGAATGTCATCTAATTTGATCATCTTTATATTTTTGCACTGGGTGCAAGGGCATAAATACAATCCTTTCTTACCACCGTTTTCTTCAACAAAACTAATGAACTTCTGCACCCCGTCTATATAGTATGTAGATCTTAGATCTGATTCATTTATCCATTGTTTGTCTATGCTGAAAGACATACTGCCCTCCTATATCATATTTAACAGAACATGAGACTTGCCCTTCAATGGGTCCTCATTCCAATTGCTCGAAAAGAATATTTTTGAAATTATATTGAGAAATTTGTCGTAAGATTAATTCTACATATTTAACTTTACTAAATTATATTGTTCTTGTTAAATATAATAGTTTTTTTATTGCCGTTTTGCTAGTTCAGCATAGTCAGTTTATTAAGAAGTCCAAACTATACAGTTCAGCATAGTTCGGCCTTTGAAATTTTGTTGGCCTGAGTTCTTTATCCTTAACTAAAATGGAACCAATTGCTTATTGAATCTAAATATTTACCTTTTTCTTCAAGAATTTGGATCCTCTTATGAGAACAAGATAGTGCTATCACATTGTAGTAACTATGTACATATGTTGGCAAACCAATTCTTATTTATTTCCGTTTATTATCTGAAGTAGCTTTTTCTTTTTCTTTCTTTTTTGGATGGAAAAGATGTTACTATAGTAAATTACTTCTTTTCTATATACAACATATATTCATTTTCTAATTCTCATTATGCTTTTAAACTATGACAATCTGCCATTCATTTGTACATCGAAATATCTCTATTCTTGTATGTACAGATTCCATATAACCTCTATTTTCAAGATGTCCCAAGCATAATGTATTTAAAGTGAACATCAATATTAACAACCATTTCATTTCTACAGTTTTATATTTTAGGGTGAAACCTAAGATATTATTCAGGTTCATTCATTATACTTATTAGAGTTTATGTGAATGAAACAATAAATGAACCGTGAACGCAAATAATTGATGAAAATTAATTGTATTGACCGATTACAATTGGTTGGGCCATTTTTTTGCGTGCACGTTCTCTTTGATAGTTCAGCTAGTGTGAGAGTAAATAGTAAATACTAACCCCCAAAGTTTGTAGTTATAAAATAATCGTGAAATAAAACTTTAAAATAAAATTTAGAAGACTTACTATGTTAAATTGGGCTAAAAGTAATTCATTTCTAACTTTTTAAATTCGAATTTTGCTTCAAAGATTAATAGATGTGTTAATGGTTAATGTTAATTGCTGTTGAGAGGACTATACTTTTTGAGTTGTTTTATTAAGAACCAAATACTCAAATCCGTTTGCATTTAAGTTTCATTCTTTGTTTATGCATTTCCATTGCTACATTGCATTCTCTGTATTTCCTTTTCTAAGTTAGTAACTTCATTTAAATTGTTAGTAATTTTATAAGTTAGTAATTTTACATGATTCAAGCTACTTGATCGTTCATAATATAAATTGTTTAGTAAAGAACAATATAATTTAGTAAACAATTAACTTCCTTGTAAGATTTATACACATGCCTTTTTCATGATCGTTTTTTGTTTTCCTGTACGACCTAGAATTTTGTAGTTTAATTTTAAACATTTAATTAATTTTAAATAGTTAAAATATATGGACTATTTAAATTTCAATAAATGGAACTCAAAATATAGGGTTTATTTTAAACATTAGCACCAAACTGTTTCCAAAAATTTTCCATTACAACGGCGCTATTTTGTAGCACCGGAGTAATATATATGCATTACCCCTCTCCTGATACTTGGCTTGCGCCATTAACAACAATTTTATCTACTTATACAACAATGTCAGAACAATACACAACACTAGCACCAAACTGTTTCCAAAAAAATTGCCATTACAACGGCTCTATTTTGTAGCACCGGAGTAATGTCTATGCATTACCCCTCTCCTGATACTTGGCTTGCGCCATTAACAATAATTTTATCCACTTATACAACAATGTCAAAACCATATACAATGTCAGAACCATATACAACATTAGCACCAAGCTGTAAATTATGCAAGGAGATCAAAATAATACAAAGTAGCATAAGATTGACTATTGTATTAGACATGGTATTATTGTTTTTTTTAATTAGACATGGGGCTACTCAGCAAAAATACTGGGTTTCTTCATTTTTTCCAAATTACATGGGGTTACTCAACAAATTCACGAGTTCAAATAGAATTTACCTAGAGAAAATAAAGACCAAGTAGACTCTGTGTACATGGTGCTCTTGCCATGCCATGAACAGGGCCAGTTATGTGGTTTTTCTTTACCAAAGACAAAAGTTTCGTTTTTTTGACCTCGATTAGGCATTGACAGAAATACAATGAGACATTAATAAATATGTTTTTCTCATCTTTTTGTATTTACAGCCTGTCTATTTATCTCAATTATATTCACTAATACAAAATTACCTATCTATTGATTTATTTATTCTCGTGAATATTCATTAAAAATATATCTTTTCACTACCAAAGAAATATTTGCAATGCACTTTGAATACTTAATAGCACAATCCTCTAGAATTTGAAATATTCATGTCTATATTTCTCATAATTCTATTATGACATCTGTTTCATGATAATAGAAATAATAGAGTGAACTAGCATGACACAAGCTGAAACATGAAAATCATTCATAAACAGATCCGTGCTTCTTTTTCAGTTTGTAGTAGAAATAATAGTAGACAGAGTAAACCTAACAACATCATGCATGCATGATGACTACTAGAGTTAATAGCAAACAATTCATATGACAAAATGAAGATGTAATTAAATATTCATGCATTCCAAAATAAACCAACAAGCTAATCAGTCATTTAAATTCTCATAAAATATGACAAAGTAAAACCAATAAAGTTGACATAAAGTTGACAAAAGCAGTAAATTTGTACGTTCAAATGCAATATTGCCCCTGTAAAAACTATGTCAAACAAACATCTCCTTCAACCTATTACAAATCATTTTCAAGTTGCACTACTCTTAATCTTATGCCCCTGCACGTTTTCATCTTTGGGCACAAAGCCCTTCACATCCGAATGTTTCAGCTTCTTATTTTGTGATTTTTCTTTCATATATGAAACCTCAGCTTCTAATTCATTAATATTTTTCTTTGATACTTCTCCTTTGTCAATGTGTTCTTTCTTATTACTTTCCAAACTCTCATTTTTCTTTTTCAATTCTTTTATTTGTCTATTCTTTTTCATGATAGAGTTTACATCAACTTCAAAGTTTCTACTTCCTTCACCAATTCTTTTATTTCTCTCACTAATTTGTATTTCTCGAATTAATTTACTCTTTACTTTTTTACTTTGTATCCAAAAAAAATTACAATGCTTACAAAAAATATAAGCAATGAACCTAAACAAAATTGTTGGTACTTCAGGAAAGTTGAGTCGGATTTAAGGAAGCTCGCCACTGCTGCTAAATACATCGACTACATATTATTTACAGTTAAAACCATCTAAAATAATAATTATTTCAGTACCTAGCCACAATATTTTTCTTCTATGTATGATATGAAAATATTAATTTGAAGAACATATTGTTAAATACATCGATTTAACACCTAAAAAATTATTAATCGAATTCAAGGAAGCCTGACACTACTACAAAATACATCGACTCGGTATTATTAAAACTACCTAAAAAATTAGTAGTTCAGTACCTAACCATAATATTATTCTTCTATGTATGATAAGGAAACATTAGTTTGAACAACGTAACTTCATACTTGGAAACTTTAAGCTCTAGATCTTGTTGAATAATAGTAAACATATTGAAATGTCACTATACAGACACAAAGGAAAAGTAACAGTACTCATCAAAATTAAGCACGCAATTTCATAACAAAAACAACGGAATTAAGCACGCAATTTCATAACAAAATTACCTGAGAGCAGTGATCGAATTCGAGAAGACGTGGAAGGCTCTGATGGACGACGTCAAAGCAACGTTCGATCAATCGAGGTGGAAGGCTCTCTGGCGATTTAACCCTAAATAAGCACGGGAAAAAATGAAAGCTGGAAATAAAAAAAGGAAGTAGGGCGTGCGTTTTGGGGAAAATTTTCCCACGAAAAGAGGCACAGATTTTGATATGGCTAAGCCGTATCAAATGTTAATACGTCTTACAACCGTATTAAATTATATAGATACGGCTGTAAGCCGTATTAAAATTTGATACGGCTTATAGCCGTATCAAATGCCCCACCTAATGTGCTTTCTCCTCCGCGATTCCCTCTTCCATTTCTCATTTCTCGTAAATCTGCATATGAGCCTTAGTAAGATACAGAAGAATGGTCTAAGAGAGCGTGGGATACATACTTATATATATATATATATATATATATATATATATATAGCAAATAAAAGTACGTTACTACAGCGCTAACCCAACCCCAATCTTATTATCTGATTTATTGGATTATGTTTGGAAAATCTTTTAGGTTTAAGTTTCTTTGGAAGTTTCATAAACCTATGCTATGATATCAACTTGTAACATCCCCTACATGGAGGCCCAAAACTGAGGGCTGCAGATGCTGCAGTCATGCATGGTCATTAATCCTCGACGAATATGGAGATATTAGATCCACTGATAAACTGAAACATAAGAATATGGAAAAAAATTAAACAGAAAATGAATTCCACATTACATTTCAAAATATTCAAATTTATTACATAACCCCAGTTCGTAGAACACATTTAGATAACATATAGTTATTATAAAATACGACATGAGCTACATATTAAGATACCCCCTTGGTTGATCAGAGTATATAGATATGCAAGAGTACAATTTTGCATTTACAAACCAAACACACAGTAGAAATAAAAGAATTCTAATAACAAGCTTGCCTCCTGCACGTCTTCAGAAATTTTATTCATCTAAAAAGTACCTAGAAACCTTAACTCTTAACGTACTCAAAATAAATTGAGCATCCAAGAGTTTAAGGGGAAAACAAAAACTTTGAGTCAGACATAAAGTCTGGTTTGCATAATAATTTACCATCTCAAACCATTTAGATATTTACAAGACCATGCCGCTTAGTGGAACAGGTTTTCCTCTGACTAGTATTCTAAAACATTTACAAAACCATATACTGTTCTCCTGCTTCCATAATAGTTAAAGCATAGTATTTCAAAATATGAAAAACAAGTAAATCAATTTTGGATTACCCATCACCACTCATTTTCACCATCTATCTCAATTATAGTATCTAGGATTACTACTAACCTGTTAAATGTTTGTGGACTATCTGCCCAATATCTTAGTTTTCATGGGATCACTAAGAACCTATTGGTAACTCCAATATCTTATCTCTTATCCTAGTTTTCATTGGCTAACTAGGAACCTATTTGATTGAGCGTCCATATCTAAATCCGGATATAGTTTTCATGGGCTAACTACAAACCGACTACCCCCGCAAGTATCAAATCACAGTTTTTATTGGCTGACTATGAATCTATTGGTCCCTGCCAATATCATTAGTTATATACAGTTTTCATGGGCTTATTGTAAACCTATTGGCCACTGCCAATATCTTTAGTTGTAAGGCTTTAACATTCCTTAATTTATGTTCACTACTGGGTTAACCAATTTGGTTATTATGCCCTTTCCTAACATGCATTTATGGGTATATAACAATATGAATAAATATAAGAAGAGGTAATACTATAAAATATTTATTTATGCCATGGTATTTCCTTTCAAAATGAGAATGTTTTATTTACTTTGAAACCTTAAAACATCACTTTTGAAAGATGACCTCCTTTGAAAGTATAGAAAACCTCTTTTCAAAACTCAAAGAATATACCTTTTGAAACCAATGATACCTTTCAATGGTATCAAAAACATTTTTTAAAACATAGCTTTGAAACAAATAAAAGTACCCTTTCGAAAGCATTGGTTTACTCTTTAAAACATACTTTTGGGTCAAATTGATTATGTACGAAAGTATCCCTTTCGAAATTATTTTGGGGAAAAGGTGAGGGTGTCGGAACCATCTAGTCAAAAGCAAGAACCTTTTAAATTAAAATATTGAAGGATAGTGTCGAATCCCCTTTTTGACGCCATATCCTTCGAAACCTTTAACTCCTCTCGAAAGCGTTTAGGAGGTGGCTTAACTTTAGTTAAAACAGAGATAAACTTTCAACAACATAGATGGATTTAATGCAGTCGAAAGGAAAATAAGCTGCTTGGTCTTGACTTGGTCGAAACCAATCCTTTTGGAAGCTCTTATTTAAGGTAAAAGTTCCTCTTTGAAAGTAATTTATAAAGTACCATTCGTAAGTATGGCTTTCGGCTATGTGGAAAGCTTTAAGTAAAACAAGGCAGGAGTTTAACTTTAAAAAATGAACTAAAGTTTCGACTCTATAGGGTATCTACTCGGTCAAAAGCCCTTCAAAAACTATGTAGGCATTTATCTTTTTAAAAGTGAACCTTGGTTTTCGACCTTGACGAAAGCATAGCTTTCGACACCCTACATTCTGCTACTTACCAATTCACTTCGTATCAATTCCAATGATACCATGTGCCTTGGCTCCGACATGTGGGTTTCGATGGAGTTGGTTTCGACTAAGACAGCGCAGAGGTAAAGGGGTCGTAAGGTGCCTCCAAAATAGGTGGAACCACTTTTTTCTGAAACACTGATTTATAGTTAAACATGGCAATTGCTTTATAACTAACCTGCCAGTTGTAACTCCTTGATTGGCTACTTTAAAACTTTTCAAATACTTTACAGTTAAAAACTGCCGCATTAATTAGATCTAAATCAAAGCTTTATAATGTTAAACCCTTCCTATGACAAAATCTATATTTTTGCAGAAAAGTCCTTTTTTAAAAATAATTTATTTTCCTTAATAAATCATTTGGGGAAAAATCCCCAAAAATCATGGAAAATCTCTTTCATCATATAATTCAACATATCAAAATTTCGGATCCAATTTTTTTCCCTAAAATACTCGAATTAAATTTTATACCCAATTATACCATATTTTCCTTTAGAAATTGATAATAAATTTTCTATAGCTCGGAAAATTCTGAAAATAAAAATCCATCTATAAAATCATGTATTATTTATCATAAATAATTTCATGGTATTCGAAAATCATAAACCCTTGGTTTTTCCTTAAAACCGAGTAAATCCACATGGATATGAATTAAAATAATTCGATCATAATATAATTCAAGCATATCATCATCCATATCATTATAAAAAAGAATTTAAACGTAAATCCGAAAACATATAATCATAGAATAAAATAGAGATGGTATAAAATTATTATTCACCATAGATTTTGATAAAGAATTTGAGATTTGTTGTTGCTTACTCTTCCCTAGCTTTGATCTTTAGTTTAAGATTGTAATCTTCCTCTTTTCCTTCTTTTTAATGGCCGGCTCTTAGGGTTTTTGCATTTTGTTTTTGATTTGATAAAACGAACGTGAGTGGGCAGTAGTGAGAAATGTATAGCCATGTAAAATAAAGAGGCAATTTTACTAACATGCCCATGTGAGAACACTACAACAAAAATACTCTATTACAACGTTATTTTTACAACGGTCCATTTTTGCCCTTGTAATAGATCTTTATTACAACGGTCTATTTCTGAACGCTGTAGTAGTGGTTTTATATTGGGTCTTTTACAGCGGTCCTCTGCTGACCATTGTAATAGGTGTATATTTTACAACGGTCTTTCTATGCCCCTTGTAATAGGTTTCATTTTCACAACGGGCCTAAATTGCCCGTTGTATAATGTCAAAGGGTTTTTCAATAACTTCTCATCTAAACACGTAAACATCCTTCATCAGCTTTTCCCTTTCACTGTCCGCCTTTCCCCAAATTTGAATGGCAAACCCCAAATCGACTAACCCTATCCCTGCAATCATTCGCTTTGCTTGTTCTCAAAATCAAAGACTATCCAAATTCGAAAGGTCTGGACATTCCAAAAATCGAAGACTATCATTCGCTTCGCTGCATCATTCACTTTGATGTTGAGGTATTAGATTCGCTTCAGATTCTCTTTGTATTTTTATTATAAAGTTTCATCAATCATAGCATAATAATGCGAGAAGCAGTAGCGTAGAGTAGTTGAAATCAAGGGTTTTAGTTATTTATATTTGACACTAGAGAGTTACGAGAAACTGTAACTGAGTTAATATTGCAGTATATGATTCAATGGTTTAGCTTTAAGGAATCATAGTAATCTGGCAAACATCAACGGTCCAAACAACTGACAATCGCATGTTTCAGAGTCAAAAAGGGCTGATTTTTAATCATTTTGATCTCTTCCCATTTTTTGATTCTAGAGCATTTGTTTGGTAGTTTTTTACATGTTGTTTGAACCGTTGATGTTTGTGAAGTTTTCTAATTTATTGCTTGTCACTAAAATGTGTTTGCTTGATGAAATTCAGCATGTTATGTAATTTTGATGATTCCTTTTTCTAGTGGTGTAATGCTTAATTTTATTAATTATTTGTAAAATTAGTGAGGTTACGTATTCAGTGCCTGTTTTGGGGGTGCAGCATGTTATATATTTTTTGTTTTTTAATCTATATTATTTCCATTTATGCAGGCACATCTAAGTTTTGTTCTATTCAAGCTCTATCATTCCATAGGATTGACATATCCACCACTACTAGATCCTAAACTTGAAGCTTTGGCAGCTGGTAAGTGCTATAAATAAAATAAAAAATCAAACCATAATTATCGTTCTTTTTTTATTGGATGTCAGAGTTGTATGCTAATATTATTTATGGAAACCACTTGAATCCAAGTAGTTAACATTAGATATATAATAGTAGTATCGCATCTTGGACTTGACATGATAATTTCCAAAATGTAGCGTACCAATGCCTGTGTATAAATTGCAAGTGTGTTATACATTTTGTTATGATATGAACAGAATTTAAATTTCATATCCTACTTTTTTGTAATCAACTATGGAGTTGGAAATATGTAATTTCTTTGCAGCTATAAAAATATCAATATACTTTAACTATATCATCCATAATAAATACTAAAAATCCAGGTGCAAAAGAGCTAATATGCATATTGATGTGTATTTGAACATTGCTGCAAAAATCTAGTATGCAGTGGACACGTGTGTAAAATGAGATGCATTTACTTTATTTCTGTGATCATGACATTTTTAAAGTTTGATATTAAGAGTAAATGGATTGAAAGGTATAAATGCTTGAGTATAATTTGGTCATTAAGTGACGTACTAATTGTTAACTGATACTAAATTATTATTCATGAGTTCTGTATGCTTTTCTTTCTAATCTGTAATTAGAAAATTATGTTCGAATAAAAACTGACCAAGGGGCATTTTAGGCTATCCCAAAGATAATTATATAATTGTTGTGTTAATGTTATTTTATTTCAAGTTATATGTCTTGTTTAATTTAGATTGGTGAAAAAGGAGTCAAAAATATCAATACTTGATTATTATAATTATTTTATTTCTTTTTGGGTAGAAATTCTTTGATATGATATTCAAGGTGAATTTATGGAATGATTGATATTTACTCTTATGAAATTGTTAGGCTCAGATGAACCCATCCCCATCCTTAGCATTATAATACTATATTTGACATTTTAATCATGGAAGATCCTTACAAGCTCTCTTTGTTACAGTGATTATTTTTTCAAGCTTTTGCTTATTGGGGACTCTGGCGTTAGTAAATCTTGTCTTCTTTTAAGATTTGCGGTGAGTACCAAAGAATTTTATTATGGTTATTCTTGTTTTGTAAGTCTGCATATTAAATGATGCATACATACAAACATGGGTTTCTGGTCTTGCATTTCTTTAGGGCTTAATTTATTAATTCAAACAATTGAAAATGCATGCGATGAAGATATTAAGCATAAAATGTATTAAATTAATGGATGTTATGTTATGTTATTAATTGAAAATGTATACCGTGCCAAATCTTCTAGTAATTATGTCAAAAGCATTATGAAGATCTACTTTGACACATAATGTAGAATTTCTTAATCCCTTTAGCTGTTGCAGATGACTTTTGAGATGATTTTATATAGCATATTGCAATAGGCTATTGGTCTATAATTTGATATACTTGATGGCTTGTCTTTTTCTTGGACTAAATTTACGAGTATGTGATTTTAACCATCAGGTATTTCATGTGATAGACATAATTAACTGCTTATGTTAACTTACCTTTTATCATGGTCCAGTGTAGTTTAAAAATGTTAGATGAAATTAATAAATTTATTGTTAAAATATAATACTAACTTCTTACATTTTAAATTTTTTATTCAACGTTATTTTTTGTAACAAAAAATACCCTGTATGCCACCATGTCATTCCATCAATGTCAATCATGCATGTTGCCTTTTCCCTCCACTATTGATTTTAGTTCATTATTCCCCCATCAAATTCTTTGCACGCTTAATACGTTTGCGTCCTTTTGTCTTGGTAATGGTCTTCTTTACCGAATATTTTTATGACCCAAGTTTTTCGTATTCGTATTGCCAATGTCCGTTCATTTAGCATAGCTTTAAACAATAGAATGTGTCTGAGCCAAATAGCTACAGCAAATCAAAGTTAAACATCCACATTTTTCCTATGATATTGCTTCTCCCTCTATCAAAGGTTATCTTTATCCAATTATGACCTAAGAATCAATCATGTACCACATTATTCCAAAATTTATGGCCAAAGTATTACATATCTTCTAGTTAAAATACCATATATGTTTGACATAGTAACATTTATTAAACTTTCATGGTACTAGCAATTTTCAACTATATATTCTTGTATGCGGTGCTCTGTAAGTTGTGTGTGTACTCAGAAGTGTTGTGTTTGTAGCATCCTATAATTAATTGAGAGCGGCCAGACCATAGTTTTTTGCAAAAATGTTACTCATTGCATCATGTTCAAAAAAAGGTATTCGTAAGATTTGAGGAAAATTTGAAAACAAATATGGAGTAAAATTTGGCACGGTATACTTTTATACGAAGTACAAAAGTTGTTAATATCATAAAATTTGATTGGCGAAAGGATATCATTAGAATTTTCTATCTACGTTCAAGTGATTCCATGACTTTACGGCGGCTAGATATTCTGCAACAAAATATTAAGTGACGACTTGCTTGTAAGCTCCATTTTTGCCCAAAAAACATACAACTTTATATCTTGCACCATTTTCATATTTCATGACTTTTAAGATAGGTGCTCAGTTTGCATAATTGAGCATGTGCTCAGCTTACAATAACCGAGCATAGCTCAGTTTACATAAACTGAGCTGTGCATGTACCCATTTTACACAAGTGAGCTATGTCTGTGCCTATTTGCTAAACAGAGCATGCGCCCAGTTTTCTAAACTGAGCATGTGCCCAGTATGCATAAAACTGGGCTGTGCCTAGTTTGCATAACTGAGCTGTGCCCAGTTTCCTAAACTGAGCCATGCCCGGTTCCTTAAACTGAGTCATGTGCCCAGTTTCCTAAACTGCGATGTGCCCAATTTGCACAAAACTAAGTTATGCCCAATTTGCAAAGAACTAAGCTGTGCTTGGTTTATATAATTGAGCATATGCTCAATTTAGATAAACATATTTGTTCATGCAACAAGTTTAGTTATAAGAATATAACCCATAACATATTGTTCGTGCACCAATTTATCCTAATCACTTATAGGTTTAATTGTAATTTTTTCGACATCTCTTAGCTAAACTTTTAGCTTCACCATTGTCTATATGGTTTGGGTTCTTCCTATGCAAAAATACTTGTACATTATCACTTTTTCTTATGCAACTAAATAAGGGGTGACTCTACATCCTATTTGTTTTATCATCGTCCCTCTTGTAAACATATGACTTTATTCTCTTATGGCCATGTTCACTACAACAAAAATACCATATTACAATGCAATTTTTACAACGGATACACATCTTTTCATTAGGTTCTAACATCAAAGGATTATCAAGATGGACAAAGCATGGATTCATCTACTAAGGTTTTGTCAATTTTATTTTATCAGCTTTATACTTGCAATTATTATGGTTGATTATTAATCCCTTTGTGTTATAGAATGACCGAAGAATACAGAAAAGCTGTTCGAAAATTTGTGTATGGGCATGCAGAAAGGAAGGGAAATCCAGAAAAGATTATTTGCCCTTGTTCAAAATGTAGGAATCTTATCCGCCATCCTTCAAGGGAAGTTGTATCACACTTGGTTTGTTTTGGAACTGACCCAACATATGATGTATGGATTTTTCACGGGGAAGCACGCCCTTTAGAAAATGAAGGCGATGAAGTGAAAAATTCATATAGAATGTACTTAGACACACAAATATGTAATGACGAGATGGAAGATCATTCTAATGTAAGACAAGGGGTAGGGAATAAGGAGATGATAGAAAATTCTGAAATTCCTTTGTATCCTGGTTGTACAAGCCACACAAAGTTATCAGCTACAATACTTCTTTTCAAGCACAAGGCTCAAAATGGTGTATCTGACACTGCATTTACAGAACTTCTTAAACTTTGTAAAGATATGCTGCCTGTGGAGAACACACTTCCTGATTCGACGTATGCAACAAAGAAGCTGCTTAAATCATTTGGTTTAGGCTATAGACAAATACATGCATGTGTAAATGATTGTTGTCTTTTTGGGAAAGAGCTTGCACATAGTGATATTTGTCCAAAATGTGGAAATTCTCGTTGGAAAAAGAACAAGACAAATGAAGATGGAAAGAAAACCAAAGTACATGCAAAAGTTTTGAGATACTTTCCAATAATACCAAGACTGAAAAGAATGTTTATGTCCGCAGAAACATCAGAGCAATTAAGGTGGCATAACAATCATAAGAGTGAAGATGGTAAATTACGTCATCCAGTAGATTCTTCTCAGTGGGCTACAATTGATAGGATGTACCCTTCCTTTGCATCAGATCCACGAAATTTAAGGCTTGGTCTTGCAAGTGATGGCTTTAATCCCTTTGGGGATTGGAACTGTGCGTATAGTTGTTGGCCAGTGTTTCTTGTTGCGTACAACTTCGCTATGTGGCTTTGTATGCACAAAGATAATATGATGTTATCATTATTAATTCCTAGACCATGACAACCAGGGAATGATATTGATGTGTATCTACAACCACTTATTGAAGATTTGAAAAAATTATGGGATAAAGGGGTGAAGGCGTATGATGCATACACTTGCAACGAATTTAGATTAAATGCAATTTTAATGTGGACGATAAATGATTTTCCAGCTTATGGAAATTTAGCAGGTTGCACCGTAAAGGGTAAAAGGGCATGTCCTGTTTGTGGCGTTAATACATGCTCAATATGGTTACCATTTAGTAAGAAGTGTGCATATTTAGGCCATAGGCGATTCCTTGATCCTAATCATGAATATCGCCAACGAAAAAACTTGTTTGATGGAACTATAGAGACTAGGCAAAGCCCTTCAATACAAACTGGTGCTCAAGTCTTTGATATCGTTAAAGATATTTGCAATGATTGAGGGGAAAAACCAAAGGAGGAAGAGAAAGAGAAAGAAAAAAGGAAAATAAAAAGGGGAGATAAGAAGAAAAAAGGAAGTCAAATGTGGAAGAAGAAGTCTATTTTCTTTGATTTGCCTTATTGGCAGGTAAAGTTTAATCAAAAACAAAATTGCTTCTTCTTTTCTATCTATGTAATCAATACTTTATTATTAATTAGTTATAGTCTATTTTTTGTTTTCTTAGGTACTTCCTTTGCGTCACAATCTAGATGTAATGCATGTTGAAAAAAATATTGGTGAAAGTATTCTTGGTACGTTACTTGATATTAAAGGAAAATCAAAAATGACATTAATTCACGTAAAGATCTAGAAGTACTTGGTATTAGGAAAAAGTTACATCCTATAGACATGGGAAGCAAAGCATTACTTCCAGCCGCCCCATGCACTTTAACTGATTCAGAAAAAGAGATCTTTTACAATAGAATGAGGAATTTGAAAGTACCCGATGGCTATAGCTCAAATATTGGAAAATGTTTTGCAAAACAAAACAAAATTTCAAGTCTAAAGTCCTATGATTATCATGTTTTGATGCAACAACTATTGTCTGTATCACTGAGAGGACTTCTACCTAAAGGGACAAGGAATGCATTACTACGACTATGTTCTTTTTACAACGACATTTGCCAAAGAGTGCTTGATAAAGATAAATTAGAATCCATCGAGAATCAGGTCGCATTAACACTATGCGACCTTGAGAGATTTTTTCCTCCTTCTTTTTTTGACATCATGATTCATTTGACAATACATTTAGCGAAGGAAGCAAGAATTTGTGGACCAGTACAATATTGGTGGATGTATCCATTTGAGAGGTAAAATTTGGCATTAGTACCTTTAGTAGTTAATAATATATGTTCTTATGAAATTATTTTACTTATGCATCTTGATTATAGATACATGAGAACACTGAAGGGGTATGTTAAAAATCAAGCACGGCCTAAAGGATGCATAGTTGAGCGTTATTCTGCTGATGAATGCATGAAGTATTGTGCCGGATATATTAATGGTGCATTAGAAATTGGACAAAGGAAAAATAGAAATGGAGTGGAACAAAGTGATTCCATACTCGAGGGGCATCCTATTTCCAAAGGAAAACCTATGGTAGTCACTAAGGAGGTGATTGATGCTGCTCATCGGTCTGTGTTGTTTAATACCGAGGAAGTGGAGCCTTATACAAAGTAAGCATAAGTTCAATTAAATTAATGTGTGAAATAAATTAGATTTTCACATGAATGTCTACGTATATAGGATGCACAATGACGAACTAAAACTTTTGCGTCCCCGGCTTTCACGAGATGATTTGAAACTTTCAAAGCTGCATTCAGAGACTTTTAGTCATTGGTTTAAAAAAAAGGTTGACATTGTTATATATTTTAAGATGGATAAGTTCGACATAGAAGTATATGTTATTGTGATTAGTCTTTATATATAACATTATGCATTTTCAGGTTCAAGATGATAGAAACACAGCTGACGTTAGTGAACTAATAAATTGGCTTTCATATGGATCTCGCCATCAAGTAATTTCTTATACCGGCTATATAATTAATGGTCGTCGTTTTCATACTAAAGACAATGATAAATCTACACAAAATAGTGGTGTTTCCATTGAGGCAAATACTGTTCGTATGGATGGATCCATTGAGAAAGTAATATATTATGGTGTTTTGCGTGAGATTTTGTTGCTTGACCATCGGCAGTTTCAAATTGCCTTGTTTAAGTGTGATTGGGCAAATATTAATCGTGGAGTTAAGGTCGAAGATGGATTTACGTTAGTCAATTTACATCAATTCAAAAACCAATTCGCAAGCGACCCTTTCATCTTGGCAACGCAAGCCGTACAAGTTTTTTTTTTATAGAGAAAGTAGTTTTTCAAATTGGTATGTTGTGCTAAGAGCACCCCCTAGAGGTTTTCATGAGTTGGAAAGCTATGATGAGGAGGATGAGTCAAGTAGCAAACCGGTAGATGAGTCACTACTTGATGATAGAGATGTCGATGATGGTGATGAAAGTTATGTAAGGAAGGATTGTGATAGTATTTTGGTATGATATAAGCATCCTTTATTGATATTTGTGTTACATGTAGTTATATTCGTAAAGAGTGTAATTATACAGTTTTATGCATAGCTATATTAATTAATCATGAATTATTAACCATGAATTGTTAATCATGAATTATATATGTTATGTTTTTTTTCTAGGTTCCTCCCTTAACAGAAGATATTTGAACTTGAAGCATCAAGAGTAAAATGGAGCAACATCAAAGAGAGGTAAAATATTAAAAAATTTGATATGCACTTCAATTTTTTTAAACTGACATTTCTTCAATTTTTTTAAACTGACACTTCAATTAAAATGGAGCAACATCAAAGAGAGGTAAAATATTAAAATTTTGTCTTCTTCTTCACAGTAAAAAAAAAGACAGAGAAACTCAAAAAAAAAAAACATTTTGTGTTTACGTTTGTATGCCACATAGTTTACATTTCATCTCTTGTTACAAATACACTGCATTTTGCTTCCAGGCTCTCTTAGAATCAATGGATTACTTTTGTACATATCCAGAAACATCAAATAAAAAGGAACATTTGTTTTGCTAGGTTTTATTCATATCCGTTAGCAAACAAATTTCAGTCCACATATCCGATAATACTAGCTGCCTTCTCTTTATTCTGTTGCGTTCTACCATTGTATTTGTCTTCACTTGCCCTTCTTTTGAGGTTTTATTCATCTCTGATTTTTGAAATGTATAGCTTTCACTCTTCTGTTTTGACAGTTTTTTTCTTAAATTTCCTCGATCAGCTTCTTTAGTTCCCCTATATTTTTTTGAAGATCATGAAACAAATTAGTTTTTGCAACACGAAGAGTTATGCCACATTCTTGATTGTTTTAACCCTAGTCAGTTCAGACCTTAGTCCAAGACCAACATTCTTTGTCGATCTTTTAGTTTTGGAGGCTTCATGGGACCGCTGGGGTATAGTAGTCTTTTCGAATGGTATTTAGATATAAAAGAATAAAAGGGAAATGCATAGGTCAGAGTGTATATACATACAGTGTTGTAGCAAAGTGGCAGATGGCTTGATAGTGGTATATGGCAGAGACAAGATAGGGTATGTAGGAGATTGACAGTTTGACAGATGTTGATATAAAGGAATTTTAGATACACTCTGACCGCTGGGTTATTTAGATATAAAGGAATTTTGTAGAGGCGCAGGTAGTGTGAATACAATTGATACGAGTCAGTTACCTTTTATTCTTCTTGAATCTGTGAGATACCAGTGATCTTTTAACAGTTAATATGTATTCGCTTGTTATGAATGAAACGACAATTGCTCTTGTATGTGATGTTGATGCTAAATCTGTATAAACCAAAAACCGGAACATGAATTGGGAAATGTTCATGACAGTGACCATGTACATGCAAATTTTCATTCATCTACTCAAGATCAAGTCATTAAATATGTTTCTAATAATGTAGTTGTAGTGGTTTATGTGCATGCACCTAAGAATGTTCACGTACTATAAATTTTGAATTCATGAACCACATTCCTGTATGTACGAATAAGCTTGTTATAATGCAATTGTTTAATACTCCGTCTGAGCATGAAATAGAGCAATTTCCAGAAACTATGATAAAACAAAAACTGGATCATGAATTTGGAAATGTTCATGACAATGACCATGTACAGGCAAATTCGCATTCATCTATTTTAGAGCAGGTTATTGAATATGTTTCTAATAATGCAGCTGTAGTGGTTTATGTGCATGCACATGAGAATGTGCATGTATGTATAAATGTTGAATTCATGAACCATATTCTTGTATGTATGAACAAGCCTGTTATAATGCAATCGTTTAGTGCTCTGTCTGAGCATGCAATAGAGAAATTTACAATGATCAGTTGTGGTGGTGAAATTTCATCTGATATGAGGCACTCACAGTTTACAGTTAAGGCAGATGTCAGTTAGCCTATTGTGTTTCATAGTGACCAATCAATTGATAAACCTAAAGTTTATGTACAAGTTTATGCCAGTTCAAATATCAAAACACAGTACCCTGAAACTTTATTCTCGTTTTTTCTAAAAGTACATAATGTTCTGCCTTTTTTTATAACAGAAGCATAACCTTCTTTATCAAACTTTGCATGTATGCTAATTTCAGATATCAAAGGTAGCAGCGAGATATGCAAAGAGGCAATCCTTAGCTGCAGTTGCAACTTTCAATGCAAAAGATAAGTCTGCTGGTGTGAAAATCAATGAAACAAGACATATTGATGCAACTCATTCTCTTCAAAGTTTAAATAGCAATATTAGAAGATCCCCTCAGAAGCGTACTGAAATGCAGCCTCCACCCGATAAAATCAAGTCTTCAAAGCTCAATCCTGTCCGTACTGGAATGCAGCCTCCACCCGATAAAATCCAGCCTTCAAATCTCAATCCCAGCCCTAATTCAACTGGATCTCCAAATATCACTCCCAACGCCATGGATGCCTCGAACAACCTAGATTCTAATGATGATGTTCAACAAAAGATGGCAAGGAAAAAAAGAGGGAAGACGATGATGACTTGTATGCGGAATGAAAAGACTGAAATTGAATTCAACGAGTGAGGTCAACCAATAGGCTCCAACTCCAAGCACTCATCATCCTATCTTGGTACCTTAGCAAGAGAGATGATACCTTTGACAATTTCAGAGTGAAAAAAAGTCGACGCAAACTTAAAGAAAGATTTATGGACTTGTATTCAGGTATGAAAAATGTGCTGAGAACTTTTTTATGAACAACTGGCCAGATGGAATTCACTGGAGTTGAATTCTTATCTTTCAGAAAAATATTACCTCCATAAACTGCAGTGAAAACTAGTTTAAATCCACTGGATTTGACAGCAGTTAAAGTTATGTGATGAGCTGAAGATGAAATTATTGACAACTCCATCTTGAAGATGAGTTGAGGCAGATATGGAGATGCCTCAGACTCATACACCTCAGGTTAGAATATATAAACAATCATGATTTCTTACTTGACATGCTTGTCGTTTCCTTGAAACTGAATTACCAGAACATGATTGCTTGCAAGTTTTACGTACTTGATAATGTGTGTATAATTATTAAAGTAAAATCTATAACTACAACTTTAAAACGTATCTTTAATTATTATGAAGTCAATTTCTGAATTTGAACAATGTGTATTTTTTTCTTGTTATGATTTAAAATCAGAACTTACCTGTTTAAACCGTCAAAATCAGTTAACATCTACCTATTATCATTTTGAGATGCATTTAAAAAGATTTCATAACGGTAATATAAATGAAAAGCGAGTTTAACGTCAAAAGATGTTTGAAATGATTCCTCGACAAGCTCAATATTAACTAAGATATACCTAATTATACTTAGAGGAAATATTTATATTTTCTCAAGTGGAAAACTATGAAGTGTGTGTTGGCATATATAAAAGAAGTTCTGAAGTCCATCCATGTATCATTTTAGCATTTATTTATTGTGCAACCAATTTCAATGCATATATCTGTATGATTTATCCAAATATATTTTATACCTGTTAATTTTCTTAATCTTTGTACTACCATATCGATCATATTTTACATAACCATTGTAGTTACAAAGTTAAGACAATATTGTATGAAAAATAAAACCATATATATAATAAAACCAAATTGTCTCCTACGACTTCGATTTTTTCTCTTCAAATTTCATCTTGTACAGATGAAAATTTGCACAGTTGTTATGCCTGAATCGACCAAGTGGACTTGTACAGGCAGACAATAACTACTTTCTAAAGGAAGATCGAGCTGTCTGAAAATTAATTAATTTCAATGGGTTGATGTATGTTTCAATAAATAATCATCTAGGTACAAAAGGTTTTAAATGATTGAAGGAACAAAAAGCAAACTACTATTGTTCATGCAATTTATGTACCAAAGTAGAAATAACCAATAAGAGTATAGCTCTGACTCAAAATTTTAGTAGCTGATAAATCCTCTTGTGCATTGTTGATATCGTATATAATATTATGCGTCCCTAATATTCTTTGTACTCAAAAAGGAGTGAAAGAAACAAATGTTATAGAAAGGTTGACATGCAGTTGCCCAAGCTATGTTCATGTATTGATAGTAAGCAAAATCTTCCGGAAGGCACGACTTTCAAAGTAATAGCACTTCATATCCAAAACTTATAAGAAGTGATAACCAACTTTACCTCTATCAACCAGTGAACTAGAATGTTGTACGTGGTATAAAACATCCTTTAATATAGCTTTTAACTGTGTACAGGGTTAAGAATATGGTAGTCAAAACCAAAAGGCTGAGTATAAAAATAAATGTGCAAAACTTAAAAACAATATAAAACTGTAGGAAAAGAGAACAGCGCTGAAATATTTGTATCTTGGATTTGTGGAAGGACGCTTGATTTTTTAAACTATCGGTATATTTGTATATTGATGCAGTTCTTTAATCCTTAATTAAAACTCAAGAGTAGGTTAACGGTTACAATATTTTTGAATGAAAAAAAATGCGGCGTGCAACTTTTTAAAAAGTAGAATCAATGATCTGTTTGTTGATCCTTTAGTAGTCATGAAGCATGCACAACTTTATCAGTTTTAAATTTAGTAATTTCTTGAAGTCATGTGAACAACAAAGAAAATTAAGTTTTTCGGTAGCATCAATATCATGACAATGTTGCAGTAATATCAGTACTATATTCCCTTGAATGAATTATTGTTTCCAATAAGTGAATTACCAATACATTTTTATGAACTGAGACAAGATTTCACTAAAACAAGATTTCCATTTTAATGAAATCTTTCAGTCTCTTTATGAATGACATTCAACGATTACAATTGATATTAGTACTAGACACAATGATATTGTCTATGCAAATTAAGATCAGGAGAGCATAAACAGTAAAGATATCCTATACATAAATAGGAGTTTCATGAACGTTCTTCTTTGCATGCACACTTGCAATTTGCTTTGTCTTGGTTAAGATCCTACAACAATCAAGGATCATACAGTCAAAACACTAATTACTATTTTCTAAACATGCTATCAGTGAGATTTTATGTAATAAGAGCAAAGATATGACTAAAAGCATTGGAAGCTATATGTACAAAGGTCAGGATTATGTTACAGCATCCATAATTTGCTAAGTAATATATAAATGCAAGAGCCTCCTATGTTTCAATGAAGATTAAATTAACCTGTAAAAATGTAAAAACAAACCTGAATATGACTATGTAACTCTTTGATATGTTGCAGAAATTTCTTATGTTACACTTCCAGCTTTGTCAGGGGACAGGTTATGTGCCCAATTATTTCTGGAGAAAAAGCATATCAATGCAATCATTCATGTGAAAATGTAATTGCAGACATGTAGTTGTTGAGTAATATTTATACATGTTGAATCCAGAACATCTCTAGTGATCATTTGATCTACAAATGTACATCATGTGCAGACCAATTTCATGTGGAAAAGCTTTGCCAGTGATTTTTTAATGGTAACTTCACCTGATCATGATTATCATATTCACTAAAGTTAATTCTTTTTTCTTGCAGTTACACCGGGATAGCAACAATACGCAACAGGTTCAAGATCAGCAAGAACGAGTTATTGTGGATGGTTTGATGAAAAAAAAGTGCAGGCTATTAAGTTGGGAGAAGAACGTAGTTACAGAGGGGACACTAGCAAGCACTGATCCTGATGCGTCGGTACATTTTGTAAAACTTGGAGCAGAAGCTTGGAAAGTATGGGTGGATGTAGCGGTGGAACCAGAAGCTTTTTTATTTATGCCAAATTCAAAGATGTCCACTATTAAAGAGGCCGTTGGATCAACTGTCGCGTGGCACAAAGACTTTATATCCTTAGTCTAGTATGATTGTACTTAGAACTTGATATTTAGAACTTGATATTTATAGCCGACTGTTATGTATTAATGCTTTATGAATTTGGGAGGTAAACTTATCTGACTTTTTGGAGTGTTGGAATTTTACGACTATCTTTTAGTCTTTTCGCATGTGATTTTGGTTGTTTGTGCGTAATATTTATTACTGTTAAATTATTCATTATTTGTATGGAAGTGCTACCTATACGCTGCTGTAATAATTTTTTTAATTTGCATTTTTTTTGCAACGGTCAAAGCGCGTTGTATTACACTCTATTACAACGGTCAATGACCGTTGTAAAAATCATCCTACAACAACGGTCGACAACCGTTGTCAAAACGTTTTTTACAACGGTCAGGGAATGTTGTGAAACATGCTATCCATCTTGTACGATAGTATTTTGCAACGGACAAAGAAGCTTGTATTATAGTCTATTACAACGGTCAATGACCGTTGTAAAAATCATTCTACAACAACGGTCGACAACGGTTGTCAAAAGGTTTTTTACAACGGTCAGGGAATGTTGTGAAACATGCTGTCCATCTTGTATGATAATATTTTGCAACGGGCAAAGAAGCTTGTATTATAGTCTATTACAATGGCGGACGACCGTGGTAAAAAAATTTACTACAACGGTCTTTGCCCGTTGTAAAATATGGGTGACCTATTACAACATCGCCTATTACAACGGTCGGTTGCCCATTGTTGGACACATATTACAACGGGCTTTGCCCGTTGTAAAAAGCCTGTTTTGTTGTAGTGGAACTAATTATCCTTTTAACTAATTATATCCCATTTATTTAATTATTAAGCACGGTCCTTTACATAATTTATGCAAATCTTAATCCCCTTATCATCATTATTATATTTAATTTATCTAATTAAATTTTTCTGAACAATGTTATCAAAATTAGGTATGTTACATACCCCGTTAAGGTTCTACTCAAGGTTTTGTACTACTAGAGTACAAGCATCGGTTTTTTATTCCAATTTCCTTTAGCTTTGGCTAGGTGCTTCTTTAAGGTTGACTTCGTGGTTCTATTTATAACTTCCACTTGTTAATTAGGTTGAGGGTAGGCAATATATGAGAAGCATTTTTTGATTTTATTCCTAAAAAAAATCAAAGGAACCAACTGCTCTTAATTTGAGGGCCATTTTGGTGATGATCTTCTTATGTAGCGTGAAATGACAGATGAGGTTTTTGATGACGTATTGAGGACCTTACCATACTGAACTCAGTGAGCTGTTCTACTTCAAGCTATTGAGTGAAGTAATCGATGGAGACTATGGTTTTCGTTCGCATTTGGAAGTTCGCCGATGAGGTCAATCCCCTTGTGTCGAACTGCCATAGGGATGTTATAGGAGTTTACTAGGTAGGGAGACCTTTGGGAAAGTAACGAACTATTGGCAACGATCATATTTCTTAATCCGTCCTAGTGCCACTTCTTGCACCTAAGTAATCTCAATACTGCCCTCTACCACTACCATCAACTAGGTATCAATCAGAGTTGATCCAAAGGTGTATTAGAGGTGGTTTGTTAAGGTAATTCTTGAATTTATACGCATGAACGCATACACGACCACTACTCTCAATCTGTACATATACACTTATAGACCTATAAAATTAAACAAACCAATTTACTCAATCATTCTAACATGCAGATCAATTCATAATTAAACTATTTCTCAACACACTGATATGCATATATAAATCTTCTAGTACATATATATACGTGCACACACACAGATATACACACACGCACACACATATACATACATACATCAAAACCCACTTATAAATGGTGAATATTAGCTAGACTTTGCAAGGAGATTACTACTCCCTCTTGCCTATTTTCTAAGAGTCTTTAACCACTAAAATTCTTACATATGCATTTAACTAACTCTTATTTTGAATATACACTCATGTGAATGCTACTAACTAAAATTAAGCCTCTTTTGAAGCTTCTATGAAAATCACAATCTTTTAACGGCCAAATCGTTCTTTCATTAATGAATTAATTTATAAACATCTCTTAAATATTCCACTTAGTAAATGTATGTATGTCTGTATACAAGAATGTATGCATGTGTATATGTATGTATTGCGGCTTATTTTTGTCTCCAAAATCATTTCAAGGCAAGTCTGCTTCATTAAAAATATCTCCTTCACTCACTTCAAAATTACATTCGAGTGTTTTAAAATAACTAAGTGGTCATAACCTCTCTACCATGTCTTTGACATGAGCTATTATAAACTATTTCCAGTTACTAATCTATTTAGTGCTTAATAACTTTCCCAAATAATATGTTTTGAGCTTCATATCCACAAGCCACTTATGTAAATATGTTATCTATCATTAACATATTCATCAACATACATATGTTACCTTCGGTCAATAGTTAAAATGTAGCATATATTCATTGAGAATGTCTATATAACTAATTAATTGATTAAGTAGAAGGATACTTTTGTCATTTAGTAGTGCCATTTTTCTTCTTTTGAATATGTGTTTAAAATTCAAAGCACGTCGAATTAATGGCATCGATCCTTTGTTTTCTTATTTCAGTCAATAATTTCAACCTTTGTCAAAGAAGATATGGAAAAGTGTGGTTGGATAGACATTTGAGCCTCAAAAAGCTTTATGTATTGTGACTTCTTTTATGAATTTTTCTATTTTTACTATCTTTTTGATCATTGTACATGTCCTATGTTGTGAAACTGTAACATTTAGTTTTTGTAGTTCAAATGTTTGATGAAAGGACTAATAAGTTCAATATTGCCATTTATTTCAATAAATGACTGGATGACTTCGGAAGTATTAACATGGGAACAAACATATCAATGCAAAATGGTTTTAATTTGTATGAGTTTGGTAGTGGATCCATTTTATTAATTTCTTTAAGATTTAAAACAATATGATTTCTCACTAAAAACAATCACATTTCATGCTTGCGTTATTTATGTATTGGACCGACATTTTGGTCTAGGTGTATCAAGTGTATCTACACTGTTTCTCAATATTTTGATTCTACATCGATTATCCCCTGAAAAAACTAAGAGTTTGTTAAAAGTGTAATTTTCTTGATTTTTAATGCTTTAGTACATCATCAGGTTTGATAGTTTTATCAATTATCCATCACCTGTCTTCACTACTAATATTGCGGTTATATTTTTTTAGCTAAATAATATGTAGACAGTGTAACTTAGTTGCAAGGTCCTTTCATAAGTTATGTTGAAAGTCCGAGGCCTTGGTGCAGTGGTAAAACGCCAGGCTGTTGACGACAAGGTCGGCAGTTCGATCCCTGCCTCTGGCATATTAAACTGTGCGCCATGATGATTCTTGCAGACTTGTGTGCTGCCTACTTTGTAAATATAAGTACCCAGTTTCAAAAAAAAAAAAAAGTTATGTTGAAAAAGATCTCATATATTTGATCATAAACATATACTTAAATCTTTCATTTGCTTGGAAATTATGGGGATAATGGACCCCTACATGCCAAAAGTCTGAGGTTAAGCCATAAAAGAGTAAATACCACACTATGATGTTAGTACGTTAGTTTTTCATTAGTACCTAATAAAGAATTCATAAAGAACACCACTTCCATTGTAATTTTATTAGAAGTGAAGACTTTTATTCATAAACAAAATACCTTAAGTATTCAAAAATTACATAGTGAAGGATATTTTCACTCAAGGTCAATTTGGTTAACAAAAAAGGAACGATCACTTCCATTACCCCTAGTCACCTCTTTCTCCACTACAGATGTTTCCATTTTAGTTTCCAATTTTCTTCCCCTTTTCCTATTAGACATTTCATTATCATAATATAGATTTTAGAAAACTGAAAAGTAAAATGGTGAATCTTAGGTAGTGTTTGGTTTGCTATTTTTAGTTTTCGATTTTCGTTAATATAAAAATGCACATGACGCATGTATCTTGCTGAAAATGACCAATTTAGAAAATGAAGTTAACATACAAAATAGATTTTTTTTTTGTTTTTCTTGTTTTGGAAAATAACACAAGCACGTGAACAATCCATTCTTTCGTCATCCTTTTATCCCCTTCGTCCTCCCATCTGCCTTTTTTACATCCCTTCCATCTCCCTCCATTCTTTTCATATTTTACATACATATTGAAACCCGAAAATATGAAATTCATTTTTAAACCAAACATTAACTTAAGTTTTCCCAATTATCTGAATGAAAAGTGTTTATTTATCTATAATTGGGTAATACTGGTTATATGAATATGAAGATTCTATGTAATTTGATTATTTTATGTAATTTATGGGTATATTAAATTCTGCTTCATCTCTCTAGTTCTTTCACATTTCCGTACACATTGATGTGTTTACTTACTATATCTGTCCAAGAATTCTATATTTTCAATTATATACTATTTTCAATATATAATTTTATATAATGTTTGAACTTTAGCAATATATGGCTAATGGAAAGATTGAGAAAATTGTGATACCAAGACGCTTACAATGGTATTGTAATATAAATGTTAAAGGAAAATTATTAGAGTTGACTGAAATGTAGGATGACTAAACTAGGGAATTTTTTTTGATAATTCAGGGTTACCTTAATCGATTGGTGTGGTTATTTTCTTGGTCTTTAAAAAGTTTTATAAATGTTTTCATATCAGAATTTATCAATATATACCATGTAAGAGCTCACCAACAATAATTACTTATGTAATAGTTTCATTGATATGCATGTGAGGTTTGTTTGGAATTCAATTAGAGAAATTCAAAAATATTATTTGTACTCAAGCAATACCTATATTTATTAATATGCATATCTGATATGCTTGAATTGATGTATGACATGGATAGAAACCATAAGTTACCTAGACTATAGATTTGTGCTTGTTATATTTAGAATACATATATCTTTTCTCTTTGAATGTGAAATAGTTGAGAAATTTTATGGATATATAAATTATAATTAATAGGAATAGAGTGACTATTTTTTTAAATGTTTGAAGCACATACCAAAATGTTACAACTCCCGATCCTACCTCACAACCGCTAACAACAATTAACCTCTTTTTGGTTGTTTCGAAAGATTTCCTTCTCTTATCCTTATGAGTACATTAGATAGATGGCAAGAATGGCTATCTTGACCACCATACTACAACTGTAGATACTTATTAATCACACTTTTCATCATTTAAAGCAGTTGGAAAAATTCAAACTTCCAGATTTTTTATTAGGTTGTATGAACGTTTGTGAGACAACGTAAATAAATCATTTTGTATGAGAACATAATATCCTCATTTTTTATTTTGTGCACAGGTCATAAGTCATAAGTACAATTTTGAACAGGTCTTGCAAGTAGGAGACAAGGACATACTTAAGTTGTCATTTGCAATACTCTTTGGTTAAATGTTAACTAGATTTAATTTATATAGGGAATTTTATGAATGTATCCTCACATGAATTACTATGTATCATTCTTTAATAGAAGAAGTTCATTGAGCATGTGAAATGAACATGTCATTGTACTGGTCAAGTAAAAACCAACCTTCGTCATTTACAATATTTCTCAAAATACATCTTTTAGCTTTAATTAAACAAGCTATATATGTATAATATTCTCTATTATTAACATATTCATCAATACATATAACAAGTTATAAACCGATTTTTGTTGCTTACCAACATTTCTTCAGATCACAAGTTTTTTCTTGCTTCAATCCAAAAATCCAATTCCCTAAGCGTAATCTATATCATCAATATATTCTTTTCAATCAATAATAAGTTACTAATCAAATTCAACGTTTACTAACCATCTCTAGTGACAAGATTAAAGTTTAAAAATAATGAGATAACTACATAGGCATGTTTCATCTCATGAATATAGCTTATGTAACCCATATCCGTATCGTATCTCGATCATTTTCTAAATGAAAATGCTTTCATACAAACATATTTATATTGAAAAGCATATATATATTTGAGTAAATACAAGCATAGAGATTTAGTTTTACTCATCAAAATCAAGTAATGAACACTAAGAAGATCCATCCATCTTCTCTAAAGCTTCTAGTAAAAAGTTGGCAATAACTTTATTCTCCAAATCTCTTAAGATGAAAAGGTGTTTCTTTAAGTAATCTAGCTAGAAAAATGATGATTCTATTATCATCGATAAAAATTCATTTGAGGGAATATGGATGAATTTAGGGAAAGAAAGCCCATGTTTAAAAAATGAAAGCCTCTTGAAATATTTTTTAATATGAATGAGAAGAGGGAGACCATCATCCGACTTTTAGACCAATAGGATTTCAAATGAATCTAGACGTCAGGATGAACATGGAATAGTTTAGGAACTTGGAAGCATGCTTAGAAGGACATTGGGATAAGTCCCAAAGGGATAAAGTGCCTAAAATGGGAACAAAAAGATCTCAATACTGACTACATTTAGGTCGACACTAACCTGTTTTTGGGTACTATATAATGCTCTGGAGCTATGACCTAAAAATTATTTGTTAAAGTGATCATCCCGGTGCCCATTTTTAAAGCAATAGGTTAACAACTGCAAGAAAGCTCTGAAGAAAAATGAAAAAAAGCTAAAAATATTAGAACCTCTCGGCAACGAATTGATTTTAAGAAAAAGGTACTTGGAGCTTTATGGATCAAAGGTTGAAAACAAAGTTAAGGGGCATGGCACGATCTGCCATCATAAAATCAGATTAGTAGCGATCACTTTCTATTAGTACTGAGATGATTTTATTAGCCATAGGACTTTGTCTCCCATCCTACATTATTGGATTTGAAGTTTGACTTGGTATTTCAAGATTCGACGATTTTTCTATTAACAGCACGCATATGGAAACTCCGAAAGGACTTTTGGCACATCATCTTCTCTACCCTCTCCCTCTATATGACCTCGTCATAAAGAAAGCTACTTTTTCATTTTATAGGTTGGTAGATCAGTAAAACCCTTGTACATGTGACAAAAATCTCTAAGAAATAACATTAAAGTGGATATAGGCCTAAGATTTGTCGAACCACTATAAATATTCTCGTGTCTCTTACTTCACTTTGCTATTCGTAGTCAGATCTCTATTATATAATTTTGTTTTGGGGTGTTTTGCCACTTTTGGCTCTACATTTTTGGTGCTTTCACCGAGAACAAGTTTCTCAGATGTAGATCTAGTTATCTATTATGGATTGGAGTACCTAGGAGTTAGATCCAGAAGGTTTCCATTAAAAGATTTGAAGGAATTTGATATTGGAATCAATGACGCCAACAAGCAAGATTAGTTGATTAGGAGCAGTCGTTAGTGGAGATGATGGAGCTCCTCATCAACAAAGTTACTAACCAGTCGATGGCAGCGTTGTCGGGATCATATGCTCCTCAGGAAATGGTTATAATAGAGAAATTTGATAAGATAATGACAGAGTTGAATCAGAAGATGGAGGATAATCAAAAGGCACTTCTTGAAAAGATGGATGCTAGCGTAGACTTGCTGACCCAAAAATCTCAAAGGATCAGTGGGATAGAAGAAAGGCATCACCTGTTGGATATGAAGAGGAGAAATCTTCTATTGATCGGAAAAAGAAGAGATGGAAAGAAAAGGTAGAAGGAACATACTATTGGAGCAGTAGGGAAGAGCACTGGAGGGACTAGAAGGACCCTGCTATGGGAACTCGGATCGGTATCGACTAGAATTAAGTTGGCACTAACTTGAGTTTAAGGCCCTTAAAGGGGCAGGGAGCCAAGGCTACCAACTTATTTGATTTCGAGGATGATTTGTAGCATGCTATTGACTAGGATGGACTGGACGTTGAAGCTTAGGATATTGGTGTTCAAACAGCCATTATTGGCGAATGAACATGTAGAGGTAGTCAGTAAAATCATCAAGTTCATCTTGATTAAACAATTAACTAAAGCCAAGGCAATTGGGTCAGTAAGCTTCCACCTGCATTGTGAGTTTATTGGACAATTCATAAGTTCGTGACTGGACATACAACATTCGCTTTGGCTTACGAATCAGAGGCCATGATTCTGAAAAAACTAGAAGTCCCTTCTCATCGGGAAAATAACTACGATTCCAAGGTAAACAAGGAGATTTTTCTTAAGTCCCTCGATTTTATTGATGAAAAGCGAGAAGAGGATGAATTAAGGGTAACTACTCGCCAGAAAAGGGTAGCACAAAATTTTAACACTATGATCTAGAGCCATACCTCCGAGATAGGGGATCTTGTTTTAAAACAAAATCTCTTGGTACAGAGCACTTGGTCTGAATTGAAAGGTCCTTATAAGATCGAACCGAAGCTTGGAGATGGAACGTTTAAGCTGACTACTATTGAAAAAATCCTGATTCCACAGGCATGGAATAGGGACCTATTGCGACACTATTTCACATAGTTTTGTTTAGTTTATTTTCTACAATACGCCACCCTAGAACATTGGAGGTCAATGTAATAAGGCAGGACTGTTTTTCGTTTATAAATAAAGTTAGCTTCCTAAACCAATGGAACAATGTTCTTGTAAGTATAACCATGTGTTGCATGATTAACAGTACAATTAGGTACCTGAAGATAGGTATCGACTCCTTTGGTTCAAGATCAGGAAAGATGAGTATAATCACAAGAACCAATCAGATAATTCGACCCAATCCCTCCGATATTGACTATTGCTTAGAGATAGGCAAGGTTGCTAAGGTATATCTAGAATAAGGTAGATAAAATCACCGGTTTCTAGAGATAGAAATTAGAAAGAGGATGAAATTTAATGACCATTCTTATGACCCATTTGGATAAGCAAGGGAAGTCAAAGGATACTCTCAATCGACACTCGAAGATAATTGAAACAAAGGGCAGATGCCCAAAGATAGACGTTCAAAGCTGTGGTTCTCGAATATAGGACCTTGTGTATAGATAGGATTTCCATGACCATTTTTATGGCCCAGTAGGACATGCTCAGCTGAGGATAAGCAAAGATGGTCATTAGGTGCTTCCGATCAATGCCAAGTGACGAGGGAGGTCAAAGCGAAAAATTCTTAGCAGAGATCAAGTGGTGGAAATCTGTGGATAATATAGATCATGTTTGGTTATTGTTGAGATCGAAGACATTAGGATATAAACGTCCATACTACTATTTCCTAGAGATAGGAAATGACACATTACTTGGTCTGTTTATAACTTGTTAATGGTTAAAGGAGATTCGTCCTATGGTAAACTAGGATAACTGTGGTTCAAGACTAGTTTTGTTTAGCCAGATGAAAATACTTTGGTAATAGTTAATTGAACTAGATAATGGCATATAACTAAAGCAATTGCATGAATTTTACTTATATGTATGGAATTATAGTAAGTTAAACTGTTGCATAGACAGAGGCATTTATAATATGATTAAATTGTTGTACAAGCAGTTATATTATATATGGAAGTGGTTGTATATAGACAGGAGTAAAGTATAAGGTACATAAATGTAAACGATACAGAGATTAAAAGAGCAAAATAATCTGTCATTACATTCAATCTTTATATACATTAGACGCTAGGTTCAGTCCCGCATAAGAATGACCTATATATGAGAGGGAAAATAGAAACATACAACAAAAAAGAAAGAAAAGGAAACCGTTTTATTATTCCTAAAGGATAACCTGAGAGCCTACTTCTTAAGGCTTTTCTTCTTCTTACCCCTTTACCAACCGAACCATAATGAGGTCTCTTTTGGCCTTTATCACCCTTGGTTTCTACTTCGGTGTGCTGCCCTCGAAGGGAGTAGTATCCCCTTCGGTGATTATGATGATAAGATCTTTGAGTAGGTCAAGCGATGGCTCGGATGTTCCTTTGGAGGCGCTAGCACTACTGCCCTTTGGAGGCTTAATGGCGATAGGAATATTCTTTGAGAAGGTTTTGGCTCCTCGGTACCGGCAGACTTTTGAAGTTCATGCTTTGTCTTGATTTTCACTTTAGCAACATTGATCTTCAAACTCTCTACCATAATGAAACCAGTTGGTCCTTGAAGCACTTGTGACGGTAATGTCTTCCCCTGGGGACTGTGTGATGTCATTCAATCCAGCTAAAGCTGTAAATTTTTTCAAATTAGGACTAGGAATATAGCTGGAGGGAGGCTTAGAATGACTAGTCCCATAGTCATAGAGGTTGAGTTGGTAGTTATTTCAACTTGGCCCAAACCTTATGTAATTGGTAACAAAGGCGGTGGAAAAGAAGGATGGACTTTGAGCTCATAGATGGAGAAGTAAAGATTAGTACTGGTTTCAGGAAAGAACTGGAGTTTCTTGAATATTGGACGGACGCGAGGAATACCTCCACTTGGAGTCAAATGTCAAATAGGAGACTTAGAAATTCTCCTTCTTTTATGGTAGATAGTAATAGTTGAATTACGAAAGAGGGAATGTAGGATTCGTCTAAGGTGATTGCACAGAAGTTGGAACGATATTTTGGGTGGCCTTGGAGCTAGCCCTCTCGAATGTTGGAGTCCTCAACGTAATCTCATGGATTCTAGAAGACGATGATTTTGTGTGGCCTGATGCACTTGGACTGACAAGGACTCCAGTGGCATCTTCGACAACAGTGACAACCTCTACAACCAAGATACCTTTACCTATTATAGTTTTTCAAATATTGTCAACAACAAGTTACTTGGCTTGTAGTTCATCTTTGGTGAGGCCTTCATCATATGCAGCAAAACGACATACTACCTCTTCCGAAGCATCACACAATGTAATAGAATAGTGCTTCCCAACCACTTCAAGTTCTTGTAGTGGATAACACTAGCAAAGAATTATTGAAGGATGGAATTCAAGTCCCCTTTTTCCTTGGCCATCTTCTCCTTTAGCTCAATTACTCATTCATGGTTACAGCATGGTCGACCTAGGCCGCCAGTTTCTTCGTTTCTACCAAGAGCAAGGTAGATTCAAGCTTCTCCTATCGATATAGAGTTTCTAGATGTTGGCTTCCTTGGCCTAAAGCGTTTTGCCTTTCTAGGATGGCCAGGTTCTTGGTTGCAAGCTGCGTCTTAAGATTGGCATTCTCTTTATGAGTAGTTTTAACAAGGTTTTTCATTACAATCTCAGCATGATTGTGAGCGTTTTTCTTCTCTTGGACCAAGTCTTTGGCCTTCTTCTCCGATGTTCGAACTGCACCTCTTTTTTATAGCTATGCCCAGTTCCTTTTATACTCATCTATAATTTGGCATAGCTTTTCTTCTTCGACTAAAATGAACGGACATTAGTTTGATGAATTTTGTTGACGCTAAAGAGGTAAAATGCAAGTTTCCCCTATTCAAACCCTTATTTTATCAATTCTTAAAGGACTTTGAGGTCGCAGTCGAATATAACATTAGTTAGGCAAAGGTTGGGAAAGGAAGCTTGCATTTGACTTGATGGGGCTGAAGGTGGAGTTCGATGAATAGAAACCCGTTTAATTAGTGGGATAAAGGAACCATGGTGGTCAAAAAAAGTTATACTGAAGTTTGTTGTTAAGAGAAAGGATGGTTTCAGATCAAGGTAAGGATGGGCTTAAAGAGAAACCGTGAAAGTCTCATGAGTCCTTATGTCTATTTCCTTGATCATAGCTTTCCTTCACCTCTACATGCCTCCTTTTCCTATCTCTTTCCACCTAGCGGTCGAGTTTTGTTTGGCGCTCTCTATCTTTCCTTCGTGCTCTTTCTTTATCTATTTCCTGCTCTTTCTTCATCAATTTCTCTTCTTTATAGGAGCTAAAGCAGGAGGATATAGCTTAGTAGTTACTCTGCTTTGTTCCAAGATGCCGAACTGAAGATATCTAAAATGGTCTCTTCCTATCATACTTGGAATGAAAAAAGAATCGCATCAATTTTGGAACACTAAAAAATATTGGCCAGTGCAAGGTGTGTAAGTTCATGAACCCATAAATGTTTGGAGTGCTCATGCAGTCCTAATACTCTACGGACCATGCTTGAAAGGCAATAATGATAGAGTCTTGCCTCCCACGGCGAGAAGGCCTTTCGATGGCAAGCTGAATTCTAAAGGATATTCTTTAAGAAGGATGGTAATAGGAATGTTGAGGTCACTCAGTGAGTTAAAGATGTTTTGTAAATGACCGGTTGGAGGAGTTGCCTTAATCATTGGCACTATGTTCGATTTGTAGATTGTTGAGAATCTTGACTACTATTCGTCTCGAACGTGATGGGACAGGAATTTCGATGACTATTGGAGAAGTCTCTCTGCATGACTCATCTCCTTCTTGATTGAAGTCCTCATTATTATCGTCCTTTGCATAGCTTCTTCCTTATCCTCTTCCTCTCCTCTTCTTTCTCCTCCTTCAAGAGTTGTTTCCATTTCAACTCTTTTTTCCCCTTCCACTTACACTACACTAGAACATGTACTTTTGCTTCTTTATCGATATATTAACCATTGTTCATCATGTCGGATGGGCCTCCAATACCCATTTGATATCTTCACTGGAGAAGTAAATGGGGTAGAAGACCTGGTTGATTCCATGGAGCCATTTGGGGGAGTTTCGTTAGGAATGCCGCATTTTGGATGCAGAAGGACGCATTAGCAAAGATTCTCGTTCATCAGAAAGTAGGCAATGGTACAGAATTGAGTATTAAGTCTCTTAAGGGTTTACAGAGTCTCGAAGTGGGTTACACTCATGTCTCAAGCATGGATATATGTGAAGAAAGTGGATAACAAGTTAACACTTGGATGGTAAAAATCCAAGCATAGGGAAGAATGGAAATGAAGAAGTCTTACTTCCATAAAGCCATAGCCTATTGAAGCAGTACATGCATCATAGGAAGAAATATTCGTTCTTCGGGTATGAGCATTCGTTGTGGAGCACTTTGATGACCTTACACTTACATAAGCTTCAATGATAATAAGAAATAGCGATTCACTTTATTTTTTGATACGTGTTAGATTCTCGATGGTTGGAGGTTGTTGAAATTGATTCACAAATAGAATGCACAAGGAAGGCAGAGACAAATAGATGGAGAAATGGATTGATAGGCAATACAGCGCCGCCTAGACACATGTATCTGTTGCATGTTGTATAGCCCGGTGAAGGATTGTGCGCCTATTGGTTAGGTGTTAGAAGAAACACATCACCCTTCTGTATTTAGTATTCCATGCTAGAAACAAATGATTCATAGCGACTTGGTGGTTAGAATTATCAACATTTGTTTCGAAGGATCATCTAGAACTCTTAAACCGACTCGTTTATTTAGAGGAGTGGGCTCGTCCTGAATTGGAGCTATTGGAATTGTTATCTCATGCAGCCCTCTGGCAATTGAGTGTGTGGTTCCAAAAGGCATGGACGTTGAAGTTTAAGCCATAATAGACTCGGCTTTAGGAGGAGTTAACGACCTAGTGGCAACTTTGAATCGAGGAGAGTGGCATGTCATTCTGGATAGAAAAATTTGATGTAACATGGGTAATTATGTTTTATTTCAAAATTTTATCTTAATTGCAATCCTAAGGGACCGACGCTTAGAATCCAATGGATGTCGACTTGTGCCAACATGTACAGTGCGAGTCCTTTGACCCGTACACGACAGATGGATCATTCTATGTAGATATCTCGCTCAGTTGGAAAACAAGACCCGTACCATGATGGAAGCATGTATCTGATCTACCCATTAACATCAAATGATCGATAACGTAACTGCTATCTGGAGCGACATGGAGCATTCTTTATAGGAACATAGGATTATGTGGTAACTAGAAATGCTATGCAATGGAATTGTTCGAGTGCTAGAATCCGTTCGACATTGGTTTTATTAGGAGAGAACTATCTAGTTCGAGTTCAAACTATGACTTATTCTTGACCAAGACTCCCAAATATCGGCTGATTTGTGCACTTAAGATTGTTGAGACATATAACCATAGCAATGTGAGCAAGACACTAAAGCCGACCCGGAGTAGGAGGAGGAATGGCTTGGACTTGCCATCAGGTCATGGCCCTTAGGCATTTTCTTTGGGACAAGCCTAGGTCAAGCCTTAGGATATCCCAGATCATGCCATGGCCCAAGTCTTGATGAAATTAACCGCTGTTTAAACCACCTCGACTGCCTAGAGGTGAGAAATGCCCCCTACACCGCCAACGATGAAATCTACCACCATGAAGTGGCGATGATTGACCATTTTAATTTTGTATCTGGATCTGAAGGCAGCGGCAGCGGTCAAGGTGAGTAGCGAGTGGTGGCAGCGACAAAGAAATGATGGCGATTGTGTTAGCTTGATGGCAGCAAACGGTTTTAACTAAGGGTTAGAACATAAAGTATTTTGGCTTTGAAAGAACGAGAAAAAAATTAAAATGAACGTGCGAGAGAAAATAAACTAAGTGTTCGAATTTATAATGCATAGACGACAAAGCCAAACAATTTGACATCAACCAGAACTGGTCGGTACTGACATAAAATTTCAACTCAAAACTAAAAGAAAAGGATAGAAAGGGAAAAGAACCGTAGTACGTACCTATGTAAGGCGTGGAACGATCTTCAGAGTGTAGATCGTGTCCTATGCATGGAAAGGGGAAAGAAAGGTAGTATGTATTGGGCGATTATTCTTTGAATAGCAAGCATATGGCAAATAAGAAAAGACATTTGCCACTTCATCTTCTTCGTCCTCTCCTCTCTATATAATCTTGTCACAAAGAAAGCTATCCTTTTCTTTTCTTGGTCGTTAGATTAGCGAAACCCTTGTACTTGTGACAAAATTATCTTAGTAATAACATTAAAGTGGACGTGTTCCTCAAATTTACCAAACCACTATAAATATTCTCATGACTCTTACTTTATTTTGTTGTCTATAATTAAATGTCTATCATATAATTTCATTTTAGGGGTGTTATGCTACTTTTTGGCTCAAAAGAGACTATGTAATTTCTTTTATAGGTAATATTTGGCTTAAATCAACGCCTACCAATTTAACTCTTCATTCGAAACTCATTACATTCATAACTCAAAATCCCTAACTATAAACATGTTGATGTTTATTCTTAAATGATCCTAACAGGATTCTATGCACAATGGTAAAGGTCAAAAGTCCTAATTACTCGTATGCAAAATTTAGCTTTTGGGTCATTTATAAATCAATACTCAAAATCCAATGCAAAATCCACAATTCTAAACTATCAAAGCTTATATTCAAAAAGATTCTAAATGGCAATCCAGACATAGTGGCAGTGGTATCAAGCCTTAACTGCATTGGCAATAAAAGTTGATGTTTTGGGTGCTCGATTAAATTAACCTTTTAAATTTAAATACATAGACTTTAAAATATATAGGTTGCTATATTCCCTATCCCCAACTAATAAATTTGTCTATGAAATCCTATAGGGTGGAATAACTCAACCAAATTAGCTTAGTACCTAATCACCACAACAATCAAGAACTAAATATACAACAAACAAAAATAAGTAAGCAAACAACCAAGAAATAAACGAGTAATAAACAAGTAAACAAACCTCTAGATTAATAACAACCAAACAAAACAACAACTAAAAATAATAAACAAGCAACGAACAAGTATTTTGGCTAACATTAACCAAGAAACAAAAATTAAAAAAAAATCAAGCAAACTAGCAACGATAACTTGACACTTCATACATACATGAGCATAACAATGCTATGAATTTAAAAACACTCACCATTGACAACAAATGAAAAGCTAATACCTAGTGATTATAAAAAAATAAAGATTTCTGAAAAGACTAAATGCCTTCTTCTACCTTTCCTGAGTATAAAACTATGGTCATCGAGTCTATTCAACCGTATTACAATACCGAAGTCATGCAACTACTTCTATACGAGATACATGTAAGACAAACTGCATGCCCACAATTGAAAGGTAAGTTGACTCTATATTAGATCACTAATTCTCTTTACTATTGGATTAATCCAACAACCCCTTTGAAACCTCTTCCATCCTCATGAATCGAGCTAATTCTTCCAGGAAGGATGTTAAAAAATCACTTATTTACTAAGTCATTTACAACAAACACCTGAGGTTTGATCACTTTCGAACTCACCTCGACTTCATGATGATAACACGGAGAATTTTCTAAATGTAAAACAATGCTTGTGCCAACATGCGTTAAATCACCCCTTGGAAGAATTTTCCAGCAACCATAGCAAATTGAGAAGTCTTCCTCTGAACCCGCTAAGATAAACCAATCTTAACTTTATCAAATCATTTTTAGCAAGAACTACCATCGATTGATGTTGTTCAACAGGCATCATCAGGAAGATAGATCACTAACTCCTATGCATTGGCCCTATGGATCATGTCGCATTAATGTTAGAACCCTTTCCTCGTTCTTGCTATAGTATCGCACATATAGACAACAAACTACAATATCAACTGTAGTATCTATAAGACCAAAAATAGAGTCTTACATGCCATGATACAATGTCATCCAAGACATAACTTAAATAAGAGTGACTCAAGAAAAATAATTCACATGCTAGCTCGTTACTTGTAAACCAGCATGCAACGACCCTGAATTTCAGTCATTCGAGTTTGGGATATTAAAATGATTTTTAGGTATTTAAAAGTAATTTCATAACTTTATTTTCATATATAATGGCTATTTGGATATTTGAAATTGTTTAAATAATTGATCTTGAATTTTATGCGAATGAAAATGATTTTGAAAGTTAATATAAATCCTTTTGGATAAGAATAAAGATTGTAAATTTTTGAATTTGAGTTTAAAAGCGATTAAAAATTGTTTTATAATAATCGTATAAATTAATGGGTGAAAATAGCTAAGGTGAAGGCGATAGGGTCTGAAGATAAGTTGATGTGTAAGGTGAAGGCGATAGGGTCTGAAGAGAAGTTGATGTGTAAGGTAAAGGCGAGGCGCCGGCAAAGTTTGGTGGAGACTGGATGATCGGGGAGGCCATAAATTAGAGATGAACATGGCCTTTTTTTGGGTTTGGGTGGCGCTAAGGGGGTTGAAGGAAGTCGAGGCCTGTGTCATCGAATATGTCGTGGTCTGGGGGTTCGACAACTAAGTCGCGACGGTGTGGTTTGGCTTCTGGCAATGGTGGAGGGCGAAGATCGAAGTCCGCATGGGGCACTCGACCAAGCGAGAAGAAGAGTGGGAGAAGGATTACTATAATGAAAGGGTAATTAGTGAATAATTTTTGTAATTAATGAAAATAATTATATTATTTATGTCGTCAATCTTATAATCGCGACAACTTTTGCATGTTAGATCCAAATTGAACGCGGTTAGACGCTTTAGGTTCATATTACAAGATTTATGCTTAGGAATTAGATTGGTGATAATTGAAGCTAATGAAATTTTACGGTGAATTCGAATGAATTCTGATGAAAACAAAAATGCCTCGGCGATTACAGAGTTGTGGTGCACCTTTTTGGTTTAATCAGTATGTTATATAGCTGATGAAAATTATTGATTGAATGTTTGGATGATTTACTATTTTATCAATTGTTTTGGATTTGTGTCGGCACTAGAGCCGATGACCTATATATATATACCCACCTAGTAATGGATGATCCATATTATATGATTATATACTGTTTGTGATATAGGGGGATAGGTTGGAGAGATCCAATGGGATTCCTTGCCATTATTGAAATATTTTCTATAATATTCTTATTTTATGAATTTTCTAAAATCAAGCTTGATTGTTGAAACTATGGGTTATGATATTGTTATATGGTCAAACTTAAAACCTGTAATGGTAGAAAATCAATATTGATATTGGTTAAGCGTTTGGTGGCCTCAAATTAGTATTTTAAAAATGCTACAAATTTTCGTTCGGGTTGGAGTTGGTTTTTGAGACATGAAATGAATTTAAAATCTGAATTTAGGTTTCCAAAATATTTTGTTTTTCTTAAAGGATTTAACTTCTATTTTACTTCGACCTTTTTATTTGTCCTTCCTAAGTTATTTATTTATATTTAATATTTTTTTAAGATTATTTATATCTAAGTTTATTTTATAGATTATTTATTTATATTTAATGTTATTTTAAAAGTAATTTATAATATTTTAATACTTTGAAAAGTTAATTATTTAAATAATTAATATGGCTTGAAATAAATAATAAGGATTTATCAATAACATTTTGGGAATAAATTATTACAATTTATAATAATGGTAAATATTAATTATTATTGTTTATTTAATAATGTTTTGAAATTACTAATTATTATTTTAAGATGTTTGAAGTTAAAAATTATTATTTATATATAATATTTGTTGTTAATAAATTATTATTATTATGTATTAGTGTATTGAAATAAATGGTTTTTATTTATTTCTAAATGTTTTCAAAACCTATAAATTGGGTTTTATAAATGGACTTGGGTTTTATAAGAGAGGCTTTACAAAATGGTTTGAAGACTTAAGGGAAGATTATTTACAAAGTAAAGAAGTTGTATAAATGGTTAGATATTTATAAAGAATTTTAGGAATGGATTTATAGAATTATAATAGGGGTTTTATTGTGAGTTTTATTGATCTATAAAGATTTTATAGAAGGCTTAAGAAATAATTCATAAAGAGTTTATAAATTATTTTAGATATTTATAAATAGTTCATAAATGATTCCAGAGACTTATAAAGAGTTTATAAATTGTTTTAGGAATGTATAAAAGAGGGTTTTTTAAATAATTTTAGAGATTTATAAATAGTTATGAACAGGTAAGAGATTTATAAAGGAGCTTATAAATGGTTTTAGAATTGTGTGAAAAGGAAATCTTTCACTGTTTTATGAATATACTTATACCGTAGATTGGTGTATGGATATTTTCCAAGCATTGAAAATATAAAGATTTGTGGGTATATCTTTGTAAATATATTTTTATACAACTAATTTACGAATTGATTTTAGTTAATGAAAAGATTTATCAAAAGAGGCTAGTGGTTGCTTATGTGCTTAACCAATATTGGTTTTCCCTATGGAATTTAATCCCTGAAATTAAATGTGTGTGTTTATTGATATTTAAACAAACGATTATCAAATATGGAACCAAAACCTAACTTGGAAATATCAAGGAGAAACTTGTGAGTTATATGGCACAGTCATCGTCCATAATGTTGTACTGTGTATATAAATCTTGTTTCATTCTTCTAGGACAGATGAAAAGGAAAATCCGTCCGCTAATGGTTAGGAGGTGATCTCCGCTCTTTCCTTTGACTGTTCATTTTTGAAAAAACTGAGGTTGAGTTTACCAGGATTTATTGAATGTTGTTTCGAAGAGACCCGGATCGGGTATGTTATCTGAAAGCCAATTCGATCCAACTTAAGAATTTCTAAGTGAAGAAATCTTAAGGATAAAGAAATTTGAAGACGGAGTCTTGAAGTGGAAGGGCTACTTGCTACTAATCCTGAGAGTGATTCCAAAATGGATATAATAGTAGTGCCTTCAGTTCGTTCATCTCCTGAATGACTTGTATGGATGAACGCTGACATTGTGTCATCAATTGGAAGGCAGTGTAGTATTCCAAATGGAATGTGCTATATAAAGGTAAAACGTAGTCGCATGCCTCATAAACCAGGATATGATAAAAATCGGGCATGCAGTGAGGCCATGTGGGTTGCTTCCATCAGGGTATAGTCATTTAAAATCTAGATCGATTACTATCTACTCATGTTTGGTTTGGGGCCCATTAGAAAAGGAGGTAATTGTCTTCAGTACTACTAGTTAAGTGGTCGGCCAGTCCTATGTGGTAGGGGTACAAGATATTTTTGTCAGACCCCGGTGCATTTTTTCTAGAGATGTACCATCAGAAGGAAGTTCCTTACCTTGCCATAGTATGGAATCCATTCACCAATACTAGCTTTACGGACTTAGTTGTGCCCAACTATGCTGAAACGTAATATGCAAGCATTTCCGCTATATTCATATTTCACTTTGATCCCTAGACATTATTATAATATCAATGGATTTTCTATAGAAATTGTTTTGGTCATCGTAAGGTAAAAACCCGTCCGTGTTCATGTGCGGCGTGGTCTTACGAGTTAATTTTATTTTCAAAAGGTTTTTGAAACATTAAAATTTAACTGGGTGTGTTTTTCTCATGCTGGTTTACCAAAATGACTCAGATGTTATTTTATTATAATGCTCGATTCAATCATATTTTATTATAATGCTCGACCAAGAGATGTATTCATGTACAAGGTTATTTTTCTGTTGCATTCATTATTGTATTTATTAGCAATTGTAAGGAGAGACTATTATAACTATCCGGGATGAAATAGGTTAGTGTACTCTAATTGGTGTATGTATATTACATTTTTTTGTAAAGACCTGTTGTATATTATAGATTATTCACTCCATTGGGAGATTATATGTTTTTTTAGTTTTCTTCTTCCTTCCATCTTCTTCTCCCTAACTATCCGCATTTCCATTTAATTTGAGTGGGTTATGTGTGTTTGATTGTCTGCTTAAAATGTATGAAAAAGTTGGTCGTTACATGTGGTAGCAAAGCTGAAGGTTAACTTAGAGCCTTGGCTTTGGTGAGGTAACTCATTAAGAGATAAGGTAATGGAATACCCTATTCTGAGTTGAGTTTGTGTGTTAATGTGTGTGTGTATAATCATGTGTTTGTTAGTGATATCGAAATGTTTTATATTCTGTTGATTGATCTGTTGAGTGGCTTATGGGTTCTAGTCAATACGAGCAATTAACGCTATTGATAGGGATCTTTAAACACTTCAATAGATCAATTCGACATGGTATTGTTTTGAGATTGAGTAAATGAAATAACTTTACTTTTATTATATTTTATATATATAAAGGAATAATTTTTCAAAAATTATTGTAGTACATGTGGTGTATTTGGTTGTTAGTGAATGATAATATTCATTACTATCATTTGTTGTTTGTGTGCTAATAGAAGTTGTTTTTACTCTAATGTAAGCAAGATAAAAAATTAATAAATTGTTTTATATAACCAAAGTGAAATTATATGTTCGACGGAAATTATAATATGATTTGTAAGTAAAAAGGATTTAAAAGCTGAGAATTTGAGAATTTAAACCATGGTGATTTGCAAATTGTTTTTCATAGCTTTCGAAAAATAGTAATAATATTTTTTGGAAAATAATTTTGAATGGAAATATTTTAAAATGGAATTTAAAAGTGTTAAGAAAGCACTGAACTCACTTTGATCAATGGAAAATAATTTCGATGAAGACCGTAGCATCATCGATATTCATTACAAGTTTCTAAGTGGTGGATTGCTACCATTGGAGTTTTATTTTGGTAAAACAAGTTTCTAAATTTTTTGAATATAGATGTTAAGAAAAGTAAACTTGAAATTTGAACTACGAAATGAACTTTAACCTAAGTTAAGTTAAATGATTTTTGAAATGAAATTGATTGTGGTTGGGAATGAATTAACGAAATGAGCTAATTAAATAAATTAATGAATTGAATATGGTAAGAATTTCGTTTGATATAATTGAATAATGAAATGAGTTAAATGAGATTGAATTTGATTATGGATATGAGCCTAAGTTGAAAAGTGAAAATGAGCATGATAAGTGTTGTATAAAATGTTATAATAAACTTAGCTAAATTTGATGGAATGGTTCTCAAGTGATATTAGCATTGAAAGGAATATAATAAGAAAACAATTGGAATAAATATATAAGTTGTACATATATTATTTTATTTTCATAACTGTTGATCCAATTTCGAGCACATAATTTCGAGACTATTTACATCGGCCCGAATTAAGATTTTTCACCCGATTCTCGACGGCGAACACTGGATATGAATTTTTGATTGATTGTGATATTTTCTATTATAATATATGGCTATGCAAGAAGAATAGCGGTATCTAATCAAGGAACTGGATCTGAGTCTGTACTAGAGTGGTATGTGAACAATAATAGTTCGGATGTGAAATTATGTGATCAAGCGAGCGATCCGATTTGATATTGCATATGGATGATATATGTACATAATACAAGCTTCAGTAAATTAAATATTGACAATTGAAAAATAATAAATACGATTATGAATTAAATGCTTGGATATCATTGGTAAATAAGGTGCAGGTATATAGAAGCAAAAGCTAGTTTGATGCCTTTGGTTTCATGAGTAGAATTTGCTTGCTCGAAAAATAGGTACATGTTTATATTGTTGTTTGGTTTGACGGTTTTATGATTGAGCCACTTGGCTATTATTTTATTTTGTTGGTTTTGGTCCAAAGTGGCAGTTTGTAGGTTTTTCGATCAAGCTACGCAAAGGTGATGTTGGGTAAAATTAAAGAGTTAAAAATTTTTTTAAAGAACTTTTGATAACTAAAATTTGATGTTTATGTTATTACATTGGATTGTATTAATTAGTAATTTGAACAATTTAAGGACGTAGGAATGGTGATAACAAAGTTTCAACAAAATTGATTTTGGAAAGTTAAAGTTTTAAAGGAATTCGGCAATCTATTTCAACTAATTGATTTGGGAAAGTTGATGGGTTTGAGACATTTTCATACCTCGGAAATTTCATGGATGAAATTGTTTTAAGGGGAAGAATGTAATGACCCAGACTTTCAGTCATTCGAGTATTGGATATTTAGTTGATTTTTAAATATTTAAAAGTAATTTTATAACTTGAATTTCAAATATAACGGTTATTTGCATATTTGAAATTGTTTAAATAATTAAATCTTGAATTTATGCAAATGAAAATGCTTTCAAAATTGATTTAAATTCATTTTGGATAAGAATGAAGATAGTAAACTTTTGAATTTGAGTTTAAAAGCGATTAAACTTGTTTTATAATAATCATTTTAATTAACGGGTGGAAATAACCTTCTGGGTAACTATCTCAGGTTTTAACGAAACTAGTGTCATTTAATGCATAATAACAAATTATTATACACTAACGAATTTCATTGCAATCATATGTATTGTGCGGTCGTACAAGTTTGAAACAAATAAATAATTTCAAAAATTAATATAATATAACTAGGTTTGAAAAGCTATCTTCTATATATGGCCGAATTAGGTTTCGAAACAAGTTTCATTGAGTTTGAAATATGGGTATTTAGTAGGGAACGCCAGTCGGCATGTCTGGATAGAAGTTTGAGATTTTTTGGTGCTTAGAACCAGATGTTTAGAATATAATAATATATACGCCCTATTATATTCCCCATCCTCCCACCATACCACTTCAACTTTTTAGCCATACTTTTCCCACATCTTCGCCTTGCTCCATCCACTATAAATCCTGCTTCCTTCCCTTATGTCTCATTGTTTTCCTTAAGAATTTAAAATAATCCATCCAAAGTGATAGGGAGTAATCCATTCATTTCTAGGCCTTGAGTCCACTAGCCAATTATAGGCGACGTCAAGGTGAATGAATTCAATGGTGGAGATTAGCTTTGGGAGGCGTGATGGCGGGAAAGCTCAGTTTAACAACGAGTAGTTTTTCACTGATTGCTGCGATTTGGGTGACGATGGGGTATGAAGAGAAATTAATATGCAAGGTGAGGGCGAGCTACTGGCGAAGTTTGGTGGCGAATGGATGATTGTGGCAACCATAAATCGGAGATGAACATGGTCATAATTTTTGGTTTTAGCAATGCTAGGGTGGTCGAGGGAAGTCGAGGCTGGTGCCATCGAGTTTGTCGTGGTCTGGGGGTTCGAAGACGAAGTTGCGATGGTGTGGTTTGGCTTCTGGTGGTGGTGGAGGGCGAAGATCGAAGTCGACCTAGAGCGTTTGAGCGGGCCGAAGGAAGAGTGGGAGAAGGATTAGTTCAATAAAAGGGTAATTAGTGAATAATTTTGTAATTAAGGAATATAATATGTCATCAATCTTATAATCGCAACAACTTTTGTATATTAGGTTCAAACTGAACGCGGTTATTCTCATTAGGTTTGTATTGGCAAGATCTACCTTTAGGAATTGGATTGGTAATGATTGGAACTAGTAAAATTATATGTTATATTCTAATGTCATTCGAATTCGAACGAAATCGAAAATGTCTCAACGATTATGGAAATTTTAGTGAGTTAAACTCGCCTTTTTGGTTAACCAGTATGTTATATAGTTGATAAAAATAATTGATTGAATGTTTGGATGATTTATTATTTATCCGTTGGTTTTGATTTATTCCCGACCCTGAAGGGAATGACCTATATATATACCCGTCCAGTAGCAGATGACCCATATTATGTGATTGTATACTACTTGCGATGCAGGGGACATGTTATTGGGATCCAACGGAATTCGTCGCTATTGTTGAAATATTTTCTGTAATATTCCTATTATATGAATTTTTGAAAATCTAACCTGATTGTTGACACTATGGGTTATGATGCTCAAAATTAAAACCTGTAGTGATTGAAAATCATTATCGATATTGGTTAAGCATTTGGCATCTATTGGCCTCAAATTAGTATTTCAAAATGCTACAAATTGACATTCGAGTTGGAATTGCTTTTTGGGATAGGAAATTTATATAAAATCCGAATTTGGGTTTTGGAAATATTTTTTTTAAAGGATTATTTTACGCCGATATTTTCGTCTGTGCTTTCTAAGTTATTTATTTATATTTAATATTGTTTTAAGATTATTTATCTTTAATATTATTTTAAAGTTCATTTATTTATATTTAATGTTGTCTTTAAAGATATTTGTCAATAATTTAATATTTTGAAAGGTTAATTAATTAAATAATTAATATGACTTGAAATAATAATAAAAATTTATCAATAATGTTATGGGAATAAATTATGGCTACTTATAATAATGGTAAAGATTAATTAATATTATTTATTTAATGATGTTTTGAAATTATTAATTATTATCTTAAAATGTTTGAAGTTAAAAATTATTATTTATTTATAGCGTTTATTAATAAATTATTATTATATAATAGTGTTTTGAAGTAAATGATTTTTATTTATTTATATATGTTTTCAAGGCCTACAAATAGGGTTTTATAAGTGGACTTAGGTTTTTTAAGAGGAGTTTAATAAAATGGTTTGAAGACCTAAGGGAAGATTATTTACAAGGTAATGGAGTTTTTTAAATGATTAGATATTTATAAACGAATTTTAGAAATGAGTTTATAGAATTATAAGAGGAGTTTTACAGTGAGTTTTATGGATTTATAAAGAGTTTATAAAAGGCTTGAGAAATAATTTATAAAGAGTTTACAAATGGTTTTATAGATTTATAAATAGTACATAAATGATTTTAGAGACTTATAAAGAGTTTATAAACGAATTTAGGAATGTGTAAAATGGGGTTTTTAATGATTTTTGAGATTTATAAAATAGTTATAAATGGGTTAGAGATTTATAAAATAGTTATAAATGGGTTAGAGATTTATAAAGGAGTTCATAAATGGTTTTAGAATTGTGTGAAAAGGAAATCTTTCTCTATTTTGTGAATATACTTATACCATTGAGATAAGCATATGGATATTTTCCAAGTATTGAAAATATAGGGATTTGTGAGTATGTCTTTGTAAAGGTATTTTTATACAAGTAATTTACATAGTGATTTTAGTTATTGAAAAGATTTATTAAAAGAGGCTAGTGGTTGCTTATGTGCTTAACCAACGTTGGTTTTCCCTATGGAATTAAATCTATGAAATTGAATGTGTGTTTATTATAGTTAAATAATCGACTATCAAATATAGACCCAAAATGTAAATTTGGAAGTTTCTAGGAGAAATACATGAGTTATATGGCACGGTCATCTTCAATTATTATGTATTATGCATATAAATCTCGTTTCATTCTCCTAGGACAAATTGTAAGGAAAATCCGTCCACTAGTGGTTAAAAGGTGATCTCTGCTCTCATTTTTGACTAATTATTTCCTAAAGAACCGTGGTTGAGTTTACCGAAATCTATCGAATGTTGTTTCGAAGAGACTGGGATCAGATATGCTATACAAAAACCACATTGATCCAACTTAAGCATTTTGAAGATAAGAGATCTTGAAGATGATGGAATCTGAAGATAGAGCTCTTGAAGTGCAAGGGCCGCTTACTACTTCTTGAGAGTGATCCCAAAATGGATGCAGTAGAAGTAGTGCCTCCAGTTCATTCATTTCTAAATGGCTTATATGGATGAATGCAAACACTGTGTCGATAACTAAAAGGCAGCGTAGCATTCCAAGTGGAAAATGCTATATAAAGGTAAAACGTAGCCTCAATCCTCATCAACCGGGAAATGACAAAAATCGAGCATGCAGTAAGGCCATGTGGGTCGCTTCCATCAAGGTTGATTACTATCTACTTATACATGTTTATCTTGGTTGATTTCAAATCTTGGTTGATTACTATCTACTTATGTATGCTTCAGGGCTCATTAGCAAAAGGAGTAATTATATTTGGTACTACTAGTCAAGTGGTAGGTCAGTCCTGTGTGATAGGGGTACAAGATGTTCTTGTCAAACCCCGATGCATTTAATTTAGGGATGTACCATTAGAAGGTAGTGCTTACCTTTTCATGGTATAGAATCTATTCTCCAATATGAGTTCTACAAACTTAGCAGTGCCCAACTATGCTGAAGCGTGAGATGTAAGCATTTCAGCTATATTCATATTTTACTTTGATCCCTAGACATTATTATAAGTGGAATAAGTGAAAATTAGCAACAAGGGTCCCTTTAGCATATGCAATTAGTGTATAGGACACACAACTGAAATAATTACTTTTAAGGATGAAATGCAAAATAATTAGTTTCTAAGGCCTAAAAACTATGAAATTATGTCCTTAAAAGTAATTTGACTGCTGACTTTGTCCTTAAAAGTAATTATTCTCCTGACTTTAGCCTTGAAATTAATTTCTTTAGATGTGCATCCTAGAAACTAATTGCACTGCAAAGTTTGTCCCTCTAGTGAAATGCCTCTTATTATAATATAATTGGGATTTCTGTAAAAATTGTTTTGGTTATCATAAACTAAAATCTCATTCGTATTTATGTGCGGCGTGGTCTTACAAGATACTTTTATTTTCAAAAAGTTTTTGAAACATTAAAATTCAATTGGATGTGTTTTTCTCATGCTTGTTTACTAGACTGACTCGGGAGTTATTTTATTATAATGTTTGGGTCAGGCCGAGCATATTTACAGATTGCTTAGGATGCATTGGAGTTTGAGAGATGAGATGGAATATCAGAGACGTATTCATGTACATGTTTATTTTTCTGCTGCATTCACTGTTGTATTTATTAGCAATTGTTAGGATAGAATTTTATAACTATCCGGGAAGAAATAGGTTAGTGTACTCGTATTAATGTATGTATATACTTTTTTTGTAAAGATTTGTTGTATATTATAAATTATTCGTTCCGTAGGGAGATTCTGTGCTGTTTAGTTTTCTTTGTCTACCTTCTTCTTCTCCCTAACCATCCGCCTATTCGTTCAATTTGAGTGGGTCATTTGTGGTTGATTGCCACATAAACCATACGGAAAAGTGGATCGATACACCACAGATTATAACTGGAAACTAACTCTCAATTACCCTTCCTCTATCAAACCCATTCAAGCTAAATGCTTAAGCACTATGTTTGAATGGTAGTATCCTCAGTCCACTTTGCTTAAGATCAAGAAATCAAAATGGTTTCCAAACATACGACTAGTATAATTTTCCATAATCCAATGGTTTGGTTAATAGTAGCTATCGTGACTCCACCACATGAACTCCATGATCTAACACCTCTTTGAGTGCTTTTACACTCATTCGATTTTTAAAAGGTTACTAAATTTATCCAACTAGCTAAACCTCACTTAATTTCGGTTCAAAAAATGCTAGTGATTTCCATTCATGTTCTTATCGAGATATAAAAATCCTACATAGCTATAATTTGAATGTCAACTGCAAGATGAAACCCAAAACTAATATTTCATTCTTAAAGCTAAGTGTGTCTATAACTTTGATTTGCCTCAACAAAGGTGGAATTGCTAAAATCATTGGAACTAAGGAATTCATATCACCTCAGTTATCATCGAAGGAGATCCTAATTGTTGAGGAATTCATATCACCTCAACAAAGGTGGAAAAACACTCTCAAAGGTTCCATAATTGGTGTATAGATCGAACCATTTCCTAAAGGGGTAATGCCACCTTGTTCCCAAATATATACACATTTGGAAAAACTCTACATCCTGAATTAGACTTCCTAATTCATGTGCCTTGTCTTGCTTGCTTATGTTAGAAACAATTCCTTCCAAGTTTTGCTAGAAGGGATCTAAGTTTAATGCCACACTTGTCAATATATGTCGCTAACTCTCTACTGATGTTTACTATAAGTCTCTAACACCATCATTCATGGTAGCCTATGTGCACCTTAGGTCTTCCAGTAGACTAAGATTTCCTAACAAATGCAAACACAAACGTAATGAAAGGATCTTTGTACTCATGGCTCATAAGATCACTATAAGCAAGTTGCTGCATTCATTATCCCAATGGCATAACCAATTGTGTACAAATTCAATCATAGTCCTAAACGCTAAAATATACATACTACACCCCGTAATTTCAAGCCAAAGAAAACTACTAATTGGGTATGCTATAGAGAGATCTATTTCACTAATGTTTGTCAAAAAAATTACCAATATGAAGCATGGAATTCTTCCCTCGCCAACCTATCCACTAGACCTTATATTGAATGTGATAGGTGTGTCTTGATCTGATGTACTTATCTAAAATGAATCTTTCCTTCAACATCTCCTTGGCTCACACCTCTTATTCTTCGACAATTCTATGTACTAATCTTTGTTGGAAAAGTATAACTGTGGGCTCATAGTCATAATCGAGATCAATACAAAACTCAACCTTTAGATACGATGGTAAATCAGAAATCATAAAACACATCTAGATACCCTGTAGGAGATCGGCCCTAGACTAATTCCTAGAGATATAATTGTGAACTCATATTGATAATCCTTATCAAGTGCTTGGACTCACTATATGGACTAGCTTACACCTCTAGAGATCTCTAACTATCACCAATAATCTCGCTTGATCGAGTACCTCTAAGTGCCCTTTCATCTATCGCTCACGTGACGCTACAGGTAATAAAGTTTGGAAATAACCGCAACACACTTCAAACCAAGGTCAATATCAATTATTTCACTTAAGCATATATACCATCCTAAGGTTGGTCGATCCCTCACTGGATTCGACACTACTACATAACTCTCTTCCATAAAGTACCACCAATTAATGGTTTGATAGAATTCATTTCAACCCTGGCATCCTTTTAATATCTTGCATAATCCTAAGTATCTAGTGACATGATCATAGGTTCTCAACAAAGCTTAGTTACAACCGAAACTCACTATCCCACAATAGGCTCCCTATTAAGACTCGAGATTCTTCTGACACAACTTCATAAAGCCATTTATTGGTAAGGTAACATCAACACTTCATCCACCAATTTTGCAGCAATCTAAACATATATATATATATATATATATATATATAGTGTGTCATGCATTATTTTTTCATATGCAGGTCAAATAATGCTAAGGCATCAACTGATCGTATTAAATTTTTCGTTATATTACAACTTCAATGTTTCTCATTTTTACACTTTAGCTCATATACCAACGACTCTACATTATTAAGTGTCATAAAAGGCTACTATACAATAATGTAGTGGATATATGCATATACTATACAATAAAGGTATAAAAAGAAACAAATATGTTCTCTAAATGTTTCGTCCATCCTAAAGTACCCATCTCATAAGTTACCTCACCCTCTATGTGCACTGGTTTCTCGAGTGCCCGTATGGGACTGCTCAAAGACACATGCTTGCGAATGGCTCTATTTTTTCACTTAAGTACTTATAGGACATACGACATTCTAGCATGGTTTACTAGCAACCTAATCAGGTAACCTAGACTCTAATACAAAGTTTATTGATCCTTCAGCTTCTATACCCTGAATCAATGCTATAACAACCACATGTTCTCGAGCAATATAAGTGACAAACCATATGGGTAAATTTAAATAAAAATATGTAGCATGATATATCAAAACAATATCACAATGGAATGATAATAAATAAAATATATTTAAACAAAACTTTATATACATATACATATATACATATGTATATATGAGACTGTGTATGAGTAAGCAACTTATAAAGTCATAGACATAGATAATCAAGGTACAATAACTCGAAAGGTAAGACATATTGAATAAATGAAATAGCTTAAGGATCATATTTGGCAAATATGAACTAAATATTAAGAGATTAAGAAATACTAAAAGAAGTAAATAAAAGTAAGTGCATCAGAGACTTTATAATAGTTCGAAGCACCTCTCATACATCCAATCCCTAAACTTCACTTAGGAATTTCACTAGCAATGCTATCACTTCACTTGGAAAAAGAAGTTTACACTTCTATCTACCTAAGAACCCTTGGGTTTGGACTGACTGTTGTATAAAAAAGTATCTGACAATAGTTGTGTCTCATACACCGATTTTGCTAAATTAAGTACAATATCTCCTATAACCATTTGATTTGATAGAGATTTGAATGAATAGTGTTGAGGGCTATAAGATTGTAGCATAAAGTAAGGAATTGACTGCGCACTAAATAGAAATCATAGCTTGGAGATGAGAAAGTAAGGCGAGATCGATAGTTGTGATCTAGAGGCATTATATAGATGTTGAAGAGTTGCACTGAAGAGTAACAATGTTTCAAAAGGTTGTAGAGAAGAGATGTGATCATCTGGAAGTGAAATGATGAAGAGACACAGGGAAAAGGGGAAGAGGCATGCATAAAATGGTTACTTGTCATCGTCATTGTGGCATCGATGTTTTCCTATCGGTCGATTAGTGGGACCGGTGGATGTACCGTTGAACAAGTTACAAGAAAAGTTTGTATCATTATTCCTTCTGCACATCTATTACGCTTTTATATTTTTTTGGAAATTTTCTAAAATTTTAAAATTATTTTTTAGAGTTTTTTATGAAGTTTCAGAAATTTTGGAGATTATACGAGTGGTTTTAACAATATATTACTCTACCGACTCTATTAAATCGACACACTGTAAAATGTACTCTTATCTTTTTTCAACTGTCAGCTCCATCACTATAGTATCTCCGTGACCTCTTTATATATTACTAATCGCCTTAGTCATCTTATCTTCTTCTAGGTCTAATGTATTTGTACAAGATATTGTTCTTGCCTTCATCTTTGGTATAGAGTACAGATTATATTTCATTGACATAATTAAAACTTGGGTTTTCACATTCTTCTTCTTATTGATGATGAAAACTACATATTAAAATGTTTAGTATAGAAAATAATACTCCCTCTGAATATAAGACTCCGCCTAAATATATGAGATATTTCTCCCCCATCGTTATCCCGGAAAGGAGATAAATATCAGCAAATAGACGAACTCTATATAACTAACATAAACGATGTAGTAATGTCATAACATGATGCACAATAGAATCTCATATGCACAGAATGTCATACGGTACAAAAACACAGAAATGAAAGTAGTATAAATAACAATGTCTAACTAATATAAATGTAACACTAAATGGTAGCAAACCTAATATGAAAAACTATAACTTACTAATCGTTATAGGATGAGGTCCCTCTACCATATCTTAAAGGCAGAGCATGATCGGTCTTTGAAGCATTAGTAGCAAATGGTTTCTAGGATCTCTAGGGATGTGAGCTTTAGGATGCCTCATCGCAGCTCCACTACCCTCTCCACTAATATGTGGGTCATGAATATAAGGCTCTTGGATATAGGCACTTTCATCAATAAATATACAACTTGATGCACTATCCTAACCCTAGAACTCTCCCTCTTTTGCGAACTACCACACAATAAAAGTAGACTCCTCTTGATAAAACCTAATTATTTCATTTAATTTTCCATTTCATTTTTAATTTCCATTTGGTTTCTTAAAATATCTTCTTGATTCCTCAAACCTTTTTCTCTAAATTCTTTAATATAATTATAAGGAGATGGAACATACTCATTGAAAGTATCTTCAAAAGTGTCAACGCCTTCTGGTCCAGCGGGGATGTGAGTAATCTCTGTGGATATGCAGCTCAAAGATAGGTGGAATCTGCTTTTTCCTGAAAAATGTTGTCCCAAAAGCATTGGTGTTTATTTGTTCAATTTTCAAATTGATGTCAAAGTGTTTAAAAATCCTTGTGAGAAAATTTCCATAAGGATTATATGATCTCAGCTTTCCCGACCGAATACCTACCATATTGTTCAAGATAACTTATGCCCAATTAACTTTAAATCCCTTCAAAAATAACATATGTGCATTGTCTATGAATATTGTAAATCTCATCATAACTGCAGGTCTTCGGCATAATGTTATGCTGATCAATTCTAAGGATATGACAAGCTAAAGTCTCTAGTTTTCTTCCTCACTCCAATCTCCTTTGTTTTGACAAAAAAATCATACATTACTCTTTCGTTGTCAAATTATATGTCATCAACATGAATTCCATAAGCATGAATTTGTAATATTTCACTTAAGGTTCTTTCTGTAATTTCCATATCAACCCCATTGATACCAGATTAGATAGAAATTTTATTATAATGATGGCCATATTTTACTTTGCACAAAAAAGAGTCATACACCTAGGATATATGGTTTTTTTAATTTGCTTGGCCATGATATGAATTAATTTGGTAAATTCAAATAGACGACCAAAATTATATGAAGAAGAATTAGGGAATTTTACCGATTGTCCTCACAAATTTTGAAATCCTATAGCATCGTTATAGATCTTTATAGTATCTTCTTCATTTCCAAGCGAGGCTTTAATAAGAGAGCGACAAGTGACCCTTGAGTGGATGGACTAGAGGAAGAAGCTTGTTTTTTGTTTAAGGAAGCCATTAATTTGAACTTGAAAGCTAAGAATTTAAAGAGGACTAGGGGAAAATAATGAAAACGAGGTATAGCTCTTGGGTGGAGAGATAAATGTTTTATAGGGTTTTGAAAAGCAGATTGGATTACAAGGATTATTTTGAGTTTAAAATATAAATTTTATATTTTCCAAAGCAAAAAAAATTAATTTAAAAATAAATAATAATAATTTCGCATTCATAAAAACTAAATTTATTTATAATAGATTCATCCCTTGTATTGGATTACCAATGCGGCCTAGTGGCTTCAGATACTAGCATTAGTAACCTTCTTTCAGCACAACTTAAACCGAAACCCTGTTGTTGCTATAAATAATATTTTTTTTTTCAAAACTCAATTTTCTTGAAATAAATTGAAATATTTTATCCCTTTGTGTCTACAAACCGATTTTGTGATCCGTCTACCCACTCCAGAAATATCTCAATACCTTATAAATATATCTTTTATGTCAAAAGTGGGCGTTTTTTGAGAGATACATACATATTCTTAATATATTTTATTTATGAAAATTATGTATGAATGAATTTATTTAACTTCAGTTAATGAACAAATTCTTAGATCCGTTCTTAATTTTAGAAAAGTATCATAAAGTGGTTTTGTAAAAATGTTAGTAATTTGATTTTCAATACTAACAAAATCTAGTGAAATTATATATTTTTCGACATTATCTCTTATAAAGTGATGTGATATACCAATAGTTTAGTTCTGAAATGATTTATAAGATTTTTAGAAAATATTTTTGCACTGATACTATTACGAAAAAAAGAAAATTTTAGTAAATTGAATCCAAAATCTCATACTGTTAGCTGCGTGTAAATTACTGGAGTACACGACAAAGCAACAGAAATGTATTTTGCTTCACAAGTCGATAGTGATGCATAATTTTTCTTCTTACTAAATTCAAGATATAAAGATTGACTGATAAAATGACAAGTACTACTCGTGCTTTTCTGATCCATTTTGCATCCTCCAAAATCAGCATCGTTGTAAAAATCTAATTCCAAAGCATAGCGTTTGGAAAGAAAAGTCCTTAATCTTTAGGTTCGATTAAGTATGGCAAAATACATTTCATTGCTCACAAATTTGATTCTATTGGATTGGCTTTAAATCTAGCACACAAACAAATATTCATCATTATACCAGGTCTGTTAACTATTAAATAAAATAAGGATCCTATCGTACTTTATCGATTTTGTCGATGTCCTTACCAATTTCTTACTTATCGAAGTGAAGATTAGGGTCATTGGAGTTTATTTTCTACTAGTGTTTTATATTCCAAAGCGTTTTATTAAATCTTTACAATATTTTTATTAATAAATGAAAATTCCTTACTTTTACTACTTAATTTGTTGTCCTAGAAAACAATTGAGTTCACTCATATGTGGCATTTCAAATTCATTTTTATTATATTTTCAAAATTGTCACAAAACTTTTTATTGGCTGAACTAAAATTAATATAATTGGACAATTAAAATATCATTTTTTCTCTTTTAATAAACAGAGTTGTATTAACTTTACCAATATCAAAAAATAAAGTTTGGTAGTTAATTTTTAGTCTTCCGAACCAATCATGTTGTGCTTGTTTAAGACCTTAAAGAGCCTTTTTAAGTTTAAAAACATGGTTTGAAAAATTTTCATGAACAAAAAATGTTAGTTGTTCTACAAAAACATATTCTTTAATACATCCATTTGAAAAAGCACTTTTAACATCCATTTAATATAAAGTTAGATTATTGTAACATGCAAATGATAAAAGTATTCTTATGGCTTTAAGACAGCTATAGGAGCAAAGATTTCCTCATAGTCAATCCCTTCCACTTGATTATATCCTTGAGGCATTTTTCTAGCTATATTGCATATGATATCACCATTACCATCAACTTTGTTTTTATATACCCATTATGTATCAATAAAGAATTCGTTTTCTGGTCTAGATACATGCTCCTAGACTTTATTTTGGTCAAATCAGTTAAGTTCTTCTTATATAGCTAAAATCCAATAATTTTCCTTAGCTGCTCCTTTGTAATTTTTAGGTTCAATATTTGATATAAAAGCAGTGTGACCCATTTGAATTACTTGCCTTCATGTGGGCACTTTTATATTAATATCTCCAGTTAATTATATATTGGGCGATCTTTTAAAATAATATGAGGAGAACTTAAATCATTATTGGTTTCAATGTTCATTGCTTCGATTTATTGTTCATTTGACAATGATTGAGTTACAGGTTTTTTTTTTCAATATTTTCTTCATCATCGATTTTATTATTGAAATTTTCATCAGAAGAGATATGTAATGTTTCTTCTATATTGTTAGTTCTTTTTTCAAAAATTCTGTAAGCTTTGCTTTGTTCCGAATATCCAACAAAGATTCCTTTATTGGTTTTCATATCAAATTTTCCTATGGTATCTTTGGCGTTTAAAATTTAACAATATGGAGTAAAAAAAATTAATGTAAAAAGCTTTGGTTTTCTACCATGGAGAAGCTCATATAGTGTATTTTTAGTAAAGGTCTTAATGAAACACGATTTAGAGCATAACAAGCTGTAGTAATTTCCTCATCGTAGAAATTCTATGGTAGGCTACTACAGCTAAGTAAATTCCTAGTACATTCTTATAAGGTTCTATCTGTTTATTTCTACAACATCGTTTTGCTGTGGTGTTCTAGAAATGAAAACTATGACTTATATCTTTTTTATTACAAAATCCTTAAAAAGCTCATTTTCAAATTCCCCTCCATAATCACTTCTAATATTTTAAATTTTTAGATCTTTTAAACTTTGGATTCTTTTTACAAATATTTTAAATCTTTAAAAGTTTTGCTTATTTTTAAATTAAAGTCTAAGTATTTCTAGAAAAATCATCAACTATTACAAAAATATATTTATTACAATTCTTGATCATGTCTAAGTGTAATAGTTCTAAAGATTGTTTGGTAGAAATTTTATTTCTAAACTTAAAAGAATATTTCTTAAGTTTACCAAATTGAAAAGCATCACATAAATTATTAACTTTAAATTTTATTTTAGGTAAATCTCTTACAATATTATTTTTAGCTAACTTATGAACATTTTTAAATTTAACAGGATAAAAGCATTTGTGACATGGTCATGGATCATTTATATCTTCCACTAGACACAAACCATTGTTATTTCTTTTCTTCATATTTAAAATATAAATATTTCCTACTACTTCGAAATTAAATTTCCATTTTAATAAAAAAATATTACATTTATGTTTTTCAAAATTTATTTTTAAATCCTTATAACACAGTTAACTAGTGCTTAAAAGATTATGTTTTAAATTTTATATGGTGAAACATCAAAAACTAAAGGAGAGTTAGATATATCACAAAAGGTACGTCCCCTTGACCATTGATGTACCCTTTGGAGTTATCTCCAAATGTGATTATACTCATCCATATGTAAAATATTGGTTAGCATCTCTACATTTCTAGTCTTGTGTTTAGAGCATCCACTATCCAGTATGTATTTCTCCTTTTTATTTTATGGAACCCATAAAAAATAAAAATGATTTCATTAGGTATCTCACCCTACATTAGGGTGCTAGGGGTTAAGTAGAAGGTAAACGTACTGAAGAGGGTTTTCTAACACCTTTAAAATAAATATTATTATTATGGTGAACTTCTCTGAAATACTTTATATGCATTTTTTCCCAATTAAGCAATTATTATTTTTTTGGAACCTAAACTTTATTAGTCCTTTTATTTTCTACTTTTGTTTACTATTTTTGAGTTTCTTAACGTAGTACATAGTGTAGCATAGTTTGTTTTTAGTTTAGGCTTATTTGACTTTTTAAATTCTAAACCATTTTTATTACAAGAAGGTTTTGTAATGTTTATTAAGTGAGATAAATTTTCCATTCCCTAATTAAATTTATAAATATTAATAGATAAAACTTTTACTTCACTATCTAAATATTTCAATCAGTTGACAAAATACTAATATTATTTTCTAAATCTTTTACCTTATTTTCTAAAGAATTCATAATCCTTTCTAATAAATTGTTTTCACTAAAAACACAAATTCTCGTTTTAACAATTTGTATTTCTTTAGTATAATCGAGGTTTATAAAAATTTGCATAGATTTTGTAACTTCAAAATTTATTCTTCTAAAACTACTTTTTCATCTTTATGCATTTCTATTTTCTAGTTCTAATATACTTATTTTTCAAGAACATTTTTTATGTGTTCTTCTTTATCTTTATATTTATCATTTAATTAAGAGGCTATTTCTATAACATCAACAAAAGAAAAATTAGAATATACCACATTATGAGTTTCCATGAAGCATACATTTGCCTACTCTCCATCACTATCGCTTGAAGATGAATCTTCCCATGTTACTTAGAAAGCTCGCTTGCTCTTCTTTGACAACTTCCCATTTCTAAATTTCTTTTTGAAGTTCTTCTTTCTATATTTATTTAGGAAAACCTTTCTTTATGTAAAAAGAAATCTATCACATTCGTAGCATTGAAAAGAGGAAGTACCATCTAGGTTATTAAGCATTTTCTTCCAGAAAATTTTGTTAAAGTTCCTCAAGTTGTTGTAGTTTTTTGAAACAAATACAACTTTTTGTCTAGCTTTAAGTCATCACCATTGACCTGGAAGTCAGTATTACCTTTTTCTTGGACTAGTTCTTTTCGAGCATGCAGACTTTCTTTATATGACATTAGTTTCCAATTAATTCTTTAACTTTGAATATGGAAAGATAATTGGCTTCTTCAATAGCAAGTATTATTTTCTTTCCCATTCATCAATCAAAGATTTTAAAATTCATGATACTAAGTCAAAATTGATAAAAGTTGCTCCCAATGTCATAAGATCTTGTTATATGGTTTGAAACCTAGAATACATGTCTACAATGCTTTCATTTGGTTTCATTTTGAAAGTAATTTTTTAATAAATTAATTTTAGTTTGTTTAACCTTATTTGTTCATGTGTAACTTGTAACATATGCCAAATATCATAGTTAGTTTTACACATTATGACTTTAGAAAATTCATTTGTGCCTAAAGAGAAGTGTAGAACATTCATGGCTTTTGCATTGTTGGAGGCAATGGTTTTTTGAATTTTTATCCAGGTACTCGCATCAATAGTAGGTGGTTCGTATCGAGTTTGAGTAGCTAGCCAGATTTCAAGGCTGTTGGCTTCCATATAGAATTTCATATGTGTAGCTAATATGCATAATTAGTCTAATAAAAAGTAGAGGACGTGTATTGGTCATGTTTCTTGAAACGTGTTATAGCTCATGTTGGTCGTAATTTCAAAATTATGTTTTAGGCAAGGCTTTGATATGAAATAAGAGGGTTAAAGGATTGTATATAACAAATGTGAATTAAATATTGAGAGAATAAGAAATGTTAAAAGCTGTATATAAATAGTAAGCACATTGGAGATTTTATAATGTTTGGAGCACCTCTCTTATGCCCAATTCTTAAGCACCTCTTAGGAATTTCACTAGCAATTCCATCATTTCGCTCAGAGGAATAATTTTACACTTCTATCTGCTCGAGCACATCTCAGGTTTGGACTGACTTTTGTATAAAAATGTTTTTGCAAAGATGTGTCTTATACACTAATTTCAAACTCTAGTACTGTATCTTCTATAACTACTCGATATAATATAGATTTAAATGAGAAGGATTAAGAAGTATAATATTATAGTAGAAACTTAGGAATTGAATGTACAGTAAAAGAAAATAAAAGGTTAGAGATCATAAAGCAAGGTGGGATCTACTGTTGTGGTCAAGGGGCTTTATGCAGAGAGTTGTATTGAACAGTAATAATGTTTCAGAAGGTTGCAAAGAAGAGTTATAATGATATGAAAAGGAAATGATGACGAGATGTAAAGAAAAGAGGAAGAGACGTAGATAAAATGATTACTTACAGCCCATTACTAGTGCACCAATGAGTTTCTCACTGGTCGACCGATGAGACAAGTGGATGCACCAGTTAACTGATTGTTAGAGAAGTTTTGTGTTGTTTTTCCTTCTACTCGATGAGTTATTTTGTCTATTTCACTTTGAAGAATTCTGGAAAAATTTCTGAAAATCTGTAACTTTTTTAGATTTTTATAAAGTTTTAGAAATTTTAGAAATCCTGAGTGTTTTTGATGCTATATTACTCCGATGAATTTGTAAAACCAATAAACTATAAAATGTACTCATATCTCTTTTCCATCATTAGCTTCATCTCTATAGTATCTGCATGACTTCTTCATATTTTACTGACCATCTTAGTCATCTTATCTTCTTCTTATTTTGTGATATGTAACATCCCGCCTTTTCGCACACTTTAAAACCGACACTCGTGCCAATTCAAAACATACGCAAGGGCGGATTGTTATGGGGTAAATAAGAAAAATAGAGAAGAAATAAAACGAAAATAGAATCTCACAGCGGAAGGATAAAATATAATAACAAATATACAGTTCATAAACAGTTTACAAAAGCTTGATTCTTCTTTTACAATAAATATCAGAGTTACACATACCAATACAAGCAATGCAGCGGAATAGAAAGAGTGTGGTGCAATAAAATAGATAATAATAATACGAATCCTTCTTCTTCGTCCTCCAAAGCTAAAATCTTCGGTCCTGAAACGCTCGGACTGACCCGAGCGAATTGAAAAGACAAAACACTCGAGTCAGAACTAAAAGATCTTATGTGAGTTAAATTAACAGAAATAAATATGAGTACAGTAACTCAAGAGATGTTCGGGATTTACATCTCCTAAGGATCCGTTAAACTATTTACTATGTAGTATATTGCGCTATTATAATAGTGTCTATTCATAAAATAAACTTACTTTTAAATAGCGTTAAGGGGTTACCCATATAGCCCTTAACACAAATAATGCCAATAGTCTATACAGTACCGTAATACATCCTGATCGGGAGGCTACCAGAGGATACTCCATAGGTACGACACAAATAGAAACTCGTAGTAAAGGCTCGGTATGGTAGGTGACACGGCACAACTAGGCAATGCCATGGTAGATATACCAATTGCTATCCAGGCTGGTGGAAACGCGTAGCCGCAGTTACCGCCCACCTCGGACTAACTCCCCAAAATCAAAATGTAGAAGTGGCCACTGAATCAAATCCAAGTCAAAGTATAATATCGAAGAGGAGCGTCCGATCAGAGGAATGACCTCATTGGCCTGAGAATCGCTCCTGTTTTAGCCACCTTATGCCAACTCACGGGAGTTGGGTCCACGTATTTACCTTACAGGAAACGTCGTCACCACCTACTTCATTCTGGAATCTCCACCGCGTACACGGTTAGTCAAAGTGGTTTTCGGTATCGACAGAGAGTATGTCCATATCCGATCCCGGTCTCTTTGCCAACCCATCGTTATTATAACACCGCGGTCATTTAAAATAGTTTATACTTTAAAACCAGAATATAATCCATTTCAAAACCATAATATTACGATATCATTTCTTCCTTTAAAACCCAAAACAATTCATTTTGATATTATTTATATAAAACCCAAATCAATGATATCATTTCCCAAATATAAATCTTTTCCAAAAATTATGCCACTTTTAAAATTTATAATTCCTTGTAACCAAATATTTGAATATTAACGTTCAACATAATACTTCGAAATCCATAGTTTTTAAAATCATTACTTTCAAAACTAAATGGTTTGGATATTCAACAGTATATAAAATAAGTGGTTTAACTTAAATGTTACTTTGAAAAGAAATATTTCTCGTGGCTTTACAATACATTTCTTTATTTAAAGTTAAAACCAAAATTTAATATCGCTTCAAGTTCCAAAACCATTTCAATAAATTCATATATATACGTATATCCATTTTGAGTATAAATATTTCAACTAAAGTTGGATTTTATTCTTTCAAATCAAATGTTCTATTAATTAGCCTTGAATATTCACATAGAATCCATAATTAATAAGACTTCAATTTCTAGTAAAATATATATATATTTCCAAATTCAAATTTTACTAGAATATTCATTTCAAAATATTTTGGGAAAAATCCAATTATAAATATCGTATCTTTAAAATTTCCAACTTAATATTTAAACATAGGATATAAATCATCAAACTCCATTTTCTTAATTTTTCTTCCATTTTTAATAAAGAAATTCATTCACCTTTTAATTTCAAAATTTCAACTTCATAGGTATATAAATATGAAATAAAATATTTATACAATATAAAATTTAAGATTTATAAACCGTATTCAATCCAAACCATAGAAATCACATTAAAATAGTTATATATAGACCGCGGTGCCTGTATATAATTTTCTATCCTATGGTCAAGTGATACGGATATTTATCATTTCAATCCGCAATTTAAAAAAAATAAAACTACGGTTGTATATCATTTCAAACCGCAATCCCGAATGAAATGTAAATGCATACTAACTTGCAGTTTAATGATATCTAAATAAAACATTCATTCAACAACACATCCATCATCCAATCACAACATCGATCAATATCAATCAATAACAATTATATATATGATCATATATAACAGGTGATAACTGGCAGTTTATTCAAATTAAATTTATCAACTATTAATCTAACAGTTTATTCAGTAATAATTTATACAACTGTTAACTAGCAATTCATATGCAACAATAATTTCCAACAGTCAATTAATACGCAATAAATCAATTAAATTAACAGTTAAATTTAATAAAATGCAATTCAACAGATATGAATGAAATAAACATGCCAAATACTCATAAATAAATTTCTATTCATTTCTAAAATAAATTTAACAAACATAAAACTTTTAGAAGTTGTGAGTGGGTTAAAACACTCACCTTTTGAATTTAAATCGAATTTAAATTCGATTTAAACCCAAAAATTCGCCCGTCTCGGAATTCGTCCAAACTAGAGTCATCAAGTCCGAAATTTTAATACGATCCTAACAAAAAAAACCGCACGTGAAACGGAGTTCGTATGTAAAAGTTATAGCGATAAATGCGATTGAAAATCAAAATTTAAAATAAAAAAAAAAGAACACAATCACACACCTTAACCTATAAGCCACGTCATTATTGAAATGGTCCCAGGCACGTGAAAATATATCTCCATCATCACGCGTTTTCACTGCTCCAGCCCGTGCCCAGTGACCACGAACAACCCATTATGACCGGACTTTGACCAAGCTTCCACGCCACCAGACACCACCATACGCCGTGCCACCACCACCATGGGCTCCAGCTCGCCGAGCCGCACCCCCCTATATAGATCCGGTCGCCTATTGGCTCGCCCAAAAACATGTATGCCGAACCCTAATTTCAAAATTCCCGGCTCCTTTGATCGAATTAGCACGAGCGACTACCGCCATCTCGAAGCCCCAGACGAGATCTACAATACCCAGATCTTGATTTTGCCAATTTCTTCCCGAATCAAAAACGCCCAAATTTGACCATATGGATTTCGAAAATTGGAGGTTGGACCGCGATTTGTCGTTGATCTGAGCATCAATTGCAAAAACCGAGATCACCCGTAGATTCGTATCGATGAAAACTACCACATATATTTTTTTGGAATTTTTCTGGAGAGTTTGAAATTTAAGCTTTGATTTGAATTTTGAAATTGGATCTGAAATGCATCCATTGAGGAAGAGAGAGGGCTGAAGAAATGAACGTACAGCAAAAAAGAATAAAATGGAGGCTAGGGTTTATGATCGCATATATATAGACAAATAGAAAAAGACTAGGTGGGTACGGATAACGAACGTGCTAAACGGTAGTTGGCCCAAAAAGCCCGTTCTGACACCGGAACGAAATTTGTCAAACCCATATATCCAGATAGGTATTTTAAAATATTCTGAACGCGATGGAAAAAGTTTCACGTCCAAATTTGGTCGTATGAAGAAGTTATGCTGAAAACAAAATTTCCAAATTGATTTCAAATTGATTTTAATAAAATTGATTTCAAGGCGTTTCGCGTCCGTACGATCAAACGACAAGTCCGATCGATACGAAACTTGAAATCCTATAATAATTCACCGATACGGATCCGATGAAACTGGTTTCGTCAAAATCCGAGTCCGTGCCCAAAATGGCTATTTTTAATATTTATTAAATAAATTAAAATAAATTATAAATCCAGTTTTTATGTTTCAACTTCTAATATTGGCCAAATTTTGTGACTTATATAATTCAAACAATCCCAAATGGTTTTCCAAGCTTGGATGTGAATTAAAATTTATAAGTATATCAATTTTGCAGTGTTAATTTCTGCGTTTTCTTATTATTTGGGAATTATAAATTTTATTCTCAAAACCCAATTATTTAATCTTATACTTTTATACTCTCATCTTAAATCTAATTAAATAAATAACTTGATTACCATTTCAACTCATTTTTAATTGCAATTAACCTTTTTACCATAAATTAAATCCCAAATTATAAATAAACTTTTATTTCCATTACCTTTTTCTCAACTGTTTATTAATTCCCATCCAAATGAATTCAACATTATGAATTTCATAAATTTATTAGATTTACTTCCTTTCTATATTTCTAAGTTATTGTTGTCAATGTGAACATTAGTTTAAGATTTCACTCAAATGTTTATCAATTCCAATCTAAACTCAATAACGTCATAATTAACGTTAGAATCCGTTTTATTATGCATAAATTCTAAATTTTACTGACCCAAATTTTCTTCTTTTCATTCCATATTAATTGTCAATCCCATAGAAAAATTAACATTAGGTTCATACCTTTTTACAAATAACTCCAATTTCTTCCAAATAATAATTACATAAACTATTAAATATTAAATCCATTAAATTGCAATAAATTCAATTGATTGCAATTTATTTCCAAATAAATTTGGATTTTTATTTGGTTATACACAAAATTCCGTTATCACTTGCCTAACAAGGTTATTTTCACTTAAGATCTCACTGCATCCACATTTTCACATTTTCATTTCCTAGTTTCTTTACTTTATTCTACATAATTTATTACAAATGGGATTTTCTTTGGTTTACATCTTATTTGTATTTAACATTTATCAATCACCAATTCATTTCACTTTAACTGCGGTAAATTGGCGGATAAATTGAATTTGATTCCCAAAATCTAAATTAACAAGAAACAAGGGTAGGTAACATACAATAGTCATTACTCCAAATTCTAGTCACCTAAATAGGCTTTTATTCCTTGCAAATAAATGCTACTATTTATTTTCATAGTACAAATCTCAATGATTATTCCATTTTATATTTGCTTAGGCCATTTATAGTGCACTATAAATATCTACATAAATGGGTAATTTATTCAATTCATTAAGTGTCAATCCTATTAAGCCCTGTTTATATCTTTATGCATTCTTCTGTTACTTTACAAAAGGGAATAACTTTTAAACTCATACACTTAATAACAAAACCGTTATAAATCCAATAAACTTCCAAATCCAAGTTTGTACACATTTTACACAACTATTATGATTTCTCACAAACGTTGAACTTATTAAATGACCATTTATTATAATTTAATTCCCTTAATTGAATCAAATGCTTATTATTATATATATTCTTTTCATTCTACCATTCCTTCCCATTTTATATTCATTAACGTATTTACACATCTCTATCTTTCAAATATAAAATAACCAAACTGATTACAAACACTGTTTCTATCAATTTTCATAAGTTTGTTCAAAACTATACTTTTGTTTACATAAAATAAATTTTATGTTTCTATTAGTTTTCTTTTCCTTTCACTACAGGCATAAATTATTACTATCTACACTAATTAAATCTTTGTATTAATGAACACCATTTAAGTTAATATTTATACTAACATTCACAAATTCAACATTTATTTGTTTCTTCAAAATTACTTTAAATCAAGTTGTGAAAATTTACATTATCCACATCTATTATCATAAAATTTTATAGTTACACTAAATTGCAACCACTATACCAAATTTCTACATTTATTCTTAACCAAATTAGAAATTATATTAATTCATTTTATTAAATATCATAAATTTAACGGGTCGTTACAATCTCCCCCACTCAAAACTTTTCGTCCCCGAAAAGGAAAAAGAAGGGAGGAGGAAGATTTACAGTGCATCTTATTTCAAATATTAACTTATAAACAATATTTTACTGGATTAATTTCCTTTAATGAAATATACTTGTTTTATAATCATTATATCCTTTAATACTTGAATTATTAAAGTTGGAAAAATACTTTCACAAAATTCTAAGTCCAAAATTTCCTGAAAATTTTGGCAAAGTCTCCTTTGTACGGAGGGACTCTGGAGAAAATATAATATCCAAATATACAAATATATTACATATATTATCCAAAATAAAATATCCCAACACGGGAAAATATATAAAATAGCGCTTTATACGTAATCCGGAAACGTACCTATTTGTCGGGCAATACGCTTATTATTACGGAACCAAAAGCAGTAGCAGTTGCTTCCATAACCTGTATTTTCTTATAAGCCTAAAAGGTTAAATATTTATTTTAAAATGAACTATTCTATTGGATTCAATCATTCATATCCAATCAAATGCAATAACCATACATTTTAACAAACAGCACACACCGCAAACAAAATCATTCAATCATACAAACAATTAGTTGTTAGGTTCAAATTCCGAAATTGTACGAATGTAAAATAACTATCAAGTGCATCCTTTACTCAACAGTCTTAGATGGAACAAAGATAGATTATTTCTCCATCCAACAACTTCAAAACTCCTTACCCAACAACCATACATCAACCAAACAATTCAAATCAACACCAAAATAGCTTATTATACATTTATTTCATAATTCAGTGTTTTGATTTTCATTCCTTCATTTATGGAAGAATTTCTTTATTTCTTACAAGTTTTATTTTCCAATTATCCCAAAATTCATTACAATTGTATTTCCTTTTTATTACTTAAGTTTATAAAATAAATTCCCATTAGTAACAACAAATATTTTGAATATCTTCATTTCCTTACTCTTCATTTGTAAGATTTCCCTTAAATTCTTAATCTGCTAACATTCATTCTTATAAGTGGAAGTTTTTATTTATCTATTAACTATGGATTACAGTCATTTCAATTCTTCCTACTTTCCATTATATTGGAATAGGGGAGATTAAAACATACTTAAGTAAATAATCTTACAACATGTCACCTATTAATAATACTTAACTTTATTTTCAATAGAATTTTAATTATCACTTAAGTTTATACCATTTAATTCTTATTTATAACGGTAATTTATTGAATACTTCATTTTCCTACATTCCTACTTGTAAAATATTCAATTCTAGTTTCACATTTAACATTTCAACTTTTATGTTTGGGTAAGTTAATTATGTTAAGGAAATTGAAATTGAACCTATACAAGTTAAATCTCCATTCTTTAATTAAATTTAATGTTTATCCATATTACTCTTTGTCTCATGTGTATTCAAATTCCTCTTTATAGCTTTGCAATTATTCTCTTATTTCAATTAGAGGTTTCAATTCATTTATTACTTAACTTTTATTTCACTAACAATTTATTAATGGGAGATTTTAGAATTAAATTCCGGGTTAAATCTCAATTTATTTCAAAATAATAGATAAATAAGTTCTTACAACTCAATATCTCTAATTATATTTAGAACAATAAAAGAAAATTTTTAGAAAATTTCAAAATAAATCTGCAGTAGAATTTACTACAGTGGTCTTTCCCTTCGAAACTCGAAAATGAAAGTCGATGATGCGGCCGTCATCACCGAATTTATTTTCCAGCGACAGAGAGGAAAGTACAGAATTATTTTCTCTAAAATCTTCTTTAAAACATTTCTTCCGAACTATACTAAATATTTATATAAGAAATTACTTATAAACCAAATCATTATATTTCATAAATCCTTTGAAAGAAGATTTTCAAAACCCCGGACTTAAGTTCTAAAATCTCCAAGTTGATTTTATTATAAATTAAACTTAGCTTCAATTATTATAAATATTTTATTGCCTAACACAAAATCTATAGCAACCAAATATATATATATATATATATATATATATATCTTTATAAAATATTTTTATATATAGAAAATATAATAGGCAAAATTATTTCATTCACCTATATTAAAACAAATATTATGTCGGTCTGTTCTATTAAGTGTTTAGAAATTCCTATTGATGACATAGCGTCCCATGTATCAACCAGAATTTATAAATACAAAGCGGAACAGATTAACACAATATTAAAATCTTCTTATTAATACTAACAAGTACGCTCTCTCTTATATATACATTCAGCGACTCCCATAGGGTATTATTACCCTATTAACAAAGAGTCAAACCCCACAAAGCCAAGGTTTGTCGCTAAACCTAGGCTCTGATACCAACTGTAACATCCCGCCTTTTCGCACACTTTAAAACCGACACTCGTGCCAATTCAAAACATACGCAAGGGCGGATTGTTATGGGGTAAATAAGAAAAATAGAGAAGAAATAAAACGAAAATAGAATCTCACAGCGGAAGGATAAAATATAATAACAAATATACAGTTCATAAACAGTTTACAAAAGCTTGATTCTTCTTTTACAATAAATATCAGAGTTACACATACCAATACAAGCAATGCAGCGGAATAGAAAGAGTGTGGTGCAATAAAATAGATAATAATAATACGAATCCTTCTTCTTCGTCCTCCAAAGCTAAAATCTTCGGTCCTGAAACGCTCGGACTGACCCGAGCGAATTGAAAAGACAAAACACTCGAGTCAGAACTAAAAGATCTTATGTGAGTTAAATTAACAGAAATAAATATGAGTACAGTAACTCAAGAGATGTTCGGGATTTACAGCTCCTAAGGATCCGTTAAACTATTTACTATGTAGTATATTGCGCTATTATAATAGTGTCTATTCACAAAATAAACTTACTTTTAAATAGCGTTAAGGGGTTACCCATATAGCCCTTAACACAAATAATGCCAATAGTCTATACAGTACCGTAATACCTCCTGATCGGGAGGCTACCAGAGGATACTCCATAGGTACGACACAAATAGAAACTCGTAGTAAAGGCTCGGTATGGTAGGTGACACGGCACAACTAGGCAATGCCAGGGTAGATATACCAATTGCTATCCAGGCTGGTGGAAACGCGTAGCCGCAGTTACCGCCCACCTCGGACTAACTCCCCAAAATCAAAATGTAGAAGTGGCCACTGAATCAAATCCAAGTCAAAGTATAATATCGAAGAGGAGCGTCCGATCAGAAGAATGACCTCATTGGCCTGAGAATCGCTCCTGTTTTAGCCACCTTATGCCAACTCACGGGAGTTGGGTCCACGTATTTACCTTACAGGAAACGTCGTCACCACCTACTTCATTCTGGAATCTTCACCGCGTACACGGTTAGTCAAAGTGGTTTTCGGTATCGACAGAGAGTATGTCCATATCTGATCCCGGTCTCTTTGCCAACCCATCGTTATTATAACACCGCGGTCATTTAAAATAGTTTATACTTTAAAACTAGAATATAATCCATTTCAAAACCATAATATTACGATATCATTTCTTCCTTTAAAACCCAAAACAATTCATTTTGATATTATTTATATAAAACCCAAATCAATGATATCATTTCCCAAATATAAATCTTTTCCAAAAATTATGCCACTTTTAAAATTTATAATTCCTTGTAACCAAATATTTGAATATTAACGTTCAACATAATACTTCGAAATCCATAGTTTTTAAAATCATTACTTTCAAAACTAAATGATTTGGATATTCAACAGTATATAAAATAAGTGGTTTAACTTAAATGTTACTTTGAAAAGAAATATTTCTCGTGGCTTTACAATACATTTCTTTATTTAAAGTTAAAACCAAAATTTAATATCGCTTCAAGTTCCAAAACCATTTCAATAAATTCATATATATACGTATATCCATTTTGAGTATAAATATTTCAACTAAAGTTGGATTTTATTCTTTCAAATCAAATGTTCTATTAATTAGCCTTGAATATTCACATAGAATCCATAATTAATAAGACTTCAATTTCTAGTAAAATATATATATATATTTCCAAATTCAAATTTTACTAGAATATTCATTTCAAAATATTTTGGGAAAAATCCAATTATAAATATCGTATCTTTAAAATTTCCAACTTAATATTTAAACATAGGATATAAATCATCAAACTCCATTTTCTTAATTTTTCTTCCATTTTTAATAAAGAAATTCATTCACCTTTTAATTTCAAAATTTCAACTTCATAGGTATATAAATATGAAATAAAATATTTATACAATATAAAATTTAAGATTTATAAACCGTATTCAATCCAAACCATAGAAATCACATTAAAATAGTTATATATAGACCGCGGTGCCTGTATATAATTTTCTATCCTATGGTCAAGTGATACGGATATTTATCATTTCAATCCGCAATTTAAAAAAAATAAAACTGCGGTTGTATATCATTTCAAACCGCAATCCCGAATGAAATGTAAATGCATACTAACTTGCAGTTTAATGATATCCAAATAAAACATTCATTCAACAACACATCCATCATCCAATCACAACATCGATCAATATCAATCAATAACAATTATATATATGATCATATATAACAGGTGATAACTGGCAGTTTATTCAAATTAAATTTATCAACTATTAATCTAACAGTTTATTCAGTAATAATTTATACACCTGTTAACTAGCAATTCATATGCAACAATAATTTCCAACAGTCAATTAATACGCAATAAATCAATTAAATTAACAGTTAAATTTAATAAAATGCAATTCAACAGATATGAATGAAATAAACATGCCAAATACTCATAAATAAATTTCTATTCATTTCTAAAATAAATTTAACAAACATAAAACTTTTAGAAGTTGTGAGTGGGTTAAAACACTCACCTTTTGAATTTAAATCGAATTTAAATTCGATTTATACCCAAAAATTCGCCCGTCTCGGAATTCGTCCAAACTAGCGTCATCAAGTCCGAAATTTTAATACGATCCTAACAAAAAAAACCGCACGTGAAACGGAGTTCGTATGTAAAAGTTATAGCGATAAATGCGATTGAAAATCAAAATTTAAAATAAAAAAAAAAGAACACAATCACACACCTTAACCTATAAGCCACGTCATTATTGAAATGGTCCCAGGCACGTGAAAATATATCTCCATCATCACGCGTTTTCACTGCTCCAGCCCGTGCCCAGTGACCACGAACAACCCATTATGACCGGACTTTGACCAAGCTTCCACGCCACCAGACACCACCATACGCCGTGCCACCACCACCATGGGCTCCAGCTCGCCGAGCCGCACCCCCCTATATAGATCTGGTCGCCTATTGGCTCGCCCAAAAACGTGTATGCCGAACCCTAATTTCAAAATTCCCGGCTCCTTTGATCGAATTAGCACGAGCGACTACCGCCATCTCGAAGCCCCAGACGAGATCTACAATACCCAGATCTTGATTTTGCCAATTTCTTCCCGAATCAAAAACGCCCAAATTTGACCATATGGATTTCGAAAATTGGAGGTTTGACCGCGATTTGTCGTTGATCTGAGCATCAATTGCAAAAACCGAGATCACCCGTAGATTCGTATCGATGAAAACTACCACATATATTTTTTTGGAATTTTTCTGGAGAGTTTGAAATTTAAGCTTTGATTTGAATTTTGAAATTGGATCTGAAATGCATCCATTGAGGAAGAGAGAGGGTTGAAGAAATGAACGTACTGCAAAAAAGAATAAAATGGAGGCTAGGGTTTATGATCGCATATATATAGACAAATAGAAAAAGACTAGGTGGGTACGGATAACGAACGTGATAAACGGTAGTTGGCTCAAAAAGCCCGTTCTGACACCGGAACGAAATTTGTCAAACCCATATATCCAGATAGGTATTTTAAAATATTCTGAACGCGATGGAAAAAGTTTCACGTCCAAATTTGGTCGTATGAAGAAGTTATGCTGAAAACAAAATTTCCAAATTGATTTCAAATTGATTTTAATAAAATTGATTTCAAGGCGTTTCGCGTCCGTATGATCAAACGACAAGTCCGATCGATACGAAACTTGAAACCCTATAATAATTCACCGATACGGATCCGATGAAACTGGTTTCGTCGAAATCCGAGTCCGTGCCCAAAATGGCTATTTTTAATATTTATTAAATAAATTAAAATAAATTATAAATCCAGTTTTTATGTTTCAACTTCTAATATTGGCCAAATTTTGTGACTTATATAATTCAAACAATCCCAAATGGTTTTCCAAGCTTGGATGTGAATTAAAATTTATAAGTATATCAATTTTGCAGTGTTAATTTCTTCGTTTTCTTATTATTTGGGAATTATAAATTTTATTCTCAAAACCCAATTATTTAATCTTATACTTTTATACTCTCATCTTAAATCTAATTAAATAAATAACTTGATTTCCATTTCAACTCATTTTTAATTGCAATTAACCTTTTTACCATAAATTAAATCCCAAATTATAAATAAACTTTTATTTCCATTACCTTTTTCTCAACTGTTTATTAATTCCCATCCAAATGAATTCAACATTATGAATTTCATAAATTTATTAGATTTACTTCCTTTCTATATTTCTAAGTTATTGTTGTCAATATGAACATTAGTTTAAGATTTCACTCAAATGTTTACCAATTCCAATCTAAACTCAATAACGTCATAATTAACGTTAGAATCTGTTTTATTATGCATAAATTCTAAATTTTACTGACCCAAATTTTCTTCTTTTCATTCCATATTAATTGTCAATCCCATAGAAAAATTAACATTAGGTTCATACCTTTTTACAAATAACTCCAATTTCTTCCAAATAATAATTACATAAACTATTAAATATTAAATCCATTAAATTGCAATAAATTCAATTGATTGCAATTTATTTCCAAATAAATTTGGATTTTTATTTGGTTATACACAAAATTCCGTTATCACTTGCCTAACAAGGTTATTTTCACTTAAGATCTCACTGCATCCACATTTTCACATTTTCATTTCCTAGTTTCTTTACTTTATTCTACATAATTTATTACAAATGGGATTTTCTTTGGTTTACATCTTATTTGTATTTAACATTTCTCAATCACCAATTCATTTCACTTTAACTGCGGTAAATTGGCGGATAAATTGAATTTGATTCCCAAAATCTAAATTAACAAGAAACAAGGGTAGGTAACATACAATAGTCATTACTCCAAATTCTAGTCACCTAAATAGGCTTTTATTCCTTGCAAATAAATGCTACTATTTATTTTCATAGTACAAATCTCAATGATTATTCCATTTTATATTTGCTTAGGCCATTTATAGTCCACTATAAATATCTACATAAATGGGTAATTTATTCAATTCATTAAGTGTCAATCCTATTAAGCCCTGTTTATATCTTTATGCATTCTTCTATTACTTTACAAAAGGGAATAACTTTTAAACTCATACACTTAATAACAAAACCGTTATAAATCCAATAAACTTCCAAATCCAAGTTTGTACACATTTTACACAACTATTATGATTTCTCACAAACGTTGAACTTATTAAATGACCATTTATTATAATTTAATTCCCTTAATTGAATCAAATGCTTATTATTATATATATTCTTTTCATTCTACCATTCCTTCCCATTTTATATTCATTAACGTATTTACACATCTCTATCTTTCAAATATAAAATAACCAAACTGATTACAAACACTGTTTCTATCAATTTTCATAAGTTTGTTCAAAACTATACTTTTGTTTACATAAAATAAATTTTATGTTTCTATTAGTTTTCTTTTCCTTTCACTACAGGCATAAATTATTACTATCTACACTAATTACATCTTTGTATTAATGAACACCATTTAAGTTAATATTTATACTAACATTCACAAATTCAACATTTATTTGTTTCTTCAAAATTACTTTAAATCAAGTTGTGAAAATTTACATTATCCACATCTATTATCATAAAATTTTATAGTTACACTAAATTGCAACCACTATACCAAATTTCTACATTTATTCTTAACCAAATTAGAAATTATATTAATTCATTTTATTAAATATCATAAATTTAACGGGTCGTTACATGATATTTGTATAATTTGTTATCTATATCATAATCTATAGTAATAGAGTATAGAGTATATTTTGTTGACATCATCAAAACTCCATGTCTAATAATATATATACAACTTATAATCTTCTACATAATAATTGAGTCAATTATGCACAAACTGGAATGTAGTTATATAGGATCGATTACCATGTCTCCAAAATATAAATATTCAACTAGCATATCCTCATAAGAACTTAACTCTTAGCCTATGCCAAAGAATAACCAAAAGACATCCAAAAGAAGAAGAAAAAACAAGGAAAATGAGGGTTCTACATGAGTGTTGTGAAGAGTAGCCTCGATGTACTATACATTAATATACATACATACATATACATATATACATACATACATATATATATGTATGTATGTATGTATGTATGCATACTAATGTGAGCATAGTTCTACGTCGTTATACTATAAAATTTCCCATCTCGCTCTATCCCTCCACCAACAAGTCAAGATACAATATAATAGTGATTTTACCATTAAACTAAAACATACTATCAAAAAATCTATGCTACTGATAACATAATGGACGAATGTAGGGTGATACTACATTCTGTGGTCAGTAGTTTCCAAGATTCTTTTTTTAGGTCGAAACTGAAATGTAAAGTGAAACGTAACAACACAAACATGCTTACACTAGCATCCACTCAACCTGTAACAACCCTAATTTTATTGATATTGTTCATGAGATTTAATTAGAATAAATTAAATAAAATAACGTAGATAAGAAAATTGAGGTTGATCAATAAACTAGGTGGTCATGCTTATTTAATAATCTAATGAATTTATATAAATGGTTAGGATATTAAACATAAGGGCATTATATAACCATACTTGCCATCCTTATACTATTCGCATTAGGTTATACACGTTCATTTTACTTCAAACAAAAATTTATAATCATGAGAAGCAAGCAAGGCCGGCCTTTAGGAAGAAAGAAGAGAAAAGAAAATCAACTAAATGCTTAGAATTCAAGTTAGAAGGAATCAATCTCAACCAAACTTCAATTTCTTTGTCCAATCTAACGTGAATAATAATTTCTTCATCTTTATTTTTAGTTTTATGATCATATGGTTTCAGATTTTAGTGTAATTCTATTTTTATGATATATTCAATGATGATATGCTTGATTTATGATTTAAATGGATTGAACAAGGTTGTTTAAAAGGAGATATACACGGTTTAGGGTAAAGTCGAGATAAAATGTGTAAGGACCCGATTCTTCGTCTTCCGAAAATTCAACATCGATACTCACTTTATCGACTGCCGAGCAATCGAACGACGGAAAACCGAACACTTAGGGTTTTAAGAAAAAGAAAAAGGATAGAAGAAGAGATAAGAAGATAGAAAATAGAGGGAAAAGACAATAGAAAATAGAACGGAACTGAAAACAACAGAACAATATCAGAATCTCACAATTCGCAGCGGAACAACATATAATAATAAATGAATAATCTTTAAACAAAGAACTATATCAGTTATTACATTACATCACATTACATCATATCATCAGAGTGTACAACAACAACAAAAAACAGTGCAGCGGAAAAAGAAATACTATATACTAGTAATTACGCCATGCCATCCATCTTGCCTCCAGCAACTCCAGAATATCCAGAATATCCTGATAAACCTAACTCTTGACTGCCCGTGTAGAAATTGGTGGGCACCCAGAGTTTAGGAAGGAAAACAGTAAACTCCGAGTCAGTCATGCGACTGGTGTGAGAACTCAAAACAGTTTATTTATCTTTAAAATCAAAATAGAGGAATATTTTTAAATTCAATTCGCAATGCTTTTAAAAATGAGACTACCATAAGACCTCCCGCCACACACACAATGCAAACGCAGACTTGGAGGAGATTTCTCCTTATGATAGTCAAAGATGCTTGATACGCGTTTAAAAAGAAACATTTGATATTATTATTAGTGCATAGTGTAGGAAACAATTTCATTTCGAAAGTAGAATATAAATCTTAGCCAGCATAGGTACCATTATAGTATGCTTACTATAGCTACCATATTAAATGGCAGGTTCTACAACTAAAACCGTACAAGTCTCGTATTGTTTCTTTGGATTTCCAACTAATGATCAGGCCAAGGAACTTCCCATTGCCACATGAGAATGCCTCTGGATGGACATCCCCGAGAACCAAACCGGATCTCTACCAACACAAGGCCGGGTTACCCCTAACTGAGTAACAACTGACCGAATATGCCATCCCCCGGTCCTTTGGGACCTTTCAACCGAGCGCTCGCAATCAATTCACACAATCATAAAGTGTTTTCAACATGAGTAAGTATTTGGGCTCCATACCATGATACCACCCTTTTCCAGAAGGAAATGCACATATCCTAAAGGGCGCTACCCCTCATAACCTTGCCGCATCTTTCCTGTTTGACCATTCCCGAGGTGTGAGGCTCGACGAAGTCACGTCCACAAAAACATATTTTATACAAAAGCCATGCTTTGGGTCAACAAATGATCATAGAAATGATCACCAGATAGACGATCAAATAAACGATCCTATCACAAATAATCAACACAATGATCATTTCACAGCAACACTCAGCATGTCACATTACCAAATTGGGAATATATCGCTGATAACATTCAACTACATAACCTCTGAGCTCGTACGTCTCAGAGAAGGGTGTTAAGCTAAAAGAATAAATTCTCCGCCACCAACAGAAATATATTTGAAAGAAATCTGCTTTATATCTCAATTTGTAATGTCAGACATACAATCCATACAAGTCTGTTCCGGGCTCGAACAAAACCGAAGGCACTTACAAAGAAGTCCTTGCAATCCGGATATTCACAATCCTGATCGGATTCACCATCACATATGGAGAACTCTATACCGGAGCAACTCGGTGCAGAGTCAATCGACAGGTCATCCTATCGCTCTCGCAAATACCGGGTCTTCAACACCGATCTTCAATGCGATTCATAACGACGTATCACATATTCGGAATGGGTTATACGACCCCATGGTCCTTTTCCGGTTAACCCGAATAGTGAGAGCTTATTCAAAAATAAATGTGGTATTCAAATTCAAACAAATCACATCAATTACCCATTCAAAGGGAAATATTGATAGTCGGTTATTGAACTATCAATGGATATGCACACATCACCAGTTTCCAAATAATTTTCCAAATTATTTATTTTCCAAAATATCTTTACAAGATATATTATTTCAATATGTCAAAAATAAATCAATATTTATTTTCATACAAATTCCACTTCCTTTTATAAATTCCTTAGTGAATTTATATTCCAAAATATCCATGCATATACGATTTCAATTTATCATTTCAATTTATCTTCAAAAAGATAAATTCTCAAAATATTCCCTTTATATCGGAAAACAATTCCATACTTATTAAATAAGTAATTCACAAATCTATTTATTTTCAACACTTGGAAAATATTCAATATACTTAAATCGAGATTAAGTATATATTTCATTCTTTAAGAAAATCATTCTCTTAAACATATTTATTTGGGCCAAAACGAATGTTACGTAAAACATCGTTACGACAACCCAAAATCACTAGTATAGGGATTCGAAATTAAAATAGATATATAAATCCCAATACTATACAAAACATTTCCTTACGGAAATCATTTACTATAACAACAGTGTTATAGTCCACCATTTCCTTTTATTTCTCGAAAACGTCTATTTCAACAATGAATGTTGAAATCTATGGTTTCGAATCTCAACACATTTTAAAACATCGTTAGATCGTTTTAAATTCTATTTAAAACATCAAATCTAAACATTTTCTTTAACATATTATTCACTATTCAAAAACGTGAATATACTTCAATTAACAATTTCATCATTTCTATTCATTTTATTTCAAAGGATTATTCACAGTCAAAACGTGAGTATAACTCCATAAATAAGTTATAACAATTTTCTTATCAAAATAAGTCATTTGCGAATTTATAAAACAACGTTTATAAATTTCTTTTCTATTTATTTTATAACTCCTTTTTATAAATCTCCTTTATTAATCTATTCGATTTATAACTCAATTATAAACCAAAAGTTCACATTATAAGTTAAACACTTATAATTTATTTGTTTACAAGAATCGTTCTTTTAAACATCCCAATTCATAAATCTTATAACTTATAAGATTCATTTAATCAAAAATCCATTCTTCAATTAACTTTTCAAATTTTATAAACCTACTGCTTATAAAATTCCATTTATAACGTCACCGTTTATAATTTTATGAATTCCATTCACTTATGCAATCCATTTTCACTTCATTCAAACACTTATAAAAACTCGTTTTATAATGTCAATATTTCAATTTATAAATATCCATTTATAAATCTATTTATATAAAACAATTTATATTATTCTTTCAAAACATCTTTAATCTCCTTTATAATTTCATCATTTTTATTAATAAAATAATTAAATTTTATAAATCCTATATTTTCAACTTTTTATAATAAATTCAAATCCCCAATTTTAAACTATTTTATAAAATCATTAACCCCATATTTTCAAAAATAAATCTTTAACCGTATTTCTCAAAATCATAATTTTTATAACTTTAAAAACTATAACGTTTATTTATTTAAAATGGATCACTTCCAAAAATATTTTATAAACGTATACTTTCAAAAATCACTTTTAAATCCTTTTAAAATTCCAAATTTGGTCCAACGATGCTACATACCAAATAGTCAATCACGACAACAACGATATCACATATCGATATGATAATCCATCAAATATCAAAATATCTGAAATCAAATAAATACTGTTGAGGAATCCAGTTGGATCCCTCCAACCTGTTTTCCTGCATCCACAAACATTAGCACAATATCAATTCCGCTCCAGTACGGAATTATCGCGGTATATGGGATTTAAAATATTATCCGCTTAATAGACGGCGAAATAGGGTCTCATCCGCTATACAAATGCGGGGAATCAATAACTCCAATATATACATATGCCAATATATATATATTGCTATTATATATAATACCAATTTCACTGTTTATGAAATATTCGCGGTATATGTTTTTAATAAATAACATCCGCTTACTAACGGCGCATAATGTCTATTTTAACAATCAATAGATAACAATCATCATTCAAACATGCATTCAAATATTTTAAATCTAACTATTTAAAATAAAATCGAAACTGATTTGATTGAGTGAGAAGTTCTCACCTTGTTTTCAATTTCGCTTTAGCGATTTATTTCGAATAAAATTAAACGGACGTTTAATTTTACCCGAAATTCTCACTAACTCCAAACGACTCCAATCCAACTTCATCGCGTAGTGCTCGTCCATACGATTCCAACGCAACTGGTTTCGCGCGTTTTCGACCTCGTATGAAAAAGATATGCATTTTACAAGTTTATACTAATTTATAAATAATTTACAACCTTTATATATAAATTTTATACCCAAATCAAATATTGGACGTGTGATCTGCTCCCCCCCCCCATCAGGCCGTCCCTTGCCTTCTTCTCACGCGCGTCTTCTTCCAGAAAGGAGCACGCAAACAATGAACCCAACATATCTAAATTAGGTTTTAATCTTGCAACTTCATCGCTCGATAGAAATTTGATCAGGAACTTGCAATTTGAAGAGCACGACAAGCACAATACTCGGCCAAGATGGCATAGAGCTCGGCCTCACCATCACCCTCGAAATGCGTGCGCAATCATAGCCGAACGCGGCCCTGTAGCTCCCACTACGATGCTCCATTTATAATCATATCCGTATAGATTTGTAGATCTCTTCTTCCTCTTCAATGTTGTAGTTAATAATTTTGGCTAAAACTTCACGGATTGGAAGTAATTGAGGAAAGAAAATCGAATGTTTTCAGCCCTTGGTTTGTAAGAGGCGGCTGGCTAGGGTTAGGTTTAGAGATATTTTTTTATTTTTATTTTGTGAGGGTTATTGGTCCTATTTATAGGAAAATTGATCGACACTATTCGTTCCGGAAATTCCGAACTCCGATTCACGCGCCGTAACCAGCGTTTCTAGGGTTTACCCCATGTTCCGGACACAATGGAACAGGTTTCGGAAGCTAATTCGGTCATCTGTGCGAGTTATGACTATAAACGTTCAATTTAAATTAAACCGATTTAAACGATTTCCTAGACGTTTTAATTTGTATCGGACAAACGGTAAATCCAGTTGACACGAAATTTGAAACCTTACAATAATATCACATTACGGATCCGATGAAATAGGTTTCGTCGAAATCCGAGACTTTTTGAAAAATGGCTATTTTAACTCGCCAAATTAATATTAAAAATAATTCGATGCGTTTTGAGCTGCCACGATCAAACGATAACTCCGATTGCTACGAAAATTGAAATCCGGTAATAACTAACTATTACGGATCCAATGGAACTGGTCTCGTCCAATTCTGAGGCTGTTCAAAAATTGACTATTTTCACTAGTCGATTTTAATATTAAAATATTCAATTTTCACAAATTAACTTTTAATTCGATTTTAAAAGTTCTAAAATATCATTCTAACTTCAATATGATAAAATAAAATTTTACAAATCATTTTTAATCATATTTAACTCAATTTTCAATTATTTCCATAATTTAACATATTAAATTATCGATTTAATTATCCAATTAAATCCAATTATTCAAATAAAAATTTATTTGACTCATAAATTCACTTATTAATATTTAAAATTAATTAAATATTCAATTTTTAATTATCAAAAATTCTGGGTCGTTACAATCTTCCCCCCTTAAAAGAATTTCGTCCTCGAAATTAACAAGTAAGAAAAGTTATAGAATTTATTAACTTTCCAAAAATTCATAATTAAATTTCTTCTAATACTTTACTAAGTTTTCAAATCATACTTAGTTATCTTTTCAAAAACAACTACTATTGTTTAACTTTCAATTCCAAATCAAAGTTAAAGTTTTCAAAAAAAATTCCAATTTTCTCAAATTTTTCTAACGCCTTAAATTTCCGGAAAAATTCGCCATAGTCTCCTTTGCGCGGCTCGATCCGAAAAAAAAATGACAGTATATATATCACAAATATACATCTCATCAAGTAATGAGGCATCCCGAAGGGAAAAAGTATAAAAGTACGGTATGTAATCCGAGATATGTATCTTATATTTTATTAGCGAGCATATACGGCTAATATAGCGCGAAAGCGAGCTCCAAATGCGAAACAAACGCAATCCGCACCTACTAATCACTCAACAAACAACATGAGAATCATGTATATAGACAATAGTATCAATATACAACATATAGCAACATAATAACTATATATGTCAACATAGCAATTGAAACAAAAGCAATATATTCAACCATCAACCAACTAGCATTCAACTAATTCATAACCAATAAATATTCATTCATATTCTCATTAATATTCAATGAAATAGGTTTTCAATTTAATCATATTTGATTCATTTACAGTGGATGTTCTTACTAACATTCATTTTCAATTAGTTTATATTCACTAATTCATACTCAAGTTGGTTCACTTCCAAATCAAATTCAATTTCATTTAAGATTCACTTAACATCCAATTGAATTTCAATTACTTTAGCTTCCAATTTCATTAATACTTAATGAATTATATACAATCAATCAACAATCAAATAACAACCAATGTATATTAATTGCAGCCAAATTACTTTGCTTATTAATTGGTTTAATTAAATTGATTTTCATTCAATTTTTCAACTTTCAGTAACATTAGATTTTAATGAATTAACACTTACATTCATTATTTCATATCAACTTAATTTACATTCAATTGATTAACATTTAATCCATTCATTCAATTCAATCACAAAAGTTGAATTTCATTTATATAACTCAAGTTCATATCTATCACTTAACTTTATTAATTTACTTTGATACCAATATCAACTTCATTCAACATCTCTTAAGTTATATTCATATAGTTTCACTTCTCATATATATAAGTTTATTTCACAATTGTAAATCACTTTAATTATAATTCAATTCTTATAATTCTTTTGCTTATACAATTATTCTTTTATTTAGATTATTCAAACAACCAAACAATCTACTTATATACACTTTAATAATTCTGAAAAATTATTTCTTTATATATAAAATATAATCAATTTAAAACAATATCGTGTCGGTTTATCTTGTTTAAGAGTCTAGAAACCCCTATTTACGATAGTTAGCTAGACTACATCGACCGAAATTTATAAACAATCAACCGATAAGTCAACATAATACAAAACAATTTATATTCACTAACAAATACGCACTCATAGCTATTATTACACTCAAACTCATTCTAGAGCACTACTGACTCTATCTCTAATGAGTAATACCCAACAGAACCATGGTTGTCGCTTAACCATATGCTCTGATACCACATTGTAAGATCTAGGCTTTTCAACCGTCGACAGCAGTCACAACCGGCAGGCTTTTCAACCATCCCAGCCCCACCGTGGCAACAACTGGTATCCCAAACTTGCTTTTACGGCCACCCTTTCGAATGTCACGGCTTCGCCTAACCAACCCCGTAAAGAGGACGTGTGGGGGTAAGAGTCTCCCGTTCGCCACCAAACCGCGAAGCGAGAACCCCCCATCACATATCACCTAGCATAAGCAAGACTGGTGTGAGAACTCAAAACAGTTTATTTATCTTTAAAATCAAAATAGAGGAATATTTTTAAATTTAATTCGCAATGCTTTTAAAAATGAGACTACCATAAGACCTCCCGCCACACACACAATGCAAACGCAGACTTGGAGGAGATTTCTCCTTATGATAGTCAAAGATGCTTGATACGCGTTTAAAAAGAAACATTTGATATTATTATTAGTGCATAGTGTAGGAAACAATTTCATTTCGAAAGTAGAATATAAATCTTAGCCAGCATAGGTACCATTATAGTATGCTTACTATAGTTACCATATTAAATGGCAGGTTCTACAACTAAAACCGTACAAGTCTCGTATTGTTTCTTTGGATTTCCAACGAATGATCAGGCCAAGGAACTTCCCATTGCCACATGAGAATGCCTCTGGATGGACATCCCCTAGAACCAAACCGGATCTCTACCAACACAAGGCCGGGTTACCCCTAACTGAGTAACAACTGACCGAATATGCCATCCCCCGGTCCTTTGGGACCTTTCAACCGAGCGCTCGCAATCAATTCACACATTCATAAAGTGTTTTCAACATGAGTAAGTATCTGGGCTCCATACCATGATACCACCCTTTTCCAGAAGGAAATGCACATATCCTAAAGGGCGCTACCCCTCATAACCTTGCCACATCTTTCCTGTTTTGACCATTCCCGAGGTGTGAGGCTCGACGAAGTCACGTCCACAAAAACATACTTTATACAAAAGCCATGCTTTGGGTCAACAAATGATCATAGAAATGATCACCAGATAGACGATCAAATAAACGATCCTATCACAAATAATCAACACAATGATCATTTCACAGCAACACTCAGCATGTCACATTACCAAATTGGGAATATATCGCTGATAACATTCAACTACATAACCTCTGAGCTCGTACGTCTCAGAGAATGGTGTTAAGCTAAAAGAATAAATTCTCCGCCACCAACAGAAATATATTTGAAAGAAATCTGCTTTATATCTCAATTTGTAATGTCAGACATACAATCCATACAAGTCTGTTCCGGGCTCGAACAAAACCGAAGGCACTTACAAAGAAGTCCTTGCAATCCGGATATTCACAATCCTGATCGGATTCACCATCACATATAGAGAACTCTATACCGGAGCAACTCGGTGCAGAGTCAATCGACAGGTCATCCTATCGCTCTCGCAAATACCGGGTCTTCAACACCGATCTTCAATGCGATTCATAACGACGTATCACATATTCGGAATGGGTTATACGACCCCATGGTCCTTTTCCGGTTAACCCAAATAGTGAGCGCTTATTCAAAAATAAATGTGGTATTCAAATTCAAACAAATCACATCAATTACCCATTCAAAGGGAAATATTGATAGTCGGTTATTGAACTATCAATGGATATGCACACATCACCAGTTTCCAAATAATTTTCCAAATTATTTATTTTCCAAAATATCTTTACAAGATATATTATTTCAATATGTCAAAAATAAATCAATATTTATTTTCATACAAATTCCACTTCCTTTTATAAATTCCTTAGTGAATTTATATTCCAAAATATCCATGCATATACGATTTCAATTTATCATTTCAATTTATCTTCAAAAAGATAAATTCTCAAAATATTCCCTTTATATCGGAAAACAATTCCATACTTATTAAATAAGTAATTCACAAATCTATTTATTTTCAACACTTGGAAAATATTCAATATACTTAAATCGAGATTAAGTATATATTTCATTCTTTAAGAAAATCATTCTCTTAAACATATTTATTTGGGCCAAAACGAATGTTACGTAAAACATCGTTACGACAACCCAAAATCACTAGTATAGGGATTCGAAATTAAAATAGATATATAAATCCCAATACTATACAAAACATTTCCTTACGGAAATCATTTACTATAACAACAGTGTTATAGTCCACCATTTCCTTTTATTTCTCGAAAACGTCTATTTCAACAATGAATGTTGAAATCTATGGTTTCGAATCTCAACACATTTTAAAACATCGTTAGATCGTTTTAAATTCTATTTAAAACATCAAATCTAAACATTTTCTTTAACATATTATTCACTATTCAAAAACGTGAATATACTTCAATTAACAATTTCATCATTTCTTTTCATTTTATTTCAAAGGATTATTCACAGTCAAAACGTGAGTATAACTCCATAAATAAGTTATAACAATTTTCTTATCAAAATAAGTCATTTGCGAATTTATAAAACAACGTTTATAAATTTCTTTTCTATTTATTTTATAACTCCTTTTTATAAATCTCCTTTATTAATCTATTCGATTTATAACTCAATTATAAACCAAAAGTTCACATTATAAGTTAAACACTTATAATTTATTTGTTTACAAGAATCGTTCTTTTAAACATCCCAATTCATAAATCTTATAACTTATAAGATTCATTTAATCAAAAATCCATTCTTCAATTAACTTTTCAAATTTTATAAACCTACTGCTTATAAAATTCCATTTATAACGTCACCGTTTATAATTTTATGAATTCCATTCACTTATGCAATCCATTTTCACTTCATTCAAACACTTATAAAAACTCGTTTTATAATGTCAATATTTCAATTTATAAATATCCATTTATAAATCTCTTTATATAAATCAATTTATATTATTCTTTCAAAACATCTTTAATCTCCTTTATAATTTCATCATTTTTATTAATAAAATAATTAAATTTTATAAATCCTATATTTTCAACTTTTTATAATAAATTCAAATCCCCAATTTTAAACTATTTTATAAAATCATTAACCCCATATTTTCAAAAATAAATCTTTAACCGTATTTCTCAAAATCATAATTTTTATAACTTTAAAAACTATAACGTTTATTTATTTAAAATGGATCAATTCCAAAAATATTTTATAAACGTATACTTTCAAAAATCACTTTTAAATCCTTTTAAAATTCCAAATTTGGTCCAATGATGCTACATACCAAATAGTCAATCACGACAACAACGATATCACATATCGATATGATAATCCATCAAATATCAAAATATCTGAAATCAAATAAATACTGTTGCGGAATCCAGTTGGATCCCTCCAACCTGTTTTCCTGCATCCACAAACATTAGCACAATATCAATTCCGCTCCAGTACGGAATTATCGCGGTATATGGGATTTAAAATATTATCCACTTAATAGACGGCGAAATAGGGTCTCATCCGCTATACAAATGCGGGGAATCAATAACTCCAATATATACATATGCCAATATATATATATATATTGCTATTATATATAATACCAATTTCACTGTTTATGAAATATTCGCGGTATATGTTTTTAATAAATAACATCCGCTTACTAACGGCGCATAATGTCTATTTTAACAATCAATAGATAACAATCATCATTCAAACATGCATTCAAATATTTTAAATCTAACTATTTAAAATAAAATCGAAACTGATTCGATTGAGTGAGAAGTTCTCACCTTGTTTTCAATTTCGCTTTAGCGATTTATTTCGAATAAAATTAAACGGACGTTTAATTTTACCCGAAATTCTCACTAACTCCAAACGACTCCAATCCAACTTCATCGCGTAGTGCTCATCCATACGATTCCAACGCAACTGGTTTCGCGCGTTTTCGACCTCGTATGAAAAAGATATGCATTTTACAAGTTTATACTAATTTATAAATAATTTACAACCTTTATATATAAATTTTATACCCAAATCAAATATTGGACGTGTGATCTGCTCCCCCCCCCCCCCCATCAGGCCGTCCCTTGCCTTCTTCTCACGCGCGTCTTCTTCCAGAAAGGAGCACGCAAACAATGAACCCAACATATCTAAATTAGGTTTTAATCTTGCAACTTCATCGCTCGATAGAAATTTGATTAGGAACTTGCAATTTGAAGAGCACGACAAGCACAATACTCGGCCAAGATGGCATAGAGCTCGGCCTCACCATCACCCTCGAAATGCATGCGCAATCATAGCCGAACGCGGCCCTGTAGCTGCCACTACAATGCTCCATTTATAATCATATCCGTATAGATTTGTAGATCTCTTCTTCCTCTTCAATGTTGTAGTTAATAATTTTGGCTAAAACTTCACGGATTGGAAGTAATTGAGGAAAGAAAATTGAATGTTTTCAGCCCTTGGTTTGTAAGAGGCGGCTGGCTAGGGTTAGGTTTAGAGATATTTTTTTATTTTTATTTTGTGAGGGTTATTGGTCTATTTATAGGAAAATCGATCGACACTATTCGTTCCGGAAATTCCGAACTCCGATTCACGCGCCGTAACCAGCGTTTCTAGGGTTTACCCCATGTTTCGGACACAATGGAACAGGTTTCGGAAGCTAATTCGGTCATCTGTGCGAGTTATGACTATAAACGTTCAATTTAAATTAAACCGATTTAAACGATTTCCTAGGCGTTTTAATTTGTATCGGACAAACGGTAAATCCAGTTGACACGAAATTTGAAACCTTACAATAATATCACATTACGGATCCGATGAAATAGGTTTCGTCGAAATCCGAGACTTTTTGAAAAATGGCTATTTTAACTCGCCAAATTAATATTAAAAATAATTCGATGCGTTTCGAGCTGCCACGATCAAACGATAACTCCGATTGCTACGAAAATTGAAATCCGGTAATAACTAACTATTACGGATCCAATGGAACTGGTCTCGTCCAATTCTGAGGCTGTTCAAAAATTGACTATTTTCACTAGTCGATTTTAATATTAAAATATTCAATTTTCACAAATTAACTTTTAATTCGATTTTAAAAGTTCTAAAATATCATTCTAACTTCAATATGATAAAATAAAATTTTACAAATCATTTTCAATCATATTTAACTCAATTTTCAATTATTTCCATAATTTAACATATTAAATTATCGATTTAATTATCCAATTAAATCCAATTATTCAAATAAAAATTTATTTGACTCATAAATTCACTTATTAATATTTAAAATTAATTAAATATTCAATTTTTAATTATCAAAAATTCCGGGTCGTTACAATCTTCCCCCCTTAAAAGAATTTCGTCCTCGAAATTAACAAGTAAGAAAAGTTATAGAATTTATTAACTTTCCAAAAATTCATAATTAAATTTCTTCTAATACTTTACTAAGTTTTCAAATCATACTTAGTTATCTTTTCAAAAACAACTACTATTGTTTAACTTTCAATTCCAAATCAAAGTTAAAGTTTTCAAAAAAATTTCCAATTTTCTCAAATTTTTCTAACGCCTTAAATTTCCGAAAAAATTCACCATAGTCTCCTTTGCGCGGCTCGATCCGAAAAAAAAATGACAGTATATATATCACAAATATACATCTCATCAAGTAATGAGGCATCCCGAAGGGAAAACGTATAAAAGTACGGTATGTAATCCGAGATATGTATCTTATATTTTATTAGCGAGCATATACGGCTAATATAGCGCGAAAGCGAGCTCCAAATGCGAAACAAACGCAATCCGCACCTAGTAATCACTCAACAAACAACATGAGAATCATGTATATAGACAATAGTATCAATATACAACATATAGCAACATAATAACTATATATGTCAACATAGCAATTGAAACAAAAGCAATATATTCAACCATCAACCAACTAGCATTCAACTAATTCATAACCAATAAATATTCATTCATATTCTCATTAATATTCAATGAAATAGGTTTTCAATTTAATCATATTTGATTCATTTACAGTGGATGTTCTTACTAACATTCATTTTCAATTAGTTTATATTCACTAATTCATATTCAAGTTGGTTCACTTCCAAATCAAATTCAATTTCATTTAAGATTCACTTAACATCCAATTGAATTTCAATTACTTTAGCTTCCAATTTCATTAATACTTAATGAATTATATACAATCAATCAACAATCAAATAACAACCAATGTATATTAATTGCAGCCAAATTACTTTGCTTATTAATTGGTTTAATTAAATTGATTTTCATTCAATTTTTCAACTTTCAGTAACATTAGATTTTAATGAATTAACACTTACATTCATTATTTCATATCAACTTAATTTACATTCAATTGATTAACATTTAATCCATTCATTCAATTCAATCACAAAAGTTGAATTTCATTTATATAACTCAAGTTCATATCTATCACTTAACTTTATTAATTTACTTTGATACCAATATCAACTTCATTCAACATCTCTTAAGTTATATTCATATAGTTTCACTTCTCATATATATAAGTTTATTTCACAATTGTAAATCACTTTAATTATAATTCAATTCTTATAATTCTTTTGCTTATACAATTATTCTTTTATTTAGATTATTCAAACAACCAAACAATCTACTTATATAACTTTAATAATTCTGAAAAATTATTTCTTTATATATAAAATATAATCAATTTAAAACAATATCGTGTCGGTTTATCTTGTTTGAGAGTCTAGAAACCCTATCTACGATAGTTAGCTAGACTACATCGACCGAAATCTATAAACAATCAACCGATAAGTCAACACAATACAAAACAATTTATATTCACTAACAAATACGCACTCATAGCTATTATTACACTCAAACTCATTCTAGAGCACTACTGACTCTATCTCTAATGAGTAATACCCAACAGAACCATGGTTGTCGCTTAACCATATGCTCTGATACCACATTGTAAGATCTAGGCTTTTCAACCGTCGACAGCAGTCACAACCGGTAGGCTTTTCAACCATCCCAGCCCCACCGTGGCAACAACTGGTATCCCAAACTTGCTTTTACGGCCACCCTTTCGAATGTCACGGCTTCGCCTAACCAACCCCGTAAAGAGGACGTGTGGGGGTAAGAGTCTCCCGTTCGCCACCAAACCGCGAAGCGAGAACCCCCCATCACATATCACCTAGCATAAGCAAGACTGGTGTGAGAACTCAAAACAGTTTATTTATCTTTAAAATCAAAATAGAGGAATATTTTTAAATTTAATTCGCAATGCTTTTAAAAATGAGACTACCATAAGACCTCCCGCCACACACACAATGCAAACGCAGACTTGGAGGAGATTTCTCCTTATGATAGTCAAAGATGCTTTATACGCGTTTAAAAAGAAACATTTGATATTATTATTAGTGCATAGTGTAGGAAACAATTTCATTTCGAAAGTAGAATATAAATCTTAGCCAGCATAGGTACCATTATAGTATGCTTACTATAGCTACCATATTAAATGGCAGGTTCTACAACTAAAACCGTACAAGTCTCGTATTGTTTCTTTGGATTTCCAACGAATGATCAGGCCAAGGAACTTCCCATTGCCACATGAGAATGCCTCTGGATGGACATCCCCTAGAACCAAACCGGATCTCTACCAACACAAGGCCGGGTTACCCCTAACTGAGTAACAACTGACCGAATATGCCATCCCCCGGTCCTTTGGGACCTTTCAACCGAGCGCTCGCAATCAATTCACACATTCATAAAGTGTTTTCAACATGAGTAAGTATCTGGGCTTCATACCATGATACCACCCTTTTCCAGAAGGAAATGCACATATCCTAAAGGGCGCTACCCCTCATAACCTTGCCGCATCTTTCCTGTTTTGACCATTCCCGAGGTGTGAGGCTCGACGAAGTCACGTCCACAAAAACATACTTTATACAAAAGCCATGCTTTGGGTCAACAAATGATCATAGAAATGATCACCAGATAGACGATCAAATAAACGATCCTATCACAAATAATCAACACAATGATCATTTCACAGCAACACTCAGCATGTCACATTACCAAATTGGGAATATATCGCTGATAACATTCAACTACATAACCTCTGAGCTCGTACGTCTCAGAGAAGGGTGTTAAGCTAAAAGAATAAATTCTCCGCCACCAACAGAAATATATTTGAAAGAAATCTGCTTTATATCTCAATTTGTAATGTCAGACATACAATCCATACAAGTCTTTTCCGGGCTCGAACAAAACAGAAGGCACTTGCAAAGAAGTCTTTGCAATCCGGATATTCACAATCCTGATCGGATTCACCATCACATATGGAGAACTCTATACCGGAGCAACTCGGTGCAGAGTCAATCGACAGGTCATCCTATCGCTCTCGCAAATACCGGGTCTTCAACACCGATCTTCAATGCGATTCATAACGACGTATCACATATTCGGAATGGGTTATACGACCCCATGGTCCTTTTCCGGTTAACCCGAATAGTGAGCGCTTATTCAAAAATAAGTGTGGTATTCAAATTCAAACAAATCACATCAATTACCCATTCAAAGGGAAATATTGATAGTCGGTTATTGAACTACCAATGGATATGCACACATCACCAGTTTCCAAATAATTTTCCAAATTATTTATTTTCCAAAATATATTTACAAGATATATTATTTCAATATGTCAAAAATAAATCAATATTTATTTTCATACAAATTCCACTTCCTTTTATAAATTCCTTAGTGAATTTATATTCCAAAATATTCATGCATATACGATTTCAATTTATCATTTCAATTTATCTTCAAAAAGATAAATTCTCAAAATATTCCCTTTATATCGGAAAACAATTCCATACTTATTAAATAAGTAATTCACAAATCTATTTATTTTCAACACTTGGAAAATATTCAATATACTTAAATCGAGATTAAGTATATATTTCATTCTTTAAGGAAATCATTCTCTTAAACATATTTATTTGGGCCAAAACGAATGTTACGTAAAACATCGTTACGACAACCCAAAATCACTAGTATAGGGATTCGAAATTAAAATAGATATATAAATCCCAATACTATACAAAACATTTCCTTTCGGAAATCATTTACTATAACAACAGTGTTATAGTCCACCATTTCCTTTTATTTCTCGAAAACGTCTATTTCAACAATGAACGTTGAAATCTATGGTTTCGAATCTCAACACATTTTAAAACATCGTTAGATCGTTTTAAATTCTATTTAAAACATCAAATCTAAACATTTTCTTTAACATGTTATTCACTATTCAAAAACGTGAATATACTTCAATTAACAATTTCATCATTTCTATTCATTTTATTTCAAAGGATTATTCACAGTCAAAACGTGAGTATAACTCCATAAATAAGTTGTAACAATTTTCTTATCAAAATAAGTCATTTGCGAATTTATAAAACAACGTTTATAAATTTCTTTTCTATTTATTTTATAACTCCTTTTTATAAATCTCCTTTATTAATCTATTCGATTTATAACTCAATTATAAACCAAAAGTTCACATTATAAGTTAAACACTTATAATTTATTTGTTTACAAGAATCGTTCTTTTAAACATCCCAATTCATAAATCTTATAACTTATAAGATTCATTTAATCAAAAATCCATTCTTCAATTAACTTTTCAAATTTTATAAACCTACTGCTTATAAAATTCCATTTATAACTTCACCGTTTATAATTTTATAAATTCCATTCACTTATGCAATCCATTTTCACTTCATTCAAACACTTATAAAAACTCGTTTTATAATGTCAATATTTCAGTTTATAAATATCCATTTATAAATCTCTTTATATAAATCTATATATATAATTCTTTCAAAACATCTTTAATCTCCTTTATAATTTCATCATTTTTATTCATAAAATAATTAAATTTTATAAATCCTATATTTTCAACTTTTTATAATAAATTCAAATCCCCAATTTTAAACTATTTTATAAAATCATTAACCCCATATTTTCAAAAATAAATCTTTAACCGTATTTCTCAAAATCATAATTTTTATAACTTTAAAAACTATAACGTTTATTTATTTAAAATGGATCAATTCCAAAAATATTTTATAAACGTATACTTTCAAAAATCACTTTTAAATCCTTTTAAAATTCCAAATTTGGTCCAATGATGCTACATACCAAATAGTCAATCACGACAACAACGATATCATATATCGATATGATAATCCATCAAATATCAAAATATCTGAAATCAAATAAATACTGTTGAGGAATCCAGTTGGATCCCTCCAACCTGTTTTTCTGCATTCACAAACATTAGCACAATACCAATTCCGCTCCAGTACGGAATTATCGTGGTATATGGGATTTAAAATATTATCCGCTTAATAGACGGCGAAATAGGGTCTCATCCGCTACACAAATGCGGGGAATCAATAACTCCAATATATACATATGCCAATATATATATATATTGCTATTATATATAATACCAATTTCACTGTTTATGAAATATTCGCGGTATATGTTTTTAATAAATAACATCCGCTTACTAACGGCGCATAATGTCTATTTTAACAATCAATAGATAACAATCATCATTCAAACATGCATTCAAATATTTTAAATCTAACTATTTAAAATAAAATCGAAACTGATTCGATTGAGTGAGAAGTTCTCACCTTGTTTTCAATTTCGCTTTAGCAATTTATTTCGAATAAAATTAAACGGACGTTTAATTTTACCCAAAATTCTCACTAACTCCAAACGACTCCAATCCAACTTCATCGCGTAGTGCTCATCCATACGATTCCAACGCAACTGGTTTCGCGCGTTTTCGACCTCGTATGAAAAAGATATGCATTTTACAAGTTTATACTAATTTATAAATAATTTACAACCTTTATATATAAATTTTATACCCAAATTAAATATTGGCCGTGTGATCTGCTCCCCCCCCCCCCCCCCAATTAGGCCGTCCCTTGCCTTCTTCTCACGCGCGCCTTCTTCAGAAAGGAGCACGCAAACAATGAACCCAACATATCTAAATTAGGTTTTAATCTTGCAACTTCATCGCTCGATAGAAATTTGATCAGGAGCTTGCAATTTGAAGAGCACGACAAGCACAATACTCGGCCAAGATGGCATAGAGCTCGGCCTCACCATCACCCTCGAAATGCGTGTGCAATCATAGCCGAACGCGGCCCTGTAGCTCCCACTACGATGCTCCATTTATAATCATATCCATATAGATTTGTAGATCTCTTCTTCCTCTTCAATGTTGTAGTTAATAATTTTGGCTTCACGGATTGGAAGTAATTGAGGAAAGAAAATCGAATGTTTTCAGCCCTTGGTTTGTAAGAGGCGGCGGGCTAGGGTTAGGTTTAGAGATATTTTTTTATTTTGTGAGGGTTATTGGTCTATTTATAGGAATATCGATCGACACTATTCATTTCGGAAATTCCGAACTCCGATTCACGCGCCGTAACCAGCGTTTCTAGGGTTTACCCCACGTTCCGGACACAATGGAACAGGTTTCGAAAGCTAATTCGGTCATCTGTGCGAGTTATGGCTATAAACGTTCAATTTAAATTAAACCGATTTAAACGATTTCCTAGGCGTTTTAATTTGTATCGGACAAACGGTAAATCCAATTGACACGAAATTTGAAACCTTACAATAATATCACATTACGGATCTGATGAAACTGGTTTCGTCGAAATCCGAGACTTTTTGAAAAATGGTTATTTTAACTCGCCAAATTAATATTAAAAATAATTCGATGCGTTTCGAGCTGCCACGATCAAACGATAACTCAGATTGCTACGAAAATTGAAAGCCGGTAATAACTAACTATTATGGATCCAATGGAACTGGTCTCATCCAATTCTGAGACTGTTCAAAAATTGACTATTTTCACTAGTCGATTTTAATATTAAAATATTCAATTTTCACAGATTAACTTTTAATTCGATTTTAAAAGTTCTAAAATATCATTCTAACTTCAATATGATAAAATAAAATTTTACAAATCATTTTCAATCATATTTAACTCAATTTTCAATTATTTCCATAATTTAACATATTAAATTATCGATTTAATTATCCAATTAATCCAATTATTCAAATAAAAATTTATTTGGCTCATAAATTCACTTATTAATATTTAAAATTAATTAAATATTCAATTTTTAATTATCAAAAATTCTGGGTCGTTACAAAATGATTTTTTTGCCATGGGAAAATTATATGTTCTAGAAAACATGATTTTGGAGATTGTTTCAATTTCCATAATTTTTTGAATTAATATTAATTTCATATTAATTTTCTAGTAAAGAAAATGATTTATTGGATTATGAATTAGTTGGCTATAATAATAATTATTCGGGTTTGAAATTTTTATATGTTGGAAAATGAATTAAAAATGTTTTTCTGGAATTTTTTTAGATTTTTCCTAAGAAATTTGATGAATATATAAAATTATTTAAGTATTGGACTTAAATGTTTTATACATTTAATTAAGGACAATTGGAACTTCATAAAATAAAGTCATTGCTTAATTCTAAAATTAGTGGCCGCTCTTTTTTGAAAAGTATTTGTTAACTAATGGAAATTTGACAAATCAAGACAAGTTAGTAGAAAAGTTACCTCTTTTAAGTTCAAAACAACAAAACCATGCTTTTAGCATATTTCGGCTATTTTGGCATCAACCTTTCCAACCCAGACCTTCTGACGAGATCGAACAATTATAGCTTTTGACAAAGTCAAAGTTTAATGCATATGGTATCAAGTTACTTGGTATGTAATGAACTGAACAAGGTCGAATAGTACTTAGTCAAAAGGTTGGTTGCTAAAGAGGTTGGGGTTTTATAAACTAAAAACTTGCACCTGCTTGTTTTCGAAAAGGAGCTTTTGACTTGGTTGCTTTCGACTAGTTCAGTTATTTAAAATAAAGGTTTTAAACCTTTAGACACAGTCGAAGAGTTACCACTGCTTTATCATTGGTTTTTTTGGACCTTTCGACGCAGTCGAAAGATTATTGCCGCTTTTTCTAACCTTTCGAAGTCATTGCTTTCGAAAAATTTGAAAGTTTAACTTGTTTTAAAAACAACCGCTTCTCCATGCTTTTGAAAGTCATCAAAGTTTTCGATTTAGATGATTTACCCTTGTTCTATACTTGAAGCATAACCTAAAGCTTTTGAAGAAGGTGTTTTAAAAGGCTGAAGGTTATTGTTATGAATAAATGTTTTAAAGCTTTTGTAGCAGACCTTTCGATGGGGTTGAAAGGTAGCTTCCAATGAATTCAAAAGGTTTTTAAGTAGATATTCCTTTTAAATTGAACCTGGTGAGTTTTTGAAAGGTTTATGTTCCAATGCTTTCGAAAGGCTTTGAGTTTTAACAGTTTCGAAAGGTTTTCTAATGCTTTCGAAAGGTTTGAATTCCAATAGAGTCGAAGGGTTGCAAAAGAAGTATTTCAAAGAATAAGAAGGGCTGGACCTTATTATTTTAATAGGTATGATTAAAACCCTTCAAAGGGGTTGAAAAATAGAAGCACTCGATATTGTTGAAAGGTTTTAAAACCCATAACTCTAATTTTTAGAGGAAACCCCATGACTTATAAAAAAAAGTGTTTTGTAATGACTTTAAATATGTAATTTGAATATTTATTGCCTTGAAAAAATATAAGTTAATGGTGTTAACAATGTTTTATTAAATATACTTCAAGGACCTTAAACCCACATGAGTGGTATTGTTATATTGTTGTTTTGCTTCTTCAAATAAGAATATATTCATATGATAACCCATAACTGTATTTTGGGGGAAAAAGGGGTAGAAGAACTAGCTAGGTTAACTCAATAGTGAATACAAATTTCTTAAACTCCTGGATTAGTAGAACTACATCCATGGAGTAAGATGACCCAAAAATATAGGATATCTAAACTTTGTAGTTATAGAAGGTAACCAAAAGGTTCATAGTAAACCCTTGAAAACTATGATAAGGTAGTTATTGGTGGAAACCAAAAGATTCATAGTAAACCCATGAAAACTATGGTTAAGTTGTTATTAGAGGAAATCAACAAGCTCATAGTTAAACCATGAAAACTATGTATTAAGGACGGTTGGCGAGAGCTAATTGGTTTGTAGTGAACCCTTGAAAACAAAATCCATATTAAGAATTGACACTAGTCAATAGGTTTCTAGTAAACCTATGAAAACTAGGATAAGAATGTGGCTAAAGGAAGTATCAGTAGGTACCTAGTCAACCAATGAAGACTAGGATGTGAAGCGAGTTACTGGATAAATCCATAAGTTCCCAGTAAATCCATGAAAACTAGGATAAGTTGATTAGTTATTGGAAGGACTAATAGATTCAGAAGGACCCATGAATTGATTAAGTTAACTGGCAGAAGCCTATAGGTTCTTAGTGAACCCATGAATACTTTGAATGGGACATGGTGTCTATTAGGTATAACAAGGTTATTGGTAAACCCATGAAAACTAAAAAGGTTAATAGTGACCCTAGAAACTATAATTATGACAGGTTCTTAGACTAAACCGGGAATGGAAAATCCTAATTATTTTCAAGTATGCATACCCTCATAATATTTTGAAAATGTATGTTTTAACCATTGTGGATGCAGGAGCACTGTATAAGGCTTTATAAAGGTTTTAGGATACTAGTGAGGGAAAAACCCGTTCCGCTAAGCCACATGGTCTCACTAGATATCTAAAAAGGATCAAGATATTAAATATTATTCATACCAGGCTTTATGTCTGACTCGAAGTTTTTTTCCATTAAACTCTCGGGTACTCAACTGATTTTGAGTAGTTAGAGATTTAAGGTTCTCAGGTTTTCTTCTCTGACGAATAAAGCTTCTGAAGGCATGCAGGAGGCAGATGGGTATTTAGAGTTTTCTTTCCGCTGTGTCTTTTGTTTGTAAGTGCATATTTATTAGCCTTACTATATACCCTGATCAACCAAGGGGGCATCTTCATATGTCGCTCTTGGCGTATTTTTAATAATTATATTTTGTTGAATGTGTGTAACGAAAGTGGGATTATGTAATGAACAGGAAATGCCTTGATTTGAGTGTAGAAATCTATTTTTGAATTGTTAAGATTTTTCCATATTTCTATGATCTGTGTATTAATGTATTTAGCACAGCCGTATTTGGCCGCCAAATATTTATAACTATGGATGACTGCAGCATCCGTAGCCGTTAGTTTTGGGCCTTCAAGTAGGTGGATGTTACAAGTTGGTATCAGAGCATTGGTTTATGAAACCTCAAAGGAAAAGTTAAGCCTAAAGGCTTTTTAATCATAATCCAATGAATTTAAAATTTTGATCGGGGTTTGAGTTAACGCTATATTAATGTACTTGTATTTGATATATAGATATATATATCTAAGTACGTATTCCCTTCTCTCTTAGACCTTTCTTCTGTTCTTACTAAGGATTATATTTAGATATACGAGAAAGAGGATATGGAGGCAGGAAATGGAGGAGGAAATCTAGGTGGAGGAAGCACCATAACAAATGGAAATTCTCGACCTAATACCCAGAGAAACCAAGGTCGATAAGCTAATACTAATCAAAATGCCGATGCCGATGTAGGTGTTGGAAATCCACTAGTAGATGTGGGGATGGTGTATCAATTTTTGACAAATCTTTTGTAAGCAGGATCTTTTGGTGATGTGAGAGGAGCTAATCATGTAGTTTCAGGTGGTTATAATTATGCTAAGCTGAGTAGAGGCTATATCAGTCTAGAAGGAAAGCCGTTTACTGGAACGGAAGATGCTGTTGAACTTGAGAACTGGCTGTCGAACAGTGAAAGGATCTTTACAGATTTAGGCTTGAATGATGGAGAGAAGAGAAGGCTGGCTTCTAGACAGTTGCGATGTTAGTGCTTCATTGGTGGAATAGTGTGACGGCAGAAGTGCAGGAGGAAGAGTTGACTTGGCCGACTTTAGGAGGAGGTTTGAGCAGTGGTTCTTGTCTGAGGTTGCCAAATCAGCGTTGATGAAGAATCTTGTGGATCTTGTCCAAGGACAGATGTATGTGATCGAGTATGCTGCTAAGTTTGATGAGCTATCTCAATATAGTTATGATTTGGTTGATACTGATGTTGGAAGGAATGAGAGATTAATTAGACGTTTGAGGCCAAAGCTAGGCAGGATGGCTATGACTCATATTAGAGAACCTTATTATGTGATGGTGGAGATGACCATCCACCATGATGAAATGCTTGTTATTTCAGCTAGGGAGAAGCCAATTGAGTCCCAAGGTTCTCCGAGAAGGAAATGGAAATTCTTTAAGGAGAAATGAGCCTAGAAAGGGGAGGTCGCTAAGAAGGCAAAGGCTTATCTGGTGTGTTATAAGTGTAATAAGAAGGCCATTATTCCCACGAGTGCAGAATCAGCAAATGAAAGATTATTGCGGAGAAGAAGAATGTGAAATGCCTCAACTATGAAAAAGTTAGGCATTATAAGGACCAGTGCCTAGAGCCAGTCAGGGCGGATAGAGAGAAGGTGTTTGCTATTGGACCACCATCTTCTTTTAGACCTACTATAGCAGAGAAAGGGAAGAATGTAATGAAAGATACACTTTTGATACAGAGTATACCAGTTAGAGTACTTTTTGATACCGGTGCATCACATTCATTCATATCACAGTATTTGGTTGATATGTCATGTAAAGAACACACATACCATGTCACTGCCTTAAGGGTTGCAAATCCAATAGAAGGGTATGCAACTCTTGGGATGAGATGTGACCAGTTAAAACTAGATTTGTTAGGTCATAAGTTAGCACGTAGTTTGTATTTTTTGATTTCGTAGATTTCGGGATCGTTTTGGGCATGGATAAGTTGGGTAGGTATGAGGCTAGGATATTTTGCTAGGATCGAGAAATATCATTGAGGCGCCCAGATAGTCATAACTGAATCATCTTCTCAATGGAGAGTTCCAGTAATAGTGTATGTACTTTGTTAAGTGCCATGGAGGTTGGAGACGAGCTTAGTCAGGTTCATGTGGCTAGAGAATTTGCAAATATCTTTGAGCCGGTTATTGAATTACCCTCGAAATGAGCTGTTGAGTTTTGGATAGACCTTGTACTGGGAGCTGAACCTGTCGATAGACCACCACCTAGAAGGATAACACCGACAATGATGAGGGAACTGAAGGTGCAGCTAGTGGATCTTGAGGAAAGAAATTTTATTAGACCAAGAAGTTCGCCTTGTGGAGCAGCTATAGTGTTTGTGAAGAAACCAGATGGGTGGTTAAGGATGTGCATTTACTATCTTAAGTTAAATGAGAGGACGATCAAGAATAAGTATCCTTTGCCAAGAATCAATGACTCATTTGATTTGTTGAATGGAGCCAGAGTGTTTCCCAATTGGACCTGGCGATGGGGTTCCATCAGTTGCGAGTAGAAAAGGATAGCCCTTTGGTGGCATTTTAGACTAGGTATGGTTCGTATGAGTGATTGGTGATGCCATTTGGATTGACAAATGCGCCATCTTTCTTCATTGATTTGATGAACCTGGTTTTTCGAGAGCACTTAGATAGGTTCAGGTTGGTATTTATAGATAATATTTTGGTATAATCTATAGATGAAAAGGAGCATGAGATTCGAGTGGTCTTGGAGATGCTGAGGCAGAATCAGCTGAAGGCGATGTTTTTCAAGTGTCATTTCTGGAAGGGAGAAGTTAAATTTCTTGGTCATATAGCTTCAGAAGAAGGATTGTCAGTCGATCCAGTTAAGATCAAAGCTGTCAATAGCTGGAAGAGACCGGAGACGGTAACTGAGATCAAGAGTTTTCTTGGACTTGCTGGTTATTATCAAAGATTCATTAAGGATTTCTCACAGATAGCGGCGCCTTTGACTAATTTGACCAGGAAGGGCTCGAAGTTTGTTTGGCCTGATAAATGTAAGGAAGGGTTCCTTAAGTTAAAGCATTTGTTTACAATGCTCCAGTGTTAATAGTTATGGATGGTAACTAAGGATTGGTAGTATACACTGATGCATGTGGTACTGGATTGGAAGCAGTATTAATGTAGAGGGGCAAGGTTATTGCTTATGCATCTATGCAGCTTAAACCACATGAAGTTTGATATCCTACTCATGACATGGAGTTGGCTGTGGTGATCTTTGACTTGAAATTTGGATCATTATCTTTTAGGAGAGTGATTTGAGTTATATACCGACTCTCAGAAGGAGTTGAATATGAGGCATAGAGATGGCTGAAGTTTTTGGCTGCTTATGATTTTGACATAGAGTATACTCCTGGAAAAGGAAATAATGTAGTAGATTCTCTCAGTAGAAAACATCGGAATGTGTGTTAGCGATGTTGGCAGAACGGAGGGATCTAGAAGCTTTAGCCAGTTGTGGTATGCATTTGAGATCTATTGCTAGTTCTAGTCAGGGTACTACCATGTTATCATGTCTAGAAGTTCGATCAGTGCTGATCGAGAGGATAGCTTCTCAGCAAAGAGAAGATCCAGTTTTAGCCGAGAGGATTAGAAGGCTTAAGGAAGGATCAGAGAATGATAACCTAAAGGATTTTGGTCTTGACAAAGAGGATGGTTGATAATGAAGGGACAGTTATGTGTTCCAGATGTAGAAAACTTAAAAAGAGAAGTTCTAGAGGAATGTCATCAATCGAAGTTTATGATTCATCCTCGAGGGACCAAGATGTATTAAGACATGAAGAGGAGCTTCTATTGGGAAGGCATGAAGAAGGATGTTGACTTGTGGCTCAGGCATTGCGTTAACTATCAACAACTGAAGATCGAAATCAGAAGCCAAGTGGGTTACTTCAACCTTTAGATATTCTAGAATGGAAATGGGATTCGATATCTATGGAATTTATAGACGGGGTGCCAAGGTCAAATAGAGGAAATGAGAGTATATGTGTTATTGTGGATAGGTTAACCAAGATTGCCCATTTCATTCCAGTAAAGTCAACTAGTATGGCACCGATTTTGGCTAAGTTGTCTATGAAGAACATAGTTAGACTTCATGAGATTCATAGTAACATAGTCAGCGTCAGAGATGCATTATTCATTAGAGAATTTTGGAAGAGTCTATAAGTGGTATTAGGTACAAGCTCAAGATGAGTACAGCATATCACCCACAGACGAATGGGCAAACAGGGAGGGTCAACAAGGTACTTGAGGATTTATTGAGAGCGTGTGCGTTATACTTTGGTGGATCTTGGGAAGATCACCTACATCTGATTGATTTTTTTTATAATAATAGTTATCAGACTAGCATATGAATGGCGCCTTTTAAAGCTTTATATGGAAGGCCATGTAGATCGCCAGCATGTTAGTTAGAGACTAGAGATAGAATGGTCTTAGGTTCGGATTTGGTTAGAGAGGCATCGGAAAAGATTGAGTTAATCCGATGATGGATGAAGGAAGCTCAATCCCGGTGGAAGAGTTACGCAGATAAGAGGTGTAAAGAACTAGATTTCTCAGTGGGAGACAATTTTTATTAAAGTATCATCAATGAAGGGTGTGGTACGATTTGAAAAGACTGAAAAGTTGGCCCTAAGGTATGTTAGTCTATTCCAGACTTTAGAACGGATTGGAAAGCTCGCGTACAGAGTAGAGTTACCGAGTAGTTTGGCAGGTGTTCATAGCGTATTCCATGTATCTCATCTTCACAAGTATGTGCATGATCCAGCGGCCACTTTTCCACAATCAGAGTTAGAGGACTTAGTAGTAGAGCATAATTTGACTTTTATTTGACAATCAGTTTGAGTTATGGCGAGAGATGAGAAGAAATTGAGGACCAAGACAATCAAGTTAGTAAAGGTTCAGTGGAGTGACAATAAGAAAGACTATACTTGGGACACATAGGACAGGATTCGAGAGGCTTATCTGATCTTCTTTAATGATATGTCTATAGTAGATTTATATAGATTGGTAGCTAGGCAAATAGGCTAGTATGGTTGTTAGGAGACGTTACAGATGATTGCTATGTTCGCTTGTTAGTCCTTACTAAATTTCGAGGAAGAAATTCTTTAAGGAGGGGAGCCTGTAACACCCCTAATTTTATTGATATTATTCAAGAGATTTAACTAGAATAAATTAAATAGAATAATGTAGATAAGAAGATTGAGATTGATTAATAAACTGGGCGACCGTGCTTATTTAAAAATCTAATGAACTTATATAAATGGTTAGGATAGTAAACATAAGAGCACTAAGGTAAATAACCATATTTTCCATCCTTATATTATTCTCAGTAGGTTATACGCGTTCATTTTACTTAGAACAAAAATTTATAACTGTGAGAAGCAAGCAAGGCCGACCATTAGGAAGAAAGAAGAGAAAATCAACTTAAAGCTTAGGATTCAAGTTAGAAGGAATCAATCTCAACCAAACTTCAATTTCCTTATCCAATCTAAAGTGAATAATAATTTCTACATCTCTATTTTTAGTTTTATGATCATATGGTTTCAGATTCAAGTATAAAGCTGTTTTTATGATATACTGAATGATGATATGCTTGATTTATGATTTAAATGGTTTAAAAAAAGGTTGTTTAAAAGGAGATATAGATGGTTCAAGGTAAAGTCAAGATAAATGATTTTTATTTTCCATGTGAAAATTATACATTATGGAAAACAAGATTTTGGACATGGGTTTCAATTTCCATAATTTTTTGTTATTAGTATGGATTTTATATTAATTTTCTAGTGAAGAAAATGATTTATTGGATTATGAATCATTTACGGCTAAAATAATAATTATTTGGGTCTGAAATTTTTATATGTTGAAAAACATATTGAAATAGATTTTTTAGAACTTTTCCAGATTTTTCCTAAGTAATTTGATGAATATATAAAATTATTTAAGGTATGGGACTTAAATGTTTTATATATTTAATTAGGGAGAAGGGGCATTTTATAAAATAAAATCATTATTAAATTCTAAAATAGTGGCAGCACTTTCTGAAAGTTATTTGTTAGCTAATGAGAATTTGATAAATAAAGGCAGATTAGTTGAAAAGTTACCTCTTTTAGTTCAAAAAAAGAAAATCATGCTTTTAGCATGTTTCAGCCATTTTGGCATCAAACCTTCTGACTCAGACCTTCCGACAAGGTCGAAAGGTTATAACTTTCGACATGATCAAAGTTTAATGCATATGGTATCAAGTTACTTGGTACGTAATGAACTGAACAAGGTCGAAGGGTACTTAGTCGAATGTTGGTTGCTAAAGAGGTTGGGGTATGTTTGTTTTATAAACTAAAAGCTCATACCTGCTTGCTTTCGAAAAGGAGCTTTCGACTTGGTTTCTTTCAACCAAGTCAATTATTTAAAATAAAAGTTTTAAACCTTTCAACACGGTCGAAGAGTTACTATCGCTTTATCATTGTTTTGTTTTGAACCTTCCGATACAGTCGAAAGGTTATTGCCGCTTTTTACAACCTTTTAAAGTTGTTGCTTTTGATAAAGTCGAAAGGTTTACTTGTTTTAAAATCAACCGATTCTCCATGCTTTCGAAAGGTATCAAAGCTTTCTACTTAGATCATTTACCCTTGTTCTATAATTGAAGCATAACCCAATGCTTTCAAAGAAGGTGCTTTAAAAGGCTGAAGCTTATTGTTTTGAAGAGATGTTTTAAAGCTTTCGAAGTAGACCTTTCTATGGGAGCGAAAAGTAGCTTTCAACGAAGTCGAAAGGTTTTAAAGTAGATTTTCCATATGTTTTAAGTTGAACCCAATGAGTTTTCGAAAGGTTTGTGTTCCAATGCTTTCGAAAAGCTTTGAGTTTTAACAGTTTCGAAAGGTTTTCTAATGCTTTCGAAAGGTTTGACTTTCAATAGAGTTAAAGAGTTGCAAAAGAAGCATTTTAAAGAATAAGAAGGGCTAAAGCTTATTATTTTAAAAGGTATGATTAAAACTGTTCGAAGGGGTTGAAAAATAGAAGCTCTCGACATTATTGAAAGGTTTTAAAACCCATAACTATAATTTGTAAAGGAAAACCCACAGCTTATAGAAAAAGGAGTTCAGTAATGACTTTAAGTATGTAATTTTGAAGAAGTAATGCCTCGAAAAAATATAAGTTAAAGGTATTAACTATGTATCATGAAATATACTTCAAGAACCTTAAACCCATAGGAGTGGGGTTGTTAAATTTTTTTTTTTTTTTTTTTTTTTTGCGTTTTCAAATAGGAATAGATTCACATGATAACCCATAATTGTATTTTGGGGAAAAGGGGGTGGAAGAACCAACTAGGTTAACTCAATAGTAAATACAAATTGCTTAAACTCCTAAATGGGTAGAATTTCATCCAAGGAATCAGGATGACCCAAAAATATATGATGCCTAAACTTTGTAGTTATAGGAGGTAACCAAAAGGTTCATAAAAAACCCATGAAACTATGATAAGGTAGTTACTGGTGGAAACCAAAAGGTTCAAAGTAAACCCATGAAAACTATGATTAAGTAGTTATTGGCGGAAATCAATAGGTTCATAGTTAACCCATGAAAACTATGTTTTAAGGATGGCTAGTGGGAGCTAATTGGTTTGTGGTGAACTCATGAAAACTATATTCGGATTAAGAATTGACACCAGTCAATAGGTTCCTAGTAAACCCATGAAAACTAGGGTAAGAATGTGGCTAATGAAAGTATTAGTAGGCTCCTAGTTAGCCTATGAAAACTAGGATGTAAAGTGAGTTATTGGATAAATCCATAGGTCCTCAGTAAACCCATGAAAACTAGGATAAGATATTAGTTATTGGAAGGACTAATAGGTTCAGGAGGACTCATGAATTGGTTAAGTTAACTAGCAAGAGCCTATAGGTTCTTAGTGATCCAATGAAAATATTGAATAGGACAGTGTATCTATTAAGTATAACAATGTTATTAGTAGACTCAATAAAACTAAAAAGATTAATAGTGATCCTAGAAACTATAATTATGATAGGGTGTCAGACTGTACTGGGAATGAGAAATCCTAATTATTTTCAAGTATGAATATCCTCATAATATTTTTAAAATGTAAGTTTTAACCATTGTGGATGCGGGAGCATAGTGTATGGCTTTATAAAGGTTTTATGATACTAATGAGGGAAAAACCCGTTCTGCTAAGTGGCGTAGCCTCATTAGATATCTAAAAAGGATTGAGGTGTTATATTATTATTCATACCTGGCTTCATGTCTGACTCAAAGTTTTTATTTTCCCCTTAAACTCTCAAGTACTCAACTGATTTTGAGTAGTTTGAGATTTAGGGTTCTTAGGTTTTCTTCTTTGACAAATAAAGCTTTCAAGGTCATGTAGGAGGCAGATAGATGTTTAGAGTTTTTTTTCGTTGTGTATTTTGTTTATAAAAGCAGATTTATTAGCCTTACTATACACTCTAGTCAACCAAAGGGGCATCTTCATATGTCGCTCTTGGCATATTTGTAATAATTATATTTTGTTGAACGTGGGTGACACAAGTGGGATTATGTAATGAACAGGAAATGTTTTGATTTGAACGTGGAAATATGTTTTTGAATTTTCAAGATTTTTTCCATATTTATGTTATCTGTGTATCAATATATCTAGCACTGCCGTATTCGGTCGTCGAAGAATAACAACTGTGGATGACTGCAATATCCATAGGCATTAGTTTTGGTCCTCTAAGTAATGGGATGTTATACAACCATCTACATACAAATTGTATATAAAAAAAGGTAAATAAAAAGATAGTTGGATTCCAAAAGGATGCCTACATAATGGTACTTTATTCACAACCTTTTAGAGAATCACAAACAAAGAGTCAAGATAGTCCAAAGACTCTCATAGGCCCCAACTAGGTGACTTACTTGGAGGAGCATAACCATCTCTCTCCAACCTTATCTATAGGATCACCATGAAGATTATGACATTCGAACATAGTACGATGGATTATCATTTTCAAAATGTCTATACAAATCAAATTAACTACATGATAATTACCATATCATATGCTTTGGTTGTCCAGTTATATGCAACCTAAGTCATACGTAAAAGCATCTCATATCGCATAGCATTAATTCACATAAGAATCCACTCTAATCATCTCGTCATGTGAATTACACATGTTTCCACTTGCGCCTTTTGTTCAAACGAGTACTTATCGCCTCTCGAATCACCATGCTTTGCTTCAAGACTAAGTGAAGTAATCCTAAGTGCCATTATATCTCCACAGCCAGTCCAGGTCACCTAACACTGATGTTCATAGTAAAAATAATTCAAACTAGGTTTATTGGGCATTTCTTTCCAGCATAGGTCAACTTATAGTCCATTTAACCTATATAGGGATTTCATAGGCCATATGCCCAAGAAACGAAATGTTGTTCCTTTTCTCCATCCCTTTAACTCTTCGACAAGAATCGTTCCACTTAATTGATATCCATACTTCTGTTACTACCATTAATCAGGTATTAATCGGAGTTTGATTTGGTGGTATGGTATGGGTTGTTTCTTAATGTTATTCTCAAGTTTATACACATGCATGCATATGCCACTACTTCTATAAATCAACACATACACTTGTATACATAAAACTAAAACCAACCAACTTTGTCAATCATTATAACATATAAAATAATCCAAAGTTAAAAAATCTCTCTACCAAACACAAACACATCCATATATGATACTTATTCTAATACTTACATACACATGGAAAGATTTACTTCAAACCAACTAACCAAACGTGAATATTAGATTTTCTTTTAAAGTAGATTACTACTCTCTCGCCTATGTTTAGGAGTTTTTATTCATTTAGTTTACTATATATACACATTTAAATAACTCTCACTGTGAATACACTCAAGAGAATATTATTAACTAAAACGAAGACCCTTTCAAAGCTTCTTTAGAAATCCCATTCTTCAACAATTAAACCATTCTTTCATTAATCGATCAATTTACTAATATCTCTTAAATAGCCTACTTAGTATATACATATTAAAGCTCATATTTATCTCCAAATGATTTCAAAGTAATTTGGTTGGTTCAAAAATACCTTATTTATCCACTATCTTTCCAAATGACGTTTGAATGATTTTAAAATCAATAAGTGGCAATAACCTCTTTATCATGTCATCTACATAAATTATTATAAACCATTTCAAGTTACTAATCAATTTAATGCTTACTAACTTTTTCAAATAACATGTCTTATGACTCTAATCCAAAAGATACTTTTGTATTTATGTTATATGTCATTAACAAATTCAAAAATGTACATATCAAGTTGTAAAACAACTTATTTTGCTTACTAACTTTCTTAAAATACATATTTTTAACTTTATTCCGATAATATACTTATGTATATATGTTCTCTATAAAAAAAATTAAATAAATCGCATATTAAGTTATAAACCAATTCCTATTACTTGCTCACTTTATCAAAACTCATGCTTTTAGTATTGATCCAACAAGCCAGTTACCTAAGCATGTTCTATATCACCAACATGCTCTTTATAATCCATAATAATTTATTTTAATGCTCGCGAATTTTCTCATGACAAGATTAAATCTTTAAATCAATAATCTAACTACATGGGCATGTTTATCTCATGAACATAACTTGATGTGACTTATACCCATATCATATCTTAAGAAATTTACTTCATGAACATATATATATATATATATATATATATATATATATATATTGAAAAGCATATATATATATATGTATTTAAGTAAATAAAAGCATAAAGGTTCAATTCCTCTCACCTAATCGAAGTAAAGAACCATAAGAAAATCTAATCTTCTTCCTTGAAGCTTCTAGCATTGTTGAAAAATGTTTATTATAAATCGACTATCTAGAGTTATGGTGAGTTTATTATGATGTACAGGAATGTATTTAAGGGAATTTGGATAATTCTAGGTCAATAAAGCCTAATTTTCGTGAGATGGAAGCCTCTTGAAATACTACATGGTGTTAATAGAAAAAGAGAACCTATGTAATTTCTTTGAAATGCAACAGTAGCCTTAAGTCAAGGCTAACCAACTTAAATCTATATCCAAAACTCATTTCATTCATGACTTAATATTCCAAAATATAGACATATCAACATTTATACTTCAAATAATCCTAATGGAACTCCAAAAATAATGGAAAAGGTTTCGTCTCTAATTCTTTGTATGCAAAAGTTAGCTTTTTAGATGATTTATAAATTGGCTCCCGTATCCAACTCAAAATCTACAATCCTAAACACATTCAAACTTACACTTAAAAAGCTTCTGAATGGCTTTCAAACACAATGATAATAGTCTGAAGCCCTAATTTCATTATCTCTAAAAGTTTACTTATTTAGCACTCGATTAGATTAACTTTTTAATATTTAATTAAAAAATTTTACAGGTCTAAGCATTAAAAAAATATGGGTTGCTTCAAGTGCGATAAGAAATGGCACTATTCAAATGAGTGTCGAGACCTTAGCAAGGTGATGTGCCACAATTGCAACAATTTGGGTGCCAAAGGATGAATTGTTTAGATCTAACCAAGGAAGACAAGCTAAGGTTTATGCACTAGAACCAAAAGCACCAAGGCCATTTTCAACTTCAAAGGGGAAAGCTATTTTGTAACGTACACTATCATTCATGATATTCATGTTAGCGTATTATTTGGTAGTGGGGATTCACACTCTTTTACATCTGAGCACCTTGGTGGTAAGTCAAAAAAAACCCTACATGGTGCATTTCATCCTAAAGAGTCGCAAACAATATTACTGGTGTGCTACTCTTAAGCTATATGTGATGGTGTAAAGTTAGAATTGCATAATTGCATATTTGTGATTTTAGGTATTTGATAATGTTGGATTTATAGTAATCTTAGGCATGGTTCAGTTAGCTAGTATGAGGCTAGGTTGTTTTGCAAGGACATGGCAGTTCCTTGTAGCACCTTGTTAATGCAAAGAGAATCATTTTCAACTAGAGGATTCAAAGGTAGATGTATATGTTATGTTGTTCATATGATATAAATAGTGAGATAGATCCTATCTTTGTCCTTAGGAGTCTGTCAACATTTTTGATCCTATGGTATGTTAGCCATGGGAAGGGCAATCAAATTTTAGACTAGCATAAAGCTGGAAGCTTCTGCAATGTTTATAGAGAAGTCTAATGATTCTGCTGAACTATGTATAGATTACAATACGTTAAATGGGAAGATTATAAAGAACCACTATCCTTTGCATTAAAATAGACACCTTATTTGATAAAATAAGTAGGCTAGGATATTTTTTCAACTAACATTAACGACAAAATTCCATCAATTGAGAGTGGAAGAGAAAAGTATGCCAGTGACGACATTTCAAACAAGATATGGTTCGTATGAATTATTAGTCATGCCTTTTACACCAACTAATGTGCTTGCTTTTTTGTGAATTTGATGAATCTAGTCTTTCAAGAGAATTTGAATATATTTGTGCTATTCTTCACTAATGTCATTTTAATATATTATAAGAATAAATAAAACCATGATGCCCAATTGAGAATAGTGCTAAAGAGCTGAGGCAACATCTACCTAATGCAAAGTTTTCAAAGTGCCACTTTCTGGAGGAAGCTTCTTCGTTTATTTTAAAGAATAGATTACCATCTGACCCATCAAAGATTAATTCTATTAATAGTTGAAAAAGAGAAGAGATAATGATTGGGATTAGAAGCTTTTGGTGTTTCATTGGCTATTATTGGATTTTATTAAAAACTTCTCTTATATAACTGCAAATGAAATTAACAAGGAAGGATGCATAGTTTAAGTGGAATGAAAAATGCAAAGGAGCATTCCAAAAATTAAAATATTTGTTAAACAATGCATTTGTGTTAGTTATAGTCGAGGTAAACAAGATCTAGTGGTCTTCATCGATGCATTTGGGGCAAGGTTGGTAGTTATGTACACGAAGAGAGGTATAGAGATTACCATTACTTCTCAATGACTAAGACCAAATGAAGTCTGTATTACTGTTAATACACTCATAATTTGGATTTGGTAGCATTGATACTTTTCTTGAAAGTTTGGCGGAATTACCTGTTTGGGGAACTATTTTAGTTATACATAAACCATAATTCCTTTAAGTATTTATTCTCTTGAAAAGAGATAAATATATGAAACCATAGATGGTTTGAGTTCCTAGAGACATTTGACTTTGAGATTGAGTATACATCTGGGACAAGTAATAAGGTATCATATACTCTTAGTGGATAGCATCAAAATGCTTATAAGAAATGCCTAATGAATGGAAGGACTTGGAAACATTAGCCTCCTACGGATTTAATATAAGAAAGACAAATAGTTCTAGATGAACAATGGTAATAATATCTTTCTTAGTAGCCCACATTTACCGATAGAATAGCTAGTAAGAAAAGAGAAGACTAAGAATCAAATGTACTAAGTGGTTACAGATGGGCATTAATGCCAAATACCTGAAAGATATCGACAATTAACAGAAGAGTAGACTTCGAAAGAGGGCGCGGTTGTGTTTTCCCAAATCTAGATAGCCACTGAAAACAAGGGCTTAGAAAAATTCACCGTTCAAAGTTTAAAAATTCATCTTAGGGGTAAAAGGATGTGTCAAGATAAGAACAAAACTTATTTTGGGAAAGGATGAAGATGGTTGTTGGCTTATATGTAAGACAGTGCCTTAATTGTCAGCAAGTAGAAGAAAAGCACATGAAGCCAAGTGGATTACTTCATCCCTTAGAAGTACCACTTTGGAAGTATGATAGTATATCAATATATTTCATTGATGGTCATATGGGTTGTTGATGATCAACTAACCAAGATGGCATAGTTCATACCAGCTAAGACAATGAGACTGATAATTAGTTTAGGGAATTATATATAAAGAACGTAATGAGTCTCCTTGGTATTGTGAGTAGTATTATGTGTAACCAAGACCCTATTTTCACAAGTGAATTTTAGAGAATTCTATGAACTACTTTAGGAACCACCTAAACTTAAGCACTATATTCCATCCTAAAATAGTAGGACGTACCTTATAACAACCCGCATATTTTACGATTGTATATCTAAAATTTTTATTTAAATATAGGATTGTTGGTCGGATTAAAGTTCGAAATGTATTTTTTTGTAAATAGTCAAATCCGGCTCGAGACCACTTCCATTGAGTTCAAAACGGCTTTATGACCTTTTTAGTATAAACATCAATATGTTTGGAGTTGATTAGAATTTAGGTATTTTTTAATTGGGCTTTGGGTTTGGGTTTCGCCCACTAACCCAACAAGGTAACCACACTCCTCTACCAAATACCCTAACTCCTCCACTCTTCATTCATTCTACTCCTCATTTCCTAACATTCAAGCTAAAGAGAAAATTGGAGGAAAAGAAAAGAGAGTAGAAATTCTTAATCCCTAATTCCCTTAGGAAATTCAAATCTAGGTTATGAATCAAGGAGAAGCTTGGGTAAGCATCTTCTTCATCTTCTCCATCTCAATCTCTCTTCAATTTTCCGAAATTCCAATAACCTAATTTAGGAAATTCATTTCATTTAGTAATAGATTGAAGATTCTAGAGGTGTTGTTGAAGACGAATTGGTCTTGCTTTGTTTTAGAATTTTTCATTCCTTGTTTTTGAGTTTAAAGGTGAGTTCTTGAACTCATATCTATGTCTATACCTTTGATGGTTGTTAGGTATGAATTTAAAACATCTATTTCATGCTCATTTGCTTTTGAATGAATTGGTTTGGTGAATTTTCCAATTATTGGTATTTTGAATTCAAAATCTATGAAATCCTACTTTGGATGTTTGGACATGTTGTTGGAGCATATTAAAGAGCCTATAGGGCTGGATTGTCGTTAGGCATAAATCCCTAGCCTGCGGTGCTCATCCGATCGCTTCCGGACCGATTTGTCCATGAATGGCCTAGGCTGATTTTTGCCCTGAGCTTCAGCTCAGACGTCTAGGAAAGAACCCAGACGTCTAAGTCATCAGAATAAAAATTCCAAACTTACAGCTCAAACGTCTGAGGGTATTCCCATACGTTTGGGCGATCTAGAAGAAAATTTCCAAATTCTCAGCTCAAACGTCTAGGAGAACCACCAGACGTCTGGCACTGTTTAGTTCAGCCAATTTACCTATTTTAAGTAGATTTCCGTTTGAATCGATTTTTGATGATCCGATTAATTGTTTTCATTTATTATCGACTTTGATGACTTCGTTTTGGGATTTTTGGTATTTCCATTTGATGGATTTGATATCGATTTTCATGGTTTTGATTCACATTTTTTTATGTGAATTCTTGGTGATTGATTGTTTTTACAATCATTTCTGTGATCTGTCACTTTAAAATACAACGGTTTCTATACTAGTAGTAAATACTCAAACTCTTTCACAAAAATGATTTCAACATTATTTTTAATACAAAGCTCGTTTTTAAAACCGTTTTCCAATATATTAGTATACACAAACCTTTACCTCATTCGTTCGAGAAGTCCAATTAAACGACTTAGCAAAACAAGTGGTATGAAACGCTTGCGTATACTTCGTTGGTTAATTCTTGGACTTGTTCAATTGAAATCTTGTAACAATTTTCGAGTGAAAATCTACAATCTATTCGTAAATATTTAAGTTAAGCTAGTGGTTATGGGACATATAGCTAAACTCATTATTTGCTAGCTTAGTGTAATTTACACTTTTTATTGATCTACGATGATCAATTTTGTGGTTTAGAATAGCGATATGCAATGTCTCTTAGTTCACGTAGGGGACTGTACCCCCTTCTTTGGAGTTTCGTCTCACTTTTATGGGCTAGCGACCCATGGTCTTTTTATGGAGTTCGGTTCATCGGGCGTACCATTGTACTATGTCGTTGTTCCGACTTATTTAAGTTCCAAGTTCCTTGGGCGTACCGTTGTACTATATCGTTTATCGGCTCTATGGGTTAGCGACTCATGGGATAGCATCCCGTTTGTGATACATGTGTTGGTGAGTTTTCATGCTCCTGTTTTTGATAGGCCTCACCTTTTTTGTTTTCTAGATTTCTATTTATTGATTTCTAGAATTTGTTTTTAACCAATTTTGATGATTTGCATTGATAAGCTCTACCAATATTTGTGGTTTGGTGAATAAAAATAAGGAATATGACATTCTTTTTGGTGTATGAGAAAATTTGAGATATTATATGATTTTTGTTGTCATCGTATATCTTTGTCATGTATCTTTCCTATCTCGTTTTATATGATGTTAATAGCTAGACTAATCCATTTTATTATTTTTCTTCTTAAATAATACTCGGGTCAGACCGAGGTGTTTCAAATGCTTCTACTTGACTTCTTATCAGGGTCCGTCAAATTGACTTTTGGCTAACTACTTTAACTTAGTACTTTTTGTTTTTATACATTCGAGATAGAGACTCCTTGATGTATGCATATTCTTTTATGATGTAATGGATCTTGTATTACGACTATTTTGATGTACACTTCTATATGTTATATTCATATCTGTTTCCGCCTTAGTGATGTGAATATCTGTGACTGATTTTGTGTTGTGCGTATTTTATATTTGTTCCCAAAGGTCATATAGCCACTGTGTAGTAGCTTTGAGTTTGTAATTGATATGTCAGATTTCCTCTTGAAATGAAATGCATGATATACTATCTAACATATCGGCACTCACACAAAGCAATTAAAAAGATGGTCGCTCCTCAACAGCTTTATTCTTTGTACTAACTGATAGCATTATCCAGTAGTATCCTTGGTTAGTGTGAGTATAGAGGTGGGGCGCCACAGCTTGGTATCAAAGTCAAACTTTGGAACAATGTAGAATAATCTAGCAAGGATCATTATCCTAAATCTTTCTTAGGAATCGTGCCTTAGGATTTAATTCGAGTCATAGAACCCGTTCTATCCTATTTTCTTTTATGATGCCTTGTTTTATCAATCAAGTTTATTTGATATTCATTCTGAGAATAACCTTTTTCCTTTTCTTTCTTTCTTTCTTAAAGAAGAGAAATGATTAGAACTGACCGTCCCAGCGTCGGTCAATCCAGTGCTACTCCTCATGATGGTGTATTTATGTCTGTCCAACAGCTTTTGGATCTTATAAAGAATACCCAAGCTGCCGGACCTATTCCTGATCCTGCTCACCCTAAATCCGGTTTTGCATGCTTGTGCAGTGATTATATAAATTTGGATGGAAGGCCATTCAAGGGTTTCGAAAGCGTTATAGAAGTCTAAGTTTGGCTTAGAATAAGCGATCACATCTTTCTCGCATGAATCTTACAGATCTACATCGAATCAAGTGGCTTCTAGCATGCTCCAAGAGAGAGCATTAGATTGGTATGAGCTTTTTATTTTGGAAATTATCGCAGCGGATCTTACTTGGGAGCAATCTGGGAAAGGTTCAAGTTGAAGTTTATGCCAAAAGCTGAAAAGGTAACTTTATCCCAACGCTTTATTGACCTTGTTCAAGGTGAATCTACTGTAACAGATTATGTCGCATCTTTTGAATCCCATGCTAAATATAGGGTCGAGTATATTAATACCCCATTGAAGAAAAAAAAAAGATTTATCTATGGGTTGAATAAAAACCTCAAAAAGGCCTTACTTCTGAAACTGGAAGTATCTTTTGATCAGCTTGTTGATATCGCTTTTCGACTTGAAGATGCCGATAAAGAAAGTGATGTTGAAGTTGTGGGTGCCAAACAAAATTTCAACATCAACAAAAAGATGCTTATTAAGTTCAAAGGCCCTAATCCTAACAAGAAAGGGAAGCACGCAACTTTGGTAGCAAAGACTCCTACCCATAATCGTGGAGAGTGCTACAATTGTGATTCCAAAGGCCACTATGCAAATAAGTGTCCGAAGCACATTTATTGTTGCTATGGCAAAAGTTCTGATCATCTTATATCTTCATGTCCCAAACTTCAAAGCAAGAAAGAGGGTAAGCTGAATGTTATGCAAGCTACATAGTAACCCATCTCTTGGTCAAGGTATTTCTTATTCTATCCTTGATGGCATTATTATGTTTCGTGATCATCCTATTCGAGTTATTGTTGATACAGGTGCATCTCACTCTTTTATATCAAAAGAATTTGTTGATACTTTTTTTTAAATGTTATGGTCATGATGACATCTTTGAGAATTGCGAATCCGGTTGGTGGATCTGCAACACTCCGTTTATTTTGTAAAGATGTTGAGATTATTTTATGTGATTATGCTTTCCGAGCCGATTTGCATGTTATGCGTTACTTAGATTTCAAAATGATTTTGGGAATGAATTGGCTTAACCGTTATGAAGCCCACATCCTATGTCCCAAGAGGACTATCCATCTTTGACATCCTCAATCTGTTAATCAGATTTCTATTGTTCTTAAAGATTTATATTCCAATTCGGTAGCATCCTTAAATTCTCTAAATCCACATAATGACGATAATGATGATGAGGAACATGTAATTTTCCTCATTCACATTGTTCGTGAATTTTCTGATATATTTGAGTCCGTTTTAGGATTACCACCAAAGAGAGCAATCGAGTTCAGAATTAATCTAATACCTGTAGCTTTACCTATAAATCGTCCTCCATATCGTTTCTCTAATAAGGAAAATGAAGAGATGCGTAAACAAATATTTGAATTGGAAGCGAATCAATTTATTTGTTCTAGTTCCTCTCCTTGTGGAGCTTCAGCTATCTTTGTGAAGAAATATGATGGTACACTTAGGTTTTGTGTTGACTACCACAAGCTTAATGATCTTACCATTAAGAATAAATATCCCTTGCCTCGGATTGATGATCTATTCGATCAACTTTGCGGTGCTAGATTCTTTTCACAGATTGACTTAGCAACCGGTTTTCATCAGCTTCGTATTACGGAGGATAGCATTCCTTTGACATTGTTCCGTACTCGTTTTGGATCTTATGAAAGGCTTATTATGCTATTTGCTTTAACGAATGCTCCAGCTTATTTCGTTGACCTCATGAATCGAGTTTTCGAAGACTTCCTCGATCGATTTGTTCTCATCTTTATAGATGATATTCTTGTTTATTCTAAAACCGAGAAAGAGCATGAAAAACATCTTCGGATTGTGTTGGAAACTCTTAGGAGCAATCAATTGAAAGCTAAACTTTCTAAGTGCCACTTTTGGTAATCACGTGTGAAATTTTTAGGACGTATTATTTCAAATCCGGAATTTCCATGGATCCTTCAAAGTTTGAAGCGATTTAAAATTGGAAGCGGTCAAAAAGTGTGATGAAAATTCATAACTTTCTTGGATTGGTGGGCTATTACCGTCGTTCATAAAAGACTTTTCTAAAATTTCTGTACTTTTTACTAGTTTGACAAAGAAGGGAGTTAAGTATATTTGATCAGACAAATGTGAAGCTGCTTTTCACAAATTAAAAGAACTACTTTCCACGCTCCTATTCTTGTGATTCCCGTAGGGAACCAACTTGATTGTTTATACCGATGCCGGTCGTGTTGGTTTGGAGGCCGTTCTCATGCAAAGGGAACGTGTTATCGCTTATGCTTCTAGGCATTTAAAGCCTGCCGAGACTAAATATGTCATTCATGATTTAGAGCTCGCAGCCATTGTTTTTGCCCTTAGAATTTGGCTTCATTATCTTTTGGGAGAGAAATTTGTTCTCTACGCCGATCATAAATCTTTGAAGTACTTATTTTCTCAAAAGGAACTTAATTTTCATCAACAACGTTGGCTCAAATTCCTTACATCATATGATCTTGATATTCTTTGTACTCGCAGAAAGGGAAATCGTGTTGCCGATGCCCTTAGTCGTAAGCAACAAGCGATTGTTTCGTTGATGGCATCCCAATGGAATGATCTCGAAACTTTGTCAATTTGTGAGATTTGAGATCGTGAACCCAATTCATGTTCATCTCTTGTTCTATGTAGCCTTGAGGTTCATCCTTCTCTTTTAGACCACATCCTTAAAGCTCAAAAGCTAGATTATGAATTGGCTCTTCTTAGCCAAAGTTGTAGGGATAAAAATGATATTGATGGTCTGAAAGACTTTGAAATCGATGCATGTAGGGGCATTCAAAAATTTGGTAAACTTATTGTGCCAAATATTGGTGATCTTCGTAAAAACATTTTCGAAGATTTTCATCGTTCTAAATTTACCATTCATCCCGGCAATAGGAAAATGTACACGGACATGAAGCGACTTTATTATTGGGAAGGGATGAAATCTGATGTTGCTAACTTTGTTAAGCATTGCATGACTTGCTAACTCATAAAGACTGAGTATCAAAGGCCCTGTGGGTTATTGCAACCTTTAGACATTCCAATTTGGAAGTGGGATCAAGACTCTAAGGACTTTATTGATGGTTTTCCCCATTCTTGTTCGGGTAATGACAGTTTATGGGTGATTGTGGATAGAATAGAAAAATCCGCTCATTTTATTCCCGTTCGGTTCAATCGAACCGTAACTCTTTTGGCTAAACTCTATATTAAAGAAATTGTTAAATTGCATGGAGTTCCAACTTCTATTGTTAATGGTCGTGATCCATTATTTACTAGAGGATTTTGGAAAGTTCTTCAAAAAGCTTTGGGAAAGAAGCTTAATTTTAGCACCGCTTATGATCCTCAGTCCGATGGACAATCCGAACATGTGAATCAAACTCTTAAAGATCTTCTTTGTGCATGTATTCTTGATTTTGGTGGAAGTTGGGAAGATCATATTTCTCTTGTTGAGTTTTCTTATAGTAATAGCTTCTGATCTAATATTGGTATGACACCTTTCGAGGCACTCTATGGAAGGCCATGTCGATCTCCTTCATGTTGGCTTGAAACCAGTGAGAAGCTAGTTTTAGGTGCAGATTTTGTTCGTGATTCCAAAGAAAAGTTTGACTTTATTCGTAATAGGATGAAAGAAGCTCAAAATAGACAAAAATCCTATATGATAACCGAAAAAGGAATTTGAAATTTTCTGTGGGAGATGGTGTTCATTCGTGTTTCACCTATAAAGGACGTTGTACATTTCAGTCGTTTGGGAAAATTAGCATCTCGATATGTTGGCTCATTTCCCATCGCCGAACGCATTGGTTCCATGGCTTATCATATTTTATTACCGGCTCAGTTTTCTGCTATTCATGACGTTTTCCACGTCTCTCAACTACGGAAATGCCTTAGAGATTTCGATTCTATTTTTGGGCCTAGTGTTATTAAAGAAGTTTCACCTAATTTGACTTATGAGTAACATCCTATTCGTATGATTGCTACGGAGGTTAGACGCCTTCGTAATAAAGATGTTCCGCTTGTGAAGGTTCAATGGTCCTCAAAACCTAAGGATTGTTCTTGTGAATCCAGAGAATTCATCGAGAAAACACATCCGGACTTACTCTCTCATGCTCCTTTAGGTGAATTTCTCACTTCAAAATTTTCTTTTGTGTTATTATGCCTTAGAGTGGTTGTTACTCTTTATTTTCTTCTTAAGTATTGCGAGGACACAAATTCTTTGAGGAGGGGAGTCTGTAACAACCCGCATATTTTTCGATTGTATATTTAAAAGTTTTATTTAAATATAGCATCGTTGGTCAGATTTAACTCTGAAATGTGACTTTTGTAAATAGTCGAATTCGGACTCGAGACCACTTCCTTTCAGTTCAAAACGGCGTTTACTACCTTTTTGACTATAAACATCGATATGTTTGGAGCTGATTAGAATTTTGGTATTTTTTTTAATTGGGCTTTAGGTTTGGGTTTCAGCCCACTAACCCAACAAATAACCCAACTCCTCTACCAAATACCCTTACTCCTCCACTCTTTGTTCATTCTACTCCTCATTTCCTAACATTGAAGCTAAAGAGAAAAATGAAGGAAAAGAAAAGAGATTAGAAATTCCAAAGCCTAATTCTCTCAGGAAATTTAAATCTAGGTTATAAATCAAGGAGAAGCTTGGGTAAGCATCCTCTTCATCTTCTCCATCTCAAACTCTCTTCAACTTTAAGAAATTCCAATAACCCAACTTAGGAAATTCATTTCATTTGGTAACAGGTTGAACATTCTAGAGATGTTGTTGAAGAGGAATTGGTCTTGCTTTGTTTTAAAGTTTATCATTCCTTGTTTTTGAGTTTAAAGGTGAGTTCTTGAACTCACATCTATGTCAATACCTTTGATAGTTGTTAGGTATGAATTTCTAAAATCTATTTTATGTTCGTTTGCTTTTGAATTGAATTAGTTTGGTGAATTTTTCAATCATTGGTATTTATAATTCAAAATCTATGAAAATCCTACAACGGATGTTTGGACATGTTGTTGGAGTGTATTGAAGAGCCTATAGGGTTGGGTTGTTGTTAGGCATAAATCCAAAGCCTCCGTTGCTCGTCCGATCGCTTTCGAACCGATTTGGCCATGAATGGCCTAGGTAGATTTTTTCCCCTGAGCTTCAGCTTAGACATCTGGGAAAGAAATCAGGAGTCATCGGAATAAAAATTCCAGACTTACAGCTCAGACGTCTGAGGGTATTCCCAGACGTCTGGGGGATCTGGAAGAAAATTTCCAGATTCTCAGCTCAGACGTCTAGCGCTGTTTAATTCTTCAGCCAATTTACCTATTTGGAGTAGATTTCCGTTTGAATCGATTTTTGTTGATCCGATTAGTTGTTGTCATTTATTACTGACTTTGATGACTTCTTTTCTGGATTTTTGGTATTTTCATTTGATGGATTTGATATCGATTTTCATGGTTTTAATTCACATTTTCGTATGTGAATTCTTGCTGATTAATTGTTTTTACAATCATTTCTATGATCTGTCACTTCAAAATACAAAGATTTCTATACTAGTAGTAAATACTCAAACTCTTTCACAAAAATGATTTCAACGTTACTTTTAATACAAATCTTGTTTTTAAAACTGTTTTCCAATCTATTAGTACATACAAACCGTTACCTCATTCGTTCGAGAAATCCAATTAAACGGCTTAGCAAAACAAGTGGTATGAAACGCTTGCATTTACTTCGTTGGTTAATTCTTAGACTTGTTCGATTAAAATCTTGTGACGATTTTCGAGTAGAAATCTACAATCTGTCCATAAATATTTAAGTTAAGCTAGTGGTTATGGGACACAAAGCTAAACTCATTTATTTAGCTTAATGTTATTTACACTTTTATTGATCAATAATGATCATTTTGTGGTTTAGACTAGTGATATGCGATGTCTCTTAGTCCATGTGGGGGCTGTATCCCATTCTTTGGAGTTTCGTCTGACTTTTATGGGTTAGCGAGCTATGGCCTTTTTATGGAGTTCGGTTCATCGGGCGTACCATTGTACTACGTCGTTGTTTCGGCTTATTTGAGTTTCAGGTTCCTCGGGCGTACTGCTGTACTATGTCATTGCACTGGCTCCATGAGTTAGTGACTTATGGGATAGCGTCTCGTTTTTGATACATGTGTTGGTGAGTTTTCATGCTCTCGTTTTTGATAGGTCTTCCCTTTTATGTTTTCTGAATTTCAAATTATTGATTTCTAGAATTTATGTTTCACCAATTTTGATGATATGCATTAATAAGATCTACCAATATTTGTGGTTTGGTGAATAAAAATAAAGAATATGACATTCTTTTTGGTGTATGAGAAAATTCGATATATTATATGATTTTTGTTGTCATCGTATATATTTGTCATGTCTCTTATCCTATCTCATTTTGTATGATATTTATAGCTAGATTGATCGGTTTATCATTTTTCTTCTTAAATAATACTCGGGTCAGACTGAGGTGTTTCGGATGCTTCTACTTGACTTCTTATTAGGGTCTGTCATTTGACTTTTGGCTAACTACTTTAGCTTAGTAGTTTTTTCATACATTTGAGATTGAGATTCCTTGATGTATACATATTCTTTTGTGATGTAGTGAATCTGTATGACCACTACTTTGATGTACACTTCTATGTGTTATATTCATATCTGTTTCCGTCTTAGTGATGTGAATATCTGTGACTGATTTTGTGTTGTGCTTATTTTATATTTTTTTCTGAAGGCCACATAGCCACTGTGTAGTAGCTTTGAGTTTGTAATTGATATGTCAAATTTTCTCTTAAAATGAAATGCATGATATACTATATGACATATTCGTACTCGCACAAAACAATTACACAGATGGTTTCTCATCAACAACCTTATTTTTCGCACTAACTGACGGCATTAGCCAGTAGTGTCCTTGGTTAGTGTGAGTATAGAGGTAGGGCATTACATACTAAAGGTTCAATAGAGTGCTGGAAGACTTGTTAAGAACTTGTGTCTTCCACTTTGGTGGATCTAGAGAAAATCAACAACATTTAGTGAAATACTCATACAATAACAATTATCAATCTAGTATTGTCATGGTGCATTTTGAAGCTTTATATAGAAGACCATGCACATCTCTAGCATGTTTCTTAAGATCAGTTTTTAACTGACACAATGTTGGGTTTTAGTAAGAGAAGATATCGATAAGTTTATGTCAATCTGAAGTCGAATGAAGGTAGCTTAATCACACTAAAAGAGTTATATATATCGAAGGTGTAAAGACTTGAGTTTTTGATGGGTGATTAGGTGTTTGTTAAAGTATCTAATATGAGAGGAGTAATAAGATTTTGCAAGACCAGGACGTTTCATCAAGGTAATTTGGATCATTCCCAATCACCAAAAGAATTGTTAAGCTCGTAAAACTAGCAGAATAACAACGTAAACTAGTGAGTGTAACACCCTGCAAAAAGTAGTTGGAGATTTGATAAAATAAACTATATTAAATATAACAAGGGTAAGAATGGAAATCTCACAAATTTTTGAATTTGGCTATGAAACATACAAGATTGCTTTTGAAGTAGGATTTTCCGAATAATTTTCATATATAAATTTTTATAATCGGAGCTTGTATGGAAATGTTATTGAAGTTTAAAAGTTCGGAATAGAAAATGACTAAATGTATAAATATGGAAACAAATAAATTAAAATAAGAAAGTGTTAGGAACTAAAGATAGTGGTTTGGTTGACAACAACCTTTGTAACTTATTTTATTATAACTTATATACTAACACTATTATCCAGATATATATGAATGTTATTATGCAGGATATATATAAGGCATATATTGATTATTGAAGACTGTACAGCATAAAGACCAAGAATGAAGAAATCAAGTTTGGAGACTCATGAATATCATGATCAAGATTTTAAGATAAGTGTTTATTTTTTGTTAAAACTTTATAATAACATGGAAATCTAGATTCCAAATTTCATTTGGGATGGAACCTATTTCTACCTTCTTAATGGCTTACAAACCTACGACAAGTAGCTTACAAACCTACGACAAGTGTCTTATAAACCCACGAACATCCTAGTTTTGTACAAGTTCTCGAGTCCTGATGTGATGAGATATTCTGTAGGAAGAAGCTTGCAAAACTACTTCAGAATGACTTTTCAAAATGATTTTCAAAGCTGCTTTTCAAAATGTTTTAGCCATAAAAATTATCTTTTCAAATGATTTTTGAAAAGATGTTTTAGCCTTAAAATATTCTTTGTTTTTGTTTTTACATAAACTCTTGTTTTAAACTTCTTTTGTTTTTAAAACTATCCTCTGATTTTTAAATATTCTTTATAATATATACATACATACATATATATATGCATACATATATATACACACACACATGAGATTTAAAATCAAATTTATATATACATTCTAAAAATATATTTTTCTGCTCTTCTTTATTTTAAACATAGGAAAATTAGTTTATTTTACTCCAGAATCATTTTACCTGGTTCTCCTTAAAATACATTTTCAAAATAAATTTTACATAATTTTTAACTAAGGGATGTCGACATCATGGGATACCCCATGTCGACATGGTGGCCATTAAATTCAAAAGTTTTAATTTTCAAAAGAAGTGTCTACTCGTTTAAATCTGTTCACGAATGGTTACGATCATTAGTGGTTTATAAATAGCCTTCACAAACGAATTTTTTAAACAATAAATTTCTCATTTTCTTCACTCCTTCTCCACAAATCCATATTCTAACATTTTCATATTTTTAAGATCGTGTCGAAATTCTGCCAAATTCTCAAGTGAATCAAATTAGAATCTCATTCTTGTTTGATTCTTATGCCCTCTCTCGAAAATCAAAGTGCTATTCAGGATTGTAGGATCAATTTGTAATCAAAAGTTTATCGAGTCTCTCTATAAGGTGTGGTTCTGCTTGGAAATTAATTGGGTGATCTTGTGTCTCGTAAATCAAGAGTGCTTTTCCCGAACTCGAGAGACAGGAGGGTATCTCAAGCCCTTTAAAAATTGAGGATTGAAATCTCAACGTTGATATAATAAAAATCTGTATGAGGTGTTTTCCTTGGTACAGGACTAGATGTAGGGTAACTCCGAATTAATATAAAATCTGGTGTGTTTTTTCCTTTTACCACTTTTTATTTACTTTCCGCGTCTGTGTTTAATTCTATGATTGTTCTATGATTATTATGCATTTGTTTATATCATTACTTTTAAATTAGTCCATATAAGTCTTAGAATCCATTAAACACTATTCACCTCCTCTAGTGTTAAATTACCCTTAAGATCCTTAGTACACACTCCCTTTCAATTGATATCGGAGCATAGGTTTTCATGGTTTTCATAGTATGAAACTTGAAAAATTAAAAATGGCATTTTTTGGAAATTTTGTTAATTTGAATTTATGCATTTCATCAAGGTATCATAAATTTGCATATAGTTTTTATGAAAAATCAATTTATCTACCGAATTGGTTTGTTATGCAGGAACAGACATGTTACATGACTTTTGAAGAATCAACAACCAATGGACAAACTGTGCAAGTTGAGAAAGATAATTGGATACTTGATAGTGGTTGTTCAAGGCATATGACTGGAAATTCCAAGATACTCAATGATATTATATATCAAGATGGTGGATTGGTCAACTTTAGAGATAACTCAAAAGGATATGTGATTGGCATCGGTAATTCTAAAACTCCTCTGATTTCTATTATTTTGTTAGTTAGGAATTTCAAACATAATTTTCTTAGTATAAGTAAACTATGTGATAAAGGATTTAAAATTAAATTTGAAAAAGATAAGTGTCACATCGAAGATAATAAGTCAAATATTATCTTTAAAGGAATTAGGAAGAAAAACATTTACATCCTTAGTATGAAAGTTTCAAATGAGAACTTATGTCTTTTGGCTAATACAAGTGACCCTTGGATTTGGCATAAAAGATTTGGTCATTTAAATTTCAAACTGTTATCTAGGTTATCAAAACTTGACTTAGTTAGAGGTCTTCCCAAGTCAAACTTTAAAGTAGATAGTATATGTGATGCTTGCCAATTAGGAAAACTTAAGAAAAGTTCATTTAAATTAAAAGATATAATTTCTACTTCTAAACCTTAGAATTACTTCATTTAGATTTATTCGGTCCATCTCAAGTTCAATCAATTAATCACAATCAATATGTTTTTGTAATTGTATATGATTATTCTAGATATACTTAAACAATTTTTCTTAAACTTTAAAGTGATGCGTTTGAATTATTTGAAAGTTTTGCTAAAGGAGTTCAAAATCAACTTTCTTTTAAAAATGAAAACTATTCTTAGTGATCACGGTGGAGAATTTTAAAATGAAAATTTTGATAATTTCTATAATCAAAAAGGAATTACTCATAATTTCTTTTTTCCATGAACTCCACAACGAAACAGAGTGGTAGAACATAAGAATAAAACGATTCATAGGTGTGCTAGAACAATGCTTTTTGATAGTAACTTACCTAAAAACTTTTGGGCTGAAGTAGTGGCTACATTTTGCTATATATTAAATAGGATTTTATTTAGACCATTAACTAATAAAACACCATATGAATTACTTTACAACCCATGGTAGCTTATTTTAGAGTTTTTGATAGTAAGTGTTTTATTCTTAATACAAAAGATAATTTAGATAAATTTAAACCTAAATCCGACAAAGGTATCTTCATCGGATATTCAAATAGAAGTAAAGAATTTAGAGTTTATAATTTAAGAACTAACACTATTGAAGAAACAATACATGTATCTTTTGATGAAAATTTTAAAAATACTGTACAAATAGAAGATGAAGAAGATTTTGTAACTTTAAATAATGAACCCAATGAAATTAATTGTTAAATCATTCAACCTAATGAAAGAATTAGGCAATTAAAAGATCATCCCATAGAAAATATACTATGAAATATTGAATCTATAGTTAAAACAAGAAATCAACTAAATAGTATATGTAATGTAGCTTTTATATCAATTATTGAACCTAAAAATCCAAAGGAAGCATCATATGATGATTCATGGATTCTTGCTATGCAAGAAGAATTGAATCAGTTCACTAGAAATGATGTTTGGGAACTTGTTCCTAGACCTGAGGATAAAATTATAATTGGAACAAAATGAATTTATAAAATAAAATGAATGAACTTGGTGAGGTCGTGAGAAATAAAGCTCATTTAGTCGTGCAAGGTTATTGTCAAGAAGAAGGAATTGATTATGACGAAACCTTTGCATCCGTAGCAAGACTAGAAGCTATCAAGATTCTACTTGCTTTCGCAAACTACAATAATTTCAAGTTATATCGAATGGATGTTGTGCTTTTCTAAATGGTTTTGTAAAAGAAGATATTTATGTTGAACAACCTCCACTTTTTGAGGATAATAAATTTCGAAATCATGTATATAAATTAAAGAAAGCTTTATATGGTCTGAAACAAGCTCCTAGAGCCTGGTATGAAAGACTAAGATCTTATTTACTACAGTCTGTTTTGAAATTGGTAAAATAGATACAACTCTTTTTATTAAAAGAAACAAAAATGATATTCAATTAGTACAAATATATGTAGATGATATAATATTTGGATCAACTAATAACATAATGAATAAAGAATTTTCAAATATAATGACTAAAGAATTTGAAATGAGTCATATGGGAGAACTAAGTTTCTTTTTAGAACTTCAAATCAATCAATTAAATAAAGGAATTTTCATTAGTCAAGAAAAATATGCTAAGGATTTAATTAATAAATTTGGATTGACCATTTCTATTGGGAAGTCAACTCCAATGACAACTAATGTAGCTTTAAGTAAAGAAGATGAATCAAAATATGTAGATCAAAAATTATATAGGGGAATGATTGGTTCGCTGCTTTATATAACAGCAAGTCATCCTGACATCATGCATAGTGTCTGTCTCTGTGCAATAAACCAATCTCAACGTAAAGAAACTCACTTAAAAGCTGTTAAAAGAATTTTAAGATATGTAAAACATACTTTAGATTATGGTTTATTTTACCCTAAAAATGATGTATTTGATTTAATTTCATATTGTGATGCTGATAACGCTGGTTGTAAATTAGACCGAAAAAGTACAAGTGGAACTTGTCACTTTCTAGGACATTCTCTGGTATCTTGGTTTAGTGAGAAGCAAAACACAGTATCATTGCCAACAACCGAAGCAGAATATATATCTGCGGGTTTGGCTTGTTCTCAAGTTATATACATGCAACGAACTTTATAAGATTATGGATTAACTATAACTAAATCACCAATTTATTGTGATAATACTAGTGCAATAAACCTATCTAAAAATTCAACTCATCATGCTAGAACAAATTATAGTGATATTACACATCATTTTCTTAGAGATAATATAAGTAAAGAAGCCATAACTGTTGAATATATTAATACTGAAAAACAAATTGATGAATATTAACCAAACCATTAAATGAACAAAACTTTGCTAAATTTAGAAGAGAATTAGGTATATGTTCATTAACTGAAATATAAATTATAAATAATACAAGTATAGTTAATAATTAATATAAATAAAATTTTCTCAAAAATTGAACTGGGCATGTCGACATAACCCATCCCCCTATGTCGACACACAGGCCGATATTTTCAAATTTGAATTTCCTGCTAAAAATTAGTTATTAGATTATATATTTATATATTTCGACTTTTACTCCTTTTCTCTGTTCCATTCTCTGTAATAAACTTCTAAAACAGTAAACTAATGGCTTCCTCTTCTAATAATGAACCTTCTTCATCCACTTCTCCTCTTTCTGGTCCTTTTCAACGTTCCACACACGTACGAGTCAAATTACAAGAGAACATAAAAAGATATGCTTCAAATGATGACGGAAACTCAAGTGAGTCAAATGCGAATGGCTAAAGAACAAGATAGGCAAGGCAGAATCCTTAGGAACTTAAAAACTTCCTTATGGATAACCATGCCAATCTCATTGTCATCGAAGAATCATAACAAGCCATGCATACTGAAGAAGAAGAAGAGCCTCTAGAATAACCACAAGAGGATTAAGAAGAATAACATCCTCTGCCGAATCCGAATGTTCATATGGGCGAAGATGATGACGTGATTTGTGTTTGAGAGGTCCTTTTTGACGCTGATGGGAACTTGGTCGAACGACGTGGAAACTTTTGTCCCCACTATCCAAATTGTTCGGTCCATAAATCACCAATGTTAAGGGTCTTCGTTAAGCATTTTTTCCGTTTTCTTGATTGTATACTGGTTAGTTAATTTGTATATAAGTGTTATCTTAATTAATGTTCTTCTAAAAGCAATCTTTGGTGTATAAAATCTTGAATTCCATTTAACTTAGGATGCTATATTTCACTCATATATAGTTATTATTCTTATGTCATATGTTTATTTATCTCATTTTCTATTAAGTTCGAGGTTCATAGGTTATTTTTTGTTGATGATAAAGGGGGAGAAGTTATATAAAATAGTAGGCTTGGAGTAAGGGGGAGTTGTTGGTGTAAGAGGGAGTTATGGAATGATCGAAGTGGTAAGTAAATTTTATAAGGTTGTCATCATCATAAAGGGGGAGTTTGTTAGGGAGATAGTGGTTTTGATGACAACAACATTTGTAACATATTTTATTATAACTTATATACTAACAATATTGTCTAGATAAATATGAATGTTATTATGCAGGATATATAAGGCAAGTACTGATTATTGAAGATTGTAAAGTATAAAGATCAAGAATGAAGAAATCAAGTTTGAAGACTCATGAATATCAAGATCAAGATTTCAAGAAAAACTTCTAATTTTTGTTAAAACTTCATAATGGCACGGAAATCTTCATTCCAAATTTCATTTGGGATGGAACCCATTTCTACCTTCTTAGTGGCTTACAAACCTATGGCAAGTAGCTCACAAACTTACAACAAGTGGCTTAAAACCCACAAACATCCTGGTTTTGTACAAGTTCTCGAGTCCTGATGTGATGAGATATTCTTTAGGAAGAAGCTTACTTCAAAATGGTTTTTCAAAATGATTTTCAAAACTGCTTTTCAAAATGTTTTAGCCTTAAATTATCTTTTCAAATGATTTTCAAAAAGTTGTTTCAGCCATAAAATATTCTTTGTTTTTGTTTTTAAATAAACTCTTGTTTTAAACTTCACTTATTTTTAAAACTATCCTTTGATTTTTAAATATTCTTCATAATATATATACACTTGAGATTTAAAATCAAATTTATATATACATTCTAAAAATATATTTTTCTACTCTTTTTTATTTTAAATCATAGGAAAATTAGTTTATTTTACTCTAGAATCATTTTACCTTGTTTTCCCTTCAATACCATTTTCAAAAAAAACATACGTTATGTTTAACTAAGGGATGCCGACATCATGGGATACCCCATGTCAACATGGTGACCATTAAATTCAAAAGTTCCAATTTTCAAAAGAAGTGTCTATTCGTTTAAATCCCTTCACGAATGGTTATGACCATTGGTAGTCTATAAATAGCCTTCACAAACGAAAACAACAAATTTCTTATTTTCTTTACTCCTCCTCCACAAATTTGTATTCTAAAATTTTCATATTTTTAAGATCATGCCAAAATTTTTCCAAATTCTCAAGTGAATCAAATTAGAATCTCATTCTTGTTTGGTTCTCTGCCCTCTCTCGAAGATCAACCTGCTATTCAGAGTTATAGGATCGATTTGTAATCAAAAGTTTATCGAGTCTCTCTATAAGGTGTGGTTGTGCCAGGAAATCAATTGGGTGATCTTGCGTCCCGTAAATCAAGAGATTTGTCCCGGACTCGAAAGATAGGAGGGTACCTCAAGGCCATTAGAAATTGAGGATTGTAATCTCGGCATTAGTATAATAAAATCTGTATGAGGTGTTTGCCTTGGTATAGGACTGGATGTAGGGTAACACCGAACAAGTATGAAATCTAGTGTGTTCTTTCCTTTTACTGCTTTTTATTTACTTTCTGCATCTATGTTTGATTCTGTGATTGTCTTTTAATTAAGTTCTGCATTTGTTTATATCATAATTTTTAAATTAGTCCATATAAGTCTTAGAATCCATTAAACACTATTCACCCCCTCTAATCTTAAATTAGCCTTAAGTCCTCTACTAGAAAAGCTATTATCAGTATAATTGAAAAAAAGAACTAAAAAACCAACTATGGTATGATCATATAATCATGTTATCTTATGCTCGTGTATACAATGTTTTGAACCTTTTCTTTTTCTTTTTCTTTTTGCAGGCTGTCAAGGTAACTATCGAGAAGGAGACGGCATAGAGTACACTTCAAATCCTAACTATACGAGAACATGGTACGGACTAATGGAGCAGCGGGAAAGATTCATAGATTTAATCCATGATCCAATCATGAAAGTGAAAATTGAGTTGATTAATTTTGGTAAGGTTGACATAGGATATTTGTACAAGTATTCAACGTTGGTACAATAAGCTTATGATATGAGACTGAGCTAACGCATACTGGAAGATTGTGATACTGAGAGTGGTGGCTGAGTTTGCATTGCATATTTTGCATGGTTTTAAGCTGGTGGTGGAGGAAGAGTTATAGGTGGAGCTTGTGAATGAAGTAGTTAGTATAAAGGTGAATGGGATTAAACGGGTGATGGAGGAGATCCCTATGACTGTTGGGATGAGGGAGAGGTTGAAGAAGAAAATTGAATTGCTCAAGAAATCAAAGACGGTTGTTGCCAATGTAATGATCGTATTGGTTTTGCTACTGATATTTTGATTTAGCTTATTAGTTTGGCTTTGTAGTTCAGTAATATGTATTTTACATTGTGTTTGGAAAATTATGGAAATGGATGGTGTCTCTGATATATCATATACGCTAAAGTAAATTTAATATATCATTATATGATTAATATGTTTTTCGGTTGTTTGAATGTGATAATTATATGAGTGATTGTTGGTTTCATATTGAAATATGTTAACTATTACCATATAATATATATATATATATATATATATATATTGTGAACAAAATGAGGTAGAAACTGAACGAGCTACTGCAGCGAGGATAATCCACACAAAAAATCAATAATTTTTATCCGCGTCTAATAAACGCAACCAAAATGTATAAGCTGGCAAACAAGAAACGCTACTATGATATTTTATAGTAGCATCGATAATACTTTTGGTGAAGTTTATATAGTGCTACGATAAAAAATTTTGATTACATTTTCAAAATGCTGCAAAGCGCTTTATGAAAACACAACGGAATGTCCTGAATTTTTAGTTGCATGTTGTGTAACGGCGTTCTTTAAAATGCTACCATATGTTATGGTAGTATTTTTTTTACGCTATCGTAGGCTAATTTCCTTGTGCTAATATGGACCATCTTTGTTTATCTATTCCTTCTTTCTTTATTTAGGACAGTATAGGATAATTTTGTTATGGTTAGTTCATAGATCTATTCGAGAGTATGTGTGATAACCCGTATTTTTGGGTATCAGATAATTGGATAATTAACTGGTTTATTCAATTAACAGATAAAAGCTATAACAATAAAAGATATATGGATATGCAAATGAATTTGAAAATATAATAAAAATTGAATTATAAATATCTGGATAAATATTTGATAATCTCCTAATATAATTACTTAAGATTTGACAAATTATTCTTTCGAAACAAATAATAATGATTTTGTGATAATCGATTTTGTGTAAAGGAGATTTATATGGGATTCATACAAGGTGTATGATTTGGAAGATCCTATATGTGTATAGTATAAAGTGTTTTGAAAATGGCTCTGAAGAAAAAGGCGCTTCCTTGAAATGAACTTCTTAGGAGTACCATAGGTTGGTGCTGCCTTGAGCCTCAAAGGGGGAGGCTCTAAAGTGCATCATGTAAGGAAGTCTGGACAAACTGAAATTTCTGAGGATCATTGGGTAGCGAAAGTCGAGGGTGTTGATGCCTATAGAGGCATTTGGGTTATGCTGTGACGACAGTGTAACTCGATGTCGCTGCGATTTACTATGGACCATAGCGGAAATCGTGTGGAGGTAAGTGTCAATGATCTATGCTTGTATTTGCCGGGATGGCAACGTAACAACGGTAGACTGCGATCTATGGTCGAGGGGAGAAATTTCATTCTTTTGGCAGTGGAATTCGAGGGCGCTGATGCCTACAGTTATAAGGGTTTTTGCTGTGATAGAAATGTAACCCCAGATGTAGCAGCAATCTGTAGCAGGTTCCATGGCGTAATCGAGGGGAGCGGAGTGCCTACAGTTATCTATGGATTTTGCCGGGATGGCAACGTAACTATCGGGTTAACTGCGACCATGGATGGGGGTGATGATTTCCAGGGCATCCTCACCAAATATGTTTCCTCTATTTTCAAAGATGTTTTCTATATTTTCAATAAATTATTTTCCAAGTATTTTCACTGGATGTTGAAAACGGGTTTTCCAAGTACTTATAGATTTTCTGTCCTACGCCTGATCAACGTACGATCGAATTCTGTAAGAATGAGGATGGACTTGTTGAGACATCGAGCATAAAAGTATTTCTATAAAAATAATTTTATAATATTATATAGATTTTAAAAGTGTTTTAAAAATGACAAAGAATAATTTATCTGATTTTAAGGATTGAATAAATTCTGTCTTCGTTCCTTTTCGAGGATTAAAAGATTCAAAGGGGGAGGAATGTGATAACCCGTATTTTTAGGCATCTGATAATTGGATAATTAACTAGTTTATTCAATTAACAGATAAAAATTCTAATAATAAAATTTATCTAGATATGTAAATGAATTCAAAAATATAATAAAAATTGAATTATAAATATCTGGATAAATATTTGATAATCTCCTATTATAATTACTTAAAATTTGACAAATTATTCTTTCAATACAAATAATAATGATGGTGTGTGTGTATATATATATATATGTAAGTAGATTTTAAATAGAAAAAATTATTATTTTTAAACAAATTTAAGATGCGTTCGTTTAAAAGTTATATTTATATTTATGAGTTGATTTTTAATTTTGAGTATGAATTTGAATCTAGATTTAAATTGAAATTTAAAAAATAAATACTTTAAAATATTTTGGATTTAAAATATATGAATAAGATTTTTATTAGAATAAGATTTGTTTTATATTATTTTCCTTAAAGAAATTTTATTTGTATAAATTACGAAAGTGTTTATTAATTATAAAAATAAATACAAAAGCTATATAAAGATTTAAAAATAAATATAACATGCACAATTACAAGTGTTTAATTATAAAAACTTGCTAATAACATGTGTAGTATAATAAACAATTGTAATTGACAAGTGTTAACTAATGAAACAAGTGTCACTGGTTTATTTCATTTTCTTTAATTTTTAATATCATCAAAGATAAAAATAAGTGTATAAACCTCTCCACTTCCTATCTCATTCTTTTTTTCTACCTTCAACGTAAAAACTAAAAGAAACCAAAACCTGAGAAGAAACTTAAATCAAACAATTTCAGTTTTTTAACTATTTCAAGATTAAAGAAACTCAGATTCAAAATCAAGCAAAAGCAAAACAAAGAAGATTCAACTCAAACAAATAACAACAGGCAATCTCAACTTTTTTTTTTCAAAGCAAAAGATCAACTAAGTTCTAGTTTTAAATTAAAAACTGGCTTCTCTGTTCAAAGCAGGTGAGTAATCTAACCTAATTTCCTATGTTTTTTTAGAAATGCCTATGAGTAAATAAACTTCAAACTATTTAAAACTTGATGCTTGTGATGATCTGTAAATGTATGATGTGAAATATGCTTGCATGTATGTATAAATATGAATTCCTGTATATATGTATAAGTATACATGTCTGTGATGCTCTATTTTTTGTTCACAGGTTTTTTTTTTTAAAAAAGTGAAAATTCAAATCTCATCTTTAAATCTCTTATAGCCTATGAAATTAACACAAGATATGTTTGTTTAAACATAGACTATGTTTTAAAAATATATTTAAGTATAATAAGTTTGGAAATTATCTGGAAATTAAGAAAGACAGTGAAAATTTTAGACATATCAAAATCTCAACTCAAACAATTCATGCTTTCAGGTATATAACCTACTTTGTTATCTAAAATCATGAATTTTAAGGGTCAAATCCAGATTTTTAGTGCTAGAACGAGAGAGGAATTCGGGGTTAATCAGATTATGGGTTTGGGAGTTTTTCTAATGATCGAAGCGAGGGGGAGAGTGGTGGTTGTTTTTGGAGGTAGCGTGAGGGTCAATGAGCTCAAGATGAATGAACGACGATTTTTCTGATCATCGTGGTGATTGGTAGGGGGGATTAGGGTCTAGAGCGAGTTCGATTATCGTCGATCTATAGCGTTGCGATGAAGTTTTAGGTTTGCGATGTAAGGGGAAAGGTGGAGATAAGTGGGGAGGAGCTTTCGACATATAGGTTTGGCCTTCGATGGTCGAGGTTGATGGGTCGAGGCGTATCGATGATCGTGGTTTCCAGATCGAGTTGTGTTGAGAGTTCAATTTTCGAGCAAGGCGTTTTCAGTGATACTTGGGTGGTTGAACGAGGTGTGGGGGTCGAGAGAAACTAGTAGGGACGATCGACGGCACGGCAGGCCGACTGGAATGTGTGTGCACGGATATATGTGCGTGTATAGTTTTATGCTTCAGGTAAGTGGAGAGGAGAACAAGGGGAAGACTGGGAAGATTATCGGGTTTGTATAGGGATTGGATCGGGTTTGCTTTATGTTTTTGTTGTAGTGTAGAGAGGAGGATAATGTTAGCACTGAGAGTAGAAAAATGTTGGGCCCGGAATCGTTGGGCCGAAGTTTAATAAGAATAAGTTAATTTAAATAAAAGGGAATGAATAAGAAAATGTTAACAATGAAAGTTTAAAAGTTAAATGATAATCAAGTTAAACTATTTCTTTTAGATGATACATGTTATTTAAAATGGTTGGGTAATTAAAAGTAATGTAATTTATTTTAACTTAAATTAATTAAAATAGATCCTAAGTTTATTTAAACTTAATCAATAATGTGATTAAGTGGGAATTAAGGGAATAAATGTTTTATCATTAATTAAACTTAAAGGTCATAAGTTAAATTATCAATTAATGATAAATTAATTCCAAGATTATTAAATAAGATTTTAAATGATAATTAAGAAAGTAATTAAGATAAATGGTTCATCCTTAATAAATTTAGGTTTGAGTAATTAAAGAGTAATTAATTAATTAATCGATATTTAAAGATTAACTAATGAAGTAATTAAGGATTAACTGTTGATTTATTAATTAAATAAGTAATTAAAGAGAAATTAATTAATTAATTATTGGTTAAGGATTAATTAATTAATAATTAAGGGTTATAAGTTAATTAATTATAGATTAATTAATTAGTAATTAGAGATTAATTAATGTAAGTAGTTAGAGATTAATTAATTAAATAATAATTAATTAATGTAAGTAATTAAGGATTAATTTGTTAAAGGTAAATTAATTTAATTAATAATTAGAGGATAACTAATTAATAATTAAAGTTAATAAATTGACGATAATTAACCAACGGGATAATTACTAAATGGAAGTAATTGTGGATAATTAATGGGTAATTAAAGGATGATTAACTAAAGGTTTGTAATTAATTAATGATTAAGTAAGCAGGATTTAAAAGGTGATTGGAGTAATTAATTTATTTAATTTAAATTAATTGGAATGGTGTGACTTATTAATCTTGCTTATAAATGATTGAATGATATTGAATGCCTTGGATTATTTAATATTTCTTATATGAAATGTTCTATGATATGATTGGGTTGAACGGTGATAATGTGGTTATCTATCGAGATGAACTGATATGTAAAGTGGCATCCTGTATTTAAAATTTGAATTGTATTTCATTTGAATAACTTGGGTTAAGATGACATGGGATTCAAAGAGACCAGGGTCGAGTATCAGTGAATACTCTTGACCACTTCGATTTAAAACCCTCAATAATTCTTTAAGGATTTGATATGAGAATCAAATAGGTGGAATGGGATAAACTTAAATGACTGGACCATTTAAACTAAGTAAGGGTACTTAGGGATTGATTTGTAAAAATAAGTGTTGACTATAACAAGTTGTGAACTTGTGGTGAAGTACGAGTTACCCCGGGTTTATAATAAGTTCATGTTTTAGTATTTCATGTTTGATGGGTTTACTCACGCTAGTTTCCAGCCTGACCCGGGTGCTACTTTGATATAATGCTCGGGTCAGATCGAGTATTACATCTTTTCAGGTTAGGACGTTCGGGAGCTCAGGAGGCGAGCTGGATGGCAGGAATGTATGGAGTTTCCGCTGTGTATATTATTGCTTGTATTTCCGGGACAAGTTAATTTTAATTGTCCAATTTTGAGTAATGGCTGTAACTCTGATATATTGATGTAAATTAACAAGATACAGTTCTTCTTTGTATAACTGTTATTATTTGATATTATTTTTTTATCCGCTGCGAATGTGAGATGTTGTTGTTTTTTCTGTTCTCTTTCTTTCTTCTTTTTTCCTTCCTTTTTTTCTCTAACAATCTGGAATTTTTGGAGTCGGAAATTTTGGGTCATTAATTTGGTATCAAAGCTGAAGGTTAAGCGAAAACCTTGGCTCTGGTGGGTGTACTCGTTAAGGATAGGGTCAATGATACCCCAGAATGAGTTGAGTATATATATATATAACGTACTTGTTATTTTCCTATATAAAGGTTTTAAAATGGTTTCAAAAGTAAATGATTCTTATATAACATTACATTGATATATATAAAGCAATAGTTTTTCTAATATATTAAAGAAATTGGTTGTTGATTATTAGAATAAAATAAAATAATAAGAATTTAGTGGTAATAGGAATACAACCAAATGGGAATTGGAATAATATAAACTATATAAATAAGATAAATGGATCCAAATTGAAATTAAAATCCTGAATTTGTAGAAGTGTTTTCAGAATAAGATAACATATAGTAAATTGATTTTCAGATATGATAACCTTGGTTATTATCCTAAATTGTTGATGTGTAAGCAAAATAAAATGTTTTAAGGGATTAAACATTTAGGTGAGTATGAATTATAAATTTGAATTGAAGATAATTTAAATTGTGAAGTTTTAAATGTAAGTCCAGAAAATTTGGAATTTGTTTCAAAGTGATAAGTTTCTGAACTTATAAGTGGGAAGATTATTAATGTGAAGTTTAAAATTTGAAATGGGGATTCAAATTGGGTAAGGTTGACTGGATTAAGTAAATTAAATTTAGCTTTGGGAAAGTTAAATAAGTTAACAAACAACCTGAATTGGAAATTTCAAGATGAAATTGAGATTTAACTTAAGGAAATTGAATGAGTTGATTTAGAAGGGAGTTATATAAGATCTCAAAACGGGTTTGAGTTCTGGGAATGTGTGATGGATGCTATTGATGGATGTTTTATATAAATTGAATGTTTATTTATTTTGTCACATCCTGCTATCATTCTATTGTTTCTATGAAACTGTGAATTGGAATATTCGAAATGAATTAAGAAATGGATTGGACTAATATAGATATCCATTGCAGATATAAATAGAAATGAAATCACTTTGAATTTAAGATTTAAATGTTTAAAAGGTCTTACAAATTTAAATTGTTAAGGATTGGTTTCAAGGTTGAAATTGGGCAATAAATTGGATTTCAAAGATTAAATTGTTTAAAAAGGGTTTGAATTATTAAGTGAACCTAGAAATAAGTTTATGAAGAAGTAAAGGTAATTTAAAATGGAACTTTGAAATTTTGACTCAGAATTAAATTGTTAGGTTGTTAATTTAAAAAGTAAAGGTTAGATTGATTTAAAGAGACTAAATCCAAATTTGAAATTTAGCTAGAACTTATATAATTCGATATGGTTTAAAGTGAAATGGAAATTGAAAATTAGTCCAAATTGAACTTTGATTTGAATGATTTGGAATTGTGATTAAAGTTGAATAGTTTTAAATTCAAATGGAATTTGATTTGAACTTGGAAAGAAATCAAGGTTAATTCAACTTGAATTGTGATTGAATCAATTTATTGGAATGGGAAATTGATTGAAATGGAGATTGGGAAGTTGAACAGTTTGGCTCTGGACTATTTTTAAGTAAATTATTTTAATATAAACCTATTTTTCTAAGTTATTTACTATATATAACTTTTTTTAAAAAGCCAAACTATTTTATTCTTATTTTACAATTATTTTTGGAACTATTTAACTATTTTACAACTGATTTATAAATTAATTACTATTTTTCAACTACTTTATAACTACTTACTATTTTAAAACTATTTTGCAATTATCTAACTATTTTATAACCATTTGACTATTTTACAACTACTTAACTATTTTACAGCTATTTTACAAACTAATAACTATTTTTTCAACTACATATCTATTATTAACCTTTCAAGCTATTTTCTAAATATAAGCTGGTCAGATTGCAAACTGTTTATGATTAATTACCAATTGGGATAAGAATTGAAGTGATAACCCAAATAGAAATTAGGAGCAATTGTGGATAGGTGAACAGAAAAGAATATTGATTTAGCTAATAATCAATGAAGATAGATACATAGGATGTACGTATATTATTCTATTCGCATAACGATTTGATTCAGATTCGATCACAGAATTTTGAGATAGTATATCGATCCGGGTTCGGATTTTCACTCGATTTTTGATTGCAAACCTGGATATGAATTTTGATTGGTTCTGGAAATTCTCTATCATAGTTATGATTATGCAAGGAGAATAATTGTTTCTGATCAAGAAACCAGATCTGAGTCCGCACTAGGAAGTCAGGTGGACGATACTAGTTCGAAAGAGAAATTGTATGATTGAGTGAGCGATCAGATTAATATAGCATACGGATGATATGTGTACATCGTACGGGTTTGAATGAAATTGGTATTGAAATTTGTGGATAAGAAACGTAAAATGGTTTTTTAAAATGAAAAGTATATTTTGTGAAATATGTGATGAAATAAAGTGGAAACTGGATACTTCTCTGGTAGAAATTTAATTTATGGAAGTAAGTAATATGGTAAGTGACTTCATAGAGTAATCAAGTTTGAATATTGATTTGGCGTAAACAAAGTTATGTATATATAATTTATAAACTCCCCTTGTTGAATCTATAGCCAGAAGAAAAGAATTTTTGAAAGTATTTGAAGTATAAAAAGGGAATTTATACAAGTATGAAGTGATCCAAAGATTTTCAAAATTATATACATCTATATAAATATATATATATATATATATATATATATATATATGAGGGATTTTATGAGAATGATTTTGGAAAAAGGTTTTGGAACCTATGGATTTTGGAAAGGCTTTTGATTTTTGGGGAAAAATCAATTTTGGAGATTTGGAAAGCATAGTTGGAGAATTATCACTTTGGGATAAACGATTTTGTATAAAGGAGATTTATATGAGATTCGTACTAGGTGTATGATTTGGAAGATCCTATATGTGTATAGTATAAAGTATTTTGAAAATGGCTCTAGAGAAAAAGGCGCTCTCTTGAAATGAACATTTTAGGAGTACCATAGGTTGGTACTGCCATGAGCCTCAAAGGGGGAGGCTCTAAAGAGGATCCTGTAAGGAAGTCCAGACAAACTGAAGTTCTTGAGGATTATTGGGTAGCGAAAGTCGAGGGAGTTGATGCCTACAGAGTTATTTGGGTTATGCTGTGACGACAGTGTAACTCGATGTCGCTGCGATCTACTATGGACCATAGCGGAAATCGTGTGGAGGTGAGTGTCAACGGTCTGCGCTTGATTTTTCGGGATGGCAACTAACATTGGTAGACTGCGATCTATGGTCGAGGGGAGAAGTTTCATTCTTTTGGCAGCGAAATTCGAGGGCGCTGATGCCTGCAGTTATAAGGGTTTTTGCTGTGATAGCAACGTAACCCCAGATGTAGCTGCGATCTATAGCGGGTTCCATAGCGTAATTGTAATGACCCACAAATCCATACCCCTTTGAGTCGACACTATTCTCCATCAATCAACTCAAGATGTACGGAAATACGAACCATTTGGGTTAAAGAAGAAGAGGTAGAAGAAGAACATAGAAAATAACATCACAATCTAACCATCGTAGCAGAATAAAATATAATAGATAATAAATGATCTTTACACAAAATAAAATACATCTGTTTGTACATTACATCATCAGAGTATAGCACCAGAGTTCAATACAATCAACAACACATCTCAGGACGGTTATAATATCTAGTCCTTCCAAAACTGAATACGCAGCGGAATATTTCATACAAGTACGGAAGTGCGTAACGCCATCCAGCTCCACAGCATCCCTTCCTGTAATCTATAATACTCGGTCTGACCCGAGCATTATAGTGAAATAACACCCGAGTTAGTCTGGAATACCAAAGTGAGAAAACCACAATGAAATTGATTATTAAAGTTTCAAAATTCTTTTGAAAACAAAAGCATCTCGTAAGACCACGCCACCAATAAACATGTCGGGTTTTTACCTTACGATAGCCAAAACACTTTTTATTAAAATCCTCTGATATTATAATAGAGTCTATTTACAAATACTTATTAAAATAGCCGAAATTGTTACATTCATTAAATTCCAACATACTAGCCACAATCGTGGGTAATACAAACAAAACCATGAAAGGCGCGTAGGGAGAATGGATTTCCAACTAATGACTAGGCACTGGGTACTACCTATCACAGTATGTGGCCTAGATCATCGTACCGAGGATTACTCCCAATCCCCTGCAACACAAGACTGGTACTACCCCTTACTGGATAATCCCGAGTAAGATCACCACACGGTTGGGATCAACAACCGCACCACTAAGCCAAATAAAAAGGAACATCTAGACAGGGATGATCTCACCTTTATGGGTGCTACCCACTTAGCCTTGTTGCATAACCCCTGATTTTCAGTCATTCCCGGTTGATGACGCTCGAGGCTAAGCGTTACCTTTTAAAACACATCTCTTAGAGTGCTCATCGCCCACCTGACGCTTTTCTAAAAGCATTCATCCATACAAGTACGTCCTGAGTTCGAATGGAACCGAAGGCACTACTCCTACTACATCCATTTTGGAATCACCTCAGGATCAGTAGCGACTAGCCCTTGCACTCCACTGCTCCTCCTTCGAATCCAAACTCTTGTTTTCCACCCGAAAATGTTCAAACCGGATCGAAGTGGTTTTCAGGAAATAAATCCCGATCCCGGTCTCTTCGAAATGACCAGCGCATTGACCAATATTGATAGTCGGTTATTTAATTATCAATTAATATTTACAAACATCCATCAAACAATAAATAATTTCCAAACTATTTATTAACCTCAAAATATCTTCGCAAGATATATTTCCATTTTCAACCCTTTTGAAAATAGTTTTCAAGCCACACTTTTCTCATGAAATAAATTTCCAAATATTTATTTCCACTGAAACACACAAAGCACAAAAACTTTAGCTTTTTAAAATAATTTAAAATTATTTATTATAAAATATCCTTAGAACATTTAGATAAAAATTATTTTAATACTTATTCAAAATATATACTTTAAGAATATATAACATCCCGCCTTTTCGCACGCTTTAAATCGTCACATGTCAATTCAAACCATACGGAAGGGCGGATTGTTATGGGTAAATAAGAAAAACGAGAAAGAAATAAAACAAAACAGAATCTCATAGCAGAAGGATAAAATATAAAAATTAAATATACAGTTCATGAAGTTGTTTACAAAGTATTTAATTTTACTTACAGTATATATCAGAGTTGCATATACCAACGAATAAAATCGATGCAGCGGAATACTATGTGTAGTGTAACAATATAATAAAATAATAATAATGAAATCTTCGTCTTCGTCCTCTAAAAATAAAGTCTTCGATCCTGAAATGCTCGGACTGACCCGAGTGAATTGAAAAGACAAAACATTCGAGTCAAAACTAAAAGATCTTATGTAAGTTAAATCAGTAGAAATAAATATGAGTTCAGTTACTCAAGAGATGCCCGGGATTCACATCTCCTAAGGATTCGTTAAGCTATTTACCATGTAGTATACTTCTCTATTATATTAGTGTCTATTTGTAAAATAGACTTACTTTTAAATAGCGTTAAGGCTTTACATTTTCCACCTTAATACATTTATATATTCTCATAGTCTATACAGTACTGTAATCTCCTCCGTACTGGGCGTCGTCAGAGGGAACTCCATAGGTATGGTATAAAACAAAAATCGTATAAGGTGCGCTAAGGTAGGTGACACGGCACAACTAGGCAATGCCAAGGTAGATATACCAATTACGCTTCCGGGTTGGTGGTAACGCATAGCCGCAGCTACCGCCCACCTCGAGCCACACTCCCAAATCAAAGAAATCAAAAGTGGCCACCGAATCAATCCAAAAGTCAAGTATAATATCGAAGGGATGTGTCCGATCAAAGGTGCTACCTCATTAACCCGTCAATAGCTCATGTTTTAGCCACCTTATGCCAATTCACGGGAGTTGGGTCCATGTATTTACCTCAAAGAAAATGCCGCCACCATCCTACTTCATTCTGGAATCTCCACCGCGTACACGATTGTTAAAGTGGTTTTCGGGGTTGGCAGAGAGTATGACAACTTCCGATCCCGGTCTCTTCAACAACCAAACGTTATTATAACACTGCAGTCTTTTCAAAATAATTTATACTTTTAAACCAGAAATATAATATCCCTTCCAAAACCATATAAATACGATATCATTTATATTTTTAAAACGCTAAATCAATATGATATCATTTTTATTTTATAAATATCCCTTTTCCCCAAAATCATAATATTTTCAAATATATATCTTAAACCCAATAGCTTTGAAACAAAATTTCTTATACTTAAATGGTTTAAGTATTAAACCGCTTTGCATAACAAAATAGCTTTTTTTAATTTTCACAAATAAATTCCAAATATAGGTTTAAATTCCTAAATAAACCATTTCAATTTCCATATATTTCAAAGCTTTAATTATTCTACCTTTTCAAAACTTATTATTTTGATAATTTCATATATATCAAATTCAATTACTATTATTTAGATTTGAAATGTTTACTTAATAAATCAAATATCATTTTAGTAAAACCTTTAAACTTCAAATAACAGGATGTTCTCTCAGTTTAATTAACTTGATAATATTCATTTAAATCGACTTGATATTCATTTAAGTCCTCTGAACCAAAATCAAGTTATAAAGATCTACCTTTTAAAACCCCAAATTAATTTAAATTTCAAATAAAAAATTTTCAAGGATAATTCTTAAATACCTTAATTCAAAGCAAATTCATATTTATCTTCCAACATTTATTTTATTTAAGACATTATAAACTCCATCAATAAATTTAAATAAATACTTAACCGTATTATATCGAAATAAAATTTAACTTTTATATTTAAACTCCTTTTATTCTTTAAACCAAATTTACACATAGCTTAAATTCAAGCGTTTAACTATATATAAAAATAATATTTAAAAATATCAAAAATCAATCTTCATTAAACCATATTCTTTCCAACCTTATAAAAATCATTTCAAATATATATATATACCGCGGTGCCTGTATAAAATTTTCTATCCTATGGTCAAGTGATACGCATATTTATCATTTCAATCCGTAATTTAAAATAAAAATTACGGTTATATATCATTTCTGACCACAATCCCGAATGAAATGAAAATGCATAATAACTTGCAGTTTATAACAATATAAGTACAACATCCATTCATCTAATAATCAACCATCAACCATTTATCACAATAATCATCCAAATTCAAACAATACATCAATATATAACAGGTGATAATAACAGGTATCAACTATCAGTTTATATTCAAAAATAAATTATAACAGTTTAACTGGCAGTTTATATGCAATAAAATAAATAACAAATTAACTAAATAAATGTGATTTAACTGAGATGATGAACAAAAGTATGCCAAACAGTCATAAATAAATTTCTACTCATATCATAAATCAATTTAACAAACATAAGAAATTTTAGAAGTTGTGAGTGGGTTAAAACACTCACCATTTGAATTTAAATCGAACTTAAATCCAATTTAAATCCAAAATTTCAACAGCGTCAGAATCTGTCCAAACTAGGGTCAAAGTCTTCGGAATTTAATTATGTTCCTAATGCAAGAAACCGTGTGAAACTCCGATATCGTATGTGAAAGTTATATTGATTTGAACATTTAAATTCCAAAATAAAATAAAAAAAGCCCTACTTACCATCCACGTCAACAACTTCACAGAACCGAAACCCTACGCATGGGTTCATCTACAGGTCGCGACAATTCAAAGCCGCCGCCACAACCCTTTGCCCAATGTTCGCGGCCGCCACGTGCCCCTAGGCCACGATCAGGTCGCACCGTCGTCACCCTCTCCCCGAGACGCATCCCCTCAGGCCGACCGGCCTCCTCCGGCTCCCAAGCCATGCTCGCCACGGCCCCCCAGATCAGAAAATTCCAGCCAATTTGCTCGACTTCGAGGCCAACCAACCGCATGGATGCGAGCTGCTCGTCGACCCCTACAAGCCTACGCCCTCCGATCGCCGCCACGGCGAAGATCAACCGCTAGAATGAAACCACACAATGAACGGCTGGAACTTCCTCAATTTTTACTGATCAAACGACAATCCTAAACGAAAAACGAACACCACCAGCGAATTACGCTAGTCGAGAGCTTCAACATATATTTTTCTAAAATTTTCTGAGGACTTTGAATTTTTGACTTTGATTTTGAAATGGATTTGGATCTGAAATTTTTGTCTGCCATTGAGGAGGAGGAATAGAATAAATTTACATACAGACAAATGAGAATTAGGGAGGCTAGAGTTTATATCAAGATATTTATAGTCAATGTTGAAATAGGATGGATCGGGTAAGATAGATGTACGTGCTAACGATAAAGTGGTCAAAAAAACCCGTTCTGTCTCCGGAACGAAATAGGATCAACCCATATATCAAAATAGATGTTTAAAAATATTTTAAACGCAATGGAAAAGGTTTCAGGTTCAAATTGTATCGTACGAAGAAGTTATGCTAAAATCAATATTTTTCAAATTGATTTCAATTAAATCGATTTCAAGGCGTTTCGAGTCCGTATGATCAAACGACAAGCCCGATCGCTACGGAACTTGAAATCCTACAATAATTCACCGTTACAGATCCGATGAAACTAGTTTCGTCGAAATTCGAATCAACGGCCAAAATGGCTATTTTTATATTAATTGAATAAATCAATCAATCAATCAAATAAATTCAATTTAAATTTCACTTCTATAATTATCAAATTTTTATCACCTTTACATTCCTTGATCATTTATACAAATTTAGATGTCCTTCAAATGCTGATTCAATTATCAATTTCAGCGTTGAATTACAGTTTCGTTAAATTCAGAGATTATAAAATAAATTTTAATAATTCCATTGAATTAAATTTTCATTCTATTATTCTACCTATTAGTACCAAATAGATGGAACTAACATTGGATTCCTACTTAATTACCTAAATATCTCCAAATTTAATCTAAATTTTATTAACGTAAAATTGAAAATGTTAAATTTCATTCATTTGCAATAAATTCAATTTATTGAATTTTTTCTTCCTCTATTAAATAAATAAGCCTTGTTTTCTATTCCTTAAATCAACTAATGGTGATATTATAAATAGAATTAGCATAAATTACATCTTACAACATTAATCCTTTTCAGTGACAAATCAAAAATACCCTAACTACACAAATTAAGACAATTAATTGCAATTTGATTTCACATTAAACTTCATAAATCATCAATTGAAATCAAAATAAAACCGTTTATTTATTTAAAATCTTGCTATTAAATAAATTGTCATTTTATGAGTATAATTAACATTGATTTCCGATTATTACTTAAATTTACATCACAAACGTTAAATTTTGTTTCATTACAATTGATTACCAAAATCTAATTTAATGCAATCAACTATGCCCTTTTAATTTAATAAATTCATTAATTGTCAGTTTTCATTCAAATAAATCCATTCATTTGAATTCTTTATTATGAATCAGTTATGAACTTACCATTTAAAGATGATGTCAACATGGGTACTCATCTATTGCCCTATTATACCCCATTACATTTTTCAGTTTGTATGAATGTTACATCAACTTTATTAAAATTTCTGACTCCTTTGTTATTTCTGTCATACTCCGATCGGACACAGTTCTTCGATACATATTATTACTTTGTAATTGATTTGGTGGCCACCACTTGATTTTGATTATGGGAGTGTGTTCGAGGTAGGCGGTAGTAGCTGCTATGCGCTATCATTAGTCCGGGAGTGCAATTGGTATATCAACTCTGGCTTCGCCTCGAGTGCCGTGTTCACAACCCCTGTCGCGCCTTCTGTGAGTTTTTTTGTACCATAACTATGGGGTGCCCTCTGGGTAAACCTCACGGAGGAGCTTACGATACTGTATAGGCTATAGGAATAAATAAAATGTGTTAAGGGGGATATGGGTAATGCCTTAATGATATTTTAATACTTTACCTTACTATAGACATTATTATAATAGCGTATTGTACTACATAGTAGAAAGTTTAACGGATCCTTAGGAGATGGATATGGTGAACATCTCTTAAGTTATTGCACTCACATTAGACACTGGATATAAGATGTCAAATCCTGTAAACATCTCTGACGCCGTTACACTCATATTTATTTACTATTGATTTAACTTACAAAAGTACTTTTAGTTCTGACCTAAGTGTTTTGTCTTTTCAATTCGCTCAGGTCAGTCTGAGCTTTTCAGTTTATCGAAGACTGCTTTTGGAGGATGAAGACGATGATTTGTGTTATTGTCTTTTATTATATTTATTCCATTGCATCATGTTGTTCCGCGGTATTTATTCTTGTTTTATGTAACTCTGATATGTATTATAAAAGTATAATCAATGTATTTGTAAACAGCTTCATGAACTGTTTATTTGATTATTATATTTTGTCATTCTGCTGCGAGATTCTGTATTTGTTTTCTTTCTTTCTCTGTTTTTTCTTATTTACCCATAACAATCTGCCCTTTCGAATCACCAGAAATATGTTAATTACGATTTATATTCTCAATCCATTTTTTTAATTTTGTTTCTTGTACAATTTATGGTCAAACATACATTTAGATTAATTTCAAAAAAATTGGAATTTTACACAAGTTCATTAACCATTAACTTAAATTTGCATTGTTCCTATTAAATTTCATTCACACTTCCATTACTATATTAATAATCATTTAAAGTACGTTTATTATCAACAACGAACATTAAAAATTACTTTTCGAGCATTGATTGTACAAATCTTTAATTTTTACGAATTTCTTCATCAGTAAATATAACTAGAATTCGTTTCCAAATTTTCTAATTCCAATCCATTAAACCTTACAGTTGTTTCAATAAATTAGGATTGCACTAAATTTGTCATTTACCAACTTCCGTTTACATTACTACCAAAATTTACGTACAGTTACTATTTAATTTACATTTATTTAAATTTATTTCCAATTTCAATTACTTTCAGTATTAATTTCACAATCATATTAAATTAACAAATTAAAATGTTTATGCTGTTTCTTTATGGTATTTCATTAAAATTGTCAAAAGTCAAATTTTATTTATCATTGCTATATTTCATTTATAAAATTTGCCTCATTATAAATTATAAACTTTTATTCCCTTCCAAATTTAATTACCAAAAATCATATTAAACTAACCAATTTAATTATCAAAATTTTTGGGTCGTTACACTCTTCCTCACTCAAAAATTTTCGTCCCCGAAAGGAAAAGAAGGGAAAGGAAGAATTAAGAAATCAACATATCTTATTCAAAATATTAATTTTATAAACAACTAAATTTACAAAATTGATTACTTTAAATAAAATATACAAATTATAGTCATTAAATCCTTTTTATACTCAAATTAATAAAGTTTGGAAAACATTTTCATAAATTTTCTAAGTCCAAAATTTACGGAAAATTTCGGTAGAGTCTCCTTTGTACGGAGAGGCTTGGGAGAAAATATAATATCAAAAATAACAATATACAACATATATTTTTCAAAATAATATATATCCCAACCTGGGAAAAATAATAAAATAGCGCTATAAACCGTAATCCGAAAACGTACCTGTTTGTCGGGCAATAACGCGTATATTATGAAACCAAATGCAGCAGCAATTGCTTCCATAACCTGCATTTCATTATATAATCCAAAAGAGTTAAAAATTATATAAAATGAAATATTTAAAGTGGTTTCAACCATAAACAAACAAATCAATACAACATCAATCACTTGCAACCAGCAACCAAACATCACATAAAATCAACACACATCAAACATTCATTCATATCAAACAACAAATAGTTGTTCGGGTTCAAAACTTTAAATTGTACGGAAAAAATAAATAAATAAACTACTAAGTGTACCCTTCACTCAAAAGTCATAGGTGAAACTAAATAGGTTATTTATTCATCCAAACAATTTTAGAGTATCCTTGCCCAAACAGCTATAAGTGAATCAAACAAAAATTTCAAACAATAGATTAATTTCATTCATATAATAATTTATGTTTTTAATTTACCTTTTCTTTCTCCTACAGTTTCATTTACCTTTATTAATTTCTAACAAAAGCTCATTCCACTTACTCATAATATGAAAGTTTCTTTTATCATATTACATTCGTTTATTCACTACTTAATTTCATGTTCTTAAGTTTATAATCGTTTATTTATTTTACTTATCTTTCTATTATATTTTATTAGAAGCAATTTCAATTATATCTAAGTTTATACCACTAGAACAACAAATTCTTATTTATTAAGAATTTCATCAATTACTTGCATAATATCCATTACAATTTCTTCTAACATTCTAACTTTTTATAGTTGGTAATATACATGCCTTTAAGGATGTAACATAAATTACACAAGTTAATCTCTATTTCTTTAAAATTATTAAATGTTCAATAATATTATTCTTTGTTTCATAGATTACAGTTGCAACTTACCTTTAATCTCATTCATAACCTATCGTTAATTTACTTATTTTAAACAAAGGTTCTAATTATAAATTAGTCATATTCAATTTCACTATAATAATTGAAATTATTAATTAACGGAAACTTAAGAACTAAATACCAGGTTTTTATTGAAATCCTTTTAAAATAAATAATAAATATACACTTACAAATTTATATATATCAAATTATATTTAAAACAATTTAAAATTTATATTTGTTTATCAAAACAACTCTGCAGTAAAATTACTACAGTGGTCTTCCCACTTCGAAACTCGAAAATGAATGTCGATGATGCGTGCACTCATCACCAAAATTATTTTCCAACGATAGAGAGGGGAGTACAACTTTATCTTCCAAAATTTATTTTTAAACATTTCTTTCAAATTATATTGAAATACTTATATCAGAAAATACTTCTTTTAATAATATCATTATTATATTTCAAAATCATTCAAAAGAAATTTCAAAACCCGGAACTTAAGTCCCAAAATTTCCAATTTGATTTATTTTATTTTCTATCTTATCTCAATTACTATTTATAAATTTCATTTCCTAAAAACCACTATATTGCAACCAAATATATATGTATATATATATATTATTTAAAAAAATTATTTTACATATAGAAAATATAATAGGCAAAATTATTCCATTCACCTATATTAAAACAAATATTATGTCGGTCTGTCCTATAAAGTGTTTAGAAACCCCTATTGATGTCACAACGTCCCATGCATCAACCAGAGTTTATAAATACGAAACGAAACAGATTAACACAATATCAAAACTTTTTTATAACACTAACAAATACGCTCTCTCATATATACACTCAGCGACTCCCACAGGGTATTAGTACCCCATTAATACCACAAAGCTAAGGTCTATGGCTAAACCAAAGCTCTGATACCAGATCTAACGGACCGCGCAAGTGGGGTAACGTCCACCTTAGCGCCAGTGGGGTACCTGTGTTCTGCCTTTACGGCCAGCCTCTCGACTGCACCACCAATCCCCACAGGGACATGTAGGAGTAAGAGTCAACCGTTCGCTACCAAACCAGGAAGCAAGAACCCCCTATCATGCTGCACCCTCCAAGTGCAATGGCAGACACACATGTCAATTCAAACCATACAGAAGGGCAGATTGTTATGGGTAAATAAGAAAAACGAGAAAGAAATAAAACAAAAAGAATCTCACAGCGGAAGCATAAAATATAAAAATCAAATATACAGTTCATGAAGCTGTTTACAAAGTATTTAATTTTACTTACACAGTATATATCAGAGTTGCACATACCAAAGAATAAAATCGATGCAGCAGAATACAGTGTGTAGTGTGATAATATAATAAAATAATAATAATGAAATCTTCATCTTCTTCCAAAAATAAATTCTTCGATCCTGAAATGCTCGGACTAACCCGAGCGAATTGAAAAGACAAAATACTCGAGTCAAAACTAAAAGATCTTATGTAAGTTAAATCAATAGAAATAAATATGAGTTCAGTAACTCAAGAGATGCTCGGGATTCACATCTCCTAAGGATCCGTTAAGCTATTTACTATGTAGTATATTTCGCTATTATAATAGTGTCTATTTGTAAAATAAACTTACTTTTAAATAGCGTTAAGGCTTTACATTTTCCACCTTAACACATTTATATATTCCCATAGTCTATACAGTACCGTAATCTCCCCCGTACTAGACGTCGTCAGAGGGCACTCCATAGGTATGGTACAAAACCAAAATCGTATAAGGCGCGCTAGGGTAGGTGATACGACACAACTAGGCAATGACAGGGTAGATATACCAATTACGCTTCCGGGTCGGTGGTAACGCATAGCCGCAGTTACCGCCCACCTCGAGCCACACCCACAAATCAAAGAAATCAAAAGTGGCCATCGAACCAATCCAAAAGTCAAGTATAATATCGAAGGGATGTGTCCGATCAAAGGTGCTACCTCATTAACCCGTCAATAGCTCCTGTTTTAGCCACCTTATGCCAACTCACGGGAGTTGGATCCACGTATTTACCTCAAAGAAAACGCCGCCACCATCCTACTTCATTCTGGAATCTCCACTACGTACACGGTTGTTGAAGTGGTTTTCGGGGTTGGCAGAGAGTATGACAACTTCCGATCTCGGTCTCTTCAACAACCAAACGTTATTATAACACCGCGGTCTTTTCAAAATAATTTATACTTTAAAACCAGAATATAATATCCCTTCCAAAACCATATAAATACGATATCATTTATATTTTTAAAACCCCAAATCAATATGATATCGTTTTTATTTTATAAATATCCCTTTTCCCCAAAATCATAATATTTTCAAATATATATATATATATATATATATATATATATATATATATCTTAAACCCAATAGATTTGAAACAAAATTTCTAATACTTAAATGGTTTAAGTATTAAACCGCTTCGCATAACAAAATAGCTTTTTTTAAATTTCACAACTAAATCCCAAATATAGGTATAAATTCCCAAATAAACCATTTCAATTTCCATATATTTCAAAGCTTTAATTATTCCACCATTTCAAAACTTATTATTTTGATAATTTCATATATATCAAATTCAATTGCTATTTAGATTTGAAATGTTTGCTTAATAAATCAAATATCATTTAAGTAAAACCTTTAAACTTCAAATAACAGGATGTTCTCCCAATTTAATTAACTTGATAATATTCATTTAAATTGACTTGATATTCATTTAAGTCCTCTAAACCAAAATCAAGTTATAAAGATCTACCTTGTAAAACCCCAAATTAATTTAAATCTCAAACAATTTTTTTTTGAGGATAATTCTTAAATACCTTAATTCAAAGCAAATTCATATTTATCTTCTAACATTTATTTTATTTAAGACATTATAAACTCCATTAATAAATTTAAATAAATACTTAATCGTATTATATCTAAATAAAATTTAACTTTTATTTTTAAACTTCTTTTATTCTTTAAACCAAATTTATACATAGCTTAAATTCAAGCGTTTAACTATATATAAAATAATATTTAAAATCAATCTTCATTAAACCATATTCTTTCCAACCATAGAAAAATCATTTCAAAATATATATATATAGATATATAGATACCACGGTGTCTGTATAAAATTTTCTATCCTATGGTCAAGTGATACGGATATTTATCATTTCAATCTGTAATTTAAAATAAAAATTACGGTTATATATCATTTCAAACCGCAATCCCGAATGAAATAAAATGCATAATAACTTGCAGTTTATAACAATATAAGTACAACATCCATTCATCCAATAATCAACCATCAACCATTTATCACAATCATCATCCAAATTCAAACAATACATTAATATATAGCAGGTGATAATAATAGGTATCAACTATCAGTTTATATTCAAAAATAAATTATAATAGTTTAACTGGCAGTTTATATGCAATAAAATAAATATCAATTTAACTGGCGGTTAATATGCAATAATGAATTAAATAACAAATTAATTAAATAAATACGATTTGACTGAGATGATGAATAAAAGTATACCAAACAGTCATAAATAAATTTCTACTCATATCATAAATCAATTTAACAAACATAAGAAATTTTAGAAGTTGTGAGTGGGTTAAAACACTCACCTTTTTAATTTAAATCGAATTTAAATCTGATTTAAACCCAAAATTTCAACAGCCTCAAAATCTGTCCAAACCAGCGTCACAGTCTCCGGAATTTAATTACGATCCTAACGCAAGAAACCGTGTCAAACTCCAATATCGTATGTGGAAGTTATATTGATTTGAACATTTAAATTCCAAAATAAAAAAATAAATAAACAAACCCCTACTTACCGTCCATGTTAACAACTTCACAGAACTAAAACCCTACGCGTGCATTCATCTATAGCTCGCGACAATTCGAAATCGCCACCGCAACCCTTTACCCAATTTTCACGGCCGCCACGTGCACCTAGACCATGATTAGGTCGTGCCGTCGTCACCCTTTCCCCGAGACGCATCTCCTCAGGCCGACCGGCCTCCTCCGGCTCCCAAGCCGTGCTCGCCGTCGCCCCCTAGGTCAGAAAATTCCGGCCAATTTGCTCGACTTCAAGGCCAACCAATCGGATGGATGCGAGCTGCTCACCAACCCCTACATGCCTACACCCTCCGATCGCCGCCACGGGCGAAGTCGTTAAAATGAAACCACACAACGAACGGCTGGAACTTCCTCAATTTTTACATATCAAACGACAATCCTAAATGAAAAACAAACACCACCAGTGAATTACGATAGTCGAGAGCTTCAACATATATTTTTTTGAAATTTTTTGAGGAATTTGTATTTTTGACTTTGATTTTGAAACGGATTTGGATCTGAAATTTTTGTCTGCAATTGAGGAGGAGAAATAGAATAGATTTACGTACAGACAAATATGAATTAGAGAGGCTAGGGTTTATAGCAAGATATTTATAGTCGAAGTTGAAATAGGATGGATCAGGTAAGATAGATGTACGTACTAACGACAAAGTGGCTTAAAAAGCTCGTTCTGTCTCCGAAATGAAATTGGATCAACCCATATATCAAAATAGATATTTAAAAATATTTTAAACGCGACGGAAAAGGTTTCAGGTTCAAATTGCATCGTATGAAGAAGTTATGCTAAAATCAATATTTTTCAAATTGATTACAATTGATTTCAATTAAATCGATTTCAAAGTATTTCGAGTCCGTACGATCAAACCGATCTCAACGAAACTTAAAATCCTACAATAATTCACCGTTATGGATCCAATGAAACCGGTTTCGTCAAAATCCGAGTCGGTGGCCAAAATGGCTATTTTTATATTAATTGAATAAATAAATCAATCAAATAAATCCAATTTAAATTTCACTTCTATAATTGACAAATTTTTATCACCTTTATATTCCTTAATCATTTATACAAATTTAAAAAAAATTAGATGTCCTTTAAATGCTGATTCAATTATCAATTTCAGCGTTGAATTACAATTTCGTTAAATTCAGAGATTATAAAATAAATTTAAATAATTCCATTGAATTAAATTTTCATTATATTATTCTACCTCTTATTATCAAATAGATGGAACTAACATTGGATTCCTACTTAATTACCTAAATATCTCCAAATTTAATCTAAATTTTATTAACGTAAAATTTAAAATGTTAAATTTCATTCATTTGTAATAAATTTAATTTATTGAATTTTTTCTTCCTTTATTAAATAAATAAGCCTTGTTTTCTATTCCTTAAATCAACTAATGGTCATATTATAAATAGAATTAGCATAAATTACATCTTATAACATTAACCTTTTTCAATGACAAATCAAAACCACCCTAACTGCACAAATTAAGACAATTAATTGCAATTCGATTTCACATTAAACTTCATAAATCATTAATTGAAATCTAAATAAAATCGTTTATTTATTTAAAATCTTGCTATTAAATAAATTGTCATTTTATGAGTATAATTAACATTGATTTCCGATTATTACTTAAATTTACATCACAAATGTTAAATTTTGTTTCATTGCAATCGATTACCAAAATCTAATTTAATGCAATCAACTATGCCCTTTTAATTTAATAAATTCATTAATTGTCAGTTTTCATTCAAATAAATCCATTCATTTGATTTCCTTATTATGAATCAGTTATGAACTTACCATTTAAAGATGATGTCAACATGGGTACTTATCTATTACCCTATTATACCCCATTACATTTTTCAGTTTGTATGAATGTTACATTAACTTTATTCAAATTTCTAACTCCTTTGTTATTTCTATCATATTTCCATTTAATGTATCTTCGACAAAGATATATTAGTTGCGATTTATATTCTCAATCCATTTTTTTTCTTGTACAATTTATGGTCAAACATACATTTAGATTAATTTCAAAAAAAATTGGAATTTTACGCAAGTTCATTAACCATTAACTTAAATTTGCATTATTCCAATTAAATTTCGTTCACACTTCCATTACTATATTAATAATCATTTAAAGTACGTTTATTATCAACAACGAACATAAAAAATTACTTTTCAAGCATTGATTGTACAAATCTTTAATTTTTACGAATTTCTTCATTAGTAAATATAACTTGAATTCGTTTCCAAATTTTCTAATTCCAATCCATTAAACTTTACAATTGTTTCAATAAATTAGGATTGCACTAAATTTGTCATTTGTCAACTGCCATTTACATTACTACCTAAATTTAAGTACAGTTACTATTTAATTTATATTTATTAAAATTTATTTCCAATTTCAATTACTTTCAGTGTTAATTTCACAATCATATTAAATTAACAAATTAAAATGTTTATGTTGTTTCTTTATGGGATTTCATTAAAATTGTCAAAAGTCAAATTTTATTTATCATTGCTATATTTCATTTATAACATTTGCCTCATTATAAATTATAAACTTTTATTTTCTTCCAAATTTAATTACCGAAAATTTTATTAAACTAACCAATTTAATTATCAAAATTTTCGGATCGTTACACTCTCCCCCACTCAAAACTTTTCGTCCTCGAAAAGGAAAAGAAGGGAAAGGAAGATTAAGAAATCAACATATCTTATTCAAAATATTAATTTTATAAACAACTAAATTTACAAAATTAATTAATTTAAATAAAATATACAAATTATAACCATTAAATCCTTTTTATACTCAAATTAATAAAGTTTGGAAAACATTTTCAAAAAATTTTAAGTCCAAAATTTACGGAAAATTTCGAAAGAGTCTCCTTTGTACGGAGAGACTCGGGAGAAAATATAATATCAAAAATAATAATATACAACATATATTTTTCAAAATAATATATATCCCAACCCAGGAAAAATAATATAATAGCGCTATAAACCGTAATCCGAAAACGTACCTATTTGTCGGGTAATAACGCTTATATTATGAAACCAAATGTGGTAGCAATTGTTTCCATAACCTGTATTTCACTTATATAATCCAAAAGAGTTAGCAATTATATAAAATGAAATATTTAAAGTGGTTTCAACCATAAACAAAAGAATCAATAAGACATCAATTACTTGCAACCAGCAACCAAACATCACATAAAATCAACACACATCAAACATTCATTCATATCAAACAACAATTTGTTGTTCAGGTTCAAAACTTTAAATTGTACGGAAAAAAAATAAATCAATAAATAAACTACTAAGTGTACCCTGCACTCAACAGTCTTAGGTGAAACTAAATAGATTATTTATTCATCCAAACAATTTTAGAGTATCCTTGCCCAAGCAGCTATAAGTCAATCAAACAAAAATTTCAAACAATAGATTAATTTCATGCATATAATAATTTATCTTTTTAATTGACCTTTTCTTTCTCCTACAATTTCATTTACCTTTATTCATTTCTAACAAAAGTGTGATAACCCGGATTTCTTTGGCATCAGATAATTGTATAATTATCTGATTTAAATAAATATATATATATATATAATAAAATATAGAATATTGATTTATGGATTAAACAAATAATCCGATGATAAATATTTAGATTGGGATAAATATTTATTTGATAATCTTCTAGTATAATAATTTTAAAATTTGCAAAATCATTATTTTCAAGACACATGTAATGTGTGTTTGTGTAAAATATGTATATGAGTCAATTTAATTTGAATTTGAATTTGAGGCTTGAAATTCAAAGAATAATTGTATTAGTGCATAATTTAGATTTTTTTTAAAGTCTTCTCTTTTGAAAATTTTATATGTATAAATAATAGAAAGGTGTGAATATAAATTGATAAAATTGTTATCTTTAAATGTAAATAACCAATTAATTTATAATGTGATGTTTTAAATCATGATTTTAGATTGTATTTATATAAAATTTAGAAAAACATTTATGAATTTATAAATGTATTTGTTAATTAGGAATTTGATAAGAAAAGCTTTTTATATCATTTAAAAGTAAAGTAAATATAAATAATGACAAGTGTTAAAGTTATAAACCTCTTTAGTACATGTGTCAACATACTAAAAAAGGTAAGAGACAAGTGTCTCATTATTTGAATTTTTTAATTTTAAGAAAATCTGAAATTAACTTATATAAAATTTTATCTTTTCCCTTCAAATATTTTTCCCTAATCTCAGTTCTAAATCAAAAGAAATTGTGTTCATCTTTGAAAAAAAACTCAAATTACAATTCAATTCAGCAATTCATAAAGCTGAAGCAATTCTGCAATTCATTAACCTGAGAGAATGAACTGGAAAATTCAACAAAGCAGGAAATCAAAGGCAATAACAATATCAAATTTTCAAATACAACCTGTCAAGACAAATCTAACAGCAAGCAACAATGCAAAGTTCATCACCAGATGTAAATTTAATAAGCAAAAGAAAGTTTAACAAATCTAGAACCATCAGCTTGGAACAAATCTGTTCTCTGTTTGCATGTGCAGGTGAGTAAACTGCTTTCATTATTTATGTTTAAACCTGACAACCATGATGCTTGTGATTTATCATTGAAATGATTTATGGAAATTTGTTTGCGTGATGAAGATTTGTCAGTTTATAGATAGAAGTATAGTTATTAAATAAGTATGCCTAAAAATATGTTTGCTCATCTCTGTGTATAAATACCTGATGAGTAAACATTTTAATTCAAATGCTAAGTAATTTTAAGTTGCTTTCAGACGATTTCTGAGATGAATTGTCTTTTCATGTGAGTAATCTGGGTATGAACATTTTTATATAATAGTTGTGAACTGTGCATGTCAAATATCTCCCTATTTTACAGGTTTAATGTTTACAAATGTATAAATTTCATATCTTTTTATTTATTCATTAGTAACACTTGGTTTAAAAATAAAATAACTAAGTTTTAGTATAATCTGGGAACTGAAAATATAATCAGGTTTGTAAGAACTATAGGTATGCTTGTATTTGGGAAAAACAGTAGGAATATTTAAAACTTATAAAACTCAAGTGTTATAAATCACTAATTCAAGTTCAATTCTTGAATCACCCATGGAAAATAAGATTTTTAAAATCAAAATCAAAATTTTTAGTAAGGTATCGATTGAGAACTTGGGTATTAACTGGAAATGGGTTTCTGGTCAATATCTAGTGAACTCGAGGTTTTTGGTCATTTGAATCTTGGGTGGAGATGGGAATAGGAACGGGAAGTGTGGGAAAATGGTGACAGCTCGGAATGATGGCCGTAGCGACGACGGCAAGGTAATTTGGATTTTTAACCTAGTTCTTTTCGAATTTGAAAATTGGTCACCTGCAGCTTCATTGATGAACCAAGCTTGAAGGGATTTTGGGAATATGATCGTGGAAGTTTGGAGATGGTGTGGCCAGAATTTCTGGCATTCTAGTGGTCGGCGATGTGAAAGCGGGGTGTTTACAGGTAGTGGTTGTGGGTTCGAGTTCAACTGAGAAGCTCGATTTTGATATGGGTTCTGTAGTGACGAAGAGATGGTCGGAAACGATTGCAGTGGGTGTCGCTGACATGTGAGAGAGGCTGAAGTTGGTCGCGGCGGCGTTGATCGTCGGTGCACTTGCACAGGTAGGTGAGCGTGTCATTGAGTTGTGGAAGTTTTGGGAAGAAGGATTGTTTCAGGTTTCACTTGAGGCGTTGTCGCGTTTGACTCGAAGGAGGGGTAATTGTAAGTAGCTCGAGTTTTAACTCGAGAAAGTTGAGTGTATGGCTCGAGACTTTCTCGAGAAGTTTTGCTTGTTTTCTCTTGGGGTATATGGTAGGCAACAGTTTTAAATTTTACATGTGGGGGAAACTCAAGTTTTAGCTAAGAGAAACTGTGGATAGCTCGGGTTTCCATTTCATGGGTTTTGGATTGCCTCAGTAATTAAATAAGGATGTTAACAAGTAAGCTTAACAAAAATTGTGCTTTGGAATTTATTACTTGAACTATTTATTTCAAATAAGGATTATTTCCAAAGCTTGGTCGAGCAAAGATGTGAAGACTATTTTAAAGAATGAATTAAGTGATAAATTAAGAATAATTAATTGTTAGTTAAGTAAGGATTATAAATTGATCAATTAAAAGTTAAATAATTGTAATTAAGGATTATTTATGTAATATTGTTAATTAATGATCAGAGGCTTATTAATTGAGAAATATAGTAATTAAGAATAAATTAATCAAGTAATTAAGTTTGATTAATTTAGCAATTAGAAAGTTGATTAGATAATCAAACGTTACTTAAATTGAAATCTAGATGTGCTTAATATGTAATTTATTTTTATTAATTAACAAGTTAGGTTTTATTAATTAATACTTAAAGGAAGTAATTTGGAATAAATTACCAAATGAAATAAATTAAAGGGTGATTACTTAAGGGAAGTAATTAAAGATTAATTACTTTGGGTAATCAATTTTAAGGATTGATGTGTAAATGTGATAAGAAATTTAAGGAATGGTTAATTGTTTAAAGATTAATTACTTAGTGTAATTAATGAAATTAATGTGGTTAATTTTAGTTAATTAATTCAGTTTAATTAATTAAAGTTAATCATTTGATGTTGGGTTAAGTATAATTACTTAAGGTAATTAATGGGGTGAAATTTCTTAGTAAAGTAATTTATTACTGGATGTATTTCATTAAATTACTTGATGGGTGGTAATTAAAGGATAATTACTTGATAGAAGAAAGTAAGTAATGATTACTCAGTGTAATTGAAGGATTAATTTATATAATTAATCAAGGAGTTGGTTTAATTGATGAAGTAATTAAGGAAAGTTAATTTCTGATTTGATTTATCAAGATTGATTAATGAATGTAATTAAGTTAAAGGTTAATTATTATATGAAATTTAAGAATAATTAAATAATGAAAGCAATTTGAGGATCATTTATTAATATAATTGATGAAGTGATCAATCTTGCTTATTAGTGATTGAATGATGATGAGTGCTTGGGACTGGTTGATATTCCTGATATGAATTACTTGTGATATGATATGATGGATGAATGGTGTTAATGTGGTTATCTATCCATTATGAATTGATGCGTTAAAATGTTATCTGGTAATTAAAATTTAATTGTATTTAATTGGATAATTTGGGTTAAGATGGCATTGGATTCGAAGAGTCCGGAGTCGGGTATTAGTTAATACCCGAAGCCACTTTGATTCTATATAAATTTGATATATGGAAATCAATATGCTGGCTTGTAATGATTTAAGTGTATTTGACCATTTATTCTAAGTTTTGGACATTTAGGAATTGATGTGTGATATAAGTGATGCCTATACCAACTTGTGGAGTTGTAAATTGATATAAGTTACTCCGGGTTTATATAAGATGTATGCTTTTGGATTCCTTGTTAGTTGGGTTTACTCACGCTGGTTTCCAGCCTGACCCGGGTGTTACTTTGATGTAATGCTCGGGTCAGACCGAGTATTACAGACTTGCAGGTAAGGACGTTCTGAAGTTCAGGAGGAGAGCTGAAGGGCAGGAACGTATAGAGTGTTTATCCATTGTGATACATATTGTTATTTATTTGGGACAAGTTATTTTAAACTGTCCAGTGTTGTGAAATTGTTGTAACTCTGATGTATAATGTAAATATACTGATACAGTTCTGCTTTGTAAACTGTTATTTATTTGCTATTATATTTTATCCGCTGCGAATGTGAGATAGTGTGTTTCTTTTCTGTTCTTCTTCTTCTATCTTTTTCTTCTTTTATCTAATTATTTGGAATTTTCGGGATCGAAATTTCCGGGTTGTTACAAAAAGCTCATTCCACTTACTCATAATATGAAATTTTCTTTTATCATATTACATTCATTTATTCACTACTTAATTTCATGTTCTTAAGTTTATAATCCTTTATTTATATTACTTATCTTTCTATTATATTTTATTAGAAGCAATTTCAATTGTACCTAAGTTTATATCACTAGAACAGCAAATTCTTATTTATTAAGAATGTCATCAATTACTTGCATAATATCGATTACAATTTCTTTTAACATTATTTTTATAGTTAGTAAGTTATATACATGCCTTTAAGGATGTAATAGAAATTACACAAGTTAATCTCCATTTCTTTAAAATTATTAATGTTCAATAATATTATTCTTTGTTTCATAGATTACCGTTGCAACTTACCTTTAATTTCATTCATAACTTATCGTTAATTTACTTATTTTAATCAAAGGTTTTAATTATAAATTAGTTATATTCAATTTCACTATAATAATTGAAATTATTAATTAACGGAAACTTAAGAACTAAATACCAGGTTTTTATTGAAATCCTTTTAAAATAACAGATAAATATACACTTATAAATTTATATATATCAAATTATATTTAAAACAATTTAAAATTTATATTTGTTTACCAAAACAACTCTGCAGTAAAATTACTACAGTGGCCTTCCCACTTCGGAACTCGAAAATGAATGTCGATGATGCGTGCACTCATCACCGAAATTATTTTCCAGCGATAGAGAGGGGATTACAACTTTATCTTTCAAAATTTCTTTTAAAACATTTCTTTCAAATTATATTGAAATACTTATATCAGAAAATACTTCTTTTAATAATATCATTATTATATTTCAAAATCATTCAAAAGAAATTTCAAAACGCCGGAACTTAAGTCTCAAAATTTCCGATTTTATTTATTTTATTTTCAATCTTATCTCAACTATTATTTATAAATTTCATTTCCTAACAACCAATATATTGCAACCAAATATATATATATATATATATATATATATATATATATATATATAATTTAAAAAATTTATTTTATATATAGAAAATATAATAGGCAAAATTATTCCATTCACCTACATTAAAACAAATATTATGTCGGTCTGTCCTATTAAGTGTTTAGAAACCCCTATTGATGTCACAGCGTCCCATGCATCAACCAAAGTTTATAAATACGAAACGGAACAAATTAACACAATATCAAAACCTTTTTATAACACTAACAAATACGCTCTCTCATGTATACACTCAGCGACTCCCACAGGGGTATTAGTACCCTATTAATAAAGAGTCAAACCCCACAAAGCTAAGGTCTATCGCTAAACCAAAGCTCTGATACCAGATGTAACGGGCCACGCCAGTGGTGTAACGACCACCGTAGCATACATTGGTACCTATGTTCTGCCTCTACGGCCAGCCTCTCGACTGCACCACCAACCCTAGCGGGGATATGTAGGAGTAAGAGTCAACCGTTTGCTACCAAACCAGGAAGCAAGAACCCCCTATCATGCAGCATCCTCCAAGTGCAATGACAGAAACACATGTCAACTCAAACCATACGGAAGGGCGGATTGTTATGGGTAAATAAGAAAAACGAGAATTAAATAAAACAAAACAGATTCTCACAGCGAAAGGATAAAATATATAAATCAAATATACAGTTCATGAAGTTGTTTACAAAGTATTTAATTTTACTTACACAGTATATATCAGAGTTGCACATACCAACGAATAAAATCAATGCAGCAGAATACAGTGTGTATTGTAACAATATAATAAAATAATAATAATGAAATCTTCGTCTTCGTCCTCCAGAAATAAAGTCTTCGATCCTGAAATGCTCGGAGTGCCCCAAGCGAATTGAAAAGACAAAACACTCGAGTCAGAACTAAAAGATCTTATGTAAGTTAAATCAATAGAAATAAATATGAGTTCAGTAACTCAAGAGATGCTCGGGATTCACATCTCCTAAGGATCCGTTAAGCTATTTACTATGTAGTATATTTCGCTATTATAATAGTGTCTATTTGTAAAATAAACTTACTTTTAAATAGCGTTAAGGCTTTACATTTTCCATCTTAACACATGTGTATATTCCCATAGTCTATACACGACCGTAATCTCACCCGTACCGGACGTCGTCAGAGGGCACTTCATAGATATGGTACAAAACCAAAATCGTATAAGGCGCGCTAGGGTAGGTGACACGACACAACTAGGCAATGCCAGGGTAGATATACCAATTACGCTTCCGGGTCGGTGGTAACACATAGCCGCAGCTACCGCCCACCTCGAGCCACGCCTCTAAATTAAAGTAATCAAAAGTGGCCACCGAATCAATCCAAAAGTCAAGTATAATATCGAAGGGATGTGTCCAACCAAAGGTGCTACCTCATTAACCCGTCAATCGCTCCTGTTTTAGCCACCTTACGCCAACTCACGGGAGTTGGGTCCACGTATTTACCTCAAAGAAAATGCCGCCACCATCATACTTCATTCTAGAATCTCCACCGCGTATACGGTTGTTGAAATGGTTTTCGGGGTTGGCAAAGAGTATGACAACTTCCAATCCTGTTCTCTTCAACAACCAAACGTTATTATAACACCGTGGTATTTTCAAAATAATTTATATTTTAAAACCAGAATATAATATCCCTTCCAAAACCATATAAATATGATATCATTTACATTTTTTAAACCCCAAATCAATATGATATCATTTTTATTTTATAAATATCCCTTTTCCCCAAAATCATAATATTTTCAAATATATATATCTTAAACCCAATAGCTTTGAAACAAAAAATTTAATACTTAAATGGTTTAAGTATTAAACCGCTTTGCATAACAAAATAGCTTTTTTAAATTTCACAAATAAATTCCAAATATAGGTTTAAATTCCCAAATAAACCATTTCAATTTCCGTATATTTCAAAACTTTAATTATTCCACCATTTCAAAACTTATTATTTTGATAATTTCATATATATCAAATTCAATTACTGTTATTTGGATTTGAAATGTTTGCTTAATAAATCAAATATCATTTAAGTAAAACCTTTAAACTTCAAATAACAGGATGTTCTCTCAATTTAATTAAGTTGATAATATTCATTTAAATCGACTTGATATACATTTATGTCCTCTAAACCAAAATCAAGTTATAAAGATCTACCTTTTAAAAACCCAAATTAATTTAAATTTCAAATAAATTTTTTTCTAGGATAATTCTAAATACCTTAATTCAAAGCAAATTCATATTTATCTTCCCACATTTATTTTATTTAAGACATTATAAACTCCATCAATAAATTTAAATAAATACTTAACCGTATTATATCTAAATAAAATTTAACTTTTATTTTTAAACTTATTTTATTCTTTAAACCAAATTTATACATAGCTTAAATTCAAGCGTTTAACTATATATAAAAATAATATTTAAAAATATCAAAAATCAATCTTCATTAAACCATATTCTTTCCAACCATAGAAAAATCATTTCAAAATATTTATATATATATACCGTGGTGCATGTATAAAATTTTCTATCCTATGGTCAAGTGATACAGATGTTTGTCATTTCAATCCGTAATTTAAAATAAAAATTATGGTTATATATCATTTCAAACCGTAATCCCGAATGAAATGAAAATGCATAATAACTTGAAGTTTATAACAATATAAGTACAACATCCATTCATGCAATAATCAACCATCAACCATTTATCACAATCATAATCCAAATTCAAACAATACATCAATATATAACAGGTGATAAAAACAGGTATCAACTATTAGTTTATATTCAAAAATAAATTTTAACAGTTTAACTGACAGTTTATATGCAATAAAATAAATAACAATTTAACTGGCAGTTAATATGCAATAATGAATTAAATAACAAATTAATTAAATAAATTCGATTTAATTGAGATGATGAATAAAAGTATGCCAAACAGTAAAATATAAATTTCTACTCATATCATAAATCAATTTAACAAACATAAGAAATTTTAGAAGTTGTGAGTGGGTTAAAACACTCACCTTTTGACTTTAAATCGAATTTAAATCCGATTTAAACCCAAAATTTCAACAGCCTCAGAATCTGTCCAAACCAGCGTCACAGTCTCCGGAATTTAACTACAATCCTAACGTAAGAAACCGTGTGAAACTCCGATATCGTATGTGGAAGTTATATTGATTTGAACATTTAAATTCCAAAAAAAATAAAAATAAATAAACAAACCCCTACTTACCATCCACGTCAACAACTTCACAGAACCGAAACCCAACGCATGCGTTCATCTACAGGTCGCGACAATTCGAAGCCACCACCGCAACCCTTTGCCCAATTTTCACGGCCGCTACGTGCCCCTAGACCACGATCAGGTCGCGCCGTCGTCACCCTCACCCCGAGACGCTTCCCCTCAGGCCGACCGGCCTACTCCGGCACCTAAGCCGTGCTCGCCGCTGCCCTTAGGTCAGAAAATTTCGGCCAATTTGCTCGACTTCGAGGCCAACCAACCGCATGGATGCGAGCTGCTCGCCAACCCCTACAAGCCTACGCCCTCCGATCGCCGCCATGGCGAAGATCAACCGTTAAAATGAAACCACACAATGAACGGCTGGAACTTCCTCAATTTTTATTGATCAAACGCCAATCCTAAATGAAAAAGGAAAGTCGAGAGCTTCAACATATATTTTTCTGAAATTTTCTGAGGACTTTGAATTTTTGACTTTGATTTTGAAATGGATTTGGATCTGACATTTTTTTCTGTCATTGAGGAGGAGGAATAGAATAAATTTACGTACAGACAAATGAGAATTAGGGAGGCTAGGGTTTATAGCAAGATATTTATAGTCAAAGTTGAAATAGGATGGATCGGGTAAGATAGATGTACGTGCTAACGACAAAGTGGCCCGAAAAGCCCGTTCTGTCCCCGGAACAAAATTGGATCAACCCATATATCAGAATAGATGTTTAAAAATATTTTAAATGCGATGGAAAAGGTTTCAGGTTCAAATTGCATCATATGAAGAAGTTATGCTAAAATCAATATTTTTCAAATTGATTACAATTGATTTCAATTAAATCGATTTCAAGGCGTTTCGAGTCCGTACGATCAAACGACAAGCCCGATCGCTACGAAACTTGAAATCCTATAATAATTCACAGTTACGGATCCGATGAAACTGGTTACGTCGAAATCTGAGTTAGTGGCCAAAATGGCTACTTTTATATTAATTGAATAAATAAATCAATCAAATAAATCCAATTTAAATTTCACTTCTACAATTGACAAATTTTTATCACCTTTATATTCCTTAATCATTCATACAAATTTAAACAAATTTAGATGTCCTTTAAATGCTGATTCAATTATCAATTTCAGCGTTGAATTACAATTTCATTAAATTCAGAGATTATAAAATAAATTTCAATAATTCCATTGAATTAAATTTTCATTCTATTATTCTACCTATTAGTACCAAATAGATGGAACTAACGTTGGATTCCTACTTAATTACCTAAATATCTCCAAATTTAATCTAAATTTTATTAACGTAAAATTTAAAATGTTAAATTTCATTCATTTGCAATAAATTCAATTTATTGAATTTTTTCTTCCTCTATTAAATAAATAAGCCTTGTTTTCTATTCCTTAAATCAACTAATGGTCATATTATAAATAGAATTAGCATAAATTACATCTTATAACATTAACCCTTTTCAATGACAAATCAAAACTACCCTAACTGCACAAATTAAGACAATTAATTGCAATTTGATTTCACATTAAACTTCATAAATCATCAATTGAAATCTAAATAAAACTGTTTATTTATTTAAAATCTTGCTATTAAATAAATTGTCATTTTATGAGTATAATTAACATTGATTTTAGATTATTACTTAAATTTACATCACAAACGTTAAATTTTTTTTCATTACAATTGGTTACCAAAATCTAATTTAATGCAATCAACTATGCCCTTTTAATTTAATAAATTCATTAATTGTCAGTTTTCATTCAAATAAATCCATTCATTTGATTTCCTTATTATGAATCAGTTATGAACTTACCATTTAAAGATGATGTCAACATGGGTACTTATCTATTACCCTATTATACCCCCATTACATTTTTCAGTTTGTATGAATGTTACATTAACTTTATTAATTTCTAACTCCTTTGTTATTTCTATCATATTTCCATTTAATGTATCTTCGCCAAAAATATATTAATTACGATTTATATTCTCAATCCATTTTTTTATTTTTTTTCTTGTACAATTTATGGTCAAACATACATTTAGATTAATTTTAAAAAAATGGAATTTCATGCAAGTTCATTAACCATTAACTTAAATTTGCATTGTTCCTATTAAATTTCATTCACACTTCCTTTACTATATTAATAATCATTTAAAGTACATTTATTATCAACAACGAACATTAAAAATTACTTTTCAAGCATTGATTGTAAAAATCTTTAATTTTTACGAATTTCTTCATCAGTAAATATAACTTGAATTTGTTTCCAAATTTTATAATTCCAATCCATTAAACCTTACAATTGTTTCAATAAATTAGGATTGCACTGAATTTGTCATTTATCAACTGCCATTTACATTACTATCTAAATTTACGTACAGTTACTATTTAATTTACATTTATTAATATTTATTTCCAATTTCAATTACTTTCAGTATTAATTTCACAATCATATTAAACTAACAAATTATAATGTTTACGCTGTTTCTTTATGGGATTTCATTAAAATTGTCAAAAGTCAAATTTTATTTATCATTGCAATATTTCATTTATAACATTTGCCTCATTATAAATTATAAACTTTTATTCCCTTCCAAATTTAATTACTAAAAATCTTATTAAACTAACCAATTTAATTATCAAAATTTTCGGGTCGTTACAGAATATTTAAAATAAATATACTTTGTACAATATAAAACTGAATTTCTAACTTTTAAAACATAATACCAAGCCACCTTTAAATAATTACTCTATAATAGATTAAAAGAAAATACTTACTTTAGAATTTAAACATTTAGAAATAATAAGTTTTCTAAACATACTTTTTAAACATTTTAAAGTCTTTACTTATATTTAAAATTTGTTTGAAACGTACTTGGCTATTCAGGGAAATACGCTTTCCTTCCACGTCTTTTTAAAAACAAATCACTATTAATTTTCAAACAAATTTACCCATTCCATTAATAAATTACCACCGTGAATTTATTCTTTCAAATATCCACTGATATATTACTTCACTTTTACAAACCCAGCTTATAAATTCCAAAGTCTCACTTCTCTTTTAAAAATCTCGGTTTTAAACACTTAATCAACCTTCAAATTGATCTCCAAATTAGTCCCATTTTGAAATAAATTCCTTTTCTTACTCAATTTTATTTCAAACCCATGGACTTCAGATTTTATTTCTTAATTATGATTTAAAACCTTTATAACTGAAAAAACAAATTTCATATTTTCCAAATTTCTTCTTTATCCTTTTAAATAAATTCAAACCTTGAATTTCAAAATAAATTCTTTATTTCTTGAAATAATATCACTTGAGTTTAAAAATAAAATCATTTATTCCCATTTATTCAAAATCTCATTTCCTGCATTTGGAATTATATTTATTAGAATTCAAAAATCACTTTTTATTCTTTTCCAATTCATTTTTAATTTATTTAAATCTCTATGATTATTTTACTCAAAATTCACTTTTTTATTTTCTTTTCAAAAATCCCATTTCTATAGATTTTGATAACTTAGTTTACCAAAATATTTAAAATCAACAATAGTATCCAACATTTTCAATTATCAATGTAATTCATCACATGATAGCAAATAATTATATCACAGAATATTTTAACAAATCTAAATATTTTAAGGAATCCAGTTGGATCCCTCCAACTTGTTTCCCTGCATCCACAGATGTTAGCACAATAAAATACCAGTTCCACTTCGAGGTGGACTATCGCTGTAACGACCGGTGTAAATTCGATGTTTAAAATGAATTAAATTATAGGATTTCTAATTTAAATTTGGGAAGAAACAGAAATCTTATTTGTTTACATGAAAGAGAATGTTGAAATTTGATGGATCAAGGGTAATTAAAATTTTACAAATTTAATTTTATATTTCAATTAATTGGAATAGTGAAAATTTGGAAATAGATTCAAATTTATGTAAGACAATGAATTGCAGTAATTAAAGTTAATAAATCAATGGATTAAATGGAATAATTAATTGGAGTTAAGATCTAAATTTGTATGTGAGCATTCATCGATATTGGAATATAAAAGGGTAAATTTATAGTATAAAATGTAGACATCACCTTTAAGATGATGGGTTTATAATTGATGCATAATAGGGAAATCAAATGAATTGGTTTAATTGAATAACAATTAGCAATTAATGAATGAAGAGAAATTTTAAGGGCGTAATTGTTTTCGTTAAATTAATTTTGGTAACAAATTGTATTGAATATAGATTTAACGTTGGGTGATGTATTTAAGTAATAATTGGAGAACAATGTAAATTATATCCGTGAATGGTCAATTCAATTAAACAACAAGATTTTTAAATAAATAAGCGTTTCTATTTAGGTTTCAATTTGTTAATTTATGAAGTTTAATGGGAAATCAATTGTAATAAATTGCCCTAATTTATGCAGTTAGAGGAGATTTGGATTTGCATTATAGATGGAAGTATAATCTAAATTGATAGGTAACAAACTTAAGAATAAAATTTAGAGCTAATAGGTGGCAAATTTATATAGTTGTTTATTTACGTAATGTGTACGTAAGCTTTGGTAAACCGATTTCTATCGATCCAAATCTAACGATTTGTTAATATAGATTTAAGTATAGGAGCAATATTTATTAATTAAATTGAAGTATTGAAAAATAAATGAAATTCAACGTTTAATATTACATTATTCTAAGTAAGATAATATGTGTAAGTATTGTTAAGGTTATTCATATTTGACAAATTTATTGAGTTATAAGGATTGATATATAAATTAATGTTGGTTTAGGATATCGTTACTTGGTGATTTATTATAGAGTAACGGGAGTGTGAACGTAAAATAATAAAAGCATAGATTTATGGTAGGACATAATTTATGGTTTTAGGAATTTAAATCCAAAGATTTATTTATTTGAGGAAATAATACGTATTAAATCTCAACTTGATATAATCAATGCAAATATAATAATTAAAAATAAATTGCAAGTTGGTAATTTAGGATGTTTGTGAGTAAATTTGCAGGTAAGATAATTTTTAAAGTTTTACCCATTCATATAATTTATTTAAATATATATAAATCAAATGGCAACATTGTGTTAATAATAGTCGTAAGTGAATTTGAATACTAAAGGGGTAACAATCGTTCTAGGTTAACCGTTTATTTAATATATTAAGTCTAGACTGGTAATCGATTGAAATTAAAAAAAAAATTGTTTTGTTAATGTGACTTGGTTAATAAAGAGGAATTTATATGAAATGAAGCATGCATGAGAAATGCATTATAATTCAATGTTATGTTCACCCATTAAATATATACTAGGTTAAGTATCAAATAGAGGGAAAGAAAAGTAAATATTGAATTGATTAATGAATAAGTATTCATTGGATAGAAATTTAATGTAAAGTTGATATTAGTTGTATAAAATCTATCTAAGATAATGAATTGCAATAAATTGTGGGTTAATAAGGTGTGAATGGAAATTTGATTTGTTATATTAAATGAATGGGATTCAAATTTATTGGGAAAGGTAAATGGATATTTGGTAATAAATATAAACGGACTTCAATAGTGAATTTAGTTAATTTGAATATATATAATAAATAATGATTTATTGGAAACCTATACTCTGTATATATCTATAATATTTGAGTGGAAATAATATATACTTACAAATGTGGGATTTAGAGTCTTACAACAATTATTAGGAGTGATATAATTAGTTCATTCAATTAAATTTGAAAACATTGCAATAGATGTAAATTAAGGGTTGTGTTAAATAAAGTAATAAATGGGAAATAATGTAAATGTCTTCATAGTATGGTGATTTGTAATTACTACGTTAATTTAAATTATCGTTTAGCGCGTTTGTTTATCAGATCCATCTACTCTAATTCTAACCTATCTACATAAACCCTAGCCTCCATTTATTCTCTTTTATTTGTGCGTTCATTTTCTTCAATTCTTTCTCTTCCTAAATGGATGCAAATTTTAGATCCAATTCTATTCAAAAATCAAATAAAATTCAAAGTTCTCAGAAAATTTCAAAAATTATGTTGTAGTTTTCATCTACGGATCTAAGCGCAGTCTCTGTTTTTGCAATAGTCGCTTGAGTCAACCAGAAATCACGGTCAAACGTGTAAAATTCGAAACCCAAAAGGTTGAATTGGGGCTTTTTGATTTCTTCATCTATTTGCGAAATTGGAATATGGGTTTGGTGAGATTAGTCACTAGGGGTGCGCAGGAAACGCTGACGTAGCAGGTGGTAATAGGTAGGTTTATTTTGTTTGAATTTAATTTGATTTTGATTTTTCAAACGCGTTAATACATTTAACTTCCACATACGAACTCCGTTTCATGCGCGATTTTTTTTGTTAGGATCATAATTAAATTCCAGATTTCTTGACGCTGGTTTGGACAGATTTGGAGACCGTCGAATTTTTGGGTTTAAATCGGATTTAAATTCGATTTAAATTCAAAAGGTGAGTGTTTTAACCCACTCACAACTTCTAAAATTTCTTATGTTTGTTAAATTGATTTTTGATATGAGTAGAAATTTATTTATGACTGTTGGCATGCTTTATTCATCATCTCTGTTAAGTCGCAATTAGTTTATTTAACTGTTAATTTATTTTATTTATTACATATAGTTCAACAGTTGTTAAATTTTTGTTTGCATATAAACTTCTAGATTAACAGTTATAAAATTTATTATTGAATATAAACTGTTAGTTAATACCTGTTATTTATTACCTGTATAATTTATATGCTCTATATCGATGATTGTTTAAAATTGGATGATGATTGCAAATGATGGTTGATGATTGAGATTTGGATGAATGGATGCTATATTTATATTGTATAAACTGCAAGTTATCATGCATTTTCATTTCATTCGGGATTGCGGTTTGAAATGATATACAACCGCATTTTTATTTTTAAATTGCGGATTGAAATGATAAACATCCGTATCACTTGACCATAGGGTAGAAAATTTTATACAGGCACCGCGGTGTGTGTATATATATATATATATATATATATATATAATTATTTTTGAAATGATTTTCATGGTGTTGTAAAGCTATATATATGGTTTATGGGATATTGATTTGGTTATTTATATATATATATATATATAGTAATTTTCGGGTTTTTTAAGCTTTGTATGAATTTGATTTGAAGTATAAAATTTAGTTGATTTTCGAGATCAATATGATTAAGAATTTATTTAAAATTAAATTTCTGGAGTTTTAAATGACTTAAAAGAGAATAAGATTTGAAGATGAATATTAAGTTAAATTGGAAATTTAATAAAAAGTTAGAATTTTTAAAGGATATGATTTTATAGCTTGATTTTTGTGTAGAATGATTTAAATGAATGAATATCAGGTTTATTTAAATGAATATAAAATAAATTGAAAGATTTTTTCCAGTTATGTGAAGTTAAAGGTTTTCTTAAATTATATTGAATTCATTAAGTAAAGATTTCAAGTCTAAATAATAAGTAATTGAATTTAATATATATGGGATTTTTAAATGAGTTTGTTTTTTTGAAATGGTGAAATAATTAAAGCTTTGGAACATAAGAATTGAAATGGTATTTGGAAGTTTAAATCGATATTTGAATTTGATTTGTGAAATCTAAAGAAGCTATTTTGTTTTATAAAAGTAGTTTGATATTTAACCACTTAAGAGATGGAAACTTGTTTCAAAGTTATGATTGTCAAGGTAGTATAATTTGGAAATATTATATTCAAGAGTTTTGATTTCTAAATATTTTATTTTGGAAAACCCTATGGTTTTGAAAAGAATATATATTGGAAAATAAAATGATATCGTATTGATTTGGGGTTTTAAGAATAAATGATATCGTATTTATATGGGTTTTAAATGGATATTTTATTTTGCTTTTAAAAGAATAATTATTTTTTTAAATGACCGCGGTGTTATAATAACGATTGGTTGGCAAAGAGACCGGGATCGGATATGGACATACTCTCTGTCGATACCGAAAACCACTTTGACTAACCGTGTATGCGGTGGAGATTCCAGAATGAAGTAGGTTGGTGGCGGCGTTTCCTGTAAGGTAAGTACGTGGACCCAACTCCTGTGAGTTGGCATAAGGTGGCTAAAACAGGAGCGATCGACGGGTTAATGAGGTAGCACTTCTGATCGGACACTTCCCTTCGATACTATACTATGACTTTGGATTGTATTTGGTGGCCACCTTCACTTTTGATTTCTTTGATGTGGGGAGTTTGTCCGAGGTGGGCGGCAGCTGCGCGCTGCGTGTTTCCATCGGCCCGGAAGCGTAATTGGTATATCTACCCTGGCATTACCTAGTTGTGCCGTATCACCTACCCTAGCGCGCCTTATACGATTTTGGTTTTGTATCATACCTATGGAGTGCCATCTGACGACGCCCAGTACGGGGGAGATTAAGGTACTGTATGGACTATGGGAATATATAACTGTGTTAAGGTGGAAGATGTAAAGCCTTAACGCTATTTAAAAGTAAGTTTATTTTACAAATAGACACTATTATAATCGCGCAATATACTATATAGTTACTGCACTCATATTTATTTCTGTTAATTTAACTTACATAAGATCTTTTAGTTTTGACTCGAGTGTTTTGTCTTTTCAATTCGCTCGGGTCAGTCCGAGCGTTTCAGGATTTGAAGATTTAGCTCTGGAGGACGAAGATGTATATTATTATTATTTATACTAGTGCACTACACACTGTTCCGCTGCATTGTTATTGGTATGTGTAACTCTAATATGTATTATATGAATGTTTTGTAAACAGATTTATAAACTGTATATTTTATTATTATATTTTATCCTTCCGCTGCGAGATTCTGTTTTCTTTTATTTCTTTCTTATTTTTCTTATTTACCCCATAACAATCCACCCTTCCGTATGGATTGAATCGGCATGTGTGTCTGTTTAAATCGTGCGAAAAGGCGGGACGTTACAATCATGGTATATGGGTTTTAAATATAATATCATCCGCTATTATGCGGCGCATAAGGTCTCATCCGCTATATAATGCGGGGATCAATCACTCCAATATATACTATATACTACTATATATAATATAGCACATCAAATCAATTCAATCATTCAACCAATTATTTAAATTTAACCATTTAAATTTAAATAAAAACCTAGATGAGTGAGATTAACTCACCTTTGATTTTGTATGCAATCCAATCCAAACCAGCTTGTTCCTCATTTTTTTTACCTTGTATAAACATTATACGATTTATTAATATTTGAATTGATTTAATAATCAAATTCTATGTCATAAGTTTAGTTGACTAATGATTTAATTAAACTATTAATTTTCCTTTTCGTAACTACTAATAAAAATAAATTATAGATTTCAAAAATCCACTTCTATAAATTCCTCAAACATTTAAAAATCCCTATATATTTTCAAAATCTTATATATATATATATACACACACATTAAATCCTAATGAATTAACATTCTTTTCAAATCTATATATTAAGTTAAAACATAATTGTTTCATATATATCTAACTGGAAACTTAAACACTTATTCATAAATATATATGTGTGTATTTATTCTCATGTAACCTGTATATCTATATAATAAATAAAATTAACTAAATATCTTACTGCAATAAATTTTCCTTTTATGTTTCCATTATTGATTTCAGACTAAAATGGTTTAATAAATTCCTAAATTCACAATTAAATCCACAGATTCCATTATTACCATTTCCTTATTTTTTTAAAAGGTAAAGATCACGTACCCTAAAGCATCGAGCTCCAACGAACATGTCACGAATATGCCAAAGCCCTAATCACCAAAATCGACATCGACACCAGGCGACCCACGCGCGGCGACCCGGATGCGTCGCCACCACTCCCAACGAGCCTCAACACGCGTCGCCTCGACCTCCTGCGAACACACGACCAAAACCTTCCCACGTCACCCCCAGATCTCGCGTCTCCAGGCTGCGAACACACTCGCGAATAACCAAATCGTCACCGCCTACTACTCGCACGTTTCCACTCTGCCGTGAAACCTACTTCGTTCGTCGCTGCCTTCGCCCTCTTCCCGAGTATCGCAATTCGAGCTCGATTTCGAACGGAGAGGAAAGGAACTAGGTATACGAGGTTGCCTGCTTTGAATTGGGGAAGTAAATAACTCGGCACTATAATTTTTTTCTTTCGAGTTGAAGAGGGGAACGGGAAAGGAAAGAAAAAAAAGGATAGCTCGACATTTTTTTATATCGGCTCGATTTTGTTTTAACTGAGGAAAAAGGAGGCTACGTTTACCAAGTATTTTCACTGGAACCATCGGATTAACTGCAACCAAAGATGTTTCCTCTATTTTCAAAGATGTTTTCTATATTTTCAACAAAATATTTTCCAAGTATTTTCACTGGATGTTGAAAAAGGGTTTACCAAGTACTTATATATTTTCAGTCCTACGCCTGATCAACGTACGACCAATTCTCTCAGAACGAGGATGGACTTGTTGAGACATCGAGTACAGAAGTATTTCTATAAAAACTATTTTATAATATTATATAGATTTTAAAAGTGTTTTAAAAATGATCAAAGAATAATTTATCTGATTTTAAGGATTGAATAAATTCTGGCTTTGTTCCTTTTCGAGGACGAAAAGATTAAAAGGGGGGAGGAATGTGATAACCCGTATTTTTGGGCATCTGATAATTGGATAATTAACTATTTATTCAATTAACAGATAAAAATTCTGATAATAAAAGATATCCGGATATATAAATGAGTTTGAAAATATAATAAAATTTGAATTATAAATATCTGGATAAATATTTGATGATCTCTTAATATAATTACTTAACATTTGACAAATTATTCTTTCAAAACAAATAATAATGATGGTATACATATATAAGTAGATTTTAAAAAGAAAAAATTATTTTTTTAAACAAATTTAAGATGTGTTTGTTTAAAAGTGTATATTTATATTTATGAGTTGTTTTTTAATTTTGAGTATGAATTTGAATCTGGATTTAAATTGAAATTAAAAAAATACTTTAAAATATTTTGGATTTAAAAATATATGAATAAGATTTTTATTAGAATGAGATTTGTTTAATATTATTTTCCTTAAAGAAACTTTATTTGTATAAATTAAGAAAGTGTTTATTAATTAGAAAAATAAATACAAAAACTTTATAAACATTTAAAAATAAATATAGCATGCACAATTACAAGTGTTTAATTATAAAAACTTGTTAATAACATGTGTAGTACAATAAACAATTGTAATTGACAAGTGTTAACTAATGAAACAAGTGTCACTTATTTATTTCATTTTCTTTAAATTTTAATATCATCAAAGATAAAAATACGTATATAAACCTCTCCGCTTTCTATCTCGTTTTTTTTCTATCTTCAATGCAAAAATAAAAGAAACCAAAGCCTGAGAAGAAACTTAAATCAAACTATTTCAGTTTTTCAACTATTTCAAGATTAAAGCAACTTGGATACGAAATCAAGCAAAAGCAAAACAAAGAAGATTCAACTCAAACAAATAACAACAGGCAATCTTCAAAAAAAATTCAAAGAAAAAGATCAACAAAGTTCCAGTTTTAAATCAAAACCTGGCTTCTCTGTTCAAAGCAGGTAAGTAATCTAACCTAGTTTCCTCTGCCTTTTTAGAAATGCATGTGTGTAAACAAACTTCAAACTGTTTAAAACTTGATGCTTGTGATGATCTTTAAATGTATGATGTGAATTATGCTTGCATGTATGTATAAATATGAATTCCTTTATATATGTATAAGTATACATGTCTGTGTTGCTCTGCTCTTTGTTCACAGGGTTTTAAAAACAAAGTGAAAATTCAAATCTCATCTTTAGATCTCTTATAGCCTGTGAAATTCAAACAAGATATGTTTGTTTAAACATAAACTAAGTTTTAAAAATATATTTAAGCATAATAAGTTTGGAAATTATCTGGAAAATTAAGAAAGACGGTGAAAATTTTAAACATATCAAATTCTTGACTCAAACAATTCATGCTTTCAGGTATATAACCTATTTTGTTAATTAAAATCATGAATTTTAAGGGTCAAATCCAGATTTTTAGTGCTAGATCGAGTGAGGAATTTGGGATTGATCAGATTATGGGTTTGGGGGTTTTTTCGGTGATCGGAGCGAGTGGGAGAGTCGTGATTCTTTTTGGAGGTAGCATGAGGATCAATGAGCTCAAGAAAAATGAACGATGATTTTTCTGATCATTGTGGTATCGATGATTGTGGTTTTCGGGTCGAGTTGTGTTGAGAGTTCGATTTTCGAGCAAGGCATTTTCAGTAATACTTGGGTGGTTGAACGAGGTGTGGGGGTCGAGAGGAATTAGTAGGGACCATCGACGGCGCGGCAGGCTGACTGAAATGTGTGTGCACGGATATATGTGCCTGTATAGTTGTATGCTTCGGGTAAGTGGAGAGGAAGAACAAGGGGAAGACTGGGAAGATTATCGGGTTTGTATAGAGATTGGATCGGTTTTGCTTTATGTTTTTGTTATAGGGTAGAGAGGAGGATAATCTTAGCACTGAGAGTAGAAAAGGGTTGGGCCAGGAATCATTGGGCCGAAGTTTTATAAGAATAAGTTAATTTAAATAAAAGGGAGTGAATAAGAAAATGTTAACAATGCAAGTTTAAAAGTTAAATGATAATCAAGTTAAATTAATTCTTAAACCATTTCTTTTAAATAATAAATTTTATTTAAAATGGTTGGGTAATTAAAGTTATGTAATTTATTTTAACTTAAATTAATTAAGATAGATCCGAAGTTTATTTGAACTTAATCAATAATGTGATTAAGTGGGAATTAAGGGAATAAATGTTTTATCATTAATTAAACTTAAAGGTCTTAATTAAATTATCAGTTAATGATAAACTAATTCCAAGATTATTAAATAAGATTTTAAAAGATAATTAAGAAAATAATTAAGATAAATGGTTCATCCTTAATAAATTTAGGTTTGAGTAATTAAAGAGTGATTAATTTATTAATTGATTGATAATTAAAGATTAATTAATGAAGTAATTAAGGACTAATTGTTGATTTATTAATTAATTAAGTAATTAAAGAGAAATTAACTAATGGTTAAGGATTAATTAATTAATAATTAAGGGTTATATACGGAAGCTTCCAGTATGGGTAATTAAAAGAATTGTTAACTTATATCACTTTAACCTTGCACTCCTCGCAAAGTGGCTCCGGCGCTTTCTCACACCCGGATCATTCCTCTGGAAATCTTGGATTTGCACTCTTTATTACCAGTCCAATCCCCATCTTGTTCTTCACTCTGCTCCCAGCCTTAAACCATCCACGTTCTGGTCTGGAGTCCTCGCCACCCTCCCTCGAGTCAAATCACTTTTTCATGTTAAAGTGGGTAATGGGGCCAACTACCTCTTCTGGCTAGATACCTGGTATGGTCACCTTCCCCTCTCCTCCATCCTCCCCAACCTCTTTTCTTTCTCAACCATAAGCCTTGTTACCACCGCCGACTCACCCGCCTGGGCCCTGACCATCTCCTGCCACTATCTTACTTTGACCTTACCACTTTAGCAGAGCTTCATCAAGCCGTCTCAATCCTTCAATCCATTCAATTCACGCCCTTACCTGATAAGTTCCTTTGGGCCCCCAATCCCAAAGCTGGTTTCTCCGTCGCCTCTTGCTATGCCCACCTGAACAACCCTTGCCGGCTCTTCAACTTCCCACGACTTTGGAACTGTCGGCTCCAACCTCGAATGGCATTCTTCCAATGGTGCCTTATTCACGGACGCATCAACACTAGAGAGAGACTCTTTCGTCTTAACATCGCGCAAGACCCGCATTGTGCTTTTTGTCCTTACGCAACTGAAAGTATACAGCACCTTTTCTTTGATTGTGGCTTTTCCTGTAGGGTCCGGGCTGCAACATCCATCCACCTACTAGGCTACGTCCCAACAATCACTTCCTTCTTCGATTATTGGCAGTACAACCCCCCCCCCCCCCACCCAATAAGCTCTTGGATCCCTTTGTGGCAATCTTCAGTTGGTGCATTTGGGTCGAGCGTAACGCTCATGTGTTTAACAGGACCAAATCACATTTTGAGGGGACATGCAGGCGCATTATTTATTATTCTTCTTCTTTAACAGGTCAGAGTTTCTCAGCTCCTTTCCGGCTTAGACTGTCGCCTTCCAGAACTTCGTCTACAGAATCGGTTGGCAGTTCCTCTACAGCACCCACCCGTGGGCAACCAAGACTCCTTTAGTAGCTCCTATCCTCAAATTATTTACTGCTAAATGTATTATGCTATATTAGACATATATCTCCGCTCTCTGTAATAGACGATCTGTGTGTGACTGGTGTATAGCCTCCCCCTTCTACTTTTGGTCAGCGATCAGGCTTGTTGATCGCATTATTAACTACTTTTATATGCTATACAACCGGCTGTGTAGTGTCGCGCTACACATCCGTTTCTCTCTCAAAAAATTTAATAAGTAAGGGTTATAAGTTAATTAATTATAGATTAATTGATTAGTAATTAGAGATTAATTTAAGTAATTAGAGATTAATTAATTAAATAATAATTACTTAATGTAAGTAATTAAGGATTAATTTGTTAAGGGTAAATTAATTTAATTAATTATTAGAGGATAATCAATTAATAATTAAGGGTCAATAAATTGAGGATAATTAACCAACGGGGTAATTACTAAATGGAAGTAATTGTGGATAATTAATGAGTAATTAAAGGATGATTATTTAATGGTTTGTAATTAATTAATGATTAAGTAAGCATGATTCAAAAGGTGACTGAAGTAATTAATTTACTTTATTTAAATTAATTGGAATGGTGTGACTAATCAATCTTGTTTATAAATGATTGAACGATATTGAATGCCTTGGATTATTTGATATTTCTGATATGAAATGTTTTGTGATATGATTGGGTTGAACGGTGATAATGTGGTTATCTATCAAGATGAATTGTTGTGTAAAGTGGCATCCTGTATTTAAAATTTGAACTGTATTTAATTTGAATAACTAGGGTTAAGATGACATGGGATTCGAAGAGACCAGGGTCGGGTATCAGTGAATACCCGAAACCACTTCGATTTAAAATCCTCATTAATTCTTTAAAGATTTGATATGAGAATCAAATAGCTAGAATGGGATAAATTTAAATGACTGGACCATTCAAACTAAGTAAGGGTACTTAGGGATTGATCTGTGAAAATAAGTGTTGACTATAACAAGTTGTGAACTTGTAGTGAAGTACGAGTTACCCCGGGTTTATAATAAGTTCATGTTTTAGTATTCATGTTTGATGGGTTTACTCACGCCGGTTTCCAGCCTGACCCGGGTGTTACTTTGATGCAATGTTTGGGTCAGACCGAGTATTACAGCTTCTCAAGTTAGGACGTTCGGGAGCTCAGGAGGCGAGCTGGATGGCAGAAACATATGGAGTTTCCGCTGTGTATATTATTGTTTGTCTTTTTGGAACAAGTTAATTTTAACTGTCCGATTTTGAGTAATGGTTGTAACTCTGATTTATTGATGTAAATTAACAAGATACAGTTCTTATTTGTATAACCGTTATTATTTGATATTATATTTTATCCGCTGCAAATGTGAGATGTTGTTGTTTTCTCTATTCTCTTTCTTTCTTCTTTCTTCCTTCTTTCTTCTTTTCTCTAACAATCTGGAATTTTCGGAGTCGGAAATTTCGAGACGTTACAGTATGAGTAAGCAGAGTTTTGATTGTGAAACTAAATTCCCTTAGCCTTTTCGCAGGTGGATTCTTCTTTCCCATACCCTCCTTCTAGGCGCACTTCATTTCGTCGTATGCTACGGTTCATTCTGTTGCAATCCCTCCAGCTGCTCACCCTTCTTCAGCGCATATATACTCGCTAGCACTCATATAAAAAGCCTTCATAAACTTTTAGAGTTTGCCACTATTTTTATCCCACATGTTCGTATTTCTCTTCGCTCCTGAATGAGCTGCCATCAGTAACACATTCTCACTCTTAACCCCTATCTTCATTTTTTATTCCTTTAAGCTTTTGATGTAGCTGTGCAAACTCTCTCGTCTCTTTACTAACACATTATAGGGTATTTGGGTCTGTTGAAGTTTCACTCCCTGTAAGGAATTGTCTATAGAATCCACTGATAGCTGCATCTGAGAGTAAATCACTCTGGTTCAACACATGTAGAACCACCTAAAGGCAGCCCCTATTAGATACATAGGGAACACCTTGCTATGAGCTGACCTTCCACCTTTAATATGTCGATGTAATATTCAAATTTGGATATGTGATCGTCCAGATTGGACGATCCATCGTACTTTTCGATGGTTAGGGCCTTGAAGCTATCTGGAAAATCCAATCCAATTACTATCTCGTTGAAGAGGGAAAGCACTCTTCCAGCCTTCCTTCCTTGTTGTTTTGCTCACACAGTTTGGCCAACTGCATAATATAGGCTTTGAGCTCCCATATCTCTTCGTTTTTTGCACTCACACACGATGAGCCATCTTTGTAGACCAAAACAGCCTCATCTACATCTTGTTCAATTTGATTATTGCATTTTTCCAACAATAGTAGATTTATTATTAGCTTGTTTAGATTTAATATGTAACCTCCCGCCTTTTCGCACGCTTTAAATCGACACATGTACCAATTCAAAGCATATGGAAAGGCGGATTGTTATGGGGTAAATAAGAAAAACAAGGAAGAAATAAAACAAAACAGAATCTCACAGCGGAATGATAAAATATAAAAATCAAATATATAGTTTATAAAGTTGTTTTACTAATATTCGATTATACTTACAACATTTATCAGAGTTACACATACCAATAACAATGCAGCGGAACAATATGAGTGTAGTGAAATATAATAAATGATAATAATAATAGAAATCTCCGTCTTCGTCCTCCAGAGCTAAAATCTTTGATCCTGAAACGCTCGGACTGACCCGAGCGAATTGAAAAGACAAAACACTCGAGTCGGAACTAAAAGATCTTATGTAAGTTAAATTAACAGAAATAAATATGAGTGTAGTAACTCAAGAGATGCTCGGGATTTACATCTCCTAAGGATCCGTTAAACTATTTACTATGTAGTATATTGCGCTATTATAATAGTGTCTAATTGTAAAATAAACTTACTTAAATAGCGTTAAGGCTTTACATTTTCCACCTTAACACATTTATATATTCGCATAGTCTATACAGTACCGTAATCTCCCCCAAACTGGGCGTCGCCAGAGGGCACTCCATAGGTATGGTACAAAACCAAAATCGTATAAGGCGCGCTAGGGTAGGTGACACGGCACAACTAGGCAATGCCAGGGTAGATATACCAATTACGCTTCCGGGTCGGTGGTAACGCGTAGCGCGCAGCTACCGCCCACCTCGAGCCACACCCCCAATAAAAAAATCAAAAGTGGCCACCGAATCAATCCAAGAGTCAAAGTTTAATATCGAAGGGATGCGTTCGATCAAAGGTGCTACCTTATTAACCCGTCAATCGCTTCTGTTATAGCCACCTTATGCCAACTCACGGGAGTTGGGTCCACGTATTTACCTTACAGGAAACGTCGCCACCAACCTACTTCACTCTGAAATCTCCACCGCGTACACGGTTGTTAAAGCGGTTTTCGGAGTTGGCAGAGAGTATGACAACTTCCGATCCCGGTCTCTTTAACAACCAAACGTTATTATAACACCGCGGTCTTTTTAAAATAATTTTACTTTCAAAACCAGAATATAATATCTATTTCAAACCGTATAAATACGATATCCTTTTCTTTTCAAAACAAACTCATTTGATATATTTTTTAAAACCCAAATTAATATATCACTTTTATTCCAAATATATTTCTTTTCCAAAACATATTTCTTTAATTTTTAAAATATGTGGAAACCAAACATTTGGATTTAACTTTCAAAACATAATACTTCGAAATTTGAAGCTTTAAAACCATAACTTCTAAAACTTGCATGGTTTGGATATGCAACAGTATACAGAATAAAACAGTTGATTTTATATTACTTTATAAAATAGTTTCTTCAACTTCACAATTTTATCTATTTAAAATTTTGGGTCTAAACCCCATAAATTTAGATTCACCTTTAGTTTCAATAAAACACTTCGATTTCAATATATTCAAACTTTGAGTATTTAAGATTTTCAAAACTAAGGTTGGAAATTTTATTCAACAATTTATTGTCCTATTATTTAGTTTTGGAAAATTCACAAAATGAATCCATAAAATAAAAACCCAAATTTCTAACAGTTAAATATTTCCTTTAATTTATTTATACTAGAAATATTCATTTAATTTATTTTGGATAAAAATCCAATTTTAAATATCATACCTTTAAAATTTTCAAGTTTAATAAGTTACATCAACATGTGGAGTTAAATTTTTAAATAAGTTCCATTCAAATAAATTTCCAATTTTACCATCCAATCTTAATTGATTTAAATCATTAAAACTCCATTATTCAACTTATTTATTTTATTTAACAAATTTATACATAACTTAAATTTAAAAATTTGACTATATATGTATGTACATATATAAAATAAGTTTTTACAATATCAAAATTAAATATTTATTCAACCGTATCCTATCCAAACCATAGAAAATTATTTCAAAAGTATTTATATATATATATATATATATATATATATATATATATATATATATCGCGGTGCCTGTATATAATTTTCTATCCTATGGTCAAGTGATACGGATACTTATCATTTCAACCCGCAATTTAAGAATGAAAATGCGGTTGTATATCATTTCAAAACGCAATCCCGAATGAAATAAAATGCATGATAACTTGCAGTTTATACAGTATAAAATATCGCATCCATTCATCCATATATCAGTCATCAACCATTTATTATAATCATTATCCAATTTAAACAAACATCAATATGGAGCATAAAAAATATAATAGGCAATAAATAACAGGTATTAACTAACAGTTTATATTCAATAATAAATTTAATACTTGTTTAACTAACGGTTTATATGCAAATAAATAAATTTTAACTGTCAAATTTTATGCAATAATAAAATAAATTAACAAGTAAATTAAATAAATGCGATCTAACAGAGATGATGAATAAAACATGTCAAACAGTCATAAATAAATTTCTAATCATATCTTAAGTCAATTTAACAGACATATGAAATTTTAGAAGTTGTGAGTGGGTTAAAATACTCACCTTTTGAATGTAAATTGTATTTAAATTCAATTTAAACCCAAAAATTCGACGGTCTCCAAATCTGTCCAAACCAGCGTCGAAGCATCCGGAATTTTACTACGATCCTAACAAAAAAAATCGCGTGTGAAACGGAGCTCGTATGAGAAAGTTATTAACATAAGAACATTGAAGTTTGAAAATAAAAATAAAATAAAATAGTACCCTACACGCACACGTCAGTAGCAAAACGCGTCTTCTCCCTGGCCAGGAAGCACGCACGCGCAAGCACAGACCGAAACCCAAAACGCCGAGCTTTGACCAAACTTTGCTAACGCCACCGGCCATCGTTCGTCACTCCGCCACTACCATCGATCTCACCATGCGAACGCGCACCTTCCCATACCACCCTTGACACCTTCGCCGCCGTCCATGTGAACGCGCCGCCGGCCCTATTTTAGGGTTTCGAATGGAAAATTGCAAATTCCCACCACCACACTCACATCCAGGTCAAACGACCACCTACGCCGAGCTCCATACGTCGAGTTCTACAAAACCCATATTTTAATTTCGTCGATTGATGATGAAATCAAAAACGCCCAATTCAATTTTGACCAAGATTTCCGACTGACTCGAACATCAATTGCAAAAACAGAAGCTGCGCGTGGATTCGTATCGATGAGATCTTCAACATATAATTTTTTTGAGATTTTTCTGAGGACTTTAAATTTTAGGCTTTGGATTTGATTTTTGAAATTGAACATGGATCTAGGGTTTCTAGCCATTGGAAGAAGAGAAGGAACTGATGAAATGAATGCACAAACAAATGAGAATAGATGGAGGTAGGGTTTATAACTGGGTTTATATAGGTAGGTTAGAAATAGAGTAGATGGATCCGATAAACAAACGTGCTGAACGAAAATTGGCCCAAAAAGCCCGTTCTGACCCCGGAACGAAATTGAGAAAATCCATATATCTAAACAGGTATTTTAAAGTATTTTGAACGCGATGGAAAAAGTTTCACGTCCAAATTCCATCGTGTGAAGAAGTTATGCTGAAATCAATATCTTCAAATTGATTTCAATTAAATCGATTTCAAGGTGTTTCGCGTTCGTGCGACCAAACGACAAATCCGATCGCTACGAAACTTGAATCCCTACAATAATTCACTGTTACGGATCCGATGAAACTGGTTTCGTCGAAATCCGAGTCTGTGACCCAAAATGGCTATTTTTATATTAATTAAATAAATTAAGAATTAGTAAATAAATCCAATTTTTATATTTCAGTTTCAGAATTGGAAAATTTTTTCACTTATGATTCCTGAATCAATTTACAATGATTTTAAACAAGTTTTAAAAATGTAAATTTAGATGATTCATTTATAAATTTCAATATAAATTCTCAATTTCATTAAATTCAAAATTATAAATTAACTTTCTAATAATTCTATTAAATTAAATGAATCAATGATTATTCCATTCATATATTTCAAATAGGAGGGTTTGCCATTGGATTTAAAATATTACATAAATATTTCCCAATTTTCAACTTAATTTTAAATTTAACGTAATAATTAAAATTTGATTTCATTTATTTCAATAAGTCCAACTATTATAAATTAACAAATTAACTCAATATTAAAGATTCAAATTCAATAATTCATAAACTTCATCATCTTGATTTACTTATTAATTCATAATTCTTTAAACCAAATTCCCTTCTCAATTTTAAAGTAACTTAATTTGCCAATCATATTATTTATTTCAATCTCTTAAAATAACCACTTTATTATAAATTGAATCAAATTTATTATAATAAGTTTCCAATTTAAGGGATTAGATTCAATTTCAACTTTTATCTTACACTTAAGTTTAGGTCATAATCAATTTATAACGTATTTCTTTCTTAGTTATTACTTTACATACTTCTCGTATAAAATTCACAATTAAACATAAATTTTAAAGTAACGCTAATCATAATTACGACCCTATAATTACTCAACATTTAAACGAACGTTATTTCATTTTCATAACATTTATTTATTTTATTATCACTTATTACAGATTCTGATTCCATTAACAAATAAGCAGGTAATTTATAATATATGTTACAAATTTTGAATTAATCACTATTCATTATCATTGACTTTAATTTAGCATTACTTACCTTGCATTAACATTTTTACTTCAAATCCCTATCCAATTTCAATTAATATTTTAATGAATACACTTTCTCCTTTCCGTTATGTTATTAATTATCATCAAGGCACAATCTAATTATCTTTATTGGTAAATGAGTGAATTTACTAGTAACCCACTATTATACCTTTTATATACTTGTATATGATTATTTTACCCTTTTATATTCCATTATAAATATATGCACACATACAAATTAAAATTCTAAATCCAATTAATTATTCCATCTAGGTTCCATTCCTTTTTACATCAACCATCACTTTATGAATAATTAGCATTTCCTATTCATTTTGTTACATTCACTTATATTCACTTTATGAATAAATTGGTATTCCATTTAACCAATTAATTACTAACTTTAATTATTGCAGTTCCTTATCTAACATAAATTTTGAATCTATTTCCTAATTTTCATATTTCAATTAATTAACACCTTACAATAGTTTACAAATAAAAGGGATTGTACTAAATAAATTATTTATTGTCCTGCATTACTTTATTACCTCCATTTACATTCAATTTCCATAAATCAATATTTTATTCCATTGATAAATCCAATACTTGCCTTAATTTACTTATTTTAACTTTATATCCAAAGGCGAAAATTTCCACTATTACAATTAATTACAATATATAATTTAATTTGTAAATTTTAATTAACCTTGATACATCAAATGTCAACATTCGCTTTCATATAAATAAATAAGATTTTTATTTCTTTCTAAATTAAAATTAAAATCTTATTAATTTAATTCATTTTAAACACCGAATTTACGGGTCGTTACACTCTCCCCCACTCAAAACTTTTCATCCTCGAAAAGGAAAAGAAGGGAAACAAAGAATTAGGCATCAATATATCTTACTTGAAATATTAACTTATAAACAATCATTTACAAAATTTATTACTTTAAATAAAATATACCTATTTTATGATCATTATAAAGTTTGGAAAAACAATTTCAGAATAATTTCTAAGTCCAAAAATTTTCGAAAAATTCTGACAGAGTCTCCCTTGTACGGAGAGGCTTGGGAGAAAATATAATACCAAAATATAAAAATTATACTACATATATTATCCAAAATATTATATCCCAACCCGGGAAAATATATAAAATAGCGATATAAACCGTAATCCGAAACGTACCTATTTGTCGGGTAATTTACGCTTAATTTATGGAACCAAAAGTAGGAGCAATTGCTTACATAACCTGCATTTCACTTATAAAATCTAAAAGGGTTACAATTTATATTAAGTGAAATACTTAAGTGGTTTCAATCACTAACAGCAAATCAATACAACAACTATCAATTTAACAAACAGCATACACAACAAATACAAAACAACCATTCAATCAAACAAACAAATAGTTGTTCGGGTTCAAAATATTTAAATTGTACGGAATGATGAATAAACTACTAGCGCATCATTTACTCAACAGTCTTAGATAAAGTTAAATAGATTATCCGTTCACCCTAAATCCAATTTTTAAAGTATCCTTACCCAAACAACCATCACTAAACAACAAATTCAAACAACAATCAACTTAACTTGTTATTAATTTCATTTCATACATTTGTTGTTTAATTTCTCTTTTTATTCATACCACATAAAATTTTCTTTTATAATTCACATACTTTTACAATCAATTTTTAATTTCATTATAATTATCCATTCATTTATTGCATGCCCTCATTTATTTACATTTGTTTATCAATAGTATTCATGCCTCGTTTAATTTCTTAGCATTTCCATTTTATTTACTTACGTTGATATTCATCTATTTGAATTACTTACCTTTAATTATATTCACTTATAGTAAAATTTCAATTATAACTTAAGTTTATAACATTAAATTCTCATTTATAATAGAAAATTCATTGAATACTTCATTACCTACTTTTACTTGTACAAATTTTCATTACATTTCCTATTAACATTTCAACTTTTAATATTTGGTAAGATATATATGTTTTTAAAGAATGTACTTGAAAGTTATACAAGCTTTCTCGTTACTTATAATTAATTTAACGTTCAATAATAATATTCTTTATTTCATAGGTTATAATTTCAAATTTCATTTAATACCATTTATAACCTATCATTAAATCTCTTATTTCCTTTAGAGGTTTTAATTTATTAATTACCTACGTTTCAATTCACTACAATAATTGAAACAATTAATTAATGGAAATTTAAGAATTTAATACCGGGTCAAATTTCAAATTATTTTAAAATAATAGATAAATATATTCTTACAACTTATATATCTCTAATTATATTTAAACAATTCAAAATTTATATATTTTCTTCAAAAATGAATCTACAGTAAAACTACTGCAGTGGCCTTTCCCTTCGAAACTCGGAAATGAAAGTCGATGATGCGGCCGCCATCACCGAAATTATTTTCCAACGACAGAGCGGAATGTACAAAACTTATTTTCTCCAAAATCCTTTTTTAAAAAAACAATTCTTCCGCAATATTAAATATTTATATCAGAAAATACTTATAAACAATATTATTATATTCCAAAATTTATTCGAAAGAAATTTCAAAACCCCGGAACTTAAGGTCTAAATTTTTGAATTTCATTTATTTTATTTTCCAATCTTACTTCTATTATTATTTACACACTTTATTACCTAACAACCAATCTATTGCAGCCAAATATAGATATCATTTGAAAATTTTTATTTTATATATAGAAATATAATAGGCAAAATTATTTCATTCACCTATATTAAAACAAATATTATGTCGGTCTGTCCTATTAAGTGTTTAGCAATCCCTATTGATGTCATAGCGTCCCATGCATCAATCAGAATTTATAAATACAAAACGGAACAGATTAACACAATATAAAAATCTTTTTATAACACTAACAAATACGCTCTCTCATATATATATACACTCAGCGACTCCCGTAGGGTATTACTGCCCTATTAATAAAGAGTCAAACCCCACAAAGCTAAGGTTTATCGCTAAACCAAAGCTCTGATACCAGATGTAACCTCTTGCTTTTTCGCACGCTTTAAATCGACACACATACCAATTCAAATCATACGGAAATGCGGATTGTTATGGGGTAAATAAGAAAAACAAAGAAGAAATAACACAAAACAGAATCTCACAGCGGAAGGATAAAATATAAAAATCAAATATACAGTTTATAAAGTTGTTTTACTAATATTCGATTATACTTACAACATTTATCAGAGTTACACATACCAATAACAATGCAGCGGAACAATATGAATGTAGTGGAATATAATAAATAATAATCATAGAAATCTCTGTCTTCGTCCTCCAGAGCTAAAATCTTCGATCCTAAAACGCTCGGACTGACTCGAGCGAATTGAAAAGACAAAACACTCGAGTCAGAACTAAAAGATCTTATGCAAATTAAATTAACAGAAATAAATATGAGTGCAGTAACTCAAGAGATGCTCGGGATTTACATCTCCTAAGGATCCGTTAAACTATTTACTATGTAGTATATTGCGCTATTATAATAGTGTCTAATTGTAAAATAAACTTACTTTTAAATAGCGTTAAGGCTTTACATTTTCCACCTTAACACATTTATATATTCTCATAGTCTATACAGTACCGTAATCTTCCCCGTACTGGGCGTTTTCAGAGGGCACTCCATAGGTATGGTACAAAACCAAAATCGTATAAGGCGCGCTAGGGTAGGTGACACGACACAACTAGGCAACGTCAGTGTAGATATACCAATTACGCTTCCGGGTCGGTGGTAACGCGTAGCGCGCAGCTACCGCCCACCTCGAGCCACACCCCCAATAAAAAATCAAAAGTGGCCACCGAATCAATCCAAGAGTCAAAGTATAATATCGAAGGGATGTGTCCGATCAAAGGTGCTACCTTATTAACCCGTCAATCGCTCCTGTTATAGCCACCTTATGCCAACTCACGGGAGTTGGGTCCACGTATTTACCTTACAGGAAACGTCGCCACCAACCTACTTCATTCTGAAATCTCCACCGCGTACACGGTTGTTAAAGCGGTTTTCGAAGTTGGCAGAGAGTATGACAACTTACGATCCCGATCTCTTTAACAACCAACGTTATTATAACATCGCGGTCTTTTTAAAATAATTTTACTTTAAAACCAGAATATAACATCTATTTCAAACCGTATAAATACGATATCCTTTTCTTTTCAAAACAAACTCATTTGATATTTTTTTTTTAAACCCAAATTAAAATATCAATTTTATTCCAAATATATTTCTTTTTCAAAACATATTTCTTTAGTTTTTAAAATATGTGGAAACCAAACATTTGGATTTAACTTTCAAAACATAATACTTCGAAATTTAAAGCTTTAAAACCATAACTTCTAAAACTTGCATGGTTTGGATATTCAACAGTATACAGAATAAAATAGTTGATTTTATATTACTTTATAAAATAATTTCTACAACTTCACAATTTTATCTATTTAAATTTTAGGTCTAAACCCCATAAATTTAGATTCACCTTCAGTTTCAATAAAACACTTCGATTTCAATATACTCAAACTTTGAATATTTAAGAATTTCAAAACTAAGGTTGGAAATTTTATTCAATTATTTATTGTCCTATTATTTAGTTTTGGAATATTCACAAAATGAATCCATAAAATAAAAACCCAAATTTCTAACAATTAAATATTTCCTTTAATTTATTTATACTAGAAATATTCATTTAATTTATTTTGGATAAAAATCCAATTTTAAATATCATACCTTTAAAATTTCCAAGTTTAATAAGTTACATCAACTTGTGGAGTTAAATTTTTAAATAAGTTCCATTCAAATAAATTTTCAATTTTACCATCCAATCTTAATTGATTTAAATCATTAAAACTCCATTATTCAACTTATTTATTTTATTTAACAAATTTATACATAACTTAAATTTAAAAATTTAACTATATATGTATATATATAAAATAAGTTTTAACAATATCAAAATTAAATATTTATTCAACCGTATCCTATCCAAACCATAGTAAATTATTTCAAAAGTATTTATATATATATATCGCGGTGCCTGTACATAATTTTCTATCCTATGGTCAAGTGATACGGATATTTATCATTTCAACCCGCAATTTAAAAATAAAAATACGATTGTACATCATTTCAAACCGCAATCCCAAATGAAATAAAATGCATGATAACTTGCAGTTTATACAATATAAAATATCGCATCCATTCATCCATATATCAGTCATCAACCATTTATTACAATCATTATCCAATCTAAACAAACATCAATATGGAGCATAAAAAATATAACAGGTAATAAATAACAGGTATTAACTAACAGTTTATATTCAATAATAAATTCAATACCCGTTTAACTAACGGTTTATATGCAAATAAATAAATTTTAACTGTCAAATTTTATGCAATAATAAAATAAATTAACAGGTAAATTAAATAAATGCGATTTAACAGAGATGATGAATAAAACATGCCAAACAGTCATAAATAAATTTCTACTTATATCTTAAGTCAATTAAACAGACATATGAAATTTTAGAAGTTGTGAGTGGGTTAAAACACTCACCTTTTGAATTTAAATTGTATTTAAATTCAATTTAAACCTAAAAATTAGACGGCCTCCAAATCTGTCCAAACCAGCATCCAAGTGTCTGGAATTTTACTACGATCCTAACAAAAAAAATCGCGTGTGAAATGGAGCTCGTATGAGAAAGTTATTAACATAAGAACGTTGAAGTTTGAAAATAAAATAAAAATAAAATAAAATAGTACCCCACACGCACACGTCAGCAGCAAAACGCGCCTTCTCCCTGGCCAGGAAGCACGCACGCGCAAGAACAACCGAAACCCAAAACGTCGAGCTTTGACCAAACTTTGCTAACGCCACCGGCCATCGTTCGTCACTCCGCCACTACCATCGATCTCACCATGCGAACGCGCACCTTCCCATACCACCCTTGACACCTCCGCCGCCGCCCATGTGAACGCGCCGCCGGCCCTATTTTAGGGTTTCAAATGGAAAATTGCAAATTCCCACCACCACACTCACATCCATCTCAAACGACCACTTGCGCCGAGCTCCATACGTCGAGTTCTACAAAACCCATATTTTAATTTCGTCGATTGATGATGAAATCAAAAACACCCAATTCAATTTTGACCAAGATTTCCGACTGACTCGAACATCAATTGCAAAAACAGAAGCTGCGCGTGGATTCGTATCGATGAGATCTTCAACATATAATTTTTTTGAGATTTTTCTGAGGACTTTAAATTTTAGGCTTTGGATTTGATTTTTGAAATTGAACATGGATCTAGGGTTTCTAGCCATTGGAAGAAGAGAAAGAACTGATGAAATGAACGCACAAAAAAATGAGAATAGATGGAGGTAGGGATTATAACTGGGTTTATATAGGTAGGTTAGAAATGGAGTAGATGGATCCGATAAACAAAAGTCCTGAACGAAAATTGGCCCAAAAAGCCCGTTCTGACCCCGAAACGAAATTGGGTAAATCCATATATCCAAATAGGTATTTTAAAATACTCTGAACGCGATGGAAAAAGTTTCACGTCCAAATTCCATCGTATGAAGAAGTTATGCCGAAATCAATATCTTCAAATTGATTTCAAATTGATTTCAATTAAATCGATTTCAAGGTGTTTCGCGTTCGTGCGATCAAACGACAAGTCCGATCGCTATGAAACTTGAAACCCTACAATATTCACTGTTACGAATCCGATGAAACTAGTTTCGTCGAAATCCGAGTCCGTGACCCAAATTGACTATTTTTATATTAATTAAATAAATTAAGAATTAGTAAATAAATCCAATTTTTATATTTCAGTTTCAGAATTGGAAAATTTTATCACTTATGATTCCTCAATCAATTTACAATGATTTTAAACAAATTTTAAAAATGTAAATTTAGATGATTCATTTATAAATTTCAATATAAATTCTCAATTTCATTAAATTCAAAATTATAAATTAACTTTCTAATAATTCTATTAAATTAAATGAATCAATGATTATTCCATTTGTATATTTCAAATAGGAGGGTTTACCATTGGATTTAAAATTATTACATAAATATTTCCCAATTTTCAACTTAATTTTAAATTTAACGTAATAATTAAAATTTGATTTCATTTATTTCAATAAGTCCAACTATTATAAATTAACTAATTAACTCACTATTAAAGATTCAAATTCAATAATTCATAAATTTCATCATCTTGATTTACTTATTAATTCATAATTCTTTAAACCAAATTCCCTTCTCAATTTTAAAGTAACTTAATTTACTAATCATATTATTTATTTCAATCTCTTAAAATAACCCCTTTATTATAAATTGAATCCAATTTATTATAATAAGTTTTCAATTTAAGGGATTAGATTCAATTTCAACTTTTATCTTACACTTAAGTTTAGGTCATAATCAATTTATAACGTATTTCTTTCTTAGTTATTACTTTACATACTTCTCGTATAAAATTCACAATTAAACATAAATTTTAAAGTAATGCTTATCATAATTACGACCCTTTAATTACTCAACATTTAAACGAACGTTATTTCATTTTCAATTAGTGTAACATTCATTTATTTTATTATCACTTATTACAGATTCTAATTCCAATGACAAATAAACAGGTAATTTATAATATATATTACTAATTTTGAATTAATCACTATTCATTATCATTGACTTTAATTTAGCATTACTTACCTTGCATTAACATTGTTACGTAAAATCCCTATCCAATTGCAATTAATATTTTAATGAATACACTTACTCCTTTCCGTTATGTTATTAATTATCATCAAGGCACAATCTAATTATCTTTATTGGTAAATGAGTGAATTTACTAGTAACCCACTATTATAGCTTTTATATACTTGTATATGATTATTTTACCCTTTTATATTCCATTATAAATATATGCACACATACAAATTAAGATTCTAAATCCAATTAATTATTCCATCTAAGTTCCATTCCTTTTTACATCAACCATCACTTTATGAATAATTAGCATTTCCTATTCATTTTGTTACATTCACTTATATTCACTTTATGAATAAATTGTTTATTTCATTTAACCAATTAATTACTAACTTTAATTATTGCAGTTCCTTATCTAACATAAATTTTGAATCTATTTCCTAATTTTCATATTTCAATTAATTAACACCTTACAATAGTTTACAAATAAAAGGGATTGTACTAAATAAATTATTTATTGTCCTGCATTACTTTATTACCTCCATTTACATTCAATTTCCATAAATCAATATTTTATTCCATTGATAAATCCAATACTTGCCTTAATTTACTTATTTTAACTGATGAAAATTTCCACTATTACAATTAATTGCAATATATAATTTAATTTGTAAATTTTAATTAACCTTGATAAATCAAATTTCAGCATTCACTTTCATATAAATAAATAAGATTTTTATTTCTTTCTAAATTTAAATTAAAATCTTATTAATTTAATTCATTTTAAACATCGAATTTACGGGTCATTACATAATATTCGACTTTATTTGGGCTTTTTTCTTTACCTTTGGTCCTAAGCTTAGCAATTTAGCATCACTGTTCTCATTAGCGAGATTGTCGTATTTGTTTCCAGTTTGTGCTTGTTGCATAGCAATTGAATGCTGACTGTGAGCCATGGAGCTGTGGGAGTTAGATGACCTTGGTGGGGATTAAAGGCATCAAGTATGAGGTTAGTGGCTATTTTTTATGGTGGGTAGAGTGGTTTGGATGAGGAGGTGAAGGGTATGATATTGATATTCGTGGTTAGGTATTCAAATTCTTGTGGAGGAGGGGTGGAAGAAGTTTCAGGTTGCACAATTCAAATGTCGGGGAAGTTGTGAAGATTGAGGATGTGGGTAATTTAGGTAAGGTTTATTGGGGGCTCGACCCTCCTTCTAGCATTAAAAATATTATTGAGATATTACATCTTACGACATTAAGTTAATTATGAAGCAATTACAATGTCGATCGCCTTTATAATTGTAAATGAAAAAATTCAATGTAGTGTTAAATTCGTCTTTAAGGGTAGTAATTATGTTGTTGTACGCTTACACAATTATATAGCTGCATTTTAACTGTTTATTAAAATGTCAAGTACAATTTATATCCAATTTAAGTAAAACAAAAAATAAACTAGTGCTGGAAACAACGAACAAAAAATGCAGGAAAAGTAAAAGACATGGAAATTTACATGGTTCAGATTTCAAAGAATCTTACGTCCATGAGTCAAACCTTTTCCTATATTCTTCTAGCTAGTGCAAACACTATTTCAAATCTTGTTTATCTCACCCAAGATCTAGCTCAAGGTCTCATTTTCAAACCTGAGTGAGATAAGAATTAGCGAAACGATACATTAAATTTTGTTTATTTATCATTTGACACTCATCTCGTCCAAGATAGTGAAATTTTAAGTGAGATCTCAATAAAAGATATTACATGAAGTTACGTCTTTTATATAAATATTTTTTTAACTTCTTATGTGGGCCAAAAAAATTTACACTCTATTAACTTTTCATTGGACCTTAATTCCTTTTTTTTACATTTAACAAGTGAGCAAAAAAACAAAAGGGTTTTTATATATTTTTACTTTTAATATTCGGACGAGAGGAATCCATTCAATTAATACCAGATCAATCGTGTTATCACTCTGGTTTAAAAAATAAATTTAACATTATAGTTTATGTATATAAAAAGTTAATATTTAGTCCATAGCTACTGGTGTTTGCAAGGGTTCCTAGCTCCCCAAGAGAGGGAGAGGGTTCGAGTCATAGAAACTTCACTTTAGCAGCATGTTATTTAGGCTGCAATAATTCCTATCAAAAGGAATAACTCTGAGTGATCAAAAAGTGGCACCATGAGGGCCCAAGCAAAAGGGGGTTGGGTGGGGGCAGACCTTCCTAGATCCCCAACCTGCGAAAGTAGGTTTTTTTCAAAAAAAAGGTTAATATTTAGAAAAATTGTTTAAAAAATCTTCGAAATAACAAATTTAGATATTTAAGTTACTCTGGAATAGTCCCGAGATGAACTTTAAAATCTAAGATGTCAATCCGAGATATACTCATCTCACCCGAGATCTCATCCTATACGAGATATTATATGTGAAATTCCCATGACGAAATGCGACCAAAATCCAAGATTTGAAATCTTGGATACAAACTTTTAAATTAGAGAGTAAAAGTATATTTATTATATAATTTGGAAAGTATCCCCCGAAAGTCATTTTCTCTGTTGCGATACCCTGCTATTTTAGTACTATGACATCACATGGATTACTAATTCCCTAATCCATCATTTATTCTCCACCTCCTGATCTTTCCACGTGTCATTACCCCATTGCTCATTGATTTGTGCATGAATTACTAACATGACTGAAGGTATGGGCTATTTCATTAGGCTGGAAGATTTGAATGTAAACGGAAATTTTGAATTTGGACTATAAGCAGGAAATTTGAATTTTAGGGATATTATGGGTTAACACTTGAGTGTACCTTGAAAGCGGCGCTTCACCGGCTTATGGTGTCATAGCTTGGCTGGAATGCGACAGCATGGGCTTGCTTGGAGTTGGATAAGATCTTATTTTTGAAGAGTCGTCGCAATTCTTCTTAAATGTGATGGTGCAGGCTTGACTATTAGTGTATTCCCTAAATTGATGGTGTACAGATCCTAAGGAGGCGATGCAGACCTTGGAAAAGTTTCGGTGTGGACCATGGAAAGGTGTTAACTCATACTTTAGGGAAACGACGACACACACTTTAAGGAGATGGCGGTGCAGACTTTAGGGAGATGGTAGTGCAGACTTTATGGAGATGGCGATGCAGACTTTAGCAGATGGCGGCGTAGTTCTTTATGTTCTTTTGGAAGAGGCACCCTTTGGGTTTATCTTTACTCATAAAAGCGCTTTGTTTTGTTGCTTTGTGGAGAGTTGATCTCCCATTTGCTTCCTGCCGTTTGCTGTTGCATTGCCTTTTGACTTCAATTTCTTTGTTGCACTACCAACTGTGTATGGGCTACAAATCCATCTAGTTATCTTTGAACATAATATATCGGGCTTAGTATTTCCTGCTTTGCACCGTTCCTTCTTTTTATTGAAGTTGCATCATGTCTTGCCCTTTCCTTTGAATTGTAGAGTCTCTGTATGCCTGAATCATAGATCTGTATCACACTTGTTTATAAGAGAAAAGTGGGTGTAATAATTATATAGTGTCATTTTATTCTTCAATGTTAATATTTATTTTTCCATGATTTATACCACATTTCGCTACAATTAGTTTCATTTATGTTTTTTCACATGTTTGTTGCATTGCTTTTAAATTTCATGTTTTTGATCAAGTATCTATTATCATTTTTTAACCTTGCTGAACTATTTTATTATAGTGTTACCATATAGCAGCATTATGAGTCCTTTACTTTCCAATAAAAGTAGACTTTTGTTGAAATATTTTTCTATAAAGCTATATTATAGTAGCACTTTGCATTTGTTATTTCTTTTCAAATAGTAATTTATTCGTATAATGATATTGCACGGTACCATTTTCGAACATGTTGCAACCTTTTTGCTACCTGCGGCATATGCAAGAAAGTGGGTGTAAGAGGAGGTTAGAATTAGCGTGATGGTGAAGTGATGATGCGTGGTTGCTCATCAGGTGGTGAGAATATATGATATACTTAGGTTCACAACAAATTAGGATTTCTATAGTTCAGATGGTGATAGGGGCAAAACACTAAGAGTGATGGCGGCTAGTGTAGCAGAAGTAGGATGGAGAGATTGCAGCGAAGTTGCAGCATTAGGTGTGCTGGTAGTGGTGAAGGTAGAAGAAATAAGGATTTTATCATTCTCGTTATTCTCGAAATTTGTGGTGTATAAAGACTAAAAATAGACACCTTTAAACAAAATATCTCATTTTGAAACTTCATTTTACCAAATGGTAACTTTTATTTATTTTTCTTTAAATTTTCGGTTTTTATGTATCTTTTTTTTATCATTATTAAGATGAAGAGAAATGTATATAATAAGATAGGTAAATAATAATGTTACATATAGCAATGGTTACACTTTTCTCTTATCAGTGGCCATATATTTTCCAAGTTCTTCCCTTAGCTAACCATGCTTTGCATCCAAATAGTTTTTCCCTTTTGAATGACAGTAAATAAAGAGTCATAGAAGAGATGAATTAGGTAAAAACCAAACCAGTTAACTTCAAATACAAATCCTAAACTATATAAATCCAAAATTACCCTTAGTCTTGTGATGATCTAGCTTTGATACCAATTGAAGATGATAGGAACAGACCCTCAAATATAGAGGAGGGTAAATGAAAGAAGATGGACAAGAAGACGATTGTTTTGATTTGTCGGTATCTTGATGGTTCAGTTTTCCGCCATGTGGCTAGTTGTAAATCGCGAAGGCTTTGTGGGACAAGTTGGTATCTTTATATGAGTCAAAAAGTGCTAACACAAGGCTTTTCTTATTCAAAAATTGGCTCAGTTGAGGCTGGATGGAGAGAAGTCTGTAGCAGAGTATTTGAATGAATTTCAAGATGTAATAAATTAGCTGTCAAGTATGAATGTCAAATTTGATGATGAATTACAAGCTCTTTTGTTGATGAGTTTGCTTTCCGAAAGTTGAAAAATATTGATTGTGTCATTAAGTAACTCCAATGCTAATGGAACTTTCTAATTGGATACTGTCTGGAACAGTCTCTTGAATGAAGAACTTAGAAGGAAATGAACAATCTTGAAGTCGGTTGAAGATAAGGCTATGGTAGCAAGGGATTCAAAGTGGGATACAAAACCGAAGAAAAAAGTCGATAATGGTAAAGGTATATCGTAAAGTGTCTTTTGTTATTATTGTCTAAAAAGGGTTATATGCGCAACAGCTGTGAAGCGTATAATAGGAATTAAAAGAATGTTATACATGGTGATAGTGATAGCAATACACGCATGAACATAGCTGAAAGTAGTGACAGTGATACTTCTTCTGATGTCCTCGGTAGTGATGTTAAGCCCTAGAAGATGGATTCGGATGCTAGTTTTTACATATGTAGTAATATGAGGTGTTTTTCTTCTTACAAAAAGACCGTTGACATGACTAGGACCGCTAATGGAGTAGAGCCACCAATTTGTAGTATTGGATCTATCCGGTTTTGTATGCATGATGGTGTGGTTAGAGAAGTCTCAGGCATGAGGATGTTCCTACTAGTTCGCATAATCACATTTTTTTGGGTCAGTTGGATTGTCCTGGTTGAACTTATGAGACTCGAGGTGGAAGTTTGAGAGCAAAGAAGGATGGTCATATTGTGATGAGAGTGGTATTAAGTAGTGGAAGCCTTTATAGATTAGTTGGTCGTGTGGTCAATAATAGGAAGCAAGTGACAGTTAAAGAGCGTAATCCAAAGGTATGTTGTGAGATGAATGTGTGCACTGCTTTTGATGGACATTTTGGTAGTCATATTTTTCGACATGGGTCTTCATTTTGATGATGCTCGAGGCATCAATGATGATCATATGAAGAGATCAGGTCAACTAGTAGACGGGTTCGAGTTGGAAAATCCATGAAGGCTTTATGGAGGTCTTTATTGTATTACAAACGCTTTTAAGACCATATTATATGGTGTATCTCATGGTGGGGAATGCATCACTTATAGGTGGTGGTAGTGGTTTGTAATTTGGTATGATTAAAAAGAAAAGAGTGGTAATTGACCTAAAGATGGTAGGCTTGTGTTTTTTATTTAGTGAGGCCACTTTCTTATTTTTCTCTTTAAACGATTTAATTGAAGGTGGAGATCGAGGATGTGTTGGAGATATGAGATTTTGCATCAAGGTGGAGTGTTAAATTTTAACGATACAAAATCACAAATAGATTGAAACAATATAAAAAAAAAAGAAAGAGAAAATTTTATATCCCCTAATTAATAGTTATATTTGGTTATATTTATTCTCTCATTCTAATTGGCTAATCGATATATTTTTGCCATATAATATTAACTTGGGCATTACTTAAATGTTATAAATAGAGCTTAGAAGAATAAGTGAAAAAGTGTGGAAAAGTATTTGGTATTTCTCTCTTCTTCCATTTCTGTTCTTCTCCTCTAAATATTAAGAAGCCATTGTTATAGAGATCGAGACTCCTTCTCAATTAGATTATTAATATTATTTTTGTTTTGTTTACTTTTACTTGGTGGGTTTATTGTAAACAATTGTTTTTGAGAATCAATATAAATAGTTGTTGGGTAGAATCTTATGTGTTGCTCTCTTGATTTCCTTGTGCTTTAGATCTACCTTTACCATTGTTTATCTTCGAATATTATTATTTTCATCTAATAATAACTCTTTGTACTTGGATGATATAAGATTCTGGAATAGGCTTCCGCAACAATTTTATCCTTTGTTAGGTTATGTGCAACAAAATTCCTAATAAATTGGTATTGGAACTAGATCATCGCAAGGTTAAGGGTAATTTTAGATTTATATAACTGTTGAGATGTCAGATTTAATTTCTTCTCGAAAATTGCTCTTTTGAATGGAAAAAATTAGGATATTTCGAAGCCTAAGATGGAGGATGCTTGTAACAACCCTGATTTTGGAGATTACCTGTTAAAATTAATTATAATAGTTATAATTTAATATTGAGAATTAAAATAAATTACAAATTTAAATTGTTTATTTGGAATAAACAAAAAAAATTGAATTTAAAATAAAAAGCTTGGAACTTTATTTTATTTGCTTAGGGAAATGAAAAATAAGTTTTTATTTGGAGAAAATGCAATGATTTTATTAATAGGCATATTTAATTATGTTTATTTCTATTTCTAATTGGCTAATCGATTTCTTTTTTGTCGTATAATATTAACTTGAAAATTAAGTAATTGATGTTATAAATAGATCAAACCTAGAAGATCGAGTGCAAAAGCGTGGAAAAGTATTTGGAATTTGACTCTTCTTTATCTTTGTTCTTCTTCGAAGCCATTGTTATGAAGATCAAAACTTCTTCTCAATTAAGTTATTGATTCTATTTTTGTTTTTGTTTACTTTTATTTAGTGGGTCAATTTTAAACAATTTTTTTTAAGAATCAACATAAATAGTTGTTGGATGGAATCTTGTGTGTTGCTCTCTTGATTTCTTTGTGTTTTAGATCTATTTTCAACGTTAATTATTTTCATTCAATATTATCCATTTGTACTTGAGTAATATAAGAGTATGAGATACACAAGCATCGATATTGGAATAATGGGATACACGGTGCTCCACTTGTGTAGCTCCCATTTTTCAAAATTGTCAGGTTTTCTTTGCTTTTCGGAATGTCTTTTAAGCATTAGGACTCTTCTAATGAAGTTGACACATTAACAGAAAATATTGTAACCTCATACTGAACAAGTTTTAATATTCAAAATCACACAATTTGGTACGGGTATGCACTAGAGCCGGATGAAGTAAATAATCGGAATAAACGTGTAAACGATACATAACCACACAATTCAACTTTGTTGATATGGCCCTGAGGATATTAACGTATCATATAGTCATTAACAAAAAACAGGTTCCTTGTTGCTCGCAATTTTAATTCCCCAAATATATGCTCATACTAACGTATCATACAGTCATTAACAAAAAGGCTGTGTATATTAAATGTTTGTCATTCTCAGTTTTGAATGTAAATTCTCATACTAAATTCAACTTACTGCCAATCAAACCTGTATATGTCAAATATTTGACATTCTCAATGTTTACAATAAAAGTTTACCAACCTATCATGTATTCATTGTTCTAAATTCACATATATAGCAATGAATAATAATTTTGAATTTTAGATTTATTTACCTTTTCTTCCTTGTTCTCGTACTTTTCATGTGTATTGTTGTATGTTCTTCGCCGTAGTCAACATTTGTTGTTATTCTCGAACATTGAACTTCTCCTTTAACAAATTTGCAACTATTTGGCATTTTAGGGTTTCGTCGAGATTAACCGAGGGACTGAGATTGAGTCGCGGCTATTGCTTGAACAAATTGGTACTGAAGATTAACTAAGATCCACGGAAGATTGATGGAGGCATAATCGAAATGTGGTTTGGTTGACGGAAGATTAACTGAGGTCGACAAAATTGTTTAACCAATTTTGGAGAACACTCTTTTTTTTTTGGGTAATGATAAAAGGTGATATGGAAAGAGTTTCGCACGGTTAGAGTATAGTGTGATATGAATGTTTTTATAAATTATTAAGAGGGACTTGGGCCTTGTGTTAATTAGCAATAAATAACTCAACAAACAACAGATGATCGTATCATGCGAACACTTAGATGTAAGTGACTGTACAGAGTTCAACAATATAATCTTATTGTCCAACCATGTTAAATGTTATAAAATTAAGCATACAAAGAATTATACCTTTAGAATTGATATGTATCATGGGAACACGCATCCATAACCCATGTACATGATTTTATACATTACTATTTCAATGTTAATTACTAAAACAATAAATGTTATTAAAGCATCAGAGCATAGGCATCCATAAGCCCATAACCCATGTATATGATGATTTAGGTGTAGATTACTGCTACAATCTTATCTTTGCTCACATGTACCGACTGTGACCGGAGAGTGAAAATGATTGTCTATAATACCACAAACACATTATCTGCGCCACTAAAAAGGATGAATTAGGGTACTTTGCATAAAAAGGAAGTCTAAGATCCATAACCGAATAATATGCACAGTAATACTAAACAAAAATTAAAAAATCATCTCACCTACACTATTGAAAACATGTATATTTTTTAGATCTAACCTTCACAACATGCGTCTTGCCACCAAACAAACGAGAATACAACCATTTGAAGCTAAATTCTGAAATTGGCCATAATGTTAAAGTGGTGCTTTGATATTGATTCTTAAAGGAGGATCGAGTTAAGAAGAAATCAATGGAGGCAGATTCAAAATTTAGGATTTTTTTTTAGCATTGTTCATTAATGCCAACTAGTACCTATCTCGGATATCAAACTCGTAACATTTAGTCTCGTGGCCTGAAATACCAACCAACTGAGCCAACCATATTGGCATTTTGCACGCTTTATGTCAACTGTAATAGCATTTCTTCACCGCTTGACTCTACATATTGTTTCTGGTATCGAGAAATCGCGATATATGAAATTTAAACTAAGGAAGCATGAATAAATAGATGCAGATTTACTCCATTTGCAACTACCTGTAAGTGGGTTTTTTGTTAAAAAATAATGGGTGGGTGGAGGGAATAGGTGAGAGGAGGAAGCATAGAGGGAGAAATGAATTTACAGTTTGTAACGGAAGTTAACAGAGTTAACAACATTATTTATTTTGCTTAGATGGCCAACTTTCACTCATCACAATAAATCTTTTTTTTTTAGATACTTTGCTTTTTATTATATAGATTCAAGGGCGCTGCTACAAGGCCCGAAAGGTGAATGGGGAAGTACGAAAATGTTATTTGAAGGTGGATATCGAGGGGTCAATATATTTTTATGGGCAAGATTCTTTCGGCTATATACCCTGACATTAATTCCGGGCTTTCAAGGTTAATTGCAGACTTAATATCATTTTTATTTTGTTGAAATATTTTCTTATGATATTACTTTAGAGTAACATTTTGATCCTGTTACACTTGAAAAATAAAAGTTTGTTGAAATATTTTTTTCTGTAAAGCTATTATATACAAGCGTTTCTTATCTGTTATTGCTCTTTTAAAAATAATAATTTTGCATATAATGATACTTGCTGCAACTTTTTTGCTTGGCAATAAGGTGGGGTAAGAGAACGTTAGAATTAGCATCGTGGTTCAGTAGTGAGGTGTGTTTGCGCATTAGATAGCGAAAACATGTGGTGCACTTGGATTTGCAACAAATTAGGATTTCTAGAGTTTAGATGGTGAATGAGGCGACGACTTAAAACTTAAGAGGTGATGGCGGCTAATATGATGGAAGTTGAGTTTTGTTCTGTCATTCTCACTGACTTCAACAATTGGTTGGTGGCGTAGAGACTAAAAGGAAGAAAGGTTGCTCTTCAGCTTAAACCTCATTCAAAACTTATTACAAAAATATGTCTTTTTTTCAAATAACAACATTTTATACTTGTGCATTTAGAATTTATGGAAGCATATTTTTTTTCTTTTTCAAAAAAATGCATTTGCACAATTTGAATTTGAGTAAACACAATTTTATTTTAAAAAAAATACACTTGCGCAAATGCAATCGAGATTTTCTGCAAGTGCAATTTCAAATTGAGGAAGTGGAAATTCTGACCTAGTGAAAACTAAATCTGTTTTTTAATAAATTTTGATTAAGGACTAAAGTTGAAGCAGATTTTATTTGGGGTCTATAAGAAAATTTTGGCCAACTAAAAATTAAAAAATTCATTTCCATATAGCAGCAAAAGATTCCTTCAATAAAAACTATCAACAGACAACTACACCGTCAATCGGTTTTCATACCATGTAAAGCGGTCAGTTTCATAAACATCAGTATTAATGATACTTGTATACCTCCCATTCTTTCACAATTGTCAGGTTTTACTTTTCTTTTCAGAATGTCTTTTAAGCATTGAGTAAGACTTTTTTAATGACGTTGACACAGTAACAGAAAACATTGTAACCTCATACTGAACAAGTTTTAAGATTCAAAATCATACAAAATTTGGTACAGGTATGCACTGGAACAGGTGGATGAAGTAAATAACGTGAATAAATGTGAAGATGATACAAAACCACACGATTCAACTTTGTTGATGTGGCCCTGAGGATACTGATAGCCATCAAATTATAATGTGAATAGGAGGCATAAAACATCAAGGTATCACAAATTTCATGTCACATCATGAAATCTGGAAATGAATGTGATACGAGGGTACCTTCATGAATTTGAATCCTTGGAATCAGACCACGTCATCAGAGTTGACAGCAGTGCAATGGTTGCGGTTTCAACTCGCAAACGACAAGGACCAAGGCCAACAGGAGTAGCACCAGCTTTAGTCATCAGTTCCACCTCCTCCTCTGTAAAATCTAAAAGTATATACACACACATAATGCTAAGTGTATCAGATAATAATTTCCTAATTCCTATATATATGAACTTTAATGATGAAGGACTTTGATACATATTCTGTAAAAATCAGCCATTGTGCATCAAATAATTACCTGTGACAGTTGTATGTAGGGTATGGTTTCAAGTGTTCAGACTCGAACTTTATAAGTAATATAGAATGTGTTATGTCAATCTTAAATTCATGTTCAACCTAAGGAGCTTTGAGTGGAAATTCTAGGATGGCACTAAAAATTAAGCAACTCTGAAATTAATGTCAAACTAGACGTATTAATATAATAATTCTCTTAAGTAAATATGTTACTTTTCTAGTCCAACTACATTCGTGTACATAAATCGATGATATGCAAAAGTAAAACAAGGGCTCTCTCATAAGAAACATCTCTACAGAGTTAAGACGATGAGTTAAGAAATGGTTAAAATAAAATGCAATAATGTTATAAACAAAGATAGGTCTTTCATGCATAATAATGGTGTGTAGGTTGCTCTTTCATGCATAAGAGGGAAAGAAAATGATACCAACCTCCTTCTGGTCCAACTATGATGATTCCATTTCTGTCTATGCTTAATGACTTTAATATGTTTACGACAGGAATTGCTTCTGCCGCTGCTAGAAGAGAGATTTTCGACTGATCAATCTGGTATAGAATATAGATGACAGACAAAATTGAGTAGAACAAACATATTATTCCGCTTATGAAAGTAATTAACTCGTAATTCATTAAGCAATTGGCAATTTGAGTGACTCCCATTGCAGCATGCAATCAAGGAAATTATGGAAACAGGCTTAGCACTTTGAAGCAAATATTTCGCTTACTTTACAAATTAAGAAGTTGTATACAATCGGGCAGAGTTTTAACAGATAAAACTGATGCCAACTTGCAACTTGTCACGAAAACCCTATTCAGGAACTCAATTCCTATGTCCCATATTCAATGTTTACACGTTTCCAGTTCAATCTCAATTTTACATCATATAATTTAATTGTTGATTGGATCTCACCATACTATTAAAATAATAAATTGATACAAAAATTAATAGCCGAGACAAAATTGTGACAAGGTGACAGTTGAAATGGAGACGGAGGAACTGAATCCATGTTAGGTTGTTTAAAACAACATGGGTTAGCATGAATGCAAGGCTTGACTAACAATTGTATTTTATCATGCAACATCCAAACGTGTGTTGGTAACTTGTGGTATATAAAGTAGTTACAGCAAAATAACTCATATCATCTAATAGTACTGCAAAAAGAAATATTCTAGCAATATAGGGAAAGGGCAACAAAATAGCGTATACCGCAGTCCTTTTCTCAAAATCAAAGTAACCGGGTAGCCAAATAGTAAATAATAAAACCATGAATGGGGAATAACCGAATACCTCCAATGTAAACGAAGTCAAGGGTTAGAAGCCAAGAAAACTATCTTAGGTGTATAATACAAGTTTACTTCATTTCAAGAAATAAAACTTACAACAGTCAGAAAATTGTCAAATTTAATGGGAGATTGTAAGGTCATTCCATGCAGCCGTTGACCTAAGAAAGAAAATATACCAAGATAATATAACATAGGAACGAGTATATATGTTCCAAAAATTGTATAAAAAGAAAATTCAAATTCAAGGTTTGTTACATTGTTTGGTTGCTGCTAATATAACACGTTCAAACCGGTCCATACGATTGTCTGCAATGGTACAAGACCGGGCAGTCAAAAGAGGGGTCACGCTACAAGCTCCAAGCTCCTACAAATAAAAGGACAAATGTATAAGAAAGAATACGTATAAATTCACCACAATAATATGCAAGAAACTTACTGTGCATTTCTCAATAAGCCAATCCGCTCGACCACCTTTTAAGGTGCCTATTGAACATAATTAACAAAGAAAGTTGTTACAACTACTAAACATTGATCTCAAAAAGGAAAAATCTTAATCAAAATATAATGGCTGACCAAATGCAGCATATACATGCCATTGTATGCCATGAGGAGCTATAAGTTTTTGATCTTCTAATGCTATTACATTCGCTCCATTTCGATCAATAGCACTGATACGGCCTTCAATTATGCCACCTGCCCCATTGAATAGCTCCACCCTTACAACCAACAAAAGAAGATAAACTGAGATAGATTTTGAATGAAACAACATTTATAATTACTTATATCATAATTAGATACCTGTCACTTACTCCTAGGCGCAGCACTTTAGCCATGTGCCAGAATTCATCTCCCTCAATTTTAACTACTTCACCCTGTTGAATTGCAATCGCTTACAAACTGTTTGCTAAAATTACCAAATAAGAAAAGTAACTAAAAACCATACCTTTAAAGAGGGAAGTGTTGGTGAATGGAAGCGAGGAAGAACACCGCGTGACCTAAGATAATTATTAGCAGAAAAGGCTTCAACCTTCCTTTTGTTATTGAAGTTTGGAGAGGAAGCGAACGCTCTCATAGTAGTGAGAGATATAATGTTTTGCCGCCATGATTTTAACGGAACGCAAGACGATCGGAATACAGTTATTGTTTGTTGCTGCATTTTTGCTGATATTTGAATGTTCAGATTATTAATACATGTTGCTGATGTCAATAAAATTGTAGTACTCCAAAATTATTATGAAAGAAAAAAAGCGGGCCAAACCCATTTGAACAAAGCTTAAAAGCTCAGTACTAAAATACACACACACACGGAAAAAAAAAAAAAAAAAAAATAAAGCAAACAGTGGCACAATTCCATTTAGTAGATCAAAAGATATGCTCAAAATGCAGAAATGGTTTGCAGAATACATATATCAACTAGCGAAAAATATCTTTGACTTTGCAACAAGATTTCTATATAAAAAATGATTGAATTTGCAAACGCTTTAAAATAATAGTTATAGAACTAGTTCTTAGCTTTCTAGAAAATCGTAAATTTCTCAAATCCATTTGGTAGGTCAGACGATATTCTCAAAATACAAAAAGGGCTTAGCATAGTACATATATCAACTAGCCAAAAAAACATCTTTGATTTTGCAACAAGATTTAAAAACAGCAAATCATTAGAATTTTTCAAAAACTATTAAACGATAATTGCAGATATGTTTCTTAGCTTTCCATAAAACCAAACATTACCGAATCCATTCAAATAATCAAAAGATATGCTCAAAATACAGAGGATATCGAGTAGTACTTTTATCGAACAAACTTTAAAACATATATGACTTTGGAACAAGATTTCAAGATGGTAAATCTTTAAAGTTGCAAATATATATAAGACAAAGGTTGTAGATATTTGAGTCACTTTTCTAAAGAGCTAAAGATCACTTAAAGTAGATGAGTATAGCGCATGTTATCCCCAAATTACTACAAATGATATACAAACTTCAAATTCCATCTTCATTATTTCATTACTCATTTTATGTAGTATAAAATAATATGGAAATTTAAAGTTAGGCTATTATCAGTGTATGTTCTAGATCCATACTCAACTTCCTCATTTCCCTCATTTTGCTTTGATTTTTGGCTTGAGAGAAATGAAGAAAGGAGGTGGTTTATTTATAGCGGATGCAAGGGGTCTTATGGTACTTTAATTAAATGATCCATACCTCATCCTAGGTGACTCCTAATCTTAGGTGGCTCTTAACCATTTTAATTAGCCAATGACCTGTACTTAGAGCAATTATATATGTATATGTGCATGTATTTATACCTGTATACTTGCATTTTTTTGATATGTTGATACATATATGTGTATGTTTGGGTATATGCATATTTTATAGTTATGTATGTTTTTTCATATGAAATGCACCCATTATCATACATACTTAACACAATCATATTTTTACATACTTTTGATTTTATTTTGCGCATTTGTGATTTTTATTGAATTTATATTACATACGTTTATTTGGATGCTACTATTCGGTATGAGCACAATGTGTTCATTACATAAGCATTACTTGGACACTCTTTCCAAATTATTTAGTATTCAACACCATTTCATAGTTTCATATCAAATCATGTTGTATTATACATATGTCACTACAAAATTATAGTATGGGGCACTATAGGGATGTTACAGATATAGGATTGTGCAGTACACCTTAAAGAAGGGATGCATTGGATATTTATAAATATTTCACAAAGTTACCGATTGTCGGAACTAGGTCAGCACGCAATAGGGTAAATTTGTAAATTTCAAAAAATTATTCCAATTTGGATCTTATTAAGCTTATGAAGTCTAAATTTATTTAGATCTTATCTAAGATTTGTATTAAATAAAATCAATATTTTATTAAATTTATAAATAATGTTTAATTTATTGTTATTTTGTATTGTATTATGTATTGTGTGTACATGCACGTGGATATTAATAAAGTGTACATGGTTTAACATGTCCGTACATAGATATTGAGATTTACACCGCAACAGATATTCTAGCCCATATGTATACATGAGTACTGATTTTAAAATGTATATGTAAATATAAATTTATATATACAATATCATATGTTATAAATATTACTTGCAAAATGCAAACTATTATAAAATAGCACATACGTGTATTTATACATTAAATAAAGATTATTTAATATGATAAAATTAATTGTAAGTATTTACATGTATTCAAAAACAATTTTAAATTTATTGTAAGAAATTAATTTTGATACTTATATCTATACACACACAGACACACATACACTTAAATGTATTTCGAAATTAGTATAGTACTTCATACACACACACACACACACACACACACACACACACACATATATATATATATATATATATATATATATTAGTTTTTTTACATATGTGTGTGTGTATAATTATTAAATAATGTTTAAATGTTATAAATATATATGACATAAATAAAGAAATATTTATATTCGAAAAAAAATGTTTTTTTAAATTAAATTGCTCTCGGCAATACAAGGCTATATACAATTTTTAATTAATTATCCTTACGGAAAATTACAAATTAAAATTAGAATTAAAATTTAATTTTAAAAACAAAATTGACATTTTTAAAATATTACACTTTATGTTTAGCAATTAAATTATTTAGTACATAATTAATGCACTTATTTTAAATACATATTTGTATATATAAATTTAATTTGATTAAGTGATGTATTTATACATTTAAATGTTCGAATTTGATATATATATTTATATATATATATATATATATATTTAGAGTACAAATATTTACATGTAAATAGTTGTGAAATAAAACATGTATTGTGTTTGGTTCATACAGTATAAATTATCCATTTATAAAATAATTTAATTAATTATATATATATATATTAAATTCAAAAATTAATTTTTTTTATACACATCAGACCGTGAGCCATAATTTTTTTTATTAAATACACACATCCACATATGACCATCGTGTGGTGGCAGCTCTAACAAATACAGATTCATCATACTGGATTCCTAACTAAAGCATATATGACAACATAATTAATATAACCAATATATGAATGTATGTATGTATAAGAAAACATGCCTCTGCCTATAGCCTAAAAGATACACTTTGAAACAAAGAATCCTAACTCCTTAAATTTAATCTTATATCCAGAATTTGCAAGCACCCAAACACAGTTACGACTCGCGATTGAATCAACTATCATTTGATGTTTAAAATGCTTGAATGACTAGAGGAAAAGGATGGAAATTTTGACCTGAAATATGATGGAAGAGGAGGGTTCAAAAAGCTCAAGCAAAAATGAGGGTTAAGGGGATTAAATAAAGGAGACCTCAGAGAGTGAAAAGTGGATCTAGATCCCTTTATTTCTGTTATTATTTCTCCTTTTCTTTTAACTCAAATTCCCCTTCACCACGTCAAACCATGGCCCGCACACCATGCTCCATTAATAGCCGAAAATTACAAGCCACATATGGGCCTCAAATCCACTTCAAGTCCGAACAATATTTATTGCATTTGAATCCAATTTAAACACATATGTATATGGTATGTCAATTAGTGTTTATATAACTATTATATTCACACTATTTAATATTGTTCAATACACATCAAATACAATTTTATAATTAAAAATGTTTATTAATTAATTTAATTTATAGCAATTATAATTTAATTAAATCGAGTAGTAATAGAAGTATTCAGCGTTTCGATTGTTTGACTTTTAGGTGCAAATTTGATTAGCAATTAATATCGGACAATTCGAATATTAATGTTCACACGTCACTTAACAGATGATGTGATATTATGACCAAATTTATCGCTTACTTGACGTTGGTTAAATCCAATGTTTCTTTATTAAGCATTATCCGCTAGTGATAATTATTTACATCAATTCTCTTTGTCAAAACTATATTACTTTGGACTTATAGAATTTGGTATTGATCAAAATTCCAATATCGTCCATATTCAACCGTATAGTCCAAACACAAAGTTCTCAGTTCAATAATAACAATTATTACTAACGGAATCGCTTTGGTCAGAGACTTTAATTTTGAGTTGATTTTGGTTGACTGTGATACTAATATCATATAACCGAGGAGATGGATCTTCTCTTGAATAGTGTTCTACTTTCAATACTTAACCCAACAATAGTCGGTTAATGGATGTCATACCACGATTTAACTATAATCGAAATATAGCTTCCACATTGAAGATCAATAATATTTTCAAGTCAAGAAAACTGTGTAATTTTATCACAGCGATATTTTCTATTTGACTTTAGTAATATCAACCAATAAAAAAACTATCGAGTGAGTCATTCCATAGTTATTCAGTAATTATCAGTACGTAACCCCTGGTGCCTCAAGTTGTCATGAGTAGTACACCATCCAACATTTAAAGAGCATTGTGTACTACATCTTGACTAGGAATATTTAAAACGGTGTATTTAATTTCATTGTGATAAATTACTCATGGTTATAATATTTTGTAAATATTGTCACAAAATATACCATTTATGGATTTTTTTATTAAATATACTTTTAATTAAATTGATTAATTAATGTAACATGTTATAATAAGTATATAATAATATAAAGAAAACACCTTTAATTTCAAACGAGATTGGTTATCGAGTTAGATATATCATATATGTAACAATTACATAATTTCCCCTAGGGAATACCCCTAACTCTATCAATCTTCCACTTGCACTGGGAAAAAATTATGGAATCCATTCTCATCCCTTTAATTAGTTTGATGAGAACTGATCAATTTAAACCCCACATGAACGGATCTGCTACGTTGTTTTAATTTTCTACTATGTCAATCAACTATCATTGATGTTGATAAACAACATTTATTATATGGAACTATTCGGAGTATGTTTCTCGACCTCTAGTGAGCTCTTATTATTTCATTATTATTATATAACAATGGTCAGTATTCTTAATAATTGGAATCACCCCTAGCTCGATCATAAATTATTGCATTTATATTATACATTGCTTTAATCGTGGCACTATTTAAGGCGATGTACTTAGCATTTTCATTAAATTAGCCACAATGTCTTATTTGAAACATTTATAAATTAAAACTTCTTAATTAAGGTTTGAACATAAATTTAGATTGACATATTATACTCAAATAGCACTCATGAAGTTTAAGTTTGTATACACTTCATAAGAAGTTCATCTTTCTATAAACAATTCTCTAGTATTTCGTAAATATTCGAGAATACTATAAACTGCAATTTGATGATCTTAATTTGGATTTGATATTTTCTTCATGTACTAAAGACATAAGAAAATTATGATATTGTAGACAGTACGATATGTATGATAATTCCTATTGCTAAAGCATAAGGAATCCATCTTACATGTTTCTTATTAAACATTTTAATAAGGTGTCTTACATATCAATTGGGACGTCCCTAATATCCTTAGACTTACTATAAAAGATATAATTTACAAATCTAATATCGAGTATTAAACAATCATAGTGTAATTGATTTCAACAGAAGTACGTCGTTAACAATTAGCTGTATATCGTTTACTTATAGTCTAGAAATATCTATATACCTTTTAGTGGTTTTTTTATGGACACATGCTTCCTTTTCATTTTAGCCGAAAATCGAATCATTTGATATTTTTATCAAAATAATTACTCAATTCTAATTCTTATAGAATGATACTTTCGTATCATTTCTTGGATCATATCCTAAAATCCTTAATTCTATCGACTTTGAGGCAATTTGGTTGTTATGTACAAACGGACTATTTTAAATCATCGTTTAGCATTTTCCATTTTATCATATATGTACCAAACATGAATTCATATCAAGCAATAATTTTGTGAGTGAATCCGAATTAACTTGAGCCCATTAAATAACGAATCTACTATGCCAATTTTAATACTTGAAATTTACGATGTTATTCTTATTAATATTGCTCATTGTATTCCAACTGCATTTTTCTTGCTCTTAAGACACATTCACAGTCCATAGATCATATCCATTCGGGTACAGCTACCAAAATCATATTTTGATAATGTATTTGGAATCCTTTCTAGATTTGTGCATCATACCAAATTGTGGAGTCGATACTCTTAATGGCTTAATTGACAACTAGGGATTATTTATTTTTGACATTGATAAGAACTCATGGTTTCTCTTCAATGTGTTAGAATACTTATTAGATACTCTAATGGAATGTATTTTTTAGGTTAGGCTAATTTCATTTCATCTCACTAATCAGTTTTACCTTTGGATCATATCCAAATCCATTTTACTACCAATAATTTCTCAAAGAAATTCCTTCGCTATGAAGTTGGTATTCCTTGAAACAACAGTTGTTTCTTAGTGTAATGGATTATGCATTCATAAACATTTTATGAATTTCCTTATATATAAAACTATTTTGGTTTTAGTTTACAAAATTCATGTTCAAAATATAAATAGTTCATCCAATGGTAATCATTTCCAAACTTCTTTGAGGAGGTTCATACAAGATCCCTCACGAATAACTATTATGTGCAGTCTTTCGACTCGCACAACCTGCTAACTCCTTGACCTAGGATATGCTGGGGTTTCTTATAAACCCTTATCTTATATTGTAAACTATTATTTAGATGAACTTAATTTTAACATTGTGTGCTACTCTTAAGTACATGATCTTATAGAAAGAAGTTAACTCAATTACACGCACAATTAATCATACTTTGTTAAACAAAGTTTGATTACTCCATAACGATACATCATTATGTATCAAATGGAGGAGTCATAACCGAATTAAATCTTTATTCATTCTCAGGTACATTCGAAACTTTTTCAAATATACTCATCAATTCGACCAAAATGAATCAATTTTATATTCTATTGTGCGTTATTTTATTCATTTTCGTTTATCCTCTACGAGTTATCATAGGCATGCTACATATGTATCAAATACATATGTTCATGTCAATGATAACTCATCGATGAATATAATGAATTATGTGGAACTGTTTTGATATTAATAGGTTTTTGATTTCATACATCTATATGTATCAATCCAAAGAGTTCATCAACTCTTATGATCTCTCCTCCCACCGAATGAGTGCATTGCCTTTTACTGTTTGAGATGTAATTCATCAATACTATATGATTCATAATCATATAATCAAAGGATTGTTTCTCTAAACTTTCGTTTAGTCCATAATTCCAAAATAATTACAAATAAATTTAGATACATCTGTATTTTCAATGCATCGCAAAAATCAGTACTATAGTTATATTTTATAATGAATATTCATAACATTTATATTGAAATAAAACTATCTATTTTCAGTCAACATTGAAATATTGTAATTATTTCATAAATAATATTTGGTACATTTTATGGAAACAATTTTCATAACTTGATGCGACTAATAAGTGTTATATGGCGTGCCCTAGCTATTTCCACCATTACTATAATAGAGTATGAAATACAAAGCCCCATTCAACCACTTAATATAGGTTATTTATTTCAGTTACTGTAACCAGTTTGCAGTTGAGAATTTTCAGATCAAATGTCTTAAAAATAATACAATAAATCTCATAGAAAATAATTTAATTTCTATGTGAAAATACATTTCGAAATAAAAATCATATTTCTTATTCCAATTTTAAGTGTCGGCTATTATTTTACAATTCTAGTTTCCGATGTTTCTTTATGGAGCAGAAATGACATTCACTCTCTTGATCCTAACCATGCCTTAGTTTACGTCCGCTTTTATACATTCAATTTCCTTTCTAAACGGTCGACCATTTAAAAGAAATCATTAACTTTTAAGAATATCAAATAATTTTCACTTTATGTAAACTGATCAAACTGACATTTTAATGATCGGATTCTTAGATCTACCTTGTAGCATTTGGTCTGATGTTACATTTAACACAACATGACCATTTTGTAATCAATCATGTTGAATACATGATTTTGTGCTACAATTCACTTGCTTATTTTGATGAATTAATTTCGTCAAGGATTTATACATTACGAATTATGACCGTTCACCATATAACATTTATATGTGATCGTATATGGATTGAATATCCATATTCTTGTATTGCCTTTAGAGTTCGAAAATCATCGAGGATGATACACATTTTTGGGCATGTATATTCGTAAGTAACCAAGTTACAAAGATATTTAGTGGTTGTATGATTAGGCGCTTGCATGGGTCAACATGCAAAAATTTATTGGTAAGTATATTTTATATTTCTATTTGTCAATATTAATTCAGTTCATTTGTATATTTTAATTGATAAACATTTTATTAATTATATTAGCATAAATTTATTATTGTAGATAATTATAACTTTATAATTATAACTTTATATAGCAGATGTTCTTCCAATATTAGAAAGGATAAATGTTACCGTTTTATTTTTCTAATAGGGCTTCCACTAGTCTTCTATGTTTCTCCAAACCCTAGGACAAAAAATAAAAGTCTTTTGACATCACTAGTGGATGTCAGGACTTATGTTTCTTGGGATTCTGATCTTGAGTTTGCTCAATAAGTCATAGCTTCATAAACTATGGATAACTCCTTGTCGGTTGTATCACATACAACTCATAACCCATGATTCCTTATCCTAATCTCATTCGACCTTGGGTTTGCCCAACAATCGAAAGAGATTATTCGCTTGCATCTACCATTTCACGACGGCCTAAATATAGTATATGTATACCTTGAGTTTGTTCAACAAATACATATGGTTATCCTAAATCATCTAGTCAATATATTGATAATATTATACAAAACATCTTTGACTTGAGTTTGCTCATTAACCAGAGAGTATGCAAGTAATTTATTCATATATATAAATGGTAAAGGACGACATTTATACTAAAGATTTATAACTTTTAATATATTTATTGAGTGATATCGGCATATGGAATAATATATTTGTTATATTATAACATTGAGTGTTGGACACATCAGAAATCACAATGTACGTATTATACGTACGTCTTTATTCCTTAAGTCTAATTGGTTTCTCATTGTTCCACCTTCAGTTCATACATTTATATTATATAACTTTTATTACTATATAACTTTTATACTTTATTTAACTTGTATAATTTTTATGTATAACATTATATTAATTAACTCTTATATAATTTATTTATTTAATTCACACTTTTTAGTTATTATGTTATTCAGTTATAACATATTATATTAAATATATATATACACATACACTATAACCATTATAGTAATACACATATATCTTATGTATGTATGTATATTAATTTATTACTTAACTTTTAGTTTATTTATTTAATTAAACAACTTTAATTTAATTTATTAATTTGGAAACTTCTTTTATACGCATATATGCTTATATTGTCATAAACAATTAAAGACAACATAACTTATATCATTATATATTATACATGTATATATACATTTAATTAATTTACTTATTAATAAGTTAATTCATTCATTAATCCTATTAATAGATAATATTTTCAAAATTAATTTTATAACATTTTGAAAAATTATATTATAACTCTTAACTTTTATAATATTTGCTTTATTTTAAATTTAACTGTTAAATTTAAACAAATTAATTTAATTATCAAAACAATTTGAAAATATATATGATAACATTTATAATATTTTTATTATTTTTAATTTAACTTTTAAATTCAAAACCTCTATTTTAATTTCAAAACAATTTTGAAATTAGCTCAAGACCCAATTTAAATTGGGCCCTTTGTATTAGAGGTAACCTTTGAGCTCACATAACTATTCAGGCTAAGCTGATAGCCATGTAGGACAAGGTATTTGATTATTCAACAATCTAGGCTAGACACTACCTTTCTTATGTAATCTACTAATTGGGTTATAAGCTTAATTGATTAGTCTTGATATGATTAACTTAGATTGCATAGGCTACTGAGCTTTAACACTGTTGTTGGAATTGGACCGGCACGTAGTGGCATAAATGGGTACATTTTAAAAAACTTATTCCATTTTGGATCTTATTAGGCTTATGAAGTCTAAATTTATTTAGATCTTATCTAAATTTTATATTAAATAAAATAATATTTTTATTAAATTCATAAATAATGTTTTATTTATTGTTATTTTGTATTGTATTGTATTATATGATATGTGTGTCATATACACATATGTATGTCATATACACATGTGTGTATGTTCACGTGCAACATAATAGAGTGTATATGGTTTAACATGCCAATATATAGATGCTGAGATTTACACCGCAACAGACATGCTAGCCCCTCTATATACATGAATGTTGTCAATTATATATGTATATGTAAAATATGAATGTATATCTACAATATTATATGCTATAAATATTAGTTGCAAAGTGTGAAATATTATAAAATAGCACATATATGTATGTATACATTAAATAAAGATTATTTAATGTGATAAAATTAATTGTAAATATTTACAAGCATTTTAAAACAATTTTAAATTTATCGTAATAAATTAATTTTAATATATTTATTTATTTAAATGTATTTTAAAATTTATATAGTAGTTCATACATACATATATATATAAGTTTTTTTCTAATATATGTATATATATATATACTTATTAAATAACGTATAAATGTTATAAATATATATATACGGCATAAATAAAACATATTTATTTATATTAAAAAATAATCCTTTTTAATTAAATTGTTGTCCGCAATACAAGGCTTTACACAATTATTTCTTTATTACAAATTAAAATTTAACTTAAGAAACAAAAATGACTTTTTTTAAAATTTTACACTTTATGTTACAGTGATTGAATTATTTGTTATATAATTTTTAATGCATTTATTTCAAATACATATTTGGACATATAAAATTAATTTGATCAAGTAATATATTTATACATCTAAATATTCATATTTATTTATTTTATTTTTTAGGAAAGCTAGCCACCATTTATTGTGGCCATGCTACATGTATAAATGAATATGTAAACATGTGTTTAGGCATATGCGCTAGAACAGTTAAATGAAACAAATAATGCACAGGATTTTAGCGTAAGTGCTAAAGTACTAACCAACAAAAACCTAAGCTAATCTCTATCAGAGGAGGAAGAACCACTTCCCTCATCCAAAGATTCAAGACCAATAACATGATAATAGCTAGAGAAAACAGATGCTAACCTAAGAAGATAATCCATAGAATCAGGACCGTAAAGGTATTTCCTATCCTAGGAGGAATCTGAGAGAATAGAGCGATTCAGATTACCCAACTGACCTATAATCGTGAGCACAAGACCATCACCCTCAACGTAGTAAAATAGACGTCTTTCTTTATCATCTCCACCAACATACTTATAAAACCTACCCTTCAAAGGGTCAAATCTCATTTCGGATGGCTCATGAATCCAAGCCTGCTTAGACGAACCCTAAAAGAAATCCTTCATGGAGGGAGCCAAATCCAGAATATCCACGGAGCCAACCTCAAAATCAACAGAGCGAACATTAATGACAAGAGACACCATATCAGTAGGCAAAGTCACAACAGCATCCACAGAGCGAACATAAAAAATAAAATCAAAGGAAATATCTATGACCGATGGGACAATATCAAGAATCAAAGGCAAGGTGGCAGAGGAGAAATGCGACGAAGCAAGAGGACCGACCTCCAAAGGAGAACTAAAAAAAGAGCTCATAGAGATATGTGGAACCACCGCCTTGATAGTCTTAGGCTTCGGAATCCACTTTCTAATCAGAGGATATGGAAGAGGGAGCTTAGCAGGAAAAGGAAGAGGCGGATCTAACACCGGAGAAGACCCGGCACGCTTACATGAATCAGCCATATGGCCAAAAGACGACAAGTTAAAAAATTATCTGGCTTCCAACGATAGTGAACATCAACAATAGCTACATGACCCAAAGTAGGATAAACCCTTTTCTTGGAAAGAAGAGGCTTATTGGGGTAATTTCAATTAGGGCTTTAGCATAAAAAAGCCTTTTCCTAGCTACCGAATTTTACATCGAAACAGTTTAATTTGCACACAAGACTCGCTGGGCAATCTAACCCAATTATAGGTTGCAATAAAGACGAAACGTGAGAAAAGTGAGCCCAGATAGGAATAGATGGATAACACTTGCTCCCTAGCATTATCAATAGATGCACTCCAAGTGGCAATAAAAAAGGATTTCCCTCAATGAAAAAGGATCGTCTTCGAAAACTTGAAGCCCCTCCTCGGGCTTAGAGAACTTTAAATTAAATATAGAGTTGTCGTAGTGCACTTGCAGGCCTCCCCTAAGCTTCCAAAACTGCTGACATTTGGACTTAACCACATGATACACGGGGTTGAAATCAAGGAAAAAACCAACCGAATGCTCCGACCAGAAGTCAACACCAGCTTGAATAACCTTCGGAAGGGGAACCTCACGCCATCAAATTAATATATATATATATATATATATATATATATATATATTCGAATATTATAGATATTTACATGTAAACATTTTATGAAATGAAACATGCATTTTGTTTGTTTATACTGTATGAATTATCTATTTATAAAAAAATTTAATTATATATATATATGTATATATTAAATTCAAATTAATTATTTTATACATCAGGCCGTGCGTCATATGACAAAAGAAAAAAATTAGTAAATATATACATATATGACCATCGTATGGCGACAGCACTGACAAATACAGATTCGTGATATTGCATTCCTAACTAAAGCATATATGACAATATAATTAATATAACCTATATATATATATTTGTATACGAAAATATACCTCTTCATATTGCATAGAAGATACATGTTGAAACAAAGAATCCAAACTGCTTGAATTTAATCTTGTATCCAAAAATTGTAAGCTCCCAAACACAGCTACCACCAACGATCGAATCTACTTTAATTTGATTTTTAAAAATGCTTGAATGACTAGAGGAAAGGGATAAAAATTTCTACTGGAAATGTGTAGAAGAGGATCTTTAAAAAGCTCAAGCAAAAATGAGGGTTAAGGGGATTAAATAAAAGATATCTAAGACAGTGAAAAGTGGATTTAAATCCTTTTATTTCTCTTACTTTTTCTCCTTTTCTTTTAATTCAAATTCACCTTCACCATGTCAAAACTGGCCTGCTCGCAATGCTCCATGTGGGCCTTAAATCCACTTCAAGCCCGATCGATATTTAATACAATTAAATCCAATTTAAACTCATATCTTAATCATTCATATTCGAGTATTAACATTCACATGTCACTTAGAAGGTTATGTGACATTATGGAAAAATTTATCACTTATTTGGCATCGGTAAAATCTAATGTAACTTTATTAAGCGTTACCCGGTAGTGACAACTATTACACTAATTCTATTCATGAAAAATATATCACTTTGAACTTACGAAATTTGGTGTTGGTCAAAATTCTATTATCATCCATATTCACACTGTAGCCCAAATACAAAGACCTTGGTTCAATAATAATAATAATTATGAATCGAACTGGTTTGGCTAGAGACTTTGATTTACTTAAGTTGATCGTGATATTAACATCATATAACCGAGGGGACAAATCCTCTCTTGAATATGGTTTCACTTTCGCTGATTCCGCTTGACCCAACTATAGCTATTTGTTGGATGCCATGTCATGATTTAACTATAATCAAAATGGAGCTTTCATATTGAAGATAAACAGTATTCTTAAGTCAAGAGAACAATGTAATTTTATCATATGGATATTTTTGTTTGACCTTAGTTATGTCAACCAACAAAAAATATCGAGTGAGGCATTCCATAGTTATCCAAAAATATTGGTACATAACCACTTGGCGCCCTCGGCGGTTATGAATAATATAGTATTCAACATTTGAAGCATGTATGTACTCCAGTCTTAACGAATGCATTGATATCTAGTTTTATACATCTTGATTAGGAATATTTAAATCAGTATCTTTAATTTCATTGTGATTAATTGCTCATGGTTACAACATTTTGTAACTACTATCACAAATCATACCATTTATGGATTTTTTATTAAATATACTTTTAATTAAATTAATTAACTAATATAACACATTATGTCAAGTATAAAATAGAAAAAAACACCTTTTTTATTTCATATATGATTGGTTATCGAGTTAGATATATGTAATAGTTACATAATTGCCCTTATGACATACGCTAACTCTATCATCGATAAAATAAAAATAGAGTATTGAAACATAAATGCAAAAAATAGAGAATACAGAGATATATCTAGCTTTGTCTTAATGCCTACTGCTGCCTCCAAATTGTTACTAGGGTTAAATATCTAAACGTTATAATTCGTAAACTCGCAAACACTGCTAACAAATATTCTAACTATACGCATGATAACTCTGCCTAAACTCAATGCCTTGAAATATGAATCTCAAAACTACACCACATGGCTAAAAAAATTAGAGTTCAACAAGGTCAAAATAAAGTAAAACTAGGAAAAGATAAAATAAATAAAAATGAAATTTGAATAAAAAAAACAATAGTCCTCTTATTTTATTTCTTTAAGTGATCCATATCATTCCTTTTTTTATTTCTCCTCACACAAAATTCATCTTCTCTCAAAACCCTTCAGCCAAAAAAACATTGCCATAATATACTTCAACGTGGACCAAAAAACTTCTTTACCGTCTTGAGAAATAATTGTTGTCATTAAACTAGGAGTTGCATCACCACCACATCAAAGTTTATGTCGTGTCTTATACTCAAAGAGTGGTAAAGATTTGAAATTTCCATCATCGACTGCTGTATAATTATCGAGGTTGCTATTGCCATAGATTTGGAGTAGGTGATGCTAAAAGCTAGATGTCGTCGTTTAAGGTGATGGCACTTCGTTGTTTTCTCATGCGTGAGATCTTGGTTTTACGCTGTATGGAGAAGTCATTAACGAGTTTGCAATCGCCCTGCCTCGAATATTCAAGATGAACTGAAGCTTGTTACTTATAGATGTAGTCATTGGTGTTGCTCCTACATTGCTTCGAAATTCCAAGCGACTGCCTAGAATTTTTGCTATTTCAAAGGTATGGATTGAATACTTTGTGTTGACCGACAATTGTTATATGGTTAAATGATGGTGATCTTTGATATTAGCTGGTATGAATGAGATGTTGGTGGTGATTTGCACGTAGATAGTTGAACAATACCTAAGATAAGTGTAGATGATGGTGGTCGTTTGTTCGCTAACAATGGTTAGTGAAAAGGCTGTGGTATAAAATATGATATGGGTGGAATTTGATGACAGATGGTTAGAGTTTGGTTGATCGGTAGTTTGGAAAATTGAATTAAATTTGATTATTGATTGTAATGGAGATGTATTGCATACCGATAATTTGTATGTGTTATGTGGTGTTGTTTAAATAAGGGAAATCTTTTTCCTTGTTTGATATGGATTGTAAAATAATTTGCTTCTCGTTGTAGAAAATAAAATTCCACATAGTGGAAAATAGATGTTAATGTACCTTCCGACTATATTGCTTGATTGCGCATATATTTCCTTTGCTTTTGATCTTTATTTGTTTCCTTTTATTTGTATATACGTCCTTTGATTGTATTTTGATACATTTACTCTACTTCAGATCTTTATCCGTTTCCTTTTCTATGCAAATTCTTCTATATGTACAAGCTTTGATTATAATGGAAAGAAACTTTACCAAAACCATTTTTTTAATAAACCTATAAATACACAGCACTGCACAAACATATTAAATAAAACGTATGTTTATTACATTAAATATAAATCATCGACTACACTTGTTAACCCAAAACTTGGACTAACACCCTTAATGCCATACTGAACAAAAAATTGGTCTAACATCCTTGATGTTATTTAGAGTGACATTGCTTCGGTAGGTCATTGGGGCATCATTAGACCAAAGATTGGCTTGATCATGTGAAACTTGGTATAATAAAATGTTATTTGAAATGGTCTCATGATGTCCGTAAATTTTTGATATGTTCAAAAGTTCATGTCACATGTCCAATGACAAGTTGTGTGAATATGCAATAGTCCATTATTCGTTCTTAATGGGAAAGATGGGCAATCCACCTAAGCTACGATCCATTGTCCATATGTTGATAAGGAAAATTAGTCATTATGCAAATTAAACACCAATTTAGCAAGGGATTAATTACCTTGTTCATGAAATGGACTCAAAGTCAAGTTTGAATCTAAAAATTAGTCATATGCACATCCATATTCAATAATAGTCAAATTTTCACAATCATGTTAAATATGCTATGCAAAGTCATTTGTCCAAGTCCTTGTTCATAAGTTTCAAAAGTTATAAATTAATTCTTGATTCTGCCTCAATTCAATTTAGGGCTACAATTCTTTGATTTTTTTTAGAAGGAGATAAAGAAATGATTCACCCCATTCTAAATTACCTTGAGGGTCTATTTTTAGTAATAGCAGCAACGGCTTAGCTGCTATGTGTCCTTGACGTCGTTGATTTTTGGCATCCTTCGTTGTGTTATTGACATGCGACAACATTCTTCATATTGATGACTTAAGGCATCCCTCTGATCATTGATAATTTATGACACCCTTGCCATATGGATGATTTACAAGATCGTTTCCATATTGAGATATTGATATAACCTATGATTCTACTGGAAATTTTAAGTTACATCATAGGAACAAAAGATTGGGGAATAATTCAATGTTGAATTTCTGAGGTTATATTTCATAACTTCTCGCACGCTCATATTGGCATTGAAATTTCAGATAGTTTTCGATCCTTCCTTTTAAGGTTACTTTAACCTTTGTCTTGATGCGGAATGCAGTTGACTGTTCTTCCTCTAGAAGATTTCTATGACTCATCTTTAGGGTAGATTTAACTTGCTTGATTGATTCCTTTTACCCCTTGCCACTCTTTGGGTGGCGGTTTAGGCTTTGATCTCTTTCTTCCCTTATCACTCTTGTGGTGGTGGTTTAGGCTTTAATTCTCTTTGCCCCTTGTAACACTTCGAGTAGTGATTTAGGCTTTGATCTCTTTCTTACCTTATCACTCTTTCAATGGCGATTTAGGCTTTAATTTTCTTCACCTCTTACTACTCTTCGGGTAGTGATTTAGCCTTGAGCCCCTTATTACCTTATAGGTAATTATTTAGGTTGGTCATTGCGTTTGGTTAGCTATCTAAAGCAAAACCAAAGCTTTACCCATCCCCCTCTAGGAGGCACTCCAATTAGGTTTTATAAGCAAAACTGAAGGATGATTCGGTGGTTTGGCCATACCATCTTAAGCGGGACTAAAGGCTTAATCTGTCACCTCTCTAGGAGGCACTCTGGCTAGGCTACGTAGGCGGGACCGAAGGCTTGTATTGCTTTGGCCAGGCCATCTTAGGCGGGACCAAAGGCTTACTTTGATCTCCCTCCAGGAGGTGCTTTGACTAGGCCTTGGTGGCGGGATCAAAGGATTTTCTTTTGCACCTTACTACCATCTTTGGTAATGATTTAGGCTTTTCCTTTTAGTTCTTTTCTTTCATTTGATTATTCATTCCGTAGATAAGTTTGTCTCAATTTTATTTATTCCCCCATTGTAGGGAATTAATGCCTTAAATGTTCGATGTTTCAAGTTGTCGCTATTACATTGCCATCAGCTCAGCATAATCATTAAGTCTCTAGTGGAATTACTTCTTGCTGTTCATGAGGAAACTAGCAATTTGGTCCGTGAAATTCTTCTAACAGATTTTTGGTATTTTCCATGACTTTTCGGAGTACTAAATCTCCTTTTTGAAATGACCTTCCTTTAACTTTGGAGTTATAATACCTCGATATTCTTTGTTGATATTCAGCTGTTGATATGGTCGCTTCATCCCTTTACACGTTGATTAAATCTAAGGATTCTTTTCTCAATTCCTAGTTGGGATCAAATGCATATGCAATTCTTTGATGAGATGGAACTTAAATTTCAATTGAAAGCATGGTTTCACATCTATTTGTTAAATAAAAAGGAGTATGATCCATTGTAGTCTTAATCGAATTTCTATATTCCCAAAGCATCTGTGGTAGTTCTTCTATCCAATTTCTTTTCGTTTTGTCTAGTTGCTTCTTAAGAATAGCTTTAATGATTTTACCGGCAACTTTAATGGCTCCATTGGCTTTAGGATGAGCTACAATGAATAGCTTTTAACTGTTCCATTATTCTTGCAAAATTTGTTGAATTCTTCGCTTTCAAATTGAGTTCCATTGTTGGATCTTTTCTTATATGGTATTCCAAACCATGTGATTATGTTTTTAATCACAAAGTTTAACGCTTTTCCTGAAGTTATATTTGGTAATGGTTCTACTTCTACCCTCTTGGTAAAATAATCAATGGCTACTACGGTGGACTTAGCTCCACCTTTGGATATAGGTAATTGTCCAATTAAATCGATTCCCCATACACTAAAGGGCCATGGACTCAAAACTAGGGTTAATTCACTTGGTGGCATATATGGAATTGTTCAAAATTTCTATCACTTCTCACACCTTTTTACATGATTCACTGCATCATTACTCATTTGGGGCAAATATAAATCATGCCTCATGACTTTTTTGTGCTAATTTTATTCTATTAGAATGATCTCCACAAAATCCCTTATGTGCTTCTTTTAGCAGTCCTAAACCATTTTCTGGAAAGTCCACACCTTAGGTAGGGGAGTGAATATCTTTCATATAGAGTGTTTCGTTTGCCATATTGAAAGTTGAGGTTGGCGCTTTATCTTTTTAGCCTCTATCTTGTCCTTTGGTAGTTTCCCTTCCATTAAGTGCTTAACAATGGGTGTCATTCGGTTATTCTTGCATTGATTTTTAATATCTACATGAATGGTTCTTTCTTGGTTTTCTTCATTTCCATTTCTTGGTTCATTTTCCTTATCTTGTTGTTCAAGGGCTTGGGATCCAGTCAATCCATGGAATAATTTTTTTCGTCTCAGAGACCTTCTCCTCTATACTAGGATTTAGTTGAAAGCCAACTAGCATGATGCGAGTTTTTGGTGCTTCGCATGAGCTATTCAACTTGGCTAAAGAATCAGCTTGGGAATTCTTCCCTCTTGGTACTTGATGTATCTAGAAATCCTCAAATTGGGTCAACATCTTTAGCACCTCTTTTACATAAAGGACCATTTAGCATCTTTTGTTTGATACGTTTGGTTAAACTAATTTACCATTAGTTGGGAATCACTAAAAATCTCAATCCTTGGAATTTTTAATTGTAAAGTTAAGGTAAGTCTTACTACCATCGATTCATATTCTACTACATTATTGGTAGTGGGAAAACCTAACTTCATTGAATAATGCAACCAATGTTCGCCAGAGGAAATGATCACGTCTCCTGCACCTGCCCTTGCTCATTTGAGGCTCCATCGACAAACAACTGCTATATGGGTTTCAAATCCCTTTTTTCGACTGTTCATTTTTGAATCCTATGCATTCATTTACGAATTTGGCCAAATCCTATTCTTTAATCACCACTTGGGGTTGGAACTCAATATCATATTGGATAAGCTCTTTCCTTACTTCACCAATCTTTTTGATGCCTCAGGTTTGCAAAATACTTGTTTGAGCGGAAAGCTGGTTAGGATTTTGATTGGGTGTGCTTGCAAATAGGCTCTTAGCTTTCGAGCAGTGAGCATCAAATAGCATGCTAAATTATCTATTACCAGATATTTACTTTTTGCATCCTTGAGCCTTTTTCAAATATAATATACCGGAAGTTGGTTCCATTCTCTTTCCTTATTAAAATGGAGCTAACAGCATGTTAAAAAACAATCATGTAGAGATAAAGATTCTCCCCTTCTATTGGGCCAGATAGAGTTGGATGCTTTTCAATATGATCCTTTAGTTCTTTAAAGGCCTTTATGCAATCCTTCCCACATTCAAAGTTTTTCTTCTTCTTGATCGCATCGAAGAATGGTATGCACTTATCAGTAGATTTAGAGATGAACCTATTCAAAGATGCCACCCTCCCATTTAAGCTCATCATTTCTTTGCTTTTCTTCACTTTTCCCATATCCCCAGTTGCCTTGGTTTGATCATGATTAGCCTCTTTTCCTCTAGCACTGATAATGTATCCCACAAACTTCCCAGATTGTATAACAAAGGAGCACTTTTGTGGATTCAGTTTCGTTTTGTACTTTCTTAGTACTTCAAACATTTCCTCAAGATCTTTCAAGTGATTGGCTTCCTCTTGAGATTTGACCAACATACCATCTACATATACTTCCATGTTTCGACCTATTTCTTCCATAAACATTGTGCTTACTAGTATTTGATATGCAGCCCCTGCATTCTTCGGCCCGAAAGGCTTAAATTTGTAGCAGTACATTCCTAATATGTTATGAAACTAGTATGTTCTTCATCTGGCCTGAACATGGTGATTTAATTATATCCTGGGTATGCATCCATAAAAGACAACTATCTATGTCCACTTGTTGTGTCAACTAATTGGTCTATTCGATGAAAAGGATAACAATTTTTTGGCCATGCTCTATTCGAATCATAGTCAACGCATGTTCTCCATTTTTCATTGGGCTTTTTGACTAGCACATGATTGACCAACCATTTTGGGTAGAAAACTTCTCTAATGAATCTGTTTTCAAGTAGCCTTATGACTTCCCCTTTTAACGCGTTAGCTTAAACCTTGTCGAACTGCTTTTCTTTCGTCGAATACGAGTTAAATTTGGATCTATGTTTAAGGCATGTCTCATGATTGTTAGACCTATTCCAACCATGTCTATATGGGTCCAGGAAAATACATCCTTGCTAGATTGAAGAAGCCGAATAAGTTCTCTTCCCAGCTTGTTATCTAACTCTCTTCTAATCTTTATTATTTTTGTTGGATCAAGGCTTACTTCTTCTAGGTCTTTGGTTGGCTTTATCATCTCCTGCAATCTAGTTCAGTAATAATTTTTTCACCATCTATTTCACTATTTATCAAATTCGCATCTTTTCATTTTCTATTCTTCTTTGAAAAGTTGAATCTTTTCGATACATTCTTAAGTTTCTTGGAAATTTTTATTTTCTTGTTTTCCTTGAATAGTTAGTTTAAAGGGTAATTTTTCAAGGGCTTTTCAATTTTATTTTTGCTCAACTCATTTTTTCTTCGAATCATAATAAGAAACACTATCTCTCTTGAATTTCTCAAGTGTAGCGAAATACAATTCCCATGAGTTAAACCACTTATGAACATTTAGTAAAACATCTATGGGATGTATGTGTGTGTATGTTCCTTCTTTCCACCGTAAATGCTTAGGTGAAAATATAGTATACTTCAATTTGGTTGATTATTCAAAACTCTATTTATTGATTTTAAATATTATTCTTCATATAAACTTCCATATTGTGTTGATATAGTGCTAAAGTCATACATGCTTAAGTTCCAAATGATACTCTTACATCTTATTTTCCATGAATGCATCAAACACATTTCTTCTCATATTTATTTAAAAACACGTTATAATTGTTATAAACTCCATTATACGAGTATCATGTTTAGTATTTACACACATATACAAATCATTTCAAAAGGATTAGCATAGTTGTTTTCTTTTACTTTAGACTTGTGTAATGTTCATACTCCTATGTATATACCTTTTACATTCTCATATGCTTTTATAATGCCAAACTCTTATCACTTTAATAGCTCTTTTATGTTTAGGTAACAATTATACTTAGGCATGTATTAATATTCAGACTATTGCATATTTATTTATCAATGTATCTTCTAAACATATAATGAAGATATTTATCATTTTATTTTACTTACAAATTGTTCAACTAACACATGTATTTAAAGAATAATAGTTTCAGGATAACAAATCAAAACTATTCATGTTTCATAATAATTATATTGTCATATTTATGATAAAAACTTATTAATTCCAATACATGGAATGAATATTCCTTTTCTAACAGTTAATATTTAAAATATTAACATTCAATTTACATGTTCAAAAATGAATATCACAATTATTTATAAACACATAAATTCTCCTCGCCATGCTTATAATCTAACCATATATCCCTCAATAAGTCATAAAAATCATTATTTTAAAATCATTTATTATCACTTTATAATTTTTAAAAAAGAATTAAAACTTTTTAAAATCATTATTTCGGTAATTATAATAATTATTTAATCATTAAATCTCAATTAAATAAATTAATATTTAAATACGATGCAACTGATCGATATAAATCCCGAGGAAAATATTCTTGTAAATATTTGTTCAAAATAAGTTTATTATTACTTGTTATCACTTGAAATAATGTTATTTGTATTATCAACTTCTATTTAGAAATAAATTCAATTTATCAAAGTGATAACTTCGCGGGTCGTTACAGACTCCCCTCCTTATAAGAATTTCGTCCCTGAAATTAAGATAAGAGAGAACGGTTCAAAAGGAAATATATTCTATATGATGGAACATATACAAAAGTATGAATAAGCGACAACACTATAGGCGCTGAGTACACTATATTGATACAATTCATTCTTCAATTCTAAACTCGGGATATGCCTTTTTTATTCTATCATTTGTTTCCTTAGTGCAATCCACGGCATCACCACTCCATTGAACTTTAGCCAGCCTTACTACCTTCCTTCTTAATCGTTTCTCATCTCGATCAATGATTCAAATAGGTCGTCTGATAATTGCTTAATTTGGTTCCACTTCTAAGTCTTCCTGAGTAGCTGTTTCTATGATTTGCTTTGGGTCATGCACGTGTTTCCTTAAATGAGATACATGAAAAACATTGTGCACTCCTGCCAACCTTTCTAGCAATTGTACTCGATAAGCTAGTGGGCCAATTCGTTCAAGAATGAGAATAGTCCAACTTATCGAGGTGCTAACTTCCCTGTCCTTCCAAACCACACTACTCCTCTCATCGTAGTGACTTTTAAAAAGACTAAATCTCCAACTAAGTATTCCAGATTTCTACATCTTTGGTCCGCATAGCTCTTCTGCCTACTCTAGGATTCCTTTAGTTCCTTCCTAAGTACATCAACCTTTTTTGAAGCTTCTCGTATCATATCGGGACCAAGTACTGACTGATCTCCAGTTTCGTTCGATATGCTGGTAACCTGTACGGACGGCCATATATAGCTTCATACGGTGCCGTACCGATAATAGCTTGATAACTATTGTCATAAGAGAACTCTACTAAATGCAGATGATTTTCCCAGGAGCCTCCAAAGTCTAAAATACATGCCCTGAGAAGATCTTCTAAAACACGGTTGACACTCTCCATCTGTCCACCCGTTTGAGGGTGATAGGCAGTGCTTATATTAAGCCTTAGTCCTAAAGTTGTCTATAATTCTTCCCAAAACTGACTAGTAAAGATCAAATCTCTATCACTTACAATGCTGCTCGAAACTCCATGCAATCTTACAATCTCCTTTATATATATGTATGTATGTATGTATGTATGTATGTACGTATGTATGTATGTGTGTGTGTGTCTATATATATATATATATATATATATATATATATATATATATATATATATATATATATCAACAAAGCTTGCAGCAGTCCTTATTGGCTTAACTGGAATGAAGCATGCACTTTTAGTTAATCGATCTATGATAATCCAAATTCCTTCATTCCCTTTCCTCATTCGAGGTAAAACACTAATAAAATTCATTAATATTTGATCCCACTTCCAAGTCAAAATCTCCAGAGGTTGAAGTAAACATGCAATTTTCTGCTAGTCGCTCTTGACTTGTTGACAATTGGCGCATCTGCTAACATAAATGGATATGTCCCTTTCCATGTTTTCATGCCAAAATGTGTGCTTTGTATCTTTGTATATTTTATTCACTCTCGGATGAATGCTAAATTTGGATTTGTGACATTCAGATAACACTTCCTGTCTAAGATTTTCCACATCTGGAACACAAATTCGCCCATTCAATTATGATGCTCTGTGGCCATCTATTCAAAATCTTGAATTCTCCCCTCTGTATTTATTCTTTAAAAAAATCTTCTTTAGGAATTATCATCTTTTTTCTTGCCGGTAATTCTTTCAAAAGAGTTGGAGTTACTACCAGATAAGAAATAACAGTATACTTCATATTTAATGCATCATCTACTACGTTGGCTTTCCCGGTGTGTATAAAATATCTAGATCATAAGATGTGAGAAATTCCAACCAATGCTGCTGCCTCATGTTTAAATCCTTCTGAGTGAAAAGATACTTTAAAAATTTACGATTCGTAAAGAGCTCATTAAAGATTTACGATTCGTAAAGAGCTCAAACTTTTCACCTAGTTAAAAGAAGAATTTTTTATTTACTAAATCAATTCAAATCTCTAATTGAAAAAAAACTATGAAAACTTCTTATCCTGCAAATAGTGCCTCAATATTTTTAATGCGAGCACCACGGCTAATAATTCTAAATCTTGAGTTGCACAATTCTTTCCATAAACCTTCAACTATCACCCGCATAAGCAATCACCTTTCCTTCCTACATCAAAACTGCACCAACTCCTTCTCTACAAGCATCAATATTAACGGCTAATTTGTTATTTCCATTTATGATAGCTAGGACTGGAGCAGTTGTTGGCCTCTTTTTGAGTTCTTGGAATGCTACTAGTCCAGATAAATTTTGCATCCTTCATTGTCAATTTTGTTAGGTGATAGGCAATCTTTGATAAGTCTTGAATGAATCTTCTACAATATCCTGCCAAACCTAAGATGCTACGAAATTCCTTAGGAGTTTGTGGTTGCTTCTAGTTTAGAACAGCTGTAACTTTTATAGGATCTACTAAAACCACATCCCTTGACATTATATGTCCAAGGAATCTTACCTCCTTCTCCCAGAAATGACATGTTGAGAATTTGGCTTTAAGTACATTATTTCTCAATATCTCCAACACAATTTCTAGATGTCTCTCATGTTCTTCTTCTGTCTTTGAATAAATAAGGATATAATCGATAAAGATAAACACGAATTTATTGAGCACATCTCTAAATACTCTATTCATAAGGTCTATAAAATAAGTGGGTGAATTAGTTAGCCCAAAAGGCATAACCAACCACTCAAAAACAGTGTTTGGACCTTTGAATGCAGTTAGATGGATGCATTCTTTTGCGATTCTCAACTGATGGAATCCTGTAGCTAGATCCTTTTTTGAGAATACCTGAGCACCACGTAACTAATCAAACAAGTCATTTATTCGAGGAAGAGGATATTTGTTTTTAATTCTTTACTTACTCAAATCTCGGTAATCTACACATAACCTTAGAGATCCATTTGATTTGGCTATAAAAACCACTACCGAACCCTAACTTGAATGGCTCGGCCTTATCAACCCTTTTTTTAATAACTTTCGGGTTTGGTTATCTAACTCCTCTCTCTCCTTCACAGCCATCCTTCCGTCTCATTGTTTAACTGGCATTGCACCAGAAATCAAATTGACATGGAATTTGATTTCCCGATGTGGGGGTAAACTTTTTTCTTCCTCAAAAATATCTGAGAATTCTTTAACAAAGGATATGGTTTCTAATACTTCCTGGGATGATATAATGCATAAAGAAAACTTCCCGTTCTTGGACTAGGATCTTCACATGATATTTCAATAAACTTCCCGAAACTGGTCCACAAGGTTATCATCTACTAAAGCAATCGAGAACATCTTTATACTTAGTCAACCAATCCATGCCAAGTAAAATTTCAAACCCAATAAAATCTAGGACAAATAAGTCGAAAGGAAATTTATGGGAGGAGTGGGAAATTTGGACTTTCTCACAATTCATGCAAAGGTTAGTAGTACCACCTATAGAATTTGTCATGTAAATAGGGTTTCTAACTTGGGTTCATGTTTTAATTCTTCTACAGTTTGCTTAGCAATAAAATTATGAAAAGCTCTTGTACCAAATAATACTTTGACTAAAAATATTTAATAAAAAGATTATCTTTCAAAACTCCCTTGCCTTTCACATCTTGAGAGAATGAAGGCTCATCCTTAATTTCATAGATTCGGGCTTGTTCTCCTTTCCTCATGAATGGAAAATCCTTGATCATATGCCCCGATTGATGGCAGTTATACCAAAGACTAGTTTGAACCATAGGAGAGACAGAACACTGGACCTTTTGGCTTCTGCAATCCTTTACAATATGGCCCTTCTTCTTGCAATTGTGACAAGTGTACTCCTTAGTTTCCTTGAGATCCTCCTTTGGGTTTTCCTGACCACGACTTCTTCCCACTATTACTGAACTTCCTTTTCTTTTAATTGTTGGCGTTGTTATTGGTGGTCTAAACTACCACGGGACTCTTCTTGTCCATTGTTTCATAACAGAATCCCATATCCAGCAAATCTATAAATGATCCTTTAACATAGGCAGTCATCCTGCTTTGGTACTTCTCATTCATCCCCGAGATAAACTTCTCCCGCTCATAAATAGGATAATTCATTAAACTTATTCACATACCCCTCAATAGTTATTCCGCTTTGCTTAAGATCCGTAAAGCTTCGGTAAAGACGAGATTTCCTAGATGTTGGCATGTACTGCTCCTCCAAATCCTCCTTAAACCTTTCCTAAGAGAAAGTATCCTCTGACTCACTTAGGGTAATGGACTTCCACCAAGCCAAAGCCCTTTCTTGTAACTGCCACGAGGCCAAGAACCTCTTTTTCTCATTACTGATAACTAACGCCTTGAAGATCATTTCACATGATTTAATCCAAGCTTGTACTTCAATAATAGCTTATATACCCTTGAATGGTTTTCCCCCTAAGCTGGTATATTCTTGCATAGAGTGGCAAAATTATCCTGGGGTTATACGGGAGCTATTTCTTCTACAGCAACGGTCGGAACTCGACCGTTAGTTGTTGTGGTGCTGCTATTTCCCCTTCTTAGTCCTCTACTAGTACTCATGCCTTACCACCTTGATTTAGTTAGATAATTTTAGAATACAATGATGAAATTATCTTTGGGAAATATATGCACCTTTTAGAGATTTCTAAATGCACGCTTTCAAAGATTTAAACTCATTCTAGAGCATTACTAACCCTATCTCTAATGAGTTATAACCCACCACAGCCAAGGTTTTCGCTTAACCTTCAGCTCTGATACCACGTTGCAAGGGTCTAGGCCCTTCAACCATCGACAGCGACAACCGGTAGACTTTTCATCCATCCCAGCACCACCGTGGCCCCACATTGGCACCTCGAATCTAATTTTACGGCCATCTTCGCGACTAAAAACCAACCTTTTCCATCTAGGGACATGTTGGGATAATAGTCTCTTGCTTCCCACTAAACAAAAAGCGAGAACCCCTTATCATGCTGCACACTCCAACCGATGGAGCATATGCTAACGCGAGGGGTAAGTGATAGATCAGATCCGAGCTCGTACATCTCAGAGAAGAGTGTTAAGCTAAGAGAAGTTGCCTTCTCCACCACCAAACAAATGTAAATTTATAAAAGTGAACGAGTAAATCTCAAGAATGTAATGGCAGACATTCATCCATACAAGTTCATTTTGGGATTGAACAAAACCGAAGGCACTCTCCTACCACATCCTGTTGGGAATCTACCCTAAGATTAGTAGCAAGAAGTCCTTGCAATCCAAAGAACTTCAGAAACAAAAAGACCACTGCTACTTTAGTATTTGGGAGCTAACTAGAATAATCAACAAGCAGTCCTTTCATCCCAAAATTCCCCGGTCTTCATCCTTCATTCTCTCTATCAGATCTTTATTTTTCGAATGCATACATTGGTTCGAAATAGTTTTCAGATAGGGATTTCCCCATATCCAATCCCGGTTTCTCCAAACCAATCATCGGTAAAGGAGGTCAAGTGAATAAGGAATCATTTTTTAATTTATTAAGTTATTTTATCAAAAATCTCCCCCGGAGGTATAATTTTGTAAAAACTTTCTTTTCGGTATAAACGGAATTACCAAAACTCCCTTATGAAATCCTTTACTAATTTTTAAACTTCTTTTTACTAGGAATCAATTCGAAATAATTTCATTTTTCATTTAGAAATATATTGATCCGTGTAAAGCAAATTTACTATTCTCTCCGTTGGGCTAGTTCAGATAGCCAGTGAGAGCAGGAAACTAGTTTTCCTAACTCAAGCCTAGACACTGTCTTCTGACACCCATAAGGCGGTCAAGTTATTTGATCGACTTTAAATCTTTAATCATTCCAAAACTTATTTAAATCATCTTTAAAACACTATATAAATTGTTTAAAAATATTTACAAAAGATTTGTAAAAGGATTGTTAAGTTTAAAACTAGTTTTCAAAAGTTATAAAAAGTACAGCGAAAAGATGCTGCGAAAAGTGCTTTTTAAAGCTATATTGATCAAAACAACTTTTTATTATTTAAAACCACACTTTTATTTCTCAAATATCATTCTAAACCATTTTAAAATATTTATAATATTTATTTCATATTTTTAAACAATTTTAAACATCATTTCCAAAGAAATCCAGTTTTGGATTCCGAACTGCAAATTCTGATTTTTTTTAAAAACTCGTTTTACTCATATTTCAAAATCTACTTATCGAAATTTTGATTTTCTTAGTTGGAAAATTATGTATCTAATAGTTCAAAAAATTCTTATCTTAAAGAATTCCGAGCTATACTCTAACCTTTACACCAGTTTTCTTTTTATAGCGTGAAATCGCGAAATACTATTACGCGACGCGCTTATTTTTGATCAAATTTTCTATATCTTTTAAACTTCACCAAAACACTTTTAATATGTATAAAATATTTCAAATAAACTACAAAACATTTTTAATAGGTTTAACACTTTTATATATGCCATTACATTAATATAAGGAAAATGATTTCCTTTGTGTTTATCAACGTGTATATTCGTGACTTGCACATATATTCAACATTCATATGAAAACAACCAAACTTGATGATCAAAACATATTAAATATCCATTTGCAACATCATATCATCATCCAACAAATACTATAATAATCTAGGGTATATCACCTTAGATTTCCGATGATTCACAAAAAAATCGTTATAGCTCCGCTATTCGAGTTCCAAAGCTTACTATCCTTTGGATTTTAGCTCCTAAATGCCTCGATCAAGCTTTGTGGAAGCCAAGGAGGGCACAGCCTAGGGTGTAGCTTGGGTTAGGCTCGACCTAGGGTGGAATGAAGAGGGGTTGGTGAAGAACAAAGTGAAATAAAGAGCTTTTGGATCGTTTGGAGGTGTTTTACTATATGACTATAGTTTATGATTTTAGTTTCTTTTCAAATAATTTTGACATTATTTCTTTTAGTTTAGAAGCCATTAAAAGGTAAGTAAAAGATTGAGAAATATGAAGAAGAAGATGAATGAAAAAAGAGAGAAGAGGGTATGGTATTTATAGAAAAAAAAGACGTGTGCAAAGGAAGATATGCGACCCCACTTTTTCCAGGCTTCTCCAACACAACTCCCCCTTCATTATACATGACAATAACTCACCCCCCATGTGCACATCACTTCCATCCACTCATGTATGCATGTGTTGACTTGTTTTAGCTTAAGGAGGAAGCTTTACCTAAAATATCTTTGATTTTTGTCTTATATATGTATTTGTAAGTGTACAAGTATATTTATATGTGTACATGTATTTGTGTGCATGTTAGTGGATGCATTTGTACGTTACATATGTGTACATGAATATAAACAACGTTACATTGATTCCGAACAAATTTCGTTTGATAAACCGTTATCGATCGGAGAGTCGATTCCCGATCACTTTTCACTTATACTTTAACGTACATATATTTGTAAAATAAATTTCATATCATTTTAAATGAATTAAAATGATCACATTTCATTTATAAAACCATACAAATTTATATTAACAATTATTTACAAAATCGCTATTATACCGATAAAGCGATACCGAATTGTTCTTATATTTTCAAATCAATTATATCTCTTTATCAAACTATTATAAATTATTTATTATCACTTTATAATTATTAAAAATGAATTGTAAATTTTTAAAATAATTATTTGGATAATTATAATAATTATTTAATCATTAAATCTCAATTAAATAAATCATCTTTAAATACATTGTCACTGATCGATATAAATCTCGAGGAAAATACTCTTGTAAATATTTGTTCAAAATAAGTTTATTATTACTTATTATCACTTGAAATAATATTATTTGTATTATCAACCTTTTATTTAAAAATAAATTCAATTTATCAAAGTGATAAATTTGTGGGTCGTTACATAAATCTATTGTTTCCAATAGGTTACATTTGTACCTCTAAAGTTCCTTAACATAATCTTATAACTAATAAATCATACTAAATTTATCCTCTTATTTTATGTTATATAGTTTTCATGGATAATAAGAACTTCTTGCGAATATTGTTACGTTCTGTAACATTCCTGATTTTTATGCCCAATTAATTTGAAGATTAACATAAACTTTTGGTTAAATTATGAATTAATTGGGAATTAAATTGAATATTTGGGAATAAAATATAAATTGTGTTTGAGTTTTAAAAAAAATAAGATGTATGTTTAGATATGGGATTTAAAAATAAATGTGTTGGAAATAAATAGAATTATAAAGCTTTAAGTTAATCAAAGTTTGGTTTCTAAATTTTAAAATATATATTAATATTTTGAAGATGAAATTTGAGAATTAAAGTAATAATTTTTAAAGGATTATTTCTAAGTTAAATTCTCTTATATAAATAAATGTGATTATCTATTTTCAAATCATCATTTTCCTTAAAAGTTGTGCAAATAGAAATGATAAGAAAAATATGAATGTAAAATATATTAATGTATATATGTAAATGTATTGAACTAAATTAAAATTGTAATGTGGAAAATGATTGAAATAAATTTTATTCGTGCAAATGAGAATGCATATAAAGATAAAAACATAAGCATATGATAATTTTTAAAATACAGAATACAAAAGTGCAAATTTGTTAACTAAAGGGTTTAAAGATAAAATTTACAAAAAATAATTTGAACCAAGGTTATAAACACCAAAATGATCTTTAGTGACATTTGTAGATTAAAAGGATATGTAAATTACAAGTGTAATAGAAGTGAACAAGTGGAAAGATGATTATTTTCTTTTGAATTAAATTTTGTAAACATGCATAGAAGAGAAAAAATTAGTCAGGTTGTGTTCCTTCTTCTCAAACATATCAAACTTGGAAAGAAGAAAACAAAAATCATCTTCAACTTAAAAATTCAAAATCCCTCTTCAAAAATCTCAAACAAAATTCAAAGAAAAACTGAGATATGAATGCATTTCAATCTGCAACAAAGCTTAGATCAAAACCAAATTTTATCAAACCAGAAAAAAAAATTCAAACTGCAAACCTGATCGAAAACAAAGAAAAGCAACCTCTCTTCAAAATCTCAATCAGAGCATGAATCTAATAGTATTATCAAAGATCAATTCAGTTTTAGATCAAAAGAAAAAAAATCTTCAACCTGACACCAGATCTGTTTGCAATGCAAAATCAAGCAAGTGTTCAATCTTTCCAGCCTGAAAACAATTTTGAAGTAAGCAAGTATCAATCTAACATTCAAGAGCATGAGACAAATTCAAAGCAAAGTCTTCAGCCTGGAAAATAAAGCAATTCGATGCTTTAAACAAATTCAGCTGTTAAGATCAAAAATCAAAGCATCCCAGGTTCTCTGTTCCTCCCAAACATAAAGGTGAGTAAACCCATTTTTTTAAAAGCCTGAATTTGTTTGAATCACTGGTTTGCATGTGATGTTATGGAAAGTTATGAATTAAATGTGCTGAAATGGATATATATATATATATATATATATATATATTCATGCCTGTATGTGCATATAATGGTGTGCATGTATCTGGAATCAAGAACATGATGCCTCTGTTAAAATTACAGGGTCTAATTAAGTTGAAAATCCAATTCCATCTTCCTCAATCTCTTTCAGCTTGTAATATAAAACAAAACATGTTTAAAATTATCATAACTAAATTTTAAAAATATAGTTTCAAAAAAATATGAAATAGTTTTGTCTGAAACAGTGTAAATTCAATTTATAGAAATTTCAACCTACATGAATTATTAATTCGATTACATCACCTAAAACTATTTCGAAAATGATGATTTTTGAAAGAAAAATTAGAGTTTTTAGTTTCGAATTGAGGTGGCATTTGCGAGATGAACGGGAAATGGGTTCTCGCGATTTTTTGGTGATCGACAAGCTTTCGAAGGTTGGGGTTTGGCATGGAGAGGCTGGAATGATCAATGATCATGGGAAAAATATGAAGTGAATTTTTAATTTAGTGTGGATGATGGTTTAAATCAATGTAGGGTTTAAGCCCCGTGTTTTGAAGGTGGTAATCGCGTGTTATTTTCATCGTCGACATCGCGATTCAGGCGATCACACATGTGGCGATTAGTTCGTGGTGGATCGAAGTACTTCCGGCCAGAGTGACATAGGTTCCGGTGATGTGTAGCGGCGAGGCGGAAGGATTTTTTAGAGGAGCATGTGGTTCCAGGAAATTTCATTTAGTTCGAATTTTGGTTCAATTTTGATTCAACAGCGATTTCGTGTCTTGGGCTGTTCGATTCGACTCTGATGATCATGGGTGAGGATCCGGTGGCCTCGACGTCGATCGTAGGCGGTTAACGTGCTTATGTACGTATACGCGCAAGTGTTTGTGTCAGTGATTCGAAAATTTTGGGGAAGGAGATAGAAACTCGGGGTGTAGCGCGTGAAAATGAAGGGTTTGCTCGAAGCAGTTGAAGGCATGGCCTTGCCCGGGTTCAAACTCGAAGTAGATCAGGATTTCCTTGGGTTTTGTTGAGGTTGGCCAAAACAGTTTTAAAGCTTTAAAGAAAAATCAAGTTTTCTTTGAAAATAAATTTGGTTAAATCGATTTTCCTTCAATATTAATGTTATTTAAGCTTTAAAACTAGTTAAGAAGGGTTTTGAGTAAATTGTTTTGATTAATCTAGTTTTAAACGGTTTAAAATAAATATAACCTTTATCTTGGAAAGTTTATTTTAACTTAATAATAATTAAAGGTTAATTGATTAATATAAAGGATGTTTTAAAATTATTAATTAACTTTTCAAGGTTAAGTTAAATTTTATTTGTTAAAGAAAATTTATTACTTGAAGTTAATTAATTAATGGAAGTAATTAATATAAAATTAATTATTAGTTCAAGTTAATTAATCAAGTAATTAATGGATGATTAATTAAAAATAATTACTTAAATAGAAGTAATTAAGAAAGGATAATTTATTGTTAAAGATTGATTAATCAAATGTTAGGGGTTAATTAATTTAAAGAATAATTATTTAATTAGATTAATTAATTAAGGTAATTAATTTGAGAATAATTAATTAATTAAAGGTTAATTAATTAATGAAAGTGATTAAGGGATGATTATTAAGTAAGGATTAATTAATTATTTATTGTAATTAATTAAAGATAATTAATTAGTAATTAAGGGTTAATTAATAATTAAGGATTAATTAATTAATGTAATTAATTAATAAAAATTAATTAATGAAAGCAATTAAAGGTAATTAATTGCTTAAAGATAATTACATAATTAAAAGTAATTAATTAATGATTAAAGGTGGATTAATCAAGTGATTATCATTGATTTAAGATAAGAGATAGTCACTTATCATTACTAATTAAGGAAATTAATTTAATGCTAATTAATTAATTAAGGGTTGATTAATTAATTAAAGATAATTAATTAAATGGTGAATTAAATAATTAAAGGTTAATTATTTAATAATTAAAGATTGATTAATTATAATTAAAGGTTAATTAATTTATTATTGATGGTTAATTAATAAATGATTAAAGAATAATTAATCAAAATGATTTGTAATTTATTAATGTTATTTAGCCAGGTTTAGTAATTCATAAGTAATTAATCTGATTTGAATTAATCAGACAATTAATTGATCTTACTTATGAATGTTTGGATTGAATTGGATGCTTTGAATTGTGTGATATCCTTGATATATGATGTTCTGTGATATGATTAAGCTGTGAAATGTAACTTATTGTCTATGATGAATGTAATCTATTTATCTGCGATGTACTTATGTTATATATCTGTGATCTGTGAATAAACATAAGCGTTATAGTTTATACCACTTATCAAATATATTGCTATATTTGTATCTCTGCTAATTGATGATGTTGCACTTTTATTGTGTAAAACCCTTGGACCACACTTATACACACACAAATATGGGTTGCACGAGGAAATTGGTTAAGTCACAGATTTTTGAAATAGTTTTAGAATTGAATTTTTGAATCCAAATGGTTTTGGAAATGGATTGGGTTTAAAGTGAAAAGTTTTTGAAAAGGAATTTCAAAGATAAAAGTTATTTTTGAATAACTTGATTTAGTTTTGAAATTTGATTTAAATTTGAATTCAAAATTTGAAATTGAATTCTATTTATGATTTAGAAAGGTTATACAAGTTTATATGGGTTTTAAACCATTTTTAAAGTGTTGTTTTGGGAATTTGAATTTAACCCAAAGATTTTAACTTGTATAAATGAAATCAGATTTTTCTGAAATGAAAACTATTTGTTTTCAAATAATAAAAGCTTTCATATAAGAAATGAATTTCCAATTTTTGTTAAAGGGATTTCAAGTTTGAAATGAAAATGGTTTTCCAAGTTATGAATAAATCTTTGGAAACGGGGTTTGAAAGCTATAAGTTAAATCTTTGATTTAAAGATTGGATGAGTTAATCCTAATTGGAATGGAAATTGTTTTGAAAATCTGTGAATGGATCTTTGTGAAACTGAGTGAACTTTGTGAAATGAATCTTTTTGTTTAAAGATTTAAAATGGCAATTTGTTTAAACCATTTGAAGAAAGGTTTTGGGTTTTTAAAAGTTGTGACTTAACTGAAATCCCATTATCCATATGGTTTTTAAATATTGCGCTCACTATTCGGTTTAGCCGGGAGAGGACTTTGTGTCATATAACCCATTCTGAATAGTGATACGACGTAAATGGAAAACATTTGAAGACCGGTGGTGAAGACCGGGTGTCTTCGAGAATGAAAGGATAACCTGTCGAATGACTCTGCACTGAGTTGCTCCGGTATAGAGATCTCCATATGTGATGGGGAGTCCGATCGGAATTGTGGATACCGGGATTGCAAGGGCTTCTTCCTTTATTGGACGAAGTGCCTTCGGTTCTGTTCGAACCTAGAACAGACTTGTATGGTTGTACGTCTGACATTACACTTTGAGATATAAAACTGTTCTCTATCAAATACATTTCTGTTTAGTGGAGGAGATTTATTCTCTTAGCTTAACACCCTTCTCTGAGACGTACGAGCTCAGAGGTTATGTAGTCGATAGTTATCAGTGATATATTCCCAATTTGGTAGCGTGACATGCTAAGTGCCGCTGTGTGTTATTGATCATTTGTTGATCAAAGCATGGCTTTTGTATAAAGCATAGCTTTGTGGACGAGACTGCATCATGACCTCACTCAGCAAAAATGGTCGAAACAGAAAAGATGCGGCAAGGTTATGAGGGTCGCGCCCTTTAGGGTGTGTCATTCTCATATGGAAAAGGGTGGTATCATGGTATGGAGCCCAGGTCCTTAACTCATGTGGTCACTGCAAATCTATTGATTTGTGATTGCTTTGTGGTTGTTGGTGTCGAGTGCTCGGATAAAGGTCGCAAAAAGACCGAGGGATGGCATGCTCGAGTAGTAGTTACCTAGCTACAGAGGTAACACGGCCTTGTGTTGGCAGAGAGACGGGCAGGTTTTCAGGACGTCCCTCCAGAGACGTACCCATGTGGCAGTAGGAAGTTCCTTAGCCTGATCATTTGTTGGAAATCCAAATAAAACAATATGAGCCCTATACGGTTTTAAATTGTATAACCTGCCACCTCAGGTGGTAGCTATAGTAGGCATAGTATAATGGTACCTATGCTGGCTAAGATTAATATTATACTTTCGAAAATGTTTTCACGCTATGCACTAATAATAATATTAAAAAGAGTTTTTCTCGTATCAAGCATTTTTGACCGTCATAATGAGAAATCTCCTCCAAGTTTGCGTTTGCATTGTGTGTGTGGCGGGAGGCCTTATGACAGTTTCATTTTCCAAAAAGCATTGTTGATTTCAACTTTTAAAACCTTTTATTGTTTGTTTTAAGATAAAACTGTTTTGTTTTCTCATACCAGTCCCATGACTGGCCTGTAATTTATTGTTCCCTTCCTAAACTCTGGGTGCCCACAATTTTCCACACGGGCAGTCTAGAGTTGGGTTTTTCAGATAATCAAATAGTAGGAATAGATTCGATAACCTTCGAAGCCCTGGATTTGGGGATCGCATTTGCTACACTTCAACATTCATGGCTGGCCTTGCTTAGCTTGGTACAACTTGATGGTGGTTTGAGCTATCAATGGAGATTGCTGATATTGGTGTTTCTTCTAGAGTTTCAAGTTCTAGTTGTTTCTGCTGCTGGTTCATTGATGTTTCCGCTGCAACATTTCATTGTATCTCTGACATTGATCATTGTTTTATATTTGGATATTGTATCATTGGAGTCGTATATGATATATACTATTCATTTCTCTTCCGCTGTGTTGTTATACTTAATTTGTTATAAGCTCCGGCGAACCAGATTCGACGTTTGAATCTGCGGCATTCGAATATAGGTGATATATTCGGTGTCAATTTTCAAAGGCCGAGTCGAGATCGTTAGACGTTCCATTTTAAAAGTTTATAAAATTGAAAACATATTTCCAATATAAATGAGCAACTCATATTTGACAAATTGGTGCGTACCTCAAACCCATAAGGATGTAAATTGTATTTATAAGTATTAGTAGCGTAGTTTAAAATGAATACCAATATACGGTCGGTAAAATTTGCTCTGACATAATTATTCTTATTTTTATAAAAAAACAAGCGGGGTTATTTTAGTCCATACTTATGCTCCTAAAATAAGTACGTTTGATTTTTCAAAATCTTTTTTATAAATTTAAACTATAAAACCATAAGAATATGCGATACATAAATTGCCATCATACTTTCAATAACAAGTCTAGATTATAAAAATATAACATAGAAAGTATTTAAAACTTTAGCTCTTGTAGAATTTTTGCTTCAATGGTCAATTTAAAATAAATGATTTCATGTTTATTTTACATATCAATTTTTGAACACAAGCTTGAATTTCATTTTGTGTAAACTAATTCGTACATTAGTGAGACTTTAAAAAAACTTCACATATTTTATGTCAAATTTAACTCATAATACTTTATATGCAAAAGTAAAATAAATATAATTAATAATTTTCACCAATATATCCTTACTTCCATAATATATAAGGTTAATCGATATTTCAAAATGTCATTGAAATATTTGCACATATAGTCCTATGAATTATCAACACTTTAATGTGCTAGTAATAACATCCATTGGTTTAAAAATCTTTAATAAATGTTCTGGTTATATAATGTCAAAATATAGATCACTTATCATACCATGTTTGCATATAACTCATAATGTTTTTTGTAAGTTATCAAAACATATATAATGTATCGATTAAATGTAACATATATACATATCACTCAAAACATCCATTTTTTTTACTATTATCATTATTTTTTAATGGTCTTTTGCTTCATATATATGGAAGTTATGTAGTATTCATCAAATCCAAAATTTCATAAACCACTTATGAACATTTAGTAAAACATCTATGGGATGTGTATGTGTGTATTCCTTCTTTCCACAGTAAATGCTTAGGTGAAAATATAGTATACTTCAATTTGGTTGATTATTCAAAACTCTATTTACTGATTTTAAATATTATTCTTTATACAAACTTCCACATTGTGTTGGCATGGTGCTAAAGTCATACATGCTTAAGTTCCAAATGATACTCTTACATCTTATTTTCCATGAATGCATCAAACACATTTCTTCTCATATTTATTTATAAACACGTTATAATTGTTATAAACTCCATTATACGAGTATCATGTTTAGTATTTACACACATATACAAATCATTTCAAAAGGATTAGCATAGTTGTTTTCTTTTACTTTAGACTTGTGTAATGTTCATACTCCTATGTATATACCTTTTACATTCTCATATGCTTTTATAATGCCAAACTCTTATCACTTTAATAGCTCTTTTATGTTTAGGTAACAATTATACTAAGGCATGTATTAATATTCAGACTATTGCATATTTATTTATCAATGTATCTTCTCAACGTATAATGAAAATATTTATCATTTTATTTTACTTATAAATTGTTCAACTTACACATGTATTTAAAGAATAATAGTTTCAGGATAGCAAATCAAAACTTTTCATGGTTCATAATAATTATATTGTCATATTTATGATAAAAACTTATTAATTCCAATACGTCGAATGAATATTTTTTTTTCTAACAGTTAATATATAAAATATTAGCATTCAATTTACATGTTCAAAAATGAATATCACAATTATTTATAAACACATAAATTCTCCTTGCCATGCTTATAATCTAACCATATATCCGTCAATAAGTCATACAAATTTCCTATATTTTTTCATATATTTTTAAGTTATACCAATATTTATAACTTCTATACTTTTCATATCTGTATAGACGTGTACAACATATACATCTCAAAGTCATTCACGGTACCTTTTATATTTCCCTTTCATTCAAAATGTAATGTATGCATATAAAATATTTTTATCTACTTTCCAATAGGATTGGCTCAATTGCTTAATAGGTCAGACTATGAGATTGTCACGAGTTCAATCCCCGATATCGACACTTGTTGACATTAATGAACCACGTTCAAAAAAAATTATCTACTTTAAACTCCCAAATTACTTCCAAAAATTATGAATTTCACTTTAAAATTTACCAAATATTCAATAATATTTCCTTTCCACTATTAATCTTTATTTACATAAGGATTTTGATCATAAGTACTTAAATATAATGTATAATTTTTATGCTATTTTAAAAACAAAATTAGGAAATATATTAACATTTTATTAGTAATATCTTTGAAGTCCAATTTTAAAGCACAAAATATATGTATAAATATTAAATCATTCTTGGAAATAGTATTAACATAATATGATTCATTAACAACTCAATATTATATCCATGTAACATACAATGAAGTGCACGTAAATGTGCATATTTTTACCACCATATTTAATCTATTTAAATTAAATAAACGACCATATCAGGTATTTTAACTTGTAAAATCAAATTCAAATTATTTTCAAAACGTCACATATTCATCTTCATGTTTGAGAAAATTTAATTGGGAATTTCTATATTATTTTGTAGGAAAATGGGATGGAAATTATAAGTGATTTCATGAAGATATGTATGCACAAAAAGGAAACAAAGCAAATGGAGATGAAAATAATTCAAACTCATGAACATGGAGTACTTCACCTACTCACATACATTGATTTTCAATTAGAAGCTAATGCACAAGCTAAAAGACCATTAAAGCTTCATGTACATTTAAGTGGGGGATTAAGACATGCTAAAGATTACTTGGTGGCCACACTACCTCAAGGATATTTTGGGCACTCCTCAAAAAATTGAATTAGGGTTTCTAACTTGTATAAATACCTCATATCTTCATGTAACCCTCCTCTTCTTTAGTCTCGCTTTTAAGCTCTCTTCTCTTAGAAAAATAAAATGAGAGCTCTCTTTCTTTTCATGGCTACTTAGTCATTTCTTCTTTTATGTAATTCCTTTTTTTATGCAATTTCAATACATGTTATTCTCTTTCCTTGTTTATTTCCTTTCATGAAAGTAGTGTAGTTTCATTTATTCATGCAAGTAGATCAGTGTTTATTTCTTTACTTAGCTTTTCTTTTCAATTTGCTCTCTTTTTCGTTTTGTTTTATTTCATATTGCAAGCTACAAGTGTTGGTATGATAATACAAATGAGAGACTAATCTCTTCAATTTAGGGGTAATGAAGCCTCTAATCATGTAGCTTCAATATAATTTGATAGTTTATGCTCTCTTTTTGTGATTCATGGATAGTTGATGTTTATGCAATTTTGTGTTTGGTATTGAGTTTGATACTTATGTTGTTCAAAACAAATAGGCTATGCTTAATCATAGGAATCACAAATTGTCTCTTCATCTACATATGATTATGGCAATGAAGAGAAATTAAATCAAAATTTGATGGTCTATATTTCTGATCAACGGTTAATATGTCATGCTTAAAATACATTTCATTTTCAACTTCTTGTTGTTTTTCATGAGAATTAAAAGTGGTTTAAAAAAGATTGTGTTATAATTTGATGTCTTATATTGAGCTGATTAATAGCGCAAACGGGTCATACTTATGATAAGCACATCATTTAAATTCGAGATCATAATTCATAATTTGTTGAACTATATGAAGTGGAATTATCTCTAAATTGTCATTTAGCTCTTATATTTTTATCAATTTCCTTTTGTCATTTTTCTATATTTTTAGTTTCACACTTTAAACTTTGGTTAATTTGATTGAATAGAAATTTAAAATCTGCAATTCCCTGCGGGTCGAACCGTACTCACTACGTACTATGATAGTACGTCGTGCGCTTGTGGTATAAATTTTAGTTTGAAATTTTTCAACGATTTTCTTATCTGATAGAAAACTCGTCGTTAAACAAATTTTTGACGCCATTGCCGGAGATTTGCTTTGATTTTATTTTCTATTTTTCGAATTATTTTTGTTTGATTTTATTGTGTGTTTGTTTACATTAAAAAAAAATTTGTGCGTTTGTGTGTGATTTTTGCATTGTGTTTGTGTGTTTGTTTTCTAGTGCTATTTGCATTCGCATTTTTTTTACATACAAAAACTTTAAAAAAATACATAATCACATTTCAAAACAAAAACAAGGATATTTTATTTCATTTTCTATTTGATTGTACAAATTCACATTTTCAATTACAAAAGTTCCACTCACAAGCATATACAATTTTTCTTTGTGCAAATACTGTGCACATAGTTTCTGAACACTATCACTGTACAATATACACTGCACATCACATTCCTGCACACTCTTCATCCACCTTCCCAAACCTCCTCTATGCACCTTTCATCCAAAACCATATCAACCGCTGAAACTTCATTAATACCCACAATCACCTATCCAATTGCACTGTCAATCTCCTAAAACACCAGCATAGTTTCTACATCTCCTAAAACCACATCACCCCAGCCTATACCACTTCATCTATATCAATTACATCACAAACTTTCCCTGTTCACTTCACAACACTACAAACCCCCCACCATCTCACTCCACCACAACTTGCATTCTTCACATATCACCCTCTAGATCATCTCTAGTAACAGTGCGCTGTAACTATTTCCAATTCCACAACATTTCTGTACACATGTTTGCACTTCTGTTACATCTAAACCAAGATAATCTCTGCCCTATTCTACAACCACTGCACTGTTACTCCTACAGCCATTTCTATCACTACAACTGCATTCTGCCTTACTCCTCTCCTTTTCAAAACAACATTCACCACCACTGCCTTCCTCTAAAGCACTGCTGCCAAACTTCTACCTTGCAACCTCGTTGCCTCATTGTCATCAATTCTAACCACAGTTACATATACCTCACTGCTACTCACAACTTCACCAATACAACATTCACCAATACCACTCCCCTTCTCAACCAAAACTGCTACTGACAACTGCACTGCATCACCACATTTCCTCCTTCATCATCAATATTTCATCATCATAGTAACCATCTGAAAGCTACATCAAAACTGCACACTTCACTTATCTGTCACCATACCAACCTGAACAGCAACTTACTACGACCACCTGCCTACATCTCCAGACACTTGCTGCAACCCCCTGCAACCACTTCAGCTTCAACATATCAGCCACCACATCTCCATAACCACCATTGCTAACAACCCCTGCCAACAACCAATTCCCCAAATCATCGCAACTTATCAGTTATCACCATCACACAAAACCCACGCCATCGCAACTGAACTGCTGCCACCGCTGAATCGCTCTGCAAGTCCGCCCCAAACCCGAGACCTCCACCTAAAATCCAATCGAGCAACCTCAACCCCAAATCCAACTCGTGAACCACCTCAAACCCCTTCGAACTGCCGAACCCAAATTGAACACTGCGCTAAACTCTCCTCCCACCTGCAACATCCAATCTTCAACTCCATCTACAACCGATTCTCGATTTTGATTTTCAAAGTGCATTGTTCAGGTTGAGAATTCGTATATAGTTTTGTATACGGTGGCATGATTTTGAGTTGCAAAGTTAATTCTTTTTATCGTTTAACAAAAAAAATGAAGAGGGGTGGTTATGATGGGTTAATCAGGGATTAAGCAGTGGGCTTTACTTTTTTTTACCAGGCCAGGTTTCTGTTATGTGAGTCCTTTATAATTTTGTTTTTTAAGCTTTAAGATTAAGTGTATTTTATTTTTTTCCCTCTTTCATCTTCAATTAAGAAAAGAATTGTTTCAGGATTTATTAGTTTGGTGAATTAGTTTTGGAAAATTGTTGTGGTTTCAAAACTTTTCTTAAGTTCCTTCATGTTTAAAAAAACAAAAACAAAATAAATAAATAAAAATTATTCGTATATATCTTGTCTTTATTTTCAGGTTGTAGAAGCAGAGACTCAAAAGAAAACCGCTTGACAAAAATAATTGCTTCGCTTTGCTTGCCAAAAAATAAACTGCTCGTTCGCTTTATCTATTGTTTTTATTTGCCTTGCATTGTTATTTGCTTGCATTTTATAATATAAAAAAATTCAAAATAAAAAACAAAAACAAAGTTCATTCGTAATTGTATTCTTAATACATGTTTAATTTCTGTTTTGCATTTCATTTTAGAATGTTGATTAATTATAATGATAACACTCAATTGTATACTGACAAGTTGTCTTCTTTGAATAATTTAATTTCTTGACGTCTAGGCTACGGCAGAACAATAACCATTTATAAATATTATAATGATTCGTAAATATTATAGTGAATGCTTCTCTAAGGGTACTTAAACCTTCGGCTGCATTGCTACGGTGATTCGTGCTGCACCGATAAATCATGTTCATTACCTGCCTGAGAACTATCTTATTGATCCAAGACAAAGTGTAATTATACAATTTTGAGTTAACTTAGGATAAATAATTTGTAATTAATCCTTGCATTCATTTAGTTACATTAGTTCATGCATATGTATAAAAAACAAAAAAAATTAAAAAATCCGTAAATTAAGAAAAAATTGTATATGTTCTTTTACCTTCAAATTTTTTAAATCCTTTTCTTTTTAAATTTCAAAAATCCAAAAAAATTAGAAAAACCAAAGTCCAAAAAAAATTATAAACCTTTTCAAAGACAAAGAAAAAATTTGAAAAAACAAAAATCAATTTCCCTTTTGGAAAATAAATTTTATTTTTAAATAATTTTCCTTTATAAATAAAAAAACATTCATGAAAATGTTCGAATTTCCATATTCACATGAATTTTACAATAGTTGTGAAAATCAATATACTCTATATAATTTTACTTCAAATTTTTATGGATATTTCAACGATAACTATTGTTTAAATGATTCAAGTTTTGAACCACAAAATTTCAAAATGAGGAATAACCCTTGTATCTCGAAAAAAGCATTGAAATGATTTCGTCTTTACTTGAATCCTCTACACAAAAAATCAAGAGATAAATGATTTGTGTAATAACTCAAGTCAAATTTTTTCAAAATAATCAAAATTTAAATTCACTTCAAATTCAAATGACTTCGAGTATAACTCATGCTAATCCAATTTTGAACTCCGAAATGAATTTCAAAATCAAAAAGAAAATGTGATTCACTTTTCAAATAATTTTGGCAATGATAATATCTCGACTACGATACAAGTGAATTTATTTTTTTCAACAAATCCAAATTGAAAATTCTCAAGTTAATAACTACAAATTGGATTTTGTTGAACAGTTGGACGAAATCTACGATGATCATATGCATTTGTTGTTCAAAACATATATGAAACAACATGAGAATAAAAGCAAATCCCAACATGTGACGAGTCAAATGATAATCTATCTTCTACCCAAATCGTGATTTTCAAATAACAACTTTTGAAACTGAATACGAAAATCTTAATGAAGTTGTTGAAAAGAAGGTATTTGAGTTGGATTTCAATTCTTTTGAGGGCGTGGAACCAAATTTAAAACTCGATCTTCCTTTCTCGATTTCAAAATTTTAAATACAAATTTGGATTTGAACTTGAGATACGCAGTGAAGTTGTTTATAATCCAACAAAGGAAGACGAATTTAACGAACACGATTTCTTTGGACTTTTTGAAAACGAGTTGTCGAATTCTGAAAGGGAAGATTTAAACCAGCATTTTGATTTTGAAATCAACAATTTTGAAGAAGTTTTCAAGGATAAATTTGAATTTCACTTTGGTGAAAATAAAATTGAAATTCAATCAATTGTTTTATCAACCCTGAAAATCATTTAAAAGGAAACAACTCGTACGATATTTAATAAAACGAATTTCATTTTTCCAAATCAACGTTCACTTCGAAATCTTTTACGATTTGGTTTTTCGTGCCTGAGCTGCGTCTCACATACTTGACGATACAAATTAATCGTCTTTGGAAGACCATTTCGTTTACTTTTTGATGATATACTTTCCGATCTCGTGTAAATACCGTTAATTTTTATTTAACTAAAGGTCATGTTTTTATTTATTTTTCTCCTTCCACTTGGGTTGACTATAGGGACACAGTCAAAATCAAGTATGGGGGAGACTCGTCTTCTTTTTTATTTTTCATGATTAATTTTTCATTTTTCCTCCAAAACTCAAAGAAAAATAAAAAAATATCAAAAGCATTTTTTTTCAGCATTTTGATTTATTTTTAAAGAAACACTATGAGATAAATATATGGTTTTGGTTTATTAAATTAAATTTTTGAAAATTTGTCTTAACAAAAATGAAAATGAAGTTGATTACAAATAACAATAGTTTAACCAGTATATAGGAAGATTCATACGCGTTAATTATGAAATAGATCCTAATTGATAACCTTTGTTCTAAAAAGTGGTGAATTTAAACGTAAAGGATATAACATGTTATTTGTCTTCGAAGTTAAAGGGTGCTAAGATGATTTTGCAAAACTCTATCTCTAAAAAAACAAAAGCAAAAAATCAAAAAATATATTTCATATATATATATGTATGTATGTATTTTTAATAAACACCTAGAGTCATGTGTTCACACTCGTATGTTCACTCGCCATGCTCTGTATCCTTCTCACGTAAGCCCGAAAGGCATTACATGATCGGTATATCTGGCCTCAATTTACCCGAGTTAGGTGTGTGTATATAAAAATTCTTTCTAAATAATACCTACAGTCGATGAGTGTTCACATTTGTGTGTTCACTCACCACGCCCTGTATTCCCCTCACATCAGTCTGCAAGGAAGTACATGGGTAATATATCTGGCCTCAGTTTACCTGAATTAGGCATATGTAAATATTTTTAATATCGATAAAATTTTCAAATAAGAGAGAGTAAGCAATTGAAATCCAAGCACTATTTTAATTTATTTGATTTGACTTGTTATTAAAAAGAAATGAATTTACCACTTTGATAAACTTTGATAATCAATTAAGGATCCATTTCATAGTTACACTTCGTTATCAACTGAAACAACGAATTAAGCTATAGTCTATTTATTATTATAACTTCGTTTTTATTGGAAACTTTAATGAGTAAATGGCTTAAATTTCTTGATAATAACCAAAACCTATATTTAACTAATTCGCGTTAATTTAAAAGTAAATCTTTCATGTAAATATTTTCAAAAATTCGCATTCGCATTCTTTGTAAATAAATCTTGCATTCTGTAAATATTTTCATTCTGCATTTGGATTTTGCGGGTAGTATCCGCTGAAAATCCTCACGAGACAACACTCTTCCTAGTGGGGACACCAGAGGTTTAACGGCTTGGTGCATACGCTCAATGCAACCGTGATTCCTACGAAAGCGGATTTATCTTAGTTTTTCTTTATTCGATGACGAATAAAAAGATAAATGTAGGGGTATTTTATGTGCGCGTAAATGTGCATATTTTTACCACCATATTTAATCTATTTAAATTAAATAAATGACAATATCAGGTATTTTAACTTGTTTAAACCAAAACTAAAATTACTTTCAAAACGTCACGTATTCATCTTCATATAGGGTTAAAATGGTCATTTTTGTGCATATATTAATTTGAGAAAATTCAATTGGAAATTTCTATACTATTTTGCAGGGAAATGGGATGGAAACTACAAGTGGTTTTATGAAGATATGCATGCACAAAAATGAAACAAAGCAAATGAAAATATGAAAATAATTCAAACTCATGAACATGGAGGACCCCACTTACCCACTTACCTTGATTTTCAATTAGGAGCTAATGCATATGATAAAAGGCCATTAAAGCTTCATGTACATTTAAGTGGGGGATTAAGACATGCTAACGATTACTTGGTGGTCACACTACCTCAAGGGTATTTTGGGCACTCTGTAAAATAATGAATTAGGGTTTCTAACTTGTATAAATATCACATATCTTCATGTAACCCTCCTCTTCTTCAGTATCTCTTTTAGGCTCTCTTCTCTTAGGAAAATAAAATGAGAGCTCTCTTTCTTTTCATGGTTACTTAGTCATTTTTTCTTTTATGTAATTCCTTTTTTTATGTAATTTCAATACATGTTCTTCTCTTTTTTTTAATTCCCTTTCATGCAAGTAGTGTAGTTATATTTATTCATGCAAGTAGATTAGTGTTTATTTCTTTACTTATCTTTTCTTTTCAATTTTCTCTCTTTTCCCTCTTGTTTTATTCCATATTGCAAGCTACAAATGTTGATATGATAACATAAATGAGAGGCTAATTCCTTCAATTTAGGAGTAATGAAGCCTCTAATAATGTAGCTTCAACATAATTTGATAATCTTTGCTCTCTTTTTATGCTTCATGGAAAGTTGATGTTTATGTAATTTTGTGTTTGGTATTGATTTTAATAGCCTATGTTGTTCAAAACAAATATGCTATGCTCAGTCATACGAATCATATATTGCCTTTGCATCTACATATGATTATGGAAATGAAGTAAAATTAAATCAAAATTTGGTGGTATATATTTCTAATCAATAGTTAATAGGCCATGCTTAAAATAGATTTCATTTCAACTTCTTATTATTTTTCATGAGAATTAAAGTGGTTTAAAGATTGTGATCATAATTTCATAATTTGTTGAACCCTATGATCTAGAGAGTGAAATTATCTCTAAATTGTCATTTAGCTCTCATATTTTTATCACTTTCTTTTTGTCATTTTTCTACATTTTTGCTTCACACTTTTCAACTTTGGTTAATTTGATTGAATAGAAATTTAAAATCTATAATTCCCTATGGATCGATCTGCACTCACTACGTACTACGATAGTACACCGTGGGCTTGCGGTATAAATTTTTATTTGAAATTTTTCGATGATTTTCTTATCTGATAGAAATCTCATCGTCAAACATACACTTAATTAAAATTTGTACCAACTGCTTTATCCTTACCAATCCTATTGTAACGATCAACCTTTTTGACCCTCGAATGTTGACATAAATTATATCTGTGGTATTCATGTGCCAAGCTCCCAAGTGTCGAAAAGACAGAACGTTAGGGTAAAAGAAAAAGGAACATAATAAGAAATAAAAACACAATATTAGAATCCCACATGCGAAGCAATAATATATAATATCACAAAAGGTCTTTAACAAAAAAAAACTATGATATACATACATCAATCAGCGTAAACTAACGTATCGTTAGCCAGGATATTTATAACAGTCTATCGTTACAAATGCTGATAAGTACAAGACAAGTAATGCGACGAGAAACAAAAATGGTAAGAAATCTTCCAAGTATTCTCCAAGAGCTCCAATGAACCACGACTAAATCTAGAAATATACTCAAGTTGACCCGAGCATTGAAAGAAAATAACACCCAGATCCGTTTGGTAAATCAGCATGAGAAACTCAAATCATAGATTGTTATATTTATAAAACCATTCAAAAATAAAGGTATATCGTAAGGTCACGTCGCAAATAAATATGAATGGGTTTTTACCTTACGAGAACCAAACCATTTCTATTAGAAAATCTAGTAATACTATAATAATGTCTAGGGTGTGAAATATAGATAATCAAGTAGCTGTGTTGTAAGTAAGGGCGTATCACAATAATAATAGGTATACAATTATAACCTCTAAGGCGCATTCGCTAACCATGTATGATACCACAAAGGTGCCTTTAATACCTCGAGAACAGTCCCCCCTCACTAGGATCCGAGATATCCTTCCGAGCATTGTATATCTTCAGATAAAATATACCACGAGAAAAACATGGCTGGTCTACACCCGAACCCATGGCATCTGGTCACATCACTCTCGCATGCATATCCATATGTATCATTATAATGGAGTGCACGCACCCTTTAAGTTAGCTAAACCCTATAGGCTATATCTCATGTAACACCCCATGAAATGAACCATAAATAAATGAAATAAAATTTAATTAAATATAAAAAGGTAGAGTATGGATATTTTATAAAAGTCGGAGTTTGACCACAAAAGTTATTTCATTACGTTCGTAGCAAAATTCTAATATGTTTACATATATAATATGCTGAAAATGGAGCTCAAACGAAGAAGATACGAGTGTTTGAGTTTTTTAGATTTAAATTAATTTAATTTGAATCAAAATTCAAATGAGAAGTTAAATTTAGGGTTAAATTTCAAAATTAGCTTAGCGGCTAAGGAAACTTTTTAATTAACGTTTAACGTTAAGAATAAAAAGGGTAAGAAATTAATTAGAATCAAAATACAATGGAAACGAATCATTACTGCCCAAAATAAATCGAAGCGATCGACTGACATGGGTCAATCGATTGACCGTAATGGTCGACCGGTTGAGCTTGGGTGGTCGACTGTCTCCTGATGGTGGAAACTAGGGTTTTGCGTTATTTAAGGCTCTAGATTTATCCATTTCTCTTTTAATTAATCCTATGATTCTGTACGTTTCAACCCCTATAAATAGAACCCTACCATCACCACATTTTATTCATATTATTTTGGGAAGTACAATGAAACTTTTCCATTATCATCTCTCTAAATTAGATTCAGAAACTCCATAGAGAATTCATGAAGAATTTAATCCCTTTTCTAATTATTTCTTCTTCTTCCTCCAATCTATTCTTCTTTTGTTCTTTCTTCAACTATTCTAAATCTAATAAAAATATATACATCTTCCCTTTCATGTATATATTAAAAGAGAGAGATTGCATGGAAGATTAAAAGGCGTGCAAATCCAAGGAAAGCGAAGCTATGGTTGTTCAGTGGGTGGAAATCATAGTATTAATTTTTCAGTAATTGTTTGGTGTATATCTATGGATTTGAATATGCCTTAGAGATTTTGGGATTGTGATAATACGATAGATAAAATTCTGCAAAATTTCTTTTTATTTCGAAATGTCAATTCTATATTGAGATTCTCAATTATTTACATTGATTTGATGGAATTTTTTTTGTTTATGAAATTTTTGATAATTTCACAGTCTATTCCACTTCTCCATCTTCTTAGGTTCAATTTGTGATTCTTCAATGAAATAAGTGGTTTAGATTATGGATTTTATTTGTAATTTAAACCCCTTATTGCACAAAATTTCCTTCTTATTTATTTCTTTGTAAAAGAGGAGTTGAATAGAATATGGAGTTTAGATTCCAATTTCTATTGTTTAGAATATTCTATTGAATTGGTATAATAAATTGACTTCCTATTTTATTTACAAGTCTGCTATTGCAGTTTTAGTTATGAATATTTATTCCTTATTTTAGATATTAGAATCTTTTATTTTCGTATGTTGAAATCTTGGAAATTTGAAGAAAAAGGATTTGTAATAGTATTTGGTTAGGGAATCGACATTTAACGTTAGTTTAGGGCGTAAAATTCATGCGTCTAGAATTTATTATGCGCTAATATTTATTTATATCTATTAGCGTAATTAAGTGTAATAAATGCAAATAGCGTATTTCCCTCACTAGAAATATAATTGATACAATTATTGGGTGAAAATAAGAGGAAACTCTTATATAGACTAATTATTATTATAAGGCATAATAAAGAAGATTCCTTATAAGGCCTTATTTATGAAAGGGTGAGATGAGTGTTATTATATATAAGGAGTGTATTTAATTTATAGCTAAGCCATAAGGATGCAAGATCAATTGAGTTACATAGAGAAGTCTGCCCTTCACTTTGAAGCTACCAGAAGTTCTGTACACTTCCTATTGATATGAGATATCCTTATGATAAATATTTATAATGATGCGAGGTTGATCCCAAAATCTATAGAGGAAATCAACCTAGCTAATCTGGCTACCAGTTCCTATGAATAGTCGGACTAATGTGAGATGTCATTATGAGTATAGGCCATAGTACGAGGGGCCTGTTTCAAGGCCTTAAGGTATTGAGTGATTATTTGAGGGCCCGCCACTTTTTCTCGAATGAAGTATTAAGCCGAGGGGACACGTTGGGTGGTATCTCTATAGGGTCTGCTTTTGGATAAGGTATTAAGTGACTAACTAAGGGTCTGCCTTTCCAAATGAAGAAGTATTAAGTGACTTGAGTTTCTATGAGATGTTAGCTAATAATACCATTGAGGAGCACGTCTTGGGAATATGTGTTAAATGATAGGGTCTGGCTTTATTCAAGTATTAAATGATCGGAGTCTACCCATTCTCTAATAAATGGTATTAAGTGGCTTAGTTTCTATCTCTCGCATCACTAGTTAATTATAACATGGGATTTGGATTATGGGATTTAGGAGACCTACTTCATTCCTTAAAAAGAAGTATTAAATGATTTTATTTGTTTTATGTTCGTAGACATATTTTTATTTTGAAATATACTGCTCAAGTACTGAAAAGGTAAGACTCGAGGTTTTTATTCACCGGACACTTGTTCAGACTCCTTCCTCATTACAACACAGGTTAAAGGACGTTGATGGCGAAGATGATGCTTAGAGATGGAGGTGGTTATCTTGTTGTAGTATCTATTATTTTCACTTTCTTTTACATGTACCCATGTATCTAGACTATTGTTATGATACGATTTGATGGTACTTTGTATTTTGACAAATTTATGATTTTGAAATAAATGGGTACACTTTGCTATTATATTTTGTTCCATCCGCCGTGAGTATTAAAAGTTTAGTTATGGCTCTATATTATTATTTTCTTAGTTTTGCCAATAGCTTACCTTGAATGGATCTAAGTTTTGATGGGCCTTTTCTGGATCAAAATTTAGGTCGATTTCAGGGTGGGTTGTTGCATTTGCTATCAGAGTGAGGTTACCTGATGTACGGGGAAAAATTAGTGAGGGACGTACCTGTTATTTTGAAAAGGCTTTTCAAAAATAATTTTCAAATCTTATTATATATTTATGTATGTGTATATATATACACATCATTTTTTTGAATATACGCGTATACACTAGGAAACTCTTTTCTTTCCGCATACAAATACTATTTTAGGAAATAATCACTAAAGATTCAACCTATAGATAGTTAGTATTGCTGATAATCAATCTTCTTTCGGACAAGGGAACCCTACCCATGGAAGGCCACCCATCCGTGGAATGCCTGAATGGTTTAGACAATATCTTAGGACTATTGAGCATATTCCTATTCCTCCAACTGCACCGGTGGCACCTATTGCCCGCCCGTTGATGAAGCACCTCATCCTGTCGACTTTTCTAAGTTATGTAAGGACTTTATTAATATGGGAGGGAAGATATACACTGGAACTGAAGGATATTCGAAAGCTAAAGCTTGGGATAGTAAATTCGAGAAGATATTTAAAGAGCTTGGTTGGGACGATCGGATAAGAAGGAGAATATCAACTTGGCACCTCAAGGAGGAAGCTTTGGATTTGTGGAAATTTGTGACTGATGAGCACCCTAGAAGGATATTCTCTTGGGCCAAATTTAAGAATAGATTTGAGATGAGATTCATGTCCAGAGCATAGGTTAGCTTACAATTAGAAAGGTTCATTCAGCTAAGACAAGGTGGTTTTACTCTCAAGAAGTACATAGCTAAGTTTAGTGAATTAGCTAAATTTGGGATGAGCCTAATAGAAACACCAACAAAAATGAAGTTAGTGAAGGGCCAATATTCCCCGTTAAGAGAAATGTTGTTGACCCAAGTGCCTATAAGGGCCACGTACAGGATGTTGGTGGAAATGGCACTGTCACACATGGCCAATACGGAAGACAAGGAAGTAGAAGAGAAGACTTTATCGATCCAAAAGCAAGGAGGATCCAAGAAGGGAAGCTTTAGGATTAATAAGAAATTGAAGGGGAAGTTTAAGAAGGATGGCAAGGTGTGTCAGAGATACCACAAGAAGGGACATGAAATCAAAGATTGTAGGATGTCTGATGATGAAAGCCTTTAAAAAGAAGTGCTTTAATTAACAAGAGAAAGGGCATTACAAGAAGCAGTGTCCTAATATGGGTAAGGAAGGATCAAGCGGACAAGCCTTTGCTATTAAAGTTGTCCCTACTACCAGTAAACCACCAAGAGACCAAGGGAAAGAAGTTCCAAAAGGTATAACTCTTATTTTTAGGGATACTATTCATACCCTATTTAATTTAGGGGCATCACATTCTTCATAGCTAAGAATGTAGTAAATTTATTAAACCTTCATATGTAGATGGTCAACAACCTAATAGAGGTTTCCAATCTCACTAGGGGTTCAGCCCATCTTTCTCTTATTTGCAAAGACCTAGTGTTAGACATATGCGACGTTGATTTTATATGGAATGCATATAAAATTTAAGGTGTATGGACTTATCTTAGGTATGAATTGGTTTTCATGTTATGGAGCCATTTTTGATTGTGATAAGAGGCTTGTACGACTGAGGAGTTGTGGAGGTCGTGGCCAAGAAGTTCTTTGTACAACCAAAGATTTGGTTGAGTTAAGCCATTTATACTCACTAAGTCAATCTGTTATTGGAGAGCCGTCATATATACCCATAGTTTGGAAATTTCTTGATGTCTTCGAAGAGGTATTGGCTCTTCCACCCCATAGGGAGAATGAGTTCTGAGTCGATTTGGAGAAGGACGCCAGGCCCGTCGCCCTACTTTTCGGACACATGGTCCCTAAGAAAAAAAGGGTATTAGATTAGAAAATCTCGAAGCTATTGAAGAAAGGGTTCATCTATAGGAGTACTTCTGAATGGGGAGCTCCTATTGTTTTTACCACTAAGGCAGACGTTTCTTTGAGACTTTACGTCGATTATAGGGAATTGAACAAGTTGACAAGGAAGAATAGGTACCCTTTACCCAGGATTGATGATTTGTTTAACCAACTTATAGGAGCTAGGGTCCTTTCCCAGTTAGACCTACAAAGGGGATTCCATCAGTTAAGAATAGTAGAGGATAGCAAGTCGAAGACCTCATTATGCACTCCAAATGGGCTCTATTGGAAAGCAATGCCTTTTGGATTGATTAATGCCCCACCGTACTTTGTAGATTTGATGAGTAGAGTATTTAAGGGGCAATTCAACAAATTTACCATGGTGTTTATTGATGATATCTTTGCTTTTATTGATTATAGCTTTTTTTTTCCAAAGGAAAGAAGAAGCGTGAGGACTAATTTAGTAAGGTATTAGAGACTTTGAGGAGGATCTAACTCAGGATAAATTTTCTAAATGTCACATTTAGAAGAACGAAGTCAGATTTCTTAGGCGTATTGTTTTAGAGCAAGGATTGGTTGTAGACCCCGCTAAAGTGGAAGCTATCTAAGGATTGAAGACCCCTAAGAGTGCATTAGAGATTAAAATTTTCCTAGGGTCGGTAGGCTACTATAGAAAATTCATCAAGAACTTTGCAAGAATAGCAGCGTCCTTAACCCAATTGACTGGGAAGAATCTACTTTTTGCTTGGGATGAAAGATGCACTAAGGTGTTTGAGAAGCTTAAGGAGTCATTGACTAGCGCTATGTGCTCACCATTCCCGATGGAACTAAACTATTCACGATTTTTCCGGATGCTTGTAGCATAAAATTAGGAGTATTTTTGATGCAAGAAGGGAAAGTAGTTGCTTATATCGATAGGTAGCAAAAAAATCATAAGAATAGGTATCCAGTGCATGGCTTGGAATTGGTAGCAATTGTCTTTTCCTTAAAGATGTGGAGACATTATCACTTGGGAGAAAGGTTTGAGTAATTCACTAATCATATATCACTCAAGTACTTATTTTCCAAAAAAGATTTGAATCTTAGATAGCAGAGATGGATGAGTATATAGCATCATTTGACTTTAATATTCAGTATACCCCTTCAAAAGGGAACGGAGTCGCCGATACCCTTAGTCGGAGGCATGCTACCCTAGGTGTTATATATGAATAAAGATAGTTGGTGTTTCTCTCGAATTTTAACTTTCAACCATCCACAGAACCTATCCAAGGTTTTCTAGCTGCTATGGAGGGTAAACCAGTCTTGATGGATCGTATAGGGCATGAGCAAGTGAAGGATGAGAAGTTAGTAGAAATTTTGGAGAAATTGAGGAAATACGAGCATCTTCCCCATGCAAGGAGTTATTTAATTGATGAGAAAGGATGCTTGAGAAGAGATGGTTGCCTTCATGTTTTAATAATTAATGATTTGTTGAGAGAAGTGCTTATAGAATGTCATTACTCTAGGACGACTGTCCATTCCAGAGGAGATAAGATGTGTAAAGACATGAAGAGGATCTTCTTTTGGAATGAAATGAAGCAGAGCGTAGCTAAAGTGTTTGACATATCAGAGAGTAAAAGCTGAGTAAGGGAATATTGATGTATTATTACCACCTTTGGAAATGGGAACATATTCCAATGGATTTTGTCGAAGAATTGTCTAGAAGTCAGAAGGGCAATGAGACTATTTGGGTTGTTTTGGATAGACTCACCAAGAGTGCTCATTTTGTTCCAATTAGGAGAAATAGGATCGCCTGCTCTCTTGCACAGATTTGTATCAAGGAGTTAGTTCGTCTACATGGAATTCCTATAAGCATAGTCAGTGATAGGGAACCCTTGTTCACCAGTGAGTTTTGGAGGAGCTTATAGACAGCTTTGAGAACTTCTTTGAATCTTAGCATTGCATATCACCTACAGACTGATGGATAAACAGAAAGGTTGATTAGGATTTTGGAGAACTTATTGAGAGCTTGTGTATTGGACTTTGAAGGACACTGGGAGTAACATCTACATTTAGTTGAGCTTGCATTAATAATATCTACCAAGCAACGATTGGTATGTCTCCATTTGAAGCACTTTATGGGAGGCCAAGCGAATATGCTAGTTGTTTGTGGGAAACCACCAACAAAGTATTACTTGGACTCGATTTGATCCATAGTATTATAGAAAAAGTAAAGTTGATTGGGCAAAGGATAAGGCATTACAAGACCGTCAGAAGTCTTATGCGGATAAAAGAAGGAAAGAGCTTGAGTTTGAGGTTGAAGATATAGTGCTTGTTAAAATTTCCTCTCATAGGAAGGTTGTAAGATTTGGCAATCCTGGAAATTGATGCCTAGGTTTATTGAGCCATTCAAAATTTTGGAAAGGATAGGAAAATTGGCATACCACGAGGAGCTTCCCGACAAGTTGGCAGGAGTCCACAATGTTTTCCATGTTTCTCACCTTAGGAAATACCATTATGACACCCCTATTAACATAGAGCCTGATTAATTAAAGGATTTTGAGACGAAGCTGATAGTGCCCCATGCACACTACACGCATTGTAAAGCATGGAACTAAGAGATTTCATAATAAAATAATTAGAACAGTCCGAGTACAATGAGAGATAATCCGGCGAAAAGCACATGAAGACAAGGAAAAGATGAAGAACACTCACCTAGAGCTTTTCGCTGTTAATTTCCCTCTCTAAATTTTATGATTTTGATTGCATTGTGGTCGCTAGATTAGATGGTAGGAGATGGTTGTTGCATATTTTAACAATCACTTTGCACTTATGTAGAAATTTTATGCATGTTTATGGTGTTTGCATACATATTTACATAATATGATTAAATCTGCATGCTAGGATTGAGCTCATTTTAGCATGTCCACGGTATATAATCACATTGCACTATTGGTTGAGTAGGTGGTTGTGTAGATAATTTGATTGTATAACATGAATGTTACTGTGCGTTACGCTGTTCGTCCTTTAAAAGATTTCGAGACGAAATCCTTTATAAGGAAAGAGAATGTAACACCCTGTAATGAACCATAAATAAATGAAATGAAATTTAATTAAATATAACAAGGTAGAATATGGAAATTTTACAAAAGTTGGAATTTGATTATGGAAGTTATTCAATTGCATTTGTGGCGAAATTCTGATCTGTGTCCATATATAATATGCTGAAAATGGAGCTCAACAAAGAAGATATGAGCATTTGAAGTTTTTAGATTTAAACTAATTTGGTTTAAGTTCAAATGAGAATGAGAATTTAGATTAGGGTTTAAATTATAAAATTATCTTGAACTCTAAGTAAACTTTTTAATTAACGTTTAACGTTAAGAATAAATAGGGTAAGAAATCAAATAAAATCAAAACGCAACGGAAACAAATCATTATTGCCTAAAATAAGGCAGAGCGGTCGACCGGCATAGGTCAACGGTCATCCATAGTGGTCGACTAATCGAGCTTAGGTGGTTGACCCTCTCCTGATGGCGGTGGCTAAGGTTTTGTGTTTTTTTATGCTCCAGATTTCTCTGTTTCTCTTCCAATATGATCCTACGGTTCCGGTGCGTTTCAACTCCTATAAATAAAACCCTACCCTCTTCACTTTTTGTTCTTATTATTTCGGGGAATACAACGAAACTTTTCCATTGTTATCTCTCTAAATTAGATTCAGAAACTCCATAGAGAATCCAGGTAAGAATTCAATCCTTTTTTTAATTATTTTTTCTTCTTCCTCCAATCTATTCTTCTTTTGTTCTTCCTACAATTATTTTGAAACTAATAAAAATATATACATCTTCCTTATCGTATGTATATCAAAAGAGAGAGATTTTGAAGGAGATTGAAAGGCGTGGAAATCCAGAGAAAGTGAAGCTAAGACTGTTCAGTGAGTGGAAACCTTAATATTTCTTTTTCAGTAATTGTTTGGTCTATCTCTATGGATTTGAAAATGCCTTAAGGGTTTCGCGATTGCGATAGTACGATAGATAAAATTCCTAAAAATTCTTTTTTATTTCGAAATATTAATTTTATATTGAAATTCTCAATTATTTACATTAATTTGATGGAATTTGTTTTGTTTATGAAATTTTTGATAATTTCATAGTATATTCCTTTTCTTCTTCTTTGGTTCAGTTTGTGATTCTTCAATGAAACAAGGGGTTTAGATTACAGATTTTCTTCATAGTTTACACCACTTATTCCACATAAATTTTCTTCTTGTCTATTTCTTTATAAAAGAGGAGTTGAATAGAATATGGAATTTAGATTGCAAATCCTATTGTTTAGGTTATTCTATTGAATTGGTGTAATAAATTGAGTTCCTATTTTATTTACAACTCTGTAATTGCAGTTTTGATTATAAATATTTATTCTCTATTTTGGATATTAAAATCCCTTGATTTTAGTATGATGAAATCTGGAGAAATTGAAAAAAAAAGACTTGACAGTATTTGGTTAGGAAATTGACATTTAACGCTAGTTTAGGTCATAAAATCCATGCGTTTAGAATTTATTAAGCGTGAATATTTATGTATCTCTACTAGTGTAATTAATGTATAATTATTGCGTATATGACATAGTTAAGTAGGTATTCATTTTCACTTATTCTCTCCCATTAGAAATATAATTGGTTGTTAGGCGAAAATAAGAGGAAACTCTTATATAGCCTAATTATTATCCTAAGGTGTAATAAGGAAGATCCCTTATACAGCCTTATTTAGAATGGTGAGATAAATATTTTTATATATATGGAGTGTATTTAATATATGGTTAAGTCATAAGGATGCGAGGTCAATAGAGTCACATGACAGAAGTCTGCCCTTCACTTTAAGGCTACCAGCAGTAGTGTAAACTTCCTATTGATGTCGGATATCCATATGATAAATATTTGTAATCACACAAGGTTAGTACCAAAATCTATAGGGTAAATCTGCCAAAAAAAATTGGCTACCAGTTTCTAAGAATAGTCGGACTAATGCGAGACGTATTTATGAGTATGGGCCATAACATGAGGAACCTGCTTCGGGGTCTTGAGGTATTAAGTGGTTGTTTGAGGGCGCACCTCTTTTCCCCAAATGAAGTACTAAATGGCCTAGAGGGAACGATGGTTAGTATCTATATAGGGATCTGCTTCTGGATAAGGTATTAAGTGATTGGTTGAAGGTCCGCTTTTCCAAATAAAAAAGTATTAGGTGACTTAAGATTCCATGTGATGCCAGCTAGATAGTACTATTGAGGAGCATGCCATGGGAATAGGTATCAAATGGTGGGGTCTACCTTTACTAAGGTATCGAACGACCAAAGTCTACCTATTTTCCAACCAATGGTATTGAGTGGCTAGGGTACTATCTCGTGCATCACTAGGCAATTATAACATGGGATTTGGGTTATGGGATTTTAGAGATCTACTTCTTTCCCTAAAAAGAAGTATTAAATGATTTTAATGGTTTTATGTTTATAGATATATTCTTATTTTGAAATATACTGCCCTAGTACTAAAAAGGTAAGACTCGAGGTTTTTATTCACCAGATTCTTGTTTTCTGACTCCCTCCTTATTACAACATAGGTTAAAGGACCTTAATGAGCGAAGATGACGCTTAGAGACGGAGGTGGTTTTCTTTTAGAGGTATTTATCATTTTCACTTGCTTTTATGTGTGCCCGTGTATATAGACTATTGTTGTAATGGATTTATGATACGATTTGATGGTACTTTATGTTTTGACATATTTATGATTTTGAAATAAATGGGAACAATTTTCTATTATATTTTGTTCCATCCACCGTGATTTCGAAAAGTTTAGTTTTGGCTCTATACTGTAATTTTCTTAGTTCTACCAACAACTTAGCTTAGAATGGATCTAAGTTTCAATGGGACTTTACTGGGTCGAAATTTAGGCCTTTTTTAGGGTGGGTCGTCCTCTCTGGTTTTAGTCATTACTGATGGTGAAGTCACATTCAGCATCCTATTAAACGAGTCACAACTCGAACAAATCTCGACACACAAGTTCCCAACTCGAAAAGATCTCGGAACCACACATGGATTTGCATATCTTAACAGTTCTAGGAATCTGTAACAACACGGATTTTTGAGTAATAATTAATTTAAGTTAATAGTGATAATTTAGTTAATTAATTTGGGATTTGGAAATTTAATCTGATAAATTAGTTTTGAAATTATTTAATAAATGATTTTAAATTGAAAACTTAATGTTAAAATTTAAAATGTGGAAAATATTTTTAAGGGGGGATGAAATGTGAAACTAAATTATTGTTCGGGGATGAAGTGTATCATAAATAAAAATTTGTAATTATTTGTATTAAATACAATTTAGCTGTAAAAGTAAAAGAAAAATGAAAATAAATTCTTTAATCCAAACCCAATATTCTAAAGCCCAAGCCCATATACCTTAAACCCAAACCTATTTCCATAATCTTGTTTGTCAATATTTTATTCATTCATCTCTTGTTTAATTTACTATCTTATGTTGCTTACTTCTCACGAATATTCTTCTTCTAAAAATTCAACAATCAATCTTATAAATTATGTAATATAAATATGGGAATCTCTTCATCATTTTACAATTGTCATGAAAAGAAATTCAAGTTTAGATGATCTGGTGGGGATTTTGAGTGAGTGCTTTAGAACGAAGCAGAGGAAGAAGATAATGCAAGTTTTGGGTGAGAACTTTCTCACAATACCTGTGCTATATTTTGAGCGTTTGAGTTATTTATATCACAGTGTATTTTTCGGTGTTCATTTTTTGAATTCTAGCTTTTATTTCTCCACGTGAAAATCTTCGCTACATGACCTTTTGGGCTATGCATATTTAGTGTTTCCGAGTATACGTGCGTTTTTGTGATAATATAAGTGTGTTGTTTGTGCATTCATGAGATTTTTTGTGTGATGTGTGGGATAGATTTATTTGCGTGAGTGATAATGTGTCTTCAAGTACCTAGGTCACACTACATAAAGAAGTACAATATATATTTAGTATGCTACACGTCTTCATCTCCCATATCTTTTTTTGTTCATTCATGTTATACTATATTTTCGTTGCTATTCTCCTCCATGTTTACTTCTTTGGTCGTTGCTCTTCGTACCTTTTATTTTATAGCCAATTCCTCTATACAAGTACATGTGAGTGTTATGGGTATGGAGTCTATACAGGTCCTTATATTATTCTCATAATTTAGTTGAGAAGCATATTTATCATTTTATTATATAAGTTAAACTAAAAATATATAGGTACTTATATTTGTTGAGTTTCTTAACTGGTTATATTTTAGTGTTTGGGTCTCTGTGCTTATTAATATAAATATATTTACATTTATATATGATGTGTGTATGTGTTTATCTTTGCATGCATGTGTGTCGGCCAAATATTAATGTACATATGGTAGTGTGAGTGTTTATGAGAGTAGGGTATGTATGTGTGTATGTGTTTATTTTTGCGTGCATATGTGTCGGCAAGAGATTAGCGTACATATGGTAGTGTGAGTGTTTATGAGAGTAGGGTATGTATGTGTATGCATATATATTATGTATGTATGTACATGAACACACACAAACATAAACACGTGAATATATAACTGTCCTTATATGACTTTGCATATTTTATGAGTGCAAACATTTCTATCGAGTGAGAGTATATATATGGTGGTGTGGTCATTTCAGGCTAGGTATGCGTGATTGAACTGGATGGATTTACATGTTGCTTTGCATGACACGTATACATGTGTTTTCTTTTTACATGTGTGTGTGTGTGTGTATATAAAAAGAAAAGAAAAATCCTATTGGAAAAATTGAAATCTAAGGTTTTCTTCTACCATGAGGAAAACCATATTTCCTCTCAAAATCCAATCCAATCCTCCTCTTTCTCATCCTTCTCCTCAAGGTAGACCGCTTAAATCTCATATCAAAAAGCTGAATAATATCAACATTGATAACAAGGACTTCCTATTTGTTCAGCCAAGATCGCAGAGAAGATACCAGCCAAGAAATGATCAAGTTCGGTCTTATAATAATGGTGATTAGAGAAAAAAGAGGGTGCGATGACGAACTCCAATCAAGATAAGACCAAATTGACGCAAACCCGAAAGCCGACCAAGTTCTCTCTGAATAAAGAACTAGGACACAAATCCTGGGTTGATATTGTCTCAGAACAATCGAAGGAACCAAGAGATGAAGAATGCAATCTTGAAACCATTTCTCCTATACAAATCAACAACAAGATATATGGTGTGGTTAAGGACGCAGTTTGTAAAAGAGCCATGGAGTGTTGGAATAACTCCATTTTGGTTTATGTGTTAAGCATCAAACCATATTTCTTGTTTTTCAAAGAATACATAAAAGGAACATGGAAACAGATAGGTGAGTTCAAAATCTTTTCCAGAGAAAATGGGTTTTTTCTAGTCAAATTCAATGATTCTCAAGACTACAATTCCATTATTCAGAATGGTCCTTATTTTTACAACGGCAAGCTCATCATCATAAGAAGGTGGATTGAGTCACTAAAGTTGGACAGAGATTTACTGTCAACTATGCCGATATGGGTTAAATTACCCAGTGTAAACCTCAAATTATGGGATCGAGAGGCTTTTAGTATTATGACTAGTATTATCTGAAAACCCATAAAAATGGATGCAGCTACCACAATGAAGATAAGATTGAATTATGCTCGGCTTCTTGTGGAAGTTTCTACGACTGATGAACTTTCGGATGAAATTAGTCTCAATCTTTATAATGGTGAAATCATAATACAAAAAGTCGAATACGAATGGTTTCCACCAAAGTGTAGCATCTCTAAGTACTACGGCCACACTAGAGAGCAATGCAACCCAAAACAGACGTGGATCCCCAAAAACAGTGATAAAGATAGAGTTGATACTCAAGAAAATAGATCTGAAGGGATTCAAGAAATGATTATCAGTACAGACGAGGGAAACGATCGAATCAATCAAGAAGATATCATCTTCAATCAAGAAAATAATATAAGAGAGCTCACTGACCAAAGTCATCAGATCATTGCTATGGAAGTTCATCAGTTAAAAGGCTATAAAGAAAATTCAAATGATCCGATTCGGATTAATACAGAGAAGGGTAAAAATAAAAAGTTCTTTAACTCTGAAACCCCTACTATTTCAGAGCCATGTTTAATTACAGACCATAATGTTACAAAAATAGTCAGCAATCTTCATCAAAATAACAGCCAGAATCAAGAAATTGATATAGAGAAGGGATCCTCTTCTGAGCTTGCTACAGATGTTGAGAAGATGAATTGCACTTACCCAACATTGCCTCGCAAGTGTGATCCTCCTGCAAAGCAGGCTGCAGTGACTGATCGTAATGAATCAGTCATGCCTCGCACAACTTCGTTTTATATTTCCTTGAATAAGATTCCAGAATCTGCATAATGGAGGATGATGAATCTGAGAGGGTTGACAACATAGAAGAATTTGACTTAACAGAATTACATATTGCAAAAACAAAAGCATATGGTAAGTTAAAGGGTAGCAAAGAGAAGAAAGCTTTCAAGCAAAAATACATTTCGATCAATCCAGAATGGGACCAGATGTCTACTAGATTGAAAGCAAAGGGTGTTGATAATAAAAGGAGAGGTAAAGGTACTATAGTGTCAGGTACCATTTAAATTTCTCATTTTATTGTTAAATATACGAGTTTATTTGCTTGGAATGTTAGGGGGATGAACACCTCTATTAAGCAATCTGATATCCTTTTTAATGATTAATGTTTACAAACCTTCTATTAATGCTTTAATCGAGAATTAATCGAATGATGAGAACTTTGAAAGGTTTTGCCTCAAGATGACCAATAACTGGAAAGCTATACATAACAATGATTGCGGTTGTAAAAGTAGAATCATTATTATTTGGGATTCTAATATCTGGGCTAATACAAATATAAACAAAGATAGTCAATATATAGATTGCAGTTTTAAAAATATTAAGGGTTTTTTCTTTGCAGGTTACTAGTGTCTATGGTAGTAACTTTGAAAAGAAAGAAATGCTTTATGGCAAAAGCTTAAATCTCTAAATTTTATATATGATTTTCCTGGATTGTTTTAGAGGATTTTAATACAGTTTTTCATGTTACTGAAAAATTGGGGGAATTAAAATCCCTCAAAATAATTTAGATAGATTTAATAAATTCCTATTAGACTCTGGTCTTATAGACCTAATTGTCAGTGGATACAAATTTACATGGAAATCTGGTCTAGCTAAAAACATTCACTGCCAGTTAGACAGGATTTTGTATAATAAAGAATTTTCAATAAAATTTCCTAATTGTATCTGTTCCACTTTAGAGCAAAATTTAAGTGATCACACTTCTTTATTGGTTAAGGTTTTTGTTAATGGTGAATTTAAAAATAAAATATCTCCTTTAAGATTTAAAAATAGCTGTGTTTGAAAAAGATTATAAAGTCTTAATGGAAAATAGTCTAAAATTTTCTATGAAGGTACTAAACAGTATCAGTTTTGTATGTTTTTGAAATATACTAAAAATAAGCTTAAAAGCTGGAACAAAAATAACGGTTTGAATAAAAATAGGATTATTAGTTTAAGAGAAGAATGAATTTTTTTACAGCATATATCAGATAATAAACCTACTGATATCAGTATTATCAATGATATTTTAATAATCAGAAGGAGCTTTCTAGTGAATTATATAAAGAATCTGTTAATGCTAGACAAAAGGCAAAAGTAGATTGGCTTAATTTAGGTAATGATTGCACCAAATTTTTTCATGCTAAAATGAGTAATAGAAAACCCTCATTATAGATAAAGAGGGTAATTTATCAAATGCATATCATAAAGTTGCTAAAGAAGCTATCAACTTCTATGAGGAGCTTTATTTTTCTACATTTACTGAAAAAAGATTTCCTTATAATATATGTAAAAGTATCTTAAAACAAAATGCATCTGAAATCTTACTTGCCCCTATTAGTTTAGAAGAGATAAAATTCATTATTTTTAATGTTGGTGATAATAAAAGTCCTGGCCCATATGGGTTCAATGCAAAAATTTTTATAAATCATTGGGATAATATTAAACCGATTTTTGAAGTTGTTAAAGAATTTATGGACAAAGGGAAAATTGTTAAAAGTATAAATCATACATTTATTACCCTTATCCCTAAAAATAAAAATCCCACTGATATTGGTGATTATAGACATATTTCTTGCTGCAACTTTATTTACAAAATTATTGCTAATGTCCTTAGTAATTGAATTAAAGTGTTTTTTCCTTTTCTTATTTTTGAAAATCAGAGTGCATTTATACAAGGTAGACTTACATGAAAATTCACTTTTAGCACATGAGATGGTCAGAAAATTCAATACAAAATAGGGAGATAATGTATGCATCAAAATTGACTTACAAAAGTCTTATGATAAAGTATACAGACATTTTATTCATCATATCATGAAATGCATGGATTTTCCTACAAAATTTTGTGATTTGGTGTTTGAATGTATTAATACCCCTACTTTTTCAATTCTGATTCAAGGTAAGGCTGAAGGGTTTATTAAGAGTAATAGGGGCATAAAGCAGGGTGATCCCCTATTACCTTATTTGTTTAATATGGTTATGGAATATTTCTCCATACTTATGGATATAGGGGCTATTAAAGGTAATATTCGTCCTATAAATAGGATTCAACCCTGTATTAATCATCTGATCTATGCTGATGATCTCATGATATTTATAAAAGCTAATAAAGCTAATGCAGACACTATAATTTTTTTTTTGAGAACATGAAATCATATGCAGGATTACAGCTTAATATTAATAAATGTAAAGCCTACTTTAGTGAATCAAGTAAGTATAAAAAAGAGGTTTTAGATTTTTTACAAATAGCTAAGGATTTCTACCAATTAAATATTTGGAATTGCCTCTCTCTATTAATCAGATTAAAGATGAAGATTGTTTTGTTCTTATTGAAAAAAATCAAAGAAAGAATGGAGATTTGGTCTTGTAAGTTACTTTCTATTGCATGAAGACTTAAACTGGTTAAGACTGTGATTTATGCTATTATTTTATACAGGCTACAAACTTTTCATATCCCTGCTGCTTCCATTAAAAAATTGGTAAGTAGATGTGCTGATTTCTTATGGAGAGGTAAATATCATAAAATTGGCTGGGAAAAAGTATGTAGACCTAAAAATGAAGGGAGGTTTGGTATTAGAAGTATTAATGACCTTAGTGTTACTTGCCACTTAAAACTATTTTAGAGATTTCTTAATTTAGACTCTTTGTGGGCTAGATGGATGAGGTCTAAGTATTTGAAATATAAAAATTTCTGGACTTGTGTGCATAACAGTAATCAATCTAATACTTGGAAACAAAATATTAAATTGCAGAGGCAAAACATTACTTGAAAGAAAATTTAAACATGGTGAAGAAACCAGTTTATGTTTTGACCCATGGTTTAAAAATGAGACTTTATAAATAAAGTTGATTGGAACAGTTTGGTTATATGTGGTGGATCAAATGCAAAAGTATTTGATATTATTATAAATAATCAGTGGCAACCATGATTACACCCTATTACTAACCCCCATAAAGATGAAATATACAAAATTCAACTTGATCCCTATGCAGATTATGGCTACTGGGAATGGAAAGCTAGCAGCGGAGGGAAGTTTTCATTTAAATCAACTTGGAAGTTTATTAGAAATAAATACCAGATGGAAGGCTAGTATCAGTGCATATAGAACAAAGTGAATTGTCCCAAGATGACATTTTGTATATATTTTGCAATCAAAAACAGACTGCCAACTTGGGACAGACTTAATAAATGGGGAAATAATTTGAATTCACTTTGCTCCCTATGCAATATGTGTAATGAAAATGCTAATCATCTATTTTTTGACTGTAGTTATTCTTACTTTATTTGGAATTAGATTAGAGCTACTCTGGGTATTGAGGACAACAGTCAATGGATCTGATGCATGTTATCACGGTCACTAACAATAAATTCGGATCAAAGTCCAAGGAAACAGATTATGCTGATATTCTTATTACCACTGCAGTATATAATTTGTAGAAAGAAAGAAATATGCATGTACATAATAAAGGCAGTAGGAATAAAGAGCAGATTTGGGTAACTATTAGCACTGACAGCAAGATAATTCTTCAAAAATCAAAGAAAATTATTAAAAACCAAACCAAATTTGCTTCCTTTGCTGATGACTGGATTTCTGAAGCAGGTAGCAAGCACTTAGAAGCGTATTTATCATGACCAAGACGCTTCCAGATTGACAAGCTTTCTAAAATCAGACCCGTGAGTGTAACTCCTACAATCAACATATGTTTATGGCTAATACTGTGAGCAGGAGCTCATATACAACTGATAGCATAGAAGATAACTTCAAATAAGCTCCAGAAGCTAATAGCTTAAACTTCAAAGCTGCCATGAATGGAAACTGCCATCCGAAGAAGGAAAGGTCGGATCTGGGTCGCAGTGACGCCGGATCTAACAATCCTGCAGTTTTATCCAAAAGATCCAACTACTCGAGTAATGATGGAAGACATAGGAGTATGAGAGGAGACTTGAATGAAAGCTTATCATATTGGGAGCTTTGTGAAATGAGTAGAGTGAAGAAAGGAGATGGGAGGGCTTTGGCTTTCTGAATCGTCTTCTGCCATTATCGAATTTAGATTGAATTTTTTTGTTTAGTTGTTTATGTCGGCAACCCTAGGTAGGGTTTGGGTATATAGTGTATTTTCGGGTAGAAGAGTTTTCTACCCGATCTTTTTTGTTAACTTGGGTTGGGCCCTGTTTACCATTTCTTCAATATATATATATATATATATATATATATATATATAATTATAATGTGAAGTGTTCTCTTATATGCTTTGGTTTGCAGCTACCTTGTATTGGCTGAGTGCATGGAGTGTGATAGTGTTGTAATGTTTGTTTTTGTTCAGTCTTAACCTTTTTGTTGAAATCTCTATTGGCTATATGCACGTGTATTATTATACACATAATGTATTTATATCTAAACTTATATAATTTATATAAAGATGTGTTATGTACAAATATATTTTCGATTAGAGAAAAGTTATATATAATGTGTGTGTGTATATATATGAGTTTCATTTAAGTGTGTGTGTATATATATATATGAAACAATTTAAAGTTTCATCATTATATTATAAAATAAAGCGAGTTATATATATGTATAAGTTAGTTTGTGTGTGTACGTGTGTGTATAAATGTGTGCTGTATGTTACCATCAGAGATTTTATGTCCACTCAATATAATATATATTTATTTATAAGCTAAAGAAGTTTTACTTTTCATTTGCAAGTTATATGCTATTTCATTTTAAACAAGGTGTGTTGGGTTTCTTGGTTTTTGTATTTAAATGTATATGTGTTACTTAATGAAATGCACTTTCCTTTATGTTATATAAATGAAAGCATGTGTAACGTACTAATATACAACTATTTTTTATATAATATAATATTAAAATAATAAAAATGTAATATGAACCAGCAGATATATACGGGTAATAAAAATATTTAAATACTATATAGAATTCTATATATAATCGTTTAATTTAGAATAATCTCAAATGTAGTTTTCTATGTTTTCTAACTCTTTTCTTTTCTATATTGATCCTAATGATTTCAGTTTAGTTAATTATTCAATTAATTTTTAGATATATTTTTAACTATTGCGTATTGTGTATTATCTAGTTTTGAGTATCTTTGTAATAAAAAATTATAGGCCATGAATGATTTATTGTTATGTATCGTTTATTTTATATTTATTGGAATACTCTTTTCTTTTATTAATTTTCTGATTATGTTTATCTTGTTTATTGAATAAAGACTATATGAAAGATTCACTGTGGATATTGATTTAATAGATGATTTTGATATGAAATGGTGATGACATTCCTATTATTGGATTACTGTTATTTATTCGGTGTGACGGGAAATTAGAATAAATAGTTTAGTGATACCGTTTGGTATGGGACTTTCGGTAACATTTTTAAATTATTCTTTGAGTTCATTATATAGAATAAAGAAGGGCGAGTGTGATATATGAGTACTGAATAAATGGATTAGTAACACATGGTGGTGTGGGAGCTGTTGTGTTGTTTACTCAGTTATTCTTTACTCGTGGATGGCACTCATACATGTTATGTAGTATGTGGGTGACTCACTGAGGTGAGCATGTATGCAGGCTACTGGTTAGTCACATAGTTGTGTACATTATGTGTCTATCTACCTATGTTCGACTCCTTTTATATTTCGAGAGTGAACCCGATTGACTAGTATCCACCCTGATGGCCTGATCATGGGGTCTCACCCTTGATCCACAAAACCATTTTGTCGTCATGATATTTGATGAACATCACGAGACAGATAGTTGATTGGCCCTTATGTCATGTAGACCAGCAGTTAGTTACCATTTAGGGGCACATGTCGGTAGTCATGGTCGAAGAGGCTACACGTTGTCGAGGCTATGGTGGATCATTGTCACGATACCTAGAGGGGAGAGGTAATGGTTACAAATGACTGTAGGAGTCATGTGATATGGACCATGTGTGGCTCCTAGATCAAGCAAATGTGTCGTCGATCTCCCATCTGGTTTCGAAATATGTGGACGTATGTGTATGTATGTAGGTAGTGATAAACATATACTATGTATAGATGAGATTATACTTGAAACTGTGTCCAGGGTATGGTCAACCCCATATCCTTCTTAGGAAGACGACCTATCTTTTACAAATAGATGACCTATTTATTATTGATTATATTTGGATATGGTTATGAGCTAGCTCACTCTTACTTATTGATTATATTGATTTGGTAATGATATTTATAATATAAGATTGAGAGAGACGGTGGGCATTGCTTCATCGTTATCTGATGTTACTTGAGGATATCTCATTATTGATGGTTTCTAGAATTGATGAAGAATTCTATATATGTATGATTCACCCATTCAATATTAATTTAGTGATTTTGCTTTGAGTGTTTTATCATATGGGTGATGACACTTTATGTGTGGTTTTGTGATATTTGATGTTATATGATCTACTCGAGACAGTCTGTGATATTTTAATATAATATATCTATATCATGCCCATACATTACATATTTGATGATATTATAAATCTCATATATTATTTATCCTTGATTAGATATAGCATGACCTGTATGTTATTTTATAATGCTCGGGTCAGTACGAGACATTTCGGGTATAGGGATAACTTGACGAACATATATTTCCTTGAGCTTAGAGGAGGGCTACCCTCCACTGCAAGTTCTTGTTGGAGCCCCCCTTTCCCGAGAGGGGGCTGGGCTATGTTTCCCCGGCGGCCACCCAGTGGCGGCAGAAAACGAACTCGGGTAGGCTCCGCGCGGTTCGCGAGTCTATTCATTGCTGATCCAAACTAATTATACCCAGCCAGGGCACTTCCAAGTCATAGCACTTTCTAGTAAAAAGGAGGCCGGGAAATGTTCCCTCCAGAATGGTGGGATGCTTGGCATGAGCGAAATCTAGTCTTGGTTATTAGCTCACACGATTAGTATACTGGTCCTGATGTTTCTACCCGACTTCTATATTATGATTATTATATGATATTTGTTTGACATTTTTTAATTATACGTATATATATAATTGACATATGAATTATATTGTATAACTTTAATATATTTATATTATATATTGTCGTTGCGATTAACTTTGTGTTCTCTGTGTTGTACTGTATATCATGTATTGTTCTGTCCTGGAAGCACACGTACATATTGATTTGTACCGATACTGTGTATGTAAATGTGAGTTATACATTTGATGTTTTAATATGTACCAGTGTTAGTCCAAGGGAATATTCACATGTGTATCCCATATAGCCTTATTCTTCGTATCATTTGACAGTATTACTCTATAATACTCTTAGATAGTGCTAACAAGATTTCTTCTCAATACCCCAAAGTTATTCCAAGAAGAATGGATAAACTTATTTGAATGTAGGGCATGATACCCTCATGAATTTCTTCGGAATTTAGCCTTTCTTGTTGTTGATTCTTGAATTGGACCTTTCGACATCGTCGAAAGGTTTGGTGCTTGGATTAGGTAACCTCTTATCTTGGTTGAACTTGTAGGAGGTCTCTTGCAAAAGTTTTACTCTTTGGTTAAGTTAAAGTTCCTTGAGTTTGTCCCCTTAAAGGTTATTTTATGTTATCAAAAGGTTAGGATGATAGCCCTCTTTGGTTTAGGTAGGGTACCAAACTCCTTGGTGATCATGTAGAAGCTTACGACCTTGTCAAAAGGTTAGGTCGCTTTAATGAAGTAGATTTGATCCTTGTTGAAAGGCATGCGAATGGTCACTTTTGGATTAAGCCTTGGAAGTCCAGGTAACTATACTTAAAGAGCAGACTTTGACCTAGTCGAAAGGTTAGACCACTTGGATTATAGCTTCGAAAGGTTCCTGATATTGTTATAGCATAAGCACTCTTGACCTAGTCAGTATGTTTAAGCCTCAAAATCGATCACTTCGGAAGGTTGCAATTGATGTTTAGATCAAATGTATTATCAACCTTGTAGAAAGGTTTAAACCATAGAGTCAATGATTTCAGCAGGTTTCAGTGGACGTTGATCCAACTATGTTGTCGACCTTGTCGAAGGGTTTAGATTGTAGAGTTGAAGGCTTCGAAAGGTTGCAGTATTTAATTGTATCTAAAGTGTTGTCGACCGACAAGAACCTTTCAATAATTTTGAACCTGCAATTAGGAGTTAATCCAACCAAAGTATAAATAAACAGTAAAGTAATTAATCGAGCACGAGATTTCCTTCTTTACCCATGAAAAAGCTTTATTAATTTCCTCAAATCAACACCCAATTAGGGTTATAATGTTTTGATTAAGAAGTTACAAGGTTAGAACGAGAGAAATTAGATCCCCAAAACATGACCCCTTGGGTCTTATTTATAGATGCAGGCTCCCCCATGCTCTCGACTGGGTTCGGAAGGTCTCCCTTTTATTTATAGTTGTGAACCTTCAGACTTTTTCGAAAGGTTTGCCTTCCATCTGCTATTATGGGCCTATCAACATTATCGAAAGGTTTGCATTCTTCATGCCTTCATGAACCTTTCAACCTTGCTGAAAGATTTGCCTTCTTTGTACTGCAGCGAACCTTTTAACCTTGTCGGATGGTTTTTCTTCACTGGATTGTTGTGAACTCTTCGACCTTTCCGAAAGGTTGCTCTTCACTTATTTACTGTGAACCCTTCGTCATTGTCGGGAGGTTGCCCTTCACTTGATTGTTGTCGAGAGCCATGCTTCTCTTCAACTTGTTTAAAAGATTGTCTTTCATTCTTTGCCGACTTGTGGGTGCTGCTTTCTTCATAAAAATTTCAACATTGTCGAAAGGTATCATGGATGTGTTTTAACCGGTTCAAAAGGCTTGCTATGCTTTCAAAAAGGTCACTATGGAGTTACTCACACTTTCTTTTACTTCTTCATCCTCTTCGAAAGGTAAGGATTCCATAGATACTAAGAGAAGGAACCTTTGGACTCCTTCGAAAGGTTTGGGACTGCTAAACTCTGATGACTGCATCCCTTTGACTCCTTCAAAAGGTTTGGGTTGTGCTTATTTTCCATTATCTTTATTGAAAGACCTTTCAACTTAGTCGAAAGGTTGATTTTTGGTATAACTCCCTCATTCGAAGGGATGCTCTTGACTTTCCAAGTCATCTTTGTCGAAATTTATAAAACTTCCAGCCTCTTGGCCTTCCCATGTTAATCTAGGACGTCCATTTAAATATGATCCAACGATTGGGAGTTTGGGCAAATTCCTTCATATAATACACTTATTCTCCTTCTTCCTCTTTTACCTGCAAATAAAGTCATCTGCAAAAGCAAAAGCATTCTCCAAAACTTATTGAATTTTGAATTTCAAAAACAAGTAAAATTCTCAATGAATCTTAGATTAATCTTGGCTCTTATCATTTTTCAACCAGATCTCCAGTTTCCTGAACCCCAAAGCTAAAGTTCAATTCCAGTTTTTTTTTTTTTTTTGAGAAAATTTTCTCCTAAATCAGTTTTCAAAATTCCTTTTCATCTTTGGATTTCAAAGTTGATGGTATTTAATGAAAATAATTTCCCTATTGGGTTTAGCTTTTAATCTATAGTCCCTAATTTTTGCTTCTTGTTTTTAACCTGAGTTTTTGTGTTATTGAAAACCTTTATACCCATTTTAAAATTGAGTTAAATCAGTTTCAAATGAAATCTATTTTGTTAATAGCTTTGATTTCTTGGTTCTTCAAGAAAATTTTGAAAATTGGATTCATAATCGAGTTTGGGTTTGGTTAAACCCGATATGATAACCTGCAACCCTCTCACGTACAATTTGGTAACACAAAATGACCTTTTATCCCTTCGAAGGAGACTGAGATGAAAAAATGGATTTACCCTCTTTATACCTTTCGATGGGTCGGAAGATATTGTGACGCCAACTTTACTATTATTGTTGAAAGCTAGTTAATTAAATGGTGTAACCCTTTGGCAACGAGCTCCCGACAAGGTTAAAGAGTTTCAAACCTTTCGAATACTAGCTTTCGACAAGGTTGAGATTCTTTAGAATTGCATTTGCCCATCTTTGTCGAAACGTTTAAAGCACATACGAGTTGAACCTGAAACCTTTCTACTTCAATGAACATGACATGTCTTGACAACTTTGAACAGACCTTTCGACAACATCAATAATATCAATATTTTTTGACTTAGGGATTTTGAGGTTTTTGTTTTGACCGTGTCGAAAGGTCTTTCCACCTAGCTTATATTACAATTGAAGTGTATCTAGGTTTTCAGTGAGCTTTCGACATCGTCAAAAGGTGATGAATGGGTTAATATTTCATTTCTTCTCCTCTACTTTGTCGATAACTTAAAAAATTCATATTATTATTTGTTCACTTTTTAGGTTTTCAATAATGTTGAAGTATGACGGTCAAGGTTGATGTCATTGTCCTTTCGACATTGCCGAAAGCTTGAATTGCTAACCTTTCGATATTGTCGAAAGCTTGATTTATCAACCATTCAACTTTGTCGAAAGCTTGAACTATCAAGTTTTTGACTTGAAACTTTTCACACTATTTAAAACTTGGTGTATGTTTCCACATTTAAGCTATCTAAGTAAACTTATTTTCTTTTGAATTCTTGATTTCTTTCTGAATTCATAAATGGATAAGAGATTTAACTAAAATATTTTCACCTGACAGAATCATGAGCTCTCCAAAGGTTAAAGCCATTGCTAAGCACTCCTTCATCAAAACTCAGGGTGAAGTTAATGTTATTCTCAAAGTTTTCGGCATCACTGGGATCGTAGCCATCCCTTCTAAACCAATTGATACCATTGACAACCCTCCAAAAAGGCATTTTTCTTACACGGCCATCCACATATAGAACAGTGGATTCCTTCCATTCCCCGAGTTCCTTCTTTCCTACTTGTCTTATATTGGAGTTGCTCCCATACAACTATCTCCAAATGTTTACAATCACCTTTTATCTTTAGAAATGCTGGCGTTGGAATTTGGACTTCCTTCTCTTAATGCTGATGTTCTGAACGCTTTGACCAAGTTGGCAAGGTTAAGTAACCTTAGCAAGAAGATTTACAGAGTAAATGTGTATAAGAAGCTTATATTAGATGGCATCAATAAGTTCAGGGACTGGGAAAATCAATTTTTCCTCGTCAAATGCTTTGCTGATGTTCACGGGACTTTTGCCTCTCCCCCGAAAGTCTATTTTAATGTTGTCTTTGCTTTTCTCTAGATTTTCTATAAACTAATCTCTGATTTTTCTAGGTGAATCTTCTAAGAAACTTAGTGATGCTGACAAAAAACCATTGACTCTTTAACCGCAGCTTCAAAGCAACTAGGGAGCAGGTGAAGCCTCTTAACCCCTTCGAATTTATGAAAACATTCTTTGCTGCTTCTTGGCCAGAAGATTCTAGGAACTCCTCCCACAATCATGCACATTTCTCATGGCAAGAGCTTCTTTTCTTTAGATGATGTTGAGCAATTCACTTCAGTGTCACCTATATATGCTGACACTTCTTGTATACTATTAGTTTACAAATTACTTTCTTGTCTCTAGGATTCTTTAAATTACTTTGACTGATTTCATATCTGCTTGAATTTGTTTTGGCTCCCTCCAAGGTTATTGTATCTTCAAGTGGTGTTGCCCCTCCTTCATCATCTTCGGATGTAAAATCGATCTTGTAGGCTTTCGCTAAATCTAAAAGATCTCTTAAGAGACGACTAACGGAGCCTTCTGAAGACGCTCCTTCCACAAAATCCGCAAAAACTATTGATGTGAAGGAAGAAGAGAAATGTATATCTTCTAAGTGAGCACTAAAGAGCCCCATCGTTAAATCCTCTGAAGATCAAATGGAGCAAACTCTACCTACTTTGGCACCCTTTTCTCACTTTACTATCACCGTTTCCCCAACTGCACTAGCGTAGATGCAGCTTTCCCTAGTGCCGACTCCTTCTACGAAGCAAATTCCTCCGGAGTCATCATCTTTTGCTCCTTTGTCGACCTGTTTTGATGAATTCATCGAACTTATTCTTCATTTAGAATTTTTCACTTCTTCTTCTCTACCGTCATTCAGTCCAAACTTGGTAGAAAATCTTTGCTCTTTGATGGAGCAACATATTTTTGTAAGCTCTCTCCCAACTAACTCTATTATCATTGAATCTTTCTAATCTCTAACTTGTGTTTTTTTCCTTTGTTGCAGATTTGGAGTAATTGGATTTCGTTAAATGAATATGTCTGCAAACTCTCTACTGGATCCTTCAGCTACAGGAGGAAAATTCTAAACATAAAGATCAACTGTCCTCTTGAGCTGCTGCTCAAAATGACACTTCTACTGAGTTAGAGCGAGTTTAGGCATTCTCACTAAAGCTGAAACCGATCTAGAAGCGGAGAGGCAAGCTCACCAACTCTCCTCCGATGAAAAATTCGCAATGGAGCTAGCATTGAAAGACTCGAAAGATGAGAAAGCTCGCTTGATTTCTAAGAATACTTTATTGAAAGACAAATTCAAGAGGACCAGAGCTTCACTTAAGTTAGCTGTTCAAACTCTCTCCAATGTCAAAAAGCAAGTTTCTGAGTTCGCTGAAGCCACCCCAGGGCCCATGATGCCGAAACATTACGAAGATGCTCTCGTGCTTTCCTATGCCGGCAATCTTGAGAGATGTCCCTGCTTTCCTTCTCTCGACCCATCCATAGCCAAAAGAGTAATGGATAAGATTAACCAAATTAGGCAAAGGTCGAACCCAAAGGCAAGGAGGAGATAGTTAATGTAAAGGAAGCTCCCTGTTTTGACATTCCCTCCTTTGACATAGAATCCGATTCTAAAGATAAGGATGATAAAGATAGCAATCTCATAGGAGAAGATGATGATGAAATTGATTGGGATAGTGATTATGATAACAACAACGATGGTAACCCCTCTGGAGGTCAAGGTTCAGATGGAGATAAAGAGGGCTATCTCATGCTTTAGGGATGGAAAGTGGCGATCAAGTCAAAGCTCCCGAGAAAGAGAAATCCTCTTCAAAAGATACACCACCAACACCTCCTGGCCCATCTGCCCCTCTAGAGGAGGAAACTGCTCCCACTCATACCGAGGATCCACAAGAAAAAGAACAAGCTCCCTAGGATCCCATTCTAGTTTCACAGGTATTGGCTTCTCTTTTTAAATGTCTTATACTTTGAAAATAATAATTAGTGATAAGTAATTTGTCTTAGATAAAGAAGAAGTCAAATTTTCCCCATAGAACAAAACTTGGGAGCAAACATGTAGAAATTAACAAGTTATATGGGGAGTTAAACAAATTAATAAAGGAACACAATGCTCTATCTTGAAAATATCACAGTCTGGACAAAAGTACCTCCATTTTAGCATCTTGTAAATATCAGAGAGCGACTCCATTACTAAAGAAAGCGTGTTTCTGGTACGACGCTCTCTTGAAGGAAAATAGAGAGTTAATAACTATATTTTGGATGACGATGGAAGAGAGATACTTTAGTTAATTTTTTGTGTAAAGCATATTTTAGACACTCTATCATAGATTTTTCATACTTAGGGGAATTCAATGGGGGTCTTCTTAGACGTTTTCACAAAAGATGTTTAGATGAATTTGGTTCTGACCTAGATCCTGGAACTTATCGCGGGTCAAATCGATTCCTCAAGATCTTCCCCTTGAAAAGCTTAAGAACTATAAGGACAAATTTGTTTTTGAGCTCTTCTCTAAGTCTATTTTGTATGAGCCGGATGGATGATTGTAAATATGTATTAAATAATTCATTTATGAAGACATGCTTTTGTTATGTTCTCTATGCTTAGTTTCTTTTACGATACTATTTCAGAATATCGGTTCTTTAGGTCGATTCGCCCCAAGAGATCACTTAAGTCAATACAATAACTTGAGGAGATTTTACTCTAAAAATGCATGAACTTTAAAGACTTCGAAGTAAGAGAGATATTGTTTTATTCGGGATTTACAAAAATTATACTTGGAATACCCTCATCTTTGCTTTAACTTCCTCGATGTATAAGAGGAATCATTCTTAAGAGAAATTAAAACATTTAGTTTCGAGTTTGGTCGCGATAGTCCACCAGTCGAAAAATGGGATTATAGTAAGGGTCAACTGGTTATAACTCCTGAAGGAGTCACTATACCTTTTGATTCGACAGTCATGCTTTTTGCTAATACTTTAGACAAAGTTAGGAATGTGGTCTCTCTACTTTAGATGTGATGAAAGTGTTTGTTGTACCTTTTAAATTTGTGGTTATTTGAGTTGTAATCCGTTACCATAATAATAAAGATATCTTTTGTCCTAATTTTGATTTTCTCTCATTTATTCTTTTAAATAGGAGCTACAACCATTTATGCTTCATCATGCTGAAAATTTACTTTCTCACGCCGATGCTATAAGAGATAGATTATTAACAAGGAACGGCTAGATCATAGTCCATGATGAAGTCCTTCTCGAGCATTTTGGTAGCAACATTGAAGCCGTAAAGTGGCATAAAAGATATATTATTCAAAAGACCATCGCAGTGGTTACAAAGACCATATAGCCCATGTTGATGTCGATGTCAAGAAAGAGGATGAGATGATCCGCACTTAAAAGACAAGTGAAGACCAATCCCACATCAGATTTTGACTAAAGGATGTTCGAAATTATTCAATAAATAAGTGACTAAGAGTTGAAGTTAAAAGATAGTCAGGCATAGTGTGCCTCTCCAGAATTCAACTTAGGAGACATGACTCCAAAGATTAAGCTTCTGGCCCTACAAGCAACTCCTTCAACTGCCAAGCCTACTAGGTCAAAACTTCTGCAGCTTAAAAATTTCCCACTATGCTCAACCTTCCCCCAAGCTTAGATGATAATGCAGTGGGGAACTGGTGTCGGAGGGTAAAATTTAAAATCGCTAAATATTTTGATGAGCATTAGAAGATGAAGTATTATCTGACTATCAATGATTACGCTTCTAAAAATCAGAGGCTAGAATGTGATAACTACTTGCTCGGCAAGCTGGTTGCATAGTTAGAAAGGGAAAACAAAACCCTTAGGGCTGCAAACTGGGCCTTTAATCGCACCCTGAAGATGCTATTGATGATGAGAGCAGTATAAGAAGAAAAGAAAAGAAGCTAAAGGAAGTTCTACGCCCAACAATTAGTCATGTCGTATATCCTTCTGTGGCGAAGATTCTTAACAAAGCAACTCGGGATTTGTAATTTATTTATGTTTTTGAGCCATGTAAATCTATCTTGTACATAATTTTGTTATTCATAAATGACTTCATAACTTCTGTAAATTATAGAAATTTTGAAAATATCACCTGATTTGTGATCCTTTTCTTTAGTGCAACTTTTGATATGCCTTTAAATTGCTCATTTGGCAACTTTTATGCTTGCTGGATCTTTTGTTACTCCTTGTCATTCTGGTTTTCCTGAGAGACATGTAGCAAACAATATCTTTAATTGTTAGATTAGAATTGACATATTTGTCAATGTATGTCATTTTCCTAAATTAGCAAATCATCTTTCCAATTGTATGAAAAGTGATTTATTCAAAATGTTAAGATCCCATCTTTAACCATAATGAGAAATGATTAAGGACTTGGCTCTTTCGTTTGTTTGAAATGCACAAAACTTGTAGGTGGTAGATTCTGTCTTACCATTACGTCATGAATATTAAAATATGACTTTTATTCGATAAAGAACCTAATTCAGTTGTCAATGTCTGAAATTTTGAAGTAGTAACTCTCTCACCCATTCCTTAACATTAATGGGATTTAAAGTTAGAAGCCCAATAGTTCCCATTTGGTGGCTCTTAATAGCAATTTTTTTGATAATATTCTTTGGCCCAAATTCGAGAATTTGAGATGAATAAAAATCTAAGGATCTTGTACCCGGATTAGGGTTTTAAATAAGGGAATGTTTGGCATACATCCCTAATAAGTTTGCAAATACACAAAACATCCCTCCGTTTAAATTATAAGTTTCACATCCCTATTTTGGAATGCGGCAATTTTATTTTCGAAAATACCCTTTTGTCTTCTCCAAACAAAACATAGAGCTGTCGAACAAGATTTCATTAGCCGTTGTTCTAAAAAAACCAAAAAATCAAACGTTATCAATTAAATTTCTTTGTAATATCGATTTTTATTCTGTTATAATTGGTTCGATATGTTGTTAGGGTTTATCGACTATTTAGTAGAAATATTCAATAATTGCAGCCAAGTCCGCAAATATTTAAAATAATTGCAAATAAGTTTGCAATAATTTACAAGTTTAACTACTACAATCCATTTAACATACATACAACGTCTACAGTTTATTATTCCCTTAAAATCATTTATATTCATTTTTCTTTTAATTATTCATAAGCATTGCAGAGATGTATGCAACTATTATGAATAATTGCATGTATGTCTGCATATTTTCTAATTACTTGCATGCTCATTAGCAACTATTCAGATAAAAGCATTTTTATCCAAAACTAGACATTTATAACTGTAAATAACAAAATAAAGACTTTTAGTTCAATTATGAAGATTAAATTCATCATTCTCTACAATTATTCATAATATTTGCATGGTTATCAGCAATTATTCTTAATAATTTCATTTATTTCTGAGATTATTCTGAATAATTACATTCTTATCAGCAGTTATTCATGTAAAATCATTTCAATCCAAAAATTCATTTCTCTGCAATTACCAAGGACTTACCAACCTCAGTCCATAAGGCGTCCTGCCCTGGCCCTTTTATGGTGCGACATAGATAAGGGCTTGTTCGATGCTCTAGCCTAACCATCTTAGGTGCAGATAAAGGCTTACTCTATCCTCCCTCCAGGAGGTGCCTTAACCTGGCCATAGCATGGCATAGTTAAAGGCTTGTTTGGTGCTCTACCCTGGCCATCTTAGGCACAGATAGAGGCTAACTCCGTCCTCCCTCTAGGAGATTCCTTAACCTGGCCATAGGCGCTGTTAAGGGCTTATTTGGTGCTCTACCTTGGCCATCCTAAGCGCGGATAAAGATTTATTCCATCCTTCCTCTAGGAGGCACTCTACCTTGGCCATTTCGGCACAGACATAGGCTTTTCTACCATCTTAGGTAGTATCCAAATTTGAGGAGCATTTCACTCCCAACCATGTAGACTTTCTCCTTACAGAAAGTTGATCTTTATTAATATTTCTCAAGTCCTTTTTACAAATTAACTAATCTTTCCTTGTCTAAAGAAACTGATGATCATCCCCTCCAAGGCTTCGCAACGGTTGGTTTCATGACCATTCATTATATGATAGTGGCAGAAGGTCCTCCCAAGTTTCTTTCATATTTTGGCTTTTTCTTTTGTGGTGATCTATAGTTAAGTTCATCCTTTTTAAGCAAGTAGACATTTTCCATTGATGTTATTAAGTTGTACTCTTTTGGAAGTCTAGACTTGAAACTTAACTCTTGAGGATGGCACTTTGACTTTTAATTTTTCAGCCTTATCATTTCATGCTCTTCAATTATCTTTCTTTTTGCTACCCTTTGAATCTCTTGGGTTGGAAGTGCTCTTGTTAATGCTTGCCATTTGTGTGCACATTGTATTCATTCATAATCTCTTTCTCAAAGATTGTGCCCTTGGAATAATGTTGAATTATTCTTCTCATTTGATTGAAAACATTGTCACTTCCATTTGTTTTTCTTTCCAAGTGCAAAGATTGGAGTAGGGCCAACATGAAAAGGATATAGACTCCATTTTTCAGGGTTATAAGATTCTGCTTTCTTTTTGTTTATAATCCTTAAGGATTCGAGCCTTAGTCTTTGCTCTTCATCTTGATTGGAGCATTTGATGTCTACTTGGGAAAATCTTGTCGAGTATGGTTTAGAAGACCCTTGTTTAGATCTTTCAAATCTTCCAGCCATGTTCAAACCAAAGTGGATAACTTGATGTAGAATTGATCCAAAAGAGGGGTTAGAGAATAGTAGTGTTAAGGGGATAACCAAGTAGAGGTTCAAGTCTTCCTTCTAGCGTCAAAAATGTAAACAAGATTTCTTATCAATACCCCAAAGTTATTCCAAGAAGAATAGATAAACTTATTTGAATGTAGGGTATGATACCCTCATGTATTTCTTTGGAATTTACCCATTTTTATTATTGATTCATGAATTGGACCTTTTGACATCGTCAAAAGTTTTGGTGCTTGGATTAGGTAACCTCTTATCTTGGTTGAACTTGTATGAGGTCTTTTGCAAAAAAAAATCCTCTTTGGTTAAGTTGAAGTTCCTTGAGTTTGTCCGTTAAAGGTTATTTTTATCTTATCGAAAGGTTAGGATAATATCCCTCTTTGGGTTTAGTTAGTGTATCAAACTCCTTAGTGGATATGTAGAAGCTTTCAACCTTGTCCAAAGGTTAGATCACTTTTATGTAGTAGATATGATCCTTGTCGAAAAGTATGGGAATGGTCTCTTTTGGATTAAGCCTTGTAAGTCTAGGTATATATACTTAAAGAGCAGATTTTAACCTAGTCGAAAGGTTAGACCACTTGGATTATAGCTCCGTAAGGTTGCTAATATTGTCATAGCACAAGCACTCTTGACCTAGTTGGTAGGTTTAAGCCTCAAAGTCAATCGCTTTGGAAGGCTGCAATTGATGTTTAGATCAAATGTATTATCAACCTTGTCGAATGGTTTAAACCACAGAGTCAATGATTTCAACGGGTTTCAGTGGACGTTGATCCAATTAAGTTGTCGACCTTGTCGAAGGGTTCAAATTATAGAGTCAAAGGCTTCGAAAGGTTGCAATATTTAATTGTATCTGAAGTGTTGTCGGCCTTGTCGACAAGAACCTTTCGTTGATATTTAACCTGTAATTAGGAGCTAATCCAACAAAAATATAAACAAAAAGTAAAGTAATTAACAGAGCACGAGACTTCCCTCTTTACCCATGAAAAAGATTATTATATTCCTGAAATCAACACCCAATTAGGATAACAATGCTTTGATTAAGAAGTTACAAGATTATAATCAGAAAAATCGGATCCCCAAAACATGACCCCTTGGTCTTATTTATAGATGCAGACGACCCCCTTTACGACTCTATGCTCACGACTGGGTCAAAAGGTCTCCCTTTTATATGTAGCTGTGAACCATTTGACATTGTTGAAAGGTTTGCCTTCCATCTACTGCTACAGACCTATCGACATTGTCGAAAGGTTTTCTTTCATTATGCCTTCATGAACCTTTTGACTTAGTCGAAGGGTTTGCCTTCTTTATACTACTGTGAACCTTTTGACCTTGTTGGAAGGTTGTTCTTCACTTGATTGTTATGAACCTTTCGACCTTGTTGGAAGGTTGCTCTTCACTTGTTTATTGTGAACCCTTCGTCACTGTCGAGAGGTTACCCTTCACTTGATTATTGTCGAGAGCTGTGCTTCCCTTCAATGTTGTCGAAAGGTTGTCTTTCACTCTTTGCTGATTTATGACCGATGTTTTCTCCATAAACCTTTCGACATTATCGAAAGCTATCCTGGATGTGTTTTAACTGGTTCAAAAGGCTTGATATGCTTTCGAAAAGGTCGTTATGGAGTTTCTCAAACATTCTTTGACTTCTTAATCCTTTTCAAAAGGTAAGAATTCCTTGGATACTGAGAGAAGGAACCTTTCGACTCCTTCGAAAGGTTTGGAACTGTTATACTCTGATGACTTCATCACTTCGACTCCTTCGAAAAGTTTAGGCCGTGCTTCTTTTCCTTTGCCTTTTTGAAAGACCTTTTGACTTAATCGAAAGGTTGATTTTTGTTATAACATGTAGTATGGGTATAGGGTTGGGGTGTTACAGAATCACACATGGATTCTCATATCCTGAATAGATCACGAACAACTACATGTGTTCAAGCATCTCAAACAGATCTCAAATCTTCATATAGATTCCAGCATCTCGAACCAACCATGAACCTATTCCAAAGCATAGAATATGTCTATGGTTTTGGAGTGCTTATAGTTTCAAATTATCTCATATAAGTACACTCCCCCGCTTACCAGGCACTTTAAAATCAATCGATGGATTTTCGATAAACTCAACTCTGGTTCTATGGAAAAGAAATAGATAATGCATAAGGGCAGAGATCATCTCCATATCGTTTAAGCAGATAGACTACCTTATCATATGTCCTAGAAGAGCAAAATGAGTTTAAATGTATAGTGCTACATTACCAAAGAAAACTATACAATATATTTCTCATATTTCTTCTAGATATTTCCAGAGTGATATTTGGTAAATTTCAACAATAAAGAGAATGATCACATAAGGGAAACTAAGTCCCATACTATCCATAAACAAGTAATACGTAAAACATGATTTACAGAAATAAGCACGATCATGCCACATAAACGACTTGTAATCCCCTTTCTAATTAGTCTTCCTTTATTAATTAAAAACCACTTTTTATTATTAAAAACACCCTTTTGCTCCATAAAATTCTTTACAAATGGAACTTCCCTTTTTCTCATGATTTTAATATTCTCAAAAGTATTAATGTACTTATCTCAAAAAAGATTTCAAAGTTCATCCATAGTGACCGTTTCGCTTCTAACTATCACAATTTCCATTCCAATTTCCACAAATGTCAAAACCAATTCCTTTATGTCGAACACTCCAAAACATGTGTGGAACAACCGAATATATATTTCTACAATATATTCACATACAACTAATTTAACAAACTTTAGATACCAGGGATTTCAAAGACATTTATAATGACATATCACTTCAAACATTCGCAACATTATTTCCAACTTAATCAAATAACAATATCAAACATGTAAACAAGTAGTCTATACCACTACACATGTTCTTAATGATTAAAAGAGGGAATATAATACATAATTATGTTGCCACTTGTTTATAAAAAAAGTAGGGTCCAAAAGTAATAACTTGCATTGTTCGTTGTACTATTTATATTTTAATACAACACCAATTATATACACAAAAATATACAATCAATTGGTGAGTAAACTCGTACAAGCCCAAATAAATCCTAGATAAGATATCCCGATATGAGCGCAACAGTGAAAATAGACGCCTCGATTGGACCACATATAAAAAAGTTAAGAGCTATATAAGAATTTGGATTTTAATATAATAATTAATAAATTAACTCACTAATTATTTAACTTACTGCCTAATCTCCTTCACCATTCAAAACTCGTGCATATTGAAACACACAAACCCAAACATGTCATGCATGCACAAGGACTAATATGGAGCATCGCTCCACTAAATCACGAGCTGATTCCAGCAATGTTTCCCTCTTCTCAAGCTCGATGTGCTCGACCTGACCAAATTGCATTTGATCGCCTTGTCCAATTTCCGACCTTTAGCCCAAAATTGCCACCCCCAGGTCGTATTTTGCCCATCTTCACCGGAGAAGGCCTAACCATCGCCAATATACTCTCTAGGCCCCGACGAGTTCAACCATGCAACCGATTCCATCTCCTACCTCTCCTTGCAATTCGCGACTCCACTGCCTACTACACGACAAAAGAATGCCGCACCTCCCATTCGTGACCCGCTCTACCTAGAAATTCCACCATACATCCGCCTTTGCCATAGAAACTCAACGCACTCAACAACAAGGCCTAACACCTCTCCAATCACCACCCAACCTAAACCCTAGGCGTGGTTGCACATAGTCGAACACCGCCGACTTCTATCGCGACACCATCAACACACAGGTAAACGAAGCCCTCATTCACATAAAGCCAATGATCCGCACTCGTCCGATTTCATTAATCCTAACTCATGATTTAATCCAACCAATGGCGACGACTGTGTTTCTAGTTTACAAAGCAAAGAAAATGGAGAATGGAAATTAAGTGAGAGAGGGAAGAGGAGTTAAGGATTATTTATAGGAAAACATGTAATATATTAAATTTTCTTGATTTTATCATCCTACGTTCCGAGCTTGTACGACCATACAAAATGCCTATTCTCCATGAAACTTGTCGGTATACAACAACTCTCTATTCCAGAGCTAGTGGTGCTAGTTTCATCATAATCTGAGGCAGTGTCCAAAATGATGATTTTACATGTAGATTAAAAAGAATTATTATTCATGTTTAATCACTTTAATTATAAATTAAAGTTTAGCATCACCATTATTATTTAAAAAGAATTTAAATAAGCTTTCAAAATTATTTCTATTCACATTATATCCATGATTTAAATATTTAAATAATTCTAATATTTAATTATAAAAAAATCAATATTCCGAGTCGTTACACTTTTATAAAATGATTATTGTCGCGTATCTTTATAAACATACATTTGTGCTTAAGTTTATACTTCTATATGTGAATTGACAATAATTTAATTCCACTAATCAAATCTTTCCCACAATTATATATAGGCACACACGTTTGTGTGTATCTTTCACATTGCTCACTTTGCATATCTTAGAAACAATTAAATTCGCATACCTCGTTTATTTTTAAAATAGATTTGTATGTGTTCCATTGAAAACGATATATCAATTAGTACACTTACCAAAATACCTATGGGATATTTTATTCCTTTCTGATTAAATTTATCATTAATAAAACACGTTTTACCCTTCTATTTGTTGAAAAATAATTCAAAATCACTTTATACTCTTTCTTTCTTTTTCCAATTCCAAACATAGGCAAACCATATATATTAGTTATCATAGTCAGAATACTCATCACATATATTTTTTAATAAAATATTCATTGATTATAAGTAAATTATATATCAATTTAACATTTATAAAGTGCATTCTGAACTTTTCCTTTATAGACGGTACTGATACACGGTACCATGATAGCTAGATCAAATTCGTCTTTGTTTGCATTTTAGTCCATGTAATCATTATAAATTAATCGAGAAAGGTGATAATTCAATGAGTTATCAATCAATAAAAGATAAGAGATAGAGAAAAATACCAAAAATATCATGTATATATTATATACATATGTATCCCATAATCTTATTATTTAATTAACTTCTTCCTTCATAATTTAAACTTTAGAATATTTTATTCTCGTATTTTCACTTCTATAAAGTTTTAATTCCAAATCCTTTTATTTTGAGGTAAAAATTTATACACTCTATTTTACTTAGATATTTTCCAAACCTAAGCTCTACTACCAAATTGTTGCATCCTCTATTTTAAAATCAGAAAATGAGTACCAGAATGCTGCAACCATTCTTGTTTTCCAATTAACAAAATGGGATCCATTTCTTTATTTAAACAACAAAGTAAACAATGCATTAAATTTTCATTTTACAATATTATATCTACTTAAACATTTACTCAATCAAATCCCACTGTAGAGATAAAATATAATATGCAAAGCTTGTACTACATGATTGACATATGACGATGCCATAATGTATTATCAGAGTTATAATACAAATAAACAAACTAGAGTTGCATAATAGTACATACTAATAGGTAATATCTAAATAATCAACATCTTGTAGCGTCTTCGGAAGTTGTATAGCTAAATTAAAATCCCATAACCTTCAACTCCTAACCTACTTCAGAAAAAAAGCTGAGAGTTTAATGGGAAAATTAAAAACTTCGAGTCAGGCACAAGTCTAATATGAATAATGTTAACTAACAATGAGTAGATTTATAATTGTAGTGTGACCACACTACATAATAGAATGGGTTTTCCCTACAGTAAATATGTGGGAAAGTCATACCCGACCTGCAACGTGTAATCACGCTAATTAAAACACATAATAGGTTTATACATCATTTCACTTAAGTAGGGTACCGATGTCACATATTTGCTTAGGATGACCACTTTAACCCTTTTATCAATTTTTAACACTTTATTGATATGATGTGATATGATGTCTATTAGTGCATTAAGTGTTCATTTCAGTGCTATACTTTACCGATATGATGTGATATCATGTCTATTAGTGCATTAAGTGTTCATTTCAGTGCTTCATAAACAGAAGGTATATTCAAGTTACCTATGCTATATGCACATTATTATTTCATGTTTCATTCATAGAATTAGTTTCTCCAAGGTAACCTACCATCTGATTTATACCAATATTAGGTGTCATATCATTCTTTCCATATTTCATCTTTCATCATTTCCCTTACATTCTTCCATTCTTAGGACCCACTGACCCATTCCTAATTCCATCAGTCTACCTTATGCACTATTATGAACCTATTATATGGTATACCATATGCATGTAGACAGTTGACTCTGCTGCTTCGAGGCATACAAGCAATGAACCAAGGAGCAACCTTGGCGTTAGTTGATCATCAATTTTAATCTTTTCACTAGATTTCAAAGTATTGGTAAGTCATTCATTTCAACAAACTTATAAGTCATTATTATTTATACTCTATTTCCGGTGACTCATTCATTCAACAAATTTGTTAATCATATATCATTATTAATCAATGTTCTATCTAGTAACTCTTTCAAGTTACTAACCAACCTTATCCTCTATATAGCACATGCACAGATTTAACCACATCGACTATACGTAATTTCATTAAAGAGGCAATTAATACAAACGTTTCAGCGGATACCTAAGTTACATTGAACATTATCATTAGACGAGATCCACATAATCCCTAAAATCATAACTAAACTGCCCTTTTTAAGATATATATTAATAAAACCACTATGTCCTGTACTGATAATCATAATGTTATGGGTTCACATAAGATATATCCATGCTTCTGATAACATTAAACAACACATATACAAGTTAAATCATTGTCAACATAACATAAATGTCCAAGTTTCATTTATATGTACATTTTGTAAATCCTATGTTTTCATACCATTATATTTGAATTCAATATAATCAAGTTTGGGACTTTTCTCGTTCGACCGAAATAATATTTAGCAATAAAGTTCATATCGACATTTGCTTCTCTTTAGTGCTATCTTTTAATTTTGTGTATAAATGCTTTTATGAGGGTAGATAATAAAAGTGAAAGTAGTTCATATTCATGTAAACTTTAAAAGTCATATATCGTGGAATTTATGGGGTGTAATAAAGTTGTTGCAAACTTAGCAAGAGGATTCAAAAGAAAGTTTTAGCCCATCACTTCACCTTTTAAGGTTATGTCATAGATTTTAAAGGTATGGCATGTGTGGAAATTTATCATTCCTCCACTAAAAAGTAAAAATTCAAAATCTTTAAAATAATCCAAAGAGTACTGTAACCTTGAAATAAGCTTTGAAGATAATAAACCTTAAAAATGATTAAAGTGTTGTAAATAAAAGTTATACATCTCAGATTAATCTTTCCATAAAGTCCAAAAATGTTTAAAATGGTTAAGATGATCAAAAATTAAAACGTAAAGGATGGAGATTGAGTTCTGACAGCCTAGTCAAAAACAATATCAAGTTTGCAACAACTTTGCAACAACACGTAAAATAAATAGTAATTAATTAAAAAGAATTAATAAATACTTCATAAGGCTCAAAAATCAAACTTGAGCCAACATCGAATTTGGCCATGAAACTTACACCACTGCATTCATGATGCTCTTCTGATCAACTTTCATGTATAATGCTTCGTGATTGGGGTTCATACGAAAAAGTTATGAGCGTTTGAATTTTTTGGATCAAAAGTAATTCAAAAGGTTTTAAATGATAATATAAAGTTAATAACGATATAATAAATAACACCATTAATTCTTTCCCCACCAGTTTGGTTCGGATTTAATAATTTTAGTTGGATGAACAGAATTGATTCAAGCAGTTAGCCCCTCGCCTTTCTTCTCATATTTTTTGAACTAAGCAGTGAAGCACTATCTTTTCTTCTACTCTGCTATTTTTAGAAGTTTTGAAAAAAAAATACTATATATATATCGGAGAAGGGTAGAAAATAAAAGAGAAGAAGAGAATGAGTGAATCAATTCTATGCAAGATGTACATTTAGAAATTACAAATTTAGATTTCCACTTAAACTTAATTGTCCTCTCAGATCTTAAATTCCAATGGCTATGTATAAACTCTTAGATCTTAAATTCGAATGGATATGTATAAACTTTGAAATAAATATTTTTGGTTGAAAAGAAATGGAGTCAAGTAAGAAGAATGCATTTTGATCTAGAGATTTCAGAGCCATAAGTTGAGTAAAAAATTACATAATTTACATTATACTAAATTTACATTAGAATCATATTTTTGTTATTATGCCTATGCGAAAATCATTGAATTGTAGGTTGAATAGAATAAATCTCATAGAAACCCTTGCCAACATATTCACAAAAAATTATTTTATTTTGAAGAAATGACATAAACAACCAAGTCCCCAAAATTTATGAAATACGATATTTATAGATTGTGTAGTTATTTCCAAATTTTTGTTATTTGGGTTGTAAATTGTTAAACTTATTACCATAGGTCACTACAACTACTAAGAAATGTTTTAATTTGATTTGGAATTTAAAATTTCTATATTTTAATTCATTAGATTTGTAGAATGCAAAATCCAGTTGTATTGACCTCCATGTTAATTTCCATAAACTGCCCACCCTCCACTTCTTAGTAGTTTATAGAAAGTTGTAACGATAATATTTCCTTTTTGGAAAAGATACAGTTCCAAGCATAAAAATATAAAAATAAATATTCTTGTGGAATTTACATGTTAGTGTATATTCAAAAATCTTAATGTAGAAACTAAAAGGTTACAATAAAACCGAACAACGTTCGATTTAACTCAAATTTCTACTTGCCCGGAATGATTCCGGAACTGCACTATTGCGTAGTACGCATCTGTACGATTCCGGCGCATTAAATTTCGTTCGAATTTGGTTTCATACGAAAAAGTTATTCAAATTTAAAGATTTGAATTTAAATTTAAAACAATTTCTTTTTTTTTATTACCAAAATTCAGCCGCACGAACAAAAATAAATCACGGCCGCACTATCTCATCTTCTTCCTCACGCGAAACCCAGCCAAAGAAGAGTCCAATTTCATGATTTAGGGCTAGGAACCGCACCCACCACGACGTCCAGGAATTCGATCAGAACTCACCATAACGTGCACGCGCCTCGGCTCTACCCACGGCCTAACTTCGGCCAAACTCAGTGACCGCAATCCCTCAAAAAGTGCGCACGACCTGCACATGAACGCGCCGTCCCCACGCCTCCAATAGACGACGACAGCTCGAATCACCCGTTGGATGAGTAGATCTCTCCATCTCCTATAACTTTCATTTAGAAAGTTTACGAAATCAAGGCAGATTGAGAGATTTGGATGGAAGAATGTAAAGGTTCTTCGGCCATTAATTGATATTAGCAGCGGCCGATGAATTATAATTAGGGTTTGCAAATGTTTTTAAGTTAAATAATATTATTTAATATTATTTTATTAATAAAATTCTCAACTTAACATCATATGCAAACGAACTCCATACTACGCATTCCGACAAGCGTCCCTAGGGTTCTTCCACGTTCCGGACACAATGGGATAGGTTTCGTAAGCTAATTTGATCGTATGCGTAAGTTACGAAATTAAACGATCAATTTTAATTAAACCGATTAAAACGATTTCAATGCGTTTCGAGCTGCCACGGTCAAACGACAACCCCGATTGCTACGAAAAATGAAATCCTCCAATGGAACTGGTTTCATCGAATTCCGAGACTGTGTCTCGGAAGGCTATTTTAACTCGTCGATTAAATCGAGCGATTTTCACAATCGTCGAAATCACTTAAAATTTCACTTTTAAAATTTTAGTACCTTAATAATAAATCATATGAAATTTATAATCACATTAAAAATCATTCTGGCTCATTCCAGACCAAAATCTAATTAATTGCAATATTTTATTATTAAATTCCTTTATTAAATTAATATAAAATCCCAAATTTAATCTATTGACTTTTAATTTCATCCAATGGTCCAATATTAAAATTCAAACCCAATTAGACCTAAATTAAACTTTAGAATCAAATTTTATATCTATTTACACTCAGAACTACCAATTATCCAAATTTTAATATTAAATTAGTATTATTCAAATTTTCAATTTCATTCCCGTATATGAAATTTGACTAATTTTATTAACTTAACCAAAGTCTTTTATTTCAAAACTCAAATTATGACTCATATTCAACATTTAAAATGAATTAAATGTTCAAATTTGGCGATCCAAAATTCCGGGTCCTTACATTCCTTCCCCCTTATAAAAATTTCGTCCCCGAAATTTGCTAAGTTAGAAAGAATGTTCCCAACTCAATAGTAAAACTTACTTAGTGAAAATCCCAAATTCACTTTCCCCAAATCCTTTAGTTTCAAATCGAAACTACTAATTCAATCGTATTTCAAAATCTTTTATTTCCAATTGTTATTTGAAATCAACTTGTCGCTAATGAAACAAATGGTCCTACACTCATTAACTAAACCAAAACTTCTTTAGTTAAAACTTATATACACTTTCCAAAACCCTTTAGCTCAAACCCAAACTCATATGCTTTATTTATACTCAAAAGCTTTTGTTTCAACATTATCTCAAAAACAACTTTTCAAGTTAATTTCAATTTTCAAATTTCCAAAAAATTTCTAACTCCCAAAATTTCCGAATTTTTTTGGCAGAGTCTCCCCTGTACGGAGGAGCTTTGCGATATCGCGATACAGATAAATATATATACATCGACCCACACGGTCGGAAACCAAAATATATCACAATATATATATATATATATATATATATATATATATCATTTCTCAATTATATTTGCGTAGGCGTACCTTTTTAGCCATTTTTTTTAAAGCAAGCAGCTAATATTTTAGCATATATGCGCTCCAACTCTATCGAACGTCTTCGTACCTGTACTTACTCAACAAACTCATCAGTTTCAAAGTATGAATATTTTAACAACATTTCCAATATAGCAAGCTAACATATCCATTTCATAGCCTAACCAAGCAAAATTCATAATTTACAAATGTTAACCATATTTTATCAATAATTCAAAGATCTCAATCACCTTTTTATTTCTTATTCAAGTCTAAACTTCATTTTATTTCGCTTGAATGATTTACATTCAAGTTTACTTCTTTCAAACCTTATTCGCATCAATATGATTAACACGTGCTTCACTGACATCAATCTATTTCAATTCAATTCCAAATTGATTGCAAAAACCAATTTCATTTGTTTTTTAAAAAAACTCAATTCCGAATACAACAAAACAACCAATTATTATGCAAATTTTCATGTCATTCAAGCACAAATCATCATTTAAGTTTAAATTAATAACATCACGTTCTATATTATTTACAGCCCAAACATTCTTGCTTTATCACAACTATTGAATTAAATCTCAACTCTTATATTTCCAATCCATTATCCATATAGGTTTATATGAATATCATTCCATTCTGGTTTATTTACAACTCATACATCGTTAATTTATCACAAAAATTAATTAAAATTCTTTTTCACATCAATTTTAATTTCACCATCTAAACAAATTTATCCAAGACAACATCATTCAATTTGCTTATGTTCTTCCAATTTTCACAATATTTTCATTATCTTCTTATACCAATTTTATTTTATTTTCATTTGATTCTCAACCAAATCAATTCCAATCCATTTACTTGCATTCCAATTTTATTATCTAAACAAATTTCATTTAAAGCTATTTCATAAGCTTAACAATAACCATCCCACCATTTTCTTAAATGATTTCAATTCCATAATATCTCAATTTATTTCCATTTTAATTGATTCTTACCCAAATCAAACCATTTGCAAATTTTAATGCACTTTGTTTATTTATTTTATTAACAAAGAGACCATTTTAAATTATCTCACTCATTGGAATTTATTTACAATTCAAACCATTACTATTATAATCTAATTCCATTATTCATTCACATTCTTAGCTTTTAATTGCCAAAACTAAATTCCAACTAGAACCGGGTTTTTATATTTTCTTTTCAAAATTTTCTTAACAAACCACCAAAATTTCATCCATTCCTATAAAAATTCCATTTAATTTAGTTTACACTAAATTCATCTTCAAGCTTCTCTTTATTTAATTCAGCTTACGCTAAATTCATTCTCAAACAATTCCTTTGAATTGAGTTAAGTTAAAATTTTATTCACATAATATCATTCTTACTTCCTTGAATTAAATTTTCTTTCAATTAATTCTTTCCAAATTCAAATTCAAGTTCAACCAAATTTATTTAGTCATCTTGGATTTATACCATTACCTTTACTATCTTAAATAAGAATTGAGTTTCACCAATATTGTTTATAATGCAACTGAATTTTGAATTTCACTTCAATCCAATTTATATCAACATAAATAAGTTCAAAACTTATTTTCTATTTTAAGTTCATTCACATCCTTTTATATCTCACTTCTTCTTATCTTAATTCACATTTCATTCAGGATTAGATTTGAATTCACCATACCATTCAACTATTTCCATTATGAATTACAATTTCATTTCTATTCATAAGTTTCCCAACTTAATTATTTTAAAACTCCATATCACCCATCTTAGTCGCTTCCATTTCATAATTGCAATTTCAAATTATCGAAATAATTTAAGGATATAAGTTTTCATTATACAATTATAACTCACAACTATAACCATTTTACATTCAACTTACATTCAATTCAATTCAATCATTAAATTTTAATTCAATTTTCATTCCCACTTTTATTTAACCAATCTTAAATTAAATTCAAATATATTTTATTTACCTTCATATGCTCAAATCAAATTCACATTCCAGGATAAAATTTCATTCCCTTCCTTATTAATATCAACCCCTGTTCTTATTTTAACCAACTTCAAGTTCAATAGTTGATTCTCTTCATCTTTCGCATTTTAAATGGAATTTCTAAAATTTCAATTTAATCCAAATCAATTTAATTCCAAGTCCAATTTATTTAACTTAACCCAAGTTAAATTCAAATTTCCTATTCACTTCAATATATTTTATTCATTTCCATATACTCAAGTTAAATATTCAATTTCAGGATTAAAATTTTCATTTCTTCCTTTTTATTAATATCAACTTCACTTAATAAGTCCAATAGTAGATTCATTTTACTTTACACATTAAGAATTCAATTACCCGGTTTTATTCCAAAACCATTTTGAAATAGTAATCAACTCATACTCTCCCGGTACATCAAATCAAACTTCAGATTTCTAAAACAATCTGTTTTTACCAAAGCAATTTCCCCATTTTGAAATTTCCAAAAACAACTGTTATACCCAACAAGTCCAAACAATATTATAACCAACCATTTTAGTAGCAATCCATCACTTTAGAAACTCGAAAATGAATTCTAAGATGTGGTCAGCATCATCAGGATTATTTTCCAGCGACTGAAGTGAGTTCAATGCTTTCTTACTTCCCAAATTCATTTGAAAACAGTTCCCATTCAAAAATACTTCCCAAATCAATATTCCAATATACCCTTCAAACACTTTAGCAAACATTTCAAACTTTCCCAGGAATTTAAATTTCCAACCTTTATTTTCATTACATTTAAAATCCTTTTCAAAACTTCCGGGATTTAAACTCTGGTTCAATTCAAATTTAGTTATTCTTCCTTTTGTATAATTTATATTTGTAGAATTTTATTTTCATTATAACTATTTCAAATTTCAGATTAAATTTTAGATTCTTATTTGATTTAGACATTAACAACCAATCATCCAAATATATAATAATTTTAGAAAATTATTTCTTTTATATCAAAATATAATTTGGAGTAAAATTATATCATTTACCCATTTTAAAAACAATACTATGTCGGTCTATCTTGTTTAAGAGTTTAGAAACCCCTATCGATACGGTTGTACTTCCTGCACCGACCAGAATTCATAAACTCTCAACCGATAAGTCAATACAATATAAAAACAATTTTATATTCACTAACAAGTGCGCTCTCATATTTATTAATACACTCAACTCATTATAGAGTACTATTGACTCTGTTTAATGAGTAATTTCCCCACCAAAGCCTAGGTTGTCACCAACCTAAGCTCTGATACCAAGTCTAATAGCCCGCAAATCCATACCCCTTGAGTCAACACTATTCTACTTCGATTAACTCAAGTGAAACAGAAATACGAACCATTAGGTTAAAGAAGAAGAGATAGAAGAAAGAACAAACTAAACAATATCAGAATCTCACAGTCGCAGCGGAAATAAATATAATAGTAAATATAGATCTTTACACGAAATGAAATCTATAACTCTTTTATACATCACATCATCAGAGTATCTCATACAGACCACATTTACTAGTCAGACAAATCCATACAATCACAGCAGTGGAATATATATATATGTATAGATAATACGTCACGGACGCCAGCTCCTCTCCTGCTCCAAAGCATCATGTCCTGAACAAATAATACTCGGTCTAACCCGAGCATTATAATGAAATAACACCCGAGTCAGTCTGGAATACCAGCTGATAATAATGCATCCAAACTGATTATTAAAATTTCAAAAATCCTTTGAAAACAAAAGCATCTCGTAAGACCACGCCACAAATAACATGTCGGGTTTTTACCCTACGATAGCAAAAACACTTTTTATAGAAATCCTCTGATATGATAATAGGGTCTATTTACAAATACTTATAAAATAGCCAAAATTGTTACATCTATTAAATTCCAGCTACTAGCCACAGAGTGGGTAATACAAACTGTTATCCCACTTCTTGGCAAAGCCGTGATACCAAAAGATCGATCGACAAAAAAGGACGGTTCGTCATAGAGATTGGTCATGCTTCGCTTCACTATGGATATCGATGAATTTTGTTCGAGTCCAGATTGAGCTACAATTGATAGGATATGACAAGAAAGATCGTAGAAGTCAGTATCTTTAATTTCAAGTCAATCCAAGTTCATATGCTCAAGCTATCATCGATGCAAGTTGGAGGAAATAACCCTAAGTTCGAATCCATCAGAAGAGCATGAGTTCGAATCCATCGAGTTCCTCTTACTTCGAATCCATGGGATCACTCCACTTCGTATCCATCAGGTTTAAGTCCTTCGAGTCCATGAAGTCGCTCCACTTCGCCTCCATCAGAGCATATAAGTTCATATCCATCGGCGTACGTTACTTCGCCTCCATCAAAGGACATAAGTTCGTATCCATCGGCGTACGTTACTTCGCCTCCATCAGAGCATATAAGATCGAATCCATCAACATATGTTTGCTCCGAATCGATCGCCACCTCCTTCTTCGAACCCATCAGGTGGTTAAGCTTCGTATCCATCGCCCAAAGCCACATGTTTGAGTCCATCAAGTCTCCTCTGCTTCAAACCCATGAAAGAGCACGTGTTCGAATCCATCCAGCTATAGCAACTTCGTATCGATCAACTAATACACATCACGATCGATACGAACATGCCTCTGTTCGAATCCATGAGTGAATGGAGCCTTCGAGTCCATTAGATCAAGATGAAAATCGTGGATTCGACCCAGTCAACTCGGAGTGAAAGGCGGATCGTTACGAAGAAAGCGTGCCATGTCAACAACACCATGCACAAAGCCATCGATTCGACCCTATCGATTCGAAGGGGGTCGATTTGAACGGAGCGCATTAACCGAAAATACAATCTTGAATCGATCATAACTCGAGATCTACAAGTCCAAATGCTATGAAATTTTCACAGAAGCTTGCATGCATGTTGAAGAATATCCACACCAAATTTCACCTCGATTGGACACTTTTTTGATCGATTCGAACTAGAGTTCGCATCGATCCTAGAGTGGGCCCAGATTTCCTGAGACCGGGCATGTGGGCCCCCCTCACGTGCCAGAAGCGGTCTCCTCAGATTTTAGGCAAAATATCAGCCTCCTACACCTATAAATAGAGCCCCTGGACATTCAGAAAGGGGATCGGAGAATTTCTAGAGAAAAAGCACGCCCAGACGCTGTCAGAATCACTCTACATCGTCATCACTGCCATTGATTTCGAATTTAAGTCTATTATCTGTTGTACTTCGCTCTAAAACACTTGTAATCTTCAAGTATTAAGGAATAAAGTGATAAAACTTCATAGTGGACGTAGGCAAAACGCCGAACCACTCTAAATTACTGTCTTCCGTGCAATTTACTTTTCTGTGATTTGGAGTTTTTGTTAGATAATCCTCATTTTCAATTTAGTTTCTTCATTTATTATCTCTTCAAAAACTTCCGAAGGGTGTTGCCCAATTTTGGTGCAAACACTTTGGTGCTTTCACTGAGAGAACCCAGGTTTTCTCCTGCTCATTGGATCTGTCATCGATATCGGATTGCATAAATCTAAGAGAGAGATCCAGACTTCAATTTCAGACTCCTTCGATACAATTCAGATTTACCAAAATCTAGGAAAGGATTCTATACCTCAAGATGGTTAGCACGAGAACCACTTCTACTGCCGCCGGCCAAAAAGGCCGTGATAGACAAAATCCCCCGCAACTTCCTCCACCCAATCAAGAAGATACCGGGCACTCAGATCCATCAGGTTCGGTCACTTGACAAGAGTTCCAGACATTACTCCAGGAATTAACCCAAAGTCGACAACAGCTGATTGAACAACTACGTGCCAATGTTGAGTTGACTAATGAACTAAACCGCCAAAGGCGTAGAATATCCAAAAGGGACCACACCCCTCATTCCTCCACTGAAAGCACTGCCTCGTCTGATTACAGCGGTGGATCTACACGTCCCAGGCTAGACGAAAACCATGCGCATACTGCCGGTCACCAACAAGCATTAAATGTTGGGCAGATAAGAGTTGGCCCTTCTGCCAATTTTCATACAGGACCCTCCTCACGAAGAGGCACTGTTCCACAACATACTACGGATAACCAAGCCACCGCCACTGCAGTTGACATAGGAGTTGATACCCGAAATCACTCAAATCAGAACTACCACCAGCAGGAACATACTCCGGGGCCATATGTCCTAGAAGACACCGAGCCAAGGAGGCGAGACGTGGATCGTCGACAGCGCCCGATCCTACCTCGCCCTGTGGAACCCGACCACACTTTGGCTCGCCACCCTCCGAAAATAGCAACACCTGACCTCTAAGCTATGGTACGCCAAATGATCCGCGATAGTCCGGGCTTAACAAATGACGATTGGGGAATCTCCCGAAGTCATACTCCGTTCACCGATGACATATTATATGCTGAACCTTCTCGGCGCTTCAGGATGCCGACTCTCCCCGTGTATGAAGGAAATTCCGACCTTAACCAACATATTCTGAAATACGAACGGTCGATGACTGCTGCAAGAGCTGATGATGCAGTAAAATGTCGTAGTTTTCCCATTTCTTTAGGGGGAATTGCGACGATGTGGTTTACACGATTACCACCATGATCTATCTCTTCATTTGACCAATTGGCTACTAAATTTGTTAAAAAGTTCCGTATGCACATTGCCAGGCCTAAAGACGTAAATACTTTATCTAATGTCACTCAAGCTCCAGGAGAGACACTCGGGCGATATTTGGAAAGATTCAATGCCGCTTGTGCAGAGATCACTAAGCCTAATGATAATTCAATCCTGATGGCCTTGACTAAGGGGATTGACCCAGACTCTGAATTTGGAAATTGGCTAGCTGGGAAACCTCCCGCATCGTTGGATCGTTTCTACTCCAAAGCCGCCCAATTCTTAAGGAGTGAGGATGCGAAACAATCTAGGAAGCAGGTTGATGCGAGACCCAGCAATGAAGGAATTCAAAGCAATGTGGCAGTTAAACAGTCAGGGGAGAGTTCTGGAAAAGTACAATTGAATATTCAAAACAAGCAAACTCAGCCGAGGAACGGCGATAATAGAAATAAGAAGCAAGATCAGAATCGTGGCCCGCGGCGTAGGGCGCAAATGTTTGAAAGCTATACACCACTGAATATGTCACTGGAAAACTTGTATCTACAAACTTGTAATGCGATGCAGTGTAAGAAGTCAACTCCGAAGCCATCGTCGAAGAGACAGATTCAAACGGGGAAGTTCTATAGATTCCACGAAAGTTACGGACACAATACCAATGACTGCAGGCATTTGCAAGATCTTATTGAAAAACTGATCAGGGAAAGGAAGTTAGATCAATTCATGCAGGCACCGCAAGTTGGTGGGGTGTGGGCCCGTCAAACCAAAATCGTGCACAAAACCAAGAGAGACAGGAGGAGCCCGCTCGTACAAGCGGGAGGTTGGTCATAAATACAGTTAGTGGTGGTCCTCATCCAGCGGACCGAAGCTGGAGGGAAATGGAATCATACGCCAATTCGATCAGGCATGTGAGTTTCGAAAGTTGCAGTACACTTGATGAAGGGGCTCCGGCCAAACAACAGAGGACGATGGCAGACGACATCGTATTTAGAAACCGAGATGCTGATAAGGTCGAAGCCCGAACTATAGACCCACTAGTCATATCTGCCCAGGTTGGTCCTGCTTGGATGAAGAGGATCCTGGTGGACAGTGGGAGTTCAGTAAATATCTTGTTTAAGAGAGCATATGATCAAAATGAAGATGGAAGCCAAAGATTTAAAGCCTTGTCAATCTAGAATCCATGGCTTCGATGGAAGTGCTAATATACCCACTGGAGTGGTGGAGTTGCCACTGGAGTTGGGAGTTGGAGAACGCCGAAGAGTCCGAATGTTATAATTTGTTGTACTAGATATCCACTCTCCATACAATGCTTTTTTGGGCCGACCGGCCCTTGCCGAATTCAGGGCAGCGATTGCCCCATGGTGTTTAACTTTGAAATTTCCCACTGATCGTGGGATTGGGGTCATTTAGGAAGACCAGGCTGCTGGTAGAGCCTGTTATGTTGCCGAACTGCGAGAAGCGCAGAGAAAGGAGAAAGGAAAGGGCATGGAGGAATCTCTCTGCGTCCATTTCGCCGATGATTGACAATTAGTGCCTGAGCCTCGGCCCGGGCACCACGACCAATTCCAGAAAGATCTAGACCCCAGAGACACTGAAGGTAATGATGAATCTAAAGAAAGTTAAGCTTCCCCCGCCGAGCTGACAATTGACATTCCAGTTAATGATGATGATGATTCAAAAATGTTAAAAATTGGGTCTCAACTAAACCCATAAGCGCAACGGGAATTGGTCGAATTTCTCCAAGCAAATCTAGACGTATTCGCTTGGACGCACTCTGATATGTGTGGAATCTCGCCGGATATCACGAGCCACACCCTGAATATTGACCCACGGTATATCCCTGTCAAACAAAAAAGACGCGGTATGGATACAGAGAGAACTGTCGCCCTCAAAGAAGAAGTTGATAAGCTAAGAGCGAATGGGTTTATCCAGGATGCTTTGTACCCGGAGTGGGTATCCAACCCTGTACTTGTCCGGAAACCGAATGGGAAATGGAGTACGTGCATCGATTACTTTGACTTAAATAAGGCTTGTCCGAAAGACAGCTTTCCACTTCCCCGAATCGATCAACTTATGGACTCAACGGCCGGGCACAAATTATTATCTTTCATGGACACTTATTCTGGTTATGATCAGATACCCATGCATGTGCCCGACCAAGAACATACGAGCTTTGTAACTGACCTGGGACTATACTACTACAAGGTCATGCCTTTTGGATTAAAGAATGCCGGAGCAACTTACCAGAGCTTAGTCAATCGAATGTTTGCCAACCAGATCGGGAAAACTATGGAGGTTTATGTAGATGACATGTTGGTAAAATCGCGATACTCCACTGATCACGTCAAAGACTTATAGTCAATGTTCAACGTCCTCCAGAGATACGGAATGAAGCTTAATCCGCTGAAATGTCATTTTGGAGTCGCATCCGGAAAATTCCTTGGGTTCATCGTCAACGCCCGAGGAATAGAGGCCAACCCTGAAAAGATTTGGGCGATCAGGAATCTTCAAACTCCAAGGACCATAAAACAGGTTCAAAGCCTTAATGGAAAGGTTGCACCACCGAGCAGATTCATCTCGAAATCAACTGACAAATGCATACCCTTCTTCACCTGATCCGAAAAGGGAAACGAAACTTCGAATGGACTACAGAATGTGAGGGCGCATTTCAATCACTAATTCAGCATCTTTCCACACCGTCGATTCTTTCAAAACTTATTGATCATGAACAGTTATACCTCTATCTGGCAGTATCTGAAAATGCCATCAGCGCTGTGTTAGTTCGGGAGGAAGACCGAGTGCAGAGACCGGTCTACTATGTTAGTAAACGATTAACCGGAGCCGAGAGAAATTATCCAAGGTTAGAAAAATTGGCATACTGTCTAGTCATCGCCTCAAGGAAGCTCCGTCCATATTTTCAGGCTCATCCCATCACCGTGTACACTTGATTAGCCGTTACGACAAGTCCTCACACGACCTGAGACGTCTGGCAGGCTATTGAAATGGAACATTGAACTAAGTCAATTTGACTTCACATACACTCCGAGATGAGCCATACACGGCCAAGTCCTTGCAGATTTCATTGCCGAATTCACTACTCCTGAAGACTTACCTGAAACAAATAAATCCCCCGAATACATATGGAAGCTATATACTGATGGTGCATCCAACGATCGGTGCTCGGGCGCAGGGATAGTGCTTGAAACTCCCGAGGGCCGATCCATATGCTATGCTTTAAAGTTTGATTTCCGTGCAACCAACAATGAAGCCGAATATGAAGCTTTGCTTACTGGGTTGAATTTGGCCCGTGACCTAAGAATTATTGCTGTGGAAATCTACTGTGATTCCCAGTTAGTAGTATGCCAAGTTCGGGGTGAATACCAGGCCAAAGATCAAAGATTAGCCGCTTATCTTGCCCGAGTACGGGAAATACTTGATCAGTTCGATTATTATACCATTTTCTACGTACCCCGAGAGCACAATCAGAAAGCTGATTCGTTGGCAAAGTTGGCAAGTACAGGCGAAGCTCAACACTTGGGACTCGTCCCTGTCGAGACTTTATCATCTCCAAGCATTGATCGAGCAGAGAATGAATTCACATTTGAAGCTACTTCCCCCAGGGAATCATGGATGACCCCCTACCAAGACAACATTGAGCGTGGCATATTACCCGAGCGTCGAAGTGAGAAAAGACAAATTCTTCGAAAAGCTTCACGATTTGTCATTCAAAATGGAGTTATGTATCGAAGGGGATATTCTGTTCCTCTTCTCCGGTGTATCGCACACGACGAAGTCAAACGAGTGTTACATGATGTGCATGAAGGAGAATGTGGCGATCACACTAGGGGGCAAGAACTTGCCAAGAAAATACTCCGATATGGATATTATTGGCCTACCATAAATCGCGACGCTATGGACTATGCCAAAAAGTGTGATAAATGCCAAAACACGCTCGAATTCCCAGAGCTCCACCTACTGAGATAACCTAAATGGTCAGCCCACGGCCATTTGCAATATGGGGAGTTGATATAATTGGTGTGTTGCCTTTAGCTAAAGGTGGCACAAAGTACGCCATCGTCGCAGTTGATTACTTCACCAAATGGGCTGAAGCTGAACCTCTTGCAACAATTACGACAAAGAAAGTGATCAACTTCGTGGTGTGCAACATCATCTGCCGGTTTGGTCTCTCGCATACTATTATCACCGATAATGGAGCCCAATTCGATAGTGTTGAATTCAAGAACTTCTGTCAACGATTTCACATCCACAAGAAATTCTCTGCAGTAGCACACCCTCAAGCAAATGGTCAAGTTGAAGCCGTCAATAAGGTTATCAAGTCTATTTTGAAGAAACGAATGTAAAAAGCCGGGGGCAAGTGGGTTGATGAACTGCCTATGGCTCTATGGGCTTACCGAACGACTCACAAGACTACAACCGGACACACTCCATTTTCTCTATCCTATGGCTCTGAAGCCGTTATTCCAGTCGAATTGGAAGTTCACTCTCATCGTGTGACATATTATGATCCGAAAACGAATGCCATATTACTTGCTGAATCTCTGGATCTACTTGACGAGAAGCGTGAAGAAGCTGATTTGAGGGCAGCCGCATATCGGGGTCGAGTCGCTCGAATATACAATGCCAAGGTCCGCCCGCGAACCTTTGAACCCGGCGATCTCGTACTCAAGGGAATTTATCTGGTCCCTTCGCACATGAAGCCAAATTGGGAAGGGCCGTATGTAATTTCACAAAAGCTCGGAGATGGCACGTTCAAGTTGTCAACCATTGACGGTCTCACTTTACCGAGAGCTTGGAATAGCGAAAGTCTCCGTCGCTACTACACATGACATGCTTTATTTATCTATTTTTAGTCAATTTCTTCCTTAGCATTTTATTTTCGTATTTTGAAGTTTGAACTTGTAATAAGGCAACTGATTTTGCCATATTTCTTTTATTTCAGCAATAAAATGCCATCTCTTCGAGCCAAAAGTTGCGATTCACTGAAAATGACGCATAATATCATGATGCACGGAGAGCTAAATTCCATCACGCGGTGGGATTTATTCAAATAGGGAGTGACTGTGATACGACCGGTCACTCACTAAGTGAAACCCGAGCTCGGGGAAAGAACACTACACCAGCGTTTACAAGGATTGATACACGATAATCCTTTTACTAACTCCAATTTCCCAGAGTGCGAATTGGAGTATAAACATTCAACAACTCGTTCCCGGAGTGCGAATAGACTCCAACTTCCCAGAGTGTGAATTGGAGTATAAACATTCAACAATTCGTTCCCGGAGTGCGAACGGACTCCAACTTCCCAAAGTGTGAATTGGAGTATAAACATTCAGCAATTCGTTCCCAGAGTGCGAACGGACTCAAACTTCCCAGAGTGTTAATTGGAGTATAAACATTCAGCAATTCATTCCCGGAGTGCGAACGGACTCCAACTTCCCATAATGTGAATTGGAGTACAAACATTCAGCAATTCGTTCCCGGAGTGCGAATGGACTCCAACTTCCCAGAGTGTGAATTGGAGTATAAACATCCAGCAATTCGTTCCCAGAGTGCGAACGGACTCCAACTTCCCAGAGTGCAAATTGGAGTATAAGCATTCAATAACTCGTTCCCAGAGTGCGAACGGACTCCAAATTCCCAGAGTGTGAATTGGAGTATAAACATTCAATAACTCGTTCCCAGAGTGCGAATGGACTCCAAATTCCCAAAGTGTGAATTGGAGTATAAACATTCAACAACTCGTTCCCGGAGTGCGAACGGTCTCCAAATTCCCAAAGCACGAATTGGAGTATAAACATCAAATCCACTGTTCCCAGAGCGCGAACCGAAGCATCCGTGCTAACTCCAACTTCTCAGAGCGCGAATGGAGTATAAACATAGATTACGAGTTCGCGGAGTGCGAACCAAAGCATGCATGCTACCTTCGAATTCGCAGAGTACGAATTGAAGCACAAACACTATGTCAAAGTTCCCGGAGTGCGAACCGAAATATCAACACTAACTCCAAGTTCCCGGAGCGTGAAGCGGAGTATAAACATCAATTCCAGGTTTCCGGAGCACGAACCGTGTTACAAGTATCGATAACTCTCAAATTCCCGGACGGCGAACCGGATTATCGATCTCAAATTATCCCGAGTCCCCAGAATGTGGACATGTGCTTAAGATATTCAATAAATACGATCAACCACCAAAATACAAATGTTGTTCCCCGAGACTAGGGGGCAAAAAAGCTAAGTGTTAATCACTAACCAAAGTGATACGATGTCCAGAGTTCAACTCATTCATCAAATCATGACACGAAGTTATGTTTTCATACTTGGCAAAAAAAAACAAACACTGCAAAACACTTAAGTAAAAGAAAAGAGCAACTTCCCATTCCATCAACCAACAAAAACAGGTTTGATTACATGGCAAGTCAAAAGGTTTCAATTAAGTGGAGGCCGAATCCACACATATACACGGCTCTAAAAGAGCAAAAGAAGAGATAAAAGAATTGCTATTCACAACCACATGATAAAACAAGAAGCTCACTCCTTCTTCTTTCGGGGCTTCTTCTTCGGAGTCGAGCCGCTGGACCCATTACCCGTCTTCCTATGAGACTTTTTGCCCTTCTTTGGAACATCCTCCGGATCTGGCATAATATCAACGTCTTCCTCAGAGCTAGAAGGGACAGAGATCCTTTTGTGACGATGAACTGAAGGCATGGGAGCGATGACAGGTGTTTGTTCAGCAACGCTTGAGACAGTTACTGTGCCACCGGGAGAGATCACCATTAAAGAAGATAAGCTTGAAGGGGCAGTGTCGCTACCAGGACCACCAACTGTTACCATCGTGGCCATCTCAGCACTTATCTCAGCTAAAATCACTTCTTCTCGAGACAACTGAGCTGCGCTGGATACGCTGGTGGTCGTCACGACAGAACTGAAATCTGGAGCAGCTCCACTCATCGTAAATGAAGGATCAGGAATAGGGTCAAGAGAGTGAACAAGTAGCTCTTCAATCATTTGAGCATCGAATGACATCGAGCTCCCCTCTCCAATATCACTGGCCATGGCAGCAGTTGAAATCGCCTCGGTGACAATAACTCCATGCGTAGGATATAGAACCGGAGGAACTGGGGGCACGAATGCGGCACTCTCAGTTACTGAACAAAGGAGAACAAAAGTAATCAGTCTAGAAAATTCTCTCAAAAATCGATACTTTAAGACATGAGGGAAATAATCAAAGTACCTACTTTACCTTGCCTTGGAGCTTGAACAGGCTCGGAGACAGCAGTCTTGCCAGAAGACAACCTCGGTTGGTCTGGGTTGTAAGCAGGAATAACTTGCGGATCAACCGCGGCGATAGCTTCGGACGAAGTCGGGATAGGGACTTCGATATTCTCACTATGATGCGCGACACCCGAACCTTCGCCGATCTCCATTTGATGGATGCCAAGTCTTTCTTTCTCAACAGAAATTATCGCCTCGTGAAGAGTTCGCCTCTCATCCTCGCTAAGCAGACGTGACTCGAGCTCAAACTCATCTAATACTCCATCCGGGCAAGACATCCTCTTGTTCTCCACTAATTTCTTCCAGCATTGTAGAGAAGCATTGAGTAATATCCTAGCCAGGAGAGATTTCTATGCTCTAACACGTTGGCATTATATGTGTCCAAGAGTTCGTCAAATTCGACCTCCATCTTGAACCTCTCTGCGTGGACTCTCTCCTCCACCTCCATTTCAACCTCCTTAACCCTTGCGACTGCCGCATCACGCTCAGCTCGGAGAGACACAACTTGCTCACACGCTTCGTACGCGGCCGTATTAGCATCATATTTTTCCTTGTTTATATCGGCAAACTTAGCCTTTAATTCCTCTAGTTCTTTGACTGCCGCATCCCGCTCGGCCTCAACATTTTTGTATCGATGGCCCAAGTCTTCAACTAAAGTGCAATGTGCTTGTTGCATCTTTTCCATCTCAACTAATGTCTCATCAACCTTTTTTAGCGACTCAACTTCGGCCTTACGGGAGGATTCCGCCTCAGATTGAAGTATATCAACAATATGATTCTTCTAAGCCAAGTCGGCTTCCAGTTTCTTGATAATTTTGGCCCGATCGAAGGCTACTTTTGAAGCTTTAACAATCGCCTTATACCATTCTTTGTACTGAGCATAGAAATCGCGGGTATAGCTAAGTGCTATGGTCACAGCGTCTTCGGGAATTCTTTTAAGATTAGGAGGGAAAATACAAGCGTCGAAGCAAATCTCCGGGAAGTCCCTCTTCAATTGAGCAAGTCTGATGGCCCCTTCACCAGATGGTTCAATAGGGGCCTCCTCCGCAGCCGTGGTCGTAACAACCTCAGTTCTAGAACAATGTGGCTCGAGCCTCGAAACCTGCAAAGACGGTTGATGTCATAGAGGCTCAGATACCTGAATATGGCTTCGGGGTGGCGGAGGACAACGAGAAGGGGAGCGGTATCTCCGATCTCTGTCCGATCGCTCCTGACCAGAGTAACTACGATGATGATCCCTTGCATAATATTCCTGGCCATGATGCCTCCGTTCACGATCGCAATCGGAGTCTCCACGTCGACATTCGGAATAAGATGAAGGGTGATGCACTCTTCCGAGTTCGTCTAGTGTAGATTGACGGCCAGACATAGCACCTGAAAAAAAGAAGCAATTCAGTTAAATACCAGGCGAAAGCAATACGATTCGTGCGGAAGTCGTGTAGTGTTATGAAAGTGTATGCAAATGTGCAAAACCCCCGACCAACCAGAAGTGTCGACTGCACTAACAGGTAAAGGCTCGCCTATTTCTAACGCTTCCCTGAGTTCATCCAACCCGGACTCGTGGTGGAGAGATACGTATTCTGGGATGGGAATGTCATCCAGTCCTATAAAAATGTTTCCTGATTGATAAGGAGCAGCGTCAGAGGTAGTAATTCCGGGGATCAAACGAGATACGACTACAGACTTCTGTCTCTTATGTTTAGGGACAACAGCCTTGCCTTTCCGCTTTTCTACTATTCGGGAAAGATCAGCCGCTAACTCGGTATCGGTGGGCGTCCTCTCGTCATCGCTCATTTCTCTTATCACTATGCCAGGTTTTCTTTTCACTGTCTTCTTCTTTGTCTACGAAGCCGGTTTCGCCAACCCCTCGATAACAATACTCTGGTTCACCTCAATTAAACCCAACGTCCTTAAATTATCATTAGTTAACACAGAGTCGATGTGCCGCAAATCACTCGGGACCTCTTGTAAACTTCGGACAACGCCTTTGTAGTGTCCACCGTCAGGCCTTGAGATGATAGCTGCAAGAAAAACGCCTGATATTAGTACAAGTGTTGCTAACGACTGTTGAAGAAAGCTTGTGCGATTTACGACACTTACGTCTAGACAGCCATCGCCTAGCGAACCCTGGGGGCATCGAACAAAAAACCATTCATTTTTAAAATAACCGAGTCTGGTCCAGGCTCCCGTCACAATCTGGCAGTTTCTAACTGCTTCCAAAGAGGTGAAAGATGGGCTATCACCCCTGCTTTTGAAGTTGAATATGTGTCTAATCTCGGTTTGTGATGACCCTACTTTTCTAGTGGCCAAATCATGGACTAATTTGTTTGTTTTTTTTTTCTGCATAAAGAAATATGCTAAATGAAAACACAGGGTCATCTATCTTCGAAACCAAAACCAGGATCCACTATTACCAATATAGAAATATTGGTGTATTCTTAAAACATAGATTAGTATATGTGAAGATATACCAATCTCTTTAGCTATTAAATCAGAGTTTAAGAAAATTAGCTAAAGCATTCACACATAGCATTTTAATATAAAGATAAATCCATTTTCCTCTTTATGAAAATTATTTGCAATATGACACAAAAGATACACAAGCAGACTGGAAATATCGGAATTCCAGATTATATCATAAAAGTCATAGATATTCTTTATTTAATTCAACTCTTGCTATAGCACAATTATAGGTGTGGCTGCACGTACACACACATATAAATACAGGTGTGCACGGCCTCGCCAACACACAAGCTCAAGAAATGGTATTAATGAATAGGTAATTTAAAATTGAGCCCTAAAATCACACAGTAACAATGCTGGCAACATCCAAGAGTCAATGAAGCCTTGGCACCAACAAAGTATCAATAAATATACGTATAAACAAAGGATTACCAATCCAACTATACAAAAATGAGGTCATTGAGTTTTCCTCTTTCTCATTCATGCAAGTTATATTCAGACATAAAAGATGAATTTACATCAACTATCTTTCTTTTAAAACTGAAAACATATCACTGATGCAAGGACAAAAACCATTCTGCATCATACAAATATTTTTAACATAAACAATTGGAAGCTTACAAGTTCCTTTTATAAAAGTCTCAAGATAATACATGTACTTGTAATCCATTTCCAGAAATCTTATGAATATAGCATAAGAGAAATTAAAACAATTTGCTAATCAACTTTTTTTTTCTTTTTTTTTTTTTGAAAAACTATTCAAAACTGAACCTATTTATATCAGAAATTAATTCAGAATTTTATGTAAATCCAAATTCCCCATAAACTCCATTTTTTCCAAAATATACATTTTATATCAAAGAAGAGCATTTCTATCAAAACACAGATACCCAGATTCAAGATAAAAACTCAGATATTCAAATTAACTTGATTTCAGAAAAACCATAACATAGAAATATACGTAAAACCCATTTTTGCTTTTCGTACTCAAGACATTCAACTTGCCAGAAAACAGGTAAACACATGTATGTACTCAGATATGAGAATTTCATACAAAAACCAGAACTCCAGTTCTATATATACTTGTGCATATATATAGATAATTCATCAAAATAAGTTTATAAAAACTTTCCCAAAAACTTCTGAAAAGAATACTCGAACAAATCAGTATAAAAACCCTTCAACTCATCAAATTCTGCAGATCCATGTGTCTGCACATATACACAAGTGTAAACACTTGTGTATACTGCCTCGACACAAGATAATTTTCCAAACACAGAATTCCAGAAAATGTATAAATCTGAACAATTCAAATGTTACAGTTACAAACTTGCAACAACTTACAAGGCAGTACAGTGTTTTCCAGTTTTATATACATAGTAAGCTACACATGATAGTTCACTGATTATAACAAAATATGCACATTTCAGTTTGCAATACATACAAATATCAATGAATTACTTAAACATTTTATTCATATCATCTACAAGCAGTGACAGGTTATTGTAACTTCATCTCTTAAGTCATCATCTCATCAAAACATGCATAGCAACCTGTAAAAACAACTTCCCGAACTGCCTCGTTGAATGAGACACCCCAGGAGATTGTCGAGACAATCAGCAGGGTCAGACATAATACGTCTGGTATGAGTGCACTTAAACAAATCATTTGGCAGTTTAAACATAGTGATAAATCAGTGTATCGTGACTTAACAGCGAATGGTTATCATTTCAGATTCAATTATGAGCATATGCAGGCAAAATCAACATCAATGAATTGATATGCAAACAACCAGAGATCAAACAAACATTAACAATCATCCAAAACACGCAAAGCAACCATACACACCATTTAATTGCAGAAATACAACTACGGCTGCCTGCGATAGGGCTTACTGCCAAAATCAAAGTTAAGAAACACTCACAAAGCTATAGGAGATGTCGATCCCCTAAGTATTGCCGTAACTTTCCCCCTTTTCTCTCGAATCCATCGCCATTTGAGACGGCAAGCTAATTTTCCCCAATTCTGGTTTCTAGGGCTTCGGCCATTTTTATTTATTTTTTTGTTTTGAAAATGAGAGAGAGTCGAATGAAACGGTGGCCACATCCCTCTTCTTTTTTTTTATAATTCACTCACGGCTAGGGTTTTGAACATTTGGGAAATCACAAATTTACCCCTAAGCCATACCAAATGTGTGCACAAATATATTTCAACATTTTATACTTGTTTAAATCACAATATCATAGTTGTGTAAATATTGTGGGTCATTACAAATACCCCTCCTTTTTGGAATTGTGTCCTCACAATTCACTCTTACTTGTTCTACCATCCCCAAATATTCATTATATTTCGTGGAGTGGCTGCAATACACACGTGTATAAATATACACGCGTGCACTGCCTCGCCAACTCGAGTGCACAAGCAAATTTCAATCAACATGTTTCATCATCAAATGGACATGCACAAGGGTAATTGCAACTGTCATGCAAACTGATCATAAATAAGAAAGCAACACATTCAAGCAACTCAGTGCATCTAGAAACAACAAACTCAGATGGATGTATGGGAACTTACACATGAACTTGGCAAATGCAAGTCAACAACACAAAATGACAACAGCAGAAGTGATCAAGGCAAAATACAAGTGTGCAGTATCAAGTAGTTTCAAGTACATGGACATATATATATGGAACTGCCACTGCATGCAAACAGCAAAATCAAGTCTAAAGTCTCAAGTGCAACAGCAGATTTCAGATGCAACAGTGTTTGGACCAAGTCTATGCATACAGTGCTACTCAGGGGTGCACACAGGATGAAGTAAATATGCATACATATGGCAGTGTACAAATGAGAGCAGGAAACAGTGCCATTGCATTCATCATAATAGTGTTCACATTCAGTTTTAAACTAAACCCTATTGGCAAATTGGTTTAGTACATTTTAGAATCAATACAGAATTTACTTTCTGCTTTTCAAAGCATTTCTAATGTCTCAAACATATTTATACACCAAGCTTACTCAACCAGAACTAAACAATTATTAATTCAGTAACAGTTTATAGGTTTTGTCATCAAGTTATATATTGCTTACAAATGCATTCCTACTCATGATTCATACTGAAGTCATTTTAAATGTAATGCTCATTCATCCATGGCTATACACACCATCTTCAGGCAATACATATCATCTATATGCAAGTCAAAATAGAGATCAATACCCTTATACAATCTGTCTTTATTTAAATGAATTTTTAATCCAAAACAGACCCCATTCTTGGCAATCAAAGCAAAATATCATAAACTTACGTATGAATTAAGTTTATACAAACAATACTCAATCAATACAAACAGCAAACAACCACTTAATAATGGTATCTATTTATTTTTTATTTTTATTTATTTTTTTTTTTTTTTTTTTTTTTTTTGCTATCAGTTTGTATTATATGTTAGATCAAGTTTTTTTTTTTTCCTAATTGTCAAAGGGACACCAATCTTATACTCATATCATTATATTCAACCCAATATGTTTAAGTATCTGCATGTCTAATTATTTTATCCCTGTCCCGTTTCCATTTATCAGCTCATCACCAAATACCAAATTTAAAAGGCATGTATTCTACCACAGCCCATCATTAAATTTGCAAAGCATTTACCTGGGTTGGGGTTTTCCAGAGGTTTATTATTATCATTATTTTAAGAAATCATGGACTGTAATATCCCATAATTCAGAAATCCAAAACTAACCACTACAGATGCTGCAGACATCTATAGTCCTTACTTTTGGCACTGAACTATGACATTTTACATAAATTTATGTTTCAACTTTGATGTTTAGCATTTTTCATCATGGTCTCAACTGTTATTGGGAAAATAAAAGGCACACTGTCTGGGCACATTCACCCCAGAACACTCGGATCCCTGGACCTAAACAGGCCATGTGCCGGCTTGCGGTCTGTCCCCTGCTAAGCCCCTCACAGTCTCTTGACCCCATCCTTAGTGAACTTACTAAGTCTTTTTTTTTTTCAATTCATCCATCACGGTATATTACATATATCAGAAATGATATGGTCATTTATCATTTTATTCACAAATATCAAACATGTGTCAATCACAAATATGTAATCATAAAATCATTACCTTCATACAACTCAGCCAAAACAGGTTTGGCAAAACATTTTAACTTGTGATCTACTTGTTTTCATCCAAACAAGTCTATGGGTGTCTATATATATTTTTTTTTTTTTTTGGTCCCAAAAAGAAAACCAGACATCTATAAAAACATCAACTAATTGCTTGCCATCAGAAATCATCCAACAAGTATCTTAGCAGAAACTCTTATTTCAAGAATTCATAACAACCATCACCCAAATCACACAAACATCTCATAAATATGAACAAGCAAAACCCACAACATTGAGCTAAGGCATCAAAACTGAGTCTGCATACCAGAACTCACCATACCCCTAGCCTAATCACTTCTGCTTGTAGGTTCATTTCATATTATTATTATTTTTTCTTTTAAGGTCCAATATCACATTCATGGTTGCACTGGTGCACACTGCCTGGAACATCTGTTTGATTTCCAGCACACTACAAGCTATTTGGACATGAACATGCCATGTGCAAACTCACACCCCATCCTTGATGCAAGCCAACCACTATGTCATACCCACTTCCCTCATACCCAACCTGATAGAGGTGACCCAATTTCTTAGTTTAATTACTAAGTTTTCCTTTCATGTGTGCAGGTCTCAACTATACTGTCTCATGCTCAAAAATCTTTATGTACATAACCAGTAAATGCAGACAGTTTTCATGCATCCATGAAACAGTCATCCATTCATACATTTCAACAATCAATTAATCACATATGTATATCATTTCAAGTCAATTTTTTTTTCAGAGACAGGCCTTTGACTAAAACATAGATCAAATATTTTAGGAGATAAAATATCACTGGGGTTCCCAGTAACAAGATACTTGCAGTCAACTTATATATATTTTCTTTTTTCCAGTGAATCTTGTCCACAAAGGTTTCACATCTATATTATTTAAAGCAACATAAACTGTTCAGGTTATTGTTACTAACATTAAAATAGTGAACATGGAGGCCATAAGAACCAAATCTAACAACCAGCAAGGCATCAAAACATTTCACATAGATTATATCACCACAAAGAAACTCATCCAACACATATGTGGTTAACAAAACTCATTTTCATTCATATAAAACTAACATACACCTAATCATAAGTAGCTATAAGTGTTCCTTTTGTCTTCACTTATATCATTGGGCTATATGAACTTGCAGGTAAAGCACAGGGATTTTGCATATCAGAAAATTCTTATGTTTTTCATATTTTATATTACAATCAACATGTGACCAGAGATGTTTATATGTATATTTTTTTTTTGAGGAAATACTTAGGCAACTAGAGCTCAGCACATGGTCAAACCATTGCACTCTTATCCCCTTATTAAATACCAGACATAAGCAAAAGAACTTCCCTCCTTTTACTGCCTTGTACTTAACCAATCTTAGATCACACTTGACTGTAATGATTATATAATCCATTTTTTTCAGGTTATATTCATAAGAAATTTTATCTTCCTCTAAGGGACCTGTTTTATAAACTTCCATCACAAAGTTCTATGCAGTTATCAAACATATTCAAGAAATGCAGCTTAACAATTATGCATCCAAATCAGATAATTCACTTTTCAATGTTTATTCATATAATGACCTGTTGCAATTGATACTGGCATTTGATATTTATCTTTTTTTATCATTTGAAATTTTACCAAATATCAACATCACTTGCATCAGCTCATTATTATGTTTATCAAGTTCTCAAACATATACTTATTAGTTATGGTGTAACAGTGGCGATTTCAGATTTAAATCAAAATAAATAAATACACCATCTATATTGAAACAAAGGAACATCCATGAAGTCCACAAAGAAGTAAAACTGTAATTTTAACCATCTTTTAGATCAGATATAAACATAGGTGTCTTAGTCCAACTTTTCTTGTATTAGAAAACATTTATAAATTCAAATTCTCTCAATTTAAATTTCTTACTACAGAGATTTACAATAGGTTTTTGGGCTTTCCAAAATAATTTAGGCATTCATGATTCTACTATATTATTGTAAAGATATGGACAGAGGTGTTTGTTAAGAAAATTTCACCAAAAACCCAGAAAACCTCATAACTTATTATTTAGAAAATAAGCATGAGCCAGATTTCTATCTTGCTGCCTATGTTCTAAATAATTTAAATCCATACTTGACATTAATAAGAATAGAATAATAAAAATGCTCAAACCATTTTAACTTGGAAATCTGACATACAAAACTCCAAATAGAAATGCACAAACAAACATCCATCTCATCCATAATAACCACTTCAGAAATTTAAATAATTTTCATAATACTTCTTTGTTCCTAGCAAATTTAAATGAACTAGACATGAGCATAAACCTCTCTGTTCATACTGCCTAATCCACTATTATTCAATACCCTACTTCTCAGTAAATTAATCAAATTATTTTCTTATAAAAACTGAGTCATAAACTCATCTCTGTAATCAGGTTATTTGATTGATTAAACAATTTTCAAAACAAAGTAGTAGAAAGGAGAAACATCATTAACATTGATGTAATCCAAATAAATCATCCAAAGCAATCAATTCAAACAATGCAACCAAAGCAGTCAATACAAATAAATTCACACAAATTAAATTTTTGCTATGTTCTCTACCAACATAGCTCTGATACCAAATGTGATGACCCTACTTTTCTAGTGGCCAAATCATGGACTAATTTGTTTGTTTTTTTTTTCTGCATAAAGAAATATGCTAAATGAAAACACAGGGTCATCTATCTTCGAAACCAAAACCAGGATCCACTATTACCAATATAGAAATATTGGTGTATTCTTAAAACATAGATTAGTATATGTGAAGATATACCAATCTCTTTAGCTATTAAATCAGAGTTTAAGAAAATTAGCTAAAGCATTCACACATAGCATTTTAATATAAAGATAAATCCATTTTCCTCTTTATGAAAATTATTTGCAATATGACACAAAAGATACACAAGCAGACTGGAAATATCGGAATTCCAGATTATATCATAAAAGTCATAGATATTCTTTATTTAATTCAACTCTTGCTATAGCACAATTATAGGTGTGGCTGCACGTACACAAACATATAAATACAGGTGTGCACGGCCTCGCCAACACACAAGCTCAAGCAATGGTATTAATGAATAGGTAATTTAAAATTGAGCCCTAAAATCACACAGTAACAATGCTGGCAACATCCAAGAGTCAATGAAGCCTTGGCACCAACAAAGTATCAATAAATATACGTATAAACAAAGGATTACCAATCCAACTATACAAAAATGAGGTCATTGAGTTTTCCTCTTTCTCATTCATGCAAGTTATATTCAGACATAAAAGATGAATTTACATCAACTATCTTTCTTTTAAAACTGAAAACATATCACTGATGCAAGGACAAAAACCATTCTGCATCATACAAATATTTTTAACATAAACAATTGGAAGCTTACAAGTTCCTTTTATAAAAGTCTCAAGATAATACATGTACTTGTAATCCATTTCCAGAAATCTTATGAATATAGCATAAGAGAAATTAAAACAATTTGCTAATCAACTTTTTTTTTCTTTTTTTTTTTTTGAAAAACTATTCAAAACTGAACCTATTTATATCAGAAATTAATTCAGAATTTTATGTAAATCCAAATTCCCCATAAACTCCATTTTTTCCAAAATATACATTTTATATCAAAGAAGAGCATTTCTATCAAAACACAGATACCCAGATTCAAGATAAAAACTCAGATATTCAAATTAACTTGATTTCAGAAAAACCATAACATAGAAATATACGTAAAACCCATTTTTGCTTTTCGTACTCAAGACATTCAACTTGCCAGAAAACAGGTAAACACATGTATGTACTCAGATATGAGAATTTCATACAAAAACCAGAACTCCAGTTCTATATATACTTGTGCATATATATAGATAATTCATCAAAATAAGTTTATAAAAACTTTCCCAAAAACTTCTGAAAAGAATACTCGAACAAATCAGTATAAAAACCCTTCAACTCATCAAATTCTGCAGATCCATGTGTCTGCACATATACACAAGTGTAAACACTTGTGTATACTGCCTCGACACAAGATAATTTTCCAAACACAGAATTCCAGAAAATGTATAAATCTGAACAATTCAAATGTTACAGTTACAAACTTGCAACAACTTACAAGGCAGTACAGTGTTTTCCAGTTTTATATACATAGTAAGCTACACATGATAGTTCACTGATTATAACAAAATATGCACATTTCAGTTTGCAATACATACAAATATCAATGAATTACTTAAACATTTTATTCATATCATCTACAAGCAGTGACAGGTTATTGTAACTTCATCTCTTAAGTCATCATCTCATCAAAACATGCATAGCAACCTGTAAAAACAACTTCCCGAACTGCCTCGTTGAATGAGACACCCCAGGAGATTGTCGAGACAATCAACAGGGTCAGACATAATACGTCTGGTATGAGTGCACTTAAACAAATCATTTGGCAGTTTAAACATAGTGATAAATCAGTGTATCGTGACTTAACAGCGAATGGTTATCATTTCAGATTCAATTATGAGCATATGCAGGCAAAATCAACATCAATGAATTGATATGCAAACAACCAGAGATCAAACAAACATTAACAATCATCCAAAACACGCAAAGCAACCATACACACCATTTAATTGCAGAAATACAACTACGGCTGCCTGCGATAGGGCTTACTGCCAAAATCAAAGTTAAGAAACACTCACAAAGCTATAGGAGATGTCGATCCCCTAAGTATTGCCGTAACTTTCCCCCTTTTCTCTCGAATCCATCGCCATTTGAGACGGCAAGCTAATTTTCCCCAATTCTGGTTTCTAGGGCTTCGGCCATTTTTATTTATTTTTTTGTTTTGAAAATGAGAGAGAGTCGAATGAAACGGTGGCCACATCCCTCTTCTTTTTTTTTATAATTCACTCACGGCTAGGGTTTTGAACATTTGGGAAATCACAAATTTACCCCTAAGCCATACCAAATGTGTGCACAAATATATTTCAACATTTTATACTTGTTTAAATCACAATATCATAGTTGTGTAAATATTGTGGGTCATTACACGGTTGGCCTTGGCGGACGAAAGAGATGATCCATAAATAGAACGAAAACACTGTTCAGCAATGCGTGTCCATTGGGATGAAGTTGTGAGGGGGCGATTCCAATGAACGATAACATCTCCCTGATATATTGGTTAAATGAAGGGAGAGTTCCAGCCACACAGGCGTGATGATAGAAAGCAGTATACCCCTTGGGCGGGTTGTGAGGTCTGTCATCAACGCTCGGTAGCAAAATGTCGTCCGGGGATAAGTTATGTTACAAGCAGATCCGGTCCAGTAAGGCTTCAGAAATACTGGACGAAACGGAGTCGATAGGATCATCGATAAATATGGCTTCCGGCACTTCGTCCGAAGCCGGCCCAACTACTTCGAGAGGAATGTTAGGGATTTCAAGTATTTCTGGAGGAGGCGAACTCTATACTTCTTGTTGTTGAGAGCTCGAAGACTCCATAAGTAACTAACTCATCAAAAAGCAAAATTAAGCACATAGAAAACCCGTTAATTCCCAGTGTGAAGTGTGTGTGGTGCAGTGTAGTGTTGTGCATTACTTAGAAAAATTCTACAGAGTTAAAGAAAATTCGCAGGCAGCGAAGACATTAGAGATCCAGTCGAGATGACCGTCGTCGCTGACCGTCATCGCCGAACCATCCCGATGTTGGCAATTGATTCAAGTTAAAGTTTGTTGTCACGATGTTAAGTTATAGTTCCATCGACGAGCTTCGAAGGGCAGTCAAGTATGCACTGTAAAAGTTCAGTCCACATATGCAGAGATGAAGCTCGTCGGAATCACGCCGCAAAATATGAGAAAAATTGTGTATCCATAGAAGTGACTTCGAATCGATCCGAGCCAGATTTTAAGTGTTCGAATCGATCTAAGAGATGGTACTCCGAATCGATCTCGTTCGAATCAACATAGTTCGTATCGATGAAGACCGAAGCCCTTTGAATCAATCAACGATTTAAGCTTCGCATCCATCGCCAATAGGGGTATCGACTCAAGGTTCGTATCGATTGCATAAGCAGGGCGTTCGAATCGATCGCAGGCAGATAGTTCCAACGAATCGATCGCAAAGGATCGATACGATGACCCCACTCACGCGATCGATTCGACTCGGAATCCCCACAGATGGAGCGTCAATCGATACGAACACTAGGGGCAGATTATCATTTCTCCATCGATATAACTCCAGATCGATATGAAGGACTCGACCCTGTTTCTTCTCCAACCAGCCAACTTGATTTCGACTTGGACTCATCCAAAATTGAAACGAGCAAAATACGATGGAAAGGTTTGTTCTTGAATCTTTAGATCCATAAAGGTTCAACTACCTGAATGTATGGATCGATCCAAAAGAGTTGGATATTGCCTCGACTCGAAGGAAGGAAGAGTAGTTCAGCCTTGTTCTTGAAGGACCGAGATGGATTCGAAGACACAGGAAGACGAAGATAAAAAGTAAAAAGTGAAAGTGTGCCGAGTCCCAGATATTTATATGGATCCTAGAAAGGAAACGAGGCGATTCACCTTCCGGTCACTTCAACCGATCACTATCGGTCAAAACACAGGATGGATTCGAACGATCGTGTTCGAATCCATTGCACTTCGAATCCATCAAAGCGACGTGACCACAAGGCTTCATCGATACGAAGCGATGTACGAGAGCTGACTTGAAATCGCCAAAACCTTATCGATTCGAAGCATGAGTTTCACGACCATCAGCTCACAACAATTCGAAGACTATCGATACGAATGATCACTACGAATCCATCAAAAACCATCGATGAGGGTGAACACTTCGTATCCATCAATCCAACCCGCACCAACGTGAAAAACTACTTGTCAACCTTTTACATCGATTCAGGAGAGGATCGATACAAGAGGATAATCAAAAACAATTGTCAAAACATTGTTTCGAACTCAAATTTCCAAATCGGTTCAGGAGAGAATCGATACGAAATTCAGTAACAAACAAAACCGACAATGACTCGTGAACACATAATGTTAATGAGAGTCAAATTAACGTATGTGCATATATGTCAAACTAATACTCGGTTTTAAACATTTACAGGGATCAAACATTCATCTTGTTACGATTACAACAATCAACAGCTAAGCAATGTTCTGCAACAATAAATCATATCAACGCAAGGTTACAACCTTCGACAAAGGACAATGATTGTTCAAAGAGAAACTACAGCTTTTCAAAGCACGCCATGTTTCCACAAGACGTACTTTGGGGGGCAAATGTTATCCCGCTTCTTGGCAAAGCCGTGATACCAAAAGATCGATCGACAAAAAAGGACGGTTCGTCATAGAGATTGGTCATGCTTCGCTTCACTATGGAATCGATGAATTTTGTTCGAGTCCAGATTGAGCTACAATTGATAGGATATGACAAGAAAGATCGTAGAAGTCAGTATCTCAAATTTCAAGTCAATCCGAGTTCGTATGCTCAAGCTATCATCGATGCAAGTTGGAGGAAATAACCCTAAGTTCGAATCCATCAGAAGAGCATGAGTTCGAATCCATCGAGTTCCTCTTACTTCGAATCCATGGGATCACTCCACTTCGTATCCATCAGGTTGAAGTCCTTCGAGTCCATGAAGTCGCTCCACTTTGCCTCCATCAGAGCATATAAGTTCGTATCCATCGGCGTACGTTACTTCGCCTCCATCAAAGGACATAAGTTCGTATCCATCGGCGTACGTTACTTCGCCTCCATCAGAGCATATAAGATCGAATCCATCAACATATGTTTGCTCCGAATCGATCACCACCTCCTTGTTCGAACCCATCAGGTGGTCAAGCTTCGTATCCATCGCCCAAAGCCACATGTTCGAGTCCATCAAGTCTCCTATGCTTCGAACCCATGAAAGAGCTCGTGTTCGAATCCATCCAGCTGTAGCAACTTCGTATCGATCAACTAATACACATCATGATCGATACGAACATGCCTCCGTTCGAATCCATGAGTGAATGGAGCCTTCAAGTCCATTAGGTCAAGACGAAAATCGTGGATCCGAACCAGTCAACTCGGAGTGAAAGGCGGATCATTACGAAGAAAGCGCGCCATGTCAACAGCACCACGCACAAAGCCATCGATTCGACCCTATCAATTTGAAGGGGGTCGATTCGAACGGAGCGCATTAACCGGAAATACAATCTTGAATCGACGATAACTCGAGATCTACAAGTTTAAATGCTATGAAATTTTCACAGGAGCTTGCATGCATGTTGAAGAATGTCCACACCAAATTTCACCTCGATTGGACACTTTTTTGATCGATTCGAACTAGAGTTCGCATCGATCCTAAAGTGGGCCCGGATTTCCTGAGACCGGGAATGTGGTCCCCCTCACGTGCCAGAAACGGTCTCCCCGGATTTTAGGCAAAACATCAGCCTCCTACACCTACAAATAGAGCCCCTGGACATTCAAAAAGGGGATCGGAGAATTTCTAGAGAAAAAGTACGCCCAGACGCTGCCAGAATCACTCTACATCATCATCACTGCCATTGATTTCGAATTTAAGTCTATTATCTGCTGTACTTCGCTCTAAAACACTTGTAATCTTCAAGTATTAAGGAATAAAGTGATAAAACTTCATAGTGGACGTAGGCAAAACGTCGAACCACTCTAAATTACTGTCTTACGTGCAATTTACTTTTCTATGATTTGGAGTTTTTGTTAGATAATCCTCATTTTCAATTTAGTTTCTTCATTTATTATCTCTTCAAAAACTTCCGAAGGGTGTTGCCTAATTTTGGTGCAAACACAAACAAAACTCGTAAAAGGCTCGTAGGAAGAATGGATTTCCAACAATGACTAGGCATTGGGGTACCACCTGTCACAGTACGGGGCCTAGATCTCCGTACCGAGGACCATGCCCGATCCCCTGCAACACAAGGCCGGACCTATCCCTTACTGGACAGTTTCGAATAAGATCACCCCGCGGTTGGGATCAGCAACCGCACCACTAAGCCGAATAAAAAGGGACATCTAGACAGGGATGACCTTACCCTCAAATGGGGGCTACTCACGAAGCCTTGCTGCATATCCCCTGATTTTCAGTCATTCCCATTTGATGAGGCTTGAGGCTAAGAGTTACCTTTTAGAACGTTTCACTTAGAATGCCCATCGCCCACCTGACGATGTTCCGAAAGCATTCGTCCATACAAGTCCGTCCCGGGTTCGAACGGAATCGAAGGTACTATTCCTACTACATCAATTTTGGAAATATCCTTAGGGTTAGTAGCGACTAGCCCTTGCACTTCACTGCTCCATCTTCGACTCCGAACACGTTTCACGAAACGCACAAACTGGATCGAAGTGGTTTTCGTGAAATAAATCTTGATCCCGGTCTCTTCGAAACGATCAGCGCATTTGTCCAAAATTGATAGTCGGTGATTTAACTATCAATTAACATTCACAAAACATTCATCTCACAATAAATAATTCCCAATTATTTATTTTCCTCAAATATCTCTTACAAGATATATTTTCAAATTTTCAATGCTCATTTGAAAACAATTTCCAAATCTCCTCCTTTACAAGGTAAATTCTTTACCATTTATTCGCATTGGAAATAACCAAGTTCAAAACATTTAGATTTAAAACAGTTAAAACATTTCATACTGAAATATACTTTAAAATATGTAAATTTACTTCTAGTTATCTACTCAATTATAAATTTAAAATATGTGAAGTAAAACTATTTATTTAGTCATAAACTTGATTTTACATAAAGGTTTAGTTAAACTAAATTTAAAAGTAGATTTTAAAAGGATTAATAATAATTTCTAATAACTTTATTCAAAACTAGCCTTTAAATAAATCCATTTGTAAAAATAATTTCTAATCTATTCGTACATAATTACTATTGCAAATTACTAATTAGTTACTTAAAAATAATAATTTCAAAAATACTCTTTTAAATCAAGTTTAAAGTTTAACTTATTCTTAAACAAAATCTGTTAAAACATGAACTTGGTTTCCCAGGGAAAAAACACTTCCATTCAAACATTCCAAAGAACTTTTCTTATTAATCCAGCCCAATCCATTACAACCCAAAATTTATGTTTAAACAACGTACATTTCCTTTCCATGCTTAAAAATAAACTCCTTTTGAAGTTTAAACACCTTTTTCCATTTTCGAAAAAATTCATTTTCAAAGCATAGGATTAAAACATTTTTAAATAAACATTTGGGAATTTATTAAAGGAAAATAATACTTATGACTTACTTAAATAAAATCCCAATGGTGAAAAATGCATTTCAAAATATTTTATTTACGTTTTAAACTGTTAATTTATATTTGGAAGTTTCGTTAAAACATATTTTAATTTCCCGAAAAAACACTATTCATTGTCAAAAATAACCCATCGTTATTTTAATACTTTATCATTTCTTATAAAATTTCTCACCACACAGCCATACTTCCACATTATAGATTGATAAATTTTCCACTTCATTTAAAACTCAAATTTACCAATTTCCATTCTTCATCTACTCTAAATTCCAAATTTTACACCTTTAAATTCTTTGTTCAACATTTTCTTTTAAATCCAATTTATTTTATTTATTTTTAATATTCCAGATTTTATTTATCAAAATATCTCACGATATAACTGAATTCAAAAATTTAGCTAACACAGAATATAAATGCGACACATCATCAATTATATAAAAATAATCCCTACATTGTGAGAAATCCAGTTGGATCCCTCCAACCTATTTTTCCCTACATCCACAAATATGAGCACATCACTTATATAAATATCATTCCAGGCAGATACAACATTTATATTCAACCAATCACACAGATATTTAAATATTAACTATTTAAATTGTCTAGCATCCAGATGTGAGTGAGAATAACTCACCTTGAGTTTCGGCGAGCGTTCGAAATTTAAATTAAACCGAACGACGTTCGATTTAACTCAAATTTCTACTTACCCGGAATGATTCCTGAACTGTACTATTGCGTAGTACGCATCTCTGCGATTCCGACGCCGCAAATTTCGTTCGAATCTGATTTCATACGAAAAAGTTATTCAAATTTAAAGATTTGAATTTAAATTTAAAACAATTTCTTTTTTTTTATTACCAAACTCAGCCGCACGAAAAAAAATAAATCACGGCCGCACTATCTCATCTTCTTCCTCACGCGAAACCCAGCCAAAGAAGAACCCAATTTCACGATTTAGGGCTAGGAACCGCACCCACCACGACATCCAAGAATTCGATCAGAACTCACCATAACGTGCGCGCGCCTCGGCTCTACCCACGGCCTAACTCCGGCCAAACTCGGTGACCGCAATCCCTCAAAAAGCGCGCATGACCTGCACATGAACGCGCCCTCCCCATGCCTCCAATAGACAACGACAGCTCGAATCACCCGTTGGATGAGTAGATCTCTCCATCTCCTATAACTTTCATTTAGAAAGTTTACGAAATCAAGGCACGGATTGAGAGATTTGGATGGAAGAAGGTAAACGTTTTTCGGCCATTAATTGATATTAACGGCGGCCGGTGAATTATAATTAGGGTTTGCAAATGTTTTTAACTTATATAATATTATTTAATATTATTTTATTAATAAAATTCTCAACTTAACATCATATGCAAACGAACTCCAAACTACGCATTCCGATAGGCGTTCCTCGGGTTCTTCCGTGTTCCGGACACAATGGGACAGGTTTCGTAAGCTAATTTGATCGTATGCGTAAGTTACGAAATTAAACGATCAATTTTAATTAAACCGATTAAATTGATTTCAATGTGTTTCGAGCTGCCACGGTCAAACGACAACTCCGATTGCTACGAAAATTGAAATCCGATAATAACTAACTATTATGGATCCAATGGAACTGGTTTCGTCGAATTCCGAGACTGTGTCCCGGAAGGCTATTTTAACTCGTCGATTAAATTGAGCGATTTTCACAATCGTCGAAATCACTTAAAATTTCACTTTTAAAATTTTAGTACCTTAATAATAAATCATATAAAATTTATAATCACATGAAAAATCATTCTGGCTCATTCCAAACCAAAATCTAATTAATTGCGATATTTTATTATTAAATTCCTTTATTAAATTAATATAAAATCCCAAATTTAATCTATTGACTTTTAGTTTCATCCAATGGTCCAATATTAAAATTCAAACCCAATTAGACCTAAAATAAACCTTAGAATCAAATTTTATATCTATTTACACTCAGAACTACCAATTATCCAAATTCTAATATTAAATTAGTATTATTCAAATTTTCAATTTCATTCCCATATATGAAATTTGACTAATTTTATTAACTTAACCAAAGTCTTTTATTTCAAAGTTCAAATTATAACTCATATTCAACATTTAAAATGAATTAAATGTTCAAATTTGGCTACCCAAAATTCCGGGTCGTTATATATATAGTAAAGTATAAGTTCAAGAAATAAATAAATAAACTTTAATTTGTGTCAATACATACATATACATACACACGCACACACATATATGCTTATACCTTGGATTATATTGATATATCATACATGCATATGGAATTAAATGAATAATCTGTGAATAACAGGCATAACATTAAAATATATCAGCATAAGCTAGTGTTGTGGATAATGTATGCAATTACCAGTCCTCATTACAACCCACGGTATAGATTTAGAGGGACATGATACTGATACAAGACGAGAATAATAGTGGACATGTCTTCTCATTCATGCTCGACGCTAACAAGGCAACTAGATATCCAAGGAATAATATTGGTTCCAAGGTAGTAGCCTTAATCGGTATATATGTTTTGTTATATTTTACTATTTCGCTGATGAGTTTGTATAAACAGTTCTCTAATACACTTACATTTATTATCGGTTATCAACACCACAAATCAGTATGCTCCTGGACTTGGGTTTTCAATTTAGCCAAAAATTAGGCCCATTAAGTATAGGTTGTTGTATTTGGTATCAGAGCTTAGGTTGGCCAATCATAAGAATTAGAATACGCTGAGCGAACTTATTTGTATTTTTACATATAAAATTATATATACATACTACATGCCAAACTCTGCAGATCCCAACTATTGAACTAGTTGCAACCATATTCCAAAAAGATGGATAAGGAAAATATGATTTGGAACAATAATTTGAGTTAAATTTATACCCCTAATTCGTTTACCCAAAAGGACGTAGGCTGTAACATAAGGCATTAACTGAAGAAGAGCATGAGCATAACATATAGAAAGGTCCGTAAAGCTGGATGGTATTTGACTCCTATGATGGGCCTAGACTACCCTATGATTTGGATTTCATTGGATTGCTGATTGAAGATGTATATTTCATCCACGTAGATAGGAAGTAAGAATCTATGTGTTCTAAGCATTCGGAAGTAAGACATTAAAAGGACCGAGTAAGTTCCTATAAGAAGGCGCATAATAATCACTTCAGTAACGTAGCCGAATTCTTAACATATTTTTAATGAAGATAAGTCAAGAATGATTGGAAAAGAAGAAGTCCTAAAGAAAGGACAACTAAAATCCATTTCTAAGTCTAACCCCATATGAAAGAATTTTAATAAAAGATTTTAAGTCTTCTGGAAATATTTGAAATAGTTTTAAAAGAATTTATTTAAAAATAAAAAGGTTCCTATCAATAAAATTAATTTTGAAAAGTAAGTAAATACAACAAAAAATCTGCCATATAAATATCCTTCAAAAAAATAGATTCTCGAAAAATCCAAAATTTTAGGAAATTTTTAATTAAATGAATTATTCAATAATTTCTAGGTGAAACTAAAATCGTCTAGACTAAAAATTCCAATTAAAGGGTTTTAATAAAGAAGCCTTTCCTTTTTTTGAAATAAATGTAAAACAGAGTGTACTTTTGGCTCAATGATTTTTCTATTTCTATAAACTTAGATGTTTTAAAAGTCTTCTTAAGGGATGGATGAATGGAAATGATACATGATTTGAATGGAGTAAAGAGAATAGAAGGGTAAGAACACTCAATGGTAAAAATACAAAGAATACTCTTATATAAGAAAAATATGGAGAGAAAAATTAAATAAATTTGTACAAAAAAGTAAACAAATCAATGTTAATTACGAAAAAGAGCTATATATGGTGAAGCCATTTGAAATAAGAGCAATTTAGATAGAAGAAATTTAAATAGTAGCAACATTATGAAATTTAAAGAGAAAGAATGTTCAAATTTTATATTAAATTAATGTTAGTAATCTAATTGAAAACAATATAGGAAAAAACAAAGGAAAAATGGATAATTTCCACAAATATATGTAGTGATTGCACATATCTTTTAAATTTCCTCCTCATATGCTATTAGACTCTCCTCTAGGATTGAAAGTGGAAATAGCATGAGTAATAGGAAAATAATAAAATGAAATTTTTCCTTGTCTACTCCAGTTGTTATTGCTTAAAGTTATAAAAGATGTTGTAGAAACACTATAATAGTGCATTTTTGAGAAATGGTTTGGTATAACAATTGAGTTTTTGAATGCAAAACTTATTAAATGGTTTGAGTTAAAAATCCTACCTTTTGAGAAGTAAGTCTCTGTTGTAAAAAGCCTTAATGGGAAAATAGACTTGTTGACAATTCATGTAGTAAATACTTGACTCTTACTATTTGAATAGAAGAAAATAATGTTGTTTAAAGGAAATGTTATTTTTAAATTAAATTTCTAACATTGCTTTTGAACTTAATAAATAAACTTAGTAAATCCTAAATTATAGTTTCAAAAGTTATGACAACTACAGTTAAAGTTGGTTAAAATAGAAGTTTTTATTGCCCCTTTTCAGAAACCAAATAATTTTTGAACTTAATAAAAGATCTCTAAGTTTATATTTTGAAATATAAAAATTTGGGTTAAGTACTTCATGATTATTGTAACGACCCACAATTTTCGATGAAAGAAATAAAAATTTATGATTTATTAATGAAAATAATAACTAGAATGAAATTGTAACCATATTAATTCAAGTTAATTATTAATAACTTTAATGAAATTCCAACAATTTGAAATAAGGTAAAGATTATACTTGGTTATAAATTAAATATAAGAAAACAAATGTAAATATTGAATCAACCAATTGAAATAATATAAAATTTATGATAATTGAATAAACCAATAATATGTAAGTAATTATAATATTTGGTTGAAAATAATTAAACCCTTATAAGTGTGATTAAAAGTCAATGGCAACAATTATTATATGTTACCTATGTAATTATTCTATTAAATTTAATTGGAAATCAATTGAAATTAAACGTAGTTATATATTACATTTATGTGAGTTAGGATAATAACTGAAATTTATGAGTGTACTAAAATAAATAGAAATGTTAGTTATATTCATAATGCAATAATTGATTTAATTAAATAGTGAAATCAAGATAAATAAATTAATTGGGATTGCAAACTATAATTTATATGTGAATTTGACCAAAATCCAAGAAATATAATAGTTAATACAAATAAAGATGGAAACTGAAGTATATTAATGTAATGAAATGTAAAACAAATGTTAACTATGTTATTAGATTTATGATTGGCTAAATATAAAAGTTGAAGTCAAATTTAAAGCAATTTATTGAAATTAAAATTTAATAAATTGGATTTAATTACAGTGAAATTGAACACTGTGATTAGTGCATTGACCGATATTTAATTGTCATATAAACTTGTATTTAGTCATTGTAAATATATAAGAGATTGGAAATAATGAATTTGGTTGGTTTATAAATTTCAAATTAAAAAGTGATTAATTAATTTAATATTAATTTCATTTATTAGTGTGAAAATAGCCATTTTAGCCACTACCTCCGATTTCAATGAAACCAGTTTCATCGGATTCGTAACAATAAGTTATTGTAAGATATCAAGTTTCGTAGCGATCAGACTTGTCGTTTGATCGTACGGACGTGAAATACGTAGAGATTAATTTAATTGAAATCAATTTGAAAGAAGCTAATTTTAACATAACTTCTTCATACGATTGTATTTTATATCGTTATAAATTGCAAGTTCACCGTGGGTTGAAATGATACATACCTGAATGATCTATAAATTAGGAAGAAATCATCATGGGTTGAAATGATAGACTCGAGCGATATTATGAATTTTTATTTAATTTAGGATTGTGGTTTGAAATGATATATAAGTCTAAATTTTAAATTGCGGATTGAAATGATATATCTGTATCACTTGACACTAGGGTAGAGAATTATGTACAGACACTAGATTTAGATTAGTCAAATTAAATGATTTTAAAATCTTTAATTTTTGAAGTTAATCAAATGATATTTTGAAATAAGCATTCGATTTATATAATTTGAATTATTATTGAAAATCAAGTTTATATTGAAATTTGAATTGGTTCAAAGGAATTGTTTAAAGAAATTAAGTTGAAATTTTAAAGTTGAATTTGGAATATAAGTAAAGTTTGTCGAATTTGAATTATTAGAATTGTTTGAAATATAACTTTGAAATATATTCAAATTGAAATAATTTAAATTGATATTTCAATCAGGGTTCTGGGAGCGATATTGAATCTAATATTTTATTGAGAAACTGATTGAAAGATATGAAATTAGGTTTTGGAAATTGAAATAGCCCAAATGTGTTAGAAGAAAATGAATAGTTTAAATTGATAATAAATTCAATTCATATTTTGCATATAAATTTTTGTATAAAAAAATTATATTATTATAAAGATCATAAATTTTAAGATTTTTGAACGAATAAACTATTTTAACCCATTTTAACTATATTAAATCAATTTAACCTATTTTAAACCATTTAAATTGATTTTTAAACTAATCAACCCATTTTAACTTATTTTAAATCTAATTAATCTATTTTAACGCTGCTTAATCTATTTTAGTTATATTTAATTTATTTAGCTATCTTAAATCAACTTAACAGTATCTTTAATTTATAATTAAACCACTTTAGTGTATTTAACTATTTATAACTATTTATAGCTATTTAAACTATTTCCTAAGGTTTCAGACTAAGTAAATGGGAAGTATTTATACTCAAATTCACTGATTTAAAAGCAAATATGATGAAACAATGTAATAACCTAAGTTGGGATTTATATAACATAATTTGAGTAAATATGATGATTTTGAAATGAGGGTTTAACCTATTTTGAAAACATGATTTCGAAAGTGAATATGATTTCGAAAGTGATATGGTTTGATTGAATACGACATATTGATATCAACTATGAACTGATTTTGGAAATTTAAAAGAGTCATCCAGTGTGAAATAAGTGATTGGTTGTTAAAGAGACCGGGATCAGATATTGTCATACTCTCTGTCAATACCAAAAACCAATTTAACAACTGTTTACGTGGTGGAGATTCCAGAAATGAAGTAGGATGATTTGTTGAACGATTTCTGTATAAGGTATGATGTGACCCTGACACCCATGTAACAGCATAGATGTGACTAAAACAGGAGCAATCGATAAGCTAAGTGAGGTCATTCCTCTAATCGGGCACATTCCTTCGATACTATATTCTGACTATGTGATTTATTTGGTGGCCACCCTTGATTTTGATTTGGGAGTATGTTCCGAGGTGGGCAGTAGTAGTTGCTATGCGTTACCACCAGGCCGGAAGTGTAATTGGTATATCTATCCTGGCATTTCCTAGTTGTGCCGTGTTCATATGGCCTAACACGCCTTCTATGAGTTTGTTTGTGTCGTATCTATGGAGTGCCCTCCGGTAGCCTCCCGATCGGGAGGTATTACGGTACTGTATGGACTATGGCACTATAAAATGTGTTAAGGGGGATATGGGTAATGGCTTAATGCTATTTTAATAGTTTATCTTACATTAGACATTATTATAATAGCGTATATTACTACATAATAGATAGTTTAACGGATCCCTCTAAAGTTACTGCACTCACGTTAGACACTGGATAGGAGATATTAAACCCCGTAAACATCTCTGACGCCGTTGCACTCATATTTATCGTAAATTTAACTTACATAAGATCTTTTAGTTCTGACTCGAGTGTTTTGTCTTTTCAATTCGCTCGGGTCGGCCTGAGTATTTCAGGGTTGAAGACTGTACTTCTAGAGGATGAAGACGAATATTTGTACTACTATTACTATATTCCCACTGCATCATACTATTCCGCTGCATTATTATTCATCTCTGTAGTATGTAACTCTGTTTTTGTGTTGTATATGTATAATCAAATGTTTTGTAAACAGCTTCATGAACTGTTATTTTGATTATTATATTTTTTCATTCCACTGTGAGATTCTATATTTACTTTTACTTCTTCTCTTTTTCTTATTTACCCTAATAACAAACTGCCTTTTTGTATGGTTTGAGTCTGACATGTGTGATTTATTATCGATTTGAACCATCCAAAAAGGAAAGTCATTACAATTGTGTCATTTAATAATTTTATAAAGAGTGGTGAAAACCAAACCAACATTGATATGGAGTAGACAGGGATGACTGCCTAGGCAAGGCGGCGTAAATGTTAAAGCTATGAATAAAATAGCTATGAATGCTCAAAGAGTAGCGACAAGGAATCCCCGTTGAATATAAGAAATATTGGTATAGACCTAGGAATGTTTTATTAGGCATGTGTGAAGGCCATAAGAGGAACCTACAAAGGAATGGAAAGTGATATCAAAGTGCACTTCTGCGAGTTCTAGGGTATACTTGCATGGAAGTTAAAAGATTAAGGAAATAAATACCAAAATTTGAGGGTAACATAAGGAGATTTTGGTTAAAATAAGATAGTAATATAATTTGAAAGGGGTAATGAGATGGAAAATACACTTAGAGGAAGTTAGTTGCAAGATCAAAGAAGGTAAGATAGGTAGTAGGAAAGTTATTCCGCCAAGCCAATTTTCCAATGAGTTATTCTAGACGCGCATAGTTTATATTTCTTACTCACTGTAGTGTGGAAATGCATATTTATCCTATAATCGGTTGTAATAATTAAAGTAATGGATGTGCCTTATTTATTAGAAACCAAAACGGTATGTTAAGATATGTGGATTATTGTAGAATGACATACTAAAAACGTCCATTTTATTTAAGTAAGAAGTGATAGGGAAACAATATTATTAATACATGTTGATATTGGAGGTCAGCTTCTAGCAATTGTTTCTTTTAGATTATTTGGGTCATAATTCCTAGTTGTTTATTGGTATTGAAAATGCATATGATATGATATGAGAATGTCCCTATTTTATTGCAGTGTTGATTTTCTATATGAGCTTTGACCGCTATATATGTCGAAAAATGTTGTAAATAAGGAAATCTCATATGGACACTTAGCCAGCGATGAATGCAAGGTAAGGCTGGAAATTTATATAATAAATTAGGAAACTAGTTAATTAGAAAATAAAAATAAATAATGTTTAAATTCCAAATACTTTAGAATTTTGAAAAAAATAAATTTTAGTAAGCCAAGGATAGTGAGGTTTGTTGTGAAACTCACGGGTCGCTATCCCTATGCCTTAAAAGCTAAAATTTATGAATATACACGTGTGTTGTTTTTTCTTTTGAAAAGAAAAGGTTTTCATAATCTAATATTAACCGTGTAATGCTATGGTCAATCATATGCATTGACTCATTGATTGAATCCCGATCTCGATATGACGTGACTTGATTGGTTTTAAAAATGTAAAGGCAATGGCTTCTGAAAAATTATGTTCAAAAAAAAGTGTTCAAAAATTTCAAATTTACAAATTCAATTGAAAGCATGAAAGATTTTGAACCAAAAAATAGAAAAAAAAATTGATTTTCAATTGCCACATGTTTATCGCAGGGAGTGTCGATTTGCTAGTGAATATGAATTTTACCATTCAGTAAGGGTAATAGTATACAAAACATAGATAATGATAAGGGAGAAAGTTGTTTGGGCTTTGGAATTCCCATTTCCATACCTTGTTGATAGTAAACAAAACTTGTTTACAAAATAATTCTATTTTAAAATTTGAAAATAAACCTCCTTAAGCGAATTATACTTAGAAAAGTTGGAAAATGTTTGGGGAAAAAGAGAAAGTTCCAAGGTATAACGAAATTGGTATGCCAAACAAGAGCGAAAATATGAAATTCTTCATCTAAATTCCTCTTTCGACATAAGAGTATAAATTTAGGAAAACCATATTTTCAAAAAATTTAATGTTAGAATTGTATGTTAGGTGTTGATGGAAGAGAGTGGATGCAAAATTGATTGAACCATCGTCCTATTTGTAGGAGTGTGAAATTTATTCTGTGAAATCAAGCTTTGGATTTTTGAAAACTTGCAAACATATAGGACTGCTAGTATATATAGGTTCTTTGCATCATATTTTCAAAATGTTTTAAAGAATATATTCATATTGGATGTATCGAATTAGTATTATTCAACATACATATCATATGTATTGTGATACACTGTGCACTCGTACACGATTGCTTGCAATTAATTGGTTAGGTAGTTTAGAATGGTTGCATGCTATGTTGTATGATTCGGTTCTTGAGGACTTTCGAGGACGAAATTCTTTTAAGAGGAAAGAATATAACACCTCATAAAATAAATAAAATTAATTGAAAAGAATCAATAAATAATCGTAAGGCATGAAAATGGAATTTGAACAAACATTGGAATTTGGCCACCGAGCTTGCACCATTGCGTTCATGGCGTTCTTCTAATCAACTTTCAAGTATAAACTTTCACGATCAAAGTTAAGCGAAGAAGTTATGAGCATCTGAATTTTTTAGATCGAAAATAATTCGAATGGGTTTTGAAATAATAATATAATGGAAAAATTAATAATGCCATTATTTCCTTTCCCACTAATCGACACCTTGGTAGAGCAAGTCGATCATTAGCGGTCAACCTCCCTATACTGCCGGTCAACCAATCGGTTTTGGGTCGGTGTGCTCCAAACCTTGGCCGAATAACTCTGGTTTAGTAAATTTTAACTGAACGAACAGAATTGATTCAATCGTCTATAAATACAGGCCTAGCCCCTCATATATCTTCTCATTTTTTCTAAACTGAGTACCGGAGCTCTGTCATTTCTCCTTCTCCACCACTTCTAGAAATTTTAAAAAGTACTATATACATAGGGGCTGACTATCTGGATATCAAATAAAATACAACTGGTGACACAAAAGATCTGAACCATTGGATCTTTTTGTCCTTATACGGAAGGTAGAAATCGGGGTAGTCTAATGGCGAAGATCCATTGTTTCACCAATTATATCTACATTTTGTATCCCAACAGATTTCTCCATATTATTTAATACTAGAGGACCGAAAATAAAAAAGGAAAAGAAAAGGAGTGAATCAATTCTACGAAAGAGGTAAGTTTAGAAATTAAAAATTTATATTCCCACTTAAACTCAATTCTCCTCTCAGATGTTAAATTCTAATGGGTATGTATACACTATTAAATACATAGTTTTAGTTGAAAAGGAAAGGAGTCAAGTAAGAAAAATAGGTTCGGATATGGATAGTTGAAAGCCATAAGGAGAGTGGAAAATTACGTAATTTGCGTAATACTAAAATTACAACATTGGAATTCTATTTTACTTTTATTATTATACCTATGTGAAAATCATTGAATTGTAGGCTTAATTGAATAAATCTAAATTAAAACCCTTGCTTACGTATTCATAAAAAATTATTTAACTTTGAAGAAATGACATATACACCCTAGATCTGGAATGTAGGGAGAATAATAACTATTTTTTTTTTTGAAATTAATCATTAGTCACTAAAATTTATGAAATATGACATTTGTAGAATTGTGTGGTTATTTCTAGATTTTTTGTTATTTGGGTTGTAAACTTTTAAATGTGTTAATCATTCAACTAGAATGTTTTAATTTGATCTGGGATTTAAATTTTATATATTTTAATTCATTGGAATTATAGAATATTGAAAGATCTAGTTGTATTGACCTCCATCTGAATTTCCATTAACTGTCCAATTTCACACTACTTTTCGGTAGTTTATGGAAAGTTGAAATAGTAACATCTCTTTTTTGGAAAGATACAGCTCACATTAATATGTGGAAATATATATTTTTATGGAATTTACATGTAAGTGTATATTTAGAAATCCCTAAATGTAGAAACTAAAAAGTTATACTAAAAAAATATAAGCAACCCGTTACAACAATATCAATCATATATATATATATATATATATATATATATATATATATATAGTAAAGTATGAGCTTAAGAAATAAAAAATAAACATCAGTTATCATATTAATTACGTATAAATGTTAAAATATGAATAACGTGGATCGCAATGTTAATAGGGATGCGGTTAATGGGAAGCTACAGTAAACAAATATGGATGTAAATTAGTTTAATGGAATTAAGTACAGAATTAAATATGATATCTATGAAGCAAATTAAATAGCCATGATAAACTAATTCTGAAATGGATAAATAAACGTCATTAATAATTTTCCAACCTAAATAAAAATGATCACTTATGAAAGACATTTATTAGGGGTAAAGGAAGTAGTGAATGACATTTAGTGACATTAAGGAGGATAGAATTTAAAGATGGTAAACCTATAAAATAAAAGGAAGTTCATAGCAACTAAATAAATGAAAACTAATCAATAAACTTAGGAGACGTAATAATTTCCACAGTTGAAATTATATCGTCTCAATAATATGTTTGCGATGGGTGTGAATTAGTGGGCCTAACCCAATATTTAGGTCAATTATAAATGATTTGGTTTATTAGGGATTGCGATGCGAGGTCAGTAGAGTTATACATGGAAGTACGCCCTCTGCAAGAGGCTGATAGTAGTTGTATGTACATACTACTGATGTGAGACATCTCCGACTATAGGACCTGTAGGGGATAAACGTTCGTGTATAGATTTGGGGGGAAATATACTAAGGGTTCGCCTCAGAGTTGAAGTATTAAGTGGCCACACACCTTTAGGTGGTCAAGGGTTTTACTTTGAGGATGGGGTATTAAATTGTCATTGGGTATACCTCTACCCTATTTAAGATGTCTTAATAAACGATGACAGTGCCTAATTGAGAAAATGGGGTCTGCTTCAGTTCCAAACCAGTGGTATTAAGCAACTAAGAGACTTAGCATTTTCCTTGACTTCTATTAGGAAAGTCTACAAGGGATTCAGTTTGGAGGTCGATGCTATGTCAGCAAAGCCGGTATTTGTGGAGTAGGGGTGGGAATAGGTCTGACCACCAGCTATCCTAAGCGGTTGTTGGCAAAGATTACCTTTCCTACTAGTGTAGAGTCCATATGGGATATGCATAGATCTCAAATTTTGGTTATTTGTTTGTTTGGTTGGAGGTGGGCTGGTTAACCCTTAGATAAATCTTTGAGATGCATTAGTAATACAGTTCATTAAATTGTAAAGTTGTATCTAGGAGTCATCGGCCTTCATAGTTAGAGCCGGTTGACCATCAATTACATTAGGAAGAGGCCTGCTTCAATGCAATGAATTAAATAGTCGCTAGGCCTGCGTCCACCCTATTTAAGAAGTATTAAATAGCCATTATGGACGACCTACTTTAGGATTTAAGAAGTAAATGGTTGTTGTGTCTACCTCTTTCCTATTTAAGAAGTATTAAGTAGTCAAGGCTTCATTTTGGTGAGTACAACGACGCTTACACACACGCGCACGCTCGCATGCGCGCACACACACATATATATTTATACATCGGAGTAGGTTGGATATATCGCACATGCATAAGGAATTAAATGAATAGTGGACATAACACTTAAATTGAAATCAATCAGCATAAACAACTATTATTGACAAAGTATGCAATTTACTAGTCACCAGAACGTTGTTCTGACCCCCTCCTAAGTAAAACCCATAGGATAGATTTTGAGGGATGTGATAATAGTACTATATGGGAGCCATAGTTGGATAGGTCTTCTCATTAATGCTCGTTTATAACATGGCAACTAGATATCCAAAGAATAATATTAGCTCTAAGGCACCAATGCAACAACCCTGTTTTCTATGCCATATAAATAAATAAATTTAATTAAAATAAAATGTATTCAGATTCGATATTTGGTAATTTATATTCTGAAAACAAATTTTAGTTGATTAAATTTTATTTAATATAAGATTTTGATTTAATAAATTTTAAATTAATAAATTCTTTTTAGGTTATATTTTAATGCTGAATAAAATATTTTAATCAATACGAAATATTCTGAGGTGTAAATAATGTTAAATATGATTGGAATAATTGGAAAATAAAATTATTTTGCAATAGTACAATGAATAATTAAATAAAAACAAACCAGTATCGAACCGAAAGAAACTGGGCAGTATCGAAATATAAATTATGGAATGACGTGCAAATCGATTTAAATTGGATTAAAATGTATTTATAAAATATATGACAAGGATTAATAGTTAAATTCAAGTGTAAAGGAAAATATAGTATTTAAATTTAATTAATAAAAAGGGTATGATTGTAAATAACAATTAGCCTAGAAAAATCTTTAATAACTTATCTTTCTCTAGTGGATTCTTAGCCGAAGCCTACAATACACATTTTCTATCCCAAACCCATAACCTCATTTCGATTGCAAAATCCCTAACCTCCAAAATTGTAATGACCCACGTTTTTTACTATAGAAAGTCGACACCGAATACCACTGTTGTGTTCAATTGTTGAACATCCAATCGACAAAAGGGAAGATTGTCAGGGTAAACAAAAAGAAAAGAACAAAGAACGGTGAAAATGGGAATCTCACAGCAAAATCAACAACATATAATATAAAAAGGATAGTAAAAACTGTCCCTCCAAAAATACAGAGTATATCAGAGTTGAAAACAAACCTTATCAACTGGACAGTTATAAAATCTTGACCTTACAGTTGCTGATATGGATACTAATAATACAGTGGAACACAAAACATTACGATAGGTGAACCTCCAGCTCCTCTCCAAGATCTTCATAACCCCAAAGCCAACCTGGGAAAAATCGGTCTAACCCAAGCATTATAATAAAATAACATCAGGATCATTCTGGAAATATCGGAGGGAGAAAACTCAAATAATGGGTAACATACAAAAGTTGTGTGAGACTATGCCGCTAACACGGAATGGTTTTCTCCTGCATAAACAATAACCAAACAAAAGAATGGAAAATAACAATAGGAAAAAAAATCCAAACATAGGTGATGGGAAAAAATAATATAAAGATCCAGACTTGAATGAATGAAAATAGTCTGAAAAAAATCCAAACTGGACAGAATGGATAAAACAAGATAAGAGTCCAAACTTGATAGAATGGACACAACCTATAATTAAACATCATGAAGAGTGGTTGACTCTTCCCATTGTAATTATAGAAAAACAATTTGAAGGTTCGAATCAAATAAGGAAAGGAAAATTTATAACAAATGGCGAGGAAGGTGCACCACCCTTGAAGTATACCTCTAGTAATATATTTTTGTAGAAGCTCATATACTCCATGACACATCTCGGACAATACCAAGCCAGACCCCGCCAAACCATACTGAGTATCCGAATATTTCACATCTAATTGCGCTACCGAATCCAATCTAGATAAGATGTGAAAGTATCCTAATGGGAGCAACCCCACATAGCCTGCCTTCCTCTCGCGCTTTGGATTTAGCCATTCTGACACAGGATAACAAAGCTTAAAGAGTAGCAAAAGCTCAATCTGATAATTAATAAATCAGCTACCGGGATGACTAAAATGATCGTATATGGAAATTAAATTCATATATTTACCACCGTCCATCGATTCCAAACAAGTGCTATCTCTCGGTTAAAGATGAAGCCAGGCAAGTTGAGATAGAGTTACCTCTGGGCAATGCACTGATGAAATTTTTAATCTTTGAGATAGACCTCAACGTTTAGAGTTAAAAGTATAACTAGATCCTTTCCATGTAAGCGATGTCGTTTATGGAATTACTATTCCATAACCGAATCGAACTTTACTTTTAAAAACTGAACATGTGCTTGATTTCCATATTACAAATATTGGTAAAAACACTTTGAGAATACTCTTTAAAAATGTTCTTTTATAAGACAAAATTTGTAGTGCTAAGTGTATTTTAACAAGGGTCAAAGCTAATAACACATTAGCAAAAATGATTAATTAAATCTAATGATAAACAAATTTAAAACATCATTAATTAAATTAATTAATTAATTTAAAAATAATTAGTTAAAATGATTAATTAATTTAAATAACCATTAATTAAAATAGTTAATTAATTTAAAGTATCATTAATTAATATGATTAATGAATTTTAAAGTTCTGTTTAGTGAAAACACAAGCTCAAGTTCAAAACACACTGGATAGGGTTTTGGTGATGAAAATCAATAAATGACGGTATAGCGAAATCGCTATAATGACACTTAAACAAATTAAATGGAATATCAAAGTTTATTTCAATTAAACGTCAATATAATAGTATAAGGATGGAAATAAATAATTGCGACGAGAAACCCCTCGAGGTCTCTCTATAAATTCTCCCTGCAAAACAATGATTAAAGACATTATATATAATCATATAGGTTCATAACAATCAAGTTAATATGTCATACATTTTTCAAATGGAAATTCAACCAAATAGTCAATCAAATAATTTAAATAATACCCAAGCATACAATAATAGTTTATAGCATCATAGATTAGATATAGTAAAATCAAATGTGAGTTAAACTCACATCGATTCCATTTTTCGACAAAGCGTTCCACTTTAAACAAAAACTGAACGGACGTTCGATTTTAGCCAAAATTTCCACTATCTTCGAATCAAATCAAACTAACTCCATTATGTATCTATCGATGCTACGAGTCCAACGCAAAAGATGGCATTCAAATCCGACCACGTATGCAAAAGTTATTCAAATTACAGGATTTCGATTTAATTAAATGACTTAATTAACATCATTAACCTTAATATCTCCCCTCTAATCCAACTTCCCTCTCTCCCTCCTATTCAAAAACAAGCATAGACAACACAAATACATCATGGCAATGCATTCCCAAGCAATGCATGGAGCTCCGGACTATCGTTCGACGAATGGACTTCGCCGACAACTTTCTTTTCACACGATCTTCCATATGCACCCCACCACTTCACCTCTGACCTACTCCCTCTAAAACCAACCTAAAACAACCCTTAATACCACCCCACGACGTGTGTTTCATCCCAAGGCCATAGGCGATGAAATTTTGTGGTACAATACCCCTCGATACGAGCAACGCAACTACGGCCTTCAATTTTCCCTTCGCCTTCTCAAACTCCACAATCTCAAGCCCTAGTCCACTGCCATTAATGGCCTCCTCCTTAAAAGAATAAAGCACTAAAATTTGAACATATGGAAAGGTAGATCTCGAGCGTACGAACTTAATGAATCCAAAATCACGATTTTTAATTAAGTAAATAATTTTATTTTGAATTTTGAAGTTTTGATTTCAAAAATGGAAAATTATTTTATGGTTAGAGGCATACTTTTAAATTAAAGGAGAAGAGGTACGAGAAGAGTATAGGTTAGGTGATGGAAGTATGGGCTTTAAATTGACGGTAATTATTATTTTATTATAAAATATCTGATATTACACACCCGAAAATTTCGAACCCCAATCGAAATGTGCCGACTGGCCTTCTATACCAAATACCCCTATTGTGAATTCAATGAAACTATTTTGGGGACCTAATTCCAAGTATATGAAAGTTAGCTTTTTAAAACAAATCATATTAAATATTAATCCCTATGCATTTCGAGCCCGCACGACCACACAGTATATCTGATCATTAGGAAACTCGACGGCTACAACAATTTATTACTCCGGATCTAATGGCATCGGTTTTGCCAAAATCCGAGATAATGCCTCAAAATGATAATTTCGCATATTTAAATATTGTTTTATATTTCGGATCCCACTATCGATATTTATTAAATTTATTTATTATTACAAATAAATTTACAAATCGAATTATCCAATATTATTTATTAATTAAAAGGAGTTAAATAAAATTATTAAATCCATTTAATTAATATTTAATTTACAGTTCAAATATTTAATTGATTAATCATATTTGAATTCAAATTATTAAATTCCAAAAATCTTGTAATTTAAATATTTAAAATTAGTTAAACATTTTAAAATTAAATGATCAAAATTCTAGGTTGTTATAAAAATCCCTCAAAATCCACAATGAGAAAAAAATATCGTGCAACTAGTGCGAACATCTAAAGCCACGTGAAGGTAGTCACATGTCCAATTCGAGGGGAGTGGTGCGGTAACTTGGTGGTTGAGACGAGATTTCATGTGGGGTGCAGCGAGGCGAATTTGATGATGATGTAGTTGCGCATAACGATCACAGTGATGATGTCGTGTAAGTTAATGTGTGTGCTACTGAGTGGTTGATGACATGATAGAGTGCGTCTTGTGTGATGTAGTTGTAGTTAACTAGATGGAGGCAGTAGTGATGTAGTGCTAGCGATGTTGGTGCTGATATTGATAATGGTGGTGCATTGTGATCTGCAGATCTGAAAGCGGTAAAAACTTTGCTAGGGAAATCGATGAGTCTTCGTACTCATAACTATATCTATTTTATTGCCTGAGATATATAGACACACAAACACACACAAATATATGTGTGTGTGTGTGTGTGTGTTTGTGTGTGTGTGTATGTATGTATGCATGTATATCCCAATAGTTGATGCATAGCTTGGTAGAATTGTTTGTTTGGTATTGTGATTAATTTGGTTGATATGGATGATGTTGTGATAATTAATCGAGTGTGTTAGTTGATATGTCGATTTATAAATGAAACACTATCCGTTTGTGAATTGAATTAAATACTTATTTGTACATTGATATGTTTGTAGGGTAATTTTGCTCCATAATTATATATATTTGTTGCTTGTTTTAATGAATGTTTGAAAAGCTTATATTTAAGAATTTTAAAATCCTATTAAAATAATTTATAAATATTTCACCAAATTTTATTTAATTTAGCTATTTTCAAGCATGCAAATATAATTTTAATTATAAATATAAACATAATTTCCTTTTTGTTATAGAACTCTTTTAAAAATCAATAATATAATATATTACAAGTTTGAAGTTGTTTTAAAGGAAATATGTAATATATTTATATTTTATAAAATACATTAGGAAAATAATAATGTAGTGTTTAGTGATTTTTATTATAAAGGTCATTAAAAATAATATTCATAGGGCTTTCAAACCTTAGTAAATGCAGAAATATTTTATAAAGTAGTTAAATGATTTTGGATATGTTCTGAAAATATTTTTTTTCTAATATGATAATTTTCTAATATGGTATGATTTAAGGGGAGATATTATATTTCTATTTAGTTTGAATATCAAGTGAAGATTTTTGAATTATATTTATGGTTAGAAGTAAAAATAATTTATTTTGAAGTTTATATATTTATTATAAATAATAACCAATTGCAGAAAATTATGAAAAGACTTCTATAAAGGATATTTGATTTATGAATCGATTTTGTATGTTTTATATAAATTTTAAATATTTGATTTAATAGTTTAAAGTAATATTTTATTGAAATTTATTATTATCTCTTTTTTGGAATAAAATTGGGATCTTAAGTATGATTTCTATGTCCTTTGATTCTCATTTTCCTATATAGATTTCAATATTGTGAATGATTCACCCTTGATATACATTTTATTGGGGATATAGTATGATACGATGATGGCATCATGTTGTTTGATTTGGTGATATTAATTATGTGTAACGAAAAATTTAAATAAATGGAGTTATAACACCATTTGTGATGGAGCTTTCGATAATATCTCTAATTATTCTTTAGACTATTACATAGAATATTGGGAGATCAAGTGTAGTTTATAAGGAGTGGATAAACTTTTGAGTATCACGCAGTGGTATAGGACGTTGTTATGATATTTATTCGGTTATTAATTGTAAGTAAATCACACTCACGTGATGGGAATAGTATTATGCGATTGTACTTACATAGGGCGATGCTCATAGGTGGTGCCCTTATTTATTGATATTGGATGCCACTATCATGGTGTACTCCTTTTATTAACGTTGGAGACGACCAGATGACTAGAATCAACCCTAGTGGCCTGATCTTAGAGTCGCGTCCTAGATCCACGACATTATGTTGGAAATTGTTTTTGATGCGCATCACATGATTTGGGTTAGATGATCCATTGGGCATGTGCCTATATCATGAGATTTAGGTTAGGTGACCTATAGGGTAGGTGATATATAGCCCCTTTGTTATGTCGCATAGGCCAACAATGTATTATCTATTGAGGCAAAGCAGGGTCTTGATTTAGAGGATACGTATTGACAAGCCACCCGTCGATATGGGTCATGATGTCTATGGAGGTAACTGAAGACCAGTTAGGTGACCCTAGGCTCCTAAAGTGGGCAGACGGCCATCAATCTCTCTTCTAGTTCTAACAGAATGGTAGATTGGCATATTCAATTGATACACTTCACTTGAGTATAGATATGAGTTAGACGATCCAGGGTAAGGTGATCCATATATTGATGTATATACGACTCTACTTGAGACTTCTTGTCTATTGTACAGTCATTCCCTATCACGATTCCTTCATATATGAGGAGATGAAATTTAATTTGAATAGGTGTCCAAAGTATAGTGGATTCTCATATCCTTTATTATGTCCAACTGATGGGTAGGAGCTCTATATTTTACAGTCAGGTGGTCTATTTTACATTGTTTGATGGTTTTGGGATTTGATGATGATTTCTAGATATGCATAATTCACCCATTCGATATTAATTTTGTGATTTCTATTTGATGTGCTTCTATAAAAGGATGATGACATCTTTATACATGGTTTTATGATATTTGATGTTATATGATACATTTGGGATTGTTTGTGGTAGATAATTATATATATATATATACATACATACATATATATACACACCATGCATACACTACTGATTAATATCATGGATATTATATGTTATATACCCTATATACATTGAGTTACCTATATACATTAACTATTGATTTAGATATAGTCTGACCCGTATGTTATTCATGTAATACTCGAGTCAGTTCGAGACATTTCAGGTACAAGGACAACGAGACCGGTTTGTGTATTCTGAGCATAGAGGAGAGTAGATATTTGTTATTATAGATTATTATCTTGTATTATATAGTCTCTAGTGTGTATAATATTATGGAATATTGGACATAATTTTTATATTATGTGTGTGCATTATCGCGACGATTGACTTTATGATCTCTATATTTCTGTATATTGTGTTTTGTTCTATCCTAGAGGCACAGTGTTTATTGCTTTGTGTTGATACTATATATGTATATGTGAGTTATCTATTCAAATTTTAGATATGTACCGGTGTTAGCCCAAGGGAATATTCACGTATGTACCCCTATAGCCTAATTCTGCATATTATCTAACAGTATTTCTCAGTAATACTCTGGGATAGTATGTATAGAGGTAAGGGTTTCTACAAATTTTAGTATTGGAGATGGTTCAGAACAATACATCATATATAAGAGATACGAGTCCTGACCTTAGATGATACTTAGAGTCCCTGTCCCCATAGGTGTGTGGTAGATTATTGTTTATACTTAGTGATAGTAGGAGCATACGATGATTACTATGGTAATCATCTAGGACGTACTTGTTATTTTTCATACTGTATATATTATTTTTATTCCTATCACTTCAATGTGTTTGTTTCCGAGTGGAATTTAAGTTGTAAATAGAGGTAGTGAAACAAAGAGAGTTGGTAGCCAGATTAGTAGTTTCTGTATTGGTGAAGGTGAATAAACTTTTATATGGCATGTTGAGTTGAAGGATACAGTACTGATCAGAGTTGCATAGAGAAACTTGATAGATAGCTTTCCACTGAAGGCGTATAGTTGCTTGTTTAAATATGTGTTTATTATTGTATAGTGCTTGTTTGATATGTGGATGGATATTGAGTGATGATTTTTATTGTTGTTGATGATTAATGAAATGTATGTATATATAGATTTTGAAAGTAAATATTTTTATTCGAATAAGCAAACGATTTGTAAAAATATGAGCTTTATTTCATAAAGTGATTGGAAATTATTTTAGTAGTTTGTTTTGGTGTTATTTTGTCTGTTAAGTGCTTTAAGAATTCTAGTCGATGCGTTTGGCCAATGTTATCGATATAGATTACTAAATAATAGAGCGGGACATTCGAAAAGAGTATAATATTTTGAAACTTTTATTTTGAGTTATGTTTGATTCTGAAATAAGAACAATGCTTTGTGAAATATTATAAAATAATAATCTGGAAGAAAAACAATATTTGGAAAAAATATATAATGTTTTGAAAAGAAGACTCTGTTTTGGGAAATATATGTATAATGGTTTGATAGAGAATGGTGTGGAAAAAAATATAATATAACAAAATGTTTAACTAATCAGAGTATATTTGGTGTAGTTAATAGATTTGATTGGCGAGAGTTAGCAAAGGATCAATGTTTGCAATTGAGTGAAGAGTGCATTCATTTAGCAATTGATAAACTGGCTAGTGCTGCTAAACTGCCAATATATGGAACCTGTAGCCATATTTAAGTTTTCTTAAGAAACACATTAATAAATTAAGGGCACCCGATTCTATGTTATATTGTATGTAAAAGGTTTATATGTTTCTAGTTGCAATTTTTTGATGAATTCTTTTTTTGGATAATATTATTTACAAGAAATATGTAGTAGTAAATAGGATATCAAGTTCTTATAATTTTACTTAAATATGGTTATGTAGTCAAAATCCTTGTATGGATTAATTGCCTAGATATTAGTCTTCTGCATTCTTTATACTCACTCAAGAGTGTCTTTTGAGGGTTGTTTTCTTCTTCTTCCAAATTTTAGTAGTTATTGAATGCTTATTATAGTTTGAATATAATGATCCATAATTAGTTTGTGATATCTTTAAAACTAAATCACAATTCTTGAATATGGACACTTTTCATACCTATTTTATAGTGTGCTTGGCAATGCTACCCTATCCCAACTTTTGAGCAGTGGTACCATTTTTACTTCATGGATGAATTACACTCATCAACTGTGATAGTTGTAGGTTTGATGTTATTTATCATTTCCCTTTGTTGCATTTTGGTTTGCTACTATTTGTTAGTCCGTCACTTCTGATGTTTTATACGTCATTGTTTTATTCCCAATATTTCTATTAATTATCATTGTTCATTATAACACAACTTCCTTTGTGCATAGTTATGTAATTTTAGCATTTAATATGTACTATGCAAAATACATACCGTATCAGATGTGTAAGATTAGGGATGTTAATATGGTATTTTTAAAAAAGCATTGCGATGAAAATAGGAAAACAAACATAGTAGTTACTTTCACACTTTCATAATGTCCTAGTTGAACAATATAGTAAAATTGTTATATCGCAGAACATGAAGTTTTACAAAAGTGCACTTTGAATATAACACACACACACACACACACACACACACACACACACACACACACACATATATATATATATATAAAATTCTGGCTAAAGTAATGAAGTGTGTTGACAATGCATAGGTTTTTTGTCCATGAATCTCTAACCATTCGTCCATTTTCAATTATGTTAAATTTGTTGGAAATCTACGCTATTAGAGAGCACTTTTCGTTTGAAATGTAATGCAAAATTTTAAAGATAACAATAATTAAAACAAGAATTAAAAATAATGTATGTTGTTGTCTCGAAAGTAAACTCATTTAAAACAGCACTGAATTGTTTTGATCATAATTTTCAAATAATTTATCTTATTTTAATGATCTTGCCTATTCTAGAAATCATCTTTTATTTAGAGCGTTTAGTGAAATTTTGACGTTTACTAAGCCAAAAATGCAGTTTTATTGGTGAGCCAATAATTCAATTTACGTTTCAGAATTTTATTTGTTAAGTAAAACCAACAATTTTTTTGATGTACTCCTTAATTTCTTGATTTGAAAGATGTTCCGGAATGCTAATTGATTATTCTACAACTTTACTTTTGGAAGAATCAAATAACTCTTAAAGTAAGTTGGAAAGTTGTATAAATGGTAATGCAATGTTGTGCTTATGATACATAAATGCAAAATCTCTTTTATTTATAATATATAATCTAATATGGTTCTTTTGAGTCTAGCATAGGTACATGAAGTTGTTACAGGTAGGATTTTGGTGCATTGATCACTCTGATTTGCATAAACATTAAGTAAACGTGCTTAAAATGCAAAGAGAAGGTATGTTTCTACACATTTGGTGATAGCTATATATTGTATTGTGTGATTTTCCCTTATTCGAGATGCCGCGTTGTTGCGATGCCTCTTCGGAGATGTATATGATGTAATTATATGTGTTTTGATTTTTCGGAAAGCTCACCGTACACCTAGAAAATCTGACACTTGGAAAATTTTCACAAATTTTTTATTGTATGCAAAAATAGAAGTCATTGAATTGAATCTAGTTAAATTATAGCATACAATAAGAGAAAATAGAAAAAGTGCCACATAGAGGATTGATTACTTTAAGCTTAGTAGAAAATTATGGATATAAAAAAGGTCAGGGTATGAGTTGTTGGACATCTCCCTATAAGAAATTGGGAGGATGTAATTTTCATAAGGGGGAGTCTATCAACCATGTTTTCTACGCCATATAAAAAAATAAATTTTATTATAATAAAATTTGTTTGAATATGAAATTTGATAATTTATATTCTGAAAATAAATTTTTTGTTAACTAATTTTATTTAACAAATTGAATTAAATTAATAAATTCTTTTTAGGTGATATTTTAAAACTGAATAAAATGTTTTAATCAATATGAAATATTCTGAATTGTAAATGATTTTATATATGATTGGAATAGTTGGAAAATAAAATTATTATGTAATAACACAATAAATAATTAAATAAAAACAAAAAATTATCGAGCTCAAAGAAATTGTGCAATATCGAAATATAAATTATAGAATGACGTGCAAATCGATTTAAATTGGATTGAAATGTTATGACAAGGATTAGTATTTAAATTCATGTCTAATGGAAAATATAGTATTTAAATTTAATTAATAACAAGGGTATAATTGGAAATAATAACTAGCCTAGAAAATTCTTTAATAACTTATCTTTTTCTAGAGGATTCTTAACCCAAGCCCATAAGACTCATTTTCATTGTCAAACCCGTAACCTCATTTCGTTGCAAAATCCCTAATCTCCAAAATCCCTCAATATCGACAATGAGAAAAAAAAATCGTGCAACCAATGTGAACATCTGGAGCTGCGTGAAGCAAGGCACATGCGCGATGCTATGAGAGTGGTACAATAACTTGGTGGCCGAGAAGAGATTGCTTATGGCATGCTGAAGCGACGCAAACTTGAATGCGACGCAATTGAGCATCCCGACTGCAATGATGATGTCAGAAAAGTTGACATATGTGCCGCTGAGTGGTTAATGACATGATAGAGCAAGTCTTATGCGATGCAGCAGCAGTTAACTCGATGGAAGCAGTAGTGATGTGGAACCGGCGATGTTAGTGCTGATATTGATAATGGTGGCAGCGTTGTGATTTGCAGATGTGAAAATGGTAAAATAATTTGCCAGGGAAATTAGCGAGTCTTCTCACTCACAAATATGTCTATTTCATTTCCTGAGGTATATGCATATATATTCATACCGATAGTTGATGCATAACTTGGTTGAATTTTTTTTGGTATTGTGATGAATTTGGTTGATATAGATGATGTTATGAAAAGTGTTCGAGTTTGTTAGTTGGATGTTTCGATTTACAAATGGAACTTTGTCCATTTGTGAATTGAACTAAATATTTATTTGTATGTTGTTATGTTTATAGAGTAATTTTACTCCATAATTTTCTATATATATTCATTGCTTGTTTTAATGAACGTTTGAAAAGCTTAGAAATATTATTTAAGAGTTTTAAAATCGTATTAGAAGTAATTTATAAACATTTCACTAAATTTTATAAATTAAGCTATTTTCAAACTTACAAATATATTTTTAATTATAAATATAAATATAGTTTCCTTTTTGGGTATAAAACTCTTTTAAAAATCAATAATATAATATATGACAAGTTTGAAATTGTTTTAACGGAAATATTTAATAAATTGCTATTTTATAAAATACAGTGGGAAAATAATAATATTGTTTTAAGTGAACTTTTTTATAAAGGTTATTAAAAATAATATTGAATGGGCTTTGAAACCTTGGTAAAATATAGAAATCTTTTATAAACTAATTAAATGATTTTGGATATGTTTTGAATAACCTTTTTTTATAATCTGAGAATTTTTTCATGGTATGATTTAGAGGAATATATTATATTTCTGATTAGTTTGAATATTAAGTGAAGATTTTAAATTATATTTACGGTTAAAAATAAAAATAATATATTTTGAAGTTTATATATTTATTGTGAAATAATAACTCATTGCGGTAAATTATGGAAATACTTCTATAAAGGATATTTGTTTTATTAATTGATTTCGAATGATTTATATAAATATTTGAATATTTGATTTAATAGTTTGTAGAAATATTTTGTCGAACTTTATTATTATCTCATTTTTGGACTAACATTCGAATTTTAAGTGAGATTTCTACACTTTTGATTCTCATTTTCCTAGACAGATTTCAATATTGTGAACGATTCACCGCTGATATAGATTTGATTGGGGATTTAATAAGATACAGTGATTACATCCTATTGTTCGATTTTGTGATCTTTATTATGTGTGACGAAAAATCTAAATAAAAAGAGTTATAATACCGTTTGGGATGGAGCATTTGGTAATATTTCTCCGATTTTTCTTTGGCCTGTTTATACAGAATATTGGGAGATTGATGTAGTTTATAAGGAGTGAACAAACGTTTGAGTATCATGCAGTGGTATGGAACGTTGTTCTGATATTTATTCGATTATTCATTGGAAGTAAATGACATTAACATGACGGGAATAGTATTATGAGATTGTACTTACGTGAGGTGATGCTCATAAGTGCAAGCACGTAGGTGCCCTTATATTTACTAATATTATGTGCCACAATCATGATGTACTACTTTTTTGCCATTGGAGAAGACCAGATTGATAGAGTTCACCCTAGCGGCCTGATCCTGGGGTCGCACCCAAGATCTACGACCCCAGATCTGCGACATCGTATTGGATATTATTAGGTAGGTGCCCTATAGCACCTTTGTTATACCGCATAGAACAGTATCATGTTACTTGTTAGAGTAAAGCAGGGTCATAACTAAGAGGCTACGCATTGACGAGGCACTGCCGGATGTGTTATGATATCCGTTGAGGTAACTAAAGATTATAAAAGCAGATCCGGTTAGATGAAACTGGGCTCCTAGAGCGGGCAAACGATCATTAGTTTCCCTTCTGATTCTAAGAGAGTGGTAGATTGGCGTATTTTATTGATACACCTCACTTAACTATAGATATGGTTAGGTGACTGTAACAATCCACCCCGGAAGAGGCCTAAATTTCGACCCAGAAAAAGCCTATCGAAACTTAGATCCGTTCCAAGATAAGTTGTTGATGGTAAAAAGAAATAACATTGCAGAGTCATAACTAAACTTTCATAACTCACAAAAGATGGAACAAATATAATAGTAAAGTGTACCCATTTATTTCAAAAACCATAAAAAATGTCGTAACACAAAAATCCCATAAAAGCCGTAGTATAGTATATGTTACAGCAATTGTTTAAATCCATGGGTACACATGAAAGCAAATAATAATGAATAATACCACTTACCAAGCTTCTTCACCATTAAGCGTTGTCACCACCATCACTCCATCCTTAACCTGTGATGTAATGAAGAGGGAGTCAGAACAACAAGTGTCTAATGAATAAAAACCTTGAGTCTTACCTCTTCATTACTTGGGCAATATATTTCAAAATAAGAGTATGTTTACGAATATAAAATCATTAAAATCATTCAATGCTTCTTTATAAGGAAAGGAGGCGGGTACTCAAGCCACCAAATACTTCCCAGTGTAAAATAGGTAGACCCTTTCATTTAAGGCCTAATTTCAGAAACGTGCTGCTCATTGGTACTGTCTAGCGGACATCATATGAAATCTCATACGCCGCTTAATACTTCCAAGTGAAAAATAGGCAGACCTCATCATTTAATGCCTAATTACAAAAGCGGACCCCTATAGAGATACCACTAGCATAATCCCTTGGTAATTTAATACTTTATCAAGGAAAAATGTGGTTCCAACCACTTGATACCTTAAACCTCGAAGCAGGCCCTTCGTCTTATGGCCCATACCTATAATGACGTCTCATATTAGTCTACTATTTGTAGGAACCAGTAACCAGATTAACTAGATTCTACTTGATTTGGAACTAACCATACATCATTACAAATATTTATCATAAGGACCTCACATCAATAAAAGTATACATAATTGTTGGTAGTCTCAAAGTGTAGGGTGGACTTCTGTCATGTAACTCTATTGACCTTACAACCCTATGACTTAGCGAAAAATCATTTACTCTCCATATATATAGACTCATATCACTGTTTCACAAATAAGGCCTTATAAGAATCTTCCTTATTACGCATTAAAATAGTAAATTAGCTATATGAGAGTTCCCTCGTATTTTCACCTCAAAATTTCTTTCCTAATGGGGAAAATAAATATAAATAAGTGCCTAATTAACTACGCCATATAAATAATATTTATACATTATTTACATAAATAGAAATAAAAAAATATTCATGCTTAATAAGTTCTAAACGCATGGATTTTACATCCTAAACCAGTGTTAAATGTTAGTTCCCTAACCAATTATTATTACAAGTCCTTTTCCTCCAATTTTCTAAGGTTTTATGGAATTCAGATGTCCAAACAAGGAATAAATATTCGTAATTAAAACCACGATAACATGTTTGTAAATAAAATGAAAACTTAATTTATTACACCAATTCAATGGAATACCTTAAATAATAAGAATTGTAATCTAAACCCTGTATTCTATTCAACTCCTCTTTTACAAAGAAATAGATAAGAATAAGTTGTGTAAACTACGAATAGAATTCGTAATCTAAACCCCTTATTTTATTGAAGGATCATCATTTAAACTAAAGAAGAAGGAGAAGTGAAATAGGCTATAGAATTATCAAAGATTGCATAAATGAAAAAAATTCCATCAAATTAATGTAAATAATTGGGAATCTAAGCATAGAATTGATATATCGAATTAAAAAGGAATTTGGGAGGATTTTATCTATCATATTTTGAAATCCCTAAGGTATTCAAATCCAAAAGAAATACATTAAACAATGTTTTTAAAATAAATATTAAGGTTTCCACTCACGGATTAGCCTTAGCTTTACTCAATTATATTTGTAGCCTTCCGATCTCTTCCAAAATCTCTCTCTTTTGATATATATGCACACACAATAGGGAAGAGGTACATATATTCATTAGATTCAGAACAATTGGAGAAGAATAGGATAAAAATAGATTGGAGAAGAAATAAGTTAAATCTTTACCTGAATTTTCTATGGAGTTTTTGAATCTTATTAGAGGAATAGCAATGGCAGATTTTTGTCGTATTCTCCAAAATAGTATTAAAAGTGGAGAGGCTAGGGTCATATTTATAGGAGTAATGCATCAGAACCGTAGGATGAAAGTAAGTAGGAAACAGGTAAATCTGGAGCGCACAACTGAAATCGATAGAACATAGCATAAAACCCTAGCTGCCACTAGCAAGTTTCATTACCAAGTAGTGACCGCCCTTGGGCGACCGATCGACCGCTACGGTCGACCGGTTGACATATTTAGGTTGACTGCTAATGTTACTTTCCCCTACCATATTATCTTATTCCCTAATTAACTTTTTATCGTTTAACGTTAAACAAATTTTTACTTAGTCCCCAAGCTATTTTTTTGAAATGTGATTCTGAATTTGAATTTGAACTAAATTAATTTAAATCTGAAAACTTCAAATGCTTATAACTTCTTTATTTGAACTCTATTTTCAGCATATTATATATGGAAATAGATCAGAATTTCGCCACAAATGCAACGTAGTAACTTTCATAATCGAATTCCATCTTTTATAAAATTTCCATATTCAACCCTTATCATATTTACTTTATTTATTTGTGGTTCATTTTACGTGGTGACTCGCATATTGATTTATATATGACTATACTTGAGACCTCATGTCTATTGTATAGTAATTCCCTATCATGATTTATTTTTATTTTCATATATGTGGAGATGAGATTATATCTGGATAGGTGCCCAGAGTATAGTGGATTCTCATATCTTTTATTATATCTGGCTGATGGGTAGGTGATTTATATTTTATAGTCAAGTAGTCTATTTTACATTGTTTGATGATTTCAGGTTTTGGTGATGATTTTGGATACGCATGGTTCACCCATTCCATATTGATTCTATGATTTTTATGTAAAGCAATTCTACTTATGGGTGATGACATCTTTATGCATGGTTTTGTGATATATTATTTTATAGATGCATTTGGGATTGTCTGTGGTATTTTAATATATATATGTAATATATATATACACACACACACACCGTGCAGACAGTACTACATATTTGTTGATATTATGGTTAAGTTACCTATGTACATTAACTCTTGATGTTGATATAATATAATCCATGTGTTATTTATATAATTCTCGGGTTAGTCCGAAACATTTTAAGTACAAGGACGATGAGATCAATTTTTGTATTCTGAGCATATAGGAGATTAGATATTTGTTATTGCAGATTATTGTCTCGTGTGTATATTATTGTGATGAACATTGGACATAATTTATATACTGTATATATATATATATATATATTATCGCCATGATTTACTCTATGATCTCTATTATTTATGTATTATGTATTGTTCTAACCTGGAGGTACACTTGTTTATTGCTTTGTGTCGATAATGTGTACATATAGGTGAGTTATCTATTCATTGTTTAAATATGTACCAGTGTTATCCAAGGGAATATTCACATATGTACCCATATATCCTTATTCTCCATATAATCTGATAGTATTACTCAACATTGCTATTGGATAGTATTTTATAGGGGTGGGGGTGTTTGCAAGTAGCCTTAGTCGGTATATATGTTTTACAATATTTTACTATTCCATTGTGAGTTCGTATAGATAGTTCTCTAATATACTTATGTTTATTACAGGTTACCAACACCAATGATCAATAATGGACTTGGGTTTTCGATTTATCCAAAAATCATGCTCATTAAGATGCAGCTTGTTATAAACTTTTTCGAGTGGTAAATGGCCAAATCTAGAAAAGTGCACAAAAAAGGTTATAGATATCTTCATAACTAAACTTTACAAAATCTATTTAGAGGATCGAATTTTATGCTCAAAATATTTGGATTATACTTACTAAACTATCCCTAAAACATACTTCACTTTGCAGTCGAATTTCAGGTCAGTAAACCCTCGACTTTGCTAAAACATATAAAATGAAAGTTTTAGATCTTCTACTTAAATTTCCAACAGATAGAAATTTAGTTAAATCCATTTGTAGAATGAAAAGTTATGCAAAATACAAAATATTTTTTTATAGTACACATATCAATCTAGCCATAACCATATTCGATTTTACAACCAGGTTTCACAATATAAACATTTAATTTTGCAAAATACTATAAAACAAAAGTTGTAGATATTTTTCTTAGCTTAAAAAAATAAAATTCACCCAAATCCTTTTAGTATATCAAAAGATATGATCAAAATACAAAAAAGGTTTTGCATAGTATATATGTCAACTGGCCAAAACATCTTTGACTTTTCAACAAGATTTCAAAATAGAAAACGTCTGAATTTGCAGAACTTTACGAAATAAAAGTTGTTGATATGTTTGTTAGCTTTCTAGCAAATTAAATCACACCCAATTTCATTTAATATATCAAAAATATGTGCAAAATATAGAAAATGTTTTGCACTGTACATATATAACTATCCAAAAACATCTTCGACTTTGCAGCAAGATTTGAAAATAGAAAACGATTGAATTTTTAAAGCTTTTAAAACAAATGTTGTATATCTAGTTCTTAGATTTCCAAGAAAACCAAAATTTCTCAAATCTTTTTAGCGAATCAAAATACATTTTCAATATAAAAGGTTTTAGCATAGTACACGTATCTACTAGCCAAAAACATCTTCGTCGTTGTAACATGACTTAAGAATAGAAATTTTAGAATTTATCAAAGTATATAAAACAAAAGTTATAGGTTTGTTTCTTAATTTTCCAAAAAACCAAAAATTACGTTAAATCCATTCAAAGAATCTAAAGATATGCTACAAATACACAGCGGGTATCGAGTAGTACTTTTATCGAACAGACCGGAAAACATATATGATTTGCGACAAGATTTCAAGTTAGTAATTCTTCGAATTTACAAAATTTTATAAAACAAAAGTTGTAGATATTTGAGTCATATTTTTATTGAGCTAAATACCATATAAAATAAATTAATATAGAGACATTTATGCCTAAATTACCGAAAGAGTATGCAAAATTCAAATCCCATCTTCCTCATTTCATTACTCATTTTATATATTATTAAATAATATGAAATTTTAATGTTCTATAATATTACTCACCTTAGTTGTGTATGTTCCAAATCCATACTTAAACTCCTCATTTTTCCTTTATTTTCTTTGATTTATGGATTG